>JAJQWJ010000001.1:129223360-134125860 GCA_023637945.1 Phaethornis superciliosus | reverse complement strand
CCAAATCGTAGCTGGGGCACACACCTCCCACTCAGGCTGCCAGGGAGGGTCCTGGCCAGTCACATATTTCCAGGAAACTAGGATGAGCTGGGAAGCAGAACAGCCCAGAGGCGATGCTCTCTCTGGCCTGCTGGAAGGGGTCAGGGTGGAACCCCCCAACAAGGGCTCTGTTGGCACACAAGACTTTTTTATAAACTTACAGAATTCAGATTCCTGGATAAGCCAGAGACCATCAGCACCTTGGCAGTGGATGCTACCCTGTCAGCGAGCAAAAGCCAGACTGGCACAGTGAGGGCTGCTGGAGCTCACCCCATCCAATGCCAGCAGCAGCTGGAGACACTTCCCCAAGCCACAGTCAAGGATACTCAAATGGATAACTCAGAAAATGGTGGAAAACCCGGCTCAATCCAGTGGTTGCCAAACCAATCATCTCCTCTGCAGGGACCTCGGCAAGGGTAGAGGGCACTGGGCCAACCCTGCCTGACTTGCATTGCTTCCCCCTGTGCTCCCATAAACACTACACCTTGAGCCACTGTATCCTTTCCGTGCACTGCACACCCCACAGCATCCTCTGCAGATGCACTCGTGGGAGCCTGGGGATCAGACATCTGCACCCAGTATTGCTGGTGGGGTGTCTTTCAGCTAGCTGTAAGGGCAGGCCCAAAAAATGAGACAAATACAGGGAAAGAAGGTTTGAGCAGGTGACAGCTCAGAAAGGCTGTGCTCTGCCTGCTAGCCAGTTCTATTAGCTCTCCTGATGTACCACAACTGCTACCAAAGATGTAATATTTTCAGAACAGTTTCCTTTGAATAGACACAAGCACGACCCTGACATTCTCTTCAGAGAATCTCCTCTAGCTATTTTTCACTTATGTAGAGATCAAACAACATTTGCCTTTGGAGATGGGGTTCTGCAACAGGGGAGCTGGGGTGTTTGCTGGCTGCCTTCCTTGCAGTTCTCACCAGACTGGGGTGTGGAAGATCACAGACCTTACTGAAGGGGAGAGGGTCACAAAAGATGAATGGTGGCTGTTCTGAGATCTGAGGTTTCACTCTTGCTGAGCACATTAAGCTGGAGAAAAAAGTAGACTGTGCATATACTTTGGCACATGTTTTAATTTCCTTTTTCTTCTCTTTTTTTTTTTTTTTTTGGCCTTCCAGGCACCCAGTGGTAAGAAAGTGGCCTCGCAGCTATGAGTGGTTCTTCATGAAAATGAACATTGAGCACATCTGGCTTCAAAGCTGGTATGGAGAAGTTTCTGCCATTGCAGTAGAAGAGTATTTAAAAGCAGTTCCAAGTAAAGGATGATTGAATGGGCTTTGGGATGGAGATCTTCTAAGTTTCCTTTCCAAACACTTAAAATGTCGTGCTGGATGGTTATTTTACTGTGATTTTTTTTCCCAGAAGGTTTCAAAATAGCCCTGTCTTACATGGAGCAGAGTGAAAATAAACCAACACAGACTTTCTAATTACAAAGGAGAGGTGCATACTAGCCCTACCCTGCAATGTACAAACGTGTCATTTCAAACAGGCAATGCGTCATCTTGAATGCTGCTTAAAAATGCTTTGCATCTGTTTGGTTTGACTTTTATTTCTGCTCACCCACAGGGAAACTACAATATGTTCTAAATATAATGTTCTGATTTACAGAAAAAGCAAATTGCATACTCAGAACCCTCTATGCATTGTGGAGGTATTACTGCTGCTTCATCTTCTTTGATTTGTAAGTACTCTAAGATAAACTTCAAAGCTGCAAATTGAGATCTTTAAATTTTAAACAATATTTTGCTAAAACTGTCCTCATTTGCTAACTTAAATTTTCTACATGTGCTTTTCCCTAATTATCTAATTTGATATTTCACTTGGAAATTGAGTAGGAGTTATCTTTTTTAGTGGAAAAAAATGCAAGTGACTCAAACAACACGGCTCCAGTATAACTTGCCTCTCCCTGACACAAAGCTGGTTAAACACGAGGAACCCAGCCACATCATCCCCACAAAGAGTATACCAATACAAGTACAAATATTTCCCTAAGAAGAATTTAGGTAAATGTTCTCAGCTAGCGTGTTCCTGTTATGAAACAAGAAATGTATTTTTAATAGCTTATAGCCCAAATTTTTTGGGCTACCACTTTAATTCACTTTTGTAACTGATTTTTGGAAACCATCACTAGCTCACCTAGGGATGGAACCGGTCCCTTAATTCTGTTTCCTCACCAAGTTTTAAAGGGCTTGTTCATCAATGTATTTTTTAAAGCAGCTTAAAGATAGGTAGATATTTCAGGCCATGAAAAACTCATTTTCCTTGTGTGGAAAGAGTAAACTTTGTTGCAAACACATTCTGAATAGACACCTCATGTGATAACACCAGAAGAGTTCAAAGGTATTTTATTCACCTTCATCCCTTTCCCTTGATGTCTAGGTAAACTTACTCTGCAGTTCCTAAGAGTATCACAGAAAGAAAGGTCCCATGGCTGACCTGCCAAGTCATTACACAGTTTGCAAATTACACAGCTGATCTCCCTGATACATTAAGAAACAGACACGCTAAAAATGAGATTTCTATGCCTGTGGGGAAGGTCTTCCAGCATCCCTGGGAAGGCACCGGGGCTCTGTACACCAACCTGCACCACCACTGAGATGAGGAGGAGCCTAGATCCCTGGGCAAGTGACCTGAGCTTGTACAGGTTAATCCCCAGGCAGATCTCAGAGGCAGCTGTGTGAGCTATGACCAGCTGGAAGCCAATTAAGTGTAACCGAGTTTATTTTGGTTCAGGCACAGAGAGAGGGAGTTGTTCCCAGACTGAAGCTGGGCACCATGCTGGTTTAACTACCAGGGGCAGTTAGCCCTCAGGTGAGTTCAAAGCTCTGGGCATCACTAATATTCCAGATATTCTGTAAAAAAGACAAAGAGAAATGCAAGTGAAAAACTTATAAGCATGGTTTTTTCCTTGTCTCATTGCCAGAGTCACTGTTAGCAGTGCAGAAATTTTGCAGAGGTAGTTACACAGGAGGAGGAAGGATACTGCCTCAGTCCATTTCTTTTTGTTTTTTTTCTTGTCAGATGAACAACATTTTCCCATTTGAGTTTTCCCCCAAATCTTTCACTCTGTAGTACTGAAGCAAAATGTCCTATCCTGTACAGATTTATGGAATACCATCAAGTGAAATCCTCCCCAAGTGGCATCATTTTGCCATAGAGAGCTTTGTCCACCATGGATTTGATACTTCGTGCATTACGATTAATGAGACTTTAAAACTAAGTTAACAGGCAGAGCATTAAACCTTGTAAGGGAAACTTCACAGGTCTCATATTTCCCTGAAATTTTCATTATACGTTTCACTATCCCAGTTCACTACAATTCCCAGGGAAACCCAATCTGCCTGTTCTCTCCCCCATCTCTAAACACACATACACTTAGATTAAGCAGATCCAGAATACGAACTTAGTGTTCAAACAAGCTGAAAGAGGACAGGAAGAATTTTAGAAATGCTGCTGTTGCTATACTCTCAATTTCCCTTACAGCCTTAGCCTGGTACCAGTGACATGGTCCCACATACCATTCATTAACTTGCTAACACTCTTGCCTTAAAGTAAGGGATTGTACTGATGACAGAGCTTTAGTTGATAAAGAAGTTAGTGTGCACTGAGAAAGGTTGTGAATTTACAATACCCTACTTGCTATAAGTTGTCTCCCTGTACACCTAGATTAAAGTAGCTTCTGTATCATAAACTGACATAGTGATCAAGATGCTTTTCTATATGGACCTCCTGTGAGCCTCTTGACAGAATCTGAAAACGAAACAGTGATGGCAGGTGAAGTGCTATCACTTAAATCACCTGTTCTCATTTCATGCTTCCTTCTCCCAAGGAACTGCTACCATAAAAGTCCTTGAAAGTCTGTAGAAATTAATTTAAAATATGACTTGCAGGTTTTAAATGGGATTTTCTGGAAAAAAAAAAGGGGGGGAGGAGATGGTAGTTTGCTTTATTGGTCTTTCCATTATTAATGATATGACAGTCCCAATTTTTCTTTAAACTAATGTCTCAAGTTATATTGGTAAGCACGTGGTGAGTGACATTTGTTAAAGCTTTTAACCCAAAGGGTGCTATTGAGGTACCATAATAAAATCATAGTTCTTTGGGACTGCAAAGGGTCTCATCTTGCTTTAGTTCAAGTCAATAGCAAAAAAACCTATTTACTTAGTGTGCTTTAATTATTAGATCAAATAAGTATTTTTATAAAAGGTCTTAATGGGCCCTTATGAACCTATTAAGTATTTCAACTGCTAATGTGTAATTTATTTCCACATGTTCTGTATTTTAGTTATTTCTGTTGTTCCCCCCAAAAGCTGGTTGTGCAATGTGTGTTATTTAAAACTTCAACTGTGGTTTTGCAATATTTAAGAGATGCATTTAGTCATGTCTGTATACTTGTTGAAAAAAAAAGGAAGACAAAGTTTGAAACTTGGGTTCTGACCTCTTGCTAACTTGTGCAAATGTAATGCATGCACAGGATGTAAGCACAGCTCATTTGAACGTCCATTCTTACTTAACCAAAGAATGTTCCATTTCTGCCTAAGTTTTCATCATGTCAATGGCTAAAATGCAACCTGTCTCATTTCTGGATGCAAATTGCAATTTGCAATGTATTTTGATTTCTAAAGATACTGAATGTTAACAAAATGCCTATGGAGAAGAAATGCAAATAAACCAAATATCAAAGTGGAAACTGCAGTTAGAATATTATTGAGTCTGCAGTACAGCATTAGCCAGAGTAATGACCTTTTGCTGACAGCCAATATAATTTATGACTGATCTGAACATCTGCTTTTCTTTTTTCATTTTTCCTGAACTGAGCTGATTTATCTCAAAGTATCTCCGGAAACTGAGACTTAGAGATGCATTGGTACAGCCTCGCTTTTCTCAGGAGAAAAATCTAGCCAAGCACCTTTCATTTTTGTCTTCTCATTACTATCAGCTTTGCTTTCACAGTGGCAGTCAAATGTCACTCTTAACCAGCATTTGCTCTTCTTTTCTGTATGTGGGGACCGAGCACTCACCTCTCAGTTTTGCATTAATGGTGTTTTGGAAGTTTCCTCAGTGGTATTTCTTCTCTTGCTAGCCTTGCTCTTACAAGTTCTTGTTACAGCTTGTTCTCTGCTGTCTACTTTCCTCTGGCATGTTTTCTTAAGTCAAGGCTGACAAGTTACTCTTCCATCTTGCTTTCTTGCACTCTCCTTTCAACAAAATTCAGGCTTTCTCACTAAAATTTCCACTTCATATCCAATAAGTGTTATAGGAAACAGGCTGTTTCCTATTGTAGTTCCACTTTACAGTCTTTGTCATGCCACTGGTTGGACTGCATTTGCTGTGAGGACCATGGCAAGTTTCCTAACCTATACATATCACAGTCAACATCAGTTTCCTATTTCCAGTGACTCCATATTCTCACAAGAACATTCCCTGCAGCATTCTTTTCCTTTCTACTAACTCTTTTTATCCCATTTCTGGAGTGATGCCTATTCTGATTACACTAAGTGTCTTTCACTAATTTTTTTACTATAAAATTCTTATTTGAACAAGATTTTTTGACTCACTGGAGTCCTGTCACTTATTTTGATCTGCTTCTTGCCAAACATTGAATTTGTGCTCCTTCTGAATTGTCTGTCTCTTGCTGTCCTTCAACATGCCTTACCATTTAGCTGCTTCTACACTGGCACCACCTTCACATGTCCTCTCCCATCTAAGTCTCCTGCTCCTCTGCTGCCTTATTCTCTTTTCCCTGATTGTTAATTCATTAACTGTTTTTTTTTTTTTTCTGTGTTCTTCCCTTAACTTCCAATTTGTGCTCCACAGCCACCTGCACATTGCTGTCTGCTCTGTCTTCACCATCTTCTTAGTTTTGCTACTTTAATCTTGCCTTCATGATGCTCAGTGCCTTTGGAGAGAGTCCTAATACCACCAGGTATTTTGGGAGAATGCTAAAGGGTTACTTTAAAAAAATACTTTGGGTTTGAAACTACTTATTTATTAATTAATATTTTATTTAAATTTATTTTCTTCTATTTAAACACTGACTCTGGAACAGAAATGGGAGCATATTGGCCTTGGTGCTGACACAGAGTAGAAGAGTTCACTGAGCTCATAGCTTTTGTGTGATGACACCTCCTGCACAAACTATTCCAGGCTCTACTAGACCCTGTCTGTGTCAGCAGCTACAACATATAATCAGGATTAGAAAGGACATTACTTAAGTTTGGCAATGTTGTTTGACAGCCCAGATCAACAATGTATGACCACACAAGTGTTGACTTCCAAAAGAAAAATGGGTGTTTGAGACCGATCAAAACCCAATGATAGCTAGTGATGATCCATGTCAGAAGCTGGAAAAAGGTACAGATGTCTCGTATGAAAAAAATAGGTAAGACTTTAAATATTTTTATTTAAGAAGATGTATATATCAAGTACTTCTAATGGAAAATGGATCCATAGAATCACATTTATTCAATACCCTCATCTCATATAAATACATTTTTCTAGAAGTTGATTTTTTTTAAAGATGGTACTGATCCTCTCACCATTTTTCATCCTGCTGAAATGGGCTCCCCTGAGTACAACAGCACAGGCACCTTCCCTATCTGAAGGGAGCTTTGCTCCCTTTCCTTTATATTGCTGTACACTGCTCTACTTCTGGCTGCCACCTGACCACCCCTTCTCTAGTTTTAAGCTGAAAGAGGGCAGAATTAAATTAGATGCTAGGAAGAAATTCTTCACTTGCGAGGTTGGTGAGGCAATGGACCAGGCTGCCCAGAAAAGCTGTGGCTGCCCCTTCCCTGGCAGTGTTCCAGGCCAGGTTAGATGGGTCTTTGAGCAACCTGGTCTAGTGTGAGATGTCCTCGTCCATGGCAAGGGGGTCAGAACTCGATGATCTTCCAACCCAAGCCACTCTATTATTCTGATTTTCCCCATCCGCCCTTGCTTCCCGCCCTCCGTCCGCGTTTCATTTAGGACAAGCTTCACCCTTCCATGCAGGTGCTGAGCCCAAGAGGGTGCAGCAGTGACCAGTTTTAATTCACCCACGTGTCGCTGGCCAGGCTGATGCCCTGGACTATCTCAGGAAGGAGATTGAGGTCCTGGAGCAGGTCCAAAGGAGGGCAACCAGGCTGGTGAAGGGACTCCAGCACAAGTCCTGTGAGGAGAGGCTGAGGGAGCTGGGGGTGTTCAGCCTGGAGAAGAGGAGGCTCAGGGGAGACCTCATTGCTCTCTACAACTCCCTGAAAGGAGGCTGGAGCCAGGGGGGGGTTGGGCTCTTTTCCCAGGCAACTATCAGCAAGACAAGAGGGCATGGTCTCAAGTTGTGCCAGGGGCAGTTTAGGTTGAATATTAGAAAGAATTTCTTCACGGAGAGGGTGGTCAAGCATTGGAATGGGCTGCCCAGGGAAGTAGTGGATTCTCCGTCCCTGGAGATATTTAAAAAGAGACTGGATGTGGCACTCAGTGCCATGGTCTAGCAACTGCAGCAGTGGATCAAGGGTTGGACCTGATGATCTCTGAGGTCCCTTCCAACCCAGACAATTCTATGATTCTATGATTCTATGATTCTATCACTGGCCAAGGTGATGCTTTGGACTAAAGCAGCCACCCGTGGCCAGGCTGAGAAACCAAGGCAGGGAGAGGCCGGTGGGGGGAAAGCTCCAGCGGACGCTCTGTGTACAGAAGGCGCTTTAACTCCACCTCCCGAGAGCACCCCTTACGCGAAGAGGGACGGGGCTTCTCCCCTCTCCCGAGCACCCGGTCGGATGCTGCGGTCCGGTCCGTCCCATCTCGCCCCGCCCCGCCCCGCCCCGTCCCGTCCCATCCCTGGGAGTGGCAAGAGCGGCTGATCCCGCCCTGCCTCTTTTCCTTCCCGTCCCGGCGTTCCCCGGGGGATGCGGGGGAGGGAAGCCAACCCCTCCGCGGGGGCGGTGCCGCGCCTGTGCGGCAGGGCTGGCGGGGCGGGACGGCACGGCACGGGACGGCCTCCGCCTCGCCATTAGCCGGGGCGGCGGGCGGGCTCCGCCCGGGGCGGGCAGCTGGGGTGGGCAGCCGAGGTTACCTGCGCGGCGCGGGGAGGCTGTGGGGCAGAGCGAGGCGCGGAGCAGCGAGGCGAGGCGGTGGGGTGTCGGAGCGGCCCTTCTCTCGCTCCCGCTGTTGGCGTCGGGCCGTGTGGCGGCGGCGGAGGCGGCGGTTGCCGGGCCATGGTTCGTCGCGCCCGGCTGGCGCTGGTGGCGGCGGCGGCGGCGCTGGTGGCGCTGGGGGCGCCGGTGTGCGAGGGTGCGCGGGCCCTGGAGTGGTACACGGCGTGGGTGGGCACGTCCTACGTGGAGCCTCTCAGCAACCGCACGGTGCAGGGCAACACGGAGAGCGGCCGCTACGGGGACAGCTCGCCCAAAGAAAGCGCCCAGGGCCTGGTGGGCATCCCCCGCGGCGCCTCCTCCCGCTACATGGAAGGCTGCGCCACCGACACCGACTACGATGTACCGCTGCCGCCCGGCGGACGAGGGACCCCCGAGGGTGACCCGCTGCCCTGGATCGCCCTGGTGGCCCGCGGCGGCTGCACCTTCAAGGACAAGGTCACCAACGCGGCGCGGAAACGGGCGGCCGCCGTGGTCATCTACAACGAGGCCCGCTTCGGCAACAGCACCGTCTCCATGTCCCACCTGGGTGAGCGGGGCCGAGAGGCCGGGGGGAGGTGGGATGGGGGGGTTTGGCTTTGTCTGACGCCGGTTCGCCTCGGCGGCGCGGAGAGAGGCTCTGCGCAGTGAGGGGTGGGGAAGGGGGGGGGGGTGGTTTGGGTGGGTGCCGAAATCCCCGTTAAAATGGTACAAAGGGTCGGGTTTTTGTTTTGTCTTCCTTGAAACCGCCCTGGGGAAACGCCGGGACCGTCTTCTGTCTTCCAAGTTACAGCCTGAGGGGGGAGGAGGGGGTGTCGGGGAGAAGATGCGGTGAAGCTGTGGAAGCGGGCAGCAGCCGGAGGCATTTGGTTTCATTCAGAGCTACCTTTCTTGCTTTGTATCCCCGGCAGAATGGCCACAGTGGCGACGGATCCCGCACACCGTGCGGAAACATGCCAGGTGTCCAAAAGATGCCTTCTGGTGCCTTTGATGGCACAGCCGTAGCTGTTTGAAAGCAGCTTTTGATTTAGGTTTTATTGTAATAGCTTCATCGTCCTTCTCTGCGCAGGTCTGTAAAGGATGGGAGAGAGGTGTCAGCATCAGGTAATTCTTAAATCCTTGTAAATGCGGTAGGAAAACTGGAGCCTAGAGAAGGATGTTGACTTGGCTTGTCTGAGCGTGCTGATGATCCCGAGCCTACAGAAGGGAACTGTGATTTTTGCTAAGATAAGAACCCAGATGTTCCATCGCTGCAGCCTCTGCTTGGGCTGTGACACCAAACTGTTGCTGGATTTTTATGAGTGTAACACCAAATGCTTAACTCAAAACAAAACAAAAAAACCCAACCCAACCTCAGAACTATGCTGTAAAATCTGTTTGTATTTATAGACTTCTGAGGAACTGGAAGACCTTCAGAGGAGGGATACACAAACAAAGCAAACTTAAGTGAGAAATGCTGCAAATGTGTGTCTCACATGGGCCTGGCACAATGAGTTTGTTCACAGCCAGGCCATTGTTCTCGGTCATGAGGAAGGGGAAGACTGGGGACTTGGTTGAAGTAGCACCATAATGCATTTCTAAAGCAAGCAAGATTTCTTTAGCATGGTCAGCTGAAAAATCTCAGTTACAGAGCTGTTGCTACATAGCAGATATGATATATGGGGTGAAATCAAGTCTTCCTTCTTGGAATACCAAGTGGCACCAACATGGGGGTTGGAAGCACGATTACCATTTTTCTTAGCCTTCTTGCTTGGGTAGATCAGCCTGGCCCATCTTTTGTGTTCTTAATCTCCTGTGAAACTGCAGGTGCAATTCTAGGTGACATGTACCTTGATCTCAGTCCCATGTGGCAGTCAAGGTAACTTTGTTGGGTAACTCTTTCCTCTTTACCAGCTCTCAGTTTCCTTTTCGTGCTGCTTCTCCGTATTGATCAATCAGTACAACATTACTATTTGTCTTTGTGGGAATCTTCCCACATTCCTCTCCATGCTCCATTATAGCCTTTCATGAATATTATTTGCTCTTTTGTGGAATTGGTTCATCCTTTTCTCATCTTGCTTGTTGTATCATCTTATTATGATTTTCTCTGTCATCTCTGTGCTGCGGAAGACCTTCTCAGGCTTATGTTCAGGTTTGGACTTGCTGGTAGCAGTATAAAGAGAAGTGTTTCCTTGACTGCTGTTTTGTTTTTTTTTTTAAATTGGCAGAATGTTGCTGGTGAAAGCTCTACCTGTGTAACAAATGTGATTGGGTATAGTATACATACAAGAATAGTGTTGTATTTTTTTATACTGACTTTGTAAATGAAGATTGGTCTTCAGGATGGTTTGGTTGTGGTAAGAATGCAATATGGTAGCAGTAGCTCTGCTGGAGTCACAAATCATTGTTCCATGGTTGAAACTTTCACACACGTGAATGTTAAATTTTTCAGTGCCCTTTGAGAATACAGGGAAGAATCACTGTTAGTGTTCTACATCTTGGGTTTTTTCAAGAGGAAAAGAAGTCTGTGGAAGATAGGCATGGGAGAACATGGAAAGTTAAGCTGTATTTTACAGCACCCAGGTTTACCATCCCTGAGAAGTGACTTGAGGAAGCAACCCCATATTCCTGGAGGCATGCTGAGAGGCAAATACCCCAGGGAATCTGCAGTGCTGTAACTAAGGAGTGGAGCTGTATGCATAAGAAACATCCCCGTAATGGATTTGCAGTTAGCTGCACTGAGAAAGATACAAGATGGAACAACGGTTATGACTGAGAGGTGTAGCCTGAATTTTGTAATAGTGATAAATGGGTAACTTTTCTTACCTCTGAAGTTTCATCTTTTCATTCTCCTTCTGAAAAGCCTGGCCTTTGAGCTTTCTGGTGTGTGTGTGATGCCTTTGTGCTGTTGTTGGGTCTTTTGGGTGTTTTTGAGGCATATTCCAGCTTAAGTAAAAACAGAGATTCTTGGTTAGGCAAAGAAGTGATGTGCTTTAGCTGGTGGAAAAGCACTTGACAAAGGACAGATATTCCAGGTGCTTTGCAGTTCAGCTATTTGTCACAGGTACCTCACAAGCTTCATGAGAGTACTGAGTAGGGATTTTAATTAAAGTGTTGAAACTGGAGAGTTGAGAGTTGGAACAGGAAGCCTTGCAGTCCTGTCCTTCCTTCCAAAAGAAGGCTCTTCCAGTATGACTCTACTGACATGTCTCATGTTTTTTAGGCCTTTGGTCTCTGCATTAGAGGCCTTTGTTCTGAATTACATTATTTTAAATGCTGCATGACGTCCCTCCTGGAGGGAAGTAATAGTGAAAAAACTTCATGTGTGGCTGGAGAGGGTTTTTTCTAGTGGAAGGTATTAATTTTACCAGAATGACTCAAGGAGTTGTATTTCAGTTGTTGAATTTGAGTAGTATAAATGCAAACTTCAGTTTTGCAGGAATATAGGCTTTGCAGGCAGTCTTAACTCCGTTAGTTTTTGGTGGTGGGGAACTTAACATAATACAGAAGTTTCAAATTCTGTCACAAAACCAAATTAACTTTATAATGTAAATATTAGCTGGATGTGTTTTGGATATAGGTCTGGACAGGCAAAGTGTGGAGTGTTGTGGAAAGCAGAGTTAAGGAGACTTAGAGGCTTGGTGCTGGTTGAGAAATGAGGGAGAGGCAGAGGTATATTGCAGTGGAAAGAAGCAAGGGTCTTCTGGTTCTGTGTTTTTCCAGTTATACTTTATGCTAGGCAATCTAGCCATCCCTGAATCCCTACATGAACTAGGATTTTATGATTGTGATCAGAACATAAGCTTGAGGACTCTGAAATAAAATATGGTTGTGGCTGGCACCTGGGGGGAAGGAGCACTGTCTACAGTAGTTTGAGGTAGGTTTGGAGTGGAGCTTTGGTGCCTGGCTTTTGGATTTAAAGGAAGCTTGGAACTTGAGTGTATGACCTTAGTTTTGTAAGGAGAATGGTTTTGACTTGGTGTAGCTTTGCTATAATAGAGCCAGCTAGTTCTTTCTTTCATTCTTGTCTTTTTTAATGCAGGTACATTGAACGAAACATATGCGAGCAACTTTGTACTTCAAAGTACAAAGTTCAATTCCTGGCTACGTTCCTTTAGTATTACTCAGGATTCTCAGGTGGTGTGTAACTTCTGTATTAGTGATGTCTTCTACTGAAAACTTCTGGTACCATACTACTGAAAGGACAGAGCTGAAATCAGTGGCTTGCTTGACTCTGTGACTGTATGATGTTGAGCTGCTATGTTGGTCTGAAGAAGCAGGAGTAAATTCAAGATGCTTGTGCCTATTTCATGTGTAAGAGTGCATGCGTGTTGGAAAACCACGTGGAAAGATGAAGGTAATATGTGCTAGTGTTGATGGCTTTACTCTTTAAGACTCTTCTTGTTACGCATCCTCATTCTTGAGGCAGATGGAAACATAACATGCACCAGGGATTTGGTGAGATGAGGTTAAGGTAGATGATGGAGACTAAGGTTGTCCCTGGATTATTAGTGTACTTTTACACATTTGGTAAAGGTCAGAGGCATTTGTTTGGACCAGGAGCTAAAGAGTGTTAATTGTGCATTCAGTGTTGATTGTGGTATATTAACAGGGTGTCTATGATTAAATGGATTTAAGGGCTGAGCTTAAATATTTTTAACAAGGTACTCAAACTCTGGGAGGCTTCTGGTGTTTCTCATGAGGACAAAAAATGGAGTATATCTGCAATTGGTTTCTGAATGATAGTTTATCTTTGTTGTCTGCAGAGGTGAATGAGAATAAAAGTGATCGTTTGGGATGCCCGAAATAATGTTATTTTTCTTAAGCAAGAGAGTGCTGGCTTCTTTTTGCAAGAGAAGACTAGCAATACTACAGGTAACTTGGCACACTGACAGAAAACAGGTTATAAGAGTTCCAAATTTGCTTTCCTTTCCAGGTATCCACATTATCTGCGAGCTCTCACTTCTTAATAGAATGTTGGAAAAAAAAAAAGCACATACCAGATTTCAGATATACCCAATTCAATGGAAGCATCAGTTAAACCTAGAAAAGAAACAAATTTAGTGGAGCAAAAAGGTGTTTGTTTACTGCAAAATTAGGATGTTGTAGAAAGGTAAAGCTAACAAAGCGTGCTCTCAGTGCAAATGTGTATTTGAAACTTACAAATGTAATTTGAGGTCTCCGAGTTGTGTTGCAGTTGAAGAAGGTGATGGAATGACTCAACAGCATTTCAGTCTTTGAATAATGTGTTTCAGAACAGTAGTCTAAAATTAGTGAGGAATGAGTTAAAGCCCATAGCCTTACAGTCTGCTCAGGGCGACTGCTTCTCTGAGACTGCTCTTTCTTTTGTAATACTGGATTGCAATTATTTTTTTCTTTCCCTTCTTCTGTCTCATGACCTTCAAGGCCATCATGGTAATTGCATGTATTTTTAATGGCAGGTTCATCACCAGGTCTTTAAAACTGTTAAAATGCTTTTAGTGGGCATTTATTTGAGAATGTGTGGCATAGTTGTCTTAGTTCTAAAATCAGAAGGTGTGTCAGTGTCTGGGAGCCATTGTACAAAAGTATTCTGACTTCCATTTCAAGGAAGTAAACTGGATGGTAGTCAGACATGCTAGTGACAACAGAGAAAGGCATTGCTGATTGTTTTGAGGGTTTGAAATACTTCTTTGTTAGAAATCATGCAGAAAACTAGATAGCAGGATTAAACTGACTCAAGATTTTGGGAATGAGGAGGAGACCTTTATCAAATGAAAAATCCATGCTGCCTCTAGTGTTGGAACTATCTTTTTTTTCTTTCCTGAGCCTGAATGAAACCATGTAAGTCTTTCTATCAGTCCTGTACTGTTCACTAGCCATCTTTAGGCACCTCTCCTGTTAGCTCTTTGTTGATTAAGGACATAGGACATAATCTTCCCATTTGGGTATGTGAATAACAGTTCTGAGCAATGTGAGATAAATTTCTGCATTCATACGTTCTTTTCTTGTTAACTCCCTGTGGAGTTGCACAGGGTCAGAAAGCAAGGAGTGTTTCACATTCTTCTCTACAAGACTCGTGTCTCTGGCATATAACACCTTCCTGGTGGTTCAGAGAGGAGAATAATATTAATTAACCAACTTTTAGTACACTTGGGCTTGTAGTATTGTGTGGATTGGCACATTGTTGGTTAGCAGAACTAATTAGTGGAGCTTAATTACTTGTGGATTTGTCCTCTTGGTCTTCAGTGTCTTTGTGTCTCCTAATGCAACCAGCAGGCAAGGCAGCACCTGCTGGGAGCTGGGTGGGAGCTGCTGGCATGCCAAGTGGGGTACCTGAGTGGAGGCACATGTAGGGCCCTTTCCCCTCCAGCATCATTTCCTTTGTTTCTTTGCACCATCCTCAGAACTCCCAGAAATATTGCCTGGTTTGGAAAATCTTCTCTCTTGCTGTGCCTTGATCTGGCAGGAGAGTATAATGGTTTTTTTGCAGAATGTGACCAGAAGTGGGACGGTTGTGTAAGGCAAAGCTGAAAAAGAATATAACTGGCATTGAGATAAGTTGAAAAAACATCCTAAGTGTTTCACCCACAGCAGACTGCCTGCACCTTACAGAGGGAGGAGCTGCTATGCACAGAAGTGAAGCTTCTGCAAATTCCTCTGGAAGGGGTAGCATAATGGCCAGGCTGGCAAGGCATCACAGCCAGAACCGTCTTGGCTAAAGGAGTTTGTTTTAAATATTTCAGCAAATAACTCTTCATCTTAGTAGGCAGAGAAGTGGGTGAGTTTGGAATGCTGCTTTTGAGTTTTGAAAATCCCCACTTGATGTAATGTTATAAATTAGGCAGCCATTTCCTTTGACATAGTTTCTCAGCAGTGAATCTAACACAGCTGCAAGGGAAAAAGGATTTAAGTCTTTAGTTGGAGGTCTTGTAGGCAGGTAGTCTTGTGAATCTAAAAAGGTAGCTGTGGCACTACAGCTTTAGATTTCTGGCTAGAAAAAACCCTCTCTTTTTTTCTTCTTCCTCACCTTTGTCTCTGAATCAAGCTTTGTTTCATCTTCTCAGAGGTAGGAGTGCAAAGTAAGCTATAAAGCAGTGGCTTACCAAGGATCTATAGCAGTGTTGATACACAAAGAAAGAACCAGTCAAATAAAAATAGCATCAGGAAAAGGTGACATTTTTAAAAAATGCATTTGTTTGTAATTTATTTTGCAATACTTAGCTTAGATGTTTCTGAGACAACACTGGAGATGCTTTCAAGCAAAATGGACTAAAACTTTGGTCACAGAGAATCTTTGGTTTCTGCTAGTCAGTGTTGACAGTATATTGTAATTTTTTGTGGCAGTGTGGTGCTTAAAAACAGTCTCTTTTTTTTGTCTTTTTTTGTTGTTGTTGTTCCTTCGGAATGGGGTAATTTTGCATATGGATTGAGTGCTTTTGAGTTCTAATCAAATAGAAAATTCCTTTGATTCTCTGCTCTGAAGAGTATTTCTTGACAAGCCCTTGTCATGAAGTTTCATTAAATTTTGAATATTTGCTATTGAATAATCTTTGTATTTTAATGTTTAATGTAATTTAATATTAAATATTTGAATCTTTATTCTCTATGTTCATGCATCCGTTGTAGTTGTGCTACGGATTCGAATTCAGACTTAATGGAATGTCTCCATGGTATTCACATATTGTCTCCATCTGCATCTGAGATTCCCAAACTGACAAATAAAAGACAGCTGTTCCTGAATTGCATGTTAGAACTTCAGCAACCTCAAGATGAGATGTGTATACCTTGTGTGTTATTTTTGCATGGCATCCACATCCCACATCACTGTGTGGAATAAGGAGTATAAGACCTTGAGCAGTAAAGATATATCTATTAAAGTTGATCTCATGTTTGAGGATTTCATAAAGTAGATATAGTTCTTTACTAGCAGACTTGATATAAAGTGTGCTATGCCGGACGAAGAGGGTTTCTGTAACTGCTCATTGACCTTAATGAAGGAGGCCAAATTACCATCAAGCCAAAATGCCTAAATTTTTACTGTGATGACTGACCTTTTTTTTTTTCTTTTCTTTCTCCCCTCCAACAGGAACAGGAAATACAGTGGTGATAATGGTTGGTTATCCAAAAGGAATAGAAATATTGGAGCCAGTACGAAGAGGGATTGCAGTAAAAATGACTATTGGTGTTGGCACACGACACGTGCAGGAATATATTAGTGGCCAGTCAGTTGTGTTTGTAGCCATCGCTTTCATCACCATGATGATTATATCGCTTGCCTGGCTCATATTTTACTATATACAACGTTTCCTGTATACAGGATCACAGTTTGGAAACCAGGTAACTAGAGATGATGATGATGATGCTTTAGAATAATCTGTTGTCTTATGTCAAATTGTTTGCCTACATTTGCTTGTTTACTGAAGTATTACTGAAGATCTGTGCTTTCTTGCTACTTTGCTGTCTGTGAACGCTACTCAGTAATGGTCACTGAGGCTAATAAGCAGTATGCTAATTGGCATTGCAGGTTTGACTAGCTATAATTATTAGATACTCATATGAAGTCGTGGGAAATATATTTAGCCACTTGTCAACAACTGAGTAAGTGCAGCTTCTTGTGTGATTTGTCACCTAACTTAACTTCCTTCCTTTTGAAATTAAAAATTATTTTCATTCTTCAGTAACTCTTATCCTGAAATTATTAACTTCCCTAATCTGTTTTGTTTGGGTTTTGTGAGTGGTTTTTTTATTGAAATAGACCATGGTAAATGCTTTTTTTCTTAAGACCCACAAGTCATTAGGCCTAGAAAATTTGCTTCTAAACCTTTATGAAAGCTACTTTTCATACTTGTAATCCTAGCAATCCACTGTAGAGTCTTGAACTGGAGCAGACTAGAAGGAGCACGTGTGGTATGAGTCAGCTCTCTCAGACTACCTGAAGTGTAGGAGTATTGGGAAGATGAGGAAGAAACTTTTCTCCTTACTTTTCCCTTCCACTTTCATGTTCTTTGATAGGTTAAAAGTCAGCTTTACTTTTTCCATTGAAAGAAGTACTTAGAATAATTGTGGTTGGAAGGGACCTCGGGAGGCCTTCTGGTTCAAACTCCCACATTCAAAAGGGCAACTTAAGTTGTTGAGGACCTAGTCCAGCTGAGTTTTAAAAATACCTTTGGATGGCACTTTCCTATGCATTTCAGCTCTTGAAAAAATTTTGGTTTCAGCAGCAGCTGTACCTTCTCTACTAACCATGAAAGAGAAAGTAGCACTTGCCTTGTTTTTTTTTCTTAGTTTTTTGTGTTTGGTTGGGTTTTGTTGGTTGATTTTGTTTTTTGTTTGGCAAGCAGTTCTTTTTTTAATATATCCTCAGTTCTGAACACCAACAAAGAAATGTGGTTTAAATTACTTTTTATCTTTAATATCCCCTACCTTCTGCTTGAATGTGTAGATTCTATCTTTGGGGGAGGAGTAAGGGATTTTTTGTTCAGGGGTCAGCTCTGTTAAGGACTTAGAGGTCTTTTCTAGTAAAACATTTAATTTCTCTTTTTAGTAACTGAGGGTGACATACGGGACTCTTCTGTTAAACTTTTCATCTCTTTGAAATGTTGTTTCCCGAGAGCCTTTTTTTTTACTAAGCTTTAGGTCTTAGAACATCCTGAGAATACTTCCAAGAAAACAAAGTTTTGAGAAATGTTTATAGAAAGAGGATTTTGTGGTTGTGTTTTAACAGTTATCTGGTGAAGAAAGTTGCTCCTTCCTGTTGGCTTCATGTTAAGGATAGTTCACAGGCTTTATGAACAGTTTTGAAAGCTTTTTTTTTGAGTGATATTTCATATAAATATAGGTACCACAGACTCTTAATAAATTTTGCTACCTAGATGCTTCTTAAATGAAATTGTCTAGTGCTAGAAGGCTCTGCCACTTTCTTAATTCTCCCTCTTGGAATGGCTATTGAAAACAATTTACAATGCCTTGCAAAGTTTGAAAATATTGTGAGGATCTTGATGCATATTTATCATTTAGAGTCTTAAAAGAACTTTGGAAACAAAAGAACACTTTTCTTACCCAAACTTTATTCTGCCTGGCTTACTGGCACCAGTATAATTAAAATGTGTGAGTAAAGTATGCCACGCTTTAAAGCAAGCTACTGTGTAGCTGCTAAGTGAAGGTAAAGACAGGTATCTTTAAGATTTATTCTAACAGCAGCTTAGCAATAAAACTTCGGAAGACCTTCTCAATAATGAAGATCAAACAGGTGCAGAAAACCCTGAGCTAGCACAGATGGTGGAATAGACTGCTGCTGCTGGTATTCTGTCCATTTGTGAAGACTAATTATTTTTTAACACCATAAAAAAATAAACCCAGTTTGCACTACTGTAAGCTTGTAGAATGATATAAGTAATTGTAATTATCATTACAGAAAAAAGCTGACGTTCTGTTTGGGCTTTTTTAAAAAATTCCTTTACTTTTTAAATTTACTTGACTTTTTATTCCTTTTCATCAGTGAGGGTTGCTGCTAGGCGGATCAACATCTGTTAATTGGGAGTGTTTGGTTTCTCATTTTTTAGCAGCAGCTAAGCACTTTGTATTGGAACACAGTGCTGCTTTCTTTTCTTCCTTCCTTCCTTCCCCTCTGACAATAATCAGGACTGTTACTGTACAGAAGCCCAGTATGTTGTCTCATGTCTGTTAAGCCTTTCTTGTCATCTCCTTTGCATAATATGTCCTTTCAGTGCAAAGCTTTGTATAACGTGTGAGATGGCGTTTCACTGAGGGGATGCACGCGTAGCTCCAAGCAGCCTTTTGACCTGGTGGCCAGCTGTGGGCTGCCCGGCTGGATTCCACCATCTCTCCAGCTTCTCTGCAACGTGTGCTACCTCACGGGCTTGCCTAACTAGAAGGTCTGGTTATATGGCTGTTGTTTCAGCATTGATGCTCCTCAAGCCTCCTTTAGTGTCATTTTTTTGCTGTGCAAGAAGGCCCCGACACACGGCTGGTTGTGCCGACTCGGTCTGCATGGTTTGCACCAGCCAAGGTCATTGTCAGAGCAGTATGCTCCTCTTATACTTTTTTTTGTTGCTGTGCCCTGAGAATGCAAAACTTGCAGTTCTTCAGCATCTGCCGGCTGGAAGTGTTTTGCAAACAAATTAACTAGCCAGAGATGGACCTTTAAATGCATTCAGAAGACTTCGTAATCCTCATAGAAAGTATTTCAAAGCTTTGAAAAGTAAATTCTTAAAACTGACTTGTATATTAATATCAAAAATCTTTCTTCAAGGGACATAGGAAAGAAACCAAGAAAGCCATCAGCCAGCTTCAGCTGCATACTGTGAAACGTGGAGAAAAAGTAAGTCAGTGGCTCTGGTTATTTATTGCCTTATGATTTAAAAACTGTTGCAATGCCTCTAGAGAATTTAAACTAAGATTCTCATGCCGTAACTGCAGTGTGACCCTCTTACAATTTTAGGTCATTTTAGGACCTTTGCTTTGACGGCCAAATTTGAATGACTTATGAACTGGAAGGGTGTTTTGTTGCAAATAGTATCTGGTTATACAGCATGTTACAGGAGACTACAGGGCTGGTACTGTAAAGATGAGGAAGCACTAATCTTATCAGCACTTCACAACATCAACAAGTGGATTGCAAAATACTTCCTAGGACCTACTGATTGCACAGTTCTTACAGCTGATGTAATATTTTGTTTTCTTAAAAGAACATCCGTCTTTTTGTTGGTCAGACTGCCTTAGAAATCTAAAAAGCTTTGAAAAATGAAACATTTGTTAATCTTTTGACATACAATGCATTAAGGAGCTATATAGACTTGGTAAGCATTCTTTTTTTAAGTACGTTCTATGTAGTAAAGCTATTCTAAAAACTAAAGCTATTCTAAAAAATAGCTTTGAAAAAGTTCTCTTTGACAGCATATGGCCTAAACTCAGATACACTAGAACAACTGCAGTAGAAGAAGCCAAAGTTTTGGAAGAACATTCTCTTAGTGGGGGTTTCAGGCAGCTTTCATCCTAGATGCTATATTAGTTTGCAACTAGACTTCTGCTACTACATAGACATTTTCCCCCACCCTTATATGTCTTATTTGATTTATTTTTACTTAAAGACTGATTTTCTGAGAGATGAAAAACAAGGATAAGTGTTTGGTTTTTAAAATACATTAATAAAATTACACTGAGAAAGGACATTTATGTTTCCTTTAAAAAGAACTTAAAAAGTTGTGGTTCAATAGAAGCTGTTCAGCTCAGGTCACATGCTACAGGAAATATGTCCTTCATTTAGTAAATCAGTTTTTTAAATTAAAAAGCCAGCTGTTTTTGAACTTGCCTCTTTTCCCCTTAGGCATTCAGCATTTTTAAGTTACATTTTACAAGTATTTGTTACTTTTAATTATATTCTAAATTCCATCAAAAAGTAATTATTTCAAGCTGTGAACAGAGGGATGTCCATACTTCTGTTCATACAATGGTGAGATCAGAGATCAAGGAAGATGGAATTGAACCAAATCATGTGTAAAGCAGTATCAAAGTGTCACATCAGCATAGGAAGAAATGGCTATAAAAGGGTCATGATGAAAGTTATGGTGAGAACCACAAGGAAGCTGTTAACTGCTTTTAAGTTGATGTTCAGTAAACCTCTAAAAAGGATTTGAATTATGAAATGTTTGCAGTGTAGTAGGTTCCTTCTAACCAATATGCCCATGCCTGAAATAAAATGGAGGAATTTGAATAAGTTGGTGTGTGGTATGCTGGTTGTAACTCTGAATTCCATGTTAGTTCTGTGAGTTAGATTAGATTAAAATCTCAATTAAATAAAGGATTTCTGCTTGGTAAATTGTGCCTTCTAATTACACTTGAATCACCCTACTCTCAGAAAATTTATGTAACAGTGATACAGGACTACTTCATGAACTTAGGTTAATTTACCCTGTCAACTCTGTAAATCTACTTTCCTTTAAATATTTCTTTTCAGTCATTATGATTAAAAGAGTGTATGTCTTTTATTGTGACACAATATAGTCTTTCATTATCACCTTATTTGGTGTTGAGGTATTTAGCTAAAAAATAGGTCAATATTGTAAAGGTGTATTTGCTGTCATGTAGATCTTTCTTGAAGCTTATGGAATTACAGGAAAATGGATGCTCATTTGAGTATAGGCTATATATGGTATGTGTGGGCTTTGCTGCTTGTACAAAATAAAAAAATAATTTGTTACAGAATAAATACTTCCCTTATGTAAAAAAAGTCCTAGTTTGATTTACTTGGAAATTTATGGCATTAATTATGTAAACTGATAGCATTCAAGGGAGGGCAAAGTTTGCTTGCAGTACTAATTCATTTGGGTGTTTGTGGTAGTGAAATGAAAGTTCTTCAGTAAGAAGCAAATTCAAGATACTTATTTTACAGGGCTTGTCCCACTGTTTTTCTGATATTTACATTTATATAACCCAAGTAACATTGAATTGTTTCTCTTGTCCTGGAACAGATGGATATCTGGAGATATCCATCGTATTTGTAGTGCAGCTATAAGCATGGTTTCAAGAAGGCAGTAAGATCTGTTAGGTATCTAACCCTTGGAAATAAACAAATAGAGGTGGGGAAATACTGTTTCGACTGTCTTTGGGAGCTTGGAGAGTAGTTTTAAAAAACATCCCAAATTGCATACTTTGTCTCTTGTAGCTATCAAAGGGTACCTGCTAGGATGTGAGAGAAAAAAGAAAAGGTAGGAAAGAAGGGGTTTTAAGTATTCAACCCCAGTAATCTTGTCCTGCTTAAGTACTTGCAAGGCTTTGAGACCATAAGTTAAGAATTACATTGTGGGCTTTCATCTAAGCTGACTTTTAAAAAATTTCTTCTGTTTATAGTTAATTTAAAATGATTTTCTTTTTACTGTACTCTCTTGTGCAAAGTCAGTGTTTGAAATGTAACAAATAACTTAAGATACCATGTATATCTATTTAAATTAAAACAATTGGAGTTTGTCTGCTTGTAGTATTTGGTATCATTTGATCAAACTGCCTCATGATGGAATCTGGAATTAAATGAAGGAGATTTTTATTTGCTAAACCATTTAATACATTTTATGTTCTGTGAAGCTAGCTATTTCACAAAGCTTGTTCTGTAATGAAATATGGATGTAATGCATAATAAATGTGTTTTCATCTTTAGGGTTTAGATGTTGATGTGGAAAACTGTGCTGTGTGCATTGAGAACTATAAACTGAAAGACACTGTCCGAATTCTGCCATGCAAGTAAGTTGCCATAGTTATTATTTCTTCTTTAGCATATTTTCCCTAAGAAATATGTGATAAGCTTTCTGGAAGCTCTACTGGAAGTGTGGTGGCAGAGCTGAAGCTGTGCCATTTGTGTGCCATGTTATGTGTTGAGGAGCACTGGGATACCATGTAGTGTTCCATATCTATGCAGGAAAAATGAACAATTGAGAGAAGCATAGGAGTGAATTAGAGCTTTCTTAGTACTGACCTGAACTATATATACTGTTGAACTGGTAGCTCTGTGGTGCCCTTGCTAGTAATGTCTCATTTCAGAAAGCTAACATAGAAGGAAATGGTTCCAGAACTGCCTGTCCTGGTAAATCAAGCAGTACCTAATTGTCAAGGTTCTAAAGGAATAGGTTTAATTTTTAATGTAGTGACTTGCGTGTCATTTGAAAGAACAGTGTATGGCTTTCATGATAAAGGTTCTAAAGGGCATTTCTTTTCTTTAGGCACATCTTCCATAGAACGTGCATTGACCCGTGGCTTTTGGACCACCGAACTTGTCCAATGTGTAAACTAGATGTTATCAAAGCTTTGGGATACTGGGTATGTTGCATGCTTACTTTAATCTTCAAGGTAGAACTACAGTACAGAGTGTGAACAGTTGTTGCTAGACAAGACTGAAGAAGTGGGCATAGTTGCAAGAATTATTAGTGAGAAACAGAAAAATCAGTGAATTTTATGGGTAAGAGCTTAAAAAGTATATTGAGCAGCTTAGGAATCATCTGGTTACTCTTCTGTGGTAACAAATTTTTTTCTATCTCCGTCTGGTGGTAGTAAGAAGGCTGAAGCAGAGGTGAGACAATGTGCCCAAGCTGCAAAACCAGAACTTGAGTCAGTAGATCTAGAGCATATTTTTGAACTTGCTGAGAACCACCATTCAAAGGAACAAATTAGTTTTTCTGTCTTGAGTATTTGTATACTTGCACATATGCCCTGTGTTTTATCCCTGTAAGCGAGCCAGTACTTAGAACCTTCCTAAAGATGTTCACCAGAAGCTGGTTAAGTAGAGAAAATGATGTGCTCTCATTTCTTTCTGACAGCACCAGAAAAGAGAGAAGACATGTGCGGTAGGTTACTCGGTCACTATTGATAAAATAGCCTTGAGTTTCACTAAAATGCCCTAGGCATGGATGTACTTCTCTTCCACTGATCTACAAAGATCTCCAGGAAGTGGGGGATGTTCCTTGGCTTCAGGGACCTTCCTTTCATAGGCTAAGTCTGCATTTTGATAGCTTTCCGCTTACTTTGTTGCAGAGACTTAGGAGATCTAATTGGTAGCATGATTGTGTGAATTTCTCACTGATGGGAGGAAAAAAGTGTGAAGAGCAAGGCAGCTTCTTTCAGCAGTGTCACTTGCCGAGTGGCATAACTGCAGACAAGAATATGTAGCCTTACTATAGAGACCTTCTGCAAAAATGCTAAAGGCTCAGTTCAGTTTCAGAGAGTACACATTTCAGATGCTCCAAATTTTTAAAGGTTTAAACCAGCAAGAAAGCACTAAGTGCTGTAACCTGCCTTTTGTTTTGTAAAATGTGGACTCCTAACCAGACTGCAGCTGTACTGTTGCTCCCGTGTTTAAATATTCCATGTAAAAGGCTGGCTGGGTTGATTCCTACTGTTGCTGCTCTTGGCTCTGGGATCTTGTTGAAAAAGTGGCTTTTCTGTTGCTTGGCTTTCTTTCTTTGCAGTTGGACAGTAACACTGAAAGTAGACACTATTCAACACTGTATCCGTGCACATAGATAATAGCCAAAAAAATGGTCTTTTTCCAATCAGGTGAGATGACAGTCATAACCTGGAGAAATGTTGATGCCTAATGTTTGACAAAAGTGTCAGGCAAATATATTTTATTTTGAAGGGGGACCCTGAAGATGTACTTGAAGTTCCAATACCTGAATCAATAAGTGGCAGTGTTTCAGTGGGAAGCCTGAGTATTGCTTTACAAGATGATGACAGAAATGAAGTGAGCGAATTGTCAGCTTCCTCCACTAATGAATCTGTACTGCAATGTACCAGTTTAAAAGAGGATGCTGGTGAAACCACAGCATTACTTGGTAAGTAATAATTGAGTTTACTCCTTGATGAGCCTTAACATCATTCACTGCATTAGGAGAAGCCATTCTCTAAGTGATGTTACTGGTGTTACTATTGCAGTGCAGACCAGTTGGAGAAAATTTTTCTTGAGAGGGGGAAAAAAGATGTAAACAGTACTACTTACAGAGGGAATCTTAAGAACCTTGGGTATATACAAATATGAAATTTCTTGCCAGAGTTTGGATTAATATAACAATATGTATTAAAATGGTAAATGAGCAAACAATTTTTCTTCTAATTCCTGGCTTCTAGATGTGGATGTAAGTAATAACCGGCATGGAGAACATCTGACTAATGGAAGTTCCCACTGAACTGCTTCGTGGAAGATACCTTGAATAGACTGCTGAAGAACTATTATTTTTTATTTAATTAGTATGGACTTCTGTCTAGTTAACGGGAAAAATAATGTAAATTATTTTACCTTTCAAACTTTTCTAGCTGGTGTTCCAAAAGGGCTAATAACTAAGAATTTTGTACACAGGAGGGTTTTATAAAATCTCCTCTGGATGTCTCATCCTAAAAAAAAAGATGCAATAACCCTTTTTCTGTAAGCGTTGTTACAATGTCATTGTGTTCCAGAGGGCTGTAACAAAGATGAAGACTAGGCAGTGAAAACAATGTAGAATGTCTAATGGAAACATTTTTTGGATATGCACTATATACATTCAGTAGGTACACATGGAGAACACTTACAAGGCTACAACTATTAAAATGTTCTGAAAATTCTGATCTGTTGTAATTGGAGATGGATATTCTTAGAAAAGATATAACCTAACCTTGAAGTCAAATAATTTCATGGATATGTTGCGTATCCGTTTTTGTTAGGAAAAAAAAAATTGCTAGTTGCCGCTTTCCTTACATGTAACAAATACTAATTTGATCTTGTAGTGTGTTCTACTTGAAGTGTATGCAAAGAGCAAAGGAGACTTTCTCCATCTTGCTAGCTTTTATACTGAATTTGGCAGTAATAGGTTGTGCTAGGTGGTCTTCACGTGCTGAGCATGTAGACTTACTTAGGTATATGCACACTGGTTACCTCTTTCAATCTTAAACTCAGTAGAACAGAGGTAAAGGGCTAATTATGGCTAAAATATATTTATTAGTCTATTTATAAGAATTTACGTAATTCCTTCTTACTCCCTCTCCTGTCCCGTCCCACTTTGTCCAAATTTAAATTGTTCTTGTCTACAAAGTTGTTTTTTTTTTTTCCTTTTCCTTTGCATATAGATGCTGGAATTCTTCTCTTGGGTATTCCACATTAGGAGTTTAGACTGGATTTGCAATTAGCTTTTACTCTTTTCTTTTAGATTAGCAGTATTGTGCCTTATAGTAAAACACTTAAGAAACCTGAAGCATCTGAGAATAAATATAAACCCTGGCATCTCCCGTTATGACCTCTTAATTAAAGTATTTATATACTGTAAGTGGCATAAGGAATTGCTAAACTGTTTTGTAATGAAATATGTGCATTTAAGACACTACTTACTAAGAGTGTTAAGTGATTGTTTAGGATTTTAGCATTGTCATGTTATAAATAATATGCTACCTTCCTCAATTTTCTTTTGTAAAGCTTAAAGGTTGCTTAAAACAGTGTCTTTTACTAGACATTTGTTTTGGAGTGCATTTTGGTTTTAAAATGTACATTTGGAATGTTTTTAAGAAAATATGCAATTCTTTTTCTAACTTACATTGAGCTTCAATAGAAGCAATAACTTTTTTTAATTTTAGAATGAATGTTCCAGAGATGACAGAGGTTTCAGCTGGGGAAATATAATCTGAATTTCTACTTTGCAGAGCAGATGTTTCACCCTAAATTTCCTGCAAATATATAGCTATTAATACCTACTTTAACAAAATATATAAATCTGCCTCCTGGCTATAGGAGCGTTAACTTGTAGGTTTAATGAAAAAATTGTCAGGTTGTAGTTCTGATGTCACCAGCAGGTGCAAGTTTTTGTGATGCCTTTATCTTACAAGAAGCACATGAGAATGGAATATGACTGACCATCTCCAAAACTGAGCAACTGAAAGAAAAGCAACCCACAACTAAACCAAACAATGTATAGGGACATTTAAGTCTCCAAAAGAAGCTCGTCAACATTTCCAGAACTGCCTTTTTAACTGTCTCTTCAATATTAAAATCTAAGTCTTCTCCCTCTTCCATAACACAAAACTGAACATTGATGTAGTAAATGTTAGAGGGTTTAAACTAGCTCAAGGAGGAACCAAAAGGCGTTATCAAGAGGAGTCTTGTCAGTCTGTGGATTGTCTTGCTGATACCTGCAGCACAATATTCATGCTGAAGGGGAGAAATGTGGTAAGTACTTCACCTTTTATGTAATACCTATAAAAATAAAAACTTGACTTAAGAATGAAAGCTGAGATCTTGCTGAAAGCTGGAAGAGAAGCTGAAGAATCTGCAAATTGAAAAGCATGCTTATGAAATATGAAGTGTAGACGTAATCCTACTGAGAAAACTGAGTGTGAAGATTCTGAGAGTAAATTTCTACTGCTGGCACTATAGTTTTGTTTCAGCCTTTCACCAGTGTAATTACATTTGTTTTGCTCAGATTGGTTTCTGCGTACTTCATCTTTGATACAGTTTTGTGTCATAAGGCCAGCTGTGGTACTGAGGAATGATGACAATAAAAGGCCGAATTGCAGTGCCTCCAGCAAGCAGTTTGCTCTCTCCTTGGAAGCACGATGACAAAAATTGTCTGAAGCGAATCATTAGTCTGACCTCAGTCAAAAAGCTGCAAAAAAAGCTTAGCAAAAAGGGATGGGTTTAAAAAGTTACAGGACAGGAAAGAGACCATCTATGGAGTCAAATTAAGTAGCAAGAGAGAATTAGAAATGTGAAGCTTACAACCTACAGCTCAAGCTGAAATCGATTACTTTTAGCATAAACAGATGTAAGTAGCTATAAGTAAATACAGGTTCCTAGACTTTGCTGATCTGGACCTCTGCTTCCTAGCCTTTTAGCTACCAGAGTTTATATGAAGTTCAGAACGAATTAGTCTTTCCCTGGTATGAATGATTTTTACAGGATTAGGTGCCTTGTGACTTCTTTCCCTACCATTTTGAGAATCTTCAGTCTGCCTCCTCTGCTTAGGCTCTGTCCTGCCTAATGTGAGAGTATTGTGGGTTCCTTCTGTGTCCCCCAGTCCAATCTTTCTAACAGTGCTTTTTTTTTTTCATAAACATGCAGGAGCTTGGCTGAGACCTCTGTTTTTGTCAGTTTTTGCTAAAATTACAATCACAGAATGTTAGGAGTGAGAAGACACCTCAGGAGATGATCTAGGCCAAGAGCAGGTTCACCTAGAGTAGGCTGCACAGGGTGGCATCCAGGTGGGTTTTGAATGTCTCCAGAGATGGAATCTCCACCACCTTTCCGGGCAGCCTGTTCCAATGCTCTGCTGCCCTCAAAGTAAAGAAATTCCTCTTGTTGAGATGGAAATTGGGCAAGAAAGTTTCTTACTGGAGGCATTTCACATGGTGAAATTATACAAAGATAAAACATGGTGCCTACATGAAATGGATGGCTTCCCAGTGGCAATGTTGAATAAATTGTTTGGGGAAAATCCCTAGCCACAGCTAGGGGATGTTGCTTTTGCAGATTTTTGTTGGTATCATTTTTATTGGTATGGATTTGCTAGCTCTGGGATTAATGTTACAGAGAAAAATTTTCAAAGTTCAAGTGATTTTTAAAAAATGGCTATGAATGTGTCAAAATGGACTGCTCTTTAAAAAGGACCTCTGAGAATTCATGTTTTTTAATCATAGTCTACAAATGCCAAATCAGAGAGCAAATCTTACAGAAAATAACTGTTTAAACTAGCTTCAGCTTTCACACTTGATAGCATGCAAAAATGAACCGTAGATGTTACAGGTCAAAATGCATGCTAATAGTGAGTTTAATTACCTGCAGTACAAATTTAACTGAAAAATTCATCTTTTCTAACTACCCCTAGACTAGATGATTCTTTGGCTCTAGGCAATGGTTGGAGGAGATTCTTTACATGTAGTAGGGAAGTTTGATTTGATAGCAGTAACTTCTTCCCCCTGCCCCTCACCCCCGAGTATGCAAATATAGTCCTTGCCAGTAATTAGTGCTAGGTTCTGGAGATATGCCAGAGGAGTTATAGGATAATTTAACTGCAGTGGGAAGGCTTTTAATCCATGCCAATTTAATAAACTGGACACTGGTATATTCCTGCCAGAGCTGGGTTGTGACGATGCTGGAATTCCTGTCCTGTGCCAGGGAGTAACTTGCATGGAGAAACACAATTGCAGCAACTTCAAACACAGTATCAAACAGTCAAGGTTTTGTTGTTTTTTTTTTTGGTTTGGTTTTTTTTGTTTGTTTTTGGTTTTTTGTTTTGTTTTTTGTTTTTTTTTTCTTCCTTTTAATCACTTCTTGATTCAGGAATGCTTGTCCTGGTTTTCTGTGCAGCCTGCTCAGCTTTCTCATAAGACTGGCCAGTAGTAAGTTGTGCAGAGAGGAACCCAGTAAGTGCATATGGGCACTTGCTCCATGCCCTGTGCCTCAGAGGATGTCTGAGGCAGTATCTAGGCTTTGATTGGGATCAAAGGCAGAAGAACTGACTGAGTCCTCCCAGGATGCTGACTATGGACAAATAGAGTTTGACCTTTGTGATCTTCAAACTTTATACTGAGTGTGACATGTATACAAAGGAATACTTTGGTCAATTTTGGGACACCTGTCCCATCTGCTTCCCCCCACAGGAAGGTTGCAGGTGTGATCCCCTTTCCTCCTTTTCATTTCCAGCATAAGAGGTTTAGCAGCATCAAGCAGTGATCTTTGTTTCTAACAGAATAAATACAAGCAAGAGCCTGTCTACATACCATTCTACCACAGTAACTATAAATATTGAGCAATATTAGTCCTGTAGCTGTTAATTTCAGGAAATACAGTTACTTAAAGGAGGCTTAACTGAAAAGTACAAATACTAAAAGAAATTTGGCTCTGACAGCAAGTTTTGATGAGCTCAATCACAAGCAATAGGTGTTGGTTTTACATTAGCATGGCAACAGGGCACAAACAGGTTGGGCTTCTTAGCTGCCCCATGAATGCAGGTTTCTTTTTAGTCAAGTCTAGACATGCAGCTCAAGTTAGCAACATCCACTGTACTTTGGAGCATACAGCAGTAGGTTAAGAATGACATTCTGAATTTGTGGAGTATTTTTCAGTTGTTGCCACAATGTGTAATGAGAAGTTTTGGTACACATCAATATCCCAAGTGTTAATAAAAGTGGGAATTCTTACACAACAGAACCTGTGTAGCATCCTGATTCAAATCAGTAATGATGGCGTGGCAATGGTTAGGTGGGTAGTTGGGGGTTTTGTTTGCTTTTGTGTTTGTTTCTTTGTTAGTTTTTTTGAGTTTTGTGTAGTTTTGGAGGTGGTGGTTTTGGAATGGGTTTTTGAGTGAAGAGGTTGTATGCATAGTTTTCATTGGCTTTTGGCACTCAGCCTCAAATGCAGTGTTTCTGCACTGGAAAAAGATACTGAGATCAATAAGAATATAGTGAAATAGCAGAGGGGTCAGCTGGCAGTATTTCATTGAGTTAACTTGGAGGGAATGGAGTTCTTGGTGTTGGCTGCCAGGTGAATCAAACTGTTGGCACCTTGGCAGGAGACCATTCTCTTCTGTATGTCTCCCCTCAGCCACCAGGCAATGGCTTGGAACAAATCAATAGCTTGCTGATACAGAGAGGGAGAGAAGAGTCTTCTCTGTTTCTGCTGTATTACTTTGCTCTGTCTCACATTCAGGTTAAGAGTAGGTGATAAACTAATTCATCTGAAGTGATGAATTATCTATCAAAACTGTATTTTGACAAGCTGGGAAATGAACTATCCTTACTGTGCAGTTGAGTTTTAGAGCTGGATTAAAGGGATGAGGAATTGGGGTGGAGGATGGAAGAGCAAGACTCTCCCCTTGGGTAAGGTAAAGAGATGCATTCTTACAGTAGGGCCATGATGAATTACAGTCCCTAAGATGGTAGCAGGGTGTGGGGTGTGAGTGGTTTTGAACTGTGGCTGTAATATGTCTTCTATCTTTTAGAATGATCTTTATTTGATGTGTTCTTTTATCTCATAGGTGATATGTGAAGATTTGGACATTGGAATTGTAGATTAAACATGCACAAATCAAACTGAAGAGGTTCTTTTGTTCAGTATGGGTCCTGATCTCTCTCCTCAGATATCCTGCTGTATTGCAAAACTTCAATTTGAGAAAGTTTTAAAAGTAGAATGTCTCTATAATTGCATGTGTTTGTGTGAAGAATGCATTGCCTGGAAAATGTCCACTATACTTCCATTGGACCTGAACCTACTTTTCACCATCTGAAACATGGTAATGATACTGCATTTTTAAAGGAGCTTATCCTACTTAATTCAGAAGAACAAATTAATTGGAGTTTCCATTGTTTCGTTAGTCTGATTTCAAAACTTTGGAGCCAGTTACTTCTACCACAAACATAACTGCATTTGAACTTGCTAGTCAGTCAACTATTCACTACCAGCTGTCTTTTGGTAACCTTGTGCTAACTTGGTTGCACTGTTTGAATTAAGCACTGGGCTGTCTTTTCCATTGTGTATGTACAACTGTAAAAATGTCAAGTTATGCATTGTTGTTGTAACTTAATGGCTAAAAGCTCAAATTCCTTAATAAATTATACAGAACTTTTAAAAGCAATGTCTGAGAAGCTCATGGGGTTTTTCTTTGCTTATATAAATGGTCTGAGACACTCAAGTAGCATGGCACAAAGGCAGCTTAACTTTATGCTGGGTAGCTAAGGGGGAGAAAGCCTTTTGTGCATGTTGTAGTCCATGGTGGGTTTACCTGGAGTGGTTACTAGGTGCTCTCAGTCCCCTTCCTCAGTAGGACAGGTGAAAGAAATAAGACAAAAAAATTCATAGGTCCAGAGCAAAACAGACTTGATGAAGATTAATTTTAATTAAGAGTAGGATAGTGAGAAACAAGGACAAAAGTAAAACAACTTTTCTCTCCCCCTAGTCTTCCTGGGCCCACCTTTACTCCTTCAGTCCTGACTCCCCTACCTCTCCTTTCCCTGTGAATGGGGGCAGAGGACTGGGGAAGGAGGATTGCAGTCAGTGCTCTCTGCTTTTCCTTCCTCACACTGTTCCACTGCTTCAGTGGGAGTCCTTCCTCTGGCCTGCAGTTCTAAAGGAACTTCTCCAGTGTGGATTCTCTCCACGGGGTCCATGGAGTTATCACAGAGCTGCCACCAGCCTGGCTAAGGTGCTTGCCTGTACCACCTTGTCCTGGCTGGGTCCAGCAGAGCAAACCCAGTCACAAGCTTGAATGTCTTCTTCAGTGCACAGTGCTCTGAAATTAATGGGCTGTGCCTATTTCCAGTCTATGCAAGTACATTACAGAAGTGCCTATGATAAAAACCATAAATTTTCTTGCTAATCTCTTTTGTGACAGTACAAACCCAAGGACTGGGGATTTATGTATGCCTGTAAAACTCAAGCAAATACAGTGAGGAGGCTGAACAGTCAGGCTTTTGCTATACCATTATGGTAGCAATCTTTTCTCTTGACAAGGCTTAAATTCTTTTTAATTAATTCTGTAAATCATAGGTAGTGTGCAATGCCCTAAAGCAGTAGTGATCAGTTTTCTGATGGAGCCTATTACTTTGTCAGAAGTCTAAAATCCATATTTAGCCATCTTTTTGAAGAGGAGTATTCATACATAGACAATACTAAAATCTTTCTTTGACTTTATCAGGTGTAAAGTATTAAGGTAAAAATTTAGCTCGTGAACTAGGTTACCTGTTGCTGCTATCAATGACTTAAGGCAAATGAGTTTTGGGTTTTAGAAGGAATGTCTAGCATTAGAACAGGCTTTAAATAAATACTGCTCTAGTTGGCCTAATACATCTTAACTCGGGGAAGATACACAAGTCTAACTCCTAATGACCAGAGAACATAAGACTTTTTACCACAAGATTGTGTTGCATGGGCTAGGAGATGAATAGGATTTTCAATCCAAGTAATCTAGCAACTTAAATTACTTGGAAAGAGAAAGCCAAAAGATGCTTTTGGCCTTGCATTATTGATCCTGCATTTCATACAAACTTGAGAAGCAGATGCAAATTTAAGACAGTTTTTTAATTTACTAAGCAGAATTAAATTAGAATTAGCTTTAAGTTCTTATTAGTCTTGGGGCTTAAAGAAAAAATTGTATTCTACTATCACCTTAAAATAATACTTTGGCAGGCTCCTTCCCCTGTTTCCCCAACACCTGCCATTTAACACCTGAATGGTACCTGTGACTGTATGCTTCAGAAGGAATCATAGAATCACAGAATGTTAGGGGTTCAGAGGGACCTCTGGAGATCACCTAGTCCAACCCTCCTGCCAGAGCAGGTTCACCTAGAGCAGGCTGCACAGGGTGGCATCCCAGGTGGCTTTTGAATGTCTCCAGAGATGGAGTCTCCACCACCTCTCTAGGCAGCCTGTTCCAGTGCTCTGCTGCCCTCAGAGAAGTTCCTCCTCATATTTTGGTTGAACCTCCCGTGTTCCATGTTGGTGAGGCTATTTTAATTTTGGTAGCCACAGAGCAACTGCCTATGCAAGGTTTGAAATGAGAACAGGCTCACAACTTGATTTTTTTAATGGAAGAAGCAGGACTCTTCCCTGGATGAAACATGTTTAAAAGTATGAAATAGGTGTGTTACTTAAACTAGTAATAGTAGGAGGTCAGTAGCCTAGAAATACTCAGTGGTCTTGAAAAGAGGGTAGTGCTCTGAGCCTACAGCACTCACCACTACCTTTACACCATGTAAAGATAAGCCATTAGCTCTTTCTGGACATTAAGACAGACTCTTCCTTAGTCACTGAATACAGTATACATTTTTAGAAGTTATATGCTGCTTCTAGAAGATCTTGTATAGTAAAGAAACAGCAAACAGGAACTGAAGTTAATTACCTTAATAGAAGTTGACTTCAGTTAATTCACAGTTTTTTACACAAAGACAGTGAGTGCCACATGAATACTTAAATTTGCTGTGAAATGGCAAGTATCATTTACATCCCTCCCTGGAATTAGAGCCTGTAGTTCAGGATATACATACGGCATACAAAGTATATGTATAAAATAGCATAACTCAAGGAGGTGTATCAGAAAAACAACATTATTTATTGTTACAATGCATAAAATGCTATTTATACTGTATTACATCATTAATCCAGTGATTTAAGTTTAAAATATACAATTAATCGGTATAGAACATGCCAGCAAGGTTGGATTTTTGCCAATGACATAGTGGTTTTACTTTGATGTTTTTGTCTCTGATGGATTTTCCCCTGTGTCAAGTGTCTTCAGCAATCTGAAGAGGCCAGCTGCTTCTCGTATCCGACTGAACTCAATGCAGAATGCCTGCACTTCTATAAACAAGTCCTGTACATTAATAATCTTGTTTCTGATTAAAGATTGAAGAAAGACGCAAACAAGACGTACCAGCCGGTTCTGAAACACAAGAGGTAATAGTTTCATAATCCCAATAAATCTTTGCAGCCAAGTAAGTTAAAGGGCTGTTGGCTCTCAGCTGTGTAACTGAGCCATTTCAGGAGCAATTCAGCTTCAGCTGTAATCTTGTTCCCAAGCTTTGTACACACTGCCTCTCATTTTCCACGTCCCATACTACTACTGTATTTTAAAAAACGGACTCTGCTGCTGTGTATTACTGTAACTCTAGATACAGGAGCTTTCCCAAGATTAATCCCGTGCACAAATGAAGCATCAGACCTACATATGCACTGTACTTTGTTTCTTTATTATCTAATCTATGAAGTCAGGGAGAAGAGATGATGGCTTACAATGATGTCATCACTAGAATCTTGCTTAGTCTCATTTTATATCATAACACAATGAAGAAAAATGAACAAGGTCCACATCAAAACTCCCCAGTCACCACATGATTAAGGCACTCCAGCTGGCAAGTGACAGCAGCAGAACTGATCCCACACTTACTTTGCAGGAAGTGTTCTATCCCTGGATTAGCATGACCCTTTGCCTCCATCTTGGAAGGAAGGAGAGCACCAGGGACACCTAATGGATGGGATCTGATCTTAGAAGCATTCCTCATCCCCAAGGGCTGCTAAGGTAACACCCTGCAGAGCACACTGGGAGCTGGGGAGACCTAGGAAGTGGCACCTACATCTTGTCAAACACAAGATAAGGTCGCTAACCATCTGCTTTATACAGAGAAAATTCTTCCTCAAGGGCTTTCTCTTTATGACTGAAGTGGTCTCATAGATGACACTGTGAGAAAGAGTTGAAACCAAACCTCTCTAAAAGCAACTGTACACAATTGGACAATTATTAGACAGATAACCTTAATAACTGAGGAACATGAACAAATGCAAAATGCTGGCTGACTCCCAGTCTCCAAGGATTGTGCCTCTTTCACTTCCAAGAGTGCACTTGTACTGTGCTTTTCAAACAAAACATCTTGTGTCTCAGTCAGTGTGAGGCCTCATACACAGTATTAGCAAATGTCAGATCTCACAAGCTTTGTATGCTACTTAGTGAGCAGTATGTGTTCCTTGACACTCTGTTCTTTTTCATCCCTGGCATGCCTTAAGTACAGCTGCTCTATGCTCTCACCAGCTTCTCTGAGCGCAGTGTCCCATGATGTGGGCAACTTCTCAGCTGCAGCCCAGCTCTGATGCTATTTTCCTATTCTGCAGTCAAATGTAATAGGCACAGCCATTCAGCAGGTCACAGATCAAGCCACCCATGTCTATCTGGCAGTGTCCCAAAGCAGAGAAACAGCAGCAGCCACCAAAAGATAACAAATGGTTAGTCATCATCTGGAAGGGTATTGAGAACAAAATCACACCGGACCCGTATGTGTTCTGCATGCAATTTTTGTCTCTGCAGCTTAAGGATATAGTACAGATGGAGAAGATACTAAAGGACACCAAAGAAGCTAAAGGGAAAGGCCTTATTGCCAAGAGACTGAAGAGGCTGCAGTCCTTCACTGCTGAGAGGCAAAAGCTGAGGCAGGACTTGGTCAAAATTCACAGAGCTTTGGGTTAAGTCAATGTGGAACTGTTTTTCCCAATCATATATCCAAGGAAACAAGTTCCAGTGTGCACTTGGTGAAACCAACAGACTGGTTTAGGATTGAAGGGAGTACCTCACACAACATGTAGAAAACCTTGTGTACCTTGTCTTTGAGGAACGCTGCAAGCTGTTGTAGGTTGCTAATGGTGATGATTGAAGGGCAAGACTTCCAGGTGAGTTTTGTAACATCACCTCAGAGGTCTGAAAGAGTGGGCATACTTGTACACTTGTACAGAAAAGGAACTTGAAGCTCAACACTAAGCATAAGGCAACATCTAATGCTGGGGGAGGGTGAAGGAAAGGCACACTGAGTGACAGATAAACCGCTCCCATGTAAGGACCCGAGTTACAGAAAAACCTGCAGTTTTGCCAGGGAGATTGTATTGTTTCTACAGAAAAAACAGAGAATAATAATTACCTGTGAAATCTCATAAAAAGAAGAAACATCTGTTGAACACTATGAAAACTGGCAGAGTGCATTAGGGGAAAAAACATGCCTCTGAAATAAAGATGCAGTGAGACAATAACTTACTGCTATCAGCCTTATAAAAATTTCATATTACACAGAGGTTCTTCTTAACCAATTTACTGAAGTACTCACCTGCATATATTTGTCTTTAATCTGTTCACAGGTGGAAATACAGTTGGAGATATAAAGATGAATAAACTCAGGTGGGAGATCAACTGCAGTAGTAAGCCTGTTAATTAAAAATATCCAGTGGTTTATGAAGCCATAAATCTAATGATTCCACTGCAAAACAAATGAGTTAGAGCTGTGATATTAGTTTATTCCCAGTCACGTGATACAGAGCAGATCTCTGACAGCTTCCACAGACAAATTTTCTATTTCTTCAGTAAGAGTCCAAAACTTTGTTTATAAAACTCTGACAAAGTAGGGGAGTTGTGTCAGATTGGTTTCTAGTATATTGACACATCTATGAACATTTGCTGTATATTACACAAATGAGTCAATGATACTGGTTTCCAATTTACAGTTAAATCCCCAAGCTGTTCAAGTACCAAGATTCTTCTGTGATAAACATTGCAGTACAATTTTGCTTATTCATAGTTGAATTTCAGGGACTGAATCTAGATGCTGAACTCCTCCCTTAAGTATACAACTAGAATAACTCCTTTGTTGCAGCAAAAGATCAGTTTCCTTAGTTCTTTCAGATCCAACTTTTAGTCCTAGGAACTGAAGCAGTATGAGTATCTACAGCTCAAAGATGAGATCCTGACTAAATGACATCATTAACTAGAGATTCATGATGATGCATGATAATCTCACAAGCTTCTTAATACAGCAGAACTGGAGAATTATTACATCACAGAATGGTATTAGTGTATTTTTAAGGGTTAACACTAATTATTCATGGTTTAATACTAAAGTATCTGAGCTGCTGCTGCTGTTTCTTACCTGAAAAAGCCATGCAGCTCCTAAGTTTTAGATAACGACATACAGTAAATGTAGAACTGCCATTAAGTTACAACAGAATTTGACCAAAGTAAGTTCAATCACATTCTTAGTTAGTGAAAGGAGGTCAATAGGGAAAACAGTACCCATTTTAGATATTTCAGTTTCAAGTTTGTCTTATTTGACTTGGAAATCATTGTCCCCCTCCTTGCACTGAGTAATTTTGCAATTTGAGAAAAGTTGTTCTGATGGTGGTTATGCTATGGGGGAACCAGCACACCTGACTGGTAGTGCAGCTGTCTTGGACAGGAGTAAAAGCTTTTTTCTTACCACTTCTCCATGTCCTAGCCCAACTTCAGGGCAGTAGCTGCTGTCCATCTGCACCCATAGGGTGAGATTTTATTTCAGAAATAAAACACTTCTCTCCCCAAATGTTATCTAAGGTGCAATTCAACTCTGCTGCAAAGGGACTGCTGAACAAGGCTGATTTGGGAGTTCACATTCAGTAACTGCCAAGAAATGCAAGAAAGTAAGTGAGAGAGAGAGGTACTTTTGTAGTTTGTGGACATGAGCTGTTTGACAGGTTTTCCTACTGAAGTGGATTACTATTAAGAAAATGAGTAGTACCTATATGCTGAAGTTATTCCCATTGAAGAAACAAAAACAAAGTAGGATGGCTATGTGACAATGCCACCTTTTGTTCACTTAAGCCACATCAAGAATGCAAGTTGTGTTTAAGCAGATCAGCTGCATGGCAGGAACTTTTTGTGGAGGATTCTCACAGTAACTGCCCTTTGTCCCACTGTAGTCTTCTATCTTCTGCATAAGCATACCTCAAGAAGGATTAAAATTAACATTTCCACATGTAATAAACCAGAACTGCTATCTCAGCTGAAAGAGAAGACAGAAGCTAGAGATGAAGCTGGCTTTCAGACAGGCAAAAAGAAAGTGACTTCTTTCATCAGGAACGACTAGATGGTAACCCATTAGAGGGAGTGACAGTCACCACAGTGACAAAACCATACACATCCAGTAACTGGTCATCCTTGCAAGTCAGTGACTAAACTTACAGCTTCCTGGGACACAGGGAATTTATTTGCTATTAAAATAAGGTACATTATTATTTACTACTATAATTTATACTATATATTACTATCATTTATAATTAATTACTATGATTTCTATCATTTACAATAGAAGAATAGTTAATTCTTATGCAAAATTATAAATAATATGAAAACTATGAAAAATACATGCCTCCAGCATCATGTTTCTCTGATGGGAAATTGTGTATTTTTTTTCCTGTTAAACAGTTTTGCTGCTGCTAATAGGAAGCCGTCAACATTACAGTAATATTTTAAAATAGCACTGCATTAAAAAGGAACTTAAAATTGGCAGGTTTCCTTGAACTTAGCACTGAAGAAGTCTGAGATGCTCAAGTCTTTTATTCTTAACCCACAGCTAATTTTACAGATTTAATCTGGACTAAAATAAGAGGTTTTTCTTTAACTATCACTGATAAGAAACTACATGAAAAGCAAACAAAGCTCTTCTAGTAGTCAAAGAAAGCTACAAATCTGTCATGCACACTTCCTCTGCAGGATTATTCAGAATATTAGGTTTGAGTCTTAATGATAAGAGAGTATTAAAACATAAAAAATCCCCAAAACAGCATAGAAAAATTGAGAAGGGAGCAGTAGTTTGATATGCTTTTCCTTCACTGTAATCCGAGAGTCTTTTCTGCAATTCCCATTACTTTTGGTGGTCTTTGGACTGCATCCAAATACAGCCCAGTGGCCAGCCTCTCTTAGTAACTGTTCAGTTATTTTACATGTTAAGGAAAGCTTCTTACATTTGAGACCATACTCACCGATTTACAACTTCCATTGAATGTAAGGACATGTCCATGTTGACCAACACAGAAAAATACTCCGTTATCTGACTAGATTGCATCAGTTTCAGCAACATTTCTATAGCTACTAAAGGATTGTTTTCAACCAGATCTGGCAATTTGGCAGGAGTGAGACCAATATGGTAAACAAGCTTGGGGTCCTTTTCCAGTTCTCCAAGGAGCTGTAAAGAAAAAAGACTGAGTTACTTGTTTGTTTGGGTTTTTTTGTCTTAGCCAGTCACATTACTGCTTGAAGAAACTGCTATAGTACATCTGGGCCAAAAGAGAATGATAACCCATTAGATTTAGGAATCCCTATTGAAAGACACTGGAGTTATACTTTAAAATTTCTGCATACAGGGAACTGTGACAATAAAACCTTTAATAAGCATTTAATAGTCTTTCATCAATGGATAGCAAGGAAGGGAGTTAAAAAAAAAAAAAAGAAAATTTTCAGCCTTCTTTAGTTTTCTGTCCAGCAGAAAACCCCCTCAATTTCAAGTTCATTGTTGGCAGAAAAAGCTTTGCAAATAAAAGATATTTTATAGTGCTAACATAATGATTATAAGAAACACACTGAAATAAAGGGTAATACTATCAAGTGGGGGGAAGGAGAAATAGCACTGGCATTTCTCAAATAATTACTTATCAAAAGCTTCCACAGAAGCCTGAACAACTTTGTTATAAGAAAATTTTTCAATGCAGAGAAATACTGGTGCTTCTTATTGATCAACTGACAACTATGTCCAGTCAATACTATGAAGCTCAAAGACTTCTTCCTTATTCATACAAGTCCAAGTAAAACTATTAAGACATGTAGACGTGGTGCTTATGAATGTGGTTTAGCATTAAATGCAGTATTCAAGGTTGGACTTGATGATGTTAAAGGCCTTTTCCAACCAGAATGATCCTGTGTAGTTTTGTGTATGAGGATTTTACAATTTAAAGCACTCAAGAGTTTCCTGAATCTAAACACAGATCAAGTAAAGTGATGCAAGTTTTCTTAAACGCACGACGTAACAGATAGCTTGTTAAAAAAAAATAATTTTGGACAGAAAAGTGTGTGACACTTACCTGTGTTTGCTGTGGGGAAGTCAAAGGACTTTTAAAAGCTTTTGCCATAATTCTTTTGATCTCAACTCCAGTGCTGTTCTTAACACACATTGACTTATCCCACTGAATTGTGTGATCTGGCTCTATTGGATTTAACCATGCCAATTCATCCTCACATATATGGAGTGGAGGTGGTGGTCGGATAAACTCTGGTCGAAAGTGGCCTAAAGATGCAGCAACATGAAATGGTTTTTAAACTCTAGGTATTCAGTTTTCTATCAGTACAAAAAGAGCTTAAGTCCACATTTCCTTAAGCTACTGTAACACTGAGAACAGCATTACAATCAAATTTGCCTCCCAGACAAACACAATTCACAGTTTTTAGTGATATTATTTACATTAGTCTGTTTCTCCTCTTGATTCATAGCACTGAGTCACCAATTAAGTTATCTTATGTTATTATTAAGCTATCTTGCCAAGTCATTTTGTTTCCTTCCACACTGCTTCCTTGGAAGGTGTTAACAGTCAATGCAGACCTTAGCATAGTGGGCCAAGATCTGAGAGGCATCAGACCCAGTGTTTTAGCCAACAAGGGACACTGGTAGCAGTTTTAAGACAGACTCCAGATTTTTAAAAGCTTGGAAAGGTGAACACGATGGAGTCTGATCTAAAGACAGCTTGACATGGTTTTCTACTGTTTCATTCGTCTTCATTCCCATTTCTCACCTTGAAAACACTGCTGAATGACATTACATTTCATCTGGTGAAGTATAGCAATATAGCAGGTAATGAGTTACAGAAACAAAGATGTGGAAATGCACATACTTTCTATAGGAGGTTTTGGTCCACTCACTAAGGCTTCCGTGATCTGAGAGGCAACGGAGCTGTCAAAACCGGAGTTGGAAGAATCTGGGTCAGGATCACTGAGAATGCTGGGGAAGCTGGCCTTGCTCTGTGTTGGCAACTCAGACTGACGTTCTGAAAGAAGGCCAGTTCATAATATTAAAGCATAAAATTGAAAAGGAGATGCCTGGAATACTAAAACTACTGAGAAACAATCAGCTATAGAAAAGAACTAGCTTGAAAAAAAATAATCAACAGATAACATCAACGTGGAACTCAGCCTGGTGACAGGCAGCTAGGTCTCAGAGTGCCAGCTGACAAGTGAGGGACAGAGGCATGCAGCAAGGACAAAGAAGAAATAGGAATGAATCTGAAACATAGTCTTGACTTTAGAAAAGGTAAATAACTGATATAATCTGCATCTAAAAGCACATTAGTGGATTCACATGGTACTCCTGAAAGAGTTCACAGGCTATATCTAGTTCTGCAATCACTTCTCAGAGCAGGCAAGTGAAAAATCTACACAGATACATTTACAGACTCCACAATGATTATGGTCATACTAGACCTGAAGTCAGCTATTGACATTTATCAACACATTTCAGTGGCACTGCAGAAGCTAATCCTGCATTCACTGTCAAGCTAGAGCAAGTGTTTGAGTGGAAAAAGATGGAGGTTAATAGTTATGTGGTTCTACATGCATCACCATCAAAGCAAACCTGAGAGGAGATAAAGGCGTCCCTTTAAAAGCCAAATTACAGGACATAAACAAGATACATAAAAATATTATGAAATCTAGTATATACAGCTGAAGACTTGAAGAAAGTGGCCAAAAAGAAACTATAGGGCTCAATACTCTCACTGTCAGATTTTTCAGGTGTTTTTCTGTCACAATATTTCACTTCCCTGTAGCTGAAGGGAATAGCAGATCTTCTGCATTCTCTGCATTAATTCTACAGATCATGTTTTCCATTGCTGTGGCAGAAAAACCCCGGTAGATAAAAAAACACTACAAGACACCATCTGACACTCCTCCCCACACCCCCTTAGAGAACATTAAGCAGCAGATTAAGCCTTAGGTAACATGACATCCAAAGTTGTTGGTACTATACAAGGAACACCTTGAAAAAGTTCCATGTGAAACTAAACACCCCTCCTCTTCCTGACTAATTAAATGCAGTGCTGTCAGATTTAGTGTACTGCCCCTGTCACTTAGAAGCAAAGTATGCTTCTTTTTATGCAGCCACATCCCTTCCCAACTACCCATGCATATGAACGCTATTTCATATGACCCGAATCAAGCCCACAAGAGATGCTGAAATTGTGAGTGACAACAGGATGCTCAAAACAAAGCCCCACCCATAGCTAAAGTCTTCTTTTGGCTTTCTGTCCTGCTTTATCCAATTATTTCAGGTCATGCAAACATTTGAATGTATGCATAGCAAGGCACGATTTTCTCTGAAAGGCAACAATTAGCATACTTCTCAGTAATTTTCAAAAGAAAATATTTTAAAGTCAAAGACCAACTGAACTGGTTTAAAAAACATGTCTTCAGCTTTGTCAGTTACTTCAAACTTTGGGCTTGTGAGTACTTTCACTCAGCCACTGAACAGAAGGGTTGATTCTACAAATGAAGCTCTATGGAAAAAAAAAAAAAAAGTGGGCATCTTTTTTCAGTCTTTACTTATCATCTAGAACATCAATCTATCAGATGGTCGACATATGTTTGTTTGTACCCCTAGAATCTGAAATTATTAATGATGCTTAACTGGAAATGTAAAAGTCAAAATTACAGTCCTTCAATTCAATTATATAAGAAGCCTGCATGAGCCTTTAGTTACATGCACTGAGACCCAAAAGCTCACCCTCACTGTGTCAAGGGATGGATGAATGGTTTCAGGTAAGCAGAAGAAAGCATCAGAACATACCAATTTAATGGGAAATAATATAGCATCTTGAACTAAGCGACTTTAAAAATCTGAAAACAATCACTTACGTTCCCCTATGCAGCTATTTATTTCACAGGTAAAAAGAAACATGATTCTTGAAGCAAAGCTCTACAGTGTATTATGAATTTAGTACAGGTCTGTTACTCTTAGATGAAACAGGGGTTAGCAGACATAAGCACTGTACTAGAAGGCCCATCCATACAACTAGGAAAAGAACTGTATTTTTGATACAGTAACACACCAAATCAACAAAAGCAAGTTATAAGGAAGGGGCGGACCAAATGGAAATGAACAAGTTTTTTTCCTAGGTATGTGCAAATGGACTGGTTCTCAAGATGCTATATTCCAACACCTTACTTTTTTTAGGGAAAAAGCCCAAAACAACCCCCCCCAAAAACCAATAACAAAAAACCACACCAAAACCATGAAGAAAGAAAACCACACTAAGAAAAACCACCATACAGTTGCAATTGCCACAATGAGCTCAAGTTCAAAAGTATTCTTTTAAAGGGAGGGAAAAAAGGAGTGAAATAGATACACTGAAAAAAATGAATGCTTTTAAATTAAGTTGATTTTGCAGCTAGATTCTAAAGCAAGTAAAAATCCTCCTGATCTAACTAACATTTATCTCAGGGATGACAATCTTGAAGGTCCTATATTCTTTGAAGCTGTTATGTTCTATGAAATGTGGGGGGAAAGGGTGTAAATGCAGTCCCTTACACATTGTATCTAAGCAGCCCAATATATGTATTCACGTACTTGTCAGCAGTATAGCTTCATCCTGCATATTGAATAATTACAAGAAATGTGCTGAAAACTTCTGAAACACCCACAAACCTTCAAAAACATCACAGAATCACAAAAGCATTCTAGAAAATACAGAAAGCATGAACAGAGCAAAAACCAGAGGGGTTGCTTCCACCCTAAAGCTATGTTAGGGTATTCAGTTTGCATTTTCAAAAGATCCTGCAGTCTGGAAATAATGGATATGGAAGACACTAGAGGACATGGGTGCATTGTAAGGGACAAGACACCACAGCATAACAAGCCAGTTACGGATTCTACACAGAAAAATAAAATAAAACAAAACAAACAGTAACAAATAACAGGAAAATGACAATACAAAGATACAACTGCAAGATACAGAAAGCCTCATCAGTGCCTGACCTTAGATCAGCAAACTGTACTGTAGAGATTCAGAAGTGGGGTGGTCAGTTTTTAAATAAATAGGTCCATTTGCACATACCTAGGAAAAATCCCCACTATTTTTTGCTGTCCAAACTGATTCCTTGCTCCCACCAATATTTTGGTATTTCAGATTAGTTCCAGATGTGACTCATCAGTCAATGTGATCAAAACAATCATGTTACTGCTCCTTTTCTCCTGTCAAAGGACAAGCACTGCATTGCGTTTCTTTTCAATTTAGTAAAAGCAGACCACCTTCCTACTCTTGAGCTAGCACTGCAAGATTTAACTTAATTTTGTAAAGTTGAGGATGTAATTGTAATATCCAACGTGCCAGGTGCAGCTGAGGTACTAATACATGGCAACATGACAGGTATGCTCATACTGGAAATACTGCAGAGTGAAAAGTGATCAAAATACACAGACAAAAAAGAAACAAAACCAAACAACAACAAAAACAAACATCAAACAAACAAAAATACCCAACACCAAAAACAACCCAACCAAAAATAACTTCAGGTGAAAATCTTCCTTTATTTGCAAAATGTTTTAATGTTTAAGGCAATGACATCTCTGCTTAAAAAGCTTCTAATAAAGCAGGATAAAGCAGGTAAAATGTCATCTCTGCTGGAAGTTTCTCTTTGTCCGTGAACATGGATTTGAAGACCCTAAAGCATAGTTCAACACTTTTCATATTTAAGATAGGCAACAGTGTTTCTTAGGTAACTCATAGCCACAGATTACAAACAGCATTTCCATCCATAAATTAACTACAGCTGCAATTCTTCCTTACCTGCTAATGCCAGCTGAAGACCACTGATATCCACAGACTGGGCCATGTTCCCCACATCCATTGAAGCAATCTGCCGAGGAGTCTTCTTAAACAGCTCTCTAGGTGGGGCCAACATCAGTTGAGAAAGAAAGAATTTTTCTGGAGGAGTTATGGGAGGTAAGAAGCCTGTGGAGACGCAGTGAAAACAACCCCTGATTTTTAAGGCAGTAGCATTAAAGATTTCCATATGCTTCACACAGAATATGCACAACCAAAATGCAAGCTAATGTGTTCCTTATGGCAAGATCAGTGTGGCTGAAGAGTCTTTGTGAGGACCTATGAAATTGCTACCTACTCTGCTCACAAAGTGATGGAAAATACTGCATTATACAGGTTGGCACCATGCATCTTAATGCACCATGCATTTATGAGGAGAGGCTGAGGGAGCTGGGGGTGTTCAGCCTGGAGAAGAGGAGGCTCAGGGGAGACCTCATCGCTCTCTACAACTCCCTGAAAGGAGGCTGGAGCCAGGGGGGGGTTGGGCTCTTTTCCCAAGCAACTTTCAACAAGACAAGAGGACATGGACTTAAGTTGTGCCAGGGGAAGTTTAGGTTGGATATTAGAAAGAATTTCTTCACGGAGAGGGTGATCAGACATAGGAATGGGCTGTCCAGGGAAGTAGTGGATTCTCCGTCCCTGGAGATATTTAAAAAGAGACTGGATGTGGCACTCAGTGCCATGGTCTGGTAACCACAGCGGTAGTGGATCAAGGGTTGGACCTGATGATCTCTGAGGTCCCTTCCAACCCAGCTGATTCTATGATTCTATGATCTTGACCCCCAACATCTGTTGCTAAGTCAGCCACAGCGTTCTTTATATGCTTTCCAATTGACACAACTAGTGAGCTATAAAAGTAGTTTTTAAAAAAAATTTATTTACCCATGGCTGTCACATTTGCCTTTACTTATGTGTGGAAAAGCGTTGACTCTGATGTCTTTTAAGAGCCTTTCCTCACCCCTTTAAAGCTGTCAAAAGCTTCCTATTACCCCCAGGTTTTCAGTAAAGCCTTTCTCCCAGCAATCATAGAATCATAATCATAGAATCAGCTGGGTTGGAAGGGACCTCAGAGATCATCAAGTCCAACCCTTGATCCACTGCCACTGTGGTTACCAGACCATGGCACTGAGTGCCACATCCAGTCTCTTTTTAAATATCTCCAGGGATGGAGAATCCACTACTTCCCTAGGCAGCCCATTCCAATGTCTGATCACCGTCTGTGTGAAGAAATTCTTTCTAATATCCAACCTAAACCTCCCCTGGCACAACTTGAGACCATGGCCTCTTGTCTTGTTGATGGTAGCCTGGGAAAAAAGACCAACCCCCCCCGGCTCCAACCTCCTTTCAGGGAGTTGTAGAGAGTACTTGCTTCTCCATCACCGAGAGGACCTCCAAACCCTCTCCCCAAATCCAGACATCCCTCCATATCAACAGGTCAGCTCGACACAAGCAGAAGACCAGTGACTTTCCAGCCACCAAACCTAGCGACGCGTACCACGGAAAATTCCCACCGCTTGTTCCCAACCCGGGAAATTTTGGAATGGACTTTCCAGTGAAGTGGTGGATTCTCCGTCCCTGGAGATATTTAAAAAGAGACTGGATGTGGCACTCAGTGCCATAGTCTAGCAACTGCAGCAGTGGGTCAAGGGTTGGACATGATGATCTCTGAGGTCCCTTCCAACCCAGACAATTCTATGATTCTATGAAAGCGCAGAAGAGCCCCTGCAGCGGTAAGGAACCCATCCCCTTGTAGCCCCGGCGGCACCGGGGACGCACCTGAGAGGGGAGTCCGCTCCGCTTCGTCGCCGCCGCGCTCGGGTGCGGGGTTGAGGAGGTGGGCGAAGACGGCTGCGAAGGGGTTGGCGGCGAGGGGCTCGGTGCGGTACATCTCCCAGAGGAGGTAAAGGGCGGTGAGGCGCTGGGCCGGGCTGGGCAGCAGGTCAGGCTGCTGGAGGAGGAGGACGAGGACGGAGCCGAGGCGGAAGTGCTCGGCTTTGCCGAAATAGTGGTGGAAGGCGCTGGAGAGGCCCTCGAAGGTGCTGCCGCCCGCCTCCTCCGACACGATGCTCAGCAGGCTCGACAGCTCCTTCGGTGACAGGCTCATCCTGCCGCCCGCCGCCGCACCCGCCTCCGCTCCCACCTGAGTGCCGGGCGCAGGGCTACTCCCGCCTCCGGGCATCCGACGCCCACTCCGGCCTGACCCCGAACCCCACGCCCGCTCCCGGTACCGGTGTCGGTACCGGTATCGGTGCCGGTGCCGGTGCCGCCGCTCCCCGCTGCCGTAACGCGGCCGTATGGCGACGGGGGCCGCCGGGACGTTCCGGCCAGGGCGATGAGGAGATGCGAGCTGCGATTGGTTGCAAGCCGACCCGCGCCTCCCTCCTGGAAGAACAGGATTGGCTCAAAATGCCCGGCGGGGGGCGTGGCAGCCAATCGCCTGCGCCCGCCCCGCCCCCTCCGCCGGCAGCGCGCGGCAGCCGTTGGAGCCAGCAGGGGGAGCCGCCGGGCGGTGTCCGCCATGATCCGGTTCAGAGCGGCGTTACGGTAGCGGCTGAGGGAGGGGGAGCTGAAGGGGTGAGAGCTGAAGGGCCGGGAGCTGAAGGGCCGGGCGGCGGGAAGAACGTCCCCGTGAGGTGCGATGAGATGTTTCGCCATTGCGTCAGGTGGAAGTGGGTCTTGAGGGACAGCAGCTCACAGGCGCATCGCGAGTAAGCCTGAGGGTGTGCTGAGGGCAGGGCCTGGAGGAACAGCTTGCCTGTGGTAGGTGCTGAAAGAAGAAGGACTTGGAAAGTCTTGAGAGCAGGCGCTGCTGCTGATCTCTGATTCTTCTAGTATCAGCGCTCCTCCCAAGTCGCCCGGTCACCCACCTTGGATTTCTAGTTAGTCGTGCTGGTGTAAGGGATGGGATTCAGCTAATTTAATAATATAAATTGAAAGCTAGTGTTCTGCATGTAGATTAAGTAATAGATTTTAAAAGGCCAGGTCGGATGGTGTTGGGAGTAACATTGGCTAGTGGGAGATGCCCCTGCCCATGCAGGGGGGTTGGAACTAGATGGTGTTTAAGGTCTCATCCAGTCCAAACTGTTGTATAACACTGTCCTTATATGATTCCAGTTCTACTTTCATCTTTAATTCACATTATTGTTGGAAACAAAATCAAGACCTGAGAGGTGTTGAGGCTTCATTTACACAAGCAGATGTTAAACAATTATGATTTTTGGAAAAAAAAAGCAGGGCCTGCAGCCATGCGAGGTATGACCTGAAGGTGTTGTTGATTTAGCAGGTGCTCACCACCTGACCAGCTCACAGTGAGAGATCTGCTTGCAGCTAGAAAAGTAGATGGAAGACAGTGCCAGAGTTTCCTGCTATGGCCAGTGGATTCAAGGAAACAAAGGAATCCTTGGAAGTCTGGGGAAATTTAAAATTTTGAAACAGCTGCAGCAAGGACATAAATTATAAGATTTAGGAAGAAGATCAAAGGATTTCAAATCACTGAAGAAATTATCTGTGTAGGTGTGTCGTAGGGCCAGCTGAAGAACTTGGGAAGGCATGGACTTGAACAATACCTTTACACTCTTACTTGTGGTGCACAGAGGGAAGTTGAATCTCTTCAGTCAAATGTGAAAGCTCAATAATTTAGAGAAGAAGATTCCTCATAAGTCATGCAGATTTTTATATAAGTAGGTAGGGTGGTGAACTTTGTCAGCTGATTTGAATGCTCAGTCCATGAAAAGATATTTCACTATGCAGAGGAGCTGAGGATTTGCAGAACAGGCCAATTTTGTCTTCCTCTCTATCTTGCTTATCTGTAGTGTAGTTCTCTGTTCCTGTCAAGGAAAGAGATGTGGTTCTGTGGGCTTGAAGAACCATTGCAGTGTTTGGGAAGGCCATAGCATGTCAGTTGTCTGCAGAGTAAAAAAGGCCCAAGTGGCTGTTTCTGTGTCTCTTAAAAACCTGCTAGAGAGACTAGGAGATATGGCTTGATAAAATGGTTTAAAAGACTTGAGAGAGTGATAGCTTATACAGTTGAAACTAAATTTTCCTGGTAGGAGTGATTGTCTAAACAAAAGAAACTTGTGTGAGTAGCTATGGCTATAAACATCCATAACTGTACACAAAAACATAGGGTAATGTCCATCTAGCACAGCATGTCCATGAAAGCTAAGAGAAGCATCTAGTGTACACTTGGCTTCTGGCCTCCTGCCATTTAGGTACTTCCTGAGTTGAAGGCTGAAGGCTCATTGTTGTCGTTCCCAGCCCCAATGAAATTTTCTTCCTTGAGCTCAACTTAAGTGTCCTATGAACTCATTTATATTTTTGGCACGTAGTGAGTTCTGCAATTTAAGAAATATGCATTGCAAACAAGTACTTCCTTCTCCACTCTCCATTGCTCATCGTTGTGTGCATTGCTTATCATGTTTTACCTCAGTTGTTCCTCCTAAGGTCATGTCCCCTTTGCTGGCACCCTTGTTCTGTCACCCTTGTTGCCCTCATCTTTATTTTTTACTTCCTTTTGAGAAGGAAGGACCAAACTTGCATCCAGCATCCAAGCTGCAAGTACCTGATAGGTTTATACAGCTTTATAGTATGAGTCCTGTTTATTTCTCCTTTCCTTTTCCATGTTTGCTTTTTTGAGACAGAGCCTTAAGCTATAAAAGAACTGTCCTCAGCAGGGATAGGCAGCACCACAAAAGAGAAGGATTCCTTTCCAGCCCACTATGATTGCAGTGTTTTGCTTTCCATCTATCAAACACCTGCTTTCACTTCCATGTAATGGCCATTTGGTATTATGACCAACTCCTGCTGCACCTTCCTGACAGTTTTTCTGTTTTTACAGTCCTGAACAATTTTTCTTCTCAACAGGAAATGTAGCATGTACCCAGGAAGACTGCATCATCCATCCCTTCACTCACACACAGGTGGTTACTATCTTTGTACACTCAAGATCTGATGATTGCTGTAGTTTCATGCAATTCTTCTCAGTACAGAAATTGGACTTGGTGGTTTATGGTTTGTTGGATTACTTCACAGCCTTTTTAAAGATTGGTGTCAGACTTGCCATCCTTATCTCTTTGTTACTGAGACCATTTTGATAAGCAGGTTGCATATTACAGTTCATTGTTTAGCATCTTCATCTTTCAGGTGATAAAACTCTTTTGGGTGAATCCCATCTGATCCTGGTGCTGAAGAGTGACTCATTTTATGCATTTAATTCAGCATCTCTTAGTGACTCCTCACTGTGAGACAGTTCTCTTCACTTGTTCCCTATCAGTAAAAGTTCTTGTCTGGGAATATCTCCATGATCCCATAGAGCAATGCAAAGAATTAATTGAGCTTTTCTCCTATAGCCACCTTCCTTGAAGCTTTTGTGTGTTGTGCACATCTGTTGACCTCAGACTGACCATCAGACTTTCTGGTGTGCTGACAAAAGTTGTATTTGTTAATTTTTGGGATGTGGTTGATGATTAGCAATGATCACATCTAAAACTGTCTTAAATTAAGAGATGGTTTGCTTGGTGCTAATCCACAGTCAAATAGACTCTTCTGCCCAGATGATCTTTTTTGTATAATCTGCTCTTTATAACAAACATTGCTGAAGATAGCAGAGCAGAAAGAAGAAACGTGGTTAGAAAGAGAAAGCTGCTTCTTCTTTTCCTATAAATTTCAGAAATGTAAGCCATTCTTGCATAATGTGCTTACTGGAATAATGGATGTAGAATTGCAGAAATGGACTTCCGAGCAATAAAAAGTTTCCCTAATGACTGAAATAGCAAAGAAGTTGTGTGACTCATATGTAGGTAATGCAGCCCTCTGAAATTATTCTATCCAAATCAGAAGGCTTCTGGTCAAAGTAGGAAAGCTAACAATTTAGAAGATGGAGTACTTTATAGGAAGTGAAAGGGGTACAAGTATCGATTGACAAAGGGGATTCTGAAGCCATGAAAAGAGAGAGCTGTTTCAGGATAGTAAAAAACTAGTTTAAGAAAAAGATGAGGGAAAAGTACTACTGGGGCAGGAAATGTAGTAAATATGCTGCAAAGAGGGTTTATGTAGCTGCACAGGGTGCAATATTTTGTGGGCATGTAAGTGTGTTGGATATTATTGGGCTCAAAACTTGTGTAATAAGGAAGCGAGAGTATACGATGCTAGTGCAGACTCAAATACATGATTCTCAGCCAGATTTGATTTCTGAAATAGATCACATTACATCCAAGGAGGAAAATTGGGGCCCCATCTACATCAGTGGGTCTGAGGGGGTTGGATTCCGCAGGAGATAGATCACTGCAACCCACTCTTAGGCTGTAAAGGGAGGGGTTTGGTTTTCTGCCTTTGCAGAACAGCTCCTTTGGGACCAAACAATATATACCATTTCCTTTAGATGGCTTACAGAATAGCTATTAAACGGTCAATAAAAGCATAAAATATATTTGTAATTCTTTATGCTTGTGTTTGAGTAAGAACCTCAGTAAAAATCATGCTCTGAGTTCCTAAAGAGGGATAAAGGGATTTGGGCTATACTTAAGTTACTGATTCTCAGTCTCTTTGTCTGACTCTGTCCTGTTAGCTCATAAATGCTAATACAGATGCACAGATTCCAAACTAAAAGTGGCACAGACAGTCTAGCTTGGCAGATAACCTTTTGCAAATACAGATAAACCTTGACTCTTAGTACGTAGTTGTTTTAGTATTTAAATGAACACCAAGCAAAGAGGCTGAATTACTTAGGAAACAGCTTCTACCAGCTTATCTTTATCCCACATTCATTTTGTGAAGGATGCAGTAGGAAGGAATTAAATTACACCTTAAAGTCAAAGGGGAAATTAAAGCACTTCCAGATTGTTCTGTTTATTCTCATGAGACTTCTCTCCTGGACACAAATTCCTTTCCATAATAATTTAAGTGACCCATCCCACCTCCAGTATATTCAAAATAGCAACATACCAGAAAGAGGGAGTAGGTGTGTTTTGTATTCATCTCTGTATTTTTCTCGTGACCAATATGTGTTTTTCTTCCTAATTCATCTCTTCAATTCAAAGCACAAGCTGGGACCACCAATGCAGAAATAGGTTTTGTTATTCCTGGAGTAATCAACAATATTGGCCACTAAGCAATGCCTAGAAGCCTTCCTGAAAAACTCTTTATGTATCTTCACTTTTTAGTCAGACCTCAAAGCTGCCAAGGGATTCTTCAATGCAGATTGAAGAGCACTTCAGAAACACCAAAAATACCCATAAGTGCTAAATACAGGGTGGCTTAGGAATATACATGTTTGTTGCTGAGAGCTTCAACTACTGTGAATTTTAGTCATACCTCTTCATTTTAAGCTATTTGTGCAAATACGTTTGACACTTTCAGAAGAGATGGTGATTTGGTCCCAATTAAAGTAAAAGGTGAAATTCTGTCAGGGTCATATTGGTACATAAAAGCAGCATAGAGTGTGACTATGGGCATATATATCTTTGTGTAGATCCTTCTTCTGAGTAGGAGAACCTCTCATCACTCAGAAACAATTTTTCCTTAAAAAATTATTTGAAGCAAAATTATCTTTTCAGTTTTGCCTTGTTTTCCTCTACTGTTTAATCAGACAGGGATGTTTTTTAATCCATCTGTAATTATAAAATAGCCGAGCAAGTGTTTTGTGTGAAAACATTCTGTATGTGCATTCCTCAGGAGCTCTTCACTGTGTACTTCAATTTGAGCACTCAGCATTTTTAATTTAAGCTATGCAATTGTATATCTGACAGGGATGGGTCTATTTCCATTCTCTGCTCGATTACTTGATTTGTGCTTTATGTTTCTTTTTTCATCCAAAATCAATTTCAGCTGAATCTTTATCTAGGCAGATAAAATTGCGGGAGGAAGGACTTCATGCTTAAGCTACAAATTGAACTCCACCTTCTGAAAGAGTATTAAATAATTCAGAGCTGATCAGAGAGTTCTTGTCCAGGAAGTGGGAGATTCAGGTTCTCTTTCTTTCTGTGCCCAGAGGGTTTTAAACTCCAGCCCAGGCTATGGCTATTAGGAGCAGAGAGGAGGAGCAATTTTCTCCTCTGGCTGAAGTCTTTGTTTACAGGGATTAAAGATTCGCTGCAAGGGAAAGGGAGCAAAGGCAGGGTCTGATGGTTTTAGTGAGAATGTGCTTGATGAGATGCAGAATAATGGTCTGCCCCAGGAACAAGGCAAGTATGTGCTCAATGGCAATCAAGTATGAAAGCATAAAAATACATGTGTGTAGGGACTGGAAATCTATTGTCCCTCTTGCCCATATAACTCCCAGCCACTTCTTCCCATTCTTTCCCTTTAGAAAGAAAATTGCAGATATTTAGTATGGAAGCTCTCTTTTCCTCCTGTATACAATTTTATACATACACACTTAGTAATGTATGAACATACACATATTTAAATATTAAACAAAAAGCTTTGCATTAGAAACCTATTTCACATAGGGAAGAAGTAGGTTAGTGTATCTGTGTTACACTTTTCCACATGACATTAGACCAGAGAGATGCTTGGAAAAGTTATTTATAAAGGTGCTTTTAGGACCTAACACAATCCTCCTGTGCAAGAAGGCAAAATGTCAGTAGTATTTTTAGGAGCATCATTGAGCTTTGCGGTGCAGTGATACATACAGAGCAGGCAAAAGGAGAACCTCAAACTTCAAAGACCCATTTATAAATGTATCTTTAATGATATTTTATTATTTCCATTTTTCTCCAACAGTCATGCAACTCCACTCATTTGAATCCTGAGTTCTGCATCTGTCATTTTCTCATGTTCCCATATGTTTCAAGCACCCAGTGAGCTCTTTGCAGGGCTTTCTTTCCAAGCACCTGCAAAGTTTCTCCTGTGCCTGACTCTTGATTGCCTTCTAAGTATGCTGCCTGTCCTCAGAGTGTCTTGTTATTCATGCCATCTCCTGTTTTATGCTGAAAGCTTTTAAATATGTTTTAATGGTGCATAACAGGAATAAAATGAGCCTAATAGCATGCTATTGATTTTCATTTGAAACACATTTGGACATTTCAATAGCCTTTTAACTGTGTATATTTAATGTGATTCAAAGACAAGGCAAATGCAACACTCTATCTGTGCTAATAAGAAAACTCCACAGCCTTTATCTACAGAACATCTCCCGTTGCCCACAATCTGCTTGTTGCAGTCAGCCACATTAGAAGTACATAATTTTCAGTTTCTTAAAACAAGCAAGTCATAACCCTCGGTAGAAGGTATTAATGGTCCATATCTAGTTGGTGCTGTCAGAGAATGCAGCATATTCACTCTGTAGGGAAGTAAACTGTCCAAGGATGCCCTTTAGGTAGGAGATAGCTGAGTTATGGGCCGCCCTAGCTCAGGCTAAATGGGTAGACTAAGAAACACAGAAAGAAAAACGAGTACAGCAAACATACATGGCAACACACAATAGCAGTTCCCTTTTGATGACTAACTCAATAGTTGCATGCTATGGAGAGCACTGTTTCCAGGAGAGGTTTCTGAGAAATCAGTAAGCAAGATGTGGTGCAGCACCCTGACAATCCTACCTGGACATGATGCTAACAGCAGTGTTGTCAGGATGCACCAGTCACATATTTTCCTATAGCACCTTGTGTTAAAAGTAAAAATCCTTATCTTTTTTCAGTGCTGTGACATGTTTTTTTCATGGAGTGTTCATAGGAAATGAATACAAGTCGAGTTTACATCAAATAAACCCTCACCCTTCTGGCTTTTCACAGCATCACTCATGCTTTACAGCCACAGCCACATAAATGTGCAGGCTATCTGATAACAGAAAATAAAGTTTTGGCCCTATGGGTTGATTGAACAGTCGGTAATACAGAGAGAGAGAGAGAAAGGCAAAAAACAGGGAAAAAAGGAAGACTTAGGCTTTTGTAAGGTCTTTGGTTTGCTTGCTTTCCCAATGTGCAGCTGTTGGTTTGTAACCACATCAACCAAGAGGATCATCTGACAAGTCATGACTCAGACTTTATTGCAGTTGAGTATAATTAGACAGGGGTTTTGCTATTGAGCTTTAAAAAAATCATCTGCTTTGATTACCATTTTGTTCAGAGGTTTTTCCAATCTCTGCCTTTATTTCAAGATCATGAGGCAAGTGAGGTCAAGAGCTAAATTTTTTACAATATGTAAATGATTTTGAAGTCTAAGATGCTTTTTAAATTAGTAGTATTTCCCTGTGTGCAAGTTAGGCTGACATTAAGGTACATGGTTCTCAGAGGTTACTTGAGAAATTCAAAACTACTTAACAAGTAAGGTACTTAAGACATAGGCATAGATTTTATGATTAAAATATATGAAAAGTTCTCTTTCTGCCCATACCAGAGACACCAACTTCTAACTAGTTGTAGAGAAGATCAAGAAGACCATTTGGTTGCCAAATTTGGAAATGGGAAAAAGTCTATCTTGGATAGATTATTGCAGTAATGAGTAACTCTGCTGAAAGCAATAGTGTGAAGCATGGGTTTTAAACCCATCTGAAAAGAAATCTCAGATTCATACAATTGGAGACAGAATAAATTACTGTTATGATTTTTTTTAAGATGTACCCTGGGTGCACCTAAGTCTCTTGGCTGACCACAGAGGGATTATGGAATGGTGAGCTCAGATGTCTCATTTTTGACCTCTAAGTTAGGACAGGTCAGTCCTATGCCTAAAGTACTGAATCCCCATGGGAAGCAAGGTCAAGTGTAAAGCAGACTTGAGACACAGCCAAGATGAATGTTCCTTTTCTTCTAATGATGTGTTGGATCCCTTTTCCCCAGACTGCTGGTCTTTCATATTTTAAAACATAAATTCTTCAGGGCAAGGACTGCCTCTAGTGACAGTCCTCAGTACAGCATCTGGTGGGACTATAAAGTATCCCTGTAGTGAAAATTCTACCAAGTCTCAGGAAGAAGCAGCTTCCATGCATAGGCCATAAAAGCAAATGCTAAAAGGTAGTGCAAAAGCAGAAGGGGTGGATGAGACCACCCCTTCTGCCAACCTGCCAGGAGGGAAATCCCTCTCAGCTCCTGCTGTACAAACCCTTCTCTTTTTTTGATGTTATGGTGGCACCCGTTTCACAAAAATAAGAAGTTTATAGAGGATGTGGAACTACTGTGTTCCCTGTCTGTTAAGTATGACTATAAATGTCAAAGTCCAAAATGCTTCCACCTCAGTGAAACTGAAAGGCAGTAAATTCACATCTTGTAAACACAGAGCATGTTATAAAAACAACTTATTGCCACAGCCTGTTGCCATGGCTAAGGTTGTAAGGAGGCATATGACATTTTCAAAGGTAACAAAAATACCTGGAGTTAATGCAGGAAAGGAGAAATGTAGGCGTGTAAGTGCTTCCTCATCTTACACAATCTTTTGATGATGGGTGAGACCTTTTTGGGGGTATTTTCTTTGAAGAAGTAGACGTGGTCACTATCAGACAGGAGTCTAACCCATAAATCTGATCAAATATAGCAATTTCCGTGTCACTCACAACTGAGGGAACCTGCTGACTTCAAAGTGCACATCATCGGTACAGAAAAAGCTCATTCATTATGTGGTGGTGTGAAAAATTGCTCAATGGGCAGTTTGTTTGCAGGCCAACAGTGTATACACATGGGTAATGTGGTGTTAGTTTAAAAGACCCTGCATTCATTGCTGAGCTGTCATACATCTAAATAGATCCCAGGTTTTGAAATTCATGCATCTCCTGCTCTTCCTTTTAATTCTTTGCTCAAAATCCAGTGCAGACTTCCTCTCTCGTCCTGACTATTTATAAGTATACATAGAAACAAATGTTTTGTAAAGATGGGAGAGGCATTCTGCTTTATTCTCAGGGGCAAATAAAGCCTTTTATTTTTAGCCAGTTTCCTAAGGAAATGAGACTGATGCAATCACATTGTCTATTTGTCTGTCTATCAAATATGCCCCCTTCCCCCTCCCCTCCCCCCATCAACTTCTCACCATTAATCCTTTCCAGCCAGATCTGACAGAAAGGCAAAATTCTTTCAAAACTGTAAAATGCACGTAAGTTTTGTGAAAATTGGTGGCTGGGCCAGAGGAAAGACCTTAGCAATTCCCTCACTGGAGAAGTAGTGTTTGAATTCAGCAGGTAGGCAGCAATATGCTGGCATGTCACCTTGTGCATGACTGTAACACTGCCATGATGTGTGTTGTTTCCTGAGGGTGAATGAACAAGGGGGCCTGGGGTGGCAGTTCAGGTGTACTTCTGGAGGGGCTGTCCTCTGTGCTCAGCAGTATTTCAGGGGTGGGGAGAGAGGTGGCACAGGGGAAGGGAAGGAGTGGGGCTGTTGGACAGGTAGGAGGCAGGGGTCAGAACACATCTGGGGATTTTCTATCCCAAAGGGACTGAGTGTTAGCATTACATTCTGAAGAGCTGTAAATGTACAGCCAGTGCTAGAGAAGTGGTCATCACTGGCTTTGTCCTTAGCTGGCAAGTCTTTCCCAGGTAGTTCCTGTCGTCAAAAATAACATGCGATGGAGAGAGGGACAGGATCACATCTAACCAGTCGTTTGATAAAACCCTTGCTGCCTCAAAGAGGGAGTGCAGATTTGCCCACATATTAAGTTGTGAGCAGGCTGAGTTTTTGCAGTGTCAAAGACATATGAAGTATCAAAGAAATCACAGAAAGTTAAGGGTTGGAGGGGACCTCAAAAGATCATTGAGTCCAACCCCCCTGCCAGGGCAGGCTCACCTACAGGAGGTCACACAGGAACACATCCAGGTGGGCTTTAAATGTCTTCAGGGAAGGAGACTCCACAACCTCTCTGGGCAGCCTGTGCCAGTGCTCTGTCACTCTCATAGAGAAAAAAGCTTTTCCTTCCTTATATTTATGGAACCTACTCAGAGCCAGGAAAAAGCCCAGCCTGTCCCCTGTCTGCCTGACCACCTGTGTGTTTCTCTGTAAGGTATGGTCTTGAGCAGCATATGTGTGTTTCTGTGTAGGAGGGAAGTATGGAACTTAAGTGTTCATTTATTCTACCTGTGTTTGTAATAATGTCTGGAAAATCATCCAGATGCCTGGAAAACAGGCTGAAAATAAATGTAAGATTAGAAGCCCTGTGAACATGAGTTCATACTTCCATTGTGATGTGTATATTATGTTATATTTCATCATCAGAGCACTGTCTCTTGTGACCTGTATTTTAAGTCTCTGTGGCAATGGAAGCGTGTAAATACCTTGGAGATGTGTACCTTGATGCAATATTTTGGGAGCAAGTCACACCATCAAAAGGAAAGCAATTTTGTTTTTTAAAATGCTTCTCCAACTTAGTTTGCCATCTGCTAATGCCTTCCAAATACCCTTATTGTGATGTTTAAGAATTATTTTTATTACAGAGAAAATGGTAAGATCATTTAAGAGACTAAGCTTCCTTTAATTTCTCCCTGTTCAAGAACATGTTGGTCAGCAGATAATGTTTGAACATCTTTTTAACAAAGACATAAGGTCTTCTGTCACAGCTCTGAGGAGCAGCTTCTGCTGTTAGGGAATTCCAACATGTCACTACCCTAAAAATGTGTTCAAACCAGTGCTGGTGACATGCCTTTTCTTCAATTGTCCTACCCTTTCTAACTAAACCCAAGCTGCTTGTTTCCTAAATTCTTTCAAGCCTAAATCTGAAGTGTTTATAAACTACTGTCTTGCAAGGGATTCAGAGCAGGCTAATGGGAAGAGATGAAATAAAAGAGATACCACAAAATTAGTAGCCCTGTTGTGATGAACAACATAAATAATAAAATTCTACACACATACCCCCTGCCCCTTAATAAAAGAAGAGGGAGTAGAATACAGTTTTCTTAGATAAGATGACAGGGCAGGAATCTGTTCAGGGACAATAAGGGTTTCCCATTATCCTGAAAATGCTTAGTGATCTCAGACACAGATTCAACATTATTTTGAATGTGTTTGGTCTTGGATTGCATGGGAAAGGAAAAGTCAAAAGTGCCTATAGCATGAAAAATCTTCCTCTTGCATGCACAAAACACAATGCATCCAAGCACACAAGCATGCCACTTACAGAGCAGAGATATGAGACAACATGTTACATCTCGTTTCTCTTGTTGTCCCTGCCTGTCACAGAAGGCTGACGTCCTGAAGCTGTGGAGGTGCAGAGTTAACACAAATGGTGTGAAGCACACTGGCATACAAAGAAGTTTGAAAGCTGGGCCCTTTTTGCCTTCAGCAACTGAAACCATTCTGCAAGTGTTTACTATATAATTCAACCTTATTTTTCCATCAGGTGATCTGACCTCAGCATGTAACTTTGTGTGCCAGGACAGAAGATGGTGAGGTGGGTCAAATAATGTAATAAGAGGCAGAAACATTCTATTTGTAATTACATTATTAGAAATAAACTGAGTCCTTTCTCCAAAGGAAACACCCTAGCTTTCCTTGGGATCCTTGTTTCATGCAGTATGCATCCATCCCATGCTTGTGTCCATAAATATTTCCCTGTGAGCAGCCACCATCTGCAGATCTGTGTCCTCGACTGCCAGACATTCCTGCCTTTCTTGCAGAGATCACACCAAGGACACACATGTGCACTTACTGTAGTTGGAAAAGTGCACTCCCCTTCAGCCAGCTACGATATCGTGTGTATTAGCCACCGGAGCCTGTGGTCTGGCATCAGCAACCACAGCACAAACATCTTACTATTATAGCATTAGAAATTGTCTAACCAACATGAAAATGGTTACCTAAGCCTGGTGCAGCCATCCCCTGCTTAGTAGTGATAACCCATTCGTGCACTGCCCCCTTCTCTGCTTTGTTGCAGCACTGATGGGACAGAGAAGACTCTCCACAGGGGTCCATGAAGGTGGCTTTCCCTCCACAATAACTCTGTAGCTGTTGCTTATCACCCTTACTCTACATCTCGATGCAGTTTCACAACCCTGTGGCACCAGAGACCTCAGCTGATGAGGGCTGAGGCAACCAACAGCTGCCTCCCTTCTGCTACATCAGCAGCAGCATTTCTTTGCCAGGAACTATTACTGTCAAGTAAGGGTTAAAAAAAACACAACTGAAATGCCCTTCATGGCCAGAGCCTTCTGTGTGCATCCTTCTGAAATAACATCACAACCCAAAACAGGAACAGCTCATTCAGTGAGGATCCATGCAGGATCCATGCCTGGGCAACAGCTGGAGAGGACACCAGGGAGAAAATGCTGAATCAGAAGTATTTTATTTTTGGTAGTTTAATAATGCTCTAGGAACATCTGTGAGCTGGAGCTGAGGAAAGACAAACACGTCTTTCCACAGCACACAGTGAAACAGTTCCTCAGGCAGTTCATACCAGTGATGCTTTGAAGTCTAAGCCACCCATCCAAAACTCCTCGCGTGGACTTGCATTTAGAACTGTGAATCAAATGTGTGCTTTCAGGCAAGTTTGGGTTGTCTGGGTATCCACACCCATGTATGTAACCCAGAGTAAATCCTACAGCGAGAAGTGTGCAGAGGTCTGACTTGCCAGAGCTGTGAATGTGTGGCAGAACTGAAAGTATCAGATCCTCTGAGTCCAAGGGCTGCTTCTCTAGACAAAACCAAAACCAAACAAAAAAAAGGCACATTGCTAAAACCACTAGCTTAATTTTTATTCCCGCATTAGTTCACTTCTTTTTTTTTCCATATAGGTATATGGAGTGCCTGTGCGGATGTACGTGTTCCTGTATTTTTGCAGATATGTTCTTTGTCTTTAGATCATGGCATGCCCCAGCAAGCTCCTCAGTTTACAACATCCTTCCTCTGGCCAGAAGGAGTTACTGCAGTTTCCACAAGCCATGCTGGGGCAGAGTAAACTTCATGTCACATTGGCACAACGTTGGGCTGAAAGCTGCTACAGGATAGTTTGGTAGCATGAAAATGCTTCTGAAAATGCTTTTTTGTTAAGGTTCCGAGTCATGTTGCTGGAGAACTCCTGAGATAAGCCAGTGTCCTTCAGACAACTTAATCTGTACCACAAATGAATCAGCTCACATACAAACACCACTGTGAGTACAACCTTGTAAAAATCAGCAGGGAAATGTCAATACTGTACTTCAATAAATGGTTTCAACAGGAAAAAATGAGTTTACTCAGTGTGGCTTATCTATGATCCAAACATGCAGAACATTTCAAACGTTCACTTGATCAACGAAGGAAAAAATCAACTCTGCATTTACACAACCGTGTACCAACCTCCCTGTTCTCTTAAACCTATGGCTAATATTAACCAAAGGAAAGAGAGGGGCAAAGGCCTAGAAGAGATGCAGCTTGGTGGAAAGGGCTGTACTGTGGAATCTGTCCTTATTTTTGCTCTTCAGTCTCTCAAGTCTAACCAATTGTCATGCTCTCATTTCTTGGCTGTTCAGCGTAGAAGCCTGGGGAAGGAGTCTGTGACCATGCTGGAAGGGGACAGGAGGCATTTTGGGGAGGGGGTTTTGAAGCTGCCAGGGCAACGTGTGGACCTGAGGGAGTACAGTAACAGTGACAGTGTTAGAGCAAGGGAAAACAGAGGGGATAGAGGAAGCTGTTACAGGTTTTGCTGGTTCTGCTGCCTTCAAAATCCTCTTCTTTGCTATGTGAAAGGAATGTGAAGGTGCTAAACAATGGTAATTAATAAATTAATAGGTGGTAATTATTATTATCAGTAATAATCAGCCCTTTTCAGTTCCAAGCATTTTATAAACAGTAATGAACCTTCATGAGCTGTTGGAGAGGTATTTAAGCTGTATTCTGCTTTCATAGATAAGAAGATGAAAGCTCTGGCTGAAGTCCAAAGTTTTCAAAAGCAGAAACTACTTTGAAGAGTTCTCCTTGACACTGAACACCAGAACTCTAAAGGGATTGATTTAATGGTTGCCATCATTGTCAACTATACTTTTTTTTATCAATCATATGATTAGTTCTGCAAAGCCACATCCAAACCTGTGCACTCAAAAGCAGCACTAGTTTCTGAAAATTTAGACTCTGCTAGCTTGTGCTTTCACAAAGTATATAAGGAGAGGCTGGTTCATGAAAGGAGTAGACACATAAAAAACATTTTAGTTTGTCATTATTGCACCTTGACAAGAACGGAAACAAAGATTTTGCAGGATTAAGACACTCACACACACAAAAAAATTAAAATAAAATAAAATAAAAATTAAAAGAAGACTTCTAAGTAAACCCATTCATCTGTGCAAATGGGAAGAGAAGCAGAGCATGTTTTCAAATCTTTCTACATCTCCTATAAAGACTAAGCAGATGGTTTGGGTGCATTTCTGCAAGTGTGTGATGAATATTTTATTTCTGAAAGGAACAGAAAAAAAAAGGATTTGTATGTAGTCACCAGCTATGCTGAAGTGAGGGAGAAACAACACAGGACTTAATTAGAAAGCATGTAAATCAGTAGTTCAGAGAAGAAAATAAAATTGTTTTATAGCAGTAAAATTAAAAAAAAACAAAACAAAGGGAGAGAAAACTATAGGGGATTTTTTTCTTTGCAACGATGCATTCCCAGTTTTGTTCTGCGGCCATATCTGTTTCAAATTCCAATGTCTTGTTTGCCTACCTGCAAAAACATGGGTGGTGAAAAAGCCTCCAGATTCTGTCACATTTAAAGTAGCCAGCAGCCAAAGCAGGAGGAAATCAGAGAGCTTTCACACAGAATATAGCAGTCAGGTAATACAGAAATGCAGTATTGATCAAAGAGAGAAGGTTCAACCCAGTCCTAGGCATCTGCAGCACAGTTCCTCGCTGTCAATACCAGCAGTGGGCTGAGTACAGCCTCAGCATAACCCTCAGTGTCATAGCAGATCAGTGGGAAGATGTAAGAATCACAGCAGAAATGCTCCTCTGGAGATCCCCAATGCGCAAAAATGCATAAAAAATGTCCAGAAAAAGAAATATCTCAAGGGATACCTCAACAGCACTCACATGCACATTGAAAAACTTGTCTCAGAGTGCTGACACTTCTGTGGCATTCAGGTTTGTGCTGTGACACGGTTTTGTCACTCTTGCAGTTGCAGCTCCCTGTGGGTGATTCCACATCCTCAGGAGGTGAGCAGAAAAGGTGAGCAGCTTCCTCCCTGCACCTTCTGCCACAAAGCCATGCCCAGCCCTGACACCACTGCTGGCCTTGGCACACTCAGCCCAACATTGCTGGGGTGGTAATGCAGCATTGAGCTCTCTGGTGGGAGATGCTGAGTCCTCCACAGCTTCCAAACAGGAGGGTAGGATTAAAAAAAAATGGAAAGCAGTCGAGTTTTATGCCACTGCAAGCTGGTTGTAGGGTCCCTGCGTGCACAGGGGTTATGAGAAATCCCATGGAACAGGAGTATGGCATCAGATGCTGCTGTGTCTGGCAGGACAGAGACCATAATAACTTTAATGAAACAACGTATTTTCACATCTTTCTGTTCTGCAGCTCTTGTGTGCCTTGAGTCATCTCTCACTGAGAAAAAGGAAGTGTGAATTCACAATTTCAAAAGGGTTTTACTGTCTACGTGGATGATATTCCAGGGTATGGATGTTAAAGGGAAAAACAGGGTAGGCACCTAAGGAAATCTTTAAAACAACAAGAACCTCTGTTTCCCAGTGCAGAAAAGTGAAGTGGAAATTCTGCCATCTTCCTAGGCCATATTTTTAGCAAAAGTGGATTCTACCCAGATCCAGCAAAAGACAGCTGTGGTAGAAATACCACTGTCATCATTATATGGGAATTAGATGGAGCAATATAAACAATGCTGTCATACTTTTGGACATGGTTTGGATGTGGGATTTTTCTTCACCTAACTATTGCTGTACTCCTGAGACTTTTTGATCTTGGAAGAAGTTATGGTTTGAGGGGACAGAAACTAATTCTGTGACATCGATGTGATGACCTCTGACAGCCAAGGCTGAGAGAGACAGAAGGCACTACTTAGGACACTGAGGAATTCCAGGGGGCAGGACAGAGAAGGGGTCAGACAACCTAAGGATTCTCTCCCATTTTCTGCCATTTCCTATAAGACTCTAGAAGGCTGGGAAAGTGGGGTCTTGGCTCCTTTCTCTCTTACAGTGGACATCCTGGAAGGAGGTCCTGTCTCCCTATCTTCAGCTCACCACATGCTCTACAGAAGCTGACTCTATTTGTTGTTAAGAAGAATCCTGGCCTTTTTTCCCTCGTGTTGGCTCTGCCACAAAGGGCCTTCAGACTCCCATTAACACTGGGTTTTGGTTTTATATATATACATCTGTATATACATATATATATGTGTGTGTGTATAATTTTCATTACTTCCCCACTTGCTACTAGTCCTTCCCTGTTTCATTAAACTTGTTCTACTTCTATTTTCCAACCTTGAAGTCTCTCTTCCTTACTACCCTTTTTATGTCCCCCTGGAAGGGTGGTGGGGAGCAATTCAGTTCTGCGTGTTTTGGTTCACCCTGACCACTGAACGGAGACAGAAGATAAATTAGAATGGGGATTTTGGATCAGGAAACAGCCTAGGAGGAAGCTGCTGCTAACATTGGCCACTCCACTTCAGGCTTCCTTTGAGACTGCCTCACACAAGTGAATGCCAGCAGCTACGCTCTCAGTAGCGTGTCAGTGCAGCAATGACTTTTTTCCTATCAAGGTCATTTGCTTTTGCTGCTGAAACACCACTGCACTACAGAAAACTGCAATTAAAAAAATGTGCAAGCCAAAACGTCCATTTAAGAAGTTTTGTCCTCTCTGGTCTGGGTTTTTCACCTTGTCACAGGTTATGGAGCCTTTGAACCTTTACCACTGATTCTGCCACCTTTGTTCTTGGCACTGCTAATTCACTCTGTTGTTCAAGATCTTGCATCACTATGTCTAATTTACTACATCCCAAAAGGTATAAAAACACTGGCTGCTTGCTTGATTCTCCTTAAAGAGTGCCAATGCATTTTAGGAGGACAGCTCTTCCATTCCCACTACACTATAGCAAATATAGCATGCCAAAAATAAATGGTATTCCTGGAATGCAGTTTCTTACATAGGGCTGGGCGTTCCTCTCCTTTTGTACAAGAATAATTGTAGTGTCTTATTTCAATGTCAAGATGGGTAATATATGAAAGCCCTGAGAGGATGGGGTCTATCCATAGGTCTATCATTGAGAATGAAAATGCCTCTGATACAAGGTGTCAGGACCCTGGAGCATGGGCAAGTTAAACAGGAAGCTGAGTGAGACAAGAAAAAAATTGGAGAATTACTGCCTTAAAACTACATGTATGTGTTATTTTAATTACATGTTCTGAAAGGGGCTGTCTTCTTAGGAAATGTTTGTCAAATACCTTGAAATGTGATAGCCCTTCCAGTGTCACAGTAACTGTGTGGTTCCCAGAAAAGCCTTGGCAGTCCTAAATTGCAGAAGTGGGTTTGCAACTGGAAGTCAAGGAGTGATGCTGGAAGTAAAACAAGAAGTGTAATCAGCAGCACAAACATTTTGGACATTGCTGTCCTAAATAGTTCATCAAAAGACCTATTAGTTGGAGGAGTTCAGCCAGCTGAAATGTAAAAATACACACCATAATGTTGTTGACAGGGAAAAAGTCATAAAACATAATTGCATAAAACTGTGAGTCAGTACCTCTAATGTGTTTTTACAGTGTTGCCTGCAGCTTAATTGAACTTGCTCCTGGTAGTGTATTACATCTTGTATCTTCACTGTTATGCAGGCATTAATTTAATCAGAGATAATAAATGAAGTCTCTGGAATTAATTACAGGTCATAGCAGTTGTGTTACTCTCCTAGAGCAGGAGGGAAGACAAAACCATGTGGACCTACAAACATTAACTAGCTTTTGCAATCCAGTCATTACAGGAAAAAGATGATGCAGATTATATTATGTGGACTTGTAGCTGAGAATGCTCAGATATTTCCACAGCAGCTCTTGGTGTGGAAGACCTTGACGACCTTTGCTATCTCCTGGATTCTTCCACACCCAAATGCATCTTGTATTTGAAACTGTTTAAAAGATCTAAGCTTAAGAATTGCCTTTGCAGATTCATGGGATCTGGTATGTCTAGCAAGAGGGATCTTTGCATTGTGGTTTCAATGGAGGCATTCTGCCAAGAGCTGGGAGCTGCGTGTGAATTACCATGATTTCCCTTTGAGCCCTCTCAGTCCGGACAAATTTGAAGTGAACTTTCTGCAAATGAGAAGCAAACATGGCCCCTTTCCAACAGGACAATATCTGGGAGAGTGTCTGACATGAAAAAACATTGCAGAAGAGTCTTTTGAAGCATCTTTAAAAATCCCCTCATAGGGGAAGGGATTTCTTGTAGTGAAGGAAGTCACTAACTGGGCATAAGAGGCAGAAAGCATTTTACCTGGGTGCTTTATCTTTCTGATTAGAAAATAACTCCATAATTCATCTTACACCATTTCTAAAATGCCCCTAGTTCCTTGATACACCATTCAGCACAGTAAAAAACTCCCCAAGCAGCAGGATTTGATTAGTATTTAATATAAACTTTCCTTTTTGGAAAAAAAAACCCCCCCAAACAAAACAAACAAAAAAGCCCAAAACAAGACAAAACAAACACATACCCCAAAAAACAAAACAAACAAAAAAACCCCACCAAAACCAACAGCAAAACCCCCTAACCAAACAAAAAACTCTCTTAGTGCTTTTAGTGAATTTCATTTTAAGCAGAATAAATACATAGTCTTATTTGTGTTTAACACACTGATACCTGTCCGCAGATATTTTGTGTTCTACTTAAGTTGTTACTTTCAGCCAAGGTACACATATATCAGACCCATCCAATCTGAGCTCACAAGTCACCTTCCAGCCCTAAATCACTTCTGGTGTTCTTTTTTTTAAACTATCTCCATTAGATCTACATCATTCAAGCACGGAAGTACTCTGAAATTAATATGTTATATCAAGAACAGTCCCTTTGGACTTTCATACTGGTGGACTGCTATCTGTCTGCTTTGTGATTAGAGTTTGTCTCCAGAATGCTAGAAATAAAAGCCTACACTACACAAAAAGCCTGCAAGTCTTAGCAGTGGGGGATTTGGGGTCTTAAGGGTACTTTCAAGGGTGACTCAGTGCCTGGGAGGAGTGTGCTGAGAGCTTAAGGCTGCTGCTGAGTGCTGACCAAGTGTGTCACCACATCTGCTCCTTTTTTTCAGGGTATGTGGGAGATAAGATCTTTTCAAAATACAGACACATGTCAGCATGAAGAATTTGAAGACTGGTGACTTCAGTTCTTCAGAAAAATCCCTTCCCTGCTGTCAGAGTAATCCATGTTTTTAGTAAGAGAGCTGCAGAGGGTAGTTTCAAGGGGACATACTGCTATGAAAAGCAAATGTATTGATGCCTACTGACAACTGGACTACAGGATGCTGAAGCTGTAGTGGAAAACTTTGTAAGCTGCAGAAAATAAAGGGATGAAAACACCAGCTGTTGTTTTCCTTCTCCCTATGAGGATTTTCTTTGGTGCCTCTGGAATAGCTAATTTTAGTTATTTTCCCCTTTATGTGCTAGCCAGCAGCTTAATTTCCAATGTTCTATCTGCTAATGTGTATTCTTTCCCTTGCACCCTACATATGATTTCTCTGCACTTATTGCTCTATCCAGTACATCCAAACTTAGGTTCATCTGGGATTTTTATCAACTGTGTCTTGGGAATTGAATTAGCTCACTGATTAGGGCTTTTCAGATGCTAATAAAGACACAAGGTAAAGACTCAAAACTAGAAACATGGAAATGACTGGACAGTGCACCTGGAGAATGATAGCCTAATTCCAGCTAATTTGTTTCTCCAAGTATAAATAAATTAAGCTCCATCTTTAGGCTCTCATTTCATGATAAATGCAAATGAATCTCCTTACTGTCTCCTGCCTGGAAGCTCAGCCCTTTCTTTCTCTGAGTCCAGGATGTGGGTTTCCACTCTAGTTTTCCTACAGTCACAGTATGAGTAAAGCACTAGCCTGCCCAGAACACTTAAATAAGTATCAGTTAGTTTTTTACTAGTTTAGTTAATGCAACTCACTATGGGATGTCTGGTTGCGAGGGGAGCATGGACAACCTGTTTTGGTGACAGCCCATGCACGTATCAACTTCAGCCATGCAACCGTAAGCCTTGGAGACTGTCCTAAAGTATGCTCAAGCATCTGACAGAACTCTCCAGTGTGGGTTCAGAGGGTTCAGTACCCTCCACAGAAGGCCAGGCAGGCAGGAGGCTCAGACCACCACAGTTCCCTGTTTCCTGCCTGCGGAGGCATCATTATTTTATGCACATGAGGAATCCATCTTCCCCAAGCATCTCAGTGACATCCAGAATAAAAATTATATATGTGCTTGATGGATGAAAAAGATGTTGTGTGAAATTAAAAGGCATGCCCATGGGTGGGAAGGTGGTCAGTGACAAAAGCAAGAAAGGAGACAAAAGTTTTCCCCTGTGCCTCCTCCCTGGTTCCCTGTGCAGTCTCTATTCAGTCTCACAGATGCTCAGGGTCTTTGCAGTTTATGATACTCCCCTCAAAACTGCTGTCTGTTTCAGGTACAAGTGATGTAACACTTGTAACTACAAGTGATGCTCAAACATACCCTGAATGGTAGACTCCCTGCCTTGTGCTATTTGATGCTGAAATCTTGGAAAGATATATATATCATTACAATCAACCCAAACATAGTAATTTCAGAGTGTATGTTAAGGTGGCATAAGGTCAGAAAGCCCATTTTCTTCCAGTTCTTTTCTTTCAAATACATCTTCAGTTTTTCTAGTTGTTTTTCTCCTGCCTTCTAACCTTAAGTACCTACAGACAATTGAGTAAGATAGTGCTATCTTTTCTACACTGTATCAGAGAACACATAAAAAGGTGTGTGACTTCTCATGGCACCCTGTTTTTTGACTAATTATCTATCAGATTCCTATTCTCCTTCTTTTCTTTTTTTTTTTTTTTTTTTTTAAATTTTATTTACCTCTCCGTGCACCAGCATTATAAAACCATCACCTCACAGGAGATGTCAGAAAATCCTCAGATCATCCAAATCATATTCAAATACTGTCTGTGGAAATAGCCAGTACATGGCTGCAGAACTTTTTCCTTGCATGCAAACATATCATTAGTTGTTGCCGTAGACTCTCTAGTTAGCAGGTAAAGGCTGTGCCATTTGGTGATGAGACCAAATGTGGTCTCATGTAGGTTTTATTTTCCTTGCTGTTTTGTTTTGTTTTGTTTTGTTTAGTTTGTTTTTGTAAATAATATTATAAACATGTTCAATTTCTTTCTGCAAGCCTTTTTGACCTTGAGACTATCAGTATAGAAGCAGTGGCATTACTGCTTCCTCAGGCTGCCCATCTGTCTGAGGCTAGGAGCAGTGCAGAAGAGCCAGGGAAAGGCTGTGTGTGGATGGTCCATGCTCCAGCCAAGGTCAGGGATTTTTTGCAATACTTGGCTTCACAGTGTGAGGGATGTGATGCCTGGTTTCACACTCAAAGTGATTCTGGTGTGTTTGTGTGTTCTGTGGGAAAGGAGATGCCTAGGCAGCTGGAGTGAGGATGGTGGTATCCTAAAACTCACAGGCATTTTGGAAACAAGCACCTTTTTGCTTCCTCCTCGGGATGTCAGGGAGTGTGCAACGTGTGCAATGCCAGGTTGAGAATGAAGTCCACTGTTTACTTTCAGTAGATGTGAAGTGTTTCTTACAATAAATATTACAAAATGGGTTTTTTTGCTCTGTCATCCTGGATCAGTTTTCCTTCTTCTCAGCTAAACCTCTTCTCCCCCTCTAAAGTATTTTCTCAGAGGCGTTTTGTTAATTTACTTCCACTAGTCTCACGTATTAGAAAAGCTGCTTATTCAAAAAGCTTTAATGGTACCTTTTGCCTTGAATGATTGTCAGTCCAGCCGTGATGTGATTCCAAAGCCTACAACTTTGACACAATACTGTCAGTGAGGTTCCACCAGAAGCATGTGAGATGACACCAGATCCTGAAAACAACTGCTTTACTCTTCTGCTAACTCTGAAGCTCAAAAGCAACAAAATGGTCAGCAGTCTGCTTGGTCCTCTTCTCAATTACATCTCAAATAAGCCTGCTCAAAAAACAAGGTTGAATGTAAAAAATGCACTAAAAAACAGTAAGTTAAATTAGTATTCAAATATTTGAAAAGGGAAGGAATAATCACCATCTCACTTCACTGTCTTAAGGATTGTTTTTGGGGGAGGGGAAACCTCTGAGCTGTTCTTATCCTGAAAGAGCATTTAAAATAACTCCTTCTTACACTCTCATTAATTTTTAAAATAATTGTTATGTGGTTGTCCATCATCTCCTTCTTTTAATAGCTTTTATTTTTACATCAGACAAGTTGTATGCTTCCATTCTATGTATGGAAATGAAATTACTGCTTTTCACTGAAATTGTATAGAACACAGCTCACACAACACTGAGTAGATCTGGCCGAGTACAGAATTTTGCTTGCTAAATGGTCCTGCTGGCAGCTGGAAACCAGTCCACATGGTCATCTTCCAAATCCTAGTTATTACCACAGGCTGGGCTTAGTAACACACTGCAGCATCAACCCCTTTTAACGGGTTGGGAAGTTCAATAGCTTCAGTTTGGTGAAGTGAAGCTCTTCTTCCATAGCCAGTACATTAGTACTAAGAGGGATCTTTGCCCAAATTGTAAGTACGTGATTGAAGCAGAAGTGACCAGCGGCTCCAATCCCAATATAGAATCATAGAATCATAGAATCGGCTGGGTTGGAAGGGACCTCAGAGATCATCAGGTCCAACCCTTGATCCACTACCACTGCGGTTACCAGACCATGGCACTGAGTGCCACATCCAGTCTCTTTTTAAATATCTCCAGGGACGGAGAATCCACTACTTCCCTGGGCAGCCCATTCCAATGTCTGATCACCCTCTCCGTGAAGAAATTCTTTCTAATATCCAACCTAAACTTCCCCTGGCACAACTTGAGACCATGCCCTCTTGTCTTGCTGATAGTTGCCTGGGAGAAGAGCCCAACCCCCCCCTGGCTCCAGCCTCCTTTCAGGGAGTTGTAGAGAGCGATGAGGTCTCCCCTGAGCCTCCTCTTCTCCAGGCTGAACACCCCCAGCTCCCTCAGCCTCTCCTCACAGGACTTGTGCTCGAGTCCCTTCACCAGCCTGGTTGCCCTCCTTTGGACCTGCTCCAGGACCTCAATCTCCTTCCTGAACTGAGGGGCCCAGAACTGGACACAGGACTCGAGCTGTGGCCTCACCAGGGCTGAGTACAGGGGCAGAATCCCTTCCCTGGACCTGCTGGCCACGCTGTTCCTGATCCAGACCAGGATGCCATTGGCCTTCTTGGCCACCTGGGCACACTGCTGGCTCCTGTTCAGCTTCCTGTCAATCCAATATGTGTGAGACTGCCAGCTGCAATGGTTCTAAAGAATTTTTTAATATTTGTCGCTAATTGGAAGTGGTGTGTGACTGAGGGGAAGACCACTTGGTTAAGTTTTCATGGCAATCTGGGTTAATGAAAATGTGAAATACAGAGGATTACCAATGTAAGGTGCTGCAGCAGTCACCTTTTGCACAGCCACAAACGATCCTACCGACAGCTTAGCCACAAGCAGTGCCTGATAATTTCTTAAATGAAACAACCCCCCAACCCTGTAAGAATTAAGATCCCGAGTTTCCAGTCGAGATACTCGGTTTCAAGCTCTGGCATTCAAACATCAAAGCACAGTAGCTGCGGGCTCAAGCTTTGAGTTGTGTTCTAGCAGAAAACAGGAAAGCCGAGCCTCCCCCTCCCCAGCCGGAGCCGAGACACCCCTTTCCTCCCCGCCATCCCTAGGGGTCCCGGGACACAGACCCAGGGATAGGGGTGGGCACCTCGGGGGGACACGCCGGCGGTGCCTGCGCAGGATGGGGAGAACGGGCCCAGGCGCTACCCTGTGAAGGAGGTCACCGAGCACAGTGGGTGCTGTGCCGGCGGGCAGGGGATACGCCAGGACCCGGGGGGATTCCCAAAGTGTGAGGGGCTCGGGGCACCACGGGACATCCGAGAAGGAGAACGAGCACACCCCTCCCTGTTCCGGATGGAGCCGTCTCCCCTCTCCCCTCCGCCGAAACTGCCCGGCCCCACGGAGCGACGCCGATGGCGGCAGCGGGGCCCGCACAAAGCCCCCGGCTCCGCGGGGAGGGCGGCCCGCACCCGGGCTCCGCCTTCAGCTCCTCCCCGGCGGCCAGGCCCGCGCGGAGGGAGCCGGAGCCGGAGCCGGCGCCGCGCAGCCCGCGGGGGGCGATGTGACCCGGGTAGCCGGGGCACGGTGCGGGTTGGATCGGATCGGGTCGGTGCGGCGAGCAGTCTCGGGGGGTGGGAGGGGGGAAGAGAGAGAGATTCCAAGTCGGGGAAAGATGTGGCTGAAGCCCGAGGAGGTGCTGCTGAAAAACGCCCTCAAGCTGTGGGTCACGCAGAAGAGCAGCGGCTACTTCATCCTGCAGCGGCGTCGGGGCCACGGAGACGGCGGCGGCCGCTTCACGGGTACCTGGTGGCACAGGGGGACCGAGCCGGGCCGGGCCGGGCCGGACCGGGCGGTGGGTGGTGGGTTCCCCCTGCCTCCGACTCTGCCCTACGGGAACTTGGTAGCGCCGGGGGGATCCGCCGGTGGGGCGGGAGCGGCCTCTTTTGTTCGTCCCGCGGCGGGGTAGCTCACCGGGTCGGTTCGGCATGGCTGGGGGGAGAGCGCGAAGCGGAGCGCCACACCGGCCCGGGGCATTGCGGGTCCCCCGCCGCGGAGGTTGCCTCCGGCCGGGCCGTGAGGGCGGTTCGGGAGACGTTTCGTGGTTCTGTTAGCCTTGAGCACCGCTAAAGCCACTTTTATTAATTCCCCGTCTCTCCCCTCCCGGCGATTTGCTTAAACGTGACTAAGGGCGAGCTCGGCCCCCGCAAGCCGCCGTGCGGAGGAGCTGCCCCGGTGCCCGTGGAGTTGGACCGGGGGGTCCGCTGAACGCTGACTGCAGCCCGCGGAGGCCCCAGCGGGAACCGGGCGGAGGTCCCTGGGCTGAGAGGGGGGGAGGTGGAGGGATGGCGAGCGGGGGCTACGGGCGACTGTCCCCAGGGGCTGTGCCCTGTCACCCTCCCCTGCCTTCCCAGAGCCTCTGCGACCTGCGCTGAGCCTCACTCCAGTGTATGTGATGGAAGTCACAGGAATAAATCTCCCACTGGTGACTTTTGGCCGATGGTTGCGTTGCAGGGAGGGAGTTGTTAATTCAGTGTTGTGGAAAAGTGGATGCCGACCGAGTTCTGCTTTAGGGATCCTACGCTTTGTGCGGCTGTAGGGCAGCCACGCCATATCCATGTGGCACTCTGGGTGCGTGTCGCGAAGGGATATACACGCAGAACAAGGGTCAGGCTTTACCCTCGCGATGTAGATTTAGGAGTGACTCCGGCGGGGACGGTGCCGTGCGCTGATTCGGTTCCGTGGAGTAAGAGAGGGAGGGCTTGGGCCGCGCTTTTGGTGCAAGGGAATCGACAGCTGAATCCAAACAAACAATATGTGGGAGAAATAATACAGCTTAACTACTCTTAACTCTGTAGTTGTTGAGTAAAAGCAGGTAAGGCTGCTTTGTGCCTTTTAAAAATCAAAATTTGTAATAGTCGTTGATATATTTGAAAGGATGCTCATCTATTTTCGAAGTCAGTATTTCCTAGGTAGTTTAAGAAGCTACCTTAGTATGTTTGATATTTATTTCATTAAAACCCTTTGCTCCTGAGCCACCGACCTTTGCCACTTGATAATGTTGCCTTCTGCATTATATATTATATATAAAATATATGTAATATATATAAAACATATATACATTTTTTTCTTTAATTCTGAACTAATCCTAGCTATGAAGTTACAAAGAGCACAGAATTAATTGTGACTAAGTAGGTCCCATGTTATTTACATATTGCTAATGACATGTCAGCCCTGGTAATGTTAATGAAAGTTTTACCAGCAAGTTAAACAAACCTTTACCCGTATATTTTTATTTGCTCCATGTGTGGAAGTCATAGGCCACTCTTTTGTGATTGTAAGGACGATGTGGATTAATTTTCAGAGTTAAAAATATCTGTTTACAGTTGCTTGATTTAGGTCCAGGACAATCATGAGGTTCAGATTCTCAGATGTTCACTCCTCATGCCTGAGCTTTCTGCAGCAGAAATTTGCAAGCTTAAACCAAACAAACTGCTTTTCGCTATGGTTAAATTTCAGGTGAATCGTTTTGTGGCATCTACAGTGCAAAGTCTTGCACAAATCTTTTGGCTGGCAAAGAAAAGCTGCTCCTCTCTCAATATTTTCCAAGGGCACTATGAATTCTGACAGTCTCTTAAACCATTTGGACATGTTTATATTTAAGGGCTTAGAAATTAGAGCCCTGTGACTGAAAAGCCAGCTTGGGGGAGTGTTAACCGTAGCTGGAGTTAGATTAATTATTTTCCCTCAATTTTAACTTGAGCAAAATGTAGACCTGTACTGAGAAACATTTAGGCTTTGCTGTTGACTTGCTTTCAGTGCAGTTTGGTGCAGGTGCCTGCACCTCCTGATTGTTGCTTTAAGTGACTACAGAGGCACTTTGTTAGTACCTGCCTTTTCTAGATTTAACAGATACCAAGGGCAGTTAAGCATTACCATATTTCAGAATGTGGTCTACCAACCTTTAGAGCTATAAGTTAGAAAATTTTGTTTGTTTTACTGGGTAAGCAAAACTTAAGTGAGAGCAGTATCCATACCTGGTTTTTTTTTGTTGTTGCTTTTGGTTTTTTTCCTTTAGTAACTTGAACCCTGGCCAGTTGTTTTTGAGTTTGATGGGAAGGTATAAGTTTCAAAGATGTGAAGATCCTGTACTTGAAAACATGGTAAAAGAGAATCTCGTAACTTCACTGGTGAGGAGGAGGAGAAGGCTGTGGATGCTCAGGCTGTCTTAAACCCATGTGGCATCAGGAGAATGAAACCTCCAGGAGACCAGATTTCATAAGGAAAGGCTGCTGATGGGGCAGTGGGCCACCCATGATATCATTTGCTTTAAACAGGGTGCAAGGGTGCGATGCCTGAGCTGCCCTTGTGCTGATTAATGCAATGTGTTATTTGTACTGAACCTATATAAGGACATCTGTTTTATGTCATATTTATTTGTATGGTAGTTGTTTTTATGTGTGTGTGTTTTTTTTTTTTTCTAGGACATTTCTCTCTTCTTACCAGGGCATTTTATCCATTACAGAAGACTATGTTAGCTCAGCTGGAGGGTATGTTTTATGTGGATTTAATTCCTGAAGGATGGTCTAGAGATCTCTTGCACAAAAGGGCTTTTCTTCTGTATATGTATTTCTTTCTTTGAGCACTGTGTTTCAGTCAGACTCTGAGCAGATGTTTGTGAGAGAGAGACTATATTTACTACTGTTATTTAATTTGCATCCTAGGGCAGTTACTGAGAATGCACACTGGGCTTGCAAGCAACGGATACAAAAAATGAAGGAGAACTTTGTTCTTTGCCCAGTGTCATCCTGGTTTCTGTCTTCCTGAGGGATATGCTTTTCAATTAATAAATGTTTAACTTGCCACTTTACCTGCATCTCTACTTGAGCGCTCTGTTGAAGCGCAGCGCTCCCTATTCCTTCCATTAAGAAGGAAAGTAGTAGCTTATTAGAAATAATTTACAGAAAAGGAATTATAATTTTTTAGCTAGTAACTACTCCTTGACTAAATTTAAGTTAATAGAGTTAAAAAAAAAAAAATTAGCTCAGCGATTTTGTTGGTTCTGGTTTGAAGGTTTATTTGGCTAATTGGAGGCTTCTGCTGTCCCTACAAAAAAGCTTGTTATGGACCCATAACTAACAGGTCAAAGTTGGCTGGATTTGGTACTTGCTGATATCTTTGGTTCTGTATTAATGATAAGCTTGAGATGCCATCAGCAGTCAAAAAAGCTGTCAAATCCCTTATGGTAGAATAGTGCAAGATAGTTTAGTCTGTAAGTGAATCACTACTTTCATTTTTATTAGGGGATGTTGAAAGCTTCATTTGCCTTCCTGTTTGATTAGATTAGTTTTGTGCATTTTAACAGCAAAACTGCTTGTTCCGAGAGATGTTGGGAATTATTTAGTCACAAGGGCTGGGCTGAGAGTAAGTTTTGACTCTTCACAGGCATCTGATTTCAAAGGTACTATGTACCCAGGACTTCGTATTGTACGGTCATAGTATATATAAAAAAATACACCTCGGGTTCTCTTGAATACTTAAGAAATTTCCCTTTTATAAATACAGTAAAATAAAACTTTGAAATGCTTTTTGTCTTTACTTTTTGAGGAACACTGCTTTTCTTCTTGCTTGTAGTAGATCAATAAAATAATATGTTTTGTTCTATTGTACCCATGCTTTTAATGGGTATTAAAAGTAATGAATATTTCCCCCTTCTATTCTTCCAGCCTCCATTTGCAGTACAGGGCACTTTCCAAGCTGCATGTGGTCTTACATTGTTTGCAACTCACAGAGCATGAATGTTTTGAAAAGAAATTAATTTCTCCTTCAGCTTATATGGTTCACAGCTTTAAATATAAGAGAATACACTGGCAAAATCAGCATAGTCTGTATATGAATCTGAATCTTATTATTCCTTTAATAAAAATAAATATGGCAGGCATGATGAATGCACTTCCTTGAGCTATATGTCAGCGATTAAAGTAAACTCCTGTCTGAGGATTATATGTTTTCTTTTAATTAAAATTCTTGCAAGGTGATAGCTTTTGAACTGAATTACAGCGTACCTTTTGGTTGTGGATGGAGAACTAATTACCTGGGAAGAGCTCTTCTCCCTTTGCCTGGATTTTAATTTTTTTAATACATGCAGAAAAATGGCTAAAGTCTTATCTTCCTGTTCTGGAAATGGAAAAACAAAAGATCCTTTGCTGTTCTTTTATGCTTTCCATTCCAAACAGTACTGTAATTATTGCAAGTACCTCTAGTAGCCCTGTGCATCTCCCAAGGTCTGGATAAATAATTTCGTAATAGAATCTATTTCAGAGAAAGGCAATGAGAAGATCAGAGAGGTTGAGGGTTCCCATGATTCATATGGGGAATCCATCCAGATTGCCCCCTGTTCATGACACTGTAGCAGAAGAGAGTCAGAATTATGGTAAAACTTGGATTTTTAGTAGAGAGTGCAAAATGAAGAGTTTCACCCTTCACCTTTTGGAGGGGTGAAAAGCAAAACTCCATAGCATATTAAAAGACCTGTCCCAATACAGACTTCAAAACAGCTTGCCTTTTTGTCTTAAATATGTCCAAGATAGCAAAATCAGCAAACAAGTTACTGATAAAGAACTCAGTCTGAGCTCTAATTAAAACAAAACAAAACTTTTATTTTAATGCAGCAGACTGATGAGAGGAAGACATCACAGTAATAATGTTGATAAAGGATATTGGTAGTGCTCACTGTCTGTATTTGTGCTTTTGTTTTCTTTTGGAAGAACTCTCTCTCTGGAACCTTGCACAAGGGGAGGGGGAAATCCAAATACTTTACTGAAGGCTTGGACTCTCATCAAAATGTTATCTAGCCTTGCCCACAGCTGGAATTCAGATTGGCAGGTTTTGGTTTTTTCCTTTTTTTTTTTTTTTTTTCTTTTTTTTTTTTTTTTTTTCTTTTTATTTGACTGTAACATTTTTAAGGAGAATGCATGTTTCTAAGCTCTTTCCCATGAGGGTGGCTTCTTGGTCAGGGCATTTGGCTGGAAGGAAGGATAGGAGCACGAGGGTCAGAGCCCCACCTGCAAAGCTGGGCACCCCAATTCTTTGCATGCCCCCCATACAGTCTCCTGAGCTCTGCCTGCTGTTCAGGCCCCATCTATCTCATGCCTTTCATTTCCTGCTCCTAAGGCAGCTCATATGGGTTAAGATGGAATGCAGATGCTAATATTGTGCTAAATATTAATAATAAAGGTGAAGATATATACATGCATGGAGTGAGGGGTCTGGGTGGTGTCTTTTCAGAGACTGACCACCAGCCTGCTGTAATCCAGCAAACAGTTACAATGGTTTTTTATTTGCATTTTACAGAGACCAGAGGACACAGGAAAATGGTAGCATGGTTTGGGTTGGAAAGGACCTAGAAAGATTTAGTCCAACCCCTCTGCCATGGTCAGGGATATCTTTCACTGGAGCAGGTTGCTCAAAGCCCCATCCAGCCTGGCCTGGAACACTTCCAGGGAGGGGACAGCCACCTCTGGGCACTCTGTGGCTGCCTCACCACCCTCTTTGTAATAAATGTCTTATAAAATAATTGAGCGTGTCTGTGGTGGCAGGACTGAAGTAATGCTAGATCAGTCTCTTCAGTTTTATTTGCAGCACCCACCAAAAACGAGAGAGAGTTCTATACAGCCCCAAGTAGCATCCTGTGTCCAGGTAATTTACTGGACTGCAGCAGCTTCTGTATCCCACCTTCTCCTCCCTTTTCAAGGGGAAAACAGTTACAGGTATTTTCACTTGTAATGTGAGAATGGAAGCATTTGGCTCTACGGCCTTCGGGGCTATAAAAATAGGCTTGGCCTGACCCAGACTGGTGACAGAGGACTGAGATAAGCAGCTGTGAGAGCCCTGCTGTGGCAGGGTGCCTGCTTGGAGAAATGGGAATCAGGGCTGAGGAGAAATGGGAATCAGGGCTGAGGAGAAATGACCAGTGCCTCAGGGCTGTTTCTGCTGTCCCAGGATAGCAGGTGGCATGGCTCAGCTCCCTGCTCTTTCCCTGGGGTGGTTTTGCCCTCCACACACAGTGTCCAATGCTGGAGCTGGATCTCTGCACCATAGACAGGGTTATGGGAGTCACAGGAGGCACTGACCTCCACAGTGAAATGCCCCAATTCTCTGTGTTTCTCATGTCCAGCCTCCCTGGAGTGGTGTGACTGAGGAATAATGGTAAAACAATTCAAGTATATTCCTACAAGCCAGGCTTGGTTTTGTTGTTGATTGTTTTTTCTTTTTTAGATTTACGTAGTGTCAGTGTTTGATCTGGCAAAGGCCATATTGGAAGTAATATAAGGGGCTGGGTGTTGATGTTTCCCTGAGTTAATAAATGCTTGGAGCATTAGGTCTTTGTGCTGAAATCTAATGTTGTCTGTGCTTATCTTCAAGTCTGGTGAGCCCTTATCATTAGAAAGGAAACACAGCCTTCCTACAGCCTGTAGAGCAGTCCTCCTTCATCCTTTTTCTTATGTACTTGCCTAAATAAGTTCTGCTTTTTTTTTTTGCTTTTTTTTTGTTTTTTGAGTGGTGGAAGCCTAGAAGAAATTTTCTGTCATGTGTGCTGTACTGCACCAAATCTTTTTAATATAGATTTGCAGAATTCAGCAGCGATGGTGGCCAGTGTCATTAGTAGCCTTGCATAACTGATGGTGTTCTTAGCCTGCAAAAATGTGGAATTTAAGGGGGCCTGACTGAAAGTAGGAACCTTTTAAGCATCCGAGTTTTAGAATTGTAGAGAAATTACATCACGATGGTATGAAAGACCTACAGACATCCCCAAACATTTATACTGGGGGCCACCACTGGCCAGCAGTAACTTCATGCTCACTGTCCTGGCTGTATCCTAACTCAGTGACTCTTGAAAGTCTCCACCCTATCCTGTAGTGCCTGGTGCCTGTGGGATGAGTGCCTGGTGGGATGAGTGGTGCTTTCTTGTTGGGCTATAAGAGCTGAGGATGAAGACAGCAGTGGTCCTCAGTGCATCTCAGCTCTGGGTCTCACCTTGGGCCTGTGCTGGGCTTGTGGCTGGCATTTAGGTCTCCTTGATGGAGGGGTGGTTGAGGCAAGATGGGAGCCAGCTTCATAACTCACCCATCTCTCTCAGCAAAATCATTGCTCCTGTGGAGAGCTTCTGAGGTGCCTGGCAGAGTCAGGCAAAGCAACCCTTGCTCTTCAGGACCATCTGGGAGTGCCCATTTGTCCGGCTGAGTTTATCCCGGTTGGTGTGAAAACCATCCTACCTTCTGCTGCAGCTGGAGGACAGGGATGCTGGGAGGCCAGGGAATGGGGACATCCACGGGTCCCTTCCTCTTCTGCTGCCTGCTTGTGGGTTGCTTATTCAGCCAGCAGGGTCACCCCCAGTGCAGCTAATTGCTGCCTGCCGTGGCTATTGTGAGACTAATTGTTTGCAAATAATTGTGAGATGGAGGAAACTGTGTGAAGAAGGGTAATTAGGATTCAGGGAATGGGGTGCTTCTCTGCCTCAAAGAGCTGAGATTAATCCAGTGGTATTGAAATCGTTAGTTTCATTTCGCTCTCCTAAAAGAAAAAATTAAAAAAAATCAACCAACTTTAAGTTTATGATCATCTGAATTGTATGATTTGCTCATTTCTCCCACTTCTCATGCCTGAATGCCTCTTGCAGCTGTGAACTCGCTTTGTGAAACCGCATCCTCTGGGAAGCAACCTGTACTGCTGTACTTCCTGGGAAGAGCTTGCTTCTTTCTGGTTAAGTTTTTGTTTTGTTAGACTGCTGCTTTTGCTGCCTGGCCTTGGTTTTCTTTCAGCTCCCAGCTTTCTGCTGGAGGAGCAGAAGTAGAGAGCAGCAGTGAAAAAGCAGCAGAGAGCTCCTGAGAGTGAATTTGGAGGGATGCTGTACACGGTGTGGTTTTGTACTGGAGTGACAGCCTGGCAGGAGGCTGGGCTGTGGCTTTCATTGTAAATCCCTTGATTTGGTGGCTTTGCCTTAAAATAATAACCTGGCCTGCCTGAAAAAAAAAATAATAAAAAAATGATACGAGTATTTAAAACAGGGCTTTGGCACGATCCATGTAAGCACAGCCAACAAGTACTCTCCTCTATGGCCCTGGAGAGCAGCCACCAAGGAGTCACTTCAGTCCCCAAGGACCGTGTGGTGCCACCACTTTCCTGACCCTTAGATGCCTGCATTCAAGAGCAGGCTCAGCTCTGGTGGCTCTGAGTGTCTGGGCAAATTGGTCTGGGTCCAGGTACTGTAGTGGTGGTCTTCTGCCTGTTTTCTTGGAAGGGTTTGATTTGGCTGATACTCTTAAAGCACACCTTGTTGTCCAGCTGTGCTGACCTTCAGTCCGGTTTAAACCTCAAGCTGTCTTTTTGAGTAGCCCAAGGAGAAGTGGAAAGGCAGTTTTTCTCTCTGCTTTCAATTTCTGCAGTAGACACTTTGCTTCTGCAGTATTTAAAGCTGCTCCCCAGGATGCTGCAGGTGCAGGCCCCTGTGGTTATGGGTGGGTGGGTTGTAAGCACTGGATTGGGGAGGTTCAGGGCTGTGGCACATGGGTGGGAAAAGGTGCTTCTTTGTGCCTCTCATCCAGCTTGCTGCACCCCAGCTTTTAAAAGTGCTGTCAGAATTTCTTGCTAGCTAATTGCAGATACCACATGTTATTTCTTCTTTGAACTGTATCAGCTTTCACTTCTTGCTTTGTAATGAATTTATGAGTTTGCGTTAAACAAAAGATTGGGCTGTGGGGATCAGATGTCTTATTTAAAAACAAAAAACTGTAAGGGTAATGTTGCTCAGTATTGTGCTACTGCAAGCTTCTTTGTCACCTAGCCTTAAATTTAACACACACACCCACCCACACACCCCCCCCCCTAGTAGCTTTAGTCTTTTGCCTTTTTTTAAATTTTTTTTTGGATTTAAAAAATGTATTGGTCCCAGCCTCCTAAGTGATAAGTCCAAGTCCTTCTGCCTTGCTGCAGCATGGTTTAGCTGCCGAAGTGACCACCCCATTTATGGGAAGGCATTTGAGTAGTTCAGAAAAAAAAATCCCTTTAAGGCCTTTAAAATGTGATGGAGGTAAGCAGGAATCGTCTTGCTCTATGCTGAGGGTGCCTTAATTCATTTGCTGTTGAGTCAGGCATCATTCTTAGTGCCTTTGACTGTCTTTTGAGTATTATCCTAAAAGGTGGAAATAATAGTTTTTCAGTTCCAGTTTTTAATTTGAGTTCAGCTTTAAGCATCCACTGTACAGTGTCAAGGAAGTTGAAAGAATTTTTAAAGTACTGTGTAGACAATTAACACTGATCTGGCAAAGGAGCCTGCATTCTTTATTTTGGAAGATATGATGTGTTCAGTAGAAATTGGTATTAGATTAACTTACTGTAAACACATTCCTTTTTCTATATTAGTTACACGAATGCCACAGGATAACTTGTAATGGGATATTTTATCTTACTGGGGCTGTATAAGGAACCATTTATTTAAAGATGAAGAGTGGTGCGCTTGTGGTAGTTCATTTGAGAACCTAATAGTTAAAAAATATCCTTGACATTTTTTTCTGTGAGGAAATGCTCAATAACTTCATTATATGTTATGTCCTCTTTGTGTCCCATTAGGTTACAGACCCGCTTCTGTAAAAGGGAGACACACTTCCTACCTGTTGCAGAATTAGAAATGGTTCCTTACTAATTTTTATACTTGAGTTTATTTGTGGTATTGTGTCCATCATTTTGATAATTGCAGAAGTACTGCACTCCTGTTTTACTTCAGGATACTCCAGTTTCCAGTATTGAAGCAATAAAGATGCACAAAAGTAGGTGTTTCAGTGAAATAAAAATTACCAAGCCAGGTGTGGGATTTATAGTGAGTTTTCCAGATTTGTTTTATAGACTTAATTCTGAAAAAATGTAGATATGTGCTCCCTCTACCTGAAATTCATCTTATAGCTGAAGTAATCAGATTTATTGAGAAGCATATAATTTCAGAAGTGTGTCCCTTTCTTCTGTTCTCTCCTCCCTATTTGTCAGAAGTATACATTACACCTGAAACTTATGTATGAATTTTAGCCTGGAAATATTATTTCTTTAAGAAGAAAATTGAACCTTTTGAAGAGTCAATAGTCTTTATCAGAAGGCCTTACAAACATGTCTGCAGCTTTCCTTAGCACAGTTACTGCACAGTTAACTGCTTTGCTGAAATACTTCTGCCTCTTGGGAGGTCAGAAAGCAGACAAGAAGTTGTTGGAGTGGCTTGTTAAAGGGAAAGAAGTACTCTGGGTTTTAAGGTCCCTCCCAAAATCTTGCCCGATGTAGAGTAAAAAAACCCAACAACACAAAACACAAAAGTATGACAGCTTTTGGAAGGAAACTAGTGTAGTAATTATTATTTCTTTTCCCCCTCTGCTTCCATTTCCTTGTAATTTTTGACTGTCCTGTTAGATGTAAATAGTTTTGCCATTGCCTGTCTGCACCCTAAATGAAGGCATTCTAATGCATCAACATGTGAGCCAGAAGCCCTCTATGTAATGTATATGTACCTGTGAGCCACAGGCCCTTTTATTTTATAAACAGACCATATTTTATAAGAAACTCTTCCATGAAAGAAGCACTTAGGACATTTTATTATAAAAATGCTTGCTCATGAGGTATTTTTAAAAGAATCTTTCAAAGTCAGTATACTGCATAAAGTTTCTTGTTTATTTGTTCAGGGATTTTTAGGTTGCTTATTTTTTGAGGCTTTGGTGAGGAGCCTAATGCAAATATAACAATTTGAAAGTCACCCCGAATAAGTATGATGCAACACATTCTGGAAAGATTTTGGCTTTAGTTTTAGTAATTTTCTTGCTACTTCAATTTCAACTAAGTGTTCATATTAGGCTTGGATGTATTTATAGAGTGTTGAATTTTATTCATGCTCCTGCAAATGCACTTTTAGTAATTTTCTCTTCCCTCCACTTCAGTTCTGTCAGTCTCTCCTTTATTTTTTCCTCACTTAGGCATCAACTTCATTTACAGCTGAACCACTGTAGAAAAAGCAACTGCTAAACCACAGTCGTGGGTTAGCTGAACAAGGTTGCTGCTCTGTGTTTGGCAGGCTTGGGTTTAGCTGTACTGGCTTTGATTCCTCACCTCTGCTGATTTTACATCCCTTCTGGAGCAACCCCACCTGGCAGAGGACAGGATGGGAACCCGTCAGCCTCGGTGCTGTCTCTGGGTTCTGGAGGAATGGGGTGCAGCCCCTTGTGAAGCCCTTGCAAGGACTCCTAGCATGTGGCTGGGATGCTTGGGCTTTATTCTGGCAGATGTCCTGGTGCCCGTGCTCTTTTTAACTTCTTTTATTCTTAGTTCTGGCTCCTCTGTGTTATCCTGAGTTGTTATTTTAGCTAAAGAAGTTTTGCAGTTACTTCTGTGCTTTCATGTTTGTTTATTTTTTCTTTCATGATTTTAAAAAAAACATCATTTCACAAATCAGATTTGGTTAAGCTTTCTCTTGGAATTTTGGTAGTGCTTATTGTTAGTTGACTTTTTTCCCTTGAATTTCATGAAATGAAAAAGAAATCTGTCTCCTAGATCTACATCAGAAAAAAACATACAGAGCACTGAATAAGTTTCTTCATTCTCTTTCTTGAAACGTCTCATTTTATTGTTTCCATTAATCATTTAGGTGATGGACTGGAGAATGAAATTATGAAAACTGCAAGGGCTGGCACAATTTTTGGGAGATGTTTGTTTCCTTTTATGTTAGGTTGATAGTGAAGGAACAAAACCACATCAGGTTGGAAAAATAAAACATGCAAAGGAAAAACATCATAATGTAGAAAAGTTTCTCTAGATGCTCCGGTGGCTTAAGGATAGATGGTAAAACCCTTCATTGCTGTCTGCTGTCCTTCTCATAGGGGTCTTTTCTCTGCATACACTATAGGGGAATTAGTTATAAAGCTACTTCTGGATTGCTGTTTGCTGGTAACATAAACCAGGTCTGAGTTACTTTAATATGCCAGCTTGCAGATCACTGCACTTTAATAACTTCTTCATGTGTATCTTGGTTCTGACTGATGGGAGGAGGTAACAGTAAAGTTTCCAGGCTGTAAAGATTTTTTGGGGGGGAGGAGCAATTGCTCCAGCTCTCTAGAATGAGTTTGCTTGTATTTACGTCAAGTGCTGATTTACAGTGGGATACTGCTTCAAGACTTCTGGGATGCTTTGGTGTGTACACAAGATACAGGAGGATACAGGATTTTCCACTCTTCTTACATCTGAGACCTTTCTGGTAGTGAGCATTATGTTGAGTTTGGAGTATCATGCTTACAGATCAGCTGGGGAGATTCCAGTTTAATCTCAAGAACAGTAAGCTGTTTGAGAAATTTGACCTATAAAGATGAGATGACTGGGGGTTCTTAAAAAAAAAACACAATCATTAGACGGTGAGCAACTATAATGATACTTTTTCAGTATGTCAAGCATTAACATAAAAATACTTGTGGCCAATAACTCTCTTGTGTTCCAGTGAGCAGGATTAATTTCCAGTAAGAAAGATTAAGATTGTGGTGGTTGGCTTGCTTGCTTGTTTGTTTGTTTTCTGTAAGAATTCTTAATGAAAACAGTGGAAGAGGCTAGCCAGGGAAGTTGTTGCATCTTGATTGTGGGAGGTTTTGAAGAACAGGTTAGACAAACACCACTCACGGTATAGGTGTATTTATCCAGCTTCAGAGCTGGTCTAGAATGGTAACTTCTCAAGGTGCCCTCGGGTCTTTCCACTTCATTTCTGTGATTATATACGTATACATGAGGCAAAACCGGAAACTCCAAAGAAATCCATGTGCTTCTGATCTCCCAGTCTGGTTTGCTGTTCACATTTTAAGCATTTGTTCATTGCAGCCTAAAGGAGGGGAAGAATATTTATCATTATTTTCTGTATTTTAATTTTATGGCTTCAGGTGTGAAAAGACGTGGAGGCTACAGAAGTGAAAGTTGACCCTAATTCCCTCTTCCCTCCTTGTTCTTTGCAGGTCGCCTGGTCGGTGCCCTGGATGCCGTGTTAGACTCTAATGCACGTGTTGCTCCATTTCGAATTTTACTCCAAGTTCCAGGCTCACAGGTTTACTCTGCCATTGCATGTGGTGAGTTATTGAACGGATCAGAAGTTTACTGGGCCATAGCTATTGGTGAGTCACATGCAAAAAACCCCGAACCGGTTCTGAGCATGATCAGTATCTGCATGTCCAGGAAGCTCAAGGTAACCACAGCTAGTGGTGTGCGTGTGGAAAGCTATTGCCTATAGCTTGTTTAACAACCATATTAACCTCTGGTTAAAATCCCAGGTAGGAATTATGGAAGTGTTAACTAGGAGCATTAAGTTTCTGTAGAAAGCTTGTTTAGCTGAGGGTGTTCTATGTTGATTTTCTGTCCCTTGCAAAGAGAAATGTTCATATCTGTCCCCACAGAAGTAGTATCTTGCACTTAGTATGGGCTTTCTCCAGTCTAGTCTTTTGCTTGCTTACTATGAAAAGTCTTACCAAGGGCATATATAAGGAAATATGACTGGAACATTTGGAAATTCCTACATGATTTAGGAGGTAAAGTTGTCAGGGGCGAATGTGTAATTGCCTTTCTGTTGTGCAGTGATCCATTTTGCAGTGTTTCTGCAACCTCTGAAGGACAGTCTCATCTTTGGAAAAGTGATATTGATGTGAATTGCAGTAACCTGGCCATGGCACTCTAAAGGCCTTCCGAATGCACAATTCATCCTCTTCTTGCTTGGACAGTCTGCAGGACTATTCTCTGACCTTGTCCTCCATTCTATAAAATCCTGGCATTGACATTTACAGCAGGTTTTCCTTTGGGAATGTTTCAAAGCTATGGCAGGGGAGGTTCAGAAATTTCTTACTGAGAAGGAGATCAAACTCTGGAACAGGATTCCTGGAGGGGTGATCAGTGTCCCAAGCCTGTCTGTTTAAGAGATGTTTGGATGACAACCTTAAGAACACACTTAAACTTGACCATCCCTGAAGTGGTCAAGCAGTTGGACTAGATCATCATTGTGGGTCCCTTCCCACTGGACTATTCTGTTCTTTTCTATACTCTCCTTTCTTGTATGGATCAAGCCATGAAGTAGTTAGCCACTAGATGTGTAGAAATGTTGATGATGTTTGACACAGTTGTCCTCTCAAGGGAAGGTGCAATCTGTATGTTCATCCCCTTCCTTTGCACAGCCTCATTCAACATTTCTTCCTTGGCTCAGAAGAGACCTCTCTGCTTGTTCCTCATTAGAACTGGGAATTTTTCCCTGTGCCAGATGTGTCTTAAGAAGCTTGCATAAAGTCTGTTTGTGCTGTTTTTGTTGTTGCTAGGTTTTCTTTGGTTTCCAATTACTCTGTGCTTTATATCCCTATCTCTGTCCTTTTTATACTTAAATAATGCCATCTCATGGAGAAATATAAGAGCTTCATGCTGTTACAGTCTTTTTATAAAGCCAGGTAGCTTTCACTGGAAAAGCAAGATCAGTTTTGCTATTGTGGGCAACATTTGAGTGTGAGTAATAACGCTTACTGGGGCTGATCCTTGCGCTAGTCATGCTAATTCCCACAATTTTTGGGTTTTGCTTGATTTGTTTTTTGGGTTTTATTAACCTGTTAAAGAAACTACAAATAAAATACTTGAGTGGTTGCACTGATAAGGATTTTTCTGTGATGAACTTACTGGATTAATGTTTTTCAGAATTCTCATTGGCTCATCTGAATGTATGCTGAGCCCTGAGAAAATGAAATTTATACTTACGGAGTGGAAAGCAGAGGTCTCTGTTTTGTATGCTGTGTGTGTAGGACAGGCAGTTTCCAGAGCTGCATGGAAATTAAGAGCCATGGTAGCAGAAGTTGTTTCTGAATAATATCTCTGCTGTGAAACCCTGATGTGTGTGTCCAGGGAAGAGCTGGCGCTGGCAATAGGAGTCAGAGGAACAGCATCATCTATCCCTTTCCTTAAAAAGCTGGAGAATTTTCCCTGCACAGAAGTGTCCATTGCTGCTTGCCCAGCTCTGCTTCCTGAAAACATGGTATTAAGAGTTTGGTTGCTGGGTTTGGAAGGAGCAGCAAGTCAAATTAAGGTTCTGGCTCTATAGCAAGGAAAAGGAGCAGCACACAGGAGTGTGCTAGTGTAACTTCATTAGTGATAATCATTAGGCAGTTAAAATGACATTTTTAAAATTGTACGTTGGCAATTCCAGGAACTGTAGGCTTAAATTATAATATATGTATGAGGGTCATATCTGTGTTACAGACTTTTGCATACCTCCAAGGGCTGATAGGAAGCCTGAGCCCTGCCCAGTGTGGCCATTCTGGCAGAGGTGTTTTAATCTAGATGATTAATTGTGTTACAGCAGTATGGGGAGAAAAAATACCCTAGCCTTAGGACTGGTGTGGAGCCACCTGAAAAACTTCCCTGAAAGAAAGCTTATGGGAAAAACAAACTCAAGTCTCAAGTAAGTGAAGTAGCTCTTAGGAGAAGGGAGAGCAAAAGGATTTGGTGAGAAATGGGTTTAAAGAAGAGATTGTGAGGAGTAAGGCTGTGGTTACACTACATATACATTTGGTACAGGCACATAAAGAAGGTGGTTAAAAGGTGGAATAAAATGCTGTGCGTAGCATCCACACAGGAAGAGGAATAAGGAAGGGATGGGCAGTGCTTAGGTCACATCACAGAACAACTTTATGCTCTGAAGTGGAAATTGGAGATAAAGAAGGGAATTGAAAAGCTGAGGAGTTGGCCTGCCCAAATGAAAGGGGTGAAGAGATCTTTCAATATTAGAGCAGAATCCCTGGGGACACCTGAAGGAAGGCAGGAAGGATTGCAGTAGTCCCAGTGGGAGATGGCCACTGCCAGAGCAGAGCAGTCTGAGCAGTGTGGATGCAGCTGTCAAAGGCATCTTGCTCACAGCTTATTTCACAAGAGGCAGCCCACCAGCTCTCTCGTGCAATTAGTATCTTTTAGGTTGCTCAAAAATAAAAACTCAAGGCAGTATTTGCCGGTGCAGCCATTTCAGTGTAAAATGACTGCATTTGTGGTGTTTTTAACCATTGATGTAATTTGTTTCCTTCGCCTAAAGGGCATTTAAGTGTCTCTTCTTCCATGTTTTTTCTTTATTTATTTATTTTAATTTAACCTTGACTAATGATATTTATGAAGTTCCATCACAAGCCCTTCCTATCAAGGAATTTAAAGCTTGGAAAGTTTCCCTGAAACAGAGCAAAGTGGAAAATCCATAACTAAATTTATCATATTTTCTTTTGTTGTGAGGCAACATGATGCGTTCCTGATGCACGTACAAATCAAATCTTGAGATAATGGGTCTTCTGTTTGAGATTAATTTTATTATCATATTCATCTGTGATTTGTATGCCTCTTACATCCAGCTATTTCTCTGCTTTCTTCCATTAGCAAGACATTACGAAAAGTAACTTGCTGACTTTATATTTTTACCTACAACATGTAATGACTGACCAGTAAGATCTGGAGGGGCTGGCTAGATTTCCCCCTGATTGCCTTGTATGTTGCCTGTCTTGCTCTTGACTTTCCTGTCCTGTGTGATGCAGAGACAGTTCAGTTTTGAGCAGGAACAGCCAAAACAAGTAGGTGGTGACTGAAATACTATTTCTGAAGTTAGTGTGAACACATTACATTTAAAACAACAACAGCAAATCCCTTAAATCCTTTGCAGAGGAGACCCTAAAGGTTTGTAAATCTGTGTTTTTGAAAGATTTTCTGTTTACCGTATTCCTTCCCCAAACTATAGAAGTGTGCTCCTCTTATAGACCCAGTAGGTGCTGCAGAACCACAAAGTCTTTTATTTTTAGGTACTTTAATTGTTACAGAGTGCTTTTCAAATAGGATGGAGATTACAGCCGTGCATATTCCTCTCAAAGGGTGCACATGTGCTGGTGTGTGTGTGTATGCATGTGCATATGAGGGAGGGAGAAAGGAAGATCAGAGACTTCTGGGAACAGGACATAAATCAAAGATTTCCAGTGGCTGCTTAAGGAATGTCATGTCAAAATAAGGTACAGTCTAGCAGCTCAGGATGACGTTTTGCTGGTTTTACTGCTTTGACTTTTAATGCAGCATTTGCTGGCTGAGAGCTTTTGAGAAGATAAAACTAAAAGCACTAAAACTAACTCTTTAAAACAATGAGGTTCCTGTTTTGTTTTTTTTTCTAACTATACTGCTGCAAACTAGACCTTTTTGACCTGTTTGCTACCGATGATTTAGAGGTTAATAGTTCAGTTTCTCAAATGAATTTATGAAATAGTGTGTTGTCATTTCCTTCCTTTGAGCTTTATTTTGCAGGATGAGTTTTATACATTACTTTTTGCTTTTCTAGGTGCCACTGCAGAGGAGATAAACCAGCACTGGGAATGGCTGGAACAAAACTTGCTTCATACTTTGTCTGTGTTTGACAATAAAGAAGATATTGTTAATTTTGTCAAGGGGAAAGTGAAGGTAAGGAAATTGTCTTACTTTCATCCATCCCTGCCTGATAACGTGGTTTATTAGAAATAGTGACATGAAGTTGTTGACATTCCTATTTGTCTTTGTCCATCTAAACATTATTTGTTGGTTTTTTTTGGTGTGGTACTTTCAGCTGATGTGGCCGGCATCTGTGCATCTCTACTCAAATTTCCTTGGGCACATTTCAGAACCAAAGTATCTGTATCCCACCTGTCCTGTTCTAGCTTCACTGTTCATCTCTTCTCTGTGATTGTGCAGCTGAGCTTTCTTCAGCATCTGCTTTCAGTTCCTTTGCCTCTCCAAAATATTAAATACTTTCAGAATGATAGAATGGTGAGGCTTGGAAGGGACCTTAAAGATCATCTAGATCCAACCTTTTTGCTTTGGGCAGGGACACACCTACCACCAGATCAGGTTCCTCAAGGCCCCATCCAACCTGGCCTTGAACAGTTCCAGGGAGGGGGCAGCCACAACTTCTCCGGGAAACCTGTGCCAGTGTCTTACTGCTGGCATAATAAAGAATTTCCTCCTAAATTCCCCCTCTTTGAGTTTTAAGCCATTTTCTCTTGTCCTCTTGCTACACACCTATGCAAAAAGCCCTACTCCAACTTTCATGTAGGTCCTCTTCAGATACTGGAAGGTTGCTATGAGGTTATCTTGAAGCCTCCTCCTCTCCAGGCTGAACAACCCCAATTTCCTCAGCCTGGCTTCATAGGGGAGTTGCTCCAGCCCTCTGATCAATTTTTGTGGTCCTCCTCTGGGCATGCTTAAGAATCTCTATGTCCTTCTTATGCTGGGGATTCCAGAACTGAATAGTGTGCTCCAGGTAAAGCTCTCGCTGTTGAGTATGATTTCCCTTCTTACATCTCAGCTTTTCCTCCTTTCTTCATTTCTCCACCTATTTCCCATGTTTTTCCTAGCTTTATACCATCACCCTGCCCACTTCTTCTCGATGGGGCTCAGAGGTGTCCACGGGTGATAGCCACAGTTCCTGGAACTGCTGGCAGCTCACCCCTGTGGACCACGATGCAGTCCCCACCATACAGGGACAGGGGGCAAGGTCCTTGTGCAACGTCACCTGCGTTACAAAGATCTGGCACAGAAACTACCCATGGCTTTGCAGGATGAGAATCTTGTCTGGGCACTGCAGTGGTGGTGCTGCTGGCTGCCTGCAGGGTTGCAGATAATAGCATCCTTTTGGACAGCTAGAGAATTGTGGAAGTGGGGGAATTTGGTGACTAATGACCAAATAATAATAGTAATGTCAGCTGTAGTAGAGCTTGGAAAGCTTGGTGCCCTCTGCTCTGCTTCTAGTAAAATCCATGCTCCAAGGGGAGCTTGGTGATGGCTGGCAGGGGTGTGGGTCTGCTGGTGGCTAATGGGCCTCAGATTGAGCTGCAAGCTTCTCCTTGCTGAGACCTTTGGTGCTTTTCCTCCCACACCCCCTTTGGGAAATTTGTAGGAACCTATTGTTTTTGGTGAGTTTCAGCCCTGTTGCTGTTATCACAGTGGGCTGTGAAGTTGGGAAAGAAGAAAACAGGGAGGCAAACTATGCAAATTTTAAATCTTTTCCTGCTTTCTTAACCCACTTTGTCTTAGTACACCGAAAGTCTGGAATGCAATTAATCTCTCTTGAATACACTGTGGCAGCCTGTTACCTAGCATAGCACATGCTTAAAAGTCTTCATGTTTCATTAGTTAATGTTAAGCCCAGGTTTTGGATCCTCTCGTGTAGATTTTTGGCATGTTAGGACTACTTGGTAATTTTGAATTATACGAGGTGCTGTAACATACAGATTTGTCTGAATGGTGCTATACATATTTAAATTGTTTTTTGTAATAGTGTTGAAATTTTCAACACTTGATTATATTTACACAGATGTTCTTGAAACCATTTTTTGAGATGGTTCAAATCATTTTACGAGTTACTGACATATCTCACTGCATTGCCTCTCCACAGGAAAATAGAGCTGGTCAATATACACAATTGTTACTCTGCCTTTGTTCTGTGTACACTAAGTAACAGAAATCATAAGCCGTAGTGAAACTGTAAATACATGGTCCTGCCAGACTCATTGAAAATATAATAATCAAAAGGCCTCAAAGTCGTGATTTGGAAGCATTTGAAATGTGCGAGAGATGTAAACGCTGCAGAAATGTCTTAATTTGTGAAAACTGCAAATCAACTTGAATTTCTTTGTAAGAAAGGGCTGCATTATTAAAATTTGAACGGGTAGCTTGTAGTGACTTGCTTGAATGTGAATGCCATAGCTTCATCCTGATACATTATCTCATTATGGACTCAGGCACTGATTGCAGAGGAAACGAGTAGCAAGCTCGCCGAGCAGGAGGAAGACCCTGAGAAGTTCCGAGAAGCCCTGGTGAAATTTGAATCCAGATTTAATTTTCCTGAAGCTGAGAAGTTGATCACCTATTACTCCTGTTGCTGTTGGAAAGGAAAAGTTCCTCGGCAGGGCTGGCTTTATTTGAGCATCAATCATCTATGTTTTTATTCCTTCTTCCTGGGCAAAGAATGTAAGTGTAAATGGGTAAGAAATGTAATGCTAGGCAGAGATAAAAATATAACCATTTTTAAAAACAAGAATAGCTAGGGTTGTTATGAAAAGCCTGGCTTTCCTCTGAAGTATAGTTTCTGAGTTTTTTGTTTTTCATCTGGAAGATTCTCTTTAGTTTAGTTTTTACTTCAGCCTTTAAGTTAATATTTTATTATTAATCTGATAATAAAATGAGACTATAAGAGCATGCAGATACAACTATCTGTTTTTTGTTTGTTTTTTTATTTTCTTACCATGGTGAAGCAGGCTTAAAATGTAACAGACCTTATACAGATTTTGAAGTAGAGACTTTTAGTGCCACAAAGGCTGAGGAAGGGACAGGTCCCTCTCACTGGTGGTGAAGCAGCATGAATGCTGCTGGGTGGTGGGGCCAGAGATGCCTGAGTCCAGATGCCTGCCTGGAAATAGCCCAGAAAACATAATAGGGCTGTGTCCTGAAAATCAGGTGAATATTTGGAGTTTTTAAGGGAAAAAACAGGAATTTAAGGATTTCTTTGTGTTTCAGAATAGTAGTGCAGGAAGGTCATGAGAAGTTTGTCCTGGGGCTTTTAGACACTCAGATAGTGTGCATAATAAGTGTCTAGAACGAATGTACATTTCAAAGAAGTGAGCCATATGACTTTGATCATGGTGCTTCTCTGCAGATGAAGTGTCGTGTGGTTATTAAAGCCTGTCAGAATAGATATTAGAAGGTAAACATTAATGTAGCCATTTAAACTTCATATAATTTCTCTGTTGGATAAGATAGTTTATGAACTGATGGCATTTAAAGTCTTGTTTATCCTGCTCCAACTTCAGCAAGGATAGTAATATAAACCTATACTGCTGTAAATATAGCAAGAATTGTCAGCTATAAGAATTAGGAAGACTTTACCATTTAATGTCTGGGTTTAATATTGGGGTGGCTAGTCAAAGAAAACTATAAAATTTAACATGAACTACATTAATGTAAGAATAAGAAAGACAGCAGTCGGTAACTTGTGAGACTTAAACTATACAAAGGTATAGAGTTAGAGGTCCCCTTTTTCCTTATGTTGTTTCAGGCCAGTTATTTTGTCATATCTGCAGAAAGTGGCAGGGTTAGAATTAAAATGCTGTGAGTTTGTTGTTGATTTTAAAAACAAAAGTTGGATTTTGCTGGGAAGGCTAGAATAGAGTCTCTTGATACATACTGGATACCTGAACTCTTGTTTAATATCCTGGTTTTCTGTTTAGTATCAAGTAATATCCTTGTCAGTTATTTCTTCTTGCTATCATTGCTGGCTTTCTCTCATTAAATCTGAGGTACCCAGCATGCCAAAGCACACAAACCAAAAAGAATACTTATTGGTAGATAATGGGGGAAGGAGGGAGAGAGAAAAATCCTTCATGTTGTTCCAAAAGTTTTGTTTACGTAATACCACAGATTTTTAAATGATACTGGAAGTACAGCATCATGCTGTTTTATTTAAGAAGAAATCACATCTTTTCTCTTTTAATAATAATTTATTATGAAAATGCAGAACCCCCCAAGCAACTACATGTTTGCAGCATTTCGTTTTGACTGTGGATGGAAAATACACTGCTCATTTGCTGTTGCAGTTAGGTGAATTGCCTTTGTGTTCCCATGCATCTGCATTGAAAAGTGAATTAAAACATGAGTTTTCTTTTGGTTAAACAGAACTTCTGTAGCTGGTTGAGAAGTATTATATGTTGAAGTCCTTTCCACCCTCCCCACCTCTGATTCTGATAAAAAAAAGATTGCTTGAGTTTCAAAGCTAGTATTTTGTCACATTTATGAAATACTTGCATTGCACTGAGTAATCCAGATTTACTGTCATTCTGCTTGTTATTGTTGGAGAAGGTGATGCTGGTTTTATGTAGAATGAGTCATTATTTGTCTTTTTTCTTTTCAGCTAGTAATCACAAATTAAATATGGTTGAATCTGGTAGAGAAAATACTGCTAAGAAATCACATTTATTGTGTTCTTCAGTACAGCACAAGAGATAAGCCCCAATATACTAGTTGCAATCAGAAGCAGTTCTTATATATATTTTAACTCTGTAAAAAATCCCTTCAAGTTTTAGACTGAAATGTCATTATAAGCAAAGCATTAGGTGTTCTACTTCTGGCAAAACTGTCCCCTTCCCCTTGCTTTGTTTCATGTTGAAATTACCTGGAATGCAACATTGGAACCTGGTTTTGGCTTCTCATAAGGTTATCTTGCATCTTACCTGAGCATAAGCTCCACAGAACACTTTTTCTATCACAGTTCCCCTTTTATCTAAGCCTTGAACTATTTGCAGCATTTCAGAGGCTTAGAAGATTGGATTTCTTGAAAGGATGTGCCAGGGTTTCTTCACAGTTTTTAATTATACTCGCGCTTTTCTACAACTTTGAGGACTTTGTATCTTTCATCAGAAGTTTGGGCCCCTTACAGTCCCAACCAAGGCTGCAGAGCCTGTGTGATCCCAACCTGCATGAACAATAGTGCTATTACTGCTGTGCTCCTTAATCTTTCTTCCCTTGGCTGTGCCCCTACAGATGAATTTTATGACCATTCACAACAGTTTGTGTGTGTTGACGCAGCTGTGCTTATTTAAGTAAGAAAAAATGTAATCTGCAAATAAACTTGACAGCTGTGCTTCATGTGTTACAGAGAACTTGCTGAGGGTAGCTCCTTAGGTAATTAATGATCATGGATAAGTGTCCTAAATATATATCAATGTTTGTTATTACTGACTTTTTATTGCTTTATTGGCATCAAGAGACCAGCTGGGGATGTTAGGGGGTGTAGTCTTGATGTTATTGGCACAGAAAATCCTGGGAAGCTTCCAACAGTTGTTAAGTAGAAATTTAATCTGTTTTACAGTCCTTTCTAGCCTAATTTCTACCCAGAGATTCCTATGACAGAGGCAAATAACATCATTCAGTCATTATCTATAATAAGCCAGTTCTGTTTACCATTTCTTTTTATATGATTCTGCAGTGTTTAAGTATACAGAACAGTGTCCTATACTTTTTCTTCTTACAGAGAAGAAAACAAGTTTGACTACAGTCATGTTTAGAGCTAGATTTGCCTGTGTGGCTTTTTTTTTTTTTTTCCTTTTTGAACACCCTGTTTGTTTATAGTAACAACTAAACTTTCTAAAAATGTCCATGTGCCAAAGCTTCCTTTTGTATGGGAGTTAGCTATATTTTGAAAGTAGAAGTACTGTGCATGTAATTGGGTTTTCACCTTCTTACAGTTTTATTCCTGGGCGACTACAAAGCCTTTCCCTATTTTCTTCCTACTCTTGAAATGAGCTGTTTCTTCTGGCAGGAACAAAGCAGGCAGCAGAAATGGCTTGTAAAGGAGCAGAGTGTAGAACTGGTGTTCTGCAGAGATAGGGTGTCCCAGTCCATCACTTCTTACGAAAACAGATAAAATTTTGAGGGAGAGTTTCTGAAAAAACCTATCTTTTGGAGCAGGGGAGAATGAATGAAGAGGGAAGGCAGGCGTTTTAGGTTTTGCCTGGTCTTTGTAGAAGTGAGTCTCTCTCATCTTTAGTTGTTTGCATTTCATTCTGAATTTGCTTATTTCACAAATCTGGAAAATGTAAGCAGAGCTTTGAATCCAGTTTGGTTTTTTGGTTTTTTTGTTTTTTGTTTTTTCCCCCTCCAATGGCAGTGAAACTTATAATTCCTTGGGTTGAAGTCCAGAAGTTGGAAAGAACCTCCAATGTCTTCATGACTGATACAGTCCGCGTTACCACTCCCAACAAAGAGCGTGACTTCTCCACCTTCCTCAACATCACTGAGGCTTTCAGGATCATGGAGCAACTGGCAGATGTGACACTCAGAAGGCTACTGGATAATGAGATCTTTGAGCTGGATCCAGGCCTACAGGATCCTACTCAGATTACCAAAAGGTAAAAAGCTAAATTTTCTTCCCCTCTTGCAAATAGATGTTCAGTGGTGGACTTCATGGTTTGCTTTGTTATTTGAGCATGGTTTCAAAGATTTGCTTGACTGGGTAAAAAGGAGATTTTTATGGTGTACAATGGTGTATCAAATAGGTAAATTTTGACATGTGTTCAAAATACTTTTTTTCTGTTTTATATTCTTCCCTTAAACATCACTCTGGGATTTTATTTATTTTAAAGGTGTCGCTCCCTGTAGAAGTGTAGATTGTAGCAAGGGTTATTTTCCATCTTCCCTGAAGTGCTACATTGTTTTGTTTGTAATTTTGGTAATGTGTAGGCTTTCCTAGTGCCATCAGTTCTGTAGAATTACTACTTTTGATCCTATCTAAACCATGGAATTTCTCACTAGTGTGATTGCAACTTAGCAAACAGCTATAGGACTTCAAAAACCCACAGGCAGTTGCAACAGTTCCAGTACGGTACTGTCAGCTCTACCCCGTGCATCCCCAAAATTTATCTTCATGTTCTTCTCTACAGGAATGCATTGGGCTCTCAGGGGCAAATTGATAACTATTTCTCTGCCAGTAGCACAACCCACAACTTTGTGTTTTAATTGTTTCTGTGGGAAAGGGGGAGGGAAAGGGCCCAGAAAAATTTTGGGTGAGCAGGATGGGATAGCCTAAGCTGGAATTTGCCTGGGGCATCAAGGTTAAAGTGCTCATTTAAAATACTTGTTTTCTGGGGAGAGTGGAGTGCCTATACTCTTCTGAATCATACCCTTTCCTACTCTTCCTTCCTTTCGCTCTGCCAGAAATATGAAAGGAATGACCAAGGTGTTGCTTCCTGGCTAAAACCTAAGGAATGCCTGGTATCGTTTCCCAAAACATAGATAGGAGCCCAGTGGCTGTTTGGTTGTTTCTGAGGGGCACTTTTGCAGTGATGTTGGGTTTACATCCTGGATAAACATTTCTACAGAGTTTTGTAATTGAGTTTAAAACAATAAAATGCACTTTGTGTGCAATTCTATATGTACACGTGATGAGGAAAATCACTGACACCAGGATTTTATTCGTGATACCATCAAGGAATTAATTCGAGGTGATACAGCAGTGAGCAGCCAAAAACATCTGTGCAGGCTTTTTTTTTGTTTTTGTTTTTTGGGTTTTTTTTTCCCATAGCCAGAGTTCCTTTAAACACAAGGATGTGTTATGTGTAACTGGATGTTGTTAGCATTGAGGGCTTTTGGTCCAAGAGACATAGAATATGTACTTTGATTAATGAAGGATAAGGCATAAGTTGTATTTAATTCCCCTTCTATACTTTAGCATTCCACTCTCCACCCACTTTTTGACTGAGAAGTTAGGTGCACCAAGCGAGGAAAGTAAATCCAGAGAAGACATAACAAAAAAATGGGGTGGAGATATTTTCAGCATCTACTAATTTTAACTAATCATTGTCACTTCCAAAAATCTTTGAATGTGGGGGTATTGAATGGAAAACTAAAATAACTAAAAAATAAAGAAACTAAATATCACAGCTGCAAAATAAAAGTATAAGGTTAGTAATATACTATAGAAAGAAGGCTCCTAGGGAATCAGCCTGTGTGTACCTTTTGGCATTTTTGAATAGTAGTATGTATTAGCAAATGAGTAACAGAAACCATCTCACATATTTATTCAAACATTTTTTTTTCCTTTTTTTTTTCCTCCAAAGTTATGACAAAAAAAAAAAAAAAAGTGAAAGGTATGGGCATGGCAGAGGAGAAGGAAGGCTAAAAATATGTTTACTGGAGAGTTCCTAGGCAAGATATTCTCTAACGTGCTGATGAGCTGTAACTTGAGATGGCAGAAAGGAAAACACGGATACATGTCAGATGCCAAAATCCCATTTCCACTGCATGAATTAAGTAGTGTCTGGATAAGTCACTGTTTTTGGTGCCCTTTGTCACCCTTCAACAACCACTTTGATGTAACATGATTAAGCAAGACTGTAGTTTGAATAGTGGATAAACTGGTTTTTAATGCTAACAAGTTTTGGGGCTTTGAACTTTTTTTGAGTTTAAAGTTTTTGTTGCTGCTTTTTTTCCTGAAGTCACTGTAGCAAGAACAACTCTTTTTCAGATTATATTTTTCCCTAATAATTGTCTGCTAATTCTCGTGCATGATTTGGAAAGAAATAGGAATGTATCAAAATGAGAGCAATAATTCACACATCATTAAAACTATTCCAGCTGTGTCAAATTAATGAAGTTCCTGTAGATTTCTTTTGTTTGTTAGGCAAGAAGCTCATCTCAGTGTCTTATATTTTTAAAACATGCATTCTTAATGTCGTCATGGTCTGTATATTCTACATTCTGAAAACCAGAACCCCCTGCTGCTGTTCCCAAGACTCTTGGTGGCATCCTGATGAGCAGTGAGGAGTCAAGACTTGAAGAGGCTGTGGGATTAGGCCCACAGTTTGTGACATAAATTTTATCATGGCCAGAATCAAACAAGTTAGTATACAAGTTTCCGTGCTGCTTAATGAGAGGGTTAGAAGCCATGCTTTGGGTACTGTGTTCAGTTTTGGGCCCCTCACTACACGAAGGATGTTGAGGTTCTGGAGCGGGTCCAGAGAAGTGCAATGAAGCTGGTGAAGGGCTTGGAGCACAAGTCTTAGAAAGAGTGGCTGAGGGAACTGGGTTTGTGTAGCCTGGAGAAGAGGAGGCTGAGGGGAGAGCTTGTTGCTCACTACAGCTACCTGATAGAAGATTGTAGCAAGGTGGGGGTCTGTCTCTTTCTTACAAGTAACACACAACAGGACAAGAGGAAATGGCCTCAAGTGGTGATAGAGGAGGTTTATTTTGGATATGAGGAAAAATTACTTCACCAAAATGGTTGTCAGGCACTGGATCAGGCTCCCCAAGGAAGTGGTGGAGTCACCATCCCTGGAGGTATTTGAAAGATGTGTAGATGTGGTGTTTAGGGACATGGTTTAGTGGTAGCTTCGCAGTGTGTTAAGTTAATGATTGAAGTTCATTGTCTTACAGGTCTTTTCCAACCAAAATGATTCTGTGATTCTATGATAAGGCTTGAAACAATGGATTACAAAGGAATCAATGGCAATTAGGTTAATTGTTGTGAAAAGGAAAAGTGAGGCTGAGGTGTTTGAGAACTTCTTGTAGATGTATTCATGTGCCATACAATTTTGCTGTAACATATGGTAACTTTTTTTTTCTTTTTTTTTTTTTTTTAATGTGAAGATTGCTAAATTCTCTGGTATAGGTTTCTTGTACTTCTTATTTCCATCTCTTTCAGGATGTAAGAATATCCATTGCATTACTCCAATGTAGTGAGGAAATTGACCAGAGCAGAACATGCAATTTAAAAGCTTTAGTGCTGGTGTCAGTAAGGTTTCAAAAGTATTATATGTTTCTTCAGGTTCTAACCCCCTCAGTTTCTTTTCTTCATGCCTAACTTTGAATTGCCAATGAGGGTGGCTTTGCTTCATGTGAAGGTGATGCCCAACAAGGGCACCCCCAAAGAGGGTTTTTAACACTGATCTAAGTGGTATGGAAACTGTTTGAAGTATCTTGAATCATAAATGTCACTTTGGTCCACATTAGTTTTTTCAGAGAAGGAATCTGAGAATGCCATAAACCTTGAGCAACAAGGAGGATGTGACTAGAAACAATGTACTTTTATTGCATCTACTTAGCAAAAGTCTGGGTTTGGATGATCTCTGTGTCACTTGTGACAGATGATTGCCTAAGCTGTTTTCAAGGACTTCCAGTAATGGAAATACCAGGATCCATATCAGTCTTTCTCTGGACTACCACTGAAAAGTCTTTCTGAAGTCTAACTTGAATCTTTCATGCTGCTTTTTGAATCTGCTACTTCCTGTCCAGCCCAGTACTATTGAAGAGATGAGATGTTCTCTCTTTAGAGCAACCATTTGTGTATTTGTCCTGAAAAATCCATATTGGCTCTACTCAGGTAACTTATCTTATTTACAAAAAGCTTTTCTTGCCATGCAAGAAAATATAACAGTTCCTCTAATAAACAAGGCATACATCATTGGATGTGTTATTCCCAAAATCTGTAACTTTCTGGAGTCTGAATATCAATAGAAGTCTTGTAATTGGTCTCTAAAAGCAAGAGGTCAGCCAGTTTGTTTAGATTTTGAGATAGGTAGCAAATGACTCAGCAGAGCTAAAATCTTACAGAGAAGACAGTGAGGACATAATCTTAAGTGCACTGATACTTTCAGACATTGTATTGGTCTTATGTGTTATTCCCTTTAATTTAAAACACTTGGAAGGTAATGCAGGGGTCACACAAGAAACTATTGCAGTTCAGACTTGCCATTCACTTTGAAGTGCTGGAGTTGGAGGCAGTCCAGAATCCTGTAACATGCAAGTTGGGAACTGCACTCGGAAAGAACTGCTGAGTTTTCTGAAAAGTAGGGAACAAGGCAGTTGCATCTTCTTGCCTTTCATTCTTCTGATGCATGTCTAAACATTCAATAAACATTGTTTTTTTCATAGTGAAACCATTCTTCTGTTTCTTAGGTACAGCTCAGTACGCTGTGTTGGCTTAAAAACCAAATCACCATGGACGTTGTTAAACTAGAGCAAAAAAATTCAAAGGCACTGGGCTGCAGGTAGAAAGGTTGAGCTTCTGTTGAGCATTGGAAGTATTGTGAAACTCAAAATGGAAGCTATGGGGCCTGGGCCAGTTGCTGCATCTTTAACACATTTAAACAATTGCCTGTCTTGTTTTAGGAGCTAATTTCGTTTGTGGGTTGTTTGGTTTTTTTTTGTCTGTTTTTTGTTTTTTTTTAATAAGGTTTATAGGGCTTGTTGTTTTTTTTTTTTAACCATCTCTAATTTTGTTTCGCTCTGGTTATTAAGGGCAGCAATTGCTTAAAGCACTAAAATTTGCCTGCCTACCAGGAAATATTTCCTCAGTGTGCCACTTTCTAATAAAGCAGCTTGTTTGAGCCCACAGTGGTGGGTGCTGACAGCCCTTGATCCCCGTGGTACTGTTTTTCTTGTCAGGATCCTTCCTGCCAGCAGGCTGCCCCTGTTTCAGCGCTCATCTCTAGGGCTGCAGTGCGGTCTCTGCGGTGGCCCTGTGTGACCCCGTGTTGTGAATCACAGGGGACAGGCACTTCCAGAGATGTTGGGGTTGGCAGCCTTCCCCCCAGTACCGAGTGAGGGAGCTGGATGTAGTGCTCAGTGAATTTACTTAAGTTTCAGATCCAGGAAATGTCTTTCTTCAGCTTTAAAGCTTGTGGCTTCTTGTCTGGAGGGCCCCACACCTGGAGCCTGTAGCCCCAGGAGGTGCAGTAACATCCCGAAAACTCAAAAACTGCAGGTTTTGGAGCATCAGAAACAGTCACCTCTGACTGTCTAACAGACAATCTCTGCCTCAACAGAGACCCATCTCTTCTGTAGAATGCCTCTTCTTGCAGAAAGGTATAGAAATTTTCACAACCAGGTAGATGAAGAGAGGTTCTTACCTTCTCTGTACAATAGCAGGAGAGCAGAGCTCTACCCAGACCTGACTGCAGATGCTATCAGCAGCATTCATCTGTGCTGTGCAGAAATGGAAAATATTTTAGTGGTGAGTTAGCTAGGAGGCATATCCTGATCCAGCTTTGTCACAATAGCAAATCGCTGTGGGCACTTATCAGAGTTGCTCTCACTGTGGAATTTTAACTGAGCAAACTTCTCATCTTCCTTCACAAAGACAGTTTCTCTTTGTTCTTTGTGAAAAAAACAGGAGATTATTTGTCTGTTTTCCTTGGATGATCTTATTAAAGAAGATAATGTTTGAGAAGGAAACAGCAGCTGAACACAGATCAAGCACATTCTGTCTTTTCTGTTGGTCACAGATACAGATCCACCCTTTTCGGGTCTCAGTTTGTTCTTGATTGTCCCTCCTCCCTGTTTCACGTTGCTTTAGTTTTCTCCACAGATTAAACTGAAATGAAAAAAAAAGCCCACACAATTGATTTACTTGCTGAAGCAGAGGCTTTGTCTGTCTCAACTCATGCTTGAATATTAGGCCTGGGGAATGGGGAAGGTGTCTGCAGAAGAGCAGGGTGAAGGAGGGAGCGGAGAGGGGATTTACAGCACCAAGGTACCACTCCCTGTTGTGCTTCAGCCCACGCTTTGAATTCTTTCACTGGAACAAAGTCAAGTTTGCTTTTTTGCTTTTTTTTTTTTTTTTCCTAAGGTGAATCATGTTTGGAAAAATTCACTTGTAGTAAAGGAAATGATAAAATTTAAGCTGTAATGTTTCTGGAGGTGCTGTTGGTAAGCTAATAGCTGTGGCCTGCTTACAATCTAATTGCATAGCTCTCTAGATTACTGCAGACTTGCTTGTTAAAAATGGAGGAGAAAAAAAAGAATAATCCCCAAAGCCAGGTCTGCTTAATTCATTTAAAATTCTTCTCTCTACATAAATGTGGATAGGTGACTGGAAGGAAGCCAAGTCCACACTGAGTGTAGCTGATGCTGTTATTCCCAGCTGAGTCTGTAAGTGACCCAAAACTCTTCTGCATTTTGCAACTGTTCTGAGGGTTCTCAGGGGCTGATACCTCTGCAAGTCAAGGATGCAACGATGTAAATACCATCATCATTAACTCTTCTATTACTGACCATTTTGGAAGTACTCATCAAGCAAATGCATAATTTTGGGGGGCAGGGGCAAATCCTTGGGGTGATACTAGTAGTACTATAGGGAAGGGACATAGGAACATAAAGCTAATCTCTGTTGCTCAATGTATACGTTCTTCATATTTAGTTATATTCTGGGCATTGAAATCTGTAACTCTCTGAAGCTGGAAAATGGTACAACAGCCATAGAAAATGCATGGTTAAATAATAATTAAACACCCTCTCCCACCCAGCTGATTTAAATTAGTGTCCTTTTCTTTCCTGGTCACTACAGTAGTTGCTTTTGATCTTGTTATTAAACAAGCAAGTGTTGGTAATGTGTCTTTTTTGCATTTTAAAGTCGGTCTTTTGTTAATCTGTTCACATAGGCAGTGAAGATTGCTGTGCACGGTGCTTTAATTCTGTGTTCCTTGCTCTTGGTGAGGCTAACAAGAAAACAAACCTTGCACTGGATGTCCTGGCTTTCGGGGTCTTGTGATTCGCTCTTACTGCTTTCTCTTAAGGGATCTTGAAGCCAGAGCACAGAATGAATTCTTTCGGGCCTTCTTCAGATTGCCCAGGAAGGAGAAGCTGCATGAAGTTGTAGACTGTTCTCTCTGGACGCCGTTTAGTCGCTGTCACACAGCGGGAAGGATGTATACTTCAGACAGTTATATCTGTTTTGCCAGCAAAGAAAATGGCTGCTGCAATGTTATCATCCCACTTAGAGAGGTAGAGTTGTTTGTTTGTTTGATTTCTAGTCCATACCTGCCTTTTTCTGCCATCAGCATCCACTGTCACAACTTATCTGCAAACTGTCGTTTGATAGCAGGATGAAAGAGTGGGATGTTTCTATGTGTCATGCCTACAGGTTTGTTGTGAAGCTTGTTCTGGGACTCATAGGATGCAAGTTCCTAAAAATCTGGGTGATTCAACATGATCCTGAAAGTGAAATATGGACAGGTAATACAGCAGGATAGAGCACGGCACAAGCAGTCTGTTAGTCTAAGCCTTGGACAGTGCTCCTCTCCCAGCTTCACAAACACAGACCTCCAACTTGATGTTGATGGAGGCTTCAGCTTGGACCTTTCCTAGTAATATAAAAGCCTCTTTGCCTTGCTGTGGGATCAACACTTAGAGGTGTTGAAGCTCTCCTTCCATAGGCAAACAAGAGTAAAGCTGTGGACACTTCACAGACCTGTAGGGCAGAGAAAAAGGGGATGGACATTCTGGAGGGATGAGCTGCCATCCCTCCAGATTTCTGTGAAATCAAAGACTTGTTTAAATGGAGCAGAGGATGCATGGGAAGGTGGTGGGAGTAGGAGAGAAAGAAGCTGCCAGCAAATGCCTGCCTGATCTGCTGTGGATACAAGCTTGTTACGGTCTTTTAATTAAAGCTTTCGTTTCATTCTCGACTAATAACAGAGTAACTTTGAAATATCCTAATTGTAGCAACTTATCTTCTACTGTTAAAGAAACAAAATAAGAAAGCAGTGTTCCAGAGTTAATCAGAACCAACAAAACAACTGCTTTCTCCTGACCTCAGGAGTGTGCGAGTAAATTTTCTCCTCCAGAATCTGATCAATTGGATAATTTTCTAAAATTTATTTTAATCATTAGTCTGTTTCTTTAATTCCCCTCAGTCCAGTCTCCAAAAGCTGGCCCCAAAGTAATGTAATAAAAAGCATCTGAGGTGCTTTTTGGTGCCTGGTGTGAGCTTCTAAGTAGACCTCAGGTAAGCTGATGATGCCTCATAAGCTGCAGGTAGCAGGATGTGTCTGATCAAGGAAAGCCAGTATGAATAACCATGTTTAAAGCATGTGTGTAAATGAATGCTGTGTTTGCATATTTTGGTACACGTAGAGTATTTGAAGATGTTTCTCTGGATGTGGAGCATAATGTGTTTTCTGTAATGTTTCTGGAAAAGGTAATCAGTATAGAGAAGATGGAGGACACAAGCCTTCTCCCTAATCCCATCATTGTTAGCATAAGGAGCAAGACAGCCTTTCAGTTCATTGAGCTGAAGGACCGGGATACTTTGGTGGAGAACCTGCTCCAGAGGCTAAAAGAAGTGAACTTTAGCAACCCGGTGCACTGTAACAACTTGCAAAATAACAACCAGGTATGGAGCTTCAAGCTTTGCTTTTATTATGAATTCAATGTGTTTATCCACTGGTCCATTGTCCTGCCTTCTTCAGGGGGTTGATCTTGGACCAGTGATGTCTGATGCCTCCTTCAGTGACCTGCCTGATGGGATGGAGTGCACCCACAGAATGGCTGTGGTTGATGGAAAACTGGGAAGAGTAGGGAGTACTCTAGAGGACAAGGCTGCCCTTCACAGGGATCTCAACGAGCTGGTGGAATGGTCTGATAAGAGACCTCATGAAATTCAACAAAAGCAAATGTCAAGTGTGGCAGAGTGACGCCATGGGACAGAGGGACCAGGTGTTGGCTGGCTGAAGAGCAGCCATGCGGAAAAGATGAGGGAGTCATTGAGGACAACAGGTTGAGTTTGTAAGTCAGCAATGTGCTCTAATAGTGAAGAGGATGAACAGTGTATGGGGTTGTACTAGCAGGATTGTAACTAGCAGGTCAAGAGGTGATACTATTTTCTTCTGTTCAGTACTTCTGATGCTGATCAGGTATACTGTGTCCAGTTTTGACTCTGTGCCAGCACATGAGAAAAGCATTTGCAAATTGGAGTAAATCTAGTGGAAGGCCACAAGCTGGTCAGGGGCTAGAGCACATTCTTCATGAGGAGAGGCAGAGGGAGCAGGGCTTGTTCAGCTTGTTTTCCACTACCTAATAGGGACTCACAGAGAAGATGGAGCCAGACTCCTCTTGGAGGTGCCAGCTCTGAGATGAGCAACACCAATCACAAGTTTCAGCAAGGGAAAATCTGATTAGGTAAAAAGAAAGATCACCCCTTAAGGGTGGGCAGAGCTGGACTGTGGTGCTATTCAACTCAATGGGACAGAGTCCCCAACAACCTAGTCTGAGTGGTCCTGCTTTGAGCAGAGGATTGAAAAATATGGTCCTGGTCAACCTAAATTTCTCTGATTCTCTTTTTCAAATCCTAATTGAAGATGGAGATTGTTTGGTGATTTGTCATCAATTTACTGTAAAATTTACTAACAGCTTCAGTTTTACAGTAACAACCCATTTTTTAACATATAAATGAATGATAATTTGAATAAAATCTTGACTAAGGCCTTTCTCCTGAAAGGTATGAAAAGTTTTGATGCATAAGGCAAAGGCTAACCCAACTCGGTGTCTTGAAGACAAGTGAGGGTTCAGTTCTTAACTTCTTCTCAGTCATTATTGCTTTAATTCTATGTTGCAGAGCACTTCAGTCTTTGGATCCACATGCATGCTCAGGGATGGTGAGCCTGAACATCTGGGAACAGAGGCTTCACAAAGCAAGGAGAGAAGTGAATGTGGAAAGGAGAGCAGTTACTTGCTTAATGCAGAAGCACTAATGTCGGACTTTCATCAGTCAGGAATGGCAGGCCTTGATTTTGGAAAGGTATGTAAAATTTAGGGGAAGTTGTGAGAGGTGGGTTGTTTTTTTCTACAAAAAAGAAAAAAAAAAAAGAAGAAAGAAAAAAAGCAGATACTAATTTTTAGTAAAACAGACTCTGTATTGGTTGGAGAGATTAGATATGAGATAGCAGCTTTTGTGTTTTCTTGGAGGTCTGCCTTCTCCCTCCCCTCCATTTCTTTCTGGTGAATCTTAGCATGGTTTGGGTTGGAAGGGACCTTAAAGATCATCTAGTTCCAACTCCTCTGCATGGGCAGGGACACCTCCCACTATAGTAGGTTGCTCAAAGCCCCATCTAACCTGGCCTTGGGACTTGAACTGTTCCAGGGAGGGGACATTTATAATTTTTCTCTTTTTTTTCTGTCTGATTGTTCTGCTCTCCCCCTGTGTGGTGAATTCCATGTGCAAAATAGCAAAAGTTTTAGTCCTTAGAGCAGACTTCCCATATCCATTTCAACATATGAAATGTTTCTGTTTACCAGTTCTCACATGCACCCAATTTCTTCTTTTAAAAGATGCCTTCTTGTTCCCAGTCTAGGGAGCAAATCAAAGAGAGTCTGTGGGATGACCATTTTGTAGAATATGGCAGAACCGTCTGCATGTTTCGTACCGAGAAGATCAGAAAACTTGTTGCAATGGGAATCCCTGAATCCTTAAGAGGCAAACTCTGGCTGCTCTTCTCAGGTGGGCAAGCTTAGAAATGTTGGCTGGAGCATCATTTGATTCTAACCATGGCAAAACATTTAGGCAAGAAATCTCCCAAGAGAAATGAAATGTCATTTACAAGGAGTGCTTGCAGAAGAGAGATGATCACTACTGAATTAATAAGTGTGAGGAGGTACCTAGGCAGATGTGCAAAAAACTTTAGCTCTGGATGACATGATGTGCAGAAGAATTGAAATAATGTCTACTTCATCTGAGTGATTTCAAGTTAACATCATGTTTCTAAAAATGGTGTTCGTCTTCAAGCAGCAATTAGATTGTAGCATAAGTATTGGTTTAACCCTAGACAAATCAAATTATTGCAAAATAATGACATCTTAAAGTCAACAGTCCTGCTCCTGCCTCTTGTTGAATGTTGGCAGGAGTAATAGAAACTGGAGATGGAAAAACCCAACTTGTTTCATTTACATATTCGGCAGAGCCGGAATGTACCTACATGATGATCTCAAATCTAGTCCTTAATCCAGTATACATTCTCAAACATTTGTAAAAAGTATTCTTCGATGTGAAGTTTTTCCTCCTTGGGGGGTGTGAACAGCGATGAATGCGTTTCTCCCAGCCATGCTTTCTGCTGGGGAGCTTTCCTGCTCAACGTCAGTATTAAGGTGTTTCGAATAATCTTGCATCATATAAGCTTTGCTAATACTGATTTTGTTTTTCAAGGCACATATTTTGCTAGGACTTTGTTTCTTCTGGGTCTGGAGATCTCACTGAATTCTCAGACCTTGGGGAAAACTTACCTCGCTGACATTCTTTCGGGCGGTGGTCCCCACAACACTGAACTTCAGCACCCTCCCAACCCGCTTTCCCTCTTCCTTTTTTCTCTCTCCCTGCTGCCTTCAGACGCCGCGACGGATCTCGCCTCGCATCCAGGTTACTACGTGCATTTGGTGGAGGCTTCCATGGGCAGGTGCTGCATGGCAACAGAGGAGATCGAGCGGGACCTCCACCGCTCGCTGCCCGAGCACCCCGCTTTCCAGAGCGAGACGGGGATCGCTGCCCTGAGGAGGGTGCTGACGGCGTATGCCCACAGGAACCCCAAAATAGGATACTGCCAGGTGAAAAAGAAACCCAGCGGGGAAACGCTGGCTGCTTTTTTCCCCTTCTGCCCACACTCATTTATTATTCTCTTGGGAGTATTTTTGATCAATAATGATGGTCGGTTTGATGAGCAGTGTCCTTCCAGTTACAAAAAAATAACATGATTTTAGATGTGCTTTATTCTGGAGAATGAGTGCATAGGCTGGTACTCTGGCTTAACAGAGAACTTCACTCAGCATTTTGCAAAATGCAGTTAGAGCTGAAGGAGGAGAAAAAAACCCAACACTTTTCTGATGCTTTGAATATGTATTTCTTACCCAATGCTTGGAGACAGTGCAAAAGAGAATGGTTTGCACAGATGACATTCACATAGACCACTGGGACTGATGTTTAGTGGACTAAAGTTCTGCTCCTTTCTTCCTAATTTGATGATAAATGATTAAGTAGTTTACTGAGATGGCTAGGTAAAATAGTAACTTTACCTCCTGTTTAGCTCCCTAAATTCTAGTTAATGTCAGTCTGGTTCCAGATCCCTGGTCTTCTTCTGAAATAGAAATATAGGGAGGGCAGGAAAGCAGCCCCAAAACATCTTAGACTATCAGTAAATTACTTTGTACCTGGGAGAATCCAGTACTGTGCTTTTCTTGTTGTTCCCTATTGCCTTCAGAAAAGTATTATGCAGAATCTTGATAAACTTTTTATGCCTTTGGGTTGCAATCATGTATTTACTGTCTGTTACCTTTCTGTTGCTGGTGGTTTTGGTTTTTTCCTCAGTTGTTTACATCGCATTGGGCTACTTCTCTTTCTTTAAAACTAGGCACAGTTTAGCTTTGGTCAGTTGGCTTATTCGCTGTCACTTACACATCCCATTTTCTTTTTTGCCTTTGTAAGTCTATGAATATTTTGACCTCTGTGTTGCTGTTGTATGCCAAAGAGGAAGAAGCCTTTTGGCTGCTGGTTGCTGTGTGTGAGCGGATGCTGCCGGATTACTTCAACCGCCGAGTAATAGGTGAGTGCTTGTCTCTTCTTGCTGCTTGGGAAGGGCTAGCCAAGTGGCTAAGTAAAATGCTCAAGGGCTTTGAGGTCCAGACTCCACAGATGAGGAGGTGGCCCATTGGCTTGCTCAGTTTGCAGGGACAGTAGCTAATGGTGGCTTCTAGGTTCCAGCTAGGGTTAGTTTTGGTTTGAATGGTTTGAATTGCAAGAACTGTAAATACAAGGTTAGCTTTTATGGTTCTTTTGTTTGGTTGGTTGGTTTTGGTTGCTTTTTTTTTTTTTTTTTCCTATTGGTCAGAGAGCCGTGGTCATTTTGCCTGTTAGGTAAAAAGAGAAGAGCTTGCATGTCTTGGTTAGGAGTGTACTGAACACTCCATAAGAGACTTGAGCTGTTTAGGATGGATCTAGGAAAGATCTGCTTGGGTAGCTACTTCTGATCTGACCTGTCTGCATTGCCTGGCTGCCAGAGTAATAATAAAGGCTGGCATCTAAACTAGCCCTTGTTACTGAGGGCTTCTACAAACCCTTCTGAACATGAGGTGCTGCAATAAGAAGCAAACCCAGTTGCTCTGCAATGCGTGCCTTGGACTGCATGTGCTATGTCTCCTGTTCTTTGCAATGCAACTATTTTTATGACTGTTGCGCAAATGTCTGCCTAATGCACACCAAGAGTGGGTCTGAGTGGCTCGAAAAAGTACTTGCAGTTATGCACACAGGAAAGAGAGTATTTGCTCTTTGCAGCCACTTTACTTCCTCCTCTTACAGAAATGCTAGATAACTTTTCCTTCCTTCCTTCATGCTAACCTTACTCTTTAGTTACAGTGTCTGCTGTTACACCATTGCCACAGCAGAGGGGAGGGATCCAGGTCACTTGTGAAATGGTGGGGATGGGAGCAAATCCCTGATGGTAGCAGTTCTGGGAGCTGGGAATGAAAGACACTCTTGTGCTGCCTGGGCAGCAGAATATTTCCTATCTTTTGCTTGGAGGATGGGATTCTCATACCTCCCTCTGTGACACTGCTGCTGCAGTTATTGTCTTGTCACTGAATTAGCAGGTAAGCTAAATTAAAGCAGGAGGTTCAGTTCAGAAGTTCCCCTGCTCCCCCTAGTCAAACAGCAGCAATGTAGTTTTGCAGCATAGCTGCCTCACTAAGCAGTTACTTCTGCAGCTTGATTTACACTAGCTCCTAGTGTGGCCCAATCACTGCTACTGATCTTCTCTACCCTGCTCCTCCTTGGGTTCCTGTTGCTTGAGCTACTGTTCTTGGCCTCATATTCCAGTTGACCTTCTTTTCTGATTTGCAAACACCTCTTGTCTAAACGTGTTGTTTCTTCCTGCATAACAATTCCAAGACCCAACTTTTCCTCTTTGACTGTGCTGCCAACACTGTTGTCCAGATTTTGATCTCGTTCTAACTTTGGTGATCTCTGACCTTGGTACCTGTCACTGTGTGTTTCCTTTTCAGTGTCAGCCAGTAATCTCTATAGTCAAAACAGCTACAGAATTAATGACCTTGGGCCTTCTTAGCTTCATCTTCTCTTAGACCTTTTCTTTATGACATTCGGAATATTTTTCAAATTTGTTTCTTTTTAATTTTTTGCTTTCAAAAAATAGGCAGTTCAGTTCTACTCAGTCTTTGTGCTCTTATCACTGACCATGACTCTCCTTCAGCCTCTCCAGCCATGACTGCTCTGTGTTTTAACAAGCCTTTTCCTTTGGAGGATTGGCTGAGGGAACTGGGATTGTTTAGCTTGGAAAAAAGGAGGCTGAGGGGGACATCTTATCATGGTCTAAAACCACCTGAAAGGAACTTGTATCAAGATGGGTCTCATCTCCCAGGTAACAGCACCCGAAAGTGCTGGTCTCAAGTTGTGCCAAGGGAAGTCTTGATTGGATATTAGGAAAAATCTCTTTGCCAAAAGGGCTGTTGGTCACTGGAACAGGCTGCCCAGGGAAGTGTGGTAGAGTTGCCATCCCTGGAGGTATTTAAAAGATGTTTAGCCATGGTGCTTCAGGACATGGTTTAGTGGTGGAATTGGCAGTTTAAAGTTGACAGTTGAACTTGATGATCTTAAGGGTCTTTTCCAACCAAAATGATTCTATAAATCTGTCATTGCAGTGCTTGGTACAATGGAAAAACCTCCAGTCAGGGCTGGCACCCATTATCTCCTCCTTCAAGAATTCCCTCCATCCTTTTCCTTTCTGCAATGCCTAGAGGAAATTAACTGCAATATAACTCCAATATATACACAAGTTGTACTTGTGTCAAGAGTGGTGACAAGGATCATGCACATCCTATTCTTATGATACCACGGTTTTTCTACCATCTGCATAAACCAGCAGGCCATCTTAACCCACTTTATCTGTTAGACTGACATCACCTTGGGATTACAATCTTTAAATGCTGAAAAGCCCATTTCATTTCTCTGATTTGTCCTTTCAGTCTTGAAGGTGTCATTTAGTTTGCGTCTTGGGTCATAATGTTTGAAATTAATACTCAGGTATTGTCCTATGTGGTCATGGTTTCATGCTATAATAAATTAAGAGATTCAGTTGCTCAGATTTCATGGTTTCTGGCAGCCCAATAAAAAGGTGGGCATAAAAGTCACTTGGAATACACCTGTTGAACTTTCATCTGTGGTGTCAACACTTAATTATAATAAGATCTGCAAAAGATCTGGGCAGCGTTGAACATTCCTTTAAAACCTCTACTTTTGCCACTGCTGCCTCTGAGTCTGGAAGGATCTTTTTATATGTCTTCTTTTCTGTCTATGTCTTTTTTCAAATATCCCTAAAACTGTTTATTTGGTCCATGTTAGCTGTGGCTGTGAAATTGTTTGTATTAAGCTTGTTTTAAAAAACCAAACAAAACCTGCCTTCTGTTGGGTAACACCAGTCTTTTTTCTTCTCTGTTTTCTCTACCTTTGTTATTTGTGACCATCTGACACAAGAAGGCTTTCTCTTTGGAGTAAGGCACCATGCTTGATGTGTTTCTAAAAATCTCTTTGCGTGTTCCTGGGGCACTTGTTTTTGTTTTGTGGTGCTGTTCAGCCACCAGCAGAAGCTCTTTGTGGTTTGATATGAAAAGTTCCAAGACAGAGAAATGCCATATCTGGGTTTTGGTTTGTTTTCTTACGATTGAGTTGCAATGCCAAAAGATGTTGGCTCTCTGCCACAAATTGTCCAGGTTATTTCTCCTTTTGGGCAGCGTACGTTTTAAGTGCCAAGGGTATACATGTCTCAGGAATTTCATAGCAATTTAACATGTCTTCTAATATTAGCAGGATATGGACTTGGAGAAAGGAATTAAATAACTTGTAAGGAAAGACAAAGTAATTGAAAACCTAAATGTGTTTTGTATTCAGGAACAGTTTTAACTTCTAGTCTCTTCAGCTAAAGCCCCTGATGTGGCAGATCTGGTTTGTAGACACAGGCCACTTCAGTGATATAAAAGTGTATTGATTCTGTAATAGGGCTAGTAGCTGAAACAGAGCCCACATCTGCTGATTTTGGAAAGCCTGGTTGGGACAGTTAGGAAAACCTGTATTTGGACATTGCAGAAATCTTTTGTTCCTAAAGTGTATGTATGCATGTAAATACAAATTTATATTTGCACATATATTTATATCTGTAAATATTTTTCTTCCTGCTTAGTGTGTGTAGCCATATTTGGATTTCCATCTTACATTTTCTCACTTAGAATGAAAGCTCTACTGCCTGCTTGCTTGAGTACATACACTGGAAAGAAGTGTGTGCTATCGTATTTTCATTGCATAGACCCCAAGTTGAGCAGTAAAATGTTATAATTATTATGTGGTCTTTTAGCCAAAAAAACCCAACAGCTGCTACTATTTCATTGCACCCTAAGGGCCCTTAGCAGAATCAACACAGTCTTTTTGCAGACAGTTGTACAGTACAGATTATGGACATTAAGGTTGGTGCTGAGGTGACAGCAGGAGGATAATGGAATTTTTCATTGTAGATGTGTGCATATCTTGTCAGTTTAAATTTTAAGAAAGTCTCACAGTTGATAGTTGACAGCAATCATTAGCTTTAAAGAATATTTTTTTTGCTGTGTCAGTCCTGGCTCATACTGTATCTTTGTGACTTGCAGGTGCTCAGGTAGACCAGTCGGTGTTTGAAGAGCTCATTAAAGAGCAGCTTCCAGAGCTGGCTGAACATATGAAGGATCTGACAACTTTAGCTTCCATTTCTCTTTCGTGGTTCCTTACCCTTTTCCTCAGCATCATGCCCTTGGAAAGTGCTGTGAATGTTGTGGACTGCTTCTTTTATGATGGGATCAAAGCAATTTTCCAGCTGGGCTTGGCCATACTGGAAGCCAACGCTGTGGATCTCTGTAACAGCAAGGACGATGGGCAGGCCCTGATGATCCTCAGCAGGTACAGCCATACAGGAATGCTGCTTCCATCAGGGACCATTCTCCTGTTAAACAAAAGCATTTGGGTGCTGTTTTGATCTTGATGGGGCTCTGTAGGCACTGGCAGGACCCTCCCTCTTACCTTGCTGCTGCTTTCACAGCATCTTGCTTAAACAATGGGCTTTGTATGTTGGACAAATAGATGTCCTGTGAAATTTCCTGGCAGTGTCGGGACATGCAGGGACTGCGTCAGTGTGCAATATTTACTGCTGCTCTTCGTGTCTTCCCTAGCGTGACGGGCTTCCTGCTCCAGGATTGAAGAAGACAGAAGTTTTCTTCCTTGGGCAGCATTTAGTCATTTGGCTGGCTTGCTGTTCCTGGGATGAGTAATTGTGAAAGCATGTTTTTAAAAGCCTGCAGCCTGCAAACCAATTTAACTTGAAGTCTTGGGCCTTAAGACTTGTTTTCTTATTTATATTGAGAAGAGTGTAGTGCTGAGTAATCTTTGTTGCTTATATTCCCTTCAGGTTTTTAGAGCATGTCAAAAATGAGGAAAGCCCTCTGCCACCTATTGGTAATCACCATGCATTCTTCAGCGATGACCAGGAAGCCTCTCCTGTGACTGAAATAGCTAACCTGATTCATGACTCCTATGAGGTGAAATACTGTTCCATCAATACTGGTCAGTTAAGTTGGAATTAAAAAAAAAAGAAGTGGTTAAGTTCAACGCGGATATTTTGAAAGTTATTATACATCTTTACAGAGTCCTTGGATAATTGCACAATGCTAGGTGTAGTCTAAATACCTGCATTTCACAGATTAATTAGAGACTGGATATGCTTTTTCCTCAAGGTCTCTTAATACTTCAAAAGTTGTATTTTCAAGTAAATGAGAAATATTAATATCATAAAATACTGTTTAAAAAATTAATAAAACTCTGTTTCTGCCTTGCAGAAATTTGGAGACCACTCTGTGGCACAGATAGAGCACATGCGCTACAAACACCGAATCCGTGTCCTTCAGAGCCATGAAGACACAACCAAGCAAAATGTGGTGAGTAGGGTGCTCTTTCCACTTGAATAGAATACTGTTTTGACTGAGGTAGTTTAATATCTTCCCTCTTCCCCAGCACTGTCAAACAGGTGGCTTTTGCTTTTTAAAAAGCATCACCAGATCTTTTGGGAATTGACTTTGGAAAAACTCTCTCCTGGGATGCTGATGGGTTTGCTTTTATTTTGTGGTCATGTTTGTTATTTTCTAGAGTGGCTTTAACATCAATATCAACTGCAGGACCATCCAGCCCAGCATCTTGTCTCTGACTGTGCCCCTCACTAGATGCCTGGGGAAGAGCGTAAGGAGAGAGGGTGTGATGTGATGCTTCCCCAGCCTCTTGTGACCTGCAGCTTAGGGACTTCCTGGCTTTGTTTCTAATAGCCCTTAAGGGATTTCTCTTTTCACGGATCTGTCCAACCAATGAACAAAGGGAGAAAAAAGGGAGAAAAATTTCAAAGATGCTTCAGTGCTGCAGTTTTCATCTGTGTGACATACATACAGTCCTTGGATCTGCCTGTGTCAGTGATGATGGGAGAAAACGTTGTCACTAAAATGATTTTGTTTCTTTTTAAGCTCCGAGTTGTCATCCCAGATGTTTCTATTCTTCCTGAAGATCTAGAGGATCTGTATGACTTGTTCAAGGTCAGTCTCCCTGAAACGTAGAGGATGCACCTATTTGAGGCTTCTGTTGCTTTGCAGAGATACTTTGGACCTTGTCTTCTCTGCCTGGATGGTCCTATGGGAGGGGACCTTGTAATTTTGTCTGTTCTGTGGTTGCTCAGTTGTTAAGAGGAATAGTAATGTACCGATCCTTCAAAGGAGAATTGCTTCAGAATGTCCTCCTAACTTCCAGCTTGGGAATGGCCCATGAGAAATTAGGTTCTGGTAACTTTCATGTGTGGAATAAATTAAATAATACATAGCTCTGTGCAGTGGGAATTCTTCAGTACTTCTAAGGCTTGCTCTCTTAATGACTTTTTTAAAGGCAGACTTGGTTTTCCATGGGGGGAAAAAGTCCCCACAAACTTGTGTCCTTGCTGTTCCAAATTTTCTAATAGTTTTAGTTTTTATTTTTCTTCTTTTCTTGGAACTAAAAGCAGTTTCTACTTCAACCCTTTCTGTCAAGCTAATAGTAGAAAGAACTGTTACAAAAGGTATTTGGAGACAGGAACATCTAACCATACAAATACAGTGGATTTAAGAGTTCCAAGAATGTAATTATCACCCTTAATGGCCCGTTTCTTTTGTGTATTATTCATAGCCATAAATAGCAGGTACTGAGAATGTGACTGTGGTATATTCTTTGTGTTATGTAGCTCTGTGGCTAAGAGCAGCTATGTCCTCCCTCCATTAGTGGTTGTAAGACGATGCTGCTGAAGCTTTCTCTTCAGTGCTCCCATACTGCTCTTTGTTGCTCTGTTTTTGAGCTTTAATTGTCTTGCACCCCTCCCATTTCCTCATTTAGTTTCTTGGTGGTGGTTCCTTTTTTGTTAGCTCCCTTGCTCCCGTGGGACATCTTGTTTTGTCAGGATTCTTTGTTTTGCATCAGCCTGTCCCTAAGAGAAGACTAATATGTATGGTATTCAAATGGAGAGGTTTGAGGGAGAGTAAAGGAGCAAGTCAAGCTGTATAATGCTTAATCTGGGTTTTCCTCGACCCTCTGTACCTTTGGATGGTTTGAGACATGTGGAGACAGATGTGGCTAGTAGATACCCAGTAGCCTGAAGTGCATTTCTTCCAAAGGCCTGCCCAGTCTCCCTTCAAATGCATTTATTACCTGTTGGAAATCATGAGAGCACTTGGCTGCTCTAGCTGAAGAGTCAGACTTTGCTTTTTCTCACAGGGATGGTCTTGGCATCACTGTAACACATGATGTAAAAGGAATTTTGAGCATTTCCAGCACTTTGATGCAAATGCCTTTTTCTGCTGGTTGTGCTCTCTCCGATACTGCAAGCCACGATCCCTCCCTCCACATCCCCCCCTTCTCCAACTTCTGATTTCTCCTAGAGGGAGCATTTAATAAGGTGTTACTGGGAAGGGACCAGTCCGTCCGTCGAGCGACATGACCCCAGCAGACCGTACGCCGAGCAGTACCGCATCGATGCCCAGCAGTTTGCTAACCTCTACAGGATGCTCTCACCCTGGACCTGTGGGGAGCACACTGAGGTCCTTGCCCAAAGGACCTTCCGGCTCCTGGATGAGAACATGGACCAGCTGGTTGAGTTCAAGGGGCTTGCCAGCTCCTTAGGTATTGGCTCACCACAGGGTTGGGGAGTGGGCAGAGCACGGGGGGGGGAGACGCAGGGGTTGAGACGCAGATGTTAAAATGCCACAAAACTGGCAGGGGAGGATGTGGGCAGATGGTTTTCTTAGGTTTGTAATTAGCTTAACTGGTGACCTCTACTAATTTTTTGTGTTCCAGTCACCTGAAGTCAATTAGACTTAAAATACAGCCTAAGGACATGATTGAATATTATATTCAAATATTTCTCAGACGATAGTAATTTTCTTGAAAATATGTCTGAATTAAAATCATACTTGGGTCTGCTCAATACTGCCTTACTGTATTTTTGCTCTCAGTATTGTTTCTGCTTCTTGAAGACCTAATCTTACAGAACTGACTGCCACTTACCTTCTATGTTGACAATTAGCAGAACAAAATTAATATGGCCAGCAGGGACTGAGAATTGTGCTAGGACTGGTTTTGAGGCTACCAGCTGCTCTAATGAGATGAGGCTGCCCATCCCAAAATCTGGCTGAAGAATAAAATGCCACATCTCAATTGTTGCCTGATCTCACTTGGACTAAGTAAACCAACGTTCAGAGCTTAAGTAGAAAGCCATACGTCTGTATTCGTATCACTTCAGCTTTGCAGGATTTTTTGATGTGAACGAAGCCACTCTGTATTATATTGTTGTATGATTTTGATTCTTAGAGGGATACAAGTTTAAATTAAAAAAAAGTTCTCTGCAGTGCATTTTATAGTGTAGAACCTCATTTCTACTGGTCATTTAAAATATCAATTACAGGTGAAGTAATTTAGAGCTGAAGAGGACAAATATTAAAAACATGGTGGCCTCAAAGGGAGTTTTCTGTCTCTCCCCACTCACAGTCCTGTTAATCTGTGGCAGCAGGCAGCCTTTGCTAGATTCCTTACCATTCTCCTTGATATTTTTAAATGATGCTGAAGATCCATAGGCTTAGGCACCCTCAGTCCATCTTACAAGAGCAAAGACCAAACCACATGGCTGTCACCTGCTGTTCCTCGTTGATGTACACAACTTAAAATATTTCTATGTAATATACTAGCCATATGTTTTCATGTATATTAAAACATCATTAAACATTATTAAAATATCATGTACATTTATTTTTCTTGCAGATGTTATGTATAATGGAGAAATGAATGAAAAGATAAAGTTACTGTATAAGATGCACATCCCACCTGGTAAGGAATTTGAAGAGGAGTGAACACCTCACTTTCCCTTGAATCTCTTGCTTAGAGCTTTTGGGGAGAGGCTGCTTAATAAAGAACCCTATTTTGCTTTCTCCATCTGGGATCATAAGAGGATTTGCATTTGTCGGTTCTCTCACTGCATTTTAAAAATTACTCCGGTCAAAAAGTTTTTGTGTGCAAATTACAGATATTCAGTGTTAAGGCTTATCTGCTGCATTCAGAAACCTTTTGCTGCAGCCAAAAGACAAGACAAAATGTTGAACTGGAATAACATTTTAGGATGGCTTGCACTCTTTTTACAGTTGAAATACCTTTATTGCATCTTGATCCAGTTTTGATTATGTGACAAAATTTTGTGGTGTGTCTCCATGCAAAGTTTTTAATTAAATGTGCCATTCTTGTCAATTTTCTGATTTTTACTGCAGCATCAGACTTCCATTAACGTAATTTTACAGTATTATTTAATGAACTGTTGTTTTAAAACATTTTTGTCAGTTTTTTTTTAAAGCATAAATAACCACTATGCAGCCTAGGTAGAATTAATCATTGCATTTTTCACTGTTTTTTGATAGCTCTCACAGAAAATGAACGAGACAGCCAGTCACCATTAAAGAATCCTTTGCTGTCAACTTCAAGACCACTAGTCATTGGAAAAGCAAATGGTATGTCCAACATAGTTCTCTAATGCATGTGCACATAAGATAACCAATTCCATTGTCTCCACTCCTTGGGTTGTTTTTTCTTTGAAATGTGAGTTTACTCCAGTGACTTGAAAATTAGTGGGTTTTTTTGTGTCTGCTCCAAAAAAGGTGATGCAGTAGATTACCAAAAGCAGCTGAAGCAGATGCTGAAGGATCTAGCCAAAGAAAAGGACACTCAAACTGAGAAGGAATTGCCAAAAATGAGCCAGGTATGTATAGTAGGGGCTGTGGTCTGACAAAGAAATGAAGTACTCAGAAATGGAATTACTAAGTACAACATTATACTTCTTTCTGAGAAAGAGTAACTTAAGCCTGATTTTTAGATTCAGTCCTTTAGTTACCAAGGATTGGGCCACTGTGATCTAGGGAGTAGGCATGATGTTTTAAAAAACTCACAAGCCACCTTTCTAGCAGCTTCCTTGCCTCAGACTGCCTGGTGAATAGAAAGGATTTCAGACTACCCTCCCCTGCAGTGTAAAAGGCTGGAAAAGAGGCTTGTTCAGGCTGGGAAAAGCCTTCCTGCCAAGCCCAGAGAATTCCTAAGACCTGTATACAGCTCTTTTGTCCTTCCTGACCTCCTCTCCACCAAACCTGTAGCTTCTTTTTTAGTCCATCACCAGATGGGACATGCTACATCCAGTCAAATGCTGACTAGACTGCATGAAGCAAGAGAACTGAAGGCTGTCATTATCCTACCACCTCTTCCTTAATGCTAGCAGACCTTTGTGTATGTTGTTGGCATGAGGAAATCTACTGGAGGGAAAAGGGTCCCGATAATAATAAAACTAAGGTAGATACATGCAAAGAAAGATGAGACTACCCCAGAATCCCTTCTGTGCTAGCATTGCTGAAGAGTGATTTAAATTGTTGGCATGTACCTAACCTGTCAGTTCAGGAGGGCCACGTAACCTCTCATAAAGCGTCATTTAATGGAGCTTCTGAGTGAATTACCCATTCTAAAACTGTGTGAAACTAAAGAGTTTAACAAATTTTATAACAGGATATGGTCCTCTCATAGCCCGATAATCATCTGTTGAGTGAGGGAAGGGAGGAAAGAAAAGGGCTGGGCAGGGAAGATGCCAGCATTTTGTTACTGGACAAAGAGCTGGGGAAAGATGGGAGAACCAGAGTAAGGGAAGTGGCTTACAGTCCTGTGGATGGATACTTTGGATGTGGGCATTCTCTGTAGCAGCCATTGTTCCCACCAGCACATTGTATCCTTTGCGTTGTATCTCACTTGCCCTTTTGTCACATGGGAGGTCCTGCTCTCCTTCACCAAGGCAGAAAAATACTCTTGTGCTGTTCCCTTTTTGATTTGCAGTGCCTAAGTTTCCTGGCATCAGCAGGGGGCTCAAACCCTTTTGGTCACTTTTTGAAATGCAGGCAGAAGTTTATGAACAATCAAGTCTGCACACAGCATCCTTCCATCCTTTGCAGTGCTGTGCCCTCACCAGACTCCTACAGTTACCCACAGTGTGGCTGATCAGTAGTTTTGATTTTGGTTTGTCATCTTTTACAGAGGGAGTTCATACAGTTCTGCAAGACTTTGTACAGCATGTTTCATGAAGACCCAGAGGAGAACGATTTGTATCAGGCTATTGCCACTGTGACCACACTGTTACTTCAGATTGGAGAAGTAGGACAAAGAAGCATCAGCCTGGGGAGCGGATCAGACGAGTTCACTGAGGACTTGCAGCCTGAGACCTCAGCTTCAGACCAGGACACTGTTTTTACTGACACTGTGAAGACCCCTCACAAAGACTCTCAGCCATCTCCTGTGACTGAAGGAGACTGGACTGTGTCTTTTGAACACATTTTAGCATCCCTCTTGACTGAACAATCATTAGTTAACTTCTTTGAAAAACCCTTAGAACTGAGGCCAAAACTTGAGAATGCAAAGCTGACTCAGTACAGCCTCAAAACAAACGGCACGAGCTGCCAGTCACGGGGTGAACACACAAAACTGAACACACAGCTGTAGCAAACCTCTCAAAAATGAAACGCGCTTAACTTATGCCAAAGCACACGCTGCAAAAGGCTCTCAGTTAGCAGTGGACTTCTGATACAGAACTCCTTGTTGGTCTGCGGTTTTCAATTTAAGAGCTTTAAAAGCTTAAGAGTGTGTAAGGTTTGTTTTGTGCCACTGATTTATGATGTTCTTGTTTTGAATGTAAAATGAAACATCTGTCTCCAGCATGAAGACACTGAAGTCCTCTGCTGCACTGGGAGTGCAGAGGCTGGCTCCAGTTGTTGGGTTTTTTGGTGTCTGTTTGTTTTTTTAAACATGGGAAAACACTTCTCAGCTACTGTCTGCAGTTTGTTTGGGTTGCCTTTTTTTGCACTAATACTGAAAACTGTTTCAATGCTGGTAATTGAAACTATTTTAATATATTTGATTGTATTCCAATTTTTATGTCTTGCTTGATATGTTAAATGTACATGGACTGTGCTTCTGATGTGGTCTGTGAAACCAAGCACTTTTCAATAAACTCTTTTTTTACTAGGCTTGCACTGACAGTATTTATTGATCTATGGAAGGTCAGTGCCCTTAAGTCCCTACTTCATTAAACTAATTCCCCAAGATAGTGTGCTTACAATTAATTCACTGCTCAGAAGTCCACATTTCAAGGCCGTGCACAGACCTGCTTGGGAGAAGCCCACTGCTTCTGCCTGGGAGACCAACAAAGGACCAAATACATCAGGATTTTACTTTATTCAGAAGAGATTGCCTATCTGAAGTATCCAGGTAACAGTTTTGGGGTTTAGAGTTTTTTTGGTTTTGTTTAAAAACAAACAAACTGGACATTAACTTAAAATACCTGTGTTCTACTAATAAAACTGCCAGCCACATAGAATATTCACATCTCTTCCCATATAACAAAAGTTAACATTACTCTTAAGAAAATTACACCATTACATGCAAGCCCAAAGAAAGCAAGATCTGTGAAAGATTTTGTCACCTGTTAAACTCTGTGCTTCACGGATGACAGCTTGGAAGATACGGGACAATTAAAAGAACTACTAAGGAGTAAACTTTCTTTAAATTCATTTATTATAATGAAAATCAGTTTAATTTTCGTCCACATTGACTGTCTGTAGACCTGCAAAACAAGAAATTTTATCACCTTTACATAAATGCAAGTCTTCACAAGAAAGTGCACCTACAGTTCCAAAGCTAATTTACTGATCTGCGCCTGGAAGAGCACACTAAATAGGCGAGTATTTCACTAAATGTTGAAAGCTTTATAGCAATTCTGCACGTAAGATACTTCACAGATGACAAGAAGAAAAGGCTCCACCTGCCTGAGCTTTTGACATCAGAGGATGTATGGGAAAACAGACCTTAAAACTACCTTAACAACTATTGCAAATATTCTTGATGCTCTGAAAAGCTACACCACGATTTCACTAATCTCTGTATTTATTTTTTAATGCTCAACAAGCAAGCTAACAGCTCTGATCTCTACAGCAGTGCTAGTCTGACCCCTTCAGCATGTTTTTTCTTTGTATTCTGCACTGCAGAAAGAGCTGTCACCCTTCCCTACTCGTTCAGAAAAACATGGCATGGAGGAAGAGCAATGATCTGCAGCCTCACCTTTGAATGTTGTCACTTGTACATAGGTAACCAGTGTGTACAGCTTGTTTGGTGAATCTTCATCCTCATTGCGCTTTCTGGACAAACGCACACGGATACGGTAAGGAACATTCCTAAAAGGGGTATGACAAATAGTCAGTAAAATATGTATTGAAACCTGCTAAATCATAGGAAAGAAAACAAAAATTTTTTGCTCTGTTACAACCACCCTCAAATTCTTAAGCTTTGCCTATCTGTGCAAAGACACAACATGTTAATTCTGTTTATCTCAGCATAACAGAAGAAAATCCTGCACCTTAAGAGGTTTTATTGTTTGCCTTAGAGGAGCTTTTTTTTTTTTTTTAAGTGAGCAGGTAAGATTTAACTGAGCCCTGCATAAATTAAATCCATAATTTGGTGAGAGAGAGCATTAAGTCAGAAGTGCATCACAACTCCACTGCTGATCCAGGAAATAGACTATGAAGATGATCATAAAGCACAGCATGAGTATGATCATCAGCAGCTGTTAATAACAAGCATGTCTTACTAGAATTGAAAACAGTAAAGGAAAAAAAAAAAAAAAAAAAGCAACAATTTGAAGCCTGAGGCCCTTGTGAAAGAGTCCAGAGTGCTGCGATGTGGAAAGTCTTAACAAGCATTAGACCTGAATCAGTATCTTACTCCTAGGTATCCAATGATCAGTATTTCTTCCTCCCAAAGTCCCACAAAACTACAACAAAATCACCTAAGATGTTTTGGTTTGTAATAGGCAAGTCACAGCATAGCATCCTCCCCTAATAAAACTGAAAATACACTGCTGAGGGAAGGCAAAAAATTACTTGTCCACAACATTTTTCAAGCAACTTCCCACCTCAAATCAACTCAGAATATTGGGAAACCCCTGCTCAAAGTACTTTGCTCCACAGAGTATATGAAGAACTTCCTACTTGCTGTACAATCTCAAGCGCACACTTGGTAAATCAGATGGATGCAGTAATTGAGACACAGGAACATAGCTTGATTGACTCCCTCCTTTAAATCAGTCAAAAGCATTTTTCACTACCTGACCTAGATCACTGGCTATCACACTAGCTGATGTGATTCTAGCCCCTCATCCTTCCAGGGGAAAACCTTTTACTTTGCATACATTGTCTGTTCTCTCTAGATAAAACTGCAGCTAAACCTCACAGTGGACAATCAGATGTGATGACTCCTTGCTCCAAAGACCACACTAGCAGTTTTTACAAGGAATACTGGTTAGTATCCTCACTACTAAGCTTTTAAGTTATGCTGTCATCTGTCTCAGTTGCTGCTACTTCACTGTGTATGAACTGGAACAGCATGACAGGAACAAGAGAAAACACTGCTGAAAAGACCCAGTAACTTAATCTTCTCTTCCCATTCTGTTTTTGAAGGAAAGGTTGGCCTGAGCACACAACTCCAGAAGACATGTTTTAAAACAAGGGTCTGTATGTATCCAGTGTATCACCTGCATTATTAATCCCCACCAGTAAAGTTTTTATTATGGTTTAAGATGTTCCACTTATCACAGGAGTCCTTTTGGACCATCTTCACTCATGTAACATGTCCAAGTAGCTGCCTCTGCAGCAATAATTTAACACAAGCAGTCATTTTTTTGCCCAACTACTTAATCACTCATACTTTAAAGTCAAGATTAATGGCCCCATTTAAAACACACCTCACTTTATTTCCTTATGTAGCATTTATCAATTCAGCATGATTCAAAACCAAATCCTGTTGGGACATAGCACACAAATAGCAGGAACCTAGCCTGGGACTGTAGGTATCACTAAAAAGCAATGTTTCTAAACAGCATTACAATACCCCAAATCTCTCTCCCCCACACCTGAACCCACACTTCTTTCCTTTGCTTAATAAAGAAGTTTTCAATTCTGGGCTTTACTGAAACTTTGCTAAAAATATACTAAGGGAGCTGACTTGCACATGGAGGTGACAGAAACACAAGCTTGGCATGTGCATCATAAGAAAGAAGTATTTGAAAATAAAATTCAAATACTGAAAGAAGGATAGAAACTTTACTCCTCCAAGTCCTGTACATTCCTATACACTCAGTACAAGATTCTTAGTGTGTGGCCTGCCCTAGGCGATCTTGCTGTGGCAGAGGGGTTGGCCTAGATGATCTCTGGAGGTCTCTTCCAACCCCTAACATTCTACAGTTCCTCACCCAGTGCAAAAAAGCTGCAGCAACCTACCTTATTCCTTTAGCCCAGACTGCTTTGTTCAATCTGGTGTCAATGCGAACGTCAGGAGTACCCATTTCCTTCATCGCAAATTTTCGGATTTCCTTAAGAGCACGCGGTGCTCGTTTCTTGAAGCCCCTAGGACAAACATGAGAGCCAGTTCTTTAACTTCAGGAAAGCTGTCAGCACTAGACACTTGTTGCAGCATTCAACCACTAAACATACAAGCCAAATAACTCTGTTCCAGGACAGCTCAACAGCTGCATTTCTGTAGGACTAGACTTTTACCCTGGTAGGTACCTCCTGACCTCAATGTCCGTGTTTAACAGAAATAAGAAATATACTTTGGTAGAATAGTTTCAGAAAAAATTTGCAATGGCAATTTCTCGCGGATCTTAAGCCTTCTTCAAGTAACATTAGAAGCCATTGCAATATTACTAAAGAGACCAGAGCTTTCACAGATGCATGGAAGGCCTATGAGAAAAGCACTGTGACAACAGTAATACAATCTGACAGAACTGTATCAATATTCAAACAGCAGAACAAACCTGATGCTATTCTGAATAACAGCCTCTGCTAAGGCTACTTTTTTTGTGTTAGCTGCACCAATACCACCATTAAGATCCATTTTTTTTACAAGTATAGCTTGTCTCCTGGCTATTAGGAAGAGACTCTAAATGAATGGGCATTTACACTAAAACTTACAGCTGCACTGTGTGTGTTTTGCCAGGCACATTATACCCGCACTGTGACATGCGACTCGTGTCAGTAGTGCCTGAGGTCCCACAGTGGGTTCTATTTAGTATTATTTGCACACTGCTGTTGAAATTTAGTGCTAGACATCAAAAATGGGTGATTAGAAAAAGCATTTCACCCCTGGTACTTTATGCCCCAAAAGAAAAGAGAATTACCCAAAAAGAAAAGTGGGCAGCAGGATCACCAGCATTTAAACTTGAATTGCCATGAACAGGCAAGGCCAGAACATCTTATTGCCTTTTGAATTAAAAAAAAAATAATGAAAAACTGCCTCCCATCCTCACCCATAGGATGGCAATTGTCCACTCTCCCATTCTTCTCATATTTTAAGTTAACTTCAGCAATTTCACAAATGTTTTGATTCAGAGAGTTTCCTGCCACATGACCTTAGCCAAACTCATCAAGAAGGAGCCCAAGGGAGACAGTTTCTCAGCAAGTCCTCTCAAGCACTTTACTACTGCACAATTGTAGAAGATTCACTGTTTTGTCAGATAAAAAAGTTGTTCTCACCTACACAAAAAAAAAACCCGTTTAGCTCAAGTCACAGCCAAATTTACACCATGTAGTAATAAGCATGGAGACAGTAATTGGTTTACAACAATTTCTAAAACTTACTACAGTGGGATAAACTAAACTTTGCTGGGGAAAGAATAACCTGTCTACAGAGGTAAGCAGATCTAACTTCAAATTAAATCCAGAAACACTCAAAATAAGGAAGCATACCTATTCCTAAAAGCCATATGTTAAGCATAAGTCTGCACAGGTGTGATACTGCTTCCTCGGGAAAAAACTGTAGAACAAGGGACTAAACCATCACACGTCAGCATTGGTGTCGATACAGACTGTGATTCTTTGCCATTAAAAACCTATCAAGCCTGCTTCCAAACAGCACTTCAAAATTTCACCGATAGAAAGAACTTACACGCCATGGATCCGCTTGTGAATGTTGATGGTGTATTCCCTAGTCACCACCTCATTGATGGCAGAGCGTCCCTTCTTCTTCTCGCCACCTTTCTTTGCAGGAGCCATATCAGAAACGCTGAAACACATCCATACAGGCATCAAAGACAGGCACTCCTATTTCACCTTCCCTCCTCCCACCCCCCCCAGCTCCTCACAGGCCACACAACTCCCACATTCATTATTTAAAATTAATTCAGCCCCGGGACCACACCAGCTGCAAATTCTGAGCAGCAGCTCTTCAGCCAACACAAATGCTCTTCTCTCATCTCCCCGACAGAAGCGTGAAACACAACCGAGCTCTGCCCCAAGCACCCATAAAGCCCTGTCCTGCTTCTGTATGCCCTTTCCTTCTTCAAGGCGCCTCAGGAGAGAAGCTCGTCCCGTCCCCAAACGGGGCTCAGGGTACCAGAGAGGCTCCTTCCAGTGACTGACGACAGCCTGTGGCTTCCTTCTCCTTCTTCAAGAGCCATAACCCCCTCCGAAGTGTTCCGCATCCCTCCCCGGGCCTGCACCCTGACAGCTTCAGGGGAGGCCTGGAGAGGAGTGGGGCCGGGAGGGGAGGGGGGGGGGGGGGGCGGGGACGTAGGCCTCAGCCCCGCCGAGCGCGGGCCCGCCGAGCGGAACCGCCCGGTCCCCCCTCCGCAGGATGGCTCCCCACACCGGGCAAGCCCCAGGTATGGCCCCGCCGCGGCGTCTGCCAGGCTGATGGAGGCGGATTCGGGAGGCCGCCCCAACAACACCCGCCACTCACCCTGCCCGGGCCCAGGCCGGAAAGGAAGACGCAAGGGACTATGGGAAGGAGGAGCCCTTCCGGAACGCGGGAGGGACCGAGTGCGCCGGCGCCATCCGGGGAAGGGAGGGATGGAGGGAGGGAGGGAGGGAGCGAGGGAGGGATGAAGGGAGGGACCGACCGACCCGCGGGCCCAGCTCCGCATGTGGGCAGGGATTGCTCCTGTCCCGGTACCGGAGCGCGGTGAGGGAGTGGGCGGATCCGCCTGGAGGGATGAGGAACGGAGGGAGCGCTTTGGGAGCGCTTTGGGGTTCTTGTTTCTGGGGTGTCTCCCTGAGGCAGGGTGGGAGTGGGCACCTCTGAGCTGCCTGTCCCCTCTTCAGGAATCTTTCCTTCGGGCGGTGCCTTGCATGGGGACCTCGGGTTGCGGTGGTTCTGGCAGGCAGGTTGCCCTCTTTACATCTGCAGCTCCTCATTCCTGAGGTGCCAGCCGGGTGTTCCCGCCTGGAATTGGGGCAGTGCTCTGTGGTAACCACCTTGTCTGGTTGCCTGCCTGGAAAAATCACCCCAGCTGAGCCATCAGTGTTGGAACAAGCCAGGTTTCGGCTATCATGGATAAGAACAGCCCGGCTCTGTGAAGAGGAGTGGCGTTGCATTGTGTCCCCAACAGGGAGTGAGTGGAATAATCCAAACCCAGAACAACTGTATGGGGAAGAAATGAGACACAGCATGAAAAGCTAGGTTTTGACTTAAATCTGTTCTTCCAAGTGCTCCATAGGTTTCCAAACAATATAATCCAGTTTACTGGAAAGCAACCCTGCGCTACGTGTTCCTTGTTAATGACAGGAAAGATGTGGGTGTATTCTAACTATCCCTGAGAGTAAAATGAATTTTTAAAGGATTTTTCTTTTCTTGTGACTTCTGTAATAGTAGCTGGGATCCATCAAGTGTTGCTTCCACAGATAATTCCTTGGATGTGCCTCGTGTCCCTTCATTATGTCTTTCCTGCAGGAACATTTTGCCCTACAAGCAAATTTCCTCTTCTTTCCCAGAAAAAGCCCTTATAGGAGTGGGTGGCATTTATAACTTTAGCCACTGGCTTGGCTGACTGGCCTTTGCTAAGGTTTGTCTATAGTTGAAGGAATCAGGCTCCTCTGGACATGAAGTTAAAGCACCTTAAGATACAGCTCATTCTTCTTCATCTGGTGGGGTCAGTCTTGCTTCACTGAATGCAAGAATTTAGAGACAAGCAGGCTGACTCAATGTGGTAACTCAGGTTAGCAGAATATTTTTTAAGAGACCAGGTACTTGATTCCCTCATCTTCCTTCAATGAAATAAAAATAAAGGATTCTATTAGACAGTCTTGCTGTGGAAGAAGCAGTGTCATTTTGCCAGTGGGTTTTCTCCAGAAGGTTTTTAGCTTTTTCATAACTTGGGGCAAACAAACATTTTTCATTTCTCTGAAAGTTTACTGATAACTTTTCCATCTCCCAGTCCAAATACCCATGTTGTTCTGGTATAGAAAACAGCTGAACATGTGGGCCCTGGTGACATGGTCACTGGTACTCAAGGGTGGGAAGGGCAGCATGTTCTGTGATCCCTTGAAGCTAACACTGGCTTGGGTGGCTGCAAGGGCCCTGAGGGCCATCCCCTTTTAAGTCTTGCCATGGAAATAAAAACTTTACTATGCTTAGTTATCACCCCTTTTGTGGGTTAGAGGTTGCTACTCCTGCAGCAGTCGTGGAATTGCAGAATATGGTTTAGACTGGGAGGGACCTTATAAGATCATCTAATTCCAAACCCCCCTGCATGAGCACAAACCTTCCCCTAGACCAGGTTGCTCAAAGTTCCATCCAACAAAGCCTTAAATACTCCCAGAGAGGGGGTATCCACAAATTCTTTGGGCAACCTGTTCCAGTGTCCACCCTCCTAGTGAAGAATTCTTCCTAATGTCTAACCTAAATCTACCCTCTTCCAGTTTACAGCCATTATCCTTGTCCTGTTGCTACATGCCTTTGTAAAAAGCTTGCTTTCTCAGCTTTTTTTTAAGTCCCTTTTAGGTACTGGATGGCCCCTATAAGGCCTCAAATCAATCAGCAGAAGGAAACAGTAGCTTGGCTGCTCCATCCTGTTGTCAATTTAACATAAATTAACACAAAATTTAACACAAAAGAGTCTGCTGAAAGATGCCAACATGTATGCTAGACTGTCTACAGTGTGGGCATGGTAGCAATTCTATCAGAGGTGTACCACAAAACCCAGGACAGTAATGTCTTAAAACACAGAAGATGGATGTGTGTCAAAGCTTGATCAAATCATTCTTTATCTCTTTTGTCCTAGTGTAAAGCCAGTTGGTCAGAGGAGTAGAGCTACCTGAGGTTTTTAAAGTTTTAGAGGAGCTTAAGATGAGATGTCTTGGCTAGCAGCTAACATCACTTCCTGCACTATCATTCTTGTCACCTATCCTATGACAAAGATCCCATAGGATACCACTTGCCTTTGCTAACTGAGTGGCAAACACTTTGTTGGGCTTGTGGTAATATTATCAATCTCAAATGAATCACATAGTTGAACAGCCACAGGAAAATGTGTGCAAGTCCTGCAATAAAGCCTTTTGGCTATTTTATTTTATTCTACAAATAAAGACAACTGTCCATCATTAAATGGAAAAAAATAATAGTTTGAGTTATATATAGCATGAGACAGTAGTTCCCTTCACAAAAACATTTCTAATTCATTAGTTTATTACAAAATATCCACTCACAAAAAAGCACAAGCACAATCTTTATACTTGTGAAATGAGTTGATATTTCATATACAAAATAATTTCCACATAATTCCATATAACTTTATTTTATATAGAAATAGGTCATTATTACAACAGCTGTACAATACACTACTTTTTATTTATTAATTACATAAAATCTGTCTTAGAAACATATCAACAGAAAACATACAAAAAAAGCGAAAAGTGCATTTCTTTTTTTTCTCCTCAAAGAAAAATTCAATCCTAAATGTTATAATGAAAGAGATATGTAATAGTCTGCAGCATCCCGAGTCAGTGGGCCAAAACACAGTGCATATTTCTCAGAGAGTTGCAGTGGGTGAGTTACTTAGGTTGAAGAGGGATCTGCATTGTAATATTGGGGAGTTGCATGATTGTGCTTACAATGTGAGTTCTTCTTTGCAATCACAATTCATACTGAAAACTGTCCAGTGTGGGTTGTGGTTATTTTATATTTTGTTTTCTAGTCATGAAGAACAGTTAGGGTAAGCTGCTTAATACTTACCAGATTCTAAATCAAGGGTTATGAGCTGTAGACCATCTTCACCAATGACTGGGCTTTCTCCTCCATCAGATGTGCTAATTTGGCCACAAGAATAAGGAAACAAACTTCTCTTTACAGAAAGTGCCTAGGTTTTTTCCTCTGTGCAGTTGTGCAAAATAATAACAATAATCATAATAAAAATAATCTCTTGTTCTCTCCTCAATAGACCTTTGATGCAGTGCTTTTCATACACAAAAGAAGAACTGAAACAGTGAAGGCCAAGTACCTCACGAGTCTCTCAACAGTCTTTTGGAATTGCCAGAGAGCTTTCAGAACCACAGGCCCAGACCGAACGCCTCCTCCCAGGCACTCCTTGGTGATGGAGGCTGTGCCAGGGCAGTGTTCCTTTTGATGTTGCTCTGCCAGTACGTACGGTGCTCACGAGACAGTGCACACTGAATCCAGCATGCTGTACATGCACCGTCTGTGGAAGTCTTGCACTCTGTGGTGTACTTCTGTCACAGAGCTTGGAAAGAAATGCTTGTGCAAAAGCCAGAACAGTAAGTACAAAGTCATTCTCTTCGGCCCCATGTACCCATTGGTTAAAGCTAATCGTGCATTGATTGTGCTGGTGGGACTCTATCGCAGTGGCTGTGGTAAAGTTGATGATTCTGATAAGCTATTGCTTCTTCTTGATGTTAGTTGCTGCTGCTGCTGCTGCTGCTGCTGCTGTGTCTGATGATACCCCCTGTTTCCTTGCTGTGGCGAGTAAGATGGCAGGAGCAAAGAGTCAGGTTGCTCATTGTGCAAAGAACTTGGTGTTTGCACCTATAGATAAAATAAAATTCATCGTGCTGTTCGATTCTTTCACATGTTAAAGCTCTTCATCCTCTTTGTACAAGGTGCTTAAGAATACTACTGGTTTGTTTGCTGGCCTTTATTTCTGGGGCTGTTTGGCATGGGGTTAGCTTACCTAATGCTAGAAGGAATGGACATAAATTGCAACAATTAGACATTGGGAAAGGTTTTCTAGTAAGAATGCGCTGCCTAGGATTGCAGGTTATCCTAAAACACCTGCTTGGGAAAAGGGTGGGCAAACCTGTCAGAAATTGCACAGATGGGTAAAATGAAACAAATGGAACAGAGGATCCTAGTGTACCTCATACTGTCCCTTCTAGCCCTTCCCTTTTGTGAGTCTGCAATAAGGTGTGACCTTGCAGTGGTGAAGTCAGTGTGAATTTTGCAGATGCTTTTATTGAGACCAGTATCTGCCATAGTTTTTTCATTAATTTTCAGCTATGATAAGGATCTCAGTTCAATAACAAGAGTTTAATAATTTGAGGTTGATGGTACTCTTTCCACAATTCCAGTCAATATGTGAGGTTTTACAGACTGAGTTCAGCTTGTTTCGTATTAGTACAGAGGAACCTCATTTCCCCCCTTACCTTTTCTTTTAGAATATGTAAAAAATTAAGTATTTTTACATCTTCATATCACCTGCTTGTTCCAGGCAATGTGTTCCATTTTATCTTCTTTGCCTCACAGAGTTGCAGATGTATGTTAAGATACTGAAGGGATACAGATACCTGATCCAGATCTCATTTTATGTCGATGTTGGTAATTAAAAATCATCTTTTGACTTGTAAACTAAGGAAATTTTGTACAGAATAAAGAGTACAGAAAAAATCCTAAGGCTGCAACTTTCTCTGTCTAGAAATACACTTTAATTACATCCAGGATAATCTGATTATGTTTCCAGTGTACAGAATTAGTAATTTCCTTTGAAATATTGTGGCTGTTCTCACTGCTCCCTTGCTATACTGGGAGGGTACACGACAGCTCATCAGTGTCTTGCACATTTCAGTATCTATTTGAGTATCTCTAAAATGGCCATTTCTGCTATGGTCAGGCTCCTGCTGAAACCTGGGGCCCTGTTTGCACAGCCCATTCACATTATTGCTCTGAGTGTACATTTTAAACATTGTCCTCCTTGTCCTACCCTACCTGCAGGTAGCGTTGTTGCTGATGCTGTTGGTGCTGGAGTTGCATAGGTGGCAGAGAAGATGGCTGGGAAGGAGGTGTAGTGGCAAACCCTTGGTTCAACACTGCTTGTCCCATCAGTACGATTGAAGAGCCACTGCTAGAAGTCTGTACTTCCAAACTTTGAAACATTTGTTGGGTTTGAGAGTATCTGCGGAAGAAAGAACCAAAGCAATCAAGAACAAACTTGCTGGAAGCAAAGGTCTTCTCTTAGGATAGGGATGGAGGTCCCTTGTCTTCAAAAACTGTTCCTAATAAAGGATTCCAGTGCTAATGTGAAAAACAGCCCCATTGGCAGCACTGTTTCTCCTTACTCTATGCATGATCTGGACTTGGAGGGCAGAATACACGTCAGCCCAAAATCCATACCACATTTTAGATTAATTAAAGATTCTGCTGTCTGCATGTCTTCTCTGCAGCCACAGCATTCACATCCTAGGCTCTTTAAACCAAGTGGCCTTTGATTCTGTATGCATATGCAGAGCTCTGAACTGCAGCAAGAGAGAAGTAAATACTCCTCCCATTCTGCTCCCTGTGCTCTCCTGTGACTGCCTGTGGGGTGGTAATCTCTTGCAGAAAGAAGGGTAGGATTGATTACTTCTTAAGCTGCTCATGTACATACTGCCAAGTATGGTCAGCAGTTCCCATTGCTGTGAGCCTCACTGTAGAAACAGAAGAAGCCTCTAGAAGTCCTCTGGAGTAAGGAATGGGGCAGAAACAAGTGACTCAGCTCCTCTTCCCAGTCTGTTTTTGCACGGCAAAACTTAAATGTGTGTTATTTTGTGGAAGGCTGTGGGCAAAACCACAACGGAGCCATTGCCAAGCCAGCCTAACTCTGTTTATCCTGTAATGGGTGATGAGATCATAGTGTGGTGTGTGTTTGCTCAACAGCTGTTCAACATTAGGGCTTAGTCAGAAATGTTAGAGTTTGGGTACTTGTACTGAAGATGTGAGCTCCTAAAAAGGGGTCAGGAAGTCTACATGAACTGAGAGACACGTCTCTACAGATCAGGCCTCTTTTATTTAGATGCTTAAAAACAGGTTTAAAATGGTGTGTATTTCAAGCTGACAAATTTCACTCAAGATAATCTTAAACAGCAATACTGACTTCTTTAAAAAAGGAAGTACTGAATACTCCATTCCTGAGGTGACATACAGGATTACTTTCAAAGTAATGATATGCAAACAGTTGCCTATTATTTAGCAGTTCACAATTAAGTACAGTGACAAAAAACAACTAAGAAAAAAAAAAAAAAGTAAATTCTGACTGAAATTTTGTGCTTCCTTCATCCAAGTTCAAGGGAGATAAGAACTGAGGGGGTTTGTTCAGCAGCTTTTCCAAGAGTGCTTAGGCCCAGGGGCCTGTTGGTTCTTTCAGTTCTCTTGGTGTAGATCAGGCCCAGCTCCTCTGGCATGAGACCAGTGGCTCCCTGCCCAGAGAGCAGGGGCCAGTGCTGACTTCTCTCACATTTACCTTGGTGAGTCATGTTCCAGCACTGAGATGTTCCAGCATCATGTGAGGAAGAAAACTTCCTCCCCCCAGCTTTGGCTTGTTACAATGCCACTGGCACCTTGTGCTTCTGTCACCTTCCCTCATGTTACCAGCAGGGTAAGGCTGACCCTGACACTGGAAGGCAGGCTCAGCACAATAACACATTCCCAGTATTTAGAACTTCTTTGTAATCTCACTAAAGAAGGCTATTTCCCCTTGAAAGCAACTTTAATGTTTTATCTTTGACAAGTCACATACTTGGCCTGGGATCCCGCCATGCTGAGGTCTGAAGGGTGTCTTGCATTGCAGGACCCGGGCATCATGGGCTGAATGGGCTGGCTGAGCAGCAGTCTGGCACAGGGAAAAAATAGGGAAAAGTGACATTGCTGTAACACAAGGACTGCACAAATCCCACATTTTAAAAACTGCAACAGGATGCGGTCATAGGCACAGTGCAAGGCCTGGGGCTGGGAAATCTCACCTCAGGTCCTGGTGATGCTGCAAGGTGGGGACTGGGGCAGTGCTGCGTGCTCTCTGGTAATGGGGGTGCCTTGCTAGGAGGCTGGGCTGGGATTTCAGGAGTGTGAAATGTTTTGCTCCTGTTGGTGAGAATGGCTCACCTTTGAGCTTTCTGAGTATAAGACTAATGATTTTTTGGTGTGCATGTCAAGTTGGATGCCAGCTTCCTAACTCTCCTCCACTGCCCACGCTTGGGAGCCTGGAACAGTTCAGCCTGAAGAAGAGAAGGATCTGGGGAGACCTTCTTCCAGCCTTTCAGGTCTTAAAGGGGGCTTGTAAAAAAGATGGGGACAGACTTTTTAGCAGGGCCTGTAGTGATAGGACAGGGGGTAGTGGTTTTAAACTGAAGGAGGGTAGAATAAGAGTAAATATCAGGAAGAAATTTTTTACAGTGAGCGTGGTGGAACCCTGCAACAGGTTGCCCAGAGAGGTGTTAGAAGCTCCTCCCAGGAAGCGCTCAAGTCCAGAGCTGAGCAACCGGGTCTAGTGGGAGGTGTCCTTGCCCACAGCAGGTGGGGTTCGGAACTCGATGACCTTCCAAGGCGCCTCGCAACTCAGACCATTCAGTGACTCTACGAAAGCACCGACATCTCACTTCCCCGGGACTGGAGGTCCAGAGGAAGCCCGGCAGCCGCGACGGCACACGCCGTGTCCCAACCGAGCGCAGCTGGGGGTCTTCACAGAGAGGTTTCGGGGCTAATGCCACCACCGGGCGGCCCGACCCGGTACTGCTCCCACCCCGACCCGTTCCCCCGGCCGGGCCCTACCTGAGCTGCTGGTCGTGGCTGCAGGCGGGGGCGGGAGGGCCGCCAGGGGGCGCCGCGGTGCTGCCGCCAACGGGGGCTGCGGCGAAGGGGGGGGGAGCGGCGCGGGGGGGGCGGCCGCCTCCCGGTGCCAGCTCCGCGCTCCTCGGCGCCTTCGGGCCCTGCGGGAGATGAGGCGGGAGAGAGAGAGAGAGATGGGCATGGGGACGTGGAGACATTGGGAGCACGGCCCTGCGGTGCGGCCGGCCGGCCGCTCTCAGACCCAAGCGTCCCTGCAGCCTGCCGCCGCTTCCCGAACCCGGCCCCACGCTGCGTACTGCCGGACCGCAGAACCCGCGGGGCCGGAGCCCTCTGAAAGCAAAGCCCGGAGCCCGGTTGTACCGTCAAGCAGCTGGGGGGAGAAACGGTACCGAGACTTGGGGGGGAGAAAGGACACCCCACGAAGACCAAAGAGCAAAGTTCGGTGTGATGAGCGCTTTTGTAAAAGCCCAGTGATGGGATAAAAACTTTTTTTTTTTTTTTTTTAAGAGAAAGACCTTTTTTACACTTTTTAAAATTTTTTTTTTAAACTTTTTTTTTTTCTTTTTTTTCTTTTTTTTTAAAAATCACACTGGAGTCATAATACAGGTACGTAGGAGGTTAAGAGCAGCTGCTGAGGGGTCTGGAAGTAATGGTGCAGCCGTGTTTCTTGCACACTCAACAGAGATAGGAGCTATGATTTCTGTGCGGGGAGGTACAACAGGTGGGTGGGAGCAAACACTGAAGTCTTGAGAAACCTGCAGTTAAGGAAAAAATCCCACAACCCTGCCAAACCTCCTCCTGGCTTTCACAGGTTACAACTCACTGAGGCTGAACTTCGTTTCCCCATACAGGAATCTGTTATGCTCACAACCTGGGGGTCTCAAGCAGATCTCCATGTATTCCAGCTGTGTGCCACTGCAGCAGACAGTAGGCTTCCTTGTGTTAGTGGCATCCAGCTGGAACTGGGGAGTGAGCAAGGGATAAAGCTTCCTTGGAGAGATTGCACTGCCAGCATCAGCTTTGCTAATTTCCATGTGGTTGGTCAGGTTTCTTTCAGTATCAGCTGGGAAACAATAGGCCATCCACATCTTTTGCATGCCCCCTTGCTCAGTGTTCAGGCTTAAATAGCTGCTCAAGTAACCCTCCTGGCTGAGGTTTTAAAAAGGGGATTTAAGGTAAAGTAAATGCTGTATGGAGACCCTTTATATAGGCTTATATAGGACAGTATGGAAGGAAAGGGAAAGGCACTCTTACAGGACTGACGTGATTTTACTTGCTGGCTTAATAACAGCTCTGTCTGTATAAATGCTTTTCTAGTCAGAGAAATTATTACCTGGCTCGATACCACGCTTGCTTCTCTCAGTGCTTGCTGGCTCGCTGTTTGAGAAGATGCCATTTGCCCTTGAAGCTGAGGACTGGGGACAAGCTGCTGCTGAGATATGGCCCCTGACCTCTGCTGTAGGGGCTGTGGCTCTGGCTGCTGAGTATTGCTAAAGCTCAGGGACACCGTCGGCTGCTGTAGGAACATCTGGAATAGAAGGGGAGAGTTACATAGGTTAGTTTAGTTACATAGCCCAGGAGGGTTTAGTTACATAGCCCAGCTGTCTTGGGTAATGAAGGTGACAGAATTAAATCCAAACCTATATTATAAAATAAAGTCATTTCTGGATTCACTGTGTGTTTACTGATTGTTGGAAATCACCTGTCTTTCTGACATTAACAATTCTGCTGTCTCCTGATTTCTTGTTCTGCAAGTGTACCCATTACTCGCCGTGTGTCTCCTGAAGGTACAAATCCTCTCTCCTTGGGGCAGGCACAGCCCTCATAAAAGCAGTTCCTCGTACATTCACTGTGTTCTGGGGCATCCTGACCAGAATAAAGACCAGAATAAAGTAACTCCGTGTCTTTTCAGTCTTTTCATTCCTCCTTTCAACACAATCAGCCCCCTTTCCAGACAGGGCTGCTTTTGAATCTGTCTCTGGAAATCCAACAGCTTACATACAGTTGGGTTGTCAAATGTTCTAAATGAGGCTACGGGTAGGCCAGAGCTGTCCGTGTTGAATGGCTGTGTCCTTATCACTGAGACGATGTGTAAACAGACAGTCACTGTCATTTATCTGATTTCCCATCAGGTAACTCTCACCCTGTGTTCTTCCTAACCGTGCCATGTATTTGACTTGTGCAAAAAAAGCTAACAGCTCCTCTGTTGGTGTCCCTGTGAATGATATCCCTACATTGAAGCTGAGCCTTTCTTCTTTAAAAGTTGTAGGGCTTGGGAATTTTTGCTTTTTTAGGTGACATTTCTTTTATTACAGCTGTGCAGAGGAAAAAGGCATTTAAAAGAAATGCTACAAGCTGTCTTAGCAGTATTTCAAACCTAGCCTCTTGCCATCTAGGATTCTTTGAGGGTATAAATCCCAGGTAGTTGAAGGCATTTTTGGGTCTGATTCCTCACCACTGCTACATGTGTGGAACTCCATTAATTTAAGCAGAGATACTTTGGGTTTAAATGAAATAAGAATCACAATTATTTTCTTCATTATTCATTCATCAGTTTCCTGCCTAGCAGTACATCTGAGCTACGCCCAGTAATTAGTACACCTTTCTGCAGCTTATTGCTAAATTAACGAGTCCCTAAACTATAATGTCCCCTCTAATTTCTCTTGAAAAAAACCCGTATCTTTCTCCAAAGGACCAGCACAATGCATTGCCTTTCTTTCCATAAAAATGGGTTGATCTATCATATTTGTACTTCTTGAGCTAGCTTTTAATACATAGTTTTTATTTAAATATGATAATTTTTAATGAAGTTCCATGTGCCAAGATTTTACTTGGAACAAAGATACAGACAAAGCTTACATTCATCATCTGGAAGAGAAAGGCAATTAATAAAAATGTTAATGGACCTAATGCAACTGCTTGTTTCAGGTGCTGTAGGCTAACCATATCTCAAAAGATGTCTGTTAGAAATAAATGGGTCAAGTAACAGAGTTGGGGCTGCTCACATCATGTCTGAAATTAGCTCCGAGTGTTTTCTTTTAAAAACACTGCTCACCGAGTTTGGAGCCATTACAACAAGAAAGACAGATGGTCTCACAAGTTTTGCCAAGTAGATAATTCTTATTATGATTAAATCAAAGACAGAAATTATGAAAATTCATTTTCTTGTTTATTTTCTGTATATAGCAGCTAATCTTTGGACATGTTTAGTAAATTAATTCACTTGATGAGTTCTAGCAATAAAACTCGTGGACATTGATCCACAGTTTTATCTAAACCATTCAATGTGAAATTCAGAACAGGTAAGCAAGTGATGTGTTTCACAAATATGATGGAGAGTGAGCCCAGTGGTAGTAGCCAGATCACTGCAAATTAAGAACTTTAGGAGGACTATCTTAAGTGTCTTCCCTATGTGTGGCAGACAGAGCTGGAGAAACCCTAAATCCATCCAGTGCAACATCTACACCTATTGATGCAAATGTCAGGCAGGGTGTGAACTTTGTGGTGAACAACTTACTCTGCAGGGACCTGACTGTGTGCATGCCTTACTTCCAGATGAAGGCCAAGGAGCTTAACCTTCAAAGTAAGCTGTTTTTTTGCAATTACCAGAGTGTGCCACTGGGTCTGAATATGCATGGTTCATGGCTGGCAGCTAACGTGCTATGAATTTACAACCAGTTTTATCCCAGTAAACCAATTTTATTTGTTTGTGTGTTCGTACCCTGAGAGGGATCTGAGTGTTTCATACCTAGGGACCCTCTTCTGCATTATAATGGCCAAACCAGTATGATTACTGTCTGAACATGAATGTCCTGGAAGAAACAAGCTCAGGGCAGGAAGCGATGGTCATTTAACCCATATCCCTGCAGAACTGGAAGACTCAAGATGCCTCATCAAAACAAGAGTTAACCTGAGAGAGGATCAAAGCATAGAATTTCTACCATGCTTTTAGTTAAGCCTAAAAGCAAGAACGTGGTTCATTTGTAAAAAACTTAATAGTGTTTTTTTCATAATGTACCTCTTTTGTGATAGTCTTGCCTGAAACCCTCTGAAACCCTGAAATATGGCAGCTTTAAATAACAGCAGAAACCCCCTAATAAAAATGAACTCTTTCCCAGCTCGACCACATCCATGTAGATAAATTAGCAGCCCCCTAACTGCACTGATGCTAATGACATGTCTCCGTGGCTGATTTTGCAGACTGCAAGGTCAGTGAAGCATCTTACAAATACTTTTAATTGGCCAGCTTGTTAAAATATGCAGCAAAGCATCGAGGGAGGGGAGGGACCCTCTGACACTGCTGCCCCCTCATTCCGAGATAGATGGTCCCTACAGCTAATGGATGAATCACATTGGCAAGACATTGTGAAGAAGGGGGCTCTTTGACTCTACCTGTCCTTTGGATAATCAGGGGATTATAGCCTTCAGGCTCACCCTTAAAGACATCAAGACTCTTCCTTTATGTAAAATATGGAAAGATGAGAAGCACAGCACTGGGAAGCCAAGATTCACTGACTTCAAAGGGAGCCTGATTTGCAAATGATGGGTGGCTGTAGATGGTCTCATTTGTAGTTCTTGCAGGCTGGCCAGGCTCAGTCCTTCTGCCTTTCTCCCCATCCACAATTCATTAGCTAGACTGTTCAAATCTGGAGCAGATACAGCACCTTTCAGACTTCTGAGGTAACTCTGGCTGCTGCTGTCCTTCATACTTTCGTTTGTCAGGAAAAGCAGGAATTAATGGGGTTTTGAACAGTTTTGTTCAGGACCTACAGCCCTCCTGGTCATTTCATCATTCATTGCACAAGGCTTCTGGAAAGAGTTTCCAGCACATACTACAGTGCTCAACATCTGTCTGGTAGGGAAAGTGTTCCCTGGTGGACCTCCGTACTGCAGTTTTGAAGATCTCTGAAGGAAATGGAAATTGGGCTTAATTCTCCCCAGAGCTACGTGTACACTTCTGTGTGCAAGGGAGTGAACGAGTGGGGCTGATATGGTAATAAATCAGATAATGAGGGAAAATTGGAGAAAAATTCTCCTTTTTTCAGACAGCCTACAGCACTCCCCCATGCTTACAGCTCTTCCTCACGGAATATTAAAGACACCAGAAATGTGCCTGATAGTAATGCTTGCCTCTTTGCTACCATGCTTTGTAGCTCTGATAATAGACACAGATCAATGTCAGCAGACATACAGCTCTCTGAATGATGAAACCTGTGCTGCAAGGCACGTGGTTGTATTTCTGATTTCACAGTTTACTCTTAGTTGCTTGCGAGTCACGAAAGCGCTGCGTGAAAAAACATGAGGCTTTCTTTTTAGATTACCCCTGGCCATATAAGACAAAGCTCATTTGTGGTCTCACTCTATCCGCAACAGCACAGTAATTTTTTAGTTTTTTTTTTTTAACCTAGAGAAAGTGGAAGATGGAAAAAGCCCTGGCTATGAGTCAGTGTGACAACTTGCACCTCATCACCTTGTTTGATTGCTCTGAGGAGACGGTAAAGCTGAGGATGATCCTCTTCATCCAGCAATGTCCCTTCAGGCAGATATGCAGACCCTGCACATCCAAGCTGCCCTCCAGTCCTGATACTCTCAGTTCTGCATCTGCAGTAAGCTGGGGAATGGTTGGTACTGAAACTTGAGAATTTGTACTGGTATGAAAATACTTTGATCAACCTAGTATAGTCTTCACTGGGAAGAGTACCACCCAAGTGGCAAAAAAAAATTGTATGGGATAAGCAGTACAGAGCTACCCACCATTTACCCACTGGGCCTCCTCTTCTCTCTGCTTGACTCTGTCCACGAATCTGTCCCACGGTCTTTGGGTTATCCTTAAATGCAGCACAATGCATGTGGGGGACAGCTATGTAAAAATACAGTCTGTTTCTTGCATATAAGAATCTGCTCTGATCTTCTATTCTTGCTTGAATTATTAAAAAAAAAAAAAAAAAAAAAAAAGATGAGTGTGTATGGCTACTGACGACTTCACCAGGAGAGAATAATGGTTTTCATCCGCTTAAGAGTGGAAGTGAGAATTTCATGTCTCTTTCAGACATATGACATGATTCTGAACAGAAGGCCAGTTAATTGCAGAGAGACTTGCTCTTCCCATTAATAAAAGTCATCACAGAAACAATAGAAGAAGTGCACTGAACTTAAACCTCATCCATCTATATGCTTATATGGCACCAGGAACTAGAACCATCCTGGTTTTGGGACTGCTGTGCTTTCTTACAGCACTGCACATGCAGAAACTTAGGTGGCAAAGTTTCTAATTTGGCTTCTCCGATCCCTTAATTGCCTAAACATATGATCCTGATTTGTTTTAATATGTGAAAGTGATTTCACATATGCTGATGATGGGTGAGAGTCTGTTTCTGTGGAAGTCACGAGCAAAATTCCTGCTGACTTCAGCAGGTCCCAGGTTTTCATCCTGTGCTTAAAATGCAGCCATGCATTCTGTGATAGAGCTTGTCTTGTGAAAAAAAGTCTTGTTAGTACGATACTTACAGTAGGTCTCCAATGCAACATTTCTAGCAGGCTCATTTAACCTGACATTTATAATTAGCTGATGAGGAACACAGCAGTAATCACCCTGCATTTAGCAATCTTCGTGAAACTGGATGGTTTGTCAGTTTGTCACTAAGTGAAACCTGAAATGTATTGAACTGCCCTCTCTATTCTTTCGAGCTTTGGTAGACATAAGGGGTAGTGCAAAGCAGAAACTGTGCTTGGTGAATTAAAAGCAGATTCACTTAGTGAATTCTGTAGGAGGTATCAAGGGCAGAAGAAGAGCAGGCTCAGTTAGCTTCAGCCTAAAGGCTTAAGCTGGTCCAGTGAAGAACAAATTCAGACACCTCCCAGGTATGAACAAATGAACATCAGCAGAGGTTTGGTTTTCTTCTAACGTGACAAGGAAATGAATCTCTTGTGCTGCCTACTTGGGCTGGGGTAGGGTCAGGAAAACAGGGAGTGAATGAAAGAGATGAGCATTGCCTGAAGGAGGGCTGTTGGCTACAAAAGAGCTGGACAGATGAGACACGGAGCAGGAGTGATGCCAAACAGTGACTGTATGGAAGCTAATAAACTGGAGAGACATAATCACTGCTGAGTCTGAACTTGAACATTTTTCTATTACAGCTGCTCAGTCAGAAGACTCAATAGATACCAGTAGTAAAATGTTACTGAAAATGATAAAATTTCTTCCTCTCCTCCTAAGGTTGTGATATTTCTTCCTTCCTCTCCTTCTAGAGAGCTCCAAAATCTTCCTTGACATAGGTTACTCAAGAGACTTTCAGAGGGCTACATCCTCATTCAGGTGAGCTGGTTTCCACATGTCCAGATTTCCTGGACCCTGGAACTAATTTTAAGTTGCCAATTCCTACCAATGGTAATGCTGCCCCTCCCAGCAGTAACACACCTGTACACTGGAGTCCTGGACCAGGCAGAGCTGCTCCTGGATCTTCTGGAGCTCCTCCTGCTGCCACCGAATGTTGGCCTGCAGGATCCGGGTGCGCTGCTCTAGCTGGTCCTTGATGGTCTGGAACATGCTGAACTGTGCTGAGAACTGGAGAAGAAAAAAAGGGGGAAAAATTCATAATTATAATACAAACAGGTCTCAGCAGAACATTGTTCGGCAAGAAGTTATTTGCTTCTTGATTGTAAAGCACAGCCAAAGGAATAAAAGGCTTATTTGTAATATACTAGCATCTAAGCAGAGATAAATCTTGTCTATTTTCAATTTTACACACATATATTAAATTGCCTCAGTTAGAGTGATCTGCTTACAACTGACCCTGTTATGTTAGGGAATTACCAGAAGGACTGTTTTTGAGAGTATTCTACTTTAAAATATCAAGAGCATCTTAACTGGATGGCAAACATGTGCATTATTTTTAGTATCCTGTAGACTGGAGCCCTTGGTGTGGGCTGTATATTCCCAATGTGTTTTACTAATTCTTTCCTTTTTCCACACAGAAATAGCAGTGCTGCCATGGTTTATTCTGCTGATGACTTACTATGCCATCGTGCAAGATCTGACCACAATGAACATTTTCTAGGTTTCTACAGCTGCGTATTACTCAAGCTACAAGAAATGTTCATTAAGTTATTTTTATGCCTGATGTAGGATGAATAGCTCAGCTCAGTGGGAGAAAGGCTGTTCTAAATAATATTATAAAATGGAGGTCACTACTTGGGGTCAAGAAGAAAGTGCAACCTCCAGTAGCAACAATACTTGGCACAAAGTGGAATCATTTGATAAGCTCAGAGGGGACAAACATGGCAATAAATTCCTAGATTTATTTGGTGTTTTTGGGTATGACTCAAAGTCTGCTAAAGTTAATTATTACTTTAATAAGTTTTGGAATATTGATTTACATGAGCTCATATTCCAAAAGCAAAGAACAGCCTTTGGAAAAAAAAAAACAAAAAAGTGAACACAATTTCAAAAAGTCTGTAAGCTTTTTTGTAATCAAAGCATTCAAGACCTCTCTGAAAACATGCAGTGTTGTCATTGTCCAGGCTAAAGAGGAACAATAATTTTGCTGTGACTTGAAAGTGGTGCCCTGTTCCTGTGGTTGTTCAGCAGCTTTTCCCTAGTGGGTGAGTTGATGCACGCTGCTGGAGCCTTCCTGCTCCATGGAAGTGCACTGGTTTACACCATTTCTGTCTTCTTAGCAAGAAAACAAATATGGTAGCAAGAAGGCAACTGAGGAGAGCTCTGGTGCTAGCAAATCTGTATAGTTAAATGAAATTTCTGTCTGCTTAACAAAATCTAAATGTGACATGTCAGATATGTATCAGAGAACTGCTTTGCCTTAAACCACCTAAATTATATGAAATACCTTCAAATTCCTTTCAACAAACAGCTGAAATTTCCATGTAAATGGCTTTTGGGTGAGCAAGGATGAGAGCTAAGGTTTATTTCTATTTACCAGATGGAGAGTGGCTTTCCTTCATGATCCAGAAGGTCACCACTTAAAGAGTTTCCCCACATGGCAACCTGGAGGGAAGTTTCATGGCCATCCCTGCTTAGGAAGAAGAAGGGCTGCTAAGGTAGCATGTCCTACTGCTGGCAGAGATCCTCCAAGCACACTTTATGATGCTATAACATGATTAGTTGAGATACATCTAATTCCTGCTGTAACCTGCATACATGCAGGTTTTTTTTGAAAGTGAAGTCTTGCAACCTAATTCCCTCAATATGAACTCTGTTACTGAGGACTACTCTTAAGTCTTTAAAAGGCTTCTTATCAGAAATGAATTAAAAACATTTTTAGCCAAAAGCTGCCTGGCTTGCTGATGGCAGTTGTTTCACTAATGTGAAAACTCCTTGAAGACATTTTGGGAAAGGAACACCATTTTCTTTAGCTAATAAATATAAGGAATTTTACAACACACACCTTTATAATAATTCTACACTTCCATAAGAAACAAAATCCATTTCCAGGCCTTACTTTAGAATCTGAATTTGCTTTGTCAAGTTCTACACAAAAATATGTTGCCGTTGATTTTAAATTATTATTCCTTATTTTTTTCCAGTATCTGCTTATATTTAGCATATTCAGTTAGCATTGTCCTTTTGTTCTTGTATTCATATGCTTTTTGTATTAATAACTTAACAATTAGCTAGTCTACTTGAGTGAGAACCATTACCAGAAGAAGACAATGAACTTTCTCTTTTGCTTTTTTCTCTTTCCCACTCTAGCCCCCAAATTTGTCGATAACTCTAGCCATGATGCCTGTGATTACAAGGCTTCTATTATTTTTGTACAATGAGCCACTAACAGCAATTGACCTGCACCAGAGGGCATTTATCAATCAAGATCATTAACTTCTAATTAGGGGAGAAATCTTTAGTGCTATAATAAATTAAAAGAGCTTAACTCAAATTTTCTTGGAGAAAACACTGCACAGCTTTAACTCTGCCCTTTGCATCAGATGAAGGTGATTTTCCTCATTTTGGAATTTACAAACTTCTGCGTACTGAGAGGACAAGGGGAAATGGTTTAAAACTTGAAGAGGAGAGATTTAGGTAAGACATTAGGAAGAAATTTTTTAATTTGAGGGTAGTGAGACACTGGTAGAGGCTGCCTAGAGAATTTGTGTCTGCCCCCTCCCTGGAAGTGTTCCAGGCCAGGTTGGATGGGGCCTGGAGCAGCCTGGTTTGGCGGAAGGTCTCCCTGCCCATGCAGGGGGGACTGTAACTAGATGAGCTTTAAAGTCCTTTCCAACCTTAGCCATTCTATGACTCTATGAATTTGATTCTTTAGGATCCTCAGAAAAGTGCGCATTACACACAAAAAGTGCCATCTTTTCATGTACAGGTAAACGTGGAAGACTAAAGCTGTGAAAGACCTATAATTGCAGAGCATCACCAGTTTCATCAAGGTTTGTTAACACAGTAATTAAATCTGATTTCTTAAAAAAAAAAAGAAAAGGAAAAGGAAAAAGAAAAAGGAAAAAGAAAAAGAAAAAGAAAAAGAAAAAGAAAAAGAAAAAGAAAAAGAAAAAGAAAAAGAAAAAGAAAAGGAAAAAGAAAAAGAAAAAGAAAAAGAAAAAGAAAAAGAAAAAGAAGAAGAAAAAGAAAAAGAAAAAGAAAAAGAAAAAGAAAAAGAAAAAGAAAAGGAAAAAGAAAAAGAAAAAGAAAAAGAAAAAGAAAAAGAAAAAGAAAAAGAAAAAAGTGACACTTTTGGGACCGTGTCAGCAGTCATTCAGGTAGGAATGGGCACAATTCACCAGCCTCTGTGCCTCGTGTTGATACTGGTGCTGATGGTCCAGAAAAACTGTATAGCCCAGGGAGAGGAAGTGGCACTTCTGGGCTCTGCCTTTTCCCCAGCAGCATGAACATAGACATCTGAAACAAGCTGTCTGGACCATATCTGGGGAGGAGCATTTCTCCCCACTGGGTTCCACTGCAGGGTGCTGGGGCTACTCCCTCTCTCCAGGTGCTTTGGGGCTGCAGGCAGGGGCAGAGACCTGAGATAGTCCCTCATTTCCAGTGTGATGAACAAAAAGATGGACACCTCCAAGACATGCTCTTCCTACAGGTTTCATGACAACAGGTAGCTGCGTAAAGAAAAGAGACTATTTAACCTTTCTTATCTGTCTTCCAACTTTCTGGCCAATGCTAGAGACATGCAGCAGGCTTGTGAGAGTCTCAATAAGACCAGATTGTTGTAATTCCATGAAAACTATAGCTAAGCAAAGGAGAGAGGGATCCATTTGTCCTTTCCTCCTGGGGGAAAGGCTGGGTCCATGCTTCAGCCCCTGGGAAACTGAGGTTCATTAGTTCTGTAGCTCACCAAACAACTTGTTCCTTCTTTCTGTCTTCTGAACAACACCTGCACAATCCCAAACGGATTATTAGTGCTAATTATTATTCAGTCATCAACATCCGCTGTGTTGTAGGGGGTTTTAATTTATTACAATGAAGAAGGCAAACAAACAAACATTCTAATAGGGAGCACTTGGTTTAAAGTAAATAATTTACATTCAGGTGACATCTAGTTCATTCAGACAAGCAAGGCAGAAGCTAAAACTGCATTTCCGCGGAACCCAAACCATCACAGCCTTTGCTGGAGATAAAACTAATCAAAGTTCAAGCAGATGGTGCCTGAGGCAGCAGCTAGCTGCTTGCTGCAGATGTGATCATGGCCACTTAAAATGTCCTTTCCCCCACACTGCTGCCCCGTTAGCCCCAAGGACACCCATCAGAGTGCCAGGACCCTGCGTGGCCATGCTCGACACACTGATTTTTCATCTCCTGTCACCGGTGACTTTCAGCTGAGGGTGAGCAATCTACACAACTCCTCCTTGTGGGCTGGCAGCCGGGCACCCGGACCTGCTGTTTCTAAAAGAGATAAACTTGAGTTCTGCTGCTAAACTGCTGCAAAATCATCAGCCAGGAAACCAAGGAAATGTTTGTGGTGGGAAGCACAGGTGCTTAGGTTTTGTCCCTCACCCACTTAGCTCTGCAGGCACCTTGTCTTTTAAATAATGGATTATCTTGCTGTAGGCTGACATGTTCATTATTGTAAGATGGGAATTAAGCAACTGAAGAAAGTAATTAATAGTTTATGAAAATCACCCAAGTCTGTGGAGAATTGCTACCTCTCCCAGGAGTATCTCCATGGGGTGTGAGTGTTGGCAACTTGAGCTGCAACATCCTGGTGCTATTTCCCTACTCCATCAAGGGAAGATCCATCTTGGGCTTTGCCAGGAGCATTGCTCAGACTTTGCTATCAGTCGAGAAGAGGGTTGCTTGTGAGGGTTGCTCAAATAAGCCTTCATTCTTTCACCAAGATTTAACCAGATGAACCAGTGGCCATTTAATGCTCTGGTTTGGCTGAGAAGAAATGGAACTGGTGTGCCAGTAAGAGCATTTTACTGGGAAGGGGTGGAGCTCTCAGTAAACAACTGGAAATACTCAGCAGGAGCTTTGATGGAGAAGAAAGGGAGGTAGAAAAAACCTAAAAAAACCACGCACGGATTTGTAATAAATAAACTAATTTATGTTTGGAAGCACATTAATGAATAAGGGAGAGAAATATCTGTAAAAGAAAATGAATGCTCAGAGCAGATAATTGATATGCTGTTTCTTTACTGCATGCTGGTGTGGAGTCATGAAAAGAATATTAAACATGAATGATAAATGAGAATTTGTTGTTTTAAAGCAGGGATCCTCAGGACTTGGTATGTTTTATATGCTACAGGAGGAAACTGGCATCTTTTTAGGAAGTACAGACTACCAATGATAGAAGTAGCCTAGGTCCAGGAATAGGGTGACATTTCTAAAATCAGAGGATGAGAGGGTGTATCATCACGGAATGAACACAGGGGAGAGACAAAGTGATTGGAGCATGGTAGTCAAATTTGCTCCTTCAAAATCCACTGCAAATGAGACACTCAGATAGCTTTTTAGGTGATCATCTGCCTTTGAGGTAGGGGTTAAAAAATTTCACAGGAATAATTTGTCTCCAGTAGCCTCCTCACCATTACTGGCACACTCACAAAATTACTTGTGTTGAACTTGTGTGTCCTTTACTGCTGCTTAGTTCTGTATCAGCACAGCCAAACAGGTGTTTTTAGAAGGACTGGGTGTCTTTGTTAGATTTTTGTTTTAATTCTCATTGACTTTGATTCTTGGATGGGTCATGATTATGTAGAAGCAAAGCCGAAAACTCTTTTTTTCATCTATTTTTTATCTTCCTGTGAAATTAGGTATGCATGTGCACCTGACCCTTCATGTTCCTGGGCTTCTGCTGTATCTGTATGCAGATATATGTTTAAACACACAATTGTACAATTCAAATTACTTACCCATAATACTTTAAGTGGTTGCGAGCTGGTGGATTTTTGGATTTTGGCTACCAAAGAGAAAATCTAAAAGCCCTGAAAGACCTGGATTAATTTATTTATTAGATGAAAGCAGAAAATATCAAGAGATAGGCAAGTGACCTATTCCACTTCCACATTCCCAACTAACCTGTGCCAGAGGTGCAGGCTGATTTTGAAGAGTTGCTTGAGGGAGCAACTGTTGTGGGAGAAGCTCACATGGAGGCTGAGAAGGCAAAGAAATTTGGGTTAAGACCAAACCAAACAAAACCTAAACTGAATTGAATTAGATTAAACTAAACTTAACTAAACTTTATTTATGTTTCGCTCCTTTAAATTTCAGGGTTTTTTTAAGACCATGGCTTTTGTATAGGCTGTTTTTAATTGCTAAGTGGTATATGTAGCACATACTTCATAGTGTTTGCCTATTCTTTTGACTGTGTGAAGTTACCTGAAGAGCAGTGGGTTGACTGAGTCTATGCACAGACAAATCCTGCTGCGTGCTTGGTGTTCTTGGCAAGGGAGTGTTAGGCTCTGCAATCAGCTTTGTTGGCGTAGCTGCAAGAAAAGTACTGGTGAGTTCTCGCACACTGGAAATCATCCCTGTTTGAAGTAGGAATTACAACAAGACCTGGCTAGAAATGATTACTATCTGCATAAATTCCAGCAGGACTAAAGACTGTTCTTGTTGAGCTCAATGGCAGTAAAATTAAACCGATAAGGAGGACCTGGGCAAAGATAAAAGTAAATGAGACAGATCATAATTCTGTGGTCCAATGAGCAGAGCTAAAGGACCCAAGAGCTGTTCTAAAGCAGCTGGAACTTCCTTCATAAGGGCCAAATTTTGGTTGGCTCATTGGCTTTTCTTCCAGATCGCGGAGCAGAAAGAGTGTATAAGGTGTGCCCAAGTCTTGGCTGGAGCATCCTGAATCTTGGCCAGAAAAGAATCACCCACAGGCTGTTATTACTCACGTAAGTCTAGAGGGCCTTCATATTGCTCATACTGATGCTTTCATATCGGAAGTCCTCATTTTCATAATAGATTGAAACAGCAGGACTCATGGCCAGTCCCACTACTCATTTTCCAGTGGATGGGTTCTTGCACTAGAACCTTCCCTCTTGTACATTACCATTTCAGATTATGCATTTCATTGTCAGTGGCAAACACATATCATCAGTACCTCATAAGCAGCCATTAAATTAGCAGCTATGGTATAAATGCACACATTCTGTAACATTCTGTCTGAATTAGAAATAATGCAGTAACCCAGGAATGCCACTCACATGCTGGGTCTGACTTGGGTGTGTGGGAAGATTTTGGTGAGCTCCTGGATGACACTGAAGGTGTCCGACTAGCACTGAGGATTGAGGCCCCAATGTCAAGTGCATTAAAGTGCTGTTCAGGATCCAAGCTGGAGCCACTGTCCTAAGACAAACAAACAAGAAAGGGAATAGTTATTACATCTGTCAGGGTAGAAACATTTTGAAATGCATCTAGTAATGGGTGCACACCCAGTTTTCTGGCTGGCCTACAATGATTTGAGCAGAACTAATCCTGGGTAGGCCAGCAGAAGATCTGGGCACAGGTGCCAATGTCCCTTGCAAGTAGCATCTAAGTAGTGCATTTTTCAAAGAGCTATCCCACTGCTGGAATAAATAGCAAGATACTGCCACAGTAATTTTGTGCCTTCAGATTTTTTTCTGAATCTTCTGCAATCAGCTGGATATCAGAACAACTGCACTCTCTATGAGACATTCAGCCATGCAGTGAGGAGGAGCTTTTCTTTCTCCTCTCAGCAAATCACCAGAAGGCTGATTGCCAGAATATGTCCAAATGAATCTTTAAACTACAGTACTTTGCCAAGGAAAGGTGGAGAATCTCACACTGCCCCGGCCCCTGTTCCACTTAATTTGTGGTCTGTTACTGATCTCCAGGTTTATCCTTTCATGAGTTTATCCACTTTGCTTTAAAATTATTCCAGTAGGCAGTGAATTCTGAAGTTGAGAGAATCTACCCAGACAGTGCTGGAGTCTTCAGTGATGTTAACATGGGAACAAATTGTGATTACTACATATATTGATGAAAAATTCTTTTCTTGTTGTACCTTTAGTGCTGAGGAAACAACCTCTGAGGACACTTCTTCCAAGCCCATCTCCTGTCTCCTCTCCACCCGGACATCTGCATAACTGAATGGAAAATATAATTCTATGTATCAATATGGTATTGTTATATTTCATAAAATGTGCATTAAGTGAGTGCAGGAACAAATTATTGTAACATTTTACAGGTTAAATGAACAACTGAATAATCACTGAAGTTAAATGCTACTGAATAACATTTGAGACACTGTTTTAGTTTTCACTTTTTGTTCTGTTCCTGTCTTCTCGAAGTCAAGAAGAATATTAAAGAGGTATATGTAAAGCCAAGTTCACATCTTGCAACTACTGTATGATTTCATTGGAAAACTTCCATGCATCTCTTTAAAAACAATGCAAGGATTAGTGGAAGCGATTAGTTAAGAGCTCTGTCTATTCCCTATTTTTTCACAAAATGGAAAAATGCAACAGTTAATCTGCTCCTAAACTCATGACTGATAAATAAAACGTAGCATAAAGTAAGGGTTAGTTTGATAATTTCTTCTATAATGAACATATTTCCCTCAGAGAGTTCAGTCTTCATTTTTGCTACATAAAAGATACCATGCTTCTACGAGAAAGTTTTGGCAGCCATGAGGACGCCCTTATCTTACTGTCCTTTATCTCCCCACCACTGGATATGATTTTCCATACCTTACCACCATGTGCGTGCACACAATGAACTCAGGCTTGGAGTTCCACTGGTGGTAGGTGATATAGTAATGAGTCTGGAGCCAGATCCACTGCTGTCCTTTGGTCAGAAACCGATAGCAGCACGACTTCCCCTTGCCAAACTGCATCACTGCCAGCAGAAAATACACACAGCTTGTAGCACAGTTTGTAATGTAAAAATGACATGCAATGTGAAAAGAGTGACAAAAATATCTGTGGCCCCATTCATTCCCAAGGGAAACATGAGTCCAAGCCTCTTCCAAGTCAGTGATCCTGCCAGTCTTACGATAAAGCAAAAATCATAAAGATAGGTATGTATCTTCTTCTGCTGATGCTTTGACTGGCACATTCCCACACAGAACAATTAACCTTAACTTTGGACACTAATGAATTAATGTCTGCCACAATTTAAATATAGATCTTACCCCGGTTCATGTGCTGATCACATACTGCTTAATTAGGCATCTGGGATTAATTTCTAAATGTGATCATCTTAAGTTCTACAGCAGAAAAGTACAAGATAAAACTGCTTGAAAAGATGAGTCTTGTGTACAGATGGATTCAGAATGAAGTGAGGATTGGAGATAACATTGTTCAGAGACAAAAGTAATTGGAAACTGGAAGGAAAATCCCAGACTGACAAGAATTCAAAGTGCAGTAGATTGAGGCGTACTGAGGGTTTTAAGATTCACCAGCAAAATTAATGTCTCCCCCTGACAGCGATTTCAAGGAATTCTCAAACATGTACATATTTAGCTTTTCTACATTTTAATGTCAATGAAAGCTAATGTTGACAGGATATTTTTGTCAGTGATCTCAGTGATAAACTGAGATGTTCCAGCCAGTTCAGTAAACAAATATTTGAAAAGGATTGCTTCGTTTTCTTTACAAAGTGAAAGAAAGAGGGTTTTTTTGTTTCAATTAAATCTTAATAGACTTTATTTAGGTAATCACTTAACCCCAAATACATGGTGAACAACATTAGGGTAAATAATCTGCAAGAGTTTTACAAAATAGGATCTCCTCTTAGACTGTGTGAACTATTCCTGGATATTCTTACTAATAGAGCAGGGGTCTAATCTGGTATACTTTATCCACTGAGTCTTGCTGACTGCTTCTGGTTATACAGAAGGTAAAACCTGTTCTTTTCAGAGCTTCATGAGTGTGAGCCTGATGCTGATCAGCTGTGCTGCCCCCAATCTGCTATAACTCCACTAAGACTTACAGGCATGAGGCAAGGGTCAAAGACCTCCCTTTCCAAGTTTAAACCAATTTTATCTGAAACTTCATCTCACTGTGAAGAGGTGTCCCAGTGACTCCACAGGAACTCGGGCTCTGAGATACTTACAGTGTTCATGGCACCTTGCTAGCAGCTCTAGGTCGTCTATATGGTAATAGTCGTAGCCAGAAGTACCCAGCACTTCAAAAGGCAAGTATCCTATAATCGGCGGTGCTCTGTGGTTAGGCACAATATGAGTGAATTCATAAGCCATGAAAGAAAAAGCAGTTTTGCATGTTGACATGGATATGTGTAAGGCCCAGACATGCTCCCTCTCATCGATGCAGTCTTCCCAAGAGGACCAGATCAGGACTTTCTCACCTCGTGCCCAGGATGCTCAGTTGGGCACAGCAAAGCTGGTGGGCACCATCCCTCTGGGACAAAGCTATGACAACCCCATTTTTCCAGGTAAAACGTTGCTGTGGAAAGCAACTCAACTTCTCAAGAACCTTCACACAGAAACCTGCTGTGAAGAAGCCATTCTCTGGCTGTTCCTTGGTCAGAGGCTCTGTTGCAGTTCCTGCAGTCCCTGCACACTGGCAAATGTATTGCCAGGTGATAGGAAGCCATCATTTGCAAGGACTGGAGGGCTAGGAGGGGACATCATATGGGCTGGTTGTGCCAGGGGAGGTTTAAGCTGGATGTTAGGAAACATTTTTTCACTGAGAGGGTTGTCAGGCATTGGAATGGCCTGCCCAGGGCAGTGGTGGAGTCACCATCCCTGGAGACATTTCAGAGGCATTTGGACCTGGTCCTTAAGGACACGGTTTAGTAGTTAGATTATGGTGTTGGTCAAAGGTTGGACTGGATGATCTTGGAGGTCTCTTCCAACCTAAAACATTCTGTGATTTTGTGATCTGGTTCCCTCTGAGTGCCTGCAGAGCTTGTCCATGGTGTGCTGAGGCAGTTGTTTCTACCTTCCCCAGCATGGCTGCCTCAGGCCAGCACAGACTTTCCCTCCATAACTCGGTGGGAATTGCACACTCACAATCAACAGCTGGATTTGGGAAGAATAATTTTGGCAGCTGTATAATTAGATGATTTTGCCTTGTGACAGGCTTTAGGCTATTGATATCTTTAAAGGAAACAACAACAAGCTAATCACAAATTCAGCCTGAGAAACAGAGTAGTTTTGTTTTTAAAGACTGACAAAAATAAACCCAGGGTAAAATACTAAATATCACGTTTTGTAGGAATTTCAGTAGTTGCCCTCTTCTTTAGATATGAAATGTGACTTGAGACAATTGCACTTACAAAAATAACACAAGCAGGAGTGCTTTTCTTGTCACCAACCTGTGATCCAGGAATAAAAATTTCCACTCCAGACTGTGTCTTGATGTGAATTCCTCTAGAGGTTCTTCAACGATGCACATCTCCTGTATGGTGAAGAAAGCTAACTTACTGAGAGTTGCAGCTTCACCCCTCTGCTTCATTTAGTTTCTGTTAGCTATGAATATGTGCTATATAAGAAGAGAAAACAGAGGATTCACACATTTTCTGTGCAATTCCAGAGAATGATATATTTATTGTATTTTAGATGGAACATTTTTGCAGGAGTTGAGGAGAAGAACTTGTGATGCACACAGACTTCAGAGCCCTGACTGTTCTTTGAGGTACCAAAGTTTTTATGGCTTAGGGTGTGAGGGCTGTGTTCTCCATGGTCTGAGAAGTAATTCCCCTTCCCAGCATCCAGTCTGTGCTTCCTCCTACCTGGGTTTGCCACATCTTTGTTCTCTTCTTTTACTTAAGGTACTCACTGCCCCTGCCTGGCCTTGACGGATGTCTGCCTCTGAGCCTCCTTTGAGAAAGGGGAATACTCTTCTGTCCACTAAATATCTGGGGGCCCTCCAACCAACAGAGTGGGAAATGCCTTTTCAGGCAGGTGGCTGAAAGGCAGACATTTTGCCTTGTGCAAAAGGCACACCCACAGTGAAGAAGAATCTGTCCCTTAAGGCTCTCGGCAGCCCTCAACACTCACAAGAAACATCATTAATAATTGAATTACATGAGTCAGGCCTGGCTGTGAGGCAGAACATCCTTGGCTTAGAGGGATGTGGATCAAGATGTAGTTGGCAGGGATTAGTTGTTGGGTGGTAGGAAGGTGAGGAAGGACGGCACCACAGTGCCTGCTCATCTCCAGGCTGGCTGTGTGCCCCATGGCTGGCTCCCCCTCTGCTGACCTCTCCTCTCCCACTGATGGTTTGCAGGGGTAACTCCAGCTCCATGAGTTGTCAGCCTGGAGACCCCTGGATGGGACTTGCCAGCAAAAGCTCTCAGGATTTGGTGGCATCCAGGGCTACTGTGTCCCCCCATGTCTCTCCTGCAGGAGGGTCTCCATCATCACTGGTAAGCCCCCAAAGCTGCTGTCCCCCTGCCACCTGGTGTCACATCCTTCTGTGCTATGGGCTCAGTGATACCCTCCCATTGTCTCCACCACCACATCTCTCTCAGTTCTCACTCTTGGGGAGAGAAGTCTTTCAGACAACCAAAGTTTTAAACCCTCTTGGGATCAGAGGAAAAGCTGAGGTGCATTGCCATGGAGCATTTCTTTGATACATATCAATACTCACAACGCTGATTAAAGCTGCTGACTGTACAGTAGCAAAAGGCTTCATGCATACCTTAAAATCCTTTCTCCCCTCCTCCAGTTTACACCAAAATCCATGCTGATGCCAAGAACATATCCTAAAATTCAAGGTGCAACATGCAAACATTGCTGTGTGCAACCAAAATGTTTGCTCTATCTTGTTTAATATCCAGTCAAATAAATGTTTTTGCCTTCATATTAGAGCAGAAAGTCAAGACCTAGGTAACCTGAAGAGATGGGTGCCCAAAGTCTCCTGGCAACTACCACCTTCTCCCCCTTTGTATCAGGCAGCTCATTGCCTACCATGTGCATCCCATTTTGTTTCCACATCTATTTTGAGATGTTAGCTCCCCAAAAGACAAGGGAATTTGCTTTCAGAGTTCCCAGAGAACCTTAACTCCAGCCTCTACTGCTAATATGATTACTGTGGTTAAGATTTAGGGAAAGTATCCTCACTCACTTACCCAGAAGGGATTCTACTTGCCTGCCAGGGCCATGAATCAGTTGAGAGAGTACCTTGCAGGTCCCTGAGCAGTAATGCAGCCAGACCAAGGGAGAAGTGATTTCATACCAGCTAGGTATCAATTAGACTTTTTAATCTCTTAACCTCTGAGGACAGGACATCTGATGCAGTAGCTCACATTTATTAATTAGAGAACCACAGTTCCAGGCACAAGGTTGTGTGGTCTATAATCCTGCCAGTATCTGGGAACAGAAAAACTAGCAGCAGTCACCCAAAGACACCAAGAGGACACAAATGAAAGCGTTGGTGTCTACCTGTACATTTTCCCATGTCAGAAACAGAAAGCAGCAACAAAGGACCCCATTTCCAAGTAGGGTTAGCAATTTCTAATGTAATGAGGCTTTCCATTTCCCATGCAAGGGGGGCAGAAGTGACACCAGTTCTGCCAATCCCAGCTTGCACTGATAATCCCCTTCACTGGCTTTTTATGCATGGAATTTTATATCTGTAATCCATTCCATTAGCAAAATTAAGAACTTTGCGTGCCACACCCTGTCTGAAAGTGTTCTGAGAACTTCTGGAACGAATGGGATCTGGGACACTTCCTTACCTTTAAAAACTGAGGCGTGGCCAAACGAACAGTGGCAACGAAGCAGACCTGCTTTCCTGGGGATGTTCTGTAAGCCCTTGGGACACCCTCATCAAAGCCATTGCAAGTGGAGTTAGGCACTAGGTAGGGGAAAAAAAATGAGACCTGGAGTCACACCTCATATGAGATTTGCCCTCCCTGAATATTTTTGCACACTTGAAGTGTACTAATACTGATTTTATTCAGAGAAATGATTTAAAATCTTTTAAAGCTAATATGCATATATTTAAACCCAAATTAGGCACGTTAGGCAGAAAAACATCAGAGCGTAACTTCACTCATGAATCTTACAGGTTAATCCTGATAAAAATAAGGCCAAACCTTATTACAGAGCATAAACGAGCTTTGTAGAAAGAAACCACAAGCATCCCATTGCTCTTTTTCACCACTTGCAAGAAAAAATACATGCTGCAGCATGCCTAGTGTCCTAACTTCCACAAGGCAGTGAAAAAAGTGCTGGCAAGGGAGGTAGCTGAAGAGTTTGTCAAGTCATCAGTGGCAAAGCAGTGGGGCCCACCAGCAGTGAGGCTTCATCGAGCTTGCAAGAGGCTGCTTGTGATTCTGAGATGCTGTAGAGCACCTTCCCCCTCTACATCTAAGGAGAACTGTCCCCAGTGTGCCCAAGTTCTTGTTTTAAAGAAGAACAAGGAGGACCCTGTGTGGCTTCCAGAGATGGTGTTTCTAGAGAGTCTGCAGATAGCCTGCTGTCTCCTGAAATGCTGGGCAGAAGGGAAAACTGGTTGCAACGTGGCTACAGATTTTGTGTATGGATTTTTATCTGCGTCTTTCATGATAACATGGCTCTTGTGTTGTTTTGAGGGCCCACTAGCACCTCCTGCCACAGAGATGTGTTGCCAAAAGCATGTGTTGCCATAAGCTAGCTCACAGTCCCGTGTCAGAATGACATAATTCAAATTATCCATCCAATTTCAAGCTGTTTAGAGATGGTAATCCCGCTCTCACAGCAGTGAAAGAAATGCTGAGCTTCAATGGGAACCAGGTTGGTCCCATGGGCTCTCACCCTGCCTGGCTGACTGTTTCCCATGGTAGCAAAGAAGGTCCCGTCTACCAGGCAGAGTTCCCCAATATGCATTAATCTAATGCTAATAAGGATTAATGCTAATATAAAACTACCTTGCTTTACTATTAAACCCCTATATCCAACTTTATGAAGTTTCCTACAGTTTGTCTCTTGCACAGGTCTGCAAGGATAACCACATTCCTTCCTGTGAAAATGAAGTGTTTTTTTATCCCTCTGGGGAAGAGATAACTAGAAATTTTTATTCTGGGGTGCTTCTACACTGAGCTTTAGTTCAGTAGCATAAATTGCAGAGATTGAAGAAGACTCAATTTAAAACATGCTTTTGGAAGCCAATTCAACCTATTTAAAGCTTTAGAATAATGATACTTAGATGACAAGAAGGGTAACTGGATATGAAACAGAAAAACAAGTACTCTGAGCAGAATTCACACCTGTGATTATCATGTTTAGGCCACTGTGTGCACAATATGTATTGTGCCAAAATGGGGAAGAAAGATTCCTCATCTGAGAAGGCAATGCAGATGTGAGCATCCACTGGGATTACAGCCCTCTCTTGCAGTTGAGTCTGGAGGGCATGGCTGGCTGGATATTGATATAAAAACACAGGCAAAATTCTCCTTTCACCAGAAAAGCACACTTGCTCTGGGGATTTCCTAGGAATATGTATTCTTGTTCTGCTCCTGGGGTTATGTGCATATAGGAGGGCTTCTCTGGGACTATTAATACAAGAGGTGGAAAAAAGAGAAGAGTAAGGAGCTGCAGGAAACAGGAGAAGCTTGAGTAAAGAATTATTGGTTCTTGTCTGATATGATTATTTTGTGCAAGTCTGTCGATTTCTGTAGTCTGTCCTGCTTAAAAATTAATGGTATTGCTATAAACCTACATTAAAGGCACTGTAAGAAGTTATTTCCAAGCTTGTTATCTAGTATGTAGTCTTATTTGAAGTCAATGGGCTCATTTCTCTCTGTAATAGCCAAGCAGAGTAGCAAATGTTTGCAGGCTGGGCTCAGACTTGAAAATAAGATAAGCACATTCAGCCTTCAAAGCACAGGTATAAGTTAACCTCATTATTGAACCCATGGGCTTGCACATGACACCAGTTGCAGAAGAAAGCAGAGGCCAAATGGAGAACAAGCTGCACCAAAGAAAGGAGGTGGCTTTTTTACATCAGCTTTTGGATATAAACAGCCATGGATCTGAGTTGTATTCCCAGAAGAGAGCAGAATACATCCCTGAAGGTGGTGTTTACAAATTAAGATTAAGCTCCAAGAGGTAACTGCAATGCTACAGTTATCATATAGGACAGCTATGTAATAAATTTGAGATTTCATCAAAACATTTGGGAATGTTGAACTTAGTGGCAGTGAATGAGTTGAGTCGAAGGAGATGAGACAGAGCTGGCCTGGCTAAAAGTCATCCAGACTTTGAAAAGCTACTGTGCCATCTCCATACCCAGCTGCCCATCACAATGCCCAAACCACTAAAAGCCTCAGCGATGCAGGCAAATAGCCACCACCTTGAAATGTACATCTTGATCTGAAAATAAAAAGTACAATAAGTGAAAGAAAAAAATCCCACATTTGTTTCTGAATTACTTTGCTGCCTGACTTACTTCGTTGGTATCTGTTCTCTCCACAGCTCTATCTGCATGGCCTGTTTTGGTCTGCTCTTGCAGCTGGTCAGCAAATTTCAACTCTTTTGATAAAATTTAAAGTGTTATTAAAAAAAAGAGATCATTGCATGAATTGAAAAAGAAAAAAAATAATCCTGATTTAATCTCTTAACCATTCCTTCTGAAAAATCCTTTTTTTACAAGTTTTCAAGCCTCTTAAAAAGAAAACTGCAACATCTTGAAGCTAGCAAAGTTCAGTAGCTGACTTCCTGAGAGCACCACAGGAAAGCAGTGGAATAGAAAATATAAGATGAACTATGAGGCTATGATGATATTAACATTCATAAGTCAAATATAGGTCTTGGAGTTCTTTTGTCAGAAGATGACTGATGAAAATGCTAAGTTGTCTGTAGACAGCTGGACTCAGGTAAATGTGGGTCTGAGTGTTTCACAAGTAAATGATCTAGACAAAATATTCTGAGTATGGAATTAGAAGGTTTTGTGAGAAAGCTAAATATATAATCAGAGAGGTGAAACAGTCTTTTCATATAGAGCAGTTAGCTGAGTGTTAATAGTTTAGCATGAATTTTAGTAGTTTTTGAGGTTACCTATCAGAGCAGCTACTCCTAGAGCTACCACAAAATTATTTTGTAGGTATTCTTTTGATTCTTTTTGTATCATTAAAGAACCTGCAAATGTCATATGAAAAGATACAAAAAACCTGATTTGCCTACACAAAAGGACTTTTTTGTTGTTGCTTTTTGTTTTTGGTTTTGTTTGCTTGTTTGTTTTTTAAAGACATGGACACTAGGAACAAAATGTTAAAAATAAGTAATATATGTAAGGAACAAAGCCCTTAACTACCATAGACGAAAGGTTTGTATCCTTAGGGATACAAATCATGCCACATGAAATGAATGAAAACAGGGTTAAAAAACCCCAGATGCCACATTATTCAGTTAATAATAGTACAGTCAGTTGTTCAGTCATCTTATTTTAACTTGGGATATTTAAAACGTATTCTTTAACAGAGAACTTCTCGTTTATGTCAATTCCATTTGAAAGAAATACCTCCTTCCTATTTTGTCAGTAGATGTTAATGTCCAAATACCCAGTCTTAGTGATTATTGAACAAACTGAACAGTGATTTCAAAAAATACAAGCCAAAAAGGCCTGAATAAAATCAAGATTGTTAATACACATAAATTCAGATTAGAGATAAACAGAATATTCATCAATTTATATATATATATATAAAGATATATAATGAAGAAATGTAAAGTGCTAGTGGCAAACTGGACTGCACTCAGTAGCTTTAGAGGAGTAACAGTGATAGTGTCCATACATCACTTATCTACATACATCTCTCTCTTTTTTCCTCCTCCTCTTTCTCCCCTCACTGTCCTCTGCTGATATGAATTCCAAGTCAGTTCTTCAGGACAGGAATGATGCCTTTTAAATTAATTGCTCATGGAGCCCAGCATATTGTAGATTGCTAGCTGCAGTTTCTACAATATTGTTAACAGTAAATAATAATATGAAGCTGTCCGTTCTGATCAAAACATTCATTTTGGTTTGAGTTATTCTTGTTATCAGCTGTTTCTGCATATGCTTATGGAGGCTCAAGATCAATGTATCTTCTGCATAAATCTGTTCATTTCTTTTAAAAAGGATTTCAGATTTAATTAATTGTCCTAGGAGTGAAAATATTTTTTTCTCCCCAGCATAATAATTTTGTTGATGGTTGCTCTTATCTCTAAGAGATGTATCAGCTAACAGTAGAATATCTGCTATTATTAGCATCCAGTAGACAGATGCTTCCTGAGTTTCAATGTAATTTGGAAAAAAATGCATAATTTTAACTTCCACTATATTGGTGGATTATATTACTTGATCAGAAAGTCTTTACACTTAATGGTTATCTCCTCCTAATGCCTGAGGAAAACTTCAGGCATTTTGGATGAAAGGACAGATCTGCCACATTAAAGGTGCCAGTGGTCCTTTTCTCTTTTGATGAATAATTTCAGAAGGCAGGACTCTGACTTTGTCCTTTATAGGAGTTTCTAAGCCCATATGTCATCTCAGAAATAGGATAACAAAGACAATATTTGGCTATATAATTGTAAAGATCTTTTCCTGTTTACAAATGTACAGTTTTCACAGGAGGGAAAAATCCAGACCGCCTTATCTTTTCTTATCAGAGTTTGCTATTAAGTGGCTTTGTAAAATAATTTACTCTCACTTAATTTGGCAATTTTTGTACTGGGAGCTAAGCATTTCCCTGGATTTTTTTTGAGGGTTATCTTTGTTATTTGCCAGCCCCCTCGGGTTAAGCTGGTGATGCTGATACGACTCAGCCCCTTGTCAGGTACTACTGGTCAACAGGTACAGAGATATCACTTGGCTCTCTCAGGTGTTTGCATATGTTCATCTCTCTTGCTAAAAACTAGACTACAGGACCAGAACCTGGAATAGATAAAATATTGGAAAGAATTCCTCTTTGCAAATTTAAAAAAAATTTCTCATAGTAGCAAAGAGGGAACTCCACTTTCTTCCTCTGAGTGGCCCACGGGCTACCTCCCCACCTCTCAAGGGACTACTGAGCCTTCACATCAGGTTACAGCCCTGCTTTTCTCGCTGAAGCTTAATTAATGATGATTATATAATCCTCCCAAATGGAAAATCAAATCTCTTGTATTTGATTTAGCACAGCCAGTGACTCATGCAGTCCCTCTGCAGAGCTCACATTGCTGTTCCCCTGGTCGGCCGCTCTTGCTCGGGCACAGATAATGTGAGGGCAGTTCTCTCATCTGCAGGCAGCTCCTGCCACATCCCCAGTATAGAAACAGCTGCAGAAATGTTGCTGCAGCAGGGATTACAGAGTATGACCTCCCTGCACACCATCCCTGGGACCAGCCCCGACGTGGACCCTCCTGCTAACCCTGGCACTGGGCTGTGCGGCTCCTCCAGCCTCTGGCTATAGCTGAGCCCAGAAGCTCTGGGGACTGAGATCTTCTGAAAGACTGAACACATGCTGTGAGCTATGTGAACTTTCACAGGCAGTATCTGGGGCTTGCACATGCATCTCCCTGCCTTGTCTTGAAAAGGGAAGATGTGCCAGTGACTGTTCCTCTGGGGGAAAACTTCATGGGTTTGATGCAGGTGGCATGGCAACGCTGGTGACAAGTCACCTTGGTATTTATCAGGTATTTCTTTTGCTTTAGTAGACAAAATAATCTCTTTGGCATCTCAGTGTTACAGTCCAATAGCCTTTAAAGCTCCAGAGCTCCCACCAAAGTTAGGGAGAGCATCTAAGCCCATAACTGGCTTTCTTAAGCCTCAGTCCTTTAACTTAATCCATTCAAACCTACCCCTATATGATGTTCTCAGCCATAAGTCACAATGCAATTAACATAGAAGGTACAAGGGAGGAGAGGGGGGGGATAAGGTCATTGGGACTGCAGCACACGTCCCCTTCCCTGAAGCACCACCATTATATAAGCAATGAAAATTAAAAAAACTGAGCCCAAGAAGATGATGATTCAAGGGAGGTTATGTAAAAGGTTATGTGGAAGTAGAACAAAAACTAGAGATATTTCTGTTCACGAGGGCAAAAAAGGACCTACTGGTTCTTCAAAACATTAGTGAAGGTTAAGTGAGAAGAAAAGGTGAAAGATTCATTAGGACTATCACTGCCACAATCCTACATTGATGAGAATGGAATAATTAAGTATCATGATGGGATACAATCTGCCCAGGGATAAAAAAAACGTTCCTGGAGCAGAGGGGCTGAGATGTCCCTCTAGCAGGAATGTGCAGGCAGGGTGGATTCAGAGTACGCTCAGCAAACTATCGGAAACAAAGGTAGGATTTGGTGTTGGGTAGCTAAAAAGAATCAGCAGAGATTTGTATTTAGAGAACATCCTGTATCAGTCTCCCATGTGTAAATACATGCTCACACTTCCACTGCTGTGAAAAGCTACAGGGAAAAGCATTCTTGAATACATTCATAAGGAATGTCTCCTGCTAATTAAGCTTAATTTGCAAGTTCTGTCTTTCTCCCCTCACCGTATGCTCAGCTAACTCTTTCCTTATCCTTAGCTTAGCCTCCTTCCTTCACAAACACCTCCAAAAAGGAGGATTTGGGACCAGCTGATCCTATGCATATAGGATGAGCACTGCCCTCTGAGTGGTATTTCTCTACCCCACCACCCTTCCCACTGCTGCCTTTCTTACTTGGAGAGGGGCTGGCTGGAGAACAGGTATTTGTTTAATAGGAGGAAGAGAAGAGCAAATACTGGCAGGGCCAGCAGGTGACAGCCCCACAGTGTATGGGCTGGGGGGACTGTCCTTGAAAATGGGGCATGCCAGGGCATGGGGGGCCAACCAGAGGCAGGAACCCAGCCCACCCTTGCACCCATCATCCTCCACAAGTGCCCATGATAAAGCACAGATGCTTTTCCCTAGCCCTAGGGCTGGAAACCTGCCCAAAGGGGCCAGCATGATGCTGATGTCCCCTATGCCTTGCTCAGGGTCCAGCTGTCTGACACAAGAAGCCCAGTTGGAGCTCATGACAGCCGCTATGGAGGTTTGCACCCTCCTCCAGATGCTCAATCTGTCCTTGGCCCAAGGTTATCAGCTCCCAAGCAGAGTTTGCTGCTGCTACATTGTGAGTCTAGTGCACTTGCTGCCACCTTTACCAGGAGGTGGTTTTGTGGATGGATTAAGGGCCAGGGTGGTAGTGGTGGTGGGGCAGAGAGACCATGGAACACACTGGTGAAGATAGTATTTCCACCAGGCTCTGCACTGGGCTGGGAAACTGAAGCCAGGACAGACAAATCAGGATGAACTTTTGAAATGCCACTCTGGAGTTCTGTGATGGGGAGAGGAGAAGGGTGCAGGAGGCACCATTTCACAGACCAATAGCAAAAAATATCCTCTCCCTGTCAGCCAGAGGGCTGGACTGCAGCAGAGTTGGGAAGAATGTGGAAGAGGCAAAATACAGTTGGAAGATTTAGAAAAAAGGTGGCTTAAAGGAAAAAGAAAAAAAATTGAAGCAGAAAGCACATCTTATTTGAAAGCTATAAGATGAGGTCTTTGGAAAATGATTTAGTGTATTCTGAAATCAATATGTTCCCATTTAGTTTATATGCATTAAGCTTGGGAAGGTAGCTGTAATGCAAGTTTTATCTTTCTTCTGAGAAATGGCCACAGATACAAATGCTGGGATATGAAGTCCTACCAGGGTAAAAGGGCAATGTTAAGGTCACACCAAAATAAAAGGCTGAAAATCCTTGAAGAAAATGGATCAGAAATTCCCCTGGTAGAAATGTATCCTTATGAGTCAGCACCTGAAATCCAGTTTCTGCTCTAGAAAACAGAATATCTTGGTGTGCATGTCTGTCAAGCAGCCGCATTTCGCTTCCTTCAAACTAGAAAGCACACAGGCAGTTACATTTTTTTATACAAATAAAACCTCAAATCAGATGGCACCAAACATAATAAAATATACATATCTCCATTCTGCACATAGGTTTCTATTCTAGTCATGTGGAGCAAGAGCAGAAAGTTAAATGGGGACAGGGACATTTCTCTCTTTTTTTTTTTTTGCAGTGTGGCATGCGGTTTTTGGAAAGCACGGTGGGGAATTTTTTAGCTGAGGATGACCTATTTGGAACAATACCAGCAACTTTGGAAATGCCACTCTGGAGTTCAATCAGGCAAGTAACTAAAGCAAACTTGGGCAGGCAGGAGAATGGAAAGTAATAAAAGAGTATTTCATTTCTGACACTAATGGCCGTGCAGCATTCTGTTTGTTAGGGAAGGGGCGAGGTGGAAATCTGCTCTTCATCCCTTGAAAGATGGTTTCACTAGATTGACTGTGGTGCATTAGTGATTGTGCTGACTGCATTTCTTTCCTGGTGGTTTTATTAATTTTTTTTTTTTAAGAGTATTGGGTCTGCGATGCTGGAGAGGAATGTAAAATGGCAGCTGGAAAGGAAGGTGAGTGGAAGTGTCCTCAGCCACTCGGGGACCCCTCACCCACAGCAAGAGGCAGTAGGTGAAGCACTCAAGTAGATGGCACTGCTGCCTTTCCCCAGAATGTGGCAGAGAAGAGTGAGAGGGCAGAATTGGCAGATTATCAACTCTGGCATAGAATTTGTTTTTAATGTAAGCCAGCAGATAGGGTAGCAAGCATATTATTTAGCTAATAGGTAGAGTCTTAGCACACAGTATTAGTGAGCACAAACAAACCCTCATCTGAACCTGTCATTATTTGCAAACTTACCCGGAATCCAGGATCACTGCTAACAAGTGAAGGGTGGTAACAAAATCAACCAACACAATTTCACTCTTCATAGGTATTCATCCAGCTATTGCAAAACAGCTGCAAGGCCCGTGTGAAGCAAAATTTACCCCATTATGTTAAAAATAGTCCTTTCAGTTAAAAGCCTGTCTTGTTCAATGGAGCAATACTTATATTTTATTTTACACAGCTAAAGTAACATTTATACAACAATTAAAGCTTACCATTGCTGTAAGACCGAAAATTTCCTACAAATTTTATGTATTCATATGTTGGAAATTCCTTTGGGTTCAAACTTCCTCTCAGAAGATGACAATAAAACTCTAGTTCATTGTCAGCTGGATTGTTAAAAGAAGAAGAAGAAGAAATAAATATACTATTTAAGCTAAACACAACCAATGGTGTCTTCCAACCCAAATCTTGCAACTGGCAGCACGAGAGCATCTTGTTACCGCTTAGAGCCTTGTACACCGATGTGCTATACATTGCAGGATCAGAACCTCTGCAAGGAATTGCCTTGCAGGGATGCAGGCTGCTCAGTGCTGTCTGCCTGCTGCCCAGTGACAGCCTACTCAGTGAGAGTAACTCACCCTTCTTTTACACCACCTTCATCACAGGAGTTACACTGCCACAGCACTGGTGTAACCAAGGAAAGAATCAGATCCTTCATCTACAGCTTTTTTTCTATTTAGGCTTTCCATGACTCACAGCTGCTGTACATCTACTGTTGGAAAACTATGCCTAATTACCTCAAAATGTCTATTAAATTAACTTTCATATATTAGCTATCAGCTGCAGGTTTTGTATATTCAGTCGACTGAGCAGCTGTACGTCTTACATTATTGTGTGTTTTCAGGTTCCCTATGTTTTACCTCCTAGAGTGAATAAGGATGAGGCAAGTAAAAGCACTTTTAAGAAAAGCAAAATTCAATTTGAAAAAGAGCTGCAATGATTTTACAGATACTTTTCAACTATAGAGCAAACCAAAGGTATGCGACATGGGCATGTCTCTGAACAGCATCTTATTTGAACAGGCTGAAATATCAATTAAGATGTGATTTGTCTCAGGCGAACTCTCAGTTTCCATCAGCTAACCTATTTTCCTTAGCTGTCTCAAAAGATACAGTATTTAATAATTAACACAACTGCAAGTAGTCTTAGCCTAGTAAAATGAAGGCAATGAGTTTCATTTAAAAATAGAAACAAAGGGTCATTCCAGGTGGCAAGATCTTTTTAAAAGGCTATGAACCCAGGTTTTATATTGAATATTATATAAAAAACAGTTTCTTAGGTAAAATCTTTATCCTGCCCTTGCTTTTTCATTTACTGGGGAAGATAAAATAAAACTTACTTTTTAGGTAATCCGATGAGGCAGAATCTGTCATAAGCATACAAGAAGATAACATCTTATAAATTTCTGAATGTTCTTGTTCTGGGAGGAAATTTAACAAATTCTGATCCAAGACATCACACTGCAAAGAAAAAGGACCTTTAAGAAAAATAGAAGTATCACGATAAGCAACACTTGCAGAGATGCCCAGCAATGTGGAAACAAAACCTGTGGCAATTGACAGGAATTTTCCCACTGATTTCCAGGGGCTACTGACAAAGCCTAAACCAGGGGGGAAAACACTGGTCAAACCAAGCGGCTGCTTCTCTGTGGACCAGTTCCCAGCCTAACTCTCAGTACTAAGTGATGATCCTCTAAAAATTCTCAGAGGTCGTCAGATTGGTTATGTCCATACACCAAATATCCATGATGAGATCTGGGAGCGAGCTGGAAAAAGGTGCCTAGTTGCTCACACAGGCCACCAGCTCCTTGCACAGGCCTGACGTGTCTCACTGGAGCTGGTTGTTTCCCCTGCAAACCCTGACCAGCTGGGAGTCACCCTGAGCCACTGGATCAGAACCAGGTCCAGCCCCTGTCTGGAGGTATCCCCTCAGCTCCTGAGCAGTGCCCTCGGGGCAGGAGCCATTCCTCCTCCCTTCCTCCATCCTGGCTGGTTGGCTGCAGGGAGAATGGACTCCCCAGCCTGGGAATCCCTTTGCAGCAGCATTAATTAGTCCCCAGGGAGAGCGACTTCTCAGTGCCACTGGCACAAGCTGAATGCCTGAGTGTCTCTAGACTCATGGTCTGCAAGCACAAACCTGAAATCCACCTGAATTCTAGCTACCGAGATTTGGGAATGGAAAAAAGAGATGGGTTCGTGCAAAAGGCCACAACTGGCCCAGGGTGGAGAAGATAAAGAGGCTGTCACAGGGCTGCCAAGAGGAAAGTTGCACTACCCTGATGCTAGAGGAGCATATCTGAAGGAAAGTCCTCAGATAAAGTGGCCCTCTAATGGCATTGACTTGCATCTATCCCACTTGAGACTACCTCGGGCTGAGCTGGCACACTGACACAGCTTCATGTGTCATCAGAGCAGCTGCTATCAGACTGTATAGTCATGCTGAAAATGTGTTAGCCCCGTATGAGACTGGCAAGTTATTAATCGTCATCATTTATTTATGTATTTACATAAGACTGTGCTTTGGTTTCCCTCTGCTTTTGACCCATGCCTGCTGTTCTTTGTGGAATTCCTGATTAGAGGAGTGAAACGCATCTGGTATACTTTGAAAATCAGAGTGCCATGCTTTATACTTACTGTGATGCCATAACCAGCTTGGACTGTTCCATTGTAAATATTTATTACATGTGCTCTTTATTTGAATACTCCTTTTGTGAAGAATATTTGAAAATTATTTTTGTGACTGTAGTGTATGGCTTATTAATATGCATCCTACTGATACAGTATATGATTAAGTTTATATAATACATATATACACAGTATACGTATATAATGTATACATTTTTATTTTATATACTCACATATATAAAATAATATACCCATGCATTATACTTATATTAACATAAAATACAGTACATTGTTCATGTAATTTTGGGCATGTGAAGAAAGAGAACCTGGCAGGAAACTGCAGTGGTGAGTCCTGTCCAAGGTTTATGGTACAATCTCAGAAAAGTAGTTTTCCTTCTTATTCCATTTCTATCTGTAAATGGTAGTTAATAATACTTATCCACCAGCTGCATATAAGTCTCATGGAGGTTAATTAATCTCCATCCACTAAGCAGTAACTGCAGGAGGACTAGATGTGAGCTGTCACTGCTTCTCAAACTCACTATTCCTTCTTCAGTGACCTGGGGATGTACTACCTTTTGTCGCCATACTGTGACCAAACTCTCATTCAAAACCTATTATCAGTTTTGCAGTGCTGTTTCTTTTTAAGGTGATAGGCGATAGCTGATAGAACCCTGCTACTGCACCTACAGTTGGACTTGAAAGGTAAGTTTTGTTCCACACACCCCTCAGAACAACCTCCTGCCCTGAGCACAAACTGTTCATTGATTTGCAAGTCTTGGCATTCATATTTTTTTGCCCCATCAGGTGTCATATCCAGAACTTAATGTTTGGTTTGTGTCTTTGCTGTTAGGAAATACCAACATTTTCTTAATGAGTTTGAAAAAATATGAGATGTCTACTTGCTACTGCATTTTTCACCTCTTGCTTCCTGAAGAAGTTAGGCACACCTGTAAAGCAGCGCACAGAACAGAATTTTTGGATCTTTTACATATCAAGACTCCAATGTTCTTGAATCAATATGTCAATCAAGAATATACCAGCAGGTCAAAGAGAAGGAAGTAAATATTCCACAGTCTTGCTGGAGCTGTAGGAAATGCCAGGCCAGGCAAGCCATTCAGAGCTAATTCTGTACCGGACCCAAAGAGCAGACATCTGGTGCTATGGCAAGAAGGTGACCAAAGATATGAACAGAATAAAGCTGGATGAGATGGGCACCACTCCACCACACTGTGGGCAGGTGCAGCACCTTTTGTCCGAGTTTGTGGACAGGCAATATCCGTAAGGAAACTCCATCTCCATCTGTAGGTTGGAAGTAGTTTGCTGCTTGTGTTTAACTGTTTCACTCAGTAAAGCAGGCAAGAAGGGGCAGGGAGGACACTCCTTCAGAGACTGCATAGTCTTGGAGTCACAGCATACCATATGACTGGAAAATTTTATGAGTCATGACCATATTTCCAGGAGTTCGTTTCAGCTATAGTCAGTCTTACCATGTGAGTTAAACCTCTCTTTACATCAATGGACCCTAGGAATAGCCTCCAGATCTTTTAATAACATACTATTTAGAATTACAACAGAGGAAGTTTGTGTTTGAAAATGCTTCGTGGAAGTTAGGGAACCTGTATTAAAGAGAATTGAATATATTTGTTCTCAGCACCAGAGTCTTTCACGTTTTTAATGAAAGAAAATAGATCAAATTTCTTGATAGGGGCCCTCAGAGAGCCCTGCTCAATGTTCTGACCAGTTTTGCTTCCCTTTCAGTGCTCAAAGCAGATTTGCAGAGTCTTTTTTTTCCCTGCAGTCAGAGGAGAAAGATTTGGTATTCTGTCCCTCAAACAATGAATTTAGCTTACAAATAGATCCTGGAGGTAAACAGAATAAGATACATAGATTTTCCAGATAGCACTCTGATCAGTTTTAAAACTTGAAAAGACATATGGAAAGGGCAGCATGGGACTAAAATTCCTAGTGTTCACCTAACTGCACACTTAGCTGGGCCCCTGCCCATGACTGTAGCCATTTGCCACCCCTGGGCAGTCACAGGCCTTTATTGCTTTCTCAGTTGCAGTCTCTGGCATGTACCCACTCCCTCCACATGCCTGGACTGGTGGGACAAATGTTAACCATTATCTCTCCATCAGCTCTGAGAAGGTCTGTGAGGACTCCTGCCCCACCTCCTGGTTGGTCCCTGGCTTGGGATATTATGTGCTGCTTCTGTGAGAACACAAAATAATGGTCATCCTTGTCCTTGTTTTGGGCAAATTTATCACCCAAGGTGTGACTTGGAGGGAAAACCAATTTAGTCACTGATGGACCAGCTCAGGAATTATGCTCAGCTAGGGTTTAAGGTTTTAGGCACAAGGTCTGAAATGTGTCTCCTTGAAGAGCAATGCTTTCCTGCAGCATATTTACTACCTCCACTAAGAATCAGTATTTGGAAGGGATAGCGTTAAAACCCCTAGACTATGAAAGACAAAAAAATACCATAGGAATCAGTAAACGTATGAAGAGTCAACATTGTATGCGGGACAGCACTCTCCCCACCTTTGAAGTAAAGGCAAATGTCAGAAAATAGTCAACTACTGCTTTTCTCAACTGTTGAGGATTAAAGAAAACTGAAATGGCTCGATTCAGTTCAATCTGTTGTTGCATAGCAATATCCTTGCATTTACCAGGAGCTGCCGCCTTTCATCAAGTTCCTTTCGTCTCAGAAGAAAATAAATTTTGCTCATATTACAGCAAGGTACTGTGTGTGAAATACATTTGTCTGGGTGGAAAACATAACACGTATTTTGTTAAAAAGTAAACGAGAGAAAAAAAATTGTAATTTCCCTAAGAACGTGTGTGTGTGGGGTGTGTGTGGTACAATAGTGATTTGGCAGCTATTTTTTTTCTCCTTGGCATGTATTTGTTTGAGACCAAGCTTCTAAAAATGAGCATGAGGATTAATCCTTAATTATTGTGCCATTTCTTCTGGAGCAGCCTTAGCAACAGGAGCAGAGTTCGAAGCTGTTCCTCTCCCCAGCTCCTTCAGCCCCAGGCAGCTCAGGCAGGAATATCTCCCACAGCAGCCTGCAGATAAAACAAACCCTACGTGCTGGACCCCAGCACTGAGCATCAGCTCCACCAGTACCTCCTGGGAGCCAGGAACACTCCCCTTGGGAAAGCAGAGCTGAGCTGTGGGGGCAGCCAACTCCCACCCCTCTGAATTCAGCCTGGGGTTTGTCCTTTACCTCCCCAGGAGCTGACTAAAGGCCTTAACAACCCCCCTGCTTGGCTGCCAGTGGCAATGGTGCTATTCCCTGCTAGCTTAGAAATCAGAGATGGAAAAGATCAGCCAGGTCACCCTGTCCCTCCTCTGGCCACAGAATTCCCGCAGAGCTTTTTCCATTCAAGCCAAAGTGCTTCATAGCAACAAAAACCTGATGGGTATGAGTCAGACAAAGAGAGGACAGAGCTAATCAACAGCAGCACAGCAGCCTAATGCAGGGACAAACCCCCTTGCTGCATTTTCAGGAAAACCCCATCCCACCACCATCCTTTTACTTCTCTTTCTGAGAAAAAGCAGGGCCTGATCCTATGACGTGGTAGAAAAGCAAGTGGCAGAATCACTCACCGGTAAATGCCCTAGAAGAGGTGTGATGCTGTCAGACACGTAGATGATGCTTCCACCTGTGGTTACTGCTATAATGAAGCCATCTAATGCCTAAGGAAAACAGAGAAGTGGAGAGTGATTTAATGGGAATGAGGGGTGTAAACAGGGCATCTCATCGCACGTTGATCAAAACAGTTTGACTTCAGCACCATATTGTAATCCAGTTGTAGGAACGTTATCTTGAGTTGCAGAACAGAAATTCTATGATTTTACAGTCTGATTTAACTTTTACAACACTCTTTGTAGTCTAGTAAAACTTACTATTGAAGCAACAAAGGACTCACAGGAACATTTCATGTCTCAGTTTTTAAATTAATCACACATTTTAATAATGCAAAATGACTAAGACTGGATCCCTTGGAAGTTACTAAAATGAACATTTGAGCTCTGTGTAAATATCAAAGGATGATGAAAGGATGCTCTCCTATCTCAGAATGGTACTTCTCTTCAAACCCTATAAATCTCAGTTTGTATTAATGTAATGTTGTATGTTACTGGGCTTTCATTTAAGTAAAAGCAATGCAAATGATCAAATAATCCTTAGCCTGAGTTTTAATTGAGTGATTTATTTTAAAGGTCATGGTATTAGATTACTCATTCCAAGAGAAATTCACTCTTCTGCAGGGTTTTTTCCTCACTTCAGTCCCACCTTGCAGTAACCCCCTTGACTCCTAGGACTGAAGGGAAATGGCAGCCTTATCTCCATCCTCTGCATAGGAACAATTTCACCTTCAAAATTAGTTCCTTCTTTAGTCTATGCTGTGAAGTTTTGAGCTAAATCTTGTTCAAAGTTAAATGTAGGTAGATTTGCAGATCTAAGGCAATATACTCTTAGTAGAACCCTCCTCAAAACTAGGAGTCAACAGCAGGTGCTCGGACTCTATATTAAAACCTAATTACTCCTTGTAATTAAGGAGTCACTGGTGAAGCTCCCAATACCTTCAAGTGGAGCAGGTCTGGGTCCTCTCTATCAGTTCAGCTGATGATCTGGAGTTGGTGTTGCCTGCAGTATTTGAGCCAAATGGGCACTGCAAACATGAGTGAATCAGAGCAGAGTTTGAATACACTCCAGAGGCAATACCTGGTCAGGAGATGAGTGTACTGCAGACAGCCTGGTCATGGTGACACGGTGCTATAAAACCTTACTGCAAAGCCAAGCATGCCTTCAAGCCAGAATAGAAGTTGGTTCTGTGAGCTGCAGCACATCCTTCCCCCCTGCTGACTTCAATCAGGGAAAGAATTCTGAAAACACTGGAAAATGCTAATTGTTTTGGGTTTTTTTTTTTTAATAAAATAAAATTTAAAAAGGAAAACACAAAGCCTTGAATAAACACACAAGCATATGTTCCTTTTTCCAGAGAATGCTGAGCACCCACAACTATTTAAGTCAATGGGAATCTGCTGGTGCTACAATCCTTTGAAAAGCAGGTCAATAACTTATACCACAGTAGAAGAGCATGTGTTCAGCATCTCTGAAAACCCTCCAGCTGCTATAGTTAGTTTGATTTTGTTAATCTAAGTGCAGAGAATATGTTTTTCTTTAGTGTAGTACATTCAAGCTGTTTTCTAAAAAAGCATGGTAGCTGTTAACCCGTAGAAGAGAGCAGTGGTTTTACAAGGCAGCTGGATTGTTCATGTTACTATGGTGAAGGTTTTTGGATTTTTTAAAAATCAAGTCTTTATTTCATATACAATGCAAATTATACAAAGTGACTCAGATCATAATTTTGTGGTAAACTGAAGTTAATGTAGGCATACATAATTCTATTTTTATTTACTCGCAAATGGTCCTTTCAACATTAAGAGGGCATATCCATCTTCAAAAATTTCAGTACTGCAAGAGTTCTAATGGACAAACAGAGCCTAATACCCACTCCTATGTAATTTGATGACAGCCTTTTCAATGGGGTGAGAAAAGGCCATTTTCAGTAAAGCTGATGTATTATCACAGTCAATTATGCTCTGGGTTCTTTTGAATCAGTGCTTGAAAAAAAACCTTCCCATCTTTTAATAACAAGATGGGAAAAACTTCAAGCAGTCTTGTCCAAATGTTAATAAAGTAAGATCAGCAGAAAGGCAAAATAGAATGATGAACAGCTGGCTCAACAGGACATCCCAATAACCAATGTTATCTTGAAGGGCATGGAAAATCACAGTAGCAAGAAAGTGATTTATAAGCTGGGAAACTCAAAGCAATTGTTTTAATCTAAAATTGTGTGGCATACAAGTAGAATCAACAAAAGCCGACACAGTCAAGACTACTGCTGGTTTGTTGCTATCCAAGGGAAATATTTCAGTGCAGGCTGAAGGAGTTATGTCCCATGCACTGAGATGGCAATGGGCAGTTGTCTGTGCAATGGGAATCAAATGTCTCTTAAAGCAGAACCAGGGGAGTCTCAACCCAATGAATTGTGATGGCCAATGGACCAACAGCCCCTGGGGGCCAGCAACATGCCAAGAAACATGCCCCAGCTTCGTGCCACCCCTTGGTGGGAAAAGCTGCTCCCTAGCATCCCTCCCTGCCTGCCACCAGAGCCAGGGTCATGCCCCATGTTCACAGCATTTGTGGGAGGAGAAGCTTGTTCTCAAAGGATACCCTGGGGCCATGCAATCTGCATGTGTTTGGTATGGGATAAAATCCTTCCTAAAGAAGGTTCTAGCTGTTTCTGAGAGAGAAAAATACATTTTAGCAGCTCATTTGCATTTCATCTCGAATCTACAAAAATGCCATTGAGTCACCTCCCTTCAAATCCCAGCTAGTGTTAAAAGCACCTATGGTATAATTTAAAGGTAATTTAAAAACTATCATTGCAAAATAACCCTACTCCCTGATAGAATAAAAAGAGTTTGATAAGGGCCTTGAAAATCATCACAGTGGAAATATTAACTGCATCAAACCAAGAGGAGCTGTCAGGTTTTATCTGCTTGTACAGCACCCAGCACTAGAAGGACACGACACTGTTGCTTTTTAGGTGCTAGTCTTGAATAAATATTAGGTAATAATAACGCCTTCCAAGAACAGGAGAAAAACTGCTGCATGCCCTTTTCCTCACCTCTGTTTGTAAAAATAGAATGCAATGTGTGATGTGAATCTCTCCCCTGGATTGCATTTTATAGAAGCCCCTGTGCAGCTTTGCAGGCTGCAGCTGCAAGAGCAAAAAGCAATGTTTGGGGACTTCAACCCGTTGTCCCAGTGACACCTCTGCTTGATGGTCAAATACAGCAGCACCCGAAGACTCCTCTTTGGATAAGAAGATGACATTTTATTCAAGACCATGGGCTTTTCTATGGCTGCTAAACAAAATCAGGAAAGGTACATATGCATGTTTACCTCCAACATCAGCTGGGTGAATTCTTCGTTGCTGAGAAACGAAGGCTTCCAGTCTTGCTGAATTTCAGAAATCTCTGTCTGTGCCGAGACTTCTGGACAAATAAAACATTTCAGTTTTTTAAATTCAAAGAAATCTGTATGTTGCAAGACTATATATGAGTTGCTATGAAAAGGCAGAAATAACCTTTGTATTAAAAAATTACAGTTTTCTAGTATGCGTTTTGCCTACAGAGACAGTAGCAATTATCTAAATTGGGCCTGATCTTGAAATGGTTTCCTCATTTTACACTTCAGCTCAACTTGAACTGCCTTGAGTGGGAGCCTGGATTCATAGAGCAATTGGCTTCAAGTAGCCTTACTTGGGTATTGATCAAAAGATAAAACCAGTTTGCATGGAACTGAAATCAAGGCAAGGATTAGCATATGTCAAATTGGTATTTACAATTTATAGCTTCCAAACTAGGATGCAGGAGAGCCAGGGTTCATCTTACAACTTTGTGCTGAAAAGGGAGCAGGAAGAAAACTCCTTCAGAGGAGTCCCAAAGAGTTGTGACCCCAGACAGCGGAGCTACTGCTCCCTTCTCTAAAATGTGAGCAAATCATGAGTGCTTGCAGCATCCTTGCACTGGTGCTGCACCCCATCTCTTTCTCCAGTGTCTACTACGAGACCCACAACGCAGGGCATATCAGGAGAGACAGGGGAGCACCAGCATCTCATCCCAAATCCTGCCTGGAGGGAAGGGTCTCCTATGCTGTCAGCCCCTGAGACACTGGGGGGGTTGTTGCCCAGTCCCAGCCCTACACCAGCCTAAGTATGCTCAGTCTCCAAGGGCTTTCCATGGAGGGGTGCAGGCACACAGGGTGGTACCAAGTCACAGCTTTGCACTGAAACTGGGGACCTTCCTGGGTGCAGCTGATGCATCATGGTGAGCTGTTTCCTTCCAAAATACAGCCACTGGTGTTAACCCCTCCCTGAGTCAGACAGGGTTATGGGGGACTGATCTTAGAATTTACAGTGACTTGAATTGGGTTTGTTCACTGCTCAGCTCGTCTAAGAGTGCTCCCTCATTTGGCTCTAGCAGTGGAGGGATGCTGAGCACAGCCTGCCTTCTCTTTTCAGCACCACCTGCTAATTAATCCTATTGATTAACCTAGAGCACGCAATACCCAGCAGTCCCTATGTGAAGCACATCATCAAATTGGCCAGAGTATTGCAAGTGGCTAAATGATATTAAAGACAGTAAATTTGTACCAGTGCCTGTGCATATTGTTGCCTAGAAAGAAATCAAAGCCTCTGTTTGGGCTTTATTAATGGAGAAGCAGCCTTCTGAGCTGAGCATCTCATACAACTTACTTTCTGCACTGCTGGGGGCTGGCACTGATAGCTTGGTGGCTCTCCACAGCCCCCATGGTCTTCTACAGAGATTTTAAAAACAGGAAAGGAAAAAGAGAGATCAGCTCTGAATAGCTTTTTATTATATTATCTCAGACTGAGGGATACTTTCAGAAGATCCAGCGCTTGGAAAAGCTGATATACATGAGACAGAAACTGTTAAAAGAATTTCTTGAGCTTTGGAAGATTCTGTGGATTATCAAGAAAGAGACTGTTTATGAAGCAAAAAAAATCTGAAAATTGACCTCCTTCTCTGTTAGAACTAAAATCTTGGTTTAGCCTACTAAATGAAAGGGAAATACTATTGAACAAGCCAGATCCAAAGTAGACTGAAGATAATCAACATCTTTAAATGCTGATGCTTTGTATTATATTGTGTGACTACTAATCTAGTTTAAAAATAGATAACATTTGCTTTTTTTAGCAAGTGCACAAAAACCAGTTGGAGTTTGACCCAATTGCTATGGAAAGATTTGTGACTGACTGTTGGCTTTCTTCTACCTATTTGTTCTTCCAGGAATGAAGTGCCTTTTGGAGTAAATTATCTGGGCTATCAGCTAAACTTGTCTACACTTATTCAAATTTCATGTGATTGTTCTTTGCTTGGCTTTATAACTGAGAAAATTCATATATTTCTTTACTCTGCCTTGAGCAGCTAAGAAAGAAAAAAAAAAGATATATCAATACTGTCATTTTTAATAGGTATATACAATTATTAAACTTTGGGATGTCCTAGTCACTCCCTCCTGTATGAAATCACCTTGTCTGTGGCAAAAAATCATGTAAGGAGAAACTGCACTATAACTACTATAATTATTGCCTCAGTAACTTGGACGTTTGTGATTTCATTATGTTGGGAGTCATGATATAACAGGTTTTATGGCCTTTTCCATGTTACCTAGAGCTCTCCAGGGACCAAGGACAGGAGGTGCTGGATGAGCGAATGCGATCCTGGTGATGCTGTGCATCCACTCTCAAGGGCCCCTTCTGCTTTGTGGAACCAGGGATGTCCCCCATGGTCACTCACTGAAGCTTCTTCCTCACAGGAGCAGAGCAAGAGGGCCCTATTTTTAAAATGGTGCCCTGATTTATAAGGGAGAAGCATTTCAGTCGTCCACTGCTGGCAGATGCCTACGCATCAGGGAGTCCAGAGCGCACATTCCTCTCACTGACTGGAAACTTGACTGACCAGACTAGATCAGCAGGGTCAGAAATTCCCTCTGCCTTCTTTGAGAGCACATTTCTAAGGGTCTTAACTTTCACTGTTTGTGCATTTTAAAAACAAACTCCTGGCTTTCCAAGGCTGAACTATTGCAACTCCAGGTGGTGCAAATGTGATGTTGCTTCTGTTTGTGCAAACTAGTTGACACACAACAGCTATCTGTGGATACAATTTGCTGAAGCTGACTTTGAAAATTGGGGCCGTTTCTGGTCTGAGGTTTCTGCTCACTGTGGAAAATTGAGTCCTACACAGTCCAGTGAGGAGCAGGAGGGCTGAACAGATTGCTTCCCTGCATTTTTCTGCAGAGAAGACGGGGTGAATGCTCTGTTCTTCTGCTCAGAATACTACAAATGTAAAGGAAGGGAATCTTCTCTCTGGCTCCACATCTCTCTTGTTCAAAGCATCCCTCTTCTTCACAGGTGCTGCAGGCCAATGCTGCCCTCCATCCCTTGGTTCTTACCATTTGCTTCCTTCTCTATCAGGTTGAGAGTCACCCTCAACTAAAGAGCATCCAAGGAGATGAATTTGGGCAGCACAGTGCCCGCAAATGATCTTTTTTTATGAGATAGAAAAAAAAAACACCCCACCTTCTGTTGGCACTTTCAGGCCTCTTGGGCCATTCTGATAACCACTGAAGGAAACAGGATATTGTAGTAATCATCTGGCAAACGCATGAAGAGCTGCAGTAAATCTTACCATTGTGTTTCTGCAGAAAGCCAATGACTTTTTCCAGCACAGTAGTTTTGTCCATTTTGCGAGTGTTGCCTGGAAGCATGGAGCTGAGCTCTTTGATGAGAACATTGAACTGATCTCGCCTCTTCTTCTCAGACTTGTTACGTGAAGCCCTGTAGACAGGTAGAAAAAAGATGAGCAGACCAAGAGGAAAAAACATCATGTACCTGCTTCAATGTATACACATAGAAATTAGCTTGCTGTGTGCCTTGGTATGTGAAGATCGACACTGGCCTCCACCAGAGCTGCAGAGACAAGTAGGAAGCAATTGTTCCTATCTCCTGCTCTTATCTTTGGGCCCTCTAAAGAGTCCAACAGGGAGATGGAGGGTCTGCTCATCTCTTTGTGATGCTAGTTAGGTAAAACCATCAGTTTGTCCTTAAGCCAGGTAAAGGAGCTGTGTCCACTCCCTAGGCATGTGCAGGATCTTAAAAGTTCACGCAGCCTTTGAGGAGGCACTCAGAGCAATAAGAAATAGGAATACTGTGACAATATTAAAATCATTCATAAAAGTGAAGCATGGGGACGGGTAAAACTACGGGTCGTACCCATCTGTGAAATCTTCACAGGAGAGAGGGATCCCAGTCTTGCAGCTCAGCCATTGCACTGGAGCTGGATCCACCCAGAGGGACCAGACCACTTTGGTCACTGGTCCTCTGGCTTACAGAGAGAAAGTGGGATGTTGTCTTGCAGTCATTAGGGATCAGGGCAGATCAGGGACCTGAGTAGGAGTTTGCTGCAGCTCCCACCTCATTCATGTGCCACTACGTTCAGTCTCTTTTCCAAGGAAATGGGCAAGCAGGAGGGAGGGCACCAGCACATCTCATCCCAGCAGGGACCATGCCTGAGGTGGGATGTGTTCCCAGACCTGGGGGCTTAGAATTGGTAGCAGGGGTCCCCTGCTTGCCCCCAATCTTTGTGTGCCATTGGGCAAATGTGATGGTGCCCCAACTCTTTAGCTGCAAAATGGGGACTCCACAGCTTCCTTCACCTATCTGGTCTATTTAGCTTGCAGAGTCCTCAGAGGGATCCTGCTTCTGCTGCTGTGTTTGAAGAGATCATAGAAAGAAAGGACCTGATTTCATTAGGAGTGTTTTGGCACCATAATAATGCTGTCATTAAGGCTGTTGGTAATCTTTTCATTGTGTGCACTTTTGTTTTTAAAACTATATGTCAAACTGTACACAAGCACAAGTGTCTTCTGAATTGTTCCCATGAATACAACAATTGTTCTACTTGGAGGATATTACTGTAGCCATGAGAAAACAGAAATGAATTTAACCTAGAGAGTTCATCTGTTATTCTGAAAGGTCCTCATGCAGACAAAATTTGCCTTGTTAATTACATAAAGGTCTAAAAATCTGATTTCATTTTGACAGAAAAGAAAAGCCAAGAGGCTTTTTCTCATTCTGAGTTTCTCAGTCCCAGCTAACTCTGATGTACCTCACAAGCAGCTCTGGATGCACACTGCTGAAAATCAGAGCAAAATTTAGCCCAGCATTTACATCCTCCCCCTAAGGACCAGGATGGCAATAAACATTTTCAGCAGAGAAATCACTGCAGAGTCTTCTGAATGTTACTACTGACAGAGGGGTAATTTTTGTTTGTCTTGCTCTCAACCCTGAACACACTAGAAAGATACACTGGATAGAAGCCAACACTTGATTATTTTACAGCTTTGAACGCAAGAGATTGGGTGGATACTGCCTGACTGATTTCAGCCTGTTCTTATTACAGTGAGAAAGGCTGTCAGGACAAGATGTGAAAAGCTTCAGCCTTATCCTGTTTCTGTCAAGGGGACATTAGGAATATCAACATTTTACTTCCCCATAATTCAATCCTCAGTTCATTTTAAGCTCAAAGGGTCTTGATCCCCCTGAAAATAAATTTTTCCCATTTATAGGGAAAAATATTGCTTTTCTCAAAAGATAGAGATGTCTTGAGAGAAATATAAAGTATATATTTTTTAACACTTGACATTTTATTCATAAAGGAAATATAAAAACTTGCAGAAACAACTCTAGCAAGATTTGAATTGATGATCACAGTAAAATCATAACATGGAAAAAAGATGAGAAAAACCCCCCACAATTAGTTCATCTAAACTATCCCTGCACAGTTGTAAATGCTTTGTTCAGTCCAGTTGTAAATGTCTTAAATAATGCGGTTTTCATCACAGCCATTGGAAGATTATTCCCTAGCCATGCTTACTTCACTGCTGGGGTATATAATTTACAGCAAGCCAAAACAGTCTCTGCCTTACTTCCACATTATTGTCTCAATTCTCGTCTCTTCTCTCTACTCCAAAAAAAATAGGGCATATCCAAGGGGAAGGAGACACAGTATGAATAAAATCTGGATTTTTAGTGAATACAGCTGAAGGTAATACAGATTGAATTCAGAATTATCAAAATTGCCCATTTAAAATAGCCTTTTCCTTCTCATATATTTGCTGTTTATTGTCTTAAAGAGAGACTGATACTTGCTGACTAGGAGCCATTACATCTTGCTGATTTACAATGATATGTGGTTTTACACTATATTTCATATTTCTTTATGCTGTCTAATGGTATACACTGTATGTGAATCAAAGCAAGTAACCACAGCACATACTTTCATTCAGACTCTTAAATTTGCTTTTTACTGGAGTAGAAATCACAGGTGATAATCCTTATCTATCAAGACCTTACTTGTGGTTCACTTCAAGCTGGCTTTGTCTGCAATTTGGAATTCAACTGAATTGCAGCAAAAATATTTTAAAATCATTTACTATTAAAGCAAGATAGAAGAAAAGCAGATAGAGAAAAAAGTGCACAAAGCATGCTTTTGGTTTAAGATTAATAAATTCATAAAACAAAGCAGGCCTTGTCTAGGATCAGGACCAGGGAATTGAAAATGACATGATGGTTGATCTTCAGAAGCTCAGTAAACCCCAGAGGTCTTCCATGCTCTGAAGTGTGGTGCCATCATATCCATATTTTAGTCCTCAGGTCTTTGGAGTGAAGTAGTGACTTAGGGAGCCAGAGGATGAAGAATGGGAACTCAAAATAACCTGTGTCCTGAGGCAAGAACTATGCATCTTGGCCAAACAGTAACCACTTGGCTTGGGGGTGGGAGTGCAGGTGCCTCTCCTTGGGGGAGGATGCTCCCTCTCTCTTAGCATGGGTGGATGTCTGTGTCACACAACCTGTACATGCCTAATAAATCACAGTGGTCTGTAAATGGTGTCTGTATCTGTGCTAGTCACACTCCCAACCTGAGAAACCCAGCTCCTGGCTTGGGTCTATCCCCAAAGAATTACATCTAGAAACTTCCAGTCTCACCTACTTTTTTACTCAGAAAAGAAGAGAACAATTTTCTTGGCTTTTTCACCCCCTGTTCTATTTCTCAGCACTGAGGGACCCAGTCCTTACACCAAGTAGAAGAAAGCAAAGAAGGCATTTCCCCTGAAGCAAGGGACAGATGAGAGTCCTCAGTGTTCAATACACAACAGCAGAATGTTCAATGGCTTCTCCCAAGTTTGACTCTTTAAAGCTTTGGAAGAAAACATGCAGCTTTTAAATGAATCTGAAGGGGTTTAGAGTACTGTAGTAACTTTAGATCTTCATGAACCCTCTCATGATTTTGGACTTAATTTTAAATTTAGATTTACTTCCAAAAAGCAAAAATCGTTTAAAATTACAGTGTAAAGAAGCTATTTCCTTTTTTCATTTTCAAAGTTCTAATTTTTTTATCCACCTTGACAGAGGCCTGCCCCAGGGTATGACAAAAAATTCCCCCCAGGAACAAACGGCATGGAAACCATACCAGATGGTGATGAAAATCGCTGATAGCAAGGATACGTGTTATCCTATTTTTGTCTTAGATGGATTCATTCAATGCAGTTTGCTTTTTATTTTTTTTACAATTAGCACAAAAATATCTTGAAGATAATCAGGCCGTAGGCATGTGAGGCAGCAGTGTGAGGTGGGCTCTCTTCTCCCGCTCCCCCCATCCCGGACCTCAGGGTCCTGGGAAAGCAGGACACCTCTCACTGTGCTACACCCTCTCCCAAGACCTATCTCTCTGCCATGCCTCGTGGCAGTGGGAGGCATCCCTTCCCCAAATCCACCTCCTCTCCTGTCCCCAGGCACTCTCCTGGCTGGCAGATGGATGGGCAGTGCTCCACGCGGAGCTGCACCCCGTGTTGTCCCTCTGCTGAGCACAAAGCCCCCCGTGAAGGGCAGCAACAACACAGCTCCAGGGGCTGGCAGACTCCTGGTCTGGGTGGATCACCCCTTGCTGGTCTAAGGGGGGGCATTTAGGTCAGGGTTTTCCCTCTCGGCATCCAAAGCAGACCTTCTGGAGCCTGAGCCTGCATGCACTAAGAGGAGGGAGCAAAGGGGAATGGTTGAGCACGGCTGCAGCCTGTGCTGACCTATATTGGTGAGAAAAAGCTGCAGGGAGGAAAGAAGCAGAGAAGGAATCAAAAGAGATGAAACTGGATCAACCAGTTGTGCCTGGACTGGAAATACTCTCATTAGAATGAACCAAGAGGAAAAATGTGGGCTTCCTCCAAAGCAATTAAAATGCGGGCTGCAGTATTGATAACGTGTCTAGAAAAAAACCCCTCAAATGCTTCCAAACGGCTTTCTATAGATGCCAATCAGATCTGACAGTTATTGATGTGGGTCTTCCACCTTGAAATACACCCTTTTCCTCCTCACAAAGTATTCACAACAATCACCCACCAACTGGGATCTGACGATGGAGTGCCGAATGTGTGTGAATAAAGGCTTGTGACAGTTTAGGGCTGACACAGCACTTTCTGTGGTCTTTCCTGGCTCTGAAGATAACTTTGGGGTGTTTTCATCACTCTGAGATAGGTGTTGCTGAATAAACGACCATCACAATAGGGGAAAAAACACCCTATATTTCTTTAGTTATTTTTCTTTTGCGATTTTTTTTTTTTAATACCCACATTTTTATGCACTGGGGAAGATCAGATGACATATTATAGCAGCAGGAGTACATTGTTGGTTCTGCAGTTCTCATGTTTTGCAGTAATGTGAAGGAAATGATCAATGCTTTGGCTTTTTTAACATTTTCCACAGGAAACATTGCTACATTATTTTCTTCTTACAGAGTAGCCAAGAATAGGAATCTGTGAGATGGCAGTTTTTCAAGTTGTGCTTGGCTGTATTTTACTCTCTTTCCCTTTGATTAATTGATTATGGATAAAACAGCTTCTGCAGCAACAAACACTATCAAGCTCGTCACAAAATAAAAAAAGAGTTGTAAAAGAGTAAGTGCTCACCTCTTTGCCCTGTCTTTCTCATCTTCATCCATGAGATTGTCTAAGCAGTTTTTTCTGTTGAAGGAATGCAAGAATCATTAGAAAATGTCATTTTGTTAGCTCTATTTGCAGGTTAATCTCAGAGTTGCTCTATTTCATTTTAATAACAGAGTGATGATATCCAGGTCAGATAAATGTGTCAGCAGTGCTTTATGCCACAGTCCTTGATTTTAGGAAACATCCATTGCAGATAATGTTATTCCTGAATGTCACACCAGCCTCAGGGGCTCCAGCCAGGGATCAAGGCTCCCAGGCATAACATGGTGCGTCAGCACAGCACAAAACCAGCCACTTCTTGGGGGATTTTTCCATTCAGAGGTTACTCTCTGCCTGTATGAACCCTGGGGGTCTTCCCAAGTTCCAGAGATGTTTTCAGCACCCTCACAGTACCCCCCCCCCCAAAAAAAAAAAAACATCTCAGGTGCAGGAGCTGGCATCACTGATGTGTCTGAGTCCTCAGGTGGAGCCTCCTCCTACTGGGAGGCTCTTCATCCTCCTCTGTGGGTCCTGATCCAAAGTCAAACAAGATGGTAGTAACTATACTGAATTACACCCCAAATTCAAAGTGTCCTCATAAATTTCCACTGTCTAAGCTGAAAAAACCTTCCCCTAGCCCAGACAGACCATCTGCCTGGAAGAGCCAGCACTGAGGATGGGGACTGTGCCATCTCCATCACTCTTTTTGCTAATCATTGCAAAAATGTTGTGGCCTGCCGTCAGGTTTACAGTCCAATTCAGGTTGAGCTGTAAGGAGAAAGTACTCTGACCACAGGACGAGTTCAAAAAGCCACAGGGTAAAAGGGGGTAAACTGCATGAATTAAATAAATTTGTGTAGGCAAGGTGAAGGGAAAAATACAAAAGCTGAACAGATGAAGGCTTTTTTCCTCAGAAACACTTGTCACCAGCTCACTGCCCACCCTCCTTTGCTCCTTCACCTTATAAGAAAGTGAAACTCAAGCCATAACTACTTCACTCTGGGGAGGAAGCCCAGTGTGGATGCAGCTTCTCGTGGCACCTCGTGCCCACATCAGGCACAAAAGCCATTTGCTGCTGCATCCCACACAAATATTTTCCCAATTGGCAGCACAATGCTGCTACAGACCTTGGATATTGTCAAAGCATCGTTTTCAAAGAGGTGATGTAATGACAAGCAGTGATAACACTCATTTTCACAAAATCAGAGCTTCTCATTAAATGAGTCCTCAACATGTAAGACATGAATAAAATTGGAGTGGGGTGGGAGGAGTTAATTGCTAGACATTATTTAAGGCCATGGTATTTCCCATATATGAGTCACACATAAATTTGCCTGTTTAAAGTACATTTTATGAAAAAAAAAACAAGAGTGAAAACTTTATTGATAGTAAGAACAGTGAATAAATTCCCTCCTTCTGCTACTAGTTCTCTTACAGCAGTATTCCACCTGTTCATTACTAAACAGTTAAGAAAGTGAAACAACCATGCAATTTTTTATCAAATCTAAGAGTAATGAGGAAGTAAAGTCATGGTTCACTGATTGGAAGGTAAAACTGCTACTTCAAGGCATTCAGTTTGTTGATGGAAGAGCATAAATAGGAAACATGAAGGCTGAGGGACTGGATTTTTAGTCCTAACAGGCAAATTTAAGCTGCTGAATTCTATTATGCAGAACACAGTAACATATAATACCATGTAATTTTTAGGGTTTTTTCCAGATATTTATTTGTCCTTGCAAAACAGTCAAGTCAGCTACATCACAATCTATACTTTATAACAGGAAAATGTATAGACCCAGCTAAATTTTATTTACCATTATTTTACAAATACTCAGACCTAGTCCTAGAATCAGACTGAATAAGGAAGGCATCGGGTATTACTGATGCAAGGGTTAGCATTTAGGATTTTGCTGTCTTTGCTAGAGCTTTGCTCAAAATGGTCTGTTGCATCCACAACAGACTTTAGGGTATGACAAGCAAAATGGGGCAATATCAGCAGACGTTGTCACTTTCTCTGAATCCCTGAAGGTCTTCCTCTGATGCACCAAAGCCTCCTCTGGTTGTAACAGCTTCCCAGTAGAAAGCAGAAATGTGGGGATGAGAGCTCTGGGTGGTTCTGAGGAAGGATGGTGGTGGTGGTGGGGCAGTCAGCATCAGTGCTGCACAGCCCCAGATGTTTTGGAGCGGTATGAGGTACCTAATGGATAAGGGCTTCCTGCAACTGTACCCTATAAACAATCAAGGAATTACACTGCTGGGAAGCCTCTAGGAGAGACTTAGGAGAGAGCAACAGGTCTAACTGGTCTGTTCTGCCAAGGATTTGGCTAGATCTGTAGAGCAATTCATGGCCAGCTTCCAGTAAACAAGGTTTCTCCCTGACTGACATGACATTCTGGACCTGCTGGGCTGTTGCTACTGTTAGACAATATCTAATTGTCATTTTGCTTCTGTTTGTTCACACAGCAAACTCTCTAGAGCATTGTAAGCATTTCTAACAGCATAAGCCAGTACATATGTACGATATGAAATTAAAACTGTTCTCAATAAAATAGATATGGCAGGGTACACAACTGCTGCAAACCAGCACTGCCATCCCTCTTCTCAGCCACACCAGATGCTGGCTTACACCTGGAGGAGAAACCCATTGCATGGAGCTCAGGTATGTGCTTAATACAACCCACTTGCTTTTTGTTATCCTCCCAGCCCATCAGCTTGGAGGGTCCCAAATGGCAAACTGGGAATCTACTCTCTCATCCCCATTAGTGGCTCGTTTAAGAGGAAATTCTGGCTCATTGCAATGATGCAGGCAGGCAGTAAATGCTATGGTTCTGTGCCATGGTTTCCCTGAAAAAAGTGCCATAACAAAACAAGTGGCACAAGGAGTTCTCAATTTGAACCACCCTTTCATGCAAACAAAGAGAATTTGGAAAACCATGGGTAGGAACGCCACATCATGTAGCTTCTGCTGAGGGAGTATTTAACAGTGACAATTACATTTAGAGCTTCATCAATATCATTGATTGATAATATCATTATAAACAAGGATTGAAGACACTGTCATTCAAAAAGATGGGGAACCACTTGGAATAAGGAGAAAGCTCACATAATCCTATCAGGGCAGTACTGAGATGAACACACAGAAAGATGCATACCTGAAAGTGGGGAGGAGTGGCACTGTGGAAACAAAAGACTGGCTAAAACTGTTAACTCTGTCCCCCTGGCTTAGTTATGAGATGGAGAATTATAGCACAAACATTTCCCCCTCCACATTCAGTCATACAATGAATAGTTGCTTGGGAAAGAAGTAATTCAGGCAGAGTGCCAGCTCGCTCCAGGGACTCTCCAGAAGAAAGGTTGCACATGTTTGTTTTGATACAGTCTATTCCCAGTGGACAGAGCTTGCACTGTAAAATTCATCAGGCACTGATCACCTTATCCTATGCTAGAAACATGTTTTTTAGAGAGTTAAACCACTGCTCTTCTGTGTGGGTGAGGTTGTTTTCTCTCCCTCCTGTCCTACCACTCATAAGGATATGCTACAAAATGACTGACACTTGAATGTAAGTAATCAGCTGCTGATTTCCCACTAAGTTGCCACGTGGCCAGCTAATCTCAGTTCCTACAAATCAGCCTGACACTTAACAAAAAATTTTAATCATATTTGTTTAACTCAGATGAATTAAATCAGAGCCATAATTTCTTTCAGAGGTCCTGGGATGTGCCTGGGGAAGCCTAATGAGAAATCACAGTGCTTGAGCTCTTCTGGCCCTGTGTGTGTGGCACCTGGCGGGGGGCAAGAATAGGCTTTTCCTCTTCTTTGCTCCCTAGGATGGGAAGGCACCTGCCTCCCACACCCCACAGGCCTCTTTGAGGTTTTCAGCACTTGTCCTGTACAGGGCATGCTGTGTTCCCTGCAATACCCTGGTGTTGCTTCCCACCCCCTATAGACATACCTGGGCCCTCCCTTGGACCTCACCCTCAGACCACTTAGGATGCTGGTACAATACCACCATCCTAAGTAAAGATGATGATATGGCACTTGGAGAACAATCCCCTCTCAGATAGGAGATGGGCAAGGATCATATGGAAAATTGGGACACTAGGAAGAAATATCTTGAGCTACCTTCTGGGCTTAGGGCAGACCCCCCCAACAACTGTTATCTTTGCAAGGAGGGAAGATGAAGTGAAACAGGGTGGAGGGTAGACATACCCCTGTGCTTTCCAGACACATAGTTCAGCCTTCAGTGCCCATCTCTGCTCAATGTTACTTCTGCAAGATGCTGAGGGCTGCCTCAACAGGGAGTTACTCTCTGGTTCCCTGTCTGAAGGGGAAGAAAGAGGCTGTCAGCAAGCTTGGTGTTATAAAGGAGGCATGTGGGTATGTTCAGTGGCTGAGGATTTAAAGGCCAGATCCACCCATGCACAGCATCCCGTGCGTAAGACCCAAGATATCACAGGAAGAAGGCACTGAAGGGCAGCACAGCTGTGTGAGTGAGCCAAGGGGACAGTTTCTGGCACAGGGGACAGCGTGTGCTGGCATCTCTGCCAGGCTCCCCACCCAGGGTTCAAGAACAAGGTCTGATGGGCCTTGTGATCAATAGTGTGGTCCTATAGGTGCTCCACAGCATGGGTGAGATGGGCTCCTGCCCATGCTAGGGAGCAGCACTGTGGTTTGTCACTAGCAGCTCTGCTGCTGCTTCTCAGCTATGGCAGAGCTCTGAAATGAAGGAAACTTGAAACTGGCTGGAGGGCCAGGCCCAGAGTGTGGTGCTGAACGGTGCTGATCCAGTTGGCAGCCGGTCACCAGTGGTGTCCCCCAGGGATCAGTGTTGTGCCCAGTTGTGTTTAATATCTTTATTGACGATTTAGATGAGGGGATTGAGTCCATCATCAGCAAATTCACAGATGACACTAAGCTGGGGGGGAGTGTGGATCAGCTGGAAGGCAGGAGGGCTCTGCAGAGGGACCTGGACAGACTGGAGAGTTGGTCTGATTCCAACGGGATGAGGTTCAACACGGCCAAGTGCCGGGTCCTGCACTTTGGCCACAACAACCCCATGGGGAGCTCCAGGCTGGGCACAGAGTGGCTGAGAGCAGCCAGGCAGAGAGGGACCTGGGAGTCTGGATTGACAGGAAGCTGAACAGGAGCCAGCAGTGTGCCCAGGTGGCCAAGAAGGCCAATGGCATCCTGGCCTGGATCAGGAACAGTGTGGCCAGCAGGTCCAGGGAAGGGATTCTGCCCCTGTACTCAGCCCTGGTGAGGCCACAGCTCGAGTCCTGTGTCCAGTTCTGGGCCCCTCAGTTCAGGAAGGAGATTGAGGTCCTGGAGCAGGTCCAAAGGAGGGCAACCAGGCTGGTGAAGGGACTCCAGCACAAGTCCTGTGAGGAGAGGCTGAGGGAGCTGGGGGTGTTCAGCCTGGAGAAGAGGAGGCTCAGGGGAGACCTCATCGCTCTCTACAACTCCCTGAAAGGAGGCTGGAGCCAGGGGGGGGGTTGGGCTCTTTTCCCAGGCAGCTGTCAGCAAGACAAGAGGGCATGGACTTAAGTTGTGCCAGGGGAGGTTTAGGTTAGATATTAGAAAGAATTTCTTCACGGAGAGGGTGATCAGACATAGGAATGGGCTGCCCAGGGAAGTAGTGGATTCTCCGTCCCTGGAGATATTTAAGAAGAGACTGGATGTGGCACTCAGTGCCATGGTCTAGCAACTGCAGCAGTGGGTCAAGGGTTGGACTTGATGATCTCTGAGGTCCCTTCCAACCCAGCCAATTCTATGATTCTATGATTCTAAGTATTTCCCTTTCAAGCCTTGATGGGTGGCAAAGACAAAGATCAGCAAATGGGAGGTGACAGGGTGACAGGCAAGAAGTCACTACCTGACTATATTAAAAGGCTTCTTCCGTGTTTCACTGATGTGCCACTCAGATATGCCCCTGTGGACACACACAGGAAGGATCCATATAAGCACAAATCATATGAAATCAACAAGTTCATAGACATATTAAACAAAACTGCACTCCTCCATCCTAATTTTTCAGATGTGAACCTCTGAACTGTTACAAGAACATGCTGGAATCCATAACTAAACACAGCACAACCCCACCTGGAACAATCAAAATTGATTTCTCAAAATGTAAACAGAGTAGTTGTAAGAAATCTTAAGATAGAAAAAAAATCACCTTTCTGATGATATGTATTGTCATTTGAGAAGGAACAGTGATTTTTTTCAGTGGGAGAATGGCTGTCTGCAGTTACCAGGGGCCATGTAATGCTGTGATTGTTATGGGAAATACTGTTTTTACAAGTAATGGAAAAATCCAGTAGCATGGTAAGTGTCCAGCTTTAGAGTTATGACTATTTTTGCTTGCCAGGGTGCAGCCTTGGCTTCCTGCATTCAGTAGATTACCGTATTTTGTTTAGACTACAGAAGAAATTGTTTGGAGGTTTCTAAAAGAGAAAAGAAGAAAATTTTTTCCAGAAAATATTTGACTTCATGAACCTCTTGGGCTTCTGTTTCATTCACGTGTGTTCAAAGAAACTTTAGATAGTTATGGGCTTAATGTAAAACAGACATTAAAAAATAATCCAAATGCAGACAATGAAAATGATGGAATTTGACACAAATTAATAAACCCCTCTTCTGCACTGGAGATGGCAGGGAGATACTCACAGGTACTGCACCTGAGAATTATGATATTATGAGAGAGAAAAGTAAAGGCTCAGAGCATATTTTAGTTTTATCCTTTATAGTACTCCCATTTAGTGGGAAGAGGTATTCTTTTCTGCATGTCAGAAACCTTGCATGTAGTACCATGTGCTCCTAGACAGCTTCCCCCCCACTGCTACTGGCTGGATTTCAGGGTGTGAAGCCTGTGAACCCTCTATAGGTGTGGTATAAATCACATCAGTTTAAGTCAGGAGTGAGACAGCTGGCTTGCAAGCAAGATGGAAAGTTTGGGATCTCTGATGAAGATCAGTACATCCATGCTTGTTATCTTCCACTATTGTTATTATTATTGTTGTTATTATTATTATGGAATGACTGAAGCCATTCAGACTTCAGGGAACAGGCTCAGAGGATCCCTGGGTTCAACTGCTGCCCTGCTCTCCCCTCACACAGCTGGAAACAGAAAGGCAAACAAATTAAACTAACGTTAATCAGCAAAGACTGCCATCTGTATAACTCGGAGCACTTCTCTGTGTGCCTGGCCCCTTCCAGCAATGCTGAACAGGATTAGCCTTCTGTGGGCGGATGGGGAAAGTAGGTCAGTTTGGTAACATGGAGGCGTGTGATGAACGGAGGAGGATGTGGCTGCCATGGTCTGCTGGCAACTCTCTCACCTTCCCACCTCCCCACTGGCCCACCTGGGCTTGCCATGGGATGTATGAGGCAGCTCGGACCCCTGCATCCCTGCAGGATGACACCGGCCACTGGTAGAAGCAGGGATCTTGCAAAGCATGGCTGGTGCATTGGAGCTAATGGGTGTAGTTCAACAAGGAAACTGAGGTATGGGGCACCTAAAGGCTTAGTTACTACTAGTTCATTTACAAATATTTGACAAAGGTTATGCATGAGCAAATTGACAAAGGATGGTAAATCACCCTGTGGAGGTATTTTCTGTCTGTATTGACTGTGTTGGATGTGTAGGGATGGTGGTAGGAAAGCCAAAGCTCACCTAGAGGTGACACTTGCAGGGCACATCAAGGGCAGCAAGAAGAGCTTCTGCTGCTACATCAGTAGTCAAAGGATGAACAAGGAAAGTGTGGGACCACTAAAATATTGGGGGTGGGTAGGGAGGTGAATTAGTGAGAGCAAATGCAGTTCAGGCTGAGGTACCGATGCCTTCTTTGCTGCAGTCTTCATCTGCAAGATCTCCCAGACATCTGTGTTGGAGGCAGGGTCAGGGAGGAAAAGGACCTGCATGGGGTGAGTGTTGACTCAGGGAACTTGAGGGAGCTTGAGGAAAGCTGACCTACACAAGTCAATGGAGACTGGGGGAGCTAGTGGTGTCCTTGCTAGACTGACCTCTCTCATCTTTGAGGAGGAAGGTGCCTGGTGACTGAAGAAAGGCAAATGCTTCCAGGGTGATCCAGGAAGCAACAGGCCAGTCAGCCTCATTTCAGTCACTGAGAAATCAAGGAGTCTTTTTGGAGGACAAATGAAGGAGAAGGAGATCAGAAACACCTTCTGATGTTAGCATGGATTTACCAAGACTACCCTGACCTAATGGGGAGAGAGCAGTGGATGTTACTTCATGCTCAAAGACAGGGCTGTTGTCATGGGGGGAACCCAAAGAGGCTGGAGGGAGTCTCATGAAATGTGGTGGGGACAACTGCCAAGTCCTGCACCTGGGAATGAAGAGGCTCTGATAAAGGCTGGGGATGGAGTGACTCTGCAGGAATGTCCCTGGAAGTCCTGGCAGGCAGCAGGCAGTGATTTGTGTGTGAGCGGGTGGGATGCCTTGGCATGACAGTCAACAGCCCCCTGGGCTGCCAGGACTGCACAGTCTGATCAAGGGAAGGGATTAGACCACTCAACTCATCCAGGGCAGTGTGTCTGGGTTGGGGCCCCCCAGCACAGAAAAGATGCAGTTTAAATGGAGGGAACTCAACAGAGACCTCCCTAAGGCAGTGGGGGCTGCAGCACTGGCTTCATGAGGTGGCACTGGGGGAGCTGGGCTTGTTTGACCTGAACAAGAAACAGCTTTTGGACACCTTACAGCTCCTCAATGCCTACAAGGAATGGATGAGGAACTAGAGCTGCACTCCTCATGGTGGTGCAGGGTGAGAGCATGAGAAATAAATGGTATAATTAGAAAAAAGAGAACCTTTTCTCCATTAGGGCAGCCAGGCAGTGAAGCAGGCTGCCTGGAGAGGCTGTGCCATTCCCATCCTTAGAGGTTTTCAAGACCTGACTGGACAAAGCCCTGAGCAACCTGGTCTGACCTCAAAGCTGTCCCTGCTTGGAACACAACATTGGACTGGAGACCTCCTGAGGTCCCTTCCAATTGGGATTGCTCTGTGATTCTGGATCTACTGAGGTGGTTACCATCAGGAACATGTTAAGCATATCAGTTCCCTCTGAATTAGTTCCTGTTTTATACAGGTTGCTGACATCTATTTTATTATGCTCTTGCTCTTCAATCTTGCAAATGGCTTGTGGCCTGTCTCCCCTACAGTGACATACCTCCTGCTTTATGAACCTGACATCTAGGAGACAAGAATGTGAGATACACACCTTAACATTGTATGACTGCATATCAAACATCTCTCATGTCACTTTTAGAGATTGATTTAAAAATCATTCACTTTATGACAGAATTAGCAAAAAAAAAAAAAAAAACCAACCAAAAAAAAAACCAAACCAAAAAACACCAAAAAACAAACAACCAAAAACAACCAGAAGAAAAATGCCTCTCATGAAAATGAATGGCCCTTGACTGCAAAAATCATTATTTTTCTCTCTCTCCTTCTCATGTTCTTAATCTGTTTTTGGTGTTTATAAAACTTTAATCCTCACAGTATCAGAAGTCCCGAATGTACAAAGATTTTAACATATGCTTAGCTCTCTACTGCTATAAGAAGTCCCTCATGTACGTATATATTTGCAAAGTCCAGGCCTAAATTTGGAGATAGAGCTTCACAGATTATTTTGTAATTATTAGCTCTGAAATTTTCCCTTGAAAATTGCCTCAGTTATAAAGTATTCACAGTTGTAAAAATCTGTCTAAGTTTATTTGCTTCTGCAAATATTTTAAACAAAGGCAGAATAATATAATACCTGACCTATGATCTTCTGAGGGTCAAATGCTCAGCTGGTACAAGCAAACTGGCAGAATACACAAGTATAAGACTATAAAGATTTATTTGTCAAAGACTTAAGGACTGTTGTGTTGTTTGGCACAAACTACCTGGGAAATGCTAACACAAGCAGAAAATCTGTTTTTTTGATGGGAAGGTTGTCAAAGTTGTTCTCTCTCTTTTTTTTTTTCCTTCCCCCCCCACCCCCCTTTTTTTTTTTTTTTTCCTGGCAGCAATAGCCCTGAAAAGATCCTTTTAATCCTTTCCATCCAATTAAACAGACTACAGTGGCACTGGAGTATAAAGCAAGGTGTCCAGGAGCTGACATAGGATGGTCTCATTGCCCCCACTTGCTTTTTTGGCTTGTTTGTAAACCATTTATGGATGGCTCCCAAAGTACCTAATTATTCTTCTCAAGTCTCTGAGCCTGGGAGTAACTTAATTAACAGGAGAGATTTACTTCAGAAGAGAATCGTGAATTTTTGACAATGCTGTCAAATCAATTGTCACAGTTTGCACCAGCTGGGATGGTGTCTCCTATGTACATAAGGTGCTGATCTAAGAGGCCAGGTCTCTGGCAGGTTTCTGAGATTTCATCAGGAAAGCAGGAACAAAAAATGAAGTCAAATTTCCTTCTAGTTTTAGGTACCTAACCTGACGTGGCAGCTCTCTCTCCATTTAGCAGGACCTGGGGTAAAGGATTGTCCCATCTTAGTGCCTTTGCCACCTTCCTACCCTGGTGGGCCCGCAAGAAGCAACAACTTCCCTGCCACGTGCAAGAGGCAAAGCTGTAGCCCAAATCTGCTGCTGTACAGGGCAGGGAAAAAAAAATTCCTATATATAAAGAATTCCTATGTATAAATAAATAAATACAGATAACACCAATAATCCTATCACGTTTGTGTTAGCAGCAGGGTAATGTATCTGCTTGTAACTCTCACACTGCACTAAATTTTCTGCTCTGTAGAAACTACTTTATTCCTGTCAGCAGAACTAAATATTTAATCATCAGGGAAGAGGAATCACAAAAAGTTGTTTTGGAAAGGTATTTTTAAGGACAACTTGTTGTCATTTAATTCTGAGATCTTAGTATCTCTTCTCTCAGGAGGGACCCTGCAAACCTTTGACCATACAGACTACTGCTCTGTATGGCTTTGTCTCCTTTGCTGGTGAACCACATAACCTAAGGGTTTTTAGGTTTCATTTGTGACAAGACCAAGGCAGGAGGGTGCAATCAGCTCAGAGTTTGGCTGGGCACCACTCAGCCTAGAGATGCACGGAGGCCAGACACACAGAACCTGCCTACCTGCGTGGCACCTTGTCGATAGATGCTCTCTGATTCCAGACTCTCAATTTTTTATCTGAGTCCACAAAGCTGCGAAGTGTTCAGACACAGCATCAGACCAAGTCTGAACCCATATTTTTCACTATCTTGAATGTTTATGCCCTTATTATGTTATGTCGCTCCTATCTCAGGCTGAGCTATGTCCAGCTATGGTGCTGGCACATCCCCACCGACATCCCCACTGTCCCTGGAGGTTTTTAAGAGACTGGATGTGGCACTCAGTGCCACGGTCTGGTAACCACAGTGGTAGTAGATTAAGGCTTGGACTTGATGATCTCAGAGGTCCTTTCCAACCCGGCTGATTCTGTGATTCTGTGACATATGAAATATCACTCTTCTCAGCCTCCTCATGCTACCAGAGGTACCCATTTTTACAGCGATAAAAGTTTCTCCAGTGTGATGTAAAATCCAAATCGGGTTTTACAAAACGAATCTCCAAGGAAAAAGGATAATTATTAAAGAGCTTCATTAGTGCTTTGCAATCTTAATTATGATAATTATATTTTTGTAGCTAATATAACTGAACTCCTGCTTTTAAATCCCATTAATGAGCATTTTTAATCCTTCTCCTACTGGGCCAACAAAACCGTAATATTGAACTTTATATTTACACAGGACACTTTTTAACAAAAATTATGCACTGTTTACTTAGGATTTCCATTCCCTTTTATCTGCATTTGGAAGGTGCACCTTCTCCCAGGATGCAGGACACGAAGAAGAGCAAAGACAAATTCAGCAGCTTGGCCTTGATTTCCCTTCCTGGCATCAAGAGAGCACAGTCCCTGTGCCAGGATGGCAGCTGCTTGTGGGCATTGCCTGGTGTCTGGGAAGCCTGTGGCACCATTACTCCCTTGGAGGCACAGACTTGCAACCTTTTTTCTGAACAGCCCAAGGGCTGAGCTTCACCTGCTCTGGATCCCCATGTGGACTTCAACAAGGTGATGCACACCATGGGAACAGGCAGAGGATGAACCCTGTTTCATGGAGGAGAGATTTGCCAAGAGGAGGAGAGCAGGTAGTTGCTGCAGGACTGCATTGCCATACCACAGCTGTCCTGTGAGCAAGCAGGCAACCAGGGGCTTGCAGGAGCTGTGCTGTGGTGGCCAGACACGTGGCAGGGAGGAGATGTCAGAGCAGCCTGGCTGCCATGGAGGACCCACCTGCATCCTGCCAGCAGCCACAGCCATCCCACCCCACTGGTACTTCCCTGCTGCAACCCCAGAGCAGACACTGCCCTGCATGTGCATGCCCTGCACCATGTGCTTCAACCATCACCTTCTGCAATGTGTCACCTCCCCTTCCAAAGCAGCTGGCACTGGCCAGCATCACCCAGGTAGATGTGCTTCAGGGGAACAATTTAATACTGAGGTCTCATGCACTTCTTTCCTTCACTTTGGGTTGTAACTGATGGTCAAGGCCAGGGGAAAAGGTGGCACCCATGGGAAAACGTCGAGAGAAATCTCAACAAAAAAGAAAATTCTGAGTTCATAAACTATGCATCTAGTGTGTGAGCTGGCACCTCCCCAGCTGGACACTGGAAATCTTGAAAAGTGACAGCAAGTGACACCAGTATAAAAGGGCCTTTTTGAGTACAGCTTACAATTCCTAATAAAGTAGAATTTGCTGCTGTGTCCTACATTATAAACCACCCACCACCACCCAGATGCAACAGACTAGTGGAATTTTTTATGAGTCTGTTTGCAGCCAAATATTTCACAGTTACTAACAGAGAGAGAGTAAAAGATCAAAGAGGGAAGAGCATACAAATTCAGATATCTCAATAAAGAAATGAAAACAATAAAGCATATATTGAATATTATCTGCCCATTAATCTCTGGAGTAAATTCAGAAAACTAATTAAAAGCTTCTACACAGATAAATGATAAGCTTCTTTATTCAATAAGCTCAACATATGAACAAACAGAGGTTTGTGTTGATCTCATCGTTATTAGCAATTGCATTAAAGCAAGTGATTTTCTCTGTGCTACTGGGAATATGGTGATTTGAAAAACAAAATGTTAAGAGATGAAAAATTCAAACGTTTACTGCACCGAGCATATTACACTTCCTGCTCTTTTTTTTTTTTTTAATTTATTTCATGGTAACTCTTACAGGTCGACACGACAACAAAAAAATTAAGACATGGATTAGAGAAAACAAACAGAAAGCCTATCCTGAAGCAGAAAAATTTCTGCATAATCATTCTTGGGTGGAAGTCCAGCTTTAAAGGGTGATATTGCCTTCCTGCATGGGAATTTCTCTAGTTCCCTAGCACTTACTGCACCTTGTGTCCCTATTTCTGCTGTTGCCTTCAATACTCACAGCAGATTTTGTCTGAATTTTATTGGGAGTTTCTGTCTCCTCAACCGTAATTGATAGATGTTCTATTTTTGTGGTGCAACACTGCTGCCTTGCATGACGTGGCGTGGCAGTGCTGCACAGGAAGCTTGCAGGGCAGCCAGACTTCCTCTGCCTTGGTGCCCAGGGAAGAGCTCCCATCCCAAGCATCCCTTTAGGCAGGTGTGACTTGGGAAAAGAGGATCCTGAACAACATTTGAGACAACAAATTCTACAGCTTAAGCAGTGCGTTCCATTTAAATAAAGAGCCCAAAATAATTAATTTCAACGTATAGTCTATCCTGATTCTGATTATTTAGGATCAATTAACCCGGATCTGGCTCCAGAATTCAGCTATCCTCCTAAGGATCTTACACAAAGAAAAAAACTTGAAAAACTCTTTTAAAAAATCCATTATGTATTGCAGTGACCCAAGGCTTATCAGCATAAAAACAGCTTTAAACTGATGGAACTGGGGAATGAGAGTGAACTGTAGCTGCTTTTGTTGACAATTTCTATTCATAAACCAGTCACTTCTTACTTGGTAGTGTACATTAAACTCTTCCTATTGACCAAAATGAAACTGAGATTTCAAAAAGTCTCAGGCTAATGTACTCTTCAACATGGCTTAAATGCAGCATATAGCCCACATAGTGTAAAGTGCACTTAAATTTCAGCATATTCACTCAACTGAGGCATTTCAGAAACAGAGAAGTCATTACAAGCCCCATAGCAAAATACCAAATTATGACTCTGCCAGATATTAAGTTTCAAAAGAAAGAACAGAGGCACTCTGAAAACCAGAGTGAAATACTGATGTGCTGATTCACTTCATGCTTAGGTACTGTGCAAGTTAGAACTGCAAAATAATGTATCTCTCCTGTGACAAATTATATTGGTAGGAAAACATCTTTTGGCTGCTGCTTTCCATTCTGAATGGGCATTTTCTCTTTCCACTTACAGGAAAATTTGCTGTCAGAATGTCAGGTTGACTTGCTATTTTATTTGCCATCTGTGTAAAATATTAATACAGACACATTTAGTATGTGCCTATGTCCCAAAAAGCCTGAGCTGTTGCAGTGTTACCTATCTTCCACAATTACCAGGGTAAAAACTAGGAGGGGAAAAAAAATGACATAACTTTAGATCAGTACTCATGCTGAATCACCTTTTATTTCAAATAGACTGCCAGGGCCATTACTAGAGCACAACATATGGAAAAATAGGACTTAAACCCTCAATGCATCATGAATTTTGTAAGAGAAAAAAAAATCAGGATTAACTTTTCTGTAGAAAATAATGTGCTTTACATCTATTCTGTAGCTACTACAGTAACTTCAGCTCGTGTAGGCATATCTGATCTGGCTTTAAACAAGCAGTGAAGCATCGATGTGTCTCAGTGTAGGTTTGCTAGTTTACATATTTACCCAGTGCCACCAAAAATAGGTTGTGTAGGGCAGCAAAAGTGGAAAAAGAGAAAGAGGAGGAAAGAAAGAGAAGCAGTTGGCAGGGAGATGAAGTTGGGGCCAGGTGGGGTCCTCTGGTTCACAGCCTCGTGTGAAGCATCCAGGAGAGGTAAATCCCAGGGCTATGGGTTGAGATGAAGATAAAAGGTAAAGTCCCATGTCCCATTTCTATATCCAGGAAAAAAACCTGTCATCACAGGATGGACTGGTATGTTGGGATGCAGAGATACTATTGCTGCTTCTTGTCCTGTGGCTTTAAAGCAGTCTCAAGGTGGCTATAGAAATGGTAGCAACTTTAGTGTCTGCAGAAAAGAGAATAAGTTACAGAAACCGTGCCAAAGGCAGTAGAAAATTTGATACCACAGCACTTCACTTTCATTGACTTATACTTCACCCTACTGCCACATTATTTTAGGGGTATTTGGATCTGGGGATTTTTGCTTTTAAACTGAAAAATATTTGGTTCCCTGTGGGTGCTTTTTACAACCTCATCCTCCTTCCTCCAGATACTTCAAAAAGCAAGCTCCTGAGAAAACTTTTCTGCTGGTTCTTATTGTTTCCTACTTCAAATGAAAAAAAGTACATGATGTTAAATCTGAACACCAAGACTTTGTGAATGTGTAAACTTCAGAACTCTAAACCTTTCAGCCTGTGCCAATGTAAACCACCTAAAGTGCAAAGAATTAAGTACACTTTATCCTCTCTGACCATGATTGAACATGTTCCAGTCCTACAATCTGCAGCAGGGAGTCTCTGAAATCTCCCAAAGCAGACTGGGGCTTTTTTTCAAATGGGCATGAGAAAAAGAGGGAGAATCTCATCAAAATCTAAGTCCCAGCCCTTTAGATCTCTTTTCTGAAAATTCTCACCTTGCTGTTTCTAACCACCTCACTCTCAAGGACATCATGCAGGAAAAAAACCTAACTACCTTTGCTAAGCAAAATGCTCCATATTCCCAAAATTCTGGGACATTTGCACATAAATTTTAATAAACACTTTCTCAGCAAACACTGGGGTCTGTCTGTGTCACCCACCCTTTTCCATGTTGTTCCATTAATGTCTAACTGATCTTTTTGCTAGAAAAAATAGGTACCTTAGTCCAACCCCTGGAAGCTGAAAGGGATAAGATGTGCATTTTAGGAACACAGTTGTGGTTTTTCTGTTCCTCAGGCAGCACCAGCCTCTCCCTCCCCTGCTTCTCTTCCCCTGCCTGCAACACCCTGGGCCAGAAACCTCTTTCCTCAAGCGAAGCCATCCCTGGGGCCATGGCATCCTGCTGCCTTCCCCATGGACAAGCACACACCATCCCTGCTCCCCTTCATTGTACTGGATCCAGTACCTGGGCTGGAGGTTCCACATTGCCTTAAATAACATGTCTTGTGTGTTGGGGCTGGGTATCTGGAAGCATGGGGGCAATGCTACGCCAGCCAAAGCCTGATGTACACCTTGGCCATGAAGAACTAGAGTTTGGGTGCTTGGGTGGCCAGAAATGTTTAAGCTGATGCTGGTGAAGGGAAACTGGAATAGAGAGCCATTAAAAGGCTGGCATTCCTTGGATTTGGCCTTATCTCTTTAACTCTCAGAAATACTTCACTGGAATGGAGTGCAGTGCAGTTGCAGCTGTGCCTAACTCTCTAGGATGAGGTTTGTTTTAAACCTGACATTATCTGAAGAAAAAATGAGGAGTCCTAAACTACACTGTGAAGCGCAGTAAATTTTTAAGTCTGCTAAAAACTGAGGAGTGAAATGTGAGGGAATGTTTTTTCCTGATATATATTTTCTCTCTCTCTCTCCTCATGGAAATATTGATGTGAAGGACAGCAACACTGCTACTGAATTCTGACCCACATGGCTATAAAGATACATTACTTGCATCAGGCCAGGCGACAGTTCTCTCAATCTTGCTTCCTCTGCAAATGTGGTTATCTTGCTCTGGCACTTTGCAAAATCCTCTAAATTACTATTAAATTAAATACTTGCAATTTATGGAGGCTTTTAGCTGAACTCATATTTCTGTGCCATTAATTACCAAGTATTTTACTGGCTCTGTGAAAAACATTAATAAATCAGTCTAAATGAACTCCCACCTTCCCCCATGAACTGGGGCTGGGTGTCATCAGTCACACTCTAACGTGAGAAGGTTATATTTCCTTTGGATTCTTCATTAACCCCTTTTCAAATTCTGTATTTCTGGGTGAGCTCAAGGCAGCATTTTCAAACATGGGTCTTTTCAAGCTAATGGCAGCAGTATACTTAGCTGCCTGGAAAAATACATGGATTTTCAGAGGTCTGTGATTTGAAACAATTCTCCTTTTGCAGTGTTAGGGTTTCTTTCTTGCTTTTATTTTATTTTATTTTTATTTTATTTTATTTTTGAGGTTTTTAAATTGTTTTTGCCTCCTTCCCTCCCCACCCCCACCCCGAACAGTAATTACACTATTTATCTTTTAGATAAATCATGATTTCCAGCGTATCCTTAGTCACAGTAGACCTCTGCGATAGTATCAGTGGAAACACAGGTAGAGATCACTGGAACTGAAGGACACGTGAATGCTTGGAAGGTTAGTTAGTCAGATGAGTAAATACGAATTTAAGTCTGACTTCTCAACATTCAAAATTGAAAATATTGACCTTGATATGCAGTGCTGATCTTCAGTGTGCCTTCACATGGCAAAAAGATCAGCAGAGGTCCAATATGGGAAGTCAAATCCCCAAGAACAGCCTATAAAGATGACTACAGTAGAGCAGGTCATGAGATACCTTAGATGCTGACAACTCTACTGGGGGCATTCTTACCACCTCAAAACAGTGGTACACTAGAGTGACAAAACAACTGTTATTTCACAGAACAGTCAACAAAAGTAGATGCTCCCATTTCATCAGTGTTTCATCCTCTGTTTGCCAAACCCAACAGAAATCTTGCCAAAGGAAGGTATTTCAGCAAGTTATGTGGACTGGTTTAATGTATTAATCTTAACAGTGACACTGATTATTAGAAACTCAATGATATGTGGAAGATTTTATGATGTGCTTTCATGCTGATAAATAGCTAATCACCATGTATTTGTGACAACAGAGCATTACAGAGAGCAGTGATACGTGTTCTGAAAAATACCACTGGTCCTTTTACGCTCTCTGCATAATGCTCGATCATTGGACTGCTTAACTTTGTGCTCTTGCTCTCATATCCACCAAAAAAATATCATTATGAGAATCCTATCATTTGTCAAAGCCTCCATTCTGGTATTTTGTGCTGTTTTTTTGTTTTTTTGTTTGTTTTTTTTTCCCCTCGCTAAAAGTACATTACATGCCATTTGACAGCTGGTAATTGTATGTGTATTGAATTATAGCATTGATTTTAATTTCCAAAGTCAACCTCACTCTCTTTTAGATGAATGAATTACTTTTTTCATGAGAAAAAAACACTGGTAGTAGACTTGAGATACCAGTTCAGACCTTAGACAGTCTGTTCTCAGGGCTATTTTCTGCCCTTTCATTGAAAGGTTCTAACTTGCCCATTGCCCAGACAAAAAAAAAACAAAAACAAAAACAAAAAAACCAAAAAAACCAAAAAGGAGGTAACAAATCTCCAAATGTCTAGCACAGCTCCGAAATTCATAGCTAGCTTTCAGTTATTTTATGTAGATTTCCAATTCCCTGGGTGCTAGGATGATTTTCAATTGTAAAGATAAGCAATGACAGTCATGGCAAAGCCTGTGTAAGAAAACTTGAAAAAAAACCCTGGTACTACTAGGAATTACACTGATTATGTGATGGATTGAAATCTATCTCTGAGTCAATGGTAAGGTACATTAAGAAGCCTCCCTGGGAAACAGAGGCTCTCTGACCCTTTCTCCTGTATTATCCTTTTCACAGATGCAGACACTTTTGCTTCTCTAGTCTACTCCTGACAAACTAAACTGCAGACCAAAGCAGTCACTCTCATGTGGAACCATAGGAAGAAAAAAAAGGATCACAGGTTGCCATCCCAAACAGATGTTCAAAAAAAGACTGAGGCTTTGTGCCAAGTTTCAGGAGACAGACTTCTTCTCCTCTCTCAAAACCTAATCACCACAAGCCAAGTCTCTGCGCTGTTGTTTTTATGATGCACTCAAAAATATCTGTAGCTTTCCTATCCATAAATGATCAAGATCATTATTTTGGGCTCAGTCTGGACTTTGTTCCTCTCTGGAGTGAACGAAGCTCTTCAGCCTGCCCTCCTGATGGCTCATGTCCCCAGTGAGAACCACCTCCTATGGCATTGTCCCATCCAGGTATGGTGCTGGGTAAATAGTGTTTTACTACCAGCCTCCTCCATCCAACACATCAGCTGGGATGGAGAAATCAGTCCAGTTGCTGTTCTCACACACATCGGTGAGGAACAACAGCAAGTCACAGAATGCCAGGTTGGGAGGGACCTCAAGGACCATCTGGTCCAGCCTTAAGTCCTTTGAAATAAGTGGAGATAAAGGTCTCTAAACCTGACTTGAAATTGTGACCTAGAACTTGAGCTGATAAAGCTGAGCTGGAACAAGTGACCACAGCAGCTATTTCCCTTTTATATATGAGGTTTCACTGATAACGTGGAGTCATGGTTTGGTCGAGGAGTCTGACCAGGCACACTGTTTGTTGGAGGTGTGACAGAGTTAGAATTTGGCTGAGGAATTTTTTGTTGTTGTTGTTGTTATACTGTGTGACATATTTGTTCCTAGCAGACTGAACAAAGACACTCTCTGCAGAGTTTAGGAATTTATTGTAATACCATGTCTTGATTCCTTCATATCTAAAGATTTTACAGACATGCCATAGCTTTCTCTTGTTTCTTTATCTAGCAATTTAGCACTTCCAGACAGGCACTATTACAAAATACAGCATTAGGACTTAATTCAACTCAAATTTACCACTGCAAAAGATATACACTCAGAAAGATGTGTCTGATGTCCCAACTCATGCATTTTTTGCAGTTCTGTCAGTTTATGTGACAGAAAATGCTAGTCCAGACCAGTTACCCTGTGGCTTTTTTTGTTCTAAGACTCTAAGACCTGTGGTTCTTTTTGCAGCCGTGCATTAAAATGGGTTTCCTCTGGGGCATAATAAAAATATCACAGTAGAGACATACATCATCTTTTGGATGCCATGTTACGTGATGAAATTTTTCATGGTACACTTAGTTTGCATTTTTCCCAAGTAACTGAAAGGGAGAATGTGCACTGACCTGCTCCAGAGCAATCGTATTAGCCACCAAAAATGCGTCACATGCGTCGATTTGACTCTGTGCAGCACAATGTTTATTATTTCTGCAATAAACTGTGGAAGAAAATAAAGTGTGAGACCATTTCACTCATGTCTGGCTGTCCTATTGCCACGGCATTACTTAACAGGGGAAGTAAGTATAGGGATACGTGCACAGGACTTCTCTCTGTTTGACCATGATGTCTGTATTACTGACCACTTCTGGTTTTGATTATTTTAGTCAAACTCTCTGCAGCCTTTTGAAGTGGAGTATGTTGATTTGTTGTTACTTCTCTCAGGTTTAGACTACCTACTCTTACACAGCTTCCATTTCAATGTGATAAAGTGAGACACTGGTTGAGGAGCTTTATGCTTATATGAGGTGTATCTGCTCTTCTTACAAAGGAAGGGAGCAACTGATGGAGTATCTTTGCTGTATACCTTTTGCTCACTAATAAATTTATTCCTGTAAAAAACTGAAGGTGAATGGAGGAAAGGGGATCATGCACAGATTCATATGCTCCTTGATACCAGAATTTGGGAACCTGATACTGCTGATTAGAGCCATGGCTGTAAGCAGGATTTTCCAAGAAGCAGACACTCCTTGTAATGCAAAGGTGAACCTTACAGCAAAGCTTAGGATTGTTATTATACTACAAATAAATAGGCAGATCTTCATGTGAGGTTTAAAGAATCATGATAATTACTGGCCTCTATCCAAGGACAATCATGAAGAATTTGGGGAATTAGCACTGTCTTCAACACAAAAGTCACTGGCTGCCCTGGGATGATGTGGATTTTATATATGGTTCTTCTGTTCCTAAGATTACACCGGCTTTCCAGTCTTGTCTTTGCAAAAACATGAAAAGATTTTAAATGGGCTTTACCCTAGAGGGACAAAATCCAAAATGCTGTTACACAAATAAAGTGATGAATGGGATGACTATATATCATTTATTTCCTCTTGGAATTGGTGACCTTCCATCAGTCAGTAGTTTCCTTCACACTCCCTCACTTGTGAATTATAAGTTAATCAAGAGTACAATGGAAACAATGCATCCACAGCCCGCTCCCTGCATTCATCTCTCTCCTCAGGGTGGATTACGGATGTTAAAGTTGTAATGAGATTTCTTTCAGTCCAGTTTTGACCTCAATTCTGACTTTACCAGCAAAAATTTTTTGATCTAAGTTTCAGCAAGACGTATTGGGAAAATGCAGTGGGATCTGGAAAAAGGAGTTGTGAAGCAGGAGTAGTGTAAGAAAGAATATCTCCTTGCTTTTAACTGCTTTTAACTGGATTTTTTTTTTTTTTTTTTTTTTACTTGACCTCAAAGGGATCTATTTCTGAAAGGCTAGTTGTTATTTCTAGAGATCTTAAATCCCAAATTTACAAATGCAATTATAATGATCATGTGTGGCTGATATGACGAGAGACATAGTTACGGAAGAGAGGTCTCCTGCAAAACACTGACATGCTACCTCCTGAAGTCTGGTCCTAATTTTACCACACTGAATGACTAAGATGCTATTTCACACTTACTGGTTCAAAGGAGGGAGTATTTTAGCATATCCTTCAGGTTTACAGAGCCTGAGCCTGGTCTGTGAGGCTCGTGGATGCAATGCATGCATTGCAAGTATTTATTTTCAAAACTTACAGGTGTACAAAAGCAGTGAATGTAATACCAGGAAAAATTATTCTCCCACAGCTGATGATACTAGTGGTAACAATGAGGAATTATTCTCATTATAAAGGAGAGTTGATCTGAAAGGTAAAGAGAGGTGGTAATTAATTTCCTTTAATAGTCACACTGGGATCTCCTGTAGTGTGCGGTCTGATGTTAATAATATATTTTCCCCCCCTATAATTAATGTTCATGTTCTGTTCCTGGGGGACTCTTTTCTACTATCCTCAGCATTGTCATTACTTAAGCATGCACAAGCAACTTTGGCACCTTGGTAGCTGCAATAGATAATCCAAGCACCCCTTCCCTTGCCCGCACCTTCTCTCCAGCCAGGTGGGTGGCAAATGCCATCAGTGGAACATACAACCTCAGGAGAGCTGGGAAATCATAAGACATTTTGTCCCGGTTTGCAGGAATGCAAAGTTTTAAATAAAACCATAAAGTATTGCCGGGAGTTGAGTGAGCCCCTCCACCTGTCCTGCTTTCCGAGGCTTGGGACTCAGGGATGGGAGGTGGAGACTGACTCCTCGGGGACTTTGTGGAGGTGTTAGACCGACTTGCCAGTGCATGGCTTTGCCACAGCAGAGCAAGCAAGGAAGCCCTTGGATTTTAGAGCAGCTTGTGGCTCTTGAGCCAGCCAGTATGGAGAATTACGCTCAATAGTCAGGAAAGAGGGAACACGACAAAGAGCTCAAATTCTGTTTCTGTAGGATAGCAGAGATACATGTTTAGGAAAACAGAGTATTGCATTAAGAACTAACTCAAGTTACACAAATGCAATTAAAAAAAAAAAAAATTTAAAGTTATGTTATTTTGAAAACTGTCTCTTTGCTTTAGTTTGTGCTCTTTGGATTGCTAAGGCTTTTCCTGTAGCAGCAGTGAAAACTAGAGAAACCCTGAGAACCACTTTCTCCACCTCCTTCCTCTGACCTTCTCTACCCTCTTTTTTTTTTTTTTTTTGTTCTCAGTACAAGAAAGAGTGAAGTAACAATATGTGAGGCAAGAGAAAGACAAAAGCAACACTACATTAGCAAAATTCCCTCCCTAATTCCACACTTACTTTATACCTGTGGTCCTGAGTCAAGGATAATGTACTATCTGACTTTTTAAAAAAATGCATGGCCTAGCCAGAGATTTAAATTTTCTGGAAAAGTCTGTACATATAAAATGTAACAGATTTTTCTGGACTTTTCTCTTCTTTAAGGGAAAAATGAAGTATCTGCAGCTTTCACTTTAAGACCAGTTTTTATTTACTTTTTTAATGAATAAGAACTCTATTATGCCCAATTCTGTTAGCACATATAGACATCTGCCAGATGTATTCCTGAGAAAAAGCAAAAAATTCCTGGCTTTTGAACACCATCAAGAATGTCCAGAATTAGAGCTATTTCTAATTGACATGTCTCTAAGCAGTAAAATGATGAGGTAAATAACTACAGCTACAAAGATGGAAATAGAGAATACCATCATTACTGACCCATTAACAAGAGGGTTCCATAAAAGCCAAAGAAATTATGTAAGAAGACTTAGGGCAATAATGCACAAAGCCTTACAGCATAAACCTACATTCCTAGAAGAAATGTTTGGAAAATAAACACCTGTATGTGTGATACAGCTAACAAAGCACAATGACTTCATAGTAACCTAACTAGAACTACTTCATTATATGTAGAATCCTTTGAAGGGTAAGGTTTCAGTACTTATTTTAAACACTGCAGATTTTTCTGACAGAAGGTATTTCTCAAACACATTCATTTCAAGCTTTTCCCAAGTTCTCCAATCCTGTGTTTCCTACTTTGCATTGAAAACTTTTAAATTGAAGTTCTCATATTGTTTCCAGATACTTATATTTCTAGGCATTGCACATTTAAAGAAAGGTTAATGGAAAATGTTATTTCTGAAATATGAAGTAAGGAGAAGACTGCCAAACAGGCAGTAAGTAGTGTTTTCTATCTGAAAAATGGTATACCTTGATTACCAAACAGCAATACCCACGATATTTTGTGTATCTTTCAAAGAAATCTTTGGGACACTGGTTTTATGGAAAACTAGAATACATCTTTTTACTGGAATAATTCAGATTTTCTGACAATTTCAATAAACAGCAACTACAGGGAAGATACATAAATATTCCAGAATTTCATATCAGAAGTGTCTCATTTGCACATAACTGCTTGCAGGCATTGTCCACTGGTGTAGGTGTTTCCCAGAATAAAACCTTTCAGAATCACCTGTTGCTTCTTTCCCCACACAGGGTAATTATCACTGTGAGACTCTGATCCAGGAGGTGATGTGGGCACAACATAAACTGCCCATGCAGGTTTCTACTTCTGGGAGACCAGCAAGGGATGATATCTCTTTAAGAGGTTGCTCACACCTTTCTAATCAGAAAGATTTTCTAATCACCCCCAAATTGGTAGGAGACCCTGAAGTGCCAACCAGGCCCATAATTTCCAGTAAGAGAGATATGGTAGAGCCATAAATCACATCTGATCTCCCTGGCATGACTGGGGACCTGTTAGTACCATGTCTGGGTGTGCCACATCCCTGGGTTCAAGCAGGGAAATGATTCTGATGAGTGAGAACAGCAAGGCAGCTCTGAGTACTGCTCTTAAATAAACCAAGGAAAGCAAAACCTTTACATTTCCACCAACGTTGAGAATGAACCCCTTTCTCTAAAACAAAGTGATGTCATGGTGCAATTTAAAATACACAGTGGCAGCACAACGTGCAGCTGCATAGCGATGCAGTTCTCCCATCCACAGGGGAGCCTGTGTCTTGAGATACACACAAGCTGCTCTTATCAAAGCTTTGCTTCTAATTAGGGAGTAACTGAAGCCTTTTTAACACCTGCATTGTATGGATTTAATATGCTAACATGCAAGTCTGTCTCAAATTCCTAATCCCAAAAATGCTTTACTTTATTTTTCGTTATTCTTAAGTAGATAGTCCTGCTAATTTAACTCCATCAGGCTGAACCCATTAAATGAAACGTCTGGAAGGAATTAATTTAAGTGCTTATCAAAGACTGGTAATATCAGTTTCCACTGGTAAGTAAAATGAATGTATGTGAACTGGAATCAGATACATTGATTCAGCTCTATTGTGAAAACATAGCTTGGAGATAAGTAGTACTTCAATTATGCGCCCAGGAAAATGTGCATCACCCTAATGGAACTGCTCTAATGACCTTGACTAAACGAACTGCACTCCCTTTCTCAAAAGCAATGCCAAAATACCAACAATAGCATGACATTTATATATATGTCTGTTTTCCAAGGTGTCAACTTTACAACCAGGAACTGAGATAAAACATCTTTATCCACAAACATTTATTGAGTCATACGTGCAGTTACTGCTGTACTTCTGCATGAGGAAAACTAGATAACAACTTGGGACAATGTTCAGGGTCTGTTCCTGGGCTACAGTTAAAAGGCAAACTAAGATGCACTTTTCCCATGCTCTACTAGCATTTTCAAAAGACAATCTTGATATCATAAAAAAGTTCACATCTTCTGCTGAGCTGCTTCCCAGAGCATCATTCTGTGTTAGAGGTTCAAAGACAAAACAGGGTGGCCACCAATACAAATTTAGGAATGGCATTGGCTGCTGTCTGACTCTGGAAATGCTGAAGCTAAAGTGTTGTTCTCCAGACCACAGGGCTGTGATTTGGTCTAGGTTGGTATTTATCTATCCTGGAGATGTGAGTGGCTTCAGTCTGTACGGCTGGAGATGAGGTGGGGGCTAAGGACTGATATGGATGAAAAGTAAACATTATTGTTGGGAAGAACAAAGCTCACAAAGCTCAGAACAATGTAAGTGCAGTAAAACATGACCAGTTGTAGGGTTAGATGGGAATAATGTGCTTTAGGTTGCGCTAGTCTGGCACTTAATGGCTTGGGATGAAGTTTGGACCCAAAGAGCTGAGTTCATTACTGGATCTCACAGGACTTCATTGATATTCCAGATACAGACAAAGGCAAAAGCTTGCCACAGGCCTCCCTGCCCAAATACAAGGCTACGCCTTCACCAGCACATAGGCTCCCACATCACCCACTCTTGTAAAGTATAAACTCTTAAATTCGATTTTCAGCTGTTGGAGGTGTTTCTTTCTTTGCTGACAGATTGTATTTTTCAAGGGTTATTATTAGCTTACTGAAATGAAACTGCAGTTGATATGAAAAGCTTTGATGCAAAACCAGGACAAAGTGACTTGGAAACAAGTATGGCTTCATGGTCGTGCCAAATATACAGGTTCTGTCGAGGTCTATCATGCACTGGCCGTGTGCATGTGGAAACTAACATGGATTTACATGCAGTTACCTTAGGAATAATACTATTAAAAGCAGTAGACCTGTGGATATGCAAGAAGCGAGGTCAGCGTGTACCGTTAGCACAGAGCAATTAGTTGCAACAAACTGGCTATCACTTAAGCCATGGCAAAGTTCTGTGCAAACATTGCTTTGAAAAGTCTCCAAAGACATAACCATGAGATATCATGGAGACATGGCTCCTTGTTAAGTGGGAATAGCATAAGATAACCTAAGAAAGTGCTGAGAAGCAAGGTTAACGTTAATGATAATAAAACTTGCTAAGCATTAGGTAATTACCGGACCTCCTTATTAGGTCAGGATTGTTAATTAACCAATCAAGTAGTATTAGGTAATGCCATGTTAGCAGTAACTGACCAATTGAGTAATTTTCAACATCTTTGTAGTGATAAGAAATAAGGTATATAATTGTATGCAAAAGTGCCAATAAATCGGAGTCTTGTTTGCATCAAACTGTCTCCCCGTCCTTCGTTGCGACATAGACCCACATTAAGAAAGTAGACAGAAGAACCATTTCTTGAGACCATGTCTCTGCTGCAGAAAAGAAGAGAGTCTGATCTGTCACTTGTTTTGCTGATTGAATGAGGAAGCATGAGCATGAATCACTGATGTGAGGAGTCAAGCAGCTCACAGCTTTCTAGGTTTCTTTATATTTGTATGGGACACATGCTCATTAGCAACGATTTTTAGGGTTCTTGCCTATACTGGCATTTTTTTAATCCCATAAAACAGCGGCTCTGGCTGGAATACCACAGGTGCTGGGATATACCCATTCTTGTCTTGGGTCCTGCACTAGTGTCTGTGTTTCAGTGGGAATGACTACAAGCAATGTTAGAAAGCACTGTAGGCCCACTGAGCAAGGCTGAGCATGAATGCCAGCAAAGCAAGTGGCTTGCAAATAACCCTGGAGTAGATACGGGCTGCTAGAGTACAGCAAGGATGAGGGTTAATGTTAGAGGTAGGATTAAAGGATGGGGTAGTGGGCAACAGTGGCTTCGGGAGTGTTAACTGGCAGACCCTGCAGGTTCAGCAGGGCTGGATGATGGCAGCTGAAGAGCATGTAGTTATCTGCACAGTGAGGAGGGGCATGTGAACTTCTCTTGATGTGCAAGTTAGTTGTAGTGATATGACTGAGATAGGGGTCTTCTATCTGACTGGATCTGTAGGGCTGGCAAAAGGCCTGGGGAAGAACAAGCCAATGGCTGAGGATTACTTGTTGCTGTAAATCTGGGGTGCCTCAGCTTCTGCATTCCCTCCTAAACCCCAAATGAAAACTAATCTCCAAGTGCCTTGGGGCAGCCTGCCACCATCCTGCCACCCTGGGCTTTACACAATCCACATATTAATTAAACTCTTCAGATCCTCTTTGCCCTAACCTAAACCAGAATGAAGCCAGTAGAACTCAGTAAACCACCTGTTTCTCAGCAGAGGTCCTTGAGCTCTCACTGCCTCTCTCTATCAGCAGGCTAAGCACCTCAGTCCTCCCTGTTTTTAACTGTAACCACCATCCAAACCCTTATCCTATCTTTTAATTATCACTTGAAGATTCCTAACAGTTAAAAAAGCAAATGTAAACTGTTTGACTCTTGCCTCACGAATGGGGGAATGGATACAAACTAGAGGAGGGCAGATTTAGATTGGAAGTTAGGAAGAAGTTCTTCACCATAAGGGTGGTGAAACACTGGAACGGGTTGCCCAAAGAGACGGTGGAAGCCCCACCCCTGAAAGTTATTAAGGCCAGGCTGGACAGGGCTCTGAGCAACCTGATCCAGTGGGAAGTATCCCTGCCCATGGCAGGGGGTTTGGAACTAGATGATCTTAAAGGTCCCTTCCAACCCTGAATACTCTATGATTCTCATTTGCCTCTTCCCCTGCAGATGTTGTAGGAGCCCGCATCAAACTGAACTGCTCATTCTTGTAATTCTTACCACTCAGCCCCACTCCACGTGTATCCCCAAACTTCCTTACCTGTACTGCTCCAACCCTCATGGGGCCAAAACCCAGCTAAGAGAGTTTGGTTCTCTCAGCTCTCCCTTCATACTGGCCTTCTGGCCTTATGCAATCCAGGAATATTTCTCCTCATTCATATTTCCATGTCTAAAATTTGACCTCATCTCTTACCACGAATATCGTGTAGGAGTTGCCCAATATCTCCTCCTTTCCTCCACAGCTGGTTGTCAGCCCCTGCACATACAGAGCTTCAACTGGCTTCAGCTGGCACTAAACCCAGGATTTCCTCTTATCATCTAGTATTGAAGTACATCCTGGTGACCTCTTCTAGCAACAAGTTGAATTCTCCCGCATCTGTAATTGCTGGCAATAACCTCCAAGGTAATCCTAGCTTTAATTTTCTTGACCCCAAGACCAAGCAGAAGAACTTTGATAAGGATCAAAGGGCTGAGAGCAGGTCAGAGCACAATACACCTTCTTGACTTGTGCCCATTACCAGTTGGGTTCAGAGGTTTATCTTCCCCAATCAGTGCTATAAGACAAGCATAGTGAGGGTATTAGAGCTTCAACTGCATGGGGACCTTAGAGCTATGGGCAGGCTTGAGGTCAGGATTAGGAGGAGCAGAGATTAAAGAGCTCGATGGGCTCCTACGTCCTTCAAGTTCTTCTGACCCAGGATGACACACTGTTGCCTGATTTTGCCCATGCTTAGAATAGAGAAGAAACTTTAAACTTTTTTACACAGCCCCTTTCTCTCGTTTCTCTACACAAATATCAAATAAATGTCACTCAGTTTTTGACAGAGAATTCCTCTGCAAAAGTCCTGGCTCATATCTGACATGGCGAGATGGCTGTCTGGTGCTGTCTAACTGCACAGGTGTAAAGCAGAACTGCTCTGCTTTAGGAAGATCCTATGGAGCTTCACTGTCAGTCCTACACCAACACTCCCCACTGCTCTCCACCTTCTTAAAGATAAAGTAGTTGCTATGACCAAAGTGGCCTGAATAGCCACCTTTGTATATTGCTTGAGCCCCATATGCAACATTAAGTAGTTTCGTGACAGTGGGGTGGGTACTTTAGAAGTGTAGAGATGGGAAAACACAAAGGCAATCTTTCTCCTTCAGGGCTGTGCAGGAAACCCCTAGCTGTGATGGAGCAGCCTGTCCATGGGTCAGTGACACATCACCTGTTTTAACTGCTATTTTGCACATTTGACTGAAATTTTTGGTTCTGAAGAAGATGCATTTTTCAGGCATGTTTCTAAGAAAGTAGCTTCCCATTTGCTGCCAGGTAGGAATGAGGAGTTGAGTTTTTAAGAGCACTGAGTGGCATATTAGCAAGTGTAAAAGCTTCCAAGAAATGAAAGAGGACTATACTTCTGCTTCTGATTCACTGTTCTATGCCAAATAACGCATTCCCAGTCACCTTTTCTTCCTCAAAGAGAACAGGTTGCGACAGATTGAAGTCTTCTCCCCTGCTATGTCAGAAGCCTTTACGTGACAATTAGAACATCATTTTTGTTTTACGATCAGCTGAAGTCAGTTCAAAACAGCACGTCACCTCACACATGAAATAGCACGGCTTTATGTGACGGGGACTGGAATTTGGCAGGAGCCTTTCCTCATTTGCAGTCTGCTTTTTTTCTGTCTCAACGTTTTACACTTGATGCAGAGTAACTTGAGTTTTGATGTCAGTCAGGCTGATCTGGAGGAGTGACTCATCTAGGGCAAGAGGAGTAGCCAGCTCCTGCTTGCTCTGAGGGGAACAGAAATGTTAAGCAGTGGAGGAGGAGAAAAAATTACAAATCCGTGAAGGGGGAAGACCTCGGACCTTCCAGAGAAAATCTGTGATACTTATCTCTGGCTCTGTGAAGACTCAGCAGGCAGGTTCTTTATCTCCTCACCATCTATTGTCTTTCTCTCCAGTCTTTCTTTTCTGCTTACTCACATGCCACTGAGAAGGCTGAGCTCAGGAAGTTCCAAGAGAAGCCAGCTGGCAGTGTGTGAGTCCCCAGACCACTGGATCCTAATGATGTAATCAACAGCACCATGTTTTTAAGGTTTTTTTGGTATGTCTCTAGAATAGCAATTAGCCGTGAGCAGGTCCAAATGCTGCAGCATTCACTGTGATTTTGGCTTTCCCTGAGTATTTACTTTTTCACATCATCTATTAGACCTAGGAAACTAATACAGCATTTCCCATTAGTAATCTCTTCCACTTGGGATTTCTTTTCTTGTGGCCAGAGGAGACAAATTGTGCGGTCACTGCACAAAAACCTCTCTAGAGCAACCACCACTATAATACTTCATCTGCCAAAATTGCTACAGCCTCAAGAAATTCAAGAAACCTGGCCTCAAGCCCATCCACCTTTCTCCCTGTCCTGAATGGTTCCTACTTATTTTCTTTCCTGGTTTCTCTCTTTTAAAAATGTTTATCTTTTAAAACAAAATACACAAAACTACGGTGATCCTAAGACCCGTGTCAAGGATGGCTGCAGGCAGAGGCTGACAGCTGTGACTGATTGTAGGCAAGCATTAGCAGCAAGCAGCTTCATCTCACCTTACTCCTAAATCTTGTGCTAAGAGCAATGTTACAGATGTGGAACAATTCATGTGGATGTGAGCTACCTAATTCTCCACCAAATCCAAATCCAAAAAAAGCATTCGCAGACAATAAATTAAATTTTGCAAGCAATGAAACCAGTACCAGCTGATGGCCTACTGGTTTCTGTCAGAAAGCTCTTGTGTCAGTTTTCCAGTGTCTGCAGAGACAGATACCTGTTGTCACAAAACTTGAAGTTGGCTGGCAGGTTCAAAAGATAACCAGTCAAAGCCATGCAAAACTCACATGCTAAAAATGAATAAATAATGCTTCATTCCCCAAGAAAAATGCTTTGTTTTATTTCAATATGCAATTCAAGCAGGTTGCAAGGGGTGGGATCCTGTAAAAAAAACCAAAAAACAGGAAATTAGAGGTAACAGTGTCTAACTTTTATACATCCAGGTTGTGGCTCATGGCACCTAACCTCAGGTCTTTGCAGTATGGATGCTGGCAGCAGAGGTAGCAGCCAAAACTGTCGTTGTAGTCAATGGAGAGAAACAGAAACTCTTAGGGCACAACTAACCCAATTTTAAGAGAGTTATCAAAACCAATCAAATAATTCATGCTTGAGATATTCCAGATGACAGAAAGAGACCAGGCTCAGGCTCTAACACCCTTCTTCCTCTCTCTAGTTCTCCAGGATCTCAAGAACCCTCACTACTGCCTTTTCACATGCACCTTCCTAAACAAATCAAACTCTTTTACTTTCCTCTTTCAAGCCTCAGACTCCTCACCTAGTCTAGCAAGTTGTCTCTTTCCCCTGTGAATTTACACATACAGTCTTCTGAAGGGAAGAAACCTTGCCCTTTGTTCATCTGACAACTCTTTATTTTCTTAGTCCTTCATACTTGTGGTCTGGCACTTACTCTGCCTCCTGCCTGGATAGGCCTATCAGAAATAGGGAGAAAAAAAAACCATTAAATGTGCAGAAGCATAACTGCAATAGCACAGGATGGGGATTCAGGAGTAAGGGGAGTCTCTCAATTCACTTCAAGTTAATTAAAAAAAAATATATATCAGTATGTCAGAGTGAGTGTGTCCCTTGGACCTCAGTGTTTCTTGAGCTTTAAAAACCTATCTAAAGAGCATTAACATTCTGCTGCTGCATTTTTACAGGATAAATTACAAATGGGAACAGTGAGTGCCTCTCGGAAGTGATGGTCTTTCCTTTGGATGCTTGATATTCTATACAGCTAAGTGCTGCCTTAAGACCGATGAAAATGTTTGTATGCTTGCTTTACAGACTATTTGGAGGTTTAAAAGTGCATGTAATACTTTCATTTCCTTGTTCCCTTTTAATTTTTTTTGCATACTCAGGCTGCAGTCCAGGAAAAATGCAAGTTTTGCGGATATGTCTATCGACCTTGGCATTGTAATTTAGTAATATACATCAGCTGGTACTTGTACATCCTAAAAACCCAGTAAGGGAAGATGTTGAGCACATGTTCCAAAGTAAGTGTATGCTTTAAACATCCCATTAAGTGGTAGTACTTGTTTTTCTTAATTTTCAAGATTTTTCCATTTCCTTTCCTGAAGTTTTAATTCCTCTAGGGCATATCATAAAGTCCTTACTCAGACAAAACTATTTTTCTATTTACTTAGTTTAGGTTGAAAACTGCATGAGGCAGTTTCCCTCAAGACAAGTACCTTCTTATCATTTAGGTCTGCAAAGTTAAATTGCTTTTTGACACAGCATCTATTGAATAAAATAGTATTAAGGTCACCAGTCCTTTTCTTGCAGTGACTGTCTTAAAAAACCATCTCAGGTTCCAGATTAGTAGTCACGGTGTTTATACAGGTTTTACAAATAATGGCTCATATGTACTAAATTTTTGTGCTGCTTACATTTAAAAAATACAATGAAAGCAGTTTTAGTCCTGCATGGAGACCACCCTTGTGGTTTCAACACTCTCATCAATCCTATTTGGGCAATCAAGCACTGTGGAATTTAAATTCTCCTTTATTACTTTCCTTTTTTATTTTGTATTTTTTCCTTTGAATTTTCTCTTGCATTTGCCTTTCCCTCCATTATTCCTTTATTCTAGGCTCTTGGGCAATGGACTGTGGGCCCATAAATAAGTTAGGAGAGTGCTCAGTATTTTATCATCACCATGTCATATGACTTTCCACATATTTTTTGTTATTGTAATTTCAATGGTCCCTTCAACACTGACAAAATTTATAACATGCCAGAAGGGCTCTCTTGGATTAAGCTGTTTTCTTGTGTATTAAAGGATTTTCATGGAACATTAACCGTCAGACATCAAGTAAATGGAATGAGACTTTAACACAAGGTTGATGACCTATAGCTGGAATTTGGTACCCTTTCTCCCAGGAGAGCTACTTTATTACTCTGCAAGTAGTTTCAGTTCATTCATTGGGACTACTTGTAAAATGCAGTCACTGTGATTAAGGAGGCCAGAATCTATCCCTGTTGACAAAGGATTATTTTAACACTTAAGATTTCCTTTGTGCAGCTTTTGCTTTGACTAGTGAGCACTTCATCAGGTGAGTCATCCCCTTTCTCTGGGACTAAAGCTTGCACAGCTTGATCCATCAAGATATATGGGCATGCATGTGTATACCCCATTAAGCTACATCACTAAAGTGCAGGACCCAGCTTTGGAATAATGAGATATTAGCTGTGAGCGAGTAATATTAGACCAGGGCTAGAAGCACATTGTGAGGATGTTGGCAAAGGAGGAAATTCCTCAGAAAGGGGATCTGAGCTGAGCGATATTCTGGGCAGCCAGGCCTGATGCTCAAGCAGTTCTTTCTGGAGTGGAAAGCAAAAGCCTGAATCAGATGTCCCATGTAATATAATATGGAAAGCAGGCCACCTTGGGGTAGGCTTCACAACCCAGAGGGAAAGATTTGCTGCCTAAATGCAGAAAGGACTGGGGCTTTGTATTCCTATCTTCCAGATGGCCCTAGCCCTAGCCCTTAGTAAGGCCCTGAAGTAACAGAGTAAGGCAGGATTTCAAATCACCCTTCTACTCTGAACATGCATTTCACCTGCTTGGTAAGCAAGCAGATCATACTCTGCATCTTGAATGCTCAAAGCACAAACAGTGGGCCAAATGGCTCATGGCCACCAGAGAAGGGAGGTCTTTCTCCTCTCTTGCTCCTCCTGCTCTGGTGCCTGCTTCTTCTGTGATCTGGTTCAAGGCCATAATTTGTCTTCTCCTGCTTATTCTTTTCTTTTCTGATATAGAGAGCTGAAGGGATTTCTGCAGAAGGCTCACTAGGTTGGACACCAGAAGGCAACTGGCAGAAGCTCACAGCTAGGAGTAGGGGACAGGAGCTGGAAAGCTGATGTGTTCCAGACGAGGGGTGCAAATCCAGCCCTTCACCACTGAAGTGCACTCAGTGGTAGCATGGAATTAAATAAGGTGCAGTTTATTATGAAACCTCACCTTTCATCCCTCAGTTGGTCTGCCTGTGAATCCTCCCAACTGCTCACAGAATCACAGAACCACAGAAAGTTAGGGGTTGGAAGGGACCTCATAAGATCATATAATCCAACCCCCACTGCCAGAGCAGGGTCACCTACAGGAGGCCACATAGGAACATGTCCAAGTAGGTTTTGAATGTCTCCAGAGAAGGAGACTCCACAATCTCCCTGGGCAGCCTGTTCCAGTGCTCTGTCACTCTCAAAATGAAAAAAATTTTCCTTGTGTTTATCTGGAACCTCCTACACTCAAATTTATATCCGTTGCCTCTTGTCCTATCACTGAGCAAAACTGAGAAAAGCCTAGCACCATTCTCCTGGCTCTCTCCCTTTACATATTTATAAACTTTTATGAGGTCACCCCTCATTCTCCTCTTCCCTAAGCTGAAGAGACCCAGCTCCCTCAGCCTTTCCTCATAAGAGAGATGTTCCACTCTCTTAATCATCTTGGAGGCTCTGTGATGGACTCCTTCAAACAGATCCTGGTCCTTCTGGAACTGAGGGCCCCAGAACTGGACGCAATATTCCAGATGTGGCCTCACCAGAGAAGAGTAGAGGAGGAGGAGAACCTCTCTCAACTTACTAACCACATCCCTTCTAATGTACCCCAGGATGCCATTGGCCTTCTTGGCCACAAGAGCACATTGTTGGCTCACGGCCATCCTTCCATCCACCAGCACCCCCAGGTCGCTTTCCCCTTCACTGCTCTCCAAGAACTCAGTCATCAACCTGTACTGGTTCTTGGGGTTGCTCCTACCCAGACGTAAGACTCTACACTCACAGATACTCCCCTGTATAGCCGTGAAAGGGTCCAATTGAGTCAATTTCGGTCAATTTTGTCCTGAAAAATTTGAAATAGATTTGGTGAAAAACCTGCCACTTTTTCCAAGCAATAATGACAGCGTTATTGTAAGTACTAACAATATCAGACTAACTATACAAAACCATATAATTAAGTTGAAATTATTTCATTTTAAATTAACATTCATAACATCTTTCTGGAAGGTTACAAAACCAACTTAAACTAAGTGCTTATCAATTCTATTTCATTCCTTGTCAAGCCTTTCATCTCACACTATGAACCACAGAAATGCCAGAGTTTTTCCCTCAGACTTTGATCATTGCATTACCATGACAACAGTGTATTTACTGTAGCTATAATAGATGGACTTCAGATGTTGACTGGGTCACTCTAAAGCCCACAGGGGAGCTTTTGGTTTCCATATACCAGGATATATGAAAGAATGACTCCTCACTGAAGAGCTGTCTAACAGGTAACTTATATTTGCTTTCAATTACTGCCTGCTCTTTTCACAAAGTCCACTGCCTTCCACCAGTTTTAAACCTACTGACTATTTTAATTGTAGGGAAAAACAGGTCAAACATTTATTTACCAACTTGCTTTGTTTTTTGCTGACTGAAGCCTGTAATCCAGCAAGTTAATGCATCAATCTGATCGGATGTGACATATGGACACCGCAAAGGTTTTTATTCTTACTGTTTACATTATTCTTCTTTTCTGAGCTTTCCAGCTTTGCACAGCAGAAGAAAAATGCGTAAAGCTTTGCTCTTAAAAAGCTCACAACTCGAAGATGATATTTTGCATACCTATAGGCTTGGAACATAAAAATACATGATAAAAACAAGACATTACTCTCCTGAAGACATTGATACATGAGAGTAATAAAGTCAGTTCAACAATAATTTCAAACATAAACACAAATACTAACATGTCGTTGAATTATAGATCTACTATAAAACATCACATGCAAATCCAGCTCAGCAAGCAAGAAGCAATGTTGTTACAGTAAGATTCTTAAAGTTTGTATTTCCTTAGTTTAAAGAGTTTATGAATAGACAATAAAATCCCTTTTGCTCACGGTTTTGTAGTGAGTAAATTATAAATATACATAAAAAGTTTCATTAATGCCCGTCAATCTGCTTCTAAAAGATGTAATTAGAAGATCAGAAAACTAATTAGAAAGTCTGTTTGATCTCAAGAGTTCGGTTATGTACTGACAATCTTGAAATAATTCATAACAGAAATAACTGTTGAAGGTTTATATAGTTGTGAACACGAAAAACTGATATTGTCTACAATATAAAAATACTGCATAGTTCTCTAAAATGAAAATTATATTACTAAGCTAGTCATAAAAATGATGTTAGCTATAAGTAAGAAAAAAATCTTTAATAAAGTCAGCTAGAATTTTTCATTTAAAGTCTTGAAAGGCTTATTTAACCATACCAAACCATATGTCATAAAACCAGGAACACCTGAAAACAAAGAAGCAGCATTGTGGGCTCAACATTTATTATTTCTGAATTATGTACATTTCAAAATGCAAATTATAAATTCGGTGTCAAAATTTATCATTTAAACTAGCTTACTAGCTGTATGACTTACTAAAAACAAAGCTTCCAGGGAAATACTTTGCAATTAAACAAAACGCTGGGGATTTTTTTGTTTGTTTTGGATTTCTTTGTTGTTGTTGACGAATCTCAAGTTTGCTGAACCACCAAGTCCCCCTTTTGAAAACAGATTAAGAGGTCAAAAAATGAAGCATGTTGAGTCAAAGTAATACAAAGTGGTGAACGGGATCTTGCCAAGTTCTTTCAGTTACAAGAACCTTCCTTGGTTACACAGAACATTTCCATGATCAAACCACTTGAGTTGAACAATTACAGTCTGGTAATTGCTGGAAATAGACTTGGAAACAGCCTTGGAAATAGACTTGTTCCTGATTTCATCCAAAAGAATTAAAAAGTAGAGATGATATGTTCTTGAGAAAACTTAAGTCTTTGCTTTGTGGATGTGTGGGCTCTTTGCAACAATGATATCCCCATTTACAAATCTTCCTGGATTTGCCAACATTTAATAAAATTTAAGTTGTCACCCTGCTACACGGAGATTAATGATGTAATTTCAGACTTGGCTTAGTCCATCCTAAACTAGTAGTGGCAACAGAAATCCTTCTCCTCCCCTCCTAGTTTATGCCAGAACTCACTGAACTGACTGGGAACTGCCAGAGAATTAACCCGACTTAAAACGACCGATAACAAGACAAAAACCTGATTTGATCATAATGTGATAATTAAATCATTAAGTACTGACTCATAATGAATATGCAGGAAGTGAATAAATTAAAATTACACAGGCAGACGTAATTATACTATTTCCTAATTTCTGAGTGCTCAATTTTGCATCTATGGCGGTTAGCATTCAACGCGGTTTCTGTACGTTGTAGTCTTGCTAAGTCTTTCAAAAAGTGAAAAACCTCAATATTGTGCATTGTTGTGACACTTCCAAATATCAACAGCCTCCCTGTCCCTTCAGCTAACATGCTGTCAGGTGGGGTGGTCATAGTGTCCAGCTGTAGGTAGGGACAAGGCAGAGCAGTGAGGGCAGGGTTCTGAGGCAGCAGAGGAACACCAAGTTTTCCAGCACTGGGCACCCCTCCCAGGTGCCCATGTCTGCAAGCAGCTCCTGCCTGTCTTCCCAACTTCTAGCCTGATGGATCCTTCTGTACCTCAGACTCCTCACTCCAGCCCCACATTTTAGGATGAGCACATGCTCATCTTTATATTTGGCTTTCCAATTCTCAGGCACTTCCCAAGCAACTCTGAGCAAACTCTTACTTTCCTACTCACTTTCAGTCTTTGCTCAGCCCAAAGACCTCTTTGGCTTCTCCTCCAACCTTTCTTCCCACTGTGCTGCACTCATCTTGCTGCCCTGACCTCCATCTCCAAGGCTCAGCTCCATGATCACTCCCTTTCCCACATTCTCTATTTTTCCATTTGTCCACAGCACCTTGTACCTACCCAAGCTTGTACTACGGGCTCTTCCTCCATCCTTTCTCTTTCCTTTCTCCCCACTGACATCCTAAAGTTCCTTGTCTCCCTTGCTCCTCATCCATTCCCTTGTGTTCCTTCTGCTAGTCATAACTTTTTGCTCCATGCACTCTCCTGCTGATTCCTTTTTCTCACCAGTTCACTATCCCCAACTTTTACAATTTCCTTCAGACAGTCTCAGCCCTTCATTTCTTCACTCAGCAGCTCCCCTCAGGACAAATCCCATCCCTGCTTCAGGACATTCACATGGAAACCCATACCAGCTCCAAAGGAAAAACTGCTTTCCTCTTTTCACCCCCACAACCATTTGTAGGGCTGCACAGTGAACCAACTAAAGAAACCACAACAGACAAAAAATTAACCCATCCACACACAGGAAGTATTAAATTTCAGCAAGATTGACTTCCTGCTCTGGTCCACTGCTCCAGGACAAGGGAAATAATATCAGAAATGAGTGCCCAGAACTGGGAGTAAGGCAGGATCATTCTTTTCAGGAGCAGCAAAGATTCACATGGTGAGACACTGGCACAGGTTGGCCAGGGAAGTTGTGGCCAGGGAAGTGTCCAAGGACAGGTTGGATGGGGCTTGGAGTAACCTGTCTAGTGGGAGGTGTCCTTGCTCATGGCAGAGGGGTTGGAACTAGATGAGCTTTAAGGTTCTTTCCAACCCAAACCATTCTATGATATGATAACGAAATCTTGCAACTATGGCTTTAGCCAAAACACGTAAGATTTGATCAAGGAATGTTAAATCAGTAAAAAATGGAAGGATATGTGATGGGGGCAGTGCTGCCTGAGTTAACAGCAGAAATATGTCATAACTCCTCATTTACTGCTTTTTTCTGTAAGGCAATTGTCTTGCAATAGATGTCACATTCTGGCAGGGAGGGAGGAGTTTCATATGGAACAAACTTCTCCAAAAGAAACCTGTAGACTAGTTGGGAAAGAAGACTAGGGAGAAAGATCCAACAAGCTAATAACTCCAGATGAAAATGCAGGAAAAAAGGCCGGCTTGTATTGAGCAATTTCCTACCTTAAAATCCCCCCAAAACATGCGACCTCCACTGTAGCTGTGCTCCTGGTTAAAGTATGAGAACAAAGGCAACAATTAAGGCTATTAATAAGGCAACTTTTGGAACCCATTATCCAAATTCTCTTTAGGTGTAGTCTGTATGTCAAATGTCTGTATGTCACATTGTTAGTGAGCAATGTGGAAAAAGTCTTCAATGAACTCGATGCTGGAAACATCTTTGTGCCAGCACCAGTATACTCCCCTGAAACATCTTTTTGCTGGGATACCTCATTTTGTTTGGGGAAACAGCTTAGTTTTGCCAATAAAGTAACTGCATGTAATACGTATCTGCTAGAGAAAGCTACCATTGTGCCCTTACATGTATTACTGTCAGCAAAGACCTTTAGCAGCAGACAAGACCTGGCTTGCCAAAATGACCTTCCTGCAGAAGTATTTCTGAGCTTGCTCTGCAGTGCCTTTCTCTTTCCTTCTCTGTGCTGCAAAAGATTAATTTAGATTCATAATAAAGATCCTCAAAAGAAGCAAAAAATGTTACATCAGTGCCTGAATCAATTTAAGTTTTGTAGGTAAGACTGTGAACCAATATTTTTCATGAATAAAATAGCTAGAAAGAGCCAAAAGGTTTGGGTATGTGTTCACTGCTGACAAATACTTAATAATTTTCAGAAACCCTCTGTGGCTGACATAGTCTGAGTAATCCTCAAAGGACTTAGCATACAGTACCGCCTTTACATACAGATTGCCTAAAGTATTCTGCAAAAGAATGCAATCCTCTTTCTGGGATGCTGGATGGGTGAATCTTAGAACTGCCAAACACGAGGCTGCGGAACAATCAGACTAAATTTTAATTATAAACCTACTTCAGATCATCCAAGCCCTATGCAGCAAAATTCAAAATGAAAACAAATGGGAGAAAAAATGGGCAGATGAAATAAAAAAGTCCAGGCCAGGGCCATGTGAAGACAAAGAATTGTGTCCCTGAAGAATAAGGCCCCTGTGTGCTTCTCAGCTGCCATGCCACCTCAGTGACTGCTCCCCTTCCATCCAACCCATCCTTGCTGCACCATATGTGAGTCAGACTGGGGACACGCTCAGCCCTTAAATATGTGCTTAAGTCTTTCCATATTCAGGAGAGAAAACTCAGATGAAATTCTGAGCAAATGTGTAATGAAAAGCATGTGCCTAAGTGTTTACCTTTATAAAGCTGCTTTGCTGAATCTGTGCTAGAATGTCAAGAGCATGTCAGGCGAGCTCAGGATCTTCCACAGCATTCTCCCTCGTAGAGCCTCTGCCATGAAAAACGCTGTGTCCCCAAGGGGGAAGAATTTTTCCTGGAAAGCAGCCCAGAACAAAAGGAGCCACCAGATCAAAGATAGGTCTACACCCACCCTTCACTTCTCCAAACAGCAGATTGAGGTGGAGGAGGTCTAGAAAAAAAGGAAAAAAACTATTTCTTTTTTCTAACAAAGAAGTAAGAGGTTCTCCCATCTTCCACTTGGTTTCTCCATGAAATGCAGCCAGGGGCAGTCTGTTGCTTGCTCGGAGACTCCTAGACTATGAAATGATAACCCAGGGAGTACAGGAGTCAAGTAATTTATTGCCATCTCCCGTCTCCCAGGACACTTCACAGCTCGGCAATGTGTGGGAGGGTTTTCAAACTGACCACAGCAGGCTGACCTTTCCTCCTCCACAGATGGATGGAATGGTCTTCAGCCACTGTGATTCAAGAAGCTGTGGATACTTTTGCTCATTGGCCATTATTCATCAGATTTGGAAGACGAAACTGTTTAAGCTGAAACTTCTCAGGGTGAAGAAAAAAATGTTGCACGTTTTACATTATCTCTTGAAAATATGAAAGCTTGCTGCAATCTTCAGCTACAATATTTATGAATTGGTCTTTCAGCCAAATCCACTTTTGCATAAGGATACACAGCTGCCAGTACCCAAAAGTATGATACTTCCCAAATATATCTTTGCCATTTTAAAAATCATTCTAGAGGCTTGAAAATAATATTTCTTTCATTGTAAGTGAAATCTCTAGTTCTGATTTTTCAAAGAATGTCTGAAATTATCTGGGGTTTGTTGGTGTTTATTTGTTTGTTTGTGCACAAGAATAATTGATTAAATCAGCACAAGCGTAACTGATTATGCACTCTACTGAGGGATTCAGCTGCAAAACTATCAGCATTGTGAAGAGCCATGCCCAGTTTTTATGCTTAAATCTCTCACATGGAATCCCCTCTTAATTATAGAGCAGCAGATTTGAAATGTGTCATTACCTCCCACCACTGGATATCTAGCTTTTGAATGAATGTAACTTGCATTTTTCAACACTTCTAAGGAAACTTCTTTATGATGTCTCTTTAAACTTTTTTTTGTTTTTTTGAAAAGGCTAAATTTACATATAAGAATATTTAAATATCCGTGACTTCTGATAAAAAATGTCAGCCTTCTTTCATTAACCAGTGCAATGACCCTCTAGTAGTTTCACACTGAGAAAAAATATGCAAAGAAATAGGCCAAGTCTAAGGCCAATTAGGACTCTGAAAATATTTATATTATAGACCTGGCAAACAAAATGTGAAATTCAAAGTAAAACTGGAACTTATATATCCTTTAGTATTCTGAAAAATAATATTTTTAATGTAAATTGAAAAGCTATCTTTATCGAATTTCTCATTCAGTCAGCAACAATAAATCTATTGTTCAGATGTGGATAAAATTGGTCTTTGGAAGAGGAGGGTTTTGAGAAAATAAAAAAGAAACTGCATTAAAGAAGAAGAAATGCCTTTTTAACTGGAATTACTGTCTATATATAGCCTGTAGTTTTTGATACATTTCACATTTGCCAGAGTAACAGGCAATTGGACACCATGAAAAATTATTTGTAACCATTACAATAAGAGAAAATGTGTTTGCTTATTTAAGGGAGAATAAGCAAGTTTATTGTTATGCCTTTTACTTTAAGAAGTATGTCTGCAGGGATCCAGATGCTAAGAAACAGTAAGCTGATGACATTTTTTTGAAATGCCAAGCTATACATTAGAACGCCATACACCTACTATTTAGCCATAATAAATAGTAGGTGGTCTTCTGAATTAGGTCTTCTGGAAAAAAGCTTGAATTTCAGTCACACTTGCAAGAAAACAACAATACTTGGCACTTGCAAAATGCTTTCCATGTGAAAAAAGAAAATAATTAAGAGGTAGAGGGGGGAACTGAGCCATTGTGCAGGTCACCAATGGAGCCAGAACATCCAGGGAAAGCTCCAGCACCCTTAGGTGCTGCCCAATGCCTGTGGTATTGCCTAATGTCTCCTAGCCACAGAGATGGACCAATGCCCCAAAATGTCTTTGCTGTGCCTCCTTTTTATGCAAATGACATATTTATCACCCCCGAGATCCCTGCTTAGTGCTCCTCTCAGATACCTGGTGACAAATGGCACCGAGAATTGATCATAGCCTACAATACCCTGCAAAGCTGACCAAGTCTATGGATTAGAGAAGTGATGCACAAAAAGCATTATATATATATATGATCCAAGCTCATAGAATTGCACAGTAGAAGAACTATGAATAAAACCTATTTCTTTGGAGATTTCCAGTTTTGTTGCCTTCAACAAAACTCCTTTTACACAGACCTCAAAATCCTTAAGTATTTTTTTCTGACTGCAATACCGTGGCAAATACTTATTTTATCAGTCCAAAACTCAATTTACTGCTGAAACCCTGCATGAATACTTCAGGTGAACTCCTAAGATCCTGCCCAGAAGAAGAGAGATTACAGAGATTAATATCGTGCAAATAAATCTCTGCCTATATCACCAATATTACAAACTGCTGCTTTGCCCTAAGGCAAGTACCTGAAGGCAGGCACCTGTATGTAAAAGGGTCTAAATAAGCTAAATGGAATTCCTGGAACCATGCACGATGCATAGCAACTTTTGATGGTGCCATAGTCAGTGAAGGTGAGGGTGACAGAAGGGTACCTGAAAGAGAGAGAGAGGCAGAAAGGAGGAGAAGGCAAGGTGGGAAGTAGAAGGTCCTAAGGTCTGACTGAAGTAGACATAAAAAAGATCCTAGTAAAGAAAGCCAAATATATTTATATTCAAAAATAGAAATAAAAAAGGAGAGTGAACAGTTAAAATAAAAGGTGAGATAAAAAAGAAAATAAAAATACCCCCCCAACAAACAAAATCAACCTCACGCCTCAAAACAAAAAAGTGCCAGAGCAAGTTTAGACCTTTCAGAAGCTCAAGTCAGTAATTATTTTTCAGACAAAGTCTCCTTGATTTCTGTGGGAGTTTTGCCTTAATGAGGACAGCAGCATAGGCACCAAATGCAGCTATATTTCTTATTCTTGAATAACAGCAAGACATAGCAAGACATTCTGTTGTTGAAAAAGACGATGTCTTTTTAAAGAAATATGGATATTAGGAGCCAGGAACTATAAATGTAATTGCTATGGCCAGCTGAGTTACATCAGTGTGCATCAGCTGACAATAAGGTCCTTTGTGCTAGAAAGAAAGAAAAAAGATGAAAAAAATGACTCATGTTACCTTGCAAACAATCAAATTAAAGGTTTAGAATTATTCCATTCAAGTTCCCATTTACTTCAGTGACAGTCCAGAAAACAAGCAAGATCCTTCAGTCCTTCTCATAAAAAAAAATAGATACAAGAGTGAGTATGTGTGACCTATTTATTTTTTATCAGTATTTCTCTCGCTGAAATTGTTGGAAATACACCCACATGGTTCACAGAAATACTGTTTGATAAGGTTGTTTTTGTGAAAGTATTTTTCCCAAATACTACATGAATACATTGGAAAGAAAGCATAAGATAAGTAGATAGGATTAGAAAATACTCTTCCCAAGCCTGGTAACCAAAGATAAAGCAAATTAAAATAACTCAATACTCATCTGAAGACCACAATGATAATTCTACCTAACTAAGTAGTGGCCTTAATGGTCTATGCAGAAACCATATAGCTTTTTTCCCCTTTATAGGTCATAAATTAAAGGAACTCTCACTGGAAGTGTAATTGAAATGTAGGTATGTCCTAATGCAAAGCCTCTAAATTGAAAATCTTTTACTGTTCCAGACATCAAAATCAGGAACAGACCAAATACCACATATAACATCTGTAGGATTATCAATAAAAACACCAAGGCAGATATTTTGCATGAGAAAAGGAACAGAAGAAAAATACCCTGTATCCAGCTGATCATGTTGCACTCAGTAAGAATATATATTATTGGCAAGATTTTGCAAGTACAGCATTCTCACCCATAAAATGGGAAATACCTTGTCAATTGTTCACACCATATTAAAGAGAGCTGTCCCATCCAAAGCAATAAGGGACATGCTCAGAGTTGGATTCATTCAACCCCTGACTAAATCAGATAACCAGTAATTCTCAGGATTTGCATGGTTACATCCACCTGTTGATTTAGGGATTATACCTGGGAGCTGCCTTACAAAAATTGCTCTCTGGCTTTAAAATTTGACACACCTAACAGAAGGAATCAAGAGAAAAACAGCCTGGTCTGCTCATCAATGACAAAATGGTAATAAATAACCAAACTCAACTATTGTTGTTTGCAGAGCTAAAATAATGCTTAAAGAAATCCATTGCCATCTGCAAGCCTGTTAAAGTTGATTATGATTCTCTCATGCTGTTTTTCTCCCCAATGATTGAACTGTATTGTTTATTTTTAAATGGAAAAAAATAATAAAGCTACTTGAATAATAAAATTGGTTTTCCCAAGATATAACAAACCATAGTCATGAACTTTAAGAATGGCTTACCAAATTAGAATTGAGAATGAAAAACAAGTATTTTCCTGTTCAAGGTTTTGTTTTTAACGTTTTTTTAATTTTTAACTGGATTGAGTGCTGATCACAGAAAATTCAAGGCTACCTGGACATCAGTCTGCTCAGCTGTCTGCAAAGCTTGATGACTTCTCTAAAAAGTGAGATCTGTGTGTGAAATTAAATCAGTATCACTACGCTGAGATAACATGGGGGTGCAAGGAGAAGAAAGGTTAGTATCTTACATTAAATAATGTTAAATGAGATGAAACAAGATGGGCAGGATTCAGAAGGGCCCTTGGAGCTCGGGTTGTTTCCCCAGGCTGCTTATGCAACCTCGCTCACGCAGGCAGTGCAAGGGTCTGCAACTTCATTACATAAGGGAGCCCAAAATTACAGCCAGGCAGTCCTGAGCTCCATTAAGGGCTATACTGGAGCCTCTGTACCAGCTAGCATCCAGAAATGGTAAGAAATGATGGGAAGGGCTTAGGCATGGCTGAGACTGGGATTGTTGCTGTTGTTTTAATAGCAATAGATCTCATCTAAAAGCTAGCAAGTATTCTCAGCATTAGCTACTTCAAATACATTGCTTAAGTGACCAGCAAAACACAGTCTTTGGTTTAAGACAGCCGTGGTAAGCATGATCTAGGGCTTTAAAAGATGCCTTTCCGATGATTAAACAAATTGCCTGGTTTACTAAATAGCAGTTGATGCAACATTATTGTTTTAACCAGTGCTTAAGTGCAGTGGCTAGATGAAGAACACTCATTTCCTGCATCCTCGCATTCTCAGTTCAGAATTTCAAAGCCTGGTCTCATGCAGCCAGATAGAACTGTAACAACAACAATGCCAGGGCAGGGAAGAAGAACATCTTGCCCCAAATCATCCTCTCCCTGACACCAGACAGCAGCATAGCTGAGGAAGCCTGTGCAAGCATGGCAGGAGTGCAGCAATAATACAGTCTCCCAGTGGAGACTCCTTCAGCCAAGCATTGTATCTTGACATTCAGTGCCTCTTGGTGGGATTGCTTCCATGAATATAATTGCTTTCTGAACATCTTTGAACCCAAGAAGATAAGGCTGTCTATCCTTGCCATCCCTGCCCAGCTCAGTAATAGGACACACAGGAGTGAGCTTGAGCACTGTATCCTCCTTTTCTGCAGCTCTCCTGGAGTTTTATCTCATGCCCTGGCTCTGCTTCAGCTGCACTTCAGATAGTTTCTTCCAACATGCTCTTTCCAGGGCAACTGTGAAGCCAGCCCTGAGCAGTGAAGTTGCAAGCCACCAAGAGGCCCTTGGCCTTCCTTGGAAGCCTCAGGGGCCTGATACTGACCTATTTCGTTCATCAGCAGATACATCATCAGGAGGGCCACCTGGCTCACCACCTCTCAGCCATGGCCAGGCACAAGTGTAGAAGGCAAGTACAAGAACAAGACAAACCAATGGTGGTATTTCCTTGGGATACTCACTGAGCTTGCAAGAATTTGTAGCTCAAAACTTCCTAAGCCAGAGGCAGTGGTTTTGTATTTAACAGCTCCTGATGAATTTCTCTTCCATTAACTCACCCAGTCACCTCGTTAGCTGATGTAACCTCTCAGCATCCACATCTTGTGGTGAAGAGCTGGGCAGCCTGACCGTGCCACCTCCTTTTGCTTCCATCTCCACAAATATCTGCTCCTCCCCATGCCCTCTGCTGCTACCATTGTGGACAGTCATTCCCAGATTGCCTTCTCCAAACTTTGCTTAATTTCAAGAGGTTTCTGTTGCATGGTTTTGTCAGTTCTTAGGCAGGAGCTCCTCTGCTCCTTTGATCCCCTCGGCTGCCTTCCTCTGAATCTCCCTTGTCATTATACACCTTCTAGGTGGAGGGATCAACAGCACACGGTACTGAAGATATGGGCACACTATAACTTATACAGTGAAATAATATGATTCTTTTTTATTATTTTCCATCCTTTTAAAAATAATCCCTAGTCCTCTATTTGATTTTTTTTTTTTTTTTTTTTTTTTTTTTTTTTTTTTAACTCACATCTGAGCATTGCACTGATTTTCTTCTGAGCTGTCTCTGGAAGACCTTATCTAAGCTTCTGCCTCTTCAGTGACCTGTAGCAACGAATTCCTATGATTTTGTTTTGGCTAACATATACTTTCTCCTATTAGCTTTCAACCTGGTGTGCATATTATATTCCTGTGACACCAAAACACTCAAAGAGAAAGGGTGGTTGAAATGTCTCAGTAGATGATGCTCTGCCATGCTGACACTTCTTGCATGTTTTTGAAAGGACAAAAGGTTTCATACCTGAAGTTTCACATTTCTATTCTGATCTCAAATGAGCATACATTCAGATTTTTTTACCATATCATTTCAGCGGGTTAGAAATCGTCTATTTTATGCACAGATCCATACGAACAGTGGTAAAGCAGCTGAAAAATACCTTCTGTTATCATCAGGCCAGCAGAAGACCAGTTGTTTTGCATAGACTTGTGCTCAAGCAGGAGAAGGGGAGATAACCACCCTACACTTTCAGAGTACATTGGAGTTCTGGACATGCAACCTGCACATGCACAGAAGAAAGAGATGGTTTTGGCTCAGAAAGCTTGTAGGCAAAGGACAGGACAAGGAACAGCAGGCAGGTACTGATAGAGCACAGGGCAAAGCGTGTGGCAATACTGTTTCCTAGTGACAAAGGTCCAAGCTCGACAGTCACATAACTTTCGAGAGTTTTATTTTTCTGTAAGCCACAGGTGAATTTTTCAGGCTTAAGCAGGATTAAAGTTAGTATTGGGAGTGCATAAGACTGTTCCTCCCAACTGTGGCAGGCAGCATACAACAAACACTCCTCTCTATCTTGGCCCTTGGATAAAGGAATAGAAACATATTTACCAAAATATAATTACACACAACATTTTTGTTGGACTAAGGTGTACTTCATTGTTTGCCTTCAGGGGAATAGGCATAGGAAGAGAAGCGTAAAAAACAGTATTTACTCTCCTGTCTCCAAAATGTACATCCAATTTAAGCATACAAGGCCAAGAAAGCTGTGCCTTCAAATCCATCAGTATAACCTCTGGAATCCCTGAGCCACCAATAGATAAATGCAAGGAGCAAAGATGGAACTGTATCTGCAGTTTCTCAGCTGCCTACTCAGAGTATGAGCCTACAGGTCCACATCCCATTTTAACCTCTTGCCTTTCCCACCCCACAATTCTTCCAGTTCTGAATTCAGCTGAAGATATACTGGTATAAATGCACATATACTGTGTGACCCACAGCTGGTCACAAAAAACCAGTGGTTTTAGTCCCTCTCAGAAAACTGTGATATACTGAAAGCACCACTACACAAACAAATCCACCAGCATTTATGCTTTCTGCTTTAATAGTATTATATTTTTTTCTCCTTTCAAACTACAGGAACCAGTCTCACAAAGAAAAAGTCAGTCTATTAGCTTATACTGATTTCTGCTTGAATTAAATTAGCTAAAATACAAATATTTGCATGGCCTCAGCCTGAATTTTCAAAAAGAAGTTTTAATAAGATCAAGGATTGACAGAAAGCTAAGATGAATCTAAGAAAATGAATAGTTTTTATATAGATCTTTCACAAAATCTGTAACTCAATAGCATCTGCCCTAAGATCCTGAAAGCAAAACTATAAACACAAATGAGTTACTTAAATTCTACACTGCCTAACTTAGAAAGAAAATCAAGAGTGCACATAAAACACACATTAGACTGACACTTTCAACAGTATGATATTTACAGTCATCAATTGTATAGTGATGCAAGTAATCTGATTGCTCAAAACTTAAAGAGTTGAACGTAGGCAATGATTATTTAAATTATTACAGCTGCTGTGCAAAATGTCATATCTGAAGAATGCTAGAGGTATAAATCAAATCAGTCATTCATCTTAATTTTCCTATCTTATATGAATGTATTACATTGCAACATCAGTTATGTGATGACATACTGTGTTTTTTTCAGAAAGACTTAGGAGCCTGGACTCCACAATGAAGACAGCTCCTCTCCAGGTCCAAAGACCATGACTGCAGCATCAATAGTTGCTTCTCATGGCAAGGACACAACACTTTCTGTGAGGGGACAAGGGGAGGGGCAAGGAAGTGGAGGCAGGGGGCTGAAGAACACAGTAGGCAGTTTGAGGAGGAAGATGAGAAGGATGAAAAAGCAGTACCACCATGACCCAACCATCAAAAGACTCTCAATGACTTCTTTTGCAGGCTCAGCTCTCCTGTTGCTGTCCACCACAAGTCTCCCACCCACTTTTTTCCATCCACTTTTTTCCTTCTCTTTTTCTTTCTTTTTCCTTTTCCTCTGGTCTGGGTTTTCCACCTCTATCTACAGTTCCAGCCCTTTCCTTTCACTTCATTCCCTAGCTTTGTCATCTATGATCCCATCAAGACCTCTGACTTAATCTGAGATCCAAACTCTTCACTTTCCCTATGCTTGCATCACCAAGGCTGCTGCTTCTCTATTCTAGTCCCCTCATTTCTTGTCACCATGTATGTGAATTTCATTCCCTCAGTTTCCTCCTCCTTCTCCACTCTGCCTCCACATCAGCAGGCACAGCTGAGACAGTCTTTATGCTCCCTGCTTTTGGTGCTCACCCTAACAGTAACACCTGGGATGAGGAACTGCAGGGGAAAGTCCACTTAGACCTCAAACCACCCACTTGTGACACTCTCATTCTTCCCAGGATGATGAGCAGCTGCTCAGCACATAACACTGGGGGCATTCAGTGTGCTCTGTGCTGAGAGAGCATCTTCACTGAGCAAATGCAATGGCCAAGACCTCAACTGAGAGTGGGCAACCTGAGCGTTGTGACAAAATGATAACTAAGACAAATTCTGGAAGACTTCCGTAGGCTCAACATAACGCATACTCGCATCCCAAGACTGATCCAAAGCCAAGTATCTTTTTCCTGCTCCAAAACACAAAGCCACAAGAATTCAGCAGTCTCAATGAAAGTGTTTCTCAACACAGCCAAAAAAATGAAGATTCACAGGGAAAAAAAAAAAAAAAAAGGATTGAGGTCTCCTAAGGAAGGATGATGTATTTACCTCAACCATCTTTGTCAGCTGCGTGGCCAAAGAATACATCGTCTTCTAACCATGTTCTCAGAAATAGCTGAACCTTTTTGTGTGAACCTTCCTAACTGTCTTCAGAAAACACTCAACCTGGAAAATGTCAGCCTAGTTTTAAACTTAGCAAACACACAAGCCCCTTAAAAACATATGCACAAACAGAGCATTGTATCAAAAAGCATGAGATCATTTTAACCATGGACAACATTACTGCCGACAATAAAATAACTCCTTCAAAGTGCTTCACATACTCTAGACTAGAAAATGGGACAACAGTTATCATTCTGAAGAGTCTACACACATTCTGGACACATGCAGGGTGGCACCTTTATTCAGGAGGGAAAGCAATTTTAGGTAAGCCTATTGTCTCTAAGTTGCAAAGCCAGGCTCAGCAATGCAGCCAACCTGGGGAATCACCCTGGTGTTGGATACCTGCTGCTGGAAAACCTTTCTTTCCACATGGTCAGGGGAGACGGTGCCCAGCTTGGCAGCTGCATTCCCTGAATACTCCTGTTGCAGAGCAACTCGGTCAATATTCACCTAGAGAAATGCATGCAGGATTGGGCACTCCTCCAGCCGACAGCTCTGAGGATCGGACACCGATCAGCGAATGAGTTGGTTGGGTCTGGAAACCGTGAACACTAATTATTTGGTATCGCCAAACAAACTAAGCCCACAGTGGGATACAAATTACCATTTCACAACCGGCTAGGAGAGAGATCATTTTCCACTTGGAGAGGCAGCCACTTGTTGAGCTGAAGGCTCAGGTTAGCCGTGCCCGTCGGAGGGAACCCTACAGCCCCTCTGGAGATTTAGCACCGTGAAAAGATTAAAGTTCTTCTGCTGGCTGTAATGCTTATAACCACTAATTATGTCTGAGTCACTTGAGTGAAAGTAAACTGCCATCCTGCAGACAGCTAAGGAGTACGGAGGAAAGTTTCTGGATCAGCGTGCTTGTTAATGGGCAAATCCGACCGGTGACCAATCGAGGGGAAACACCACCGAAAAACATCCCGGGGAAGAAGTCCTCTGGTGCTGCTCAGCCGGGGATTTAACACATCCCCCCCCACCACCACCCTCCCCCCCACTCCCTTCTGCAGGCTGAAGGGAGACAAGCGGGAGCCCAGCGCAAGGCTGCAGCAGCAGGGAGGCTCTCCCGGAACCTCTGCTCCCACCAGGAGCCTTTTTGCCCATTAGAAAATCCCACTGGTCTCACTGGAAGCTTTCCTTGACCCAACACTGCTCGGTCGCATCGCAGTCCCTGTGCCAGTCTAGCTTAAATGAACCCCCACCGTCAGGACACTGCCAACAACACTAAAATTATACCGGGGAGAGGGGGGAGGTAGGTTGGGGGGCAACTTATTATTCCGAAAGGGACGGGGGTTGGCGGTGTCCGGCCGGGAGAGACGTGCCACAGATGCCTCGCTCCCCGTGGAAACTTTCCCGCGGCAGAGACGATTCCACCCGGCACCGCCGGACACCTCCGCCACCCCCGCCGTGCGTGGGAGCATCGGGGTCGAAGGGAAACTGACCCTCGCTGATGCCGCGGGGGAGGTGTGTCACCCGTGGGGGTCGGGGGGCCGCGGTGGGCGCCCCGCGGGGCGGGGGGGAGGGCGGGCCGAGGCCGCAGGGCCGCGCGTTACCTGGGGTGCTGGTGCTGCGGGAGCGCGGCGGGGAAACCCCAGCCGCCTCCGCCGCCGCCGCTGCTGCTGCTGTCCGCGGTGGCCACCTGGGCGCGGGAGCCGCTGCCGGCGGTGCCGGTGCCTGTGTCGCCGGGCTGGGTGCTGCCGCTTTTCCGGTGCTTGCCGGTACCGCTGCGGCAGCGGCCGCCGCTGCTCCAGCCGCGCAGGAGGCCGGCCTCGGGAACCGGCAAAGTCTTCCTCGCCGACGAGGAGCTGCCCGCCTGCTGCCTGCCGCCGGTGCCGGTGCCGTGTCTCATGGTGCGCGGGGCCGCCGCATGCCGCTCTGCCGCCGCCCCGGGCGCCGCGGGACCCACGAGCGCCGGGGCCAGGGGCTCCGCCGGCCGCGGGAGGCCGCCGGGAGCCCGGGCTGCTGCGGGGGGGGGAGGAGGCCGGGGGCCGGGGGGGCTGCTGGCTGGGGCTCCCGCTGGGGCATTAAGTTGGACGCGCGGCCGGGAGAGGCAGGGCGGGCGCGGGGGCTGCGGGGCCGATGATAGTTCTCCGCGAAGTTAGAGCCCGGCGAGCGAGGCGGGGGCATCCTCTCCGCCGGCCCTTCATCGCCGCCGCCTCCCCTCGCCTGCCCCCGCCGCCCCGCGCCCTCAGCCGGCGGCCTGTGGGGGACGCGCCCCGCGCCCCTCGCCCATGGGCAGCCGCGGCTCCGGAGGCTGACGGCGGCTCGACCGCGCCGGCTTCCTCCGCCGCTCGCTCGCTTTCCCCGGCAGGGAGGGAGGGAGAGAGAGCGGGGGGGAGCGGGGGGGAGCCCGAACCGGAGGCCGGTGAGCAAAATGGGTCAGGGAGGGGCAAAGGGAACCCGGAGCTCGCCTACCCCCACCCCGCGGAAGGCTCCGGGAGGGCCGGGCTGGGGTGGTGGGTAGCGAGAGGGCTGCGGAGGAGCTCTCCCGCCCCGGCTCCCCGTGCACAAGTGCAGGGAATGTTCCACTGACCTACATATTTTTCCAAACATACGTGACCTTTTTTTTTCCTCTCCCTCTCTCTCGTTCTGTGGGAGGAGACAGGCGAGGATCCAAGAAAGGGAGAAGCTGGAAAGAGAACGAAAGGGGAAGCAGGGGAAAAAAAAAAAAAAAAAAAAAGAAAAATACTAAAAACCTCAACCAAAAAGCCAGCCCCTCATCAAGGATGGTTTCACAACGCCTCGAGAAAACCCCAGCTTGCCGGCGTTCAAGTATGGCTATGGCCACATCCCTGAGCGGCACCTCCGGTCCCCCTTTAAGCCTGACCCCGGAGCCCCCGCCGCCCCGGGACACCCGGCTCCGGTGCCGTCGTCCCCGCCGGGCAGAGCTGCGCCCAGGTGCCCGGCCGCCAGCTCTCGGGTCGTCTGGGCTGGGTTGGGCTGGGGACGACCTGCCTGTTTGGTCGCCGACCCGAGGGCGGAGGACCCTGCGCCCTACCCGTGAGCGGGAGGCGGCGGTGGCGGCGGCGGGAGCCCAACCGGAGCGGGACACGGCACCGCGGTGCCCCGGGGCCGGATGCCGGCCTCCCCGGGCTCAGGCGGGAGCTCCCGATTTGGTTATGCAACGCCGCACCGGCAATTAGAGCAAAACCTTGACAGAGAGCGCTTTTTTTTTTTTTTTTTTTTTTTTTGCAAAGTAGGTCATTCTTTTTATTCTCCGCTTTGCATTATGTGTTTTGGTTTTTTTTTTTTGCCTAATACTCCTCCTGCAAAATGGCCAGTAAGAGATAAGGAGGTGTGTTGGAGCCTGGGAGAAGCTGTTGATTCGGAGGGTCGCTTTTTGCATTCCAGCGGACTTCTGACGGGGCCCACGAGTGGGCTCGGGGGTTGCCCCCCCCCTTCTCCTCCCCCCGGAAGGCAGAAATGACCGGGAAGCGAGGACACAATTAACCCGCTGGTGCTCCCGGAGCTGCTCAAGTCCCGCTCCCTCCCGCGCCTCTTGTTCCCTCCCGGCCCCGCTGCCCATCCCGCCCCTCCCGGGCTCTGCCACCCATTGCCCCCTGTCGCCCTCGCACCGCCTCTGCACCCGGGGTTTGATGTCACTGCTGTGTCCCCTCAGTCAAAAAATCCCTCCTATCCCCATGGCTATGCTAAAGGAACACCCGAAGTAGGCACCTCTTCCAACCACAGAAGGGGTCTTTCCTCTGTGTGTGTGTGTATTTGCTGTCTATCATGCTTTTTTTGTTTGTTTGTTTGTTCCGAGAAGTGATTTGCTGGGCAGGGAAAAGCTCCTTTAGCTGATGCAAGCTCTGTCCCCAAGGAAGGGCCTGGGTGCACTGCCATACCTGTGCCAGCAGTCTGTCTGAGGGAGCAGGGGCTGTTTCCCCATCTCCCCCCAATCTCTTCTGCCTCCCTTTTTAAAGCCGCGTTAATCCTTGCAAAATAACAGCCAGCAGAGACCTCTCTGCCCACACGGAGTGTGCATGTGTGGGTTGCAGGCTGCAGGAGCTACCTGGCTCCAGTGAGGAGTTGTTCTGCTGCTCCCACTCACCTCGTCACCCAGATCACCCCATTACCCTGCCGTGATGTCCAGCTCCCCCACCCCACCCCCATTACACCACATCCATCTAGTTATTCGATCCGATTCAATCTCAAATGCCAATGTTAATAATTACAAAGTATGGGAAAACGTTGTGTTCTTTTTGCCGAGTGCTTTTTTACACCGTACTTTATACAACAGGCATGACTAATGTTGAAAGGGTAAAGCTGTTTACTTTTAACCAAGATTAAATACAAAACTTTGAAAAGCTCCTCCCTTCCTTTGGATGAAACCCAGCATTTTTTCCCATTTGGAAATTGTCAAACAGTGGTTAAACAATCCTTTGGCAAACAAGTAGTGCCTGAGGGAATAAAGCATCAGATACATGGGGAGTGGAATAAAAGACATTTCTGTTCCTGAGGTATTTTTCTTGTGTTACACAATGAAGTTTAACATAAAATCTTCAAGCCTTGTAAGGTTAGGGAAAAAGAACTTCCCCTGTTTATATACACCACATGATTTGATATTCCAGCCCTTTTGAAAACCTACCAGAAAACCTGTTCCCAGAACAACCCTTGTTTTCAAAAGCAGGGAAACCAAGTACCTGGAGGAAAATACCACTTTGAGAAAGGCATGCAGCGAGACATAGGGGCATATGTAAAAAACTGCATCTCTACCAGGTTTTAACATTTTTCTGAGAATCTGCAAGGACTCCATTGCACAAGTGAAGAAGTGAGGCTGGTTAAAGTTTGTTTCTTAGTTCATTGCCTAGGTTACCAGTGTAAACTTTAATTAGGGCAACAAACAGCAGATTGGCTGAGGGTGAAGCAGGCTTTTCCCAGCGCATAGCTGAATCCCATTGTGAAACACCAGCCATACAAAACAGCCTTTCTCCTGGTTTGGTGACAAATGGAAAATAACCCAATACTATCAATACTGTGTTTGGATTGGAAATTAACCAAAAGGTTACGCTATTTGACACACATAAGGACTTTAGGGCAGGAGTCCAACATTAAGTTTAAAAAAATTAAATAATTTTATAGGCATGAAATATCTGTAAGCACTTTTCAGACACCGGGAGCCTGTGATCCAAAGCCACACTCCCTTTTGTTTCGACTAGAATGGCTGGCCAACCTTCACATCCCAAAAATGATGCAGCAGGGTTTTCAATGGGCCATTAACCACAAGCTAAGGTGCCTTCCAGGGTGCGGGGCCAAGGGGAAGAGCGGGAGAGGACAGCAGCTCCCCTGGGACCCTATTGCTCCATTGTGGCAAACTCGTGGGAGGAATGTGGTGTTGGGTGTGAGTTCAGTCTGGACAAACTGGGTTTAACTCCCTGGATTGCTTTCTCTCACTGCCAGGGATTCGGGTTATGCAGTGCTCCCACTGCTGCATAATCTTAACCCTCAGTGAAGGAGCTACCTTGGGCATCTCTTGGCTCTTGAGCCAGAGCCTGACCACCACATCCTACCCACTCAGGTATTACCTGTGCAAGATTGATGCTTTTAACCTCTAGTGGACACAAGTACATGTTGAAGGGAAATAAGATGCAATTTGCAGATGATAATTTAAATGTAAACCTATGTCTGAGTGGTGTTTGTATGACTTCTTCACTTGTGCAATGGAGTCCTTACAAATTCTCAGGAAAAATTTTTAAACCCGGTAGAGATACAGTTTTATACACACTCCTGTGTGATAATCATCCTCTAATTGTAACATAATCTCTAACATAAATGGCAATAGTGATGCACCAGAAAGGAGTGGCACCATGGGAGAGAGGGATGTGATGGAAAAAAATAAAGTACCCTCAAAGACCCAACCAAATTACACTGAATGTGAAAATATTTCTTATGTTTTCAGGTAAGTAGGGAGATGGACAAGGATTAATTTGATTATTATTAATTAAGGGACAGGACAGACCTTAGGCTACTTTTCCCCTTACCATCCCTGCTGAAAGTGAGAACTACAGGTACAAATACATTGCAAATAAATCCAGGGGCTCCTGTTAGCAGGAGGAGTCACACCAGCCATGGCTGCTGGGTGCTCTGTGCTGCTTTCCAGCTGGGCTGGCTGTGAGAAGTGAATGCAGGAACAGAAGGATAGGTGAGGAGAGCTCCTTCTTTGGGTAACACACTTTTATAACCAATTTTGGCAGAAATTTCTGCAGAGGATCAGCATTATTTTTCATTCTGTGTCTTACAGCTTCCTGTGGGAGGGAGAGGTAGTACATAGATATCAATCAGCAGCACAGCCTCTGAATCAGGGAAAACCAGAGAGATACTATAGTGAAATGGTCTTTTAATGCATCCTACTGGTGCTGCCTTAAGCACTGCAGTAGGAAGTCTGATGGGTCTTCAGAATCTCTTCATCTAGAAAACCAAGCTCCCTATTTATCTGCATGTTTATTACAAGAGAGGAGCCAATTTGCTGATTTGAACTTACCTTATTCTGGTCTATTTTGAAGCAAAAAATTATCTAATGCTAGGGTTTCATGGAAGAACTTAGTAATATATAAACACTAACTGAGGGTTTTACTTTTCCAGCTTAATAAAAAAAAAAATCATTTAGTGTTTAATGGATGAAGCAGGGAGGAAGAAGGAATGGGTTGAAAATTAGCAACTAAATGTTGGATAGACTTAATGTCTGGAAGGTCTAAAATTGCTGCTGGGTGCCCAGAAAGTCCTGAAGCTTTCTGCCTGGAAAACCTGTGGCTGAGCATTTACAGCCTTGCTGTGCAGCAAAATCATCCTGTGGCATGGAGCATAATGTACATGTGTGTGTCAGTCTTGGTGATCCAAAGCTACAGTCTGTGGAAAGAATCCCTTCTCATATGGATAAGAGATTATCTATTTATCTTCTGGTTGGCAGTGGCCTCTCTACCACTGCACCTATCCCACACAAGACCTTTAATTCACTTTCAGTGAGGATGGCAAAACATCTCATGGTAAAGTCAGTGGGGCTGCACTTGCTGATATGAATAAGAAATTATGGCCTGGCTGTATCTGTCTCTCACCCAAAACTAGGCTGATGGGGCTTGTTCAGTTTGAGAGCTCTTCAAGAAAATAAAGTTTGGCTCTGGAGTAAAGGATCTGTTGTTTTTCTCTGGAAGTCCCAATGAAACAGAAGATAATAAAGGGTTGTAGCTCAGAAACTGAATTAGGAATGCCTGGGAGAAGTCTGAATGTAATCACATCATATTTGACTTTACCTTGATTTATAAACCAACTGCATTAATGTATTTTTTTTTGTAGTATTTTTTTTGAAAGACAAATCCCGGTGGATCTATATCAATATTTTAATTCCTGGAAGGTTTTGCAGAAACCCCCTACCTCTTCCAGAGGTCTTGATGAGAAGGAAGGTGTAGCAAACCATTGCCTCTCTCCTTACAACAAGAAGCCTGATCCCTTGCTCTTCTGACTTTGGCAGGAGCTGGGTTAAGCCTGGAGTAAATCCTTGCTTTCGGGATTCCACATTGTTTTCCAAATTCTTTGCTAATTGCTCCCTCCTCAGTTTTTCCTGAATCACAATCCTTGCTCACAACTTTAGAGTTACACTAGGTACCACCATTCTTCTCAGCTTGCTTTGATTCAATCTAGCACTCTATTCTTGCATCCTCCTTAAGCTCATAATATTATTATTACTAATGACACATGTTAGTAGAAATATGGAAAATTTAAACATGACGGTTGGGCAAATAAGTGAAAAAACATAAAAATCTTGAAGCTAGGAGGTATATGGATATGCCCTCACAAATAGCATTCTATCATGATTTTCATAGCAGTAAGCAACTAGCAAAAGCAAGACAATGTATAAGTCTGAATTTAGCTGTTTGACTTTAAATCTGATTAGGATATTTTATTCTAGGGTGCTTGTAAACACACCTGCTCACATCTTTCTCATTAACTCATATACAGCCCCTATATATGAGAAGAGACTATTAGAACCATTGATTCTGACCTGAACAAATCCAGGACACAGAACTCTCTCTCAGTGCAACTGGCCAGGTATCTTTTTGTTGTGCTTTACAAAAACATTGATCCTGACTTAAAAAAATTCCAAATCAGATTGATTTTTATTAGTCCTTCCAATACCTGAAGGGGCCTACAGGAGAGCTGGAAAGAGACCCTTTACCAGGGCATGTAGCAATAGGAAGAGGATTGATTTAGATTAGACATGAGGAAGAAATTCTTTCTTGTGAGGGTGGTGAGACACTGGCACAGGTTTCCCAGGGAAGTTGTGGCTGTCCCCTCCCTGGAAGTGTTCCAGGCCAGGTTGGATGGGGCCTTGAGCAACCTGGTCTGGTGGGAGGTGTCCTTGCCCATGGCAAAGAGGCTGGAACTGGATGATCTTTGAAGTCTGTTCCAAACGAAACCATTCTGTGGTTCTATGATATGATTCTATGATTAATTGTCTCTTTCAATGTTTTGACTGGTGTTGCCTAAACTGGAGCAGTCCATAAGCACTAGGTGTCTGTGAGGCACCAGGAGTGTTTTGCAACGTACTAACGCTTTCTGAACAGATGCTGAATTCCTGGTAACAATAAAAAAACCCTACTGAGTTGAAAAAACAATTTGCTGTTTTAAACTCCTAGCTTGAACATAGTCATACAGTTAAAAAGAAAAAGAGTTCAGAAAACATTTTTCCTTGTAGCTAGATTATTTCCTTTCTATGTTGTCAACGCAAATGGGCTGCTTCTCAGACTGCTCTTCCTTTTTCGTGGTTGTCATCTCCTCTACCTTATATCCATGCAAACATGGTTCTGATTTGGTTCTGATTTTGTTCTGATTTTGTCAGCACCCTGGAAGAATGTTAAAATACAAACAAACACTCAAAAAAATTTTCACTAATACAAACTCAGGTGAGCTGTTCTGTTGCTCTTGCAAAGTTGGAGCTTTGGCTATAAAAACTTGGAAGGTGTACTTGGCCTCTGTCATTAGGGCAGACTGTGCCCAGATAGGGCTGCTAGTAGAGGCTGTGTTATTCTGCTTGTACAGAGCAATGCATGAGGGAAGGAAGCAGAGAAAGCGTTAAAAAGGTAAATATTGACTCAAAGAAAGGAGACATAAAGGAGAATTGTAAATGAGCCAGAAAGGACGGAGAAAAATTCTTCAGCAACTGTAATTAGGTTAGATTTCAGAAGTAATTGCAGTGTTCCAGCATCAGCAGATACTGGAGGCAATATTTGCCCTTAGCTGTATTTGCAGAGAAGAAGGTGAGTTGTTTCAGCCCACAGGGCCTGTTCCTGACATGGCTGCACCAATTGCTTACAGGTATGAGCCCAGTACAGTAGCCAACATCTCCAGGCCACTGGAAGTGGAAGTAGCTCCTGGGCTGGGAGGTTTGCAGAGAGTGAAAGCAGTGGGCACAGAGAAAAACATATAGCAGTGTGTGTGGGTGCAAACACACAGCCTAAGTGGAAGAGTGTGTGTTTGGTGGAGCTGCTGGTGCAAAATTGTGTTAGCAAGTTAATACTGGGTAAAAGGCAATTAAACTAACACCAGTGCCTGGCTGATGCCACCACATTTGCAGAGGGCATGGGGAGGCTGAGCTGGTACCTGTCTCCTCACCACAGGCTGGAGAAGTAACTGGGATGCAGAACAGCAGTCCTCTCTGGTTTCTTTAAGATATACTCCTGCCCTATAAAAACAGATTATACAGGCTTTCTGCAGGGAAAATAGATTTCACCTTTAAGTCTTTTGCAGAGGTTTTACATTAGCAGTTCACGCACCATCAGAAAATCAATTACCATTGGTATTACATGCAGATGAACAGCGCAGAATAACGGAGAATTCTTTTTACACAATGCTTTTAATAAAATGCTAAATACTGCAAAATATTTTCCAGAGGGCTATTTATAGGTCCTGTGTGGGAAGTATGTCTCTGAAGGGAAGTCTGTACCTTTATGATTTGGACAAGGAGTGAGTCTCAGCCTTCTTAATGCTAACATTGGACAAGCACATATTTCTGCCAGGGTGGATTAAAGAAGACAGCAGTCCATCATCTGTATTGCAATGTCTGTAACTTCACATGGAAAAATACTCTTTCTTTTATAAACAAGAGGTTCACAGGCTGTGTTGTTGAAGCGCCAGTTGTTGCAAGACCTTAAAATAACTGAATTATTCCCTCCTTCTTGACAGTCTTATCATCTCTTCCTGTTCTTAATGCCAAAGCAGTTTGCTGATTAGATTTGCTGTGCGTACTTAAGTAAATCATTGACATCAGAACCTGTTTACAAAGAGACATATCTGCAATAACAGCCCAAGTCTTACCTGAGTCTGGGGATGTAGCTGGGGCAAAAAAAGGGACTCAGGTAGTTTTATCAGGAAGAAATTATGAAAATAAAGTCAGCGGCACAGTGCCAGACCAAAATATGTTGCCTCTAATAAGTGTGAAGAATTGACCAAGAACAGCACAAGCATGCACTTCCCTGAGGTGCTCTCTCAGCCGTCAATAGTTTATGCTCAGGAGCTCCCCATATGCCCATGTAACCACCATGGGCAACATCTTCCTGCAGGGAGCCCCACAGCTTAACTGTACATTTTATAAAGAACCATCTGGTTTCACTCATTTTGAACCTGCTAGTCTTACTTGGCATCCTTTCATTTGTGTGTTGAAAGAGAAGGGGAATAATCAGTCCCTCTCCACACTCTTTATTCTACTTGTGGCTTTATAGACATGTGCCATATCCTCTCAGTCATCACTTTTCCAAGCTGAAGAGCCAATGTATGCAAAGTGCTCTGTGCTTTTGTTCACCCCTGTGGCTCTTAGAATGTTTTCCACTGTATTTCCTTTAAGGTCAGTACCAGGACTGCAGCAGGCAATCCAAGTGGGCACATGCTAAATCTGTAGAGGTGCATGATGGTGTTCTTGTTTTTAGTTTGTTTAGTTTTTGTTTGGTGTGTTATTGTGTTTTGTTTTGGGGTTTTTTGTTTGTTTTGTTTTTTTTCCTATTGACTGCTATCATGATGCAATGGCTCTTGTCTTCCAGAGCTTCTGAGATTCAGCTCTGATACATTTCATCTACAGGGGCTCAAGAACAGTTTTTTCCAATTTCCCTTTCCTTTTAATAACCCCACTGAATCCAACCCAAAATAAAAGAAATTTGTCTTAACTTATCTACAAATTTAGCTCTATGGAAAGAAAAGAATGGCCAGAATATTGCTAGGGAGAAAATTAATTCTTACTCATTGTAACTTCCAAGATTTCTGGAGGGGCTACATCTTTATACACACACACACACACACACAAAAAAAAAAAAAAAAAAAGAAAAAAAAAGCCATGCTGGAGGAGGAAAGGGTATCAACCACAGAAAACAGGAACAACAAAAGGAAATGTTTCAAATTGTTCTAAACTTGTGAAAATAACTGTATGATAGGATAAGATATAGTGGAATAGTATAAAACCCCCCCACTTTGATAATTTCCCTGCAATACAATGTACTCGCTTCTTGTAAGTATTTTTTGACAGAGCTAAAACCCATGAAACCATGAAAACAACTAAAATAACAGATGAATCCTCCTGCCAGTTGCTATTGCAATTTATTACTTACAGGAAGGATGCGTGTTTATTTAAAAATGTTCTCCTTGTCCTTAAAGATGTAGTCAGATGTTTGTAGAAAGCTGTTGTAAATAGCATAATTGCCCAGTTCCTTTCCTATTTCACAATGTTTGCTAGTTGTATTTTTTAATGTCTTACAAATTTAACCTAATTTGTGCAGGTCCTACTAAACGAGGCTGATGGAGCACTATAGAAAACTAACTGTGATGGCCTAAATTTCAACCTGATGTTTCCTTCTTCCAGGCTAACCTATTACCTGTTTCCAGCTTGGCTCCATCAAGCAAACCATGAAAGCCTGAAGCCAATGCCCACCCTCAGATTCTTCCTGCAGCAGTGGCCTTTAATCCCCACTGCCACTGTGGGATTAGTCTGGCAACCTCAAGCCATGGGGTACAAATATTGAACATGTGCATTAAAATGTTTCTCCAAAGTTTTGGCTAAGTCTCTCCAGCTGCTTTATGGGAGTGAGTGGAATGGCCTGAAAGCTTCATTTCAATTCAAGTGATCTCGGCTGTAGCGCTACTTGCAATAATCAGCAGTGGCATTCAGCTTTCAATGGTAATGCTGTGTTGGCTGGAGTGTGCTGGCCTGCTCATTACCTCTGCAAAGAGACAATAACTCTGGCCTGCATCACACAAACAGAACTTCATATTTTCAAAATGTTTGATCTGCAAATTTCCTATCCTTACCACTCTCTCTTGGGTTAGATATTTGGAAGTCTTCCATGGAGATGCAGGCATTTCTTTGGGGCACGCCGAGCTTTTGCTTTTTGCCTTTTGCCTTTCTTTGATTATTTATTTTTAGAAAGATAGAAGGCAAAGATTTTTTCTGTGAGCACGCCTGCCCCAGGCAGCCAGTGTTCACAGTGGAAGCTGAGTAACAGTTTGCTATTCAAACAGAAATCTGAGTGTGCTGGATGATTGCAACAATACTGGACAGACATGGAAAGATGGCATGGAGCCATTCCTGCCTGCCTGGTAGAGAAGAAAACTTCTGGAAAGGCAGGTAGAGGGAAAGCATTGACAATATATTGGCAAGGCATGAAGCAAAAATGAAGAAGCCATTGGCAGGTATGGGGGGCACTGAGAGAAGGAGAGGACAAGAATCTGAGATGAGATGTGAAGAGTTTGGTGTGGGATATGGACTAAGACTTGCAGAGATTTGGTGTGACCTAGTGTTGTCAGAACTTTGCTGAGAACCTGGAGACTTTGGACTAAGTCTGAAGTTCAGGGAGCTGCCTTATTGCCTCTGGTGAGTTACTATCTCCCCACCTCTCAGATTTCCTCCCCCATGTCTTTGTGCTCATCAAAGCTACATCAACAACAAATCATCAAGAAATGGAAAAAGAAAGGTAAATTTTAAAAGATGAGGATACAGAACTTGAGTCTGAGACAAAAGGCAAGATGATTCTGTGTGGTTTAGGGAAAAGAGATGAAATCACATTAGCTTCCTTCAGCTAAATCTTGAGCAGAACTGACATCGTTATGTTCTCAGCTCTAAATGCGGAGAGTGATGCTGGGGATGAGGTACAGAACATGCAGCACACAGCCAACATGACAAAGTCGTTGCCAGGTAGAGATAAATTAAGGACATGCAAATTACATAAAGCCCATCTCTCTTGGTCTTTGGCTGCTGAAGAAGGATAGGGTGTTCAGAAACCCCCCTGTGCAGTGGGGCAGAGCACAATGAGTTAAACTGCTCCTTTAATAGCACTCAGTGAGCAACACATGTCCATGATGCTTTGTGATTATTTTTGGTTTTATAATCAAAATCAGCTACGCTATGTCCTTGTGGACATAGTCTAGTCTGTTTTCACTTTTCATGTATGTGATCATGCACCTTAATCATATGCTGATGAATTAATTTGTTTACACAAGCTTGGCTTCAAAGCCTGAGTGTCCTATGAACATAGCACGATGAGGAAGGGCTGAAGTCTGAGACCTGGATCCTGACCACATGTTCCATTCAAATGGTCCCACAAACTATCAGTCTGGTGTGCTGTGCCCGTGTCCCCACAGAGCCAGGTGCCAATGCAAGGACTCAAGTTTCAATCAGTTTTAGAGACTTTCAGACAATAACTCCAAGACATCTGGAAACTGCAAGATGTTGATGTAGACGTAACCATAGTGTACCTCCTTTCAGAGAGGCAGTATCCACTATTTAAAAAATCTTTCAAAAAGTCAGAAAGACAGACTTCTATGCAACCTCAGAAGCTTTCTTGGTTTCAAGCTACAAGTCAGACTTTCAGATGCCCAGGTACAGTCCTTCTCTGAACCAAGAAAGGCTGACTTCATGTAAGATCCAAGCTGATGTTACAAGAGAAATTAAATTATCTGTATACATCTTAAAGCACTCAGCTCTCCTGAAGCAGTTGGTCCTTTCATGGAAGCAAGAGCCATGGACTGGTGTAGGGGAGATCTAAGACTACTGAAAATACCAAATGTATCCAGCATAGATGAATTATTTCTAACTCTGTAGGGTTTAACTGAAGTTATGAATGAGCCCAGCTCCCCATTCAACCCATCCAAATTTAGGTGTCTACATGTCAGCTGGATGTTTAAGCTTCAGCAGTGGTCACTGGAGATCTAAAGACTACAGTCAGTGGAGCCAGGGATAATTCAGACAGGCAAATAATGGAGTTTACCTCATAATGTTATTAATTATCTCTCTTAGCTCCATTTCCTACTGACTAAATTTCCATTGACTCTAATAGAAGCTGAAACATCTGGCTCACGTACAGGTATCTATATTGGATGCACTTAAATGTAGGCATCCATTGCAGCAACTAAATCATGCTCTATAAGGCTTTTTAGATCAGACTCATCTGGGCAGGTATGTGGCCTTCTGTTCTGTGTGCAGTGCAGAACTTCTCATATCATCAGGACTGAACACTGAAGTGGCAGGTCTCAAAACAGAATAAATTACTTCAGAATATGCTTTATATAGATTAAATGTGTTTGAACTTTCAGATTGCTGAGAACTAAAATTAAATGTCTGAAAGAATACCTGAGTGCACCATCCAACGAACATGATCCTGAAATAGACTTCTTTAAATAGTGGGGCTTATTACCACCAACACTTACAATAGATCCTGCATTAGACCAGAGTAAAGGTCTATCTAACCTCACACATTGCTTTAATTCTGACAGCTAGGAGACAGTCCAAAAAGGAGTTATCCTTCTTCTTCTATGCCATTGCAACTTCAGCAATCAACAACCATTAGGGATCTTTGTGCACTGGAGAATGCACCCATGTTACTTTGTGTAGTGCACCTATGGGCTTTCCCCTCCATGGGATCAATCAAGCCTTTTTGGGGTCTATACCTTGGACCCCCCTTGACATGCTTTTCTTCAGGATGAGAAATTCAAGACCTACTACTCTCTCAGGAAGTTCCACAATTCAAACATGCTTTTTATGGAATCAGCATTGCCTTGTTTTTCTTCAGGTGTATTTCTCAGAGGTGCCTGCTTGTTCTAATATCTGGAGAAATAGAGAACTGTCATTTCCCACTCACCTTCTCCATCACTTCTCTGATTTTATGGACTTCTATTGAAGCTTGTCACTGCCAGAAAAAATGGTGTTTATAATGAGTTGCAAACATTTGAAGAGACATTGGTTTGTGTGAGACTCCAGGAACCTGAGCAGTCTCAGTGTAGGAAGGCATCCCTAATGAATATAATATAATATCATATAACATAACATAACATAACATAGTATAATATAATATAACATAACATAACTGGGGGAAAATAAAAATTACCTTCAGAGACCTCATACTGTATTTTCCCCTAACAAAGTCAGATAATCTCAGTACATGAATTGTCAGTTCCTGTGAAAAAGCGAAGCAGGGGATTATTAGAGGCTCTTTCTCCATTTTTAAAAATTTCTTATGTGCCATCATAGGTATGAAATCCTTACCCATTCACAAAATCCCCTCAAGCCAAATGCATTACTAGTGGTATCTTCAGATTTCATTTCTAAGGAATGAGGAAATGAGAAATACCTGTAAGTGGGATTGCAAACCACTAGTTTACATAAAGCTTGTGTAATTCACATTAGCTTGAAGCCTTAACAAGTTTCAGTCATCACAGGATATTACACATAATAACAGACATATTACTTTAATACAGACATAATAATATACACAACCTCAATCATCATTAACTTACAGTTCTAGATAGGGAGTGTATGCTGAGTTCTATTTTTTAAAGTTATTTTGGTAGGTGAATATGCTATTCACTGATAAAATAAGATGATACTGTGTTTCTGTTGTTTATTATTCACACATATGCAACCTGAGGAAAGTAACTAGAAAAATTTTATGTGAATTTTACAGTGAATACTTCTAATGCATTTAATTGATCAACTGAGCAGTACTGAAAATTGAATGTACATTATTGAGAGGAAGACTGGATACTGATAGATGAGCATGAGAAATTAGTACCAATAAACACAGCATAAATTACAGCTGACTCAGTTTACTGTGGAACGGAGATCCTTCAATGTGTGTGAAATAAAACTTGGGATACCAAATTCTGGGTGCTAGTCTGAAAGCCCAATTTTTGTCACATGACTCCTGGTTCTGCATATATTCAGTCTATCAGGGATTTCAGTGACACCTTTTCACTGAACCTTTTATTTTAGGACATGCAAGGTTATCAGATAAATTTTGAGTGGGGTGGGGAAATGAGCCATTTTAAAGAAAGTATTTTATTGAAGCACCTGTCTCCTTTCAGTTTTTCAAAGGATGACCTGGTTCAACACTTCATGTATGAAATTAAAATGCTTAATTGTACAGAGCATTAGTCAATGCTGATCTCCTGAGTAAATAGGAACTTTAGGAAAGATATCTGCTTCCCACAGTGAGGAGTAAAATTGCACTATTTGGAGAATATATATGTTAAGCACCTAAAGCTGTTTAGAGAAATCTGAGATCCCATAATACACCACTATGGTATTGTGAAAAAGAGTTTTGTGAAGGAAGATTTTTGGTTTGGAGTCTAAGAGAAAGAAACTCTGAAACAAAATTGGGTAAATTAAGAAGAGAAAAACGGTTGTCTTGAGCTGTTTGGTGAAAAAAAGAAACTGGAAATAAAAACCTAGCTGTCTTTCGAAGGGAAAAAAATGAAACCAAATTCAAGGTGTCCCTGTCCATGCAGGGGGGTTGGAACTAGATGATCTTTAAGGTCCCTTCCAACCCCAACCATTCTGTGATTCTATAAGGGCACCACGTGTGTCTCAAAATCCTGTTGGTGAATGCCAGCCTGTGAACAGCTCTTACTCATGTGGAGGTAGGTTAGCAAGTAAAACACTGTGGACTGACCCACAGGTTTCTAGGCATAGAAATACAGGTTCTGGTTGGAGTGTGAGCACGTTAGACTGGGGTAGGTGATCTGAGCACGCATCTGTACACTGTATTACAGGCAAAGGGAAACTGCCCACTCTTGGGACTACAGATGATGGGTAAGTCCAGTCAGAAAGCCAGAGACAGAGTCTTGTGCATCAGTAAGCCAGGGCATACACCCCTCCATCCTGTCCCCGATTTCTGAGGGCTTTGATGTGTCTGGGAACAGAGGGATAAAGGAGTCCAAGTGCTCTACCCAGCCCTGGATTGTCACCATTCCCGCTGCTCCTCAGAGATAGCCTAGGATCCAGGCACCTGCCTGGGAAATTTGCTGCTATTGAGCCACACCAGGACAAAGACAGAAAACCGTGAATGCAGCCAGAAGTGAGGGAGGTTTTTGGGAATCAGATTAGCCTTTGGTTTTGCTCTAGCTTTGATTCATAGGCCTACCAGCCTGCAGTGCCTATTCAACACTGCAGGTCTGTCCTTGAGCAAGACGCTGCTGACAGCAGCTCCGTTGGTGTTTCCTGGGAGAGAAGTGCAGGTGCCTGTCTCAAAACTCTGGGACAATCCAAACTTGGCAGTTTACAAAGGTTGTTTTTTTTTTTTTTCATGGGAGAAAGAGAGGAAGGGGTTTCTGCTGTTTTGTTTGGAATGTGCAAATAACACTATTGGGAACAAGGTGATGTCTCAAGAGAAAAGAAATCACAAAAGCCACATGTATAATCACACTTCATGCCTACTCTAAATATTGTCCATGTAATGTCTGTATCAATAGGGATTGAGCAAGATAACTGTGCAAACACACTTTTTCTCCCTAATAATTCCTGTTTGCATCTGCAAGTCAGAAAAAGTGAAAAATACTGATAAAAAAATCAGCACCTGGTATAAATATTGTCTTGAATATTTTATTAGTTTATTTTGTTTTACTTTCACATCATAACTAGAAGAAGTAGGGGCAATAGAAGAGAGGAGGAATGTGCCTGCTGTTTTCAAAAGAAATACCAAGAAACTTTCCATAAGGCAGTTTTAAGCTGAAAGTGCCTTGGCAAATCTGTAGCTTGGTTTTCCAAATGGTGTGCAAAATGTCATCCAGTTTTAAATCTGTAATATTGCTTTAATCTCTAAAAAAGAAATAATATTTTTGTCTTTACTAGAGCTGATCCAATCTTGCATTCCTTTTAGACTACTACCGATTGTAGCAATCTGAGCCCAGTAACACACATTTGACTTATCAGTTTATTTGCAGCTTGGATCTGCCACTGACATTGGGTATCTAGGATACACATTTTGCACGCATAAAGCACATACAAAACACGTACTTGTAGACATATTTTCATTGAATATGATAATGTCAGGATTGTTATCCTACCGAGAGAAATGCATTTGAATTGCGTACGTCTGAAGTTACCCTCCAAACACCAGATAAATACCCTCCAAAAATAGCATCACTCATTTTTTACAGCAGGTGTCATTCATCAGGTATGAGCCTGCATCTAAACGTGTTAGTAATAATAATTCAGTTTGCTGTGTGACTCCAGCTCATTACCAGCAGCCCTAGGCACCAGAGGCCAGTGAAGTCACTAGAGCAGCACAGAAATATTTAATCCTGTAGCAAATATTTAGTCCTGCAACATGAATATTACACAAATATTGATCCTGTAAGTTAAAAAGGCTCCCAAGGACCTGGCTTTTCTCCTTCATCTGTCTGACCTGTCTTGATGTTTGCTCACCTCTGTGGTGCTATGTGCTGAGCTGGACAGGCTCCAGGCTGCCCACGAGGCTCTGGTGGCGACTGGTGGGCATGGGAAAGGGGGATGTGGGGGAGTGGATCCTGCCCCTCCACAGGAAGCATTGATGGCTCGGGGGGCAGCACTTGCTTGCTATGAAGAGAGGATGTTGCAGGTGCAGGACAGTCCAGCTCCTGCCCCCCCATCAAGCATTCATAGAATCATAGAATTGGCTGGGTTGGAAGGGACCTCAGGGATCATCAGGTCCAACCCTTGATCCACTACCGCTGCGGTTACCAGACCATGGCACTGAGTGCCACATCCAGTCTCTTTTTAAATATCTTCAGGGATGGAGAATCCACCACTTCCCTGGGCAGCCCATTCCAACGTCTGATCACCCTCTCCGTGAAGAAATTCTTTCTAATATCCAGCCTAAACTTCCCCTGGCACAGTTTAAGTCCATGCCCTCTTGTCTTGTTGAAAGTTGCCTGGGAAAAGAGCCCAACCCCCCCCTGGCTCCAGCCTCCTTTCAGGGAGTTGTAGAGAGCGATGAGGTCTCCCCTGAGCCTCCTCTTCTCCAGGCTGAACACCCCCAGCTCCCTCAGCCTCTCCTCACAGGACTTGTGCTGGAGTCCCTTCCCCAGCCTGGTTGCCCTCCTTTGGACCTGCTCCAGGACCTCAATCTCCTTCCTGAACTGAGGGGCCCAGAACTGGACACAGGACTCGAGGTGTGGCCTCACCAGGGCTGAGTACAGGGGCAGAATCATAGAATCTGCTTGGGTCGCAGCTCCAGAGTTGCTTTGCAGGTGGGGACTATGCTCTGTTGCTGCCTGCCGTGCTTTAGGAACCTTGCTGCCTCGCCATATGACACGCAGCATCCCCGTGATCATCAGCACACCAAGAGCATGGTGCCTGGGGTCTCGTGCCTGCCGTCAGCCCTGTGTAGGGCTGTTCTCAGTATCCCCCCCTCACGGCACTTCTGCCACCACTAGCAGATCTGCAGATGAGAAATGCCACCGCGCCAAGGCTAATTAACAGTCTGCAGGGAATCTTGTTGCGTGGTTCTGCTTAATTTGTAATATTCACACTAGGCCTGACAGAAAGCCACTGAGGGGACAGGAGCGACTTTTAATGGGCTGTTTGCACTGGGACAGCGATAATGACAGCCCAGTTTACACAGGCAGTGAAAGGGCTCTCTTTAGGCCCCACCAGACACCAGAGCCTGTTGACCTTAATTAAATTTCATGGCACACTTGGCTGGGTCCTGCAGTAATTGCTCAGCCTTTACTTACACGGGTTGGAGTACTGTCCTAGGCAGCAGTCTGGGGGGAGCAGGGGGGATGATGCTGGTGTCCTGCACCTCTCATCTCCTCTGCTGCCTCTCTTCTCCACAGCCTTGTTTAATATCCTATCTCCCCTGCCCTTCAATCCCTCCTGACACTTTCAGTGCAATAAGCTAAGGATTAATTTCTTTAGCAGCACAGCAGTGATAAATAATTACTTTCCTGATTATTACTACTTATCGTTGTTACAGAAATGTTTCCAAAACTTGCTTATGTCCCATGCATTTGAGGTGCTGCACAACATAGGCAGCAGCACTCCACACCTACTTCCAAGGACCTTGCTGTCCAGACACCTGTCAGTTTTGTTTTGAAATCTGGTTTACAGAAACACAAGGCAATCTGAAGTCTGCTTAGAGAAGGAGCCTGGGATATCACCAGTCCCCCAGAGGTGGCACATGGGGCGAGGGCTCTGATCCCAACCTGACTGCTCTCTGCTTCTTGTGGCAGGGGAACATCTTTGCAATTTGCCTATGCCAAGGGGACTGGAGGGTGTTCCCTGCACCATTCACAGAGAAAGTGATGGACATGCTGTCCTCACTGTGTCCCACTGCCCAACCCCTCTGGCTGGGAATCAGGGAGGAGTGGGCTGGAGTGAGATCCCTGTCTGATGAAGAGGAATGCTTGCTCAGGCTCTGGGGTGATCTCAAAGATGTCTTTGCTCATGTTTACTGACCACAGACCCAGACAAGAAAGTTTCTCAGCAAGTCTAAAGTTTTTATCCTCCCACGGAGTCTTGGGCAGTAAAAAGATCTTACCAATTCTTGTGATATTCCTTTTTTTGGGGGGTCTTCTGGAAACACAGATAAATTCCCCTGAGTCCCCCAGGAGTCAGAAAAGGAGTGCTTAGACTTTGATCATCCCTTGATAGGGGAGGGAAGCAGAGAAATGGGCAGAAAAGTGTGTGCAATGCTGAAAAGACAAGTGGAGGGTGAGAAGAGGGAAAGGAGAGACTGTGGTGAGGAGAGAACAAGGAGAGGTGAAGAGTAGAAGGGATGGAAAGCGGAGAACAAAGGGGAGAAGCCTTGAGCTCTTGAAAGAGCAGGTAAATGAGGGAGCCAGCAGAGACAGGAAAGAGAAGAGGAGCAGTACCTTAAGAGAGACATATAACAAAAGGAAGAAAGAAGATTTCTTAGCAATGTATTAAATAAGAAAGAGAGGGAGAACAAGGAGCTAAAGAAAACCACAATCAGAATGAGGAGACTTCCATGCAGAGAAAGAGACATGAGAGCAGGCTGATTTTAAGGTGGGAAAGTACTGGAATCTGAAGAAACACGTTAAAGAAATACATTGCAAGCTTAACACACAAAAGCAGAGGCACAAACTGTAATAGAGAGCAAAAGAAAATGAAATGAAAAAAGGGAACAGGCGGAACAAAAGGAAACAGAGCATGTAACGTAGTTTTTAAATGCTATTAAATGTAGGAGTTGGAGTTAAAAAAAACATATTACTGTGCTCATTTCTCTTTGTAGAACTGTACAGTATGAAATGAAACATACGTACAGTCTGGCATTGCTGTTAATATCTCTTCCTTCAAATCTGCTTTTAATGGGTTCAGATAATAAAGCTGGTAACTGTTTAAGAGCAAATGCCATTACCAATGATGACCTGTAATCCACTGTAAACTCCTACCCTCTGCTTGCACAGAGAGACCCGGATGCTTGAAGTAAGAAAAAACTTTTATTTTATTTCTTTTCCTGCTGTGATCCTCACTCTTCTGGACAAGTTTCACTATCTAAGGGAGAAATGGTTAAAACACTGTGCTGCTGGGACTATCTAAAAATCAAATAGCTTTATTCAGTATCTCCAGCATTTGGAGATATAGTAGTCTATTCTGTTTACTACTGCTGAATGGCATGTGGAGTATTACCAAACATTTTGGCAGGGGGAAATTTCTTTTTTAAGTGATATGTTGGCCTGATATATGCTCGTTCTCAGCACAGCCTCTAGCCAGCTTCCTGGAAGACTCTTTGCTCCTCCCTTGCCTCCACAGCACAGGAGCTGTAGATCGTGCTGAAAAGGGGAAGGAACAAGCCGAGCACTTCAAGCTACCCAACACCTGGCAGGCATCTGAGCACTGTGCTTGAAGAGGGTATGACTGACTCACATAGAGATGGGCATGGGCACATGATGGTGACGATCCTAGTGAGCAGAGACTGCAGAGCCTTTGGTCCTGATGCGGAGTTTCCAAAACCAAAAGGAGAAGCCAAGGGCATGGTCTACGCAGCCTTCTGTCCTGTCCTGCAAAAAATATCTTGGGTCATCCATCCCTGCAGAGCACTGTGCTGGGCCATGGGGCTGGGTGTCAGCTGCACAGCTCAGCTGTTCAGACTCATGTTAATGAGATGCTAATACAGTGCAAAATGTAAAATGTCTTTATTCGGGTTGTGGGGTTTTTAAACACTCTTCTAAAGCTCACAAAACTGCTGCAGCTCCTTATGCAGAAACCAAATGTATGATCATATTGCTTGGCAACATTGTCCTTCCACAATCAACACATTTACAAGCACCTCAGCTTCTTTCCTTCCCTTCTTCTCCCATTATAAATCATCACCTACAGCCTGCTTCCCCTTTTCTCATAGGAACAAAAGGCACGCGACCTTTCTGCCCTTCACCACGCGTGCCACAGAGCAGACCCCAATTAAAAGTCTAATTTTAATGCTGTTTTAATCATCACTGCACTTGTGAGATGATGGCAGGAGACTGTAACAAGGATGGACAAAAGACATACAAACCCACAAGAAAAACTAATGATGAATCGTTGTTTGAAGGGTGAGTCATGCCTGAGTGCATGCATATGTCAAGCTTGAGACTGGCATAGCTTCACTTGATTAACCCAAATCTGCTTTGTTTAAGTCTTCTCTTACAGCTCGGCTTTTAAGGGAACAGTAACACACTACAGTTATTTATACAGTGATTTTTTTGCCTGTCTATGTGAACATTTTTGTGCACCTCAGCACAGAAGGCGTGGCTAGGATAGACATACAGTCTCACTTCTAGTCCCAGGACAGAGTCAGCTACACTCTCTAATCCTTTTAAATAAGATTTATATGGTCTGCTCTTTAAATTTGCTGGAACTGGGGATTCACACCCTCCCTGGGAAGACCATCCCCATCTACCATTGTAGATCCATGCCTCTCACAGCCACCACTAGATTAGCAATAAGAGCTGCCACTCTTGTTTAGCAGGGCAATCTCACCACCTCACAGAAACGTGCTGCAGCCATCCTGCTTTCCCTGGCTCTCCCTGAGCTCCCTCCCCAGCCACAGGGGTGCTGCACAGTGAGCAGGATGTGCTGCTGCAGGGGGTCCCCTCTGGCTGCCTGAGCACCGGTGCTGATGTGAGGAACAGGGAAAGGATGCACAGCCCCACTGGCAGCAGCAGCACAGGCTTGGGTCAGCGTGGAGTGAGGGAGAAGCTGAGCCCCAGGCCATCACCCATCATGCAGCATCTCCAGTTGTGGTTTGACAAACACATTCAGCTCACACCAGTCAGTGATGATGCTGAGTGAGGTGATGGTGGGACTGCAGCTGTGGCTGGAGGGGCTGCTTGGGGTACCCAAAGATTAGCCCTTCCCTTCAGGTGATGTTCTGCTCCATGTCAGGTGAGGCTGACCTGCTGTTAGCATCCCTGATGTCAGTAAGGCTACCTTGACTGGTGAACATTGAAGGTGGGCTGTGCACCCTGCTGTGCCCCTGCATTAGTGACAGGATGAGGGAGAATGGTTTCAAACTGGAAGAGGGCAGATTTAGATTAGACATTAGGAATAAATTATTTCCCGTGAGGATGTTAAGACACTGGAAGAGGTTGCCCAGAAAAGTTGTCCCCTCCCTAGAAATGTTCAAGGCCAGGTTGGATGGGGCTTGGATTAACCTGTTCTAGTGGGAGGTGTCCCTGCCCATGGCAGGGGGGGTGGAACTAGATGATCTTTAAGGTCCCTTTCAACCCAAACTAGTCTCTGATTCAATGATACCTGTGATACCACAGTCATAGAACATGTGTGCAGTTGTACCTGCACTGCTGTTCAGATCAGCTGGATGCTGGACTGCTGGCATTTTTCTAAGAGTGCTACCAAAGCACCTGACCCCAGATGCCATACTATACTAGTTTCTGTGTATTTACCTGATAATAGGAAGGAAGATCTGCTTCAGCATGGAAGAAAGTCTGTAGCACTATTCCATGACAGGCATACAGTTTTCTCTACCAAGTATATTTATTCATTATATTGAAAAGAGGAGTTAAGGGTCCCAGGTCTTTTTCTTCACCGATACAGAAGGATATGGGGGTCATAACACATTTAGAAAGGGATCCAGTGCTGGTAAATGCACCAAAATTTGCTAGGTTGCCAGGTGGTCTGGACAAGCTGAGCTGAGATCCCCTGGTTCCTAGTCAAATGCTGAGCTGCACGCACACAGAGATAATACTGTGTAGCTCTTGCAAGTATTTAGCCATTGGCAAGCAGCTGCCAAGCAATCTCTTTATGAGATTTATTTCTCTCTTATGGTTTTGTCAAGGAAACAGTAGTTGTTGATAATGTTCAGAAACACAGAGGTGCTATTTAGTATTTGGGACAGAGTGCTAGCAAAAAATCTGCTGTAAAAAATAAGCTTGCATGATCATCTGACTTTTTTGTCATTTTACAAATTATACATGCTCAGGGTTTATCGTTGAGGGAATATTTATTTGTAAATAACATCAGGCTTTAGGAAATCTTTGTACTTTATTTTATGCAAACAATTCTATTTTAACAGGCATTTCACATAGCATTCAGACAGTGGGTTGCAGCAACATCACTCATCTTCCTGCAGGCAAAACTCTGCCTTGTTTTGACAGTCATTCCTGATGCTTTTTCCTTTTGCAAAAAAAAAAGAGAAGATGAGACTTGGGACAGCCTTGGGGGGGGTAAGGATGAGGGGGGTAGTGGCAAAGCTGGAATGCACGTAGCAGGCTCAAAATTGATGAAGCATTTGTGCTTTTCCTCACTCCAAGTAGAGCAGCTAGAACTAGATGAACTCTCTGCAAAGGGTCGAGATGGGCAGCCAGTGCCAAGGTCTCCCTAAAACTGAAGCACTTCTGTTTTCCTCAAAATGAAAGTGCTGCCTGCTATCCTCCTGAGCCTGTAGGAAAACCAGTCCTGACAGCTGAGCACAGTTGAGCTAAGCTGCAGCCTTGGTGCTTACTGATTCCTTTTGGAAGGGAGAAAGAGCAAACTGGAAAAATAACAACACTCGAAAATTTATTCCAGCACATCAGAGAAAGCTCCATCCCCTTCGCTTGTGTAAATCCAGCAGATTCACCCTGTGAGAAGCAGCTCAAAGGAGGCAGGGTAGCAGAGCAATATCTGTGCTGCAGCATAACGTTTTGCCTTAATTTTGGCTCTCTGCCACAGAAGCACCCCTATGAAACCCTCCCCACAGGCTCTGCAGGCAGTGCATGGCTCAAGGCTGTGTTAAATCACCTTTTTCATTCTGTGCAGCACAGCACGGGTGTGTTGGCAGGGGCAAGAAAAGGTAAGAGCATATCACATGAGTCGAGGCACATTTTGAATTCCAAGCTTTGCCCTCTCCATTGGGGCAATCCTATAAGGGCAGCTCAGTTACTCTGGGGAAAAGATGGGCTTTGACGTTACACTGCTCTGGTTATTTTCAATAAGGAAAAAAAAAAACAACCTGCTATAGGTAACTCTTGTATTACAGCTGGCACTGTTTTTTTCCATCCACTGTGAGTGCTTCTTTGCTGTTTCTATTTTCCTCTGTAGAGATGCTTTTGCATTTTGGAATTTACACACACATGCATTGTGGTGTGGGCCAAGTGGTCAAATACAATTTTTGTTCAAGTTTCTACCAAGATTTTCACTTCATCAAAAATAACCCAGATTCAATACCTCAAATGCATACTTTTTCCTCTGAGTCACGAGTAAAGAGCAGTCTTTAGGCACATCCTAAGGACAGTGTATGTGATCAAACAGCCCCAAATCTGACAGAACTGTGTCAGTTCAGCTGAGGGAACAGCCTGCTCTTGCTAAGCTCCTGGCAGGAGAAGGAAGGGATTGTGACAGGTCACTGTTTTCACACTTAGGCAAGAACTTCTGGAGCATTTCAGGTCCTAGTTGCATTCCCTCCATGCTTCTTATTTCTGGGTTTATTGTCCCCAAACACACACCCACTGAGCAGAGCTGGAAGCATGCAGGGATGCAGACCTGCCCCTACTCTGCGCTCCATCAGCCAGAGCAAACAAGTAGAGGAAGAAGGAGGAATTACCCTGGTGATCCCTCCTGTGATTCCCCAGCAGCTGCAGTCCTCAGATGACCCCAACAGGGAGAGACTGTGAGAGTTACATTGGATTACAGATCCCAGCCTCTCTTAATCCAGGGGTAGCCAGGATTGACTTGGCCAATGGTGATGCAGCCACTGCCTGCATCTGTGTGCTTACTTACATCATCTTCTTGAGTTCCCTTTACCTTTCTTTTTATCCCTGTGTCCTGGTTTGGTCCAGGATAAAGGTGATTTTCTGGTTTGTACTTTTGCTTTCAGCTAAGTCTCTTGTAAGTAGCTGCATTTGCTGAAATTAACAGCAAGTTTCTCAGACAGTGTCTGCTTCTAGGACTGATAACACTCGATGTTTATAGTTACTGACAGAGACTGGCTTGCAGAGCCAAGGACACTGCTCAGCTCTCAGGAACATTTTACCTTCCAGAAGGAGTAAGGAGGTCCCACCTGAAACCCTCCTCTGGGGAGGACCAGACGAGATAGATGCCAGAATTGACCAAACAGAGTATTCCATCCCATACACGTCATACTCGGTATAAATTTGAGGGATCACAAGGGTCAAACCCCTTCCTGCCCTTCCTTCTTCCCTTCTTCGCCTGTTCCCTGTTTTTGCTTCAGCATCCTGGGAGGATGCCGTCCATTCCTCTGCCTGTGGTCCTGATCCGTGCCAGCCTGAATCTGTGTGTTTCTGCCTCCAGCTCCTGACTGCTGCTGACCCCAGGATTCCAGCCTGGACTTTCCCAGGGCTGCCCTGCAGCCTCGGTGGTGACCTGAGAGTTATTGGGGGAGACGGGGGAGGAACGTGGGATCAATTTTCCTGTATATTTGTATATATTTAGTATTTTTTCCTATTTATCATTACTGTTTCATTAAAGTTGTGCAGTTTAGTTTCCAACCCCTAAGTCTCTCTCCCTTATTCTCTCTCCTTCCCTTATCAGGGAGGAGAGGGGGATTAATAGAGAGCAATCTGTCATCCGGTTTAATTAACAGGCCAGTGTTAAACTGTGACAGATTTTATTGGCGCCCAATGTGGGGCAATTTGCACCCTGCAAATTCTCACTCTATCGATGTGTGGCAACAATATCATTGCCGTTAAACTTAAAACAGTTCAGTTCATATGTTTCCAAAGTCGAATAAGTGGCTAGGATTGTCCCAGGAAGTCCTGCAGCCCATCAGGGCAAGGAGGTGGTGGGTGGGACACATGCCATTGTGTTTGGGTAGGTATGGAAGCCAATGGTTCTTTCTTCTTCTCCTCTCACCAAAGGTCCTTCCCATATGCCTTGCTACAAACTTTCTCTGTCTCTACAACTACCCAAAAGGAGGTTGTGGGGAAGGGGGATCAGTCTCTTTTCCCCAGTAACAAGTGATAGGATGAAAGCAAATGGCCTCAAGTTGTGCTGGGGGCACATTAGGTTGGATATTAGGAAAAAATTCTTTATCAGAAGTGTTGTCAGGAGCTGGAACAGACTGCCCAGGAAGTGGTCGAGTCATCATCCCTGGATGTATTTAAAAGACATGTGGGTGTGGTGCTCAGGGATATGGCTTAGTGATGGACTTGGCAGTGTTAGGTTTACAGTTGGACTTGACGATCTCAAGGGTCTCTTCTGACCTAAATGACACTATGATTCTATGCTATGAAAATGAGAGATGGGGCACCCCCTGCCACAGTCACCCTGTCTGGTCATCAGGATAGTTCCCAGTGGTAAGGTTTCTGTCTCAAACAGCAACGCAACTGCACTGAAGTGAATTACTTTATGGCAGCTAGAACCTCATGTTTCCTAGGATTTGCACCCCTCATGCATGATGTATCCTTGCTTCCTTTGGGGGAAAATGAGCGCCTTTCTCCTTGACAGCTTTTATATTTCGTCTTCAAAGAAAAAATATTTATGCCACCTACATCACTTCTGTCCCATTATCTTGTTGTTCTGTATACAGTTTTATTGTAATAGGGACACACACAGCTGACTGGATCATTTATCTTTCATTTTTACCCCTTGCAGCCCACCAGCACAGCTGCCATGCATGCCCACAGCTGCTCTGTGAGAGCAAGGTGGCATTGGGAAGGTCCAGAGACAAGAAATCCTCTTTCTCCTTCCCTGACTGTCCTTAAGTAGCCCCGGTCATGCCTTCCATGCAATGGGAACAGTTCAGAGACTGGATCAAACCCACATGTTGCTAGAGATGCTTATGCTTGTTTTCTTTGCAGAACCAGGTTGTTCCAGGCTCAAGGCAGCAGAATTCATAACCTATGTGGGTTATCCTTCCTCGTTGGAAAGTCTTGGGCTGCCTCCAGTGGGAGACTCGTGTTTAAGCTCCCCAGGCTGGGGGGAAAATAGATAAGGGAATGAAGCCCTTATAACCACCAGGTAGAAAATCTGGGCGTGGCCTTTTTCTCCAGCAGGAGTCCCTCACGAGGACACTACTTTGGCAATTTTTTTTTAAGAAGTCTTAATAAAAATAAGGTTTGTTTTTTATCTGGTTTTGTTTTTAATTATTTATTTATGTGTTTTTTGTTTCTGGAACATAAAAGTCCATTTTATTTTGCCCATGTAGAGTCCTTCAAAAATCTAATCTTTGTACAATATATAATTGTGTTTATGTCCTGTTATCATCCAATAGGTCTTCTCAGAGATCTATATTGCTGGTTTTATTACCATGGAGTTGAATATGCTCCATATAAAATGAGTGGAAATATATTCATTAAACTAATTTCAAATTACATGCTTTTCTAAAGTCACTGATCATATTCTTTAAAAAAAAATTACCTGACTTTTATTTGAGATGATCAGATCTATGAATGAGATCTATGTTGTTTAACACAATTGCTTTATTCTAGAGATTTACATCATATGCAAAAAAAAATTAAAATCAATGGAATGTTTCATATTTCTTCCAGGGCCACTGTCAACATCTTGCTTGTCTCCTTTAGATGCTACTTGGCTGTACTTTACACTCATCACCACACCACCAGTTTTGTAATAAGGAGAGGTTAAGCCTTTGGTGATGAGTTTTACTTTCTTTTGCTTAAGAAAGGCCTGATCCGTACAATGTGTGTGACTAAGAGTACAGTTGTTAATTGGAGCATTTAAGCATGTGCTTGTCTTTAAGCCTGAACTGTGAACAGAGATGAGCAGTTACATGGTTTTACTGAGTTAGAACCTGAAGTATCCAGCGTACACTTTGTTCCTCTGCTTATCTATGTCATCCTAACTCTTAATGACTGATCAAAATCTGGATGTAATAAATAACCTCATGTTTCTAAAAATGTGACTGAAAGTGATAGTCAACATGGTCTTCAAGACCTCAGAATATGGGTCAGGTCCATGCTCTGGCTGTGTGAAGCAAGAAGTGTTGAGGTAGGAGATGTGCAGACCTGGAATGCCCTGCCTGCACGCAGAGGACAGGCTGCCTCTTCACAGAGAACACTTAGCAAGTGCCATAAAGTCACAGTGCTTATTAGGTCAGAAACCTTCAGCTGGTGAAAACAATCTCTGCCAGTGCACCCTAGAGCAGCCTCATGTACTACCACCCTTTCATTATCAGCAGTGGATAGGAAAACCCAAGTTCTTTTCTCTCCAAAGGTAGTAAAAAGTCCTGTGGATCTATCTCCTTATACAACCTATAAGAACAGGCTGCAGTTTTACAAATTTGGGAATTAAGATACCTGAGGTCAGGAACAGATCTCCTGTATAATACCCTCTTACAGCACAGCAATGGCTCTGCTATTTCAAGACTTTCTGTTAAATAAAATCAGTCCCTGCTTTGGTTAATAACCTGGATATTTAAAACTTATTATTCTTGATTTGAATTTGTGTGTTAGGGGAGTAGTAGCCAACTCCAGATGATGGGACAGATGGAGTTGTACGATGCATAAAAAATCAGGCTTTTGATAATAAGTCATATGTCACACTTGCATGTTCTTCTACACAATTAAGATATTTTCTTTAACAATTATAAAAAAAAAATAAGAGAATTGGCACCACAGCATTTTGAGTTAGCTGTAATAAAACTGCAGAGCTGAGGCTGTGAAACTTGCATATTCTTCCCACAGGACTCTACCCAGAAAAACAGATTTAAGGAAGCGTGGTGAGCTCATCAGGATATGCTGCAGCGGAAATTGCTCCTCTTTCTGGGTCAGAAATAAGTCTTTTGATAAAGAAGGCCGCTTTAGTTCATGACTGTTCTTGCTCTGCACAAGGGGCTGCTCAGAGTCAATTTACTCAACTTCCTAATGCAAACGTCTTCCAAAGCAGTGCCACAGGAAAAAAAGAGCAAAAGTTTTTGCTCGCATGAATTCCCTCCCTCTCCATCATCTTTTAACTGCACATCATCTTCACTTCATAGCCTTCTAATTACACATTAGGCAGTGCTGGGTAAGAGAGGAGGTATTTGGTGCTCAGAGAGCAGGACTCATCCCCTCCAGCATCTGGGGCTGAGTTGTATGGCTTTGTTCAGCCTCAGATCTAGACAATGACTGAAACCTCTAACAGAGATTGCTTAAAGGACTCTGGAAAAGACATTGAAGGCGGGGCTGCAACCTCATTCAGTGTAGCTCTGACAGGCACCATGCTAGACCACAACCTAAACCATACTCGTTTTGTAAATCTAAATCTAAATCTAAATCTAAATCTAAATCTAAATCTAAATCTAAATCTACATCTAAATCTACACCTTCTCTTTTCAGGAAAGTGGTTTGTTTCCTCAGTGATCACCATCACCATAACCTGGAGATTCCACTTGTGCTTGCAAAAAAAAAAAAAAAAAAAATTAAAAAAACAAAAAACCAAAAAAACTTATCACAGACAGAGAAGTTTACCAAAATGCTTTTCATCTCCTTGACAACTGCAGTGATTATCCAAGGAAAGTTGTTACCTGCTCACTTTCTTGTCAAAGATCTTTTGTGTAATAACTGTATCAACAGGAGTGTGATATTGCAGCCACAGAAGTCAAAGGGCATTGCATTATTAACTTGAAGAAGAACCTGGGTCAGAACCCAAAACTGTAAGTGCCCCAGACATATTTTCTTCCCCATCCAGCCAGAACAGAATGAGCAGGAATGTTACTGCTGTCAACCCACGAGAGCACACAGCAGGGCAAGCAAAACTCTCCTGTTCTCCTCCACCCTGTCCTCATCGGTTCTTTGCTGATGCTGTCCTTTGCTACCTGCCAGCCTCTATCTTGTGAGCATTTGCAAGAGCAGATGCCAGGCCAGCCCAAGGGACCCTTTATTCTGTTTATTAATAAAACCTCTGGTCCTTGAACAGCACTCACTGCATGCATAAATCCTGATGGGTGAAGTCTATAGTCCAACCTGAATATATCCGATTGACTTTCTGTCCCTTGGCTAAGCATACTCAGACTTATGATAGCCACAGGAGCAGAACATTTTCCTGGCAACTGTTCCCATAATATGACTCAGAGCTCAGCCAAGTGGCACACTGATTGCTTTGCTGAGGAGCTGGGAGCAGTCAGGCAGGGGAAGTCAAGGGCTCACAGCTTGTCAGAGAAGACCTTCAGCATCAAGAAGAACTGAGCCCTCTGCTCTTTCCAGTAAGTCCATAACTAAGCAACACATGAGGCATATGATTTCCTTCCCGTTTCCACTGATATTTAAAGCTCAATGATTTCCTGTGATGACACTAGGTTAGATTCTTTTCTCCCTATTATACTTCCATAAAGTAACAGATATTGAGTGGCATCAGGCACATCCCAGGATCAGTGGCTGTGGGGATCAATGCTCCCCACAAGTACATCCACTGATCTGAGCTGTAAGGGGGCTGGTAAACTATGAAGGAGATGGCTGGGGAGGAAGGTCAGGGAGCCACCTCCTGGAGAACCCATAGTTCCTTTCCTAAGATACTCTATAGCTCCATTCATGGCAGTCTTTTATTTTTTATTTTATTTTTTGCTTTTCCAAGAACCTCATAGCACAGCTCAGTCCTAAGAGCAATGCACATACCTGTTTTTGAAAACAGTCTTAGCTAATAACTGGATTCAGGCACGGAATGAGTCAGCTCTTATAAGGTATTCTTCCTATAGGGCTGAATACTGAAATTTAGGTACACAGCTGTTGGTCTCACACAATTTCAACAGAGTGCAGTGGGAAAGTATGAAAGCTTTTGAAAAAAAACCTCTAATTTTTCTTGCATATTTTTCTTTTCAGAATTTGCTGAAATAATCCTCTCTCTGGAGTCTCCTAATTTTAAAAACTTTTTTTTTTTTTTTTTTTTTTCCTTGCATACGGCTATTTTAGCTGTGATATTTTTGAGCTGAGGGCAGAGATCCTGTTCAGCTGCAATGAGGCAGTTTATTTGTGCTTCCCACCTTATCAAGAAGTTTTATGTGCAATTCTAGTGAATATCTGGTTTCCCATGGCCTTGATTGCCTGCCTTATCTAACTGAATCATACTCAGACTTCCTGTCATCTCTGAATATATCTATTTTGGTGATAAAATGCAAGTGACTCTATTTACTTGTAGAAAATGTAGGTCAGGGTAAAAATTGTTTGGTGGGTGCTAGAAGCTGAGGCACTGGGAGAACATGTTGGTTATCCAGCTTTTTTATCACTTTTTTAACACTTCCAAATATTCTGTCCAGTTGTAAGCATTTTAAATTACACTGGTGATATCATTATGAGTTTGCTTTTTTTTTTTTTCCACCTATTTCTTTCAGAATCATGAGCACCTGAGGAAGAATGAGAACTAATAGAATCATAGAATCATAGAATAGGCTGGGTTGGAAGGGACCTCAGAGATCATCGAGTCCAACCCTTGATCAATTACCACCACAGTCACTAGACCACGGCACTGAGTGCCATATCGAGTCTCTTTTTAAATATATCCAGGGACGAAGAGTCCACCACCTCCCCAGGCAGCCCGTTCCAATGTCTGATCACCCTTTCTGTGAAAAAATTCTTTCTAATATCCAGTCTGAACTTACCCCGGCACAATTTAAGACCATGCCCTCTTGTCTTACTGAGAGTTGCCTGGGAAAAGAGACCATCCCCCGCCTGGCTCCATCCTCCTTTCAGGTAGTTGTAGAGTGCAATGAGGTCTCCCCTGAGCCTCCTCTTCTCCAGGCTGAACAGCCCCAGCTCCCTCAGCCTCTCCTCGTAGGATCTGTGTTCGAGTCCCTTCACCAGCTTGGTTGCCCTCCTCTGGACCTGTTCGAGGACCTCAATATCCTTCTTGAACTGAGGGGCCCAGAACTGAACACAGTACTCGAGGTGTGGCCTCACCAGGGCTGAGTACAGGGGCAGAATCACCTCCTTGGACCTGCTGGTGACACTGTTTCTGATACAGGCCAGGATGCCACTGGCCTTCTTGGCCGCCTGGGCACACTGCTGGCTCATGTTCAGCTTCCTGTCAATCCAGACTCCCAGGTCCCTTTCTGCCTGGCTGCTCTCCAACCACTCTGTCCCCAGTCTGTAGCGCTGCATGGGGTTGCTGTGGCCAAAGTGCAGGACCCGGCACTTGGCCTTGTTGAAGCTCATCCCATTGGAGTCAGCCCATCTCTCCAGTCTGTCTAGGTCTCTCTGCAGAATCCTCCTGCCTTCCAGCTGATCAACACTTCTCCCCAGCTTGGTGTCATCAGCAAACTTGCTGATGATAGACTCAATCCCCTCATCCAAGTCATCGATGAAGATATTGAACAGGACTGGGCCCAGCACTGATCCCTGGGGGACTCCGCTCGTGACCGGCCGCCAACCGGACGCAGCCCCATTCAGCACCACTCTCTGGGCCCGACCCTCCAGCCAATTCTTAACCCAGTGCAGAGTAGGCTTGTCCAAGCTGTGGGCAGCCAGCTTTCTCAGGAGGATGCTGTGGGAGACGGTGTCGAAAGCCTTACTGAAGTCCAGATAGACCACATCCACAGCCTTCCCCTCATCCACCAGGCGGGTCACCTGATCATAAAAGGAGATCAGGTTGGTCAGACAGGACCTGCCCTTCCTAAACCCGTGCTGGCTGGGTCTGATCCCCTGTCCATCCTGCAGGTGCTGTGTGATTGCTCCCAGGACGATCTGTTCCATAACCCTGCCAGGCACCGAGGTCAGGCTGACAGGCCTGTAGTTTCCCGGGTCTTCCTTCCGGCCCTTCTTGTGGATTGGCGTGACATTCGCCAACTTCCAGTCATTTGGGATGTCCCCGGTGAGCCAGGACTTCTGGTAGATGATAGAGAGAGGCTTGGCGAGCTCTTCTGCCAGCTCTCTCATCACCCTTGGATGGAGTTCATCCGGTCCCATAGACTTGTGGGGATCCAAGCAGCCCAGTAGATCACTGACAGTTTCCTTCTGGATTGCAGGGGTGGTGTTTAGATTCTTGTCTCCTATAGGCTCCAGAAGCCAGCTGTCCTCAGGATTGCCCGTTTCACTGTTAAAAACTGAGGCAAAGAAGGCGTTAAATACCTCAGCCTTTTCTTCATCTTTGACAATTACATTCCCGTCCATGTCCATTAAAGAATGAATGTTTTCCTTGCCCCTCCTTTTGCCCCTAATGATGGATCTTGAGCTTAATGACCACTCCTGTTGGGAGCCTATGAAATGTGTATGTTATTGCCTGCTCATATGTAAAAATTAAACATTTTGCTGATGGTAAACTGAACCTCAGAAGTACAAGCAGCCACATAATGGACCACTATGGAAAGACCTACTGTAGGGAAACTCTTTTTAACTCCAGGGCATGAGTGTTTATCCCATATTCTAAAATTTGAGGGTTTCTGTTGCTTGTATAGGGACACTTCTAATTTCACTGAAGATACTTGCATTGCCTGTATGTGTTTGAAATCCCTTTTGAAATATGCATGTTTGTATTTGCTGCTCTTTTTGCATCATGTTATATTGCCAGTGCCTGCAATAGTGTGTGTCACGGGGCTCCTTGAGTTAATGATGAATTAGACAGGGTGTCTGCCCTTTCACAGTCAGGCTCTACCCAAATTCTTCTGCCCCAGCAGCCCTGTCTCCCTGGTAGCACCTCTGTAAGTTTATGAGAAAGTCAGGGGTCAGATGAACTTTAGTAGCATCCTGTGGCTTACAAACAAGTTGTTAAGAAGTCATAAACCAGCAGGAAGATAAGCCTTACAGAGATAGCAAATGAAAACTTAGTTATCATTTGGTCTTGCCTTCTTCCAAAATGGATGAAAAGTTTTGAAACAAGAAAAAAACCAATTCCTCTGTTTTATATCAGAGGTCTTTTCATGTTTCAGCAAGATCTGAGGGGAAATGGAATGCCCTTGTATCACAGCTGTCCCCCCGCAGAGAGTTGTCAGGTTTGCCTCCCCCCCAGCATCTGACCTCAGTTGTCCTTTGACCATGTCCCAAAGTCAAACTCATTCTTACAGCCTCTGGAAAGCAGATCACCGAGTCTCATGATCTTCCAATTTGCTTCTACAGATGCCCTAACTGGTTAATTGCTGAAGAAGTGAGATTTGGTTCTCTTGGTGTTTGTAGTCCAAAAGGACAGTGATCTAATGAGAACAAATGGCACCAGTTATTATATTTCTCTGTATTAGTTGCTATAATTCTCCTCACATAGTGGGCAAAATGGTGAGAAAATGAGTCTTTTTGGCTAATTCATGATGAATGACTGGGTCCTTCAACTAGCCAAATGCTCATTTGGAAATCGGATATTTGGAAATGGATATATAACAACTTGTCTAATGTAGCACATCTCTGAGTTTGCAGTATCTGCCTGCAGCCAGCCCTGAGCATTTTGCACTGTAGAAAATGGGCCACCCCATAAATAAAGTTGTAGTAGATGGGAAAAGAATAAAGGTGCATGAGCTTGGCTGTAGTGTTGAGGGGAATATCAACAGGGTCAACAGGAGTCAAGTTATTAATTTATCTTACACTTTCTTGACACTGATTTGCACACACATATATACACAGTTAAACGGTCTCCACAACCTCTGCTCGGCAATGATAATGTGAAAATAATTGACTTTTCACTATTGTGTAGTCATGAGAATAAAAATGGTCATGCTTCAGGAAGCGAGGTTATAATTAGTTATAGTTCCATGAGAAATTCTTCCAGGTATTTTCTACCTTAATTCAGCTCTGGAGTCTAATTCTCTTTGTAATTAGCAATTACGGTGCATACTGAAAGAAGCACGTAAGAGGAGGCAAACTGATATGAAATTAATGTGTATCATTCACATCAAGTTCCTTGAAACCTACTATTCCTGTTTGCCTTTTCCATAAAATGGACAAGCACGTCTACTTTAAAGGAAATTACTCCTTGGCAACAGTGACCCAAGAGTTCTGCAAGTTCACATAGCAAGCAATCTCGACAGCTTGATTATTTGTTGTAAGAACAGGCCTGAAACATCTAATCGATAGAGTGTGCTAAGATTTCAGCTGAGAAATTTCATCTTCAGTATTCCTGAAGACAGAACTAAAGTGAGAGGTGGGCAACTGCAAGTCACTCATTAGTATCCACACCATGGTTTAATCCTTTTAGAGGAGAATGACAAATGTAGAAGGGTTCATTTTTTCCCTCACATGGGAAATGTGATTCAAGAGTATATTTTTTAGTCTGCTCAGAAGCATGCAAAAATAATGTTCATTAACGTTAGGGAAGATACAGATGCTGTGTGAGAAAAGGATACAGCGATGATCATTGATTCTGGCAGAAGACTTCAGGATCTCTCTTTGAAGTTTGACAGCAGGAATCTGTGCCCAGATTTGCCAGGCTTTAATCTTTCACAATTAAATTAGGGGATAATGAAGGAAGATGGTGTGCTATCTTTAGTCTTGGTTGAATTAATGATTTCTGAATTGTGAGGAAAGCTCACCTCTCTGGTTGGTAATTACAGAGCTTCTGATCCATCATACTCTGACTATAAGCCTGCAGTGGCTTTCCATTACCTAAAGGAGGCCTACAAGAAAGCTGGGATAGGACTTTTTGCACAGTTGTGTAGCGAGAGGATGAAGGATGATGCTTTAAAATTTGAAGAGGGAGGTTTAGATTAGTTATGAGAAGAAAATTTGTAACCTTGGCACAGGTTGCCCGGGGGAGTTGTGGCTGCCCCCTTCTTGGAAGTGTTCAAGGCCAGGTTGGATGGGACCTTGAACAATTGGGTTGTCTGCTTGGGGTGCTATGGATAAAGAACTGTATTTGCCTTAACCTGGCTTGAGTTAAGTGTGTTCATCATGACCCAAGGCCTCTCCTATGTCCTGCAGGCAATATTTAGTTATCATTACAGTCAGTATTTAAAATGTGCAATGTTACAGTTAGTATCTGTATCAGTGGTAAATATTATACTGCATAGTTTCCTGACTGGCCAAGCCATCTCTACCTAACCTAGAATGTGATCCTCAAAATTCCTGGAGAGGAGGTTGAATTGTCAGGCATCTTGTTTCCAATTGTCCATTTTAGTGCAGCCACAAGAAAAAAACATGCTTGTTTTTCATAAATTCTTTTAACTGTGGAAGAAACTCAATGTGTTCCTTCTTTAGCACTAAATGACAAGGTAAGTAAACATGGAAAAGAGAGTTAGGTTATCTGAAGATGAATTGCTACAGGGGAAGGGAGACACACATCACTGCAGCTTTTTAGGTTCCAAATTTGGAAATACGTTAAACTTTATTAAGCTTCCAACATATTTTATATGTTTCACTCCAATCCTACCCTGTCTAGGCAGGATACATCTGTTGTAACTCAGGTATCTGAAAGTCAAATGTCTAAGTTTGAATTAGTCACATAAACTCCCTTTATAGTCAAAAGGCAGAAGCAAACACCTGCATAGGACACTTTTATCTCCTCCTCACGTTGGGGTCTGGTGCAAGGTCAGACCAACTGTCCTGGGGGAGTGTCAGTGTCTCGCCACTGATTATAAAAAGAGCCCTGAGCAACTAGATCCATCTTAGATCTTTCAGACATCCTAAGTTAAACGTGATAACTCCATGCTCAAACAGAAGCATCTGTTGATGACAGAATATTCATGCCCATTTACAGACTAGAAGTTTTCAGGCTGGTTCCTGTAACCAAGACGAGAGACAAGAGATGCACCAGTTTTATATGAAAAACTTCTCTTGCTAAATCTATTCTGTGATAATTGCCTGGGTCTCTGTGAGACTTCAGAGAGATTAATGGATGCCAAACTTCTTGAGATCTGATTAGTTTCAGCAATGCAGAGCCTTTATGGTCATGCTGCAGATTGACCGAGAAGGAAGAAAAGCAAAATTACTCTGTTTCCTGTGTTAATTAGTTAAGGCTATCTGGCAAGGTAAGCTGCCTGCTTTTTTATTTTCAGCCCAGTTTCAAAGAGAGACAAAGACAAAAAGGAGGAAGAGAGTTAGCCTGAAAAATCAGTTGTCATGGTGTAGGCAGGCATTTCAAGTACACACATCTGAGTCGCATAACAGTTTTGAAGACGCTGGGCTTCACGTTGTAGCTGAAGCAGTATGTGGCATGTTATAGTACTTCCACTGATATTTGCCTTGTGCCCTAACAGAAAATGAGAACTACTGTCTCTGGTAATATGAAAGATTGATGTTTACAACATTTTTTCCCACCTAATTTGATAGAACTAATCAATTATTTAACAAGTTGTTCTATTTTCAATCCTACTGTATTTTTCTGTTTTGGACTCGCCTGGCAGGCTTTGTGTTTTTGGCTTCCTCTTGGCTGCTTGATAGCATGAGACAGCAGCTTGAATTCCACCTCAAGAAAAGCCTTTGCTGTTCTCCTCTCAACTGAGACACTTTGTGTATTCTTGTCACCCTTCCCAGCCTAGCAAGAGAATCAAACCCTTCTTCATGCCATAGTCAACCCAGCCTAAAGCAGAGGAAGCTGTAGGTATCCCAACAAGATTAACTACTGTTTGTGTCTGATCTCAGGAAAGAGCCTGGAGTGAGTTGCATGTAGTTACCTGGTTCAGATGTTTGAGTTATGTGCTTCTGATACAGTGCTATAGGATAGAAGGGCCGGAGAAATGCCAAGTGGCCAGCCAGGGAAGGACACTCTGCTGAAGGAAATTTAAGGCAGGGGTGATTCTCAGCCAACAGAGAGATATTTACATGACTAAGAAGAAAAAAAAAATAACAAGAAAGAAAGAAAAAAAAGAAACATATTTTACTTAAGAAAGTGACGAGAATGCCTTCTGGTAAAGACACGAGTATTGAGAGCTTCAGGATGACAGATAAAGCCTGTCTGGACACATGGAGAGCTCAGAGCAAAGCCTGAACACAAAAACTAGTGTGGCTGTGAAAGAGAGGCAAGCTGATAGTGAAGGAGAAGTGATCTGAGGTGCAGATGGAGAAGGCAGACACTTGGAGATGCTCTCTGGTGTGGTTCCCCCTGAGAAGCTCTGCCCCTGGGCTAGATGCCTCCCAGCAGATGTGCCCAGTGATTCACACAAGCTGCCTGAGGCTCCAGGTGAATCTGTGGGGTCTGCTGGCTGTACAATGTCCACCCAACATAGTTACATGCTTTCCTATTACATTTTGCCCCTCTATGTACCTCTTAGCTGTGTTGCCTGTTTTGTATGATATGGATAAATGACTGTATTTACCTTAATCTTGTTTGAGGTGAGTGTGATTTCAGGTAACTGGACAACAAGTTGTTCTTTCCCCATGGATATAGTGAATCTGTGAACAAGAGCCTGGTTTGGATGACAGGTCACTCCTGCTATCTTTTTCTCTACCATCTCAAATGATGGGTGTCCGTGTGGGGTATCGGTTCAAACTGCGGTGATGAATCATGTTGTAATCAATATGATGTCTCAGGATGGAATTTCAGTCTTCTTCTTTTGACTTTTTTATAAACTTAGGAAATTAAAAACACTTGCTGTACAGAATGGATGTCAGCAAGGTTCTGCATCAAGCAACGAAAAGTTAGTATCAGAACAAAGGTCCCTGGGGAAAAAATTAATATGTACTTTTTGTAAGTATGTGTGGAAATTAGTTTTTTTTAATTATGTGATCAGCCACTGTTCGTTTTTCCAGGGGCACGCTACATTCAGCACACATTAACCTGCTCCAGGGAGGAGTCAGTGGTGTACAGGACATTACCTCTCCCTCCTTTATTGGAGGGAATGTGGTGAAGAAGGCTGTCAGTGAGATAGCCACACACTGCCTGAAACAGGGATTCTGTTCCTGTCTCCTCAGGGAGCCTGCTGAAAGCCAGAGAGGTTGAACAAGTCCCCTCTGGCCAGTTACCAAGTCCCTGTTGAGTACTAGCAGTGTTTGGTGGCACCAAAGGCTCTGCTAAAGAAACTGAGCCCCTCACCCAAATGATATCCTTGCCACTGTAACCTCTCTGTGTGTTTGTAGTATGTCTTGGGTCTATGATTACTTCACTGGTATATTGTACATATTAACTAATTAGTGCCAGAGGTACTTTGTGAAAATAATCACAGAGCATCACAAACAAATTATTGTTCCATACTTCAAAATGGAATTTGGAAAAACAACACTACGTAAGAAAAGGAGTTATCCACAAAAAAAGAAGAAAATAAGGGTTCAGAATAGCTCCTGGTTAACTGAGCAAATAGTGTCTGATCAGATAGCTTGTCAGATCTATAGCAAAAAAAAGCAGAAAAGGTTCACAAACATCTATCACACTGTATGGATTTAGTACAGCCTGATGAATTTTAGTACACAACTTTGTTATATCACTTTTAAGGAGACATACTGAGATTGACAAACCACTATCTAATTTCTGAGTGCTTGATTTTGCAAAGCTATTAATGGCAGTATAACATAATTTATAGGTTATCTTAAAAGTGCATGTTATCCATATCTACATATACAATGCATGTACATCCCACGTGGATATATCCGACACAGACATATATGTATAGATACATATACTTTTGGGTGCCAGATTCAATGTCAATAAATGTTTGGGCCCTCTCCCAGAATTTTATAGTTTGCATAAGATATAGTCATCTCTGCACATACACATAGCTGGCCAAAGGTAGGATCCTTTCAGCTCTCTCTCTTGCATCAAGACGTAGACAATATATTTTATTGGTTTGTCACTGGCCTTTCAGCTTCATACCATCTAATGTTTCATGCAAAATGCATCCCATTTTATTGATGATTCTGGGACTGTTACCTACGAACTGAAGACTGGATCCTTAGTGGATGTACATCAACATAGCCATCACAGAGGTCAACAGAGCAGAAACAGCTTGTGAATTTGTCAGAGGAATAATAGAAGAATTCAGGCTGGAAGGCACCTCAGGAGGTCCCAGGTCAGATGAGGCTCCTCAGGTCTTTGTTTTGAAAACCTCCAATCAAGGAGACAGCACAGCCTCTTGGAGCAAACCATATTGACTGTCTGACAGCCCTCATGGGCAAAATCACCTTATATACAATCTGAATCTCTCTTTTCTCAACTTATGCCCACTGCTTCTCATCCTCCTGCTGTGCGATGTTGTGAAGAGCCTGGTTCTGTATTCTTGATGGCCCATCTTAGATGCTGCTAGGCTGTTAGGTCCCCTCAAAGGTATTTCTGCTGCAGGCTAAGCAAGTCCATCTCCCTCCTGCTCCTCATGCTGGTGCACAGCCATTGCATCTCTCTCTGATTAATTCCCTAAGCATGAGAAAAAGCACCTTATGCCTCCCCAGATTTAGGGACATCATCCAAATCCACATCCCTCTGGTGTCAGGGGCTTTTGATGGGTAGATCTTCTGGCATCTGCTGGGTGAATCTGGTTCCTACACTTGTGCTTACAATTCTGTACAAGCATTAAAAGTTTCTGTTTTTTATGATAATGCTGTCTTTGTCTCCATTTGAGAGTGAGAGGAGATAGGCTGGATTGCACTTTCATCCTCATCTTGGTGCACTGTGCTGTGGTGTCATTTTTCAAACAAAGCCAAAAGAATTGCTCTATCTGGGCGATTTTGATTTCTTACTTTACCCACTCCCATCTCTCTCCTCCCTGAAACAAGATGAAAACATCAATATCTGTTTTGGGCTCCCAAGGTATGACACAATGTCAATGGAATTTGTTTTTAATCTGGGTGACTAACAGTTATCTGACAATTCAAGCAATATTTCTCCACATGCATCCGTCAAACTCTGCTGAACTTACAGGAGGAGACAGCATCAGATTTAGCAACCGAGCAAGCCCCCTAACACCCTGGGATTGCAACTCCAGCTCCCTGCGATAGGATTTTCCCTTAGCCTGTCCTGCGTTGCCCTTTTCATTCTTTATTTATGTAAAATTACAACTCTTGCGTTTGAAAGCCATCCTCTTTTATTTCTGAGGCTGTTTCTTACAGTGAGCTGGCTTGGGCAGGCTATTATTAGGACCATGTTTATTTATAACGGGTAGTTTAGCATTAAGCAACGAGTTGTGACAGGCTGTGCATTTCTGGAGGACGATGGCAGGCTCGGGGTGCCTGCGCAGGCAGCGGGATGAAGGCAGAGGGGCTCCTGCAGCCCCAGACAACCCCTGGACATGCTCTGCCGCCAGCAGCTCATTGATGCTGCTGCTTCTGGGGCTGCTGCTGCTGCTGCTGCTGCGTTATGAAACGAAGCACTGAGAGCAAAAAGAGGACACTCCAGAGCCAGCACCAGTGCTGGGGGGAGAGGGCTTGCCGGCTCTGCCCTCCCCATCCTGCAGAGTCCCCTGGCAAAGGGCAGGGACTCACAGGACTCAGTGAGTCCTGTCAGTCCAGAAGAGGTGGCTGACCCACTCCTGGGACCCTCCTTTTTCAACCCGTGTGCTCTCCCTGGTGCCACTGGTTTATTGCCCCTTGTCCACTGCATGCAAAGCAGCCAACCCTGCTGTATTCCATGGAATCTTCTGCACCTACAGAAGCACTTCTGATATTATTAAGTTATTTATTCATGTTTATTCTATTCCCCCTTCCCTGACAGGCAGAAAACGAACTGAGAACAGGCCCGAGGAGAAGGACTTGGGGGTGCTGGTTGATGAGAAGCTTGATGTGAGGTGGCTGTGAGCATTTGCAGCCCAGGGAGACAACCATATCCTGGGCTGCATCAAAAGAAGCATGGCTGGTGGGATGAGGGAGGCGATTCTGCTCCTCTGCTCCACTCTCATGAGATCTCACCTGGACCACTGTGCCCAGTTCTGGGGCCCTCAACACAAGAATGACATGGAGCTGTTGGAGCAAGGTCAGAGGAAGGCCACAAAGATGATCAGAGGGCTGGAACACCTCTATTATGAAGACAGGATGAGGGAGCTGGGGTTGTTCATCCTGGAGAAGGCTCCAGGGAGACCTTATAACATCCCTCCAGTACCTGAAGGGACATACAAAAAAGCTGGGGGGGGGGGGGGGGGGAGAATTTTTACAAGGGCATGTAGTGAACTGGAAAAGGGGTAATGGCTTTAAGCTGGAAGAGGGTAGATTTAAGTCAGACATGAGGAAGAATTTCTCTTCTGGGAGGGTGGTGAGGCATTGGCACAGGTTGCCCAGGGAAGCTGTGGCTGCCCCCTCCCCGGAAATCATAGAATCATAGAATCAACTGGGTTGGAAGGGACCTCAGGGATCATCAAGTCCAACCCTTGATCCACTACGGCTGCGGTTACCAGACCATGGCACTGAGTGCCACATCCAGTCTCTTTTTAAATATCTCCAGGGACGGAGTCCACTAACTTCCCTGGGCAGCCCATTCCAATGCCTGATCACCCTCTCCATGAAGAAATTATTTCTAATATCTAACATAAACCTCCCCTGGCACAACTTAAGTCCATGCCCTCTTGTCTTGTTGAAAGTTGCCTGGGAGAAGAGCCCAACCCCCCCTGGCTCCAGCCTCCTTTCAGGGAGTTGTAGAGAGCGATGAGGTCTCCCCTGAGCCTCCTCTTCTCCAGGCTGAACACCCCCAGCTCCCTCAGCCTCTCCTCACAGGACTTGTGCTGGAGTCCCTTCACCAGCCTGGTTGCCCTCCTTTGGACCTGCTCCAGGACCTCAATCTCCTTCCTGAACTGAGGGGCCCAGAACTGGACACAGGACTCGAGCTGTGGCCTCAAGGACTCAGATTCTCAAGACCAGGTTGGATGGGGCTTGGAGCAATCTGGTCTGATGGGAGGTGTCCCTGCCCACGGCAGTGGGGTTGGAACTAGATAGTCTTTAAGGTCCTTTCAAACCCAGACCATTCTGTGTTTCTAAAACAAGTCTGGATCCTGAGGGCCCAACCAGAGGGACTGAAGGTGGAGAAGAGGGACACATTTCTTCAGTCATATTGTGACCGGAATGGCAAAGAGTGCCAAGGACCACAAACGCACTCCAGGTCACAAGAATGTGAAACTGACAGCAGTTCACTGTTTGGGCTGCCATGTGGTGGGCCAGCCTCTGCAGCTCTCCTCAGCCCCGCCAGGAAGAAGAAGCTGCTGCTTTTTTCCATCTTCCCTCTAGTCCTGTGCCATGATGGAGAGCTTGTGCTGGCTGAGGAACTCCTTGCAGAAATATGTCAGGTTTAGGAAAATAATTTCTCCCTCTCCTTTCCCATTCACCTTGGTGTCCACCTGCAGCTGGCATGGCAACCAACTCATTTATGATGACAAACCCTGCTGCTGGAGGCCCAGGCAGGCACAACACTGCTCAATGACCCCCCATGCTGGCAGGGCTGGGATGCAGGTGTCAGGGCCCTGACCCCCTGCCACTTACTTGCCAAAGACAAGCCCACACAGCAGGACTGCAGCTGTGGAGGTTTCCAACTTTCCTCTAAGCTGACTCCAGTACCTCCGTGATCTCCCTGTGAATGTGGGCAGTGGCAAGGAGCATAGTGCTGAGGATTGGTAGAGGACGGAATCTCCCACTTTTTTCCTTCCTCTGGTAAATCTGCACCTGCATCTCTCTTCTTACCTATCAGTTTGTGTTTGCTTGACTTCTTTCTGAGGATATAGGGGACCTGCTTGGAGGTTTATCGTCTGTCAAACCCAAGATGACACTTGTGCTTTTGCATCCATCTCTGAGAAGTGGGAAGCTGTGGCCATAGCTGTCAGGACACCAATGTCCAAATCAGCTACCAGAGAGCTAAATACAGAATCCCTCATTCAGTTCTTAGCTTAGCAAACCCCAGTGAAGATAAGGAAAGCTTTAACTTATTGGAGATGTCAGATTCCAATAATGAGCATGGCCATGGTTCCTGAAATCTCTCTTCATGAATTTGCTCAAGAGTACATTGCAGAGGTATTTCTGACATTTGGCAACATTAATATTTAAGCCTTCCTGTGTTATTTTTTTGCTAAAGGAATTAGAAATTAGCATGTCATGATCATAATACAGCAGCTGAAAATAAAGGACCAGATTGTGCCCTCAATCCACAAGCCCAATTCCCACGGATGTCATTGGAAATTGTGTGCATATGCCTCTGAGGGCAGAATTTGGCCTAGCTCGCCTCTTCTCTTTCTGCACTGCACATGTTACACTCACTGCTGCTAACTACTTCTGTGCAACAAGAGAGGAACGTGTGCCTAAATTATTTAGCACTCTGAAAATCCACTGTATTTTCCCTTCCCTTTTCATAAAAAAAATATATTTCTTCCTATAGCTAAAGGTGATGTCTTTGCAGATGACTCCTGCACACCACTGTTAGGAGAAGGGGAGAGAAGTGCCTACAAGTCATGTCTCCAGCAGATGAGCACATTGGAGTCAGTACCAACAGGCTTGATGACCTGTTTGGTCAGTGGGACAGCCTCAAGGAAGGGAGATGGGATGATTGACTTCTTATTGTCTGTTGCAAGCCAGTGTGTGATAAATCTTTGTGCCTTTTCTGCCCTTGAGCTGGGACCTGATGGACTTGGAATGTGATAAATGCTACCTTAATGAAGGATACCTCCCTGAGCCAAGGTTTTTAGCTGTGATGTTCTTTATTTTACTCCACAAGACTTCAGAAGACTGGCTAGTTACATCACATTAACAATAACGCTCTTTTAAAATGTCTCTGGTAGAAGAAGTGCTCAAAAGATAAGGATGGAGACAGCTTGTTGAGAAATAGTTGACTTTTTACTTTGCTTTCTTCCCTCAAGATATTCAGAAGTAAGTCAGTCCTGAAAACAGCTTGATTCACGAGCAGCAGAGTACTCCCATGTAGCAAAACCAAAAAAAAAAAAAAAAAAAAAAAAGGTGTCAGCTATGACAAGACTTTATGTACTCTACATATGCTTTAAAAGTGCGTGGTAGCAGACATTTTGAGACACCATATTGTGATGTAGCAAACGACATAAATACAAGTCTTCATCAGTGAATCTAGGGATCTGACTCAAATCTTGATGAAGTCTGAACAACTGCTTTCCCATTGACTTTGTTGCTGATTTTCCTGCTTCAGGTGCTTGGAAGGACAACTTTGGAGTAGTGCTTCACCAGGTCACTGCTGTGAACTGGAGAGCTGTGCTGGCCCATGCTCTTACTCCCTCACTTACTGCCAGCTGCTAAACTGCAGTAAGAGAAACACCCCAAATACTTCCTTAATACTATTTACCCATATATATATATACCCAAGCAGTGGCTATTAGTTGTCATAGGAGTCAGATGCCATTGAGACTAGAAGGGGATACTGTCCTTATGAGAGGAGATGATCTGCTATGTATCTTGCTTTGAATTTGTCTCATCCCCCCAAAATATTTGGCAGGAGTCTCCCACGTGCTGGATATTCATAACTGACTAGTTGACTGTACTTCCACTTTTAGATGGTGGATTTTCAGAAGATGGCCATGCAGTATAGAGCTCTTCCCAAATGAAGAACATGTCAACTTCAGTCCCTACTCCAAAAAAGCTACAGCCCATCACTAGGCACTTGTGAAAGTTTAGGATTTCAAGCACACAAAAGCACAATGGAAAAAAACCAAACAATAACTTATTTGGTCCAGAATTAAGTCATGCAATTCGTGAGACTGAAGCCAAAAATCATCATCATCATCATCAGATTTATGAGTCTTCTGGCATAACAAGAAAGAATTAATGCTGAAAGGAGTGAAAAGAAAATCATTACACAGGATTCTGTACACTGTACTTTAGAAATCAAAGATGATGAGAGGCTTACAGAGCTCCAGGACAGCATTTCTGGAATTATTATTAAACATTTTGTACAAAATAGTTACGGCAGATTAGGAGAGAGGAGGTCAGGGGTTGCAAATCTTCCTGTCAGTATCAAGGCCCTGCTCCCGCTCCCAAGCGAAGGGAAGGGGACATCTCCCGAGGCACACTAGAGAAAATATATAAGTTGACACTTTAAAAATTAAGCCTCCTGGAATTGCTGTGTTGATCATTATGCCAGAGACAGCTTTAAGTGATTTGCCCACAGTCACACAGTGACTGAACCAGGAACAGACGATAGGACTCCCAGTTTCTGGGCTTCTTCTCCTACCAGCTATGCACATCCCTAGATGTACTGTGTAATCCACATGGGGATGAAAATCCAAAATCAAAGGTTTATCTTACTTCCTAACACAGCTGCAGACAGCTCTGCTGCACAAGCACAGAGACGAAATCTTACTGCCTGGTTAGGAGTGTAACCCACTGATTCTGAAGGAGTTGCTCACCTGATGAATTTTGGCTTCACAATACCAAATAACTCAAATCCCTACAACATCAGTGCCCACTGGGAAAAGAAAATATGAGTGGTGGTCTGAACTATGTGTCTGGGATTAGTTGCTTGGGCAACTTCAGCTAAACCTAGTACATAAAATTAAGAGTTGTGAGTTATTAATGGGTGCTCCAAGCATTAATGTGCAAAGGCAAATAATGTTGCTGGAGCTCTCAGTATCACCAGGCTATGCAGGGAGGAGAGGTTAAGTACAGAGCAGACCATACTTGTAAGAAGATTAATACATACAACAGGGATAGTAGTAGGCTTCTGCTAGGTCTAATCTGGTATCTGACCGGGACAAAGAGAGAGAAGGAAACTGTAAGCCAGTTAAAGCAGTGGATTATTAATGACAGAGGATTCGCAGCTGATAGGGGAGCTGAAAAGGGCAGGTAGTAGGAATTAAATGCAGGGCAGAGCTCATAGCAAAAAGGAAGTAGAAGACCGGAGATTTTACAGGGAAGGTCTAACAAATCTGTAAGAAAACACATGGTAGGACAACAAAGACATGAGGTTTCTACAACTCCAGAACAGGATGAGCAGGGAGAGAAGAATCCATCTATGTACTGGCTTCCTTGCTAAAATTGTATCTTATACACCAAGGAAAAAAATCACACCAAGCAACTGCCAAGGGATTTGAAAGCAGACAAATAAATAATCTGAGAAGACTGTGGAAAAAGGCTTCCAATTCCTGTTGTCCTCTATGCTGATGATCACTGGATAAAGAATAACACTGCAAATCACTAATAATTATAGGAAGTCTGGCTAAGACTTCCATGTAGTAATGTTATCTTGGGTAACAGGCTGGGGTAGTACAGGCCTTCTGCAGCACAGCTGGATCATCAGGCTAATCCTTGACAGCCTTTTCTTAATAACTGATAATTGAAAGAAAAGGACTTTGGAAAGTTCTGGAGCAACATTGAACTGGGGCATTTGGGAATAGCTTGCTTTTTTGTTTGTTTGCTTTCTTGTCTCTGAAGAAGGGTGTTTCAGGCAAGAAGCAGGGCTCCAAGGTGCCAGGAATAGGTGACAGCTTTGAAAGGGAGAAGTGGAAACCAATTGCTTCCACTGGCAAGGAATTTGGGATAGAAGAACGGCAAACTCACAGAGGGAGGCATTAATTAGGGTTTTCCTATTATACCTGACAGACTGGGAGGTATTAGTGATAAAACTCCATTAGTGTGTTTCTAGGCAATTAAAATCAATGCATTTAGAGTGTTTCTTCCCTGGGATAGAGTTCACTGAAGTCAGCCCACCCCCTGCTTCTTAGCTTTGCAATTTTTTTTCTATATCTTCTATGTCCACCTCCTAGGTCCTGGCTAACTTTGACTGAGTTGGTGTATCTGCTCCATGTTGTTGGTATTTTAGTAAGGTTTTTATCTTCATTTGGGGCAACTTGCCCATAGGAATGTGTTAAGAAATTATACTACAGTCTAGGTCATGATTAAGTTACAGTAAAATTAGAGACTGTGTAGAAGAAAATGAGCAATCTCAGCTGTGAATATTGCAGAATGCATTATCTCACAGATTTATTTATTTTAATACTGCCTGTTTAAAATTCTGCAGTACTCCCTGAGCTGTATATAGGTTCTAATTTAAATCAGAAAAGAAAAATAAGTACGTTGAATTACATTTGGGCATAGAATTTGAAATGTGAGGTAGGATTTTGATCTATTTAGTTTTGTTGAGACAGCAGATATTAGTAATTGTTGATACACCAAAATAAGTTAAAGAAACTAAAATCTAAATGACTTGGAAACCTAATTTCCATTTCCATGAGGTTTTATCAATGTACAACCTGCTACAGATTTTCTTGCAGGAATTTATTGGCTACCTAGGTATTGCCATTTAAAACCAACTCACTTTCTTTTATCTTAAATCAATTTCTAATCAACTTAACCAATCAGAAATAAAACGGGCTCAAGTGTTTAAGTGTTTATTGAACATCCACATTTCTGCTCATTCGCCTATATTTGTTTAAATCAACACCTCTAGTTTAAACTACCCCAAAGATGCACACAGGTAAGTTCTGGGGTAATGTATACTGATAATTAAAAGAAAGCTGGGATCTGGGAGGGGCACTGCTGGACTGCTAGCTCACTCCCTGACCTGGTGCTGAGCTGTGGCAACTGGGAGGCAGGTCAGCCCAAGCACTGTTTCCCCAAAATCAGTACAAATATGAAAGCACCAGGTTTTGACTCCTCTACTATACACAGACCTCCCTGGGTGTCCCACATGCCTCATTGCCCTTGGTCTTCTCTTGATCAGAAGCAGAGACACAGCCTTCATGGCTGTCTCTTGAGCATGGGGGCTGAGACCTCCAGTGGCAAGGTAACACAAAATAGGTGATGGAAGTAAAAATAAAATTTCCTTCTAATTTTTGCCAGATAGGCACACACAAGTTCATTCCAGTGCAAGCATTAATGTTGTCTTGATGTTGAACACCAACAAATTGACTGTATTTGCTGAACATCTATACTGAGTGCTTAATAGTCTGTTTCCTACCACCTACTAGCAAAACCATTTCTTATAATAGGAGCTTTTCTCCCATACTTTTAACAAATGAAAAAATAATAATAATAATTAAAAAATCACTCTTGCCTTTGTATTAGAAAACAGCAGGTGCAGAGAGTCACCCCTCCAGGCTGAGTGGCAGAGTCTGGGTCTCCACCCAGGGCTCACAGGTAGCCCCCTTGGCATCATGTTGCCTTGCAGTGTTAGCAAGGTACAAAATAGATTGAGGGACCACTGATGCACCCTGCACGGTCAGGAGGGGGTTCAGTATCTGCCCTCGGTCCATGTCCCTCTAACAGACACCTTCTCTGAGTGCCAGAAGGGCTCAGAAGGTCCACAGCACCCTGGAAGTACCAGACTCCCAGTACCACACCTTGGGTGCCAGGAAAATATGTAAACATGGTCTGGGGTGCATGTGGTTCACTCACAGCCTTTTGGATGCTTATTTTGATGACTATGAATTCCCTGTGACCAGCAACAGGAACACTGGGAAAGGCTAAATCAACTGTTACCATTTTCACAGTCCTCAAAAAAGCAGACAAGAAAAGTTAATCAGTACAGCAGGGATTAAATAGAGTGTGTAAGAATATGGAGAGATACAAGAAAAATGTAGCTTTTCAAGCTTCAGTCAGTTTACAAAGGATACAATTTTACCTGGAAACTGCATATTAAAAGGCACTGGAGTCATCCTTATGATTTTCTCCTGGTCAAGTGATGAAAATACCTACAAAAGGAAAAAAAAAACCCAACCCTAAGAGGAATATAGAAACCAGGGTGCCAAGCTCTCCATCCTCAGGTTGCTTGGTCAGTGCTGATTTTGTGTGGAATTTTGAAGGTGCCAGAAAGGCCAGCTTATACCTGAGACTATAACTGCACCCACACATCCTTGGGCAACTTTGAAATAGCAGAGATAATGTCAGCCCAGTTACCATATGCTTTCAGTCTGCCCGGGCAGTGATTGTATAATAATCCCTAACAGAAAACTGAAGACGAGATTTCAAGAGCCTGCCAGAAAATAGTTTTTCACTTGGAGTGGCAACTCTGAATAAGGAAGCATCTGGCACATTTGATCAGACAAAGAAAATTAGGTCACTCAGAAAAATATTTGATGCTCTTCCTGAGGAACATAATACTAAAAATCCAGTGATCTAGGATAGCAGTGTTCTGTTCCTCGGCACTGTTTCTTATATTGTGGTGTTTTGCATTGTTCTGAGTAACTGCTCTATATTTAGTAACTGTTAAATAGTAGAATATAGATTATATAACTGATGATTTTCCTCTTGCCAGTAATAGGAGGCTAAAACCAAAGAGGGTTTTGTTGTTTGTGGGTTTTAAAAAAGATTCAAGGACAACTGCTTTGATGCAATTGACTGTTGGATGTTTTCTATGAGGTCTTTAGAAAAATCATGCTGAATGCAAAAACATAAATCATCTTTTGTTTACTATATCACTTCCCTTGGTTTTAAGCACATCCCATTTTTTATCATTCCTGGACAGTCAGTGGAGGGAGACTTCACCAAACAAGCCTCAAAAATGGAGGAGCACACTACTAAATGCCCCATCTCAGAGGGAGCAGGGGTAAGAGGGACTTCAGGGAGGGTCATGCCATGAGCTGAGCTTTTGTAGGAGGGATGGAATGAAAAACTATGACCCTCCAAGGTCAGACATTTCTGCTTATTCTTTCTTTTAACGTTTCTGCTTCTTATTCCTTCCTGAGAGCCACCTGGCCTCCCTATCCCAGGGAAATACTTTCTTCAATATATTCAAACCAGTTGAGGGAATAAATACAAAAACCCACTGGTATTAAGGGTGTTGAAGTTCGCTGATCATTTCAGTGAAGGGAAAGCCCAGAAACTGAAAAGCCCAAGCTATGGCATTTGTAACATAAATGTATGCAGTGAGAGAGAGACTTGGGCCACTGCTTAACCCTGGGGCCTGGCAGATCTGCAGAACATCCCAGTTCAGCAGAACATCCCAACCATTTCAGGCAGCTGGCTAGAAGTGAGCTGGTTCTGAAGCTAATGTTATTAATCAGCACCTGGCTGGAACAGTTCATCACCAGTTTCTGCTCTGGGAAACTAAGGAAAAACAGGAATCCCAAAGACAAGCTCTCTAGTTGGAGAGCTAGCCCCACGAGTGCCTTACAATCTAATTGCTTGTGGAAAAAAACATGCATCTCCAACAATTTTTCTCTATTTAGTTAGTTTCCAAGAAAGTCTCCTCAAAGAAAGTTTTTAAGGGGAAAATGTAGTTAATTAATCTCGATTTTTCCAGCTTCCTAAATCCAGGAATGGAAGCAATGACCACAGAGTTTTCAGACCCTACAGACACAGACCAATCTGATTTAATGCATTAAAACCTCACTGTTCCTACAATAATCCTTCCAGCTGGTAAATGAACCAGTTTGTGGTATTTTAATTTGAATGTGGAGCCATCAGGTATCCAAAAAGTAGTTCCAGGTTGCTGTCTTTGTCTAATTTATTATAGTGAGGTACTGTGACAAGTTTAATCATAACAAATCTATGATTCTTCAAATACTATCTAAAGAACTGAAGTATTTACATGATATATATTAAAAATTTCCTGGATTTTTGAAATATTTTAAACACGGATGTGAATGTGTCCCCACTGCCTGGTGTTTTTGTGTCACAAATTTTAGCAGCAGATGAAAGAAACTTTAATGAGGTAAAACTTGCCCAAGGTTAAGTGGCATGTTAATTCAGAAGTGTTTTCTGGCACTTAATCATAAACTTAGTTCATCGGTCTTGCGTCTTTCCACATTCTCTCATTCAGCCTTTAATTTTGTACGAGGGCTTAACTGCCCTCATAAATCATAAAGGCAATGGTTTTGAGCAGCTTATTTACTTCAACAGCCTCAAAATGGAGTTTTAGCCTAAAAAGGTGCTTTCGACAGTGTACAGATGCCAAACATCTGGTGTAGAAGGTGGCTGAACAATCAGGATGCTCTCATCTCCTCTTCCCCAACCTGGAGGAGCTGCTTCACCACATGCTTCTTTTTTTTCCCCTCCTTCAGGATAACCACTACATTTCCAATTCAGATGAGTTATTTAACTTTCTCCTTCTGATTGTAAAGTTGTGTAAGTAGGTAAACACCTACTTGCTGTCCGGGGATAAAGTCTAGCCTGTGTTGGAGAGGTCTTGCCAGGATAGGTGTGTCAGTGTGCTGATATTTAGTACAAACTCTGTTGGTGAAAACACGTTTGCCCCTGGGAGCTTTAGATTGCATAGAAGATACTGGTATTTATGTTTTACTGATATTTATGTTTTACCACAACGATGTCCTTAGCCAGGACTTTATATCAAAGGCCACTACTGTTGCAACCTTTGGACAGAATCCTCATATTTTGCTGCAAGTATATAGAGTATACATCACTGAAATAAAATGCATATTATTAATTATTCACTATTTTCTTAGGAAAAAAAACCAAGCACCACACATTTCTTTTGTTGTACAGAAATATTCTACTTCTTTCCTCTATTGACCAGACACCCACCAAAAAATGAAAATTCAGAGAGCAGATGTCAGCTAATCCCAAAGGCTGTGCTAAGAATATGATGGCAACTCAAGGAGAGTTCAATAGAATCTAAATATCTTGCTTGTTTGGTACAAGGTTATGCTACGAGCAAATAAGGCCCTGCATTTTAACTTGGGAGCTCAAAAGGGATAAATAACATTTTTGGAGCCAGGCAGAAAGCAAACAGAATTTCTTAGCACAATGTAGTCTTGCTGTGGGGGTTTTGTTGGGCTTGTGCTTCCCATCTGACGGTAATTACACTGCTGAGCACATTGGGCTTATCTCCAAGCAAAGGTGGCAACACTCAACTACTGATGCCCTCCAGCCTATTGAAGTTGTGAGATGGCTGAGGAAGGATTAGTTCAGCCATTTGATTCGTAGCTGATACTATTAAATAAGTTTAAGGATGTGACATTGCTATTTGTCAGAAGTGTTCTTGTTGTGGTAGGGTATGTATGTGGCAGGAGGGGAGGGGAGCTGTCATCACATAGATAAGTCAGAGAACTCTAAATCATTAGTAATGAATAATTCACTGTGTAGAAAAAATAACAGACAACGTCAGGCAATGGAATAGTGCTAGTTCAGTTACATCTTTTTTTGTGTCTCTGATGAAAGGTTTTTAACCCTGATTATACCCTGTCTTAACTGTGCAATTTGCTTTCTGTAGGGATATTCAGCTCCAGGCAAGATAGAAGGATGTTCCCAAATCCAGTAACTGGGTCAAATATGATTATCATAGATAATTTGCACATTTCATTTATGGTAAAGGGAAATGTGTCTTGAGGTAGGTGAATCCAGTTTGGCTTGTCAAAGGCAGACTAAAATAGCCTCTAAACAGGAAGGAAAAGGTTTTTTGCTAGACCAAATAACTGAAACGGGAAGACAACTTTAAAACCGTCATTCTAAACCAATTTCCACAATAAAAATAAAATCTGTGACAGACAGTGATACTTCTGACTTTCCAGCATCCAAAGCCAGGAGTTTCCCTCTTGGCTGAAATGCTGAGAATTCCCCACGCCTCAGAATTCAAGGGAAAATGAGAATCCCCTAATATTTTGTGCTGAATAATACAGGATGTTCTGATACAAATTTAACCATCTACTCTACCTAGCTGTAACCTTTGGTTAGGGCAAGATTGAAACATTGACAGTGAGTCGTTTTGACACATGGTCTGGTATACCACAAACTATCAAAGCATTTGAATTTGTTCCATTCTGAAAGAAAAGTTAAAACAGTAGTACTGACATTGAACTTCCTATGTCAATGGGAAAAAAGAAGCTGTCATCCCTAAGCAGGTTTGATGAGCTGATACAACTTCACAACAAGGTATTGGCTTTATTAAATTTACATTTGGAAAACAGTTGTACTGGATTTAAAAAGTTGTTTCTATCACCTGAAGTTGAAGGTGGGGTGAATGTACACCAATGACCTCTTTGCTCTCTCTGTACATTATATTAAAAGCAGCTCAGACATATGTGAAAATGCTATAGAAACTTTGGCTGAACAAAGTCACCTAAAACAGTGTTTTGGTTTCAGTAGAAAGCTTATTTCTTTACATAACAGGTTTGTTTATCTGGCTTTCCTAGAGTACACATTTGTTCACTCTCTGTCTCCTTTTCCCCTCTGTTTGGGTTTATAATAAATTCAAAACCCCTCATAAAAAGATACACAGCTGTAATGACTGGAAATTTTATAACATTTTAGCACCCAGTATCTTGAAGGCGATTTACAGAAAAATATCCTGTGCTCTTGGGTAAGCAAAATCCAAAACACATTCATAAATGTTCCTAAATTTAATATTCTGTGTACGTACCAACTTTCTGAAAATTTATGTGCATCTGGCATATTAGATGCAGAATTTGTTTATGCATAAAGTGTATACATTTAAGTATTTGGGCCCAGGTGCTTGGTGAGAGCAGACTTAATAAATATGTCTCTGTGTTTTCCTCTGCTTCATTTTTCCTCTGTAAGGTTCCCTAACAGAGGTGTGGTGAAAGTGTTCAAAGGGGAGAGTAGTAAGTCACAATAGAGGCTTTTTGAAAAGAATGAAAAGGGGAAAAGGGAAAAGGGAAAAGGGGAAAGGGAAAGAAAGGGAAGGGAAAAGAAGAGACGGGAAGCAAAAGTTACATGTTTACATTGTATACAATATTTACATATATATATTTACACATATCACACAATTTTTACATATTTACATTATGTTTTGTATCGTTCCATATGTGATGTATGGAACTGCTGGAAAATCAAAGACACTAAGGGAAAAACTTCTTATGTTTTTGTTGTTGCTGTTACAAAGAAGACTAACTAGAAGTGTATTTCTTTTCTTTTGCCATAAAGTCCAGGGATGTTCAGATGCTGTACTTCAGCAATTTTAATACTCCAGGCTAATTTCTGCTTCCTGAATTCTTCTTTCTTTATTCAGAAACAACTGGAAAGGCAGCTGGGCATGCTGTCATGCCAGGAGTCTCAGAAGGTATCAGCTCTTTCATTAATTACTTCTTTGCTCTCCCTCTGCTTTATGTTAAAAACAGCCTAGCTGAGTATGTACAAGTTGCATAGGCTTCATTGGAAGCATACTTATGGGACCCTTTAAACTGTCAGGTTACATCACATAAACTGAGGGGATCATATTCAAACAATTGTAAAACTATTTTCTTGCCCGAAAGAGCACACCATGATGCCATTTAGCTGGAACCTGAAGCTATGGGTATCCTGCTGTGGTATCATGTGCAGCGAGCGCATGTGATTGTTCTCCTGAGGCATTTGTTACATGCATCTTGTTAACCCTAGTTCAGTCAAAATAACTGCCTTCACTGCTGCTTGACCTATTTTAGCATAATTTAGCCCTGGATGCGGTGCATTTCAGTTGCAGTAACTTAATCTACTGGCATTAATACCATGGGAAGTTAAAACAGAACTGTAAGAGTTTGAAAATATCATTCTTATTAACTCAACAGTTTGGTTTCAGTAATTTATGCATCTTTCAGAACTGACCTAATACTCAAACGTACATAAAAGAGCGAGCAGTAATCAATCCCAGACTTAAAAAATTCTTTTCGTTGTAACAAACCAGTCTTTTCCCAGGCTTTGGAATAAAAAGTATATTTAAGAGTTCTCTAAGCCTTGCTAAAGCTGCATCTATAGGGCTTGTAAAAGTGCTAAAAGTGCAATGAGGACTTACTGCCATTTCTGCCACTACAGGGATAGAGTTGGATTTGTTTAAGTCTTGAACATTAATGGCAAGATCCAGACCACTTTCTTATCAACTGTGTTGGGACTGAGACACCATTCAGGCCTCTGTTAAGAAAGACCCTAAATCCCTGCAGGCACCTCCTAGCTGGACTAGGGCCTCTCTGGGCACCCAGTACCTGCTGCTGTGACCCAGCTTTCTTGCTGTAGACAGGGTAGCAGCTGGTACCCAAAAGAGTCCAAGCTCATGGATACCCCTGGTGTCCAAGCTCATGGCACATGCACAAATTTCCACATGAAAAGCTGCAGCAGCAAGGGGCAACACACTCAGGGAAAATCCCAAGACATACATTTTCCCCAAGGTATAGGTCTGAACCCATCAGCTCCAGCTACATGGGCTTACCACCATAAAGAGGAAACAGAGCAAATGCAATACAGAATTGCTGTGGTGGGTAAGTCCTGTGTAAGGGCTGTGGCACTAGAAAGGGACAGAAGGGAGGTCACAGACTCACTCCCAAGACTCTTCCTGATTTTCCCCAGTAACAGTTGCATGACAAGAGCATGAAAGGTGCAATGAGCAAGAACATCCCAGTCCAGAGCTTGTTGCACCTCCCTGGCTCCTAGAAGATGCAGATGGAATGAGAGAGGCTCTGCCTGCAAAGCACAGTCCCTCTGGTTAAGCTCACCCCATCAGCTCCTCAGGCTGGAAAAAGCATAACCCCCCAGGTTTCTTATGAGCACATCTCAGAGGCACGTGAAAACACCAATGCTTGTCAGTGCCTTTCAGGTAAGAGGGCACTACATGGTTTGGTTTCTGCAAGGCCAAGGGGGCTGGTTATCAGGCCCCAAGCTATAGAGGAGGGGACTCTAGACCATTGTCAGTGTCCTGGCAGCTGTGTCCTTGACAGGGATTTCTGACATGCACCTTCTGAACCAGTAATCCTCTCCACTGAAGAATCTGGTGCTTGGTAACCAAACCGGGCAGTCCGGATGCCCTCTCCTGGGGCCAGGCAGCTATTGCTGAGACATCCCAAAATCTCAGCCAAACACTGAAAAGACAGAGTCTGCATCATGCACTAAAATCGACTTCAGGAAAGAGCTATTTTGCTAGTAAAACTGCAGTAAACCTTGTCCCCCTTAGCGCATCATCAAGATAGCCTTTTGGGTTTTTTCAAGGATCATTGTGTGTTTAAGGTTAGACACATGCTTATAGACCTTTCTGAAATGGGGTCAGAGAATACAGCTCTTAGTCCTTGCTTCAGGAGTTGTTGTTCAGTAAGCTGTTGTGACCTAAATATCATGGTCTGTGCTGACACTTTGCGTGAGAAAGCAAAATCCATTTCAGAAGTTTTAAGGGTGACATACTCAGTGGCTGGGAGAGACAGGCGACAGAGTTAACCAATACTGAGACTATGCCTTCCTTCCTTTAGGCTTAAATCAGCATGACATAATTCAAGGTTCAAGCTTGCAGTATTTTGCAAGGAGTGTGAACTCCAGATTTTCACCTACAGACTCCTGTGTGAGCTGTTTGGCTGACAGAAATGCCTGCAACTCACATTTCCAGGTGTGGCTAAGGATTCACTGTCCAAAGTGCTCATCCTTGGAAGAGTAGATCCATCCCAGCCCAGGTTCAGAAGAGGGAGAAGGACCTGGAGCAGCAAAGCTCAGAGCAGAAGAGCTCTGCAGGAACTTTATATGAAGTCGAACTTGACTTCACTTGTCAGGCTGCTCTGTGTGACTCACTGAAGGTGCTGAACAGACTAACGAGTGGGAGGAGGAAACAGGGGGGGGAGAGGAAGAAAGGGAGACAGGCAGCAGAATGAAACTAGAAACACTGATTTATGACCAAAAAAAAAAAAAAAAAAAAAAAAAGGAGGCTGTTTTTTTAGAAAGTTACACCAGCCCTTTTCCCAGCTCTAATGTGAATGGCATACAGTCTGAGATCTCCCAGATCTGAGGAAAAAGAATAAAAAGTGTGGATCAGAACTTTTAGCAAAAATGAGATAATAACACTTTCAACCTGATGACTACGAGGGAACTCCAGGGGTTTGATTTATTCATCTGTTAGGTCCGACACAACCCAAGCACAACAGAGGATACGTTGGAATTGCAACCTTTATTTAGGGTTTGTTGGCATCACTTCATTTTATACTGGCCTTTTGTAGGTTATTTTTCAGCTTTAGGTGGTTTCCACTGCTAAGAGGAAAAGAAAAAAACCTTTATTTTGTTTTTTTTTGTTTGCTCCTAGCACAGGGTGGTTATTAAGAAAACAAGAATTCAAGTTTGCTGGGGTGTGTGCTGGGACATCTCCAAACCTGTGATGGGAAGTGGATACCGCAGTGGTGGTTTTTGTTAGAACATCAGAGCTGTGGGATAGAAGTGATTCCTTTGGACCCCTCCTCTTTGAAGAAACTGCAAAAGAGCAAAAAATATTTAATACCAAACCTGAATTTTTACTGGAGTTGAAGAGAAGATATTTCCCCTAGGGAATATTGATTGGCACAGGGACATGTGGTGTCTCTTAAAGGCCAGAAGTCGTGTTTATTATTTTTCCTGGAGAGGCTCCTCACATCCTGACCTGGCGATGTTCCTCCCTTCCCTCCCCAGCCCCATACCACTTTCAGTCTCGCCTGGGTCTCCTGGGAGCTGTTTCTCATTGGAGTCTCTGAGTTTGCCAAACTCCACAATGGCGTTGCGATATATACAAAGAAAGATTTCGTTGAGATAATTGTCTTCACTTGAAGACTAAGTTGACATTTACGTCCTGGTGTCCATAAATAAAAGGTCACAGAGTCTGTGGTTTGAACACACATATTGCTACCCACTTGATGCTCCCAGATGACCTTTTTTTGGGGTGGGGGGTATGGTGAGTTTCCTCCAGTGAGACTTCTGTGAGGCAGTCAGTGAGTATTGTGAGTATCTTTTCCACCCAAAGGAGGGCTGACATGAAGGTATATCAAAGAAAACAATGAATGCCTCCTGCTCTGACCTACATATTTTGAGAGACTCAACTACATCTGCTAGATCACTTGGAACAACTGTTATCCTTTAGAAATAAAAAAATATTTCTTCAGGGAATAAGATGGAGAGGGGAGGGGGGAACCCTGTAGTGGCTTGCTAGGGCACAGAACATTTAGACTCTGCTGTATTGAGTGTAGTTTATGATTGAATGCAATCATTACTGTGTCTATATTTTTCTGTTTCAATGAAACCATCAGGCAGTGAGTCATGCTGTGCATGTAACCCGGAGGAAAGTGCAAAAAGGCTGCTGAGGAGTAGCAGTACAAAAATACCATTGGCATCTTTTCCTTAAGAGAGCAAGGCTCTGGACAATTTCCACAGTGTATTGCTGTTTTTCTATTACATGCATTCTCCAGTAAAATAGGTAATAGAATTGAGGACACACTTATGAGTAAAGAGTCTTCTCACACACGCTGTTCCATAATTAAAGAACAGCTATAATAGAAATCCTGCTCTTTTTTTTTCCCTTTTTTGCATTAACAAGCTCAAATTCTTATAGGCATTAAAAGGGCATATGCTTTTCTTCTAATTTAGAGATTAAAAAATCTCACAGTAGATCAAGAGGAGGGCTGTAGTTTGAACTCTACAGTGAAAGAAGATGCGCTACTGTTAGCAGCAAAACAATTTTAATTAGCCCATTCCTGGATCTGTGGTGACATATGCCAAATGAATAGAAGTTTGGAAGAATGGGAGATATTACCCCTTTGGCTTACTAAGGGAGGTTCAGGAACATAAGAAATTAACAACTTTCAAAATATTTTAAATTGCTGCTTTTAGTTACCTGGGGTATATATTATCTTTGTCTAATTTTTTGTCGGGTTTTGTTTTGTTTTTCTCACTAAAGGTAGGGAAATCAAGGTTGGGATTCCTCCCTTCCCCCTTGAGTTGTTCTCCTTTCAGTCCCATTTGTGGATGGAGCATATTTTTATTAAGCTAAAGAGAAGAAAGTAATCCTAATTAGTAATGCCTTGTTGAATCAGAAGTCAAGGTCCGTGGCTACCAGCCTGTGGAGGCGCAGTGGGAAGACGTGATTGCAGTTTGATTCAGCTGCACCAGGCACTGAGTAAAGATTACACGCCCACAGATGGGCACCCTATCTTGGAGCACAAATGAAGGATGCTGTCGTAACTGCACTGTGCGTGAGCAGTGAAAGCAACCCCTTTTTTTTGTTGTTGGTTTTTGGTTGGTTGGTTTTGGGTGGCTTGAAATCTCAGCTCTTTTATGTTCAAAAGCACAGGATTTTTCAGGGAGTTTCACGCAAACTTCTTCGCTGGAACATGCTACATGCCAAAATCATGCCAGCAGCTGCGTGCTACAGCACAGTAAATTGCCTTCTGACCCAGCAGAGCCTGGAAGGCTTTTTAAAGAGAAAAGCTAATTACAACACAGGGTAGCTGCATGCCCAAGCTGGCTAACATGTAAGTCCCGATATCTCGTTCCTCTCCTTGCCAACTTAAACCAATGTGGTTAATGGAAAGCAGCTGTAGAGTGTAATGTAAAGCATTTAGAATAGAATGTATATATAGATATTCATAGAATAAGTATTATATTACATATATATAATAAATAATACATATTTATATATAAATATATACACACACACACAGAAATACGTAGAATGTAAAGCAACTGTAATGGTGCCTGGTGGCACTCTTGCTGGGTCTTCTACTCCACAACTTCTCAGTTCAGGAGATGTACTGGAATCAGGATGGGAAAAGAAGGATGAGGTTTGTGTATGCTTTCATGGCCACAGTGTTTAACCCTCACTCTTCCTTCTTGCATTGCTCTCCGAAATCTCCCTGGTGTTGGCAGGAAAGGGGCGACCACCTTTCTACATTGAGTCATGTCGTAGGGTGGTTCACTGTGCAAAGGCACTGCTGGGGAGAACCTGCCTGCTGAGGAGCATCTGGCATGTGGGGCCCTGTGGTGGAGCTCTGCACGGTGGCCTTTGCTGCTGTCACCCCTCCTGACCAGCCCCATCACCCAGCACACAATTCAGTGCAGCAAATGGAAGCAAAACACCAAGGACATGGGAACCACATAGGGAAGGGGAGTCATGCCAAGGCATCCCATGCTTCGTCTTTGTAGCCAAATCAGTTTTGCATTTCTTATTTAAAAATAAATAAGCAAAAAGAGAAAAGGAGTTTCAATCCTAGAGGCATCCTCAGGAGGTTCAGGCAAGCACTGGGTGCCCTCAGAAGCCCAAGCAGGTTGACAAGTCCTCTTTAAATGGTTAACACCTCTTGGATGAAATGTGTTTTTTTGTCTCTTGGGAGACTATTTTTGTGCCCTTTTTTCTAATGGGCACTTCACTCTTCTGCCTTTTAAGTTCATTTTTGGGATCTGGGCATGTACGCTGTCTGAGGTCATCCAGACTTAGAGACACTGCAAGTCTATCAGGGGCAGCACCACTGATATTTTGGAACATGCTTTACTTTGTGTGATTTACTTTGATGGGGGTCTTCTTCCCACTAAGGGAGAAGGATACACTGAGACACTTTGAGCAGAGGGTAGGTTTCTTTTATCACTCTCTTTTTTTTTTTTTTTTTTTACTAGCAGAGGAGTACAAGGTGACATTTTGATTCATAGAGTGTGGTTAAACCTGGTGATGTGACTTGGAAATAGATATAAACCTGAAGAAAGTTTTTCTTAAATCACTACATTATAAGACCCATTGCCTTTGCTGAAAAAGGGCATTCTGATAGCAACATCCTTCTAGGTTTTTAAATGCTATGTTGCATGAAAACAGTTTAAAACAGAAATACAAGATCAAGAATAAGAGAAATTGCTAAAAAAAATGAACTGAGGATTTTATTTTCTTCCTTTATGCTGGGGCAAAAGTACATTTTAAAGCTGTCACATGTGCCACTGACCCCAGGAGTGACCCAGGCAATCTCCCACTGCCACCAGCTTCCTCTCTGTCCTGGCTGGCAGCTAGAAACCTTGTTCTCCTGCCAGTAAACACAGCAGATTTGAGCTAGTTGTCATTGTGATGGCAGAAACCCTGGAATATCAGCATAAAAGTAATTTTTTTTCCTATGTAAAACTGTACTTTAAAGAGATTTTTGAAAATTACTGGAAAATACTTCAACCTTGAAGAAATAAATGAATGGTAAAGGTAGTCTGCATACTTGAATGGACAGCTGTTATCTATTTTATTAGTCAGTACTTGGATCTCAAAATCAAAATCTGAAATTCATCAACATTGGCAACACCCTAGAGTGGTTTCAGAAGAAATAAATACTTTTGACCATAAGCGTTCTGAAGAAGCTTTGATTTTTGCATTAAAATCCTGTTCAGAATTATTTCTTTGGGAGCAGATTTCACAAAACTCTTTCCTTTGTTAAATGGCAACGTATCATATCAAAACACAGGCATTTCAATCTAATTCACAATAGCAAGATTATTCTTCAAGAAATAAAAGACAGAGCACCACCTTGGCTCACTCTATGTTTCCTGCAGATGGGTTAGATGTTAGGAAATAATTTCTACCATCTTCTTCTTTTTGCTTTTTTATTTTGTACACCCTTTCTTGGCAAAGGCAGCAAGCTGTGATAGCCTTAAATCCTTTTTACAATACAGGCAAATGTTCCTTTTTTCCCCTGAAGTTACATACTAAATTATAATGAGGGATTACTTCATTTTCCACTCATTTGTCTCAAGGAAGTAAACATTAAAAAATCAGAACTCATTCATAATCTCCAGACAACATTGTTATTTTAATGCTAGGGAAAACATTTTCCTTCTATGTTACTGCCATAAAGCCCTCCCAGAGAGCACTTGATGAGTAACTCTGATATTACACTAAAGATTAGCACTCAGGAAAAATGAGCTGATCAGGAAAATATTCAGGATAGTACATTAATGTGCCCCAGAATTATCATTTTTCTATTAAAATAGCAACATACACTCAAAACTGGGATTTTCCAGCTATGCACCATTCATGAGTGTGTCTGGATTTGTGTGCATATACAGCCTTTTGGACCCTCTCTAATGCTGAATTTACTGATGAGTAAATTAGAATAACTTCTTTTCTCTCCAGGTATTTTGAGACATGCTACAGAGATATGTCAGTAAGGGAAGTCACTTGCAGAGGCTAATTTTCAAACACCCCACACAAACTGTGAGTTTCTGCAAGTCTACCCAGTGTCCTCAGCTATGAGAAGAGTGGTTGAAAACTGAAGTAGTTGAATAAACAAATCACCAACAAGGCTGAGAACACATCCTTCTAAAAATATTTTCCTGGTTTAAAAAAGGCCAGCAGGTGTGCACCAGCAGCTTAGTGATCATGTCAGGGATTGGATGGCCTCCCCCTTTTACCTCTTGGAATCACAGCATCACAGAATCACAGAATCACAGAACTGTCATGGCTGGAAAATACCTCGAAGATCAGCAAGTAAAACCATCAACATCCCCACCCCCCAGAAACAAACAAAAAAACAATGACAAAAAACCAAAACATATGTATGTCCTTTAGAACATGTCTTGAAGTTCCTCATCTACCTCGTTTTTAAAAACCTTCAGGGAGGGTGAGTTCAGCACCTCCCTGGTCAGTCCTTTCCAGAGCCTGACTTCTCTCAGTAAGGAAATTCTTCTTCAGATCTAGTCTAAACCTCCCCTGGTGCAACTTCAGGCCATTTCCTCTGGTCCTATCATTATTTACTTGAGAGAAGAGGCCAGCACCCACCTCCCTACATACAACCTTTTGTCAGCTGTAGACAATAGAGAGCAATATCTCCTCTCAACCTCCTTTTTTTCCAATCTAAACAATCCCATTTCCCTCAGCAGAGGCTTGCTTTCCCAGCCCTTCACCAGCTTGGTTGCCCTTCTCTGAACTTGCTTGGCCACTTCAATGTATTTCTTGTAGCTAAGGGCCCAGAACTGAACACAGTACTCAAGCTGCAGCCTCACCAGTGCCAAGTATGGGGGCACAATCAAAGTTTTCTGTCCAGAGAGAAGGAGCCAATGGCCCTTGTTTCATCTCTCCTCTGTGAGTGCAGCCCAGTGTGAGATAAAGGCCACCACCTCCAGTCCCCCTTATCTGCTCCTAGGGTATCAGCAGATGCATTTTTTGCCCTTATCAATGACATGGCATTTTCTGCAGAATTTTTTTTTTTCATTTAAATAATATTTTTCAGTGTTCCTCCAAAACAAATATTTATTTTCCCTTTTGAAAGGAATATGTGGCCCCTCTTCTTTATTACCTAGAAAGACTAAATTAGCTTCTAAACCCATAGTAGACAAGATGTACTTCATATTGCAGAGGCAGTCAGGCTACAAGTCCTTAGCTGAGCAAGAGTAATTCAAATGACTTCACTGAAGCTGCACTAATTTACACCTACTATAAATTCATCTTTTCTTGTGAAATACGTCTAGGAGTGACCTTGAGGTATCCAACTGACTGAATTAATTATGGGTAGCATCTCACCCTCAAAATAATGCAGAAATTGCGGAACTCCTTTTTTAGGAAATTGGCTGAAACTTTCTATTTCACAGAGTATGTCAAAGGGCAATACTGGAATAAAGACAGGGACAGAATTAGGCCAATGTCTTACATAATCCACATACTAACCACATTTTAGCCATGATGCTTTTAAGATACAGATGAAGGAAATACAGTATAATTTTAGACAGTATCTTTCTTTCCTCTCCTTGTCTGTTCTCTCCTTTTCACAGTATTTTTTTTCTTTGAAGTTGGTTTGTTTCTGTAAAAAACTCCACTCTGTATACTTTATTGACTATGAATCTGGGATGCCACAGACTAGGAAAGATCCATGTGGATGTATAAAGACCATGAGGCTATAAGAGAGATCTTTGCAACCTTTTCTTAAACCACTTGTGTTTTGTTTATTTGTGCAGGGCCACAGCTCTTGAGAGGAGAGCCAGTATGACTGCAGGGAGACCATGATGCTGGGGGACCAGGGGGCTCTTCTAGCTAGCCAGGGTGAGGCAAAAATGAGCACAGGGAGTTTTTTGGAAAGGGCAACCCATTTCACCCAATGAACTAGGACTCAGGCCAACCAAACCAGGCTGTGCCAGGCTGCCTGCAGTTTCCTTGCCATCACAATAGAAATCTGTATGCACCAGCTTGTTCAAACTGAATCCTGCTGTGCTACTCACTACTGCAGTAGCAAAGGCCCCAGTGGACATGAAGCTTCCTGGTCTTCCCATGACAAGAAGAAAAGGCCACTGTCAGGAGCATTCAGAAGAACAGTGGAGAATATAGAGTGTTATTCTATACACATGCTATAATTCCTTAAAAAAAAAAAACAAGCCAAAACAATTTAACAGACTGACTTGACTTACCGTCTCTGCTGAAAACTTGAACCAGCATCCCATCTTCCCCTTCTACCTGCCAAATGAAATCAGAGCTCTTTCCTTAAGGTAAATAATGGAATACATTTGCCTTAAGCTACCCTAGATCCTTTTTAATCAGTGAAAGAAAGTACTTGCAGCAATTAGAGCAAAAAACAGTGTGTAAAAATCATCTTATAAATTAGTTTCTCTGAGCTGTCAATTATTTTAAAAACATTTTTGACTGCTTAAATTAATTCCGATTTGAATTCAAGATGCACGGTGCCAAGGAATGGAATCCAAGATACCACTACTGAGTTTTACAGCCATATCTTTTCTCTTTATTTTTTTCTGCTTGTCTTGAGTCATCACTAATGAAAGTTCTAAATATAGGTATGACTAAAAATGCAAACTTCAGAAACTGTGTGTAAACTATCGCAAGAAAAACAGATCAGAGAATTATGCTCACCAGAAATTCAAACAACTGTTGCTAACCCCTACACAAAGTAATGATTACTGCATTTTTCTCATTAGAAAGGCAGCTGTCATATAGCTTACGGTTTGGACAGAAAGAAATAAGTTAGCATATTGCTTAAGAGCTGTCGGCTAGATCCTTAAATGTGACTCTCTCTGCATTTACCAAAAATATGTTAGAATGTAAATCCTTCATTTTGCAGAATAATAAATGTCATGTTTCCATTTCCCACTGTCTTGTCAGATTGTTTAAGATAATCAGGATCAAATAAGACAAGCACAATGAGCCCAGGACCTCAGACTTCAGAGCAGTGCTTTTGACACTGTCAAAGTCAAGTGATAAACTGAGCAAAGACTAAGTGCCTGGTACCATTTCTCAACTCATCACAAGGATATGGGTTTTATCTTTTGGACACAGATTTTTACGAGAAGCTACCAGTACGACCTGAGAACTCTGCCATCAGAAAGCAACACTTGAAGACTGTGGCAGACATATGGTCAGGACCAAAAGTAATTAGCTTGCATGCTCAAGTAGAGGCATCTAAATCAGACTGGCAACCTGGCATTCCTTTAGATGTCATGTGCTGGAGGATCCAGATCAGCCATCAGTTCCATGAAACCCAGTGAAAGAAATGCAAAAGCAAGGTTTCAACACATGTTGCTTGTGTAATCATAGCCTGCAGGCACCAGGCAGAAGGAACAGATGAACGTTGCTCTCTGGTCCCAAGGACCTTTTGCAGATAAGAGTGAAAGTAAAGCTGTTTGCCATCATTGCAGTTGGGACCAAAATAAGGATACGCTATCTCTATTTTATCCATAGTATCTGCAGATCTTCTTTAAGAAGGCTGTCAACCCACAATTCAAGAATAATGGTGATTTTACCTGTGGGTGGGTAATGCAAAAGAAAGTTCACCTCTGAGCTCCTTTACCTCAGTCATTCTTTGCCACTATCTCCTTGATGCTTAGATACATCTTCCCCATTGTCTGACAGCACAGATTATCTGAGTATTTATTTTTGTCACGGTTTAAGCTGGCCCGGCAAAACAACAGATTTAAACCGAGAAACAGATTTATATATTAATCTCTCTCTCCTCTGATAAAGGAAAGAGAGAGAGAATAAGGAAGAGAGACTTATGGGTTGGAAACTAAACTACAGAACTTTAATGAAACAATAATGGTAAAATAGGAAAAATTACTAAATATATACAAATATACAAATATACAGGAAAATTGATCCCACGTTCCTCCCCCCTTTCCCCAATACTCTCACGTCACCACCGAGGCTGCAGGGCAGCCCTGGGAAAGTCCAGGCTGGAATCCTGGAGTCGGCAGCAGTCAGGAGCTGGGGGCAGGAACACACAGATTCAGGCTGGCACGGATCAGGACCACAGGCACCGGGACAGATGGAATCCTCTCAGGATGCCGAAGGAAGCAGGGAGGGCAAGAAGGAAGAGAGAGCAAGCCCCCTTTTACCCTTGTGATCCCTCAAATTTATACCGAGTATGACGTGTATGGGATGGAATACTCTGTTTGGTCAATTCTGACATCTATCTTGTCCGGTCCTCCCCAGAGGAGGGGTTCAGGTGGGACCTCATTGCTCCTTCTGGAAGGCAAAATGTTCCTGAGAGCTGAGCAGTGTCCTTGGCTCTGCATAACAGTTTCTACCTGTAATTATAAACATGGAGTGTTATCGGTCCTAGAAGCAGACAGTGTCTGAGAAACTTGCTGTTAACCCCAGCAAGTGCAACTACTTACAAGAGACTTAGCTAAAAGCAAAAGCACAAACCAGAAAATCACCTTTATCCTGGCCTAAACCAGGACAATTTTCAATGATCTGTACCTTTCACCACATGTGAGTTATCTGTGGCGCAAGTCATTCCCGAACAATCGCGGTGCGTAGTTGGACAGAAAGCTTCAGGGCTGATTATTTCTAGCATGCGGGGTAACAAAGCAGTCTGTGCTACTAGATGCAACTTATCACCAAATTGTGTGAAGAGATAAAAACTCACATGAAAATAACTTGACCAATATCTAATCAGTGCTGCTGCTGGATTTGGTGAACTCAGCAGTAGTGAATTTAGCAGAATTCTACTGTCTTGTGTGGACTTCCACTGGAATCTTCTGTCCTATCTTATTCTCACATATTTAACACTATAGCAGATAAATCCATAAGGCTAGCTGTGAATCAACCTGTCAATTTGAGATGAGATACTCAGTGAAATTTTCAAAAGAGTTCGTGTTTTTTTACCTTGGCGTTTATAAAAGTGCCACGTTGATAAGAACGATTCCACAAGTTTTGCTATACCATATGGTCCGTGTGCTGTTAGGAGGCCATCTACTGTGTTTCTTTGTTAGTCATTCAACTACATATTGCATCCATCTGCAACTCTCATATGTAGCTTCACTGTAATTGCCCTTTTCAGAGCAGTGCATTTCATTCTGCTTTGTGCTGGCTTTGTGATAATGTTCTTTCCAAGACATGCTTCACCACATACTTTCAAAAAGGCACAGGAGAGCCATGCTGAATGGAACAGTAGGCGAGCCCATGACGTAAAGCAAGAAGAGGACTGGTGCTCAGCTTAGGGATGAAAAAAGCCCATTCCTATCCTTGCTCTTCTTTCCCTGAACTCGACCTCAGCTATTCCAGGGATGCAAAGGCTCTCCTCAGCCAGCTGGCCTTGCGCTACCCTTTCAGTACCCACTCTGCCGTACTTCAGGATGTTTTGTCTCAGCTTGGTGCTTTGTGAAGAGTCTTTAACAAAACCTTTGCCCACCCCTACCTCAAGGTACCTTCAAGATCCCCTGGAAGCAGTGCTACGGGTGGCATTCATGAGAGGCTGGAGCTGTGAATGCGTTACTCTCCTAGAGCCAAATAACTCTGTGCGGCGATCACACCGCAGGCTCTGACCTGGGTAGGAGCAGCGAGTGTGAAGGTCGGACACTGCACTCTGGTGTCAGCAGAGTGAGCAGGAGGCATCTTCCCCTCCACCAACACTCTACAAATCCTCCAGCACAGCCCTGGCTTTCAGGATAATTCGAAGCTGACACAATTTGTATTCCCTTAAAGACCTCATTACACATATTGCTCATTTAACCTTTTAAAAAGCTAGAAGAAAGTGTGCCAATGGATTCTGGCTGATAAATATCTAAATTAAGTAATTTTAATCAAAAACTGTTGTAAATGTCATCTAATCTGTGGATGCTGTGACAATTATGGCTGTAGTTTTGAACCAGTTTCAAAATGTGTGAGGGTCTCCTTACAGAATTTTGCGGGGAATAATTTTTTTTCTTTGGGTTTCAGGAGAAGAGTCAGGCTGGACTTACATTTTATTGCTCAATAAAAATATTAAACTGAAATCTTGGAGAAATTTCTTGCATCTTGTTACTGCCAGGTGGTTCTGTCTGGAACAGTGGTTTCTTTCCAAAGCCATTAAGTGTTTTTTTTGCCATACAAAAGAAGGGGGAGGATAGAAAGATAGGTGCTGAGTTTCATCTAGGGAATCCTAATTATCAGTACATAGGAAAAGAAAAGATCAATTCACTTTTTTTGCAGCTTCTATTCTGGACACATTGTACTGTTTGGGTGAAAACACCATCAGCCCCTATATTACTTTAGTGTACACCACTGATAGCTACTCAGTAGGGAGCACAGTTTGATGAATTTAGCAAAATCTTGTTGGCTGACCTTTCCATGCAGGAGACATGATTTCATTTCTGTTGTCTGAAAATGAGCACCAAGAAGACAAGCTATTTCCATGTCCCAGCTGGAATATCACAGTGCTAATGTGTTTTCAAATATTTCTTTATCTGTACATTGCTATTACTTTCAGGTCTATCTAAGAACAATAACATTTCTTTCCTTTCTGCTTTCTGCATGTACCAGCAGGTTTTTTTCTCTCTGTTTTTGTTTCCAGCCACTCTGTATGCTGCAAATATGAAACAAAAAAAAAAGGGGCTGCTTGGAACACTGAGGAAGGAAAGCTCCCAGAGATATATTAGCAAATTAATGCTAAGGCATATGCAGAAACTGGTTCAAGAACTAGTTCACCAGTGGTATCCATGATACGTAGGATCCCAGAAAGACAAACAGTGCAGTAGTGGCCATTCAAGTTCAGTCATTATTTTACTTCAGTCACCATCCAATATTGCTGCTGAATTAGTGCTTGTGGCTTAATCATTCCTCTGATGTCATTAACTTTAGGTATAAAAAGCCTACACCTACTATAAAGGGGTTTGTGTTTTTCTGTTTTTGAGAAAGGGAAGAGGGATCATTCAACAGATCACTCATGAAGAGAGTGACCAGGCAAAGCCACACCAGAAGGGCAGAGGTGATGCTGTGGGTGCACCTCAGGGGTGATCTGTGACTGGGACAGTAAAGGAGTAACACAGCTCCTGCAGGGAAGAACAGGTAACTCACACCAGTAACAGGAACACCTTGTCAGACTGTACTTTTAAACTCCTTTTCCTCTATTGAAGTATGAGAATAACCATCCCTAGTCTGTTTTCCTAAGACCTACATTGGTGTAAGGCAGGCATGTTGATAAAGACGTCAAGAGGGGGTGAGTGCAAAGGTGCCCGTGGTGCTTTTGCTAATATTGCCTTGCATTTGCACCCTTCATCAAAGTGGTTTATGAATCCCAAAGAAACCCAGGAAGGACATAAGAAAATGTTCAGATAATTTAAAATTTTCAAATCACCGTTCACTAGGTCAAAGGTAAACCTTTAATCACACTTTGAAAAGTACTTTCACCTCTTTTAATAATTCACTTTTTGACAACTTTTAAAACATTTCTCTGCTGCCAGAGAACAGATTTGGGTGTAAGGAGCATTTGCAGTTTTATTGCTTCTTGCTCAGATAGTCTGAGGCAGGGTATGAATTGGGCTCCCAGTGACAAACATGTGACTGAATCTATGGAAAACGTTCTGTATATGGTGAAACAATACAGATAATGTTCAAATGAATGTATAAAACCTTTTGTTCTGGTTCAGTGCTGTTTTGTGACAAGGAGAGGGAACAAAACAATGTTTCCTTTTCATATTCCAATTCTCCAGTTCTTCATGATATTTCAGAGGGAATTCCTTTCTGCCTATTTTTTTCCTGGTACCTTCTGTGTAGAAGTGAGCCATCTTTTTTTTTCCGGTTTTAGTTAAGGATTACTACAGCAGACACTATAGAAAATTACAGGTAAGGCAGATTGATTTCTATTTATAAATGTATTTTTCAGCTTTGCTCATGGCTTACTCTTGAGACCTTAGTTTTTTATTTGTATCCTACTACTATACACATCTCCCAACTTAAAAGAGCCTTTGCCTAGAAAAAAAATCCTTCTAACACTTCCAGATCTACCTGGCATATACTTTCCAGCTGATTTCAGGTTGTTCTTGAACCACTGTTTTCTCTCTTCCCTTGCTAACACTGCCTTTCTCACATTTTGGGGTTTTCCTGGGAGTTTTATGACCTTGCACGTGGCCCTTCTGTCCATGGCTGTGCCTCAAGAAGGAATTCCCAGGCAGGAGCTCCCTGCAGAGCTGGGGCCCAGTTCTTGGTGGTCTTCACCACACACCAAGTCTCAATGAGAAGACCAAATGGGTCTTATTCAGGGCTTGGGGCAATATCAGTGGTATCCCACCTCCCACCATTCTCCTCTACCAGTGCAGCTCTCCTTTGGTTGGTGCTGCATGGGGATAAGAAGGGACATCAGCTGAGGAGCAAAAATCTGTGCTCACTGGCATCTCCACTTGCTTCCCAGTTAGGCGTGAAAGAAACACAGTTCCATGGAGCAGTCCCTTAAAAACTGAAGGGCAAATTCATGAGAATAAGCTCCAGCCATGTTAGTAACAGCTTTTAACACTGAGCTGTAATGAGGTCAACTCAAATTTGAATGTGCATTGCCCCAACTCCTACTGTCTGAATTTCCATAGAGACTGTCTCACATTCAACAGAGCAGAACATTCAAGTAAATTAGACTAAAAATCACCATTCTTTAACATTAATTTGAACACATTTTCCTGCAATGCCTTCTCCTTTTGTGAAAGAAAAAGAAAAATTAGGACTGGTTTCCCTCCTCAACATTTACACAAAGCCACTGAGCTGCTTCCTTTGCACGTGCAACCAGCAACAGAAATGGCAGGTGATCCACACAGTGTCCTGCCTTCAAGATGCATATCATATTGCTCCCTTATAGCTCGTGTGCTTTTCTGCTGAGCTGGACACTCAGCATTGTCACTGCTAAAATATTTGTGAGTGCTACACGATTTTCCAGGGAAAGATTTCTTGGGGCGAGATTTAGTCAAATTTAATCTAAGTCACTTGGTGCAGCTCCATTTGATAAGAACAGCTCCTGTGCTGAGAAGAGCCTCTCCCTGTGTTTTTTTGCCTCACAATGTTGCAGAACACAATAACAACAACATTAAACTCAATACCCTTAAGGGGCAGTTGTAGTCAAGGGTCACATTTTCCTTCATTCCAATTAACCTACTTGTCATATTGGATGGTAGATGCACTCTGCAAGCTGCCCTCAAGTGCTTCTCATGCTCTTTTAGTAATAGAAAGTGGATAGAAATAAAATAGTTCATGCTTTGCTGTTTGACTTGTCCTTGGTATTTCATCTTGTTGGGAAACCCACAAGAAATGAATGCTGTTTTAAGGATCTGAAAGCACAAATAGGCTTCTGATTTGTGCCAGTACGCCTGGAACAGTGGCCCTGGTGACACCAGTCCTGGAGAGGAGAGGGGCCAGAAACCCTGAATTTCCTTCAGGATTTTTGTTTAATCCATCTGGTCTCATGCCAAATAAAGAGTAAATAAAAGTTTGGTTAGGCTGCACCTTCTCTGGCATAATGTTACATGCAGCATCATACTGTTACATGGGAAGAAGAAAAGGAGTCATTTAGGTGCTCCACCGAATGGGTCTTTAAGACCAAGCCGTGACAGACCCTGTGGGCACCACCAGCCCTTCCTGTCCTGTCCACCTCCCTGGGGCTCCCCACACTATGCCCATGGCCCAGGACCCCCTGTCATCCCCCCAGGGCCATCAGTTCCACTCAGCAATGCTACAGCTGCCCTGGGACCCACTGAGCCAAGACAACACACAGATTTATGTCCCTTCCCCAGGGAGGTGCCCAGTGCCTGGGACTGGGGATGCTCCACTCCTAGATAGGGGTAGGATGGTCCCCTGAGCCTCACGGGGACCTCCCATCTCCACAGCACTATGGCTGTGGTCACAGGTGCCCTGGTGAATACACATACCATACACCCAGAAGATTCCCTTCTCATCTCCAGATTTTTGTCCCCTGAAGTTATGCTTCCCAGCACCATATCTGCCACACCACACCTCCTGCCAGGCTTTGAGACAGGCTGCTCACCAAGCTCACTGACAACATTCGAGTAACCTTTGAGGTGTTTTTCATATCCATGTGAAATGGGACTTGGGGCTCCTTTGGGACTCCTTTCAGACATGAGGGGCTGAAGTCAGTCCATCCAGTGCCCTGTCCTTAGCCTGCTCCAACCAGGGCTCACATGAGCCTTTGGGTGGAAGAGCAGACCAAACATATTGTGAAGAGATCCTCTCCAGGAGAAGTCTTATCCATATTGTCCATTGTTGTATGTCCCAGGAGACTTCTCCAGACAGCCACACCTCTCTGAAAGCATTAGTTTCTGGCCCCAGTTGTACCTGGGCTGTTAACCCCCCTTTCTTTGACCCCAAATCATTATTTCCCTTATTTGGCCTTATCTGTTTATATGCTTGCATATCCCACTTCCTCTGCCATGAATTTCTGGCACTACAGGTATCCTCATCCTCAGTTTTCTGTTAAAGGAATGATCAGCTTGTGGTCATGTGTGTTTTGCTGGCAAAACCCTCTAATTCTGCTACATAAAGTATGGATCTGCATTTGAGTCTGCCTTGTTTTATTTGCTGCTTTATGCTTCTTTTCCACCAGTCCTCTGGGCTGATGTGATACAGATAGCAGGTTTCACAGCTGAACCTTTGCTTTGTTGCAAACAAGTTAAAAGTCATGCTATTCAAGTGTTAAACAAGGTATCAGACACATGGACTGCTAATGAACTTGGCATGAAAACAAGTCTTTTGGACTGCAATATCCACTAATAAAATTATCTCATGGGAATTAATAAAATAACTTGTAACAACTATGTGCTTTTCGCAGACAATTAAAAAAATAATAATCAGTGCTTACTTTTTTTCCAAGGGAGTAGTGGATTTTATAATTGTTAATATCCACAGGACGCTTATCTTAGAGTTTTAAGTCTCTATATTAGCTCCTAACATTTTTTTAAAACACAGTTTTATGTTATCTAGGGGATTAGCATCCTGGTGTCTCTAAGCAAAGCTCTGTCTAGAGCTGAGAGGTCTGCTTTGGATGGCAGAGGAATCCCATAGATACCTGTTTTCCTGGCAGGATAGGCAAATACTTTATCACTTTCTGCTTCATCACAATAGCATTGGCCTGTGGCTGTTCTGAGACCACCCAGGTTATCTTTCACATCTACAAGGCTTAATTCTGCACTCTGTTCCTCTGTAACTTCATCAAATACTCTATAGCTGTTGTCCCTGGACTGGAGCAAGCTGTTCCTTTGAGGCTCTTCAGGGTTGTTTCTAGGAAGGTAGAAAAGGCAGCATACAAATTTGTATGCAACATGTCCCAAACCGTGGACAACATTGTCCTAGAGAGCATATTTGCAACTATTCTCTTTCCAGCTATTCAATTTCCAAATCCTGCATTTGTATTGGGAAAATAAATCTCTACTTTCTGGACCTTTTTTTGTATGGTATCCTTTAAAGTCTTGTTCCCATTTTCAACTAACTTAAATAAATACAGGCAGGAATTGTTTTGTACACCTATTCCTCCTTCTTAAATGGAAATTGTCTTGTGGGGAAGAAGTTGATTCACATGTCAGAGGTACCTCACTCAGTGCTTTATTTCAGTGCCATGGTCTGGTAACCGCAACGGTAGTGGGTCAAGGGTTGGACTTGATGATCTCTGAGGTCCCTTCCAACCCAGCCAATTCTATGATTCTATGATTCTATTTACATGCCCAGCGAAGCATTCCTGAACCATGTGAGTGCCCTCCTAAGCCAACAGAGAGAGGTGGGTGTCTGTGGAGACCAAAGACCTCGTTTTCCTTGGTGCTCCAGATGACTGTAAGCTGCCTCTTCACCAAATAGCCACCTTCACTGCTTTTCCTGTGAAATGGCACAGCCTGAACTGAAAGGAACATTACTGCTTCACCTCTGTCCCTGTGGCTGAAGGAGCTGGGGGCTACAGCAGTGTGTGCTGGCATCTCACCCTCTGCTTGCTCCAAAAGTCACATCCAGCTTCACCACATTGCCATGCAGGAGTGAGGCCACAGCCCAGCCCTGGGAATCCTGGTTTTGCTCTCGCTGCTACATCAAAGCAGCTTTGGTATCTTTAATTGTGTTTAACAACATGCTCTGTGCTCACTGGACATCTTTGTGAAGCTTACTGATTGAAGTGACTACATTGTGAATAAATTCTACCTCTCCAGTTCACAGTTTCAAGGAATGTTTGCATCTCTTCTTCATCTGGTTAGAACAAGCATTGCAGCAGGAACAGAAAGTTTATGTGAGCTCCCCTCATGCCCTGCTGGTTTTATTTCTCTCCTGCTTATTTTTGTGTGGAGTTTGGCACTTTTAACATTTTCATGCTGCAGTTTCATTGTTAATTTTCCCTGCTTGAGTTAACTGAAAGCTATAAAACACCTGAAATGCCTCAGAGGCTTCAGCTGTCAATAGTGATGTGAGCTTTCCATGCCTTCATTTTTCTGGGAGCACTGTGCTTGCAGGTACACAATGAAATGCAGCTGGAACTTTGCTTGGTTTTTCCCTCTTTCCAGATAGAACGTGAGAAGCTCATAACTCTTCAATAATCCAGAAGTGGGAGATCTGCAGCAGTCTGATGTGCTTTTTATTTTTGCTTTTGTCCAAGCTGCAGTTGGAATCTCCTCCTTGCTCTCTGTCAGCATTCCTCTTTCAGTGCATCCCTGGACGTCACCTGTTCCCCCGCTGCCTGGGTGTTCTTAAGTTATAATGCCCAGCAAATTGGATTTTGTCTTGACTGTAGCCCAAGCTGGAATACCCCTTTACAGAACCAAATTAACACCTAAGAAGCAAAAGGATAAGGGGATCCTCCCACATTTAGCCTACAGATGGCTGATGAGACCTGCGAAGCAGTGCAGAGCACTGGGCAGCTGTGAGGACAGAAGCAAACTGTGACATCCACCTGCATGTATCTCCTTTCCAGGTGGCTTGCAGGTGACTTGGTATCATACTGAGGCAGCAGCAGTCTGCTCCTCTCAGACATCTTCTTTTAAGAGACCTGGTTTAGCACTGGACTTGGTAAAGTTAGGTTCATGGTTGGACTTGATGATCTTAAAAGTCTTTTCTGGTTAGAATTAATCTGTGATTTTGTGATTCTGTCCTTCAGCTGGGTGTAGGTAGAATGACTTCTTCCCCCTCCACACGGTGTGGGGCAGAGGGCTGCCACACACAGCTGACCTCTAATTAATTGTCAGCTGTCTGAAAAGAATACACACCATTTCCTGGGAAAGAAAGGTGTTTAGCAGTCCTGCGGAGTCATCAGGGCAAAGAGGGACCCATATTTTGTCACCAGTGCCTTTTCTTTCGGGAGCATTTGAATGGAGCTCTGGGGCTTAGCTGGCAATGAACGTGAGAGCTGTACAAATGTACCTGGATTTGGCAAAACAGTTACACATATAGAGGCATACACATGCTGAGTTTTAAAAATACTGCTCTGAACTTTGTTCCAATGTCTATCCAACCTCAGAGAGCTCCTTAGATGGGTAGCTTCCAAAAATGGCCACAAGTGAAGAGTGTGAGCTAGACAGCGTTTTAACCTCCAAGAACTGGAATTTAAGAAGACTGAATTATTGGATGATAATAGAAAATATCTTCCTCCTAGGCAGAAATCTGGGAGGAATCAATATGGATGCACCTTGCCAGCTGTTCCCACAGATCATGGTGGTTTTGCTGTCTGCTTGTAAGCAGGATGAGGGAAAGGGTCAAGCAGAGGCTCATGTGGAGGGGGGGGTCCCACTAGTCAGATGTCAGCCTGTTACTCGTCCCCACCCTGCCACCACAGGGGAAACCCTCACAGCTGGGATTCCAGCCATGGATAAGTAGTCTCCTTACCTGTCTTATGTCTTGAACCCATACAGTTTATCCTTACCCTTGATATTCTCTGCTTCCTAAGAAACCATTAAGTTACCTGAGTTTGTAAGACCACAGAATCCTCAAATCTCTTTCATTACAGGGACATGACTGAGAAGGCAAAGTGACAACCATGCAGATCATTTATTTCTATCATCATTTCCCCTATTTTTTCTCCCCAGCAAAACTGCCTGGATCATCTAGTTATTCTCTGACAGTGTGATAATAGGAGTTGTTTTTTTTTAAACTATGGTGCTATTCAAGTTCAGAAGACTTCACATCGTAAAACATCATTAAAGTGTGAACTCAAGGTTGGGAAAGAAGAGACCTTTACAAGACTAACACAATTAATTCTGCTCATTAACTACAGCTTCAGAATTTGTACATAGAGTCTGATATCACTTCTGCTGTGGAGGGTGAGGTCTGAAAAATTATTTTTTTCCAGTGGGTTTCCCAGTGATAAGGGAGTATGTGAAGCTCCTTATATTACATACCAGAGTTCAAAGTCAGCACCAAACAATCTAAATCTTGGTTGTGGGTTTTGTTTTTTTTTTTAAACTGTAATACTTCTCACTCTGCCATCCACCTGGGCACTTAAATTCTGGAAAGCCTCAGTTCTTTACAGTTTACCAGAGCTAATTCCAACTTCAGTCTTTCTTGTTTTCTTTTCACAGAGGAATTCACACAGTGGGACATTCTTAATGCAAGGAAACTTTGATTCAAAGAAGCTTTTTTCTTTTTTTTCTTTTTTTTCTTTTTTTTTCCCCAGCAGCTTTCAGTATTCTCTTTGCTATAGCCAAAGGTATAGCAATAGCATCCTCATAATCAGCCTCTTTCTATTAGGTCCTACAAGAAAGACTATGCTTGTATTTGTCTGCAGGCATTAAATGAGTGTGTTTGTGTGCACCTAAGAGAAAGATGAGAGGAGGAAAGAAATAAACATCTGTCCTGTTTATATACAGCCCTATCAGCTGGGCCTTGGGGAGCTTTCCTCTTCTTCTCTCCCCTTTCCACACATTCTCATGGCTTTCCTTCTCTCTCCAGTGGTTACCCACCTTGTGTTTCCATATTCTGGCAGCTCCTTAGAGTGGGAACTTCATCCTGTACCATGCAAAGCATGATGTCACCACCATAAATCAGCTGTTCTCAAGCAGCCAACATGGTGAAGTTTGCTCTTCTAGGGACATGAAGGGGAGGGTGAAAAGGAAAGAAGAGAGAGCAAATCAAGAAACTTCTATCTCTGCTCTGCAATGGGGAGGGGAGGGAAGGCTTTAGAAAAATGAACTCACAGAGAGACTTGAGAGAGAACTCAGACTAGTAGCTAAAGCTACTGATCACCAGAAACTTGGTTCAGTGCAATACATTTGATTTTCTCCATTACTTGCACTGAAAACATTGCCTTCAGTTTATTTCTTTTTCCTTCTACGAATACACCCTTTAATGCTTGTTTCATAGATTTTTATTTCCATCTTATGGCCTTAGTATCTATTAGAAATACAGCCTTAAGGCAAACTTTCTCACAGTAGTGCCTTACTTTGTTGCATGCTGCAGTACACATAGTTGGCTCTGACAGTGTTAGTTCTGCACTGGTACACTGTCAAAGCAGCTGCAAGAAGTATTGTGAAAAAAACACATCTGCTAAGTGAAAAAAAAATCCTTACTTTGCTTTTTATGTGACAATTCAACTCCATTTTATGTCCACTTTCTCCACATCTGAGTTTTTAAATCAGAATCTTACAACAGCAGTTGAATTTCACCTGACTTGCCCAATTTATGCTGCTGAATTTGCCTCTCAGACTCTTTGTCTTGTAAGTCCTTCTCTGAACTTCTCAATATGTAGCCAAAGCCATTATCTGACTGGTTTCTTGGGCCACTCTTTAGTCAAAACTACCTGAGAGAATACATTTCATCTTGAAGATAAAACTGAGACAAATGCAAAAGTTCCTTCAATCCCAAGGGTTGTTTTAGTAAACTTAGGCCAAAAATTCATGTTTAGTAATGACACTAAGAATCGAAGAACTCCGCAATGAAAGGTACACAGTGCTCGTACTGTACCTATACCTTAAAAACTTTAAGTGTCAGATTTGTGTCTGATGCAGCTAATTCAGCCCAGTTTTGGGGCCTAAATGGAATAGTTATGGAAAAGTTTCAGACTGGGGCACTGGGAGTGTGTCACTGGAGGCAGGTAGGATGCTCCTTTTCCATGAAATGGGAATGACCAAGTGATCTGTGGACTTCTTTCAAGCAGAAAAATAAATGTTGGGGGAAATAAGTAAGTGAGGATACTCTTCCTGTGCTCCCTTGCTCTGGGTGTCTGGTCCTCCAAAGGTAAGGATAGCTTGCAAGGCACTGCCACCTGCAGAGAAGTAGGCAGGCCACTCAAGCACTCATGGTCTCGTGAAGCTGAAGGATTCTTATGGTTTTCAGTCCCTCTTTTTCATTTAACAAGAAGTGAAGATACATGATGTTACCATCACCATCCCAGAGTGGCTTATAAGCAATACACTGCTGTATATTTAAGCATGTTTTGGCTGTGGGGTCAGGGTATCCTTGCTACCTTTTCTCTCTTCTCCCTGAAAGATGTAATTTTATGCTTTGCATTTCTCATACATTCTTTTCTCTGCTCACTGTAATGTTGCTCATTATTTCTTCTCACTTGACTGGAATTCTCCACTTGGCAGAAATGTAATGAGAAATTTACTGTTGTGAGGGCATTAGGCAAGAAAAAAAATATTGTTTTCAAAAGGACCTCATAGATGACATCCTGAAACCATGTTTGCATAGCTTTTGACATTTTGCCATGCTGTTTATCCTTAGTGAAGTATAAAACTGAAGCACATCAGTGTTGCCTAGGAATTAGTATGAGGCAGCTAAGACAATTTTTTAGTGTTCACTTCTCTTATAGAACTTGCATGAATATGTGTATGGAAAAACAGTGGACTTTTCAAAATAGGGTAATTATTTAACAGTACGGACACCATGTTTTTCTTTTAAAAGAAGGAAATTATTCTCAAACTTATATAAAATCTGTCACCCTTATCCCTGCTTGTACTATAACTCATTGTGCTGTGGCACTGGCACTGTTTACATTACATATCTCTAATGTAATATAAAATATAAGAAAAATAATGCATGTCTCTGTATTGCTCTCTCTTCAAAATTTCAAGTGTTTAGCTTAACAAAATACTATTTAACATGACCAATAAATAGCATTAACTTAATATTACTGTTGGAATTTGTGTTTGGTTCGTTTTCTTGGTTGATCTCAGGTATGAAGTTGATATCACAGCTAGAATTACAACTGAACACAAATGTGTAGGTGAGCCCTGTTTTGTTGTTGAGAGAATAAAATAAAGAAAATCTGAAACAAATAAATATTGTTTGTCTTTTACGTTTATTTTACTGACTCTCAGATTGCTGAAATTTAGAATCCTACTGCATTCTAGGTTTAGTTTTCAGTCCACTGATTTACTTTGGTCAAATACTGATGAAAAGCACCAGGCCAATGAACCCAGACTCACAAGGATCAGATTCTGGCCCCACCAGCATCGGTGGAAATTTCGTCATTTATCCTCACAGAGTCCAGATTTTGCTTGCTTTGCAACACAGCACCCAGACAGTAACTGTGCTGTCTTTCCACCCGGTATCTTGTTTCCTTTCCATCTTCCTCTCCATCTGAAAATCATCAGCCTGCTTCAGACACCCTTCACAACCAAGGCCCTTGGTTATTCTGTCTCAGCAAGAGTTTTGCACCTGGATGAATCATGGAAACATGCTTGGCTATGATCAGGAGAATAACCCACAAGTTCTTGCACTGACTCAATAAATTAATTCCTGTCAAATTGTGTTAAAGACAGCCTTTAGCTGTAACTATACATCAAATCAAAGTTTAAATGGTCACCAAGGTGTCAAAGTGTTTGTGGCTCCTGATGCACATTCTTGAACATGACAGAGCTCATGTGTATTCTCAGCTTGCAGGCTTAGGATGTATTCCTGCAGCAGCATGTTCTTCTGAGAACATCCTGGTGGTCACCACAGGGATGGTGTTGGCTTTCAGAACATCTGCACTAGAGGTTGCACTGAGGGATGTTTACACCAGCTACCTTTGGATATTGAACTCAACTGCTTGAGACAGCTGCTCCTTAGGCTCTCCAAATATCCAGAGACAGAAGCTGAGTCTATGGTTAAAAGTAATGTGGACCCACAGACATGGTTCTGCAAAAAAAAAAGCCAGTGCGGAGGCCCACATCTCCACCTTATACATATCTCAGATTAGGCCTGCTAGAGCGTGCATGCTCATCACACACATACTTGCGGCTGTAGCATTTTGGGTGCCACCCAGAGTACCTCCCCCAGCTTGGTTTTCACCTGGAAAGAAGCCAAGAGATGCTTTGCTGTGAAAAACAGCATTGTAAGTGAGGATGATGAGGATAATCCCTCCTAAAGTGCACTCCTGATCTGAACTGAAATAGCAATATAGTTCATCCAAAGACTCTGCCAAAAAATGACTCAGAGCATCTGCTCTAAGCTGCTCTCTGAAAGTCCACTGGCTAAAGAGGAATGTAAGGGAAGCTATGCTTAAATGTCACCAGCCCAAGCTGGCAATGAGGTGTCCTTCCTCTCTTCCCTTCCTTCCCTGCCATGCCTTACCCCACATCACTTAGGAAATTCTTCCATTGCAGCTTTTTGCAAATGAGGAAGTAGTTTCAGTGTGAAAGGCTTCTCCTGTCACCCGCAGTCTATATTTTGTGGTGCATGTACCTGGTATCCAGCTTTTCCAATACCACAATTAGAACATATGATAATAGTTTGGGAATTGGGTTAAATGAAACCCACTTTTAGCTCTTGATTTTTCTGGCAAAGTGATCAGGGAAAATCAAAGTTTCCACTTCCCAATTTAGAAAAAAATATGATCAAGTAAGAGATGAGAAAGAGTTTCTGAAATCCCCCCTTTTTTTTTTTTTTCTTTTCTTCCTCCTAAGGAAATCAAGGAAGGAGTCAGATATTTGGGGCACAAATACTGATTCATTGTGTACTGCCCTCATTTTCCCCATGCAAAGTGCAGTTGGGAAGAAAAGCTCTAGTGGGCTCACATGCTAATTTTTCTCGTCGCCTCTTTAATTTGCACAGATTTTTCAAATATTGACTAGGCTTTGAACTTGACCTACTTAAAACACTGGCTATGGTTTTCACTAAAGCAAACACCCCTTCAGATCATGTCAGTACTATAAAGGGGCCTTGCAGCTACTGTGTATGTTGAGAATATTGGGATCTTGACACTCCTGTATACTACTAGACGTATTGTGAGGGAAGACAGCTGTTGTTTTCTGCTTAACATGGTTGTTTGTGGCTTTCAGTTTTCATCAGAATCTGTTTATACCACTTGATATGGTGGGTGGTGGGAAACTGTCACAGGTTTCCCAGAGAAGTTGTGGCTTCCCCCCCATGTAAACCTTCAAGGCCTGGTTGGATGGAGCTTGGACAAACCTGGTCTAGTGGGAGGTGTCCCTCCTCACAGCAGGAGGGTTGGATGTAGATGATCTTTAAGGTCCCTTAAAATCCAAACCATTCTGTGGTTCTGTGAATAGAATTTATCCACAAGTCTGGACCTGCTGGTCACCTGTATGTTGAATCCTCCAGATCAACCTTTGCCTTGAGCTGTGCTGGAAGAAGCTTTTTTTGAAGGTAGGGTCAGAGGATGAGGAGGACACAACTCCCCTCCACATCCACTCCTGTCAACATCAAACTCACAGCTCATCTTCCTTCTGCAGCACATCCCTCCTCTCAGCTGCCTGGCATTTGGCCTCATTTATTTACTCCTCATTGTTCAGGGAGGCATTTTGTGCTTTTCATTGGCTGTTCCCAGGTTTCTCATTATGCTCCATGGGCAAAGAAGCAAAATACAATTCAAAGTTGGCCTGATGAGAAAACTCATAGGCATCTGCTGACAGAAAGAAAGAAAAATGATGCAACAATGTAGCTTGCATGGAATTTTTGCTATATAAAATCCTTTTCCTTCCACACAGTTTCACAAAGAATAATCTTGCAGCCAAGAGTATTCTCAGCTCAGCTGAGTAGAACAAAATAAATTACCTTTGCAATGTAACAAAGTTTCAATCGTCTAAGAAGAAAAGAGCAATTTTTTCCCACTCCAGCAAAATCAATGTACTCCAGTCTAAAAGACAAGGAAAATGTAAGAGCTTTGTACCCCTGTCATCTGTGGCTCCATCCCCATCTGCCATCTGCTAAGCCCTGGTCCTCCATCCCTCCAGGTTTCTCCCTCGCCTGAAGGGCTGCAGGACAGAGTCTCACAGGTGCCCCACTTGCCACCGTGGCACATCAGGGGTGGCAAATTCTCAAGCTGCTCTGCCAGCGGGTGCCAGGAGGCTGGCAGTGATGCCTGTGTGCTGCACAGCCCCCCGGGGATGCCTGACAGGACCCCCACGGTGCTGCCACAGCACGGCCACCGGCCCCACGCCGCGACAGCCGCTTTGTGCCAAGAGCCCGCACCAATCAGCCGAGCGTTGCTTAATTCCTAAACTTCTGTGTGCTTTAACCAGATTCTTTTCTTCAGCCTGATGAAAAATATTCTGTTTGATGTTTTTCACAGACAGCATCTTAAGGCGTTACTTCGACTTCTTCTCTAGCGCTGCCCTTTCCGAAGTCGTTATTACTCATTAGGTATATTGTGCAGAAGGCAAAGTAGGTCACGGATGAAAAGCCCCATCTTAGTGAGAGGCACCAGTATTGCAGAAAGCTATTTTCAACTTTCATGAGATAAAAAATGTTTTCTGTAGGATGAAAGCTGTCACTGCCAACTTCCAAATGAATGCCAAGTATGTAAAAACTTTCATTTCAGATTCCCAGGCTTTCATATGTTAAATGCATTGTTTTAGAAATCCATTTCAAAGATAATTCCCCCTGTATAACCCACACTCTCTGGCTCCTGAATAGGGTATGCACCAGAGTTAAGGGATAGGTACTCAGCTGGTACAAATCACTGTTGGCTCCATCAGGACTGGGACATTTTCACCGCATGAGGAACCGTCCTCAGGAGTCCCCAAATGGGGAGCACTAGAGTAGATGGTCCTCAGCTGAATATCTGGGGGCAGGATGAAAACCTGGAGCTTGGCTACTGGAAAAATCCCTCACAACATCTACCCATCAGTACATCACAATGAAAGAGCAGACTGGCACCTGCAGTCCAGAATGTCCTCTAAAGCCAAGGTGACAACTTCAGTTGCAGCATCTCAGTGCAAATCATTCTTCCATCACTACTACTTTGCACCGTGACCCATTAGTTAAAACAAAGCTTTAATTTTTGTTTGACTGCTCTTCCAACTTCTATTTTCATATTACTTGGAGTTGTTAAATAAACACATAGATTTTGTGGAGTGATCCTTAATCTCTTTAAATAGGTGGACATCCCTCTCCCGGCTCTCAGTTTAACGAAACACACAGCAAACATTTTATTTTATTCAGTTTCCACAGGGACTTAGACACAGGATTTGAGTAGAGTTTAGACTGCACTTGTAGTATGTCCCTTCATCAACAGAACATGTCTGAAGCACAGAGGTAATTAATAAAATTATTGTGGAGAGGTAATTAATAAAATTAAACTTTAAAGTTTTTACTGCATAAAATGAGTTGACATATACAGCAACAGTAATGCTGCTAAAATTGTTTTGTTGGTGTAATCGTCTTGCTCTACTATTAGAGAGAAGTCTGTTAATCCTTTCATTGAAAAATCTAGATATTACAGCTGACATTAAATCTTTTTCTCTTTAAAACAATAGCTGTTTCAACCAAAAAGAAAAATATGACAACATAAGGGAAGGTCTAAATTTTTTATCATGTATTAGAAAAACACAAATTACATTAAGAGTAACAAGCACTGTATGTTTACAGCCACAGTTTTAAAGAAAGTCATCCTAAAATTGAGGTAAATTATTTGGTAAACTCTTGAAAGCAGGGTTTGCTACAGTGACAAATTATTATTTTTTTTTAATTAAAGGTTATTTCTATTGTAACTACAAATGGAACATTTTCTGCTTTACATTTTTTTAAAAGTAGTTCTGGTCAAGGACTAGATCATTTAAATTGAAAGTCAAGTACTTAAAAACAAAATAAAAATTAATGAGTAAAAAGTAACATGAGAGGATGAAAACTACTAAGATAATCAAAAGGCAGGTGACCATAAGTAATCAATTTAATTAGACAAACAGAAATGTTACCTCCTCTATTTAATAATACTCTTTAATTGCTTATGTGTTGTTATGGGCTATGGCACATTCACTTTGCTGCATGTATGCAGCACATCTAAGTTAACATTACCAAGATAATTCAGACAATTAAAAAGTGATGATTTGACATATTTTAATTAATTCCATTTTCATTCTAATTTAAGTAAGAAGGAACCAACATCTAATAAATAAAAGATGCTTTGTATGGCATTTCAGAATTAAGTAAGGTACAAATTAGGAATCTGCATAAAAAATTCTTGTAGACCATAACTCTACATATAAATTTATGTGCATTTGATTTACCTTCTAGTCTTACAAAAAAGAAATTTAAACTCACATCACTGGCCTTTGTGTGTGGAAACATTCTAGATGTACAAATTTAAAACAAGGGGCAAACAAAGATTAGCCATTCTCAGATAAGGACTGAAATTGTAATTGATTTAAATCAGAAACTACAACCTGTAGGTAGGTGGTCACTACTTTGTTCTACATCTCTTTCAAGGCACACAAAAACAATTACCCACTATACAGCCCAGGGTGAGGACCATGCGTGGGAACCAGGAGGCTCAGGGTTCCTTCCTCCTCCTGCTGTAGACCCACTCTCTGTGCCAGGTGAATTATTTCATCCTTCAAAGGATCACGAGCTACCTTGTCCAGGGCCTGGCATTTGGGTCCACTTTGGGCCCTTCGTTACAAGAAGGACATTGAGGTGCTGAAGCAAATCCAGAGAAGGACAATGAAGTTGGCCAAGGGCCTGGAAAAGGAGTGGAGTAGCTGAGAGAACTGGAGCTGTTTAGCCTAGAGAAAAGAAGGCTAAGGATTGACCTTGTTGCTCTCTCCAGCTGTGTGAAAGGAAGTTGTAGTAAGGAGGGGATTGATCTCTTCTCCCAGCTAACAAGTGATGAGAGGAAAAGGCCTTAAATTGTGCCAGAGGAGTTTGTGGGTATTAGGAATGGGTTAATGATCTTAAAGGCATTTTCCAACCAAAACTATACTCTTCTCTTCTCTTCTCTTCTCTTCTCTTCTCTTCTCTTCTCTTCTCTTCTCTTCTCTTCTCTTCTCTTCTCTTCTCTTCTCTTCTCCTCCTGTTTCTACTCCTGTTTCTACTCCTATTCTACCCAGACTCACCTTGATATTGAGTAGAGTTGTGCTCCATTGCTTTAATGTATACTGTTATCTGTTGTTGATCCATGCACCACATGGTTGATTATCTTACTTGTGTTTTCAGAAAATTTTCATCTAAACCATGTAGGAAAATATCTGGGTGTCAGTTTTGTGGGTTTTTTAATGATGCCATGTCTGGAATTAGGTTTTCCAAGTGTCCCAGAAAAGATATATTGACAGACAAAAGAAAAGTTGAACAAGAGCTAGAAAATTATTGTATGGAAGAGAAATAAGAAAACTCATCTCCAAGGTTCTGTGCATTTCTATGTTGCAGCAGATTTCTTAATGACTGCACTGGCTCTGGGTTTCCTAAAAGGGATTTTTCAAGGAGGAAAGCTCAAACCTCTGATGAAAAAAAAAAAAGTTAAAATAAAAATAAAGGAGATGGATAATCTTGGTGTCACATTTAAATAGGACAAAACAAGAAACTCTGATTAAAGTTATCAGTGGAAAAAAATACAAACCACCTAACCACCTAAAGGCTTGACTCCTTGAGGCTCTATACCAAGAGATGTAAACTAAGCAAAGAGAAAAAGATTCAGCAAGCTGAAGTTGTTGCTCTTGGTGATCCATTGAGATGAGGCAGGTGTGAGAGGGGAGGGAATGGAACTCCTTCTTCTTCTCCACCACACGTCCCTCACCATATATAAGGGGGAAGCTGCAGAGCAGCTAAAGGTACAAGGCTGCAGTTGGAAATGCACAGTGTTGCATCTATTAGGTCTTCTTGGAAAACGAAGTGTCAAAAGCATCTTGGGCTTTTATGAGGCCACAGAAGGATGACAAGCATTTTAAGGGTGCAGTGACTTGGACAGAAATAGAAATAAAGCCTTAGAGGTTCCTGAAAATGTTTTGCGGTGTACTTAGGCACACAGAAATTGTAATATAAGCTGCTCTTTGAGTGTGGAAACCACACTGTCTATGTAATACGACTTGTGAAGTCCACGCAAAATGAGAGCATGAAGGTATTTCAGTCTCAGAGATGTCCCCAGATCTGCGTTTTGGCTTGCAGTTCTTGAACTACAATGCCAATTTAAGAGGAAATGATATGCACAGAGTGTGTCGAATGGATGAATGTGCTAAATCTATTCCTTTTCAGTGGGTCAGGGTTTATTTCCCATCAGGTTTGCATTAATGACCCACTGACCTACTTTTCCAATCCACCTGGCAGAACTCTGCATCCCTGAAATCTGAGACTGCTTCACAGATTTGTTTTGTTTAGGTTTTATGACAGAAACCATTAGGAGAGTGACACTGCAGATAAAAATGAAATGTGCTCTGCTCTTCAGTATTGCAAGTGTATTTTTATTTAATTTTGTGAGTGTTATCCATCATGATAGAATTGTCTGTTATTTTTTTTTTTTTTTATTGGCTCTTTGTTTTATCAGGTTTACTTCTCCCTCATATAACAAAGAAAAATGAGTTGTGTACTTTTATCAGTGATTTCTAACCAGTGTTGCTTCTCCACCTGCTGCAGACCAAGAGTAAAAGGAAAAGGCAGACATAATGGATCCGTGAGGAAAAGGCATCTTCTGTCTGTCTTAAATCATCTACTTTACAGAGAAGCTTAAATTGCTAGAAATAAAAAAAGCTCCCTGGCAGTGCAACAACTGCATATAAAACAAATCTTATTTTTCAGTGAATTGTAAATGTCACTGTCTCAGATAACATTTATGCTTTCATAGAAATAGGAACTTAATTTTCCCCAGTTATAATATTAACTCGCTTTGGTGAATCAGATCACCTACATTAAAACAGAAGCAGCCAGTGACTCAGAACAATGATACGTTTAAAGATCAAGAACAGCATTTGCAAGTACCAAGCTGCACACAGATGGAACTGCTTCTTTGAACCACCAGATAAAGATTGATCTGTTAAAATCCTGCTAAAAATGGGCACCAAATGCTTGTTGTCAGAAGTGACTGACAGACTGTGTCCCAAGTCTAAATGAGGCTGGGTTTGCCTGTTCATTCAGTGGGTGCACAGCGACAGCACAGGAGAAGGATGGCTGTGATGGGCTGTGGTGGGACAAATTGATTGCCATCAGTTTACTGTCCTTTTAGAAATTCTTCTAGATAGAGAAAAAATAAATAAAAAATACTACTACTGCAATATGTTATTTAACATCTCAACCTTTCTGGTTTGCTCCCTCTGGTTTGGTACTTTTATAGCCTATCATCACCTTAGTATGTTAACCTGTTGTGACAGTTTATAAACTCATCTTTGTACTAATTAAAAGTCAGTAGCTTTCTTCCAGTTTTCAAGGTGAGGGGATTAAGATGGGAGTGAAAGGAGTGACTTGCCCGAGGCTGCACAAAAAAATTTAGATTCATGACCATGACCCTCCCATCCCCTCATCCCCACAAATGTGATCTTCAGTTCTTCAAGATCTGCTAGATATTAACTGGGATACATCCATAGCACTTTTTTGAAGGTAGAAGCAGCCTTGCTTTGCCCGTGCTCTAAAGCAGCCAGATGTGTGCTGTTATGATATAAAACCAAAGTGGTCATAGTCAGCTTAGCATCAAGTACAAACCTTCCGCTCTGATGTGTCTTGGGATGTACTGAATTAAGCACTACACTCATACAGCTCTGAGGGTGCTTGGGGAACTATTAAGACTTTTATGCTTTCTCCTATAGACATATCTTTAGCAAGAATATAGAATGTGAGACAAAGACTGGCTTTTAGTAGGATAGGAATGTCTCCTACAAAACACAGTGAATTAATTTTCCATATTCACTGTTATGATCTCAAACCATTAATTTTCAAAACACTGAAAAAAAAATTATCTACTTCAGTCCTGTCAATTAAGGGGCTGATAGTTGCATGTAAGTGAGGTATTACTTAACTTTAATTTAATTTCTTCTTGACTCATCTCCCCTTTAGAGTGAAGAGATGTTGCTGGTGACACTAGCAACCTTTTTCATGTAGTTATATATTTAATTTAAAGTAAAGGAGTTCAGAGACTGACACAAACACTTCGAAAAGATGAGCTGCAAGTCTAACTCACACAAAAATATATGTGTGAATGGTGACAGTAAATCCTGCATGCCAGCAAAAGACTGGCTGATGGTAGTATTTCAGGCTTATACCTAGAGGAAAAGTTTTCTGTTAGTTTAAGGGCATCTAATCTGCATTTTCATGAATGAGTGGTTTTCATCATGTGACAGAAATCTTTTGATATATTAATGAAAGCAATGAAAAATATATGCCACTATCAGATTCCAAGCTGAAAAAAGTTATTTTATTTTCTCATCATGTATATTCCAACTACAGCTACATGTATATTCCATTTCATCCTAGCATCTCTTCCTCATGAAAGCAAAATGAATCAGAGTGTACATTGTACAGCTATTTGATTCAGTCCCTGCAGATTGCATTGATTTTTGTAACACAATAAACATTCTTTGCACCAGTATGTTTTGCTCAAAAGATTTTTATATGGCATTTATTAGACTTGAGACTTGTAGAGTTTGGAGCTACCTTGTAAGGCAAGTCTGTAAGGGGTTATTTTTATATTTCTGATTTTAAAAGCTGTCTTGACATGTGGCTGATTTAAGTCTTTTTTTAGGGTGCTATTTTTGAGTAAAATGATTTTGCAGATATCCCAGGAGTCAACCATGGCTCTTCCAGAAACCACAGAGGGCCCAGGGTGCCCACAACTGACCTCAGAAACAGGGAGACACAAAAGATGGCCCAATGTATTTGTTACACTGCACAATGTTAGACTGTGACCCAAGAAGCAGCAGTTGAGGAAAGATGCGGAATTGACAGATGCCTGTGAGACGACCCAGTCCAAATGTTTATCTCTATTCAGATGTCCCATGGCTTAAAAAAACCTGCAGCCTAATACAGATTTCAGTCATCTGACAGTCTTTTCAGCAGTTTCTATTTGTTCCGTCCACCTCAGACTTCATCACTTGCCTCCACGGTCTCTGGGTCAGCAAAGGTTTGTTTTTCAAACTAAACCTGTGTTGAGCTAAGTCCTCAAATAACTGCTGGCATACACACGTTCATAGATGTTCCTTCATAAAAAATAGAAAAGTACTTGAAAAGTAGCAAATTCAAAGGTCGCAGTTGGCTTAATGTTCTTTGAACCACAGAAAATGGTATTTGCAAAGAAATTGATGTTTACTTCTCATATGGGAGCTCCAGCCTGCATTCCTCTGAGGGGTTAAGTACCCTCCTTTTTCAGCCCTCAAGTGGAAATGGGGGCATGTGGAATACTGCAGCCTGGCTTATCATTTTGCAGGAGCAAGCCCCTGGGCCTCTCTCTTTTCTCCATGCTCTTTCATTTGCATCTTCAGCCAAAGAGACATCTATAATTTTTGTCACTCTCATTTCCAGTATGTCACCATGGATTATGAAAAGTAAGCCACCATACACCCATTTAATGGAGTGCATCACTGCGGATAATTGCTCCAGAATGTAAATCAGTTTACTGTTACCTGGTTACTGCTGTTACACACACAAAGTGGAGAGAACATGGCTTTAGCAGTCTGTAGGTTTAATGCATAGTAGTAAATATCTATCAAACATCCCTCATTTTAATAACTGTGTTCAGAACAATGCAGTGGTATGATGCATTTGTCTGCATAACCAGTAACACCTGTATTTACAACATCATGCTGTTGGGAAGTCTTGCCACAAACAGGCCTGAAAAGGAAGTTGCCTGTCACAACAATTTTATTTCCAGAGAGGCAGCTCCTGGTCTCTATGGAAGGCAACAGAGCAGACTGGGTGGAGGGGAGGAGGTGGTATAGCACTGGCTGAGATGAAGGTTGGCCTGGGTCAGACACCTCCTTTCCTGGCATGGGATCCATCTCCAAGGACCTGAAAGAGCTCATGGCAAACAGCCTGAGGAGAATTGGCATGAGTCCCTCTCGTCCCTGCACATCACCTCCAAACTGCAGGAAAAGACTGCAGAAAGGAACAAGTTCCAAACCAAGCTTCAGTAGCAGCTGTGGGGGCAGGAGGTGCAGGGCTGAGAGCATGAGAAGGTAGCCTGGAGCAAAACTGCAAAAAGCTCTGTGCACAACAAACACATCCTTTCTCATAGGGCAACTGCTGTACAGTGTTGCTAAACCAAGCTGTTCTGGGAACCTGTCCAAGTGTCATGTAGTGCAGAGAACATCTTTAGAACATGATTAGATTAGGTATTGGGAAGAAATTCTCTACTGTGAGGGTGCTGAGACACTGGCACAGGTTGCCTAGGGAAGCTGTGGCTGCTTCCTCCCTGGAAGTGTTCATTGCCAGGTTGGATGGGGCTTGGAGCAACCTGGTCTAAGGAGGGAGGTCCATGCCCATGGCAGGGGGGTTGGACCTAGAGGATCACTGAGGTCCCTTCCAAACCAATCATTCTATGATTTTGTGATTTTGTGATTCTGTGATTCTATGAAATTAAATTCTTCTGCGCTCAAGGCAGGCCACTTTTTCTTTTTTAAAGCAATGTCACATTTAGTGCTGCTTACTCATCTGGCAATGTTGCTGATGCAGTAGCTCCAAGCTGATTGCCACTGAAGGATCCAACATCCTTTAAGTCAATTTTTCTCTTACAGAGGGGCTCTCTCTTGTGTATTCTGAGGACAGTTTTGCCATTGCACTAGAGCCATTTTTCTGGCATTCTTCAGTGGAAACTAGTAGATGGATTACAGTAATGATGAAGTTTTGCCTTGCTTTTGTCCCCACAAAGTGCTTCAATTAGACACAGAAATACACATGTCCCTTTTCCACTCTCAATGGTCATGTCAAAAATGACCTGCTGGAGGCAGGAACACACAGATTCAGGCTGGTATGGATCAGGACCACAGGCAGAGGAATGGATGGAATCCTCCCAGGATGCTGAATCAAAAACAGGGAACAGGCAAGGAAGGGAAGGGATTTGATGCTCGTGATCCCTCAAATTTATACCGAGTATGATGTGTATGGGATGGAATACTCTGTTTGGTCAATTCTGACATCTATCTTGTCCAGTCCTCCCCAAAGGAGGGTTTCAGGTGGGACCTCCTTACTCCTGGAAGGTAAAATGTTCCTCAGAGCTGAGCAGTGTCCTTGGTTCTGCAGACCATTCTCAAATTGTAACTATAAACATCGAGTGTTATCAGTCCTAGAAGCAGACACTGTCTGAGAAACTTGCTGTTAATTTCAGCAAGTGCAGCTTCTTACAAGAGACTTAGCTGAAAGCAAAAGTACAAGACAGAAAATCACCTTTATTTGGCCCAAACCAGGACATCTTGCAAGGTGCCAGTTCTTCAAAATGTTGTTTATTCACCGTGCTCAAGCTGTAAGACTGTCATTTCAGATCTTGTAGCATTTCTAGATATGGTCCTCAGAGACTGCCTGAGCCTGCTTCCTTCCCCATTGGTAAGGAAGTCCCATGGACAAGGGTGAGAAGGGAGGTCAGAACAAAGCTGTAAAGGTAACTGGTTTTTCCTCATTTTAGGAGGGACAATTCAAAGGTTGTCTCCCAGAGAAACCTAATTTGTCCTGATCTGTCCATAGCAGCATCTGGGACTGATTCTTTAGTGGGGCTCAACCATGTTTAGGGATGGTCTAACCAATACATAACTAGACCTCTGATGGTTTGATAGAATTTTTAAAATATGAAAGCCTATGGTCATAATTTTTTGTTTGTTTTTATTGTGAACCTTTGTCTCATGCCATTGAGAAATGACTGATTAGTGGAATTTTTTCTTCAAGTGTGAAAATATATTTATTTCTATAGCCTTCCCAAATTTTGCCTTTCTCTGCCAACAAAATCACTCTGCAGTAGTTCTGATTTTGCTGCCAACATGAAAGAATTAAGAGACACTTTTCTAAATTATACCTGTCAACTCATTCAAGTAGCCTCTTCAGCCCACAGAGGTATCTTTTAAATTATTTGTTGGTGCAGACGCTTTTCCTACATTGTACCTAAAGTTTGTGCATATTCCTTTCAGGTTCCTTTCCATAAAATGCATAAACTTAAAAGAAGAAACATTCTTGATGGCTTATTGTGTAAATCCTTCTGACACAGTTTCCACATTTCTGTAGGAGATGAGAACTGATCAGTATAAAGTAGGTCAAGAACTCCTAAGAGACACAGTGACTGCCTTTGATTTTTCTACCTTGAAGTTCAAAGAGCATGCGTAAGTTCATCGAAAGAAGAAGAAATGAGTTATTTAAAGAAATAAGGATTCTACTTTACATGTAGTGCCTGGAGAACTTATGAGTGAGCAGGTCATGAATGAGGAGGTGCATGCATGCTTGTGCACGTATCTGTATGTACTTTCCAAACATTGCTTTGAGAAAACGCTGCATTTAATTGACAGTGAAATCTTCCTAGGGTTGAAAGCTGTTCTTTTAATAATGAGTTCAATGAGAAGGTTGATAATATATGCTACATCTATAACCATGCCTCATATCAACCTGAACAGAGCAGATATGTCTTCAAAAAATTCACTCAGGCTAAAGACCATGTGGTCTAAAATTTAGAAAAGACATCAGCTACTGTCTCCTTCACATTGAGAGAAAAAAAGGTAAGCAGACTTTCAGGATGGGAACTGTATATTATATAGGAGCTTTAGGGCCAGACACTGGTACCTAGTGGACTTTTGTTTTCAGCACAGACATTACCTACATGATCATGGTGTAAAGAGATAGAAATGTTAAAGAGAGCGATGGAACACACTGGTGAGGAGGTATAGGGCTGGGCATAGATCAACAGTGAGAGGACTACATCCATCAAGAAGAATGATATTTTTCACTGTTCTTCTGTTCAAGGAACAGATTAATTAAGGGAGCTTCTCAGGGGCTTCATTGTCAGCTGGCACATAAATGTTGTCTGATGCACGTGTGCCAAGCCAGGTAATGAGGGAAGATCTGCTCTCCCTCAAGGCTCTCCTGGCCACATTGTAGTCACCTCTTACTGTGGTTATCTAGCATTTAGTAGAGACAAATCAGAGGAAGGTTAATGTGACAGGTGGAGATAAATGCCAAGAAATGATGGACATCTTATCCCAGAAACACTAATATGGTCAATTTGAAAGCTGTTACTTGGATAAATTCCCCTTATGAGCAGTGAAAGATGTTCTGATTAAGGCTGTGTGTGTTGCTAAATTCTGTGGTGCCTGGTGGTATCACTATTTGAGATATTCCCTTTATTTCACACCAGAGAGACAGCATGTAAACCTGTGTGCTGAATTAGAAGGAACATGAGTAAAACTTGAGAGTTAATAATTCCAATTTACCTTGGCTTTACTTTGTACATTTTTGTTTCATATGGCTACTGTTATATGAAAAGTAGGTTTTTCATGCTCCAGACCACTGGGAAGATGTACTACAACACTACAATGTATGCCTCCTCATGCTTGTTTTCAGTGGCTCGCTCTGAAAACAGTCACAGCTCTGGGGCTGGCCAAAGAACTCCATCTGTGCTTAAAGTGAAATAAGAGCAGTCCACTACTCACTTATCTCTCTCCTCTCACCCAGAAGCTATGAAAGTAGGTGGCCCAAGCAATCCTCCTGCTCTAGGTGATTTCACCAGAAAGGGGTGACATTTGCAGTAGGTAAGGGATGGAGAAGCCTGTATACAGGCAGGATAGGAATATTAGAGGATGGTCTGTCTCTCCTGTAGCTCAAAGTGGTGTTGTCTGTCTGTCCTGCCTCTGCCCTAGAAAATCCCTCTTGTCCTCCTGCTTTGTGCTGACTTTGTGCTATTTCCCACCAGGTAGGTGTTTTCTGTGTAGCATGGGAAGAAAGGAGCTTCGGCCCACAGGTTAAGCTCTACAGGTTTCTTGAGACAGAAGAATGATAGGGAAAGGTTTCTCTGGGATACAGAATTGCTTTGCCTCCATAAAACATCACCTACGGGACATGCTGGGACCCCTTGGAGTTCCCAGCTCTCCCTGTGCCCAGCACAGGACAGCTGGACTTTCCTTGGTGACTCAAAAGTACAACCCATGCCGTGGCATCATTAGCCCTAACATTAACAGGCAGCACCTGTAATACTCAGACAAAGCTGTTTACAAACACAAGTGCACCAAACATCAATGTAGTTATTTTAAGAAGAACCTAAGGAACGCAGATGTAGGCTCACAATAGGAAGAGCAATGCAGCAGTAGCTTGTCAGAGATAGGAGTAAGTAATGATTTATAGTGAGGTGATATTTCTTCCTAGACAGTTGAATGTAGTTGAAAGAAAAGCCCAGATGAGCCTCTGGGAGCAGAAGCCCTTCTTCTGGTTGCCAGGTTCTGTTTCAGACATTGCTCACAGCTGAACAGCTAGTTCTTCTTTTTCCTAACTGGACCACTGATGTAAGGAAAGACTCTGCTTCTGCTAACAGCCCTCATCTGCTGAAAGTGGAGAAATCAGACCTTGCAGCTCTGGGATAGGCTGTCTGTGAATAGCTCTGATGGGTTTTTTCTGCTGCTCAGTGACCTCAGCCAACATGAAGTACATGGCTCTCTCTTGCTAACCTGGTGAGTCTAATTGGTATTCTGTAAAAGTCTGCACAATGCCTTTTAGTTAAAGCAAGTGTCAGAAAACACTGACAAAAGCCCCACTTTCTTTGTGGAAATTCTTCCAAAGGGAATTGCATGAAACCCAACTGCACAAACACCACCTCTCTAAAAAGCTGCAAATCCAAAACTTAATTTAAGCTTTTGAAAGCAGGGCTGTGCAATACAAGCTTCAAGATGTTTACTTTCCTCTGTCTCTTTCTGGCTTAGAAGAATGACTTAACTCACGGGGTGGTCCCATCTTTGTTTTGTGTTCCTGGAGCCCAGATGCCCATTTGGAGACTCCACCTGCAAGTCATGTAGACACAGCACCTCCCCAAGCTGGGGGTTTGGCTCTGCACAGCATGGGAGGAGGCATGAGGAACTGCTGGACTTCACCCAGGGCACTCACAGCTGCTCCTCATCTCCTCCCATCCCACTACTTAGCCACAGCAGATGCAGAACTAAGCCAGATGGAATCAGCCCTCAGCCTGGATTTGGCCTTTAGTTGGAACTGTCTGAATTCATAGCCTGGAGGTAATTAAGCTAATGATTGATTCTTATGTGGTGTTTTTTAGTTTGGTGTTTCTTGGTTTTTTAAATTCAATTTATTTATTTCTCTAATGTCATTTACATCACCTGGGAAAAGCATTACAGTTTTACTGTAGTGGCTTTTGCAAATCTCACCTAACTTTGGATTCCTGTAAGTCAGGTGTTGAAGCCTGAAGTGGTCACCCAAGAGTCTTTGCACAGAAGATGCACAGAAACTGACATCTCCAGAAGGTAAGTAGTCTGATGTGCTTTTGCCATCTCTTCTGTTCTTTCTATCAATTACAAGGGGAGTAAAAGTTTGGTTAGCTCAAGTGTGGACATTTTTACATTTAGATCCCTAATTTAAGGGAGATGAATCTCCCACTCATTAAGGCGGATTACCAAATTAACTAGAAGTTCTCATTGGCCCCTTTCTCCAAAACTTACCCCCTCATAAAGCTCATAAATAAGTAGGATCCTCACTCAAAAAAACCCTTCTGCCCTATATATGCAAAAATAAAGATTACATCCTCTGGAGTATGGTGATTTTCTGGCCTATTTCTGGGGCAGCCTAATTTCCTGTGCTCAAGAGCTTTCCCTTTATAAGAAAGGACAGCAAGCCTCCACCAGATTTTAATTTTCCACCCCCTTTAAATAAGGAAAGCAGCTCCTTTGCTGACCATGGGAATCCCTGTGGCCTACCTCTCCCACAGCTGTCCATCACTGGGAGAGCAGTTCTGCTGTGCACCCCAGCTGTGGGGCTCAGTGGCCCCCCAAGCTTCCCAGCTCAGCTATGCCCATTGCAGAGGCTCCAAAACCCAGCTGCACCTTCAAGCTGAACCCATCACCTGGGAGCTGGTCTTCAGAAATTCCAATGGAAAAATTGGAGAGAAAGCCTGCTTGCCACAGTACTTACATTTCTTCCTCCTTGACAACAGAGCTTTCAGATGGTGGACAGGTATTGGATTTCTGTGTGCCTGAGCCATGCGTGGTACAAAGGGAGGTTAATAGATTTTTACGGCCAGAGGGAGTATCCTGATCACCTCACCCGACCTCCAGCATCACACAGGCCAGAGACTGGAGCTGTAATTACACCAGGTTTCCAGCAGAAATGAAAGAACACAGCCCATACCTAATTGTCCTGCCAATCAGCTCATCCCTCCAGTCTCCACGTTGTTTAAGCCTCAATAATTTTGCTGAGGAGAGTTTATAATCCCAGGGTGTCTCAACATGTGACTTGTGCAAAAGGCGACTGATGCCTTTAGCTTCAGAAAAGGAAGAGAAGTAATCTGCATGTAGCTTCCTGCAAGGTGGGGTTTTTTCATTCCCTTTTCTTTTTTTCTCACCACGCAAGGCAAAAAACCCCAAAAGGTAGATGTAGCTTTCCCCTTCCCTGACAGCTATTTACAGCTGTGCTATGCTTTCTCTGGCTGAGACAAAGGGCAGCATTTTGGCTCCTGCCTAGATGAAAGTCAATTAATAGCTGCTGCTGGCCCTCTGACCTCTTGAGTGGTGATGTATCTCCAAATGCATTTCCACATGGTTCCAAGACACTAATACCCTCTAAGACAAACTCGTAGATTTACTTTTAAAAATATCTAGAGAGTAAGCAGACAGTTCCCAGACAGACTTCTTGCTGATTTTTTCCTGTCAGATATGTTAATCAAATGGCATTCTGGTGTAAGGAAACATGGAGCTGAGAGCATTTAGACACTACTGAAATTATTCCTTGGAGCTGTTCTAATGTAAGCATCTGTATTAATGACAGATCATCTCTATCTCTACCAGTTTGCCACCAGCATGATCGGTAAGCAATTAAATTCTAACAAGCACAAAGCTTGCAAGAGAGTCACTGCACACAGGCAAAGGCTGCTTGGGCCTAAGCCCAACCAAACAGGGGGTGTAATGCTCCTTTTCCCACCCAGTCACCCTCCCTTCCCCTAATATATATATGGATTTTTTTCAGTTAATCCCGTGGTGTGTCCTTACCAATTGCTATTTCATCACGTCCTGTGAAATGTGTAAATTCTTCCTCTGCTGGAGCATAATCCTATTTGGCAGAGCTTTACGAGGGCTGTACCAAGGGTGATTGAGAGGTCGCAGCTGAGAAGCAAAGGAGCAGGTTTGCCAATGTGTTCTTGGCCACAGTTGCCAACTTGGCAATCTTCTTATCGCCTCTTCCCATTTCCATCCTCTTATGTCCTCAACTCGCTGCTCAGCCACCAATTAGAGCAGGTGTAATTCTCCTTCCTGGATTGCCCCAATAATACTCTGTACCACCTTTGGCAGCACCAGGCCCCCTGAAGAAGACAGGAGGCAAATCTGTCTTCCTCGTTTGAATGGTCTGGAAAGAGATGATCTTTCCAGAGAGTGATACTTCTCCAAGCACCCCTGGGTAAGTCAGCATCTCAGAGCTGCCAAGTGCAGTCCAGTATTGAAAACAATAAACATCTCCCATTAACATTTTGTTATTTTGGTGTCACCTTCTAATGTATTAATACTAACGTACTTAGTAAATCCTAAGAGGCTTGAAAGGATGACTTTTAAAGTTTCTAAGGTGAAAAAAAAAACATTAATAAAAACTTTTTTTTTTTTTTCCAACTAGCCTTTTTACCATTAGTTGAATTTCCAGGTGAATTATTTTCCTCTGAAATGTCGTAATAGTTCCTTTAACTCCCAAGGTCATCTGTTCCTTTCCCTTGCCCAAGAGGAACAGAGGAACAGTTGCTTAATTTGATCTTAAATACCCCCAGTGGGGTCTGTAATGTGTCTCTTCAGACAGTCCTGCCCAGTGCTTCATTTTTCTTCCTGATAGAAAGTTTTTTTCATAATGCCTAACTTAAGTTATCCTTGCTGCAATTTGAACCCATTATTTCTTTTGCTTTCCACCCGGGAGAGGAAATTTTTCCTCTTCTCTCAGCAGCAGTCTTTTGCATATTTGAGGAATATTATCATTCTCCCTTCCCCCATCCTTAATCTTCTTTCCTTTGAGCAAAGCAACCCCAATTCAGTAATTCTTCCTGGTAGGTTGTGATTTCTAGCCCTCTGATCCTTCCTGCATCTCTCTTCTGGATTCACTCCAGCTGGTCTGTATCCCTCTGGGAATGTGGCACCTAATGCTACAGGAAATGCTCCAACTGAGACATTATCTCTGCTGAGTATAGCAGACAAGATGGCGTATGACTTTTCTGTGCTACATTTAGAAATTTCCAGAGGTAAAAAGAATCTGCTTTTCCACAAAGAGCAATAAACTATCCCTTTGATAAGGTTTCTTACTAAATAGGTTTTCTTACTAAAAAAAAAAACAAAACACAAAATCAACAAAAAAAAAAACCAACAAAAAAATACCCCACCAAAAAAACCCCAACAAACTGAGAGAGAAATTAATAGAATTCAAAACTTATTTTGCATGTGCCTAAGAAAAGAACACATTTTTAATCCTGTGCAGGGTGCACTAGATCCTCCTGCATAAACAGGCATTTGCTGAAAGGTACTAGCAGAACAAGTTCAGAAAGTACAAATAAGGTTTAGCTGCTAGTAGGGAAAGAAGTCTTGCATTTTCCAGTGATGTTGGATAGAGAGCAATCTTTGGTCTCAGTTTTTGTGGCCACCCAAATCACCACTCTTTTGGGAAACCTTGGAATATAGGACACAGTACCAAATGAAGCAGCACATCTAAGGTAGTAATTTTTTGGGGTTTTTTTTTTTCCAGAAAAGACAAGCTTAGCTTTTTTCCTCCTCTATACTTGTGTGCTTCACCAGCAATCCGAGTCAACACATCCAAAGCTCAGATCATGGCATTTAAATACAGATGATGTTTTACCAGAGGCCCTTGGATACCAGCATAACAAGGCATCTCAGCTGAGGTATAGTAGGGATGAAGTCCACCCCACTTGCTCAGTGCCTCAGGATCCCCATATAAAGCCTGCATGCCATCACCTCCCTTCCCATGGAGGCAAAGCTGCCATGGTGTTGCTGCTGCTTTCCCAGGAGCTCAGTCCCAGCCAGAGCTGCTGAGCAGCCCAAGCCCACCCCTGCCCCACCACCCCCTCCCTGTCAGAGGGAAATGATAGCACCCACAGCCAGGAGCAGATTCCTGATTCTGGTCAGCCCAGAGCCCTGAATGTCCCTCTGCAATGTGTGAATGTCACCTTTTAGCAGAGATTACCAGTAGGCTTTGTCTGACTGACAGGCACTTGTGTTTCTCCTCGGATGTTCAAAGGCGGGCAGGCGAGGGGGCAAAGAGCACTAATAGAATTCTTCAGTGTCATTTTAATAGGATCACTGTTTTGTGATAGCTATTTTTTCCCTCTCTTTATCTTTCTCTGTCCTCTGCTAGGCCTCTGTGCTAATGCCCTCTGGTGATACTGAATTCTTTCCAAGTTTCTAAAATAAATAAATAAATAATAAAATATCCCACCAGCATTTATTATTGTTCCAGGTGGATATCTTCCCTTAAAGATGCAAGGCTTCTCTGAAGCCATCTGTCTGGATTTTCTTCCCTTGGGACAGAGAGAACAGTTACCAGCTCAGTATTTCCAAAAGGAAACTTGCAGTTCATGTAGATAATACAAATGACCCAGATGCCCTGGGAAGGGAAGTGCTGTCTCATGTGCAGTGTGTTCCATATGCTCCCCATCCACCTTCCTCAGTTAATGAGGCTCAGACTTCTTCATGCTGGTCAAGATAAATATAAAGCTCCCTAGCCCTGAAATCACTGTAGTGAGGTTGCCATGGTAAAAAGAAAAAGAAAAAAAGTTCAATACATCACAGATTAGGCTACAACCTGATACAAAAAGAGACACCATCATCTCACTGAGACACAGAAACATTCCAGTGATGTTCTCCAGATTACCATGATCTAGGTACAGTTTAGATTTTTAAAAACAATCTTCTCTGTTCATTTTTCTAACAAGATACGTTTGTATTCTGTCTTACAGGAAGGTGCTTTCAGAAAAGGGCTGGGAAATTGGAGCTTCCTAAATATCTAATTCAAGTATTGGTGCTGAGCCATGACAGAAGCAGAAATCCTGGTCCATAACACTTGTATTAATATCTCATGAACTGACCTGCAAAAGAAAAGGATACCTCATCCAAAATCTAGATCCCAACTCCACATTTTAGTTCCACTGTTTGATAACCAGGCAGCTTAATTACCTCCCAGAGTGATTATGAGGCTGGGTTATTTAAGGTTTGAAAAGCTCTATGGAGGTTCTAATAACAGAATGTCAATCATGTACAGGAATAGAGATGTACGGGGTGCTCTGCCTGTGGGCACAGGCAGTAAACTCATATGAGCACTGCATGTACCTGAACAACAGAAATTTTCTGGTCCACCATGCACACCATGCCATGCACGTGCCCTTGGAGAGCCCTTCTGCTCCACGTGAAATGCATAAATTGTGTATCATGCTTACTGCAGATTAGAGAAAGCTTAGGAAACTGGACTGCAGAATTGTACATGGGCAGGGCTCTGAAGGAGAGGGCAAACTGTCCAGAGGCCAGTCCATCTCAAGGAACTTCACTTACTGCTTGGTGAAATATTTTTATCTCTGTTCTGAGTGACTAGCCATGTTCCAAGCAATAAGCAGACCACCACGACACAGGATGCTGAAATCACACAGAACAGCACTGCTGCTTTGCAAAGTGCAGCATTAGACCCTAAGGCCTGAAAGACCACACACCCTCCCTGAGTGTAAGAAGAGATGTCTACCCTGCCTCTCTCATTATTAACAGGTACGTTGGATGTTGAGTGCTCCAGTACAGTGTGTCCATCCAGAGTCCAGATCTCATTTGTAAATTACTTCAACTGATATTTCTGTCCTCATCATCATAATCAATGGTGAGACTGAGGGGTGTATGGGAAAAAAAAAAAAAAAAATAAAAGGTTCAATCTGGATAGTTCCTCTGTTAACCAAGTATCAAAGCCACAGTCATGCACAAATGTGTCTTCAGGAAGAACAGAGGAAGGTGGACACAGGAAGATGAGCTGGATCATGACCTGTAGCAGAGATTTGAGACAAGAGCCTTGTAAGAGGTATCACATCAGGCCTAAAATCTCTCCTAGTCTTCTCAATGAGTGATTGATGCTGAAAAGCTCCTCAGTTGTTTATGCACCACTGCTCTTTAAGGTGTAGTAATCCTAAATCTCAGTTACTGAGCAACACACAGGACTGGATGTGTTCTCACCACGTCTAGAACTTTGTTTTTATTGGTGGAGATGGCAAGTTCTGCTGCTCTTCTGAAAAATCCCTCTCTGATGCCTCATCATGACTAAACAAGGGAGCAGAGCTGCAGCAGAGAGAAGCAGAAGTGGAAGCTGTGTGGCAACATCCTTGCAAGTGGCTCAGCTACAAGGAGACTGAGTGCTACTGCTATCTAGTCATGACTTGTGAGGGGCTGGATGTCTCCAGGGACAGACTCTTCTTTCCAGGCTCTTCTTTCTTCAGTGCCACGCGAAGCCAAGACTTCCCCAAGGATGATGGATAGAAAATCTGTGAAGGGACTCTGACATTTCATAGATTCACAGAATGGCTTGGGTTGGAAGGGACCTTAAAGACCATCTAGTTCCAACACCTCTGCCATGGGCAGGGACACCTCCCACCAGACCAGGTTGCTCAGACCCCCATCCAACCTGGCCTTGAACACTTCAGGGAGGGGGCAGACACAGCTTCTCTGTGCAGCCTGTGCGTGTTTCACCACCCTCGCAGGAAAGAATTTCTAAATCTAAATTAATCTAAATCTAATCTAAAACTACCCTCTTACAGTTTAAAGCCATCACCCCTTTTCCTGTCACTACATGCCCTTGTAAAAAGTCTCTCCCCAGCTTTCTTGTAGGTTCCTTCAGGTACTGGAAGACTGCTATAGGTTCTCTCTGAATCCCAACTTTCCTCCTGTCTTTATAAGAGAGGTGCTCCAGCCCTCTCATCATCTTTGTGGCCCTCCTCTGGACTTGCTCTCACAGCTCCATGTCCTTCTTGGGCTGGTAGCTCCAGAACTGGACACAGTACTCCAGGTGGGGTCTCACCAGAGTGGACTAAAGAGGCAGAGTCATCTCCCTTCATCTGCTGGCCATGTTTTTTATAGTGCATTCAGGAAACAGTTGGGGTTCTGGGATGCAAATGCACATTGCTGGCTCATGATGACCTTCTTGTCAACCAGCCTACCCAAATCCTTTTCCCTAGAACTGTTCTCAATCCATTCTCCACCCAGCCTGTATTTGTGCTTGGGATTGCCCTGACTCATGTGCAGGACCTTACACTTGGCCTTGTTGAACTTCAGAGTTTGGCCCACCTTTCAAGGTCCCTCTTGATGGTGTCCCTTCCCTCTAGCATGTCAACCACACCACCAGCTTGGTGTCATCAGCAAACTTGCTGAGGGTGCACTCAATCCCAGTATCCATGTCTCTGACAAATATATTAAAGAGCATTGGTCCTAGTACTGACCCCTGAGGAATGCCACTCATCACTGGTCTCCATTTAGACACTGAGCCCTTGACAATTACTTTTTGATTGTGACAATCCAACCAATTCCTTACTGACTGAGTGGTCTACATTTTTGTAATCAATTGGGATTAATATATTATCATTTTTCTTCTTTCAAACCAATGGAATAGCCAATAGAAACTTTATTGTTTGCTTGTTTTTTAAGTTTCTGGGTCTCTTTTAACACCACTGGCAGATACTAGCTCTCAGTTTCACTCAGTACAGTCTCCTCAGCCTAGAGGTGTCTGCTCCAGTTCCTGGGTGCTCTCTACTCTCTAAATCAGTAGAGTCCTAATGTTTAACTATGTAGCTCACCCAGTAAAATCCATCTATTTAAGTAGACATTTCTGCAACCACCTTAGAGAAAGGCATGGAAACCTAACCCTAACCTGTCCTCAGACAGAGACAACAACGAAGCACTGGCACATTGCAGTCCTATGATGACTTTCACATATCTCATGCACTGGAATGGGACTGCTCTGCTCCAGACAGGCTGATTCCTCGGGTTTTACTGGATTTAGATCCAAATTCTTTCAGAACACTGACGCAGATGTGATATTTTTGTGGACAAGACACTTGGAGCAGTGGTGATGGGTGAATCAGAAGTGTGTATGGACAGCTGTTGTGACCAACACGGTGACAGATTTATTCTTCCTGAAAAATAGTCTTGCAAAGTTAATGCTACAGACATCGTGCTTATAGTCCAGAACACAGGAAAAACAATCTTCTTTCTGATGTGTTAGCTAAAGCTGTTAGAAACCTGTGGGACTGATTTAAACATGCCTGCAGCGAGATGTATCTCACTGTATAAATTCACAGAGACTTCAATCCTGCACACAGCAGAACTGAGCATCTCAAGTGCTGCCATTGATATTTCACTGAAACCAGAACCATGTCTAAATGTACAGAGGCAGTCTGTAGCAAGGAAAGAAGGAGAGGTCCTTTTTGTGGAGAACATTGCCATCTTGTGCACGATTGCATTCATTTTGTGTCTGGTGTGCTTGTGAGAGGTGATACTGAAGTATTCTCATCTTTCCTGCCTCTCCCAAAAAGTTCAGAATCCCTGAACCAACGCTCAAGCCCTCCAATGGAGAAGTCTCTCTAAACAGCATCATCGTGTCCCAGTACTCAAGCAATGATAATGAGATCTGAACTTCTTTCTGGGCTAGCAAATTTTTCCATTTTAACTTTAAGAGCAGAACTTCATTAAATATATTTAATGAAAAAAGTCAGCTGTATCACAATGAAATGAACTAAGTAGTGGAAAATCAAGGATAACAAAGTTCTTGGAAAATCTGTTGCATTTTAACAACTGGAATAGCAACATTTACTCACAGTCTATCTACAAGTGCTATCAGTCCTGCAGATACACTGTAAATTCAGCATCAGCAGAGAACTCCTCTACAGGAAAATCTGGCTTAGATGGCCAAATAGACAAAACAATAACTATCCTCATGTAGCAATTGCTCTGATAGTGTTTCATAGTTCACTAAAACTCTGACACACCTATATATGGTCAGTAAACACAGAGATTAATTTTACCAGTGAGGAATGTGAGAAGCAGTCATGCCATAGTGTTTTGTAGGGAAAAGCTGTCACAGCCATAGAGAGCAGCTGAATCCATTTCCATACCTCACACATTAGCATGCCTTCTCTAAATCACAGAACAATTTATACCATAACAGACTGGGAGTCTTCTTGTAGGATCTGGCAACCCATCCTCCATAAAATCCAGACACTAGGCTGCTTTTTCAACCATCACCTGCAGGTGGGCAGCTCTGCTCTAGGTAATTTTCTGTCTCACTGCCAGCAAAGATGGGAGGTGAGCTGGCAGCTCCAAGCACTCCCTGGATCTCGGTGGGCCTGAGCACATATCCTGTGCAGCCCCATTACCTGTTTGCCCTCAGCCAGGACCACATCTCCACTCACTGCCACACCATCAGGCAGGGTGTGATGCACACTGGTTTGTGTATGTTTCCCATTTTATAGAATGACAGAATGACAGAATAGTTTGGGTTGGAAGAGACCTTAAAGTTCATCTAGTTTCAGCACCCCTGCCATGGGAAGGGACACAACTTCCACTAGACCAGATTGCTCCAAGCCACATCAAACCTGGCCTTGAACACTTCCAGGGAGGGGGCAACCACAACTTTCCTGGGAAACCTGTGCCAGTGTCCCACTACCCTCACAGAATAGAATTTCTTCCTAGTGTCTAACCTAAATCTACCCTTTTCCAGTTTGAAGCCATTACCCTTTGTCTTGTCACTACATGCCTTTGTAAAAAGCCCATCCCCAGCTTTCCTGTGGGGCCCTTCAGGTAGTAGGTCATTCTAAGGTCTCTCTGGAGCCTTCTCTTCTCCAGGGTGAACAACCCTAATTCTCTTAGCCTGTGTCTTCATAGGAGAGCCCTCTGATATCCTCATGGCCCTTCTCTGGACTCACACAAAAGCTCCATGTCCTTCTTGTGTTGGAAGTTTCAGAACTGGAGACAGTATTCCAGGTGGATACTCATCCACCAGCACTGACAGGAACCACAAAACTCTCCTGTCACTGGGCAGAGGTGTCCTGCTCCAAAGGGTCCTTTGCACTGCATGGGAAATTTCTTGGCCTTTTGGGGGATAGAGGGATAGCTTTGGCCTGATATAGGGAAGCTGAGTCTGCAGAAAACCCAGTTTCCTTCTGCCTGCTTTCTAAGCAAGGTGATCATAGAACCGTAGAATGTCTTGGCTTGGAAGGGACTCACAAGGATCATTAAGTCAAAATTCCCTCAGTAAATTTGCAGATGACACCAAACTAGGTGTCCGTGTCGATCTGCTGGAGAGTAGGGAAGCCTTACAGTGGGACCTGGACAGGCTGGACCAATGGGCCAAGGTTAACTGTATGAGATTTAGCAAGGCCAAATGCCAGGTCTTGCACCTGGATCATGGTAAACTACAGACCTGGGGATGTATGGTTATAGAGCTGTAAGTTGGAAAGGGACCTGGGGGTGTTGGTTGACAGTCAACTTAATATGAGTCAGCAGTGTGTGCAGGTGGCCAAGAAAGCCAATGGCATCCTGGCTTGTGTTAGGAACACTGTGGCCATCGGGAATAGGGGGGTGATCATCCCTCTGTACTCAGCTCTGGTGAGGCTGCATCTTGAGTCCTGTGTTCAGTTCTGGCACCTCACTACAGGAGGGACAGAGAAGTGCTGGAGCCTGTCCAGAGAAGGGCAACAAAGCTCAGGAAGGGCCTGGAGCACACACAGGTCCTGTGAGGAGGAGCTGAGGGAGCTGGGGGCGTTTGGTCTGGAGAAGAGGAGGCTGAGAGGAGACCTCATCACTCTCTTCAGCCACCTCAAGGGAGGTTGGAGAGAGGAGGGAAACAGCTTCTTCTCCTTAGTGATCTGTGACAGGACAGAGGAAAGGGATGGAAGCTGTGCCAGGGGAGATTTAGGCTGGATGTTAGGAAACTTTTTCACTGAGAGGGTTGTCAGGCATTGGAATGGCCTGCCCAGGGCAGTGGTGGAGTCACCATCCCTGGAGGCATTTAAGAGGCATTTGGACCTGGTCCTTAAGGACATGGTTTAGTAATTAGATGAAGGTGTTAGTCAAAGGTTGGACGGGATGATCTTGGAGGTCTCTTCCAACCTAAACATTCTGTGAATCTGTGATTTCTGCTCCTTGCAGTACTGCCTAGAGCTAAACCATAGTGTCTGTATCAAGCTTAGTGCTTAGATCTTCAGGGAACTATTTACATTTAGGAACAAGGTGAATGGGGCACAACCGAGGGGATATGGCAGGGCCTGTCTTTTGGTATGACATTCTAAAGAAATCTTATGTGCTCCATGCAGACCAAGTGATTGATACAGCTGGTGTGGACTGGGTGTTAAAGATTTCCCCCTGGATAAAGCCCAGAGTGATGGAAGCATGCCAGTGTTACAGCTGGGAGGATGTTCATGTACTTGCTAGTTATCCTACCACTGGAAGAGGAGGAGTACAGGAGGGTGTGTGTTTCACAGAGGTGCCACCAAAGCTCTTGGTTACCCTTTTCACAGCAGAAGCACCCTGAGGCTGTAAGGCCTCAAGTATCAGCTACTAGTCAGCAAAGGGACAGAGATGTTTTGTCTCTCTTCTTCTTTCTTCCATGCCTGCATTCAAAGCCAGACTGCTACCAATAAGCCAATGATGGTATCGTTTTTAAAACTGAGCTGTTTTAAAAATTGCCCTGATGTCTGTCTTATAATACAACACAAATGAAGAGGGCAGTAACTGAGTTTGAAAATGTCAGCATAGTGCCATTAAAGGGAAGGTAAACTTTGACAGCTTGATGGAGAAAGAAAGACCAACTTATCCCCTGGGATGGGATGTATTTGTAACATATGCCAGATGACATGATGCCACCAGGGTTTAATATATACTGTAAAACTGGATATAAACACCTCCTCTCACCTGAAAGATTCATAGATTTTGCTCATTTTATGCTAAAGACATCTTATCAGTATGTAAGTACAGCAGTATCCTTTCCTGGCTTGAATTACATGACTTTTTTTTTTTTTTTTTTTTTTTACAAGTAAACTTTACCTATCAAAAACCTGCCTGATTTCTGCTGTCATTAATAGTGGCACTTACTTGCAGTCTACCTTCCAACATGTCTCTATAGATCAGACCCTCCTTGTTTATCTTTTTCCTTCTGATACACTGAAGTTGGAGATTAAGCTTTCATGGGTCTGCACCGAAATTCTCTTGGTCTGTGTTTTAATGCTCTCATCCACTCTTCAGTCCTAAGTACACAGTCACCCAAGAAGCCCATTCTTAGAAGTGTTCCTCCTAGTGTATCCCAACACCAAATATTCACAAAACTTCCTCATAATGTGAGCTATTAATTTTTTCATTATCTTCCTCACCACTACCCTTCTTCTCTAGCAATGAACAGACTTATCATATAAGTCTCCCATCTAAACATCTTTTTATCTGCCTACTTCTGTTGCCCTCCTTCATCTCTCCCACTGTCTCAAGTGCTCTCTCCCTCCCTCTCTTCTCAGTGGGAAAAAGAAGACAAGAATAATTCTCTTCAAGCATTTCCAGTATCAAGCCCTTTGGTCTGGATTTGGTTCACTCTACAGGATCCAGTTCCAAACCTAGTCCCCAGCACTATTAAATTTGCTAGCTAGATGTAACCAGACAGAATGTCCCTCTGATGAAAAAATTCAGGGAGCTCACCAAACAAGAAACCAAATTGCACATTTTTTATATTCTCCTTGTCTTGCTTCATCACACCAAACTTTGCACCCTTCTGCCACCAGCATTTTCTTCCTAAAGAAAATAGACAAGGCCTTGGTGTAGCAGCACACAAGTCTTTGCAAGAGTCTATTGATGGTCTTCTGCCATAGAGGTGGCCATCACTATCACTCCTCTCATCTCCCAAGGCCAGGAACAACTGAACTACAGAAAGTGATAGTCAAATTGAAGGCTACAGGATATCAGTGTTAGTTAACAGAAATCTTCTGCATATGGGCAGATAATGATGTTTCCCCACACCCCCAGACAGCCACAGGATAACCTGCAATAAGGCAAGAAGAAAAATTCAGTAGCTAACTCTCCTGCCTTGTAAATTAAAGTGTTCTCATGGATATTTAGGGGAGAGAGATGGCACATGCCATTGCAGGTGTCAGTGTCACCTTGGTGGCAGGCAACAGCTGTCTGAAAAACAAAGATTTCCTCTTGCTAACAACTGCTGTAATTTTGCCCCCATGAGAAGCATCTTTGTGTTTAAGCTGGCCAATATGTTGGAAGAATTACTTCTTACAGTAAATATATTGAACCAGATGCTGACAAATATACATAATTACAGTAATCTCATTAATAGTCCATTAACATCTGTGATGCGCAGAGGTGGGTCAACAGCAGCCTCACTAAGTTCAACAAGGCCAAATTCAAGGTCCTGCACAGGACCAAGCACAAATATAGTCTGAGCATAAAATGGATTGGAAAAGAACTCGAGGGGTGTTGCTTGATAAGAAGCTTGATATGAGCTGGCAATGTGTGATTGCCACCCAGAAGGCTAATCAGATCCTGAGTGGCATCAAAAGCAGCGTGATCAGCAGGTCAATGGAGGCGATTCTTCCCCTCCACTCCTTTCTGGTGAAATCTCATCTGGAGTACTGTGTCCAGTTCTAAAGCTGCCAACACAAGAAAGACATGGAGCTGTTGGAGTGAGTCCAAAGGAGGGTCACAAAGGTGATGCAGGAGGGAGCACCTCTTCTTTGAAGACAGGCTGAGAAAGTTGGGGTTCCTCAACCTGGAGAAGGCTCCAGGGAGACCTTATAATGGCCTTCTACTACCTGAAGGGGGGCTTCAGGAAAGCTGGGGAGGGACTTTTTACAAGGACATGTACTGATAGGACAATGGGTAACGGCTTTATGCTGGAAAAGGGTAAATTTAGGTTAGGCATTATGAAGAAATTCTTTAGAGAGAGGGTGGTGAGACACTGGCAAAGGCTGCCCAGAGGAACTGTTAATGCTCACTTCCTGGAAGCATTCAAGGCCAGGTTGGATGGGGCTTGGAGCAGCCTGGTCTGGTGGGAGGTGTCCCTGCCCACGGCAGGAGTGTTGGAACTAGATGATCTTTAAGGTCTCTTCTAACCCAAACCATTCTGTGATACGATATGATTCTATGACATATGGACTACCCTATCTTAGATTATGTAATTCTTTGGTTATTTAACATTTGAAGTGTTAAACAGAAAGAATGTCAGAACTGCTTGAAATTTTTCCTGCCACTGTTTATCAGACTTCAATTCCTTCAGTCAGCTCTGTAAATTAAAACTAATCTGAAGTCCTGAAAAATTTGGCAGGATGTCAAGAGGTATTTTAATATGTTATATGAAAACAAGTCTCTCACACAAGCCTGGAGAGGGTGTCTCGGGATTTGAATTTTCTTTTTTGATGGTTCTGTCTTCCACAGGGGGGAATGAAGCCTTTCCTTGCATCACAAGAGCCATCTGCAAACAGACAGACCTAAGAAGTTCAAAACTTTTTATAATTCTGTGAAGAGCAAAATGCATCGATACTTTGTATTCTGCAATCCTTTGATGACTGAATTAGCTAAATGAGATTGAAATGAAAAGTGATTTGTAATGGGCTTTAATAAGAAATGAGTTTAACTGCCTTCCAAGCAATTGATGGGGAACAGATTAGGTTTAGCAATGTAGGGAGTTAAAAGAATGAAGAAGGAAAAGCATTTCCCTTTGATCTCAGCAAAGTTTCTTTAGGCGTCATCTGATCCAAACAAATATACAGCAAAAGGTTCATACAGTAGTGCTTTTTTTTAACCCTTTCACAAAACAAAGTCTAGTCCAAACTAGTATTACTGATGTTTGCCTTAGAAGTCTTGTTTCCCACTGCTACACAGCCTGTGCAATAGGAAACTTCACATTTCTAGCAAATGAGATTATTGTGAACTTGGGTTTACAATACAGGAATAAAAAGTACACCTTAACTTCCCTGGGAATTGTAGATTAGAGCTACTTTTTTCATGAACTCTACAAAGCCAAATATTTGTGTTCAGATGCCATGCTATCTTCTGGATTCACATTGTGTGCAGCAAAGCTGGAAGCATGCACACAGCTTTCTTGTTGTGAATCATCTCTTAAATGAAACTACTCCAGGCAACAAGGCCAACCAAGTTGCCACTTGAGCATATTTGGGAAGGAGGTGATGGGCCAGACCCACAGAGGAGGCAGGCATGGCTCAGCTGAGCCCTGGGACAGGGAAACCTGACTAAACCAGGTATGGTAAAACACAGGTATTCAAAGGACACTCATTTCAGCTCGTGAAATGAAGGGTGCCCTTGAAACCTGCAGATGCTTCTGCCTATGTGTAGGTACCTGACCAAAGCTGGATTAAGAACCTGGAGAACTGGCATCTTAATTTACCCCTCCATGGCCTTGCTCCACTTGTCCAACACCTGGATTGCTCTCTGCACATGAAGAGGATGTAAAACCTTACCTTTCAGGTTTCGCAGGGTTTGGTGAGTTTAGATTATGAGTGCAGATGTATCTGAGTGAAGGAAAATCAGAGTGGCAACTTACATGATTCAGGGCAACCTGTTGCAAACCTAACGTGGCTGCTCACATAACTCAGGTAAGCAGCAGACTTCAGACCTGCACCATGAAAAAACCCACCTTTTCTTAGTAGCAGTTCACTTACATTTCACACAAAAAATTCCAGTGGCTCTCCACTAATGGCAAATCATCTTCCTCTGCTTATGTCCCAGGGTTACTTTCATTTCTTTCCCCACATGCTGGTACCACTGCAGCATGTTATGAGTCAGGGATGCTTTCACAGCAGTATGAAGGGCAGTAACTTGTACAAAGCCTCTACACTGTTTATAGCCTGTGACTTCTCCCATGGCAGCTGAGAGAGACCCATCTTGCACCATTGAGGAATGAGCATTATCTGACACTGACTACTGACAGGCTGCAAAAATATTGATAGTGCATTTAGCAACAGTGCCCCAAATCTGGGCAAATGAGAGCTTATGTTCTGCAATAATTTTTTCCCATTATATTGCCTCATTCTGCTATGTATATTAATTGTCTGTTTTGGTTTGCTATTTAGCAGCCAGCTCCCTTTTAATCTAAAACTCAATCCCTTTAACTGTGTGCTTTAATGTATCTTCTGCTCTGCTGAAAGGTTAAACAGATCTCATTATCCATTTCTTGCAGAGATGGAATTTGTACAAAAGGCCTTGAGCAGGGCAATACAACTGGCAAGAAAGAGAGTAAGATTACAAGAAGCTGTTTTTACACTTAGCCAAGTACTGAGAAGCACCAAGACCACTTGAAATTAGGCTCTTAATGGGTCTCAACAGCTGAGCAGAACATCAAGCCTTTTCTGGTTTATGGCTGTTCTCACATCTGCCCCTTTCAGCATGGCATCCTCAAATAGCACCTCCTCAACATGTCAATGCATTAAGCAGATCAGTATAAAAGATGGTACAAGTCTAACTTTGTCTCCCTTTCTCCTGAATTGTTACACATTGCACGTTGCCCAACAATGCCTATTAAATGCCAGGTAGCCTCTGCTGTAGTTCTGACAGACAGCAGCAAGAAGGCCAAAGAAGAGGCAATCTCACCCTCCTCTACCCAACTTCCTGGCACTCCTGGTTGGCTCCTTACAGGGGAAAAATATTAACTACTACCTGGTGGTATTGTCATTCACAGGCACAGGAGATCTGGCTGACCATGGCTGAGCATGAGATGCTCACACACAGCCCCAGTCCCTTTTGGCACCTAAGTCCCCTTGGTGGCCCAGAGCCCACATAACCCACAGGACACTGTACAAAAGAAAGCAGCTGTGGTTTTAAGACCTTGCTAGAAAACTGTGATAGGAACAGGCCAAGGTCCAGCCTTCCCCTTTTACCATAAGTTTACTGCACCATACACCAAGGGCATCAGCAATTGCATTCAGTGCTCACTTCTGATTATGAGGACCAAACATGCACCAGGGGTAGCACCTCATTCACCCAGCAAAAACCCTTGTGGTGAGGGGGTGTCATTCTATCTAAAAGGGCTTATTTCACAGATAAGGCAACAAGAATCACTATACCAGTGCAGACAATAGCTAGCAGGAAGCTTTTGAGGAAGAATTGCAAAGTTCATGGAGTGGAGAACTTGAGCATTCCCCTTCCAGAGGGGAACTACTCCAAGCTGGGAGCCAGCGGCCAAGGTTCTTGCAAGCTGGTAGGGTCTGGTATTTGGAGAGAATTTTGAATAGTCCAGCATCAAGAGCAGTATGGTGTTATGTGCAACAAAAATAGTCAGTATTCATCAGCTTGTATCTCATTGCATTTGGCTCACTTGTTCAGTCTTAGCATTTTATCTCTTTTCTCAGACACACAAAAAAGGAAGATCCTTGTGTGACAGTCAAATCACCGTTCTTAGATTTCAACGAGGAAGCTCTCCCAACAGGATCTTACAACTTCACCTGAAGTTTAAGGAACAATTATTTGTTGTCTGAACTACACATTGCTGTGTCTGGGGACACAGAGTGCAGGAAACCTGCTTAGACCTTGCTATGAACTAATGCAAAACTAAAATAAAAACTGCTGCTTATTGAGCACTGCATTCTGTACCAACCACTCACAGAATCTATTATCAATGGAACAAAACATCCTTGGGGCAGCCTTGTTAGCAAAAGCTCTTGGAGCTTGTGAGCCCAAGAGCAAACAAATTGAATTTGTAGGGGGACATTAAATCCAACCCAAAGTTAAGGAGGCAGCTCTGAGTGTCAGCAGATCTGTAATTAGGGTTGTATTTCAGATTGTTCTATTCTAAGACTCCAGTTTATTATTACTGTACCTAGAAGATGGAAGGCTTTAATACAGAAAAAGTCAGCCTTTCAAATATCATTTTCCCTTCCATTCATCAACAGCACTACTATAGTAATGCATCAGACATGTGAATTCATGAAAAAAAAAGTAAGCAATTTCACCCTCAAGCACTACCATCTTTAATTTTCTTTCCTAATCAGCAGGTAATCATGTTGCAGGAAACTCAGCCCCAGCAAAATGCAAAATACTTCAGCTAAATTAATTGATGAATGTAAAAGGGAGTTCAGGACACAGCAGGCACCAGGAGATACTGGCCATCACTGAGGCTTGATATGGACAGAATCCCAGGTCATGGCTTTGTGTTGGCCCTCCTGCCAGCACACCCCTGCAAAGAGCTACATGGCACCTTCAGCAGCACCCAAGGGTCACCCCCAGCTCTCCAGGCTGTCCAGCATTTATGCACAGTGCATTGACAGAAAGCCCAATGAAGTGCTACAACTAAATATGTTTAAGACCAGCCATTTCAATTTGATTTACACTAGTTAAGTTTACCAAAACCAGGCCACTTCATATTTCAGATTTTTGAAATAAATCAGCAGCTTACTGAAAAAAAAAAAAAAAAAAGAACAAGAGACCTATGTTTCCACCAATGTCTGTATTTTAAAACTTTGAGTAATATTTACTCAGGCTTCATAATATAAAATGTCTCTCAGGATCCTGAGTGAAGCTGCAGGATGTTTTTTTTTTCTTTTGTTGTTGGTTTGTTGTTGTTTGTTGGGCTTTTTTTAAGCTTCTTTAATTTCTATAAGTTTCTAGATATATGGCTTTCTTGAACTATTACCCTTCTGGGGCTCAGCAAGATCTTGATGACCATCTCCAGTGCTCTTAGGTACAAATGCTGGCTGCCAGTGCACTGTATCAAACTTCATGCCAACACAGGAGTCAGTCATCCTCTGAGTCACTCTCCCCCCTGGCTGGGGCAGACACCCTGATAGAGGACATGAGCTGGTCCTGGATCTGCTTCCTGGGGTTCTCCTCAAGGTCTGTCTTGATGGCACCCGACTCCGAAATCTTCCACTCTAATTCTGTGCAGAGGAAAACAAGAACCATGAATCTGGGGAGAGAACACTGGGCTTTCTACAATAGCACCATGCACCACCTAAATTTACCTTCAGAAGTAAACCTACTAAACAACAAAAGCACCAATCTCACCCCCCCCCCCCCGAAAAATACCCAACACAAACTCTCAGATTGCCACAATTCCCCACTGCCCTTCCCACCCTTGCTTCCACAGCTGACTTCTGCTATCACTTTGCCATCACCACCACCAGAACCAGGGCCCTTGCTTCTTAACTCCTTCCCCTCTATTCCCACCCCCAGGTCCCAGCTCCTGCCCTGTCTCCTGCTCCAGCTGAGCTCTCCCTTCACAGTCACTAGCACTGCACAGGTTTCAGCCCAGGTCACAGGGCTCAGGATGCTGATCTGCATCCCACTGCTGGCATCCCCAGTGCCTCCCTGCTCCTTGTACAGCCAGGAATGCAAAAGAAGTGATGGAAGCAAAGCAGCAGGTTTAAAGATGACACTCCCAGTGATAGTAAATCCCACCTCCTTCTACCCACATAAGGGCAGAAGAGAAGCTTGCATTTCTACTGCTGCTGAAGGAATACTCATATATCACAACTGTTTCCATCATGTACCAAGCTCATGAAAATCAGAAGAGGCAGGGGACAGATTTGCTGAGGGGAGAAAAAAAAAAATTGTAGCCAGTCCATTTACACGTCTGAATTACAGGTATTTTTCAGGGATGTATTCTATAAACACAATTCACCCCTTTCCCACTATACCACACACTCATTATTAGCCCCTTAGCAAGACAGTAAGACTCCACCATCAGTGGCAGACCTATTACTGTATAGACCCAAATTGGATTGCTTCCCAGAAGTGATAGAAAGTCAATACAACACATTCAGTTGAAACCTTTCTCCTAGTCCTGCTGGCAACCCTATCATTAAATCCAATTTCCTTCAGACATTACAGAGTAATGAACACAACCTCACGCTTTCTTTAATCGCTAGTGGAAGTCACCTAGGCTTAAGAGGGAAGGAAGGAAGTAATAAAAAGAAAATGCAGAATTTCAGTGCCCAGCTTTCTGTGATGATTGAATTACCTGTACTTGTTGGTCCACCCCAAATCTACTATATATGTGCTAAAAATAAGAAAAAGCTAACTATACATTCTGCTACCACTGCTCACTTCAGCACATAATCAGGCAACTGCTGTAACTAGAGATACCCCCTCTCAAATCAGAGATCTCATTCATGTGCTTTTCCCCTTCTGAAAGATCAAAGCAGGGAAGTGTTTTCTACAGGACACACTCAAGATACCCCATAAACATCAGGGTCTTAGTTAAAAAAAAAAAAGAAAAAAAAAAAAAAAAAAAAAGAACATCTTATCCCAGCATATGCAGTGACACCATTCAACAGGAACCCTGAAATGCTGCTTAACTGAGGTCTACTTCAGATAAGGATGTCCTTAAAGCCTGACCTGGAAAAAGCTTGAAGGCATCTGGACAAACATGCCTCCTCAGAAAGCTGGTGGGTATCCCTTTAAATGAAGTGAAATCCACTAGGTTACATCTGAGTTGCATTTACTTGCCAGTGAGAGTGTTTTTCATTGCTGACCTCTGTCTTCAAGCACTGCTGAAGGAAACTATCCCTGGCCAATCACCTTCAAAAAGTAGCATTTATTGAAAAGCCACAGTGTTCTGAGATCTGCATGACTGCCCTCACCTCCTGAAGCATGTCATGCTGATGAGGCTGCACAGCCCAGCCTGCTGAAATGGGCGAAGAGAAGTAAGTCTAGGGAAAAAAACACAACCTCCAAGAAAGGTAATAACCCCTCCCCATAGAGCCCTGGGACCTCCAAATCATTAAGGAAAGAGCTTAATGCACTGCTATCTCCAGGAGATGGCAGGAGGAAAAGGAAGCAACCCAATTTTAGGCTAGCAGCCCCATTGGGACAGAGAGGCTCCCTTTAAAGACTCATGAGGAGTATAGCATGTGTGTTAGGAAGGTACAACAGACAACATCAGCTTGAAAAGGAAACAAGAAGCCCTACAATGCAATAGGCAAGCAATTCTCAGCTGCATGGTTTATCAAGCAACCCGGGGCACAATCAGTCATTCAGGTACAAGAGCCCCAAGGAATGTGTGTGGGTACTATTTACCTTTTACCATATTCAGGAAAATCTGTTTCACCTAGGGTGACATAGGGTGTGAATGCTTGCACACAGATGTAAGATAAATACCTAGATGTTGGCCTACCCAGCCACTCACTGCTTTTACAAGATAGCCTTGATGTTGCTCAGCCATACGGTACAAAAAAAAATCTAATTGATTTTTAGTACCTTCTTTCTCCTCCTTAGCCTCACTTCTCCCATTTCCAGCAAAGCAGTTTGGGTTTTACTTTGGATGACTGGAGATGCAGACACTCACCATCCCTTGTCAGATTCATGCCACCAAACACTAAAGGCCCAATGAACTGAGCTTTGATGTCTCCCTCCAGGTAGACGAATATCGTAGGCAGGTTTTTATCAGGGTAGTTGGGAATGCAGGTGGTGGAGATAGCTTTGATGAATTTCACATCTCTGAATTTTCTTGCAAGCCCACTCATATGTTGATTTATTAAGGCACAAAGTGGAATTCTGTGAAGAACAGACATAAGGAGAAAATGAAAGACTAGCTAGAAAGTAATCTGCTCTATAAGTAGCATTTACGGAAAGACAAATGTACCAGAAGCAATTTCTGGATACTTTTGTTATCCAGTATTCCAGAATTCAAAGGAAATCAGCATCACTGGAGGTTTTGGTCGGTGGTAGGTCTTTTGTTTTAAGATAGCAGCAATACAGCCTTCTCCTCTACCATACAGAGTAATTGGTTTATGAAAATATGATGTTTAGAAATAGCATAAGCAAGGGCCAACCAAAGAAAAGCTGCTGGAAGAAAGCATGCAATGAACAATGAATGCCTGTGACAAGTGGACAATGAACCTGTGAGGACACTAGACACTATGAACAAAATCAAGTATTTCTAACCCTCTCCATAAAATTCTAGCAATTTATCAGACCTTTTTGTCAAGTGTCTTCATTATGCTGACAGGACTGGAGATTTTATTTACTCCATTTTTCTGCATCCAGTAACCAGACTACAGATCTGGTACAGTGATACTTCTAATGCACAACCCCTCACACTTTGTACACGATCATTCCAAGGTTCAATATTTCAGTGGCAGCAGATATACCTCTATGGTAGCTGTTTGCAGCTGAACTAGTCACACTATACCACATAGATGTATTAAAAAGCCACTTTATGATAGTTTTGCTTTAGAGCCAAATTAAGCAGTCCTAGTAAGGAAACTACTAATTCAGTATTTTATTTTTTAGAACTTCAGAGTCAATTCCTTAATTTCCACAACAATTACACATTTGTCCAGAGCATTTCTAGCCACTGACAGTGAAAGGTTTAAAGGTTAAAAAAATTCTTACCCTTGTTTGTAGAGGTGTAGGACTACCCATATACCTTTTCCAGCCTTTGTAACCTCTTGAACATAATCCTTCCCAGAAATCTCCATAACTTCACCAAAAATATTCTTCATTTGAGCTGCTTTCATTTCTGCTAACCTTTGCTGCCTGAACAGGAAGAAATGGGAAAGAGATGTTAAGACCAGATGCATTTTTGACAGAAAACCACTTAAAGGTACTGGCTGAAACCTCAACTTCAGAGACACACCACAAACATCTTCAAACTCCAGAGAAACAAAAGCAAGTTGACATGGTCTATGGATGCTCTTATATTTGCATCACAAGTGACAACCACCAACATGCAAAAAGTACAACCAGGCTTCATAACACTTTTTTTTTTTTGCCATTTCTGCCCTCAGCAGACATTTCTTCTGCAGATTAAAGAGCAAACTAAATGGCAAAAATCACAAAAGGTGGTACAGAGCTAGTGGAAAATTAACACTTTAATCATGTAAAAACCTGCAGCACCTTAATCTCATTAGTGCAAAAATTGAGAAACCTTGGAGGTGATTTTCAAGGCTCTCAGAATCCCCAGCCATGCACTCGGCAGGTGCACATTATCTCTGCAATACCAGGGTGTAGATAAAGGACACCAAATTTAAAACCAGTTATCCCATTAAAGACATTTAGAAGCTTTACAAGAGACCAGAAATAAAACTGACTTTTTCTACCATCAGGCCTAACAACATCCTTCCTCTCTTCAACAATATTTAACAACATATAAAAGAAGAAAAAAAAGTAATCCAATTTTCATAAAACCCAAGTTCTGTATGCTGCTCTGACCTGTACATTTCAATAGCTCTCTCATCTTCCTCATTAAATTCATCTTCATTTTCTTCCAGCTCTTCCAGAGTCATGTCCTCATAAGTTCTCACTAGAATGGAAAAAGCATCAAATCAACAAAAACCTTGTTCCAGGATTAAAACCTTTATCAGTCCAACAGAAATTATTTACTTTCAGGACAGATTAACTATGGGAAATACAGCTTTTTATAATTACTACTATTACTGGGTTTTTAGAAAATATTACACACTTTAGACAAATAGATGGAAAGACAATGATGTAAAGGACTTGGAGCTGAAGGCTGCTTAGATTAGCACACAAGTACCCCAACTAGCTTTCAAGTTTGGTGGCTGCAGTCAAGACCTGCCTAAAAGATTCACAACACACCAGGGATGCCCGAACAACAGAGAGGAAGAAGCATGTAAGAGGTCTCATGGTCACGAGATGCTTTTACTTGCACATTTACAAGGCAGACTCCGTTCACACTGTTCTTTTTGCAGTTTTTAAACATTTACTTCCATAGCAATATGAATGTGACATCAAGAACAAAGCTTTCCTGTGCTGAAAGAATGCACACACTCAGGAATGTATTTGCTTGATAGCACCGACAGCCAATCACCCTATACAAGAAGCATCTTTGGCATTCTTTACAGACTTGGGAAGACACATTAGTTTACATCCATCTAAACATTACTCTTGGCCACTACTTTATGCAAGCTTCCTCTAGGAACCATTCCAAGACTTGGCCTGCTGCTGCTACCTGAGTTGGCCTGGTCACTCACCAAGAGACTTCTGAAGGATGGCAAGCTGCTCCTCTTCCTTTGCACGCTCCAGTTCCTCCAGGTTTTCTTTTGGAGGAAGAATACCTTTCTTGCGTAGGACGTCATTCCACTCTGTGTCTTCATTTGGGTCCTAAAACAGAACAAGAAATTGATGATGTGTATTCAAAGAAAACTTTGATGCTTCCAGAAGTTAATATCAGCAAGTTTTTCAAGAGACAGAGCAAACTGCTAAAGTGTTAACTGGATGGTGTCAGGTTAATCTGGATGGTGTCAGGAAGTCACAGTGTGCATCCCCCTGATGCTGAGGCTTCTTTGCAGCCCCAGAAGAGTTATATTCTTTTATTCCTACTTTACTGTGAGGGTGGTGAGACACTGGCACAGGTTGCCCAGGAAAGTTGTGGTTGCCCCATCCCTGGAAGTGTTCCAGGCCAGGTTGGAAGGTGCTTTGAGCAACCTGGTCTGGTAGGAGGTGTCCCTGCCCATGGCAGGGGGGTTTGAACTAGATGATCTTTTAAGGTCCCTTCCAACCCAAACCAGTCTGTGACTCTATGATATTCACAGCACACCCTACCCTGGTAGGGTACAAAAGTCTGAAGTGCTATAATCATTGCTGAAGTTCTCATAAGATGAGAGATAAGGCAAGGAAAGCAGCTGAGTGACACAGAATCATGCTGGCCACAGGGCTCACATACAGAGGCTTAACAGAACAACCAAATCAGCAACCATTGTGTTGACAGCTGCTGGTGAGAAGACACCCAGGGACCAGCCCTGCAGACATAACTGAATACATACAAGTCTCCTTGGTAGGTACCAGTCCGTGAATACACAGGTGCTTGAATAAGCAAGCACAGTCTCCTCTGGACAAGGCTACTGGTAGAGAAAGAGATCTAAATCTATGCCTAGCCTCTTCATGAAAGTTAAGATGAGATTTTACTGTGAAACCAGTGCATAACCCCACAAAACAAGGCCAGCAGGCAGACATGGGAAACTCGGCAGAAGCTTTTCCAAGTTGTGTGGCACTTATTTATTTATTTTATTTATTTTTCAAAAATACATGAAAATTCTGAGATGAGTACTCATAGAGTGATTTTTTGTTACTTCCTGTCTAGGACAAAAAACAAAACAAAACAAAAAAACGACAAAAAACCAAAACAAACAAAACAAACAAAACAAAAAACCCCAAACAAACAAAAAAACAAACAAAACAAAAAAAACACAAAAAACCCACAAAAAAACAAAAAAAAACAAAAAAAAACCCCAAAAACACAAAAAACAAAAAACACACAAAAAAAACAAAACAAAAAAAAAACAAAAAACCCAAACAAACAAACAAAAAAAAAACAAACAAAAAACCAAAAAAAAAACAAACCAAAAAACCCCAAACAAACAAACAAAGAAAAAAACAAAACAAAACACCAAACAATCACCAAAACCCAAACCCGAATACAGGTTTGAAAACCAAACCCACTGTTTTGCTACATCTTATGCTGGGTCTGTTGAAGACCACACCTTTTCTCTAAGCCAAAACACAGGATTTCTGGACTACTGGGAAAAAGAAACAAAACAAACCCACAAACAAAGCAGAAAACGGAGTAGCACAGCAAACAGCACACCAGGTTACTGAGTTTCGTCAGAGCTGTTTTGCTTTTTTCCTCTGTCTGTGGTCATTCTTCCCTGGGCACAGCATCTCTCAGCACCTTCTGTCGCTTACCAACACCCTGTCAGGTGCCTAAAACCCCCCCCCGCCCGCCTGCTGACTACGGCAGCGAAACAAATACCGTAATTGGGAAAAAAAACCAGAACGAACAAACAAAAAACTAACCAATGAACCGCCACAGAACCATGGCACGGAGATTTATAACACAATCACCACATGACAGACACTCCCGAGAGGGACGATACCTCCGGTGAGGGCGGCCCATGACTGCCTGCAGGGCCGGGGCCCGGAACCTCCCCGTGCCCGACCTCCCCTCACCGCCCACCCGGCCGGGCTCCCCCCACAGCACCTCCCGGGACCGCCCAGCCTCCTGGATGCTCACCTGCATCCTGCCGCCGGGACCGGGCGGCTCAGAACCAACTGGGCCGAAAAGCGCTGGGTTGGGCCGGTTCCGGCGTGCGCGGCGCGGCCCGGCCGGAGGAGGCGGTACTCCCCGGCGGGGCGGGCCCAGAAGCGCGGCCGCTTCCCTCACCGCCTAATAAGGCCGGTGCCGGCGGCCGGTCCGGTCCGGGGGGGAGGGTTGTTGTCCTAAATCACTACACCACTACACCACAGCTGCGTGTAAGCTGTCTCAAGCCCATGGCAGGAGAGCTTTAACCCAAGGGCTGTTTGGCCAGAAAACCCCTCAAACCTACATCAGCTGAGAAACGATGCAGGGGCTAAGTCATGGAAGGCAGAGGAATTCCTTCTCGGCTTCCCAGGGGCACAGCCTCGCAGCCTGCACAACCTCAGAAACTTTCCCTCATCCCTTTTCATCGGAGCTCAGCCAGGTTTGCGCTGCAGGCCTGGTCTTGCTTTGCCCCTTTTATCCTCATTTCAGCAGCACGGTGAAAGATAGGAGATCGTGTCCTCCGAAAGTAGCCAGCCAAAGATGCTCTGGAAAAGAGTTACACAGTGAAGAAAAGAAGCAATGAATCCTATAGTAGTCTGAAAAAAAACCCAAACCCCCCAAACCACCACCAAAAACCCAACAGGTCAATCCAAAGCATGTAACATATTCTGAAACTAGTTTCAGAAACTAAAAAGAACTGAACTTGCACTCAGTTTTGGTCCCTGCTGTACAAAAAGGATGCAGACAGGCTGCAGAGTGTCCAAAGAAGAGCCACAAGGATGATCAGAGGGTTGGAGCACCTTTCACATGAGGGAGACTGAGAAAAGTGGTTTGTTCAGCCTGAGAAGAGAAGGCTTAGGGGAGACCTTATTACAAGTTCCAGTACTTAAAGGGGGGCTACAAAGAAGATAGAGACTCCCTATTTACAAAGAGTCACAGGGACAGGACAAGGGGCAGTGGGCAATGGTTGCTCCTGGTGAGATTCCAATTGAACACAAGAAGAAAATTTTTCACTATGAGGACAGTCAGACATTTCAATGGTCCCAGGGGAAGTGGTGGATTTCCCCCACTTTGGAAAGTTTTAAGTCTCAGCTCAGCGGGGTGCTGAGACACGTAGTACAAAAAATAATACCAGAAGGGTTGAACCAGATGATCCTTGGGATCCCTTCCAACCTGGAATTCTATGATTCTATGAAACTCGTGTTTCTGAAACTCATTTCAGAAGTTAAAAAGAAGCAGTGGGCTACTTCCTAGCACCTTCCTGTCTTCCTTTGTCACCTGTGATGCAATTAGATGGGAAGAGAAGTCCATTTTCTGTGGGTCAGCCCTGCTAAAATGAGTTCACAGACACCCCTGCAGTGTGGCAGCAGAGCTGTGAGCCCCTGTTCTGCCCAGTCCCAAGTGGCTTGTCTGTGTTGGATAGTGTGACTCTGTAGGGCACCCAGGGAAAGCAGCATGGCCGTGAGATGTGGGCATCCCAACCAGGCAGCATGCTGAGCTGGGCATGGCCTCGGCTCCTTGCACTCACTAGTCAGTGTCATGGTGTTATTCTACACCTGAATGCACAAACCAAACCTGGCACCCTCATAGGAAATTGTCAGACATAGGGAACACTTCCCTAGGAGCATCTAAATACTGCTGGTGAGTTTGGGGGCTCTCCTCTCCTTTAGTTTTTCTCTGTAACTCTCACTTTCCTCTCAGTCTCTTTTTTTTGTCTGTTTGCATTTCATATCCTGCACTATTTCCCCACTGGCATCTGTCCTAATTTTTATTTCCTTGTTCTGTTAAAAAATCTAATAATATAATCAAACCTATATTAGCTATTCTTATCAGTTATAACTATCAATACTTCAGATAATGTTAGGATTGAGTAATGGACAATTAGAATATGAAGAAATTTCTGCCTAGATAGTTACTGTCATTTTGAGTCTGTATTAAACCATCATTAAGCAAACTCTGAGGAGTGGGTTGAGTGTGGTGACCCCGGTCCATTTGGGATCAATGTCCCATCCCCTAAAAATGGGCATGTCTTCCCTTTCAGAGAACTGAGCATATGTTGCACTTTCTTCTCAAGGACATGCAGCAGAGGAGAAGGGAGAAGAAGCCTGTTCCCATCTCACCCTCCTTTTATGCTCTCTCCTAATGGTCAGCTTGCTCACCAGGAAAGGGAGCCCAGCTCTGAGTCCCTTGAAAAACATCCCCACACAACCTACCATCAGGCCTTAAAAGTGTGGTTTTGGGGGCATTTGGAGAAATGACTGTCTCTGCTCTGCCAGGGGCCTGGAGGGGAAATTCAGAAGCCCTGTTATAACATGTTATAACAAGTTAGACATCCTGTTCACACCCATGTATCCTGAAGGGTGTGGGAGCAGTTACCCTGTGCTAAGGCTGGTCTATTGAAAAGTAAAGCACAACCACCTTTTCTGTGTCCAAAATAGAAGAAATTAATGTCTGTGCTTTGAGAAGCCATCAGTTGCTATAGTGAATATTTGGATGCATGAAGAGTGCCCCATATTTGTCTCCCAGAGTCCTGAGGTGGAGGAAGACTCAGCTTTACCCAGCTTGGACTAAACACACATCTCTGTGGGAAAAGTGGCTTCCTGAGTGATAAATGGAACTACAAATACATGATGTGAGACGTTTAGATCAGAAAGTAAAGGGTTATAGAGCCTTCTGGCAGTGCAGCATGTGAGTTTATGGTTTTGGAATCTCGATTTTGGAGTCTTCTGCAGGCACTCCGGGGTTTTTTGGCTCTGACCCTCAGTCAATACCTGGCATGCAGAACTGAAAGCTTAGCTATTGGTGCCAGTTTTGCTGTATTAACATTTTGACAGAGCCCGGGCTTTCAGGAGGACCTGCTGGTTGAACAGTCATCTTCTGTGTCTGCAATACCATCTACACTCATGGCTCTTGTAGGATGATGATTGGAACCTATTTTAACACCAGAATGCAAATACTGAAGGAGCTTGAGCAGAGAGTGTACACTAATTTTTTTAAAAGGTGATCAAATATATTAATTTGAATTAGGTGAGATTTTTTCCCTGATGGACTGAGAGGATGTAGCCAAAGACCCTTGGCACCAGAACCCCTCCTCTGCTCCCACAGTAAACCCCTGAGCCCCATGTGGGGCAGAGAGCTACCAGAAGAGGGGGCAGAAGCCCACATCTTAGGAGCAGCCCCATCACATCACTTGGTGGGGCTCAGGCTCAGATGAACAAAGCATAACTACCTGCCCAGAACACACATAGAGCAATACACGGTTTCGTCCCTTCTACACAACTAAAAATACATCATATTTATAAGGCACATTTCCTCTGTGTTCTTCTTCTCAAGTTTCATCAGAAAAGACAGGACTGATTCTGCACACAGTGTACAGATAGAAATGCTCCAGACTGAGTGGGTGAGAGGTGACAAGTTACCCAGTGAGACTGAAATACAGCTATAGCTCAGCCCTTGGAGGCTGCCTGGCTTTCCCTTGTCCTTGAGAATTTGCTTCTTAGAATCATAGAATTGGCTGGGTTGGAAGGGACCTCAGAGATCATCAAGTCCAACCCTTGATCCACTACCGCTGTGGTTACCAGACCATGGCACTGAGTGCCACATCCAGTCTCTTTTTAAATATCTCCAGGGATGGAGAATCCACTACTTCCCTGGGCAGCCCATTCCAATGTCTGAATGCAATGTTCTGGGCACCTATAAACTGTTTCTTCTAATTCCCTCAAATCAGGGTGTTGTGGTTTAACCCCCCTCCCCTGGCAGCTCAGCTCCGCACAACCACTCACTCACAGCACTCCCCTGGTGGGACTGGGGGAGAGAATGAGAAGGGTAAAAGAGAGAAAACTCCTGGTTTGAGATAAAAACAGTTTACCAGGTAAAGCAAATACTGTGCATGGAAGCAAACCAGAAATCATTCAAAGCAAGGAATTGATTCACCTCTTCCCATTGGCAGGCAGGTGTTCAGCTATCTCCAGGAAAGCTGGGCTCCATCGTGCTTAATGGTGTCTTGAGAAGACAAATGTTTCTCCCCTCTTCTTCCCCTAGATTTATAAGCAGATCATTAAGTCATTCAGTACAAAATATCCCTTTGGGGATATTTGGGGTCCTGCCTGTGTCCCATCCCAGCTCCTTGTGCATCCCAACCTACTCGCTGGTAGGGAGGGCTGAGAAGCAGAGAAGGCCCGGACTCTGTGCAAGCCCTGCTGAGCAATTCCTGCAACACCTCTGTAATACACTGCAAACATCTCTGTAAACACTGCTTTCAGCACAAATCCAAAACCAGCCACTATGAAGAAAATTAACTTTATCCCAGCAAAAAACAGCACACAGGTGTTAGAAGGAATTTGAACCACATGTGAGAATGACTCATTAATTGTCCATGTGACCCACTGATGAGGGGAAAAGTTGTTAATAAAAAGGTTCTGCTGAGGACTAGGGGGAATGGTATTGTGTGCCTTGTTTGCCTTTGAGTGCTGGCTGCAAAGAAGCATAGACTAGAAGAATTTTTGAAGGTAATGGAATATGTTTTTAATTTATAATACATAGTGAAATGTTTGGGGTTATTGTGAGCTTTGTATTGTTTTTAAACTTGTTTGTATTTGCAACACAGGGTTTCTGCAATGTGAGTAATCAGAAAATGAAAATAGGGATAAGGAGTTATGGCTTCGTTTGCTTGGATTTTTTTATGGGCTGGGATTTCTTTGTTCCTGTCTTTCAAATCTTAATTTTTTTTTTCTTAATATTTAAATCTCTATAAACACTACACAAAAAAAATCCACCTATGGTAACCAAGTAATGGATATTTTTGTATATTGAAAACATCCGTGTTGGGAGGGATTGTCTCTATTTACTCGTAGAATTGTTATTTAATTAATTATTTTTGCAACTCCAATTGTAAGAGTATTCTAGTTTGACTGCACCTTGAGTAAATAGATGTTAACTTCTATTCTTTAGTCTGCATTTTTATGCCCAAATACGTTCTTCCTTTTCCTGATGGTGAACACTTTCAGTTCTCTCTCAGCAGACAGAAAATACTCCTTAGGGTTTTAATTTAGAACTCTCTATGAAAACCTTTTAGAGTATTTGGGGTATAAGATTCTATGGGCTGCAGGAATTTTTTAATTGTTAGATTTAAAGTGAAAGATCTAACTCGGTAATGGAAGAAGTTAGAATACAGATTCCTCTTAGAAGAGGAAAGCTTGGACTCAGGTTAGATTTGACATAACATTTACAATGTTTAAGAAAATCTCAGTGAGGAATACTCACTGTGTCTCCGTCTCAAACACATTCCAAGTAGAAGGGAGAAGCCTCTTCTTTTGAGCTCTTGGTATCTACTTCAGTAAGCCTTTCTTGTCGGGTTGTCGGAACACTCTGGTTTTGCAACAAGTCCTCTCTCCTAAAAGTTGGCTGGAAAAGGGTGGTAGTTAAAATCTTAGCTTCACTAGTAATATACTACGGTGTGTGGCTCTCTCTCTTCAAGCTTTCTCCTTGATGTGGAAGAAGAGTAGGTGTAACTCTCCTTCTTATTTTCTCCTCTTGGTACCAGTTACTTATAGCCCAAGCACACGGGTAATTTGAAGATCTCCATCCCTTTTGGTCTCCTTATCCATCAGGATGTCTGGACACGGAAAGAAGCGTGCCGTGGCTGGCAAATCTGGAGCTGCACCAAAGAAAACCAAATCAGCCAAGGCTGGTCTGCAGTTCCCTGTGGGTCGTGTCTACAGGCTCCTCAAAAAAGGGAAGTACACTGACAGAGTTGGTCCTGGTGCTGCCATCTACCTGACTGCTGTGCTGGAGTACCTGAGTGCAGAGATCCTGGAGCTGGCAGGGAATGCTGCTCGGGAAAATAAGAAATCCAGGATTCTGCCAAGGCACATCCTGCTGGCTGTGAGAAATGATGAGGAACTGAACAAACTCTTCGCCTCTGTGACCATTGCTCAAGGAGGAGTTATGCCAAATATCCTTTCCCAGCTCCTTCCAAAGAAAACTCTCGGAGATGCCGGTCCTTCTCAGGGTCAAGGTGGTAGCCAGTGAAACTTGTTTTTCCTGGTCTGGTCTGTGCACTTATGGATGATGGAACTTGGTAGAACTGATTTGTATGCATTTTCTTCTTTGTCAAGTATTTTTTCCTGTTAATTTAATGCATTTTTAAAGCTTGTAATAAAGTTCCTAGAATGCAGCATTGTTCTTTGTTCTTTTTTCAGCTTCCCTTCCAGGGCTGGAGTAACATGGAAAATTAAAAAAGTTTATCACCCAAATAACTTTAAAAATCAAGTACAAGTTTACTTTTGAATACATTGCATGTAGCTGTTGTGGAGCAAAAAGAGGAGCCAAGCCACACTGCTATTCCTGTTCATGTGAACTTTTCTTCCATCACAGATTCATAGTGCATTTAGCTGAGTGCCTCAGAGATTTAACTCTGCTTTAGAAGTTAGTAATATTATGATTTCAAGTCATCTTACTTGCAAAGCTGTAGTGAATGACTGTCTCTTTTTAGCCTGCTCCTCTTCATCACCTATAAACAACCATAGGTAGGCTATTTAAAATCTGGCACAATAATTGTGCTGTTGGTAAAGGTGACTGCCTTGAAAAAGTCCCCATATCCAAAAGAGTCTCCCTGGCCTTTGCTGGCTGAGCCATTGAAAGCTTTCCCCTGCCTCCCGGTGAAGTGCCCTGAATGTCTCTGTTTGTAGCAGGTGCTGAGGCTTGCTGATGAGCTGGAAACCAGGGACCTGTGGCAGCTGCATTAGGATCAGTCTGCCCCCAGGTCACTGTCGCATAGATTTCACAGCATCTTGCACAGAAAAAACCTTTTTAGGACTGGCTTCCTAAACTGTAGATGGAGTGTGACCTTTTTTTATATTTGAAAAAGATCTGCCTGTCCAGTTGAGTTTGATCTGGTGCCTTTCCCCCCCTGTCTCAAGGCATGAGGGTGCCAGAGCCTCCAGACCAGGTTTTATGATGCTGAGAGACATCAGATCTGTATGCAGCTGAATTAATTACTCACTCCAAGCTGTGCTTGCATAACCATGAGGATACCTGACTGAGTGGACGCTCATTTTGAGGTTGTGGGCAGCAAGAACAGTCATTGTATGCTGCCTGGTTTTCAAGACCAATTTGATGACCAATTTTTTTTGACCAATTTGCACTGTCCTGCAGTTAACCCAGTGAAGTGAGAAAAAGCACAGGACGCTGTACCAATGAGAAGTAAAAACGTCTGAGAAGAGATCTTAAGCTTTGTCTGTATAGTAAGCATATGCACTATGTAACTAGATGCTGTTTGCATCTGTAATGAAAAACAAGTTTTAAAGGAGGTACATGGAAAAATGAACATGTTAAACTGAAATTGTTTTCTCTGTTTGACCAGGGCAAGTAAAAGCAGGTTTGGAAATTATTATTTCTTTTCAGTGAGGAAAAATCTAAAGGTAGAACACTCAAGCAATGTACTAGTTTTGTACAGTTTTTAAGCGTGTTGCTTACAGGACCCTTTTCTAATGTGCAGAACTGTGTGTCACTCATCGTCCTGTTCCTACATGCAAGCTGCTCCCATGACTCTGCTCAGCACCACTAAATATACCCTGCAAGGCACTGCCGGTACCCAAGTAGCTTCTAGAGATGCCTTCACCTGCCATTTTCCATCTGGTAAAAGACACTGATTGAGCTTTGGCCCTATCTCTACTTACACCCAAAGAGTTTGTGGTGAAGTGCTGGTCCAGTTCAAACATCAATTTTTGAGGTATTTCTTTGCTGAAGAAAAATCTTGTTTAGTGCCTTCTAGCCAATAGTTCAACCCATTTGTAAATTAACCAGACAGTATAGAGATCTGAAAATTCATCCCTCTGGTTTCACAGTAACAGAGGGTAGATGTCTCCTAACCCAACTGTTCAGCAAAACTTTCTGTTGGAGCAGGGCTTAACTTGCTAGCACTCCTGTATTTGAAGAAAAAGATTACTTAGCTGTCACCACACCCTTGACCCTAGACAGGACATATTATGCCTTGCACCACAGCTGCACATGACTTTGAAAAAAAAAAAAATGTGACTGTGTGACAAATGGGATCAGGTCCTTGAAGAGGGAGAACCCAATGTCATAAGTTCTGAGCTTTCCCAGGATCTGCAGCCCGGTTACAAAGCAGTTTGGCCACTGCTGTCAGCATAAAGAGAATTGGTACAAATTGCTAGGTTTAATTCTTGATGACTGCAGCAAGGTGAGGTGTGCCCCCTTCCAACTGTAATAAATTAACTGGCAATCAACAACACTGCAGTTCTCCGAGGAAGTAAATATTAGGCTTGTTTCCAGAGGACATCAGCTAACAAGCTGCTCAGCAGCTCTGCAAGGAATAATGACAAATTCTCATGCTCTCAGGGACTACGCTGAGTTGCTCTTGTGTTGGGACCTTGAGTATTTTTTTTGGTTTGAGTTACTTAATCATTACTCACCCAGGTGGCATTTAATGATGCCAGAGTTGGTAATGATGTGGCTACCACTGTGGAGTTTAAAAGGGGGCAGCTCTTGGTGGAAGTTGTGGTTGAGGGATTGGGGTAGTGGTATTGTTAGAAAAGCAGCAAAGCCAACAACCTCTTCAAGTGAGAGTTTGTTTTTAAAAAATGACAGTATACTTTGTGTTAGGTAGTCTCCTGTGAAGCAATGGTTTTGTATAAGACTTCTTAAGGGGAGATTTAGGGGTTTTTTATTTATTCGTGTAGGCAATTTTTAGAAACTCATCTATCTTTTTGTTGTGCCTTTAAGCACTTCAGTTTCATACCTAATTTAGTTCCTTGCTAGAGACCTTTTCATTGTTTAAAAACAACTAATGATTAAAACTTGAGAACAATTCCATATACAAGAGCAGAATTTTCCTGTTTGTTTTCCAGTTGCTTTGAATTAGGTGTTAAAGAGTAATTGGTACTGTTCACTACCAAAGACTTTACCTCAGTAATAAGTGATGGGACTTTTTAGCATCAGTGCAATACCATACAAGAATATAGTACTTGTTCATTTCTAGTAGCCTGATGTACAGTGTGCTGACCAGAGCGATTTCAGTATCTGATGTAAATCAAAGATTTTTCCTGTAAGTCTCGCTCCTGATTGTGGTCTATTGCCTTGCAGCAATAGGTGCCCTCACCTCTGGAAGACAAGATCCATTTGAAGTGGTTTCCTGTAGATAAAGTTCTTTTCTCCTGTTCTTACTTCTGGAAAAGACATGAATTTCTAGCTCATTCTTTCACAAGGCCATTAGTGCAGAAACTGCTTAGGTTCTTACCACAGGTAAGTTCAAAGAAACTTCCCTGCGGGCTTACTGAGCACTTGTAAGTCTCTTGAAGCCAAGTGTGCGTAACCTTTCTCCATAATAGCAGTCCTCCTTTGGAACTGGGTCAGATCTTGCTCCTAAGTTCTATCTTAGTCTTTCGAAAAGGTTAGAAATCTAGCAGATGACTGACCTGCTGCTCCAACTGGACATGTGGATGCCTCTTAGCTGGAAACTCATCAGACTCTCCTAGAGCAGCAGCCTGACTGTCACGGTTTAACACCGGCCCAGCAATTAAACCAAATAACAGATGCTCTCTATTAATTCCCCTCCCTGATAAAGAAAAGAGAGAGAATAAGGGAGAGAGACTTAGGGGTTGGAAACTAAACTACACAACTTTAATGAAACAGTAATGATAAATAGGGAAAAAAAAAAACCAAACCTAAATATATACAAATATACTTGATTGAAAATTGATCCCACATTCCTCCCCTCTTTCCCTCAATGGCTCACATCACCACCGAGGCTGCAGGGCAGCCCTGGGAAAGTCCAGGCTGGAATCCTGGAGTCGGCAGCAGTCGGGAGCTGGAGGCAGGAACACACAGATTCAGGCTGGCAGGGATCAGGAGCACAGGCAGAGGAATGGATGGAATCCTCCCAGGATGCTGAAGCAAAAACAGGGAACAGGCGAAGAAGGGGAAGAAGGAAGGGAAGGGATTTGATCCTCGTGATCCCTCAAATTTATACTGAGTATGACGTGTATGGGATGGAATAATCTGGTCAATTTTGGCATCTATCTTGTCCGCTCCTCCGCAAAGGAGGGTTTCAGGTGTGACCTTTTTACTCCTCCTCTCCTTCTGGAGGGCAAAATGTTCCTCAGAGCTGAGCAGTGTCCTTGGCTCTGCACACACACATAGTTCTCTGGCAGTAACTATAAACATAGAGTGTTATCAGTTCTAGAAGCAGACACTGTCTGAGAAACTTGCTGTTAATTTCAGCAAGTGCAGCTGCTTACAAGAGACTTAGCTGAAAGCAAAAGTACAAGACAGAAAATCACCTTTATCCTGGCCCAAACCAGGACATTGACCCATTGCTCCTTCAGATAAAACTATGTACAACTAGCAGACTTTCTGAGAGGGGAAAACTGATTTGAAAGGGGATTAGATAGGCAGCAAAATGAGGAGGAAGAAAGGACTTAGATGCTCAGTTTCTGTATGTACGGATTTTAAAAATTATTTCTCTTTTTTTGTTGTTTTTGGTTTTTTGGGGTTTGTTTGTTTGTTTGTTTTGTATTGGTTTATTTTTGGTACTAGATTGATGTTAGAATGTGGGAAGAAAACCACAAAGCTCCTCCTTGTGCCAAAGAAAACCAAATCAGCCAAGGCTGGTCTGCAGTTCCCTGGACAGGCTCCTTGAAAAAGGGAAGTACACTGACAGAGTCGGTCCTGGTGCTGCCATCTACCTGACTGCTGTGCTGGAGTACCTGAGTGCAGAGATCCTGGAGCTGGCAGGGAATGCTGCCCAAGAAAACAAGAAATCTAGGATTCTGCCAAAGCACATCCTGCTGGCTGTGAGAAATGATGATGAGCTGAGAAGCTCTTCTTCTCTGTGGCATCACTCAAGGAGTGTTACCTAATGTTCTTCCTCAACTAAAGTGAAGAAGTGTGGCCTGGATGATTTGGTAGTGAGGTGGATTGTTACCTGGTTGAAGAATAGAAGCCAGAGAGTTGTAATCAATGGGATGGAGTCTAGTTGGAAGTCTGTTTCTAGTGGAGTCCTTCGAGGGTCAGTACTGGGACCGGTACTATTCAATATATTCAATATATTTATTGATGACCTGGATGAGGGAATAGAGTGTACTACCAGCAAGTTTGCTGATGAAACAAAGCTGAGAGGAGTGGCTGACACCCCAGAAGGCTGTGCTGACATTCAGAGGGACCTTGACAGCCTGGAGAGTTGGGCAGGGAGAAATTTAATGTATTACAAGAAGGGCAAGTGTAAAGTCTTACATCGGGGAAAGAACAACCCCAGGTACCAGTATAGGCTGGGGACTGAGCTGTTAGAGAGCAGCGTGGAACAACGGGACCTGGGCGTGCTGGTGGATGGAAGGATGACCATGAGCCAACAATGTGCCCTGGTGGCCAAGAAGGCCAATGGCATCCTGGGGTGCATCAGAAGGGGGGTGGTTAGTAGGTCGAGAGAGGATCATCCTCCTCCTCTACTCTGCCCTGGTGAGGCCACATCTGGAATATTGTGTCCAGTTCTGGGCCCCTCAGATCTAGAAGGACAGGGAACTGCTTGAAAGAGTCCAGTGCAGGGCGAAGAAGATGATGAAGGGAGTGGAACATCTCCCTTATGATGAAAGACTGAGGGAGCTGGGACTCTTCAGCTTGGAAAAGAATGAGGGGTTTCCTCATCAATGTGACCTTCTGAAGAATGGACTGCAGGCTAGAGAATTTAAATGAAGGGCAAGAAGCTAAGAGTGAAGTGCTGTGAGACTGCAAGGAAGAGGACTTGGTGTGTGTAAAACTGCTTGCATGTGTGTAAGATACAAACACTTAATAGGGTCCATGATGTGAGAAGGCAAAGAGAGAAGAATGTTGATATTGGGTCAGTCCCATATACATACATATGGGCACTGGAGATATGTGTCTATAATATGGATAGTATACAAATGTATCGTATACTAAATGATAATATACAAATGGGGCAGCTGTAAGATCTGCCATTGCTATCTCTGTAAATATGGCTAGAGAACTAGAGGGTGAAAGGGTGCTTATGTGCACCATAAACCAATCCCTTCCAAGCTGCTGTCTTGGAAAGGAAAAGCAGCTCCTTAGGGGGCTGCTGCATGTTTTTCTACAGCAGTTTTAATCAACACTGACCATATGAACTGCATTTGAAGAAAAAACAGTCCCCTGTTTCCCACATCAGGCTGGAAGTTATGTTTCAAGATGTGTTGGCTCAGAGGCTTTCTCCTGGCCTGTTGAAGCCAGCCACCCACAGCATGGGTGCCCTGCAGCAGCATGTTCTTGTGTATACTCCTGCCACGCTGCAGCATTCCTCCTGCTGTGCCAAAACAGCTGATTACAGCAGCACCTCTCACTGGGCTTGTGTGTTAAATCTTTTTTTTTTTGGCTTGGTTTGGGGGTTTTTCTTTTGTTTGTTTTGGTTTTGTGTTTTTGTCACCATTGTGTGCTCAGTAGGTGCGTTGGGGTCTGCAGCCCACGTCAGCTAAAATGCAAGGAGGGGAGAGACATCACCTTTGGCAGAAGCTCACCCTCACCTCCTTGGCAAAGCTCAACAGATGAGAACAAACTGGAGGAATACTGGAATGGGGAGGGGATAGAAGGCACTGACAGGTCCAGGGAGAACCAAGGGAAAGAGCATCCCTGGAGTGCACCTGAGTCCAGGTAGCTGTTGTACATCTCTGATCGGTCTTCAGTAATTAGAGCTGACCTACAGACATGCTGGTTCCTTGTGCTCACTACTACAGCTTTTCTGTTGCATTTCTAAATGTAGAACCATCAGCACAGCCATTCCTGCTTTTTTGTGATGTTTCAAGACAATTGAAAATATACTAATTTGAGGGAACTCATTAATTGTCCCGATTCTGTTTCTCTCCCGCAGATGTGAAGCCTGTTTTGTGTCTCTTTTGAAGATTGACGTGCTTACAACATTATGATTGCTTCAATGGGGTACTTTTAATCTTTGATTTAAAAAAACCCAACAAACCAAAAAATGTTACCAGTTACAATACACAATAAAACATCTGTTCAGTCTTCTTGAGTATCCTCAGCCTTGTTCATTACCAGGCTGTGCACTATACCCCAAGTAAGTGATCATACATGAGGCATGTGGTTTGTGAAGCCTGTCCTAGAAGCTGGGTCGATTCTGCTCCTGTTTCCACCACCACCACTGCCGGCTTCACTTCTTTCTCAGTCTTTCTTCCTCAGCTCTACTTGCTCTCACAACTTATGTACTTCCTTAACTTTGGGGGACAAATTGTTTATTAACAATAAACATTGTTAATAGCCATCATTGACTGCTTTGAGGCTGTTGAATGTTAGAACTACAGGAAATTATTGTTTTGATTATGCAAGCAACTCATTAGGCTCCCAAACAAGGTTTTATAGGAAGAGAGTGCATGGAAGAGAACAGCACAACCATTTTGAGCATTATGATGAAAAGTGTATTAATTCCACCTTCCTCCAGCTCTCTGCATGGCTTTCTTTGCAGTGCTGTGCATAGCATCTGTGAGAATATTTTTGCCAGCAGTATCGTGGTGGGGTTTCTTGATCATCTGACCCAAAAAACAGACAAGTTCATGTAAACTCAGCTTGGAAGCATTGTAACATTTATTATCCCTGCAACAGCTTGGCAGCTGGAGAGAGGAGTCAGTCATGCTCCTAAAAATGTGTAGCAAATAAACCAGTAAAATGTGCAAGCTGACCCTGGGCTATCTCTCCCTTGAAAGCAGGGAATGGGGGATGTGGTCACTGGGCTGAGTTATATTTTAAATGCATCTGTCAAAGTGGTATACCCAGAAAGAGCATTCACTACAGAAACTTCATAGCTGCATCCTTTGTCAGAGCATGAGCTCTTCAACTTCCAAACCAAGGAAGATGCACAGATGTTCTCAAACATGTCCTGGTCTGGATGTACCTCTCTTCTTCCAAAGCATCACAGTTTAGCCATCTTTCCATGCATGCCTCTGATCAAAGAGGTTTTCATGAAGGTGCATAAGGCCCAATCTGTCTGATATTTCTCCTTTTAGAGTTGGTGCTGTCAGCCCCAGACATTAGTTGGCTCTATTGCTAGCAGCCTGCCCTGGAGCTATCCCAACATCTTGCTTTGCACCAGTGTTGAACCTAGGGCCCTGAGCTGCCATCAAGGACTCATGATAAGTGCAGGTACCACAGAGAGCCAGCACAGCAACAGAAAGTGGGAGCCTGACTATATTAGTCAGTGCTTAGATAAAGCAACAGAACACACTGGCTCGCTCTTTCTTTCTTTCACTCTTTCTTTCACTCTTTCTTTTGCTCTTTCACTCCTTCTTTACCTTTCTTTCTTTCTTCTTTTCTTTCTTCCTTCCTTTCTTTCTTTCGCTCGCTATTTCTCCATCTCTTTTCTCTTTCTCTTTCTCTTTCTCTCTTTCTCTTTCTCTTTTTCTCTTTCTCTCTCTCTCTCTCTCTCTCTTTCTCTCTCTCCCTCTTTCTTTCCAGTTGTGATCTCAGCCCATAATTACACTTCTGGGTATTGTGCTACGTAGTGATATAAGGCAGAGTCAGTAGGCCCATCTTGCTTAATGCAGAACTGGAAAAGTGCAAGTTAGTAACCTGAAAACAGCTGTTCTTCATCTAGGTCAGAATGGAAACTTGGCTCTTTCTCCTTATAGTACGCACTGAATCTAGGGCATTGATTAAACTGGAATTAATGACACAAAGGAGCAAACAGTGAGGGGCTGTGTCAAGCTGTCACAGTACTTGGCTGACTTTTTCAATTGAAACTCAATTATAGCTGAGTCTTTCAGACATGCCCAGAAGACAGTGAAGAGTGCTTCTTGGACTAGGAAACAGATTTTTTTTATGAGTTTCTCTATTCATTCAAATATCATGCAGTTGCTTGATGAGGCTTAAATCATACTTCTCTAGCTGAATTTACCAAGGAAAGTGCTTGCCACTATAAAGGAACTCAAACATACCCCATGCATCTGCCAGGGAAGCATTAAGCATCTGTCACATATCTCCCTTCCCAAGTTTTCACATCCTTACTTATTTCAGATTTCCTTTTCCCTTCTTGATCTCTCCTATCAGGGTCATTGCAACACATCAGGTAACACACCTGGGACCTTCTTTGTTCAGGGTACCCTCTACCTGTATCCTACTCCCTGTGACACCATTCAGTAGTAGACTTGAGAAGCATGCCTCAGTGTGCTTCCTATTTACCAGTCTTGGAGATTCTTTCTCCATGTTATCACAAATGTCTAATACTCAGTACTATTTAGGTTTAAATCTGTTTGGATTGGTGGAGATACACTGGTGTGAAACTGTTTTGAGATGTAGATCATGGCCTGCTTCTGGCTGAGCACTTCCCTAGTGCCATCCTGATGGGCATAAGAGGCTGCCTTCCACAAGAAGGCAATGGCAGCAATACTAAATCCTGGTAAAATAATATTCTTTTAAACAATTTAATGCTTCGTCATCCCTCAATACTGCAAATTGAAGCATTCTTCTGATAAATTCAAAGACAAGTTCATTGGGACTCCTCATGTCTTTAAGCTGATTCTTTTTGAAGATCACTCTCTTCAGATAGACCCAGTCTTCTTTCCTCTGAAATCATGAAAAAATATTCAGAATCTTGTGAAGCCATGTTTTATCTTTTAACACAGATTAGGAATTTAGTACTGGTCCATGGAAGAAATGAATATGCAAGTTATTGAGAACTTAAGAAGACGTCTACTCCCCCATCTACATCCTGTAATCCACGCCTTTTACTCCATGATCCATAACTTTTTTAATAGTAATTTTTTTAATATTTAAAAAAGTATAAGGGCTTTTCCACACCTAGGGTGTTTTAACTTACTTTCACTATATTAACAAACTACAGTTCCTCTTGAAGAGGAACTCAACTCACAGAATCACCGAATCAGCCAGGTTGAAAGGACCTCTGACATCATCAAGTCCAACCCCTGATCCACTTCTGCTGACCATGGGCCTGAGTGCTATATTCAGTCTCCAGAGATGGAGAATCCATCACCTCCCTGGGCAGCCCATTCCAATGTCTGATCACCCTCTCCGTAAAGAAATTCTTTCTAATATCCAACCTAAACTTCCCCTGGCACAACTTAAGACCATGCTCTCTTGTCTTGTTGAAAGTTGCCTGGGAGAAGAGCCCAACCCCCCCCTGGCTCCAGCCTCCTTTCAGGGAGTTGTAGAGAGCGATGAGGTCTCCCCTGAGCCTCCTCTTCCCCAGGCTGAACACCCCCAGCTCCCATAGCCTTCCTCATGGGTGTTGTGCTCAAACTCTAGAACCTGCTTCACAGCATGTTTCTCCTCAGTTTTGGCCTCTTTTTGTCTGTACCAGGACACTCTGCCAGGCCAGACAAAGGAGGAAGGGCTAAAGTAGTAGTTATTGATGAGATAAATGGTGCTAAAGTGGTGAGAAACTGTGAAACAGGAGAACAGATATGAAAATGGTGTGCAAACAGAGACATGTAAACAGTGAAGGAAAGAGCAGGATAAATATCATCAGGAAGTGAAAAAATTCATTGAAAATTTATTGTGTGAAGTAGCATTTCATGACAGAATAAAGCAAAATCAAGAATAATTCCCCTTGTGGCAGGAATTATGGGGTGATGTTCTTTTGTTTATGCTATAAAGGTTGACAAGCAAGATGAATGTCAGGATACTTTCCAGCCATACTGGCTGTGCATTTGTACCTGCTTCCCCATTACCTACTCAACAGGACCACTGATATTTTCCAGACGTATTGTTCCTTCCACAGCACTTATTAAAAGTGAATGCAGATCATTAAGCTTTGTACCATCCCTGGCAGGGGCAACTAAGACATCAAGTGTCTGCTGCTGAAGAGAAAACAAACTCACAAAAAAATTGTGACAATTCACTCCTGCCTTCCAACACATCAGCAGAGCAGCAATAGATACTCAGAATCCGGGGGATAGAACAACGAGAAAAGTTTTTTGTCATTAAAGATGCTACCAGTCTGAGTGGGATGGATGCAGGTCTGGGCTTTGGCACCTGGTTTTGCAAAATATATACTAACAGGTACTTAATTACTTACTGGAGTGGGGTTAATCACACTGATAGATAATGATGCACTAAGGTAATATTTAAATTTATTTGAGGATAAATTTAAATGTAAAGATCTAGGGTGCAGGCATTCAATTTTCCATTTTATGCACTCCTTACTCAGCTTCCTTACTCCCTTCAGGTTTTGGCCTTCATCCTAAGAAAACAACATTTATGGCAGCACACCATGTGATTGCTAATCCATGTGTCTTTATCTATTAAGTTCTAAATCTTCTGAACTGTTTTAGGCAAATATGATGGATACCTGAAACCACAAGCTGATTCCTATCAGTGACATGGCAATAGGTAGCTGTGTAAAAGAAAGAGCTCTAATGTATGCCCTGACAGAAATAAGGACCACAGCATGAAATTATACTAATGAAATGGTAATAAAAACTATCTTTCATTAAATACAATCTAGGAGATCCTCCTTGAAGTACAAATCTGACAGAAATAATTTTTCTACTTCTGTTGATCACAGAAGTGCTCATTTACTTTGGTAAAATGACATTAATTGCATAGTAGTTGTGCACGTGATTAGTTCTCCCATATCCCATGTAACAAATTTCAGCTTGGGTCTAGTCAGCTGTAGCTGAGGTTGAGACATGACTTAGCTGTAAAGCAAAGAAATGAAAAATTTCCAAACGTAGCATCTCTGGCACTTTTCTTGTTACTGGTGCTGCAAAACATCTTTATCTTGATGTAGCATTACTTTCCTAATTCAGTTGTGGTATGGTGCAATTGTCTGTCAAGGGAAATGGATGTTTTCAATAACATGCATTACAAAATGTCTGTACATGGTACTTCACAATTCAATGAAACTGTGGGAAGATGGAAGCATGGAGATGAAATGATGCTTGGAATAGCTCGTCTTCTTTTACCTGCCTAGAGGACTGATGTTGTTGACGGACGCTCCAGGCTGCCTGTAGCTCACTCTGCACTGAGATCTGTGTGTTTATGAGCTTGCCACGTGCAAGCTTCATTTCTTTCTTTTCTTCACCTTCACTTTCTTTTTGAGGAGAGGAAACATCCCAAGTTATGGCTTTGTCCAGTTGAATACAAGGGCTGCATAAAGCATAAACTCATTCACTACCCATGTCAGGAATGGACAGTGTGCTTTTGTGTTGAGCATCACAAATTTGGTATTGGCATTGTTGTCTGCAATGTTGCAATGCCAAACACCCTTGTCCTCTTGGAAGTCAATTGGCATCCTCTATTTGAAGTCACAAGTGACTTTGGATTATTTTGTATTATGTATAGTCTGTGGAACTATACAGACTATACAAAGCTGTGGAAATGAAGGAAAAGATGCTGTATAAGAGTATCAAGTTATAGTTAAGGGCTATTTTTGGTGTTTATTTATGTAGCAGGGTCTCTGGTGTAGTTCTCAGAGAGGCCACATTGCCCAGCAGGACAGGTGGCCATGACATGTCTCTTCACTCTGAGGTTAGCTTGGTCCTATGCTGATCATATGCTCCCATGTCTTGTTACTTTTCTGATGGGTCACACATGTTTAGTCCATATTTATGTCTTTTGCTGTTTGATGCTTAGATAGCTGTACTCTAAAGAAATCCCCCCCATGCAAGCATTCAGCAGGCATTACCTGAAATGTTGTACAGAAACCTCTTGGGGTAGAGACTTTGTGGTAAAGATATTAAAAAGATTTTTCTTTCAAGTTTGTTGTACATTCTCCTTCAGACTTTATTGATGTCTCAGAAAGTTTACGGATAAAAGATAGATGATACTTGGTGTATGAGGTTTTTTGAGCCAGAGAAATGTCCAAATTTTAGATGGTGAATCATAACCATCTATGAGATCCGTCACGTTTTTGTTACTGCACTGTGGGAAAAAGTAGATCCAGAGGGTACTGGAGAAGGAGACCTGGCAGCTACTTCTACTTGTTTAGAACAGAAATCTATCAGGATGATAGATGTTTAGATTAAGATAGTTTATGCAATCCATCCCTGTCAAACATATGCTTTTACCCTGTTTAATAAGGCGGAGGGGTGACAATCACAATGTGTGAGTTGCCTGGAATAGATAAGAAAGACAACTCCTCATAGGTATCCATCTCAGCTGCCAGTAGAGATCCTGCAGTCTCTGTTCAACTCTCATATCCCAGCAAAGAAAAAAACAGTTTGTTGATGTATTTAGAATAATAAGCATGTCCATCTTGTAGCTGGAGTTAATTCAGCAGCTTCACATGCACTAAGAAAGTTGGAACGGGCTGCTGGCAGCTTTTGGGCAGCCTGTCAAGCAGCTGCATATAATCTGTCAAACTAGCTATGTTAACAAAATGTTTTTATGTCTCCAGCAGGTAGATTTGCAATTTTTGCAGTTACCTCTGTCTCATCACCTACTGAGAAATGTGAAGATGAGACATGCAGTCAGCTGGTGTGTTTTAGTTTCTAGGTGGTATTTCATGTCATGGCTCCATGTCAGTTACCTCACTGGGTGTTGGTCAGTCCTCGTTGCCATTCCTCTGAATATTCTCTGCATTTTCAAAAGACTCCAGTTGGTGTGCAGTTTGAATTCACAGGTCACAAATGGGTCTTTCCAATTTTTATGCAATCCATATGTTTCCTTTTCGAGGACAGGATGCTTTCTCCCATTCCACACATGCATTCCAGAACTGAAGACAATATCCTTACCAGGGCTGATCTGCAGCTGTGGGTTCATACAGCTCTGGGCATCAGGTACCACTTCACAGAGATGTTAGCAAGGGGAGGTAGAAGTATGTAAAGTGCTGTGCTCTCAAAGATTGAATCTCCCACTTCTCCAGCAGCAGTCAGACAAACTTCTATCTGAAGTACATTAAATATTCAACAAAACAATGGTACTAATAATTCATTAAATGAAACATAATTAGGAATAAACATTGCACTATGATTTAACACTGAAGAGAGAAAATGCTGCTTGAAGCAATGTCAGAGCTGGAACTTTTGTAACTTAGAGTGCAACTGAGGTGTCATTTCCCCTGGAGAATTTTTGCGAGCCAAAGAAGGTAACTCTGTCCCTCAGCTGGTGCTTTGTTCTGATTGTCAGATTTAATGTGAATCTTTCTTCATTTTAAGTGTATCTCTCCTGGCAGTATCTGTCCATGGGCATGCTGAGTACTGACAGGAGTGATAAGTTTAAAGTGAAGCATTTTATCATTCCCCTCATCAAACTTTCCTTCTTGCAAACCTATCATACTTCATTCAGGTTACTCACTTCCCTTAGCCACTTGCCCTTCTTCCCTGATGGGTTCTCCCCGTTGATCCTTCTCTTTCTTCTCCAGTGCTACTCAGCGCATGAATCCTTCCATAAAATCAGTAGTGTGGCACCTCCCATGTCTCTGAAATCTCTAAATAATCTTATTTATGCCACATCCTATTTTTGTGTTCTCCCCAACACTGTGATATCTCACTGGCTACAGTTACCCATACCCTTTGCTGTAAAGCTGCAATTGATTATTCTTGTAATTTTGTAGATTATTCTACTTGTAATACTTTCTTTTAGTCCTCAGCAAGCCCTACATATTTTTTCCAGATGTATCTTTGCCAAGGCCATTCTGAATGCTGACTCTGTCCTCCAGTGCTTCCCATCCCTCCCAGTTTACCATCACTGGGAGATTTAGCACGTGTGTTCTTCCCTATGGGAGCCAAGGACAGAGTGAGGTTGTTCAAGGCACTGGAGCACAAAGAGACCTGAGAAAGCAAAGCACCAAGAGGGTTTTTTTCTCTTGGTTCATGCTCTGGCTTTTTGGCAAGTGGCACATTGTGAGGCTGGGCAGCAAGCACTCCCTCCCCTTCCCCCTGCATTTCCAGGTCCCTCTGCTGAGTGATACCTTGCTGAGCCCAGCTTGAGCAGGCCAGGCTTTTAACTCAGGAGGTTCAGGGCCAGCTGACAGTGATTTTTCAAGGCAAGTGAGGCAGCAGGAAGGTGTATGCTCTTGAATGTGCCTGTCTTCCCAAGAGCCAGCTGTGCCCTAAGCTGTGGCACTGGTTTCAGGAGTTGATTAAGTGCAATTTAAAGGTATTGTTTCTCAGTGTAATTGAGTCTTCATCCTTGCTCCTTTTCATTACAAGAGGATAGATAAGCATCAAATGTATTAAACACACTACTTTGTATACTTTTTCACATCACTCTTTATTTGTCTCTTCTCTTGCTGACAATGGGCACTGAGTTTTCACTTTTTCTTGCAGGTATTTTTCTGTTTCTAATTGGTTTTGCCACCTATGTCTGTGCTCCTCAATTTCCACTCTGGGTTTTGCAGTGGGATGTTCAGAAAGTGTTTCAGGCCACATATGCCCTTCCCATTTCAATATAATTAATCTCTTCTATTCCATAGGTGAAATTTGTATTGCTCCAGGGAGCACAGCTTTCCACTGGGCAGTGAACAAGAGCTTGCCTGTGCATTTTACACAGGGGCCACAGTTACTACAGAAATGTGTCTGAGGAACCTGAGCCAGTTCCTCACCTGCAAACTGCCACGTATTTATGAGTCTTATTTAATCAGTTTCAGGGTCCAAATAGATGTTATTCTTGAAACCTATTGTGGGTGGAGGAAGCCACTGCTGATCTTGAGAGCACAGAATGAGTTGCCTATGGTTCAATATTGCTGTGGGTCACCTTTGTCTGGCAGCTCAGCCCCATGCAGCTGCTTGCTCAGTGTCCTCAGTGGGACTGGGGAGAGACTGAGGGGTAAAAGTGAGAAAATTTCATGAGTTGACTTAAAGACAGTTTAATAGGTAAAGCAAAGAACAAGGAATTCATTCACTGTTTCCCATCGGCCAGTGGGTGTTCAGCAATCTCTAGGAAAGCCAGGCTCCATCATGGCTTAATAATGTGAAGACAAACTTGGGAAAACAAACCCCACTCCTCTAAATGTCCTTTCTTTCTCCTTCTTGCCTTGCCTTTTACTGCTGAGCTCAATGTCCCATGATATGGGATACATTGCTGGTTCATCAGGGCCAATTCCTTGTGCACTCCAGCCTACTTGCTGCACAGAGTCCAGAAAAGTCCAAGGCCTGGACTCTGTGTGAGCTCTGCTCAGCAGTAGCTAAAACATTCCTGTGTCACCAATACTGTTGTGGTCACAGATTTAAAACATAATACCATACAAGCTACTATGAAGAAAATTAACCCTAGCCCTGACAAAACCAGTACGAATATTTATGCAGAGCAGAGAAAAACTTGATACTGTTCAGCTTTAGCTTCTGAGATGAAACAGGCTGTAAGTGCTACCTCTGCAGTCTTGAATAATTATATTTAACTGCATTACAGTGCATCTCCACCACTTGCATCTGGCTGAGTTGTTTCCACCAGAAGAAGCACCCCAACTAGCTTCAAGTGCTTGAGGGGTCAGAGGAACAAGCAGCCTTTTGGTAGTCTTTCCATGGGCTACTCAATTCCAGCAGGATTTCACAACACAGTGAACAGCAAGTGGGCCATGAGGGCATAAATAGGTGTTAATTGCCCTGTGCAGACACCATGGGGACACCTCACCCCCCCACCTCCCATCAGTGCTCTCTGCTAAGGTGGAGGCACAGGAGTGAAATTTCAGCCAGGGCTTGATGCTGATAAAGGCTGAAACACATAGCGTGAAATCGTACTCATAAAATAACCGAGGCTGACAAGGTCCTCAGGAGGTCTGTTGTCTGATCCCAAAAAGGAATCCAGACCAAGTTTTGTCTATTCTGGTCTTGAAAACCCCCTTGTGCTTGTCTACTCAGGACAGCACAACCTCTCTGGACAACACGTGGCACTGCCTGGATGTCTCAACTTCTCATGCTTCAGCTTTTGTCTGCTGCTTCTTGTCCTCCCACTCCTGACTGTGAGGAGCCTGGCTGGCTCCTTGGTGACCCCTAGTAGATACTGGAGGGGCTGCTAGGTGCCACCAAAGTCATCACTACTCCAGGCTGAACCAGCCCACTTGTCTCTGCTTCTTCTCATGATGCCAGCTCTCCAGTCCTCACCATCTTGAGAGGCCCTCCATGAGTTCCCTCCAGTTTGTCCATGCCCTTCCTGTGTTGTGGGACCCAAAACTGAATACTCCACGCCAGACGTATCTAACAACTACCAAATAACTCATCAATTCCCTCTTTTTACTAGCCAAACTTACGTTAATAAAATTGGGGGAAAAAAATGCTTTAAAAAAGCATTTTAAAATGCTTTAAAAAGTAATCCAGTAAAATGCTGGATTAAAATGCTTTAAAAAGTAATCCAGTAAAAAAAATGCTTTAAAAAACCCAGGGTTTGTTTTTAAAGATAGAGGAGTTCCAAATCCAGTTTACACGTGGCTGTGCCAGTGTAGCTGAGATGATACCATACCATGTTACTACAACCTAGTAACCAAAGAGGAGAAGGGGGCATAGCAAAGGGCTTGAGGAAGTCAATGCTATGGGACACAGCACTGAGGAATCCCAGCCTGGTGTGTACCCTCAGACTCTGGCTTTCACTGTGATCTTTTCTTTCTAAAGAATTAACTGCTTAGTACTCCAAACTTTCCGCCTGTAAATGTGTCCACCTACCAAAACACATTACACCACTCCATACAGTGCAAGAATAATTGGCTGCACCACAGGTTTAGATGAATGATCTCAGGAAAAAGGGCAGATGTTCAGAATATCTCTCATAAGTGACCTATTTGTGGTTTATGATAGCCAGTAAGGCAAGGTTGAAAAAACCACACCGTCTAATCAAATAGCATCTGTGTGTGACCATGAACTTGTTCCACTTCTTTCAAAGTGCTTTGGATTCATCAGTTACCATGCTCAGCCCCTTAGTTCTTCAATATAAGAATTAAATAATTTAAATATTGATGATTATTTTAATATCATGCTGCTTGGGAAGCATATTTTGAAATACTGGGGAAATACATTATCTAGTCAAAAGGGCAAGCTTATCATTTATGACCACATTAAAGAAGATGTTATAAAATGCACTCTTGGATTTGAAAATTATAGATATTTGGATGACTCATTTTGTTTGAATATAGTTGGAATGAGGCAATGATACCCAACTACAACCCAATAAAATGTAGTACCTGCTTCAGTAAAAAAGGACAAGATGAAGAATTAATGATTGCAGGTTTATTACATCGAACAGCAAATTCCAAACAACCGAGTCACATAATAGACAATCAGTACAATTGGAAGTCTCTTTTCTTTGTATATCCCAAGTCATCAAGCTGGTAAATTGACCCATGAACTTCATATTCCATGGTACTCTGAAACAAATTAACACAATATCATATTTTCTGTTGATAATTTGTTCTGAATATGACTTTGTATTCTGTTATGTATGTCTGGTCCTTCCCAAAATTAGGAATTAAATTGGAAGCTTGGATAAGTGCCGAGGTCTATTATTTGTATGCAAACATGAATCCTCCCTCCTTACAAAGTTCTCTCTCCACCTTGTATTAACTCCACTGTCCTTCTTTTAGGGTATGGAGGCATGAAGTGTGTCCCGCAGACAGGTTGCTTGTGGATATAATTTATTGCTACTGATTATCTCATCATTAGAGTTGTGGTTTCTACAGTAGCCACACGTAGAAGATGAGATCTGTCTGGTAGTATAGCAATTCTTCTAGAATCAGAGTTCTTCACATAGAATGCTGAGAAGCAAGTAATGTTTTATTTTTAACTGTTTTACCCAAAAAGCTACAAGGGCTCTCTCTGGCTCATGTTAAGGGTGGTCAGCTCGTGCTTCTAGTTTTTCCTGATCAGATATGGGCAGAACTACATGTCCCTACAGGTTTCATAGCTAAGAAACATTTCCTGCATACATGTATCCACACAAGAACAGCTGCACTGGCTCAAACCAGAGATCCATCTAGCTCCTCATCTTCCTTTTATCCATGAGAAGCAACAGACACACAGAGCAGTGCTTCAGACCAAAGCAAGCAAGTAACAGTGATGCTCTACAACACCCTCCCAAGTCTTTAGACCCTTCTGTCCTGTCCCCAAAAGCCTACGACCCTTTTGGTCAATACCTGGAAATAATTCTCATGTTGCAAAAAGAAAATGGTGATCTTTAGTTGTGGGGTAAAAGATTTGAAGGAAAGTCTGATGAAGAGGACACATGTACATTAACTATCTTGTCCACCTCCCATTAAAGCCTACAGAGACCTTTAACAGATGCTTTCCATGATGACCATGCAAGTGTTAGGTGACATTATCAGATCTCACTCTCTTCCTAAAATCCCCACTCCTGCTCTTTGTAGTTAATGTTTATCCCAAAATGGGTCCTAATTCTGATGTGAAGATGACTCCCACCTGCATGCAGAGATCTGTATTAGTGGGGCCTCATGTAGGATAAGGTGACTGAAGGTCTCTGGAAGGACAGAAGATTCTAGCTTTTGTGTTCCAAGTACAATTTATAACCTCTACATCTAAGCTTTATAATTTCTATACCATGTCTATCAATTTGCAGAGGATGAAATCTCCTCCTTACTGAACCTTAAAGAGAGAAGAAAATAATCCTTTTGTCAAGAGGATTCACTGTAAATTTCTGAGCATGATAAAAATGGTTTTCTGCCCAGGCACCTCCAAGTGACCACATGAAACATCCACGTTTGTACTAGGTTTGTAATACTTTTCAGTAGCTCCTTCTTTCACAAGGATTACATTATTGAAAAAACAAAACAAAACAACAAAAATCAGAACAAATTTTTGTCACTTTTTGATGGCTACTTACCACTGCCTTCAGTAGTTCGTCCATTTCGAGGCTGAAAAATGTAATAATTAGATGGTTGTGCAGAAGTATTAGATGCCAGATTTACAAGCACACCAAAATACATTTCCCATCATGTACATAAGAAGGCTGCAGTAAGATTTCCCTTAAAGGGACAACGTTTCAAATACCAGGGGATCAACTCTGGGTGGATTTTGCCTTTGAATATGAGAAATATTCATTCAGCCTCTGTCCAAAGAGCTAAAGATTAGGGCTTTAATTATTCTCATTAAGAGTATTGGTCCCAATTCAGTGGGGTACTAGGTAGACACCTAAGAGCAAGCATGTAATTACCAGGACTTAAGTATCTGACTGGACACACCTGAAATGAGCTAAAATGTAAATGACAGTGAATTGGAACTCTGGTTACCTGCCACCACCTGCTTTATAATTATTATTATTATTGTTATTATTATTATTGTAATGAGTTGAAGATATTCCTGAAAATTAATTTGGTCTTAATCACAGAGTGTCTCTAAACCAGCATATTCTGCATTAGGCCATGCTCAGCAAGGCAGTGAGTGAAAAACATGAGAAAAATTATGACATCTATAATTTTGTTTTGTCTTTTCACCCTGTTACACAGCATGCCCTTGCTTACTGGCCAGACCTTTCAGACTACATGGACATTCATCTCAAGCATGTTTTATCTGGTGAACTTAGAATCAGTGCTCCTAGCAGTCCCTGAGATACAAGCCAAGTACTGCTTCTGTCTCTGGATTCTTTGGATCAAGATAAAAGCATCTGCAGAGTAATTTCTTCAAATAAAAAAGTTTTTAATCCCTTACTACCCCAGATCTCATTATCTTGTCAGCCTTTAGCTGAATCAGAGCTTTTTAAATGAATGGTTCCCTAAGCTTTCAAGAAAGGGTTATTTGGCATCTACTCAAAACAACTGTAGCAAGAATTTGTGGAAAGAAGCAGATGCTCATCTATGGATACATAACATTGTCTGTGATTTAGAATCTTTACAAAAATAGGAGATTCAGATACCCTGAAAAGAAAGAAAGGCCGTCCCAGAGTCCCATGACTATCCTGTAAAATAAAACACAAACAATAACAAAACACTTTAAACTCAATTCCATAAATTTGCTGACAAGTTTCAGTATCATTCCATCACACTATCAATAATTCAGGGCCTTTTTCAGCAGCATGCAAATAACAGGATGTTACTAGCCCCCAATGCCCATTCATCTGGAACTCTGATTAAAAATTAATACCCAAAGGGCATTGTCAAGAACTATCCAATCTGTCTAGTGTAAATACACTAAATTACCATAACTAAAGTTTCACAGGCTTTAGAAAAATGTACAAAATCTCTGCACGTGGTGGATTGCTTTGCAGAAGCAGGGTCAGCACAGTTCCCAACCACTGAAAAAACACAAGCTAACATTCAAAGAAGCAGCAAAAGAAACAGAGAAAGGGCTGTATTGCCTTGTCGATTGCTACTTGCTTGTCTTCCCATTTACATACCTTCTTTGTAAACTTTGCAGCAGCAATCTGTGATTCCTGCAAAGGGACAGTGTAAATTAATCAAGATGCTGTCATTTCTTTGGTTTGTTACAGTAATCTTCCGTCACTGATGAGGCTGCCCCACTCCACGCAAGAAAGGAGAGGACATCACACAGACCAGAGAGATACAAGAACAGCAGCAAAAGGATCATCTTGAAGACTGAATTTAAAACTTGCCTTAGCCAATGTTACCCCATTCATTACCATCATTCAACACGGTTCCCTGGAGGTTCAGCAAAGCCCAGCCGTGCTCTGGGAGGTGAGGCAAAGCAAAGCTCCATCCACAGTGACCCCAAGCAGCTCCATTCCTCAGGCTTGCATGGTCCTGAGAGCTCTTATCTTGTTAGAATGTGGCTGCTTTCCACCTTTCAGGCAGCCCTGGGTTTTAACCCAGGCATGATTGCTGGTTTTAAGCCTTCCCCTGCACCTTTTATTCTTTAGGAAAGTGCTCATTTTTCTACTCAGCCTTGCATCAAGGAGTAGAAACTGTTCCACATCTTCATGGGAGCAGACTGAGCTCAGAGTCTAATAAAGTCCTGAACCTGAGGCTGGTACATCTGGGAGGTCCACTGCCAGTAGCACAGCATGATCCCAGCTACAAGGACATGCCAGGGACAACTCTCTATGCCACAGTCACAGTTACACCTGTGAATAAGTTTAATTACCTGGTGTGGGCTTGAAAAACTAGCACATATAATGAGCAAGGAAGGATGTAAAGACAAGGGAAGAAAACACAGGAAAAGCATGTGGGTGGGAAAGAGGAGAGGAGGAATTAAAAAAGGCAAAACACACAAACAAGAAGGAGGGAATCAGGGTTCAGGGTATGAAATAAGGATTTCCTCTGTTCTTGGTTCATGCCTCAAGGCAATGATTTATAGAGCAACTGACATCAAGTTACAAGGCTACGAAATACTGTGGAAGAAAAAAGTGCTGCTCGATCGAAGTACTTTAATGGATATAAAGGAGAGGATTACAGCAAAGATATTGTGAAGGCTAGTTTTGTTCCAAGAGGACTATTCACAAGCATCAAAGACAGACTGACTCATGACTTAGCCTGCAGTTTCAAATATCCTAGCTAATTTATAACAGATGAGAGTTTACTACGCAGAGGAAACACGGTAAACACTGAGCTTCTAAACTGTGTGCTGCCTTGACTTTAGAATGGAAATTTCAGACTCTCATGGAGGTATCTGATAGGTAGCTGGATAGATCTTTAGTTCTTTTTGATTCCCTTGAAAATGCTAGAGATTCCCTGCAAGATTTACCCAAAGATTAGACATTGAAACTAAAACATCTGTCAGATCTCTCAAAAGATTTTAAGTTTCCCAGATGGAGTTCAAGTTCCATTAATGCTAGAATTGTCACTGACTTTGCCTTTCAAAGCACTGGGCCATGACTCCTTCTCTTAAAACACCATTGACCTTCTTTGCCTAACCAATAATTGACTAAATTCAATTTTTAAAAAATCAACACAAATTTGGATTATACAGAGAAGTTGAAGTCTACCCAAAATCTGTAGGATTTGGTAGGCAACAAATGGAGTTGTGCATGCCATGCTTTCTAAAGTTTCCTCATTGGCTGAGAAAATACAACTTCATGTTAAACAAGATCTGACCACCTGAGTAAAAATCTTTACTTTTTTGCATACCTCTTTCTTGCATACCTCACAGTTAGATTTGATTGACCACTTAATCAGACTACACTGAGGTACTGCTAAGTATCAGCTATGTATCAGTTGATATCAGTATCAGTCATACCACTTGAAAGGATACTGTACACAATCCAGCTCCCAGTGTCCAAAACAGAGGGTGATTGTTTCTCAAAAATTAGTAACTAAAATAGTAAACAGGAACAAGGGTCCATGCAGAGTTCCCAGATGACTCTGGATGGATCATTAGCTAAGCTGCAGATGTACAGGACTTAATACTGAACTCAAAATATCTATTAAACATTTAAGACCCAAATGCTAGAATTTGTTACACAGCCATCTTCTGTATTGTAGAATTTTATGGCTGCTTTAGGAAACGATGCTTGGAACTGTAATAAGTTAAAGAAGGTGGAAAGAAGAGATACTGAAATACCTGTCAAAATACTTTCTCTTATTGTCTTGAAAGTTCTATTAGTGGTGTTTGAGTCTTCTGCTTTTTCAAACCATAAGTAAATTGGCCTTTTTAACATTCCTGGGGGTTAGTGAATAAACTGGTGACAATAAAAAAGTGATATAAAGAAGAACTGACATGGAGCCATGTCGTAATATGAATGCGCCAGTGAGGAAGAGCTCATTACTCACTAACTCTTCAACTTAATCTTTTATATCTAACTCAAAAAGACAGAAAAACCTAGCTCAATGAAAATATTACTGAGGTATCAAAAGATTTGATATATAATTTAATGGAGTTAAAAATTAAATGCAAACTACTAAGCATAGTAAAAAAATAATTTTATATACTCTCCTCCATCTCCTAAACCATGGTATTAAATAATAAATTATTGTTTCAAAGGAAATGTTGAGGAGTTAATTTTGGAGGGGTTGCTTTTTAAGTTTAAGGAGGCAGGGAATGCTTTGAAGTAAAAGAAGCAATAACACCTTACCTCATTTGTATGCATGCTGTTGAATATGGAATAACAAAGATCCAAAACAGTGCTGGAGATCTGCAAAACCAAGCAGTACTTTAATCCATTTACTGAAAGGATGTGGTGTGCATGGTTTGACAGAGTCTGGGCTTGATTCTGATCCAAGCACAATGCAAACTGAACACGGTTCCACTAAAATCACTCAGAGCAGGGCAAGACTTAATGAAGCTATTATGAGTTGAAAACCTGGTGTTTTGTATAAGGAGAATACACATGATACTACTAATGACTACATTATTGTCTTGTTCTATAAAGAGACCCAAATCAATCTCTTACAGTTAAAATATATTTTCCTATGCTAAGTGTTCTACAAACAGATTTGCATTTTGACATACTTAATCTACACTCAGTTTCATCTATACACATTTCAGACAATTAGTACTGTAGTCTTTAGTCATGTACGCTGTCCCACACTCACTGCTCCATGACAAGGATTTGCTGATGCATGCAAACACATTAGACAAGAAATAACTACAGGTCCAAAGGAAGCAAAATAGAAGACACCTGAACAACTGGCTCTGGGAACTATTTTCCACCAGCCTTGGTTTCACAAAAGTGAAAGATACACAAAAGAAAAAAATCAACAGAAAATGCTTAACATTTCCAGATCACTGCTGATTCTACAAAGATTTTCTCTCACCTCTTAAAATATAAATTACTCTTGGGCTCAGTACCAGACGCAGTGGGGCTGGTTTTCAAAGTTCCTCAGCCTAAAGTGTTTGTGAGCTCTAAGTCAGAGACTCCACAGCAGAAACACCTCTCTCTCCCCCCTCTCCCCTGAGCACCATCCACCCACTATCTCAGAGCCAGGACCAGGCAGCACCCTGCCTGCAAATTCTACAGCACTGATTGGTGCTTCTTGCTTCAGTGCTAGGTATCACTGTGATGGGAAGAAAAACACTTTTTAAAAAAAAATTTTTTTTTTTCACTTTCTGGTCTGAGTGAGCTCTGCAGAGAGCATATACACCTCCAAACTCACACTGCACTCCAGAAATTCTGGCTCTCTGGGGAAGGCTCTGTCATCCAAAACCACTGATGCTGAGGGTTACACGGGACAATTGGTATGTCTGAAAGAGAATCCCTGCAGATCAACCAGTTACCGAAGTCAGTTTACCTGGGGCTGATTAGAGAGTTCCATCCACTGACTGAAACACAGTGCCAGTTGCTAAAAAAAAAAAAAAAAAAAAAAAAAAAAGGTGCAGGTTACACATTAACAGCCGGGTTTTCGTATCTTTGAACTTGCATTTTAGCTCAGGGCATCAGGACTGGCTGGCTACTTGCCCTCCCAGCTTTTTCTGACCCAGGTATCCTACTCTGACCACACCCGTCCCCTCTACCTCTACCTCCGCGGGCAGCGGAGGGGCTCAGCCTCCCAGCCCTCTTCACCACCCACCCCGGGGATTTTAAGAAATTATTTCTAGTCCGTTGCCAATTCTCGACTCGCATTCCCCTACCACAGGCGAGTCTCTTTTCCCAGCTCCCCCGCTCATCACCGGCAGGACCGACTCTGCCCTGCACCTCCGCCCCGCATCTCTGTCAGACGGGGCGGCGGGGCAGGCAAACGAGGGGCGTACCTGGCTTTTGGGCAGGTCCACGCTGTCCCTGGGGTGCGACAAAGGCTGGGGGAACCCTGCGGGGACACAGCGGGGACACGGCTGTACGGAGATGCCGCGGAAGCCAACCCCGACGGCGCCTCCGAAGGGGAGACCGCCCTTTTCGAGATTTGGGGGGATGGGAGGGGGGGGTGGGGGTTCGCTTTTGCTCCCTCCGTGCCGGGGGCGGGACTTACCTGAGCCCCTCGGGAGGGCGCAGAGGCAGCATGCGGCCAGCAGCCAGGGCAGAGCGGGCGGGGGCATGGCGGACAGACAGACAGGCGGACAGACAGGCGGACTGACAAGCGGACGGGCCACCTTTATGGGGCCGCTCCGAGCCCGGGGCCGCTGCCCAACCAATGGGCGTCGGGGCGGACCCTCGGCAGCTCCCGGGAGCCCCCTTCTCTCCCCCCTTTCCCTGGCACACTGCCCCCCTCCAGCAGGTCGCTCCCCGCCGCTGTCGACCCCAGGCACATGGCCCCCCCCAAGCAGACCGAACCCCCGCATAGCTCCGGCACACCGATCCCCCCGGCACACCCACCCCCCCCCGGCACACCCATCCCCCCCATCACACCCATCCCCCCCATCACACCAATCCCCCCCGGCACACCGATCCCCCCCAGCACACCCATTCCCCCCAGCACACCCATCCCCCCCCAGCACACCCATTCCCCCCAGCACACCCATCCCCCCCCAGCACACCCATTCCCCCCAGCACACCCATCCCCCCCGGCACACCGATCCCCCCCCAGCACACCCATCCCCCCCGGCACACCCATTCCCCCCCAGCACACCCATTCCCCCCAGCACACCCATCCCCCCCGGCACACCGATCCCCCCCCAGCACACCCATCCCCCCGGCACACCCATTCCCCCCAGCACACCCATTCCCCCCCAGCACACCCATTCCCCCCAGCACACCCATCCCCCCCAGCACACCCACCTCCCCCAGCACACCCATTCCCCCCAGCACACCCGTCCCCCACAGCACACCCATCCCCCCCAGCACACCCATCCCCCCGGCACACCCATTCCCCCCCAGCACACCCGTCCCCCCCAGCACACCCATTCCCCCCAGCACACCCACCTCCCCCAGCACACCCATTCCCCCCAGCACACCCACCTCCCCCAGCACACCCATTCCCCCCAGCACACCCATTCCCCCCAGCACACCGATCCCCCCCAGCACACCCATCCCCCTCGGCACACCAATCCCCCCCCAGCACACCCATCCCCCCCAGCACACCCATTCCCCCAAGCACACCCATCCCCCCCGGCACACCCATTCCCCCCAGCACACCGATCTCCCCACGGGACACCCATTCCCCCCCAGCACACCGATCCCCCCCAGCACACCCATTCCCCCCGGCACACCCATTCCCCCTCGGCACACCAATCCCCCCCAGCACACCGATCCCCCCCAGCACACCCATTCCCCCCAGCACACCCATTCCCCCCAGCACACCCATCCCCCCCGGCACACCCATTCCCCCCGGCACACCCATCCCCCCTGTCCCACTGACCCCCACCTCCTCCCTGTCCCGGCCCATTGTGCTTGAGTGGTCCAGTATGAAGAACCCCCTTCCTGTTGCCCTTCAGAAACCACCCCCAAAGCCGGTGGTCTGTCTAGTCGAGGTGACAGGAAGGAAAGAGGGAGGGAAGGTGAGCAGAGGCTGTGCAAGCAGAAGCGGTGAAACTGCTGGGGTTTTTCATTTTAAAGAGAAAATTCAGTTTTGTTATAGGGCTTACTGTTTCTCGGGAAAATGTTTCTTCTCGTGGCAGCTTGGGAAATAAAGTTTGCCTTCTAATTAGATGGGTTGTGAACTTTCATATCGAACAAACGCTGGCCCATCTTATTATATTTACCTTCCTGTGAAATAATGAAAGCCATCCACCTTTTATTTCATTTCACAGTAAGCATGGTTCTAGACCAGACATCGATCCGCCCATAAGAGAAAGGCTCTCTTCTTCCCAATTTAATCCTAGGGTCTGATTTTGGAAAATGCTTCCCAGTAATCTCTGTGCTAGTTCTATGAGCAATGTTTTCTAATCAGATCTGAGATGGGGAAAGGCAGAGTCCTCCCAACTGCTTTTGGATAGACTTTGGGCCTACTGAAGCAAATACATGTACAGTTGTCCAACTTATATAATATGTAGAGATGTCTGGGAGGAAATGGCTCCATGTGGGAAATAAGACATAAAAAGCTGCAGAAGGTATTACGGGTACAGCAACCTACTTCATCTCATAATGTCCCTTAATGGCTGCCCTGTGCTCTAAAAGGATGACAGCAGGACTGCTCCTGGTGGGAGCATCTCAGCATCTTAGAGCAGTCAGAGATGAGACTCACCAGCTTTCTTGCAGAGAAGAAAAGGGGAGCCAGACTCCATGTGACTTCCTCAGTACAACTGTGTATCCTGAGTATGTAAAGAGGCTCAGGAACACCTGAGTGACCCCACCACCATTAGTTCACCCTTTGTTCCTTTCCTTGGGAGAGAGGTGGCCATCTTTGCCTCATCACAGCACTTTGGGTGCAATAATCTGAGTGGGAGGCTGTCAGGAGAGGTCAGACATTGCTATAGCAGGCACTCAGCAGTCAGCTTCTCACCTGGCTTGACTGGAAATGGGAGTTTCAGGACTGGATAATATTCAAACAGATTATTGGCTCTGACTGAGGAATTTTTTATGCTTTGTTCTTGCTGAAGAAGACTACAAGAAGTTTTGTGGTGTTGGATTCTTAAAGCAAATCCTCCCAGGCTTTGAGTAACAAGGAGGTGCAGGGTTCCAGGAAACCAGTGTTCCTCTTCTGCAGTGACCTTGCTTTCTGTCCAAGCCCATGTAATCCTGCAGTGAAAGGTCTCTCTGTGTTTTTTAAATTTTCTCAGAAAAGGCAGATGGAATTTTTGTTTTGACGGCAGCAAGAAGCAGGTTCCTGGTTTGTGTCATTTTATTTAAGCCAACATATCAGAAACGTGAAAGCAGAGCCCCACTAGTGTGAGCTGGACCCATCAGAGGTTGACAGTAAAATGATACTTAGAAGGATTGCACATTTTCATATAGGCTGTCTTCTTTTTATCTTTTGACACTTTACTTTAAACAAACTGAAAATTACTCATCCACATTGTTTCTGTTGACATGCTTATGGCAGATTTTGCACCCAAATCACTCTCATGCTGCAGACACACAGGATCTTAGAGAGCCATTCCAGATTCAGTGTTTGCTACCATCTCCTTGAATACTAGCACATCAGACACTAACAATTTTAAATCCTAATTGTTTGCTACATTTTCAAGTAGAATACTATTGAATGACTACCAAGGTGCTAGTGATTATCCTCTGTAATGGGATGTAGTTCTCCAGCTTTCCCTGTCTGGTAAGAAAGGCACAGGTTGCTGCTTTCTTCCTCAAGGTACTCGTTGTCTGCCTAAATTTGGCAGGCCCACAAAGCCTGTTACATTATAGTCCTTTTCAAAGGATTTAAATAAGTCTGAGCTTAGGACCAGGATTTTTTTTTTTTTTTTTTTTTTTTTTTTTTGTCAATAGCATAGAGAAAGGAACATGCGTCCATGCTGGGTGGGCAAAATCTACCTCGCCCTAATGTAAAATACTGGATGATGCCTGAACCTTTCCTTCTTCCTTCACCTGCACCATAAAGATCTGCTGCTTTATTTCACCCTTTCCCATTCAGTTCCCTACATGTACCATGTCCTTTCCTTCTGCAATTTTCATGTCGTCCCATGAAGCCTGTTATTTCTTCAAGTGAGGCTTATGTTTCAAGATGAGATAAAAAATAAGTCATACAAGTTCAATTTAAAAATGTAAGTACAACTTACTACCAAACTGAAAATAGTATTTTATCAATGACTGTGCAGTATGTGAAAAAATAGGGAAAAGTATTAAAAAAGTAAAATTTTAAATAGCTGAATGTGTCATATTATGAACATATTCTGTCCATTCTATCAGAACTTGCTGCTGCTGCTATATACCTCATTTTATAGGTGTTAGCTAAGGTGCAGCTCCAACAGTGGATATATCAGCAGCAATCTACATTAATAAGCCATACTCCTCTTTCAAAAATGAAAATCCTGCTTTAAGATACTGTATGCAGAGAGAGATATGTTAAGAGTTTCAGTGCTGACAGTTATTCCCAAATGAGTTAAAAATCAAGCTTTAATGAGGGGTCAATGAGAAACAAGAGGATTTTTTTATGGCAAGTCAGGACAGTTGGCATGTATTTGCCAACGGCAATATTACGGCACCCATCATTTTAGATTTAAACATGCTGTGACTGATAAATTAAAAATAAGAAGAAAATTTGGCTTCAACGGGCATAAGGGTAAAAGACTAATTTCATTTCTGTACATGATCTCTGCAGTAAAAAAACAGGAGGTAGCTGTAGACTGCAAGGACAGAGTCAGCAAAACATCACCAGCCTGCAGTTTCCCAGTGCAAATCCCAGCGCAGCTCCTTCTGCTCCTGCGCACCTCTCACCATCACCAGCTCTAAAGCCTTTCTATACCTAAGCATGATCCATTTGGAAAGATAGGAAAATGGGGTATTTATTAGAAAAACTTGCCATAAAGCCTGCTCATCCTGTAGTAAACATGACAGTGCCTGATTATGGTGAATACTAAGCTGGTTTACTGTGGGTTTAGCTAATATATTTACCCTCTTGTCCCAGATAAGCAATCCAAATGGTGATAGCTCTCCTCTTTTTTTCTTTGTTTCTTTGTTTTTTTCTTTGTTTTCTTTGTTTCTTTGTGGGTAAGGCTCCACTCAGCACTCAGAACTGTGAGTCCAAACTTGGCTTTCACCAGCACACAGTGGCCATTGAATTCCTGGGGTTAAAAAAGACTGTGGAAAAAAAAAGAATTACATATTTGTAAAATAAATATCTAGTCTGTTTTTTAATAGAGGTATTGATTTGGTTGTCAGAATGTCAAATAAGTACAGAATAGTTAATTTTATTCTTTTGTTTGTAATTGGTTCTTTTGTTTGTAACTGCTATACTTTACAGATATAAACCCATAGTCTTAAAGTTCAGTAGGGCAGCAAGTAAAAATTTCAAGGGAGTCAGTAAGAACATGCCCCATGGGGTAGGAGTTCAAAGACAAGATGCTAACTAAGTGCAGACTTCAATATTATCAGGCCAATAAAATACTTTAAAAACTGGAAAGTTTTTGTATGTATGTTCATAATCTAATGAGATAAGAAAATATACAGATCAGTGAGTGTCCCAGCAAGACTCCTTCACCCAAATGGGAAAATGAAAGTTAGCTCAAGTCTTACAGGTGGCAGGAGACAGAATATATTCAAGGTTCATAGAAATTAAATTTAACGTGTCAGGGAAGCAGTCGTTTCATTTCAATGCCAGCAAAATTCTGTATAAATACCTTTGACCTAAGACAGTGAGAAAATTAATTGTTTTCATATTAAATGAGTCAAAATGCTTAACAAGAAAAGCACACAGATATCTTCAACAATAATTTTAAGTGACAGTGTTTGAGCACTTACACATTTTGAATGGCACTCAACTCGGATCTCTGCCAGAAGGAAGTGTTGCTGAATATGGCTAAGTGACAGATGTGTAACTTGAAGTGTCCGGAGGCCTGAGTTTCAACTTATTTACACATGCAGCTTCCTTGATGGGTTGTTTCTCTGTGTGCTCCTCAACTCAGGCAGATGATGAGCAATATCCCAACAGAGGATCCCAAAATACCCAACAGAGGGCTGCTGCCTCATATGGTATTGAAATTGATTGATGTCATCTGGAAGTTTCTTCTCTCTAGTTGTTGGGTTTACAGTGAATGGTGTTTGTAGAAACTTGCTTATATAGTAAAAGAAATACATGCAAAATCTTTACCATAGCAAAAAGCAAAAGCTTTTCAGCTTTTAAAGCATTTTATTAGCCTGATAACATTGAAACTATAAGTTCCATGGAAATGGCCACTTCTGAGCACACTTCTTGTGCTCAGACCTGACTGGCAACAAACAATTAACTAAGAACCATTAATAGTAAGGCTGTTTGTACTATTTGGGTTAGGGTCCAAAGTAACCTGCCAGTGGTGATGCCTTCCCTGTAGCCTCTACTTACAAATGTATTTTGCCCTTGAGGGATGTGTCTGTGCAGAGCTGAGCCCTAGAGCCCTTTGTGCACAGGGAATGACCCATTCCTTGAGGCAGATCTGCCTGGTCTGCCTATAAGCAGCTGACTAGAAGGGCCACTGGAAAATGGAAGTTAGGCTTTTCTTGTCAGGGTAACTCTGTTTTGCAGTAGAATGTCTGTTGAAAGCTTTTAATGCCCTCAAATAAATTTTAATGCAGTTTAATTGTTGGTCTTTCCCAAAGGTCTGTTTGGAAGGAGCACAGTGGCTTTTATAACAGGCATAGAACTAAGGACTCTGTCTTACATGGGCTCCATTAATACCCTATTTACACATTATTTTCTGGAGTTTCATTGTTCCATGTAGGCCAAACCTTGAATTGAGAAGGCTCCCCTTACTCAAGGGAGGACTCCATGCCTTCAAGAATTCCAGACCATCTGAACCAGCCCTTCTGCTCACTTTGTACTCTGCCCTGGGGCCCAGAGCTGCTGAGCCCCTGCTGAACCCAACAGGAACCAAGGTTTCCAGTCAAAGATCCAGAGCCAGTGCTAAACATATATGTTGAGAAAAAGAGTTCCCCTAATATGGGGAAACACCTAATGGGATTGTTCAGACTGGGGAAGAGAAGGCTCCAGGTAGACCTTATAGCAGCCTTTTGATATTTAGAGTGGACTGATAAGGAAGGTAGAAACAGAATTTGTAGCAATAGGACAAGGGATAATAGTTTTAGACTAGAAGAAGGTATTTTTTTATGATGGGTGTGGTGAAACACTGGAACAGGTTTCACAGGGAGGTGGTAGATGCCCCATTTCTGGAAACACTCAAGGTCAGGTTGGATGAGGCTCTGATCTAGTGGAACACATCCCTTCTTACTTCAGAAGGAATGGACTAGATGGACTTTAAAGGTCCAATCCAGCCCAAACCATTCGATGTTTCTATGTTTAATATTATGCAGTAGCCAGACAGGACAAGTAAAGGAGAAAGAGAGTTTCATAGTGGGAATACAGATAATTTTGTAGCATCTGCATTTACTTTCTCTTCTTCAAAAAGTATTTCTTGTGAGCAAAATGCTGTGTGTGGGATTGCTCTTCTGAACCACCCTTTGCAAAATGTCCTGGCAAAAAAGAAATAGGAGTGTCAACAATATGCCTGAGCAGAGAGTCAGAAACTGCCTGAGAGGGTTTTTTCTCAAACTGGGCCTGCTAAAGAAGAGGATGACCAGGGTTTAGTGTTAACAAGGGAACTAGAGTTCTTTGAAACAAAGAAGGAGTGAGTTTGAAAGGAAGCACAAAAGGTGCACCCAAATTTGTGTAGTAATCTGGCAATGGAAAGAGATCTGGCTTTGGCAGCACCAGGGCTGATCCCACAGCACCACAGCTCCTGCTCAGCAGAGAGGGTGCAGCATCCATTTGGGATGGGGGACACAGATGGCACCCCAAGGGGGTGACCTGGTGGGTGCAGTGCAGAGGGACCCTGTGCCTGTGACCCCATGGGAATTCCTTGGTGGCATGAGGAGTCAGGGTGTGTTGGAAGTGGTGAGGAGGTCACACAGCCACTGCAGACTTAGCTCCCAAAAGAGAGGGGGGCATGGAGAGCACCCTCACACCCAGGGAAGGAGGTGGGCACTTACCACTCTCTATGTGTGATTTGAACTTTTGTGGATTAGTTATCGAAGGGTGATAAAAAATTCCTGGGAGTTCAGTGACAGTTTCTGAGTGTCTACTGTTGTTGTTTATCTGTTGGTATTGATCTGGAATATATTATTTACTGAATTGCTGAATAATTATGTGCTGTTAATAAATCAGTAGACCTCTTCAATCTTGACTTGGTGTTAACTATGAACAGTTTTTCATCTGAACATTCCTCAATACTAGCAAAACTGTGCATGAAATGCAGTAAGGTGAGCTTTCTTTTCCCTTCTATAGCAACATATCTTGAGCCTCCTGGCTCTGAGGGCTCTGAAATAAAGAAAGAATTATTCCAAAACTGAAAAAAAAAGGGGGAAAAATAAGACAGGATAAGGATGAGTCGAGAGAAAGAATGACAAAGAACAGACCTAGGTCTCCCAAAGCAACTATCCACAGAGAAAACCAAGTTCTGACCTGGCCAAGGAGCACTTTATCCCTCATGTTCTGTCAAAAGCAGTACCTGTTTGTCTCAGCCCTCATTCCAGAAACAAGCAGAGGCTGGAGCCTCTCATTTTTGTCAGCATGTAAATGGAGGAGACAGACTTTTCTCCTCAATTTACTTCAATGTAAGACACCACAGTTAAAATCAGGCAGAATACTTTGGGTTTTTACCAAAAGGACTTAACTGCTAAAGAAGGAGAAAAAGGAGAAACACAAAAAGAAAACATGCGGTCACATCAGTGGAAAAAGCAGCCACCTTCTCCTAAGGACATCTCACTGGGGAAAGGTTTTAGCAAAGATGACACATTGAGATTGTATCTCATCACTTGTTAATACGAAAAGATATGGTGCAGTAACTGTTGAATCCTGTTTGGTTTATCACTGCTAGCCTCAGAAATTTGAGATGGCTAGAGGTATGTGACTCGTGAAGTCATATGAAACTGGAGATCATGTTGTGCATGTGTGATGAATACTCCTGAGAAAAGAGAATTAATTGTATGCAATTTACATTATATTTTTCATTTGGCTGATAAAGTTATCATATTCCTGGCCAGAAGTGCATTGTATAAAGAAGATAGTGTTTAATGGAGGAAAGCTGTAAAATTAAAACCCAAATCATCTATGATGAAATGTAGCAAGATACATGAGCACAACATCAAAGAAGCCAATAAAGACTATATTAAATCTTCATGATTCATAATAAAATTTCATAAACAAACTCTGGAGAGAATATTGGATATATTTCCAAAATCTAAGCTATCAATTAAAAAATATCTTTAAGTGTCCCCTGTTTGACCTGAGAAATTTATTTGTGAATACAATTCCCCCAAGTTTTACATTTAAAAAAATACTCACTTTTCAGTGTAACCTGACATGTTCTAGTCATCTGCTGAGTTTTTGGCACATAACAATGATACTGCTACAGCCCATGATCTTCCTTGAAACTCTGCAGGCAGTGCTGAAGTAACTTCAGTATCCAGCTACCATTAACAAGCATTTTTTAAAGCAGCTTTACTTTCACCATGGAATCGATAATGCATTTCACTTATCCAGTTGTGAAATTCTAGTGCCAAGAAAGGGGAATTTTCCTCGTAGAAAGATGGGTAAGATGAGACATAAGATGTTTACATGCACTAACTACAGTATGGCAATAAAATGAAGAAAGAAGCAATCAAACACAATCCCTGCCTTCTCTTCAGAGAAAACATAGCCAAAATGAATTTTTCCTATTCTAACGACAGCAGTATCATTGAGAGAACAGCAGAGCCCAATAACTTCCATTACAGGAACAGCCACAGTACCAGGCACAATCTACCACTGTGAGTTACCCAAGAGAATGAATCTCATTGTGTTGCTGTTACTGTTCCTAGAGAACAAAATCATCTGTCCTCTTTGCATTGCCTTAATTTCCTTAATGAAGTGGGTGTTTTTAGGGTGAGTTGAATAAATGGAGAAGTTGGTTGATGACCATCAGTTATACTTTAGGAGATATTAAAGCTTTGTATTAAATGTTGCAATAATTTTATCCTCTCAAGTCTTTTTTAGTGAAGCTGAAAGCTGTGTCATAAAAAAATAAATATTTACCCAACCCCTCAAATTTTTAGGTCTTTCTTTACTGGTGGTTACCATAACTGATTAAAATGCACTTATTTTAAAAATGGGACATTTCAAATAGATAGCCTCCCACATGTTTTATTGTTGCAGCCCAAGACTCCTCTCCTCTCCTCTCCTCTCCTCTCCTCTCCTCTCCTCTCCTCTCCTCTCCTCTCCTCTCCTCTCCTCTCCTCTCCTCTCCTCTCCTCTCCTCTCCTCTCCTCTCCTCTCCTCTCCTCTCCTCTCCTCTCCTCTCCTCTCCTCTCCTCTCCTCTCCTCTCCTCTCCTCTCCTCTCCTCTCCTCTCCTCTCCTCTCCTCTCCTCTCCTCTCCTCTCCTCTCCTCTCCTCTCCTCTCCTCTCCTCTCCTCTCCTCTCCTCTCCTCTCCTCTCCTCTCCTCTCCTCTCCTCTCCTCTCCTCTCCTCTCCTCTCATTCCTGTGACCCAAGTTACCCCTCAATACTCCTTCAAATGTTGCTGCTTGCCCCAAAACTAAGAGGCTGATAATCAAGTGGAAGGCAACAGTTTTCCCATCCATTGCTACAGCAGCACTGTAGCACCAGACTGGTCAGGGATCACATCTTTTGCTTAGCATGTTGTCCTTATGTGTTTCTTTAACACTTACGAGTGGGAGTTCAAACACTGGCAAGGTAAAGTATTGACTCAGAGCAGAACAGCTGCCTCTGCCCAATACTTCCTTTTGAGAAACAATTTAAAAAAAAAGAAGTCTTCAAAACCTTCCTTACATCTTTATCTGTGCCGAAAGCAGATCTGGTGTTGCCAATCTTGCAGCTCCTGGTGAGGCAGGGCAGGGGCAGCTGCAGCTTCCCCTCATTGGAGTCTGGGTCCCAGATGAAACAGTGAACATCATGCCCAGCAGTGTCACAGCAACTCTGCCACCTGTAAGTAGCCTGGAACCAGTTTGTCCCTTGGTGGATGCAGAAGCTCAGTTTAAGACTCAGCTCTTTGCCAATTTGACTCTGCAAGTCACAAAGACAAACTAAAGTTTATCCAGCTGAAAAGTATATCTAGCTGGCTGATTTGGGACATGGGCAAAGAGGAGGGTTAAAAGGAGGTAGCAGGTTACTTTAAAGTAAAGTAACTTGTTTTGAATACTAATTGATTCAGTCAATTGTTTTAATTACTCTACTTTGGAAAATACCCATACTTGGGATTTAATTTTTACTTCTGAATTTTGTTTGAAGAATTGGCTTACCTTCTTACATTGGCACGATAATTTGCTTGTTGGCTGCACTCATTTTATGACATATATAATTAATCATTAATTATCTAGTTCAATTTTAATTGACATTGATTTGATAATTAAATGTAGTTCTTATCTGCTCTAGCTCTGTCCTGGCAATGTGTTTGGCTCATTGCAGTTAATAAACCCCACAAAGCTCTTTTCCCTTTCAAACTACCATCTCAGACCACATGTTTTAAGATTATAAGGTACAGTGGATGGTTCACCTAATGACCAGCCTACTTACCTACCTCAGTCTAAAATTTCTGTCTCCTGCTCAAACAGCAATCAAATAGTATAATGATAAACAAACATTTAATTATTTCTTCTACACTGAAATAAAAAGTAGACTTAATCTTCAAATGAAAGGAAGTCTCATTTGCCGGAAAGGGACCCGATCTTGCCTCTACTACAGCCACTCTCACTTTGCTGCAGGTGTCAGCACTAAGCCCCACTCAATCCCTCCACACACCTCAGTCTTTCCTATTCACCAGCTGTTTCAGATATGCACCCTATAGACCACTTCTTTCTCAAGTCATTTTATACAAAAAATAATCCAGGCATGAATATTAATAGTTTAATGTATTATATTACATGTAACTCTTCATAGGAATTAATACTTACACCATTCTAGCAAATCCTGCATCTGTATGAGGCTGTACACCCCTGTTGGTACTGCTGTGTTCTCCAGCCTGATTATTGTGATTCCTGCAGTGCCTCTTAATGACTGTAGAGGCCACAAGGTACTCTATATGTTCTATCCTCTGTCAACCAGATCCACATTTAAACTAGCTTGCTCAAGTTCCAGAAGGAGAATCTGGAGATGATAGTAAATTTATTACATGCCAGCTGTCTATTACATGCCATGTCTGACCAGCTACAAGGCAAGCAAGATACATGCCTCAGAAATGCAGTTATGAAGCAGATCAGGAATTTCACTAGTAATGGCACTGTACTAGGAAAAGTATGTGTTCTTGCTGATTTAAATAAGATTAGCCTTCCTGAGGACTTAATGCTGAGCAGGTGACTTGTCTTAAGGTCAGCTTTTATGGAGGCAAAGCACAACTTGAAGAGCTACCAAGACTAATCCTAGTAATTAGCATTGGATTAAAACCTGAAGTAACAGCAAAGAGCAAAAAATAAACAGCATAAGTTTAACAATATAGCCAAACCTCTGCTTCTGCTGAACATTATGAACTTGGAAGGTCAAGCAAAATGAGGATGCCTTTAGTGTGATTAGGCTGGATGTTTCGAATGCAAACTGCAGTATGGATCATTACTTATCTTGTCCGAGACAGGGACTCATTTAAACATTCTGGTGTGCTTAAATGGTAGTTAGAATTAATTCATACCAAGAACAATCAAGACGGCCTGCCACTGACAGATAATTTCTTAAAATGTTTGAACATGCTCTTGCTCAGCCCAGGTGTTCAGTGCCACATCTGGTCCTCCTGACTGGCCAAGCTGCAAACACTGATCTTTTGCAAGTAAGGTTATTTCAGGAGAAACTTCAAACTTGGAATAAAGATCTACAGGAGATCTGGAATGTGTTATTAAGATGAAATTTTCCAGTTTAGACCCACATCCTTAGAGAAAAATGGGTGCATCTCTTGCACCGGTTTCAGCAGCATATCTCTGAGGATGCTGCAGTATCTAGAATGTCCCAGAGACAGCAGCATGACTTTTCACCCACACAATTGCCTTTTATATTGTTCTGGCAGTGTAAAAATTCTTAAGTATTAAAAAGAAACCAGTATCAAACACTGATTTTTCTGGCTATTTAAAGTGCTAAACCCCACTAAAGTTTAGAGTTATTAGTAGCAGGAATCCTGTTGGCCTCAACTAGCAACTGCATAATCCTAATGTACAGTTCTCTATGCAACATGTTCTTCAGCTTCATCAGACACTTTCAGGCCCAGTTGCTGACAATAAAGCCTATTAACTGATTAGTTTGGAAAATTGCTGGTTCCTATATTGGACTAATTATTATACATGTCAGTAACAACACACTTTGAAAAGTTAAAATTCTTGGGCTGGGCCTGACAATCTGGCAGAAATTGGTTCTGCAGCTGGAGTCTGCATAAATATGCATGTGGTGGCAATTCTGGTCAACACTTTGAACCCTGAAGAAGAAGCAACTTTTCAGCCTGTGAAAGACTCAAACTGGTGACAGACACAGATTTCCATACTACTTTTCCAACAAGGTAGCTATCATTAGCACCATTTCTACTTCAGAAATAGAGGAAGGGAGGCACAAGGATGCAATATCCCAAGGTGCTGGTACAGAGTCAGATAGAGAACATGGGTTGCTGGTCACCATTTTTTGGCCACTCGTTCACAGTGAGATTTGCTGCTTCACTGGTGGGTAGCAGCCTACAGAACAGCACTGAAGGTGCTATTGCTAATGCTTTTGCATTAGTCTGTTCTGCTGTTATGGTCTGAATTGGTCCCTGTATGACCGCAGACTACTGCACTACTCTGTGGCAAAATTAAGACATAAATGAGGTTAGATGTCTCTTGACATCCAAAAAAGCACTTTTTTAATGCCCCAACAACTTAGCAGGGAGGGAAGAGAGAAGAGAGTAGGAGAACAGTGTAGGAAAGAAAGAGGGGGATTCATGGCATACCACCCACACGATCCAACAGTGTCCCATTGGTGGATCTGTGGTGGGGAAGCTTCAAAGCCTGGTGGGGAACATCCATCATTTAAAGTCCACGTCATCTTCTCTTACAGGAAATCTTCTATATAATCAATTAATTTCCAGAACTGTTCTGCATACCTCAGCCCCCTGTGTTGCACATGCCCAGTACAGTCATTATGCGGGCTTGTGGTAAAGACCTCGGCCCCAGGCAAGGGTGGGGGGGGGGTAGATGGGCACAGTCTGACCAGGTTCCTGACATCATGGTGCTTTTTGAGGTGTTTTTCCTTGCAGCTCCAAGGAAGAAGCTGCTACTTTGTGGTTGTGTCGAAGTGGAGTAAATATCTTGATGTTTCTTTGTGGTTACAGGTGTTCTGGTAAATAACCTCCCAAACAGCCTTGTACAAAAGGCTAAACCTAAATCACCTAAATCACCTAAACTGGTGATGTTTGAGACAAACTAATACATGGACCCTCACATCTGCTCCAGAGGCTGGCCACAGTACCTGTACCAACAACAGCATCCTTGGGCTTTGGTCAGGCTCCAGCGTAGCTCACCACGGTAGCCAAGTCTGGAAAGGCATGGATCAGAGGGACAAAATCCTCCTCCAACAGGGAGGAGTGCTGCCTATTAGGCACTCAGTGAGGAACCTAATGCTGCATGTGGAGTCTTACTGCCTGAAATTCAGGACTGGAAATGATGCAAGTTACATGTGCATGTGTGTCAGTGAATCTTGGAATCCATATCCATACAGTGATGCAGACTACAAAACGAGAGGTTGGGAAGTATGGAAGGTGAGTACTTAAGATTGCCCATTCTAACCTATGTTTCTACTCACTTGTTCTAGAAGAGGCACTCGTTTAAACCTTGCTTGTGTCAGTATTTAGATTCTAATAAATTTACAATGTGTTTTTTAGCTGTGAAAGCATTTTAGGTTCTACTTCCATTGGATTATTTTCATTAACTGGTAACAAGACACACAGACAGAAACTTCTACAACTCGATCTCTTCTGAATCTGTTCTGTTCTGAGTTGCTGGCCCTGGTCCTGCAACAAGTTTCACTGTGCTCCTCACAGACTTTATTAGGGTTTAGGGCGTGAGTTCATTAGGGTTCAGGTCTTGAACAAAGACAAAAGATCTGAAGTTGCAATTTTTTTCCATGGCAAATCAACTTCAAGGGACTGGACCTTCCGTAGGTATTTACTTTATTCACACAATCTCATTAATTGGCAATTTTGTCTTTTGTTCTCCACACAAGACCTTATAGGTAAACCAAGGTGAAGTGCTGCATACCTTGGACTGCAGTAGTCTGCTGCAGAGGAAGGCAATCCTGTGTAGCATAAAAATCAGACCACCTGACCTAGGATTCAAGGATCATTCCCCAAAGCCTAAAAATCCACTGAGATTTCTCTTTCATGTTTTTTCCTTGTGTGTATTTTGGAACTCTGACCTCTCTGCTCACTGGCCTCAAAATTATCCTGTTTACGTGGGTCTTCACAAGGGCAGAACATACATGGGAAGAAGATGCAGACCTGAAAGAATAGATGAAGGCCTGACACAAGGGTTTCTGATGAACCAAGTTTGGGATGGCTAAGAAGACTGACTGTAGGATGCTGTGCACTGACTGATTCCTCACGTGAAAGACAGGGCTTTCCTGTGCTTCTCACTCAAACTACTAGTTCCCAGTAGGAAAATCAAATCTGGTGACCGTTTTTCAAAGCCAGGTGATAAAGTCCATCCTTTGTGTTACATCACCTGATCACACACAGGAAGAAATGTCCCCAGTACCTCAGTGTTCAGAGCTGTAATTGGGGTGGCTTTGCTCTGGTGTTGCCCCTTCTTCCAGGCACCGTCCAGAGGGTCTTCCTTTCTTTTTTTTTCGCAGTTTAGGAAACACCACCCAAGTGCTGTAATACATCCCTACAAGCCGGACATTGCAATGCATCCCCAAACGGCGTTGTTTAAGTAACTGCTAAAACCAAAACTATTACCAGCCCCTGGGTTTTGATGGGATTTGTTGGGGGATTGCGAGTCCTGCCGGTGCAGGAAAGTCGCATTTTCAGCCTTGTTTTGGCTTGTTTTGTTTTTAAACACGGGCGTTAGGGCGCAGCTAAAGATATTTTGAGCTGTAAAAGAAACACACGTATCTAAGTGTGAATAGGTGAGCCCAGCTGAGCGCTGGCTGTGGCCTTCGCCGAGAAGCACCGGCTCCCTGGAAGTCCCCAGGGGAAGCGGCGGGGAGCCGGAGGCCGGAGCCGGGCAACGAAGCTTGGGGCTGAGGCGGACCAGAAGCAACACGATCCGCACCGCCGGGGGCAGCACCCGCCCCGCCGGCTGAGGCGAGGCGGGGAGAGGCGAACAACACAGCCCGCCCTCCTTCCATCCCACCCTCCCTCCCTGCCTCCCGCCTCCGGGCGGCCGGGCGCGGCCCTGCGTCTTCTCGGAGCCGAAGTGAAGCGACCCCGCGGCGGCCTTCGCCTTCCTGTCCTTCCCGGCGGCGGGGCTGGGGGCCCGGCCGAGGCCGAGGCCTGACCGCGTCGGGTGGAAATGGAGGCGGCGGCGGCGGCAGGGCCGGGCGGCGGTAGCAGCAGCAGCAGCAGCAGGGGCTGAGCCGGGGGTGGGGGGTTGGGGTCGGGGAGGCGCCGCTGTTGCCGCCGCCGCCGGCCGCAGCCGGGCCGGGCTGGGGGGATGCAGCATCATCTGGGGCCGTCGGAGCCGTCCGTCCGCGCCGCCGAGTGAGGTGGGTCCCCGGCTGGAGCGGCGCCCTGCCGCGGGGGCCGGGGCTGCGGGGAGCGGCTCTGGAAGGCCGGTAAAACCGGGGAGGGGACGCTGCCAGGGACGCCCGGGATCCCGGGGCGGGGCTGGGGCTGCGGGGGGAGGCCTGGAGAGCGGCAGCCCCGGGGAGAGGCTCCTCTGGCCGGTCGGGCAGGGATGCCGGCGGGTGTCTGTTGTTTCTCTGCCTGCCGGGTTTGAGGCGGGGGCCTCCCTGCTGCCTTCTCCGGAACGGGAAAAGTTTAGGGCTCTGCATCCGAGGGCCGTGCGCCCGGAGTCCGGCTTGAGGTTTGGGAATGGGCTTTAACTCGGCTCTTCCTGAGCCGCTCAGACGAAGGCCGTGCCCCGTTTTCCTGGCGGGGACCCTTCTGTTTTTATCCCTCCCTTGAGACAGCGCTTCGGGAAGAAGCCGCGATGCTGAGGCGAGAGCTGCCGTGCCCAGACGTGAAGAGCAAGGGGTACCCTGTGGATGCGGGACAGGGCAGGGATGTGCTGTATGAGAGACAGGGCCCTTTCCCAGCCTTTCCCGGGGGCCCTTTGAGCCTGCCCCGGGGCTGAGGTGTGCTACCCGGCTGCTGCTCCGGTAGTTGGTTTTGTTCCCTCTGACAGGTGAATTGTGCCGGGCCAGGGAGGGTTCTGCTCTGCAGCGGCAGATGGAAGAGGCGATAGGCCTGGTCATGCCATCGGGGGGAGGAAAGCCTCAGGGAAAAGCCAGCTTTCAGAAATGCTCGTTTTAATGTCTGCTACAACATTTGGTAGCGTCACGCAACTTACCAAAGGAGTGTGTGGTAGATTTTAGGCCAAATTCTTTATGAAAAAGTGTAGCAAATTGTCAAGATCACTTAACTTTAAGGTAACACCAAGGAGGCTTTGATGAGAATGGATTAGGCATCCCAGCTAGCTGTTGTTCTGCCTTTATTACCTGTTCCATTGTAAATTACATCTTTAGTCATGTGCTAATGAGCAAGCAGTTGGTAGCTTGAGACCACTGGCACATCACTGTCTTTCACAGTGTCTGCAGAAACTGTCCTGTCAAGGAGCTCCTATCCAAGCAGCATAAGCTGCAGCACAGGGTCCATAAACTGAGTTTTAATGTTAGTTAAATCTTCTGCGATTATTCCCATCATTTATATGAAGACAGCAGTAACCTGCAAAGCACAAGTGTTTTTGGCAGGCAACAGGTTACTTGCAGGCCATGGGCCAAGCCTGCCATGTTTTATGTGCTGATCTTTGGGTTGTGTTTGTGATACCATTTTGTCTCATGCAAGACTGGTATCTGGCTGATCAAAGGATTATATGTCTGTTTGTCTTTGGGGTAAGTATCCCAGGGAGGGGAGGAGGGAAAAATAGATAGAGAGAGGGGGCTTGAGGACCATGTGCTCCTAAAAAGTGTAGAATTGCAAAAACAGGGAGAAGAAACCTGAAAAATCTCGGCATATTTCATTGTGGTAAAACAGAAAAACCTTCAACAGCTTTTTTGTTTTTCTGACTGTATAGAAAAAATGTTTTAGACAAGAAGAAGTAAGAGACATGTTTTGGAAGCTGAGGGAAACTACTGAAGAGCAGGACCAGAAGCCAGTACAATTGCTCACTGGAAAATAAGTAACAGGAGAGACAACAGAAGTGCAGTACGATCAGAGAAATAACAAAAAGTGAAATTACCCTGCATGAAAACCATGAAAATACTAATGAAGCTAGAGAAAGGGAAATGACATAAACATGTCATTAAAAAAACACTGGTGGTCATTGCATTTAAGTGATCATAATGGTTTAGTTCGATATATAATTTTGAACAGTCCTTCTTCTTGAGATAGGTAATGAGCTGCTGATCTAGACAGAGTTTTGTTTAGGATGCTGCGGGTAAGACTGCCAGCAATTATGTTATGATAAATCCATTGACATAACTCTTACATTGGTGAGTATCGTTGCAGATTTGCTGTGCTCATGAAAAAAGGAGTAAACAAAACTGCTTAATATTTTCCTCTTGGCTTTGATGTATTGAAGGGTAATAGAAGCGTTTTTTAGGGCTGTGACTGCAATTCTGTCTTCTTTCTGGTTTTGGAGTCCAGTCCTTGAGGTATGTAGCATGCTATTTGTAGGTGTCTTTGGCTGAAATGTTGTTCTCCTGTCCCTAGAGCACAGATCTGGCAGCAAGAACACAGATCCTGTGTCCACTAACTGCTTTTCAGGTCAGAGCAGGTGGAAACTGCTTTACCCACATCATTTAACACAACTGCTTAGAAACCCAATACATAAATTACGTAAGGGAATATAGATCAATAGCCCTTGCTGTGAATGGTGTGCATCCATCACCATTATAAAAGTGAGCAGACTAGCAGGGATGCTATGAATGTTGGGGGCCATTTCTACCATTCTTTATTGTAGAACAAATATACTGGGTTAGATAGAAGGGTCTGTCCCAGATCATTTGTCATGTCTCTGAAAAGCTTGCAGCTGGTGGTTAGAAAGAGGTTTTCCTTCTGCAGAATGTTCTCTGCAAGCTTCCGACAGCCTGCTGACTTTAAAAGAGTTTCAGTTCTTGTCATCATTTAATGTTGGGCCATCACAAATGACAGATGCTCTCTATGAACCCCTGTCTGTTCCCCCATAGGGAAAGGGAGACAATAAGGGAGATAGAGTTATGGGCTGGAAACTAAATCACACAGCTTTAATGAAACAGTAGTGATGAAAAGGCAAATAGTGAAATATATGCATATACATAAAAAGCCAGTATCACTCTCCCCCCCAGTAACAGTCACTGAAAGTCCTGGAGTCAGCATTGGGAGCTGGATGCAGGAATGCATGGATCATGATCAAAGGCTGATGAATGGATAGAATCCTCTTGGACACCCGTGGACAAAGAGAAGCTTGACCTTCATGATCCCTCAAATTTATACCAAGTATGATATATATGGGATGGAATACTATGTTGGTTTGGTTACCTCTCTGGTCTGCTTCTCCCTACAGGAGGGTTGCAGGTGTCACCCCTTTACCACCTTTTGTTTCTGGAGCATAATATGTTTTGCAGGGCCAAGTGGTGGCTTTGTTTTTGCATACTGTTCTCCAGCAATATATATAAATATCAAGCATTATCAGTCCTAGAAGCAGACACTGACTGAAAAACATATTGTTAATTTTCAGCAGGTGCAGCTACTTGTAAGAGACTTAACTGAAGTGTAAAATCACTAGAAAGTTTGTTCAATCCTGGCACAAACCAAGACAATTGTAGTTTGAATGTTTAGTGGTTTTCATGGTTTTAGCAGAGCTACCTCAAAGTAAAAATGTTGTTGCTGTATTTTGTGTCCTGACATCTAGTTTGCATTTTCCTCATTTGTGACTGTTGGAAAATCTTCCAAATTATTGTGAAATCCAAAAGCACAGGTAATAAATTTCAGTGCTTTAAATGTGAGATGATGGACATTGTGCCAAGGTGAAAAATGACCACCTTTGAGACCTGGTGATTTTCAGCATGAATCTTGGGGAAACTTTTGCACTAGTGTAATGGTAGGATGGAAATAACTTTCAAACTCTTTAGCTGGAAAGAGGTCAGTGCTCTAGCATTCACACCCCATTGCCCTTCCAGGCCTGCAGTTTTCTGTGTTGAAGAATAAGGTGTCTTGGACACTGCATGCATAATTAGCAGCTAGTGAATTGCAGCAGAAAATGGGAGATAAGGGACATCATCTTCATAGACATCACAGCACCTGTAATTGTCCAAAAGTCAATTGATGTATCTTTTTACCAGTGCTTCTAGGAGAAGTACTTAGAATTGAAATCATAGTAGAAGGAAAAAAGGTCTTGCAGAAGCCAAGTTGTAAAATACTGCACTGAGGAAATAAAAGTAGGCCTCAACACTGCCATCATAGCTACCTAGTATATTGTGGGTTTTTTTTTTAATTGGAGGTACTGTTTTCTTTTCCTCCTCTCAACCATTTCACATACATCCTTAGGGTCCCAGATCTGTTTTGAAGTACTTGTCTGTCTGTGAAGGTTTCTGACATACCCTGAAGACAGTTTCATTTCTGTCAGCAAGAGTGAGAACCCTTTCTGGAAACATTTTCATGTCTGGAAGGCAAAAGCTAGGTGGAAAAGCTACTACTGTAGCAGTAGTACTGATGTTGCAAGGTGGACATGCTCAAATAACGTCAGAACTATGCTCACTTTTGTTATTGAAGTTTTGTGGGGCTGCAACCGAAGGTGGATACTGGTGTATAACAAAAAAACAATACAAAGTTTGCTTTGAAGTATTAACTAGCATGCTTTTAGCATCCTAGCTGGAAATGAGAGCATTTATCTTATTCTCTGGCAATTCACTCAAGGGACTGCATAGGAAGCACAATCACAAACCGTGCAGATGTGAGTCATTGAAGTTGCTTGTGGCCACTTTAGGATTGAGTTTGATACTATTGCTTCCCGAGGCTACAAGCACAAACCTCACAGGGCTGTTGAGAGGATCTCATTGTATGAGATTTTTGTGTTAGATCTTCTTTGGTTACGTGTTCTGAAGCAACATCTAACCGATAGGAGGTTCAAAAGAAAGCATTAGGTTTTGACTTTCCAGCACCCGAATTCATGCCCTCAGGTGTTTTATCTCTTAAGCAACAACTGCCACAATGGTGCTTTATTTTTGCAGGACAAATATTTGAGCTTGAGGAGTTTCAGGCTTTGGTATATAGCCAGTGATGTTTGCTGTTAGGTTTTGCTTGGTGTTTTTTTAAGTTATGGAGGCTTAAATTTTGCAGTGAATGGCCCATCAGAAGCTGCAAATTCAGTGAAAGGTGCAACTTAAACTTTTTCATTTCTCTTATGGTATGACAGACACCATGTGTTTGTAGTATTGACGAGTATCCTTCTCCTCACCCTGATGAGATTCAGCCAGTACCTGTGATTCCTTTGCGCATTAAATTTGCGGTCTCAGTTATTTGGGTAACCCTTCCTGCACTCATGGGAAAGTCCCACCTTTAAGGCTTACCTGCAGGGTTGCAGCTACAGGTAGTACACACTTCTGTAAGGAACCTTTTCCACTATTCATGTGGATAGTGCTTAGCATGATGGAAATGAAAAAAAAAATCACAGAATGTTTAGGTTGGAAGAGACCTCCAAGATCATCCAGTCCAACCTTTGACTACCACCACAATCAACCACTAAGCCATGGCCTTAAGGACCAGGTCCAAATGCCTCTTAAATGCCTCCAGGGATGGTGACTCCACCACTGCCCTGGGCAGGCCATTCCAATGCCTGACAACCTTCTCAGTGAAAAAATGTTTCCTAACATCCAGCCTAAACCTCCCCTGGTGCAGCTTCAATCCCTTTCCTCTGTCCTGTCACAGATCACTAAGGAGAAGCAGCTGAGGTGGCTGAAGAGAGTGATGAGGTCTCCTCTCAGCCTCCTCTTCTCCAGACCAAACACCCCCAGCTCCCTCAGCTCCTCCTCACAGGACCTGTGTGTGCTCCAGGCCCTTCCTGAGCTTTGTTGCCCTTCTCTGGACAGGCTCCAGCACTTCTCTGTCCCTCCTACAGTGAGGTGCCAGAACTGAACACAGGACTCAAGATGCAGCCTCACCAGAGCTGAGTACAGAGGGACGATCACCCCCCTATTCCTGATGGCCACAGTGTTCCTAACACAAGCCAGGATGCCATTGGCTTTCTTGGCCACCTGCACACCCTGCTGACTCATATTAAGTTGACTGTCAACCAACACCCCCAGGTCTCTTTCCAACTTACAGCTCTCTAACCACACATCCCCAAATCTTTAGCTCACCATGGGTTTGTTATGACCCAGGTGCAAGACCTGGCCTTTGGCCTTGTTAAATCTCATACAGTTAACCTTGGCCCATTGGTCCAACCTGTCTGGGTCCCACTGTAAGGCTTCCCTACTCTCCAGCAGATCGACACGGACACCTAGTTTGGTGTCATCTGCAAATTTAGAGGGTACACTCAATCCCCTCATCCAAATCATTAATGAAGATATTAAAGAGAAGAGGCCCCAGTATTGAACCCTGGGAAAAATAATATTACAGAACTCATGGTTCCTACTTTACTGGCAATAAAAATGGCAAAAAGTGAAAAGATTAAAAGATACATTAATATATTTGAATATTTAGTCAGGTTACATATAGTAATCTGGTTTGGTAGCTTCCAGCCTGTAATTCATGTAGGCTGGAGAGGGCAGATTCAGTGTTCCATGTCATGAGCTGACTTGGAATAACTAATAATACTGTTAATGGTACAGCTTGGTCAGTCTGCTGACTAGCAACCCCTGAGAGGGGAGTTTTCTTCATTTTCCCTTTCTTATAGCAAGCCATTTCAGAAAGTTAAATTGAAAAATAAACTACACTTTTAAAACTTTGTTGGGGGGTTGTGGGTGTTTGCTGCTCTGTTTCCCTGAGCAGTCAGATGGACAGTGCTATTGCCACTACAAGGAGGGAGGACTGGGAATGTGTAGGTGGGGATGAAGGAGTAAAATTTCCCTTTGATAGCAGCAGGTGGTTACATTGCTTTCAGCCTTATCAGTGGTTAAAAAAAATAGCCAAAAGGACAAAAAGTAAGATGTTAAATCTGCTACTATGTTTTGTGATTCACATACTTTAATAATTAGAGTTTTGTCATTTTGCTTATGGAAAGTATTTCTCTTAACTGTAACAAAAAATATTTAACATGTCAATCTTTCCTCTTTCAAACAGGAAGCAACAACTTTATATGGCTCATGTCTGACAACATGCACCACCAGTGGCTGCTGCTAGCTGCATGTTTTTGGGTGATATTCATGTTCATGGTTGCTAGCAAGTTTATAACATTAACTTTTAAAGACCCAGATGGTAAGTTCAACTTTAATGTTCAATGTGAAAAAGAAAATTAAATAGTGCTTCATGAAAACACATTTTCTGTGTAAAGTAGTTATTGGCATGTTACCACTTCTTCAGTAGGACTGTGAACAGAACAACTAGATTTCCAGAAGTGACAGTGCTGATACTCAGTTTCTACTTTTCTTGTTAGAAGTCTGCAAAAATAATATCATGTCTTTTTTGGGGGGGAGTTTAAGAACAGAGGGCATAATGTTTAGCAGTACCTTCTTATGAGGTCTGCTTTTTCAAAATCATTCCATTTCACTATCTTGATCTACTAGGAATAGAGGTCAGAAACAGTGGAGCACAATTACCTGTTTAAGGACAAAGGAGATTCACAAGAAATTAAAGAGTTAATTTCACATGATAATAGTTTCTGTCCTGTTAGGACTGCTTGTTCCATGGCTGTAATATTATGTAAAAGTTGTGTAAAATGTTATTTCATTTGCAATGTACTTAGCCTAGCCACTTCTGCCCTGCTTCTTGCATCCAGTTTTATCCTTTGCTATTTGACTGACAAACAGCTTATAGGCTTTTGGTTAGCTTAAGTAGCCCAGATGGTATTAAGCCTATGAGGAATTTAAGCCATTTGATGACACCACACAGCATGTTACAGTTTTCTGTCTGATGAGGAGCTACTATTAGAAAGCCATCCTACAGAGAGTTTAGGGTGAAGGTGATGACATGATGTACAGTCCTAAGAGATCTGTATTTCTGCATCTTACCAAGATATATAAAAAAAACCTGTGTAATTTCTGAAGTGCTGACACCAGTAGTGCTCTTTCTTTCAATGACTTGATAGTGGATAAATATACTACATGTACCTTTTTAAATAGCCTGCCTCTGTGTGGCAGTGTTACAGATGACAGCTGTAGGTTAACTTAGCTTTCCTTGGTCCTGTTTGGTTTGGAGCTGTAGTACATCTGCAAATAAGCTGGTCTTATGTTAGGTAGCTAAATCTTCCAGTGTTTCATCCTCTGTCAACTCTAGTTTCCTGGTTCAGGTATTCTTTGAGTGCTTCTTTCCATTAGCATTTGTCAGGAATATTAGTACCTTTAAAAAAAAATAAATATACATTTTAGTGAACACGCTTTGCATTTGCTTTCTTTTTATTAATGGCTTTCCAATTTTTCTGCCCCTTTTTGTGTGTGTGTGTGTGCCTTGCTGAATCATCGTTCCCCTTTGAATAGTTCTCTGAGCAAAAAGGCATATCATTTCTTAAGCTTGCAAAGGCAAGGCTGTGGTTAAGTGTATGCATGTGCTGGAGATACCAGTGTTTGTACTGGTACTAATGAAGGGAAGCAATTTGAATATACCAACAGAATTTTGGAGAAAATCCAAACAGGATGGCAAATCCTGAAGGAATCCTTCTAGAACTAGTAAAATATGACTTGTCAGAAATTCTCCTTATTTGGATGTGTCTGCTTAGCAGCTAGAACAAATTCAGCAGATGCTCATTGAATCAATATTTTTTTGTTTAAGCCTTTTACTCATATTTCGGGTGCATGAGCAATAGGAACTTCTTAATGAGAAGGAGCAAGTTTCTGTCCATCATCTCTTGTAGCCTCTGCAGGCATACATTTCATCCAGTGATAATGAAAGATAGTGACTGCTCTTTCACTGAGTCAGATTACTTTGATTTTACAAATAGGTCCTGTGAAGTAAGTCTGTGCACAACAATATTTACTGCAGCTGATTGCTTGGACACTTGAAGTGGTTTCAGTTTTAACTTGCTTTTCCATACTTACCCTTTGTTAAAATGTAATGTAGGCTGAGTAGTCTGCTCCCGGACATAGGCAGTATACATTTTCTCTACCATAAAACAGTAAACCATTGTTGATGCAGATGAAAGATTATTCACAGAAGAAACTATATGAAGGGGAAAGGAGTCCAGTGTGTATAAAAATAAGTTTTCAAGGAGATATTGTGTTCTTTTTGCTTTGTGACTGAGGAAAGCTGCTTCAGATTATTTTTTATCTTTCTGCACCATGTAAAGTAAAGCTATAACTTTGTATTCTTTTTTAGTTTTCTCATTACATCCCAATTGCAAAAGCTGCAAAGGGTTCTTCCCATACATACTTCAATTTGGTTTCAAACCCTTAGCTGCCCTAAAATCATTAAAAAAGAACAAGCTATTAGCTGAGTTTTTTCTTCATTATGGCCCTCTAAGGAAGGCCATCAGTTCAGTAGTAAAGGAGGAGTGGATTTCATATTTAGTGCTGGTTAGAGGTTTTCCTTAATGATGCTTTTCTTCTGGGAATGTCTAAGTTTACAACAGAAGAAACCTATCTACTAATATAGGGGGAGGGAAAAACCTGGTGGAATAAGGTTTTTATTAGGACATGGTTTGAGAAGTTTATTGGGGAAAAAATAAAGTCATATTGTCAAGTCCATGTAGTTATATACAGCTGTCCACCAATCATGGTATTTGTATTTCTGATTTCTGTGTCTTTTTGCACCATTTGTTTTAAAAAGACCAAAATAGAAAATAATGGACATTTGTTTGATAAAAACAAACTGAAGTTGCATCTGAAGTTCCCATATAGTACATCCTTTAAAGTATTCCTAGTGTGTCTCATTTCATGTCTAGTACCTTCCCATTTGGAAACAAATCCTAATGTTTTGTAAACTTAATGCAGAAATAGTTGCCTTCCCCCAGCCTTCCCCACCTTCTGTAATGCTCTTATCTCTCTTCCTCCTTTAGGCTACGGTGCCAAGCAAGAGCCATTAACAGCAGTGACAAAAGTGGAGGAGGTACATGTGCCAGAGGAAAAACATTGGCCTGAAGAATTCCAGGTGCACACTGGTTGTGATAAGGGTTACGTGTCTTAAATAGTGGGAGAAAATAAGAGATTAAGGAAGGGCTTCCTGTTGTGAAAGGGAATTGCTAGAAAGGAATTATTTTTTCAGGCTGTTCTATTTGGTAGAGCCGACAGGATTCATTTTAACTTCACAAAGTTAGATTGTTATGGTGACTTGCTGTCTTGTTTCATCTGAGTGATTCAACTTAATGTGTTTCAGTTTCTAGGAGAAAATCATTACAGCTCTGCTTTATCAAGTTAGGAAAGTCATTTTGCGAGCCTTTTTAATATAATGGCCTGACTTTGGATTATTTGTAGCTTGCCTTGCCATAGCCATCAGGTTTGTGATTCTTGAGGGCAAGCCTCTCTTGTCTATTCTCTTAGTTCTCTGCCCAGTCTCTCTGATTCTTTTTATCAGTCTATTTCTTTTTCATGTTTTGTGCTCTTTGTGCTTCACATGTCAGCTTTTTTCCAAAGTAGAACATGAACACAATAGTATTCAATACCAGTCGATCCTTTAGATGCATAGTTCTCTGCTTTCAGCAATAAAGTAGAAAAAATGTGGTACTGTCCAATTTTCAGGGAAGCTCTGAAAATCCTTTATGATAATGTAAATTTGAGTCTAGTTGCACAGTGGGCTGAGGCAAATTTTTTTCCACTTGGTTACAAAAGTCATCTCACATTTTAAGTATTTTTGTGATGCAGCATGGAAGGTAGGTTTCTGTATAAACATTACATTTTTTTCTTATATAAAACATCTGAAATTTAAATTATCCTCAAATATCTGGGAGAAACTCTTTGTTCAGTGGAAGGCTGGCAGATGTGTGTAGTGAGTTTTAATATCTTCCTTTACTTCTGTGGAAGAGGATAATAAGGTTTCTGGATCTAAAACTATTCCCTCTTGACTTCTTGATATCATGAAATGCAGAACAATAATATTAATCCTGGTTGCATGCAAAAGGAATTCTTTTGACAGATAAGCAATCTGTTATACTGTTCAGATTACATTCTGACCAGGAGATGCTGGAGAAAAGTAACAGAAAAAGTAGGAGATTCCTTTTTTTTTAACTTACAGAATGTAAAATCTTTCCTTTTTTGTATGTAGGTTCGACACTGTACCTAAAATTATAGAATCACAGAGTGGTTTGGGTCAAAAGGGACCTTAAAGATCATGGAGTTGCAGCCCCTCTGCCATGGGCAGGGACACCTCCCACAAGACCAGGTTGCTTAAAGCCCCATCCAGCCTGGTCATGAACACTTACAGGCAGGGGGCAGCCACAGCCTTCCTGGGCAACCTGTGCCAGTGTCTCACCACCCTCACAGTAAAGAATTTCTTCCTAATATCTAATCTAAACCTACCTTCTTTTCATTTGAAACTGTTATGCCTTGTCCTGTGACTTCAGAGCACCTTAAAAAGTCTGTTTTCTAAACTCCCTGTATGCACTGAAAGGCTACAATAAGGTCTTGCCAGAACCTTCTCTTCTCCAGGCTGAGGAACCCCAATTCTCTCAGTCTTTCTTTATAGGAGAGGTGTTCCAGTCCCCTGACCATTTTCTTGGTCCTCCTGTGGTCTCACTCCAATGGCTCCATGTCTTCCTTGTACTGGGGACCCCAGAGCTGGATGCAGAACTCCAGGGTCTCGCCAGCTGGGGTCTCACCAGATCAGAGGGTCAGAATGACCTTCCTTGACCTGCTGGCAATGCTGGTTTTTGGGTTTTGGTTGTTTGGTTTTTTTTTTTCATACAACCCCATATATGATTGGTTTTCTGACCTTTGAGCAAAGATTGCTGGCACATAGCAAATTTTTCATTCATCAGTATCCCAATGTCTTTTTCTGCAGGAATGCTCTCAATCAGTATGTCCCCTAGTTCTGTATTGATATTGTGGATTGCTGTGGAAATAAATTAGTGAAAGGAGAAAGATTTGCCAGTAGGAATTTAAAATTTCCCATCACCTGTTATTTAGACAAAATGCTATTTGCTCTCTCCTCACTAACTGTGAGGCAGAGGTAGTCCAGTTCCTGTCTTAGTATCAGACAAGTGAGACATATCAAACAGTTCATCCATTTTTGGAGAGAGTGATCCTGTCTTCTTCTCTTCTTTACCTGAGTAAGTGCTGATGCTCATTGTGTGAATTTTTCTCCACCTAATTTTGTTTCATCTTGGATAACTGGAAACAATGAATGCCTACAGATGCTAGAAAACAACACAGAACTTTTACCCTAAATTCTGTCCAAGCCAGATGTATCAGCATCCTTGAGTCCCATCTTCTCAGACATTAATTTCTGTTGAAATTCCTGTACTAACCCTTTAGAAGCTTTCTTACTTTCCAGGAAGTACACTGTGTGCTACTCCTTTAGTTAGTACATAGCAATGTTTTAATTGTGAATCTGGGAGTCATTAGGATGCACAGTTTGGGGGTTTTTATGCTTCAGAATTTGATCTGAAAACTAAATTCTTGCACTCTTGTTTGGTTTTTTTTTTTTCCCTCTCTCCATTTCATAAAGCCAACTGGAAAAGCTTTTTCTGGAAATCTGATCCGCCAGCCCCTCGTTCATATGGAAAGACTTGAGCTGCTCAGGAATGTCTGCAGAGACACTGCATTGAGAAATCTCTCTCACACGGCAGTTTCCAAATTCGTCTTGGACCGAATATTTGTGTGTGACAAGCACAAGATCCTGTTTTGTCAGACACCAAAAGTGGGCAACACACAGTGGAAAAAAGTCTTGATCGTTTTAAATGGTATCTACTCTGCTATGGGTGTGTGGGTTTCTTTGAGGAGGAGAAGGGAAAAGCAGAACTGGGACAGTACAAAAATGGATTCTTTCTGCTTTTCTGTACAGTGATACTTAATTTCAGCCTTTTATTCTTCACAGTTGCTTCTAGTCCTTTCAAAACAGCTCTCTCTTTAAAGAAAATAAACCCGTTCTTTCTGTGAAAATAAGTATTTTTATTGCTTGGCTCAAAACTGAAACTTGAGTCATGAAAGAGTAACCATATGCGTGTGGTAGGTAGTCATCTTTGAAGGGGTGGCACCAATTTATAGACTTTCACAGAAGAAAATTACAAGGTATCACAATTCCCTAAGAAACAGAAAGATAAAATTTCTGACTTGAAGCCACTGACTTTTGACAAAGGTTTTGGATCCATGAAGAATGCTAGTTAAAACTTGGCAGCTGCTGTTGGTCTGTACTGCTGACATCTTGTGTAGGTTTTATCAGTGATACATCATAAGATTTATGAAGATTCTGAGGTGTTTAAGGTGATAGTTTGATCAACAAAAGTATGTTATAAAGGGCTGTAAGAGAAGGAATGAAGGGACTAGTGTCTTTGAGTAGTGCTCTACCAGGTGAACACTGCCTGTCTCTATGTAGCCCGCCATCCTCTTATAGGAGCCTGGTATGCCAATAAAAATAACAAATTTCCTCAAGTTTTTCTGCTGTACCATTACCTGCACACATAAACTTAACTTGATTGTATTAACAAAACACACCTTTGTTTGACATGAGACCCTCTTGCCAGGCAAGAGTGCACAGAGTCAGGTCAGTTGAGGCCCTTCTGTGGTTTTGCAGGTGGGCAAAACCTGAACACTGTAAACCCAGCTTTCTTGTTACAAGCAGCCTGCGAACAGACAGCTCTGCACTGATGTTTTTAGGTTTTCTGTACCTTGTGTGTGCTAGTTTGCACACCCAGAAGGAAGCAGTCACAAAGGAGGCCTCAGGAAAATATTTGTAACAAGAGAGTGTCTTAAAAAACTTTTAAAACTTAATTAAAAAATATTAATTTCATCTTTGATGTATGGATGGAAGCTGAAAGTCCAGCAAAGATACCCATGCACATACATATGAACATGTGTCTTAAATACCTGTGAAGGCTACACTCAAAGACAGCATTAAGTATGAAGTTATATGAGCACACTGGAAGTACCTGCTCTTACAGAATTCAGCAGAGCCAACATGCAAAGAATAGCTCTGGACAAGCAGGGATGCATTTTGAGGGGACAGTATATCTTACCAACTGGAAGCCTTTCACCTTGAGCTTCCAAGTTCTGGCATATTGGATAATGTTAGAAAATTGTTTCCATATAAGCACTGGTCTTCTGCCTTTAGCTACCAGTGGACTAATGTCTGCAGTCAACCTATCTGTCTCCTTTTTGGATAGTTTCAGAAGGCAGGACTGCTACTTGAGGGGGAATACTTTATGTCCAAATACCTAATCCCTATTTAGAGGCTCAGGATGGAGAAACACAGCTGTGGCAGTGTGGGGGAGCTAACTCCCCTACTGCTTGTACAGAATCCCTGCTCTGGATGAATGCAAGATTTCAGTTTCTGTGGCTGTCTAATCTGACATCTGTTGTCCATATGCAGTTCACACAGAATACCAAAATATATAATTAGACAACTGAAATGAATAAAAATACACCACCACACACAAAAAAAAAACCCAACAAAAACAAAAAAACAACTGAGAAGCTGAGTGGTGTGGATTATTCACTGCAGAACCCATAAGGCTGCAGAGGCTTTCATCTAAAGAGTTTAGTTTTGTATCCCTCATTCTTGTTGCAGGTTGTACTGTGAAATGATGCTGTTGTGCAAAAGCTCACTCCTAAAGCCCAAGGGGCCCAGAAGAGATATTTCTCAAGGTCATAAAAACTTCCAGATTCAGGATCTTAAAATACACACATCAGAATTTAGTGACATTATTTTTCTTGTCAGCTTATATGCTTGCAGAAATGAATATCTGGAGGCTTTATGTTGTTAATTTTAGTGCTTTTTAATCTGTGTAGCATTGTATGACTGGAATTTTTGTTTCAGCACAGCATAGTCGTTAAAAGAATTTCACGGATCCTGACAGCAAAGTGCTTTTGTGTTGAAGCAGTTCCAAAAGCAGCCCACAGCATTTATTTTTTGTTGGTGGTAGAAACTCAGCCAAAAAGCTGATTCCTTCTTTGGAGTTAATCCTCAAAGTCTTCCGCCATTTGTATGTGTGGGCAGAGGGAAAAAGAATGGGGATACTGAGGTGGGGAGTTAAAGGCTTAGACATAATTGCTGATGAAATTTCACATAATGTGCTTTTCTGAGTATTTAGGCTATTTGGTCTTGGACCTTGATACACATACCCTAAAGAATTTTAACAGTTTTCAGCTTCGCAGTCAGAACCTTTCATCATTTAATAAGTTTAAACATAGTAACCATAAATGCTAAAAATACAGTAAAAGAGAACTTGTGCTCACTTTTTTTTCATCCCGTGAAAGATTCAATCCCTTTTTGATTTGTCTAGGAGCATTTTCCTCCATAGAAGAGATCCCAGAAAATGTTGTACATGATCATGAGAAGAATGGCCTTCCACGCTTGTCCTCCTTCAGTGACTCTGAAATTAAAAAGCGGTAAGCAGGGGCTTCCCAGGGCTGTGGGAAGGGTTTGGAGCCAGTGGTGTTATGGACAATCAGGAGTACAGTTGAACTCTACATCTGGAATCAAGGACAGTGGCATTTCGCTCCACTGCTTGTGTTAGGGAACTGTTCTGTTGCCCTCACAGATGTTGCTGTGGCTGCCTCCCTACTGGCTCTGAAGGAAAACACCAGTTGCAATTGGTGATATAATGATACAGTTCAGCTCCCTCTGAATACAGGGTTTCTGTAGTTGAGTCTATACCTGGTATTACATGCTTGACCTCTGCAGGGGAAGGTTTGCTTGGAAGGTCCACTCTGATGTCTTGTGCAGTAAATCTTCCTACCTACACATGAAGCTGTTGTGGCAAGCAGATTTACTTACTGGGATTGAACTGGGTAGGTTTAAAATGTCAGTGTTCCTTACCTGAATATTGTCCATTCAGCTGAATCACTTTAACATTCTGTTTGAGTCCTTCTGGTTCTTCTCAGAGCAGGAAAAATATTTCTGTACAGCAGAGTCTTCTAAATTTCTTTAGCTAGAATTTTGGCTGTGTCTGCTCTGCTCTTTACTAGAGCCTGTGCCATATGTAACCCCTGCAAGGGGTGGAAGTGTTGAGAGAACAGGACATAAGATGACAGCAGACATTCATGAGCTTGTGCTTGCATGTTTGTGTGTGTTAAAGCTGTTTTGAAGAGTCAGCCCCTTACACATTGTATCAGCTAGTGGAGCTTAGCTCAAGTTTTGTTGCATTCAGCAGTACAAATTTATCTCATGCCTGTGGAAGCAGGGTCAGTTGATTGTCTTGATAGCAAAAGATAATAGTGTCACCATTTTCTTGGAAACATTGATCTTTTCTCCCTTCTTGTGAGCAGCCTTGCACAGAAAGTAACTTCACCTGAGGGATGAGCCATAGCTAGGGAATTTGAAGTTGAATGCCATGATGGTTTAGGTTGTTGCAGTCAGCCTACCACAGAAGGTGTGCTGGAGTTGCATTACATGGGTTTGTTTGGGAATTCTGAAATAAAATGTCAAGAGTGTAGGTGTGGAGACAATTGGTGTGGATCTGTTCATCGAATTTTCTGACCTCTAGCTCTGCCTGATGAGGAGTAAGTTAGGAGAACCTGAAGACTGATCCAAATACCTATTGAGTCTGGAAGGAGTTCATCCACTTAGTTCATTAAGGACTGGGCTCTAAATGTCCTTCCTCAGGTATTTACTGAAATAAATTTTGTTTTCAGTTTCCTACAGATAATCTCTTGACTATAGAATGTTACAGCTCAGTAGTATCACAACAAAATATGAAAATTCTGTTGAAAACTGTAGTCTCACAAAAATAATGTTCTTGGCCATTATTGAAAGCATGACAAAACGTCAAATAAAATACCGGATTTTAATTTCTTTTTACCTAAGTAGTGACTTGTCTAACTGTCAGGGAAAAAATGCAGCCCTCTATGCATTTAGCTGCACTGGCCAATTTTTTCCATGTCTGTGTATTTTGCATCCTGACCATAGCGTTAAAAATAACACATGGCATTAAAAATATCCTTGACTCAGAGTTTTCAGCATCTTTTCAGCATCTTTTGTCTCCTGTTGCTGTGGATTGAGATAAACTAAGCTCCTCCAATTGAATAAGATGCGAATCACACAGAATCACAGCATTGTCATGGTTGGAAAAGACTTCTAATATCACTGTGTCCACCATCCCCCCCCAGAAAAAATATATATCAATATCTGTATCACCCATTAGAGGATGTTCTGAAGTGCCTCATCTACACAGTTTTTAAAATATTCCAAGGATGGTGCCTCCCTGGGCAGCCTATTCCAATGCCTAACTCTGTAAAAAAATTCTTCCTTAGATCTAAGATCTAGATCTAGATCTTACATCTAAGACCTTCCTTATATCCTTCCTTAGATTCCTAAACCTCCCCTGGTGCAACTTCAGGCCATTTCCTCTATTTATGTTTTTGTTCACTTGAGAGAAGAGGCCTCCTCTCCCGACAGCCTCCTTTCAGGTAGTTGTACAGAATAATAAGGTTTCCTCTCTGCCTTCTCTTCTTCAAACTAAATATACCCAATTTGCTCAGCCTCTCCTCACAGGACTTGTTCTCCAGATCCTTCACCAGCTTGGTTGCCCTTCTCTGAACTCATTCCAGCAGCTCAATGTCCTTTCTGCAGTGGGGGGCCCAGAACTGAACACAGGACTTGAGGTGTGGCCTCACCAATGCCGAGTACAGGGGCACGATCACTTCTCTTCTCCTGCTGGGAATAAACTAGAATAAACTATTTACATTTTGTACTGTCTACAAAGATTGTTAGTGAAAACACAGAAAAAAACCCCCACAGAAATTGTATTTCTAGTCCTATTTATTATAATACAGATAGATTGTACATGCAGTAGAAGAGTCATTTCGCTGAGCCTGTGGGCAGTTTATGTGCATTTTTTAAGTTTGCTAAACACACTTCAAACCACTGGAAGACTTTGATTATTTAATTCCTTTTCCTTTTTTTCCTTTCCCTGTTTAGACTGAATTTATACTTCAAGTTTTTTATCGTTAGAGATCCATTTGAAAGACTTATTTCCGCATTTAAAGACAAGTTTGTGCACAATCCTCGGTTTGAGCCTTGGTACCGGCATGAAATTGCTCCCGGCATCATTCGTAAATACAGAAAGAACCGGACGGAGACCAAAGGGCTGCAGTTTGAGGACTTTGTGCGCTACCTGGGTGACCCAAACCACCGCTGGCTGGACCTTCAGTTCGGTGACCACATCATTCACTGGGTAACCTACGTGGAACTCTGCGCCCCCTGTGAAATCACCTACAGCGTGATCGGACACCACGAAACCCTGGAGGATGACGCTCCGTATATCCTGAAAGCAGCCGGCATAGACCACCTGGTGTCATACCCCACCATCCCACCAGGCATAACGGTGTACAACAAAACAAAAGTAGAGCGGTATTTTTCGGGAATTAGCAAGAGGGACATAAGACGCCTCTACGCCCGCTTCGAAGGTGATTTTAAACTCTTTGGATATCGGGAGCCGGATTTCTTGCTTAACTGACACCCAGGATAAGCTCTGAAGAGGCGTCTCGTGGACAAAACTAAACCTGCGTGAATACCAGCCGCAACACTGACAAAGCTGAGAATGAGCATTTGTTTTCTAGCTTTTTAATGTTGCTCCATTTTTCAGTGAAATATTTGTTACATGAACAAGTCGGGGCTTGTAGTTGTTGTTTACTGACCATGTTTTCAGTATGTGGCATTGCAATCTGTTAGGAATGAAGTCTCTTGTTATCTGAAATACAGAATTCCAGTTCTCCCCTCTTCCCTGCTGGAAAAAAGAGGGACAATGAATGGGCTATGATCTTCCTCTCCCAGACAGAATGCCATTTATGAAGTGTTGTGAAGTATTTATAAAGATGGCAATTTCACTCTAGGTTAACTCTTGATGTGGGTGAGCTTCATGATTCATGCTCATGGAAAAGGTGTGTAGTCTCCCATGAGCTTTGAAAATGAGAGGCCAGTACAGGACTAAAAATTGATTCAATGCTTGACAAGTAAAATCATTATGCTATAATAGCTGACCTATTCCCATTTTTATTTGTCACAAAATGAACCTAATTAGACAGAAGCTTTAGAGCTGCTAAAAAAGAGACTGGTTCCAGAGTCCAGTTGTCTTTGTATTTTTGTCAAGTGTTTACTTACTACTGGTCTATTGAACCTCATAATTCTCCTTTCATTTTCAAAATATCATTTAATTCCTTGCTTTGTAAGTTGTCTGAGAACACTGGATGCAAATGGAGCATAGAAGTATGAAACTGTTAGCGAAACTTGAAGGAAAATTAATTTAAAATAAAGCATTAATTGTATTTGTGGGAGAACACATAGAAGTCATGAGATGCTCTCACACAATTTAACCTGTTTTGTGTTCTAACAATTAAGATAATAAAGAAACCACAGAAGCGGGATGGCATATAAATGAGCTGCTAGAGTTACTTGGATTAATGTTCTGCCTTTTTCTTATATACAGTCTTGCTCAATGTTCAGTACCTCAGAGACCGTAGAATTTACTCCCCCTGAAAATTCATCACCCTACCAGTGAAGGAGACAGGGTGAAGCCCTGATTCACTGCCCTGATGTACCAACTTAAGAATACCTAACAGTTGTGTTACTACTGGGATGAGCTGGCAACTTGCCAGGAGTATGAATGTCACTTCAATTTGTGTACCCATTTTATGCATTAAAAAAAAAAAAAAAAAGAAAACCACAACTGAATGGATGCAGCCATCATATTTACCTCTGCTTGCATTGTGTCTCATAAAGAAGAGTTTCTTGTTTGAGTTCACCAGCAATAAAATCAGTGTGCTGCCACCTCATCCCGCAGGCCATGGGAGAGAGACAGACCACCTATCTTAAATACAGGAGTTGCTTTGTCATGGTGAACATATGAACTATATTTTTAAAATCTTAGTCATTAAAGATTAATTTTCAGATCTGCATAATGTTGCTGTCTAGAAATGCTAATGATGACCCATGCTATGGAATCTGCTCCTTAGATCCAGCCGCAATGTGGTTTTGATAGCTGCCTGTATCAACACAGGGAAGCATCTTACACTTGTGAAAAAGGAAAGCTGTGCAAAGCTGACATGGGCTGCTACCCACAAAAAGGAAGCTTTGTTGTAGCTGGAAGTGATTTCAGAGAGATCTCAACAGACTACTTGAAATAAGGGAAAATCATTAACTGGGTATCATTAGCAAGAGAATAGTCCAAGGTGGCAAAGCTGGAAGGTGGGATTTTTTTTCAGTATTTTTTTTTAAGCAACAATTGAAGTGCCCTAACTTGTTAGTTCTTAACCAATGATAAAAAGATGTTAGCAGCTCCAAGTTTTTCTGTGGTTTTCTTAATATGGGAACTTTACATAATGTACTGTTAAATACATTTTGGAGCTAATGATCTGATTGATTACATCTCTGCCGATTTAAAATGTAACTGTGTGAATAATGTATAGTGAATTCAGGCCTTAAAGTTTAATTCTAATAAAGTAGAATTGTTTTCCTCTGAAAGCATAATCTACTTATCGCACAAAACACCAATGTATGTTTTTATTTTTCTTGGTAAATTACTTAATGTATTGGTTGCTTAAAAATTGCCAGGTCAAAAGTGCTACATAAATATTAAGTATTAATACTTTTTTCTAACAGCTTTCTCTGCATTGATTTCTCTCGAGCATCTGACAGGAAATGTGGACAGATCTATGTATGTACTCACACAGGCAGAGGTGTGTGCTGCTCTCCCAGCTCTGTGCTTTTCAAGCTCAGACTGGAACATTTGTTACGTTGTCTTTAACTCACAGGCAAAGTTTCTCATTTCACTTATACTCTCCCGATCTCTGTTTTTTTAGTAGAAATGTGTTGGGGTTTTTTTCCTCACATGGCTAAAGCAATTATGGCACAATTTTGGCGTGACTTCCAGAGACCTGGATAACGTGAAAGCCTTTGGTGATGCATGGTAGGGTTCTCCCTATGTCTGCCCAGTGCAGATGGAGTGGGAGGTAAGAGCATACTGAGAAGGAAGCTTTTGCCTTGCTGGTAATTTATTAAATGCATGTGTTTTGATTTAGCTTTATTGTCCTCTATACAAGGCTGTTACAAATTTAGTCCCAGTGGCATGCATGAACGTCACTTGGCTGTTCAGATGTCATTTGCATCCTGTTTTCAAACTGCAGGTGATATCTTTGTCATATTTTGGGAACTGCTGGCCCAGATTGTTGCATATACTTTCTTATTGTTAACAATTCAAAACCAAACTCATGTCCTTACTTGGTGCTTATCTTTATCTTTTTATTGCCTCTGCTTAGCAGCTTTTGAATCCTCTGGCTCATTTTAACCACATTTTACAGAGGAAAGTGGAGCTCTGGAGGATAGTGAGTGGCAGTAATCTTGAAAATGAGAGGAACTGTTTTGTACATCAGAGAGTTCATACTTTTATTAACTTGAGGGAAAGCATAGACAGGAAACCTAAGTTTTACTGCTTCTGCTCCTTGTTTCTCACAGGCTTCCTTTTCTAGTGCTCCAAATCTGATCTCTGATCTTCGCTAACAATGACAAAAAATCTGAATTAAAATATTCCATGGCTATGTTATCTTCACATTCCTTGTAAAACTAAAGACACTCCTTGAGATGAAATAAGCTAACTTGTTTTGGTTTGGTTTCTGGGTTTTTTGTTTGTTTGGTTTGGTTTTGTTTGTTTGCTTTTTGGTTTTTGTTTCTTTTTTTGTTTTTTGTTTTGTTTTTGGTTTTTTGAGTCTTGGTTGTTTTTTTTTTTTCTTCCTTGTGGTAAAAATAGATCCTAAATTCACTTTGCATGTGAACCAACTTCAAGAGCAATGCCTGTCCCCTTTTCTTTTAACTCCAGCACGCAGTGCATTATCACCAGTCTGCTTTCTGATCCAATGATGTGAAGATATTTTTCTGAAGTTGAAAAACATGTTCAATTTATTAATTTGGGAACTGTTCCTTAAAAGAAGTAGCAATTCCAAAGTGACCTGAAAATACGTTTTTTCACACATAAGCCTGTTGTTTTCCTGATATTGCTTAGATGCTGCCTTGTGTATACTGAGGCCATCAGCCCCCTGCTGCTACCACTTGTCTCTGTCCTCAGATCAAGGAAGCCATCAGACAGTTCTGGCTTTTGGATAACTTGAATTTTATCTTGACGAACTAGTAGCTTTGTTGGCTGAGAAAGCCACCTTTGATCTTATCAGTGCTCCAGAAAGTTTGCTGAGAAGAGAGTGATTATATAGGGATTGCTTAAGCTTATCTTCTAAGATGAAAGAAAATGTCTCCTCAGTGTGTCTGCCTATATTTGATATCCCTTAATTGACAGAGAAAGGGGGAATGATGATGGCCTTACCCTGATTTAGACTAAATCCCCAGTCTATTATTACAGCTATGTGAAGAGACCTGGAAGGAGATGTAAATTCAGTGTGTGTTTATTTTAAATGCGAGGGTGTAAAAGAAGCTTGACACAGGAGTTGGGGCCTGGAGATTTGTCATGGCTGATGGCTTGTTACCTGTCATCTGCAGAGGCTGAGGTGGTGTCCCGGCCTTAAGAAGATTTATGGAAGGTGGAAAGAAGCTTGTGGGTGGTGGAAAAATTCCCTTTCAGCCTAAGTTAGCTTTGCGGGTTCCTGGGCTGCTACCGTGGGGAAGGTTTCAGAAGGAAATGATCCTCTTAGCAAGAAAGTCTGCAGTGCTCTCAGGCTGGCTCCCTGCTGGAGGAGGAGTGAATTCAGCTCGACCTGATGTATTGCATCTAACTTCGGTGCTTTCTTGTATATATCTCTATTTTTGAGATTTTAATGCAATTGTATGCAGCTCAGCTGTTGTCCTGCTTTCCTGCGTGTGGCGGTAGCCTGAGGTGCCTCATCTCATCACCACCAGAGCAACTTTGAAAGGCCTGAAGCCTGCTTTGCTCTGTAGATGGAGATGTGTTCCTCAGGAAGCCAGCAGCTGGTGGCAACAGGCTGGGAGCAGCACAGATATAGTGCTGGGTCAGGGTAAAATGGTCATTTTTCCCTTTTAATCCAGGCAGAAGTGAAAGAGAAGGCAGATGTGTGTTTGCTTTGAGTCATAAAAAGGAAACCATGCTGATAGAAATTCCAGATTGGTAAGCCCAGACAAGGCAGTATCTCAGAGCAACACTGAAAAAAAGCCATGGACAGTTTCTTGAAGCCCCTCGGAAGATGCTGGACTCCATACTGAAGGAAAGTTGCTGAAACTTAGTGGGAGGTGTTAGAAGAGCAGGCATGCTCCCTGGTATGGTGTATGTGAATGGCAGAGGAGCAGCTCCTGGTGGGACAGCATGTACATGGCAGGCTGAAAGCATGAAACCATGAAGTGTCTGCTGCCCGTGTCTGTAAAATCACAGAAAAGAAAGAAAGAAAAAAAAAAAAAAAAAAAGAGGTGGAAAGGAAGTAATGAAAAAATAGTTCTGAAGGTGGCACTACTGGAAGTGCAGTATCCACCCTAACAACACTGGATATATTAACTACCCTGGATGATGTGTACAAGTAATATTTGATCAGTTTGTGGGACAAAAGCAAATTTGAAAACAGGAGGGTTTATATGGATCATAGGGCATCTGTACATGCCCTGGAAAGTGGTTTAATACTGAGAAGATAGCCAGGGCTCTCAACTGTATGTAAGTGAATGGATATAAGCTGGGAAATACATATAGCTATGCTGAAAGCATACAAAGAGAAGAAAAAGCTCTTGTGGAATGACTAGCTCCTTCAACAACTTTGTGTTATGTACCTGCTGTGATTGACAAAGTAGGAACATTTAGTCTTGTAGATCTTTTGTTTCTTGCTGCCTGCAGCCTTTCTGTTTTATTCAGTTTTCTTTCCCATTTCCTGAGAGGCCTTTGCATGGTACACCACAGTATGACTGGTTATTCTTGTCAGAAGAGTGGAAGAGGCTGTAGGGAATACAAAATTTCTCCATAATTTTGAGGAACACAAAAAGAAAATTCAAGGATTTGTTATCAACCATGAATCACTTGTGGTGCCTGTGAAATACCAAGATTGAGTGAGCTACTTTTTAGGTGTCTCATGTGTTGGTCAGGAATTAATTTACGTAAAAATTATCACTGTTCCAGTCCATACTTATAATTTTTGTTCTTTTGTTCTGAATGGCTTCCAGCAAGGTTTTACAGCAAATAAAATTTGAAATCTGCTATACTACAAAGCTTTGCTTTGGACCCACCTATTTTACTCTAGTTCTATGGTAAGTGTTTGGTAGAACAAGAGCTGACTTTTTGCAGTTCCTCACTCTCCTTGATTTCTGACTGTTCTTTGCAATGCTGTACTGTTTTTACTTGTGAAAAGGCAACAAGCAAGAGGACTCAGCAAACACTCTGGAGAGAACAGGACTCTAAAGCAGACCTTTTTGGTATTCCTCTTTCTGCTTCATAAGTTTCTTTCTCCTGACAGCATCAGTTTTCCTTTCATTATCAATCTAGCTTTTTGTAGTAAAACCCATTGGGTTATGTATTTATGATTAAAATTATAGATTTAGAAATATGTGAGAGGAAGGAAATTAGGGACAGAGTTGCATCAAGAGAGAAAGAAGCAGCATGAGGAGGGGAAGCCACTTTCCACAGTTCCACACCATTTTCTCCATTTGATTTAGCTGCTTCTAGGACCTCAGTTCTTGGCCTTTTGGCTTAAGTCAAGAGTAATTTAGGTGGGTTTCTTGTTGGTGCCTTGGTTATATGCATGCACACACTTAGTGCTTTCTGGTATCATCAGGATAGGTTCTTGGAGGCTAGAACTGTGTCCCTGCATAGTGAAGATGGAGAAAAGGTGTAATTTCTTTGCTTTCTAAGCAGTAGCAATGTGTTGCTTTACTCTAGACTACTAGACTGTGTAAACATAATTTCACTTTTCTGGAAGCCAACTAGTGATGACAACAGTGTTTTAATCAGGTTTTAGTCTCTGTAGATGGTTTAAATACACCGCTGTGTGAGAGCAAGGTCTACAGTAAATTCTAATTGGGTTTTGTGAGTCTAGGGTTGAATTAATAGATTATTGGAAATGCCATGCTGATGGAAAACAATTTACATGAATTACTGCTATCTCCATCTAATATCATATGATTGCTTGCCAATCGGAGAAAAACCACTTCATTAGCTAGTGATACTTTTTTATAGTAATCCACTTATTGATGGATTTGAGGCTTAAAATGTAGCATGGTTGGCTTGCTTTATGCACTCCTCTCCTGTTCTGAAATAGTATTGGCAGAGTTTTCCTACTTCTGTTATTTTGGGGCCTCTTTTCTGGAGCTTCTCATTGGAACTGTTTCATGTTTAAACATATTGCATTGGAAAGTATGTAATTTGGCTGTAGGTAGAACAGGACAACGTGAAGGCTTTAGTGAAGAAGGGTAAACCAGAAGCATGGTGTGTCAGTGAGAAAGCTACCACCAGATCTCCATGGATCCAGATAAATATTTCCAGTAATGGCCAGTAAAGTTAAGTGTGGTGACTGAGGCTATGGAGAGGCCTGAGCTTAACCCCATTTCCAGTTCTCATCATCTGTGACCAGGGGGGATCTAACAGAGATGAAGAGAGGGGCTGCCAGTGTTTGAGTGGAATGAAGAGCTCAACCCCCAGGCAGCAAGTAGAAATTTAGCCTAAGAAAGCAGGATAGGGTATAGCTGCTGTCTAAACCTGTCTTGAGGGCAATGAAGGAGTAGAAGAGGCTCATATCCAGAGGAGGAGAGCCAGAAGATGATGCAGTTTGAGTCTGCCAAGAGCCAGCTGAGGCTGGAAAATGTAGGGAGGTTTCCTACCTTGAAGCTCTGTCATCATTTTGGCATATATAAAGAAAGCAAAATAATAATGGGCTCCTTTGCTGCTAAAGAAGCAGAAACTTCATGTCCCAGCTGGCCCTTCAGATTCCATCTCCTTTCTCAAACCAGTGAGCTGTGGCTGCAAGGAGGGTTGCCATCCATGGTTGCCATCATGAGACATGAAGAAGCCATTGTTGCAGGGGGGGAAACATATCAAATAAGCTTTATTGATGACTGCACCCTGTTAAAATTTTTCTAAGAGTCTGGGAGTACTGAAGGTATCTGTAACATGTTTAGAGAAGATGAAAAGTTCCCACAGGAGATGAAGCAGGAATAAAATATTAATGGCTCTTTACCTTTAAAAGAATTGTAACCTCTGGGTTCAGTCAGGCAGAGTGAACTTAGCATGTAGACTGCCAGTACTTATGGCTATTGCAGGTTGCACAGAATGCTGTCAGGAGCTCAGTTTAGTGCATTATTTTAATTTTGCCCTGACATACAAGCACTCAGAGGCGTGTGTGTTTGCAATCAGTGCAGCAACCTAATGCTGCAGACTGCAAGCGATTCTTTCATTAGCTGCTTGAAACTTGAACGTGTAGCTGAGGGCTTTCTTTGTGATGTATTATTCTCAAACTTACTGAGCCTACTAGGCACTTGAGCTAGGGGCATGGAAAGATTTAGTGTATTCTCTGCTCTACCTGAGGGCAGTCAGGGAACCCTGAGCTTTAGGGGTTTAATTTGAGTTTTACTTTGTTGAACAGCTGTGTTATTTGAGGTGAGTTCTGCAAGTACAACAGGATCCTAGAGCATCCTGTCTTCAACTTGGAGGAGCTTACAAGAAACTTTGGGCTATTGGCTGAGGTAGTTTCTTGTACAGGATGTAGAACAGATAGTGCCAGCTGCAATTAGGTTTTCTAAATGCTTTCTTTATAAACCTCTGGCCTTGGTTACTTCTAATTTTGCTGGCTGCTTCTAAGAGCTGAAACAATTACACCATTTCTGGGAATACCCTTTAGGAAAATCACTTGGGTTGTATTGTGCCCTTGACTGGAAAAAAACTTGGTGAGCTACTCTGACCTCTTGCAAGGGATAAAGGACATAGCTCTCAGAATTCTCAGAAGATGAAGTTGCTATTGCTTGAAATATGCCTTTTGCTCTTTTGGTGATAAAACCACTGGGGAAATGACGAATCTTTGAAGAATTCATACCACACAAACTGGGAAAACCCTAGAGCTTGGTGTTTAAAATCTTCATAGAGGGTATGACCTGGCCTGGCCTGCAAGTGGTGAAGCCCTTTCATCCATGACTGTAGCAGCCTGCTGCAGCTTCAAGTGCTGGAGCCAAATAGTGAGCCAAGAGGGACTAGACAGGTAAGGATGATCTGAGGGAAATCTGGGATATAGGTATGAATAAATAGACTAAACATTTCAGGGATGCTTGGGAGGGAAGGGTAATAGGGCTGAAATCCAACAGGGTGGGAGATGGAGAGGAGGCAAGACTGACTGAGCATGGAGACATGCATGTGAAGCATGCTGGGGTTGAATCTTTTTGGGGTTTTTTGGCCAATATCTAGAAATTTGCATTCAGGAAGTGTCAAGTTTAGAACAGCTGGTACCAAAGGCTGGGAAATGTCAAAACTGGGGGCTCCCTCTTGCCCTCCCCCATCCTTCTTAGCACAAGACTTATTCATATTACATTATCACGTGCTACTTTTTTCACAGAATTTGTGTCTTATCCATTACATTGGGGAGACAGGTGCTTCTGTGTTGAGCTGGGTCTTGAAGAAGAGTAAGATGCCTGTGGCTGTTACATTATCCCTTGGAGAAGATAGAAAGTGGGTACTGACAGAGGGGAGAACTGCATGAAGAATAAAAGATAATCTTAAATCTTCCAACAGTTGCCACAGAAGTTTTGCATGATGCTAATTACATCATCCAGCCCTGACTTCTTCCAAGTAGTCACTGGTGACAGGTTCCTCATTTTCTGACCACAAGACTTGGCCTATGACTTGCACAAGCTCCATATGCTCACAGCTGCAGCTGAAGTTAATCAAGGCTGTAAGCTGAATATAATACTAAATCAGGTTTTATTTGCCCCTGATGACTCTCCAAAATGAGAGATTTTTTTTTTCTTTAGGCTCTCTGCACATCAGATCTTCACTTATAAAGGTCAGTTAATACATGTTCCTTCACCCCAGAAGTTCTTTGGGAAAATAATTACTGCCTGGAAAACTCTACAGGAATAGAAAAGATGAGGGTTTTATCTCATGTTCTGGGAGTGTCATACAAACATGACCTGAAGGACAAAACAAAGCATGGGAAAGCTGCCCAGACATGGAGGAGGAGAGCAGGGCATAGGTGTGGGGGGGATAAATTCAGAAGCCAGCACTATAGCAGGTTCATTTCCCTAAGGGGCCAGGGTGGCTGCTATAAAGGCTGGCTGTAAGGATATGAAATCATGGACTGTCCAGTGTGTGACTTGATACAAGTTATAGTGTGGGTCAGGAGCGTGCCTGTGAAACAGAACTCAGCACTGGAAACTCCTTTGATTCTCTGGCTCAGATGCCTTGCTCCTGGGGTACAAGAACTGGGCTCCTCAGCTGAACATTAGCACCTGGCATGTCCTTCTGAAGGCCAATGCCTCGAATGTGGATGTAACTTCCTCAGTGCCCTTGGCTCTGCAAATCAGCTCCCAGGGGACCACATCACTTGACAGTATGAATAAAGCTCTGGGATCTCTCTTTGTAATTTCACTCTTGTTTAGGCCACTTCTACTTTAGTGTTACTTTTGACTCTGATTGGCAACCTTGACACTCAAAGTTGGTTTTGGGGAGGATTGATATTTATAAGGATGTACACAGATGGGCTTGGTGCATTTTTTAAGGGGGAGTCACACTATTTTGGTCTGGTGGTGAATATTTGAAGAGCATGCACCAGAGCTACAATACAGGAATCCATTTATCTCGATCTTAATTCCAGGAAGAGTTTATCTGTGTGATTCCAGCCACATCCCTGGGACTATTCAAGGTCAGGGCTCTGAGCAGCCTGATCCAGTTGAAGCTGTCCTGATCACTGGATCAGGGGGGTTGGACTAGATGGCCTTTACAGGTCCCTTCCAATCCAAACCACTCTGTGTTTCTACCGAATTATGGTATATGTAAGGCAACAAAGGGCAATAAAGCTAGTGAAGGGTCTGGACAAAAGGTCTTAAGAGAAGCATCTGAAGCAACTGGGGTTGTTCAGTCTGGAGGAAAAGGAGGCTGAGGGGAGACCTTATTGCTCTCTTCAGCTACTTGAAAGAAGGTTGTAACAAGGCAGATGTTGGTCATTTTCCCCAGTAACAAGCAACAGGACATGAGGAAACAGCCTCAAGTTGTGCCAGGGGGGCTTTAGATTGGATATTAGAAGAAACTTCTTCACTGAAAGGGTAATTAAAACACTGGAACAGGCTGTCCAGGGAGGTGGCTGAATCACCATCCCTGGAGGTGTTTAAAAGATATATAGATGTGGTGCTTAAGAATGTGGTTTAAGCCCTGGACTTTATGGAGTTGGGTTATGGTTCAGTGGATGATCTTGAGGATTTTTTCCAACCAGAATGATTCTGTGATTCTGCATCCATGCACTGCACAAGTCTTTGTGTACTGCAAATGTTTTCCTCATGAATGCTTGGGGCTGAAGAGCGATGTGAGTGCAAGACTGCTGCCAGTCATAAGCAGAAAATCATGGAGTCCTCCCTGATGCTAGGGAAAAAGGCTTACACACATGAATGAGGACAGAGTGAGTGTCAGGGTGGGCAACCTCCCCTCCATCCCTTGAGCAGCAAGGATTGCACAGCACATGCCCTGGGAATCCATTTTCAGGCTCATGAATACTGGGTGGCCATAGGGATCAGTCCACATAGTTTCACCACAGGCACATCATGCCTGGTCAGCATGTCTTCTGCCTGTCTTCTGGGAACAGCCTGCTCCAGGGGCAAGGAGACAGCCGTGGGTATTGTTGATCTTGTGTCTGAAGTGTCCTTTGATGTGGTCTCCCACATGACTCTCCTTTGAAAGCTGAAGAAATGCAGGCTGGGTGAAGGAATGGGAAGCTGGATTAGAAGTCATCCAGACTGTTGGACTGGAAAGTAATAATCATGGAAGAGCAGCACTGAAAAACCTGAGGGTTGGGTCAGCAGAAACTTCATGAAGATCAACAAGAAGTGCAAGGTTCAGTACCTGCAGCAAAACAGTCCCAGGCATCAACACTGGCTACAGACCAACGTGCTGGGAAGCACACAGTATATAAACTTACCTTCTCCTGTCCCTGCAGCTGTATAGACTGTGTCCTTCAGCTATCTAATGGGTGGCTGGCTACAGAAAAGATGGAATATTCCTGGAGCTGCGAGGATGACAGACAGTTTGGGGAAACTCTGTCTGGATATAAGAAAAAGGGAGTCAGTGCTGGAGCAGGTGCCAAGAGCGGCTGAGGAATCACCACCCTGGGAGGTGTGTGAAACTCAGTTGTATGCAGCAAACTTCTTGAGTGACTGCCTTCACCTAACTTTGCATTTGGCCTTGTGTTGAACAGGGTTTGGAATATATGATCTCCAGAAATCCTTTCCAAACCACATTTTTCTGTTATTATGGCCCAGGCAGGCATTAAGCAGAGTACTCCCCAACATCTTACCTATATCATTCCTTTTATCTTACCTTTATCTCTCCTTTTTCTCTTAGAAACAGAGATTACATGACGTAGGAGGAGGCCCTGGAATGTCTGTAGTAGTTCCATGAAATACCTCATGCAGAAGATAAAATGCTGGCCAAAAGCTGTTTGCAAGTGGGCTAGAAAGGGATGCTTTAGCAATCCTATCTGCTGCTAGCCTTTTTTTCCCACCTAATAAACATTACTCTCTCTGACCCCCTTGGCATGCAAGCAAGGTCCCTTGTAGAATTCCTCACGCTCAAAATCCCCTCTTTAAGACACAAACAAAGCAATGCTCACTTGGCTGTACTCTTGACCTCCTTACCTTGTTTTCCTCCAGCACCTTCATACCCAGGCAATGTGATCTCCTGCTCACACGCTGTTCTCCAAGTAACGTATGCTGGGTGTGACGTGCTGAGCAAAACACAAACAGCAATTTCACTTGTCAGGAAGTTCCTCCGGCTTGGCAGCTCATGCTGTTGACTCACTGGCAGGTTTTTAACCTGGAGTTAACCATAGCTGGTACGGACCTGGTTTTGCTGGAGGACAGTACCTGTGGCACACCTGAATGGCACTGTGCGTTTGCTGTGCCTTTCAGAAATACAAAGTAAGTGTATGATGGCTGCTATGCATTGCCTTGATTAAAGCTTGATGCCCACATAGAAACTGGGTCCTTCAGGGTGTGGTGGGAATGCAAACCATTCTTAATAAACCTTTTTCAGCTGCAGAAGCCATAAGGTATTTGTGTGAGGGTAACAAAAACTGCACCAAGAAAATCCTTGTAAAAAAGGTAAAGGTTCCTTCCATTGTTATTGCTTATTTGGCCTAACATGAATTTTTTTTTAAAGTCATCTTATGGGTTGGGAGGGGCAGGGGGCAGGGTCAGACTCTGGAAACAAGGGGTGTTTTTGTGTTAATTAAGAAAAATTATGTTTGAGCTCTAAATTAAATCAGCATACCCTTAAGCCGCCCTGCTGTGAATGCTTTTACGCAGATCTTCTGGCAGAGAGTCACACGTTGTCACCACTCCTGTGCCCAGCATTTGTTATTTAGGCATGTTACTCAGGAATTTCTAGTGAAGACAGGGCAATATTAATGCTGCTGTGCAAGCCCTGAGTTAAACTTCACCCAAACATGGGCACACATCTCAAGGGAGGCTTTCCAACCAGAATGAGCACAGAAAGGCTAGGAAAACCTTGTGTTAGGGATCTGTGTCCTAGACTGGTTCATAAGTTGTATGCAGACTCCCTAATCTTCTCTTCTTACTTTACGGCATCACACAGCCATTAAGCAATACTCCTGATTTGACTACATTTTGACCCCAGGTGCATCTTTAGGAAAGGGAGGAATTTAAATTCTCCATTAATGGAGAAGCCATCCCAGCGCTTAGTAAAATGTCTTACTTTTAATTACCTTCACAGGTAATTTCCTTCCATTATCATCATAGTTAAATATCTGTTATTTATTTCTAATCCAAACTTTCTTCAAGCTTTGTCTGTTGAAACTTGGGATGCTTCACTACAGCCAGGAATTAGGTGAGTTCTGTTCTGGCATAGATGCTGCTGGAGGATCTAGCACCTTACCATAACCTTCACTGGAGGGGAAGAAATGGGACTGACTTGTAAGCAGTAGGGTTTCTGCCTTTCCTAATATTCTGACGTACATCACTGCTCCTGTAACCCTCCATGGAATAAGGCTCTGACCCTGGCATGCACTGCAAAAGCACTGTGAGATTTTTGACTTCTTTGACCTTGTATGTGAGTCCAATGATGTGTGGGCTCAAGAGAAATAGAAAGGGATAGAAAGGGATAAATGTAAAAAAAAAAGAAAAAAAAAAAAAAAGAAAAAAAAAAAAAGAATTGCACTGCTTTGTTTCTCAATCCCTTTTTCCAGAAATTTGCTTTCAGAATCAAATCAAGCTGATCAAGCCTGAAGTAAAAGAGAGAGGCATTAGGAGCACTTTTATTCCCTTATGGTATAAATCTAAATCACTGGCATGGTATCCAGAAAATATCTAATTTTGCAGCTGTGTAGCAGCAATCTGTATCTGTCTGCAAATCACCTGCATCTATGCACACTAAATGGCACTGTTGTTTGTTCTCTTTGACCTTGCCAACTAGTGATGTGAGGATTAGGTTTCCAGGCACTGTGAGTCTTTTTCTCAGAGGCCAGCTTGAATTTCAGTCTGAAGTGAAGCCAGCTGACTGCCTAGTAAGATAAAGCACACCTTGGAACTAATTAGTCTCAAATATAGTTTTAAGTCATCAATGACACCTGCCTGTGCTATGCCAACTTGTTAGCTGGCATTGATTCCATGGTACATGAAATCTGCTGACTTTATTGAAGGACTGGGCTTGCTGCCCCACCTAGAAAAACAGGGAAGTTGAAAGACACCATCTAAATAATGTTTATAGAGGATCTGAGCCAATCAGTCTGGAGTGAAAAGACTGAAGAAGAAATGAGAGTGGTGTGGAGTGTGCGGATTATTAATTTAATAAAACCAGAAAATAGGTGTGTGTATCTATGTAGGAGACTATGTATCATGAACAGGTTCCTTGACAGTAGTTTGGAAAAAGACTTATTCATGTGATAACATCTAAATTAATGGTCAACTGTAGCAGTCATCTCTGGCTGTTCCATATCAGGAATTTATAGAAACGATCATTTAAATACATCTCCCTATAGCCCTTGAAAGTAAATACTGTGTGTTTCTGTAGACTAAGCAACTACAAAATTTTTACTCATGTAGTTGTGGTTGTGTGAGTAGAAGGATGAGCTTTACACATGAGCTTTACACACATTTGAAAGCTGTATCTGGTTCTCCATGACCCCAGTAACTTTTCAGAATAAATCTTACTGGAAACCTTAATAGCTTTAATAGGTCTTGTTCTAAATACCTCGATGGAAGATATGATTAATGGCTGTTTACTCATTCTAATCACTTCTTCATTCATTTAAAATTATTCTGAATCAAAATGGCTACAAACTCCCTACACTTACTTTTGTACTCTTTCCATTTCCAAAAGGTTTGCTTGTTTGCTAGCTAACACACTACAATTAATCACAGAAGTGTTCTTCCCTTCTCATCTTACTTCTTTCCAAATAATTAGTTTTAATTGCGGAGATGTTGATTATTACACAGGTGTTCACTTTCCAGTGCTCTTCTTTCACTCCCAAACAGTGATTCATAAAATATCCATCCATTTCTTTATAACAGAGCCTCTGCAGTCCTTTTGACAGGCATAGGTGCTTTCAGGTATTTCATTACAGGGGTTGATATAATCCTTAGAAGTTTTACTACTGTCTCTCTTGAAATCTGGATCAGTCTTTAAGCTGGATGAAGATGTTGAATAAAGCAGCATAAAGGATTATCTTTGTTGCATCTGAGCAAGCCTACACACATATGACCTAATCTTGGCTGCCAACTCCCTGATTTTGCTTTTCGTTACTAATTAATGCATGAATCCAGCAGATGCAAGTTAAGTAAATAAAAAAAATCAAACAAAGCAAGTATCTTATCTTTTCCTCCTCTTCTTCTATTTTTCCATCTTTCTGGTCCTGTGGCTGAATTAAGTTATTTTTTGCTCAAAATCTTCTCCTCTCAGAATCTTGAGCATTTTTGCAAAGTCAAAAGACATCTGAGAATACATCCCAGCCATTTGAAAGAGGTTGTTGTGTTTCATACTGCTGCTGTGGAAGCTTAAAATCACATGGCATCTTCAGCCCCTCCTTTTCTAGAAACTCTAGCCTCTCACCTCCTGCCTTCTTTTACCCTTTACCTCATTCTTCCCCACAGCTTCTCACCAGCCTATGTGGAAAACGTCACTTCTTGCAGCCATCACACAACAGAGTGTTGCCCTTCCTGCCCCTTCACCTCCAAACACAGTCAACGTGTCACCCAGAGCCACTCATTTTTGATTTCCTGTAATTCTACTTTAGGTCCTCCCCAGTCAGCTTTTGTTCCTTACCCAATGTGTTTTTCTGTTACATCCTACCATCCATAGAAGCTTCGCAGCTGTTGCCTCTTCATTCCCCTTTCTTTCAGGTCTTGGTTCCTTCTGTCCTAGGGCAGAAGGATGCTGTCCCTCAGAGCTTGCCTCTCTGATGACACTTTGAGCAATGCCAGCCCTAAACACAGCTTCAGCTATTATCTTCTTTCTCCCTGCAGCTAAAATAAGTCATGGTGCATTCTCCTAACAGCCCTTGGTAGGTATCTAACCATGGCCAAAAGTCCAGATCTTCCCACACTTGGCCACAGCCATCTGTATTGCTCTATGTCTTGTGACTGAAACCTGTAATCTGTGTTTGCTACAATTTGTCCTTAATGTTTTGGCTTTGAGTAAATATTTCTATTTCTGCCTGCACTGTTTTCCAGACAAGATCTCACGGCTCTTCAAGCTGTTGTATTATTTTTCTACTCTCAGCCATACTGTTCATGGATTACTGAAAAGGCTGCTCTCCATCTTTGGTCTCTTTCCTAATAGTGCCAATTCACTATTCAGTTGTTCAAGCCTCTTCCCTCCCTGTTCATTCCTCTCTTATTCCTCCTTCAGGTCTTGCTGCCTCACCTTTTCTTTGTAAGCAAAAACCTCCCTCGGACTCCTCCATAGCTTTGTTCAGCCCTGTTTGCCTGGTTTTTGGCCTCTGAGGTAATGGCTGCTCCCTTGGTTGAGGCCATTTCGTCTGTGGGGAAGGTGGCTGCAGTGCTGCCACCCTCCCTGATTCCTGGTGATGGAGGTAGGTGGTCCTGCCTGTGTCCTGGTGGCTAAGCATGGGGAGATGCGTGCAACCACACCTCCTGGCTGGGTGACACCATCCCAGAGCTGTCATCCCTGCTGATCCCCACCATGTAAGTTCAGTCTTCACCCTGGCTTGGCATCTTTGTCGGGCTGCAAGAGGCGAGTCCCAGCACAAGGGTTTTCATTCCTGGGGCAGCAAACATCCAGTTTGCCTTCTTGGCTGAGATACTTGGTGCCAGCTCCCTCTCCAAGCCCCCTAGTGACAATCCAGTGATCTTCCCAGAACATGTATTTCCACAGCATGGCCCGCTAAGTGGAAAAGCTGAAGGCTCTGACTCAGAAATAGTGATGCCCTGATTTGGAAAGGCTGCTGAAATTCATCCCTTCAGCCACACCCCACAGAACAGGATAACTGACCTTTTTACTAAAGCAGCCTGCTCTGCTGTGGTGACCCAAAATCGGCATGTAATCAAAATATGAAAAACGACTACAGTCTTGTTCCAACATTTGCCTCTGACAAAAAAAAAAAAAAAAAAAAAAAAAAAAAAAAAAAAAAAAGACAAACACTCATTGTTTAAGACAAGGTAGAGAAGATAGATTTAAGGGAAGGTAGAAACTTGCCTTGTCCTGTCTGCTCATGACTGACAAAGAACAACAGACATACTATGACTTTGCTATGTTCTCTCCAAAGTTAATCTTCTAACCTTCCTATGCATTTTGTAGGCTGCTAGAATTCCAGGGCCAGGGATGTCACAGGGAAGTTTATAATGCTTGAGCTAATGATAGCAATGAGATTCAAGGTGATGGGTGCTCCATGAGCACCTTACCAGGAATCACTCTTTTATCAAAATTGGAATGCTGGAATGCTGCAACATGGACTCCCAAAGTATTCCTTGAGTGGGGTCATGAAGATAACAATCAGTAGTGTCCAGGAGGGAGACATTACAATGTTCTCCACCTGTAGGCACTTGATCTCTCTTCTGCTTTAACACTGTCAGTTCTTCAGTGTTTTTCCCATCTGATCCACATTTAATTTTGTAAGCATAATATCTAGGAGTTTAATAAAAACGTGTCATAGGCTGACTCACAGTAAAGAAGCAATCAAAATAGGACAGGAAAGTTTCTTGCAGGCAAAACAGTAACTCATGTGTCTATCTAATTGACATTATTTTCTTTTCTCATGCTGGATTGTAACCAAAAAAAAATTTAAAAGTCGGGAAAGAAATTACTGCTTGATGTCTAAATTTGTCTTTGATGAATCCCAGGAAGCACTCATAAAACTAATATCCCCACCCCACTATTAATGATGTGGGTTGTACCTGGGTCTCAGCATAGGAACCATGGGAAGTTATGACTACAGATAAGATACTCAAGCATACCACTGGGATGTCCTCCAGGCGCTTAGAAAATCTCTTCCAGAGCACAGGCTTGATGAAACTTGCTGGTATCCAATGTCACACCAACACTGTAAAACTACAGGGGAATCCTTTCTGAAACGGAGAAAGGTGCTACATTTCAGTGGGTCCTTTTTCAGCAAATAGTAGATGTTGGAAAACATGTCTCTTAATGAAAAAATGCCATGTGAAAAGAGAGCTGTAAGATTATACGCACGTGAAAGTCAAGCATGGCAAGAGTGAGATACCTGAGAAGATAAAGATGTCCTAGCAAGACTGGGAGAGAGTGTACCTAGAGAAATGCTGATCCCCATCTGTATTTTCAAGGTAGCCCATCTCCCTGAACATGCTTGTGCAGCACTCTCATAGAATCATAGAATCATAGAATTGGCTGGGTTGGAAGGGACCTCAGGGATCATCAAGTCCAACCCTTGATCGACTAATAGGAGAGGCCCCAGATGCCAGCAGATGTCACCTGTACCCACTGAGATGCCACCTCCTATGCCCTCCCTCCAGCCAGCTGAACAACCACCCTCATGGGTGGCATCAGAAGGAATTTGGGATGCCACCAACTGCACTGTGCTATCCTGCTTTTTAAAATTAGCTCAGTGCCAGATGCCAGAAGGGTCTCTTGCTGTGGTGTGTGTTGTCTCACTGAATTCAGGATGCCCTGTGACATGAGCTTGGGCAACAGCATTTTCCACCTATGCAGGATAAATGCTTGGGCTGTTAGCTTTCAGCCTGGTACAGGTGCTCTTGCACTTAAGCCACAGTGCAACCAGGGATTGCAACACAGCTGTAACTTGACCCATTTTCATCAGGGATTTGCCTGCAGAAATCCTTTATGCTTGGTGGGCAAACTAACCCCAGGTATCCCAAGGTGGATGGAGATCAGCACTCACAAAGTGACATCCTGCTCTGACTCTGTGCCTGCAAAAGCCTCAACAGAACCAGCAAGAACCTTGCTATTTCTTCAGGCATGCCAACCAGCCCAATGGAAAATATTTGTGATATTCTGAAAATCCAAGCTGCTGCTTACAAAAAAAAAAAACAACCTGAAAAAATCCTCCCCTCTATGCTAGGAAATAGCAGAGCAATGGATGTGGAAAGAAACCTCCTGCAGATGAGCTAACCACGTCCATAGCTACACACACTGGGATGTCAGCAGCTCCCTAGCCCACTGGCCACTTACTGCTGGTGTTGCCCTCCCTATAGTCCTCTGATGAGGAAATAGGTGCTGTCAGGAAAACTCACAACTGGCCCATGCTGACTGAGGAGAGAGGCTTGGATGCAACATAGAGAATTACAAGCGTACATATATATTAATGTGCACGAGGTGACCAAGCCAAATTGGGGCACGCTGAAAGTGGTTTCACACAGGGTTCCTATATTCTTCAAACACTCAGGCACAACATGATTTGACCAATGATTAGCACCCATGCTACCAATTGCTAATCATAATAAAACATTGCAAAGCAACAACATTTTTGCAGAATTCTTGTTGCTTGTCTATTGACCCAGATGTCCCTGGAGTCAGCCTCAATAGAGTTACTTACCTAGGAGGCTAGGCAATGCTGAGAGAGCTTCAAAGACATGATAGATTCCTGTGAGGAATGGCTGAGGGAACTGAGATTGTTTAGTCTGGAGAAGAGGAGGCTGAGGGGAGACCCTTTCACTCTCTGAAAGGAAGTTGTAGCGATGTGAGGGTTGGTCTCTTCTCCCAAGTAACAAATGATAGGATAGGAGGAAATGGCCTCAAGTTGCACCTTGGATATTAGGAAAAAAATTTTTACTGAAAGAGTGGTCAAGCATTAGAACAGGCTGCTCAGGGAAGGTCACCACCTCTAGAGATTTTAAAAAAACATGTGGATGTGGGAGTTCAGTACATGGTTTAGTTGACATGGTAGTGTTGGGTTGATGATTGAACTTCATGATCTTAGAGGTCTTTTCCAACCATAACGATTCTATGAATCTATGATAAGAGGGGGTAGGATGCTGGCAGTATGGTTGTCCCAGGGTATCTGTTATCTTTCATGGACAGCTCTAAGCTTCCAAATAAAAAAGTCCTGATTCTCAGGGCTGGACTGTGATTTAGTTTGTTTCACTGAAGTGCGAAGAATACCAGTCTCCAGTAAAATTTCACTATCTCATTACATTGCAGTGTTTAGTGTGAACTAATACATATGTTAACAAAGTTAATACATGTTCATACTATGAAGACTGCTTAATATAAAAGTTAGGGAAGTGGGTTTTCTTAATAGTGAGGGTTTATTTCTTAATAATTAATAATTTTCTTAATTCTCAGAGTGAGGAGTTGCTCGCTTCATGCAGCAGCTATTAGAAGGGAATCCAGTAGTACCCTTTGATGGGCTCCTTTTGCATCATAGGATGTGTTAATGATTTGTTGAACAGTTATTAAACTGTTTAATCTTCCAGTCAGCTCATGCAGGATGTAGTTAAGAATAACATCTTTTGTACACGTGTGTCACACTGAAAAGGCAGGATCAGTCTCCCTGTCTGGGACATTGCAAGGAAATGTGAGAAACTCCAGAAACAGACCTAGCTCCTGCAATTCACAGCAGATGCATTAACACATTACCTATCTTCTGGATGAAGAAATAATACTCATTACCACCAATAGATTTTTAGCTGGCACCTTTTTCATCACTGGCACCACCCTGCAACTTTCTTATAAAAGTGATACTTCTGAAAAGAAAGCTTTTGTTGGAAAAAAAACAAAAAAAATGTATTTCTGCTATTTCAGCTGGGGAATGTTCATGACACTGACAGAGACTTCAGTAGTAATAATCACACACTGACCTTTTCTTCTGAAAGCTGGAAAGCTTGTAATAAATGAGGCAGCGATTGGGGAAGGAGAAAAGCAGCTGAGTGCGGGCAGGAAGGACTGTGTTCTGTGTTCTGTGCTCTGCTGTGGGTTTTCCTTGTGCCAAAGTGTATGGCATTTAAATCAAGCCTTGGGAGGAGGATGGCTAATTGTATAGCTCTTATTTCCAGAGTTCTCAAGCTGAGTCCCAAACTCAGACCAAAGTCTCAGCACCTCTGTCCAGTTGCAGCTCAGCCAAAGGATACTGCTGATGTCACCTGCATATCTGAAAAATCACACCCTGAAATTTCATCCACTAAATTGTGCACCCCAAGGTAGTGGCTACTCTGGACTTAATTCACCTTTGCCTCAATTTCTCAGATGTTAAAGGGAATATCTATTACTTTCGACTCATGCTCTTGTTGAAATTGTAAATGTGAACATTAACTGTGAAATACTCCACTGCTGAATGTTACAGAAAAGCACACAGGGAAATGCATAATGCTGCTGCAGCAAGGTATGACTAATACAAATTAAAAGGTGTGGGGGACTGCATAGTGGCCAGGGAGAACATTACTGTTTGGATGCCCATTAATTGTGTATCTTCTTTCCTGTGGCATGCATCCTGTAGAGAAAATAGCATGTGATTAATTAAGTTAGTATCAGATTAATGCATGAAGGAGACATTAAATAAGCACATAAAGCCTTAATTATGCTGTATGCTAATTTTTGTCTTTAACTTTACAACTTCAGTAACTTTAGTGCGGCACATGTGTCTGTGCACTGATTATATCCTAATTAACTTGTTCAGAAACAATAAAAGACAGACTTCCGCCACAAGATCATCAAAACAAACTTGAGTTTAAAACTTCAAACTACCTTGGAATAGAAAAAACATTAGAGGAATTAAAAATGCCCTCCAAATATGTAAATGCTGTCATTTCAAAGCTGCTTCATCTCCTCCTTTCTCCTTCAAGCTTCATGTAAAATTCTACCCTGGGGAAAGCCCTGGGAAAGCTGGGCCTCAGGAAGAAATTTAAAATTAGGAACTAAACTTAAAGGAAACTTCACATCAACTTTGAAGTGTGTAACAGTGACTCAGTAGAGTAAGCAACTGTATTTCTCCTCTTGGAAAGCAGATGGATTTCTTCAAGTTGCTTGAAAAAGCATGTTGAAGGCACTCCTAAGTGGAAGCATACTATTAATAGAAAAGTAATACCACTGATGGGGTGTACCTCTAACAACCTGGCACACAGAGGCTAATTTGGGGTGATTGGTGTTTGGGTTTTTTTCAGATAAAGAAGCCAGCATTTTGCCATGGTTTTGGTGAGTACAAAAGGAGGTCCTCCTCCTGTGGAGGATTTCAATCCTCTGCTGTACCTTCAGCTTTTTTTCCTAATAAAAGTTATAAATTGACTTGATTTTTCAGTTGGCTTTCAGACCTTTTATGGAAAATTCATTCTACTTTGTTGCTGTTGCAATCAGTTGCTTGTAGTCTGTCCAATGAGAAGTCATAAAGTACACAACTACATCATGGGGGACCTGTTCCACTCGAATTTCTTGGCAGGAGTCTCCTATGTCACATTAGCTGAGGTAGGCATACTACCAATAATTTCAGTAAGAAGCATGGGCTTCTTAAGTATAGATCATTAATTATTTTAGTTTAGTTTATTTCCCTGTGTTTCTTAGTCTTTTCTGAAATGAACTAATACTTTGTGATGGCTCAGGTGATGAGTCCACATTTTCATTGCTCATCCAAGAGATGTGGGGCGGTGATGTTGCAAAAGGGAGCTGTATCAAAGAGGCTCAGATAGGGAAACAGCAGATAAAATGCAGGGTAATGCCATGACCAGATACACAAATAACTCTGTTCTGAACCAAGAGGACTTGAGAAAGACCACGGCCTCTAAAGTAGGCACTGAGGAGAAGAGCACTGCAGTTGTGCTGAGATGCCAGTGGCAAGCAATTCTCTACACAACCCGAAGAGAAAAGACACCATGCTGAGTCAGTTTGAACAGCACTGAGGTAATTTTGTTTCCTTGCAAATATATGTCTTGAAAAAAAATAGAAGCTGCTTGCCAAGAGGCTAACGATTGCCTTGTTAAATGAAGTAGTTGCCTCACTTCACAGTAGGTTCTTCTAGAAGCACCTGCTAAGCATTGGTGAGGAAAGGACCACAGCCACCCCAGCATGCCTGCACAGTGTGACACAAGAGCAGCAGCCAGTGGAGGGGCTGACTGGCTTTGGCTGTGTTCAATGCCACCACCTGGGTTGGTGCTCACTGAGCTACTCATTAGAAGGGATCACCAGAGGCAAAGGGCTGTCTTGCAGCAAACCCGAGACACGTGGGTAAATGTAGCGTGGCAGGATGGACTTACCTGCTCCCTCCTTCCACAGGAAAGGGAGGAGGGCTGCTGGGGAGTTTCCAGTCAAGGACCCCAATGGCCAGGGGATCTGGACAGCAGCAATCAATAAAAATTCTGCTGCTCCTTGCCAGGGCCCTAGTAACCAAGCAATACAGCTGAGGGTTGGCTCATGTGGTAAGTCTGCATTTTCATCATCCATTCAGGATCCTGTGGCTTGTCCTTGATATGGCAGAGCAGAACGAGCCCCAGTGCTTCTGTCCTCTGTGATGGGAATCGTGTCCCCAGATAACTCACACCTCAAGTACTGTGTCCAGTTCTGGGCCACTCAGTTCAGGAAGGAGATTGAGGTCCTGGAGCGGGTCCAAAGGAGGGCAACCAGGCTGGTGAAGGGACTCCAGCACAAGCCCTGTGAGGAGAGGCTGAGGGAGCTGGGGGTGTTCAGCCTGGAGAAGAGAAGGCTCAGGGGAGACCTCATCGCTCTCTACAACTCCCTGAAAGGAGGCTGGAGCCAGGGGGGGGTTGGTTTCTTTTCTCAGGCAACTTTCAACAAGACAAGAGGGCATGGACTTAAGTTGTGCCAGGGGAAGTTTAGGTTGGATATTAGAAAGAATTTCTTCATGGAGAGGGTGATCAGGCATTGGAATGGGCTGCCCAGGGAAGTAGTGGATTCTCCGTCCCTGGAGATATTTAAAAAGAGACTGGATGTGGCACTCAGTGCCATGGTCTGGTAACCACAGCGGTAGTGGATCAAGGGTTGGACTTGATGATCCCTGAGGTCCCTTCCAACCCAGCCGATTCTATGATTCTATGATAATATAAAATGGCAACAGGACTGAATCTCATTGAGATTTCAAGTGAAAATTTGAAGAATGATGAAATAGTGACAGATCGCTGAAGTCAGCTTCTGTATAGAAACACTGAGCCAAGGAGGGTAGCACAACTGTTGGACTGGTCAGCAGAGTTCAAAGAACCATTATTAGGAACATTAAAAGTGGAGAATGGGCAAATGGTAGAACAACTTCATGCACACAGATGCTAATTTGCAAAGCAACTACACTGCAGTCATCACCACCTGCTTCTTTATTGATCTAGATATCCCTGGAGCTGGTCTTGCTACACTTTCTCATCTGTGATGCCAGATAAAGGGCAAGTTTCACAGAGGCATCAGCAGGGCTAAGACGCTAGTGTTACTTTGGTGTTCCAGGGTTATTTTTTATCCTTTGTGAACAGCTTTGAGATTCTGAGAAACAGAGGTCTTTACCTTCCAGGTGGCAGCTCTCCTGCTTCTTTTTGCCATGAGCTGAGGTCTTTTGGTCATGCTGACTTCAGCATGAATATTGATGATGGCTACCATACGTATCATAAGACAGTTGATACAAACTCTTCCCTCTCTGGCAGTGTTCAAGGCCAGGTTGGATGCGGCCTGGAGCAACCTGGTCTGGTGGGAGATGCCTTCGTCCATGGCAAGGGGCTTGGAACTTGATGATCTCTAAGGTCCCTTCCAACACAAACCATTCTGTGGTTCTATGATTCCATGAATCCCATACTACAAAGACTAACTGGTACAATAATTAAGGAATGAGATTTCCCTAACACGGGGTAAGAGGCCACCATTTGGGGGCTTAAAGCCTATCAGGAGAGAGGCAAGACCAACACCAGAGTACCCTCCACTGCCCCACTGCAATCCAAGCAGCAGCCAGACACGGGTACATCCTCACTCGACTGACAGGCTCTCCTCTCCTCCGAAGGGTTTGTTTACAGCTGTGTCTAAAATAAACGATCCGTATTTTTTTTTCCCTCTTCACTCCTGTTATTCCTGCGGAGCAAGCTGGATTCCTTTCTGACTCATGCATGATTAACTAACTTCCAGCTGCATTATCTTTACTGTTGCTGCCGATGCACAAGCCAGCGCTCAGCACGACTCATGGATCCCCAAGCTGAGCTGGCAAGGCTCCCACTTACAGGAATTTTTTCTGAGAGTTGTGGGGTTTGGTGGTATTATTATTATTATTGTTATTAAACACGTGCTGGCTTATCCAACCGAACAATAACCAATAACAGAACTCGACCTTTCCTATGCGGGCGCTGCCCGCCCCAGGCGGAGGGGCCCCGTCTGGCAGCCGGGACGGCGCCGAGGGGGTCCCGGTGCCGCCATCAGCGGCGCCCCGGCCGCGCCCGGCGGGAGCAGCCCCAGCGAGGAAGCGGTTAAGGCCGGGCACCAGGAAACGGGAAGGAAGAGGCTGAGACCAGCAGGAGCCGCACAGCGGAACACCCCCCCCCCCCTCCGCCTCCTCCTCCTCCTCCTTCTCCTTCCCTCCGTCTCTCCCTCTCCCGCCGGGAGCCGCCGCCGCCGCCAGCGGGCCGGGAGCACGTGCAGGGGGGGGCGGTGCGGCGCCGGGCGGGCACGTGCGGCACCGGCACCTGGCGGCGGCGGCGGCGACCGGGCGGGACCGAAGGAAGGGACAAAGAGAGGGAGGGAGGGATACCTCAGCCCCGCCACCCCGCGGGAGGGCGGTCGGAGGCGGTTTACACAACCGGCCGCCCCTTACATAAGCCGGGAGCCGGGCCCGCGTGGGCGGTGCAAGCTGCCCCCCATCTCCTCCGCCCCTCCGTCGTCCACCGTCGATTCCCCTCTCCCCCTTCCCCCCCCTCAAAACTCCGTCCGGGAGCCGCCCCCCTGCTGCAGCGATGTGACCCGCCCCCTCCCTCCCTTCCGTTGCCGTCCCCTCCCAGGAAAGAGCCAGAGTCGGCAGCACCGCGGGCCCAGCATGGAGTAGAGCGGCCCCGGGGCCGGCGGCGCGGCACGGGCATGGAGCTGGGCCCGGGGCCCTGCGCGCTGCCCCCCGCCGCCGCCGCGGCAGCGGATCCGGCCCCGGTCTCGGTGGCGGGGGGACCTTGCGCCGAGATGCTGCAGGTGGCGGAGGAGGCCTTCCGCGGCGGCAACTTCGAGCTAGCGGCCGAGATCTACGGCTCGGAGCTGGCGGGGCTGCCGCAGCCCGAACGGGGCCTGTGCCTCCGCCGTGCCGACGCGCTGGCGCGGGCTGGCCGCATGGCCGAGGCGCTGGACGCCTACGGTGCGGCGGCGCGGCTGGCGCGGCTGCGGCCCGAGGAGCTGCGGGAGCTGGCCGAGAGCTTCGCCCTCAGCATCCGCGACAAGGAGCTGCGCCTCCCGCCCTGGGGGAGCGGCGGAGCCGGCGGCGGGGCGGAGGGCGAGGGGCTGGGAGACCCGGCGTGCTGCCGTCCGCCCGAGCTCTTCGCTTGCCCGCTGTGTCGGCGGCTGCTGTGCGAGCCGGTGACCCTGCACTGCGGGCACACCCACTGCCGCCGCTGCGCCGAACCCGGAGACTGCGGCCGCTGCCACCGCCCCCGCCGGCCCGCCGAGACGACCCCTCCGGCCGCCCCCTCCTCCTCGTCGCCATCGACCCCCGCCGCCCGCCTGCGGGTCAACGTGGTGCTGGGCAACCTGCTGCACAAGTGGTTCGGTGCCGAGAGCCGAGCGCGGCGGCTCCGCGCTGAGGGCGACGCGCTGCGGGAGCGGCAGGAGCTGCCGGCCGCCCTGGAGAAGTACAACCAGGCCCTGGAGATGGGTGAGTGGCGAGCGGGAGGAGGGGGCGGCGGAGGAGGAGACGGGGAGGGAGAAAAGGGGCTTGAGGCGGGAGAGGTCCCCCGGCTGCCTCCTCCCTGTTGCAGCCGGGTAGGGAAGGGTTTGGTGGTGAATGGTGGGAGAAGGCACCTGGGGGAAGTTTTGAGAATGAGTCTTCCTAGCGGGTCTCCTCCTCCCCCCGTCGGTGAATGGCTATTTTCGTTCCACTGTTATTTTTGTCCTTGCTTCAGAAGGTGCCTGGCGTTTAAGTGCCTGCAGTCGATGACTCATTATGCAGTATTTCTAGAAAACCCGCTTTGATATTTGTGGGGAAACCATCTTTGAGTAAAGGGTACGCAGCAGCGGTCGTGTGAAGCTCCACCGCGGCTTCGTGGGAGAAATTCGTGCGTGGATCGAACGCGTTCAGATACGTGCGTTGCATCTTTAGCAAAGCACTGCCTTTGAAAAGAGTTAATGAAATATCAGTAGGCGTAAAGGCTCAGAAAATTTCCTCTACGCTGTGGAAAGTATTCAAGATAAGTCTGCGTTTTGACTTGTAGAGATCGCCCGCCCGTGTTTTGAGTGTAACCTCCATTGGCATGCGGTGTTTTTTTACGTTGTAGAGTATTTTCTGAAGAGCCGGGGTTTAGATAAAAATGGCACTGTCTGCCTTCCTCCTCTGCTAGACCGATGGCAGCCTTAGTCTATTAAAACTGGGTTGTTTTCAGTCTCTGCGCCGAGTAGTAGGTGGATCCTGCTCGCTCGGTTGTAGCCTTGTAGTAGTGCTTGTGTGCGTGCGTGCTGCCGCCTGGTTTGCTCTGCGGGAGGTGGAGCAGCACCCCGAGTCTCTGCAGAGCCAACAGCGGGGTTGGGGGCTCACAAATCCCCCGGGATCTGCTGCTCCTCCAGCCTGAGCTTGAAAGATCTCAGGTTTAACTGGGGGGAGAGCCGCAGCCATGGTGAGGCAGACCAAATCCTGTGGGTAAATCTCTTCGGAAGACAAATGAAATGTAGGGAAAGCTGCTTCTCCTCGATGGAGGAGTTCCTTCCCTACTTTTGAGTAAAATTGCATTCCTCGTTCGTAGTTCTTACCTCTAGGGACAATTGACTGATATTTATTTTTATTTTTTGCTGTCTGCTGTGGAGAGAAACACACCATTATACTAGTACGTGACTCAGTTTTCACTTCTGTGGCTTGATAGGCACCTGAGACAAGAGTCTGGGGATAGCCTTAGCCTGCCATAGCCTCGCAGCTGATGCTGGCTGTAGAAAATGTTATCTCTGCTATTTATTCCACTTCTCCAGCTAGATGTGACACGTTTTGAGTCCTAGCCGAATCCTCTCTCTAAAACTATTATGTGATTTAGCTGAAGTAATCTCAATTAAAGTAGGGCAAGACAGAGCCCAAGGAGGAAGGTGAAGTAGAGGGAGGGGAGAAGCCTGATGTAGGTCAGTAGTGGATGCACAGAGTTTTAAATATCAGAGCCTCTTTAATGTTTTGGGTTCGAGGTCCCACTGCTGGTGAAAGTAGCATCTTGCCAGTTAAATAAGTGCTTGACGTGGTGTTTAGAGATCTGTTTCTTCTTGTTGCATGTGCTTCTTGGCATGTCTGCATGGGGATGAAAGAGAAAAAAACATAATGTGCTGGAAGCTCTCTGGCACAGCCTGTCCTTCCCCCTCGGGTCCCTGCAGCACGTATCTCCAGCCGTGGCTGCTGTGCGTCAGGCTCTCCAGACAACTTCTTTGTGGTGGCCTTATTTCTGTCTTCTGTGATTTCCCACGCATAGCTGGGAATCTCTTCAGGAACTCCTTGCACTGGCAGTGATGCTAAAATTGCTTGCGATTAAAAAAAAACAAAACAAACAACACACTAATAAAAAATAATAGGTATTTTGCTAGTTTTTGAAATCCTAAAACCACAGGCTGACATGTTGTAACAACCCTGGTAGTGGGTCCAACCTCTTGCTGAAAGGCAGCCCACCCCCCAGTCCTTCACCTTTTTTCCTGTTTTGTGTGTGCTTCTGGTATTTCTCACAGGTCAAACTGCTGTCTGAGTCTTAGGTTCTGAAATTCTTATCGCTTGCTCATCAGGTACTGCCTTTTTTTGCCTTTCTGTGGTTGCTTTCTTGCTTTCCAGCTGAGTATCAGTGTAAATAGGAGGAGTGTGGAGGGGAATATGGCTGTTTTCTAACTGTTAAGTACTTTTTAAATGTTAGCATATGAGCAACTTGAAATGCTTATGAACCATTGTCAGGTGTTCAAGAGTTTTAATGTGTGAGAACTTTTTTAAACCTTCAAATGTGCATGTATGACTATTAAGATGAGGGTGTGGGCATCCTTTTTTTTTTTAGAGACTGAAGACACATGAGCACACTGATTATGAAATTGCTGTGCAAAGTCAGGTAAAAACTTCTTGGCTGGACACACTTCAGTGGTATTGTTTTGTTGTTTTTTGTTTTTTTTTTACTGGTGTTTCTTGTGTAGCACCTCTCTGCTCCATCTGCAGCAACCACCTTTGTGTGATGTAATGAAAGCAATTTTTTTTGGTTACTGATTACTATTCTCGTTCTGCTTGTCAGCTTCTGATTTGCAGAAGTGCTTCAGATCTCGAGGTTCTTCAAGCCTTAACTATAAAAGGCTCCTGTCAGGTATCGAGTGCACTTATTTATGTTACAGTCTTGAAATATCTGCTTCTAATCTCAGGTCTCAGTAGAGGTCTGCATGTCTTCGAGTTGTTAACTTTTTCCAGTTGTTCATTTTTCCCTTAACTATCAGATCTACAACAACACTGCTGCTCCAGTGTTTGCTCTGGTAGTCTGCTATGGATTCGAGTGTAGTTGTGGGGTTTTTGTTGCTGTTATTCAGAAAATAAGCTTTACTGTTTAAACCTTCTAGTCCTCTTGCCATGCCTGTAGCTTGGTGATCTCTGCTGTTTTAAACAAAGTCGCTGGCTTCTTTGTTGCCATAGACCTTGGAATAGATACCTTATTATTGAAAGGTATCTAATTACTACAGCTTCAAAGCAAGCACATGTCAGTCTGCCTGAAAGGAAGCTTTTGTTTCCAGATGCATTGCTCTCTGTGCCAGGCTTTATGATCTTCAGTCATCATAACATCAAGTATTGTCCAAAACATGCTCCTCGGGGCTGGTCCCCACAAAGATGAAATTCAGTCAACCGAGGTATTGGGGTGGGCTTCCTCTCTGCCATCCCTTCTTTTCTAACTGGTCTTTTAATTGTGTGAACTCTTAGGTGAATGAAACACATAAATATGTTATCAGAAGGCTTGCAGGCTTAGTTTGGGGTTTGGGTTTTTTTGGTTTTTGTTTTTTGTTTTTTTTTTCCTCTGTGTGTGTTGCTTCCTTCAAATTTTTCCCTATCACCTGCTTTCTAATGGAAAAGCTTTCTGGAGGAGTACCTGGGAGGAGTACCATGTTTTAATCTTTTTCTGTGTATCCAGTCTTACAGACCCTTTGAGCTATGTGCCTGAAATTAAAGGCAGATTGATTGAGGTGAGAAGTTAAAGTGGGTATTTTGGGTGTGTTTTGTTTCTAGAAAGCCCGTTCCCAGTAGCAGAGGTAGAAGGTGGCTGTTTATACATAGGGAAGCTAATGAATAGGGCTTTCCCAAGTACCATGCATTTATATGGCCAGAGACTCTTATCATGGCAGGAGTGGGAGCATGACAACTAAGTTCACTCTTAAGGAACAATGCTTATCAAAAGTACTATCTCATGTAGGAGCATACTGTACACTTTGGGCTAGACTGTTCATATTGAAATTAGATGCTATGCACCTCTGAAAGAGACCGAGCTCTCCTTGGGGTGAGGGCATGCTTTTAAGTAAACACACATGGAGCATAGTAGAGTTTGGGTTGCAGTGGCTTCTGCCTTCAGCTGGCATTTCTCTGAGCCCTCCTTTATACTCAGCATCCTCTGTAAATAATCCTGAAGATGCCTACTGGGAGATAAAAAGCCCAGTGATGCAGTTCTCTGTCTCCTGTTGCTGTTTTGGTAACAGTGCTGGTTCCTGGGCTGTGTCAGCTGTTAATAGGTCTTGGGTGGTCTCTGAAGCCTGCGTATAGGGCTGTGGCTCTGCTGGGAAGGGCTCTGTCCCCTCTGTGCCTGTGTGACCCTAATACCCAGCAGGCTTCCTGGGGTGAGGAAGGGTGGCCATACCCTGGCTCCTGCAGCCTGATGAAGCAGGTTCTCTCTTCCCTGCTGTGTGCTCTACAATCGTGCCTGGCTCCCAGAAGAGTGGCACACATGGTATCTGGACAGCAGCATGCCAGGACACCCTGTTTCTGCCCAAAGCATGTTGGCTCTGGTGTGTTACTACCCACTGTTGCAAAGTCTGCCAAGCCCGAGGAGTGTTACTGTCTCCAGGGAGCAGTAAAAGCTGCAGCAGTTCCTTGGAGTTCTTGTGTTTACTTCTGGCATGATGGGCTCTTCTTGAGCAGAAAGAGGTTTCTGCTTGGAGGGGGGTGTAGCTGATGCATGTAGCTGCTCAGATTGCCCAGCATTTTAATTTTTCCCCTCCACAAGGGGTTTGAAAGAAGAAAGTAGGTGATAAAGCTCATCTGTTTCAAAGAATTTTACAAACACAGTGGAGTTGAGGATAGATATATATATTCAAGAGGCATTTTCTTCTTAAGCCATCTTCATGGATCTCTTGTTTTCCATGGATAAAAGACAGGGTAGGAAAAGCCAAGGAAAAGAGGTGACTTTTATTGAGTCTGATGTAGTGTCACAGGCAGTGTACTGCAGGGTAAGTAAGGGAGATGCTGCTGATTGCTGCCTGGGTGCTGGAGATGCTCTATCTCTCATCTGTGGTGGAGAGCTGCATGCTGAACCCCAGACCACAAAGTGGTGTTTGGGATGTTGCTAGAAACAAAATGTAGGAGCTTTCCTGAGCTTTGGTGGAAAAAGGAGGATCTGCCTTTCTTGGCCAGACTCCCTGGGGAATGGGAGACTTCTCCCCCTCATCCCAGCAGAGGTTCACTATAAATTGTCCTGACCCAAATGAAAGCTTAACGTGGCCACTCAGCACTAATTTCATGGTCACAAAAGTCATGGAAATATATCTGATGCCTTCCAAATTCTCCCTTCATAAGAATTGAATTAAGGGCCAGAAGGCAGTAGAAAAGATCCATAAAGGGAGTACTAGACGTTCAAGGACAAGTTCTCAGGCCAAAATATGCCTGTTCTCAAGAAGACAGAACCTCTTGAGATGGTGTCAATACTGGTTCCTTCCTCAGTGGGCCATTTTAGGTAGTTTGCTGTGGACTCACCAGATTGGGGTCACTGTACCCCCATCACACTCCTGTGCCAAGCATTAAGTTTGTGTGGTGCGGGGCTTGGTGCTGCCTCCATCTCCCGAGCTTGTGGCTGATGGTTTTTTAGGTAGTGAGTGGAATAGTTTGTCCTCCCTACAGACTATCTGCAAACCCTTGTGGCTGCCTTGTTCTATCGTATCTCCTGGTGTATACAGACAGTTGTTTAGGTTGATGTCTTTAGAAACAAATTCAATTACACTATGGTACTCTTGGCGTGCTGGCTGGGTGGGTGAACAGTTAATGTGTATCTTTGGCTTTTCCCTCCCTTCTTCTCCCTGATAAAAGTCAGGTTGAAGCCTAGCAGTGTTGCACATAAAAAAATAAGCGTGTCTTGCTGCATCTCTGCACCTTCCATACTGGTTCTCAAGATGTTAAAACTACAGACGTTCAGTGCAAGTTCATTTAAGAGAACTGTTGTGGATTTTCCTTCTAGGTAAATGCCAAGTTGTGTGGCTGCACTGCTTCCTGGAGAGCCTGGCATAGGTAAACTTCCAACCAAGCATTCTCAGAGTGTGTACAGCCATGAGTAAGAGCTGTGGGCAAGTGTTTTGCCATACCAAAAGATTTGTTTGCTGGGGCATTTTCTTTCCAAGTCGCATTCCCAGTTGTTTCAGATAAAGGGGGAGTCAATGCTGAGAATTTTTTGATGGGTCATCTTCCTGGTGCCTTCCAACTCCAGACCTCTTGGTTGAAAGGTTTCTGTGCTAGTAGTCATGGATCAATGTCAGAAATGTCAGTCTCTGCAAAGGGAAGCTGCTGAATTCTCTTTAGAAAGCTTTGTTTAAAGTGTTAAAGGTGGTTGATACCATTACGTATGTTTTTGTAATTCTGTTGCTGTTTTCTAAGGACTTGCGCTCCTTAGTGGTGCATTTGCCCTGAAGTTGGGTTGTTCAAAGAAAACTGATACTGCGTCCACATTCCCCTATATGTGTATTAAGTACACTCTTAATAGTCTCTTCTTTTGTACACTACTTCTAGAACATGCTATTAAAAGATAAGGTCAATAGTCTTTTTCTGATGTTAGTTAAAAAAAGAGGTTTACAGAATCTTCCTTCCTTGCAGAGCCTTGGGAACATTTTCCAGTTTCCAGTAGTAAAGAAGTAAATTTTGATGCTGTACCAGCTATTAAAAAACCCAACCAAATGAACAAACAAAACCAAGGCAGACAGCTGTCATGATTCCTGGAACAGCAAATGGCTCAGTCATTCTGAAAATTTGTCAGAAGAATATTTGATTTTGTAGCTTCTAAAGGAAAGTGTGATTCGTAAGTGAAGAATGAGAGGTAGTCTTTTGGAAATTATATACTACAAAACATAGTAGATGCTTGATGCTTAGAGGATCTGTGCTAAAAAAGGAACTTTCCCATCCCTCTGTAGAAGTGCCTCTTGGAATCTGCTTAAAGCACATCTCCAAAACCTATTTGTTCTGTTTTACAAGGGTGGAAAAATGTGTAAAAGTGGGAGTCAGGGTTACCTAGAAACCATTGCAGTAGTCTGAGTGTTGCTTTTAAACTGAAAATATTTTGCAAACTTCTGTCCTTCAGTTGCTCCCTGCCCACCCCATCCCCCCCCCCCCCCCCCTTTTTTTTTTTTTTTTTTTTTTTAAACTAAGGTAGCGGTGCTTCAAAAATAGTTGTAAATACTTGATGTGTGACACCACTGGAAATGTGTCAAGTACGCCAGAACAGGAGCTGGTATTACTCCTAGTTTGTAAAGAGCTAATGGTTGAAAGCTCAGATCCTGTAGTTGGATCTATGGAACTTTTGCTCACTTGCAGAGTGGCTGCTGAAGGCTGAGGCTTTGCAGGGCTGCTGGACTGGGGCTATAGAATCATAGAATGGCTTGGCTTGGAGCCTTAATCATCCAGTTCCCTGTCCTGCATGGGCAGGGACATCTCCCAGTAGTTCAGGTTGCTCAAAGCTCCATCCAACCTGGCCTTGAACCATGGTGGAGGGGAGGTTTACTCATCATGGACATGAAGGGGAGAAGGCATTATGCTGTACAGTAGACAGTCTTTGGGTGTGTTTTTAAATTAGTTAAAACTGCTTATGTTAATTACAGTTATGTTCCACTTAAGCTAGGGTGAATATTGCCCCTTATATATGTAACCTAAATGTAGTGTCCTATAAAAAATTGAACTACTTCAGAAATCCTAGAGAACAAGCTATACCTATGTATCAGAAAGTCTGGAAAATTTTTGAAGTCTCTTCAAAGAGCATATTCTCTTTTTATTTTACTGTTACAAAGTGTAACAGGATGCCTTTTGCTTTTGGTAGAAGTCATTTATAAAACGGGCTTGCACTTCCTAATCATAAAATTAGTACGATGGTGTACTGCTCCTTTTGTCTTTTACAAATGTATTAAGTGCTCTGTTCTATTTGAGGAAAGGAGCAATGAGGTGATAACTGAGAAACATGGAAATCCTTTTTGCAGCTTGTGGAGAATCAGAAATTCTGGGTTGAAAAAATGTTTAACTGGATGAAGAGAATGTTAAGAGAGATCTGAAGAGTATCTGGTGGAAATGTAGCTTATGTACTGATCATGACAAAGAGCAACTGGATCATCAGTAGTAAAATCATATTATGATAAAATATCTGGCTATAAACTGATGTTGTTCACTATGATCATGGCAGACAGTTGGCTGCTCCCATCTGGCTGGGAAGCACAATGTGTCTGTGGAGTCTCCTTGCCTTCACGGGTTTATGTGCAACTAGCACAGCTCCCTGTTTCTGTGGGTGCTTGGAACTTTTCCTTCAGTGCTTTGAAGGTAGGCAGGGAGTTTGGTGTTTTGGTTTTGAAGCTTTTTTGTTGCTTTGGGACAGTCTCTGTACCTGCTGTTTGAGAGGATACTTCAGTTCTGACTGAGACTTTGGTAGGAAACCTTACCTGAACCCGGAACTAAATGCTGGGAGAAGTAGTAAGCATTGGAAATAAGTTGCTTTTGTGTACTTAATGGTTTTATTATACTGATCCCAAGCAGCCATGGATGGACTTGATATGCACCACCTGAAGCAGAGCCCAAATGTCCAGAGGGTGGAGCAGGAAGTGAAAATATAGGGAAGAGATGTTGATTCATGCTATTTTATATGTAAAGAGTAGCATGCATCTAGGAAAATATTCAAAGTTTGGGTAGGGAGGAGCAATCATCTAATGTATTATGCTGAGCTCTATGCTGGGACATTCTTGAACTGAAGAGTTTTGTTGCAGTTCATCACCTAATGGGTTTGTAAAGAAGGTTATAATAGGCTTTACAGTTGTGGAAGAACAAACTAAACTCTGGGTTAATATAATTGTTCTGGCATGCTTGTGCCTCAGGAGGTTAGAGATACAACACAAAAGCACAGGCACAAAGTTGGCTGTACCTTTACTGCAGCAGCTGTTCTTCTAGATAGCATGTAGCTTCCCTTGCTGTGTTTCTCCTGAGCAGTGACAGAAGTAGTGATTAGCAGTGCTTAGTGGAGATGACAATCCAGCTTGAAATACTGTGTGGAGCTTCCTAGCTGACAGCTTAGTGAGCCAGGAATAAAACTCCTGGGAATCTAAAGGATTTTGACCAGCAAACAGAAAAACCTGTGTTTTTAAGTCTAGGTTTTTTAACAATAAAATAGAATCCCAGGGGGAAGTTAGTTCAGTCCTAAAATTATATGCTCTAAAGCATATTTTAGCTCATCTGTAGCCAGTGTGTTTTCATTCAGTTAAAGTCATAAAGTGTGGGAGTTTCTTGATGTCTCCCAGTTCCCCAGACCAGAGGTCAGCTAGGTAAACATGCTGCTTGCCAAAGCAACAAGTGGGTGGATGTCCTTGAATCTTTGGGTGGGGAATGCAAGGGGGAGAGCACTGTAGCTTCAGTTCTGCCAGTGAAGTAGTGGCTGCTGTTTGTTCTCCTTGGTGTAAATAGGTCTCTGCTCTTTCATCACGGTTTGCTGTCTGCTTAGGTGTCTGTAGAGGTGAGGCAGCAGTCAGGCATGGATCAGCTCTTTAGTCGTGTAGTACAAACAAACCCTATTGTAGTGCCCTGGCAGTGTCTGCATCTGCTTCACTGTGGATGTGGTGGGAGAAGAAGTATTGGTTGAGGTGGCTTTTTAAAATATGTAATGGGCACTTCCGAGGGATGAAAAACATGAAAAACACTTTGTATCTGCATGAAGATAAAAGAAACTAGAGCTTGATGGAGATGGGCTCCATCAGAGGAGGTGATGTATTTTATTACAGTCTGTGGGCAGCATGAGTTTGGATGAGGAAGGAGGCCTTTGGACCTGCAAACTGGCTGCTGTCTGCTGGTGTGGGCTCCAAGCCCAGAGCATGATGATGACCAATATTTCAACTTGCCACAGCCTATTGCAAGAGCTCTTAAACTCATATGTTGTTATGTCTGCTGGCATTACTATTCCAGTGGAAATAGGGGTTACATTTGTCTGCAGGGAACTGCTCGGAACTGCCTGATTTGTATTTGCAGTGGGAGGGTGCTTGGCTTCAAGAGTGAGAAGAAGAGACTTCTTTCCTTGTATTTTCTGTGGGCTAAAACTTCTTGCATGCTTCCTCTGGGGTCTTTGTTTACTTTGCCTCCTGGAGACTGCCAGTAATGTAAATGCAGGGGATAAAACACATTAAAAAAAAAATCCAGTTATTAATCCAATTAAGGCAGACTGATAAGTGAGAAAATGTGGGCTTGCTGATTGCAAGTGTGCTGTCATGTCCCTCTTAATCATTGTTCCTCTTAATCAGTTTTATTAAGCTGACCTTGGTTTATATCTTTGTAGAATGAAGTTCAAAGAAAGTCCTGAATGACTTTACTGCTTCTGTTAATCATTTTATCAGGTGTGCTTCTTCCCTACCTTTCCCCTCACCTCCCAACCCAGACTGCAGCCAAACACTCTGTGCATCCATTTTTTGTGCACGGGCTTTTCGTGCTTGTGTGAAGTCTGAAGGAGAAAAACAAGCTTGCCATTACTAAATCTCACTAATTTCTCACTGAAATGAAACTAAATGTTTCATATACTTTATTCAAAATTATGAAAAGGCTTTCAATACTAAATTGTTCAGAATTGAATGCATAACGTAGCAAAGCAAGCCAGATTTTTTCATCCAGGGACAGCAGTTTCTTTAAAATGTGGGAAGAATTTCCCCTGAAGTCCTGTGCATGCTGACTCTCACTAGCAAGACTGAAAGGTGCTTTTGTGATGACACTGTTTCAGTTCATGCATTTAGGAAATATACTTATGTTTGCAGAGGGATTTGGATATAATGTGCTTTTCTAGGAAGAAACATCAGATAAGGAGGATTAGGGAGTTCTAGCAGCTTTAAACTCATTCTTTCTGTGCCGAGTTCCTGGAAGAAATCTCAGCAGTAGTTTATTACAGTAAAGGTTTTATTGTCATCTGTGGTCACTTAGGTGAATTCTCTAAATTTCTCAAATTCTTCCTTGGACAAGGAGATTTTTGGGGAGTCCTGTTCTGTCAGCCTCCCAGTCTCAAGCAGAATAGTATTTTTAAAAAAACTTGAATTCTTGGGCATATCTGGAAAAGCAATTTTGGGTGTTAGCTTCTGCAGAAGTAAAAATGCAACCTAACAGATGACTGCAGATGAGTGCAAAGCTGGTTTGAGTAAAAAACTAAGGATTTGGGACAGTCCAAGCTGACAAGCACATTTAGAGTAGGCAATATTTGGTGGTCCTAAGGAGGGTCCGGGAAGTAGAGAACCACCAAACCCTTTGGTTCTGGGCCATGCTTGGTCTGGGTTTGTGTGATACTGTGGGATTTTGGCTAGCAGGGAGGGAGCCTTCTGCGTGGGAAGACTCCCAGGACCTGTGGTTCTGAGGAAGTCTCTGTGTCCCATCTGCCCGGAGCCACAGATCCTGGGAGTCTCAGCAGTGGATCCCTAACACTGACAGGGACATAAATTTTGTTGTGCAGCTGCATGGTCCTAGAAGAGTTTGATTCAGGAAATGCCATCTGCTGGTATTGTGGAAGCAGTAAAATTTTCTATGCTTTTCTCTTTCAATTTGGCCTGAAATAGTAAGTCATTTCATAAAATAAATCTTTTTTTTTCTTCAGCCTCCAGGAGACTTAATGGGTGCGTTATTTTAAAACAAACTGTGGGCTATTGTGTGACATCTTGTATTTTTCCAAATGAACTTGACAGTTGTTATAGTATACTACATCACAAATTCTGCATGTCCTCAAGCCCTCTCTCTACCTTCTGTGATTAGGTTTTTTTCCTCATGGCATATGCTGTGGCATGGAACAAATTGGTATCATAGTGCTTATAGATACCTTGTAGTTACTTTGGCTTTAGCTGGATACTGGCTTTTCCTTCCCACTTCCACACATACCCTAAGTTGGAATGAGCCACCTGATGCCACAGTTCAGCCAGCAGAGAATAATGAGGCTTCAGCACATCTGGGCTTCCCCTGAGACCATCCGTGGGCTCTCCTGAGATGGTTCTGCTGGATGCAGGAGACGGGTGACAGGGAGACGTGCAAGTTGGGTGTGGAGCTGGCAAGCTTTTGGGCTGTGCTGCTTGTTTCTCCAAGTGGGGTGAGTTAGAGTGGAAGTGGCTGGGCATCCCTCCAGCTGTGGCATCTCTTCTAGCTGTTTCATCTCCCTGTAGAAAAACTATTTTGCTATAGTCTCTGAAACACTGGTCCCTTTAGCAGAGCTGTTTGGGGATTTTTTGCCCTCTCTTTTATCTTTGTTTTCTCTTAGTTAACTAAACATTCCTTGCTAGTTACTCATTAGGATGGGCCACACCTTGTGCTTTCTGGTGAACAGGAGCTACAAGCCCTGAATACACATAGCTTTTTCTGTCTTGCTTTTAGGTTGTGGTCTTCTGTTTGTTTTTTAATGCAGTAGCTTGTTATTTTGTTGTGCCAGTGTCTTTGGACTCTGCTTTGGGAGGGCTTGAAGCCTTTGGCATACCAACGTCCTCTGTAGTGGCTTTTTAAATATTATTTATTTATTTATTGGCTTGAAACTTCTGCATTGGAAACAAGATCACAAAAAGGAGACATTCTGTCTCTGAGCCTGCAGCATATGTGAACCATGCTGAATTGTATACTGAAAAGCATCAAGAAGCATCAGTGTAGCTGCAATGTGCAAGAGTGAACAGGAACAGCAAGCTGGCTTGCCTGCCCCCTTGCTATCTACTGCACTGCTTCTTTTACTCCGTGGTGCCAAAAAATACCCCACCCATCCTTCTCTCTACCTGCTCTGCACCCAGCTCTATTGACTGCATATACTGCCCTGGGTATGCTCTGCACAGCTGCCCTGCAGCAGATGTGATGATGGCAATATGGAGTATGCATTCATATTTAATACAAGCAGAAGAAAGACTGCTTAAATTATAGCAAAATTAAATAATTTGATATTTGAGTATCTATTAAAGGGAAAAAAAAAGCTCTGGAAGAACTTAGGTTGTTTTAAATTTAATTTAATTTTCAGTCTTTTAAAGAATTATCAGCTAAATTTGTGGTTCACTACAGCAGTCTGCATATGCAATACAGAAAAAAAACCCAAACAAACCAACAAAAAAGAAAAAGAACACACCACAGCGTGAACTAGCTTTTGTAGAGCTCCTTGTTTTTAGGTGTAGTCTCTCTAGCCTTCAGTGTCTGGGACCAGTGGGGCAGCATCACCTCTGGTATGTCATATGGCAATTAGTATATCTGGCATCAGTCCACACGGCAGCCAAAAAAGGCAGCAGTCCTTGCTGCTTCTCTCTTTCTCATCCCTTGTCCTGGCACTCGTGTTTGCGTGACTGTACAGTGAACCAGTTGATGGGAAACTGATCCTCTTAAACCTTTTTATTTATTTGTTTTTATTGAATTAGCTTTCAGTCAATTGATTCCTTGCTGTGGTTCTCTGTGCAACCATGCAAAGCTGGGCTGCTGCACGAGCTGTAGTGTCAACTCCAGGGAAGAGAAGAGGTGGGATGGGGAAGTGATCCTGGGCCATCCCTCGTGGTGGGTGCTTGAATTTAATGAGCAGTTATGTGCAGTCATCTGCAGCAGTTATGTGCTTATTCTGTGTGTTCATGCACGCTTGCATGTGTGCCCAGTCTTTGTGTGGGCAGTGTGCTCTTAGTTGAAGATGCTTTCAGGATGCTCTTGCAAAGTGAGATGGAAGCATTAAAGTCAAAGCAGACTGGAAGAGAAAAGGGGGGGGGGTATGGAGACAAGAGCCTAGCATGGAGTTGTACAAGAGGTGATGCTGGCAGGGAAACTCTTAAGACAGCTAGCTTGGATGTGAAGATCTGTAGAGATGAGGCATTACTGTCTTTTGACATGCCTTGGAGCCTTTTAAAGTTTAATCCCAGTTACAACAGTTTTAACCAGCTCTTGTTTGGGTAAGGTTTACTGCACTAAGCTACCACTATCTGGCAGCTGTCTTAAAATCCTCTGGAGGCCTTTTCTGGCACATGAAGGACAACAGTGACCAATTGCACATCACACCCAAACCTCATCTCCTAACATGAAATAACTGGTTGGGTGGACAAAGGGAGAATGTTGTATGGGGCCTCGTGTGTTTTTGCAAGGCTGCTGATGTAGCCTGCCACAGCATCCTCCTGGCTAAGCTGGGGAGGTAGAGGTGGGATGGGTGGAGAACTGGCTGGACCATCAGGGGCATGGGATGGTGGTTAATGGCTAGAGAGTTGTTGCACAGATGGCTGCCAGGGACATTGCTCAGGTTTTGGTTATGGGACTGACGCAGTTCAACAGCTTAGTAACAACTTGAGTGAGCAGGCACAGTGCACTGTCAGCAGGTTAGTCCATGACATCAAACTGGGGGAGGAAAAGTGCTTGATGTGCTGGAAGGCAAGGCTGCCATTCAGACCAACAACCTGGGGCATGGGATGACCAACCTTGCTTACTTCAGCAAAAGCCAGTGTTCCTGAGACAGAATAACCCTGTGCAACAGGATGAGCCAGGCTAGACAGCAGTGTGGCAGAAAAGACCTGGAGATCCTGATGGACAAGCTGAATGTGGATTAGCCAAGGCTTTTCTGTGTTACATGAAATTTTGTGCTGGAGGAAGATTCCCATCTTAGAATGTGTTACCGAAAGCTTAGGAGATGTTCATAATTGATGCAAACTGAATGGTTTGTGAACGTGTGGGTATTGAGGCAATGTGTGTTATCATGAGATGTTCACCTGCTCTAAGGAGGGCAAGGTACTTGGGTGGTAAGTTGATACGAGACATGAAGACTGCATGCATTTTTCTTGTGAGAATTTTTCTAATGAATCTTTTATGGGAAGTGATTTAGCTGAGGTCCTGAATTGGTGTTTTCTGCATATACTATTTTCTTTCTAGCAAAGGCACACCAGGGGAGTTTTTTGTACTCTTAAGTGTTCTTTAAGCAAGGTTATGGGGAAGAGCTGGAGACATCCTATTAGTGAATATGAAATCTGTCCTGCTAGATTAAATGCAGAGGTTGTTCCCAGGCTGAGAGGAATATATTTTAGGAAGGACAGAAGGAAGAAATTGTTTTGTTTTTTTTTTCCCTATTACTGTGAGTATGAAACATAACTGTCGTGCAGTAGTGCTTTTTAGGTTACTCTGGATGGAAATTGAGTATTTATCATGTACTAGTGCACTTTTTTTTTTTTTTTTAATGGAGCTCTTTGTAACCTTTTTTGTTTTCCAGCCTCTTGCAAGTGTTCACTCATAGCACAGCGAGCAGAGCTCTGTACATCAATGAAAAACTACCAGCAAGCTCTCCATGACGCGGATGTCCTCTGCCGAAACAAACCCCATTGGCCTGCGGTACGGTACTTGCACGTTGTAAAGACCAAAATGAAAGCTGCTTGTTTTCAGGACTTCTCTCTGGTGGGGGAAGTGGTGCTGAGGGCATTGCTGGAAGAACACCGTGGCATTAACAGGACTGGGAATGTCTACTGAAAGCCAAGATCTTCATAGGACAGATCTTAGAAGGTCCTGATTGTGGTTTCAGCTGGTTGGATTTTAGTGAGGCACAGCTGGTGATACAGTTTTGTTTGTGCTTGTGTCTGTTAATATGTCAAGGTGAATGCTGTAGCTTGGCAGCAGAATCGGGTCCTTAAGACTCCAGCAGCCCAGGATGGCCCTGTATTTCCCTTTGGGATGGTGTGTCCCTGGCAGTGGGTGGCTTTGCTGGCCTGCTGACTGTATTTCAGAGTTCATATCTCTGGTTCCTACCTGTGGCACGGTGAATCATAGAAGGGCTTGGGATTTCTTTTTGTAATGAAAGAAGGTGCTAGAAGGAGCAAGGGTTGTAGGTAGACTGAAGCAAGCATCAGAAATGATGTTATGAGAGAGAAATGGAAGAAGCATGTGGTGCCCATAGTTATCACCTGTTTCCTGAGGGCAGACTGGCTGTCTGGTGGCTTGCCCCACCTAGGATTACACCTCCAGTTGGTCTTTCACCAGTCAGTAGCATTACAAGTTTGACCAGATAACACTCCTGGGTGCTATGTAGAGAGAGGGTAGCATGGGGAATTAGGGAAGGATTTAAGGCAGACCTTGCCTTCCCTTCAGAGACTGAAGATGTTGAATGAACCCCTTGGCTGTCTTCCTCTGCTGGCACAGGGGGCTGCAGCTAGCTCTCTGTTTCCAGCTGAGGTAGACATGGCATGAGAACACAGGTGCTGTCTCAAGCATCTAGTTTCTGGCAAGTTAGATAATTGTCACTGAAAGCTGTCTTGTCACACATTAAAACCTTTCTTATTTGAAGGCAGTTCATAATCTTCCCCCCGCTTCTGACTTGCGTTTCTGTGTAGAAGCATTTCTCATCAAGTCAGGGATCCATCTCAGGTGGCATTGGCTGGGTTTCTGTGCTGAGGGAGAAAGATGAATTACACACATTTGTGTGTTTTCTTAAAGTGGCTTCTCTGTTTGCCTTGAATCCATGGAAATGTGGTATGTGTCAGTTGTGGGTGGATAAAGATTTCATTAATCATATCTCTGAAGAATGCTATTTAAAAATGAAATTTGTCATCGTGGCATTATCAGCAGTATCACAGACACATTTCACTTGTGCTTGCCTGTGTGTGCGAGACCTTCCACGTACGCTGTGCTGATTCAGAATCCATCTTCTCCAGGAATTCTGGCCATTCTGTTTTGTATCTTGTGGCACTGATGGGCTAAAACAGTGATTAGCTGTGTAATTAAAAAAACAAACAAAAAACTATAAAATTAAACTCTAGCTTCTAAGAAGAAAGGATTCATCTACCACTGCCTTTTGGCTTATTGATATCTGAAGTGTAATGGCTTGCTGAGCTGCTGGTGTAGCCCTTAGGTCCCCTGGAGTTATTTGAGCAATAGCTAAGTTAGTTTCTTTTCAGTTATTGTGAAAACCAGGTCCTTGGACTCTGAGGCAGGGAAGAGTTTCCAGTTTTGCTCTTATTTGGTGGATAGAAACAGATGTCCTCCTCTGGATCTTGCCTGTTGCACAAGGTCCTGCCAGAACCTTACCCTTCCTCCAGTGCTTGTCAGGGTCATGTGAAAATAGGAGAGAGAAGGTAGTGGCAGTAGTCTCTGAAGTGTAGGCACCTCTAGTCCCTGGGCTTGTCTTCTGCTGTTGGATCTTTAGGTATTTTGTCTGTATACAGCCCAGCTCAGTTGTACATTGCAGCTTGGATAAGGAAGTTGCTCAATGGATGAGGCCAAACAACCTTGTAGCCTCCCCAGTGCAGTGGGATGATCTTGACAGTGATGTCAGGACCTCTCTAAATATTTTTTACAGAGGTTGCATGAGTGTCAAGATAAGGTCAGCATCAGACCTCACAGTACCTCTCTTACTTCATTCAGGGAAGGAAAAATGTTTGTCACCTTTAGGGATTGGTGTGTGCTGAGCCTTATTGTTCAGGTCACCAAATGACATACTTTAATTAACCTGTCCTACATGGGGCCCGTTACTGGCCTTTGGTACACACTTCCTTCTTCCTGGAGGTATAAATGTCATAATGTGTCTCAGCTTGAAGGACTATATTGAAAGGGTGAGGGAGGTACCTGCTCAGTAAAACTATGTGATAGCAGATCTTTGGCATTTGTATGAGGAATAGAGAAGCATATCTGCTTATCTAACCAGTCTCTTGAACTAGTGAAATTGTACTTTCAGCGCAGCCTAGAGACACTTGTGCATCAGAGAAGGACTTGAAGAGCACACTTCCATCTAATGAGCAAGATGCAAATGTTTAAATGCACACTTAGATTCTTTTTGTTGTTAAGGAAGTAATTTCCATAGTCAGATTTAAACTGCAAATTGATATCCACAGAGAATTTCATAGGTGAGGCATTCTTCTCTTGCTACTAGTAACAAGTAAAGTGGGACTTGTCCCTAAAATGACTCTCATGGCCACGGATGTGTCATTCTAGAATGTGGGACAGGTAGGATGGGTTAAAAGGTTTCAGGTTAAGCACTGGTAAGTTGTCCTAAATTCATAATGTTACTGGTCTTCTCTAGCCTAATAAACTTGGTGAAAAATAATCTCTGTCACACTCAGCAAAAGTGGGAGTGTCCTGAACATAAGATCTTGTGCTCCCTCAGCTGTTGCCTCCAGCCTGTGCCATGCCACTGCCTTCCCCTGCTAGCTTTGCTATGGTTAAGGTTGCCCTGGTACATGAAACCTTTGTCTGGGGCACCATACCCTGTGTGATATTTCATAGTCTCAGTCTGTGAGGAGACAAATACTCCTCCTAATTCTGCATCAGGCTTCCTTGAGGAAAGAAGCAGTATGTCTTTGTCTGGGTGTAAGGCAACAAGGGATTCTTGGGGGATGTTATTTCAGCAAAAGGTACTGACTACCCAGAAAATATCCCACTCCACCTGCAGAACTTCCAAGTTAGTTTGCTGGTGTCTTGCTGCCACTTCAGAAATGATGTCTAGATTTGTACATTTTTTTGTGTGTGAACAGGGCCATTATGTGAAAGCAAAAGCTCTTTCTGGATTGGAAAGGACTGAGGAAGCATTGAAGGAGTTTCTCTATTGTGTTGCCTTAAATCCTGAATGGAGCTCAATGAAGAAAGAAGCCCAAAAGGTATAAAATGTATTTACTGACCATCATGTTACTCCTGCAGTCAAGTAAAATTTTTATTTCATGTGATAGTAAAAACCCAGAAGCTAATTTGATTCAGTAGATTCTCCAGTAAACCTTATTAGTGTTATGCTGTGCAAGGTGCTTCTTGAGTTAGGTTGATGCCTCAACCAGGGGCACTGTAAATACACAATTTACAATTGCATATTTACAATTGCAGTGGTTCACACTGAAAATCTTTGGCCCCTGCTGTTCATAGATTACACTTGTATGTTGTCTGGGTTTGAGTACACCTGGATTTCATAGGCCCAAGCCCCCTAATTTTAGTGCCCATTGGAAAAACACTTTTAAGTGGGAAGTAGCAAAGGGTTCAGAAGGGGAGCTGTGTGCTGCCATGTCCTGGAGAAATCATGCAGCTCCCTTAGCAGTTTGTGGAATTTCCCATAAGGGAGATACTTGCTGCTAATTAACTATTGTCAGGTTCCCCCTGACAGTCTGTACAGGCAGCATTTTGAAAAAGAAATGAAGATTCAACAAGGTGCTTGGTGGGGGCTGGTGAGAGGGGGAACAGGCTCTACACAGCTTTTAGCTAGGGGTGAAATCTCAAGAGCAGAGGAGATGAATGCAGACCATGAAGCGAGCCAAAAAACATCTCTGTTAACCAGATCTGATAGGACACCATGGCCTGAAGACTTCACAAGGCAGTGGTCTGAGGGTCACAGAAGAGAAGGATGGGGACAGGAGAAGGATACAGCAGCCCTGGGTGCTTCCTGGGCAACAGAGGCTTTTGGGAAGGGAGGTGGATACTACAAGAGCTCCTGGGTGTGTGTGTCTGTGGTTATGGTGGGGACTGCTGTTAAGGTTTCTTGTGGGCACTGGGGAATGCAGGATGCTCTGGTTGTTGCAAGCTTCTTGGAATCCAGAAGCTGTGAAGTGTGTGGATCTGTGTTTGTACAAACATACATATCTGTAATTACTAATTTTTTTTCTTTTTCTCCTAATTGACTAGATAATGTGCGAGATGTTTTTCCCAGCCTTTGAAAATGTGCATGATAGTCTAACAGCACCTTTCTCTAGTCGAACATCCCATACAAGATTGAAACCTGCATTTCTGAGTAGCATAAATACACAATCGACTGCAGAAGATAGCTCTATTGCTGGGTCCTCAAAGGTAAAGTAAAAAGCATTCAACATCAAAAAAGTAGCTACCAAAAGTTGCACAAGGATCTGTCTGCTCTGTTATGTTGTCTTTGTCTTCACTCATGTAGGCATGTACTTTCATGGTAAACCTGTTTTCTTCATTCCTTTTGGATCTTTTGTTGGAATGTACTTCCTCAGAAAAATAAGAGAATTAAATTCTTCCTTCAGAAAATGATGTGATTCCTTCATGTGGGGGTTGGTTATATTCGTGGGCTTTTTTTTTCCATTCAGGACTTTAGTGCAACAGGAACATAATTTCTAGAGAAAGGAACCATGGGGAGAGAAGTGCACCTATTTCATGCAACTGGAGAGTAGCCGCCTTTGATATGGATGTTTCTCCTGCACTAAGCTCATTGATCTATTGTTGATGTATACAGTTAATAGGAAACAAAATTGTCTCATGCTCTATATAACTGTTCTTAATTTTTTTAGGATACTGTGTTCAGGTTAACAAAAACCCCGTCCCAAGAATCTGATGTATTTAGAAGCACTGATTCTTCTGTTTCCCATCATGTTCTGGATCTCTATTTTGAAGATAACAAGAAGTCTTTGGGAGCTATTCTCTCCAGTTTACCTGGGGTTGGCTTAAAAAGAAAACTGTCCAGTGATATGAGGGATTTGCAAGGCTTGGATGTCCCCAGTAAGATTCCTAAAAAAGGTTTGTGTTGTGACTTAGAAGGGATATTTCTTTTGCACATAGTTTGAAATGTTAAACTACATTTTTTTTAATCCTCTTTTTATTGGTGTCAATGAACATTCCCTACAGAATTAGAATATTTTGTTGTCTGATTCATCTGTCTCTGCTGTAACACCCTATTTACCTTATTCCTGAGCAGCTTGAGTTCATTCAATGAGAACTATATTCTTATTTCTCAAATGGTCCATTTTCAGTGTGTGATCCACTAACAATTTAGGTTTATGTTGCTGTTACCATTTCAGTTATCTAGGTTTTGGAGCTATAGCTGAACTTCATTGTTTTTCTATATGAAGGAAAGATACAGTAAGCATGGAAACTAATCTTTAACTGGCATCAGAAGCAGTCACATGGGACTTTAAATGAAATTTGCCAAGCAAACAAAGAAGCCTTTTGAAGGATAATAACCCACCCCCAGTTTTCTGTCACTTGATAGCTGTGCTTACAATTCGTATGTTTCTCAAGCTCCTAACAAAGCCCTCCAAAGTGTTTTTTACTACCCTGGGATAAAAATACTGAAAGCAATATATTGCACTGAGCAGTGAAATAACTGGGCCCTTAAAAATGCTGCTGTATTAGGGTGCATTTTTTCCCCAAAAGGAAAAAACCCCAAACCCAGCACCTCTTTAACAAGTCTAACTTTGGCCTTAAATACAAAATATTTAATTGTGGCTGTCTTTCTGCCACCTCTGCAAATGATCAATGTACAGCCAGTGTCTGATCACTTTGCTGTGAAGGGAAAAACCCTGTACTTGACGTTGAACTGCAGACTCAGTAAATAGATTGTGAAATCTGTCCTGCCTGTATCTTCACAGTGAAGGACAGAGAATGTGTTTTACCTGTAACCCTTAATTTCTGGTCTGTGCTATAACCTGATGCCATGTTACTATTTGCAGAATTAATACACTAAGGTGCTTGCTATTACTAAATGCTAACATAAGAGATGTAGGTTAAAGATAAAGCTGTTTTTCTCTGTAAGCCACACAACACCAGTGCCCTCTCCCCTGTCCTGTCTGTGCATGAGATAAACCAAATGCTGAGCATAAGTTATCCTTTAACAAAACATTCTAGTGTTTTACTGTAACATAAAAAGCTGAGTGTTTGTTTTTAACAGTCAAGAACTTGATTAGTGAAAAGCATGTGGAGGCAGTATTCATGGCTCTGTTGCCATGAGCCATGGAGCAACACTGAGCAACAAAGATGCAGATTTTTTTTAACAGAAGCTGCAGAATCTGCATGCACAATGTCATAACAAGCTCGACTTGATTGCTCTTGAGCTTAAATGCTACTGCTGTGAAATTTGAATCCCATGCCCTTTAAGCATTTTTTTTAATACTTGTAAGATTTTTTTTTTTTTTTTAAAACTTGTAAAAAAAATCACCCCTGCTGAGACATCGATAACAAACACTGATGAAATAGTTTGACTGTGTTTAAACAAATTAAATTCTGGACTTAATGTACTTTAAAACATCTGGCTTTGCTGATGTGGGAGTGGTGATGGTGGTGGGAAAAGCAATAGCAGGATATTTAAAAACTAGAATTCTTAAAAAAAAAAACCCAAAACAAACAATAACACAAACCCAACCATTTTTGGAAAAGCAAAGCATGGGGATTCAGCTCTAAAGTGTGTTCTCTGCCCATAGTCATTGTCCTCTCCAAAAGTTTTCCTGCCAGAAAGTCTAAAACTTGAAAGGAAAATATGTTTATTTGGAAAAAAAACTTCAAGAAAGAAAAGAAATTAGGTTCTTAATGGAAAAGCAGCTTAAGCAGCATCTGAAACTGCAGTAATACTTAAACGCTCACCGTAATGGTCTTCTTAACTATGCTTAGATGCAGATGTTATACCTGAAAACACCATCATCACTTCAGGAGAGGTACCAACAACTCTGGTGGATGCATCGGACTTTGAGTGTTCCCTGTGCATGAGGTACAACTGCATTGACCTGATTTTAAGATTGGAAAGCCTTTCCTAGCTTCTGAAAAACAGTTTTCGTGGTGTCAGAAGGGAAACCTCCCAGAAAATCATTACTCTGTTCCTTTCTTTGAGAACTTTGCATCTAGTGAATCTTTACAGATAAGATGTTTGCCATTACGCATGGTTGTTTGTTGTTTGCCTCTTCTAAAAATGAAAACCATTTTTATATCCTTAGATAGAACTGTTACCTGTGGTTTATGCAAAAGCAGGAAAGGAAAAAGGGGCTGGATTATAGTCACCTCTTTCCACAGTTTGGGAATTTGCATTGCTTATCTTGGCAGCTTAGTGTTTTTGTCCCATGTTTTCATGTTCAGGTTGTTCTATGAACCTGTTACTACTCCCTGTGGACACACCTTTTGCCTCAAATGCCTTGAGCGTTGCCTTGACCATAATCCACATTGCCCTCTCTGCAAAGAAAAGCTGTCAGAGGTAAGCATGTCCTTGCCCAAATTAACAAAGACAAAGCTTGTTTTTCTCTGAAAGCACATATTTGGGGGTTTTCTGTGCTCTTCTTGCAGACCAAAAAGACACAGTAGGACCCACAGCATCAGGCTGTGCACAAACCTCATTTGTTCCAGAATAGATTTTTATCACTCCTTGGAAGACAAGTGGGTTTTGCTGGTGCTTAAGGAATAGAGGCTTTCAGTCATGGCTTATGCCTGGGAGTCCCAACCATAGCCCTGTTTTACCACCTCTTGCATCTGTGTCTCTCACCTGTGGTGAATGAGAACGTGGTCAATACTTTTGCTCCAGTAGACATAACATATCTTGTAGGTGGTGTACTTTTGGGGGAGCAGTAACCTGGCAGCTCTAGGTGAAAATAGTAATTTTCTTCTGTAAAAACTAGGAGGGACAGCTGTTTCTTAGTGGTAGTAAGAAAGGGTTATGGTTAAATGGGCACTGGAGTGAACCTCATACCCTAAAGTGGAAGTTTTGATGCCTAAAGGCTGGAAAGGAGGAAGAATATGTATGGTCCAAAACTGATGTGCTGCTTGGCCTTAGGGAAGGGGATGGATTGGGAGTAAGAGATATTACCTGACTTCTTGTTATCAGACTTAGGAGTTGACTCTTCCTTGCAGTTTCTGGCAAGCAGAACTTACAAGAAGACCATCCTTACAGAAGAACTGATAGTCCGTTACTTGCCAGAGGAATTATCTGAAAGGAAGAAAGTTTATGAGGAAGAAATGAAGGAACTGTCAAAGTAGGCTCTTATTTTACTTCTGACAGCTGTTACAAAAATGTATTTTTAATCTAAATTACTGAAGCTTCATTTGCTTATGAATGTGTACAAAATGAATGAATTAATAAGTGAATCTACCAGATGTTTTGTATTTTTTTGCCTGTTGCAGATAAACAAGAAAAAATATGCTTTCATGGTAGCAAAGAAAAACAGTATTATTAAAGATAATTGCTTTCCCCTCCAAAACAATTGCTTTAACTTATCAAAGGGTTTCTTGGAGTAGAAATCCAGTTATAGACCAGTTATACTTCAGGGCAGGAAAAGTTCAAGGATTCAGCATTATCAGTCACTTGCGGATCTTGCTCTACAACCCACCTAAAAAGAAAAACAAAAAATACAATTAAGCCTAAAAAAATGAGGGTTAGTGGGCTTCTTCAAAATTAAAGGGCTTTACTGAGTCCTCTGCTGCCTTTCTTTGAACATGGTTAGTTCTTAGATACAGTAATACAGAGTACAGTAATATTTACTGTAAAAAGTTTTTGGCAAAATCTTGTTAACTGTATTTAAATATTAATACATTAATACACGTTTGGGCATTTGGCTATTGTTGCCTGACTTTTCCTCTATGAAAGCAGATTAGAGGGTTTGTTTCTGTAATGCACCAACAGAGAAAAACATACTTTAGTACTGTCTTGTAAAATGACAAATTTTGACCAGATATTTGTTTACAAAGAATGAGTATAAAGAAACCACTGGACTCAGTGTTGTATTAAGGTTTTATGCTGAATATAGCAGTACCCAGAAATAAAGAAGAACGTTTGTTTTTCTTTTTTAAACAATTATCTTGCAGTCTGAACAAAGATGTTCCCATCTTCGTATGTACCATGGCCTTTCCTACCATCCCTTGCCCACTCCATGTCTTTGAACCTCGTTATCGTCTAATGATAAGAAGATGCATGGAAACTGGTACCAAGCAGTTTGGCATGTGCCTAGCTGATGAATTAAAAGGGTAAGGAGATGAGCTGATAATGTCCTCTTTGTCGCAGAAGCTGTTGTAATGCTAATGGTTATTATTTATAAATTTATATATAAACACTTTATATATATATATACACATATACACAAACACAAATATATATAAACATTATACTGGTTTCCCCAGACCACTGTGGATCCTTCCAGTCCTGCATGAACCAATACCGAAGTGACTGGCTTAGTTTTGTATAGTAAACATTCCTTTTGACAAGAAGATGTAATTTTTATTGCTCCCCCATTGGTGGATAGCAAGAATACAACTCATCCTGCTGATGCAGGCTCCAGAAATAGCACTTAATTATCTGTGTGGTTGGAAAGCTTTTTAGCCTGTTTGTTCTAGCAAAAGCTGTCTGTCTGGATGAAGTTGTTTCTCTCTCTGATCAGCTTAAAAAAAAAATCCAAACTGTATAGGTGGTATCATTTGAATGAGGCAAATTATACCCTTGGCTGAAAAGCCCATATTGCCACTGAACATTGAATTTTCGTGTTTGTCTTTACTGCTGTGTTGCAACGTCTAAACTACCTGCAGTAAGTGGGTTGCATTGTCTTTCTAGATGATCTTCCCTTTAATCAATTTTGTTTGTTTTATGATATGTTTTGAGCTCCCAATGCAGAGACTGAATACTAATCATTCGATGAAAACACTTAAATTTAAGTCCTTTTAATAGATTTTTGGGTAAAAGGGATAAGATGCTTTAGGGAGAAAAATGATGTGGTCTGTGTTACAAGATGTGATGGTTGCTGACTTCAGAAGATATGTTGGTGTGATGCAGACTGTAGGATGGATGACCAACATGGGAATTTTTAATATCACATTAGATTCGTGTTCTCAGGAGCAGCATTTTTGCATTTCATTATCACTGGAGCTGAGAGGAGGGCAGTCATACTAGGGCTTTGACAGCCTTATCAACTTCAGAGTCTTTTTCTCCCAGACTGGTTGGTAAAGTGGCAGTAAGAGTACAGGAGATGCTGCAGCTTCCAGTTGGCTCTGGCTGTGCTTCATGCCATTTAGCGTACTGTCAGTGCTGAGTTCAGGCTCCAGCAACAGCTGATGTTCATGGTCCCTTCCAGGCTTGTTACATTTTTTCTGGAAGCAAATACTTTTAGGAGTGAGAACAAAATGACCCTAGGACATCAGTGATAATTTCCCTTACCTCTGTGATGGCTTGTGGAAGAGCCAGACTTACTTGGAATGAGGTTTAATACAGAGGGCGAAGGGGTTACAATCCCCAAATCACAAGAGCTGATTTATGACATAGCTTCATAAAAGGTATTTTAAAATGCAACCAGTATGGATACATTTTTGTCCTGTCTGTTTTTAGTTACTAAAATAGTTAAACATTTTAAGCCTGATAACTTTTATTTAGGTCAAACACTGAAGTGCAAGAAGCCTTCATCTGTAGACACCTGGCAGGCTGTTGTAGCTACTTAACCAAGTAAAAAGTTCCTTTGTTTATCCAAAATTGCCAAATCAACTGGGAACAGAAAACTGGGGAAACTTGTTTTGCCTCATCTACAGGGACAGGGAAGGCTGAAGTACACACCTCCTTTGAAAAACAGGGACAAGACACGTTCAGTTAATTGCCTTTTCTCTTTAATTTCTCAATTTTAAAATAAAGTTTGGAGAATTGGATATAAACTTATATTGTCAGTACATTTTATACTTATCTCCAGGTGCTTTCTTCTTGTCTCTCCTTGATTAAAGTCACGGCCCAAAAGTAACTTCTCAAAAAATTATAAAACCTTCCACATCACTTAAATGATAACTCCTAAACTTGGCATGAATGTCACCAAAATCCTTAATTTAAAAAATTATTATGTAGGTGTTTAGTGTTTTGTCTAATAATGCTATAATGAACTCACTTGCAATACAAATTGTAAGAGTGCCAGGACTTGGTTGTGTGCAGCTGTCCTCTTCTTGCTCTTCCTCAGTTTGTTCTGTGCAATGGCCAGGAGAGAACTGTTGTTCAGTCAGCTTTTTTTTTTTTTTTTTTTTTTTTTTTTCCCCCAAGCCCATAATTCCTCGTAGAATAGAAACAGGAGTCATTTCCCTGCAGTGTTGATGTTTCTTCATCATTCCAATGTAAGAAGTGGCTAAGCCCTGGTAAAAAAACCCAAAACATTTTCCTGAAGAAACATTTATCACACCCTGCAGGGATTTAGTATCTTGAGATGAAACCACATACAGTGCCTTCTCCTGCTTAGCAGTAGGCTGAGGTACAAGGCTTCATGTGCTAGCAGATGTGTGTATCATGGTGAGAGTCATTGCCCCATCAGTCTCCCTAGTGAACTCACTGCTGCACAAATGTAGAGTAGGTAAGCTTGACAATTTAAAGTAAAAATTTGTTGCATGCCTACTTCCCAGGATGTGATTAAAATCTGTGCCTGCTTTCAGTATAACAGATACAAATGTCCTCTTGTAAAGGTGTGTTTTGGGGGTGGTGGGGTTTTTTTAAGGATAAAAGTGCAAGAAAAGTCTTGCTTTATAGAAGCCTTTTCCTTCTAAAGCCTGTAGTGCTCTCCTTACACCCCGGAGCAGGGGGATAGCTGTCCCAGTCCTTGTTTGTTAGTTTCTGGACTTGCTGGTGGTAAATTCACTATAAGGAGTATCCTGGCCTAAACCAGGACAAAGGAGGAAACATGCTACATTTAGTTTCCTGTCCGTTCCCAACTCTCCCTCTGCCCTAATATTGACGCTCTGAAAGTATTGCTGCCCAGGACCTCTGAGGGAAGGCAGAAAGGGTGGGGGTTGTGTGGCTTATGTGAAAAAGCAGAAATGTATTATCACCAAAGCAGGATCCTCTTTCAAATAAAAAGTGGTGAATTAGGCCCAGTATTTTACCTGATGTGTATAAACACTTGTTGATGACTTCCACTTTTATGCCCTTCTGTCATTTCAGATTTGCAGATCATGGCTGTATATTAGAGATCAGGGACGTAAAGTTTTTTCCTGATGGGCGCTCAGTTGTTGATACAGTTGGTGTCCGTCGTTTTAGGGTCTTAAGCCATGGCCAGCGAGATGGATATAACACAGCAAACATCGAGTATCTTGAAGATAAAAAGGTGATCTATGGTGCAAAGTTATTCATACCCATGTATTGCTGGATTCACTTAAATAGTCTTTCCTTGTTGCATTTCAAGCTAGCTGTGCATTACTTTTGAACCAGTATCATTATAAATACTAAAGCTCTATTTTGAAAACCATGGAACAAACTTTGTTTCTTCCTGCCCTTTCTTCCTTTCTGCCCTTTAATTATCTCTGCTTGAAGTGTTGCACTCCTTTCATGGATCTCGAAGTAGCTTCTGAGATTTGGGTGCTGAGGTTTTTTATGTGTGGACGAGGTCAGGGTAATGTTCTAAAAGTGATGTGGACTTGAAACCCTCCTAGGAACATGTACCCCTGTTGCTAGAGAGCTGACTGTTCTCTTCTTGCACTGAATGCAGAGCACCTACTTCTAGTCTTGCCAGACTTTGTATGACCCCCCAGCCCTGGTTTACAGAACAGATTCTGAAAAAAATGGAGTCCATTCTTAGAATGAGATCTTAGTGTCATCTAGTTATCGTGCCTGCACAAGCATCCATCAGAGCTGGCCGAGAGCAGAGAAATGAAGGGGGGGGAGTATTTTTTTAAAATAAGTCCTCTTGTAAAACCTGCATCAAGTGAGGTGCTTGTGATGGGTGTTGGCCAAAGGGTGAATTTTTGGCCAAAAATCTTCAGAGCATGTCTATAAAACCCTGTTCCCTCTTAACACTTAGTTTAATAGTAATCTCATGTTAATTGATGGAAGTCCAGTTTGCTCATACATCTCTTCAGGGTGCTTTCATAGTTGAAGCACACATCTGTAAAGTCTTAGTAGGGCTTTTATAACCTGTGCAGGGTGATACAGTTGTTTGCAAGGGCAAGAAATGCCAATTGTGTGAAGGTGTCTCCCCATGCATACGATCAGAGTAGGCAGTCTGCTCAGAGTAAGGGCTCTGCTGGGTTTAAATCCCCAGTGAAGGTTGGTGGAACACAGGCCTCCAGCCATTGTTTGTAGATGGTGCCAGAGAACCCACCTCTTCATAAGCAGAGTAAGATTTGCCCTCACTTGAGAGGGTGATGTCTGTGTTGAACACCCTACATTCATTTTACAACTGATGGTGAGATACCTTAGTCCAAAGCTGCGTGTTTTAGATCCCTACCTTCAGATACGATTAATTGCCCTCTAGAAATTTTCTCCTTGACTGTGAAGGGTATCCAGAGCAACTAGCTCAGAGGTGCATCTGATTGGCCCAGGTGAATTGTACTTTTGATGTGTACAGATCACAGTAAAACAAAAAAAACCCCAAACAAACAGAAAAACTCCATAACAACAAACAGGAACCCCAAACAAACAAAAAGAAACCCCCAAACAAAAGAGCTCTCAATTTGTAGGGGTTTTTTGCTTATGCTTTTTTCTTTTCCTTAATTAGCTAATAGGCAGGCCTGTGCAACTAAAGCATTCAGCATCAGCAAGGGTCTTTTTCTCTGGCCATTCTTGGTCTTGGGAAAGCATCTACTTACCCTGCTTCCTGCCTGCTCAGGTGTCTGCCCTCCTCCTTGGCTGTCCTACCATGGCCTTAACACTTGTATAAAATACTGCTGATTCCTAACTGCCGTAGAAGCCCTGTCTCTGCTTGGTGGCAGTAGTGTTTCTTTTGTTTTGCTAGATGATACACCAATGTTCAAAGGTCCTCTTGTGACAGGGAGTGAAGGTGGTGGGTTTGAGATTATTAATATGATGTCCTAGAGTTAGAGATCAGAGTTTTCTGTTGTGCCAGCATTTGAGAATGGATATTAACAGGGCAGTAACTTCTCCAAGAAATGTCACTTCAGAACATCTAGGGGAGGGTAAAAAGACTCCAGCATCACAGGTTTGAAATCTGAGACTTGGGCACAGTTTGCTTAGATAAGGACATTTGAACAGCTGTAGTCACTGCATTATTTTGGTTCACTTGCTTCTGGGGAAGAATATGGACTCCACGGTATCAAACCTGTTTTGTTCCATTTTCCTTCTTTTAATGATAAGGTTGAAGGACCGGAATATGAAGAACTTGTCCGCCTTCATGACTCAGTTTATGATCAAGCTGTTGCCTGGTTTACATCTCTTAAAGACAATATGAAAGTGCAAATTCTTAATCATTTTGGGTCCATGCCAGGAAAAGAGACAGAGCCACAGGTAATAAAACCTTTCTTCTGATTCATCCTTATTCTATATGTAACTTTTTACACAAGAGTATTTTCTGACAGGTTTTGCTGTAGCTTTGCACATTCTAAACTCTTCTTATTTATCCAATTTTGGTCTATCAGTGTGAAGCATGGAAAACAATCAGTGGAAAACAATATATCAATGTAAGTTGATACCTGAAAAGATCAGTCTTAATGGTCCATATAGACAAGGAGAGCACCTGAAATTAAGTGTTTAGTTGCTGCTTGAACTGTTCTGTGGTGACTTTCTTAGCAAATAGAAGGTAGGAAGGAAGGAAGGTGGTGTTCTTCATGGGGCAGTACTGGTGAATACATGATTGCATGTCTTTCTGTCCTTTTGCAGAGCAACCCCAGTGGTCCTGCCTGGTACTGGTGGCTCTTGGCAGTGTTGCCTCTGGAAAACAGAGCTCAGCTGGCAATACTGGCTATGACATCCCTCAAAGATCGTCTTATTGCCATCAGACGTGTATTGATATTTGTGACTCGCAAAAGACCCAGATAACATGGACTAAAGTTGTGAGTGGGTACCAAAACCATCTCGCAATAGGTTGTTTGGGGGGAGGGCAAAGGGGAAGGGGTTGTTTTTTTGTTTTTTAAAGATTCCTTCAAAAAGGAACAGCCCTTTCTGACTGTGTCCAGCATCCATTGATTGCATCGGTTTGTTATCCTGGGTATTCACCAAACCTTGCACTCTGTCCTGTTATCCTGGTGAAATCTGAGCCTCTACAAAGCTGTGCTACAGCTAAGAGCATAGCTGACAGATGTGGATAATTACTTCAAAGTACTACCATAGAATTGGTGTTTCTAGCCTGCAAGAGAGTCAAGTACTAGAGTAGCACCATTGGCCTGCATGTGATTTGGATTTCCACTTGGTAGGAAGAGGAAACTGGACAGTGGATTGAAGAGATGTTTCCTGGACTTTCTTGAAGGTAGTGAACAGAAGATGAGTTATGCTGCCTGGCTGAAGTATGCATGAAGGCTATAACCAACAGTACACTCTGTTAGTAAATTGGTAGGCAGTCTGTCATACACCTACATCTTTTTTCAGCAAACAGTCTGTGAGGAAAAAAAAATTGAACCCATTTGTGGTCAAGGCATCTGGGGATGTTTATCTGAATAATAGCTACAGAAGAAGTACACTATTTAGTAGCCTTAGGTAATCCCTCGTGTTGTGATTTATGTGTCATAGTGGATCAAGTATGTCCAAAATGTAAAGGTGTACTTTGGTTTATTTAGAAAGAAAAATCAAAGTAATCCTAGCTGGTCTTATCTCAAAATTCAAACCAAACCGGATCCTTTAAGTACAAACTTTGCTGTGAAATAATGATTTCACTCTGAATATGAGGGAGGCATGCTGCAATTTGCTCTGAATGCCTGTCCAGCACGTGGGACTGGCAAGGATGAAACTTGGGGAGGTTTCTACCTTCTTCTTGCCTGCAGTGTCATGCTCACCTGCTGTTATGTTGGAGTGATCTCTACTGAACATGTTTCAAACCGAAAGTATTGTAGTTTAGTACCAGTTGCTGTATGTGATGGAAATCAGTCCACAATAACACCATGAAAGGAGGCATAAACTGAACCTTTAAAAGCAAGTCTCAATGCAAGCTTAAATCAGGTGTTAACGTTCTTTTGTTGCTTTGTTTATTTTATATATTGTTTTGTTAATATCTAACTTTGATAGCTATTAAATTGATCGCTTGTTAGTCAAATGATCTACATTTGCTCAACTGCCAATGAAATAGCCAACAGTGTTACCAATCCAATTGGCATAGTTTCCTATAAGTAGAACTGATCCTACCAACAGGAAAAAAAAATGTTGACTTGAATCTCCATATGCTGCAAGCATAGCAAGACCAATGTAAAGACTCATTCATGTGCAGAAGTCTGATAAGAAATGGCTGTTTACCTAAATGGTCAAAGTGCCTGGTTTCTTTTTTTAGTTCTTTTGTCCTTATTTGTCAATGAATATGTATTTAAACTTTTCAATTTTTTTTTTCCAATTTGCACATGAATTCTGGAAGAAGACTGCATTAAAATGCAGTGATTGAGATATATTACCTTTTCTCTTTGGGTATTGTAGATATAATCTGTGTGGTCTGGGAAACAAAAATACAGGTTTTTTTTCCTTCCAGCGAATGGCTACCACAAATGGTTTCTGTAACATACCCTGAATGTACTGTACCTGCCTCTACCTTGAACACGCCTTTTCTATTTAAATAGTTTGTAAGTGTATTCTCTGAATTGTGAAGTGCATAACTTACAACCAATGATGTCATAACCTCTACAGTAGCCTTCTGCAAGTTCTGCTACCCTCACAAAAATACTCAAAGTTGAATGCATTTCCTCCAGGACTTGAAGATGACAAAGGGGAGATCAGTGAAGTATAAAGAAATTGCTTTATATATGGGGGAGGAAATGTCAGAAGTCAGTAGGTCTTCAGCCCACTGTCAGCTGAGCTACCGAAGGTTGGTTTCACCAATTTATTCTCAGACCAGAAGATGGACTGTATTTGATCTTGCGGTCCTTTCTGTTCAGCTTCCTGTTCTTCCCATCCCTTTCTCATGCTCTGCATTTCTTCTAGAATCACTCATCTTGCTCCTTTGTATGTCTGGCCTGGTTTTGAGTGTTACTACTTTAGCTGCAAGGGGACACTGATGGTATTTGTGTATTACTGGTCCCCAGTCTTACATGTGCTTAGTTTTAGGAGTGCGTTTAAGGCAAAAAAAAAAAAAAAAAAAAAAAAATCAAGGTGCTAGTTAGTGTCTTCTTGGCTTTGCCTCAGTAACTAATGTGAATATTCTTCTTTGCAAAAGTGATTTTTTTCAAGGTATCTACTTTTGAGGTACTTCTGAGAGGAAACCCTATGGAACAAGAGAGATTGTTTACTGCTGTTCTGTAATGTGTAAAGACACATTTTACATGGGAAGTGACATTACTGTGTTCATGAAGACCTACATAATTAATGGAATGATAGTTATGGAAGAGAAAGCTGAACTGTAGAGGGATTTTTTTTTACTTGAGGTTTAAAGCAGTTTGTGAGTATTTCAGTGACTGATGTTTTGGATAAATGATAACCTAGGAATTGTCTGTGTATGGATGCAAATAATTATATTAGCAGCCCAAAGCTGACATTTCTTCCAAAACATCGAATGCTGATTAAATAGCAAAGCTTTAATAAAGAAATAAATCACCACTGCCCTGTGGTACTTGGTTTCTATGGGAAAGTACCAATTCCTTTGTTACCAAATTATCTCTGATATATAATCTCTACAGCATCCAGTAGTACCTCATGGGAAAAGCTAGCTATCTCATTTCTCTCTAGAGGAAATGTCCAGGTTACAGCCAATCTAAGTTTAGCTGTAACTTGTTGCCAGGGTACACGTTGGGAGCATTGGAGCTGAGCCTCCTGGAAGAGATAGACAGGATTCGTTGCCTTTCTGGCTCATTACACTTTTCTTGCTTGCTGTCCAAGCAAGGATGCTGGGATATATGATGAGTCTTTTCACTGTGGTGAATGTGGCCCTTCTTTATACATCGTAAAGAGGCCAAAAAAAAAAAAAAATCCCTCTACCTCTACACCTGTTGTTCACCTGTAAAGCAAGCTTCAAGCTGCAAAATTATATATATATTTTAACCTTTTTTTGTCTTTCAGAAGCATACTAATTGTTTGCCACTGAGGCCTTTTATCTACTGTATTTTAATATGTTCATTTGATAGTCATCGAGATCTCTTTGTACTTCTAACCTGTAGATCTTGTCATGTTTCTTACTGCTCCTTTTTCCTTGTTCTCCAGTCCACTTTTAAATTGATAAATAGAAAGCTGTACACTCTCTATTCCTATTACATTTTACACTAGTGGAACTGGTATTTTGGTAGCGCCTTAATTTTGCAGTTGTGAAATGATTGTATCAACTCTTATCTGGGGCTTCTGACCAGATTTAAACAAGTATGTTTAATGTAGATAAACTTGAAACAATTTTTTTACTGTTTTAAAGCTAGTTATGAAATGGAGTGTGTACATATGTATAAATATAAATTATTAATCTGCACCTTTTTGTATCTAGTAAATACAGAAGTTCATGTTCTAACCACATTTGGCACCTCTTGTTGCATAAGCAAAGCCAAAACTTTTTTTAAAAACCGCAATGTTCATTTCATGTATATTTGCAATATTCATGGGAAATGTATTTAATTTATGTGATATTTGGAATAAAACCGATTGAATTTATAAGAGTGTGAGTTTGTGGGAAAGCTTTATTGCTGTTTGAGGGCTAAGAGCTACACCTGCGTTATGTACAGTCTGAACAGAAAGAAGATGCTGATGTGCTGCTCTCAGGAGGGAGATGATAGTTTGATTTCCCCAACAGGAGCTCAAGGGATGAGAGTTGGCCCCATGAGGTTTTCAGCAGCAAATTGCATCCCAGAAGCAGTGGTTAGATGTTGGGGTTCTTAAGTTGCATGGCAAAGGTTTTGGTCCCAGCACAAGAAGTGGGGGAGGTTTTAGAAGATGTGGCACAGTAAGGATTGCTGGGTACCTGGAGGAACCTGAAGAGATCTCCAAAACTCAGAATGGAGGGAGGTAAAGAACCCTCAAGAGGTGGTAGGGGGGAGATGAACCTTTAACATCCCCTGAAGTGGGATGCAACAAAAATGGGAGAAAGTTGCCCAGTGGACTCTACCACTCATAGCTTCTCAAAATGAGTATTTTTTAGCCCTAAGTGGGACCTGACTGGCATCACAGAATAAACTTTGAAAAAAAATATAGTTATAGTCATTAACAGCGATGGTCTGTTGACTAAGCCCAGTGAAATAAAATACATTCAGGGTGCTGTGAGGAAGAGGCAATGTCTCACACCAAGGCAGTGGGCACAGGTGGCACCAGAGTGGGGGGAAGTGGTACACCAGCCAGGATGCTGCAGCAGCAAATTGCAGCTGGGGGAGGGGGAAGCTGAGCCAGACTGTGGGAAGTGTATCCCATCCTCCAGCTACATCTTGCTGCCAGCTGAGCAAAACCATTCTGAAGGCACTTTTGTGAATGTCAGCTTTTTTTTTTTTTTTTTTTTTTTTTTTTTTTGTGTCTCCTTGTTTTTTTGTGTTGGATTGACTTTGGCCTTTGTGCCTATATTCAGCGAATGAGCAAATATCAGTTACAAGACAGCACTTTTGAAAGAAGTTGGAAGTGTGTCTGTTGGAGTATGCATCTAAATACTGCTTGAGCTGCTTTGATACACCAGACAACAGAGTTCTTGAAACATCCCTCCTTTCAGCAACCAAAGGAGTGGGGAAAAGATGACTCATCTCTTTTTTATAATCTAGATCCTCCAAGTCTCAAGACTTTGAGAGAAATACAAACAAAATAAAAAATAACTAAAACAACTGTAAATAGTAACTGTGTTAAGGTAGTAAACATTAATAGGGTAATTTTTTCTGATTTTGTATATCCTTCAGTAGGAGATGCCGAATCCTGGAAAGACAGTATATCAAATTGTGCATTTAGAGAGGTGCTGTTCCTACGGCATGAAAACATTTGTGGTCTGGTGTTTGCTTGCATTGCTTTATGGTTCATCAAGTCAGGAACCTGAAGTAATGCTGCTGAAGTTTAGAAGGCTGAGTGCTTGCTGGAAACTGTTGGCTGTTGAGCAATATAATAAAAATGAGTAATGTGGACAAATGTGTATCTATGGTGGAGAAAAAAAGGGAAAGATGTGTGACTCCATGCCAACACTTTCCATGGTTCCTCTAATGGATGTGTCTAGTACACTTGAAGCTAGAAGACTGGCATGTTTTTAATCTCGTTTAAATTACATGGTAGAAACAAGTTGTTTCTAAATCAAGATGGGTATCACTTGCTGACAACTATATAGTTCTGTTCTGCCATATGTGGGGTTTGGCCTTGTCTGCTAAATATTGGGACTTCATGCATCCATGGAAGAAATGTCTTCACTTTTAAACGTCTCTGATGTTTTATGCTCGAACATCTGCTGCTCTTTTTGTGCAACAGACACATTGGAGCCCTACTCCTGGGAGGACCTGGATTTTGAATACAGAAGCTGGATCAGAAGCTGGTCCTGGGGGCCAAGCCAGTCAAACTCAGCATAGACCAAGCCAGAAAAACAGCTCTGGCCCCCTTTCCCCCTACTCATTATATTCCAGATACAGAGCTGAAACTTCTGAAGTTACATTCCTGGTGTTTGTGCAGGCTTGAGGATGGTACACTGCAAGTATCCAAGAGTGTGTTTCCTTTTAACCACAGCAACAGCCAAAGGGAAACACCTCCACACAGCCCCTTCTGCCTGTCAGCCTATTCATGTTCACCATAGCATTAAATTGTCCCAGCCTCAGTTCATGGAGCCTGTGGGAGCCCCATTGCTGATCATGGCTGTGGCCTCTCCTGCCATTCTCAGCCCTTTCTTGTCATGAGCCCTTGTTTTTCCCTTGCCAATCTGCTGGTTTTCCTCTCAAGGGAGAAAAGAAATAAAAGGTAAAAAATGAACAAAATACCCAGAAAAGTTTTGCTGGCTGTGGATCCATTTGGCAAAGCTGCAGTTGGAGGGCAGGTTCAGGCAGCTGGATCCCTTATGTCCTGACAGAGCAAATCTGACAGGGAAAGTAAGATGCTTTTAAAGCAGAGGTAGGGAGGAATGTGTAATGTGATGTTTCTTCACCATAAGAGGAAAGATACCCAACTCTGAGTCTAGGCTCAGCCCTAGACCTGGATCAAATACCTTATGTATTCTGCTGGTGGCTGAGGCACCTCACTGCTGGCTGGCTGCCCTTGTTGGCTAACAGAAGATGGTTTCCAGCAGATGGACTTGTAGTGACTCAGTAGTCACAATATCAAAAAATGCCTAAGTGCTCTGTGCTGGTTCAATTTATTTTTATCTGACATTATTTGGCTTTGACAGAAGGAGGCAAGGTTATCCATTGCCTGAATGGAAGTCCACCTAGCAAAGGCTAGAACGAGAACCAGTGTCATTTCCCCATTCCTTCCCTGGTAGTGCTTTATGGGGTTCAGGGAAGATCTATCCCTATGAGGCTGCATGGACATCTGAACCTGTCACCAACAGGTCTTTTTGCAGTTCCAGTTGTACCCCTAGTAATGCTCTGTGTCACAGAAAACAGGTCCCATACCAAGTTATGCAACAAGGCTGTCAAGGTAAAGTTTCTGCCACCAGAGCACAAGCAGCATCAGGTCTTTACTAAAGGGTGGTTCCATCCCAGACACCTCTAGGAAGCTGCCTGAAGCCTTGCATGTACTTTCAGCAAACACTGTGGTGGAGCTTCTGGAAATAATACTGTTTTTTACATGCACTTCTTCTATATAAGTAGATCTGTGATGTCCTATATGGAAGTAGGACCCAAAACTTAACTGCCAATGGAGACTGATGTTAAAACAGAGTTATTCAAAGAAAGCAGAAGTTCCTCACCCAGAACTAGAATTCCCTATATGTGTGTGCCATGTATATTTCTATCCCAGCTTCCCCCAAGTTCTTCTTGGTTCTTTGTTTCTTTGGTCTCTGCTGGAGGCAGAATGCAGAAGGACACATGAGGGAACACCTAAGCCCCAAGCACTTCTCCATGGTGGGACCAGAGTAAATCCACAGGAATTGCTAATACTGAAGTATTGAGCCTGGTTTGCTGAAGGTACACCAGCCCCAAAGCTTATGTGTGTGTGTGTAAGATTTTTATTTATTTTAAAGTAAGTCTTTGTTCTCACTTGCTGTTACAAATCAGCTCTCCACCTCCTCTGTCCCTACACCAGGTATAACTACAAAGCTCAGGATTAAGTACTGGCAAATTAAATCCTCAATTAGAACTGGATGTTCCAAGTGCCCTAATGTCCTTAATGTCCTTTCTCAACACTGACTAGTAACAGACACTTGAAAAGTGCGAGAAATGCTTGGATGGGAAAACAAAAAAGAATCTGGCAAGATGTTTCTCTCAGATCCCTTAATTTGAGGCTTCTGTATATCCTGGAAAGCTGTCCCTTTTCTCCTTCCAAACTTGTGGTGTATAGAATTTGAGGGAGGCTCTAACCTTTAGCAAGTAATGCAGTATAGCCATGGCATTCATAAAAAACATTCCTTTCCTTCTTTAAAATATTGCCACCTCAGTCCCACAGTGATTCAACAAATTCTTCAAATTAATTGTGTGCAGAGATTGTTTTATTTCTGCTAATTTTTGCTTTTGTTTTGTCCAATCTCAGCATTTCTATTATTTCTGATGTTTTCTTTTGCTAGAGAATCCAAAATTGATCACTAAATGAAAGAATTGTAAAAAAATGTGTCTCCCAGTCTTCACACATTTGAATGTTTTGCTTGCTGTGTACATGTTGACAGCATTACATTCAGAAGCTGCATCTCTGAATCACAGGCTCTTCATGGGGAGGTGTCTCCTTACCAGATGGTGCTTTCAAGCAAGTAATTTTCCTGTTTACTTTGCAGCAGTTGACTTTAAGTGTCAGCTTTGGCTGAAACTTTTCAAATACTGTCGGTATGTCCTAATTCTACAGTCCAGAGGCTTCTTGATTTTATCTTTATGGGTAATAATAGGTAATTCCTCTTGGAGGATGTGTACCAAGACATCAGTAAAAGTTGATGTTCTTCCAGCCTTTGTGTACCTTTTTTTTTTTTTTTTTTTTAGCAGTACTATCCCCTTTAAAGACCCAGCTGCTGATTGCAGTTTGCTTTTCACTCTATTCCTTCTTTGCTTAGTGCTGGAAAATCTCTTGGCACAGAGGAGTTAAATATTTCTGAGCTCTCGCTTGAGTCATCTGTCTCTGTGTTTGAGTGGGTTTGCTTACAAGCACGTATGGGATTGGAGCAGGTCCTGGAACAGGATCGTACAGCTCACGTCTGACATGTACCCGCTCAGGCAGAAACCACTGCAAATAAAAGCACTCCAAGAGGGGGAGGGAGGCTTAACTAAAGACACTTTACCACTTCGCCTCCATTAATTTGAGGTGGAAGAAGGAATACAGAGAGAGCGGGAACATTTTTGGCTGTTCATCTATTAAAAAAGAGTGTGTGAGATTGTTCCCTGGCACATGCATTGCCTGGCACACAGCAGCTGTGTGCATTCAGTGTTAAACCCTCTTTCCCACCCAAAAATATCCAGCTTCACACAAACTTCCAAATGGGAATGGTCCCTGCTTTGTGCTAACTCTTGAGCTATGGCTGCAAATTTGGGGAGGTGGGTGGGGGGGTGTGCACACGATGATAGTGGCAATGTTATCTGACAGGAGCCAGAAGCTTTCCTCAGCTCTTCTTATTTTGCTGGTATAAACATAGCCTTGGCAAGGTTTTTTACTTAATGAGAACTTTTACAGTGAGGGACTCCAGGTGTGAGAGGGAGCAAGAACAGCTGGGAGTGGGGCTGTGTGGGAAGAGTTAGGCTCTGGCTGGCTCCGGAGATGATGCTGGTGACAGGCATAGGGAATCCTAGCAGGCTTTTCCTTGACAAGCGCATATGCAAGGCTTTACAGTGCTCTGGCTCAGTTTCCCTAAATGAAGTGTAAGATCTTGGTCCTTTAAGTGTGCAGGAAGGGGAAGGTATGGAGGACTGGAGAAGTGATCATAGAATCATAGAATTGGCTGGGTTGGAAGGGACCTCAGAGATCATCAAGTCCAACCCTTGACCACTACCGCTGCGGTTACCAGACCATGGCACTGAGTGCCACATCCAGTCTCTTTTTAAATATCTCCAGGGATGGAGAATCCACTACTTCCCTGGGCAGCCCATTCCAATGTCTGATCACCCTCTCCATGAAGAAATTCTTTCTAATATCTAACATAAACCTCCCCTGGCACAACTTAAGACCATGCCCTCTTGTCCTACTGACAGCTGCCTGTGAAAAAAGACCAACCCTCCCCCTGGCTACACCCTCCTTTCAGGGAGTTGATGGTAAGTTTTGGATGAAATCACAGGTAAGTGTCCAAAGGAGTTTGTCAACCATGTTTCCTATTGAATGAGGACTGGATAAAAGGCCAGGATCATGCATACAGGACTGATGATGAGCCCTGAGTACAGTGCACCAAAGAGGAGTGTAAACCCATTAGTCTGAGTGGGAATAAAAGTCTGTCTTGATATATAAAAGCCCAGTGCCCTATTCCGAGCAGTTACAAAAAAAGCCCAGGGAGAACAGGGCAATACCAGTACTTAATCTCTCAGCCTCCAGAACTGAAGAGACTTCCTAAGCCAGAGGTGATCTCTGTGTGTTTTAGAACCCTCAGTAGATCTCACTTCCATATTTTTGATGGAACTTTGTGAACATATAGGAACTTCAAGCATCTATAACCTTTTTTGTCGAGGATGTCCAGGGGCTGGCTGGAAGAATGTGAAGAACTAATCTTCATTTTGGACTAGGATCTTACTAGCATCCCTTTGTTCTCCCCTGCCCTTGTATTGGAAGATTAAAAGCAAACAGTAGAAGCTTGGCCCATTTAGGGATCAGGTGGGCAAGGATAGGCTAGTAGTTTTAGAAGTCATGGGCATGTGGCCTTAACAGCTCACTGTTTCCCTTTTCCAATACAGGACCTGAGAGGCAGCAACAAGAGTCAGAAGGATCTGAAAAAGGGAACAGATTCTTCCTCCAAGTCCACAATCTATTTTTTTTTTGCCTTTGTTGTTTTGTTAGTACTGGCATAGAGCTTTGTCAGATCAGAGAGTCCAGGCTCAGTCAGTCTCCCTCTTAGATTTCTCATGTAACTCCTCATAATCAGCCTTCACCTGTATAACCTTGAATAACTTTGTGCTGTCAAGAGAAAAGAGGCATCTCAATGTACAAGGTCTATGGTGGGGTCATGGAGTCCAGCCTGACCCAAGTAGCTAGGCAACCCCAAAGATGTCTGGATCAATGCCATCCTTTGCCTTACATTCATGTCTCTGCCAGAAAAAGTCAGAGATGTTTCTGATAGCATCATGCATGATGTGATCGAAGTATATTTTTAGCCACTGCTTTTTTGGGGGTTTTTTTTGTACAGGCAATTTTGCCATTTCCTCTGTCCACATCTTTAGAATGCCAAACAGCTAACAATGCAGAACAGATGGTAGAGAGAAATCTACCTGCAGCTCCTGAAACAAGTGGAAGATGTTTCTGCTATCTGTGAGGGAAGTAGCCACAAACTACTGGTGCTAATCAGACTAAAACCATGCATTTTAATCCCCTTTAATTCATACTGGAAGGTGGCAGCTGACAGGTCACCTCTGAGCTTTAAGAGCATCAGCTGTCACCAGACCATGCTGGTGCCCTCAGTTAAGGCACTGTAAGAATACTTGACTGTCACCAAATTTTTGAGACAGAGATGCTCCCAGGTCTTGTTCTGTGCAGCCCAGCTTTGTTCTGGCCCAGATTTTTGGCCCAGAGCTGGGTCCATCTTGCCTGCTGGCTGCCTCTTCTCCCCTTCCTCCCTGTTTCTGTCACTAGTTGAAAGCTGACACCTTTCTCCCTGTCTCTTCCAGCCTACTTGACCCAGGCCAGTGAGAGCAAGCTATTCAGGAGACAAGGAGAAGAAAATTAATGCTGGAGGCTTCCTGCTGAGGTTTGATTGCTGGAAGTAGTGCTGATTCTGTTGCAGGCTGGCTGCAGTCCCAGCTGGGTGGGAGGGCTGGCAGGAGAGACCTGGATGACCACACCATGAGTCACAGATGGTTGTGGATGTTATTTACCTGGTCTTCAGTGGAGCCTTTGACACCATTTCCCACAGCATTTTCTCCAAGACACTGGCTGCTCTTGTCTTAGACCAGTGTACTCTTGTCTGTGTGAAAAACTGTCTGGATGGCTGGGCCCAAAATGTTGTGGTGAATGGAGTTAAATCCAGCTGGTGGCCAGTGACAAGTGACGTTCCCTAGGGCTTAGTGTTAGGGACAGTTTTGTTTAATACCTTTATCAATGGTCTGGACAAAGGGATCAAATAAACCTTCAGTAAGTTTCCAGATGACACCAAGTTGGGCTGGAGTGTTGATCTGCTTTAGGGTAGGAAGGCTCTTCAGAGGGATCTGGGCAGGCTGGATTGATGGGCTGAGGCCAGTAGTATGAGATTCAACAAGGCCAAGTGCCAGGTCCTGCACTCAGGTCACAGCTACCCCAGACAATGCTACAGGCTTGGGAAATAGTGTCTGGAAAGCTGCCCAGAGGAAAAGGAACGGGGCTCGCTGGTTGACACCCAGCTGAATATGAACCAGCAGCGTGCCCAGGTGGCCAAGAAGGCCAATGGCATCCTGGCTGGCATCAGAAATAGTGTGGCCAGAAGGCAACCAGGCTGGTGAAGGGACTCGAGCACAGACCCTGTGAGGAGAGGCTGAGGGAGCTGGGGGTGTTCAGCCTGGAGAAGAGGAGGCTCAGGGGAGACCTCATCGCTCTCTACAACTCCCTGAAAGGAGGCTGGAGCCAGGGGGGGGTTGGTCTCTTTTCCCAGGCAACTTTCAACAAGACAAGAGGGCATGGACTTAAGTTGTGCCAGGGGAAGTTTAGGTTGAATATTAGAAAGAATTTCTTTACGGAGAGGGTGATCAGACATTGGAATGGGCTGCCCAGGGAAGTAGTGGATTCTCCATCCCTGGAGATATTTAAAAAGAGACTGGATGTGGCACTCAGTGCCATAGTCTAGCAACTGCAGCGGTAGTGGTCAAGGGTTGGACCTGATGATCTCTGAGGTCCCTTCCAACCCAGACAATTCCATGATTCTATGACTATGGAGGTGATCGTGCCCCTGTACTCAGCTCTGGTGAGGCCACACCTTGGGTACTGTGTCCAGTTCTGGGCCCCTCACAACAAGAGAGACATCTAAATGCTGGAGCAAGTCTAGAGAAGGGCAATGAAGCTGGTGAAAGGTCTGGAGCACAAGGAGTGGCTGAGGGAACTGAGGTTGTTTAAGTGTGGAGAAAAGGAGGCTGAAGAGTATCACTCTCTACAACCACCTGAAAGAAGGCTGTAGCAAAGTGGGGGTTGATCTCTTCTGCCTAGTAGCAAGAAATAGGGCAAGAGGAAACGGACACAAGTTGTGCCAAGGGAGGTCTAGATTGGTTATTAGGAAGCAATACTGAAAGGGTTGTCAGGTACTGGAACAGGCTATCCAGGGAAGTGGTGGAGTCACCATCCTTGGAGGTATTTAAATATGTGTAGACGTGGTGTGTAGAGACATAGTTTAGTGGTGGTCTTGGCAGCATGCAAGGTTAGCAGCTGCTCGGATCTTTTCCCACATAAATGATTCTGTGATTCTGTAATTCATCTAAGTGCTTTCCTTCTGAAATCATCTAAATCTAGCAGTGTTTCTCTGCTTTTCTTTCCCTACACCTTTTCTGTCTGTCTTTCCCTTATTGGCAGGCAAAGGAGTTGGAAGAACACCAACTTTGTTCTTGACAGTAACTTTATGCCTTCAAGGGGTGTACAGATGTAAGTTTTTTCCTAGGCACAGTTGTGTAGACAGTTATTGTCTGTATGCTTTGTGTCCCTCTGGCAGTTTTGGTACAATGTTTGCACTTTGGGAGAATTTGGATCTTTTCTCCTCAGAGCTGGGAGTCCTCCACAAGTTCCCAGAAGCATCTTGGGAGCAGCCCTGCAAACCTGGCTGCATCCACAAGTCCTGCTCAGCAGCCAAGGGAGAAACTTGGTCCCTGATTTCTTCTGGAAAGAGGTGCTCAGGGTCCTTTTAATCCATCATTTCTTTTGCTATAATTTCCAGTAGGAAACCATGACTGGGTACAAGGCTCTGCCTCTTCTTTCAGCTGCCACCAGTAAGCCTCCAGTGCCGAATGACAGAAACCAGATTCTTACAGCTACTGGGAGGTAAACACATTGCTCTGCCCAGTGCTGCAGACTGCTGGGGCTGAGCTGTGACCAGCTGCTGACAGAGGTTGTGTTATATCACAATTGCTACTTACTGTTGTGGTTAAAATATACCCAGAGCATGTAAAACATGAAATAGTCCCTCCCATCTTCCTAGAGGGCTTCGAGTGTTGCTGCCAGCAATGACAGCAACAGTGGGACTCCCTTAGGTCTTGTGGCTGGAGAAAAAATCCTTCCCACCACAAAATTTCTAGCTCCTTGGTGATTTCAGCAAGATTTCCCAGGAACACTGAAGTCTTGGCTCCTGTAACTTTAATGAAAATTGGTGGCCAAGCAAAGAAGAGAGATGCCCTTAATTCCAGTTCCAGTTCTCTGGAACTGGAAAATCTGCTTTTTTAGATATATTTATCAAGCAGAAGAAAAAAAAAATCTTGAGAAAATCCATCTGGGATGGTTTTGAGAGCCCTGGGAACTACTTGTTTTAGTAGTAAATCTGCCATGTCATCTTGTTCCCTCAGAGCATGACTAATCCCTATAGAACATAGCAAAGTCCTGGCTGTCTTCCCAGCCAGTATTGATCATAGCAGGCCATCCAGCAGCGTGTCTGGGCTTCTGGCACTTTCATCTTGTGTTCAAGCCACTTGACGAGGTGCTCAGAGTTCCTCTCCAAGCCTGTGTCTCCTGTGCCTGTACTTTCTTGTTAACAAAAATTGTACTGTAGTTTTAAAATATGGACCTTGTAACTGCTGGACTGCTGGCAGCATCACTTTTTTTTTTTTTTTTTTTGGCCTCAGTACCTATAAACAAACCTTCCCTTCTTGTCTCCTACAATTGGACCGACATTTCTTGTCTTCTTCTGCCTTGTTTCTGCTGTTTTTTCCCCCTTTTTTCCTCCCTGGAAAACTTGGACTGACACCCCGAGCACCAGCTGCAGATATGAGAACAGCAATTACATGTTGTACCGCTCTTTTTTCCTCACAAATTCATTGTCTTTGGGGAAGGTGGAGTCACTAAGACCAGAGCCTCTGGACTTGTGAGTGACCCAACATTGCTTTTATCTTTGTAGGCTCCCAGGCTGGAAGCAATTTAACCTGGGGGATGCTACTTCTCAGCCTCTCTTCTCAAGGAGAATGTCATAGAAGCATAGAACGATAGAATGGTTTGGGTTGGAAGGGACCTTAAAGATCTCCTAGTTCCAGACCCTCTGCCATGGGCAAGGACACCTCCCACTAGATCAGGTTGCTCAATGCCTCTTCCATCCTGGCCTTGAACACTTCCAGGGAGGGGGCAGCCACAACTTCTCTGGGAAACCTGTTCTAGTGTCTCACCCTTCTCATGGCAAAGAATTTCTTCCTAGTATCTGTTTAAAGCCATTACCCCTTGACCTATCAGTAGAAGCCCTTATAAATAGTCCCTCCCTACCTTTGCTGTGGGCCCCTTCAGCTACTCCACAGTCTCCCTGGAGCCTTCTCCTCCAGATTAAACCACCCCAACATTATCAGCCTGTCCTCATAGGAGAGATGCTCTGATCATCTTCATGGCCCTCCTCTGGACTCCAACAGGTCTGTGTCTTTCTCATGCTGGGGACCCCAGAACTGGACACAGACATGTCCATGTCTTAGGCATTGCCCACAAGGACAATTATATTGCTATAATGGCACTGACTGTGCATCACTTTAAAGAAAGGAGATCCAACATCTTCAAGGCCAGAGACCTGGCTTAGTTACAAAAGAGCCCAATCAACTGTAGGGACAGTGACACTGCCTAGATGAAATGCTGATCCCTTTGCCGTGCTATTGCCATGCTGATGTTTCTGAAAGCTGAGAGAGAGGTTTTTCTTGAACCTGTGGAAATTCTGGCATTATATTAAGTGATCAGTGTTAAGAAGTAATCACAGAAAAAGTAAAAAAAGCAACATGACCAGTAGTTTTTCCTTTCCTCCCACATGTGAAATGGTAATGGAATGTGGACTCCTGGTGCAGTATAAAGCTTTAAGTATGGTGTGTCTGGGTTTCACAACGCTTAGTACAATGTGTACAAAACCAAATATGAGCATGTTGTGGTTAGACTGTTTATCAGCTGTCTGCTTTACTGAGCATATTTTTATATATGTGTTATTTTTCACTGTGAAGTAACTTTATAAGCAAAGGAAAGAAAAAGTCCATTACCAGTCAGTTAAATTTCACCGGGTCCTGAAAAAAAAGCTACAGAGGATGGTCAACATCAGGAAGCTAAATTATTGCACTGTCTTTGTTTTCTGTGTAAAGGATGACATCATTCTGGGCTTGGTTTTGTTTGTTCATTTGTTCTTTCCATTATTATGTTATTCATATTAATAAGTAGCCCCTGGATAAAGAAAGCAAATGCAGGATCTTTTTGCAAAGCTTGCTATGTCTTCTGTTCTCTGCTGTAAACCCTCCAATTATGGGATTATTTTATGGCACTGGCATAATTCAGTCAGTGATAATAACTGAAATTGTTGGCATGTGCCAAAACTCCATTAGCAAATGCTGGTTCACATTTCAAATGACTGCTCATTTCAGCCAACTGTGAGCTCCTTTTTATTTGGTGTTCACGAAACAGATTGCTTTTTTACAAAAATGTAAATTGTAGCTTATATCTACCCCATGATGTATGTGGAAGGGGTATATATTCTTTCTTTCACTTAATGGCATTCTGTTTGTGGTCCCTTCAGGCTACTTACTTCACTGTGGAGCTTTGATCCTTCACCTACTGCAGACGTGGACTGCTCAAAGATCATGAAAAGCTTCTCAGCTCAGTGACCAGTGTGTGTTTTGCAGACTTTCTCTTCCATATCCTCTATCCCAACTATAGCTGTGCAGAGTAAACATAAACTTCTTCAGACCTCCTTTTGCTGACAAAAGCAGGACAGAGTCCTCCTCTTCCCAGAAAGTTAAAGTAGACCTTATCACAGCATCAAGGAATTGTTCTGGTTGGAAAAGACTTTTAAGATCAAGTCCAACCACACCAGCCACCACACCACTACCAGCCCTTAACCTAATTCTACTGAGTCCAGTGCTTTAACCACATTCCTAAGAACCACATCTATACATCTTTTAAACACTTCCAGGGATGGTGATTCAACCACCTCCCTGCCTGGGCAGCCCATGTCAGTGTTTAGTTACCCTTTCAATGAAGAAGTTTCTTCTTATATCTATTCTAAACCTCCCTTGGTGCAACCTGAGAATATTTCCTCTTGTCCTGAAATACTTCTCTGCATTTAATGCTCTTTTGAGTTCCTGTATCTTCAATATATGTACATAGAAATGCACACTGTACTATATTTCACTATTTACCCACCCAGAGGGGACATAGCTCTTTCAAGACTGAATCTTCCCCTTAGTGTATCACAGTGCCATTGGCAGGTCATGGGAGGCTCACTCTGTCTTTCCCTTCTTTCAATTTGCCAGAGATCAGTTCCTGTCTTCCAAATAACTTTCACTTTTCCAAAATATATGTTACATGTTTGAGTTTAATTTCCATTCAGCTCAGTTCTGTGGGCTTTCAGGCACCAGGTCTTTACCCTCCTCTGTACTAATGCCTTTCAACTCTGTAAAACACTCCCATGCTCATGTAAACCTCAGCTGTTATTGAACAGGAAAGGCTTCTCCCAAGACTGATCCTTGAGAAAAAACACTAGACTCTTCTTCCCATCTCTAGTTGCATAATTCCTTTTCAGCTTTCCATTAGTGCATCCCATAAGCCTTATAACTTGTCCATTCATCACCATCTCCTTGAGCTTTATTGCTAGGATCCCATGTTGAACTGAGTCAAAACCAAATGAGGCTAATTAATTTCTTAGACCAAGGAGATGCATCAGTCTGGTTAGTTTTCTGTACGTTTATCTTTCTTTTATTTTTTTTCTTTCTTTATTTTCTTTCTTTATTTCTTTCTTTCCTCTCCTTTCAGGACAGCTTTAAAGTCTTACACACTGCTAAGTCTAAGTTCAGCTTATAGGTAGGCTTATAGGTACTTAAAAAGTTCTGGTACTTATAGGCTTATAGTTACTTAAAGAGTTCTGTTGCTTCTTAAATCTTACCATTACAAAGTTATCTCAGAAGTTAATATTCCTAACTAGATAGAAACATTTAAAAAGCCCACTACATCCACCATAAAACCCCCAAACCCTGTGTGTATTCACTCCTTCATGAATAAGGTAGTTTGATATCTCTGTAATTAAGATTCATGACCTTTTTTTCTGTGTTTTGAGTTTCCTGACCCCTGTCACATTAAGCCTCTGGTGAATATCAACGTCCTTATTGAAAATTACAACCTTACTTAAATTTCCTCTTCAGAATCCTTAGCTACTAGATCCTTTTTATTATATTAATTTTGTTTATGAGGTTAAAAAATCTTTTCCTAGCTGTTGGCATAACTTTTGCAATGTACACGTCTTTTTGACAACAGAAGCCTGGCAAGTCTTACAGTGACAATTAGATGTTTATTCCCTGTGTTTATCCACATTGCCTTTCTGCAAAGCCTACCAGCCCCATTAGCAGAATGTAGATGAAATTCAGCTGCTCTGGTACAAATCTTGAGCTCTGATAAACGCTGACTGCAGACCAAATGTCTGCCAATGACTCTGAAAAGTCACTGCATGAGGGCTAACCCCAAGTCTAAAATGGTAAGACATCCATCTGGAAATAAAAAAAAAAAAGTTATGGTGCAAAACATCCTGTGACGCTACCCTGAAGATACCCTTTGTGTCTGAAATAGTGACTGGTCTGGAAAGGTTTCAAAGTCAAAAGACAAATTTGTTAGCTCAGGTGCTGGTATTACTGATTCATGAGAAGCCAACTTCATGGTTAGTGGCAGTTTTAATTAAGGAAACACAAAGAAGCTGGTTTTGCTCAAGCAGATATAACAACTTTAATTGGAAAATTTTAACACCAAAATTTCTGTGACCTCTGGATATGGTAGGATGCTGAATTTGTAAACCTAAGTTCCATGCCTTTTGTTTTTTAAAACAACACCTCTCCTCTTCTTAAATAACAACATACATGGAGTATTTTCCTTTCTAACTTAAATATCTGGTACACTGAAATTAAGGGCCTAGTGGCAAATTTGACCAATGGAGGAGGAGCTACCTTAAATTGTTTATTTTTTTTTTATGAACATCAACAAATATATTAGAAATATATTAGAAACAGCAAAACTACAACCAGGTTAAAATAACTTGATTTCAGAAAGATTTTGGAAATTTCCACAAGAGGTCACTGTTATCATTATCAATAGATAAATATACCTCATTTCAGAACGAGAGAGCTGGGCATCATTTCTTTCAGAAAAAAAATAGTCATTTGGAATAAATAATCCTCACATAATGTCTCCTTTATCTGTATTACAAAATTAATCTAGTGAGATAACAATTTTTTCCTTCCTAAATTTTTCATAGGGATCCTAGAGAGTAAAAATGCTGAGGCTACCCTACATTTTCCTTGTCAAAGAATGACCTTTGCCAAACAAGACATTTTAATCAGAGGGATTTACAAGAACTTGCTCACAGTTCTGCTCATGTTTTCTCAGGCTACCACAGAAAAAAAATAAGGGGACAAGCATCAAAATTTTCCCTTTCTTGGTTTGACAGAGGATGGCAGCCTCATGATGTTACAGGTTCCTAGTCCAAGCTGGGGCCTTTTCTTAGTTTAGGATATGTATGGACAGGGAAAAATGTGTGAATTTGCTGCTACAAGTATACATTAGAACAGCAGGTCCGTGAATTCCCTTAGGGAGAGGTTATATGAATTACGAACTTGAAATCCTGACAGTAAAATTGGGCGGTAAAAAAGGGCCAGTTTTGAACTAGGACTTCAGCAATGTCAAATTTTCAATCACCCAGAAATATAGGGTCTGCCTGTAAATTCCACCATGCCACATGCAAGGCGAGAGGGGCACCTGTGTTATTTGAGCATTCTCCACTTTCAGAAAAATTGCTTCCTTTTACCTTGAAATAATCACGAAAAAGCAGCTTATCTGAATGATTACCACATGCACAAGGTGCCTTTCCTTTCTAGGTCCTCATTCGAAGTGGAAAAGAAAGGTAGGAAGGTCACCATAATGTGCTGTAGACTGTAATTCACAGCAGCGGCGCTGCCTGCTTAGTGTGATGGCTTCAAAGTGTTCTGCTCTCAAATGGAGGCAGTCATTCCTCACAAAAACAGCAGTTTGCCTCCTCAGAGGGAAGCAGGATGGAAAGAGCAGAGGGATATTACTTTAGGACAGATGCAGATCAAATGAAGCAATGCTTTGACTCGGGCTTTCTGCCCAAATGACAGTGTAACTGCTGTGTTAATGGAAACCCTGGAGGTGGAATGAATATGGGCCCTTCTCTGGGCAGGCAGTCGCTGGACCAGAGTAATTCTACACCGTGATTGAGGTGCAGATGACAAGAGATAAAAATAGACTCTTCTCTCTCTCTCTCTCTCTTTTTTTTTTTTTTTTTTTTTTTTTTTTTCCCTGACTTCAATTATGTGCCTATGGAAAGTGCTTAGGTAAAATCTTCCACTCCATACCAAAGAAAATTGCTCCTTAACCTCCTGGTAAGTTGGTCCAAGAGCATTTCTAGTCAACACCTCTACTGACCTTCTGTACCTAAGCAATTAGGCTATAATAACTATAATAATTGCTGCTGAATACATCATCTCACAATAGCTACTTGGGAGTAGTTCCTGATAGGGCACGCTATTTGCAGAAAAACCCCTGTATTTCCAGAGGACCATGATTTTTCAGGAGAAATAATCTTTTTCAGGAAAGCAAAGCCACCTGGTGAGCTACTCCAGAGCAGCTATTGCAGAGTGTTTGTTTGGAATAGTTATTCTAGTCTAAAAAGACCATCAGATGACCAGTTAACCTAACGTTCACATCCCCTGCCCAGGCTGGCTGGGAGTGTGCAGCTGTGCATCTATTTATATGTGGAAAAATTATGCATTCAGGAACTGAAAATTTTTAGTGGTGCATGACTCTTTTTGCTCACAGGGTAAAATATTCACCAAATTTTGTAGTTCTTCATATGATTTTGACTATCTCATGGCAAAAGTTGGACTCTCCCAACATTTAATACAACACAGTCATGGAAGAGGGGAAAAAATAACTTGTTGACAGATAGTGCATTAAGACCAAAATTTCTCTTAGACAAACCCTCTTCCATTTTACTGACATGTCTCAACACGTTATGATTTGTCCCTTGGCTATAAAATATAAGGCTGTTTTTTTTATCAAAGTGGACAAGTTCCATTTCTCCTTATGTATCTTAAGATCATTAAACCTCCTCCTTGTAAGTGTTCAAGGACATACTGGATGGCACATTGAGTAACCTAGTCTAGTGGGAGGTGTCTCTGCTCATGCACAGGCTGTGAAACTAGATCATAGTTAAGGTCCCTTCCAACCTGAATCATTCTGTGATTCTATGATTTTTGACAAATATCGTTGATATCTTTGACTTCATCCTGTGGAAAAAAACCCCAATATTATAAACTGTGTCCGCCACTATAATTACTTGACAGTGACAGTGACATGAAGTACTGCTTGTTCGTGCTCTTACTCATGAACAACTTTTACTGTTGCTGGAAAGCACAGCAGCATCTGAGCCAAGGCACTGGAGGACTAAACGTCAGGAGTGAGAGAAACCGAGATAACAACAGAGCACAGATCTGAAAAACCCTTTGTGGTGGTTTTCCAATGGAAGGTAAAGGATGGAAGGAAGGAACCTTTGTTCTGATGAAACAAAATTAAGTGAAAGACAAATGCTGAAACTGGTGCTTTAAAAAATGACTGTAAACCTTTCTAGGCCATCTGTTTCCTAAATCTGGGAGGCAATCCAGTCTGGAAGCATGTTCACAAATGCTTTTCATGGCCAGCAAGGGGTTTCTTCCACCTGAAGTTGAAATTTTTCCCAGGACTATGTGCCCAGTAGTGCTCCTGAGCTCATCACATTACCTTAGATAATATCTGAAGGACAGGAACTTGAATGTTCTTTTTTTTGCCTCTGATTTAGCTACAGTTAGTATAGGAAGGGAATCTGTGGGATGCACTCAGATATACCTTGTCATTGGAATCCACATCTGTGACACAGTTTGATTCACAGTCACTGATATTAGAAAGGCAACATTCATGATAGTGATCAATATATGTGCTGCATTTAATGATGGCAGTTCAGGTAATTAGGAAGGACGCCTAGAATGAAGCTGGCATCTGAAACCTGCAGGTTTCCCTTCAGAGAAAGGCATAAAGGAGTAAAGCAGGGGGAATAAGCAGATTTGTCTTTCAAACCCTGCAGAAAGATCCTCTTTGCCAGTGGCAGCAGCTCTATCAGTCAGAGAAGGAAAAGCATGCCTTCTTTGAACCTCTTTGCTTTCTTACCCCATAGAGCTTTGGATCATATCAAATGAGGGATGTTTGCAAGGATGCTTCTCACGCACAATAGCAGCAGGTAAGGGCACTGTAGCCACCAGAAAGAAAGCTTTCTTCTATTCAGCCCTTGTAATCCTGGGCAAGGCTTTATTTAGATGTTTCTAATTACCACAGTATGTTTAAATAGATACCCAGAGAAATCAGCAGGGAGCAACAGCTCTCCTCACTGCCTGGCAGGGCTGATGATGACAAGGGTCATGTAATGGCTTAATATGATGCCACTTAATATCCTACTTAAGCAATGTAATTATGGAGTTTATTTGGTAGAGCAAGGTTTATCTCCTGCAGAAGCCATGAATGAGATTGCCAGATGCAGGTGCTGCTGGGCTGCAAGATTCATTTTCTATATTACATAGTTTTTACAGCCCTGTCCACTCAGGCGATGTTCATTTTCTAAATCCAACACGGTCTGTCTCTTCAGTCTGTCTCAGTGGTGCCCCTGTATAAATAAGCCACTTTCCTCTAGTAGTTGGCAGCTCTCATTACAAATATTTTCTGCCAGCTGCTCTTGGAAGATTTCTTTATTTTAGCTTTTCACAGCAAAATGGAGATCTCAGACACTCGTCCCATGTTTTAACACAGTATGCCTCAAAGGAAGTGACTCAGTCTTTGTATACAGTCTAAGTTGACAGCAAAGTTTTCATGCAGGAACATAAAAAAGAGATTTATGTAACTAATATAACACCGAAAACAAACAAGCCCTCCAACCAAGTTCAAAGCACCAGGTTAACACATACTTTCTAAATAAATATGGGGCTTTCAAATTTGTCTAGACCTCATGATCTAAATCTTAACACTCTCAAGGAACTGGGTCGGAGGGTAGGGCGGCTGAAATTTCAGACCCCTCGGGGATTTTCTGTAAGAATTCAAAAATATATCTTCGAAAGGACTGTAAAAGGAGAGGTAGGGTGCCTGTCATTGAGGACAGGGGGTAGGAGCCTCTGGGGAAGTGTGCGCTCACCAGCGCAACACCAGTTGCTGCAAAAAATACTGAGGCAAATAATCAGACACCTGGAAGGGAGCAGAGAAGGAGTTAGCTGCCAACATGGATTTGTCAAACAGGTCTTATTTCCTCATGTGACAGGGTGACAGATCTCGCTGACAGAAGCAAATGCATGTCTGGTCACGGCATCTCCCATGAAGAGCTCACAGGCAAGCGCAGCAAGTGTGTGGTCTAGACAGATGCACTGTGTGGTGGGCACAGAGTGGGCTGGAAAACGTTACTCAGACAGTACCAGTGATTAGCTCATTATCAAAATGGAAGTTTTGATCAAGCCAGGCTCAGCGGGAGGCTGCTGTGGCCCTGTGATTGCTCAATGTCTTTGGCAGCGAAGCCAGTGGTGCCGATGATGGATTCGGGAATGAGGCTGTCGCATTTACAGATAGCAGCAAGGGGTGAGCACCCTCTGCAGTGCTGGGGGCAGGCTTCAAATGGATTGGTATGTTTGAGACAGGGGCCTCAAAAACAAAACAAAAAAAGAACAAAAAAAAACCCCAAAGAAAAAATACACAGTTTAACAGGGAAATGTCCGAAGTACAAAGAGCAAATGCCAGAAAAAGAGCAGCGCTGCAAAAAAATCTATATAATATTTAAATTAAATGATATTTAATATAATAAATATCTCTATAAGAAGTCTAGAAACTGATGGAGTAGATCAGAGGATGAATGTGAGTCTACTGTGTCATGCTGTAATGGAAAATGCATTATTTCTATATGCATGTAAAAACACACAAAGTAACATTTTAACTCTATTCAGTGCTGACTTGCTCTCAGCTGGAAGTCTATGTCAGGTTTAGGGTACTGCACTTGAAGAAAGGTGAGACACAGTTGGTAACACCTGAGAAGAGACCACCTGTAAAAGGCAGACCCAATATTATATGACCTGTTAGCCAAGTCAGAAAGAAATGGGTGAGGTTTAGCCTTGGAAGAGACAGATAATCTGCCCTTCCTGCCTCTCCTGGAGGAGGTGACTAGGACTTGACTAGCATTTCAGCAGAGATGGTGTAGGTTAGAGCCCAAAGGAGTCCTCCCTTGCTATGGCAGAGGCTGTTGGGAGAGCCTGACAGGCTGAGACAGGCATCTCTGAGGAGCAGCTTGCACTCAGCAGACCCAGAAGTGAGTCAGAGAGGGAGCAGATGACCCTGTGAGGAGGGCAGCCAGATCTTCTGGACTCACACAGCACAGGTTTAAAGACATCCACAGATTTGCTGAAACTGGTGGTCAGGGCAATCACCCTTCTCTCAGGTTGAGCTCTAACACTGCTGTTGAGCTGCTTTTCCTCTAAGTGATTAGAAAAATAATGGAAAAAGTTACTGAAAGGCATAACGTTGTATTTGGCACCAGGGGTGGCTGGAGCCAAGGGACTGTCTGCAAACAGGGACCTTGCTGTGCTGCCTGCCATGCATGAGTGTCTGTGCACAAGTGCTTCTTTCCTGAGGTCTGTGCAACAATCATCTGTGCTGAGGTCAGACCTTCTCTCCAAATTGCGACAAGATTTATCTATATCTTGCAAAGCATAATTGCAACAAGATGTGTTTTGTTATTTTTTAATCAGAAAGTGCCAGTTAAAGTATTGAGTGTTCAAAGAATTCGTTGTGGGAGGGAGGAATCAATGAATCATGGGCCAGGCACAGTCCTGCACTTTGAAACTCTCAGAGTGGCGTAGGTGTCTTACAGTGAGCTGAGGCGAGGAGCTTTCATGTCTAACCTACCTTAAAATAGGCAGCCTCTTGCCTTTCTCCCTGTTCCTCCACTTAGCCAGAGGGAACATTGACCAAATATCTTAGGCGTTAAATGACAGCAGTGAAAAGAGCTTGCTGCCATCCTCACCTCAAGAAGAAACAGCTTTCTGTCCCTGTGGAGAACAGAGGTTTGTGAGGAACTAAGGGGAAGGACATCCCACTCTGTCTGCCAGCCTTTGAAAGCCATGGCATGCCCTCCCAGCTGGCATGACCAAGGAACTGGTCCTCTTCATGTCCCCAGGGAATTAAGTCTGGCTGAAGGAACACAGAAAACCTGAAGCAATTCAGACAAGCATGACTCAGCTACCCTGTCACAGTAAGTTTATAATGCTGAAGAAGAAATTTACTCTTGAGCATGTTTTAATTGACACACCAGATTATATACACTGAAAGAATATCTTTCAAAATAAAAGATGACAGACTCTCAACATCTGGTCCAATTCCCTGCAACTATAGTAGCAGATGTAAACTGTTATGTATTCTATTAGCAAATATCTGCCCTTTATTTCCTTTTTCAAAGCATATGAATATACTTGTGTTTATTTTTATTACAGCCATAATAGTCTATCCTAATTTTATATATTCATGCTTGAATTCTGGATTTAAATAGAAACTACTCATGGTGTGCAAAATCCTGCTAGTAGAAATGGGTAGGAGCCTTGCTAATACTTATGTGGGCAAGTATTTTGCTCAATAAGATTATGGATGTCTAGAGAGTTTCCAGAAGCAATAGAAACTGTGAGACTGGAGCTGAGGTTGTGTTTATGGGCACCATAATTGCACCAGAAAAATTCTGCAGTTTTTGTTTTTGTTGTGAGCGTGTTTGCATTTATGCTGGGGCTGATTGAATGAGGACTGCTTGTGAGGCCTTATTTTGGCTCTCTCACAGTGATCAGAGGATGACTGAGTAGAAGAGTTGCGCCAGCTTCATTCATTTCACCCTGTCCCAGGAGCTCTCAGGCAGTGTTTGCACAGACCTGATGGGGGTTACCAAGATTGGGAAGTGAAACTTGCTAAGATGCTGGTTCAGCTGATATTTTGTTGTTTTGTTTTTATAATTTTGTTATCTCGTTCCTGCAGCAGTTCTGCTCAAAGAAGATGCGCGGCTTCTGTCGCTCTTGGACCACCTATCTGCTCTTCTATGAACTCCCAAACCCTGGTCATCCTTGAAAGCTAATGTAGCAGAGACCTACCATTTCTTACTCCTTTTCACATGGGTAGTTCAGACGGTAAATTCGGGGATCAGTAACTTCAGCAAAGTACCTGGAAGTCTTTGGAGCTGGTGACCTTAGGCAGTGGAGCAGAAGCAGCCAGGATAGGATGTGTCTCATTCTTTGCCCCATCACCCTCTATAGCCAGTGCTAAAATCCCAGCTTTTGTAGACCATGCAGAGTTGGTTTGGGAGGACATTGTTCAAAGCATCTAGGACACTTCACAGACAAAATGTGCCAATGGAGTGGGATGGGGAAGCCAATCTCCAAAACAGCAGTAGGCCCTTAACTGATGCATCGTAGTGCTCATTCATCCAACATCAGCCTCTCCAAATACATGAGTAAAAAGTAAGCTTTGAAGCCAGCCTAGGAGGTAAAAATTGAAGGAGATGAGAAATTTGCATCTTTTTGTGCATTCATTCAAAACTGCTCCTGCAGAAACACATAAAAGCCCCTAACCATTATGGATTTGTATATGCAGATTTAGTTCTTCAGCTGCTTTATGGTAAGACACAGAAACCTGTCAACAGAAGCACTGTTGCTATGTTCCATTAGCATGTATTTATTTACATGGCTATCAGAAACCAACCACTTAAATAAATCATTGTTAGGGAAGTGGACTACTGAAAGAATGTGTGGCCCATTCCCCATAAAACACTAATTGTCACAGCAGCACCTCTCCAATGAATCACCATTAATGAGGCACCATTATGGAAAGTATCAATTTTCAGCGCAACTCAGCCACGCTGTACATGGTCAAGTAATTGTATCAGAGTGCCTAGCAAATAAAACTTTTCCATGCAAATACATTGTTTTCTGAGCAAAATAATTTTCCAAGAGGACTTAGCAATTTTTTTCAGTTTATGTTATGAGCAAATAACACCTCAATCTGTGTGTTTTTTATTGATGTTTGGAAAAGTGGATAGCTCTTTGCATACAAGAGGAACTGTGTCAAAAGGTGCCATCCTCAGGTGCAAGGTCACTTTTGCACCTGTGTGCTGCTAATCAGGAGGAAGGAAGATTCATAAGACTAAAAGCAAATGTAATGTGATATTGTGAATTCATGAGGTGGGTATGCAAATTAAAATATTTTCAGTCCAATACTTCTATTCCCTTTTTGGTAGCATTCAGAGGCAGTGTATCTTTGTCATGAGGCAGACAAAATAGGTTTTTTAGATTTCCTGAAAGTCTTCCTAGGATTCCCATGGCGAGTGTATTTCTATGCTCTGAAGGGGAGAAGGGGCAGTTTAACAGTGGTGTAGAATGGGGCAGGACTTCGATTCACGGAAAAAAATCTACATTCACTGATAGCCAGATATCTTGGGTCTTCTATGGCAGTCAGGAGTCCCTCCTCTGAAACAGATGCTATTTACATCTCTGCCCTGACAGCCCATGATGTTACACAGAATCAGGTCATTGCTACAGCTCATGGCAACCTCATTTTAATGGGAGGAAACGGTGCCTCTTCCTACGTAACATCTGGACTGGATAGAAAGAAATTTGTGCAGCAGTTTGCCTCCCCATCCTCTTTTGGGAGCAAAACAAATGAGGGAGTAAGTCCATGGCTGCATGGTGCTCAGAGGCCACGGACAGCCCCAAATGGTGAAAAATTCATTAAGCAGGTGCCTTGACAGCATATCAGGTAACTTCCACCAGCACCACAGTTGGCAGCGCTTTCTGAGCTGTGGAAGTAGGCAGAGAGGGGAAAGACTATGTTAAGCTCCAGAGCTTTTTACACTATGCAAAGCTCTGGTGTCAGGATGCAAAGATACTCTTATGCCAACAAATTCCAAAGATTGGCTTCCTCCTATATTAGTGAGACAAAGCAGGTCCAGGCTGAGATTCATAGTTAACACTTCAAACAGGAGCTCCAGAAAAGAGAAGATTCAACATTTTCTTTCTTGTTCCTGACCCGTGTGGAGGCTTAAGGCCTTTTAAAGGAAATATTTAACAATTAATGCGTGGCATCAGTCGATAGAGAGGATGGAATATTACTTCTTGTCTGCTCCAGTTTCAGGGCCTGGTTTAATTTTAAAATGCGTTATTGCAGAGGTGCAGACGTGGGCTTCTGCATCCTGTGAGGAGCATAGCTCTGCACTCACAGTTTTTATGGCTTGTAAACAGATGAATTTCCCTCAGAAATCAGCATTCTTTGTTGTTCCCTTTGGGCTATGTCACTAACTGATGATATTGCTGATCTCCTGAGTGCCTATGGGTGGCATGTATGTTGTCATGCACTGCTTTCTGTCTTGTGCCATCTACACGAAGTAGTTTGCTCTTGTGAGGGACTCATGGTTGCTTGTGATGTGAGTGGGAACAGGATATCAGGACATTTATGTTCTTTTTTTTTTTCCTCAGGCAGCTGACTTCTCCTGTTCCTTTTGTGTGAACACTACTTTTCCTGACTCAATTAAACGTCCTTGCTCGGGTCCTTGTTGCTAAACATCTCTTTGCTCTCTTCTTCCACACCTACCTGTGCCATGGATATAGGCATATTGTAAGGGAAAGGTATTTACCAGTTTTACAGGCTGAGTGGACTCTTAAGGGGCATGCTTCTTGCTCCACACCAAAGAAGTATTGCCTGGGAGCAGGATATTAATGAGGTCTGATTTATCACAGATTCATATGTCGGATTCAAGCAGATGGCATGAGGCTGGAGAGGTGAGTTCTCACCTGTGGGCCACAAGCCCACAGGTCTCACCCAGGTCCTGCCAGTGGGTCTTTTCTTTTGTTGTGGCTGCTTAATTGCTCCTGCCACAATCCAGCATGTAATTAAAAGCCATGGGTGGGCAGATCCACTTTTGGCAAGACAGGATCCTCCTCTGATCCATGAAATACTTCTGGCTGTTGACTCCACGCATCAGGTTTCTCCCTGCAGAAACCCCAAGGCAACAGTGGTCGTAGACTTGGCCGGTTGTTTTTTTAAACCTTCATTTCTCACATAGCTACCCCTTGTCAAGCTTGGGTCTGGTCCAGGGAATGAGACTTACCCCTACATTCTTAAAAAACATCATATATCTTCTTTTTTGAATTATACACCCAAGTGAGCTATAAATGGAGAGTAACTGCCATATGCAAGAACAAAGCGGTTTGCCGAGCGGCGATAAATAATACATTGCCCAGGAAAAACGCATCCCCTACCTAGGGTTTTGTTTTGCCTTGGCTTAGCACAATTTCCACAAAATTTTGGCAATCATACTGCCATTATCTTTTCATGACGGAGGCCCTAGGAAACTTGTTCAGCCCACAGTGAGAGCCCTTTATGTACCTACTAATGTGTTGGTTCACAGACAGACGGAGGGAGGCTGCTGATCTGAATAGCAATCAGATGCCAGCATACGCCGCCTCTCCATGAGAGCCATGGACATTAATAATGTCTCAGGGGAGTGGCTGCAGCTGTAATAAAGAAAAGATATCTGCAGTGTTTGCACAGCTCTCCTCATTCATCCTGATATGTAGTGAAGTGTGATAATAAGGACTTTACCAAATCTAACTGACAGTCTTGGGGGGGAGGTGGGGGGGTAGTATTCATCATAGGGGAAAAAAGAAGGATGAAACATTTGCTTCTGCTAGACATGGTGGTTTTTTACAAGTGCCCCACTGTTTTTTGGTATGGGTTTGATTTTTGGGTGGTTTTTTTTGTGGTTTTTTGTTTGTTTGTTTTTTGTTTTGTTTTGTTTTTATGAAACAATAGTTTCATATACAGACTGACCTTTCTGAGTATCACCTAGGGGGGTTTGATTTGGATCTCTGGCTCTGGAAAAATGTCATAGAGGCCTGCATGCAGGTTTTAATGCTCCATCCACAACAGTCATGATTAAAGCAAGCTTGGAATATACGATCACTTCTCCTCTGAGAGCCCCGATCCAACAAGAAGTCAGTTATATAGTGAAAAACTAAAACTGGCTATCTGATCGCTTTGACAACATTATAGACCAGCTCCTGTGAATGCACAATTTCCCAGATCCCATCCTTTGTGCCTCCAAAATTGAGGGAGAACTCAGAAACAGCAAATCAAAAGTCATTTGCCAGATCTGTGACTCACATCTCAGACTTGCGCAGCAAGTGTGTCTGACCCCAGCAGAGAAGATGCATCAGAGGTGGAGATGACATGACACCCCAAGACACCTTTAGCAACAACAAAAAATCTCTTTATAGCACAGTTTAAAGTGCCTAAACATTTTTTTAAGTGCAAAATCAGCAATTTCCAAGAGCAGTATCACTTGACACTTCTAAGAAGCTTCTGGGGCAGCTCCATAGCCTCTATCAGTTTCAGTAGAGTAACTGCAACAGAAACTGTCTATGGATAAGTGCTCCTGTAATTAAATTCAGGTTTATGTGAATACAAACGTAAACATGCAAAGTGTCAAAAATTAGAAAATTTAATATCTCGTAGCAGAATTCCTAGCTCTTTTTAAGAGGTTCTGTTTAATTGAGACTTAAAAAAAGAAAATTGTAGTTGCTGGACTCTTGATTCTGAGAGAATCTCCTCTTTCACTTCAAACAACAGTTGGCTTTCTAGTCCTTTTTTCTGCGTGTAAATGTCCTGAAATTCTGACTTACAGATTTAGAAACTAAAAAAAGCCACGAACAAAAAACCAAACAAAACCCAAATAAAAGGCACCTGGCATTTATTAATTTAAAAGCTCTTTTTACTCTTAATGCAACTGACGTTTTCAAGGCTTATGATGCAGTTTTGTGAATACTTCAGTTTTAGCTCATCTGAGCATCTTCCACATGCTTAGCGTAAGATTTTTCTCCACGTAGCAAGTATATGACAGGCATGAGGGCAGGAGTAATCCTGCATGCACATATTAATGACTTCCTACATTTTCTGAGGATATCAGGAAGGTGGACGTCAAAAGTCCCTGAGTATAAAGATGTCAACCCTTGTCTGGGTTGGTTATTGTTTGGTTGGTTTGGGTTTTTTTTTTCAGTTTATGACAAGACAAAATGTAGCTGTGGGCACCTCCTCGGTCCAAGTCACTAGGCTGCCTTTGTGCTGCCTCAGCCACAGTCTGGGCCAAGAAGAGCTGCAAACCCCCCCTGGTTTGAGACAAAAAATGATGCTCTCACAAAACTGTGAGTGACTCCACTGGCCAATGCTCCTGTCTGGAGGGCAGCAGGACTCCACCACAAAAGCTTTTCTTCATTGTCAACGAGCAGTTCAGTGAACAACATGATCTCTCATCTGCTGGCTCACGTTTGAGCTGGTTCCAACTCTTAATTTTCCAGGCTTGGATTAATTCAGAAAGTATGTCTGAAGCTCTCCACCAGCAGCAGTACCAGCACCCGGGCAGCTGGGTTGGATGGGACTGTCAGTCAGTCAATAGCCCGTCTGGGCAGTGGGCTGTATCTTCCCACACTGGCATCAGAAACATCACCTTCATCTCCACGACATGGATGGATATTGAAACAAGTCCAGCAAGGGTTGGGAGGTTGCGGGTGGGAGGACCTTTAAGCCATAGCAAATGCCACTCTCAATGGGATGCCAAAGGCAGAGAGCATTAATAAAAACCAGGATGCAACCCTATCCATCTTTGTTTCATATTTTCCCAGCCTAAGAGGCAGTTTTCAGGATGTGTGGCAGGATGGGTGGTATTTGCCTACATCGATTTTTTTCAGCTGGTGAAGAGGAGATTGGCAAAGCCTCAGAGCCTCCAGGGTCTCATTTAAATTCAAGGAGACTGCAGGGCTTGTGCCCATGTCTCACTCCAGCTAAACTTACCTGTGCCTGTGAGGGTCAGACGGTCATCTTGGTGCTTTCTCAGAAGCACAGGCATCTGTCAGTCTTTCAATACATGCTTCAGGCCCAGCTTATATACATCTAACTGATTAATTAATCTCTGTGCAGCAACTGGAAAATGTAAAGTGCTACATAAAAGATAAGTATTACTATTACTAAATCTGTACTCGACAAGTGTGACTTGACATAAAGTGGCAGGTTTTATCTGACTCATTGCTACTATCTGAAAGAGGCCATTGAGAGCAGATTTCTGGAGCGTAATTTATTCTATGGACATAGTGGGCTAAGTGGTGCACGCGAGCAACTTATGCTGCTTTGCCGATAGAATACGTGATGATTTTTAATTTTTTTTTTTCTTTTCACAAGTTGCTCTGCTGACTCAGAGGCTCCAGTGCAGGGGTATCAGATGGGTACACTGTGCTCCCTTGGGAAATTTTCTGGAAGACAGTGACATTCAGGGTGCTGCTGAGGGGGTGGGAAGAGATGGGTGGCAGGGCATCCACTGATGGCATGGCTGGAGGGTTGCAGTGCTTAACCCTCCTTGGTTGGGTGTTCCTTAGCATTCATATGAAAGAGCAAGGGTGGTTGAGAAGGTGAGCTGAAGAAGAAGGGACCTGGTAAATATGTGGCTTTACTCCCAGAGTAAAGTTGTGTCTGCCCCTGCCCTGGAAGCGTTCAAGGCCAGGTTGGATGGGGCTTTGAGCAACCTGGTTTGGTGGGAGGTATCCTTGCTTCTGGCAGGAGGATTGGAACAAGATGACCTTTAAGGTCCCATCCAACCCAAACCACCAAACCATTCTAGAATTCTATGTAAAGGAACAAATACTCACATCTCATGTGCTTCTGGAGAGCCCAGCACTATAGGAAGTTGATCCTGATTATTTCCTCTGGGCTGTATGGTAATATAAATATTTTAAAAGAATTATAATAATTCGAAGGAGCGTTGAAAATAGAGAATTCTGTATGAAGTTCTTTTTATTCATATTTGTGACTTAATGGTTGCTAAGTACTTTCATTTTATTTAAGGTTACGAAGCCAACCTGAACACATATAAAACATATCTTGTCTCTGCTGTTCCAGTAGGAAAGCAGGTCAGGATCCTGCTCCTGGATAAACACCCATCAGTCAGAACGAAATAGGTCACTCTTGTCCAAATGCTCACTGTGTCTTGTATTTGGAACAGTGCAAAACTGTTTGCAGCTGTGCTTACTGTGCCACTATTCAAATAAGTGAAATACAAAAGCAACAGGAATTCAACTTTATTAGTTTTACTTGGAAGAAACAGGAAGGGTCAGAGTTCCTTCTGCTGACACTAAACTCCTGCAGATAGCCAACTGTGCCCAGAACTGTCTCCGAAAGAGCAATGAGGTGGTGATGCCACACAACATAAACTCTTCCACTCCCTCCCTTCATGATAAAGTCTAGCAGCTTAATGTCTCCCTTATTTTTTTTTAATTTGGTCTTTAAAGAAAAAAATATGTCTTAGTGCTGCTGGCTCCTTTTTTTCTTTTTTCAACCTTTCATGTTTTTTGGCATCTCTTTGCAAAATAATGAAGGAACCAGTCCCAGCACTCAGCACAGAGAAACTACTCACATGAGCACAGCCTCTGACTTCTGCTCTTGTCCTGGTTTCTCAGCCTCTGCAGCCACCACCTGACAACATTGATGAGTGTTGGAGAGTGTAAGTCTACTTGGTTAGTGGTTTAAACCTCAATTTCTTAGGAAGTCAGGTGACACAATGCTCTGCTTAGGGTATAGACCCCTCCCCCAACATATTTTTTTTTTGTTTCAACCTTCAAAGCTTTCCTTATCTTCCAGGGTTTCCAAAAGTTGTATAGAAAGTGCCTCACTTTTACAGGGTTTTAAGTGAATAAATGATAAATCCTGCCACTGTCAGATAATGTGTCATAGCCTAAGAAAAAGAGAAAGATCATGAGCAAACCTCAGATGCAAAATCTGTGGTTTCCTTAAAAAGCCTCAAATGCATCAGGAGAAATTTATCTTCTTGTGCCGAGCAAAGTTTCTGGACAAGTTCCCAAACATCACTTTCTTGTGGATCTCTTGCAAAGTCCCCAAATCTGCAATTGAAAAATTTAACTGGCCTCTGAATTCACAGGAGAAACAAAAGTAAAGTAACTAAGGAGAAAGAGAAAAGCCTCTGAGAAAATGACTTTCATGTTTTATTCTTATTCAGAGCTACTACAGGAGGGAGTGCTGTGTAATAGCAACACAAAGGCACAAAGGGAGTGACAAATGGTGGCAAACGGAGGGGAAGAGTGAGGAAGAAGGGAATCTGTGCTTCCAGCATGGAGCTGGCATGCTACTTCTCACCATATTACACACATTTTCCCCTTCATGTTAGTTCATTCTATTTATCATCCTAGTTGTCAGCAGCAATGCCACACAGGATTTGATTGGTAGACAAAGCTGCTTATACCAGGGAAAACTGGAAAGAAATGCTGTGTGATCCAAAGTTAACTGAGACACAAGGAACCTTGGCATGCTGTGAAGATGGTGACCCGGAGTCACCTGAGTGCCTTAGGTGACAAGCACAGAAAAGTTCCCAGTTTAACCTTGTGAAAGCCAAAGGCAAGACAGGATCTCAAGAGAATCCTAATAAATGACCTCATTATGCAAAATCTTGAACGTGATCCTGACGTTCATGTCCAAGTTCAATATTAAGATCACTGCCTGCATTTGGTTTTAGGTGAAACTTACAGTATAAACCTCTCTTTCTCTTAGAGAGAAACAGTAAATGTGTTTCCAACCTTCTCAGCCACTGAGGTGGACTGAGTGTTGATCCCAGGCCACTCCTGTTGGAAGACAAGATGAGGGAATACAAGACTGAGAGCAACTCTGGTTGCAAACTTTGGGTTTCAAGCCCTTTTCCCTCCTATCCACCACATGTCCACTTGTCCAATGTTTAGAGAAGGGGAGGAGGTGGGCTGTGGGGGGATCACATCAGGTTTGCTCTCTTTGGTAGCCTCCTGCCCTGGGCCCATGTTTGCAGCTCATCACTGCCAACACTGTCTCCTGTGATGGAGCAGGAAGGCAACACCAAACTCTGCCTGCAAATAGCTGACTTGTTCACAGCCTTGAAACTTTGAATCTCTTCCAATGATGTTCAGGCATGTATAGGGGGGATAGAATCATGGAATCATAGAATCATAGAATTGGCTGGGTTGGAAGGTACTTCAGAGATCATCAAGTTCAACCCTTGATCCACTACTGCTGTGGTTACCAGACCATGGCACTGAGCGCCACATCCAGTCTCTTTTTAAATATCTCCAGATATTTAAGAGAATCCACTACTTCCCTGGGCAGCCCATTCCAATGTCTGATCACCCTCTCCATGAAGAAATTCTTTCTAATATCCAACCTAAACTTCCCCTGGCACAACTTGAGACCATGCCCTCTTGTCTTACTGACAGCTGCCTGGGAGAAGAGCCCAACCCCCCCTGGCTCCAGCCTCCTTTCAGGGAGTTGTAGAGAGCAATGAGGTCTTGCCTGAGCCTCCTCTTCTCCAGGCTGAACACCCCCAGCTCCCTCAGCCTTTCCTCATAGGACTTGTGCTGGAGTCCCTTCACAGCCTGGTTGCCCTCCTTTGGACCTGCTCCAGGACCTCAATATCCTTCCTGAATACCAGAAGTTTGGGTTTTGGGTTTTTTATAATTATAATCTTGGAAAGCCATTCCACTTCCTTTTTTTTTTTTTTTTTTTTTTTTAATAGTCATTCTCTGTGAGTCCATCACTAGCTCTCACTTTGCAATGGACTCTAGTTGCTGTAGAGGAGAGTACTTTATCAAACTGTGCAATATAAAATAATTGAGTAGTCTTATTGTTGAAATAACTCTTTGATGTCTCTTACATTCTGATGTTGGGCCTCTTCCATTTATTTCTCTATAGTCCAGCATTTGGAAGTAATTTCTATCTTGGAACAGCAACCTGAAATTATTGGCCAGCATTTTGTATAATGTAATGAGTGCTAGACATTTACAAGCTTAGTGGGTTTGTCAGGAGAATATCAGCTTCCGCTCCTCACCCTATTACCAAAGGTGTTCTGGCTGACCTTACAGTTGCCCCAGAGTTTTAGTCATCTAGATGTTTTGGCTTCAAAATCAATACAAGTTTCAATTATGTTTATATATCTTCAACCATAATAGAAAGCAGTGGTCTCTGCATCCATCTGATGTTGGAGGCAATATTATCTAACAGCTGACAGAGCAGACAGCATCTCTGCTGTCTCTTGGGCGTGCTCTGCTGAAGCAGATTTTGAGATTCAGAACAGAGCATTTAGTTTCTGTGCTTCTTTTGTGGTCCATAAAATGGGTGAGGTAGATGTGAAGAGGAAGGACACAGGGAGAAAAATTCCTTCTTCTTGAGAAGCTTCATTTATTTTTCTTTGAGCAAAACCCTGTCTGAAGTGTAGTAGCATACATGGCAAACAGATGCTGCTATAATAGACACCTGAAAGTGAGTCTGTCTAGAGGTGGAGTTTTGCACCATATTTGGAGACATTCCTGATGGAAGATGAGAGACAGGATCCCAAACAGTTTGTAACCCAAACAGTGCAGACATGCATGAATTCTTATTTGAAAGTCAGAGAAGCCATGCCATGGTCTCAAATACCCATCGTGGGGAGCATAGATGAAGTATTCAACCATGACATCTTGCTTAAGCTGGGCTGCTTCCAGTGATCTAGCATCTGTTATTTGGACACAACATTCAGAAAAAACCCCTCGCAACAAACCAAAAAACAAATAAAAACAAGTGCATGAAAAATAAGATAATTGGTTCACTTCTCCAGTGTGGTTTATTCAAGCTAAATAGATGTGCTTCACTTTCCAGAGAAATCTCCATTTCTTGGATATGCATGTTGAAAGGTACTTTGAACATATAACCAAGCCACTTGATGTGGAAAAGGAAGTATTTTCAGAGAAACAGACTGGACATCGTTTCTTTGTATTTCCCTAAACATATAAAGGTTTTTTATACACAAATACAGTAGCAATTGCCTTAGCAGTTTTTGGTAGCATAGATAAACCCTGCTAGCAAAGAGCTGGTTTCCATGTTGGGTTCTGTTTCGTTTCCTGGACAGATGATGGCATCGTAGCCCTGCTGTATTCTGCAAACCCAGAGAAGGTACTCCCAGAGAGAGATCTTGATTTGGTTGTGCTACGCACGCTTTAGCAGCTTAAGATTTTGCCTTTTGCTTTTCATGTCTTCAGTGAAACAGATGAATGCTATAATAGCAGTACTTTCTAAAAGGAAGACATGAAATTCCTACATTTATAATAAAAAAATGTTACCAACCTCATTGTAATTCAGACTTGAACTGTTCACCCTGTGCACGTCCAGAAACTCATTCTCTAATACTAGATGCAATGATCTCTGGAGGGAAGTTTTCCATCTGTTTCCTTATGATGTTAAGCTGTTAGTGCTGTTCATTATTTATTACATCTTCTGGTGTATGTTAAGCTATGATTTTCTTCCCGTCTATTATTAAGAATTCTACTTGGTTAGTATGAAAAAAAACCCCTAGGATTTGCATATTACACATTGATATTTAGCCTATTTGGGGTGGGGGGTAGATAGGGGACTGTAATTGCTCCCAAGCTGTTTTTGTGCTAGCAGATAATTTATATTTAATTCACTGATACAGCGCTAAATTAACCACTTAAAATGGAGATAAATATAGACGTGCTATATATAGGTGGAATCTGCCACCCATACTCAGATTGAAGAGCATTATCTCTCTTGATTTCAGTAGGACTACTGCAGGGTAAGGTGCCTCTCGAGATGAGCAAGGTAGGCAGAATTTGGCCCAGCATAAATATGTACGAGTATATATTTCACCTACATGAATGACTGCACCTTATGTGAGAGGGTTTTTTAAAATATGGATACGCAGTTACCAATGTGTGTATTGAGCTAAAGCTTACAGTGCATATGGTTTATTCTCTGTATTTTCACATCTTCTATTACTGGAAGGTGCGGAGGACTTTTGTTACTATGTTGTGCTTAATAGAATATATGACTAATTCTCTTTGGGGTGAGGAATGGGTTCAGTCTGATTTTCAGTTCCTCCATAGAAATTACTACCTTTTTTTCTGGAAATAGAATTCTTGTTGAGTTCATCCTATTTCAATACTGGTTGCATTAAATACTAACAGTTCTGGTGTGACAGCATAGCTGGGAGGGATAGCATTTGTGTTAATACTTGCAATTATTGTATCAGGAACTGCTCTTTACATTCAGCATCTTGCTCACAGAAATGTCTCAGAAGATATACAGAAATAAGATCAGTATCTTATTACAATGTAATTAAAGTATCAGTTTGGGCTGCAAAACATTATCTAGATCAGCCATTGCTGTTACTCTTAACAAAACCGATTCCTTTGGAATAAATATGTGTTTCCAAACTGCATAATGGGAAGTTTTAGCATATCATTCTCACATGTAGATTCTTTTGATGTGATGGAGAATTGTAGATGAACTGAAATGTTTGCTTTCCTGTCATGTAGCTGCTCTGGTATCGTAATATAGATGCTATTAAGATAAAATCTGTCTCTCCATATTGTAGTATTATCAAACTCAGAATTAGAAATGCTTTATCATTTCTGAAGAACAAAGACTATGACCGCTTTAAGCAATATCAAAGTCAGACTACCTTTATCAGGGCAGAACATGAAGGAAACCACCAGTATTTGACAAAGTGTAAGCTGATTTTTGTCAGAGTTAACACAGGATGTTTGCAATTACCAGGCAAAATAATCAACAAAAGATGAAACAGCTAAGCTTTTCTAGTGGTTTTTTTTTTTTTTTATCACTTCTATTAAGTGGTAACAGAAATCACCTACCTGGGAACAAGATTGCTTGATTGTACATCTTCTCTTTCAACTCCTGAGTCAGATGTTTATGTCAAGTAAATCATCACTCCTTTGACAAGCCTGTGGAGCTGCATTGACCTACACCTTCTAAACTGTATTTATAGGATACTAGATTGTTAAATAAAAAGGTACTACTAAGGTACCTTGGGCACCGAAAAACTTCCTGCTTTTGTATGCATTGAAGATCACCTGTATAAGACTGCACCCCTTGGGCAATACTGGAAATAAAGTTGAGATACAGTTATTGATATATTGCAATCTATCTACTCACAGTCACATCATTCAGCAGCTTTCGTAAGAGGACCTGCAAAAGTGTGGTTAGTCCTGATACAGCCACAAGATTCTCTTGTACTCCTCAAAACCTAACCTCTGTGCTGAGGATCTGGAGAGCGTCTCTGTAAGATGCCTCCTAGTAAGAACAGCTTCCCTCTCCAGTCTAGCATCATTTGCTTTTCAGATGGCATAAAAGGGAAGATGTGGTACTAAATGAACAGGAGGGTGGTGAAATCAAGTAATGAAAAGCCAAGAAATGTCAGTGCTGGTGTTTGTGTATGGAGTCACTGAGTAGCCATTAGTAACTGTGGGAGTAACTTCTGATGCCCTTTGAGCAAAGTATTGTGACACTGCCTGCTTGTAGGGTGAAAAACCTCAGGTTTTCTTGACCAAAAATAATTCTTTGGGGTCTGTATTCTAATAAAAATATGAGATTTTTCAACCCTTACAGTTTGCAGTGTTGCATGATATACTGTTACTTCAGAGAACAGAGCTCTTGCTGGCAGCAGCTTAGGTGATATAAAAGCACTTTGTTCATCCCTCTGCAAAGGTGAAACTACGTTGTGCTGCTCATTAAAGATCCAGCCCTGGCCCCCCATTTGTAGACACCAAGAGTGCCCTGGCTTTCTCCCCCTAAAGATGCTCAATATGCCACAAATTCCTGACCATGTTGAAAGGAGGTTGGGGAGAAGGGTGGGGTAGGAGAAAGGAGAAGCCAAGAGTGTGACAGTGACAGCAGCTATGAAAGATTAAGTGCTTCACCCACATGCAGGCCAGAGAGGCTGAAGGAATTAGGCAGGAGTTGCCTAAGACGATGCACTACTGAATGCTCACTTTCCATTTCTTAAAAAAAGAGATATGGGAAGATGCAGAGATAAAATGCCTGCAAATGGAAATTCCCAACCCATCATTTCCTCCTGCTGCTTTCTAAGCAGAGAGCATGGCAAAGCATGGCCATAGGCTCTGCTCAGGCAAAAAGCTTTAAGCAGCTTGGTCTAGTGGGAGGCATCTCTGCCCAGGGCAGGGGAATTGGAACTAGATGATCTTTAAGGTCCCTTCCAACTCAAACCAGTCTACAGCTCTATAGTAACACATCTTCTTCATGGTGCTCTTAGGAGACAGATAATGATGTGAGAAGCCTGAACGAGAGACTCCTTCAGAGCTTCCCAGGAAAGTACACTGTAAGGACTAGCAGTTCTGGATTTTCCAGCTCTATACTCATGCATATATAAAAAGGTGTATTTATTTTCTCTTGTTAAATATGCTTTTAGCAGGTGGATTAAATTGTCATAACAGCAACACTCTGAAACCACAACTAACATGGCACTTATGTTCTAAACTCTTCTTTTCAGTTATCCATAACTTTCTGAGAAAAGTAGCTTTTGCATTGATTTATCATGCTCCACCTGGGACCAGACATGATCATTTTGCAGATGAAAGGGAAGTTTTATTAACTTCCATCCAGTCACTTAGCCATTTTGGAGTTGTCTAACTGAGAAAAAGCCCTTTTCACTTTTAAATCCTGCACATAAATTCTGGGGGCTGAGACAACTCCAGACTGTTTTTTAAAAAAAATAAAAATACTAGATTCACCTGGGCTGAGTGGAGTCTTCAGCTTTCCCCTGAAAGAACAAAATTAAAAAGAACAAAACAGCATCATCTGTCTGTGCTCACACATCTATGTGTCTGTATGTATGGATCAATTTTAAAAAAAAATTTTGCCCAGGCAACATCTTGAACATGGGTCCCAAGTAGTGAAAGGATTGTGAACATGTGCCAGTCTTTAATTTTTTCCTCCAAACTGCCCACAAACAGAAAGTGCTTACATCTGTGCTAAACTGGAGTCTTGATAACTGAAAAGAAGGGAGATATTAATTATGAGGGCTGACAAATCTCCTGAGCTTTGTGATTGTTACCTGCACAGCAGTTGATAAAATGTTCAATCTAATGGTACAAAGAAGTCAAATAATGATATTGCAGACTTACAGGTTTATCCTGGGATTAATATATTACAAGAGTCCACGGTGCATTGTGTTTGAAGGGATAGCAGCTGATCCTTGAAAACACACAGCCTTCCTTGCCTAAGTAGGCTTGATCTTGTCTAATCTTAAAAGCTGAGCAGGTTTGGGTCTGATAGATCCACAAGAGAATATCTGATGTTCTAGGTTGTTGCTTTACTACAGCAGTCATTGCTGCTCATAATGTGATATGAAATTTAATGAGAATTTATGAAAATAAATGTGTACAAAAAATTATTACTTGATTTTATTTTCTTAATTTTATTCCACCTAGAAATCTGCTGTGTTCTCATGATGGTAGGAATTTAATACAAGCTTCCCTTGCCTTAATACATGATGCTTTGTTCAAATGGCAAAAAAATACCAGCCTGTTGCTGTGGCCTGCAGCATGAGTTTTGAAAAAAGATTACTCATGTGCTGGAGAAATTTAAAGATTCCTAAAAGCCCCAGATATTTTGTATTTATAGTATTGTTTCAGGAGCATCCTTTTTGACAGTAGACTTTTTTTAAAAAAAAAAAAAAAAATTATTGTTTTAGTCATACTATTCTCATAGATTTCCTTAAAAATCTGAGATGTTAACACACTTCAGCATGAACCTTTGATTGCCATTGCTTACCATCTCTTCACATAATAGTCCAGTTTGCAGCTGCCTATTTGTGCAGGTAACATGGCTGGGTATGGCCACAGGAGGATGCAAGGCTCTGCAGAACTCCTTCCGTGAGTACCAAGGAAGTCAAGAGGAGGTCAGGTTCCTCCTCCAGCTCCTGAACCACTTTTGGTAGTGTGCAGGCTCTTGCCAGACAAAATCGCACGGGGCTGTCCCTAGGAACTCAGCGACTGAGCTTTTCAGGAGCAAATTTCCAGCTTGGCATTTTGTATTTGTTTTTGTGGGAAAGCGGCAGTGAGCCGATGTTACTTGATTTTCTAAAAGCTGGGTTCTCTAAAGGTTTTTTCCCCTTGGCTTTGGTGAGAGCAGCGTGAGGCCCTCAGGCAGCTGGGGAGCATTTTATAGGTGACCGCTGTTGCTGGCTGCCACTGACTGCTGACTGCTCACATGGCAAGCATTGGTGTTAAAGACTGATCAGATTAATTAGTCTGTCAGCATGGAAGGATCTGCTTTATAGACACTTGACTATTTGTTATGGGTTTTTTGTGGGTTTTGTTTTTCTTTTTTTCTCTCTGAGTGAGCACTGTTAACCAAATACAAATGCTTGAAAATTGCGCTACTCATGAATCAAGTGAATATGGAGAGAATAATTGTCACTTCCCTAAAATGCAGCAATCCAAAATGCTTTATACAAGTATACAGGATTAGAAAAATGCTGTTCTTTTCTGGTAATTTATTTTATATTGTACTGTATGATTGTCAGTGTGGTAAAGACCTATATCAATTATAGCATTTCATTACAGAGTAGCACAAAACATAACATCATGTAATAGTTTGCTTGCTTGAAAAAGGAAACTCTATCCCAGACAGTAAAATCTCCCTCAGAAATCCACAGTTAAATTACATCAAATGTTACAACCAAAAAAAAAAAAAAAGCACTTTTATAAAATCCAGTTGAGCAAAATTAATTACTTCTACATAAACCACGTTTCAACAACAGAAAATTTTACAGCCAAACTAAAATCTCATAAATGCAAATTTTATGAACATCATAGAATTTCTGATGACAAAATGGAACCTTTATTGTATAACAATTTCATGCTGAATTCTTTAAGAAGACAGGCTTATAAGCAAGGTTATCATACATGTATTTATATAGATATATTTCCCTATGCCCATAGTACATAAGTACATGGAGATGCATATACAAAACATAAAAATACATGTGTGTGTGCATGAACTCAAGTTTCTCTGAAGTCAGTGACAGGGTTATTCTAGCTAGCAGTTGATTGCAAGGCATCATACTTGTCTTGCCTATCCCTTTATTTTTGTAAATATTTTAGTTAATATAACAGAAGCACTTTTTACTAAAAATCCAGGTTATTGGAAAATCAGCAGATCCTCTCTAATAAAGTGATGTCAATCAATTTCGTAATTTTTCTATGATGAAGTAAACAGGCAAATAACAAGGGAGTAAGAGACCTGAAATTTTCTCTCCACTAAATAATTTCATAAAACTATAGGTGACATAGGTTTCTGTTACAGAAATACTTTCAAAAATATTGCATGAACTACCAGGTGACCTGTGACTGATGAAAGCTGTATGGATTTGATATAGGACAGAACCAGTTTTCTATTTAGAAGCTGTACTTTTCAGTTACTTACTCTTCTAAGTAAACGTAATTTCTGAAATTACAGCATGTTTTTCCATCAGTGTCTTCTTCTAGGACTGGTAATGCTGCATGCTTATTGTTACTGATGGGGAATAATATGGAGAACCAAGGCCACTATTTAGTTGCGCTAAGGTACTTTTGCTCCAGAAAGAAAAGGAAGGAAAGATGTCACAGCTGTGACCCTCCTTCAGAGAGACACAAACTGGACAGATGACCCAAAATTGACCAAAGTATTCCATACCGTATGTGTCATACTTAGTATAAATCTGAAGGTTTACAAAGGTCAAGCTCTCTTAATCTGTGGCTGATGTTCCAGAAGGACTCTGCTCTTCTGCTTTTGGTCCAGATCCGTGCACTCCTGAATCCTCTTCCCATCTGCAGCTGGCTCTAAGAGCCCAGGCCAGGACTTTCCTGGGGTTGCCCTGCAGCCTTGGTCACGATGTGAGTGTTACTGGGAGAGGAAAATGTGCTATTGGTATTGTGTACATTTGTCTATATTTAATTTCTTTTTTTCATCATTGTTGATTAATTAAAGCTGTGTAGTTTAGTTCCCAGCCCATAAGTCTCTCCCTTATTCTCTAGCCTGGGAGAAGAGTCTGACTCCCACCTGACTACAACCCTAACCAAGGTCCTCCCTGAGCCTCCTCTTCTCCAGGCTGAACACCCCCAGCTCCCTCAGCCTCTCCTCACAGGACTTGTGCTGGAGTCCCTTCACCAGCCTGGTTGCCCTCCTTTGGACCTGCTCCAGGACCTCAATCTCCTTCCTGAACTGAGGGGCCCAGAACTGGACACAGGACTCGAGCTGTGGCCTCACCAGGGCTGAGTACAGGGGCAGAATCCCTTCCCTGGACCTGCTGGCCACGCTGTTCCTGATCCAGGTCAGGATGCCATTGGCCTTCTTGGCCACCTGGGCACACTGCTGGCTCCTGTTCAGCTTCCTGTCAATCCAGACTCCCAGGTCCCTCTCTGCCTGGCTGCTCTCAGCCACTTTTCCCCCAGTCTGTAGTGCTGCATGGGGTCATTGTGGCCAAAGTGTAGGACCCTGAACTTGGTCTTGTTGAACTTCATACCACTGACCTGGGCCCACTGACCCAACCTGTCCAGGTCCTACCCTCTGCCAGATCGACACTCTCCCCAGTCTGGTGTCATTCACAAATTCACTAAGGATAGACTCAATCCCCTCATCCAGGCTTTCAATAACGATGTTGAACAGGATTGGGCCCAACACTGATCCCTGGGGGACACCACTGGTGAGCGGCCACCAACTGGATCAGCACCGTTCAGCACCACTCTCTGGGCCCAGCCCTCCAGCCAGTTCCTAACCCAGCACAGGGTGCCCCTGTCCCAGCTGTGGGCTGACAGCTTTTTCAGGAGAATGCTGTGGGAGACGGTGTCAAAGGCTTTGCTGAAGTCCAGGCAGACCACATCCACAGCCTTCCCCTCATCCCCCAGGCGGGTCACCTGAGCATAAAAGGAGATCAGGTTGGTCAGACAGGACCTGCCCTTCCTGAACCCGTGCTGGCTGGGTCTGACCTCCTGTCCATCCTGTAGGTGTTTTGTGTTTGCTCTGAGAATGATCTATTAGTAGAGAAAACAAATGTGCTGAATCTTTTATTTTTATTCATAATTATTTTTGAGGCCTTATTTCCAGTGCAGTCTTCATTGACTTTGGATTCCAGTGGAAAAGGATTTCAGAAAGTGTTCCAAAGGCTGCAATCATTTACCGGTCTCTAAACATCTCTCTGAGACCAGAATGAGTCCCAGCTCACAGAGGAGCAGCAAGAACCTTGCCAAAGACAATGAGAAAGATGAAGGAGGGAAAGAACCCTGCAGGCTGAGGAAGTTTGTAGGTTTGTCAGCCTGGAGCCCAGCTACCCAGTTGCTGTTACCACCACTGTGTGCTACAGCATCAACAGCTGTGTTTGCTGCTCCTCCAAGGGGAGACCTTGATATACTCATATGTGCATTGGTGGAGTAAGCACATATTAAAATTGACACATTGTGAGAGGGTTTTCTCAGCTTCACTGAATTAAAGAAGAAGAAAAAAAGCTTTGTCAGGTTGAATAAACCACTAAGATAAAGAAAGCAAAGCGATAAAGACCTAGATCCAAGCTACAGAAACAAACATGAAAACACTTTTTTTTTTCCCCTAAAGTGAGTGGAGTGTTAGGTCAGCCATCCACTGCACCTGAACTATGTTTTTGAATGAATGTGTGATCGCACAAAATCAGCTTCCCTGATGGAAAAATGGAGGGAAAAACTGTTGTTCTTTTAAGAACAAAACTTTTAAGGCAAAACAGCCCTGAATGGCAACACCAATTATTGGGTGATATGGGCATGTTCATTTGATCATTGTCCAATGATTTTTTTTAAAAAAAAGAATTGATACAGAAAAGTATAAATAAATGTTTGAAATTCAGACTTGGACCTTAAAAGACTGTTCCAAAACATAGGTGGCACTGGAAAAAATGTGCCTGGCTTTGAATAGCTGGCCTAGAAAACAGAATTATGCTATTGCTCACTTACTTTAGAAAGGAAATCATAAATATATATAAATATTTCAGTCTGTCCTATGTGTTACCATTCAACTGATTTTAAACACACATATATATATTTGAAGCAGTTTTTAAAAAATAAAATATGTATTAACTTGGTTAGTGACTTAATTTCTCACTTTCAAAGGGAAACTCTAAAATATTTCCTAAATCTTTGGAAGTTATTTACCAAACAGTAGGGAAGTCTAACACATAACAGTTATATTTTCATAGTCTCTCTCTGTGTACAGCTTCCCCATAGAACAGTTATTTACCAACACGTTATTTTCATAAGAGTTTATAATTGCCAAGATGATATTTTCAACAAAGAAATTGCAAAAAAAGTTGATTTCAATGGGAGAAAATTAGCCCAGTGTTTAGCTTCTCTTAAAAGAAAACCAAACTGCCAAATCCTGATTATTTCAGAACTTAGCAAAACTTTTAACTTTTTTTTACTTTTTTTTTTTTTTTTTTTTTTTTTAATGAAAATCTACTGCAGCTCTTTGAGATGTAATTTTGACCTGATAACTCTTCTCTGACTAATTAACACTGGCTTCACCATTCTGCTTTAGTATTATAATTGGTTCAATTTGCACAGTGAGCTTAAGAATCTACTTTTCTCTTAATTGTTTTAAACTCAGTATTTAGCATTGTTTTCCTTTACTAAAGAGATAAGTAAATTTGGGGGATGTGTTTCAGCAAACCATTAAAGTGGATTCACACCTTAAAATGTGTGAAAAGCCCCTTGGGCTTCTCCCATGTAAGTTATACTCATCTCTGTGATATGTAAATGCTAAACAAACTCATTTCATAACTTTGTTTTCCCTTTCCATCTTTCCTACTCACATTCTTCTTTCTCCTCACACATTTTACTTCTTGTGCTTTAACTATTCCATCCAGAAAAGAATTTTGTTTGGAATCCAGTGGAATTTGTATGGTATTCTCACTGATGATGCTTTTGGTGTAGCACTCAGGAGTAGCATGTAAGGAGAGCTGCTGGATCAGACTGCACTGTTCAGCATCACTGGGAAACATTTTCAGCCTCTCTTAAATTCCTGAGACCTTCGCTCAACTTTTCCAGTGCTAGCTGACTTTCAATAATGGGAATCCCTTTTCATATGAACCTTGTGTTTGTTAGTTTTGAGGGCATTCTGGTACCCCTGAGTCAACTTTGCCAGCTTGGCCCTGATCTCTGAGTTCTGGGCCAGCAAATGTCTCAAGTAGTGAGCTGAGGCTAAGATGGTACAGAAGAGGCCTCTCTAGGCCCAGTTCTTCTTATATTGCTCAGACAGGCAGCTATAACAAAGGAGATCTGGGCCATAATGCATCTTCAAAAGTGCTGAGAGACTTATATGTGATGCTGTTTTTTCAGTGTTCCTTGGAGTTATTATTGGTTCCACCTACACTAATTCACTCTCCCAGAGTCTGACCCAGAAAAGAACTAGTCCATGTTTCATCTGACACAGGCTAGCCTCAAAACTAATAAAAATGAGTGAAAAATAGCTAAAGGGGTTATTTCCTAATGTCTAGCTTCAATTGGAAAAGGAAATTTCACCTTTTTTTTTTTTTTTTTTTTTTTTTTTTTTTAACTGCATCTGGTATTTTGCCAGGTGTAAGGCTTAATTCTCTTCACTGAAAAAAAGTATAATAGTATAATACCTGGACACAAAAATTGCAAAGTGGAACAGCCGCATCCAGCAGTCTTTACTTGATCTTTATACCAAGGTCCTTGTTTAAATGTCAGTAAGGCAATTTTAAAAGAACCTCTCAAGAGACTGGGTCAAGTTAAGGTATTTTGGCATCCGTGAAATAGAGCAGTGCTATGAAACCTCAGAAAAGGCTGTTGGAGCTTGACAACCAGCAAGATGTTGTGTAGGTGTGTTTGTGAACAAGAGAAGCATGCAAGAAAGTGCCCGAGGAAGTCTCGCTCTCCGGGAACTGGAAGCAAATTTAAAACTGTGTGGGGCTGACAGACTGAGCAGCATCTTAGTTGTCTTATTAAGCCTGGAAAAACACTTGCCCTGTTTACCAAGACAAATTGACATGATATCGCCTGGTTCCTTCTTGTGTCCATGTGTAAGATTTAAGTTTTATACTCTGTCTTCAGTGTTAGGATAGAAACATGTTTCATTATGCTTTCATTATGACCAGCAATCAGTGAAAAATACTTTCTATACCAGCATCTGCAATACAACAGGAAAATCACAGCACTAGACTCTCCCATGTATGATGTAGCATTTCCATGACTTCAAGCGTGATGGTAGCTCCTTTGAAACCAAATCTGTTGTTACATGAAGGCCACACAGAACTGCTTCTTCAAATAATTTGCTTTTCGCTTATATAGATTAATTAATTTCTTGAAGTGTTATGACTTCTTAGTAAGTATTAGGAAGGTATAAGGGATATGCCTAGAATGAACCCTCAGGCTTAATCCGGATACAGAAGAAAAGCTCTTAGTTCTGTGAGCTGGTCCTGACTCGTAATTCCTCTGCCCACTTTCAGCCCATTCAAAATGGAAAAGTGAGAAGCCAGTATGAGCAAGGATTTCCTGGAGAGAGAAGCTTATACAGATTTTTTTTTTTTACTGTCTTTACTCTTCCTAGCAAGAGTAAACATTCAAAGACACTGAACTGTATAACTCTGTCTGAGCTGCTTAATTGCAGATGCTGTTTTGGTTTGGTTTGACTTTTTAGGGTTTTTTTGGGGGGGTGGAGGATTCATTTGAGCTCTGGAAGCGAATGACTTCTGCAGAGAAAGGACCAAGGGATGCAAGTGATACACAGAAATCTCAAATGGAGGTTCTTTCATCTTTTTGTCAACTTCATATTGAATTGGATGACACATCTTCATTTATTTCTGTATTGGCATAGAACCTCTTTACTCTTGCTTCTCACAATCACTTTCTTCTAGTGATGATGAATGTTGTACAAATATTGCAAGCATAATAAATTGGCTTTTAATTTCCTTCTAGCAGATCTTGGATTTGGCTGGTGGCTATACGTGAAGTAAACGTACTAGAACAATAAATGGTAGGTTTTGAAAATAAATATCTGATTGTCATAGCCAAATAGTCATTATGAGTGTTAATCAGCAAAACTGAATGCCAGATTATACTTAACTGCACACCTGTCTGACATCTGGAAAATTGAACTAATCCATTTCCTGAAAGGAACTCCAACTTGGAAATCACATTTGTGCTTGGCAGTGTTATGCCTACTATTGTTACAAATAGCCCCAAAGATGATTAGAATGGAAAGGAAATAAAAGCAATCTCCTTTGTTTTGTGGGCTGTGTATTTTGCAGGTTTGACAGCGTTGGGAGGGAGTTATTTGCCTTGTTTTTATCAGCACATAGCTCACACGTGGCACTGAGAGGTCTCCTGCAGTGCTTATCCCAGGCTTTGCAAGCTGTGGCTGCAGCATAACAGCTGGGGAGGGCCTTTTTATAAGGACATGTAATGATAGGAAAAAAGATGATGTTTTCAAACTGAAAGAAGGTAGATTTAGATTAGATATAGGGAAGAAATTATTTACTGTGAGGGTGGTGAGACACTGGCACAGGTTGCCCAGAGAAGCTGTGGCTGTCCCCTCCCTGGAAGTGTCCAAGGCCAGGTTGGATGGGGCCTGGAGCAACCTGGTCTGGTGGGAGGTGAACCTGCCCATGGCAGAGGAGTTGGAACTAGATGATCTTTAAGGTCCCTTCACACCCAAACCATTCTATGATTCTATGATTTGGGGAAGCTGAAATAGCAGGGGTTGGGGAGAGACCCTGTTGGTGTGTTGCTCCATCCCTTCCAACTGTTCTCACAACAACAGAGACAGCTGGGGAAGACTGTGTCTTTCCAAAAGCATTGCAAACTCCTCTGGAAGACTATTTCATATTAAAATGGCCAATTTGTTAGTGGTACTGTTTCAAAGTCTTCAAAACCTTCAGGTCAGTTTGTTTATCTTGAAAGAAAAAAACAAAAAAAAAAACAAAAAAAAAGGGATGAGAAATACATTTCATCACTCAGAGCTTCTCAGGACATCTCCTGAGCCCACCAGTATCCAAATACATGTCTTGCTGGCAAAGCATAGAAGTAGTATCTAAGACAACATGCCAGAAATTAAATGAGCACATTCATCTTAAAGTAGATTTTTCTTACATCAGTTTCATTTTATTTTTTATAACTGCTAATTCTGCCCTCGGTAAATAAAGCAGTAAGCCTTTTATCTCTGGAAGTGACATTTATTAGAACATCATGCTGTATTTCTTTCTTAAAAAAATTGAAAGAATCTTATGGGACAATGTATTTCTTCCATGTATCTTAGTTGTTTTGTCATATTAGCAGCAACCAAAAAAAATTACACATTACAAAAACTGAGTCAGGCAACTGATTTTAATTTTGGATTTTTTAGTCCTCTCATAATGTGTGATTGAAAGTTTGTGAGATGCTCACTGTGGTTTATAAAACCCTGTCAAGCACCTGTAACTTTGGCAAAGAAAGACTTCTTAATACACAGTTTTTAATGTGAAATTACCATATTTTCAGTTAGCAAGAAAGGTCTTTTTCAGCAGCTAAAATTAACTGTTGAAAAACGTTGGAGATGTGCATGGTAATGAGTTCATTCCTGTCAAAATGAAATCATTAATATTAATTTTTATCCTCCTCTGAGTGACTTCTGCACCATTTTTCAAGTTAGAAAAGAAGTTAACAAATTTACAAGACCATTTCCTGCCATACCAGGTCTCCCACCACTTGCAAAAGGCTATTTTAAGTCTTGGTTTCTCCCTTGAAAATTTACTTCAGTTTTTAACTTTTTCTCTAATTATTTACAAGCAAAACCATCAAAATTACTATAAGCCAGTTTACTTCTAAAACACATAGGATGTATAAACCTTGAGCTTTCCAAAAGGTGGTCTTCCAACAGGTTGTGTGGCTTTTTTACTGGCAATACATCTCAGTTCACACTGTTCCCAAAGGCACTGTTTTCACTGGAGTCAGTGTAAAAATTCTCATAGATTTCAGCATGGCTGGACCAAGTCCAAAGTTCAGACATTTCCAAGAGGTCTCCAAGTACAGCAGAAAATAGGAGGATTTGAAGGCTTGTGAGTCACCAAAAGATTTCAGTGTGTATTTAATCTACGCTGATTTAATTACACTTAAGCATAAAATTAAATATAAGCATGAATTTAAATGTCTTCATTTAAAGTTCTATTTATTTTTAAAAAATGACTCACCGTACTACAGCTGCACTTACCAAGGTGGTAGGTGACATGGAGTCTCTGTGAAAATAGCTCTTAAAAATAAATAGGTTCAATTTCTGTGTTAAAAAGTACTATTTTAATTCCACAGCACATAACAAAACTTTTAAAAGATGGCATTAGCAGTGATATCTTCTTGATCTAAAAATGTCCTAGTATTTTTAACTGGAGGTAGCTTGTTGGATTTTGCTTTAACTCAGAGGGAAGGGGAAATGATCAACTTCTATCCCCGTTTAATGCTAACTAAATATTCCTTAGCTAGTGAAGTGACTTAATGACATGAGTATGTGGTCTTATCAAAGTCCCATTATTGTTCTGACAGTATCTCATTTGTATGCAAATCCACTTGCATGCAACTTATTCTTTGGCAAACGGTGCTAGCAAGCCAGCAAGCACCGTTTTAATTATGTGCATGTCTCTGCACAGTGTATTTGTTACTGCATAGGAACATTATGCTGCTGTAACAACTGCTGTACCTTATATCATGCTTATGAACAGTGGTTCAGATCATCCTGCAATTTTTTCATGAGTGATAGACATGCTCTGTCAGTCACTGTCACCCAAGGGTAATCGCAATACACAAGGCGTCCTTTTAAATAAAAGGTTCCTGGGGCACTTTTTTTGGTGATTTCTCATCTTTTCCATAATGATGCTCACTGGGTATCTGTTCAATTGGTGCCTTACCTTCTCTCAATTTGCATATTCTTGACCATTCAAAAAAAATTAATCCTGTTAGACAGGACTGGAAAGGGACACCCTCATCGGCTAGAGGACAGCTTCTGCTGGATAGAGGTAGGAGAACCACAGAGGATGAGTGGTGTCAGCAGCTGTGCAGTGGGAGAGTGGGACGGGGTGTATACGTACATCTGACAGTGGGTGTCTGCCCCCACAATAAGAGGAATCTGCTAGGTGATTTGTAGGACCCCTTTTTGACATGCCTAAGAAGGGCTTTCTAGGAGATGTGGCCCCTTGCCATGTTTCTGCTGTCTCCAGGGTGAGGGAGACAGTCCCCCTCCTCAAGACCCCACACATGCACCCATCCTTCTCTGCTTCATCTGCCTCACAATATGAAGCTCACTCTGCTTTGTGTCACCAAGCCAGCTCGATCACTTGTGATACAATGCATGTTAGAGAAATGCTCTACAGGGATGAATATTTTCAGAGCTGAAAAAAATGGATTCAAGAACTGCATAATTTCAGAGGGAAAAAAAAAAAAAAAAGAACAAAAAAAAAACTGTGTCAGTGTTCTAGATGTGAGCCAGGACAGTTCAATTATGAATTTTCAGAGAAAAAAGAGTGAATCTGTCAGGAGAATCATAACAATGCAAAATCAGTCAGCAGAAATACAGAGGCCTCTGAATGTATCCTCATCTTATGTGTTTAAATGTGTGTGGATGTGACTCCGTAGCACATTTATGTATGGTGCTGGTTTGATCTATTTAGGAAGTCAGGGCTGGAGGAGATGCCTAGGTCATTATCACCAGTGCTCTGCAATAGCTTACATCCCTGTATATGTTCACGTACAACCCTGTTAAAAAAAGGAAGCATAAAATCTTCATATCTACAAAGTTACCTGCATCTAGAGAAACATTTTCTGGCAGCTGGGATAGAGTCTCTAATCAGTCACCAAAACTTCTGCAATTACTAATAAACCTGACAAACTGATTTATGGCTGTTTTTCTTGCTGTGATTTGTTGACAGATTGCTCTTTATGCAAAAATTACCAAGGTTTAAATTTGTATCATATGGTCTCTAATTCAACTGACAATATGTTACCAATTAAATTCCGCTTAAGCTATCATCAACGAGCAAACCACAGACTGTGTTAGAGAGAATGACAGTCAGATAGCCAGTAAAATCATTTATGCCATGATTCTGAAGGCTGGCCTATAAAGGAGGGACATTAACTATATGAAAGATAAAAAGAGCTTTTTTTTTTTTTTTTTTTCCTCAGTGAAAATGAAATTGCCGCTATTTTTGCATTTAATGTATCTCCTACTGGAGAAAGTGAGATGTGATTCCTGTCCTTGGTATCCCATATTGTTCTCAAGTGCAGGAGGAGCAGCACAGCAGGCTCAGTGGTTAGTGGGAAGAGTATTAGTGAAACGTAACACTTGACCTTTCATTTGATCTTAAATTACACTTTGGCTGGATTTGGGCCCAAACCAGCACAGTTCTTCAGTATGGTTTTGATTTTTAACGATAAGATGTATTTACTGCCAGAAAAAAAAGTTGATCCCATGGAAAAAAGAAGGTGTTTCTAAATGAGCTTCACTTCCCCAGGTAATTTTATTCTTGACTAAAGTGACAGAAGGGCCTAGTGCAGAAACTGACATTGAACACTATGAAGAAAAATACAGGTCTGTTGCAGGTGAGTGGAATGTACCTCACTCAAAACAGAGAAGCAGCGATATATTTCGTTGAGGTAAAAACAACAATTTGACAGACCTTAATAAATTTGATGGATTTTCTAAAAAAATTATCAGTGGTTTACCAAGGTTTGATAAATTTGATGTCAAGGTTCACCTTATTAATTACTGCGTGGAAGAAGGAAATACATACAAAGGAAAACTGAGTTAGAACTGTGTTAGAATTATTCACACAGAGACCAGAGGTGAAAAAAGGGTAAGGAAAAGTCTCCCAATGAGGCATGGGGTTCAGAGAGGATCCCTTCCTTTCAGTATTCTTGATGGAGCTTAGGTGTGCCTAGGTCCAATCTTTATCTCATATCTGGAAAATTGTTTATGTCTAATGGATTTATTTATAAAATTTTTTTAGTAACAAGTGTTTATTACTTCCGTGGATGAGTAGTGTTTCATGAGTATTAATTCAGCATGCTATCAGTCACTTACTAAAGATCTGGCACTGGTAAAAGGTCTCTTGAGGCCTCAAGGAGCAACCTTGACAAGTGTCCCATCTCAAGGGGAGATCACTGCCATGCAGCCATGCTGCCTGGCAGGTACAGCTCAAAGGAGGCTCACTCAGGCTGCCACATTTGTGTAATAAAGTGGTTGGCTCTTAGTCAAATCACACACAATGGGAAAGGTGTACATGAGACTCCTTGTACCCATAATCTTCTTTGTTCCCTGATAAATGAGTCTTGGAAAAGCCACCTGCTATTCATGTGTCAATCCCAGGATAGGTGTTCCAAGCTCATACACATTGATGACTCTGCTCTTTTGCAAGTTTTCAGAAGAGCTGTTGGGCCAGCTACAGCTTAGGCCTTTAGCTCCTTTGAAACCTGTACCAGATTACTATTAATCTGGTAAAGGAGTCAAGTGCATCTGCAATAGGGTCCTCACTCCAAACGCTGACCTCGGCAGTGCACAGCATGTGGTAGGGCATGATGTGATAGGATGATTTCTAGCAATGATTTCAAGCGATGATTTCAAGCTGAAAAGGGCTATAGTTAGATTGGCTATTAGGAAGAAATTCTTTAGTGTCACGGTGGTGAGACAGTGGAACAGGCTGCCCAGAGAAGTCGTGGCTGCTCCGTCCCTGGAAGTGTTCAAGGCCAGGCTGGATGGGGCTTTGAGCAACCTGGTCTAGCGGGAGGCATCCCCACTCATGGCAGGGAGGTTGGAACTAGATGATCTTTAAGGTCCCTTTCAATCTAAACCATTCTGTGATTCTATGACTCCATGATGCCTTCCTTTCCAAATTCACACAGGCAACCTCATCCGGAAAAGACACATTTAAAATGTTGCGATGAAATAACTGCTACGCAGTCAAGGATTGTGAGAGCTAAAAAAGGAAAAAATAAATGTGCTTTTCTGAGCAGCCAATAGCTGGATTTGTTCCAGGAGAGGCACTACCTTCCTCAGAACGGGAGCTGTGCAGTGTGAAGTGGGCTGAGGGTGGTTTATGTGGTGGAGGTGGGCTGAGTCACTTTCTCGGCTTAAACACAGTAGTGCCAAAGCTCAGGGTTTAAACAGCAAGGTGGGAACTTGTCTGTAAATGCTGCACTGTATGGAGCTCCCTGCTGCGTGGTTTATCTCTCTCCTTATCTCAGCTTTAATGTTGTGTACCAAGTGTATGGGTAGTAATCTTTATTTAGAAAATAAAGCTGATCATTATTAACCCCAGCGAATTGAAAATTTACTCCTTTTCCCACCATATCATCATCACAGTCGTTATTTACTTAAGAGCTTTCCAATGTTTTGCTATCTGTACTAATGACTGCAGTGTCCTGGACAGGGACTAGGATTTGGGATCTTGTCATGAGGTGTCTCTAATGAATGCCTGAACTCCCCTTCCATTCTGTACATTGCAATACAACAAAATAAGCCAAGAAAACCCCCACTGAGAAGTAACTAGAATCATAACACTTTCAAAAATACAAATATCCCTCTTACTGAAGATTACAATGTAAATCAGGCGTCTATTATTTCTGTGTCAGTATAAAAATTTTAAAAGAATTTGCACATGATAAGAGGCGTCCTCTAAGGATGACAAATTAGGCATAATAAAACAGTTAGGAGAGAACATAAATAAAAAGGCATTTGGGGCAAATCTCGTTCTTCCTCTGCAGTCACGCAAATAAACAGTTTGGGGGATATGAGTCCCTGTTCACAACATGATAGCCAGTCCCAGAGAGGCTGTTAGACATCCCATCAAGTCCCTTGTCCCAGCTCTCTTCCACAGAAAGGGAGAGGGGGAGCAGCAAAGCCTTCAGTGCCTGCTTTGCATCATGACTCTGTGGTCAGGAATGTGAGGAATCACGCTGCCAGCTTCCACTTCTCCTCGTAGGATGGCTGATTGTTCTTGCTCCATGAGTGGCTGGGACAGAAAGAGCCAGGATAGAACAGGCTGCCCCTCTAGTCAGAAAATTAATATAATGTGTAGGTATATAACTAGATCTATGCATCTGTAATGCCTGTGTCCATTTCTGCAAGGTCTTCATCAGCTCTTGTCTCTGCAGGAATATTCCAGTGTTACTCAGATGAACTTAGTGGAGCTACTTCATGTGTGCTCCTGTATGAAGTAAGAGTCAGTGCCTGCACTACTCAGTAAATTTCTTCATGAATCAACTTTGCCAGAATGCACTGTTTTTTCCTGCTGTTTGGGTTGTTTTGTTTTGTTTTTTCATCTTGCTTTGGTGTATGCATGTGGTGCTGAAGAAAAAGGCAATCCTAGAACATCAGGGGAAGCCCTTGCTGACTGCTCAGTACATACATTTGTCAGTGCTTTCTGCTGCTCTGCCTTCTTGTTAGGAATTTTTCCATCTTACTTGACAGGCTGCCTTACAAACCATGTAGGAATGCAGGTCAGTTCACTTCTGAAGAAGTTAGTCAGAGGGGATGTCACACCAGGAACAAGGGTAGCTTTCCCTCCTCTTATTTACTCTTTAAGAAGCCAACACTGCAGTAGCCTGGTGAGCCTCAGGTCTGTGCAGCCTACAGGGTCTGGCAGCCTGCATATTGCCTCTGTATTTTTGTATCTGAACTGCTGTGTGTGCAGGAATAAGATCCAGGATCCTGGAACTCGTATACTCCCCTGCCCCAAAGTTCCCCTCCCACGGACAAGTTTAATATCAGTGCAACATTCCTTTATAGAGGAGAGTGGAGAGTAGCAGTCACCTCATTTCAGTGCATACTGTATTTTATTACAGGGAAGACGAAGGCAAGAAGGAGGAGTTATAGACCACTTCTGTAATACTTGGTGGTCTCTTTGGGGATCAGCTGTTGTAAGTCAGGGTAAAATTTGATTTAAATCAGCACATCCTGGCCCCAGGCTTAGCCATGATGGCCTCTCTGCTTCCCCATCTCAGCAGAGCATGGCCCTGGCAGAGTCCTCCACTCTGGTTCTGGAGGGGAACATATATTTTTGGGCTGCTGCTGCAGAGGGACATGTCAAGACCCCAGTAAAAACCTCCCTACTTGGCTGTTGTATATCACACAGGGGCTCTGCTTGTCCTTGCAGACATTGCCATAGTCCCCCCTAATCCAGGTCACTGAGCAGATGGAAACGTGATTTTTAATATGCTGTATTGATGGTGGTCAGTATTACAACTTAATTTGAACACTGAGGCAACCAAGATTGCCACCATTCACTATGATTACAGAGAAGCAACATCAAAACACCAAAACTTGAGGAATGTCTTGATGCCTTACGTAGTAGCTTTTTTCCTTCTTTGCTTGATTTCTCAGATAAAGTTAGATTTGTTCAGAGGCTTACTGCTGGTGAATGCATGTGTTAGTTAGACATAACAAACAGCAGGCTGCATGGTATTTTGCAAGATTTTCCTTCAAGCTCTACCAGCAAACAACAGAGATAACTGCTGCCTCCCAAATTTCCATACTCTGTTTCTTTTAGAGCCTGGTCCAACTTGTGCTCAAGCTGGTTAGAAAATTTCCAATGGTTTTCGTGGACCTTGAACTACACTTTTTAAGGAGAAAAAATAAATTTTTATCAGAGATGGACAGTTACCTAGTGGCATCTGTGTTGCATGTACACATAGGAAAGACATGGAGAAAACAGAATCTGCATCGTCTAAAACGATGCACCATTTAGTTCCCAGACAGCGTGTCTACTACATTTCCTAATTTATGCAATGATTTGACATTACAGTGGGTCCAGCTCATTGAAGCAAATTTATATGCAGGAGCACTATTTTAATCTTAGACTTAAAATAATTTTAATTAATAATAGCTTCCTTTTCCAGTCTGTCAACATATCCCCACCTCTTGGCTTTTTAAGAATTAAAGTAAATATAGAAATAAAAATATTAAATTATTACCAGGCAACCAGAACAAAGAAAACATCAGAATCCTCAAGTCTAGAGATGCAAAAAAAGGCTTAGATTTTTCAACTCTGTCCTGTCTACTCAACACAACTATAGCTGGTTCCATCTTATTTAAGGCTTGTTAATCTAAATAAACACTGAAATGAAACCATGAAAATACTATAATAGACCATCTCATCCTTTATTCTTTCAGTCTCTCAGGTGTGAGGTTTCTTTCTCAACACACAACTGCTAACAAATATCACCTTTGTGACTTTGCCTGTGGCTTTTATCCTGCTACTACTATAATTTAGCTTCCTCTTCACTGAAGACAGCTGCTGCACATGGGTAGCTCTTCTGCAGCCCAGTAGGACATTATCAAAAAGCTTATTGCTGATGCTAATGGATCTGGTCTGTCTGCTGACACAGAATATATGGCTCTGCGGGTTTTCAGATCCAAAATACTGACCCCCTCTCTTGAGAGCAAGGACTGGGGTGCTCTGGTGAATGGAGCTCAGTCACCACCTTGCTGTAGGACGGTCAGAGATGTAATGGGTATTCCACCCCCCCTGGGTTCAGAGGGGAAAGTTAGCAAGTCTACACATCCCTCATCCAACTTAAATAAAGAAATTAAAAAGCTGTGTTCAGAAACCACCATGCTGGTTCCAATAGAGTAAAAAAATTCCCTTGTAGTGTGCCTTTTGTAGGTTTTTTGTTTGGTTGGTTTTTGTTTTCTTTTTTTTTTTTTTTTTTTTTAATAATATTAATTGGATTAAAAATGAATGATAATAGAGCACACATTTTTCTTTTTCTGACAAGGTACTCATTTTATGGTTAAACTTGAAAAAGGGTTACTACAAGCATCCTGAGTTACAGTTAAAATGAGTTAAAATTCCAGTTGCTTATAGCTTAAAAAAAAAAAAAAAGTGTCTTAAACCAACTGGTCTCAGTGGGGTGATGCATGGGCAAAATGTAAAATGACATATAATGAAATAAAGTAATTTTATTTGCAAAGCTGTTCAAAAGGCTGGTACAGAACATAACAATCAAGCAGAAGCAGTCTGGCATTTCTCTTGGTGTTCCTTTGCAGAATTATGTGACCCAAGAAAGAAAACATTAAGATGTTCTGATTTCACCCTATAGGACAGAGAAATATGCTTTGGTTAATGCTTACCATAATTCTATCTACTTGTCTCAGACAGTTATATTTTTATGAATCTTACGTTGCTTTCCGTCACCCTCTAGGCAACAATATAGAGTTATTATAGTATAAAGGAAAATGCTTCCTTTTGAGCTTATACTTGAACAAATCTTAACCAAGTGGAAGCTCTTAATAAAAGGGTAGATATACTGAAGAGTAAACAGGTAGAGTGAATCAAAATGATACTGGCTTTATTGATGTTCAGGTTGATGGCACAGACCAGTGAAACCCAGAAAACTCTAAGATAAAGCTGACATGTTAAGCTACATTAGAAATCTGAGTGAGTTAGAATTTTGTTAAGTGAATCTAGTGCTCATTAAGGGATTTGCAGTGTCAGCATCATAAAGCAAAGTCCTCTCTCACCCTCAGAATTGGAACAGCAGACACAGCAATATTAATTCCATGGCCGTTCTCTTCTTGGCGTTTCCAATAAAATTATTACCCAGGGACCCAACTCTTTGGTGAGCACCTCCTCACGAGGAACTGAGCTGAGATCACCTGCACTTTTAATGTGGCACATGGACTGTAATGCTCTGTACCAATGCTGAGCTTGGAACACAGATAACTTCCACCTTTAGTTTGAAGGACAATATTGTGAATTAATATTTATACTATCTTTAAGTTGTTTGGTGCTTTATATCTCCCTGAAATACTCACACAAGTGGTTTTCTTCTGCTTTGCGTCTCTCTCCTATCCTCTTTTCCCCTTGTTCTCTATCCAGTTATTTTGACCAGAAGTTTATTTTGCACAGAATAGGAAATAGTCACAAAGACTAATCAGACTTAGGAAAAAATACTGTTGTGTAAGTTTTCATAATAATTACAAGGAGCACTGATCTATCTGTACATAGAACAAGGATAAGTTTGAAAAAATCCTCTTGTATCTTTCTCTCCTAGCTGCAAACCAGCTAGATACAGTTTTCATTCTACTGGAAACTCTTAATAATGAGTATACAAGTATATTGCAAACCTTTTTTCTCTATGGCCCCATGTGGCTTTTTAAGCCCAGAGATTAAGCCTTCCTCAGCATTACCTTATCCTTTCGTCCAGACATCATTCAGAGGTACAGTTCACTTTCTAAATTACATCATCTGTAAGTAGATTTATTTTTCTTTTCCTGCAGATATAGTTTAATTTCCTTTTCCAATTTGCATGGGTGCACACTCATAAATTTTAAATAGATTTAACCTCTTTTCAAAAAAATCCTTTGAATTCCTCCAAGGTCTGTGCCCTTTGAGTTGGATACACAACCTTTCAGACACAAAAATTGTGCTAAGACATCCAGAAATATTGCTTTAAACACCTTACTACCTTTCCAAAAGGCTGTTTCCCTTAGGGAATATAACATTCCCCTGGATAACACTCCCAGTAGCCCAGGAGCAAGGGCTTCAGCTGAGAGATGTTTACTGGAGCTTTGCTGAGCACATCAAGTATCAAAACAGTGAGGTAAGGTCAGATAAGCTTCTCTAGACCCAAGCAGCAACTGTGCAAGCTCAGGGACCAGCACCAGCATATGCTAGAGAAAGGCAGAGGAAACATCTCAACATGGTAGCAATGGGCTGTTTTCATCCATGGCAAGTCCTTCGTCACCTCCTGAGATGTTACCAAACGATAAAACCATGCTGAACTGGTTTTTGTTATTTTGAAGTCCCTGATATTTCTGAATATTCAGCTTGTCACTCAGGCAAGTCATTAATACTGTCATCTCTTGCTCCTCACCATTAAATGACCCTTTTTAAGAGTAAGACCTCTGGGAAGTTTAGATCCATGGAAGTGTTTTGCCAAATGATGATGATGGTCTAATTCCACCTTTCTGTGAATCTGTCATTCTGGGACTAAATCCTTGATTCCAACAACCCTCTGCAAAGAGTAAGGTGTGGCATGGAAGGCAGAGGACCTGCCTGCCAAGCTGAGCACCTTCCCTTAGGTTTGGAGAAGAGTAGGTGCCAGGGACCTGCGTTCAGGCCAGGTGGTGACTCCATCCTCCAAACCCATGTCGGGTGACCAGTCTAGGACAGCAAGTATGGGGAGAGCCTCTTTCAGACACCAGAGGAGATGACCTGGGGACTGCAATGTCTGATGACAGCCCAGAATGGAAATGTGATATAGGCCATGCACCTGTCTCTACTCTATGCCCCATGGTAGGTTCTGGCTGCTGGTACCTAACCTGAGCTCACAGCAGCACTGGAGACCCCCAGAAAGCACACACAAGCCCCTGTGGTTGCCCAGCAAGGACCACCTGCCTCTACTCCTTATTTTGGTTTGCAAATGTAACACTCCCAAAATATATACATAAAATCAATCTTCCCCAGATGCCTTGGCACTGCCTTTGCTCAGGGCTTGCCTTAGAGATGCAGGCAGTGGCTCAAGATGGGGAACATGCACAGCTCAGTCCCTGCCTGCCTCTGGCACAGTGTGGATGCAGGCAGGGATGGAGATGTGTGCCACTGCTTTTGTCTCTGCCTTGCCTCTGCGTGCTCGATGAAGGCAGCCAGGCAGCAACCTCGGTCACGCGGAGGTTTTCTTCAGGGAACTGCAGCTGCAAGTGATGCTCTGAAATGATGCAACTTTAAAACAGGCACCAAGAATTATAATTACGGCATTTATTAAAGCCATTTACAAGGCAGGAAAGTTAAGATAAAAGGAAATATGTAGTGATCGCTTAGGTGAATCTGACACAGCTCACAGATTCAGAAATCTTTGGAGGAAAGGTGAAAGAGGGGTTAAAAACCTTTCACTTTTGGGTCCAAGGTGCATCATGTGACACTGGCAGCAGTGGCCTCCTCAGGTCTCTGTCCACTGCTCCCTTGGTCACTTTGTGAGATGGCCCCTGGCTTCTGGGGGGGGGGATGACTGGCAGGCATGGGTTATGGGGAGGTATCACCAGGGACACCCTCTTCACTGCCCCCCACATCCCCTATGCCTGACCCTGACCTGCAGACCCCTCATGGGACTCTTACTCTGGAGGATGGTGTGTACCTGCTGTGCTCACCGCCAGTGCCACAGGTCATGCCCTCCCCATCTCCAAGAAAGCCACAGTCCAGCAAAAAGGCTTTGTTCAACCCAGATCCCAGGGAAAGCCCACTTGCAGCACTGGGTTCTGTCCTTTTGTTTCCAGGTTAAAAACTTGACCTTCCCCTCCCCTGAGCCCGAAACGGCCCTCATAGCACTTCTGCTCAGCAATTACATTTTCTTTTTAAATCTTTCTTTGGGTCTCAGGCGACAAAAGGACTTTCATAATATAAATAGGTCTCAAAGCCTTTTGTGGGGGAAGAAATTATAGGAAAGAGAAAAAGGAGAGGGGAAAAAAAAAATCTGTGTCTCTCTAATTGGCATAATTCCTTCAGCCCTGGCTCATAATTTAAGATGGATCAATTCTGCAACTGACATGATAGATGTTGTCATCAATACTCGGAAGCAGCGATTTATATTTCTTTGTTCGGGGACACGGCCATCCCCCTATCTCTGTGGGGGTTCTGTGCATGAAACGAGAGCAATATGTGGCCAGTAGACTAATACTTGACTTAGACTTCCAGCCATGCAACTTATTAAAATAATAAATATTTTCATTATCCAGAGAATCCATTATAGTTCTCTGCTTTAGCTATTGTTAACTAATAATTTGGATTAATTGCCAAGCTAAATCATTAAAAATTAAATCCATATATTTTGCTTCTTTAAAAGAGCGATAGTTTGCAACCATTTGTGTATTACGCATGTTAAGTGGGAGGGCAATGAAATATGTTGTGTTAACATAACTTTGACAGCATCTGTATCCATGCCATATTATGCTCTGGTCTTATCAAATCTCAGAAGCTACAGTGTATAAATAGACTGTGATGATATTTGCAGGAGAGAAATCATTCACAATATTTTTGGTGTCTTCTGTAGTGACTAGAGAAGAACCACCTAACAAATATAGCATATAATAATGCGATAAAGGGGTATGTAAGAGCATGGAATTGAGGAGCACTTACATGTGCTGAGTCAGAGTTAAGGTTAGACATACGTTAGTGATCAGACACAAACACAGCTTTCATCTTAAGGAGTTTCAAAGCAGATTGCAAGTTTAAATAAATAGGGAAAGCCAATTCAGGGCTCATTTTGCTCTCTGCTGAAGCAACAACGGCCACTGTGCTTGAACTTGGCAGTGACTTAATGAGACATTATCGGGTTGAAGACATAAAGATACAGGGGTAAAGTAAAGCTATTTAGAGAGTAGAACTATTTACGAATGCACATTTTATTATGTTGAGAGTACTAAACTATGGGCTGTGCAATTGCTCAAATGTCAAGTCACTGATCTCAATATGGGAAAACCAGTGAAACTGGATGGGCTGTGATATACAGCTGGCTAGACGAGATAATCCAGTGGGCTTGTCTTGCTGTAAACTATGAGGTTATGAAAAACCCCTACATTTAAAACTCTTTACACTTAAGCCTAAGAGTATCTAATTATAGTGGAATGCTATTTAAATTGAAATAGCAAACCTATTATAATGTATATTCAATAGACTACTTTAGAGACCTCTGGACAAACGAAACAGATGTTAAACCACTGGACGACTGATTCTGCAAGACATATTCTAATTTAGGATTGCTCGCCCCTGTGGAGCCAGTGCCCAGATGAAGTACTCAGTATGGTGATAAGTTGTTGAAGCAAGACTAAATAATTCTTCTTATCTTTTTCATCCTTTGGAAGAGATTTGTGTCTGGGCTTTACATAATCACTGAGGAACCCCATAAATCCTTTCCCAGCCTATACAAGACCTCAGAGGAGCTGCTGGAGCTGCCCTGGGAGGACTGCCTTGCAATGAGTGCTAGAAGTGCATCTCACACAAGTGTGACTGTGCCTGCTAGCCCTCCCCTTGAGTGAAGTAGCAATCTGTCCCCCAGAGGAATTGCTGATGGGTTAGGCTGTTCAGACTAGAGCACACATGGATTTAGTGGTGAGAAGTGCTGAGATGTAACAACCCTCATTTTGTCCTCGAAACTTCAAGGTGCAATACACAGGGTCTAATGCTGGACCATGGTGGCTGTCCTCACAGCAGCTGTGAGGCTGCCCTCACAGCAGCTGAAACACAGAGGTAAAAGGAAGGTCTGACAGTGTCCCACCTTCCTGGTATGTCAAAAGTGGGGTGAGATATAGAAAATCATATACTTGAGATGAGCTGTATGGATGCTAAGACATTTCCTGTGCTGCTCATGTCCAGAACACCAGTCCTGTTCTTTTAAAGGATTCAGCTAAGGTCTTACAAATTCACTGGGCATTCATTTCTCGATGGGCACATGTTTTAAAGGTAGTCTATACCAAACAGATACTATGACAATATTTTTCACAGAGGATGTTGACTAAGAATGTACTGTCTCTCACCTCCCCTTTATTTTATGTTGCATTAAAATTATCTTTACTCTTCCTTAGGCAGTTGCTATGCCACACTCAAGAAAGAGAGTCTGAGAAGTGGTAAATGTCAAATTTTAAGATGATGTTCAGCTTTCTTGCTACATGCATTCTTTATGTAATGGATTTGAATAACTTATTGTTCCTAGGGCTTCAGCTCTTCTTTGAAAGTCTGCTTGACTGGGCACAGTTGCTTGCTTGTTGTTAATGAAAAGTTGTTAACAGAGGAAAGAGCACAATGAGGGGGCAAGTAGTGTCTACATGAGTCATTAATAATATATGCACAATGAGCAGGATTAGATAGTGCAAGGCATATTTATATTTATATAATGCCATGCTTTCCTAAAGAGGTAGGCTCCCTACAGGAGCTGAGAATATGTTGACAAGTCACACAGCAAGGGATGACAGAGGGGAATGCCTGGATGTGGGAAGGCCAGAGGTTGAAACAGGCAGCATGGAAGGTGTCCCTTTCAGGCAAGGGCCTGAACTCCTTTTAAACAATCTGCATTAATTTACTGGATTTTATGGTTACAGTCACATCACACTTGGTGATAGATGGGATATTTGTAAGTAAGAAAGCAGCAGGTGAGGTTACTCTTCAATGTTTGGCAAGCAGAAGGGATTTGAGTGAGGGAGTGAGGGAGTGAGACTGTGGAGCACAGAGGATGCTCCAGCCACAGGGTCTGACCATGGTGTTATGCCAAGAAGTTAGCAGAGGAGTGCAGCAAAGCCACAAGTCATCTTGGCAAAGCACATTACAGAGGGCCAAACTCAGGGGTGAAATGGTAACCTGAAGTTAAGTTCTCACATACAAGCAGTTGCAAAAAGGCCATCAAGGCCAAAGGAGAAAAGTGGAAACTTCCAACACTTGGAGGCGAACAACAGTGGAGATTTTCAATTGATGTTAATTTCAAGTCTTGATGTTCTTTGCTCTGCATGTAAAGAGAATCTTGGCCATGATGGGAAAGAAAAGAACAAGAAACACAATAATAATATACATGCAAGAAATATATATATATAAATAACCTCATGTGTTAAAATGTATTAAAAACATAAAACATACTGCCCATGATGCTATAATTTTGTATTATTGTTCAAAATTTAATTCATTCAGTGCTGTTCATGCTGTTTGTTTACTTTCTCTATTGATCTCAGTTTGGATGATGGATTTAGCCTCCAGGATTTCACTTCCATATTTCCACGTGTTTGTGAGCTGCTGGTTGTGAGCATTGCAGTGTACCTCATGCTTTACAGAAGGACCTGCAGGCAGCTCCAGGCCTGATGTAAAAGGGGGTCTGACTCTAGTGATTTAGCCCATAAAGACAGCCTAAGCCTCCCCTGCTGTACATACCATTTCAAGGGTGATTTAAGCACTTCTGCAAATCACTGTGTAAGCTGGGGCTCAAGGAAAGAATCAGGGCCATGCTGCAATGTGGGCTGCAAAATCTCCCCTTAAAATATGAAGACTGAGGCAGCACAGACACCTTATACAGGGGCTGTATAAGGTCAATGTAAATGTACTGCCCTTCACTCCTTCACACACTGGTAATATATTTGTTGAGAATGTTACCTGCTCTGCAGGCTCAAACTTCAGCCACGCCGAGCTTTACCCCAGCTGACAGAAAAGGCTGTTTTCTCATAGTTTTACGTACCCATTAATACTAAACCAAGCTCAGCATCTGAACTGGCTCTGGCTAGAAAGGGGTTGCTGCAAGCCTTCCCTACGGAGGACACATCCTTCTGTATCTCACTGCGGGAGATAGGAAGACAGACCTGGCAGGAGCCGGCTCCCGTGGATCCCTCCCGGCTGAAGATGCACCAATCCACAGGGTCGGAGGACTTCTGGCAGTAGGAGGCAGCATCACCTTGGCTGTTCAAGGAAAGAGAAGCAGCTCTGGAGTGGCTCAGGATTTTCAGATGACTTGCCGAGAGTTGAGCACAAACATGAGGGATTTCAAAGCTTTTCCTTGGAGCGTGGCTACAGGTTACCAACCCCAAATTGTGCAGGCTTAGTAACCCTAAATTAAATCGAGCTAATGCAGGAACGCACAACATACACTCACAAACACATAAAGCCTTGAGCCTGTGATCTGCTCTGGGCTGTCAGGGCTGCACGCAGGTCGGGGTAGTGCTAGTCAGCTGCAGGCTGGCTTGGGGTGGTCTCCAAGAGCAAGGATCTCCCAGTGTGGGATCAACCTGTAAATAGTCAGATTGGCACTGTCACATGAATAGCCCCTTCTTTTTTGTCACGGGTTTTGCACATTTCTTCTCCCTGTCCGCGATGACACGGCATTTCTCCGGCAGCTACTCACAGCTTAGCTGAAAAGCCCAATATTTTGGAAAGTATTTAATGTGTGTTAACCTCTCTTAATGTGATTCAGCAACTACAAATCAGGACAGCCTGCCTCTCCTGGCCAGCTGGATATCACAGCCAGTGCTTCACACGGGCTGGACAGTGCGCGGCGTTTTCACTCTCTTTAGGTGGCAAGCACTGACAATTGGTACTTTTATTTTTAACCAGAGATCACGCATTTTTAAAGGCTTCACGCAATCCAGGGACCTTTGATCTGCTGTGCGGATCTAATTAGACCTGTATGTAGCTCTGATTTGCACAGGTGCAGCTTAGGAGGAATCTTGTTGCATCTGAAGAGGAATTGGTGCAAAAAGGCATTAACCCAGCCCCAGGCCCCACGCCCCAGCTGCCAAAAGGCTGCCTGTCCAGGGAGGGCCCACGCTGGCACCCTGGCTCCACGGCCTGTCCCACAAACAAACCTGTCCCAAATTCTCCCCGCTGTTATCTCCATCCTGGTGGTGTTCACTACACAGGAGCTGCTGGCCACCCGGTGTGCCGAGCGAGGCCCACCCGAGGGCAGCCGGATGGCCCGTGCCCCCTGGGACAGCGACCACGCGTGGAAGAGGAGGAAGAAGAAGAAAGGGGGGGGGGGGGGAAACACAAACACAAGCCCAACTTCGGCCGGGCGAACCTCTCAGGGTGCAAGTTCCCACTAACTCACCCCGTGCGGCGAGCTGGGCCCGCCCCTCACAGCGCCGGGCGGGCATTGCGCGGGCGCTGCGCGGTGTCGGGCGCAGGCTGCGCGGGGCGGGCACCGCTTGGGCCGCGCTGCCGGCGCGCAAAGGGGGAGGGAGGAGACGCGGGGGGAGCGGGGCGGGAGCGGAGCGCGGCGGCGGCCGAGCCCGGCCGAGCCCAGCCGAGCGGCGCCGCTTGCAAACCAGCGGTGGCACTCGGGGGCTGGGGGGGGTGGGTGGCTAGTTGTGGTTTTTTTGGTTTTTTTTTTTTTTTTCTTTTCTTTTTTTTTTGAGGGGTGTGTGTGGTATAGAGCGGTGTTCCCCCCCCCCCCCCCCCTTTTTTTTTTTTTTTTTTTTTTTTAGCGGGAAGCGGGGGGAAGGTGGCGGGGGGTCCGTCCCCCTTCTGCCCCCCCCTTCCCGCGCGTGTGCGGAGAGGGTCTCGGCGGTGGGGGTGCTCCGCGCCCTCGCCCTGCCCGCGGTGCAGTTAAGATGCGCCCCGGCCGCCGTGTGGTTGCAGCGCGACGGCGCTGACATCGCTCACCATGGACAGCTTCGACTTAGCTCTCCTCCAGGAGTGGGACCTGGACTCTCTGTGGTGAGTGCTGCCGCTGCTGCTGCCTGCCCCCCAGGCGCGGGGATCAGCACACGGGAGGGGGGGGTGGTCAAGGACCGAGGGGAGGGAGTGTTATAACGGGGTGTGTATGTCTGTGTGAGCAATAACTGAAGAGGGTGCAATAATTGGGGGATGTGCAATAATTGGTGTGTGTGTGCGTGCAGTAATTTGAGGTGGGTGTACACTTACCTGGAGGGGTACCTGGAGAAGTGCAGTGAAACGGGGGGGTGCAGTGGCTCGGGTGTGCAATAACTGGGGCGGTGGGTGCATTAGCAAAGAGGGGATGCAGCGCCCCGGGAGGTCTCTCGTCCTGCCACTTGGCTCCCAGAATTGCTGGCCCGGGTGGGGCGAAGGGAGAGGTGCCCCACTGCCTTGGCTGCCAGGGTGGGACCGGGAGGTGAATGTGGTTGGGGGGGAGAGGGTCTCCTGTACTCGCCCCCGGCTTCTCCCCAGAAATCCCCTGCTCTCACCCGCCACTGGCACCTTGGGCTGCACTCCCGTAGCTCATTCCCCATCCCTCCCGCACGCCTCTTTCACCCCCACCTCGTCCCGCAACTACCCCCCGGGCCACCTTTATTACCCCTTTCCTCGACTCTCCTCCGCTTCCTCCTGCCTCTTCCCCACACCCCCACACCCCATTGCATGCCCTTGACCTCCCCCCTGCGCACCCCCGTTCCTGCCCTCCCCGGCGGCGGGCGCAGAGCTGCCAGGGAGGAGGGGAAACAATTTCTAGAAATGTCATTAGCGGCTGGAGGTGGGAAGCGCTGCCCTCCCCACCCCCCGCACCAGCCTCCCTCCCTCCCTCCTTCCTTCCCTCCTCAGGCCGCTGCTTCTGCCAAGTCCCGGAGTTTTCTGCGGGAGACACGCTCCCCGCCGCCGAACCGGCACAGCCCGGCCCGGGCTCAGCCTCTTTGGGGTCCACAGGAGGGGAAGAGGGGGGGAGGAGGGACGGGACATACACGCACTCCATGGCGGTCGCCGGCAGGGCCAGCCGGGGAGCGGGGAGCGAGGCGGCCCCGAGGTCCCCAGGGAGGGATGCGACGGTGGGACGGGATCCCGGCGAACCCCCCGATGGCAGGCGGGTGGGATGCCGGGGGGTCCCGCCTCCCCGGTCCGCTGCGGTGCTGGGCCGCGGTCAGACGGGGTAGCGAAGGCAGGTTGTGTCCGGCCTGCTGGGTCAGTCGTTTTGGGGAGCTGAGATTACTTTTGCCTGAAATCAGTTAAGGGCATGGGTTTTGTTTTTTGTTTTTTGTTTTTTTTAATTTATTTTTTTAATTTTTATTTTATTTTTTATTTTTATTTTATTTTATTTTTTTTTTAACACGTTAGGTGATCTGTGTCTGCTGTCAGCAGGGTGCCTGTTCGACAGTATCAGCTTATCTCTTCAGTGGCAGGTGTAATAAAATCAGCCGGACCAGAGTCCCCTTAGTTGCACCACTTCTTACAAAAAAATCCCTCAGGATGATGAGTTTACACTGCTGTAATAAGGGTGCTTATGAATACATGCACTGATAACATCCAGCCTAATAAAACTTCTGTATTGCTACGGGAAGTTTAAAGAGCACGTATAATACAGAATTAGTTACTACCCCATAAAAGTTTTTAATTATGGTGTTTCTGCCTGTGACACAAGTTAAGGTTATGTCCTCGTTTCAATTATAACTACCAATATTCAGTTTATATGCAAACCATAACATTTATCTCTTGACTGATTTTAAGTTTTTAGTCTATATGCATGGCTTTACAATCAAATTACATGTTTGTTGGTTTGGTTTTTTTTCTATTAAACAGTAATGGAAAGAGTAATACTTTCACATATTTGAATGTTTTTTCCTTTTTCCATAAATGAAGGCAAACTTTGGGGGATTTTTCTTTTTCTGGAAAAAGTGCACTGTTCATTAGTCTGTTCTGCAAGCTGGCTTTTGGAGTTAATACTGAATTTGAAAAGTGAACAGTAACTCTGGGAAGCTGAGGCTTCAGGCTGTGTCTGGCAATTGCTCCTTTTTATAATCTTTTTAGCATGCTATTTGACTGTTGTGGAGCCACTTTCAAATGACCATGGTCGGCGTACAGCTGTGTGGGTCCAAAGAGACATCAACCATTTTCCATCTAAATTACTTGCTTAAAAATGTCTGTATTTGAGTTACAAGCAATCTTGTGGTTTCATAGATCTTGTTGTTTGTGTTTCTCTGTAGCTGTTGCAGCTTAGAAGATAGGTTCAACAGAAGGGCTTCAAATAAAGCATTAAAAGCTGCTGCATAGTGGCAGGCCTGCGTTCATTGCTGAACTCTAATCCCTCTCTAGGTGTTGAACCCACAAATGTCCAGGGGATTTGAAGGGGATCCCACCTACATTAAGTGGAGCTCATCGGGGGGACCAGAGGGTTTGCAGGTGTTTGCTGTTGCATGTTTGCATCCTTTTGGAGCACTGGGTTTCGCTGAACAGCTTTGCCTGGGAGTATCCAAGATCACAGGCTGGAAATTTCTCATGAAGCAGCTGTTTTGGCAGATGATTCGGAATAGCCATTTTGAAAAGTCGTACCAGCAATATTCAATAAAAGCTTATTTTCCCTTAATAAAAGATTCCAAAATCTATCATGGAGACCAGCAGTGCCTGCAGTGGCTGTGCAAAGGGGGGGTCCCCAACCTCAGGCAGGGTGTGTGTCTCCCCTTGTCCTCCTGCTGTCCTGACCACTCGTGCTGCTCACTGGTTATGGATGTTCTCTAGAAAACTGATTTGGTTACTGTACTAAAATGACCAAAACAAAGCTGGTACGTTAATGTTAAGCTCCAAAGACTTGTCATGATGCCTTCAAGGGAATGCAGTGTTTGCCAAAAAGGGAAATAAAATATACCACATAGATAAGAAGTGCTTCATGGCAAAGAGCAACACTTAAAGAGACTTAATTTTCTCTGCAGCGAGGATGAATGTTGTCCTTTATTCTTTTGAATGTAGTCATAATGGCAATTTGAGCACTTAATTTATGACTGAAAATCCACATTTTGCAGTATTTGGTGAACATTTTGCTTAAAAGTGCAGTAATTAAACATTAAAGTGCTCTTCTAAAGTGCTTTTTTTATTTATTTGGTATGTTCTCGGAAAATCAGAAGGGGTTTCCAGATGATTAGCAGCATGCTAATCAATTCTTATTGTTACTTTTATACTATTAATGAATTTGCTCTCAAATTAATACATGCTATGTCTTTCACTCTGCTGTAGCATAGAAAATGTAATAATAGAGTGTGTCATGACTAAAAGATAGTATTTAATGAGTAAACTGCAATGGGAGAATATTAAAAACTGTTTTCTACTAAACAGTAGTTTTTCCAGGTTGTATTGATGCCAATAACACTTCTGCTTCCCAGAAAACTACTATAATTCAAATAGTGAAAGCTGAGTATAAACTCAAATAGAAATTTTAAGAAAACATACCAGTCTGTCACATAAACAAAATTCATGCCCGATGGTAAGCTTTTTCTGGAACATTTTGGGATGATCAGTCCAAATTAATTCAAGGTCCAATTACGCCTGACTAACAAACACATTTATCAACAACTTTGAACCACAGTCCCATCTTCTGCTTTTCTTTCTTTCTTTCTGCATTTATTTACATGCTATGTGTGTAGATTTACTTGTCTGTGCTCAAGGATATGGATTTGCCAGTGCCTTATAACTTCGTATTTGTTTACAGCTGCCAAAAGGGATGGAAAATCTCAGTTAGAGGTGACATCTTGGACAGAAGAAAACATACTACACGTGACAGAACGCAGCAAATGAGCAAATCAAAGTACTGAATTATTGGTGTGCCAGTGCTAGTTCTGCATTACTGGCATTAATATTATTATTTTCCTTATTTAACAAATCTAGGTAAAAATTCAGCTGCGTCATTAATGTGTTCTTAGGTTTAGGCACAGTGATAGACCTGGTGAAGACCACTTAGTGGAGGTTCTCTTCACATGCTTATGTAAGGTACATGTGTAGGCTGAGTTTTGTCCCATTCATTAAAAACAATCAGCAGGTTTATTTAAGCACTGTGTTGTACCAAACAAGAAAAAAAATTTTGAGGGTAATATGTTTGTTAGCAACAAACAAACCAGTGTTTGTTTAGGTAAAAGAAGCCAAGTTTGTAATTGGTTTATTTGGTACTTATCTGATACTTCTGGATGTTTTGAGTTAGCATCAGTTTTATAGGGCTTGGATAGTCATGTAAAAAATGTATAGCTGTATAGCTTCCAAGTTGAGATCAATATCAAATGGCACAGTGTAAGGTGGCCCAGTGTGTTTTACAGGGCATGTATTGAATTACTAGTTCATTTGCTATCTTTGGGTCTGCTCCTGCTCTATTTGAAGTCAATGAGAGTTTTGTTTGGAAGTTGCTATTAACAAAAAGTGGCCAGACATCCAGCAGTCTTATAAATGAACCTTTTGTAACTTCTTGATCCCAGGTTGTTTAGCTTTTAGTCACTAGATTTTATATTCATGTAAGTCAAGATTTTTTTTTCTCATGTTGCCTGGTGTTTATTTGAGAAAATTTTAGAAAGCTAATTCTGCAAATACTTCTTCTGTCATAGCAGAATATCAAGATGTGTATTTTCAGGTAATAGTAAGCAGCTACTTTTTGGGGAAAGAGGTCACTCCAACCATTCTCTCAGTGGGTTAAGAGGCTGGACCAGCTTACTTTTTTTACAAATATGTGGCAATTATACCTCCTTCCCACAAAAAAATTTAAATCAATGTATTTTTTTTATCTCCTATCTCCTTTACAACTCTATTCCAGCTTGTGTCTTTTATTTTGTCCCTTATTTCTTCCCTTTAGTTCTTGGCCACTTTCTGCCACTATTAGCTGAAATCCTACTTGTCTCCTTATTTCTGTGTTTGTGTTGTTTGCCATTCTGCCTTCCTCCCAGTGTTAACACACAGTTACCACTTTCCCTTCATTGAGATCTCATCTAAAAATTTCATCTTTCTGTGATGATTATAAGTTGTGAGCAAACAATAACAAGAGTAATAACCATAGGCTGTTTCTTTCTCCAGCTTTCACAGCATGTTCTCTCTTCCCGATGCCTGTTTTTTAGGCTAGAAGCCTTTTGGGTCAGGAATTACTTCTATTATTGGAGGCTTTTTCTTGTGGTGCTGAACAAATTGTATTTGCTAAACATTTTAAATTATAAGAAGAAGAGCAAGATTTTCATGGTCATACTACATTAGAAAGATCAACTTAATAATAATATTTTAAATATACATCTGTCGCGCCATGTAAGTGCTCGTTTGCTGGATGTAATGTACCACATCCTCCTCATTTGGTTTAAATCTCCACTGGGTCCAGAGGTTTAGCCTGTTTATGTCAGATGAGGGCATGGCCCATCGTCACTGATTTGCAGTACTCAGTCACTTTTAAATAGATTAATTATTTCTTTAAGCTTCAGCTTTGTTGGTGTCCGATAAATGAAATTTTGATACACCAGTAAGACAGTGATTGTGCTTTCATCTATTTCCCCAAGGACTGTTTGAACACCCATGTGCAATTATGTGATACAGGAGGAGAACAGACCTTTGGGCTTTCCTTCTAACACTCAGACATGTAGATTTGTGCTCCTCTGGAGTTCTTTTTCACCAGAAGTTGAGGCAGAAAAATTACTAGGTTACTGGAGAAGGATTTTCTACTTTATGTGAATATTTCAAGGAAAGTTGCAGGTTTCTCGAAACCAGTGGGAGAAAAATGTGGGGCACTGAGCTAAAAGAAAAGACACAAAAAATATACTGGCTGTGAGAACATCCTGTCATCCTCATATTAGGAATGACATCATACCGACTTCCACAACACTCTCATTAGAAAAAGCAGCTGTTTCATTGGAAGTGTTTTAACTTCATATAACACATTAATCCATTTGCATCATATTTATGACAAAGAAACAGCAAAGCAGAGATAAGAGTTTGAGCAATTATTCACAATATATGTTCAGAGATACCTTGAAGTCTGGTTATAGCTTTATAAACAATAAGAGTAATAAAGTAAAATCAATAGATATTAAGTAAAACTGGTACAAGCTAGAAAACAGGAAGGTTAAATTCTGTGTGAGATGGTGTTTCATCTAACAGACTGATCAAGTTGTAACTTTGAAGTGACATCCTCACAATATGAGATTTCAAAAAGATGGCATTTTGTAGGAAACACGTGAAGTTTTTTTTTAATATGGGCTGGTTGGTTGTAAGGCTAATTCCAGTGAAAAATCAGTAGTTCTTTGTGGAAAACTGAGGGAAGGAAAAGGGAAATCTTGAAACTTCCTTGGTTTTGAGCAAGACTATCTCTGTATCATAGACTCATAGAATCATAGAATCGGATGGGTTGGAAGGGACCTCAGAGATCATCAAGTCCAACCCTTGATCCACTACCGCTGCGGTTACCAGACCATGGCACTGAGTGCCACATCCGGTCTCTTTTTAAATATCTCCAGATATTTAAGAGAATCCACTACTTCCCTGGGCAGCCCATTCCAATGTCTGATCACCCTCTCCATGAAGAAATTCTTTCTAATATCCAACCTAAACTTCCCCTGCCACAACTTAAGTCCATGCCCTCTTGTCTTGCTGACAGCTGCCTGGGAGAAGAGCCCAACCCCCCCCTGGCTCCAGCCTCCTTTCAGGGAGTTGTAGAGAGCGATGAGGTCTCCCCTGAGCCTCCTCTTCTCCAGGCTGAACACCCCCAGCTCCCTCAGCCTCTCCTCACAGGACTTGTGCTGGAGTCCCTTCACCAGCCTGGTTGCCCTCCTTTGGACCTGCTCCAGGACCTCAATCTCCTTCCTGGACTGTCCCTTTCCATGTGGCTGATGGGAATTACCATCTCAGTGCTGCTGCCCGGGGCTGGAATTGCTGGCTGGCTGCTCTCAGGGAGCCCACCAGTCTCCTTTCAGGCTGAACCTACTGTATTTGCATCATTATCTGCAGGGATATTCGCTGGCCTTCTGTCTCTTAAAATCAATATCATTATTATGCATGCTGGTGCTGCCTGAGTCCTCAGTAAAAATGGACACTTGTAGTTTAATACTCAGGTATATAATTTCTGAATAATTTGTGGGTTACTATGAATTTATATTTAGGAGAAAGAGGGAATGAACTGTAGCAAGAGATAAATGAACATGATGGCAATTATTAATATTATGTTCTGAATGGTTTTTGTGTCTGTTTAAAGGTAAAAATGGAGAATTGGTGTTCTTGTCTTATAGCTTGGTATCTCAGCTTTCCTAATACTTAAGCAAGCAAAAAGTAGTGCTAGTGTCTGTATTTTATCCTCTTAGGAAGTTTTTAACCTGCATCCATGTACCAAGGACCTGGATACAAGTGTATCTTGGGAAATATGACAGTAGGAATGCAATTTAAACTTATCCTCAGAGATCCTTTTGTATTCTTTTTAAAAAATAAATTAGTTCCAATGCAACAGTGGTGGTCTAAGCAGTCAGAAAGCACTTCAAATTATGCAGAAGGGACCACAAGTTTTTGCTAAGATTTTTTTTTGTTTTGTTTCTCAGTAATGATGATTCACAACTGTAAGTACTTAAAACTAAAAGCAAGAGGGTTATATCTGACAAAGCTTCTCAACATCTTAATGTAACCCAGTCTTTCCATGTGGTTGTTTTCCCGTGTTTTAGACCAAAGAAAGAGTCCTTTGTGGCTCAGCCTTAGTTCACTGAATGGCGGGAGTGAGAAAATGGAGGATGATGGTGATATCTTCTTACACTGAGTATATTTTGATTGCCTTGAGCTGTTATTACTTCTTATTCCACATATCACTTTGGAAGTCCATCAGGGAGAAAATGGTGGCCTTCCTAGTCTGTGCATTGCCATGATGGTGCAGTCTAGGTGCCAGAGCACTATGATGATCTATGGCAATAGAAAAAATGCAAGTACAATAGATGTATGAAGACGAAAAAGGATTAGTGAAGCATGCATTCACAGGGCCTTGAGTTCAGATTCAGAAGCCATCCTAGCAGTGGTCTCTCGTACCATCCAACTCCTTGTTTCTGTACTTGCCTTTGCTTTGGTCACTGTGAAGGTTTTGGGGGAGCCTGCTCTAATGTACAGGTGTTTGGCAGATATTGTAAACCTCCCCTGTGGGAGTTTAGCTTTTGCATTGACATTGCTAGATGATGCCTACCTCCTAGAGATGCTCCAAGAGAAAGTTAATTCTTTGTCACTGATCACTTCTGATTGACCAGGAAGTTTCTGCTCTCAGATGTGTGTATGTTAGGGGGGAATGATGTAATTTTAATATTTTTGTGCTCTTTGTCTTAGAAAAAGCAAGTGCAGTAGATGGTTGAACCTCAGTGCAGAAAAAGTGAACAGTTTGTTGGCAGAGATATTGTGCAGAAGATAATTATTTTGATATGCAACTCCTAGAAGACACTTTTAAACTTTTTTTCTGTCTCTGAAGTGGCCAGGGAGTGAACCTGTCGTGTCATGGACTGTTTTTTAAAGGACAAAGTAACAATAACAGCTAAGCATGCATTTCTTCATTTGTGTTTAGCAAGGAGAGTGTAACATTTTCTGCAGAATGATGACCCTGAATTACCTAAATGTTGCCCATATAAAGAGTAAATTAATGTTACAGTGTGCTTTGTTTGTGGTTAGGCCCCAAGACTGTCAGGAATTTTGTGGTACAAAAGGAGACTGTGTGCTAGTCCATTTACTTAAGGTTCCCTGCAAGAAAACCACCATGATCTCAACTGATCTGAATTAGCATCACTACTTTGCCTTGTTTGTTTTGGTATAGCAGCGTGTTTGCAACTAGCTTTTGGATCTGTACCCCTTTTCCTGTGTAGATGGGTCCAAAAGTGACAGGGAACCATACATTTTTCCTAAGTCATTGAGTCAGATTGCTGCTTTCTCAGATGAACTTCTGAGAAGGAGTGAATACCTTCAAAACCCTGTCATGGTCTATCATAAATGTGGCATGGATTTTGGGTTATTTTGTCACTGCCACTGACAATGAAAATCTGTCCTGCAGCTATAGTGTCAGTAGGAAAAATGTGCATATTTCCAATATCTGTGGGTTACTATAGCCCTGGCAACTTAGTACTGTTGATTCTGCAACATCTGAAGATAAAATGGCATGAGATAACCCCAATCAAGGAAAACATAGATAAATGCTGTTGCTCTGGGACCTGTTCACTTTTGAAGATCTGAGCAAAGTATCTCTTCATGACACTTTTCAAGGCTTGGCATTACACAAGAACTTTGGTGTATGGCTTTGTGTACATACATACAATGTAGTAGAAATGCAACCTTTTCTTGTTGTTGTTCTTAGAAATATATAAGTAGCAATATCTTGAACTAATTACAGCTGATGTAAAGCACATTTAAGGAAACCCATTAGCAAAGAATTAGAACTAGAGCAGATTAGCTATTTAATGGCCCTGACTGTAGATCTTTTGATGCCTTGGTAGCTTTTCTAACACTCATTGCTCATCTGTCTTGACTAAATGACTGAGAAGATTCTTTCAAGTCACAGTCTAGTTGTAATGGGAAAAAATTGCTGTTTTCAGCTGAAAAAAATTATTATCTGGAAATGTAAACTCTACTGAGTTCTATAATGCATTTGTTGTTGAGATTTAAAGCATTATTTTACTGTTCAATGTGACTGTATAATAGAAAGAGCAATCTCTATTATGCTTCCTTGGAGCTATTAATTATTTACTTTCTTCAAATACAGATCATAGACAATTCTACATGACTTCCCTTCTTAAAGACTTTAGTGTCTCTCTTTAGTTTTGGATGCTTTGCAAATGCCTGTAAATTCATTTTCACCAAAAGGGGAAATAAGTAATTTAGACTTTTGCAGCTGTTTCATAATTAATTAATTTCAATTTAAAACAATCAAGTAGTGCCCATCCATTGTTCTGTATGCTTTTCTGAGACAGTAAGATTCACAGTATCAAAATAAGTTCCAGATGGAAGTGCATACTTCATAATCAGAGAAATAAAACTGGTTTTGTCAAAAACCTGAAGAGTTCTAGATCAAAATAGAAAGTATTATGCCTAAGCATATTTTTCAAGTTTTGAGCAGTTACTTTAAGAATTACTTAAAAGTACCAATTTGAAATGTTACATAGTGCATTAATTTATGAATAGAACTATAGAGTGAAACAGTGATGGAGGACTATTTATTCTTTTTTTCCCTCAAATACTCCTGGCATCTGTTAAAATGTGGCAAGCTTAGCCTCTTTTCCCCCTTTTTGGCACTCTGTTTTCTATGGCAAAAGAAATATTTGCAATGATAAATCATCTCTTTGCTAATAACCAATAAATAACACATTCTCCTTAGAGAACAAAAATTATGAAATGAGCAGAAGGAAAGATTATCAAACTGGGACACTGAAAAATTCTGTGTGTTCTTATACTTTATCAAATATTAGGTTTAGTTAAGGAACTTCTGAAGTTGCAGTTTGCAATGAGAGTAAAAAGTCTTTTCTGAACACGAAAGACACTTATGTAAGAGGTTTATATTATGTAAATGTTACTGCTATTGGCCCATTATAAAGGAACACCTGATATTCTAAAAAGCATTTGCAAATAATGGGATAGATGCAGCATCCTCTAGTCCTGACTCGGACAGCTTTTTATTTGAAGTCAATGAAAGTTTTTCCTGAATAAAGGTGGAAGAAATTAGCCCATTCATTATTATCTGAATTACATCGAGAGTTGGCTGCTAAACAATAAAATCATGATTCATAACATAACGGCTTCACTTAATTCTTTTGTAGTCTTAATATATCTCATTATATGGTACTTCTGTTCTTTCCTCTCTGAGCAGTATTCAGATTAATAACAACCACCTTTATATAACTGATGGTTAGACATGTTTTGCTGCCTTAGCAAGATCAAAGGATTTTAGATACCCTTTTGGGATAGATACCAAGAATGGGATGATCAATCTCTTCTGTAACAATTAAGCACAGTGTAAATACCTCAGGGTACCCAATTAAATGCAAGTAGTTTGCCAGATGCTGAGAGCATCACTTGTTGTCAAGAACTTCCCGAGTATTGTAGGACAGTCCAGAATTTTTTAAGGATTAGCGGTGGTCCAAGTTGTCAGTCCTCTGATTTCTGCTCGTTCAGCTGTGCCCTGCCTTAAGCAGCTTGCTTGGTATGTGGAGTTAGGGTTGAAGCAACAGATACTTTGCTTCCCCCCAGGAACCTTTGGGTGGGAAGGAGGCAATGATGGAAACTGGTAGCTTCAGCTCCTCTCCTGCCAGTGGTCTGAGAGGAATGGGACTTCCTCTCTGAGTGAGGGACATATAGAAAAATAAGAAGAGGAAGCTGGAGAAGGGTATAAGAGAAGGAAACTGAAAAGAAGAGGGACCCCCAAAAAGGCTTTAATATGAAGCTGGAGTTAACCCCTCACCAGGAAGCCATCTGCAGCCTTCAGGCTCTGAGAATTCTTTTTATCTGGAGATGTAATCGAAACAACATGTGTAACATCTGCAAGATGTCAGGTTTGTCAAAGTTAACTAGAAAAATGCATGCTGTGACACACTTGCACACAGCAAAGTAACCTATAGCTATTATATATATAAATATTATAAAGAGGAAAGAAAATAGTCAAATAATGAAAGTTGCAGTTAATTCTGGAGCATGGATGACTTGAAATTAAACTGCAGTGAAGATTTTCCAGAAGAAGAGACAGCCCAACTCTTCCTCAACAGAAACAATAGTGAAACTCTTCATGTTCCTATCATAACCAGTATTTTATTGATGGACTGGAATGACTACTGCTCTGCACCAGTTCCAGGGAGAGAGTGGCAGCCTTGTTACTTTGCCCTTCTTCTTGTTGCTGTTGTTATTCCTGTGCATTACCATGGGACTCTGCATCTGTAGGTAGGGACCCAGATTCTCTGGACTAGATGCTATTCAGACACAAGACAAAGAATTGGTCGTGGGACAAAAAAATTTGCAGACAAAGTGAAAGATCAAAGAAAATGATGGATATAGACAAAACTGGTCGAAAGGAAAAGACAGGGTGTTTTAATCATCCAAATCAACAGAGGTGGCAAAAAACTTCCAGCCTGACAGTGCTGCCAAATATATGAGTGTGAGAATGATGGGAAAAACCAGAATTTTCTTTGCAAGAACCTCAAAAAGAATAATAAAGTGATTTTGTGCATGCTTATGAGGGCTCCTCCCAAGCATGAGTGACAGCACAGGGATACCCTGAAGGTTCTAGTTGGAAACTTGGAGGCTAAATTGCCTAAATAGGCCAAGAGAAGAGTAGAGTCAGCCTTTTTAGTAACGACTTTTCATAATGATGGGGATAGGCCACAAAAGGCCTATGGTGAGGGAAGTAGGAACCAGTGAAAAGATGTAAAGAAAAGGGGCTCATAGTCAAAGCATTCCGCCTGAGAAATGCTGTTTGCCTCAACAACCCAGCTGGAGTTGTCTCTCCTCTGTGAAGTTCAAATGTGCAAACCAAATGTGCAGCAGCAGGAAAAATCCCCTTCCCAAAGATCTCAGTAGATCATAGAATCATCTGAGTTTGAGTTGGAAGGGACATTATAGATCAGCTAGTTCCAACCCCCCTGTTATAGGCAGGGACCTCTCCCACTACACCAAATAGCTTAGAGCCCCATCCAGCCTGGCCTTAAACACTTCCCTGGAGTGTACATTGTGTACTTCTCAGGGCTTAGTGTGCTGGAATGCTGATAATTATCAGGTATTCTTCCAGGCAGTCCAACATGTCATCAGAATACATGTGGCACCAATGGGAACTAATTAAATATACCTAGTACTGTATGGAGTATTCCAGTACTGCTGCTCCAGATGAGTGAGTCTTGGAGCCCACACTTGAGTGCCAGTCAAGTAGACCTTAATTCCCACCTTTAGACTACTTCTCATTGAAAGCCTTTAAGTAAACAGAATTCTGATTTTTTCAAACAAATATGTAACTCGCATGTCTTCCTTTCCGCAGCTCATATTCACATGCAAAACCAGGTCATAAAATTTCAGTGGTGCTTATACTGTAACTTGGCTGGTGGAAGAAAAGTAATCTGTTAAAGCTGAAGTCATCATAACTCATTAGGTGCTAATGTATCTACCGTGTGGTAGAGAAACTGGCTACTTCTATTGAAATGCTGCAAGTTCACCCTTATCCACTCACAGTTCCCTTTGGAGGATTGAAAAGTACAAACAAGTTTTCTCACAATACACCCCAAAAGTATGTTGAAGGCACTGTGTTTACCCTGTCCTAGAAGTGTGTCTCTGCTTGCAGACAAATACAGAACAAAGTGAATCCAGAAGTTTGAGTTTGGTACCCATATTTCCTCCTAGGAAGTCTCAGGAAAAAAAAGTGATTGTATCTGTTCACAGATTTCCCGTGTATGTGCAGTAAATCCAACATGTTCTGAACATGCTGCTGGCCTTGCTTCACCTGGTGGTGAACCATGGCACTAAATCAGGTGAACTGCACATGTATAGCAAATCTGATGCACCTGAATGCAGGCATACAGGATGGTTAGGGTTCCACCATGACTGGCTTACCTGTGAGTCCTGGGTAAACTGCTGACTTCCTATTTTCAGGGCAGAATTTCCAGGGCACGTTGAGTGGGAGCATGGGAGACTAAAGCTTGAGCATTATTTCTCAGTGTGCCTGTACTCATTGAAGCCACAATACCACACTGAAAATATGAACAACCCCACACTCATTAGGGTTGTTTCTGCCAACTTAGGTATTTTTTTGCAAATTACACCTCAAAGCCTTACAAGTTCGAATACATTCTCCAATTTCTCTGCACACAGGTTTTGTGTGCATCTGGTGAATCCGTAAGAGTGTCATAAGACATCAGCATCCTGAGTGCCTTCTCAGTTTGCACCGAAACATTTACTTTTGGATGAGAGCTTTTGCTTAAGAGCTGTGAATCACCTTCCTGCAGGTGATGGAGGTCAGAGTGTCTCAGATGGGGAGATATTGGAGCCTGATAGTCCCACACTGTGACTGCATATTCTTCTCACCCCTCTGAGGATGTTCAGAAGTGGTGAACTTCAGGCTACAGTGGAGATGCTTGTATGGGCCAAGGGTTTCTCTCTGTCCTGTAGGCCAGCTGGCTTGGCACAAATTATCTCCATGTGGTGGAAAACAGGGTGACTACATGCAAATTGCCTTTTGGAAGTACTTCCTCTCCACTTGACTACTGAAGTGCTAAATGTAGGCACAGGTTTTGGTTGGTTCTTTCTGGTCTGAGTGGGAGCAGGTACAAGTCCCACTGAGAAAGAGCAGCTGAGGATTCTGACTGGATGAGTACTTCCTTTACCCTCACATTTGCACACCCCTGTAAGACTGGGTGACCGATTTTATAAAAATGAGCACATTTCCCTCTTTACTTGCTCTGGCAAATGAGCCTTCCTTACCATCATGATATGGGCTGCATAGAAATGAAGCTGGGGACTTTAATGGATTGTAAATCACTGTACTTGTGTTTAAATAAGTAGTATATTCAGAGCAAAGATGCTAGCGTGATTTCAGTAAACCAGGAAGTGTTTGAGATATTACTAGACCTTACTGAATTACAGTTCAACATCTCCCTAAGACATTCTCACAGTAGTTTTCTGTGCCAATTTGGGACACTGCCTTTAAGCTAGGTAACAATTCTGAGCAAAGTTGGAGGGAATTCATGTTTTACTTCAGCTAGGCGACATGCTTATCAAGTCAGCTACCTCCAGTCTGATACAGCAGGCTGCCAACAGACTTGTCACAATTTATGAAGAGAGTTTGTAGTGGAGATGGGAAGTATAATGAAAACCACATCCACCAATTAAACACCTACATTTCCTTTTAGAGTCCAAACAATGGATGGCTTTCCTTTTGCAAAAGAGATTTCTTAAATCAAAGCAACTCATAGAAATAATATAAATTAGGAAGGAAGCTTTGAGTAGATCTTTAATTAGTCTCTAGCACAATGACATAGTGACGTGTGACACATTCATGAATATCATCTACTTGCAAAGATTAAGCTCTCAGCAATCAAGGAAAAGTAATGCAACCAAATATGGGACATGTTGAGGTCAAGTCTTTAGTAGATGTGATATGTCTTTTCCTGATAGGTAAAGAATACACCCCGTGCTTTTCTTAGTGTGTGATACATATTTTTAATACCAGAAAATTAACATCAGTCATATTTCACTCAAGTGAACAGAAGACAACTTCATCTTAATTGGAAGACAGAGAGAGGGATCTTTGAAAATAACTGTGGACTTGTTGAGCAGAGGATGAGGTAAATCCTGGTTATGACACATGCTGCAGTATTGCAGCTAGAGGGATAGCAACAGGAGACTGGGGAGCTGTTTTCTCTGAAAAAAACTGCTGGTATCAAAACATTTCATTCCAAGGACACAGAAGAGCATAACAAACACTTCAGAGAAAGGGTGTCAAAATTAATTTTACATAATTTTACTGACAACACTCAATTACCATACAGTTGATATGGGCCAGATGCATTGGAAGACATTAGGAAAATACACCGGGTGATGCTAAAACCCAATGATATTATAATTATTAACACTGGGGCTGTATTTACCTCAGTTGGTGCTCTGCGATATTTGGCACTTGTTGCACTGAACATCACATCAGTAGAGCTTTTAGCAGTTCAGCTGTGTACATAGGGAACAACATCTGTGTTCATCAGCTTTGTCCCGTGTTTTTTCAGGAGTCAAGACTGACTATTTTGGGTTTTGTGTCATGTGAGTACAGCTGTGTTTCTCCTAGACCAAAGCCTATGGGGCTGTATAGTGCTATACATGAAGCCCCACTTCAGTCTCTGTTAGCTTTGGGATCTCTGCACCCCCCGTGTTGTGGAGAGGTGCCCCAAGCTTCCTGGAGGGTATGAGCTACGCGAACTTTTTTAGTGGGCACATGCTCGGTACCATGTCAAATGAGTACTATTTTGGGAATCTGTCCTATGCATTTCCACCCCTTTTCTCATAGTCTGGGACACCTGGCAGGCTTCAAAGGAGAGGTGTGGAACCAGGTTCATCAGTTAGGCAGTGTTTTCTAAGCATGATAGAAAGTCAGTAGGTTGCTTATTGTAAAGTACTTCATACAGTGATGCATCTAAGCCTGGAATCTGCAATCTAAGATGTATGGTTACTGAGCAAATCAGTCAGTTAAGGCAAGAGACATAGTTTTATAGCTTATGGGAAGATGCATACTAAAGGAGCACAGAAGAATCATAGGTCTCCATTATAAAGAAAAAGCAAGCAGCTCTGGAAGTTCAGAGTGCAGCAGGCAATCCACAAAGGATGCTTGTTAGCAGTCTGGAGACATACCTAGGGTGGAAGCTTGAATTGGTACTAACATACTAGCTGTCTATCCATCTGAACTACTAAAAATCACTTTCACTGTTTCTGTCATTTAATATGCCTAACAGTTGCCTCATCAGCCATAAATTCCAGAGTTATTTGGAGACATAGCAAAGCCCATGATCAAGAAACCCAGCTGGACACCCAAGATAGTGTGGTTTTCTGGCAGAAGCACATACAGACTTATCTCCAGCTTTGCTAGTGCTTGTGTCCAGAGACAGTTTGAGGATTAACAGACTTGTTAGCCCAGTACAGCAGGTTCTAGAAAAACTTAAGGTATGCTATGGCCACATGCTGCTTGTATGTCACAACTTATAAAGCTTTGGGGTTATAACACCCAGGGAAGTCAGGACTCCCGCTTTTCCATCTGAATATTTCAGTTGCTTTCTTCCTGGCCCATGATCCCTCCATTCCAAGATCCGTGTTGTGCTCAGGCTCCAGGAAGGGTGATGAAGAGCTTGTCACCCAGAAAAGCCTTTGGCCTAGTAGGTAGTGCATGTTCCTTTCGACTGGATCTATAGATGTGAACCCCATGCTGGGGAGATACTTGTATCTGGGCTTCCCCTTTTCTTATGATGGTGTTTTTACCACTGGGATGTTAGCAGAACTCTGTGCTTGGCTTTGTCCTTTGATTTTCTTTTCAAAGAGAGGTGTGCCCTCATTGTCTGACCTAAATGCCTGAGGGCACATGGGTGGGACTCAGGCTGTGAGTCCTGCTTTGACTGGAAGTGTTCAAGGCCAGACTTGATAGGGCTTTGAGTGGCCTGGTCTAGTGGGAGGTGTCCCTGCCCATGGCAGGGGGGGTTGGAAGTAGATGATATTTAAGGTCCATTCCAACCCAAATCATTCTGTGATTCTATGACTGTGGAGTCTAATCACAGCAAAAGTCATAGTTCTCTTTGACATTTTGCCTTGGCAGGCGTAGGGTTTGGCTTGCAGCATAGCCTCTGGGTATTGAGAAAGCTGGCTGTTGGCTGCTGGCTTCTCCCCATCCTCAGATTCAGGGAGATTTGTCACCCAACGCAGCGCTGTGAGATCCATTTTGGGAGTTGGGTGCCTAATTCTGCACCCAGCTCTGCAGCTCATCCCTAGTCCCAAGTCTTGTACCAGAACATTTAGATCTTAATGTAATTACATTTATTAAGTTTAATATTATCCACCAGATTGTTTGAAGCCAGCTGCTTCTCTCTAGTGAGGACAAGTAAGTATTATTTCAGAGGAGTCAGGAACATTTGTCCTATCTTTTAGTTTTTCAGAGGAAGCATGTTTTCCTGGAAAGTATACCCAGTTTTGTTGTTAATGCCGAGATGGTCTGAAAAGACAGAAGATAATTCTCATGTAATCTAATCTATATAGGATATTTCTGGAGAGCCCATTACTGGTGTCTGAATGACAAATGGAGGCCTGGATTGCACCTGCCAGGTATGTGCCTGGGGAAAAGACATGTGCAGTACATAAGGGTAAAGGCATGTGTGTCCTCATGCTCTCATGCAGGAACTGTCCTCTCTTCAGTATTTTCTGGTGAGACATAATCATACCCAGTAGACAGCAGGTCAGATTTCTAAAAGAATATCAGTAACTACAGGCTTGCCTATATATGAGCAAGAAAAATGCATGAGGATGTAAACTGAGTAGCCTGCTGTACAGTCTGCAGGGTGCTGGCATTGGTATGTGGAAAATTACACACATATGTGCAGTTATTTAACTGAATTTTCTTGTATAGTTTTAAAAAATAGCTAATGTAATGCCTCTGTAAAATCTTAGGCGTTTCATGTAGGATCGAGATGTATCTCTAAATGATAGTGGTTAAAATCAGTCACTTTTGTCCAAATTTTAAAGATAGCCTTCATCTGCAGTTGGCAACTTCTGTCATACTCCTCAACCTGGTGCAGACATGAGCATGATGCACAGATTTCTGTGTTAGCAACAGCAGATGATTTACTTGCAGAAGGAAGATGGGGACAAATAAGCATCCTGTTCTGTTCCTGTCGGCAAGCACATCTTTATCTGTTCTTGCTGCAGTCGCTTGTTCCTCAGGGCTGCTCACACCAAACAACACTGAGCAAACAGAATGAGGTTTCACCCCTGTGTTTGCATCTGCTCCTCTGCAACCACCTCTGGGCTGTTGCAATGAAGTCTCTAGCTGGTCCAGCTTCCTGCTGCCTTTCTCAGTCTTTTACATATGCTCCATCAACCTCAAAGGGCTAGGACCAAGTCTAGGACTATGTTGTGGCGATCAAGTGTAGCCAAAGGGGAAAAAAGAGGATGTAGTGTACAAGATTCCCTGCATGGGACAGAGAATGGGAATGTGATAGTGGGAAATGAGGGTTGCTTAAGGCCAGGCCATCACCTAACTGCCTGGGAGAGGGTGGCAACCTGCCCTCCTTAAGGGAGATGCTGACAGCTTCTCATGGCAGATGAGGACAGCTCCTCTCCTGCTGACCATGCAGTAATGTCATGGTTAAAGAAAAGGGTTTACTCAAAAGAAGGAGAAAGAAAAAAGGCTCCCCATTCCCTTCAGGATGCTGGCAAGTATCACTCATCTGACAACCAGAGAAAAGAGGGAAATGAAAGGGGATTCAGGTTTTCCACCTCATCTCTATTCTTCTCAGGTGAGGAGAGGATGGCTGCCTACAGAGGGTTAGTTGTCCCTCATGTCCCTCAGTGATTTGGCCTAGGCAAAAGAGAGTTTCACAAGGGTGGCTGGATCTCAGTGAAGAATCTCACCTGTTGCTGCTGTGCTGCACCATGTCCCTCTCCTCCCACCCCCAATATTCTGTATTTTCTCACCAGTGAGAAGCAGGCAGGGAGCTTGGGTAGCAGGAGAGCTTCTTTCTGGAGCTTTAGGCTGTCAGAGGGCTTCTTATTCTTAGTGCAGCAACCTTTTCTTGCTGGTTGTGTCTGGTCACTCTGAGTGCAAAGCAAAATAGGGAATGTGGCTGTTAGCATTTATCCTCCCTAGACCCCAGCCTGCATTCAGGGATTCTGGTTATTTCTGGAACCGGGTTACAGTGCAACATGTATACATTAGCAAAATCAAGCCCTTATGCTGTTCAGGAAAATTTGGCTCTGAACTATATAGCTTAAAAAGCTATCTGTCTGAGCTACTTAGTATACTGCACAGTTTTTGCTAGCTGAATGAAACCAATAGCATTTCTATGAACACAAAGCTTTTGACAATAGTCCTTGAACTATCAGTGGTAAGAACCATTCTCTTAGTTTTTAACTTCTAACTCATGATGTATAACATAGCCCTCATTTGAGGATAAGAGGTTAGTATCTTATTGACTTGGCTTTAAATTGAATTTCATTGTGTTAAAGAGTATCTGTCTTTTTTTTTTTTTTTTTTTTTTTTTTTTTTTTTTTTTTTTTTTTTTTTGTGCAGTGAGGTATATTCTAACATATGAAATATTTGACATTCATGTAGCTGTAAGGCTAGACTTTGGAAAACATTCAGCTACAAAGCTAAGATGGTATTTAGTGAAAACATCCCAGAAAATTATGATTTTACAATTACCTTATTGGCAGTTTGATTTTAATGTAGTTTTGCTGATAGCTACCATTGTACTTAAGGATTGTAAATTAATTAGACATACTGCTTCATCTACTCAGAAGGCAGGAGAAGAGCTGAGCTAATAGCTATGGGAGTGCTGTACCAATTTGAAACAGAGGCTAAAATGACATGATAGAGGGAGAGGTTAGTCCTCTCCCAAGGTTGTCACTCCTGGTCACATTTTAATGTGAATTTATTGGACTGAAAGAGGTTAAAGAGGTAATTTTGCCCAAGAAGAGAGGAATTTCTAACATTAAATGGAACTCATCAATAGTTCTGGTGTCTATGGGGAGTTGTCAGATTCCATAATATTAACCATGTAATTAACAGGATATATAAAGTGATGTGCTTTCAAATAATTTATATTTCAGATGCCTTTCAATGTGCTAATAATGCCTCTCTTTTTTTCCTCCAGTCTCTTGGAGTCACTGCATGCCTTCCCCACATCCCCCCCATCTGTATAGAAACCCTTCACATCTATCAGAGAATTCTAACTAGTGCTCGTTCCCAGGGGTGACTTAATGGACAAAGTATGGATAAATCCACATGACAAATCCACTTTACAATATGGCACAGCTGGCATTCTCTGCTCAAGTTCAGCTCACAAATAAACTTGTAGAGAAACTGCATCAGTGCAGAGTGCAGGTCAGTGCATATTGCTTCATTGTGTCCTGGAAATGACCTCTCAGATGGGTGGTGGTGATGCACCATCTTGCATCCCCTTTCAGACAAGTCGAAGTGTGAGGGGTCATTTGGAGAGTACTTTGCAAGAGAGTGTGAGCTTCTTGGAGATGCTTTTGCTGCTCTTTAAAACTTCATATTTCTGTCTTTAGTGATTGGGCTTTGAATGTTTTTTGGGTCTACTGTATAACTGCTAGAACTCAGTTTAGTTTATTATTATTCATTATAAGTATCATCATTATTATTGTTATTATATTGTTATTATTCAATATCAGTCATCTTGATTGGGGAAAAAAACCTTCCCTGAGCAGTGAAATTACCAAAACTAGACAACAGTTTTGTGTCTTTTAATCCAACAGCCCCACTATATGAGCTTCATCAGTGACTGTATCTCCCTCCTGCTCCTTTTTGTTGACCTGAGGAGAAAACACCAGCACCTGGGGTGGTTTCAGAGCTGTGCCTGAACTGAATGGTGCTCATGTGCTGATGGACGTCTGGCTGCAATCAGCTGGCACGGATAAAGGACTGAGTTATTAGCACTGTGTAAACAGCTACTGATTTTCAGTAAGACTTCTTTTGAAACCTCTGTTAGATTTGGTCTAAATCGATTAGCAGGTTCTAAGTAACAGTCAGGAAAGGACAATAGGTGATGGAGAAACACCATGGTGCTTTGCTTCCCAAGGAACCCTTGCTGACCATGCAATACATGCCAATCTGTGCAACAGACTTGGTTTAAAAATAAATTAAAAAAAAAAAAAGAAATACAATTCTTGCTTCAAAACTGTATTTTCTTGGAGATGGAACAAGAAGTGCAGGTTGAGTATCTGTCATGGAGCCCAAAATGCATACTTGCAGGAAATTTCCTGCTTGAGTAGATAAGGTCTTTCAGGAAAGGTGATGGGGGAGGTAGCACAGCCTGTGGAGAGCTGTGTCTGCACTGGACCCAAGGCAGAATCTCACAGTGGAAGAATGCTGACCTCTTGTAGTTACAGCTGAACTTTTACAAAACTACAAAAAGTTGAAGAGTGAAGGAGGGTGAAATCTGGACCTTGGTCCTAGACAGGTCCAGTTTCCCAATACATATTCAGCAGCATGACGAGGACCAAGCCAAAATCTGTCCTGCAAACCCCACATGTCTGAATGTAACATGCTGGATTTATAAGCTGGTCTGGTTGCTGGATACTCTAAGAAGCACATTTCTCTGTGACTGAAGAGGAAAAAGGCTGGTCTAGCTGCAGGATGCTGGCCTAAATGTGGACCCATGTAAGAAAACATATCTGCTTAGTGGCACTGGAAGGTTTTCAAGCTAGTTTGCCCTGTTATATGTAAGTATCATATGGGAAAAAATACTGGTTCCATATTGACTTACCATACTGGAAGCATTTTTCTCTTATATCCTTAATATATAACTGATAAACATAATGTAATGACATCGTACATAGATTTTTAGACACATTCTAATGACTGAGTGTGTTTCTATCTAATGATGTCCAAGAGCAGTATTTTGTAGTAGCATTTACAGCTTATCAGACGTTGAGGTGTTTTCTTCTACTATGTCCTGGCCATACACTTGTGCAAATTCACTTCTATAGCCACTTACAGCAACTGAACGATAAACATTTCCAGTGACCCTACAAGATCATTTAATAATAAGGTAAAACTGCCCATTACTGCCAATATCTTTGATGCTGGAAACCAGTACAGCAGTTATAAAGCCCTGGCAAATAACTTCTCATAGAAAGCAGTGGTTTTAGCACACAGCCATGAACATGCAAGTGACCTGGGGCATAAAATTACTGCTCAAAAAAAGAGCTCTATCTCCAGAAAATGCTCAGATATCTACTTATAACAATTACAACAATGATGATTTCCCATCTGTTAGGCAGACAGTTTTAATCTGTAAAAGGTTAAGTATTTGACAGTTACTTGTTCTTACATACAGATTAGCTGCTTGAAGGTTTAACCTTTAGATGTACTTAAGCAACTACTCTTAAAAATTTATTGTTTAAAACCACCCAAATAAAAACTGTCTCATCACAACTGAAGGACACAGAAGATCCAGGGTATTTTCCCCTCCCTTCTTACCAAATTGCTCAGCTGGCTTTGCTGCTTCTTTTGTGCCTGAAAATATTTACAAGCATGCCGCTTTTTTTTCAACAGACATCGCTTCATAATTAGAGGATAAAAGGAGGACTCTGCGATTAAATATGTGGAATCAGTTATTTTGATTCAATAAAGGAGTCTGCTGAAAAACATGATTATTCCTGCACATTAAAGTGCCCTGAAAAGCTGGAGAGGGGGAGAGGAGGGAAAGAGGGGAGCTATCTTCATGTGGCCTTTGCACTTCCCTGGGAGTGGAGGCAGGGGAATTATTTATGTAGCAGCAGAAAGATCTCCAGATTTCTGTAGGCTTTTATTAATATTTCCTAGGTATCATAAAACATGAGATGTTCTAAACCTCTTGCATGGAAATGAATTAAATTAAAAGCTGTCATGTGGAACTCCATTTTTTTTTTTTTTCTTTTCTTTTTTTTTTTTTTTTTTCTTTTCTTTTCAGGCTGATATTTACACAGCTACAGTGTATCAGTGGGAAGGGTTTTCTCATTCACAGAAACAACTCTCCCTTTTTCCTTGAGTAGGCATATCAGACCATCTAAGTCTTCCTTTCATGCTACTCACAATTGTGAACTTATTCTTCTCCAATGGCCAGAATTTGGATCCCCAAATGGGTACAGTTTTTATGGAACCATCTTCCTTATCAAAATTTGCAACATATTTAGCAGAAATATTTAATTAGTGTATCAGACACATAAATCATTGAATCATAGAATGGTTTGTGTTGGAAGCCATCTTATCTAAATCCAACCCTCTTGTCATGGGCAGGGACATTTCCCACTAAACCAGGTTGCTCTTTGCCCCATCCAACCTGGCCTTGAACACTTTGGGGGGGCGGGTGGGCAACTTCCCTGGGCAATCTGTGCCAATGTTTCACTGCCTTCACAAGGAAGAATTTCTGCCTAATACTTTATCTAAATCTTCCCTCTTTGACCTTAAAAATGTTCTCCCTTGGCCTGTCACTACATGCCCTTGTAAAAAGTCCAGCTGTTCTGTATGCTTTTTCAGATACTGGAAGGTTGCTATAAGGGCTCCCTGGAGCCTTCTCTTCTGCAGGCTCAACAGCCACAGTTCCTCTATCCTGTCTTCATAGGAGAGGTGCTCCAGCCCTTTGGTTGCCTTTGGGGCCCTCCTCTTGACTTGCTCCAACAGCTCCAAGTTCTTCATGTGATGGGGGACCCAGAACTGAAAACAGTGCTCCAGGTGATGCTATGTGCATATGTTCACATGCTGTATTTTGGGGGAGATGTGAATGGAGGAGACAAGCCTTTTTTTGTGTTGAGTGCATCACTTTTCTTTTTCTTCTTGCCTGTTGTGCCATGACTCAAAGCACAGGGAGATCAGGCTGCCTCAGCAGTGGGTGTGCAGTGGCTCACACTTAGGGCAGAGGACAGTCAGAGGATGTGGTGGTTGAGTTCTCCATATAAGACTCAGTAATGGTGGACATATGGCTCGTGGAGTGGAAGTGAGCCCCAGCATATGCACTGGGCAGCAGCTGTGGTGCTCCAAAGACCTGCTCCTCTCCTGTCCTATTGCCTACACATTCTTGTAGACCTCATTTGGGCCATCTGCACCTACAGAGACTGGGCCTTGCCTGCGCAAAACCATCTCTAAGGACACATGCTGGTGCAGCAGGAGGAAGATGTTTTTTTTTTTAATTCTTGCAGTGTCATTGACCACTGTGTTTTTATGCCCCACTTACCTAGAGTCATTTTAAATGGGACTGTGGTAGGTCTGCTAGCCCCATCGTACTGTAGACTATTTCAAACCCATTAAAGTCTAATGTAGATCTGGTGACTTCAAGTGTGCTCTTTGCCAATTAGACTATTTATACTGGGCGATAAAAAAGAGTTAATAAAATCACCTTAGAACTTGAAAATCTGATTGAAGGTAATGGATTGTTTTTTCTTCAGGTGTTTGAACAATAAGATAACTTTTTAAAAGAAAAGCATTCTGTCTTTTTTAGAGGCCAAGGAACATGCAGAAATACATCTTCTTTCCCTATTTTCTCAGTATATTTTGCTCTATATTTAGCAATCGAGAGAGTCTTTCCCCTCCTCACATTATAATGAATTCTTTCAAAACTGATAGGTAGTGGAGTCATGTGCTTAACTGTAGGTTTCATTCCATATACAGAGCAAGAACTTCACTGAAGGTACAGAATGCTAGTGGCATGAATATTTAATAGTTGCACTTTTAATTTTTTTTTCATCCTTCTTTCTCTCCCTGGGATTGCCAAGCCCATCTCTCTTGCCTCTAAATCTGTATACAGGTATCTAAATTTAAAAATAAAAAAGCCACTTAGTTGGAATTTCAGAATTTTAAGATGAAATAGGGGAATGCTCGCCTTAGTTGTTGACTGTCAAGTAAAGGAAACAATATATTTTTTGTTCTTTTGGGTTTCTGGTGGTGTATAATATATTATATTTCATTTCAATCTAAGAGATGAAGTTAATGTGGAGCTATAGGCCAAAGGCACTCTGATATAAACTGGTAGAGCTCCATTGACGTCCATGGAATTAGACAAAGTGGTTGATAGTAGTTGTGGCTGTGGCATACATCTTCATCAGAAACCATGGAATTAATACATTAGGTATAGTTGTCATGTGTGGAAGCTATTATTTAAGTTAATTGAATTAATTAAAATAAATATTTATGTTTTAAGCAAAACAGTTTATGTTCTAATAAGGTAACAGACACATTTTACGCATCCTTTTCTTTGCTGGATTTTCTTCCCTACAGATAATGATCTTTCAATCTCTGTTCCATAAATATGCATGTCGTGTTCAGGTTTCTATTTAATGCATGCATGAGTAAGTAGCATGGAATTTGATTAACTTCATTAACAATAAATAGTGAGGAATTCTTTTTTAACTATTTTAGGACAAACACTTACTCACCTGCTTAATGTTACTTGCTTGAGTAACTGCCTTCATCCTAATGGGATTGCACACAGGGGTAAAGTTACTCAGATATCTATGTGCAGGCTCAGTCTTTTATTATGTAGCAACCTTTAGAGCTTTTACTATCTGGCAAGTAATCATTTATATCCTTTTTAAAAAATATTTATGGCTTCTTTGACTAATTGTTTCTAACATGACTTAGAGCCTTTTGCATTGGTACCATTTGTTAAAACACATCCAGAAGCAGGCAGAGCAGAATCATTTTTCAACTTTTTAGTGTCATTTTTATAGACAAATAACACTTGTAAATGATGGATAATAGCCAGCAGAATGCTGTGTTGTATAAAATGAGCATGAATTATATTTGCTGGGAGATAGAAGGTTAACTTGGCAATGAACTAATTGAGTAGCCTCATGGTAAATGCAAAGTGGTGTATGCATGTTATAAACAAGACTTGGAACTAGCTAAAAGGGGGATTTAGGTTAATTCTGTATTACATTTAGTATATATATATATATATATTTTATGCCACCTGGAGTTTTCTTTTAAAATAAATCCCTAAAGCCCTAATGAATCCTAATGAGCTGATAGGAAGTCCAGAAGGAGAGACAGAGCCGGTGTGTTTAATAAGATGAGACATTAACCTGTCACAGTCTTGGGGGAGGGGGTGTGTGTCTTGTGCTCCTTCATGTCCAGTGCAAGCTTGGTCACTTCTGTTTGCATTTTTGACCTGAACGTTTGTTTCTTGTCGTATAAAATACTGCTTACTTGGCCCGTATTTGAAGAAGTAATTGCATTTTTTTGTGTTCTGCAGTTCATAGTTTACACTTATGTTCTATTTCATGGCAGAAGTCAAAATAACTGCCTTTCCTTTACACAAGTAATATATGCAGTCACATATTATAGACGTGTGCAACAGAATAACTTTTCTATTGGAAAGAGCTTGACAGATGCCAGTTAACGTCAAGGGATACAAATGCTCTGTGCCAAGCGATGGCAGGATATACAAAACAATCTGGTTACAAAGTTTTTTCTGCATAAACAGTGCAAGACTGTGACCTGAGAGGACCCTGTGAAAGTGTTTAACTTGATGCACAGGAGGACTTCCAGTGATTTAAATGGAATTATTCAAGTATTTTAAATGCTTGTGCTTATGTGTTCACAAAATGGAGGGTACTTGAAGTAAAATCAAAGCTAGGACTTCTAGCTGCAGTTTTAGCAGAGACTTCTGTAGATGTTCGTTCACCCATCCTAAATATCCCAATATTACGGTCTCTTTCTTTTTTTATTAAAGTGACTGGATCCAATCCTTACACTCTGTGGGGCATTGCTGCAGTGTGGAGGTAGTCAAACTTTGGTCTGTCTGCTGAGTGGAGCTTCTTGGTTTTGGCAGCTTGTTACTTGCAGGCTGTTAATCTACCTCATTGCATTGCCATATTCAGGTGTGAGAATGAAGAAAGCTGTAAAGTCTCTAAACTCCTCTGAAGGTCTGCAGCCGGCTTCCTTCTCAAGGGTGGTCAGCATCTCCTCCATTATATGATCAAACGTGCCTCCAGCATAGCCCAAACAAAGGCATCATTCTTGCATGACAACAATGTTCCAGCTCCCACAATGATCTGAGTTTTCTCTCCCCAAAACACACGTAAAGGCCCCCCGTTTGGCAGGTGTAACCCATCTTGTGGTGGGGATGAACCCCAGCCTGCTGTTCTTGGTGGGAGAGGAGCAGTGCAAAGTCCTCCTCTGCCTGCCCCTGCCGCAGGGGTGGGCATCACTTCTGTAAACTCAGTCATCTCCAGTCCTTCCTCAGGGATTCTGTGTGCTCTCTGAAGCCCAGCTCAAGCTGGGAGTTCGGGATGACCTCGGGTCTTTCATTCATCTTCCCAGAGAGTTTTCCGATGCTTTGGTAGGGCTAGCTTGCCCTTGAGGGCCATTGTAACTACTTAACATTGTATTTACATATCCTGTCTTTAATTTTTGCAATGGTTTCAATTTAACTTTTAACTAAATATTTAGGGTGGGGATACAAATTAAACAGTTGAGCTCTTTCCAGCATCCATTTTTTGGTCTTTTTTCAAAGGCACTCATGAGGCTCAGATGTAAAACTCTGGATAATATCCTTCCAGTTATGGCATCTGGCTCCTTGGCAGCCTCTTTGAGAAGTTGGCAGGCTTGGTGTTGCCTTTAGATCCAAAACTAGTTCTCTGGTAATTTTTTTAAGATGCTTTCTCCTTCTGCTTGTCATTTTTGCCTGCTTTACCTTTGATTCAGAGGAATTCATGCTTTATTAATCATTTGAGTCCATGATGCTTGCACAGTTTTCCATGCTAGCCAGAATCCAATGGTAAAAAGAAGTTTGTTGACAGTTTTAAGATCAGCACATATATCTATTTTAATGTGGCCTCCAACTGTGTTCAAGAATCTCTTGAGTTTTCTTTTTTTCTGAGTAAAATCAGGAATGAAGGTAATCTTAACTCCACTGGACTAGGGTAGCTTGAGTGTTTTGTTTCAGTAGCTTCTTCATCACTACAGTAGCACTCAGGTCTGTGTTTTTGAAGTGTTAGGTCTTAGATAATGTGATATTTTTATTTAAAAAAATAAATTGTAAAAGGAATATATGAATACAACCACTTCGCCCCACTCCCCTTTTATGTTTTCTTGCTGTGGCTGTTGGCTTTCAGGATCTTGTGGATCCTGAGTATATCTTTTAGTCTCTCGTCACTCCCAGTTTTCTGTATTTTCTCTTCCCCCACTGTGTATAATTTGCAGCTGTGTATGTGTGAGTATCTGTATATGGAGTGGCATTGCCTCAAGGTAGCTAGCAAGCCTGTGAAGGGGAGGATTTGTGCACACACATGCATTTGTGGACTGCTACTGATGGCACAAAGTTGATGTAGTCCCCCCATGTTGCAAACGTTCAAGAAATCAGTGTCTTTGTTTCAGTCTGTGCTCCCCTGATGCTCCTTAAGGCTCATCCTGTACCCAAGTGGGTCGGGGGGGGGGGGGGGGGGGGGGGGGGGGGGAGTCTGACACAGCACAGTTTCACCCCACTCTTGGAGAGAGAAAGGCTTTAAGTCTGTGATATTTCCTTTCCCTCATAGGTAGAAATCTTCCTTTGCTGAGGTCAGTACTGATTAAAGCCTTTTGCACAAGAGCAGCAGGAGTAAGCACCAGGCAGGCTCTCCGGGCAGCAGCCTTGCCTTTCATATAGTATCAGATCACAGGCAGAGCTTCGTGGGGTTGGTGCTTACTTGACAATCTGGGACTGAGGATGAGTGCATTTCTCCTTCTCCCTCTGTGTCTGGGATGCTGGGTTAAAATATTACTACTTTCTACCAGGAGTAATAATATATGACTGTGTCATGTTATCTGTCTGTCTGTAGTGCCGGATCTCCACTGGATACCTTTGGATCATCCCCTTCTTTTGGAATCATAGAATCACAGAATGGTTTGGGTTGGAAGGGACCTTAAAGATCATCTAGTTCCACCTCCCCCTGCTGTGGGGGTTGCTCAAAGCCCCATCCAAGCTGGCTTTAAACACTTCCAGGGAAGGGGCCTCCTCAACTTCTCTTGGCAGCCTGTCCAATGTCTTACCACCCTCACAGTTACGAATTTCTTCCTAATTTCCAAGCTAAATCTATCCTCATTCAATTAGAAACTGTTCCCCCTTGCCCTATCACTACATGCCTTTGTAAAAAGTCCACTCCCAGCTTTCCTGTAGGCCCCTTCTGCAAAGCTGCTGTAAGGTTTCCCTGGAGCCTTCTCCAGGCTGAACAACCCCAGCTCTCTCAGCCTGCCTTCATAGGAGAGGTGCTCCAGCCCTCTGTCTTTGTGGCCCTCCTCTGCACTTACTGTCACAGCTCACATGTCCTTCTTAAGATGGAAGGCAGTCATATGTCAATCTTTTATTTATTTATTTATTTATTTGGGGAAAGAGGTGGATGAGAATGTAGATGCAGTGCTCTGTACCCAGTAGGGCACCTGGCTGGCTGGGCAGAGCTGGGACTGATACTCTGCTTCCCACTAAGGGAGCCTGAGTAAAATTACCTGGTGGATGCTGGTTAAAATAATCAAAAAGCTCAGGTTCAGGTCAGCATTGCAAACACTGAGCAGAATATTAGGCTTTTTAAAGTTGTTTTGGGTTTTTTGTTTTTTGGGGTTTTTTTGTGTGTCATATATGCTGTGGTGGAGCAAAAGTAATTAGACCAGGGTGAATATTTGGTCAGATAAACAATATCATTTCTCTTAGTCAATTGTTGCACATAAGAAAACCCCTATTGGGGGATCTGTATCGAACAAGCTTAGGAAAAGCCAACCCACAGTTACAAGAAGGTATATGTCAGAGAGAAAATATTATAGTGAATCAATGTACTTAAAAAATAGGATTCTTCTGAAGTCTGCTTAATTTAATACCTTCAGGCCCCTTTTAAAAAGGCAGATACCTACTTTGCATATATATATATATATATATATATATCCTAGCACTTAAGAACTCAGATTTGTTAGAATTGTGTGTACCATACAAGTACATGTATTTCTGACTTTAGCAAAATAATTCAACCAGCATTATTTCAGTTCTAATTGATCATTCCTCTTCCCTGCTGTTGCAAAGAGAGTAGCCTAACTACACAGGCAGTAACAGCATACTGTGGTCAACTTTTCCTGACAATGTCACAGCAAAGACAACTAAGTACATCTCATCGGTTTCTTCTATGGAAAAAAAAAAAAACCAACAAGATAATAGTAAAACAATTTTTCTGAAATCAGAGCTATTCAAAACCAGGACACTTGAAGAAAGGCCAGAAGTTGCTTGTGTATGGGCTTGATTATGTCACAAAACACTGATTTTTCCATTTTGATTATTGACTTTATAATAAAGACACTCTTCAGAAATTTTGACTAATTACATTCCTTTTCAGTTCCAATTTCTTTTATTTAGCTGTGACTCAGACTTGATTTGTTATCTTACACTTCATTATTAAAGATAGTTAGCTATTAGAAATTGCCAGTGCACTTCGTATAACCTCCCATTCCCCATGCCCCATATGTAAATAAAAGAGAAGGTGCTATTAGTAAAAGGTCAGAGATGGCATCCATGAAGTCAGCCTTTGTTATCAGTGACCACGTGCCTTGGATAAAGGCATCATCAGATCAGGGGAAGCACTAGATGTCTGAGGTCAGCCTGCAAAACTTAAAGTGTGTTACATCCCTACATCAACATGCTTGATCTGGTCTTATGTGATCTTAGAGCAGTACAGTTGATCCCTTTTCCACTTGGAGGAAAGATAAGTTGCCATAATGAATGCTCATCTGACTCGGGCTGACTTCATTCCCCCAGATGATTTACCTTGACTTTCCTGAGAAGCCCTGTGAAGACAAGTCTTTAATTGCAGCAGTGTTTCTCTCCTCTTAACCTACAAAATAATTGCCTCAGCTGAGATATGTCTCTGTTAGCTTTTTTAAAATGCTGACTTTCTGATAGCAGCATTTTCTGAATCACATAAGGCTTTTTATTTATACACTGTTTTCTGTGTTGCAGTGGATAAGGAGAAGGTAGGTCTGTGATCTTTGGCAACACAAGATCCTGGCCTAATTCTTATCAGAAGTTTAGATTTCCGTCTTTCTCATTATGCTGCTTGTGCTAAAGACAAATTTAACTAGGAATGAATTCCCTTTGTGTGGTGGAAGGTATAAAATGTGGCCTCAGCAGTCCAAAGTGATGATCTAAATTCATGTATTTGATCATTATAGGTAATACTGCTGATACACTGAGCTGTTGAAAATTGTTTCAGAGGCATTGATTGCCTCTGCTTGGGAAGCTGTGGCCCTGTTGTAGCCACTTCCACAGCATCACCTGCGCTCTTTGAATGTCATGCAACTGCTGTGGCCATACAGTGACAGTGAGGTAGTATAAATGCATTAACTTTGATGGTCAAATGAGGCAGAGAGCCTTGTGATGTAGAAGACATTGGGGTTTCCCTCAGGCTTGTACAATATCGTCAGTTTTATTTTTCAGAGTACTGAATTTTGCAATAAGTAGTGAAGTAATGCAACAGTATACTGTGCTACCTGCCAATATAATTTACTTAGGCTAGGAGTAGCAGCTTTTTTTGTTTGTTGTGGTTTTGTTTTCATTTTTTTGTTTAGTTTTGTTGGTTTGGTTTTGGGGGTTTTTTGTTTTGGTTTGGAGTTTTTGTTAATCCTCACTTCGCTTTTAAAATGTAATATTAGAAATGAGCTTCAGGGAAGAAATTAGTAAAGAATTTTTATGGCTCTCCTTTTTAATCTGTGAGAGTGGATAGGTCATGCAACTTTACGACTTGCACAGGAAAAAGTACTCAGAGAGTCATATTTGTAAAGGATAAAGACATGAATTTTTTGTTTCTGAGAATAAATTGCACTTGGTTTGCAAGTTTACAAAGCTCTATGTAATATATAAGACTAGCTCTAGAGATCAGTGGATGAGTCTCAGTAGTAGTTTCACATTGTGCAGATAACTGAATGAGCTGAATGCTTACCTTGTCTTGATTCTGAATTTATGAATGCTTAAGATGGTTCTGCATGTCACTGGCTTAAAATCTTTGATTGAAACAGTTGGGCTCATTGTTTAAATTAAATGTCATTCTGGTAATCTGCAATTAGTGAATAAGCATTAGCAAAAATGGCAGAAAGCAGTGAGGACACAGAGAAAGTGATACCCAGTCACCATATGTATTTATTAGTGTCACCTATGAAATTTATGAGACAAAGTACTGCTGAAAGAATTTGCTGTCTTTCTAAGCGATGCTCATTTGAGGAATTGCCTGAGATAAATGGGTTTGGCTAATTGAATCATACACTTTCAGTGTGTGCTACATATAAAACTAGACTAGGAAATAAATATAATTAAAGTAAACATGCCCTTCTAATTAGTAATTGTTTCTGCTGTTTTAAGCAAATTTCAGTGGCACAAAGTAGCTGTTCCAATGTAAACCTAATAATGGAGGCTGTAATAACAGGTGTAAATTAACACAATGGAAAACATTTACAGTGTAACATTCTAAATTAAAAATGACATTAACAAGTCTGATTTTTAAAAAGCTGTATAATTAACATTTATTCAACCCCTGACAAATTACTGCAATACGAACTCTAGATTATTTTATTTATAGCTTATAACATTTTTCATGCTTTATTTTTGTTAAATAGTAAATGGAGCAAATGTGGTTCATTTCTTCAAGAATATGTCAAATAAGGGCACCGACAAAGGAAAAGCAAAGAAAAAGAGAAAGCAAAGATATTTACCCAGAGGCGTTCTTTTTGTAAGTGATGTGCCGGCATTGTTTGAATACTTAGCAATACCACCCCAGTCAGTGTTCTTGGCTATGTGTGCTCAGAAATAAAACATTGTGAATGGTTTAAGTTTGGAGGACTGCAAGTACAAAAAGAATAATATCTATTGAGCAATAAAATACTTTGATTTTCCCAAGTGCATCCTCAAAAGAAAAAAAAAAAAATGGGCTGCTAAGTGCTTAGCATTGATGTTTGTCTCTACAGATAAATATTGGCAACAGTATTTTCTTTTTATGGTGGCACCTAATAGATAGAATGACTTGAACAGGTAACCAAAAATATCCGAAACAATAAAAAAAATATTTACCTGAATTTGTGACAAGAGATGTCATAATTTCCACATTATAGAAAATGTCTTATCATATAGAAAATGTCTGTGCAAAAATAGAGTATAGCATATTTACAGCATAGGTGTACAGATTTTTATTTAAATCTCTAAGATTTAAAAAAAAAAAAAAGGTGGGTTTTGTTTTTTGGGGCAGGGAAAGTTGTAAATGTTTCAAGCTTGCCTGTCAAAAAGAAATCACCATTGTTTCATTTATTTTTTGTACAATGCCTTCTGCTGTGTCATAAACTACAACACATGGTAGAAGGATTGAAATATCATGGCTTCTTATTCCAAAAGTGAATTTGTTAGTCTGTATTCACCAGATAGCTGCAGATCCTGAAGAGAAAGTAGTTGTTTTAGAGTACCTTCTGCAGTGAACTTCAGTACCAGGACTCAGCCTATGAGGTGGTTAGCTTCTTGCCAGCTGTGGTTTTCAACCAGGTAACCTGAGTGTCTCCAAAGCCCACACTGCCAAAATCTTCTTGAGTTGGCCCTGAGTGGCTAGTGGTTAGTGTTGGCTTTAAATATATATACAGTTTGGCATAATTAAGATGTTCTTCTATTCTTATGCAAAATAAATAAAAATAGCACCCTTGACACGAAGAGGTTTATGCCATTCATATCACCTGAAGGTGTCAGAAATTCAGGTTTGGTGACTGAGGGAGCTGTTGTGACATTTGGTCACAAAATCATCTCATTTGCCCCTTACCTTTCCTGTTGTTGTAAAAGAGGATTCAGGTATTTTGTGCACCATAAAGCTTGAGGGATCAGAACCTAACTTCTAATAGGAAATATAAGCTGCCATGTGTAGCAAACCTTCTGGAATTTCAGTGTCAGAGATTGTTTTAAGTTTTTGATCACCAGTATAAGATATTTTTGAAAAGCTCCATTTGCTTTTTGCATGTCTCTCTTTGTATGCCCTTTCTGCCTCTGTAGCAGCTAGGTATGGCTCACTTAGAGATGGTAGAAAACATGTTCCTGCTCTCACATTTGGCAGATCAGTTTCTTAATTCAGTGACTGAAGAGAGAAAAATTCCTTTGTCCTTAAGCCCATATATTAAAATAATCATGACCAAAAAATTATTGAATGATTTGCTGCATAGAGCCCTTATTCCTTCCCTTGGCATTAAGACAGCAACAGCCCACCTAGACCAGACAGACAGCAAGACTCTAACTTATATAACATGTACGAGTTCCTCAAGTTTGTGGAGCTGCTGCATAGTGACAGCCATAGGTCCCTTGCCCAGAAGTAATCTGCATTTGATGAGTGTTCCTCCCAGAAAAGTGTCTTCATTATTGCAGAGAACGAGTCTTACTTTGGCAGATGCTAACAGGAGGGTATTTATGAAGAAGAGACATCCCATAAAGTAATGTAAAGAGGCACCTACCTGCTGCTTATCCGGAGGGAGGGAAGGGACTTGTGTTCAACAGTTGATTTCCGACTCTTGTTTATTTTGTGTATTAAATCTGGCTGAGAAGGGACAAACTGAATAATAACAGTGAGGTGAGGTCATGGGGAGGACTGACCAACCTCTTCTGAAATAAAGAAGCCATGTGGAGTAGATAGCCAGTCTCTTTGAGCCCTTCCTTTTAAAGTTAGATAGCATTTCTAAAATCGTATCTTAATCTCCTCTGCTGCAAATTAAGTCAAGTGACCTAGCAGGTAGATAACAAAATTCATCATTGTCTGCTCTGCAACAAATTTTTACAGGTGGGAAGATCATTATCCGGTGACTTCAGTCTTCTCTTTCCTAAACCAGACAAACCTTTTTTCATAGATCACTCGTTTCTCCATCTGTCTCTTCTCTTCTGGGCTACACCACCTCCTTTCTATAGAAGAGGACCCCAAGCAACTGCATTCATTTTCTCAGTGCTCAGCTGAAGATCAGTTTTATATGAAATTTTTTATCAAAAATACGTGGGCAACAGGAGTAGACCTGGGGAATAAGAGATGTTTCGTGTTCTTGGGCTTCTAAAATGGGACCCAAATGAGCAGTTCAGCTGCTTTTTCTGATGAATACTGGATACTTTCTGGGTTACATCAGGTTCAGGTAACCTACTGCCTTATATGTCTTCCCAAAAAACAATGTAGTTTTTTTACAGTGTTGCTGTATTTTAGCTGTAAGTTCTGTTAAGCTTTGAAGCTGTGTCACAGAGAGAGTGCTCCTTCTTACAACCTTTTGTGACAGCAGACGTCACAATATGGTGGTTCCTGCATTGGAAGTGGGGTCTGCTAGTTCTATAAAGTGCAAAACAGTCTTTAGGATTATGTAGAAACTCAGAAATCTTTGATAAAACTTTGTCATTGAGATACTAAAATACTGTTTTGGTACACAGCAAAATAGAACACAGGTGTTACAATTATTTCACAGTTTTCCAAGAAACAGTCCTAACTGGAAAATTGAACAAATTAATTATGCCTATTTTCTATTGCTTGTATTTAAAAAATCAAATAGACTATCTTTACCTAAGTCTTCTGCTTTCCATTACCTAGAAGTTACAAATTCTATGCCATTTCCTATGTTACTGAGAGGCCATATCAAGTTTCCTTCTTAGTGAAGTTTTAAGGAAGGCAAAACGTAGTAGCAGTTTTCTGTTTAACGTGAAATGCTAGCAGCAAAATATTCTCTTGCTAATAACAGCTTCTGTTTATTTTTTGCACTGGGATATTCCAGGCACCAAGTGTGAATTGTTCTGTGCTTTGTTTGGATTGAAATAAAAATCAAATTCACCTGCAGTTTCGTGCCCTCTCTCACCCTCATCCATGTAATTTTTTTCCCCACAGTGGGCACATCCAGCCGGGTTGGGAGGTATCAGAAAGCAGTTCTTTAACCTTTCTGTTCAGTGCTATTTCAGGTTTCTGACAGCAAGCAACACTGACAGAGTAACTCCACCATTTACTTGTGTTACAGCCCACTCCAGGAACACCACCTCTTCAACATGCAGAGAAGTGCTGGCTTTTGGTGGGAAAAAATGTGCTAGGAGATCTACCAGAATCATCCTGTGTCTTTAAAATGTTAAACACCATCCATGAGATTCTAATGTTACTTCTCAACAAGAATTTGGGTATCTACTCTAGAGCTTTTGATTGTCATCACTTGTAAGACTAGAGAGACTGAGAGCAGCTACATCCAAACTGCATGATCAGTATTTTTATGAGTGTTGGATTTTTAGCAATGAGAACACGAGTTTCAGTGAACTTCATGGCTAGTGGTCAGGGTGGAGCTTGCCTTGTCTTCAAATCCTTCCCAAACTTGTCCTATCCCCAGAGGACTGTGAGATCATAGGTTGATAATCTGCCAATACAAAGAGACAGAATGGTTTCCACTTGTGTAGATTTTTTTTTTTTTTCAGTTGCAGAAGATGCACGACATTAACCATTACCGCTTTATTGGCTTTTCTGAACTGGAAAATGAAATCAGACAAAATTCCTTCAGCCTTGTTTCCCTCATTTATTTATTTATTTATTTTTAATGTGCTTTATGTCCTTTTGGTTATATTCTATTACCCTAGTAAAAGAGGAGCAAATAAAATTATGACATCTTTTATATAAAACTTGTCAGAAAAGGATATTAGTCCTGATTTTTTTTTCCCATGAAACCAGTTTCAGTGGGCTTTCTGGGAGGACACAGAAATTTGATTTCTTGAACACTGGAATGAGATGGTCAAAATGAAGTCTTTCAAACATTTTTTAAATCTGCAGAAAAAAATGACCCAGAGATTTTAAAGCTTCCTAGCATAATAAAAGGTAAACTTTGCTATGGGAAACTCAAATCGAAATTTTTGAATATTCCCAGACCCATGCTATTAGAGTAATACGTACAATTTGGATCCCTCCACATGCTTTTACAACAATATATAGAATTTAGATAACTCGTAACACCCTCAAAATGAAACACTGAATAATTTTACACCTTACACCATACAGGTAAATGATATCCCTATAGTTTGCTGTGACATGAATATGCGTTTGTGAACTCAGAATTCAAATTAAGTGTACAGGAAAGATAAAATATCTATAAGCTTTTGCTGTCATGCCTAAAGCTAAAATTTGCAGAGAAAAAGTAGTGAGGACGAGGCAGGTTTTAGAGAGAGAGGGGGTGATGTATCCAGATTCATCAAGCCCCTCACTTCTCCACTTTGGACTGAGGGGACAGGCAGCAGACAGCATCTTCCCCTGGCACCTTCCCTGCATGGGCATCTCTGGAATGGCTTCTGCATCGATTGCAGTCATTAAAGCTTCTAGGTAACCTTTTGTTATTTTTATGTAATTTTCTTCAAGTGGGGAAATATTTAAAGAAATTTTAACCTCCTCAGAAGCAAGACACTTGAACAGTCATGCTGTTTCTGAGACATAGAATACAGGAGCTTATTTTGCTTTTTATTATGTTTAGGGTTTTGTGTTCCTGACATGTTACATTTTGGTTTATGTTACATTTGTGTTACATTTGTATTACCACCAAAATTCTTAGGCAGAAAAGATGGTCAAGAGAGGCACAATGAAAAAATAAGTTGGTTTCAATTGCCGGGTTTTGTTTGTTTGTTTGTTTGGGGGTTTTTTTTGGTTGTTTTCTGGGGGGGGGTGTGTGTGTTTGTTTGGTTGGTTTTTGTTTTGGTTTGGTTTTTTGTTTTTTTCTATAATGAGGGATAAAATGCCTTGCTTCACATTGCATGTCAGGGAGTGCATGGGTGCTCCTCTGGGCATCCCTGAAGGTGGGCAGTGTGAGTCAGGGTACAGTCATCTTTGTAGGCAGAATTAATTTGGGCTAGCATGTGTAAGAAGCTTGCATGAACTACACCAGTCACTCGGTGTAAAAGTTTTAACTTTTTCACCATTTTAACATTTGTGTACTTTTATTTGTGTGTGAACATAGTTCTTTTATGTATGGTTATGTTGGTTTGGACTAACTTTTGTTCCTGATTTTGATTGCTTTGATATCCCTTGAGGCTTTAAGTCAAAATATGACAAAGCCACACAGGGTAAGAAGACTATGATGAATAAGAAACTGAAAGTCATATGATTTGAGTGCTGGGCACTTGTGCAGATTCCAAGGGTAAATGGTGATACTGTTACTAGGTCTATCGTAAACCTTAGGTCAGTTTATGTTCTCCATTTTCAGAAGGAAGAAAGTCTCATTTTGCTGTAGTTCAGATGTATACAATGTCTTTTAGAGAAGCTAGCTACCTGTATGGTACAATGCAGGATACTTGGTTAATGCTAGTTCCTTGTGGAAGGAGAAGGATACATCCTTTCTATAAGTATCCTTTATTCTTTCACTGTAATTTATATATAAAACACAACTTTCTAAAGTTCTTGAAATCAGACTTCTTACAGTGGTCCCTTTTGTTCTGTGAAAGCAAGCTGGCTATGTAGGCTCTAGGTGGATAGATTTAGATTTAGATTTAGGCATAGTTATGTATATATCTCTGTCCATTTTCTATTATTTTGCCTCCAATGAGCAGAATGAAGATGGAACCTCATAATCCCCCACAATAAGATTTTATGCTTACAGGTTTAGATACAAAAAAACTATTTATAAAAACTATCACAGTTTCTTTGTATAGTGAGCTACATTTTGTGCGTTCTTATAAACACAAGCACTGCTTTTAGTGGATTTATTATTTAGGCATTTACAGTGGCTGATACTTTTTGTATCTGTACAGATGACATAGGGTTTAACTACTTTGGTTGTTGCTTTACCTGCATGTGCAGTGGTTAACACATTCCAAATTTATTTTTATCATGTAGACTTGCTAACATCCATCTGTGTAAAGCTCAGTTCAGTCTTACCTCTATGTAGTGATGGTTCCTCTGTAATACATAAAATGGTATTAAAAGGTCTCTATCTATATCTGTAAAATATGAAAGAAAGATAAATTAAAGCACAGCATCTCAAAACATATTGATACTATTTCAACAGAAACCAAACTTAATGACTGTCTGTTGAAGATCTCACAAAGTGGTTTTCTACGAATACATAAAATCTGATGACTTATACAGTGACTTGTTCATAATTTTTTTTCACAGAGGCTGTTGTGTGGTTTCCATAATGTTGTAAATCATGATTAAACATAAAAAAGATTGTTGCCCAAGATCCATTTTAAGCCAAGTGAAACATAGTACAATATGAAATTTACATCATTTTCTTGATTAACCCTGATGAACCTCCAGTCATTATCCATTATAGTATGAGTAAATTGGAAATGTTGCTTTGTTAATAAAACATGTATGGACATTTTCATGAGTCGTAGATTTGATGGTTACTAACAGCTGACACATTCATAATGAAATATTGTACTTTGGCTTCCCATGCAAGTGCAGTTCTAGATAAATCTTCAGTCCTCTGTCTTGTACTTCAGTGCTATATTTCTGTGCCTTTTGAACATCAGAGTTCAAATGCTGAGCTAAAATCAGGTGCATAGAATATAAATATAGCCAAGAGTTTTCACAATCTCTATGTTTAAGTAGTGAATCTCTATGTGTCTTTCACTCATATTCCATAGGGGTTCTTAGCAGCACCAAAACAATTTAACAATTTCAGCTAGAACTACTGGTCTATCATTCGTGGAGATCTGTAAAGTTTTGCTCCTTTTGTTACTGTGCCAGGGATGTTTTCTAATAGACACTGCTGTTATCTCTGTAGAGGCGAAGTGCTCTTAGATCTGGCCTTAATGATTCGTTAAGGTCTGTGCTTTTGCTGCTTTAAGTCAAGCTGCACCAAGGATGAATTGCTTTATACCATTTTTCTGCCAGTTAGAGAGCTTTCCATTTTTCTGTACTATGTGAAGTGTACCTCAGTGTACTTCTCAGTCCTGCAATTAGCTATGGGTAGATAGATCACTGCTCAGAGGCCCATGGAAAGAGCAGGTTATTTAAGTTGCTAGAGAAAAATGGGAGCACAGAGGTGTTGGGGGGTTTGGTTTTTGGTTTTTGTTTGTTTTCTTTTTGTTTGTCAGTTTCTTTTTTTTTTTTTTCTGAAAAATACATTTTTTCAAGAAAAAGGTCATAGAGGCAAACCATAATTTTTCACAATCTTCAGGATACTTATTTGTAACTATTTTACTACTGAAATCAGTGAAGATGTTTATCAACTGAAATCTGTTTTTCAGCAAACATATTGATAAGAAGCTCAGCAAACAATTTCAGTAAAGTATTAAACATTTGCTGCAAAATGTGAAATAAGTTTTTTAAAGGCCATATGCTTTCCATTACATTTAAAATGCTCAGAACATCCCTAGAAATAACAAATGCAAAGGTAGAAGTAAATTCAGTTTATTGCAGCATTCAGTCTGTACACTCTTCAGGATACACACCAAGACTCTGCAAATAATTATCTTATGTGTGTGCATCTCTACAAAGATGAATTGGGTGGCTGATGAAAAAACCACAACCCTATAATTTTTGACTAATTATGACTGTAAGGAGCCTAAAGAAGAAGAATCAAAAAAATAACACACAGGCTTGGCAGATCATGACTGGAACAGTTTCCCATGCATAAGGAAAGCAGAAATCATTGTGGAGAAAAACAGACAAGGGAGGCGTTGTGTCTGACATCTCTGGCAGAGAAGTGATGTAAGAAGAAACTGGATCAGATATATACATCCCCAAATTAGGTAAGGCCGTCTGTAGCAGCCCAGGGAATTCAGTAGTTTTAGGTCAGGCAGAAAAAAAGATTTCTTATTGATCCCCTCAGCTGTTGGATTTTTGAATTACAACATAAAAGTAGCATTAACAAAATCAAATGAAAGGGCTTCACTGTGCTTTGTCTGGTTTGTGCTCTTCAGTCATGGTATCTTTTTTCTCTCCACATAAAAAATAGGGATGAGGATACAGAAGGAATACTTTCCCCTATCTCATCTACATCATTTATTTCTTGACAGCTAAATCTCCTTTCAATTTCTAGAGGTTTTAAATATCATTTTAGACTACGGGAAAAAAAGAAACACCCATGCTAGGTGTAAGAATATTAATAGCGGTGAATTTGTGAGTACACTTTCAATATATTGTTAGAACAGTGAAAAATAAGAAGTTACAGTAATATTCTGTTTCTAACTTTGTTCTATGCTGTTATTTGGTCTTCATCCATCTTGGGTATTTTTGCTAGTAGTTTTAGGGTTACGAAAAGAGAACACCAGCACTTAATAACAAAAAGAAAAGAAAATACTAAGGTATTGAACATAGAATTATCCATTAGTAATGAATAATGATTTTTTTTTTTATATTTACATATACTGTAGTTATGGAATGGTACATTTTTATAATGTGATGGAGTTACCCTGAAATTAAAAAAAAAAATAATTAAAAATTGGAATTATATTTCTATTTCACTCATTGGGCAAAAGTTCACTGAGGGAAGAAAATGTGCATGTTTTCTCTGTAGGGGAGCTGGAAGAGGTGCTCTTGTACAAGCAGATGTTCAGCTAAATTGGATTTTTTTTAATGTTCCTCTGTTGTGATGTTTACTGCTCTGACTCAAGAACCTAGATCCCAGTCTCGACTGCAGCCCTAGGTTTCTCCATATTTCAATACATGTTTAAAATTCAGTCAGGTTGCATGCAAAGCACTTGCATTTTGGAAGTGTCAGATGTGAGCATCTATGAGATAATTACTGTTAAGATAATAACTGTGCCCACAATTAGTCTTTCCTTGGGTCCTTCCAGTTGCCCAGTGCAAGTCCTCAGAAGACCTATCTTGAAAGCTCGGATGCAGATTTTGCAGATAGGATACATACATATGCATTTGTTTGGTAGATGAAGTGTATCTGTCCCTGAAAATATAGCTCCCAGTTTCAGACTCGGAATTTCCAGGCAGATAATTAAAGCAATCTTGCACCTTCCATCCTGCACCTGCTGCCGTGCTGGTGGCTGGCCCAGCTCGGCTCCCCCTGATCGTATTCATGTTTAGATGGCAGTGTTTCATGGTTCAAATCATAAACAGGCTGTAAAAGCTGAGGCCTCAATGAATCCTAGCTTTAAAATTGCTGGAAGCTAAAGTTTTAAAACTGATACTGCAAAGTGAAAAATGAAATTTAACCAGGCATTTTGGTGAAGGAAAAATAATTTATTGGATGTAAGATGAAAAGCTGTGAGAGTAAACATCAGTCTCATCTTAGACACATGTCATTGATTGATGTTTGCTCTGTGATGCTGCCTGGAGGTAAACTCTTTGAAATAGCAAAGTAGGTACTTTATCTGTCTGTGGATAGGCACACAGTTTGTTAACTTACTGATTTTTTGAGACCCTGCTACATCTTTATGTTCAATCAAAGTGAACACAGTAAATCAGAGTAATTGCTTTACCCCACGGCATTTCTGTTTGTAAATGGGAAAAAATACTGTAAAATCCTCAAATTAACTTCTGCTGTTTAAGCTAGATAAAAAGTCTAAAAAAGTCAGCTGCAACCTAGGAAGGTATTTTATTGATTATGCCACTTGTTCATCAAAGGCAGTCCCTTTGTTCTAATCGAGCCAATAGTTCAGTGTCATTAGGGAAATCACTTCATGCTCAAAAATGTAAGATGGCCATCGCTAAGGACTCCCCATAACCCATTAGCAATTAGTTCCCAAACTGTCATTTATACTTAGCTGAAAAAGGCATTGGTACCAAGAAAGTGGCCAGTGAAAACTGTGGACATGAACAGCCAAATAAAAAAACTACATTAAGTGGTAGCACTTCCCTGTTAAGCGCACTCATTTAGCAAGCAAAATAATCAGAATTCTTGTAATGAAACTGTCAAAATTAAGACTGTTTTCTAAAAATGTTTGGGGCTAGTGCCTTTACCAGGGCTCAGGCTTGTTAGTCCTTTTATGTTTTAAAATATTGCAGATATGGGAATGATAGCATTTTTAATTCAGAATCCAGTTTCCATTCTGAATTCACTTTCATAATCATTGTCCTGCATTAGGGTTGAACTGGGTTTTTTTTATTGTGTTTTTTATTGTGTTGTGTAAGGTTTAACTTGGAGTTACTCTGCTTAACTACATAAGCGTAAATGTGGTAATTCAAGGGAGAATTAGACTGAAATTTACTATATTGACTTGTGTGCCAGATTACAATTTGTGGGCAAATGTTAAGAATAACCAGTAATAATAATCAGTAAACCACTAAAAAAATTATTTTCTTGAGATACTGCCTGTTTTTCATGGTTTTGAAGCAGTTCCAGCTTTGTCCATAATTTAGAAATGATTGTGTGCTAAAATTTAATTTCAAAGATACATTTGTTCTCACAGAAAACTTGTTCCTTGGTCTAGTTTTATTCTTGAAATGAAAGTGTCTTCTGGTCACTTATGGTGTGAGAGTTGCCATCTGATAGCTGTTTGTATGGAGCCTCTTAATCTGATTATGGGACAAGAAGTGTCAATTCACGCAAAAATTAGGATTTTGGCACCCTTTGTGAAATAAGATCAGCCCTTGCAAATGGGATCTAGGTATTTCCTATCAAAGGCCTTCCAGGAGCCTACAGAAACTGTGATTTTGGCAATTTAAGGAAGCGTCACATTAGCGTGAAGTGTCAGCTCTGCTTTTGCTCTTAATATGTCTGGACTTCATGTTCTGAAAGTTTTGTGTAAAGTGACACGTGTAGCTGCTGGGGTGAAGGAGACCAGCATTCTGGGTCAAAAACATCAACTGCAAATAAATAAGCTACACCTGATAAATCCGTATCACAATATTTATGTGCTTTGGGGGGATAGAAGGAAAGTGTGTATTTGTGGGTGTTTCAAAGCCCGCACAATTCAGAGAATAATGAACTATATCTTTGAACTATAAAAATTACATGGGAAGGTCTGGAAAGGCAAAGAGGTTACTACAAACCATAACAAATTAAAAAATTGTCAGTGGGTGTGAGTATACATGTGGTAATGCCTTCATCTCTGGTGCTGGTAGGGCAGCCTGAGTCTTGCTCCCTTCTGTGCCAGAAAATAAACTGATGTGAGGCAAGGGGACCCCAGTGATGTCTCCCTTGATTTACCTACCCGTGTCTTTTACATCCTCAAAGATGCCAGCCATTACAAGGATGGTGATCTTGTAGCCAAATAACAGTGCCCTTCCTGAACCTCCCCTTGGTGATGTGGCAAGTTTGTGGTTTCTGAAAAGGTCAAGCAGCATTATTAATGTGCACCATACACACAATTATAGAATGGTTTGAATTGGAAAGGACCTTAAAGATCATTTAATTTCAAACCCCCTGACATGGTCAGGGACACCTCCCACTAGACCAGGTTGCTCCAAGCCCCATCCAAGCTGGCCTTGAACACTTTAAAGGAGGGGACCTCCTCAGCCTTTCGGGGTGACCTGTTCCAGTGTCTCACCACCCTCACAGTAAAAAATTTCTTCCTAATATCTAATCTAAATCTATCTTCTTTCAGTTTTAAACCAATGCCCCTGTGAAAAGTCCCTTTCCATCTTTCCTGTAGGGCCCTTCAAGTACTGGAAGGCCTGGAGTGCCACCTCAGGTAGTGGTCTCCCTGTAGCCTTCTCTTCTCCAGGCTGAACAACTTCAGCTCTCTCAGGCTGTCATCACAGGAGAGGTGCTTCAGTCCTCTATAAGTCTTTATGGCCCTCCTCTGGACTTGCTGTAGTATCTTCATGTCCTTCTTGTGTTGGAGGCCCCAGAACTGGACACAGTTCTCCCATCCGTGAAAGCATGTAATTCCTCACTGAAGCTGCAGGGCTGTAGTTTGTGGAAAAGGGTATCTCCTCAATGCAAAACTTGAGCATTTCCTAAAACTGAAGGACAGGAGAATATACTGGTGCATTGTCTCCTCCCAGTTCATCATGGACATCAGACCTTTTTGTTTGATTTGTTCCTAGCAGTGGTGTCTGAGGGAGGGAAACTGAGTCAGAAATAGAGAAATGGTGTGCTTTTTTTTAAAAAAAAAAAAAAAAAAAAAAAAAAAAGAAACAAAAGGACAAAAGGAGGCTTTTCAACACTTAAAACTTTAGGCTTTTTATATGATTTATATGATTGCTATCAGGCTATCCTGAGACTACATAATTCTTTGGACTTCGTAGGAGATGAAATCCAGTCCCAAGTTTTTCAGGTAAGGTTATTGCTCTGCTCCCAGGCTGTCCCCTGAGCTGTCTCTTGTCTATTTCTAATTAAGAAGTAAAGGAAGCAGTTCCTTCTGATGTCAGGAGTAGTGTGAAAAAACTCTGAGACTTCTTGTCAGTACTGTGGGAAGGCTGGTGCTGTAGCTCGTCCTGTCAGGCACCAGCGTGCCTGGGATCATCTCTACAGTTTAGTCTCATGGAGAGCCATGATCACCTAGGGCATGGCCAAAGAGCCAGTAGCCATAATGTGACCTTCCAGAAGTCATCACAACAGATAGAAATTTGTTAAGCATACCTACTCTGAGAAGTCTGGTGATCCATTGATCTGATCTGTAAAATAAACTGAGACTGAAATGATTCAAAGCCTCCTAGAGGAAGCAGGGAAGGTCGACTTGCTGTGGCCATGTGGTGGTGATGATGTGCTGGAGGTGCTTTGAGCCTGAGGCACTGGTATTTGGATTAACTGGCATATCCTTTATATGTCTTGGCAAATATTAAGGCTGAGATCATGCCAAGTGTGTTTTTAAAGCAGTGTGTTAAATTCCAGATACTCTAATTTTTATGGTTGAATCTTACTTCATAGATAACTTCTGCAACTGTTTGATTTGTTACTCATGCTTCAGTTCGTGAACCTTAAGCATGAATTTAAAACAGACTCAGCATTTTAAAAGCAACAATATACCGTTTAAAAACTGTTTAAACCCATCCTTTTGGAGTTTGCCCTGTATATAAAAAAAAAATAAATGACACTGACTTATGAGGTGAATGTTCTTTAGTTTCTAAGTCTTGCAAGACTGTATGAATATTTTGGCCCATACTAGCAAAACTCTTCATCAATAAACTGATGTGTGAGCATACATGTAATGAGGGAATTTATACATAGACCACCCACATACATGTGCATGCTGCAGTGAAGAAAAAAACATGAGCTTTTTCTTCATGGCTTAGCTATTGAAAAGAACACAGTGTAACCAATTGGAAAGGCATATGTATATTTGGAATTTTTTTTTTAATTACAAATTGAAAAAAAAAAAGAAGAAAACTATTAAAAAGAATCATTTTACATTAACTGAAGTGTTTGCAATGAAGACAATTCTATCATGTGGCAACATATATGAACCAGCAAACCCATATATATTTGGTGACATACGCTAAAGGAAATGTGACTGTTGCAATGTTCATGCAAATAAGGAGCAGCCTCACAAATGCTAAAGATTTTGCCATCTGGTATTAGCAAAGAAGTACAACTCTCAACTTGTAGCTCTTTTTAACTTAACTGCTAATAGCTGGCACATTAGGCATTGTCACACAGTTTTGCCATTTGCATAATTCTGACTTACTGCAGGTTGTGCATTGCACTGCCAACAGTGAACTTCGCATTTGAGGAGCAGGGTCAGAGATCTGAGAGCTTTTGTGTCACCATTGAGTATGGCTCCATCAAATAAAGGGGTATTCTATCTCTCCATCAAATAAAGTGATAAAAACGTCCTTCCACTTCAAGAGTATCACATCAGTGTATTTTTAAATTTGTATGACGCATAGTGAAGACTGTTGCACTTGTTTACTTCCTAGAAACTGGGTAGAGATCAGTATTATAATTAATCTCAGGGGAGGTGCCCACCTCTATTTGACTGCAGGCTGGAGTCCAAATGCAAGGAGTCAAGGTTCTGGATGACAAAATGAGGCTGAGGATAAAGTTGTAGATCCCTGTACCTCCAGGAAAACCCAGTCCAACAACAGTTATTCAGAGTGGCAGAAAATCTCCTTTTGACATATATGTTGTTTTTAGAAAGCCTTTTACCCTGACTGAACTGATGCTCAGATAGCATGATGTAGTAACTGAGGACCATTGCTCCTGTAGCTCTGCTTCTGGCGTTGGCACTGTGTGCAGGCGATGGTACCCCCTCACAAAGACCCCATGGGGAGGCCTTCACTACTCCTTTCTTCACAGAGGAAGGCATTCTCCATGCCCAAAATTCTACCGCTATGATTGCCTCCTCGTGACACTGCATTTCAAAAAGAGGGTGTTGGTGTGAATAACATACATTGCTAATGAGAAATAGGGGATAGAATGAAAAAAAAGTCAACCACCTGTAAGTTGAATAAACAAACTGGTGGTTGGAAGCTGTCTCCAACCCGCCGTACTGAAACCCCATGTTTCACAGTAAACCCCCGTGTTTGAGAGCCCTGCTTGCCCCTTGGCATCTGCTCTCAGGTGCCCTCAGACTCATCAGAAAGGTGCTCTCCTCCACCACCCAGTTCCAGTTAGCAGCATTAACCAGTAAACACAAGTTTGTGTCAGTTTGGTGACTGCTAAGGCATTCTTTTTAAACACTAATAGCATCTAACATACCCTATGCATTTTCAACTCTCTCAAGTCTTGAATTAGACTCAGATAGCTGTTGGCCTTTTTACTGCCTTGCCTGAGGCATACTAGGTAACATCACGTGGGTAGCCGATGCAACATATGTTTTCCTAACTGGGAAGCTAGTTAGCAAGAGAACCTTTTTCTTATTAACACATGGTGCACTTACATGACATTAATGTATATTTCTACTTTACAGATTTACAGTGCCAGAAGAAAGGCATTAGCTGAGCTAAGCAAAAGAGGCAATCAGCATACTCGTCACATTGTCCTGAAATAACACGGGAACCTTATTAGACATTGTTTTCCTTTCTGAGGAGAATAAAACATAACAGACTGAAATGTGCAAACCTGTGTCGTTCTGTGGGAATTCAGGGAAAGGATTTTCTGGTTTATGTTGTCATGCATTAAACTAGGATCCTGGGGAAAAAAAAAAACAACAAATGTTATTTTTCATTCTGGATGTCTATATTGTAGCCAGACTAGTTCATTTCTAAAAATTAATACTGTTGTGTAATGAAGTTATTTTATTCTCTCTCCAGCTACTCTCTACCAGCCATACATAGACTGTTGTGCCAGTATTCATTTATTCATGCTTTGAAGTTGTGATAGTGTCAAATCCATCAGAAAGAGGAATTGTTTCAGTAGTAGTTTCACGACTTGGCTGATTAACAGAGATCAGAAGCAGCAGCCTAACTGTGGAAACCACTACAGCGTGTAGTTTTAACAGCTCTTTAGGGAGCTAGTTAATGAAAGAATCACTACAGAAACACATCCATGTGAAAAAAGGAGCATTCTCCTACAACACTCAGAGGATATGTCATAAGTGGAAATATGTTCATAATTTCTATTTACTCATAGCTGTAATTACCATCTGCCTTAAGAGTACTTTCAGTCTTTGTCAAAGTTGCTTAGATATTTCCTTTGTCACATTTCAAGCAGAGAAGTTCTGCACAGACTAGATCCTGCCCTGTGATTTCTTTTTTATTCTTCTGTAAGAATTTAATTATCTATTCTCAGTGTGAAGAAAGCACCAGCATTCCCAGAGACTTGAGCTTTCCCAGCCTGCTTGGACTGGCATTCATCTGATTTATGTTATTGCTTATTTTTGCCATCTGTCTGCAAACCAGAGTTCCTCACGTTTAAATTCACTCTGGTTTATATGTTGCCCACTAATTTTTAACTCTTAAAAATCTACTGTTTGTTTTCTTCTTTTGCAGTGTCTATGAGCCAGATAGAAACGTGCTGAGAAGGAAAGAATGGGAAAGGAGAAATCAGGAGGCGCAGCAGGAGGATGGCACGTTTAACGCGAGTTACTCCCTCTTCAGTGAACCATACAAGGTAGATACTTCCTAGCTGGGTAGCTCTGTATTTCTTTATTTGTTTCATAATACAAAAATGCAGCCTCCAGAAGGCATTGTCCAGGCTTTAGCATCCTCTCATGACAAGTGCTATCCTCACAAAATTCACAGAGAACATCCATGGTTCATTTAGTATCCATTTACGTATGTATATATATATATACACACACATACATATATATATATGACTCTCACCATGTTCAGCAGCACACAAGAATGAAATAAACTAGAAATATTCTAAGAATATTTGAGATGGAATTAAAATTAGGAGGTGAAGGTGACAGTGTTCTTTTTTTGCAACACTTAGAAGAAAGCAATTGTGTTAGCATTGTGTGGTGTGAAAGTCAAACAGTACAGTAAACATTGTGCTCTGGTCAAGGTTAATGCAATGAAATATCTCCTTGTTTTCTGCTGGTTTTGTTTTTTTGGTTTTGTTTTTGTTTTTTTCCCTATAGCAACAAAATTTGTCTGCTAGATATGTTTTACCCTCACCAAAGACAGAAGTAACTTAAGAATCTCAACTCCTTCTTTTATCCCTCATGGTAACAGTAGTAAGATGAGGCACGACTGCCTCTTGCCACTTCATGTCACAAAGGTCAAGCAGGATCTTCTTCACTTAACTGCTGTCTTCAGAAGCCTGCAAACCAGTCCCTGGTGAACAGGTCCAGACAGCAGTATCCCACTGGGGCTGCTCTTCTCCCCCCGCTAACCCAGTAACGTTGCATGCATCAAAGTACCAGCATGTATCATCTACTGTGCCCTTTGAGTAAAGCCCAAATTACTGTTAAAACCAACGTGTTGTGAAGCCTTTCCCTCCACCAGAACCATTTGTCCTTGGTCCTCTGGGTGGTTTAGTGCCTCTTTCCAGGAGTCCAATTTCCAACATGGCACTTGGCTTCTGCACCTGACTTTTGTGCTTGTGTGTTTCTGTCTGTGCCCCAGGATCAGCTTTTAGCTTGCTGTTCTTCCAGACTGTTGTTTGTTTCTAGTCCCTAATAAAAAAGAAAGATCTACCATTTTCAAACTGTGATAGAAGACAGCTTTGTCTGCCTTGAGGCTGACCTCCAGCTGCCTGAATTTCATATTCATTACAAAGGCATTTAGAAACCATGGGAAATGTCTTGAACTCCTCCTCAAGGCTCTACTTGAAAAAGTCAACCATGAGACCAATGAAGGACTAATCCATGGAAAAAAAGCCTGAAAAGCTTAAGTCAGCTGTGTCTTGGTATTTAATGGCTCTGCTGCAATGAGGACTAATAATTTTCCATTTGGTAGGTCCAATCAAATAGGCCTATTATACAAAAGGTCTGTCCTTTTACTGGGTTGCTGATAGCATTTTATCTGTGGTACTTAAAGTTGGTAATATTGAGGCTCAAGTCACTTATGAAAGTGGTACAGTTGGAATATCTTTTGTGCATTTTAATAATTACCTGTGTGCCAATGTACTGATAATTATGGCACAGGCTTCATGTATCACAGGCACACCAATAGTTTCTCAGCTGTAATGTCTGAAAGCACCTCTATGCAATCACAGCATAATTCCATCACTTTTAAAAGGAATGGATGAAAAACCATCCCCACCTTGAGAAGCAGAGAGATTAGTGGGGAGATCAGAATAGTGGTTCCATCCATGCTTCTTATCTTTAAACTCTGTGGGCCTATTTTGGACAGGCATGTAAAGAAGGTGGTGCAGAAATACATTCTACAGCAGGCTTTGTCAAGAAGACAAGGAGTAAGGAAAAGCCCAGCCCAGCTGTGTAACTCACCCATATCTCTGTTGATATGACAGTCAGAGCTGCTTGGGAAAACCAGTCATCCTGGTAGTACTGGGCACCAAAACTTCAGCAGTGGGGTACTCTGAATTTCATGAATAGACTGGCAATGGACCACTGTGTTGTCTGAACTCATCCAAGTATTTGTGAACCTTAAGTATAGAGATGCAGGGCTGCAACTTGGGCAGTTCGATCCTACCAAAGAGAGAGGATGAGTGCAAAAGAGGAGACTTTCTGCAAAAGCAAAACTGAAACCCACTCTTATTGTCCTTAAAGGTCATATTCAAGTTTTAGGTGTTTTTAGAAGGGAATGAAGTTACTACAAGCTCTGATTAAATTCACTATTCCTCTGCACAGATTGAGAAACATGAACTAAAGCCAAAGGATTTGCCATCCAGAAGGCCATATCTGGAAATCAAAGGCAGACTGGAAATCTCTTAAATCTTATGTCCTCTCTCACCTTGACATCTATCACTACTCCTGTAACATCAGGTTTTCTGAAAAATTCTGACTCTTCAGGTTGCCCCTTATCCTGTTCAAAGTATCCATAGCAACCCTTAATGAAAGATTACAGGAAATCCAGTATCTTTTACTTAAAATGTCTTTACAGTGCGTAAAAAGTAGGAGTTTCATTCTGGATATTTCCTGGACAGAATGTCTTGTCTCATTAACCATATTAGTTTCATTTTTAATGAAGAAAAAAATTCTAATGGCCTTCCGTGCAACTGTTGGGCTTATTTTTAGAAGTGTTGGATCTTGCAGTCTTCAAATGCATGGATACATCTTGTATTGCAGAAAGGTATCAGGGCACTGTAAGGTAGGTATGTTTGCACAGAGTTCTTTTTCTACTTACTCATTTCATGTTTTCCCTATGTGAATGATTAAATAAGGCCAGCAATATTTCAGAGCAAATAATAAGACAAACTGTTACATCAAAAGCTCATAACAAGCTACCTCAGATCCTGTCTTGTTTCCAAGAGGATGTAGGTGAACTGTTCTAGGTGAGCTCAGCTCAACACAAAATCTTCTCACCTCAGGTTGTCCCCAGTGTATCCAGAAGGAATAAACAAGTTGTCAGCATGTGCCATGGTACAGGCATTAGATCGGTTTGCTGCGATTATTCGTGTGATTATCAGCTATCTGTCAATAAAAGGTGCCTTTGTGTCACCTTCACCTCACATCCATATAGAAGACAATCTGCAATTAGTTTTCTTTTATTTCCCTCCCGTCCTAACAGCAGCCATCAGAAAGAACAGACCTTCTGTTTGGGAAGTTGGACTTCCCAGGGGCAAAACTGGCACATAAATTTTCTTACATTCATGGAATTAGAGGCCATTGAGTAAAGAGCTGCCCCACAAGCTGTCTGTGCTGTAGGAGAGTTGTGGGTGTGAGGGGCCCCATTCCATTTGGTGATCTTTGCTGCCATGCTCCTTGCAGGGAAGGAAACCTCACACCCAGCCTGGCTGAGTCAGACTGGGTGCAGGCCCAAGGGCAGATCTCCCTCCCTAGAGGGAAGCTGGAAATGCAGTTCCACAGGGTGTCTACACAGGATCCATTGGACTGACTGAAGAGATACACTGAGTAAAAGGAAAATTTTCTATGCCTTTGAGAAGGTAATTGTGTAGAATTGTGTACACAAGGAGAAGTGTAGAACCCAGTAGTTTAGTAGTGTAGTGTGTTTCATGAACCCTAGGAATATACAGGACTCTATAAATGTATCTCCAACCTTCTTTTGTTTCAAGAAAGATGTTTCCCACTTTTGAAGCCTCCTTAGTAACATCAATGTGGTTCCTATGAAGCAAAGGAATCTCCCTTCTTTTAGACACTCTCTCTTTGTGAATTAATGCTTCATATTTCTTTTTGTAGCAGGTTATTGTCCTTATGACAACAACAGCTGCATCTGCAGCTGAGAGAAGATCAACAGAGAGAAGATCAGCCTGTAGTGGTTGATCTGTCTTGTTCCAAGTTTGCAAAGCAATGTTTGGGATGCAGCACTTCTGAGTTCTTTCCTTCCCACTTCCCTTCAATATATATAAATGATAATGCATTCAACTTTATTAGATGGCTTTGTAATGAACATGTATCAGAAAGCCATCTGTAATGTGTTTTGTGTAGCTGCATGGTAGTGTCCTTGAAATTTGAGGGGACAAGTTTCAAGCAAGACAAGACTTCTACTGTGCCTACTCTAGGAATGCTCCTACTGTACTGCTCTGAAAATTGGCATATGGCAATCACTGCACTCAATTAGGGGACACTTTTACTTGGACTCTATTTTTTTATAGGAAACCCTAAAAAATATTCTGAACTAGAGTAGTTTCCCTTATATTTTTGTTTGAGTACCTCAATTTAATTTGAAAGTTTAAAACAAAAATAATGATGTTGCTTCTACATGCATAACTTTCAGAGGGTCTTCTCCACTCCCTCTACTCCCTTCTTTTTTTTTCTTTCTGTTTTCCTGTAAAACTGAGAGTCTTGAGATGAAAGCATGGCCTTCTGAAACCAATGGGAGTTTTCCATCCAGACCAGTGCCCATCCAGACCTCCAGAGAAGGGAGAACACCACTGGCTCATTACTGTCTTCCTCTGAAATCCTAAGCAAATAACATCCCACACCTGAATCTTGGAAGGGCTCAGAAAAATTTCAGCTAAGATGATGCTAATGATACACCCTTTTGCTTACGGTGGCTTTTTAAGGAAAAAGTTTTAGATCTTTCCAGTATGTTTTCTCTGCATGTTTTATTTCTATATGGATCTTCTGCCTCTTCAGTCAGGAAGTAAATGAATGATTTTAAAGGCAATTAATCATAAAGGGGAGGGAGGGTGGCCATGTCCCTTCACAAATCAAGCACTGGGCATTGTGAAGAATTTGGGGGTTGTGTTTGCTTTTTTGTTTTTAAAGAGGAATGTTCCCTGGAGCAAGCATCCTCTGAGAGTATTTTCCAAGAAGGACATAATCATGGGTGGTTTTCCCATTGTCCTATGAGCTTTCTTCAAGTCACCTCAGAGTATTTGGTTTGCTTATACTGGTGAGTTCATTCAGTGCTTACACTGGATGTTCCCAACTGCAATCTGAAAATTTAATCAGGCAGATAAGGAAATTAGGAATGCATTGTTTTCATTCATGGCTGAAGGAGACCTTGCACTGGGCTATAGGAAAAGTTTTATCATGGTCAGATTTAATCCACACTATTCTGTGTAGTTGCAATAATAAATTTTCTAGTTTCCAGGTAATATACTTTAACTACAGCATGATACCAGTGATAGATTTCCTTTTTTTTTATGTACTCTAAGGCCCTTTATAGCTTTTCCAGTTCAGGGTAGATTTAAGATGTTGACAAGTGTCTTCAGAGACAATAAGGATTTTCAATTTCATCCCTCAACGCCACTGCTGAATAAGACAGTGCTACTTCAATAAGGATTTCAGCAGAAGCACACAGGGAATTTTGTTTTTCTTACGTTGACTCTTGCAGAACACGTGATTTTTGTTTTGCAGACTAACAAGGGTGATGAGCTCTCAAACCGCATCCAGAATACGCTGGGCAACTATGATGAAATGAAAGACCTGTTAACTGACCGATCAAACCAGAGCCACCTTGTTGGGGTACCAAAACCTGGGGTTCCTCAGACATCTCTCTCCAAGGCCGATGAGCATCTTCTTGCAGATTCAAGACTGCTGCCTCCTCCCCCCATTTCCAGCCCTACTTCTTCCACACCAGCAGCCCTGGCTGCTCAGCAGAGCAAAAGCACCGGGATGGGCTGGCAGAAGGCCGGGCACAACGCTGCTTCAGATGGCCAGCAGAGAGCAAGCAAGCACGGGCACCGGTCCCTGCAGTCACACAAAGGTGACTTCAAACTAGCTAACCAAAAATCTGGTCTGGAGAAACTAAAACGCTATGCATCGAGTCCCACTTCTTCCTCCTCCTCCTCCTCCAACGCTGCCCAGCAAAGCTCACTGAGGGCCACGTTAGGAGACAACATCAACAGAGTGCAGCAGCCAGGGAAGCTCAGTGTTAGCTCTGAAGGAGGAGCTCAAGCACAAGAGAGGCCAACAAAGCATGGTGGGGGGCACTGCGTCCAAAACTTCCCACCCTCTCTTGCTTCAAAGCCCAGTCTGGTCCAGCAGAAACCAACAGCGTATGTCAGGCCAATGGACGGTCAAGACCAGGCTCCTGATGAGTCTCCAAAGCTGAAGTTACCAGCAGAGACAACCAAGTCATACAGGGGAGTGCCTTCTAACAAGCCTGATTCGGCCAGGACCAAGTCAAAGATAGCCAAGTTCAGCATTCCTAAGCAAGAAGAGGTAAGTGTGATTATTATGTTTTTAAGACATACCCTCCCTTGGAAGGATGAATGATACTTTAAAACTGCAAATTGCATCTGTCTCTACACATTTTGAACATATTAGTTGGCGCCTTTACTTTTTTTTTTTTTTTTAACATTGGCATAGTGTTTTGCAAATTGCAGCTTCACAGTAATGTAAAGATATCTCAGCAGTGAAATGTTCACTGTCTTCAGGGCCTTAACACTTCCAGCTGCTCCTATAATGCACATTTTCTGGTAGTATGTAGCATTTCACTGAGTTTCTTCCCCTGAATGTCCACATATAAGGTCTGGATTTTTTAAATTTCTTTTTTTTTATTTTTTTGCCAGGTAGGTGTATTACTTCTAACTGTTCATATTTCATTGACTTATATCGCTTTGGCAGTGATTAAATGAAGTGCTTGTGCTCAGAAGTAGTTCTGTCATCCTCAATGGTGTCAAAGTAGTTTTGCAATCTAAATAAATTACTTAAACCATTTGAAATTTGTGGAATAGATGAGAATAAAGCCATGAGACCCTTCTTTTACTGCATAGTATCTATTTCAAGCCAATCTCTAAGAAGACTGAGTCACTGTCTGTAAAAACCCAGCCACTCTACAAGTATGAGAATATGTCTGGAAATCTTCTAGAAAACACTTCTATTAGCATCAGTAGATATGAAAACTTTCTTTTTGGACTTACTTTATGTTCATTAATTTCATAGTCCATTTATGTCAGTAGGACACCTTGCTTTATCACTTCAGAGGCTGTGATTTTCTATTTGATATTTTTGGATGGGGAGGATATGGTTGGGTTTGGCAGAATAAAGGGTGGTATATTTTTATTTTGCTTTCTGGGGTGCATTCAGAAGCCTGTGTGCCAACGCAAAGATTGTCACATCATCACCTTGTGCAAACTGTGCAAGACTTACAACAACTTGTAGTATTTATAGGACTAGATGGCTCTGCTTGGCTCACTGTGACTTTCTCAGAGCAGAGATAATTACTGTTTACTCTTACTTAAAGCCATGGAGTGTCTTGAGATATGTTTAGTATTAACATTTTTGTTTCTGGCATTGTTAAGAGAGAGGAAAAATCTAACTTTTGGTAGAGTTCTCTGGCCTCTTAATACCTGTTTCTGAGAAATAGAGTTGACTCTTATATTCCCCCTTTGGTTTGGTTTAGGAAAGAAATCTCTCTGGAAGCAATTACTTCTCTCATCTCTTTCAGGCATTATACCCATGTGTTTTTTCTCCAAGTTAAAGTTCCTGCAGTTCCAAATAACATGTTCATGATATGTTGTTTCTGAAAAAGAATTGGTTTAGGCTCTTAAACGAGATTTCATTTAGCAAATTTAGCATTCACAAACTGCTGTAATTGTGCAGCTAGATCAGGTAATGGCAGATACTAATATCTTTTTAGCTATTATTACCTCTTTCAGATCTGTGCTTCTATCAGCAAGTGAGAAGAATTGATAGAATTAAAGATGCCTGTGGCAATTGTCTGTATCTTTCAAATTTTCCCCCTTTACATGTATTCAGTACTCTGAGGACTAGTTTGGAAAGGAGTTTTGATAGGCAATCATTTGTTTGTCTGCAATTCAGGATTTACCATTTGCATTCCAAATTTGCCTACCTCAGGAAAGAAAGCTTTCACTTGTTGCATGTCGTTCATGCCAGTGCATAAGGGTAAATTTATACTGCAGTTTCTAGACATGTAGACATATTTGAGATTGCTTAAAACTAACGTGCTTAGATTCTGATAGCAATGTAGGCTTTGGTAAGTGGACTGCAGGGTAGCTATCAAAGTGTTCACCAACTTCTCACAAATTTGATGTGATGCAGTATTAATGTATCTAATTAATTAGTGTTTTATAACATAATGTAAAAATTTAACTGAAGTTGAAGGACGTGAACAAAGAACATTGCCTGGTAGGTTAAAAAAGAGCTAAGTAATTATAAAAAATGATGGACACATTAGTCAAAAGAAAAGTAATAGGTACTGTAGGTGTTGAGTGTTGAAACAGGAGGTAATTAATGACAGTGTTTAGATCTCACGTTGGAGGGCTAACAGTCCTATTAATAAGCTTTTTTTCTTTACCCTGACATTTCCTTTGTTCAAACATTTTCCATCCCAAGTGGCACAAGATTAAATTGGTATCCCACTGGTATTGCTACAGGGAGAAATCTTGACCAGGACTGAAAGTTTTTTCAGTCAGTGTTGCCTATTCCACACTCTCTTTAATTTTCAATCATATTTCTTTTAAATTAAAAGTGTTTTCCCATTCTTGTTCATACATCTCCATTTTGTAAGAATTTCCATGCATTTTTAAAATTTCTGCTTTCAAATTCACATAACTTCTCCTTGGCATCAAATGTTCACTGTCCCCTACTAGGGCCAGAAGTTTTAAGCTGTTCTCAGCACAAAGACTGTCATGGCCCTGTGGACATTTGGAGGCAAAATGAGGCCTCTCTTGTTGAGACTGGGGCTAAGGGTGATGGCCAGGAAAGACCTTGTGTAACAGATGGCCATGGAAAGAATAGAGATGCCATGCAGGATCATCATGAGGGAAAGCAGGCTGACAAGTAAGCTACAAGAGTATCTGGGATGCTATATGGAAACAAATGGCAGAATTTGTTATATTTTGTATTTGTTATATTTATATGGAGAGTGGCAGAAAGCTGCCTAAGAGCAGCCAGAATAATGTTAGAAGCAGGAGAAGGTCAGAGAACTTGGGGTACCTGGAGTGCAGGTGGTTGAGCAAAGGTTTATGTCTGCTAAAATAAAAGGTGTGTGGCTGAGATGGGCTTGGTAGGGCATTTTTTGGTGTGCCCTGGGGGTTAGTGTAGGCAGCACTTTGAGTTGTTGCTGGCTCATGGTCAGCTTGTTGTCTACCAGGACCCCCAGGTTGTTCCCCTGAAGACCTCATGTCCAGCCAGTCAGATCCAAGTGTGCACAGGTGCTGGGGTTATTCCTCCCCCTATTCAGGAGTTTACATTACCCCTTGTTGAACTTTTTGAGGTTCCTGTCAGCCCATTTCTCCAGCCTGCCAAGGTCCCCTTGGATGGCAGCACAACCCTCTGGTGTATCATCTACTCCCCCCAGTTTTTTGTCATCTCCAAACTTGCTGAGGAGGCACTCTGCCCCATCATCCAGGTCATTAAGGAAGATCTTAAACAACATTAACCCCAGTATTGGCCTGGGGGGGCATAGCACTAGTGACTGACCTCCAGCAGGACTTTGTGCCACTGGACCACTTTTATAGCCTTTGCTTTTTGTTTGCAGGTCTGATTTTGTCATTACACGTATTTTTTTTTCTACTTTCAGCACTTAATATGTGCTTGTATATCACATATGTATGTGTGATATCAAGGTCCAAAGCTTTTTAACTTGGCCTAGACAGATTCTACAACTACTTAAATGATTTGAAAATTAAACTGCGGGAGACCGTAAGGGAAAAAGATGAAAACAGGGAAAGCAAGATGTGTGATATAAATCATGAGACCTAAAAATTGGTGTGCAGGGGAGAAACTGCATATCTTGACCAAGTGGAGAAGTGGATGGTGAGAAATTACCATTTCCCCAACTCCTGCAGAGGTGAGGCGTATGAAGTAATGAACACATCTTCTTGATGTTTCAGTTTTATTTTGAGCATCACACAACTGTAAGCAACTTCAGGTTCCACAGAAGAAAGCAAGAAACAAGAATTTATTCTTATAAATCTGACTAAGCCCATTTACTGATGCATTCAAGTTGAGTCCTCTGTTCCATGCACTTGTATTGAGTTTATAGTACTTTGTAGTGTCCATCAGTATATTTAATACCTATGCCCTTTCCTTTTTGCTTACCATTAGTGGAAAAGCAAACACAGAATGAAACAAAGTTAAATCTCCCTGTAAGAAGTGAAGAATAAGAAGTAATGTCATGCCAAGCATGCGTGTCTTCAGCAGGATACAAAATATTCTTCTATACATCACAGAAGAATTCTTTTTGAGATTTTCAGAGAAACAGGGCACAAAATTGGCTGCAGTACAATTATTATTCACTGGAAATATAATCACTTGAATACAAATTATAGACCATTATGTTTCAATACATGAAAAGGGTTGATTTTTAATATAGTTCAATACCTCATTTAATATTTTTAATCAGTTTTGGAAAGCCTTCAATATCTTGACACAGACTGAAGCTTATAATTTTTTTTTAATTGTTTTAATGAGAATAACTTGGATAGACCTGTGTGTAGAAAGGTAGCAGCTTCTCATTTGGGAATTTAATCTTTAGGAGCCAGGTTCATCAGTGTTAATTAGAATCCATACCCAACCTCTCTTCCAAAATTATCATACTGCTCTATGGAAATGATAGCTTGTCATCTCAAGTCCTGCTGTTTCACATTTTGAACTACTTAGAGATTATATTGCTGTAGGTAAAAAAACCCACTGTATTGGATAGAAAGGAAGAGATGTGATACTGAGGTATGGAGAAAAAGAGGCAGGAAAATCAAGTACCTCTCTTTTCTAAAATCCTGTTGAGTGAGACAATAAGAAAAACCTATGATGGCAAATCATGCTCTTTATATCTGTTTTTGAATTTCATCTTATAGGCTGCATTTTTATTACATTGAAGAAGCCTTATCTATTGTCCTTTGCTTACTTCTCTAAGGGTTATGGAGCAAGGAAATCGAGATTCTATTCAAGAATGACTGTCAGTCTAATGGTAAAAAGAATAGATTTGGTTCTGTTAAATTTGGGAACATACTTAGGTGAAATGTAGATAAGGTCATCCTGAGGACATGTTCTTATTCCACTTCACAGAGTACTTAGACAACTTCTTCTGCAGCAGAAGCAATGAGCAATAGATTAAGTGTTGATTTTTTTTTTTTCAATTTTTGCCCTGATCTTCCTCAGGCAAATTGCTATTTGCCTGGATAAGATACTCTCTGCAGTCATTCTCATTCGAATGGCTATATATAGCTATCAGCATCTGGCACACACGCTAGCAAGTGTTCTTTATATCTGAAATCTTTTTTTCACCTATCAGTTCTATCCCCATATATTAATGGAAAGCAAAAAAAAAAAACCAAAAAAAACCAACCCACAATTCTTTCCTCTCCTTCTTCCTTCCCTCGTAAAAAACCTCACAAATATGGACTTCATGTCAGTAATTATTTCAAAACCAGACTCTTTCAAGGAGAGCTTTGGTGCATGGCATGTATAATAAGTAGTTCCATTCTAGTTTAAAATTGAAGGTAGAAGTTCATGTGTGAAAAAACCAAGTGCAGCTACATCTCATTTGACAACAGAAGCTCCAGGGTAGACTAAATTGGGATGATAGCCATGCTCAGTGTGTGCTTCTCCTGGAAATACCACATATCTGGAGCTACAGGAAAGCAGAGAGGAGACTGTGTCTTATGAGGAAGGGGAAGGATTTAAAGGAGATCTGAGTTAGTGCTTTTCATCAGAGGCATGACACTACCTTCCCTGTGCTGCAGTGGTGCCTGTTGTACTCTTGTAGGACTAGGAATTGAATCCAGATTTTTCTTCTCTGCTTCTCAGGGTGTTCAGTTCTGCCCCAGAAAGGCAGAACAGAGAACAGAAGAGTAGTTCAATAAAAACAAAGGGAGAGGTTGAATGCATTAGCAAAAAAGTCCAGACTTTTTCCAAAACAATTCTAGGATGTGCTCAAATAGGCTGGAGACATTAAGTGCAGAATTAAGTGTACTGAGACTTCTCTACCATTTATCAGCTTTATTGAAGAACTGCAGTGCTTGAGAAGCCAGTTAGCAATCACAGCACTCGAGTACTGCAAGTACTGTAAGTACGAGCTGGTTGTAGATGTGTTTGCTTTCCCAGATGTTCATGGGAATGAGTTAGCAAGCTGCATTTACAAGAAGACACAGCTCAATTCATCCCTGTAATGGTACCACTGACCTTCCCCACAAATAAAGGATGTTTTCCCACGTTAAACAGGAAGAGCTGGACAAGAAGAACAGTGTGGTGCAAAGATCCCTGCTAGTCGTCGGGTATTCAGGACCTTCGAGTGTGTCTGTGGGAGGGCTGTGCATTACTGCCTGGTTTTATGTAGGAGAGTTCAACAGACTAGGACTGTAAAGAAAGAGTGTATTAAACAGACAGAGTGGTATTTGAAGCACTCTTAACAAACACAACGGAGACGGCAATGTGCAAAGATGGATTTTCCGTATAGTTTTCAAATTGTGACACAAGCCTCTGCCTTTCTCTCAGTCGCTGAGGCACACAGGCATTGCACTGAACACAGTGGAACTTGTCTGCCCTGTTATTCTTCCACAGCTGCTCTTACAGAAGGAAAATACTGTTTAGACACCTTTACTTGACTTTTAGAACTCCCCAGCTTTAATGTTTCTACCCTTCTTTCTTGTCCCTTTTGAATTAAATATCAAAGTCTTTTCCTGGAAAAGCACCAGCTAAACTTATCCGTAGGTTTTTGAAAATTAAGCATTTATTTACATAGAACCTAAAGTTTTCTTTATGGGCTGATTACCATATGGTATGTGTTATGCGTTTGTTGCTATGGTGAATCACTTGTTGTTCCTCATTGTTTTTCACTGGTAGGGTGACTGTCATCAGAGAAAAATCTCTCAAATCTGGATGTAAACTTATGATTGTCAAGGGAATTCCTTAATGTATGCACCTGCCTTTTTGTAAGTTTTCCCTGAGGTTGCTTTTTTTTCTATTTATTGAAAAAATATTTAGAGCAGTTCATTGGGGTCTTATATAATTAAGATCCTCCCTTTAATAAAATAAAAAACCTTTTCAAAACTTGGAAAAGGAGCACTTTGGGGATAAGGAGAGCTCAATGAATGTAAGAATATAGTTCATTGTGAGAAAAGTTTGTTCCTCTTGCTTTTTTTTTTTTTTTTTTTTTTTTTTTTTTTTTTTTTTTTTTTCCCCACAGAGTGGATGGTTTGGTTTATGAATTGGCTCTGGATCTGATACAAAAGTGAGTGCATAAAAAATGTCCACAACTCTGTATAATTGCTTCTTTAGTTCCTTTTAGTAAGCACTAAAGTTATTGATGAAGGAAATAAGGTTCCTAGAACTACAGAAAAACAGTTTTTAATTGCACATTTCGTTGTTTTTTTTTTTTTTTTTAAATCCATTGTAGTGCTTAAGATGATGATAACTGGGTGTAATAAAAATCCTCTCCACCAGAAACAAAGTAGCCTAATAGACCTCCTTTGTGAAATGCATCTGGGAAGATACATGGCACTGCTATCACTTTCCCACCTTTGGCCCCATTAACATGGATTACTCCCAAGCCTGGAAGGGTATTCAGCAGCTGGAGAAAGAGGTTGTTTTCTGGATGGGATTGCAGGAGCTGCACGCTGGGGCATGATGCTCCTGCATGCACAAGAAGCTGTCCTCAGTGCTAGGTTATGTTTTGCTGAGCATCTCCTTCCCATCTGCTTCGTGGCTGCTTAAACAAAGGAGTGCTTTGAGAAAGGGGCAGGTTACAGACAGAGTGAGGGTGGGCTTACTGTGGATTTCGGATTACCAGTGAAATACTTAGATGCACTCTACTTTTCAGATCTTACCTTGCACAACACTGGAGCGTTGTATCAGTGTGCAGTCAGGTGTGGAGTCCAAGCCCTCGTTGCTCCTGCAGAGCAGTTATTAATGCCAACTCACATTCTCCTTTCCAATAATTATAGCAGGGTAGAACATTTCTGTCTACTCTTTGTCTTCACGGCAATCTACAAAGGATCATGTGGGATATAAAGGTGCTTAAGGATTTTTATTTTTTTTTTAAAATATGCACAAAAAATACTTTTCTGCTTTTTTCTGTAGTTTCCCCAGTATTTCATGAATCAGAGTGACATGAAGCTGCCACCACTGAACATATTAATGGGGGTCAGTTGTGACTGATGAACAAGAGAACCAAAGGACAATGCAGTGAGCTTCACAGATCACTGTTAATTCCAGCTACATAAATAATGTGTATGTGCCACTTGATGTGTAAGGTTAAAGAGATCAGACCTCCAGTAATTGTTGCAAATGCATCCAGCCAGGCCAGAAGCAGTTAAATTCTATATTGTTGGTCACATATTCACTTACAGTAAACGAAGGCAAATATACTCTTAAATATCTGCATATAACAGACCTTATTCACCATGCACATCGTAAAGTTGTCATTTCCATAGCACTTCAGAATAGGGAAGATCTATCCCTGTGGTACCACAAAATAGCTTCCTAGAAAAGTAATTAACAGAAGGCGCTTTTTTTTTTTTTTTTTTTTTAAGTTCAGAAAAGATAAATAACGTAGGCGTCTGATTTCCTGTCACTCTTGGTTAACTTTGTATGAAAATGGATAGCTTCCAAATTAAAGTAGGCACCGGCCTGTCTGGAGAAAAATGCATCTGTAAAGAAATGTGTACATTACATATTCATGTAGTTCCAAATCTCTTAATTGTATTTTATTTATAACAATTGCATGTTCAGAAATACGGTACTTTTTTTTTTGCTTTGTGGGTTAAACCCAGCATGCCAGAAAGGCTGAGGTTACTTATTACATGGTCTAGGATAAGCATTTCCTTTCCCAAAATCCCTCATACATGCCCCACTCTCCTCACTCCCCACAAGCATGTTTCTCCAAGAGATGGAGGCTCAGTGTGAAGCGGCTTTACACCACATTGCATCCAGAAGATAAATACACAAAAAGCATTCAGGCCAGTGAGCCACATGGTTGGGAATACTGAGATCCAGCATTTTCTCTCAGAACCAAAAATTGCTATTCGTATTCCTCTGCACTTAAAGCAAACGGCTGTAAGGGAAGCTTGTGTAGCCAGCAAGAGACAAAAACCAAGACAATTTCTTGTTAACTCCTATCACTAACACATGGTTAAGGAGAGACTGGATTTAAAGTGCTCTCTCTGCTTTGTGGCTCTTTTCAAATGAGATGCTGAAGATTATGTGCTTTTTTCCTTGCAGGTGCCAGAGATTATTAATATTCAAATACCATCAGTAATCTGGTGTTAACCAAAGTTTGCATTTATTTTAAGCTACTTGTGCAACTGCATTCAGATGCAGAGGCAGTTACAACTTTATGTGACTGCTACAACTCCTAGATGTGATGTAGAAAAGGGAAAGACAGCTGTGAGGTTATTGGTTACACACACAAACCCAATATTAATACAAAAAACATAGAATGTCTGTGTTTTGGCAGTTTTGCATTATTTTCTAAGAGGCCTTCTCTGATTTGAGTGACAGTCTCAGGGACATCTGATACAAGAAAATATATTAGGCAGTTAATTTCTGATTTCATGGAAGTACCAGTTCAGAGTGGAAGTTTGCTGTCGAGAAAAAAGGAATGGGATGGAGGACTAAGTGCAATATGAGAGGGACAGTTTGAAAAATACCATAAGCAGATAATGAATTACTTTCTTGTACTGAATCATAAACATTTAGCACGCAGGAGAAGTTAAACATACATAGACAGAGAAGACTTAAGAATGAGCAGGGGCCTGTAAGAGTGGAGGAGTCTGAGAAAAGAATTATGTGGCGACCAGAAGAGAGAAGAGTGAAATTATGCTTTGAGAGATTAGTCATGGCGTACATTTTTGTCCTCAAGGGAGGACCAAGTGCAATGTGAGATCGGCAGTTTGAAAAATACCATAGGTGGCAGTTGTAATTTATGATAAAGTCTGCATGCAAGATATTTCAGTAGCTTCAAGATGGCTGAGCAGACCAAAACCCCAAAACTTGAGGGTTTTTTTGCAGTGTGCTTGTTCCACTGAGGAAGTCTCTGGGAGCACTCTTCCTTGTGCAGTTCCTGCTCCCACATGGGAATGGACCTATGTCCAGAGGAACACCTCTGACAATCAAACTGCACAACTGTGGTTATTTCTAAATTTTCCCTCTTCCTTAATGACAAGGATTTAGATGGTGGCCATCACCTTCTTCACAGATGTGATAACATGGTCATGGGAGGACAATGCAATATCCATCTCCATGTGAGTGGTATGGCAATATGCACAACACTGAGCTGGGATGTAGATGTAAATTCTGTGGGAAGGTGGGAGAAGCACTGCTGACATAGGACATGCTGAATGTCTGTGGACAGCCTTTATACAGAGATGGAGTCTTCAGAAACACAGCAGGTTTTATTTCTTTCTTTTTTTTTCTCCCTTTTTGCCTACTCAGAGGGTTTATAGCTTCTGACAATACCCAATAAGCCAAAAACACTGCATCTTTTACTACTGTAATCTCTTCCATTCAGGAGTTTCAAAGCTCTTCATAAGCATTAATGACAATTCTGGAAAGCATATATTGAATCTGGTTACAGAGGGGTTAGCCAAGGTGCAGGTGGATGGGGACACTACTCTCGATGGCACCGCCAGCAGTTACTCCATGGAGCGGGTGTGCCTCCCTTTGCTGACTTTGCTGGCAATCCAGGCTGAAGGACCAGCTGGAAATGATGCAGGAGTCTGAGATACAGGACAGGATGGTGTCCCTTATCCCATCGCCAGACTGAGGCTTAGACATGCTCATGGGTGGCTGCAGGCCTGGAGCCAGCACAGCCAGGGTGCATTGGTGTCAAAGCAGAGGACAGAGCCTGAGGGACTGGACCCCCAGATCTGTGTTCTGATGTTTGTGCTACAACTTGCCATGTAGCAGAGCAGTGTCTGAAACTCTTTCATAACTTGGCACTGGAGTTAACGCAGAAACATAAGTAAAGGCTTCTTGCTAAACTCTGAATTAATGTTTTTCACTGCATTTCCTCCTATCACTTAGGTCAGTTGAGGCAGAGATGGTTCCCGAGTGATTATGTCACTTATGGTTTACCACTTCCCTCTGAGTTACTCACTTCACATGCTCCACTAGAAATTAATAGGAGTTTTGTCATTGCATTCAGTAGTAGAAAGATCAGGATATGACAGGGGTGAATTATTTCTTTTCTACATTGTATGAGCTTCCTTTGGTCAAGAAGATATTGCTTGAGGGAAGATTGTCTTTTTTCTTCAGTCTTTCTTTGTTTTGTTCCAGAAATGGAAATGTAATACTTGCAGTTGTTATTTGACATCCTTATTACTTTGAAGAATGTCAGCAATAGTAATACAGAGTAACAATTGGTGGCAGAAAGTGGCATTTGAATTCAGCAGTGCTATGATGTTTTAATCTATTAACTTCAGGACAGATCTTTAGAACATCAAAGGAGCTTCTTGACCAGTTGGAGGTACTTGAGTCATTTTTTCTGTCTTGTAATTAAAGTTTCCAGCTCCCTGTTCAGAATCAGTTTCCTCACCAACTCTTCAGTGAATAAATCTCTGTGAGTGATTTCCTGACAGTTGTACATTAGGAATTATGGCATATCCCTGCACATAACTTACAGAACTATCTCAATACACAGAGAAGAGACCATAAAACACGCTGAACGGGGATTTCTCAGATATGCTAATTGCTGCTATGTAAAGAGCACGGGGATGAAGAGCTGACACAGAGGAAGTTCAACTAAAAAGTACCTGCCACAAATCTTTGAAGGTTCATGGAGGAGCAAATCCTGCTGCTGCCACTTCACAGCCCAGCTCAGCGGAGCGAGGCCTTTGAGCTGAGAGAGCCCCAGCATGGAGAGCAGCAGCTCCCTGCAGGACATTGCTGTGTCCAGGCAGGGGCTGGGATGGGGTCTGTCACCTCTGGGACACCTCTGCTGCTGGCATAGAGAGCCAGAAGAGCTGGCAGGGGCATGGCAGCAGTTCTCACCTTCTCAGTTCTTCTCTGCCTGGGTGCAATGTCCAGGCCTAAAACAGGCCCAAATGCAAGCTTATTTATTTCTCTTGAAATGCCCTGGATCTCATTTCCCGCTCCCACCTTCTCATCTATGAGCTTGACTGTCAACATAAAGCTGCTATTTTTTGGTTTTTGTTTATTCAGAGCATGGGATGGTCAAACTACTGGACATCCGCTACCTCTTCTGTGAAGCTTAGGTTTGCCACTCAGTGACAGGAAGGTGCTCTCCACATAAATGATCCTCCAGATTTTTTTGCAAAATTTGTATGACATGGACATCCACACCAAGCTGTGAAAATTAACTCCATACCTGTAGAACACCGCAAAAACAAAAAAAAGGAAGAAATTATAACGCAGAGGGGGAGATAGAGTTCAGCGGATGTCCTGTAACCAGGAGTGAATTACAGTCTTGTAGATTTTTCATAGAATCATAGAATGCCAGGTTGGAAGGAACCTCAAGTGTCATCTGATCCTACCCTTCTAATATTATTATTTATATGAGATGTCTCAACACCCTGTTGAGCTGAGACTTAAAACTTTCCAAAGTGGGGGAATCCATCTCTGGTCTCCAGTAGGAGACCATTCCAATGTCTGTCCTCACACTGAAAAGGTTTCCTCTTTTATAATTTTTAAATGATTGCTTTTATGTACTGACTACAGATAGGTATTTTTGCTCTCAGTGGAATGGGGCCGGTTCACTGAACTTATTTTAAGTAGGCCATTAAACATCGCTGCATCATACTCATTTTTAGCCATCACACTTGCATCTTTGCCTCATGTTGACCCAACAAACCCAAAAGAAATCAAAAATTTTGCACCCTAGCAGCTAACAGCTGTTCTGCTGCTTCTAGACCTACACACTTCTATTGAAAATAAGTTTTCTGTACTATCTCTGAAATGCTCAACCTGCTAAGTATAATAATTAATGTGGAAAAATGAAAGCAAATAGTCATTATTCAATAATTATAATATAGAATAGGATTTTTTAAAATAAATCAACTAAAAATAAATCAACTAGACAAATCAAACAATGTAGAAATGAATTGCACCTTTGCAGACCCTGTGGGAAATTCAGCTAAGGAACTGAAAAGTGTCAGTTTCTAGATAGGCAAGAAAGTCTGCTTAATTTAAATAAACAAAATCAACTACTTGTCTCCTTTATTTTAAAGCTGTGGTTTTGGGCATGGTCACGTACTATGAACAAACTAATTTCAGTGCAGCCTGTGTGGTTTGAAACACCAAGCAAAATACGATTAACTTTAAAATGGCAAATTGTAATGCTATTTAAAAAAAAGAAAAAAAAAAAAAAATCTGCCTTCCGGGTGTCACTGTCTTTTAAATGTGATGATGTCACCCTGTGAGCCATTAAACTGTTATCAATGAGCAGGCTCTGCATTTTGTAATGATTACTGTGGAGTTGAAAAAGACTCCATGATGTTCCTTCAGTTTCTTCATCATTTTTGTTTGATAATTGTCCTAAAAATCAATGACAGTTACTGAGTACAGAAATGTGATTGAACCAAGTATAAATATAGGCAGCAATTTAGGCTGTTCTTACTCAATAGGAAAATGTCTTTGGATAATAAGTGGATTCCTATCTAAATTCATGAGTTCTTTTATGACATTTTGGGTTAAGCCTGAAATAGATTAATCTTTTTCTGATAAAGTTGCATAAGCTGTGATTTCTCCGGTGACCACATTTAATTGGATATTAAATAAAGTGCTTATCTTTACACCAACAGGTTTTATAGGCCGGATTTTCTTTTTCCCTTGAACTCTTTTTTCAGAGATTAAGTAACAACTAGTAGTCACCCACACAAATTTTTTTTATTAAACCGTGATATGCTCAGATTAAAAATTGTTCTGTGTTGATTCAGGTACGCTTTTAGGGTGCATCAGTGCTACTGAGGGCTAAATGCAAAGGATAGAGAGAAACTGCAGGATGATGCCAAGAGCCATGGGTACAGGTCAGGTCTGCATATCTTTCCATCTACATATTCTTCAGCAAATGTATGGCGGGATGGTTTTTCGTTGGGTTTGACAAGAAGCTGAAATTCCTGATAATATTTTTAAAAAGCTTTAGGCTGTGATTCATTATGCAAGGTGCTGTACAATCTCTGAGCCAGAGGTATCCTGTGATAGACCCTATAAGCCCTGGAAAGGAACAGGAAAGGCTAAACAGGAACCTGGAAACTAAATTAGCTTGTCGCATCTGGAGGTAAGAGATAGGGACAATGCTGAGGGAAGTACCCAAATGGAAAAACAGTGATGGTGTTCAGGAGGAAGAAGACTTAATAGGGTGAGCAAAGACCACACTTGGGAGGAAGAGTGATACAAGGAGGAGAGAATGGAAAAGGTGGAGCAGAAAGCACAGCCTGGCTGGTACAGGAGACATTGGTCTGGTACTCTGTGTACTGGGGAAGGTAGACCAACAAAAGGGATCGAAGGGGCAGAGGATAGTTACGACTCACTGCATTTCCTTTAGGGATAATGAAGGACACTCTTTGGAGCTGAGAGGGCACTTCTGTCCCTGAGCAGGGCAGCACGTTGAAGGAATCTGCCTGTGTGAGATGGGTGGAAAGAAATGCAGCAGCTGTGCAGAATAAGGCAGGAGGCAAACCACCAGCGTGAGCCAGAGGCCTTGCAAGGGGAGGAAATAAATGAAGACACTTGTGTTAAGTAAGCTGCACTAAACCAAATGATGTGGAGCTCATGCTAATTTCCATTTTTTCCCCACTGATATGACATATTGTGAATGGGAGAACAAACAGATGCCTCCCTATGTAATCAAGCCTACTTTTGACTAGCTGGGCATGGAGCTGAAAGCCTTATGATAGTGATGGTTGGTTGTCTCTTCACATTTGGGACAAGAGAATTGCAGCAGCACTTTGCGGCCTGCTCAGGAGCTTGGACAACCCTTTCCTGGTGGATGTATTTTGACTTTGGCAAAACCAATCAGGGAGAGGTGCAGTTTGGGTTTGTTGTTTTGGGGGTTTTTTGCCCCCTCGAAATAAAATCAGCCCATTGCACAAAGCATGTAATTGTTCCAGAGCTAATGTCAGGCTTGGAAATTGTAATTACCCACTGGAGGGAGGGTAATTCCTGTAGTGGGTTGGCAGAGGCTGGCAGTGCTACAGGTGCCACTGCCACGCGGGCTGTGCTGACTCCTGGCTGCTGGCATCATTTGGCTAAGATTCAAGGCCCAAGGTGTTAAAAATCCCAAGTGTGTTACTGGAAGATAAAAATGGAAAGTAGTTCCACTGAGTAATGGGGACATGCATAATGGCCTTGTGCTAATTTCAGTCGGGGGTCACCGGGCCCTCTCTTTTTTGCATAGTTGAAATAGCTGTGTCCAGATGATAAAGATGTTGACAATTATCTTCTCTGTCCTCCAGAGACCACACAAAGCTAAGCCTTTTCCTTTTACTTTCTCCTCATTTTCTTTTATTCCTGGCTTGTCATGACTTTTGACATTGGCATGAAGCTGTTTTCTAAAGGAATTTCCTCTGCTTGCTTGGCTTTTGGTAATGTAAGCATTTTGTTAAGATTTTTTTCTTTGAAGATGTATTTTTTTGTTAAGACTTTTTAGGACTGTGTGTTCTCTTTGCTGTTTCTCACAGAAGTCACCTAATAAACTAGCAGCCATTTTTTCCCCCTAGGCTTCAGAAAAATGGTAAATTACTTAAAGTCTCTCTCTGACATTTTTTTTTTTCTTCCTCAGTAAAGCAAGCATTTCCAATAAAACACCAGGAAAGGAATGTGAAGCTTCAGAGCTTGTGTTGCTTTTTGGAGGCCAAGAGCTAGGTCAGGGGCTACATCAGCCCACAACAACGTACTCTGGTTTCTGCTGTGAGGGAAGTGAAGGACTTCTGAGCAGGGAATCTGGCAGCAACCACTTTCTGTCTGCACAGACAGAAAGCTGGGATGTATCCTAGTGCCCATCTGGGAATTCCCATGGATGTCTGCAACCTTTTCTGTTAGCAAGCCAGCTGCAGTGCTCCATGTGCCACTGAGGGAGTGGTAAACTATTACATGACCAGCTTGGAGACTATGGGACTTCTCTTAGCATAGCTGTATCTGGTTTTAAAACTTGTACAAAAGCATAGAGTACATGGGTAAGCATGTAGCATACTCTTAGAGGCACCGTTTGCAAGGGTGTTGTCTGCATGTAGACTTCTTTTCACCCCTAGTAAGTAGACATGTGGGGTTGTTCAGGGGAGGTAGATTTGCTCTGGCAGTGTGTCAGTGCCCAGACTGAAAAGGTTGTATCTAGACTAGCCCAAAATTTGTACCTTGAATTTCTGCACACCACGGACAAAGGGCTCTAGAGGTAGAACCTTGCCTCATGCCACCAACACTGTCATTTCAACTCTTCATTTGTTGGTCTCTTATTAGATGCAAAGAAGTCACCCAAATAAGTTCCCAGTGTCCATGAACCCTAGCAGTAGTTTAATCCCTGGTTTAACAGAAGTTCTTTGTAGTATTTGTGTTTGGAGATACAGCACTTCTAAATTACCAACACAACAGCAGAAGCTTAAGTACAATTTTTATTTCAATAAAGATGTGATGAAATTATGCTTAATGGTCTGCAGACTACACTTTTATATGCACTTGCAGTGCTCCCATTGACTTCAGCTGCTGTTGTCAAGGTATTTCAGTACTACTGAGCTAAGGATCATTACCCTGTGCTATTACAATACATTAAACTAATGCTACCATTTTTCTATTATAACAACAATACCTGGTGACTGAAGGCTACCTCCGACCCAATAACTTGCAATCAAATATTTGTTTCAGATTTCAAAATCCATATAAGCTGTGAGGCTTGACAAAAATGTCCAGATTTGACTAGCCCATACCTCCACCCTGGTCTTTAATTCTTTGCATACAGACAAAACAAACTTGGCACTGATGAACCTCTTAGAGATACTGACATTTTTTAAGAAATGAGGATTTTATTTGATAAGTAAGTTGAGTGAAACTACGTTTAAACTAAGCTTTCACTGACTTCCATGCAAACAGCATTAGAATGATACAGATGGACTGGACGTATCCAAACTCCCAAAACTTGTGTCCTTCAAAAGTCAAATAATTCCCTGACTGCTGTTGCCTCAGCATGCACCAGGGAACACTCATACAAGTGTCTTGGAGCTGAGCTCATTTACCTGATACCTGATACTAAAAACAGCCCACCAATTTTTCCTGAGTCCTGTTTGCTGCAATATATTAGAAAATACTAAAGTGCTGTGAGAGAATACCTTTGCAGAGATTACTTTATGAGTTACTAAGAAATGAATAATTTTAAATACATAAAAGAAAGCAAATTCACCAATTATATAGCCTTTGCTATTCTGAGTGTTTGCTACCTCTCTTTTTTTTTTCTGCCTAAAAAAGAGAAAACAATAAGGAAAAGGAACACCTGCAAAAATCTTGAACAGTTGACTGATATTACCTTTATGATAAAGTAGACCACAGACTAGATGAGAAAAAACAAAGAAAGCATGACCCTGTGTTCCCTTGGAAACCTCTGAAGACTCATCTTAAAAATGTACACACAACATCTGCCAGAGAAAAAGAAATGAGGACTTGATAACCAAAACAGAATCCATATGTGCACAAACCAGACTGCTTGCTGTTTCTCCTATGTTGCTTGCATCATGCACCTACAACTATGAAATATTCAAAAACATAGTTGATCCCTATGGCAGGTCCTTTAGATACTGTTTGCATCCCAAGATCCTTGTTTATTGTTTATTGTTATGCATGGGTTGCTATTAAGATGAGAAAAGCACTTCACCATATCTGAAACTTTCTCTACCCTTTTCCTTTTAAGAACTAGCTTTTTGGAGCTATTCTTCAAGATGAAAATATTATTATGAAAGAACAAATAATACAGTTATGCACAGATCTGGAAAACTGTATTTTTCAAGACATCAGGACAAGAAGTTTCAATGCAAAGACATTTCATGGTTCATACACAGGGCTCATTCTGAAATGCTGAAGAATTTTGCTTGTGGAACAGATTCAGCCTTAATTGCAAATGTCCCCATTTGGCCTCCTTCTATGCATGCAGATTTACAGATACAGCATCAGCTGCTTGTGCTCCCTTGCAGCTGGAAGGTTAAAGGCAGTATTTTGTGTTATCTGGAGGCCATTACTGCAAAACACTAACAAACTGTACATGGAGAAAGAGCATATCATAGAATCATAGAATCATAGAATCACTGAATTGGCTGGGTTGGAAGGGACCTCAGAGATCATCAAGTCCAACCCTTGACCACTACCGCTGTTGTTACCAGCCCATATCACTGAGTGCCACATCCAGTCTCTTTTTAAATATCTCCAGGGACGGAGAATCCACTACTTTTCTGGGCAGCCCATTCCAATGCCTGATCACTCTCTCTGTGAAGAAATTCTTTCTAATATCTAACCTAAACCTCCCCTGGCACAACTTGAGAGCATGCCCTCTTGTCTTGCTGACAGCTGCCTGGGATAAAAGACCAACCACCCCCTGGCTACAACCTCCTTTCAGGGAATTGTAGAGAGTGATGAGGTCTCCCATCAGCACCACTCTGCTTTTCTGGCAGTGTAGCCCCTTTGTTATTAACAGAGATTTCATTTGGATTCTTTGCACACTGGTTTGCTGCTATAATCTTGACATTTGCAGATAGTTATATACTTCTGCGAAATAGCAATGATGATGCAGTGGCATTCATTATTTGCCATATAAAGGTGTCCAGTGTCTAGAAACTGGTTCTCATGCAATAACCTTGTGCATGCAGATACCTACAGAAACACTTTAAAGGTCCCAACCCCTCCATGTAAAGGCGCATTATCACTGAAATGTGCAGAATTTGAATCCTGCCATCTGCAGTGCACAGTGTATCAGATTCTGAAATGGCGTGAGTACCAGCAGAGAAGGATGTGGGGGTTTGAGTACCTACAGTAAGAGCTGCATTTGAGCTGCTTTGATCAGACGCACATCTCTCTGAAAAATAATTGTGCTCCAACTTAATCATCTAGTTCTGCACAATACTTAAAAACAATAAAGTAATTCTACAGAGAGATTTAAATTGAACAAACGTATTTACTAGAGAAAGCATAGTGGCATGACTGAGGGGCTTAAAAATAGATCTAAGGTAAAACTACTCTTCAGATTATCAGCAGATCTGCAGATTTCCTTTTTAAACAGTTTATGGATCTCAATAATCACATTCTCTTTCTTTAATTATCACAGATTTACAGACGGAAGCAATTCCAGAATACCGTTATGAGAGTTTGCATAAAACGAGCTTGGTTATTTAGCTATAAAATAACCATAGCTCTGAGAGATGTACCTTTGGAGCGAAAAGGAGAGACGCTAGAGGCTTTTTTTTTGTTATAAGAGAGGTTCTCAAGATGCTGCATGCAACTTCTGATGGGCATGTTGTAGTTGTGAGGGTTCAGTCACTGTTGCATTAATAATCCTACCCTGCTTTCACAGAGCATGATGCTATAGGCCTTTTACTTCAAAAAGGCTGCATTTCTTCTCTACTAGATGATGCTAGGTGACCTTTTAAAATGTGTGGGTAAAATGAAGGAGCAATAAATTTAGTGCATGTCATGATTAAAAGAAGCCAGTCTCACATTTCCTCCTTTTTTATCTTTTTTCTTCAACATGTAATTTCCAAATAGAAGTACTGGGGGACAGTCCATAAAGTGATTCAGAACTGTATTTTATTGGGCATGATAACAACTCTTGGTATTGAATTGCACAACTGAAACGTGGACTTATTAGGTATTGGTGTTGCATTATATTTCATATACTTCACTGAATGAGTTTGATGAGCAAAGACAGAGGATTAGCATGCAAACTACCCCCGTTGTTTCATATTAAAAAGTGAATATTTAAGAGCTGAAAATGCAAATTTGTTTCAGTTACATGGTGCACATTTTTCAGTATGCAAATGTGCCACATCTGTGTATTTGTTTTGCTGCAGACACAACCAGCAAGAGTTTAGTGATGAAATCTGTTCTTAATTATGATAGCAGCTGTTGGAGCAGTAGCCATTTTTTTCCTCCTGATGTGAAGTTCTCTGATTTACTCATTTTTGTCTGCATTTGTCAGGGCTGCCAGTGCAGAGAGAGAACTCTTTGTGAGGGGTTGCAATTTGTTTTCTGTGCAAGAGCCAGTGAAAATTGACTAAATCTGCACAGCGGGGTAGTTTTATCTTTTCTTTTCCTGCATCGCAAGCTGTTGTACCTCTGCTCCAGCACAAGAGGCCTATAAAACTACCAAACAAATGAGGGAGCTGTTAAGTGTTAGTGTTCCAGCAAGTATCTCAAGCAGCAGTTCATGTAAACGAACTATGCCTTAATGAAGAAGAAAAAAAGACGTCTGACATCATAGCTGTGGGACAGATGGAATTAATATAATATATTGATAAACACTTTGGAAGCTTATTTTTCCTTTCTCAATTATATCATTTCCATGTATGAGCCCAGTAGATTAGTGAAATTTGTAAATGCCAGAGAGTTTAACGCTCCGTTTCCTCAATATTTTGGTAATAGAAAGAAAGAGAAAGAGTGGGAAGATTATAAAATGATGCTAAAAAAAATCCTTTCTGAATACACAATCTATTACAGTAATTTGTTAATGAGGCAATGCTGTTACAAACCAGCACAGAAAACAACCGAGAATGCTTCATAGCATAATGACAAATTGGCCAAAAATTGCAATGCAAATGAAAACAGAATAAAAAAAAGACATAAGTTATTGATGCTAAAACTTCTGTGCTAAGCGCCTACTGAATGAAACATTTATGGTCTCCCTATAATCACAGACTAATAGCCTGTTTCATACTGGATTGTTTCCACACCAATATTTCATGCCTTGGTTTTTTGGGGGGTTTTTGTTGTTGTTGTTGTTTGATTTTTTTTTTTTTTTAATTTAGGCAGCACTTCATATAAACATACTTCAGCTCTGCTCCTTTTTTTGTTATTTTTTTACTGCTTTACCCTGCATCACTGGAACCAATGCTAAATGCTCCCAGATCATAGTGAGAGCAGATTTAAGCCTTGAAAGAAAATATGCAAAATTTGTCATTCTTTATTGAGGGAAGCAATTTACTTCAGCTTCCACAAATAGAAAGAGTCCAGTGGATTGTATAACGCTTCACTTAGGAGGATTCCCCTTTATTTTCTTCGATTTCTTTTTCTCTTTTGACCTTTAAATCTTGCGTTTAAATAAAAGAAATGCAAGATCATGAGAAAATGAGAGGTTGCAGGTAGTTTACCTTACTTATACATGGAAGGAACCTCAAAGATAAGCTATCAGAAGCAGTAAATCTGTAAATATGAATCAACTGATGGATGGTTTCTCATTAGAAGGATTTGTTTAAATATCACATGGATGGTCACACTGGGACTTATATGTGGGCATGGCTAGTTTGGAAAAGTTGCTCGGAAATCCTCTCCGCAAGTAGTTGTTTACTTAGAAAAAACAGAAGGAAGAAGATTATACAGTGGATTCTGGTGAAGAACTGGAACAGTAGTTTAAACACGTAGTAGATAAGCAAGAAGACATAATATTTTATCCAGTGACAGGTGAATCATACTGTGTCAGGGCTCACCTTGGGGTACCTCTCACTGTCTCCAGCCAGGGCAGCCACCTTTGTGATGGGTGACTGGGGGGCATTGTCACTGGAATAAATAAATGTCATGTCTTACGGTTTACAAATTCCTTGTTTATTTTTCTGATCTTTTCAAGGTGCCTGTGCATGACCAGTTTTATCCTTTTCAGCTGTACATACAGTTCCAAATGTCCTGAATGTTAAAACTCAGCTGTGAATCTCCCTGGTTTCCCATATTTTCTTTTAAGCATGACTTCTTCCATCTCCTGTCAGGAAGTCCAGATGCAATTGCTACTGGAATAGCAATAACATTTTTGGACTTCTGGTCTATGTCACCTGTATGTTTCCATGTCACATGCTTACTGTCATGAGAAGGAGAGTTGGGAAGGCAGCAAGAGTCATAATGAAACTATTAGAGAAGTGAGGAAGGTCTGGATTCTCCACTAAAGTTACACTGAAAATGTGTCTTCTCTGACTTTTTGTCTTGACCATTTCTTATCTTCTGAGTGGACCTAGCATTAGTTGTGTCTACAACAGATGTGGTCATGTAAACTAGTGATTCAAGGTTTCTGTAGCACTCAGTTGAAAAAGATAGGCTATTTTTAGCTGCAATTTATGATTTTCCCAAATGTCCATTTAGAATAAGATAAATCCCTTAAAGCATGAAACCTTTTCCATGGACCAGCAAAGCAACCTGGAGTAGTTAGTGTGTAAGTAGATGTCTACAGTCAGTCAAATGAATCCCTCGCTTTTGGTGTCTGTTTTCTATTGCTGCTGTGCCAAGCATGTCACATATCTAAATAATTACTATAGATTTGAGCAGTAGTCACTGAGCCTGTAGCTGTGAATTGCTTATTATTAATTTTTTTTTTCCTCAGAAAAGCACCATTTACAGGAGTTTATAGGTTTTAGCAAGGTGTCTTCACACTTTACTATCATGATTACAATAATAAATATACAGAGATGTTGCTCTCTAGCATTATGTCACTAAAATTTGCTGACACAGTAAATTGAAAATGGGATACAGTGAATTATGACTTATGACTTCAGCATATGTTACAGAGGGTACTTTAATAGAAGAGGTGCATATGATACTAATTACACTGTGAAATCACACTATAATAATACTTCAAGTGATCACACTTCAAAGTGACAAAATTTTCTTAAAAGGCATCTTCACGGCGATGCCGTCTGTTCCAACTTTTTTATGCCTTTTCCTCACTACATAAAAAAGCATTTACTTTTATGTTGGCAAATGTTTTCAAACATATTTCACATAAAAACAAAGGTCTGATGATGCATTTGGATCAATGCGTGGGGCTGTAAAGCACTTGTGGCAGTGAAATCTTTGATCCCTGTAGATGACTTGGTGTGGAAATAACAGAGATACAGTCTTCCCATTTAGACCAAGGAAAGATTTAAAATGTATTATAGACGTCACCTCCTCCTGTCCAGCAACTTACTGGCCACCAGCCAAAATAAGGAAAACAGATGCCCTATACTCAAAACCCCAAAACCCAAATGGTTAAGAAATGTGTTCTCTCTGGAGTTTTGAGTGGAAACCATGCCCCATCCCTGCTGATTTGAGTAACAGTTTGGTAACAGATCCGTGGAGCCAGGGATGAAAAAGTGGGATATTTACTGTATTCCTGCTTCTCCACCCCAACACCCTACATTCCTACAAATATGACACATTTAAGGATAAAGGAGTCAGCCTTGCATCCCCGATGGAGGTTCACACAGAAATACCCTGGGATTCATCACCAGCATCCCACTCCATGTGGGATGTGCTTGTTCTTATGATATTGGTTATCCTGTAAATTCCATTTCCACTGCAAGATATTTGTAGGGATTTTTATTTCCTTGGATAATATGAGGTTTTTCCTCCCAGATGATTCACACAACTACATAACTCCTGGAGATGCAGTTCAAAAATAACACATCATAGAAGAGAGCATAATGCATAAAATCTACATCAATGTAGCTTAAAAATTCAGAATATCAGGTTTGCTCTTTCTAGAAAAAGAGCATTACCTTTATTAAGTAGATAAAAACAAGAGGACAAGTCCTGTCCCCACTGAGGGTAAGGATAAATTTCTCATGAGCTTCAAAGTATTTTCACGTAAAATTTGGCATATTTTTAATGGAGCTAGGTTAATTTTCTTTTTTTGAATATTAGATCTGCCAAAGCAGCTGATGCAGAAACAAACAGAACTAACAGCTTTAACTAGAGAAAATAAAGAACTGTTAAACTAGTTAATTCCAAAATTTCAAAGTCAAACTTTTCAGATTTTTAATATGAAAGTATCCCCTCATTTCAAACTTTCCTTTTGTTTCATACTTTTTCAGGGAATAAAATTGTCATAAAATCAGAACATTTTATTTCAAATCAAATAAATTTTGATTGATGTACTGTAATATTTTCACTATTCTTTCTTTCCTTTCTGAAGAAATAACAACAAATATTCAGTTCAAATGAGAACAGTTTTCCTTACAATTTTCACTTCAACTACCAACCCAGAAAATCCATTATTTTCACATTTTTAATTCATGGTAAAGTCTTAGGAGCTATTTGGCTCTGTCACTTGGTGGGCATATTGCATAAAATATCTTAAATATTTATGAATGTATCAAACTCTGTGACACAAGTAGCTCGACTATCAGTTTTGTTTTCTGAAGTAAACTTTACAGATGTAACTGTATGCAGAAGAATGTCTTGCTTAAACTGATGTCAGAAGCATTTTGTTATAAAACATATGCTTTAAAATAGAAGGGGTCAGGAGGACTGAGAAGGTATTTTTTGTCTTTGGGTCACTGTAGACTGAGCTATACTCAATGTTTAATTCATGGCCAAGAAATATGTGATTTTTAGTAGGTTTTCCTGCTGGAGTATAGCTCTCTGTGACTTAATTGGAAATCTAATTTAATTTAAATTGAAAAGTGGTTTTCATTTGTGAAATATTCCCATCAGAAATTTAGGGTATCTTGCAGAATTAAACTCTGTATCATTGTTAAAATCTTACTTGACTATTTCCCATCTATGTTCTCCCATAGTCATAGGTCTCTGCATTTGAATTTTGGATTGTGTGTATTTGATGAGCCAGTCACTTCTTTAATGCATCCATTTTTTTCCTAAAGAAAAAGTTACAATGGAAAACAATAATGAATCGAGAAGCTGGAAAGTGATTAATTTCTTCAGCATTCACTGAGAAATCGTTGCAGTAAACCCAGAATTAGCTGATAGCAAGCTAATACAAAGGGCCTCAACTTTGCACCTGAAGAACCCACTGGCACCCTTCCAGGAGCATCAGGATGGTACTTGCATTATGTGGAGGGGACAGGAATTGCCATTGACTTTAATACAACAACAAGCGTTGCAGAAGTGGTTGTGTTTGGAGTCCTCCATCTGAACTGGAGTGGCTGCCTTCTTCTTCCAAGGTGGAATGTTACGTTGCTTCCTGTGGCCAGTAGTCCCCATTACCCCATCAAACACCATATCAGGTAGAAGAGACCTAAAGCTTTATCTGTTGAAGACAAGAGGGATGCAAGCTGCATGAAAAAAATGTATGCCTTTGGTCACACTCCATTATGTCATATGTTAAGCTTTAGGGGTAAAAACAATGTTTAATATTCACTTAAAGAAAACAACTTCTATTTCAGTCAGCAGTGTCCCCTAGAATAAACTTAATCAAGTCCTAGCATTTGGGCTGCACAAATGTCATCCAACAGTGCACTTTGTGTATTATTAAGGGGGTGATATAAGGGAAGAAGGTGAACAGGACAACATAACAGGAGCAAATGAAACAAATGGGAAAAAAAGCCAACTGACTTTCTGACTTGCCACGTTCAAGCTCAGATGGTTACTCCACTCTTGTTGGTAGTCAGGCTGCAGGCTCAGGAAAAAAAAAAAGCTGTCTGTGTCAGTGGTCTAATGCCAGTTCCATACCAGTTCCTGCATCAGCACTGGAAAAGCTGGAGAAAGATGGTTTCACTCATGGGGTTTGTACATCATTTTCCATGAGGCTGAAGGAAAAGGGTGTGAAGAGTGGTGGACCAACATCAATACTGGCAGCACTTGCTGCTGCTCACTATTAACATTTGTAGTCCAGGCCCAGTTTTTGCAATACTGGGAAACTAAATACTCATCTCTAATGCTGATCTGATGCTCTTCTGTCAACTCCTCATCGCATCCATCGATCACCACATATACTAAATGAAATTTTGAGAGATTCTTGCAAAAAGCAGGAAGTGCTGAAATGGCTCACGTTAGGGGGATTCCTGCTTTTTGTGTTTATTTGGCAACTCTTCTGGCCGCTTTTAGTAACTGATCAGCTGCATACAGTTTCTGTGGGTCTAGCACAGCCTGAGATTTCCTTTTCTTCAATGACAAAGAGTGGCCTAAGGAGTGCCACAGCTGCAGTATGGAGGAGCTCAGGTGGGTGCTCACACTCAAAACTAAGGATCACTAAACTGCATATTTTGAGGGTCTAATTTTCAAAGTCACGACTGAGCCTCAAAAGAACACCACGTAGTCAGTGAAATAATTTTCCTAAGCAGGATGCCCTGAAAAAAACCAAAATGTGGCTGGTATATGGATCAATATGAATTATATATATCCTTATTAGTATTTATGGTAAGGCCCCTGTGCCTTGCTTTGGCATTATAAAGGAGCCCTAAAATTAGTGTAGAAATTGCAATTTAAAATCCATTACATTCACTATAAAGAGATTCACTGTCAGGATGAAGGAGGGGAGGCATGGTTTAGTGATAATGAGAATCAGGCCCATTATTCCCAAGAAATTAATTTTGTTTGAGTGAGAGAAGGGGGACTTCTAGGTCATTTCAGTAGTTATTTTATTCTGTAAAGAATAAATAAAGGAGACTCTATACCGTTGGCAAATTCGATCTGTAGTGCCTCATGCACAAATCAGATTGTTCAAATGAACCTTGATGGCTGCAGAGAAGCGTGAGAGAGACTGACAGGGAGTACTTGGCTTGCAGAAAATAAGTCTTTGCTCTACAGCTGATTGACTTGCTCACCTCTTCTGTAGATCTGAGAAATGTATTTTACCAGTGGGTTTGCACACACCTACCTCTATACTTAAGTAATCTTTTTTTTTTTTTTTTTTTTTTTTTAATGGGTGAATTTGACTGATGACATTTGTGTGTGCATATGCACACGCTTTGGGAAAATCTGCACTTTGTTCCTCAGTGTGCTCTTCTGAAGCACTTTGGCTGTAGTTGTCTCAAGTCAGGAGCACTTATTGTCACAGATAAAAATGTTCACCGTGTTTACCAGAGTTTCAAGGGCTTTCTCCTTGTTCAGAAAACAGTAGTAGACTATATTTACTCACTTTTGTTCATGGCTTAGAAATGGCTTAAGGGATTTAACTAAAGCAACTCATCAGATAAGGCCAAATGTGAGCCATATTATCCCAAATGGTAAATATTTTGAAAAGCAGTGAGCTCACAAAAGCAAGAAATTATTATAGTGACTGTTTTGGGTTAGATTCAAGTAGATAACCATTATGAAATCTGAAGATAAAAATTTAATTTTCTTCTCCCATTCATGACATGTTGGAGAAAATTGACTTTACCTATTGTATGTACACTAGCACTTCTTAAAAAATATAATATTTGTATACAGCAAGTTAATCCAAAGATGATTATAGCAGAGATGATTATAGATGATTATATAGATGATTATATGATTATAACGTGTTCCTCTTATCATGCTCTTCTCTGGCTTAGCAAATAATGTAAGGTAGATAAAAAAAAACCAGGTATACTTCTCTGAGTTTTCTGTTCTTGCTTGCTTTCGGTTCCGTAAGGGGTGTTAATCGAATTGGTTGGTGAATATGGAAAGGAGAACTTGCATTAATAGTTTGTAGATCAGTGTCTTGTTCTCCTGGGAGGACTTTATCTACTAGCTGCAGCAGTATGATGAGGTATATGACTGGGTTTTGTTTTAATTAATGTTTTAGGCTTCTGATCCCAGAGAGCTTGGATGGGGATGGTGTGATCATATTGCACCACTGTCAGAAGTCTTGAATAACACACTTATTTCTCTGCTTGGAAAGACTTAATAGTGAGTTCACAGGTGTTAAATTGGAATTATTTTAATCTATTGTATAAGGTCAGGCACCAATTAATTTCTCACTGTTGGTTAGGGCAAACTGAAGAATAATAAAGTTCCAGTTTTAAAGCCCTATACTGAATTGCTTCTTGACTCCAAGACACTGCAGCCTGATATGTAACATTTAGGTTTTGGTTTTTTGTTGTTGTTGTTTTTTTTTGGTTTTTTTTTAAAAAAAAAGACTAGCCTTACAGATAGGAAACCTAATCAGTATATGATGCGATAAATTTGACTAACAATGTATCTCTCACTGTAATACATAAACATCCTTTCACCCCAAATCACTGCTAAGGTTAAATTCCTTTTGGAATAATATTTAAATGCAGTGCAGAAATGGCAGCTTCTAGAATTAATGATTGTTTCTGCTGGTTTGGGTGTCTCTCGTGTTCTGATTACAGGACTTGACACAGGGCTCTTATTAAGAAAATGTCTCATTAATACACTACTTCTAGAAGGAAAGAATCCTCAGCAGACATTCACTTCCATTCAGCAGATCACAACACAAGGTCTCTGCCACAGCCATTTAAAAATAAAATGGAACCAAGCATCCTAATTAAAATAATATCACCAGAAGCTCTATGTGCCACCAAAGACCCATACATGAAGTAATAATTTTCTGTAAAATGTTTCATAAATAGAAAACAAAAGAAGCTTTTAGTTTCAAAGAAAATTTAAAAAAAAAAATAATTTGAAAGGAGAGAACAAAATGTTTATTTGTAATTAATAACACATAGCTTCAATCAAAACTGCATTTAAATAAAACAGAGAGAAGAAGATTGAGAGAGCATCTATTTTTGTAATATATATTACCCCATGTAATGTTTTCCATAAGTGCTGAATGTTACAAAATTGTCAAAGGCTGTTTAGGAAAATTGACAAGATCCAAACCTGTGAATATATGCATAAACAACAACAACAAAAAAACCACAGTGGATAAAATTCACTGGGCAGAGTTTTGAGAAGGCCTTTTAAACATCATTTTAAACCTATTTAATCCTCTTGCAAAAGTACACAAGACTTGTGCTGGATTCAAGCAAGGGTAAAGTCATCTATTCTGAATTAGCAGCATTAGCAGCACTTCAGCAGAGAGAGATGGGAGAAATGATCCTTTCAGAGCTTGTTTTAAGAAAGCCTGCACTCAGTGAATAAGTAGCTTCTGTTAATAGGGCGCCTATAAAAATCCCTCCTTTATCTGTGTTTGCATTCAGTTAATACTAATGTGGAGATAAGCTGCTAAGCAGAGGAGAGGACTTACTTTCAAGAGTTGCTCATGTAGCTGATGACAAGAGATGATAGAAGTTCTGCCAGGGATGAGCGTGGGTGGAGGATGCTGAGAGGAGCAGGTTTGACTTCACTGAGCAATCAATATATGGCATCTGAAGGTCAAAGGAACATGAGAGCATTCAAAAATATATAAGATATGTCAAGAAACTTAGGGGGTTGCAAACAGTGCATCTTTCTTTGGGTCATTTTCTGGGCAGATACAAAGTTGATGCGATTGTTTTTTCAGAGTGTATAAGAGTGTAATTTGGTAATGGTATTAAAGCCAGGTATGACAGTCATTACCATTTCTAAATAATGGTGCAGGTGTACTGATATGTTGTGACAAAGCAATTGCAGGTGGCTTTCTGATTTTTTATGTGGCAGCACTTGTTCTGTTCATTCCAATTGATGTGATTAGCTTGGCCTTTTAGGGAGTGATTTGTTAATTTCACTGGCAGAAGAAGGTCTAGAAATCTCACATCATTCCTCAAGAACACAACACAAATCCCTATCTGAAGTCAGACTCTGTGTGTACCTTGTTGAAGAAACAAACCTGTGGATCAGGTTGAGGTCAGGATTGGGCGAAAACACAAATTCCCAGTTTACAATAACTTTTGACTTTTCAAAAATCTGTTGCACTCCTTTTCAGAAGAGTTGTGATGGTTTGGTTTTTTTTAAACCCACAACAAAATAGATACTATTTTGGCACATCCCACCTACTCTGATCAGGATACAGGCAAAACCCAAAGTCCCTGACTCATCTGAAAGCCCAGTAGCAATTGCTCCCAGCTCATCTGCCCATCAGCATCATTCCCCATCCTGGTGAGCTTTTGAGTAACCACATAATCTAGTGAGAAACTAGTTCAGCTTCAAGAAAACCTGTGGATCTCCACTTGGGAGACATATGTCTAAGGTTCACCACATTTTTCAGAACTACTGTGCTATTGTGAGATAGACTGATGCACTCCAAAAACATGGCCCCTCTTCACATAGCCTCCAAGCTGCAACAGAAGCTGGAAATGTACATTATTAATTCAAGCTGCCTTTTTTTCAGCTGCTGTGTATCAAACTGGCTCCAGTTATTATCAAATATGAATGTATTTCTAACAGCTTCCTCTCAAGTGAACTAATGTCATCTAAAACATACTTATGTCTGTGTCAGATACTTGTGGTTGAAAGAGACAATTTCACTTAAAGTCCTAATGCATATTATTTTGTGTAGTGTTTTCCAAAACTGCTTAATTTTATAGGTGAGCCAAAGATTCATTGATACCTTTCAGACTGTCTGTTTCCTTTCCTGATCACCTTTTCTACAGGACAGTGTGGTTTCTGTCTTGGTCCTTTCCTTCACTTCCTTTCTTCAAGATATAAATATTAACCCCATGTATCATACATTTGCTTGTTTTACAAAGGCAAGCATTTTGGTGGGTCATTATCTGTAAAGTTCAGTGCCAGAATAGGCAAAAATATGCTTTGTATGTATGCAGCATATGTCACCTGCAGTCATTATTTGAAATAAAACGGCAAGAATTTTAAAAGGTTCAGCACTGGCTTCAGTTCCCACTGATTGAAATGTGAGTGGAGGGATGATGAATTTAGCAAGTGCTCTTGAAAACCTCACTCTTTGTTTGTTTGTTTGTTTGTTTTAGAAGAAGGCTAGATTGGAAATGGGATAACAGTGAGCATGTTCTGGTCTCTATCAAGCGATGTTTACTGTCACTGAGAGCAGAGAAAGTACCACGAACAGAGGATATTTGGGGGATGAAACAAAAATACCTTGCTCCCCATCAGGACTTTGATAAATAGCATGTGTTCTGCTGCGTTGGTCTTACAGGGCATCCAGGAGCAGTAAAACAACATGCACACACACACACGCACACACTCGTTTTGCTTATATGACAAGTCTGGAAGAACTGATGAATGACATGCCACATGTACAGCAGTGCTGGTGAGCTCATTTCTCTTCAGTCTGGGCAGCACTTACGGAGGTGAAATCTTGTAATTGTGCACATACGTGTGTATGTGGGGTGTGCAAACAGGGGGCTGCTGCTTGGGCTGGCCGTGCACACCTGGGAGCAGTGCTGGGAACCTGCAGCTTGGGCCTTTGCCAGAGCTGGCAACGAGTTGTTGGGGATGGTACATCCTTAGCTTCACCACCTCTCTTCTGCAGGATGGCTCAGCTCACTTTGCTGCTGCCCACCCCCACCATGTTCTGACAGAGCAAACCCGGGGATGGCCGGTATATATGAATACACACATATAGCTTCTCTGTAGCTGATTTGATACAGGTGAAGGTTCATACCTCCTTTTGAGTTTTTCCTTCTTTGTGCCACCCCACAGTGGGTTGATTGTGCCCCCTGAGCTGTGTGCAGCTCCAGAGCAGTGTGCAGGTGGCTCTCAGGCTATGGTACATCCTGGTGGCCCCCCCAGGGCAGTGTAGGTAAGTGGGGGCAGAAGGGTAATCTAAAAGGAGTTACCCCACCACTGAGCCAGCCAGAGGGCTCAGTAACACCAGTCCTGTCTGCCTGGGGGCCACGCTCTCCCCACAGCTTCCTGACGTGGCTGGTATGTGCCTGGCAGGGCAGTGAAGCATTTTGTAGGTGGCCCAGAGAGGCAGGGAGGTTGACAGCACTGTCACAGCTTAATGAGCATTGCACTGACCTCCTGCATTTCATTTAGCAAAGCTCTGGCTCCAGCTTTGGCACATGGCATCCTAAAATGTTCTGCCATGTCACTGTCGCACTTAACAGACTAAACCTTTCTGGAGAAAGAACGTGCTCCTTTTTCACGAGTGCTTGTCCTTTGGCAAGTATGCCCATCAGCTCGTGCTTCCTCCTGATTACTGTGCCAGGGCCTCTCCTTCACACAGATCTTCTCTGTTATTATCTCATTTCTCATGCAATCTCCTTGACTGCCCATAAACAATTCATTTCAGAGGCTCAGGAGTCCTTGCTTGGCAGCTTTCTCAAAGGTCCACATCTCTGTTGCACAGGGGAGGATGGAGAGTATGCATGCAGAACAATGTCATTTGTGCATCTCAGGAGAGCTCTCTACATAGGCTTTGAGTTTCTCTAGGGTGGTGGTGCCAGCACTGTCCTCCTCACAGTCCCCTTGGAAAAGTCATTGTCCTTCATGATGGCACTTCTGAATTAGACAAAGCTATGTGTGTTTTCTGTTTTGTAGCCTTCTATTTTAGTGTCTTCACTCTCTGGTGTTTTTCTCTTGTAGAGTTCTTTGGTGTATTGTATACATCTGACTTTGGTAAAATCCTCCAGGCTTAGCCCTGTTTTATTTTAACACCTGTCCAGTCATAAGCAGGCACGTGTACAGATGTACATTTTTCTTTTTTCTTTTTTTTTTTTTTTTTTTTATTTTCTTTTTATGCATACCTCTTGCATCAGGTGCAGTATGAGATGGGTGAGCATTTGTCTCAGGAATGATCACAAACTGTTGTCCATGGAAGTTTTGGAAGCCAACCCTGTAAACCATCTCAGCAGTATCTGAGATATTTAAGTATACTCACTATGCCTGTGCTGTCTCACAGAAGCTTAAATTAATGCAAAAGGATTATTTACTTGGGGCAAAGGCATGTTAGGTCAGTGGAGAAGGAAAGAGGAAATACAGACAATTTCTTTCTGCCAAGTATGTGCTGTATAGAAGATCAAAAAGACAGTGATTTTTGTATTTCAGGAGCTTCAGTTGTTCCTCAACATTGGCTTCGTGTTGTCCAGGATCAGTGGCACCAGCAATCTGTACCCAACACTACCAGACCCCTCCTGGGCAGGGGAGCTTGAGGCACCACTTGGTTGCATATATGGTAGCACCATATATCCCACAAGTGTCTTCTGTCTTGACCCCTGGGAAGAGATTAGGTCCATGGGGAAGTGCTGAGTTGTTTTGGAATTTTCTCCTGGGAAATGCCTCAGACTGGACCCTAGTTTGCATCTCTGTGGGTGCTTGGCCTCACAGGTAGATTCAATCCAAACCCCTCTTCCTTTGTTACAAGAAGTTATCTCCATTCCCCACCCCAAGCATTTATCTCTATCCAGCCTTCACATCTCAGTCCACACCACCAGGCCCTGCACCTCTGTAGAGGCAAAGCATGACCCTCTGAAGTGTGGAAATCACCTTCAATGACTTTACCCTCCTGACTCCAATGAAAAATGCTCAGGATGGGGAATGGGAAATGGAGACCACCTCTTGTAGCAAAGGAGGAAGAGAAGGCCTGAGCTATCAAGCTTGAGAGTAACCAACAGTCTTAAGAGAAGCAGACTCAGATCTGGTTTTTGTAACATGACATCATCTGACATGAGGAATCACAGAATCATAGAATCATAGAATAGGCTGTGTTGGAAGGGACCTTTAAAGATCATTGACTCCAACCCCCTGCAGTTAGCAGGGTCATCTTCAACTAGATCAAAGCTCCATCCAACCTGACCTTGAAGCTTTCTGGAAGCTTTGAGGAAAGGAGCTGACTGATTGTGTCTGTGGCATGAGTGAAATGATTTGTTTTGTTTTTTCCAAGTGTGTGTTTATGTTGTGTTACCTGCTACCTCACCTCTTATTTGTCTTCCTGCCTTCAGTCTTTCAGAGTCTCAAATCCGGGTACCATCTGCTTTTTGTTTGGGAAGCACTTGGGGTATTGGAAATACTGTTGAAGTAAACAAGTTAAGACAATAATAGCAGTGTAATGTAGACAAATTGTGAAGCAAAATTACTGATTCCTCCAAAGAACATTGAGGTCTGGGTCAAATTTGACTCTTCTTAAACCCACATAAAGCAAGAGAGTAGAAACTGTTTGGATTTGTGGGGAAGCAGAAATTTGATTTTTCTGGGCTCAGACTTGGATAGGAAGGAAAAGCAAGAGAACTGTGCTCCTAATTATACTATAAATCAAATTAATTTTACGTCTTTCAAGTTTAGTGTTCTCTGAATTACTGTCTTCATGTTTACACTGTTAAAAGTCTAATGCATTAGGAAGCAGCGATCACCTCATCTTTACTCTGCATTAGCAGCAAGCAAGGGAAAAAAACAAACCTCTTTACCAAGAAGGACTGTCAGGGATTACTGCGTGTGCACGCTGTGACAAACCAAACAGCCTCCAGGGTGCTTATCTCTGCTGCTGCTCACTTCATGTTTTATCCATTAAATGAACATGATGACTGTATTTTTTTCTTATCTCTTGACATCACTTTTACCACACTGGTGAAATTTAATATGAAGTCATCTTGGCTCAGTATAAGCAGCAATGTCATATAAATTAATTTTGAAGAAATAACTTTCTTATTAATTGTGGAATTAAAAATACTCCCTGTTCATTGTGTGTGGTTCAAAGAGAAGGACTTGGGTTCAGCATGACTAAATTTGGTGAGATTGAGACAGGTGTGCTCTCACACCTTTTCTCACAGGCTTTTCTCACACTACCAGATTTTCTTTATTGCCCTGTTTTTGTGGGTAGTATAAACATTCTAAACTTATTTCAATAATACAATTAGGTTAATCAGAAAGAGAAGTCAACAGCTAATGCAGCACTACTGTGATCTGTAGCTATTTTTAAAGGGTCATTCAGAGGGAAGAGGAATTGTTCATGGAAATGGGTTTATTATAAATGTATTTGGATTATGTTTAATAATGGAGTTGATATGCCTTGGGAAAAAGCTTTCCCCTTCTTCTCTGTTGTGTGTCGTTTCTTATTTGCTTTTTTTAAAACATTTTCATTGCACTCTGAGGAGTTTCCTGACTTCTTCTTTTAAGAATTTAACATAGCTGAAAGTGATATGTGTCTCCAGTTTCTCTGGGAAAAGTATAAAAACTGGTACTGAGAAGACAGAGAATATCTGATTGTTTTTTTTTTTCCATAAAATTAATTACAAAATTGCATATTGCCTGGCATGGTAGTCTTTGAACTGTGGCCTCGATGGCAGTAGAAGGATGAGAGGACATACATGCCCAGTTTGCCAGATGGGATTTGTATTAGCAGGAAAATTCTGGTTTTGACAGGGCTATCATAATGTCCTGCTGCTTGCCTTCCTCACTGTTGTACAGACTGCTCTCTTCTTCAAAGGCTGCCTCATCTCTTGTGCTTCTGATGTAGAAAACACATGAGACACAGCAAGAACTTCCGAGATTCTTAGGTGGATTTCTCCTGAAAATGATTTAGCTTACTGCCTTTATCTTCAATAAATCTTGGCAGCCAGATAGCACAATCCATTGCCACTCACATCTTGCTTTGTATGAAAGTTAGCCTTAACCTAACTGGAGCCATTTCATTCTTTTAAAACTGCAAACTCTCTTTGGGGAGATCCTGCTTTTCAAATCCTGTGCAGCAGCTGCAAACAATTATTTTGCCCTTGTCATCACCACTATCATCCATAGTCCTTTTTTTCCAGTGTATATAATCTCCCATATCTAATTCCAGTCTTACGCGTAAACAAATATAGGAAAATTATAGTAATTAGGTCGTGAATTTTAATGTTTAATAAAAAATGAAAGTCATGTGGTAAATAAACACCTTGGAATGACACAGGTGCATATTTAATTTGGGACTCATGTATTGAATGAAGAAAACTGTAACACCTTCCTGGCCACAAAGTCCTGGTGAACCAGATCTTTGCTCAGAAATTATCCAAAATTATTATTGTTTCTATACATGTGTATATTATTAATGAGGAGATGTTGCCCTAGATAGGGCTGCTTTTGTTGGGTCCTATCCTCTAACCCCGGTAGGGGATATCCCATGTAAGAGACCCCTCTCATCCTTCTCATTAGTGTCCATCCCTCAGAGGCAGGGGGAACCCCTGTATTTTTGTTATGAAACCAAAAAATCCTGGAGTCAGAGTCCCAGAATATAGGGACCAGAGTGGGCCTGTTGTGTCATCCAGAGCTTCTCTCTTCTCTCCATTTACAGCTCCATGCTATGAAAATCCATTAGTTCATCATATCTATAGGGACAAAATATGCTCTCACCTGGGTATCCCTAAAGTAATTTAAAATGTATGACAGTGAGGTGTCCTCAAACAGTGGGCAGATATGTTTATGGTACCTGGGCTCATCTGGAATGAGAGTCAGAAGCTGAAGGGACCTCAGGATCCTCAGGTAGCGCAAGACCCCAGTAGTGGTCAACCAGATCCAGTGCTAATTGGACTAGGGATCTTTTTAAATGTAGAAGTGAGGAATGTTCTGCTTTGAAACTAGGTGAACTTAATGAATTTATGCTATGTAACATCAAGTCTTTCATTCTGGGATTCATATTTTTCAGACTCATTTTTCTTTACCACTTTGTCTTCCCTCCATCAAATCTAAAAGCAATCTATTTTCCACAGCTTTTGAATTGGTAATTCATAACCTTGATTTGCTTCTAATACAAGATTTGAGAATAAAGGTTGTATTTGTAATGCTAAGAATTATTTAAAAAATTAAGAATTAAAGCCTCAATTTTAATTAAAATTATGTAATTCCAGATTGATGTAATTGAGGATTGGATCCACAGGCCAGTTTGTAATTGTTCTTGTCCCTGCTTATTTGGCAGAAGACATTTAAAATGCCAAGTCCACATCCAGTAGGAATGAAAGGTAGTAAAAAAAAATGTTTTTAAAACATTATTTCGATGAAAAATCAAGTCTTTTGTTTAATAATACCATCTTTCTTCAAAATTCTTTGATTGATTCATTCCTTTTTTTGGGCTGATAGAGCCAAAGCCTGAAAAATACTTTAGGTATTATACATGAATAACTTAAATCTTTTTGCAGGAACTTTGCAAGCAGTTTGAGCAGCAACACTGAGAAAATAAAGCTTGCCTGGAATTTTTGATCATTAATCAGTGTTCTTTATACAGAAATGATACTTGAATTGGCACAGTCCCACAGTTTGATGGGAAAGAACTGCAGAATGAAAAAGTCCTTTCATTTAAAAGCAAAAAATAACACTCCAGAAGTATGACTAGCAATATCATGCTAAAAATAGTTGCTTTCTTTGACTTTTTAGCTGATTAATTGGTTATGTAAGAGAAATATTTATAGCATAGTAGCAGCCCAACCATGCCCAGAAAGCACAGCATGACATGGAAAATTTGGGGAGAATAGCTGGAATAAGAAAGATTTTTCTTTACCTTCTTGTCATTTGATTGATTATGATATGGTATGATATGTTTTGATGTGATGTATGATTGAGCACTGTGTCCAAGAGATGCAACCAAAATCAGGATCCTTTTAGCCCCTTCAGTTGGTTCTTTGGGTGGCATGGTTTTTTTGAATTAATGATGTCCTAAAAGCAGAGCTGTTTGGTTGATTGGTGCATTGTAGTAAATTTACCATAGCAATGATAATGTCTCATAGTAATGACAACTGTTCAGATGGCAGTGTCATTCCTTCACCATTTCAGCTGACTTTACTTTGTTACATTTAGTATTTTTCTTGTAGAATAAGTGAAGGTGCCATATGCCAAATACGTTTTATGTCATGGCATCTCCACCAACTCACAACAATATATTACATCTGCCTTAAAAATGTGACTTATTTTTAGCGGTTGTTTTATATAAGAATGCCAGCATTTCCTGAAAATGAGTGAAGTCACTAAATTTTCGAGCTGTTTCCAACACACTAGCAGTAGAGAAGGAGTAGAGCCTAAGAAATATGTGAAATGTACTCTTTATCTTCCTAAAATTTTCAATGCTTCTTGAACTTTTGTGCCCCAGATTTCCATTCTGACTTTTTTATTCTACGTGGACTAGAACAAAATTTTCCAAGTAAATAGAACATATGACTTTCAGTGAGGAAGGTGAGAGATGGATGGCCAAATAATTGGTAAATTTTGGCTTCAGTGAAAGCAAAGGAGGAGAGAAGGCAATGCAGAGGGCATGAATAAGAACTCCCAGAGTGAGAACATGTTGTGAACGAACGAGGGAAGGCTTGTGCGAATCAGTATGATTGATGAACAAGTAACACTTTATTGCAAAGTTATAATACTTATATAGTGCTTCTGTGAACACACCTCCCGTCACCTTGCACCAACAAAACTTATTACTGGACACCTGATGGTGTTTACCTAAAGGAACGAGTCCCAGCTGTACAAGAATGGCAGTAAGGTCCTGTGTAATTGGCCTCAGATAAGGAATTCTGTGCACAGACATGGAATTGTGCACACCCCGATTCCAGGGTGTTCTACAAGATTCTACAACATATCTCCCTTTTTCTTTTTGCACAAGATCATGTCTGGTTAGCGTTCTCTACCATACTAGCTTTCAAAGCAACGAAATATAAACAACAAAACATGCAAAACCTTCGAATACAAACAACAATGAAATATCTTCTTAAACAACTTAACTTACCAACATAATCTTATCCAACTATCATAAACAACACACTAATAATATAAATGATGAATTTTACCTAATTAAATCTATGAATGCAACAGTGAATTTTTTGCTTTTAGGAAGGTGTGGCGTCCATCAGTGCACAAGGCCAAGGGGAGGATAGGGAAAACCTGTCCAACAGAGATTTCATCGGGGGGCCCCTTACAGGCGTTCCCGAACCCCACCGGCTCACATCACGATGGAGTCCGAATTCCTTCGTGGCTGCCGAATTGATATACAAAAGACCTAGGCTTAGGATTACAAAATATAACTGCTACATTCATAATGTAACTACAACAAAAACACACACAAGTGCTGTCTGCAGTGTGTCATCCTTTGCCTTTGCAAAATGGACTCATGTAATCCTCATCCTTATCACGATGCCCCTTCTGGTTGTGCCTTGCCATTACCCTGCCATTAGCACTGCCCCTAACTCAGGAAGACTGTGTTCTGTGTAAACATGCACTTTTTATTTTTCCTGAAGGCAAGCTAAGACAACAAGATCTTCACAAGGGAATAGGTATGCTGCACCTTCAAAGTAAAAGTTAAAATAAAAAAAGCATAAAGCCGCTTTTTCAGGTCCACCTATATTAGTGCCCTACTTGGGACCAGCAGCTGCACCTGAAGCCATTCTCTTGGTCATCTTCTCATACCTGGCTTTGGTTCTCCTCTTGGAGCAGTGCTAGGAGTGTGCAAACTGTAACACTTTCAGATGAAAGTAAGCCAACAATTCATTCCAAAAATAAACCCATTGTACTTCAGACAGTGGCCTGCACTTTAAGGGCAGACTAAGCACTAGTCTGAAGTCAAACACCTTGAAATGCAGACAGGAGGTTCCTCGACACAAACTGTTTCAGCAGACAGACCCACTTCAGCCCCACTTGCTGATGAAGTGCTCTTCTTTACTTGGGATATCTTTCATTTACTGTGACCTTGGCTCAACCAGTCTGTGCCTCTCCCCTGGTTCTGCCTGTGCTGAGACTCATTCTTTCCTCCACTGTTAAAGTCAACAAAACATGAGGAAGCAAGTGATGGAGCTTCACAACAGCTGAAGATCTCGTCTCTCCTGCTTTCATCTGCCAGCATTGGCTCTCCTGTGCTTGAATAATTTTTAGAAAGAAAAGCTGGTGGAAGAAGGATGACTTGTTGGGACACACACAGCCACGTTTTTATGACAGTTTCAGAAAGTTTTACTTCAAATTTACTTCAAGCAGCAGTGCACCTTTTGTTGATTTTAGATGGTAGTGTTTACTCCTTATTAATACCAAGATTGCCTTATAGACAATTTTGAACAAAATCTGTCCAGTGCTCACACTTTTAAATAGTCACCAAAGAATTTTAGCAGTTGCCTATAAATTTAATTGCTTCATAGCAATTATTATGTCTGCATTACAGAATAGTATATGTTTTTTATTACCCATAGGTCCCCTTTTAATAGGAGTACTGTGCTTTGTACAAGTCAATTATTTTTGATAGTATAAGTAATTAATGTTTAATTGTATTTTATTAGCCTCATTTTGTTCAACTACCTTGGAATCAATCCAAGCATTTCTAAATGCTATACTTTGTGTGTGCATGTGTGCATACATCTGCATACTCTTCATGTGTCCATATATACAACCGATGAGTGCATTATTCTCACAGAGGGGGAAATATGAGACTCGTCTCAGCAGAGCACAGAAACATATGTGCTGCCCTCTTTCCCATGGCTATCAATGATACCCTTCATGCTCATCTCACAACTGCAAGCAGATCTCCCAATTTTCTCCTACACAGACACGTATTTGATGTCTCCTAGTAGATATTTCTGATGGCTGCAGAACTGTATTTTCAATGCCTTTCAGTAGCCACATGGAGGAGTGGCTTTTTCCATCTTATTCCTTCATTTTTACTTTCTGCTTTTTCTTGCCTTTCCGTCTCCTTCTCCTTTCATTTCTCTTTTCCCTGGAAATGAATTTTGCAACTTTTTCTCCTCAGTATTTCTGATGTTGCTTTTTTCAGTTGTCTTTCTTTTTCTCTTATCTTTCAATGACCTCTCTCTTTCCTTTCCTCTTTCTTCCCAGTTTCAAAGGGAGTAGGAAACCTCTGCCTTCCTCTGAATTCTCTCTCTCACATTCCTTCAGGTGCATACCCTGTCTCAGAAGCTATACAGCTCTAGAAGTTTGTGGGCTTTTTCTTCACTCTTTTTGTCTGGGGATGGTACTTCTGTTTTCTTCTCCTCTCCATTTCTCCATAGAGTTTTGGCTGTCTGTGATTTCTCCCCTCCTTCCTGAATATGAAAATTGTATTCAATTTGTTGTTTCAAAAACACGTACTTTTTTAATTTCTGAATTTGCATTAAATCTTCACAAATTTCATATATTTGTTCATTTTCCTGTGAAAATGAGGGCAATACCACAGAACTGACAGTAACTGTGTAATCATTTATTGGATTTTTCTGATCTTAAAAGAACGCACCATTTACGTCACAGTGACTAAACATGATTTCCCAGCAAGTTCAGAAGACTTGTGATTTTATGGATGATTCTCAAGTCCCAGAGAAGGCTCCACTGTTACAGACAATCTGTTGGCTACATGCACATTACAATCTACTCTCTCTTTTGTTTGGTTTTTCCCATTTTCCATGGTTGCTCTTTTTCCCATCAGTGCACCAACTTTGACTAGTTTTGTTCTGAGTAAACATTTATGTTATGGAAGTATCTGAAGACTTAATCAGTCTTGGAGCTTCATAACTTGGGTGTCATACATTCACAGAAAAGTCCTTTTTAGCTGGAGAGACTACTGCTTAAATGGCTGCAATGTGAGTTTTGCTGTATGCTGCTTTCAAAGCTGACCTTTTTGGTGTATTGGCCCATCCCACAGTGCTGCAAAAGGCAGCTGTATGCAACTTCTTAAGGCTGTCATTCCATTTCCAGGTGTTTTCTGTCCCCTTTGGTAATTATTAAGTTTACCACAGTGAATTTTGTACATAACTCAGTGTTCAGAGCCACTGGTGAAGTGGGGGAAGGGGCCTGAGTCATCTCACTAATTCGTCTTCACTGATACAACTGTGGTAAACCAGTGTTGACGTGTTGGACTTGGGGGACGGATATCTTGCATGTTGAAGAACAGGCAGTGTTTCCTAGGCATCTCTGCCTGCTTCCTTCCACTTTGCTACAGACATTCCCAACTCGGTGTGTAAACTTGTAAGGAGACTGCACTTCAGCAGGGAAGACACTGCCGAGGAGTAAGCTATTCAGTATAATCCTTCTCACACTGGTTTAGTAGTGCTCACTGAGCATCAGTTATGAAGAACACAGTGGGAATAATAGAAATGGTTGTATACTGCCCACATATTAAAGAACATTTTAGAACCGCTGAAAGGAAAGCTGCTAAACAGAGTGTATTAGCTAGAGCAATGGAAACTGAAGGAAATTATCTCTTCTAAAAGATAAATAAAAAATCATTTCCAGTAGTATGAAAAGCTTTGACAAATGCCACAAAAAGGGCTCTGAAAAACAGATCACATATCAGAAAGACATCCAGGAGAAATTATGGATGGACTACAGGACTCACTGAAGTGCTCCTAGAGGAGGACAAAGAGTGGTCCTGCTGTCCTACAGATACTGTGGTGGGATGATGATACAGACTCACTCTGAGTCTTTCTGAAGATTTTTGTAGTAGAGAAACCCTTGCCTCCCTCCAGGCAGAATGCTTTTGCTAATACACATGATGAGATCAGACCAGATATTTGCCCAATATATAAAAGTCCATATTCTGTCCCAATAAAGCAGACTGGGGCCTTGGGTAAGCAAAAGCTTGCAATTTTTTACCACAAGTCCATTTTGTCCTAAGGAACCCTTCCAAAAACACCCAGTATGTTCCCATTAAAAGCTCAAGCAAATCAGCGTTTTCCATTGCTTATCATCACAAGTTCGCCAACCAACTCTAATTGCCAAATCTAGTTGCCAAATGCCAATTAGTGTTTGTAGGGGGACTAAAAACGAGCATCGCTCTTCCACTCTTAACCATTTGCCTGAACAAAGACTGCGGAAGGCACAGAGGGCTTTGGCAAAAGCACTGCTGGTCCATTCTGCCAAAAGCAACCCTGATGGCAGCCTGCTCAGAGATGTTCACCACTGCATAAGGATGTGCAATGAAGTACTCGAGGGGCTTCTTCAGGCACATAATACTGTTCAGGAATTATTTATCCAACTGAAATGGCCCCTTCCCTCACTTCACTTCAGTAATGCTCATGGGCGTGACATTAAACAAACTCTTACCATGCATCTAATTAAATGGAGGCTGAGCATTGTATCCTTCAGTGAGCATTTTAATGTGGAGTGTGGAGTCTTCCATGGCTAACTCTGCGACGGCTGTTTTGTAATGAGATTACAAGACCTGATAGTAGCTCCCCAGTTATTACCTCTGTGCCAAGACATTTATAACTGTAAAAGGTATTACAAATAGGAGACTGGAGAATGCACTCCAAAATCTTCTGACTAGAAGATGGGAAGCAGCTTTACAGCTTGAGCAGATTTACTACTTCCCCCCCAAAATCTCTGTCTTCCAGAACTGAGGAAGACAGATCACTGGAGAATGCCCAGATGTAATTGTGTGCAGCCACTTTTGCTCCTGTCAGCCCCAGTCCCATGCATCTGCTTGCAGGCTTGAATCCAAGCAGCATCAATCAGATGAGCTGATATGGCAGGTGAAGAAACACCCATTCTAAAAAATACATGGGAATTTTATAAGTTGTGTTTCCCATCAGAAGACTTTCTAAAAAGACTGGAAACATTGATGTTTCCAGTGTTGTTGGTACTAATATGAGAAGGCAAAAGCAAATTCAAAGAGATCTCCCATTAGAAGAGATAGCGCTTAAAAATAGTGAAAATATTGAGCACTGTATGAACTATTTCTTACTCTTAGTAATAAATGTAGACTGTAAAATATTAACAGAGATAATGACTAACAGATCAGAATTTATTATGCAAGACTTGATTCACAATAACCAAAAGGAATTCATTAGAAATAGATTACAATGTACAGTAATAATAACAGACAATTATTGAACATAATAAATCTATGTAAAGAGAGGGATGAGTTAATGTCTGTCTTTTCCATTAGAGGAAGAAAAAATTCATCTTATCATGTAAACTTGAGTCACTCTGCCCTTACTGAGTTTGGATTTTCAGCGAGAACAAACAGGTCTATGTGATAGAAGAGAGACATGAATAAGCAGAAATATACTACTTCTTGTCTGAAGAAGGTGTTGTAGAAAAAGGGATAAGCTCAAAATACTCCTCTCCTCTTTACTTTTTAATTTGTTTTTCCATATTAAATCTAGTCTTGCTAACACAACAACCGCAGATAAATGGATTGGACAAGGCTTAAAAAACTGACTCTGATAAATAGTACATTAATATTTCCGTCACAATCAATGTATTACTTTTAGTATTCTGTTTGCTTATTATTTTTCTTTCTTACTGAAATCAGCTAGATGTAGTAAAGCAGATTGTATGGAATTTAAACACAGCTTTAACACATTTTTGACACAGTATTTGGAATACATTGTGGCATCATATTTCTACTATTCAATTTTTTGATGTTATCCTAAGTGTTCCATTAATAAATTGGTTCTAGTGGGAAGTTCTTTTATAGTGCTTTAATATATCAACAGTTTTTGTTATCTCTGACAAGCTTGCTTTGATTTCACCTTCAGGAAACATCTGCTTTATAAACTGTTCAAATAGGAAACAGTTCTTCCTAGGTTTGTGCTTCTTTATTCTGGTTTTCCTCCTGCCTTTTGGTTCTGTACCATTCAGCACAAGAGCTAATCTCTGGATGATCCAGTGATCATGTTAGGCCAGCTATCATGACCCTGAGAGACATCCTTTTCTTGGGCATTTGCCAGCTGACTGTGTTGGAACCCAGCATGTTGGACCTACTAACGAGGCTTCATGCCTTTTAATATAGGTCACCCCTTACTTTGAACTTACAGGTTAACAGAAGGTGGATACTTTCTTTGTCTTCTGCTGGAGAGGGCAGTCCCTGTTCCACTGGCTGGTGACAAATAATATTGTTCTTGTGGTTTCTCTTAATACTGGCAATAGCTGTAGTAATAAGCATCTTGTGAGTTACTTATTTAGGCAAACGTCTTTCTTCTGCTTTTTCACTAAATATATACGCTCTCTAAAATGCTTTTTAAATTTATTTCTTTTGTTTTAGAAGTCAAATGTTTCCATTTTAATGAGACAGTCCAGAGCAGTTGGCAAATACTCACTGTTTCTCTGAATGATTGGCCTTAAGTAGATGGAACATTGGTAGATTTAAAATTTAAAAAAAAAAAAAAAAAAAAAAAAAAAAGACTTTGAAAACAAGGCTCTTGATGCTATCCTGTGAATTTTAGATCTAAATCTGAATTTCTGATCTCTGTAGCAAAATACAAGTAAAAAGAGGAAAACTAATAAGTCACTCTCTGATCTGAACCGAGCTCCATTAGAAATAGAAAATTGTTGCTTATAACGTGCACCTCTTGGCTCTCATTAAAACCTTGTAGAAATGACACTTGAAAACTGTAGACAGGAAAATAAATACATTCAAGCTGCATTGCTGGGCCAGTACTCTGTATCCCAGTGGTAAACTTATCCTATTAATGGCTAACACTTTAAAGAAACACAAAAGCCCTAAGGCTAGACTGGTATTGCATTGTAGCTGCATAGTAGCTGCAAATATTAATCAAAGCTTTTGAACTTGTGAAGCAGCGCATTGTCCTTGATCATCTGTGACTGAACCTGGACTAACTTTTGACATGGTTTGGAGAATTGTTCCTGCCTGAAAATGTCTGATATCTTTTCTGTAGCAACTTTACTCTCCATCTGACTGCCTGCATAAAAGAGACATGCTGAATAGGACAGCAGCAGTGTTAGGCACTAGGTGACAGGCCTCTGATTTTGGGAAGATAGATGTCCATGCTCATCTGCTCCAGTGAGGTGACTTCAGGAAGCCCCACAGAAGTCCCTTTTCTCTCCCTGCTCTTTCATCTCCTTCCCCACCTGTGCAGTGAGAGAAGAGCCTCAGCACCGGGCTTGTCTTTCTGATTTTCTTTCTTCTCTCCCTCCCTTGCCTTCCTCCCATGCTTTCTATGCAGTCTTCATCCAAGGCTCCTTGTGACAGGAAGTGAGATCTCTTCCTGCCTGAGTATTTGCAGCACTGGGAGCACAAGGATGTCTTTCTCTTCTACCTCCTCTTTGGTCCTCCTGTGACAGCAGGGCACAGGGCTTTGGGGGCTCTGCCAGGTTATTGACTCACCCCAGCAGCCCCAGGAAGGGAAAGAAGATAAATTCCTCTCTTTTTTGCTGAGACCAATGGATCTGGGGACACTGGAGGAGCTTTTCCTTCCACCTTGATGGTCAGTATGGCGTAGATAGTGCCAGTGGCCACCATACTGCCTCTTGACTTGCTCAGTAGAGCCAAGAGCATACATTATTGCTCCTGGCACAGACCTCAGCTTGAGATACCAAACACTTCAGTCTTTGAGCTTGGTACCAAAGATATTACCTACCATTCAGAGGACCAGCATGCAGAACCTGGTGTAAGAGGAGTTCCCATCTTTTATGCATGCTTCTGTACTAATTTTGCATGGCATAACTGCATCGAAATACTAACAGTCATAACTGTTTATGGATGAGGCAGACCCTCATTTCTAGAGCTGCCTCATGGGTAGTACACTTGCCACCTGGTGTGTCACAAGCAGCTGCAAGGCTCCTGTGCATTAAAACTGCAGTAACATGGAGACCTTGAGTTGCGTCACTGTGGAAAAAAATAACTCTAGTGACGTGAAGTGAGTCACCTCAAAGTGGCTGGGTGCTGATTGAAAGCCTCAGTATGATCCTTGGCAAAGTCATTGCTCAAGCACTTGATTTTTACAATCTTTTCTTTGAGAAAGCATATTACAAAAAAAAAATAAATTAAAAAGTATCTGTGGACTTTTCACACTCTGGAAAGGATGTCAGTCAGTATGACCTGTATCAATTTTGAAAGACAAGCAAGGGTCTAAGAGTTGCTCTCCCACCCTCATCTATTTGTGCAGACAGAGGGTGTAGTATCCTTGCAAACCCTGGATTTCTTGTTCTGACTGTGGGACCTGTTGGACTTGGGTCTTTCACTGCCTGTTTTTGGTTTTGCCATTGATTGCTCTATTTAAATCTGGTTTATGGGACTAAATTGTTGATGGTGCTGCACTGTGCATTCAAACCACTGTAATTAATTTCTTTTTATTTGGTACTGTTTGCCATTATCTGTATAAAGCCATTTATCTGAGGATTTACAAATCTGTCATGTAGTTTGTTCATGGCAAAGGCTACACTAACTCAAAGCAAGAGCTGGGAAACAAGTCACAAGTTGCTGGCAGAAGATAGATCAGTATTCTTAATAGCCATTGCACTAAGCCATTTTACGTTATTCATGCAGTGTTAGTAATCAGAAGCGACCTAGGAGGGAATGTGGTGGAAATTCAACTTGGAAGGGTTGCCTTTCACTAGCTAAGGAGAGGCAGGTTATATCCTTGTTCCCAGTGCTTTTCCAAGATTTAATTGCTTAGATTATGTCATTTTGTTTAGACATTCACTGCAGCAGTGTGTTGAAGATTTCTGTAGTCATGACCTCTGTAGCCTCATGATGAGAAATTGGACAGTAAAAATGATCCACAAAATTGTTATTTTACATATATTCATTTGTAAAAAGAAGCAAATAATAAATATTCATAATGATAAATAAAATATAAGTAGAATCCCCAAAGGACTGACCTTATGCCCTGTATAAGTGACTTGCAAATTTGCCTTTAAAGGAGAGGGGAAATAAAGATATTTTTATTTAGTTGTAAATTAATAAGAAGAAGCAAGGTAAACCAGCAGATATATATTGCAATGTATGGTTCTGCTCTTTTCCAGATTTGTCTGAACTGATTAGGGAGAAGACCTATTCCACAGCTCAGAGAATGTAAATGGATGGTTTTTTGGAGATGAATTAAATTTCAGCTATTCGTTCTTACATTCAAGGACTTGCATCAGGCTTGAGAAGAAGCAAAATTAGAATAATTAATGACATTAGTTAGGGGGCCACACCATCCTACTGAAGGCTTTCACTGAGCAGAAGTCTCCTTAGCTACTATGAATAGGTGTGGCTCCATTGACATCAAAGGCTCTGCAGCAGTCTGCACTGGCTGGGAAGCAGTCTTCTGTGGCTGAGTGTGTTTCTCCCCAAACCTGCTGCTTTAAGAATCTTAGAAAGAACAGGAAAAAATGCCTTATGGTCTTGTGACAATTGCTTGTTACTGTCAGAGAAAATATTATACTCTTTGTGGTTCAGCACAGGCTGCTGGAACAGAAAGACACCTTCATTTGTGAGAATTATATCCAAACACTTTGGACATTATTCAGTTTTACTGGGCTGTATTTACTTTAACTGGTTTTATTTATTTTCTTTCCCTACAAAAATTTACTGCACACACATAATACGTTCTCTCTTCTTTATGATTGGGTTTGCTTTATCAACTCCTCTCACTCAAATTTATTTTGGTTAAAACTGAGCTGTTACTTTTTACATATAAACACAGAAATGTAGGAACTGCCATTCCGGGCAAGACCAGCTGTCCCTCTGCTCCAACATCCTGCCTCTAGCCTCAAGGCAAAGCACTGAGGTACAAAATAACCTGCCTGGGGGGAGACTGAAATGTGAGGCTTTATTCTTCTCATTAAGAAAACCGTGTATGCCAACTAAAGTAACGGAACGTGTTCTCGTTGCCAATATAAAGGTTTGGTCCCTCTTTAATCTTGCTAAGCTCCAGGCTTTTCTCATTACTTTGTGACAGTGAATGCCACAGTTTAATTATGTTTCACCTAAAAAAAAAAGTTAAATCTGTCTTCAGTGTCATCAACTGTTCCCTTATGTTGGTATTGCAAGAAAAGGCAAATGGCATCATCCAATTGACTTTTGCTGCAATAATCTTTGACCCATTCTTCCTTAAGCTAAGCCATTCAAATCTTTTCCATCTGTCTTCATCTGGAAGTTCAGCCATGCCTCTTATTCTTCCCAGCTATCTGAACTTCTGTTTTTGCTCCATACTCATTTGATCTCAGTTCTACCTGTAGCACAGATGTGTTCCTCAGGGCACTTCATAGTCCTGATCTCTCAGTTATATATCAGAGGGATTTCTAGAAAATATTTGGGCTTCCTTTCTGCCTACCTGCCTACTTTTCCACTAGAAATCTAAGCACTGGATGCTGTGTAAAAATCAAAGCCAAGGCTGTTGCACAGTGGTGTATTAATGAGTCTTGTCTCAAGACACCATCTTTGGGATCTCAGAGCTGACAAGTTCTCACACAACTCAGCTAGACAGCACAAACTAAACACAGTATTTCAGGGAAGGGTATGTCACTGACATATGTCAGAGTTACACTGCTGACACTTCACAGGACACGTTTTACTTGCCTCATGTTTTGGCATTATAAAGCCAAGGTCCTTAATTACACTTTTCCTAGACACATTGACATTTAGATTTTTAAGAACTCTGATTTTTTTTTTTAAACTAGCATTTTTTTCTGAATTATAAGCAAGGTTGGAAGAAAACACATTTCCAGTTTCAACTAAATTGTTGTTGGTTTATTCTTCATATGAGCATGTCTCAGGGAGAGAAGCAGGACTGGCACCAAGTGTTCATGTCATTAGTTTCATGTGAACCAGTTGGATCTCCTCTGGTAAGAAGGATGGAAGGGGAGAAGAAGCTGAAAGATCTCACTAGATGTGGCCTTTTGCCTGTACCTTGCAAAATGTGTCCTAGCACCTGAAATTGAGCAAAACCAGGTATAGATTTGTGCTGTCACAGTATGTTGTCTTTCTCTTAAATATGCTTAACAAGCATAAAGAGGCTGGAGTGAATGGGCTAATAGTATGACACATCCCATACAACACATATGGCCCTCATATAAAACAAAAAAAAGTTGCCATTACAATGAGATCAGTGCTAAAGCAGAACAGAAAATGAAATGTTTAAAAGCTTTATGATTACCTAGGCAACATAAAATCCATTAAATGACTCGCAGCAGTTGGGAAAAAAAACACCAAAATCACCATTAAAAATAAAAGGTAAATGCATGGCAGAATTATAGCCCCTTAGCCCATACAGTGTTTATCTATATTGTTTTTTACTGGTAACCATGTAAAAGAGAATAAATGTAAATATACCCTTCCTTTTGATATAAAAGAAAAATTTTGTTGTAGTATTGCCTTAAATTTATAAACAAGTTTCATCATGAAGGATCCCTAGCTGACAGGGGAATTGTAATGTAATATCATACTTCAGAATGCCATACTTCATATTTGTGATGGCATTTTTCATTTATTTGAAACAAAAGCTTCCTAAGGCTCTATCTTTTCTACATTTAATGTAAGTTTAACATTTTTTGGAATTCAACAGATAAAAATACTCAGCTGAAGCTGATCTCTCTTCTAGGCTTGGTAACTAAGCTGAGGCCTAGAGAAAATCTGTTTGTGCAAACTAGTGGCATCTGTTGATGCCTCTATGGAAAAGCATGGCAGTGCTTCCTCCCTTTTTTGCGTAAGATGGAGTGGTTGCACAGCAGAGGTTCTGCTGTATCCCAGCAAAGCTATTTTAAGTTGTGATTTACTTACGCACTGTGTCTAAGAGTATCCCCTGCCCTCTCTAAAATGTAATTCTCTTCCCCTGATGTGACCATAATATTAAAAAGGAGAGTATTCTTGAGTGCCAGTTAGGATGAGCACCTCAATTTAATTCATCCCGTGGCCAGGAGGGAGGAAGATTTCCTCTCCAGCTGCAGAGGGGCTTTGGCAAGGCTGGGAGATTCTGGCCCCATGGCCAGGGAGGTGTGCAGGCAAGAAGGCAAGAAGCCTGCAGCTTCCAGCCTGGAGAGGAGGCCATGCACACCAGCTCCTGCAGGAAAGCTGTCTCTGGTGTAGACACTGATGAGGGTTATGGCTAATATTAGTTGACAGGTTGCAAAGCACTCTTCTTCAGCAGTGGTGATGAATGCAGCATTAGGTCTCTGTTAGGGACATAGGTCTTCTGCACACAAAAAACAGTCCCAAGCTGTTTTTTTTAACAAGTGTAATTTTTTTACAACTTCATTTTCTTCCTTTGATATGGGCCTTGAAATATATCTATATTAAGCAGAGTTTCAGATTAAAAAAAAAATAAAAGAAATTATGAGACTGCTTCTCTTGTTTCCTCTGTTTTCTCTTTATTTTTCCAATACTGTCAGCTCACTCCTCTAAATTGCCAACCTGTGCTCTATGAGTGTCTCAAGTTTTGTTTTAACTAGTATTAATACAGACAGGCTGTCAGCAACCTCACTGTATAAATACCCTGTTAGTTCCCTACGGGAGACATCTTGCTTTGAGCTACTTAGTGCTTGGTCTACAGGATGGTGGCTGTAAGGAGGCTGGTGTCCCTGAGGAGCAAGGTTAAACAAAACCCCACAGCTCATTTTGTCTTCTTTTTTCCCCTCCCGCCTTAATGAATGCAGAGTGCTTTTTGTTGATGGCTGGGAAATGGATCCCTTACATAAAAAAAGCAGCAGTTTCTATCACTGATGGCCGTAAGGCTGAGTTTACCTGAGAGAGGGCTGCAGAAGTAGTTATTATGGATAATGGACCTTAGTTTGCATGTCAGAAGTTTACAGTGTCAGCAGGCTTCGACCATATCGTGCCTTCTCAGCATCTCCCTGAGTGTAACGGTGAAGCAGGAGCAGCTGTCAAGATTGCCAAGAAAATATATTGAAAAGGCAAACTGAAGAGATAAACACACACAGACTGTGCTGCTGGACTGGAGCAATGCACCAACAGGAGGTACTAGCAGCCTAGTGCTACATTTCATGTCACACTGGTGTGCAAGCTCTCTTTTGCCTGCAGCAAATAACCTCTCAAAGCTGTAATAGTGGAGGAAGGGAAAGGATGAATTAAAGATCTGCAACAACAAGCCAGTAATGGAAGCACAAATATGCTCACTGGTCATCAGAAAGGACATCCAGTAAGGCTACAGCCAGCATCTAGTAACAAAAAAGTTGAAGTCTCTGAAGAGTGTAGTATTATGGCTATGAAGTAGCATCCATGTGGTGTACATGGGAAGCCCTAGTGAGGCTTAATCCTCTCAGGATGGTCCAGGTGAATCTTTCCATACATGTTCTGTTAAAAAGAAATCAGGTGCTGTCTTTGAGACTATCACATGCTCATATGTGATCCTTGGGAAGGACATCAATGACCACTAGTAGGACAGAAATCTGTGAGAGAAGTGCTGGGACATTCCTTAGATGCTGCAGAAAGGGCAGAGTTGATTAAAGCTATTTAATTTCTACTGCAAGACAGCAAATGTTCTCCGAAGGTTCTATATCCAGGTCTAATCTAAAATAGATTAATTCATTGTATGTCACTCCAGAAACATCATGCATATGGGTGTGTAGACATATGCATATATTTACATGAATGTAAATATGTCTGCATATGCATGTATATGTATATAAATAAGTATATAGAATCACAGAATATTTTGGGTTGGAAGGGACCTTTAAAGGTCATCTAGACAAACTTCCCTGCCGTGGGAAACCTTTCCTTAGAGCAGGTTGCTCAAAGTTTCATTCAACCTTGAAAATTCCAGGGATGGGACATGTATCAGCATGTACCTGTTCCAGTGTCCCACCCCCTCACAGTAAAGAATTTCTCCCTTATAGCTAATATAAACCTACTCTCTTTCTGTTTTAAGCCATCACCCCTTCTCATCTTATTGCAGGCCCTGGTAAAAAGTCCCTGCCTATCTTAAAGTCCCCTTTTAAGTATCAAAAGGCTGCTCCCCAGAGCTTTCTCTTCTCCAGGCTGTACAATCCCAACTCTCGCAGCCTGTCTTCGTAGGAGAGGTGCCCCAGCCCTCTGATCATCTTTATGGCCCTCCTCTGGACTCACTCGAACAGCTCCTTGTCCTTCTTGTGTTGAGGGCCCCAGAACTGGGGACAGTACTACAGCTGGGATCTCAGCAGGGTGGAGTAGAGGGGGGGAATCACTTCCCTTGACCTGCTGGCCATGCTTCTTTTGATGCAGCCCAGGATATGGTTGGCTTTCTGGGCTGTGAGCACACATTGTCAGCTCATGTCCAATTCTTCGTCTTATAAAATCTCCAAGTTCTTCTCTGCAGCGTTGCTCTCAATGCATTCTCAATCTGTATGTGTGTGTATCTATATGCATAGGACACTTTGGGGAAAGCAAGAAAAGGGGTTGTAATCACTTCATCCTTCCCACACTTCATTTGTTAGCCATTTGTTGGAGGGGAAATCAGAAACCAGAAGTCTTCAGACCTGGATGAATGCCGCAACCACCAAGACACACAGTTCTTTTCTTGTCATTAAATACTGGCTTTGTCTTACGGTATGATTTGTCATACAAAGTCTGCTGAGTAAGTACCTACCTTTGCACTTGGGCATCATGTGATAATGACAAGAAATTTCCATCCACTAAGACAAGACATTTAATATTTATGACGATACAGTTAATACTGGCATCTCTGTGTCAATTAAGTGTTCCCCTTGTGCCCCATACCCACTCTGTCAGTTAACAGAGCTGAATTTGGCATCTCACAACAACCAGGTAGATGATTTTTTGAAGTTCCTATAACACAAAAAAACCCCACAGAAGCACACCAGGTCCAGCCCCCCGTGATGTGGATTGAAAGGATCACTTCTGCTACTGTCTCTGGGGTAGGTCACGTATCACTGACAGTGGTGGGATCTACCCAGAGCTGGGCACATAAGTACCAAATCTAGAGAGGTTTGTAGTGGGATGGTATCAGCCTCCAGGAAGGCATGCTTTTCCCAGAGACAAGAGGATCCTGCACATGTGGGTGCCTACAAGCATGATCTCAGGCAATTTTAAATATGCATAACAGGTTACAATTATTTTTGATTTTCAGAGCAGCCAGTGGTAACTCCTGCTGGTGCTGAGCAGATCTCACTGGAATGTCTCAATCCCTTCCTTCCTTCCACTCTAAGCAAGTTGTAATGCTCCAGGACTACTTTTAACCAATCACTGTAGTGATTTAAAGGAAATCAATTCAGGAAATAACCATTAGCTGATCTGTTTTGCTTAAAACTCAGAAGGTTCGGTTCCATTATCATCACTGTTAGCAGCAGTAGGAAAATTTCCTGAAGGGACGTGGTCTTGAGTAAGTTGTTTGTGCTTTGTTTCAGTTCAGTGAAAAAAAGACATGTTTAAAAGCATACAAGAATTAGCTGAAATTGAAAAGATTTTTTTTTTTCATCAGAATGAAAAATTAGGGAAATTATTTCTAATGGAAACAAGGCATCCTGCTCTAACCCAAAGGTAAAATGGTGCTGTACAACACACATGCTGAAAGTAAAGGCAGTGCCAAATTGAACTGATAAAACGAGATGAGGAAGAGATGACAGAGGTACTTTCACCTAAAAGCATTCGAAAGACTGCCCTGACTGCAAACCTGTAGGTTAGTCTAGAGACAACAGGGAAAGGCCTTCCACTCTGCCTTTTAATATTTCTCTGCTTCTTCATTGCAAACTGCTCCTTGGCACAGCAAACAAAGCCCAGGTATCCTGTTACTTATGTTACTTACTTGCCCCCTCTCTCGATGAGTATTGAAAAATTCATTGAAAAAAAGTGGAACAGCTTTTACAGGAGAAATTACATATGTCCTGGCTCTACATTGCTGAGTGTGGAGAGTTCAGTCCTGATGAACTCAGCCCCTCAGCTGAGTGTTCAGTCCTGCTGTTATTTGGGGCAGGGTGGTGCCAAATGTCCTCTCTACTCAGCACATGAGACACACAGCATGGCCAGGCTCACCCTGTTAGTTCTGTGGGACATAACCAACTTTTGCACCCTACTTAAGCATGTGGCCAACCAGGAAGAAAAAGAGTGATGACTTGGGCTCAAATCCCTGCTGGTAATCAATCAAGTTGCTTGTAATCAATTAATCGAATCTATCAAAGTGGATTTGAACCTGGTTCTCATACATGCTGTGTGCTAAAGGTGGGACTAATGGTAAACAGATTACTATCATCACTCTTGTAAATGTAGACCTGTTGTTTTTTTTTTTCACTAGAAACCATTTAAAAATAAATGGGTTTATAAATAATTCTGTGAAAGACAACACTGAATTTTGCCGTGCAGTCAAATATTTCTGCACTAAAAATTTCAATCTCTTGTCTTAAGAATGTGACCTGAGCTGTCTAGGACTTCACAGATCAATTGCTGTATTTCCATGCAGAAGCAGTGTGAATTGCCATAAGCCCTTCACAGTATGATCCAAGCATGATGTTCCTGTCAATAAAATGCAGAAACCAAGCTTGAGTTTTTATTCTTAGGGAGGAAAATTGTGCTTCTTAAGGCAATAAAGTATATTAGGTCTCCCTTTCTACTGCTCTTCACTAAGTTCCAGATTCAAATTAAGTAATAGTGAAAAGATTCAGCCAGCAGTGTGACCTGAACCTGTGGTCACATAGGAAGGCCATAAAACTGGTCAGGAATTTCATCCACTGACGCAAGGATTTTGCAATGTTATGGGAAAATTATTAACTAAATCTAGTATTGTATTCATTCCAGTGCTGGCAATACAGTGATGACACTTTATTTTTAGATGGCCATACTTAGTGCTTTTTAATACTCACTAGTCATTATTTGTGTTTTGGAGAGAGATTATCTTTCTTTCCTGTCTTTAAATATTTTACTATAGTTATTTCAAAGTTTTAAGGGTCAACAAATGAGTGTCAGCCCTCAAAATCACTTACAGGTTGCTGTGTATTAATCACACTTTTAGCTGAAAATTACAGTGGCAAAAATGCTGCAAATGTACCTAGACACCACCTACCATGACCCTGAGAGTCACCAGTGATCACTGGAGCAGCAAGTAGGAAGAAACCACAACAACAGCAAGGCCAACATGGATAACATATTTAGAAGAGAGTTTGGAACTTGATTTTGGGAAACTTTTGCCTGTTCCGAAGTGGTGCACTGGCATAGATCCCTTAAATAATCAAGTAGCCATGCTGTTTGACAGCACTGCAATATCTTAGATTTGAATGCAGTGCAGAACCTCTGTGTGATACCAAAGGCAGTAAGTGAGCCATTGACACAGTCCTTAAAACATTTTAGAGGAAAGCTATACAAGTCATGCAATTCATCACAGGAGTTTTTTGATGTCATGTCTGTTTGGGGAGGAGGTGAAACTGAAAAGTTGAATTGGAAATCTGATCCTCTAAACACTGGTGATTTTTCTTGTAAATACTTACGATTTTGAAAAAGACAATGAAAATTAAATTGTGGGTTTCTTGGTTGAACATACCACTACTACAGGCATGTGTTGCACTATTTCATGCATTCAGTTTCATTCTCGTCTTTTTAAGACTTTAATGATGCCAACATTTGGGAATATAGTGTGGAAAATGTGTAGAAGTCAGTGGCTTTTTATTTCATAATGATAAATTAAGGCTTTTCGCCAACTGAAACACTGTAATTTTTCACAGAACTAGCTTCATCTGTGAAAATGTGAAAAAATCTGCTACATGGAAGCATTGATTAAATGCCTAGAGCATAATCTCATCCTTTAAAAATGGACATGCTTGAGTATTTAAGGTTATTCCTCTCCAAGAAATCCTAGTTTGTGAAAGTTGCTGGGGATGTTTTGCCCAGGGGATGGGGAGCTCTTCTGTACAGCTGCCAGTGGGTAGAGAATGGGCAATGTAGATACAACACAGCACAGGGGTCTCCATTTGCCATTACTATTTGGTCCTCTTTTAGAAATGGTCAATTCTAGTGCTGGCAAAATACTTCAATCTCTCTCTACGGAGTTTTCTGACCACTGTGTCATCTGTGGGGTATTTTCTAGAGAGCTGTCAAACAGATTGACATCATTGGCTTGTCAGTAGGTATGTGAAGAATACGTCTGTGTCTATAAGATAGGTAAGGTTTTAATTTGGAAATGTGAAAATCATGAAAATATACATCAAAATAAATCCAACTAGCCCATACTGGCTTCAGAAATAAGGAGAATAAAATGTTCACCTGAACTCATCTCAAGCCATTAGCATCATGTTGGTGAGCTGACTTGACCAAGGGCGTCTTCTGTATGCTTAAAGAAGAAACAGATTTAAAATGGTCAAATGTAAACAAAGAATGCTTTATGTGTTAAATGCAAAGTAGAATGAATTTTTTAAAATAATAGGAGAGAAGTAGTGGCTTGAACAAGCAGTAAATTATTTATTCCCTTTGGACAACTAAACTACTCTGAAAGAGAAAACCTTTTATAAGAATTGATTGTGTACTAGCACATTATGACTGGAGCAATACCACACCATACTAGTTCTTCAGAGTTTTTATTTCTGTAATATTTTTATGTAATAGCCAAAACAATAAATAAACCCCAGAAATTTCTTTGTACTCTTTGTGTGGTGGCATAATGCAGCACCCTTGTCAGGCAAGAAACTCCGCAGTCAGTCATTTATTCTTATTATTGGCTAATATCGTATCTGATGTGGGAATGTTAGTTCATGAGAAATCTAGGCAGGAAGGAACACGAGAGGCTGTTAATCCCCATTAAGAAGAATAACAGTGTCATGAGAAATACGAGGACGCTGTTCCATTACGGGTGTTAAATGATGGGGAATGTGCCATCCCAAGAAGCTCTGGCTCACGTCCCTCCTATCCGCGGGTTCCCGTGGAAGTGCATTTATGACCCTTTGCACAACATTTGTCATCATGAGCATAACCTTTTGAAGGTTTCCCTAGTTAGCTCTTCTCTCTCCCCCTTTCAAACACCTGCCTTGGGCCGTGATGTATCTGGTCCTTACCACTGCAGGCGGATGGAGGACAGGAGGGGTCTGTGTTTGCACACATCCAATGCAAACACCAGGAGGATTACAGATTGTCAGGAGAGGACAGAGGAGCAGGCTGTGACCTTCTGCTAGGTTTTGTCACGGTGTCTGATTGCTCAGGAACAGCACCTGCATTTGAGAGCAGTAGTTTAAATATCACACTTTGAACATTAATTGCTGTGCAAGCGTTAACCCTAAATCAAAATCCATAAAATGACAGCCATAAACTTTGGGATACGGGTTTTACTGCTGACCTCTCGGTGAAAGCATGGCCAATTAAAATAGTTATGGTGTTTTCACTATGCTATGTGGATTTTGAAGTTCAGATCTATCTCCAATACATACCTTGCAAATGCTGCTGCCCTGCATACTGTATCTGAGTAAGAGACTGAAAATGTCTGTAACCTCGGTATAGCTGAGGAAAGTAGTTAGAGTAGGGCACTAGAATGCATAATAAAATAACACTGTGAACATTTTTGGAAAAAGTACTGTTTCAAGCAATAAACTTTTAAAAGCATTTATAGAAAAGGGCCTTTCATTTTTCCGAGATCAATCAAATTTGTATTTTCAGCATACCACATTTTTTGATTCATTCTGGGATCTTATATCTCTAGAAAGTCAGGTTCTTGATAGAATCTGATTGTTGCAAATTCCTGTATTCAGCTTAGTTTCTAGCAATTTAAAACCTCAGCCTCTGAAACCTTTTGCCTAATAGGAAGGTACCTGGAAAAAAAAAACACAAAACCAAGCAAAAGAAAGACTAAATTGCTAGGAGGGAAAAAAAAAAGTTATTGTGTAAGTTCATTGTATTCTTAATAGTATCATTAAGCATAACTGTAAATCAGAAAATCTGCTGAAACAAGTAATAATGTATTTTGATGTGGCAAGCCAGGGATGTGACTCTTTGCTAATAATTTGTACTAATGCAAATTCTGAGTTGACATTTATGAACTGCATCTGGCATAACATGTAAAACTAGCTAAATGTAGAGCTCTTGATCTGCACTTTTGCAGTCAAATACTTTTCCACAGATCACAGTAGTTCCCACTCTGAGTATTTAATAACCCCAGATTGTTAGCTTGTTAAGTTAATAAATGGCAAGTTAAATTTTGTAGACTAATGGCTTCCACTAATCAAAGTTTAGTCCTCAATAATAAGGAGAAAACATCATTCTTTATGCATTGCACTTTAAATTACTAAAAACTGTTTTGTTATAGCATGGCTTTTCAAGTTAGTAGTGATATAGAATATCTTGATAGCACAATACATGGAGAGGTCCATGTGTCTGGGAGTCCAGAAGTCCCACTGAAACTATCTAGCTGGCAATTCTACAAACAGGGCTGTATTTTGGGGCTGTTCTCCCCTCCCAAGGCTCAAGCCTCTAACTCTGGGGTGTAGATAGATACCTAACTACTTGGAATTCACCTGCTTGAGCCACTACAGATCCTGGTGAGCTCCTTCTCCAAAGCAAAGCTGCCTGAGGTCCTCCTGCTCCCTTCATTCCCTCTCCAGTGGCAGCTCCGTGGTATGAGTGCTCACCTGGAAACAGGAAAGCCCATTTTCCAGTCCCTTCCTGGTCTGACAGGTTTTCAAGTCCATGTTTTCAGTCTTCTAGATGCTTACAGCCTCTGCCAGCTACCACTCCTTCCCTGAGGGCAGGTGGCTCCGAATCTGTCCCCACTGATTTTTTTTTTTTTTTTTCTCTCTAAGAGCAGCACTTCAGACTGATGGCACTATGTTCCAGCACTATGCTCAGCATTGGTGAGGCCACACCTCAAATACTGTGTTCAGTTTTGGGCCCCACACTACAAGAAGGACATTGGGGTGCTGGAGAGAGTCCAGAGAAGGGCAACAAAGCTGGTGGAGGATTCTGAGAACGAGTCTTAAAAGGAGCAGCTGGGGGAACTGGGGATATTTAATCTGGAGAAGAGGAGTCTGAGGGCAGACCTTAACACTCTCTACAACTACCTGAAAGGAGGTTGTAGTGAGGTGAGGTATGTCTCTTCTCCCAAGTAGCAACTGATAGAGCAAGAGCAAATGGCCTCAAGTTGTGCCAGGGGAGGTCTAGATTGGATATTAGGAAAAATCTCTTCACCAGAAGAATTGTCAAGCACTGGAACAGGCTGCCTAGGGAACTGGGCACCACCTCTGGAGGCTTTTAAAAGCTGTGTGGATGTGGTGCTTAGAGACATGGTTTAGTGGTGGACTTGGCAGTGTTAGTTTAAGGGTTGACTTGATGATCTTAAGGGTCTTTTTCAACCTAAACACTTCTGTGTTTCTATGATTTTATGATTCCCTAACCTAAGGAGAGCATCCTCACCATGGAGGCACTGGGCAAAAGGAAGCACCCATATTCCTGAAGGACGTGTTTTGTGGGACCAGCTCTGCAGATTGATATAAGAGGAGTCCCCATGGTGAGACCAGCAAACAGAGAATAGAGGTCTGGGAAGCCCATTGCAGGGCTTTGGCTTGATCTACAAGGTCCGCCATGTCTCCAGAGCTTCAATGGGAAGGGTCCAGAGCCAGTTCACTAAAACTGTGATGCCCACACTGGATCATAGCTAAATCTCATTAAAGACTAAGCCTGCATTTTCCCAACTGAGGGGCATCCCTTCTCCCCTTGGGACGTGGCATGGAAATGCTTCTGATTGTGGTGGGAGGAACAGAGGAGAACAGCAGCCCAATTTTGATTATCATGGTACACGCAGGGGTGAAAAGAACGCAGTGTGTGCAGGAACTGGAAGCTTCTTGGTACAAAAAGATCCTTCTGCAGGCCCCAGGCTCCCAGGTAGTGGAGACACTGAAGTGTCTGTGACTGAATGGACTGAGTGACAGACTGCTCCTAGTCAGTGGTTGACATTTTGGGTTCCCTCTGTTTTTAATATGGGTACCTTCTTGGATCATTTAGTTGTATCAGATGTATTTGTATATATTAATTTGTCCATTTATTGCACTTTGTTTTGGTCTATTACACTTTGTTAACTTATGCATTTATATATTTTTTCATCCTATTGCTAATAGGCTTAATGATATGGTCAGAAAATCATCATATAATTTGATTTAAACATAGAAATATTTTTTCTGGTTTGTGCACTTCACCATAGTGAGTCTGTTTGTATCTAATATAGTCCAATAGAGGTAAGAAAGAAAATAAAATCCAAGGACCTAGAACTTGTTACTTTATAAGGGAAAAAAAAATCCAAACTCTTGCAAATTCATCTACCTGAGTAAAATAAAACCTTAGTTTTATTACAATTAGTGCCTAAAACACCAGACATAAAGGCAGTAAAAATCATCCTTATCAAGGGCACATGAAGGAGGCTGAGATTTTGCATTTAATCTGAACCTCAACAGATCTTTTGGAAGTAGTTGGTTTGTAATATAAAATTAATTAGCTGTGATACAGGGGAGAAACAAGGACTGGAAACAGCTACAAAGAGTCAGGATTATGCCATGCAGCCATTATTCAGGCATTTCAGTCTGGTAGAACAGGGAGGTGTTAGCAGGGCAGAGGCTACAGTGCACCAGGTAGGCAGGGGAGAAGGGTTCTGCAAGGGTTGCCAAATCACAAATCCCATTCAAATCCACATCTGTCCCGTTTGCTTGGGTCACTGTGGACTCCCTGAGCCAAAGTGTCCCCCATACAAGTGTCCCTTTTGAGGCCCTTTGGAAATAAAATGTGCCTCTGGGCATCAGACCATATTTACTCAGGCTCTAGTCGTATGTGTAGGAAAGATGACAAATGGACTCTGTATCAAATCTGGCCCATGTTGAAGTCACAGTGTTGCCCCCAGGCTCTCAGCCTTCCTTGGTGTAGGTGAGGTCTGCTTCTGCAAGGATCAATGGGCAATATACCAGAGGGCTCACTGGTCCCACGTCCTTCAAAAAGAGAGTCGTATTTTTAGCAGTATTTGAAGGAAGGGAAGAGATTTATGGCTATGCACATGTTTGTGCTGTTTAATTTGTTTGGCAGTAGTTGGTGGGAACAATCTCTCTGAAGTGCACGTCTCGTGATGGAATAGAGACTTTTATGTCCATAATGCATGACTATTACATTATAGTAACAGGCAGGACAAGGAAATAACAAATGGGAAGATAAGAGATTAGTATAGTCTTTAAAAAATGTCTATTATTATTCAAAACTGTATAACTGTCATTGCTGAAGATAAACTGTATTATAAAAATACAGTATAATATTATCCGAATTAGGGAATCATGGCTTCTAGAGGCATAAATACCATCGTTTTGGCACTTCAGCTACAATGTTAGTGTGTAGTTCCGCTTGTTCCATAGAATATGGAAAAGCTAAATCAAAATTTCCTGACACCTTCTGATTCACCAATTTCTACAATAGGTAAAGGTTAGACCTTTCTGAAAACCTGTTAGGGGAATTTTTAAGATGAATAAGAAATCCAAAAGAGAACAGGGAAGATAAAAGAGTAGAAGGCAGCAGAAGAGACAAAAGACCTTGAAGAGTTGAAGGAGAAAGAACATGTCAAACAGAGTAAGACAGAAACCTGATTTCCAAATGTACAAATCAATCCAGGTTAATTAGGTCAATCTGTCAAATCGTTCAAAAGGTAGGAAAAAGACCAATTTAAGACAGCCAAAAATTAATTGCACATAAGATTGATGATGGTGGAATGAAAAATTTTTTCCTCTTCTTATCCACTGTCTCTGTGTATGACTTTTATGAAGAACATCACTACTTTAGTTATGCTGCTCAATTGCCATCCATTTTGAAAGTTCCTAAATATTATTTGCAATGCACATTAAGCCAGAACATCCTAGCCTTACAATGCTACATTAGGATACTGAATATTAATTATTTTCAAGCTCCAATTGTTATTTCTGGTGTTTGTAAGTGGATGGCCAAATAAAATCTGAGGCCAGCAAGCGTGTTTAAGATATGATTATCATCCAGTTAACTCAGATTGACTTGCACACAGTTGGAAAGGGTGTTCAGCTGACCTGGTTTATGAGTAGTTCATGAACTGTCACTCTTCATGGAGAGGAGAACTGGGTGTGCTTTGAGCAGCTCAAATGCCTTAGGAAAATGCTGTCATTTCAGTGGCATCTGAGAAGAGCCTTGAGAAGAGAAGGTTTAGGGGAAATCTTATTACAGTGTTCCAGTACTTAAAGGGCAGATACAAAGAATGTGGAGACTCCCTACTTACAAGGAGTCATATGTACAGGACAATGGGCAATGGGCACAAGTTGGTCCTGGTGAGATTATGTTTGAATGCAAGAGGAAAATTTTTCACTATGAAGACAGTCAGACATTGGAATGGTCTTAGTGGTGGATTCTCCCACTTTGAAAATTTATAAGTCTCAGCTTGACGGGGTGCTGGGACATATCATAATAACAATAAGATTAGCAGGGTTGAACCAGATCATCCTTGAGGTCCTTTCCAACCTGGAATTCTATGATTCTGTGGTCTGTTCAACTGATGGAAATGATCTGGGATACTTAAATTCATTAATAAAGTTCATTTCTTCTCTTCTCCACCCATCTTCTGAGCAGGCCAGAACACACAGAAGATCTTCAGCTAGAGGAGAGACAGTTTCTCAGCTCCACAGCAGTACAGGTTAATGTGCTGCACACTGGCACCTGCAGACAGATGCAGTCAGAAGGCTGCAGGTTCACAAGTGGACAACATCAGGTCAGGAACCTATTTGGCTGGCAAGCAGGACAGCTTGCAAACCATTCAGGCACACGTGCTCTTGAACAGAGAGATACATAGGCTGTGATATCCAGGAGGCCTTTTGGGCCTTTTTCTACATAGAGATGTTGTTTACTTGTTGGCCAAAGCAAACTTCTGCTTAGGCTTCTTGTAGCCTTTTCCCTCTGTGTGCAAAGCTAAGTCATTATTTATGCAAACAGGCTGCCCTTTTTCATCCAAGTGTTAAAAAAATTATTAAAGCAGGTATTTTAATACTGTTTTGTGTATTTAGAAACTTTTTCTTTCCTTTTTAGCAGCTGTTCATTCAAAACATTTATTTAATCTGTGAGTGCCTTGCAATGTCATACAGATTTGGTGTTTTTTGGAATAGCCAGTGGCCATTAAGCCAATAAAATAAGCTTGTCTTATATGGTGCTGGGACTAAATTTTCTTAACTTTTTGAAGTTACTGCCTGAATCTTTCCATAAAGAAAAAAACATAAACTGTATTCTCTTTGCCAGTGTGGTTTGTAAAAATTGGATTAATCTGAACAGATGTGTATTTTCAATGTCAGCATCCAGGCTAATTGTCTAGACTCTCCTAGCTGTCACAGGAGAGAAACAGGGACTCAGCAGTCTCAGTTGACTTAAGGCAGACAGCTAAAACAGGCCAGATGAGTGACATGTGCACATTTCTCTCTGGTGACTCTCATGTGAATCAAGATGATGTGAATCTGGATGCTTCAACGTAAGTGAGTCTTTACCACCTGTGACATCCTGCAGGAGGAAGATAATTCTGCTTTAGCAAGGAGGGAGGGATTAATCACAGGTATAAGGGACTGCAGCCCCTACCAGACGAAACAGGCCTGTGATGATTAATTTCCTGCTCTATTTCTTATATATGTCTTGGCTTCAGAATAAGTGTGCATTTCAGAACCTTTTTTACGTGCTGGGATTCTGTTATACTGTTGCGGGTTTGAGGAGGGAGCTCTTTTGATTTTCTCCTTTTTTTTCAACCTTGAAATATTTAACTGTGATTTGGTCAGCCTGAGTTTGTTGTGCATCTGTTGCCCAAATGTTCATGTGCAAAGCACTGTACTCCTTGAAGTGATAGCACTGAATTTTTATAGTTTAAAGACCCATAAGCACATTCCTAGAATCAGCTTGGGACCAAGAGGAAATAGTGCTCTGAACAGTCATGTTTTAACACAAGTTGTCATTCAGCAGAGTAACATCTGCTGCTTCCTTAATGTGCTGTTTTTTCCAGGAAACTGAATCAGTAGCAGTTAAGTTTTGTCTGGAATTTGTGCTGATTCTATGGTATTTTGGAGGGGAAGGGGTCATGAGCCAGGAATGCTCTTCAGTTTCTGGAGATGTTATGGAAAAGTGAGGCAACCTTTGAGTTGCTTCTAACTAAAAGAGAACTAGAGCCAGCTATATCAAAGATAAAAAGAGCCAAAAGAAACTCCATCTATGGGTGGCCATGCTTCCTAAATAGCTCAGAAACTTGCCATGTTTTGGCAGTCAGTGTATGCAAGAGCAAATATCTGCCTTGTGCTGTTCTGCTTGGTAACCAGGGCCAGGTCCTTGATGACCTACTTTATATTTTGGTCTAACAATATGTATTGTTCATCAGGCTTCCCAATGAATTTATATTTACTATTTGAGATATAAGAAATCAAGCCAGTAACATAGAACCTGTTCATGATGCTACCATGGCATGGTAGCATTACCATGGCCAGACAATGCTGAAAGGGAAGATTTGGGGATTTTTTATTTTAACTGATGCAGTTAAGTGTGTTCATTTGTTCATTAGGAGCGTATGGCTTAGCCATATGTTTGTTTTGCTTTTTGTAATACTTTAATACTGGCAGGAGCGAAACCTCCCAAAGAACAATTCCCTTATGCTTCCAAACATGATGTTAACCAGCTCTGCTTCAATATTCTTTCACTGCATAAAGCAAATGCATAAAGAAAACTCATTTATCAACCGTAAAGGATACAAACACTGAAACATGACTGCTTTTCTGATGGAAGCTGAATAGGTGCTGTATTTTAACATAGGATAGAATACCAAACAGATTTGTCATGATTATTGCTCACCATTAAAATAAAGATAAGCTATTTTAGGATCTGATTCTTCAGGCGTTTTTACACCTGCCTAACTTTGCAGATGACTTCAAAGCAACTGATCCCAAGGGCATGTTTTCAGGACTGAGACTAATGCCTGAACTCTTAAATAATCCATTGCTTAAAGTGTAAGAAAGTAGATGAGTTAATTATTTAGTTTGTTTATTGCAGTCTTTACCACAGTTGCCAGCAAATAGAACAGATAAGAAGAGTCACAACCTGTAGAGATTTTAAAATACAAAGCACACCAGAAAGCATGTTGCCATTTGCATACATTCCTAGAAGAAACAGAGAAACTCAGCTTGCAAATCAGAAATTGTGAATGAATTCAGCAGATTTGTCAAAGGACATGATTTAAAAATATCTGATGGGTAAAGCATATGTCAAAACAACGCAGGCGAGGCGGCTTCACTGCCCCTGCTCCTTCTTCTGTGGGAGTCAGCAGAGACTTGCTGTCTGCCTTGGAGGGGAGGGAGATTTTACCTCTAATCCCTGGGAGTGGGGGCATCTCCCTTACCCCACCCACTACCTCTGCCACTCTCCCAGGGCACATCAGGAGAGCTCTCTGTCCACCGGTGGCTGTTTTCTGCTCTGGCAGCAGAATTTCTATCCTCTTTTGAGTCAGTTGCCTCCCCTGTCCTTTATGTTTTTGCTCAGAAACATGCTACCTCTTCAAAGCTTTGCAGCAACAAGCATTTGACAATCTGTTGGTGTTAAGCCAGGTTCATATCAAAGCACAGCGGTGCAGTCGTATCTCATATAGCGGCTGTGGGACTGATTTTTCCTTGCAGAGGTGTGGCTGATTTGCTCTCTTTACCAAACACACATGTGATCTTTACAGAACAGCATAGCAGAAAGGGAAGAGTTGTATTTTTGTCCAGTCCGTGAGATAAAACAGCATTCCAGGCACAGGAAAAATGCACTGTGTCATATATGAATCAGTGGGCAGCAAAAAAAGGTTGGGAAATCCATTTATATCAGATATATATATTTATACCAAATATATTCCCCAATATCTGAAAAGTGTTTGTATATCATAAATTAATATTGTTTCTGGAACATGGAAGATGTTATAGCTGCACTGTTTGTTTCCAGTTACTGTTGGAAAATTAATGGTTTGCTGAAGCAAATAGATCACCACTTGGCAGCGGTTACTGGCAGGACAGACAGTAAAACACATATATGTTGCGCACAATATTTCTGTTTCCTTTTCTTTCTTTTGGCTGCAAATGAAATAAAGTACTGGTAGGTGTTTCTGACTGATTTTAAGTTGCACTTTGTTAGTCTTTAAACAAGATGAATACATAAGGATTGGCTGTGGCTGCTTTTCTTTAGCACCTGGCACTGGGTGATTCAGCAAGCTGAAGTTACACACGTGACCAGAAACATTAACAGTTTTGTGAAGCATGTTTCACCAAGAATGGTCACAATGAGCACCTGAGATAGACCCTGAAGGCTGCTAATCCTCCTTACTCAAAAGCAGAGTATCATCTTCCCCTCCTGAGTTCTGTGGCTGAGTTCTTGTAGCAGGACCCTGCGTGTAGCTGTGTCACTGCAGGAAAACTGCAGGCAACAGTCATCTGGTTGTCATCTCCACTACATGAGGGGAGGTCACCTGCACGTGGATGGAATTTGTCACTTGGAAGCCAAAAGAGATAGCTGTAGCTGCTTTCATTGGCATTCATTAAGGCTCTGAAACCATTAAGTCTGATGCAGTAAGCAGTTAAAGCCTCACTTTTCAAAGCCAGAATTTATAATGCTGAGTTCCCTGATGAACAACTCCCAAGACCTTTTCCTCTGAGGCAAATGGTGTATGTCCTGTGGCTCTAGGGGGTCCCCTGGAGAGGTGGGTGTGTGGAGCCCTGATGTCATCTCAAGAAACTTGGATGTCAACTCTCATTGCCCTGACCTGTCTTGTAGCATGTCTACATAAGAATGCAGGACACAAAAGGGCTGTCTTACTTTGACCTTAGACAGCAGAGATGGAAGGACCCAGGAAGGCCATGGAGCAAAGCCAGGTTACCATGGTACTTTTCAGATATCAATTTAGATGTCAAATCAGAGTTTGTTTCATGGAGATTAAAAAGCACAAGCCTGAACTTTGTCAGTGTATTTCTTTCAAGAGAAGTTTACATGCTAAACCAAAGGGAAACCTTGTTTATTAAGTTCTGTCAGCTTTTGTTAGCTCTCCTTTTTTTTCATGCCTTTCAGCTTCTTGCCATTAACCACCTAACACAGTCCTTTTTTCCCCATCATCAGCTTTTATTTAGCTAGTTGTGCTTTTGTAGCCCTGCAGACTTTCAAAAGCCTCTACCTATCACCTCTTTCTTTCATAAGAAAGCACCTCTGCTGCTCACTGTAGACTTCTGTGGCTGTTCATGGTGGAGTTTTCATGAAGGTACCTCTCCTCCTTTCTCCCTCTCCCTGTCTCCCAGACTCTGCCTTGCAAGTTTTAGCATGCTGCCTGAGCTGAAATCAAGACCTTGAATGTTCTGAGCAGCCTTGTGCTTTTCCACTGGCAAAAGGGTGGCAGTCTCTTCAGCAGCTCTCCACTGCATTTCTTAGGAGCCTGCTGAGGAGTCATTAACCCAGATTTTAGGAAAAAAAGGCAAGGACAGATTCATTCCAGGCTCATCAGTGAAGTCTTCATTCAACCTCATGCAACTGTTTCAAACTGCTAGAAGCTTAAAACCATCTGTTTCTCCCTTGTTTGTTTTGGTTTGGGTTTTTTAAATTTATTTTTTACTTGATGGCTTGAGGAAAGGCAACTTTGCCTGCTTTAAACAACTACCTACTGATGTCTCACTTTGGTGAATTTAGGATGTCTTTCTTATCACTGACATGTTGTGTAGGACTTATTTCCCTTCACTTTCAACATTTGAAATTTGCGTGTCCAAATATAGCTTAGATTCCTTTTATAGTCAAAAGACCAAATTAGGTACCTCCAGAGGGTGATTCATCCAGTATTTCTTAGGCACAGACATTGGAAGAAGTGTTCTTAGAGAAAGAGTGTCTGAGCAGAGCAGAGACTGACCAGCCATGAGCTGAGGTGTTTCTAAATACTTTAATTCAGTTGGATAACAACCACCTATTACCTAGATATCATATAAAAAGGGTTATACACTTTCTCTGTCATTTAATCTTGATGTCAGTACCTTTTTCTGTTGATTTACATGTATAGCTCTTTTAAGCAGGCTCATAGTTTCTCGCAATGACAGCACTTTCTTATGTCTTACACAAGCTTCATATTCATCTTTATATTCTCTTACTACCCTGAATTCACATCTTACACTGTGGCAGGCTCTGCATGGCTTTTGAGCTGTAATATTTATAATATCATTGTCACTTCCTGAAGTAGCTATTATCCTGCTTACAATTAAAGCTACATAAAGTCACTTCAGAGCATTCTCATTACTTATCTCATCAACTTAAGTACATCAGCTGTTACCAAATATTTTCTTTTTAAAATAGCAGAATGCATCAATACAACTGTGATTCACATGCATTACAAATACAAAAATAAAGGCTCCTCTCCCTTTTTTTTTCCCACCATATGAGTAATTCCTATCTTGGGGAATATTCTGCTTTACATACAATAACACTCATCCTAATTCACGGAGACACATTCAGAATTGTAAACTCTGCATTGTGCATCACTAGTGAAAAGACATATTTTGTCCTCAGTGTTAGTACTCAAAGCAGCATAAATAAAATCCTGATTGTATTCCAACAGACTAGATATTTTCACATGGTTCTCAAAATCTTCATATCAATAGTATTTCTTTCATGATAACATTTATTTATCAAAGTTTATGCTGCTTTGACTTTTTATAAAATAACAGCAAAGATAAATGGATCGATTGACCCCAAGAGCAGTTTATTTATCCCTTTAGTCACACTCCAGTGGCAAAATCAATACTCCTTTGAAATATCTGATATTACAGTGGTTCCAGTAAATACTGACATTCCTGAGCTATGTGAAGGGGGAAAAAAAATTTATTATCAACTTAGATTTTTAGTACCTTTATTGATTTTTCTGGGGATGCTTGAATTTTTATTTATCTGTAGCTAAGTAAGTGACCTTTGTTTCAAAAATAAAAAAAATAAAAAAAAATAAAAAAAGCCACCCAAAAGCAAAACCAAAAAGCCTGAAGTTTAAACCCTGTAAAAAGCAAAAGGGAAACAACCACACATCTAACACTGTCAGTGACAAGCATCTTGGCAGAAGAGTATGTCTGGTTTTAAATGATGCATAGCGCACCACTATGTTCTTTTTCATATTATCTCTGCATTTGAGGCAGCATGAGATGTAATTTTTTTATATACTGATATCATTGACATCTACTTTGTGCAACAGCTAAGATGTTTCTGAGCCTTGCATTTCTAACTATTATTTTGGTATAAGGATGGAAGAGGCTGGTGATCTGAAGAAGAATGAAAAAGTACACAACGGGCTACATACTTCATCCAATAAACAAGTTTAACTCCTGCAAGCATTATCAGTAATTATGCACAGATGGAAGAAAATTTACTTTCTCTTACCCTTGGAAGCTTTGAACATATAAAAACTGCATGAAAAGGGGAGTTATTGAGGGCAACATGGAGTTTCCTGATTGGGGGAGCTCACTGAAACAGCATTTGGACAGATTATAATAGAAACAACTTATTTTCTCAGTTGTACTAAACTGAGTGGAACCCACTGTATCAAAACTTAGAAGACAAGTAGTCCTAAACCAGCCTAGTGTTTGAGACAGAGATGGTTTTGAAACCCTAAGTTCATCGGGCACCAAGAAGTACAGGTTCATCCCAGGTGGACAAAGGGGGACAGGAGAGGGCCATCAGGGTCTATTCCAGCCTGGCCATAACGTGCTCATGTTCTCTGAATTGTAGGGTAGTTGTGCCAGGATATGTCAAAGATGGAATAACAGACACTACATGGCTTGGAGGATTTCATGTAACTCCTCTATCTCTTCTGAGCAGATGGACAAAGATGAAAAGGATAGGGGGAATGAAAAGCATGAGAGGAAAACTCAAGTATAAATCAGTTTGCCCACTGTTTTGTACCCTGACTACTTACTGAATGCCACACATGTTAGTCACCTGTGCATAAAAAATGGAATCCAAATTTGAAATGCATATACAGGTGGTTCCTGCTGCTGCATATGTATATAAAACAGTGTAGCTCCTAAGGGAAGTTATCTTAGAAAAAGAATGACCTTTCCAGTAGCAGAAGGTATGAGACCTGAGCAAAAATCTTTAGAAGCTAGTTAAAACCACACCATACTTTGAAGTTTGAAAGTATTTCTTGGCAGTTCCTTTTCTACTCATGCACATTTTTTAACTACCTTAGTGTTACTTACGCCACAGGTAGTTAAATTTTTAACACTTTTCACCAAATTTCACCAAAAAAATAAAAAAAAAAAAAAGAAAAACTGGCAGTGAGTGCTCTGACTTGGTTGTCATGCTTTCAGCTGTCACTTTGTTCAGTCCTTATCTGGAGCAGGTTTGTTCTGGCTTCCGTTGGCATCGCTCATACAAAACACAATCTGCTATCAACAAGCACTAACTAATGATATATCTTTGACGCCTCAATGGAAGTGTACTTCTCCCCAACACTCCTCTTAAGAGGGGAAAAAAAAAAAAAATGCTCAGTGGCCTTGTATGTAGTTAGGATGTAGACCAAAAGGTGTGAAAAGCCTACACAAGTTCCATTTATCCAGTTATCAGCTGGTAGGTACCATCAAGAGTCTTCAGTCAAGCACAGGTCTTCTGTGGATAAAATTCTCTCCAAGGGTTTATCACTTTTCTGTTTCGTGGTGCTGAAGTGTTCAGAAAGCCCATCTATTGTAAAAATGCTATGTTTTCTATTTTTTTCCTATTCTTCTCTAGCTGCATTCCCTTGATAATCATTAAGTCACACAGAGATAATTTTCTCCCTGTACATTTCCTCCTTTTTAAGACCTGTCAAAAGATTAATTTTCTCCAGAGAAAAGGAATTCCATAGCTTCATTGCATCTATGTAAACCAGAAAATTACTTTCCTTCAAAAGATGGTATGATTAAAGTACAGTTTCAGAATTTGTATGAAAACCAGAAAAGTTTTAAGGAGAAGTTCTGATCCAGATTAAAACTAAAATTCATTCATGCTTTTAAAGATAGGAATTGCATAAACTTCATGTAGACCACAGGTTAATCATGACCTTAACTTCTTTGCATAATCAGGGAAATATAATATTAAAACCAAACCAAAAGCACAAACCTATGTCAAGCTGCATAGCTAGATGAGCACTGCCTTACAGAAGAAAGATTTGGGAGCAGGCAACTTTTTAGAAGTTTCAAAAGCATTGAGATAGTCATCAGAATGTCCTGGAGCTATAAAGGGGACAGTGTACATAAGACTAATCTGCAAGTATTTTCATGCTGAATCTAATATTGAGAAAGATTTTGCCAGAGGAAAAAAGAGAGAAAATAGACTAAAAAACCATTCTGAATGGCTGATAGTTGATGGGGCAATACCCTTTCTCCCAGAGGCCTTTCCTGGTGTGTTTCATCTCCAAAGTACTTAAAGGTTCTATCTTATTTGCCTGTCCTATATCTCTAATGCTGTACATATAGCTCTAAAAGTGCTGAAAATCAAGAATATTTTGAAATTTTAAAATAAAGTACTTCTGGAAAATACCACATACATTGCAGATCGGGAATACATTTTCTGACAGGAATATTCCTCACATTTTCTTTTCTACTTAAATCTATTTTTTCAGACTTAATGCCTACTGATGGAATATTTACCACTTACTATCCCAAGGAAAAAAAAAATTCTATTTACCAGTAGGGTCAAAATTGAATGAGGTTTTGAAACATGAGAATATTTATAAATGAGTGGATTTTTCACATTTCAGTTTAAACCAGTGTGTTTGACCAAGCAGAGCCACATTATAACTAGCAACTGCAAGACTACCCAGTTTTACTTTACTGGGAAATAGCCCTGGACACAAAATTATGTTGATGCTGGCAGCATGAGCAGAGTTCTCCCTGCACTTTAGCATGTCAGGTGCTGGCAGCTTTTCCTGGACCAAGCTGTTACGTGTGCATCCTCCTTTAAATACAGGAAATATAAGGATGTTAACAGACGTGCAGGAAGGGAGGCTTTGAAGTCTCTACATGCTTTTAATTTCTACCCTGTTCCTTCTGTGGCAAGTGCCAGCATATGTGCTTGAAGTGCCAGCAAGGCTTCTTGCCATATGCTGGCCCATTTCAATGATTTTGCCTGTATGTGTTTGCATTTGTATTCATATGCATATATGCATACACGTGCGAATGACATAAGGTCAGTGTTCAGCGCCAGATGCTGAAAGCAGTCAGTGTGAAGGAGGGGGGTATTGTAACTTTGACTCCTTTGAACTCAAATTAAACGTGAAAATGAGTAGTTACTTGAAATGGATTTGTCAAAATAGCCAAAGGGAGTTTGGTCCTCATCGCTCATATTTGAATGGCTTATGGACAGCTAAATCCCTTGGCTCCTTTGAAAATCCCAAATTTAAAGGATATTTTTTAGTGTTAGCTATGAGACTCAGTGCCATTGACATACTTCTGAGAAACTGGCATCGTGAACCTTCAATCTGATTAGTTACACGGGTACTTGTGAAATTGCTTTATACCAAAGCCTTAAAAAAATTTACAGGATGTACTCCAATGCTCAGAGAAATCATCATAGTAAGAAATACATTGTGTCAACAGGAAGAAAAAAAAAAAGTCAATATGCCCCTGCCTTCATATCTAGGCCATCTGCCTATGCAAGTATTTTCTGTAAATTTAGAATAAATTTTAAAGGTTTAAGGGCATGCAGTTGTATCATGATTTTTATGGCAGCCAAATTAATTCTTTCATGCAGTGCTTGAACCTAATGGAGATTGACTGTCCTGTTTTCCTATTGTAATGATGTGTACTGAGTTGAAAATGAAGATGTTGGAGGGTAAAAAATAGTGCTGTGACTGCTATTGATTAGCTGTCTTGTTTGCTTCATTGTTCAGGATCTGTTGGCCTCTTGGGCAGAAGGACACCCAAGTATAACATCCCTGACATTTTCCTGAAAAGATGCATGCCTTAAAAGTGACAGCTTTACTTAAAAAATACAGTTTTGATGTATAAATGCGGTAGTTTCAGCTGAAAGGATTCTGATGGATTAAAGCAGACAAAGAGAAAGATTTCTGAAACATACCTCAGGTCAGCCTTGTATCGAGAACAGATTTAATAGCAAGTGTCTTACATGATTATGACACTCCTAGTGTCTCTGTATTTCACTGTATATGGGAATGAGCAAGAAAAGCTGAATTTATCTTCAAAGACAGAGCAATTAGGTTATTCTGACTAATGTGCTCCATTTTCATTAAAGATTTTGAGTGGTCATGAATTCCAAGACTTAACTGTGTGCGCTGAAGAAGAAAGTGGCCCTTGAACTACTACATAGTTTTATCAGAAATACTGCCTCTATTTTTAAAAGCCCCTGCAGAGGCTGCTTTTCAGTCTTCTGACAATAGTTTATCTGATACCATTTTGTTTATTCTCTTTAATGTGAAATATTTGGTACAAGAGTCATATTATTAAATTTGTAAAAACAATTACTTTTAATTGCATACATATGAATTTAATACACATGAATGTGTATATTAAAATAATGCTATGGCTGTTGCCTACACAGAAACCAAGCCATAATTTACCTAACTCTGTCAAGGTATTTAAGGGAGTCAAGTACACTAAGTAATTTCATGCATCACCTTTAATGAAATGCACAAACAGATGAGCCTGACAGTAGGACTGGGTTGAAACCAACATTAGAAATGCCTCTGCATTAGCAGTGTTATGTTAAAAAGGGACTGATTCTGCCACGTGTACTGTCCTGTCTGGGAGAAAATGGATTGGTTAAGTGAATGACTTGTAGCTTAACAGGAATGGAGATAGTAGTGACTGTCTGCTAATGATTCGGTGTCAAAACTACACTTTTTATTACATCCTGTAACTAGCTTGCAAAAACCTGGGCAAACTGTCAGGGAGTAAGTGGAAGCCAGCCAGGAAAAAAATGAAGTGTCTGATGTGCTTCAGCTGGAGTTATTGAAGCATCAACCTGCCTCTTCCCTGCCTCTTACCTTGTGCACCTGAAGGCGAGCCCAGGTACTGCTTCTTCCTCCTCCATGCTTTATAATGGCCCTGCCTTCACAGACTGTGTCTATTCCTGCCTGTTCCTTAGCAGGTTCTCCAGGCTCATGACAAGGCTCATTCTGCTCTTACAAACCTCCCTCACAAAGGCCACCTTCTGTCTGGCTCCATGATAACGTTTCTTGTCTACCAGGTCAAATTTACACTTTTTTCTTCTCCCCCTTCAAAGCCACTGATAAGTCTGTTCCCACCCTCTTCTCCAACCTTGTCCCAGTGGGCTGAATACCTCACTCCAGCAGGCACACCATGTCTCCTACTCTTCTCCCTGCTGGCAGGGACAGTGGGGCACCTCTGCTGAAATAGCCCACAAGATCACCCCTCTTTGATTATTCAGGATGCACCAGAGATGTGACAGTAGTCTCCTTTATTTGTTTATTCATATTAAAAGTGAACTCCAAGAATGCTAACAAATCTGAGCCAGTCACCAGTCCCCTCAGTTTTCTGGCACATTTTGTTCCTCTTCAGACAGAGTCCTCTGCATCTTTTCTAATGGCAAAGTGTTTTGGGGCTGCTGCTTGCCCTCTGCTTAGTTACTTCTCCAGTTAAAGCCAAATTAGTTGAAAATTAAGCTCTCAGAAGTGAAGCAGGAGCTCAGTTTTGGCAATGGCCATCTTAATGACAGTCTTAATTTCTTTCTCATTAGATATATGCATTGTAATTTGATGTTTCATTGTGTGGTCAGGAACTATTTCTGAAATAATGCAGCACATATTTTTCACTGAACTAAAAACCACTAGATACATATATACAGTATCACAAGCATGAGTGTGCATATACATTATAATATACTTATTCAACTGGTGTAAAAATCTGTGATAGATAAAGAGTAGATACAGTGAAAATGTCAGATATAGACAGAAAACATGTTAAATAATTTCAAGGAATGTATTATTAGGCATCAGCTATCACTGAATTAACTACATCAACATTGTTTGAAACAGAATCTCTGGTTTTAATCCTGTGAGCACTTCTTTGGTTTCTAAGACTTGAAGCACAGAATGAAAAGCAGTAAGAAAAAGTAGTCCCATATCTCTAATGTCCATTTGCATTCCACATGACTCTCAAAGTCTTTTTCTTCTTCAACATTCTCACTTTACCCATTTTTGGTGGTTTTGCTTTTAAGTCCTTTGTGCTCTACAAAGATATTTGGAGAAGGCTTGTGCCTTTCACTATAGCAAAACCTGCTAAGCTGCACTATATAAAGAATTTTCTTTTTCTTCTCAGTCCCTGTTTTTTCCCCAATTCTCACTGTACTAGTCATTTTTGATCCTGTACAGTCTAAAGAAACCCTCCAGTGAATGGGGGAGCTGTCACTAATGCTGCCCAAGTCAGGCTCACAAATAGCTCCCATGCAGCAAGCAGCTAAAATGAAACCAGCAGAGGAACAGGATGCATGTGCTCAGGGGAGATGAGAACATTTTACACAGATGAGCTTAATTCTGCTACTTCCTTTGCGTTTTGATCTTTTTCACTTCCATCTTTGTTGTCAACTTTGTCATCATTGTCAGCAAGATGAATCCTGCAAGGATATGGCCCCCTTGCTGACCCAGTGCCATCAGCCTCCCATCCTGTCATTTCTTTAAAAAAGGTCTGTCTGTGCCTGTCACTGCTGATCATGGAGCGCTGCTGAAGCCTGGAGTGATTTGATGACTGTCAACCCCTCCACAAGGTCCCTGTGTAAAAGTCCTTTTTCAGACATTGACTGTCCACCCTCAAACACCGGTAGAGCAACTGGAGATACTGGAGGGTAGACAGAGTTTGTGGGGGGGAGGGGGGCGAATCATTAACAAACATTAGCTAATCTGACAAAATCATTCCTGATTTTATCTCTTCCTTAATTTGGCGCAATTGATGAAAACATCGAGCTACAGCACACCCTCTTCCTGCTGTCCAGATGACAGCTCCTCTGGCTGGATGTTTTATTGCCACTGATTGTCTCTGGGTCATCACAGAAAACTTGGTGCCTCTGGGTTTCACCTTGCAACTCGAGCCTTCCAAGATGTGGTGGTGGCAACTGCCACCTCAGGGTGATGCAAGTTATCACCAGCCCTTCCTCTCTGTAGCTACTGCAAGTGGCATAGCTGGAGGCTATTTCATAGCTGAGGACTGTGATTTTCTTGGTGTCTGAATTAGCAACACCAAACATCATTTCAAATTCAGCAACCAAGCTTCTTGCGTTGTACCTTGCTTCTGGAAGCTGAAATGTTACTGTTCGATCTAACTTATTCTTTTGGATCCGTGAGTACAAAGTCCAACCACCAAGGGTCGGGAGCAAGCATAAAGTTTTATTTGACAAATAACACAAAGCAAAAGAGAGAGAAGGGAGAGAGAAAAAGAGAGAGAGGGAGGAAATGTGGAGTACTGCATCCAGTTCTGGAGCTCAAATTACCAGAAAGACATGGACATGCTGGAGTGTGTCCAGAGAAGGGCCACAAGGATGGTCAGAGGACTGGAGCACTTTACCTATGCAGACAGAGAGTTGGTTATTCAGTCTGGAGAGGAGAAAGCTTTGATGAGACCTTATTGTATCCTTCCAGTATCTGAAGGGGGCCTGCAAGAATGCTGGGGAGGGACCTTTTGGGATGTCAGGTAGTGATAGGACTAAGGGGAATGGATTCAAACTAGAGGAGGGTGGATATTGATTAGTTGTTAGGAAGAAGTTCTCCAGCATGAAGGTGGTGAGACACTGGCACAGGTTACCCAGAGAGGTGGTGGAAGCCCCAACATTGGAAGTTTCTAAGGCCAGGCTGGACAGGGCTCTGAGCAACCTGATCTAGTGGGAGGTATCCCTGCCCATGGCAGGGGGACTGGAACTAAATGATCATAATGGTCCCATCCAACCCTGAAAATTGTATTAATCTATCATTAAAAAGAGTGAAATATAGAAAGAGAGGGATATCACCACCTAGTCCATCAGCATCCAGCAATCTTTCTTCTTTGGGATGGCGATCTGATTCCAGATCCGGTGCAGGGTCGCAGGTGGGCAGTAGGTGACGACGAATGAACACTACAGTATTCCTTACATACACTGGGTTTCCAGCCACTCTTGAGGCTGATTCAGGCCCCTGGAATCTCACCTCTCTGGAGGGTCCCCCTCACCCCACCCAAGGTCCATGCCCCAATATTTCATGTGCAACACTGTTGCATGGGGCAAAGAAAGTTCCATCGAATGTAGCCTCATGGCAAGGTAGGAGGCAAAACAGTCCACTGTTGTTCAGGACCAAACCTGAGTCCCAAATAATCCCAAATGTACCACCACTTGTTTGGTGGTACATTTGAAATGTCTGCAGGTACCAGGGAAAAGCAGAGGTTGCACATTCTGTGGGGCATCAATGGCTAACCTTCAGGTAGCCTCTCCATGCTGCTGGAAGCAGCTTCAGTGATGCTAAGAAAAGTCATGAAGACTGAAGGGCAGATCAGTCTCATTAATTTTTCTCTTAATGCTATTTCTGTTAGATTTTCAAAAGTGATTAAAACCCATGATTTTAAAAACTGATTAAAACAAAAAACAACAAACCAGATGCAAGGCCTCGCCCTTTCCATTTCCACGTATGCAATTAAAGTTGTGATTTTGTGGATGAGTTTTTAGTGAATCTACAGTATTCTTTTAACACCATGGTGGAATGCATGACCTTAGTGTTTTCTGGTGGTTGGAGAAAAAAAGGAGAGTCAGAATAAAGAGTTGCTCACTTTTTCTTTTCTGACTTCTTGGGTGGTTTGAAATCTATCAGGAAGACTTTCTGGAGCCTTATACTTCTGTTTGGGACATCTGACTTGAGAGACTCTCACTTGTAGACATACATAAGATTCTGTAGATTTCTGTTTCAACTGTAGTGTAAAAAAATATGAGGTAATAATAGGTACCTAAATACATCAGTTTTCATGAAAAGGATAGTTAGTCAAAAGACTGGTAGTGTACCCAGGGATGTTGTATACAGACAAACACATGAAAGGGAGGCCTTTCCTCTTGTAGCTCCTCTGTGTTTAAAGTGTAATTAGGCAAAGGATAAACTCAGGTATTTTGTGCATCATACAACTCTTTCCTACAAGTTGAGTGTATTTGAAGTATATTCAAATATTTTTTCAGCTTCAATGACTTACTTTGCGGGCGTAAAGTCTGGCCTTAATTTGTAAATTACTGTCTTCATTTATAAACTACTATACTGCACGCGTTTATTTTTATCTATCACTGCAGTTGTGAATGACGGTCTGATTTCTGAATCAGCACTCAAAGATAAATGATGGATGGTTTATTAAGTTCTCACAGCTAGAGTTCATGATGCTTAATTTTCTTAAGTGATAATATTTCATACTATAATACTGATTTTTTTTGTCTTCCTTCTGCTGAGTGGAGGTTAACCTAATTACATGTATGGTCTCTTTAACAGTCACAGTGTGGAGCCATCACTGAACTTCCATAAATCATGGTTTTAACTTTTTTAGGGGTAACCCTTCAAAAGGTCACCTGTCATCAAAGATATTCTAGCTAAAAGTTGTAACACTTAACCCTGTCTTTAGGTTCTCCTAACTCAATTACACCAGCTCATCACTCAACTCTCTCTGGGTTTGCAGTAAAAGTATTGGGCTAGGGCCATTTTTTGGATCCCTGGCAGCAAGACACTGTACATGTAGTTACCTCTTTCACAGCTGGATGGTTTCATTGTAACCCTTGGTGTCTTTCTCCAACATTTTGACCTCATAAAAGCATAATGTCACCAAATGCTGAGATTTTATGGTAATTCATTCTGAAGAGTGTGGCTTTTAAATCTTCCATATGCAGTTTCATAACAGCATTCTTGTCATCAGGCAAACTTCGCTCTCTCTTAATATTTTCATCTTCATTTTGTACACACACAAACATATACACAGACAAAATAAGCTGAAGATGATTTACGGAAGCATTAGAGAAAGGGAAAGAGAAGGGAAGAGGCACAGAACAAGATAACTGAAGACTAATCATACCGAAGCCAGACGTGCTTTTTTTCCTGCGTTTTTTCCATTCCTGTTACATTTTTGTTTGGATTGGTTCCAGAGAAGGCCTGTTCCTTGTCGCTCTTGTTGGTGTGTGTGTGCTCATGCATAAATTCAGGTCAAGTAGGAAACCTTTTTGCTGCATTCCCAGTAAGAATGTGTAATGTCCTTATCAACAGATAGCAAGAAATCTGAAATAATTTAGCTCATGACCCCGGGTTCTTTTTTTTTTTTTTTTTTCCCTGCCATTACCAAAAAATACGATGTTTGCTTAGTTGTTAATGTATTCAGTTCAGTAAATTAGAGCTGCTTGAAATTTCTACTAATCCTTTTCCACTGAGGGTTTCCCTGAACTAAGTGATGATGAATAAAACAAAAACCACATGCATACACAGGTTTCTGAGATTTTACGGATCAAATATAATTTAAGGGGCATAACATTTTTAAATGAGGTGGTTTTTTTATTATTATTTAAAAAAAATACTGTACCAAAAGCACCAATGAATAAAGTATTTACTGAACATAGGCCTTGCTTGAACTGAGCCGTTGAAGTACACAAGGGCTGAGGGGTTATTTTGCAATGAAAGAATGAACTGATATATAAGGATAAAAGTGGAAAAATGGTTTAACACACAGCACAAAGATGTTTTTGAATGAATCAGTCTTTGCTATTTAATTTACATTTTGAGGGCTCATTAGGATGATGAATGACACTGCTGAAGAATAAAACATACTTCCTGAACAAAAGAAAATCTCTGTAGCCTAATAACATTTTATACCAGCACTTACATTTGTCAGAAGTGGATGCTATTTATCCCTATGATTATTTAAAAATCATTTTTATTGTCCTTTGTGCTGTGTCCTCTTCTGGGAATTTTAATTCAGAGTTTGACACCTACTTATTAACTTCCATGAAGTATGGAGTACAAAGGCTTATACTATATAAAGAATTCTAACCAGCCATGTTTATATTGCCTTCAGCTGTATACAAATTATCTGAGTTCAGATTAATTTCTCTTAGAAACAGAAAAAAATTTGAGTTGTGTAACCCTTACTACCTCAGCAAAGTGAATGTGGGTTGAGCTTGACTGACCTGGGCATACCAGCAGAAAGCAGTGAGTCAAAACAGCAAAGAGGAGGAATTTATGGCATTAAAGCTGTGCATTAGGAATCTCTACAAGTAGAAAACTTCCTATTTCATGTCTCCTCCTTTCTTCTCTGGAAGGGTGAGGATGAAATAGGAATGCTAATGTTTCAAACTTCAAGCCCATCTACTCCTTCATCAGTAAATAATTACTTGCTGTCTTACTTTTTTCAGTGCTTATACATGCCTATACTCTAGAGTCAAAGGTATGCAAATACCAGCAAACAGACTGTCTCTGAAAAAATGTCAAAATATTTTGGTAAATTATACACTGTTACTGTAATTGTAACCAACCCCTTCCAACCCCTAGGATTCTATGATTCTAATTGTATTTCTATGATTTGTCTTAGAAGACACACTGTACCAAACACTAGAGATCAGACCCTTTTTGAGCATAAACTGTAATTTCACCTACATTCCCTTTTCCACATTTCCAGCAGTAGAACTGCTTGGCAGCAACAGTGGTATCTGACCTTAAGAATGAAATAAGTCAAAGATCCCATTTGCCTTGCTGAGGGAAGTTTCTCAGTTACCTTTTTGAGAGAGCAGGTAAAATAAAGTGACATGTGGCTTTGTTTTGTTTATTGTGATATGAGGTGGGGACATTTGATCTTGTGTTTCTTCTCCTTTCACCAGCTATCCTCCACTACTTGCAGCAAGTCCCACAGACAGTAAAGCAGGTAACACTATGCAGGAAAAAAATATTTCCTTATGTCTAATTCTGTAGATTCCCATGTGGATTTTCTCATGTGCAAGATGGTGCTGATCATCTGGAACATGAGATCCCAATTTCAGTTACCTTTTTTTTTTATTTCTGAAGAACATTCTAGTCAGCCACCAATATTTTCTGTAGATTGCTGTTTCATATTTTGAGGTCAAAGACATATAGGAGAAAATTTCTGTGGGAATGTTTCATAAGACTGTTAACTGTATCCAGGTAATCAGTAGGCAGACAGAAAGGTTTGGCTTCATTTCCTCCCAAAGGTGTGCTGGAGGTATTTCTTGGCATCAATAGCAGACTGCTGTTTGGAAAGCTGCTACTGAGTCCTTGTACACCTCCCTTTGGTGGCATCCTGTGGCCAGGCCCTGTGAATGAAAACTCCACGGATCCTGCTGCAGTACGCTCTGTGCTCTGTCTCACATCCCTGGAAGGACTGAGCCTGAGAAATCAGCTTGAAGTCTGCTGGCTTGATTTGGATCAACAGGGGTCTTGTGGACAGGTCTCTTTGTTTTCAGAATACCTATGTTTTTAAAGGGGTATTCTAGGATTTGTAAGGACTTTCCTTTTTTTCAGTTATTTCCTAATTTTCGGGGGGAATTACATTCTTCCTAGCTAAAGCACTTCCATGCTCTTTAGACTACAAAATGTACTCTTTTCTTATCCCTCCTAAAATATATATAGTGTTGACCATCTAGAATTGCAGCTGTTTTCCATATCTAAAGTTATAAATGCCATGAAGTATTTAGATGTACTATTCTGCATATGCATCTGAAGAGGAGAGATTTAGATTAGATAAGGAAATTCTTTACTGTGAGGGTGATAAGACCTCACAATCTCCCACAGGTTGCCTAGGGAAGTAATGGAAGCCCCATCCCTGGCAGTGTTCAAGGCCAGGTTGGATGGGGCTCTGAGCAACCTGGTCTGCTGGGAGGTGTCCCTGCCCATGCAGAGGGGTTGGATCTTTAAGGTCGCTTCCAACCCAAACCATTCGATGATTCAGTGACTCTGTGATCTTTTAATGTTTCTGCATGTGTTCTTGTAAAATGCTATAGAAGCCTACGTGGTAATATGTGCATTCAAAATGCAGATTATTGCAGACTATTTTCAGTCCAAATATCCTCATTTAATCCTTTCCATCTGACCAAATGGCAGGATATGCCCCTTTCAAAAGCCACATCTTTTGTGTTGGTGGAGCCCCGGACAGCAATGAGACACAAATAATGGGTGACTTTGGGTATGTTCACACAGCAGTCTCTGTACAGACTGAGAGGTCTGATGCACAAGTGGGCACAGATGAAGACCTCCAGTCTCTGCTGTAGGGATCCATCAACTGTTTATGCAGCAGCAGCAACTGCATGTCTGCAAATTGCCAAAATCAGTGCTAGTTTATTTGAATATGCCAGACTGTAAACTGTAGCAATTCAGCAGCTGCTATGCAAGCAGGGACCTCTGAGAGAGTATCGGTACAGAGAGATAAGAATGGAAATGTAAGCTCAGCTTCTTCTGTCTCATTCTTGCTGGTTTGCTTTTTTTTTTTTTTTAGCTTAAAGGTACAGATATTCTTGGTGGCAAATGATCCAATACATCCTTTTGCAAAGGCAATTGTTTGATTTTGTAATTATTTTCTAGAAATGAGTAATCACATTGTTTCCTTGTGTCATTAATTTATATAATTTTTATATATAGTGCCATCAACGAGGTAGCTTGGGCAGTGAGTGAGCAGTAACTTACTCCCCTGTGCCCAAGACCCTAAGAACATACTTGTGTAATCTTTGCAGATGTGCTGCTGTGCCTAAAGAGTCCCCAGGGATTAAGAGTTACAGGCATTAAGCCCATAGCTGTTGACCAATTTCCCATCTGCAGGTGTTTAAAATCCTTCTGTGTGTGTAGTATAAATATATATAAAACATAAATTAGGCAGGGGCTGCTTTTAGTGGGGATTTTTCCACCAGCCCTGTGGCAGAGTCGACAGCAACTGACTGGTTCCTGACTGCCAGGACTGTGCCTTCCCCTGCACAGGATCAGGAAAAAGTCTTTGCCTGCAACCTTTGCTAGACTATCTTGTTTCACAAGCTGTGTTTCTCTAGAAGCAAAAGGATCATGAAAGAGAGGTGTTTGCCAAGAATGTTTATTCTGTTGCTGATGAAGTACCTGTTGCTTCAAATGACATGGGCATCCATGTTTTAGTGGGGCTTCCTCACCCTATACCTGCCCAGAAATTTAGCTGGGCTGCAGGTGACTGGTAATATCTGCAGATGAAACTTTCAGGAAATACTGCTGGGAGTATGGCTGTCTAAAAGCAGCCAGAAAGCTGAAGGAAGCCCTTTGAATGTGCAAAGCATTTTGCATCTTTTTCATTTCTCTCTGGTGTTATTACCTAGTGTCCTTACATGGCAGAGTAGGCACACAATTGAAAAGAAGCTGCCCAAGAGCAGCTTCACCCTTTTCTCCTCTCCAAGATCAACCAACACCTGAAACTCCAAACCTTTTGGCAAATAGTTAATTTTCAGGGGTATGAGGTGCTCATCACCCCTTTAATAAACAAGCAAATAAATAAAAGATACAAGGATCTGATCTCCTTAATACACATTCTCTGAAGAATAGAGTGCGGACTAAACATAGTAATCTGATGATTATTCAGTCCTATAAACAAAGCATGACAACTGATGACAACGTGGTAGCATATATCATAAATGCAGAGCATCCTTTCTCTTCCAAAACAAATACTTTGGAGTATTTCAGACCCATAACACATATATTTAACACAGATCACTGTGAAACAATGTGTATTTCTCTGTTTCTAATGTTGTATACAAAAGCCAGCCAAGAGCTTTTTGTGGTTTATGCATTATATTCATTTATGCTGCCAATTCCACTTACTATTCTAATATTCTGATTTGAAAAATCAAGATCTAATGTATTTCAAAGAACACTTGATGCATGCACGTCTTAAAATTATTGGAGATGTTTCATAAAGTAAATTAAGAGAACCTGATATGATTTCTGAATTTCAGATAGATTTTTATCTAGCTAGTTAAAGTATTGATCACAACCCTTATTATCTATTGGTAGCTTCTTATGTGAGGCAAATCAGCTGCCATTGTTACTGATGCTGAAAATCTCTCTGGGTAACCTGTGATAGGTTTATTACATAGGAAGCTTTGATCCTCAGGACTCAACTAAGATATTCAAAGTTCTTATAAAGGTGTCTTAGAGTCTGCAATACAAATTCAGATGTCTGCTGTCAAACGGCTCCTATTCAGCAAATCTGTATGAGCCACTTTTGAAAGTGAAACAGCAAGATGACACCATTCATAGCTTGGCTTTTGGAGAGGTCTTTGTGCTCCCCTGCCTTTCGGTACCTGACAACTCATTCCAGGCCATATCAAAGTTGCATAACAGAATTTGTAAAAACCTACACAGAAGGGTTTAATGTGTTGAGAACAAATAACTTCTTTGTTGATATCCACTGCCAGATCAAAGAAATGGAGGGTAATAGGCCCAGGACTGCATTACCTTCAGTTACATCAGGGAACAAAAGAATAAAACTGTGAAAGACAGCAGAGAACAATAAAAAGGAAAATACTAACAAGTTTAAAGGATGCAGCATCCTGAGATGTGAATAAAAGCCACAGAAATAAATTCATCAAGATCACTTAACAAAAGGGAAGCATGTGGCTTCTCAGCTCAAAGACTTTCCAACTGCGCTCCTTTTTTCTGTACATGTTAGAATTTGGGGTGCCTCAAGACCTTCCAGTTCTTAGAGGGACAGAGAGCTGGCTCTTCCACTTGTAAAATGCAGATTTTTGTACTTGACCTAGATGGAAATGTCTGTGGGCTGTAGCAATATTAGAGATTTTCTCTCCATTTACCTTCCATTTAAAATCAAATGGGGCTACACTGAACATTTCTTCCTCTAGAGACAACCCCCCTCCTCCAGTTTTAAGTGGAGAATAAACTCGTGTTCAAAAAAATAAAAACAGAAATACAAGAGGCAGCTCACCTTCTTGAATAAAAATAATGAACCATTTAGATATGAAACTCAAATCAAACCTAAGGGCAAGTTAACCATTCTGAGAAAATGTTCAAACACATCTCATGTGGCATGGTACTGTTTTGGGTCTGCAACTTAGTAAAGATTGATCTCTACCATTGCTGGCCGTTTTTTCCTTTTATCTCCCCCCACTGTATTGTTTACTGTATGTGTGCAAATGCTAGTGTATAAAGGATTTAAAATAATTTTTTGGCAGTAAGGCTGCTGGGAGAGCAGTTCTCTGTAGGCACCTGTGAGAGCTTTGCAGTTCATGCCGCAGTCATGCCCCCATGGTATGGCACTGTTATAGAGTTGTCACTTGTTTTCTCTATTAAAAAGAAAACCATTAATGTGACTGAAAAGTGGATTCTGCCCCTGAGTAACACAGCACACAGTTGTGGCTTGTAAAATTTTGTATTTCCCAGTTTTATAAATGGTGCTCCATTAGCCTTCAGCTGTGTGGGAGAGCTCAGTGAAAACAGCTGGGAACTGGCAGACATCTACTCTATGGGAAAGACAAGCAAACTCTTTCAAAGACACAAAATCAGGAAAATCTGAGGCCAATTTTTCTTTCTACTTTCTTTCTGTATTTCACTGTTACTTCTAACAGTGACAGGCAAAAAGAAAATCAGAAAGCATTGTGACTTTTAGATGCAATATGCCCTTTAAAAGGGGATAGCCTGAGAACATGGAAAGAAAAGTAGAAGCCAAAAGAGAAAGGGCTATGATCATTTTAATCCAACCTTTTGCCCTCCAAGCCTGAGGGACCTGTGTGACTTGAAAAAATGGCAATTAGTAGCATACAGCTACTTGGGAGCTACCTAGAATTTTACCCAAACCTAGCACATTAGTTATTCTTCTGGTTCTGGTCTTGTGATAGTCCAAATGCTAGGGCTCTGGCTTGGAGACAACAGGAAAGTGAGCACAGATGCTGGACAGATGCCCTTCCTTGGGGCAGATGCTTCTACAGGTGTGGAGGTGTCCAGAGTCGTGGAGGTAAGTACTCTGCAAGGCAGCACATCAGTGCCTGGTTTCTGCCTAGCTGGCCAAAGGGCTTTCTGTCTCTCACCAAAGAGGATATGGGCCTGCACTGAATTAATGGGAAAAGAAATATTTTGGTGAGATTTTGGGAAGAGAGGATAGAAAAAATAAGCAAGGTATTTTTCTACTTTGCAACCTTATAGATATGATGAATTTATTGATTCCCATATGAATGCTGCAGATTGTAAGAATCTGGCACTTGGTTGTCTGGTTTGGAAATTTTCAGGAAACTTTTGCAGAAGATTTTTGTTTGCTTTATACATACTTACATATCTGTATACCTTGATATATAAATAGCTTCATGTGTATTCTTAACTGGAAGGAACTTGCAGGTCTGAGCCGTAAGATGCTGCAGCACTGACATTTTATTTGAAATTTTGCATGTCCTATTAACTCTGGAAAACTGTTAGAGAACACTACTTTCAGTAGATATGCAGTGAATGTGTTTCCATTAGTCTGTCAGTGACCACAATATGGCTGGATTTTTCTCTTGACTTTCAGGACTGCTGAAAGCACAATAGAGCTCTGCTGAGATTCCTGCTGCAGCTTGGAGAATTGTGCTTTTTATCAGCTTGGGTGTGGTTTCAGGTGGATCCACCTGCATGGACCAGAGGTGCCAAGAGATTGATGCATATCGTTGTTCACTGATAAAATTTGGAGAATCCAGTAGCAAATTATATCACTCTTGGGCAGACAGATCATAATTACTGTGTCCAGAATACATTTTTTCCAGTCTTAGCAATGAAACAGAGTAGTCAGCCAATGCATATCATGCTCTGTTCCTTACACATAATAGACTTTCTTTTTAAAACTCCTAATCCTGGTGCATATTTTCCATGAAACAGCTATATTTTGTGCAAATAAAAAAGCAGTGTAATATAAGTGTCGCAGGCCAAAAGTAATTCAGTTTTAATTCATGATCATGGAAAGAAAGGAAATATGAATCTCCTGAGTGCAGACAAGGTAGAAAAAATAATTTCTCTCTAGATTTGCAAATTTGAACTTTGCTTGCTTTATTCCTAGATGCTCACTGCTTTGCCCATGCTTCAGACCTGCTCCACTAAGAGTCCTTGATGATTGCTGCCCTCATGATAGCTGTTATAGTGATAGACTGAGATTTATTTTGCTGAGGAGAAGACACTGTCGGACGTTGGTGGCATCCTTGGACTAGTAAAAGACTTTGGTAGAAATCCAGAGGTTACTCTGGACTCCAGATGATGGGTTTTTTACCTGTTAAGTCCAGATCAGATCTCATTCTTTAAAACTGAGGAGGTGGGTTTAAGCAATAGGAATTGATGAGAGTTTTTTTCTCCTTGGGATACACATTTTTCAGCTCTGTGTAGCTATCTCTCATGAGAAATAGTTTAGTTCTAACTTCTGGCTATAAAGGCTCTTTCCCAGTGTTTGGGGCTCTGGTTTGCCACATAAAGATTCTGTAATCCTCTTTTAGCCCTTTGTGAAAATCAGACCCTCTTTGGCCCTACTCTTTGAGTGAGGTATTGGGTAGAGCAATGTCCTTGTTATCCATCATAACAGAAACCACCCTTGTTTCCTTTGTCCTGTCGTAAGACATGTTAGCAAGATGTTCACCCAGATTTTTAATGGCATTTCAATGTTGATGTCTTCCCTTTTGACCTAGTGGAGATATTGTTCAGATGGTGATGTTTTATCAATACTGAATTCTTCATGCCAGGCTCCATTTCTTATTCCCTCCACCACTGCCCAAAGGGTAGATTTTTCCCCATGAGCTGTTTCTAAATGGGTGTAAATGGGCTTTAAGGAATGCCTGATAGATATTACTCTTTCTGTCAAACACTCATGTACAGGGGCTTTCTTCCATCAGGGGCCTTTGTGGGAGTGATTTTTGCAGAGTTGTTTACTGAAAAACCTTGTATCTGTAAAAGGTTTAACCCTTTCTGCATGGTATTTTGTAATCATATAACCTTCAGCTCAGTGGAAATGAATACCAATTATCATTTATAAACAGTTCCTCTCATTATGCGCCTATTTATGGCATCTTTTATAGCTTGCTAATTACAAGCACACAAAACAGAAATGTTTGGAGTTAAAGAATGTAAACAGGGATGTAATTGATTTTCATGTTGAATAGTTTTTATTGATTTATCGTTAATTAACATTTTTAAAGGATCTCTTGGCAAAATAATCCATTCAATTTATTGAGTATTATACTAGCTGACAGTAAATTCATATTAAAATGTCAGAAAAAAGATCAACAGTTCCATAAGACTTGTTTCTCCAACTGTTGCTGCTTTACAGACTACATATATTCTCCCCCCAAAACCCCTACTGACAATATATTAAATGCAATTGATTGCTTTCAGTCCAGGTCCTAGCAGACAAATGTCCCCATCACTAAAAATACCACATTCCACTTGACACTAATTGGCCATCTGTGCAGCAGGGAGGACAGGCATCTAATGGGGAGAAAAGCCAAACTCTATCACTCCCAGGGCAGGGTGCTTGGGATGGCTCTTGGAAGACTCCATGGGCTGAGGGGAGAAGTCCATATCTTCACTAAAAAGCCTTTCCTCCTACAAAAGCAAAAGGCTGTGGTCTCCATAATGAAAACTTCCCAACAAATAAGCCACTCTCTTAAGCAACCCATCACTTAATACACCCAGAGCAAGCATACAGTACTACAGAAAATGTGGTATGCTGAAGGCATATGTTGGGTTGACCTTGGGTGGAAGCCAGGTGTCCAGCAAAGCTGCTCTATCCTTCCCCTCCTCAGCTGGACAGAGGGAGAGAAAATACAATCAAAGTGTCATGAGTCAAGATAAGGACAGGGAGAGATCACTCACCAATTACTGCCACAAACAAAACCAGACTTGACTTGGGGAAATTAGTGTAATTTTTATTACCAATCAAATCAGAATAGAAGAACGAGAAATAAAAAGAAATCTTAAAACACCTTCTTCCCAGGCTAAATTTCATTACCAGTTTCTCTCCTTCCTCCCTACCATCAATGCAGGGGGACAGGGAATGGGGGTTGTGGTCAGTTCAACATACATTGTCCCTGCTGCTCCTTGCTCTTCAAGGTAAGGACTCTGCACACTCATCCTCTGCTCTAGCTTGGGGTCCATCCCGCATCCGTTCCTGTGGGATGTCCCAGGTTCTCACAGAAGTCCCAAGAATTTCTCCAATGTGACTCCTTCCCATGGGCTGAAGTTCTTCACGAATTGCTCCAGTGTAGGTGCAGTTCTTGAGGAACAGACTGCCCCAGCGTGGGTCCCCCACAGGTCCAGCCAGAAAACCTGCTCAGTGTGGTCTCCTCTCTCCATGGACCTCTCACAGGTCCTGCCAGGAGCCTGTTCCATTGGAGGTTTCCTCCGTGGTCAGAGTCTCCTTCAGGCATCCACCTGCTCTGGCATGGAGTCCTCCATGAGCTGCAGGGGGACAGTCAGCTTCACCATGATATTGAAGGGGAATCTCTGCTCTGGCATCTGGAGTGCCTCTTCCTTCTTCTTCTTCTTCTTCACTGACCCTGGTGGCTGAAGGGTTGTTTCTCTCACACCCTCCTCCCCTCTCTGCTGCAGGTCCCACAGCAGGGCTTTTTTACCCTTCTTAAATATGTTGTCCCAGCAGCAATCCTGCCATCAGGCTGGGCCATGGCCAGTGACAGGTCCATCTTGGAGCTGGCTGGCATTTGCTCTGTTGGATACAGGGAAAACTTCCAGCATCTTCTCACAGAAGCCAGCCCTCTAGCTTCCCACTCCCAAAACCTGGTCAAACACAGTACCATTCCAAATAGAAAACCCATTTCCAGAGGACCTCACTGGCTTTCTTCAATTTTGGGTCAGGAGAAAGGGCTGCAGTTCAGGGGGTTGTTGACAGTATTTTGGGGAATGCCAATTGCATTCAGCTCCTGTTGACTTCACAGAAAACTGAGGCCACTTACTCAGCACCTCCCAGGACTGAGCATGGAGCAGGGAGTAAAATTGGAAGTTGCAATCATCATTATTACCATCCCATATTTTTCAAATGGGTAGGAATAGAGTGTAATCACATCAGACCCAATTTTTTCATTAGTGAAGAAAAACATTAATATACTGTGACATGGTATTGATTTGATACAATCAATCTTTCCAATAGCAATAAAACCTTTATACTTTATTAATAGAACAATGTAGTTCTTCTCCATTACAGCTCCCTTTTATTGTTCTGGGTCACAGTGTAATTCTGGTGTGTTTGGATTTTTATTTTTATGAATATAATGTAAAAGCCTGCAAAATTGCTCCACCAATCTGCCAGTAGGTTTCATTTGAAGCTCCCAAGCATCTTTTATCAGATGAAATGTTACCAGTGCAGTTCCATTCATTGATTGTTTGATAGCCCTTAGGGATGGAGAGGGTGGGGAGGTTTCAGAGGGATTCTTGGCCTTTAATTCTCTTGATTTTTTTTTGTGTGCTGTGGACACAGACTCAGACCATCTCATCAGTTTGGAGATGACCTCTTAGCACATGGCTGGACCCAGTACTTTTAAACCCCCTCCAAACTGGGCTGCAGGTTCCTAGGTTCCAGTTAAGCTCCCAGCAGCCATCCAGACTATATCCCTTCAACATCATCTCACTTTTTGACCCCAGGCTTTCCATACTTAGTTTACATCAGGACCACATAGGCAGAAAGTACTCCAAGAGGTGTTGCAGGTTATGGGCATGCACTCATCTCCCTGCTATTAAAAACAAAACAAAACATGCATTACATCCATCTTCAACTAGACACTATCCTGACAGGATCCTTTCTCACACTCTGGCCCTTCAGGTCTGTGTATAGGGCCAGTACTGCCTAAAGCTGGTGGGATACTGGATATGAACTCCTTTGAAGTCTCCCTTCTTGGGGGCTCTGCTATTCAAAAGCTGCTGTCCTATCTCGGCTGTGGGAGAGCTGCTGAGCAGGCTGTTCTGAGAAAGCAGCCCTCATCAAGAGCAAAATGTACTCTTGTCTGATTAGCTTCTCTTTTCTAGTGTGTACAGCAAGTCTATCAGATCGTTTGGTGTTTCTGTGTACAGATATTTTTTATTCATCTTCTTCAATTATCCAGAGTATCTTCCTGTTCCTGGTACAAAACTGGGGCATCATGATATTCCAGTTGCAATGAGACCCCCAATTAGTATAGGCAGATATTTTCATCACTTGCTCTTTTTTTTTTTGTCTTAGTTAACCTTTCTCCTTTTCCCTTTTGAACCAAGAACAATGTTGCAAGATCCCCATGGCAGGAAAAATAATACCTGTAATAAATATGAAGGCTCCCTTTCAAAAGAGAATGGGCTTATTAAGGGTAACAGCTTATTAACAGTCACTGTAAATTAGATGGATTTAATAACTTTAATTAGTGCAACACTTTCTGACACAGAGCTTAAGGAGAATTTAGCTGTTCTTCTTATCTTCCTCCTGTACATCTTTGTGCCTAAGAAAGCAGCAGAATTTCCTCACAGTAAAAGAGAAATGGCTCTTACAGCTGTGCAGAACACAAGACAAAAATACTGTATCAATAAACTGTGGTCGCTGGCACTCCAAATTAGCAGTAAGAAACCTCACCAGTGCAAAGCAAAGCTTTCCATTATCAGGAACAAGAGTAAATCAAGCTTCCTCAGCAGTCTCTGTACTTCTCTTTCCTTGGTGTAACCCTACCCAGCTGAGCCCTGCTTACCTACAGCCTCAGAGATGAGGAGTCTTTTCTGCTGAAGGGCTGTGAAGTGACCAGCACTCCCATCAGTGGAGTGAGGGTAACTACAGCATGCTGTGCCTCCCTGAAGTCCAGCCCTGTAAAAGTAGATGGAAATATTGCTGGTAGGTCTCACATTACCCACCAGGATAGAAATGCCATTCCTGTTAGAGAAAACAAAACAAAACAAAACAAAAACCAAACCAAACCAAAAACTGCAAACATTTTAAATTTTTTCTGATTCTTCCTACGCAGTCCTTTTCCCATGGGATCTTCCAGTTCATCGGAACTGAAAAAGTGTGCAACTTTGTTGCTTTTGACCAAACTTATTTTCATTCTTGTTTGAAGAAAATATTTTCTTAAAGTAAAAAATTACCAAATTTGGAGCCAGAGTATAGCATTTCAATATTTTGTGTTAATGACATCTTGAGGTAGGCTATATTTTATTCCGTAACTACAAATTATATTTATATTATTTTTTAAATTACATTACAGTGCTTTGATCATATCAAACTTTAATTTCTCAACTGAAATGAAGAACACTGGTTAAATTTTTGTTTTGAAAGTAATGATATTACACAGCTACTTTCTGGACCACAGCCAGGAAGATAAAATCTACTTGTAGGTGCCTACCCCACCCCACCTCCAACCTCTAATGCCAAAAGAGAATACATTCAAAACAAGTGGGCCTTTCTCAAGAGACAAAAAAAGTGAGTTTTTAACAAGGCTGAGGTATAATCTTTTGACCAGCCTGCCTTACCTAAGTCCTGGGTTTCCTCTCCAGAGCAGTGTGGGTTCAGCACAGCCATCCTATAAAGATTCTTTTGGAGGATGTAGCACATGCAAGGAAATCAACATCAAGCCCTGAATATCTAAAAACTTTTCATGGTAATCTGCAAATGATCTCTCCCCAGAAAACACCTTTACAAAGCATGGCTATATTTCCACAGGAACCCCAGAACTCACCTATCTGTCCTCAGGCATATCTCACTGTTAAATTTCAACATTTTATTCCATGAATAGAGAGTGTCAAGATCTCTCGAAAGAAATGATCGAAGGGACTTTGTTGAGGGGAACAGCTCTCCAGAGCCCAACAAGCAGAGGGTACACATATGAATAAGCAAAAAGATACAAAGCTTACTTATCTTTGTACTGGAAGTTCCTTTCTAGCACATGGACTGTATAGAAAATGTTATAGATACCTATGTACATGCTTCTATACGTACCTCCATACTTTTGTGATCTTGCCTGGCAAAGAAGCATTTCTACTATGCTTCCAAATCAAGCTCCATCAGTATGGGATTTTCCCCCTTTTTTTACTGTTTTCTTTTAAATCAGGCATTTAGGTTATTGTCTTCAAACATTTACTGCCTGAAGCTTCACTCCAGGTCTCAGGGGGAGCCCCGCAGCCCTGTTTCAGGCAGTGCCAGAGCACTATGAGGGTGAGAGCTGCCCAGGAGGCAGAGATGGCACTCAAAGGACTGGATGTGTGGTGGTTGCAGCCTGCTGCTGATTACAGATGACAGGAAATCCAGTGCCAACAAAGCCAGCCTGGCTGTCGCCGAGTGGAAGAGACTCAGTGCATATTTTGGCCTTCTAGAGATCTTAATCATGGCTAATTTATAGTGGAGACTAAACTAAACTTCTGTAGACTTTGTAAGAACACTTAGAACAGTCCAACTAATAACAGGACCAAAACCTCACACCATAAAAATCTCTTAGGCTAAAATGGGAATAGATACTTGCAGAAGATTTTCCTTTCCTCAACAGAAAGATCTGAAAGGAGGAAAATGTATCACAGATCAGCAATTCCTTGCAGAGGAGTTTATTTATATATCTCCATGTGAAAGCTGTTGGTAAGGGAAGAAAATGAAGTAATGCTCTGCAATAAAATTTGTACAAATGTAGCTTGCTTTTTTTTTTTTTTTTTTTTTTTTTAAAATGACATCCCGTTTCTCAAGAATTCGATGTAGCCTTTACTCAGCCTTGTTTCTTACAGTTCTCTGTGCTTTGCATGGTAATTAGCTGCTCGTGTTATCAGCAGCACGATGCTCCCGGCTATTTCTTCAGCAGCCACTGTCGTTATTCCCTCGGCAGCATCCCTCACATCCCTCTGCCAGGCTGCTTGCCAACCCCACCTCTGTGCAGACATTTGGCATTTTTCAGGCTGTCCAAGCTGAGGAACGAAAGGCCATGGGCACAGCATCAGAGAGGGAAGAGGTGGAAGCCCCTGACAGGTCCCCGAGATTTCTTGGTATCCTGGGGGATTCAGTGGGGTGAGTTGGTTATGATAGCTCCCAAAATGCAAAAGGAGGCAAATGAGCTGAGTTCGTCAATGTCAGGATAAATACAGAGTAGCAGCTCCTCAACTTAGTTGGGAACAGCAGCCTCGAAGCCATTCTTTTGTTTTGTTTTGGGGTTGTTTTTCTTTATTCCTCTCTCTATATTTTTTTGAAAGGAATTAAAGCATTTTTTGCACAAGCCTACCATGGCATGCAGGTTATTGAGAGGGTGGAGGGGCTGCTTTGCACAGATTGCTTCCACTCACTGGTGCCTGTGGGGTAACGTGCTCTCTTACTTGAATTCAGATTTCAAGAAACATTTACCAGCTTTCATTTCTTTAATAATTAAAATATGGCTATGGAGCTAAATTCAAGTTGCCATATTCCTGGGCAGGGCAGGTTCCTCTGTACTGTGAGTAGAGATGTAGCAGAGAAGAGAGTCTTTTATAGTAAGAATGGGAAGTTTTTTCCATACCAACGTATACAAACACCTTTCAGACATACCCACAGTAACACTCTTGCATTCTGTTACATGATATCTCGAATAAAAAAATTATATGGCTCCAGGCCATACAAAATTGGAGTTTCTTGCTATGTGCGGAACATGTTTAACTTCCTTGCTCTTATTCTAGGAAGTCTGAGTCAACACTAGTAAGATCCTGACAAGTATGCAGAGCAAAAATAAATTAAGAAATGTATATTTGATATTCAAAAGATGAAGAACAAAGAAAAATAATATAGAAATTGAAGGGTTTTTTCCAAATATTGTTGTAATTTTTACATATCTTGTCTTTAGGTATGCCTTTCCTCCTTGGTTTTGTTTTTTTACTTTCAGAAGGTAGGGTGATGATTGAGAGAGTGAATAGTTTTTTGAGTCCCTTTGCTGATGATATGCTAGAGAGAATAGCTAATATTTTAGCTCTGTAGTAATGGAAAGTAATTTCTTGCTGGTGTTTGCAGACTTCTTGCATTACGCTTATAGAAGGGTTATTTAATTTTGTAAAAGAAGGTTGTTTCTTAACCTACTCTGAAATGACCTGTTCCCAAATTTACCTTCAGTAGCTCTGCCTTCATACAAATATAAAGAGCATGCTTTTACCATATGTTCAACGTATTGCGTACAGCATAAGATAGTAGGTCATCTCATCCCTCCTTCTGTAAGATGGAAATGGACCAGAACAGCAAACTTGAGGTCAGGCACTAAATTCACTCCTCAGTAAACAAGGTTTTTGTGATGAAGGCTTTATAGTCTTCACTGTTACTATCAGAATAACATGGCATAGAAAGAGGTTTGGGGAAGGAAAACAAATAATGGGGGGAAACACATAGAGAAGAGAGAAATAAAAATTACGTGAATTTTAAAATTCCTAAATATCCAGAGATTGTTGCGGTGTTTCTGGCTGGCTTGTTATTTTCCCTGGCAACAAGAAGTGTTGGCACTTTCACTCCTGCTCCAGCAGCAGGAAGGTTGCACTCAGTACTATGCAGCTCCTCGGGGACAGGGCTGAGATCAGAACAGGGCTATCTGCTCAGGACTGCAGCTTCTCTTCAGCATCACTACATCAGATATGAGTAATTCTCCAAAGGCTGACTTTATAGCATGCTTAGTTACTTTCCCTTTGAAATCAGTTGTGTGATTCCTGGTAACTAAAGCTGTTGGACTGTGTTGCACCCAAGAGTTACTGCAATTCATTTGTTTAACAATCAAGAACCATATTCAGCAAAGATTAAGCAGGAGTGCTGACAATAAAGCACTTAGGACTTTATATGAGCTGGCATGAGATAACAGCTACAAAAAAATATGAAACATAAATTTTTCCCATACATATGCATGCATGGCTGTCATACTTCTGACCTTGGTTCGGCTGTTGGGCTATGGGCAGCTGTGGATCCAGAAATCCTTGGTCACTCTGCTCCAGCTGGGGAGTGGCAATGACAGTGTCCATGAGAAGGACTTGTACAAACTAATTAGTGGTATCATTTGGGTCTGGTGGTCACAAAGGTACCCATTTCTGAAAGTGCCTTGTGATTTTTTTTTTTTGAGTGCCTAAATGCAGATGTGGTAGAGAAGTCTGATTTCCAGATGACAAGAGCTCAGCACTTTAGAAAAACAAATTACTTTGATATTTCTCCAGGTGGGTACCTGAAAACTCAGGACCTCCAGGTGGTTTTCATAAACAACAGAGAAAGACCAAGCTCACCTCCTTGCTAGCTCTTTGGGGACAGTAATTAATTGTATGGGTTTTGTTTCCATCCCCCCTTCCCACACGGGAAAACCTCAAGTTCCAGTCTCTTGCCTCCTGAGTTAATTCTGTTCTGCAAAAGGAAGAAAACCCTTTTTTGGGGGGGGAGTGTCAGGGAATTTTGTACAGTGAAATAAACCCCCAGGAAATACGCTTGATGCAGCAACCAACTGGAACTACAGGAGATGGCACCTCCTCAGCATTGGTACCTCCATTGGTGGTGTCTCCTCTCTTCCCAGTTGTGCTGGGCAGCACAAGAGAACTGTGGGCAGGAAGGGGGGGACATGAGTGTTATGAGTTTGACAGTTTGCTATCCTGCACTGTCTCATCTTTGCTGGCAGGAATTTCGGTCCTGATGGACCAAAAGTAAGCTGAGCATCTTTGTGAGGAACCAGCTGGATGGTTGCTATAAGAGGATAGCTGCTCTGTCAAATCTCTGATTTCCCCTCTCCAGAATGGCTCTGGAGGAAGCCATACCATTCAGAAGAGATGAATGAGGCCATTCCTCTGTGCCCTCAGTCTCACAACCACAGGGTGGGTTTAGGGGTCAGGATTTTAGGAAATCACAGCCTCCTCAGGACTGTTGTGCTGCCCAGTGTTGCCATCTGCGTCGCAGTCCCTGCAGCTCTCCCCTCAGCACTGCAGCTGCCTCTGCCCTATACATCATCAGGCTTTACACAGGCAGTGTCACTGCACAGTCTTCCCTGCACAAAGGAGAGATATTATTTATTTAACATAAAGAAATGCACATATTGGATCTGCGTACATACAATTACTGTTTCGCTTATGCTTACTCACAGGCAGTGTATCCCAAGCAGTAGGAACAGCACCTAAAGGTGGTTTCAACAAAATCCTATTATTTTATACAAATCTGTTGCAATCATATATAAACACTGCAAATATTACATCTTCCGGTGGTGCTGATAGGAAATAATTTGAGAATTCTAAGTAGTGCAACTTTTCAGACACTGGAAAGACTTGGCCTCATTTTGAAACTGTAGTAGAGGTTGGAATATATTTCATGTGACATCCATGTCCTCAAACCTGCTATTTGTTATTTTTTTAAAAAACACAAACAAACTGTTTTCTCATTTTGTTTACAGGACAGTGGAACGGGAGATAACAGCTGCATTGAAGAAATATTGCGGGTAGGAACGCATTAAAAAAAATCTCTTCCTGTGTCATTTTGTTTACTCTTAAAAGGCATGAGAACAACAAGCACATTGCAATTACTTGTGTTAGAAATATTACTCTTTTTGATTGTCATCTTTCTAAGGAAAATGTAGGCAAAATTATTTCCTCATGAAAAATAATTGAAAAATCTTTGAAAACAACCTTCCAGAGCCTCTGCATTTCACTGTTACTTTGTGCCGGTACAGCTGACCTTCATGCATGCAGAAGCAGATAATGGGATAAATTATAAACTGAAAAGTACAGTGATGTTTCAGGTTTACAAACCATGCAAAGTGCATGTTTTCATTAATCACGACTGTCAAAAATCTTAATTTTGAAGGGAGGTCTAGGAAGGTCATTTTCCACCTGGATTTAATTAGAATCCATTATGTAATGTCATTATGTCCATTATGTCCATTATATAACGACAATGTTCAAAACCCATAATTATTTTCATATTTCATTATTTTATTTTTATCTTAGTAGTTTCTAGTTTATTTTCACGAAACAAATGAATACACATCCAGACAGATCTTGGCTTGAATCAACTTTGATATTGATAGTTTTCTGAGGCAGACAAATTTATAAACAATTAAATATTTTCATATATTTTAAATTACAGGTTTTTTGGTTCTTTTTCTAAACTAATTTCTAATTGACAGTGCTTATGAGTCTGATATAATAGTGAGTGAAACACCAAACAAGGTAGATGGAGTGGTAATACCCTGCTATTACTGTGTACCCTTCCATTTCTTGGATACCCACTACCCAAATATTTCTGATTGTTTATAAACTCTGGGGCTATAAATATTTGGTTTAGAGATTAGTGGTGCATTAAGCCTGTTGTTTCTAAAGGCATTTGTCCAGTCTCCCTGGATATGTTAAATGCAGCTTTTAATACTTAAACTGGACAAAGAGTTTATCGAAGGGTGATGATGATAGATTGCTTATGACTTCACTGGCAGAGCTTTTACTTAGCTAACATTTATAAAGTAGGCTTTTCTAGGACTGAAATTCATATTCAACAAGCCTTAGCCTCAGTCCCTGCTGTTTTCTTACAAATTAGTAGCAGATAGTATAATTCATGAGGGCTTTTTACATTTTTTACAACACACTAAGTATATGATGTGATGTGAAGCTCATTCACCCCCCTTTTTTTCCAAGGCTTTTAAAATGAACAGTCAAAGAATCTAGATTTCCTTCTTAGGTTATGCAATTTGGCTTGTGTAATTGGCCAAAGAATGTAGAAGAGCCACGATTCCTTCCACGCAGGGGAACATGGATATGGAAGAGACCCCAGCTGAGAAGAAAAACCACAGTGTATCTCTGGGGATTCTAAGGTGCATATCCAAACTCAACACAGCTGCTACTCTCTTTTTTTTTTTCACTTGGGAGCATTCATCAAGAAATATTTTCGTGAAGCTCCATGATGAAGTGTTCAGAACACCCTTGGATGGGCAGGACCCTTTTTTTGTTTGTTCGTTTGTTTGGTTTATGTAGGAATTTTTTACAAATTCTTTAACTTTGCATAAAAACTGAACAAAACAACCCACAGCTCACAAGCCACACTTTGCATCAGTGTCTAGCTACCTGCTGAGGCTTAGCATGGCTGAAACAGAGAGCTCACTGTTTTTATCAGAGAATCATAGAATTGGCTGGGTTGGAAGGGACCTCAGAGATCATCAAGTCCAACCCTTGACCCACTACCTCTGCGGCTACCAGACCATGGCACTGAGTGCCACATCCAGTCTCTTCTTAAAAATCTCCAGGGATAGAAAATCCACCACCTCCCTGGGCAGCCCGTCCCAATGCCTGATTACCCTCTCTGTAAAGAATTTCTTAATATCTAACCTAAACCTCCCCTGGCAGAGCTTAAGTCCATGCCCTCTTGTCTTACTGGGAGCTGCCTGGGAGAAGAGACCGACCCCCCCCCCTGGCTCCAGCCTCCTTTCAGAGAGTTGTAGAGAGTGATGAGGTCTCCCCTGAGCCTCCTCTTCTCCAGACTAAATAACCCCATCTCCCTCAGCCCTTCTTCATAGGACTTATGCTCGAATCCCTTCACCAGCCTCTTTGCTCCCCTGGCTCTTCTCCTCACATGAATACTCAACCATCATGGGTAACATCTCCAATCTGTCAGTCCTCCAGGTCTGCAGCCTGGGTATCACTTTCTGTTCTGCTCTTCCCTTCTGTCTCTGTGTCTAAAAATACATGTAAATCTTGCAGGCTGTTCTTCTACAGCATTTCTAGATGGAGCTCTATCCACAAGGGTGTAAGTCTCAAGTACAAGTTCTCATTACACACCTTGATTGCTGCAATATCCTTTCCTTGGTTTTGACAAATGCAGTGTTACCCACCTTTATTCATGCTGCCGTGCAGGTCATTTTCCTTGCTTGACATCTTCCCCAAAGACATTTGTCTTTACATATCACCACTCTCATTTCCTTTCTGAGAGAGCAGTTTTGCATTGGAACAGGCTGCCCAGGGAGGTAATGGAATCACCATCCCTGGAAGCATTTAAAACCATGTAGATGAGGCACTTCAGGACATTCTCTAAAGAGCGTGGTGATACATATATTCCTGAATATATTTTATTTATTTTACTGGGGGGAGGATGTTGACAATTGGATGCAGTGGTCTTAGAGGTCTTTTCCAAGTGCGACAATTCTGTGATTCTGTGTGATTCTGTGATTCTCTGTTATATCAAGTAGAGATACTTGCCTCAGGCCTTCCAGTCTGTCCTGACATGTTAGCTCCCATTTCAGCTTACCTGGTGACACCAGCTTCTGTCACCCTGTTGCTAAGTTTTTACAATAATTAATTTCTTTCAGGATTCCTATCAGATCTCAGAACAGCATTGAACACTTTTCCAATTAGTTCCACACCTACTCAGGTACTCAGATGCTCTCCTAAGAGCCTTCTGTTTTCACAAGGACTGTGGAAAAACAGTGGTGAGGTCAGGGATACACCACTTTTTCTCATGCTTGACAGTTCTTGTCCATCTTGTCCCTTTTAGTGCCTGGTCAGACCAGGTATATCCATCTGCTCTCCTTTGTCCTTAGCAGTGAACTTCTTGTGTCAGGGAACTGGTGGGTAGTACAAAAGCAGTGCTTAGATACTCTCCCAATACAAATCCATAACAGCAGTGGTTCCTGTTAGTGATAATTAGTGAAAGAAGCAACAGTAATAATGTGCCATTGCTCCTCACTTTGTGAATTGCTGACATCTTGATTTTTCCAGCCCCCCCTCTACCTTCTTTCTGTGTTGAACAGATCCATTCAGTTTTAACACAGTTTTTCTGAAACAGACTATTTATAAAGGAATGCCATTTCCATGTTTTTGTTGGAAGGGCTATTCACATAGTATAGCCAAAGCTTAATTTATTTCTGGACAGAATATATTCAGCTCCTGTGTGGGTGCCCAGAGGCAGAAGAATGAAAAGCCACAGGGGCTGCAATCCTTGTGTTCCCCTCAGATGACTATTTGCTGGTTCACTGAAATGTAACTATTATAGGAAAGGCCACTCTACTTGAACAGAGCATCAACAAAAGGAAGAAGACACTTAAATTTAAGGAACATTGCACCCTATTTTAACTGTCTCTTGTGCAACATAAAACAGAAAAGATCCTTTCTAGAGAGTGTGTTCCCTGCATGGGTCAGGCTGCTGCTCTTCCAAGGGATAGGTACTTCCACCGCATGTCCATGTTTCCCCAGTCAAGACCCAAGGCAATAGAAAGCATGCCCCAACTCTGTTCCATCTGCTGTCCTCTGTTTCTGCAGGTGAAAGGAGGCAGTTAACAAGTTTGTTCACAGATATTGTCACCATCTCGTTTCAGGACATGGCCTGGGCTGCAAAATCATTTGAGGCATGGTTTTAAAATCATCAAATCCTATTTTGCACTAACTTTGACAGGAATTTGTAGTCTTTGTGCTGTCTGATGCAGCGCAGGGTGCCATGGCTTAAGTCTAGCCTTTTTTGATGTTGTTTTACCAAACGTATCAGAGCTCTGTAGATTTTGTAAACTGACAGATGATTCTGCATGAAACTGCAGCTTCCAAAGAAAGCTCCCAAGAACTGAGAGACAGAACTGCTTCCAGTCCTGAAGGAGGTTGATTAACAAGACAGTAACCCTGTCGAGATCGGAGCTGTTGTACGAACTCCTGCTGAGTTTATAATCACTGCAGGAATCCTGAACCTCATCTAACCTCATGCACTAATTTATAGCAACTTCTTCAAAGCCTAGTGACTTCTGTGTCCAGCTGTGGGCATGCACGTCAAGTACAGAGAAACTTCTGAGAGAGCCTTCGATGTAAATAACTCCAGTAAGACCAAGTTGCAGATATAATGTCAAATCAAGAAAGAAAAGCCTTGTTACCTGACAGTAGGAGAATAAGGCAATCCCTTGTAAGCTTTTTCATTGCTGGTGGAGGACATGGTAAAAACTTTGAAGCGGAAAATAAAAGTTAAAGCTAAACAAATATCCTTTATTCCACCGTACCCAGAGCAGCAACTACTTGAGTTCCTGAGACACAGCCAAAGCCAACCTGTTCACTTCCTTGCTGAAACACAGCCTTGCTAAAACATATTAGTAATTTTGTCTGATTTCTATTAGATTTTATTAGTGTGTGGAACTGAGTATTTTTTTATGACTGGGGGTGTTTGGTGTAAGCATTTATTTTGCTGCAGAACTTTAGAAAATGGGAGCAGTCAGAGTCCTGCCTCTCCTCTAAGTCTGGATGCACTCCAAGTATATTTGCTATGGATTTAAGGAGAAAGGGACTGTGTCGGATGTAGACACATCTTGATTTGTAGGATGAGTGGCTGGAGAATGATCTGGCTATTCTTACAGTCTAATATGCAATTTCCCAGAGTTTTGGTGGTTTGGTTGAAAGGAAACCCACAGGCAAGCTGAGATTTTAATTATTGAAGATGTTCCTTGTGAATTCTGTTTGTGTTTTTTTTTAATGTGTTGACACAAGAGGTATCCTTGAACTGGGGAGAGATGAATGCAATTTGAGTGTTTGGCCTGCAGTGTTTGGCTGCAGGATGCAGAAACAGTGGGAAGCTGATAGAGCAACAGGAGCACAGAGAAAGGGCTGGAGGAAAACCAAGGCTGTCCAGTTAACATTAGAAGTGCCACCTCCTTTGGGATGCTGTGGACCAGTGGTGAGGCAGGGTAGGGTGTATGGTGGAGGACAGATAAGGTTATTTCAGGGAAGATAGGAAAAGCATATGGGGAGGCAGTGAAAGGATTGATGCTTTAGCTATGAAAGTCCTTCCCAGTGAATGACAACTCTGCTTGGTGCTGGGAGCCTCCTGCCTGGGGATGGGCACCCACAGATGCCCTTGCAAATAGGTTGTGACTCCCATGGCCACAGGCCATCCCCTTATGAAAACATGACATTTGAAGTCTGATGGCTTTGATGAGTGATTTACTTGAAACCTCTCTACCTTGTGAAACTAATTGGAGTATGTAAAGTGGAGTAGTTCTTATGTGAGCAACTTAAAATCTGAATTTTAAAATCTGTGGTAACCACAGTGGTAGTGTATCAAGGGTTGGACTTGATGATCTCTGAGGTCCTTTCCAACCCAGCCAATTCTATGATTCTATGATTCTATGAATGAAAACAGCATCTAATTCTGTATTTTTCCCCTTACTCACTTGGGATATCTTGGCTCATTAGCAGGCTTGCTAATTCTTTAGCAGAAAGCATTAAGGATCAACCCATCAAATATTCAGGGTTGGTTGTTTTTTTTTTCTTCAAACCTGAACAGCCATATGTGCTGTGAGATCAGCTGCACTCCATCAGCTGACTGAATTAAAACAAGAGCAGAGGTAAATTAGAAACTGTCTGCACAAGACAAATCCTGTGAAAACATGAAATCCTACCAAACACACTGTCACTGTGAATAAGCATCACAGTCAGTGGAGCACGTGTCAATACTTAGAGGGGAGAAAAATCAGTTTCTTAGAGGTAGGTTGTTAGTTCAACAACTGTGAACTGCTGCCTTGTAAATGTTAATGACTGTAAGATCCCACTGGCTGCAGTTAAGCTCCTGGTGGAGTCGGACATGTGAAGAATTACAAAACACAAATATGGTAATCAGCAGTATATTTCTAAACACTCCTCTTGCTTTCCAAAGCAGAGGGGAAAGCCTACAGGTGGAATGAGACCCTCTTGGTTGCACAGTACTAGTGCAATAGCTGTTTTATTGGAGTCACTCTGATGGAAAGAAAATGCTGGGTAACTCTGGGAGGGAGGTGAGAAGACCACCTTCAGCACATCACCTTCATGGGGAAGTTTTGGGTTGGCTTTTGTGCCTGAGCCTGGCAGGAAACTCATGGAAAAGTTTCAGAAGGAACACAGGAACTTCACGTAAAAAAGGGATGGCTGGGGAGAGGCAAGGTATAGAAGTATCCCCAGTTTGCTGACATTACCTTTCTCGCTCAGTATCATTGAACACAGAAGTATTTCAAAGTGTCAGAAGCATTCTAAAAATGTATCAGAGGCATATAGTATAATTTATTTCCACTGCAATCTTTCAGAAGAACCTTCATAGCTCTGCTTTGCTTTCAGTATCCTAAATTTCAAAGCAATTAAAGCATTCTTTTGGCTCATGTGTACTGTTCACTGCATTTCTTCAATATTGTTCTTCTTGTCTTTTGTGCCCAAATAAATGAAAAAGCAAACCCAAGAGTGTTTGAGAAACCTGTCATTTCAGCTGAGGCACTGAAACCCAGAAAAATACGAAGCCATGGTTCAAGCCATCAAACCCAGCCTCCAATATTCATGGATTAACATTGCTGTGGATTCATGGATTAACATTCTCACCATACTGTGACATCCAGCTCATTTTTACAGTCTCTTTTCTACAGCAGTCTCTATCTGCAGCAGTTTACCTACATCAGATTCTCTCCAGGCAGCCTGGGTACCGCTAGCAGTGTGGATGGTAGCACTCTGGAGCTTCAGGCTAGAGCTTCACCAGCTTTTCTGTGAGAATTAGCAGTCCATACAGTACTTTGTACCATAGTAGCAGTACCAGAGCTAGCTGAAAGTATTTTGGCTTTGTCCACATAAGCTACAATGACTACAGAAGAGGCATACCTGGGTACACCGTCATTCCTCCTCAGATCTTGGCAGCTTTCAGGATACATCGTCTGTGTGTGATGCCTTGGTCTTTGTGTGTTCACTGCAGAGAGGGTCTCTGTTTCTTCTTTCTCCACCCAAAAGGCTGGGAAGAGGCTCCTCACTTTTCACAGCTTTTGTCCCTTTTTAAGCTTTCTCAGATCATCAGTGTCTCTCTCCAGATGATCTGTTACTTGTTGTCTGCTCATCTGAACAGAAACCGCACCTGGTTTGGGCACCACACTGGTGCCATATCCTTTTTATTGACCATATTGTTACTTTCAACTGTCAATAAACCTCTATAGCCAATGCATTAATCACACCCATGTAAGCATCGTTTCCCCACTCCTTAGCATATAGAGTCTGAGGTACAGAGCACCATGTAGAGTGGCTCTAAAATACTATACTAGCAGTGATAACATCAGCCAACCATTAATTAGTTGTACATCAACAGCTCCTCTGAATTGTCACGCTTGGATTTTTGCTGCTGCCACTGTTGTTGTTGAAAGTAGTATCTAAAAGCAGGCTGAGGTTTGAAGTGTGCTGTATATTTAAACCTTGAACTTCACAAATCTCGGTGCCAATGAAAAAATATCACCTTAAAAAAAGCAAAAACTAGAAATAGTCTAGTGGAAACAGGATGTCAACCTAAAAACTCTTACGAAGGGAATAAGACAACAAATGGCACTCAAAGGTAATGTGCCTTTCAGTCTTCCATGTCTCCATGCAGAATTTTCTGTAGCATTAACCATTCATGCTGGGGTACACACATTTTCAAATACAGCAAAATCCAATTTTTTTTTTTTAATTAAACAAGGTGGTACAGAGGAAAGAAACCCATATTCTTCTTAGAACACAAGTTGCCGGTGTGCAAGGGCTTTGTGTTAGGGAAGGGCAGGCTAGTAGAAAAGAGCTAGTGAGACACTATCGTGCTAATTTGGTGGAATAAATTTTCAAAATTGCTGTTTTGTAGTGAGTCTATACACCCTGTCATTTGACAAGGCAAGAGAGAATCCAGAATAAATTATACAGCCTCTGTTATATGAAAGTAATACAATAAAATACGTAATATTTTTTCTCCCTGTTTAGGAGAACAAAAGCTGGAAAAGAGGCCTGATAATCATCTTGTTCCAATACAGAGCAATGATTCCTTGTTATTAGTGGCAAAGGGTCAGATAGATCCTCATTTTGTATATCCCTGCCACAGATCCTCTGAGGTCAAGAGAATTATTCATATTAATACCAAAAAGGATCTGTTCTATCAGTCCTAATGAAAAAAAGAATGAAATGTGGTAGTTGCAGGTATCTGTACTGCTGGGAGCCTGGGGTACGATGCCTTCAGCTGCCACCTTTTGGGAACGTCTTACTTTCTACACCCTTGATAAGATTTACTCAAAATTAAGTGAGACCACAAAGAAGGTGTGACTTGAAATGACAGCATCCTCCAATAAACCTCCAGTATGGTGACACTAACTTTTAAAAGTTATATAATAGTTTGGTTTCTTTCTTGATCAATTGGGCATTAGGAAGCAGACTCATTAGAGCAATGCAACCAGATGCTGCTATGTCATGTATTTTCCACACAGGTTAAAGTTCCCATTTTTTTTACCATGTTTCCAGGGATGGCTGTAGAGTAGGGGAGGGGGAGACAGAGGTCTTCCCATAGTGTGCATATGCTGTGGGCTGTTGGCTGCATCTCTGGCTGCAGTTCCAGACAGTCATTGTGCCATGGTCTCTGATGCCTAAGGACACAGCCCTGCTTTGCCCTGTGAGCCCACAGGGTGACAGACCTGCTGCCACCCCCACCTGAAGATGTGTCTCTGAAACCTACATTAGAGCAAGTTGTGGGTTTTGGTGGCTGATGTTACACACTTACTTTGTCCATGCACCTTTTCCTGTCTCCTACAATAATGTTTTCAGCAGACATGCTCTTAAATCTAGGAAATGCCTTTGTGGTGCCTGATGTTCCACAACTGGAGATGATGGGTGGGAACTCTCTCTCCACTGTCACATTTTGGTCTGACCCAGGAAGCATCAGATCTCTGTTCATGTCTGAGAGAAGCAGCTTTCCTCATTTAGGAGCTGAGACAATATTCTTCTGTTAATCTTATTTAATCATATTTAGGAGCAACACATGAGTTAGCAGTTAGCTGCGCTTGGCAGAAAGACTTTAAGGAAATTGTGGGAGAAAAGAGAAGCCTGCTAAAAGGAAATTAAATTACTTTCAAGAGTATTCCATTGCTATGTCTATACTAATAAGTAAAATGGACTAATAACTATTCTTTTACCCTGAGGCCAATCAGTTTGGCATGGCTCGTGTCCAGAGAGCTAAATTCTCTCACAGCCACAAAACAGTGGCCGCACCTACGCTGCCTGTTGGAAATGGCCCCTGGGCACACAGGGGTTTTGCTTTGCAAGAGCTGGTCCTGGTAAAAACTGCACTGGTGTCAGTGATTTCATGATCTGCTCAGTTGTGGGCCACCAGTTGTGGTCCTGTTGGTATGATAGGAGAGGTGTGGTCTAGGCTTTTCCATACAGTGTGCTGGGATTCCTCCTGCCTGGTACACAGAGTCAAAGACCTTGGAGAACACATTATTAGCCACACTGCAAAAGTTGTGATTGAAAGTCTCTTAACAATTTTTTATTCTGCTTATTTTGGCATCTCTTTGCCAGTGTAGTTTGTTGCCCTTGGGACATACTGGGTTGTTTTTTTGCTTTGAAAATGTGAAAGGTAAAATCTGTTTCTGAAGGAAAGACAAGAACATACACAGTCATTTGTCTGCTGGACGCAAAGTGCTGGTAATGGAATATTTTAAGAGAGATTGACTGAATACTGATCAAGTTTTCACTAACCAAAATGTCATAGTATCTGTCCTTTATGATTAGAGCTAAATGCCATTTGCTGGGTATGGTACAATGTGTCACTCCTAGAGTTGTTTTGCATTTAGTAGCTTAGGAAATATAATGTTATTGGTGTGCTTCAAAAGTAGAAAAGACAATTATTTCATGTACAAAAAGAAAATTATTTCATGTACAAATTATTGATGTTGCCTTAAATGATGTGATTCTAACGCAATCTTCCAAACTGTACCACTATACAGGTTATAATGAAGGTGATATACCATCACATTTCTGACAGTTTCTGAAAACTTCATTTTTGCCAACATAATTAATTTAATTAAAAATACATATTCTTTGCAACGATATTGACTACACTTGGAGTCACACAGGCATAGAAGGGCTTACACACAAACTTCAGCTTAAGAACATGCAATTTTTTATAGAAATTGCAAGCTTGTCACTTTACCCTTGGGGGAAAAAAAGGTTATTCAGAGTAATGACAATAGCTTGGTGGGAGGGAAAGTGGGCTTCACACAGTAGAAAAGTTTCTTTCCAGCTGTGTGGGTTTCCCACAAGCTCTTTTTCATTAATATTATCAAGTTATTTGTTATTTACTCATGAATGCCGAATAAATACTGAGCAAATTTAAGACATTAGTCATTTTCCTAGCTTTACATGTACGTGCATGTAATGTTCACATTATAGCTGTGAGTTTCCAACATATTCCAGTATAAATGAGAAGAGCCCAATTAAAAAAATTGTAGACCCCAATCCAACCTTTGTTGGCTTCATATCCTGATTTTGAATTGAGCACCAAAAGGGAAAATTATGCTTATTAAACTGAGTAAACATTTTCTTCATTTGTCTGGGTGGCTTTTTTCTGTCAGTGAAAACTATTTTTTTTTTTGCTAAAAATGCCAACTCCTAGAAACATAATGAGTATTAATGAAAAGCTGGAATAATTTTGCATGGACAAAAAGAGGGTAATTTTCCTTAGACATTTTGTTAGTACAAACTGAATCCTAAAAGGCCTTTTCTCCTTGTGGTTTGTCAGAATAATTCTCATTATAGTCAATAGGAACCAGGTATATATGCATCAATAGCAGAATAGGATGCTAAATATAGTTGCTGTCCTGCCAGCTGGTTCCCTCTCTTGTTCATCAGATGGGGAAGCTGGAAGCTGCAACAGCCTCACAATGTAAGGAAGGTGATGCTTGAATTTTCTCTTGGAAAAAGGGACATGAGCTCCATATAATTCTTCCAAGCACTTCAAACTTCCCAAGTGGATGGACAGTCTTTAGCCTGCTGTGTTTGGGCTCACCACACAGGGACAATGGGTGTGCAAGTTTCCCTTAGCCTGAGCAGGTTACCCAATTTTGCCATATGTGTTACATTTTCCAGGCTATGTGGCCACAGCAGGTTCTGCAGTTTTTCCAAAAAAAGAAAAAAAAAGGTGGTTGGGGGGTTTTCCTATTATCTAGAGAAGCAGTGTACCTCTTTAGACAAAGCAATAAAAGATCTGCAAGTTGTTCCTGATCTAAATTTCCCCATCTTTCCTTGCTGTCACTCCTCAGCTCCCTTGCATCTGAAGATGACATTTCCACCACGTCTTCCAGACTCAGCCTGGCTCTCCCTCTCCCCTCCTGGGCAGCAGCATCTTTCATCCTCCCTGGTGATGCCTTGCTCAGAGAGCTGCCCCCGGGCTCTCTTCTACTAAACAATCTGCCTTTGTCTCTGGGTCCTTGGAGTCTGGCAGGAGTCACTTAGGCTCTGTGAGTTTTTTTTTTAAGGCCCAGGACTGGTATTTGATACGTTTCTTCTCTTGTGTGGAATTTTCCACTATCCAAACCTAAGCCCCTGTGGAGAGACAGGAATTAAAAAAAATTGCCCTTAACCTTTTGTTTTCTTTGAGTAAGCTCTATTCAGGTGCTTATAATCTTTAGTTATCATCCTTTTCATGGACAGACTTATCTTCTTTTCTTTGTCTTCTTAGCACATGGAGTGTAAAGCATTACACAGTGAAAAACAGCTATCAGGAATTCATAAATTATACATAGGCAGATTCCCCAAATCATCAAACATTTCCTCTGTAAAGAATGTTCTCTACCAGTTATTGCTTCTCTGGTGTATGTACCTTTCCATATCTTGTATCTAAACTTTCATGGGTTATTTTTTTCCTCTTTCTTTCTTCTTTTTTTTTTTTTCTTCTGTAATTTCATTGCATTCTGACTTAAACCAACAGGACTCTGCTTTCTTACCCTCCTCCCTGTCACTCTGCCAGCAGAAACCACACAGGATGGAGAGACAGGTGGAGGGAGCCCTCAGCTGAGACAGACACAGACCTGGAGTCTTTGCTTTCAGTGTCCCATCTCTTGAACCCATGCTGCCAGAAAAGGAGCCAGCCAGCCCAGGGAAGCCTGTGCTTTGGGTGCTCTCCCATAGCCCCTGGCAGCGTTTCTGGCTGCAGCAGCTTTGTGGATGTGCAAGGCTGCAAATTCAGCTTGAGAATGTCCCTTCTCACACGCTTCAGTTGGCAGAAGCTAATTCAAAATTCATGTGGCACTGCAAAAGCCATGCCAGCTAAACAGTGTTGTGAGTACTAGCAACCTCAGCACGTGCAGAAATGGGCTGATCTGTGGGGCATCGTGTTCCGTCTGTTCAAGTGCCTGGGTTTTGGACAAGGGCCATTGGGTTGATAATCATTGCAGAGTACATCCTAGGAGCTATGCAGGATTTGGGGCCAGAGAGAGGTACCTGATTATAGTGGAACCATAATTATATGCTCCATTGCAACGTGTCCTCAACTTTTCCACACAATATACCACTCTTACTAAATTTTTAAGGCCACATCTCAACCAAAGTGAGGTGTCCTGCAGCAACAATAGAAACAAATCTTACAGGTGAAAACTTAGATGTCTGCATAAAACAAAGAAAGGATTTTAAAGCATTGTTGGCTTGGCAGATGCATTTTATGAAGCTCATATGCCAAAATAAAAGCACTCTAAGAATCCTACAATTCAAAAGTGTGTTAGAGTGTATGAAAATGGAGTGCTCTGTGAGGAAAAGATAAGGGGAATTAAATGCTGAAGCCAGCAGAGGTAAAAGGAAAAAAGCAGCTGATTGTACATCCATCCATCCTAGCCATTCCTCTCCAGCTCACGTCTGCTCGTATTTCCACTGCTCTGTTGCTGTTTCTGAATCCAGATGTCTGCAGGGTCAAGCCAGCTGAGCACCACACTATTTTTCTGGTGCCCAACAAATCAGGCTCTTGCTGTGAATCACCTTCCTGCTCCTCCTGCTCTCCTTCACTGAGCCCTGGGAGAGCGTGGAAGAAGAAGCAGGCAACCAGCCCTGAGTTCATTGTTGGAGACTGCCTCTTTGAGCACCCTTTGCAAAACAGACACAACATTGACAGCTAAACTCTTTGCACTAGTTCTGGCAGGAGGGATGCATGAACCTCCCAGCAGATCTACAACATGAACAATATTATAAGGATCTGCAAAATGAAATACTTAAAGACAATGCTGTTGGTCTGTCTGACTCAAAACTGGTGGAGACCAAGAAGCACTTCTGATCTCATGTGTCTGGCTATGTTCTAGTGGCACAGCAAGGCAACAGACCTGCACACCTCAGTCCATAAAACTTTCCTGCACCCTAGTTTCAGCCCAAAACCACTTGGGTGAATGAGTTAAAGGAAGTCCCAGCACAGCTCAGCTGTTGGCTTTGGGTAGTGGAAGGACAAGGAGCATGGATAGAGTGATGTACAGCTCTACAGGTGACTTTAGACTAACCCAGAGAGAAACAATTATGCTCCAGAATTATCTAATGTTTAAGTAATTTATCTCAAAATAGAATTAGGGTGTGAGAAGCCCATAAAATGCACAACTTCATTTCTCTGCAAAATTACAAGGTTTCTCCTGTTTAGAATAGTGATTGTAAATTCCTTCGTATCAGAGAGACTATTTAAGGTCACATCTACCAAAGCATATTTAAAGAAAGTTCAGACCTTTTGTGTTTGACACTTACATTCTGATTATCTGTCTGGAGGCAAAGCTCTTCATTTTGATATGTAGTGAATAAAATGCACAAGTGGAAGGAATCAAGATAATGAATTTGCAGGATAATTTTACTAATTATCTTGTTGCTGATCATAGAACCAAAGTGCTGCAAGTCAGTCCTACAATTGCTATTAATATGCAATGCCTAAAGCTGTTCCTGTAACGTTTATTACTCATCTTGCTGGTTCTACACAACTTGATAGTTTTCTATTAAATTTGTAAAAGTGAATTTGCCAACATGTTCCTTCTTCTGAGAATAACATGTTAAATTATACAGGTTTACCAAAATTTAAACTAAATGAGAGCATTTAAATTAAGATGTTTTCTACTGCATGAACACTAGGTGATGAGTTGTGATGGAATTTATCTCACTTTGTTGTAGTTATTTGATGATGGGTATCTAATCTAAGTTATGAATTCAATCTCCCTAGGCAGTCAGGGAACAGAGGATGGGACAAACTGTACTCTGAAGGAGCCTCTCTCCCCAGTCACTGCAGAGGAATCCCAGTCAATTAGCTGCAATGGACAGCATTTTAATTTTTTTTTTTAATAACTAAAGCTACGAGGGTTTAAAGATTGTTGTCAGGAAATGGTGAATAAGAAACTTTTCAACAAGGAAAAAAAAGAGAATTAAGGAATAGTACCATGAGATTATGATTGTACCCCTAGCCATTTGGTTGGCAATGCTTAGAAGAAAGATGGAAAACACAGGCATAGGGTCTGTACTGACCATCTGTGTTTGGAAACAGCTCAAGAACATGAAAAACTGTCAATCAAAGCAAGGCATCGATATCCAAATTTCAGCAATGAAATAGGTAAGCTCAGGAGTCATAATGAGATGGATACTTAGTGTGGCTTTAGGAAAAGGAACAAATGTGGGTAGAGATGAGTGAAGATAAAAAGCTATGAGGTTAAAAATACATCCAAGAAAGACTAAGGAAAACACAGTATTGGAGAAGTGACCAGTGGGAGCAAGCAGGTGAATCCTAATTGCTATCTTTCTCTTCTGTATCCTGTAGAACCAGAAGGAGTTCAGTCTCCTCACTCCCCAAAGCAGTGTAGAGTTGGGTCTCTGTCTTAAGCCACAAATCTAAACTGTGTGTGGCCTTTGCTGCTGTGCTGCCCCCCATGGCAAAGTTTAGATGTTGCCTATTATTTATCCCATAAGTTTGGGGGTTTGGTTCATTTGGTGCAAAAAAAAAAAGGAACAAAGACAAAATCTGGATGCATTAAAAATGCAGAATTCCTGAGGTTGGTACTAAAGGGGGTGCCCTGAGAAAGTGGCATGGCAGACCTGACCCTGTAACCTCATTTCTGTGTCATTCTGACCAGGATCTGCAGACACCTTGTCTCTGCTTTGCTCAGTATCTGTTTAAACAGAGTTAGATCTCCAGCCAGTAGTCCTTGGCAGTACCTATCTAATGGATATTACTGTAATGGATGTATAATTTTTGCTTAGAAAAGAATAAACATCCTCCCAAATAATCTATTGAGACTACCCCTGTATCAAACTAAGATACCATAACATTTCTTATAACTAAATCCGTTTGGTGCTTTATCTGCCCTCTCAAATCATTCCCTTAATATTAGACAAAACTCCAGCACAATAAAAAATAATAATAATAATAATAATGGCCTGGCACTTGGCTTAATAGAAGAGTCATTTGAACTGCTATTATAACATAGAAAATAGGTCAGCCATTTCAGCATAGATCTTAAAGTTAGCTGGAAATATTTCTGATATTAATAGAAGAATCAAATGCTTCTTTGCCAACCATGCGGCAAGTGAGGATGCTGCAAATAAAGACTGTAGAAGCCCCAGAAGACTCTGCTTTAATAAGCGAGTCATCTAAAAGCACTGTTGCAGAGCACCAGAGGGTACAAAATAATCCAGACCAGAAACATTATGACTGCAGAGAGACACTGAAAGGCAACAGGTTCTCTCTAGACAAACAGATAAAAACCAAGACAGTTTTGGAAAATAAGCATTTATCATGCTGCCTTTTTAGTTTCTGTTTCATGGTTTGGTTGTGCTTGTCTCTCCCATAAAAGTTCATCAGAATCATTAAAAGGAGAAATCAAGTGCTGTTTGCCAGTTTTGGCTTTGTTGTTGTATTAAATTGGGAGCATACTATGCTATAAATAAAAGCTTGTAAGTAAATTCCCAGCACATTAAAACCTGCCTAACAGGAGATTAAGATGGTCTGAAGTCACTGACTCAGATCATAAACAGTGCTGCCGTTAGCTGAAGTGATTAATCACTGTGGTACAAAAGAAAAGAGGAAAATTGTTAAAAAAATAAGCAGGGGGCAGGATGCTAACTCCAGGGGCATGCTGATTGGCTCTTTAATAATGTATAACGAAGCGAGTGCCAGATCAAAAGCAAATCACATGCAGCTGGCAGAAAATGAAATGGCATTAAGCAAAGTATTTGTCTAGCTATAAGGCTATTTAGGAAACTACCTTCTGTTAATGTAATGTCTATTAAAACTTTTCAAATTAATTTCCGCTGATGGAAACCCCATAAATAAAACATGGGATATGCATTTTATATATATGCACACACACGTACGGGGTTATCCATATGTATGCATTACATAGTATAAATACCACCAACATTTAGTCCCAGCTTTGCAAAATTACCATGCTTTATTAGCAACAATTCAGGCTAATTAAACCATCTTCACATTCTTATTTTAATTGTTCCTCTGTGTGAGTGTGTGCTGAATAATTGTTACTTGGTTTTGTAATGATACTGTGTTTGCTGTGACAGAATTTGACAAAAGTCGATGGCAGAGGGAAGAGAGGTGCAGCATCCCTGTTCCTCCCAGGACACAATGTCAGCTGTTACAAGCTAGCAGCCATAGGAAGCCAGATGCTTACATGAGGAGGTGTCTCCCCATTAGCATTCAGTTTTTAAGACACTGATATGCCCCTCGGTAGCTGAGGCTAGGCTTGTGCAGAAGTCTGGAGGTCTTCTGTGTCTGGGTGCAGCAGGGACCTATTCTTAATCTGGTGAAAGCCTAAAACACAACACCTGACCTGAAACTCCAGGACTGTCCTCCTCCAGCCTTGTTTTAACCCTTAGGCTGGAAATGTGGCCCTTTGAGATGTCTTCTGGGCTACTGGCTTGTGCTTTTCTGCCTTGCCAGAGGTTTGGCTTCAACAGGCAGGAGTGGGCAGTGTTCCATCCCAAAACTTTGTGTCCTCTGAAAGTCTCCTGTGGAGCAGTAACCACCTGATGCTGTCGAGAGTCTGCAGCCCCCAGTCTTGAGGTCAACCCGAGGGCTCTCCATTGCTCAGTATTTGAAAGGTGGCCTTACCCTGTGCCATTACACAGTAAGCAACACGGCCTTGCCATCCTGCTGTCCCATTCTTGTCACTGTGGAGGAGAAACCATCAGCTGATGCGAGCGGCAGGCATGGGGAAAACCAGAGCTCACACAGACTGGCAGCCCCGCGCCTTTCTGCAATTACCAACAACAGTTCCTTCCTGTCACAGCTTACTAAAAACATGGCATAGCTACTGAAATAAGTGAGCACTTAAGGGAAACCCAGACCTTTTATATCTGCCACTTATTTCCTGATTATCTTCCTGGAGGTCAGGCCCTTCATTTTGACACTTAATGAATAAAATGCCCACATTGCAGGAAATGAGATAATGAATTGTGAAAAGACATAATCAGCAATGACTAAATAATTAAGGGAATTGAAATGTGGAGTCATGTGGGAATGTATTAATAATAACATGATTTTTCCATATGCTAGAAAATTCTGTCTGTTTTTAGAAAATCAGTTACCACACATGCTCTGTGGCAAAAAAAAAAAAAAATAAAAAAAAAATTAATGTAGACTAATAGGAACTGTAATTAGATGTTCTGCTTTTAAACAGCTGAATAAAAGATGAAATCATATAGAAAGTATATTTAGATACAAGCCAGAAAGTAAACTGATTATTATTCATAGTGCTGTTAATAGGAGCTGTAATTTATGCATCTAGTGGGAATCATGTTAGGCAATTAGGAAAGGGAGTCACACTTGACTTCCCTTTATGCATTTACATATTTATGTATTTTCGCTATATCTGGCCAATGTCTCCATCTTTTCAGTTACCTTTAATCCACATAACTGTCTAAGATAATACCTTTTGCAATGAAATTCTCTGCTGGAGTTCAAAAGTTGGTCTTCACTTAGATTAAAGAAACTGTGCAAGCTTCTCTTTGATCATATTTGTCTTCTGACACTGGACTTTTGCAGGTCCCCAGTACTGCATGAAGAATGGGACTTTTTAATTTCTCTCAGCGCTTCGCCTTCAAAGACTTGGAGCAGAAATTATTGTGGCTGGGTTGGGTGGGATTATGCTCATCTCTGCTCCCCCTCTGTCTATGTTACCTTCTCCCTGTTACCCAGGACCCAAGTTCAATTGATTAATTTCTTTAGTCTGCTCCTAACATACTTTGGGACCTATAACACACCACACTTCCAGCACTGAAATACTAATGATCTGGATTCTGGATTGCTATGTTTGTGGAATACATGATCCCATATATATATATATACACACATACACTTTCAGGAGTTCAGTGCAAGAATTCTTTATGCTGCTTCTGTGCAACAACATGGTTATTGTTTTCATCCAAAAGTGTCCTAGTGTCTAATCGTGTGTCAATGCAGACTTTCAGCCACCTTTTAAAATGTGGGTCAGCCAGAGAGGGTCACATCTCCAAATAGGTTTGAACAGATGGGTGGGCTGAGGTACAAAGAGCTGTTGCAGTTTGCTCAAGGTAAAAAATCAAGTCAGTGGCAGAGCAAAGATTAAAATTCAAGGCATGAGATTGGAGAAGGATTAAGTGCTGCGTTCCTCTGCTTCATTTCCGGACATATACAACATGTACCTCAGATAACATGAAGGTTTGAAAATATTCAGCACATAAGTTTCAAAAAAGAGATGCATGGGGGACTCTCCACAGACAGGCAAGGGACCTCAGGGAGGGAAGGATGAGTGGGTGGGAGTGGGTCTTCTCCCACAGCAGTCATGGTGTGACTGAGTTGCAGGGCTCTTTCACAGCCAGCCTGCCACTAGTCATGACTAGCACAAGGTTGATAACTTGAGCCAAGTGCTTGCTCCTAGCAAAGTCTCTTTTTTCCTCTCTGACCTGGTGATGCTGTCCGGGGCAAAGCTGCCCCATAAGGCAGACCCTGTTTGCTCCCCACCTCATCTGAGATGACTTCCCAGCAAGTCTTGTGACATGTAACTGATCCTGAACTTCGGGTTATTCTGGTCTGGTTTTACTTGACATGGTATTGTGCTAAGGCAGAATACCACAGCACTTTGTTGGGTGCAGTGTCTCAGAGGGAAAGCGCTGGAGCCTCCTCAGGGCTGAGGGCATTCTTCCCCACTTGCTCTGACTCCCTGCAAGCCCTCCTAGAGATGACGACCTGGTGTCTTGGCACAGCCCCCTGGCTCCAGGGCTTGTGTTTTGGCTGTGGACCATCTTTTGTAATTGGGCTGGCAAGCACTGCCTCTGCTTCTGCCCGGGGCTGGGGCTGCTGGTGCCAGCTGCTCCCCCCACCCAGGCTGCAGATGGCCCCACCAGCACCTGGCAGCTCACCCTCCGGTGGTCCTCATTTTCCCCCTGTCCTGCTCAGCCATCTTTACACTACTACTTTTAGCAGACATTATTCAGTAACCACCCCCTCCCAGGCACACCCCGCCACCATCCTTGCTTTTCCCATTCCGGAGCTGGGAAGCAGAAGGTACTCCACCAACAGTATTGTGTTAAGCTACAGGCCACAGGAGAAAAAAAGTGTTTAAAAGTGGTAAATACCATTTCATGCATTTCAATAATGCTATTTTTTTATCAGACAGGGTGATTTTAATTCATCCCCCATAAACATCCGTGGCATCTCTCCCTCCCCAGCCACCCAGGGTGTTGCACGGGTCTGGCTCATTGCATTTGTTTTCCGTCAAAGTGCAATATCTTGGGATGGATTCTGCATCCTTAAAATAGAAACATTGCTGCTTGGTGCTGCTGATGTATCATTGGGCAATCATTAAATAAATTCAGTGTTTTACTGCATTAACAAAAACACATGATTGTTTAACAGACTATATTACAGAAGATGGAGGCTTTAATGGTCTCTATGGATTTTTAGTTTGTGAGAGTACATTATGAAGCTGTCTTGGTAGGGTGCTGTTTTCATATGTGAAAGAAGTTACTGGCGTTATACATCATTTTTATATCTTGTTGCTAGGCAACATATCATAGTGCAGTTATTGCAAAGGTGTCTGCTTCCTCGTTAAAAATCTTCATGTTGCTCCTTAATTCTGCAGAATTAGCTCTGTTATTGATCTTATCCTGCTTCCTTGGATATCTATTGATTGAGGTTTCCATCCGTTAGGTTTTGGAGAAATATAACAGTTGTTTTATTAACTGAATTTGGGGTGGAAACCTAAAGAATGTGCATTAGTGCTAATCTTTAGTTTCCCCCTTCGTCACAAATTGTTTTTATGCAGGGAAATGTGTGTTTCTGTTCACTTGGGATTTAAAATCAGAGAGGTAATTTGAATGGTGGTGTATTTAAGATGTGGCCTATGATATCTAGGCTTAAAAAAAACAGTAACAACAAAAAGCAGGGGCTACCTATGGTATTCTGGGAAGGATCTAAAAATTCCCTTTAAAACTCATTTCTTCCTCTCTTCACAACAATCCACAGTTCCTGCTTCAGCATAGTGCTGTTGCAGACTCCTGCTATTTTAGCATTTCCAAATCTGGAGGCAGTTTTACCTTAGCTTGGGTCAGGCTGTGCAAGATTTGGGGCCTTATAGGACTGAGCTGACTTCCTCGGCTCACTTCATTCTCGCCTGGAGAAGGCAAATTTATTTCAGAAAAACACAGTTGGTAATAACAGGCAGCATCGCTCCCAAGTATCTTCCACACAACAAAATAACATTCTTTTTTTTTTTCTTTCTTTTTTTTTTTTTTTTTTTTCCAAGTGCTAGTATTTATTCCCTTCATTACCACTCCTCCCAAGCTTCCTCGAGTTGGAGAGCTGTCAGCCAGGGCCATATGTGCTCCCCAGAGGCAGGGGTGGCTCTGGCACGTGTGTCCCCCCCCCAGATGCCTCCGCAGGCTCACGTGGAGCCAGGGCACGTGGAGGGGCTGCCAGCACCAGGCAAGGGGGGAACTGGGGGCTTCCACAGACCTCTGCATGCAGCAAATGGCTCTTGATTATCCTCATCTCTCATGCCTTTGTTACTAGCATATTGTAATTACTTTCATTAACCAGACTTAATGCAGTGGCAGTCAGTACAGCTACTGTTCATTTTGGGGCAAATGTTACTATTATAATATCAGGTTTTAATTAAGCAGTTTTGGATAAAATCTGGGATGCTAGACGACTTTTTAAATGCTGTTCCTTGGTACACACCCACACAACAACAACTGGTAAATCAGTGGGATTTCATCTAGCCTCTTCCTTAGAAGAGGTAATTTGGCGTGTGGTATCGGGGCAGTTATTTCTAGAGACATGTGCTCCAAAGGAGAGCAGAAGTGAAAGAAACATAAAATAAGTCAATTCTCTTTTTTCTTAAGCTGCAGAAGAGTTAAATACAGATACAAGAATTTGTTAAGCTCTAAAGCCTATTTTTTAAAAAAGAAAAAATGTCTGAGTAATTAAATTATAATGGACTAATTAGTTCTGTGAAATTTTAATAGATGAAGTTGTAAATGAAAGAAAATATATTGAGAAGGCCAAAATGTTTAACTTCACAATCAATCAATATACTTTCCTTAAAGATGTCTGCAAGCAATTCTGACATTTTAAAACTGTCACCTGTTCCCTGCTGAACAACTGCTGACACAGATTTCACTGCTGGAATACACTATTCCTTACCTGAGGATTGTTTCTTACCAACAATGTGGCTCCATTTGCACTCTATGTACTTCCCTCTGACTTGCAAGGGAAGGGATAGGTTGGCCTCAAACTGCTCTTCCATTGCTTCTAACACAACTTGCCTTAAACATTTGGGCCCCCGGGTCATACAACAGCTTTAGCTCCATTACTCCAACATTAGTGAAGGAATAATTAGTGAAAACATTAGTGTTGTCTTCCCACTAACAATTCATCTGCTCTGCACCACGGGGCTATGATGTGGAAACAGTTTTGGTACATCTGAGAAGTCTGATCAGACTGTCTCTAAATCCTTTTGCTTTGGTTGCTTCAGTTAGAAACAATCTTTTCCTTGGGTTCTCAAGAGACAATAATTTCTGGATGAACATAATAATACCAAATTATGTATATCCAACCTGACCAGCTTGGTATAATCCCTTTCCTGCCCCATCTTTGATCTCTCTGAGGATACACTATTAAGGTGGATGCTACTCACAGAGGTGCAAGAAGTGTTGCTGTTGTCTAGATGAACCTTCCCACTGTTTCAGAGAAGAAAGGAGTTTGAGGAATCAGCCTCTTTTAGTATCTGGTTGTATTTTATTTCATTAGTTTTGCAAGATGATCTCTCATTAGCTCATTTGGTCTATATAGAAACTCCTATAAAGATGATTCTGCCCCTTCATTGCCCAAATAACTCACTTATCAGCTGAGTTTGACTGAATGATTGATTCATTCATGGTAAATTTCTGCCAAAGGGAGCTGGGTCTATCTAAACACCTGTTGTTTCTCTGCAAAAGACAGGGGATTCTCTATTAATCCACCTTCAGGTTAAGGAATTAGCAACAGCAAAAGAACACCTATGAGCTCCCAAAAAAGCTGTTACTTCTCACAAGACAAAACAGAAGCTATCCGAGAGCAAAGAGGAAGATGAGCCTTAAACTCACATTCCCCATCATGTCCCATACCTAATTTGTTCATTATTTCACTGGTTTATAAAAAAACTCATCACTGGTTTCCAAATGGACAGCAGACTCATTGTCTCTCATTGCTTTGGAAAGTTGTCCTTGCATGTCAGCAGGCCAGATGTACAGCAGGATTCTCCATCAGCCTCAACTTCCAGCTACAACAGTATCTCTCCTCATGCTCATCTCTGGATGGTTGGCTCAGGAGGTTAAGTGACTGCCTCCTGCTGAAACTTGGCAGCAGGCATGAAACTGCAAAGCCACACAGTCCCCACTCCAGGACTGTTCAGGTGCTGTCTGGCAACCTTAGCTGTGTGCTGCTACAGCCATGGACCTCTTTACCTGGGTCCTGGGGAACAAGGTTTTTTTCCATATTGTCAGGGAGACAGATGTCTTTCAAGATGATGCATATTTCTGGCTTCTATCCACTGACATGGTCTGTAAAATGCTCTACCCCATCAACTCGGTTTTTCACATCTCTACAGAGATTTGTGGATGAAAAACTCTCCATCATGAGGAAGAGACATGTTACCAACTTCTGTTTGTTGTGCATTTCATTAAAAAAAAACTGGATGTTCTACTCCAATAAATTCTCTGCTTCCCTACCAACTCTGAGGATGCCCATAATTCATAGAAAACTCAAATAGGCAGAATCTGGATAATTTTGTTTCCCCAACATGATGAATCCACCAGCTCTGTCTGTTGCCTTTCTGTGAATCTTAGTCTCCCAGAACCAAAGCCAAATTTAACACCTGGTGCCAGCCAACACTGATAGTCCGAGGTTTTTGGCTAACACTCTTCTAAACATCTTAGCGCCAAGTTCAGAACCCTCGGCAAAGCTGCAAGTCAGAAGTCTATGGACTGGATTGCTGCCCAGCAGCTTCCTCTCATCAGCTCAGTCAGAATACATCTACCAGCTTTGTTACTGGAGCTCAACTGCAGGGTCTCAGCAGCTCATGTCATGGTGTTTTGGGGCTTACCACTTTCATTTCAGGCCAAGTTGATGAGGCGGAGGGGTAGAAGGAATTTTGAGCCAATCTGCATCTGATGGCTTTTGTTGCCATCCATTTTCTTGCAGTGTCAAATGTGGCTTTTCGTGGACCTTGATGGTCTTCCTTTCGATTTATTTATCATCTCTTGGTTAAGATACAGAGGTGGGTGATACCTTTCATCAGTTCACTTGTTAAATGCTTCTAGGAAAAAAAAAAAAAAAAAAAGCCCAGCAGTGGCTGGGCTGCCAGAAATCTTAGTGAGATTAAGACTATTTTGCTAGTCAAAATTAAGTTATTGTTTCCTTGTATTGCTTCCTCTGTCTGCACCCATCTTGAGTTGCACCTCATCTATTTTTAAGTGACAGCTCTTTGGGGCAGGAACTGTTCTTTCAGTGTCTGCATGGAGCATTTTGCTGGGAGGGCCCAAACCAGGCGTCCAGACTGCAATGAGGCATTTATGCCTCCTGTTTGTGGTTATCCTGTAGTTTCACACCCCAAAGTGAGATTATTTGCAGAAGCTGTGTGTTCCTAACTGGGCAGGACCTTTCACTTTGGCATTTCAACATGGCTTGCACCAGCCTGAAAGGAGCCTTTCCCAGAGAATGGTGGAGTTGTCCAGGACCTGTTGTCTTGGCCAACCCCTGTCTCAGTCTTCAAAGGAGAAAGTTCAGGTTTATCTGAAATAATTTTCCAAGTTCAAAATATTCTGAGAGGTCACGAATCTTAGAATCCTTTGCCAGAATTATATAGCTGTAGCTTTACTTCTTATGAACCATTTACCTCCACAAAGGTCTCCCCACTGTTTCAGACCATTCCAGCTTCAGGATGGAAGCTTACTATGCAGTTTGAAGGCAATGAATCTTTACAACTTGTATATCTGTGGAAAAGTAATTATAATCGCTTCACTACCCTATGGCATTAATTCTTCCATGAGATTTGAATAAAGATCTGACACCATATAATTTCAACACTGTAAATTTTTTTAGATTATTCCACAATCTGCAGTCCATTCTAGAGACTTCTGCAGATCTCACATTGACCTCCAGCTCCATCAGTTTAGCCTTCTACTTTTCTCTTCCTTAAAATCTCAGTTCACTCACAGCAAAGCAAGATGATGAGATTTCATGTGATGTCTACAGAATTAGCACATTTGGATTATGCACCAAAATTGCTAAGTTGTCCAGTCTGAAATGGTTAGAAGCCAATTTTTTCCTATACAGACTTGTGTTCCTGTTTTCCGTGGGTTACTAAAGAGTTCCAGACAGAGCCCATTCTCTCCCATTTGCTGAGGTCCTCCTTATTTACCCATTTAATTCTCAAAGCAATCAATTCCAGCTGGTAAATCAGAGGCCAGTGCTGATGAAGTTGTCCCCTGTTGTTTTTTGGGTAAAATTTCTCCTCCTACATCAAGATTTGAAGTGCAGCTTGTTCATTACCAAGAGCAGGGGCTCTGCAGAGCAGTGCTTGGAGGGGAGGAGCAGCTTCCTTGGCACTAACTGTGGCTTTTCCCTGCTGACTTGGAGCCCAGTGCCCTGGCACACCTCATGGGTGAAGGCACCAAGTGGTAAATGGCCTCCCCACAGCAACCTTACTGCTGGTGCTCCTGCCAGGGTCTGGATTGGGGATGTTGCACCTGGGGCCTCAGGTCTTGCTGCTGTTGAGGAAATCAGTGTCTCCTGCACCAGGAACTTTCCCTTGAGCAAAATATGTGTGGACAGCCCCTCTTCAAGAGCCACAGTTAATGTTAGGTAGGTTACCTCCCCCCAAGCCCCCATTCTGTAATTATACATCCCAATTATGTAGTTTAATCTAATTAAAGTAATGATGCAATTATACAATAATTGATACATAATCGGCAAGCAAAAGCCTGTGTAAGTATTATTTAGCCAACAGAACAAATCCTAGATGAACCTTTCAATCTCTTAAAATATGACATTTTAGCAGCCAGCTTGAAGAAGGGATTTTGCCTACTCAAGCATTTTTAAATCATTACTGCAATGAGTAATTTTTTTTTCCTATTTATGGGCATTGAGCTTCCATTGAATTCAGTAGCAACTGTCTCTGAGCGCTCATAGACAGATGTAAAGCTCAGAGCTTCTGAAAGACTCACCACAAGTATCTTATCCAAAGATGGCAAAATGCTACAAAACCATTTCAGGAATGCCTAATACTGGATCTCCTTCTATTGGAAAAGCTAAAAAAAAATTTCATTGTCAACTACAAGAGAAGACAGCTCTAGGGTACCTGTACTGGTACTTTCTCAGCAAACCTTAACACTTCAGATCCTTAAAACAAAATTAGGAAAAATTACATCCTCAGTATTTACCATACTTATACAGATATATAAACTAAGTCTTTGCTCTGGATCCACCCAGTGTGTCATGAACCAGCATAAAGAGAATGTGCAAGTGGATGCGAGAGTCCTGTCTCTAATGTCACAAACAGGAATCTAGTTTTCTGTATTGGCTTATTTTTCTTAAATTGATGAACTGAGAAACACGTTTCATTGTATGAGGCTGTTAGGTGTATCTCTAACAGCCAAAGATCCATGTTCTGAAATGACATCAGAGACCTGGGGGCTTGTCTGATAAGAAATGGGATTTCTTCTTATCCTTGGGTAATATTTCCTTTAACCTACTCCCCGTGCCCTTACTGTTGTGCAGTGAACTATGTGCCCTATATGGCTTTTTCCCACTAGTGATGTGGCTGAATGTCAGCAATATTTTACCCTTGTTTTGGAAAGCACTGTGGAATCAAACACATAAACATTTATATAACACACCATAATTAATTCAGCGTGTCTGTATCTGTGAGGAAATGAGAATGTCCTGTCCCTTTCTTTGTCTCTGATGCATAACTCATGTTTTAAACTAGGTACATTATCTTGTAAGTTGTTATATAGCAAGTTTGTTCAAAATGCCCCAGTAGCTGTGTCAGTAGAGCTATTCACAAGCAAGGAAATTTCAGATGAAAATGTGAATGTTTCCTGCTAATTCACTTGGGCTTTTTTTGTTGTGTGGTTTTTTTTATTTATTTTATTTTATTTTTCGTTTTGTTTGTGTGTTTGGTTTGCTGCTAAGGACCTAGTTTTAAGTGTTATTACCCATGTGTGTGGTAGTATAATTTTGATTTGATCCATATTCTCTTTAATGCCAAAATTGCTGGAAAAAGCTCAAAATTTGTTTTCAAATTCAAATAAGATGGTTTTACTGCTGTCTTTTAATTGTCAGTATTCATGTTTCTTGTATAAGTATATAAACTTTCTTTTTCATGATAGGCACTGAAAATATGTAAAATTAAAAAAAAAAATACTAAAAAAAAGCCTACAACTGAACAGTTGCTTGTTTCTGATGACATAAATTCAGTTCTACATATGGAAGTCACTGAGAGCATGCACATATGGCCCACAGCACCAAAGCTTAGGAAGAACTCACAGGTGTTTTGCTGACATTCTCATCACTGGTAAGGGTCACATAGAGAGCATATCTTTGTCTTCCAACATTTTTCTTTCACCCACTTGGTGATTTCTAACTGAATTAAGGAAACAGACTTTGCTGGGCAATGTATGAAGAAAATTTCCAGTGTCCAACCAATCCCTAGTTCCTTGGACCTAAAGGGTACGATTGTTTCAGAGTCAGAAAAAGGCCATCACCTGCCTTTTTTGGGTGAAATTCTTTCAATGGGCTAAAGAGTATCAGTAGGTCCATTCAGTAACAGATGTCTTGAGACTGAAAAAAAGCAAGGTAAACACTGCTAAAAGCTATGGGAAAATTCAGCAGGTACACTGCTGAACAAAAAACCCCAAACAACAAGCTATTTATATTCCATGAAAAAAAAGTCAGTATAAAACATAACGTCCAGTTATTTTGTAGCTCTGCCTACATTTCCTCCTAGCAGAAGTCTCTGTCATGTAGCTCACAAGCAGTGCCCTAGTGCTGATTTTCCACCAATCTTTGTCTCCATTCTTTTAGCAGTAAACTTACCCATATTTGATGTGGGAACTTGAGTTGAATTTGCCAACAATTTGGTAATTTTGATAGGCCAGGGACTGCTGTCTTTGGTCAAGATGCAGTAACAGACAAAGTACAGCTGATCTCATATTGCTGAGTGTGATTTAAAAGAAAATCTTTGAAAGAAGTATAACTGCCTGAATTACTACTCTTTCATATGTTTTTAAATGAGAATGTAAAGGCCAAGGGCATTTTTTCCTATTTAATACTATTAAATCCATCATTAAATCTCTCACTGAACACTGGGTGAATTTAATAGTGCCCTCAAGTGCCAATGCTGATGCTTGACTGTGTTAATATTGTTGTATATACAGATACAATAAATAACACTTAGCTAAGGTAGTGTTGGGTATATCAATACAAATAGCTGTACTAATGAGATTAGGCATCAGAAACCAATGGCAATGTGAATCTAGGCACTGGGGCTAAAATATAGATAGGGATTCAACACATTGAACCCATCACTAAAACCAAACAGACTCTACTAAAAACTTTACTGCTAGTTGACATTAAGGGATTAATTTGAAAGTACAGTTTTTATCTTTTCTCATCTCACTTTACAACATGCTCTGTCTTAAAACTTCAGTCTGTCTTGCACACAGATATCCTGAGTGTTTCTATTTGCTAAATTGGCCAAGGCCCTGGCAGGCCACCCTGCTTTGCCTTCTTGTAGCCAGAGTTCCCTTTGGTTGATGTAACTTAGCTCTGAGAATGGATTAGGTTTGTGCCAGTGGTGTCTTTGCTGTCTAGTATTATGAACACAGAGTTGCATTAGTTGAGCCACTTACAGATCATTGTTTCTACTCTTAGAATAACATGGGCTGGATGCTATTGCCTTGCCCATGCAGATTATTTTAAGACTCCTGGCGTAATTCTAGAATTACATTTTTCTCACACAAAAAGATGGGAAGGAATTTTTTACAAGGGCGAGTAGTGAGGGGACAAGGAGGGAATGCTTTAGAAGCATTCTAAAGAGGGTAGATTTAGATTAGACATTAGGAAGAAATTCTTTACTGAGCACGTGGTGAAACCCTGGAACAGGTTGCCCAGAGAGGTGATAGATGCCCCATTCTTGGAAACATTCAAAGCCAGATTGGATGGAGCTTTGAGCAACCTGATGTAGTTGAAGATGTCCCTGCTTACTGCAGGGGGGTTGGACTAGATAACCTTGAAAGGTTGCTGCCAACCCAAACCATTCTGTGATTCTGTGTTATGATCATTCTTATGGAATTCTATGTACACTAAGGCTTTGAAAGAAATATACACTGCTTTGTTTTACTAAGAAACTTCTTCCAAGTAAAAAAAGAAGTGACCTAAAGGACTACCTTTAATCAACAGGGGTGAAATCCTTCCCTGGGTAGGAGAGTCATTTAAAGCTTAAGTGGGAATTAATTGGTTAGTAGACAGTATGTGGACCTTCTTATTGCAGCAAATTGCAGTTTGATGGTTCTCATGAAGAGAAATCAACAGAAATTAACATTTGCTGCCATAAAACAACCTTCCATGACTTTCTGTATTTTAAATTTCCAGTGCTAAGGCAGCTGTTCCTGATTCCATGCTCTGTAAAGAGTAGGTAATATAATTTAAAAGTCGTAATGATATGACCTATTTCCTTTTTCTTTATGTATTACCTTAATTTTTCCAGATGATTTCTATGATGTTAAAAAAATAATATATATATACACACACATACATCCTAATTTTTTTAAATGACAGCAAAGGAATGTTAACTTTACTGTAAAGTGGATAAGTAGATCATGTGTAGTTAAGAGCTCAAAAATAAACAATCATTTGTAACCATCTTACTTCTTTGCATACCTCTGTCACACTGCAGCCTATAATTTCGTAATCACCTGCTGTTTGCTGGCAAACATCTTGAGGAATGTTTTAGTGAGTTGTAAAAACTTTTGTTAGCATCATTTTTCATAATATTCTAGCTGTAAAACCAAGCTGTCTTTGTACTGAGAGACTGGTAAAACATGAGCAGAGAATACCTAGAAGTGCTGAGGCAACATGATGCACAAGTCCATGTAGCCTTTTTGTGCATGTGGATGTTTCATCAGTTCAAGTTTAATTGGATCATAACCAGCCTACTTATAAACTTTTTCAAAGATCTGTTTATTATGTTTTCCATTCATTTAATTTGGTTTTAACCAATTTAGATAAATCTAAATGTATTTGCTTCTAGTTAAAGTGGTTTAAAAAGATTGCGCTTTTTTTACAATAGATTTAAATTTCTTATGAAGACAATGTCTACAATAAGGAAGAAGATACTAGTGTTACTTGGCTTATTAATGAAAAAAAGCATTGTAATGGATGAAGCCCAAACACCTGCTTTAGGAGCAGAGTTAAGGTTTCAGTGTATATTTTCCATGTCTTCTGTATTTTCCAATTGGAGTCACAGAATGGCATTGTCACCTTTGGTACCATTTGTGCTGGGACAGATACTTTCTTCAGGGATTTTCTGACCAAAGATTCTTTCAACTAATTTCAACAATTATTTTTAATTAATTCCAGATTGATGTGTTCTACCTCATAATAATAATACAGTACTTAGAGAGATTACAAGGGTGCTGGGATGCTTAATTCAAGTTTGCAGAATACCTTGCAAATGAAAGCCAGTGTGTACAATAAGCACTAAGTGTTATTGTTTCACGGCTTAAAGGAGACAAAGCTTGAGACAATGATAGCTTTGAAGAACCCATTTAATATAAACACTAGATAAGACTGAACTGCACAGCTAAAGAATGGTCTCCTTCACTACTCCACGGGCGTATTTGCAACTAGAGAGAAGTGCAATTTAAAATCAGTTTTAAAAAAAAAATGCCAGATTGTCTAAGAACAACTGGGGCAACAAAAAAAAAGGGGAAGCTCCCTGCCTCTACCAGGTTCCCAAAGGCCATCCCATGTAGCTGGAAGAAGTGGCAATTGCTGTTTCATGTCCTGAGGACATGATGGTGAGCAGCAGCACCCTGAGCTCCTTGGCTAGACATGGCACCCTCACAAGGGCTCCCATAAGAACTGTGCTGCTGGCAAGCCTGGTAACTTGTTTCTACACCCGCAGCCTCTGAATTGCAGGGACTGTGACTGTGCCAGCTCTGCAAGCAGGGGCAGTGTGCTGTGCGTTCACTCTCTGATTGGCCCTGTCACAGAACTTTTCTCCTGTCACAGAACTTCTCTCCTGAACATCCAAAATAACCTGCAGATTAATGTAAAAATGGCCTGTTTCTACCTGCTGGTTTGTTGCTTTGACTCTATGAAACAAATAAAAATTATTATAACAGGAGCACAGTGTTCCTTGCTTACCAAAACCTTTACTGTGATGCAAATGTTGGGGCTGTTCAGCCTGGAGAAGAGGAGGCTCAGGGGAGACCTCATCGCTCTCTACAACTCCCTGAAAGGAGGCTGGAGCCAGGGGGGGTTGGTCTCTTCTCCCAGGCAGCTGTCAGCAAGTTGTGCCAAGGGAGGTTTAGGTTAGCTGCCCAGGGAAGTAGTGGATTCTCTGTCCCTGGAGATATTTAAAAAGAGCCTGGATGTGGCACTCAGTGCCATGGTCTGGTAACCACAGCGGCAGTGGTCAAGGGTTGGACTTGATCCCTGAGGTCCCTTCCAACCCAGCCAATTCTGTGATTCTATGAAAAGGCCCTGATTATCATCTTGTGCCTGAATAAGCCACGCAAAGACTGGAATGTAGCAGCAAGACTTGGGTCTTGTAATTTCCAGATTTCAGTTTTGCCTCTGCTCTCAATACTGAAGCCCTCAGCCTTGTCCCATCCAGTTTGTATTGGCAAGGGTGCACGGCATGCATGGATGGGGGTCCAAGAAAGGCTTCAGGGCCTTTGGATAGAAAATACAGCCAATAGGACTTGTAAATTCTCCAGATGTTTTGAGGAGTCTTCCTGTACATGTTTTCTTGTTCTTTTCCTGTCTCATGTGCTTTTGATACACATTTTGGACAAAATCATTCAAGTATCAACACCAGAAGGTTTCAAAAAGAAAAGGAAATCACTTCACACATCTAAAATACTGTCAGATGATCCTGTCAACAGAAGTTTCTGTCAATTCACAGATCAGTGAATTCAGCAGTTCAAGGTGCAAGTAGTAGTTTTGATAAGGTTCATCTATGTGTTTTATCCTTGGCAGAGGGTAAAATAAACTTGATAGAGAGCCTCTACCACTATACCATGCAAGCTTTGTTTGTGAATTAATTTTTTACTGCAGAATATGCCCCAAAGCTATCCAGTAATTTTTCTAGGAGTGACTATGTAGTTCGTCTGAATCTCTGCCTGCTTGAGATGGCATTTTACCATTGCAAAAGTCATCAAAACTGGTTGTTCCTGGTAACTTCTGAACAAAATCAGAGCTTAAGTATGCACAGAGCATGCTACAAGATAGTGCTCATCCCAAAGAGATTATAGTCTACGTATACATCTAGGAATTGGACTACACATGGGGAAAAGCAAGGGCTTTTAACTCACTTATTGAAATGCAGCAGGGTCTGGCCAGTCTTTTACATCATGGAGAGCCTTGGAGCAGAACCACCAGCCTCTGGCTCTAGCAACAAGCCTCACTCTGCCACCTCGCTGGATTATTTCCTGCATGGGTAGCTGATGCTCCAGGGGAATCCAGATTTTTAGCCCAGGGAACCATGAAGGAAAAAAGGAGGATGTTTGCACCTGACCACTGCTTCTTTCCAGGGCTCATTCCCCATGAAGAGTTTGGTAGTATGGAGACTGTCTTTCCTCCTACTAAGGGATGGAGAGGATGCACACTACTGAAGATGGCAGAAGGCAAAGAGCCACCTTGGGTAGTGGCTGTGCCTACACGAATCTGCTGGAATAGTGTTCTGCACATCCTGGTCCCAAATCAAAGGACTGAGACTGGGAACTTGATTGGGAGCACCAGTGTTCCTGTCTGCCATCCAGCTGCTCTTCCTGGCAGCTGACATTTTAGAAGAAAAAGATGATAGCCAGCCAGCTAACCTTGTCACTACCCACAATATTAAAACTGGAAAACCTAATACTGAGTCACCCATATATTTAAAGAAAACATTTTAGATGATCACAGATGACCTTTCTGGAACAGCAATGTGTTCTTAATGTGAAGGTATTAAAAGGTCATGCAGAGTATTTATGTTTCCAAGAAACACAGGATAGGGAAGAGGAACCCTGTGCATGCTTGACTCTCATCCTGATATGCAGTCAAGATACAGAAATGTGGTAATGCTCCCAGGTTTGGTGATAGAGGTATAACCCAATAGATGGCTTAAGAGCTGAAATGATAGCACTGCCAGGAAGTCATCTCTGATTTTTCCTTCAACATTTATGTTTACTGTAGCATGTAGAGAGCCACAGTACTGATCAAAATCTCCATGCTCGGTGCCATATAAACATGTAAGAAATAAAGCTTGACTCCAAGGAGCACAAGGACAGATTTACACACATGCCAATCTGAAGTACTTCAGGACTGAGTATAGCAACTTGACTCCATCTCTAGACAATTTAGAAAGTCACTTTCAGAGGATGCTCCACTGAGCCTCATGCTTCTGTCTTTATCTTTTCTGCTGACTAGAGCAAAAGCATCAGGCAGATGACCTTGTTGTGTTGACCCCTTAGCTGAATCCTCAAGGTGAATAGTGATGCACCCAGGCAGGGGACAGCTACAGGTGATAGATTACTGATACGTAAGAAAAGAACAAACTTTTGTTTCTATATTTTATAAAACACAATGGAACATCCTTGTCTCTTAATCACTGCTTTTGTGGTCAGTACCTAGCATTCACACAAAGCACAAAGGTTTCACGTGTTTTATTGATTTATAAAGCCTGCATTGAGAGCCATAAACGGTGAGGATTTTGATGGACTGAAAAAGAAAGTCCAAAAGAAAGAAAAAGAGTCCTGCTTGGGTACATTTTAGATGTGAGTCTGAATGGTGCATTTTATCACCCAGTCTGACTAGTATTCTGACCTGTGTAACAAGCCAGATAACTGCAGCCACTCTCCCTTGTTCTGAGAATGTTACCTTGTATTTGAATGAAGCATATAATTCAGAAAAGCGTCCTTTCTTGTCTTCAGACTTAAAGAAATAAAGACAGGTGTTTCTATAGCACTGCATCGCAGCAGTGAGCCCATGAGAAGTTGTGGTTTCTTTGCTGATTTCAGTTTAGCTTTTTGAACCTCTGCCCATTTTCTCATGATATAAGTGGTTTTCATCTTTTCCTCGTTTATTATGAACTGACCACATTTTCTCCTGAGAATTAATTGGAAATTTTGTATACCTGGACTCCTGTTAAGCATGAATAACTTTGACTTTTTTCAGTCATCTCTTGTGAATCCCATTGAAGATGTCCGGAAGAGGTTCTGCCTTTTACCTTGGGACTCCTGAAAGTTGGCTTCAAATAAGTTTTCTAAAAGTCTTGTTAGAGGGTTTTTTCCCTGTGAAGATGCTTATATAGATCAGATGAGGTACCTTAGTCTAACAGAGATATCTTTCTAAATATCTGTGATATTTTTGGTCCTTTTTTTCACCTCCTCGAAATTCCCATCATTTTTGAAGAAATGTGGACAAATAAACAGCTTGTTACAACATCAGCCTCAATATGTTTATTGCTGCTTATTTTCAAATACACAATGATGGAACAAGTTCTTTGGGCAAAAACATGATATGTCGGGGCCTTATTTTCAGCTGCTTGTCCCCTGGGGATCTCTATCTCCTTTCTGGGTCCCATATCACACTCTACCAGGAATTTATGGTATTCTTCACTTTGGACATGAGTTTGTCTGTGTTCAACTCTGTGTACTTCTATAGTCAGAGCTGAACTGGTATGTGTTGGCTTCAGCCATCACATTGTGCCACTGTGCTCCTTCTAAACCATTAAGATTTAACATCATCCTGTCAGCTCAGATCTAGGAGGTACACGGTGCAGCCTTGTGAACAGATGGCTGAATTCACATACACTGAAGCACGCAGTGCTACACTGATTTCTTAATCTCATTCAGAATAAATGACTTGTATATGGATAGATTCCCCAAGTTGTCAGAGCATCATAAACAATATCGTTTGCTAATTGCAGTCAGCCACATCTATACAAGGGTGTTTGAGAAGGATTTACAGGCCACTTTGCCATGCAGAACCTCTGTGCGCGACAGCAGAGAAAAGGGAAGGAGAGCTCCCACGTTGATGTTCAGCTCCACAGGCTGAGGTCCCACACTGGTGTAATTTTCACCTGTAAATTGAGCACATTTCATCTAATGTCATTAAGAAACCACAAGTGCAACATCTCCTAGAGCTACACTTTACAAAGCTGCTTTTGTCAACAGTTTAATACTGCAGTTCTGACTTTTTTCTTTCTAAGGTCTTTTCTTACTGTCTTGAGTTAGTGCATTGATGTTTTGGAACCAGGGGATGGGAGGGGGGCACAGGGGTGACTCCTGTGAGAAGCTGCTGGAAGCTTCCCTGGGTCCATTCCCTGCCCCACCTCTGCCCAAGGCTGAGCAGATATGGGAAGCAGGATGCACCTCTGCGAGTAACATATCCAAGAAAGGGAAAATGAAACTGCAAAAAAATATGAAAAAGAGACCTGCAGAGGAGAGGAGGAGGTGAGAGAGCAATGCCAGAGAAAAGACACCAAGGTCAGTGAGGAAGGAGGGGGAAAGGTGCCCGAGCAGAGATTTCCCCACAGCCCATGGTGAGATGGCAGCTCTGCCCCTGCAGCCCAGGGAGGAGCGCGGTGGGGCAGTCCCTGAAGAAGCACAGTGGGGTAAATGTGGATTTGTAGCCCCTGAAGTGTGAAGTGTCACAGGTGGGCAGACGTGAAGCAGCAGCCTGTGCAGGATTGCAGAGGGTCAGATGTGGATCTGCAGCGGTGTAGGAGGTGCCAGAGGAGGTGACTGCTCCCGCAGCAGCCGTGACTCTGTGTGCAGGCCGGGCGGGAGCAGTCTGTGCCTGAGGGACTGCACCTGTGGGAGGGACTCATGGCCCAGGGGTTCCTGAAGGACTCTCCCGGGAGAGGGACCCCGCCTTGGAGCAGGGGAAGGCTGTGAGGAGTCCTCCCCCTGAGGAGGAAGGAGCGGCAGAAACAGCGTGTGGGGAACTGACCCTAAACCCCGCCTGCCCCTCCCTGTGCCCTGAGGGGGAGGCGGCAGGGAAGGGACCCGGGACCGGGGAGAACGGAGGGGTGGAGGGGGGGAAGTGTTAATACCTGGACGTGTCTTCTCTTTCTCCTTGTAGATTAAATTATTTCTTTTCCTTCCCAAGTTGAGTTTGCCTGTTTTTATCCTGTTGCTGTAATAGGGGAGTGAAAACCTCCCGTCCTTGTCTGGATTAAGGAGCCTTTGGGTGGATTTTCTCCTTCCCGCCTCACAGTGGGGGTGGGAATTGAACGAGCAGAGGCCTGGTTGGTACCGTCTTGGCCGAACCCGTGACACTTTATCTCTTTTTACACCGACCAAGAAGTTGGCTGCAGTAGCAAAGAATAGAAGCTTCTTTCTTCTTGTTATGGTTGGCAGCCTTTGCAGGTGTGCCAGCCAAAAGGCATTCTGGTAGCACCGTAAACCGTAACCTGGAGCACAAAATGTTCACTTCATGCTATGTCTGCCAGACACTTGTGCACAGAGCACACAGGCACTACTGTGTTACCCATAAGGTCATGAAGCCTGAGATACTCAATCAGTTGGCTGAACAAACTGAGCTAAAATTATCAGTTCATACCCACTGGTGAATCTCTGCTGTAGATGCAAAAATGAGCTCTTTGTACGAGCCCTCGGGTTCCCAGGAACTGTGTAAATCTTTATGCTATCCCACGGCCTCTTAAACTGGCTTCAGGAGTATAGAAGACTGGATCTAAGAACAAGTTAGGCCAAATTGAGGATCTGCTATTTTGCCTTCTGTCCAGGAGGTGAACCACTAATCTACCTGTAGGAAAGCTTCCAGCCTCACACAATAAAAGAAACTTTAAAAATTTGTTTAGTTAAAAAAAAATAATAATTTTGCACCACAAATCCTGCTTTGATGACCTCCTTATATTTGGCAGCATACTTTTGTCTGGAATACAAGGATGTTCAGATTAGAACATAACACACATTTGCAACAAAGGTATTTCAGTATTGCTAAATATTTACCACAATGGTATTTTTGTCTTTTCCAAACTTCAGATGTTTTCCTTAGTAAAATGTGTCTGGTTTTTAGCTTTGGGCACTTTATTGTCTGATTCTTTGTCCATATTAATACAAACATCCATCAAGACCACAGTAAGGCCCAGACCAGTGTCCCAGTCTTTATTTGAAATAGCCTTTGTTTTAACCTCTTGAAATGTTTCAAGAGCAATCCTGAGGCCACTACCATTGCTTTGTTAGCAGACTGCAGAATTAGCATGCTCATTACAATCTGAAAATGTCGACTATGTGCACTTTTTCATTATTATTTGAAATCATGCAGAGATCTGGACCTTGAAGTATCCTAGGTCCTTTCCTTTCCTCCTTCTCCTCCCCCCACTCCCAAGAGGCAGCTATTCATCTTCATTAGCCACTTCTGTTAGCTTGCTGCCAACTGAGACCAGAAAACTAGCTGCATCAGTCTTGCATGGCAATTCAGGAATTAGAATCCACAGTCCTTGGGTGCAGGAGGTTAATGCACTAATAAAGATTGTACCTTGATTAACCACATCATCTCAGCTTGCCCAGGCAAAGCTGGTTTTCAGACAGTTTGTCATATCATATGGCCCAATGCATCCATCTAAAAACATAGCTTCTTAGCTAAGAACAGATATGCATCACATATGTGACTAAAGGAGAAATTTTGTCCATTTTTTTTCATTTCAGTGAAGAATATTGAAAATTTTTTTTAAGAAACCCTCAAAATTCTCTTCTTTGATTTATCTGTAAAGGCACACGTTCTTCCTTTACTACTAACTAGAGATGAATCTTCCTATCTTGAACTCTGATATGAGAGATCATGGTATGGGTTGCACCCTAGGTAATACTTGCTCTTAGAATTAAACCAAATTTTCCTTCAGTATCCATAGCTCCTTCTGGACTTATAGACTCATTCGGTACCCCAAAAATTAATAAAAATTTCCAAGACTCTTTTTTACAGAATTATAATAATAGTTCAGTGAAGGGCCTAAATAAGTCAGTTTGATAAATAAGCATCTGTAGCCTTCTTTAACATTTATCTGTCCTAGATTGATGAACCTTGACTAAATGTTTATTTGCAGGATGGTTCCACTAAAGCAGAGATAACATGTTCCAAGCAGAAACTTATCTCACTGGCATTTGTGGTTTGCTGTAGAGTGAATTGATCCACAGATCACGTTGCAAATGTTCATGATTTGGAAGGGTTTAGTTCTGTATGTACCAAACATCTGGTCATTTAATGCTGAACACATTCTTTAATGCTGGAGTGTGCAAAATCTCTGACCTTCTCCCTTTCCAAGGACCTAATTTCTCTTATTTTCTTTCCTTCTCCCAAGCCCACAGGCACGTGCATGCACACACAAACAGATTCCTGTTTCTATCAGGCGATTTCAGTGATGCCCATTTGTGCAGGTCTGAAGAACTGAGCACAGCACAAATTAAAAGGTCACAAGCTACACATTTACCTTTATTTCTCTCCTCAGAACAAAAAAGTTCCTTGACAAACACTCTTCCCTGGATTGTTGTATATCTTTGGATGTTCTACCAAAGAAGCCAATTGAAAGGAATTCATATTACAGACAGCAACAGGGTATTTGAAGGGTCTTGGGACTGAAGCCAAAGGGGAAATGTGGTAGAATGTGTTCTGCAGCAGATTGCTATGAAAAAAACCCTGATTCCTTGAAATTACTTTAGCAGGAAGAGGGGAAACAGAAGAACTTCTGACTGAGGTTCAGTGCTGAAATGTCACCCAGCTTGGCTTGAGTGGTGTCCTTACAGCCATTTACGCTCCATGACAGGGAGCTCGTAGTAATTCCCTTATTTCATCCCTCAGTTAGTGGGTGGGTGAAATGCTTGTCACTTATCTCAAGTTTAAAAAGCATTTTACATCATACTTGGCAGAAATATTAACTATAAATTAAAACCTGCCCACATAAGTGCATGAAAAGGAATTAAAAAAGGAAATAACAGAAGCTGGAATATGGCAAGATATTTTGTGGGGTGGGAGTGGTTTTGAGTAACACATAAACATAAGGACAAAATAAAAGATCACACAGAATTACAGCATGGGAGGGGTTGGAAGGGACCTCTGGAGATCACCTAGTCCAACCCACCTTCCAGAGCAGGATCCCCTAGAGCAGATTACATGGGAACACATCCAGGCAGGTCTTGTATGTGGCCAGGGAATAATAGTCCACAACCTCTCTGGGCAACTCCTCCCAGTACTTTGTTGCCCTCAGAGTAAAGTATTTCCTCATATTCTGGTGTGCCAGCTCAAAATTCCTGTTTGCTAGTGAGAGACCATTACCCTTTGTTCTGTCACTGTACATCACAGAGTAGCATGGCCCCATCCTCCTGACACCCGCCCTTTAGATATTTATAAACATTATTGAGATCCTCCCTCAGCTTCCTCTTCTCTAAGCTAAAATGCTCAACTGGAAAGAGGAAAATTGCCAAGTATTCAAAGAAAACAACAGGACTTATGAGAAAGAAGAAAAAGAGTTAAGTAGATGTATTTTGGATAAGTGACATAAAGAAACAAGAGGAAACAGTTGTATCTTTCTAGTTTGTAGGCATATATCTGAGTTTTGGATTAGAAACATTGCAGCAATAATTGATAGTAGAGAAAGCCATTTTTTAAAAAATGCTTTTCACATCATGGTAACTTTATCATAGTGAAATGCTTTCAGCTCCAGCACAGTCTCTGAAAGTTTCAGTGTCAGAGTCTTTGCTTTAGAAATTTGATGCTAGAATCATAGCCATGTTGTCAGCTCGTGGCAATGTAGCTTCACTGAACTGAAAGTGATCTTTGCCAACTGACAGCAGTTAAAGAGTCTCCTGTGTTAAAAAAAATAATATTTAAAAATAAGAAATAAAAATGCCTGGGAGAGTATGAAGATGGGAGACTAACTGAATTAGAGGTTCTCAAACTGTGTCCCATGATCACTCACTAAAGGGTATTGGAAAGGTCTGCGTTATCTTTGTGTTTCCTTGACTTCCAGCTGAATAAATATATCTAATGCTTCCCTAAAATCTTCATTTTAGTGTAGGCAGCTATAAAGAGAGAGCCTCATGGTCCCCTGTGAGCTAACCAGAAGAGAATTTGCAAAGGAAAATTGTGTCTCACCACTCTCCTATAATTCCTGTGAGATGTCAGTAGAGCAGTAGATGAAGTGGAGCTAGCTAAAATAATTTTCAAAAGGTGTTTGACAGGGTCCTTTATGAGATGCTACAAACATTTCTTAAATCATCATCTGTGGAGAGACAAAATATTATGAATAAAAAATTGACTGGGTGTGCACAAGCAAAGAGGAGGATTAAACAGTCAGTTTTTTTAATGGCCTGATAATAAGTTCTGGTTTTGGCAGCAAATGAACAAGGTAATACAAATGGCTAGATTTTAAATCTAGATGATACTGGTGTCCCTACTTTTAATTATTTAAATTTTTTCTGAATCAGTTCAACCATTCCTGCTATCATGTGCCACACAGCAAGATTGATGGTACTAAGTAAATAGCATTGCCTTAAGTCTAAAGTGAATACTATTATTTACCTCTGCGTAGTACTTTTCCTGAAAAATCACCTACAAGGTAGGGTTAAAAGCCCTAAATAAAATGCTTCCGAGCAGTCATTAATCTAGAAGAAATGTCTCATTACTTAATTATTGCTGCGGGAACTTGATTTGGTGCAAGGATATACAAAACTATAGATTTCTTTCTTTGAAGGCTTTCCTTTCCGTAAGAAGAAAAGCCAAGTTGGCATGCTGACCAAGATTAACTAGGCTTGCACTTTTATAGCTTGTAAAACTGGACATTTACGTGTAACTGCTGAAAACTGATTTACTGCAGGCAGAGAGGAGCGTGGTTGTGGAGCCGCAATAAGCATGTGAGTGAGACGTGCCATGGCTACCACCACGGAGATGGCACTTTGAACCAACATAGAGGCAACCCTCACGAGGGGAAACTTGTGTCAAAGAAAAAGAGGGGGGCTCACAGCCACCCCTTGGGCTTGTGCATCTGGCCACACGAGGAGGAAGGCAGTCATCATCATCCCAAACAAGCTGTCCTGCACCTGGGCTCGTGTTTACCCACATGTATTTTTAGGCAGTCAAGTCTAGTATTTTCTTTGATCCAGAAATCTTTTTTTCCTCCGCTTCTGGCCTGCAAATGGCTTCTCAGTGCTTCTGCTAATTAATATTGTTCAGGACTTTAAGCTTAACTTAAGCAAATCTGGAGAAACTGGTTTTAAATTAGACCATTATCTTGTAGTTGCTGAAACATTTTCTGGTGCAAGGTGTTTCAAACATATTTTTGTTCGATTTATGATTAAAAAAAAAAATCCTTCCTTTTTTTCTCCATTTCTAATTTCAAAAATCTTTGGTGTCAATCAATGCTCTAACATAAATTTGAAAGTGCAGAGGATCTTAAGGACATTTAAATTTTCATCAATCCATTTGAAACACTGTTTTCAGTCCACTGGGTGCTTTATTCCAATGCTGCCAATCCCAAACTATAAAGACAGGCAAGTAAGCTGAGTGGAAAAGAGAAGCTGTGCACAGCAGTTTATTTTAACAATAAAAGTTGAGTCCTTTCTATTTAGTTAGCTAGCTAGTTGCCTGTTGGGCTTACATTTTCAAAAATTTCACACCATGTACTAAAAAAAGACTTGATATAATCATATGTCACTACTAGTGCTTTTCATCTGTCTCAAATATCTTCAGACAGCTTCTAAAATCATGACATTTGGTGCACAGGGACATATTCGGGATTTGTTTCTTCTTGACCTTGCAAAGTGTTGACACTTGTTGGACACCTAAATCCTTCCTCCTGATTTTTGAGATTCTGTTCTTGGCAGCCAGAAGGAGATTATGCAAATAGTTTAATGTTTCTCTTTAAAAGAAAATAAATAAATACTGCATTTGCGTCTCACCTCTCCTCAGTGGAGACAACCAATAACTTGGGGTATTTTTTATGTTAGCTTTCTGATGGTTTATTTTCTACCTTTATTTCAATTTATAATTGTCTGAATTCCAAAGGGTAGCAATAACTACACCATATTATCACAGCTGAAAATATTATTCTGGGAAATTCACATTCAGATATTCAGGATAATGGTAATTATTAACCCTAGCAAATACCAGTGGTCTTCCTAAATCTTTGTATCAAAAAGGGTTATGTCAAATTTAAATTATGTAGAAAGCTCTATTATATACCACAACTCAAAGTAAAAAAGGAGAACAGAATCTACCTGAAAAAAAAAAGACCATTAGGGCCATTTTCCATTGAAGTGTAGATAAAAAATAATCTCGGGAAAAAATGGAAGATTCTGACATATCAAAAAAAAAGGTCACCCTTATTTTTAATCAGCCCTCTGGTCCTTTCCCTGGGTGAAGGCATCGTTGTCAGACTTGGGGCAGGCAAGGTGGGAGGGAAGAGCTCTGCTTCTGAACAGATTGGTTTCTGCGTGGCGTATCGCAGACTTCTCAGAAGATTTTTCCCTGAAGGTGACAGAGGGGGTCAGGCACTGGTCAGTGGAGGAACTTCCAGGGCAAATGGAAATCAAAAGTCCTGACTAACATCTTTCACAAGAAGGATAATTTTAGGTCAAAGCCACCTGTCGTTTCCAGTCTAGTTGCCCCAATTCTTCAATTGACAGTGGTAACACAAAGCATTGCCCTTAAGAAGAAAGGGACACAATTATCATTTCTATGAGTACGTTTGGCCTCAGAACCTTAACTTTTAGGGAAAAACACTTTGTTTGAGAAGGGAGTTTTACTGGTGGAAACACCTTTAGTTTTTATACACAACATCCCATTTGCTAGAAAGCAAGCAAGCAATCATGTAAGGGAAAAGCAGAGAAAAGCAGATGAGAAAGCAGTACTTTTTTAGATCAAAGCCTTAGAATTAAATGTCTGGGTTGCAAATCTCCTTTTCATTAAGTTATTGTCATTAACTCCAACTTGGAATATTTCTCAGTGTGTAATTCCTTAGTCTTCTGAAAGCAAGCACATGTGCCAGGTACTTACAGCAAATGGCAATCTGGTTGCCTGTGTTTTTAGTTGCCTGAGTTTAAAGAACTTTCTCTATATTAAAATTACTATATGCTGCTATTGCTGTCACTTATCAGATAAGGAAGTTATAAGTTGAACAATCTGCCTCAAAGAACTGAAAAGCAAAGCAATTCTGATACTGAAGCTGCAAACCGGATGATGCTCTGATTAGAGGCACGCCTATAGATTACAGAAGTATAATAAATCATGTAACTTTTTAGCCTCAAATAAAATAAAAGAAGGTAGTTTTTATTAGGAAATAAACTGTTTATCAAGAATGCTTTAAACGTGACATTTATTACTCATAAACTATGTTGAAAAGGCTGATTCTTGGCTGAACAGCCAGAGACTTCCCTCTGTGTAAAAACTGCCCCAGCTCAAGCCATGCCAAGTCAGGAAGCACTTCCATCAGCACCAATGAAGGATGGGCAAGAGATTCACCCACACCTTTTTTTCAAACAAGAACATTTTTGTTTCACTTTAAAAAGGAATGAGTCATGGGAATAAAACTCCCATATTATTTTGGGACTGATCGTGGATCTCAGCATGGATCCTCAGAGTATCACTGAGGACAATTCCACAGCCAGCTAATGGTATCAAAACCCAGATAAGCATCTACCAGGCAAATTCTTGATAGTCTCAGAGAGCCTTTTGCTTAGGCAGGCTGTTATTTTCTCTTCATCTCTTGAAACGTATGGGCTGACTCTTCAGGGCTGTCATGGTCCATGTTACCTCTCATATTAATTGAGTTAAGTTCCTGTGTACCAAATATTGTGGCTGTTGGTACTGAACATGTCAAAAAACATGTCTGTCCTTTAACAGCCTGCACTAGAGAGGAATATGAAACCTCTGTCTTAACTAACCTTGTCTGAAGTGTTTAATTTACACCTCCCCAAAAGCAGCCTTACTTTAGAGACCAACTCATTCAGGCTTGAATGTTAAGAGTACTGAAGGTCTGTCTATCTCCTACCAGAAGCTGTGTCAAGGATGACTGCATACAAATCAGGTCAAGCTACTTATGTCTCTTAGCTATTAAAAAATGTCCTTCAAAAAACACAGGAGACAAAGATGGAATGCAGCACATCTCATTCAGGGCTTGGCACGTGTCTTTGTCCTGCAAGGCACAAACTAGTGTCAGTTAGGGGCTCATTCAACTCCTTTATAATGATAAAGGCCATTTTAGGAATTAACCATCGAACTACTGATAAAGATTTATCTTTCTGACCTTGTCTGTGAAATCTATTTTGTGATTAGTGCATAGTGTGTACCTGATTACTTGGTCATGAACTAAAATTTCCGTTCCCTTACTAAAATAAAATAGTTCTTCTGTTATCCTCCCCAGCCATACATTACATGATTGCATGTGCGGTTGCACATTGTCAGAAAAATCAAAGTTTTTGCATTTAGGATGCACTAACTATTCAGCAAAATAAAAAAGTACTTAAGAACTGCTCTTAAGGGTCTGTGATAAAAATCAATGTAGCTCATGTACTGTCTAGATTATATGTTAACTAGGCATTTCCTAGAAGCTATAGTAACAAATATGCCACTACCCAGGCATTCTTGCTACTGATGTACTACTACTGTCTCCTATTCCATTGACTTTCTAAATGCAGTTTGCTGTATATTATTGTTTTTCAGGAGATGACCCATTCATGGCCTCCACCACTGTCAGCCATTCACACACCAGGAAAGGCAGAACAGAGCAAGTTTCCCTTCCCAAACAAGGTAAGACATGCAAAATCATGGAGAACTTATGCCTCCTGAACCTCAAAATATGTTCTACATGAGCCCTGACTTTGCATGGGAGTGCTCTGGGCTGAAGCTAAAGCTGAGCTGATGACCTCGATGCACGTCAGTATCCTGTGCCATTTCCCTGCTTACAGCCTCTGCAGGGCTGCACGGTCTTGCTTGCATTTCTCCTGGCAACTGGAGATACCCAGCACTGATCCTGGTGGGTGGATCACGGGTTCCTTACCACAAGGCAAAAATTGCAGGGGGGTTGTTCAGATGTGGTGCCATTTCTGAGTACCTGCTGAGGCTCCAGACTGATACCTCAGGGCACATACAGCTGATGTGAGTCAAGAAACTCCTGTTTCCGTCCATTACTCTTGCTTCATTTGGCTTTCCTAGCTGAGATTTTTGTTGAAACCACTGAGGTCTGAGGTAGGCTTTTACTAATACACTGGCTTTGGCAGTCAAGGGCTGAGGAGTGGGCATACAACCCCTCCAACCAAGCTGGCTTTGGAAGGCAGCTTTCCTGAAGAGTCAGGCAGCCCAGAGCGATGTGACCAGAGGGACCACAGATATATTTGGCAGGCAATTTATAGGTCCCTCAAGACACCAAGGTCCTGCTGGTGGTCCTTTGAAACCAGCTACACTATTGTATGCGTATCCCAGGGACCATGCAGTGATAAAGCTCATTGGCACAAGCTTGGGGAAACCACATTATTTATACTTGGTAAGCCAGGAGGGAATGAAGTCAGCTATTCTGTGCAAGAGCCAGTAAAAATCTCACAATTGTCTCACCATGTACTGTTTATATGCCACAAGCATATTTCATGAAGTCTTCGAGCTTGAAAGATTGTACTGATGCTGTTTATAGCCTCTTTCCTGCTAAAGCAAGTTCCCTTACTAACTTTTAAGTCCATTCTGCAAAATTTAGTGCCCAGAATAATTATAGCCACAAAGCCAAGAAACCTTCAAGATTTCCCTATAGTAAAGCAGCTTTTCTGTGGATGAGGCTGTCATGATTCTCAAGTACCAGGGATGTAAACCAAAACATCTCTGGCATGTTATGAAAGAAAAAGAAGGAAATAATTCACTGTCTGTTTGCTTATTGAAGGCAGACAGATGATGGGAAATGGTCGGCAGGCTTGAGGCTTGTTACATTAGAGAAAATCCAGGAGGAGAGAGGTGAATCAGCAGCTTACAAGCAGGTGAAGTGCCCAGATATGCATGATAAAAACAAAGTGGTGCTTGCAGCTCTCCAGTTTCTCCTGTACTTATCACCATGCCATCTGCTTGTGTGGCACCTATGCAAAGGTGTATGCAAGGTATTCACCTACTGGAGTGTCAGTATGGCTCTCATGAATGCACTTCCTCACAGCTCAATGTATTGTGATAAATACAGGAATAGGAGAACCACAGGCCACAGGGCAAAGATATGTGAATAATGGTTGATATTGACTTTCTCATCTTCTCTCTGCCTTTTCATCCATCTCTCTGGGAAATATTGTAGTAGTTTGAACTGCCAAGCCATTTCAGAGATCTACTATTAATTTTTAAAGAGCCTTTTCTAGGTGGTTTCCCTCTCTCTTACCGAAGTATAGAATTTACATTTTATTTAAGCTCAGGATGAACAACACTTCATCAAATAATATATGAACATAACAGCCCAACTGTGTTGTGGCCTGGGTGGTCTGGATAATCAGAATTAAAGTTCTTTGTTTGAGGTGGGGAAGAAGTACTGTACAATAGTCACCAGAGTTCTAGAAAAATGATGAATTACTGGTCATACAATATGACAATTTTCAACACTATTTTAAAACATTCTAAAATAACTAAGATACTTCTGTGTCTTCTTAATCTCTACCATTACAGGCTTTAGAAAATATCTGCTTTTCAGGCTGCAAAATGCAAAGAGTGGTCTCCAATTTTTCAAACATGTTTTTGTAACATTCATAAGGTAGCTGTTGCTTTTCATGAAGTGTGGTGTAAAATCTATATTGGATCTAGTAGAGGGTAGAGGATGCCTCCCTAACTCTTAAGCATCCCCACAGGTAAGCTACGTAGCTCTCCCAACCTGTTAAAGCCTAGGGACTACATCAAATTCTTGTCGATCGCATGTTATTCAAACAAATGGACCTGTCAGTCAAGTAATGGCCATGGCCAGCAAAGAGGCTAAAATGCTACATTTGAGGCATCAGCTTCATCTTTTAGTTCCAAGAAGTGCATGGTACCATGAGGACATTTTCAGTCTTTATGGCAGTGTTGAGAGATCAGTTCAGTTCATTCGCAATGCCTCTTCCAGCCAGCTTGACTCCAGAGGAGTAAGTGGGCTGCAATCCTTTTTATCAGAAGACAGTTCCCAAGTGTAAAGCCACTCATCATTTTGGGAATGAGAAAAAGAGAAGCTCATCGGACTCCTGCCCTGCTGCAAGGATGCAAATCATCCTTACTTTTCTGTCTATAAAAACTCAGCATCAGCATCATTGCTTCCCATACATACCAAACTGCTTTTAACCTGCAACTCAAGTAATTAGTGATCTGACAGCTTGAAACTTGAAAGTTATTAATTAGGCCATTAAAGCTGCAAAGGCCACAGCAACTGTAGCTAGACTGCTTTGAAAATCAGTCTAGCAATAAAGCTAAATAACTGAGGTTTATATATCACAGGTATAACCGAATTCCATATTTGAAACTGCATGTGTGGATCTGTCCATCTATATAACTATATGCTCAGTGGGTGGGAGGGATAAATGTGGTTATACTGTACCTGTATAGTAAATCAGACCTCATTAACATGGGAGGTCTGCATGAGTGCACAACAATGGAAGGAAAATCCAGTTCAGGTTTACATGTATGACCAGCAGGTTTCCCAGCCCAACACTGCTGGGACACCATATTTGAGGGCTGTCCTTTATGCAATAGATGGCATAAAATTACATTTCATCCTTAACTTTGAATTTTCCTTCTCTGTGGAATTAATTTGTACTCTTGAATTTACTAGGAAGGGACACTGACACTCTATGTCTTGTTTTTCAGAGCTTAAGGCTAATTGAATCAGTATGTGATGTGACAGGCTGTATGTTCTTTACTTTCTACTATCTCTGTCACACTTTGTTATGTATAAATGACCAGACATTTTTTGATTGTAATTTTATTTAAAACAACTTAATAAATAAACTCTAAATGAATAATTAAATTTGGTAAATAAGAGTTCATTTGATGCTTATGCAAATGAGCTTTCATGCTCAGGCATTAAATCTCTACTCTTGTGGGGGAAAAATGCTGTTAATCCTGCTGCCTGCTTTGCTCTTTCTTTGTTTTTCCTGTGATTTCATGTCTTGAAAGTTTATCAGATGTTTGCTTTTAATTTAGCCACTCCAGGAAAACTGGTGTCTTGCCACAAAGCTATTGGATGGTTAGTCTCAGCAGAAGTTAAGCTATCATAGTAATGTTGTTCCTTATGTGCTCAATTCATTTACTGTGAGGGTGGCGATACTGGCACAGGGAACTTGTGGCTGTCCCCTCCCTGGAAGTGTCCAAGGCCAGGTTGGATGGGGCTTGGAGCAACCTGGTCTGGTGGGAGGTGTCCCTTCCCATGGCTGAAGGGTTGGAACTAAATAATCTTTAAGGTCCCTTCCAACCCAAACCATTCTATAATTGTATGATTCTATTTTTTTTTTCTTTTCTTGTATTTCCATCAAGATGGACCAAAATGAGTAGAAAAAAAATCCAGAGGTTAAAACTTCACCTTTGAGTTACATAAAGGCATATTTTTTTCCTACCTCAGTGGGAGCATTCTCTGTTTTGCCATGAGATTTTTGTATTAAGAATAATTTGTTGAGGATCAAGACACCTATTTTAAAGAATAAGTTAAAAGGTGAAGTGAAAATGTTATAGCTCATATGTTTCGCAGATGTCAAGTTTGAGACTATGCAGAATAAGATACTGTGCCAGGCAGTTAAAGGGGGGATGAGACTGATGAAAATATGAGTGACAGAGGTCCCTGTTTAGCAGTTTCAGACTCCTTTACAAGCAATAGAATATTTCTGTCAAAATGGATGTATTCCCCACAACTTTTATAGGTCCATAAATACACTATTCTGGAAACTAAACATGCTCTAATGGCCTTCTTTCATCAGCAGCCTGATTGGGTACTAGAATAGCATTTACATTCAAGTGTACATGTCACTACATCACTACTGAAAACTGATCCTTACTTCTTAAGATTATATTCAGTCTCTAGAAAAAAAAACAAACTAACCAACCAACCAAAAAAACCAAACCAAACCAAAACAAAACAAAAAAACCCCAGGCTTTAATATCCCTTCATCAGAAGCATTCACAAGGCTGAGGCAATTTGTCAAAAGTAGACAATTTCACATTATCGGGAAATTATTGTTGGCATGTGAAACACAGTTCAGATCTTTTCAAACTGCAAATGAAAGTAGAAACTCTTAGGGCTTGGCCAAAACTGTGATGTCTTGTGTTTCAGGTCTGTGGGATGGCAGTGAATTGAAGATGTGTATCATAGTATAAAAATTACAGATCAAAGCCATGTGGTCCTGAGAGCCTTGACTGCAGAGCAAATGGTGCAGACCAGGGGGATTTGACTAGTGGAGCCCGCGTGACCCCAGTGCCTGAAGTCCAGCCAACCTCCCTTTAAAGATGCCCACAAATTCTTGGGGCACCCAGCCCCTGAGGCATTCTGAGCTTCTGAGCAACACAGCTCAGCCAAGTCAGAGCATCCTTGGGCTCTCTGGGGCTTTGCAGTTACTTTTTTGATGAGCTGTGCATTTGGCTCAACCCTCAGCCACTTTGGACCAGGGATCTGGTCCGGAGCCCAGTTGCTCACCAAAAATGACTGTCTGTGTTGCTGTAGGTGCTTGCACTCTCTGTGCAGCCTTTACTGCAATTTTAACCACAGCCTGTATATGAAGTGGCATTTCTGTGTGTGTCTGGGTTATTCAGAAGCAGAGTTACATACAGAATACCTACAGGTTGACCTTGTAATCTCAGGGACCCAGAACAAAAGTCTGTATTTTCATTCTCTTGTCAATATCAATGTGTGAAAAGGAAAGACCAGATGCGCTACTACCTCAGGAATCCAATGGTCCATGAAACATTATTGGTCTTCTCTCTGTCTTCTCATCTAAACTTGTAGAAGATAATAGATGAGTTTTGTCTGATCAATAAATGAATAGTGTACAGGAGAGTTGTAATAGCAATACAAGGAATTGCACCATTAAAAGGTTGTTGTGAAGTAAATTTACAAGGCCTAAAATTAATGGATTTTCAAAAAAATATTGGATTTATTCTTGTAATTGAAAATTACTTTGAAGCTGAATGAACAATTAACAGTGCTGTTTGTTTTGTTAAGGTAATGTTCAAGCAAGTATTGCAGCTAAAAATTGCCATAAAAATAACACATCATACTTTTTTTCTGTTATTATTCCAGGAATCGCAACAGGGATCTACAGGACACAGCAATACAAGTAAGTGCCAACTAATTTTCTGGCTGCATTGGGTGGAGGGGATGACAGTGGCTGTGAAAAACAAGTGACTGAAAGAGTAAGGAACCAGAAGCAGGCTGGTACTGCAGACCATCAACAGGCAGTACCCAGCTATGGTCAAAGGTGGGAAACTGAACCATAAAACTGTGACCATCAAAACGTGAGCTCTTTGGGTGTATTCGGTAAAAAAAAAAAAACAAACCTAACCAAACCAAAAGTATTACTTTCCTTATGGCCATTTAATTATGTAGATGAGAAAGACTGAAAAGGCAAAGAGTGGCTTTTTTAGAAAGCCAGAAAAGATCTGATCTAGTTGCGTGGCCAGATCCAAACTGCTAGAGAATTCTGCAGGAAGACTTGTTATCAGTTTTCTTTCACAGGCAATAGTGTGTTTTATATCTGGTGCCAAACTAGTGCCAGATAATGGCTCAAAGAGCATATGGCTATGGGTCTTTTTGGCTAGCGGTGTGGGCAGGGGAGTGATGTGCGCTTGTGTGGCTCCTGGCTAGGGCTTTTCAGTGGGCTCCAATTTACAAATCACAGAGCAGATCAGCAGCACTTTAATTACATTTTGTTATGGTAAAAAAACTTAGCAGCTGTATTGAAAGGAAAGATTGAATTGTTCTGCGAAACAAAATATTAATCCTCTCCCCTGACACCTCTGACTGTTGTTAATGTTGTCTTGCATATTAAAAATGCATGATCCTGTCCTGCTCTCCACATAAAAGCAACTCAACCAAAAGAACTATTTTGCTAGCTTCCTGACCCGTCAGCCAGCACAGAGCCCTGTTTGCAAATCACAGAGCTGTGAGTGAAGATGCAAAATGCTCTGAGAATTGAAAGGGACTGGTCACCCACTGCAGGAGAGAGAAGACATCCAGAGAGACAAGTCTGGGAGATACAGGCTATTAAAATGGTGTGGCTCTTTGCTGGGGAAAGGTCAGCATGTGGAAGACAATGTTGTGAAGAAACACACAGTGGTGTCACTTAACTGCTGGCAGTGGTTTGATATTGCTGTCAGTACCAGCACTGGAAATAATAAGAGGCAAAGGGGATGAGGTTCTGTCAGAAAATAATGAATACGGTAATGAGAGAAGGAAGCACAAAAGGACCATAATAGAGCGGTCTATGCAAACACACACAGAGCCATGAGCATGGCAAGCACACCAGCTGAGCTGAGGGCTTCACAGGGACATCAGAGGCCACAGTGTCTGGCCAGCTTTGGCTGTAGTTTCATTTTGAGTATTTCCTTTTTTCAAGATTTTAATAAAGATTGGTCTACAGACCTAAGGAAACCTGCTTTCCTGTGGATTAGGAAATTGGTCCTTTCTCAGAATTTTCTTCTGCTCCTTACTCTAGTGGTCTCCACTCTCACTTCCCTTCTGATTCCCTCCAACACCACAGTACATCCAACTTCTTATCTCCTCATTCATCCCACTCAGCAAAATCAGTATATATTTGCATCTGGACTGGAGCTGCACTTGGTGCTGCCTGGCTGATGATAACCAAACCAAAAGACAGCTGAACCCATGAAGAAGCATCTTCTTAATTGTTGCCAAAACTAGGATTGCTGTCAGACACCCAGGCCTTTTTCCTAATGTTGTAGAAGCAATGTGACTATTCTGAGACCTGTATCTATGAGGATTCACGTTGAGATGCTGAAATAAGACATCACATAAGACACAATTAGAATGAGTCACAGACCTTTACCAGACCTTCATGTCAAACTCAAAGGAAATCTGGGGGAAAAAAATTATCCAGATATGAGGAAATGCTAGCAAATTACTCTATGTGGGAGAAAAAACTAGTGGTCTATGAACTATTATCCAAATGCACATCTTCACAGTCCAAATTAGCTGTTATTTCCCATTGCATCGTGTCTTCTTTGGAGTGACTCTTGAGCCTGCTATTTGCCCTGATTTTACTTCAGTTGCAAACATTGTCTTTCTCATAGCTAGCATTTGCATTTCTCTCATTCTTCCCTCAAAAGGAAATCAGAGCATTTTAAAACCACTAATGGTTGAAGTTATACTGCTCTGTCACAATAAATATTATTTATCCCTGTTACCCAGAAAGGGAAACTTGGCCTAGTTACGATGAATGATTCACCCAAATTCCTACTCAGAGGAGAGAACTCCTCCTCTGGCCACCCACTATTCAATGTATAAATCTTACAAAACCTAATGTGAAAATCATTTTTAAATGGGAGAAATTTGGAAACATCTCATCTGGTTGAATCTAACAAGGTTAGGAGGGGAATCAGGTGCGATGATACTAGCAAAGAGTTCCCATCTCCATGGATAGGAATCTGAGGAGTGATGGTTTCCACTCTGTGTTTCTGGTGGCATATATATGTACACCAACACACAGACACACACACATCCACACCTGTTTCAGAATGCATACACAGTGCACCTGAAATTAACTGTGCTAAGAGCAAGCCTTGCAAAAGAGGTGAGATGGGTAGCCTATTCTTTGTTAGTTCCTAAAGAAAAACAAACAACACAAATTTGCTCATAAGAAGAATCCAGAGCTAGACAGAATTGAGCAGTTCAGCAAATACAAGCCTCCCACAATGGTACCTGCATGAATTTGGCAGACTACTTGGAAAACGGAAAATACATCTTTGGCCAAGAATGAGTGTGAAAAAACCAAGTTGTTCTGACAGCTACTTCCCTTTTACACATGGTTATCCAAAAATCTTGTCTGTACTGTATCTGTGACATTCAGCTATGCTTAGCTTATACAGATTTTTTTAATTTTCTGTGATTCAGTCAAGTGAGAATAAAGTTGGTAAGAACTGATAAAGCATTAATGGCAGGATTTTCTACTCTGATAGTCTGAACTGAAGCATTTCTACCATCTCTACAAGCTTCATCCTCTCCCTCCACACAGAAGTATGTTAAGTGATGATTAGCATAAAAGCAGCTGCAAATGCTTACTGTAGGGTAATTCATTAATATCCAGTTTGGCTAAATCACAGAGATTCTCTTTTCTCTCTCCTCACAGTACTTATGCTGTTTCCCTTGTTGCTGCATTAACATACATTGCTGAAAGTAGAACTGATGTGAACTCAGCTGGCAAAGCACTCAGGAATCCATATTCCCCCTCACATTCAAACAAACCAGTGTTCATGGTAATAATTCATCACTTATAAAAAAGCCTAAGTTACAAGTAGAAAATCTTTGAATATATGCCAACTGTTACTGTTGGTTTCTTGTTCCCAATTACCATAATGCAGATGAGCTCCGGGGCTCCAAGCACCCTAAGGCTGACAAACATACACTGTAGCAACAGCTTTCTAGCCAGCCAGTTCATTATCTGGACATACGCTTTGAGGTTTCTGCTAAAATTGAGGAGTGACCTACAGATTTTGGAGTGGATGTATTCCAACCTGTGTGGATGCCCAGCTTCTACCTAAATTTTAGGTGACTACATCTATCCAGTAAATGCTTATCTTCTCTAGTGGTCCACAAAGAGGCACTGGAGGGGTTTAAGTCATCCAGAGCTTCCTGTTCACTAAAGTTTAGGCACCTATGTTGGGTGGACACAAACTCTTCCCTGAGAACTAAAAGCACCACAGCAAGGAGTTAGCAAAAACCACTTCTGTAAGACATCTACTTTCAGAAGGTCACTGTAGAGAAAGTCCTTCAGCTTGCTTCTGTACACCAGTGAAAGCACATTGGTAGCAAAACCCATCCTCTTCTGAAGGCAATAGGAAGGTTTCCAGAGATGCCTCTTAATAGCCATTGCCAGCACCCTAACACTGTATAGAAACTGAGGGTGAAGATTTTGTCAGCAGCAAATGGGTGATCTGTAACATACTCATATGCATGGAAAAGGCTGGGGGCTGATCCAAAACCTCCACAACTCAAGTCAATGAGCAGAAAATCAGACAACACTGAAACAGAGTAAGCAAATTAAACTCTTCTCATATTTTTTTTCAGAAAGCACAGGTGGATTTTGGTTTAACAAAGCTCATTAAAAGGTAATGGAGAAAAACACATCCATCAGTAAGCTAGTCACACTCAACCTGTGCTCCTCCTCATCTGCTAGGCAACCTAAACTCGTGTGTAGACAGCTATTTGCATCCAGAAACAGACAGGAGGAGCAACAGCTGCACAGTTGCTAGAATTCAGGTTCAAGGTGATTCAAGTTGAGCAACATAACCTGTAAATCCATTGTAGAGCGAACAAAAATCTTACAGTGAAGTGCAGCTCTGTCAGGTTAGTCAGAGAGCAATATTAACAGCAAACATCAGTCTGACTTTTTCAAGGGGGGAGAAAGGAGGGAGAAGGACTTGGCCTGACTTAACAGAAGCTGTATCAGCCCATTATCTCAGAGCCTCCTTCCCAGGGTCTGTGCTGTGTGAATAAGTTGTGTGGGGCAGACGTATGGGTTTGGACTCAAGAAGGGGATCATCAAAAGCCAACATGCTATGCTGGGACCTCTATGAGTCATAAAGAAATGTGGAGAGACATCCCATAGACCTCTGATACTTATCAAGCATTTGGGTACTTGACATCTCCTGGGGCTGGACACCTAAGCCAAAATATATAGAAATAGCAAGGAGGGCTTTCCCAGCCCCCACTTACAGGAACTGAAGATCAGATCCTTAGTCTGTCAAAATGAATGTGAAGCCAAATGCCCATTGGCAGCATTGTGTCCTGATCGCTGCGTTATTATCTTCTGCTGATACTGTTCTCCCATGTGTGAAATAATTACTGTTCCTGGAGCAGGGTTTGGGAGTCCATGCATGTTGGATGGGGTGAGCTACCAATAGCAGAGCTGCAGGGCTCTAGAGAAGTCCACTCCATGGCTCCAAGGTCTGCTGTCCTCTAAACAGCATTTCTTGTGGTGTTTCCTTGCTTGGAATTTCCAGAGTAAATGTGCCAGTGACAAGAAAAGTCAAGTCAGGGTTGATGCCCGCCTTACAAATGCTCCAGCAGTGCTCTCACGGCACTGCGACTGCCTCAGCAGTGGTGTGCATGTGTGGCAAGAGGGGTCAGCATTACCAATGAATAAAATGTTGATGTGTCACATCTGAGCAGTTTCTATATTCACCCATTTCTGATGTCATTCTCTTCTTTTCTTTTAAAGGGAAAAGTGATGTAGAGCCTAAGAGTCCAGAGAAAAGTGCAACCCATACATCGTAAGTCACCTTTGCATTTAAGATTGGAGACGGCAGATGTGTTTTTATCAGATCTGTTGGGCAAAATAGAATGTTTTCGTTTTCATTAAGATAAAGCTCTTTCACTAATGCTTTTCTTAAAAAGGCTTTTTAGATAATGACTAAATATTAATTATTCCTGGAGTATTCACCTAGTAAGGTGAAGATCTTTGTGAGTGAAGTGGCTCCATACCACACTGAATATATAGGTGATGATTTTTGTGGGTGTGTGAGTCTGGCCTTTACAACCTGACTTTAACATTACCTTAATACTGCTGGAGTTTGTCACACTTGCTAAAAAACATCATGTCACAAATGCCTTTGATGTACTGATGTAATTTTAAAAGACTGCAGTCTGCAGCTTCACCTCTGAATTACTTGAAATCCAATTACAGCTATCTCTGGTCTCTCTCGATTTTGTTGATGTTTTTGAATTAACAAAAGAAGTTGAGAAATAGATAGGAACGGGCACTTGTAATATATCAGTGTTCACCTTCACTGTAGTGCAACAATAGAAGCTTTTACCATTTTTAACTCTAGTATACAAAGGACTGAATTGTTGTGCCAATGTAAACCAGTCTATGAAACAGATGGTCTGCAAGTTTTAAAAAAAAAATAGCATCAGTCATCCAAAGTGAGCCAGATAAGTGAATTCCTTTAATAAATACTAGGCAGCAGCACTATGAATTTCTGTGAAAACATTTACCTTTTTAATCCCATTTGAGAGAGGGAAGTTCTTGTAACAGTCAGTCATGTGAATTTTAGAGTGCATCTTGCCCATAATTTATGTCTTCTGATTCCTGTTATTTAAATTCCGAGCATTATATCATGTAAATCTCACAAGGTGTCACCATTTGTTACATGGCCAAAAGTAGTCACAGAAGGAGGTACAATAATGATGATTTATTGTGGGATGTTTTGATTTCTGCTGCAAATACGCATTAAAAATCTTCTGGAAATGAATCTAGAAAAAGATTTGAGATGGTGTAAGAAATGGTTTGTCCTGCAGATTGTGCTGTGGAATGTAATTACAGTGTGGGAGCATATTTAGCCAAACTTATTAAATGAATTAAGCATTAGCAGCCTTATGCCTTCTGATAGCATGATTGCTGGGAATGGTTAATAGAATTGTTCCAATAATTACCATTTTTAAAAACAATATCACAATAAAGACCAAAAGAAGAAGGCTTTTAATGCCATCTGGAGGTATTTTGGAGAAATGAACACATTTATTTTTGCTGATATTTAGCAATATGTAAAACATAGGCCGTACTCCAAAGTGGTTTTTCTAGTTAGTTGCTGTTTTATTCATGAGCAATGTTTTTTACTTTCCTTTCTTCTCCTTCATAGGATTAAAATCCTCTAAGATCTCTGAACGCACAATAGGGGTGCATCTGAACCCAGAATATGGGTTCACATATCAGCCCTAATATGTTTATGATTTTGGTTTGAGACTACATACTGTGTCATACAGTGTGCTGTATTAGATACAGCAGGGTTCAGTATCTGTTTAGGTGTGAAAAGTTTCTTGCCTAATAAGAGATCTTAGTACAACCTTCAAAAACTGTTCTGTCTACTGGATATAGTACATTTATGATGCTTATCTTTAAATTGTTACTGTATGCTAAGGCTAACCCACAGCAGATATTGGTTCCCAGAGCAATTTTTAGAAGTAGAAGTGACTGGTTGCCACTGATAAATAACTGTGTTCAAGAAGCAGAGGCCCCTTCAGTTACAGAAATTGTTCATAAGGAAAAGAAGGCAGGAGAGAAAGGAGGAGAGGAAAATAAGGAATCCAGCAAGTGTTGTGCTGAAAGAGAAGGAAGAAATGTAGAGGTATGCAGCTAGGGAGGAAAAGGAACTACAAAAGCCAAATTTTCAGAAAGAGAAAAGTGAGAGCAGTGGAAGAAAAAACAGAGGTCAAACACTGGAAATGAGAAGGAGCAAAAGCTATTATCTTTTTAAAATTATTTTTTATAAAATAAAAATATTTTTGCTGAGTAGAGAGTTGGATACCCCATTTTTACAGTGAAGCAAATTAACTCATGTTGATGTGTAGGTTCACACCAATGTCCCAATTATTTTTCTGCTACCTTCTGTTGCCCTTCCCCAAGTTTCTTCTCATTTCCACCTTCTTCTAGGACAGACTTTTATCTCTGGTTCACAGGCAGTCGTGAATACAGACTTTCTCTGTTCTTTTGGAGATGATTCAGCTCACACCCATGCACAAGATGCACAACCAAAAGGACCCACAGTGCATACGTACAGGTAGATGCATGAGGGTATGTGTTTGGGTCCATCTGCAGTCATGAACATACTCTTCCCCTCCGTATGTGCAGAAGACCTTGCACAGCTGCCCTGAGAGTGCTGGAGGAATCTGGTTGGCATCTCCCATCTGGGGTGCTAAAAAGGAGTGACATGGGAGAAACTGTGGAGAACTGTGTCATGAATTCACTGTAAGTTTGTTTTGTTGTGAATTCGTGCTTCCTTGTGAAAATGGAACAAATAGCAGCAAAAAACGCCCACAAAGCAAGTCACATCAGCTTATATTAAAAAAAAAAAAAAAAAAAAAAAAAAAAAACAAAAAAAGCAGAAGAGACAAGGAGGAGTAAATTAATGTTACTTTCTCACAAATGTCTTTTTTATTTCACTCAGGCATGTTACAAGCCACACACTCAAGCCAAGCTTATATGACTCAATGGCAGTTAATTCATCCTTGGTGCAGATTTACTGCCTCCATCCAAACATTATTTATGCAGCTTCAAAGGACAGGTTGATTACCCTCCTGAATCAGGCAGTGAGGCACTCATGAATTGAACATTTACATGGAGTTTTCCCTCAAGCCTTGTCCACTGAGCTTCAGATCCTCAAAAACAGGTATCATCCTGTCATCTGCAGCTCTGGAGTCAAAGGTGCTACCCATAACCTCCAAGACTATAGAAACCTAGAGCACAGGACATGTGGTGGCCTGTTTGAAGGGATTTGAGTACAGTAAAGGCATCATTCTGAATAGCATTATGCACAGGTGGTTTATTTTTTTACTGTCTGCATCAGCTCAGTATGACATTGCTCTCCACTGATAATAATATTAAACATTCAGAAACTAGTATGCATTAGGTGATGCACATTAATTGTTGCAACACCCTAATAAGGCAGATAAATAAGAGCAATTATAATGCTAGAAATAACTGAGATAGATATAGGAGAATGAGAATGATGTGAAAGTGGGGAGGAAGTCAGAGCAGAGCTGCATCCTTTTGGCCTTCACCACCTTGGCATGCACAATGGTCACCTCAACTGGCACTGAAGAATTGCAGCAGAAGCTGCAAACAATAGAAAGGTGTTAAACTGTCCAGAGTCTCCCTCAGTTGATTCATGTTCCTTGTAATTGAATTCTGTTAAAGCCATGAGAATTCTTGATGTGAAGGAAGTTTGTTGTTGTCCACTTAATATATATAGCTCTCTACAGTTCGTCTGCATACAGCTTCACTGTGCGGTTCTAAACTTTTCGGATTGTTCAGAAATATTCAATAATGTTTTGTTCTTTTGGTTTTGTGTTGGAAGGTTCAAATTTCTAGTGGTCAGATTTTGTCATAAACATCTAACTTTTATTAAAAACTTTCCCCTCCCTTGTTTTACCAGTTAAGGTCTGAAGGCCTGTGCTAATGAGGTTGAGAGGAATGGAGAAGGAGTGCTGTTTTATTCTTTTATATTTTCAGATACAGGATCTTAGTCCTTCTTTAGCAAAAAAATTATCCACTGGGTAAACCTTGCAACATTGCCATTAAAACTTTGAATTTTATAAAATGTCTGTGCAAGAAAAAGGGATTCTATCCCATTCATGTGTTTCAGAGGACAGTGAGGTGCCATAGAAACTCCTCCCTAAGCCAAGGGTCTGAGATCTTCCATCCTCCCAGTTGCAAAATATGACAATAATTCAAAAAAGGCACAGCTACACAAAGCTCTCAGCAAGACTCCCGCTCTTGGGATGACTTTCAGTGCACTGTCTGTTGTGATGTTCTTCAGTACCTTTGTGTTTGTAAATGATTTCCAGTTTAGACTACCCAAGGTTAATCATGCCTGACTGTGATTCACTGCTATGCATTTACCTCGACATTTCTAGTGCACTTACTTAATGATATCAGGGCTAGAACTAGATACCTCGGTGCTGTCTCTTTATTATACCTCCTACAATTGTTTTCATGCTGAGCTGCTCCAGATTCTTCCCTCCCTTTTTACAAGTGAATTAACCAAGATTGAGGGAGGCTTTTATAATTTATGGCAGTTATGGAAGTTTTGTCCTTCGCTAATACTCTCTGAGGTTCACAATGATCTCAGTGTGTGTGTGTTTGCTCGTTTGCCTTGCCAGGCAGAAATAGATGTTGGCTTTGTTCCTTCCCTGCACCAGTCCCCAGCATCACCTGGTGAATAGTTTGCTTAGGGGGATCTTCATTAAGAGTACCAAATGCAGCAGCTTCCAAGTTGCCCATTTGCAGAGATAAGTGCTACAGTCTCTTGTCCATGCAGCAGCTGCTATTTTTTTCTCATCATTCTTATTCTTCTTGAGGAAGGAAATAGGAAATGGGTTCTTGGATCAACATCACTGTTGTTCTTGCTTCGTGCAACCTATGTCTGTACTGGGGTGAGCATCACCAGCTGGTTTCTTGCCTTTTCTTCCTCTCTTCTGTCCTGCCCCTTGTATCTTCAGAATGACTCAGATTCAACAGAGAAAAACTCCTGCTTGGTTTCCCTTTCTGCAGGTGGGAAAACAGGGAAATTACAGGGTCCCTCCAGACAACAGAGAGAACCAGTTTCAAGTGCAGGAGATGAACCTGAGCAAGTGCTGCCAACACACTATTCTGCTCTTAGCTCCCAGGGAGTCTGGCCTCTCACATCTGGATGATATGTGGTCCTGAGCCAGGACCTAAAGTATCTCAGGCAACAACTACAACCTGTGCGAGCAACAAAGTTGGAAAAGGTGCCTTAATTCCACTTCACTTCACCAAAAGGTCTGATGCAAGTTATTTAAAGTTAGCCTTGGCTTTCCCCCATCTAAAATAATAATTAGACCAACATGAAAACTATAATCTCATTAATATCTGTACAAAGTGTTGGAAAATGGAAATGTTCTGTAAAAATGGCTTACTGGATTACTGATCCAGAACAGTAAAGGAAATGAGTGGCAATTTAAGTGTTTAAGACAGACTTAGGTAGTAAGTGGTAAATGTCCTGAGGACTGTTAGGAGTAGGGAGAAGGGGAGACTCCTCTCTCTGGTTCTTTCAGACTAAATGAGCACAAGCAGACCCTGCCCAGCTGCCACATCCCAATTGTCCCCCCCAGACTTTCAATCTTAGCTTCTTGGGACAGTGGATACTCACTTAAATGAGAAGAATTTGGCTTTTGTCTTGCTGAGTGGGAGGGAGAGATGGCAAACAGGGGAAGAGGCAGAGCTCGCAGGCTGCAGAGGAAGAAAACCCTTCCAGTGGTACATCTTAGGCATCCTTCTGTTTGTTTGCCAAAGAACCATGACGGGTCAAATCAACTGAACCAGAAAATAGCTAACAGATGGGTCTGGAGGACAATGTAATGGATGAAATACGGGCAACTGAGGAAGTCAGTTCCAAGAAAACAGTTCAAAATTTATGGGCTATAATCCACCTTTGGCTTTCAGAGTAAGGTAAGAGGGCAATTTCCTAAACAGTCCTCTGGAGCTCAAGTTGTGGGCATTTTAGAGGGTAAGGACACCTGCAGCAGGCACGTGTTGGCCAGAGATTTGGTGATGCCAAATCCCTTTTAGTGCCTCTGTGGGCTCTATTAAGGGCTGCCATGAGCATATCAGACTACTTTTGAGCCACAGATGGGCCTTCTCTCCCCTATTCACAACTTGAATGTTGAAACAACACAATATGAAATTACATCCTTAAGGTTAATTTTTAAGGTATATTGTTTTCTAAAACACCAGTGCATTGTATTGTCAATGGCTTTTAATGTACATCTGTGATGTTTCTGAGACGTCTTACAGACCATGCTAAAAAAAAAAAAAAAAAAGAAAGTAAAAAAACCTGCACTATGATGAATGAAGTCAGTGTTTTTCAGAGCAATGGAGGTCTTGAAAACTGTAGAAGTCAAAGTCTGGTGTTTATCCATGAACCAAGTTGTTGGCAGAAGAAGAAGGCTGGTTTCATTGCACTATCCCACCTGTTTACTTGAGCCTCGGCTCACAGAGCAAACCCCTAACACTGCCAGACTGTCACTCTGCTCAGCTAGTCCAGCAAGAACAGCTAAAATTTTAAAAGACACTCCTCAGTTCTAAAATTCCCATGAAAAAGTTCTTTTTTCTTTCTTCTCCCCTGAAGAATTACCCTCACTCCATGTATAAAGCATTTCTCTGTGTAGTAAATATATAGACTGTTAAAAATACAATTCCATCATAACTTCTCATTCCAAGAAACAAACTTATTTCACCTACTGGATTCAGCAGAGCCACTGCTGTATTATCACAATGTTGATGTAAGCCTTGTCTGCCAATACCTAACATTTTCTGAGTAGAACTCTTTTGGATTTGTGCTGTACAATGCTGCTGATACTTCACAGAAAAAAACGTACTGTAAGTTGATACCAAGAAATCTGTTTTCTTCAAATGCTGTAAAGACATTTTCTTGGAAGACATTTGCTCACATAGATCTTGACTGAATATGTCTTTGAAGTGTAGCAAAGCTAAGGAGGAAGAATGGATTGGTAGTTTTGGAAGGTTTTTTCCCCTGTAAAAATTACAGTTGCATAGCAAAGAAATTACAAGGAAAAAAAAAAAAAAAGAAAAAAAAAAAAAAGCAAACAAAAAAAACCCCAAACCAAACCAGAAACATATTAAGTCGTATAAAAAGATCTTGAAAACATAATATCCATGAAAGCAGATGAGATGGGGCTTACTTGTTTGGTTTGGAAGGAAAACACCTGGAAGCCCAAATCTAACCTTAATTGCAGCTGTGATTCTCCTGGGACAAAATTTAGCTTCCGCTGAGTTTGAGTCAGACAAAAAGAAGCTTTATCTGAGATGTCAGCAGGCATGGGGATAAATGAATGCAAAATAAAAGCACTGCTGAGGTCTGGGGAAGTTTTGTGATTGATTTACGTGGGGTGAGATAGGGCCTTTGGTGTCCTATTTTTAAATGCTAGCCCTCTCTTTTACCAGATATAGCCCATAGCTCAAGATAACCACCCTTATCTCTGCAGGGCTCAGCACAGAGATTTATTTATAAGGTCCTCTTGATCCAGGCCCTCTTGTTTAGCACCTTCACCTTTACTATCTACCTGTACTCTGCATGCTGGAAAGAAAAACAATTAGCCAGGAAAAGCTGCCCTCATTTTGATGTCACCCTTGACTCAGTGCTGAAGGGGAAAGTGGTTTAATGCAAGAGACGCCCTTATACAAGACAGTCTCCTTTGTCCCACTGGAAAACTTACTATAGTGCTGGGCATTATTTCTACATTTTATACAAAGTAAAAAATGTTTCTGTAACATTTAACATCACTTAGTATAAAACTGACCAGTTTAACTGGCTACAATATTGTCATGCTTAAGGAAATGTTTTCCTGTATTGCACCAAAAGGGTATTATTTTTCTCTTAGGCACTGTTTTCCTTGGACTTTGCAATTTGTAAGGGACTAATTGGGAGTTTTGAATGTATTATATATTAGCTCTGAATACAGTGGTTAAAGAGAGGTTGCCAGGAAAATCAGGAGATGCGAATACCTGGGAGGAAGTCTGTTTCATCGGAAATGCTGCCAGGAAGGCAGGCACCATCGCCCCTGCTCTGTATTTTTTCTCTGTAGAAAATGATAAATGGAAGCTCAGAGTCTCACACATCGGAGTCATGATGTGCATGGTGGTGTTTTTGCCAGGCTAAAATTCCTGGTTGCCAGGGTAACATGTTTTGGAAATCCTCTACCCTGGGCGAAAGCCGCTTGCAACTTGAAAGCCTGCGGGGCTGATGCTCAGCGGGGACACCAGCACTGCTGGGTGCAGGGGGCTGCTGGCTTCCCCCAGGGATTTCAGGCAGGGAAACAAAACAAAATGGGTCCAAAAGATGAGAAAGGCAATGGGGAGCATTCAGTAATTCCAGGCTCTCATAACCTGATTTTTTTCCCACACCATCACCATGTCCCATTGTCGGGGTGTGTGTGTGTGGGGGGGGGGGTGTTACCTCGTCCCGGGATTGAGTGGATGGGTGATGGAAAGATGAGAGGTGTGTATGCCTGGAGGGTTGGGAGACAAGGAGAGCAATAGTGGGAGAAAGAGAGATACAGCATTCTGGCCACCTGCCAAGATAAATAACTAACATTTTGCAAAGGAGAAATCCTAAGACTGAGGTCATAGTATGGAAAAAGTCTGTTTCACAGACTCTTGAGCCTGAATGCAGGCCAAGTTTTTTATGGGGTTTTTTTGGTGGTGTTTTTTTTTTTTTTTTTTTTTTTTTTAGATGCAGGAATCCTATTAACATTTGAACACTAAAGCTCGTCCAGGAATGGAAAGATTTTGGAATTTAAAGTCCCTTAGTATTTTACTTTGTTGGTACACAGATATTTTTTTTCTTAATTACAGGAAAGTGAGGTTTTGAATAAGAAGCTGGCTCATTTTTCTTTTAATTTATTTTGCAACTATGAAGAACAAATCAAGGAAATCTAAAGAAGTGCCTGTTTCTCCCACAGAGTGACCAGCTCAAAAATAAGAGCATTCTCAAGCTTGGTGGACAACTTCTTATTTGCCATGCAAAATACAAAAAGATACTGAAACCTGGAATGATGATGACTTTTCCTGTGTGGAAAAGTCCTACTGTTCAGCCATTAATAGTTATGATTTTTTAAAAAACTGACAGTTTCATGACAAATTGCTTTTTATACCTAACTAAACAAATTGATGAAGCTTTGCCTTAATCTCTGAATTTGGATTAAATGTCAGAGTGTGGATGTTTTCTAACTGGGGAAAAATATAACTCTTTGGATTCCTAGGATGTTATTGCAAGCAAGTTTTCTGGTCTTTGATTTGCTAAGCTACAACTGGAGTCTGCCTTCCTCAGGGTAAGAATATTTCCACATTATCATTCCACCTGTGGTATTTTAAGAGGGAAACTATTATATCTTGGTTCATATCTCTACTTTGTGCATTCTGTTCTTTGTTTAGTATGCAGACAAGCTTCATCTCCCACAAGAGATGTGGAATATATTTATTGGCAATTTAGAATTTCTGATAGGTTTGACAAGCAAGCAGGGTGACACACTGAAGCTATCAAAGCTGGAGATGAATCAGGACAAAGGTTTGAATAAGGTATATTGTTCCTGAGATTAAAAAGAGTTATACTTGCTGATCAGTCCAAAATCAAGGCAACTGTACCACTGACTTACAAAGATAAAAGCTAAGTTTTTCCAAGAAAAAAAAATCCCAACCAACTAACCGAAAAGAAAAAAAAAAAAACCCTACATGATTTGATTGGCCCACAGACTGTTTATGGCAAAATAGTAGAATTAGAGATGACATTTCTGCATGCTGATTTTTATTAGTTTTGTAGGATATTTTTTCAGGATTTATTTGTGCTGATTCTCCCTTTCATGGCATAAGCTGTAAGCAATTGTAGGTAGAGAGAAGGAATCTTTGACATATTTCTTCGGAGATACACTCCAGGAGGTGTGATAGATCAAGTATACTAAATTAGAACAGAACTAATCTGCTACTGATAAGCATGTGGACATACAATGTATTTAATTGCATTGGAATTTAGTGCAACTATGGGTGAAAATCCTGTAAATTCAATATCAGCTTTCCAAATATCAAAGCAGACAATTCAGCACAAATAGTCTCTTTAAAAGTATTTCATAGCATTATACAGACAAAGGATGACCAGATTACCCGTATGTACCTTGTTTGATGATCATTTTTGTGCCATTTATAATGGCTGAAGTTTAGTGGGAGGAGGAGGCCTTCTGTCCTGAAGTCCCCTAGAAAGATGAGGCAGGCAACCCAGACATGCCACCTGCCTTCAGGTAGATCAGACAGAGGCCCAGTACCAGGGTCTGTTTGGGAATTCCAGGACATCACAGAATGTAACCTTAAAAATAATTTGTCACCACCCTGGTCTGTTTAACTGTTGGACTTCAAAAAAAAAAGACAGTTCATATAAAATCCACATGCTTTCACCATAACTTATACAATAAATGTAATAATAGACACAAACTTTAATACTTGCAATCACTGTAAGCAACAGCAATTTCTATAGACTTCTGTGGAAGGAGGGATGAAGCCTTTTGCCACAAAATCCCGAGGCTCTTCCTCTGTCACAAAGTAAGGTTTTCTTTCAGCATTACTGTTTGCAAGACCAAGAAGAGTTCCTGTGGGTACCTAGACTTGTGTTTATGCTGTGCTGCCCATCGCTAGTTCATTTCAAAAGCATTTCCTCACAAGCTGCGTGCTTTACTGTGAGCAGTCTCAGGGGAGCAGGATGACTTACACATGTAGAAAAAGTGGCCTGCCACAGAGTGACTGCATATGGAAAGATCAAAGGGGAAAAAAAAAAAAAAAAAAAAGAAAAACCTGCGTTTGTCAGGGTGAAGGTCTGCTTCTTCTCCCCATCCCTCACAGCTGCCACTGGCACACTCATGGTCACCTCCCATGGCACAGTCATCCCAGTGCAGCTCCAGGGAGCGAGGCCAATGCCAAGGCCAGGAGACAGGCAGTCACACAGAAGGGACTGCCTTCCCTCCTCTGAAGAGCTCTGCTTTTTCAGGCTTTGTATTCAAGAGACAGAAATCTCTCCCTCAGCCTGTCCTGTAGGTTTCCTTACTGTCAAAGAGTGGTTGGCTAATACCACTCATCAGCGAGCATGCTAATATCATGAGCCTCGTAAGCACCCACTGCAGCCTCCTGTGATTGATTCTGAGTAGCCAGGAGTCAGGAACAAAATTTTGAGCTCTGAAGCCTGGGAGGCAGTGAAATAAAAAGAGAAAGGGGAGGATTTGAGGCATAGTAGCAGAAGACTTGTCAGCCAGGTATGATTTTTAAAGACTTTCATTATTATATGTAACACGTCAGACTAAGGAAATACAAAGACATATGTAGTACATAAACCATAAGAGGTAAGCACAAAGCTGGGTGATAAAGGTTAGATTGGTAGAAGGACCTAAAATATTGATACTATTCCCAACTTTATATGTCTACTTAAGACCACAATAGGTGGATGACTTAATAACCATCATCTCCAGGCTTTATGGAAAAAGCAACATCCCTCCTTTTAAAATTCTTTTGGCTTATTTTTATCCAGCAGAAGAGGCCAAATACTTACTTAGCACGATCCCATTTTACTCAATGATGTTGCAGAGCTATGAATTCACTATGAAAAGCACAAATGTTTCTGTTCCTTGAAGAACACAGAAGCCTTGGTCCCTAGCTGTAAAGCAAATACCTCTTGCTCAAGCTTCTTATGCTTTTCTACTGGAGAAAATTTTAAATCTCATCTTATTTCTTTGCTTGTCATTCACTCAGAGTTTTATCCAAATAAATCTTTGGTTCTTTTCAAAGAACATCTTCCCTATGAGTTGCATTAGCATAAAAAACTCACCAAGAACAGGGCAGTCCAGGCTGACACTCTTGGTTTCCAACAGAGAAGCAACTGCACAAATCTTATCCTGCAATTCTGCAGCTCAGATAATTAAGTGTTTCATGTCCTAAGAACTTGCTGCCTCCGAAAGCTGAGGAGAGGGAGCTGGCAGGCCCCATTCCCATCTTTGGCCACTAGACACAGTGACGTTCAGAGACTTTTCCACCCATCACACTGTGCTACACAGCTTTTCCCCTCTCCCCATCTTACAGACTTGGTGAAATTATATAGCATGAAAAATTAACCCCACTGTTGTTGGAATACAGATGGGTAGTGTGTGGCCTCATCTGTTGCTACAGGGGAACATGCAGAGGCCCTGTGGATGGGGCACGGGAATGCTCAGTAGCACAAACCCTGGGCAGCACATCTACAACCCCACATTACTGCACACTCTACCCCTGTCCTCAGGCATTTCAGCCTCTATGCACAGGGTGATTTCTGGTTTCTCTTTCTCTGTCTTGTTACCTGCTGTCTAACTCATTCCATCCACCGCCCCTTATGCTTTTCTTGCCTTCCTTTTTCTTCCTGGCTGCACACTCTCTGTTACTCTCCTACCATACCATCCCTGATTTTGTCAGGTTCATCACCTGCAGCCTCATTCCTCCTCTTTTTCACCTCTGCTGGTCTTCTAGTTCTCCACTTTCCCCCACAAAACATATCCCCACATCTTCTGAAAAAGAAAAGACATAAAGAGATAAATGTAATAGGAGACCCACAAATATACTCATGGCAGGTCAGGTCCCTGGATTTCTGCATATGCCTCATCACGTCTTGTTTTCTCCTTTGTCCCTTGATTCCTCTGCTATGTCATCTTTGCTTCATGGTAAATTACTGGGCTGAAGACTGACTTTTAACTGCTTTTTGTCAGGTGCCCAGGTATGGCCCTATCTTCCTTTGGGGCACATAGGTTTTCATTACTTCTCTTTTAAGAATCATCAAAGAAGACAGAGAGAGAGAGAGAGATTAATATGGAGAAAAGTTTTCCTAAGCTACAAAAATGCTTTCCTTTTATAACTTCCAGCATGATTGGCAGATAGGTTTATTTAATCAAATTGCCTTTTCTGTCAGTGTATTATTTAATGAGAGAGTTCTGGGGTTTTTTTTATTGCATAGGCAATGTGGAAGCATTTGAGAATTTCTGATATGCTATTTACTCACCCATTATGCTGGGAATCAGTTTCATTTCCATGTCAGCAGTGGAATTAATAATCATAACAGTTATCTGTCACAGAATGATCTATTTGGGGATTTTCTTGGAAAACCGTGATATATCCCCCACCCTTTAATGAGAGAAGGAAGTTTTAAGAAATAATTCAAAATTCAATGTGTTTTTGTTTTGATTATCCCTTTCAGGCTGATGGTAAAAGTATGTATTTTCAGGGTTTAATTCAGCATTGAATCCTGGATATGAAATTCTTTACTAGTATAAAATATCCCTACTTTTTTTCCCCCCACTTATTTCACTCAGTTTCTCAAACACTTCCATCAAGGATGGCTCTAAAGAGCACCCTCCCTTCCTGGAAAAAAAAAAACAAAAACCAAAAAAAAACCCACAACAGTCCTAGCTTTCCAGAGAGAATGCAAAGTGTTGTTTTGGCAGTCATTATAATTTGGACTGTATTTAACTTTCCGTATTGCACTTCACCATCAGACAAATAGTTTTCCTGTGTGAGAGCAAGGTGTGCCTGAATGGACAGACAGATGTGGCCCAAATCTAGTTCTGCACCCTTTGGGGTGTTATTCCTTTAGTTATTTGCAGCCCCATATAAGTAAATAACTTATAAATTAATAAAACCTTGCACCCGGTGCTTTTTGATAAGTACCGAGACTTTTTATATGACTTCAAAGTAAGGGCAGGAGCTGTTAAATGAATTGCTTTTTAAATAAAACACGTAAGAGAAATTTTTAAATCCTTCATTGTTTCTTAAAATGTTTTAGTGCCTCATTAATTCTTGATTAGACTGGTTGTTAAGAGGCCATTATTATGTGGTAATAAGGTGTAGGAAATTACCTCTAGGACTCTAGTCATGTCACACAGACCTGCTATAGTTAGCACCTCATCAGGTGCTGAGACCAAGTGCCAGTGATATAAATTAGGGCTTTTTGCTGCCTGCTAGGGGGGTTCATGGTGGTCTTGTGTGGTGAGGTGGTTCTTGATGTGATGTGAGTCCTCTAGGTGCAGAAAACAGAGGAGAAGATGCTCTGACAAAAACTATAACCCTCTTTGCAGCATCTTGTCCTTCAAGGACTCCCCAGTCTTGCCCTTGGCAGAGAAGGGAAACTGCTCTAAAACATTGGATTAAAATTACTTTGCAATTGCATTCATTTAAATAGTTTCAAATATGCCTGAAGCTTGTGCAGATGAAAGTCCACTCTTTGCTGTGTGTTTTGTTAGGCAGAAAGTGTCATACGAGATTTGGTGCTGGTCCAGCAATTTCCCCTAACTAATGACCTCCTCAGGTCATTAGTATTTCTTCTAAGCACACAGTCCCTCTCAAAGCTTGCTACAAACACTGCTAAAGCTAATCATTACTACCCCTTTACAAATAGGAAAATGAGCCTGAGGGGCTATTTTTATTGTTATTTGATGCAACATTAATCAGCATTCTGAAGAAGAGACATACTTAAATGTCCCAGGATGCATATATTTATTTTTCAATGTGTATAATGCTTTTTTTTTTTCTCTTAAATCTCTTTGAGGTTGATGCTCTAATGCTCACAGTATGCAGCTTCTATTCGTTACAAAGACCTAATGTAATACAACGTGTTTCAGTCTTCACACAGCAGATGGAAGCACAGTCCTCAGAAGAAGGAGGGCAACCTGGTACCAGTGTGGCTGCTGCCACTTGACCAGCATACTGGTGTGATGCCCATGGGGTGTGCCAGCCCCTGCCCATCTACCTCTTCTTGCTGTCAGGTTTTGGGGGTCCTTTGCACCTCAGGACTGATGTTGGAGCAAAGCTGCAGGAGGATTATGGCTGGAGTCTCAATCCTAAATATCTCTGTTTATTGGTGTGTTTTCAAACTGCTCTGCAACCTTTTCAAGCAACTTGTGTGGTCACTGCTTGCTTTTCGTCCAGGTGTGACTGTGTCCCTTGTCCCAGCTCCAAACACCACACTGGCACTGCTTGGGGGTGGACCTGGAGATGCAAGCAGCTGGAGAACGGCACCTCTGCTCAGACCCATTTACCCCTTTGCCTACCCAACAGCTGGTGCTGTGGTATTTCAGCTCCTTCGGGAGCCAAAGTAGCCCCAAGACCTGGGCAGGGTGACTGCTGTGGGCACCGCTCCCCCTCATCCCCAAGCCACTGGACCCTCAAGCAGCCCAGAGGACACGGGCACAATTTTCACCCACTCCCCCTCGGTATGACAGAAGGGCACTTGGCTTAGGCTGATTTTGGGTGTTCCCACCAACCTACCTGGGCCCCTTTAGGGCAGCAAGCCCCCACCCTTGCTGGCAGGCCATCAGGCACCATCACCCCAGCTGCAGTCAGCACCCCAAGCAGAGGCCCTATGGCCACATCTCTCTGATGTCACTTCAGACATCTGCTGAAGTGTCTTTTTTTAATATGCCATGAAAATAACTCACAGCAAATTGTCATGACTTTCACAAGGATAAGGGGGAAACATGCACCAAAACCAAGTATATAAAAGGTACTTCTGAGTGGAGTTTCAGATCTTGCAAGAACAAATGGAAGGAGCAATTGCACCCCAAACCAAAGACTGTGAGGAGTTAATAACACAAATATAGCAGTAAAAAACATGAAGAGTTAGCAGTCCCAGCATGACAAAAGTTTATTTAATCCTGTTCTAAACAAGCAATATAACAAACCCTTGTTAGGAATGAATGATCTCTCACACGTAGCTTAAAATAATCAAATTTTGATTTAAAATGCCAAAATAGGTCAAATGTTATGGGTTCTTCTGGAAGAAATTCAAATCATCCAGTCCAATTTCATTTTGTGTTTGTAACATTTTACAGATGAATAAATGCCTTCTTTACATAAACCCTGCTTACCCCGTTTCAAGCAGGAATGTGTATTTGCCAGAGAATTACAGACTCTTAAACACTGACATATTCTGCTCCAGTAGCTCTGCTGTGCTCTGATGGAAGGATGTTGCTGTACATAGAAAGATGCTGTTTCGGCACCTCTTCACCTTCCCACCTTCTCTTCATCCTTCTTTCATTTAAAATGTCTTCCTAGTGCAGGTTCCAAAGTTGAATTAGACACTGAGCAGGATAATGTCAGGTCATGGGTACGTCTGAGATGATGCCACGTCCAGTTTGGACCTGGAGTTCTATTCTCCAGTTCTGGATCTGACTGAACAGTGGAATTTTGGATAAAAGATAACAGTGAATCTCTGTTTCAGTTTCTTCTTTCCTATTGAGTAATACTATTTCCTAATAGTATTACTACAGAGTGATCATGGGTTTGTTCTCATTTGAGCTCACAAAGTTTTGGGAAATGTGCAGGGATGTCACACTAGGGAACAGTGTGACAGAATAAAGCCCAATAATAGACTGATATCTATCGTGATAGGATGGGTCCTATTTCATGCTAGCTAATGAACCTGGTAATAAGGAAAGAAAATCCTTTTTCTTTGGTGGTGAGCAATAAGGAAGAGTTGGGGAAAGTATCAATAAGAAAATTCTGACAGAACTTTTATTCACTCCTTGGCATTTCTTTACGTATAGACATTTATAAAAATACATAGTGAGGACTGTTTGCTGGATCTTCTGATCAGTAAAACTTTTCTGCTATTAGTGTGAGGATAACAGTACATATAAAAATTCAGAATTATTTCTTAAGAATCATAAAGACTCTACGGGAGACAGTCTAAAGGTTAATATTACTTCTGGGAAGTTATTTACATATTTCAAATGTCTTTATTGTCAGACTTCCACTTTTTTTTCCTATTTTATTCAGTATTTTCATCAGCCATCTGATGAAATATTTAAGTACCTGATAAACCATGTGCAACTGGAGTATTTTGTCAGTAAAAAAATCATTTGGCTTGAAGGTAATAGAGTGGGATAAATTATTTGCTGATGAAACTGGATCTACTAAAATGACACTGATGGTAAAACTAACCCAATATATTTAGTTTAGGAGATCCACTTCTGACCATTAACATTGTTAGTATTAAATTGAATTCTTTAGAAGTCAAGTGTCATCCTGCATATATATGGCTTTTTGCATATATATTGCATAATATAGACACATTTGCTTACAAATTATTTGTAGTTGTAATAAATTAATGTTTTATTACCTGAAGGGTTTATTTTAACTTAAATATGAAACAGAGCAAAAACCCACAGTTCTGTCAATACTGAGTGCTGCATGCTTGGTATGAAAGGTGATATTACATTTTATTTCCACATCCAAAAGTATTTCTGAAATAGTAATGATTGTTTGGATTCAAATCATTAATAAAAAACAGTTAAATAATACATCAGGCCACTTTTTCAAAGGTGGATGATCTACCTACCTATCTATAGGATCTACTCACTATGTAGAATTCAGTTCCTGTGAACTTGAGTAACAATTAACCATAAATTTCAAACATATAAAGCAGTCAACTAGTTGTATAATGAAGCAGATTTAAGCAAGTGGTCATAGTTCCAATCTGATTTAGTAAAAAAGAAAAAAAGGAAAAAAAAAAAAAAAAAAAAAAAAAAAAAGAAAAAAAGAAAAAAAAGCCTTTCAATCATGTAACAACCTTCATGCTTGCTTCATACTACTCGCCACACTGCTATGGTATAGAAGTTTGCTTCTATGGATGGCAGCCTGGAAGCTGATGACAGAAAAAAAAAATGTTTCACAGAAAGCTTCAATTAACAGCCAATAAGTGCAAAAAAATGAAAGAAACCAGTATGTTTTGTGGGTGCAGATGGAACTCAAACTGAGGCTAGTTTCAGCACTGTGCAAACCAAATTCAATTAACTTCTGAATCAGTGTTTGTAATTGGTATTTCGTTTGATACAATAAAACAAATTGTATGAGTCAACTGGAAACAACATAAATACATAGTTGCATTTATTGTCTCAGTAAAATCGAAGCAACACATTCAGGGCTAATTGTTTCATTTAGCTTACCTCGCTCCAGAAAGTGCTTGACCAGCCTTGTTACTGCACTGCACACAAGGATATTTGAAATAGTGCTTTTGAAAGAAGAAAATGAAAGCATTTTGAAAATGTTGAATTAATAATTTTACACAGAAATTCTCCTTCTTTAGTTATTTAAGGTAAACATTGCTCAGATGTAGCAATTGACAGTCCTTACACTAATGGCTGAACTATTTACCAGGGAATTTCCCTCAGCTGTGAATCCCTCACACAAGACTCCATTTAGAGCCTCATCTATTCTCAAACCTTTTTGAAAAATGATTGTCAATGCTTTTCTCAAGATGACTCAACTTTCCAAAGATTTAAGAAGGCAGAAAGCATAATCAGACATCATTTAGACTTCTAGATTATTTTTTACAAGATGGCTGCTGGAATGGTAGAATTTTGTAATCAGAATAAAGTTGTGTCTCATTCATTTTTATACACTACTCCTATTAGTTAAAAAAAGGATATTTCTTTGGATATTACAGCCCTGACACATGATTTTTTTAATATGACTTTTTCTCAGAAACTGCCAGCATGGTGTTGCCACCAAACCAAGCTCATGTCCAGAAGAAAATTTAAGAGCAATGATAAAATGAAAGGGGAAAGTAGAAACCCTTCTTGCAAACAGGGGGTTGTAATAGATATTCTGACATGATATGAATGATGTGGGATGGAAAATTCATAACAGTGTGCAGAAGTGCTACACACACTGTGTAGAAGACTGACCTATAACTCATAAGATAGTGTGTGCCGAGTGAGTTATGAGAGTTGTTCCCCAGTGTATATTTAAAAGAGACATTAGGAAGGAGATATAGCATGGTTTGCTATTTGAAAACTAACTTCATAATTTTATCCAAAAAGTGTTTTTTAAGAAAAATGCATGGTGTTTTGGTTTTTGTTTGGTTGGTTTGGTGTTTTTGTTTTGGTTTTTTGTCCAATATATATATACTGCAGTAGAGGTGCTGTATTTCTGCACAGCATGTGCAGGATCTGAATGTTGGGAATAAATCCCTTCCTGCCCTTCCCCACTCTGAAGGAGCAGCCTCAGTTGATTAACTTTGCTGTTGCAATGTCCAAAGGAGATTATTTCTAAGGAAGAGGAATGTTTCAGTTTATTATCTGGAAGTGAAACCAACAGGGCAGATGTGTTCAGTGCCATCAGGCCTCAGGGCAGCTGAACGTCTGGACCAGGAAGCCCACAAACAAGCCAAGCTCACCCCTCAGCCAGAGCTGCAAAATGCAGTTGGAAATTATAAGTTCTCATGTGAGCAATCACTTCTAAGGTGCAGCTCTGTATGACACAAAGGAATTCTCTGACCACTGCTCCCCTAGATTGAAAGCATTTTTCCCCCCTCCATCAATGAAGTTTATGGGAACATGCTGGCCCCATGTGCCAGCACCAGCCTTCAGCTCCCCTGTCCTTGCAGAACCTCTGCCCCCAGCCTTGGTGCTTCCTCAGCAGCCCCTTCCCTCCTTCAGCAGAAAAACAGCTGACAACTTCTCCTGTATTTTGGTGGGACTGGTGTCAATTTGGAGATGTCTGGCTCATGGGAATTAACTTCTCCCCTTTCAGCGTCTTGGGACAAAAACAAAAAACAGAGGAGAGAGGTGAGAAAAATATCATTAAAACACCATCTCCTAATAAGTTTGTTAGCATGGCAAGTTTAGTGAAAGAACTGGAAACATCCTGGCCATGGAGGCAACTCCTTTGGGGGCAGCACTACCCCAGTCTCTCAGGTGGACACACAGGGTGCAGGTCTTTGTAATGAGCAACGATCCATTCACCCTGTGGGACTGATTATTGCTCAGCATTTCAGTCAAGAGCTCTGGTTGCTGTTTCTAGTTCGTCTTGTAAGGACAAAAAGTTTTTTCTGTTCTGTGCCTATCTTGGCTTCAAATGAAAAGCACCAAGAAACTTGCTCCTGGGAGAGATTAAAGCTCATTCCTGCAGAAATTTGAGGACTGGAAATTTTGACAATAAACACAGCAGCCCCTACAAATGTAATGCACAGAACTCTACAGCTCGCTTCTCAGCATCAAGTGATGGCACATTGCTCTTGCCATAGCAGAGCTTTCAGATCTTTTTTTCTTTTCCACTCTTGCAACACATTGAAATAATTATTTGACAATATATTCTGACATTTTATAATTTCAACAATAGCAGAATGTAGTGGTATGTAATTAGGAAGCAGAATATAATAGTAGCATGAAGATGATTTTGGCAATGAGGGTTTTAAAAATTTATTTATTTTTTACCAAAAATCTCATTACTGCAAAAGAGTCATTTTATTGCCCTTTCCACTGTGTGAGCAATAGTGTCCATTGGTAATGATGCCCCCAGGAATGGACAGGGTAGTTTTCCTGTGCCTGGATTGGAGATTCTCCTGAGGCACTGCTCTTTCATACCATGAGAAACTATGAAAGCACAATATATTTTACAGTCTCTATAAAGTCTTGATTTTACCATGAAACTCTTCCCACTTCTACAGCAAGGGAAGTTGGTTTTATTTGGGGGAGGGTCTCTGTGAAGTGTCTGGGCTTGTGAGGAGTCTGTTGCACCATGGACCTCTCAGTTTCCTAGATTTTGTCCTCGCAGCCCATACCTTTAAATGAAATGGCATGCTGACTTCCACAGCAGCCAACTGGGTTCTTGTCTGTTTATTTGATTGTTTTAATCATTTTGTCTCAGTCTAGCCAAATAAACCTGTAAATTCAGTGTGTACACTATGGAACCTCATCCAAAACTATACTGTCTCTTTCCTGACAGGGCTGACAGAGAGTATAATCACTTGTATTGTCCAGAGTACTGTTTACATAAAGGAGCAATAAATACCTGTTGAAATTTTTACTGGAGGCCTCCCAGATGGATGGTTCATTTATTATTACTGACAAGGTTTCATTTACTTAGTTATTAAAAGAAGCAGGCTGCTACAGCCCATTTATAACTATATTAAAACTAAATGAAGCTATAAGTATTGCAGACGGGACTGAGTAAAATACGTATAGTGGCTTTCCAGGAAATGACTAGGAAAAGTATTTTAAAGGAAATGCTGAAAACTTTGGGGGTCCTGGTGTGTTTTTCACAGCTGGGCTTCTACTGGCTGGAGCTCATAAGGTTATGGAAGAGGTATAGTTCCCATATGTTCCTGTCCCACTGCTCAGGGCCATATGTATGTTCTGCAGTAACTCTCTGTATTTGCCTGTGAGGCGTGTGCCATTGGGAGGGATCAAACTGGCTCTTCCCTCTCCTCCTCAAGCCTTTTATTGACATGAAAAACTCCAGACAGGCTTATAGAACAATAATTTAATTTATCCCAGAGCCAGAATATCATTGTCACTAATCTGTAAGGCAAAGGCAGATTTATCAGGTGGATACCAGAGGGCTTACTTTTGATACTTTTGAAGGTATCACCAGAAGTCCAGCAGGGCTGGCCATTAAGTTAAGACTGAGGTTGTGGATGGTCTCTGGCACTTTTCTTCACCAAATGTACTTGGCCTTGCTTTGAATAAAGATACACCAGTCACTAGATGGGAAGCACATGGTTGCCTGGGAAGTAGGTCATGATTTTATTATATCCAAGATGGACAAATAAAGGACATTCCCAACACGGAAAGGCTGGTGTCCCAAGGTGGAAGAAAATTTTGACCAGAAATTGATAGAATAGAAAAAACCTAGATAGAAGGAAATTTTTCCACAATCAAGGAAAAACCCAACTTTGCTGAAAGCTAGCTCAGCTTCAGTGGGGAAGTAAAAGCGGCAATTAGAAATGAAAAAGCATACATGTAACATGAAAAGGGAAGATAACAATCAATCTAAAAGAGAAATTATGGAATACCGAAGGTGGATAAAAGGAGTGGTTGATACCAGAAGGAAGTTCAAGGACAATGAAAATAGGGGTTTCCGTAAAGTATGTAAAGAAAGAAAAACAACAGTAAAGTAATTCTAGTAATAGCCCCTTATTAGCTGGCAATATTAAAGCTGTTAATAATAGTACAGTCAAGAATTACTTTTTTATATGAGAAAAAGCAGGGTGCCTAGTAGACAGGCAGGAAGCAGAACAGTGTCTAGACAGAATAAACTTTTTAAAATCAGTTACCATAGGTATAAGTATCTGTAAGCTTCAGATCTTCCTAAACTACTTTATAGCCATGAAGACCACTGGCAAGTAAAATCTGAGGGTCATTTGTGATGTACCTTGAAGTGTACCAGAAGCTAATGATGTGCAATACACTAAAAGGTCAAGGAAGAAATTTTAAGTTTTATGGACAAGTCAGCTGGCTCCTCAATACTGCACATGAAGTTTGTGAGAGAGCCCAAAAATGGTTCCTTTAATACCATGATGAAGGAACTGAAGGATAAAAGCATTATTGGCATTCAATGTTTTACTTTCAAGGAAAGAAAAATAAGCTCTGATCAGTCCAAGTTGATTTCATTCTGTGAGGAGCTGGCAACTTCGGTTAGTGAAGTTACCAAAAAATCTGTAATAGACTTTGTAAGGCTTTAAAATGTATTGCATTCACTGTCTATTAAGTGCAGATAAAAAATACCTCAGCTTTAACCAGTTCTTAAGGTCATGCAAGTGAGGGGAGCTGGCTGACCAAGCAAGTTTGTGAGCAGCTGAACAAGGATGAGCAGAAGGCCCAGAGTTGTTAGCTAGGACGTGGTAAGAAACTTTATTCACCAATGGTAAAAGTTTGTGGAGGCTAACAGGTAAAGAAAGTGTGAGGATAGAGCAGATTATCAAACTGTCTGAAATTTATTTGTGCAAAATTTATTTGTGAAATTTATTTTATTTATTTATCAAATTGTGCCTCATTTTAAAAAAAGAGCTTGAAAGAAAGGCTTGAAAGAAATCAAGGTGAAGTGTTATATCCCAGAGCAAGTATTGTACTCCTGACGCCATTTTCAAGTGGGGACTCTGCCCTGGGGAGATGCAACTCTGAAAACACTGGAGAGCTGGAAGTGAGTAGGTAGCTGCGAGCCAGCTCCAGTAGGATGCCCCAACAGAGGGAGACAGCCCAAGCCCTTGATGGGCAGGGCAGGGCCCAGAAGATCACAGAAGGACATGGAGCTGCTGCTTTTCCCTGTTGCTTTAACAAGAGACCTCTAATTTTGGTGCAGCAAAGTTCAAGAGCTTCTAGCCTAAATTATTTCATTTCTCACACCTAACCAGCAAGATAGGAATGAACACCACCGCAGCCTGAGGTATAAATGTTACTAAAGGAATGGCCAGCATTACACAGATAACTGCAATCCTCTGCAAGGAAACACACGACAAAAAATGTGTGGGATGACTCCAGCATGAGGAGAGGTGCTTGTAATGCTGGAGATTAGGGAGAAAGATGCTATTTGTAAGGAAATAATCACTGAATACAAAATCAGATGCTGCACGTTCAATGGGGAGATTTGGCAGTGGCAGTTCTGCCTCAGACGCATTAAATTCCCCAAGATTTCTGCCACAACAGCTGACACACAAGGTGGTGGCACAGTTTGTGCACTCTTACTTCATTTCACATCCAAAAATCAGTATTTAGATGGCAGCATCAGCAATTTCTAGGAAATCAGAGGGACAGAGTTAGTAAATAACTTCTAATCATTCTGGGATCCTGAGAGGAAGGTAGGCAAGAAATGGATTGGAAAATTGTGAGCGGAACATTCCAAACATTTATTCCCCAAATGTGTTTCCTCCTGTCACACTGAGCATGATTAGCCATGACACTTTGGTAAGTCCTGGTAAGAGTGATTAGACTGCTTGGGCTGGTCCTTAGGTGTAAGCCACCAGTACATCTGTCATCACTCTTCCCCCTCTCTGAGTATTTCTGCTCATTCAGCTGGATTCCTTGCTTGGGGAGTGTCTCACACTTCTTTCCTGATTAATTTCTCCCATTTTTAAGGAGGTAGTCTGGGTCCTTCTGCCCAAATGCCCTTCTCAGGGAAGCATTGTGGACTGTAAGGCACTTCCCTTGCCACCCTGCCAAGGAGTTAGAAAACTGAGGCTATGATTCAATTGTGTTTGTTCTCCCTTTCTTTAAAGAGGAAAAACATCACCAGGGTGAACACAGTTGCTCACGAGGGCAGCTGCTGTGGAGGAAACCTTATTTCAGCTTCCACTCTTAGAAGAGAGTAATGGTTGTATCACTGGGAGAAGACTGCCTTGCATTTCTAATGAGACCCTCAGCCTAATGGGAATTTAGCAGAGCATTTAGCTGATTTAAATGGTTTTGGAGAGTGGTGTAGACCAGCCTAGATGGATTCAAGCCAAAGACAGAAAACTTTTCCTTCAGAGCATCTATTTTTTATTGGAATTGCTAATTCTATTTCTATAGACTGAGTCCGTTTTTCAGGCATTTAAATTCTACACTCTGGAATTAAATCTCACATTGATATATATGCTTCATTCCAGCAATAAGTACATTAATATTTCACCAGCCTGATTTTACTGGCCTTCTTCCTCTGTTTTTAATTATATTTGATGGTATTCTGTATAGTTCTGTTTTCCTACATGTTTCTGTGTAGCAGAACATGCATAAACTGTTTGCTGAAGGTTTTTACAACTCAAACGTCATATATTCAGTGTGAGTTTTAGCTGTTGCAAGCAGTACTTGCAGAGGTATTGCAAGACTGCTGAAAGCTCTGTGTTACAGTATTTATGAAATGCCCTCTTGTTCTGATTGTTTACCTAAACCCATAGGCTTTTGACTTTGTTTTGCATAAAACACAGATAAATGCTACACTTTTCAGATAATATAAATGCATGAGCTTTTTTTGAAGTGAAATATTTGCATCAGTTATAGCACTAAAGTGAAAAATAATTTCAGCAATCAGAATCTAATTAATTAAAATTTACTACTGTGTAAGAACAGCTACTCCTATAGGTAGGATTAGTAAACAAAGCACCTGTTTTGGCTGTAGATAAGTAGCAAATAAAACTGGCCATCTGCTTGTGCAGGTAGCCAAGGTAATAACAACAACATTAATTTCCCTTTTTTTTTAAGGAAGGAAACATGTTAATCTGTTTCTTATGAATCCTCCATACTTCTTGTAGGCGTATTTTTACTTACATTTCTTTTCTCAAAAGCAACCCAGAAATGAAGGTACATTTGTCTTGTTGGACCTTAAGCGATACTACACACAGGAGCAGTTGTAGCTGAAATAATCCCAGTAACATAAGGGCACAGTCTGGATAGGAACAGCAGATTCCCACCCGTTATTTTCTCTCATTTTGATGTAAACAAGAGTTAAAGGTCTTGCACCTCCAGGAAGGTTTTGTTTTGTTTTCCTACAATGTGAAGCAATACTTTTCTTCTCTTTGTACCAGCACATCAGTTGTGACTTCAAACATCTGGAGCCAGTCTGAGACCCTTCTAGCATAGTGCAACTTAGAATAATATCTATTTTCTTTCTGGCTATCTGGTAATATTGAAACTAATGTCCAGTTCTTGAAAGGTCACTATGTATATAAAGGAAAGGAAAAAAAAATCAATATTATGCATTAAATTTCCAGAAACAGTCTAATTCAGATGAAACATTGTGATGGCATAAAGTCAAATGAGCACTTAATTACACGATTTTCATATTTCAACACAGCTCTTTGCTTTGCGGGGTTCCTCTTCAGCTAAAATCAAAGTATTTTCCACTCCTGAGGTTTCTTTCCTACATAATGACCAGAAACCACTAAAGTCCTTAATAAACACAGTATTCTGGCTGAGATGCTGCCTAGCATTAAAATGTAACAATATACTTGATCAGATTAACACATTCATGAGATCTTTAGCAAATTGCAGAGATGGTGGCTTCTGAATTTATTTGAATGACAATTGCAACATAGATACATTTGTGCCCCAGGCTTGCAAACCACTGGTATGTTATCTTCTGACGAATTAGTGTTAATGATTTAATTGCTATCACTATTTTTCCTTTCCCATCTCCATAGGTGGGTTTTTTTGTTGTTGTTGTTCTAATTGCCAAAATTGTCATGAAAAGTATATCATACAGTAGTTTAGACCACCAGAGGGACACAAGGAGCAGTTTACCCCTCATTTTCATACCCTCTCTTGAAATTCTGTATGACTTCTTCTCTTGTCCTTTGATTTACATACCAAAAGGATATCTCTGTAATCACAAAACAGAAACACAGAGGCAATTTTTGAGAGTTTCGTGCCTCAAAAGTAATTTGCAAGGGGAAGGAAAGAATTAATTAGGCTAAGGAATATGGAACGTATCAGATGTTGAAGTAAGACTCAAGGTGTGATGCCTGCTGCTTCTGTTTAACTCCTGGCTGGGGTCATGTCTTCACCATGGAAGGAAATAGATATCTTCCTAAGCAGGGCTATACTGGAAGGGTCTTGGACTGGTTCCAGACATTAAAATTTGCAACTGATCCCTAACTGGCTGTTCAAGACTACCACCACAACCCCCAGACACCACAATATCAACTTTTCCTTCCCTAGCAGTTCCTTCACCTCCATCTTTTTCAAAACCAAAAATCATTGACCTGGCTCTACCCTCAAGCTTGAAACTTGATTTTACTTTGATGTTACATCCCAGAGAGGAAACTAGATGTCTCCTGCTGTATCCTGGATTCTGACTGGGGCTTTCCTTTCTTGGGGCTTGACTTTCCAGCAACAACAAATCATGAGAAAAGACAGAAAGACAGAACAGTGGAGCTCCAAGTCTCAAGCATTCTTTTTGAGCAAGGTGGTTCCCAGGCAGCCTGGGATGGCCTCCCATCCCAAACCCCAGCTGCTTTTGACCAGGAGCATCTCCTGGCTGTTCAACATGCTGGGATGATCAGGAGTCCCACAGGGTCCCTCTGCAGTGCCTCACATGGTCACCCCACTGGGGTAACCCACTGAACCAATGCAGTGAGCAGTCCCCAGATGAAAGGTCACCCTTTCCAGTATGCTGTGTAGGAGATTTGGACATGCAGTCACATTGGTATTGACAGATATTGATGCACTCCAGAAGACTTTCTATTTTGCATTACCTGTAAGTAGCCTGTCCCCCCCCCTCCCCTCCCACTGTAACCAAGTGGCAGCACCCCTGGCTTCAACCCCTTAATTGGTTCCTGCAGAAAGAAACCAGCTGGCCTGCTGAGGCATTTCTCAATATCCCAAACTCATCCTCATTTCCTTTCATTATGTTTCTACCTGTCACATTCTTTGCAGAGAAAGGAACAAATGCATTCATTAGACTGCAGTGAGTGCTCCTGCCTGAGCCTCCCACCCCTTGCTGCCTCTGTGAACTAACTGAGATTTCACTAAAAATGTGCAATTAGGTTCTGCAAAGTAACTTCCTGACCATACACACACTTATCAAATACAGAATCCCTAAGTGTTTGTGTGTGTTTTTCAGAGCTGCTTCCAGTTCCACTTTGGTTTTCTAGTTTTTGGTTACAAAGTTGTATTTACTTATCTTTTTACATCAAAGTCGAATCCATTTTGAAAAACCTTTGAGTCCATGGACAATATCACTTTCTGTCCAGGGTTTTACATATTATGAGAAAGTTGTTACAGAAAATAGCTGCAGGTAGGCAGTGCTGAAAAGGCTGTGTTTGTGCATGAGCTTGTATGTGTTTGTCTGTCCATCCCTAGTTTTCCAGAATACATAAAGGAATTCCAACCTAAGCAGGGGTTGACTTGAACATGATCTCAAGTGCTCGGCTAACACAGGGTGCATCAAAGCTCATTCTATGCTGAATTTGTGCCAAAGTGCTTTTCAGATAAATTACAAATTAACTTAATGCCTCTTGTGAGTTTAAAGTATTTTACTTCTCCTCTATACGTGCTCTCTTCAAGTGGGGTCTGCTGCTTATGGGCCAGCTGTGGACTTTTAACCATCATCATTGTCATGATGAGGAGCTGTTGAGGAGGAGTGTCCTTCAAAAGCATCCAGACTCAAAATTGATCTACCTTCCTTAAGATGCTTATTGCAAACTGGAGTCCTTCTAACACAAATATGTCCCCCTCACCCTCAAGGGTGTGCTTCAGCCTGGGCTCCGGGAGCTGCCTGAGGCCTGAAGAGCCTTGTTCTCCAGGACTGCTGGCAAGGGGAGCTGAAGTCCAGTGTGACAGTGTGTCCTGCTCCAGGTGTAGCTTTGTAGATCAGAGCTGAGGGCCACAACAACCCCATGGGGAGCTCCAGGCTGGGCACAGAGTGGCTGAGAGCAGCCAGGCAGAGAGGGACCTGGGAGTCTGGATTGACAGGAAGCTGAACAGGAGCCAGCAGTGTGCCCAGGTGGCCAAGAAGGCCAATGGCATCCTGGCCTGGATCAGGAACAGCGTGGCCAGCAGGTCCAGGGAAGTGATTCTGCCCCTGTACTCAGCCCTGGTGAGGCCACAGCTCGAGTCCTGTGTCCAGTTCTGGGCCCCTCAGTTCAGGAAGGAGATTGAGGTCCTGGAGCAGGTCCAAAGGAGGGCAACCAGGCTGGTGAAGGGACTCCAGCACAAGTCCTGTGAGGAGAGGCTGAGGGAGCTGGGGGTGTTCAGCCTGGAGAAGAGGAGGCTCAGGGGAGACCTCATCGCTCTCTACAACTCCCTGAAAGGAGGCTGGAGCCAGGGGGGGGGTTGGGCTCTTCTCCCAGGCAACTTTCAACAAGACAAGAGGGCATGGACTTAAGTTGTGCCAGGGGTAGTTTAGGTTGGATATTAGAAAGAATTTCTTTACGGAGAGGGTGATCAGACATTGGAATGGGCTGCTCAGGGAAGTAGTGGATTCTCCGTCCCTGGAGTTATTTAAAAAGAGACTGGATGTGGCACTCAGTGCCATGGGCTGGTAACCGCAGTGGTAATGGATCAAGGGTTGGACTTGATGATCTCTGAGGTCCCTTCCAACCCAGCTGATTCTATGATTCTATGATTCTATGACCTGACAGTGAAAGCAGTCTGAAAACCAGGAAAGACTTTTAGGCCATATCTGCACAGTAGAAAACAGCTCCTGCCTTTTCAAGGTAGACCTCTTACATTGGCAAGCTGTCTTAACCTAATAAGTCCTTGATACGAATACGTGGATCAGGAAGGCCAGAACCCATTCTAGGGGCGAAAAGAAAGAAAAAAAGAAAAAGAAAAAAAGAAAACCAGAACCAAAACAAAAGAAGCAAAAAAACAACACCAACAACAAACACAACCAAACAAACAAAAAAAAAAAAAAACCAAAACAACCAAAAAAACCCCAAACCAAAACAAGGAAGTAAGCACTTTATAATGACCTGGTTTTTCCTATCCTCAGCATTAGGAGATTGTAAGGTAACAGTAATTCCAGTAGTAGCCACAGGCCCCAGGCAGGCAATGCTTTTCTTGGAAAGCAGCACTTCTGAAATGAGAAACAGACAGGGAAAATAAAGACAGCCTAAAACACACCAGCAAGAAGAGAGAGGTTGATGGGCCAGCGCCACTGTTTCTTGTTCCTTTTGTGTGGCTGGTTTCTGCTTACACCTCTGGTGCCTCCCCTTAGCTCTGCTCACACCTCCACATAATGTGAAGCCTTCAAAGCAATGTGGTTGCATCTAATCACAGGCTCACAATACACCTTTTTTGTGTTGATAAGAAAAGTCAGGACACTAAAAAATACACAGAGCCACACAGAACATTTCATTATAGGCCTTTGCTTTTCAGCTTCCATGCAGTAAAAGAGCTGAGCTGCTAAATGTTCAACAATACACTTAACTACCACCTCACCAGCAGAAATTCATGCACTTGGACTCAAGGAAGGGCAGTCAGTGATATCATGTGTGGTTTCCTTTTCCCAGTGAGCACATCTCTCCTTGGTTAACTGTCAGTACAGATTTTGTCACATTTCTTTAGCTAATGCCCAGTCCCAGAACCTTGTATTTGCCAGCACTGTTTTCTCAGGGATGCCCTAAAAAGATCTAACTAAAAAAGATGTGCAATTATAAGATTGTTTGGATCCCTGTAAGTGTTGGGATCCAAAGCCGATTTGGATCTCGCAGTTTTTATAGGAAGCTTTGCCTCTCTGACATATTTTAGCTCCTATGATCTAAATCCCATGTCATTCATACCTGTCCCACATACTTACTTCCCAGCAGGAAAGTTACTTCCTTGCTAACAAGGCTGGTGGCTGCATCAATATGGTCACCAGAGATTTTGCAGACTCAGGCCACAGCAAGATGAGCTTTTTCCTGCCTGTGGATAAATCCCTGGACAAAACCTCGGCAAGTCATACTGTGAGGTTGTCAAGCCTCTGTAACTCAATGGGTGTCATGTATTTGAGGTGCGTGCGTTGCAATGAGATTTTGATTAATTTAATACATTGGTTTTACGGAGAAAAAAATCTTGGCACAAGTAGAAGGAACTGTGGGAAAAAAGCAAGACAAGAGTCTCCAAGAGATGAACCAGTGGGAGTTTTTCCTACTCCCTGTTTGTGGCCTTATACACCTACACCCCAAAAAAGGTGTTTGAGGAAGTAGGGAATGAGCTGTGACAGCAGGGACAGGCAGGGACTGTACATACCAGGAAGGAGCAGAGGAGAGGGTGGTTAGGCTCAGTGCTCTTTTAAGACACAGCACACCATGTTGCCCATGTAAGAGTCATGCTTTTCAGAAACACTCTTTCAAGATCTAGGTACAAATACCAGGAGGTGGTTTGAAATTACTACATATGTCTTCCTGATATATTTACACTCAGGGGACCACCCACGTCACAGGATGTGTTTGAATTGCTCACCAAGCTTTCTTCTGGAGTCAAGACAAAATTACAGATTCTCTTTTCCCAGAACGAAAGAAAAATTAACAACTTTGTGAACCTTTTTTATGTTACTATTACTGAGGTGACTTTTTAAAATAGGTCCCATTCTTGAAGACCATTTAAACATTGGGGGAAATCTTTGCACTTTTTCTAGTCCTTTAACTGCTGCTTACTTAATCCTAGGTTATAAAAAAAAATGCACAGAGGTAAAAACACACTCCTCTTCTTTGTTATCCCATTTAAAGAAGTTGAGGAAAGGATATGGGAAGGGAGGATGAAATCCCCATTAGAAAGATGCATTATTTTCTGTGTTTATATGACAGTGAAATCCTTTTGGATACTCTTGTGCACTGAGACAATATATTTTAGTTTTAATTGTTTCAGTCAATGTCAATTTTACATCAAACATGCAATAAAGTAAAAATGGCCTTTGGGAAACATCACTGAATCTTATTTTCTGCTGCAGTACTGCCAGTGTAAATATCTACTTCTGTTTTGTAAGCTCAAAGCCAAATGGAGCAAAATTTTCCTTTCAGAGAGACTACTGACCTGTCAGCATCAAAAATATTATTTTTAGCATATAAAAATTGTTTGTCAGTGATTGTAATAACAAGAATCTTTGCAAAATCCATTATTACTCTAGTAAACATTTTTCCCTTGGGCAGTAATAGGAAAAGAATTAAGAAGCAAGTTGACAGCAACTGGATAAGAAAAAAATTTAAAGAAAGTATCACATCTACAAAGTTACTGGGATAAAATGTATTTTCTTTAGATTTAGATTATTAAATGCTTACAGCAGCTAAGAAGAAACATCAGATCTAAAGCACTTGGGTAAACTGTAATTTATTCTACTGCTTGCTTTCCAGAATGCTAGAAGATGACCTCAAGTTGAGCAGCGATGAAGAAGAGAATGACCAGGTAAGAATGAGACAACTTACATGTCAGTTGTAGCATGTTTCATGTCGGGACTGAGCTACTGCAAATATTTTGCTAATGCTTTTTCAAAACATACATAAAGGTTATCAAAATACATGGCAGTACTGTAACTGGAGTAACAGATGTTGCTGCTTGGAGCCAGCCCGCATGTGCTAACTGCTGTACTGGTGGGGAACCGTCTGCAGTTCTCTTGATTTATTACCCTGATGTGACCCAGAAGGTTTTTGTACCAGGCTCATTCTGATTTGAATTTGTTTTGTTTCAAAGGGTGGCCAAGGAAGGGAGAAACAGAAATTCTGGATTAAGGGCTCAGGCCAAACCTTACAGGCACAAGTATCCCCAGGGATTAGCTGCTGGGCTGCTTCCCACTTACCTGCCTAGAACCTCACTTGGCATCCCCTCACCCATCACCTCTCCCTCAAACCTTTTTGATCCAACTCTGTGTGGCCCACACCTGCTGAGAAAGCTAAGGACAGCTGACAGAAAGCCTTGACTGTGCATTTGGTTCACTCGATAACACAGCAATTAAGGTCCTTGCCTGGCTTTTAACAACCCCAAAGTCCCTGACTGGGAGCAGATATGTCCGCTGCGGTTTTCCATGTGTCAGGAGAGCTGGGTTTTGTTTGTGATGGAGATATATCTCCTAATTTTTCCTTAAAGTATTGCTGTGTTTTGTCTGAATAATGAAGTACTTGCTAGAATAGGGATGGATCTTGCTTTTCTCATGGTGCCTCGTTGCCAAGCAGAGCTATACCGTCCCCTCTTCTTCTCGGTATTCTGATTTGGTTGGAAATGAGAGGGCAAGAGCCACTTCCACTGCTTCTTGCACTAAAATGCATGTCCTGTGCCTTCACAGGAGTGTATGAGGGCAGTACTGCCGCTGGCTTCATCTCACAGATGGATCCAGACCTGGATATAATATGATTTTTAAACATGATTATTTCAGTCAAGGGTAACTGAAGCTATCTAGACTGCTAAAATTCAGGATCATAGATAACTAATTCTATGTCTGAAGGCATGAAGCTCTCCTGGGGTTTTCTTTAACTCATGTTACTAGAATTCTCTATTTTGCAACATATTCCAAACTAAATAAAAATAAACCTTTTAATGTTTCTATGAAACCATTATTTAATCTATTTTGAGCCAAGCTTCTTGGTGTTAAGAAGATGCCTCACATAGATTCAATTATTTACATATTTATACAATTTCTTTTTGTTTAATCTATTTCTTCCTGAAACACTTCACATTTAATTACTCTTCCTGCTTGTCTAGATAGTTTAAAATATAGCACATAGACAGTGTAGGGCAAAGCAAAGTGAGGGACAGAAGGGATGTCTGAAGAATAACAATAGCACACCAAGATGCTGTAGTGCTTGCAGTGAGGGGCTGGGTGGGAGGGAAGGGGGGAGCCAGTGGTCAGGGGAGGTGGTTTGTCCTTTGGAGAGGAAGGGAGATGGAATCCTGCTTAAGGGATGTCAGTGTGGAACAGGCTGGTAAAGCCTGAGCGCTGAAAATCTGCTTCTCTTCATAGCAAGCACAAAAAAGACGTGAAAGTATACATCGTGCAGGAAGTAGAAGAACATTAGTAGATTTAAGTGGAAAAGGGACAGTGGAAAAGTACTGCCTCTTGGGCGTGCACACATGGTACCTTTAGTTTAGTGCTACCACTTACAGCTTTAAATATCTTCCATGTGCTTGGATTGCTCAGTATTATGTGTGCTGTGCAAGGTCTTCACACAGTAACCAGAGCTCTAATGTACAGCTGGTACAGCCTGGGTCTTTTGCCTCAGTGCATGAACAAGCTCTGCAGAACCAGGACACTTTGCCACCTGTGCAGCAAAGAGCAAAGCTGAGATCCCATTATTCACTTCTAATCATCACCAGCCCTAGCGTGAGCAACCTCCAGCTATTATTTTGTGATTTGGTCCCTTTTCCTAGTCACCTTTTTTCTAACTTGACTGTGAAGACAAAAATCTCCTGGAGGCGCAGGCTGGCTCCTGCTGTATGAAATGCTGTGCAGAACCTCAGCTGAGACCTGCTGGCTTGCTTAAAGAATAGTTCTACATAAATGTGCCTGCTGGATAAACAAAACACTACATTTCCATCTACCTAGCAGGAAATAGTCCCAAAAAGAGAATAACTCAGACCTTCTCTGCCAATAAATGCACAGATTACAACATGGATCTGTGTCTAAATGTCAGTGAGAGAACCTGTTTCCTTTCACTTCCAAATTCTGAGGCTCTTTAATCTCGGATCTCCTCCTGAGCTTGGGAACAGAAAAGGAAGAAATCAAACATGAATGAACAGAAACAGTACATGAGTGATGCCCAAATACTTCTTCGTAATAAATTAAGCTTTGAGCACTCAGACTCACTTAAGTAGTCAAGTTTCTCAAAGAGCTGAAGGTGAGCTGTACAAGACCTGGGAAGCTTTTCACTTTGCAAATTTCTAAATGTGGGAGTTTAGGGGAAGGACTTTGAAAACTTCAGAGGAGATGTTGTGTTTGCATCCAAAATTGCCAAGCAGCAAATGGAAAGTTTCTGAAGCAGTGCAAGGGGGGACAGGTGCTCCTGCACACCCAAGGCTGGCATTTGGAAGGCTGGGACTGACCCAGGGAATGTGAGCCATGGATGAGGGAGGGCAAATGCAAGACAGAGACATGATTGAGAGCTTTGGGACCCACAGTGGGCAAGGCATTCCCAATCCTTCCTTCCATACCAGCAATTAAGGCAGTGAGATTCACAGACCCAGGAGAGGCAAAAGAGGCTGCGTTTGAGCTGAGTGTGTGTGTGTGTGCACCCACAGTAATTACATTATCTACACATATTAGTCTCTTAATTTTAATTACATAAATGTATTTTTCCTCTTTAATGAGCATAGTTTATCCATTTACACTGATCGTTTTAATTTTACAGGCAGTGATCATAGGATCTAATATGCAGAGGGAAAATTTCCTGTTGGCATATTTTACATCACACAGATTGAAGAAAATATACTTTTTAATCCCCAATCAATATCTGAAGAGCATGCAATTAACAGATACCAAGGTAGTTAACATAAATCTGCAAGTTAAAGAGCCAATTCATTTTGATTTATAACACATAGGGTAATAATTTCATCATCATCTCTCCCAGAAAGCATCTGAAGCTTTGTAGCATGAAGATGTCAAAATTGTACTTAAGATTGTTCGGAGTACTGAATTGTAGTGGTTATTGCCTTTTGGTTCCTTGAAGTGTGGCGTAGCACATGAAATAGTCCCCATTATTATACCCTGCTCTTCTCCATAGAGGTCACTGGATAACTTAAATCAGTCTTGGGTGAAATATTAAAAGGAGATTGTCAATTGTAACATGAACAATTCTCTTTTTTTCCCCCTACTTATCCTTTTCCAATATGAAAATTTTGTAATAGAAAGTAGTTCCTTTAAGGGGAAAAAATCCCTGGCATCATTTGTGCAATTCATGTCAATCAGTAGCCAAATAAATTAACTGACTGGTACGCATACATGGAATAATAATCTAACATATTTTTGCAACCCAAGTCTGCTTCCTTGCATGCATTTTTTCTGTGCGGGATCAGGTTGGTTGCTGCTGAAGTTTTGTGGCTGTGAAAATTTATTACCCACAGAGTCAATCTGCATTCTGGCTGCCAAGTCTGAATAAATAGAGTCATTGTGCTTGTCTGGAATATGTAACCAAAGTTCATCCAGTCAGCTTGACTTTCACATCCCATGGGATTCATAAAAGCCAACACCCTGGTATGTGCTCTTGATTCCTGCCAAAATTTTGTAAAATTGTATAAACAGAAGTTGAAGAAGCAATCGGAACACACTCCCAGGGACATGGCTCCACAATCCAGCCCCTGGTGTATCTCAAAAGGAAAGACCTGACTTTAGTACTTTCTTTTAAAAAAAAAAAAAATAATAATTGTATGACTATTCCCCTGCAGCAGCAGGTAAATGTGGAGGGCGAAGACACCCTCTGTGCACAGTGAGCAGGGAGGCAGCAAACAGCCCTCTTGGGTTCATTAATTTTCCACCAAAGGAAGAGGGAAGGCAGCATTTGCCTGCAAGTGTCTGCCCTCCTTAAAAAGAGATGGGGACAGGCTGACCCTGCAAGCTCTGGGCTGTGTGAGCAAAACTGGCCCCTCCACAGGCAAGCCAAGACAAACAGAAAGCCATGTCCCTTCACAGAAGACTTCAGGGGAAGAGCAGCCTCGAGAAAATTTACCAGGAACAGCTTCAATGCTCTAAAATAAAAGTCTTGGCAGCCTGGTCTGGCTTGACACCCAGAGCCCCAGAGGGTGATAGCAGCCCACCCAGCCTAGTGCTCTCCTGGGAGTCCCAGGGCTGCCCTCTGCTCCTGGCAGCCTGGGGACAGCCAGAGTTGGCTGCTGGCCCCAGAGGACTTGTCCATGCTCTGGTATCACCCTGGCCATGGCTGAGATAGAAAATTTGAGGAGCTGCACCCACAGCTCCAGTGGGGACATTTATGCCTATATTTCTTCATCATCATGTACGTGCTTTGGAGATGACAGGGATTCGTGCTGGAAATCCATCTCTCTGGAAGAACTGTCTGCAGCACAGGAGTTTAAGACCAGCCAAGTCCATCCTGCCACTGCAACAGGACAAAGTCTATCTATATGGCCAATTGCAATTAGTGTGGCCACGTCCCTCCATAAATACTATTATGAAACTATTCATTTTTTATGTCATAAAATCATGCTTAATTTCTTTAAGAATAGATAGAAACTAGAAAGAAAAAAAGTATCTAAAGGCAAACATTTTAATATTTAGGACTTTTCTTTCTCACTTCTGTATATGGACTGACTACCAACAAAAACATAATAATTATCCTGAGATGGATGTCCATGCAAATGCCTTTTTTCAGAAGGAATAATTTTAGTAGAGTCTATATAAGCACTACTTCTGCACTTGAAATATTCTTCTCCATATTTCAACTAGATGTAAGCAATCTGTAATGAATTTTGAAAGATATTGAATGGAGGCAAAGTTGCCTCTTTCCATTGGAACTCCTCTATTAGGATGGCACTTTATGAAGTTGAAGATCAGCCAAGCAAAGCAGAGAGTCAGGTACATCTAGAGAGAACAGTTATATTGGGCAAATTATAACACACCATTGCATAGCCCTCTTTATCATTAGAACTGTTTTTAGTCAGTGCTGTGTTCACATGTGCCGTATCCAAATACATTGCCCATGTTAAGTAATTTTAGTGTTGCACTCCCTTTTATTCACCTCTTCATCACTGCAATACTTGATCAGAAGAGAAAATGAGTGAAAAGGGAGATGATAACATGCAGCCCTGGTTAAAAAAAGGCTCAGAGCCTGCATCATCACTGCAAATTTTCTTTCCCAAAAAGTGCCCTGCTAAGCCCAGGGAAAAATAAATAAATAAATAAAAATCTTTCTGAGTGGAGTTTCTCACTCCACTGAGCGCAGGAAACTCATTTCATGAAATCTGGCCACATGCAAGCCTGACTGCAACTATAACTGCACAAAACAGAGATAAGCAAAAGTGAAAAAATGAAGTTTTGGATTAAGGAATGGCTGGAACCTCAGGTGGTTTTGTACTTTTAATCCAAATGCTCTGGGCAGCCCTCTGTCACTATAACGTCAGTGCCTTTTTAGACTGGAGGAATTGCAACTGTAGCAGCCTTACTTTACTCAGATAAGGCCATTATTTCCTGTGTGTTAGAGAAGCAATCCCTTTGGCATCCAAGTGAACTAAAATCCAGAGTAAGATTTAAGCCATCTGAGCCAAGCTTTTTTGTGGTTTGCCAGCTCTGATTTTAAAATCTCTGTGACATCTAAATTTGCACTTCCATAAGGCATGACAAGAAGACCGGGACTGCCTTACAGAAACTGTCAGATGAAACAAAATAAGAGCTCAGTTTTGTCCTGCCAAACTTGGCTCACTGCCTATCATACAAAATCAGATTCAATGTCTGTCATGCCCTGGCAGGCAGGATCAAGTTCTAAAATTGAATGCCAACACCATGAATGACAGTGAAAAAGGTTAGAGATCAGCTTGGCTCTTGGACATGCACAATATTTGGGGAAATTCAAACACAGCACTCTTATTTCCAGGCTCCTCAGTAGCAAACCTCTAAAAATAAGACAGGGAAATAAAATACGAAGGCATCTTTCTTGTTTCTTCATGTGTATGCTCTGACTAAGCTAAGCTTTAGCTCTAGAAAATCTCCAAAGCCTTCCCTTTTCCATTGGCATCACCTTTTCCAGGCCAATAGTTTCTCTCTGTATCTACTGTAACTTCCTTAATTTCATCTTCTTGAAATATATGGCCAGGTTTTTTGGTGTTTTTTCCCTCTTGGGAACTGGAACTACTGCATGAACTTTTGTTTTTACTGGTGTGGGAACATACCCTGATGCAATCAATTCAGCAGTGCCAATTGATTTGGGATGTAAAGATGGGTTAGGTCCTACATCTCCAGGCTGGCTTTCCCTTGCCTTTCTGTCTTTTGTGATCCTGTCAGCCCACGTACTGCTCCTCTGGCCACACAGAGCCCTTCCTGAAACCAACCACTGCATCTGAGCCTTCACCCTGCTCAAATGTGGCCTCAAAGTGTCTTTTTGCCTTCAGGCAAGTTCATTCCAGCATGTCTGTAAGAAAATGGTTAAATAACCAACAGCCACACATAATTTAGAGCACAAATTAATGTTGTTTGTAATATGGCAGCTATTACAAGCTGCAGGAGGAGAACCTACCCCCAACATGCTCGGGAGCTCGCAGGGCACATACCTCACTCTTATGTTTCTGTTGCTGTACCTGTCTTTCCCACCCCCAATTTTTGTGGTTTTAGTATCAGCCCATATTTTCCCTGGGCAGGGGAGGCAGAAGGCAACAAGGAATACTGTAGGGACTCCAACTTGTCTCTCTCACATGCATACAACCACTGACTCCTGGCCTCTCTAGGAGCTGCCTCCTGCTCTCTGCAAGGCAGGAGGTCAAGCTCCCATCACTCCCCTTGGCCATGCAGCTCAGGCTGGGGTGGTGACAGCATAAGGAGCTGTTTGAAGGAGATGTGGTGAAGAGAGATGCATGACAGCAGAAACAGAGAAAGAGGCAGCTGAGAGCATGTCAGAAAACAAAAGGAAAGGGATTAAGGGAATAATTTTTTTAAAAATGAAGAAAATTAATAGGAGAAAAAAAGAATGTTATAATGAGAGTGGCAGCTATATTAGAACTTGATGAGAAATAAGCAAAAAGAGCCAGCAGCCAATCCATCAAAACTAGGAGTTAAGAAAAAGGAATCAGGGAACCATTGCTACAATTCCTCCTGAACCTAGGATGAAATCTCTCTCCTCTGAAGTTGACAGGAGCTTAGCCACTGATTTCCATCATCTTTGGATGTTTTCCCCCATTTTCTTTTTTATTTCCTAGCACAATCCAAACAGATACTGGGTAGAAGCAAATGCATCCTAGTTGATGGACATAGCACCTTCCTGGGCAGTTACCGCCCTTTAGGGAATTCAGACTTGTACTTCCACTATTTTCACATGTATGGGGTTTTAGAAAAATTCTACTTTAATTTCTGAGCTTTCATACTTTCCCAGTAAATCTTGTAAAGCCTGTAGCACAACACTGACATTTTTGTCTGTGATATACTAAGTGTGAGCAGCGCTGCAACTAAGTTACCTTTTCCTGGATGAGGAGACAACTGTGGAGACAGAGGAGGTTTTCCAAGGTGACGGCTGCTTTGCTTGCAGTGACTAAATTCTTCCTTCAGTGTCATTGAAAATTAACCATTTTATTATTTTAAAGTAGCAATTATTTTCCTTCTGCTCATCTCCACTGAACAAAGTTAAAGTTAGCTCATCTGCTTTGAAATCCTGCATGGCTGTGGGGCCAGACTGATGGAGAAACCCAAAAAGATGCAGGACAGAGGACTCAACATTTACAGATGTATGTAATTCTCTGTATGGTTAATACTCATGATGATTATACAGTAATTTGGAGATCCAAATCACTTAACAAGTATTAACTACTTAATACAATGCCCCTGAGAGGTATTTATGTAGAGTTAAGCAAGAATTATTATCTCTATAGAATTGACAAGGAGACTGAGATGTGGCTTGTTTGAAGTCACATTGCAAGTCAGCTTCAGGATTAGTGCTTGGGCCTTTCAATCCCAGGTGCCGTGTTCAAGTCACTGGATTGTGCTGCCCTGAAGATTAATAAGGATTAATGGACAAAGCAGAGGAGAAAGAACAATGTATGCCAGAAATATAATAATAAAACTCCAGGGTGAAAAATGAATACTGAGAGGTTGAAAGACCTGGAGAAATAATGAAATCCAGGAAGGGTTTTATAGTTTCTTAAAAGATGTGGTTCTGATGATAACCAACTCCAAAAGGGGAAGGAAGAGAGACTGTTTTAAGTCTTACAGCCTGTAAATCTTAAATAAATACCAGCTGGACAGTGAAAATCATATTCACACATTTATATTGCAAATTTACAGAGAAACACTTCAGCTGTAGTTTACAAGTGATTTTAAATCCCTCAGAAATCCACACTGGAAAGCAATCCTCAAACAAAGCCCCTAGGAACAATGAGGAGTACAGAATAATGGAGCACATTAGGAATCACTTGCTATAAATTGCCTGACCTGAGCTCCTCAGGCAACTCTTGTGGCCAAAAGGCACTCACAGCCTCTCACTGTAGATGTGAGAGGTTTTCATTACCTCTGTTTTGAGCTCTGATGAGAGCACTATAATGGGAAAAATAGCTTTTAACTAAAAAAAAAAAAAAAAAAAAAAAAAAAAAAAAGTAGGGGTAGCAGAAAAGAGAGTTTTAGGGAAAGGAAGAAGGATGCCTAACAGAAAACATGCATTGGGCTGACAGGTATCTGCACAATGAACTGAGCTCATCTAAAGGCAGAGCTGGTGGCTAACTTGATCTCAGTCTATAAATACCTGTGCAGGGAGCAGAGCTGTGAGGCTGGAAAGCAGCTCAATCTCACAGGCAGAAGCATAACTTCCAGCACAGGAAAGTGCCCATAAACAGAGGTGGACTAAACTCACATCTTAACATGGAAGGTGAAAAAATTATTTACCATATCCAGAAGTTTTGCCCTAGGATCACTACAGTTCCCAGATGTGAAGCAAGAAATAGTGTTCTGGAGAGTCCTGTGACCCAAGTTTTGGCATGCAGTTGGGTTGTGCCATTCACACAATTTCTTCCTGGCTTCAGTAGGATAGGTATAAACTAAATTTAAGCTAAAACCAAACAAAACCTCAGGAAATTAAAACAGAATCAAATATGAAGAGTGAAACCTGAAAGAAGGCAGATATATAAGTGTTTGTTCTGGTCTGGTTCCCAATCGACAGTATATAGTAATGACATCTTTCCTTAACCCTGCCTTGGAAAAAGTGCATTTACAGTTCACTGACTGCAGTCCAATACGGGGTGACATCCAGGAGTCTGGGTGGTCGCTAATACTGGAGGTGCTGCCTTAGGGCATAGATGGCTCACTGCACAGTTCCAGGGTAGGTCCTGCCACCCAAGGAAGAGAAACAAGATGCCCTGGAAGCAATGCAATTTATTCATGCACAGGTAGTACATACTGTTACACTGTCACCAAAGGAATTCTCACCTCGTGTACACCTGCACCATCTCAGTGAAGCCTCTGGTGTAAGTGGTGTAACTCCACACAACTGCTGGAACTGAGCTCTGCAGTAATAGCAATTAATCCACAGGACAAGAAAAATGGAAAGCAAAAGGTCTGAATCTGCCAACAGTCAATTTATTGAGTTCTATTTGCCAACACATGCCATGGGTAAGGTATAGGAAAGTGCAGCCACAGTCAGCGTATGGTACCTGCCTCCAGAACATTCTTTGAAGCCCATTAGAACATTCTGCAACAGTCATTTTCTTTTTATCAAAAAAAAAAAAAAAAAAAAAAAAGCCTGCAATTCCAGCAGTTTATGAAGTAATTCTGTTCCAACCAGATTTAAAAAAAAAAAGAAAAGATCTTTCTGGGGACCACTCTTAATACTCTTCTACTTCCAGCTCAATAACTGTATTCAACTTGTTCTGCTCACTGCTCAGTCCCAATTACAATAAAAGTATTTAATTTCCTCTTTGATTTCCCTTCAACAACAGATTGCAACTTGTGACGCTTCGAGTCATTTTGGTAGCTCGTTTAACACACACTGAAACCTGAATATCTGCTGATTGTATTCTCAAGTTCTGGCTCACTGCAATAAAGGATGGGGACAGGAGATGCAATCTCTGGAGATTGAGAACCTGAATGTGATTACTGCTAGCTGAAAACTTGTTTCGTCCCAGTAGTCCTGGGGTACAACTAGAATCTTTCATGAATGATTAATGAACTCTAGGCACATCAATGAAACTCTGCCCTAAATGTATCTGTAACCAACTCAGGTGGGGGCCAAAGAAGTCTAACCAAGTAGTAGCCTGTAATTTACAACTCTTGATGTAGTGAATGGAGTAATACATCTCATTTACTGTGTCTGGTTTCTCTACCCCAAGTACCTGAGTCACCTAAGTGATTATTTTTTTCCCTTCCTTGCTTCCTACTCGGCATTAAAGTTATTATGTGGTGAGTAGGCCTCCAATATCCATGTTCATACTGAGGAGAACCTTCCTCCATTAGTAACCCCACTGATTCTAAGAACTGAAAATTCAGGATTATACTCATTACTGGCAAGCTCACTCAATCACTTACCAAGAGAATAGTCAGCTTCCCATAAAGCACTTGTAGTGGTAATTTTTGGAGATCTTTAAATTCTGTCAGCAATATCAAACTTCAAAATTATTTCTTATCCCTAATTTCTGCAACCGGCATAGTCACTTACTTCCAAGAATAATAGACTGCAGAACATATTGTCATCTTTCTTGATGGATGATAAGTTGGCCTAAGTAAAGTTGTTAGGAATGTAAAATAAAATGCAAATTAAGTAGCACAATCAAAGTCAAGCTATTAAAAAAATAGTCATGTGGGCAATATGTGATACTAAGTATCACCCTTTTGCCTACATTGTTGCATAGATAATACCAGCATATTAGAAAAATAATAAATCACAGAAAGCTGTTTCTCTAGCTGGGAGTTTCTCAAACTGTGGGTCATGAACCTCCATAGGGATTCATGAATGAGTTTGAATGGGGTCACAAAAAACTTGTTAGTGAGAAGCAAGGCAGATATTTTCCCCTAAGTTGAGCAGCCCAGTCATCTAGGAGAGGAACAAGAGAGCAGACTGTAATTCGTGGCTGCAAGTATTTATATGTGCTAGGGAACTGCTAACTACCTTTAATTACAACAGCTCACTTTCTTCAAGAGAAGGGAACAATATAGGCTAGAATTAAAATTGCTATAGTTGTAGTTGCTAACTGCCTTTCGTTGCAGGCAATAGGTCTATTTCTCCAGGGAGGCAGCTTAACCTTGTGACTGGATCTTATTCCCCCTCACTTAGAAATGGGGCCATTACCAGCTCAGGGAGTCACACAAATATGCAATCAAATATGGTTGCATTTTCAAATGGTGTAAGAAAGAAAATCGATGGTCTCATTTACACAGTGTGTGACCACCACGTAAAGAGTGAGGTCCCCCATGCAGTCTGCATTGCATCCTAGTCAAGCAGGACATTTATTAAAGGACTTAATATGAGAGACTGATTGAAAAAGTAGAATGATCTCACTGAAAAGCATCTGTACATTTCTCTCGGCTGCCCTTCCTGTCATCCAAACCCACTTGCTTGCTCAGCGGGGATCACCTTTTCAAAGCTGTCAACAACCAAGATGGAAACTGAAGATTGGCACATGAGATTTCAGTCCAACACCACATGGCCTAGCTCAGTTAGCACATGAAACAGGCCCAGACAACAGTCCTTCTCCCCTCCTGAGGGCAGCTTTCATCAAGACCAAAAGAAAAAGCCCTTCTCCTGCTCCTAAAATTAGGTAGTTTAGGGAAATATGAGTGTGAGACACACCCCACATCCCCATGTTAGGGGCTTTTAGTGTCATCCAAGTCCATGATTACTTTCTTGAGGTCTGTGTAAAGTCTTTGAGACCTATGGTTACAGAGCAGCCTGCCTCCCTCAGAGCCCTCTGGATGTTGCAGCCACCATGTACCTTGCTCCAGGAGTGCTCATTAGCTCCCCAGAAGGGAGTGAGGGTGATGTCAGGTGAAAGCAACATTGCTGGTGGACATGACCTTATCTCAGCAGCAAAGGCCTCTACTGCATGATGACCCCACTCTCCCTTTCCCATTCTCACACCACACTCTGCACTGTGATATCCTGTCCCTGGGAAAGCATCTCCAAAAAGAGATCCAGGTTGCAAAAACTAACCCAGGGAAAAAGGAGAAGATGGAAAATGTATTTTTCAGCTGGATCAGTTTTGTAACCTGTTGCATTGCACAACCCCAATGAGTACCTGTGGTGTCCCTAGCCAAGAGTGGGAAACAATAGAGGAAGTGGCTTAAACAGCACTGCCACGCAGTGGCTGCTTGTGGGGAAAGACTGTCCGTGTCTGCTGGTGGGACAGGAGGAGAGGAGACCTGAATGGTGTCTACACAATTTGGCCGTGGAAAACTGCTCTGACAGTGAGAGAAAGTTCCTGAGTTATGCAGGTAAAGGCATAACACAGTGCAGGCTTCAGCATCGAAGCTGGGCAGCTGGACTCTCAAAATGGACATAGTGTCCTGCTGGTGAGGATGATTAGGCATGGGTGAAGATGAACCTGCATTTGACCAGGACATAAAGGAGAGATTAAGCCACAAGACATTCCTAAACCTAAGTTTTGAGTCTTTCCTGCTTTGGTGTGCAAGAAGTAGGATGAGACTGTCAGAACTAGCCCCTTGCAGAGGAGAGGGTAAAAATGGTGCCAGCTCACACAGAAAGGGATTTCACACACAGAATGTTTAGGTTGGAAGAGACCTCCAAGATCATCCAGTCCAACCTTTGACCAACACCATAATCTAAAGGACCAGGTCCAAATGCCTTTTAAATGCCTCCAGGGATGGTGACTCTACCACTGCCCTGGGCAGGCCATTCCAGTGCCTGACAACCCTCTCAGTGGACTGAAGAGTGACTGTTCCCCTGAGGACTGGATGACATGGATGGGGTTGTATTTAAACTGTGTGCAAATAGGATGACCTGTGGGACACAGACTCCCCATATTGTTTTTCTAGTGGTAGAAACATCATGTTTGTGCCATGGGCACATGCCCACTGAGCTGCTGGCAACTTTTCAACCCTTCCCATAGGTTCTCTGCCTGCTGTAGGAAGTCAACACTAAGGAAAAAGCCTCCTGCTAGCCATGCCACCATACCTTCTGACAATTTGGTGTCTGCTTAGTGTCAAACTACTGCTCCTAAGAGAACCCAGGAGGTACAACTTCTTCCAGAAAGTTCCCCGAGCAGAAATCCTGCTTCCAAAATCACGTAGAAACTCTTCCCAAAGCATTTCTGCACTCCTGTCAGATCTACAGTGGTCCATTCAGGGGATCTTTTTACACCATTCTCCATCACTGCAACCGCAAATCAGATTTTATCAGGTTTGTCTTTGCAGCCTGTCAGCAGCATTTTGACTAGCCAGAACAGTTACCTCCAAGCTCTCTGGTGCTGAGCAGGATGTCTGTAAGCTGTGTGGCTTGTTCAGCAATAGGTATGTGTCCCCCAGCAGCCTGAGAAGCCAGGAAGTATCATTTGAGAAACATATTTGCTGACAACTGCAAAGAGGAGATCAAGGTTTAATTCCCTGCCCCTTCATTCTCTGTATTGCTGCTGAGCTTTGTGTCCCTTCTGTGCCAGGTGAGGCACAGCCTGGACAGTTATGGCTGGGAAGGGGATGCCCTGGGCAGCTCCAAGCAGATTGGAGGCTTTAAAGTAGATTTTCTAAACATTATGGATTTCATCCCTGCTTAGCAGCTGGTTACTGTGCCGAAGCCATGAATCACACCACTTGAAGTGATTGAAGGAGGGGAAAGAATAATAATAATAAAGTGGCAAACTAGCTCAGGGATAGGCTTGGGAGTCCTATTAAATTTGAGAGGCTATGATTTCTATTCCCAGAACTGCTGGTTAACACAAGAACAAGCACCATGCTTCCCCAACCCATACAAAGAGTTGTATTAGGCAAAAACTGAGGAGCAAACCAGCAACAGGTCAATCCTGTACTGCTTAGTCAAAAGTTGCCAGCAGATTAACGTGGCAGCGCTCACGAAAAGTCTGCAGCAGCTTTGGCAAGCTTTGAAAAATTTATAATTATAGCTACGGGCTTCGTCGCAAAAGGAACCAAATATGTGATGTTTGTTTCTGTTGAAGAATGGGAGGAGACTAATGGTAAAGGAGAGGGAGTGGGAGTGCGGAAGCGGGGAGAGGGGAAGGCAGAGAACTGAGCTCTGATGAATTTTCAGGGACCTGCAGAAAAAATCACCTCAATAGAGCAGTTCAGACCTCAAATACTGTGCAGAGCTTTGACAGTCTTCTGGTTTATGGCACAGTTAACAAAGTGTTCCTACATCTAGTAGGCTGGAATGTCCATTTGACTATAGACTCTCTGATACTTTGCTCGTACTTTAACATTTTGGACACATGACAAAAATGTGTGTAACGCATTTTTTAAAGTGTTGATTGTGCTCGTAATTTTCAAGTCAGAATATAAAATAAACATCTCTGCCCTTTCTTCCAGCAGGCAGCACAGAGATCTGCTCTCCGCGTTCTATCTGACAGGTACATTTTGTCATTTTTATGAACTATAAATTGCTTTATGAAACGTTGAGCCCTATTTATTGTGGCATATAACTCATAATCGGATTTTGTCCCCAAAGTATCTGTGAACTGGGATGTTAAACATTTTGCATGCTTGGATTTGTCATGCATGTGTAGAGTTTATTACTGCAAAAATCTCAGTCTCGTTGTATTTCATACAGAATATGCAGAATCCCTTGTTGTGATACCAAACGAGAGATAAGAAACTTACTAGGGAGGGCATGAATGACGCAGTAAATTCTGAGCTTTAGAATTTGCTGAGATATATCTGAGCTCATTTTTCAGCAATAAGTACTTAATTTATTCCAAGATGTTCTCTTTTGGCTTTTTCAAATCCTTTCCCTGGGATTTACTCTAATTGTTTGAGATTCTCTGTATGTTTTATGCACAAAAACAATGCTCTTTTTCACTCCTTGAGTTGTGAGGGATTGGTATTTGGAGGAATTTAATTCATTTTTTTCACTTCTGAAACTGCAGCAGTGCTCCAGGCAGATAAGCAGAAGACCAAATCCTTAGACAGTGTTCAGGTTTTACTCAGCTCTTTTTCAAGCAAAAAGTCCATCAACTTCAATGAGAAACTTGCCCAACTGAGGAATTCAGGATTTGGGCCATAATAAATGTTATAGTTGGGCTGTAGGTCTGCACAGGTATTTACCTTAAATGACTTTTATGAAAGTGGGTTGATTGAAATATAAGGTAGCTTTCTAAGATGGTCCTGATTTCTTTTCCAGTTTTGGGAACAGGGGAAGGGAAGGGGGAGGAGAAACTGTACATTTTAGTGCCTGTGAAAAAGAACTAGCAGATTTACATTTATCCACAAATGAGGTACTGTGTCATGCAGGCTGACACAGAGTAAATTTCCCCATGCCTTGTTGGCAGCCCCCTCTGCTCCGTCTGGCCCCCTGCCCCCCGCCTCCCTGGGAATAAGCGGTAATTGACTCTGGAAGCCAGCTCAGGCCAGGATTTCTCCAGAGCAGAGCCTGTCACTTAGGCTGAATTATATGTTGTGCATGGATGAATAACATTTCTCTCTGCTCAGAGGCTAAGACTGCCAAAATTATCGACCTTCCCTCCCCAAATTTACAAACACCATTTTGTTTAGAATTTTGCCCTACCCTTAAGGAAAAATAACCCAAGTGATATGTATGGCATGGAGGTGAAATCGCTGGCATGGCTGTAGGGCACACAAGTGTTTGCTGTAACTGGGACTAATGCAAAAAATAAAGCATATTCAGATCCAGCATTATGCCCCTCTCCCCGGTGGTGTGAAGGCTCTCCCTCAAGGCAGAGCACCTTTTGCATTTGGTGAGGGTAATACCGTGACCGAAGAAAACATTTTACTTTTTTTTCTCAGCATCCTTCCCCGTGGCTGAATGAGGAACATTCCTGCAGAACTGCCTGTGGAGGGAGTAAACAAGCCCCAAACCCTGCAGTGTGCTTTCTGTCTTCCCTATAACCAGAAGTGGTGGTGATGGATGGATGGTCTGTAGCACATAGGGGGTGGTGAGGAAGCTGGGCACATCGTGCCCTTGTCCTCAAGGCAAAAGGGCTGAAATGCTGCCGATCACACCTCAGATTTAGTATTTATGATCAGATACTCCCTTCTCTGTCCCTAAAAGCATGCCCAGCGACTATAGCTTTCCCACTGGTTTTGCAAGTGTTCAGCTGTCAGGGCACCCAGCCACCCGTAGCCTCACTGCAGCGAGCAAACAGGAGGGCAGGGGGCCAAAAACCCATGCTGTGATGGCAGCTTCTGTCTGGTCTTGGCTAAAGTGAGGACGTCTGTGATACTGCTGCTTGATACTTGTGTCCCAGTAGCAACCAAGAGCTCCCAGTCACGCACCAGCACTTCCCAGCACCAAGGGAGACAGCAGCTTAAATAAAGTTCTCAGTAATTTTGCTTAATATTTTGGTTGGAAAATATTCTCCAGCAGTTCTTGTTGCAGTTTTTGCTTTCAGGCTCTGTTAAAATGGTATTGGTTAGCTAAACTGGAAAAGGAAAGAGAAAAAAAAAAGGGAGAGTTTTTGAAACTGTAGCCACTGATTTCTTTAGTGTATTGCTCTCAGTCTTGTTTTCAGAATGACACAGTAACCCCCAGCAGATTTATGTGCAAACACAAAGATTAGTGACCCAGAAGCCCGACTAACACAGCTTTTCTGCTTGCAGAAGACAGGTTGCTCTGCACATGCACTGACTGTTTTGTCAGGAAAGATGCACTGGCCCCATTAGCTTTTCATTCTCTCATGAAAAAACCCTCAGTGTTTATACAGCACAGCTTGGTTTTAATTTTATTGTGCTCTGTAGTAAAGTGGTCTAACTATACAGACTGCTCGGTTTCTGGGACAGAGAAGAGTAAGAACTTAAGTTACATACCTTAATGGTATAGAGCTAGAATATCTTCAACTGTCACATATCCACTGCCTGAACAGCTTTCAAATGAAGAAAAATGTCTGTAACTAAAATATTCAGTGTGTTCTGTTGTTATTTAAGAGTAAGCAGGGTGGTAAAGCCAGGTCTTAACCTGCTTAATCCTGCTGAGCTAAATAGATTTTATTATTGACTCCCGTGGTCCCAGAACTCTGACCTTAAGGCTGATGTTAAGGGCTAATTTTTTGCAGTCTGTTTCACTAATCCAGAAGCTTGCTTGCTGGATCCATTTGCAATGTAGAATGTCCATCTGTAAATTACAGCTGTTTGTAATCATACCCGAACACAACACTCATTATTATTCTTTTGTTCTTTTTAGGCTGAAAAGCCCACCATGAGGGAGTCTGCACAGTGCTTAATCCACACATTAAATTTACTCACAGCTCATACTCATGTGAAAGATAAGATTTTCCATGAAGTAAAGATTTACAGTGGTCCTAGGGCAGTTTTATTCCCCTAGCTGCTCTTATTTCTCTGTGCTGTGGTGTAAGCCAAGTGGGTCTGCTGCAGAGTTTTGAAAGATCAGAGGAAAGCACTCTGCCACCTCTGAATTTCTCCTCCTGACGTAACAGGGGAAAGATAGCTCACTCACCACAGTGCTTGGGTGGTACTTAGGTTTAACTCATAATTGCAGTCTATTCTCCTTTCTGTGGTGTTATGCTGGAGGATGCGGGCAGATGCTTTGGCCATAGGAACCTCGGTGTGGGCATGTAGGCTCAAGGGAGAGCAGCAGACATATGGCAGTGCTGGCAAGCCTGCCTGGCCCAGCTGATGGGGCCTGTAAAGAGCCCAGCTCACTAGCTCAACCTCAGCACCTGATTAATATGTACATGGCGTCCAGTTCTGAACGATTAAATACAGGGTGTGATAAACCTTTTTGATTTACCACCTTGGGCTCTGGATAACAAGGAGTCTCAACATTATCATCCATTTGGCAGTGTGGATGAGCCCCTTTCATGATGGCTGTTGAGTTACACAGCCTGCCTGAGCTTTGGGTCCACCTTCTTGTCAGGCAGAAGGGATCCCAAGGGGCAAACAGATATTCCCTGTCATCCTCTGGAGTAGTGAAGGGTTTGGGGAGCTGAGTAGTGGGTTGTACAAAGCAGCTGAGCCCCACATCTGTGTGGAGAGAGAGGTTATAAGCAGAGATGATGCTGCACAGTCTCTTGCACACATTTAGCACTCAACTGTGAGGAAAATTGAATGAAAAAGGTTGACCTGGGACAATCTAGTTCATTCCCCTGATCCTGTAAGGATCAGTGGTTAGTCCAGTGGGATCTTCAGCATGGGTCTTCTTTGGACAAAACCATATTGGGATACACCATTTGAGTTTCGAGGCTTGGAGAGGGATTGCCTGTAAAGTATTAAGGCAACAATAAGAGGCAATTTAGGCTTTTAATAGATCACTTAAAGCAGGGAAGGCAGCTGTACAAGCAGCCTTAAAACTTTCACTGCACCAAGCCAGAGATTTCTTGTTCTCGAGTACCTGCTTGAGCTGTGATCAAGCAAAGCAGTTAAACTCCTGACACACTAAATTAAGTAAAAAGTCGAGTGGCAGCTAGCAAAATTATCACGTGCTCCGTGCCACTCACATACTTATGTTTGTGTTGGACTGAGTTTTTTTGCTAACATCACCTTTCACACTGCGAGAGCCTTTCACATGAGAAGCTCCACAGTCAGTGTATCAGCAGTGACTCAGCTTGCTGGTGGGCCAGAAAGGTGACATGTGACAGGTCTGGGCAATCAGTGGCAGGAGAAAGGCAGCCTTGGCTGGGGAGAGCTGAGCTGGGTCCCAGAAGGGAATGATGGAACTGAGATCATGGGCTCTGCAGGAGACAAAGTTTGGCTGGAAAAGTGTGTGCAGGCACAGGGTTCTCTGTCGCAGAATAAAAAAAAAAAAAAACAAAAAAACCAAAAAAACCCCCACAGAGCTCTCGTAGTGTTCGAAAGTTGCTTAAACTTTCTGGATTATCTTTGTGAGGAAAAAGAGAATAGCTCCAACAGGGAATGTGGATTCATCATTTATGCTTTTACATGAAGGCTTAGCTGTTTGGAAATGCTGGTGTCCCATGGTAGCAGCTGTCTCACATGGTACAGGGTCTTGAAGGACGAGTGCTGCTAGAAATGGTCTGGAGTTCCTCAGCCCTCCTAGCTTGAGATCTTGGAGGATGAAGTCTAATGATACATATTTTTATACAGGACACTATTTCCTGTATTGGAGACTGTTGTGAATTAGTGAAAAGGGGCTTTAAAAAAGAACCTTTGTGGAAGGCTTGGGGTGAAAGTGAATAGATATCTCTGGAAAACTGGGAATCATTTCCCTTTATTTAACTTGTGTGTAAGGTCTGTAGCACTCATCTGTTTACTATTGGATGTTTTCCCATACCTTGACTGTTGATGGTGTTTGTTTAGAGTTGTTCTGCCATAGCACTAGAGATGTAATTGCAGAGCAATTGTGGAGCAGAGTTGCCCCAGGGCATTGTAATGATTTTGGGTCCTAGTTAGTGATACTAAATACTGAAATTTCCTTGGTATGTAGAGAAAATAAAAAATAAAAAATTTAAAAAAAAAAAAAAGTTAAGATGTATTTTTCAAGCAAGTGATAGTGTTCTGCTATCATGACAGCCAAACATTTTACACCTCCCCGTGCATTCTCAATGGCTCCCCAAAGATACCTGAGGGGAGACAATCATTTCTACTTCCCAGAAACATTTGCATTTTGAAAAAATATACAGCTGCTTAAAGAAAGGTCTGACTAGTAATCTCTCATGTATTTTCTTTGGCTTGCTAGGCTTTTTAAAGAATCAGTGTGTGGATAATTACAGAATTAAAGTGGAGGGGAAGAGTGACAAGGTGCAGTCTGTGTTTTTTCACATATTAGCTAGGAGAAACCAGGTCCTGTTGCTGGCTGGCAGCATGGAGAACATGCAAAGTGCTATTGGGAAGAAGAGTGTATGTGTGTGCAGCATATGAAGTGCCTCAGCATATGATTAACCTCACTGGGTATGTAGTAAATAGTAGATAACTGTGATCAAAAAAGTATTCCTGTGATTTATCAAACTGAGCAACTCTGCATTTTGCAGTGAAGCAGGAGGTCAATCCTGAAATCTAGGGCAAGTGGAGCAATAGGAAATTGCAGGGACTTAGAAGTTAATCATACCGTTGGACTGCTTCCATCTGCTTTTGAAAGACAGAGTCAGTATAGTGCTAGCGAGGATGCTTCACGGCAACAGATCAGGAATTAATTTTTTCAGCAAATCTTCAGCTATCATTTGTGGTAACACAGGCTTATAAAAATGTAATTTAATTTCTTGGGAATAAATCACACAGGACAAGAAGTGTGAGAATGTTTTTTTAATGTGTATCTGAGGAAAAAAAAATGTGGAAAAAAAAAAAAAAAAAGAAAATGAGTGAGAGTAGGAGAAACAGCAAAAATTGAGAGGAAACAAACATTAACGATATGAAGCCTGGAAGGCATAAATGGCTGTCTGGTTAAATTGTGCAGGTAATTGTCTTTGAAAAATCAGTTTTCAGTTGGGAAACTTCTACATTTTTATTACCCTTGGAGGCATAATCTTGTCTAACCTGTCTGTCCATCTTCATCAGCATGGGTCAAAGGAGCACTGACTTAAAGTATTGTTGGGCTGATGCCATGAACACCACTCCCATATATCATGAGTACATAGCTATGGGCAGTGAATTTGTTAATGAATTCTGTGTTTTCCTTATTATTGATATTACTTACGATATTTCATTGAGACTTGGACATTATGCTCCCTTTGGGCAATGACATTCCCCCTCGGCAGTGAACATGTTGTAAAACAAAGGGGATTTTAACCTTGATAGTAACTTCAGTAGCTGAACCTTGCTTTATTGGAAGAGGTAGGAGGACAATTAGCTGATAACATTATGCCTTTTTCACTTTCTTTTCTCAGCAGTGGGATAAGAGAATAGAGAGACCTGTACTATGAATGACACATTGGGCTATTTTTAGCGCTATGCTGCAAAAGTGAAATCTTATAAATACATTTGTACCTAGTTCCTGGCAGCTCGAAGAAAGAGAGCTCAGGTTTACTTACACAGCACCAATAAGCAGGAAAGAGGGGACCATGCTGTTTCCACAAGTCACCACACTGTCACTACCACCTTATTTCAAGAAAAGCTGCAGATTGGTAGCAAGCAGCAGCATCTCAACCTGCTCCAGTCAGAGGACGTTCTCTTGGGACTTTTGACCCTTGTGTGTTTGTGAATCCTGTGCTAGCTGTAGCTCAGGGCGTCTCCAGAGCGGCTGCAGCAACACAAAGGAGAAATTTTCGGTTCCCTTGCAGTGAGCCAGCAGTCCCTGCAGCAGATAGGAGGAGATTCCCCCCTTCAAGCTTTAATCGCTCAGTAATCAGCCAGGCACAGCAGGGTGTTCTGGCATCAGCTCCGTGGATGACATGCTCGCTCCAGTCTTTTTTTCATGCCTGTCAACAAAGGTGGTTTAGAAATCCCGGCTGAACTTCTGGGTTTGCCTTTGTCACTGGTTAAGCTATCTGCCTACTTAATTTTTTATTTTTAGTTTCAAGAGCTTTTCCTCCATGCATTTTATATTGTTCGGACCGTGGCAACAACCGAGGAAAAAAGGAAAGGGGAGCCCTGGTTTCCCTGGGGCAGAGCAGGAATGTTCTGCAGGAAACCTGTCCCATGGAAGTGCTGGGCTTGTGCTCAGGGTGGGCCAGGAGCTCCTCCAAACAGCGTTTTCATGTGGTGGTAACACATGGTCTGTACCTCGGCTGGCCCTTTGTTCTTTGAGGGGTGAAGAGGACGCTGTACAGAAGCAGAACCCTGGTGAATTTCTTTGCAGGCAAAAATAAGGTGTGTACAAAGAAAGAGGTGCCCTGGAGTTTCCCCATGGTGATAAGAGTGTGTCTGAATCCAGCGTGAGATGTTCCTGCCAGATCACATTGTTGTGTGCTGAGATACTTTGCTCTCCCCTGAGGTCCCATCCAAGTGTCTTTTTCACGACTGCCTCAATTTTGATGTATCTTGCAGGAAAGCTTTTATCCTTTCCTCTCCACTAGCAAAAGGGTTGGATTCATTCTGTCATCGAGGAAGGGTTCACACTTTTGTAGGTTTCTTGCTTTTCAGTGAAAGAAAATGTGTGATCTTTGAACAGGCTGGGTTTCCTCCCAGAGAAAAACTGGAACATTTGTAAAATCAGACAGAGCTCTTAGGATGGAAGAACAGCTTTTCATTAAATCTGTTTTTTTATATGGCAGTTTGAAGGCACAGCAGCAGTCCAGTAGGGTTCCATAGCTCAATGTGATCCACCAAGTCTCATACAAATGCTTTTTCTTGATAATTAGCACAGCTGAAGGGTTTCAGACATGTCTGGTAATACCTCTAGAGAAGTCTTTGGCTAATAAAGCCTTGGAAAAGACTCACATCCAGAACTTTCTATAGGAAGGATCCAATTCACAAAACTGTTTTCATTTTTTTCCTTCCAGACTCCTGTTCCTTTGACAACAGTTTCATCTTCCTATGTTATTAGAAAGAATCAGTGTATGAAGGTCATCTTATGTCTACCTAAGTTTTCAAGAAAAACAAAACTTGTTTAAGTCTCTTGAGAACCATCTTCTACATTTGTAACCAAATTCCTATTGAAGTCTTAGGAGGATACTCTTCCACAGCCCTGTTACAGATCCCCCTCAGTCTTATTCCCAGAATCCTGGAGATACTAGGGATTGCAACAGTATCTTTCTATCCAAGGAATTGTTTCTTTTATTTCTCCTAGAAAAAAAAAAAATCCTTTATTTCTGTGCAGTTCCTTGAAATCTCAATATTGAATCAAGGAGACTTTTGGAGAACTTTGATGCCCTGAAGAGATGCCAAATTAGGGACTTCACCCCTCAATCCTGGTATACCTAAACGCCAAATTAAAATCACTGGGAGTTTTTGGCGAGCGATGCTTGTTATACCTAACTGTAGGGCTTGAGCTGGTTAAAGAGGAATGCTTTTTCCATACATGTGAAAAGTCTTTCATTCAGACATGAGGAAAAGGAGGTAAGCTTATACACTTTTCTGTGCACACTTACAATCTAACTTTGCATGCAGACTTTTTGGTTTACCCAAACAGTAGCAGCGGGGAGCATTTTTTCATGGAAAATGTGAAAAAGAAAAATTACAAGTTTCTGTCTTAGTTTTATTGAGAATTTTTTGTTCTGCATGAAATCAAATCTTAGACCATGTAGTTGCTTTTAACCTTTTGAGTCCCACAGTAATATTCTTTGTGGTTCATCAGCGGCTCTGATCGGTGTACGGGAGCAATGATTCTACTCTACACTGACTCGATTTTGTTCTAAATTTCAGTGAACAGATTTTCACCTATACAAATGGAAATAGCTTCACTGATTTCGGTTGCTCACCCACCAAGGGTTTGACCTTAACACTTTGGAAATATTTCCAGCTTCTAAAAATCCCAACCCTGCCTATTTGCATTTGCAAAAGCTGCACAAGTGAGTTGTTTTAAAGGAACACACCTGGCGTGCAGTTCAGACATCAAGATCTGCTTACTGTTCCACTTCAGCTCAGCCTGACTATATACCAGCTCCCCTGACACCCTCACTGGCAACCTGATGAGTAAGGGAAGGTACCCAGCCTCTGAACTATTGGAGCTTTTTTCATGTAAATCAAGTCCCCAAATCCCAAATGGCTCTATTTCCAAACTTGCAAGATTTTTTGTTTGTTTGTCCATTCAGCATTCCCAATAGGTCTATCTGGTGACTTTTTCTTTAGAAATGATCAGAACAAATAGTTTCTGCTTTATTTTTCATTATTATTGCTTTCTTTTGGGGTTCTGTTTCATGGGGAAATTCGGAATTAAAAAGCTTTGTTGCAAACTGGAATGGCATGAAATTTCAAAATCCTCCTTCAAAATGGAAGATATTCCTTCTCTCAAGTACTCTATTTATAGTAGACTGCCCTTTCAGCAGTCAGAGAGGGGCCAGATCATATCATGACTGTGTGCTCTCATGTGTTTTTAACTTGGATGTAAAATTAGGTCTGGCTTGAAAGTAGGTGTAAAGAGTTTAAGTTCAGACATTACATTTTTATAACCTGAAAATGGTATCATTTTGGGAAGCAGAAATAAATAGAAATTACTTAAATTAAATTAGGTATTTTTCCATGGGGTATGATTTAAATGAGACACATGCTATCTTTAATATAGTCTGCAATCTTCTGGCATCTTAGCAAAAAAAATTATTTCTTTTAAAGATAGGTATTTTACACCTAATGAAATTTATTTTGCATACCAGTGTATCTTCAGAATTAGATATTGCTATAAAGATTTTTAAAGTCTTTTTCATTCTTGACTGAGTCATATAACTTTTCTTCATACTGAGACTGCCTCTCACATGCACATTCGCACAAAAGAGAATAGACCCTTCTCTGTGAAAATCTAGCAGCCAAATAATTCACAAATAGCTCTAACTTATTATTTACTGGCACAATCAAGCATAACTGCTCTAAAGGAACAGTTTGTCAAATAAAAAATGGGGGAGCAGGGTTAAAGAATCCCATGACTCTGATTTATACAACGAATAAATATCACCCCAGAAAAGTCATAGAGACCTGCCAAGTAAATTTCTTGCTTTGCTGTGATCCTTTGAGCTACCTTAATATGCTTCTGTGAGGATCTGCTCTGGCATTGGCAGCACGTGTACCCAGGGAGGTCTCTGTTGTTTCATACCCAGACAGGTGCTGGCTGCTGATGGGGCAGGCACTGGTGGGGGGACAGCTAGTGCCTGGTTCCCAGCAGCCCTTGGATTGCCATTCCCACCTTCCTTTTCTGCCTTCCTACAGATTTTCAGAGAGAAAAGAGGACACACAGCTTGTAACTCAGGCCTCTTCCCCTACTTTGCACCAGATATCTACGATTTTGGCTCTCCGTGTTTACCAGAGGGAACTTGTCCCAGGGCTTCTGATGCTACTTGCCATTTGCTTGCCCAATATGCCCTTTCTCCATTCTTCAAAACCACCCTGACCCCACCAGGGTGCCTGGAATTGGGATCCCATCTCCCACCAATCTCTTTCAGCTGCCCCCAGTCTCAGGGTTACACCAGCTTGCAGGGTCATGAGCGAAGCCTGGCAGAGGCTACCCAAGCACCACCAAAGTTTGATGTGTCCCCCAGCATTGGAAGGGGACAACCTATCTTCCTGCTTCATAGGAGACACTGCCTGGGGTGGGATGGGGGTGGCAATCTGTTGTCTCACGTGTGCCGTTCTGGCACATGGTGGGATGTAGCCCATTTGGGCTGGCACTGTCACTCAACCAACCAGGCCTGTCCCTCAGCTGCCTGCCTCAGAGTAGGGTGACCACACCATCTGCCAGGCACCGGGGATTTCTGCCTTGAACCTTGAGTCTTCTCCATTCAGTTCCCTGCAATAACCATCACTCTTCCCTGCTAATAATGTCCTCAAATACTGATTTAGTGAAGCCACTTATTTTAAGGTCGTGATGTCCCTTTTTCTAAAATTTAATAAGCTTCATACTGACCATGTGGAGCTAGAGTGGGTTTGTAAATATTTGTATCTTCAGTATTATTCCTCTGATAGAAGACACTAGGACAATATTTCCCACATTAAAGGGGCTCTTGGGAAGGGTTTAGGAACTCTGGCCAGGCAAAAATAGTTGCCTGAAGGAAGAGGAAAAACCTTGGAGAATTACCAGACTTCTTTTTTAAATTTTGAGACAAATAGACTTTTCAAACTTTGCCCTGAAAAGAGATCTGGTCATGACCTACAATAAATCTCATATGGCCATTTAAAACCTCACAGTGTTCTGGTTAACAGCATTGCACCAGACAAAACCTCCAGGGCATGGGGACATTGCTGCAGTTTTTCCCTTTCAAGCTTGTATATTGTCCACATAACATATTGCCAGTGTTCACAGGACCAAATGAGACTGTGGCCTTTCTTTAATGTACTCAGAGCTCTTGTGTCGAGAGCCTGTGAGGTCAACGGGAAAACATGGAATGAAATCTCAACTGAGTGTCGGTCTTTCCCAGGCTTCCTGGCAATTTCCAACTTCTCACTCTATTGTTTTCCCTTAATAAGATAGAGTTTGTCATCTGCTCAATAGAAAAAAAAAATAGCTAAAAGAGCTAAGACTCAGAAAATGAGCAGTTTTGTAAAAACCTGGCAGATTCCCAGACTGCTGAGCATAATAACCAAGCACACTTATTTTTTCCAATTTGAAACTTTTTTGGTGCAAACTCCCCTCATACAAAAACCTCCCATGACTTGTGGGAAGAGCTACGATGTACAGAAAAGTGCTGGGCTTCTGATATGAAAGCTGTAGCCTACATTTTTTAAATAGGGATGTTAAAAGGTAGAGCCCTCAGAAAGACCTTTTGAGGCTCCTCCAGCTGTTGGATTACCTTCATCTTTCCTCCTCCTTCTGAAGGGATTCACAGCAGAGCACTGCTCTGTTAAAGATGAAGAGGAAAGCAACAGAAAAATCTGTTGTGCAAACCCAGACAGTAAAACCTAAACACTCCTTTGAGATTATCACTCTCTAATTGATACAGAGATGTACTGCGACCTCTGGTTCAACTTTAATTTTTATACCATTTTCTGTATTAGCATGTTATCTGCTAGTCAGCTGACACCAAAATTTAACCTCTGACTTCTGATTTTTTCTAAATATTGTGTAAAAATGTATGTATTTTCCTAAATAATTATAAGGGATTTAATGCTCATGGAAAATGCCAGGTTTACACCTGATGATCCAGGAATTTCTCACTTATGTTGCAAGGATATCTGCCTCCCTCATGAGACCTTGCATTATCCCCATGCATATTCTTTATGTGTATAGAAAAAAAGCACTGTTAAAGCAGATGAGTGCCTTAGCAGTTGATGCACTTAGCTAATCTGAGCCAACACCACATTATTTTCTAAGACATGTATTTTATTCTTTCCTCCCACTCGGTCAAAACACAGCATTATCCATTTATTAGTATTACAAGAGCCCTGACAAATTTCTGCCATTGGCCACTATTCATTGCTCTCCTCCTGTGCCGGTGTAAGGTCTCCCAGGTTGGTTAGACCAGGCAATTACAGCAGAGTTACCCTACTCAAATTGTTATGGTTGGTTTTACAGATGAAAGTCTGGCATCACTATGGAGTAGCAGTAAATTGGGGGTCTGGTTTAAATTGTTCATATGTCAGTGATTTACCACACCAGCCTTTTAAATATATTGCAGTAAACAATGAATAACTCTCTGGTTAAATGAGGGAACGTATGGCAAATTAAATTCCCATTGCCCCACCTGGAGAAGACATGCTACAGTGCCACAACACACTTCTTGGCTGCTTTGGAGCTGAAAACCACAGGGATATCATGCACCAGTGTTCAGCTGTTGGGGTGGGAGGTTGGCTTGAAAAGACTGGTAACTGCAACCATCCTAGCTGCATGGACCTGCCAGACACTCCTCCAGTCAAGCCAAGAGCTGCAAGGATGAAGAAGTGGTGAAACAGGCAGATAGTCTGGCCAGTATAAAAAGGATGACTGTGGAGAGAAGGTAAAATCTGGAAGAAGAAAATATGAGCCTCTGTTAAATTCTATGCTGCATTTTATTAAGGCCATACCATGACCAAAAGAATAGGTTTTGTGATCCTGTTTTCAGATTGTGATAGGCTGCAGTTTGATTGAGTCAAAGCTTAGCTTATGTGAATGGTTAGGGCAGTCAAATGAACTTTCTGCACCTGTGCTGAAAAATAATTACCCCCCAAAGTCCCACTTTTCTTTTTTTTTTCTTTCAGAAGTGATGCCCAACTCACATGACAGCTGCAGTTCTAAAATTAACAACATATGTTTCCAATGCTGGGATATAAACAGGATTTGCTCAGTTAGGAAACAATTGTCCTGGGTTTATCTTGCACCCAGTATAGATCTTTTTAAAGGTAGTATTGCAACCTCAAGGTTTGTTTGGGTTTTTTAAAGTTTAATTGCTAACTAAGACAGCACTTTACTAGCTTTGTTTTAATCCTGGTACCATCTTGTAGGGGTAGAATGATTTATTTGCTTGCAGGGACACATGGCTAGGAAATATCTTCTTTAAATTATGTACATCTTTAGTTGATATGATTCATGTTACAATTGGACTAAGTAAGCTAGCCCTGTGTACTAAAAATAAGCAGGCAAATGTGAAACAAATCACCATTTTAGCAGAACCACAATGAGCTATGGTGGACAACACAGTTGTCAAATCAAGGTCACAATGAAGATCTAACCCAATGCATCCAAGCTTTGGGTTATCAAACAAACATATTCAGTGCAGAAGGCAATCAACTTATAGTTTAAAGCTAGATGTGAGGTGGAGCTACATCCAGTTAGTTTTGCATCAGGAAAAACTGGAGAGAAGCCAACTCATGTCAACCGATCTCCTCACAAACTTTCAAGTCAATGTAAGGCATTGAGTAAGGCAGTCAAAGACTGTATTCTTCAGTCCTTGCCGGTGGTGCATGGAAGACTGATGCTGTTAAGGTTCTACCCAAGGAAGTACACAGCTCAGAGCAAATTCGTTAGCAATGCAAAGTTTAGCATTTCCTTCTCATGCCATGTGATGATCATACATGATTAGTCTTATGCTCTTATCCTGTCCTGGCCATCAAACTTGAATCAGAGGGCACTCTGAAAACTTTAGACTGTTGCAGTCTAAATTATTTTAAATTATTGATGCAACAGTTATAAAAATACTTTTTGAAGAATTACTAGGTAAGAACTATGAATAACTTTTAGAATAGTTCACTTGCAGCAAATGACAGATTTAAGAATCTGGCATTTGACACTAGGCTTGGAAAAAATTAATATAGACTTTTTTCCCTTTTTCTTTCTTGGCCAAACACCTGTGTGCTCATGCACGTGTGTAATAAAGAGTGATCCTTCCCTTAAAGGGGAATAAAGTTTTCAGACTTGTGCTTTCTCCATAAGTATCTTTGTTTCACAAAGTTTCTGAGTGCCAGCACAACACAGGAGATGTTTAGGCCAACATAATGACAGAGCCTAAAACTGGCATCACCTGTTTGATGATACAGAGAGGTGGCAATGCTTCTCATAGCCCCATCCTTTTTCCTACTTACTTCATGGCATAGATGGAGCCTGGTTGCCTGGATGTATACAGCCTACTACCTAATTTGTAGATCACTGGTGAATACCTCTGCAGCCTCTCAGGCTGGAGCTACAGGCTGAGGTGTGACACACCAGTCTCCTGGGCAGCCTATGCCCCAGTAACTAATAAAAACCTTCCCCTGCAGGGAAAGCAGTTCCAGCCATGCTCAGCAGGAGCCACTTCCTTGGGTCTAGATAATCTCACCAGCACATAGTGTCTCCAAACTTTTTCTAATAATAGTCACTTCTTTACCCTAAGTTAGGAAGTTAATATGAATCTGTTCACAGCTTGCCCTGGTGACTTTTCATCTAAGGCCAGAGCTGGCTTTGGTACTTTTTATCAGTTGAATTCCAATAATCACCAAACTAAGTTTTCTCAGGTCTACTTTGAGCCTGGGCTGATGTATCTCACAGCCTTTATTTGTGTGCCACACACTCGCCATGCTGTTTCACCCTGTAAAATCAGTTATGGCACCCTGAGTAGTTAGTTCCTAGGGCAGGAACTGTAGGGTAGGGTATCTGACCTATACTTATTCCCAGTTAGCTATACTGCTTTTCTTTGTATCTCATGCTGTCAGACCCTGGAGAGCATATAGCAAATCGGCAAAGTTTTAGTCCATGAGATCATCCCACTAATTTGTTACTCCAGGCACTGTCTGTCTAACTTTATTTCCTCATGTTAAATAATTGTGATACTGTTTCTTTAAAACCCTTGACAACAAAAATCAGAACAACCATAAATAATCCACAGACATATGGAACTGTTTTGAGCAAGAAAGTAAATTGCTGAGACTCCTTAAAAATGGAAATCTACCAAGGAAACCCCAGCAGTCTCTTTGACAGTCTGCTCTAAAACTTTTCACTTGCTTTGATGTTGCTTGTAATTTATGCTCCTCAGAGACTCTTAGATGAAGGAAATCATCTATTTTAATAATGTGAAACCTTCTTCTGGCCACTTGAGATGGGAATTCCTTCCCTGTTTCCTGTGCCTCTCTGACAGAGCCAAAAGGGGAAGGAGGGCTTAAAAATTGCATGGCTGTTAGTGATCAGAGCTATGGTACCACCTCCCATTCTGAAACATTTGCCCCAAAATTACTTATCTCTCACTGATGGGGTTTCATGTTGAGGAAAGCTGTCTTTTTAAGCTCATGCTCCACAGTAGTGTGATTTCACTGTATTAGTAATTCATAAGGATAGGTTATGTGGTGATGATTATAGTACAAAAGCAATTATTGAAATAGTCCCTTTAATTCAAAATTATTTTAATTAGTAGTGATACCTGTCTTTCCCCCTCCCCCCCATTTCTGTGATAAGTCTCTTCGCTATTCAAAAATTACCACTAGGCTATCACCTTTGGTAATTGCCATCCTCTGAGCTGAGTGAACAAAGGAAAAATTAAACTGGAGTATGTCAGGCAGGCAGAATAGGAAATATATGTTCCTGCAGGAAAGCTACTCTCCTCCTAATTACCCTGCAATTGCCAGGTTCAAAATCTAATTTATGGCAGCATAGATAGAATGGCCACATTAGTCCATTATTTCCTGATGATCTTTTCTACTCTTGATTTCATAAAGGAAGGAATTTTTGCTCTTAGTGCACTGGCATTGTCAGCAGCAGCTCTGGACAGTGATGCTGCACAACTGCACTTCTTAGATACTCCAAAAAGTATGTCAAGCAATCTCTAGCATCAAGGTTTTATAGAAGGAGGGAGGTGCTGCCAATTACAGTTAAATAAGAAAAGCGTGACCTGATGGGCGGCCTCAGACACTGCTGACCACATTCAGAAACAGATCCAGGAATGTTTGAAAGAGAAGGAAGTTTTTCAGCCTGTGGCTGCTGCTGATGCACCTTCCACCTGCTGTAAAATACACCAAATGAACTTAATAATACTTCCAGAATCCATTTTGCTCTGACAGGCATGGAGTAGCCTGCAAAAGGACAAAGCAGAGGGTAAAGCTGCCAATATGTAATATGGGGCTGGCACATCATTTCAGCTGCAGTGTTGGTGCCCAGGGCCAACTTCAGTCTAAACTTCAGTCAAACTGGGGCAATGACTTATGTAGCTTTAAACACACAACAAAGGGGCACTTATGGCCAAACAGAGCTCAAGAATAATTTAGTGCTTATTTAGGAATCCAGCTTCTTAAGTAAGCTTCATAGCCTACTGAGCTTTTTGTTCTCAGAGACTACCATAGTTTGTGGTACTTGAGCTAGTCCCACAGGGTCACAGATGGCTGAGGCTGGAAAGGATGTCTGAGGATCATGCAGTCCAACCCTCACTCAAGACTAGAGTCAGATAAAGCAGTTGCTGAGGGCTATGTTCAGTTGGGTCTTGAATACCTCCCAGGATGGAGGTATTTACAGCCTCTTTGGGCAGCCTGTTGCAGTGCTTGACCATCTTCACAATAAAAGTTGGTTTTTGTTATGTTTAAAGACAAATTCCAGTATTAAAAGTTTTGCCCATTGCATCTTGTCCTGTCACTGGGCACCACTGAGATAAGCCTGTCTCAGTCTTCTTTACTCCCTCCAATCTGGTATTTATCCCTCCCAAGTTCCCTCAGCCTCTCCTCATGTGAAAGAGGCTCCAATCCCTTACTCATCTTCATAGCACTTTGCTCCATATCTCTGTTTGTACCGGGAAGCCTGATCAGAACTGAGCAGAGACAAAAGATCACCTCCCTCCTGCTGGCAATGCTCTTCCTACTGCAGCCCAGGCTGTTGTTGGCTGCCTTTGCCACAAGGGAGCTTTGCTAGCTCATGGTAAACTTGGTGGCCTCAAGGCCTTGTCCACAAAGCTGCTTTCCAGATAGTTGATCCTCTTTGCTTATACTGGCGCAGGGAGACTTGTCCAAGTCTTCCCATCCCCAAGTCACAAAAGTCCAAAAATTGTGCCTAGTGTTGTAGGGAGGCAGCAGATCTTCTGGGCAGAACATCTGCATCATTCACCTACTGCATGTGTTTCAGTCACCACAGACCACAGCACAACTGGCTCTGCAACCTTCCTCTCCTTCCCACCATTTACAGTTCCCCCCATCCTCTGTTTTTTTGCCTGCCTTCTATCTTAGTTCTTCATCCACAATTATGTGGGGTTTTTTTTCACCATTGAAACCTTCCCAGTTATGATAGAGGAATGCTTATATTTTAACTATCATTGTGTTTTGCAGTCAACATCCCTATAAAGCTAATCTAATGGGAAATTTTATATTCTTTATGGATTCTGGTTGTCTGCAGACCCAGGAAGATAACAATGCTTTGTTTTACATTTGTGCTGCTTTGAAAGGATTTCTTTACATCTGAGAGGTGGCAAAGTTAAAATGGGATTCAGGTACTTCAGCACAGGCATCTAGATTCATCTGGGAAGCCTTAAGATATGTACAATGTCTTTAGGAACCTGACAGGTTCTTACAGCAAATGCAGCTAAAGACTGCTGAGATGCAGCACAGGCACTGGACCGTGGCATAAAGACAAATAAATGTTATCTCTATCCATTTTTAAACAAAAACAAGAGGAAAAAGGAGAGGCAAGGGGAAAGCAAAAAAGTGAAAGGGGAAAGGCCAAGCTCAAAGGCAAAGGCAAAAACTATCTTGCTGTCTCTAGATGTGCCACGTAAACCTCATAGTCAGCTGTCTGAAAGTTCAGTGCCTCTGAGCAGTACACAAAGCCCATCCATATCTTTCCTTGTTGCAAAGTCCCTAAGAAAGTGCTTGCCCCTTCCTTGAGAAAGCATTTGGTTATATTGCTTGGAAGTTTCACTCCTAAGTATTCCCTTTCAGTTCACAGAATGCAGAGTGCTCTTAGGACTGGGAGATGCCTGCTGTGATTCATTCTTCCAAGGTTTTGTTTTTTCCTTGGCCCTAAGGAATTGGCTATTTTTAATGGCTTTTATGATTAATAAAACTGTCTGAAGGCCTGCTGGGGTCTTCAAGCTAGTTATCAACAAAGTCATCTAGCCCTTTCCCCTGGTGCCTAAGCTAATGGCAAAGACCCAACACTTGATCTTTCTCCCCAAGCTGAGGCTTGTCTAGCAGGGTTTAGAGTCATGTTGGGGTGGTAAAAAATAACCATAGTTACCTTCTTGCTTCACTGACTATGGAAAATCATATTCTCCTGGAAACCTATCTGTCTGTCTCCTCTTCTCTGCAGAGCTTTTGTGCAGCATCTCCTGCTTTTCCCCAGCTGTTTCTCAGCTGCAGACAGGTGACCTGATACACTTTTTAAAGAAATACTGAATGTACATCCTCACAGCAGGCACTGAACTCCTAGCAGCAACACGTGTTGACTCCTGCACTTTTAACTGTCTCCCTGCAGGACTGCACTGCTAGATGTAAAATCATACTCAGAATTCTGAGGCCCACTGCTTCACTCAACACATCCTAGACCATGCAGGACCCCAGGCAGGCAGAAGGCTGTTTGAGATACTGTGTACAGTGAGATCAAAGTGCAGAAGGGGACTATTAGCCTATGGGCAGAGAGAGGAAGAAAGGAGCAACAGCTTGTTGTGGCAGTGCTTGTTGTGGCACTGGGAGAGAGAAGCAACACTGGTGAGATATTTCTCCCTGTTCCCATGCCTTCTCCCCACTATCGTGTGTGTATTTCCTTTCTGCCTCCCTGGGAGAGGCAGGGAGAACAAAAGATGCACTGAAGAATAGGCAGAGGCATGCCTTAGTAATTTCATAAGAAACCTAAAAAAATAATATATGGGAACTGATGAACTCATGAGCAAAACATAGGAGATGTAGGCTGAAAGGTATATTGGAAGATATAAGTTTAACTACATCAGGACACAGCATGATGTAAGACCTTTGTTGGGTTTTGGTTTTTTTTTAGTGTTCTAGGTTTTTTCATACTACTTGGTAGCACATTTCACAGATAGAAAAGACTGATAACATCCTGCAGGGGAGCCACTGAGTCCAGACACACTTGTAGCACATTCCACTTTTTAATTTATTTCTGCCTTCTCTCATTATCTGGATGTGCATGAACAAACCTCAAGTTTGCTTTCCATGGATGACATCTCACCAAAGGATGCAATTCCCATTTGGTTTGTCCTTTTAATTGTAAATTACATAACTTTCTTAAGGTAGACTTAGATATCTGTGCTTATCATGCATACTCATCGTTTTCCACAGACCACATTATACCTGAGAAAGGTATAGAAAAGGTTACTGGTAGGAGTTGATCGCTATTTTAAAATCCTTTCTCAAGTATCTGCTTGATACTTGATCTTCAAGTATCACTCTGTGTTCATCAACACAGCACACTGTACTGCTGGGTTATAGTGGGCCAGGTCCTGACACCCTCCCCAGACAGACCACTCTTGCTTTTCAGGAACACTTCGGGATACTCGAGTTCAACTTGTACAGTGCAATGCTACTAAGCCAGAATAAGAAATCAAGAATCTGAACCTGGTCAGAATGAGAGAAGATTTGTCCCAGTGGCTCAGATCCCTGGAAACCTAAGGCTTTACCACAGGCAAATACTCAAGAGCTGGAAATTGGTTTTTAAAATCTTTTATTTTGAGCTAGTTTGTTGATAATAGGTGAACAGCATATTCTGGGCAACTCTTTCTAAAAATATATTAAAGTAGTTTTGCATGTTGCTGGAGAACAGGATGTTTAAATCAGAAAGGAGAACAGAAGAATCTTTTACAAGTCTTCAAATAATCTCAAACTAATTAGCTTTTAACATCCTCTCTGCTATGGTTCTGGGCTTTATTAGCTCTTCTGCTTGCCATTCCTGAGTCTGCCTAATATCTTCTTCAGAACAACTATGCTTTTTTTCCAGGCATTTGTCATTTCTTGAAACATATAAAAGAGAGTGCTTGGTTTCAACTAGCAAACCACCTAAATGCTGCTCTGCATAGGAGGTGATATGTGCTGACAAGGAGTAGAAGTCAAATTTTCTTTATATGGTTCTTTATGGTGGGCAAACCTACTTAAAACAAGCTCCTTCTCGAGGCAGCATATTGATTAGAGCTGACGGGCCAAAAAGACCTTTGGGAGACAACAGAATATGGCTTGAGTCAAAGAGTAACACTAAAGCTGGCAGCAGCAGCATTAAGAGTCAGTAAAACCTGAGAGAGTTTGTCTCACACTGAAATTTATTGCACCCATTTGGACAGCCATTATGGTAGTTAGTAATTTTATCTGCACAAGTTCATCTGTATTTGGACTTTCAGAGCTCAGCGAGAGGTCTTGCAAGGCAGAACTGTGCCCAGGGCCCTGCTGACTGGGGCAGAAGGTGGCTGTGCTAAAGCAAGGTACAGCTCTGTCTGAAAATTACAGAAGGCTGTCTGTGTAGATGGCCAGACCCAACATGAGCTGTGTTAGCAGTAACTCAGAAATGAGGTGATGGCGGGACAAAGCAGACAAGGATTTTCTTCCTCTGCTCTGCAGTGGTTGTCTCATGTGGCTTGATGAAGATGTCACTCATGAGCAAAAAATGATGTTTTCTTGGACAGAAATATAGCTGTACTTCATGCTTTTGGAAATAAATGAGACAAAAGCAACAGCCAGGTTAATTTCCAGGGAAATGGTATCAAATTCTCCTGATGAGACATTTTGAAGATGGCAAATTAATGCCATTCTACACTTCCCAGAGAACATTTTACAATACTCCTTGCTATGACTATTCTGATACCTGTGTACTTGATGCCTTTTTCTGACCCTTTTCTTTGTCATTTGACCTGTAAGCACAGAATATGTGCTCTTTAGCAACCTCATCTGTAGGTTTACCCACAGAAATCCAAGCTCATCTGATCTCTTTTCTTGTACTTAGACAAGATCAATAGTGCTTAAACCCTTCTGGACACGTCTCTGCCTAACCTAGTTTTTGAAACTACCATGACTGATGTTCCACATCTTCACTCATCTGGTCCAGTGCTTAACTACCTTTATCTTTGCAACATCTCTCCCAGTGGGATGAAGCCTATCATCCACAGGATCCAGAAGAATGCACTTGGTTCATATAAGGAATCAATGAGTGCCAGAAGGACATCCAAAGCTTCAGGATTACTGTGTGCAGAAAAACGAGGTCTGACAAGAGACTGAGCCACTAGTACTATACATCTAAAAGTGTTCAAAGGAGTCCTTTTTCCTTCTTGCAGAGTCTGTCTAGGTTTTTCACTCCTCCCCTGGACCTTTTGGAGTGAAAAGAAAAAGATCTGATGTAAAAGCTAGATTCCTAGAGGAGAAGACTAAAGGGCATATTTCTCAAGAGAGTCCTTTGAGTAATGATGCTTCTAGAGTATGGCTGTACCATTTTAGCCACCATGAAAGCAAATTGTCACACATCAAGACATTAAAGGTCAAAAAAAATGTGTTCTACATTCTTTTTCAGACATGCAATTCAAAGACACTGTATCTTATTTCCACCCAGCAGCAGAAGCTGGCATCATCCAGACAGCAGAGGGGATTTGAAATAGAAAGTTACTAACATGACCAAATGGATGAAGGAAAGGGAGGAAAACAAAACTTCTGGGGTATATACCAAGGAAAACACACAAAAGCCATTGGCCTTGGTCTTAGAGGGAAATCAAAAGCGGTGTTGTCTGACTGAATCTTCTCAACAACTTTGTCCACTTACAATTTCTTTCTGCTTCCTCTTCAAAAAAGAAAAGTGTCTGTAGAAATGTTTTCCTGGTTTCACACTGGAGGCAGGAAGGTGGCTGTTCATGGACTACTCTCTGAACTATTCATCATTGTCCAAGCCACTGGTTCAAGGACACATTGCAAGGTGTTCATAGGATACATAGGCTATGCCTGTCACTTTTTAAGTCACCGTACTTGTAGCCATTGAGAGATTAATTGTACTATCAAAGTAAAAACCCTCTGTGGCTTCCCTTCTGCTAAACAGTTAACTTTCCCAGACCAGAGAACCTCTTTGTTCATATTCAGCTGATGCAAGGTCAACGACAAACACACAGATGAAGTCAGAGTTGCTTTATTTTTCTTGTGAGCAGGTCAAATAAAACACTGCTGATGCTCCATTTATCTGGAGCGACAAGCAACCACTTGGCAGCAGTGGAAAGCATACACTGGAATCTGGCACCAGGTTCCTAGCCCAGCTGTCAGCCTGCTGACTTATCACTTCATCCCCACACTAATGCTGCTCCAGGTCTATTGGACCCTTTCCTCTCAGGTACTGCAGTACAGGCTCTGTCTGATAGAGCTATTTATTCAGAGATGTCACTATTAATTGTTAGGTAGCATTTTATTTTCACAGAGTATTTTTAGCCAAGTAATTTTGAAGTGTTTTTTTTCATTGCTACCATATTTCTTCAAAGTGGGAGCTGTGAATCTGCTGCTTCTCATATCAGCCAGGCCTTAGGTAGATGTTCCCTTGCCAGACTGAATTTCCTTGGGGTTTTTTTCTGTATGTGTGTCTATGAGCGTCATAACTTGTTTTTTCAAAACAGCCTTTCCTATCAGATTGTTTTATTTTGGTAACTATTCTGGCAATTTAGCTGAAGTCCCAGAGGACACACCTGACTCTGAAGAGACCTGACTGACTTTAGGTTTGCATTATTGGATGATACTTGTAGTCTTGTCAGCACAAACTATTTAAGCAACTCCCAAGGACAGTGCTAAAATATAGGTGGAGTCGATGAACTCTGTTCTTGTCAGCTGTGCTTTATGAGTTGTGCTGTGCAAAGGTGGTGTGGCTAAGGTAATGCGCAGCTTTCACAGAAGCATTATGTATTGTGACAAGCCAAACAACCTCCAGGACTCTCACTCATCATGACTCCTGTTTTATACCTCATCCATTATAGGAATGAGGTATGAAAACATTTCTCTGTTTCATAGAGATATTAACAGAATCCTGGGAAATTGTTTATGTGGAGAAAGGGAAGTGCCCAGCCTCATGGTTTGTTGTTTGGTTTTTTTTTTTTGTGCTCAGGACCGAATGGCCAACGAGGGCAGGGTGAGCTGCTTTTTTTGGTTAATGAATGATAGGTTTTCACAATAGGTAACTGTAGAGAACTCAGACAGTTAATTGGTTTCATCCTTTCAGTTAGCAAAGGTACAAAACCATAAATTTGAGTAATTTTCGTACTGTGTTCAGAGTAACATCCAAGTGCTTTTTAAAGAATAGCAAAGGATATGTCCTAGCACACTGAAGGCAGGAAAGTTCAGTCACTCCCATGTGTGATTGGAGCCCTAGAAGAGTCTAGTGATTTGTTCATTCAGACTCAACATGGCACAGCTAGAATCACAGCAGGGGCTCCTTATAATCTTGTTTGTATGTTAAGTACAGAACCAGCCTTTGTATTTTAAACCATAGAGCTATCTGGCTGTCCTTAAGCAGGGGCATATTCTAGAGTTTATTATGTCATCTCCCTTTTCTCAGCATGATTTTGGCTTGAAACAAATGGGCAAAATCCACATTTGTTCTGTAGGCTATCCTTATGGTGCTATTTCTTGGCATTCTCCATTTGCCTCAGAAAATACCTCCTTATGTTCTGTTACAATATTGGCATGGCCTCATCTGCAAGTCCAGATAGACCCCCATGGTGATCACGCTTCAGATATCTTCGATGAAATAGAATTTGAAAATTCACAGGGGCAGCAGCAAGAAGTGGGCATTTCCATTGCCTCTGTGATTCATTCACAATTATGGACACAGGAATTCCCCACTGTGTGCATGGGAGATATGCAATATCTTCAGTGCCAGGTAGCAGATATAATTATACAGATCTTGGCACAATGTTCTCAGCTTTGAGGAAGCACCATGTGGAATTTGGTTCTCGCAACAAAGGAATAGTTTTCCGTAAAAGATCTTTGCTGGGTTTTAGGCTGGCTTCAAAGAAAGTAGGAAGTGCTTGCTTCAGATACTTTAATGTGGAATAAAAATAGGGACTCAGCCAACAGAGATCCTTTAAACCATGGAATATGTTTTCAACACTGAGTTTGAAATATCATTTCAGAGTCCTGGTAAGATTTACTGTTTGATTTAAATCAGTGCAGCCTAATTGAAGTCAATGGAGCAATGATAGTTTATGCCAGCCAAGGGACTGGTGTCTGTTTCAGGGTATTGTTTTCCCACAGTTGGCCTTGATCTTCCAGACAGTGATAGATCATCTGGGTATTTCAAATACCTCAAGCATTCATACAGCCTTTCTTAGGATTTTCTCAAACGTTTGTGACATCTACAAATTCAGATCACCTTCTCTGTGTTTACCTTTCAGTGTTGACAATATGGTCCCCAACAGTGTCATTTGTTTATTCAAGTCAGCTCTTCACACTAATTGTTGCATTCCTCTTTCCATGGGGAGCTGGTAGTTGCACAGTGCTTCACAGATGGTACCATGCAGTGAGATGTAGATGTAGAAGAAAAAGTTTAGATGATCACAGCTATGTAGATGACACTGGCTAAATATTCTCCCATCTCCAGACACAAAAGCAAATACAGCAGATAGTGTCTGATATCTTTACTGGACTTTCTGATAAGAAGACTCTGAATACAGTTCTTTAAAAGTGAAATTACACAGACCAACTCGACTCCAAAATATGAAGTATGAGCTTTTGTGTTGCCTTTGTTTTGCTGGAAAAGTATTTCAGAGGCTCACTCTGATCTGTGTTCTGAGGACAGTCTATTATTCAAGGCCTGACTCTCCCTTGCTTTGCATTCTTGATAACAATTCATACCTGTGCAAAGTAGGTAGAAAGTGTCTTCATATTGTAAGGCAGTTAAAAATTGAAATCACAAATTCTTCAGCATAGGAGGGATTTTTCTCTTTTTTCAATCCATTTAATGTTGTTACCAAATGCTTGCAGTTTTGTAGAGAAATGCATCTGTTTTATTTGTACCTTGATAAGGCATCCATGCTGTCTGTCTTTGAAACACTGAGACTGAATTCCTGCAATGCAGCATATGCTTAGCTGCCTGGGAACTTCTTGTGGCCAGTGCTGAATGCCATGATTTATTGTCATGGAAAGTACTGCAGCTGTAAGCAGCAGCTTCATATGAAGTATAGAGCAGGTCCCAGACCCATCAGGATTAACCTCAAGAGGTCTCCTGAGGGCCACTGATGCAATCTGATTCGTGAATCTCTCTCCACTAACTAAATAGCAAATGCCAACACCTTCCCATGCAAGTGTTTAAACCATCTTGGGGCTGTTGAAATGCTGCTTATGAATCACAGATAGAATCATAGAATTGGCTGGGTTGGAAGGGACCTCAGAGATCATCAAGTCCAACCCTTGACCCACTACCGCTGCAGTTACCAGACCATGGCACTGAGTGCCACATCCAGTCTCTTTTTAAATATCTCCAGGGACGGAGAATCCACTACTTCCCTGGGCAGCCCATTCCAATGTCTGATCACCCTCTCCGTGAAGAAATTCTTTCTAATATCTAACCTAAACCTCCCCTGGCACAACTTGAGACCATGCCCTCTTGTCTTGTTGAAAGTTGCCTGGGAGAAGAGCCCAACCCCCCCCTGGCTCCAGCCTCCTTTCAGGGAGTTGTAGAGAGCGATGAGGTCTCCCCTGAGCCTCCTCTTCTCCAGGCTGAACACCCCCAGCTCCCTCAGCCTCTCCTCACAGGACTTGTGCTGGAGTCCCTTCACCAGCCTGGTTGCCCTCCTTTGGACCTGCTCCAGGACCTCAATCTCCTTCCTGAACTGAGGGGCCCAGAACTGGACACAGGACTCGAGCTGTGGCCTCACCAGGGCTGAGTACAGGGGCAGAATCACTTCCCTGGACCTGCTGGCCACGCTGTTCCTGATCCAGGCCAGGATGCCATTGGCCTTCTTGGCCACCTGGGCACACTGCTGGCTCCTGTTCAGCTTCCTGTCAATCCAGACTCCCAGGTCCCTCTCTGCCTGGCTGCTCTCAGCCACTCTGTGCCCAGCCTGGAGCTCCCCATGGGGTTGTTGTGGCCAAAGTGCAGGACCCGGCACTTGGCCGTGTTGAACCTCATCCCGTTGGAATCAGCCCAACTCTCCAGTCTGTCCAGGTCCCTCTGCATGCATGGCCATGCAGGTCTAGTGGAGCTAATAAGAAGTTTCATGACAACTAATCCCTCAAGCTTCTCCAGGAATTGACATGGCTCCACCTTTCAACTTTTTGGATCACAAATGACTGGAGAATAAGTATTAAATCTCCTCAAATAACTGTTTCTGAACCTGCACATCTGAGAAAAATTGCGGCTAGAAGGGATCTAGCAGTTTTTCAGAGAAGAGTCACTTGTCCATTGGGCAGTACAGGAAAACAGGCTGTCGGAGGTGTGTAGATTCCCAAATCTCATGTAGCCAGGATGATAGGAAAGCTCTGATTTGAAACTTGAGATGGTGTGTTCATTGTTAAATGAGCTTTTTACTGAACTTCTGGCAACTTTACAAGGCATTTACTCTCTTATGTCAGAGAGTGCACATTCTGATCAAGGGCTTTAAGGAAAAGTGGTTCTTACCCATATTGTTGTTTAATTGCTTAAAATAAAAATATAATTTCTATGATGTAGTAATTAACTCTGGGGCATAAGCCAGTAGCAAAATATGCATGAAAGTTATGTGCATATGTGTCATTAAAATGTAAATTGGTCTTTTATATTGATTGCATGATCTTGCTTACATACTTTAGAAAGAACATTCCAAAATGGAAGTTGCCAATTTAAAATAATGGTTGTTTTTTATAAGAATGCATGAAGAAACTTGTAACTGTTTTCATCCTGATCACTATAATATAATAATGAGGATATTTATAAGAATATGCTATGTTTAAAAATCGAAAAGGTAGAAGGGGAACAGAAGACTTCAACAGTATCAGCATAGATGGTAAAATATTGTAATGTTACATTTTTGTAGTATATTGGCTACCATTAGAGCAGCAGACATAGATTTCCAGATGTTTGTGAAGAGTCCAACAGTTATATTTTATATCTATGGCTATAGTAATAATTTCTCTTCAGCAGCCTAGAAAAACATTTCATGTCACAACAGGAAAGAAATATTACTGTGGGGTTTTTCTCCCTCATCCCCTATATAGCAATACTGAATACTTCAGTCAATGCCAAAGAAAAATGATGACTTAAAAATTAAAACCACAGTCACTAGGGTCAGGACATAAATGTGCAGATGTTTTGTGATGTTGAAGAACTTTGCAGGCAACAGTCACAATACTGTTGTGGAGAGAACTGGAAACCCATCTGAGTCAGACACTGTCAAAAGCATTCACTAAGCTACACTGTCAGAAAAAGCAGTTACTTTTTCATATGTCCCTAGGGAAAAATTAAAAGAAAAAAAAAATAAAAAAAGAAGAAAGAAAAAAAATCAAAAGCAGAAAACTCTTATAATTGCCTTTATATAGCTCTCACTATGTTAATAGCAAGGGATCAACTGTAACCTATAAATATAAATAAGCAACTTACATCTGGAATTTACTGGGCAACCTGTACAAGTGGAAAATTGCATCGTCCAAAGCAGGGCACAAAACTTCAGTTTTCTTTCTCAGGGAAGGAAAATTTTTACAAGCTTATAAGCTGTTTGTGTTTCAGGCACTTCTGTGCCTTAATGTTGTTATACAAATGGCTGCCTAAAATTCTTGTATTTACCACACCTACCTGGCTAGACAAAGGGACATCATGAACAGCAATAAAAATAGCAGAGGGTGAGTTTTTAAAGGCCCTCATTGTAATTGATACACTTAATGCCCATGTATGATGACAGACCTTATGCTGCCCAATAGTTGGCAGGTACTTCTGCGAAGGTGCATGTAGCACCGAGCTGGAGCTTGGCTCTTTCTACCACACAGTGGTTACAAGAATGGAAATAAAGCTCAAAGATATTAATGGATGTCAGGTCCTCCCTCTCCTGTTTATTTTCCTTGCTTTGATTAGTAAAGCAAGATCACAGGTGAGGTATTCTGCACTGCCTGGCCCTGCTGTTACTCCAGCAGTGCAGAAAGCTCTCCAACAGTGGCACAGTTCCCCAAGCAGCCAGAAACATGAGCAAGAAAGCCATGGGCAGCTGTGATGCTTCCTAGCAAAAGGCAATGGTAGTGCTGTAAGTAAGGGTGGTTTGGTGGGAGTACTGGCTTGTGCAAGACAGGCTCTCCAGCTGGGAAAGGCTGACATGTTTTAGGGGATGTGGGGAGGGTGCCAGGAATTGTGCAGCCGTGGGAAATCGTGAAGTTGAAACTGCATCTCTGATGGCCTGGCCTCTTTTCAAAGCCCCAGAAATTGCCTGTCATATATGGCTTGTGTCAGGTACCAGTTTTCCAGAATGAAATGCACCATTAGCAGGTAAAGACAATTCATTAGGTGCAATGTAGCAGAACTGTAATTAATTATTAGATATTATTTCTCACAAAATACATCTCTGAGATCACATTGCATTAGCCACAATATTGGACTGATGGAGCATAAACAAGGGTAATGATAAACACTGTTGAAGAGAGTTGGGAAGAGATGGTTATTAGGGTACCAGTGTGTTTCATATGGGGTTTATTTAACAGTCTCATTAATGATCTGGAAAAGGAAGTGAGTAGCCATTTAATTAAGTTTGTATTTGATACTAAATTAGAAGTTGCTGCAGATGCCTCCGAGGGCAGAGAAATAAATCAAAAGGAGCTAGAAGCATGGTGCAGTAAAGAAGAAAATGAGATCTGGTGTGCATTAAAAAAAGCAAGCTAATCTCTCTGGAAGAAAATAATCTAAAATGTAGCTATCAGTGGAGGAATTCTGGAGAAAGCAGTGTTGAAAGAGATGTAGGAGTGTTAATGGACTATATATTCCATCACAGCTTGGGTATATGTTTACAGAAGCCACGCATCAAGGAGCAGGAAGGTAATAGCCCTTCATTGTAGGACTCTTGTGAGAACCCATCTATAATGCTGCTCTCTGTTTTGGGCATCCTGTTATCAGAGAGATATAGACAAATTGGAATGAGTTCAGAAAAGAGCCATAAAAATGATCCCATATCCCTGGAGATAATGACTTATGAAGAAAGATCAGAAGATGTAAATGTGTAAGGCCTTGTCTGAAAGATGACTGAAGTAGGGCAGGAAAAAAGTCTGCAAATATGTGAAAGCAAAAAGGGAGGAGGATAATTTATCATAGTGACTATTAGGATGAAATAATAAGTAACAACAATAAATTTTAAAAGGGCAACTTCAGGTTGAATGTAGGGAGAAAATTCAGACAGTGGAATTTGGGTTAGTTTGCAAAGAAGTTTCCCAGGGGTAAAAGTAAAAGCTGCATTCAAGTCATTTAAAATAAAATTGAACAACTCACTAGAAAATGCACCCTGCTATCGGGAACAATATTCCATTGCCTGGGGAATAAGGTAGATGACTTTATAGGACATTTCACACTCAAGTCTTTATGACTGTGATTTTTTTAATATGCATGGTCAAATATTTCAGGAAAGTATACATTTCTTCTGCTGTCAGGCCTGTTAATACAAATACTTGCATGCAAACATAACTTTAAAGAAGGCAAGTAGCTCTGCTGACAGCACTGCACTGCTGACATGCAAAAAACCAAGCCTGAGCTCTTCAAGTTTTTGCAGGATCAGAGTCTTAGATCTTACAGTTGCCAATATCAAGATGGTATATACAGGTAACCACATCATTTACGGGTAGGTGAGGAAGTGTGCAGAATAAAAGATGGGGGTCGGAAGCTCCAGTCAGGATGTGTTATTATTGTTATTATTATCGTTATTGCTATAACTACTTATAAATGACTGGTACTGTGGAGTTCAACTCTGCTTCTTAACTGCTCACCTTTTTCATCTCCTGCTTCCACCTCTGTGCAGAGTGTTCATTAGACACTGTAAGACTGGCTTTCTGTACTCCATTTTTTAATGTTTTATATTTTCAATATATCCTAAAATGTCTGTTGAGTGGGAAAAAGAGACAAACTAAAGTGACAACTTGACACTCCTTCAGATGAAGAAGAGATGGCAAAGGCTATGTATTTAAGTGGATGTGAGGGTAACCCCATATTTTTCTCCGTTACAATAATGTAGCATTGAACTTACTTCACCATCCCTCACCAGCAGCGACAAACTCCCAGGCATTTAGATCAGTACACTCCCTAAAACACTGTGGGTTTTACATGTGGTTTTTCTTATGTTCTTCTTTTCTTCTCTTCCCTCCTCTCTCCTTGATGGGTTGTGTGGGGGGCTGGCAGCCTGGTGGTGCCACAGTCGAACGCCCGAGCCTCAGGACTCTCCAGCAAGGGGTCGAGCAGCAGCAGCTCCAGTGAATCCGAGACCAGCTCAGAGTCTGACTCAGAGACTGAAAGCAGCTCCAGTGAGAGTGACGGCAGCAAGCCCTCACATTATTCCAGCCCAGAGGTAAGGGCTTCTGCTCTTTATGATTTAGGGTGGCAATCTGTTATTACACCCACTCAGACCTCTTTCCAGCCAAGACAATGCAGGGAGGCTGTGGGGAGATGCACACAAAAAAATGGAAAAGAAAAAGGCCCAGGGATCCTCCTCCTGGCATGCTATGAAATGCAAGTGGCAGGGGATCCTGGGGCAGATTAAAGCTTTTGAAACAAAAATGAAGAATGTAATAGCCCTGTGATATTTTCCTCAAATTGGAGATGAGTGGAGCACCTTGCAAGGCTCACAGCTTGCTTGAAGTTTTATGCAACTCTGCCTCCACAGCAATGGCTTGCATAGTGAGTAAGTTCTAATGTGGGCTTCCAGCACTGGAAGGGAAATAAAGGCTTCTCTACACAGGGAAGCTATTGTAAAATCAGACTGAGGGTGAATTTTTGAGGGGAAAAAAAGTTGTTTTTCACTTACGTGCTTCCTTCACTTCACTCTTCAGGTGATTTATTTTCTGCTACTGATGCCTTTGCGTTATTTATTTTAATCTGCCTCCAAAATGGACTAAACTGAATTACTAATGGTGCAAAGTATTAATCCCAAACTTGTCACCTGGAAGGTCAGTACTGAAAATTTCCACACGCAGACAAGCCCTAGCCAAATTGTAATTAATATGCCAGTGCTATGCCACCTTCTGCTCCCTCCTCAGCAGAGTGCTCAATGGACAAGACGATGCTGCTTTCCCTGCTCTGCTTTTCTACCAGGGTTGACATTTTGACGTGGTTTCATCAATACACACCTTTACTATAAAACCATGAATTCCACAACCACATCACACACATTAATGTATGTAAAAATATTCAAAAATCTGGCAGCAGTATTGTAAATATACATGAAATACAGTCAGTGTATTTTCCTACTCCACATAAAGCACCCAATCACCAAACTTATCCCCCCAAAACTATGCCTCACCCATCCTCTCAATCAGAAAAATTATACTGAATAACCAGCAAGCCTTTCCTCATCTTTTGCTTAGTTTTGTGAGGCCATGTTTCCTATGAGGCAAAATGCAGCACTTGCCAAAACACCCTCAATACATTTTTCTCAGGTTCCTTATTTAACACTTATCTTGCTTTCTGTCTTTTCCTCACAGTACTTTCAGATCCATTTCCAGTTAATTTTCCTCTCACATTATCCCTTTCCTATGTCTCTCTGTCTGGCTCTCGTTTCCTTTCCTTTCATCTCTGTTCTCTTCCTTTCAGTGTCTCTTTCTCTGTTTACCTGTCTGTCCTATCCCATGTCTTATTTCCCATTCTGAGCTCTCCCATCTGACCCTTTTAGACCTTGCTCTCTTTCTGCCTAGTTCTCTGTTGGAATTAGTGCAGAGAACTCATACTCCACCTCTCCACAGTGAGATCTCAGAAGGTGGAAGAAAAGGGGCAAAGAGAAGAAAGAGAAGGAACCATTGTTGGAGAGAAGAAAATATGAGATAAACAGAGGATAGTACCCAGGAAAGGGGGAGTGTTTACTGTCTAGGCAGATACTCATGCTGCTTGGACCTGAGAGCAGCAATTCCTCATGGAACGCAGGAATTTAATTAACTGAGGCAGGTTGTGGATCTCATAAAGTTGAGCAGGGGACTGAGGGTCTTGGAAATGTGGTGGAAGTTCCTCCTCCTTAGCAGTTTATACATATCCTCTTGAGATCTGTGGAACTACTTTTGTACAGAGACAGTTATCAGTGATCATTGTCACGAAACTGCTGCACTGCTCCAACAGATTTCTTGTCTCTTTGCATTATATTTGTGTGCTTTGCCTTCTAGGACATGCTGTATGAAACGTGCTTACAGAAAAATGTCTATGATCCCAAAAAATTCATGGCTGCAGTGGTTTTCATACGTCTTGATGGGATATGGGATAGGCCTCACCTGACTAGGATCCTACTTCCCAGGGAAGTAGGATGTCTGTGCTTTCCCCAAGTGCCACTGTTTTCCAAAGCCCATCATATGACTGGTAGCACTAGTTCAGAAGGTACTTTTGTGATTTCACTGATTGGAAGTTCTTTCTGCTTTGCATTAATGCATTAACTTACATTTATGCACCCAGTGAACCCACCTTTCTAAAATATATGCCATGTTCTTGCCTGATAAACGGAGAGAGGCAAATACTTGGAATCTGTTTAAAGGAAGGATCTGTACATCTAAATGTAAGTAGTGGACTCAATCCCAGAACTAGCCTTAAAAGAAATTTTACCTATTGGATATGATAGAAAAAGCAAATACAGCTTTGCTATTGCTTTCCTTGTAAACTTGTAAATTCAGCTACAATGAACTTGAATACTCCAGCACAATGCTAGGCACAATATCTATATTTCCAGGATGAAAGGAACTTAATGTGGAAATATGCAGACCATTATGAGGCCATCTTTTTTTTCCCCATAATATGAAATATTATATGCAAATATCCAATTTTTTGTTTCTAAGACAAAATGTCTTCTGCATTTAAGGCTATACAGAAATTCAGTAGCTACTTCATTTCTTCTGTATTATTTTCCTCCTCTCATTTTGAGATCTTTGGGTTGTTCTTAGATGTCTAAACACAGTTGCCTTGAGTGTAAAAGCAGCTCATTGTAAAGCATACATATAAAATAGATTAGATGAATTGCACCCTAAAAGTGTCTCTTTCTTTCCTTTGACTATTTAGAGCCTGTAGTGACTAGCTCAGCTGTCTACACTTTATGTCTGCAGTAAACTAAGAATAATGGCTGAGGTAGAACAGGAGACAACATTCAGACTAGTTTCAGTGAGGTGGACAAATTAAGGTGCCTCAGACATTAATATGAGTAGTTACAGTTCTGTGGACTGCCAAACCTGGAATTATGAACAAGGGACTGAGGCTTCTATCTCCTGTTTTTTTGCTGAAGTCATGAATTCTTTGCATGACCTTAATTAATGTCATAAATGAGGACTCCGGAAAACAATGACATCTTGTCCTTGCAATTATTTCAGATGGTAGAAAAAAAACCTCAGGGGTGTCAAGTCCATAGGATGAGCTACATTTCAAAAGCTAGGAATTTGGTTTGTTGGTTCTTTGTTCTATGGAGCTATCCAACAGACCTTTAATAAGTCTGAACCTGGTTAGACAACTAGGAATTCCCACTGTGCAGGGAGAACTAGAGGGAGGATAGAGTGGGAGGGAAGCAGAGAAGACATTGCGTGAGAAAAAGCGTCAGTGGCAAATCAAGAGTTCACAACTACTGAAGTTTTCTCCTCTTTTTCAATGATTCATGTATACATTCCATCCATGCTTATTCCATCATCACAGTTTATACTCTTTCATTTCAAGTCCCCACATTGTGACTGTCCAGGTCAAAACTGAAGTGGTTTGTAGGGTTATGTTCTTACCCATGCTTCCCTCTCATCAGCAGAGAGCCACCTCCTGACCCCTGTGCATCAAGTCCTTCAAATGCTTGGACATTAGTACTGGTGGCTGAAGACCCACTGCCTGTGAATCCCCAATGTTCCCTTAGTTGCTGTGTGGCATTGGTTGTCTTCCTTTTACCTCAGAAAATAGGAAGATTGTGTGTATCTAACAGACTAGCTAATTGGTAAGAATACTCCTGTCACCTTCCCTTCCTTTCTTAACTGATAGATTTAATTAGGGAGAAAGGGGAAGAAGAGTTGTAGTCTAAGGGCTGGGGACAAAGATCCCCAGGTATGTTTTTTGTATTTGTTTTGTTTTCCAAAATGCTCCTGCTTCCCATCTCAAGTAAACCCATGATTCAGCTTCCTGACTTTGAGGACTTTCAGTTACCTCAATTTCTTTTCTTTAGAAGAAAAGGGGATTTTACCACTAGACCAACTACAGTTACTATCTTTACCTTTGCATATAATATTCATGCACTTTAGCAGTCCTGTGGACTATTTTTGACAAAGACTACAAGCCAAACTCTCCCTACTCAAAACTCTTTGTGGCAAAAGCTCTCTCTTACACATTATATGTGTGCATTACCTAACACATGGGAATCTCCAGCTCTAATTTCATAAAGCACTAACAGTAGTGCTAATAATTGCAATTAAAAAGTAGTAGGAATAATAGTCATCATCTTCTTCATCATCGTCATCATCTGTGCCTTGAATGCAATGAAAAGGCACCGCATTTGAAATCACCTGAATGAAGTCTCTGTAAGCAGGACAGTGGAAACCAGTTTTCACAAGGGTAAGTTAGAATGTGGATTTACAACAGGCTAAGTAACTGATAATTACTTCTTACCCCACAGTGGGCTAAGTACATGCACATATTACAGTCTATCTAATCTCTCAATGAAAGGGGCATCATGCTTCAAGCTTACCATGATATTAGCCACACCTCAGGGCCCTCTTTGTAGTAAGGAATGTAGAGTGACCCTTTTACACTTACATTGTTTAATAGAACCTTACCCAGGAAGTGTTTCTGGGAAATGTTTTACTAAATGTTTCTTTGGGGTGCATGCCACTTGCATCTCTGATTGCACTTGTTGCCTTGAAGAGATCTGAGATACATAGGGACGCTGTGTGGGAGTCATCCCACCTAAATTTGGCAATGTGGATACCTACATCTGCTTGTCACCTCAGCCTCCCCTTTACAGTCAGTAGAGAGGAGTAGACATTTTTGGGGCCCAGCTCATCTGGCCTATTTCAGATGTCTATTTCAAGAGCGTTTTTCACACACCCTAGAAGAGTAGTCCGCTGACTGGAGAAGGAAGTTAGATATAGGTGTATATGTCATACAGATTAATCCACCCACAGTTTTTAAGGAAGTGTACCACATTCTTCTGTTTCTTGGTGAATCCTGGCACATGTGTACATCTGTGGTGCATCGGTCCCTGAAACTATCTGTCTTGTGAAGTTTCCTGGTTTGGATTTTCGTGCCAAACCCATATTTCATTGCAAATCATCGTCATCACAGACTGTTATTACTATTACTGCTTCCCATCTGGACACCTCCACCTTTACCCCTGGAGTTTTAAAAACTGTCCAGTTCTCTGCAAGGCCTTGAGGGATGCATATTTTAATGATACAAAAACTAAGGGACAGAGGCCATTCTGCTATCTAGTCACTGGGAGTATATTCCTATATATTTCCAGCCTTATGTGCTGCTGGGTATTTCCTGCTTTGAGCAAACCAACTTTCTGCCATAGAAAGGTATGTGAAATGTTCAGGGGGGTGGTGTGGACTGGAGGGTAAAGGATTTTCTCTTTCTCCCTTAAGTAACTGCAGTTGGTTGTGTAAAATGGACTGGCAAAAACTTCCAAGTGAATTTTCCAGTTCCTTTTTTCACCAGGCCTGCTCTTCATTCTTGTCTTTCATGGTTTTTTTCTCTCACGTGGTACCTTGCTTTCTTAAAAAGCTACTTCAAAGTACAATACTTTTCAGTTAGAGCAGTCAATTGAATAAATTACTTCCAAAAGTGAGTTGGTATAACTCATGTACATTGACAATCTCAAATATTCCAAAACTATATCAGGGCCAAAAAGTATTGAGAAAAGTTTTAAAATTCTGATTATTTAAATCAGATTTAAATCTGATTATTTATATATTCTTTTAATGTACTTTATAGGCTGCAGGCTTTTTGCTTTTAGCAAGTGTTTCTTAAAGAGTTTTTTAGCAGACATCTTTTTTCAGCATCCAGAAGGGTTTGAATTTTTAAGTAAACCCTGAATGTGCATTTAAGTCCATGATTATGAGAGCTGAGGCTTTAAGAAAAAATAATAAGTGTCCTGAAAATCCTGACAGCATTAGTGAAGCTGGCAATATTATTGATCGTTTTTATGAGACTTCATAGATGGCTGACAAGACTGTAGTTATTCTGCCTAAAATGCAGAAGTACCACTCTAGGAAAGTACCACCTTGCCAAATAATGACACTGTAGCAGGTAATCACTGTTTTCTTCTGGGTTGCTGTGTTCCTTTGAAATCTGTATTTTGTGCAGTGCTGTTTTCAAGAATTACAAGGTACACAGAGAGATGGAACAGGATGTGACAGAGCAGCTGGGAGATTTTTTTGAACTTTCAATCTGCCCTCACTCTGGCCTATGGAGATACATTTTCCCCCATGTGCTTCTGATGTATGTCCTTTTCTTACATACACTTGAACAGTGGAGAGACTTCCATGAAGGCTTCCATGTCTACTGAACTTTTTATTATATATCTTGGAAATTCAATTTGTGCATAATGAATGTCACCAAATAAAACTATCTGTGTTTTCAGCTGCAGTAAAAGAAAAAAAAAAAAAGTTTATTTTACATAAAGAGTTAAGAGTTGTAAAAATGTGTCTTCATCCAAGAGAAATGCTGCCCATATATTTTCAAGATTTACAGCTCAGGAAAGAAATTCCTCATGTACGATATTAGGGAGTATGCTTAAGAAAAAATAAACTTAAGGCAATCCAGAAAATTTCCCATAGGTATTAGATAGCTCGATATGAGTAAATTAGACATTTCTGAGAGAAAGAAATTTGTGTCATATGAATTCCAATGTCTAACTTTCCTGCTTCTTTTAGGAGGTTTTTCTCCCTGGAGAGTGAATACAGCCCTCAGTAGGTGATTCTGGAGATACCTTTAGCTATGCAGGAAACCTGTGTTGCCCTCAGGCACCTCCCTTAAATAAGGATTTAGGTAAGAGTCTCTTTGAAGGTAGAGACTCTGGAAATTCTCTCTTAAGCAAATTTTTTTTCCAGAACCTTGATGGTTACCATGTTAGGGTCATGACAATCTTTTTGATTATTCATATGCAATAGCCAAGTAGATCAATTTTTGGTTCCACTTAAGGAAATTAGAGTTTACACATTGGCTTCTGTGGTGCTAGGTTATGGCTGGCTATCTACTCTATCATTTATTTCTTTTGGGTTCTTTTACCTTTCCTCTTCATTTTATTACATTCAAATTACTGCTTGAAAGAAGCTTGCGCATTGTTCTGAAATAGCATTGTCTGAGCTGTGGTTACATTTGTAATCATAATTATCCCACTTCTTCACTGTCCAAACACAATTGTATTTTAGATGTTCTCTTATAATTTGATCATGTTGTGACAGGAACAAAGAGAAAAACGAACGGCCCCACAACATTCACAAAATGAGCACCTGACAATACTACTACATAGCAAACGTTCATGGGATCTCACAGGATTATAACATGAATACCTGACAGATTATACAAATTGACGGGTTAGCCCTCCCTCTCCCCACTGTATGCCTCCTTGTATGCTTTTAAAATACTTCGTGTAATCTGGTGGCACATCCCTAGCTTTCAGACTAGCTATCCTCCTTTAGCCTCAGCCATATCCCTGCCATGTTTTCCTTCCTTCCTGTGGCCATCGTATTTTCTTCTGTTTGAAAACTCAAAAAAACCCAGTAAAGCCGATGCCATTAGTGCTGTGTGAATCATCCTTAGAAATGATGAATCTTGGAAGCCACCCCGCTTCCCAGCATCATTCAGAAACCAGCAATGTCCCCACTTACATGCCATGCCTCACACCTCGCGTTCTTCTGCACAGGGCCAGGGGATTGCTGTGGCCCGGGGGCAGCTCCTGGACCAAAGGAAAATTCTTGCTATGCCAGCTGGGATCTGGCATTTTGGTGTCCCTGACGGGTCCCCAGGGTGAAGGCGAGAGAGTCTTGCCACTAAGCTCCTTGCTATCTGTTTCCCTTTCAGCCCGAGCCTCCCTCATCCAACAAGTGGCAGCTGGACAAGTGGCTGAATAAAGTCACCCCACACAAAGCACCCATCCTGACCCACCATGACAGCCCGGCACTGGAGGCCCATCCCTACTACGGCCGTGTGAAAGCAGAGAGGCAGGAAAGCGAGAAGACCCCAGCCACTGGCCCGGCTGAGCACCGCAGCGGGGAGGGCCGAACCACCACCACAACCACCACCACCTCAACCCTCGGGGACGGTCCACGGCCCAGGACTGCCAACAAAGCACCGGGCAGCAAGGGCGGCCGGCAAAAGTCACCCCCAGCTGCCGACAGCGGCCCTCCACGGCGGGCAGCGGGGAAGAAGGCACCGCGGCGGGCCGAGAGGACCTCTGCCGGGGAGGGGCCCCACTGCCCCGGGGTGGAGGAGAACCCAGGGAGCCACAGTTTTCCTGAAAGCAGTGCTGGCGAGGCACCGAGGGCCCGGCCTGGGGGTGGCAGCAGTGGTGGTGGCTGCAGGACAGGCCATCGGCGGGAGCCCCGCTCAGCCACCGCCGGCGAGAAACGTCGCGCCCGGGGCCCGAGCAAAACAGCGCCCAAATCCAAGGAGTTCATTGAGACTGAGTCTTCATCCTCGTCATCCTCATCTGACTCGGACTCTGAGTCAGAGCGGGAGGAGCACCCACTGCCCAAGGCACAGGCAGCTCCTGGGGCCGAGCCGCGTGCCAAGGACTCGGGGACCGGTGCCGCCAACAAACCCCACGGCGGCTGCAGTGCCTTTGGCTCCATTAATGCCAGGACTAGTAGTGAAATAGCAAAGGAGCTGGAGGAACAGTTTTACACCCTGGTTCCTTTCGGTAGGAATGAGCTCCTGTCTCCTCTGAAAGACAGTGATGAGGTAAAGTCGCTGTGGGTCAACATTGACTTGGCTCTTTTGTCCAGGATTCCAGACCGTTTGCCCGAAGAGCCACTGGCCATGAGCGCCGGAGCAAACCAGGCAGCCAGCCTCCTGCAGGGTAGTAGTGCTGACCCCCCCGCAGAGAAGGGCTTACCGAAATCTAGAAGGAAACGCAAGGTGAGCCACAGGTAGACGGAGTGGGATGGGTTGGGGGGGCCTCCATCAAGCATTGCTTTTGCCCGCATCCAGTGCTCGATGGTGGCGTCTTCTCTGGGATGGCACTTCAGAGTTGGGATTTGTCCCTGCTTGCCACATAGGAACAAGACAAGCCCCAGGGGAGATGCCATCACAGGAGGTGATGAAACTCCTGACCTCAAGGGATTACAGCCCCTTGGAGATGTTGTTCATGGCTATCTTGTCGTGATCTGCACAGTGTCACTGTGAGTGTGGAAAAAGGAGAAGCACCACCAGACTGTCAACAAGAGACAAGCCCTTCAGCCCTGGTAGGGTAGTCCTGGCCTCATGGAGGATGTGCTTGCAGAGACCTAGGACTGGCCAGGCTCTGCAACCTGTGTCTTACTGCTGTGCCCCCCCTTTATCTCAAGGGTCTTACACAGCCGTAAGAAGTGGGAGTGTAGCCCGTTATCTGCCTGGTCCACAGGAGCACCATCACAACAGCTGGGTGGACACAGCCCTCTGGACACATCCACCCTTCTGCCCTACCTCTCCCACACACTTTCTGAGCCACTGTTAGTACAGGGGAGAAAGCCCCCTCCACCCCATGGCCACAGCTGCCCAACAAGGAGGCTTCTGGTCTCTTTGTACCAGTCTGAACCCAAAAGTCACCCTGAACTGGAATTTCCACCTGTCCAATTTCTGGACAGTTTCAGTGTGCTGTTTTTAGTGGTTTTAGTGACATAATAAAGACAAGGCATTCCTAGAGTAGCAAATTGCCCCTCAGCCTGGAATAAGACCCTCAATGAGACAGCTGCTATGCAGGCTCACAGTATGTCATTCCCAAACAACTTTATGGATAAGACTAATAAGAATGGATTAATGGGCATTGGTGCAAAGTTAGAAAAAGATCCTTGTCATGTGTACCTCTCTCATGATCACAATACAATGGGCAAAGTAGAGTTGGAGAAGCAGCATTAAGCATTGAGGTGTGAGAAGATCTTCACTCCTGTGGAGTGTAAGGTACAACCTTTGCCCCATAGCAGCAGACAAAGTTGCTGCCATGCAACAAAGCAATAAATACAGCAGAACCAACAGATCAAAAGTAAAACTCAGACAGCACTGGAAATTGAAGTGTTAGAAGTGGAAATGGTCATGGACTGCGAAAGCATCAATGGAAGTTACGTATATATGTATATTTCTATATAGGAAGCCAATGATATAACCCTAAGGATCATAACATGAAATTAAATAGTGGCAGGAAACATTGTTCTTACTAGAAGTCCAGAGAGGGCCAGGGTGCAGTCCCAAGTGGTACACAATGATCCACTTTTTTTACTGTTATCACACTTGCTAACATGGTTTTGGCCTGGGTCAACTTCTGTTTGTCCTGACAGTGTCTGGCCCTTGTTGCTTAGTCAAACCTCAGTTTGAAGGAGGAGCAAGATGGTGCAAGCAGGGGTGCAAGCTATGTCATCTCAGTTGGTCTCAGGACCAGTTGCTTTTCTGTTGCACCTGTTTAGGCATAGTCACTGGTTCCAAGAAAAGAGAGGGAGAGACAAAAGCAGTATGAGATCGAGGACTAGGTAAGAGAAGATCACACTGGAGATAGGCAAAAAGGACGATATAAAGATAAAAATACACCAAGGTCCAAGTAGTAAAGTGGTTGAAACAATTCAAGTTTTAGATTCTACTCTTTTGTTTACTCTTTTGCTTTGTTACTGCCTCTTTAGATTGTATTTTTTGAAGATATGAATCAATCATTTCTGATCCATGTTAGCTATATGCTAAAATATAGTGACATCATTAATACCAAAATGCCAGAAAATCCAGCCCCGGACTTTCTGGAATATTTTTGGATCTGTAGTAAATCCAAAACCTACAAGATTATTATTTTTCTCTTAATTCAGTGTGAGAATGAGGAAGAATGCAGAGACATCAAGAAGACTCACTTGGAGCGAGAGAGTTCTTCACGATTAGCTGCCTCTGCCCACAGCATCACAACAGCAAATCACTGCAATATGAATGAAAATAGGTAAGCATTTTCCTTCTTATTTACCACTGAGTCATACAGATAGTTGCAGTTTAATGCAGTGTGTTATTTTTTCCTTTAATAGGATTTATTTTTTAATTATCACAGTTTATGTTGAAAAATTACCCACTGCATTCTCTTTTATTCTGGTTTAATGAACAACTTAGCAGCTTCTGACACATTCATATGCTTGTATTTTTGTCCTATTGCACAAAGAAGTTGTGAGCTCAAGTGTTGGGCTCATAGAATGAGTAATTATTGCCAGAGCAGTGCAGTCATCCAAGACATATTCCTGCTATGATGGAGGTACCTATTCACATAGGCAACCATGTATTCTCTGCAATTCTCAAGGTATTCTCTGCAATTAGTAGGCATTTTAGGACAAGGGACTCAGACTTTAAAAACCATGAGATTTTCAAAGGATGCAGGTCATGAAATGAATGATGAATATTTAGCATTTGCTGGCATGGTTTATGCACACAGACCCCTATCAATGTCAGATCAGTCATACTGAGTTTCTCTGGAGGCTTCCAGCAGTCAAACTTAGACATGCAGCTTTTCAGAGTTTGATTTCATGCTGCCTAGTACATGCTGGTTATCAATATTTTTTTAAAAATAATAATAATTTCCTGGTAATATTGGGGTATCTCTTGGCCTGGAACGGCTAAAATCAGAGAACAGTTGTAGCAGGCTTTTCTGTTGAACACATAACTGATGAGTCTGCGTAATTCTTGTCTTTAATACTGGAAAAATAATGGAGAAAACTAATATGTATAGTGCTTATTTAAAAATATGCATTCAATTTCTTTGTCCTGACATGTCACATATATTTCATAAAGTGAAAACAATACACAGAACAGTTTGTTTTGTTGTGGGTGATTGCATGCAGGCATGCCATTCGTGTTACTGCAGTGTCATATGTTTTACATCACATTTATTTTCACAATAGCATGGCTGTCATGGTTTGCTATGTCACAGGGTTAATTCTGTGCTTCTGGAAGCAGTACAATAATTTGTATTTCACTTGACATTACAGTCAGTACTCCTGATAGCAACTGTACATTAAAGAAACAAAGAAGGTGTTCTTAAATGTATGTTTGCCTTCTAATTCTTTTCTGGTCTGTCCTGCTTCCAGAATGTTTCTGTGGTTTACCCTACTGTAGGACATGATAGTATTCCCACAGCTGGGGATGGTCTGCTGAGACTGTAGCAAAACCAATAGTGCATATGTCAGGACCTCTTGTCCCTCTTGCAGCCAGCAGCTGCTCACGTTGGTGCATTCCCCACAAGTTATGCCACCATCACTGCCTGTGAGGCTCTCCTGTAAATTCACTCCAACTCTTTCTTTTTTTCTTTCAAACTCTCTTAAATTCACCAGAACTCTTTTTTTATTATTATTTTGAGGGGGGAATTTTTTCTTGAGAGGTCAGGCTACTACTCAGTTCCCAGCAGAGACACATGAACAGTTTTTGTCAGTACAGCTGAGGGCTGGCATCCCAGAGAGTAGCAAAAACACCTTCAGACATGAACATTTTCTAGTGTGGAATTACAGTCTAAGGTGCCAGATAATCAAGACTTTATTTGACAAGACAAGTATGAAGTATCAAAAAACATCAAAACCCCAAATATCTTGCACCTACAGGTGCCACAATCTGTCCACACCCAGCAGACCAGAGCTCCCTGTCACTTGTTCTGCACAGCTTCTCAGTATAAGACAATTGTGCTGCTGCAGCTTGACTGTTCATAATGCACCTAGGTGGGCCCTACACAATATGCCAGAGGCATATTGTCTGAGGAAGGTTGCAGCACAACTAGGAATTGCAGCTACTCCTCACAAGCTCTGAGCCAAGGTTTTGAGGCTTGGGAACACTTCCAAAGAGATATGACTTCTCCTGTCTGTGTTAGCCCTGCACTTTGACAGTGATGTATAAACACGGCTAGTCAAGGCATGGGTATATGACTGAAAGGAGGAAAAGAAATGACAGCATCAGTCTGCACATTCAAAATAGTGCTGAAGATGTATTTTTTCTTAGGGGGAGAAGTTGTTCATCTCACACACCCTGATTTTTGCTTTTGTAAACAGCATTGGTCATTAAAGCAGAATAGTTCACGTGTTTTAAAGGTACTGTGCTGTGGGAAACAGGAAAGGTTCTGAACTGTGGTTCACAGCTTCTTTCACATCTAGTTTTTAAAGATTTCCTTGATAAATGGACAAATATATGATAAGAAAACATTTAATTAGCTCTGTTTTCTAAAATTATGTGCAGAAATAAAGTATAGTTTGTACCATCTTTTTTTGTGATTCCATTAAGCATACATTGTCTGATTCCGAACTATAAAGAAGTGAGAGTTCTCCATAGAAAGTTATAGGCTGAAGAAAGAGGACTGGGACAGAGAAAAGTGTTCTGTTAAAATAGTCTGTCTGACCTTAATCATAGTATTAGTCTTAAAAAAAAAATCTTATATGTCCTTAAAAAAATCTTATCTTTTGTGTGTGTTGCTTTAAGATTTTCAGCTAAATTTCCTTCAAATTAGTGCATCTGAAATTTATTTCTAGGCATACTATTGCAGTATGTCTGACTTCTCCTCATCCAAAGTTTCTCCCAAATAAGTGGAAGCTAAAAATATTCACAGCACACATTTCTCTGAGTCCACTGTTTGCATATGTTTCCTTTTGTCTGCATTACTAGCTTATCTTTCTTTGTCTCCAAATTCTGTAGTAGATTAGTATAAACAGTGATACAGAAGGTTGGTCATTGAGCACAAAGTGAGCCAGTCATCCTTAAACACATTTCCTGTTTTAGTTCACATATGGGTTTATTGCCATGGCTTATAAATTGCCAACTGTAATGATGAAATAGGGCTCCATAACCTGAACTTACACTTCAGAGCCTAATCTTTGTCTCCAGCTATCCCTTAAGAAATGGTGAGCAAGTGGCCATTTATCTCTGCATTTTTTTTCCAAGTACTCTGCTACAGACTTTATATTAACTCCAGAATTACAATTTTCCTTGATGGAAAAGAGGAGAAGCATGATACAAATTTGTAAATGAACTCTTGGTCCCAATATTGTAAGCCTGTTTCCAGATACCAGTACACTTTATCCTGCCAGAAGGTTTTAAATTCAAAGTTTTGGTAATATATAAAACATTTACCTTTCTCAAAGCCAGCTTTGTGACACTCCATTACTGTAATTTCCATTTCCAGCTTGGCAATACCAATAAATAAAAATGAGAAAATGCTCCGGTCACCTGTCTCTCCCCTCTCTGATGCATCAAAACACAAATACTCCAACGATGATTTAACTTCCTCCAGCAGACCTAATGGCAGCAGTCTATTACCTTCCATCTCCTCCAGCAAAAAACATAAGGGTGAAATCCAGCCACAGCCACATCCCGGAGACTTCGATGTAAGTTTATGCTGTTTTTCACAATATGAAGCCTAGCTGTATATTTTTCACTTTGTACTGCAGTCTGTGATAGCTTAGCAGAATGTTATGCAAAAAAAATGTAATAACAAGTCTTGTATTGTTCAGTTTTTCTCCTTTGGACTTTAGCAAGGCACAGAAGAAAGGAAAGAGGTCAGGCTGTAAAGCTAGCAAATACCAAAGGCAACATAAATAAAAGGTAAAAGCTAATGGTCCAAAACAAATGGCTTTAAGCCTCCAGAGTATCACTTGGGCAGAATGCAAGCCCCCTGCACCCAAGAGTGTGGAGCATAAGGCCTTTACTATATAAGGCCTCTCCTCAGCCACTGCCTAACCATGAGTGGGCCTGCAGACAAATTCTCCTGCTTGTCTTAAAACCAACTTTCTCATACACTTCTGCTTACTCTTGATGCCAGTGGACAGCTTAGCACCAGCCTCGCAACTCAGTTCCATCAGAGCTCAGATACTCATATACATACCAGAGTCTTGATCACACTAAATGTGTGCAGAGTGCCTTTACAGATAAGAGTATATTGCTACACTGGATGGTAGCCACTGCCTTCAGAGCACAGAAAAAGAGGACTAGATGCTGCCTGCCATTTGTGCATGGGCTCTGTGATTAGGATGCTGGAGTAAAGAGCCTGTTAGATTTTCCAGTTGAGGGAATTCACATCTCTCTTTCTCTAACCTCTCAAATTCATACTCTACCTTCCAGGCTACAGGACACCGCAGGTGTCACATTCTCCCCTTGAAGCTGTTCTGTTTTGTGTGAAATACCTAGAAGCAATTTCAGTGCCATCATATTGATAACCATTGCTGGAGCACGTAGTTAAGCTGTCAAGGCAATCTTCTGCCACTAGAAAGGATCTCTTGCACCAAAATCTGTTTATATATTTTATCCTACATCTATTTGTTGTATTTGTTATTTGATACATAAGAGGCTTCTCTAAACCTAAGTGTTAGTGTCTAAGCAGCTTTCAAGAAAACAAACTACCTGAGCTCGGTCAGTGGTCTCTTCCATCCACTTTTACTATGGGGATAACTGGTCCTGCAGTATATGTTAAGTGTATATCATAGAACCATGGAATGGTTTTGAGTTGGAAGGGTCCTTAAAGATTATCTAGTTCCACCCCCCTGCATGGGCAGGGACACCTCCCACTAGATCAAGTTGCTCAAAGCATCATCTAACCTAGCCTTAAACAGGGGGGTGGGAGAAGCCACACCTTCCCTGGGCAGCCTGTTCCCGTGTCTCACCACCCTCACAGTGCAGAATTTCTTCCTAATACCTAATCTAAGTCTACCTTCTTTCAGTTTGAAACCATTACCCCTTGTCCTGTCACTACATACCCTTGCAAGAAGTCCCTCCCTAATTGTTCTGTAGGCCCCCTTCAAGTACAGGAAGGCTGCTATAAAGTCGTCTTGGAGCCTTCCCTTCTCCAGGCTGAATATATGTATATACTTAAATATATTTATGTTTTGTGAGGGAGAAGTAGTAACTATAATCTTAATTTTTGACACTTTAAAAAAAGTTATCATAAATTCTGTGTTTCTAGAATATCTCACAGGTGGCAAATTGAAGTAAAATTAATTATACAAAAATATTCCAATAAAAAGGCGTTTTAACATATCACAGTCATTATTTTTTCATGGATTAAGTGTGAATTTTACACATTTTAACTTCTAAAACGTAAGTTTAGATTTTTATAACCCATTTAGAATTATAATAATGTAGTTCTTCACTGAATATTTTGAAAACAATTTTAATTCCTTCACAGGCAAATGTGCTGGAAATCAAAAGTAAAAGGGGATTGCTTTATGATCCACATCCTTAGCAAATGTGTTTCACGGAGATTTTCTGCATAGCCTAGCAATGCACCATTTGGTCAACATCTTAACAACCATTGCAATAAAATTCTTATGTATCGGGTTATTCATCTGAAAAATTTAGCCTGCTGAACTGATCTGGGTGTACTATATAGAAGTTGAACTATAAACTATAAATGTTAAAGTTAGCTTTGTTCTATCCCATCGTCACATCTGACTCCTAACTGGCATGCCCAAGAGGTTCTTTGAATTTCTGACAGAAACCACAAGCCATGGAGTGGCTTTTATCCCTTTGAGCTTTTGTCTGTCTCTATTGTATTTCTGTCTGTCGTCTGATGGAGAAGGAATAGTGTTTTCTGGCAGTGGTTATCAACCAAATCCAAGCCTGGGGCACTCTGATTTGCACTGTACCAGCTCATGGTACCCTTCACTGGATGGGACCAGGGGCTGGCTCATGAGGTAAAAAACAACAGGGCTGCAGCCAAGGGAGTGCAAGAGACCCCAGAAGACAGGAGCTTCTGCTGTGACACAGATCTTTCAAGATGATCAGGGACCTGCAGCAAAAAGAAACCTGGACCTTGGGCTAGAAATTCATACCACACAGGTACATCAGCAGTGAAGCTTGAAACAAGTCAAACAAGAGAGCTTTGCTCCCCCTCAGCAAAACACAATGCTGGTTTGGAAGCTGAAGACTTCTAGATAACACACTTCTAAATTACTATGATAGATCTATTCTTTAATAATTTCACTTACTGTGTTTTAGGGTGTTTAGATAGTTATTAACAATTCAGCTCAATTTCTTCTGTACACCATTTTGTAACTTGAGCCCTTTAGGAAGTATGCTGAGCAGTATCTGTGAATTTGTGCCATCAATGACAGGACAGTTATTTGTGCTCCCTGCTGAAATAGTAGGAAAGCCAACTTTGAATTTACAATACGATGCAAAGACAATATTTATTAGTTGCTTTTTTGAAGTCAGTAGCCAATTCCTCAGTGTTGTCTCTGCTGTTTGTCTTCTAGAAAGCAATTCACGTCAATTCAGAAAATGTTCTTCTCTGCAATAAGCCACAGTCCCAAACAGAGCCTTGGTCACCACTGTCCAGCACACCCAGGGACTGTAGAAGGACAAAGCTTATCTTTGATGATATGTAAGTACAGATGACTTTAAAATAAAGAAAACAATGTAATTTCCTGGATTCAAAGACGAAAAAATACGATTTGTCCAACAGGAACATAGATATGGCCAGAAGTATAAATAGTATAAGTTGAGAAATTAATGAGACATACTATATTCACACTTTAATTTTTTTATTATTATTATAAATTAAGCTTCTAATTAATCAGGGAGCAGTGAGAAATGGCTGTTCTCTAAGAGACAGGGAGTCAGAAGCCAAGGGGCAGAACACAGCTGACAGGGCAGAGGCCATGCCAGTCAGGGGTCCATCCCCACAGTACCCAATCAAGGTCAGCAGGGAAGCCCTGGGGGTGACAGTCATGTTCAACCAAGAACCCAGATGTCAGACAGCTCCATGGTGATAAGGCAGGTCCAAGATCATGCCTGGAAGTCAGGTCAGGGTCGGGTCCCATGAGGGTCAGACACAGCCCAGTGATTGCTCAACATACATAGTGACAAGGCAGGTCCAAGGTCCAGCCAGGAAGACAGTCCCCAGGCCAGGGTCCAAATCAATGGGAGCTGTTGCCAGGCCCAAGCATGGCTGTGAAAAAGCTGAAGACAAGCACAATTAGGATGAGTTGGACAGGGAGTAAAGGCTCAGACATGAACTTAAATGGAATTTTTTAGCCCGTGGGCAGAGTGGTGAGTCCCGGCATGTGACAGGTCAGGGCCATTGAGGTTTTATTAGTACCCTCAGGGCTCTGGCATTAATTATCCATGTATCAGACTATTAATATTTACAGAGCCATAGCAAGGCAGGGTTAGAGGGGCACCCCTCTTGTGCACTCTTTGGAGTAAGGGGAGAGGACATATGGGAGCTTTGCATCCCTGAGCCTTGACAGATGCTGCTGTCATTGCTACTGCTGCTCAGAAAAAGGTATCAGAAAGGCAGGGTGAATAGGCAGCAGCAGTGCTTAGCATGAGTACCTGGAGGGATACCTGTCCCTCCCCACCTCCACTGAGTCCTTCAAATATCGCTTGCTCTCCTCCTCTGAAAATAATTTTGACATGTAATAGTCTTTTTTTTTTTTTTTGGTAATTTAAAATTTTTGGTCCTTTTCCTAAGATTATCTAGGGTGTTGTATTATTTAGGTAGGGTACAGAGGTGAAACTGAAGGTGAAATCCTAGTATCTAGAAAATCCAGATTCCTTTTGACTGTTAGTGTTCTGGCATGAAGATACTGATTTTTTTAATTTTATTTTCTGGCAAGTGTGTGAGAGGTTCTGTTCAAGCTATGCCTCAGGCTTCCTGGAGCTCCATAAGCTGTGTGACCTTGACATGCCTTTCATGCTCCCAGACAATTATCCATATCTCTAACTCTTATACCAAAGGAAACCCTGAGATAACAACAGCCCTCTTTCCTCAGAAACTGCTTTCTACCAGAGCTGTGATTTAAGAATAAGAATAAAAATAAGAATAACAGCAAGGAAAGGTTTGTTCACTCTACTTGGTCCTAGGGACAACTAGCAGGATGGCATCATCTCATAGAGAGAATCCAGGTTTCCTACTGTAATATATAAATAATTCCCATAGACTTCAAAAGGATGTGCCTGTTTTGTATGTCAAGAAAAGAAGGCAGGTAAGATTAAATTCTGTGTATATTCATGACAGTCATAAGGAGATGTAAGTTGAATAAATATGACCTCTGCCTCTTTTGAAAAAATCTTTCCCCTGTGCATAACCTTATTTTTCCTCCTTCCCCACCTCCCTCCATGTGATTTTTAACTCTTCCAGTCCATTTATTCAACAGTCTCCATTGAGGAAATTTGAAACTGCTTAGAAGTACTACCTATCTCTCCACAACCCTTAAAATACTTTATCATACCTAATTGATTTGCAACTGTTCAATTTTTCTGCAGTTTGAACATGCACATACAAGGCAGAAAGATACCACTGTACCTGACAGAAGTCAAAATTGTAGCATGTGCTTATCTGTTTGGATTAGAAAAACTCCACAGTCATAAACAGCTACAACAGAACTATTGTATCTTCTTCAGATTTTTCCTCAAGATATTGACACAAAACAGGAGAACTGGTTTGTTTCATTTCACCCCTAGAATACTGTCACATGAAACTGCTTTTGGCACTGTCTCTGTCATCTAAGAGGCCTCTATTACTTGCTTTCTTCATTAGTGATACATCTGATTTCTCTGGCAGGCATCTTCAATAAAAGTGTTGCACCTTTTCAGGGGGAGATATAATTATAACTGCGTGGGTATAATGCCTTCCAAGCAGAATATTCCCAAGCAGTTTTTGGCCCATTTAAAAAAAAAAAAAAAAAAAAAAAAAAAAAAAAAAAAAAAAAAAGCTATCTAAAAAACCAAATAAGATAAAATAAAAAATAGAGTATGTCTTAATTTGCCCTTAAAAAAACAGAAACAGTCAAATGCCTGTTGTGCTAACTAGAGGAGGGGGATTTTCATGTACTACAACTGTCATCCACAATCTGGATGACAGGATGGTACCTGAGAAACACTACCAGGACACCAGCTATTCTAGACCTCAGCTCTGAAATGACAGTGTAGAGAAGTCACTGAAATGTAGCAGATTAGACTGGCTGCAAATGTTAAATGTCAACAAATGTGATGCACATGTTAGAAGGATCAGATAAAACAAGACAGACAGTGTCTTTCCAATTCTTATAGTACCACAGTAGAGGATATGAAGAAATGTAATACAGTAGGTCTAAAATTATGTAGTAATCCTAATGGCAGCATTTTGTCCAAAGTTATGCCTATAAAGTATTTCATCTCATAATCCATGAATTTCTGCATTACTTAATCCAGCCATGGTTTTAAAGTCTCTATTTTAATCAGAATCTGTAGTTTTGAAGAGACTAAATCCTTTATATTTGATTTAAAACAACAACTAATTTTTTTTTTAACCAATCAGTGTCTCTTTGCTTTATTTTCAATTTATTTTCTCCAGATCATTGACAACAGCTGTCACTAGCAATAAATTGGAACACAAGTAGGTCAATAAAAAGTATATCTTGCTGGCAGAGATCTGTATACAAATACGTCACAATATAAAAGTAAATATAGCTAACAGTCTGCAAAAGGCAGGCAAAACCCTAATACCCCTGGTTTGGTATTGTTTACTGCCTGTTCTAAATGTGATATGAGGTACCCAGCATGGCACATATGCAAGTGACATCAATGCTGTTTCCAGTATCCATTCTTAACAAGATTTCCTACATTTTTGGCCATTTCTGACTCTATGAACAGAGCATTTTCATAATAATGCTTCAAGCCAAACTCAGTCCTGCTGTAATTTCACTGAATGATAGAATTCCCAATAACAGCATTTAGGAACAAAGTCTGTTGTCCTTGAAGTGATAAGCACAGACATGCTGTGGTTGCCCGAGGGCACAGTCCCACACCCTCCTCAAAATACTGCATGTGTGGTATAAAAAGAGCAGAGCATACCCAGCTTCCCAGTTTTCCTTATGGCTAAATCAGAATTTACTCCTCAGGATTATTTTCTCACTTGCATTGTGGGTTACCCTTTCAAGCTTGGGGTGGGGTTCATTTCACTTACTTTGCTTTTTTTTCTGGCCTTTAGGGCCCTGTGGCCTATCTTCTGGCAAGACAGTACATCTTCTTCAGCTTCTTTTGGGGGGTGCTTTTTGTTTGTTTGATTTTTTGTTTTGGTTCATATTCTGTTCAATGTTTGTTTCACCTTCATGGACCATTAGGTGCTGTATAAACCCATAAGCTTTACATTGTCCAAGAGACATATCCTGCTGTGAGACAGCATTTCTATGCTTCTCTGTCAGCCAGTAAACCCTGTGTACAGAAAATATTCAACCTGTAAAGGAGTTATGCATGCAGCTTATAAAGAGCTCAAAAGATAACTTCTTAGTGCATCTCTTTGTTTTGGCTTGAGCCCTGAGTCAGTTGTGCCCTGGCATTTCCTGGCACCAAGCTGAAAATTATGCCAGGGAGAGTATTAGCAATTAAACAGCATGGATGATCAAACAGTAGCAGTGGTATCCTGGCCCTGATTATTTCACTTGCATAGACATATCCAGGGAATGGCTTTATTGACACATTCAGATCCGAAATAGCCTTTGATAATTTTGCCTCTCAGGGAAGAGGATTTGTTTACATCAGTTGATTTTCACATATCTTTTTCTTACTCTACCATTTAACTAGCAAATATCTTTAGTCCACAGTGAATCATGACAGTGAGCAGGACAAGGGTCTTCTAATCAGGCTCAGCCAAATTACCTCCAGGTCCCACCAACAGAGCTGAATCTCTCAGGGTAGGAGAGGACAATCTCTCCCACCAGTCATTTACACCCTTTCCTCACCCCTGCAACTGGTAACCAATGAGCAGATGACTACAGAAGGTGATGAGGACTCTTCCAACTCCTTTGCAACTGTTCGACTGCCTAGGTCTTGTACTGAATGTGAGGAAGTCTGATCTCACCTCTCATGGTATTCTCTGTTCTATTATATATATGGTTCTTGACAGAGTTTGCTTTCCTCACTCTTGGTAGGACACATTAGTTCCTCCTCAGTGAGCTAGAAGTCCATCCCAGTGTTTGTCTTGTGCTGGATCACAGAGCAGAGTGAACTTTCATAGCCCTCAATGCCAGGATTCAGAGGTGTGGAATGTGAGAGATATTCCTATGTCTTGTTTTTCAGCTTAATTCCTAAATCAGCTTTGCTGTGGAGGTGATAAATCCCTTTGTGTAAGTTTGAAGAGTGCTCCAAGTCCACTTTCCATAATATAATTACACAGAAGTTTCCTTTTGGACTAGAAGGCTCACTGTAATGGCCTTAGGGTGAAAAGGCTGTGATCTCCTAAAGAAACTTGAGACATTTCCTGATCATTCCTTAAACGTATAAAGGATATTTTCTTCTTCCAATGATAATGAACCATACTAGCAAATAACCACTTTAGCCTAGGGAATCATGGATAGACTGTTCAAACTCATTTTTATCCTGGGAATCTTGAGAACTAATAGTGACACATGAAGCTGGAGGAGGGAGCTGTGATAAAACAATGCACATGAGGAATACGCATTCCCCAAAATTTGTATCAGATTCTTTCCTGGTCTTCAAGTGTGTGATTATGATTTCTTTCAAATCCTACGATGACTGAACTTTCTTAGAAAGGCCATAGTCCTGGAAAGAGTGTTTCAGGATCAGCTGCTCCTTTCAGTGATAACTCATCCATTGACTCAGATTTCACAGGTCCTGCCATTCAACTGTTTCACCTGCACCTCAGCTTCTCACTCATCAGAGATGGCAACACCAGAGCTGGCTTCTAGGTAGTCCCTCTCCTAGAGTGATGTCTCTGTCTTTGGTTTTCAGCTGCCTCTTGGGAATTCAGGGTGTGATTCTGTGGCATTTTAAAACAATACAAATCTGGACTATTGTGGTCTTGCCCTCTCTCCTACTTGTAAGTAAAGGCTTTCACCCTACCTTTGACTAAAATTAGTTGATTTCAGATTAGCAGATTTGTTATTTCAGATTCAGATTATATAGAATTCTTGTAATATTATAAGAAAAGAGACACAATTGTAGTTTATCTGCAAGGTTGTAATGTTTTCCACTTCTGCTTTTAATACAGGAGCTTAAGTGCCTATTGTTAACACTTCTTTCATTTCTTTCTCATGTACACTTTGCCCTTGCATGTTTTAGTCTAGATACTGATTTCACATAGATATTGTTAAGGCATTAATCTGGGTCATGCCCAGCAATCTGTAGAGGATTTTAAGTCTCTCTTGGTCTCTCGTATTTCACTAAATTCATATGGTTATTCTGGGGGATTTTGCATTTTTGACAGAAATAGGAATCCCCACTTATTTTATCTCTCTTCATTTAATATAAGTTAGATGCCAGGTTTTCATTTTGTCTGCTATCTTTCGCAATAGCAACTCTCTCTCTAGGTATATGTATTATTCATCTATTAATTTAATCTACGATGTTGACCTTGTTATACTAAGCCAAACAAGATACTAGTTGTGTAGTTGTGCAACTGTGTAATTTTTTCTTATATTTGCCCTGACTCCAATCCAATTCTTTGTTCCTGTCTTTATGAAATGCCTATAGCACTATCATTTAAATGGGTCACAAATACTTTCTCTACCCTCTGCACTTATTTGCTCTTCTGCTGAACTTCCCAGACCTGCTGGGTCTGACATAGTGAGCACAAGATTCCCATCACTAGGTACCCATCTTATACCATGCCATGGGCTCTCACCCATCCTGCGTGCCATGTTCCAGACATATCCCATAAATCAGCATTTATTTTAAGCTGTGGAATGGGCAGGAGGCTATGATATCCTGGAGGGGAAGAGTATTTTGTATAGTAATACCTTCTCCCCAGCTTCAGCTCTGTCCTTTACCCCCAAAATGACCATCCTTGTCTGGGTCCCAACATGTTAGACGTGCTCCTGTCCCAGTATGAAACAGCAAATAGGCAGGGATTTAGACACCTACCTTTCCCTTGACATAGTTTTCATGTTCTTATAGGACTTTCTTTGGTTCTTTGACTGAAAGTTTAAGGCCTACTGGCACATGTTCAAAACTGGACATGGGCCAACTCTGGAAATACCAATTTCTTCTGATTTGCTCCTAGCTCTGATCAAATTTTAAAGTTGTTACTTCACTGTTCTGCACCATTCCAGCACACTCACTTTTTTAGGGTCTAGATTACTAAAGTTGTAAAACTGGTCTGATATTCAGAATTATGATTTAAGTGTCTCTTATTACGTGCAATTGTTGTACACTGAGGAAGCACTAGTTTGTTTCTTATAACACTTCAGCAACATTATCTCTGAAGGGTATTATAGTATGCACTTGGCTACATTTATGATGTTTAATTGAACTTTTATTAGTTTTTTTAATGTATCCTCATAAAGCACCATACCACAGTAAGAAATAATGTACAAGTGGTAGATTATGTAAATGAAGCAGAAAATGCTATAGTTTAGTGTTTAGTTCATATAAAATCCAAAAATTAGATGAAAAATGTGGTTTTGAATGCAGTTATAATTAAAACTGTATATTGGAGTCTAAGCTACATCGTACTCTGTAAATACGAGCAGTTGCCCTGAGTTGCAAGGAGATTATGATGCAGTAGATGCTGATAAATTACTGTACAGAGTAAAGCTTTTATTGATTCACTTTGATTCTCTTCCCTTTTTTTTACTGCATGAGTTTACATTTTTGCAATTATCTGTTAAGCTGGAGCAAATTAAATTCAGAGAAGGCAGCGAAAGACAAAGGTGTCAGAAATGCGCTGTAATGGCTCCCACCTAAATAGGGTGAGAGAGACAGAAACATATAGGCAGAGGAGCATTTCAGCTGGGTAATGGTAACACCACTCTTAGGAGCTCAACAGCCTGGAAATTCCCAAAGGCTGCTTCTGGAAGAGGAGTAATTACCATGCCCTCAGCCATCTCCCCTCACGCTGGGATCCCGCGCAACATAACAAGGGATAGAAACGCCGTCTGTCCTGCTGGTTTTCCACAACCTCCCAGAGAAAGTGGTGGCAAAGCGAGTGGGAGAAATTCTGGACAGTAGCAGATTGTCTGATAAATTTCATCCTGGATTCAGCTACAGCCGTGCTACTGTGGCTGCCCTTGTCAAAGTCATAAATGGTTTGAATGCCGTGGCTGAAAAGGAAGCCTGGCCTTGTTTGTACTATCAGATCTAGCCATGGGGGGGTTATTCTGTCTAAGGCTGGATTCTGTGGCAGTGCCTAGGTGACTGGTTGGTGTTGACTGAGAATGTGCTGAAATGGTTCCAGTGGTACTTGATTGCTTTCCCCAATCAACATCAGTAGGATACATTCTCCTCGAGAGCAGCCAGTTTCACATAATGACACTTGATCCCAGGGAGAATTCACCAGTGGCCTGGCTTCACTGGCACTGATGCTTTAGGCTCTTTCTCTCGCCTTTCAGGGAGATATATGAGATGCATTAGAGCAGTGTATTAGAACTCTTTTTTGGCTTTGTTGAAGATGACTATATTTCTCAAAGTACCAACAATCAGATATTCAGAAACAAATGACTTTCTTGTGCAGTCAAGATTATTAATAGAGATAAAACACTTGTTTGTACCTGTTAATTTGAAGTCAGCCTTCTTTTTTATTTTATTTTTTTAAAGAGGCCTAAATTCTGTTCGTAAATCTGGAATGACAGTGTTGACACCAATGGATATGTACAGTTGTAAATAACTTTAAAAGGAGAATCTGACTCAATTGTCTGAAAACCAGAAGCCACTGAATAACTTTCTGTGAGACTTTTTACGTTCATGACCAGTAACTTTTAGCCTGACAAAGAGACTCCAGTGCTGCTTCTACTACTTATATCCACCCCAATTAAACCAATAGCCTGCTACCATTTTAATCCTATATAAATTTTCTCTATTTCCTGGTTTCTCAGGCTGTAGCCAGGCTTTAATCTGCAGAGAGAGTAAAGACTTTAGACCAAAGACCTAAAAGGCAACTAGCCTCAGATCTTTCTGAATCTCATCAAGGGGAAAACAACCTCAAGATGACTTTCAATGATATCATAAAGTATCCAGAATTTGCATGCAATCAGATTACCTGCAAATTCTCCAGTCTGCGATTACTGCCATTTTCACTAAATAGGCCAAGGTACAAAGGAGATTTGGATGAACCTCCAAGTTTGTAAGAGATATGAGTAATTGTAACCTAAGTGTCTATGAAATCAGAATATGACTAAAAGACAATTTTGTGATGATCTTAGATACAGTAGGGAAAAAAAGCATTACAATGTGAAAAAAAAAAAAAAAAATTAAAAAATAATTGATTTATGCATCATCTTTCTCACATGTCCATGAGCTGAGGTAACCTGTTATCTTCAAACAGCCTATAGAAAGGGTTTATTTTCTGTTTTGTTTTGGTGTTTACTTCATGACATAATAATTTGCACCAGCATACTGAATTTTAAAATACAAATTATGTTCGTGTGCAATGGAAACCTAAACAAATCTGAATTTGAAACCTTTCTTTTCCATTAAAAAAATCAGAAAATAATGAAATCCAAGCACATCCCTATTTTGTTACTAAAATTATGTAAGAAATGTATGCAATCTGCATAAAGATGCATTAAATCTATAGGACCTTCCAGTTTTCCATTTTCCCCAACACCCCTTAGCAATCTGAATAGGAAATTTAATAACATGTGGGGATACATTGAATAGTATCTTGTGGGTGACACAAAGTAATCAGAGTTTGACTTGGCATGTTTATTAACACTCTGTTTAGGAAACTAGAAGAAAACATACCCTATCCATTTTTTCCCAATTAATCCTAATTTTTTTTAGGAATCCTCTGATTTGTGAATCAATCTGGTATAGTTTTTTTCCTATGGAAATATGTAAACATTTGCATTGAGAACATATACGCTTTGCTTTAAAATCACCTTTTAATAGTTTCATTTTTATATTAGGCTTCCAGAAAAACAATTGGACTTGGTACAAACTGATGACTTAAGTTTTTGCATGTTGCGTTGTGGTTACCCACCCTGTAGCAGGGCCCTCAAAGCAGGCTTCTTGCTTCAGTAATGTGCATGCTTCTTGCTAATAATTTCATTGTTAATCATAACTTGGGAGACAAGGTGGAAGACATTTTGCAATTAGCTTAAAAATAAGTTATCCATAATTAGAATTGTGTTACCTCACTTTTTACAATCTCTTACCATGCTCCAGACAAGTTAGACACGCAGTCCTGGGTGAAGGGAAGGAATGTTGCAAAGGATGTATTTTGATGACCTGAATTTGAAAGTAACATGTGCAGGTTCATCACTTTGATCATTTCAGGGAGCTGAGATCACTCTTATGTTGATTTACTCTGCTTTGCTTTGCTTTTTGGCACTTCATGGTGAACCATCTTACCAAGGCCGTTGCACCAGATGAAAAGAGAGAGGGCTTAATATGTTTTTAGAATTCTTACAATTGTTCTGGCAGGTAGTTATTTTTCTGCATCAAGCTAACACTGTTTCAGTCTCTGATACTTCATAATTGACCATGAGCAAATCCAGATGGTTTGTATCATTAAGATAATGTTTGCAACTTGATGGTTGTGAGATGCTGGGTCACCAACTTGTCCTTAGTCCCCTTTCTCACTGACTAGCTAGAGTAAGCTGGGGAGAAATTCCACTGTTGAGGGAGAATAACATTTTAGAGTTGAAGCAAAGTAACTGTTTTTCTTCAAATCAACAAGCTTTTTAGAGCAGAGGTCATTCAAAATTAGCCAGACTATGAATCTTATCACATCTAGTGATATTCAGACTTTCTTCTCTTCAGAATCAGATTGACTAATCTTCTGTGATGCAATTCAATGTCCTTGAAACTGTGTGCACAGAAGTAGAAAGATAGAGCCTAAGTAAACACGGTGCCAAATGTTTTATAGCCTGAAGGAAGTGTATGTGGCTGTCCTCTTCTGTCAAGAAGCTCCCCCTTGCTCCCACTGATCTCAGTTATGGATCTCAGCATGTTCTTACTGCTTTCAGCAAGAATGTTTTACTCATCCATCCCACTGACTCCAGTGTTTAGATCTGTATCTTCTCTGACTCACGCAAAACATTTTTTAAACAAGTGTGCTGAAAAATCCCTATTAGAAAAACCAAAAATAACAAACAAACAAACAAAAAATTTTAATTTTTTTTTTAATTAAAAAGTATTGTGTAATGGTTTGGGCTGGGATAGAGTCAATTTTCTTCCTAGTAGTTCATATGGTGCTGTGTTTTGGATTTGTGACCAAAAAAATGTGTTGATAACACACGGGTGCTTCAGCTATTGCTGAGCAGTGCTCACACAGTCGGAGCCTTTGCTGTTTCTCACACCATCTCACCAGCAAACCAGCTGGAGGTGCACAGGGAGCTGGGAGAGGACACAGCCAGGAATGACAGCTGACCCCAAGTGACCAGAGGGCTATCCCATACCACAGGACATTATGCTCAGCAATAAAAGCTGGGGGAAGAAGGAGAAAGAGGGGCTGTGGAGAGTGATGGCATTTGTCTTCCCAAGTAATTAGTAAGTGTGATGAAGCCCCTCTTTCCTGGAGATGACTGAGTATTAGCCTGATGATAGGAAGCAGTGAATGAATTCCTTATTCCACTTTGCTTTACCCATTAAACTGTTTTTATCTCAACCCACGAGTTTTCTCACTTTTGTCCTTCCAGTTCTCTCCCCCATCCTGCTGAGGAGAGTGAGCAAGTGGCTGCGTGGGGCTGAGCTGCCAGCCAGCATTAGCCTACAGCGTATTGCTGAGTGGCAATAATGCCATATCATTTATAACAAAACACCAAGCACTTCAAAGCATGAGTGGTAAAAACATCAGAATTCACACTGACTACTCAGGAATATCTCATTTTCATTAGATAAGGGCAAAGGGATGACACTCTAACCAATACTAAGAGAACTGTTTTGCAAAGCAAATCTTCCTTCTCTGAGAGAGACAAGGACATTTCATTAACCACAGTATAAACTGAGGAGATCCAGGACATATTTTAGCCAAATAGGGAAAGAAAGGTGTCATCTCCCACATATATGGGACTGGAAAGATCTGCAGGGTCAGGAAATACGAAGACTTTCATGAAATACAACAACTGGACATGCTAGGCTATGGCCTGAAATGACACAAGAAATGTGTCACCACACTTAGCCACAGTGACTAAGAAAGGTGCAACAGGGAGAGCTTATGGGAGGAGGTAAAAAAATTTGCTCCCGCCATGAGGTGCTCACCAGTCATTGCCATGGAGACATCAGGTTATTTTTTTCAGTTTCAATGGAAGTGGGTAAGTCTAGATCAGAAATGGAGTTGTGGATTTCAGCACAGAGGCAGCAGTTGAATATGTGCCCTGCAGTTGGTAGGTCAGGTAGGTTAAGGAAGGGATGCAGTCTCAGATCTGTTTGAGGAGAAATCAATGGAGGAATTGGCACAAACAATGCCAGAGGAATTGCAGCAGGTGGCCCAGCACTGAGTCAGAGATGAACTCCAGGCAGTAAAAGTAAACAGCACTCACAGCTTGCTTACAGATATGAGGGAGAAAGGGGGTGAGATGGTAGTTGTGGGAGCAAGCGGGTTCGATGTTTGTTTTTAAAGTGGAGAGATTGTTTTGAAAAGAGGAAGAAGCAAAGCAAAAGACAATGTACAGAGAGGAGTAGAAAAAGAGGTAAGCCAGCACCAGGGGAAGGAGGAGATGGAATAACTTGTTCCACTTAATGCTTGCATCCGTTTTGCAGATCAAAATTTGAAAAGCAGTTTATGTAATCCATAAAAACACATTTTATTAGCTTTTTCTTGCTTCGAATCACTGACTTCTAAAGAATGAGAACAGCCATAAATGCTATTGTCTCCACAGGCAGCAATTCAGAAATAAAAGATGCACGGTTACATGATAAGTGTATTTTCTTCATACAAAATATTTGCAAATCAGGTTTAAAATAAGAAAAAAGTGCCTTGAAAATATTCTGTACTTCAGACAATAGTAAAATGTCTTCTTATTTTTCCCTGGTAGGCCACGCAATGCAGATTACTTTATGCAGGAAGCTAAACGGAAGAAGCATAAAGCAGATGCAATGGTGAGAACATTTTCTTTCCAGTTATGTTGCTCCAAATTATTTTTTTAATGCATTTTCTTCATCAGCGCAGTATTGCAGGGGTAATTATAAAATCTATTATAAGCATGGCTAGGCCTGTTAAATTAAGAAATGTTTATATAAGCAAATGTTCATAGCCCAATAAACTATGACTTAACAAATAATGACTTACTGAGATAAAGGCCTGGATAAATAAAATTTTCCATTTATTCCTTTGTTTTAATTAGTAACTATAGCAATGGACGCTGTGTAAGGGATCCACATATCTGTCTTCTCAGTTTAACTAGTTGGCTAGGTTCTATAATTGTATCCCCAAATTTGGCCTGGTGGCTGAAGTATTTTTACTTTTTTTAAAGAGTGTTGGCTCTTCAGTGCAGAAAGAATCCTGGTTTCATGTCAGACCTCTCCTAACATAATCAAAAGCATACAAGGAATTTGTGTAACCCTAGAGAAACACCTCGCACACAAAAGACCAGTACAACAAACAGATTCTTGGCCCTGGCTTTGATCTATTTAAAAATATAGCTGGTAAGAACCTCTTGAAAAAGGGGGATCTGGGTTTATATGGAAGATGATTGTCTTTCCAAACAAATGAGTGCAAGGAAGTATGCAGGAGCTCTTGTTTCACCATCTCTCAGCTTTCTCCAAGGCTACAACTGTCCAGCACTATGAATAAACTAGAACATCCTTAAAAACATTAGGCCCCTGGTATGGCAGACACAATATAAGGGGTGGGACCCTGTGTTAATATGGGTATCTTGCAGGTGGGAATAGCTTCAGTTCTGCCTTGCTCTATCAGACAGACACTTTTTTGTTACAGAAGTAGAGAAGAAGAAAGGTAGGTCAGAGCCTCTGTTTTTTAATCTCTCTCAGCTGCACAGAGTGTAAAAAAGTCCAAGGAAGAAGAAGCAGGCCCTTAATATAGGACACTAACACTTTTTACACTCTAGCTAAGTCTATTAGCACAAATTTCCATGGTTTATTCAGTTCCCTATTACTCTACAGTGAGTCTCAAATTAGAAAATACTGTGGAAAAGTAAAAATGGTGCATTTTAGTGTGTTGTTTAAACTTAATTGAAAAAAAAAGAACAAAACAACCACTTAATATGCAAAGGAAATTCTTAGCCTGAAGAGTAATGTTTTTATGGTAGACTCCCAAAAACAGGAGGTGCAGCATTGTTTTGTGCTCTGCCACTGGTTTCCTGAATGAAAGTCACTTGGGAACAGTTTAAACAGCCTCCCATCTGTGTTAGGGGATTGAACATCCTTCACACTCAGCTTCCATACACAGGGACCAGCACCTTACTCACACCTTGAGAATCACTCTCTGCAGGTACTTCCTCTCCCTCACTGACTGTGTAGGGATCCTGGAGGAACTGCCATATTGCCAAAGTGCCTCCACACACTTTGAATCATCTTCCTGGGCTCAATACCTCCTACTCTGGCACCACAATGCCTAACAGGCACTTAGAGTGAGCAGCCTGGAAATTACTCTAAGTGTCTCTGCTCAGCTTTAGTCCCCCACCTGTGAAATTGGGATAATAGCACTTCCGCCCGCATAAGAGCATTGGGGAGAGAAATATAATAAAAAGTTTGTGAAGTTCTCTGGTATGATCACAATGGGAGTCATATAAGAACCTAAAATAGATTGAAGCCAGTGTGCCATTCCAAAGCTACTATTTAAAATCTTTATCCCTTGGAAAAGAATAAGGTCCATTAACCTTTCACTGTGTGCATCAGATTTCAGCCAAATGCATCCAGTCCATTAATGGGCTTTATGTACCACAGGAGTTCTGACTGAAGGAAAGAAAAGTCAGGGCAGGGAGGTATTAGTGTGATTCATCTCTGTACACATCAGAAATGAAATTCTCAGAGCACCTAAGTGGTATGTAAGTGTACATTTATGAACATAATGTGTATATTTGCATATACACTGACACTGAGGACATATGTGTACAGATGTCTGTGTAAATACAAAAATACATAGAGTCAAAAGAATAGTGAAAATAGGAAAAGAAATGGGGTAAGGGAGAAAGATGGTAGGAGAAGCTGTGGGATCAGAGACACCCCTGAAAGAGGAGGATGTAAAAACCAAACTGCTGACAAGAGGAGAGTGTGGTCAAGCAGTGCGTAAAATGGTAGGGTTAAATAATATGAATTAGCAGTCAAAGTATTATTTCTTATTCTCTTCGTTCACAATAGTCATTACCTTTCTGTGTTGGGTGATGAAAATCTACATCTGCAAATGTGTGAAATCCTTTTTAATGAAAGACAGAGCAAAATGTCTGATAAGTTTGTGTAATTTGCAGAACCAGAAGCACTTTGACAAAGATCTGTCAGAAATTTCCTAAACAGAGTTGATCCCTCTTTGAAATGTGGACCAAATAACATCTTGTAGACTTTTCCAGCTCTACTTTCTGTATGTTATTATTTTCAGTGATGCACAGGGTTTGATGAGTTTTAGCTTTCTCATAGGAAAATTTGTGAATCTGAAGATATACCAACTTGCATCAATTTTACAATTCATGTTGACAAAATCTCATCAAATGCAACCATATCTTGATGATTACTCTATTTCTCTGTGTCCTTATTTTTTCCCTCTAGGTGGAAAAATTTGGAAAGGCACTGAATTATGCAGAAGCAGCACTATCATTTATTGAGTGTGGAAATGCGATGGAGCAAGGCCCAATGGAATCTAAATCTCCTTATACAATGTATTCAGAAACAGTTGAACTCATCAGGTAGGAAGGAAAGAGATAATCTCTGGGGTTACTCTGTTTGTGCAAACATGTTCATCTGCATTATCACATAATTCCCTAGATATAGTAAAAGAGGAGAAGCAAGTGCCTGGTGATGTATGTATAATTTGTGATTTCTATGGAAATGAAATAAGAAAAGTCTGTAGAATGTAAAAAAAAAAAAAAAAATTAAAAAGTCCCAAAGCTTTTAATATTACTTCAGTTGCAAATTACTTCAAGAGCTTCATGGTATAAGTCCCATGCTATTCAAAAGGGAAAAATAGTACATAAAACCAAAACATTCGCATGGAGTGGTAGTTGGTAAAGTGTTGCAACACGTGTAACAGTTACCTGAAAGAAGATGTGAACAGTGGTAAAAAAAAATGGACACTGAAGGCTGGCTTGGTGTGCATGCTGCTACTGCAGCCAGAGACCCAAAACCAGTCCTTGGGTCCCAGGAAACCCAAAAACTAAAACTACCCCTACCTTAGTCACCTTCATGGCTCTGCAAACAGGACAGCCTAGAATTCAGTCCCACCCTCAGTCCCTATAAAGAAAGTTCTGTTTGTCTCTTAAGCTCTTTCCTCCTTTATAGTTGGTGCTAGCAGTTAACATTATTGACAGTATCAGCAGAGAACACAAAGGTCAAAATAATCCCAGCAGCTGAGTGACTCTCTCCACAAGAGGCTGAGTACAGCCACACCAGCAGAGAAAGCTGCAGTGTCAGTGACCATGCCATCACTCCTCAGGACTGCCAACCCTGCAGCTCTCATCAGGGCTAAGGTCATAGGAAGTAAAATGTTTTAATTGCTAATCTTATTTATAATGGAGCAAAGCTTCTAAAACAATTGCATTCTTTTTGACTTTGTGTTGATGCAATGATTTTCTCGCATGTTAACAATTATATTGGCATTTTATTCTGCTTAGGGCTTTCTTCTCCTGCATTTCAGTGGACTGAGGCTAGATTTCTAACTGGAAGGTTGTTAAACAAAATCAGTTGTGTTTTTTTTCACTAAGAGAATTGTACCTGCCATTTCTGCAATTCTTTTTTTTTTTTTTTTCAAAAGTCAGAAAACTCTTTTTTTGTCTGCCTTGTCTTTTCTTATGATAGTAAATACATGGTTCTAACTCTGGAAATGAATTTTGCTTGCAGGTCCATAGTTTTCAATAATGTGTGTAGCTGTGGTCATGTTGTAGTGTGAATTGCTGTTGATCTCACTTGCTGTAGCTCAGGAAAATAAGTGGTTTACTAGGTATTCCTGTTGAAATACAGTGTTAGTACTGAATATTTGCATAGGTATCAGTATTAAAGTTTGTAAGCAAAGATAAGAAAAAAACACAAGCAGATAATTATGGGGAACAGGTAGTTTTCTGGAAGCAAGCCCCGAAGTGCTATGTGTTGTCCTAACCTTGTCCATTGTTCAGGCATTCAGCTGGAAGCCCAGATTTCCAAAAACTAATTTGTGATTTCATAGCATATACAGACTTGAAATAGCAGTGCTACCTCTATGGATGTTTAATATTTATAGAATTTGAATGTAATGTCTTATGAACAAAAACAGCTCTGAGCCACATGTCCCCCCCTCAGCAAATCTGGGTAGAGCTGCTCAGAACTGGCAGGGTGAGGGCAGCACCAGCTTCAAGGCAGGCTGTCTGCTTTCAAATGCTATGAAAAGCTTTCTGCATGAACTCTGTGTGACTGGGTCTGGACAGCAGCAGAGGTTATTTTAGTAGGGCTGCATCACCTCTCCAGCTAGGCTCCCCTCTGGACTGGTGGATGTTCAAGGAAGTTACTGTGGTTTAAAGAGTGCAGGGAGGCACTGCAGCAAGCAGAAAAGCAAATGTATGTTTGGTAACATGAGTAAATAAGGATAAGGGGGCAGATCAAATTGCATCAAACAGCTTAACACTCTGATCAGTGATCAGTAATATGACTGTCTCAGTTAACTCACGTTGACCTTTTTTTCCTTTTGCTTAAGGTATGCAGTGAGACTAAAAACCCACTCAGGCCCCAATGCCACGCCAGAAGACAAACAGCTGGCAGCATTATGGTTAGTAAATGAAGATTTCCTCAAAAGGCTGCTTTTCTGCAGTGAGATGGTCCTTGAAAATCAGATTCTGGACACAGCCAAATAGGATCATTTTCTCTCTTGAAATTAAGAGAACACTTTCTGCTCTAGGAAGGTCCATCCTTTGTATCTCTGTACCAGGTCTGCATTCTGTCTCCGTAAATAAGCAATTCATACTTATTGACTGTGACAGAGCAGCTATGGTATGTCAGCATAATTAATTTTAAATGCCTGATGGTTTGTTGTTTTTGTGAGTGATGTACTTTTGTACCAATAGCTTGGTAATTTCTTTTGTGACTGACATTTTAGGCTCAATAATCATAAAGTATATTTATATTACAAGGAGGGAGATGTGGCAATGGTGATAATTAAGCCTCTTGGATTACCTTCTAAATTGAGATCTCTGGAGATATATGCACACACCTTGGATTCTGTGGCATGGTTGCAGATTGCTATCAGAACACTAAAATGTTACTGGAGTCAAATTTTAATTTAATATCTATGTAGCTTATACTTTAAATACCTATTACATGGTTACTGATTCTCAGTAAGTGGACATTTGCAATCAGCAAGTGTGTTTTGAACATCTATTAGCCATCTGTTAAAAATCCAAATTATATGTATCTTTAGTCTTGATAAATAAGGAGTTCTAATTAATCATTTGTATAAAACCAACAAAAATATTCAGAGATGCAGACTTTTTTTTTTTTTTAAATGCCCTTTCTTGTCACTGGTTCGCCATGCCACAGGGAGGAGCAAAGAATGGATTAGTGGCAATGGCTTTTATATTAGTTATGTGAAAAAAAATAAGGAGGGCTAAAGAACAGTGAGAACAAAGCAACACATAACAAATAAAGGTTACTCAGAACTGCTGGGGCACTTTGATGTGTGCAGGGCAGCATCCAAATTCACAGAGCTGCTGCATCTGTTTCGGCAGAAAGGTCAGGGCGAGGGAAAGCAGACGGTGCCTTCCCTGGGCGATGAACAGCAATCCTAACTCACCGTCTGCCAGCCAGCAGATGAGCTGACACCATTTGCATATGCGCTGTACCTGTGAAGGTGACAGAGTGAGAGTTATGGTGACTGCGAGGCCACCGCAGCCCCTGGCTGCTCCCAGCGCCCGCCGGCAAGGCTGCCTGCCAGCTCCTCTTCTCCTGAGGAGAGACTGTCCTCCAGCGGCCAAAGCCAGAAATTCACCGTCTGTTTTCAGGGCAGGAGGCAAATTTGACGAGAAACCCTAGCTGGGATTTTTTGGGGGGGGAAGAGAGCTTTCGTAATTCGAGGGGTTTGCTGAGGTTTGGGCCTCTCCTAGGTTCGGGAAGGTGGGAAGTGCTCTGGGTTTCCAAACTCCAGCCATCTTCTGGTGCTCCAGGTTGGCTCTGAGATCAAACACTGTTTTTAAAAATAAGGCTTCTCCTGTCAGAGGAAAAGCGAAACACACCAGATTTTTGTTTCAAAAACTGTGTTCATGTGGAACAATCCCATCCCTGCCGATAAAAAAGCTTGGTAGGAAACAAGCTCTGCCCCTGTACTCAGCCCTGGTGAGGCCACAGCTCGAGTCCTGTGTCCAGTTCTGGGCCCCTCAGTTCAGGAAGGAGATTGAGGTCCTGGAGCAGGTCCAAAGGAGGGCAACCAGGCTGGTGAAGGGACTCCAGCACAAGTCCTGTGAGGAGAGGCTGAGGGAGCTGGGGGTGTTCAGCCTGGAGAAGAGGAGGCTCAGGGGAGACCTCATCGCTCTCTACAACTCCCTGAAAGGAGGCTGGAGCCAGGGGGGGTTGGGCTCTTTTCCCAGGCAGCTGTCAGCAAGACAAGAGGCCATGGTCTCAAGTTGTGCCAGGGGAGGTTTAGGTTAGATATTAGGAAAAAATTCTTTACAGAGAGGGTGATAAGGCATTGGAATGGGCTGCCCAGGGAAGTAGTGGATTCTCCATCCCTGGATGTTTTTAAGAAGGGACTGATGTGGCACTCAGTGCCATAGTCTGGTAACCACAGTGGTAGTGGATCAAGGGTTGGACTTGATGATCTCTGAGGTCCCTTCCAACCCAACTGATTCTATGATTCTATGAAGAGGTGATAGTGAGTCTTGATTTGGAATATAGAGCAGTGCACCCAAAGCCAATAGTGAAGAAAAGAGTTTGTGTATCCTGATCATCACTTATGTATAATTATAGTTAATAGCTACTACTCTAATTCAATTATATAGCATTAAAGGTATGTGGCCCTCTATAGACCAATGAGGAGCATGAGGGTAGACAGTTCCAGTATAGCACATCAAGTTTTTCAGCCCACTGCTGGTTTCCTCTGGGGAACAAATCAGGCATGTGGCCTAGGAATAGTTTCCATGCTCCAACACAATCTCCATTTTGGTTTTCCACAAAGAAGCTTGGCCAAGGAAATTCTGGCAGGCACGGGGTTTTCCCTGTTTCCCAGCTATCTCTAGTTGTGGAAGAGTCCCAGAATATGCCCAGAATGACTCTACTTCATTATACAGGCTGTTGCAGTAAAACCCCAGGATAACATACCCCAAAAGGCTGCCTTAGCATTTGCAACAAGAACCACACACAAAATGCATACTTTGTGTTCCAGGCCTGGAATGGCCTTTCCATGGGAGAGAGCCGTGGACAAGTGTGCAGAGTTCAAGTCAGAGTCAAGGCCTGGGAACCCAGCAAACTCTGCTGAGTATGGTTTGTTCAGTACCTCACTGGTACCATTTGTCAGTGTGACCTCTTCTGGCTGCAGTACCTAGTTCTACTCATGAGCCCATAGCGAAGTGTGAAGTACTGTAAACAAATGATGATAATAACAGTAAGCAAGGTGCTGTCAGCCTTCTGCTGCATGTTAGTTTGAGAGTTTAAGACAATTTGTTGTGATTACTGCTCAGGGGGCACACTTTACCTTCTGTTCTCCCTTTTGTTCCAGTTACCGCTGCCTGGCCCTTCTCTACTGGAGGATGTTTCGGCTCAAGAGAGATCATGCAGTCAAGTATTCAAAAGCACTTATTGAGTATTTCAAGGTGCATTCTTTATGATGTTTTAAAACCAGTGTGTCACTACAGGAAATACAGCTTATTTCTAAAATAGTAGTTGTGCTGGACAGAGATCTTCCCCGGTGAAGTCAGTGGGATTTTCCCATATACTCCCATGGCATCACCTGACCTCTTGTCAGTTCTGTTGTCTTCACAAGGGCCCCACCTTGGCCTTGTGAAAGGCACATTACCTCCCTTCATGAAGGATGAGAAATTTATTGTTCTAATAAGCAGGTATTTTCAGGCTACTTTTGGTTGATTTTCTAGTGCTCTCCAGCTCTGTTGTGAATAGGTTTTGCAGATCTTGCTCTAGAAATCCACCCCAGGATTACGTTTCCCACTAGACTGCCTGTGAGCTGAACACTTTGATCTAGAGCAGTCCTCAGCTGCAGTCCTTCCACTCAGCAGCATCCCTAGGTAGGACAGTGCAGTAGGACAAGGAACTGGCAAACAGCCCACTTTTTCAGTGGGAGTTGTTCAAAAGCTTTGGAGGGCAAAAAAACACCTGCCATGTATTTGACATGGCACCGCTGGCTTCTCCATCCTGCTTTGCCTTGACTGCTTCTGCTTCTGTTTTTAACTCTCTGCCAGGCCCAAATCCTGGTTATTTTGAACAAGACAGGAAGCAATTCAAAGCATTCTGTTGTATTTTACTTGACAGGAAACCTTCCTCTGCAAAAAAGGTAGAGCCCACCTATCAGTCAGTCCATCCATCCAGCATTTGATCACAAAATTAGCCTTATTTAATGAAAATAAAAAATAAAAATTAACATAAAAGTTCTATAAGAAAAACTGTTTTGAGGGGCCTGAACAGCCATTAGTCTGAATTCACAGCTCATCTGTTGTTTTCATGCAGAGGGAGGTACCTTAAATTAAAACCACGCTTTACATTCTGTTCATTTAAAAATTCAAATACAAGCATGAATGCTCATTACCAGATTCTGAACACATGAAAACAGTGAAATAAATTGACAGATTCATTATTGTCATACTTACTTCAGTTGCTTTTTAAAATCTAGCAATATATAATTCAATGTGTTATGTTTCTCTAACAATGACTTGATTTCAGGGGAAAGAAATATGTTCACTTTATTTTTCTTTACCAGTCCAGAGACTATCTGCATTAAAAATAGTATGGTCAGGTTTTCAACCCTGTAAAATGTCTCTTATTTGTAGATAGAAACTAGGTTTTCAACCCTGTAAAATGTGTCTTATTTGTAGATAGAAACTGTTTTACAACAAACATAAAATGGACTTACGCTTAGCCAGGACCAGCTTCTTTTTTGCACAACTCCTGCACATATAATGGTAGCATAGTTTCACATTAGGAATTTTTCATACTTTTGAAAGTAAAAGAAAAAAAAATCCATTTGCTATAATTTTCAGTGGAAAACAAGCCAATTCTCCACTCATTTCATATTTGGTGTCTAAATCTTTCAAAACCAAGTGACATGAAATTCTGACCGCATTAAGAACTTCCACACATATTATCAATCAAAGAAAGATTTTAAACCTTGTCACACACATTTGCAAGGAAAATAAGACACACTTTTCCTCTAGAAAAGAAAAAAAATATTATTTAAAGCTCCTTTTAAGTAATTTATTTCCATTATTTAAAAAAGTAATGCAGCAGAGAATTAAAAAGAAGCCACAGATATTTCAGGATCCAGAAACATTTGAAAGCGTAAAGAAACCAGGAGAATGGATAGCAGCAAACAAACTGGGATAAGAGTTGGCCCCTTACAACATTACACTTACTTAAGAATCTTTACCCTCATCTTTCTTGTGCAGAACTGAGAGGAGGCAGGAGTAATATACTGTAAAGGTGAGAAAAAACTGTGTGGAAAGTTGTGCAGAAAGGCAAAGACTTGTTAAGTTTAAAGTATCCACTTTAGTTTTCCTATTCTTCATGTCTCCTGTTCCTCCAAGTCTGTAAGTAAATAACACATACCCAGTGTCCATTTCACTAGAAAGATGAAGGCCAGTAGTTCTGAGACAGTTCAGAAAAAGAAAAAAGAAAAAGAAAGAAGAAAAAGAAAAAGGAAAAGAAAAAGAAATAAAAAAGAAAAAGAAGAAAAAGAAAAAGAAAGCCAAACCAAACGTTTAAGGAAAATCCCCCTGTGGGACACTCCAAAGCTTATTTTTTATGACATTTACCTGGAATGTAGAAGACCCAGTGTCAAAATGCAGGAAGAATGCCAGGGCAGACACAGCACTGATGTGATCACTGCTGAAATACAGTTGGTGTTGGTGTGTGCATGAGAGATGTGGGAACACAAGAACCAGTTCAAAGAAAGTGTCAAAACTGAGAAAACAAACTTTTGGAAGAGAGGCTCATGAGATGTGTCCAGCTTACTGCAGAACAGGTTAAGGGAGGATGTGATGATTGTGTATTTGGCAACAGAGCTGATAATACCAGTCAAGATGCAGTTCCAAAAGCTAGCACTGAAGTTAAGAAAATTCAGTCTTGAAGCCCCAAAACAGAATCTGTTTGTGTATGAGGTCTGTTAAACTTCAGAACAGGATGCAGAGGCACAAGGAGGATAAATTGTGTCTTAGGATTTCTATATGACTATCTATCCTTTTTAAAAAAATAAATCAAATGAAATTAAGAAAAGTAATTTAGCTTCTGGTAAAAGTTCCATGATTGGGGAAAAATGGAAATTGCAGATTGCCCTGGAAGATTGTTCCTGGCCTTGAAATCTGTGAAGCTCTGAAGCCCCTTGTTTATAATTTTTTCCTTTCTAAGCCATGGGAGACCAAGAGTTTTTCCACTGCTCTTAGCACATTGTAACTCCTGCAGCTTGCTACACCTGCAGCCTTGCATATAAAAAATACCCATAAACAGATCTTGAGCTGCAGGACTTAATTTGGTCTCCCATGGTTGTCAAGAAGGAAGGGTTCTTCTCCAGCACACAGTTATCTGTATGTATGGCTTTGGGAAAGGGTGCGAGGAGATCTAAAGGATCAGAGAGTGACCATTACTGAATATGAGGCTGCAGATGGGATGGTCTTGAAAACTTTTTTTTTTCTTAGCCTCCTGCTTTTTACATCCTTCTTTCCTGCAAGCCAATAATTAAATCAGTCACTGCATTTGGGAGAGGGGGAAGGGGAGGGGGCTTTTCACAAGTCTAATGGGCCTGAACCAGTCAGTAAATTCCCAGCAGCTCTTGGAGATTACCTACTAGGATCATGTTAGTTACTCAGTTTCCATTATTGCAGGCACCTGAATTTCCCTTGCTCTGTCAAAGTAGTGGTTGTGCAAGGCAATCTCTTTTCAACCAATGAAATTCTTTAGCCTAAGCACAGCATACCAGGGAGAGTCTTAGTGGCTGCAGATATACAAGAGGTCACATAAAATCACCTAATGCACCCTTTGGTGGGGTTCTGAGGAGCCCTTCATCTAGAAAAAACATCATTCTACACGCAATCTTTCTGCCCTTGTGGAACCTTCTATATTCAGACCAAGGGGAAGTGCCCCAAGAGGAGCAATCATGAGAGATGTTCTTTAGGCCTGTGGTTAAAACACCCACTTGAGGTGGGAGAGCTTCAGATTCACATCCCTCTGGTCAGACAGGCTGAGCAGACTTGCACAGTCTAGCAGGTTCTAGGACACTGACATTTGTCCTTGGAGGCAGGAGCATGGATGGAAATCCTTCTAGTTTTCATTGTCACGAGAAATTCCAGCCTAAACATCACAGAGAGTTCTGGCAACACTTTCTTCTAAACTCCCAAGATTTCTGTGAAAAGTTTCAGTTTCAACTGACATATTTTCCTAATCATGTTTTCTCCATCCAAAGGCATTCAGTATGATTTGAGTCTGTGCTGCAGCACTGCTTCATCCCAACTCTAAATGAGGCTGAGTGGGTCTATTACATCACATAACTTGAATACTCCTATCTGCATCATTTTTTCTTTACCTTTCTTTACTTTTATATTGTTTTATGTTCTTTGGTTTGTAGTCTTATATAAATTATATGAATTGTGAATTATTTTTTCCTTTACAGAATTCATCAAAAGCTGCCCAGAACCCTTCTCCTTGGAGTGCCAATGGGAAGTAAGTTCACAGATCACACAGAAACATCAGATTGGCAGTCAGAAATTACATTTTCTTACCTGCAGTATGTGCTGATGCTCTCATGCTTTTAATCTGATCACCTTTTAAGTAACTGTATTAACATCTGTTTCCAGGAGCACAGGAACTCCATCACCCATGTCCCCTAGCCCTTCTCCAGTCAGCTCTGTAGGATCCCAGGGGAGCACAGGGGCCCCTTCCCCATCTCCTATCATCAGCATCCCACAGCGCATTCATCAGATGGCAGCCAACCACGTCAGCATCACTAACAGCATCCTGCACAGCTATGACTACTGGGAGATGGCTGACAACCTAGCCAAGGAAAACAGAGGTGAGTGAGTCAGGGTACTGGGCTATTCTAGAAGACTGTCACATGATTTTGATCAGGAAAATAACTATTTTGATAGGAATCCTGTAGGAAAAGTAGGGCTGCAGAGGTGATTTGTAATTTGGTCTGCTCCTAGTGTGTTCCAGAATGGTCCAAAAAGGCAGGTTTGATGGCTGACTCACTCAGAAGCATCTAGGTTTTTGCTTTATTTGGCTGGTTGGGACTGGTGACAGACAGATCATATAGCTGTGAGTAGTACTCACTGTTATCTGTGTCAGCCTGGAGAGAAAGTTTGTGAAGGGCAAGGCAGATTTCTGCCCCCAAAAAGCCATGGAGCTGGATGAGACCACATCAAAAAGCAAGAGCAAACTTCTTTTCTGCAAAAGAAATGGACAGCCCCCTAGCCCTCCCCACATCCAAGCTGACACAAATGGGAATAAGGTGCCCTACTCCCTTCTCAAAACAAACTTTTCTCTGCTGAACTGGTTTATGTGAGGAAGTGCCTCAGCATCTATTTGATGATTGAAAGCATTCCTAGGTTTCCAGGCTAAATTATATATTTAAGACAGGGACCTGTGCAGAATTCAAATCAAAATGAGGTGAGATGCTTATCTCCCTTTACAGTTGATGAAGTTTTGTTCAGTACTGACAGTAGAGTTCAGAGAATTCTGTTCACCCTGGAGGGGAGACAAGCATAACATTTAGTTGTCTAACAATAGCTGGCAAATGCCATTTGGTGTACCCTTATCTACATTGCCACTCCTGTACATCCTGTGTTAGAGCTGCCAGTCCAAGGTATCTGAATCAAGTGCCTGAGAGCTTCTCAAATGGACACTGCATGCCTCTAAGTAGGCTACAGAATTAAGTCCCAAGTGGCTAGTTAGCCAAATTACTCTTTAGGCTGGGTTGACCCTGTTGTCCAGGCCTCTATTTGTCTGTCACAGTAGCTTAGACATCTAACATTTGTTCAGAGAGGCACTTCTGTGTAGATTTTTTGATTTAGTTGTCCTTAATCTCAAATCTTGCCCAGCATCTGTTTGCTTTGTCAAGACTCAATGGAAATTAATGAAAAGCAAGGCCAAAGAACTCAATGTTTTGTTCTTTAAAAAGAAAATTGTTGTGCATCAGCCTGTAACATCATGAACCACAGGGCTTTAAAATTAATCTCACCAGCACTATACTTTCATTCCCATGAAACGTTCAGCTCAACTCAATTTGCAAGAGAATAAAATCTATTGAAGGGTGACAAGTAGCAAATACAGCTTTGCTCTTCTGATGCTGAATCTTTTTTTCCCTGTAGATTTTTTTAATGACTTGGATGCATTGATGGGGCCTATCACCTTGCACAGCAGTATGGAGCATTTAGTTCAGTACACTCAACAAGGACTTCACTGGGTGCGGAACAGCGCTCACTTGTCATAATGACTGGGTGCCATTCACATGGACAGTGTACCTTTCATGGATAATTCAGTTATTCTGGACACTGTGCTACAGAAATAGTCAACCACAGCATTGATCCAAACAAAGGTGAATATTTCTTCAATATTGAGTAAAGTTTTTCTGAGCATAGACACGTATGTGTGCATATGTACAATATACGGTGATGTCTCTTCTCTTCAGAATGAATTGTTCTCTGCCACTCTCCAAACATTTCCTAGAAGTACTAGGAAGAACTGATCTTAGTGCACAAAATGTACCCTTTCTATTCTTGTCCTGAAAAACAAACCAAAATCTCATGGGTTAATTGAACCAGGTGCAATAAGCACAGATGCCTATTCAGGAAAGCTCTCAGTAGAATCTTAACTTTAAGCTTGCACTGAAATCCTGTTGACTTCAGCAGAGCTTGAGCACATACATCAGGGCTTTCCTGAACTGGATTGAATGAGGGCAAATGGAGAACTTCTACTGAGAGCATGGACACGTCACAGAAGTTTCAGTATTAATGTGCCAGCTCCCTGTCACTTCCTCACTGGGAGACACAGAGAAGTTGTGTAGTCTGCATTGGGAAAGACAGCATTCCTTCTTGTGCAATAAGTTTCAACAAGTTGCATGCATATCTTTATCTCCTGTCTTTTAAAATAATTTTACCTCTTGTTCAGCTCCTCACCAACAGTATAATCTACAGTATCAAGGAAAAGCCCCCAAACAGGTATGCTCATAGCAAGAACTTAAAAGAGATGGTGGGAAATTGCATCCTGTTACTGACAGTAAATAGATAAATGAAAAAAATAAGGCAAACTGCAATCCACTTAGTAAAAGAAAAATGCATTAATTTCTGCTGTATATACACAGAGAGACAGAGAGATATCTGTAACAGTTGTTGGCTTTGCATGGGAAAGCTTAATACCACAGATTCTGACTTTCATATCTTTTTCATCTATCAGAAGCTTGCAGCATTTTCTTCTAGGCTGTATGGGAGCATTACATGCAATTTCCTTTATCTAGGAAGCTGAGTTTGCTGCTCATCAGGCTAAGAACTGTTTCCTATCATAATCCTCTAACTCCTCATGCATAATCCTCAGATAGGCTTTAACATTTCTTGACTTATGGGATGTTTTCCCTTCCTGTTGACAGACTGTGTTTTTCATGCCAAAGGAATTAATCCCACAATAATTGGAGTTTAATTTGTGTCAGATGAGGTCAAGGCCAGTTCATATCAGCTGTGCTTGCTTTCAGTGCATTTTTCTTCATTTTCAGTGGTTTTCACACATCTAATTTTCTTTTTCTATATTGGAAACGTAATTTTTTTGCAATCAGATTTGCAGCCTTTACTGAAGTCAGCAGCTCTGGTGACTTTCAGTGGACTGTTCTTGTCCAACTCACTGGTTGGACCTTTTGTTGTTTTCTAATCTAGTTTATGTATATGTATATATCAGTACAAAAGACTCCTTCAATATCACCTACAATTAGAAGTAGCCAGGACACTGATGGTTGATTGATTGGTATTTGCTTCATGTTTTTTTCCTCTCCCATTTTTTGAAGAGCTGCATTTTGACAAAAAGATACCAAAAAATGGAGCACGTTTTCACAGTAAAACATCTTTGGTAGCACAGGATGTATTTACCCTGTGGTAAAGAGGGGCTTGAGAGCACACTGAGCCCTGTGTACCTGTATTTTTTTGTTGAGGTTACTTACCATAACTACAGCTACTGCTCAGACTTGGAGCATTCACCCTGTTCATTGAAGCAGCTCAGCAGGGTAGCTACCAAGGGACCACACAGCCCTAAGCCATCCTGGGCTAGGATTTATCATAGAACCATAGAATGCCAAGTTGGAAAGGACCTCAAGGATCATCTGTTTCAACCCTTCTAATATTGTTGTTATTATGATATATCCCAGAACCTTGTCTAGCTGAGACTTAAAACTTTCCAAAGTGGGGGAATCCACCACTTCCCCTGGGAAGCATCTAGGCAGCAATGGGCACATAAATCACATAAAGCACATAAAATTAAATAGGAGAGGTGAAATAGTAACCAGCAGTGCTGAAAAGGCAGAGGTTCTCAACACCTTCTTCACCTCAGTCTTTACCAGTGCTGTTAGGGCCCAGGCCATAGGAACAAAAGTTCAAGTTGATGCAGACATCATCCTGCCATCAGTGAAGGAAGAGACAGTGTATCAACTATTACAGGAGCTTGACCTGTCCAGTCAGTGGGTCCAGAAGCCCTCCACCCCAGGATGCTGAGAGAGCTGTCTGATGTCATTGTGAAGCTGATCTCCATAATCTTTGAGAAGTCATGGAGATCAGGAGACATCCCTGAAGGGTGGAGGAAGGCTAATGTCACCCTCATCTTTAAGAAGGGCTTCAAGGAGGACCCAGTCAATCCCTGTGTGCCCATTGATGCTCAGATGCTTCCTGCCCGAAAGAATTCCTGAGCTCAGGCTGCAGTCACCTCTTGGCACAAACTTGAGTGTCATAGTGTGGCTGGCTTTCAGAGCAGACACAAACCTGCCTATAAATGACAAAACACAGACCCTCTGAGTCCTCCCATCTCTCTTAACTCTGGCTGTTACCCACTCCAGAAGGAACACAGTTTGTTTGGTCGTAGGGATGGTGGAGAACTTGACAGGTGCCTTTCTGTTTATTACTTGCCTGATCTTTGGCTGTGGAAGCCCGCTAAAATTGAGTAGACTAGTAGCAACAGATTCTGTCAGTTGCTTCAATACCGTATGAAGGTACTGTGGGATTTCTCCTCAGATCAAGAAAACAAAATTCCAATTCGATCAGCTTCTGTTTTCTTTGATGGTGCCTATGATTTTTATCTTCAGATAAGTTTGGGGGTTTGGGAACCCTTACTGCTGTTTAATGTTGAGAAATGTTAGAGGTGACATATATTACTTGCCTTAAATGGAGTTTAGTTTTATTGCACATGTGGCATTTGAATTTCAAGAATGGAACTTCGAAGCATGTTTATTTTACTAAGATTGGGATATTTTTCTTAATCATGATGAACTCTTTGTATCAATGTAATGCATCAAGAAAACTTCAGAGAAATGCAAGAATTAATGCTGTCCTCTTGTAACATTTCTGAGTACTAAGGATCTCTTGTAGGTGATTTTCCTTTCTTGTACATTGTTCTTATGTTGAGTTATTCCAGCTCAAATACCCATTGCTTCCATGGAAAAACACACTGAGTTTTAGATTTTGTTTTGCCATTATCTGTTGTCTGATATCAGTGTTGTCTGATGAGCACACTGAGCCTTAACTTCTGGTGGTGTGACAGGATGAAATAGGAGCTGTTTAAGCCCAGATGTGTAAATGGTTTAGAGGTTTTGCACTTCTCTCCATAGGATTTCTCACAGCTATACCATTTTGCTGAGATTATTTAGAGTACTCTTCTGTGCAGAATATTTGCTGTATATGGTTGCTGCTGTTTAGGTGATTGAATGTGGCATGGTGACAATGCTTCGTTTCGTCTTCTTAGGGCCTGCTCTGGAGAAGTGCATGGCACTTTTAGGACCGGGTCGATTAAGTGTCTGTTCCACACTAAGAACCCGATAGTCTGAGGCACTTCACCATGAATTGAAGGTGCTCTGTGTTTTCTGGGTAGGACCAGCAAAAACCTTCCTGCTTTGGAGTTCCATGAAAGATACTTACTTGTTGTGATCTCTTGTAGAAGTCCAGGAACATGCAGGCTTCTTTACACCATAGCAATGTTCAGGATTATTTTTGTGAAAGTAAGAAGTAATTCTATACAACTCTGGAGGATTATGCCTGGAGGGAGAGGTTTGCTTACAAACAAAGGCTTCTGAATCAGTCAGGAATGCTAAAACAATGGGAATGCATTCAAAGGAACCATGTATTGCAGGTGGATGAAACGTATGCAGAGCAGCCTATGTGTCCTCATAGACAGCAAGATCATACAGACCACGTGTCCTTAATACTTTAATAGTATTCCCTGGTGGCATAAATGCAGGTAAGAACAAAGCATATTCAGAGGTTCAAGTGTGGCCAAAAGCCAAGTGTGGTCTGCCCTGTCTCGTGGCAGGATACCCCAATCCTTTGTTTGCCTATTTCTTTAATCCAAATATCACAGGACTCCAAAGGAGGAAGTTATAATGAGCAGAGGACCTTAGCTAAAGGAGGTTAAGAAGATCAAGCCCTAAGCGTAGATACAAACACATATCTTATGTATATAGTGTAAATCTAAATAGTAATAAAAGTCACTCAGCATGAAGGATATTACTAGTGCCTACCATTGATCATCGAGTACTCATCACTGAGCAGCCATATCACCTCAGAAGTGCAGTAACTGTTATCAAAATAATTTGTGCAGCTAATTAATATATAAGAAATGCACCTTTGGGACTGTGCCATAGTATCTCTTTTGTAATACAAATGTTCAACCATTTTTCATGGCTGCTGGTTCAAATCTACATCACTGAAATGTCAAGATATCTTTTTTCCCTAGATGAGGACATGTACTTAGACCTGGCTAATCTGTGCTTAGTTTATCTACCCAAGAGACTTTAGTAGTCACCAGCCTTAACGCATGTACAGTATATACTATTCATTGACTTAGTTGTAGGTTTTAATCCGAGTGAAACTGGAATTTGCAAAATGACTTGGATTAATGGCATCTGCCTTGGATCTCCCGCAGATGTGACATTAAATGATTCATGGTTTTAAACTGGAAAGGTTGACTTTTGTGTAAATAACAGTGGATTAATTCCTTGATCTTTTTACAAGAAGATTTTTTTTTTAATGAAAAGATTGTCAAAGCAATAGGTTTTTTTAGCTCTCCTAAATTTTCTGGAGGGTCATGGGTTCATGGTCAAAGCTATATTAAGAACATCTCCTTCTGCAATATGCCTTGCCTTTACATAATCCTCTTAATGCTTAATATGTCAGAAAAAAACGTTTCTTTTTCACAGTGAAAGCAAAGTTTCCCTCCCCCACTCATGGAGAATCCTCAAACAAAAGAATAAAATCTCCCAGCACAAGAGAAATACAAACAATGCCTGAATAATATGGACTTATTAAGATAACAATAGAAGTTTGGCTGGTGCAGACCTAACATGCCTCTAATTTTGGTATCTTTTTGTTAGCTTTTACATCACATATTTGAACTCATTGTGTTTTAAACTAGGGAATTAGCCTGACTTTCATGTCTTAAAAAGGCCTGGTATGTCTGATCACTATCATAATTATAATTGTTATATTAGCATGTGCTGTGCAGCAGGGTTTGGGAAGGCATGTAACCACAGATAGATTTTGTTAGAATGCATTCAGAAAAAGCATTTGGATGATTTTATGTCTAGTCTGTTTCAGATACTGGAGACCAGTGTCTCTCACCCAATATTGTTAGCACGAAAATGTGGCTACCATGATGTCTCTCATAAAGCTGCCATTTGCCCTCAGTAAGGCAAAGACCCCGTTTCTAGCATTTCTGGCTACCATGCAGTAAATTATTCCTAAGGTTAATTAACAAGCTCAGAAAGTCACTTTAGGCCCTGTTGGTGCCTACCTCACTAAAGTTACACAGGGGAAAAACAATAAGATTTGGAGCATCCAAGACTCCGTTAATCTCTCAGAATTCTGTGGTTTCCCTCAGTGAGGTGGGTGGAATTCAGCTGGGGCTTTTCAAGTGATGCCTCTGCCTCCTCTTGCTAACTCTATTGCTAGTGCTCTTGGTAATCTACATACATGCCTGAAATTTCAGGAGTGCTTTCTGCCTTGGCAACCCAAGCTAATTTTCAAGCAGGGTGCTGGAGCATGGAGCAAGTAACCCACAGGTTGCATAAAGGGCCTTGTTTTTCCCTCACAAAACCGCAGCAAACAGAGCAAGGCACTGCCCTCTTTTCCAATCTGTAGCTTCCATTCCACATGCTGTAGCTTGAATCTCAGCCTCATCCCTGCTGACCTTGAAGAGCTCCAGAGGGTCCGGTCCAAGGAAAACGAGAGAATGACGAAAAAATGGGTTTCCTCTGTCCCAGGGCACATATTCCTTTTTGGGAGTGAATATAGAGAACAGCACGGATCATAAGGCACTCAGGTCTCATGTTTCTCATATGTACTAACACAGGGATACTTAACACTTATCTGCCTCATAGGGCTTTATGAGAATTAATTAATGTTTGCAAATCACTTTGTATCCTCAAAAGAAAAGTGCTGTTGAAGAGCTATGGAAAAAAGTGCTAAGTACACTGGATGAATTTCACCCCTGAGTCCAGAGCTACAAGACCCTCAAAATCCTTAAATACCATGTAAACCCTCAGCATAAGCACTAGAGTACATAAAACGTATGCTTAGCTCTGAGGGGAGTCACAGCCTAGGTGAAATTGCTGTTCCCAGAGTATCTATAACTTTGATCTTTTTAGAGAGCAAGAATCACAACAGTACATAATGGGACAAGCTGCATAGGTTAACCAAGTGCTGTGTAGCCATCCTAAGGATTTCAAATCTTTTTATGTCTTTGTATTTCTGTGAAAGAAATTTGCCTCCCTAGTTGTACCAAGTATGTTTTTCATAACAGCCTCAAAAGTAGTCACATCATTTGTTATTCCAAATCCAAAACTTGAAATAACTTCAAATCAATGGATATTTTCTTTTAGAATGGTACGCTGCAGAGAGAATTAGTCACTTCTGATCTTGAAGGTCTTTTCCAACCTTGATAATTCTATTATTCTGTGATTCCTAGTGAAATATTTAAAAATGTCGCTCTCATAACAAACTATTTGTCTGTGATGCACATTATGAGTAACTGAGCTGAGAATTCAAAGATATGTTAGGAGCACAGTTTTCAGGGAGCAACCTTCCCAAATCACACCATCATTAGCCAGCACCCCAGAGTCAACCTCCCAGCTCTGTTCTGACACATTACTTCCAGAAGTCATCAGTAAAGCACTTCAGCAGGGACAACACCAGTCAAATCAACAAAATCTTTCTATTGCTGTTCCTGTTATTAAGGCAACATTGATGAACCCTTCCTTCCTTAGCACTAGATATGTTCTCCTCCACTTGACATTCTTAGATATGGAATTGTTACTCTGTCAACATCCATGAAAGGAAACACTTCCTGTAGGAACAACCTAGGCACAGATAACATTCACCAAAAGAACAGACCCTTCGTACCCTTTTTTCACTTCCATTTCAGAAATTATTTGTGCTGAAAAAGGATATTTTCATTTGCAGTTTAGATTTATCATAGAATCATTGAATTATTTGGGTTGGAAGGTACCTTTAAAGTCATCTAGTCCAACCTCCCCACAATGAACAGGGCCATCTTCCACTAGATTGGGTTATTCACAGCCAGATCCAACATCACCTTGAACATTTTCAGGTATGGGGGCATCTACAACTTCACTGGACAACCTGGTGCAGTGTCTTAACCCCTTCACTACAAGAAATTTCTTTCTTATGTCCAATCTAAATCTACCTTCTTTCAGCTGAAAACTGTTTCCTCTTGTCCTGTCACTACAGGCCGTGGTAAATAAAAAGTCCTTTTCCATCTTTTTTATAATTCACCTTCATGTTGAAAGGCCAGAACAAGGTCTCTTTGGAGCCTTCTCCAGGCTGAAGAATTGAAACCCTCTCAGCCTTTCTTCACAGGAGAGGTATTCCAGCCCTCTGACCTTTTTCATGGACCTGCTCCAACAGCTCCATGTCCTTCTTGTGTTGGGGGCTCCAGATCTGGACACAGTACTCCAGGTGAGGTCTCACCAGAGCAAAGTAGCAGGGCAGAATCACCTCCCTCTACTTGCTGGCCATGTATCTTGTTATGCAGCCCAGGGTACAGTTGGCTTTCTGGGCTGCATGCACACATTGCCAGTTCATGTCCAGCTTTTCATCCACCAGTACACCTTACTTCTTCTCTGCAGGGCTGGTCTCAATCCCCTCATCCTCCAGCCTGTACTGATATTGGGGATTGCTCCAATCCAGGTGCAGAACCCTGCACTTGGCCTTGTTGATCCTCATGAGATTCACATGGCCCTAGCCCTCCTGCCTGTCAAGGTGCCTCTGGATGTCAGCATCCCTTTGGTGATCTTCCTTCACCCATTACAAACAAGTCTGCCTTGCATAAGGTGCTGAATGTTTAGATAGGGACTTCTGGCTTTCTCCAGAGAATCACACATGGATAATTAGTGCCATGATCAATAAACATATTTTAAATTTTTGGGGTTTTTTTGTCTTCTCATTCTTTCATCTTGTCTTCATCAGCTCTAGACATTTTCTTCCCCAAGTCCATCTCCCAGCAGTTCTTGTGATGTTCAGGACAAGGAACAGCTGACATTACTGACAGGTGAAAAGATGGGCAGTGCAGAGATGCTCCAAACATCTCGGGACCTTCCTGCTTTCTTCTCATTCCCACTCCACCTGTGTGACAGATGCCTACCTCCTCCCATTATTCCCAGCTATAAATTTTCAGTTTTCTTCTGAGGAAGAGACAGTGAATGCTGCTGCCTTCATGCTCAGTTTCTGATGAGCTCTTCTTCTCTTTGTCAGAACACAGATAGGAGAGACCACTAATCTGGGGACAAAAAGTCCTTACTGCTGGTCATTCAAAACTCCATATGAAACAGCAGTGTAGCTGGAGGGACTAAAGCAGTGCCTCCTGGCTCAGCACCATTGCCTGACTTGCTGTTACTGATCTGCTTGGATGAGCATTGCCACTTCATGGCCCTGCAGTAGAACCAGTAGGAACTGGTGGCCCCACACCTGTGCAGGGACCTTTTGGAGGCCATTGAGGACACACGGTTGGCCTTGTAACAATTTATTGAGGTTAAATAGCAAGAGAAGGTGTAATGAGAGAGAAAAACGGTCCCTGATTTAAACGCAGAAATCAGGATTCACCTCATCTTGTATGGAACGTCTAAAGTAAGTACAATGAATCACACCCTAGAGGTTCTTTTTTCTGTCCATTGGCTATAAAGGGAATTGAGGTGATGAACTCAAATACAGAGGTGATATAAATTCCACCTCAAGTTTGCAATCATACCTGTTGCTAATGAGAGTGCCTGCTAAAATTGGTAAATACCTTAGCATGAGCTAATGCAGGATGGGGCTGAGATGACATCGGGAGCAAACAGATATGCAGGAAAACAGATATGCAGTAAATACATTTATGTCTGAGATGTTTAAAGCACATGTTTTAGACTTGGATCATCCCTTCCTCACTCATTCACTGGGCCCAGATCCAAAGAAGTAAGCAGTTCTTCAAGGACTGAATGTGCACTTTTCTTCTATTAAGATTGCTGAAATCTCAAGAAAAGGTATCTTACAGTTTAGCAAATACACAAAGGCAGTTTTTCAATATGCTGTCTGAAAGGAGAGCTGGCTTCCTTTAAAAAGAATAAACAGGTTTTCTGTAGATGGTGAAAGAGGTTGACCGTGAAGAAAATATTACTCTTTTTCATAGAAATTCAATAGCGATTTTTAATTCATGAGGTGAAAAGGGCAATTTTATCCATGATGAACAGCCTGTGAGCCACCCAAGGCCACCAAAAGCTTGTGTCCTGCCTGCAGACCAGCTGTCCCAGAGCAGCTTCTCAGGCTGGGCAGGCAGCCTCCTGTGCTGCCAGCAGAAGCAGAAAGAGCAGCGGCAGCTTGAGAGCTTCTGAGCAGCCGGGTTAAAGTCTGCTGGTGGTGCCACTGGTGGGCTGGATCTGCCTGCAGACAGCAAGAGGAGGGGTGAGAGCCAAGGCAGAGGAGCCTCAAGGGTGGTGTGAGAGCTGCTCTCTGGACAGCCCAAGCCTAATCCCTGGTCCTCCCACACCAGGACATCTCTCTGTCCTGACAGTGGCTGACAGAGATGATAACCACCGTAACAAATCATGGCTACACACACACACACACCCTTCGTGGGCATATTGTTAATGAAAACCTGGACTGTGGTGGTGTCCATTGACCAGGGACATGTTGTGGTAAGCATCCTACAGAGACTCTTTTCCACAGAGCTGCCACCATGCTGAAGCCAAAACCAAACCACAGTGTGGGTGAGCAAGGGCAACAGTCAGGTCAGGAAGATGGTGCAGGGCAGCCAAAATAACAGGATGCTCCTAGTTGGAGCAATAATGGCAGTAGTCCTAATTCCCTCCCTGCTTCCCAAGATGCACATAGCACCGGTGGCTGAAAAGGCAACACAGCAGTCCCAGCACCCACCATCCTCCTGAGGGGTGTTCTGGCAGTGCAGACAGCACATGGCGGGATGCTGCCCTCTTCCAGCTCTTCCCCATCTCTCCTTTTTACACAGCAAACTTCTAAATGAGGGTCCCTGCTCAGCCGGAGTACACAAAGAACAGTTTATGACCTGAATTAATTTTTTCTAATAAACTGCAGAGATTCATTTTCTTATTTCATTTATAGCAAGAAGAGTCAGCAGAGTTTTCATAAAATTATTCAACTCGGGGTGGCTTTACTTGCAGCTCATAAACTACTGCTCATGTTTCTCTCTGAGGGTGTGCTACCTGAGGCCTCCCCCACCCAGCCAAAACTACAGCAGTTTATCTTAACAGTGAGCATAATCCCACAATCTGTCCCCATACAGTAGGCAATATTGTTTACAGACGTTAATAAATGGAGTATTCTGTACAGTAATTTATGCTGTAAAGTATGTACATAAATCACAGTAGCAGTCACAAATTCTTTAAACTGCCTTATTTATTAGATCAGTTAGCATTTCCCCCTTGCTACAGAATACTTTAAATTATTTTTATCTCTTGCATTAGGTCTTTCTTTAGTTACTGCATTTTGACCAAGTTATTGACAAAAAAAACCCTGGTCTTTACAGTAAGTAGACATTTAAAACTTAAGTAGAAATAGCAGATTCCCTGCCCAATCAAGTAATATAGCTCTGATTATGATTAAAAATAAATATGGTATATTCTTATCTGTGTATCATAGTACCTGCCAGAAATCATATTTGACTTGTGGTCAACACAAACAAGAGCTTTGGTAATTTTTACCTATTCTATTCTTCCATTGTGAGAAAAAAAAATAAAACGCTTAACCTAAAATGTTCCCCATGAGAGCCCTGGTCTTATTCCTCCCTCAGGCAAAACTCTTATTAGCTTCAGTGGGATCTTTACCTAAGTAAAAGTACAACATAGGGACATTAGAAAAATAAATACATCATATATGAACAGTACTTGTGCTTGGTAGTCATTCCTTTTCTCTTTAGTAAGAAGCAGAGAGTAAACATTACACCTGTCGTGCTCCTCTGTCTCACTGCTTCCTTTTCGCTGTACAAGTGAAAAACAGAAAAAAAACTTGTTCTATTTGCTCAAGCAAAATAGAAATCTGTTGGGGATCAGTTTGGAGTCAAACTAGAAAACACAAGAAAATTTTGCTTTTGTTTGTTTTCATGTTAAAAAATGTTACACGATTAAACAGATTCATGCATACAAAGGCAATGAAATCAGTAATGACTTGTTTTACTGTTTGGAGATTTTGCTATGTCCACAGTTCATATAAAACTCATGTAGCACAGTTTCTGGGATGGTGAAAAATCCTACTGTAATGTAACAGAATGAGCCTTAAGGATTTGTAAGAATAAGCACTTTTGTATTAAAAAGCAAATATTAATTCATCAGTAAGATTACTTTTTTAATGTGACAATAAACCATGAAATCAACATCCTTCTGTCTCAATTACGCCTCATCTGTCTCTTTCTTAAACCTTTTTCTGAGGAAAGAAATTACCTGGTTCGTGGTTGCAGCTCTCAGGTCCCACCACAGTCACCTATGCTTCTGCGTAAGCCACCAGCTCCACTCCATACATTCATAGGTGAGCCTATTTGAAACCTTCCTACCAGAAAGGAAGAAAGACTCGTTCATTAAAGCAGGTCTCATTATCAGGGCACTCGGTTTAACTGGGATATCTGACAGAACAAAAGACATGAAAAGAGGCAGCTCTCTGGGGAAAGGAGTACAGAGTCACTGATGCTTTTTAGTGAGGCACAGGATACATGGGCAATCCAAACTTTATTTAGATTTAGCAGACAAGCCTCTGTATCCTAAAACCACCAACATCTATAGTAGTTCCATGAGACCCATGACCTCAACAGCAGTTCACAAGTTGTAGGCCAATATAATGACAGAACCACAAGAAATATAAGTACCAAGTGACTCTCAGGCTGTCTTTCCCTGTCTGCACCCACACACATTTTTCATCAATTATTTCTCAGTTCCCACCGCTTCTTCCCACAGGGTTGCCATCTCCCAGAAGTACATACTCCAACATGCTTTTTTGGAGTCAAAACCTAAATGCTGCTGTTTTAACACACACACTTTGCAAGTGGTAGCTTCTTGTGGTTCTTTTCTGCTCAATCAATACCTAGGGAGTCAGGGGGTCGAATGTTTTTTCTGCTTCTTGCTGGGGAAATCACATTTTCCCAAGCAGCATCTGACAGCTGGGGCAGGTCCTGGCTGAACATCTCGGGGGTGGGCAAGGACTGAGCTTCCCAAAATATGTTCTGCATTTCTGTGACTCAGCCCCATACACAGACAGGTGCCTTTGGAGTACTGTAATGGTCACATGCTGCAGCATATGAACAGAGAGGTTTCCTTCTGAGGGCAGGGAATGTATTTCAGGAACAAGCTGTGCCCTATGCCATGCCCTGGTCCCTAATGTGCTGACACAAGACATTGCTGCTCCCTGCCACTGCCAGGAGGTTCGTGTTGGGACAGGAGAACTGACCATGAATGGCATCCCCAAGCACTGCCATCACTGAGGATGGAGGCAGACGCCCCAGGCATTGCCTGCAGCAGTTGAGGAGCTGGCAAACCAAGCACCAGAGGGACAGTCATCTGTAGCTTTGTTTCTGAGCCCACCAAGGCTTGGAGTGAGCTGGCTTCTGCCATCTCCCTCACCAGTGCTGGTTCAGTCCTATGCACCACACACAGCTCCATTACCTTCTGCTCGGTTCCACCTTCTTGCTCCAGCACTGCCTTTCTCCCTGAGAGCCTCGGTGGTTTGCTGGTAATCCTGCAAAATATTCTTGCAGAATTTTACTTTCTGGCTTGTTCCTTAAAAAGTTCCTCTTCTCAGCATAATTCAAGGTCAAGAAAGAAATCAGGCACCACTGAGCTGAAGACCTGGAGGGCTCATTATGATGATCTAGTCTTACTTCCCAGGAAAACACAGGCCATAACATTTTATCAAGGGATTCCTTTATCAAAGGCTAATAACTCGATAAAGAGAAGCCTAACCTTTTATTAAGGCACCCAATCTTGATTTAAAGACACAGAGCAATGAAGAATTTACCACATCTCTTGGACTGCAATTTGCAAAAGAAGCTGCCCCAGGGCTTCACTTCAAATGGTACCCAAGCTAACTGCAAAGCCAAACAGAAAAAAAAAAAAAAAAAATTCAAAGCCTGAAGATGATATGTGTGTACTGAAAGAAAGAGCGGAAAAAAATATGGGGAAACTTTTCATTTAGGGGAATCTCTGCTCTTAATTTGAGGAAAATATGTAGAGACAGTAGTATTTGCTATTCTGAAATAGAATAGGTTATGATCTTGCTTGCTAGATATGCAAGCCCACAGACAGAACACAAAAGGAAAGATTGCAACAAGTAATGCTGAAATGTCATGGTCCTTTCACATTTGCAGCAAGGTCAAATTCTTTATAAAGTGACTTTTATAATTTAAGAATGATAACCAGCAGCATGTGTGGCTCTTTCTTACAATGAAACCCAGGCTGCCCAGCTCTCTGGATAGAGATTATTGTCTTGGGATGTCCTGTAATATAAGGAATCACAAATCAGTAGAGAAGTACTATTCTAGTGTCTCCTAGCACCTTTTGTGCAACTCCTGACAGTATGGGTTTCTACTGATTTGATTTTCTGTAGTCATTTTTCTTAATCACCTGTATTACAAATCAGGTTTGGGAAGCTAAGGTTACATATCTCAAGAACTTTGACTTGAGAGCATATATGCCTACATGTAGTATAAAATAATGGAGTATTTGAGAATCCAGTCCTACAGAAACAGTTCTTTTTTGTTTTTTCTTTCCTGTTGCCCAGAAAATAATTTCTCAGTCCCACAGTGCTGTGGAAAGCATATTACTTACACACCCCTCCAGGTAAAGCATAGAGAATGGATACTAAGCACAAGGAGCATATCCATTTTGAAAAGCAGCTAGGATGAGGGTACACATCTTTAAGATATTGCTTTGAGAGCAAGACATCCCCATCTCTCTCACTGTTAGCATGCTTCTCAAAAAGTACTAAAAGCAATCACTTGCAGCTATGGCTGATTAAGAGCTTAGATGCTGTAACAAGACACAACATTTTAGGTGCCCGCCCCAAACAGAGTACAAAACTTGGTGTCAAGCCCCAGGCCACCCTGTGCACTATATGAAGGGATCTGAATGACTTGGATGAACAATTAAAACTTTCACTTTAGGGAAAAACTCCCATATCCAGACAATAAATTCCAGTCCCTTCTAAAGCATGAACCCTTGACGCAGGGCCACCCACAAATCTGTTCACCCAGATGGGCCTAGGCAAAGTCATAGAATCCCAGAATCTTAGAGGGTTGGAAGGGACTTCTGGAGATCACCTAGTCCAACACCCCTGCCAAAGCAGGATAACCTACGGCAGGCCACACAGGAACACATCTGGACAGGTTTTGAAAGTCTCCAGAGAAGGAGACTCCTCAACATCTCTGAGCACCCTGTTCCAGGGCTCCGTCACTCTCACAGTCATGAAGTTTCTCCTCATGTTGAAGTGGAACTGCCTATGTTCTAGCTTAAACCCATTATTCCTTGTCCTATTACTGGGGACCACTGAAAAGAGACTGGATTCTTCCTCTTGACATCTCTTACACCATTCCCAGTCGTCTATCTACCAAAAAAGTTGAACTGTGCATGTTAGTCATAACAGTTTATAACTCTAAAAAAGAAGCCACGAGAGCCTTTGGAAGGGAAAATAAGTCACCAAAATTTAATCAGTGGGAGAAAGGGAATTGTAGACAAAACCCAAATAACTGGAACATAACAGTAACAACTGGTGATTTTCAATTTCCTTATTCCTTATGAAATATCTCAAACCTCTACAAAAAGGAGGTGTCAATCCTTACAGCATATTCTTCTTCAGTAGGCATTTATCTCTGTGCTTAGGGAAGGGAAACACTTGGGAACTACCCAGTTATGTTCTTCCATCCCATGACAGCACACAATTCAATAGCACAGCAGAACACAAAATCCTGATCCTGTCTGCCTGTCAGAGCTACTCAGAGGTGAAGCAACAGGAGGTTAAATCATAGTAAGGGGAAAAAAAAAAAAAAAAAAAAAAAAAAGGGAGGGGTGAGAACACTCTATAGAACATGTATGTTCCTATAGGCATTCTTCAAAGTACTGAGCAGACGTCTTAGGAAATGAGTGAGCTAGGAGGTAATAGTTCCAGTATTTTAGCATTTTTTTTGCAGGTCAAAATAGTAGGTTATTTGTTACAACATTTTCTCCACACATAAACAGGCCCTGCCTCAGGAAGAGACCCTACTTCAAGCTTCATGTTTGTGACCATCAGATGCAACTGTTCTGACTGAAGCTGTGCTGCCCAGAATGCAACACTCAAAACAACAGAAGGAAAGAAAAACAGTCAAAGTTGGCCTAAGGAGCCAGGGAAAGGTCCTGAAAGAAGTCCAGTTTATCTGCTCCCAAGATGGGATCTACAGTCCCAGCACCAGACACAGGGTACCCTCTGCCATGGGCCTGGCACATGTACTGGGTCCACAGCATGTGTGCTCCATCCTTGTGACTCTTCTTGTACATCCCACTGGTGGCAGTCAGAAAAAAATTCATTAGGCTAAATGGTCCTTTGATCTGATCAATAGAGCAGTTTTAATTGGCATCCTGAACTCAGTGGTAAACTCAAATGAGAGGAAGTTAATGAGAGAAGCTTCAAAAAGGTTTAGATGGAGCAGACATAATTTGTTCCTGCTTCATCAGAATATAAATTTTTATTAGGAAGGGATTTAAGGACCTAGGCTTAGGTCCTGTTATCTAGCTTAAGCTAATAACTTCTAATCAAAACAAGAAAAGGTATCCTCTGTTGTGTACTAAATTGTTTGAGTTAAAACTCGGAATGAGTAGAGGACTCAAGCTTAAACTCAGTGAATGAGCTGTACTCAAAAAAAATTATTTTGTCTCATCTTGCTGATTTAGGACAGTCTCAAATCTCTTCATCACCATCCAGACAAAGCCACAAGAAAAGAATAAAGCTATATCGTCTGTCTCTAAGCAGAAGATGGGAAAATTGATACCCATTTCACACGCTTTCATAAAGATCCTGTGAAAGCATGAATAGGTGCTTTGAGAAGATGGAAGACAGTTGGAACCCTGAAAGCAATCCAGAATTCACTTTTGATTATATCTTTATTGTGCATGTGTTCTGAAAATTTTATACTAAAGAAACAGAAGTGACCCAACTGGGTTTGCTTCCTCAGCTCAGCCATTCTATTCACCTTTCCATTTGCTTCACAAGTGCCAATTTAAAACATGTGGGTCAGGCACAACTGATTCATAATGAAGAGAACAGATGACATTCAGATTACATTGCATTTATTAAAGTAACAAAAAGACTCCACTGACCAGTATCTTCTTAGTTTTAAGTAGTGTTGCAAATTGTTCATCATCCTAGCTGCCCTCTCTAAAATTAACTGGACAGATCCTAATATCTCTGCTGCTCATTTTTTGAGCAAGAATGCAGGAACAAATCCTTTGTGGATTTCAGCACAATGTCTCATGACCTCAGCACTAGATCCTCTTCAGTGGAACTTTCCCAGGTATATTCTTCAGGTACCTTCTGAACTTCACTCAGTTGACTTCTAATTCATTCCTAAATTTCTACCTTTGAGAGTTTACTAATTTCTAAGATTATATACTAATATGAAAGACACCTTGGTTTATCTAGCCAACACAGCAAAACAGCATTATGCTGTGAAGTAGGCTCAAACCCCAAGAAACCCTTAAAAGTTTGTTTTTCTGCTTCAAGAACATTGGAGTTTTAGCTCTAGAAGACAGGACTTGCAAATAGGGCTCCTATACAAAAACAAAATAGCAAGTTTTCTGCATTAAGTCGTAACAGGACAGGGAATGGGGAAATCTATATAACTGAGATGAATCTGAGTGCCTGGCTCCCCTGACAGCCCTAGAGGCCACTGTCTAATCTTACATTAATTATTATTTGTTATAATAATTGGCTTTGCTGGTGTTACAACTCCATGTATCAAGCTGTGATGAGCATGCTGGAAGGTATCCACCTCCTCATAAATATCAAGGGGAGCTCCACCTTCATTGTGCTGCACATGCTTTTACACCTGGGCATGTCCTATAGGCATACTATGGGATTCCAGATGACCCTGCATTACTGCTTTTCACTGCATCTTGGAGGTATTACCAGAAAGCTAGACTTTAAGGATTACCTGAATGACTACAAAGTCTTAATAATGAGATCTCGTAGATAGGCACAGAAAAGCTCTTACTGCATGGGTAGTGTGGGCAAAGCACATCAAACTACTAATAAATGAAAAGGAATCCACAAATAGCTTAAGGATTTCATAAAAACAGACAGATAGGAAATAAAAAAAATAAAAATAAAATAAAAAAAAAAAAAAAGTTGAAAAGGCCTTTCTTAAAATACAGGTAAGACTTTTCATCTTGACACAGCAGAAAAAGGGATTCGGGAAGGTGAGGTAAGGTCAGGTTACTGGATAAGGCAGACTTCCTGGGTTGCAACATATCTGCCAAATGAAGTGAGACAGCATGAATGTTAGAGATGCCAGAGAGGAGCTGGTTACAGTATTTAAGGTCTGAGGTGATGAGCTCAGCATCAACTGCCTCTAAAACATTACAGACAGCTCAACAAAGACATCTGCTCAGGATACAGCTGCAATCAAAACAGCTAACAAGATGTTCAGTTACTCAGTGAAGGAGATGCTGAATAATACAGAAAATTAATTCTCCCTTTGTACCAATCAGTACTGAATTCTCCTCTGGTGTATTGTCCATGCCCCTCCCCAAGCTCTAAAAGAATCTGCAGAAACAAGTGGAGGTCAGAGACTAAGAATGAAAATAAGCGAGTGGAGGGCAAGGCAGCGGCAGGAACCATCACAGGAAGAGACTGGAAAGAATTACACATGTTTACTTCAGAAAGGAGATAGGTAAGGTAAAATACCAAATATTCTAAAGAAGTATCTGACATTTCTTTTTACCTTGCTGCATAACACAAGAATAAAGAACATTCGATGAAATGAAGCGCTCATGTATTCAAAGCTGATCAAAGGAAATTCAATGTGTAATTGGGCAGTGGAAGACATCACCACAGGAAGCAGAGAGGTCAAGAACTGTGCAGGATTCAAAGAAGGATTGGACAGCTATAAGGATCACAGGAATACCCAGTCAGAATAATTATGCTAAACTTTTGAAGAAGTATAAAGACCAGCTTTCTGAGTTTAAGCCAGTACCTGACTATGGGAGAATTATAATTAGGTTTCTATAGGGGTAGACAATCCCACATCTTTCTCTGAGGTTCTTCAATCTTCTTTGCAAGCAGTTGATTCTGGTCCCTTCAAGGTACCTACACAGGACCTACACAATTTCTATTTTCCCACTTCCCCATCAGCTTCAGAGGCACTGAAAAACTTTGTCCATCTGCAACAATGTCAGCAAATTCAAACCTGCGTTTTTCCACAAGTGATACAGCTATGGCACTACCTGTAGTAAATCAGCACAGGCCATTTTTATCACAAAACAATTCCCTTTAACATGGGGTGGCTACAGCTGTGGAGCTGCCACCATGTAGACATGGAGTGACAGAGTTTGCTCCCTTCCTCACCTGTCTGCAGAGTCAAGCCCAGTCTTGCATGCTCCATCTCACTGCCTTGTACTCCCTTTTTACAGAAAGGGAAAAGCTTGATCATAGCCAAAGCTTAATCCACAGCAAGTAGCTCTCTGTTCATGCATCTGAACCTCGTATTTCCTGACAATCTCAGCCCAATAACTCACCTTTTCTAACAGAACTGGTGTACAGTCTTGTCTGCCCATGGCACTCAATGAAAGGAGTCCAGGCCTTCTGTCAAGGTCCATATAGTTAATCTGTATTCTCAAAATCATCTCTGCCAGCTTCTGGGCCTCATCATGAAGCAGATGTGGGCTCCACCAAGCTCATCCCAGCTGCAGTGGCAGCAGTTCCACATCTGCAGATCTCCTCATGTCCTATCTTTTCCTCAGCAGCCCAGCTACTTTTCTCTGTCTTTACCAGACCTGAAGCAACAGAATGAGGGCAGTGATCATTTCCCTGTACTTGGCTCTGGTGAGGCTGCACCTCAAATACTGAGTTCAGTTTTGAGCCTCTCACTACATGAAGGACATTGTGGTGCTGGAGCATGTCCAGAGAAGAGCAATGAAGCTGATCAAGGGCGTAGAGAAGAAATCCTGTAAGAAGCCTCTGAGGTAATTGGAGTTGTTTATTCTGGAGAAAAGGAGGCTGAGGGGAGGCATTATTGCTCTCTACTACTACCTGAAAGGAGGTTGGAGCAACATGGGGATCAATTGCTTGAGTTACAAGTGATAGAAAAAGAGCAAATGGCCTCAAGTTTTGTCAGGAGAGGTTTAGATTGGATATTAGGAACATATTCATCACTGGTAGGGTTGTCAGGCACTGAAACATGCTGACCAGGGAAGTGGTGGAGTCCCCATCCCTGGAGGTATTTAAAAGGTGTGTAGAGGTGGTGCTTAAGGACATGGCTTAGTCGTGGACTTGGCAGAGCTGGGGTAATGGTTGAACTTGATGATCTTAAAAGTCTTTTCCAACCAAAATGAATCTATGATTCTGCAATTCTGTTTTCACATGGCATGATCCTAGGCAGGATCAAGATGACAGGGCAATATTTACTTTCTGTTTCCCCTTTTTTATTCTTTGAAAGTGTGAACCTGCACAAACTGAATCCCAATAAAAAACAAACCCTAAAACACTGGGGAGGGATCCTTCTCCAAAGCAAGTTTGCTACTTTTATCACAAAATTACAGAATTATAGAATGGTTTGAATTGGAAGAGACCTTAAGATCATCTAGTTCCAAGCCTTCATGGGCAGGGACACATCTCATTAGACCAGGTTGTCCAAGGCCCCATCCAACCTGGCCTTGAACACTTCCAGGGAGGGGGCAGCCACAAGTTCTTGGGCAGCCAGTTCCAGCATCTCACCACCCTCACAGGAAACAATTTTTTCCTTATGTCTAACCTAAATCTCCCCTCTTCAAGTTTGAAACCATTGACCCTAGTCCTATCACTACACACCTGTGCAAAAAGCCCTACCCCAGCTTGTAGTCCATCATCAGATATTGGAAAGTCACTATAAGGTCACCACAAAGCCTCTTCTTCTCCAGGCTGAACAACCCAAACTTTCTCAGCCTGTCTTCATAGGGGAGCTGCTTCAGCCCTCTGATCATTTTAGTGGCTCTCCTCTGGAAATAATTAAGGAGCTCTATGTCCTTCTTTTGCTGGGTACTCCATAACTGGACACAGTACCCCAGGTGGGGTCTCACAAGAGCAGAGTAGAGGGGGAGAATCACCTTCCTTGACTGTCTGTCTGTGCTGCTTTTGATGCAGCCCAGGACCCTGTTGGCTTTCTGGGCTGCAAGCACACACTGACAGCTCACGTTGAGCTTCTGGTCCACCACCACCCCCAAGTCCTTCTCCTCAGGGCTGTCTGCAACCCTGTCTCCTCCCAGCCTGTATTCATGCATGGGATTGCTTCAAACCAGGTGCAGAACCTTACACTTGGCTTTGTAGAACATCATGCAGTTTGCACAAGGCCACTTACTGAGCTTGTCAAGGTCTCTCTGGATGGCATCCCTTCCCTCCAGCGTGTTGACTTCACCACAATTTGGTGTCATCAGCAAACTTGCTGAGGGTGTATTCAGTTCCAGTCCATGTTGCCAACAAAGATGTTAAACAGCACTGGTGTACTGACCCATTCATCACACGTCTCCATTTGAACACCGAGGCATTGATCACAACACTTCGGGTGTGACCATGCAGCCAGTTCCTTATTTAATGAGTGGTCCACACATTGAATCCATATTGTTTCAGTTTAGAGATCAGAATGTTGTGCAGGACAGTGTTGAATGCTTTACACAGGTCCAGGTAGGCCATGTCTATTTCTCTGCCTTTGTCCACCAAGGCTGTAAGCCTATCGTAAAAGTCACCAAATCAGTTAAGCAGGACTTGCCCTTAGTGAAGCCGTGTTGGCTGTCACCAATCACCCCTTTGTTATCTGTATGCCTTAGCAGAGCTTTCAGGACAATCTGCTCCATGTTTTTGCCAGGCACCCGCTTGTTCCACAGGACAGTTCCATCTGTAATGGTAATAGTGAAACTGTGCTCACTGCCTTGACCGAGATCCAAGTTCCAACACTGTATTCATCCTTAGCTAACTCAATGAAGTCAGAAGGCAACCATCTTTATTTTGTGTAGCAGTTTGTAGAGTTTCTTCTCCTTGCCCACTACCACTTTCTTAATTTTTTTATAATCTCATAGCACTATGAGTGTCATCTGGAAACTGTACTGATCATTACTATAATTTTTAAATCTTTTTAAGTTCTCTTTGACCCCTCAGAATGAGCCTCTTAACTTTGCCCCAGAACTGAAATAATTGAAACCATTAGAGTTTAGTTGCTTTATAATGCACCTTTCTCCAAATATAACCTTTCTGAGACAGTGACCCATGCTCCATGCAGTATTCTGGAGGGGCCTAATAACCATCTTCCAGAGGACTATATTGCCTCCTTCGTGGTGCATTATAGCTCACTGTTCCATCAGTCTAGTGTCTTGTTTGCCTTTTTTATTGCAGCTGTGCACCAAAGTGATGGTTTCTTTGATTTTTTTCTTTCCACAGTAACCCCTTTCTCTCTCTGATCAGCGTGCTGGATGTAACACCCATTCCCTACATTTGCTCTTTGTTCCCAGACTAATTACTTTCCATTTTCTATACCAAACAGCATTTGCCATCTGCTGGCTCATCAACTAAATGATCCAAATCCCTTTTGAATCTGCTTGCATTGTTCCTTATTGCTTCTCTGTGCTTCCAGTTTTACCATCCAACCAGCAGAGACTTCATATACACAGAGCTCAACTGAGGACATAGGAATGCACAAGAGCGTCTCACACTTTGGACAGAGCATCCCACCTGGATTTGGCACTGGCTGCATTCATATAGAACAGAAGGGCTATCTTTGGCAAAACTTAGGCCCACACATGCTTTGGGGTTTTTGAGATAAAGGATGGCTTTAAGCCCAGACCCTGAACTGGAGAACAGTGCAGGGCAGTGTCTTACATCAGGGATTCCCAAGTTTGTGAATGGGCTGCTGCATCTTTCAGAGACCCCATCTGGTGTGCCTGGACCAAGATGCACTTTGGTCCACTCTGCACTTCACAGCTCTCACTCCTAGTGCTGGAAGGAGAGGGACATGCCACATCTCCTCCCCCACCATGTCCTCTTTGTATGTGTGTGTGTCTGCACACGTGTGCACATAGGGAAAGGAAAAAAAAGGAAAGAGGAACATGGAAACAAAACAAGACTTCACTCCTACAGAAACCAGCACTACTATAGCTCCATAGGCAAGAATACAAATTTCCTCTCAGCCCAACAGTGCAATTTCTGAAAATCCAGACCAAAGGACTTGTTCCAAATCCTTTCAGGAAATGTCCTGTACATGGAAGGCTAGAGGTGTGCAGAAGTAGGGGTCAGCTGGGGACATGCACAGTCTGATTTCAAACAAAATTTGCTGCTCCCATTTACAGTGTTTTTACATGGTGATTTGAGTAAGGAATGCATAACACAGATAAATCTTTAATAAGCTACAAACATCAGATGAAATGACTTGTGCTATGCCTTTCTCAGGCAGGAAAGCAGCATAACCAGCCTAATTAACTTGCCCATGGCTATAATTGTGATTGAAAATACTATATTTTATCCCAAACTTTCCACACTTAAAATCATCTAGTTTTAGGCACTCATTATTTCTAAAAAACAATTTTTAACCTCTCTTTGAGCATTCGGTCCATACTATGCTTATATCCTCTTTTCTGCTAGGACAGAGGAGTAACATGAAAAAAAGTTTTGCTAATTCATGGCATCATTCAGTTACTCTATTAATACGTTCGTCAGAGGAATTAATTCCAGATATTATAGGCATTATAGTCCTCTGATTCTCAGGGCTCTAAGAAGAGAATGAAGCTCCAAGCCAAACTTCACTTAGTTTCACATCTGAAGAGTATTTATTCTGGGAGAACACCAACAGTCAAAATTCAGCCTCTTTTATCAATAACACCCCTGCAATCTGGTTTAGACCTGTTCCTGTATCTCATAGTTGTATGATTTGTGTAGCATGCAGCCTCATAGCACTGCCTGGAATTCAGGAGTGAGATCTGAGCATGCAGCTGTAGCATTACTTAATTCACTGGAATTTTTGAAAGCCTCCTCTACTGTAACATTTATACACAGCCTGGCACCTCAGCCTTGCTCTCCCTTCTGGCAAATTTGCATCTAGTGAAAGTAAGACAGGAATCTTCCAAAAAGGGAAGTATTCTAATATTCCCACAATTAAACTGTGATTTTCTCTATCTCATCATCCAAAGCACTTGAAATTTTCTCCAAGAGCACTGCAGAGGCCTCTGCCTACATGGAAAAAAAACCAAACAAAACAACCCTGTTGTGATCAGTCTCTTCCTCTGGCTAAAAAACATCTACCTATAGCCTCAGCACATAATTTTTCTTTTCTACTGCTTCTGCTACTAGCTGGGTTGAAATGTTCGTGTCATTTCATCCTGTTGACATGCTGTCTTTATCCCATCTACATATACTTGTTTATCCCTTCCTTCAGTGTTGTGGCAATTCTGACTCTCTTTGGGACTCTACACTGGGCTGAGAGCCAGAGTAGGACAGACCAGCTCAGGAGACTGCTTGCTCAGAAGCTGCCAGTGGGTTTCACAGCAGCCCAGAACAGCCAAAGGATGAAGTGGTCTGTATTGCACCTAATGAGTCTTTGATGGACTGAGATGTACAGGATTCAAAGGAGTGTCCGGAGCTGCGTTTGAAGATGTTGTCTTACCTACTATTTTTTCTTATTTCAGGCTCATTAAATTCTCCTGCAGCATACTTCCCAGGTAACCATTCCATGTGATATTTGGATTTGCAGCAAATACATTTCTTTTGCATTACCTAATTTTTTCTTTTGTCCTTGCTCCATTCTTTTCCTTTGTCTTTTGAAAATAAAATACATATAGGTTCTTAGCCTGTAGCCCATAATCTGACCTCATGTAAGGAGACTGTGATGCTTGGCAGAAAAGTGAGAATAATATAAGTCTGACTTTTATGAGTAATTTTCACCTTGGTTATATCAAACATTCCAGAACATAGGCCTTTACATGTGAGCTAGTCACCCTAGGTCTCTTTATAGTCAGTGGAGAGAGCAACATTTAAGGATAGCTCAGCAGTAGGTATCTAAATCAGGAGAAATCAATTCCATCTTTCATTTCTGGTTCCAATTGCATTTTCTGTGTCAGCATTCACTAAATCCCCTACATCCTCTTCACCGCTGTCACTGGCATTTTTCAACATTAGCATTCTTGGAGATACCACATGATATATCATGCAAAAATATGCCAGAGTACAGCTCTGTCTTCCAAATTACACCAGGACCCTTCCTGGCTGCTAACTAGAAGTTGCAACAGAATCTCCGTAATCTGTTTTTCTAGATATGGCACTCACTATTATTCAGGTTCCTTGAACCCTGATACACAAAACAATTGCATCAACTAATTTCTACCACTGAAGCTCTTCTGTGGCTTTACAGAGGAAAATCCCAGCAATAACATGTTGCCATGTGTGCAGAGAGAATATGTAAAACTGTTTGAATCCTGCCAATGGCACCCATCAAATACCCAATTACAGTGGAAAAAAAAACCAAAAACCACAACCAAAACCTTTGGCAGCAGTGAGTGGAAGTAAAACATATGGATCCTCATATAAGTGGGATATCAAAGAACTCTGAGGAGAAGGAAGACAATGATTCCAAGTAGAAAAAGAGGAGACAAGAACTGGGGTTACCTTGTAATACAAAAATCCTTCTTCTGCCCTAACACAAACACAAACTACCTGGAGTTTACATCAGAGAATAAAGAGTAAGAACTCTCCTCTCATGATACCTGCAAACAGGCCAACAAGGATCTGCAAAGTCCTGCAGTCAGCAAGGAGTCCATCTCCCTGGTCACTGTAAGGAGATCCACATTTCTGAAACTGGGGTGTTAGGTGAGAGACACAGCTTGGTTACAGCGTGCCTACCTAGTGTTTTCTTGTTGGTTTAGGGTTTTTTTCTAGTTATCTAACAGTGAATGTTGTGTTGAACTCTCTCTGTACTTCAGCAAGTGCCTGCTTCTGGCAAAACTCTGTAAGAATAACTGTGTCCAACAATGCTCCAAACCCAGTTGGAAATGATGAAGAAACTATAATAAAAAACACAGCAATTGAAATCAAGAACTCCATCTCAACTTCTCTTGGAAGTAGAGACACAGAACTTATAATCAATAAGTGAATACTAGCCTAGAAAGACTATGAAAAATTCAACAGCATGAAGGCACTCATTATGTTATTATCTATATATAGATAGTATATCATTACCTAACAATATCTTTGAGTACTGAATCATGGTTTCAGATCTATTGAAAATGGAGCTGCAGGTGGCAATCCACTCATGTATATTTGCTGATCACAAAACCAATTTTGCATTGAGGGAACTGCTGAAATGGAGATGCCAGAGCACTATCAGGACGATGTGGAAATCTTTGCAGATGTGCAATTTTCATCTAAAATAAGTTCCACTGCAGTGTCTTAAACTGCTTCAGCACAAAATTAGCCAAAATAAAACTTTTATTTTCATGTAGTCTTCACAGTTCCGAGGGCAGATGGAGCCCTTGCATATGACTGGGGGAGGATTCTTCACCATTCAATTGTGATCACAGAATCTGCACCAGTTAAGAGTGTTGCACCCATCAAAGGTAATGAAAAAGGGGAGGACTGAGGGATCTTTAGGCTCTTCAGTAAATCCACACTTCGTGCAAAACAGGCCTGATGCATTGGTCCATTCTGGACACTTTTGGACCACACCAAAATGACTACTGGAAGTAAAGCAGGTTGCTGAAATAAAACTATCAGGACAGGCTCACATGCCAGCATTTTTGCAGTTCTTAGCAGGGCTCGTTGAAGACACAGGAGAAGCATCCATTGGTGACACCCTTCCCTTCAGTCACTGGTCTTGTGGACTGAAGCAGTAAAGCAACAGCTGTATTCCACTATCATTAGAAAAGTGCCTGAAGCTAACTCTTGCCTTTGATTTCCAACAGCCTGTCCAAGTTTGTAACTGTTTTGCTTCCTAGAGCTTTGCTCTTGTCTTGAGAGTACCTTCTGTGCAGAGCCCTACAGCCATTTCCTCTAATCCCAGGCCCAAACATAGGCTGCCACTCTCTGGAAGTTTTGATCCTACGTTTTTATCCTTTCTGTACTGCTCTTGGTAACATGCTCAGAAAAAAAAAAAAAAAAAAAAAAAAAAAAAAAAAAAAAGATTGTTTGCAAGCATAGATTATTCTACAGACGTTTCTTTTTTTTTCTCCTGTGGTGTTCAAAAATCAGACAAGAGAGAAAGGGATTTCTATCCCTGGGTAGAAATCTTCCTTAGCTTGTTTTGCTCTTGAAGGAACAAGAGCAGCTCTGCTTGTCAGAACTAATTAATTACGATTTCAATAAAACGTATATTCTGCCTAAAAAATATCTGGCTGCATTGTGCTTTAGAATCTGAGGAGAACTGGCACCAGGGTTACAGAGCATGTGTAGGTAGGGAGAGGCCTTGTGTAACACACTGTGCTCCGGACGAGATTTTACAGCAGCACTTCCACTGCTTACCACGGAACAATAGTGCTTGGTCAGAAAACGACTGCAGCTTTTACATACCAATATTTAGGGCATGTTTTTTTATTTTGTTTTATTATATGCCCTAAACCTGCCTCCTGCCGTCCCTAACTACCTCTGCCGGGACAGACACCCGCGAAACAAGAGATGGAACCACGTCCTCTCCTTTCCCACCTGGATCATCATTCACCGGCTGGTGGGGGGGTTGGACGGGGCACGGTGGACCACGGGGTTGTCACTGGGGCTGTCCCCCGCCTCACCCCACACCAGCGTTAAACGACACCAATGCCTACAGCCCCTGCCCCTCCCGGCTCCCCCCGTTCCCTCTCACCCGCCCCCTGAGGCGGTGGCCTGGCAGACCCCGCCCCGCTACGCAGGGAGTGGGCCGGGCCGGGCCGGGCAGGGCATGGGAGGGTGGGCAGGCCGTGGGGCGGTGGTGCTGGTGAGGGGAGGAGAGGAGGAGCTGGGTGGACCCCAATGCAGCACCGCCTGCCCGGGATGAGTCGCCGGGATGCCCCGGACGCGCACACCCCGGCCCCTTAACACACGGAGGGGGCTGCAGCGGGGAGGGAGGCGGTCACGGAATTGTGACAGGAGAGGTTTAGGTTAGATATTAGAAAGAATTTCTTCACGGAGAGGGTGATCAGACATTGTAATGGGCTGCCCAGGGAAGTAGTGGATTCTCCGTCCCTGGAGATATTTAAAAAGAGACTGGATGTGGCACTCAGTGCCATGGTCTGGTAACCACAGCGGTAGTGGATCAAGGGTTGGACTTGATGATCTCTGAGGTCCCTTCCAACCCAGCCGATTCTATGATTCTGTGATCATATAGAATTGTTTTGGTTGGAAAAGACATGTAAGATCCCACCGTTAACCTTAAACTGCAGATTCCACCATTAAAATATGTCCCTAAGCACATCTTTCAAATACCTCCAGGGATGGTGACTCAACCACTGCCCTGGGCAGCCTCTTCCAGTGCCTGACAAACCTTGCAGTGCAGAATTTTTTCCTCATACCTAATCTAAACCTCCCCTGGCACAACTTGAAGTTCATTTGTTCTGGTCTTGATCTCAGCTGCAATTCAGGAGAAGACACTGACCCCTACCTCGCTCCACCCTCCTTTCAGGGAGCTGTGGAGAGTGATGAGGTCTCCCCTGAGCCTTCTCTTCTCTGGACTCAACAAACCAGCTCCCTCAGCCGCTCCATGCTTGTGCTCCAGACCCTTCCAGATGAGATGCAGCCACAGATCCCTCCATGCTGTGCTACCTCATGCCCATGGGGCTGCCAGGGTGGGACAGAGCCTGTCTCCCATCACCCAGCCTCTGTGTGTGCCTCTCCACACACCCCTGGGTCTGGGCGGGGCTCAGAGCTGGCCCAGCATCACCCAGTTTGATCCCTCCAGCTGCAGGCAGCTGCGGAAATGGTGAGTGACAGTGGGTGGTGTGTACACAGGTGTTTGCACACAAAATAGCCCCACATTGACAGCCACAGGCTGTTGTATTGGGTATGTTTGGGGATAATTATGCACACCTGTACTATACAGTGTCGCATGGCTTGTTCAAAGCAAAATGTCTTGGGGATGATGGTGGATATGCTGTATCAAACAGCTGAATTACAGGGATGAACCCATTGGTGTTGAAGGGTACAGAAAGACCAGTCAACGCTTTGAGGTGGATTCCATGTCCACTACTCTCATCTCTGTGCTGCCTGAATAAAAAAGCAACCCTGCATTAACTACTGAAAACTGAACTGGCATGACTTCAACACAGGTGACTCTTCCAAAAGCTCCTTTAACCAGGAGAACTACAGCATGAGAAGAATATACCTACCCTTATGACAAGGAGCAAGACCATTAGCTGTCACACTGCAGCAGTGCTCAACTGGTTATTTGCCTGTTGGGGGATGACTGACAAGAGCTACAGCAGCTGCAGGCTGGTGACTGAGAAGGAAAATCGGAGAGTAGCAACTGATTGACAGCTTCATGTTATTCAGCCTCTCTGGAGACAGGGTGAGGGTGGTCAGCCTTCTTTTACTATATGATCATCTTGGCTCCAGTAGAGTCAAGAAACTGGTAGCATTTTCCCCCTTAAACATAACTACCTACAGACCAGTAAAACAGCAAGCAATGGAATAACCACTGCTAAGTTTTTCCCCTTCATGAAACAGCAAAAGATTGCCTCTCTGCTGGCCCTCATGTTTATACATTCTGTGACAGCCCCAGATCACACTGGAAAATGTGCAAGACTAGAAAGAACACACAGAAGTATCAGCACATGGAGACATCTTCTGCTGGTGGCTTTCCTTGGCTTTTCTGACAATAAGAGGCTCAAAGCTGTTCTATACTTATCACAGCTGCCTTCAGAGGACACAGCAGCCACAATCACTGCTCAGCTGATGAAGCTGAGCCTCTCATATTTCACCTGGAAATTCCTTTGTGCTGAAGTCAGTCGAATTACATCAGATGAACTTTTTGTAAATTGGAGCAGATTTTGCCTCAGAAAAGGGGATTTATATGTAAAGTTTGCTCAACAATAACTCTTATGTCACCAAGATGACCCATATAACTGTAGGCCCATTGGACAGAGACCTGCACATAGAGTGCTTTGATCCCTAGCCCCAGGTTTGACTCCAAACTCGGTGAAGACAGCAAAAATGCTTTTATGAAAGTCAGCACACTTTAAGCCACACTTCACCATGTAAATATTTATCCATGAATAGGCACATGACCGTGTTTCCAGACTGGCTACTATAACCTAAGATGTTTCTCTGTTAGCTCAGGAGCCTGCTGGTGCAGATGAATATTACAATATGAGGGCTCTACAGGACACAGAACATTTACCCTTGTTTTCTGACACTTACCTATTTTTATCCTCTTTTTAACATTGATTCCTTTCCTTTTCCTGTTTCTTCTTAAACTAATATTGGCCTACTTTAATTGATAGTAGGCAATCTTTGCTGGGAGTATAATATGGCTACTTCAGGCCTTTTCACTGTTTCTCTTACCCCATCTTTACTTCACAAAGCAAAATAGTTGTCCCTGCATGCATCTCTGAATTATTTTTGGTTCCTTTTATAATTTGCTTATATGTCAGCTTCTATTTAAAGATAAATTATAATCATTGACTAAGCATTCTAAATCTGTGCTTGCTAACCTAAATTAATTCCTATTCCCCTTGTCTTTCTGCCTTTCTGCTCTACAACTGCCCTCTAGAGAAATAGCTCTAGTATGGAAGCATGGAAAAAAAAATACACACATCCAGACATGCAGTACTTTTAACAGTTTGTTTGTTCCACACTGGCAAGGACTGAGGCTGGTAGATGCATTTCACAGCAAAACTTGAAAATGCTAGCCCACTGAAATAGATATATTTTACATTGTCATGGTTTAACTGGGCTGGCAATTAAATGACTTACAGATGCTCTCTATAAATTCCCTATCTGACAGAGAAAAGAGAGAGAATGTGGGAGAGAGACTTAAGGGTTGGAAACTAAACTATACAACTTTAATGAAACGGTAATGATGAAAAAGAAACATTATTTAATATATATAAATATACACAAAGAAGAATTCCACTTTCCTCCCCCTGCTCCCCAACAATGCTCACGTCACCACCAAGGCTGCAGGCCCTGGAAAAGTCCCAGGCTGAGCTCCTGAAGTCAGCAGCAGTCAGGATCTGGAGGCAGGAACACACCGATTGAGGATGGCAGGGCAACAGGCAGATGAACGGATGGAATCCTTCCAGGATGCCAGCCATGGGCAAAGAAGCAGAAGAAGGAATGAAGCGTCTTGACCCTCATGATGCCTCAAATTCATACCAAGTACGACACATATGGGATGGAATACTCTGTTTGGTGCATTTTGGTCATCTGTCTTGTCCACTCATCCCTAAAGGATGGATGCAGGTATGACTCCTTTATTGCCTTTCTATTTCTGGAGCATAAGATGTTCCTCAGAACTGAGCAGTGGCCTTGGTTCTGCAGAGCATTGTCTAGCCATAACTATAAACATTGAATATTACCAATTCTAGAAGCAGACACTGATTGGGAAACTTGCTGTTAAATTTAGCAAGTGCAGCTACGTAGCTGAAAGCAAAATTACCAGAAAAAAATTAGTCTGTCCTGGTCCAAACCAGGACTTCAATAAAATACCTTTTCTGAACAAAATATTTTTCAGAATCTTTTTTTCCAGGTAATATAATTGCTAATGAAAATTAGACACAAAGCAGCCAGCCACAATGACTCTAAAATCTGACAGGTGGAAGCTGGCCAAAATTCTAGTTAGTGCTTCCCTGTGGCAGGGAACCCTCAGATTTTGAAAAGGTGTTTCATTGAAGTACTGTGTGTAAACCAAATATTTGGGATTTTCTCATGAAGGTGCTAGGAAGTTTCCTGTAAACATTTTTCTAAGTGAAAGGAAGAAATGACATCCAGGCTAAAATAGCTGATGGCCAACTGACCAGGGCAGACATGAACTTGTCTTTTCCTCATCCTATTTGGATACCTTGAGCAGTATCTAACTATCTATGGGGAAAAATCTGAACATTCGTAAGGGCATTTGTTTTATTGAGCAGTGCAGAGTGAAAATACTCAAAACTGTAACATTTTTCACAGAACAGGACTCCACCTCTGTTCTGGTAGAGAAAAGAAGGTTCCATTTCTCTTAGATACAGAGAAATATATGTGTTTATCCCTGAAACTGAATCCATATGAGCATCCTGATGTGCTTCTAGTCAAACTGGAGTTTTGCCTGATATCAGTGGGGACTCCTAGCAGAACTGTCTAAGTGGATAATGAAGCACCTCTCCTGTGAAGACAGGCTGAGAGATCGGGTTTTTCAGCCTGGAGAAGAGAAGGCTCCAGGGAGATGTTATAGCATCCCTCTAGTACCTGAAGGGGGTCTACAAGAAAGCTGGAGAGGGATTTTTTACAATGGCATGTAGTGAGAGGACAAGGGCTAATTGTTTCAAACTGGAAGAGGGTAGATTTAGATTGGGTATTAGGAAGAAATTCTTTCCTGTGGTGCTGGGAAGACACTGGAACAGGTTTCCCAGAGAATCTACCGATGCTCCCTCCCTGGATGTGCTTGAGGCCAGGCTGGATGGGGCTAGTGGGAGGTGTCCCTGCCCATGCAGGGGCATTGGAACCAGATGATCTTTAAAGTCCCTTCCAAACCAACCTATTCTGTGAGTCTGTGATGCAGCTGTAGGACTGGGGCTGTTTTCTACTTACAAAAGAAACTGCATATAACAGAATTGCGACAGGTAGCTCAGTAACAAGTTTTCTCTAAGTAGCACAGCCACTGGTTTCCTACAGATCTGAGTCTTATTTCCCCTACATTCTCATACCACAGTAATGGCCACTTTCCTATACAACGATCCCCACATACCCTTATGTCTTCCCTCACAACTGGTCTTTTCTTCTTCCCAGCCTCCTCACAGACACACTTCACAGTATCTCCACTTTCTCACGAGCTGTAACTGGGGGAGAACTGGACAAAGGCCCACGCATGCTGTGACTGGTTTGGCAAGGGAGTGTGTTGGCTGGCACTAAAAGCTCAGTGAGCAGATTACCTTATGGGCTCTCATGCTACCTCACTGCCAGTCTAAAGAAATTTGTGAAGCTTCATATTGCTGAGGCCAAGATCCCTTTGTCAAACTGGGCTGTGACAGACACTAGATTTTAAAGTTATGGGACACGAGCTGGCCCATTTCCTATAGAAGAAATCCCTTCCAGTGTGAGGTTGGTCAGGCCTGAACCTGGATCGGACCCACAATGTACCCAGCCGGGGCAGAGCCATGACCCCCCCAACCTCTCCCGCGGCTCGGGAGGGGGATGCAGCCGAGAAGGCCGGAGGGGGCGAGGAGGGCACCCAGCCACAAGCCAACCCGGGCCTTCGCCGCGCTCTCCTTCCTTTAATGGGAAAGGAGGTGGTGAGGCTGCGCCCCGACGGAGCGAAAGCTGCCCCCTGGGCTGCGGTGCGGACCGGACCCGCGCAGCCGGAGGTGCCAGTACCGGGGTCAGCAAACCTGCCGGCCCGGACCGGCCCCGGGCAGTGCCAGTACCGGGGTCAGCAAACCTGCCATCCCGGACCGGCCCCGGGCAGCGCCAGTACCGGGGTCAGCAAACCTGCCATCCCGGACCGGCCCCGGGCAGCGGGCAGTGCCAGTACCGGGGTCAGCAAACCTGCCGGCCCGGCCCCGGGCAGTGGGCAGTGCCAGTACCGGGGTCAGCAAACCTGCCAGCCCGGACCGGCCCCAGGCAGTGGGCAGTGCCAGTACCGGGGTCAGCAAACCTGCCAGCCCGGACCGGCCCCGGGCAGCGGGCAGTGCCAGTACCGGGGTCAGCAAACCTGCCATCCCGGACCGGCCCCGGGCAGCGGGCAGTGCCAGTACCGGATGCAGCAAATCTGCCAGCTCCCTTCCCCGCCCTCCCGCCTCCTGATGCTGCGTTTACGGCGAGATGCGGCCGCAGTGCGGGCGGCCGCGCACGCCTCCCGCCTCCGCCGCTCAGCCACCCGAGCGACCTCCGCAGCCGGTGGGATCCGTAGGGCCGAGCCACACAGCACAAAGACCCCTTTCCCTTCTCCTCCCCGCCGCCTTAGCCCTGCCCTCCCGCCCCGTCCCGCTGCGACATGCCCGCCCTCCCTGCCACCGCCGCCGCAGCTCCCGCGTTTGCAGTGCCCGTCTCGGACCGCCAGGGGGCGCCGTTTCCCCGCATCCCGCCCGTGCGGGGCGCAGCGGTGCCGGGGCGGGGGGGGGGGGCGGGAGAGAGGCGCGCGAGCTGCTCGCGCCCGCCCCGCCCCTCCCCGCCGTCACGTGCCGGGTGTGAGCGCGGCCCCAGCCCTCTCGGCGGCGCTGGTGGCGGTGGCGGGGCCGCTAGGGGGCGCCGCTAGGGGGCGGGCGAGGCGGGCGGCTGGGCGGGCTGGGCTGGCTGGCCTGCCCGGCGCGCGGCGCTTGTTGACCGAGCGGCGGTTGGTGGCGCGAGACTCTCTCGTGACGCGCTCGCAGGAAGGGCGGGCGGGCGGGCGAGGGGGGGAGTGGGGAGGAGGGGCTGGCGGTGGGGACACCGAGAGGGGCAGGAGGAGGAGGGGGGAGAAGAGAGAGGGAGAGAGGAAGGAAGGAGGAGAGGGGAGGGGAGGGGAAGAGAGAGAGAGAGAGGGAGAGTGCGGCCGGTGCTGGGAGCTGAGGAGGAGGAGGAAGAAGAAGGCGGGCAGGAGGGGGCGGTTGCTTGCGCCCGTGCCGGGGAGGGGGGAGCCGCGATGTGAAGCCCCCACACGGCCCGGCAGGGCAGGAGGCGGCGGCGGCGGCGCTCCGGGAATGTGCGTCTGGGACGCGGCGAAAGGTGAGCGGCAGCGGCGGCGCAGGGCTGCCGGAGCAGGCGCCTTCCCTCTCGCGGCGCGGCGGCCCCGGCCCCCCCGTGGCTGTCCGGCACTCTCGAGCGCGCTCCCGTGTGCGTGTGCGGGGGGCGGCTCGGTGAGGGGAGGTGGGGGGGGGGAGGGGGGGGGAAGGGGGAGCGGAAGCCTTGAGGCAGCCGCGGGGCCCTTAAGCCCCTGCCCTGCCTCAGCCCCTCCCTGGGCCCGCGGCCTTGTCCTCTCCCGTCTCCCCACCGCAGCTCTTCCCCCGGCGCGGGGCTCGGCGGAGCCGGCGTGGGATGGGGGGAAAGAATGTTGGGGGGAGGGGGAGGGGTTGTGGGAGGGAAAGAAGGAAGGAAGGAACGAGGGATGGGGGTCGTGCAGGGTGGTGCGCGGGGTTATGTAACCGGCGCGGGGGGCCTCGGTCAGCCCCGCTTGCCCGCGCGCGGGAGTGTGGGAGGGGTGGGGTGGGACGGGGACACGGACCCCCGGGGACGCGCGCGCGCCCCCGCCCGCCCCCCCCCCCCCCCCCCCCCCGCGAGTCGCCGAGGGTGTGCCGGGTGTGTACATGTCTGGGTCAGACAACCCCCCGCCCGTCGCCTTTCCCCCCCCCCCCCCCCCGCCCTGCTAAGGCACCTGTGTGTGTGTGTGTATGTGTGTGCCTGTCACATGGGGCCTGCGCCTCAGACACAACACGGCTCCCCCAGGCAGAGCAGGAGTGATGCGGCGGGTGTTTTGCCAGCTAAGGGGTCATTGCAGGGAAGTAGGTTGGAGGAGGAGGAGGAGGAAAGCCCGAGCCTTGGTGCAGCCTGGCCCTCTCGAACGCACCGCGCTCTGTGACAGTCAGCTGTAACAGCATGGATCTGTCCGCGGTTTGCCGTCGTGTTTGTCACAAGTTGTATTTGCTGAGCGATAGCGGTGGATACAACCAATGTGCTGAAAGGACGAGGACCTGTGCTTGACGAGTGAGCCTGTGCTTACCAACACCGAGGGACAAATGTGTCCACCGATGCTGCTTCACTCTTTCCCTGTGTAACGTTGATGCGTTTTGTTATGTACTTGAAATTGACTTGACCTGTGACACTAAACGAAAAAGCCCCCCCCTTTCTCTCTCCTCTTCTCCCCCTCCTCCCCCCATGGGAGGGTGCATGCTAATGGCATGTTAACCCTAAGAAGGGACAGAAAGATAGTATCACAAGCAAATTATTATTTTTTTTTTGTAGAAAATCTGTGTTGTACACTGTAATATTCCATTATTTCTGATGCTTTAAAATTAGCATCAAAGTATGAAAAATGTCAGGGCTGTGTATTACTTGTGTTAATGAGAGATTTTTTTCATCAAAAGGTGAGCTGATATTTGTTTTGCATCTTGATTTAAAATCCAGTCCAGTCTCAAATTTGATACCAGAGTCCAAAGAAGCAAACCAAGGAGACTGTAATTTTGGAATCTGAATTTTTTATTCATTTTGATGCTTATGTTGGTCACATAGAATTGTTCTAAACAGCTGCCTAATTACTATTAGTTGCAAGAGCTTATAGCTAACAATTTTTTGTGGAATAGTTATGTGTTTCTAAGATTTATGACATTTAGCACAGCAATCCAAATCTCTGACAAATTCTTTGTCATCTTGTCTCAAGCTTGTAGTTATTACTTGTTCCCACCATACTGGTCTTTCATTTGGTCCATTTCTTCCACTGGACAAGGTACCAAATCCCTGTTAGTAAATAATCCCAAGCTGTCAGACTGGAGGTCATTGGTAGGACAGTATTAGTAGAGGCACAGTGCAGACACCTGCCTTGTTTAAAAAATAAATCTCTAATAGGAAAAATACATTGGCATATTTCACGCCTCGATAGTAAACTGATTATTTTTCTGTGTACAGCATATGTGTCTTCAATACTGAATTTAGCACAAGTCCATCCTTCTGGATAGTATGCATATACTCTTACTTAGTCACAGACTGTTCTGATAGTGTGTTGTGATAGTGATGCAGTGATAGTGTGTTGTAATTGAGTGCTGATTTTGATTAGTCTTTTCTGATTCCTTGACCCAGATGGCTTTTAAAATAAAATAAGTTTCATGGCAAATTTTCAATCTTCCTACCTTCTCTTTCAGGTACTAGAGAGATTAAAGAAAAGTAAGACTGATAAAAAAACAGGGTTTGAGTTGGTAGAAATAATTGCTATGATTACACAGGCCCTTTTTTAATAGATAATGGTTGAAGGCAAGCAGGAAAAGAATAATTTACCTGACCCTGCCATGGGCTGTCCCCTTTGAATTTGTTAGTAGTTGTTTATTTCACGAAGAATTTTTTTTTTCTTAAACATTCTTCTGGTTTAATTAAAGATGTATGTTAATATCACTGATATCTGTGTCAGCTCTTAGCAGTGTGTTTGTCTGGTAGAGATATAACAAGGGAGCTAAGTACCCAAATGTTGAAACCCTCCCTCAAGAATACACTGTAGATTAATTTGGTGATAGTGCCATGTGTTTACTGAAGCATAGCAAAATGAGGAAAAACTGGAAGCAAAGAGAAATGGGAGTGGCCATGGAGTTGTGAAGGTGAAAGTAAGATAGCAAGTCAAAGTGGATGCAAAAACCCCCATGAGGAATTCTCAAATGTGTAATAGTGTCTTGTGAAAGTGTCTTTTTTAAAGAGATAAATTTGTGTAGTGCTTCTCCCCAAGAGCAGCTTTCTGCTCTGTTGTGGAAACCAGACAGCATTTTCATTGGAGGAGGGCCTTCCATATTTGTGGCTCCTTTGCTCCTGTATTTAATGTGGAGGAACCAGAGCTCATGAGATAGAAGTCAGAATTGGGAAATGCTTTTCATCCACTGAAGGAGCGAGAAAAGGAGAGGTGAGTGTGTTACACAGCTTTAAATTCTGGGCTACAATGGTAGCTTCCATTCCCGTGGCTTTTATTTTCAAAACTAATTGAAGGACCTCTGCTACTGTAGTTCAGGCATCTGTGACTGTTAAATTCATCTATGAGATACATTTTATTTGATGTACCTAGCGAAAGGATTACTGCACCTTCTGTGTTCTTTCTTTGAAGGCCTAAGCAGACCATGGTACCAGAATGTCTGTTACCTTTTGGGGAAGGTAACATTTTCTTAATTTTTCTTTTTTGGGAGGAGGGGAACTTCTCTCCTGTCATAAAGCTTCAGGTCTCCCTACTGATGCTCTGCCTACTTACTAGGCAGAGTTGTTTGCATAAGTAAAGCTTAGCTATATTCTGATTAACTCTTCTGTGTTGGTTTTTCTTTCTGTTCCCAGCTACCTGTAAATAGCCAAATTATAATGTAAGTGAGTTACTGGTTGTGACCTCCTTATTTGGTTTGTTTGAATTCATGCAGACCTTTCAGCTTCTTGGTTTCTGAAAGTATATAATCCTGAAAAGGAGAGAGCTAATTTTGCTCAGGAGAAGACACTGCACAGACACATTGCAGCATCATTCTTGCAAATGCAGGTGGGTTGGTTTGAATGCCAAAATACAAAAACAGAGCTGACACTTCACAGCTGTTTTTCTAACTGTAGGGTCTGAGAACTGCTCCTGAGTTTTTTCCATATTGACTTAGAAATCGGCAATATTCTGGTAGGGTGAGGTATGAGGTATATTTTGGCAGTTACCTGGGGACTGTTGCTAACACTTTTGGTAAGGTTCTTGTTGTCACTGAATATCCAAAGTAAACTAAAGTTCTGTCCACCATGTTCATGACATCATCTCTTTGAGGTGACTCGTATCAGCTCTTAGTCCAGTGCATAATGAGTCAGCATCTTGGACAAATGGTTGTGTTCTGCTTCCATCATTGTGGAAACCTAGGAGCTTTTGATATTTAAAGGAAGTAATAAAACTACAGATCTTTCTTACAAGCAGATGACACTGTGGGGTATAAGGGAAATTTGTGCAGTTTACTAAGAGTAAATGTGTTTTACCATTTTGTGCTTTTAAATGCAACTCCCATTAAGTATAGAACTAAAACAATGGTATTTATCAAAATAATACTTTTCATGGTTTCTAAATCTCCATGTTGTTTTCAGAAGACATTAGAGTACTGGGAAACTTGAAAGAGTGGCTTTTCAGTGACTATTTCCTAGATTTCTGTGCTGAAATTTCATTACTTGGTAAGGAGTTCCAAGGATTCTCTTGCAAAACAGTACTGGAAGGGGAAGGGGTAATGACTTTTCACTCTAATTTCTGGCTGATCATCAATTTGAGTTGTAATTGTTGCCACTTCATAATTATGCTAATAATGTTTATGCTGATTTTTAACCTGAGTTCTACAAGTATCATGTTTGCCTGGAGTAGGCTGTTCTTTTCTCTGTGGCCTTTTTCTATTGATCTGTCTCCAATAAGCAGCAGTGTAACACTGTTGTTTCGATGTCAGAGGTACTTAAAATAGTAACTTGAAACCTCTTCAGGCCAAGAATGAAATTCAGATTTGAATTTTATTTATGGATCTTAAAGAATTAGAGCATTATTGGTTTGTCCCAGGAAATAAGAACTTTGATTCTTCAAGGAAAACACAGAAACATTGTGCTTCATGTTTTCACTTTCCTCTAAATCTAGGAGGAAATTGAGAATATATTGGATCAGATCAAAAGTTGGTCTGGGTAATAATAAAGAAACAAACATACTGATAGACTTTGCCTTTATATTCTGAGTTCCTGTAGTTTGTTTCATTAAATAAATTTTAGCTGTTCTTTATTTCATTCACCTGTTCAACCCATGCAGGCTTCGAGCATCCTTGGTGTTCTCTGTCAGAAACCCCATAAATAAGCCAAGCAAAAGATAAGATGGAGAAATATTTCCATTTGTTTTGATCTCTCCACTTTTTTGTTTCATCTGATTCCTCTTAGTCTGGTTGGTGTAAGTTCATGATAGAATTGATAGAAAGATACAAGAAACTTGAGTAGTAACTTAAAACTTCAAGGTTAAACATAGAAGCCATATCTTGTGAAAATTGTACTTCAAAAAGGATTTTGAGAGTTTCAAAGGCAAATCCATTTGGGAACCTGACTGTGCAGTGTCAGTTGGAATTAAATCAGCTGCCATACAGAAAATCTCCCCATTGTGGTACTGAATCAGTAGTCAATAATACTTTGCTCCAGATTTGGAAAGTGGTTGAATGCCTTAACGGGTCTGCCTTCTTGAGGAGCCTGGCCTGGTCAGCACCTGCCCAGTGTACACCAATAACATCAAGTTGAGCGTAAAGTACAGCTGCCTTGGGTACTTCTCCTAAAACAAACAAACAAAAGAACCCAACAAAACAAAACCAATATGTAAAGAACTGATGCTTTCTCATTACCTTAGGAAGAGCGTTGACCCAGAGTGCAGATTTGTTTCCGTGCCATTCTCCATTTCCAAAGTGGTTAATCTGGGTAATGAGCAATCAAACTGGTCAGCAGCAAAGCAAGATAGTGTATGTCAGAGGTGTTTGCTGGTATAGTTCCTCTGAATTTAATGTTAACAAATTCAGAGCATTCACAGATTCCTTGCTTGGGTCACCTTATGAAATTTTTCCAGTTATTTATTCTCTAACAATTATACCTCCATTTACCCACTTTGCTGGCCCTGTTAAGTTTTTCTATATCTTTACTAGGACACTTCATTCAGTTATGTTCAGGAAGTCCTAAATCATTCAGCAGTAGCAACTTTTCATTATTTGGATGGAGAGATCATGGTTTACTTATGCTACCTGCTGGCTTCTTGACCTGTGCCTCAGCATAAGCTTCCTATGTAATGGGGAAGTTGTGGGACTGGATTGTTGTCAGTCTGAGAAGCACACAAACTAAAAACTTCCTAACCAAGTTCTGTGTATTTATTAGGTAGAAGAATGAACATTCCATTCTTCAAAGAAAAGAGTAACCAAGTTCTCTGTTCCCAAATACTATAAACAGCTAAACATTGGCTTGAAGGAAGACTACTCAGCAGTACATTACTCAACAATACAATAAACTCATCTTGTTTATTGTTTCATATACTTGAGTCCAAGAGAGAAAGATAATTTTCTTTTGGTGATTTACAATCCATTAGATATGTTGCTGTTGAAAGTCTTAATTCTTCTGATGCTGATATTACTTAATGGACTTTTTTGTGGAATCTAAGCATTTGGAACCTGGCATAAAGATTGTGAGTGTGCTAAGCTCTTAGGGGGTTTCTAAGAGTTTCTTAGGGGGTGAAGCCCCAAAAGAATTTAAGTGCAGAAGAGAAATAATGATGGGTTTTTGAAGTCTGCTGCTGCCATATTGTGACAATGAGAACAGTTGTCTTTAAGAGGTTATATATGAGCTACATGGTTAAATATGGAAATTAAAATTTTTGAAGAAGAGCCACTCATCACTGAGAAACCTCTGAAGGAGGGGGTAAAATTTTACCAAACAGCACAGAAATGTTGAAATTCAAGTCAGTCTTTGACCAGGAGAAAAACTCAACCAAATTAGACCACTACTTGTGATGAGCTACTACTCTTTGTTATTCCTGGAGGGGAATGAAACATTGACAGTCTCAAATTGAATCTGGCTTTCTAGTTTTCAATGAACAAACCATCTCAAATGCCATGTATAAAAGCAAAAAATATCATCCTGAAAACAGATTGCTCAGAGCTTGTGCAGGCTGTGCAGTGATGCTGTTTTCTGTATCTTGTGCTCATAGCTCCTAAAGTGTCAATTAAAACAATTGCCTGTTCTGGACTCCAAGTCAGCTGTGAAAAAAAATTATGAACACTTTTGTCCTGTACAGATCTCACATAAATGTAACCTGCTGTACAACTGCTTTAAATTATTGTGATGATTCATCAGCAAAATAAATGTATATTTCTTAGTTATTAATTGTATTTAAAGTATATAGTTCTTGATTTTAAAGCAATGGTCTGAAATTAAAATCACTTTGAGTTGCAAAAATAGTTTGGAAACTGGATTAGTTTAGCAAAGAGTTCTGTTTCTCTTTCTGAGGAATGATTGAACTGAAGGCCAGGGTATAATTTCTTTGCTGTCAAGCTCAAATTAACAAACACAGTTTTAGAATAGTCATCTACACTTAAACAAGTTCACTCTGAAGGACTTGGTTTATTTCCATGCTTTATGTAACTTGTATGGTATTTCACCTTTCTAGCAAATGGTCAGGGATACTTTTAGAAAAATACTACTTCCAAATTTCTCATTCTCAGTAACAATTTTGTGGTTTGTTTGCTTAATATTTTAATGATTGTTCTTTTTTAATTTATGCTCTTAGGTTTACTCACAGGAAATAGGGGTGGTATTTCATGTTTCTAGGCACAGATATTTTTTAAGTATCCTTCAGCTAATATAATATCTGTTGCTTCTAAATATCATTGAAGATTGAAATGCAGAACAAATTACTGGTTGATCCTGCAATAGCAGGTGCTTATAGTTCAGTTGTTATCTTACAGGCATAAGTGACCTAAGATGGGAGCTGTTTGTAACCTTTTTTAAAAAACTCTTGTTTATTGGGACAGGACACAATATAACATAAACAGGACAGGTTAAGAGTAGCTACCTCATTGCCACTATGTATCCACATTTACATCGCAGTTGGTTATAGTCATGGCTCTATATTCAGTTTCTAGAAATAGCTAAGATAATCTTAAGATCTAACTGGCAAGGAAAAGAACAATCCCATCAACTCCTCTTTACTGGCATGTCTGCTTTGGCTTTGTCTGATGCTTTTGTGAGTCAGTTCAGCTTGCTAAACTGGCAGGAAGCTAGCCTGTAGAATTGTCTCCAGTTTCTGTTGATTTCGTGAGTTGAATTGCACATAGCACCAGTATGAACATAGAGGTGATGTGAGTTTGGAGGTAGTACAGGGACTGGCAAGAAGAAATACACCTGTTAGGTCAGCAGAGGTTGAAGAGCAGAACCATCACTTTTGGACACAACTATAGAGTTGATTAGACCATCTTATGAAACTTCACCCTAAAATTTTATTTCCCACCTTGAAAAAAATTCATCTGCTTTGCAACATGCTAATTAGTTTATTTTAATATGAACCAGTAATGTTAGCTCTGAATGTCTAAAATCGCAGGGATTTAAAAATGCGGTATCTTACAAAAACTTTTGAACTCTCTTTTTTTATTTTTAAGTTCTTTTTCTGGATTCTGAATTTGTGGTGGAAAACAGTTTTAGACCCTGTAGCAGCAGCTGTTTCCAGAAGACTCAGTCAAGAATAAGACTCTGGTGCTGAGAAATGTGTAAACATGTAAGACAGTTTTCCTCAAAGAGCTTGGAGACTAGTGCCAAACAGAGTGGTGACTTTGATGTGTGGGAGCTGGAATGTAGATGCATGAAAATCAAACAGGCCACGAAATACCCACTTGGAAACAATTTTTAAGCTCTGCTGAGCTGGGATAGATTCAATCTAGAGTTCAAGCAAAAGATTCTGATGCTCATTAGCAGTGGCCTAAGATATCCATACTGTTGATTGCAGTAGAGTTACACCTTCAAGAATTAGGCTTATGAGGTTGGAATATGTTAGTTATATCGAGTTATTTCCTGTTGAAGAACACTGACAGAATGTTCAATCTTTTCAGAAATGCAAACTAGCTTTTACAATGTGTAATTCATCCTTCAGTTACCTGAAATTGGATTACCTGGATTAGAAGTTGCCTGTGCCATGCATTCAGACTCAAGTTTGGAGGGTTATTTGTTGAGTTATGATGCAGCCTCATTTTATCCTTGGAAATCATTCATATGCTTTCCTGTAGTACTGAGTTACTGCATATTGTGCCAGATTCAAATTGTCTACTTGAAGCAGCAACCAAAACGTTCTTTCATAATATACCTGGAAAAGAGAATACTGAAGAATATGACAGAGAGTACTCGGGTTTGGGCAGCGCTAGTACTGACCTAGAAGTAAAAAGCCCATCAGGATCCAGATTCACTTTTTATAGAGTCACTGAGAGCTGAATTCCGTCCTCCAAAAAGTTTTACCCTATAATGCCTGTGGTTTTGGTTTGAGTTTGTCCATTATGTTTGTTATTCCAACTGCCTGAAATAAAGGAAAGCCACTTTTCTTGCAACCATGCTATCCTGAATTTAAAGTATTTTAAAGAAATAACTTCCCTGCATCAGACTGTGTGTGCTGCAGATGAAATTAGAATAAATATTAGCTAAACATCAACACTGACATCTGCATTCCTTGATTTGCATTGTAAAATCTCACAGTTGCTTTGAAACTCTTCTATACATTCAGACCTGTTTATAGAATTGATAAAAGATAGAATTAACATTTCATTCCGTTACCTGATCTGTAGGCTTTGATTAAAAGCCTTTAATAATAGGATTAAGTTGTGAAGTATAATGCTAGTTCTGTAAAGCAGTGCTCAAGGGTATGTTACATATCTTTTCCTAGTAGGCTGTGTTGAATAATTCTGGGCCACCAGTGATGTTCATAGCATCAAAACTCTCAGTTTCTTTTCTATTTTTTTTTTCAGTTTTAAAAAACATTGCCCAGTAGAAATTTGAATTTTAGTTAAAGAACCCTATTTCATGGAATGGTAAGATTTTACCATTTGTATGTGATCTAGAAAGAGATTAAGGTCCAAAGTAAGTTGATTTTAAGTATAGAAATCCTTGACTTACTTTCTTTTTCTTGAAAAGTTGATTTTCTTGCACTGAAAACCTAGATTCTGTTCTTAAGATTCTGTTTCTACTTCTACAGGTTTTGGTGCAGTTTCAAAGTCTGTTATGATTCTTTCTTTTATTTATTTAATTGCTAAAGTTTTCCTTGTGTTCACTGAAACAAGTTAGATATTACAATCACAAGAAAGATGAGCTCCTACCTGAAACTGGCCTGCTTGTGATAGGTGTTTACATCCCGTCTTGGTATCCATCCCAGTTTCAAGAGTTTGACACAAAGTTCTCTTACTCATCCCTTCATTATGATTCTTATAGAGGGAGCGTTGTATCATCCTTATATTCCTTATTTAATGAACCAGTGAGCATGTATACTTACCTTTTCCTCTGAAACAGTATAGCCTGTGCAAGATGTGTCTCATGATCATATGTTCCTTTGGTTTCATCCAGCTGTAGAGGTTATCTTCCTTCTTAATAAGCTTAATTCAGCAGTGGGGATTCTCCTTAGTCCAGAAACCGTGGTTCATCATTCAGTTTCTAGAACTGCAAAAGGGAGAAATTAGTATGCCAGGTTTCCATATCAGCATTAAGAAAGTAATCCATGACTCACAAGCCTTGAGCCAAAGGCATCTGTAAAACATTGAAGTACCATGTTTTTAACTTGTATGTTCAGAATTTAAGTGGACTGGCTGAGACAAAAATCACATCTAGCAAGGAAATGGTAAATCATTGTCAGATGTTGTAAGTAGGCATTAAGAGTCTAGCTTCTCTAGTTTTGTAACCTCTAGGAAAGCAACTAAGTCATGTGTATGGTAAGTCATGTTTTTAACTCACTAACTTGAAGTGGTTTTGTTTTTCTGACTTCTGGTTTTAATCAAACTAGGCCCATACCTGTGATTCTGATTGGCCCAGCTGGTTGTGGTGTTCTGATAGACTGACTTTTAGAATTGGGATCTTTCTTCCTCACCTCCCAGTGTCCCAACAAAAGTGGAAAATGTGCTTCAAGATTCCAGAAAAGCTTACAAGGCAGTTCTTCAGTTCATTGGGCATTAGATGTTTTAGTTGAACCAAGAGGTTCTATGTATTTGGGTCAAAGTAACTACCTACCAAATCCTGTCTTCTCAAGAACTTGGTGAGTGAAATAAAGAACATCTTTGTTAGACTGATGTGGTTACATATAGAGTGTATTTTGTATTTGAAGGTTCTTTATTTTTTTGGTTTTCAGAGTAAAGAGTTTCTTTTTGTATGGGATTTTCTTTTTTTGATAGATTTAAAATCATAAAACAGTCCAGATTGGAAGGGAACTTGAAAGACTATCTAGTCCAGCCTTTCATGGATGAAGTCTAGATCAGATTATCTAGCACCCTGTCCAATTCCAGCTTGAAAACCTCCCAGTGATGAGGACTCTACTGTGTCCCTGGGGAGGTTGTTCCAGTGATTTCTTGTTCTCACTGTAAAAATTCTTATCAAGATGAGACCTCTTCTGTTGCTGCTTGTACCCATTGTATCTCTCTGGTCCTCTGCTTGTGGCTCCTTGAGAAGAGAGAGCCTCTGTCATTCTTGTAGCTACCCTTTAAGACTTTGTCATCCTTTATTAAGAAGGAGGAGAAAGAGTAATCAATAGTTAAAATTCTGGGGTCTCTTGTGAGTTAATATGCTGTGCTGATACCTTTAGTATCTAGAAACACTAGATGACATTTTCATTAATGTGTTTTTTCCCCTGAGCTTTTATTTTCTGTTTTCTCCAAAAGCTTCTTAGCCAACAGCGATAGATTTGAATTAGTTGACCTCAGCTGAATGAAAAACAGAAATTTTCCATGTGAAAGAAATAATCTAGCCATTTCCAGTATGTACTGTGCTCTAAAGGGAAGAAGTCAATATTGTATTTCATGAAATCATCTAGCTCATCTCCTTTAGTTTTTCACTGGTCTTTAAGAGTTCTGGGTATCTATTAGATGTAATGAAAACCACTGAAAAATAATTTCAGAAAGGCCAGTGTCTTGGAAACTTGTTTCTGGGTAAGAAATGCAGGTACCTAGAGAGAAAACGCAACATCCTGAAGAGAGTTTTTTCTCTATGGGTTGTTGCTGCAGAGCTTCTCTCTTTGATGTGATTAATCTTCATACTTATATATGTATGTGTAGGTTACATATCAAATTATAGCAACTATGAGAAGAATAGAACCGGGTGTGTCATGATCATCTTTTGTTTGCAGAGGTCCTGAAATGTACAGCTGAAGCTTGTCTTTTCAAAGTAGTTAAACTGGCTGTAATTCTGTGGTTGCCTGATCTGGCATATTTGCAGTATTCCATGAGAATGATCAGATTTATGAAAACTTTCCTGCAGCTGTGTCTTGTTCTGCAGTAAAACTTGCCTGCAACCCAGGGTGACTGACTTGTATTTCCACATATACCTGCTTGGTAGCTCTAGAACAAAAGGGGTCTAAGAGAGGAAAGCTAGAATTTATCTTTCAGCCAGGTTCAGAGAACAATATTTTAACGTGAAAGATGATGCAGTCTCCAGACCAGTGCAGTAGAAGGCCTAGATAGGAAAATGACCAAAATGCATTGTTATGTTCATCCACAGCTGTATGTGCTTTCTGGTAGGCTGGAGACTGAAGCCTCTGTGTTCCATTAATAGACAATGTTATGGGTATTCCAGAGAGTAGGTATCTTCTCAAAAGCAGATGATGATGAAAAACCCAGTTGTTTTATTTCTGTATATTAAGTGTAGTTTTATGCATTTCTGTGGAGGATAAATGGATAGAAAATATTAAATATTTAATAAAATAAGGGTGGTTGGCTTAAATCTTCCTTTTAGTTTCAGATTTCTGTCCTCACACTTGTAAGAGCTGATAGCTCTAAAAGACAAAACAGTTTTTTATTTAGGGAACTGGTTAGAGTAAAAAGTGAGAGATGTAGTAGCAGGCAGTGACCTCATGATCTTACCACATCATTAATCAATATTTTAAAATCAGTGTTGCAACAGCTGTAGTTAATGTGAATCACCTGGGTGCAGTGAACAGTTGGCCACAGTCCAAAATGTTTCTTTTTCTCTCCACTGGTTTTGTTCTAACAAAATAATAGCTTGTCTGGGGACACTGCTGTGTACAGCTCATTGTCCAGGGTTAAGTGTGGAAAACTAATTTGTCTGGTTGAATATTTTGTTTGTTTGTTTGTTTATTATTAAACAATGCAAACCAATGCACCAAAAATCCCAAAGAAACAAGTCACAAACTTAGCTATAGATCATACTAGGTCATTTAAACAACTTGCTTTTCATTGTCCTGTGTTTATTTTTTGCTTTTATGTGTTATACTATGTTGGAGCAATTACCAGTTGGACCTTTTGTGTTTAGCTGTAAATCCACGGGTGAAAATAATCCAGTCTTTTGTAGCAGGAGGGGTTTGTTGGCATCCCACCATGTTGATAGCATCAAACAGGAAATACAAGATTGTTCCTGACTTGAGCAACATTTTGCACAAACAGTAGCAATTGTATTTAAGAGCCTTGTATTCCTCCTTTTTTATCACAGATATATGACCAACAGGAAGTATTTAATAAATCATAATGGAAACTAAACGTTGTAATGATTTTTGTATTCAGAGAGACTGGAACAAAATGTGCATGTGTGCTCTTGATACCTAGCAAGAGCTACAGTATGCATTACTACAGAACTGGGGAACTAGGCTTTTATGCAGTTTTTAATTTCTAGGTTAACTGTGTAACTCACATACTTCAGTGAAGCCCATTGAAAAATGTAATCTTGGTGCTAATCTGTAGATGGCCTGTAATGCATCATTGAAATGCCACCTGTGATATTACCAAACATGTAATTGATTAAGCATTGTTCTTCTTATGCAGAAGCTTCAGTATGAGGCGAGGTGGATGGCGGAAACGGGCTGCCGAAAACGATGGCTGGGGAGTATGGGTATGTACAAAACAAGTGGCTTTTTTTTTTTTTTTTTTTTAGGTAAATGGCACTGTACTTAAAAACTGTTAACGCTATTGTTATATGTGCTAAAGGTATGGTATAAATGAAACCATTTTGCTTCACTTGAAAACACGTAGTTAAGTTCAAAATAAATTTTTCAGATTACCAGATTTTTAACTCTTCTTTCAAAATAATCCACTAAATTGCTTTATTAATTACTGCAGGCCCTTGAATATCTTAAAATCACCATTTAAATATAAACTAAATAATTTGAAAACTAATTACGGTTGTCTCTACCACATTCTGTACAGTTGGAGAAACAGTAACTGAGGAACCTAATTTACATAAATATTTACAATAATACCACCTCATCACCAAAAATACATGAACCTCTATGAATTTTCCCTACATTTTTTCCTTAGGCAGTGAGCCTCTGATTTAGCATCCAACCTTGCATCATTCTCCCCTTTTTTCCCCCCATTTTTGTATTCTATAAGAATTTTTATGTAGATAAAATCATCTTATAGAACAAGATAAAAGAAATGTGAAATAAATCCTGCCATGTCACTTACAAGGTGCAGTTGTCCTGTAGATAAGAACTTAGGGTGGAGTATTTGCTGATTTTCATTTGGGGAAAAAAAAAAAAGCTTTTTGCATATCAACAGAAATAAATTTGAAGAAATGCAGCTTAGCTCTCCAATCTTTTAACTGACCATTTTCTGTCTGTGAATGTTAGAAAGTAAGACTAGCTTCATGTGTTTTGTTTTGTTTTTTATTTAAAAACTAGGGTGGTTACATGTCAGCAAAGGTTAAAAAACTGGAGGATCAATTCCGGTCAGAATCAGCCATACAGCATCAGAGGGATGGAAATTCATCAAGTATCTTCAGTGGAGTTGCCATCTATGTCAATGGCTTTACAGGTGAAGCATATAATTTTTTAAATATCTGTTCTGTTTTGTTCTATTGTCTGTTCACCATTCTAAGTGGAGTAAAGGTCTGTAAAACAAATGAGTTTGCAGCTAAATAAATACATAACAATTACTGTGTATGTTATATCCGTTTGTATTTCATGATTAAGATTTAGTATACAATCAGATACAGATTCTGAATATAAATACTATGTTACTAAATCATTTACATGATCACTGATAGAAATAGGAGTAAATTTTTCCATCTTTCTATGATCCTGTTGTTTGAAATGAAACCTCTTAATTTCATCCATTCTCCTACATAAATAATGTTTTAGTTTTCCAAACTACTAATGGTTACATTGGACTTGGAGCACATGTATTAAGTTTATGTTTGGGGTAGATATGTTGAGGTTTTCTTGCTCAGGGTGGCATAATGCTTGAGATAATGAACCCATTAGGAGTGGAAATAGAAACAAGAGAAGAGGTAATACATATATATGCGTTGTCTGTGATGGACTCATGCATGTTAACTGGTGTACAATTTTTAATATACCATATTTACGTTCGTCTTTCTCCTAGGTTCTGTAAAGCAGCTTAATAACCTCTTTGAAACTTCCTAGAATCCTTTTCAAGGGACCTGTGCCAGGAGTGTTGTGACTATTACTATTACCTTCTGTGGTATGGAGCAGTGCTGGTTTGAGCACAGGGCTCAAGCAGACTGAAAAAGGTTAAGGTGGACATGTTAATATTAATGCATCTGCCTCAGTCATTTAATACAGGCAGGTTTTTTTGTGAACCTAGTACCTTCTTCAAGGTACTATTTCCAAAATAAAGCTCCACAAGACTGGAGTAGAAAAGATAACCCTTGGAGAAAATGTGTGCTTATTTTAGTTTAAATGGATAATCAAATGTTAGAAATACTTTGAGAACTGACAGACCATTGGAACAAATTGTAACTATTTTATAAAAAATTTTCTTCCTGCCTCTTTTTTTAAAAATATTTTTAATCTTGTGCCACATTTACATGTGAGAACATTAATACTTGTGCTTCTCCAAATCTTTCGGTGTCTGTGTGACACCACTGCACAGTTTCTCCAAAAGCTAAAAACTTTTTTCTTTTTTTTTTTCTTCCATCTCTGCTTGCAAAATAAGAACTCTTTTTAACATGATGGAGGGGATAAGAAGAAACATTAGTTTTTAAGGTATTCCCTGTAACAATTTGAGAATAACCTGGTAAGGAAGGAATGAGTTAACTCCTTTGGTAAATCAGAGATCTTATAATATTTCTGTGCTGTTGGTAAGCCCTCTTGATATTAATTCTTTTCTGGATATAAACTGTTCTCACAAACTGTGCTGAAAAGATGAGTGAGTTAGTCTAATTTTGTATTGTGTTGATGTAAAGTGGTTTTTGAATGTAGTTAAGCATTAAAGCTACTTGAGAGTTTCTTCCCGTCCCCCACCATACATGTTGTAGAAAGATCCTTGGTAATAAGTAGCATTTCTCTTTTGAATCAGGCTCTTCAGAAATATAGTTTTCTACATTTCTTCAGAAATGCTTTTCTGGTTTGTTCTTTGAGGAATTTGCTAGGTTTTTCAGGGGAAAAACAATGGTTTGCACTCTTTCTGATCATAGCATCATATTTTTCAAAGTTATTTTTCCTAATATATTTGCTGACCCAAAACGGGAATATATCTGGTTTTAATTTTATAGATCCCTCAGCTGATGAATTGAGACGGCTAATGATGTTGCATGGAGGCCAATACCATGTGTATTATTCCAGATCAAAAACAACTCACATCATTGCCACAAATCTTCCAAATGCCAAAATAAAAGAATTGAAAGGGGAAAAAGTAGTTCGGCCAGAGTGGATCATGGAAAGGTAAGTTTTGGTCTACTGCTTTTAGGGATTTCTCCATTTGGAAAAAAAAGGAGAAAAATCTGGAAAAACAATATTGTAGAAGATTGGACTTTGATACTATGTTTACTTTAAAATAAATCTCTCCTTGCAGCTGCTGATTAACTGTACTACTGTTACATTGAAGATAGGGTTCTTAGTGATTGTTTTAAGAAACCTTACTAAAAACATTCAGAGTCTCAGGGATATCAGGAAACTAAAAATTATCCTTCTGATTCCCTTTAATAGCCAGTTGACCAGTCTCTATCTCAGTATGTTGAAATAAGTACCACGTGATTGTTTTTTAATCTCTTGCCATCTGTGTTGCATAAGTATAATTTCATCTGTAAATAAAGAAGAATATAAATTGACAAGCATTTTCTTAAAATTGAGATTAATCCATCTAAAAATTCTATTGTGACTTTGTAGCAAAACAAAGGAAAAATAAGTAGAAACCCTAGTTTGTTTTACCAAGAAATTACATTCTTTGGTTCCTTCATTCACTGGAATATATTCCCTGTGTATTCTGACCTGTGGACATTCTGAACTATGGTCTAAGGTCACATTCATAAACCTTTTGTTAAATGCAAGTAACTCTAGAATATTGGCTTAATTAGCATCACATAGAGATCCTGTGGCAACAGAAGTTGCAAAATCCAGTGTTGCAGTGTGGTTGCCTTAGGGACAAAATCATTCTTTTTCCACTCCTCTTGTGTGGTTTTCTACCTCCATTTCTGCAACACGTGAAGGAAGACCCTGTTTTGAGTAGTGTTTGCATTATGGACCTTCAGAGGTCCTTTTTCAACCTAATTTTGTATACTGTGATCCAAGGAGTTTGGAGTGGGGAAAGACGTTGAATCAGAAGTAGGATTCCTATTGATGCATCTTAAAACAATTCTTGAAAAACTGAACCAACTCTGTACTGGACTTGTAATGCAACTAGCTACTCCAATAGCAAAAATGTAGTATGAACAAGTTCTTCAATAAATGTGGGGTTTTTATCATCTTGAAATTGCAGTAATGATTTTGAAATAAAGTCTGTGTGGTTATGCACTCAGGTTCACATGGTGATACAAGAAACAGTCTAACCAGGCATTGTAAAAGCTTAGTTTACTTCATCAACATTTTCTGTACAAGAAAGCTTTGGAACTCTACCATGTGTATTTTTAACTCTTGACACTGTTTAATGTAAATTATGTTCTTTTATGAATGCTTTATATCAATGTATCAAATACTGTTTAATTGATATGTTTTTAAGACTGTTTTTACTTACCAGATCTCTACGTATACGCCTAACTAGTTGTAATTTCTCTAATTAGGAAATGTGATCTCACACTCTATGCAAGATCTGTGTTTTTCAGTAATTGCAGACAGAAAGCTCCTATGGGCTTTTTGTTCCACTGTCCAGCTCCCTTGACAGTAGTGCAGATTTGAGCTAGTTAAAAGCACATCTTCAAGAGAAAGCATTCAGGTGTTGAAGAACAGAAAAACAGTATTTGCCAGTGAGCTAAATTTTAAAATTTGAATCTAATTGTATCTTCAAAACTGAACACTGATGTTAAGCTTCTTTGATACGAGAGAGCTTTCTCTTCTAGGAGAAGTTTCAGCATCTGTAACCCAGTGTTCAGTAAGAAGAGCTGTGTATGAAGAAGAGGTGAAGTATTAGGCTGGGAAGGCTGTTTATTTCCACTGCCAGCAACAGGCGTTGGGTTGGAGAGTTGAAATCATGCTAGTGTATTTTTGAGAGGATTCCACTTCAGTCCATTTATTCCCTCAGGAATTTAGCAGTTAGGAAGTATAGTTGCTGCTTCCGTGTAACAAGAAAAAGAAGAAGGAGACACACTGGAAAAAATAGGACAGAACTGGGATGACTGTGATAGATATTTGTGGAACGTCTGTTTGAAAATTATTCTTATGTCTTTCTTTCTTCAGTGAATTTTCTCACAAGAAGGAGTAATTACCCTTTTGGAATGGAAAAAATAGTTCCTCTTTAATAGTGAACCACATCCTAGCTGACGTTCAGATTCTACTGAAATTTATTTGGAACGTGTGCATTTGCATTTTTCCAAGTTAAAGAGCTCAGTGTTGTTCAGGTAGAATAACCTGGACCACTCACCAAGCTTTGTTTTGACTGGGCATTGTTTATTTTTTTATGTGTGTCAGCTGTAGAAGAGAAAGGGATGAAGACAACTGATGAACACAGATGTGCAGATACCGTTTGTAGTACCAGCAACCACATCACAAATTACTTTTCAGTTCAATCCAGTTAGCAGTGCAAAGGGACTGCAAGTACAAATAGTAGAACAGCAAAAAGCTGTATGGCCAAAGTAATGATATCTTTTAGAAGAGGTATTTTTTAGCATAGAATGTTGGATTTTTAAAATGTCTTAAATAGTAACCAGTTTCTTTTTTTTTAATTTCAGCATTAAAGCTGGACGTCTCCTCTCACACATTCCGTATCAGCTTTACACCAAGCAGTCAAGTGTTCAAAAAGGTCTCAACTTCAATAGCATATGCAAACCTGAAGATGCAATGCCAGGTCCAAGCAATATAGCTAAAGATCTCAACAGGGTGTAAGTGTTTCTGACTTTGTAATTCAGATCCTGATCATTCACCCATAATGGGTTTCATTTTGGCTTTATAAGAGGGAAGCTCTGAGGCACTGATCTTTGAAAATAAGATACAGCTGTGTAGGTAATTGAGGACAGAACTGCAGTTACCTTAATTCCAAGCCTTGTCTCTAGTCTTTGGACCATGCTTTGCTTGATAACATGACCTAGGATGTAGTATATCTGTATGGAAGCAACAGGCATACATCAGAGTATACCGACTAGTGACATTACATCTTTATTTCAAAAATAAAAAGCTGGTATGATTGGATTACTTTGGTAAAGCTATCTAGGAACAAACATATATGCATAGTTTTTAAGTTCTTTCTTTAGCTTCTTTTCACAACATACCTTATGTATGCTGACACTGAGTTTTAAGCCACACTTGAGGCAGAAGATGAATTTAAAAATCCAGTTACAGTAAAAAAAAAAATCTTATAACAGACCTTGGGAAGGAGCAGAATAGAAATCACCAGCAAAACTTAAATGGCAGGGGAATTGGAATTTGGAAAGAAAACTTCCACTTGAACAGACAGTCTTGTAGATTTATTTTTTTTTTTTAGATCCTGCATGTTTTTTCAGAAGCACTTGTCTGTTGTTTAGAGGCAAGAATTATAAAATTATAAAAAACCTCTTTATATATATATAAAGAGGTTGGAAGAGACCCCTGGAGGTTATCTGGTCCAACGCTACTGATCAAACAGGGACAAGGATACTGTACAAGATATACTGTGCTTTCTGAATTGTGATGGTGATCTTGCTCTTGTCCATAGTTGGCTGATTTATTTGAAATTCAGTTGTGTATAATACTGAGGCAACTTTATCACATAAGAGGGATTTATCTATAGTTAGGTAAAATAAAACCAGTGCTACAAAATTAATATCCTAATCAGTATTTTTTAGACATACTTTAAACAATGAATGATACAATCACCATCATCTCTTACTATTGCATTGTTCATGTTTTTTAAATAACAAGAATATGCAAACTTCCAAAAATACCAAGGTAGTCTAAAATGGGTGAGTTTAGAAGCTTGGCCTATCCAATGATAACAGATATGTAACAATGGATATTCCACTTTCAGCCATGGAACTCCTCAAAAATACTGTGTTTAATATAATTTAGGATTGTGCTAATCTTAACCAAATTGTTGTCACATTTAATTGGCTTTCTGGTTTCACTGGTATACTGGGTAGCTAACTACTTCACACCTTTTTTCTGTAATTGCTAGCTTTGGGAGTTGGGAGTGATGCTTTTGGGTTTTTTTTCAGCAGGTCAAGTGTATGCACAACTCTTGAAGGCTTTGGTTTTGATTCCACTTAGGGTTTGTTAGAGAGTTATTTTTTTTTAATTAAAGCTCTTCCTATGCACTGCCAGACTAAATGTAAATTGCCCATGCACTTGTGGCAGAATGCTTTGTTTTATATGCATAAAAGATGAAAAATAAAAAAGTTAGTTTGGGTTTTTGTCTAAAGCTAAGAATATGTTTGATTTATAGAGCTTGAACAGATTTTTCCTTGAGAGAAGATAAGATAAAGTTAACCTAACTCAATTTTAATTAACTTTAAAAAAAAAAGTTTTCTATGAATACTTTCTTTTTGTTTGTTTGATGGTAACTCAGTAAGGAAAATCACATTTGTTGACAGAAACATAACTCCTGATTTGCATAATCCTGTACCATTCATGTCATTCATGGTAGTACAGCTCTGTTAAAAATAATTCGATTGGAGACTGTTGGTCAAATTAAAGGCCTTGGTAATAGCTTTTCTCACGTGAGTGCGATTTTCATTGGTTCAGTGTAAGCTCATGGAAGTACTGCATTAATAATTCACCAAATCTGTGAAATCTTCTGTACATAATGCAGTATTTTGTGACATTGAGAGGACATAGCTTGGAATTTGAGATAATTGTCTTGAGAATGTAAAAAATACTAAGGCATATACTGATGGCAATTAAAAGGATAAATACCTAGCACTTGAAATGACTGTAAATGTGTCTTTTTATATAAAAGATGGCATTAAATAATCATATGTATTTCAGAAATCATGTTAAAAAGTGTGAGATGGAAAACGATATCAGATCCAATGGAATAAGCAGCTGGAATGACGACGATGAAGAAGAAAGTGACGATTTAGGATTTACAGAGCTGGAGCAGATCCTTCCTGGACAAAAACAAAATGGGATTCAGTCTCACAAAGACAACACTGCCATTTTTAATGGACACACACACACTTTTACCAGTGCCTTAAAGACACAGGATTGTTTGGTGCCCTCTGGCAACGGCGTTGCAAGTAGGTTCTCTCCAGGCCCTGTGCAGGAGGAGGGGACAACTGAAAAAGGCATGGTTGACTTCAGAGACTGCACAATGCAGCAGTTGCAGCAAAGCAACAAAAATACAGACTTTTCGTGGAATCTGCATAGGACTATGAGTAATTCATCCTCATCTTCATCTTTGCACAGTAATTCTAAAATAAATGGTGCTCACCACTCCACTGTTCAGGGGCCTTCAAGCACAAAAAGCACTTCTGTACCTACTTCTAGCAAGGCAGCTTCCTTACCTGTGTCCAAACCTTCGGATTGTAATTTTATTTCTGACTTTTATTCACGTTCAAGACTGCATCATATATCAACATGGAAGTGTGAACTGACAGAGTTTGTCAACAGCCTGCAGAGAAAAAACAGCGGTGTCTTCCCAGGAAGGGAAAAATTAAAAAAATGGAAAGCAGGCAGGTCTGCACTTAAAACTGACACAGGTAGATACTTGTTTAAGAAGGTTTATGTTGAGAAGGTGCCTTATATCTTTGTACATTAATGTACATTAACTGTCTTAACTACTAAGTAGGTTATTATCCAGTATGCATGTTACAGGCTATCTGGAAAAGCTCGATGACTGATGCGCTGAAAACTGATAGATCCAACTGCTTTGGGTTTTATTTGTTTGGTTTCCTTTAACTTAAAATGTGACTTAATCTGATGCTCTGGTCTATGTTGAGTCCTTCCTTGGAGAAATAATATTCTGACTTTACTAGGATATGTGGGTTGATCAACAGTAAAAAATACTATATATAAATACACACACAAGTTTGTTGTTGCTATGTGAAAATCTAAAGAGGAAAAAACAGCAGAAAAAAATCTTGCTGCTTATAGTTCAGTGTGAAAATTTAAAAGATGGATTTAGAAGATGTTTGGAAGTGCACTAAAATCCAATTTTTTTTTTAAGAGTTTTGTATACGTCTGGGTCTGTTTCAGTTGGTAGCAGTGCCATATGAGGCTTCTGATCCTGGGTTGTGACAGAAATGTTTTATGTCATTACATCAAGGGCCAAAATTTAAAAAAATGTGTAATAAATGAGGTACAGCATGTTACAAGTATAGAGAAAGTATTTTGCATTTTCAGATTCTCTCATTGACAGTCTTACTCAATTAAAAGGCTAGCTCTGTACCATCAAAGAGTTTCTGACCCTGTTATGCTGTAAAAATATTCACTTGTAATCATATGAAAATAGTCTTGATTATAAACTACCACATCCTAAAAAAATATTGTTAGATATTTAAATCAACTGATTCTGTATTTGTGCTAAGACACTCTAGTTATAAAACATTTGCTTATTAACTATCCTATGTATATTTTTTTCATCAAAATATAGTATAATCTAAAATATTTTTATTTTCTAATTTGGCCTGTAGTATTCAAATATTTAATGACTGTGTTTCAGTTGACAGGTAACAGCTTCTTATGCATTAACTTGATCACTTGATGTTTATAAGACAGTACTTAGTTTTTCAAAGAATGAGTTCAAATGCTAAATTATTAAAAACGGGAAAACATTTTTCTGATTACTCAGTAGTTAACTCAGATGTTAAGCAGTACAATTCACTTGATGTATTGAAGTATTTTTTCACTGTTACATTTTATGCATTGTTCAAATTAAGCTCTGTTGTTGTTAGATACAGCCTGTTCTGGTAGGACAGAAATATAGATGTAGACTTTGAAATTCTAGAATACTTGACAGGAGTATTTCTAATGCTTTAGACATACAAGTTTTTCAGTCTGGAGCTATCTTGCTCGTCTTTGCTGAATATTTGCATGAGTGTAGGCATAGCAATAACAATCCAATTGCATGGAATTTTTAAAACTAATTTTGGTGTATTTCATGAAGAATTAATGGTGGCTCCTAGTGCAGCTGAACTTCTTTTATATTTCCTTTTGGAACAATTTTCTGATTGCTGAACAAAAAGGAGTAAAGTTCTCTGTTGCATATTGGGTGTTAACACAGCAAAATAAAGATCCAGTTCCCACAACATACGTTAATCTCCTTGAGTTGGGGGAACTTCCGAGGTAGAAGGTGTTAATTATGAGAAAATAAAATAGAATCTTTAGATTGGTGTGTAGTTCAGGCTGTTTGTCTACTGCTTATGTTCACATTTCTCTGAAAATGTTGTAAATATCTTGATGAGAAGAAACAAAAAATTTTATAATTTAAGGTGGTAAAAACTTGATAATAGTCCTTGATACTTACTATAAGTAGTACAAAAATGTGTAAATTAGGGTTCAAGTTTTCTGTTGGTGTATCTTCATACTAGGTAATGTGTCTGTTGCGAGCTCAGCCAAGCCACAGAGCTGTATAATGCACGTGGATATGGATTGCTTCTTTGTGTCTGTGGCTATCCGAAATAGACCAGATCTCAAAGGTTAGTATTTGTATTTAATTCTACATGTTATAGTTTTTCAGTTAAGCCTTTAAAAACAAAGGTAAATCTGCATACTTGCAAAATCACCTCTACATGTTAATCCTTTTTTTTCTGACATATTTGATAGTCAGACCATGCAACTCTCATATTCCTCTTTTATTTTCTAACAATCAAAAAGCAAATGGAAGAGAGAACTGGAATCCTCCTTGCTGATTCTGTTCAGTATCTAAAGTAAGGAGAAGTAAAATCTGGAGTGACCGTTCTCTAGAACATTGCACATATCTTACTGAGACAAATCTACCATACTAGAAATTAGATTAAATTCTAGTTGTACCAAAAGTGGGAGTTGGTCACTCTTTTTAAAAACAAATAAAATTTATGTTTTTCCTGAAGCTATATGGGCAGCTTTGTTTCACTAGAAGAGTGGAAAGGTCAAGACTGAGAAGTTTGCTTCTCCTTCTCTTACACATGGAGTTCTAAGCCCTTACACATAGAGTATTATGAGATCTGGAGTATGAACTCTTCAGTTGGCATTTAGAAGTCCAAGCTGTGTCATCCTTAGGGCACAGCAGTAGTTAGTGTGGCTCCTTAGCAAGTTTTGGTGCTTTTTTTTTTTGTTTTGTTTTTTGTTTTAACAAGTGTACCATTCAGAAATGGAGACAGTAGTTGTTCTGTGCAAACAGCGAAGTCTGAAAATTTGGTGCAGTGGTTGCTATCTGACACCCAGCTATTGCAGGTCTTGGGAAAGAAGACAAAAGCTGTATGTGAAAGGATTTAAAATCAGTACAGTGTTTGCTGTGTCTTTACCAATGGCCTAACAGTTGATTAGTTTAAGTTTCAGTTCTTCTATTTATACTTGTTATTAAAGACAAACTAGTATGGCTGTATTTTCACTTTTTAAAAGCTTCTTTACACTTGGATCCAATTAAGACAGTATCCATAGTCAGAATGCAAAGTCAAGGCTGCATAAGCCTGAAAAAAATTACAAAAACGAAGCAGACATCTTGATGATCTCACTTTAGTTGTGCTGTTATTAAAGTGTAAACTGTTAGAGATGCTGACTTATAAATCCATGCATTTCTTCTCCCCAGGAAAACCAGTGGCTGTTACAAGTAACAGAGGTGCAGGGAAGGCACCACTGCGCCCTGGTGCAAACCCTCAGCTCGAACGGCAATATTACCAGAATAAGCTATTGAATGGCAAAGCAGGTACAGATGAGCCTGTTTGTATGGTTTTTAATTTTGTTACTGATCACTTCTTTAAACTGTTAGACAAATTATCCACTATGTACATTTTACTATTTTTTTTTCCATGGGGGATTTTCAGAAAAGTATCTTTGGACAACATGGTGCTCTGTGGCCTTGGTAATAACATGCTACTATGACTTCTTAGTTAACTTTGTGCACTCTTTTAAAGATTAATTTCAGATTTTTACTTACTTTCTTAACGGTTGAGTGTTAAGTAATACCGTGTTAAATAATTATTTAAAATAAGAAATAAATACAGGTTGTCCAGGATAACTTCATTCTGATGAAGTATATTATAGAGAAGAAGGTATAAAATAAATTTTAAAACACTACTAAAGTTTCTTCACTACTAAAGTTTCTTAACTATAAAATTAGAAATTATGGCTTATGGCCAGTGAGAATTTGATTGTTTGAAGTTGTCTTTTGAATTGCATGTGTACAATATTTGTGTACAGTGAGTTAATCTGAGTGTTCCTTAGAGCATTTTAGGTTTCTGGAAACTGCAACTTTCTGTCTCTGGAGTACTTTGTTTCCTCAAAGTAGGGCATTTGTTTTAGTTGTAGAATTGGTTGCTTGCCTTCAGTAATTCAGAAATATGTTACTTTCTGTATCCTCAAATATTAGTATATTTATGTAAACAAAACATATTTTTACTATCAAGTTTTATTATTATTATACTACCTGAACTGCATCCAGTATGAGAAAGCATATTGGTAAACATTGGCAACTTGTTTCCCTTTTTATCAACAGTCTGCTTAATCAACTTGAAATTTTGTTTTTACCACAAGAGTGTTTAAAAGTGCAAACACAAGGGGAAACTGCTATTTAATTCCATTTCAGTTTAGATTTGGAAGCTAAGGTTCTCTTTTGCCCCTTATACACGCATTTTTAACTAACCTTGTGTTAGGGAGTATCATTGTTGTAAAGTTTACACCTCAGCTGATACAAGAGGTGGAACAAGATGGGTTCTTCAACGTTTTTTCTGATATGTTAGTACTTAAAAAATAGTAAAATAGTTAAGTTCTCTCAGTCTGCAAGACATCTGAAGACAAGGCATTACAGGAAGTGCAGCCATTTTATTTTTATTTTTGCTGTAGTTTAAGAGTATTTCAAAACTGAGGTAGGACATATCTGTATGGATCCCACTGGCCTTTAACTTTTCAGGATGCTCTGTACATAGTTTCTGCCATGTTGTTTGCAATGCCAAATATAAGTGTATTACAAAAATAACTGTGATTTTTATGGAGTTGGATTTTCTGTAGTATGGCTTGTGTATGAACTATTTATCAGTAGTTCAGTTTTGTCCAGTAACTTTTATTAGGATCTTACACTGGTTAACGGTGTGACTTCATACAATCGAGTGGTGTTCAGACAGTGAGGCAGTTAAATATGGAAGTGTAGCATGTTCTTTGTGGTTCACAGATTCGGTAATCTCTCTTCTGCTATGTTTATTGCTTCAGGGTACAGCAGATTTCAGCCTCATTGTGTAACTCAGTTTCTTACTGCAGCAGCTTTTTCTGAATATCTACACATTCATTTCTTTAACTTCAGTATCCAGTCTCACTGGCTTGCACACAGGCAGGCAGCTAGATCTTTCTTTCTTGATATTTAGTCTGGATATACAACCTATTATTTTGATGAAAGACTTTTTTCCTAACACTCTTTTTGTAGTCTCTGTCATTAGCTGCAGTTCATAATATTTTTTCATCTATTAATTTTTGTTGCCATGTACAATGGATTTATCAAAAAAAAAAAACTTTTTTCTGTTTTTGTTGTCGTAAGTATGTGGCTTGTCATCTTTTTTGGGAAATGAAATTACAGTTAGTTACACTCTCAAATGAAAAGGTGAAATTGCAGGTTAAGCTTTTCTATCATCACTGTATTTTAGGAAATTTTGTGACACACTTCACAGCATGTGTTTAATTGTGCCATACCAAAGGTAAATATGGTCCAGTAGGCACATGTATCACACAGAAAAATACTTTTTCTAAAATACCAAAAATAAAGAATGTTAAGTCACACTGTTAAACATACACAATTCTGTTTGGGGACGTGTTACATAAATGCAATTAAAAGGTAGTTGGGACCAACTTTGAACATGAGCATATTTTTACATCCATGCTTCAACATGGAGCCCACTTCATTTTTATTTTTTTTTATGCTTCTTGCTTCCCAGGCTGTTCTCCGATTTTGCCTTCTCTAGGTCTTGCTTGTTAGAAAAACAGTTCCAGATTAAAAAAACAAAACAAAGGCAACAAAAACACCTAAGCAAACAGAACAACAATTAAACAAAACCACCCCCTATGAATCACTTTTGACTAAATACTGAATTCTGCTGCTTCAGATGCTTCTTTTTAGAAATTACTTCTTTAGCGATACTGGTTCCTGCCTTTAATCTGCATTGTGTCAACAGAATCTTGACTCTTTTATGAAACACTTTCTTTTTCTTGTTTGAGTTCATCCACATGTATAACTTCTAAATTTAAAAACTTGCTATCATTCTTACTCTAAGTCTTCAAATTGGAGATAGTCCTTCTGGGTAGTAGAAATTACTTCTCTGCATACATGCCATCTTTAACATTCATGTTCTAAAGATAGAAGATTAACATATGTTAATCAGGATTCATAGTTTGGGGTCTCTTCCATGGCCAGGATGCCCAAGATGTGAATGTTTTCTAGGCTTCCTTTCCCTCAACCCTAGTATCTCCCTTTTTTCATTCTAAAGAGCAGCAGATTTTAATCATCATATTAGTCACAGATTTATTCTCAGCGATTTCTTTTTCACAGACTTGGGTCCTGGCCTCTGATTTCTCCATCCGTTGCTCCACATTCACCATGTGCCTGTCTAGTTTCCCAGCTTTTGATGAGAGGTTCTCTACCTTGCCTTCCATTGGGGACAATGTGTTCTGCATTGCCCTGAATTTCACATGAAGTGACTCCATCAGCTCATGGGGGGATCTGCTCTGCTGCGATGTGGAAAAAGTCGACGAGCCCAGTGAAGATAGACAAGATGACAGCATCATCTCAGGCCAGGGCACAGGAAGGCATGGACTAAAGAAATTGTTCTTGTCATTCTTATCTTTATTTGGGGCATACATTCGCTCTAATTTTCAGTTGCAGACATCTTAGGTAACTTACTGAGTTCATCATACATTAAAATATTTATGACATTAAAAGGTGCACAAATTTAGCAGAAATCCAGAATAAAAGGAGGTTTTCACGTCAGGCTCTACTCCTGCTGTCTCCACTCATTGCAACACTTTCTCTGGTCTGATAGCTACTCATGTGTGCACATAGCACCATGTTTCTTTCAGTCAGATTGTCAGTGTCTAAGTTGTTAGTACCATAAAATATAACTAGGTATTGTGGCACTCTGAAGAAAACTTGCTGCTTATTACATTACAAAGGTATATGGTTTTTAATAGATTGCAGTAATGAAGAAGTATAACATACATACTGGATTTTATTTCAAGTAAATAGAAGCTTTTTGTCTGTATGATACCTTAGTTTGGTACCTTGGTTTGATTCTGATGCGAAATTTGGGAGGGCATTTTAGTTATGGCATCTAGCCATTTTTTCAGGCTACTTTATATTTAGAGCTTAGGCATGTATCTTTCAAGGTTTCATACTGCAAAAACCCAGAGAAAGGAAGAGAAAATGCTTTACTTGATTCAAGTATTCATTGTCATGGAATTCTATTCTAGTACCTGGTATGCAGTGGGCCTGGAGGACTCTTTAAAATTTATCTCAGAGCATGCAGTAAAGTTTTATAGAATTAGGGCAGGTCTGTCTCATTTTAAATCAGAGGTTGCAGTATTTGTAACCATACCATTTTGATCCAAGATAAATTTATAGTGATTTTTAAAAGAAGTTGACATTCCCTGGTACGAGAATCATTAAGAAGTAACATCAGAAGTTTTGTCAATTAGTTTTCCCAAAAGAGTGTTGAAGGAAGTAAAAGTTTGTAGCTAGTGTTTTTTTAAGTTGTGCTACTGAGTATTCTGGTTATTTCACTTGTTACAAATAACTTTGTGGTGTCTAGGTTATTGAAAAGTAGTTTTAAGTATGAGGTTATAAGCATGATAAAAAGTGGGTTTGAATTCCAAGTTTATTGTGTGTTTTGGTGGTAGTTCTGCTTTTTGTAAAAAGGAATGTAGCTAAGTGTCTTGTTTGGCCAAGCAGTTGGTAAAATTTCTTAGTGTCTTACATACGTTTACAGGACATGGTTGCAGCAGTTACCCTCAAGCATTTGATTATTTTTGTTGTTGTTAAAGCTAACTGAGATCAGTCTTATTTTACAGTATGGTTTATGTAGTCATCAACAAGCTGCTGTCTAGTAATTTGGGGGAAAACAGAATTTTTACTTTAGCTTAATATTTTTCTCAGTGATATGTACAGATATATCTGCAGAGAGAGATTACTATGTGGGGGAGTCCTTTTTTTTTTTTTTTTTTCTGGACCCATGATAGGAATCAATATAATATTAAAAACTTTTTACTCCTCAGATAACAGTATAGAAATTGTATAAAATTAAATTAATAATTTTTTATTTTATATTCATTCTGTTGAACTCTTTAAGAAAAATAACATAAAACCAAATACAAATATTATTTTCTGAGCAGAAATTCCAAGAGTACCTGCTGATCTGGAATCATCAGTGTGGGAGCATCCAGATTCCACACATGTGAATGGAGCTGACTTCAACCTCACTGTTCTGTCCATGGCTGAAATAGCATCTTGTAGTTATGAAGCCAGGTATGTAAAAGTTATCTGTCAGGTTGCTTGAAAAATCTCATACAGATAGGCATAAAATGTCTGAAAACAGCAGTTGTTAAGTCAGGGTTTTTTTATTTTATCTAGAGAGGAATTGATTTCTTTGTGTTTTCAGAAGTTGCAGGTATGTAGGTTGTTAGAATTTAACACAAAGTCTCCCCCATGGATGCTGCTACTTTTTAAATGCTTCTTAACAGCACACAGCCTAACCTATGTGTTACTTAAAACAAAGCCTATGAAGGAAAACCTCATGCCATTCACTGTGATATTGTTGAATTTCATAATCTTATCATCACTTCTTTGTATCAAAATTGAATTTGTATGGAATTAAGAACACTTTGTGAGCATCCCTAATAATATAGCTTTATAAATGTTCAGAGTATGAAACACCTCATTATAAATACAAGCACAGTGTTCAGAACAGGATTTCCTTCCCTGATGGAAATATTACTCCAGAAACTACTTCATTCAAACCTTTCTCAGGTATGCTAGGATAGGCATGCTTATATTTGTATCTTAAAAAATAATAATGCTTTATTATAGAAGCATAATTTTGTAATCATTCACAGTAGAACATAAGATCTCCTTATATTAGTTGCTATAGCATTTGTGTGGTTTTAAATTGAAACAGAAGATAGGAAGTAGCGCTTCTGGAGACGTTTTCTTAAGCAGGTTTCCAAAGGCAGGCTGACCATGCTGCATGCCTGAATATTATGCAGCTAATTGAAATACTCTTACTTGCAGTTATTTTTCTTACCTATTAAATTACTAGCAGTTGGGTGATAATTAATTTTTGTGGGAAAAGACAAATATTTCATTTGGAAATATTCCATATGAAATTGTGGAAAAGTTAGTACTGTGTTTATTTTGTATTTTTTAATTATTATTTGATTTTAGAAAAGCTGGCATAAAGAATGGAATGTTTTTTGGCCAAGCAAAAAAGTTGTGTCCAAATCTTCAAGCAGTTTCATATGATTTTGATGCATACAAAGAAGTTGCTCGGACAGTATATGAAATATTAGCAAGGTAATGTGTGCTGTTTGTTTACATGATCTCTCATGGTAAGGTTATCAAGGGTACTTTATTTGCCACTCCTAAATGCCATTTTTCAATGCAGTATTTTCATGTCTGTGTTACTCTGGCTTCAGGAAAACCAGTCCTATTTGAGATTTCCTTTTGTAGTATGTTTCTTAATTTGAGCACCATGCTGCTAGAGCATTCTTTTATCTTGAAGCTGAGTCCTGTAAACAGTCAACATCTGACTTCCAAAGTAGTTGTTAATTTTTTTACTGGTTACTCTATGAGAAGCAGATCCCTGCTTAGTAATAAGATTCTTCAGGAGGCTTTTTGAATAACTTAAGAATGGGTTACTGGAGTAACATGTATTAGAAATTACTTTGTGGTTTAAAATGTGCTTGAAAAAACCTGGAAATGTGTTAATTTTACTGAAAAACAAATATTTAACTCTGTCTCCAGCTGTTCTTTAAAAAGATGATGCTTGTTGAAATTAGCTCTAGATTAGTAATATTACTGTAATTTGCTGGTTTAGCATTTTCAATATGTAAGTGATGTGTGATACAAATAAGCGGGGAAATGCCGCCACAAAAGGAAGACTTTATTTACTACATATTTGTTTTAACAGATGGTGAGCTGTTGCTGGTGTTTCACCTCCTTTACTTTGTGTTGATAGCTATACTCATAACATCGAAGCAGTCAGTTGTGATGAAGCACTTGTAGATATCACTGAAATCCTTACAGAGACCAGACTGACCCCTGATGAACTTGCAAATGCTATCCGCACCGAAATCAAAGCCCAAACTAAATGCACTGCTTCTGTTGGTATGGGTAAGTACCTTATTTCATTCCTGTTCACAAGCAGTGCCTGCTATTGGTAGGTGTAGCCAAGCTAGGTAAAGTTACTAAATTTCTTAATTTTTTTTGTGGAATATATTGCCATTAACAATAGTGTAAACAAAAAATTCAATACAGTTTTCCTAGGTGGAAGATTTTAAGTGATAATCTATAAAGTTCTTATTGCTTCTCTGTTACCTGAACTCATGCTAGAATTCCATCTATATGATGTTCTTGCATTCATTTTTTCGAAATGCTACTGTATTTTCCAGTAAAAAAAAAAAAAAGAGCAAAGACTCTGTTCCTTTTCAGAGATAGCAGTAAGAGTTTGCAGGGTAGTGTGATCTAGTATCATTTTTAGAAAGTATTAAAAGCAAAGATTTGTGTGATTTGTAGTAGGTATAGTATATAAAATGATACAGCTGAAATTACTCCCTTGATTTCTTTTCACATGGCCTATTCCTTTCTGCTTTTTGTCCCTAATTCATACTAGAGTTGAGTATCTGTAAATAAATGCACTAAATGTATATAGGTGTATGAAATTTACTTGTGAGACAAGCTGAAATTCATTACGGCATGCAGTGTTCTTCCTTTATGTCTTACAGTATCATAGGACAGAGACTATAATTTTCCAGATTCTTACCTGTGTCTTATTTTGACTTAAAACATATTTGTAGTCTCTTTTATACGCTTACTCAGTGCATTTTTTTTCTACTGAAAGAGCAGAGTTTGTCTTTAAGGAAAATTTTTAAATCTGATACTGTAGTACAAATACCTATGTGCATTTTTTTTTCTCTAATAATCAGTTTGTCTGAGACCCTGGAAAATAATTTTTATATCCTTTCTAGAAATTCATTTGATAGGTACACGAAAAGCATTTTGTGTCTTCACTCGTAATTCATTATTAAATAAATCAGAGGAAACAAGTTGTACTATCACATGAATACAGAGATCTGATTTCAAAAACATGGCCTCCCAGAAATATACATTTTGTGTCATTTATGTGTTGCCCAGTAGGAAAATTGTACCAATGTAGTAAAATGTGAATTTGAATATATACTGTTGTCTGATTAGAGATTAAAAGAGGACATGAATATGTCAGTTGAACAAATTTAATTTTTACCCAGAAGATTTTAGTGGCTGAACTAAACTGATGTAAACAATGCTAGTGAAAGACTAAAACTCTTAATTTGTAAACATCCTGTATCTTTGTTTCAAATTTGTTAAGTGAGATACTAGTAGTTTCCTACTTCAGTGTTAGGGGAATAACACATTGAAGAATGTAAATCAATGAGATTTCTTAGTATTAGAGGCTGTGTTGATATGTTTCATAGATAAACAAATCAGAGGTCTTTAGTACTCTATAGACAAAACACAGTTCCCCACTATTAAATAGGAAATTGAATGAGGAATATGTCATTATATCATAGTTTCATCAATTTAACCTCTCAAGAATTGGTGCATGTAAAATTTTGTTACTGTTATTGTTAACTAGAATTTTAGAATAAACAAAAAAATGTGAACATAGGTTGGATGAGAAGAGCAATAGTAGCAGACAGTGCTTAGTTGTGAATTCCTCTGATATTTTGTTGCTTTGTCTTAGAACATGGTGTTTGAGTGGATATAATTAATATGTTTGGGTATGATTTCACAGATCTTAGTGATGAATGAATGTGTATAGGCACTAGTAAGCTTATAAACAGGGAAGAAAAAGTGCTGAAATAACTCGAGTTTCCACCACACTTTATAAATGTATATAATAATTTTTAAATTACTGTATTTTTTTTTAAATACTCAGGTTCTAATATTAGCTTAATTTCAGCATTTCACATATAATGTACCTGACAAAATTGCAACCAAATTATTACATACATTGACCATAGTAAATTTTTTAAAGTTCTGCAATTAAAATACTGAACTTCTAAACTTCTTAGCCATTTGCACTTAACTGTTTATCTGTACCGCTATGTGTGTGGAATAGAACCAAGATAAATAAATTCATTGTTCTTAGTGAGGTGTCCCACAATTACTTGTTGGTTCTTTTGGGGTATTTTAATGTTTTGGTTTTTAGTTTTGGGGGTTTTTTTGTGTGGTTTTAACTTTGAGGTTGCACTTATCACTACAGTTAGGCTGCTGTAATCACAAATAATGCTAGCTGGTAATTTGGAAGTAGATACTGCAAATATATATGAATATATTTATTTCATTAAATTCTTTGTAAAAGGTGAAGAATTCGATTGTACTTTCTGCATTTTTTCTTTGACATATTAACTGTGGCATTCTGTTTGAGGAGAGAGAAGTTATCACAGGCATACTGTAACCTGTTGTTTTTACAGGTTCCAATATTCTGCTGGCCAGAATGGCAACTCGTAAAGCAAAACCAGATGGACAGTATCACTTAAAATCTGAAGAAGTGGATGATTTTATCAGAGGGCAACTTGTTACCAGTCTTCCAGGTACTTCTTTCTTAAAGGAGAAATTTTGCCTCCTGATATTAAAACAGTTTCAACTACAAATCTCTGTTCTGAATCACACATGATTAGATGCTGTTCCATGGTTATTACCTGAAAAAAGAAGATACACTGATTTCTGAAAAATTCTGAAAAGACACTGTTGCCTTTTTGTATCTTTGAGTAACATCTTTTCAGTAAAGAATTTTATAGATTCACACAGAATGACCTAGGGAAGAAATTCAGAGTCTAGTATGTTATACAACCTTATGTTCTTTAATAAAATAATTTAGGTGAGTCATTTCAAGTGAGCACTGGCTTGCTGTATCGTAACAAATGTAATAAAATTAGGAAAAAAAAAAAATAGGTACTTGTCATTGAGAGAGGCAGAGTTTGCTTGGAACTGAGAACTGGCCCAAGGGAGTATTCTTTCTAGAAAAGAGTGTATGAAGTCAGGAGTTGAAAAAATAGCACAGATGGCATAATAAAACAGAGTATATGAAGAGAAAAAGAAGACAGGAGAGATGAATTTGTTTCGTACCTGCTGCATTTAAGCGACTCAGAGAGATTTCCAAAAGAATAAGGGCAGAAGGAAAACTAAGAAAATTTGGAAGAGAATGATACTTAACTAAGTGTTTCTGCTTTCAACATGAGGTGTACTACAATGGCTGTAAAATAGAGAGGAAGGTGAGAAAGTAGGCTACTGTGGGAGTATTACAACTGTTATGCTGTGCATCCAGCTATAGGCAGTTTTTTGTTCTAATGGACTTAGTATACACATTAAGGCATTTGTTACACATGTAAATACTTTAGTATGTGTTTATATTTAGTCAATAGTGTGCTTCAAACTGTGACAAAATGTGTTGATTCTTTTAAAGAACAACAGGTTTGTCAAATCCAACTGTTTTTTGTCTAGTTGAAGAAATTATTGTGACAATGATTATGATCTATAACTTGCAAGTATGACAGTACTAATAATTTTATGACTGTCTGTTTCAGCCAACTTGATAAGATACAGAAATTCTGGTGACTTCATGTTTGCACAGGTTCTGTGAAAAGTGACAGCTTAACAGAGGAGAGTGATCCAAGTGGGTATATCCTTTTAGGAACAGGCAGGCAAAATTCAACTACTGTACCTTTTAAACAGTAGTTCCCAATCATCGTATGTATATCCATAGTACCATGTCTTCTGTCCTTCATTCCTTGGTCAGATAGGAGAGAGAAGGATATCTCAGTAAGGGAGAACTAGAGCGATTAAGTGGGATGCTTGTGGACATAGAGAAGACCAAAGAGAAAGTTTGAGGAGATAAAAGCATTTCTGGCCCACTGGTTTTAAGGAAGGTTCTCCAGCACATGGCAGGATTCACAAGGAGAGGGCAGGGAACTGGAGTTACTATGATAAGGAACTGATAGGCATTAAGGACAAAGAATACACCTGTGTGAAAACAGGCTTTAGTGTGGTTTTTTTGTAAGAGTTGTAAGCTAAACCGTTTCCTGGCATGTAATTATGTATCATATGGTTATTTAGTACTTCAGTAGTAAAATGTCACATGGTCATAGTGCAGAAAAGTGCTGATGAAGCACTCATTTATACTTTATATACTAGTAAACATATGTGAGCTCAGCCTGCATATTTTAACACATATTTAGTGTTAAATCTTCAATATAGTATTTTGTTTGTTTGTTTTTTTAAGAAATAAGAAGAGAAAGGAAACAAAAGATAAACAATAGATACTGAAATTGAGATGTGGTAGGAATGGCATTTATAGCCAGGTGCAGGTTTACCAGAAATCCCATGGCCAAACATAATTTACAGCACACCACCGTTTCTCTTTGGCATACCTTATAGGAGATATTTTTCCTCCAGGAAGTTATTCATATAGTAGTATTTTGTATATTAGTATTTATTGAGTATTTTAAAGTTTTCAGAATTCACTTGTATGTTCATAGTAAAAACTTTCTACTGTTTGTGTCAATGCCACCTAGAAAAAGAAACAGATTATGAAAGATAGAAGCTGATTACCAGAGATTTCTAGCTTTCATTGACTTTGGTAGTATAAACTCTTAGGAGTAATATTTTTCAGAAGTAAAAAGCTATTTTTCCAAAATCCAGAAATATATTTAAGTATCCTACTTACATGCCGGTGCCATGGGTGCCTATAATTTCCAGTGCATGGTAGTTCAAAGCACAATTCATACAGCTATGCTATCACTTCTACTTGAAATACTGTTTTTCTACCTAGGAAGCAGTGAAACTGCAGTCAAAATATTTGTCCATTTTCTTTTAGATTATGTCACTTGCATATGATGGCAAACCCTGTTACATGTTGGACACTTTTTGGACTGAGTGTTGTGTTTTTCAGAGCTGTATACTCTGTAACAGGCAGGACCCTGTCAAGAAGGTTTACAAGCAGGAGTCATTCATGTTTTACCATGAAATAAAGCACAGCTGCATGACATCTTAAACTAAATATGTAAAACAGATAAAAGAAATACAGGTGAAGACAGCACAAGATTCCATTTGAACCATTGTTTTATCAAGTGGACTTTTTTAATGGTGTATATTCATTTATGAATTTGATACAAGCTAGTGTAGGTTTAAAAAGGCGGATTTTATTTGTTTGAAATTTGATTGCTCTGAACTGTGTAGAGTTAACAGAACTAATTGCTTTGTTGTTAGGAGTTGGCAGGACGATGGAATCTAAGCTGGCTTCTTTGGGAATTAAAACCTGTGGGGATCTGCAGTGTGCTTCAATGTCAAAACTGCAAAAAGAATTTGGTCCAAAAACAGGACAAATGCTCTATAGATTTTGTCGTGGTTTGGATGATCGACCTGTTCGTACAGAAAAAGAAAGAAAATCTGTTTCAGCAGAAATCAACTATGGGATAAGGTTTACACAGGTAAATTCAAACTTACTTTCTTTTCTGTGGTGACTTCTTTCAACTGTAGAAGAATCTTCTCATAATCTGATGTTTTTCAATTTTCAATTACACTTTGTATATGTTAAAGCACCGTCTTAGCCACCAAATAGAAATGAGGAAAATTAAGGAGTCAGAGACCAAATCATAAAATAAGGGAGACACTGCAAAAGTATTGTTCTGAAAAGAAGCTTTCACAAAATAAGCAGGCTATTCTACATTCATTATAAAAGTCTGGTACAGCAAAAGAGAACTGCAGTAGGTTCATCAGCACTTGGCGCATTCTCTTTCATTTAAATGCTGATTATTCCAAGACACTGGTGCCTGAAACCATCACCACTCCTTCAGTGTAGCAGTTTTACTAGACTTCTTGCAAGTATTGTAGAAGAGGAAGTGATTTGGCAAATTTTATTAAAAAATAACTCGGACCTTTGTTGAGAACTTAAGCATTTATAGAAATCATTAAAAAATCAGGTTGAGAGAGACCCCATGATGTTGTGTAGTCCCTGCCCAAAGCCCGGGAAGCTATGAGATCACAGAGTTGCTCAGGACTTTATCCTGTCTGGTGTTGGAAATGTCCACAATTCTGAGCAACATGTTCCACTGCTTGACATTCCTCATGGTGAAAAACATTTTCTTTCTAAGCCCTATGTTCTTCACCATCTAGGTGTGTACTCTAAAGTTAGACCTGCAGGTCTGTGTTGGGATCTCTAAATAGCATTTTTAGAAGACATACTTGCAAAAGTAGTATTTCCTACTGATTTCAGCATTAGAAATGGAATCTAACTACTTCATTGACATTCAGTGTAAACAAAAGACTCAACTTTAAATAAGACAATTGCCTGTAAGTCAGTTTGTTCTTTTCAGTTTGCAGTCAGGTTTGCATTAACTCTTAATAATGTTTTACCTTCAGTATTAGAAAACCAGTTATGATCTAAACATGTTGTTTTTCCCCTTCAGCCTAAGGAAGCAGAAGCTTTCCTCCTGAGCCTCTCAGAAGAAATCCAACGTAGACTTGAAGCTGCTGGTATGAAGGGTAAACGGTTGACTCTTAAAATCATGGTCAGAAAGGCTGGGGCACCAGTGGAGCCTGCAAAATACGGAGGTCATGGAATCTGTGACAATATTGCCAGGTAACTTGTAGAAGACACATTTACACCCTGCACTATAACATGCATGCAGCAGCATTTTTATTAATTTCAGTGGCCAGCTGAGTTGAAATGTTCTGCTGCTGTGAACTGTTTCCTCTCCCTGAGCTGTGTAGCATGGGCTATTTTACTTTTTCTTGAGGGGCTTTCTGCTGTTCATTGATAGACTGTTGGTCACATGCTGATTTTAACAGTGGGAGTCAGTTCTTCAAGAAAATTGCCTTTGAACTTGTCAAGAAGGATGTCTGATCATTTCTTCTCTCCTTAAGTCTGTAGTGTACAGGGACTAGGGCAGTATTTGCAGAGTTACTAGCTGCAGAGGTAACCACTTTGGATTCTGAAGATTTGAGCTGTCAACATCCTGAATTCTTTGAGCTGAAGATTTACTCTTAACAGCCTATGCTTAGGATTGAGGGTGTGTTGAGATAGAGCTTTATTCCTCCATTATTGGAACTAGTGCTACACAGCTTTCTTACCACCGGTCAGTGCTTTGGACCTCGTTTCTGTGGTCAGGCATGTTAGTGTACATGTGCCCTGAATTTTTTCTAATTCATAGTCTTCATTAAGGTAGGATGAGGGCACACCCAAGGATGCCAAGTTGTTCATAGATAGCTGAAGCAGTTCTGATTAAGAGTATATCGTTTGTCAGTGTCTCTGTTTTTGCTTCAGGCCTTACTAATGAGCTTGGCAACCCTGGACAATCCACATTATGCTGTTTGATGATATAGGTGCTGTACTCCTGTCCTTGTCAAAGCATTTCTGTTCAGTCCATTGGAAGGCTTTTTAGCAGTACCAAGATAAACTCTGAAGCTGCATCCATGCAAATGGATTGGAATCTCAGAGTGGTGTTCCTTTGAGTGTGTTTTCCCTATGTACAATGGTAATTCCAATGGTTTGGGATTATATACTGGAGCTAAAAGTGACCAGTTTCTCAATTTAAGGTTTTCTTTCTAGCTTCAGCTCATGTCCCATTTCTTGCCACACCCCCCACTCATATGGCAGGTGAATGAGTTACTGTGCTTTCTCATCCTACAGGTCAAGATTTCCTAGAATGGTAATAATAGTCCTACACAGGACTCACAGACATGCTTAAAACTCACAGACAGGACACAGGACTCACAGACATGCTTAAAACCAAATTCAAGTTCTGAGATGTTAATGATATCTTTACTGCATCATTGATACCAAGTCCTGATAGTACAGGGTGGACCTTTGTAAATTATTATTCTGAAGTGGTGTGCACCTTTAGAACCATCCTGCATTTCTCACTAGTATTTTACGTAGTTGCATCTTTATGGTGATACCAATCTCCTTTTTCTTAAAAAAGTTAAGTGTAAGGCTTGGGGAAGTCTTCATGTCATCCTTCATGTCTTCATTCTCCTTTCCATATTAGCAGAATAAGACCTTTCTGGAGATGACTTGGCTGTTAATGGTGCTTTCTGACAGATTCAAAAGTAGAGTGAAATTTAAGGAGACAAAATCAAAGTGTTTTGTAAATTGTCAGGATGACTTCCTGTCAAAACACCGAGGTGGAACTTCAAGTTACAAGTGCATCAGTTACCTCTGTGAGAAGACTTTATGTCACTCACATATATTTGTCTAGCCACCTAAAATTCTGTTGTCATCTGTCTCAAATGTTTGGCCATTAGAGAATCCACAACTACTCAGCACTATGACTGCCCTGCTTCACGGTTTAATGCTGGGCTGGCAATTAACCAAATGACAGATGCTCTCTATTAATCTCCTTCCCTGATAAAGAAAGGAGAGAATAAGAGAAAAAGACTTATGGGTTCGACACTAAACTACACAGCTTTAATGAAGCAGTTATGATAAAAAGCAAAAATTACTAAACATATACAAATATACAGAAAAATGATATCATGTTCCTGCCCCATTTCCCCCAATAACTCTCACATCACCACTGAGGCTGCAGGGCAGTCCTGGGAAAGTCCATGCTGGACTCCTGGAGTCAGAAGCAGCTGGAGGCAGGAACACACAGATTCAGGCTGGCATGGATCAGGACCACAGGCAGACAAAGGGATGGAATCCTCCCAGGATGCCGAAGCAAATGGACAGGCAAAGAAGGGCAAAGGCGGCAAAAGGGTGAAGGAAGGGGAAGGGGTTTGAGCCTCATGATCCCTCAAATTCATATTAAGTATGACTCATGGGATGGAATACTCTGTTTGGTCAGTTTTGGTCATTTATCTTTTCCACTTCTCCCTAAAGGGGGGCTGCAGGGGTGACCTCTTTATTCCCTTTCTCTTTCCGGAGCACAAGATGTTCCTCAGAGCTGAGCAGTGTCCTTGGTTCTGCAGACCATTCTCAAGCTGTAACTATAAACATTGAGCATTGTCAGTCCTAGAAGCTGACACTGACTGGGAAACTTGCTGTTAATTTCAGCAAGTGCAGCTACTTATGAGAGACTTATCTGAAAGCAAAATTACAAGACAGAAAATTAGCTCTATCCTGGCCTAGACCAGGACACCTGCCAAGCTCTCAGATGGCAGTTTGTAAAACACACAACCAGGCAATTTTGGGAGAGTTGTTGCAGAAAATTGCCCACGCTGTAAGATGGGTATTTTAATGTTTTTTAAATCTAAAGGTACTTACCATTAGTCCAAGTTCTTTGTGATTTGTAATCCACATGCACACCTCTATCTCTGGTTCTCCTTCAGAGTTCTTTCTGAAACTCTTGCTTTAGACATTTGACAGTTGACAACTGAAATTATACTGAGCAAATCAATTATGAACCAAGCTTGAGTGAAGGATTGTGCATGAGTGAGTTTCTATGAATACTATGAAGTCAGACATTTTTGTCTGGCTTCCCTAGATAGCATGTATATAAATATATGCTACATTTCACAATTTAATTTGTAGACTGCACACTGAGAACATTCAATTAGTAAGTAATCTGCTTTTTTTTTTCCTGTAGAGAATGCTTATTTCTAGTTATCTTTAAAAGGAAACCACAGAACAAAAAAAGTGTTCAGTTTCTGCATACTAAGAAATGATGACCTATCTTTGAGGTCCTCTCTGGAATAGTTTCCTTTTTAACCATACTTTTTAATTCTTTTTAGGACTGTGACTCTAGACCATGCAACAGACAGTGCAAAAGTAATTGGGAAAGAAACTCTGAACATGTTTCACACAATGAAACTGAACATATCAGATATGCGAGGGGTGAGTTAATCAGAAAAGCGCAATTTATTCTCTTTATGACCTGTCATAAATTTTCAAGTTCTCCAAGGTAGACAATAACCAAGCTTAAGCAAAAGTGCAGATAATACAAATCTTATGTGAATTAGGCTATGCAATCATATTATGTTTTGTATGTTATCTTTGAAAAACATAGTTGCAAAGCCATAGATGTGAAAAAAATAAAATGCTATTGTGGCATGCATTAATCCACAATTTAAACCAATCTGAGGTAACAATGTTAGGCTGCATCTTCTACAGTTCTATTAGCTGTAGTTCATGTAAATTTTATGTTGTCTTAGAATTTTCTGTAAACTTTGGCACAATTATTAGGTAAGCAACTAATATAAATACTGTTTGTAATGCTAATCAAAGATACAGATCAGGGGAGTTTTTGGTTTAGACTTGAAGTCTTAGAGCCAGGGAAGTTACCAGCCCATGCTATGGCCTTTGTTTAAAGGTGGATTGCTGTCTCTTTTGAATCGTGGTTTATTTTAGAACATTTCTCCTCATCTCAGTGGTCTTGTCATAGTAGTTTTAATACATGATATGACTATTTTGGCATTAGCTATAGATTATAACAACACAGAGGCTTTCTAAACCAGACCTGCATTTATTGGTCAGGTAGGTGCCGTTAGTAGTTCACAGTGTTGCAAAGTCACCTCCACAGCTTGCGTTTCTCTTTGGAGTTGAGGAGGTAATTTAGCATCCTCTCCCTGTTTTTTTTTATTAGTTTCTTGTCTCCTGCCTTTCCTGACTATTGCATAATTCTCTTGTACTTGATTTTTTTGGCCTTTGTTTTAGAGGATTCTTCTTTAAAGTTAGTCTTTGGCTGTTTATGTGAAACAGTGTACTGCTTCTGACAAGGTGGCTCTGTCCAGTTCTCGAGGGGCCATTCTTCCCTAGATTATGTAAAGAGCTGCAGATCCAACCTCAATGGTATTTCTTTCAACTGACTTTTCAGACCTCTCCAATGTATGTTGTCTAGATTGGAGCTATTCCCCTTAAGATTTGCTTATACATGAGGTGAGCTATGCTTTAAAATGTCCCTTTTCTCAAGATCTGGAAAAGGTCGTAAAGGTCCTATTTTTAACTGGGCAGATGAATCCACTCACCTGTCCCATGGACTCCAGATAACAGTTTAACTCAAACACTTGTCTCAAAAGGCAAAAAACACCCCCAATGCAAAGTTGTTGTATAGCACAGCAAACACAATATTTCAGAGGCTTCTTTTACGTTATAGAACTGAAATCTGAAAATATTTCAAAGCAAATAGGTAAAAGTGCAACTTTTTACAGTTACAATTATGTTTTAATATTCCATTACTTGCAACTAAGAAACTCTTAACAAAGACCTTGCTATCTAATTGTAGAAGATAACCTGATGGAAATGCATACACTAGCTCCTTCATGCTTTCCAAGTCCTATACACAATGTTTTTTAAGTGTTGGGCTTTTCTTCTTAATAATTACAGAGTCTTAACAGTAAACTTGTACAAAGTACCAGTGCATTTTTAGTTGAACACAGGTTTTGAACCCCTGTTAATCTGATATTTAGAAGTTAATGAAAAATTAGGACGTTTTTCAAAATGAGCAACACCTCATCTGATAAAGACTACTTCCACCAAAGTACTTTCATTGGGACTTCGCTATAATTATGTCTAGAAGTGAATATTATTTTTCTCATTTGTACACTGAAGTGGTGGATTTATTGTAAATTGTCCACAGGAAAAGAATTCATTTCTTGTACAGGTAGCCAGGTTTAATACTGATCATTTTATGGTCAGGACTTCTGTATTTGTTAGTGTCTAAGAAATTTCATAACAAATGGATTGCTTAATAGTGCTGTTGGCAGCACTTTTCTGTATCTCAGAAGTTAATATGGTATTATCTTTGTGAATTCTTAGATGTTGGATTGCGGTGGATAATCTTGGGATTTGTTTGCAATGTTTTGATTGACATGTATTTCAAAATAGTTTTATTTTTTCTCTCCTACACTTACAGTAGGCAGCCAATGTCAGGGAAGGCAGTGCTGCTGTAAAATAAATAAAAAATATTTTGTATTATTTTAATTTATTAAAACTTCATAAAATGAATGTAATAATGTTTTGGATTTAGGTTGGAATTCAGGTACAGCAGCTGGTTCCCATCAGCAAAAATGTTTCGGCTCACTCCACAGTGCAATCTGGACACTTACCTGGTGGATCACATTCAGTTATTGATCTTTTTCATGTTCAGAAAGCAAAAAAGTGCTCAGAAGAAGAACATAAGGAAGGTCCGTAAGCTTTGTACTTTGCATGAGAATGTTCAGTTTTGAAGGGTTACAACACAGAATACCTTTTGGAATAACTAATACAAATATAAATCATTTAGCATAAACTTTGAGAGTGAGTTTTACTGCTGCAAACGAAAATCCTACAAATACAACTTTGTATAGGATTAGTCTAATCTTTTAAAAAAGTAAACAGTAACAAAGGATACTTTGAAACAAAGTGTCATAATTATGCTATGTATTGTATCAACTATTCAGCAAAGAAAACTAGAAATTAGCTTCACTGTATCTTGATTCTCCAGGCTATTTCTATTAGCTGATCATTCTGTATTTTGTTTTCATGTGTATAGTATTTGTGGCTGCTATGGACCTTGAAATATCTTCCGATTCAAGAACTTGCACTTTTCTTCCACCTCGTGGTACCCATCTCCCATCTGGTCTCAGTTCTAATGTTAGCAGCACCGAATCTTCTGTGAAGTGGAATGGGGTTCATTCTCCTATCAGCGTAAAATCCAGGCTTAATTTGAGTATTGAGGTTCCATCTGCTTCCCAGGTAAGACCTGAGAATATAGCACACCTGCAATATATTGTAATAATTAGGATTGTTTGTCTTATTTGGACAGAGCTAAAAAAACCTATGTAACACTTCTTTTAAATAAAGAAGCTCTAGTAGACTATGATGCACAGTAAGAAATTATTATTGATATAAAACTCATCTGCTTTAGTAGAATGATTTTAAAAGCAATCATTTATAGGCTAACTAAAAAAATGCTGTGTTTATTCAAAGGAAAGAAATTGAATTTTCCAGTATCTTTTTCCCTTCCCTTTTCTTGGCAAAGGATTGCAATGGACAGGAATGGAAAAGATAGCAAGGATGAAATACTAAAAGCCCATTACCTTTCACACAGTTAGTGGTCAGAGTTAGTCCCATACCGCTGTGTACTGTGTGCTGGGAAAGCTACAGCAAGATATTTTACACCCAGGTTTTCCAGAAAATGTTTATAGTGATGTATATGTAGCAAATTAGGAATGAGGGAACTCGTACAGAGTGTGAAAGAGTAGCTGAAGAGATTAATAATACAGACAGCTTTCCTCAAAAGCTCCCAGTTACCATTAGCTACATAGCTTTCCATAGGTATGTGTAGTTCATCCCTGTAAATCCAGAATCTAGTCATAAATTTGTAATTTTCTTTACAATCATAAAAGATGAAGTTTTCTAAAGCTCGTGTGGAGTCTTGTCTAGCATCACTTGCCGCCAAACAGTGGCAGAAATCTATATAGAGAAAAATTGTGAGAAAAATTATGCTGTGTAGATCTGATTGTCAGTTTGCTTGTCAGTTACATCCATTCTGTTACTTCTGCAGCTGCCACTGTCTATAGCAACTTTCAGGCACTGAGGAGTTGTTTCAAGTCAGTCAGTAATAGATGGTAAATTAATTGCTTAGTGCTTTGTATCAGGCATAGTATTCATATCAATATGTTGTCTACATAATTTGAACTCTGAACCTGTGTTTCCTTATCACTGGACAGTTGTAGAGAAAACCTTATATATGATTTGTGATGTTAGAACACAGAATATTGTGGAAAGATAAAACTGAGGACTCCTGTTTACTGAACTACTTAGTCTTAGATGATATTTTTACTTCTTTTTGCTGCAAAGTGTAACTGTCAGGTTTCTAAATATGTTTGCATATACAGATTAGACATGTTATTTTTCCTAACACTCAAGAACCATAAAAATGAATTTTCACTAAAATTAACTGTAATCTACTCCTCAGAAAAATCTAAAAGCTTTTTTTTTTTTCATTTGTAGCTAGATAAGTCTGTGTTAGAAGCTCTGCCACCTGATCTCCGAGAGCAAGTAGAGCAAATATATACCATTCAGCAAGGAGAGAGTTGTGGAGATAGCAAAAAAGAGCCAATCAATGGATGTAACACCACACTTCTGTCACAACCAGTTGGAACAGTGCTTTTACAAATACCAGAGCTCCAAGAACCAAATACCAATATGGGCATTAATGTAATAGCCTTACCAGCTTTCTCACAGGTAGGATGTTTGCAGGGTATCAATAAAGATCAACTTCCTACCTATAGGAAAAGGTAACAGCTTTTTCTTGAGACAGCATTACTGGAATCTGTGAGTATGCAAAATTGTGTATGATCCTTTAAAATCTTTCTAACACATAGTATGGTAGTTAGTATGCCTACGTTTTTGCTTTTCTTTAATGCAAAGCCACCTCATTTACACTTTGCTTTGCAATCCAGTGCGTAAATAGCTTTTTTTTCTGCATTGCAGCTGAGTTACACTGCAATAAGTCTGAAGCAGTCCTAAAATCTGCTTAGCCAGTCACAGGAGACTCACTCTGTATAAGTGGATGTTTCGATGGTATGAAAGCCAGCCTTCGCTGCCTTATTTAGATGAGATTGTTTAAATCACATTCCTGGGAGAAAGGCAAACATGGCTAAAGATTGTGCATATCTCCGTATTTTTAAAATGAGCTCATATACAGCTTGTCCAGGATGAAGAAAGTGCAAATTGATATACCAAAACAGGGGCCTGAAAGGGAGCAGGTAGCAGTAATGATACTTCTAATGATATTCCACCTCCAATCCAAGATCATGATGGACAAATGTAGGGTAAAAAAATAATAATAAAAGATTGGGTTACCCAGGGACATAATATCCGGCACATGCATAATTTAAAATGGAGCAGTATATTTATTCATTGTTCCATTTGTTGTGCCATTGTACCTCTGCTGTTGTCAAAAGTCGTATTGCCCAATCAGATCTATAGAGAGGTATTTGTTGCTGTTTTTAAGGCATAAAGCTACTTAGCTGACAGAGAATCTGGAGAAAATTAGATAGAAATTCCTGACTTGTTTTCAGTAAATTTTAGTTCATGCATAATTGTTATTTAGAAGATGTGTTGTCTATTCTACTGCTAAAGTTTCTTCACCTGAATTCATGTTCATTGGTTCAAAATCAGTAGTGTCAGTTTTTACCCCTGAACTAAGTTAGATTTCCCCTATGGAGATACTGTGTGAATGGTATATAAAAGTCTCTCTACCCCAGCTGTTTTAAATTCTGCAGTTAGAAGGATTTAGAGACTGGATGTGGCACTCAGAGCCATGGTCTGGTAACCACAGGGGTAGTGGATCAAGGGTTGGACTTGATGATCTCTGAGGTCCCTTCCAACCCAACCGATTCTATGATTCTATGATGTTTGCTTGTGTTTAAAATTTAGTATTAATTTAATTTAAAAATAACATCTTTGCCTGATTGTACAAGGACAAGTTGGCTTTTTAGTGTTGAAGTCTTTGTGGGAACGTGTATTGCATGAGTGCACACAAACACTTAAGATTAGTTTCTTTCAAGTGATGCAGTGAACTAAGCAGTAATAGGTTTCAGATATATAAATACTGCAAACCACTCAAAACCATGTACTTCAGCTATACCAGATATAAATGATACCCTGCTGTCTTTTTGTAGTTTAATTAGTTTGTTTTTCAGCCCTTCATTCCTTTGTCTTGACTGTGTTTTTATGACCAAGTGCTAAGTTAATTGGCTAATAGTAGTTTATTCATTAGAAAACATGTGGAAAATGTCCTTTGTTGGGTAAATTCTCCCATTAAAAAATTGAGAGGTTGCATTCAATTCCATCAGCTGCTGAAGTAATCTTAAAATTTAGAAGAGCTACATATCTCTGTAGCAGCTGAATCCTGTAAAAGCATAGGATGCAAGAAGTAAAGATTACAGATACTTATAAATAAAGGACATTTCTAGTGATAGAGTTAATTACTGGTGGCAAATTTGCACCTTGCCCTTACATTGTCTTAACATGGTAGAGATCATAAAAAATACCAATAGCTTCATATTGAGGTAACACATGAATTCATGAAATCAGGGTTCTCCAATATGTGAACATGATACAGCTATGTGAAAGCTTGAATAGGCTGCTTGTTAGGCTGCACAGTGAATCACCCAAAACTCAGTTAGTGTAGAATCTATATGAACTTGAATGCCTGATGGCTCTTCTAACTGAATTTTTACATTACACTTTCAGAGGACAATGAAAGGGGGAATCACAAAACCACATCCCATGCCCAGTACTGCATTATTTCTGCATTAACTAAGTGGTGTACACAAAAAACAGTCTTAATTCAGAGCCTCCCAAATTTCCTGACTCTCAAATGCTTCGCCAGAGAATATTAACCTGTTCTAAACAGTTTTATTATGCAAAATTATTATTTAAAAAATACCTTAAGCTGCTGGATTTAATTGGCTACATTCTACTATAGTGCTTTGTTCTGTGCATTATATGCAGCTTTTGAGATCAGAATTGTCCCCACTTCCTTCTTTAATTAGTGCCTACTTTATAAAGTGAAAAATTTTTGTCAGCACTTGGAGTTCTAAAAATGGAAAAAATGTTGCACTGAATTGATGAGTTTTACCTGTAGGAGGATGTTCATGTTATTATCTATATAATTTAGACATCAAATATGTGAATAGCACAGCCTGCCTTCCTGACGTAACATACATATTGCAAGAATATTTCTGAGGATATTTTGTTTGAGGAGTGTAGCAGCTTCTAGAAAATAAGGTATCAAAAGAAAAGGAGGAAGAAAAGTTGTGATTGTCGGTGCTTGAGTAGGAAATTTGAAGGGAATATTCTCTTGAGTTAGGCTTAATTGTGCTGTTAATATAGCTTTACTGTGTATCAGTACATGATAAAGATAGTGGTGATTAAAGTAGGTGAAAGAAAATAGTGTATTATATCTCCATAAATATAAATTTTACAAAAGCATAAATGTGGAGTAGTAGTAAATGGAAATTTTATTTTTTACAAGCTAAAGTACATGATGAAAATGTAAAATGTATTTTACAGTGTTTCAGTTATATCTTTTTTTTTTCCTTGGCATAAAATGTGAGTGCCTTTCCTGTGTGAGTGGAAAGCAAGCAGCGTTGCTCACTGGTGAAGTAATGAAATGCATCTTTTGTTACTGTTCAGGTGGACCCTGAGGTTTTTGCTGCACTACCTGCTGAGTTGCAAGCAGAGCTGAAAGATGCATATGATCAAAGGCAGCAATCTGCTAATGCTTTTGGTGAGTTTCTATAGTTGCACAGTAGTTTTGTATAGGTACTGGTTACTATTCAAAGGGAGTTACACGACTCGAAATAACAAACTGGAAAATGTAACTCCAGGTTCTATGAAGGTGCTGTGTTAAATCAAACTTCTGTGTTTATTTTTGACACACTGTCAGTTAGAAGCAGCTGTGGTCTCATTTTGCAAACAGATGCTTTGCTTTACTTAAATGGGTAATTAATTCAATTCATGGGGACTGTGGTACTTAATTTACCCGTGTCCACATGTTTGCAGAATGGAATCTAAACTTGGTACGTCTTGTGGTTTAAAGTACTGCATTTTTGGTACCTAAGTTAAACTATGTTGTGATAGTAAACTTACAGTGCCCTGAAGCCTATAGCACTGCTATGTGTTTCAGGCAAATAGAGATAAGATGCATTTGATATCTCTAGATACATAATTCACCATAGGTCTGATAGTTGGATGGTTTTACTTTGAGAGCTGATCACCCAAGTCTCCTTTTTATAATTAGCAGGAAAAAATAACATTAATTCCCTGTGAACATGCTTTCTCATAAAGTAAATTGGAAATGCCATTGGCTTTGTGCCAGTTAAATATTGCATTACTATAATCAAAGCTTGATTTCATACTGAACTAATGTGCATGTTAGTGTGATGGAATGAGAGTGATTTCCTTGGTGAACTGTAATAAAAGCAGTTTGGGGGGGTTTTTCTTCTGGTTTTGCTGATAACTGCTGGTGCAAAGTCTTACCTGGGTAGTTAGGACAGTGTTCTGAATCTGAGGCAAAGTAGTTTGTCAGCAAGGCTTCAGATTTCATCAGCTGCTCAAATTCAAGCACCAAAATCCTTGATATTAAAAGACTTATGAATACTTGAATATCCTCTGAGTACACTGATGTCTAGCAGTGCTTCTCAAATACCTAAATATTTCCCATATCTGGAATGTCATGTGAGTGTTAAAGTTCCTTTATCTAGATTAGTATCTCCCAATTCATCTATAGACTTAAATGGAAAATAAAGGCCAACCTTCAGTGGAAAAGTGTTGCATTTTTATATGTATCAGCACTAACTGTTACTGTGTTTTTCAGTGTCAAAAAATCCTTTCCTACATCTGAAGCATGCAACAATGAAAAACAAGAAAAAAATCAGGAAAAAAAATCAAGGCAGTCCTGTAAAAAAGATTCAGAGTCCTCTGAAAAATAAACTCATTGGTAGCCCTGCAAAGAATGTGCCCGCTACATCTGGAAGCCCACAGAAGCTAATAGATGGTTTCTTGAAACAAGAAGGCACAGCTGCTCAGGTAATTTTAACAATAACAGGTTTTGTCAGGCCTCAAACAGGCTTCCCAGGGAAGTGGTGGAGTCACCATCCCTGGAGATATTTGCAAGGCAAAGGCCTTTTCCAGACAAAACGATTCAGCGATTAGGTAGAACTGTGTCTCTTTCTTTCCACATAGTCCATGCTCACAAACTCAGCTTGTTTTCTGTGCTGGCATCTCTGCTAGACACTTAATCTGTGTGTGTATGTGGTGCTAACCCCAGCTGGCAGACTGAGCATTATCAACTTTTTATGTTTGGAACAGCCGGAAGCAGTTCCATCAACCTCAGATTCTTCAGGCCCATCTGCTCTGCAGACTGAACAGTCTGGTTCCTTCAGGCCACAAGCACCCAACCTGGCTGGAGCTGTTGAATTCAATGATGTAAAGACATTGCTGAAAGAGTGGATTACAACCATTTCAGGTATGGGATGCCGAGGTAGCGGTGATCTTGCACGCATCACCAGGAAAATGGGTTTTTAGTAGGCTTTTTGCTACATTCTTCCTTCACTTTTCCTTTCAGTGATTGCTTTTCATAGTAATCTTGAAGTTTTACAGCCTTGAAATCTTGGAGCAACTTCATTCTTCCTACTTTGTTGTTATTCTGTGTTTTTGCCAGCCTCTGTTTCTTTGCTGAACATCATGAAAATCTACCTACCCTCTTCAACCCTTGTCTTCAGGCCCTTGTCTTACACCTTGATGTTACTTGTGTGGGAGTTTTTCTTTACTTTGTCCAACATGTCACAACCACTAGGATGAAAGCTGTGGAAAGGAAATTTATGAAGATGTCATTTTAGAAGCAAAGAAATGCAAGTTTTGAGGCTTTTTTTCAAAATAACTACAGGAAAGAATTCCAGAATAAAGTGCAAAAGTGGCAAACACTTAGCAACACCCTTTCATCTTGGGAAATCTGACTTGCAAGATCCTTCATACTCCGGGCCTTATGATTCTCCTAAGAGTACCAAAATTGCCATTCCATTCTAAATCCTTTATTTTTTTCAGTTTGGTTAATATTAGCTTACCTGTCATTTGTTCTTGCCATAGAAAGAGGTCTGCAAGACACATATTCCAGGACCTTGGAGTCCTGTTATGTTCACAACTTCTGATGATTGAGGGAGGTATGGGAATACAATTGTCAGATCAGCTCCTGATGCACAGATACTGCATAATTTCTTTCTATCATAGTCTAGTTATTTTATTATTATATTCTGAGTAAACTTAGAGAAAATTATTTTTTTTAATTACAGATCCTATGGAAGAAGACATTCTACAGGTTGTGAAGTATTGTACTGATCTAATAGAAGAAAAAGATTTGGAAAAGTTAGATCTGGTTGTCAAGTACATGAAAAGGTAGCTTATTTGCTAGTACTTGTGACATTTTGACTGTTTTTGTTAGAACTTATGCACTAGATAATTCACTGTGAGGCCACAAGCCCACTAGACATTTCACTGAGAAGTATAAATATTTTATGCTTGAATTTCATTCAAAAACTGGGGGCAGGGGGAAAGTTGGGCTGCTAAAATAGGTAATTTGTGAAACATTAAGAGTAGCATGTAATAGTATTTGCTACAAAGTCTCTTGTTTCTAAACAAAGGATAGAGTTTTTGTCATCATTCCTTTTCTTCATCCTGTTTTCATTAATTTTCTGTGGCACCTTAGAGCTTTCATTTGTTTCATCTGCTTTCATTCTCAGGCTGTATCCAGATTGTGTCTCACCTCCAACCTGTTAAATCCTTTTTTTATTACTTAATTCTTGTGCTCCTTTTACTTTTCCCTTGAGTCAGGAGGCCCATGTTCCATTTATGACTTACCTACTAAATGGTATTTAACTGTGGGTCTCAGTTTTCCATGTTTTAGATGTGAAAAATATTTATTTCACAGGATTAGTGCACACCCAAAAGACTGCAGCAGTGTAAAACTAACTGTTTTGTTGAACACTGTATAGTAAATTCTTTATAAAATGCTTCAGAAAGCAACATGTCCCATTCCTGGTTCTTGTATCAGATTTGCACTGTTGGCTGTGTGTATCTCCAAAGCCTGGTAGCAAGTGTAGGATGAGGAGTCAGTTGTTTGACGATGTGCAGTAGTCCATAGGGTACTGATGTTTGTGATACTGAATGTCACTGCATCATTAGATCACATTAGATACTGAAGTGGAGGAACCCTCTGCTCCTCTCCTATAGCAGTGATGTAGAAGGGAATTTTGAGAGTACAGAGCTGCGTTGTTTTCCTTGGTAATTTCCTTAATTTACTTCTAGTATCAGAGAAATTACAGAGGTAAATCAAAGCTCTCTGTGAGCCTCCATGATTTGATTCTGTTTTTACCAATAAACACAATACAGTACCCCTAAACCCCATTATTTAAGTGCCTTCATCACCCTTGGCATTTGTTGGAAGAAAAAAGTAGTGTGTATGTCTTGGGATGAGGAAGGAAAGATAGGGATCCAGAAGCATGCCCGTTCTGCTTCTTCAGTATGAAGTTGATACAAAGTCACCATTTTGATCTCAGTCTTAAAACCACTGCAAAATGCATGTTCACATCAGAAATCTCACCAGTGAATGGTGTTAGGTAAGAGTTTAAGAGACCGGGCTTGGCCAAAATTGAATCAAAGTACTCTTCATAGTGAACTCTTATGATCTTTCCAGCATGAAAACCAAAACTTACTGTAAAAAAGACTGGTTCTGTAATGGTAATGTTCTCCCTCTTCTTCCTTTTCCCCCTCAGGTTAATGCAGTCATCTGTGGAATCAGTTTGGAATATGGCATTCGACTTCATTCTTGACAATGTTCAGGTAGTTTTGCAACAAACTTATGGAAGCACATTAAAAGTTATCTGAACTTGTAGAAAAGAGCTTGATGAGAGCCTGGAGCTCTCTGCTAGCTGTGCCATAAGTGCTTGTGAAGTATTTGCAAAGTGCATGATAGTAATGCCCTGAGTTTTTATAATTTCAAATTTCTTTTTAAACAACAAAGTGTTTTGTACATTTCTTTTCAGAAAGTGCCAAATTTGTCAGTATTGCATGTAAATAACTGTGTTAAAATTCTTTTATTGTAGTATAGAATCTATTTACAAAATGTTTGTTTATAAAGTTTTATGGATTTTTACAGTGAAGTGTTTACAGTTGTTTAATAAAGAACTGTATGTATATTTTTGTACTGATTCTATTTTGTGATGCTTCAGTTTGAATATAGCTCACCGCTTGTATTAAAGCTGCAGCTTTGATTCATTTCATGAAGTTTTATACAGTGACACTGGCTCAGGGAGGCTGCTGTACAGGCACTTGGCTGCTTTTTGTTTCTTCTCCTCTGACTTCATTACAGACTTTAAGCTGAGGGCAGAACACTGACACATCTTCCCTTTCCTCCTTCAGACAGAAAGCAGTGTGTCCTCAGCTGGAGGCACAGACGCTGTTAGCTGAAGTGCAGTTGCTCTCTGAGCTCTGCCAGTGTATTCATGAGCACTGTCAGCTCTGGAGATGTGTGCTCCTGGAGATGCTCCTGGAGGAAAACAAACTCAGATCTTTAAGCAGCTGGCCAGAAAAAGCACTGCAGTGAAGTGAGGGAAGAGCTCAGGTGGAGCACTGAGTGCGTGGCAATCCTATTGCTCCTACAAGGGATAGCCCCTCCATCTGCTCTTACACTATTGCTCTTCCCATCTCCTCAACATAGGTTTCCTTTATACAACATAACAAAACAGGTTGTAGTGAGTAGCAGAAGTGAAATAAACAGGCCTTTCTTGTGTCTGTGGTAGGGAGGGGTATGCTTCCATCCCTACAGCAGTTTGTATTTTGGGATAGTCTGCTTTTTCCAGATGTACACCAGCCTCCTATAGGCATGTTTGACCCAGTACACTGAGGCAAGGAGGTTAAGGTGCCTGGAAAGAATGAAGGCTACTTGAAGAAAACCCAGCTGGTAAGAAAAAAATTTTTATTTTCTGACAAAATGATGGGATGTGAAGAGGGAATCAGAAATACCCCACTTACATAACCCTGGGTGTGGGCCCAGCTGACTGTAGAACTAAAAGCTGAAGCTAAGCCCCAGAGCAGGATTTGCAGTACCATCTTACCTGGAAGCACCTCCAGGAGCACAGGGCAGGAGCTGCTGCATGCAGGTGAGGTTCAGCTCACAGCACAGCTCCCGCAGGGAATGCTTTGCAGTCAAGTCACTGGCTGCAGCACAGGTTACAGCAGCAACAGCATTTTTTTAGCTTTAGATTGTGCCCTGGGCTTCTCTCATAATACACCCTGGAATTAACCTGGCAGCCTTCTACAAGGTGGTAGATGAGGAAAGGGACAGTAGATGTCATTTCCCTCGACTTTTATAAAGCTTTTTGTATAATTTCCTCATAAACATGTAGCATCCTCATAAACAAACCAATGAAGTATGGGCTGGAAACAGAGCTGTGGATAGAAAACTGCATGGCCAGGCAGGCCCTGGAAACAAAGTCCTGTTAGAGGTCCCACACAGTCAGTATCAGGTCTGATCCTGTTCAATGTCTAATTTGTGACCTGGATGATAGGGCAGAGCACACCCTTGGCTAGTTTGCAGATGATTCAAGATTAGGTGATAAGGCAAGACTGCTGTGCTGCAGCTGGAGACAAAGAGGCTGAAGAAATGAGCTTGTAGGAACTTTCTGAAGTTCAACAAGGAGAAAGGCAAAGTTCTGCATCCAGGGAGGAACCACCCCAGGCACTGCCAGGGCAGCTGGCTGGAACACAGCCCTGCAGGTAAGGCCCAGTGGGCCGCTTGAGCCAGGAGGATTTCCTCACAGTAAATAACAGCCAACAGCCTCCCAGGCTCCATGAGGAAGAACATGGCCAGCAGGGCAGTGGAGGGGAGTGTCTGGAGTGGGTTCAGAGCAACTCCCAGGTGGGGCCATAAAGCTCCTGAAGGGAGTGTAGCCTCTCCTGTAAGACAAGGGGAGAATGACAGAGCTGGGGCTCTTCTGCCTGGAGAAAAGGCTGGGGAGGGTGGATCTTTCTTACCCATGTGTATAAACTGCTGGAGGCAGTAAGGAAGGCAAACCTCTTCTGGAGTATCAAGTGAGAGGACAATAGATGGGATCCAACAGCTACAAAACATTTCTTTTAAAAACAGCCCCTGGAACAGGCTGCCCACAAGAGTTGTGGATCCTCCAGCAGTGTAGATACTCTGCTCAAACCCCAGCCAGACATGGCCCTGGGCAACCTGCTTTGCCTGCCCCTACCCCGAGCAGAGGAAGAGTTGGACTTGGTGACTGCAAGAAGCCCCATCCACCTGCAAGCATTCTGTGATGACTGATTTTTTCCAGCTCAATTTAGCTCATCAGACAGACATCTGTCTCTACCTGCAGAGACAGCTGGTAGTTATAGGTATCCCCCTACAAAGAGGGGAGAAGGACTTGATCAGAATCAAGTCGTTTAGGTTTCCATTAGTTTCTAGTTTGGGTTGTTCAGAGACACTGAACTGTAAAGCTGCCTGAGTTGTTTTTTTCTCATTTCAGACACCTGGTCTGCCAGCTGTTCACACAGAGGAACGTATCTGCTGAAATTCAGGCAGGTGTATTTCCAGCTAGGTTGCAGGCACACAGCTCTCTGGACATTGCACTCAAGACATAATTGCTACTAGCATCTTTTTTTTTTTTTTTTTTTTTATAAAAAAGGACTCAAAGCTTAACTGAGCAAGGCTATTTGTAATTATATTTTCATTCAACCTTAGTTGAATGAAGCCTTTAAATAGTGTGTTCAATAGGTACCTGCTTCCTAAAAGCTTTCTAGTGAAGGTATAATTCCAAGTTCCACAGCAGCAACCTGCAAAAACAACAGGATCATTTTCCCATAGTTTTTACCCTTAAGAAGAACACCATTCCACCTTCCAGGAAACAACCAAGAATACATTCAGACCACAGTGTTTGACATCTGGGTTCTTAACTTAAGAACTTCTTTTATTAGTGTAGTTTTCATGATTGCATAGTTTGCAGAAGAAAATGGTAACAGTTAAATGCAGTCTCCTCCCCGTGATCATTCTATTCTAAACCACCACCACACCCAGTGATGTGAATTTGCACCATGCAGCAAACATACTGAGAAGGTCCTTTTCAATGTCAAGTTGAAAATCTAACATAAACAAACAAACAAAAATCCATTGCTAAAGGAGGCAAGTTATTTAATGCTCCTTTGTAATGGAGTCAGCACAATCCCAATTATAAAGTTCAGATTTTTCCAACAAAAAAAGTAATCTTATGTGACACAAGAAACCTGATCAAAACTGCTTATTGCAAAATTTCCTGTAAATCTTTTAAATGCTAAAAATCTCATCTAGGTGAAAGATCATTTTGTTTCAGCTTGTGCTTTTCATAAGTGTTATTAGCTCCTCTCAACATGAGCTGCAAGTTATCAGATTACCTGACAAGGAATACATCAAGCTGTCATCCTAAGCAAGGGAACCAGGGGGGAGGGAGGGAAGGGCAGGGAAAGGCTGGGATTGCAGACCAGTTCTTGGTCAACACAGACATCATCATCATCATCATCATCATCATCCAAACGCCTTCTGAGCTGGTTCAGTCTCACGGTGTCAGCAGCATCCGAAGTCAACACGCGCTGGAAGGCAACGTTTTGGCAGTGCTTACCCCAACTCTGAGCAGCAGCTGGAGAAGAGATGCTCCCAGCAGAGCTCCTCTGGCACTCTGCAAAACACCCGGCAGTGCTTCAGGAACGTGGTGTTGAGACACAGCCCCTGAGATCACCACCGTGCACAGCACCCGCTCGGAGAGGGGCAGTGAAGCCAGAGGAAGCCTTTGCTGGAACACACCTCCGGTACTTGGCCAAGCCCAAAGAGGGGAGGGAGCCTCTGCCTGGCACTTCCACATCTGCCACAGCCCATGAAGTGAGACTTTGTTTAGTGAAGCAAACTGTAAAACAAATGGGCTGCTATGTCCATCTCCTTTATTTGCAGCTCTGCGATATAAGGATTACAGGTTGACTTTCATGAACTGTACAAGCAGTATGAGGCGGCCAACTATGCTTTTACATCATTGTTTCACACAAAGCAAATACAGAAATATCCAATTGCCTAATTTTCTATTTAAAAAAATTTCTATAGGCACAAAGCAGAATAATGTTGGAAAAGAGAGTCAGGGGAAGAGGTATGCATAAATAAAGAAGTACTTCTTACATCAAAAATGTCCCAAGAATCACAAAGTCTGCAGAAGCTTGGTTAATCAAATACTGCAGTACTGATCTCATCAGTATAAAAGTGAAAGAGCTTTAGTTCTGTAATAAAAATTCAATTTATTTTCTTTTATTTTGGAGAGAGGGAGGGAAAAAGGGCAGAAGGAAGGTGTAAGAGAGGGGAGGGCAAACTTTAAAACAGCAGCCAGTATTAGGAAGGGCAGTAGGAGAGGTAAACAGGCACATTGGAACCATGGGAACATGTAAATTGACCACTGTCAAACCAGTGTAAATTTCTTGGTTTCTCATGGAAAACATTTTATCCACATATTTCCCTCCCAAACATATATCCAACACTGTCTTCAATATATGACTTTGTTGGTAGCTTTTAGAACAGGAACAGTGCGTTTATTCCTGCCTCCCCATTGCTGTAAAAAGTTATCTAGATGATTTCAAACACTTTCTTCAGCTCTACTATAAGCTGCCAGTCAGACTTCTGCATCTCATCCCTGAACCAGTCCTTCAGAGCATCGATGGACTGACGACTGATCTGTAACACACAAAACAAACCCATCAGAAACACACACGTCTCAATAAAGGCTGCTTTTAGTGCACTGGCTGCAACTAAACTGAAGAAAAAGCATCCGTTCACACAGCAGAAATGTTCATTCTAAATCCCAGTTTTGCTTCTGGTCTATGTCACCTGTCCCATTCCTTTCCCTCCTCACAGCCTTTACGTGGTTGTCAGAGACTGCAGAAGCACAGGCCATCCCCCTTGTGTGGTAAGGCAGGAACCATGACCAGAGAGGATCTCTTGCTTCCTTCCAAGCCCACAGCACCAGCACCATCTCCCATCCTAGTCCCTCTCAGTGCATACAAGCCCCCAGCATACAGGTGTCTTACAACGTGGGACCTAAAGCAGGTCAGAGTGTAGAGAGCTGTGGCTTTTTGCCAAAAAACAGAAAACTGAGCAAGGAATCATCTCCTCATCCAAGCCCAGTGTTCCAGAATCAGAGCAACTCAAGCACTGCTATTTACTGCACAATTTCAACACTAGGCAAACACAGTCACACTGTAATGCCATGGGGGACTGCTAAGCTGCTCTGAGCACCACCTACATGCAACCCATAGGCAAACAGCTCATTTAGTATTTCACCCTCTGGGGTGCAGTAAGCTGTGACTTATTTTTAACTGCAGTACATGGTTCCTTCTGTCCTCGAGGGGCACTGCTGCTCATCACAGAACAAGGCTACAGAGAAAGTCAGCTGAACAATGCCACACACAAACCATCTCAGGTAGCTGATAGAAGGTTCCTAGTGTATGTTTTTCAGGTTTCATGCAAGATACCACTGTGTCATAAACCCTCTCCAAAAACACAGATAGTATTTACCTTACTGACGAGGATATCTGTTGCTTCAAAGTGTCGTCCATACATTTTAGGTGATTCACCAGGAATAGGTTCTATTTTAACACATACTTCTTGGCCTTTTTTTGCAACCTCCACTGGTTTATGGTTTATTTCAATACTTGTAACTATTCCAATTTCAACAAACTGTAATACAATGAAGAAGCTGTAACACACATCCAGAAAACCTCTGTGTGCACAATCATCTCTTAAATTTTTACATATATATACATACATATATACACATATATATATATAAACTTGCTGGTATGAAGTACTGCATTAGTGGAGCAGCAACCTCAGAACAGGCAAAACAGCACACGCTGCACTATGAGCACATACATCGTAATGACATGGGCACTTGACATCAACCCATCCATATCCATCTGGGATATCAATTTGTTATCCCTTCAGGTGTCAGGAATTGACTACCCTTTAAAGCAGAAGATAAGCTAGTGCGTGGAACTTCCTTACAAGCCATGAGGAATGACTGATCACCAGGAAAGAGACTTGATCTATGTCCTGGTTTGGGCCAGGATAAAGGTGATTTTCTGGTTTGTACTTTTGCTTTCAGCTAAGTCTCTTGTAAGTAGTTGCACTTGCTGAAATTAACAGCAAGTTTCTCAGACAGTGTCTGCTTCTAGGACTGATAACACTCCATGTTAAACCATGACATCTAAAAGCCCTGACTTGATCTCTTGCCGAAACTCTGTACACTGAGAGAAAGTGTGCAAGCATTTCCTGGTGCATCACCCCAGGAGCTGCCAGGCAGATCAAATACCCACTGGGAAGAGGAGCTCACTTACATTTTTGCTAGGTACACACATGGGAGTCCCCTGCTTCACCTGGCCGGCTTCTACAACCACACCCATCACTATTGGGTCACGAGAGTTGAAAATGAACTGAGGGAGTATTTTCATCTTGCATGGAAATACTGCTATATGCCTGGAAGGTGACAAAGAAAAGGCATTTTGAAACAGAGACTGCAACAGTGTATGCAATATGAAAAGTTTTGCCTTCTCTCTCACTTCTTCAGCATCCATTCTAGGAGCACCACTTGGGAAGAAATCAAACATTGAAGAATCAAACATTGTTTTCCCATCTTGCTACTTCTAGTCAACAGCTGACCTTCAAGAACTGTAGGGAACAATAATCAAGCATGGCTGGCATGGATTTTGTTTTGATTTTGTCATGGGTGGTCAGCTAAGACCAAGACAAAAGGAACAGTGATTTTACAGTACAATTAGTCTTAGAAAAGCACAAGGATAGGAATACTATTGCCTCAATCCATCACAGGGTCTCAAAAAAAAATTTTTTTTGTTTGTAAAATGCACAAATGTTTAAAAGCAGAAGTACACAAACTCTGGGATCAGTATTTAATGAAATACATTTCCATTTATTTTGTCTGTCCTTACGTTATAGATGATAACCCAATGACACAGATCCAAAAAATTAATTTTGGGTCCCTGTAAATTCTTAAATGAACCCCGTTCATGTTACTGCAGGCAGAACTAAACCCTGTAGAGTGGAACTGCATAAATATGAAACAATAGAATCCAAATCCCTTTAGTTTTGCTTTCTTAACTCTGCAAGATTAAACCATCTGTCACAAACAAGGAACAGAAGCCAAGTATATAAAGCAAACTGTATTAAGAACACTCTATAGTACATGACAGTTTTAGCTAGATCTTGAAACTGCTTCACAGTTCTCACCCTACTAAGCCTAATCTCAGATGTCAACTATTAGTCAGGAGTACTGAACTCCTGAAAACTATCAGTTTATTGTCCTATCCTCTTCCTCCTCTCCTTCCTTCAGACCTACATACTAAATAATAAGAGTAAAAAGAAGTTAAATGCAATTTCATTTATAAATGAGACACTTATTTGAGAAGTAGGCAAAGTAGGAGTGTTCTTACTTACTTGAATTCCTCTTGCTTCTGTTTTTTGTAGTCTTGTCTATATTTTGTGAAGGCATCAAATAAGTGATAAATTATCTCAGCACTAAAAATTCGAACTCCTAAACTATCAGCCATTTCCTGTGCATCACGTTCAATCCTCACATCAAATGCTAGAATGACTGCGTATCTGTAAGGACAAATAAGTCAGGCAGTTTAGTGGAGAGACCTTAGAAACAGAGCTATGGAGGTCTTCCTGAAAAAAACACCACACATCTACCAACACAGTAAAGCAAAGAAATTACTTACTGTGGATCATGCTCCAACATAACCGATGCCTTCATAACATCTTTTTTGTGGACAGGACCTATATTAATTCCTGAATACTGTTGGAGGAGAAAGCCACATAAGTCAGTCACTAATCTTTCAGTCGAAAGGAAACAGTTACCAACTAAGACACAAGAAAGGACATTAGATACAGCACGGAAGTACTTACTGGCACTTCTGATGTTTTAAGAAATTCAAGTAATGCTTCTAAAGAGCCTAAAGTAGAAGCCTGGACATAAACACCTTTTTCTTCTAATTTGATTGCGTTTAGTGTTTGCTTCAGTTCATGTATGAGTTCATCCTTTAGGAAAAAGAAATTTTTAAATGGAGAGAAAAAAAGCAAGTGTTAGTTCTACTGCTATTTATGCCTCAGGGTACAAAGTCTTTCTGTTCATAAGCTGCTGGAAGTACGTGACAGCCATACTGATTGGTACCAACTCAGACTTGCAGTACAGGGTCACACACAGCCCTGTGATACATTCATTGCTAATGCCAGAAACAAACAGCAAAATGTGATCTGAACTGGACTTAGGGATTTTGCAAGAAGGTGACCGTGTAACACAAAGCAGATGCCCATCCTGGGAGTCAGTGACATTTCCCTGAACATTTCCCATATTGCTCTCCTCAGCTTCTACTGGCAAGGCTGAGTAAACACACACTCCACAGCCAGCATCTCTGGATGCCTGGGGATACACAATAAAAGTGGACACTCCTAAAACTATGAACTAGAAAAGGATTCTGAAGGCTCTTTAAACCTAGGTACAGAACAGAGCATGCAAGAGCAGCATGGTCATTTTGATGCTTTCAGGGAAGTTAACATTTAAGAGCCCATGCCTTTTAAACCCAATCTTTTCCTCTGACAGATGAAGAGATGTTGACATTTACTTTAAGCCCTCACATAGGCACTACTAGTGTATATTATGTACATACATACTCATAGGTACCCAGAAACAAGGTCTGTAATTTGAAGTACCTGAAAGATTAACCTCCCTTTAAAGATAAGTAGACAGAAGGTTAAAGTATAAAATGGTTAAAACTAACCTACAACATGTGAATTTCCATCCTGAATTTAGAGAACAGGAGCATCTTAATTTTGGTTTCAACATAGCTGTGTTCTTTCCTCTGCCATTTTAAAAGTGTTACTAACTACATAAGTCTTAAATTAGCTTTGCAATTCTGATAGTCTGAATAACTCCACCAGCAGATATTTGCCAGATATAATTTAATTGGAATATATGCAGAGTTTACTAAAAATACCAAATCAGTAATTAACACACAGTCATGCTATACTTGTTTTCAAACCTTATTCTACCAGCAGACACACGCCAGCGAAGTAACACCAAAAAGCTAAGGGTCAAGATACACTAATGCTTCACATGGATTACAGAATGTTTCTGTAACAGTTTTTAAAAGGCAACAAAAAAAACCCTCAGACAGTTACTTGCACACTGAGCTCTCAACATTTGAATCAGCTTCATCACTACAGAACTTAAGTTATATGAAGTTTAAGTGCCTTATTATTTCAACACAAGCCTCTCACCTTGAGGACTGGGACTTCATCTTCTTTGTGAGCAACAAGCAATGGCAAACCAGCCAATGTTTTTTCCAAATCTTTCCCAAGAATCTTCACACCTTGAGCAGCAACAACCTCTTTATGTTTTTCATACTGGTTCTGAAAAGAATACACAGTAACAAAGAGTTCATGCAGATGCTACACAGCAAAGCAGCTTGCCAGCAGCAAGCACAGCAGACAGCATGACAGTAGAGCCCAGCAGTTCCTACCTTTCATCAGAGATTTTTCTCTGCTTCACATTCCTAGCATGCATGTTTGAGACTGCATGCTCCTCTCCCATCAGATACCTTCCCTTCCTCAAGGGGCATGGAGGCCAAAAGGAAATATATACTAGAAAAAAAGCAAGCAGTGATAGGCAGCTGCTCACTTAAAAAAAAAAAAAAAAAGAAACAAACAAAACCCAAATTCAGCCCCATAGGGAAGGGGAGGATAATGACAGCTCAACCTAAGCACTAAAGCTTAGCTGATACAGCCCAAGGCTCTGTGTGAGAAGAGCTCATGCTCCCACTTGAGACCTCCCATACAGCTCCCTGTACATAATTCCATGCTCAATTTTCCAGGTGCTCCTCCCTACACAGGGGAGCCTTAAGGTCTCTCCCCACTCAGAGCATGGCTCTAAGGCATCACAGAAAGAGTTATTTCTCAAGACATTTCAGACAGTCTTGGAGGGATTTTCTGGGTTTTTTCTTCATTTCTTTTGTTTAAGAGATGTCCCTTCCTTTTCTTGAAACTGCCAGGCAGCTTCCTTCCCCAGTAAGGGAGTTTTTTCCTCCAAGCTTCTATTCTTTAGCCCTCCACCCCAAAATCTGGGTCTTATTTCAAGAATGTCAATTCCCCACTGACAGGCTGAACTGAAATGTATCCTTATGGTTTGCTTAAAAAAAAACCCCAGCATCTGCTCTTCCACAGCTAAACGATCCCAAATCCAGAGCTCTTCATCTTAGTGCTGGTACCCTATTGCTCCACCTCCTTCCAAACTCATCTGAAGATCCAGTTGATGGGAATCTGTGATCTGCTATTCAGTTCCAATTTAAAAAAAAAAAAAAAAAAAAAAACACCAAAAAAAAAACCAACAAAAACTTTGGTCTCTTAAGTTTCACACACTAGCTTATCTTCTGCTTTAAATAAAGGAAAGAAGACAGAAATGCTTTACATTCATTCTTCATGATAGCAAAATACACTCAAGAGCTCCCAACAAAGCAGAAAACATAACCTCAGCATAAACCTCAGTTTTTCTTTTGCCATTCCCCAGCCATTACCAATGTGTCAGAAGAGATGCAATGGTTTTCTTGGTATCCCAAGTTGTTTTGTTGGAAAGGAAAAAACAAAACAAAATGCACACACTGTAAAGCTGCACACCAGAGCAGGAAGGCTGATTCTCCAGGGCACCTCTCCTACCTCACCACAGCTAGACACCCACATGCACAGCTGGAAAGAGCAGCTCTTCAGATTTAAAGAAGGCCCAGAAGCCCTTGCTTAGGTTCCACCTCAAGGCCAATACTACATCCCTCAGCACACAATGGTGTCACACCAGAGGAGCATCACAGCAAAAAGGCAACACCAATGTCAACCCAGGATCAGCACTTTATGAGTCCCATTTTATGAGGGTATCTAAATCATAAAATCTGGGGGAAGGAATTAAATTAAACACTAAGGACTACAGCAATCTGCAGGGACAGAGTTCTCCAATGAATACGAAGCACACCACAACTGTTACAGCCCTAGATTTAGACCCTGACATTAGTTCTCCACCTCTAAACCAAACCTTTAAGGTCTGTCCTATTACACTGACCAAGTATGGTTTTCTTTGCCTTAGGCAAAATCTGTGACACTTATTCCTTCCCTTATAAACAGGAAAATCAGAGCAGCTCTTTTCATCATCTTTGAATTGTATGTATTTATAGAAATGTATTTGTAGCCTTTAGTTTCTGTGGCTCTCTTCTCTTCATGGAAAGCAATATAAGCAAGATGTCAAATTCTGTGTCTCTCCCTCGTCTACTAAGACTAGAGTAGGAAAACCTCCAATAACTCTTAAAAATTACAAAAAGCAGCAGATTTTGGAGATATCCTGCTCATTGCCACCCACTAACTACTCCTAGAAACTCATCTCTTCACTTTTCTCAAATCAAAGCATGTATGTTTTTTGGGTATTAAAAACATTTTTACTACTACCAGCATATACTTGGACTCAGATCCAAGTCACTGTACAAGTACAGTCCAATTTTTATTTAGGATGGGTAACTCCTCACACAGTTACATGCTTGAATCCCATATTAAAGCATACACATCCTAATCCTCACTGCAGGGTAATCCTCTTTTTCTTTGCTGCTGTTGTAACATATACACAAATAAGACACATTCATAGGAACACTAGATGTGACTTGCCTTCCCCTCTAAAGTCATCCTTAGATACTGCCAACGTGACTGCGTTCTTCTATATTCTCACTTTTTCAGAAAACTTGGTTTTTTTTCCTGGTTCTAAAACACCTTTAAATGTCAATACACTGACCAGTTTCCATACCTTAACTCGCAGCTCCTTCATAGGAGGAGGCAGCAAAAGACCTCTAATCTGAGTTACTATAGGACCTTCTACCCCAGGAACAATAATGGTGTCTCCTTCTTTCAGGCGTCCATTAATCAAAATAACATCTATGGTAGTGCCCATGCCTGGCAGTGCTTTAACCTGAATGAAAAGAGAGAAAAGATTACTCCCTGTTTAAGGACATTTAACATACCCTTTTTTTTTTTACCAGGAAAAAGGGAGCAAGGAAGGGAGAAATTCCTAGATTAAGGTAACATAACAGCTGCTGAATTACCTCCATGACTTGTGCTCTCAGCTCCTGACACTCAGCCAGTCTCTTGGTCAGCATAGTTTGTGTTAGCTCAACAAGAAGAGCAATGAGGCTTCCCATACCATCCCCTGTGTGAGCAGAGGTTGGTACCAGAGAAACAAAAGTGCGGGGATCCTTATTCTCATAAAACAAGGCAGCGTTCAAGCCCTGGAATCAGGATTAATAGTTACATAAAGAAAAATATGTATACACAACAGTACTGACAGTAACATTCAACCTTACTTAATTCAACTACAATTTCATGTTTTAAATACTATTTATAAAAAAGAAATGTTGCTACTCGCAGTATGCTATGGCCTCGATCCACACTTGGAAGCAGTTTGGGTTAACTCTACAAAGCCAATTACCACATCTAGCTTCTAGACAGCATTGTATGTTGCCAGCAGAAGTTCCCAGAATTGATGTGATTCAGGCTCTGCCAGAGTCCAAGGGAACAAGAGGCAGATGGGATTCTCTGGGGCAATTCCCAAAGACAGAAAGAATAGGGACAGAAAATTTAAACTGCTATTCACAACTCCATTGACCAAGCACAACAATTATCTGCTTATTTCCCTAAAGGATCATCTCAAAGGAGAGAGCAGTTAAGAGATTTATTCACCAACAGCAAAGTTGAGTTTATGAGAGTCACACACCAGTGTGTCAGAAGAGACCCAATAGTCTTCTTGGCATTCCAAGTTGTTTTGTTGGAAAGGAAAAAACAAAACGAAACACACACACTCACAAACCACAGCACCCTCCCACCATCATTACCATCACTTTTGTTAACCAAAGAACCTTGAATTCCAGCCTACCTGTTTTGCAAATTCCACTATGATAGCTTTTGCACGTTCTTCAAATTCATCTTTTGTATTCTTTTTCTGCTTCTTTAAGGTGACAGCTACATCTGTATCTGGACTTTTTTTCCAGTCGTATAACCTATCAATCTTGAAAATATAGTAATGTCACCTTATGCAGCTCATGAAAGGGAATCTTCACGTTTAGACACACATCATCTGTGAGAAACACTTTACCACTCAACATAGCTAGTCATGTATCTGCTACAGTGATCAAATTAAATCTTTTTGTTTGTTTTAGCTGCTAAATTTATCTTTGCCTATGTATTTACCCAGTATTGGAGAGGATTTCATGACAGCAATACTACTTCAGGTTTTAAAAATTCACACTCTAACTAGGTTCATATTGGAAAAGTCATATGCATTAAATCAAGTTTAAGGTAAAACATTCAGAAGATTTATGTATAACTTGACATACACACAAAAAAAATCATTATGATTTTTTTTTTTCCTGAAAACAGACTGCACTGGTTTTACAAAGAACTTTTAAAACTTATTGGTGAATTGGGACTGCCTCTCATGTGGCTACAGAGAAAGGATCATAAGGAGGTTGTTCAAGAGACAACTGCATACTTCAGAAGTACTTCCTAAGTAATTTTTTAGAGCAGGATGGACTTAGTCCAAGAAACTGTAACATTTGCTCTACAAAGCAAACTACATCTTTAGCAGTAGTGCTGGTCAAATTGTAGAACTATAACCTAAAATGCAAGAACTTTTGGCTATTTAATCTTGGGCTCACTGTAGGCCTTAATGCCTTTCTAACCAATAGTGCTTTTCAGCTGTTTTCAAAGAGAATGACTTCTTAGTTCCAATAACCTTCAGTCTTTATGCTCATTTCATTTTTTGAAGTGTACTGCAATTTTTACACTGTACACCAATACCCAATGCTGAGTCCTCTGTCAACATGTTAGATAGCATCCAAAGCCATTGAACATGAGTAATTTCTGTATTACAACTCATAGAAGTCATCAAAACAGCCAGCATAATTTTTCATATATAGGATTTCTAAAAACAAGGCTGAAAATAACTGGGTTTACCATCTAATATTGCAGAGCCTGAAATACTTCCCACCACTGATCAACAAGTTACTGTTCCATGACCTTCAAAGCTAGCTTGTCTTCAAGACAAGTGTCAGTAGTTAAAATAAAGTAGGACTTGTAAACATCAAGCTTGTCTTTCAATTTTATCAGAAAAAATTCATAAGTTGTTTTAAGTAGGTTCAAGGAAAAAAAAACCCACAACTGAAGTACAACTTCCAGAAATATGAACCTTACACAGAAGTTACATAAGGTAAAGAAATTTATCAGTAAGGACTCTCAGAAGAGTTGATAAGATTGTTCTGCAAAGCTCCTGTAAAGTCACTGGGGTATCAAGGACATGAAAAACGCAACAGAGAGCATCCAGGAACCACTGCTTCAGACTTTACCCAAACAAATCAAGTTCATGGAAGAAAACAGAAAACTGTCAGATATCAAACACACCACTGGAGTATAAAACCACACCACTAGAGTAAAAGCTGTCTTACCTTGTTGAGAGCTACTATAAAAGGGCATTTCTTAGATTTCAAGAGGTTTATTGATTCAATTGTCTGTGGCTCTAAGCCATGCATGATGTCAACTACGAGTATAGCAATATCACAAAGTGAGCTTCCTCTGTTTCTTAGATTGCTGTGACATCAAAAGAGGAAAAAAAATAATCAGTCATGTAACAAACAGAACTGAAGACCAAATACAATGGCAAACTTACATTGACCAACAAAAAGCTAAAGCTGAGCAAGTAGTTACCTTTTTCTTAGAAGTGTAAATTATACTAAAAAATAGTCAAGTCATACTGCATAAATGCCATTTAATAGAATACACTAGAGTATGTATGAACAGAAAATATGAAACTATTATTATCCCAAGAGTTAAACTATTAGTTTTACAGATTTTTAGAAGTTATGTTCTGATTTTTTTCTGGGTGAGAACTGAGAAGGTTACCGTGAAATACAGCAGTGTAAATTCTGAGGAAGGCAATTTATTATGCAATACTAAGATTTATAATAATCTTTGGTGCCAAATAAAACCTGACTAGAAGAGCTGTAAGTGGTAAGATGACAAGGAACTGATCAAGACATTACCACGTGCCCCAGGACCTGGTATTTCAATGCTTACAGAGGTTTTAGAATGTCACCCTAAGAGACTTAATTTTTGTGTTTGAGTATTTCACCCGAGCCCAATCTCAGCAGGTACAGTAATGCAAACCATGTTTCAAACTTAAAAGTTGATTTACTGGCTTGCATGCATGTCACTGGTGTTCCTAGACAGCATATAACTTCTGCTAAGAATCACTCAAATTGTGAAATTGGAAACTTCCAGTCTTATGAACTCAGTTACCTTAACTGGGATACTCTGAACTGGAGGCTAGTACAAGAAGTTTTAGTGTTTCATAGCAGAGTACTTCAGTCACCTGAAATTCTCATCTTTTCTTCTCCAGCTAGCTTCCTGCTTCTGTCTTTCCTCTTACACTAACTAGTGAGAAAAAAGTTATTTACATGCTTTTTCAGATATTCATAGCTCAAATGGCATGAAGACAGGAAATAATTCATATATAAAAGCCCAGCAATTAACCAGCTATGAAAAGCACTTGTGAAGTAGGCAAAGCTACTTACTGTTCTACTTCAGGTCTTTTTCTTTTTTTTTTTTCTTCCCCTAAAGTTTTTTTCAAAAGTCTGGATGCTTTTAGCTATCACTGCTGGGAAGTACTATATTGTGAGAAAACATTACCTGAAAGACTCATGTCCTGGAGTGTCGATTATCAGCATGCCTGGAATTTTTATGTTCTCTCTGTCAAACTAACATTTCAAAATATTAGCCATCTTGTAAAGATTACACAAGAAAAAAAAAAAAAACAAAAACAACAAAAAAACCCAAGCAGCCTAAGAGCTGGCAGCACTACTGACAGCTTTCACTTCAAAAATCCAGACACATATTTTTTAAGAAAGGCCAGCACCCTCCATAAACCAAATCAGTCTAAGCTTATTTCAATACGAAAAAATGATGCAGTATATTCCCCTCAGTAACAAGTGTCCATAAGTTTGGTTAAAATGTGTAAGACAAGGCAGCCTACAGAGGAAAAAAATAGTTCAGGCTATTGAGATTTATCATCCTTGTCTTGAACGACAACGACTTTACATTTTTAATAAATTGGGTAAAATCTTATAAAAAGCTATCACTACCAAGGTTCTTCAGTCTGCTGCTGCTGCAAACAAAATAAGAAATAAGATATAGCATCAAAAAAAAAAAAAAAAAAAGGACTGCAGAACAGTTACTGCATCTGTAGACAACAAAATTCATTACCTCAGAACTGGCCCAAGTTCAGTATACACAGTAAAAGGTAAATTTTTCAAGAGAAAACATAATGAGTTTCAAAAGTTTCAGTTTACAATCAAAACACTGACAAATAAGCAGCCTATGTACACAATCTAGAATGGATTAAGTGGCATTTCCTGGGTCAAGGCAATCCCATGCATGAATACAGGCTGGGAGGAGACAGGATTGCAGACAGCCCTGAGGAGAAGGACTTGGGGGTGGTGGTGGACAAGAAGCTCAACGTGAGCTGTCAGTGTGTGCTTGCAGCCCAGAAAGCCAACAGGGTCCTGGGCTGCATCAAAAGCAGCACAGACAGACAGTCAAGGAAGGTGATTCTCCCCCTCTACTCTGCTCTTGTGAGACCCCACCTGGGGTACTGTGTCCAGTTATGGAGTACCCAGCATAAGGACACAGAGCTCCTTGAATATTTCCAGAGGAGAGCCACTAAAATGATCAGAGGGCTGAAGCAGCTCCCCTATGAAGACAGGCTGAGGAAGTTTGGGTTGTTCAGCCTGGAGAAGAGGAGGCTCTGAGGTGACATCATAGTGACTTTCCAATATCTGATGAGGGACTACAAGCTGGGGTAGGGCTTTTTGCACAGGTGTGTAGTGATAGGACTAGGGTCAATGGTTTCAAACTTGAAGAAAGGAGATTTAGGTTAGACATAAGGAAAAAAATGTTTCCTGTGAGGGTGGTGAGACACTGGCACAGGTTGCCCAGGGAAGTTGTGGCTGCCTCCTCCTTGGAAGTGTTCAAAACCAGGTTGGATGGGCCTTGAGCAACCTGGTCTGGTGGGAGGTGTCTCCATCCATGCCAGGGGGTTTGGAACTAGATGATCTTAAGGTCCCTTCCAACCCTAGCCATTCTATGTTTCTATGTTTTCTGTCTTTTTCTGAAAGTGGCAATGTATTAACAGAAACCAAATGTATTAACTAAAATAAAAATGAGAGCCTCCCTTTTGGGGGGTGGTGGTAGGGAAGATACGAATTAAATAATCAAACACAATATTAGAGTGGGGGAGAAAAGTATAAATGCACATGTCAGGAAATCTCATAAGGGCTTAACTAGTTTACAGTTCATATTTTTTAAGAACAGTCTTGAAAGTGCTATAACTTACGTTTTTCACCATCTTAGTTTGCTCATTAATAGCTTCAAGGGGGACATTAGTTGCACCAATCTGCTGAGTGATACCACCAGCTTCACTGTCCTGTACATGAGTATGTCGAAGCTAAAGAAAAAAAAAAAACAAAACAGAAATACTTACAAGAAAGAGAATAAAGTTCACTCTCTGATGCCACTTCATTTTTTTCTTTTTCAACTAAAAACCCACATGCATAAACAAGACGCACCAGCAGTGCCTTCACATTCCACATCTTACCTTATCTAAAATTTTGGTCTTGCCTGTATCTACATGTCCCAGGACACAGATAACTGGTGCTCTAAGCTTTTCAGTGTTCATATTTTTGCTGTTTTCAGCTCGTCGTTTCTATGTAAAAGACACATAAAAATTGCTAAGTATAAACAAAAAACCCACAGGTCAACTCTTGATTTTATACATACATAAAATCGATAATTATGAAACAAAAATTTTTCCAGGCAATTCAAGGTTTGTCATCCTTCTTTCCATAAATCAAAACTTTATTACAAACAGTTAAGGAGAATTTTTGTTTGGTTGGCTGGGGTTTTTTTTTGTTTGGGTTACATTCTAGTAAGCGAAGTTTTAATATCCCTGTAGCTTTGTTGATAGTGCACTCTGAAGAAGCATCTTGGCTAAGGGAACTGAGAACATTAGCAGCTACAAAACTGTTGACCAGTTTAGAAAAAGATCTTTTACAACTCCAAATTATCTGTCTGTAAAAGATAAAGGCCTCTCTCTCCAAGAGGGGAACAACACTGAAGTACACATTCTTTGTGATCAGGTTGTCTAAAATCAAATACTTCAGCTTCAGGCAAAGACAGGTCTTCTTTCTAAATTAAATTGATTTCTGTACCTGCCTAAATATTAGTCATGACACAGACACCGTTTTGACAAACTGAACTGAAGATTTAGTTGTTTTTTGCACAAGACCCCAGCTGTTCAAATAAAGCTGTATCTTCATACCTCAATTCTTCGTTTAGCTTTATCATAAGCACGCTCTTCCTTAGTGCGGTCATCGTCAGAGTCGTACTCAGAATCAGAGCTAATTTCCTTGCTGGGCTTTTTTTCCACAGATTGTTTTCCAATAGCTTGGGAGTCTGCCTCTTTCTCATCTGAAGTCTTTCCATCTTCATCTTCACTCCCTTCACTATCTTCAGATTCTTCGCTCTCTTCTTCCTCTTCCTCCTCATCTTCCTCCTCCTCCTCCTCCTCTTCCTCCACTTCATTTTGTTCTTTGACTTCAATGTGTACAGGTTTGCTTTCTGTCAAAAAATCCCAAAACCCAAATTAAAATTAATTCGCACTAATTGGGTAAAAAAACCAGACAGACTACTATAGAAGAGTCAGTACTGGGAGTTGGTTCCTTTGAAGAAGTGCTCATCAAGATAATTTTTCAGTTTTCAATATAAAGAAGTGTTTCACGTTCAGAGCTGCTGACTTCTGTTTAGAATCTCTGCAAGCACAGGGTGGGGGGAGGAATGATATTATCAGCACACTTGGGCTTGACATCATTTGCAAAAAAATATAAAGTGATATTCTTTAAAGACATGCACTGTATAAAAGAATTAGTGCACTAACACCTTTAAACAGAATGCCAAAACACTCTGAGTTCAACAAAATATGGACTCAGTGTATTACTGATCAGAAGCACACATATAAGCAGAAGTAACTATCAGAAGAAATGGTCTCTATAAAAATCTCACCTTAAAAGTTTTCCTAGACTCTTCAAGAGAAGATTAATATTTTTCAGACCAATTCTTCAGTAAACAAACAAACAAAAAACTTATTAAAAAGATCTCTCTGAAAGCTTCCCATTTGTCATACTTGCAAAATCAGGAAACAAGCTTATGAACACTTCAAAGCCATGCATTTGCTTCCTTACAGAGCTTCTAAGAGGCTCACCACTTTTACAGATTTTTGATGGTTCCTTGCTATGCTGAAAGTCCATCAGCCTAGTAATACACTAAATCTAGTTCACAGGAAGGCTCTTTTTCTGAACAAATCCTTCAAATCCAAGCAGCAAGAAGTGGGATGTGATACTCTTCCCAGGATTTATTTTAGGTGACAACTGCACATAAGTATATCCAAAGGGTCTTCATGAGCAGAGTTTGTGCAGTTTCTGAAAGATTTGCCTTTGAAAAAAGGATCTTGTATCCACTTTTTATCACGCTTGCCTCAATTTATCTAATGGGGCATCTAATTTAGATTCTAAAGAATCTAAATACAATATTCTCTCTGTAGAAAACAGACTCAGCATAAAGAAACTTATTAGAAAAAGCATCCATTTGGTATTTACATGCCCACCTTTCTCTTCATCTTCATCACTAACCATAGCTTCCCAGTCATCCAAACCTGCATCTTCTGTGTCCTCCTCTTCCTCCTTTTCTTCTGAAACTAAGAAATCCAATATTAAAGGAAAAGAAAGAGACCAGCGACATAATTAGATGCTCCTTCCTTTGACACAGTAACAGATACAAGCTTGCTGCTACTGTAAATTATCCCCATGTTGCCTGAACAGAAAATGCTGCATATTTAAGGAATAATCTCCAATTTTCTCCGCAAAATCTTAAGTGTTAGCTCATATTTTTTAAGACATAGATAAACTACCCATCTAGTACCATGCAAGTGCCTGCATAAATGGATGCCACCACTATCATAAGCATGCTCCTTGAAAGGAGCTGGCCAATTAACAGCCATGTGTAACAAAATGGCAGAGAAACAAGACACCAAATTGGATTTCAGTATTATTTTTTAATTAGTGGAAAAATAACAAGTTGTCTATAAGAAGTACAATTTTAGACTCCAGGTGCCTTAACATAACTATACCACAGGTTCCAGAAATATTGAATATATTAATTCCAACTAGAATTCAGTCAGATATATGAAGAGACTCCAGCTTAAGTTATTCTGCTTAAGTTATTAAGACATTTTAATAACAGACAAATGGAAAATGCAAACTTTTACCCCTATCCAAAAAAAAGCATCAAGCAATATGTATGATGCAGCACATGGATTGTCATGAAGCTGTAGCTATTTGAAATGAACCATAAGATCCAGACTGGAGAACATTAACTGAGACCTAATGTTCTGACAGTGACTCCTCCCCTTTTATGGCAATGAAATTGCTCCTTCACAAGGTAAGTCAAGCTACAATTAAGGTATATATGCAGATTTGTTTTGAAATAAACTGGAAATTTTGTCAGCGTTTGTCTGAGTTTAAAAAAAGGGTAAAAAAAAAATCAAGAGAGTCTCCTTGCCAAGGAAGAAGTCCAGAACCATGTGATTTTGACTAAACAAGTACTGTGTGTTGGTAAAATTGAGGGCAACAACCACTTGCTATGCTGACAGTCAGCTTCACAAGCTAACCAGTATTCACTGCATTCGGCACTTGTGAAAGCAAAAACATTTGGAACCAAGAACAAAACCACTATGAATATTGTAGTATCAATACTAAAAGCAGCATGTTTCCTTCTTGTCCCCGCATAACAATGACAAAACAGACTTGTAGAAAGCAAATGAAAAGTCAAGCAATCTAATCATAAGGCAATGAATGTTCTTATTTGAGACAGTTGCTTAAGTCAACTGAACACTTGAGTTCACCCAGAATAAGGGACATTTACAGTCTCATCCTGAAGCTGCATGTCTTGTTGTATTCCATACAATTTCATCAGATACTTCCTTAAGAAAAAAAAAAAAAAAACAACAAAAAACCCCCCCTAGCAACTGTCTCAAGAAGATAGCCACTCAACCTCCATCCAACAAGCTATGATACCTACCTTGCAGTGCTGACACACTGTCTTATTATATCTGAAATTTATTTGCATTACTAACCTGGCTCTACTGGAAGAGGAGTCTCTTCTTTTACTTGTGTTTCCAGTTCTACAGCATCTTCAGCCACAGAAGTTACCTCTGTACTTTCTGAGACTGCAAGAAAGCAAATTAGTTGTAACATTCATTCTTCCAAAGTACAAACATGCTGAGTCAGACATACAGCTTCACATTAAAGTTCTATTTTGTAAGTTACATTAAAGTTCTATTTTGTAAGTTGTGCTGCTACAAGTAAGCAAAATATGAATTTAATATCAAAATAACTGAACTCTCACTTATTGAGCTAAAACAAAAGTTAAAGCATGTGGCTTATTTGAAAAAGTTTTGGCTTTCTAAGCAGTTAAACAGTTTTATGTGATAGTTCAGCTATAGGCTAAGAGGATTACAATTGCTTTTGAACATTAAGAAAACCTTCAGAGGCAAGAAAAAAAATACTAATGAACTACTGTTCCATATTAAAAAATAAATTAGTGATACAATTCAGATAAGCACCATTCTCAAGTCTATACACACAATCTTAAGTGATGAACAGCCATGTAACTCATGTCAAATGTAAAAAACATCTAAATAACAAATACTGATGCAAAGAGGTTTTGGTTTGTTTAAACTAAGAAAAAGTCTTGAGAAAAGCCTCAGTAATCCCCCCACAAGAGCATTCACTCTACATGTAACTAGTGCAACAAGTCCTAAGTTTTCAAAATACAAGCTCTCAGAACTACTGCTGCCTCCTCACCCTGGGACATCAACATAGACTTAATTACAAGTCATTATTACCTACACTACACTGTATTTAACCTAAATACCCAAACGAAGAATTCAACCTTATATTCTTAAAAGGCCTTTATATTCTGTACAACTCCAACATTTAAATTCTGAAGACCCAGGTTTGGAGAAAAGTAACAGTCAAGTAGATTGCAAAACAAAGGAAGAAATTAGCAGTCTACAAAATAACTTTAGGATCTTAATGCATCAGCACTTGCACGTGGGTGGAAGGGTGTCAGAAAAACCTGACAGGCACCATGAAGTGCGATTAGTTTAGGAATAGCTGACTTATTCCACAAACACTTCAGGAAATGTGACTAATCTGTTAAGTATCCCTATATGCAAACCACACCTTCTTTATTTTCCAGCTGCTGCTGCTTCTTCTTCTTTTTGTCTTCATATATTGGCCTCTTCTTTGGCACAGAGTCTTTGGATGGCACTTCAACACCTGCAAAAGAATTGTTAGCAAGAAAATCCAGGTGATTACTAAGCAGAAATTTTGGTTTACCTAAGAACACATCTTCCAGAATTGCAAGGAAGGAAGGGAGTAGAAATTAGGTTCAGCATATATTTTCTTTTTAAAAAGTCTGATTTTCATAAGTTGTGAAACTTGACTAAAGTATAGTTCTTCAACTATTCCAAATACTATCAAAAAGAATGTCGTAATCTAATGGGCAAAACCAAAATAATCTTAGCCTAAGACTCTATATTTGAAGCTGCAGCATATTTACATAGGATTTCATGAACATACATACCTAGACTTTAACAAGCATATATGAATTCAAAGTCATTTAAAAACAGCCTGACGGTCATCCTAGTTTTAGACAATCTGGAGCAGCTAAGAGGCACAGGTCTTCTTAAAAATCAGTAGATAATATTTTCTCTTTTGTTCTATGCTGACATTTAATTTATTTTTTTTTATTTTATTGTTTTAGTTTGTTATTATTATAATTTTAATTTTTAAATTTTAAAATTTTTATTTGTTATTTTTAATGTTTTGATTTTTAATTTTTTAAAAATTTTATTTTTGTTTTTAATTTTTATTATTATTTTATTTATTTGGTTTTTACGATTTTTAAATTTTTTATTTTAAAATTTAAATTTTTTTTTTAAATTTTTTTTTAACATAGATGGTTTAGGTATTAAAATAACTCCAAGTTCAATTAACCAGCTTCATCTTCACCTCACCAGAAAGACAGTACTGCAGTGTTGGAAGGGATCCAAGTAGAAAAAAAGTTTGTCGCAAAGACAAATTAATAATTTAATTACTGCTGCACCCAAAATTCCTTTGGGTACTGTGCAATTTACAGTGTAGATTCGACAAAAATCCAGTTGTGGCAGCACAAAAAAAAAATTTAGTAACTACAACAACAAGAGAAGGGAAACAAATGGCTTTTGTGTATATTTAGGCCCTAGCGTATATTTAAGAGTGCCAAACATTTTACTAGCTAGAGAGTTTCCTACCCTTACACATCCACCTACCAGCAAAGTGTTAGATTGAGTTCTCTACAAATAGAAAAAGGACACTTTGCACTCAGGAATTAATTTGTTTCCTTAGACACAAACAAATTACCAGGAACAAATTAGGACAAGGGTTCACAATACATTGGATGCATTCACTTCATCACCAAAGGAAACAGATTATATTTGAGGGAAAGGCAAGAAAGGTCCTATATAACCTTGTCCTGAAGCAAACACAACAGGATAATATCCTGCTCCCATGGACCAGCTAACCTGAGGCACCATACACTTGATTAAGGGAGGGCATGAACTAATTCAAGAGGATCTAGATCACTGGTCTTAGAAGACCTGCAGCACATCCCATCTGTTCTCCTGGCCTTTGGACTAAGCAATGGAAAGAAGTGATTATTCCCAAGTTCCATAATCAATACCCTTAAGCTGCAAGTGGTGTGTATTAAAAATTGTGTATGTAAAGTCTAAGATAAAAATACACAGATATTTAAAACTACTTTAAAAAAAAAGAGGGCCACACAATACTGCCTGCCTTCCTTGACAACAGAGCAGATCTATATGGAACTACTCAGGATTTGCCCTCCTAGCTCAAGACAGAAAATACAAACACAGAACAGTGCTCATTTTAAAAAATTATTATTTTAAGTTTTGCTGCTTACCCTGAGCTTGGAGCAGTTTAAGAGTAGCCTCTGCTCTGGCTCTGGCTTCTCGTTGAGATTTTGTTAAAAGTTTTCCCTCCTTCTTCAAACGCTCCTTCCTCTCTTTTTCCTTCTGTTTCTTCCTTTCTTTCCTCTCTTGCTCTAATCGTTCCTACAAAATTGTTAAAAATTAGATAGAAATGTTAAAAGCATACATTACACAAAAGCTGGCCAAGTGCATGTTCTACTGATAAGAAACATATTAAGGGCTGATCCACCAATAGCACCAGCAAGGGCACAGGTTAAGACTACCCCCCACCCTTATTTTCTATCCTCAGAGTAATATACACTGTACCTCTTCTCTGCGTTTTGCTTCTAGTTCCTCCAGTCGTCTTATTCGTTCTTCCTCCTCTCTTTTTGCCCTTTCTTCTTCCTCTTTCATTTTAGCCAATGCTTCTTGCATGGCTTTGACCGTGGCTTTACTGGGACCCTTCTTCTTCTCTTTCTCTTTTTCTTCTTTCTCACCTTTCTTTTTTTTCTTGTCTTTTTTCTTCTTGTCCCCCTCATTGTCATCAGCTACAGAAATAAAAGTCATATATTCAAAGATTAAAAAAAAAGACTTCAGAGATTCAAAGAAATTTTAAAGATACTCTAAATACAATTAACAACAAATGAGGAGCATTTTGACTTGCTACTACATAAGCATTTTACAATGAAAAAAAAATAAATCAGACTCTCTCAAGTTACAAAGTTACAGCCTGAAGTCTTAAAGTAACAGCAGAACTGGGAAGTGAAAAAAAAAAAAAAAAAAAAGTGTTTGCAACACAGAACTGTAAGTATATATTGTAATGAAAATTTCCCACTTGGCTTTTGTTTTCCCACCTACCTGAAGAAACTACAGGCCAGAACAGCCACAAGTAAGCCAATACAAAGAGATACACAAGGCTACCAAATATCTAGTATTTCCAATTTGGAATAAAGCAACAAATCATCCTCACTATTCACCAACTCTTTGGCCTTTTTATAGAAGCTACAGTGTTTATATTAAAGTTTCAGAAACCATGTTACAAACCCTCTGCTCCTGCAGGAGTCTCTCCTTTTTCCCCAGGACCAGGGGTTGCTGTAACTTCAGGAGAAGCCTTTTCTTCAGCCTTTTTCTGAGCTTCCTTTGGCTTTGCTGGTTCTTTACCACCTTCTAATTCTTCCTTTTCTTTCTGCTTCCGCAGCTTGGCTTTTTCTTCCTCACGTTTTTTCCTTTCACGTTCTTTTTTTTCAGCCTTCTTCTGAGCCACTGTTTTTACTTTGAATGAAGGTTCTTCTTCATCATCTCCACTTTCAACAGCAGGGGTGGATTTTGATTTTTGGTTTTTCTTTTGTCCTTTTCTGGACTGGGAGACGTCATCTGATTCATCACCGCTCTCACCTGTAGACACTGCCCCCCCACGATCTTTCCTTTTCTTAATGTTAGTTTCATCTTCTTCTGACAGATCATGCTTTTTATTTGACTTCTGTGTTTTCCCTTTGCTTTTCTTAATCTGTGTCTCATGATCATCATCATCGCTGCCAGAAAGCATATCTTGTTTTGCTTTCTGAGTTTTTTTAGATTTTTTATCTTTATCTTCCACTTCTTCACTGTCATAGTCATTTTCCAGATTGGCTTTTTTAATCTTTCCTTTCCTTTTTTTATCTTGTTTTGATAAGCTTTCTTCATTGTCATTTTCAACCTGGTATTAAATAATTAAACAATCAGCCATGAAAATTACTTAGCTATTGTGAGCTAAGAAAAAGCATTGACAGATGTCAAGAAAAATTCTTATTGAAGAGGAAGCCTGAAAGTAGTAACTATTCCCACTGAGTGTACTACACCTCAGCTCACAATTAAAATTTATTCTGATTGGCTCTGAATAATTATCAGCACAAAGACATGGCTTCTGGTAAAATTTTTCACATCAAGTCAAACAATCAAGTGTAACTAGAAGTACACACTGGCTGCATGTTTCACATAGGATCTCCAGCTGCATTACAACACTAAAATTTCTCTGGGAGAGAGCTGTCTCGTATATAAACTATGTCCTTTTAAACAGCCCCCCTCCCTCTCAGTGTTCACCTTTCCTGTAGAAGGTTCCCTGTCAACTTTCCCTCCTTGCGCCTCTATTGACAGTTCTTCCAGTTCTTTCAGGATATCATCTTCACTAAAATAAAAAAGAAGTTATGGTACTTAAGTAACAGAGGTTTTGTATAATGGAATACAATAAAACGGACAGAAAAAAAGAAAAAAAAACTTACTCAAAATCCTGTTTTTTCTTCTCTTTTTTCTTTTTGCCTTTGGATTTCTGAGGCTCTTGATCCTTTGCAGCTCCTGCACCTTCTATCTCAGCAGCAAGGGCATCAATATCAATATCATCTTTTGCACTAAAATGTAAAAGAAATGCAAGGTTATCAAGAGTTCAAACATGAAGTTTATGTAAGTAAAAGCCATCTGCATAAAGCAAACAAAAACTTCAAAATGTAAAATCCATCACAAAATAAGCAACACAGAGGCAAAAACTCCATTTAACAAACTATTTTGCGCCATTACCTTACTCGACTCAGCAGGACAAAAAGGAAAAAATTCATCCATTTCATCTCCTTGAAAGGAGGTAGAAAAGTAAAACATGTTCAGTTCTTGCAACACTGACTTTAGAAGTTTAGATGTAAGAGTTGATAAAACTTACTGGAAGAATGTAACTAGAGTGTTTACCCTTCAAATCACAGGAGGTGTCATTGACAGAAAAGCAGCCCCCACACTGAAAGTATAAAAATGAAGCAGTATACTAATTTGCTGAGTACTATATTGCAAGTACTTATCTGTTCCTTTAAAAACCCTTCAGCAAACCAAAAAAGCTACTGTATTTTTATTTAGCAAATAAGTAGAAGTTCTTTACAACTTCCAGCCCACAACTGTCTATGCTTTGCCATCAGACTGAAAAGTTTTCTTATCTTTCAAGAAAAGTTACAGGAACACAGTTCAGTCACAAACTAGACTAAAGCAGATCATAAAAAACACCAATGCAGTTGGCAAGCAATCATTTCCCCTGCTTGCCTTACTACTGCCTCTCCCACCACTAAAGAAAGCCAAAAGAACTTTCACCAGGCATCTGAAATATGCACCCTTCCTCATTAAATCCCATTACATCATGTTTCTCTTAAAAAAGCATTTTCTTTTCTTGCCATAAATAACCTCTCATCTTCCACTATGCAGAAGTGGCTTTTTCCCCAGCCTTTATCAACACTGTAGTGCAGATACACCTTTTTCTTGACTCATACCACAAGAATGGAGCAAAATCTGAGCGTACTGACCAAAGATTTTTCCACCTTATCACACTTACACTATAACTATAAGAAAGAAGACTTATCTGTTCGCTGCTTCACACTTAAAATTTTGGTACTCAAACCAAAACTGATCTATTGAAGCAGCAAATATCAGGATGCTACTGTGATCACAGCTTGCAGTTTCAAAAACATTTTAATAAATATACTATTAACACTCTCTTCTACACATGGGCAGAAAATGTTCTTTGTTTAATAATTTCACTGTCTTAGCTGGTACCACTCACTCAGGACAAATCAGACAAAGGCTGACCCACCAAACACCTGGATCTATATCCAGAATATAAAGGACATTAGTTTCTTCCAAATTCTAGATTTCCAAGACATCATTCAATTCAAAACTACAGCCAATTTAGAAACCCAGAAGTTGGATATTAATAATGTAATTATTCTTTCAAAGATTCTGAGATTTAATAAGTCATATTTCCTTTGTAAAAGGAGAGGGCTGAGAGAATAATTTACAAGCTTAAATGAATGTTGAAATTTGCAAAACTATTTTATCCCAAACATAGGGCACAAGGGGTCACCAAACATTATCAATGCGACAATAGTACAAATAAGTAAAAATAAACTTCCCTGGGATTTTTTGAAGGCCAAGATTATTTGTATTTTAAGATTTTTAGTTTTCTTCTATATAAGCTGAAGAAACCAAATAGAAAGCAGCAGAATGAAGCACTTCGCTGTAAAGCATCTTTATTACAAAAAATACCTACTTTCAGTCAAGAGGAAAAAAAACCCAACATGCCCTAGTGGTATTTCTTACGTTCTGACACGATAAGTAACACATTGCTAAAAGAAATGTAACTCTCAAACAACACATGACTTCTAAACCAATCCCTGCTTCCCCAAGAGGAAAGAATAAACTTTTTGGCCATTTCTACCTTAAGGACAGCTGACTTGATGTTTCAACAATTTTAAGAGCTGTTTTTATAAGCAGTTTAACTGCTGTGCATTAGGGGTACCATGGACAGATGAAATCGAAAATGTCAACAATCATCTCTACACCTGGAGTTAAAGCCCTAATATCAGGCTAACTGTATTACATATAGGCCCACACACAGGCCTCAGGTTTCTTTTTTGCATTAACTGCAGAATACCTATTTATTAAGCACATTGGCTCACTTCCTTCTACACTACAGGTTAATGGAGAACACTGAGTCAAATCCAAGGTTGGAATAGTTTGAAGAAACTAAAATAAAGTTCTAATACTACTTCCATATGGTTAAGATCTGTAGTATCTGTGGGAGCAGTACAGCCATGGCTGTACAGATATTAAAGAGACAAGTCTTTAAACAGGTTATAGTCTACATAGATTGACTTTTCAGATTGCAACTTTTCAGAAAGTTACGTTGAAACATATATAATATGTTTTTTTATGCTTTTAGCAAAGAGGATGTTTATGGTACCTTCTGTTTTCCGGGACACAGACCTTAAGGGAGAGCAGGGCTTATTTGTTTTTGAACCAGTTCTAGTCAACAGAAGTTTGAAGAATAAAACTTCTTTGGGGGGAAAAGACCCTCTAATCAAACAAGGAAGAAACTAATTGACAGACATTAAGCTTTAATACCCATCAGTAAGAACGGTTGAGGAATAATAATGAAGACTACTTAGCTGTAACAAAAGTGGCATAAACTTAAGACCCTTTCCAACCTTGGCTTCCACTGCTTAACAGTTAAAACTTTTTGATGACATTTCTATTTACTAAGAAGAAACACAGCAGGCTTCACACACTGATAAATTAACCATCAAAATCAAGGCTGTATGCAATATACAACAATAAATACTGTAACTCTTCTTCAGAACTGTAAAGCAAGAATATTATTGGAAAGCTGTGGAATTAATTTCTGCTTCCATTACTAGTTTATTCCCATGCTCACCTTGAATTTCCTTCCCTTTTTAAACTCTATGAATATTCCACTAGGATTTTTTAACAAATGAAATTTGAAAGGAAGATTGAGAAGGTGCCCTCTACCACTTTCTGGAAGACTTGTGTTGTAAGGAACCCACTGCATTTAAGACACATAGCAGGAGTTTCTTTCCTATTGGTATTGGAAGACACACCTAGGAACTCCTTTCCAGTAAACTTTTCTAAGCAGTTTCAGAAACCTTAACACTTGCAGAAACCTCCTCCTCCTCAAAAATATTACCACACAGCCTCTCTTCCTTCTCCATTCAGTTTTTACAAGGATCTCAACCTTAACCCCAACCCCAAGTGCCCGATACAGGAACCTGAAAGCACCAGTATGCTCAGACAGCTTTCAGTTCTGATCTCAAACTGCTTTTGCATTAAGTCTTCATATGCAGACTTCACAGCCTCACTGCCTTAGGCCATTCAAGCTCATGCTTTGGACTCAAAAGGAGAGTTGCTGTTGATCAGGTTCACACACCAAGATAAACCTATGTTTTCCCAGAACAAGTGGCTCAGAGAGGTCTGGAAAGCGAGAAGCTGAAAGCAAAGTGCAACTGCACAGCTGAGAAGGAATTATTGCACAGATTTTCCTTTGTCTCTGTTTGAGAAGGGAAGACTGAGCCACCCCTCTTTTTCACAGACTTTTGGTACCGGTACCAGCCTCTGTTTTTCTGTCATTTATGAAGAGAATTCTGATACTGCTAAAACAGCATTTCAGTGCAGTAAGTTACAGCAAGAGTTAGGTGTGTGTACTTCACTCAAGCCTAAACAAACAATTTTCAAAACACTAAATGGCTGCACACATTCCTCCATGGAGGTCTTTGCTTAACACAGAGAAAAACTGTGGGAAAAATCCCAGCAGTCAGGCTAAAGGATATGGCAGCAACCAACAAAACGCACGCAGAGATCACCATATTTCATATACAAAGCAAAATCACTTTTCTTTAGAGCTATATAACTGATTTTAGTAAGTGTTCTGCACTTCCTCTATGCAATTTCACTGCCTTTTGCACTTTAAATCAGGATTATAGTAATATCAGACTTCTAATTTTTCCCAGACATTTTAAAAGTAGCATACAGAAACATCCACATACTTTATACTAAAAAATTGGAGTGCTCCCAAGTAAGTGTTTGAAGATTTCTAAGTCTGGAATGGGCAAAAAAGGGAATTCAACATCTCATGCAATCAAAGCATCAAATCAGGCCAGCAACAGAAATTACGCTCCAAAACACAACCCAAGCTACTTGAAGTACATGTTAAATAAAACCAATAGCAAATAAAGCTACAATCTGAAATCCTGCCCATAAGAGAACGTACAAATCATATTCAGTGTGAAGATTAAAGCAGAGCTGAGAAATAAAATGAAAAGCTACCTACCACCATCCAGGCAGATGTACAAAGACAGCCAGTAGCTCTGCTATTTATAAGATCCCACACAGTTGCAAGCTATTGAGTCAGAAAAGTGGAAAGATCATGTGACTGATAGATGCATGGTATCTAGAAAGAAGTGTTTCTCTTTCTAGCACAGTGAGGAAATTGTATTTAAGACCAGAATCTCAGAAAAACAATCAAATAAAACAAACCCCTCAGCTTTTACACAGCATCTGCTAAAAAAGAGAGCGTGTTGGGCATTTTTTTTTATTTTTATTTTTATTTTTTTTTCAGAGGAAGGAGGGTGGGGAGGTGTTTTTTAAACATGAGAAAGAAGCACAGTTTTGGAACAAGCTCTTTTTATGATGCAATGGTCTGCAACAGCCAGAACCTAGAAATTCCCTGTAGAAGACATAATGAGGTCAGAGTCCACCCTAACACAAGCTTTGATTTACAGATGTCTGATCTTAAATTAATCCTAGTTTCCACATACTCTGGTCAGCTTTAGTCTTTTAAGGGCACGCTTTGCCATTTTGTTCAAATACTTAAATTGCCACGCTTCACAGTTTCTGACACTTGTGCACAACTAGTGAGATTTTTTTAAGTCTGAAGTTTTACCTTTTCTTTTGCAGCCTAGGATCCTACAGCTGTTAATTAGCACACATCTCACCAGAACAGAAGTTGTCATGCTCCAAAATAAAGATTTAAGCCTACAATTCCAAAATAAGACAAAAATCAACCGAGCTTCCCAACAAAGTATTTCACAACAGTTACAAGCATATTTTATCACTTCTCTCTTCCTTGGAAAGTTCAGAAATCCCTCCAAGTACTGGCATAGTTAATATATTAATTACTAGGGATTTTCTTGGTGTGAAGCTTCCATACTAATGACAGATACTGCACTCAACATAATCTCTGCAGCAGACAAATCTAGGCATAAAAACTTGAAAGACTTCTGGGTATTGCTCCAGAAAACAAGACCAAATGTGGGGAACACAGCACTACAGCTATTGCATTAAGAGACAATAGACTTGTAGCATTTTTCTTTGCTCAGTGAACTTTTGCAGCTGAAATATATAACTGCCCTTCCTTGCCAAACAAGCTCTGCCAGCTTTCCATGCAGGTTCCTGTGAAGGACAGCCTTGCAAGTCAACCAACAACAGCATTTCACAGATACTCTCTGGTAACAGACAACACATTAGCAAGACCACCAGCAAACACGTTTTCCTCAGGGTCTTAGAAAAGACCACACATAATTATGACTTTGAGTATACTTATTCCAGAACCTACAATACATCTCCCCAAACACGGGCCAAAACTTCATTATAAATAGGCACTCCACGTCTATGCATGACAGAGATGGCATTTCTGACCAGGCAGCTGGAAGATAAAGAGCAAAGGAAACTATTAATCCACACATAAACCGAAGGAGTGGAGCCACGGGATTAATTAGCACTACACAAAGGAGCTGAGTTGCCCTCATTTATATTGAAATTAGTTAAATGAAACAGCTGAAATTAAATGGAAGATTTCATCTTAATGAGAACAAGCCTCTAAATACTGGAAATCCAACATCCAGCTTTACAAAGTCAACAGGGTAATGCTGTCTTGCTGAAGCTGAAACTAAAACTGAAGGGGACATGCTGACTCAAAAATCACGAGTACTTCTTGATCCAGTGCACTGCAGCACAAATAGAATTACTAAAAACTGCCTTCATCTTACAACTAACTGAGATAACAATTAAAGTCAAATTATTCTAAAAATATTTTAGTTAGGATTGAGTTTAAGCTGTCTCTGTAAAGACAAAGTTCAAAGGTCACAAAACACTGTACAGTTAAAAAACAGACTAAAAAAAAATTCATGTGCATGGGGCAGAAGATTCAGTAAGCTGACACAGTAAGAAAGTTGCATCACTCCTGTGAACTCACTGCCCAGATTCCTGAATAATCAGAAGACTCAGTTTTGCTGAGGCAACTTTGGAGAGATTTCATCATTTACATGACACCACCACTTCTAATCACCTTCAAAGGTACTTCACCGCCATTAAGTCATTTTCTTTTGCTTAAAAAAAACAGCCCTGGAACTTCAAAAAGACTGCAAATAAGCTGACCTATCTGTTCCCACATGTTGGGTTTTGCAATAGTTCCAGGCTAAATAAAACTAAGACTTTTAGGCTGGTCTTTTCCATTACTTCCCTAGAATGCCTACAACCCACATATACAGAGGATGGGTAAGTCCAGTAATTAGGATACATTTCTAAATAGAAGGTTATCCAAAACTAGCAAGTTGTTACCAATTTGTAGTTGTATTTACTTGTAAGCATCAAGATAAATTAGTATTCTCTCTTCCAAAAAATAGTCCCTTCCAGAGCAACTGCTTTTAAATGCTGTAGAACATAAACCACTTTGGAAGTGATTATTTAATTGTTCACACACCACCAACTTATTCTTTAAGTGGATTATGATATTGAAAATGCAAGCATCTGCTGGCTCAGCAAGGCTAATCAAAACATAAAATCAAAGCCTTGGCCTTTTCCTCATTCTTACCTGCCAAAGAGCGTGAATGCTACAATTTTTTTTTTTTAAAGTAGAAGCAGCCACCTTGTTTTTCCTGCTGAAAATATTTAAATTCCTTATGCCCAAGACAATATGAAATTCAAGAAAGAATGAACTGCACTCCTTCCTCAGATCAAGCAGTGAAGGAGTGTCCACCTGAACACCAGCTATGCAACTGACCACTGGAGCTGGCAGTGCTTAACATAAAACAAAACAAACAATAACAAAAATCACAGGCCACCCTTCCCCTGTATTTTCCCCAAACTATGGGGCAGAGGAGGGGAGAAATTACTTCCTTCCCCATTCCCAACCACCCTTTCCCATTTCATTAACTCAGGCAATCTTGGAACACAAATAATTGCAGAAAAGACTTTTTTAGCAGCAGATCATATAAGAACATCTGGGTTGTACTGTGGGCACGTAAGCATTGAATCCAGTGCAATGGAAGCAACTACAGCATGCAGCTGGGGATGGCAAGAGGAAGACCACAAGCACTGAGACCTATGACAACTGAATTAAGAGTGATGTGAAACTATACCTCAGCTACATTTCCCTAGTAAGATGAAGGAAGCTGGTGAAGCTACCTAATTACATGAGACAGACAGCAAGGAAGTAAAATTAGACTAAAAGGGTAATTGCTTTTTATTCAGGCTCCCAAGACAATTATTCCATTTTTAATATTAAAGAGTCATGCCTTCTCTTTCAAGTTTGGCTAGGGAAAAAGAAAAGAAAAAAAAAGAAGAGTAGAGTAACTATTAGGTTAGAAACCATTAAAAAAAGACATAATATATATATAATATAAAAGACAAAATATAACTCTTAGCCCCAATAGATTCTATAAAATCAAAGTCTCCTTCACATAACACATGTAAAAAACAAATACAAAAAATTAAAAGCTCACCACTACTTAAAATCCTATTTAAAACAATATATCAAAACTTCAAGATAAAAAGCTTCTGTTATGGCTAACAGTTGTCAAAACAGAGCTTTGGAGGAAAACAGTTCTTCAAGGTTCAGTCCAAGTGCTTATGCCCCAAGATAGTAAGATTACTGAAAGCATAGAACATAAAACACTAAGTAAGGAACTAGCATTTGGTCTTCCCACTTAGAAAAGTTCATGAAACACACTGCATCTAAACATATTTCAGTGTTAAGAAATCAGATTCATGTCTAAAATCTCCACTAGACTATCATAAAAGAAAAAAAAAAAAGTGTCATACATGTCAAGAGTAAGTCATGAGTGCTGCAAACACCCAGAGCATCAAAACACCCATCTTCTGTAAGACACCAAAGGCTTTCAGAATAGAATATCTACCAGACTGCACTGTAATTTTTAGCAAGCCAAATCTGATGACTGAATTCATTACGTGCACATAGAATTTGTCTGCAGAAATATTATTCCCTCTACAACTCCAGAAGACTCTTTTTATAGAGGGAGTAGGAAAAGCAGTATTATGTAAGCATTAGAAGTTACTACACTAGGGATTTTGTCCAGAACTGTAACCTTGACTCCTAGGCAGCTTTTAAGGGATGAAAAGCACAGAATAAATATATAGCATGAGCCCAGACCCAGAAAAACATGACAGTACTAATATAATAAAAACCAGCAAAGGTTTGTTTGGACTGATATTATGAGTGTCAACAACAGTAAAGTTTAACTTAGTGTAAACCTCTCTGCCTTGAGTGAAGCTTTCTAGAATCTTCACTGAATTGAAAAAAAGTTTCTGCAATTCCTTCTGGCTTGTCATGTAGTATGTTCATAAGCAGTAGATATACATAAGGTTTAGATGCCTTCAGTTATAGATGAAGAGAATCAAGATTTCAACTATTGCTTAAACAAGAAAAAATACAAACTTTACCATTACTACAGATTTCTGAAGATACTTAAGTCATTTTACAACGATGCTTTGCTTACAAAAAATCCAAACAAAATGCGTAAAAATTGTTTTCTTATAAACATGGATGGCCTATATTAGAAACTGTAGGTTTGGGGGGAACAGACATATATATTTGCAGAGAACAGGCCAATAAAATTTTGTCATGGAGATATTATTTTGCATTCTTTTATTCCATCTTTCAGTACAAAAGCACAGAATCTTCCAGAGATTTTTAAAACATGGATTTCAATGGTTTATCAGCTGTTTTACTTGATGGAGCTCTATAAAGCTCTGCTTGTGGAAGTATTTTTGAGAAGCTGATAGAAACAGTTACTGCAAATTTTCTGTTTAACAGAATGTTTCAAGACGACAGGTGTTTGAAGGCTTTCTAGCTTTCACAGAACTTTTCTACAAAACATTAAGATGATTTTACTTAGCACTAATAAAATATTAGTCAAATAGAATGACTAGTAGACAATACCAGCAATTTAACTGGAAGAAGAGAAGGCAATATACAGCATCAGCAACAGCACTGTAAAGTCTTATTTTAGCAGCAGCATTCACTCTTAGCTGCAGAATCACAGCTGGCACCTGTAACTTCTAAAGCAATATTCAAGAATTATCAGAGTGATATGCCTAGGCAACAGCACACAATATTAAAGGGCAAAGGAATAAGCACACCTAAAGTATACCTTCTGGAAGCTAAGGAAAGCCATGAAGATGACTTAAAGCTGGAAGAATAGATGGAAGGATGCCTGTTTCGGGCAGGAAATAATCTGTAACATACAGCATATATCACACTTACTAAAAAATCTAAAGCAGCAGTTTGAGGCTTGAATTCAAAACACAGTTCTGTAGTTTACAACAACCTTTCTTCCCAGACCTTAAAAAAGAAATTCTACACTCAATTCACAAAGACAGTGGAAGAGAACCTTGACATACCTTCTGCCATTATGGCTCTATCCAAGAACCAAAGCATAACACGAGTGCCTGGAAGAGCTAGATTACACAGCAGAAAATCTATTCTTCCATTATGAACGACTGGAAATTCAGATACCTTATATTTTTATTGCTATGAAGATTAATTTGAAAATGAGCAGTTAACACAATCACAAAAATTCCGAAGAGGAAACTACTAAATCAACTTCCATACAGCTTAGGAGCTATATATGACCCAAGACACTCTCTACTTTGACAAAGTGCCTAACACACCATTGAGTTTTTTCCTACAGCAGCCATGTATCTAACCATTGTAGATAAATAGGTTCTTCATGGACAGATGCACACCAATCAAGTGACAAGAGTCAATAACAGAGTTCCAAAGGAATATAACAGAGGTGACTGGTACAGTAGAGATGGATTTTTAGGAACATTTGTTCAGATAGCAATCTTTATTCACAACAGGTTATGTTCCTGCATTCCTATTATTTCCCTGTCACTGCTAATACCATCTCATTTGTGGTCTTGTCTCCCTGTGCTTAAAACTCTCTTCCTATGACAAAATCCATCCTCACCCTCATTTACAAGTACACTTTCTGGACATATATCAGTACTTATCAGTATGACACCTACCGTATTCAGAAAAAAAAAAAAAAAAAAAAGAAGGGGAAAACTACACAACAGAAGTCAAAGCTATAGGAATGAGTGGAGAAAAGCAGAATAAAGATGACTTTTACCTTCTGTAACTTGTCTCAATATGTCAGAAGACAAGCAGAAAACCTCCTTCCCACCACATCAATTCTCAAACCAATATTCACCTCACACATACCACCTGCATCTTCCTACATGCAATGCAAGTTATGCCCTTTAGCTGCCACATTCTTTGTGAAAGGCAGCCAAAAGGGATGCAGGGGATTATATCTGTCACACAGTTGTCAGTGAAGGCAAGAGAAGGAAAGGAGGAAACAAGTAACTCTGCACAGCACAGAACTGAAGATGTGGGAGATAAAACTGGAAGCCTCTCTTTCTACAGAAAATGGAAATGGAAAGGAGACTGATGGGGGATGATGAAGTCCATCCTCAAAGTTGCAACTATGTGATACAGCCTCTTTTTCATGGAAATCTGACATTTAGGGATATCAGCGAAAACCAGCACCACCAGATGCTGGTACAGATGATGGTACAGGCAGAGCCTACTTCAAAACATCACTGACTTTACAGATCCATCCTTGCTCCCATCCTGCTACAAAACACATTCAGTCTAAATGTGCAGACCTCTTTCTCAAATACACATACATTTGAATACTTCTTCCACATCATCCCTCCCATTGCCACACAAACACATAGCCCTGTGACACAGTATTACCACTGCTAGCAGCAGCCTGGAAGCTCCATACTATATTTGCAAGACCTTAGGACCAAACCCTGCCTGGCTTACCTTGGCTGAACTTTTCTTGACCTGCCTTCAACTTTTACTTGGTTTGGCTGTGACAGCAATCTCTCTACCTGTCCAGGTACCTATGCCTAATTGGTTCTACTTTTGTTTATTCAGGCATGCTGTAACTGTAGTTTCATATAGACAGAAGTAAAAAACAGTTACTGTGTATAGAACAAGATACCTCAAACTCTACCATAATGATGCAAAGAAATACAGGCCTGATATGATAGCAGAGGCCTTGAGAAATAAAGACACAGGATGCAGTGGAGAGGAGCACAGGCATGGGATAAACAGAGATGACTTCTACACAACTCGGCTCTGGACATTCCACAACTCACCAGCAGCTAGCTAAGAGAAATGCAAACGTGAACGAAACTCATTTTAGGGGTAACAAACATGAAAGAAACAGTAGCTAATAAATACTGCCTTTCAGAGAGCTGCAAACCAGTGAAGAGCAAAAGCACATAAGCACATTAGGAAGCATACAAAGATGACCTCAAGTGGATCCTACAGTGGAGATGAAGGAACCATCAACACAAGCAATCACACTGCACGTCACACCTAACACTAACAGCTCACCCTAAGAGCTCACCATCATCAGGGTGAAACCACTGACCTTAGGACTCAGAGCAGCAGTGAGATAGCAAGTGTAACTATTTTTACCTGCACTATTGTTCTTTCTGTAACAATTAGATCTGGGCTAATAATCATTAGGCTCTTAAGATTTCAATTATTCTAACAATAAACTTTTCGTTTCTCTTTTAAGGCATGCTTCCATTTTTTAGACATAAGTAAGATTTTGCACAGGGCACACAACAAGACACCTAAGCTCAGTCATTTACTGGGACACATAAGACAACAAAGCCACCAAAGTATTCCGTAGCCACCAGGACTCCCAAAGTTTCCCCTGCACACCAGCCAGTGTCATGAGAAGGGACCCAAACAGGTGGTGCTTTGGTACCCAGAGGCTTCTGCATGATTGTGGCATCTACAACACCAGGTACAAAGACAAGCACTAGGTCTTCTTTACAGCATGAAAATCCAACCTCTCCTTCTTTCTCAAATAAAAATCTTGATTTGTCTTCTCACCAGAGCTGCTCCAAGATATACCTGTGAAATACAGCTCATGAAACAAACTAACAACAGATACTACAAAGCAGCATGCATGGTATGGCAAAAGGTGTGAGGAAACAGTCAACTAAAATACTCATTATTCAGAAAGGATCAGTGAAACTGAAACAGTTTACACCTTAATCTGGCAAAGAGTAACAAACCTACCTCACTAACACCAACTTCCAAACACGATATATAGGTAGTACATACTGCTTACAGAAGAGATTACATTTTGTGAAATAGCCTTCATAGGGAGCACATGCATAAAAGAAACTCTTAATGATTAAAAAAGGGTATACAAAATGAGCAGTCAAGGTAAGGGAGAAAAGTCACAGTGTTTCCAGTTTACATTTTAAGACATCAGTTTTAACTCTCTGCCAGTATTAACAAATAAAAGCACTCTCCAAATTTATTTCATCTTTGTGTTTATTACTTTATGCTGATGTGTAACAATATGTTCTCTCCTAGTAGTGTACATCCATGCAGCAGTAATTAGTCACTGCTCTGTATGGTTAATATAACCACTGTTCTAAGAATCTCTTACCCAAAAAAAAAGTTCACTGACAGGACAGAGTCCGAGATGTCAGGCACATAACCACAGAAGGGATCCTTCCATCCTTCAATCACTAAAACATCTAACATTTGCATTTATTAAATGTGCACAAGACACCTAGTTATACCATTATATAGAGTACTGTCTCCAATTCAAAACAATTTAAAAAAAAAAAAAAAAAAAGGCACAAAACCTGCACTTGATTCGCTACAATAGAACGAAGAAGCTATTTTTAGCTGACAACCGAGACCTGCGCTCACAACCAGCGACACTCGGTCACTGCCTGCTCCCGGACAAACACCCCGGAGCAGCCGGGCGAGCCTCAGAGAGGAACCTTTCAGAGGCAACGCAAAGACGGCAGCACCAACGCAGCCGCTCCGGCGCGTACGGCCGAGTTTCTTCTGCCGATGCCAGCCCCGGCATTCGCCGGCCTCCCCCCACCGCACCGCGGCCCGCGGGACACTCAGCCGCCCCCCGCGGCCGCCCTCTCCTGGGGCCTCCAGCACCGGCCGGGCCCTGCACGCACAGCCGGTACCGCTCTGCCGGGCGAGGGGCACGACCGGGCCTTCCGCTCCACCGCCACCCGGCCAACAGCCGCCGAGCCGGGCCGGACCGGGCCGGGCCGGGCCTAGCGAGCCTCGCCTGCTCCGACGAGGCCGCGAGCCCCGGGCAGGGCCTGACTCAGCGCCGCGGCACCGGCGCTCGCCGCTGCTGTCGGCGGCCCGGGGAAGACGGCGAAGAGAAGGGGATCGGGAGGGTCAGGAGGAAGAGGAGGAGGAGGCACCGGCCGCCTTACCTGTCCTCGCTCTTGTTCTTCTGCTTCTTGCCCATGGCGGCGGCCCCGGCGCTCTCTCACCCCTCCCCGGCGACACCCGCCCGCCCGCGCGCAGCCCCGCGCATATGGGATCAGCCGCCCCTACCGCCCGCCCCTACCGCCCGCCCCGCCGCGCGACGCGCACGCGCCCCCCCGCGGCCCCGGCCTCGGTCCCGCCCCCCCCCCCCACCACCTCCGCGCCGGCACGCGACGAGCAGGCGAGAGCCGGCGAAAGGGAACGCCTTCACCGGGCGCTGGCGCCCCCTGCCGACCGGAGGGTGGAGGAAGCAGGCGGTGCCCGGCGGGAAAGGCGGGGACCGTAGGGGGCAGCGGCGGCTCCGTTGGCGGGGACGCCGCTGCTCTCGGGGCGGAGTTCCAGCCCCCGGCTGCTTGAAACGCGGTTTGTTTACGTCTGTTTGGTCTTCAGGGCCGCTCTCCTCCGCGTACAAAGTTCTGCCTCCCCCTCCCTCCAAGAAGCCTTGGCGGCGCAGCGGTCCCTCAGAGGAGAGGCCGGGCGGTCCCCGCTGCTGCGGGGCGGGGGAAGGCGGCCGTGAGCTCACGGGAATAGGGCGAGAAGTGCTGCTCGTTACGGCAGAGGGGCCCTCCGGTGTAACCCCATCTCCTCTTGGCCGCGTTTCTCAAGAGCAAAGCAAGCTGGAGCTGAGCAACCAGCGGGCGCAGACATCACGCTAGTTCGTGTGCTTTGTTTGTCAGCCGCACCTCTGCTGCCGCTGTCACCCCCGGTGCCGTAACTCCTTTTGCCGACACGAGCAAGCCTCGCGGTTCTCTTCATCCTTCAGCTGCAGGATCTGGTACCACCTCCATCTTGCTTCACTCCCTACAGCCCCCACCTCCAACTTTTCTACCCTTACACAGCTACAACTCCTTATCAGCCTCTCCCCCTCAGGCTCCCAGCGGGCGGGCTGCAGATAAGGCCAAGAGTTTATCTCCCCGCCACACCTTCCCTCATCAACATACTTCAGAACCGGCGAGTCAGATTTCCAGGAAACAAGAAATCAGAACACTTGTGGTTTTAGGTTTTTTTTTGTTTGTTTTTTTTTTTAAACCCCACACTGTAATATCCCGTTATTTAAAGCTTTGGATCTTTTTAGCGCTCTCGCAAGAGGGACCAGGAGGCGACAAGCCCCCGGCTACTCCATCACCGCCGTCTTTCAGCCCCGCCTGCCCTCGCCGAGGCGCCGCGCGGGCCGCCCTTACCTCACGGCATCGCCCCGCGGCTCCCGGCCGTTACGCGCCCGCCGCGCCCCGACTCCCTGCGGGAGCTCGGCCTCACACGCACAACCCCGAGAAGGAGTCCCCTCCCCAGAAAAGGGGGCGGCGTGCTCCTCCAGCCCCCGCCGGCAGCCCGGACCGGCAGCCGCAGCAACGCCCCACCCGCGGCTGTGCTACACCGAAGGAAGGGGTGGGGGGGTGGGGATAGGACGCGCCCCCCTTTCGCGGACGAGCCCCGCCCAAAGTAGCGCGGCGGCGGGGGACGCCTCCGTTGGGCGTGTCAGGGGAGGGAAAGGCGGAGAAAGGCGGCGGTTGCTAGGGAAACGGGACGTGGGTGGGTGGGCGGGGGGGCAGCACCTTCCGGCAGAGGCAGCACTCCGCGGGGTGGAGCTGCGAGACGGGGAAGGGAGAGGTCGCGGGTGGGATCCACCCACACCACGCACATTCCTCCCTCCCTCCTTCCCACCCTCCACACGCACCCACTCCTCCGCGGGCCGCTCCCGGCCGGGGTGACACCCACAGCCGGAGCGTACGCGCTGTGCGCAGGGCCGCCGCCGCCCCGGCCAATGAGAGAGCGCTGCGTGCGCGCGCACCCGGTAGCCGTCGCCGCCGCGCCCCGGACTCTCGCGAGAGCAGCGCAAGCGGGGCGCTACCGGCGGGCGGGGAGGGGGGAGAAGGGGAGAGGCGCGGAGCGGCGGCGGCGGTAAAGAGGGGTGAGTGGCGGTTGTGTGCGTCAGCGCTTCGGGGGTTTGGGGTGGGGGTGGTGGTGGTGGTGGCGGTGGCGGCGGTGGCGGCGGTGGCGGCGGTGGCGGCGGTGGCGGTGGCGGTGGCGGCGGTGGCGGTGGCGGCGGGGCCGGGGCCGGTACCGGTACCACGGCCGAGGGGTGGCTGAGTCTTTCCCCGGAGAGCTCGTTAGGAGCTGGGCGGCCGTTGTCTGTAACGGCCCCCGCGTGTTGTCCCGTCGTCTGCCGCCCCCCTTGACCCTCGGCCCCACTGCCGGAGGTCTCGCCCGGGCCCCTGGCGCCCCTCCCCGGCGGAGCGGGCTGGAGTGTTGCCCGTCGGTAGTGCCGAGTCCTCCGGTAGCGGGCCTCGGTCACAGGCCGGATGCTGCGGAGGGATCGCTTGTTAGCAGCCCGGCTTCCGCGGCTTGGGGAGCCGGCAGCCCTCTGGTGACTCCCGGCTGCGCTGGAAACTGGCTGAGGTTGAGTTTACTTCTTTTTGATTCTTCTCCGCTCGGAGCCTCTCTTTGTCCCCTCTGAGCAAGGTTGACTCCCTCTCCTCAAGAGCTGGTGGCCTCTGCTCGGCACTCTGTCGGGGTTCCCTTTTCCTCTGGAAACGCCAGAAGGGGGGATAGGAAGCAGGAACTTTGGAGTTATCAGCTCGGGGGAGAAGGACTCGAGGAGGTGCTGCAGGTCACAGCCTGCCTGTGACTCCTGTGTGGGAGCAGGCTCAGCACTGCTGACGGTGCATTACACTTGGAATGCTGCCCTGATGTTGGTGCTTTGCCCATCGCTGCTTAAAATGCTTTCTGGCCCCTGCATGCAAGGTGTTCACGGAGCCAAGGGCACCAGGAGTTTGGCTGTCTTGAATGAAATACAACCAGGAGTACTCTGGAACTCAAATTCAGCTCATCAAATCTGTGGCCTGAAGGCTGAGAATTTAATTCGGGTGACTGTGCACTGTCGTCATTTCAAGACTGTTACTCCTTAGAGTAATAGCTTTTTGTAGCATAAATTTACTGGGGAGAAAATCATTAAGGTTGGCTCAGCTTTTTATGTACCCCAGTCTTAGTATTTTTTTATTTTTTTTTAAGTCTTTGGGTGGGGGGAATGTGGCAGAAAATTAGTTTAGCGATGTTTCTTCACTCAGCAATTAGGGAGTGGTTGTTGGGTTTATTTTTTTAAAAAATCCTTTTACTGGCAACCACTAGGGTGGTGTTTGCAATAGCAGTTTTCTGGTACTAATTCAAAAAGTGTAATTGCCTAAAGTATTTGCTGTTGAGTGCCATGTCTGCCTTATATCTGAGGCGGGGCGTGTGAATTAAGATTTAAATATGTTGATAGACACCAGGTACCTAAGGTAATTACACTTAAACTTAAATACTGAGTATTGCTTAGACACATTCTGAGACATTTTACACCTCCTCCCACCAGCTTGGAGCTTGCTGGTTGCATCTTCTGGTTTCAGCATATTTATTACAAATAATGTAGATCTGGCTCGGGGTGAGTGTTCCTTTAGAACTGGTGAATTTTCTTTATATTGACTAGTAATTTCAGGTTCATGTGCATTTTGAACAGCTGGCTTTGGGACTGGGAGGCTATCTATTTGTTATCTTCAGATAGCATAGCATTTTGTTTCTCTGCAATGTGAGCTGCAAGTCAGAGAGGTCAGACCTATAATTAATAAAATCATAGAGTAACTGTATAAATGGTAATTCCATGTATGGCTATTTCTGCAGTTCTGAAGAGATCACGTTCTAGTTAAAGATGGCTGCTGATACCTCTGTTGATATACTTCAAAAAGTTCTGGAGAATGAAATACTTCAGACTGCCAAGGTTGTGGAAGAGCATTTGGATGCTGAAATGCAGAAGCTGGACCAAATGGATGAAGATGAATTGGAATGCCTTAAACAAAGAAGACTTGAGGCACTAAAAAAGGCCCAGCAGCAGAAACAGGTAATTCCTGTAGTAATACAAGCTCTTGAGGGGTACAGATTTTTTTAAAAATCCTAGGGAAATTGTATGTGTGAACTAAGTGTTTTGGGGTTGTTTTGTTTTTCTTCTCCTCCCCTTTCTGTACTTAGTTATTTTAAATTATGCAGAAAAGCAAGGGACTGTCCATGTGTGTATGTTTTGTGTTTTTTAACAGGAGGCAAGAAGAACCTCGGTGCTTACAGTTAAGGATAGGATAAGGAGACTGATACAAAGGCTTGAGTATGTCCGTGTTGCCTTTACATTGCCTTATAGGCAACCTAAGCATATGCCTTACAGGCAACCTAATTATAAGCCTTTAGGCTCCTCAACCTTCTGAATTCTGGAGGTTGTTACTTATGGCATGCTCTTCTCTTAAGGCATTTAGTAGAATAACAATACAGTGTCTTAACTTGTTTCTGAGGTGGAATTGTTTATCCCTCTCTCCTTCTAACCTAATGAAATGTTGTCTTTGTATTACTGCTCATTTCTTCTTGTAGGGAAGAAATTCTGCTTTGGCCCCTGATGTCTCATGCTAAATTGTGGTCTTTATGCTTTCCAAAAAGTGGTTTTGAGCATAGCTCTCACCAAAGGTTTGGTAACATATGGTGTGAGAACTGATTTTTGAAGTAGGGAAGCCATAGGTTTCTTAGTTTTTCCACCTAAGCAAAAGAAATAGGATGAGTTGTGGGAGAGGTGACTGGGTTGATGCCCTGACTGTGGTGGAACTCAAAAAAGCTAGTGCCATTCTTTGAAATAGGATGTTTCAAATGTTATGGCATGGTTGGAATGCTGGAAGACAGGCAATGTTTCTGGATTTGCTTCTCTACACAGAAGTAGAGAAAGTGGCACACTACTTGCTTATCTTTAAAAAATTCCATTTCTACTTGATTCTACTGTTTTCCTTTTTCAGAGGTCGTAATGCTTGGATGAGAACATGTGGTAGTTCTGTGAAAACTTGTTCTTGTCAGCTGATCTTAAGTCACTGTCCTCATGCATTTGCAAATGCAGATTTGAAGTAGGATACTAATCAGTACAAGGAGTATACTGCCATGCTATCCTGAAAGAGAATTGTGCAGAGGGAATTAATGCATACTCACTATTGAAGGATAGGCCACTTCCTGATCTGTAATCAGGATGACTAGTTCATGTGTTCATACTTCTATGACTTTTTAATGTGTACAGTGTCCAGAAAATTCTTTGTTCTATCCTAATTTAGCTTACAAGATATTTTTGGTTTGCTTGGAAATGTTTTTTTTCCTTCACTCTTCTCAGATAAAACTGCAAGACTAGTCATGTATTTAATCATCTTTTTTCCCCCTACTGCAAACCTAAAACTTTGTGACAAGTTCTGTCACACTATACTACTTCAATCACTTGGCTTAGTCTGTACGTGCTTTAATAGCCTACAATCAACTTTCAGTGCTATAGAAGCTGGGGTATTTTCTTAAGGTGCATAAGTTGAAAATCTAGGAAATAAGCTTTTTGTAAAATGTATTTGCACACTTAAATCAGGCAGGCTTTGAAATTGCCAGTGAATTTTAGCTTATTAAATTTTGTTTCCCCATACATTTTGTGACTAATGGTACACATGTGTTTTGTCAATGGTTTTCTGGATAGCCAGGTATCTTCAGCCTATATTTTATAGATAAACATAATTATTGCAGGTAGGCTTTTTTTGCTTTTATAAGAGAAGGAAAAATTTAGAAAAAAAAATTAATATAGGTAATTACTTGAATAATTGGAAGTTCTTTAAGTGTGAAAAAAAAACATTTTAAAGAGAATAGCCCAGCCTGTCAATTAGCAGTTTTCAAATGCTGAGAATTTTCTGTTGTTAGTGTTCTCTTTGAAACAGTCTGGTCTTATTGAGGGCCTGCACTGCAGAAGTTTATGCAGCTCTGTGCAGGATTTGCATTTCAGAGAATCACAGAATGGTTTGGGTTGGAAGGGATCTTAAAGGTCACCTAGTTCCAACCTCCTTTCCTTTGGCAGGGTTACCTCCTACTAGCCCAGGTTACTCAAAGCCCCATCCAACTTGGACTTTGAATGCTTCTAGTGAGGAACCAGGGCCAGCTTCTCTGGGCAACCTGTGCCAGTGTCTCTCCACCCTCTGATCTAAATCTACCCTCTTTCAATTTAAAACCATTATCCTTTGTCCTAACATTTGCATTCCCTTGTAAAAGGTCCCTCCCCAGCTTTCCTGTGGTCCCCCTGCAGGTACTGGTTGGCTGCTATAAGGTCTCCTTAGAGCCTTTTGTAAGAAAAGACGGGCTGAGCAACCCCAACTTTCTCAGCCTGTCCTCATAGAAAAGGTGCCCCAGCCCTCCTAGCATCTTTGTGCCCTCCTCTGGACTCACTCCAACACCTCACTGTCCTTCTTGTGTTGGGAGCTCCAGAACTGGACACAGTACTTCACGTGGGTTCTCATGAGAGTGGAATAAAGGGGCAGAGTGACCTACCTCAAGCTGCTGGCCACGTTTCTTTTGATGCAGCCCAAGATTCTGTTGGCTTTCTAATCTGCAAGTGCATGTTTCCAGCTCATATTGATCTTCTTTTCAACCAACACCACCAAGTCCTTCTCTTCAGGGCTGCTCCCAAGCCACTTCCATTTCCAGTCTCCATTTCCAAATAAGTAAGGTAGACTTATTGCTCAACCACCTTTCTGTTGTTGAGAAGAAACAATCCAAAAGTATTGTCAAGCATAGTGGCCTTTATATAGTTTCAAAACAGAACTGAAGGAGGGAAGTAATTGTTTTCTCCTTTACTGTATGTAATGTGTTTCCCCTGCAAGCTTCCTATGTTTTTTTTTCTTAAAAGCTGTACAGCATGTCACAGGTGCAGAACTAATAAAATCAATACTAATTATTTCCTTTTATGTTTTCAAAAGGAGTGGCTTTCAAAAGGACATGGAGAATACAGAGAAGTCCCAAGTGAAAGAGACTTTTTCCAAGAAGTCAAAGAGAGTAAAAATGTGGTTTGCCATTTCTATAGAGATACAACATTCAGGTATAGTAAATAAGCTATACTCAAGAAACCTTTTTTAATAGATGTCTACAAAAACCAGACATTTTCTTTTGTTCTTTCAAATCCCACAAACAAACAGGCATATTTACAAGTATTCAAATTCATTCGTTTTCCAAATTTCACTCCCTTTTCAAGATATTTGATTTTTTAAAAAATATTTTCCATTCCAGTTAATCTGCATGTGAGTTAAAGACAATATTCCCTTACACAGCTGATTAGAATATAAAGGCATAACTTGTTTGACAGTATTTGAGAGAGTCCTGTTTTTCTCTATTGATTTAGTTTGAGGAATCCAGGTCTGTAAATAAAGTGACCATACAGAAGCAGCATTTCAAAAAGATCACTTTGGTTATTCCAGACTGAGATATGCTGGCAAACTAAAGTGAAAATATAAGTAACTTGTTTAGGAATCTTCAAGATTCAGCCTTTTACTTTGAAAGGATCTGTGTAATTGCAGCTGCATTCCCTTTGTGCCTTTGTGTCTTTGCTCACCCTTGAAAAGTGACATAATCACAACCTAGATCTGAGAAAATGTCCTGACTCAGAAGAGAAACCTAAAATAAGATCTCCCACTTTCTTGCAAGAATTTCAGAAGTTCTGGGTTGTTGGCTGTTTCTTGGTGGTTCTATCTTGATCTGTTGAAATGCAGTTGCAAAGTAGAGTAGTTTGTTTCAGGAGGAGCTGGTTGCACTGCTTTTGCTCGATAAATTAGGTCATGTGTCCTTCCCAGGCCCTTATGTTCTTTCTAGTTTATAGAATATAAACTGAAACAACTGCAATGTGAGAAACTGATAGAGGTCAACGTTGAATTGTGCAGGGAGGTACCTGCATCCCACATTTTCCAAGATAAATTTTTAAATTACAGAAATAGCTGAAGCAGGTGTATTTGGCTAGCTTCTACTCAGTAAGTTGCAAGACTGTCTCTGCAAATAAAGTAGCTTTAAACAGGTTTGGGTTGTTTGTTTCCTGAACCAACAGTGCAGACTCAGACAGGAGAATGAACTGTCTCTGAATTTCTTTGTAAAATGTGTCATGCTGACAGCCAGCTTGAAGCTAGTGTGTCAGGTTTTTGAGCTGCAGTACCAAGTTGCTTTCATCCTGGCCCACTCCAGCATTTTGATCTGTTTGCCTCTGCTTTTGAGTTAAAAGACATTCACATCACAGAGTACATGCAGCTATGCATGAAGAAGACAATCCAGAAAGCTGAGATTGCAGGTGACAAGTCTGCAAATCTCTGCCATCTGACATGTATTTTGAGCTGTTCATGTTACTGTTTTTTAGCTGAGAAACAATCATTGTGTGCTCACTTCTGTTTCTTTCATCAGAAAAGTGAAATATTTTTACCTATAGCACTACTGAAGCAATCTGTAAATCACTTCCCCCCCACCCTGCACAGTGAGTTACTGCATCTTCAGTTGTGGAGGTAGTGACTGAAAAAAAACCTAACGTGTAACATGTTGAGAGTACTTTTCTGAAGATCTGAAGTACATCATAGAGACTTTTTCCAGCTGACAGGCAGTGAAACTAAAGCAGGAAGAATAGAAGTCAGAGGAAAAATTAATCAATAATTGCTGGCCTCAAAAAATGAGAGATGTATTCAGGTGTATATGGGAGTAATTAGGAGTAAATTAGAGAAATGAATGGTGCACTGTGCCATAAAGGTACTCCAGGCTGTTACTCGATTAGGCATTAAATCCAGCTATATTTGAAACATTTTCTCTGGAAATTAAATTAATTACAAAAGTAGTATCTGAGGAATTAACGTGATAGAGCTAGTTCTTTCCTATTCTTTTTGAAGTTTCTCTAAAACACATACTCTTCAGCTTATTGATTTTAACACTTCAAATATTTGGGTTTTTTCGCAGGTGCCAAATAATGGACAAACATTTAGCTGTGCTGGCAAAAAAACATCTTGAGACAAAGTTCTTGAAACTAAATGCTGAAAAAGCTCCTTTCTTATGTGAGAGACTGCGCATCAAAGTAATTCCCACGCTAGCACTACTAAAAGATGGAAAAACACAAGACTATGTTGTGGGCTTTACTGACCTCGGTAACACTGATGACTTCACTACAGAGACCTTAGAATGGAGATTAGGCTGTGCAGATGTAATTAACTATAGGTAATTAATTGCTTTGTCATTGTTTGTTTGTTTGTTTTCCCCGATATACAGTGCAAAGAAAGCATGCTTGCAGGCAAGAGAATCTATAAGCTTATAACTTTTGTAATGTTGAGTGTTTAAGACACCTGAGAGTTTAATCCAGTTATTTAACCTACAGACCTTGGCAAGGGAAAGAAGAGTGTATCTTTGGCAAAGTTTTGTGCTCATTTAATGTAATGAGTATTACATTGTCCTTTTTGTACAGTAACCAAAATGGAGTTCTTGCCACAAAGTGCATCACACACAAGGTGACACAAGCTGTGCTGCTTTGTTACATCCTCTGCGTGTCATGCACCTAATGTAATCCTTTATAAATCAAATATAGATGGTCAGATGTCACAGTGGCAATTCAGTAAAGTTTGAGCATTTGTAATCACTTCAGAGAAGACTCAGTCATCCTTAAACTGCATGTTAGTCTGTATTATATGAATCTTTTTTTCCCAATGAATATCACAAAGTGAAAATAAGTTGTACAAGTACAAATAAATTCTTTGTTTAGGAGTAAAATACAATCATAAGTGCCACATTTAGGACTATGGGATAGAAGGCAGCAGAAGGTGACTAACACCACAATAGCCTACGCTTACAGGAGAATCTTTACTGGAACTTTCTGCTTTGTTTTCCATTGTGGATAAAATGTCATCTTTATCTTTTTAGATTAATTTTGTTCTTTTGTTTTAAATGTCTTTGGCTTTTTTATATGTATATTTCATTATCAGAATTTATTTCAGTATCCATTTTCCAAATTTTTGCAAGAAGTAGCATTGTACCTCAAAGGCAAAAAAGCTGCTGTTCAATTTAGTTTAGTAGCGGTTGAACTTCAGATTAAATTACTGAAATTAAAAATTTTAATTGAAAACAAGTGGTAATACCCAGTTCAGTAGCAAGCAAATACACACAGGAGTCAAAGACAGCAACAGGCTTTTATGGGAGAAATCTCTCAGTGGAGTTATACCAAGCTGCACTGAATTTGCAAAGTGTTAGTACATTGGCTTAGGGCATGATTGTGCTTCCTTCTCAAATGCACTTGTACTGTGCATTCTGCTCTTAGCTCCTTGTAGAGCGTTGGAGTTTTTTCAGTCTTTGTTCATTTTGCCAGATCCTGAGTTTGCTAACTCTGACTTTGCAAAGTGAGCCATAATATCTGCATAGCCCAGGAGACTCATTCCGGGAGACATCCATTTATGTACAAGTATTGCATTTCCACACTGTTCTCAATGTAATGTCCCACTCTATAGAGTTCCTGAAAATAGTCTTCCTCAGAGCCTAGAAACAGAGCCTTTTCCTTCAGCATGTGGGGTAGCAGATTAGTTAAAGGATGTACCAGTTTTAGGGGAACAACTGATCAGGTCACATTGCTTGAGGATTCAAGCAGTGTGTTCGCTTGTTACTGACATGTAATTAACTAGTAATCAGTGAATTGTACATTTAAGATAGGTACCAGCAAAATGTTAGTACCTACAAATCTCTAAGCACCCTTCTACAGTTATTTCCAGAAGGTTCTAATTGCTCACTGACATTTCAGTGCAGACCCATCACAGGTCATGTGTGTGAGAACGTGCACACTTTTTCAGAGCAAGAGGAGGAGATTGCTTTCTGTGTGTACCCATGCTCTAGGAGATGGGGGTGCTCCAGCTTTATGTGAACTCCTGTTGTTCCCAAACACCCATGGCCCCACAGGACGGTGACACAACTCCCACAGGGCCACACATAGTTCACATGCAATATCTGGTGGGGAAGCTGCTCTGTCTGGCCCAGGCAGAGATAGTACCAGGTGACTTCTGACAGTACAGAACACAGATTTGTCTCATCTGTTTCTCTTCTGAAGTCCCTGCTACAAAAATTTTAGCTTCTTTTGTACTTCTAGCTCCTCACGTGCTTTAGGAACTTTTTCTCTAATTCCCTAGTGACAGTTCAGTTTGACAAATGGTTGTCTTTAGCATGATCAGTTTGCAGCAAAAGCCCTTTCAGACAGGTTTTTGGGTTTGATTTATTTTAATACTCACAGGTGTTTACACTCACACTCCTGTCTTAACTACAGTTAGTTAGCTAGGCCATTTTGTCCAGGGTGACCAATTCCACAGTGCTGCATAGGGTGGCTTTAGGGAGTAGGGGTTGTATTCTCTTACAATGCTCTTCTGAAGAAACAGATGATTAGAGATACTTCTCACTCTGCATTAGTACAGCTTTAATCAACATGTCTTACTTTCTTCCTCCAGTGGAAATTTGATGGACCCACCTTTTCAAAGTCAAAAGAAATTTGGAACCACCTTTACGAAGCTGGATAAGAAAACTATCAGAGGAAAGAAATACGACTCAGATTCTGATGATGACTAGAAGAATAGATAAATGCATTTGTAAATCACCTTTTGTTTATGCTTGGTACATTTCTAAGGATGTTTTTTATAAATCTTACCGCTTTTCATTACATCTGCATATAACGCTCATTTTTCTATACAGTTTTATACAACTGAGTCAGCAGAAAAAGGTTAGGGTTCAGTTTGTTTCTTTCTTTCTTTTAGAAGTTATTTGTAATTCAAAAATCTGAGCCTGTCTAACTAAATAACATAGCAAACGATGAACTTTGTGTTAAGTGTAAGGTTTTGAGGTGTTTTGAATTAACTGTTAGAAACAATTGTACCAAGTCAGACCAAAGGTCCCTCTGGCCCAGCATCCAGTCACAATGGCTAAAAGCAGATACACAAGGAAGAGTGAAAACAGACTGAGGATATAACAGTGATTTCTGAGAATACACTGTAAGAAAAAAGTGACTCAGGGAACTCTGTATATGAGAGCATTTGCTGGTTAAAAAAAATCTCTAAATCCCACAGTATTGTAGGATCCACATCTTTTAGCAAGGAGTTCACAGTTTAACTGTGTTGTGTGAAGAACTATATTGTTTTCCTTGAATCTGATAGTTCTAGGGTTTTTTTCTAGCTTATTAAGGGAGATGATAGGTACTTGTAAAAGATTGTTCCTTATAATTTCCTCTTCCAGTTGTCTTTTAAAATATATTATTACTTATATTATCAGTAAAGCACCACAAAATTACTAGAAAAGAAATTGTGCATTTTGAAAAATGATTGCTTATGTTATGGTGCCATATCATGATACTTAATAACTTAACTACATTGCACTATAAGTTGTAAAAAAGTCATAACTTCTGTGAATTCTGCAATAGATGGTCAAGAAAAATGCCCTTTTACCATCTCAGTATGCTGCATGTTAAAGCTGATACAGCAAGTAATAGCACACAGCAACAAGGGTATTGAAAACGGGCTTGTTCTTGGGTGTTTATGATTCTGTAGTTTTGAATGTGTGGTTTTTGTAGCAGATGGTTTGTACAAGAGAGTAGAATAGACACATATTTGGGAGAAACCTTGATCCATTAAGTTTAGTTATAGCACTGTGTACTGTTCTTCAATAATGAACACAATTTTCATGGGAGATCTTCCTTGGATCTCAATGTAAAATTTCTGGCTAAGTGAGGAGTTGATGAAGTATCTTTTAATTTAAAAAAAAAAAAAAAAAAAAAAAGTTTGTGTGCTGAAGGACTCTTTTGAGGTGGTACTTTGAATCCAGATTCAGTTGGTCCAAAAAGCAGTGAAGTGGAGCAAGTCAGTCTTGCTGCTTTGTAATGGAGAACACTTTTGGGCCAGCCCAGCAATACATCTCTAAGTTCTAAAAAATATATTTTCTTTCTGTTCATGTACATTGAAATAAAATTATTTTCATTCTAATGTTGACTTGTGCATCCTTTCAAATAAGGTGGTGTGGGTTACATTTTTTCTTTTAAAAAGGTCCATCGGAAAGTTGCATGTGCTCTTTGTAGACTTCTAGCAAATTGCATACAGTTCTGTCAAACATTGCAGCATCACTTTGAGAAGGCAGTTGACTTAAAATGTACAAAGCTGCCCATTAATCTACTAGAAGCATAAATTAGACTTCTCTCAAGTTGATCCCCTTTTTAATACACAAACTCTAAATTCACTAGAAAGTGCACTTTATTTTTTTTCCATCCAGTTGCATGAAGTGTAATTTAGAAAACAGTTCTGTTTGTTCTGACAGTATTTTTTAAGAGTGCCTTAGCAAGACTGATCTTGAGTCCTAATTAAGTTGATTAGGCTGTGGAAAAAAAAAAAAAAAAAAAACAACGTCTAATGCAGTTGCATGCTGTGTGGAAGCACATGTGGACTTGTCAGGATTCCAGCACGGCGAGTTGTTAGAGGTAATTCAGTTCCATGTCTCGATAGCTCCATTACAAACTCAATGCAAATCCTAGTCAGTGTCTGTGGTTTCTTGTCACTTTAAGCAGCTGATTTATTTTTTTTTTTCTAGGTTAATCTTTGGTTTCCTCTTCTTTCATCTGACTTCTGTATGGTCACATGCATACACAGTGCTAATACAAGGAGTTTGCAGAAATGCGTGGTTTGAGTAAATGGGAAAACAAACTGCTTTTACTAAGTAGAAATTTATTTTAAAGAAGCAGTGTGGTAGATATGTCTGCTTTAAATCTTTCATGTCTGCTTTTTGCATTTTCTGCCTAGAATGAAAATTAAAACTGGCATTGAATGGTCCTCTTGGTAAGATCTCTATTCTTTATGTGCATATTACTTTGAGATGAGCAATCCAAAAATAATTTTATTTTGGCTGATACTAATAAATTCTTTTAAAATTGGAAAATCCTCCTAGTTTGAGTAGATCTCAGTGATTTTGCAGTTTAGATTAAATAACTAAGTATCCAGGATGACCATATCTGTGTCAGCAAGTCAGAAGTGTGAACAACACAGAGAACACCAACTCAAATGTCAGGTCTACAGACTTGAGAAGCAGAAAGCTTAACTTTGTCAAGAGCAATCTGGTGGCAATATGGCCAGCAGAGAAGATGATGATGATACATAATATCTAGAAAGGACGTAGGTTGCATGTAATTAACTGCTTACCACAGATTTGTGGATGTAAGGATGTGACTAAATAAGGTTCCTGAGTGGATACTAATCACAAAATGGTACCTGCTGTGGTATGTGTTAGCCATGAAAGGGTATTTGTACAATAAAGAGGTGAGAAGTGTTCACTTAGAGCTTTTGAAGGGCTTATGCATGAACTCAGCGTGTAACTTTAGTAATGATGAGTGCTGCAGTCTGTGCTTGATGCTTGTATCAAATAATCATCAAATGCATGGAGACAATAATAACCAAACAAGAGCTCTGTTGTACAGCTCTTAATGCTACATGATTTGGACTTGACTTGTGCAATCTTTGGATGCTGACTGATCCTATATTATGCCTGTGATGGTCTATCTGTTCAAGAAATCTACCTGCAAGTTAAGCAGTGAGTTGATATTTGGGAAGTGTTGAAGAAGTTTGGTCCCTGAAAGAGATGGTATGAGAAATAAACTGAAGGAGACAACAGCTGAGCAGCTGCCCTCCGACCAGTAGGAGGTTGGATTGTCTGCATGCAACAGGGTTGCTCTTAGGGAGGCCAACTCAAAAGGTGAATTCATGCTTTCCAGATCTCAGTTCCAAGTAATCCACATTGTGCTATTTCCTATCTAGAAATTCTAAAAGGAACACTTTCCTACTGAAATTTATATAGAAACTGTGGGCTTTGAACAGCACAGCTTCTAACACAAGCCCTTTGTTTCCCACGTGAGAATAAAGCCAAGGTCCCCAGCCCAGTGTGAGAGATGATGTTGTTTTGTTTCTCCCATAAACACACAAAGAAACAAGCAAGCGTGAGCTGATGCAGAAATAATGATTTTTTTGTACTTGTTGCATACTCAATAGCTGTTTATTCCACTTTTTTAAAGGAAAGTCCTGTCAGTGGTGGGTAGATATAACTCCTTACAACAGTTGTGTGTGACAGCTTCGTGAGTAAGGGGTGCACTCCAGAGTTTAAAGAAAGCCTCTCGTAGGAATTGGAAGTGGAAAGTTTGGGTTGGAAGGAACCTTAAAGGTCATCTAGTTCCAACCCCCCTGCATGGGCAGGGACATGTTACAGTATTTTAGAACTGTCATGAGGGGGAATATTGCCCCTAAGCCCCTTTTAAAGGATAAATAGCTAGATAAATTCCATCACATTTGAGCAAATTACTGTTATGAAAGTCTACTCTGATCTTTTGTTCTTGAGTCATGCTTTGGAGCCTTCAGTCTTAAACCTGTCTGATATGATGGTGGTGATCCAAGACATGCCCATGCCTTCTTTATCAGTTTAAGCTAATACATGAGTAGCTAAAGTAGTAGATAAGAGAACAGAGCATCACCCCAAAAAGGTCTTGTTCAAATTTGGATTAATTCTAAGTGTGTGTACACTGAGACATATTTGTTTCTTGATGGAAAGGGAATAGTTAAGAAAACTTGCTTTTAGAGATCCCATGAGTTGCATATTCTATGACTTTTCTTTTTTTTTTTTTTAATTAGCTATTACAGCTATGGCTTCAGCTGTCTAAAATAAACCACCACTGATCAAGGAGCCATGTAGCTTCATCAGCTCAATTAATATGCTTTGGCCTTTTGAACACAATCTATTCAGACATAATCTGACTGGTGGCATGGTTTTAACACATGATTCTTATAAAAAATATTTTTAATTATTTGTTTCATAAACCATGCAATCTAAGTAACCATTTGCTTTTCCCAAGATGAAATTTTATGAAAATCAGGTGATTGTAATACCACATTAATTCCTTTCCTCAGCTTCTTCCTCCTTGATGATTATTTCTTTTGTTAATGTGCTGCCCTAGAAATCTGAAGTCGTTTCCTGTTGAGGTTCTAAAATGTTGACTGTCTTCAGTGTATCATGAATTCCAGACACACAGAAATGCTCTTAGTAGTTACCGTGATTAATGGGTAGAGTTAATAATTAATTACTGATGGGTGTTAGTTTGACATCCCTGTGAATTATCCTTATTGTGCATGTGTGAAACTAAAAGAAAATCTCTACTGGAGCACCTTGGAAGCTCAAGAGTATGTAACCCTGTTTTTGGGATTAGGTGTGTCAGTTTCCTCTCCAGCGGGTGGTGCCCCACAGCAGGATCCGCAGCCTCCAGAAAGCTGAATGGTGCTGCCAAAGTGAGCAACTACACAGTGTTTATCCGAGTGCAGCATTCCTCTCCACCCTCACTTCTGAAGGTTTATACAATACTGTGTCTGGCTTGCAGGACTGGAAAGAGGGAGCAAGAGAAAACGTGACTTTGTAGCTTGTGAATTTGAGGAAAATAGGGTTCTTCTTCCTATTCCAAATGCTTTGTGTTATTTTCCACATTTACTACTTTTTCCTTTCTGCCTGTTCATTATGAAACACTCGAACAGTCTCAGCAATGTGAAGCTAAAGCAACTACAGGGGCAAAAGGGCCATTCTCTTTTCCTCCCACAGATTGCCCTGTGGCTCTAATCACAGAATCTCAGAATCAGCCGGGTTGGAAAGGGTCCCTGAGATCATCAAATCCAACCCTTGATCCACTACCACCGTGGTTAGCAGACCATGGCACTGAGTGCCACATCCAAAGAGCCTCAGCAGGCTGAAGAATGACCACACGTGCATCCAGTCTTGGCGAAGGGGCTACGCTTTCCACCAGAGGGAGGTTAGTGTAGGTTTCTGCCTTCCTCAAGTCATCTTCTAAGACTGGTCTTGCCCCTGCCATGGCTGGTTTAAAGTAAATAGGCATCACAGACCCTTTTTGGCAGCAAATGCATGAGTGTGTGCTGTAAACTCTCCCACATCCAGTGATTTTGGTACTGGGATGTAGTGTACAGAACCAGATTTTGGGATGTAAACCAAGATCCTTTGTCTGGGCCACTTTAGACTCAAACAGGAGCAGAAGTACATCTCAGCCAAATCCTTGGAACACAGCTTTGGATCATAGCAATGCTTTGATTTGTGCTTTATGAGCATAAACCCTCTCCTGGCTTGAACTTCAAATTACTTTCTTTAGGGGAGAAATTAATCTTTAAGATTGGGCGTGAACTGACATAAGATCCAGTCCAGTGACCTCATTGCTAGAACACCTTTCCTACAGTAAAATCAAAGTCTTACTTTAGCGAACAGAAGGAAAATACTTTTGTCCTCCCTCATAAACCTCTCTGGTCTTAGTTTACATGATGATTAGAGAGGTGCTTTGCGCAGAGTGGGATGGCATTTCAGTGCCCATCCACGTTCTCCAGAAAGGCATGATAGAGACTGGGGTCCAGCTCCTGCTCACTTCTGAACGCAGTGAAAACAGCTCTTCAAGTCTTGCAAGTTTGAAGACCTTTGCAGCCTTTACTTACAGCTGTATTAGAAGTAGAAAAGCAAATCTATGGAAATGTAGTTATTAAACAGGCTGTAGCCCTTTAAAAGTTGTGAAAGAGCTCTAGAGGATTTGTTTGAAATGATGCTGCAGCTGCATCTTCAACTGGCCAGTGAGTGGTAGACATCCATATGCGTCAACCGTGGTGGGCAGCTTCCCTATAAAGTAGTTGTAAAGTCTGTGACTACCTATAATTACATGCCAGACAAAAGGAACAACATGAGAAATACATCTGCTTGCTGATGTTATGAAATCAGAGCTGAAACTCACAACAGAGACAGTAATTATTATGAGTATTGTTCCAGGTAATTTTAGGTAGTATTCTCATCACTCGGTGAAACATGATACTATAGACTGTAACTTGAGAATATAGCATGTGCAGTATATAAATGTTTTTCAAAATAATTTTGATCACATCTCCATTAAGTGAAATTTAAAAAATAATAATAATTAAAGGAAAAAAACACAAAAAACCCCCTCACCTGGCATGAGGAAAAAAAAAATGTAAAGTGAAAATCTTTGAGTAGGACAGAATTGGTGGTATTGAGCCTTGGCATGCTTTAGATCTTAGGTGTGCTCTTGTTTAGCTTAAGTAAAACAAGTTGAAATTGCTGTTCTGTCAAGCAGCATTTCTTTGTCTACTCTCTACTCCCCTTAGCTTACTGAAATAGTGGTGTTAGCAGAAGACCATGAGGAAACCATGTCCGTGGTCACTGACTGCAGCTGATTGCCAGGATGCCCCTGTGAATACCAGGAAGCTTTCCTGCTTAAGTTTAAGAAGAGGCAGTTACCACTTGATAAGTGAACTCCTCTTGCCTTGACTTTCCGTCCCCTCCCTCCCAGTCCCACACTGTGCTAGCTGAAATCTAGCACAAGGGGATATGTACTGCCATCCTTTATGTCTAAAAATCACACCACAGCAAAAGAATTTTTAAATTATAGTTATCCTTTTAATTATAAATGATGTGTCCTTTTTCTTTAGTACTAATTTAGCAATAACATGATATTTCTATAGCTTTTTTTTATATTTTCCCTACTACCAAACATGAGGGCCAGCAACCTGCTGTCCTTCTCACAAGAGCCTTGCAATATCACGTAAATCTTAAACTTGTGCTTCTATCCAAAATACCAAAAATAAATGAAGAAAAATGAAAAAAGGTGTACAGTGGTGTTACATGAGAAGGTAACATTGTTTAGGAACATCAGTCCAGCTCATTCCTGGATATCTCTTTATGAAGTTGAGCCATTTAGAAAGATCTGCTTAATTGCATACACAAAGATACCTCCTAATTCATCCCCTCTTCAACCTATCAGAAGTAGCATCATGTCACAGCTGTATACATCCCTTCTGTTGTGTTATGGGCTGCCAGAGGTAGACTTTATCTGACTCCTGGAATAATTTTCCAAATTAAATCTAGCATAAAAGTGAAAAATCATGCTGTGCTAGTGAGAGATGAAGCCTGCTCTCATGTAGTGGCTCACCTGAATTCAATGCCTTGGATTTATTGCCCCACAAAGACCTTTGAGCAGAGGATGGTGTTTTCTAACATCTTGCAGGTCCCTTTATGTGCCAGTGCCTTGGAAAAGCACACTGGCTTAGAGAGGTCCCCCATTCATTGTACGTGAACACAACCTTGATTCCATAGAGGCTGCCTGCTTTCAGCATTCACTCCAAAAGGCAGTCGGAAAAAATTGTGAGGATATACAGGCTTTTAGCAAGAAAAAGTCCCATTCATAATGCTGCTGAGAAAATATCCTCTTATTTTGACCTTATGCTGGAAATTGTGTGAATAAAAGGAATCTGCCCTAGGAACCCAAGACCATACACTAGCACAGATAAAAATAATTGTACTTACAACATACACCACTATTCAGTGAGTAAATCAAGAGCAATGCCATGCAGAGCAGGCATTAAGAATTCATGTGAGTGTACTGTGAAATGCAGAAAACCTGTGATTAAGTGGGTATTAAATGAGAAAAAAAATACATAGCAAAGACAAACAATATAAATTCAAAATTTTATCTGAAGGACCACGAAGCAAGTGGCCAACACAATAGGAAAGAAATCTTACCTAAAGCCACAGGCTATTTTTCAAAAAAAGGTCTCAAGCCATCAGCATGAACGCAGGCTCAGTGACAAATGGACACTAGTTTATTATCAGTAACATGATACTGTTCTTAAAAAAGGTTGTTAATGTAAAAGGATATTAATGCTAAATTATTTTCATTTAGTTGAGGGAAAAAAATCTCTTTCTAATACAAGTTATCTTGTTTTGTATAAGAAAAATGAGTATATCTACTGTGTTTGTTGCCATCAAGCTCTGCACTCTGGCCTTTGCCCAGATCGTTTATTGTGGCTTGCCTTCCCTCCAACATTTCTTAATTTGTTATTCACTGATGAAAGGATTAAAACCACACAGTGCATGTGATGTCTCTATTTTCTACCTGTTATTTTCAAAGATGACACATAGATGCTTAGCTTGCATTATGTCAAACGTCACCTTTTACCATTTAAAATGGTAAACTCCATAAAAGAATTAAGTGATAGCCTAGGCTGAGGTACCACAATAAGATACCAGGTTTGTACATGAAGAATGAATGCCTAGCCTTGTTTTAAACTTTATGAAGATGTCTGTTACTTCCTTGTTTCACCCAAATATATTAGTTTTATAATTAAGACACACCTTGACTCATATCTCTATCTCCTGTAACACAAGGGCTAAGTTCTCAATTGAAGCTTCTCTTCTTCTTACTAACTCAGGATTGAAGTCCATTATATTTGTGTTTATTGATTTTAAGGTGACGAGGACCACTTGATCATTTCCTTTACAGACTAATAGCCATGGCTTGGTTTGAACCCAGTAATTAGCATCTGGTCAAAACAGTGTACTCACCACATCTGAAGCCCAAAAGAGACTGATAGAAATAGATGGATTCCTGATATATTAAATAATGAAGATAAAACTACTGGGAGAAAATCTTGCTTTCCTAGACTCCACGCATGCTGGGCTGAGTCTTGAGAAGAGAAAACTGTGGAGAAGGAAAGAGAATTGAAGGGATTGGCCTCCCAGGCCATCTTTCCATTTCCAAGTAACTCAAATGTTTTACACAAGTGAGAAGTGTCTCTGGCACAAGTTTTCAGAGACCCTCTGCATGCCCCCACAAACTTCAGATGCTGAGAGGCCTGTTCTCTTCCTCCTCATTTCAGCTGCAGCATCCTGTCTCTCCAAATCTGAAAGTCTAACCCTCCCTCTCTTCACAAAGTTTTCAAGTCACCTTCCTGAATTAGGCTTGTTGCTAGCAATGAAACAGTAAGATGCTTTTCTTTAGTTGACTTTTTCGTATTCATATGAAAGTATGATACCCAAGTAAAAGCTTGCCAATTTGAAATTACCAAGGAAACAAGACGAAAAACTTTCCAGAACCATGTCTTAGCTGATCTGAGATGTAACACAAGGTGAGCACTAGACAGGGACCTGATTTTTCCTGGCCTGTGCCACTGATTCACTTCAATGCTTTCTGCAGGTCTTTTATTGGGCATCAGTGTTCTTACTGATGGATGAAAACCAGTATTTATTTCCTTTCACAGAACTGTCCAGAGACTTACCAACCACCACTTGAGAAAATCTTTGGATGAAAAGAATCATAAGAGTTCTAATCTCTTAATATATATTACTTACTGTACATTAAAACAAATGTCATCACACTAGGTAGGAATTAACATACCAAAGCCCATAGGGCGGGTACCTTTTCACACACATATATATAAAAGTCATTAAGTGACCTGCCTCAAAGAAAGGCTGATTGAAGACAGGTGAGTCTGAATTCACTCATAGAATATTTATTCAGAGACAGAAGCCTTCATTTTGCTTTGATTTATGTGTTTGTCAATATTGTGATTGTTATGCTCTTTCTTCTTAAGGCCTGTGGTGATTTTTGCAATGGGAGGGGGGAAAGAAAAGGCTGAAAACTTAGAAGTTTGTAATATGACAATTTTCTCTGTGTGGTAACATCTACAGCCTGTAGCTTTTGCTGGAGCCCTGTATGGATTAGCTATTGAATGAAAAGGTGTTAGGTCAAGCTGTATTGATCCAGCATTGCAAATATGCACTTTTGGAGCTCAAACTGAGCTACTGTATGTACCCAGATCCAGTGGGATGGTGGTGGGGTGGTGTTTGCTAGTCTGAATAAGCTCACTCAGGACAAGGGCAATTGTCTTTCCAATGACACCAGCGTTTGTGAATCCATGCAATTTGTTTTCCACTAGAAATAGAGACTAGAGAAAAGGTCAATGTTATTATAACAAATAAGGCATTTTAAAGTGTTAACAGCATTGCTTCATAATTGCCTACAGACTGGTGGTGCCTTTTGTATTCAAAGCTCTCTTAGGGACAAAGAAACATTTGTAAGCCATAAAAATTGCTCAGTTTAAATGCACTCACCATCCAGGACAGTACAGTCAATGTTTTTTCCAGATGATAGGTACTACCTGATGTCATTTAGGGATTTTATGAATAAACAACAAACACATCACTACTAAAGTGACTATCTGTCATTATCACACATAGAAATTAATGCAGAAGTGTTCTTTCACCAGAAAAATCTCTGCTTTGCCTGCTTTTATCAGAGAGTGTCATATGGCTTGATTTTTGAAAATGCATTTTTCCAAATGGCAAGAATAAATCCCATTGTCTTTTGAATAGAAAGACAAAGGATGCATGCACTCTGTAGCACATCAGGCTTCAAACACCTATAGAATTAAAGCCAAGGTACTGTAGCTGCTCATCATAAAGCCATGCTACAGGTATTCAAGAGGGGGCCATGTGAGCAAGGGACATGAAGCGACAGGGGATGAAAAATTCCCAGCTCGGGCTTACAGCAGGGACCTTCTTTGTCCCCAGACTCAGCCCTTTTGTCTCAATGTGATGGTGTAGTGGCACATGAGATGGAGGACTCATTCAGCCACAGGAGAAGCCTGTATCCCCCAAACAAGGAGGAAAAAGAGCACAGATGAGGGTCCTATCATTTACTCCTCTCCCACCACTTTCCCGTGGCTGCATCCTGTGCAGGGGAGTGTACTGTGGAGACCATGCCTCTGCTCCCCAGCCCACCTTCAGCCAAAACCATTCCTGTCCAGGATCTCAGGGTGGGAGCTTTTGTCACACAAACCTTGCTACAGGGTTGTTGAAAATCAGCACTGATTGATTCCTTCATGTTTTGTAAACTGCTGTGTTTCCAGGTCTCCTGGGGTAGCTGAGGAGAGCCACCGCCATGATCCCCACACTGCTCTTGCTGGGCCTCATGGCCCTCGTTGGTAAGACAGGGGTTGGGGCAGTTTTGTTGTCAAGCACACCCCAAGATCATTATGCAGAATGACTGTAGAGAAGGAGCATGCAACCCACCCTTTCAGCAGGGTGCTGTAAAACCCCCTGTGGCTGAACCTCCTCAGCTGCCATTTGAGGCTGCTTGCCCCCCCCACCTGCATCCTTTGAACCAGCACCTCTGGTGTGCAGACTGACACCAAAAGGCCATCACAAACATACTTGATTTTCGCAGCTACCATTTTCTGATCATTAACATTCTCTGCCTGCTCAGAAATGGTCTCACAAATGTTGCAGACTGTTTGGGAGAGGATGTTCATTCCTCAGGTACCAAGAGAGCAGGGTAATTTGCCCAGGCTGAGGCAAGCACTCTCTTGAATTAATTCCTCACCAAGTTATGGAGGGATACAGGAGCCTTTCCCAGCCATCTGAGGTGTCAGGGACATTGAAGAACCCTCTGAAATAAATGCAGATACTGTTGTTTCCCTCTCCCAAGCCAGCCTTTAGACCTAACAGGGCAGAAGCCTTTACCTGTAATTAGTTTCATGTGCTTTAACCAATCGAATTAGAAAACAGATTTCTGTTTTTAGCTTTCTTTGATAATGTTACTGATGGTGGCCAGTGGCAATGATACCAGAGTGGCAAAAACAAGGTGATGGGGGTTACAGGTCTGCTTATTCCCTCATGCTATATTTGTACTCACTCCCAGCATGCTGTACAATATTGCCCTGAGATCTTATGTGTTTAAACACCTCTGTTTAATTTTCCAGCTCCATCCATGAGTTACAGTTGCTATGGTGATATAAGTGCTCTTCAAACCCCCACAATCTCCTGTAAAGCTATAAAAGCCCCGGACTGTGGTAGGTATCATTCATTGCTTGATTTGCCAACTTGTTTGTACCTGACAGACAGATGCTTTGCCTTTCCTTATCATCAAATTAAATGTGGTACAGCTATCAAATTAGTTAAAGGGGAAGCAACACCTTCTCCCCCAAAATGGCAGGTTCTGTGAAGACTCCAGGCCTGGTGGGAAGCAGTGGAAAGCAGTCCCACAGTCAGGATGCTCAGCCTCAGAAAAGGGAAATGGTGCAAACCCTTTTCAATCAAAATGGTTTCTTCATCAGCCAGGACTTTAGAACCACCATCCTCACAAAATCCCAGGACCTGTCAGCTTGATACCTTGAAAAACTTGACTGCAGCTATCCAGGCATGGATCTGAATCCACTTCCTTTTTTTCAAAATGTTCCAAAATTACTTCCAAAAAACCTGCACTTTTCTCTACACAGAGGGACAAATCAGGTGTTACTGCAGTTTGACTGGTCAGTGGTAGTACACCTCTCACTTTTTTCTAATGCAATTTGAAATTTTACTTTCCTGATCCCAGAGCCCCATTTCCAGCAGTGCATTCCCTTCATCATCCTCACGTACTGCCACAACACTGCCAGAACCGATGGGGCTGTGCTTGTTCCTCAAGCACCACTGCCTAGAGCAGTGTGGCTCCATTTTCTTCAAAACTTGAGTTACTCCTTTGATACACACAGTTGAGAAGTAAGCAAGGGGTTTGGACAGGAGGGTGTGTAAGTCTTCCTTTTCCTACGCCTCAGGACTTGCCACGATACGGAAGACTGCTGAAGTAGACATCGTACGCCTGAGGAAATATGAGGTCCCAATTAAGAGAGTAGCCACAAATCTCTGCTTGGACCCTGCACTCATTGCTGCCATCATCTCTCAGGAGAGCCGAGTTGGTCTGCTCCTGAACAATGGCTGGGACCAGGATCGGCGCAAGTACGGCTTGATGCAGGTACATCAAAGAGATGGGCATGAGTAACAAAATAGCAATGGAGTGTATATCCCAAGGCTTTACCTTAGCAAATGACTGCTCCGTGTTTGAGACATCACTTAAAAACATCCTCTCTGCATCAAAGGGTTGTGCTTAGGTGTTATCCTGAATAAGGTCACTTCGATGAATCACAGCCCGGGAGTACAAAGAAGAGGGAGAAGCTGCATCAGTGTTTGCCTACAAAGGGAAACTTATTTTCTTGCTTGGCTTTTCTAGATTGGCCGGCAGCAACAGCCTTTTGGAGTGTGGGACAGTGAAGAACACATAAATCAGTGCTCAACTATCCTGGTTCTTGCAATTAATGAAGTACGGGCAAGACATCCTACCTGGACCTGGGACAGGCAGCTGAGAGGTATGTGATGGGCTATATACTACAAAGGGGCACGCTGAGTGATGGAGGTGCTGTGCATTTGTTGGTGTCAGTTTCCAAGGGAAGAAGAACATTAGTCTGGTAGGTTTTACAGCATCTGCTGCAAAACCAACAAGCCCACAGAAATTTATAGGTTAAGAGAGGCAGTCCCAAAACAGCAGACAGGTAAGAGATCAGCACAAGCAGCATCCCAGCTCAAAGCACCATCCACAGGGCCTCATGTTTCTCCTGCAGAAGGACTGTACCAAGCTCCTTGGCTGCTTTGCTGCAGTAGGAAGCAGCAGGAAAACAGCACAGCCTGGGAGTTACTGAAACAGCATGGAAGCACTGGGCAAAGTGTGTTGGGCATAGCCATGACAGGTTGCCTCTTGACTTCAGTGACAAAAGCCCACAGTGACACTACATTGGGCAGCTGGGTCACTGCTAGTTAATAGCCAGATCCAGGACCTCTTTGAATACCTTGGAAAAAGAATTGTGCTCAGTCAATACGAATAGGTCTCCTGTTATGCTCTTATCAGTTAATCCTATCTGTGAAATGGCTGTCAGGTAGATAAATTGCCCAGGAAAGTGGTAGAGTCACCATCCCGGGAAGTATTTAAAAACCATGTAGATAAGGCACTTCAGGATGTGCTCTACTGGGGATGGTGATTTAGATACAGATAAATACATTTATTTTATTGTGGGGTGGGATGTTGATGATGCAGTGATCTTAGAGGTTTTTTCCAACTGCAACAATTCTGTGATACTGTGAAATAAGGTAGACACCAACTAAACAAAAGCCACTGGTGAAGGCAAAAACTGAGGCACTGCAACACAGCAGGCTTATTGTAGCAGTCTGTTAAGCTGATTGTATCAAGGGAGCTTGGGACCTAGGTTTGGTTATCTTCATGCTGGTTTGTTCACCCTACATTATTTCTTGCTTTCCCATCCTTGCCTTTTTAGATGGCACCCTTTTCCAGGACTAGAATGCCATTCCCACCTGAATTTGGAGAGAGTCATGAGTTACTGAGTTACTTCATTATAGAAATAAGGATTTTGTAAAATAGTTGCCTTCTTTTTTTTTTTTTTTTTTTTTTTTTTTTAGAGGGAAGCACAATTAGCAATTTTCCCAAGACATTGTGTAGGTTTGGTGAGGTGCACGGCCCTTTTGGCTAGGATTTTTTACTTTAAAATATCTTTCTTGCCTATAAGCCCCCAAATAATGCCTTTTTAACTTTTTCCAGGGGGGATCTGTAACTACCGTGCAAAAACGGGCAACCGCATTACCTACGTGGAAGACCCGTGTGGCAGAGACAGCTACTATGCCAACAGCGTGATCAGCAGAGCCCAATACTTCAAGAGTCACGGGTTCTAGTTCATAAACCCACGCCACCACCCAGCCTCTCCCCTACATAGACGATCCCAGTAGTGATTGTAATACCCAGAGCAATTCCTGAGGGTTCCTGGCAGGATTGGTGCCGGTGCTCACCAAGGCACACTCCAGTTCCCCACTCACCTACGGGCAAGCTCCGTGCTGCCCTCCCAGGGAACCTCAGGGGTGACAAACCACAAGCTTTGGATGGCAGATTGGGGCAGATGAGCAATGCTGAATTAGGAACAACGCTTAATTCCTGTTTGAAGATGAACCCAGAGCTGTTTGTGCCTCGCTCAGGTGTGGGCACACAAGCATCTCTTCTTGAGCATTGCCTGTGCTCTCCGTGTGTTCCATCTCCTTCCCTCTCCCTTTCTCCAACCAATAAGGGGGAGAAGCATCTGAGCTGACATCTTCCTTCCCCTTGGTGGTGCTAACTACTGGGCAATGAAGACACTTCTCAACAAGCCTCTGATTGCTGCATGTTTGTTCCCATGGTCAGCCTTGTGGAGGGCAATCCTAAAAATACTTCTGTTAGTCTCCCAAGCTATGGAGTCCATGGCCATGGTGGGACTGGAGATATCCTTAATGTGAAAAGCAGCCTCACACAATGGGAAAACCTCTAGAAGGGAAGTACTACGTGTGCCATAGCAGTCATGCAAAACACCTTTCCATCAGAGAGCAGCCCTTCCAACAGGAGCTGGCCCCTTGTGTACCCTCCTCAGGAGCTGTATCACAAAGATAGTGTTGGTAAAATACCCCCTCAGCCTTTCCTGCTTTAGCCTTGGCACATTTATGCTGGGTTTCCTCCAAGTTTAAAAGCTTTCAGCATCTGTCTCTCTGCCAGGAATCCTAGCTTCTAATTAGGAGAGAATTAGCTCTGGGTTTATAAGCTCTGCTTGAAAGTGTTCCTCAATGTGGATGGGTCTGGGTGCAAATTTAAGTTGACTGAGAATAATTCTGAAAATAAGAGAGAAAATAAAGATAAATGTTGAATCCCAATCCTTTTTCTTTTTTTTCCTTTTTTCTTTTCTTTTTTTTTTTTTATTCACCCAGTGGATAGCAAATTAAATAGGTAACCTAATTTGGTACTCTTGGAATGATTCTCAAACTCAGCTTGAGCACAAGGAGAGGAAAATGGTGCTGCAGCCTGGGGTGGGTGGGAAGAGCTGGACTCAGAAGCAGGCCGTGAGGCAGCCCAAATACAGCTGCTGCCCCCAGAACCTGTGAACAGGGGAATAAGGACATTCACATTTAGTCTTTTGAATAACCATTTTGGGAGCATCAGGACAACTTTCTGCTGGCTGTCACTCTTGCCAGTGCATAATGTGTCTGGTGGCCCCTGCCCAGGGCTGTGCTGGGGGCCTGTCAGGCAGGGTTGATGCAGGCAGAGTGAGAGATGGTTTGGAGGCAGTTCCTGAGAGTGGAGCAATTTTAATGCTGTGCTCCTTGTCTTGCCAGTCACTTACCTGCTTACTGACAAGGCAAGGACTGTGGGTGATTAAAGCATTTGCAAGCAAACTCATTTTCTCACCTTTGGAGACCAGAGGGAGCTTCAGGATGCCTCTAATGTTACTGATTAATTTTTTAAGACTATAGAAAACAGTTCAGTGCTGAGCAACTGGAGGTCTTAAACTACATAGTATTTAGTCTTCAGCAAATTCTGCACCATATTTGGATAATTTTAGTAAAATCATGACTTTGTAATACAAACTTGTGAAACATATCACATGGTTTGATCTCCTCTACTTGAAATAACATGTAAAATTCATAAGTTGAAGTCTTTGCTGCATTATGTTATATAAACCTCTCTGTTACACAGACTGCTTATGTTAAACCTTTGAATGCATTTTCTTGGCAGATCAGTACAAATGTCAAATGGGCCAGGGAGTCTCATTGATGCATCTGTGTATATAGTTGTTTTTTTGAGTTTGGAGGATGAACAAGAGGGGAGCTTTCTTCGGTTCCCTTCATGTCACCCTTAATTGCTGACAAGCTGTCTGTCTGTCACCAGTACTGGTGTTGCCATCCCTGGGGATGTTTGAGTTCCTCAGGAGTCCAATTTCTGCATGCATTACCAATGAAGCTGCTGCTTCATGTTCTGGTAGCAACACCCAAGGGTCTGTAGATCTGTCTGCTGCCTTGTGTAGCATTACTATTTTTAAAGTCCTGATTACAGCAATTCTATATTTTGTTGCAAATATTATTTAAGGGAATTGACACTTTGTAGTAAGTTAGGGAAATCTCTGTGGAAAGTGAGTTGAAATATAATTGCTTGCAAAAATGTCAGGAAGGAGTAAATAATTAAGGAAAGTCCAAGTTGGCACACTGCCTTAAGATTTGAGCAAGAACTTCCTTGTCAAACAGTGTGATGAGATTGCTTATAGAATTGTAGAACCATAGAATCACTAAGGTTGGAAAAGACCTCTAAAATCAAGTCCAACCACCAACCCAGCATCACCATGTCAACTAAACAATGTCCTGAAGTGCCACATTCACATGGGTTCTTTTAATGCCTCTAGTGATGGTGACTCCCCCACTTCAATGGGCAGCTAGTTTTAATGCCTGACCACTCTTTCAGTAAAGAAATTTTTCCTAATATCCAATCTGAACTTCCTCTGATTCAACTTGAGGCCATTTCCTGGTGGGAGAAGAGATCCATCCCCCCCCCGCTACAACCTCCTTTTAGGTTTCCCTTGTCTATGTTTCCTGGTCTATACCACTGGTGTGCCCAGGGCTGCTGCAGTCCATTCTTGGTCACTCTTTGGATCTGTGGCCTATTAAAAACACAAGCAGCTTGCAAAAGTAAGTGATCTAATATCAGAAAAAGCAAAAGCACATGTAAGCAAAGTGAAAAGCAAAATCAGAGGGGAAATAAAGATCACAGAATGGTTTGGGTTGAAAGGGACCTTTAGAGGTCATATAATCCAACTCCCCTGCAGTGAGCAGGGACAGCTTCCATTGGACCAGATTTCTTTAAGCCCCATTCAACCTGGCCTTGAATGTTTCCAGGGATGGAGAATCACAGATGACACCTGACTACAACACTGAGAAAGATGCTAGAATAAAGGATTGAATGATTTCTTCACAAGCACCTGAGGAACAACAGCAGCCAGACAGTCAGGAGGGCTCTGGAAACTTGGTTTAGCAGGTAAAATCCACCTCAGGACAGACAAAATCCGTATTTAAGGGGGTAAGTGGCCACAAGTGAAGCCATGACTGTGCTGTATCATGAGCCTGATAGGGCTTCCAGCAGCAATCTGAAGTGCCCTCATATGTGAGGGGCCTTAAGATAAAAAGAGACAACATTGGTTATCAGCAGCCTATGGTCAGACTGGTGAGGCACTTCAAGTGGAGCTGCACAAATCCTCCTGTCGAAGTTGAGCCCCAGCCGGTACCAAACAGGCTTCTGCCCCCACCCCCACTGTGGGACAGAGAGGAAAGAATCCACCCAAAGGCCCCTTAATAGAGACAAGGACAGGGAGGTTTTCATTCCCTAATTACAGTACTGTGCCAAACAAGACAGACTTAATTTGTGGAGAAAAAAAAAAAAATGTACCGGGAGAAAGAGAACACACAACCAGATATTAACACCTTCCCCCCTCCACCCCTCCCTTCTCCCCGGTCCCGGGTCCCTTCCCTGCCGCCTCCCCCTCAGGGCACAGGGAGGGGCAGGGGGGGTTTAGGGTCAGTTCCCCACACGCTGTTTCTGCCGCTCCTTCCTCCTCAGGGGGAGGACTCCTCACAGCCTTCCCCTGCTCCAAGGCGGGGTCCCTCTCCCGGGAGAGTCCTTCAGGAACCCCTGGGCCATGAGTCCCTCCCACAGGTGCAGTCCCTTCCTGTGGGAACTTGCACTACCCAGAGCATCCCACCTCCCTGCCACAGGCTGAGTAACTTCCCAAAGCATAAGTGAGGTTAATTGCTTTGGCGACCTTGTATGAGATTAGCTTGTCCCCCCAAGGCATAATTAGGATCATTCATTTCTTATCCTACTCTTATTAAACTAATTAGCAATAGAGGAAAAAAGATCAAGAGCGTGAAAAAACCCACACAACAAGGATGCAGCTAACCAGAGACTCTTTCATGCCTTAACCCCATGAGCCACCCTGCTGTAGCTCTTGGCTTTCCTGAAACATCCAACAACTGGAAAGGTTTCTTGTTGCAGGGCAGGCAAGGAGAAAATTGGTCCCATGTCTGTCCTTTAAATCAGGTTTTATTTTATGAATTCCCTGCTTGTTCAACCACATCTCAGTTGATTCAGATAAAGGCCCAGACAGAGTTCATCAGAGTTTTGTTTTGGCAGATGCGAAAGATTAAAGAGTAGCTGGTACCTGAGCTAGTCCAGTGCCTTGCAGTCTGGCTTCTGGGTAAAGCAGAATCGTCTCTTCCATGTGACTGCTGTGATTGATGAACTGACAGTTCACCAGCGCTACTTATTGACTGGATCATCATGGACTGTCTATATGTGCTACAGGTAGAGGTTGTACAACTATTACATACACAAACTATTTAATTAGCAGGACTGTTGGGTTGCTCTATATGCATACTGAAGAGCTGGCTGGGCTGTTGTGTCCATAGGCTGATGGCTAACAGTCCAGTATCTTGCAGGTGGCCAGGGGCATCCCTCAGGAACTGATCCTGCAGTCAGTACTTGCTTAATGTCCTCAGCAACAACATGGGCTATGGAGAGACAGCAATCCTAGCAAGGTCCCCCCAACAGGGACAGGAGTGCTGGTCAGGGGAATGCAGGCAACCTGGACAAGAATCTCATGGAAATCCACTACAGGCAGTGCTAGGTCCTGCACCTAGAACAGAAAAGCCCCAGGAACCAGTACATGCTGGGAAGTAGCCAGTTTGAAAGCAGGTCTGCAGAGAAAGCACTGGGGGGCCTGGTGGACAAGCTGACCATGAGTGGACAATGCACTGTTGCAGTAAAGGTGGCCAACAGCCTCCTCTACTGTGTTAGAAAAAATATCACCAGCAGGTCCAGGGAGGGTGATCCTTCCCATCTGCTTAACACTTGTGCTGATTTTTGGGCTCCCCAGTACAAAACGGATCCTAACATACTGCAGGCCAGTGCAAGCCATCGAGGTGTATCACAAGCAGAGGACAGTGGACCTAGATCTGTTCAGCCTAGTGAAGACAAGGCTTCTGGGGAACATTTTCATCTACTTCCATGGAGCTTATAAAGAAGATGGACTCATGCTTTCCTTGGAGGTGCACAGAAGGGGTGTCAGAGGCAACAGTCATATGTTGCAACAAGGTAAGTTTTGACTTGATAAAAGAAAGGGAATTCACAAAAAAATAGTGGGGGGGTTAAGCACTGTACCAGCTTGCACAGAGAGGCTTAGGAATCTCCCTCCTCAGGGGTGTTCATAACAAGACAGAGCAAGGATATGAGAAGCCCAATCTAGCTTCCAAGCTGACACTGCTTTGAGCAACAGGCTGGACTAGAGACCTCCCAAGGTCCTCTCCAACCTCACTCTGTGCTTCTGTTGCTCTCTGAAAATGCAGCCAAAGGAGAGAATGGAAAATGTAGATGTCATTTTCTCAGTACACATGGTGAGAGATGATGAAGGAGGCACTCACGAGGGTTCTGCACAGCTTACCACACAGAGGAGCTCTCCACATTAGCTCTGGGAGTGACAGCACAGTTCAGGCATCAATTGTTCAAGGGATGAGCAAAGGAGGTCAGCAGAACAGTGATGCTGTCACAAGTGTAACAGGCCTGGACTGAAACAGCTCACCTAGCATGTTAAGTTGCACTTTGGCATTTGTAGTCCTTCTCCCAGCAAACCTTGGCTTTTCTTTTAGATAAAGAAGCAATGTTTTAAGAAGGTTGTTTTGGATCACTGTGGCACATTGAAACACAGACTCAGTCACTCTTCCAAACTGAGACAAAAGTTTATTTACCTGAGGGTCCTGTTTATAATCTAGCCCTTCTGCAGGGTCTTCTCCCTGACCTCTCTTGGTATTTTTCTACAGCTTTCCAGTGATTTTCCATCCTCCCCTTGTTAAGCAAGGTAGCTTCATTTATACATTCCTTTCGTAACAGGTCACATCAGCTTCACCTCTTCTGACATCTCCCCCTTCTTTGTTTTGCAATCTCATCAGCATTGCAAAGAAGAGTTGGCAGAAGTTTAACCATACCTGGGATACAAACTAAAAGACAAACAAAAATCAGCAAAACTAAACCTCTCAACAAAATGATTCTCCTCAACAACCCTGCAAAAGGGATCCAACCATTTTCAACTTCAGGTTTTTGGATGAGGTCCTTCAAGGTTTGAATGCTTTTATGCACCAGCTCAGAATGATCAGAGAGGCTCACACAACACAAGCCACCAAAATCCTCACAGCCATGTTCATAACCAAGGAGAAGAAAAATCAGTGGCTGCATGACCTTGCAAAGCTGCCTGTCTCATCAAATCCACATCAAGTACCAAAGCAGAAGGGGCTTGCTGGTGTGGCCATGACAGGCACAGAACATCCTGGCCAGTTACGTTGGTATTAAGGTCCCAAATTTTAATATAAACGTTCCCTTGCTGTATACTTTGTGTCTTTCCAGAGTGTTTTTCTATTGGGGTCACATAATTTTCCATTCAGTTTAAAAAGTTTAAGACACGAAGCCCTTTTTGTAAGAGTTCCTGGGTGGTGTATCCCACACTTCCCTTTTTTTGTTTTGTTAACATGGCTTTTAAAGTGCCATGCACTCGTTCAACAATAGCTTGCCCAGTCAGGGACTGAGGAATTCCAGTGATATGTGTGATACCCCATTGTTGAAAAGACTCAAGGATGGGTTTTGACTTCTATGCTGGCCCATTATCTGTTTTTACTTGTGCTGGAACATCAAGAACTGCAAATGCAGGTAGAAGATGTCTCTTAACACCACAAGATTTTTCCCCAGTATGAGCAGACACAAAGAAAAAGTGTCAGTGGAAACAGGAACATATTTTAGATGGCCAAATTCCATAATATGTGTGACATCCATCTGCCAAATTTGTAAGGAGTTTCAACCTTGTGGATTAGAGCCTACATGCAGTAAGGGCTGCAAGACCTGACAGTCAGGACACACAGCAACAGTTTGACAAGCCTGCTCCTGAGTGAGATGAAAAGAACACTTGAGTGCTCTGGCACTCTGACAATAAAACCCGTGAGACAGGTGTGCTTGTTGAAATAAATCTGGTTCCTGAACCATATCTGCTAGAAGGTCAGCATTCTTATTGCCTTCTGCCACAGAGCTAGTATGAGAATGGGGTTAGTATGAGAAAGAACACAAACCACAAAATAAGGAGTAGTGTGATGGTTTAACAAATACTGAAGCTCCTTCAACAAGGCAAAAAAATGGGGATCAACAGTCTCCTCAAGATAAACACCTTCCAACCTAGTAACAATACCTGCTACTGAAGCCCAAAAAGGCCTAACAAAACTAGAGACAAAATTTTGAGCATTTAAACAGCAAAAGTATTTATTGCAATGTTGAGGAACCCCCAGCTCATGCTGGACAAAGAGTTCCGAGGTGTTAGTAAAAACCTAGGTAATTTATACAGTTTTCAGGGGAGGTAACAACATCTTTACATACATATTCATAAGACTGCAACATGTAATTATAATATTCATAATAGGTGGAGTCAGGGTGAAGTCTGGGCAGAGTTGTCTTTTGGGGAGATATTCCGGGGTCTTCAGGGGGTCTTCGGAAGAAGTATGAGGTCTTCCTCAGGCTTGAACTTTTTACCTTTCTTGATTTTGCTGACTCCACTATGGTGTTGCAAGACAGTGATGGACTCAAGCCATTATTTTACTTCTTATCTGCTAGATACAAGAACTCAAGCCCTTACTTTGCTTCTTATCTGCTAGTCATGACATCTTTATGTTCTTTTGTGTAGGTGTGTTTACATTCTTTTGGTGCATGGTCAGTTCTGACTATATTTTGTTTTAAGAACAGGGTCTATATTCTGAGTTAACTTCAAAACAGGAGTTAACCTCTTCAGAGCTTTGCTCTGTTTCACTACATAAGCAGTCAGTAACAATATTAATGGCTCACAACAGATGTCTGAAACACCTCACAACCACCTCTAGTTCTGCTGTTTGGGGGGAGCCAGGCACTGTTTGAATGTCATTTTTCCAGTGCCCCTGCCTGTCCCTCCAGACAATGACTGATTTTCCAGTTCAGCCTGAGCCATCTGTAAATAAAATTAAGGCCTATGGTAGTGGAACAGAGCTGATATTGAGATCTAAGTCAGGCAGTAAATGACCAAGGGAATCAAAAAACTGGTGACGAGGGAACTGAACATTGAGGCATCCATTACAATCAGACAGTGCCACTTGGAACAAAAGGGATGGTTGTAAAACCAGATCAATTTGTTGCTGTGTAAAAGGGAGAAAAATAGTGGCAGGGTCAATGCCTGTCAAAAACAATAAACAGGAACAACCTTGCTCTATTACCATGGCTAGGAACCCCTGTCTGCTAACAACAGTTTTTGCGAACTGATGTGGTAAAAAGACCCATTCCAGAACAATTAAGGGATTTTTATTCTGCAAAACCCATTGTCCTAATAAACCAAAAGGCTGGAATGATGATTAAAAAACAGAGTGAAGCAGGTGTTCCCTCAGTAACATGATGAGCTTGCTTGTCAAATAGAAACTACTGCAGAGATTTTACTGAGACCTTGTCACACTTCATGGGTCAAAGATCAGGGCAATGGTAAGTCTGGATCACCTTTTAACACTGAAAACAGAGGATGCATATCTTTCATGGTAATCCCTAAAAGATGTCAGATGCAGTTAATAGCTCCTAGCAGCCTCTGAGGGTCATTGAGAGTTTGCACACTTGCTGCAAGTTTCATTTCCAGTGAATGGAATTTCATCCAGTGATGGTTTGATTTTGTATCTAACCAAGATATTGCCACGGAGCCATAATCTGAAATTTTTCAGGTGCTACACGACATCCTGCTTCTTGTACATGAGCAATAACTGCTGCAAGAACACCATCTACTTGTTTTCATTCTTTTGCTGCTATAAAGATATTGTCTATATGGTGGTAAATGAGAGTACTTGGAAACTGGTCTTGTACTGGGGCAAGTACCTTGGCAACAAACCACTGACAAGTGGTGGGACTGCTGAGCATGCCTGCGCGTATCGATCATGAGGGGCTGAGGCATTTATGGAAGGAAGGGAAAAGGCAGAATGTGGAGCATCCTGAGAATTCAAGGGAATTGATATTTTAAATAAAGATATTTTGTATGTCTATGATTACCAGTAACCAGTCCTGAGGTATCATTGTCAGGGAGGGCAAACCATGTTGCAGCATCCCCATGGGTTCAATTACCACATTCACAGGGTGCAGGTCCTATAACAGCCTCCATTTCCCACTTTTCGTTTGAATCACAAGGACCGGAGTACTCCAGGGGCTCGTAGAGGGGACAATGTACCTTGCATGTAGTTGTTCAGAAACCAAGGTTTGGAGATGAAGCAGCTTCTCCTTTGATAGTGGACATAGATTCACCCAAACCGTGTGGTCAGTCAACCACATAAGGGCTGGAGTGTGCTTCCTACCAGCAGCCCCTATCAAAAATGCATCCCCAGTTTCAAACCCCATTATCCAAGACAGTCTCTGCCCCCCAGCATGGTGGGTAAAGGCAAAATGTACGGTTTGACTGTAGTGGTACGCCCTTCAGGTCCATAAATCAAAAGTGGATCTTTACTTTGTTGAGGGGATGTGCCACTGCTGACCCGTGCGAGCACCGCATCAGCCTGGACCAAGGGACAGGAAGGGGCCCATTCGGCTGGGGCAGCTACGGTGATGTCCCCACCGCTATCAAGATACTGAGGTATCCACAGTCAAGGGGTGAGGCAATCCACGTTGTAACAGTGGCCTCTGGTGATACAATTGTTGCTACTGGTAAATCTGGGGCATTTCACCCAAAACTGCCTTCTGCCCCGCTTTTAGAGGTTTAGGCAAGCCCTAAAATATATGATCTGTGCTATCTTTTGGCCTGCTGGCACAGTACAAGGAGGGCTAGGGGTCCAGAGCATTATATTTATTTCACCAGTAAAATCAGAATCAGTCAATCCAGGAAGCACACAGAAGCTTTACCTAGTAATAGACGACTGACCGATCAACACAAGAGCTCACGGCACTCCCCAGAGGTCCATAAACACCACTAGGGACAGTCTATACCTCAGTTGGACTGTGCGAGAAGCAGACAGGTCCATCCCTGCGGCTGTTCTGGCACAGCATCGGCTTGCACTGCAAGCGCCTCCTGAGGGTTCTGCCCCCGGTTTCAGGGGGGAGAAAGGGTGACCATCTTTATCAAACTTTGAGCAGCAGACATTGGCAAAATGCCTTCCTTTTCTGCAATGGGGGCATACTCTAGGCTCCTTTTTCTTTTTATTGATTTGCAAAGATGGACGTGCTCGTCTGAAATGATGCCGTTTTTCAGAGGCATCTGTTGAAAATTGTTGAAAATTTAGATGTGCGAGAGCCTCAGCAATCAGAGTTACGGTATGTGAACAGGACCTGTCTTTCATCATTTCAATAGGAGGATTCTGGTCTTGTAAGGGCCTCAATATTTCTGACAATCAGCATGAGTATTTTCAACTGCGAGCTGTTTAAACTTTATAACATGGGCTGACATGTTATCTGTTTTTTTCTCAAGCAGTCTAAAAATTTCATCAAGGGTTCAGGGACAGACTGAATCTCGTACCTGATACGGGTTGGTGGGACTGATACCAGCACATTTCAGTCTCATAAGGCTGTGGCAACTTGACTGCTTCTGATACTGCGGAGCATTTTTGTTAGAAGTTTTAGAGCCCACGCATCCTTTTAAGGCTTCCCAGGAAGTTCGCCAGGGTCCCAGCAATGTAGCAGCAGTTTTGTCATACCGCATTGCTAGATCCCACAATTGGAACCCGATTTTGTCCCATATTTCAGGATCGTACACCTTCTGCGTGTCCAAGGAGGGCTCCTGTTCCTTGGCCCATAAAAGCAATTGGTTTAAATCTGTGCTGTCTAAATCCTGACCTTGTTTTACTAGTCTATGTCTAAGCACAGACAAAACATCTTTCTGTTCCATTATAATATGATTCCCCAGTTTCATTCTCGGCTGCTTACCTCCTGTGCTGCAGCGAGGCAATTGAGGGTGCTCTCAAATTTTTTCTCTCACGAATCCTTTAAATTCAGCGGAGCTGCGGCACTGGCACGGAATATAATCCACGTTATTAACGTCCCTGTTTGGGCACCATTTGTGGCACACTGAAACATGGACTCAGTCACTTTTCCAAACTGAGACAAAAGTTTATTTACTTCGGGGCCGTATTTATAATCTAGCCCTTCTCCCCTCTCCTCCTCTCCCCTCAACCCCCGGCCCCCTTCACCTCTCTAGGTATTTTTCCACAGCTTTACAGTGATTAGCTTCATTTGCACATTTCTCTCTTATCATCTCACATCATCTTTGCAACTTCTCACATCTCCCCCGCCTTATTCTTCTGAATTCAGGCTTCTGGGGAGAATAAACCAGAAGGACAAAGCAGAGCAGAGCAGAGTGGCTGGAAAAGCCAGCACTGCAGTGCCACCACAGAAGCATAAGCCCTGTGGGAGAGGTGAAATCATGGAGCCTGAGAGTCCTTGGAGAAGACAGAGAGGGCACAGAGACAGGTTCAGCTAATCTAACAACTACAGCAACCTAGTTAATAAACAACTCAAGTGATACTTGCCTTGCTCCATCTAAAAATGAGGAGAAATCCCCACTCCACTATTCCTTTTCAGCTTCTCCTTTTGTGAGACTCACAAGAGATAACGTTAAAATATCAGTCTCCTCAAACTGGTATGCCAGGTACGAGGCACGCATCTGCCAAAGTATTAAATAATGAAGATAAACCTGGGAGAGGAGCATAATCCTTTCATCACAGCCAGACCTGTGCAGCAGCTCTTGGGAAGATGCTGTTGGAGGTGGGGTGAGATGCAGTGCATTCACACTGGTGAAGAAAACGGGGGGGTGCAAAGAAAGCGTTGTGTTGGAGGAAGTAATTTGGATCTCTAGAGGACAGATGCTTGGTGTGAAACTGGGAGCTTAACATCAGGTTTGAAGCCTCCCCATTTGGTGTTCTCATAGGCGCATATCAGGGGTTAACAGATAAGGCGGGGACTGCTGGTCCTGACTCCTGGGGGGTTGGGGGGAGGGAGGGAGGGAAGAATGACTTCATGACTTCTGAGGGAACACTGTAGTTTTTCCACGGAAGGACTCCCATTAAACTTTTTCAACTACTCCGATTTCCATTTTGGGGAAGATTTGCTTTGTGAATCCTGTCAATGAGTTCAATGTTGTAAGTCATTCATATCTGTATGTTTGTGGTTGGGATGGTGTAATAAAGCTGTTTCTGATAAGTTTGTAAGGAGCTTGTATTTGTGATTACTTGCTGAATCTCGGACCTAACTGAAACAGAAAGCTATTAGCACAATGGGGAAGTCCCACTACTAAAAAAGCTGTGCCCAACAAGTCCTCCTGCACTTTGCTCTCTGCTCCCTACACACCCTTTGGGGACTGACTGAAGCCTTAAAAGACATCAGCTAAACTCCTATACCCACAGTGGACAATACTTTTTTCCCCTCGTGGTATTTTTGCCACATGAGTTGGTGGGCGAAGTGTTGTGAGTGTGCAGAAATGTGGTTGGGGAGCTAAGGGAGGAAGAGGTCTCTCAGGGACAGGCAAAGAGCTTGGTGGATGGAAGCAAGGGGCTTCAGGACCCTCTGGCTTGGGCAACTGCAGGCAAATGACCCCTGGCTAACGTGACTCGGGTATCCTTAGCATTGGTGTTTTCCCCAGGTGGCAAAAGCAGTTTTAGAGACTGGAAAGACCTGTCTCTTTGTAGTCCCTCTATTTGCAAGCAGGTGAATGCTAGAAACATCTCTCCCTCACAGCAGAAAGAAATGTTGAGGGAAAGGATTGCTTGGGTAATTTCAGGGATGTGTCGGGCTTGTTAAAAATATTACGGGGAAAAAAAAAAAAGCTGAACCAACAAGGGGTGATGACATTTTTTCTGCTGACAAGCGATGTCAGCAGAGCGTATTGTAACAGGAGCACCCTCAGGTGGGGGGTGATGGGCCACCAGTGTGAACATGGTCAGTCTCTCAGGAAATGGCTAGCACTGGTGGTAGGGCTGTAGGCCCCTCCATGTCACATATGTGAGGGCCATCCCTCTTTTCTTAAGCAATAGGGATACAGCCCAGGATGCTGGGACATGACTGGGGCAAACACCTGCAAAACTCCTGGTTGCCAGGTGGGTCTTTAGCTCAGCCCTCACCACAACTCCTTCCAGGAACAGGGTGGGAAATATAAGCTGTTGCTGGAGAGAAACCCAGATAAAAATAGAGTAGTTTTCTTTATCTTTGGAAATATGATAAATGCCACTCAAGAGAACACACGTGCCACCATGCTAACATCTATAGGGCAACAGGTTCTGTTTACACAAGGAAAAAAATACTTGTCAAGTCTCACAAAACCACAGTCCAATACACTTCATCACAGTGTCAGAATACCAGCAAACAGAAGGTAGATCTTCCTTCTCTAATAAACTTCCTGAAACTCCAGTCCTATGCTAGAAACTGAGCTGTGGATGAGTAGGTAAGATACCACCACCCAGAGCAGGAGCTCTTCTCATACCTTTCAGTAATGCCATCTCCTTGGTGGCTCAAGGGTTGCAGGTTTTTGCCATGTGAAATTTCTGCTTGAATAAGGATGATGATTTTTGTCATGTAGTTCTGGATTTAGGTCACCTAAATTTAGATAGCTGTCATCCATATGTGAACCTCTCTCCTTAGGTTCCCCTCACTGAAACGGGTGCTTGCAGAGTGCGACTCACCCTAAAGTTGGTAGCCACAATTATTTAGACAGCTTGCACCTGGAAAGTGTAAGTTTCTGAGTGTAAAGAATATTTCAGGAGACTATGGAAAAGCTGTCCAGGTGTGGCCAAGGCAGTCTGTACAGAGAATATGGGCAGAAAATAAAGGGCACTCATAATGGAACCATTGCAACACAGGACATTGAACACTACTCATTTTTTTTTCTGAATTAAATATTGAGGTGTAAGATTTAGAGCAAGTTATCAAGATGTTATAGAAGACACAAGTTTGAACCACCAGCAGAAGTGCTGGAGCAGGAGAGATGCCATCTTACAAAACGATACACAATTCCATTTGTGTGTTTCTTTGCTAATCCAACCAAGAGTATTACCCCATGAGCTCCGCAAGAGTTTCCTTGTGTTTATTCAACAAGTAGTGACATATATTAATGTCTTAATGTGTGACAGTGTTGCCCGATTTTCAAGCTGCTCTGCGTTCTCAAGAAGAACCGCCCTATGTATTCTTCTGGGTAAATCTGGCATCCCTCACTGCCTCACCCCAAGCATCTGGGGACGTGCTTTCCAGGGCCTTGAAGCAGGAGACTTTGATGCACTTCCTCCTCACCCCTGCCCCCAAAACCTCATCTGCCTTTCAACTCTCTCTTCTAATAGAGTGCTTGGGTCTCCCTCTGCATCCTGCAAGAGGGAGGGGTGGCCCCTGAGGGATGGTTGGGCAGAGGGTGCAGGGCAGGACCTAGCCTCCTCCCCATCACAGGGAGTGACAGATGTATCCCATGCAGCTCCTGTGCCTGGCAGCCCATACTCTCTGGGCTGCAGCCTCCTCTTAGATTTTACTTACAGTCACTAAAGATTTTTACTGCTGGAACCTTTCTCTTTCACTTCTGCAAGTGCCTCCCAGGGCTGCATGGATTACTACAGCAGTGTAAAGAGAATTAAAAATTCTGGGACTTTGTGCAGAACTGAAAGACAGAGGGTTTATGCTACTGCAGTGAGTATCCAGTGAGTATCCTCTTCTGCCAGGCAGCTCCATTTCTCCGTGGCATGATAATCCCAAATCCTTCACATTTCCAAAGTGCTGAACACACACAGTGCTGCTGAACCTGCATAATATCCCTGCAGGTGACCATCTACCTCCTCCCAAAGGCAAGGTATACAAAATTTTGTCATAATTCTGTCTGTATTAGAAAGAGAGAGGTGAAAGACAATTTTAAGTTACTAAGAAAATACCTTTACTTTTGTTTTCAATTACAGGAGTCAGTGCTTCAGCAAAGATCCCTGGATGGAACTAAGACCTATGAGTCAATATAAAACACTCATTTAGAAAGCTGGCAAGAAACTGCATTGAACCAGTTCTGATTACTGGCATCATCTTTCAGGAAGCTCATGAGGGCAAAATACTGGAGAACGGTGGGGGCAACAATGGAAAGGGATTTGATGTAATTCAAGTGCTTGTTGATACTCCACTAAGACCTGATAAGCAAATGCCATATAAATAAAAATATTCCCCCCAAACATATCATCATACTGGAGCAGGGAAATTATTTCTTTTTGTTGTTTCAGTATTTCTAGTTTTAAAAAACCCATGTAAACCCGTGGAAAAATGAAACAGAAACTCAGGGAAACCCAAGGCACAAAAATACTTATTATGATGGAGAAAACAATACAGAGGAAATTCCCATTCTGGACAAAGGATCAACAGCTGAAAGGTAAAATATAGGCCACATTTTTTTCCAGGAGAGAAGAAAAACTTTAGAACAAGAACATACTGAACTAGTTCCTGTGTTCCTCAAAAAAGACATTTCTAACAGGCTGTTGCTTAGTTTTTCATCCTCACTTATTTCACCCCTCAAAAGACAAACTTACAAACTTTGTCAGTTCTGTGTTGTTTCTGTCCTTCCTTAGCATGGCAGCTTTGCTGAATGTTCACCACCATGCAGCAAATATTTATACACCCGAAATCTCCTATATATAAAAGCTGAGCTTTCCTTATCTGACCGTGAGTGTCCCAGACATTCAGATTACCAAATAGCTCTGTGGTTTACTTGAAGGGGCCAGCAGTTCCCTTTGTATCTCTATTGACAACAGAGATGAGATGTCTGTGCTTAGCAAATTGCAAAACTGTGCTGCACAAAGGGAAAAATCTGCCTGCCTGCTTCAAACCCCCTTGTGTTGCTGTGGGCTCATTTCACAGCCATCTCAGATACCTCTGGAGTAGCACAAATGCATCTGCAAGACAAAAATAACAAAATGTATGAGTATATTTTAACTCTCTTTTAAGAGCAGTAATTTTCAAGACTGAGTGAGAAGTTACAAGGATATTGGATATGATTCTTTTCTATTCTATCCTAGCTCAGTGTAAAGGAAGGGAATGTCCAGACCCAGATAAATGGTGTATGTTCATCAAGCTGCAAATATCTGAGAAACTAAAATCTCAGGTACATTTCTGATGTTTTGGTGGATCCAGGAATAACCATAAGTTGCTTGCAGAGCCCTACTTAAGTCAGAGACACTCCAATAACACCTCCCACTCCCTCTCCAAAGGCCTGGTGAGTGAAAGCTTTCAAGACCAGTAAAAGCAGAACATATTAGGCTGGATTTTTTCCTAATTTTTAAGTCTGTATTAGTTCTTTTGGTGCTTTATTTCAGGTGGGATTTGTGCTTATAGCTTATATCATTGGTGCTAAGAAGCAAAGCTACGAAAGAATAGATGTTGGCACCACCCATGATGACTGCTCCAACGAGGCAGTTGTACAAGCCCAGTATCACAAGGAACATGGATAATGGATTTAGTAATCTCCACTGAATAACTTCCTTACCATCACCTGTGTGACAGTCCTGAAAAAAACCAAGACATAGAGCAGTTTTATGTATCCTGCAAACTCATGCAGATGCAAAGGTATAGGAATGATTTACATGATTTAGAATTTTCAGGCTATGGCCTTAAATTAAAAAAATATATATATTCAGACACTAGTCACTGGATTGCTTTACAAACAATATGGTTTGGATTTTACAAAGAAAATATTATCAAAATCTGAGTAATTTTTTTCTGCTATTTACATATTTCTCTGAGTTATGAGGACTCACTTTGCCATTGATAATGTGCTGCCTTCCAGATCTTAAATCACATTTCTGCCAAATCTGTCCTTCTCTTAAGAAATCAAACAAAAAAGAAAGAAAAAAGAAAGCAAAATACTTCCTTGAGTATGAGCTTAATGATTTACTTTTTCAAAACTCCTTGACATTTTTCCATGGAGTAGTCATTCTTTTCCTGAGTGTTAATTTTTTCTATAAATATATAGAATAGAGATGGATGTTTTCAGTGATAAAGAACTAAGCAAACAGAAATTGAATAAAAGTGTTAGCAGCAAATAAAGCCTACCTCCAACAAATTTTTATTGTCATGTGTATTTGCAAAGTTTGGATAAGTACAATGTCAATTTTAGGCAGACAAAGAAATTGAAAAGGGACCAGGATGAAATACATATTTGCACTTCATAATATAAGTTTCCCCAACTTCTGCTTGCAGGAGAGTGACACTTGGAAAAACAGTAGTCTTTGAGTTCAGCATATTTTGGTGCTCTTATTTCTTATAGACCTAGCATTGAACTGTTTTGGGAATGGGAGGGTAGACAGGCAACAAAAAGAGAGGGGTAGATGCCTGCAGGACTGTGTGACAATCATTCTCTGGGGCCAAAAGAAGAGCTGGGTTAGGCCTTGGAATCCGAGCTATGCCTTTCCTGCCAGCATCCATGACAAGCACAACTTCTGGGACTGAGAATAATATGTCAAAATAATTAGAAAAAACATTGGCTGCGAGCATGTTAAATGGATAGGAAAATGCAATCCAAAGCCATTAACAGAACATGAAGTTATGATACAGGTCCTCCCAGGAACAATCCCAAACCACGTTGCAAACATCCAGCATGGATTTAAACAGGGTAAATACTGCTCAGACAACCTGTTTACATCCAGGGGTGAGATGACCTGCTTCATGGAAAAGATAGAGTATTTGCTTGCCAAAGTATCCTTATAGCCAGTGGTGAGATATGAATTGGAAAGATAGGTGGAAAATAGGGTAGAAACTTGCCAGGCCCCAGGTGTGATAGTCAGTGTCACAGGGTCCAGCTGGTGGCTAGTTGCTGGTGCCAGATCCTGCAGCCACTTCTGCTTTACAACTTCAGCAGCAATTCAGACCAGGGCACAGAGAGTGCTCCTAGCAAATTCATAGATGATGCCAAACATGGGGTCGTAGAGAGGGCAAACTTTGTGATGATTGATTAAGACAAGGCCCTGCAAGTGGGACTGAACAGCCCCATATGCTGCATGCACTGGCTGCATTAGCAAAATCCTATCCAGCAGTGGGGAAGAAGCAATCATTTCCCTCCCTTTCATGCTTGTGAGACGACACCTGGAGCACTGTCTCCAGCTTGGGGCTCCCTGATAGAAAAGAGGCACGGACACACCACAGTAAGTCCAGCAGAGGCCACCAAGATGGTCAGGGGCTCCAGCACAAGGATAGAAGAGAGGCTGAGGGAGCTGGTCTACTCATCCTGGAGAAGAATCAGCTTTGGGGTGACTATGCTGCACGGGCCCTGACTGCACTGGCAGGCTCTACAGCCTCTTCTCCCTCTCTCTGAGAGGTCTGGTTGCCTGCATTGAAAGTCAGCTCTGGTCTTGCATTATGAGGACCCTCATCTGTTCTCCCATCCCATGCACTCCTCTGCCTGCTGGCTCAGGAGCAGCATTTCAGCTGGCAACCTTGCCCTGGGTCCTCACCTCAGCTGTACTTGAATTCAGCCTGTGCCTTGTTTCGTAACCTACTGATCCTAATTTTGCCTCACTGATTTTCCTTCCTGGCTTGATCATAAACCTGTCTTGTGGCTACAGACTTGCCCTAGCAAGTCATCTTGTCTTGGAAAAAGCCTGCTTGACATCACCACAGCCCACATGGTGGGAGGCTGTGCAAGGAGGTATCTACCTCCTCGCCACCCTGAAGAAGTGCCTGTCTGACAGCATACCCTGGGTGATCCAGGAGTTTCACTTGATTTTTAAAAACAAGGGCTACACAAATCACCCAGAGGTTACAAATGTTGGTCACTGTTCAGCTCTGAGGACCACTCATTACTCCTACAGATTGACACTGATCAATTGCTTCTGCAGATCATAGAATCATAGAATCGCTGGGTTGGAAGGGACCTCAGAGATCATCAAGTCCAACCCTTGACCATTACCACTGCGGTTACCAGACCATGGCACTGAGTGCCACATCCAGTCTCTTTTTAAATATCTCCAGGGATGGAGAATCCACTACTTCCCTGGGCAGCCCATTCCAATGTCTGATCACCCTCTCCGTGAAGAAATTCTTTCTAATATCTAACCTAAGCCTCCCCTGGCACAACTTGAGACCATGGCCTCTTGTCTTGCTGGTAGTTGCCTGTGAGAAGAGCCCAACCCCCCCCTGGCTCCAGCCTCCTTTCAGGGAGTTGTAGAGAGCGATGAGGTCTCCCCTGAGCCTCCTCTTCTCCAGGAACACCCCCTGCTCCCTCAGCCTCTCCTCACAGGACTTGTGCTGGAGTCCCTTCACCAGCCTGGTTGCCCTCCTTTGGACCTGCTCCAGGACCTCAATCTCCTTCCTGAACTGAGGGGCCCAGAACTGGACACAGGACTCGAGCTGTGGCCTCACCAGGGCTGAGTACAGGGGCAGAATCACTTCCCTGGACCTGCTGGCCACGCTGTTCCTGATCCAGGCCAGGATGCCATTGGCCTTCTTGGCCACCTGGGCACACTGCTGGCTCCTGTTCAGCTTCCTGTCAATCCAGACTCCCAGGTCCCTCTCTGCCTGGCTGCTCTCAGCCACTCTGTGCCCAGCCTGGAGCTCCCCATGGGGTTGTTGTGGCCAAAGTGCAGGACCCTCATGCCACTGGTTCCCTTATGCCTCATGCCACTGGTTCCCAGGGCCAGCACAGAGGAATGTCACTATCCCAGGGCTCACTGTCTCACAGGTTCCATTAGCTGGAAGGGACCTAGCTGACCCTTCAGCTAAAGCTGCTATGAAACTACTTGTGTTCAACATACACATTTTAAAGTTAGTCGCCTGTGTTACCTTATACTGAGGTCTTAGGACTGCCAGTTTCTATACTAACTCCCACTGAGCCCATACAGCCAATGTCAAGGGAGGAAAGGGCTGCTGTGCATTCAACTGCAGTTAAATATGAGCATCTCAGTGTTTTCTACCTCCTGGCAACTGATGTAGCAGCATTTTCTAGTAGTCATATAACAAATAACATGGCAAAAATATCCAACTTTCTAATTTCTTATTCAGGAAAAAAACCCTCCAACCCTTTATAATTTGCCTTAGCAAAGACATAATTGGCTTAATTAAAATATATATCATCATAAGGTCCTCTTTACATACACTTGGAGATGGTTGCAGACCTCATAACAGACATTCACTGTAGGCATCCATCCATGTGGGTTGATGGCACCTTTGACTTCACCCCATCCACATCATTGTGGTGGGCTGCACTCCACATGACAGGATTTGCCTCCCAGAGTTACAGAGAGCAATTAGTCACCAACATCCATCATACCCTACCCTCTGGCCTAGGGACTGACACCATCAGTGTCCCTAATCTAGGACCAAAGCCAGGCAGCAAGGTTGGGAGATAGATAGTGGGGAGGGCAAAAGTGTTCAGCTGTGGTACAAAGGTAACTGCTGTGCTACAAGGCACAACATATCATATCCTTTTGCAAGATATATGAAGTCTGCATGCTAATCATCATAAAGGTCTGGGCTAAGGACTGGGTTTGGTTCTGGTAGCTACAGCTCAGCAAAGATGGGGAGTGACTAGTGAACCTCAAAACTACAGCAATGACCATAAGCAGAAGTGAAAAAAAAAAGGTGACCTGAAAGATTGCAGAACTGGGATGACTTAGACAAGAAAAAAGCAATGCTAAGGACAAGTGTATGTGTCTACAGTTATGTAATAGGCAGCCAGGAATGGGAAAGGAGTAAACAGGTCTTTGCCATGTCTATGTGAACGGAGTAAAGCACATATACACACGAAAGTGCAAAAATACATGTAGTTTTACATGTATTGCTTTAATTTTCAATCAGCAATGAATGCAAAGCATTGAAGTATTGCTCCTTAGTGTTTATCTTATAACAAGAATGGCCTTCGCTGTACTTAGGTGAAGTCATGAGCAAAACATCTAACATACTTGAGAATTTATGTGAGGTTTCAGCTCAGCTTTTTAAGTCTCAAAGCTTGCAAAAATGAACTTATTACAAAAGACACTGAAATCTGTGTAGTTTGTGTAAGCATCATGTCTCAACCCTGTTTGCACTCTCCAGCATGGGGCTTTATGTCTGCTGGTGGGAGAAGTGGAACTTCTGCAAAAACCACTGGGGACTTATGAAACCAAACCAACAAATAAAAGCAGCAGACTTTTGAAATGTATGGTATGACATCTTCCCTTTAACAGCCACTGCTTTCCTGCTTTGAATACTCTGTTTGATCTGCACTATAAGGTTTGACGTATTTTTGATTGTTCAAATGCTTGAAATATAAAATTGAGGTTTGCTACAATGGTGTTTTAATTTCTCAAATATGAACGATTATTACACAAAAGAAAAAAATTACCAGAGTAGTAATTGAGAATCATGTATCACAAGCAGTAAAGTTTATCGATGCTACCATACAACCCAAAAATTACTTGGGAGAAAGAAGAGAACTTCCACTTGATCCAAGCCAGTTTAATCTCAACTCCAACACCAAGAAACCACGTCTGCTTTTACAATAAGACTGCACCTGTAAAATATCTGATGGATATTTCACTCAAAATCTTTATTACAATTTGGCTTGTGTTATTCTTTATGAAATGTGGTAAGGGTCTAAAAGCACATTCTTTATTTGCTGTATGCTGCTTTAAACATTGTTCTGTATCAGATGCGTCCTGTTTGATGTCCTTGAGTCTCTCTTCTTTATGGAGAGAACTTTTATTACATGTATGCCAAGTTAGTGGCTTACCAGAATAGAAAAGGGACTTGTTTTGGTTTTGTTTTCTGTTTCTTGTTTTTTGTTTTTTTTCTTAGGGCAAGAGGTCCTTACTACTAGCTACTGAAGATAAACAAGAGCTAGAAGTAACATAAATCACAGCTGCCTTCCCGCATTGTTTAAACATTTCCCAGCAGGGTTACTCAGCTTCTACCCTCTGACTCACGAAAGGTCACTATTGCACTGTTTCTCATGCCATCAAAATGTTGCAAAGGCAGACAGGTCACACAAGAATATAAAAATAAACCCATTAGAAATTAATCAAGTCATAGTCCTATATTAAAGAAAAAAACCAACATCTAAATTCAATAAAAATTAGTTAAATATAAAATAGCTAAACACTAATTAAAAATAGACTAAATTTAGTTTGTCTCTGCAGCATGATGTTAAAAACCCCAACACATTAGTTAGTGCTTCGCCTTTCATTGAAATAATTTCCAAGCCACTCTGTCCCAGGCTGTGTGGTACTGCCAGCCCTGTCAGGAGCTTAACACAGGTGTTCTTCAGATAAATCTTTTGTGGATGAGACAATACTCACTCCCACACTGAGAAGCAGGTCTCTGAATCACTTTCAATTAACACATAATCTGCTTCAGAAAAACTCCAGAGTTTGCCTCCACGGCTATTATTTCTTGCACCAACCATTTCCTTTTTGTAAGTTTCTGTCTTGTTAAATCTCTCAGTCGTGGAATCCAGATTTCACTGTCTTCTCTCTTGCCCCTCTTCCTACTCTTTCTTTCAATTTTTTTCCCTCCTTACAAGTCAAATTACTCCTTTGGTGCTGTATGTGTATAGCTCCATCCCCTTCAGCTTTTGTCCCTGCCTTTGGTAGTTTCACACACAAAACAGACTGAACACAGCAGAGGTTTCAGGGAAGAAGCACCAGTTCCCAATTGCAGTGCCATAGGGTGCCCCACATCCCTGAAGTGAGCACTCTGAAGTGAGGTCAACACAAGAGAGCAGGTTTCACAGCAGAACCACACTCTGACAGGCTTTTTCTAGCAGTTCTGAGAGATGAAAAAGTAGGATGTGAACTGGAAGTTGTTGAATCCCTCAACTAGCAGCAAATGCAAGGGGAACCCAGGATGAGAACAACAATTTGGGGTATTTTTGCGGCTGCCACCTGGACCCTGGACATAGCAGGAGAGGTCACAATGCAGGGTGGCTTAGGTACTGCCTCCTCAGTGGCGAGTGAGTGATGGGACAAGGAACAGATGCTGCAAAGAGCAGTGACAAAATGCATAAAGGGTTCTTTGTCCCTGTCAGGCAGCCTGGTGACACAAGCCTACAGCAGCTACCAAGCTCTCAATGGAGCTAGCAAGCTGCAGCCTGCCCAGCACCCTGACAGAGACAGACAGGGCTCTTGTTACGAAACATCTTATGGATGTGCTGTTCTCTCCCAGTAGTCTAAGTATAGGTTTGTTGAGGGAAATATTTCCCAGAACATGTGAGACTCCACCCATGCATGTATTATTAAAAAATTTCTGGATAGGGCTCTAGAAAACACTGGATATCTACTTGCCTGCTTTAACTGCTATGATGCAGAAGCAAACTAGTACAGCTGTTGTGATACTCCCCCAGCAATAAGGGAATCGTACCACAGGCCATTGGAAAACTACTGGTTTGTGAATCTTCAGTGGTATTTTGAAATTACTATTTTTTTAAATGCCACTTCCTTATAAGACATGTCTGTTCTAATTTCCTTCCTGACAGAGGTACTTCCCTCTGTTTCAACCTTCTTTAAGCTCCTTCATTATCATGAACACAAATTGATCCATGCATGTGCTGCTGTGAATTTTTGCAGCTGGCTGCCTATGGGAGGTATGAACAGTACAGGAAAAACTTTGAGCCAAATCTTTCAATGCAATTACACTGGATGAATTCCCTGGCTTAAAATGTGAAAGAGCTTATGAAACAGCGAAACAGTATTTTATCCTCACAAATTTTACTGCAGGGTAGAAGCAATGTCTGAGTGGATTAGCTGTGGCAGGGAGGTCAGCATTCCAGTGGCTTTTTCCTTTACTGCTGGACAGATCCAGCGGCTTTGATCCATGCTGGCTGATAGCTTGGGCTTGTGCGTTCACCTTTGTTGTCACTGTACAAGGGGGATAACAGTAGGGATCTGGCACAGTCTCTGCATATCCAAATTCTCAGTGGTTACAGCTCCATTTCATATTGTTGTTGCTGGGTCTTTGCTTGCAAAAAGCTTTATCACATCCAAAAGCAGAGGTCCCTGTTTTCCCATTGTCAGCACGTTGTTGCTGCCAGCAACTAAAGGCTTCTCCTAGTTCCAAACTACTAGCAACGGGGTTTAAAATTAAATTAAAATTTATTTCATTTTTAGAACAGTAGTAATATTCATGCTGTATAAAATGTATTTCATTCTTAGAACAGTAATTATGTTCATGCTGTAGATCAGAAACCCTGTTGTTTTTAGGTGTATGCACAAAAAGTTTTCAGGCGTTCCCTGTTTCCCGTAATACCAGCAGCTTCTGGGAAGTGCACCCAGTCAGGTGCTCCACAACTCCAGCAGATAAAAAGCCCGTTTGTCACCAGGAAGTGCAGTGAGGAGGGCAGACATCCTGCAGCAAACATGTCAGGTTTGTGGTGTTCGTTTCATATTCTTACATGTCATTAACTGTACCAAAGTCTGTTTTCCATTATTCCTCATTATTTCTCATTGTTCCTCTCCGTTGCTGCTTGTGTGTTTTACCGTGTGCTTAGGCAATAGTTAAGTGCAGATAAATTGCCAGTCAGACTATAAATCAGATAAATTGTAATGGATGCAATTGAAGAATGTTTCTCTTTGATTTTTCCTGTTGATTCTAGTTATGGAAAAGCAAGGTGGACCTAGCAACTAGTATAGGATTTCTTTTGACTTTGAGATTTTTTAATTTTTTTTTTTGGAAGTAATAGAAAGATACCTTTCTCCTCTGGCTATGCAGGCAGAGCAAATCACAAGCTTGGACTAGACAGGTAAGTTTTAGGCAAACTACAGTTTGAGGAGATTAATTGTCCACAAACTAGTCCACCTTACAAGCTACACTGTGGCTTTATGCCAGCATGACTGAGAGGTAATTCTTTCCAAGACATACGATACCATGACAACATCTGCTGGCACAAATGCCTGCACTAGAATCAAGACGGTGTAATGGGTGTGATGGGTGTAATGGATCTGAAAACATCTTAACAGCATGCATCACACACGTGTATTGGTCTGATGTTTGGTTGTAAATACTGTCCTTAGGCTGTTACGGGAATATACTGCATGTTGACACAACTGGAGCTTCGGAGGCAACTGCGAGACCAGAAGGTCTGAGCTATGCAGGTAGGCACTAATTCAGATGTTCATCTCCTCTTCTATTCAAGCACAAGCTCATGTCTGTAACAGGTCCTGCTTTACAGATGTCAGTCATTGCCATGCAAGCAGATTTTTCCACAACTGGCAACAATCTGGCTTGGGCACAGAGGTTTATGTAAGGATTGGAGTCGGGAATAGAGTTTGATATATACTTTGATATATATCAAACCTTTAATATATACTAAAAAATACTTAAGACTATTACAGAGAAAATGCAATGTCTATTGAGTGTATCCAGTAGTGCCACTGACCCTGCTTTTCTCTCTCCCTGGAAACCTCATGACCTAAGTTTCTAAATATTTCTCCACTATAATTCTAAATTAAAAGGAACTAAATCTGGGAGTAATTCACCAAAAGGCTTCGATTTAAAACAAGAAGGCACACCTTTTAGTCTGCACACTAGGAAACTGCCCTCTGTATTTGAAAAAACCTATTTTATATAACTTGGGTGTTGATTTCTAGGGCATGTACCCTTCAGCAACATTGCTACCATTGCTGCTCTCTAAATAGACTCAGAAGGATTCAAAGTGTTTGTTCACTTGCAATGACTGTTAGAACAACATGTTCCTGATTTTAAAAATGAAAGCAAAAGTAATGCATTTTGTGTTGTAGGAGTTCCAGCCTCAGAGAAGATTGCAGAAAAAGATTTGGAGAACATGAATAAATACAAAGCCAAGATCACACAAGCTGGACACAAGAAGTGTGTTGATCCAGCTGTGATTGCTGGTATTATCTCTCGAGAGTCGCATGCTGGATCAGTATTGCAGAATGGCTGGGGTGACCATGGAAATGCATTTGGTTTAATGCAGGTATGGCCAAAAAACCCCAAACCTTATCCTTCTTTTGAAGCAGAAAGTCAGAAAAACAGAAGTGACCCCGTTGAAAGGCTACTCCCTAAACATTTCAGTCAACTCTTTCACCAGCATAAAGCTGACACTGATCTGGCTATGAGGTTCTAGTACCAGGGAAAGGCCCCAGGGAGTGTCAGGACATAAGCAGATTGCTTTTCACTGTAAAACCACTACTTACTTCCCAGTGCTCTCTTGGGCATTAAAGAGATTAATTGTTCCTATTCCACACTTTAGATAATGTATCTGGTTTCTAAAAGTAGTTTTTTTAAAAACTAAGATCAGAGGCCTGCAGGCTGCAGTTACGTACAGCAGGGTTAATTACCCTTTATGCACCCCAGGGGCCTGGCTAGTGGGAGATCTTGCTTCATTATTCATGCTTACATTTACACCTCATTTATTTGCCAAGTTATAAATTTATCTATACAATTCCTAAGCATTTGCTGCATGCATTGGGATCTGCTTTTTTGACAGCTCTAGCCTCCTCAGACTTGTGCTTTACTACCCCATGGTTAAGAGGTGGAAGAGAAGAAGGGGAAAGGAGAAAGAAAAAGAGCAGAACTGGGGCAGAGATTGAGGGGAGATGCTTGGGGGAAAGAGGGACTTTCCCACCCTTGATACAGATGGGGAAGAGAGCAGCAGTCCTTGCACCTGGAAAAGCTTAAATGTCTGTAAATCTGCTTTCTGCACCCTGTCACCTTTACAGCAGTAGCTGTGTTAGGTTTTTAAGGCTGTGATAGAAAAGGAGGGGGGGCAGGTGTTCCTCTTCAGTGCCCTGATGGCCTGCTATTCACGTATCTGCTGGCTTCATCTGCACCTTAAGCCAAATTTGCTTCTTCTCCATACAGTTACAAAGAGGTAAATAATGGGATTAAATATAAAAATTAATACAAACAGCCTGTGAGCAATGAAAAGCTCTGAATAAATACTGGATTTCTGATGTGCTGATATTGCCATTTCACTTTCAGGTTGACAAACGATACCATAAGCCTGTTGGGTCATGGGACAGTGAAGAGCACTTAGAGCAAGGTACAGGGATTTTATGTGATATGATAAAGGAAATTGAGAAGAAATTCCCAACATGGACAAAGGAACAACAACTCAAAGGTAGAGTTTTGTCACCTTTAAAATTTTAGCTGTAAAACATTTCACACACATAAAGTCAAGCACAATAACACTGTAAAACTGAGCACCTCAGAAAACTAAGCACATCCCAGACCCCTGTTCTTTTCATTAAGGTGTGGAACAATGTTCCTTGACACTCACTAAAAGGAATAGAGGAATAAGATGTGGTTATTTCTTAGCAGGCTTTCTAGCAGGCTTTTGGAAAACTCAGCAAGTATCTCAAAATTTTTCAGTTGCAAGGAGCATGGGAGGGTTTTTCCCATCTCTCCTTATTTCATTTGTTTTGTGCTTCCTATACCCACCTGCAAAAAGCCTGCCAACTCCAAAGAAGGAACACATTCATTTTAAAAATTAATTGTCCTTACTAAAGGAAGCACGGCTATACTCATGAGCACTGACTACAGCTGAAACCAGTTGGATCCCTTTATTCCAAGTACCCTCCAAATATGTCTGAGATTATTAGTGCAGGCAGATATGAAGGAATATGCACAAAAGGGAACACTGACACAGCTGAAGATGTTACACTAGCAAAACACACCGAGGAGACAATGCTGATGGGGTCTTTATGCAAAGGAGGAAATTATTTCTTCACAAAGCTAAAACAGAAGGAACACCCTAGTGGCAAAACCAGTTGGAAATGGTATTATAATACTGGTGAAAACAGAGCTACAACCTAGAGCAACACATTTATGATTTTTGTTTGCTTATTTACTGACAAAGTATCACCTTTATTTATGTGTTTCCTTCACTGTCATTTCAGGTGGGATTTCAGCCTATAATGCAGGACCTAGAAACGTCCAGAGCTATGACAGAATGGATATTGGCACAACTCACAATGACTACGCTAATGATGTAGTTGCAAGAGCCAAGTTTTTTAAGAGACATGGATACTGAGATATCTTGAGTGATGATTAGATTTGAGTCACTGATTTCATACTTTACTTCTAATAAGAAAAATCCTGGTTTTCTCACCTAGAAAGGGTAAAAATGGGGGATGGCAATGAAGCCAGAAACAAGTGCAAGCTTTCAATGCTACTTTTTCAGCTAAGATTAAAAAAAAATCACTTTAAGAGGTAACACCACTAATAATCCAAACTGCAATTTATCTTTTGCCTTTTATTTTTTCTCACTTCACAAGAATATTTTTCTCACTTCACAAGAATATTCAAGCAGTTTTCATCTGTGCTTTCAATTTCTCAAGCAGCAGATTAATGCTACAAGAAAGTTATAACACTGCTTAACAAGATTTTATCTGCCTTAGATTTTATCTGTCAATACACGTGCATTTCAGCAGTACAAAATTGTTAACAAATTCAATTTTGGATTTGAATATTTTCAATAAACATTACATGTTTAACCAACCTCTCTGAATAATTGCTCTTAACTTTGGTGAGAGTGGCTGTTCCTTGTGACAGGAAAGAAAAAACTAAGCTAACTTTTTTTTTTTTTCATTGATAGCACTTCACCTTAGTCTTTGCAGTTGGAAAAAATCTGTTGTCATGGTTTAACACTGGCCCGGCCAAATAACAGATTTAAACCAGATAACAGATTTATATATTAATCTCTCTCTCTCCTCACTGATAGAGAGAATAAGGAAGAGAGATTTATGGGCTGGAAACTAAACTGCACAACTTTAATGAAAAAGTAATGATAAATAGGAAAAAATTACTAAATATATACAAATATACAGGAAAATTGATACCATGTTCCTCCCCCCTTTACCCCAATAACTCTCACATCACCATCGAGGCTGCAGGGCAGCCCTGGGAAAGTCCAGGCTGGAATCCTGGAGTCAGCAGCAGTCAGGAGCTGGGGGCAGGAACACACAGATTCAGGCTGGTACGGATCAGGACCACAGGCAGAGGGACGAATGGAATCCTCCCAGGATGCTGAAGGAAGCAGGGAGGGCAGGAAGGAGAAGGAAGGCAGGAAGGAAGTGTTTGACCCTTGTGATCCCTCAAATTTATAGCAAGTATCACGTGTATGGGATGGAATACTCTGTTTGGTCAATTCTGGCATCTATCTTGTCCGGTCCTCCCCAGAGGAGGGTTTCAGGTGGGACCTCCTTACTCCTTCTGGAAGGTAAAATGTTCCTCAGAGATGAGCAGTGTCCTTGGCTCTGCACACCAGTCTCTGGCAGTAACTATAAACATCGAGTGTTATCAGTCCTAGAAGCAGACACTGTCTGAGAAACTTGCTGTTAATTTCAGCAAGTGCAGCTACTTACAAGAGACTTAGCTGAACGCAAAAGTACAAACCAGAAAATCACCTTTATCCTGTCCCAAACCAGGACTTCTGTAAAAGTCAAGCTGCTGTAATGAATGCTTTTGTTGAAGTTATGTATTTGCTTCAATGCAGGGTCTGGAGTAAGAATATGCACATTCCATCATGTTTTTAAAATGGCATGTAGTTTACAAAAACTAACGCAAGTTCAGCTACAATAAACAGATCCTTTCAATCAATTATATAGTAAAACTTTTGGGAGGCCTTAGCTTAAAAGTAGCAGAGCTCATTCAGCCATTGCAAAACAGGGGGGAGAAAAATAAGTGGTTTAGAGTGGTTAAAAAAAAACCCCTCCACAAGCACATCACAAGGGACTAAAGGAGAAATAACAAAGAGTATGGGGTGTTATTTGATTGTTTTAAATATGGTACAATTTTTATAGATAGTATTTTGTACCTGTGACTAAAGACATCCTGATGCTATTATAATAATACTGTATTGATTACTCACAATGTACTTTAGCTACCAAATCTGAAACAGTCAGTGAACCTGCAACAGAGCAATAACACAAAAATAGAAAAATCCTTAAAACAGTACATTTCTACACTGCTACCACACATTGCACCAAAGATTTGTTTGAATGTACTTTAAATGCTGCAGCAGGTAGACATGACAAATGGTTGCTACCTTCCCCCATGAGGACAGCCAGGCAGCAGAGCAGGCTGCCAGAGAGGCTGAGCTGTTCCTGTCCTCAGAGGTTTTCAAGACCCAGCTGGAAAAAGTCCTGAGCAACCTGGTATGAACTCAGCAGTGGCCCTGCCTTGAGCAGGAGGGGATGGACTGGAGACCTGCAAAGTACCTTCCAACCTGAATTTTGCTGTCATCTTAAATCAGACTGTTTGTCCCCTGCACAAAAAAAGTAGAATCTGCTACCTGTGCTCCACAAAGATTTTCATGAAGCATTTACTATGCTTCATTAATGAAGGGATGGGGACACACACCACACTTATGCAGTCTCTTGGTTCAGATTTTAGACATGAGAATCTTTAGAGAATGTGGTTTTATACAGAGAGGGTTTGGGATTGCATATTGTGACACTGAAGGAAATAGTATTTCTTAAACACTCAAACTTACATATATATTAACAATTTTAAGAAAATACAATTTCCTTTTTCATTAAAACTGTCAGTTTGTTAATTAAAGACAGCTGTAAACATTTCTTGCAGCCAAATCTTAGTCAGAAATAAGTTACTGTCTAAAGCATTTTCCTGTCTCTGTACTTGGGAAGCAGTTACTAGCTTTGCTCTGCTCTTACGTATTTTATCACATAAAGTTGTACATAGTACCAAGCAAGCTTGCTCATTAACATGCTATTTCTGGTTCCCAGTGCAATACTTTTCAAGGCTGTAGCATTGGTACAGCGTAATGAATAGAAGCTCCATTTTCTTACACATTCTGTGCATGACAGAATTGGCAGCTCTCCCTCTGTTGGAGACTCACCAGACTGCAGTGCCTGACCATGCTTGGCAGGATGAGTAATGCTGGTTTTGGTGCTCTGGGCCAACAACCGTGGCACAAGTCTGACATTTGCTATGCCTCATCCACAAAACCCATTTGCCTAATTTTCTGGGCCTCATACTAGTGCCATCTCTTTTAAGATGCACTACACACATTCTTCAAAAGGGCTGAAAGCTCATCTTGTTCTAAGTACCTTCCTGTGGGAACACGATCAACACCCCATAAAGACTGTAGTTACAACACACCACAAGACACAATGCAGATGCTGGAAGGAAGGAGGGAGAGGGAAGAAAAGCAACATTCATTTATCTGCTTCACTTTTTCCTTGATGTCCTATACACTTCAGACCGACACCAGTATTTTCTGTGTCCTTCCAACTGCAGCCTGTAGCTTGTGGAGAAATAGATTTTTATTTTTTGGTCTCAATTTTAATTGTGTTTCTGCCTTCAGCCTGCCTGTAGGAGGCATTATATTCTTCAGTGCCACTATCACAGCTTGTCCAACTTCCTTTCTGCACAGTGTCTACAGTTTTTAAAGTCTTTCTACTGATTATGTCTGTTCCTTTGAACTCCTACTGGTGTTTACTCTTCTCTGCAAGCATGCAGAAAGGATAAACATTCACTTTTTGTGACTGTTTCTCTCTAATCTTTTCTCAACATACAGTCATTAAGATTAACTCCTCTACAGAGTGTGGTGTGGGAGAGGCTCAAAACAGTGTGTTAAACTATGGAATTTAGGCTTGCTGGAATGAAAACTACTTTATTACTTGATAAAGCAGAAGCTTCCTAATGTCTGCCACAATTCTTAGAATTGTAAATAAAAACAAACACGCAGGACTATTAAAGATCCTTCAGTAAAGGGTGTTAGTTTACAAGCTTGCATCCCATAACTACTAACTGGCATCAAAGAGGTATGCTTCAGGGTTCCCAGGCTTCTAAAAGCATCAACTTTAACACAGACTGAAGTTATTATTAGTGAACATTTAGGATGAAAAAACATGTATGAATTGAGATAAAGTGTTTCCTGAAAGACAAATGATACAACCTACCATGCTGTGAATTGCTCCTTCTGTTACTCCTGAGTGGGGATCTCAGGGACTTTTTAAGTTTCAGAGGAGGCCAGATGACTGTTTGCTAAGGAACAAGCACGAGATCTGGATGATCAAGAGTCAGCCAAATGCCTGACTCAATCAACCAACACTCCTGGTGGATAGCCAGTCAGTTCTCCTGCAACTGGTCAGAGGGCTTTTCCGGTTCTTTTCTTTGTACAGTAAAGGTGAAATCATGCATCATCGCCATAAACCTTTACTATTAGCTGGGAAATGTCCTCATCACCATTAGTTAGACCTATTCCACTTACTGCCCTGATTATCTGATGTTTATTTATAAATAAAGTCCTCTAGCAGCTAGACATGAACTGCACTACTCTAGCCACCAAGTTACAACATGAGGAAAGAAAGCCTATCATTCTTTTAGTATTGCAAGCAAACAGTAGCAATATTGAATTTTATATTTATACACATGTAATCCCTCTTTAAATATGAGTGTCACTTAGGTCACTCATCCCAGACAGGGCAGGAATTAATCTTACAATTTCACACACAAACACTTAACTCAGGAGTTAAATAATTTATTTTATAAATCCAGCCAGCACACCTTACGACTCAATTGCTTTCTGCTCCACAGCTTTCAGACGCTGTTTAATCACAAGTTCTCCCTTGCTTGTAAGAAATGTGTCTGACATTTCTTCTTCTGTTGGCAATCCATAAGGCAGCTTCAGTGGCTGTATTCTGATGGCAAAAGAGACAGCTTAGTGAACTCCTGTGACTAGAAGAAAGTTACATTAAGTGTTCCAAATCAAACAAATACTTAACAAACCTTATCAGATGTTTAACAACTTTCAGTTTGGAATTCACAGAAGGAATATTTTTGTGCAGTCTTGGCTGATGTGCCTATTTAAAGGATAGAACAGGTTTTACAAATGCATCACCATATCCCAAATCTCTGTTCACTAAACTTTTCACATTATCAGTAAAAATATAAGCCACGTTTGCAAATATAACATACAGAAATGTAATGCATCAAGAACATATACAAAAATACAAAATAAAAACTTGACCAAATTTGATTCCAGTAAAATTGCAAATTTATCTTTATTCCCATTACATTATCATATTATTAAACTTTTTTCCAGCTGCTAAAATTACTATAAATGTAAACACTCAGAGGTAAGGCCGCTTGCTTCAGTAAGATCTTAAATTGACCAAGCACATATTATTTTCTCAGTAAGACAATACCAACTAGATGAATCTTTGCACAATGTGCAGTTGGCCTAAAAAATTTGGATAAATGCATACTTGACACAAACTTTTAAAAATCTTGGATTTGAAAGCCATTCCATTAATAATTGAGTCTTATAAAATATTGCAGATATGCAAATAGTATGATCCACAAAGAAAACTGAATTCAAGTATTTACAAATCTACTTTTATTATTTTAGCATAAATCTTCAGATAAATTTCTCCATACTCTGAATTTCTCCATATTCTGAATTCACACTAAAAGGACACTTGTCATTAATGTTCCTCTCATCTTTGAAACATATCATCAATTTCTCAATAACATTTATAGCAGCTGTAAAGCAATCCAAGTTTTGTGACTAAAATAATTAGGTCCTTAAAGAAAAAAAACATCATCTGAGTTCTACCCTAGGTTTCTATATTTCTAATATACAAAATAAGTACAAGGAACAACAATCATACTTTACGCAGTCCCAGATCATGTATTATCTTCTTTTCCCAATATGGACGACCGATTACACTTTTTATTCTAGTAATAACGTGGATTTGGTGGGGCTGCTCAGGGTCACCTCCATACTTTTCATGATCTCCAGGCCGTGGCTCAAATACCTAGAATAAGAAATTAATAAAAACAGAGGTTTTTTTTCCTAAATATCTGCATTATTATAGTTCACTCTCTAAACTCAGTTCAACCTTAGTAAAAATCCTACATGTTTAACCACCTTTCTTTTCAGAAGGTCAAAGCACCAACAAGTGACCTGAAATTGGGCTTTAGGTAAAAACATTACGACAAAAATATTTTTATAATGCTTCACTGATGAATACATTAACACATGAGCAAATGCAATTTCACACACCAGCAAAACACTTAATTCCCATGCACCTCATTGAAGAACCTCTGCTTAGCTTCTAAACAGCTTAAGGCTTTAAGAATGAATTTAAGGAAGAGAGTCAACTGACAGTAGAGAGACCAGTGCTGTTTAATACCTTTGTCAGAGACACAGACAATAGCACTGAGTGCATCCTCAGCAAGTCTGCCAATGACAACAAGCTGTGTGGTGCAGTGGATTTACTTGAGGGAAGGAATGCCATCCAGAGGGACCTTAACAGGTTTGAGACACGGGCCAGTGCAAAGTATATGAGGTTCAACAAGCCCAAGTGCAAGGTCCAGCATCTGGGTCAGACTAATCCCAGGCTACAACTACAGAGTGGGTTGAGAGTAGCCCTGAAGAACAGGACTTGAGGGTGCTGATTGATGAGATGCTCAACATGAGCTGGCAGTGCACTCATGGAGCTCAGGTGGCCAGCTGTAACCTAGGATGCATCAAGAGGAGCGTGGCCAGCAGATCACCTCAAGAGAGGCAAATCTCCCCTTCTGCTCTCCACCTGTCTCACCCCACTTTGAATACTGCATCCAGTTTTGGTGTCCCCACCATAAGGATGCAGATCTGTTGGAAAAAGGCCAGACGAGGCTCACAAGGATGATCCAGGGGGAACATCTCTGCTACAAGAAAAGTCTGAGGAAGCTGGGACTGTTCAACTTGGAGAAGCTCCAGGGGTAACTAATAGCTGCCTTCCAATATTTGAATGTAACCTACAGGAAGACCAGAGGAGGACTTTTCATAAGAGTGTCCAGTGATACGACAAGGGGAAATGCTTTTAAACTGAAGGAGAATAGGTTTAGACTGGATATTAGGAAGAAGTTCTTCAGTACAAGGTGGTGAGACTCTGGAAGAGACTGCCTAGAGAAGCTGTGGATGTCCTCTCCTTAGAGGTGTTCAAGGCCAGGTTGGATAAGGCTTTGAGCAACTGCCCCTAGATTTGAGCCCTGAGGAGCAACACCACTGGTGACCGGTTGCCAGCAGGATGTAGCCCCATTCTCTACAATACTTGGAGACCTGCCGTTTACCCAGAGCACCATGAACCTGCTCATCTCACAGTTTCTAGAATCTGCCATACCACAGAAAGCACAGAATTAAGCAGGCTAATACCTATAGTAGCTTCTCAATTACTGAAGCACATACCCATTCTGGAATTCTCGACTTGGTGAAGAGACAACGAGCCCATACTGCTGACACCGTCCTCTTCCCCAGCACCTGCAAAGAGAGGGCATGACTTGCCTGCACTTACCTTACAGCTCTTCGTACTTGCAAACAGATCACACTACCGCTCAGACTCTCATCGCACATATCCTGCGTGTACGACATCTCCCAGTGGTTGAAAACCACACCGTGCTGACAAACGGGCACCACAGGCCCCTCGGCCTTTCCAACAGCCGCAGCCTCCTCAGGGGAGACACCGACCGGGCTCTGCGGCCGTGGCGCTCCGAAGGGACCGAACTTCGCAGCAGCGTCAAGTCCCAGCCACCCGTAACCGGCTCCAACCCCCCCTCTCCTTGCTCCTCTCAGCGGCGGCTGCAGGGCTCCGGCAGGGCCCGCTCCCCGCCACTCCTCGTCGTTTCACGGGGGAGGCCCCCCGCCACCTCAGCAGCACCAGGCAGAGCGAATACAGCCAGAGCCGCGGCGCAAAGCACCGCGTTCAGCTCGACCCACCCCGGGCCCACCATTACCCCAACCCGGCCCACAACCTTCCAAGGAGTTACGTGCCCCAGGCCCACCACGGCCGCCATCTCGACGCGCGGCCTTCCGCCCAGGCACCAAGGCCACGGCACTTCAGTTCCGCATCCGCGGACGAAGAAGAGTGAGACACAATCCCCTTGCCCTCCTCCTCCTCCTCCGCGGTAGTTTCTATTCCCCAGAAACCGGTGAGGCGATGCGCAGGCGCAGTAGTACCCACCACACCACCACTCCCCCAAAACACCCTCACCACCCTCCCCGCCCCGGTCCCCTTCTCCGTCCCCGGCGTGGCTCCCATGTCGCGGGCGGGGGGCGATGGCACCGCGGCGCTGGAGCGTGCCGGGGCGGAGACGGTGAAGCGGGCGGTGGAGCTGGACCTGGCGTCTCGTTTCCAGGAGTCGCTGGTGTGTTACCAGGAGGGCATCGACCTCCTGCTGCAGGCGGTGAAAGGTACCGGGCGGGCGAGGGGCGGTTGGCAGCCGTTGGTTGCAGCCGTTGGGGCGGTTGGCAGCCGTTGGGGCGGTTGGCTGTGGGAAACCGTCAGCCGGGGGTGGTTTTGAGGAGAAACGAGGAGTGTTTGGGGCCGAGGACCGGCTCCGGTAGCCCATCGCCTCCCGGGGAGGGAGAGGAAAGCTGCTGTTCTCTCCTCGGGAGAGAAGGGGACGGGAAGGGATCAGCCACCCGCGCCTCCAGGAGAACCGGCCTGTCTGCTTCTCATCCACAGCCACCAAAGATGAGTCCAAAAAGCGACGTTACCGGCAGAAAATATCAGAGTACATGACCAGAGCTGAAGACATTAAAAAACACATTGAAAAAGAGAAACGAGGTATGGAGCTGCGGCGTACCCCTTTGTGTTTAAATACCTGTTGTTAAGTGAGCATTTCGTGGGCGAGGTGGTTAACACGGGAACTATGTCATGACCTTTACTGAAAAATAAGACTTCTTTTCAGATGGTAAATATCATAAACAAATCAGGATAGAGGAAAATGCAACGGGTTTCAGCTATGAAAAGCTTTTCCAAGAGTACCTGACTGAAATTGTTTCCGAAGTTTGGGTGGAGGACCCATACATTAGACACGTTCATCAGGCAAGTAGATATTCAGCATAACTGATACGGATGTTACTACTAAAAAATTCCGAGTTGCTAAATTAAATAAAACTTTTACAGTTGTATAACTTCCTACGATTCTGCGAGATGCTAGTTAAGGGGCCATGCAAAGTGAAAACAATCCACCTCCTCACTTCCTATGATGAAGTAAGTATCTAGACTTTGGTTTCTATTTCCTCCTAGGTGATTTGCAGGTGATACCACATGCAAATATATATATATATATATATATACACACAAAATACTTATTTTTTTAAATACAGATTTGTTCTTGTTAGCCTAAGGCTCTAATGCCTTCAGCAGAAAGCACAGATTAAAGAGACAAATAAAAATATGATAGCTGAACTTAGGTAATTGTCTAAGTGCTGAGGTTTTTGATAACTCTCATGAGTTCTTGCTAAATGGAAAAAATATTTTTGTTAAAGTTTTGTTGTGGAAAACATCATCAAAACCAAAGTATCTATTGAGTTACGTTCTTTTTTTCTCATCCAAAAGCTGTATATATTTTAGAGGTTTTGATGAGCTAAAACCTCTCAAACTCAGAGCATTTACTTTGGCTTAAACAGTAATTCGTATCTACTTTCAAAGTGAGCTCTTCCTCCACATCCCTAGGCAGGTGTACCTGTAGTCTCTCTGGTTTTTATACTGTCTTTGATTCTGCAAATCTTCCGTCAATTTACTTTCTTTTGGTTTAAATTACTACTAAAAAGGCTTTATAAGACTTTAGAAAGACATGATGTTTAAAAAAAAAAGCCCTATCACGTTACTTTTACTTTTAACAGGGTAATGGGAGGAGCCAGCAGATAAGTGGCTTGGAAGAAATACAACAATCATTGATGAATTATGGAATAACACTGAATATTGCATTTTCATCTTCAATACATGATCGAGAAATTAGGTGGGTGGTATAAAATATTGGCGAATGCCAGTTAGTTGAAGTCAAACAATTTAACTTTTAAGACAATTTCTAATTACAGCTGTAGTAAGTGGCCATCATTGGCTAAAATAAAAAATCAAAAGCCCCCTGTAGTTTCATGTGTTCTAACCATGAACATAACAGTAGAACTCTTTTTAGACAGAAGCAGTGTCTTCCGTGGTTTATACAGGTATTGGTATGCTAGGAAATAATTGTGACAAACAAGGAGTTTGTGCATCATGTGAATATAACTATGCTATAATTTAACATGCAGTACTCAAATTTGTGAATTTTTAAAACAGATTCAACAATGGATGGATGATTAAGATTGGAAGGGGTCTTGATTATTTTAAGAAACCACAGGTAAGAATGCTTTGGCCTCTTAACTTAGGCTGTAGAAGAACTCATTCTATGTTCATCATGTCAATTCTATTAATTTCTGCAGGGTCGTTTCAGCATTGGATACTGTGACTTTGACTTGAGACCTTGTTATGAGACAACAGTGGATATCTTCCATACTAAGCATACACAGAAAGTGTGATCAGATATGACTGCTTTTAATGAGTGTTTTTATAAGTAAAAAAACATAAGACTGGAAGATGCTGCTTGAGTCCAACTGTTCACCCTCAGAAGCAACTCTTTGAAGTACTTATTCCAGCACAGCTTTCATAATCTATAGGTTTAAGAACATTTACTCCACTGTACTTCCCTCATAATCTTAATTAATTTGATCTTGATTTCATAACAGAACCTCAGTACTGTCTTTCAAAGGCCTCTTTACTGTCATAGCTACTTTTGCAATTAATTTTGTCCTGAGCAAATTTTTTTCTTTATATTTTCATTGACCACCGCACAGACATTTGAAGCTGGTCTGCTACGTGTCCTCTTTTATAAGCAACCTTATTTATTTCCTATAATTCCTGTATTCCAGTCATGACTACTGTTTTGTTGAGTTTTGCTCAATCTGTAATACTTGATTTCACAGACTACTAGTAACCCCAAATCTAATTTGCCAAATTCTATTTGCCAAGCTCCTTGCATAAAAATATTGTATTGTTCAGTAGACAGATGCTTAAGGGTTGTCTGATGTCTCCCCATATGATGGATTTTGGGCTGGAAAGGATGCAAACAGCTGTTTACTTTTCACTGTCACTGTCGCTGATGTATGTTGTTATGCTCTGATGTATGGTCACATTCCTGATTTCCATCCTTTGCATTAGGTTGTATGATCTTTTCACACTCTTTTTCCCTGACTTGGAAATTTAATGTCCTTCCAGCTAGTCAGTCCAGTCTGAACTGCAGTAAGCTGATTCCTTGCTACTAAGATAGCAATTTCTTTTTAAATTATTCCAGAAGTTGGATACCTTGAAACTTCCTTGTTAATAACAATTCTAAGGAATATGCTAATAGGAAAAAAAGTCTGTTCCTGTCTTTCTAAATCCTTTGGGAACTGGAAGGTATCACCTGAGTTGCTGCTGCTTTTTCTTATACAAGAGTTCTTGATCATTGTCAGCAAGAATATGGCAAAGTCATATATTTTGACATGAAGAACAGGCAGTGGCCTCTTTTGCAGATCCCATCAAAATATTTTCAGCCTCTGGAGTGACAGGTGCCTTACACTTTCTGCATCCTGGAATGCAATATGCCATAGTTCGCTGCTAGAACTTTTTCTCTCCTGTTTCTTTTTCCTGATGTCTAGTGTATCCCGTTATATTTTTTTTTCTTAATTGCTTTATTCTTATTTTGCCTTGTGTCATCTAATGCTGCTATTCTTTTGCCTCGAAGGCAACAAAACTATTCCACAGCTATCAAGAAGAAACAGAGCTGGTCTTTGCCTTCTTCTATGGGTCCCAATGCCAGTGCTTTCTTTATCTTTCTGCATAATGATGTCTCAGCTTCCAATGTTTCCAAAGCTTTGATTTTTTTTTCCAATAACAAACACGTGTGCCACAGAAGCTGTATGCTACTCGTTCCTCCCCCCAGACATTCCATAAAAGCTCCCTGGCTTGTTGTTGTGATACTAGGTTTCTAGTCACTGTTGTCAATTTTATTCAGTTGTGTATAATATATGCCTATTTTTAATGGGAATAAACCTTATTTTTTATTATTTGTAGTTTTAGTCATCTGTTTCAATTCTTCTCTGCCCTAATTCAAGGAAGCTGGGTAAGGCCTTACAGATCAGCTGTGTTTGGGACAAGGTTCACTATAAATACAATAAGCTTCTTAATGTGAAGCTTTGGATCTTTTAACCCAGTCCAGCAATTTCAGACATACAGCAGCAAAATAAAAAGCCACCTTAAATTTCTTTAGATCAACTTTAAATTTCAATACTGAATTGGAAATAAAAAAAAATGTATGCTTTCTGCATAAAATATATAAATATGCCTCTCTGTTCTAGTAGTAAGCCCCTATGATGTGTTCCTCTACAAATACTACAAGAGGCAAGCAGTCTTCCCCCCTCTTGCCTGTTCATTGCTAGAAGTTTTTCTGTTTTCTAAATAGACTAATTTGGCAGCTAAGGCTATGGCTTTCCTTGCAGATCTCATGGATGTGCAGTATTGGTACATAATGTACAACTCAAGCCTTTGGTGATGCACCAGTTGGTGCTGCACTGCAATTTTTACCTGTAAGTCTTTTATCTCTGACAAGTTCCATTGTCAATAGGAACACCATGAATGAAGAAAAATGAGAATCAATGAATGGCTAAAAAATACTATCAGAACAATCTAAGAATGCAGTTCTTTTTACCAACTCCAGGCCATGTTTTCCTCTGCTGCCTCTTGTGCTAATGTAGTCAGGTCATCAGCGGGATTGTGCAGACAGGACAACCCCTCCTGGCATCATCTGTGGAGATAAGTGTTAAGCCATCTTCCCTGCTGCAGTCAGCTGGGTTTGGGCCTGCAGTGCAACTCTCCAGGGCTGGATTACCCCCCACTGGCTGCTGTCCTAAGCTAAAGGTAGGTCACTTCTGCTATGTAATTTCTTCCTACTGAGAATTGGTCAGCAGAGAGGCCAGTGTGCAAGTAACAGTTAAACCTTATATGCCTTGGCAGGACTTGCTTCTTAAGAAATATTTGCAGCAAATGTATTGTCTGCACAATGTAATTAGCAAAGTACAGAAGTATTCATAAAAGGATATGCTGTCTAGAGCTTCCCAATCTGACTGTCTAGATCCTCCTTATCTGAAGAATTTCAGTTGCTGCTGTTACTTACCCCATCCTATTTGACAGATTGGTGAAGAACGTACTGTATAGTGTAGAAGTACATAAACTCTGTAACTGCATTACTTAGCAGAGAGCCTATCAGCAGAGGCTCTCTGCTGCTGTGTTCTCTCCTATGGCAATAAACTGCCATCAAAATTTTGACCTCATCAAAATTGCATTCCAGGTACTCTAAGGCAGAATTTGATGCCATGACTTGGATTTGCATGTCCTGCTCTGCCTAGGAGGACTGCCAACTGATCCTTGCCAAAACCACTTGAAAAGGTAAGCGATCTTTTGAAATCCTGACTGGACCTCCAGCTGGAAGTCACAAGTCCTTATGGACCTAATCATAAGTCTTTTAAGTACAGCAGGATTCAGTCACCCTAACTTTACACCCAACTTTTCCTCCACGCCAGAGCCTCAGAAACGTGATTAGGACAGCCTGAAGGACATAAACATAATTGTTCATTCACTTTCTTTAGGCCAGACTGGTCCTTATTTATCTTGCCCTATTAACAGCAAGACTGATTTTTGCCTGATACTGTCACTTCTGAATTAACTCCATGTGCCTCTGATTTTCCTGCAGTTCCCTTCAGCAGTAGCAAATGCTGTTGGGATTTCAGGACAATCCGTATATCACCTGGTAACAAAGCAACTAGCTCTGTTGTTCAAGGGCAGTTTGGTGAAGAAAGAGTTGTATAATTTAAAGATTTTCACTCTGTAGCTGCCTCATTTGGGTAGAGTTCCCATCAGCACTCTTGTCACTTGTGTACAGGGTTCTCTTCTACAGATATAGAAATAAACTGATCTAAATTGCATTCTGCTTATTTGACAACAGTGGAGTTATTTATTACAGTTACAAATTATTTGACAACATATGGAGTCTTTCTTTCATGTTACTTCATACTGAGCTATTATTTTTATTTAAGATGAAAACTGTCATTTTCAGTTCACTATTGCCTTTCAGTAGCAAATGTTTCCCTGAGTGGTAACATAAGGAGGCTGTTTCTCCTAGATCTGTATTTGCAAGCATATTTCCTAATATAGAGGACGTATTCCCACTTTTATCTTAGATACTGGTACCTATGGCTGCAGTGACTCCTGGCTTTGTACCAGGCAGTGCAGGTACAAAGGAGGCACAAATGGCCTCTGTCCCAGTTTGCCTTTCCTGTGCTCATCATAGAAACCCCCACGATGAACTCTGTAATCCTCTCCCCCCCTTTTGCACATGCGTAGACAGCAGCCCTAATCTATGGTGGAACTGCAGGACTGATTCCCTATAAAGCAGAAATCTTAGCTTACTCTCTGCTTGTGATGGGGAAAAGAGTCACCAGCACTCTGCAAGAATTGACTTTAAACCAGTATCCAGGGGGACACCCAAGCTGAGACATAGCCTCTGAGCTACTATGTGCACGGAGGGGAATGCAGGCTGGGGATCCAGTGCAGCAGCACAGTGGCAGCTTTTCGTCTGCTCCATCCATCTGCACAAAACATTTGTACATTATATGCTACTGAGACAGTTTGGGATGCCACTAGCATTTTCCCCTAGTTTAAGTAGCAATGTCATCTGTCAGCGCAGTGATACAGGACTACAGCTTACTGTGGTGGCTTGCATCCTACAGTTTGGGAACCTTGGGTACAGGCAGCATAAAGTCTAATTGCTAGTAGGTAATATTAAGCAAAAGTACCAGATTAAACATGACTGATAGCAGAAAAAAATCTGCTTGTGGAATTGTTTTAATTTTGTTTTCAATAATTAAATAAAAAAGCAGCAGACGTTTAAACTTAAATTTTCTAAATGCAAGTCACATTAACATTGTCATATTCTCACATAGCAGATTCCACCTGCTGTGGAACTCACTGTCTTGTGGACACACTCTTAGTAATGTTGTTGCTAGTGCAGTGGTTTCATTTGGGCAAAACTTGCTGCCTGTAAGGCTCTTCACCAGTTCACTGCACAGTGCTGGGGGCAGCCACTGCTCTGGCACGTCGATGTTACAGACTTCAATCCTTCCATGCTTTACATCCATGTCTACTTTAACATCAAGAACAGAATCTTGACAGACCAAGTTAAAACAAGTACTAATACTGAACTTGGGTGTTTTTCCATATACCCATTCCCAGGTTTGCAGTTCTTTAGTTTTGTTATTAATTCCAGGAAGCATAGCCTCATCAGCTGGATTTATTAAGCTGATATGATGATCTATTTGGTGTTGTGCAGCATATTCTTCAGCAATAGCATCTAGGAGCATCTCACACGTTAAACTAGGATCCTCTTCAAAGAGATTTTTCACTGAGGCAGGCACACTAGGAGTAGCATTGCTTTTTAGCCCTCTGTAAGGGCTGGTTAGCACAGAAGAGAGAACAAACTTATCTGCGTTACAGAGTAAGGTACAGTGGTGATAAGCAGCTGTCCTTCCCAGCTTTGCAGCAGTCCCTGAGATTTTGTATTGCCTGTCTAGCAAGATGTCATATCTGTCAGTGACGTGTACGTCTAACTGGGGGCGCAAGCCTTTCAGTGCCTTCACAACTAGTTTCAGGTTTTCCATTCGTTCATATTTTTTTCTTGTTGTGAAGAAAGTTAAATTGATATTGCCTAAGTCATGGTAAACTGTCCCTCCTCCACTTCTTCTCCTAGCTAGTTTTATATTTTTTTGCCTCATTAGCCTAAGGTTGCATTCCTGCCAGGGATTCTGATGTCTCCCTATTACCACAGCAGGGGAATTTCTCCAAAGGAAAAGGACAGGCCGGTTCTCGAAGTTTATGTGGTCATGGATCCACTCTTCCACAGCTAGATTTTGGTAAACATCATTAGAAATAGACTGGATAATGAGGCCTCCAGTAGTTGTGCTTCTGAAGCCAGCTTTTGGGGTCCTGAAGATGCAGGATAGCTGAAGGCAGTTCTTTAAGGATGACTGGAGTACCATGTTTTAATAACTGGTCAGTAAACGAAAGGAATATTTGATCTAGTAGAACTGAATGTGGCAAGTGTACAACCTGCTGCTGTGCCAGAAATAAACTGCCAGTGGCTATCGTGATGCAGTCATGCTCTTCCCAAAGCAGCAATGTGCCTCCCTCCACGGATGTGAGTTACAAGGCATTTCTCCTCTTGAAGTGAATTATGCTCTTCGACCCTGACGTATGCTTAACAAGACAGCTGGAGTTGTCAGAGTAGCTTCTTGCAATCCCTGGTGCTTGAAGGACCAAAGGAAAAAACAGAATTAAACTGCGTGTTTTCCCCTCACTAAATAGCTATGCGAATACAATTTTACTAGGCATTTAGTACTCCGGATTAATTGTTTTCTATTGATCTGGTAAGAAAAAACAGGACCAACAAATTCACAGAACTTGTCGGGTCTGTGACGAGCCAGAGAGGCGCTGGCTGCCCCGGGGCTTGCAGCGCCCTACCGGAGGGCGAGAAGAGTCCGACCGAAAGTCCGGGCAAGCCCCGCAGAGACACCGGAGCCGGTACCACTCGCTGCCGACCCAGGCGCCATTTCAGTCTTGGCGCAGGTATACCCTTCACCACGGCGGCTCCTCCCGAGAGGCGGTGACTCCCCTCAGCCGTCACTCCTCACCGTAATGCGGACCCGGACCCCGGACCCGTCCTCCGATCCCCCCCGCCCCCCTCAGCCAACGGCCGGCGCTGCGCGCGGGCTGTGAATCGTTACTCACGGCGGGGAGGAGCGAGGCGGCCACGGAGGCCCCGCAGCTGCCGGCGGAGCGGCTTCCGCTTCCCGAGGTGAGAGGTGCTGGGGGCGGGAGGCCGGGGCGGCCGCTGGACGTGGGGCTGCAGCCAGGAGTGAGGCTGGGGAAGGGAGGCGAGGCAAGCGGGAAACCCGGCGCGCCTGGTGGTGGAGGGCTGTAGGCGGCTTGTGGCGCTGGGGTGAGAACCGAGGGAAGCGGCGTCCTGAGGTGGTGAGCGGTGCTGCGGGTATTGCTACTCATAGCCACAGCGGAGCGTGGTACAGCTGCGGGAGGCTGAGTCATGGAATCACAGAGTGTTTGGGTTGGAAAGGACCTTAAAGAGCATCTAGTTCCAGCCCATGACCTCTCACTAGACCAGATTGCTCAAAGCCCCGTCCAGCCTCGCCTTGAACAATTACAGGGAAGGGACAGCCACAACTTCCCAGGGCAACTTGTGCAAGTGTCTCATCACCTACACAGTAAAGAAATTTTTTTATAATATCTAATCTAAATCTACCCTCTCAGTTTAAAGCCCTCATCCTATCACTACAAGGCCTTGTAAAAAATCTTTCCCCAGCTTTCCTGTAGTCCCTTGTACTTGAAGGCTACTATAAGGTCTCCCTGGAGCCTTTTCCTGGATGAACAATTTTCTCAGCCTGCCTTTGGAAGAAAGGTGCTCCAGCCCTCTGGTCATCTTTGTCGCCCTCCTCTGAACTCACTCCAACAGCTCCATGAGTTTCTTGTGTTGGGGGCTCCAGAACTGGACACAGTACTATAAGTGGGATCTCACCAGGGCAGAGTAAAAGGGGGGGACTCTCCTCCTTGACCTGCTGGCCATGTTTCTTTTGATGTAGTCCAGGGTACAGCTGGCTTTCTGGGCTGCAGGTGTGCACTGCCAGCTCACACTGAGCTTTTCATCAGACAACACCCCTAAGTCCTTCTCAGGGCTACTCTCAATCCATTCTCCACTTACCCTGTTTTTGTGCTCAGGATTGCCCCAACCCATGTGCAGGACCTTTCACTTGGCCTTAATGAACTTCATGAAACTCGCATAGGCCCACATCTCAAGAAGGGACAAGAATCATCAGCTGCTGTGTAGCATGCAGCCAAGTACGTTAAGACTCTTCAGCCTTGTGAAAACCAAAGCAAACAAACAAACAAAACTACAAAACAAACCTCCTATGGTAAGGGATTTTAAAACAGTGGTGCTAAAGACAGTAGGTTGGAATTGATCTTTACTGCCTCTCCCAACATGGTAACTGTGAAGCATGGGCTGATGCCAGCAAGAGGCAGATTCACAGTGAATAAAATGAATAAGTCTTTGTGCAAGACCCAGTCGTGCAATTCCTTGCCACTGGATGTTCTGGAGCTTTTGTGAGTTCAAAAGGAGACTGAGCAAGTTAACAGAAATGCACAGAGCCTTGTCAAATATAAAGAAGCAACAGATGGCATTTTAGTAGACAGAGAAACTACATGTTAATAGCATAATTCATTAACAAGCTGGAAATGGACAAACTCTAGATAATTACAGATGTATGGCATTCACCAGATTGTCCTCAGGTATGCACTGATTTAAAGTATTATTAAAGCCTGCCAGCCTTTGGCTTTAACTCCTCTTCAGGAGCTGTTGTCAGGATTTAAATTTACTCTGTGTGCCAATGCTCAGCACTACTAATAGTATTTTTTATCCACAGTAGTATCTATATGGACAAATATGTGCTATATAGCTCTTGCTAGTGCACATGTATTCATAAAGGATACATTGGATGCTTTTATTTCTCATTTCTCCTCACTATTGGAGTCCCAAGACATGAAGATGTGATCTTGGGGTTGTTTCCCAATGAAGAACTGGATTATTAAGAGCATAACAGTTCTTATCATAGTCTTAAACTGTGAGTGTAGAAGGGCAAGTAAAAAGTAATGAACCATCACTAGATATGTGCTGGTGGTGATGAGTGGGAGAAACAGACTGTAAAAGGAATCTGACATGGCATGTATATCAGCACTTGGCAGGTTTAGCTACCACATTTAAAAAATAATAATGTTGGTAATTATTTTAAGCCTTTTGAAATGGTCATAACTTGTTGCTAGATCTAGTCTGATAACTTTTCACTGGTGTGAAATATTCTGTAATGCATAGGGTAAAAAGCAGGTGGAATTTGTCTGTAAAAATGTGTTTAGTTTTCCAAATATTGGAAAATCAGCTTTTGAGGCATTTGGCAGAATGCAAAAGTGAAGCTGGCCACTGTAACACTGGTCAGAGGAAGTGAAATGCATCTTGTGAGACTTTTGGTATTAATAAAAAATTCAGCATCCATTTGTTCATGTTTTGGTGCTTGACTCGTGGAATTGTAATGTGGCATTCCTTCATCTTTGCCACCGGGTGTCACTAAAAGCATACTGTGAGCTGTCACACTGTGTTTCAAGTTTAAAAATTCTGGTCTAATCAAGGCAACTTTCCATTCCTTTAATTAGAACAAGAACTTAATAAAAATGTAAAGTGTGCAGAATCCAAAGTACACCTGTGAAAATGGCATGAGTCTGTTTGTGATGGGCTAAAGGATAAAATACACATGCAGCAATATATACCTTTTCTGGAAAATGGCTGTTGTTAAAGAAAAACTCAGATAACTAGAAATATTTGGGCAATAATAAAAAACCACAAATTTATAAACAGGATGTTACAGCATAAGCCAGCAGAAGATCCTGAGACAGACATAATGTCTTAGAATATTCCATGGCAAGATCCAGCAATAATACTTCAGTGACACCTATTCCGGTATTTGTCTCAGAAATGCATGTTTGGGTTCACCCTTTGTATGTAGAAATCCTGAAACCACTGGGCTTCTCTCCTGTGATGGAAGTTTGAGGCTTATGTCCATCTGCACAGCTAATGTTAATTTTCACAGAGCCTTGGGCATCCTAATATCCTAATGAGGTTGTATTACTTTCTTCATTCTCTGCAGATGAATTATGCATAAAAATGGGACTCAGGCAAGAGGGAGAAAGAAGGCTTATGTTAGCAGAACAGAAGTTGGCTGAAGTCATAAGAATGCTGCCATTTTCTTCCCTATGGACACAACTAATGGTTTTCTAGAATTTGCTTTAAATATTCAGCTTGCCAACTGGAGTGTCACCTTAGCTCTGCTTTCTCATCATAAATCTTGAAATTTTAAAGGTCTTAAGAAATATAACATTATCCCAACTCATTTTATAGAGGTTTTCCTTAGGACCACCTTAGAACAAAGACCTCCTTGTAATGATTGGAGGTCTTTGTTTTTCCTGGGCCAGTTAATAAGACAGACTTAGGCTGTTGCTGTGGCATTATATCCCAGCTACCTGATAAGCAATTCTGGATTCATGTTTTACTGCATTCACATTGCTGTCAACACCAACTGTTTGAACTTCTCATGAGCCAGCTCAGGGAAGGGGCAAGTCTATAGAATAAACACGAACACAAGTAAATGTCTCTGCATGTTATGTTGTCTAACAGGACTAGTGTCCTTCTGACTCCTTAAACAGGCCATGAGTTCTGTTACAGAAACACACCGTGGATGCCTGCTCTAGCCCCAGCAATCCATGTAATTTGGAAGAAATATAATTTCACTCCTAAAATTATTTTTTTTAATTAAAAATTATTTTGACAAAGTTACAAAACCCTGAAATGCTACCTTTTAACATATCTTTTGGAGATAAACAAATGCAGAGTCATCTTTGTCAGTTTCCAGCATACAAAAATTTAGAAAGTAAGACTTACAAGAAATCCAGGATGAGGAGAGGAAAAGAAAGACTCGTTCCTCCTTTTCTGTAAGTTAAAATCTAATTTCTTCTCTTTCTTTAGTTGAGGATCATATTTCAGAGTCATTGCTCACCTCTAATCTCCAAAAAGGTGAGCTCTATCCATGCGTGCTTAATAGTGTCAGTTTGCAAAAAAAAAAAAAAAAAAAAAAAAAAAAAAAAAAAAAAAAAAAAAATCCGTCATTTACCCAGCACTATTTCCAAAATATAAAATCTGTGCTAATGCCTAACAGTTCATTTGCCTTGGTTTTTCAGCTTGACTTTGGGACTACCCAAAGCAGCCTCTTTCAATGACTGCTTTTATTCATGCCAGAGGTGAGGAGGCAATAGGAACATGGGATTCACATGGCTTCCTTACTCTTCTCACATGGCTTTCTTCAAAGCTGCCAGTCTTCTTATCCTTGCCTGTGCTATTCCAGGAAGAGATGTGCAGCTAGAGGTGCTGTAAATAAGACCTCGTGTCTTGGGGTGTAAGAAAGCATAAGAAATAATTTCTCTCATATGATTTTGTTAGTGGAATAAGGAAAAGCATAATTAGCCTTGTAACACCTCAATATTTTAATTTTAGAATGTTTGTAAACCAGTTAACCTGTTAGTCCTAAAATTAAAACACAGGAATGAGTTCAGACTGGGGTTTATTGCATGTGCAAAGCTAATACTTGTCACTGTCAAAAACAAGCGTAATATTAAGAGGAATATTTATTCTGGACAATAAAACTGGGCATACATCTTACAAATACATATGTAAATTAGATGAGGTTTGGATAGAAGATAAGGTTTCATTAAAGGAAGGCTATTTTCACTAGATTAAGTCTTTCTTATCTAACACTTGTTTTGTTCTTGTCAAGCCAGAGAGATTGCCTAGCAATTGTTGGAGTTTTCATCTGTAGAAGTGTCTCCCTGAATTTTAGGTTCTGAAAGACATGAGCCTAATTAGAGCAGAGGTGTTCAGCTGAGCTCCCTGGGCTCACTGTCTGTCTGGGCTGATCAGCTGTGGCAGTTTTAGAATACCTGTCTTCTCTCCTGGGGCAGGGCTGACAAGGCACGGCTGATTGGCTTTGTCTCTGAAATCTTCTCACTTGCAAGCGTTGCTCCTGCTGCCTTTCCCTGACTTTCTCTGAGGCTTTTGGATTAATCAAGGGTGAGGCCTATGCTGCATGTGTGCAGATGTGCCCAGAAGGTTTGAAATAAAGGTAGTTAAGGGTGCTTTAAACCCAAAAAACTCCACTCGAATCAAAAATAGTAGGTATTATTGCATATGTCAGAGTCTGTCAACCTCTGATATTCATCCACCTCCCTGTCTCCATCCCCAAATAACTGTGAAGAGCTGAACTATTATTTGATTAAGTCGTCTTTTTATCTGTTGAGGTCTGGAAAGAACATTATATCACTTGAGGGGAGGCTTTGCTTAGCTCCCCACCTCCCCAACAAAAAAGTAATCTAAAGAGAAATAGCAGAAACGGGTCACATGATATTAATTTGTACTTAAAACCAAAAAGAAATATGAGCACCTTTTCTTGACTTTAGTGGTTTAATATGACTATATCATGTCATAAACCTGATGTCTGAAAGCTTAATGTTTCATAGATATGAGTTTGTAAAAAACCTCCCCAGATCAAACCAAGTAGAGAAATAATTCAAATTTCTATGAAGGCAGTGATCATAAATATTGGTATCAGAATTAGCGGAAAAAGTGTTTTACTGCTACTTTTGTACAAGATTCTGCAATGCATCAGGTTTTCTTATGATTTTTCATAAGAAAAATCTTCTTATGAAGATAAGAAGATCTTCCCATCTCTCATTTAGTTTTGCCTCTAGCATTTCAGTCCTATAAGGTCAACAGGTATTATGATCATCTTTGAAAGCAAGATTAAAGAGAATAAAAGTACAGAGACTGTATGCTCACTACACAGAGCTATTTATCTAAGCTGTTGTGCTGGTAGAGTGCCAGAAGTCAGTATGTCCATCACAGCTGCTTGACTTCTGACCTACAGGACTCCCCAGCCCAAGGAAATGGGACAGCCTCAGGGGAACAGGCAGTATGGTGAGCATGTAATGGATATCCCTCATTTTCCTTCAGGAGGAGGGATGGAGACAGGGTTTCTATGGCTCTTCACAACCATCCAGAGAAGCCAAGGGTTCATTAAGATACCTGGAAGAAGACAAACCAGTCTGCCTTAGCTGTGCTCTGGCTGTGGGAGCGTCATAGCATCACAGAACCATTCTGGTTGGAAAAGACCTTTGATCTTTTAAAAAAGATTCAAACCAACTGTTACCTAGTTCTATTGAGCCCAACACTAAACAATGTCATAGAATCATAGAATTTTCAGGGTTGGAAGGGACCTTTCAGATTATCTAGTTCCAAACCCCCTGCCATGGGCAGGGACACCTCCCACCAGATCAGGTTGCTCACAGCCCTGTCCAGCCTGGCCTTAAAAATTTCCAGGTGTGGGGCTTCCACCACCTCTCTGGGCAACTTGTGCCAGTGTCTTTCCACCCTCATGGTGAAGAACTTCTTCCTAACTATCTTTCTAAATCTACCCATTCCCCCTAGTCCTATCACTACCTGACATACCAAAAAGTCCCTGCCAGCTTTCTTGTAGGCCCCTTTCAGATACTGGAAAGTTACAGTAAGTCTCCTCAGAGCCTTCTCCTCTCTAGACTGAATAACCCCAACTGCCTCAGTCTGTCTTCATATCAGAAGTGCTCCAGCTCTCTGATCATCCTTGTGGCTCTTCTCTGGACATGCTCCAGGACATCCATGTCCTTCCTGTAAAAGGGGCTCCAGAACTGGACACAATACTCCAGGTGGGGTCTCTAGAGAGCAGAGTAGGGGGGGGAGAATCACACCCCTTGACCTGCTGTCCCTAAGAACCACATCTAACGACGTCTTTTAAACACCTTCAGGAATGGTGATTCAAGTACCCTCCTGGGCAGCCCGTTTCAGTAGTTGAAAGCTCTTCCAGTGAAGAAATTTCTTCTAATATCCAGTCTAAACCTCCTCTGGTGCAACTTGAGGTTGTTTCCTCTCATCCTATTATGTGTTACTTGGAAGAAGAAACCAACATCCCCCACCCTGCAACCTCCATTCAGGTAGCTGTAGAGACTAATAAGGCCTCCCCTCAACTTCCTGCTCTCAAAACTAAACATTCCCAATTCCCTCAGCCTCTCCTCATAGGACTTGTTCTCCAGATCCTTCACCAGCTTGGTTGCCCTTCTCTGGACTAGCTCCAGCAGCTCAGTGTCCTTCTTGTGTAAGGGCTCAGATCTGAGTACAGTACTCAAGGCGTGGCTTCACCCATGTTGAGTAGAGGCACAATCACTTCCCTAGTCCTGCTGGTCCCACAATTTCTCATGCTGGCCAGGATGCTGTTTGCCTTCTTGGCCAGCTGGGCACGCTGCTGGCTGCTTGGTAAATCTCACACAGTTGGCCTCAACCCATCGACCCAGCCTGTCCATTGTCCCTGTGTGGAGCCTTCCTACCCTCAGGCAGATAGATCAGCACACCTGCCCAACTTAGTGTCCTCTGCAGACCCGCTGAGGGTGCACTCAGTCATCCAGATCGATAAAGATATTAAAGAAGATTGGTCCCAACACCGAGCCCAGGGGAACACCACAGTCTGGCTGCCACCCAGAGTGTTTCACCCAGTGAAGAGAGATCACACAGGTCTAAGCCCCGAGGAGCCAGTTTCATTAGAACGCTGTGAGAAACAGCGTCAAAGCCTTCGCCAAAACCCAAAGAAACAACACCCGCAGCCTTTCCCTCCACATGAGGAGCTCAGGATCCCGGGCTGCCCTCAGGGCGATCCTTCAGAGGCGTGAGGGCGGGGGGGCACATCCCCGGCACCCGCCTCCCGCCTCCCCCAGCCCCTCTTGGGCGGCCGAGAGGAGCGGCAGCCTGCCGGCCGTTGCCGGTTGCCCGGGGGACGCGGCGGCCGTTGGGGCGTTGGCGGCCGGGGAGAGGTCCCCATTGGGCCGGGGCGGCGGGAGCGCCCTCGGGGCGGGCAGCGGCAGCCACCGGTGCCTCACCTGTCCCCGGCAGCCGCCATGAGGAAGGAGGGAGCCGTCGCCCCGAGGTAGAGACCGGCGGGACTCGCCTCAGCTGCTCCGGGCGGCTCGGGGCGAGGGATGCGGAGGTGCGGGGCGCTTCTTCAGGTATTGACTCTTCACGTACCGGAGCTTCAGGTACTGGTGCTGTGTGCGCTGTGGAGAACAAGGAGAGAAGGAGCGTCTGACATTAATCACCGGAATACTTGGAACACTCACACACAAACCAAACCAAACCAAAAAAACATCAAAACGTTTTGGGGATTTAATAAGTTCAAAAGGTTTACTAAAACTCTGAATTCTTTCGGTCGTCCTGTAAGTGTCTTGAGTGCTGCAGGAACCACTTGAGTGGTCTTAGTGCCAAATTGCAAGGATGTTGCATTATCACAGTTTAGAGGATGGTGGTGAAATTTATCAGTAGTGATAGTCAAGTCTTACCACTTTATGGCAAGCATAAATGATAACTATTTTAGGGACTACAAATATTATAATGCCTTTTGAAATGTTCTCTTTCACAGGTTGAGTAGAGGTAGTACTGTGAGAAAATAATATGTGTTCTATCTGTAAATTTGTGTGCTCAGAAAGGTATTGAAGTCTGAAAGCTTACAAATTACTCTGACCTGTTCCCTTCCCTTGCTGGAAAGACTCAGTAACACATATCATAGAATCATAGAATCAGCTGAGTTGGAAGGGACCTCAGAGATCATCAGGTCCAACCCTTGACCACTACCGCTGCGGTTCCCAGACCATGGCACTGAGTGCCACATCCAGTCTCTTTTTAAATATCTCCAGGGATGGAGAATCCACTACTTCCCTGGGCAGCCCATTCCAATGTCTGATCACCCTCTCCATGAAGAAATTCTTTCTAATATCTAACCTAACCCTCCCCTGGCACAACTTAAGTCCATGCCCTCTTGTCTTGCTGAAAGTTGCCTGGGAGAAGAGCCCAACCCCCCCCTGGCTCCAGCCTCCTTTCAGGGAGTTGTAGAGAGCGATGAGGTCTCCCCTGAGCCTCCTCTTCTCCAGGCTGAACACCCCCAGCTCCCTCAGCCTCTCCTCACAGGACTTGTGCTGGAGTCCCTTCACCAGCCTGGTTGCCCCGTAGAAAGTAATTAATTCCTTTTTCAGAGAAAACACACCATCAAATTTACTTTAAATTATTAAATGGATATTTGTTTTAATTAATTATCTGGATCATCTTCCTTTTGAAGATTATGTTTATACATAATCATTATCATTCATTACAACAGTCTGATTTAGTGAATGAATTTTCTCATTTTTGCACATACAGGATATTTTATAAAGAGATGCTCAAATAAAGCAAAAGAAGTCTCTATCAAGGCTTGATACCTTTTTTAAGATACAGAGGCTACTATAAAAGTGAGTCTGTGAATTTGCTGAAGTATTTAGAAAGACATTTTCAAGTTCCTAAGTGAACCTCTACCTGTGGCAGCATGTCAAAAAATTTTTCATCGATCCAGGTGAGCACGGAAAAACACTTTGAAAGAGAAGGAATGCATTTTAAAAAATGTTAGTTTATTTTATGCTAAACTACCAAAGCCATAATTACCAGGAAGAAAAATTATTTTATTATAAACAGAAGCATGCATAAGATAGGAACATGCCAATAATGTGAACTTAATTGCACCTTGCACTTGCATGTGTGTATATCACTTTATATGGTTATTAACAAATGCTTGCATGTTAAGTAGTTAGTAATGTGGTCATCAGTATAATTTCTGAACAGACATTTGCTACTAAGAGTAATGTAATTTAGTGTATCTTAGTAAATGGGATGTGTATTTGGTTTCTAATACTGAGAAATCTGTATGTACAACCTTGACTGTCTAGAGGTTACTAGGTTGAAAGCTTATTAAATCTCTTATAAAAATTCCAAAACAGTTATATTAAGAAAACAGATAGTTTTTTCTCTACTATAACCTTATATCACCCTGTTCTTTAAGGGAATGGGTTCTGATCCAGCAGTTTTGAACATACTGAGAGAACGTGAAGAACTTAAGTCATCGCTGAAAAAATTAGAGCGACGAGTGGCAGAAAATCAGGGTAACGTCAAAGTTTTAACAGCTGAGCGAGACAGAATTCTCAGTCTTTATGAATGGGTAATTTTATTTATATTTGTATTAAGATAAGGTGATGTGCAGGAAAAAAAAATCCTGGTCTTGTGTAAAAAAAAAAAAAAGTGCAAAGTATTTGTTTAAAAAAATAGAAAAAAAGAAGTCATGAAAATTCTGTTATTTGAAACTGTCATTTAAATAGAATTTTGTGAGTGCTGTTCTGGGTTAAGAATGTTTTCCTGAATCAAAGAATATATGCACAAATCATTACTTCAGCTTTGACACTGTCCAGTTCCTGGGATGCACTGCATTACCAGCTATATTTCAACATAATATATTACACTATTTGTTCAATCTTTTTGTTATGCTGCTGCTTCTTTTAAAAACAGGCTCAGAAGGAGATTTCCCGGCTTCATCAGGAAGTCATAAAATGCCCTAGGACTCGTAGAAGTACTGTGACAGCTCAAGCTATGTTAAGACATGTGGAAATAGAAAGGGATACAGCACTGTCAGATTTCCAAAGAATGACCACAGAACGTGATAGCCTCAGGGAGCAGTTAAAGGTTTGATTATGCCCCTTTCCCCCCAGAGTTATTTTAACATGAAAACTATTTAGTACTATAATTAAAGTTACTCAAGTTTTCTATTGTAATCTCAAGAGTTAATTGCATTATGTTTCTGTTATGAGTTCAGGCTTGGTCTTTGCTGTTATTTGATGCAGATTTCTCAAGAGACTGCGTTTAAAGAAAAGGCTCATTTGGAACAGAGAATTGAAGAGCTAGAAACTACTGTTCAAAACGTAAGGGCAAATTATTATTTGTTGAATTGTAAATGTCACACAGGTGATGTTCATGGTTAATCCTGCAGGACTGAACTGACTGCTTGCTATCAGGAAACAACAGGCTTGGAGCAGTGGATGTGATTTACCAAGACTGTAGCAAGGTTTTTAACACTGTTACCCACATTGGCGTAGTATCCAGGTTAGGATGCTGTGATCTGAATTGGGTGGGCAGCTGGATGAGGGAAAATTTGATTGGTCAGTGAAGTCTTATTGGGTAGCTCTTAAGTTGGCTTGGAGACTGTTAACATGGAGCACCACAGGGTTTTTTTCTGATGCATGTCATGTTTAACATCTTCATCAATGACCTTAAGGAGGCAAAAGAATGTGTACTCAGAAAGTTTGTAGAAAACACCAAATTAGGGAAAACTGTTCATATATTCAAGACCAGGGCTATCATTTATAGAGACCAAGACAGGGAGGAAGAATGGACAACAGGAATCTTACAGAGTCCAACACGGATGAATGCCAAGTTCTGAATTTGGGAAGAAGAGCAACTGGCATCAATATGTGTTGGGAACTACTGGGTTTGGGAGCTGCCCTGCTAAAAAATCAGGCCCTGGAGGCCCTGATGTACAGAAAGCTATACATGACCCAGCAGTATGCCATGGTGGCATAGAATGCCCAAACCATACAAAGCTGTGTGAGCAGGACACAGCCAGTAGCTCAAGAAAAGTTATTGTCCACCTTTACTCATCACTCATTAGATCACATCTGGAATATACCACATCCAGTTTTGCCACCACAGTACCAGAAATACATTGCTAAAGTAGAGTGGATTTTATGGAGGGCTCTCACCATACTTGGGTCTGGGACACCTTCCTTGTGAGAGCTGGCTGGCAGAACTGGGCTTGTTCCACCTGGAGCAGAAGTGGCTTAAGGGGGACTTATGTCCTACCTGCCAGCATCAACCAAAAGGTCAGAAAAAGGCTTGCACAGCAGTATATGGTGGAAGGATGAGCAACAATGGGCAGTAGCTGAAATGAGAAGGGTTCAGGCTGAAAACAAGGAAATATTTCTTTCCCATGAGGACAGTTGAGCAGTCCTTAGTCTTTGAGATTTTCTAAGTCCTGAGCAACCTGACCTCAGAGATGGCCCTGCTTTGAGCAGGAGTTTGGACTAGAGACTTCCTGGAGCCTATTCCAGTGTGAATTGGAATCTTGTGATTATATATAATGTTTTTATATCGTAAGGATATATCTTAATGATATTGCATATCCTTAAGACCTGATGCTCCAAAATCAAATGTAATTGTACTGTTCTGGCAAGTCTTATGTAATATGGTTTAAGCTACTTGTGTGTGCAATTCCTTGGGTCTTAATATGTTTATTATCTTAATATGTTAAGGTCTTAATATGTTTAGAACCATAGAGTGGGATTAGACTCAATTGAAGCCTTTAGAAAAGAAATCATAGATCAGTGAGTGCAAGGTAGAAAAGGATAATTTACTGACTAGAGGGAAAGATCAACATCTGGTGGTAAAATAGAAAAATAAAATATTAATAAAATGAATATAAATCTTAATTCCACAGTCTTGTTAGAACTTGATTTTTAAACAGATTGATGTTGATATTCTGTAATATATCTTCTTGTGGTTATAAATTCTGGTTAATTTTTTTACCCTTCAGCCTTTTAAACCCTGCCAACTTTAGAAATATAGTTCCAAGGATTATTATATTAAACATTTTATCTGTGATGAAAAATACACTGTAGGCTTAAATTACCCTAAGTACACCAAGTAGTAAATTAGCTTTAATCATGTCCCTGACACATGACGCATAGTGAATACTGGGAATAGTTATGTTTTGGGTACATCATGTTAATTCTTCAGTTTGTTGGGTGCCATTTGAGGGCAATGCATCAATGTGAAATTTATGGCACTAATATTGAAAAAGTTACTGCATACCAGAAGCTTACTGACTTCCTTTTCAGTGGTCTGACCTTTGATTGTAATGACACAGATTCATACTGAAAGAAACAGTAAATGAGGAAGAGGGATGAGGTGATAATTTCTTACCCTAGAAGAGCTGCTTCAAATAATATACAAAAGGGTAGTTCTTTAAATGTGAAGTGTATGCATTGTAATAATAAAACACAACTTTCTTTAAACTTGAGAGTTCAAACTAGCTTTGCTGGAGTCTGTGGAAGAGTTTCTGGATTCAGCCTTTGGTTTAGGTCCATGATGGTAAAGGTTTCATGATGATAACTTAGTCATATAATGCTCTATGCAAATATTTTACAGTGATTTTTTCTATCCAGTTATTGGCATAGTTATACAGTAGTCTGAATCCATCATTGGTAGCGTTGTGTCCTGAACTGCAAATTTTCCCATCATGCTCTCACGATAATGTTTTCTGTTATGTTGCTTTGCACTGAAAACTTTTCATCTTGATCAGTGCCAAACATTTTTGTCCTTTTGTATAATCTAAAATTTACTTTAATAAATTAAAATATTCCTAGGCAGGAAATTGAGTGTCCTTCAAAGGAGGTGAAAACCACATTTTACCTCTTTGCCAACTACTTTCAGTAGACTTGGAGTCAGGCCCTGACTAAATGAGGTACTTGAACATTTCTCCTTCTTTGTGCTAAAGGCAGAGTAGAATTTTAATTAATAGGAGAAAGTCCATGCATAAATGAGATTTTTTCAGCTTTTAATGTTTGATTATATTTATAGTTAGATAGCGAAAGGTTAGAACAGATGTCCAAAGTGGCACTAATGAAAGGCACCATTGATTCTCTGGAAACTGAGAGAAAAAGGTTGGCGAGACGAGCACTGGACTCTGAAACTGAGCTGAGCCAGCAGAAAGCTGAATATGTTTCACTTAGGTAAGTAAACTTATATAGTTGCATTTGTTTGACTAGCAACATCATCCTATGTTTGTTAGTTTTCATAACTCTTTTATAGCTACAAGAGAAAGGAATTTATGGTATTTGTTCTTAACAAGCCATCCTTTTTGGGAATGAAAATGTTTTCCTCATTGCTTATTTATATGTGAATGTGCTTGGCTAGTTGTTAGGCTGAACACCATCTTCAGCGAAAAAGTAAAATTCACTCTGACTTAGAGTTAGGAGCTTTCTGTTAGAAGATTCAGGGACTGTTATTTTTTGGTTAATTGCTTATGAAATTTTTTAAAATAATTTTTATTGTTTTTATAGAGGCAAGCTCTCGTGTATAAATTAGTGATTGTCACATGAAGTTAATTTCAAACTTCCTTTGCTTAGTCATGAATTTTTTTCATGAGAAGATAAAACTTAAGGCTTTCAGAGGGTTTATGGCCTGATGCTCAAATGGAGGTCTTAATATGTTTAGAACCATAGAGTGGGATTAGACTCAATTGAAGCCTTTAGGAAAGAAATCATAGATCAGTGAGTGCAAGGTAGAAAAGGATAATTTACTGACTAGAGGGAAAGATCAAGCACATAGGAAGTTTGTGCAGGGACATAAAAAGGACTAGATCACAGACTCAACTAGGCTACAGAGTGAACAGATTTCAAGAGAAGATACTGCAGCTTTTTTCTCTTGTGTTTCCTTAAATATAATTCACTAGGCAAACACTTTCCTAAACCTATGTGCACTTACAAGTGACTGCTGTAGTTGACACATGGGTGTTGCAGTTTTTTTGTTGGATTTCGATTGGTGGGAATGCTGGTTGTTAGTGTGCAGTATCATGCAGGCTCACAATGCCTTTCTAAGGATACTGTGATTTCTAAAATAGAAGTAACTCCTTTGCAAATCCAGTCCTGAGTTACAGGTGCTTAATAATAGGTTGTCAGATTTATGAATACTGTAAAAATTCATTTGTTGAAGATTAGTTGCTTCTAAAATATCTTTTTCTTTCCCTCCAAACCAGACTGATAGTTGTTTTCAGTTTCTTCAACAGTTTGAGAATCATTAATATTACTACTTCATTTGAACATATGGCTTGGGTATAACTTTAAATAGGTCAAGCATTTCAGTGAATGTCCCAAGTAATGTTTATTCTGATAATTTCTGAATAGTTTTTACTTTCATCTGTTGTAAAAAATGCTTCTTATTTTTCTGGGATTCTTTACAGGATTATTCAAACTTTAATATCCAAAGACATTATAGATGTCCAAAGAATCTTGCTTTTTCTTAATTTTTGCAATTTTAGTGACATTTCAGAAAGGAAAAAAAAATGTTAAACTTCAGAATTCTCCTGTTTAATGCTTCTGCTCTTCCAGTTTATTGAATGAAAAGATAAAACAGTGTCTTTTAGAGACTCAGCGAAGCCTTTCTGAGACAGAATATGAAATCCAAGAGAAAACTCTGCTTTTGAATGAAAAAATTGGTGAGTAACAGTGTTTGTAATAAAATTAAACAGGCTAATTGTTATCTTACCATTTCTTTTTTTTCCTATGCGTTGAAAGAAAAAATGTTGAATGCAAATGAAATACACTTTTGTCAGTTTTAACATTTCAATTGAGAAACATTTCTTCAGTTAATGGAAAGTTTTTACATTTAAAAATTATATAATAAATCTCTATAGAGTAAGTCTCAGTGATATTACATGCTGTAAGCTGAACAGTGTGCATTGGTACCAATGCGCAGTGTCTCAACTGATCAGTTATACTTATGACCCACTAAAGCAGTTGTAGCACCTCTCAGCATCATCATCAGATGATGAAATCAGGAAAATATCCTTTGTAGTATATATCTTATACTGTATGTTGCAGGTTTTATATATTATGGAAGTAAAGAAGGTGGATAAAGGAATTTTTCTTCCTGTAGTACTAAGAAATATGTTCTCACTTTCAAAATTGAAACTGTATTTTAAGAAGTCTTCTATTATTTTCAATAGATGTAGTTGATATAATATGTTCTCGAATGCAATGCTGAATTTGTGAAGAGTAAACATAGGTAACCTATAGCTATTGGTATCTAATGTTAGAGATGCCTGATGCTATTAAATGTCTTGTTTTCTATTACTTCCAAGTGTTAAACTCCAGTAATTTGGATTTAAATATTTCATTTGACATGAACATTCCACTCAAATTAATAAGCACTTAATTTGCTTAATTCAAAATGAAGTTAATTTTTTTAATGCTTTGGCTAAGGTGCTTAAGCCACTCTTTAGAAGGCTAGAGAAAAAGATGTTTTGCCCATGTTAAAATCCTCATGTTTTCTTTTAAAAGCCCTATATCCTTGGTACAGGAAAGTATGGACTTAATGCTTGATAGGTGTATCTGCCTATGTGTTGTTGTATGCTTTTGATCATTCCCAGGAAAATGTATCCAAATTATGTGTTATTTAAGCCTCAGAAAGACAGTAAATCAATTCATTAAAGCTGAATAGAGACTTTTCAGAATTTGTCATCAGAGGTCCCATACCATCTGACTGAAGCATGTTCTAATTTAGATTCATTAGGATTTCTCATTACTGTGAAGCAAGTCCAGACAAGGCATCTTGTAATTAATGCCAACTGTCTGTATTGTCCTGTCACCACAGGAAGAACAGTGGAAGATACTGAAGGAGAGGAACTAGAGTGTAGGTGTGGGGAGAGAATGTAGTGAAAGAAGAAAGTTGAGAGGTTTTAACTGCAGGATCAATTAATAAGCAATGCCTAGATGACACTTGGGATGAGGTGTCATAATCCTAGTGAAATAAATACGAGAAGTAAAGTTAACAAAGACTCAGAGTAAAAGTGAAAAATAGGAATATTGGCTGGACCAGAATTTGCAACAGGGAGGACTGGTTGTCAGAGACTGCTAGTAGGAAACAGCGAGACTGAGAATCAGTGAAAGGAGAAACAGTGTGTAAATGTGTCACCAGAGAATGCTGGGGTAATGGAAGAAATCAGAGATTGAAAATTAAAGATGTGAGAGCAGGGAGTGAAGAAGGATCAGAGACATCCAATGGGGAGAGCTAGTATGAAATTATCAAAGAATCTGGAAATGATCCTTACCATTGGATGTCTAGTTCAGAGGCTGCAGGTAGAACTTGGAATCATTGGATATGCTTGTACTATTTAACAAATAAACCCCGGTGCAGTTTATTTCATATACTTAGGGTATTACTTTTAATTACATGATCATTTCTTGCTTTTTCTGGGGGGAGCGTTGCTGCAACTTTTGCACAGTTTTGTAGGGAGTAAATCAGTGTTGTCTAGTGAAGGACAGATCATCTTGTCTGTCAGATCATCTCCTTAGCTGAAAATACAGGGAATGGGGCAGGTAATTGAAGACAGAAAAAGGACACTATTTAAAATTTTAAATATTGTAATGTAATATTTTCTACTATTGCTGTCTACTATTGCTAGAATTCTGAGGTGATGCATAACCCAGTTTCTCAGAATTTCTCACTAACTATACATGTGACCTATTTTCAGAGTGCCTGATTTTTGTTATTAATTTTCAGAAATGTTGAGCACTCCCAGCTGCAGCAGCAATACATGCTTATTCTTTTTGACCATATAATATTTTCTGTCATGAAAATTTAGGTCACAGTTTGGAAATACAAAATTATCAGGTAGCATTTTCAGTTATCTTTGTGCCTCCACTGGTTTTCTGTAAAATGCTTACAGTCACAGAATGGCTGAGGTTAGGAGGCACCTCTGAAAGTCATCTTCTCCAGCCCCTGATCTCAAGTAGGGCCACCTAGAACCAGTTACCCAGGACCATATCTAGATGATTTTGAGTATCTGCAAGGGAAGAAACTCCACAACTTCTCTGGTCAACCTGTGCCAGGGTTGAGTAACCCTCACAGTAAAAGAAAAATAGTTGTTTCCTTATGTTCAGAGAGACCCTCTTTTGTTTTAGCTTGTGCCTATTGCCTCTGATCCTACCACTGGGCACCACTGTAAAGAGTCTGGTTCCAACTTTGCACTTTCCCTTGAAGTATTTATATACATTTACAAGACCCCCTGAGCCTTCTCTTCTCCAGGCTAACCAGTCCCAGCTTTCTCAGTATTTTTCTAACAGGGGAGAGATGCTCCAGTTGCTCAGTCTTCGTGGTCCTTCATTAGACTGTCTCCATTATGTCCCTCTGGCCTCTCTTGGTGCTCTAGGTGTGTCTCACCAGAGCTGAGTAGAGGGGAATGATTGCCTCCCTCAACCAGCTTACAATACTTTCCCAAATGGAGTCCAGGATACTATTACCTTTCTTTGCAGCAAGGGTACATTGGTGGGTCATATTCAGTGTGGCATCTATCAGTATCCCCATTTTTTCTGCTAAGATGCTTTCCATCTAGATTGACCCTGGCATGTACTGGTACCTGGGATCGTTCATCTCCAGGTGCAGGACTTTTCATTTCTATTTGCTGAACTTCATGATTTTCCTGTCAGTCCCTTTCTCCAGTTTGTCATGGCCACTCCTCCCAGTTTTTCTTCATCAGCAAAATTCTTGAAGCATAACCTGCCCCACCATCCAGATAATCAATGAAAATATCAACAAGGACTGAAGGCAGCATTAACCCCTGGGGCACACCACTAGTAACCAGTGTCAAACTAGACTTTGCACCACTGTCACCATCTGCTGGGCCTGCCCACACAGCCAGGTTCCAATTCATCTCACTGTCTGCACATCCAGTTTATATGTCAACAGGACATCTGTGAGTACCTTAGGGGAGAAAGTCTCAAAGGCCTTACTGAACTCAAGGCAGACAATATTCTTTACCCTCTTCTCATCCACCAGGCCAGTCGTTTAATCATAAAAGTTGGTCAAGATGACTTCCCCTGGTTGAAGCCATGATCACTGCTACTGGTGATTTTCTTGCCCTTAATGTGCCAAGGGTTAGCTGGTCCATCAGAAATTTCTTTATAGCCAGGTTTGAACAACACTGTCTTAGCAGGTTCCAGAAGCATGTATCTAAAAATATGGGGTGAAAATTTGAGTGCTTTTCATCTTGTGTTTTGAATAATGGAGACGTTCTTTGGTAAAAATAGAATGTAAATTTATGCTATGATGTCCCTGAAAGGCTGAGCTACAGATCATTTTACTTGGATGTTTAATCTCCTGGAATTACTTAATAAGAATCATTCAATAAGCCAAATTACACTGACATTTAAAGAGTAATTTGCAGCCTGCGTGGGTTTTATGAGATGTAAGGTTCACTGTAAGAGGGGTTTCTGCTCTACGAATGCAATGTGTGTATATCAGAGTAGGATGGATTCTCTGACCATTTGAAGGTAAATGTGGAGTGTAACACCTTATTAGCTGAATGAAGGTAGGGAGGAACATCTTGTAGAATATGTTTTTGTAAAAAGTAAACTGCGTTTTTCATTATTTGCAATTTTAAAGTGGTGTTGAATCTTATGAATGTACCACTTACTCACTTTTACATGAAGACAATTTAAATGAAAAAATCATTTCCAAAAACCTTGCTCATATCAGGATATCAATGTCTTATTTCATCAGTCATTACACACTGTAATATACATGTTACTTCTGTGTCTTACAAATCTGTTTGAGCTTTTATTGTTACTTTATCAGAGAACATTGATCTAAACGTTTCCTGTTCAAAAATAGGTTTGTGTTGAGCAAGCAATTTAAGGCCTTGATCTAAGGAAGAATGCAGTTCTACAAATACTAGTCATGTTATTTACATATTTTGAGAAGATGCACGATTCAGTGTTTTCTTGAAGGGGAGCTTTTGCCATGTTCTTTTATGCTTCAGAAGTGTATCAAAAGAATCTTTATTTCATATGGGTTGAATTAATAAAAATGGAGCCTTCCTGCTTGTGTCCAGATGACTTTTCAAGACAAAGTCTTGTACAACAAGAGGAGATTTGTGCTTTGAAAGAAACAATTGCACAACTTGATAAAGAGAAGGCAACTTTGCAAAGCTGTGTGGAAGAAGGAAGAGAAAAGATCGCTACTTTTGAGGAAAGTCTGACAACTAAGGTATGTCCTGACATGTAAATACTCCCATAGTCACAAGAAATAAATAGGGAGGGGATCTGTTGGATCATCACACCTGTCTTATACTGGTATCTGCAACAGTGCTCAGAGCTGGCCTGTTTCTGCTCTGGTTTTGAGGCAACAATAAATTTCATGCTAACTTTAACACAATAGGTTTGAGCAGTGTTGAGCATCTTGTGTTTGGTGTTTTGTATGGTTTATACTTAACTAGATAGGAGACTTTAAGTACTTTCCTGCAGTGAGAAGTAAATTAGCCAAAAAAAATCTTGTTTATCATAAAATTTAGCCTAAATTCCTCCTGATGTTAGAGATGCAGGGCACCAAGTAGTATTGCCTTTGTTATCACTGAAGAAGCATCTGAATTCTATTCTTTTCACCTTACATTACTATTTTTCATAAACCAATTGCATTAGTTTATTGGACAGTATGATTTCAAACTATATAATAAAACTGCTTAGCTCTTAAACATTGTGTTTTACACCAGCTTAAGTCATCTAATACTCATTTAGGATTAACTAAAGAAGGTATTTTTAAATTGTTGTGACTTTTAAGAATTTGCACTGCTTTTTAACAAAATCTTAAACAAAATATATTTCAGGACAGAGATTCATCTTGCCGTAAGCACTGACTTTGCATTTTAAAAGCTGTAAGTTGTAAAATGGTGTCCATGTTAAAGAAGAGATGGGCAGGCTCTCACCTCTTTCGTGTCTTCTGTGGAAGACACTTCCTTAGCCTATCTATGGTTCTCTCAATATCCCCATCCAAAGAAAAGGATGTAAAGTGATAGACTTTGTGCTACCTTCTTTATGTAAATACAGTAATGGAATTCTTGTATTACCAATTACAAATTACTAGGCTCTGGTATTTTATTCGTCATAGAAAAACTGTGATAACTTATCTATTAGATAGAAGACATAATTTAATTTTGGGAGTGTGAGCGAAATACTGCCTTTAGACTACAAAGTTTTAAAAATATTAGTTTAAGTTATCATATTCTGCAGAAAGTAGTAAATTTTGTTCTTTTATTTTCCAAATCAGATTATTAGAATTTTCAGCTTTAGACAGTTCATGATGAAACTTGGAAAAACACAATCCATTTTCCATTAGATAGTTACATTAATCAGCTAGCTGATAAAAGGAAAATATAGATAATCTTGTTGGATGATTTTTTCCATTTTTACTGAGAAATTGGGAGAGGTTTATTTAAATTTTGTATTTCTTTTCAAGGAGAAAATAATATCTGATTTCAAGATTCTGAATTCTGAGTTGGAGCATTCCAGAAAGTAAGGATAAAATGTCAAAATCATTATTAAATTTTGATTAATTTGTAACATAAAGTCAAAAAATTGAGTCCTGGGTTATGCTAGTTTATTGTTTTAAAACTATATTAAATATTAAAATGTTACAGCTTTGTTTCATGACATGCAAACTTAAACCACTGAAAAAGCTATAATTTGTATGAAGTTGGGCTGTATTGTCATACCTGAAGTATTTTTTATTTGTTGCATAGAAAATCTGCTGAAGCACTCTGTATATATGAGAAAGATATCACCAGTTTACATCAACAACTACAAGAAACCAACAGAGAACTTGAACATGCTAACAAGAACAGAGAATCATTAGCTCAGGAGAACAACAGGTTACAAGACCATCTTTCTAATATTAAGCATGAAAATCAGGTATATTTGTACAGAGAACCCTTGACTAAAAAGGAAAATTATGTGTTTGTTAAGTAGTGCATAGAATTGGTGGGCCCTCATCTGAAGTAAATCTGCAAACTATTTTTTAAGCTCATTTTTCAAACTCAGATTTTTCTCTTATTGCTCAGCTCACCTCACTTGTATAAAGAAGACCAGCTATTCTTATGTAATGATTTGGATGTTTATCTTGATAAAGAGCTGATTAATGTTTTGGATTTTTTTCTGAGCCTCATGTTAAAGCACTGTGGCAATTATCATATCAATAGTATTTATATGGAAAAGTACTATAAAGGAGGAAGCAAGTATTTCTTATATAATGTTGTATCTCCCCCAGAACACTTACAAGCTTATCAATATGACTTGATTTAACACACTACACATTTCAATAAGGTTCACAAATTATTAATAGCATTATATTTATTTACATTCTTTTAAGTGGCTTTTGGATAAGAGATGCTGGAAATACAAAAAGGTGCTGTTTGTAGTACAACATTACATTATCTGTTTTATTAGTGTGCAGTTACTAATGAAAGTAGTTAAAGTAGGTAAAACTGAAGTGTCTCATGCACACACCATGTCCATGTATCAATGTATTTTCCAAGAAGCTAAAAATTAAGCTTAATTAGCAGTACATAACTGTGTAATGGTCTGTTTTTTTCTTCTCTTTGTTCAACTTCTTGCCTTCATCTAAGTTTTCTAACAGTTGCTTTTTCTCTTCTGTGCTCATTCTGCTGCTTACAATAGCTTTGTCTTTGAAAAACTTCCTGCTTGGCTTTCTCTTCCTCTACAAGTGTTACCCTTTTCTGAAGGAGCAGCTTAACTTCACCTGCTTTTAGTGGTAAAAAGTTTTCAGGTATTAAGGCTGCTGTTTACATGAAGTCCTCCAGAGGTCAGTTCATCCCATCCAAGTTTTTAAAGAGATGAATTTTGCCTGTCTCTCTGCCTTCATTGTAGAGGTGGTGTAGCTAACTAGGTTAGATCAGGTGCCTAATTCTGCAGTGCAAACATTAGTTGAGACAATTCCCCATGCTAAATAACTCTTCTCTCAAACACACTGATCTTTTCTCTTCAGTGCCCACTTTAAGTATACTAGAAAAGCCAAAGTCCTGGTAGCTTTAACCACCAAAGGCAGGTAGTGAGTATCACAAGAAACGAGATTTTTTTCAGGGAATCACTATTCTGAACCTTCTCTCAAAATCCAAGTTGTTACTGCTGTGGTCAGCTGGTACAAAAAACAGTCTCCTGTTTCTTCTAGCTACTCTTGAAAGCTTTGTGGTTTTCTTTGCAATAACTGGATGCTTGTAAAAGAAATTAGAGACAAAATGCCTGTGCCTCACAGCATCACCTACTTTTTAAGGGGCTTGCCTCTAGAATATGTATTCATTCCTTTAGGTTCTTCCATTAATTTAGGTGATACTCAAAGTATTTAAAGTAGCATTGTCATTTCTTTGCTTGGGCTTCCTGGAAGAGCTCACAGGTTTCCAGAGACCTGTCTCAGAAACTCACAGCCTTTACAGAACAGGAATAGGGGTTTGTCCACAGCCTTGTCCAAACCCCTCATACCCTTTCCCCCACCACACCTTCCCTAGGTTCTTGTAGCTGAATGTTACAGTGGTTTTGGAAGGAAGAGTTTCTGAACACAGCAGTTCAAGGCAGCCTTTCTCTTCTTTTTCTCAAGCAATAGTTACTAGAAATTTTGTGTGCGCGTTCTCCTAATACATGAGGCTTTATTTCTGCTGATTAGGACATAACCATGTAATTAATGAATTATATTTCTTTAGCTATCATCTTCTTTTTCAAATGTAGGTTTGTAAGAGAGTATAACATGCAAAAGTGAAGGAACTGCCTCTGAGCCCTACACCTTAAATAGGCAAGATGTTTTGTTATGACCATGTAGCTGCTAAAATGACGGTGTTTTGTTTCTGAGATGTTACATTCTTCTATTGACATTTTTCTTCTTTTTAAGAAGATTTAGCATTATTTTTAAATCAAACAAAATATTTTTTACAAATGCAATTTTTTAATAGAAATAGACATGGTTTAGATCTTATATAGCCTTTAAGGAACAAGTTAATAAAGCCACAGACATCAGATATACACTAATTCTATTTTTAAGAGTTCAAATGGTATACTTTTTAACCTTATGAAACAAATCTTTCTTCATAGGTACTATGTAAAAAAATAGCTAATTACCAAAATGTTCTTGATGAGATAAAGTTGAAAGCCTTGGATTCAAACACAGATATTGTCAGGCTGAAGGATATACTGAAGTCTAAAGTGAGTATATAGATAAATGGTGTAAATAAAAGCTCTTGTTTTAACTAAAAATGAAATTTCAACCATTTTTCTACGGAAGAATTTGCTTCCTAGCTTATTTGCTTCCTAACTTATTTGCATTCTACTAATATGTTTTTAATACTTTGAATGCATTTTCTTTGCTGTTCTTGCAGAACACAAGTAACAAAGTATATTTTATTATGTTTTGTTATCTGTATATAGATATGCATATATAAACATGTGTTTAGTAAAATTAAAAATACAGACAGTGAATAATTCAGACACTTGGAACTCTTGTCTATTACGGTATGGGATTAATAACAAAAATATTTCTGCAATATATTTTTATACTTTGTATTTGTAATATTAGTCCAATAATTTTTAACAGTTATCTTTTAAGCATTAAAATGTGGCCATCTTGGACAAAATGCTTGTTCTTGGGAGGCCTTTCAAAGTTTTGGCTAAACGCAAAGTTTTCAATGGAAAGAGAAGAACCAATACCATGTCATACCTGTAGATCTATACATCTCCTTAACTTATCTTGTGAAGGTTACTGTAAATTGTTAAGCAAGATTTATATATTAGGAGAGAGAGAACTGTGAGCTTCTGGAGGATTACTACAAAGCCCATGAGCAAGGAGAAAGCTGGAAAGCAAAATGCCATCAAGCAGAAGCAGATTGTAGCTCAGTTAGACTTGCACTGATCAGCGCAGAGTCTGAGAACCTTGGGTTGAAAGAGAAAATGGAGTTCCTTGAAACAGAGATAGAGCAAGTAAGTTGAAATCATTCTTTTATAGGCACCCTTGAAATGGTCTGGTAGTATTTTGAGCCTGCAACTGTTTAAATTTGTGCTTAATGCCACTTCTCGTATTTTAAAGATACTTGCTACCATTAACTGTATTGAATTTGAATTTATTTAATAATGTGACTGGCATTCCACTCATCACACTTAGAAAATGTATTTTAAAATTAACAGCATATTTCAAGAAAAAATATAAAATATTGCCATATTTGTAATGACTGAAGGCATAGTGTCCTATACAACTCCACAGTATATCTGAAACATAGCTAGTGCTTTGTCACCTGTTACGTTCCTTTCCCTGGTTTCTTGCTTTCAGCTTTTCAGCCTTCTTTCCACTGTTTTCTCTGTCTCATAGAGCCTCTTCCCACTTGAAAACCTGAAGAACTTAAAGGGTCATGCACAACATGGCTTCAGAAATATGTTATGAACATAAACTGTCTTCTGGTTTGGGATTGCTACAGTTTTTGTTGTAGATTATGTCTGCTTTCTGAGTATCACAATGACTATTGAGGGCTGCTCATGCAAGCTACATACTCAAAATGAACTGAACTGCTGTTCAGAAAGTGGATGAAAACATAACAGTAGGAAAACAGCACAGGAAGGTTGTGTGGCAGATTTTGACATTTTAAAAATATAGTAAAACTGGTACATGATCCTAGTTTGTCCAGAGAGCCTTAAATGGGTAAAGATTTTATCCTTTGAATTCCTTTCCACATGGCTGCTATTAAGTATCAAAGTAAAGAGGCCTCTTAATAAAAACTGAATTCCTGATGTCATATTCTGGCTCACAGTGGTTATGTATAAGGGACATATTCAAAACACAGAAGTTTTTTTCAGAAATCTTCATGTACTTAGCAGTGTCTTGTGTTACTTTTTTTTTTTTAGGCAAGATGGAGCTGTAATGAATGTGATGTGCTCCCCCTACAATTATCTGTTTAGATCTCTAATCAATCTTTTACGGAAGCCGCAGTGCTTTGTCTCTTCCTTTGTACTGCTAACCTTCCAGACTCATTCTGCCACTCACTGAAAATTAATTAGTTAAAAGTGACCAGAAAAAAAGTGTCCCTGGGCAAAGTGCAGGTATTTTTCTAAAAGGAAAAACCTACATTATGTTAATTTTAAATTTACAAAATTCTAAATGCTTTTAGTCAGAAGTGCTGCTGCTGGCTTGTGCACTTCTCTTCAGTGTGTCTTCTGTCATGTCTTAGTCATGCCTGAGTTTATGGGTGATGGCAGTATAAATACTACTGACAGTATCTCAGAATTCACTGCTTATCTAAATGTAAGAATACATTTTATTGCCAGAATAAGAGAATCTCATCTGAAAATGAAATAAGGTCCATGGCAGAGTTTTGAACATTATTAATTCTGCAGTAGAATTCTAGCAACAGAGTTTAAAACATCAGCTGATTTTGCTATCAGAAACAAGAACTCTACTCTTCTAGTTAAAGTTATTTCCTTAAATAAGTCCCATATACATAAAGTTTATTCCAGAATATGTGGCTGTTGCCTCTTAATATTCACTACAATTACATGGAGATATTTTTGTAGAATTTTGAAGCACTTTTAAATTTTCTTTGCAGTAGAGTTTTGACTATCTGATGTTCCTTTAGAGTGGCATTTAACAACTGAAGCAGAATACACGTCTTAGGGTTCTGCTTTAAGCAAATCATGCTAATAAAATGTCTGTCCTGTCACTGTAGCTTCCAAGCATAAAACTTCTTATGTCTTGGCCAGACGAGCAAGTTGCTCATCCTTCCACCCCTACCCCTTGTCCTGTAAAACATAAGTGGGCTGAATGAGCCTACATTCTTGCAAGCACACTTATTTGTCTTGAATGACACAAAGAAATTTGTATTTCCATATCCTGTATGTCAAAGATGCTCGTTTGAGTCACTTACTCATTTCAGGACTCTACAGTTGATTCATAGATTTACCATGACCTTTGGTTGAGCATTATATTGTGCTTAGTGTAAACTAGGTTAGAGAAAACTACACATAAATGTGTTTGCAGTACCCTAAATGGACTCAAACATAACAAAATGCAGATGTGAAAAGATAGAGGAAAAATAGAATCTATCTTACTTGCAGTAAGATTAAAACAGGCAGTGTTCTGTGGTTCACTCAACACAGATTTCCCTAACTCACAATATCTGGGGTTTTGTTGTTTGTTTGCTGTAGTTATATCTCAGTTAAATCCACTGTTCCCTTTCCAGTGGAACATACTAGATTTTATGGGTATTCTATTTTAGCTATATAAATGCTTAATCTCATTTTTAATTTCATTGATTTCCCCCCAAATTTATTCTTAATGCTCTTTCAAGTAATTAAGTGTAATTTCACTTTGATGGAAATGTAAGTATTGGTTTGTTATACCAGGTGCAATTTCCTGCATGCAAATGGATAATTAGTAGTTTCTTGCCGCAGCAAAATGTAGAACCTCTTTCCTCTTCTTTAATGATTCTGCCTAGAGTCTATATCCATTGATTCATACATTTCATAGCATTTTGTCATTTCTATCAAGTGCCTTTACATTCTGATACATGCAATGGGTGAATTCATAAATTTGATACAGGATTTTGACTGAGGGCAAATATAACACCATTCCTCCATCTTGAATTGAAAGTGGATTTTGGTCATTGATCCCAGACTTCCTGTTTTTGGTTTTGTTGTTGTTGTTGGTTGTTTTTTTTTTTTAAGGTTACCATAATAGAGAGATAAAACTTTAAAATCTTTGTTTAGCTACAGAACAAGTGTGAGTCATCTCATTGTGAAATAGATCTGCTGAGAAAACAACTGGGAAATGAAAGAGCATCTGTGAAAAACCTGGAATCTTTGCTTGAAGCCAGTCATGAGAAAGAATTTCAGTCACAGATAGCAAAGGAAGAAAAAGACTCTGAAATTCAGTTTCTCATGGAACAGCTTTCTTTAGCAGAAAATAAACTGTGAGTAATTGACCAGGAAAATACTGCAGGTTGTTTCATTCTTCTCAAGTATATATACATATGGGTGGGTTTATATCTAATTCCTTTTTCCAATGGCCCATGTACCTAAGTTACTTTAGTAGCAGATACCAAAGACCTGCTTCTGATTCCTCAGATACACCTTAGCAGATCTTTCTGTGTGGTGTTACATTTTACTCCAATGAATGCTCCTAATCTCATTGCATGGTATAGCTGCCCTTTTAATTTTGCATAACTGTATTTGATAATATATTTGAAGGATTATTGTTGCTATCTAATCAAATTGTATGGACTTTACAGTGCTCTGCAGAGCTCAGAAATAACTCAGCTCAGGAACAGAGTAGCTGAGCTAGAGCTGGATCTGGATTTCACCAAAAGGCAGCTGGGGACTGAGCGCTTTGAAAGGCAAGTGTATGTGTTTGTACTGAGCTTCCTGCATCTAACTGGAATGAAATGCAACATAGTATGAAAACCTAGACTAATCAGTAGGATAAACAGCAAAATTCGGTTTTGATGTGCTGTATGTCTCCTGTGTGTTTAGAGGCTATTCATGTCACTGAATTCAGTCTATGTAGCTGTTAGACATTCCATCTAATTTCGTTGTCCAGGTTCTCTTTATAGCCAATGGAATGAGACAGTGAGATAAACTGCCCTCTAGAACTACCTGTTTTAGGGCTGGATGGATCACTTTCATGAAGATGCTCATCTGTCTTCACTTATTTATAGTGGTACTTGTCTTTATAGTGGGAGCCTCGGTAACTAGTTGGCTAGACAAGTGATTTATGGACTACTAGTTCTGAGATACAAATAGTTACCTTTTGGTTACATATGTACTAGTTAGATAAAGCCAGTCAGAGCATGGACTTAAGAGGTCCACACAGTTTAATTTTTTGTACACACGCTGTAATGAGTTTAGCCCATAGCAACCTGCCTTCTCCCAGGTACTGCCTGGGGCACAGAAAGTGCTAGGAGTGGCTCCCCAATGTCATTATGGCCAAAATAATTGGATTTGTTTTGTGGAAGGAGAGTTTAACAATACGTACAAGCTGTTTCATATGATTTCGCCACAGTACCAGACAACAGTCCCTAGCCTGCTTCATGAGTTGATTTATCCACATAGTCTTGGTATCTTAAATAGTCCTTATCTGTGAAACACCAGTTTTTCTCTATTTCATGGATGTACTGAGGATAAAATATTTCCACATTAGGCATTATTTTGGGTATGCAAAAGAGATGGCTGCAAGAAGCGGAGTGATGTGATTATAGCACAGGTTTGAGAATCAGATGTCTTGTTTCATTGTAGTAAATGAGTTTGTTGATACTCTGTTCTCTCGTAAGCAAGATGAAGGATTTGGAGGGGTCATCTCTGTGGCTGATGTTAGGTCTTTTAAAGATGGATTTTTCAAATGTCTTGATGTATATTTCAATTTCGAGTTGGATTCTCCTTTACCTCAAAATTGTGTCAAAAACTGCTGAACTTTTGGGTTAGATGTGCAAGTCAGTTCAAAAGGTGGTGTTGTTTGTTCTTCTTCAGCTGCACAGAGTAAGCCAGACTGTATGCTAATACAGGAGTACCTTTTTTTTTAAAAGAAACTCTATATTCTTCTGGATGTTATTTCTTGAATCCATGTGCATGAGTGCTTCCATATCAAGGTATACGTGTGCTCCCTGGTAGGGAATGCAAATATTTCTTTGTGAAGTGTTCATTGGAGAAAATTAAATCAGCTCCCATATTTAATCTCTTCTCCTAGTTAAGGTTAATTTGTTGCCGGTGTGGTTGCTTATAGATGAAATGATATCAACATTTAGTTTACAGTTGATTAGCAAAACAAATATTAGAGTGAGCCTATGCTGAGGAAAAGATCACCAGTTTTCATTCTTGAAGAGAATTTCTCCTCTACTTCAAGAGAATTACAAATATCTGAATTGTTTTGGAAAGAACAAAGTTAGGTTCCATTATTTAGTCTGTAAGTCAGGTGCAAAAACAATATTCAGAAATCTTAGATAGCAAGACTGGAATGTTCTTATATAAAAATCCAAGGCTGACATTAGATTTAGCTGTCTTTGAAAGGCTAGACCTTTGGTCTTTTTTGGAGATTTTTCATAAAATCAAAACACATGTCCCACAAAATGTCCCACAGAGGTTACAAGAATTTTATTTTTCTGTTTTTCCTCAGAAAGATATGCTTTACAAGAGCAGGTATTGATCTCACTTGCAGGGAAAAGGATTAAAGCTCCAAGTTGGCTTCTTATAGCAAATCTATTTTTCTGCTACTGGCAGTGAAAACCAGAAAATTAGCCTGAGAGAAAAAATATTGCAATTAAAGGCTGTATCATAGTAGTATGTACTGGAAGCAGCAGATTCCAGTACTGACTGGTTTTTTTTATTGTTGTTGTCTGTTTGAACAAGTGGAGAGATGATACCCGTGTTCTAACACTGACTTAGCTAGTTGTATTGATTTACTGTCTTGGTGCAGAATGAACTAATTCCTGAAATTAGGAGGTAGAAGTGCCAATGCTGTCAGGCCTTGGGTCACTAACAGCACAGGGTACCATGAGGCTTAGGCTTAATCCATCACTCTGGAGTTTTCTTTACTAGTCAGGAAAAGCACCTCCCCATCCTTCCCATCCTCCTGGGTGCATAAGCAGTTTGGACTGATGTGGAAACAACAGATTTGATTTATTGTCCTCTTTGTCTGTGGTGACCTAGCACAGGGGATGACTCTCAGGTACCCCAGGACATCCCCAAGCATGACTTGCATATCTTTTTATCCCTTTCTGTTTCTTGATGCTCCTTTTTGCTGCCTTTGTACCTTCCTTTCCCAGCCCCAGTCTCCTCCCAAATTAAAAATTTGCCCATGGTTACTTTTACCTGTTTTCCACAGTTCTGCTCCATTCATACCCAAACTTGGTATTCTACAGGACAATGTTACCTGTGACAGGTGCAAGCAGGTACACTCAGATCTCCCACCATTGCCAGCACCATCTTGACCATTAAAGTACAGCATGACTATTGCAAAGCCCTTAAAAGCAATAAAATTAGTAGAACTAGCAGTCAATGCAGACAAGTCTGGTTCCATATCCTTTACTATGCATATGATACCTTCCCAAGCACAAGGCTGTGGGATGTTGGTAGCTAGCTGGAAGACTCCTGCTGTCTCAGTGGGCTCTTTCTTCTAGAGTGAGCCTTTTTATTGCCAGTTGATTCAGTTCCTCAAGCTTGTGCTTGGTCTGATCACTATTCTGCAGGTTATGATGATCTGCTTCAATGGTCCACTCCATTAGGTAGGTTTGTGGTAATGTCTTAAGTCATACTGGGTGAGCTTCTGTTCAGTATCACAGGCAGTCCGTGTTATACCTTAATTTGCAAGCTTTTAGGCAGACTGAAGTTCTTCTTTTGAGCCTAGGCCAGTGCTATCCTCCCAAAATACCTGTTCATTTATAATGAACCATTGTCTCTGTTTTACTGGTACTCTGAAACTCAGGGGCTGTTGTAGCCAACCTTCCCAGTAGTTTCCCAATCCAACTCAGATTAGATTTTCCTTATGGATACAACTAGCAGCTTGAGAGCAAGATAACAGATGAGTCTGAACCTCCAAAATTTTCCAGTGTGTTATTCAATCCCACATACTTCTCCCCATATACCTGGATGCCAGAGTTATGTATTGATCCAATACCCAGGCCTCACCCCTTGCAGTCAATATGACTGAACCACCATTTTACAGCTTTCCCCCTAGGGAGTCCAGCATTTTTCAAATACCCATCATTTTCATGATACTTCAGATAGACTTAAGTCCATTGGCCCTGCCAACTCAAACAGCACAAGAGTACCATGAACAAAACTGATCTTACATTAATATAATTGCTGATTTAAGTGATCATCCTTATACTGAAGATTTGTGAATAGCCTTTAAGTTAGGCTTTTCCTCCCTGGAAATTTTTCCAATTTTAGAGTTTAACCTGGAGCTTCTGTCTTTCAGGGAAAATAGAGACAGTGGGTATGTAGAACTAAAACTCAGTATGGGAGTAATACAGAGAGAGCCACGAATCTATCTTTCAGAGAAGTGTATAATGAAAACCACATCTCCTTGAAAAAAATAAATAATAAAGCTGACAATTTTGATTAGGAAAAAAGTTATGATAATGACTGTAAAATCATGATTTTGAAAAGTACTTAGTCTTACTCTAAAATAATATTTATTTAGGGAACGTGCTGTACAGGAGCTTCGACATCAGAATTACACAATCTCAGATCAGTTAAGCTCTACATTAAGAACATCATCACCTGAACATTTCCATCATTAATGTTCTGATTGGTCTTTGGACTGATCCCTGAAAGGGTAAGTAGTTAAACAACACTTAAGCTCCAGACACTGAGGGGGGCAAAAAAGGATAAGTTTAAAGAATGAACTCATGTATTAACTGTTGAAATATTGACAGAATTCTGTGGAATTATGTTTCTCCAAGAAAAATTACAAGGAGATTAAGGACTGCCATCTATTGATTATAATATTTTCCTTTTCTTTTTTAATTGTATTGACCCGTATAAAAACTGTGGTTGATTGCAACTACTTGCATCAGGATGCTATAGTCATAAATTCTTAAAACAGTAGTAGAAATAATACCACAGAAAATCTCTGTTGTACTTTCCACCATTTTTGTGCAGGTGTAGATGATAATATTTTCATCATTCATTAATCAAAGCTCTCAAATATCCAGCCTTTCTTCTAGTGGTTTTCAGAACAGTTTTTTCTCATGTGCAATTTATCAAGAAATATAAATCCCTTCCAAAAGTCTTCAAATATTTGTAACCCAGCAAGCCCAGCTTTCCTTTTAACAATCAGCAAAATGGAATCTTGACAATATGCAGCTACTCCCCTGGCAATTTTATTCTCAGCTTATTTCCACATTTAGTAGCTGCATGCCTGTTGCATCACACTTCATCAGTCGATTGATGGCATTATGTGTTAAAAAAAAAACCAAAAACCAGATGAGAGGGGAAAGGTCTCAATTAATAACTTACAGGGAATAATTTCTGCTTTTGATGTGGTTACGTACTCCCAAGATGAATTTTGTTGATACTTTATTAACTGAGATCATTACCTTTGGCACTTGCTTAATCTTTGTTATCAAAGCCTAAGTACAAAGGCTCTAAGAATGAGACATTTCCTTGAGTCAGTGGGCTCGTACTGTTGCCCTTAGTAGGAAAACAGCTGTGTCACAGACAGTGACTTTGTAACTATTTCCTGTCCTTGATAGCAAGCACAGGGAGTCTTCATGCCTCTCCTAGAGCCTTTGACTCCTCCTTAGTATACATACAGCATAGCTCTTAATTTTTTTTAAATAAATGTTTTATCATTTGAAACAGTTTAATTAACATAACACAGTTTTCTATTTTTGTTACTGTATAAAGAAAAGAGGGATCAATCCGCCATACGAGAATTTATAATGCTTTTTCTATTTGTATCACCCCCTTTTCAGGGAGAGGTGATAGAATTCCTTTCTAATTTGTAAACTCCTGGCTAAATGCCCAATCAAGACTAATCTTCTAATCTTCTACAAACTAGATTATGAATTCAGTTCTTTTCTCGTTTGCTTTTTAGGTTTTGTGGGCTTTTTTTTTTTTTTTTTTTTTTTTTCCTCTGTCTGGCCTTATGTGGCATGGCCTGCTTTCGCACATTCCTAGGGAACAATGAGTTTAACTAAGAAATAAGAATGACATATGTGAGCCAGGTATAAATACTTTATTTGCTTAAAATCTCCAGCTGGTTTAAGCTGAATCTTTCTCAATTAAATCAGTGTAGCTTTTGAGTGCTAATGAAATCTTTTTTTAATGCTTAATTATTTTGCTTTTTTAAGTATTTAAGGTACTAATATAGGTTTTTTCTCATGCAACTCTTCGTTATACCTTTTTTGCTAAGTGGAAAGCACTAAGGTTGTATTTATTTATTTTCTTAATTGCTTGCTTACTTATACTAAATGACTTGGGATTGTTCTCCTTTAAAAAAAACACAATAAAACCTGGAACTTTGGCAGTCTGTGCTATGTTTTGAAAGCTTAACTGGAAAGAATTTACCAGGTTTGTGTAGATTAGTAATACCATAAGGAATAAAATAGACTGATAAGGCTCTCCTGAAACAGAGCAGAGATCTGAATATGAATCTGCTTTGTATAAATGATTTATATTGGATTTACATATGTCTGGGTGAGCACTCTAACACCAAGAATACTTAAATTCTTCATAAATTTTATGTCAAGAAAAATTCATTGAGACAAAAATGAAAGAAAAAAATGGAAAAGATGACATGAGAGTAAAAGCAAGAATATTAATGCAAATATTTGGGTGTAATCAGCCAAGTCACAGAATTAAGATGGTTAAAATACATACAGGGGGAACTGATGAAACTTGATCTAGGTGTAAGTTGCTGTTGGATGTAGAGCAAAATACTACCAGAAATAGTCCTCTGGGATGTAAAATTTCATTTTTCCTTGCTTGAAGACAATTTACCAAGGGTTGAAAAAGAAGTTGTAGAAACAACTATTAGTTGCTAGAGGGGATTTTTCCACAACAAATGACTGACTCTGCAGTGCATGTAGTGTAATAAGATAGCAGTGCTGGAATCAGCTGTAGTACTCTTCTTCCTCTCCACTGTTTTGGTACTATTGCAGCAGACAGACTGGAATGGGAGATAAGGAAGATGGTCATCTTTTATTTTATTGAGAATGTGGTATCAGAAGCAAACAGAATAGCAACTTTTTCTTATTCCATCTTTCTCTCTGTCTTCATTGCACCACATTCCTTGTTTCAGTACAGTAAAAATGATGTGCCTTGCAGTTTGTTTTGTAGACCTAGTGGGAAAGACCTTTTCTTGTTTTCTTAAGTGATAGAAGTCCAAAGCATGCCTTTCTCTTCAAAGAGCATTATAACACTTTTGTGCAATAAAATATGTTTCTTCCACTGATCTGGACTGACTGTTGAAGAGACTGGGAAACCTGTTCAAAGTGCTTTCAGAATCAAAACCTTAAAATTTTGCACATGGATACATCAGAATGTATTTCTATATTCACTGAACATGAAATAGATTTCTTTTTCCTCCTAGGAGTTCTAGTTTTGAGGACTTACAATGTTATACTCACAATGGCTTGTGAAGACTCTCCATACCATCTGAAGAGTTAAAGTTTGGTGCTCATTCAAGTATTTTTCCCTGCTGAATCAGCTTCTTCCCCCACCCCTTTTCCACCTCTTTTCATATTGTGTAAGATGGTCCCTCTCAGTAAAAAAAAAACAAAAACAAACAAGCAAGTTCTTTTTACTTAACTGACACTGTGCTTTTATTTTTAAAGTGTGCATACTTTCAAAAGATCATAGCAGTAGAAAGGGGATGAAAATAACAATATAAAACATTATTGGGGAAAAAATTGTCTACATCCAAGAGTAGAGTTGGGTGTATTTTTGCTGAACTATGTATTATGCTTGAGAGAATGCTGTGCTATCTCAAGATAGGAACGATTTAAGTTTTTCTCCCCCCCTTCAAAACTGAGTTATTTATTTAGATAAATATGATATTCATGACAGCAAATACTGTTGTTCCAATACCCATCTATGAAAACAACTTTTTTTTTTTTTTTTTGCCTGTTTCCATACATTTCTAAGAATATTATTAAAACTGAGCAAGGTTTCTACTTAGCAGTCTTGAAATATGAGTAAACGCTGTTTGGTAATACTTATTGGAATTTAAATTTGCTCAGAATTTCTACACTTTAGGCTATAATGTTTATGTTATATATTCTCAAACTTTAAGAGAAAATGTAAATTTCTCTCCTACACATCAACTGTGAAATCTATATTTATGTATTTGCAAATAGAGAAGTAATGCTTGTTTAATTCACTTAAATTATGCATTTTTAAATTGCTTGTCCTTCTTATCTTCTTAAAAGAATTTTAAAGAAGCCCCCAGTTTATTTTTTTAAAGCAAAGGCATGTTGGTCATGATAATGGTTTTAAATGTATACCTTGCACTTATATTCCCTTATATGAGTTTGGTTTGTGATAACCCTACTACTAAACATTAATATTATTATCTGAGTAATGATTAAAGACAACACAACCCATATGAGTGCTACTAATTACCTTTTAAACCCTGTTGAAATGAGGTGTAGATATGATTCTGTGTTGCATTTTAGGAACAGGTGGCTTGAAAAAATATCAAAAAGTATTTTGATTTAAAGTATTCAAATTTTGGTTAATTATGGGGGGAAAAAAAGACAAGAAAGAAAACCACAAATATATATCTGTAATATGAATTCTAGGATTATCTTCCAAAAAGGCAGCAATATTTTTTTATATAGGTGACTTGGTTTTAATTTGTAGGCCCTTATTCTTCATTTTTTTAATTTGAAAGACAGACACAGAAGTAATTTTAACAGTCACCAATATGAATGGGACTACTTGCAAGTAAAAAAGACTGTAGGATCAGGCATAATGATATTAACCATTTCTACATTCTGCAGTTATTAAAAGGCATTATAGTACTTTTCCCAGGTGAGAGAAGATGAACATCTCATAATCCTAGAAGATGAGACAGAAATTTGTTGTTTTGAAATCATATCACCATATTGGTTTTTCTTTAGAAAATGGTCACCAAAAAATTAAGAAATGTGATAATAAAACTGATGTGCTATCATTTAGCAAATGAACAGAAGAGATTAGATAAACATAACATAGGTAAAATTGATATATTTTGGGGAGTGAATATACTATCGAGAGGCCTGTGTTGTAAGATGTAATTCTTTAGTTTCAGTAATGATAGCTTTTCCATATAAAATCATGAAGAAATCAGTAATGAGGGCTCCCCTCCAAAATAAAAGTACAAGATTCTTAAGCAATTTGGACTTTAACATTCTCTTAAGTAGAAAGGATTAAGGAAATATGAGATTCTAAATATCATGATGTAATAAACTTGCTTTTTTTTAGAGTGCTCTGGCAAAATAATAGCCTTTATTCTTAGGGTTAGCCTTTGTTTAGAAAATGTTATGGAAGTGAGAACATTATTTTTCTGCAGGCAAATTGCAACGGGATCACTAAGTCATGGATGGGGCCAAAGGGCCTTTTGATAAAGGTGATGGTATATAGACTTCCAGTGACTTGTAACAGCAATTAATTGCTATGTACTTCTTGATGATTTAAAAAAAAATAATTCAAGTGAGTATATCCCTTTAGTGGCAACCTCCCTACATCTGACATAATGCAAAATTAGACACTGAAAGAAAAAGTGAACTAGTTGAATTTGCTGAAATTTGCAAATAATACCTTTCAGTTTAACAAAAAAGCTGCTTGTTGGCAATGTCTGTAGTAGCAGCCTAACAGGACTTTTAACGGTGTTTGTTGGTTGGGGATTGTGTGTACTGCTGCAATAGTATATCTTTAAAACTTTCAGACCATTGCTCAATATGAAACTTTGCTTCCTTCTTAACTAGAGATACATAACGAGCTCAGAGTGTTTACAGTTCTTCACTTTTGGTTGCTAGCTCTCTAATCTGTAACATGCCTTAATTTTTTCAAAACACAAGAATGTGCCCAAATTCAAATATGCTACACATTTCAGTATCTATTTCCTCATAATGTGAGTTACTCCTGGTGTAAGAAACATACACCAGAAATCTGTTTATCGTTTTTTTGCATTTGTGATACTTGCTGGCAACTGTGAACAATACAGTACTTGATTTTTATATATTTTTAATTGCCTTTTACCACATTACTTTTACATAGGCAAACCTGAAAATATGGTTTGTGGTTTTATATGAAATGAAACATGTTAAACTTGTTCTCAGCTACTCCGTGATGATCTAAAATTATCTGTTTTGCATAAACAGGAATCCTGTAGTATTTTGGAAAGTGTTCATGCTCTTCAGCAATATTTTTCTAGTTTCTAACCACTGGTTATGGAGTTGTTTCCAGCTCAGTTTGCTTACCCAAGGCAATGGAAACTATCACTTTTAATCAGCAGATGGTATTTCACTCGAGCATAACTGGTTCAGAAGGTTCGTAGAAGAAACAATTTAGTGCCTCTGGTATCCTCCCTCCTTAGCCTCTTTTCTTTTAATTGTGGAAGAAACAGAGACCCAATACATGTACAGAACAGGATCTCCATTATTGGTATAGTCCCACCAACAAGAAAGAATTCATTGTGTGTTGCTGAGTAGAAGTGTTTCACTACTTTTTGTACAATCTATGCAAGCAACCTTTCAGCAGTATGTATCTGTGTGACTTATCCTGTTGTTTCCACCTAAAGAAAATGAAAATACTGTTTTGCCTTTCAATTACAAATAAAGGTTGAAGTTTAGCAATATGTAGACTCTGCTGTCAGTGTTACAGCAAGTGGTTTTAGTCTTTGGCCAGGAAGAACACTCACTGTGTGGGAAACTGTCATAGTACTAGAGCTGAGATTTTTATTGTATTCTCTCTTCTTCTGAGAGCAACTAATCCAGTTGCCATCAGTGTAGGCTTTCAAGTATTAAAGTGCCACATAACTATCAGCAGAAGATACCACTTTAGTAGCTGTGTTACTCACTTGCTTTTGTATATTTATTTAATCTGATAATATCATACAATAGAATGCATATAAAAGTAGTATATATGGAATATTTGAACTAGGTAATTCACTCCTCTCTCCATGTCTTAGTGATTTCATTATGGACAACTTTGCAACAGAGAATACAAGTTGTTTTACTGATATAGACTCAAGTGTCTGTTAAGAAATGTGATCTTTAAATAAAAGAAGCAAGATGTATCTTGCACTCTTTATGGTATTTCCTCTGATCCACTGAACCTTCATATTAATTTCCAGCAGAGGGAGTATGTGAAATAAAGATGAATAAATCATTCATAGCTGTTGTGATATTAATATACAGTTATCTGAACACGTGGAAAGATATGTCACAGTTGGTTTTACATTTTGTGCACTTTCCACACAGAAGACAAATAGCTTGCTTAGATGGATAAAACTTCCATGTGACTTGACTTAGATTGACTATGTCAAAACATATCCTCATTACATGAGATTAATCAAATTTTTTTATTAATAAAATTGATAGAAACAAAGTTTGTGCATAAATTATGTGCAGGTGCAAATAAAATGATGTTTCCACCCAATCGGTTTTTTTACTTGACTCCCTAATATATTGCAATTTTATTTTAATCTAGGCTGTCCCACATTTTACTTGTATTAAAATTCATGAATCAGTTTCATCATTTATTTTAGCATATGTGAAAGTCCAAGCTGAGTTTTAAATTTCCTCGCTTATGCTTCTCTTCTGTGTTGTATTTTCAGTGGCTTTGTTTCCTGAGGTGGGAGAAGAACAAACATTTTTTATCTTGAATGCAGCCTACACCCAAGCAATTATATAGAGTAGAGTACACAAAGCAGAAAACTTCTTTGTTGTTAGATCTGCAGTGCAATCTAGCAGGTGAATTATGTGGTGCTCAGATTAGCTTTAGGGAAGGGTATAGCTTTCTTGCACATGGTAATATCTTATAAAATTACTGTTGCCAGAATATGCATTTTAAACACAATGCTACTGAACGGAAATTAATTTAATTTCTTTTTTTTGACCCACCATGACTGCTTTAGAAGAAACGTTGAAATGATTTTTCATTCTAAGACTGCGTGTGCACCAGTTTTCCATTTTTATTTCAGCTCCCTTTACCACTGCCCTAAGAAACAAGCAAACTCCACAGTATTTTTGATTCGAAAACTTTTACCTTGGACTTTGAGGCAATGTAGTGTGGTGTGTGGTTTGTTTTCAGACAACACCTGTAATTTCTATGCAAGTCTGCAGACTCACAGACTTTACACCAAAGAGACAAAAACGTGTTCATGCTGAAACTAGAATTCACAAGTTTGAAATTTATATAAATAGATGCTGAAGTGGAAAACAACTCTGTAGACACTGTTTTTGTCAACTCTTCCAGCCAATTCTTCCAGCCTTCCTTTCTTGCCTCTTGCATAAAAACCAAGCTTCAAATATATTGTTTGAATATCCAGATATACTCCAGTCACAGCTGCAAATACCTTCAGCTTGGGCTTTTCATTCTGCTACCACTGTAAGGATCTGGACTGATTTTTAATGTAGGTCTGATTTGCTTGTAGCCGGTATATCTGCTGACTGTAGCTACAGGCTGATATAACTCTGCCAACTCCACCGCTCTTTCATGCACTTGAGAAAAAAACCTGGCGATGGCCAGTTGCTACCTTAAACCACTAAGGGTAGGCAAAGAAGAAAAGCCGAAGCAGAAAGGGGTCGTGATGCAATATCTCATTTGCAAGTGTCGGCCCGCTCTGTTGTCCTCAGCCCCGTGTCCCTTAGGGAGCCGGCCCGAGGCGGGGGCCTGTGTGGGCCTGAGTTGCCCTGGCTGCCCTGCCATGTACCTCAGCTCCGCACCCCGCCCGCCGGCTCCCGGGCCAGCGCTGCCGCCTCGCCTCGCCTCGCCTTTGGCCCCGCGGCTGCGGGCGGGTCCTGTGCCGCAGGTGGCTGGCGGGCCCTCCGGGCCGGGCGGGGAGGAGGGAGGTATCGCTGCGGGCAGGTGGCTGCAGGTCAGCGGCTCTGGCGCGGCGCGCTCGGATGGGCCGGTGCCGCCTGACTCACTCACTCCCCGTCGCCTCCTGGGCGCTGCCAGCCGCGGGCACCGCTCTCCTGCCGCCAGTGAGTTGCCGGTGCCCCGGGCTGCTCTGCGGCCGTCGGCGGAGGGCTGACTCCTCGCTCCTCGCACGGGTCCCAGGTGAGTGAAGGCAGCGCGGAGCCCCTGACGGAATCCCGCCACCGGCAGCGTTTAAGTCAAGTCTCCGCAGAGTCCCGGACGAGCACGTCTCGGCGGGAGGCCTGGGCGGTTCTGCACCGGTAGGCGGGAGCGGCGGCAGGTGCCCTAGTGTGGCCGCCGCGGGCAGGGGGAGGGAAGGGGCAGCCTCGCTGCGGGCTTGGGGCTTGGCGGTGGCTGTGCGAGGAGGGGGCAAAGCCGCCTGCAGCGCCTCGGTGGCAGCGCCGGGAGCCCCCGAGGTTCTCCGTCCCCGGCGCCCCCTCGCCTCAGCCCGCCCCGGGGGATCCCACTTCCCCTCAGCCGGGGATTTCGCCTCCCGATTGAGTCCCACGGGACGGCGCCAGCTCCCCGGGGGCGGCTCAGAGGGGGGAGGGCAGCCCCGCACACCGGCTCCCTGTCGCCGGGAGGGGCGTCGGGCAGGGGTGGCAGCGCGCTGCCGTTGGAGCCGTTGGAGCCGTTGCAGCCGTTGGAACCGTTGGTGCCGTTGGCGGCGTAGCGCTGCCCTCAGGGGCCGGGGTCCTGGCAGCCACGGCGGTGCCCACCTGCGGGGCCGGGGGCAGCCGAGGGCGCGGCAGGCGGAGGACGGCGGTCAAGGATTCCGATGCCCGTCGGTGAAAGGAGACGCTTAAACTGAACCAAAATAGGCGTTTAACATAGGGGTCGAAGGTACGCGAAGGAAGACAAGGACACGCTGGTTTCTATGTACACAAAAGACTCCTTAGCCATCGGCATTCCCAGGTTTGTCCAAGGTGTGAGTAAGGTTGAGGTGAACAGGCTTGCGCTCCCAACAGCTCGATCAACACCTCTCAGGAAAGCCGGGCTCAACTTGTGGGTGGGTTTTCACGTCCCCAGAGGCCATGCCTTTCCCTCTCCCATTCCGCAGGTGTCTTGCAAAATGCTGACTGATCCCGACTGATCTCATGTCCTGAAATTGTCCATAAACATTGTGACTTTCCTCCCTCTTTGTAATATATTTTTGGATGTGAGACCTGAAATATCACCAGTCAATTTTTCCTCATTATTATATTATCTTCTATTGATAAACTTTACTGACAATAATGTATTCAGTATATTGATTTTTAATTGTTGCTGACAGATCTTAGGTCACTGTATGAAAATCTCTTCAAATGCTTAAATACATTTTTAATAGCTCATTTAATCGTATTTAATTTGTATTAAATCATGCCTCAGGCTTTATAGGCATATAAATACCAGCTAGATTTGTGCAGTGAACTATACATTACATCCGTTATCTGAAAGTGAATTGTTATTCCAGGTACACACATACAAGATTTTCTGTAAGTTTTTCCTCTTGTCCCACTTTTTCTTTATAGATCCATTGTGTAGTAATTAGCTTCCATAAATCTTTCTTTAGTTGGACGCCATGTTCTCTGCTCAGTGCTGCATATTCTCCTGTATTTGTCATCATTAAAAAGTTCATTTGTTTTATCACTCACATATTATTAGCTTCCAGAAATAGTAACCATGTATCAAAGACTGTTTAATGCTGATACAAAGTTGTATATAATTATTTTCACCAGAATAATATTTATCGCTGTGCCAATGAGCACTAGGACACCAGTCCTTTTCCATGCAACATAATATGGATTGCTTTTATGTAAATTTTAAGTGGAAGCGATCTCTCATCAGCAGTTTCTACAGGGCAAAGATTAGATTACAGAAGGAAAAAATGTAACATTATTACTGGCACTTGCCTTGTAACTCTTTAATCATTGAAAGAAGGTAGTTTCGTGGCTTATCATTAAAGGAAAGAGAGCAGGTGCATTTAGCTTTCTAGTGATGAAGCAGGAACTTTCTGTGGTTGTAGTGATGGGTAACTAATTTGTCCAGGTACAGATGTCAGAGTTTACAGATGATCTAAAGTCTTGTTTCTTCACTTTCACAATGACCTCATAAACTTTACTTCTGCTGTGTTTAAATTTAAAATGTGTTCTTTAGTATGAAGAATGCTTGTGGATATATATAGTCTGATTCTTCTCTTGGAAAAAAAAGTAATAATGAAACTTATGCAAGTAACCTTCTGTGTTAGTTTTGCTTCCAACACAGTGCACAGGAATACAGATGCCTTTGGCTTTCCACCAAGCTCTCCAGAGGAGAGGACTATGTTCTCATGATACTCTGCTATCCCTTTGTGCAGCTATAAGTTACTTGGCTAGGAGATTCAATACATAGATGTGACAGAAGTGTACCAAAGAGGAGGTAAGAAAGAGCTCTATAACAGAAGGGGCTGACACTGAACTGTTACCGAGGAACTGAAAATATGATTCAAATAGAGAAACATCTCAGGCAAATATTGCAGAAATTACCGCTGTCTAATGACACAGACACAAGATCTCCCCGTGTTTGTGTGAAGATTTAATAGATGGCCATTGTCTCTTAGAGCATCTTGCTGCTCCATTCTTGGTTTCAGATGCATGTTGCCAGCACAACTAGTCTCTGACTGGGGCACTCACTCTAAATGATGTTGTGGATAGGGACCCTGCAGAGCACTCACTGTGCAGAAAGAGAAGGTGTCTCCTAAGTCTGTTATTACTACTGTCACAGATGTCTTGTTCAGTGCTGTGTGCAGCTGGAGTGCACTAGTTCTCTTGTCTTGCTTCTTAACAGCAAGCTCTGGCTTTGGCTCATTAAATGCAGTATAGATCCAGCAACGCACAATTAATTTATCTTCATGTTTTCAGATTCCTAGGAGTGCCTTTCTGAGACTGTAGGGGTGGATGAACAAAATGTGTCTCATTTGTATCAGTCCAAAATACTAAAAACATCCACTAAAGCATAGAAATCTTTGTTGGAAGGCAGTAAAATAAAGATTGTACATGCCAGGATTATGACACCTGTATCGAAGAACCTACATCATTTCCCAGCCTTGTGTGCTCTGAAAAAGAGTCACCATTCACAGGAGAAATGGAAATTCAATTATAAACCACTAAAATGTAAAGTATTGAGGGTATTTAATAGTCTTCGCTTACTGAGAGATTTATAATTCTGTATTATTAAAGAGAAAAGAGAGCTTATGCAAAAAGGTCAGGGAAGGAGACCATTTAGTTGCCCATTTTGTTATAGTAAAATATCCATTTATGGATGAAACTGTCCCCTAAGGAAGATGGCTTTATCTGTATTGCTACTGTGGATTGGTATTCATCCTAAAGTCAGCAGAACTTCCTCAAAATCATGTTTATCCATCCTTCAGCTTTGGTCTTGATAAGGTTGGGTCCTCTCAGTTTATATTTTCTGATTGGCCAATACTGGCATAAGTCCCTCCCTATTTCTTTCTCACTCCATCATCCCATGAGAAAAAGGCTAAGCTGAGATATACTCACTAAGTGTGTGTGATATTACATGCTCATTAATGGAATAATCTGTCTAATTCAGTATCAAGTTAGACTGATTTTTTTCATGTAGATGTGGATAAAACAAGGTTCAATGTAAGAGGTAAGGATTTCTTTGGTTGCTCTGAAATGCTTTTAACATGGGAGGCTCTAAATTAAATATGAAAGTGAGTGATTCAATCAGTACAGTAATTCTGGAGTACTTTAATTTTTAGAGTCTGTAAAGTGAGAACATTGTACGCTGGTAGAATTCTGAGTATAAATACCTACATCTTCTTGATTAGTTACAACAGGGTGAAACTAAGAATCTTGGTAGTTTGAAAACAAGCCTGTTTGGACCAGGCTTGTTATGGATCTGTTGGAACCTGGGAAAATACAGACAGCAGACTGGGAGTATAGCATAAATGTATTAGTAGATGTTTATGCAAAAACATCCAGCAGCAATATTTTCAATGAAACTGAGGCGTAAGTAACAATTGTCCTGATTTCAAGGGTAACATTTTATTGTGTTCTGACCTCTTGGACAGTTTTGCTGCTCCTGGTGCCCATATTCTGTATAGCCTCAGCTGGAGCCAAAAAAAATGTCTCTTCACATTAGTAGCTTATCCAGTAGTAGGAATTTGGCTAACAGAAAACTCTTAGAGCCCTTTAAACAGTAGATGGTGTATCTGCCTTTCTAGAGCATGTTTGAAATGTAGCTTGGCAGCAAGTTTTACTGCATGCATTGGTGATGTCTTGAATTCTGACAATTTTTTGAAGTAATTCAAGAGGAAAATTAAATAGATGACTTGGAGAAATCTATGTCAAAACAGGTTTAAGAGAAATAGAAGGATTTCTTAGCTGTTTGTCACCATTGAGTCTTTGTGACCTTGAAAGAGTCTAGTGAAGTGTAATTACAAGAGTATTTACTCAGGGCAAACAGTTTTTTAGCCTGTCTGTTGATGTTCAAAGAGAATGAGATAAAACAGGACAGTGATTTATTTGGTATTTCTTCTAGTACACTTTGTTTCCCAGAATTCTTAGGCTGGCAGTTCCCAGCGCTCTGAGCTTCTTCAGAGCAGAGTTCATCAGTCAGTTCTGGGAATATAGGAGACCGACGTTTTCTTATATTCTATAGATAAAAATACACAATAGCTCTGCTTTTTTAAACAGCAAAAGATTTTTTTTATGAAAGTCAATTTATTTTGAATGGCATTGTTTAATTTTGCCTCCCTGAAAAGCCGAAAACTCAGGGCGCTTTGGTTTGGTTTTTTGTTTGGTTTTGTTTTTTTTTTTGTTTTGTTTTGTTTTTTAATATCTGTAGCACATGAAGGTACTGGGCATGGGAGGCAAGTTGCAGTCTTACCCCTTTGTACTGAAAAGTGATCATCCAGATAGGAAGATTACCCAGTTTCTCTTTTTCTGTGCTATTCTTCTTTTATCACATCAGCTTCAGCAGCCTTGCTATTTAAATAAAAATAAAATAACAAAGGAAGGGCTTCATTTGCTAACTCATTGTCTGATACAATGCTATCGGCTGCCTGTGTTTTAGAATTATGGGTTGTATTTGATTCTACACTTAATTAGATTTCTTTTCTTCTTAATGGAAAATATTCTAGAACTGAAGAAATAAGCAATAAATACAATGTATACAACTTGGAGCATAAAGGCATAAAGGCATAAAGAATGGGAACTATATGCAAAAAGCATATCAGATATGTAGATAAAAGAGCAGTGTATGCCATCAAAATTAGTAACTCCTGAGACCTTACAGTTGTGACATTCTTTCCTTAATTCTTCAGTCAGCCTTGCTTAGCTTTTTACATGGTATTACAGGTTTGGGCAGAAGCAGGGGCTGTACTGCATCAGCTGACCATGGGAAACATGTAAGAGAGACACAGATACTTGGACAAGTTGGAGGCTTAGGAGGTATAGACATACTGTCTATCCTTTTAACTACTTCTACTCTCAGAAGAAGCATGAACTGCTAATTTATAGCTACAGACTTTCTGAGCTGGTATAGTGGTTAATGCATCACCACTGACTTGACAGTTTCATAGCTGGGAACGCTGTGTGAAAGATCTGTGTGTCTTAGGTCTCTCCCAGTAAGACTACAAAGTGGAGAGATTCTGAATTTACATCACTTTGTGTTCTGCTTTGCAGCAAAAAGGCATACAAGTCTGGTCTCATCAAGAGAATTTTTTACTTAATAATATGTTAGTTTAAAAAAACCCCATTGTACAGAAAAAAAGTGGGAGTTTAAGAAAATTAATGTCATTGCTTAGCAGTACTTAATGTACATAAGAAGAGCACGAATATATATAGGAGTATTTGGTGAGAGTGCTCCATTCAGCTTCAGAGAAACTTTGGATTTGCATTCCATCACTCTCTTTTGTACTGGTAGACTGGTCACCTAATGTGCTCAGGCATGATCTCTGTTATTTAGAAGTAACTAAGTAACTGTTCATGATACTTTGGTAAGCGGTCACTTCAGAGTTGCCTGTTCTTCTTAGACCTGCTGACAGCCAAGTCTTTATTAGAGAACATCAGGGCAGGGAAAACTGGGAAGATCTTTGAGACTGGAAATCACAGAGAAAAAGGTGACAAAAGTGTCTCTCCAGATGTTTCCCTTGGGGGGGAGGTGGCTACATCAAGGGTTTTATCAAAGAATAAAAAATGTCATTTTTATAAATATAAAGGAAAATTAAAAGTGTGCAAGGGTAGTGTGGTGTTTAGAAAGACTATAGGTGGCAGCATGATAATAAAAGAGAATTTACTTTATGTCTTTAGCCAAACAGATTATTGCTTAGTTCCTTCAACAGTGTGTCACAAAGAAATGTATGTTGTTCAAAAGAGTGTGAAGCTAAAAGAGCATCTGAGCAACATGTTGGGGTTGATCACTTTAAACAAAAATTTAAAATAGGTCAATGAGTCTCTAGATCTGTGTGGCCTCAGTTTTGCAAGCTTGGTCCATTCAGGCCACCAGCAGTAGCAGGATTTTGCTACACTGGTGCATAATCCAAGCAATTAAAAGCAAATGCTATCCTCATCAGCAATATTCTTCCAGGATTTTGAAAAGGAGCTTTTGAAAAAAGATGAGCTAGTTTATCTGAGTGAAATGTTCTGAATTTTTCAAGGTGGATAATGTTTTTGGGACACTGTAGGTAGGTGGACTCAAAAGGATGATTTTCTTCACAGAGGAGTGCTCAAGAGTTTATGAAAATGAAGCCTGTTCCATTTTGGAAGCCTGTTTTGGCTTCCAAACACAAATGCTTCCAAGTTATTTTTGAAAAAAAGACAGCACTTGTTACAGTAAGGAGCGTTACATTTTTTACTTCTGTCCCTCTCACTCACCATTACAGTTTATGGGAACAGTTAACATGGTGTATTATGGTGTATTATCTTGTGTCAGTTCATGCTCTCGTTTTCTCCTAGTATGCTAATTGCTTTATAGCAGAAATGAGAATATTTTTTTCCATAGCTTGGGAAGAACTGTCATACCTGTTTGGAAGGGCACAGATTCACTTTCTTGTCCAGATGCATCCCCCCATGACCACTCAGCCCCAAACTGTCAAAGTGAAGTCACAGACTGTACCTTATCTATGGGTTTCTTGTTCCTCACCAACCTACTTTAGAAGAAGATATTGTCCAGTTTACTGCTTTCTAATACTCAATTCAAATATGTTATGTCAGAGGTTATTTGATTAAAAAGAATGGGAACTATTGCAGGCAACATGTATGATTTCTTTTTATCTTATAGTCTACCTCTTTTTCATATCTTTCTGTGTCATGAAAGCAGGAAGAAAGTATGCTGCAGACTGTAAAGCTAACTTACCTAGTTGCTGCTGAATGGACTGATGAAAAGTACTGTGATTCTTTACTACTTTGGTTTTTTTAAGTGAGATGACAACTGTATATTGGTGTTTTAAATTGACTGTGTGGATTGCAGAGTTCTGGATAACATGCTTGAGTGAAAAAATACTGAGGAAAAAAAGTAGTGTGTCACTGAAAATTCTTTGTTCTTTTTAATTTCGGGTTCCCTTTTAAAAATTTCTTCTGCAAAACCCCCTTTGATAGAGTGACACACCAGTGTGAATTAAACTATTTCTGCCTGCCTTGTATCTCATGCTACCAGGCAATGTTGAAATATAACTCAGCAGCTTTCACAGAACTTGCATTTGTTTGCTCGAAGATAAACTTGAAGCAAGATCTTAAAGCTGAAATATGCAGGTCATATTCTTTTTAACCCAGGAGAAGGAGGAAAATGCTTGTAGTATTACTTCCATCTTTCTTCCATGAGCCAGCAAAATAGATTATAGACATGGTACTTGGGTGCTGAGGTATAACAGAGACATCTCCCTTACACAGAGGCTTTTAACATATTCAGGGGTGTGAAAAAACTTCAATATGACTGAGACACCTAACCTGAACACTCATCTAACCTGTACATCTTACTGGCTAATGATTCCTATTCATTGCAAGAGGTGATGGCTCCCATCTCTAAGCATAATGGCTCTGGGAGCTTGACTCTTTAGAACTATGTATCTAAACATGCTCAGAGAGAGTAGTTCTGAATGTCTGAGCACTGGCTGTGCCATGACCATAGTATATCTGTCTGGGTAGTAGCTGTATGAGCTCTTTTTTTTTTTTTTTTTTTAATCACAGTTCTATTTTCTGTGCTGGCCTGTGGTATATTTTTGTAGCACTGTATGAATGATTTCTGTATGATCCCACAGTTAGAGAGATCACTTCCAGTCTGTAGGGCAGGAAAGGTCGTTTATATGTTGCTATGAAAGGCTGTGGGTGCAAATGTCAAGCTTCTCAGAGCCACAGATGACACTTCTCTTAACACTCCTGAGAGGTAAGGTCAGTGGACAGCAGGGTGCTGAAAAGGGTAGGAGTTCCCTGAAAAAAGTTAATGTTCACCCAGTTAACATTTATTTCTATTTTCCCCCCTAAGGTTATATCCCCTAACCTGAAGACGATCCAGCACAACGCTGTTCCAGCAGCTGCTGTAAGCAGAAGACATTCTGGGTGTAATCAGGCTCTGTACACTGATGACTGATCACACAAATCTGATAAATTCTTATGACAGCATTTGTGGCTTTGAGGTTCATTGTAGAAGCCAGACTGTGCCTTATTTGCTGTTAAGACTTAATAGAATTGCCCATTGATTTCTTTGCAACCAGGTCCCCCAAGGGATTTATTCATTCAGGGATTAAAATTGTTCCATGGTTGTCTGATTTGTTTAAAGCTCATGTGCTCTTAATTGGAGACAGTGACCTCGAAAATAGTTGAAATCTTCCATTATCCTTATGTGGAAGAAAAAGGTGTTCAAAAAAATCATATCTTAGCTAATGAAGGCTTTTATACCTCTGCTTTTGTACCTCCCTACTTCTGCTTGCTTGAGTTAAAAATGAGTTGGAATATTTTCCTGATGAACTTGTTTGGAGTGGAAGAAAGCCAAGAATTATTTTAACAAATGTTTTAGCTTGACACTGAGTATGGAGGCTTAGTTTGCCAAGCTGAAAAAGTGAATAACTAGGCATTTTTTGTGAGGCTTATATAGGGTGTGGGTCATCTTTAAATGTCAGTTCCAATCTGTGCTATGTATTTGTAGAGGAGCATATATTGTGAATGAATTGACATGTTCTCCTCATAAGTTTCATATTTGTCAGAAACAACTGATTAGTTTTGAGAAACTGGGGCACCTACTGCAATCAGCTGAGAAGCCTAAGGGACTTCAGGAAATCTGCTCTTCAATCTGCTGATCAGAATTTCAGATATCTACTTCCTCTGTACATGTGTCCAAAGGAGCACAGTGTTGGGTGCCATGATGTTGTGAAGGTATCATGAGCTGTAAGCTGGGCTGCAGAATATAGTGAGGAGCATTACTGACTCCTGTGAAAAACTGATGGAATTAGCACCAAAGAGGGTCCTTCTAGCACAGCTCCTGGGACTGCTGGGTCCCACAGGTAAGTGTGGTGTGTAATTGTCCTCGTGTCTGTGTTCTCATGGCTATAAAACAGGCTCACCTGCTTCTTTTGGCAGGTGTGCCATTATTAATTCTTGCCAAAGCTGTGAATGAAATTAACAAAACCCACCTGAAAGTGGATCTGCTCCTCCTCCTAGTTTTGTGCAAGCATTTCTGAGCACAGAGGAGCATATATGAATAAAACCATACTTGGGCAAGGCAGAATGAGGAACTGTTGCAAGATTAGAATTGGGGTTGTAACCCTGGATTCACTTGATTCAGGCTGTCAAAACTGAGGTCAATACCAGACAATTTTAATAAGTTTTAGCTAATGTTGTTTGGGTGACGAAGCTGGATCCAACTCCGATACCTAAAAATACCCAACAACCAAAACCTCAATTACATGGATGAAGCAGACTTCAGCTGAGGGGGAAGCCTCTCTGAGCATCACTCCTTTCTTTGGCCTCCAGTGAGGTCGTGCTCTGTTATTGGGCCTTTTCAAGAAAGTTTTCCCAACAGCTATTTTAATTCTCAGTTTCTCTGCTACCTTCTCTCCAGTTTTTCTCCAACAAAGTTTTTGTCTTTCTGTCTGTCTTTCCAAGAGAAACATCCATTCAAATAGATGCATTTGTGATGGTAATCTTAAAGGACATCTCCTCTGTCCCACAACATCAGTTGCTGCTTTGGACCTGCCATGCATCTGCACATGATGGTTCTGTTGCTCTCATTATCTTCTTGGATAAAGAAGTTTTGTTGCATTGTACACTTGCTCTGAATACAGGTGTTGCTTCAGTAATGCTTAACTTAGTCACAACAGTAACTTGGGTTATTACTTTTCCTATTGGCTTTTAGCTTTAAATTTAACATTGGGAGATGACAGGAGAAAAAAAAGGACATTTCTTTCCTAGAAGCAAGTTGAAATCAGGAATATGTAATAATTTAATACTGCATATCTGATATTCCAGGACCCCCAAGGAGGTTTCAACCTTTGAACAGGCAAACTTCAAAATACTTATGGCATTAAAGTTTGGTCCATTTCTGAGATATCTGAACCAAGTAAACTGTCTGGCTTCTCTCTGACATTTGCTGTGAGTCTGCAGTATATGGAAGGATAATGATGCTAACTGACCTGCTGTTTTGACAAAATTATGCTCTTTCAGCTGGTTAGCATCTCTTGTGTAAGCACTGTTAACACAAGCATGAGGGTTTATATGTGGACTCTGGTGGAATGTTTAAAGGTACTGTTATCTGCTCTAGAGTAAAGAGGTTGTTTCCACAGCTTTTCTTGTGGTGAGAGGACTTTTTAGTAAAAGCTAGGCCCATGGATCTGATGCCAAATGATTCTGTGAGCAGAGGAGCACTGTAAATTGTTTGTCATGGGTGGACAAAAGAATTTTGGTCAGTTTTCTTGAAACTTTGCAAAGATTTTCTCTGCAACTCTTGCAATGAGCCTGATGTAGCAAGTTTTTTAGTCAAAGCAAAATAAGTAAATGGGTTTATTGCCAATTAGACTGTAACCTCTAGGTCTAATTCTGTAATTTTTATTCATGCCGCTTCAACTAACTGGTTTAATAACCAGCTTAGCTCTGCAGTGCAGTCTTATTCTGAATGGAAGCCACAATCACAACAATAATAATAGGTTATAAAAGTGGACTATGTGTGCAAATAGCTCCATCTCAGTATGCACCTTCCCACTCTATGCATGCGGGCTCTGGATCTGTGGATGGTAGCAGTGGGAGCCTCCAGCAGGGCTCCATCTCCACAAAATTAACTTGCAGATTCTGCTGAAAAGTATTTTATGTTTTTTCCAACCACATCTGCTCCTACAGCACTACATTTTGACAGCTGCATGTCCATAATGTAAAACCTCATTTCCTGTTACCTTTCTTATCTGACTACTTATTGTTTTAATAGCCTCTATTAAGGGTAGTGATATTATATTAGAGGCTCTCTATTAATAGCACCTGTGAGGGTGGTGAGATGCTGCAACAGGTTGCCCAGAGAAGTTGTGGCTGCCCCTTCCCTGGAAGTGTTTAAGGCCAGGTTGGATGGGGCCCTTGTGCAGCCTGATCTAGTGGAAGGTCTCCATGCCCTTTGCAGGGGGGTTGGAACTAGATGCTCTTCAAGGACCCTTCCAAACCAAACCATTCTATAATTCTATGATTCTATTGCTGAAGCATTATTTCTGAGGCAAAATAAAACTGACCAATACAATAGCACTTGACATCTTCCTAACCCTATTTTTGTCTTTCAAATTTGGACTGAAGCTGAGACCTTGTATTAGCTCAGCCCAAGAGTTGGCTGTGGCGTCATTAAAATATTTCACCCCACTATGTAGTGATCTGGAGACAGGATCTGCTCTGATAGGCTATGGTAAGGAAATGAAAGCCATCACTAGTGTAGGTGAGGGAGAACTCCTGCAACAGGATTGTGCAATTGATCTACTTACATGAAGAGATCTTCAAATTTTAACCAGTCTTTCTAGTGTTTCTTATTAAACTCTCAGCTGCTTTGCTTAGGAAAAGCAGATTGTCAAATACCAGGGGAGACCACTTCAATTTTTAAATGTTTTAATTAATTGCGTTGAATGTGTAATGTCTGATAACGTGCCGTGTGTTAAACCAGAATGCCCTGACAGCTTTGTGCAGATTGCTTGAAAAGAGTGTTATTTACTTTGTTGAGTCAAAGCAGAAACTTGAATATGTCAGAACCAAGGTTCATTGTGCAGCTGTAACCTGCCTCTTGCACGTGGGATGGACTTCAGTCACAAGTTACTCATCCTTTTTGCCCTCCCACTCAAAGAGCCTAAGTATTATACCACCTGCCAAAGCTACATGCAACAGAATATAATGAAGGAAATTAATACAAGTATTCCTGTTATCTAATTTCTAATGAAATACCACTGACTTACAGTGAAAGCCTGAAGGGAGGTTAATCAAGAAATTAAGACATTATGTGCTGCATAAATCAATGCTTATTTCATGAAGTTGTAAAAGGGAAGGTGTAAATTGTTTACATACAACTGTCAACTCAAACTATCAAAACCAAAGAAAAGAGAGAGAAACTTACTTTTTCCTGAGCTTGTATGTCATTGGAGAAATAAAAGGTACTTTACCTCCATTTTCTTAAGGGCAATGTAGAATTTAAGACTATATTCCAGATTAGGAAAGTAGTTTGCTCTGCTGTATGCTTATCCAGTCATACAATGCTTAATAACATGACCATGCCCAGCTTATTTTAGAACAGACTATGAAATAAAATGCCCCGCAGATAGTACAGCATGGAGACAAAAGATGTATTTAAAAAGAAAAAAGAGATTTTCTGCTCCTGTTTTGATGTTTGAAAGGTTTTTTGAGTAAGTGAAGGCTTTATTTCCTCTTTTTTTCTTTCTCTCCCCATTTCGTTTTGATGTCACTGTTCCTTGCCTCTAGTGAAACCCAGGGAGAACCCACAGCAGGAATGAGCCAGAGGAATGGACCACATGCAGAGAGCTATCAAACTCTCAAGTGGAATAAACTGAATTTTTGTGGCAGGGGCAGAAGAATAAGAAAAGGGGACTATTAAAAGTAACTGGATTTGTAATAATTTTTAATCCTGCTACTTCAGAGCTAACACACAGCAACAGGGCAGACTGTGCCAATTCCTTTTGTTCTCTTTGGCTTCCTCCTTGGCAGCTCTGCAGGCAGGTCTCCAGCAGGCAGGCTGCATGGGCTCAGCTCCATGTCAGCCGCAGTGCTGCCTCTTGCCCCAGTGATAATTGGAAGGCAGTGGAGGGAGAGGGTGGCTCTGCAAGGGTTGTTTGGGGAGCTCCAGGGATTGCCCTTTGTGTTATTGAAGTAATGACTACATTCAAACAGGCACACTTGGGAGGAGACTGTGAGTCCTCCCAGTGCATTGCATGGAGATCCCAGCCATTTTGTTGTTTGCAGAATACCTTGTTCTTTCTCTGGACATTGTCCTTCAACACTCATAGAACTTCTATGAGTAGTTATAAGACAATTAAGGTGGTTAAACCTTGCCTAGAGTGGAGGTAACTGCATCATCATAAATACATTCCTAACATATTTGTATACACAAAGATAAATTAGTTTATATTGGTACTTAATACCTGAATTATATATGCTAATAGCTGCCTAGAAAGCCATTGTTTCTTACTTCACCTTGCATGCCCCAGCTGACCAGTGTATGTTTTGGGCACTGTACTGTATTGTGTATATGATAATGTGTTGGCTGTAGTGTGGCTGTGTGTGTTTGCATCAACTTCACCCAAAATGGAACAATGGCTGAGAATGTGCATTGACACTGACCACAGTGCAACATACACAAGCCCTCTGAGGACTGAGGATGCTGATGAACCCATATTGTTCTTTTTACTTATTGCTCGTGTTCTGTGGGGATGAACATGGCCCCAGCCTAAATACTCTTGCTATATAATGTGAAAGCTGTTTAGCCCTATTGCAAAGTGGAAAAGAATAAAGCTCCTTTGTTCCTCATCTCACCACTCTTTTCCCCAGGAGATCCTTTCTTGGTTACCATGGATATACAGACTGGTGGTACAGTCTTCCTGTCCTTTATTCAGTACACCTACTAACATCTGTACCAGTGCAGCTTTCAAATATAGACCTGGCTTCTGATGGATCTGGCTAGATCTGGTACCTTTTTACACATTTCTGTGGCACATTGGTTTTGGCTAGGTTGTTCTACCAAGATGTAACATTTCATAACTTGTCACTGAATTTTTATCCTTCCATTCATGAGGACAACAACCAGAAATCTGATTGTGAACCAAGCAGCTCAGGAATTTCAAGAAATCTGTTTCTCAGCACCACTCCCTTGAATGCTGGGTGGTGTATGAGGTATCAGATAACCAGAAGACCTGGAGTAGGCGGGTCAGTGCAATACAGGTCAGTAGTGAGGGAATTTGGATTGCAAAAGAATTCATACGCCTTGTTCTTCACTTACCCTCAAGTCTAATTGAACTTGATTTGACACTCAATGTGTAGTGAGAGAATCTCTCTTTTGGCTTCAGCAGGCATTGAATCAGAGCTGCTGAGACCACAGACACTGAACAGCCGGGATAGGTTTATTAGTTTCATAAGTGAGGTTGGAAGCTCTGGAAAACTAGGACCAGCTCTGTGGCATTGGCATTTATCTAAGCATAAAAAGATCTGGACGCTGCAGACCTCACACTGTTCCCATTTACTGCACCATGTGATGGAAACCTGAGAGCAGGCAGACTATTTGGATGTCAGCTGAGCCACCAAAACCACAGGGGAAACAAAAAAAGGCAAGTGTATATGCAAATTTAAGCATATGGACAAGCACTGAACTAGGAGTTCTTAAGCTTTTCACTTAGACTGTTTGGATAAAATGTTGATCTTCTGTGGCATTCAGATGTGAATGAAATTAATATTTTTTTCATGAAAGGAATGTTTGGTTTTTTTTTTCCTGTCTTTAAAATAACTAAGAGACAACAACAACAACAATAATAAAAGAATTAGAAAATCCATTTGTTGAAGCATTGCTGTGGCTATAATTTGTCCAGAGCCATGCATGATCTTCTCAAGTATCAATAGCACCAGGCTTTTTACTGCTCTTATTATCCAACTACATTGTCGTAGCATTTAAAGGAGCCAGCTAGCACAAGGAGCTATTGTACTTGGAACTGTGCAAACACTAAGAGACCACATCATCTTTAAAAAAATAATCCGAGTTTAAAGCAACAAGACAGGTAAAACATGGACATTCAGGCAACTCAGTAATACTTTGCTGTGTGGTTATTTAGGTGGGGTCATAACAAGACTTTTTGGCACATTTCCTTTCTTTCTCCTTTTATGCTGCCTTCCATCCTTTTTCTCACACCCTTCCCAGTCACCTGCTGTTGCAGTTCTGCAGGGCCCTGTCCTATCCTTTCCTCTCCCCTGGAGCACTCCCAGGCTGTGTACCTTGCAGGGCACAGGCACTGTGCCCATAATCAAGTCAGTTATTCCACACGAGTCCCTGTCTATTGTCACTGAAAAGAACGAGACAGTTGCCAAAGACTCTGGAAAATTATTTTGAGGATCGAAGTCAAGTTTTTTTCCATACAACATTTGTTTCTTTTGGAAGTGTACATGCAATCTTCTGCCATTGGTTGCTGCACAACATCTCTTCTCTTTCTGCAAGGCCACACAGCACCAATTGCTGATGCTGCAAATCTTGCTTCCAGGCAGTAGCCACAACACAGACCACTTTCCATCATTAAGGCAATGTAGTTCCATTCCTCTCAGTACTTGCTTTGTACTTTTTTCCCTCTTATAACTTTGTTCCTGCAGTAATGGCTCTTGCAGGCACAAGAATCAGAAAATTCCTGTTGGTGGAGCAAGACCTTACCCAGACCTGCCAGTCTGCTTCCCATACTATTTTGGATGCCAACTTGACAGCAAGAATGAATCAATTCCATGAGATTGAAAAACAAGTGTATCATTTCGTTATTTGGACCAGCAGATGGCAAATGTAGAGGAAAAAAAAATCAATCTAAGAGCCAATCCAGGGAATAGACATTAAATAAAGCTGTCTGGCAAACATGAGGGGAAAAAAGATGATGAGACCAAGTTCTGCTTTAAGTATCTGCTCACAACAGAAAGAAAGTTGCTGGGAACTCTTACCATGGTAGAGCAGACGTGGACCCTGTAAGATGTTCTGTCAAACATCAAAAACTTTGGCAGTGTTGAGGACTTTCAAGAAAGATTCTGAACTCCCAAGCAGGGAGAGCCAAAGCAGCAGCAGCATTTCTGTCTGTGTGAGATCCTAATGATACTCCACATAGAGCAGTGAATACAGGACTGCTTGATCCTCCATCATGTGATTGAGATGAGCACATATAGGAACCCATTTGTAGAAAAGGACTAAAAAGATGAGCAGGGAGATAGCAAAGCGTGTAATCTAATATATCATAAATTCTGAAAGGCATCTATAAAAATCTATTTTATGTTGTGGCAGCTTGTTACTTTACCCTACTACTATTATTCCCAGAGAAGAGAGATGTATGTGGTTTTGCACTCAAGCTTTTAAGTAAGGTTTCAAAATAGATGTACAATTCATTGAAAAGGGAAATGCTATCTTACATAATTGCTCAGTCTTTCTTTTGGAAACTTGCTCTCAGGGAGTGTGATTTCAGAGCCCAGAAGTCTGGCAGATGTTATTACTATTTCTGTTTTACAGGTCAGTGAATTGGTTTTTTTATGCTCTGAGCAATGCACACAGCTGCAATTCTGTCTTTTACACTATAAGAACAAGTCACTTCTGTATCTTATTCTATACTTATACATGTTCTTCTTTTTTTTTTTTTTTTCCTGGGTAAAGTGTGGGGACATCTTGAAAATTCTGATTCTCTAGTAACCAACAGTTTTGTTGGCAGACAATATTATCTTCTTACATCTTCTTATTCCCATAAAGAGCAATGGTGGATCACTTTACAGTGGATTTTAGTCTTATTGTCGAGGCCCATGACATCAAGCAGAACAAATACTCCCACTACTCAGAGTTAAGTGCAGTAAAAGGAAAAATTCAGTATTATAATGTCATTTTTTAATGCCTCTGTTGATAATAATATTCGTGTCAATTATGATGCAGTAACTGTATTTTGTGCACTTACTGTCAGTTTCAGACACTTATGTGGAAAACGGTTGCCAACTCTCACTGAACAGATTTTTCAAGTATCTACTTCCTTTCTACCTCATCTGCATTGTTACTTATTGTATCTGAGAAAGTTGTCTTTAGTTTCCATCAGCATCTGATAGCCAGACTAACAAAAAGGCAGTATTTCTGCCCCTCTGCTAAGATGAATAATTCATTGCCCTGCACTTTTTGTGTAAAGTAAATTTGAACTGTTTCTTTTGTAAAGATTGTTTACAAGAGAGTCCAGGACACAGAAAACCATTTGCTACTTTCAGGCATGCCATTATCTTTTTACTGGGAGGGAAGTAAGAGTTAATTTCTGTTAAATTTTGGTTCAAGAATTTGCTATATCTAGCATTAAAGGGATGGTATCCTTTGATTGGGGAAGTCAGAGTCTGGCAGGTTTTCAGTGCTGTTCTGCTGCTATTCTCCCCAGCTCAGAGGAACAATGGGCTGAAGGGATGCTGGCAGTGTTGCTTGGTTACAATTCATCAGCATGAATCAATGCTTCACGCAGCTCCTTCTGTGTCTGAACAACCCGGAGACTTCTCGGTACTGTATTAGTGGTGTATGCAGAGATGTGACTGGATTAAGTACAATCTCAATTACTGCAAAACTACACCTTTGCAGAGCAATTTGGACAGTAGCATTTGACTTTCAAGTGACTGAAGTCAGGCAGTTTCAAGCTGTCTGTTTTACAGGACTTTACAAATACATAGCTGAGTAAAGCAAATTTTTAACAATGAATTTGTTGCAAGCTGTGCTTGATAAGTTTGGTGCTTTGGCATCTTTCTGTATTCATCAGGATTACAGAAGATTTAAGGCCTTCATGAAATATCTTTCCCCTGAAACAGACACATGCTTTGCTGAAACCTGCCCACAGGCAAAATGAGGCGTTTAAGAGGAACTGCTGCCTTCCTCTTTCTCAGTGCATTTGGCCAGATCTTAAGCTGGCATGAAACGAAGCTGATGGACTTATGCCAGTTTAGACAGCAGGAAGATGTGGCAGGTTATTTTTAACACTGTGGAATGGCTATTTTCTACCCCCCTAGATCCATTTTACTACTCACTCGTTCTTGCTGTTCAAGACACGAACAGAGGAAATCTAAAGAGGGAGGAAAGGTGCCCTAGTGCGGGATCTCCCTTGAATCAGCATTTACAGCAAACAGTGCTCCTGTCTATATCCTTCTCCTGACTTGTATGTGAATCTGCTTTATTGTTTTGCAGTTCTTACTGGTTTATTGACTGTTACCACTCTGCTCCCTGTACCATCCAACCCCCTTTTTCAGCACAGAGGTTTAAAGCTTCCCATGAGTCTTCACAGTATTTTGGTCATACTTGAAAACACCTAAAAAGAAATCAATGGCTGTATGATGATCTATTTGCTCACCCATGACTAGGAGACCATTAGATACTGGCATCAGCCTGAAGGTCTGTCTTCATCACCAAGGATCTCCTGGGGCTCTCTACCCACATGTCAGTCCTGGTAAATGTCCTTCAGTCTGTCTAAAGAAAAAACTGTGCTTTTCCCATCTTCCTTCTCCCCTTTCACATCTGAAATTCTTGTCCCTGAAAGGTTTACCCTCTCTCTTTCAGGCTCAGTGATTCTCTTCTTCTCAGATCTTCCATACTAGTGTCTTTAAATTTCTCTCTGCTTCTATTAAAGGCATTATTATTAATGGCTTGTATTTGCTGCACCTTTTATTTTGCAAAACTTTCTTTTCTCTAAGTTCTGTTATTAGTCTCAGCTTGCTGTATTGCTTAACTTTGAGGCCATTTTGAAGAATTTGTAGGAAAAAAATGCACTGAAAAGACATCTGCTACACTTCGTTTGCCTAAGAAGAATTTATAGTAAAAACAATGAACCCTACATTCTCTAAAATACAAGTATTTATAGGAGAAGGCTTTCTGTACCATTCTGCCTTCTGGTGATGGTGTATTTAGAATTCAAAGTTCATTAAGAATATTTTTTCAGAATACCTGCACTACTTAAAATACAGTTGCACTGCACAGAGCTGTGATTTCTGACTCACACTGAGTATTCTTTTATGTTATCATCTTTTCTTTACCAGCAAGTGAGCATATATTTAACATCTTAAATTCTAAGTTTGTTTCCTCTAAATGTTGCCTGGTTAGCTATAAGGATTTTTTAGTGTGACTCTCTTTAAAACATCAATTAATTTGTTTTTGCTGCTCCTCAGGTCAAGGCATCTCTAACAATTATGTTTGGGAATTTAAGTGCTTTGGGGACAGGACTTAACACTGAGCTCTTCCTATTTGTGCAAAAATATGAGACAGGAAATTAACAAAAGAGCTATAATTTTCACATCAATGAGATGATCTTTGGCTGTTGTTCAGAAACAGACTTGAAACCTCAATATTGATCTGCTTTTGGGTTTTTATAATTGTTGTACAGGGCCACTAGACCTGGCTGTATGTAAATGAAAGGAGAGCCTTTTGGGGAGTTCACTGTGTACATTAGGAGTGAGCATTAGGTGTGCCGTTGTGTATTTGAGATCTGGCATTTCTGCAAATACAGTGGTGTGCATTTCCATTCCATTAAAACATGGCTTAGTTTTTAACAGATAACAAAGCTATGATAAGCTGGGGAGTAATTCCTTTTTAAGGTGACAACTGGACTTCTCTAGACATGACAAGCCAGTCCTTTTGTGCCTGAGACCCCTCTTTAGAAAAAGCTTTGGCCCACGTGGTGGCTGGGTGGTAGGTATACCAGCTGCAAACCTCCTGCGTGCCCTATGAATATGGTACTGAAGCTACTGCCATGACATCCATGTCCAGGCTGGGCAGTGACTGTCTGAGCAAGGAGGGAGCCACTCATGTCTGAGAATATGCCCAAATGCCATGGGGAAGCACCTGGCCAGAACGTAAGGGCTTGTTTCTGCACCAACACCCCTCATCCCTCCCAGCGTCACCGTCACCTCCAGCCTGCTGGGGCCGTGCTACACCTGGTGTGTGCAGAAGTGGTTTCTCCCCATGTTGCCAAGAGGACAGATGTTCCTTGGAGCTATTAAGAAGCAAACAGGCATTTTTTCAGATAATTTGCTCTGTTTGAGACATTGTATTATGCTGCATCCAAGAAGTCATTATTTCATTCCACGATAAAGGTTAACTGGGGTCAGGTGTACACCATCAAAGTGACCCAGAGGCACCTCAGGTCTTCAGGTCTATTTCAGCTCTTGTTTTTCATCTTTTAGAAGATACATACTGAGAAGGTTGCAAGCTAAATAGAGTAATTAATACAATGGCACACCAGTAGCTTAAAATAATTAAAAGGTCAGAAAATGCAGAATTCTTGTGTCATCATTAATTTTCCTGATTTGCTTCTTTTCAGTTTTCTATGTTAGGAGTTTGGCTTTAGATTATGCTTTTTAGTATATGCATCTGAGATAACCTTAATTTCTTGATTTTTGTATGTTTAATAATCTGTCTTTGCATTTGTTAATGTTAAGGCTGTGTGCATGGTGAGTGGTTTCTTCCACCTTATCTAATCACCAAATTTGAAATACAAAGATCTTATCTTAAGGTCAAAACTTGTAGTTTCATTGACATGAAGAGCAGAAACTCCAGCCTACACTTTTGCATGTGCTCTTCCCATTTTCACAGTGGGAACCTTTCTGTTGCAAAAATAGCTCAGCTGCCATCTCTTTATCCTGGTTGGTGCTACACGGGGGCCTTCGCAAAGCTGGGAGCAACTTTTCAGCACGTCCCTGCTTTTCCAGGAAGGACCCAGCTGAGCTTCCTGAGCAACATCAGCCTCTGCTAAGAATTCAGGTCAGGATCTCCCTGCCTGTTTCCTAGCAACTGGGGGATACTGGTGCTTTCTCCTCTGACGGACTCCTTCGGCATTAGATGCAGGGATCACTTGGTGAAGGGATAGGGGCAGGGCTAATAACTCATGCCTTAAGTGGGAAGAGTGTAGCCTGGTGCTGGGTAACTGATGAGACGTAGGGTGCACTATCCAAGTTGAACTGAATCAAGACTTCCAGAATCCTCCGTGCAAACTTGAAAATGCCTCTGCTGGTTTTACTGCTGCTTAAATGTCTGGTGAGGTGACAGATCCCTTTTGAAACTCCAGTAGATTTTTGTGTTACCTTGGACAGGAACGTACACACAGGTAAGCAGCTGAAGAAAGTTTATGTCTGAGTCGATTTAAAGGTTGTTTTCCTGTGGGTCTAATGCATTTCTTGGCTACACAGATGCACAACATTCAGTTGTGTGAGTACTGACCTGCCTTTGTACTAAGTTTTATTGGATGGTAAGTGAAAAAGTTGAGTGAATAGATGTACTGTGGTCCGTAGTTCCTTGTGGTCTATAAACCAAACAAATTACCTTTAAGCTTCTCTAGCTAATTCATTTTAGAACTGACTAATGAGAAATGCATAATTGATCAAGAGTTAACAGTTGCCACACTCTTCCTGCAACTTGCTTCTTGTAGCACACTTACAAAATGGAAAGCAGAAAGTCTCTGTAATGATGCGTTGTGTGCAGAGGCTGACAGTACATTGGCTCGGGTTGGTAACGCCGTGGGATCTCTTACTGCTTTTTCTTCTCCTTTGATAGATTACAGGTAGAAACCCTTTGACAAATGTGAAAATGTAAGCAGCATGTTGTTCTAAAACCAATTTTGGAACAAAGAACTTACTCTTCCTGGTGCTGTAGCCTCTCTCCTCTCTATGCACAGATAGCAGAGATGGTGGGAGGTATACCAGGGTATATTCATATCTAGTGCTGGCATGACAGTTTTCTGATAGGCCACTCCTCACAGAAAATACAGTTTTCATATTTTGAAAAATGTGGAAATTAATGTCTGCAAGTGCTTAAAGGTTATTTTACTTGCCTTTTTCAGGATCATATAAACAATAGGTTCCAGCTCTACAGCATTATGATTCGGTACAGCTCCATTTAATTTCAGCAGAGGCCTGCCAAGTGCCATCAGTCAAAGATCTGGCTGCACATCTCTAGAACAGTTACACTGCCAAGCATGCATGTAGTTTTTTGTACAGGAGGATGTAGTGATGCATTCTGTAAAAGATCATAATTTTTTAAAGCTGTATATATTAATTATCTCTAATATGAAGCTGTTAAATTTGGGTCTGACTTGAAGGCATTCAGGAACTGATTTCTTCAGAAGGCTGAGTAAGTTCAGTTTTTTCCACACTTAGTATTCAGAAAAACAGTTCCCAGAGTCTCACGTTGCATACCTGATACAGTGGGCACTTTCCAAAGTGTGCACGTCTTATTTGACATTCCAAGCTTTTTGTCTCTGTCATACCCCACAGTCTATGTGTTCATTTAGGAAGAGAGAAAGAATCTACACCAGGGCAGGATCTTCATACAGTTCAGGATGTTCTTTATTACAAAAAGCTCTCCCAAGTGTGTAACTTCACACTACTGTTTGTTTAGGTTATGTAGGACACAGAAGGAGAATTATCTGTTTGAGGAGGTGCTTCACATTTCATTTAATTGTTCCTGTCTAAAGGTCAACATCTTTCAGGAGCTAGTTAACAGCAGAAACCTCTTTAGTCACTGTAATCTAGCTGTTTTAGTAAAGGAGCACCCTCAGAGGCTAGCATGGAACCCGAGAGATTAAGTCACCCAGCACCCTCTGATCTTTCTTCTGTCAACAAAGCTTTGTAGTGTTCTCTTAGGAATGGTCTTCTGCCAGAGCTGGAAGCTCTGCTAGACATCTCATTCTCTGCCCATTGCCATGACTCATAAATATTTTCAACATGTCTGAAAAAATTGTTAAAAGGAAGGAGGCCCCTTAGCAAAGAGGGTCAGATTTTCCTCAGGCTTAAGCTAGTACGTTTGCCAACTTTATGTAAAAATATTTTCCCATTACACCTACACCAGAGACACTCTACAGATACACAGATGGCTGGGCCCTTGCAAGTCCGGCCAAGGGAATGTATGCCTGTTCTCTGGAGTTTGAAAAGAAGCTGGAATTGGTCCTGTAGCCTGGGTACTGGCAGCCAACATCAGTGATCTGGGTGGCTAGATGCAGAAAAGGGCCAAGTCTGGAGAGGTTATTGGAACATACAGGTTGCACAGAATGGCATTTCTTGATAGAAAACAACTCAGACATGTCCATGGATTCTTAGTAGAGAGCAGACTCGAGCTGAAAGGTCAATGATTTCCTCTCTGCCTGTCTGCCAACCTCTACAAGTCTAGCTGGGAGCTGGAAAGCTAAAATTCAAAAGTGATCTCAGTGTTATATAGCTATAGGGCTGCCATGAATCCAGAGTCTGGTTCTGGGCATCTGGCTGCCAGAAAGAGGTGAGCTCAGAGTGGGGCAGGTGCAGAGAAGAGTTAATAAGATGTCCAGATGAATGGAGAGCTTTTCTCTAGGAGGAAATTATGGTCCTGTGGCTTGTTTGACTTTGTAGGTGAAAGATGAAAGGGAGGATGGCAGACTTCTCTAAATACCACTGGCAGAAGAGTGAAGCTGCCACAAGAAAAGGATTGCATCAGCACAAAAATAAATATAGACCAGCTATGTAGCCTAAAACTTCTAACCATCAGAGTAAGAAAATTCTGAAATATCATTTTAGCCAAAGGGATGGTGAAAATTTAGTATTTTCAAAATAGGACTTTAATCAGCCAGTGAAAAGATTATGTAGAGTGTTTGTCAGCAACAACAAGGGACTGAATGCTCAGGAGGCCCCCTGTGGTACTATGTTCCCACATTTCATCCTAGCACACTTATGGGAAGCTCAAAGGTTGAAGTGTACCAAAATCCAAAATCTGCTGCTCCTCAGGAGATTTTACCATATGAGAAGACTTTAAAAGTCCAGTCAATACATGGACACCCTGTGCTGGGAAGGGGCTGATAGGTGAGATGCATCTGAGAGTGATAAGTGTTGAAAAATCACAGAGCTAAGGAGCCTTTGCGAGTAAAACAGTTAATGACTAAAATATTTAAGAGAGTGGATGGGTGCTGACTATCTCTTCTATGGCTTTGAACCTTCTAAGGGGACCAGGGAAATCCAAGAAGTGCTGGGACACTTCAAAGGTTCCATGAGACCAGTCATTTGTGTTGGTTTGTATACACAGATTTTCCACCTGCCTCTCTGAGAAAGCAAGTGAAACAAACACAGCAGTTTGAGGCAGGAAGTTCCTTCCCCAGGTGGGATGGTTGTGGAGGGCTGTGCCATACCTGAGATGAAGGTTGCCATGGAATTAAACCCCTTCTGCATCACTTGGCTTGGCTGGGGTCATGGCAGACCCAGAGGGGGTGGGAGGAAAGCCCACCAGAACCAGCATTTTCTCACACAGTTTGGCTTTCTGAGCTTCAATTAGAGATGCTGCTTTGCCACCCCCTCGCCCAAGGATGTCTCTTTGGGGAGGTTGCATGTCTCTCTGCTCCTCTTCCTATGTCTGAAAGAGGTCACTAAATCAGATTTTTTTAGTGTCTGAATGCCAAAGTCATTGTATTTATGAATGCTGCAGTACATTTCGTTGTGCTTGTAATTGGGCAGATACTCAAGTATTGTATAATCATGTGCAAAGGTGATGGCAGATGAGAGCTCTTTATGTCATGCTGGATTTCTGCATCTCACTTGTGCTCTATCAGCCAAATTGCAGGCAGGAAATTTTAGAATTAATGACAAATATTTCCCAACAGTAGTTAGTTAAGTGCTTGCACATGTTAAATTAACCGTAACAATCTTTTCATAGTCACAAATTAATAACCTGGATCTCATCAGGCTTTTGAGTTTTGAAGTAAAATATTCATGATGTATTCAAAGAATGGAACCTGGGGATAAATGGGATGAGTCTCTAAGTGGATATTTTACTTTCTGCCCCTTTTAAACACCATTTCCATGTTCCTGTGTAGTCCTTGGGGGCTTGCTTGGCATAACGGGGTAGGACAGTGGGTATGGGAATGCAGTGCACCCAACCATGAGCTGTAAGGTAGCTCTGGCTTCTCTTTGTCTTCTGTGGAGAGGCATCTCCTCAGAGTAAGGTGATTTAGATCTATTACTGTCTGAAGTGCCTTTTCTCATTGCCTAGCAGGAGATGCAGCCAGGGAGAAGTGTGCCCGTGAGAGCTTTCTGCCAAAGGGACACAAAGCCAAGGAAAGTGTTCCTCAGGCTGGAGGAGGCTAGGGTGATGTTCTGCCCCAGTGGCAGAAATGAGAAGAGATTGAGGGCAAGTGGTGACATGGGTGAAGTGGATGCTGAGAACGTTTCTGCCAGTGTATTTGCCACCAGTGGACCAGAGGACCCCTTCCAAGAGAGATCCAGGGAGCAGGATCCTGTTCCCTTTGCCTCCTGCTTTCCATCACAACACAGGGTGCCATGGGGAGCTGTGCCATGGACCAGGGAAAGCTACTCAGCCTGCACTGTTGGCTGCAGCAAAGCTGGACCAAGGGGCAGGCCTGCTGCTGAGCACTGCTTCTGCATGACAGATCCACTCTGTTTCCTACCCTGAGATAAGCTTCCTGAAGGATATGGGGAGTAGCATTTAACCTCACCATATTTCATACTCATCAATGAAATGTAGATGGCAATGATTATTTTCCCCCTTTGGAGAGACTCCTCAAGTTATAATCTGGTTTTCATCCCAGAATTGTGGATTCATGGACTGGTTCAGTGTAAGGTCATCACAGTAGGCTTCCTGGTGGTGTGAATAGAAAGAACTGTAGCTTTATAGTACAGTTTCTTGAAATGCCATAATGTTCTCTAGAAAGTCCCGCGTGAACTGAGGTTAGGGACAGGATGGAATCTTTCAAAGAGCTGCAAGAGCTGGCTGCTGCCTCTTCTACTCTTTCTTCTCTCCACCTCCAAATGAAGTGGCAGCATCACGGTAACATCAGCATTGTTCTCTAAACAGTGTCTGGCTTCTCTCAGTAATGCTCTTCCACTACAGGATGCATGCCCACCATGTGCTCTTTCTAGGAATTCAGTTCTAAGTGCTTTCCTTGTCCTTCTGACTCTTCATCATATCCTGAACCATCCATATCCTCTAATGACCAGCCAAGGCTCAACAGGGTGGCACCTGGGCTACAGGTGTACTAGCTGTTCAGCTGGTTAGCAAGAGGAAATAGTGTCTGCTTTCCTCTTGCTGTTGGCTTTGTAGTGATGAGCCAGCATGGTCACCAGTTTTTACAAAACTGGTAGACGCTTCATAGCTTTGAGATGCAACTTTTCTTCATACGCACCTGAAAAAGACCAACAGCTTGAAAAGAGGTGGGGAATCAGGGGAAAATGGAGCAGGACAGACAGTGCAGTCATGCTGTTTCCTTAGGAAATGAAACCTAAGAAGGAATAGCATCACATAGTGATGTTTATCACCTGTTCTCCTGTACCAGTTTAAGATGGATTCAGCTGTCAGGGATGAATCTGTTTTGTACATGAGAGAAGATGCACAGATGGTATGACACTGTGACTGGTTGTGTATTCTCCTGCTGCTCCAGATAGATAAGGAGCAGGAGCCCTCCCAGTGACCATACCCCTTACTGTCAGGGAGGGTTTCAGCTCTTCAGTGCTCTCCTTGTAATTTCTTCCTTCCCTCATTTTGTTCTGCATGTAACATTTTTGCATTTAAAACTTCTGACTAATGAACACAGGTGCTCACTGTTACTTGCCCTGGACAAAGTGGCACATGCAAATACTTTCTACTTCCCAGTCCAAGAGAATGACTGGGCTTGTACAGATGGTTTAAAGCATGCTGTAGACTTGTAAGACTTGTAAGACATGTAATACTTGGCTGGACTTCTGATGAGGCAGCAGTAAAAACTACTAAGCTGCATTCAGGGTATTGACTTCTAAAAATCTGCAAGTCTGAAGTGGAAGCTGGAGCTGAAATGCACAGAGTGACTCACCAGAAGTTATTTTTGCTGAGGTTATTGCTGCAGGGAAGGAGCAAAGGAGAAAACAAGAATCTGAGCAAGTGGCAAGTATTTCCATTTGCTCAGGTCCTTGTTTTGCAACACAGACTTGTAAGTATACGTGGAGATAAGAGCTAGGGGAAAATATCTCCTCTCTTTCAAACACAAAATAACAAATCTTTCCTGAATGGATTGTAAGAATGAAAAGTTTGCAAGTACATTTTGTGAGGAAGTAAATGACCAAAACAGGGCTCTTACATTTGTGAAATTCTGACTGTGTTTTTCTTACGGATTATGGAAGAAGGTTCCGAGCAAAGATGAAAGGACTAGAGAATAGTGTTCATTGTGTCATGGTCAGAAAGAAACATTCTAGCCTGTTCACGTAAGAAATAATTTGGGTTAGGGAGACTATCCAGCTTGGTAGTTACCTGAAAACCCCATGATAGTCGTGTATTGCTGTGACTTTATATTAAAAATCTTTTACTTTTTTTTTTGTGTGTGTGTGTGTGTGTGTGTGTGTGATCTATATTACTTACGTGGAGAAAAGAGAAAGGAGTTTGTGGCTTATCTCTCTCCCATCTGGGCTGAAGAAAATTGTTATCAATTGAAAGTCAAGAGGGACTAAATTAGTGAGGATTAAATGGGGCTAAATAAGGTCTCTTCCCAATTAAAAGCATGCCACATGTACTGCTTCAGAGCGAACCTCATATGACAGTTAGACAAGAGGCCATTCAGCTTTGCATTTGGCCTGTGGGGTTTAACACAAAAGGAATGTGGAATGTGTTTACAAGGTAGCAGTTATTGCTGAAATATGCGAGCTCTGTTGCTGGGGGAAATTTGAGAGGACTGAGATTGCACCAACAGTGGCTGTACCTCTTGGACAGTCCATGTGGATGTTGGGGAAGAAAGCGGTCTCCAAGTCTGCAGTCAGAGAGCCCTGCAGAGGGAATTCAGGGGAAGATGCTCCCCTTCTTCACCACCTCCTGCTGTCCTCCTGTGGCTCCAGCTGGATCTCACTCCATCCTCACCTCTCCTTTGTGCTAGAATGACCCAGGAGGGTGAACCCATCCTCGGGCAGGAGCCATGGCTTCTTGCTATCCCTGCATCCGAGGTGACTCCAGGTTAGCTCACGAATGCAGCCGGTTCAGCAGAGCAGTGTGGGCTGAAAGGAGGCAAAGCTGAGGGATTGCTGAGGACTGAGGGCCCCTGAAGACACCTTCCAGGAGCAGCTCCTAGAAATCAACCTACTTATCTTCTGGCTAGTCTCAGCTGGTAGGCTGGTGTATCTCTGCCTGAAAGGGCTCAGGCTTCTGTTAGAATATTTAATTAATTATCTTTGCATTCCCTACTTTCTTTTTTCTCTAGTTTAGATATCCAATATTAAAACTATTCTGCACATAGTTAGTAGATGATCCTTCCAGCATAGTAATTCCCAAGTAACCTGGTAAAACCCAGCTAATCTCTTAATTTAATGCATTTTCCTCATTACTTCTGTTTGACAAAACTGGACTGTATTTTTCATCACACTTAATGGCAAAATATTTAGAAGTGGCTCTGGGATATGTCAGATGAACCTGACATTTGGAAGGATTTGTTGTTAACTTTTAAAGACACCTAAAAGCACTGAAATGACACTGTTGGCTGTATCACACATTATGGAGCTGAGAGTAAATACTCCATGCAGTATAAATGGGCTCAGAAAGGATGAAAAATGGGCCACATTCAGCTCTGATATTAACAGTTGGTTAACTTAGCCCACTGAATTTTCTTCAGAACAGCAGATAAAGCCAAATGAGGATCACATTCTGGGTAGTGCTAAACACTTTCTGCATCTTAAATTCTCATTAACTGTACAAAAACATGCTTACACTAGGCTAATAGGTGAAGCAGCAGGTGTAAGCGTGCTGTTCCTCAGGGCTTGCTGTGGTTCCAGGTGAGTCTAATTATTTCTTAGCCACAAAGTAAGTGTGTGTGTATGTACACAGGTATAGAGACAATTTATTGTATTCATGGTTGTGGAAAGCAAGGAAGGATGAAAGAAATCCCTGCTATGTTTTCTTAAATTTAAAGGTACTGATACAGTATAACATTGATATTTCTAAATACCAAAAGATCTGGCATAGTTATTTTTGTAAAATAGCTTCAGGAATGTTCCCTGTGTGGAATTCAAGAGTAATTGAAATTGCAACATGTAGAATTAAATGTAATGTTCTTCTACCTAAAGCAAGACATTTTACTTATCTATTGCTTTTCAAGGAGAGGCACGGTGAATTTTAATACTTTACTGACCCTTGACTCTGAGTGATGTTAGCCTGCTATTGTACAAAAATGATGAGCTTCTTCAGAACTGTATTAGCCATAACTACTCTACATAAACACTCGATATTATTTAAGCTAAGAATACAGATTGTGCTTCTATCAGTAAAGATGGCTGACACAAGCCTGCAAGTCATCTAGGATGCTGAGATGTATGTGGGCCTAAATATAGCAGGGGATCTCTGTTAGGGAGCTGGCCAGGTAAGGTTTTGTGCCTTTGGGTAAAGCAGCTATGCCTTTGTTATCCCTATGTACTGAAGGAACACCAATGGGGCTTTATTACTCTGTCAGGTCTTTTAATAATAATGATTTCCATGTTGATAGAATAAACCTCCAGGCCCCTCTATTAAATATAAAATACAGAGAAATGAAAGCAAGAAAGAAAGGGTTACTCCATAGGAGTAAGACATTTCACAAGCATTTGCTTTATTCTTTTGCCACAGCAAACTCCTCCCCACATCTTGACCCCTTCTGATTCTTTTATATGGTTGTTTGGTTTGCTTTGTTGTTGGAGGTTTGTTTTGTTTTGTTTTATTTAAAGAAAACAAAGTTTTTTCCCAATGAACAAAATATGACCTTCAATGAGGTGTACACCCCTCAACTTACAGAGCTCTATCAGGGAAGCAGAGTTCACTCTTCTGGAGAGCAGCCTATTCCCTAGACTATTCGGCACATCAGGCTTATGTTCATGTGTTCTGTTGCAATGCACTCTTGTTTAAAAAAGAAAAACAACTCAACTTTTAAAAGCTGGTTAGGAGGAAAGTTTATTTTTTGGAGTGTTTCTAACTTCTCTCAGAAATGCTGGGGAAAGGAAGCTCTCTCAGTTATTGGGAAAAAAGCATGTAGAGAGTAGAGAGAGCAGGGTTTTCCCTCCCCATCCCTTGGAAACGTGTTATGCTTGTAATAGAGAAAGGAATGTGCTGTTGGCAGGGGCACTGAGGAAGTGCTGGTGAGGATCTGACATAGAATCTGCACAGCCTCTGGAATAATAAGGGCAGATGCACCAGAGAGGAGTTTGGGCTAGTTAGGTGAAGGAAAAGACACACTGGCCAACAATGAAAGAAGCAAGTGGAAACAACTGAACACCCCCAGAAAAGCCATTGAAAGGTTTGGGAAGATTCACCCGCTGCTTCTTCTGTTTTTCCTGTTACAGGCCATACGTCTCACCTTGTTTGCACAAAGGCTCATAAGGGGAGCTCATGCAAGTGAGCTGTATCCTATCTCTCCTCTCCCACCTTCTTTTAAGCAGGTGTTTTATTACTTGATATCACTTGATATCTCTTCTATCAGTGATGACGGGGATAGCGGGCACCACCTTAAGTTTACGCAGTATGTAGCAGGAGATCTGAGTGACAGATGCAAGCACTGCAAAGGAAGGGGTTGGTGCAGAGAAAGAGTATCCTGTCAGTAGTTAGATGGAGCCAGTCCCGGTGCCACAGCCTACTATTCTTCCACCACCACTGATGTTGGAGGTGGAGAAATCTAACTCTGGCACAAGGAGCAGCCTTGGAAGAGATTATGTGTTGGACCAGTTAATTTCTGTTAGTCATTTCTGAGAGAAAAGGCAAATCACTGACAGTTAGCTCTATTCCTTTTGACAGCAACTGCGAAGAGGATGGGAAGATCCCTAAAAGGCAGAGTTTTAAAGAAGAGGGCATTGACTTTGTGTTCAGGCTAAGTGCTCTTACCTGGATGCTGGCCTAGGACCCACACATCTAGGGAAAGGATGCTGGTAGCAAAGCTACTTAGCCAACCTTGCTCTGAACATGAGGAGTGGAACACAGGCTCTCACCACCTCGTCATGTCTGTACAATATACAGATCCTCTAATAACATGAAAGCATGCTACAAGGGTAGCAGTAGCTAGAGAAAATGTCAGCCACAAACAAACAAAAAAATCTTTTATTAACCAGTAAGGCTAATACAAAAAGATGGGGAAGGTGTAACAGGTTCAGTGTGAGACTGATGATGGTGAATAACAACTATCATGTTTTATACAGCAAACCATTTGTGAAAATACCACATTCTGAAGGTCCATGTCCCCATGGACATCAGTCAGAGTAAACAAGTCGGTGCTGACAGCATCCATTCTAAATTATTAAAACTGGTAGAGAATACTTGAAGTCAGAGACTTTGCGAAGTATTACTTTTCATTTACTTATTCAAAACATTCAAGGAAAATGGAAGGAGGTGATTGCCCAGTTTTGAAAACAAAAGGCAAAGTTTAACATAATAAGTGATACAGTGTTTTCTCCTTGGTTTGGCATGAAGTTTCTCTTTGTATTTTAAATAGGTATAGTAAAGGAAAATAACATCACTTTCTGGGTAAATTATTTTTAATGCACTGCCTGTTCAAAAAGGATAGGAACATATCTAGAATATGTACAGATACTCTATAGGTGCTGGGATAGGGTAGAAAAGCAGTCACAGTGCTGGGACACTGGATGCAGCTCCTGGGCTGACTGTGTGTATAAGCATGCACTCAGGTGCTTTTGTTTGCCTTAGTGAGGCAATTAGAGGCTTCATAAAAAGTGAAATCTGTACCCCTTTGACATATAGAAAGGTCTGGAGCAGGAAGATGTATGGCTTTGAAAATGTTATTGCAACTGTTATCACAATCTCCAGTCCCGTGTTTGATCTTTTTGGATGTGTTTATAGAAACTAATTGGATTCCCTCAGACTTGCATCTCACTCATGTGGACGCTACTAATAACCTGGGCTCTAACATGCTGTGCTAGCTCAGGGCAAGCACTTCACTGTGATTCCTTGAACCCTCTTGAAGAAGAGGGGGTAGAAAGGAGACCTTTCTCTTGGTAACTTAAGTTCAAGCTGATGGATGACTTCTAGAAAAGATTTTATAATTGGGCCCTCTGTGAGAGAATTATTTTTGGCCATGCTCAAGCATCGCTTGGGAGAACTGAAAGTGGGAAAGGGGCATCATTGGATGTTTACAGTCTTCTAAATGTAAAAACCCCAAACATCTAGAAGTGGATTTGTTAGAATTTTAGACTCAGAGAAAGTCCATCATATTCCATTTGCAGACTGTATTTCTTGCATTTCTTTGATCTGTTCTCAATCTATAGCACACAAGGAACAACGTGTATTTAATGTCGCTCATACTCACTGAACACTGATTTCAAGGCCAGGTTGGATGGGGCTTTGAGCAACCCAGTCTAGTGGAAGGTGTCCCTGCCCATGCCAGGGGAGTAGAACCAGATCATCTGTGAGGTCCCTTCCAGCAGAAACCATTGTATGATTCTATGATTCTGTGATGTATGGATCATTGTTAGTAGGAGGAGGTCTGAGCAGAGAGGTGTGCTGAACAGAAGCTTTTGTTCTGCTTTGTGAAAACCTCCCCATCACAAGCTGGGTGCCCCCTCTCCTTTTCTTCCTTCTGCCACACTCTGCTGCACAGTCTCTTCAGCACACTGTCTTCCCTCATTGCAAGGGTAAACTTTTTCTTGGGAGGCAGGTGATCACAACAGGCTTTGGGACCAAGGCTTGGCATCCTGGGATCATTTCAGATTTGAGCACTTAGAAAAGGAGTGAGTAGATGAGGAAAAACTGCCTGTGGTATTTAGGTATTTAGGTATTGTGGTTTTCAGTTTGGTTACTAACACAGTTAGAGGAGTCTTCCTGATTGTTTAGGTTTTCTTTATATCCCCAGAATCCCTGAAGTTTCTTTCCCAAATCCACAAGACTGCGTAATACCAGTGGGAATTTTAGTGCATATCATGATATTGGAGAAAGAAAAGGGAAGATCTTCCTCTTTGTGACATGATTTCCCTAAATTCAGTTATTTTAAAATCACTGTAGTTCTTGATGTTTCTTTGCCCACTAGAAATGGAATATTTTATGCAACAGAGGAATAAGAAGTATAAATTGCTATAATGTGGTTCAGCTGTGACATTTTTTGGTGCACCCTTTAGAATGTAGTGGCAATTGGAAGGAATAGGAAGGGGAATAACCACTCATTGTGTTACCTTATTCCCTCTCTATTCCCTGCAACTCATATAGTGTCAGCTGTACTTCTTGTATCTTAGGGCATGGGAATGAAGAAGAGAAATGGAAAAAGTCTTTTGGGAAAAGTCCAATATAGCAAAAATATTGTTCTGAGCTGAGTTAATATTTAGCAATTTGTCATCAGACATTTTGGTCTTATAAAATCAAGTAATAAATTGATAAAACAGGTATCCCTATTATTCTGCTGTGAAAGGAGACACACATAAAATGAAAAGGAAAAAAAAAAAAAAAAAAAAAAAAAGAAGAAAAGAGTACCACTGCCAGCAGTGTGGTAAATCTTGCCCTTGGTTACAGAAGAGAAGCAGAGATGCAGACTGCTCCTCCAAGGATGCAAATCCTTCCAAGTGTTCAGATCACAGGGTGATTTGACTTAGTGATGGACTTCAGTTGATCCTTGGGGAAACTGGAAATGAGAAAGCTCATCAGCCCCACTCTGCAGCTGAGCCTCCAGATCCAAGCGCAAGTGCACACTGACTACCACCCATGCCAGTGGGTGCCAATTCAAAGATGCTGGATTTTGCAAGGTTTCGTTGCACCGTTATTAAACTTGCAGGCTGTCATAGATTTGAAGCAAAGCTTTGAAGAAAATAAAATTTAGCTCCAGAGCAGACAATGAAATCTCTGTTTATGTCAAGGAAGCGACAAGCAGTTATAGTCATATCAGGGGTAAGCTTTGGCCTCTGTTCTTGGGATTTTTTTGTTTCTTCTCTTAAGTATCATGTTTTAATTGAATCTTTCCTATGATGAATGTGTTAATACCAGTGGGTTTGTTCTTGGTGTTGAGGAAAACCTTGGAAGATTGAAAGCCTGCCTAAAGATATTGTTAAAACAGGTTATACTGAAGAAAAACAAAACAAAACAAAACAAAGGAGATACAGATAGAACAGTTCACTGAGTTCATATATTTGGGTAAGAAAGAAAAGAAAGAAAATAGAGTTATCTCATGGTGGGTGGTGAGCAGGTGAAAACCAGCATTTCTCTAACAGCAATCAGCAAAAGAAGCATTTGAAAAGAAAAAAACTTTCCTCAAGTCAATAAAAATGTCATCACAAATTTAAAAGTAGAAATGAATGTGATTGCCTACAGCTTGGTTCGGCAAGACACTAAGCAAGGCAGCACCCTGCTTGCAGAGCTGCACAGAGGGATCTCTGGCAGCTGTCAGATGCTCAGCAGGGGCCAATATCTCTTCACGCTGTGTTGGGATATTGCTCCAGTGGAAACTGTCACTCAGCAAAAGACTCAAGCAAGTGGCTAAGTCTCAGCTCCAGTATTTGTTTAAAGTCATGGTTTGCTTAAAACCCGTCTATTGACTTTGCAGCGTGCTTCTGAAAGCCCGGCCACCAGCACACCACCCACCAAGTGTTTCACAACTCCTTCCAGTCTCCTCTGCAGGGGGCTGAGCAGCCCCCCCACCAGCCTCAGATTAAGGAAGCGGGTGCCCATTTTTCCCTTGGCACAAACAAATCTCCCCTTGGTAACAGGAGCCTCCCGCATAAAACTCCTCCCGCACCCTCCTTGTCCTTGGAACAGGGTGTGTTTGCACAACAGCTGCTGAAGCCACCTCCTCAGCCCTACAGCTCAGCCCACAAAGGCCCAGCAGAGTCCCATCCAACCGGGAAGTTGCCTTTTGAACTGAAAACCTGAAGTATGGCTGCTCACAAACTCTGAGCAAAGGGAGGTCCAAACACTTCCCTGCTCCCTGTAATTGCAAACTGACGCAGCAATTTTTATGAAAGCTTTTCAGCTGTCCCCCCACTGCAAAATCAGGATCATCCATCTGACCCAAACTTCTAGGATTTATTTACTGTAATTTAAAATAACCACATCCCTCCTGCAGCTGTTGGAACCTCCAGGCTTCTGCACAGGAGGCAGAGGCTTCTGGTGCTTGTGCCTAGTGTCTTCTTTCCCTTGGGTGGCTGTGATCCACACCTCAGGTTGCTTTCTGCTTCACTTCAAAGTCATCGTACCTGCATGATGTTCCTCCCTGCACACTGCCTGGATCTCTTGGCAGCTTTCCCACATTGAAGGACCCAACTCTTCCCTTAGATGACGGGGAGCAGTCATCCAGGGAGGGCTCCAGCAGTGGTGGCGAGATCTGGCCACGGGCTTGGCTCTTTCTCACAAGTTGGTGTTGCAGTCCTGAACCCTGTTCTCTGCCCTTGCAAGAGACATGTCCAAAAGCATATTGGTGGTGGGCTGCCTTTCCTGAATCTTGGGCACCTTTTGGAGAGACACAACAATTCTTAAAATAACCTTAAAAAACAGCAAAAACATAATCCTGAAGAATGGCCATGTGAGGTCAGAAGGGGAGCAAGGACCTTGCTTCAAGACACATGGCTGCCAAGAAGACAGCTTATCAGGGTTCAGTGTCTCTCTGTTTCTCCTTAGTGAGAAGATATATGCCACAACCCCAATCACATATTACAGTCCCCAAAATGTTTGGCACTCTCAGTGGAAACACTTGTCAAGACCTTGGATGTCACACATCAGTCACACAAATTTTCCATGACATTATGATGGAGCTAACCTTTTTAAAATAATTTTTATTCTCTAGAATATTGGCTGCTAAGGTTTGAGATGGGACAACAACACATCTCTGGATTGTCACAAATGTAATATATTATCTTCTTGAATTTTGCCAGAGGGAGCATGTTTATACTTGCCTGTGTGTCAAACTAACATTTCCATTATGTGGTTATTTATTCCCTAGTGGATTTGCTATTAAGAACTGGCAAAGTATGGCATATAAACATGCAGATTAAAAAAATGCACCATTGCCCGAGTACAGCTGTATGCAGCAGGGCTATGCCAGTGGGCCACAGCTGGAGATCTGACTTACAGTATCCATAATTTATGTGGAGACTGTAGGATCCCACCTCTCAATGTATGTAACTTAGAGATGCTACAGGGCATGCATATAGCAGCAAAGGCTTTAAAGGTATTGATTTGCACTATTGCAGTTGCTGTTGCAACATGACAACATGAATCTAAGACACCCTGAGCCTGTTAACAATTGACTCTATGTGCCACCACAGCCCACAACACATATTCATTTGTTCATCCTGTCAGGCATTTACTTTAAAAATATATGGATCGTTCAAGTCTGTTCTTTTCTAGAGCTGGTTCCTTCCAAATTCTGCCTAAAAAAGGCTGCTGTTCTTGATCAAAGATTACTTCCCCTTATCTCTCTATTGCTCTCTCTCATCCTCTGTGTCCAGAGGAGGGCCACAAAGGTGATGAAAGGGATGGAGCACCTCTCTTATGAGAACAGATTGAGAGGATTGGGGTTGTTCAGCCTGGAGAAGAGAAGCCTCTGGGGAGACCCTGTAGCAGCCTTCCAGTATCTGCAGGGGCTTACAGGAAATCTGTAATAAGCCTTTTACAAAGGACTATAATGGGAGGACAGGGGGGAATGATTACAAACTTTGCTCTTTACAACTACCTGAAAGGAGGCTGGAGCCAGGGGGAAGTCGGTCTCTTTTCCCAGGCAACTTTCAATAAGACAAGAGGGCATGGACTTAAGTTGTGCCAGGGGAAGTTTAGGTTGGATATTAGAAAGAATTTCCTTATGGAGAGGGTGATCAGACATTGGAATGGGCTGCCCAGGGAAGTAGTGGATTCTCCGTCCCTGGAGATATTTAAAAAGAGACTGGATGTGGCACTCAGTGCCATGGGCTGGTAACCACAGCGGTAGTGGATCAAGGGTTGGACTTGATGATCTCTGAGGTCCCTTCCAACCCAGCCAATTCTATGATTCTATGAAACTGGAAAAGTGTTGATTTAGGTTGGATGTTAGGAAGAAATTATTTCCTGCGTGTGGTGAGACACTGAACCAGACTGCCCAGAGAAGTTATGGCTGCCCTGCCCTTGGAAGTGTTCCAGGCCAGGTTGGATGGGGCTTTGAGCAACCTGGTGTAGTGGGAGGTGTCCCTTCCCATGGCAGGGAGGTTGGGACTAGGTGATCTTTAAGGTCCCTTCCAATCCAAATCATTCTATGATATGAACTCTGCTTTTGGTTTTCCAATGGCAGGGGGTGTTTTACAACCACGGTGTGAGTCCGGCTTGGGGGGGGTCCTTGGAGCCGCTGTGCAGTAGAGGTGCCCTTACTGAGGCTATCACACAGCTACTCATCACTGCCTGTCTCAAGCACTCCCCAGTGATTCAGGAAACAAGTTGTGTCTCAGACTTCAGTAACAAATATTTGGTTTATGGTGTTTTTTTTCTTTATGCTAATTCTTTGAAGTTATGAGCATTATTTAAATCTGCTGGTCTGTCAGGGGATCAAAACAGCCACATTGTACTCACCTTCCAGTCCAAACTGAGGCTTAAGCATCTGTCACCATTACAGCCAGAGCACATTACTTGTACAGGTTTCCCAAATGCTGTAATTGTCACAAAGACATTTTGTCTGGTGATGAATAAGCATAGAGAGGGAAAGTCAAAGAAGCCCACCTCCTCTGAGGCATGAGTTTAGAAGCAGTGGAGAATCTCATGAACCTCAATTTTTGGTCAGGATAGTTGTTTAACTAAACAGTGCTGTATGATTGGCCTATGAAAGTGGGAATAATCTATTGAATTTATTATACCTTAGACCAATAAACATCATCCTATGGGGTATTTTTATATTTTATGTATATTTATATATAGACACAATACCTATATTTAGACATGCATTGTCAATGTATTTGTATATAAAAACATACTCATGCTGCATTTTTGTATTTTAGTAAATTACCCATATGTATGTATGTATATATAGGTATAGTGGAGTTATTATACTGATATGACTTCTTCTACCTCCTCTAGTGACTGTCACATGAGTTCCTCAAGGATGATGGACCCTAAGGTGCGAGAGACTGAAGGTGATGGAGAAGACAGTTCAGGTAGAATAACTTCCTTCCCCAGTGCTCTGATTTCTTAAGCTCCAGTGCCTTAACTCTATCACAGAAGTGACTCTGTTTAGAGAATACACTCTCTCTTTTTCTCCTCTGTCTCAGAGAGCTGATACATTTTTGTCATTTTCAGAGGCTTGAGATAAGGGTTTTCTAGCATCTTGTGATAAAGTTAACTTTCTACATAACAATATCCAATGACAAATGAAATGCTGACAGGGATGCCTTGCAGTGCTGTCATGACATTTTACATGGGACAGGCACAAGCTGTTGCGATGTCTTGTGAAAGACTTGTTTTAATTTCAAATAGTTTCCTTCACAGAGCTTGCAACTGATGCTCATTTAGTTCTTTCATTTCTCAGCACATTAGCATTGCTTTTCAAGATTGTTGCTTGATTTCACAAAGTTTAGTACTTTGTGATCCCTTGAGTCTCATAATTAGCATTCAGAATATTCTGGGTTGCATTATAAAACCGACATTATATAAGCATTAGCCTCAGAACACTGGCCGTTACACCTAGGCAAGTCTTTTCTACATTTAAATTGGTTTTGTTAATAACATTGTCCTTATCATCACTATTTAGCTTGCTGAACAAAGATGGTGAGTTTCCAAGTTGTAATTTCTTCTCTGTATCCCACACTGTTATTACCAATATTTTTCTTCACAGTCTAATTGTCTCAAGACGCAAAAGATTTTACACCATAGGGTATTTCTTATTTGTAACAAACACTGCAGTCTTTTCTCTAAGATAACAGTAATTTCATGTATACTCAGTATACATATTTTCATGTAAATTCAGTATAGTTCTGAAAGACATTAATGCAAGAGCAGACTGTGTTACCTCTTCCAGGAAGAAAAGCCACTTACACAGAAATTATAAGGGAGTTATTATTGTTCCAAAAACTTACAAATGTCACTGGTTGAATTTTCTCTATTTTTCTTCACTTAGGAAAGAAAAAATCAAAGTTCAAAACTTTCAAAAAGTTTTTTGTTAAAAAGAAAAGGAAAGACACATCTTCTGGGATCAGCAGCCTGAAGCTCTTCCAGTCAATGAGCAATGTTGCAGCCACACACAATATGCATGTTAATGATGATTCTGAAGATGAACTCAAGTAAGGTTTTGGATATTGTCTGGTAAACAAATACATAACTGATACCATGTTTATAAATTAAAGACATCTCCAAATTTCCATCATCCTCTTGTTCAGAATGCTGTGTGCTCAAACAGCTGGCTTCTTTAGGGAAACTACAAGTTAAAATGTCTGTGAAAGGAAATTGCAAAGGTATTGGATAGGATAAAGCAAGAAACAATAACTAAAAATTCTTTCATTTAATCATAAGCAAGCCTAGGGTTATAATTTGAAAAGAATGTAATCTCATCTTCAGAGATTATTTAGGTGCTCATCTTATATCTTTCCAGAATTGTCTTATGCCTCTAAGATGTCTCTCCTAAGGTTTGTTAAAGAAATGTAAATGTCTAACCATTTATGCCAGGTTTTATAAGCTCAGGGAGGATAAGGGGATGACTGAAACTGAAATCAGCTGTGAAACCTATTTGCTCTGTATATGTGGGATTCATCTCACCGAGGGGCAAATGCCTGCATCCAAGTTAGTCACCAGCTTCCTTTTATAATCATCAGAGAGACATCAACATTGCTGAGAAAGTTCATGTTTACAAAAGAAATTCTTGTGCAGACATCTATTCAGATGAACCAGGCTCTAGAAGTGCCTATTGCTAGTGACCATCTCTGAGGTAGATAGCTGTGGTTTAGACATTAATGTCTAAAGTTAGACTGGGTGAATCCCATCCTGTGTGTCTCTCTGCCTCTGAAAATCCTGTCTCCCTTCAGGCATTGCCAAAAATATTACCCACTACTGAAAAGTAGCCACAAGAAGCACGGTCTAAACTTTACATTAATTCCTGGTTGGAAAGATAAACTTGAGAGCCCCTTGGCTGTCTCAGAAGCAAATCTTAGCATTGGTTGTGCCTCTCAGAACAAGACCCTTGGTCCTCAGGAGAGTGACACTACTGTGACCAGGGACAGTAAAGGTGAACCATCCCGGCCATTTCAAATGACATTGTAGAACGTGGCCACCAGGCAGCGCCAAACAACCAAAAGAAATTAATAACCAATTTTTGGTGGGGTCTTTTTGTTGTTGTTGGTTTTGTTTTAGGGTTTTTTTGTGTGTGTGTTTGTCTTTTGTTGCATTGACAATAGTATTATTATTCCAGCTTGAAGCCTCAGGAGTTCTGGTCAGGTGGCACCAGGTCTAACAGTGGGCTATAGAGTTGTCTTTTAACAACATATTTTTAAGACATGGATGTTCAGATTTTTTTCTCCCTTGACTCAACAAGGTCATGGCCAAGTGAGTGCAACCTTTGGGGTTTATGGCCATGTTCCTGCGATGTTATTTGTTGTTCCATTATTGTTTCTTAATATATGTTTAGACAAAGTACCATGAAATTCCTTGAGAGGAAGGAAAATTAATTCGAATACTTCTAAAGTGAGGAGATGTCTGGCGTACCTCCACTACACACCTGGGAGGTGTGTGTCTGCTAGAAAGACTCAACAAAGGTAGCATGCTGGCATAAGTGTGCACATGCAACAATGCTGCTGATCTGGCTGCTGCTGCAGTCTTTGTAAATGCTGGGGGGTTGAGCTGCCACCATAGCCCTGACTGGCTCTTACTTTGCAACTTGCAATAGATCAGCCTGACCTCGGATGCAGTGCAGAGATCACATTTTCACTTAAATAAATCGTTCATCTAATGTCTCTAATGCATTAGGCAGAAGAAGCAGGGTTTCCTTCCTTCTGCAGCAGGAATACAGATCGAGTTTTTCCTGCTATTGTTTCATCCAACATATTTATAGCAGCCATTGGAAGGAAAATGTTACTTTCTGCCGTGTTTGTTTATATTTCTGGATGTCCCTATGACAGTATCCAATACCCAAAAATACAGTTACCTTGTTTTTATTTTTTGGTTAGGTTTGGCTTGGTTTGATTTTCTTCTGAAGTTAGTGTCTGCTCAACTAACTTGATAGTTACTCTTGACAGTTATTTGAATTCAAACATTTCTGTGTTCTGTACTCTGGTTTGCCATTTCATAGTTGTCTTTTTCATTTGCAAGAGTAGTTACATACCAAATGCAACAAAAGTAGGAGACAGGAGATGAGCGAAGCAACCCCCAAAGTATATCCTGCTTCCTCTCAACAGCCCAGAAAGAGTGTTCATGAAAAAATGTGTCCCCCAGACACATAAGTGAAAGGCCCAGGGATAGAGAACAGAGCCTTATAAGCATCTTCTAAGGATGTATGCAAGAGATTCTATGCGTGAACTATATTGCCTGGAATTTTTTTAATGGCCTGTATGGCAGTGATACATTATATGCTATGTGTACCATGCTTTAACAGTAAAAAGTACTTATTCTTCCCATGGTAGTGGTTAGACATTTGCAAGATACATTCTAATATTATCAAGAAGTTAGTCCATCTCAGGTACAGGCCCATTTATTTTGTCCTGGTTTGAGAGGACTGGGAGTGAACTTCCTTCATTTTGGACTTGGGCTTGCTGTCATGACACCCAGCCTCTGTCAGATATAACTCAGCTGCTGGGGTTAAAGTGTCTCTAACCTTTATTCAGCTTGTGAACATGACAGATAACAGCATTAGCAAATTTTTGTTGGGCTTTTAAGGGTGTTACCTAGATAAGCCTGAATGACTACATTGGATTCATGGGGAGGTCTGCAATCTCATGTGTGATGTATGCTGTGTACACGTATCTCCATGTTCAACAGACCACCTGAGTTAAGAATAAGAGGACTGGCAAAGAAGTCTGTATGTTTTCACTCATTTGTTGTGTTATTCTAGGACACATAAAGGCATTATGGGAAGCAGGGCTTTGTCACATGATAGCATTTTCATCCCTGAGACTACGCAAGAGCCTGCAAGGCCAGTGAGAGTGTTTTCTCAAGAAAACATTTCTGATCGGATTAGAGCTTTACAGGTAATTTACACAACGTAAGTTTTTCAAATGCAAGAGGTGAAATGTCTTTCCAGACTTGATTTTTGGGACAATTTTTATGACTGAATATTTGATTAGTAACATCTATCTTCACCTTACATTAAATGTCACATTTATTAATCAGACAGCAGTATCATATCTTGGCTCTACTGAAATGATAGCTGAAAAATTTATAGGATGTTTGGCTCTTTAACAACATGTCTAAAGTGAAGTGTCCTGTGCTCTTGGTCATTCAGTTGTGAAGTTAAAATAAAGGTAACTCATGGACCTGAGCTAAAAAATATACTGGGATAACCTCCATCACTATCACATGCTAATGTATTTTATGCCACATTGAAGCTGAAACTCCAGCCTACCATGAAATTGGGACCTCCACCTCCATTTGTACATGCAAAACGAACAGAGGATGCTGGGACCAGTTCTGAAGATGATGGATTACCCAGGAGTCCTCCAGAAACATCTTTGCTCTATGAAAGCCTAAATTCAGGCACAACAACACGAGTGAGTAGTTCTGATGCTGACAGAAATCAGCATTTAATTACTTGTTTTTTACCTATGTGTGGAAGTGAGAATAAATTATATGGTTTGTGATATGTATCACTACTTTATGTCTAATATAGCCTTACTTGAAATGGAGAAATGCTATCTCTTTGTGTAAACAGCTACTCAGAATATGTTCCTGTTTAAATATAAATATCACAGTAGAAAATGCAGAATTAGGGAGGAGAGGATGTGTTTATGTGCATACATGGGGATGCTCTGGTTTTTTTTTTTAGGGATTACAGAGAACTTCCACACATTAAAAAAATGCTGAAAAATCTGTATTTTCCCTTGAATGTACTGATAAGAAAGCTCTCTTTGTTATTGTTTTTTCTAGGCTGTCATTGGAAAAAGAAACATAAGAAAATTGAAACTTTTTTATTTTTAAATTATAGTTTTGTTATACATTATTTCATTCTTTATCTGCCTGTCTCATGCTTATGTTTGCAATGTCCTTGCTAATCCTTAAGACTGTGGAAAAAAATAACTTACATTGTCAGTATCTGTGCAGTTCGTGTAGATGGTTTCTGTGAGCATATCCATCTCGTTTGTCATCTTTCACTGAATCTCTTCCTCATTCCATCCCACAGTTCTCTGACTCTCACAAGCACCTTAGCTCTTTGAGTTTAGCTGGAACAGGCAGTGAAGAAGAAGAACAGGTAACTTCTGCCAAATGTTTGAAGGGACAAGCAATTATGCATAGTAGTCTTTTAAAGAAATGTAAGGTATAAATATTACTTTGTTGCCTGTCTGCTGCAAGACTGTATATAATTGCAGACCTGCCTGTTTGCTTTGCTTTTTTAATGCCTTTCCTAATGTAAAGCTATGATTATTTATCAACATAAATCTGGCACCAAGTAATCTCCCATTGGTAATAATTAGGCCCTCTAGAGTGGCTCACATCCTTTAGCAAACTTTAGACACTATTTAATCACCAAACAACATCACCCAGGTCAAGACACTGAAAAAGTATCCTTTTTTATAAAGATGGGGAACTGTAGTGAAGGCTGGTTGAGTTACATGCATAAGATAAGAAAGTGTGTTAAAGAGCCATGAATTAAATCTAAAAATTCTGAAATCTGCCCATCCCCTTGTTTTACGTACAGGGTTCCCTCGCACTGATACAGACGTGTTTGCCTGATGATAGTGGCTGACACAGCTGCTTACTGCTTTGGGGGCCTGGGGTTCAGCCTTCAGTCAGATTCTGGCCACATGAGCCAGCTTGAGCTGTGAATTTTGCTCAAGTGATGTTTTCAGGACTTGAGTACAAGCAAATAGATGGCTTTCTTCAATCAGCAGCCAGCCTTCTAGCTGATTAAAGGGTGGGTTTGAAAGGCTCTGAAGAGTCCCTTTTAGTTATCTGCAGCTGGTGACATGGTGGAAACAACACAAGGGGTAAAGGGAAAAGTGTTTTCTAGAAATAGGAGGAGGGGTGGGGGGGAATTGTCAAAAGCAAATAGAGAAGATAGCCCTGAGCTGACTATTCTGTGGTAATTATGCAAAATGTGTTTCGAGGACAGCTGCAGCAGAGCTCAGCAAAGATTTCTGGCCACACTTGTTAGATTCCGCATGAAGCTGTCTGAGAAGCTGTTTATGTACAGTGAAATTCTGATATTTTTAAAGAAAAAACATCTGAACACTTGAAAAAGTTATTTCTTGAAAACTGGCATAGGCTGTATGTAAATTTGTCCACTCCAGATGTGTGTTTGCCCAAGGAGGATTTATGTCTCCCTGTTATTCCACTCTCTGACTCACTCGCTGACTCCTGAGACATGGTGGTGACTACGAGATTGCTCAGCTTTTTCCACAATCTCCATCATTTAGCTCAAAGATCTCCTCATCTCAGTCAATGTTCAGAAGGCAGCCATAAAGCAGCCAAAACCCTATCTGAAGGCTTACTTCCCAAACTGCAGTGTCTACGACCTGGCATTTTGAAGAGAGAGGTTAGCTCTGCTTTTAGGAGCTTTTAGAAGCAGAGCTTAGAGGAGCTCAGCTTGGAAGGCTGAGTTTTGCACAATGCAACCCTGAGGTTTCGATCAGCAGTGATACCTTGCTGTGTCTTGGAAGCTTTCCTGGACTGAAGAAGGGAGGAAAGGATTGTGACCTTCCCACACTGGCTTTGGTGACAGGGGTCCCTCATGCCCCCCCCAGCGGGACCAGCTGAAGGACAGCTTAACCACGTGCACATGGAGTTTTGGGAAAGGGTTCTGCCAGCTGTCCTGTCTGCTAGCAGGCTTCCCCAGAGCCAGACTTTGGGGGACAAGTCACTTCTGCAGCTGGCTCAGAGCTGGCATTCACTCGGGCTGCTGAAATTTAAGTAACAAACCAGATTCTTGATTTTTCCAACGCTGAGTGCTACCTCACTAAATGAGAAGAAGGCCTGCGAATTTCTCAAGGAAAAGAAGAAGCCAAAGAAAGGCAGGCAAATAATGACGTGCCTTGAAAGAGAACATGTGCTCTGTCTTTTTCATGGGGCTGAAATTTCAATGTATTCACCGTTAGGTACTAATGTATAATGCAGCCACATATCGTTTGTTGTACATTAGTCATGTTTGACTACCAGACTGCAGATATTGTCAAGTGAAAATTAATGAGACCATCCATTATTCAGCATGGCTGAGTTTTTTGGGGTTTTTTTGGTTTTTTTTCTGTTTGTTGGTTTTTTTGGTTATTTTTCTTTTTAAAATAGAAAGGACGATGGGAAGCTGTGGATCCAGCCTCCACTAAAATCAATGGGAGTTTTCCCCTGGCCATTGAGGAATCTGTACCAGGCCCTCACTACACTACAGAGTATCTTTTGCCTGCAGTGCGTAATGCAGAATTCTACTTGCAGAAAACACTGCTGCTTTTTCCCTCTTTCAATAAAATGAATGCTAAAATAAAAATCCTTCTCCCCCCTTCTCCCATCCAACCTCCTCAGTAAAATACCATTTCCAAAGAACAAAGAAAGAAGAAGAAAAGAAAAAAGAGGAAAATCCACAAAAGCGAGCATGACAAAGGACGAAAGCTCCTCTAATGAAAAGACCTGGAATGTCAAACCTGGAAAGGGGGTGCTGTCACAAGTTGTTAGAGGTCATGTTAATGCCAGGACAGATAGTTTGGAAATCTCATTGTTGCCTATTTGCAAAAATCAAATCCAAGAGAAAGGAAGAACCCTTTTTAGATCTTTTGTCATAAATTTTTCAGTCTCCCTTTTACATCAACTAGGGTATTTTTTGGTAAAGCATGCAGGCAAGCTGAATTCCATTCTGTGACAGTACTGCCTCCCTTGGAACTTTCAGGAGTTGTTTCTGAGCGGGTTATTGGCCTCAAGTAGGAATTGTCTGTCCTTTCCTTCCCCAGGATATTCTACAAAAGGAATTTTACATTTCAGGAAAACTAGCAAGTTATTTTGCAGATATAAATACATGAGGAGAAAACACAAGCTGACCGAAGTGTCACTGATGTTTGATCCTTTTGTCTTTTGGAGGGTGTTGTGGAGTTGGAAGGGACCTGATGATGTATAGGAAGCTAGGGATGCTCCAGGCCAGCATAACTGGGAGTAGGAACCTAGACATGGATGCTGGAGGACAGATGCAGAAAAGAAACTGGACCTGTAGGTTCTGTAAAATTTTTCATAAAATCTGTCTTCTCAAACATGCTGGCCATGTATTTGTGTTTTTTAGATCTTCTAGTTAAATGTGATTTGATCCTTCCCTCTGGACATTATAGCATGATATTCAAGCAGCTAAAAATGCAGAATTACTGCCATCAGTAATGTGTTAGTCCATGTGCAACATAAGGAAATGAAATACATTTCAGAGATGATAAGAAGAAAAAAGAGGGAACCTTATAATGCTAGTAAAGATGGCCCCTTGTTTTTAGAGTTGCTATTTTCATGTGTTATTTTCTTTGTTTGATTCTCTATTTGGGGTTTTAATTTTTTCTCAGGTTCCATTGGATCATTCTTCTAGATCTCATTCTACAGACAGTCAGCTGTTCCCTAGGCATAGAAGTACTACAATTGGAGCTCCCCAGATGCCTGACAGTACCATCTTGCCTGCAGCCAATTTTGACACTCCACCTGAGCTTTCCTCTTGCTTGGATAATTCTGCTGCTAAACACAAGCTTTTAATAAAACCCAGGAACCAGAGATCCAGTAAAATGAGAAGATTTTCTCAGGTACTTGTGAAAATAAACAGTATTGCCTTTACCACAAAAGCAGGAAGTCCATATTGGACATTGTATTTCAAACTTGGGTATGGTAAGAAAAGTCAGATTGCAGCATAGGTATTTCATTGGGGTTTAATAGCTGTTATTTGATGAGGCTACACATCTGGAGTAGGCACTAGGAACAGATTAAGTATTATGAGATTACTTGTTAACTCTCGCTGCAACAGTTTATGGAACAATTTCTTAAATTTACTGTTCATTTCAACTCAGTATCTTGTTTGTGATGCAAAAGTTGGGTCCCAATGCTTCATTTCTTTAAGAAATTTTTTTACAAGTGTTGTGATAAACTTTTGTACTTTTTGTAGTCTGAGAGGTCATGTAAAATCTTGAGTCTTTGAGAGTATTGATGGAGGATCTCTTCTAACTTTCCAAACATGAATTGGCTTATATTTTCAAAATGTACAGAAAGAATAAAATTTGATTGGAGCCAAATTCTATGTATTAGAACTGTTCTCAATTCATCCCTCTCCCTGCTCCAAAACTTGTAAACATCAGTGCACTACAAATTTGTCATGCCTCCACAGGGAAACAAACAAACAAAAAAAACTATTAAAAAAACACCAACATTTTTAAACCATCCTTTTACAACCCCACTTACCTGATTCTGTGTCGTATTTTATGAAGGGCAGACCTTAATGTTTATTCTTTTTCTTCTCTTCTAGAACAAAAGTTTGCATCTCTTCCATAGTGTTTACACTGTACTATTCGTGGTTTCTTTTAAGGTTTTAAATACATTAAAGTCATTAAATTGGCTAGCTTAACACCACAAATATTATTCTTTCTATCTCTAAATATTACTTCACTGATGTTCTGTATTTTCCAAAATCTGCAAGTGATCTTTAGGCTAAGTTGGGATCATTGTGAGAGCAACATAACGATGGAGGCCAGTTATTTAGAAAAGTATGTAAGGCAATATCTCAGGGATAAAACCTCCTCTTCTGTTCTAACATTGTTACCGAAACACAGCTGTTTTGCATGGTCTGCCTATAAACTGCCAGGTGACTGAGCCCTCCTGGTTTTCCATGGAGAGCATTCACATCTTTGTATAATACAATTTTTAATATTTTCCTGCCTGACTCTGCCTGTGCATCTCGCTTCTGGCTAACTGATGTCTGGTGCTTTTATCTTCCTGTGTATCTGGATTGTGAATGCAGGTGGCATTGCAGTTCTGTCTTTGCAGTCTCACAAAACAAGAAGCTGAAAGAACACAAAAAGTTCCCTTCAGAGGGCAAGTTTTGTGTTCTTAGAGTTAGGGCCTACATCCAAAATATATATTTACTCAACAAACTGTAGTGAATAAGTGAGCTAATACAGGCACCATATGAAAAGGTATATTCAGCAGCTTAATAATTTGCTTTCAAATAATCCTATATATTTAGCTAGTCCTTACCTGAAGCTTAATCATAAGACCTCACAGATAATGACATATGCATGTATAAAATTTTATCAAAGAGTCACTCCTGAAAGAAAAAGACTTTTACATAAAGGAGGCAAGGCTGTAAAGCTGTATGGCAGTGGGATTAGACAGAAGAATGCCATATGGGGGTAGGTACTCAGCTGGCACAGAGTGTCATAACCGGATGGACTTGTTAGGCTTTTGCTCTTCCTTCTATGTACCCTTCCCTCTTCAGTCATACTTCAGGAAGAATGGGTTGTTTTATTTTTAATGGTAGTATGGAGTAGCAAAATACAAAAGGACAGATTTTTCTCTTTCAAGTGCTGGTTTTTGCCTAAGAGCAACACAACATAGCCAGTATGCTCTGGGGACTCAAGTGCCAAAAACAGTCCAGTGGCCATTGTTTTGATGAACTTCCCATCTACAAAGGCATGAAAGCACTAGTTGTACAGAAGGAAGTGTCACTCATTGCTTTTAAATTGCTTAAATACGTTATTCCAGGATCTGCCTAGATAGAAAAGCATCCAGTAAGTAGGTTAAGAAAACAGCAAGCTCAGCACTGGAGGCAAGCATTGCCTTCCTCTCTAGGATCTCAGTTGTAAATGTAATAATGAATGTGAAAAAAGTGAATCTGTATATGGTGATGGGGCTTTCTGAATTTCTTTCTTGCAGAAGACCCAGTCTGAATCTCTGACTGATTTGAGCTTTACCTTAGAAGAAGAGGATGATAAAAAAGAGATGCAGGCAGACTTTCCAGACGCTGTGTTCAAACTCAGCAATCAAGAACTGCCATGCAGCACAGCTGCAGTGCAGGATGTGGCTTCCTGGCCGAAGCCCAGAATGCCTGAGGACCTTCTCCCTGCTTTGAGACCAGTGATGATTCAGCCTGCTTCTGAGTCTGCTGTTGTACAGGAAGCCCTGCTACCAGAGAACAAACCAGAGGGCTGCCAGCCAGCTCTGGAAATAACACATGTGAAGTCTGAGTCCTCATTGCTGCTAGAAGGCAAAGACTGCCCAAGTTCTTCCTACTGCAGTCCCGACAAAGAAGTACAAAAGCAAGAAGAGTACTCAGAAGCACCAGTTCTGTTGTCTGAGGATGTCAGCAATGTGTCAAGCAATATCTTAAATCAAGAAAATGAGGGACTTCCTACTGTGTTTTCAGCAAATAAAACACCATCCAAAGAGGATATTTCAATTACTACAAATAGTATTTGCTTGGAAGGGTCACAAGAAAATGTACAGAAGGATTATCAGATACCTATGGAAATGCCCTGTAATAAAGAGGCAAAGAAAGAGTTTGCTCTGTTGTCGGAGTCCAGCAAACAATTTTCCATAGGTTCTTCCCAGTCCATGGACCCACTCCATGTTTCACATCCTGCTTCCTCAACATGGATAGGATCATCTGCTTCCTGCTCTTTAGAGAAAACAAAGACTGCACAAGAGACAGCTGCTTCTGATAAGGAAAACAGACGGTCACTGGTCCACAGGGAAGAACTTTTGGGGAAGAAAGATGAAAAAGCATCAAATGAACTCAATGCTTTGAGAAAGTTTTCTGTTTCCTCTGCACGGGAGAGACCAAGAACCAGAAGTCTACACTTCCCAGAAAGATCAGAGTTGGAAAGTCCATTAAATAGTGAGTTCTTCTTGTCCAAAGCAAAGGTCTCTTCAAGAAATGAGAAGTGGAAAGAAGACATGCAAAAGGGATCAGATCTGGAGGAGGAAAAAAGTAACAACAAAAAGCAGGCTTTGCTGCCAGGGTCTGACTCTGAGAACCCAGGCCAACCTACAGAAATTTTGGCTGGCGGTGTTTCTCCAGCTGTCGATGCAGTGCCAGTGCCAAGTGATTCTTCTGTGGTATCTCAGAATCAGCAAAGCTGTGAAGATAAAAGTCCTTTTCTAGTGAAACTTAGATCCACTTCACTGTCCTTGAGATATAAGGACAATTCCTTACCAGAATCAAAAGGAATTAAAAGATACAGTGCAGAGTTTCATTTAGAAAAAGAGGGATTGACTTCCTTTCTAAAAAGTGATAAGACACAGATCAAAAAACCAAGCGATATGAATGGCAGTGATTCTTTAAATGAAAAGATCAAACCCAAAGCAAGGTCCTCTGAACAGCTTAGTAGCAAACCTCCATTGCCTAAAAAGCCAACCTTGCAAAACACAGCCCTTCCAAATACTAGTGCAAATAAGGAGAAGCAGGACAAAGCTATTCACTCTCTGGAATCCAGAAATGAAGATAAAGATTCGGAGAAAAAGTCAAATTTTGGTAAAGTGCCTGGTAAGACTCCCAGTATTTTATACAGTTACATTAACTCAGGGGAAACAGCCTCACCTGTGAGAGAGTGTGAGGCAGCTCTGCCATGTCACCACAACACTGGTGAGTGCAAGCTTATGGCTCTGCCTTCAGTGGTGTTGCTCCCTGATTCTCCCTTGCTGACAAGATGATCAGAAAGGCATCAGGGAAGAAGCAGCAGACAGAATATTGTATTTTTGCCTGTGATTTTTTTTTTTTAAAGAATGTTCAAAGTGACGCTTGAAAAATAAAGTGCCTCAACAACTATTATGAAACAGAAATACCAAGCTACTAAGTGTCCCCATTTAGAGTGGTTGCATGGCAATTCAAAAGCCAGGAGCACAGACTAAATACAGTGCTCTGGGTGGGTTGAGTGACTCAGACCTCTAGACCTTCCTTTTCAACATAGCATTGGGGCAGAAGTATTAGTAACTGCCTGGCACGCTCAACATGCCATTTATTTATTGTCTCCTGTTAGCTTTGCTTATTAATTTATCTATCTTTATCATTAACCATTCCTTGTTTCAAAAGAAAAATTAACTGCCCTGCAGCTTCCTGGAGTTTAAAGCCAGGAGAGACCATAAGATCATATCTACTACAGATTGTTAAATTTCATCCTGTTGTCTGCATTATATAATTGGGTTAAAGTAAAGAAAAAAACCAAAATCAAGTCCTCTTGAGATTAATATATTGTGTGCTGCAGGCAGAGAACAGAAAATGCTGGAAGTGGTACCACTGTCTGAGGCCTTTGCAACAACAGTAATCATGTTAGGGGAAGTTCAGTCAAGCAGTTCTAGCAGGAGACCTCTGCTCTTCGCTTCCGAGAACAGCCAAAAAGGGTGAAAAAAAATCTTTAAGTCTACTGATACGTGGGAGGAGCCTCTTCCCTGTTCTGAATTTGCCTGGTCATGGGTTTGATGTTAAGAATGTGAGGAGGAGATGCTGACCAGGCAAATGAAAAGGTTTCTTTGTGCCATTGCAGAGCTCCCCGCCTCTGGTTGTGCTTCTCCAGATGGGGTCAGTCTTTGGCCTTCTAAATGGGGGAAGAGCAAGCTGGGAGAAGACCTAAGGGCACAGCAGGCCACTTGTCTGTAGGATGACAAAAGCCTCTTCCCGGTCCTAGAGGCAACCTGCTGATGTCCTGATTGTCATCCAGCAGATGATGCCAGCTGCATCATCACAGATGTTTTTTCAGGGCTCTGGCCATGTTTTTTTAGGGCATGTTTCCTACTATCCCAGTGGCCACAAAGGAGGGGTTCCGGCCTCCAGACTGGATGAGGTTCCCATGGCCATCCAGACAGAGTCTCCCTACACCCTGTAGGCAGTGTTTTCCCTCATAAAATCCCTAATTCTCCCCTTAAATGCGTTTTCCCCTCTGCCCTGTTCTAAAGAGTAGCTGATTGTTTGTAGAGACATCCAAATCTCTCATTGAATGAGATTTTTGGGAGGGACACACCAAGAAGAAGTGAAAAGGACACCTAGCACAGTAGTGTTGGTCTGGTAGAAGAAAGGGAAAGGCAGTGAAGGTACCAGCACACAGCCTTTTCTCACATCCCTCTTGCTGGATCCTAGGGTGCCTGCAGTGGGAGGTGGGGAGGAGATGGAGGGTTCTGGAGGAAGGATAAGGGGAAAGAACCAATTCAGGGAGCACATTTCTCCTCCAGGCTTCTCCTCTGCTCCTTGGCCTTGAGGCAAAGGACACTCCTTGTCCCAAGGTTCAGGACTGCCCTTTGCAAAACTGGATCTGCAGGGGAGAGTCATGCCCTGACCCCCTGGCAAAGGTGCACACACTTAGAATTTGAACCTGGGGCTGCAAGTCAAGGAGCCAAGTTTTGGATATATTCCTGAGAGTGCTACAGGTGTAATAACCTGAGAGCTATTACACCAAATCTGTACAGTGCGAAGTTGTTTAACAAAGTGGTTCAGGTTAGTCTGTGGTTTCCTTAGTTAGTTTTCCTCCTTATCTACTGTTGCACCGATCTTATTCTACCACCCTAAGCAAAGCTGCTACAAGTTTTCTACTTCCGGCTTTGAGTCTCTTGGTAAAGGGTTCTGATATGCCAAGATGCAGAAACAGTTTAAATAGAAAGCAGTCTGCTCCAAACTGACCTGAGGTCCTGCCTACTCCACTGCAGAACGGTCTCCTTAGACATCTGGCCAAGCACCCCTTCGTGCCAAATCACCACGTCAGCCTGAGCTGCTGCCTGATGTTGTGGGTGAACAAGGTGTGCCCACTTCCTCTAGCTGCTCTGGCACCACACCAGTCTTGGGGGGGAGGGAATTTGCACCATGACCCCAGCAGCAATGCCCCTTCTCCAAGACTCAGTGGAGCCATGGGATGCCATGAGGGCTTACTGGGGCTGTACCCCTGCCCGAACACCTTTTTAAGATCTTTGACACATTTGCATGAGCACAGGGAGTTGGGAGCTGTCTTTCCAACCACAAGCAGCAGGAGTCTGACAAGCATGATCAGCTCAGCCTTTTGTGGCTTGTGGGGCTTACCAGCCAGCTCTGGCCTCCTGATCTGCTAGGACACTCAGTTTTGTTTTTTTTTTTATTTGTCCAATCACCCTTAATGCTGACACTCAGTTCTCTCATGGACACCAAGAGTTGTGGTCACTGCTGAGAAACACTGGATGCTGTCAGGGAGTTTCTGCCCACAATGTTTTAGCCAATTCTTGTGCTGAACAAGACAAGAAGCTGTGAAATGGTGGTGAAATTCCCTTTTCACATTCATCCATCTTGAAAAAGTCAGTTTTCCATGTCATGGGGTGAGTGGGAACAATTTGGTTCATTCGGCTCAGTTTTTAGCTTTTTGGTACTCCTGGTTCTAAAGGGAACAAGGAGGGCTGGTGGGATGCTGGCTGAGAAAGCAACACTCCTGCTCTATGGTTTTCTGGGAAACTAGTGGGAGATTGCTTGGCCTCTGTGGGGTTGCAATGCAGCTCTTTAATTGCAGTGTAAATTAGTCACCCCAGGAGAAGTAATTTTTTACATTTCTGGAGCTAAAGGCTTTGCAAGAATTAAAAGGTTAAGCTGTGTTGTTTGGGGATGATGCACTTTGCTAGAAGTCCCATAAAGGGCAGAAACAAATAGCATGTGCTAACAGGTTATTACAGAAGTAAAACCACAAGCAATACCTGTGTGAATGTGAGTATGAGAGCATATAAAAATCAGTGACTGAGGAGCTATAGCGGGGGGACGTGCTGTAACAGAGAAAAGGAACTTTGGGAGGGACAAAGAACATAACAGTGAACAAAATTGGTGTGTGTTGTCTAGCAAATGCAGTCTCTGAAATAACAAGACAAGAAAAATGTTTCTCTACATACATAAAAAGGCATTGCTTTAATACTTTGTGACTAAAGCTGAAAAGAAAGCTGTCTTTTTTTTCTTTTTCTTATTTTTCAAAAAGAAGTTGCTTTGTCTGTTGTGACAGGCTATTTTGTAGTATGGCTGTTTTCCAGCAATGAAATAGACTTTGATGCAAACATTGCAGTTCCTTGTGTCAGAAAGACTCCTGGCATCAGTGGTATACATCCTACCAAAAATCAAATAAAAGAGCAGCTTGGAGAAGAATGAAATGTCAAAAATACTTAGCTGAATCCTTTAGAATAGCTTTGTCTGAAATTAAGGAATTGAGTGTGTACACTCACACTAATATACATAGTCCTTTAATAAACAAAGGGATGTATGTAGGCCAGGAAATACTAAATGCCATATGAATTTGTAAAGCCCTTCTTAAAATAACTGGTGTTTTATAAATGAGCCAAGATACCACAGTGTGGAATTAAACATGCATGCATAAGCAGTGTTACAAAACAATGACATGGTTGTGTACAGGCGTTGTAAACTCCCTGTGTGAAGTTGCTTGGATTAATTTTGAGTATGTTTGCTTTTAAAATATGCAGAGAATCCACAAGTTAGCTTTGCTTGCTGCTAGAGGTGTCTTTCAAAAGGCTCTCACATTATGCCTTTGACCTTTCTCCTGCACAGATGTATGTAAAGAGCAACCACTGTCTGCAGTCCTTGCAAGCATAAGATGTTCCTTTTCAGGTATGAGATTGAAATGATAGAAGGAGTCTCTCCTATATTCCGTACATACAAAGGCATTTAGATTTAATGAAAACAGGTACAATATCTGAGACCACTTTTTTCTGGAAGAAAAAAATCAATCCCTAAATCTCAGGGTGATGTTTATATACATCTTCGCTGTGTTTATCCATATAAGCAGTGCACACCCCCTCCAGATACACTTGAATACACTGAGTATGTCTGCCTGTCAATACACAGAAATAGGCATTTCTCTTACTGTGTGTGCATATAAACTAATGCAAAATAACAAGTGAATCATAGATCTCCTTTTGTACATAAAGATTAATGTTTTATCTCCATCCTATTGTTCACACAACTGACACACATTAACAGATAGTATCCAACTATCAATGAGAAGTGCTCACATTTATTTCCACAGTATTTAGGCAGAAAAAATTTCATCTGTAGGATAGGAGCTTTAGTCTGAGAAAATAAAAAAAGAAAGGCTGCTTTAGTAAGATACTGAAGGAAACAGATACCTCCCTTGCATGGGGCTGCAGCAGGGGAATTTTCCTGCTTCAGAACCACTGAGGCAGCCAGCCCTGCTGCTGTCAGACCCAGTGGAGAGGAGCTCAGGTGATTCAGATCAGTGGGAGGGATTGTGCAGGTGTTCTATCATTCATTTGGCTTCAGACCTTATCTTCCACAGCCAGTCTGAAAGCTGCAGAAATGGTGAAGAACGCAGATGAAGTGGTTGGTCTGGTGACTGTCTGTGTGTGTTTGATGGCTGTGGCAAAGAGGTGAGGGAAGGGCTTCAGTAGCTTCAGGTTGTGGTTTCCAGTAGCAGCAGAAGACCTTGGCAACCTACATTAAACACTAGTTTTGATATGTGGTGACAGCCCACCATGGCTTGACAAGTTCTAACCTGGCATCTTCCCACTGTTGGTGACTTATCCCAAGGGGAGGAAGGGGATCGCTCATTTTTCAAAACTCAGGCCAAGCCAGTTCCAAGGAAAACAGGGAAAGATGCAATCACAAGGTTAAACCTGAGTGAATGAGAGACAAATAGCTGCCAGCAATATCATTTATTAGCTTATGAAGTTATTAAGTAATGACTTTGTTTAAAATTACACACTGTAATAAGAACTGAAGAATATGATTCAGATTTTAGGGTTTTTGGGTTTTTTTTTTCTTCAGAAAATCTCCTATGTGTAACTTGGAAGCAAGAGGCTCAGCCCTGCTCCACTGAAGAAGTGAAATATGTATTTTTTTGTAGCAGCTCTGGCCTGTTGAATTCACTCAGCTTCCCATGGAGCATTTTTTACTGCATTATCACCCTGAAAGTGGTATTTATGAACTGAGAACTGTTGTGCTAGCTGCTGTGCATGTGAGAAGCAGGAGAAGCAGGAATTAGATTGTCCTTGTGAGTACTTTTGGTTCCACTCTGGCTATCTGATTCCTTAAATGCTGTCCTTTACCACATGGTGAGCCATAAAAGCTTGTGGACTGCCTCATGACCGGATGAGCTGGGATAGGGAGGGCTTGTTCCAGATAATCAGTTACTCACTGAACTGAGGAAGATGATGTATGAGCAGCACTCCTCTTGTGAATAGTGGCTTCTTGTGGAAGCTTTTTGCCTTTCTGTGCCCCTCAAGGTACCAAGAGCTTCATAGGAAAGTCTCAGATCACCTTCAACTGCCAACTCACTTTACTGCTCTATCTCATGGATTACTTCACCACCTTTCAGCCTTCAGGCTGGAACAACAGTCTGCATATCCTGCCAAGAAACCTTCTCTAGTTAGAGGTGGGAGGATGTAAAGGACCTCTGGGCAATGAGAAAAGTAATAAATAGTGAAAGTGCTTCTTCTGCCCCTGCAGTAATTCTAGTTGACAGATGAGGTAGCAAATCCTTCATGGGTTGCATGTGATTTGCTTGAAGATAAAGAGCTTCCCTTTCTTGCTTTCCTGCCTGGCTTTCTGCAGGAAAGAGTCTCACAGGAACAAGGATGGAAAGTAATTGCTTAAAGAAACAAGCAAGGCCCTCCCAGGAAGAGTTCAACTCTTCATGCTCTGTAGGTGACGCTACTCTGCTGTCCTAAATCAGGCCCATACAGATCCACTTAAAATCTTTCATGATTATGATAAAGAGCTTTTGTTCCCTACTATCACAGGGCCATTCTGATGCTATCTTTTTCGGGTGATACTTGGCTCTAATTTTGCTATCTTCTAATTGGCATGACTAGGATGTCTGGTGTCTCATCAGGGAGAATTGTCTGAAGAGTAAAATTGCTTGATGCCTTCCTGAGAATATCTGCCTTGTGAAAAACATTTTTACAATAGCAGCCTCCAGACATAACACTGCTGGACTGGGAACCCTGTTGTGCTAGGCAATGCACATTGAAATAACAGAGAGATTAATCTTAAATCCATAAGGATGACAGAGAAACAAGAGCACAGGTAGCAATAAGACCATGACATATAGAGCAGTAAGTAGAGCCTGGGCATAGCAGTCAATTTGTCGGTATTGATTGTGTGGTGGGAGGAACAATGTGGGGTTCAGCTGGTGTTTACAGAAAACTCCTGTGGTGCAACAGGGAAAATGGGACAAAACACAAAGGGTGATTTTGAATCACAGAGACTAAAATGTACAATGCTAGCAGCCTCGAGGCAGAAGTCAGGTTCCCAATATTGTGGAAAAGCTGGTGGGTGGATTGAAAAGGGTCTTCGGGGTAAAGATATTGGTGTTTGAGAGCATCCAGAAATTACAGACAGTGAAGGATGTTAAAAAGGTGGTGGAAAAGGATGCAAGTTGTGGTGTGTCTGTAGCTATACATAGAGCCTTGCCCAGGCTGAGAAGAGGACTATATCTCGGGAGGAAAGAGTATATTTGTTGGAATGGATTTACAGGATGAGCCCAGCAAGTGCATGGAGGTTTCAATGGGGAAACCTCTTCATAATAGTGAACATAACTATTGGATGGATATTAATTACATGATGCTAGGAAAATGACTTGACTCAATTGGATAGAAGGTAAATCAAGTGAAAAGCTACTTTATGTACTGAGTGAGGGATTCTGACCTCTGAGGAGCACTAGACATCACCATCATCTTCAGTCGTTGCAATCAATCTGTGTATCATAGGAGTGCTTTGGGAACTAATGAAGTGTGGTACCTGGCTTTACTGGGCAAAGCACTAGCAGGTCCTGCTTAAATTGCTTATGACCTAAAAAGGTCCACATGGGTCCAAGGGCATTACCTACAAACAAAGGGGGCAGTGTGATGACAGATGCATTAGTAAACATTACAACAGTTCAGCTGCATGGGTTTACTCACAAAGCTCCTAATTATGTTTGGTCTAGAATTCTCAGAGAAGAGACCAGTCCTTGAGCTAGTGGTTATCTTGGCAAACTGCAGATGATAAAGGAAGGCCCCAGAAGGTGACATATCCAAAAAAAAAAAAAAAAAAAAAAAAAAAAAAAAAAAAAAGTGAGATGAAGAACAGAGAGAGGTAAAAAGATAACAAGATAACAGAAGTTCCAACCAAGATGACCTGGTCAAGAGCAGATCACATCAAATGATAACTGGCATCATAGGGAGTTCCTGTAGGTATCATGAGATTCCTGTAATGAATGCTGTACAGTGAAGCTATTCACTGGGTTGATGCAAAGCTACCAAATGTGGCAACTAATGATTCACTGTCATTAATATGACAGTGGCCATATGGTGGACATCTTAGTCTGACATTGTTCTGTATATTTAAGGACATTGGTGGACAGAACTAAGTGTATGCTTATTTTGCAAGTATTATCAAGCTAGAAAGCCTGTGGGCACACTGGGAGACAAGAATAGAAATCAGGGTTATCTTGAGAAAGTAGAAACCTAGTTTGGAAAGCATATTTTCATGACAGACAAGTAGAAAGTTCTGTTATGTGCACAAAAATATTCCAGTGCATAGATACAAATGGGAAATAGAAGGGAGCTAAATACAAAACAGAAATAACATAATTGTGAATGAAACACATCACAATGACTGATGTGTACAGGAGACCATCTCAGGTGAACTGAGGGAGTCCTTCCATTTCACCTGATGCTAGCATTTAGTCTCAAATGCTATGTGCTAGTTTTCAGAACCATATTTTAAAGATTTGGACCAAATTAGGACAATTCCTACAAAGGCAAGAATGATCGAGAAAATATGACCAATCAGAAAAGTGTAAAAATAGGGGAAACATGGTCTAAAACTTCAAATGCATAAAAGGCTGTGCATAGGAGTATGTGTACAGGTGTGTCCATAGTGTATAGGAGAAGATGGTAGGGATTCAACTTAGAGCAAGGAAGATTTAATTTACCAACAAGGAAAAAATCAAGTAGAAGAACATCCAAGCCACAGAACAGATAGGTGATCTAGGGAGACTGGGGCCTCTGTCGATCTCTGGAGGGTTTTAAGAACAGATTAGATACATAATTATAAGGAAACAGTTTATGTGAAATTGATCTTGTAACTGATCTTGCCTTGCAGCTGAGGGGCAGACTACTTGACATCTTGAGATGTGTTCCAGTGTTATTCTCTATCACCCTGTAAAATTAGATGAAGTGAGGGCAGCTAGTGAAGAGAAGGGAAAAAGATTATGGGAGAAACAGCTGTTGGCCTGGAAAGCCAGGACATAGGTGGGATGAAGTAACTTGCCATGCAAGAGAGAAGGAAAATAGTTCAGTGTCCAAGAGCCCTGCTTTAGATGTGCTGCATTTACACAACTGGACTTCCTAGCTTGTTTCTTTCAGAGGTTTCCCTGCAAGATCACACGATGTGCACATGAAGGGAATTGCAGGCATCAGCTGCCAAAATATCTTGCTTTGGCCTGGAAGCAAAACTTGTGCTTCCTCCTTTTGTGGTTTTTAGCTGACATAGGCTTTACAGTATTTACTTGCTCAAATAACTAGTGTGTCTCTGGTGAGGTACAACGACTTGGGAAAATCCCTGGGCAAAGAAAGTTTGTGAGCTTTCCTAATGTGCCTGAGTTTGCAGACTCCAGCTCTTGAAAGACCATCATCCCTTTCATCTCCCAGATCTTCACCAGGCATCTCAAATGTGCCTTCAGAGGCATTTGCCTTATTCCTGACTGGTGCTACATTCCTCTGGATCCACAGGGTCCTGTGGCTGGGTGGCCCATCTCTGTTCCAGCAAAGCAGTTCAGACCCCAGGGACTCTGGGGCAGTAATCCTTCCTGGCTGGGCCTGCCTCTTCCTGGCTCCCTGAAGAAAATGCTGGCTAGATAACAAACTTGTCCTAGGGGCAGGACCACACATGATTTGAAGGTGAGAAGCTTCATCTCTGCCCTGAAATAGCTTTCTGTAAATTAGGGTACATTAGTCAAAACATCTGAGAAAGGTTAAATTATCTTTCCTTATGGCTCTAACATGGCTCTAGGGGAGTTAATACTGTTCTTGTTCCTCTTTTAAATTATGCAGAGGCTCCATACTAGTTGGAAAGCTGAATTTTGGGTGCGGTGTGTGCCAGTGAAGAAGTGGAGAACCTGGGTGCTGGTACCAACAGAAGAGATGAGGCTTTTCTCTTGATACAGTTCTGCTCAGTGTATAGACAGGATTTCTTATCACAGAATACCTGAATAGAGGGTATTCCACTTCCCCACATCTCTGGATACTGCCTGTCCCTGGGTAGATGCTGTGAGGACAGCAAGGTAGCACTTTTGATCTTGAAGGTCCTTTCCAACCATGATGATTCTGTGATTCTGAGTGGAGTTTTTCTTAATTTATTTAATTTTTTTTTAATTCTTGTCTCACTGAAATCTCAGCTCTGGTAGAGCACAGTGAAAGTGGCTGGCCCTAGAGGGACTGTCATCAGGGATAAGCCAAAGAAAACCTCAGATCAAAACACTGTGAATTACCCCTGTGGTTTTAGCAGGATTTCTGTGTGATCAGATCCCACAGAGTCTGGTGCTCTGCAGCATCCACAGCATCTGCAGGTGTCAAGGAGTTGGGCAAGGGAGGCTGCTCCTAAAGGGGTGGGAAAGGAAGGCATGAACCAGAATAAGGCATTGGCAGCTGCTTTGTGGACATGAGAAGAGCAGGAGCTGAAGGCAGCCACAGCAGGGATGTCTTTGCCACACCATGGTCCAGCTGTGTCCAGCCTTGAATCAGCTGCTGCTTGTCTCTAAGAGGCCACGAAGCAGATGGGAGCAGGAGGCAGGAGGGGAAACCTTGGAAAACAGGCAGATTAATGAAACCTTATTCATATTTCTGCATCTCCCTCACATGAGCACACTGACACTGTGACTTTAGCCAAAGATGCAAAGTGCTTCCCACCAGTAGATTTTAAAACAGTGCTGCCTGTAGACCAAATTAAACAGCATTCCCATTCAGTCAGGCTGCTCACACACCCAGGGACCAATCAGTGTGGTGAGCAAGTGTGGGCTAATTACAGCTCTTTCTAATAACCACGTACATAAACAGCATAAAATCTGTCAGCAGAAAGAAGCCTGCCTTCCCCCATGGCTGCTGGAGACTCCGGAAGAGATCCCAACAGTCCTACAGAGCCAGCCTGGATTTCCATAGCAAGACAGAAGCAGAGGAGCATGAAGCAGGAGAAGGAACTCGACAGAGAAAAACTTGTGGCTCCAGATATTAAGTCCGATGAGGAAAAACAGACTAAAGAGAAGGAACAAGCAGAGGTATTTATAGTGCATATCTGTGATGCTTTCATATTGCCTTCCTGTAGTATTCTTTGGATCTACTGCTGTGTTACCAGTCATCTTGTAATGATTACAGGTACTTAATGAGTATAATCAGACACAACAAAGACATTGCTCTTGGAAATGTATTACAGATTTAGAGTTTCCTGAATGTTCAGGTAGCTAATTTTATATCTCCAAGAAATTCTGGAGCTATGTGAGGTGTGTGAAATCTCTTGGGTGCCCAATGCATATTTACCAGAACTAATGTGTGTATTGCATACTAAAATATCAGAAATGGGGTGCTAAATGGTACAGTCTCAGATCTCTCTCAATACAGAGGGAACAAATTCTCTTTAACTATCCTTCTAAGCACAGCATTTCATTGAAAGTCCTATACTTCCTGACTGGTTTAACACCGAATGAACAACTCAGTCACAAAAGCTCCTAGATAACAATTTTTAGAGCCTTGAGAAACGAAAGAAGATAAAAATAACTTTTGCACTCACAGGAAGTGACAAGATATACATTCTAGTTCCCTACATATGGATAGCTCAGATGTCCATGTGGTGCCATGGAATATGGGCTGACGCTTCCTCTTCAAAGATCCCATGCAAAAGAGGGTGATACCTGTAACAAGTGATTTTCCCAGGTGACAAAGCTATGCCAGTCAAAGCTCTTGCCATTAATGCAGAGTACTAACAAGGCTTCTCTGGTACTGGGCTAGCTCACAGAGGCAGCAATGTGTGTATGGTGCCTCTATTGCCTCCTGCACAGTAAGAACCCTGTGCTGATGCAGGAACATGTGTGACTATACCAGTGTAACATTCCCAGTGCAAATGGCCTACCTTATTGCTTCAGATGGTATTGTTAGAACCCCAGATAGATTAATAATATTCTGGAATAAGATAATATCTCTAGATAATGAAAAATAGCAGTGGTTGGATTAATGAGAAACGTTACTTAATAAAAGGTCTAGGCCAGATTGTAAACTGTAATAATCCTCAATGTTGTTATAGCACTTAAAATACCAGGGGGTTAAATGAATCCAAAATACAGTTTCTGTGTCGTATAGGAAACTCCAGATTTTAGCTGGCAATGTTCCCTAAAATTCATGTAATGTGATTTATTTCCCTGTGTCACCTAAACAGAAACATGCCAAGATGCTTCTGACTGCAGAGCATGAGGCTTCCACTGTCCTACTGCATGACTGCAGTGCCACTGTACTACTCCCACTGTCTCCTTCTCTCACATGTCACCAGGCACTATCACTGCAGGGAGGTTTTTGATACTGACAAGAAAATCCATGGGAGGATGTGCTCAATTTCTTTTTTTTACAGAAAAATCCATTTATAGCCAGTCCTCCAAAAATACAGTGCCCTAGCCCACAAAATTTGGGAGGTGAAGGCAGATGAGAGAACAAAGCTGTTTCCAAATCTTACATATGTTAGTAGAGATGTACAAAGGGCTTTCAATACATTGTGCATTGAAGACTGTAATAATATGCTCAAATGTACCATTATGAATGATATACAGAGGGATAGTTTTAATTTGTAAAGCTGGGTATCATGGATGCTAACATGAAATCACTAGAGGTCTCTGAACATCTATCAGCTCCAAAGAGATATTTGGGAGCAATGTGTGACGAGTCCATGTGGTCTTTGGACTGTGACAGACATAATGTCCACACTTTCTTTGCCTTTCTCTCTGCATTAACTGGATTTTATTCCTCTCTGTGGCTAGGGGTCAGGGAAGCAGCAATGGAGCAAACCTTCATACTTGGCACCTAAAATCCCTTTTGAAGAACACAGGAAAGAGACAAAGCCTGAAGTGAAGGAGACACTGCTGAGAACAAATTCACTGTCACACTATGTCCCTGGTAAGAAATAAAATGCCTTAAATGTAGACTGTTATCTCACAGTCTTGCCAGAAGAAATCCTGCCTGAGCCTGCTGGAAAAGGAGTAGGGGAGAGATCCTAATCCCAGACCCACACCAGCAAGGGCAAACTGTTTTCTCAGCACGCACCTCTGTGGGTCAGCTACCTCTGGGTACCACCTGCCTTTTACTATTTTGATTACACAGTAGTCAAAACTCTTGTTGAAAGAAATGTGAACCAAAAGCACCAGGCTATTTCATAGGACTAGGTAATGTCACAGTCCCAAAAACACTAACCCAATGTAAACAGTAAAAAGATGCAAAATTATTTTCAGTAGTGTTCAATTTTAATGTGGTTTCCTCAGTAAACTGAAATGATGTGATCACAAACTGCCAGTAGTTGCTCCCACAAGAACTTTGAAACTATTCAAATTTGAAAGAAGGGGAGAAGTTTAGAAGGTAATAAAATGCCTGGAAGTTGGGGGCTGTGTAAAGGAGGAATTTGCAAATGAATGCTCTTGCTAATTAAAAGACTTTCTCCTTCAGCACGGGTGTTAACGTGAAGTACAGCAAGGAATCCAGGTCATCAATGTTGATTTTAGTAAATTTACTGACTGGGAAGATACTAGTGATGAGAAAAACATTGCACTCTTTTGAAAACAGTATTGTTATTGATTCAGTAAGGTATTGTAGAAGAAGCTTCAATGTGAAATGTAAAGAATTTCTCCCATAGTGTAAGGCATGAGAAGTTTATAATGAAAGAGCTGGGCTGTATAGCTGCACAGCAAGTGAGCATAAAATGTCCACATGTTTTATTTACAGTGGCTCCATCAGCTGCACAAGTGGATAAAGAGGAAATAAGCCATTTCAAGAAAGCCAGTGCTGCTGCTCTGGATCAGCCATCCTGGATGGAACTGGCTAAAAAGAAATCACAAGCTTGGAGTGATATGCCACAGATTATCAAATAGAACGATGCAGACAAATAGGATCTTTCATAATTAGGACAACTACTTATCTGAACTTCTACAGACCAGCTAATCACCATGAAGAATCTCTTGATACAGGAGAAGGGTTTTATTATATAGCTGTGGAAGAAGTGTGCAATAGGTGCAGTCAAAACATTTACCTTCAACTTTATAGCAATCAGGATTGCAATGGCAATGGATTACTTAAATTATGCTAAGGACATACTTACACTGTGGAAAATAAAGCCTTTGCCTTACAGATTTCCTGTGTTTTCTGCTTTTAATAACATTTGCATTGAAACAGGATCTTTGCTAAACTTCACAGAACTTCTGTTCTTGCTAAAAACTTCTATTTGTTACGGTTTCCTCTGTTTACATTTATAAATTGAGCTCTAACATCCTGATTCTGTTGATGTGTTTCAGTGGAATTGCCTGACATTCTTTCTTTCAAAGTTGTTGGGACCATGGAGTTATTCATGAGTAGCTGCCAGCGAGCACTCCATTAAAATGTGTGGCTTGAGCTGTGTGTTTTCCTAGCTGAGCCAAGTGGTCCAGTTGCCAGTTTAGGTTGCATTTCATGAGGCACAAATATGCATATTTATGCCTGACCACAAATAAAATCTCCTCAGCTCTTTCTGTGTGCTACCTTGTTGCACAGTGTTTGCAAACAGGAGAGCAGTAAGGAAACGGAACTGCGGTTGGAAGCTCATCAGCGCATTCACAGTTACTTTCCTACATGTGTTTAACTGTGTGCAACTGGTTTTCATTTATATGGACTCATCACTCTCTATTAGGAGGTTAATATAAGTAGCAATGGGCAATATGAATTTAGCTAAAATAGAAGAACTGAAAAGTCTTCTGCTAGAATCCAAACTGGAATGCTGGGAAAAAATCTGAGCTTCTTTGAGGTGTCAGCTTCACAAACCACACCCTTCAAAATCAGAATTATTCTCATTTTTTAATATAGTAATGTATAGCACCTCTGTGCTTTACTACCTTATATAAAATTCTTATGCTGATCAGCCCGACTCTTCCATACTTGTTTGGGTCTCCACAGAGTTTCCTAGGCTTTTCGTCTTCACCTGTTTAACAAGAATTGCAAGAGAAATCATAGCTCATTGCTGTTCGATCGACTGAAATCACTCTGCATATATTTCAAGACCTCCCTGGGAGTTAGAGAAGCAAACAACAAACGCTGTTAGGGAATTACTTTGAAAATGAATGGCCCAATACTAAGGCAATCATTTTACTTTGTGTACATACATGTGAAATTCTACCTTAGCACTGCACTCCTTAGGTTTATTTATGTTTGTATTTGCAGTTTTGTTTTCCTTGTTGTATTAACATTCTCTTTGGAAAAAGAGCAGGGAGACTTTAGGAAATGTCCTTTCCTGGCACCTGTACTTGCATTTGCAGTTCTAAAATCTTGTCTTCTCTTAGGAGGCAGGGAGGAAACTGCCTCAGTAAAAAATTGCACTTTGTAATCATGGAATCACAGTCACAGAATAGTTTGGGTTGGAAGGGGCATTAAAGATTATTTAGTTCCAGACCCTCTGCCATGGGCAGGGACACCTCCCACTAGACTGGGTTGCTCCAAGCCCCATCCAGTCTGGCCTTGAACACTTCCAGAGAGGGGGAAGCCACACCTTCCCTGGATAACTTTTCCGGTGACTCGCCACGTGAATATCCAAGACACTGTTAATAGTTTTTAGACAGGTAGTCTTTCACTGTCAAAAATGGGAGGAGAAAAATATAAGTTTTATATTATTTATCAACTCTTTTGGACAAAGCCAGCCAGGCTGCATCACTGCTGAAGGTCTGATGCAGCCGCTTGGACAGGCGTGCTCCAGCCCATCGCAAGAGCTGTCAGCAGCCCTGATGTAAACTGGTTTCTGCCAGCTGGCCCAGGGTTTTTCCCTTTTATTCAGATGACAAAAGGCAGTGTGGACATACCCACTAAAATGAGAAGTGACAAGACAGTTCCCTCTTAAATAGTTCTACAACAGAAATAGTAACTTAATTACAGGACATGCAACCTTGAGCTCAATTGCCTGGAGGCTGGTTGTGCAAACAACTTTAAAGTTGCTTCCCTATGAGCAAGCATGAACTGTTCTTAATCTCAAGTGATTTTTTGGGGGTATTCAAATCATGCTTAAGAACCTAAAGAAGAAAGAGGTACATTTTTCAGACACAATTTAAAAAATCTTAATTCCCTCTCTCTCTCCAAAGCACCCTTTCTGTAATCAACAATTCTCTAGCATAAAGAATAATTTTAAGATATGCTATTATATTTTGTAGCAATCTTGAAAAAAAAAATAAAAAGGACCTTATTAAAGAAAATTAATATATATAAAGAATGCTCAAATTCATATTCTTTAATTATTGTTCCTCTATGCAAAGAACACAGTGTTTTCAGAAAATGCAGTTCAAGGTACATCTCCCTGTGATATGCTCCTTGTTTAAAATGATTAAGACTGTGTTGAATCATGACCAGCTTCCAGGAGCAGAGCATGCATGTAAGGGGAAGTGTACAAAACCCTTGGTCTGCTCTGGAATAATGGAGACAAAAGGCAGAAGAATCATGGCAAGGTCTGCACAGTCTCAAGGAGAACAGGCCCCGTAGACATATCGAGGACATATCAAGGAGAGGAGGAGAGGGAGGACCAGCTCTTCATGGAGCACAGCCCTACGTGCAGCACTGGAGATAATCATGCACCATCCATGGTCATTTGGGAGCACACTGAGGCACAAAGCACAGGGTGGACCCCAGTCTGTGTTTTGCCACTGACTGTGACATGGTCCGGGTGTTGCTGCCTTCAGGTTTCTGCTGGCTCCACTCACTGTCATTATTTAGTGGGTGCAAATGGCTGCTTGAGTGGTGGCAGCAGGATTCGTGGATCCTTATGAGCCCACGAGCAACCTCCATTTGACCACCAAGGGAAGGGGGCTGCAGCCCCACAGGCTGCTCAGGCCTGGATGTAATCATCTCAGGAACTTGACCTATTCTTCTATAACTATGCAGGAATTTTAGGTAGCTCAAAATATGCTTCAGGGAAGTAGTAGAATGATATTCTTTTCATTCAATGAATAATTAAACTGGGACTGATTGCTGTAGGAGGTTGTCAACACCAAAGATTTAAACGACTTAAAAAAGCTGCTAGACAAGTTAGTGGAAGACAAAATCCATCAAGGGCAGCTTGCCATGAAAGCCACAGCCTTGGCTTTGGAGGGCTGTGTGACTTTGGACTTGTCATCTTCATATTCTCCTGCCACTGCCAATGGGCCTGGTCTTTGTGCAAGAGAAGACACGTGGCTACCTGAACCTCTGATCTGACTGACCAGGGGGAATTTTTCTCATAGCTTTGGTCTATATCCGGATTATTTCATTCCAAGTCAAAGGGTCATGCAAGGGGATCTTGCAATAGCTGTCCACTCAACAGGTAGGCAGAAAATAGTTACAGAGCCTGTGCACTTTTGTTTGGTCAAATGGCCCGTTTGTGGCAATGGAAAGCTGAAAATATATTTTTCTTCTCTGTATGAACAGTGATTTATGTTTCACACTCAGTGCCACCTGAAAAGCTTTTCAGATCTGGTCAACTTTCCTAAGGATGTCATTGTACTTTTCCAGCTGGGAAGTGACATGACTGACTGGGGCTGATCCATTTTGCTCAGGCAACTGCAATATATATTGTTGGTGTGTAACATCTAACAGTGAAATATAAAGCAAAAATTCAGCCTTTGTTCCTGACTCATGCACATAAACAAGCATGGTTTGAATTGCAGTCAAAGAACAACAAAATGGACTTGAAAAATAGAAGCATTTCTCCCAGAAGTGCTGCATGGTGCATCTTTGGCTTTCCACTTGGTGAGCAAGGTGACAGTCTGCAGGCAGTTGTCCTTCACAGCGGTGAAGGATTGCTCAATGTGCAGATAAAACTGTGTTATCAAGCATCTTTCTGTGCAAAAACTTCAGCTTTAGTGACTTTTGCGCTGTACTGGCTGGATTATCCTAATTAGCTACCTCCTAATGTTTGTGTAAAAAAAATAAAATTTTATTTATTTATTTATTTTAACCATACAGGAAAGTACAATAATTTTTTAAGCCCAAAATATCCCCCTGGCGTTTACTTTGATGTGGTGTTTTGTCACTGTGTTGCCTTTGACAGTAAAAACATTTACTAAATTTGTTGCATTTTTTTTACAAGATGAAAAGGAATATAAAATCTTGTTGCCAGTGAAAATGCCCAGCAGCAGTGTAGCAAGACGCTTGCTATAATTTTGCAATGCCGTTATTCCAGCTTAGTCTGGAGGAGCACAATTAACTTGCCAAAATGTTGGCTCTGTATACATGGTGAGCACTGAGCACTCTGCTGTGGGTAACAAAGGTTTAATTACAGGATTTTGTTTGTGGTTGGAAGATAACTTTTACACTGTTATACAGACACACGCAAACAAAGTTATTTGTGAACTCTGGGCAGCACCACGTCCCATAAAACCTCAGGGGGGGCATGTAACCCTCTGTGATCCAGCACCAAGTGGCTTCACAGGATTAACTCTTGTAGGAGAAGGCATTTCACTTCCAAGTGAGCACAGGTCTCAGTCTCACATCCCCCCACTACTCACCAAACTGCTCAACCAGCAACATGGACAGCTGAGTTTTTATAGCATGGGACCTGTTATTGCTGACTTCACAAAGTAAATACCATTTGAATGACTCCCAGATATTTCTCTGTATCATGTTACTCTTTGAAGCTGGAGATGGACAAGACTTGGACTCACACAGTTCATTGCAATCCTCTTCTTTTGCAGTATCCTGCAGTGCCTTTGCTTCACCTGCAGATTCTCAGCCTCTATGTACACTGGCTACATTCCCAGAAGAAAACCTCTCTAGCTCATCTAAGGCAGCTTAAATAGAGGTTATTCAGGAAAATATTGAACTATCTCTTTCTCCAGGATCCCAAATTGCTCTCCTAGGAATTGCTAGGAATACAGCTAAGGGTACGGTAAGATATTACCAAAGCAATGTGATAGAAGACCATTTACCTTCCATTTTACACGCCTTCACACTGAGTACCTTCATTGTCGATTTAACTTTTTGCATTTACTTATGTGTATATGAAATTATGTATGTTGCAAGTTCCTAATTCCACTGAAGCCAGTTAGAGGATGATGACCCCAGTACCATGCTATCTGAGGCTCTCTTAACTTATCATTTTTCCCAAATATGGTTTGATTTTTTAAGTTTAGAATTAGCATGCAGTCTGTTACCCCACCTTTGAAAGTCAACTCTGCCTGAAAAATATTTTAATTAAAAAAGGAAAAATGAAAAATCCTCGATGCACTGTCTACTGGATAATGGCACTTTGCACCAGTGGGTCCTGTGATGATGATCAGCATGTGGCTTCCACACCCACTTGTCACACATGCTGACAGCTCCAACTGGGCCACCTGTCCTGCTCTTGGGTCAGATCAGAGACCATGAAGAGGCAAAGGAATCCATTAAGATGCTCCAGTTACCAAACACCACTGGTGCTGTCCTCCCTAGCTTTCAGACTGTGTTGAAATAGGCAACAGCATTTACTTGTCTCTGGGCTCCAGCTCCAGCCACAGGACTCTTAGGGTGAGTGGCAGCCCAAGGTGCTGTAAAGATTTCAACACTGTATGAGAAACTAGAAGTTTCTCACTGGAGAGTCAAGTTGGCCTTACATCATGCCCTGGTGATCATGTCTCCCAAAGAAATCACATTCCCACATTATTTTTATTTGTCCATCTTCCCCCTCCCCTACCCACCCACCCCCCCCACCCCCAAATGAAATGACACTATTGGTGAACTCCAAACCATTGCCTACACCGAAGAACCAAGAACTGTCTGGAAAGAGCAAAGGAAAACACTCAGAGTTATGCCCAGAAGAGCATTCAGTTAATAGCCCTTAAGGAAAATAAAAGCCACCTTTCTCAGCAGAAATAACAGACTCCTTAATAAGGTGTTGGCTCATCCTCTCTGCACTCAGCACAGGAGATAATTTTGATGGGCAAGCTGCCTGCAGACAAGGCAGAAGACAAGTAAGGCCCTGGGCCTGTCCAGGCAAAAGAGGCATCATCTTCCCCATCTGGCCACTCCTTTAAACAAGGGTTGAATTCTTTTAACTCCTTTGCCTCTTCCCAAAGCACTTGCCTCAAGTGCACAAAAGTGATGGCGTTTTGCTTTATGGAGCCTTTTGTTTGGTTCGTGCCTTTATTTTGAACCACAGAAACGAGACTCCGAAGTGAGAGGAGCTGTGACACAAGTCAGCCCCCGCACCCCAGCCTCATGGCACTGCAGAGCTCTCCCATATGCTCTTTTAAACCCCCGGGCTACGTGGTAGTTCGATGGTGTAATAACAATCCAGCTCCAGCACTCGCAGGACCTGCTGGGTGACACAAGGGTCAGGCGAGGCAAGGCCCTGCCCCATGCAATGCTGCATGAACCCTACAGCTGGCAGGGAAATACAGGGTGAGTGTAAATTCTACTTCAGGAACAGGTGAGCAATGTGCACGTGAGGGTGCGCTCACCACAGCCTGGATGTGCTGTGGGTGCACGAGCACGGCACCATCATGCGTGGGTGCAGTCCACATGCTGCGGTGTGTTACAGTCTCGGAAGGGAGAAAAGCAACGAGAAGAAAAGGAGCTGGAGGTGGCAGAAGCAACCTTCCCTACTCCTCAGCAGGGATTTCTTACTGCCTGGTTTCTTTGCTGCTTCCTCCTCCCCTGTGATTTTCTGTTTCTTCTCCTGGGGCACTGAAGCAGCTCGCAGTGGGCTGCCTGCTGCCAAAGGGTGGCTGCACTTCTTCAGGATCAGATCCAGCTCTGGAGCTCAGTCTGTCAGCAGGAAGCAGGGCATGAGCAGGCTGGGGCAGCGGGTTGGGTGCAAGGCACTTTTCATGGTGGATGGTGCTGTCAGCTGCTCTCCAGAGAGTTTCTGAATTGCCTTTCCATGCCACAATTTCCCCTGCCAATGTGGGGATATAATTTGTCTTACCTTGTGATCGTGGACAGAAGATAGGAGAAGGAAGAGTTTGCTGGGACCTACTGCCCTGAAGCAGAATGGGAAGGAGGGTGTTGTTTTGGCTTAGGAAAACAGTGGTATTCCCTATCAGAGACCATTTATGTGGGTTTATGTTTCAGGCAGGGAAAGCCAGAGGGTGGTTATTTGAACAGGTATCTCTGATGCATGGATTTCCCATTTGTTTTACCCTGTTGCACAAACAGCTCCTCAAATCTACCTACCAAAGTAAGCTGTACCCTCACCAGCTCCTGTTTGACAGAACCCTTGGCATAGCACTGAAAAATAATGATGCTCAGACTGAGTCTTAGAAGTTACACCAAGCATATGGGAGGAGAGGAGGTGGTTTCCTTGACTGCTTTTATGTAACTGATGGACAAAAAGAAGCCTCTTAACTATATGAATGTCTCAGAAGTTGGCTCAAATAATTTGGAATCCTTGTTAGCAAGTAACAGATGAGTTTTGGAGAGGGCAGAAGGACACAAACTTAATTTCTTGCATAACATTGCTGAAATACAACAGAAGTATAAAATTGATTTTAAAAGGGAGAAAAAAAAATCTCCATCTTGCCTGAATCTATGCAAGCTAATAAGTAAAAATTCTTAAAATATTTTATTTTAGAAGCAATTATTTGCTTCCAGGACACAGGATATTATTTCTTCCAGTTGGATGGCTGATTATTTATGCTTCAGAATTCTGCCTTACTTTTACACCACTTAGTAGAAATTGGGGCTTTTACACTCGGGCACAGAAACTGTTCTGATCATACTGGACTCCAGTGTGTGACAGACCGTATCCGTTTCTTCCTCTGCAGCCTGTGACTTCTACTTGATTAAAAGAACTTCTGGGTCTAGTCTAGTGCTGGGGACACCCTTAACACATTCAGCAATTCAGCAACTTCAGCCCAGACTCTAAATATTCATTTTAGGGGATTTTTTTTCTGTTTATACACCAAAGCAATGGATGTCATGACTAGCTCTTCTTCCCTTTCAGCAAGCCGTAGCACAGAACTGCTGCAGGAAGATCCCCTTTCCTATGTCATCAAGGCAGAAGTGTTTGTTACGTGCCTCTGGGTATTTTTCTAGATCCTGTTTCACTTTCCTTCAGCCTCGTTAGGAATTGCATGGAGGAAACCCTCCTGCTCCTAGATCCTACACAAGGGGTACAAACGTGAGCTGCCACAAAGTCCCACTACCTTCCAGCAGGGAGTGTGCCAGAGCAGAAGCTCACAGACTCCTTCCCAGGGTTCTGGCACCATGTGTGGGCCTCCAGCTGAATCCAGATTTTACCGTTCATAGACACAGGGTTGACTTCAGCTGACTCAATATAATCGAGCCGGTCTTCTCAAAATTATACATATTGAATAATGAGTGCATTAAGCCATCGAATCCTGGCTCTCTGACCCCTCCACTGTACAGCCACTGCACTGTTACACTTTCAATGGTATTAAAAGTGGGTCTGCTGGGTTTGACGTAAGAGTTCATGTTGATATTTGCCATGCTTGGGGACCTACTTTGGAGTAGCGTATTTTGATTACTGTAGTGAGATGTAGTTACTTGCTTGTTTCTGACTAATACATTTTGTGAATCATCCCTGCTGTTAATAACAAAGCGGTTAATTATTGAGACATTTCATTAAAATGTTTTTTGAGAGGAAGAAAAATTTAATGTTCTGGCTAAATAATGAAACACGCAAATGTTCGCAACCCCAGCATTCTGGTTATGAAAAACAATACTTGGATGATGGCCTTGTTTGCACACTATGTTAGCATTGTTGGGCTGTAATTAGCAACAGATATGGTGTTACTGTGATTTAAAAATATAAACAAGTTAGGATGAAACAGGATTAGCATGAAGATAAGTCTGAGGGCCAGGCTGCAGCCATGCTCTGTGAAGGAGAAAGTGAGATGTTTTCTCCAAGAACCACCTACCATCCCAGTTGTGCTCCCCCAGGGGCAAGGTCAGCCCTGGGCTGTCCTGCAGCTGGCAACCTCACCTAAATGCAGAGGCAAGAAGTAGGGCTGTGGGACAGACAAGCAGGAAAGCCATTGCTTCCCACAGAAGCCCACTTCAGCTGTGACCACCACAATGCTCTCACCCAATGCATTGCTCTCCACCTTGCCCTTGGATTTTCCTCTCTGGCAGTCAGAGACAAAACCCAGCCCTTGATGGGTTTAGGGTTTAATTATCCGTAAATTTGCTCTCCTAGAGACGGGTCATCCTGAGACCTGAATTGGAACTCTTCAGTACATGTATCCCACAGCTCTAACCTAGGGTGAAGCTGTAATCACCTTAAAAAAAATCAAAGAACTCTGCATGTGTCAACTTTGTAATTTGTTACAGCTCTGTTCCTCTGAGGATGGGAACAACAGGAATAACATGCATAACATGTAATGTGTGAGCGATACAACTATTGTAGTTATCAAATTTTTCACCACTGACATGTTACAAACATCCAAAAGAGTTGATCAATTGCTCAGCGTGCTCCGGCTGCCACCAGTACTTAACCACTTGGATTGGTGACTGCTCCTGACCCCTGTCTCGTTCATTCTCATTGTCTGTGTGTTTTGTGGGTGGAATTAGCATTTGCCCACGTGGTTGTACAGCATGTGGGATCACTCTGGTAGCTGTCATTCTGAAAAGTACTTTTGGGGAATAAAATACAGTATCAACATATTGCTCTTATTACTGGATTCCCTTTGTGTGCCAGGAGAGTAATCTGCATACAATTGAGAGGAGGCTGGACACCTAGTTTGCATGTGCAGATGAGAATCTAAGGCTTCTTTTGAATCTGAGAAGAAAGGAATACACCACGTCATTTAAAAATGTATGTCCCTAGTGTCGTTCCATGGGGATGGAGCTGTCTGATAGTCCCAAAGCTCTTTTACTATTATTATCATTTTGGTTGCCTGTTGGAGCTGCATCAGTGCCTAGTTTGTTGCTACTTACACATTATTGCAGACATACAGGTTGGCCTCCTGTCTTTTTCATTTCTTTCTTTCCTAAAAGCTTGGTCTAAAAAGTTCTAAGAGGTGGTAAATTACACTCATTATTTCTAAGTGCCATGAAGAATGCTCCTGTCCTATCTATGTTTTTCTTGCCATCTACCATCCTCTCACTGCTTCTTAGATAACTATGGGTTTGCTTTGTGGGGAAGAGATGGGATTCTACATTGGTGGAAGGATAAAGCTCCAATGAAAGAAACATCACTAAAGCCTTTAAGGCCACTTAGGTTGACCTAATACAACCTGGATGCCTGCTGTGATAGGGCAAAGCATGAGATCTTTTTCACTACAGGAGAGCAACAGCTCCTGCTAGTTTAAATTGAGACTGGCTTTGATAATTATTTTCAGTGCTGCAGAGTTCACACGCTCACGGGGATTGTCTTGACACTTGCCATGTCTCAAGGGGATACAAGTTAAGGTTAATGGTAAGTACTATAGGTAGTTCAAGCAAAGGGGTCTAAAGATATTATTCTTTTATGCCTTCTCCTTTCCCCCCTGACCCAAATCAGCTGCTGCTGGGATCACTTTAGCACTTAACGGGTTCAAGTGTTCAGCTCTCATCCTGTCTGGGCTCTCATCTGTGGCCCTGCTGTGGTGTAGAATGGTGAATATGCTGCTCAGGGTAAATTTCAGAAAGGACAGGCTGATGGAGAGACCAAAACCCCCTTACCAATGATTATGGGTGTCCTTGGATGTCTACTTTTTACCCGTGTCTGACATGATGTGGCTGGACATGATCAGAAGGACACAAGTTGCAAAGTCATGCTTTGTCAAGCCACTCATGAATCCATCTCTTCTTCACTTTATCCCAGTGTGAGCTGATTTGACAATTTCTGGTATCTTTTCACAACTTTAATACTGGATTATAAAGGCAAAGCAGACAGGGGAGTGCCACAGGATTGGAGCAGGAGGTGTTGGAGTAGGGAAGGTACAAGAGCAAAGGTTATGCCTCTCTGCCCATTGGGACAACGCTGACTGGAGTTGTGGTAGGCCTGAGCTGATGACTGCAATTAGTGCAAATTCTCACCCAACCACTGTCTCAAACATCATGTTCCACATCCAGAGCATTGGCTGGGAATTAGGTTGCTGGGGATGAATGCAGAGTGTCATACAGGGAATGTTATTCATGGAGAGGCAGCCTGCTCTGACCATGTAAACTACCCCATCTATTAACTTGTTGCTACCAACACCTTCATTCACCTCTTGGTGGTAGAAGGAATTTTCATCTCTTGCCCATGCTGTCTCTAGTGGCAGAAAATGCAAACCAAGTTCATCCATCACCTAGTGCTCCTGGTCTGTCAAGAAAGTCAGGTTGGAGCAAGAAGCACCAAAAAGCTTTCCCTCAGCTCCTCCACCTGCAGAACTCTTGCTGTGGTGTGGCTCCCTGCAGGCTATGGACCCCCATCAGAAACTGAGCATAAAGTAATGCAGCAGAAATCACTTTATTCCAGTTTGGTCTGCAAAAAGGATCCAGCTCTGCCCTTCAGTGGAAGAAAGAGACACACACTGACCAGACATCTCCTGGGTGATGGAGCAAGAGTAGGAGGGAGCTACTTGCCCCAGAGCTGGGTTTTAGCCAACAGTCCTGTGCCTGGTTTTGACTCTTAGCACCTGGTCCTACCTAGGTGGGTTGAACCACATCCAGCAACACCCTGCCTTCCTGTGGGAATGAAGATTGTTGATGAAGAACCCAGCTGGGCTGGACAAGAAGTGAAGTGAGACAGAGAAAATTATGTGAACACTAACGTGCAGCCAGCCTCCTCTTTGGCAGCAGACCTTGTGCCAGAAGTCTGAAGCATTCAGTTTTAGTCTATGTTTCTTGGCAGTCAGGAATCTAAATTTGCATTGTTTTTGCAGATTTTATCCCAGGTTTTGCAAATTTCCATGTCTTTGGAGAATATACTAGAGGCTTAACTGCACATTACCCAAGTGGGTATTTTGGCCATTTGGTAGAAAATCTTTATGGTTTGTCAAAATGCTGCAAAAATAAATTAAGAGTTATAGAGGAATTGCAGACCCTCTCAAAGCCTCATCTACCATGAGACAACTGAAAGAACCTTCCTTCTGAAACATCTTATTTTTTTCTATGTAAGACTTGGATTCTTTCCCCACACTGTCTGGACCTATATTTATTTTTCCTAGGAAAGACTACCTTCAGAAACATGTACCCACTGAGAGCCTGGTTCTGACTTGACTTCTCTTTAGCTGAAGCTCCCCTGCTGTAACCACCAGGTTACCCCAAAGGAAGAAAAAGGAAACATCTTCTCAGTGTGTTTTGGTGATGATGTCTAATGCAAAAAGTCTAGATCTCAAAATTTCCCTGAAAATTTTTCTGCCTTTTAATTTTACGAGAGAGTACCACGAAGCAGGCATGAGGAAAATGAGCTGGCAACCCAAATCCTTAATTCTTGAGATTTCCTTTTTCTTGGATTGTCTCTTCAGTTATAACTGTATCTGGCTGCTCTTTACTCAGGCATTGGATCTTATCTACCGTCAGCAATATTGGCACAATATGAACTTCAGAGCTTCCAGGCTTATGTTTATGTAGTAGTAGGAATGCATTTAAAAGCCTCTGCCTTCAAAAGGAAGTGAATAAATATAAATGTTCATCACCTCTGAGCATATGGCAGAGGCATTTGTGGCTCAGACAGAACCTCCACAGTGAGTGAATTGACAGTGCTGTGGGGGAGAGGGTAGAAAAACATGAGTTTGGAGATTGAGTTCTGTTCCTACCTCCCCAAGAAGCTTCTTGGACAGGGTGGTTGCTCTCTCCCATCTGTTTTAACCTTGTTAAAGTGGACCATCAATGTACTTACTGGAAAGGATAGCATCATCACACCTGACTTCTGAATGAGACACAGCTGAGTCTCAGAGAAGTGGCACCACAACATATATCAGAAGATGACTTCATAATGTAGTCACAGAAAAGGCAGAATAATGACAACCTAAATGTTGAACTTTTTTGGCTACTAAGCTTTTACATATACATGATATTTTAACTTAATTTTCTATATCTCTTTCTTTGTTGGTATTAGCACGAAAAAAGTGCTACACAAGCCACACATTAATACAAACTGTGTATCTAGTAGCTTCCCTTCCCATCCCATCTGCCTGGCTCATCAACACAGCAGGTTTAAGAATCATAGAATCGGCTGGGTTGGAAGGGACCTCAGAGATCATCAAGTCCAACCCTTGATCCACTACCGCTGCAGTTACCAGCCCATGGCACTGAGTGCCACATCCAGTCTCTTTTTAAATATCTCCAGGGATGGAGAATCCACTACTTCCCTGGGCAGCCCATTCCTATGTCTGATCACCCTCTCCGTAAGGAAATTCTTTCTAATATCCAACCTAAACTTCCCCTGGCACAACTTAAGTCCATGTCCTCTTGTCTTGTTGAAAGTTGCCTGGGAGAAGAGCCCAACCCCCCCTGGCTCCAGCCTCCTTTCAGGGAGTTGTAGAGAGCGATGAGGTCTCCCCTGAGCCTCCTCTTCTCCAGGCTGAACACCCCCAGCTCCCTCAGCCTCTCCTCACAGGACTTGTGCTGGAGTCCCTTCACCAGCCTGGTTGCCCTCCTTTGGACCTGCTCCAGGACCTCAATCTCCTTCCTGAACTGAGGGGCCCAGAACTGGACACAGGACTCGAGCTGTGGCCTCACCAGGGCTGAGTACAGGGGCAGAAGAAGGTGGTTGAAGGGGAATTTGATTTCCTCGTTACCAGCATTGTGCTGTGGGGATGGCACACAGGAGACAGCCTGTGGCACAGACAGCTTGCAGGGGCAGTGGGCAATCATTGCCAATCCTTCCCTGATACACAGGCTGTGTTTGTGCCCTTCTTTATTTGTAATGTTGATATGGGAATGCAGCAAAGGCCCAGCAGAAATACAGCTTCACTGACCAAGGTGCTTAACTAGAGTACAGCAAAATAATTAAGTGATGAAAGGCTTATGGATGAAAAAGGCAAAAGTGGGGCGAAATGGAGGTAAAAGCACTTGGAGTACAAAAGTGTTTGCTCTGTTATAAACAAGGTTAGTGGTAGGCTGGGAATAAATCCCATCTCTGAGATAGGATTAAATTGTCACCCAGGAGACACAGGCAATTTTCAGCCAGCCATTTTTCAGCCGAGCAACTGTTAAGACTTCTGCTGCCACTGCCAGGCACCTCTACCTTTTCTGCATTTTTCCTAGTGCCTGGGAAAGCCAGAACACAAGCACAGTGAAACTCAAGAACAACAACACTGTCATGTTTCTGAATGAGTCAGGAAAAGTGCCTGGACAAAATGAGCTCCAAATCTGATGAATTGCAACGACTGCACAGCCCTGCAGAAGTCAGGCCCAGGTATGCCAGAAACAATCACTGCAGCATCCATGAAATCACAGCATGCCTGGAGCGTCTTTTGCCACTTTGTCTCTACTCTGAGGCTTAAGGTAATACCTTCGCAAAAAATTCCTAGCAGGAAATCTTCCTTCTGTCAAAATATGGTTATTCATTTGTCTCCTGTGTTGGGGTTTTTTTCCTGATGATATAAAAAAGCATACACTTCATGGGGGGTTTTTTTGTTCATTTTGGGTTGGCTTAGGTTGGGTTTTTTTCCTCCAGCAGCCAAAGATGAGGCACTAAGGATTTAAACCTCTCTTATTTTTAAAACAATTCCTGCCCTGAGACTTCCATGTTATAGTTGTTACAGCATTTGCACCTTAACATTTGCATTTAAACACAAAGTGTTAGGAAGTGCTTCGTCTTCTCCAGTTTCAAACTGATATTCCAGCTGAGCAGCAGTGGCTGCAGGATGAAAGAGTAACTCATCAAGAAAGAGTCTGTGAATTGGCTGGCATTAAAATGTTGTTCAGGCCTAAAAGGGAGCTGCCACCAGCACCAGAAGTGACACTTCAGTGTATCAGCTCAACAGCCCCATCTCCTTTTATCTGGTAGCTGCAGCCTTTTCCTTCACCGTGCATTCTTTCCACACATCAGCAGAGTAAGCCAAGTGGCATTTGGTTATTGCTGTGGGAAGTTGGATGACGGCAATGCTGGATTTTTTATTTTTTTTTTTCCCTGTCTTGAACTTTGCCTGCCTTCTCAGGAAATTAACTTCAGGGGAAGATGTCCAGGGAACAGAGCAACAACTGCATAACACTTACTCTATTGTTTGTTGAAGTTAAGGGTTATTGGATACTGTCAAGGTCCAGTTGGTAACCTTCCTAAGTAAAGGGTTCCAGTGAAAGAACAAAAAGTAGGAAGGCTCAGACAGTCCCTGTGAAATAGCTGTCATTGAACTCGTCTTGAAACAAAGTATTTTCATCAGGAGACTGAGCTCCCCTGACAATGGGACTTTCATGTGAAAATGGCTTCACCACTTTGTTTTTTCCGGCACTGAAATGCAAAAATTCATATCCCTAAGCAACACGAATCTATTAGAGGCAAACAATGGTGGCTCCAATGTTTTTAGCTTGTTGGGATCTCTACGGAAAATTCCGCTGTGAATATGCATATGTGTGAGGGCATGTACATGCTAATTTTTGTTTCAAAGTTATTGTACTGAACGTTTGCAATTTAAAAATCCACTTCGTTTCACTTCATTTACATAGTAAATTCTCACCACTCGGTGAATAAAATCACAGAACAGCCTGGGTGTCAAGACCTTGCAATCTTCTCCTCAGCTTCTTTGTTGCACTCTGCCTGAGTTGCCACCAGCCCGTCTTTGCAAGCTATGAGGGAGCCAGCAAAACCACTGAAGGCTACTGTGCAGGTTCCCAAATGTGCAAAAATACTGCGATGTGTTTAAGCGTTACAAAAGAATAATCCAAGGAAACTTGTTAAATATCACTCTTCAGACAGAATAATTAGTAAGATTTTTGCAAAGTTTAGAAAGGTCTAGTGGGAAAGTATTACACTGTATCTACCATAAGAGCCTTAGCTGAGAGAAAAAATGTGTACTGCAGACTTTGAATTAGTTTGAAGATGTGAAGAAATGGATTGAACACTGTTAAACCAGTGAGGACTACACAGTAGGAGCAGAGGTCTTGACAGGTAGATAGGATTTTACCCTATCTTGAGGGTGCTAAATGTTTTTAATAGGAGCTTTCAGACCTGCAAATCTGCATGAAATTCCTGGAACACATGAAATGAACTACTGAAGATAGGGTAATAAAGAACAGAAACATCACAACCCTAAATGAAAAACCCACAGAGTAAAGCTGCTGCTGACTTTCCCTCCCAAGGCAGCAGTAATGACCCTCTGGAGGAAAGTGAGTTCATTTTCACACCTCCCAAGCTGTAGCTGTTTCACAGCCTCTTGGGCAGCACAGACGCCATTACAACATGAATGCTCTCCTCACGGCCATACTTATGAATGGTACAAAGGACAGAGGGGTTATTTAACTGGTGTGAAGCAACAAGTAGCTCTTTAATCCGAATAGTTCTTGATACAAACTCCAGGGGTTGATTAAACACAGTTTGAACTCAACACTGAAATTCATGACTGCGACTTCTTGCCACCAGTGAGCAAGCAGCTCGCACAGAGCACCAACACACACGATTTCCTTGGCACTGACGGGTGGTGTGAGAAAGCTACAGCTGAGCTCAACTTCCTCTCAGGAGGAGTACAGTTGCCGCCTCACACAGCAGGCCAGGGGCCTCAAGTGACCACAGAGAGACAAGTTCACTTTGGACCTCTTTCAGCTGACCACCCTGCAACCAGTAACCAAATCCTGGGGGCGCTAACCCTTTCTGGGGACGTTTCCCGAGCAGCGAAGCCCTTATTAGGGAGCGCACTGCCGAAAGACGAGCGCTGACTGCGCCCCTCGGCCCCGCCGCCCAAACAAGACCTTAAAGGACGCCTCGCGAGACCGAGCTATTTATAGCCGCGGCCGGACGAGAGCGACGAGCGTCTCAGCCAATCAGCGGCTCTCTCCCTCGCGTCTCCCATTGGCTGACGCCGCCCAGCGGGTGGGTGGGGTTTTGGCGCCGGTGGGCGGGGCGGTGCTCCGTGTGGTTCCATGGCGCTCCGGGCGGGGGGTGGTTGCGTCGCTGACGAGAGAAGGGCGGGGGGGGGAGCGGGCGGGCGAGGGGAGCGAAAGCCCCGGCGAGAGCCGACACAGTCGGTCGGCGCCGCGCCCGCCGCCCGCGACCCGCGGCTCCCCCTGCCGGAGCTCAGCGCAAAGGTGAGGATGGCAGCGGCGGTCAGCGGGTCCCTCGTTCCCCCCCCCTCCTCTCCCCGTCCCCCCCCCCCCCTTACGCTGCTGTTGCCTTCGGACCTGGCTTGGAACGGGCAGCAGGGTGGGGAGCTGCTAGAACCCACTCGGCTTTTGGGGAGGCTAGGGCCGGACGTCCTTCCTCTCCGCACTCTCTGGAGTGGGTGGGTAGCAGAGGCGCTTCTCCTCCCAGCTCTACGGGTTTCTGCGGTGTCGGCGGAGGGGAGGGCAGGCAGGCGGGGAGCCTGGGAGCCGTCCTGCTCCCTTCTCTGAATGCGGGCACCCTTCTGAGCTCACATGCACCTGCGTGGTGGTGGTGTAAGGAGCGCTTGCGGCTCCTTCTCGGGACTTGCTGCCACCCCCTCCCTTCGCCCTCTGCTGGGGGTGCCCGCGGGGCGTGAAGAGGGCGGCTCTGGGGTCCGGGGCAGAGCTGCGCCGCTCCCCCTCTTTCTTCGGCTGGGGCACCCTGGGGAGCTCTGCTGCCGCCGCTGCCCCTTCTCCTCTGTCCACCCTTCCTCCTCCTCCCCGCCTGCCGGGAGCCCGAGGAAGGTTCGGCAGAGTTTGCAGTTTCTTGTGCTCCTTCCTTCCCCACACAACCTCGCTCCGGTGCACCGGGCGCCGCGCAGTTCCAAGGAACGGGCTCTCTCTCCCTCCCTCCCCGTCACCGTCCAAGGAACGGGCTCTCTCCCTCCCTTCCCGTCACCGTCAGCTCTCGCCCTCTGCCGCCCGGCAGGGCTGACGGCCGCCGGTGCCTACCTTTCCCCGCCTGTTTTTTCGCTTCCCCGAGTAAACAGCCGCAACCGGAGCGGAGAGACACCGGGAAAGGTCCCGGCTATCTCGGGATCCCCGTTTTCCCTGGGACTGTGGGGACTCGGCTGCGGAATGGCAGGGAGCCGGCCAGCCTGAGGTAACGGCCGTTAACGGCCGCCGGCGCCCCACCGCGCGCTGCGGGGTTTGCTGGAGCGTTTTCAATAGAGATAAGGTGGAAAAAAAAAAAAAAAACCAAACAACAAACGAACCCAACAAACCCTGTTTAGTAAATCTCCTTCCCCTTTTCCTTCTTGGTGTCTTTTAATCACGGACCGTCCTCCCCTGTGCCTTAGAGAACAACCTTTCAAATGCAGCAGTGCTGCCGCCGTAGGTGGTGGTTGCAGCTCCCGGCAGGCTGGGGTCTGTTCGCGTCCTCCCGGGGAGGCTGGCGCTCCTCAGGCGCTGATCCTGCACCAGCTGACCCTTCCTTCAGTAACTCCGCAAAGTGCCTTTGCAGGGGTATCGAAGCGTATCAGTTTTTATGGATTACAGTTGGAAATGTGCTTTTAAGTATTTTGGGCGCGTTTGGACACGTACAGAAACTTTTGGGGGTTTATTTAAGATGTTCAGTGCTGCTCGGCATCTGAGAGGCGCTAGGCGCCTTTGGTACCCATGGCCTTCAGCATCTCGCCAGAGGGTCGGTCCTGCTAAGTCTGCAGTGGGAAAGGTTCAGGTCATAATCGTATGCTGTAAAATTTCACAGGTTTCATCTGTCTAGTTATATCCTGTCGTAAAATTTCACTGGTTTCATCTGTCTAGTTATACTTTGTCATAATATCTGCTCAAACTGGATTACCCCTCAGTTAAAATTGTTTAGTTTGTTTTGTAAATTGTTGAACAAACCTAAAGTGACCACCTGGGGGTTAAATAATATGTGTGGGTTTCTGCTGGTTTAACGATATGCATTTTCAAAAGCTGGAGCACTTCTGACCCACGCGTGGCCTTGATGTGTGTAGTTTGATATGGTAAAATGCTTGAATAATCATGAAAGTGCTGCTAAGCTGTAGATGAGCTGCTGGTGCCTATACCTAAGAGAAGTGAGTACACCAGAGGAGAAAAAATAAAAGCATCACTAGCCAGCACAAACTTATGATTATTTTTAATGTGACACAATTTTGTTCATGCTCACTCCTAATTAGCTCATGTTACTACTGCTGAGTTTTTAAATTTTGTTGTTGTTATTGTTGTTTTCTGAATACTTTCTGGCTGTATTTTTATGTGGATTCAAGTAGCACAGCAAGAAGCCTGGATCACAGCATCTCGATTTTATTGCAGCAAATGTAGAAACGATACACACATTTTCTGGCAAGGCAGTCAGTTCACTTTCCTTGCATTACTGAATCATATTTTTACTCTTCTGGGTGCCATCTCTTGTATGCATGTCAGACCAGCTGTCTGTTACCCCCACTGGGATAATCCCTCTAGCTTGCAGCCTGGTCCTTTGTGCACACCTGAGCTGCTCCAGCGAGAGAGATCTGACTGCTGTTAAGATAATGGGAGAGGTAGATTACTCTTTGGGCATCCTTTCTTCAGAGCTGCTTTAGCTCTTGTTAGTGTCATTGACCTAATCGGTATCCTGGTCGCTTATTCTGGTAGCCAGGGAATCACCTAAACTTCTTGAATTCCTGTAAACCTTACAAAATCATGGGATTTTGAGACCTTTGAGTCTCCATGCTATTAAAATGCACCTGACTTTTGTCTTCTCCCCTAAATTACTATTGCCTACCCTTGTGACTTTTTAATTAAGTCCTTTTTCTGTTCAAAGTGCTGGTCCTGATGATATTTCCTGGCATGCTCTCTGTGTTACCTTTCTATAGGTCTCTCAGTTGTCTTTATCTTTCATTGTGTCAAATTCAGGTTTCTCATATCATAGGGCCCTTCACAGTTCTTTCTATTCCTTCTCATTATTTTGCTTCTTACTGATTTTTACCATCCACTTGGTCTGCTTCCCGTGTGCTTGCATTTGTTCCCTTCATCATAGGTACTATGTGATTTCCGAGTTAATAATTAAAGCCACAAACCTATCTGTGTGTAAAGTTCCTCAAAACAAAGCAGGTTATTAGCATTATGTGTGAGGTAGTGGAAGTCCAAAGGTAAACACTTTCTGTAACCTGGATGTTGTGACCAAGATTTGAATGCAAGTGTATGTAGTTCTGCAACTTTGTTGTTCTCTCTCGTTCATTTGTTTACCACACCAGTTGACTTATGTCCTGTTTTGCAAGCTCTTCGGTAAAGGTAGTGTGTGCTGCAGTACTTGTTTGGGAGGAGTAATTCAGATTTTACTGGAATCTCTTGGCACTATAATAACAAAAAGCATTTTTCTCCTTTTGTTCTAAATGCACCCAGGCAAGAGTATGTCAGAGGTTGCTTCCAAGGAAAATTCAAAGCAAGTTATTTATTGCTGCGTAACATACTTGCATCAGATGTGGTTTATAGTGGGGAAAAACTGGCAGTGCCTTAGAAGAATGTTGAATGCTAATGTTTGAGCTACTGTAAAAGATGATTTAGCACTTGAAATACAAATCTGCTTCCCCTCCCTAATCTTTTAAAGTCGGTAAATTTATTTTTCTGTTCTTTTTGTCTTTCTCAGTTAGGACAGTGTGGTTAAATACTGGTTGTGTTTGACCAACTGAGGGTTTTCTAATCCCAGAATATAGAACCTTTTCCTGTGATAAAACTGAACTGTAGGTTATTTCTCTATTTTGTCCTCATGCCTGTGTGGCAGAGATAGAGGAGTGATATGGTCATATTGTGGCATTTTGTGGAGCTTTTGACTTGTTGCCAGTTGGTATAGATTGAACAATCTCTGCATGTGTGACTGTAGTCTGTGTTTTAGCTGTTGCTAAGCTAGGAAAAAAGTGGTTGTGGATGGATCAAATACTTGAACTGACTAGACAGAGATGAATGATGTAGGTTTGAAAATGCAGTTTAAAGCTCTGTCCTCTCCATTCACTGGGAGTGGTTCTGTTGCTGCAGTTATATTGGGCTTCAGTGATTTCAGAGGGGGCTTTGTAGGAATGAGTACTTGAGACTGGGCCTTGGGTTCCTGGCTTCCTGAAAACAGCTCTTATATCAGTTCATCACCTCCCAGGGTGACATGTGATCTTGCCTTGAGTTTATGGTAAAACTGTAGGTTTTGTTGATGTGTATGTTTGTCCTTTAACGAACAAATTAATGCGCAATACAGCTCTTCCAGTTGCTGTGGCTTACATGAACCCCCCGCACACTGCTCCAGTCTTGACTCAGGGAACAGAATTTGTTAGATTAATTTGTCCTTTTTCTGTTAGGGCTGTCCAGCCACAACAATGACTGTATAGTAGTATTACTTCACTGTATTTTGGGGCATGGGGAACTCTTGCACATATTTTTGACATAATCTTCTAAAATTCTGTTTCCTTTGAACAGGACTGGAAGAATAAAGAGAAGTTTAATCTATAAAATCTATAAGAAAGCTTCACAACGGCTTGGAATGGATTGATTTATGATACATCTGATATGTGAGAGCTACATTTCGTGCCATTGTTGGCCAGCTGCTGCTGGTGGACTTCAGCTGACTTCATTGCAGCAAGCCCAGCACATAAGTCTTCATTGCTAATAGAACATAAACAAGTGTGATGCTGAAATGAGATGAGGCTCCGAAATGGAACTGTGGCCACCGTGTTAGTTTTCATCACTACTTTCCTCAGTTTGTCCTGGTATACTGCGTGGCAAAATGGAAAAGGTAAGTAAAGGTTCCAAAACAAAAAATGATCTTTACATGGCTGTATAGCAGAGGAATGAATAGCACAGACCACATAGAATCTTTCAGGTTGGAAAAGACCCTTTGGATCATGGAATCCAGTCATCCCTACTCTACTATGCACTGCTGCTGTATCTTAGCAATCTGTAAATTACTTGTTGCCTAGATCTATTCCATAAAGTATTGCTTTGGTGAGGAATGAACACCTGCTAGTAGATTCAGGAAAATGGAACTGGAGTGATCCTGATTTGAAAATGAAAAATGAAAAAAACCTGTAGCTGAAGAAGAACAAGTGCTGCTTTTGGAGGAAGGGGTTGTTCCAGGCTGAATAGTTGTATTTGCTTTGGGATTTTCCCCCTGGTTTATAGTTGTTAAAAAACATACAATCTCTAGGGCATTTTTTTTTTTTGTGGGCTGTTTTGTTTTGGGCTTTTTTGTGGTGTTGGTGGTTGTTTCTTTTTTTTTGGGGGGGGGGGGGAGGGGTTTCCCATGTAACATATGGCCAATGGACTTGGCTGGAATATGTTATTTTTGGTGCTCCTTTTTGTCTTCCCTGAAGATGCTGTGATGATGGTGGCAAACTGCCTGTCAGCAATGTTGACTTTGCCTGCTGGTTTTGGATGAAATGTAAAATGTTTCTTGTCATGAGTATAAGAAATATTATGAGCAAATTGAGTAGGTAATAATAAATGTGTCTTATAATAACATAAACAATCTCATAAAATAATCAAGTAACTATTGTGTATAATAGACTTCTGCCCTTTTATGTCTTTGATTTTTACTGCACTCCTTGTGAACCTTAGAAATTCCATTTTTTCTGAGAGTCAGGTCTGTTTACTGTAAGCAAGATGCTCCTGTTTTGTTTTTCAGTAAATAACTTAGCAGTGGTTTCTAAGAAGAAGAAAGGGTGTTTCGGTTTGTTGGTTTTTTTCCCTTATAAACATCTGATCTCTTAAAAATTAGTAGATTCTGTCTTTAAGTAATTTTAAAATACATACTCAGTCTAAGTGAGATTTCTACATGGTTTGTTCTGACTGTTTACTGAGAATATTGTCTTCATTTTTGCCCCGTTCAGTAAAAGGAAAATGCCATTTTCCAGGAATACTGTCTGTTTTAGCATAGTCAACTTGTAACCTTTATTTAAAGTACAAAAGAAACAGATGAATTCTGTGGCATATTGACTTTCCAGCCCCCCTCAACCCTCCAGCCCCACGTGGGCACTTGTAGAAGTAGATGCTTTGTGGTGTGATCTCTGTAGCAGTTGGTTGGTACTCTGCCTTTCTGAAAGTAAACATCAATAAAAATGTTAGGTACTCAAGATTGTGTTAATATATAAATCTTTTAATTGAACAATAAAAAGTGTACACATGCTAAAGACTGACAAGAAAAGGATATTTGAATACCACTCTAAGCAGTATTTTCATTTTGGCTAATATAACATTTCCTAGTTAGATTTTGTTATGAATACATTTCTTGCTCACAAGAACTTCACAGGGATTTTTCTTTCACTTCAGCAAAGATATATATCTATGAAATCCTTTCCCATGCTTTTTTTTCTTACTCAACACATGATTTACAAGTCTTGTTCTTTTTTGTTAAAGCATTACACAAGGACCAGTTGCCACTAAAAGAATTTAACAAAAAATCTGCTATTTAGAGGGTACTAGTATATATGGCACTTGGTGACAATTTGAGGTTTTTGTTCAGACTGCTCTATTATTTTTTTATACTTTTTCCATCTGAATGCTTACAATCAATACTTTCTTAATAACTGTGTGAAAGTTATGCATTTGTCTTCTTCCAGATCTTGCTGCTGAGCGTTAAGATGGTAACTTGTTAAATAATACAAATATAAATTAAAAGAAAATCCGTGTAACATGACACCAGTAATGTGTGAGTTGTTCAGAAATCATAGCTATAAAACTACAGTCTAGATAATTTGCTCTTAAGTTGTTGCTTCAGGAGAAATTGATACATAGAATATTGTCTTTTACATTTTATTTTTTAACTTATATCTATCATTTTTTAACTTTGATCAGGTTTTCTAAAACCAAACAAATTAATTTTGTATCACATTTTCAATTAGACATTTCTGCACCACTGGCAATGGTTCAGAAACAGATGGTATATATATTAAGATTTAAATAAATTATTATTATTTTTTAGCTTTTCAAGGTATAATTTTGTAGTTATTTTTTTAAGCCTGATGGGACAGTATCGTAATTGATAATGTTTTCTAACTGAGGCTTTCATTTGTAAAGAAAACATAGTGCTTACTGTTCCCATTCACTGAAAGGCTATGGGGTGTCAAATACTTTGGTTGTCATCTTTTTTTCTTTATTATATTTATATGACATGCTCTAGTTTTGTGTAGCTGTTTGTCAGTCTTTGGACAGCAACGTAAATCTACACTTGGAAAGAAAAATACTATTCACATTCCTTAGAAAGAACAAGTAAAACCTCAAAGTGCTAGTTTCTCAGGGATAACTCAAACAAATTTTGATTTTTAAAAGCAGAAGCATAGTGCCTTGTTTCCAACAACCCTAGTCCAGTCTTCTGGTGCTTAATTTTAATTGATAAGCTAAAATATTGGATCATTGTCACTTAAAATGAGAACCATTTATAGCATAGCAATAAGACTGGGATGATGTGATATTTTGTAGATCATGTCTTCCTCTAGTAAATCCCGAACTACGCAGGATAGAATTTAGATATTTCAAAGTGATACAAACTTGGGCACTACTTTCAAGTGCAAAAAATTGTCTCTGTGAAACAGTGCTTTACAGACTTAAAGGATATGCTGAAAAGGTGTCAGGAGTTGAAGGAAATACTGTATCTGGAAACATCAGGATACCATCACTGGAAACAAACTGCTTTACTTTACCCAGTGGTCTGATGTAGATAACCTATGTGCTATGGTTAGTATAAATGAAGTAGATGTGAGAAATCAGATCTTAAATGCTTATTACTGCACAGAAAGAGCACTTTTTAAGGATCTACAGTCACTTCAGAATTCAGTATAAGATGTTATTGAATTTCACCCAAGACTGAGGTGTTATGCAAGTGATATCTTGCCACTTAATACCATCTCTGACTGAATCATGCTTTCTGGTGATACTGACCTGCTCAGGGTTGTAGGTCTTCAACTCATTTGTGAGCTACAGAAACTCAATGGTTTTTCTTTTGTTGAGTGTTTTGGTTTGGTTTTTATCCTAAAGGCACTGTTATTAAGATCTAAGAATTACAAAATAGTACTATATACCTAGTACATCAGTCACAAAAACTACATCAAAACTGCTGTGTGCTATTTAAAAATGTAGTCTTGATGGATGCTTTGATCTTTACTCTGTGCAGTGGTCTGAGCACATGATATACAAGGAAGAGCATTATGCTTTCTAATGCTCAAGAACCTCTTTGAGTCAACAAACTTCCTGATGCCTGGCATCAATATGGAAGCTGATAAAGAAGGTAAATAACTTTATTAAATTAAGGTACACATGATAGACGAAATTCCTCAGCAAAGTATTTGTCAACCTCATCACTTTGCTTCTCATGTTCAAGTCTTACTATGAACTTTTTGTTTGATTCTTTGTTTAAAAAGTATGGGTGCTCTTTGCTTGGTGAAGGAGTGTAGTTGGCAGTGCATGTTGTCACTTCTAGGAGGCATTTGGCTACTTGAAGTGGTGAGGACATGTATGGAATACGTATCATGACAATCTAAGCCTTCAGCACTGTCAAAACTATGTAGTTTTCAAAGCAGTCTAAAACTAGTAGTATATTTTTCCTATATAAAACATTCTTCTTAAAGGATGAAGAATTGGTTGAAGAAGCTTCTGTTTTTTTCTTCATCTGAGGGTGGTGGTATAACTAGATCTCCTCATTGCATGAGGATGACTTATTTTGGTCTATCAACTTAAATTCATTTGGGAAGACCTCTAAGAGGACTTTTGCTTTTGTGATATTTAGGTAACTTCCTTTTTTTCCTGAATATTCACTCAAACTTATGGTTTGGATAATGATGTAATGATGGTTGGAGCTACTGTTTCATTTTGAGCATTGAGGCTTTCTCTTATTTGGAGAGAAAATGGCCTGGCCTGTATAATAAAAATTAAAGAATTACTGCACTGTTTCTCAGCTACAATAATCGTAAACACTGACAAATATCTAAAAACAAACGTAAGAGAGGAAAAAATGAGAGTAAAACAAAAAACCTTTTGAAGTAAGAACCAGGAATATTAGTTCCTGGAGGAAGAAGAGTCCTACAGAACCATGGAGGAAACAGGATAAAGAGGACAGGGTATATATATTGTTTTAACTTGTAATTTCCCCCCTTGGCAATGATTATGCAAATTCTCTTTTAAACTATATTGGTAATCTGAGATACATGTACTTTGCAGCCAAACCCCACCCTATTTTTTGCTTTGATCCTAAGAGATTTTTTTTTTTTTTCTTTTTCTGGTAAATAGAAGGGAAGTGCTGGTTTCCTTTGAAAGTCTGTTGCATATCTTCCAGGAGCTGAAATTATAGGAAATAGTAGTTTCCCTTTTTCTTTTTAACACCAGCACATTAACATTACTCTATCTAAAATACGCTTCAGGCTTGATTTCCAAATTGGCATATAGCTTATTGATATTAAAAGCAGGAACTGAATTTCATTAAGGCCAATCAGGAATGCAGGTTTGGAATAGTTATCAAGAGTCCTGTGTAGTGAATGCCCTGTCCCAGGAGAATCAAGGAGAAGAAGTACGTAACCCAGCTGTCCAGGGGGGCAATGTTTAGGTCTGTAGTGCCTGTGGCCACCTCTTGTGGCTGTTGAAACTGAATTTCTCTGATCCCAAATGTATCAACTAGGAAGTCTTTGCAATGGATTGTAAACCAGCGTGTATTTATCTTGTTGCTAATAACAGTCTTCATAGAGTAGTACAATCCATAGGTGGATAGATTTTGAACCTGAGAAAGCCAGGCTTCATCATGATCTATCTTGGCTTTGGTGGTGGTTGATATTTTCTGAAGGGAATGTAGGTGATGCAAGGGAGAGAACTCTTGCAAAACTGCTGCTCCTCCTAGCATGGTGCTGTTTGAAAAGGTAGGCAGAGAGACTGAAGTTTTAAATAACTTATGCAAATTGGAGGCCTGGGTTCATGGAGTGTTGAAAGTGAGTGAAAGTGCCCCAAACAAAACACAGGGTGCAGTAAAACGGAAAAAAATGTGTAAGTAAAGAATGTGGAAGAAATTTGGTGCTCTGCTTATAGTATGGAATGAGACTTTATTTTAAAATTGCATGTTAAGCATGCGGTTACTGCAACAAACAAAATAGAACAGAAAATGGGTGTTAAGTAACGAAATCTACTACTCCATCAAGACACAGGAAGTATTCTTTCTGCTCTGCTTGGTACTGAGTCCACTCTGTATGGTACACTGCAAAGAAAAAAGGTGGGGTTCAAAGGAGAAATGAGTGATCAGAGATCTAAAAAATCTACACTATAGGAGAAGGGTCAGTGTCCTGGCATTGCTTAGATTTCAAAAAAATGTGTGAGAAGAAACATGGGAAGATAATTTTGAAATATTTTAAAAGTTACTGAAAAACAAAACAAAACCAATCAAACCAGCAACCAACAGAATCTATTGTTTGTGGCCATAGTGAGTAACAGTCTACAAGGGTCTAAAATTGAAAGGGAGAGCAAGGTGAGGTCTTAAATAGAGGAGACCTCAAACTGGCAGAAATGATCTAGCTTTGACCTGAAATTAGTTTTGCTGAAATTAGTTTTGAGTAGAGGGTTGGATTAGATGACTCCTAGAAGTGTCTTCTAAACTAAGTTATTTTCAGTTTCCTGATTTTTGCCAGGTTTATGTCATGTGCCAAGAGCAACATGACAGTACAGTTCATTACTAAATAATACTGATGTGAGAATTACCTTTTATTATCATAAAATATGATCTCTTAAATACATAAAATGCTTGTGTTTTAGCAGTTTCATTAACCTTTTATTGTTAATTTCCACAACCCTTTCTGTATTGCTAGGGACCATGAAAATACAGTGTTAGACAAAAAAAATCTCAGATAGTAACTTTCTTTTATTCTGAAGGGTGATTTAGTTTTAATTATTACTATTTAGTAATTTTTTATTTTCATTTTTTAATTTTTCATCCTCACAGTTTGGAGCAGTATCTATTCAGTAAACTTATTCTTGCTATGTAATCATGACTTTATTTGCTATCTGGATATCAAAAAAGCTTTTTCCATTTTTTGATACAATCTTTAGGGTTAGAATCCTGTAAGTTGTTTATTTTTAGGATGAGACAGACTATAGTTTTACTTATAATACATTATGTTTTGTTTTCCTTAACTTGTCAGAAAGGGAATAAAAGGTGATTTCCTTGCTCACAGTGGATGGCTTTGTTGCAGCTGGTCTCTCCCTCAGAAGCACTTACTCCAGACAGTCTTCCAGACCTGTGTTTCCAGCTGCTTTTCTGGTAGCCTACTTCGGTTTCACACAGTTTTCTGTCTGTTCCTGTGGATGCTTCCCACAGACATGCTACCCATCTATCTAACAGTAAACAGAAACCTTATTTTTGCTTGCAGCAGTATATAACATTACTATCTTATGCATAAAAGTAATTTAAAAGTTTCCTATGCTTAGCAAGTATAAATGTTGCTATTGTAGCCTGCAGATACCTCATGTCTTATGTACTGATGCCATGAACATATAAGTTTCCTCAGACAGTTCAGAGGTGGGCTGAACTAAAGCTTTTTTCCATTACAAATTACTGGTAAAGCAGTTGTGCAAACAAACAGCCCTCATATTTAGTTGCACAGCCCCTAGAGACAAACTGTAGAAGCACTGTTGGAGAGAAATTTGAATAAAACAAATGTGATGAGATCACATTTGACTTACCAGGTTGTTAATTTGCAGTGATGTGGGAGCAGGTGAAGCTTTGATGCTGAGTTGTTTGCAAGGAGGACAAGTTAGAAAATGTGTTCAGAAACAGCTTGTTCAACACCATTGTAAACACACAGACACACACATACACACACAAGAGAAGCAACATCAGCAATCTCAACCCAGTAGAGTGTATAGAAACAACAACTGGACTTCTGCAATGTTGAATTTTGTGCCTAAGCTAGTAAGAATTTCTAAAAGTTTCAGCTCTTGGAATATCATTGCTACTTGTGAGGTGGTAACTCTTCTGACCACTTATCTTTCAATAGATTAATTTTCTCCTAATGTATTAAAATGTTAAACATTTGGCTGTGGCACTACCATTACTAATCTCATTTTAATGTAGAAAGCTATCTTATCTTGCTGTTCTTCCTGCCTTGTATGCATATGTTTCATTGGTTTCTGAGGAGAGGGAAAGTAGTGGCTTCAAGTAAGAATGCCTTGACTTACATGTATGGAAACTCACAATTGTTGACAATTCTGTGGTAGAAATAAACTGTGTTCAAGTTTTTGGGAGCTTTTGGGTTGTCAGAACTGAGTGATTACTTTTTCTGTGTATCATGGTTCTACTGTTCTGTGTGCTTTGCTTTCTTGCCACATTGTTCTGTAGCTGAGTTAATACATCTGAGAATAAACATTATATTAACTCTCAAAATCGGAGTCCTGAATGCTCTAAAGCATCTATGCGTGATAATGATTCTCTGAGAAGGTTTGGGATACACATACCTGAAGCTGGGTTTTTCCTGGACATGGCTACTTCTTAGACATGGAAATCTTGCCTGGGCAGAAATCTTTCAGATGCAGAACCTGTTAGCCCTGGATGGGTGGATGCTGCTGCACGGTCATCCTGTTGCTGACCAGGTAACTGCATGACCAGTAACCCCAGCTGTGTACACAGAGTGGTTAAGTGTGCACAGTAAGTGACACCTTTGGGAAGTTTTATCTAAAAAAAAATTTTATCTATCTGCCCCTGTACTCAGCCCTGGTGAGGCCACAGCTCGAGTCCTGTGTCCAGTTCTGGGCCCCTCAGTTCAGGAAGGAGATTGAGGTCCTGGAGCAGGTCCAAAGGAGGGCAACCAGGCTGGTGAAGGGACTCCAGCACAAGTCCTGTGAGGAGAGGCTGAGGGAGCTGGGGGTGTTCAGCCTGGAGAAGAGGAGGCTCAGGGGAGACCTCATCGCTCTCTACAACTCCCTGAAAGGAGGCTGGAGCCAGGGGGGGGTTGGGCTCTTCTCCCAGGCAACTTTCAACAAGACAAGAGGGCATGGACTTAAGCTCTGCCAGGGGAGGTTTAGGTTAGATATTAGAAAGAATTTCTTCACGGAGAGGGTGATCAGACATTGGAATGGGCTGCCCAGGGAAGTTGTGGATTCTCCGTCCCTGGAGATATTTAAAAAGAGACTGGATGTGGCACTCAGTGCCATGGGCTGGTAACCACAGCGGTAGTGGTCAAGGGTTGGACTTGATGATCTCTGAGGTCCCTTCCAACCCAGCCGATTCTATGATTCTATAAATACAAGTTTGTTATGAGCAGCTGCTGGGCGCAATAGTCCACATGCCTTTGGAATATCCAAGAGGGGTCAGCCACTCAGTTTCTGCCTGGTTGAATGACTTGTGTGTTGCAAGTCAGATTCTGGAGGACACATAGAGGTCCATGTGTTGTAGAGTTTGTTTGCGTGGAAGTGTCAGGGTTTTAGATATTTTTATTTGCTGATCAGGGAGGCTCTGTAGAGAAGTGGAGGGACCTTTCTGAAACTCCCGTGTGTGATGATAGAATAGCTGTTTTCATTTCTGATGTAAATGTTATACACACATTCGTAGGTAGAGATGACCTTTTTAGGTCAGTGCTTGTTTCTTCTTGTTCTCCCCCTCCACACTGGGGAGGCAGTTGTGTACAATAAATTTTCATTTTTATAGTACATGAGAACTGAAAACAAGACTAAGGTTTGGCCCTGGTAAACCTAACTGTATTTAACTTGGTTTGATGAAGGTTTTAATTTGGAAGATGCTGTAACGAGATGGAAGACAGCTCTCCTGTATTTTGAAGATCCAGAGATTGTATTGGATTTCATGGTATTTTAGCTACGAGTGTATTGAAGTGATCAAAGATTTGAAGTTGTGAGTGTGCAGAAAAACAGTTGATGCTAGGGCATTCACAGTGTATTCATATATTCAGTACCAATGCCTTTAAGTTGTTATCTGGTGTAGTCATGATAATGTAATGACTCAGTGAAAAGTAGGATGGCTGTGGTTACTTTTTTTCAAAACATGACATGTCACTAGTTTCTTTTGCTTTAGGACATACCACTATATCTTCTTGTGACCTCTTGTCACTCCTTTGTATTATCTTTTTAGTCTGTTCTCCTTCGTGGGTTCAAATACCGGTGCTGTCAGTCACACTGTATTTCTGTAAATTTTGAGGAAACAGGCTGCTCTGACCAGGAGTGAGCCTCCAATTGGTCCCGTGGTGGGAAGGGCTGGAGCTCAGCAGCACTGTTAGGCTTTGCTAGCTGGGCAGCCACTGCTCACCTTCCTGGTGACCACACAATAAATACAGAGCTCTGCCTGCTGCAGCCCTGCTGTCTTCTGCTAGTGGTTAAAGGCAGATAGAGTTAATACTTGGAAGAGGTTTGTGTATGGGAAGATGTACATGGGTGACAAGGAGTTGTGTGCTAAGGTCCAAATGCTGTGTCTGCTGGCTGGGGTTATAGTGGCAGAGGAATGGAAGGGTCCTGAGGTGTATGGGTGAGAGTCTGGGGTAGATCTATAAGCGAGAAGGGGTGGAAACAGCTGCAGGAAAACAAATATCTGAAATACATGTGGATGCACCACCAATGTTTGGGTTTAGGTGTTCCCTCCCTACTCTGCAATCTTGACTTTCACTAGGCACACAAAATTACCTGAGTGCTAGGTGAGAGAGCTGTTTGAAATAAAACTCAGACATTTATTGTGTCCAGTTCTGGGCCCCTCAATTCAAGAAGGACAGGGAAGTGCTTGAAAGAGTCCAGCGCAGAGCTACTAAGATGATTAAGGGAGTGGAACATCTCCCTTATGAGGAAAGGCTGCGGGAGCTGGGTCTCTTTAGTTTGGAGAAAAGGAGACTGAGGGGTGACCTCATCAATGTTTTCAAATATGTAAGGGGTGAGTGCCAGGGAGATGGAGTTAGGCTTTTCTCAGTGGTGACCAGCGATAGGACAAGGGATAATGGGTGTAAATTGAAGCATAGGAGGCTCAAGTTGAATATCAGAAAAAATTTTTTTACTGTAAGGGTGACAGAGCCCTGGAACAGGCTGCCCAGGGGGGTTGTGGAGTCTCCTTCACTGGAGACATTCAAAACCCGCCTGGACACGTTCCTGGGAGATGTACTCTAGGTGGCCCTGCTCTGGCAGGGGGGGTTGGACTAGATGATCTTTTGAGGTCCCTTCCAACCCCTAGGATTCTATGATTCTATGATTCTATGATTCTATGATTATCCGTAATTTTTATATGGTAGTTTTTGATTGTTCGTAGTACTGCTGGTTTAATCCTACTTCAAAGTGTAGGACAAACTGCTTGATAGCGTTCATGTGTGTATTTATGTATTTGGTCCTCTTTAGATTTAGTGGAGAATAGCCTCCTGGGTCTGGCAAAAATCAGTGCTTAAGCTGTTTGCTTTTATCTGGTTTTGGCCTTTTGGTGCCTCTTGCTTACTCTTTGTACATGTTTACTGTCACTGTGAAATGGGACATAGAAGAAAAAGGAATTAATGGCTTCTTTGCTACTTTTTTTTACTGAGACATTGTAGATTCATTTTTCAAATGGAAATTAAATTCAGAAAGCTGATTGTTAAGGTAAAGGGGTATTGCCATTTACGGTATTGAACTGAAACTTGAACTGAAACTCTTGAGCTGGTGGCTAATGCAGTTGACTGCCCTTCATTCTACAAAAAACAAAAACAAAAAACACACAACTTTATAACAGAATGATTAATTTACTGCAATAATGGCATAAAGGTAATAGGACACAACAGAAGTATCTACCCTGTGGCCATATTGATTTACATCTTTGAAAAGTAAAAATGGAATTTTACATATAATTTTTTTAACAAATTAACAAAACCAAAAGTCTTCTGTGAAGGAAAATAAAAACATGCTATCTTTCAATTTATCTTTTAAGATGTGGTTTTATAGCCACATGATGCTTCTTGGATTTCTTCTGTGGGAGTACACTACACTGTGCTAGTTCCACAGACTCTTCGCTTCTTTGTTACAAGAAAGATCAACATGAAAGAATTCTGCTCAGAAAACTGAACCCATTTGAAATATGAGTGGAAACACTTTTTCCTGTGGTGTTGTGGCATCACAAACTAATGTTGAACAAAAATGATGAGGAGCTGGGTAATGGGAAGATAATTAGAAATACATAATTAAGACGGTGATTTAGGAAAGTTAAACCAATATATTAACTTTCTGTCAGTATTTTGAAGACTTGGAACTTGTCACTGGAAAATTTTAAAAATTGAGCTGCTTCTACGCTGTGATGTATTACAATGGCCTTAGTTAATTTAACTAGAAACCAAGTATTGCCATCTCTAACCTTATAAAATTATGATTGTTACTACTTCTAGACTATTTTTTTCCCCTTTATGGTTTTGTTTGTTGTTATTGAAGTTCTGATCTGTTAAAGTAGAATGTTTGTTCAAGCATTTGCATATGACATAAACAAACATGTCTGTTCATACTGTCCCCTCTAATTTTTTAGCATCTTACTCATTTTCTTTTTATTAATGTAAAATTTATCTGTGAAACAGGGACATAACAAATATACATAGAGACCATGTTAGAGTTGAGATGATAAAACTAGATTCAGGTCTGCAGTTTTAGCTGAATTTTGAATTAGTGAAATGCCATAATCCAGTCTTGAGGTATATCTTTAATCTTTATATATAGATATAGTTGTAGCCTTTAAAGCAGGAAGTTCATGTGGAGGCATCAGATATGTGAAAGCTTTTCAAAAGTATAGAGTACTGGTTCAGTTGATGACTGGCTATTGGGAAGATGTGAGGATTAGAGGAAGCTTGAGTGATTACCAAATTGATTTGGAAAATTGGTTTATTGTTTGTGCATTTGAGTTCAGATGGTAAACATTTTCAACAAAATGTTTTCACTGTGAGCATTTATGGAAACTTCTTTTCTTTTTCAAATTCTTTTTCAAGCTTTAACTTATCAAGTCAATAAAAACTATAATCAAAGACCCTACTTTCATGAATTCTATTATGGCAGAGAGCTCTATTTTAGTAAATCGAGTTAGAAATTCAGTTGCTTATAAAAAGGTGGTATGCAGAGAAATATTTTTCTTCAAAACAAAACAAAAAAACCTCCAGGAATTTGAGGCTGTTAGATAGCACGAATATTTTTATTTGGTAGTAATATAGGTATATGTGCTTGTTTGTGGAAACTAGATGAAAATACTGGCTGATTGAGATCTGAGAAGAAACCAGATCTCACAGATGCCTTTTAATCAATCTGACTGTTAGGGACTGAATTACCTAAAGGGCAATTACATTGTTTACACTGCCAGCAAATCTGTTAGTATTTCAGGTGAAGGGGATGCCTCTTGTTCTCTTTTTAACAGATGTGAAAGAATTGTGTTTTACCAAGGCTAACTTTTGGTATTATTTTTAATGTTAAAATTACAAAGCCAAACAGAGATGCTGATTGCTACAAAGGCACAGTCTGCCAGCGTGGTTCTGCATAAGTGGTTATAGCTTCTTTAATTAATTAATTTATTTTTAAAGAAAAGAGCATATTTAGTTATTATGCAGTTTTAATAAGGTATTCTTGTTTACTGGTAGCAGTAATGTGAATAAACTGAATGATAGAAACAAACATAACAGATGGATGCAACGTGAATTTTTAATCCGTACATCTCTGCAGAAATGTACAGTGGATTATTATATTTTTTTTTTAAATGCAGTGGGAATTCTTGCTTTCAGCTAGTGTGCTTTAGTCCTTCTGCACTGTCAGGAATGCAGAATAGTTCTCCACCTATCCTGTATTTTAAAAGTAAAGTGTGTTTTTGTTCTGTGGTTGTAATACTTGCCTACACTCTAGGTTCATCCTTCCTTAAGCTGTGCATCTGCACAGGATTTTAGTCAGAGTTGTAGTATGGCTTTTTAATTGGCAGTTAGTTTGAAAAAAATAAACACGACATAATCTTTGTAAAAGCTGTCATTGGAAACTGTTCTTCTTTTTGAGGTAATACTGTGATGTTAGTGTTGACCAGTTCCGAGTTTCTTTTCCATTGTTGTACACTTTGAGTCTTGCACAAGACAAGTAAGAATTATCAAAGTGAAAGGCTTCAGTGAAGGTTGTTTTTCATGCAATATAGAGTTCACATCTAAATTACACAAATTCAATGGTTTGCATGCTCAGCTGAGCTCCTCTGAATTTCTTAAATTGAACTCTGTGCTATTTCGTCAACAATGATGTATGTTGTCAACAGAAGCTACAATAATTTTCCTTGTACAGCCTTGCTTTTTGGGAATAGAATCTATGAAGTTTTTATTTATTCCTTAGTGCTTCTATTCAGAGCTGTAGATGTGTTAAATGCAGATTGCTTATTGTGAAACTGATTTAGCATATGATTTCAATGACCTTTTTATACCGCCTTCCCTTTAAATGCCAAAAGAGTTCATAGTACTGCTTAGCAATTGGGATAAGATAAAACCCAAATATCTGGGACCTAAAAATCCCTGAGGATAGTATTAATCTATAGAGTCCTGGGCAGCGTTGTTTACAAGGCAAAGAAGTGTGAATGTTAGTTAGCAGTCAGATCAGGTCAAATAAATTGCAAATGTGAGATTTTATTTTTTTCCATCACTGTAGATTGCTGGTTTGTGTTTTAAAAGATGTTCTGCTCAAGTGATACAGATAACTCTTCTGAAACAAATAATGTGTTTAATTATCCCTATTGTCTGAAGCCAATGCAGAGACAGAACACCATATGCTCCTGGAGACTTGACCTCCTTAGCTGTGGGTGTCTGGATTTTCTGATCTATTATTCTTTTTATTCCTTATGCCCAAAGGAACATTCAGACTCTCTGTCAGCCTTGATCTGTGGAGACTGGAGAGTGGTGTCCTAGGTTTTGTAACTGTACAGGAAATTTTCTAAGTTGGTGACCTTTTTGTGTTGAACAATTTGTGTACAGAGGCAAAGACAAGCGATTGCATCTGGAGACATAAAAAAACTGTTCCTGGCTGTTCTATCCATCTATTAAAGTACCTTTAAAGTAAATCACTCATCAGTTGTCACAATTCTAGTCTGTCTTCTTTTGGCTTTGAGTGCTTAGATTGTTTTTTGCTCTAGGAAAATGTTTTATTATGTAGCTTTTTAGGAAAAAATAACAAACAAACCTGCCTGAGGTACTACTTAATGATTACGTTTGGATTGCTAGTTGTAGCATATTAAACATACAAAAAATGGGGAGAGGGAAGTAGTTTGTGAGAGTCTGATATGGTTTGTTCTCCCATTTTTCTGGTTTGTATGGAATCTCTGAGAAAGCAGGGGTTTTTACTTTTTCAAAAGAATGTTTACAAGCAATCAATTTGGAAATGTACATTTAAAAATAGGAAGGTTTTACCAGTTGATATTACAAAAGATGATACTTTAAAAATTTTAGTTCAAACAACTTGAGTTCCTGCTGCAAAGGAATGTTTAAACAAAAATATGTGGACTGAGATTGGATCAGGCTCTGAAAGTTTCAAAGCAAACACTTCAGGCTTGTGCTAGTGTGTTAGAATTGGAGAGAACAAAAAAACATTATTTGTTTATACAGATCTTTGAAGTGAAAAATGTGAACAAATTGCAATGAAAAATTAATTATAATGTTTGGGTTATATTTTTAAAACCAAGTTAGTAATATCTGCAGAACCTTTTCTCAAAAATAAGCTGTTCTTCATAGTAAAAACTACTTGAAAAACCACTTTTAAAAATACTTCTGGTCCTAGTAAGTATGTTTCTATGTGGAAAACTAGGGCAATAAACTACTGGGTTGTTTTGGTAGATTGAAATATCAGATTGCTGAAATTACCTGTCAATTTGAGTAACAAGATTAGAGATAAAAGACTGACTTTCTCACTTGTTTTCCTACATCTTGTATCAAGAGCTTTTTTGTTTGATGAAGCAGAAAATGCTATGATTAGTACAATGATTTTTTGTATGTAAATCATCTACCTTACTTTACTGTCTTTTAATTCTACAGAATAATGTATTTATAAAACAATCCCATATTCTGTAATCCCTTCAAAATAAGAAAATAGCTTTATAAATAAGCATTGATACAAACTGACTAAAAAGGCCCACAGGATCCAGAGTTCAGAGGACTGATAAATACGACCTTGAGCAGTTTTCTTAGGAGATTTTATTTATAACATGTCTGTTGTTAGCATTTGCAGTATACTATTATTCTGTGTTTGCATGGTTGATTGCTTTTCTGCTTCAGATTTTATAACTCATCATAACTTGCTTATAAAAGGTTTTAGTTTCACTTAAGAGCCTCCTTGCTCTTAAGCTAATTAGTTCATAGGGACTATGCATCTGTGGTAAGACATTGTAACATTTCAAGGACACCATATAGCAGCTTTTAGAGAAAACCAATCTGATTTGTAAACACACTTGAGATTTAATTGGGATTTGTGTGTCTGTGCAAATTTTAAAGACCATCCTTACTGTCATTGTTTGACATTGTTGGTTAGAAACATGGTTTGTTACCTATGTACAGTTTTTGATACTGAATAGTTCTATCAGCTTCTGTGGGAAAACAGAACTTGTCTTCTGTTTTAACTTTCTCAGAAGGATGCGTGCAGAGGAGTGCGGGATGGGTGGTGCTTGATTGGTGCCTTCAGCCTTGGACCTGACAAGTAGGCTGGCTTGGCTGGCAGGAAGGATGAGCCTGGCTGGCTGGGATACATCACTGTCCCAGTCTGCTTAGCATCAAATCCAGGTGCCAAATGGCTGTGTGGCCACACTGTGTGAAGGCTCTGTGGTCAGAAGTCATGTGTTAAAAGCCAGGATCAAAGCCTGTAGGACTTCATGTAATGTGCAGATTCACAAAATCATCATGGTTGGAGAAAACCTCTAAGATCAGAGTCCAACTGGCAATCCAGAAAAATACCCTACCATCATGCCCACTAGAGCATGTCCTAAAGTGCCTCAACTACAAAGTTTTTTAATACCTCCAGGTATGGTGAGTCCAACAGCTCACTGGGCAAGTGTGTTCCAGTTCCTGACAACTCTTGCAATAAAGAAATTCTTCCTAATATCTAGTCTAAAGCCCCCCTGGCACAACTTCAGGCCATTTCCTCTAGTCCTATCATTATTTACTTGGGAGAAAATACCAACACCTACCTCACTACAGCTTCCTTTCAGATCTCCCTCAGGAGGGAAGTCTCTCTCAGGGGAACACCTTAGTATTTCTAGAGAATGATAAGGTTTCCCCTCAGTTTCCTCCAAAACAAACAATCCTCAGCCTCTTCCTATAGGACTTATTCTCTAGAAGTGTCATCAGGTTGGTTTCTCTTCTCTAGACATTCTCCAGCATCTTTATGTCCCTCATGTAGTTAGGGGCTGAGAACTGAACACAGTAGTTGGGGTACTAGCCTCACCAGTGCCAAGTGCAAAGGGCACGATCACTTCCCTACTCCTCCTGGCCATGCCATTTCTGATGCAAGCCAGGATGCTCTTGGCCTTCTTGTCTACCAGGGCACACTGCTGGCTCATATTCAGCCAGCTGTCAGCTGACACCCCAAGGTCCTTTTCTGCTGGGCAGCTTTCCAACCACTATCCCACAACCTGGGACTTGGCCTTGTTGAACCTCATAGAGCTGGCCTTGGCCCAGGTGTCCCTCTGCAGAGCCTTCCTACCCTTGAGGAGATCAACACTCCCACCCAACTTGGTGTTATCTGTAAACTTGCTGAGGAAGCACTCAATCCCCTCACCTAGATCATTGATAAAGACACTGAACAAGACTGCCCCCAATACTAAGCCTTGGGGAATGCCACTAGTGACCATCTGCCAACTGGATTTAACTGTTTTAACTAAAAATCTCTGCACCCTGCTATCCAGCCAGCTTTACCCAGCAAAGAGTACACTTGTCTAAGCCAAGAGCTGCCAGCTTCTCTAGAGAACACTGTGGGACACAGTGTTGGCTTTACTCTCTTTAGCCCCTCTGTGGTTTTACCAAAGTCCAGTTAGATAACATCCACAGTCTTTCCCTCATCCTCTGTGTGGGTCACCTGGTCATAGAAGTAGATCAGGTTGGTCAAGCAGGACCTGCCTTTCCTGAACCCATGCTGGCTGGGCCTGATCACCTGGTTGTCTTGCACTTGCCATGTCAGTGCACTCAAGATGAGCCTCTCCATAATTTTCTATGTACCAAGGTCAGGCTGACAGGCCTATAGTTCCATGGATTCTCCGTCTGGACCTTTTTGTAGATGGGTGCCATGTTGGCAAGCCTCCAGTTGTCTGGGATGTCCCCTGTTAACTAGAACTGTTGATAAATGTTGGAGAGCAGCTTGGCAAGCTCCTGTACCAGCATCCTTATTACTCTCAGGTGGATTCCAGTTGTCTCCATAGACTTGTGAGAGTCCAGGTGCAGTAGCAGCACTGCTTCCTTCTGGATTTACAGGTGAAACCAGCCTCGAGAGTTAACAAAGCTGGAATTTACATGCAAAGTGTGCAGTTGGTGTCTCCCCTACCTCTCTCCTACTTAATAAACATTATTAGTCTGCTAATAACCAATCAGTACACTAATTATGACCTAAGTCCTGTCTTCTTAAAAAGGTGTTAAATTAGTCTTTGAATCCTTTGTTCCATGTGAGAAGAACACCTCCCCTGCAATGGGTGGAGGTTGCAGATTCAGTTCTCTTCCAGACAGGGATACCTCCTTGGGTGGCTTTTCACCATTCTGGAATTCACAATATCCCTGGCTGTATTGTGTACTTTGCATTACTATTGCTAGCAATATTACCACGTATTAGTAGTGCTATTGTTGTCAGTGCATTTATCAGCACCTAACTGGAACTGGTTATATCTGTCGCCTTAATTAACTCCCTCACAATTACAGCTAGCTACTTTGTATTTGCCAGTTTGCAAATCTGTCTCATGGCAGGCCTTGCTGGAGAATAGTGGAGCAGACCAATGTTGTTAAATGGTCATACACATAAACACACATAATCCTTTACTCATAAACTGTTGATGAACACCTGGGATGTAAAACTGTAGTCCAGCTGCTCCCAGTGCCTCTCCATAAGAGGGCTGTGGGATAGCAAGGAGGCTGTGGTCTGAAATCCTGTGGCTTCCCCTCAACCACACATCCATGTCACACTGGCCCATTCAGCCACATACCCATTTCAGACACATAACCCCATCCCCTGGCCTTTTTACCTTCAGGAGACAGCTTGTTACAATGCTTTCGTCGTGTTATAAGCCTAAATGTCACAGGCAGATTCTGGAACATCTTTAATATTTCTTTTCTGTGGACAGGGCTTTTTGGCCATGCCTGTGTGATTGATTTGATAATTCCTCTGCTCACCTCTCCTCACTTGGACATTTGAGTATGCAGTACTTCATTGTGCCTCGTGAATATCTTCTGAGCCTCTGGTGCCCTTCCAAAGGACGATGCATGCAACGTTTGTATTTCCTCAGTAAATGTCACTATGTATTTCTTGTCTGTGTATCTTTAGTTGGATGATGGATACCGTGAGAGAAGGATTTTGTGTCACAATATCGGGTGATTTTATTTACAGTTACCTTTTGCAAAACCCAGGTAAAATAGGAAATCTACCCTTTGCCAAAAAAAAGCATCAGTTTTAAAAAGGTGAAGTTGAAAATAATCTATCATACCACATATTAGTATAGCAGATTTTCAATTTTAAAGGATACCTGTGTGTAAGGGACAAAGATGACTACTTGATCAGGTGATACTACAAATGTAGTAGCTTGTGAGGTACTTGGATATGATGGATCAAGTATGATCTAAAATAATACACATTGTGTACGTCTCTCTGGAAGTAAAATGCTCGTCCATATTGTCTTGACTTACTGATTACTGTTTAATTGGATACCACAATTTCACGGATCACATAAAGCATCTGAACTGATTTTAGGTGAAGTGCAGAACTTATTTTTACACCTTAAATATCTGAAACAAAGTAACTTTCCTGTAAATGCTATACCAGATGGAATTGTCTGACTTGTTGATGAATCTCAGGTTCACTGAGAAGTAACCTGTTATTGCTGCACCTACTGACTATATAAAAACCAGCGTGGGACCTCTCTGTCCACTCAGACCTCTATTCTGTACCTACCTGTAAATTGATCAACATCCTTGATACAAGTGTAACAGCTATTAGTGCACTCAGCTTGTTACTGTCTCTGACACATGGCATGATGGTAATTACTCTCGGGGTAAGCTGGAATAAATGAGTTGTGGAATAACCAATTACAAAAATGCATGAATTAAGACTTACTATAGTATTCTCACAGATTCAAACATTTATTTAGTGGCATTTAAACAACTTTAACACAGACTACACACAAAAATGAGACATTTGCTGTGGAACTTTGAACATGTAGTATAAATAGCTTCTGGTGAAGCCCTTTTAAAAATTTGTTTATTTTTTTCAAGAAGGTGCAGGCTGTGTTGGTTTCAAGTGAGATTGTAAGGAAAGGGAACCATGGTGCTGAAAGAAAAAAAAAAAAAGAAATTTGTCAATAGAGTGGGCCATAAACTTGACTGTTACACTGGTGAATAAGTACTGTTGCCAGTGAGACACTGTTCATTGAATAATTATTTCAGGTATCTGTTCCTGCTCCTACCCATTTTACTCGTTGAATATTTGTGTGCAATTTTCTTGCCAACCAAAGCTTTTGTCTGTGTGTCAAACGACAGTCAATCCTTCCTGTTCCTATTTAATGAACAAAAGCGGCGAGAGATTTCCAGAGTTCAGTTGGGTAAGAGCAGGAAATATAAATCAGGCTTACAATGTGGTAAAGCTAAGCTCTCTGTACTTTGTGTCTTTTATGAGTGCCAAGTCTGTGGCTGGTTACCTTGTTCTCTGTGTGGCAGATCCATCACTTTGAGTATTTAGCTGATTTGCAGTTTGAAGGGAGACTCAACTGCCTGCTGTTGATATGGGAAGGTCATGAAGCTTTTTCTGTTCTTTTTGCCTGATGTATCTGCCTTTGGAGGCAACTAGCTGTACCCCTGTAGAATTTTGAATAAATTATAGGTTGTTTTTTTTTTTTTTTAAAAAAAAAAAAAAAAAAAAAAAAAAAAAGTTTGGTCACCTTAGTTCAGTGTGTTCTCTTTTCAGTAGTGGAAATGGCCTGTCACAAAATATTTGTGAACTTGATTGGTTGATTTGATAAATAACAGCTTGCAAAGCTTTCATACTACTTGTTGTAGATGGCACTTCTTTCAGCAGACAATATATAGCTTTATTGGAGGAAGAACAGCAATGTAGAGATTTGTTAAAATATTCATAGGGTTTTTAAGGATCATCATGCAATTCTGTTTTTCTCCAGTTGTCCTATTCCCTCCACCCCTCCTGACCCCCCCAAAAGAAAAGGGGTGGGGGGGGGAAGTGGGAGCAAGACCCAAGTTGTTCTTCAGACATCTAAATAGTGAATTGAGTATTTTCTGGTGATTGTCACTTTAATAATACCATTATCTTGACCAGGAGTCCTATTCAACTGTGCTTACTGCGTTTTCAGGTTAATGACAACACACATATATAGCTTTCAAAAGTGCATTGTGGTTGAAGGTTACATGTCTAGGTTCTTTCTTTGATACTGACCCATCTCCATTTCCTTTGTAGATGGTGTATGGTGAAACTTAAAATAGTCAGAGGAAGCAGAATTTTGCTGATTCTGTAGATCTCTGTACTCCATTCAATTTAAAAGTGCACACAAAGACATTTTCTCATGTAGTTTTCATATTAAAAAACAAAAATGCTGGAAAAGTAACACACCCCAAAAAATGACAGCTGTGGATAATTTTATGGCACTGAAGCTAAATATTCATAGAACTCCTTTGGTTGCTGCATTTTGTTATTCGGTTATTACAAATGTTGTTTCATTTGGAATTATGAAATGGCAAGCATTTGGCCAGTGCAGGATATTTACCTACAGGTCAGACTTCTTTGCTATTTTAGTTGAGTTGAGATAATCAGCAAAATGCTTTTGAAAATTCTAACTGCAGCATATTTTCTTGTTCTTTTATTCTGGTGCCCTTTTTTTATCCCAAAGGAAAACTCTTTGGTCTTAAAAATTATGGGTTAAAGTAAGCAGGTCAGACTAGTAGTACCAAACCAAGAAATCAGATGTATGTTATGTTCGGTGGCTCCATGTTGAGCTTAGGCAATAGGTACCTGGTTTAAAACTTGGTTTATGAGCTGTCTAAATCTGGAGTAAAAATAACAGTTATGTAATTAAGACTGTGGCTAAGAGGAGAATGGACTGAATTTGTAACTTAGGCTAATGGTATCTTTTAATAATGACTTTTTTTATCAGTTGTTTAATAGGAGAACCATAAATAACTGAGATAGCTGAGATTACATTTCTGATAAAAAAATTTGCAGACCTTCACAGATTGATTTGAATTTCTAATATTCAAAATACTGCATTAACTTTCAAGTGAGCTTGTCTAAATTCTTAGTTCTGCATATTCAGGAGAATGTCTTGCAACAAGAGAAAAAAATTTGAGAAAACAAACTACTAAGTGAGTTGACATAGTGTTAATTTTCCAAGAAGTGCACATCATCAAGCCAGCTAAAATATTTAGGTTTTAGCTTTGGGAGTTTTGCTGAAACTACTGGAGTTTAAAAGAAAATTATGAAGAATCAATGCTTTCAGTTTTCGAGTAATTTCTTTACAAGGTATTTGAATTATGAGGATTAGTTATTTTTATTTGATCTTTTTGGCTGCCAGAGCAAAGTATGGAAAAACATCATCTTCTCATTTCAATGCAAAATAGTTTATTATTCTTAAATAAAAATATAAATGTATACTGAAATATTGGAGACCAAATGTATTTGATATTGAGTACTGCTGATGTCAGAGGGATATTTTATTTGTCAGAGGGATATTTTATTTGTCAGAGAACAGATATGTTTGAAGTTCTTCCATTAGCTGTATAAGGTAAACAGCGTACTGTCTGAATCCTTTACTTTTCCTATACTACTCTAGGTTTCAGCATAAGAAGAAAAACAAGTCATAAGTTTGTAGGAAAAAAACTTTTTTCATTATGGTGACTGCTAATCTTTGTGACTTTTCTGTATGGTTTTAGGCTAAGCGTTTTTCTTTTTTTACTGTAACAATGGTGAAAAAAAGTGAGTTGGTATTTCTTGACAAGAAATCAATTCGGTTTATTTAAGTCTGACAGAAAGCTTTGAACAAGAAAATACTAAATGGTCAAATGTGCTTTGAAAATATAGACTTTTTTGCATATACAATGCTTACAAGTCAGTTTATCTCAGAATAGAATAGAGCATCTCAGCTGGAAGGGGCCTACAATGATCATGTAGCCCAACTGCCTGATCATTTCAGGGCTGACCAAGTTCAAACATGGTTATTTTGTGCTTTGTCCAAACTCCTCTTAAACATTGACAGGCTTGGGGTGTCATCCACCTCTCTAGGAAGCCTGTTTCAGTGTTTGACCACCCTCTTATAAGGAAAACGTTTTTCACCCAGAAGGGAGTTGTGCCTTGGAACAAGCTCCCCAGGGAAGTGGTGACAGCACCAAGCCTGCCTTGAGTGCATGAAGAGTTTGGGTGATGCTCTCAGGAATGTGGTGTGATTCTGGGGGTGCCCTACACAGGGACTGGGCTTGGACTTGATGATCCTGATGGGTCCCTTCCAACTCAGTAGTTTCTATGAGTCTTGGTAAAGAAATGCTTCCTAATGCCACATCTACATATCCCCTGTCCCAACTTTGAACCCTTCCCACGTGTTCTGTCACTGGATACCGGGGAAAAGAGATTGGCACCTCCTTATCCACTTCCACAGGAAGCTGTACAGAGCAATGAGATCACCTCTCAGCCTCTTTTTCTCCAAACTAGACAAGACCAAAGTTCTTAGCTGAATACAGCAGGGTAATCACCATTTTGACTGTCTGGTTATGCTGTGTGTGATGCACCCCCGGGTGGGGTTTGCCTTCTTGGCTGCCAGGGTGCAAAGCTGTCTCACATTGAGCCTGCTGCCAACCAGCACCCCCAGGTCTCTTTCTGCAGGGCTGATCTCCAGCTATTCTTCTCCCAGTATATATTTATACCCAATGTTACTCCATCCATGTGCAAAATCCAGCATTTGGACTTGTTACATTTCATGCCATTGATGATTGTCCAATGCTTTGGTCTTTCTAGATCCCTCTGCAAAGCATCTTGTCCCTCTAGAAAGTCATCAGCACCTCCCAGTTTGGTATTATCAGTGAACTTGCTGATGGTGCATTCAACTTCTGCATCCAGATAGCTGATAAAAAAATATTGAACAGAACTGGTTCTTTGGATTGAGCTCTTAGGAGCAATACCACTAAAGAGTCTCCAGCCTCTTTACTACAACCATTTGAGCTCTGCCTTTCAGCCATTTCTTCACCCAGTACACTGTGAACCTGCTCATTGCCCCGTTGGACAACTGATCTTGAAGGTTTCTGTGAAGGACAATATCAAAAGCTTTAATAAAATCCAGAAAAACTGGATTGCCTTCTCTTCATCCACTAGATGGGGTGACCTTATGACCTTATCACAGAAGTATATTAAAGTAGTTAAACAGGACTTTCCCTTTGTGAACCTGTGTTGGCTGTGCCTGATGATTGCACTGTTCTTTAAATGCCTTTCAAGAGTACCCAGTGATCTTATAATCTTTTTTTTCCCAGGAACTGAAGTTAGATGAACAGGTATATATTCCCCTGGGTCTTCCCTCTTGCCCCTCTTGTATATTGAAATCACACTGGCTAACTTCCAGTCTGGGGTTTCCCCAGACTCCCAGGGCCTTTGGTAGATGATGGAGAAGGGTCCTACCATAACATTCACTGGTTCCTTCAGTACTCTGGATGAATCCCATCAGGCCCCATGGACTTGTGAGCATTCAGATAATCCCTTACCATTTCAGTGTCCACCAATGGAAAGTCACTCTTCCTCTACTTATGGTCCTCTGTCTCAGAGGACTGGGCAGTCCAAGGTGTATCAGTATTATTACAGACCGAGACAAAAAAAGCACTGGATGGCTCCAGTTTATCTTTGTCCCTGTTCCTCGGGTGACTATAATCAACAAGTGTTTGTCTAATGTTGTCTTTAGACTTCCTTTTGCTATTGATGTACTTAATGCCCTTCTTGCTGTCAAATACAGCACTGGCCAATTTCAACTCTAATTGAGTTTTGGTCTTTCATCATACGTTCAAGTTTTGAAAAAACTGCCTTGAGTTTCTAGAGAATCTCCTACAGTCACTTGCAAATTTTGATTCCTTCCTCCTTTTCAGGAAAGAAGTGAGATTGAAAATATAAATGAGACTTTTGTGTAATATAGTAACATGTTATCAAAAAGTCTTGTATTTTAGTAAAAACATATATCTTTCAAATAATTTCATGTTTTAGAAGAGGAGACGAAAAATACTAAACTTGACTAAGTCAAAGTCTACCAAAAATATATATCCCTAAATTTAATTTTGTAGGCCTATTCCCAGGTACTTTGGAGTCATGAACTCTGAAAAAATCGAATCAGAGTATTTATAAACTCCTGGTTCCTTAAGGGACAGTTACTTTCCTATATTTTTGGAAAAATGATAACCACTCTTGGTGGTATTGTGAGAGCCCAGTATTTTGTCATTTGCAAGGGCCAAGTGGAAGTAGATGTAATTTGATGATGCTACTGTTGCAGTTTTTTGTTTGTTTTCAAGTAATAAGTATGTGAGCAGTTGATGATTCTGTGAAGGTACTGCAAGTATGCCAAAGATACGATTGTTAGAGATTCAATTTGTTTCTTTCAAAGTACAGGCAGTAATATTGTAAAACAAGTGCCAAATTACATCTGAATCTCCAACTACATGAAAAGTGCTAAGCTCTGTAATGTAATGAGATGTAAATGTTGTAGATGCCTTAAATTCTTACAAAGAATTATTTTTACCTCATTTTACATTAATAACTGGAAAAATACTCAGAGTAGTGTACTTTAAAATTTAATTTTATTTATTTTAAATTTTAATTTAAAATTTAACTGTATTTGATCAAATTATATTTGATGTTAGCATTTTCTAGTTGCTTGGCCAAATAACATTGTGACCTAACAAATAAAAATCATTTTTGAAGGACATTTTTCTGGAGTAGCAGCCTTTTTAACCCAGTTAGGTCTGGTTGAAGCAGCTGTGAGAAGTTGACTGCTTTGAACCGATCAACTAGAATTTCTTAAAGGAATTCATTCTTTTGAGGTCTCAAGTACGATAAATACAATACCAGTACTGTTCACTTGAGAGCCTGAGAACTGGGTATTACTTTGTAATACTTCTACTGGGAACAATTTTAGAGAGCCATAGTTGGGATCCTATCTTTGCTCAAAAATGCTTTAAGCTAGGAAAATAAAACCATGCCTATATAATTTTAAATTTCTTTTTAAATAAATCAACTGGGTTTGGGTGGGGTTTTTTACGTGATATGAATTGCAAATTAAGGTGTTACAACACCCACATCCTCTGAAAGTTTCATTTCCACCATAAGGGATTTTCATTTATAATTCTTAATACCAAACTAGTTTTCATTTCTTTGTATGACAAAACTGCCTTTTCAGTTGACCTCTTATCTCCTTGTGGTTTTATGGGAGAATTTTAATTTGCTGTGGAATTACAAGGATGCTGTAATTCCAATTTTTGTATCACCTACCTGAATTGAGGAGGTGAACAACTCCTTAGTTTCTGCTTATGAACAGAGTTTATCAGCAAGGTATTTATGATTTTACATTGCAGAGTTAGGTGGCGATGCCACAGAACTACCGTGTCTCCACTATTTGATGTATTACTAAGTAAATTCTTTGCTCTAGGCCTCTGCTGTTCGTAGAGCACCAGAATTTTTGGAGGACTGTGTGGTTGTGTCCTGCTACCTTGTAGTAATGTAAAAAGAGAAATGGTATCTGCCCGGAATTTTTTAAAGTCAAGAGAAGATCTGAATTCAATTCTACTTGAAGTGCTGGTGTCTGAATCACAGGTTCCATGGGGTTCTCATAATTTTTCCCAGGCTTTATCACAGATGAATTTAGCCTTTTGAAGTAGGAGGAACAGAAGTACGGAAGTTTGTCTCTTGTCTGTACTATGAAAGACAAGGGAGACCTGATGCTGCAGGCTGCTTCTGAGCCTATTCACTGTTACAGGAGCCCTCAGTAGAACACTGTATGTCCCTTGGTGGCACACTTGTTCTCTCCTGTTTAAAAAGAAATTAAAGAGGCATTTATATAACCTGTCATCACCCATTCTTTTTGTGGAGGAGATATCATTTGCACTGGAAAGTGGTGTCTACACTAATATAATTTTATATTTGCTTGGCTGTTAAAATGTTTCATAACCTTACTGTACCTAGCAGACATGGTTCCAAGCAGTCTCTGGTTTCTTTGGGTTATCATTGGCAATTAAGAATGTCCTTCATGCCAGCAACTCAAGAAAATTTTCCTGGCCCTCTCAATAGTGCCAACTAAAGCACCAAGTCTTGTTTCAAATAGCAGTCTGGGTTCAGTCATCAATGTGTAGTGTGCCTAGAATTGTATTGTGTGCCAATGTCTGTGTTCTGGTTTTTTTGGCACAAAATCAATAACTGTTTTGTTTTAATGAAAAAAAAAGAAAGTAAGGCTGGCAAGGCAAATATTTTTAAGAGGTAGTGAACTATGTTTTTTATTTTTCTGTCTTGAAAACAGAGGGCATTTTAGCTCATTGTGTTTCTAAACATAATCAGAACAGTACATGCTAACTACAATAAAAGAAAATAAATGTAAATTGTTAGAAGTTGGAGCAAATGGAGCATTATCAACAAGGGAAAGCTGCAATTCCTTTTTTACTTCATGTGTTAATGTAATGCAGCACCAGGAAGAGATTCAAATTGCCTCCAAAACTTTTACTTCCCCACCATTCTAAGACTAAAAGGCTAGGAATTGATAGGTAAATAACAAAAAAAGACATGTTAATGGATGACAGCGGTGTGGTTGGAATGTTGGAATACTTATTGATTACAAAGTATAAAATCATTTAAGATAGTTCAGTCTGTTTCTGTAGCTTGGCTGGAGGAGACTGATGATGATACTCAGAAGTTTTTGGGAAATGGCCCCCAGGAAAAAAACCGAGATGCACAAGCCAGAAACGCTGACCTTGCTGAGTTGTCAGGGCACAGACAACATATCAGCAAATGACTCTTCATGGTTTTTTGGGCACCTGTTCCAAGAAAGATTCAGAATTGCTTTGTTGTGCTGAGTAAAGGTTGCCCCTGCGTGTAGGTGAGGTGTGTACCCCTGTAATGCCTGCTTTGCATCCTTGCCTCGTGCAACTCACTCTTCCCTCTGGGATGCTGTGTGACTGCCGAGGTGCCTAACTCAGGTGGGATTTCGACAGTCTTTACTCTTTCTGTCTGAATTTCAGATGCTCTCTGACCCTGGTTGGATCTGCCTGTAGCTGGCTGTTTGTTTCCAGAAATAACCAGGATCATCTTTTTTTTTTCCTTTCCTCTCTAGAAAAGCTGATTGCATATCAACGGGAATTTCACGCTCTGAAGGAACGTCTGCGCATAGCCGAGCATCGCACGCTGCAGCGCTCTTCCGAGCTCAACGCTATCTTGGAGCAGTTCAGGCGCGCAGTAGCAGAAACAAATGGGAGTAAGAATGCAATGAATAATTTTTCAGGTACGTACTGTGATTGAGCTATTTTTGTTTTTTGTAACCTGGCACTACTATTATCTCTTCTTATTGCTACAAAATTAGAAATCAATACCGAGAAATCTGAATGAAACCGTTCAGCAATGCAAATAAAGAATGCGTTATAAATTATATTTGGTGAGGGTTATTTGTGTTGGGTTTTTTTTTTCCAATTTTTGTTCTTAAGGATCCACTCATTCTTCATTCTTATGACTTCAGGGACTGAATACTTATTCCACACCTAGATAGGGAATTCTGGAACTTCTGGTTACTTTTTCAATATATTTTGACAGTAATTTCCATAACTTTTTAAATAGAGTTCGAGGGGAAATTAAGTGGACTAGGGGTTGGACTTGATGATCTCGGAAGTTCTTTCCAACCTGCCTGATTCTGTGATTCTGTGAAATGTGAGCAAAGAGAAGAAATGGAAGAACTTGAAGAAATTAGTGTTTAAAAGTCAACTGAAAGATGTGAAAACATACAGGCTAAGGTAGTGGTTATGATTTTTGAAATGTATAAGTAATCTCTTTTTTAATAGCTACTAGTTAAATAGTAAACTACTGAGGTCTTTCCTGAGTTTTACCCATTTCAGAGGCTGATGCTCAAGTTTCCAGAGAGCTGTATTAGAAACTGCCTTTGTGCTACTCACTAGATCATTGAAGTTAAGTTTAAAAATCACACTACTACCGCTTTAGCCACTCTGATTTTTCTAGATGGAAACTGAGTAACAAATAAATGTAAACCTAGCAACAGATCTGATTTAATAGGCTGCAGAAATTTCACTGCATTGCCCTACCCAAAAATATAAACCCAAAGGGTTTTGTAAATTGTAAAACTGGCCCAATATTTTTGAATCTGTTGTCTATGTGCATTTAAGTTAAGGATTACTATTTTCTATGGATATTTTTTTGGAGTGGTGGTGGTTATAGTGCAGTGCTGATATTAATAATGAACTACTCTGTTTGACACTAATGGCCTATACAGTCTGATACATAGTTCCCTGGATCTCCAGGGCTGGTATGGATAGAAGTTATGTTTAATATAGTCTATGATTCTTGTCTTACTATTCATTGTATATATTTCTTTCTGTTAAAGCAACCAACCATGGAGGAAGTAAAGTAATTTTAATACTGGAATTATGCATTAACTTGCTTATAGACAGTATAGTTATGGGGACTTATTCTTTTCTGATGAAGCTTGAAGTTACTGAGTTAGCTTTTTCACATTTTTAACTCGCCTGAATCCCATCTGGAACATTCTCTTTTTCCCATGTGGAGCCATGATGGGAAGTCTGAAGCTGAAGTCTGAATTCCTGAGCATTTGTGCTCAGAACTTAGTATTAGGTAGATTTTTATTAAGTTTAATGTGCCAATATACTTAGTATACTTATGTATTTGCTATAGAATCACAGGTGGTTTGAGTTGGAAGGGACCTTAAAGATCATTTGCTTCTGACCCCTCTGCCATGGGCAGGGACACATCCCACTAGACTAGGTTAGACTAAGCCCCATTCTGCATGGCTTTGAACACTTCCATGGAAGGGGTAGCCACAACTTCTCTGGGAAACCTGTTCCAGTGCCTCACCAACTTGACAAAAATAATTTCTTTCATCTTAAAACCATTCCCCCTTGTCCTATCACTTAATGCCCTTGTAAAAAGTCTCTCCCCACCTTTCCCGTAGAGCCCTTAAAGGGTACCAGAAGGCCACTGTAACGTCTCCCTGGAGCCAATTCTAAGAATTCTAGATTTTTTTTTTTACATAGCTCATTATTCGTTCATACATAGAACTATTGTACTTTGACAGAACTTTTAGTCCACCTTTTGCAGTTGAAGCTAAAGGAAATATTAGCAGGAAAAGCAAAATGTACCTGTGCTGGAATCTGTAAAAATAAGCAACTCTATGGCATCTATTTGAAAAGCTTTTTTCAAGATTATAATTGGTTAGAAATTTTATTTCACTGGCCAAAGTAAATTAAAAAAACCCAACCAAACCAAAACCCACAATGAAACCCATCTGTCTGTCTTTCTAGAAGCTACAGAGTGAATCTGAGGGGAGTGACATTTATGGCATTACTTTTCTCACTTCTTCATGATTCAGTTTTCTCTTGGAAACCTTGAGTACAGTTTTCACTTAACTTGATATTATAAATCCCATAAGTTTTCAAAGGTCCGTATGCTATCATATCTGTCATTTGAAATAAGAGTTGTTTTCACACTTGATGTAAAAAAATCAACATGCACAGCAGGGGAATTTAAAAACTGTTATTTGCAACTTAGAGAGCCACCTGGATATCCTAAGAGGCAGTTACTTTAGAAAGAACAAGATTTATTTTAAGCACTCTAATGAACTAAATTAAATTCATGTTAGTGTTTATTGCAGAAACACTCTAAATATCAGCTGTATATTTAATGCTATTTTATATCTGTGTATTGCAATATGCATTTGTAGCTTTGCAGTAGCATCACTACCTCATGTTGAGCTCTGTAAGCAAAAATAAATGATGCATTCTTTATTTCTGTGATTAAGCACAAAGTCTTAGGTATAATTATGTAAGTATTAACTGCATCTGCAGGTTGCTGGGCCACAGTTTTATAAATAAGAGTTCAAAATGAGAAAATACTTTGTACGAGAGATACAATACCTCAATGAAGTGCATCATTTGTTCTGTTTTTTCAGTTAGGACCAAGCTTGGAATTTTGTACCATTTACCACTGCAGGAAACTTCATATTATATATTTTCTGCATTACTGATTTCATCTATGTTTGCAGATGAGACGCTGAAATTGTTAAAGGAGCTATCAAGTAGAAAATCTCTTCAAGTGCCAAATATTTATTACCATTTGCCTCATTTGTTGAAAAATGAAGGAAGCCTTCAACCTTCCGTGCAGATTGGCCTTGGAAGGACAGGAGGTATGCTGAGAACAGTGTTTATTTTATGTTTAATATATAGAGGACTTTTTAGTAATATAGTTTACTCCGTTATTTTGTAGATCAAGGACATAACATATAGCTTGTGCGACATTGGTATCTCTTAGAATTCACACTGAATCCAAGATGAAAGCATTTTGCCTTCAGCTTTACTCTTTTCTGCATAATCTCAGTCACACACCATGCCATGTTAAGATATACATTAAGAAGCATTAGTTTGCATGAATTTTTTTGTAGCAATGTAAAAGGGAGCAAAGCTCAAGCGTTACATATTCCGAACTGCTTGTGGACAAATCTTTGCAGCTTTTCAGATCTGTGAGGCAAGCACACATAGATTTATTTAAGAGTTTGTGTTTGGGGTTTTTTTGAATGTTATATGTAAAACTTTGGATTAAGAGAACCAACCAGAGTAATCAGATATAATTGCATCAATAAAACGTGTACTTTCATTGAAGGGAGGGAATATCAGCATTGTGTTGCAATTCTGTTGATTTTTTTTTTTTTTTTTTCTTTCTTCTAATCCTCACAAAAACTAAGCTTTATTGATTAGGATAGCTCCATGGAATCCTACACTTGGAGCTATAGAAAATAAATAGCATAAAGCTAAACTGATAGACCTCCAAGAATATACATGTTTCTGTGTCTCCTACCACAAGAGGAAAATTTTTCACTGTGAGGACAGACATTGGAATGGTCCCAGCAGAAGTGGTGGATTCCCTCACTTTGGAAAGTTTTAAGTCTCAGGTTGACAGGGAACTGAGACATATCATGGAAACAATAATATTAGGAAGGCTGGACCAGATGATCCTTAAGGTCCCTTCTAACCTGGCATTCTATGATTCTAAGCTTGGAGGCCCCACCAGTGGATCCTTGTTTCTCTGTGCCCTCTGACTTTATTAACTCATGTTACTGCACCCTAGACTTTTTTTTCTTTTCTCCCTGTCTTTGCTTTTGAAAGAAGCATTAGTTACTCTTGACCTGTATTTTTTCATTAGTTAAGTAAGTTAGATTGCTCCTTCTTTTAACAGAAGGCTTGCCTCTATAACAAATGTGTGGGCTCAAGCCATAGTGTTATTTTTCTGACTGTAAACACCATTTATTTCAATGTGGTTATTCAGGAAGGAAAAAGGCTCATGTTCCTTTATAATTTTAAGTGAAGCCTATATTATGTCTTACTGGAAATATGTGACAAAAGTTTGAAATTACAAAATAGAAATTGGAATCAGGTTTACTTAAAAAGAGGGAGGAAATTCTGAGTTGAAACTATTTCCCCATCCTCCCCTTTCCTGGTCACTGTACTTCTTTTTGTGTTTGTTTTAAAATTCAGAACTTGTTAATGTGTAGTTGCTAGGCAAAGCAAACTATAAGAAATGACAATCTTTTTGTAAGTAATTTGATTTTATATATTTCTGAGGTGATAAATAATTTCAGTTCAGAATGCTGGTGCTAGCTTCATGAAGCCTGATTTATCCTTTTACTATGTTCCTGATGCTATCTGCTGTGTTCCTAATAGGTAGCCAGCCCTAGATATGGGATGAGGTGTAGGAGAAAAACTATGGGAAAGTTAAGGAACACAGTAGTCATAAGGCCAGCTGAAAGGTGGTTTTAATAGCATTGTAGCTGGGGCTGGATGGCTTTGCATTTGGGGTGCTTTTAATGATGCCAAGAGATTTCAGTGCAAATGTATGGGTAGTCTGATGACCTGGGCTTGTTTTTCTAGAAGAGCACAGATCAGGTGCAAGGAGAGTACTAGGGTTTTTTTCAGCAGTGTCATTATAAAAGATGACTTCTAAGAAGTTAAGTACTTAAGCTGTGAAGAATGGTTATGTCAATTTGAAAAAGAAAACTGAGTTAGGAAATTTAATCACTCTAAGTCCTTGGTGCACCTTATCTGATTAATACCATGGTTGTTGATTATTACCTATGCATTAGTCTGGCATGCCTAGGATTGCTTTTTTCTGTTTGCTGTATTTCCTCTGAGCATCAGTGGTGATTATGTTAATCATGCTCATGATGACAAGTGGTATATTTTTAAACTCTGTCTTTTAACTCTTTGCATTTCTTAAGCAATGCTTTATTATCAGGTAAGGTTTTTTTTCCTATCTTATGTATGAAACCACTGAAAGTACATTTTTGTTTTGTTTGATTTCAGTTTCCATTGTAATGGGAATACCTACAGTGAAAAGAAAAGTCAAGTCTTACCTGACAGAAACTCTCCACTCACTTATTGATAAGCTGTCCCCTGAAGAAAAACTGGATTGTGTTATGGTTGTCTTTATAGGAGAGGTAATCACTTAAATATTTTTATACAGTTTCTAACTTGCCTTTAACTACAAATATGATTTCTTTCAGGAACTGATGAGGATCTACTTCTGTAGAACTAGACAGAAGTGACTGACTGTCTTTTCCTTCCATGCAAAGAAGACAGTGTCAGTTCTGTGTTTCTGAAAGAAATAGTCCTGAAGAGTCCAGATTTTTCTGTTATTTTGTAAACTCCTAATGCTTTTACCTAGTGTCAGCAATGTGCTAATTACCTCATTCCTTCAATACTGAAATAATATCTAAGGTATTCTGTTGTTGCAAGGGGATTCTTCCCATTTTCTTCATGTCACTACTTAGTTGTTCCTCAAATGTGTGCTGAAGTTTTGAGATGTTAGGAACAGATTGTTATTGTTTTTATTGTCTGGACTGGGGGATATAGCACTTTCAGACCTCTATAGCTGGTCAATTCAAATAGTGTTCAGTTGGACAGTTTGGTCAGTTTGGCTCTCATTTAGTGGAAATCAAAATTAGGAAAATTATAAAATACTTTCAGAAATAATTATTTGCAGCTGGAAATTGCAAATACTTATTTTGGTCTTAATGTTTTTCTTGAAAGTCCAACTTGGAAAGAGTGAAAGTTATATTTGACCTTCACCCCTCTAACTATATAGAGCTCGACTGAAAGTGTTTTATGAGTCCCACAGGCGAATTTGAATCCTCTTGTTATAACTGTGAAAATGGTTTTAGTGCTGTGAGCCAGTGTCAGTTCAGGGATGAATCAGTGGAAAATTAGATAGACATTTTAATACTTCTGATTCTATTGTCAGCATATTTTAAAACTGTCTTTGAAAAGTTGGGAAACTTTTTACCTGTACCTGAGGACTGGTTCTTACAGTTTTCTAATATAGATTGCTCTGTTTTTTTTCCTGACAGTCAGTCCAAAACAATTTGCCTGAATATATACTGCTTTTCTGTGGACAATGCTCTTAACTTATCCCTATTACTGAACCTCTGAGTTTTTCTTCCCTGTATATGTTGAGCTTATTTTATTGCCTTTTAGTGTGGCTTCTTTTCAAGGTTTAAAAATGAAATTTAATTTTGTTTTGCTTAAGGGCATCTGTACTATGAAGGCTGTGTGTTATCATTGGATTCTCTGTCTTCTGCAATATGTAGAACAGGAATAAAGGGAATTCACACTTTCTCTGTAAATGCACAAGTTTCTGTTGTTGCCTTAGACAAGCCATATTGCTATATCTGGGTTTTCCATAGCTAAATACCTTTCTTCTTTTGAAGTAGTGTGAAATTTCCTTTCATCTTGGGAATGATTCTACAAAAGTGACTGAAGGAAGGGAACATTTTAACATAGGACCTATTGCTTCTGTGCCCAAGAAGAGCTGTGTGGTTTGCTCCGGGGGGGGATAATTCTGTATCTTAACCCTCTGTAGCTTATTTCTTTATCTGTTGGAGCCCTGTGTGTTTACTTATATCTGCCATAGGCACTGCAAGCCATTAATGTCTGAGAAAATTTGAAGAAACATTAATTTATTGTCCATTTATATTTAAATTTCCTTTTTTTTTTTTTCCCCTCCAAGTTTTGTATTCCCTGCTTTACTATTTCTTTGACCATATTTTATATTTTCTTAAGCTCAATATCTTATAGTTTATTGTGTAATTGCTACAGGGAACATTTTCAGTAAATAATTTAAATTTTAAAAATTATATTTAAAAAATGTTTTCACAAGAGAATTACATGAAGAGTTGTATTTTGAAAGGATTTCAGTGTTTTCTTGCTGACTATTTTAAAATCAGATTGGTGGTGTTCAAGAAACATTGCTGAGAACCATAGTTGTGGACTGTAATCTCTCTGTGCTCAACTCTCTTTTAAATTTACTTTTTTAGCAATTCAATCTGACTTCTTTCTTCTAAATTTGACTTTTTACGAGAAAGCAAGTTGAAAATCAAGGCTAATGGCCTTCTGCAAACAGCATGACGGTGTAATCAGATGGGCTAGTAAATATGGTTGCTAAATAAAGAGAATTGCATGTTCTTTCACTGTATGGCTTTTTCTCAGTAATGTAATTATACGCATTAAATTTCCATGCTGGATTCAAGGAATTCTAAAATACCTCAGCTGATGTGATATTTAATAATTTATTTAAATAATTACCTGAATTGCTTGACAGTAAACTGTGCACTTGCTACAGTAACTGACATATATCTGTGTTCTCCAATTTGTTAAAATAACTTTATTACAGAATAATTTGCAGGTATTCATTAGGATGACTAATAAATAGGCATGATTCATTATACCTCTATACTTAAAAATCTCTTTATTCCTCTTCACTATGTAGCTAGTGAAGAGCTCATCAGATTACTTGAAACAGGCTCATCAGATTACTTGAAACAGGTAATTCAAGTCTCATAAAGCTGCTGAGAACTTGCTTTCAAAAATAAACTATAGGTTTTAGGTTTAAGAAGCCTTCCTGTGGGAAGATCTTATTTACCATGAAAAAAAAAAGCATCCTAGACTTGTGCTAAATATATCACAAATTATTGTCAGTCCACTTCATTAATCAGTGACTGCACTTAGAGCAGTCTTTTGTATCAACAGTAATCAGTGTGTATTGAAAAGACTGCAAGTCCTTGATTTGACCAAAAATATTGGAAGGACAAATCATTTCAGTAAGCATCTGAAGACATTAAAGGAATGCAGAAGCATATTGCCAGTTCTGGGGTGGTTGTATATGACAAGGCAATAATTGACCAGCCTTTTGTTTTGGAGCAGTGGTCCAAATACAACATGTGCTTACCAAATCCTACTCTTTTGTTTCATTTTGTTTCATAAAATTCAGTTAGACTTGAAAAACTTGACTATCTTTCACTGTTACTGTGTTATCCCTTTATGTAATCAAGGGCTGATAAGAGATGTTGATCTTCAGTAGTGTTCTCTGACCTCCTTTTGGGGAGAATCTTTTTCTCTTAATTATTTTGGACAAGTTTCTGTACTGCTTGGGTCAGCATGACACCAGCACCCAGCAAGACACCATCCTGTGCACTGGTATGAACAAAGCTTTAGCAAATTAAGCACTGACTGCACATACTGGGTCAAAGCTTGCTAAACCTCTTTTGAATGTATGAACACTGGAGTGCCATATGGAAAACTTCTCCAGTGAAATAAACAAGACTATATTTTTACCTCTTCTTTTGAATAGTAGATCTCTCTTATCAGCAGATCTCTTGGTAGAAAATAAATTTTGTGTCTCTCACTCTCAACCCAGATCTTCATCCTGGCTACAGAGATGTTCCATGCATTCCTAGTGTATTCCTAGTCATCAGATGATCTGACTGCACATCTTGAGTTGGAGAAAGACCATTAGATTTTAGCATATATATACGTACATATGTATATTTTAAAAAATCAAAGGCCAAATTATACATTACTTTCACTAGGTAGTTTTAGAGACCTTTGTTTTGCATATCTCATTCAAAACTGCTCAGGGTGAATGCAGCTTCTAGATATTCTGCCAGCTCTCACCTCCGAAAGGGTAGCTTGTCCTGTCAGTGACAATTTAAGATATTGAAGCAACTATTGCAATTCCTGCTTCTTTGGCACCTGAGCTTTGGTACCCAAATAATATTGATGACTGATACTGAGCCGCATCATACGATTTTATGCTCCTCTTTTCATGGCAGTGACTAGCAAAGTTTTTATATGAGATTGATCCAGTGATTTAAAAAAAAAATAAAAATATCTTTCTTAGCTCTAAGAGAAGATCCTTGACAGAATTTGAAAACTTCATATACCTGAGACAAATGTAGTATTTCAGAGATAAAATTCAGGACTCTTTTCCTTTTTCAGGCCCCAGATTTGAATGACTTAAATGCTTTTGATCTGTAAGATACCTGTAGGACACAGAGGCTACATTTAGTGTTAGTAACATTAGGCAGCTATATTATGACAGTATTCTTCATTCCTATTTTTTTTCTTCTTTTCATCTTGTCATATTTCCTCTATCTAACTTGAACTACTTGCATCGGAGCTGAAAGCAGACACTGTATTCCTGAAAATAATTTTTTTTCAAATGCATTTGTTGAACTCTTGACAGATTTTATTACCTTTTTCCACAGCTTTTAGCTGTATACAAATGTAACCTCTGGAAAGCTCTGCTGCACTTCTATTCCTTAGGGGTTTTCTTCACTTCATAAATATCCAAAAATAGGTCCAAATGCTGCTTTAGTGACTGCTTTTTCTTATGTGAATTTTAATGTCTTGTATATAGGTACTTATATTCATATGTACTTTTACAATTTCTAGGCATATATGCTTTGCCTTTTCTGGAGGCTGTTTCATTTTGCATTTTTTGTTAATTCATAGAATCATAGAATTATTCAGAATCATCATAGAGGTAGAATATTTTTAATTTAAAGATCAAATAAAATTGTAAAAATTCATAAGCGATGAGATGACAACACTTAGCAGATTATCACAGTTGTTTCACAGGGATCTTTTTTCTTTTCTTGGAGGTGCTTTTGAATTAATTAAGATTTACAGTGTATTTCATTAAAAAATTAAGATCAGGACAGTCTAATAGCCTAGATAAACCACATCGTCTAAAATGTACAATTGATGGCTAAATTTATCCTCTCTTTCCCTTTACTGTCTTTTCTTGGTTTTGTAATATTTTGATATTCTGCTTCTTTCTTCTTTAGTGGCTTGTGAGGAAAAAAAAAAAGATCTTTGGTATTTTAGTGCCATCTTTGCTTCTATTTGCATTTCTCTCCATAAGACTGACTCTTTTTGACACTTGAAATAGAAAGTTAGCCTAACCAGGGGTTTGATCTGTTAAGGCAAGGTCTGAGATTTAGAGAATCCTTGAGATTGGAATGGACCTCTGGAAGATCATCCACTCCAACTCCCTTGCTCAAAGTAGAGCCAACTGATGAAAGTTGTGCATTTTACAGAGCAGTTCAGTACGTGTCTTGAAAATTACAGCTTTAAAAGAAGCTAAGGTTACAAGTCAAACTTCCAGAACAAGAAAATAATACAATCGCATTGCTTGTGCTGTGTATCATGGCATTCCATCATGTTTTACTTGGCTTTTTAAAATGTTGTTTTGTTTTGGCTTTTTGGGGGGCCTGGTAGGTTTTTTTGTTCTTTGTTTTTGTTTTGTTTGCTTTTTCACCCAGTTTGGAAAACTTAATGTGAAAATGAAGCTTTTCACTAGCCAGGTGCCAGTACTGATGCATCCCATTCTGTAGCACTTTATGTTGCCAAAGTCCTGTGTTTAACAATTGTGATCACATTGGGTGGTTGAGTGTAAGAGTAATGCTTAATGGCAAACTAAGGAAAACCTAGTTTGTGATGTATCCAGTATCACTAAATAAGTTGTTCTAGGAGGGGTGGGACAGGAAGTAAAGCTGGGGACAGGAATCCCGTGCTTTACAATGGAGCTGTGATTCTATGGTTGCATCCATTTTTTAATGCATCTGCAACTGGCTAAGATAGTGGATAGACCTTTGGTCTAAAATGTCATGGTTTTCCTTACATTTTCAGAAACAGTCCCACCTTCTGTCATTCTTCCAAATGTGAAGTAGTTAGGATTTAACAGTAAGAAAGAATTAATTCTTAAAGGTAGAAATCTTAATTTTCGTCTGATAGTTGGCTACCTGTTAACTTTCTAACCTGTTTTTTGGTGGCTAATATATTTTACCACTTTGTGTACACACACTTTATGTGTACACACATAAAAATCAATAAAGATTGGGAAGTCCATTGCTGCTCTGGTTCTTTGTGTTTATTATGAATAACAATGTTTGTTCAAACAAACTAGAATAATTGCAAATCTGAAATGCAGCCTCACCTAAACTAGAGAAGGTACTTCAGAGAATGGGTGGGGCAGCATCTTGTAAAAACTGAGGAAACTGAAAATCTTATTTCACTAAAAGTCTGAAACTTTGGTTTGTTCCACAATGGACTTTCAGTTTACTTTTAGAAATTCATCAAAGCACTCTATATGTGTCCCTCATCAATACTGCTGATTCAAGGAGTTAAACCTTAGATGTTGTCATGTTCACAGCCTTCTGAAACCCTATAGACCTCATAAGGTGAAATTGTCTTGCTGAAAGTTCAGATGGGCTCAAGGGGATACTGGCAAAGTACCTTGAGGAACAATAAATACAACTGCATCTGTCTCAGGAAGTAATTTCATTTGAAGGTAGTCAAAACATGGATGATAACAGGAGAGAGTATTGTGTATGCTTTTCCTGTTCTTATTTTTTGCTATGTATCTGCCCATGGCTGCCACTGCTGGAAGCAATGGCAGCTGAGCTGGATCAATCTTTGGTCTGATTTGGTATGAATGAAAACAGGAAGATGTCTTGCTCTAAATGTTCTTACTTTCTCACAGAGATCACTGATTTCATATGGCTAAGCAGAAAGATCTGGACTGATACTGAAAGAACCACCCCTACTGAGGTCTTTCTTTGGTTCCCAGAGATCCACCAAACAGGACAAACTTGTTTTTAAGACTCCATGTGATTCATTGATAAGATGCATCTTTGTGGCTGGCACTGTTAACTCTTCGATTGTGATCTATCACAATTTTGCATCAATTCCTTTAATCTTCAGTGTTCCCTTTCATTCTAAAAGTGGCATCTTCTTTTGCACAAAGCTGATGCAGTGATTGTTGGTTCAGAAGGAAGGTTACCTACTAAACCAGAAGTGGTACTTGCCATATCTCCTTTTCTGTGCAAGTAGAGCAGACCATCCTGACTTTGTTTGATAGAAGCACAGATCACAATATGAGGTTGGAAGTTCATATCTCTTTAATGTGAATCTATTGTGATTGCAGCTCTGGCTGGGAAGCTGCCAACTTTTACATGAAGGACACAAACAAGGGGAAGTAGAAAAAAAAAAACACAGCCCTCTTTTTTCTTTTCTTTTCTTTTTTTTTTTTTTTTTTCTGATTGCAGTGCATTCTCTATGAAAGTGTGCAGGTGGTTTGTTTATTTTCTTTTTAAGCCAGGCTTCGTAGTGTATCTGTAAAATAGGTCAAAACTACATTCACTCTAAGGAGCATAGGAGATGTGTACTAAGGCACAGGCTTGTGACCAAATATATGCTTCCAATTGGCCTGAAGTTCAGTATTTATTTTAATCTCTGGAATATTGTGTTTCTACTTTGTGTGGTTATGTGTATATATTTATATTTATATATATGTGTGTGTGTGTATATATATATAAATAAAACTAGCATTTTTGTCTGCAGTTACAATGTGGGCTGTTTAACAAGTGTTTGAGTTATTAATGCTAGATGGGGTAATTAAAGTCTGGCATGCTAACTGCGAATTCAGATTGTTTGTCTTTTTCCTATGCCAACTAAACATCAATTTCAATATTTTTAATGTATAAAATATTTTATTTAAAAATGTTTCAGTTAAGGATGGCTTTATTGAAATTATGCAACTGTTATACACAGCAGAAAAAGTTTGATCTTAAACTCCATTCCAGTAATAAGCTGTGAACAATCCATGGGTGTGTATAGAAGCTTAGTGATATATTGAAGTCCACATGGACCTGTGAATCTGCTTGTGTGGAACTCAGTGCAGGATGAGGTTTGAATTGTGAACACCTTATCTGCTTGTTAGAATATCAGTCCAGCACTAGGCATACTAGCAAAATATATATGAAAAAATTACAACAAATGTTTTGTACTTGTATGTTGTTGTGGTATTTTGAACCTGATTTGAAGAAACACACTGTTTGTAATTTTTGGAAAAATGTGCGTCACCGGCATTATGTTGGATTTCATTAAAATAAATCTTTAAAAATAGGAATGGTGATTTTTAAGATCAAAGGGAAGCACTTATATCAAACAAGATTAGTGGTTCTATAGAAATGCTTGGGAGGGTTTTATTCTCTGTGTGTATAATCCTTTAATGATAATCTGCATTACAGATTCATCAGAAAATATATGAACTGTTCCTTTGTTTCCAGAATTTCAAAGGCAGTTATTTCTGCAGAATCCTCAAGAGCCACAAGAATCTGGGTTGATTTATAAATTGTAAATTTTATTTTGAAAACTGATAAATGGTGTTTCAAATTATTACATTAGTAAGTATAACAAAGATCAGGATTTTTTGTCACATCTTTCTCTTTTCCTGAAATGCATGTAAATGGCCAAGTGAACCAGCTGAATTATCAATCAGTTTCGGCAAGTTAGGTGACTAGACTTTTCCAGAATGTCATAATTCATATTTTAACCAAAAAGGGGTTTTTGGAATCTGTGCATCTGTAAGAACTGAGTGATTGATAGGATTGATAGTCCCCCAAATTTAATCTCTGATGCCAAAAAACAACCCTAGACAGGAAAATAGTGTGTTCATTGATGTCTGTGGTTGGGGCATCCACAATTTAAATGCAAATTTTAGGAGCTGTATTCTTGAAAGAAGAGTGTGTGTTCAAATCATATTTTCCAAAAGCTTTCCTTGGCAATATTTCCTTGGTAATTTCAGATTTTTATTATTATTATATAACAATAATATCAAGTACTTCCTACATAAACACTTGATGATCATTGTGTCATTAAGGGCATGAGGTTGCAAGAAAATGACAACAGTTGGATTAGAATTGTCTGTTAAGCGCACATATGAGGCAAATATTATTCCACTCTGTTTTCAAAAAATTTTCTTCTCCCATTAGACGTAAGACAGTTACATGTTTATTTGAGTAATATAGGAATACATCAGTCTTAGATGCTGACATTGATTTTCAAGTACAGTTTATTCCAATAGTTATTTCCTTGTCTTCTTTTCAAATGTAGCTCCAAAACTGTTAAATATTCCATTTGGGGTTTTTTGTTTGTTTTTTTTTTTCAGACTGATCTTGATTATGTTAACAGTGTTGTTGCAAGCCTGGAAAAAGAGTAAGTTGTAGTTTTAGTGGGGGACTTGTTAATTTATTGGTGGGTTTGGTGTTGTTTTTTTTTCCTTCCCTAAATCAGGTTGTGCCAAGTTATAAAAAGTATTCTGGAAGTATGAGAATTTTTTTTTTTTTAATTAGGGATTTGGACATAGGTAACAAAGTAATAGATGACAAATTAAGGGGCAGTGATTCCATCAGTTAAATTGTAAAGCAATAAATGGGGTGTAACGTAAGCAGGTGGGATTGGTTTAACAGTAATGGAAATTTTTAATATCCGTGTTACAGCCTTGTATTTCCTACATTCAAAGAGAGCTATAAAAAAAATTCACTAGATTCTGAAAAAAGGGAAATAAATGTTTAGAATCTAGTTAAAAATCTGATTACTGGGCAAGAGGCTATGCTGCACTCAAGAAGATGCTAAGGAAAACTAATTTTTTTTACATGCTATTTTCATTTTACATGTTTAATTTGAATAAGTCATTATGAACATGACATAACATAGTAACTGTACTAACAGAATGAGAGGAGGACATCTACAAAACTTGGATTCCCTCATGTGACTTTAGGATGTTTCTGTTGACAGGTTTTCTACAGAGATCAATTCTGGCTTGGTGGAAGTAATAGCCCCTCCTGCAACTTACTATCCTGACTTGACAAACTTGAAAGAGACATTTGGAGATTCAAAAGAGAGAGTGAGGTTAGTTTATTCCTCCAGATCTTTTCCTGTCTCTTCCCACACTTCTGTTGTTTATGAAACAGCAGTGGGATGGGAATTCTTGAAATGGTTTCTTATTGTAATTCTCAAAAGTGTAGGGATGCTAAAAGTGCTTTGTGAATTCATCTCATTTTTATCTGCATGCTGTTCTGTGCATGGTCAGAGAGCCTAATGCTATGTTTCATTCAGTTCATTTAGTGTAGAATTTAGAGGGGACAAATGAGACTTGGCATTCTTTTTTGCTGTATCTGGACTTTTTTGTTTACTGTTTTTCTTCCTTAAATTCTTCCTGAAATACAATGTAAACCCCAGTAATTTCTGCTGAATTACCATTTAAAATGCGTACATGTGTTTAGTGAAATGTCAGGTAGTTCGCACAAAATCAGATTCAAGTTCAGTTTTATGTCTATGTAAAAGTGTAAGGTGGAAGCTTTCCTGAGGGAACAATGCCAAAAGCAGCTGTCCTAACATTTCACTAACTCATAGTGAGATTTACTTTGCATTGTGAACATGTATGGTTGAAATAGCTTTGCTTTTTTTTTTTTTATTATTTTTCTTTCCCATAATCCTTAAGCTTTTAATTTAATTTCAGATGGAGAACAAAACAGAACTTGGATTATTGTTTTCTTATGATGTATGCCCAGAAAAAGGGAGTTTATTACATTCAGGTAAATTTCTCTTCTTTGTTTTGAGACAAATTTTCAAATGAGTTTCCAGAAATTATGCTGTTGGACACATCAGAAGGACATACACAGAACAGAGAACTTGATTCTGAATTTGAAGGAGGGCATGAAGTATGAAGGTTATGGCATATGAGGAAGTAATTTGAGGGGAACACTGTCTCTGAAGGAGAAAGTAATTTGTCCTATTCGACTTACTTTAATCTTAAGATGCTTAGTAAGAAAATTGAAGGAATGCAAACAGCTTAACTTTTTTCTTGTATCCCAAATGAGTTACCATTGCCTAGGCAAAAAGCACTAGCATAGTTCTGAGTAGAAATGGAGCTAATGCTTTTTGTTACTTTCCCTTGAAGGCAAGTGCAGCATCACTTTACCAAGACCTTTGTGTACAGTTACGTTTTCAATGTGTTTTCTTATTTCTTTTATAAAGAGGTTTCCAAGAATATAGTTTAGCAATTCTTAAATTTTTGTTAGCTCAGAAGTTCTCCTGTCATGTCTCAATGCTTTGAAGTAGAAGTGTTACCTACAGTTATTGCAGATTTAGAATGTAACTTACACTTATAATCTGTATTTAGGACTGTGTCCCTTGGGCATAAAGCCCCACTCATTTCAGCAAGATTTTTCTCTCTGCTTTTGGAGAGCTGTTGGAGACTCAGCTCTTCTGGAAGCTTCACAGCTGGTAATATGAGACACACTTTTTGAAGCTAGGCAGTTGTCTGAATATTAGTATCAGCCCGGAGAGAAAAAGCATGAATGCAAAAAGAAATGAAAGAAGAAGAAAGGACAGGATAATCAGGGTCCTTAAAGCGGTGGCCTGTGCTCAATATGAATTAAAGGGATTGTAGCACCACATCTTGGCAGTTCTGCTGCCTGAACTAGATGGTTAATTTGGACTATGCACCTGTTCTTCTGTTGGACAGATAAAGGCAGGTGAAACGAATCTCAGCTCTGGTGCAGAGAAGATGCCTCTTGTCTCAGAAGAGAATTTTTTTTTCAGTGCTGTTAGATGCATGAGTAAACAATCACATTTACGTACAAATAATAGAAATATTCTTTTTGTTCTATTTATGATGTGACTTAGCCTAACATTATTTCATGGATGATTTTTCTCTGGAGAGAGAAAAGCGATGTTCTGAAGTTATTACTGTAGATACATTTGTGGATTCTTACTACAGAAAGATTCTGGATTAGTGTTCTGGTTTAACTCAGTAGGGTTAAAAAGAAAACACCATTCAGCTGTTCTCTCACTTCCTCCCCAGGAGGATAGGGGAGAGAATTGGAAGAAAAAGTAAAAACTCATGGGTTGAAACAAGGACAGTTTAATAGGACAGAAAAGGAAGGTGAAAAAAAAAATATATGTGCAGAAGAACTGATGCACGAAGCAGTTGCTCACCACCCACTGACCAATACCCAGCCAGTTCCTGAGCAGTCACTGCTGCTCCTCAACCAGCTCCCCCCAGATTTATTGTTCAGCATGTTCAGCATGGCATTATATATGGCATGGAATATCACTTGAGCCAGCTGGGTCAGCTGTCCTGTCTCTGTCCTCTCCCAGCTTCTTGTGCACCCTCAGCCTTCTCACTGGCAGAACAGTCTAAGAAGGTAAAAAAGTCCTTGACATGGAGTAAGCACTGTTCTGCAACAACTAAAACATCAGTGTGTAGTCAACGTTCTTCTCAATCTAATTTCCAAAACACAGTATTATATACTAGGAAGAAAATTAACTCTATCCCAGCTGAAACAAGTTCAATTAGCTCTCCACAAAAAGAGAGACTGTGATCCTTACAATAGTTATTCTTGGCCGTTGCTTCTAGTTTTCATAGCAGCACTTGAATTAGAAATACATGTCTATGTGTTAGCAATGTATTGTAAGTCAGTATTTCCTAGCTGTACATTTTTTCTATTGCTTCTCTGGTGCTTTTAAAAATTTATGTTGATATCACTGCTGCTTTCCTTCTAGCTTGAAGATGATATCGTTGTCAAGCAAAATTATTTCAGCACAATAAAAAATTTTGCACTTCAGCTCGCTTCTGAAGATTGGATGATTCTAGAATTTTCTCAGCTGGGTTTTATTGGTAAGAAAATTTTCTCTTTAGTAATTTGAAGGAACACATTCATCCTCAGACTCTGTGAATTAATAGTGATCCAACTTCAAAGCTATCTTCTTTGTACTAGAAATAGACCAAAAAGTAGAAAAGAGTAGAAATTTTAGGAGATATAGTTTAACTCTTGGAGGTTTTTTGACCTTTTTTCAGTTGTTTCATATAATTTTTATCATTGAGGCAAACTCAAGCTACTGGAAAAAATGTTTTAATAACAAAATTTAATTAATTTGTAAAAATAATGAGTTGAATTGCAAGCAATGACTTAGACTCAATTTAGCTGCCATTAAAACAAAAATGTCATTAAAAGACAGCTGACTGAAATAAAAGAAAAAAGCATGAAAGTTAACTTTACCTAAAATAACTTTATTGGTGTTTGTGCCAAAATTTCCAAGAATCAGCAGGCATCAGTCTGTCTTGCTTGCAAAGCCTGTTCTGTCTTTTCCTTTCCACTCCAATAAGGGGAAATAATGACAGGCTGCTCCTTCTTGAGTGTAATTAGAGTCTCTGTCATTTGCAATGAACAACAGTGAGAGAAGCTAATGCTGCAGCTCAGGCTGCTGTGGATTGACTACCACAGTGCTGGTGAAATTATTTTATAGTTATTTACTTTTACACTAATATGTATCTATTGAGAGGTGCTGATCTTAAAATCAGTGAAAAAACTTTTGAAGGGATTTTACATAACAAAAGGTTATTTCATTACTGCACTGATGTCTCATGATCTGTTTAAAAGTGCTGAGCTGGAGAGACACAAGGAAAAACAAGATTCCTGGATCTAGTTAACACAAAGGATTCCATGCAATTGCTGTAAATTGAGCTCAGAACAGGAAGAAAATCATACCTATTAGAGACAAAATACTGTCCTGAGCTTTGTCATTCTCTTGGAAGTTCTTGTTTTTGTTTTGGACCTACTTTCTAGAGCTTGGCTTAGTTTTTTAGCTCAGTGACCCTTACCAGTTGCAAAGAGTGGGGATGCATCTGGATTGCAGAACTGAGAAGGCTGGCAGCGTGTGAATGGCAAGTACTATCCTGTTTCCAGTTCAGCATCAGGTCTGCTGCCGATGCTGACTTTCAGGGTTTCAGAGATTCCTTGAGTTGAAAGGAAAACAATAGTTATCTCCTAAACATGCTACTCTGGGATACAAAAAGGTACTTTGTACCTTTGGCTGTCAGACAGAACAGAACCCCAAAAAGCAATGGAAGGGAAATGGGCAGAGGGAAGTCTCCTTATGTATCTCGACATCACAACTGATCCACTTCATTGCCTTGGGCTACCAACAGAGAAGCCCTGTTGTTGAAGGGCTCAGAGAAGGGAGAAGTAGGAAATGCAGCTGCCTATCTTGAAGAAATGAGCATTTAAATAATTTAGTTGAGCTTTTGCCCTAAATAAGCTTGTCTCTTCTGTTGGGCAGGCCCTTGCAACTCTAATTCTGTGGCTGCGAGGACTGGTTAAATAGCAGCCTCTGATTAGGCTTTGTTTCTACTTCTGAACAGTTAAACTTGAATTGTTGGCTTAGTTGGGGTCCTAATTGCACTTAAAACATAAATTCTGTATCAAGTTTCTGGGCTACAGAAGTAATTTGCATTTATTCTACATTTGCTTAATCAATTAGTAGAGTATACTTGCTTACAAAGACTGACATTTCAAAATGGACATAAAACCAGTTTAGGACATGCACTGTCTACCCCATGTAGATATGTTTCAGATCATTTATTCTTTATGTATGACACCCCTTTTAGTTCTCAATGATCCTATAAAGGGCATAGTGCCCAAGCCAGAAAGGGTAGGTATGTAGTTCTTAATACCAAGATTTGGCTTAATCACCTGGGCATCTGCTTAAAAATATTTTAAAGTTATTTTTCTATACTATCTATATACTTTCAGCGTAGGCTCTGAAAATAATTGTATTGATTTTAGTTGCTGTCTCCTGCTGCTTGCATCGCTGTTGTTTGTACCTTGTATCATATTTGCTTCCCTCTTTTTAATTAGATTATATCAGTAGAATTTCAAATGCATTTAGCTACACATCTTCATGTTGCTTTTCTACTTGGAATATTAGATGATTTTTTTCCTTCTGATTTAGCTACTTATCCTGCTTTTAAGTTTGGAGACAAAGATCAGGTTTCATGAAAGTGAGTGAAATTTCTGGCTTTGAGACACATTTGTGATATATTGCGTAGATTATTTTTTTCTACAAGTAATGTAGATTTTCCTCATCTATGGTTATTTAGTGATGTGGAAAGCTGTGAAGAGCAAAAGTAGTTGTATGTAACTGAGGATGAGCTTTATGTGTAGCTGTGAGAAGGAGTACTGAATTGTCTAGTTGCTGCTGATTGAGAAATAATCTCTAAAAAAGAGAGGTGTTGCTGATCTGTTGTATCCTGTTGGAAACCTTGATCAGCTTGCAAGTTCTGCTAGGTAGAAATGTTTTCTTTCAGTGTCTTTCTGAACTGAAAATCTAATTTATGCAAGTACTACATGAAGAAGTGGCAAATGCAGCTATGTAGGCTGACAGCAGGATTATAGAATTCTGTCACCTCTGCTATACAGCAGAAGTTACTTTATTTCTCTTTTTCTGATCCTGAAAGCACAGTCTTAAGTGCTGTCAAGTATCTAATAAATAATGGGTGAGATATATGCTGTTTCACTCAGAAGCTCTATGAAGCTCTATCTTCTGCTCTTTTGGATTTTGGCTTTTACTGTGGTCCTTGACACAATGCCGGGAAGTCCTTCTAGTTTTTTATGAGAAATATTGTCTTCCAGTTGCTTGTGAGCTGAAGTGTTTTCTAAAGGATCTGCAGTACTCTGTGCTGTAGCTAGCATGGCAGCTGTCACAACATTTTAAAAAAGTGGACTGAAATCAGCCTTTTGGTTGTTTTATACAGTTCCTCTGAATCTTACTCTGCCCTGATGTTTTAAGGCCTGTTGTTCTGATTATTTTAAGTTTTTATGATTACAGTTTTGCTTAAGTTGTCCACATAGTTGAAGCTTGGAGAAGAGTCGATCAATTACATTTGAGATTTAAATAACTTCAAAGACTTCTTGGTTTTAATGCCACTAATTTGCATATCATTAACGTGGAAAACATTGCAAGACTTCAACTCTAGTTAGAATATGTGCTTGCAAGTATAAAATTATTGTTGGTGCAGACCAAATACATTTAACATGAATGTTTATGCAAAAGAATGAAAATTAATTATTTAGATATTTGCAATTCAGAGAACTGTAGAAAACAGTTTTTAATTTTGTGTGCGTTTCTTGTACTGGCCAACAAAATACTGAGAGGGCCAGAACTGTTTATGAAGGATAGCATTTAGGTGGACTGGAAATCAGATAGAAGTCTTGTCAGAGCACAATAAATAGCAGAAAGTATTCCACAATTTATTTTTGTTTTAGTCCTGGCTCTCACCTTTATCAATATAGATAAATAATGTGGAGAAAGTCCTCTACATTTTGTAAGTTTCTAGGGATTCGTGGAGCAAGATTTTACCTTGGAGTCTAAATTCTTTGGGATTTTGAAGTTTCTTTCCAAGGGCAGTTTGTATGCACCCAGAATCTGAAATCTCTGATGTTTCCTCAGCAGAGTCTCCTTGAGTTATATCTACTCTCATACACTGTACCAAGCACATGACCATGGTGCAGGATGAGCCATTGCTTCAGTTCTTCCACCTTGTTTTGAGGCAACGTGTGCTGAGTGCAGTTTCTCCTCAGGTCTCTTTGGCTTGATGATTTTTGACTGTATTTTGGGGATGGCCAGTGGGCAATCTGTGTGCTGGATTCAGATGGAATCTCACTGGCCCCATGACTCTCAACATTTTCTTCATTGTCACAGCTTAGCAGTCTGTCCACAAACCTCAGGACAGAATTCCTCTCTATTCCGACCCCTGCAAAGGGAAGATAAAACGGGAATAAAGACCGGAGACTTAAGTTGGAAACTGAAAGCAATTGGATACAGATTTATTAACACAAGGGAAAGGTAATAACATAAGAGATAAAGTAACAAAGAATATAAATATATATATATATGTGTGTGTGTGTATATACATAGCCCAATAGATATGGGCTCCGATGAGCACGTGGCAAGCTGATGGTAAAGGACAACAGCACAGCCAGCAGCAAGTGGAAAGAAAAGAAGGCAGAGCTGCTGACTTTCCCGATCTTTATAGATTACGGCAGGAAATGGGAGGGAATAGATCCCTTCCTTTGTGTTCCACCCCTCTGAGATTCCAAAAGCCCTCCTTTGGTTCCTCCTGTTGATACGATGATGTTCACACAGCTGTATGGGAGACCACAGGACTGCAGGACCTCAGCTAATGTTGCTTCTTGTGCTCAGCCATGGCTGTGCCTTAGGGAAACCAGACTGCTCCTGCTACTGTCACTTAGGAGGCTAGGAAAGAGCTTTGTTTCTTTGGCTTCAGAGGGTCTGGGATGTTGAATTTGTGGAGTATGAGTTGCAGGGCAGTCAGGGATAGAGAGCTAGGAAGTGCAGAGGCCTGTTTTTGAGCTGGTGTAGGAAGTGTGGAGGAGAAAAGGCAGACATTGATCCATGGCAATACTGCTGTGCTGTGCTGGTGGTGTCCTGAGACAGAAATGACAAATGAGGGATGATTTCTTATGCTGAAGGGCAGGGAGATGGGGGAAGGTGGTACCAAGCTGGGTGTGGGGGGTGGTGAGAGCATTGTAGCAGGTAATGTGTAGCTGTCTGTCTTTGGTTACTGAAGAGAGATGAGGGCTTGTCTGCAGAGCAGGGTGTTGCCTGTTCCTTCTTGCTCCAGTGATCATTATGAATTACAATGAGAAGGTTTTTGCAGCTCTGTCGAACCCTTCCACTATGCTGGGGAGTATAATTTAGAGAGGCTATTTGGGCCTGAAGATTCTAGTGCAGATACAGACAGCTATTTTTTTACCTAGATTATTGTGTTTGGTTGCAGTTGGATGTATCAGGATTTTTTTTGTTTTGTTTTGTTGTTGGTTTGGTTTTCTTCCCCAGTGAATTGTGTGACATCACTGTGTTAAGTGGAATATTCCCCAAGTCCAGGATGATTGACTCAGTGGTTGACAGTAGTCTGTCATTATAGGCCCAGAGGACAGTATCTCTGGTCCTATACTAATCTGCAGTATGGAAGTAAATAATTTGATACCTTGCTTCCATTTTAGTTAAAATTAGAATAATTTAAATAAAGGAAAAGAGTAAATTCCTACTCTGACCTTCAGTTGTGTTTTCTGCTCATTTAATTGTACATAATGACCCTGTACCTTCATGTGTGGGCTCTAAGTGTCTTTTCACCATAGATGACAACTGAAGACTGTAATCCTTGTGCTCCTCAGCAGATGAGCTACTCAGAAGAAAAAATACATAGTGTGGTTCTATTGCTCTGTCCTTGAATAGAAGAATAAAAGGATTCCAGAGCAGCATTCATGTACATCCCTTCTGGAAGAGTGTTTAAATGGTCTCTTCAGTCAGTCTGAACAGTAATGTGAGGATGTTTTTGTCTTCTGGGTCTCATGGTGCATCTCTCTGACACCATGTGGGAAGATCCAAATCTTGTAGAAGTAGGTGTTGACTGACAGACTGCCTCAGCAAGTGTGATCTGCAAACAATGGTTTCAGCCCCATAAACATCCCAGAAACTTCTGATGAGTCTCATTTTACAGCTTATGTTTATTTAAAGTTTCTCGTATTTTTCTCTTCTCCTACTCTTAGTCCTCATGTGACTAAGAGTAGTAGGCAGAGGTAAATCACCAGGAAAATTGGAAGTTCATTTAGTTGGAAGACAAGCTGAAAGAGCTGTTATTCTACATTAGTATTTTACACATAATACAAATAATGATTGTTTCTTACCAATTTTAAAATATTTATTTCCACAAATAACGTTAAATACGACAACAATATGGTATGTAAATAGTAACAATGTACTAATAAAAATCATAATGTATTTCTTTTGTCTTTAAAGAAGAAAGCTTTGTGAGTTGTCTGTTGTTTAGTGGGAGGATCAAATTTTACAGAGTATTTTCAAGTGGAGTTGCCTATTTAAGGACCTCAATGCACAAACAGAAGTAATGTCAATGCTTTTGTTTTATAAACAGCAAAATTCAAGGTTTTTGTAAGGGATAACTGGTTTACAAATGTCAACTCAATGCATGTCTTGACACATTAATTCACTCTGCTGTGTGAATGGTCTGCTTTATGAATATAGGATCATTCCAACAGATCAAATAATTGTGATTTTTGTCAGGTGCTTCTTCTGTATTTGTTGCCCTTCTTCTTGATGTAGAACTCAGACCACTCCAAATTAATCTCAGAATTCTAGAATTAGCATTAATTCATTGGCTATTTTGTTACTTAGTTTCATATAAGTCATAAAGAACTGAGATCACATCAGACCTATTTTCTGGAAATGACAAGGTCCTTTAGTGATCTCCTAAGTATATATCCTCTTTTGGAGATAAGGAGGATCCTTGACAGAGGATCTTGCAATTCAAGATCCTGGCATTCTTGAAACAAATCTCCAGATGTAAGAGTCTGATACCCGACAGTGTCAGTGTGTACATAACAGGGTCCTGCAACTTTGATGCTTTCCCTTAAAAAAATCCTTGTTACTAATAATTGTCAGCTAAGAACCTCGCCTTCTGTATCTGCACTGAGATACTGTCTAATATGCCAGGCTCAGTCACCTGGTTCAGTTGATAAATTTTCTATCTCTGTTACAACAGGGACTTGAATTCCCAGCTTCTTGTTTGCTTATTTTTATTTATTTTTATGCTGCCTTATAATAATCATATTAATTATAGACTTTAGTGAGCCTCAAAAAGAAAGAGAAGCAACTGATAGTCCACATGTATTTTCACACTGGAAGTGATTATTTCTCATCCCTTAAGTCTTCTTTTTACCTTTTGTGTAGTACTGGTTCAGGGTGATACTTCAGCTGTATCCTCTCTTCTGTTTATATAAACGTGAACATCCTCCTTACTGGTAAGTAAGGCAGACTGCTTGAATTACTCCATTTCCTCTCAGTCACCTGCTCACATGGAGTGCTACACTACTGATAGTATTTACGCTTAATATGAAACATTGTTCCCTGTTTTTATTGTTTGTTATCCAGATTAGCCTATAGAGTTCCTTTGTGGCCTTTCCAAAGGGTTTTGTCCTCTGGTAGATGAAACCAATTCCTATTTTCTGATTTAGTGTGGGAAGTGTGTTTGTCACCTCAGGGAGAAACCTGTTCCTAATGTCTACTCAGGCTGTTCTTCCTAAATCACAGAATTGTCATGGTTGGAAAAGACCTCTAAGATCACTGTATCCAACTGTCAACACCCCCTCCAAAAAATCACCGTCCCACTAGAGTATGTCCTGAAGTGCCTCATCTAAATTATTTTTTTAATACCTTCAGGTATGGTGATTCCACCAGCTCCCTGGGTAGTCTGCTCCAGAGCATGACTACTCTTTCAGGAAAGAAATTCTTACTCATATTTTATCTGAACCTCCCCAATGCAAAGTCAGGCCATTTCCTCTAGACCTATCATTATTTGCGTGAGAGCAGAGGCAGGAGAAACTATTAGGACCTCTACCACCAGTAAAACTTGTTATTTAAAAAGCCTGTGAAGGCCTAATAGATTACAGATGGGGAAAAATAATTTCACACACCCAAGTGCTTTGTGTTAATGTATTGTACAGAACTCCCAAGTGTGGTCAGACAGAGGACTTGTATTAGGAGAGAGATTGACTCCATTGGACTATTAATCGTACCCCAAGAGCCTGTTCCTGTCTATGTCAGTGCTGCTCACACCTCAGCACCATCTGCAGAACTGAATCACTTCAGCTAATGTCCTCCTAAGAGATTAATTATTGTGTAGTATCTTTCTGTCTTTCCTCCAGCATTGTAGCCTAGCAAAGTAAAGGAAGACTTCATCTGCAAATCTGATGATGTTTTTAAATCTGCCCTCAAATCTGGAACTGCCTTTGAAAGTTTAGTTGACACTAAATCCCTGATACAAGCACTTGTCAGTCCACCTTCAGCCATGGACTGATTCACTCCAAATTACACGTTGCTCCTGGCATTGGTGTTTTTTTACAAGGCATCTGTCTTATGTGCTGCATTCAATTCAACAAAATAGCCCAGTGTATTGATCATCTTCCTCTTCAGACATCTGTATTCCACAACCATGTTAAAAGTTGTTCATGTGGATAGGAAATAGAATTTATTCTTCAACATAAGTGTCCTTCTTTTCCCAATGACTCTTTTAAGCCCCACAGTTTGCAAGCTTTACAATAATCTTGTTTCATAGTGCCAACCAGAATTCCTTCTCTACTTGACCAAGCAGTCATGGAAGCCTCGAAGTCATGGCAGTACTTGGCAGAGAAGTCCTGCCATTTTTATTTTTGGGAGGGACTTAGACTTTCTACGAGACAGCTGTTTGCTTTCAGTGTGGCTAATTGGAAAATCAGTGTGATTTTGCTGAATGTGCATTTACTTTTATTTTCAGAAAAACTCTGTTGTGTGTTGTTGCTCTTCTTTTAAATTGTGTTGTCTGTGGTTATGTTCTAGTAGCTTCCTTCTTTCCTTTTGATTTTCCACAGAGAATGATCTGGAGTTAGTGGTAGGTGTTCCAGCTCTGGTTTTGTACCTCAAATTGTCTGACTGGGCAGATGACACTTGTGACAGCTCTTTGTCTCAGATCCTTGAAGTGTACATGTGGCATGGAAAGTAATAGACATGAATCCCTAACTCTTTTTCTGTTTTTACAAACTTAAAATTTCTGTTCTTAAGGAGACTGTGTTGTTGTATACACTGAACATTTTGTTAGCAGCAAGATATATTACAATGAATTCTTGTTTGAATAGTTCATTTATTTAGTTTTGCATAGCTAAAAGGTATGTAGCTTTTAATAACATTGAGAATTCAAGTTGTTCATTGCTAATGTTTCTTGTCTTGGTACAAACTTATTGTCTATTGTCTCACTGATTTCAAAAAACAATGTTCTATTTAATCTAAATTAACTTGAGTTATTCTTAATGTCATCACAGGTAAAATGTTCCAGTCCCCAGATATTACTCTTATTGTAGAGTTCATATTTATGTTTTATAAGGAGAAACCTATTGATTGGCTCCTCGACCATATCCTCTGGGTGAAAGTATGTAACCCTGAGAAAGATGCTGTAAGTTTGTTTTTATTATGAAGTTTCTAAAATGCTCTTGTGATGGTGAACGAGTTGGTTTTGGAGAGCTAGAGGCTTGCATACTTACTGTGTATTATGGTTACTGCATGTCCTTAAAAATTTTAATCTTTTAAATTATCTTTAAACAATCTTTTAATTTTAAACTTTAGAGAGACAATTCTCAGAAGCATTATAACCATTACTGTTTCAGATTTTAGAAGTGGATGCAATAGGATGAAAAGAAAAAGTCTAGTTAGTTTCTGTGTGTAGCAGTCCAAAAATAAACACACTGAGGCCCTGCAGAAAGCTATTGCTTGGATTGTAGTCACACAAAAGATTCTGTATGGGGAATAAACTTTTGATTTTGGTCTTTTGTTTCTCAGGTAGCAGCCTTGCTGAAAGACTGAATAAACAGTTTCTGTGGAAGAACTTTGAACAGTATTATATTTGAACAGTGATCCTAGTAGATTTCTGGAATGAAAATAATTGAATAACTAGATCTAGGTTATTTTTTGATTCATGTGACATCACGTACTTAGAGTAAAACCTCACCAGTAAAACCTGGTGTTGGCTTTATTAATGTGTTGTGGTTTGTTTTTTTTTTTTTCTTTTACCCCACCTACTGTTCTCCATTCCCTCCATTTCAGAAACATTGTGATCGACAGAAATCTAACCTACGGATACGCTTCAGGCCTTCTCTTTTCCAGCATGTTGGTCTCCACTCCTCTCTAGCGGGGAAGATCCAGAAACTCACAGTTAGTAACTAAAATTTTTCTTTCTTTCCAGAGCAGGCTGATTAAATGAAAACTTTAGTAGCCTTTGAGAAAACAGGCATTTTTAAATTTTTTTTTACTGACATGTTCAAGCATCTTGTATATTACTCTAGTTGGAATGGAGTAACCACTCCAGTGGTTACTGTCAAGTATAAGAAATGCTAATCTTAGTTTATTTTTGTGGATTATAACCAGGGAATTTTTTTTTTCTTTTTTTTTTTTTTTTTTTTTTTACTTTAATGACACATTCATCATCTTGATCAGAAGCAATACAATTCACCTAAAAATGAATGAATAAAGCATTTGTTTTCCATTTGATGCAAGTTTTTAGTGTAACCGCTTGGGAAAAAAATCTAGTAAAATGGGTTATCTGACCAGCATGATGTTTGTCTTTCTTTCAATTAGGATAAAGACTTCCTGAAACCATTACTGCATAAAATCCACGTGAATCCACCTGCAGAGGTTTCAACATCTTTAAAAGTCTACCAAGGGCATACATTGGAAAAAACCTATGTAGGTGAAGATTTTTTCTGGGCTGTCACACCAGTTGCTGGGGATTATATCCTATTTAAGTTTGACAAGCCAGTCAATGTAGAAAGGTCAGTAATTATTTACCCTTGCTTTTGTATGTAAAACTGCTTGTTCACCAAGAATGATCTACTTTAGAATTTTAGGCTGTCATAAACTAAAGTGAAAGGATGTGGGGTTTTGAGTTGAGCTCAAACTGCATTTTTTAGTGTTGTCTCTCTAATTCTTCTACCATTGTAAATTTTGTCTTGCTCTTTTTGTTTATTTATTTTATATAATCTGGAGCAACGCAATTGAAAACCAGTGTTTCTCTGGCAGTTCATAAGAGAATTGAAAAGAAGCCTATTTGATTCCATTTGTATTTGGTTGGTCTGCTTCTAATTACAGAGCAATTGTGCAGCATGGTGTGTGGTACAGTGTGTTGTGCCCTGCAGCCTGGGTTCCTTGATTGTCCAGATGAGAAATCTTTCTGGAGCATAACTCAAATTCCCCAGACCTCAAAACTGGGAACTCTGAAGGGTAATGTTTTCTAGGTGTAGTTTCAGGGCTTGAAAAAAGTCACCATGCTAAAACTCCAAGTTGACCTACTTATAAAAATTAAAATTTAACAAAAAGAAGAAAAGAGAAAAATGGGAGAGGGTGCTCTTAAAGTACAAATATCTGTGAGGACTAAAAATGACTTCTCTTTACCGACCAGTCAGATTAAATAAGCATAACAGAGTTTGCATTTTAGAGTGTAGTCATCCTTTAGCTTTATTGGGAATTATTCACTGTTTTGTATTTTACTGTCTTGCCAATATAGTAGTCTAAGACTCAGAAAATAACTTGTTTATTTAGTGCTTATTCAAGTGTTGCTATGTTAGTGGATTCCTTTACCCCTTTCTTCAGAAGCCTTCTGGGTTCTTTTGAGGCCAGTAGATATAGTCTCGTAGAGCAAAGTTTCTTTAGTTCAATTTGTCTGGATGCTTTTCTTGTGAAGCAGGCCTTTTTCCAGACCTGAACTGAATCCAATTAGTCAGCTTCTGTGCCTTGGTACATAATCAAAGGCTAAGTCTTCACCTTGACTTAGTACAGCAGTTGAGGATCAGTAGTTTCTTTGTTGCTGTGTTGTTCCAAATTAGTCTGACCTGTGAAACTCAGGTTTGTTGTCTGAGATATCAATTACACAGTTGATTGCTATGTTTTAAAAGATTTTCCTGGTTAGCTTTTCAAAATGAATGTTCTGAGAAAAATTACTGCCATATCTCCTTGGATTAAATGTAGAATCTTTTTTTTCTTGTGCCAGTGGTTAAAAAAATACATATTTTTTCACCTCAGATATATTAGTAGATTTCTTTTTCATCAAATGTTCCTTTCAAAGTTAGGAAGTAAAAACCATCCAATTTGTGTGGTGGTTTGGTTTTGTTTTTTAAAGACAATTACATACATCTATGTTATGAATAGAATAACTGCATGCAGCAAATGTTCATCTTGGGTGTATTAGAATCAATCAAGTGCACAACAGGAATTTTGGAAAGCATTACTAGCAAGTGTTGTAGGTCAGTGCTGTTATTTAAAAAATTCTATATGCAGTGCTGATGAAAACATTTTTTAATATAAATTACCTTAATGTTGAGGGAATGAGTAAGTGTCTGTGCAAAGGGTGAGAGGATAGTGTTCATATTGAGCCCTGGAAAATTGCAGCTAGGTCTAAGCCAGTTACATCTAGTTGCTGTATTAAGAATAGTCCCAGAAGTAGAGGTTCATATGATTTTAAAATTTTTGTTGTTTCTCTTTATTAAAAAAATGCATTATAGTCTTAGAAGAAAGGGAGTGTTCTGTTGCTTTCTCAAAGGAAGTGCACTAATTAGAATGATGCTACCAGTTCAGACTTAAGTTTAACATTTTTGAGCTATCATTGTCAGTGATTTAAAAGTTTATTATGATTTTAACTTCTATTGCCACAGTCTTCAAATGTAGCATCTTGTCTTTCTGAAGTCAGTGACTGATTAGGGCTACAGGTTATGTGATTTCAGATTGTTAGGGATTTTTGTTTGTCAGTTTAACTTGAGGAGTAACAGATTGAGCAGATTTTGTAGATGAAGGTCATCTAGACCAATGATGATTCCTGGTATTGCAAGAATAGTTATGACTTGTGGGCTGAAACACAGAAAAGAGAAAATAAGATCAACCAGAAGGAAAACTTACCCGATGGGGAGGTATATCTGACTGTGGGAAATAAGAGTAGCAAATACACTTTTGAAAGCCATCTTGTGTTTGTGAAGGCATGCAACAGCTTTTTTTTTTTTTTTTTTCCCCTTTTTCCTGTTTTTTAAGTAATAGAAAAGCTGTTTGAATTTTCAGAAAACTTTTCTACTAAGCCAGCTTGAGGTGCAGATACTTAATAACTCCCATAATAAACAAGTTTTTTAGAAGGAAATATTGACCACACTGATGAAATGAATGGCAGGTCTCTTACACTATGACAGAGCACTATCTTGTTCCTATACTGTATTTTTCCACACCAAATTTCTTGCAGAACTGAATTTAAATTTTCTGTTGAGTATAGCAGTTAAGTAAATAGTTTTCCTTAAGTCTTAAAATATTTCCTGAGAGTATTATCAAGGACAACACTGGCAACAATCTCTAAACAATCTCTAAATATAGCTTAAGGTGAGAACTGAGCTCACTTTGCTTGAGGAGAAAGTAACATCTGTGGCAAGACCTGCTTGACAGATCCCTTTTAAATACTGAACAGTCAAATAATTGGTTCTTGTTCTAAACTACACCTGGAGAACAAGCATGTGTGTATGAAAATTGTCTAATGCTTATTTTAGTGCTGAGTCTTTTTAGGTTCATTCTGAGCAAAATGCTTCATTCTGAGCAAAAGATCTCCAGCTGCAGTGCTGATGCTTAATAGTAAGCTAGAATCTCATTATTATTTTGCAATAAGAAGATCTGTAACTCTCAGCAGCACATCCTTGAGAATGATCCACTGAATGTCCTCTTTAAAAAAAACAAAAAAACAAAAAACAGTATTTAAGGTGTGGTATGGGTTTATCCATTGTGGGTTGTTTGAGGTTGTTTTGTTTTAATAAATGGGTGGACTGTTTTCTAAGTGCTCAAAACAGCCTAGACTGTAAACATGGTAAGTACTGAATTTCTGTTCCCTTAGGTCATTATATAATTATTGAAATTCACGTTGCTATTTTTGTCTGTGCACTGTGGTTGAAAGCACATACTTAATTATTAAAACTGATAGCTATATTTCACTTATATGTGAAGCATTTTTTATTCCTACATTAAGGTCAGTACTGAATGTAAATTCACTTTCTGTGCAATAAATGACAGGTTCAAGATACTTCTTTTTTTAATCATCTCTTAAGATGCCAGTGAAGAATGTTTTACCCGAGCAGCTCTTTGTGGAGAGCTTTCTACTTAGGACATTGCTTTGTTTGAGAGGTTTTTGTATGTAGGAAGCTCTGAAATATTGGTGGATGAGTAGTGAATCTTGAACAGAGGTAATACATTTTGAATGTAATCCTCTTTTAGAAAAATGCACAAAACAAAACACATCCTAGAAAAAGATTCCGTTGCAGCACTTAAATGATGCTGATGTCCATCATCAGCACCACATCCATCTCTTTTTTGACTTCCTAAGTTTGAGTCCTCCCTATTCATGTGATTTACACAAATCAGATATTCTTTTCAACCAGCCCATGCAGTAATTACATGGAGGAAGCCCTGGGAAGCACATAACCTATCACTGTTTTGATTAGACTATGGTTACACTTGTCAGCTTTTCTGCAATAGGAATTTAGAATGGACTTTTATAGAAAAAAAGGTTTTCAGGTTTTTTTCTGTATAAATTGCTTTCCAAAACTGATGTTTATGAAAAATAATAGTTTTTTTAAAAGCTGCAGGAAAAGACAAGGATGTGGAAAGGAAAAAAAACAAGCCACCAAACACCAGCCCAACCTCAACAGTGTGGGTAGATACATAAAAATTTGCTTTATATTTTAAAAATATGAGACTCTTCCTTTCTTGTATGTGACTGCTTTATAGTTCTACTTTGAATATTTTCAAAAGTCTTAGAAGAGTTTGTTTTGGGAGGAGAGTCCTTATTGTTTTGGTTTGGTTTTAATTCCCCCTTTGCAGAGTTTTTATCTCTGTAGTTGCCTCACTTGTTTTGTTCTTTAGCAAGTTATTGAGTAGGCATCCTAATATTAATAAAGGGATTTTATGAGGTAGAACTTGCTGTCTGGAATTTTGGCTTTAAATTTAAATGTTAATACTTAGACAAACCAGCCTATAGATTAAATTTACTTCTTTGTGTTCTGATATTTGCATTGTTAACAGATGTGCAATGTTTGAGACTAATCATCTAATTTTCCATGTTGACTCTGGAATCCCTAGGAACACATGATGTTAACCTTGTATATATTTCCTGTGGCATCTTCTGACAGCATAGAATTCCCACTCATGCAAGTGTTAGGCAAGAGAGAAATATTTTGACTCTTTGAGCTAGAAAATGAACATACTGAGTATGAAGAGTATCTTGATGGGCTTCTGGTAGCTAAACACATTAGTTTTTGTAGTAGTTATTGTGACAGTGCTGAGAAACACCTGCATAAAAAGTAACAGTAACTCTCCTGGTTTTAGTGCCATTTCATTGTAGAGGAAAAGAAAAGGAGTTTTAAAAACAGTTTCTCCACCAGTGAAAATCTAAAAGGAATTTAATTTTTATTTTAAGTAGAAGGAAATAACCAAGAAAAAAAGTTTCACAGAAGTTACCATGTTTGTATCTAAAATGTAGTTAATTATCCATCCTATGGGATGCAGCTACTCCTGTGGATAGAGAGATAAGAGATCAAAAGCATTACAAAGGAAAAAAGCTTTCTAACAGCTTTCCAAAACTGGCAGTGAAGAGGAGCTTTCCCATCCTTTGCTTTTGCAGCAACAACCACTTCACACCCAGGGAACTGTAAAATTGTTTGGGTTTTAGATTAATAGAGCTGTAACTTGACTAATGTATAAGCTGTTCTTTGTTCTCAGTCACTGTTCAGTGTAGAAACTCTCCTTCAGTGCAATGCTTTTCACCTTTCTTGGGCAATTTTAGCTGAAGTAACACATGCGTGCTCACACACAGAGAATGTATGATTTAGAAGTAATCTTTGTTCCCATTCTAAAGATGTAGCGTAGATTAGTGAAGTTTAACATCATCTTTCTTTTATTATGATTTAATGGTGGTGTCAGTTTATAGGAAATATTTGAAATTTAATGTTGAGATTTATTAGCTTAAATGTTGTAGTGTTTGTCAGTATATTTCAGGCTGGATGTTTTTAGTGTATAAAGCAAAGAGAATTTGAGGACTTGGATTTCTGTGTTTACATAAGCTTCTGTACTAATGAGTAGAACATCCTCAAATGGATGCACTGACAGTAGGGATTTGGCAGGCAGGCTCAAAGCCACTGATGCTATTTGCTCCAGGCGTGGAACTCTGCCCATAACAATGAGGCGAGAACTTTATATGAAAAGGGAGGAGGGGGGAAAAAAGCAAAGTATGGATTGGAGACAGAAGAAAAGAGCTGTCTGAGCCAAGGACATGCTGCTTCTTCCTTAGTGGCACTAATATTCAAGATTTGTGTATTTGGCAGTGTTCCTTGGCTTACAGTTCTTGGTCAGAAATCTTAGAGACTTAATGCTGTTGCCTTTATGTTAGATGTCTAACATGATTTCAGATACCCTAAATACTTCACCTGATTTCCAGAAGACCTTGTGTCTCTGAGATGTCATCATTTCATCTTGCTGGCCTGTGAAGATGTCTCAACACCCAAGAGCATCTCAACAGGTGTCACAAATGTTCATATTTAAGAAAACTAAATTAAGTTGTTATCTGTGCATCTGGAGAATTAAGCTGTGAGGAAAACAAGTGTATGTCCGCACACATTTAAAAAAAACCAAAAGCAAAACAACAAACCAAACACCCCTCAGAGCCCTAAAGCATTTCTCTATTTCACTGGATTAAAAATTCAGCAGAAGTAACCTTGCAAAAGAACACTAGGACCTTTTCACTAATATTGATGTGGTGAAAAAATAAGTAAATTCCTTAAAGAGAAAAGCAAAGATTTCAGGAACAGAGTAAACCCTTCCTGTAACAAACAACCAGACAACAACACAAAAAAACCTCCAAAACTCAAACAAACAAAAAAATCCCCAACCACAAAACCCCAAACCACCTCCAAATCTAAAAATTTAAAATAGTTAAAGTTAATGCTAAAGCCTTTTATGCTACAGCTGATGTGTATTACACTCCAGGGAGAGCAGTGCAGGTTTAGAAAGCTGATTTCATGGTCCTCACTGGGAAACAGAAGGCAAGAAACCTTATTCTCCTGGAAATAAGATTTTCTTACCAGCTAAATGCCTTACCAGCATAATGCTTAGTTGGAGAAAATGATGAAATGGTATGAGTAACCTTATGAAAAGATCTACATTTGCTTTTAATTTGGTGTTAGGAAATTAGTTTCCTGGGTATGTGTTAGATAAAGAAACTGAGACCACTCCTCAGAATCCACCCCCCTCTCCTCCTCAGTCAGCCTGCTTTGAGGTCCTTCCACAAACGTGAGAAAGTTCTCTCTTTTTGGCCTGCTGGTTTGGCACTTCTGTGAATGTGGGGAATTCATCCTTTGCAACTCTCAGGCATGCAGCCCAGTTTGTAGACAGACAGTTTGACTGGATCCTTTTTGGCAGAGGAAATTAGATCTTACCAGGCATTTGGCATATAAACTAATGGGGTGATTTGGGTTCTTTGGGTTTGTGTTGGTTTTGTTGCCTTGGGGTTTTTTGGGTTTTTTTTTTGTGTGTGTGTTTTTCTTTTAAAGGAACTGAAGAACAAGATGAAAAAGCTCCCAGTAGCTTACTTGCCTATTGTGAGTATTTGGCAGGTGTATATATAGACTTGAGGAGTTAACCTTTTTTTTTTGGAAGTATATGCAGTTTTTGGAAAAGAGTGAGTAGGAGGCATAAGTGATACAAGAAATGGAGCTTGAGAGAGAGAAAATAAATTATTCATATTCCGTTTGTATTTTGCATGAGAAAATAATATATGCTTAATAACCAATTTCCAGTGACAGTAAAATAACATTGCCTAGTGAGGATTCTGGCAAAATGACAGAGGGGAGGTAGGTTTCTTTTACCACATCTGCATCTTGTGATTAAAAACACTGGATAGAGTGGGTGAATAATTACTCTTGCAGTGAATGATGGCATCTGCAGAGAGCCAAAAATTTGCTGACTGAAAGTTGCTTTTATAGAAATTCATGTTTTGCAGAATTAAAAACTGTTTTGCTGCATGTTGCTATGGATAATTTGCTCAAATGTGGAAGGAAACATTTCCTCTCTGCCTTCCTACCTCTTTTTCTTTCCTGAAACTGGGGTATACTAAAATATATCAGATTGCTAAAAGGAGATATGAGGAGGATATGTAGCAAAAAGGATGTGATTCCTGATGTTTATAGAGCACAAAGGCCTGCATTCATAAATAGTCTTAGAGTATCTCTGTTTAGCATCAAGATACATCTTTTGTCTCCTTCAAAACATAACCAAAATATATTGACAGTGGATGTGAATTGTGCTTTTTAAAGCTTTTTTTGTATAGTATTTCCTTTTATAATGCTGGCATAATTTAGTATCTAAAATCATTGTGTCTTCTGCTCTAATTGCTAATCGTTCAACAAAATATAAAATGCATAGAAACATACATACATATAAGGAAATGTTTGGCACTTCAGTTTAAAGCTGAAAAGAAAAAAATAGGTAATAGAGAATAACAGTTTTCTGGGCCTAAATATGCTTTCATGTAAGGAATTACATTCTCTTCATAAACAAAATAGGAGAAGGGTAAATAAGTATATGTAGTTGGGATTGGTTTTTTGTTTTTTTTTAATACAGCTGGTGGAAAAGTTTAGCTATTCAAAGAAGAATATTGAAGCTAACAGTAATATTTATAGAAATTTCTATACAAGTTTCAGGGATTGCTACGAAAAATGAGAATCTCTCCAGGTGCTCACTACAGGGGGAGTTCTGACTCAGTGTGTAGGCTTTTGAAATAACGTAACAGTTAACTGCATTGGCAACCTATACGTTGCAACCTATATGTTATCTTTGGTCAGTATATTAATAATAATCATGCTTCTGCCCTCCCCTCCATTTGTGTATTAGGATGTATCTCAGTATTTGTTTCAGTTTATTGGTTGAGGGTTTTTTTCCTCCTCCAATTTGGTTGACTTTATAGGTGTAATTAGCTCTGGGGCAAGAAGTCAAACCTTCAACTTGGGTAAACATTCAAGTCAATTAATATCATAGAGAATCACAGACTCACAGAGTAGTCATGGTTGGGAAAGACCTCTGAGAACACAGGGTCCCACCATACACACACAAGAAGCAAAACCAAAACCCTTACAATCTTGGCCACAAGACCATACCATGAAGTGCCGCAATGATACAAAAAACAGAGTTTTCTCTGCAGCTTTGACTTTGTTCCAGACTGTCTAGTGCTGTTTCGGTTTGGGTTGGGTTTTTTTTCTTTTAAAATCTTGTGTAATTTTTTATGCCACAAGGAGTGCTAATGTTTAGCATCCTATATGAATCTCACATGACACTGAGGTCATGAGCAGAATGTAGTTGAAACGTTTAGTAACTTCTGGCAGAGAGGAGGCTGTCTCTGTTCATTAATATCTACAGTAGCTAGTTATTATCTTTGACCTGTGACTCTTTAAAAAGACACTGCCAGAGGAAAAGATTCTCTAACATTCAAATACATTAGTATTTTATTTATCAGTTGTAATTGAGAGTAACTTTTTGCTGATGACTTCAATCAAGAATGTGCAGATGTGTCCATGTTTGTATTCTGTAATAAAAAAAAAGCTGTGAAGTAATATTCCATAGGGTAATAATAGTAATTTTTTTAATGACAGGTGAATTTCTGTTTGTTTGGGATTATTCTATTTTGAGGCCTGTGGCTTTCAGAATTTTAATTTGAAACAATAGGTCAGAAAGTGTAGGCAGCAGGTAGACAAAAATATCATAGTAATCCCATCCTAAGAAAAACATCAGTTAACTAGGAAGAAAAAACACACGGTTTTACTGTTTACATGGACTGTCACATGTAAATCCCAGAACAGATGTCAGAAAAATTCAGGAGATGAAAGCACAGCTACATCTGAGTCTTCCCGTGTCTGTAGTGAGAAATACCTGCCATAGCTGGAAAACCTTAAAAGCTTGTGACTTATCAGTATGTCAGGAAGTCAAATTTTACAAAAGAATAGGTAATGATACTTATGTTCGGAGGTGTAGAATATCTGTTTGTACATTAAAATTTATGCCAGTTTTAAATTTTTTCTAGTTTGTAAATTTTATTTCTAGGCAAAAGACTCATCACATGTAAATTGTCTGTGTATTCATATATTCATTCATTTTTAATCTATGTAACTGTTTTATGGCTAGGCAGACAGGTATAGAAAACATACTGAAAAAGCAGATTTAGTTAGAAGGAAACGTGCAAATCAACTTTTAGTAATTACTTCCGTAAATTGTTTTGGCATTGTGCCAAATTCAAGTGCATTGCCCTAATGGTGTTGTAAGTGCTGGGGAGAGGAAACCACACTTCAGTTTTGAAAGCTGATAGCACAGCAGGAGAAATGGTTGGTTATGGTCGAGTGGTTGCAGGGTTATCGAAAAACAAGCAAGCAAAATGCAAATAAATAAATAAATACTCCCACACAGCTCTTCCCCCTCCCCTCAAGAAAAAAAAAAACCCAAAAAACAACAAACCCGACTCTTCCAAATTAAACCAAACCAAGCCAAACCCCACCAAAAAAACCCACCAAAAATGACCACACCCAAGCATTACCAACCCATTATCATTCACTGAGAGCACAGTCATCACTGATCACGAGTAATTTCACTGTGGCTTTTTAGTTGTGACTTCTCAGAAATAAGATCTCTGAGCACTAAGGAGAAGCAAAGAGTCTGTGGTTTGGTTGTGGCATGTGATAGCAGCACCTTAGATGTGAGTGCTTATCACTTGCATTTTAAAGTAAGTCTTAAAATTTTCAATTTTTTCAAGAAAAAATCCCATTTACAGTTAGGATATCTCACAAACTAATGGATGGCAGGTCAAAGAACAGTAGAATCTCTTTGCCAAGAGTTTTGCTTATCTTGTTTGAAATACACAATAAAGGTATCATTCTTTGAGGTGGTTAATTTCAAAATTATTTCTATCATTTTATGATCACTATGTCAAAGATCAGTAGAATCTCTTTGCCAAGAGTTTTGCTTATCTTGTTTGAAATACACAGTAAAGGTATCATTCTTTGAGGTGGTTAATTTCAAAATTATTTCTATCATTTTGTGATCACAGACATTTCTAAGAGTCGGAGAGCTCTGTGTTGTTCTTCCTGTTTTGTAGCTATGAAGTATGGATTAACAGCAAGTACTTAGCTAGCTTCAGGCATATTGGATAAAGATAAACTGGAATTTTCATCTTAAATGATGTCTTGATAAATTAGAAATTGAGCTAATGTTTGTAATTTTAATCAGGTGATAATTTCTGAACTAATTTTTGTCTCTGGCTGGTGTTGTATTTAATGTTAAAGATGCTGCTTACTGTTAATTTAAGTCCCAATTGAAGAAAGGTTTGAAATGTGTTCATAGTTTTTACATATTTATTTAAATGTATTAAAACTAAAATAGGCTTTTTAAAAGTAGCATCTGAGTATGTGTAGTATCTAGATAGCTTTTGACAAGTAATCTGTATAAACTCTGTGGTCCACTGGAAAAAAATGATAAGCAATGAACAATTTTTCAAGCATTGATACCACCTAGTGGTAAAAAAATATTGTTACTTGGTTACATAATACATATTCAAAAGGGTATGAAGTTTGTGTTACTTACATATAAAGAAAGGGGAATTAAACTGTGTCTTTCATAACATCTACACATGCGTAGTATGCAAAAGCTATTTGAGAGTGTACAGCTAGAATGTTAACACTTGCATTTCACTGCTCAGTTCATGGAATAGTTTTGATAGTTTTAAATATATTTACTCTGTTCCATTTAAGAAAAGAAACTTTAGATGCACAACTGAATGAGAATAACATGAACTTCATACAAGTATAAAAAATGTGTATATACTCTGTGTGTATATACATCCAAAAGATAGGTTTCTGGGATTTTGTGGGGTTTTTTGTTTGTTTTCATTGTTTGTTTTGTAATTTTTTTTAAGTAAAAAAACAAAAAAAAAAATCTATCTTTGGAAAAGTTTGAATTCAAGGAATGTTGTGGGTGTGGATATGGCTTGGGAATTCCTGGCACAGTTATTAAGGAGACTTTACAGTGAATCTGAGTTGCAAGCTGGTCTTGGTGAAAAGCTGGCCTGGCAAAATATTGACTGGGGTAGGTTCCTAGGACTGCTTCAGAATGTACCAGCAAAGCTCAGCCTGTGGGCACCAGGTGGAGGTGATGCAGGGGGGGAATGATGGGGAAAGGCTGAAGGGAGGGCTGGCTCCTGCTTCTGGAGGTGATACCAGTGCATGCCTGGCAATAGTGACTACAGCGTTTGTCACTTTTTGTTGTACAGTCCAGCAAGAGCAGATAATGGAAACTGTTGTAAGTAAAATACTGTCCCCAAAATGTAAAACTTTAGCCATTGCAGTTATGGTACTATATGGAACCCTCTTTCATTTCTTATTGGCAGCTGATTTAGGTCCAGTATAAAAGTTAGGTTTCTCCTTGTAACATCTGTAATGTGACTAACATGTAAGACAGAAATTTAGCTAATGCTGACTTATTTATGCAAAGTGCTTTGGTTTTCCCCTTTCATTTGTAGGTACTTGTTTCACAGTGGCAATCCAGAGCATCCAGGAGATATACTTCTAAACACAACTGTGGAAGTTTTGCCTTTCCAGGTATGAATTTGTTGATATGTGTTTAAATCATAGGATAAAAGCAAATCCTCCAAGGTTTTTTTGACTTTTTTTTTAACAGGGTGAAGAAGACATGAGTGGTTCTTCTTTGAACTGTAGGATTTTTATGATCCTGATGCTCTCATACTTTTTTTTTTTAATTATTCATTCAATTTTTCATTCAGAATGTGGTCTGCTACAACTGTTGTTGGCAATTTGGGGGTGAACAAGCTCATTTTCTTCCTTTTCACTGATACTATTTAAAAACAAACAAAAATCAAACCAAAACAACAAACTATCTTCCTGCTCTGTTGTGTTTTGGAAAACGGGAAAGCTAAGTCAACCTGCTTTCTGACTTAATAAAAAAAGTCTTGGTTCAGGACTTGATACACATCAAAACACTACTAGATATTGAAATATCTGGACTCTTAAACTGAATGTGTTCTTTCTTCCTGAATACTGATTTTTTTTTCCATAAATCAGTCTGAATCTGATCTCAGGAGGGCACTACACTATCTATATTGTATTTTTGCTAAAAGTGAGATGATATCAGCTCTTTTCGTCAATTAGATATTATAGCTAACCATTTTTATCACAACATTCCATGAGAAGATTAAGGTATTTCTTCAGACAGGCCTATTTTTTAAAGTATTAAAATAGCAAAGTATTTCTATTTTCTATCATACACCTGATGTAGGTATCTCGAAATCTGTGCCTAAATTACTATACACTAAATCTCCCTCTTTTTTAAAGTAAATTATCAATGAGTTTTGAGTTTATTTCTCCATTTTTGCAGTCTATTTCCTGGGAGTGAGCAAAAATAGGAAACTCTGACCACTCCCACACCTAAAAAGAATTTTACCAGATTGATTCTAATTATACAGCATGATATGTGGGACATTGTATCATAAGTTTTATAGGTTTTGTTTGTAAAGACCTTTAGAATTACATTCAACAAAAAACCAGCAGCAGCTCTTACTTAATCTGAGCCTGAGTTGCCACAGGAATGCACAAGATGAGAAGAATTATGCACCAGGCGCCTATTTTTTTGCTATGCTGAGCTGTGATATGTGTCCCAAACTGGAGCATCTCTTAAGGAAGTAATGCTACTGAGCTTCTCTTGCTTTTCACACAATTTGTGGAAAGGTAAACAGGAAATTCTGTAGCTGTCCCATTCCTAACCCTTTGGTGTCAGAAGAAAATATCACCAATATGAGGATGGCAGCTTAAAGAATGATGGGTACTCTCCTGAAGGAACTATTTCTTTGCCACAGACTTCAGTCGAGCTGGAAGCCCATTCAAGTACTTTAACCCTGATTCTCCCTAAGCAGAATTCAGAAAAAAACCAAAACAAACCACCAAACGACCACAGTGCCCACAAACTGGATTTATCCAAAATTCAAGCCACACACTCAATAAACCCCCAAAATCTCTCAAAACAAACCAAACAAAAAAAATCCAAGCCAATCTCTCTCCTTCAAAAAAATCCACCCCCCCCTTCTTCATCAACCTCTCATACAAGTAGGAATTCAAAAAACAAAAAACAAACAAAAAAATGAAGCAAAACAAACAAACAAAAAAACCCAACCCAAAACAAAACAAAAAAACAATGGATGTAATATCCTGTTTTGTCAGCCTTTTTTAATAGATTCTTAGGAAATTTGTACAGTATGTATTTTAGTATTGGGTCATATGATTCTGGTAATTTTCAAGCTGTTGTTACTTTGGTCTATGATTTAATTTTTCTGTGCTTTTTGAAGAATCTTTTTGATACCTGTGCATTTTAGTGAGGCAGTGACAATTGCAGTGCTCCTTTGTTGGTCTGATGGATTTTCATCAAATTCTTACATGAAAAATAAGCTGTCAGTTTCATTTCTGCTAAGAGAAATCTCTGTTTCACCCTAGGAAAAGAAGGGAAGATACTGCTTTTGCTTTTCCTCAGCTTTGTGCCAGTATCTGCTTTGTATTCTGTTCACATGGAAGTTACCATGAGAGTAATGTGGGACACTTTTTTTCTACTTTGAAGCCAAATACTGTTTAGTTCTGGAACACTGCTGCTTTTTTTTATTGTTTTGGCTTGTCTAAGGTTATAAATAGCTACTCCAGGCTGGTTCATAATTATTTAGAAAAGATGGATGCTGAATATATAAAGAGTTCACACAGATTTGTCTTTCCCTTACAAAGTTATATGTCAAAATAAATGATCTACTTTATTCTTTTTTGTTCTAGAATGAAGAACTGGTATTAAGCAAAGAAACCAAAGACAAACGCTTAGAGGATGGTTACTTCAGGATAGGTATGTCACAGTGGAAAGAAATGTGCATTGCTACCATTGATTGCTACAGTTAAGATTTTTTCATTAGAACCAAAACAAACCTTAAACTGAGTTTTGATCATTCAGTTTGGGTACATGACCATGTAAGCTTTACGTAATTTTGCTTCCAATATTTCTGTTCTGAGTCTGATGTACTGAATGCAGATCTAACGTGGTTTGGTTGTAGTGCAGCTGCATCCAACTTCTCTGCCAGGATCCATCACCTAGATTATTGTAGAGGCATTTCCAGGCTGTATAAGATCACATCTACCCTGTGAGTGCACAAACACCTCTTGTGCACAAATGCTGTTGTGCTTGGCCTGGATTTGAACACACCCTATGGACACTCAGCTGTCTCTTCATGGGGTGTGACTGGCATTTCCATAGCCAAAAGGCTGTTGAGGGAGGTGCCAGGATACCTGTTGTCAAGGAAGAGAAATTTTACTTGGGGAGTTTGTGTAGCTTTCTGGACATAGGTTGGGCATCCTTGGTATAATGAAAGCAAGCTTTTCTGTTGTAATGAATCACAGTTTCTGTATATATGTTTTAAGTGTAAGGTCCAACTGGTCTATTAAATTGGATTCTAATTCATCCTAATGTAATTGAAAATCTTTTCAAAAGGAATACATTAAGCATGAATGATATTCCTTGTCCTTAATCCTGCTTGAAAACACATAAGCCAGGGGCTTCATAGAGTCATGGTACCATCATTATAGTTGGAAAGGACCTTCAAGACCATTAAGTTCAATGATCAGTCCTACAACACCTTAACCACTAAATCATCTCCCAAAGTGCCATGTCTACCTGTTTTTTTAATACCCCTAGGGATGGCAACCCCATCACCTCCCAGGGCAACCTCTTCCAATGCTTCACCACTCTTTCTGTGAATAAATTTTTCCTAATATCCAATCCGAACCTCCTCTGGTGCAACAAGAACCTATTTCCTCTTGTCCTACTGCTAGTCACTAGGGAGAAGAGAGTAACACCCACTTCACTACGAGCTCCTTTCAGGGAGTTGTAGAGAGCAATAAGGTCTCCCCTCAGCCTCCTCTTCTCTAGACTGAACAACACCAGCTCCTTCGGCCTCTCCTCGTAAGCAGACCTGTTCCTCATAAGACGTCTTCTTGTTTAGTTATTAAATGAAAATCTGTACCCAAATCTTCCCAGAGTTTGAGGTGGTTATACACTGAGATACTTTCCACAGCTCTTATTCTTCTATGTAATCCTGTTCAGATTGCTGTGCTCTGGTGGTACACCCAATTTTGCAAAGCTGAATCTGATACTAAAAATCACCAGCTGCTTTTTATTTCAGGAATGATACCAGTCAGTCCTATGGCCACCAACAATAGCTTTCATATATAAATTGTGATATTACAGGTACTTTTTTGTGGATGCAGATTTTGTGTTGAGTTTGTTGAACGGGAGTTAAGTGAAGATACACTTCTGTTTCTTTTGCAGGGAAATTTGAAAACGGTGTAGCTGAAGGAACGGTTGACCCCAGCCTAAACCCTATTTCATCATTCCGGCTTTCAGTGATACAAAATTCAGCAGTATGGGCAATTCTGAATGAGGTGAGAGGTGGTATAACCTTTTAAGAATCTGGCAAATGTTGATTTCTTGATTCTGTCAGTATGTTGAAGCTCAATTTTTGCTAATGGTGAAAACAGTTAGTACTTTTTACTGAGAAATGTAATACTTTAAAACATTACTTCCTTTTTTTCTGATTCTCTATTTCAGATTCATATTAAAAAGATTACAAACTGATTATGAAAATCTGCTTTAGAGGAAACAGAATCCTTGAAAACTCTTCATATAAAATCTGACAGTCTTAGCAAGTCTCAAATTGAAAATACTGAGCATGCACCTTATTCCAAATTTCTTTCATTTTCACTTGAACTCTACCTCTCGTGAAATCTACTGTAGATGAGAAGATTGTATTTACCCCTTCTTATCTGATCCATCCAGAAACTGATGCTCCACGCTGATAACATTCATCTGAGGTCTACGTTGTCCTCCACTTTAATGTGACTTTACCACCTTATGGTTACAGAACCTTGCTACACTTAACCTGTACTATTTTGATAGTATAGTAATATAGAGAAGTTGTACATATTGTTACATTCCTTGAAGAAAAACAAAAAATATAATTATTGTTAAATATGTTTTATGAAGGGGGTACTTTGGGAATTCCATTTATTTTCTATAACAAGAACCCTCTTTTATAGACTGTCAGGGATATATATTAAAAATATTAGGGATATTTAATTTATTAAAATAATTTGAAAAGTACATATTTTTATGCAGTAAAATTTTAAATTGATATAGCTTTTTTTTATGAATTCTCTAGTTTAAGTTATCTTTCTACATTTTTCTTTGGAGATGCAAACATAAATTAATACCATATTTCAAGTATACTGCCATGTTTAAAAAAAAAAAAAAAGATTAAGTTTCTAAATTATGTGATTTTGTACACAGAATATGAATGATGTTCAGAGGCATTAACAGAGCTCTGAAGAGCATTATTCTTTGGGCCTATGAAATTCCACTCTGTACAGTTTGTAGCCACATAAAAATCACGCTGAAATGTCTTGTTTCATACTATGTACTAAATCTGTAGTGAATTTGGATTTAATCCATTGCATTTTAGAAGAATTTTTTTCAATTCCAATCAGTTCTTTGTAACAATATTTGTAGGCATTGCCTAGCCTGGACAAGTTAATTTTCTGTACTGGAAAAAAAAAATCATGCTCCAGGTTTGCTTTGGAGGTCCTTGCTTGGAGGACCAAGGTTACCTTTTATCTGGAGAATTAATAGTAATACATCTGATCTACAGAGTTCTCCTACTGAAAAATTCTATTATTGCAGTGTTTATTTTAGACCCATTGCAGTGAGTAGTTATGATTTATTTTTATTTTCTACCATTATTCAAGAGTAAGGTTTTAGTTTAACTCCTTTATTGATCGGGGTAGTAACTCACACTAATGTTCAGTAGGAACTGAATTTAGCCTCAAGTTAGTACCCTGCCTTTTCATTTCAAAGGAAACAACAGTGATCTTAAATGAATCAGAAACTCAGACAGCAACTGAAAGTAGCTTGGATTAAATTCAGAGCACAGTTGTTGCAGTACTAATGCTGCCACTGCTCTTTAAAGTCCTGCTGAGGTACTTATGTGTAAGGACACAAGCAGGGGAAGACTGAAGTTACCCTTTTAGAAATGGTCAGAAAGAGGCAAAAATTCTTCTCTTCAGTAGGAACGAAGTGCCTGCTGGGAGGGAGGCATCTACTCTGACTTGGGGATTCTCAGCTGTGCTGTGAATGAGCCTCCTGGAACTGACATCTCAAAAGGTAGCCCAGTTTTCCCTGTGCAAAAAAAAAAGACATCTGATATCCCCAATGCCTTTGTGGTCAGGGCACAGGTGTGCAAAACCCGTTTCAGGATCCCTGATCTAGAGTGGGAATCTTGTATTTATGTCTCCAGTATGAAAGTGACTGATAGATTTGGTCTCTTTTTCATGACATGTTCCTAAGGATCAGGAACTTAAACCTGACCCTCCAGCACCACAAGTGGAAAGCCATCACTGTTTTCTGCCTTGTGTGAAACTGGTGTTGTAGCTTTGACAGTTCATCAGTATTCAAGTTTAAGAGCTTTACTACTTTTGCAGACCATAGTTGTTTTGGTTTAGCTATGCTGTCTGAGGATACAGGAAAGACAAGGTGTCTCTGTACACAAAGACCTTGTGTTTAAACTGGCTGGTATAAGTTGAAGAAAAGTAGAAAGCTGCCAGGCAGGTGATGTCTACTTTTTTTCTGATTGCAACGGATGGTGTAAATAAAATGTTACTTGGAAAGCTTGTCTTGCCCAGAGAGACTGTGGGCATAAGCTAAGCACTGGCCTCATAAATGAAGTTGATTCCTGGATTTAGGAACAGGGGTTAATAGGCTATAAATTCTGTGTGAATGACAATTGTTGTGGTTCTGTATCCCAGTTTATTATATGTATAGTGCTCTGCCATCAGATTATTGCCATGCAATGGCTTTTAATCACACATTAGCAAAGGTCTAAGAAAGTGTTTAGGTTTTCTTCTCAGCGGTGCCTGTGAATGAATTATGCAAGTAATTTAATCTAGAGCTATTTATTACAATTTAGATTGCAGAATGATGTAAAGTATTGCAATTTCTTCATGTAAGTTTTTGCTGACAGTGACTGTCAGCATTTTCCACAAGTTCAAAAGTTTACTGGTACCATTTACTGTTCCATCACTGTTTTAGTGTTTCACAGCACTAAAGATGAACTATTGCTAATATATCTAAAACCTTTTCCACATTGATTGAAGGACTCTGATGTTACCACTGTACTTCCAAAAATGTTGATGTCGAATTTTTCAAAGACAAAAAATTAAGTAGTGCTTGGTAAAATATGTGGGTATTTTTCTAAAGATTGTTGCAATTTTATTACATTGTACTAGCAGGAGTTGGAGATGCTCTGGGCTGCTTTAACACTTTAAATGTTGCTGAGCTTATATGCTCTCTAAATATGCCACATTAATACAAATTATGTTTTGTAGATTCAGGCAAATTCGGGAGTAATTGGATAGTCCTGCAATTCTACTTGGAAGTTTTGCTGAGAAATAGAAAAAGCAGAGGAAAGGGATGGAAGCTGCACCAGGAGAGGTTTAGGCTGGATGTTAGGAAACATTTTTTCACTGAGAGGGTTGTCAGGCATTGGAATGGCCTGCCCAGGGCAGTGGTGGAGTCACCATCCCTGGAGGTGTTTAAGAGCCATTTGGACCTGGTCCTTAAGGACATGGTTTAGTAGTTAGATTATGGTGTTAGTCAAAGGTTGGACTGGATGATCTTGGAGGTCTCTTCCAACCTAAACATTCTGTGATTCTGTGAAATGGTTTCTGACTAATTATCTCTGCGGATGGCTATTTTGGGTTTTCTACCTTTCAGACTCCAAACCCCAAGTCAGCCTGAAGTGGTGCAGACCTCCTTCCTGGAATTCTGGTGAAAGAGGACTGCTTTGACCACTAGGCTCAACAGTAGTTTGGGCACTGCTCATGACTGGGCATAGCCCAGAGGGATGCATCTCTTACAAATCTCAGTCATAAGTTACAATATTACCGTAAGAGTCTCTCATTATCTTGAACCTATTACCTGATTTTGTGGAGTTTTTTCCTATATAACTTAATTTCAAATTATTTATGTTGTAGTCTTAAAATTCCCCTCTAGGCCACTGAATCTTATAGTAATCAAGTCATAGAAATTATTTCCAAATAAACTGCATTGCTCTGGGACCCTATTAGTTCCTTCTGATGCTGTTTAAGCTTCAGAAAATAGAACTTTTTTGAAACAAAAGGCATAATCAATCTGGGCAAATAATTCTTTACTTCCTATGCTGGATGCCAAACAGGTTGGCTGATCTGAGCAGTGGCTTTTCTGAGCTGATCAGGATTGCTGTGGACCAAGGAAATCCATGACTGTCAGGATAATCTTGCTTTGCTCATTCAGTAGGTAGTCCTGAAAACTTTGTAAATAATGTGAACAGGATGTGATCCTAAATTAGCACTTTTTACTTTTTTTATTTAATTAAAGAGTGTTTCTAAAGCACTGTATGAGGCTTTGTGCTTGTGTCCACATCTCAGCCATATATTTGCATTGATAGAATATATTCCTATAGGTACCTTTGTTTTTTCTTAACTGAAAGATGGCTTGAAAAAATTGAAACAGATAAAGATATGATTTGTGGACCAATGAGACTAGACTCTTGTCAGAAACTCTTGTCACTGCTTGTGTAGCTCTTTCAAAAGCAGCTTTTAAGTATCCTGAATCAGTTTAGAGCAAAGCAATTTATACTTTGCCCATGTGTTGGAGTGCTGGATTAGTCTTTGACAAAATTGACAAACTGTGTAACAATTTTTTTTTTTTTTTCCAAGTATATTTTCCTTTCAGTCATCTGGGTCTTTTGTTGGAAGTATTTGCTCTAAATGAAGTATTGTAGTAATAAGTAGTTCGCTTGCAACTTGGAAAATAGTATTTTTGCTCTGGATGGAAGGGAGAAAGAATTAAATCTCTTTAAAGCTTGCTCCTCTGCAATACATTAAACTCGAGGTTCTATATTTGTTCTTACCAGGAAGGATGTATTCTGAAAAAGCTAAAGCAAATAGCTGTAGCAAAGGGAAAAAAACCCAAACTTTTAAAATAATCATTACTATCACCAGCATAATGCTAAAAGGCTATTAAACAACTGGTGTTTTCAAGCTAGCATTGATTGCTGATGTAAAAAATACACCCCAGACAGACCTGATGAAGTAGTCGTTGAGTGTCACTTTTCTGACCTTAGTGGTCTCTTAAGGGTTTTGCTGATTTCTGCTGTGAGCAGCTAGAACTTAAGAGTTGCTTAATTCTAATGAGAACAATGAAAACCTTCTTTCAAGGGGACAGACTTTGATATCTCTAAAGGGAAGGTACAAAGGCCCTGGGTGCTTCATTGATTTCAATGGTGTGGCACCACAGGGCACTAATTATGAAGTGTTTTTACTGTTGAACTGAGCTGGGTGATCACTGGTGCTAGGATTCCTCTTAGGGGAAGGGTGTACAGTTAGGCAGCAGCTGCCTGCAGGACAGGAGCTTGTGCTGTTAGCCAGGCTGGGAGCAGGTCCTGACTGGAATCCTTTGCCTCCCGTGGATCAGTGGTTCAGTGCTTTCCTTTTTGAAAAGGGAAGTACTTGTCTGCTGAGAGGAAAACAGGATTCTCTTCAAGCCTTAACAGTGGCTGAAACACACAGTACTGTAAGATGCACTGCCAGCATATTTGGTATTTTAAGATATAGTTTTTCCTTAGAGATCAAATTCTAGTAATGAAATGTTAAGTCTTACTGTAACCAGTTTACTCGTGTTGTTTTGGAAGCTGAATCCTAGTGCTTGTGTCATACTGAACACTCTGCTTTGGAAAGCCATCATCTTCATTTTCCTTGAAGTATTGTTTGTGACAGTCAGTTTATACTCCTGCCTTGTGGACTTTATAGCTGCAGGCATTGCCACAATCCCCCCCCCCCCTCCGTTAGCCAAACTCAACTTGTACTGCCCTTCCATGTTCATTGACCTGCCACTCAGTACTGGTGGATGTAATAATACCCACGGGACTTAGACAGACTGGGTTTAAAAACTTGCTGCTATATTTGGAAACCTGATATGGTTCATGTTAATTGTGCCTTTCATCACTGTTTCTTCTGTGTGCCCGAGTTGTCCATGTATATTTGAAGTACTCATTAAAATAAACCTGTTCTCAAGTTTTTTCATAAAAGAAGGGGACAGTTCTGTATCTAGAGACAGTTGTTGCTTTAGCATTGCAACACTATGAAGACCCCTACTTTCACACACACCCAAGGTGAGGTATTCCAGAATTACTCTTAACTAAAATGCTTTTCTGTGTCACTTAAACCCTTATAATGTAGAGCTTATGCCAGTACGTGCAAAATATCTGCAGTAAGAGTTATGCTAAATAGACTTGTTGCAGTTAAATTTAAGCTACAGAGATGTAAAAGTAACTTGTTCTTAGGAATGTACTGCAGAAGTATTTGAACAAAATTGCTAACATGTTTACTGTTGTAAATATTTTAATAAAAAAAAGGACACTTCAAACTTTTTTTACACAATTATCTACAATAAAGAGAAATTTACAACCATTTACAAAATGTTCTTAATGTTTTCTTTACTGTTGCGACAGCTAAGATAAATACAAAATAAAAGGTTAGATGCACGGAGTCCTGGTTTTATTTCACTCTGTATTTATAAAAGGAACAAAGCATCTTGGTGAAATTCCATCCACATGCTAATGAGATCAAATAGAGCAGGATGAGAAGTGCAAAGGGGTACAAAAGAACAGCCGTGTTCTTCAGAAAGGGCAATGCTGAAAAGAGAATAATAAAACAAGTAGGAAGTTGTCTGCTCTTTAAAAGGGTGCTTCTTGTAGAACAGCCTCAGGGAAAAGATAGCAAGGAAAAAGTTCTCTGCCAGCCACCCCAGAAGGGCAGGTCTGTCACCTCTGCCCTACCAGTCCTGCCACCATTCCTGTCACATTGTCACCTGTGTCATTACCTGGTACAGGTAATGTCCTGGGAAACAGTTTTACTTAAAACTATAGTCTTAAATTCACTACAGAGTTCTTATCCAATGCAAACATCTATCTTGAAGTGGATTTACAGAGGGACAAGAAAAACGTCATGCTACAGGTCTAATACAAGAAGGGAAGTTGAAAAATGTTAATTATCTGGTTAAGATGACCACCCTGGGAAACATGGATTGGTATATTTTCAATTAAACTTCTACCACAAAGAAAGAATTATTTTAATGCCCAGCTGAGCCTCTGCTTTACAAATTAATAGACTAAAATGAGGCTTTTGTTTGCAGTCAAACAAAGAGAAGTTGCTGTGACTTACCACTGTAGCCTAGGAATGTCACATAGATGTAATAGCCGATTGCAATCAGCCATAATGTATTTCCAACAAAATACCCAATGACAGAATCAGAGATGATGACATCTGAAAGAGACAACTGCTCTCAGCTATTTTGACAGAACACAATTCTGAAACAGAAAACACAAAATATGCTACTTACAGTTGATGAAAAACAGCTGGATAAAATGCAAAATGACTAGAAGTGGATAGAAAGCATTCAGATGAACATCGAAGGCATACCCCCACTCCACATCATAGTCTCTGTTCTGCTGCTTCACCAAGTATTTGTTAGAAATGAACCTATATGAAAAGATATTTATTTGGGAATGTTATTAAGGTGAATCTAGAAATATTGACACAATATTGGTTTGAGATAGTAAGCCATACTTGATCCTAGTTTTCCAACCCAACTAAGTTTCTGCTAGCTGAAAGAAAACAAAAACACCAAAGCGAAACAAAAATGAAGTAAGAATTATACAGAGCAGAAGTATTTTTGTTAGAACTAATTACATCCCTTGTATTTCAGATGCCCATGGAATGCAACGTTGCTAATAAAGAACCAAAACAGGTTTTTAAATAGATGGGTGCTACAATCTATCAATGCAGTCACAAGTTCTCAGGCAGTGTGCCACTTCTGTTTGTACACAAAAGGTAGAGTACTTCAGAAAATTGTTGGCACATGATCAGTACCCCTCACACAGAGATGGTTTATTTCATCTCTACAGATACAGTGTGCTGCAGAGACAGGCAGAGGGCAGGCAGGTGCTCTTTGCATCAGCCATTCCTTACTGAAAAGAGCAGGAGTTCCCCAAGGTCACTGTTTGAGAGGAATCTCTCTTTTTGCCAAACAGCACCAGTTTAAGATGTCAACTCTGTTACTAAGAACTCTTTTAAAGTGCCCTTGCTTCCCTCTAAGTTTTCATTTTCCAGCCTTACTGTGAAGAAGTTCTTTATACATTAAAAATTCTTCCTTTGGTGACCCCACTTTGCCATGGTGCAGAAATAGAGACCTCCTGATGGTTCCTGAAGGTTCTCTTCTGATGCAGGACACAGCTATAAGATGCTGAGGCCTGGGCTATCAACTGTCTGGCTACTGCCTCTTCCCTTCAGTAGGTCATTTGTCATTACAGGGTATGACTGTCAGGGACTCCCACCAAAGCAGCAAAGCAAAGATGCAAAATAGGACAAACATTGCTTGCAGTGGAAATAGCTGACATCTTCAGCAAGAAGCATGGCCCAACTGTATCCTCCTTACTTAAAAAAAACACCCTCAGGCTTACTTTATTTAAGCTGTTCAACCAAAATAAGGGATGAAGAATGTTCTCTGGTCACCAGATTTTTTACTTGGCATTACTGCTGACAATTAGCCAGCTCAAAAAACCCCAAACAAACAAAAAGAAGCTGAAATGTTCACCTTAATAGACTCTCTGAACATTCATCTTTCGCAGGAACTAGTAAAGAAAAAGTTGTGGTCCTTTTCAAAGTGACTTTTTGAAACAATCATTACAACAGCACAAAACTTACAGTCAATATTTACTTTATAATTTTGCCCCAAACAGAGAACCAAGAATCTTGCAAACAGCAGAGGATTACTGGTAACCCAACATCAACACTGACCTCAGTTTCACACATGACCACTTACCACATCAGAGTTGCAATCAGGAGACCAACACCCACACAGTCTATGAATACAACCCAAAGCAGAAGCTTTATTGTTTCAAAAAACCCCATGTCCAGCACAAATCCAAATCCTACAGTAGACACTAAAAGGAGAAAAAAAATTGAAGTGAACTGTGAAAAAGAAAGCATGAGATCTTACACTGATATGTTTGTGGGGTTTTTTAGTATACTGTTACAAAATCTCAAGTTTTGTCTGTATTTTTCTCCCCAAGACTTTCAGTCCAACAGCTCATTTGTTTCCACCAAATACTAGATATAATGCAGCTTATTCATAATAGTCCCTTTCAGAGTGGAGAACACTCATCTGTACTTGGGCTTAATGATTTAACAGCAAATTTTATTGCCTTCCCCCAACTTTTTTTTTTTAATTCACACCGCTGTTACAGAATATTCATTTTATAAAAGCTCCTTGTTAGTCTAAATCATGCATGTTGTGATATATACTTCATTTCAGTTAACAGTTTTGATATTGCTAACAGCAGTGTGCTACAGAACAGAAGACAAGGTTGATAATTATTGAATTTAAAATTGCCTCAAAAATTGAGGCACTTTGTTTCTAGCTTAATTCTGCAATACACAGAAGTCACTAGGAGTTCTATGGTAAAAAGGTTTCTTTGTGTAACATTCAGATAAGCATTGAGGTTTTTTTACTAAAGCATTAATATGTGGTACAGTCATATTACTGTCTGTAAAGTTACAGGGAACTAGGGAGTTTGAGATTCTCTAGGAAATGAATGTTAATAGGAGATTAATGGGATAGGAAATTAATTTTAACAGATTAATTCAAGACTACGTAGTATTAGCTATGCCTCCTTTGATTAAAAGTCAAATGGAAGAAAATGGCATAACCCTTTGCTAGTAAAGGTAGGAATTAAAAAACAAAGATAATCTACTTTGGATTGGTCTTTTTTGTGTGTGTGAACGATTAGAAGGGCCATGGATGTTCATCCATAAACTTTCCCTCCCTTTTATGCTATCTATTCCCCAGCACTCACCACAGAGCCAAATGCTGAGTAGCACTAAGAAAGCAGGATCATCTCTCGCCCATTGGTCCTTTGTCTGTTTTCTGTAGTGGAAGTTCCTATAAACCCTCTGCGGGGAAGTAAAGAGGTAAAGCATCTGCCAGAGGGCAAACTCGAAGTCCATCTGTCGGAAATGGAAGAGCCTCCGCAGGTACTTGTAGCGCTTTGCTCCAGCCGTGTGCCTCGCAGCATCTCTGGGGCTCAGCACACCGTTGCCCTGGCTCCGAGAATTCACCGACGTGGTCGGCAGCATCGTGCTAGAGAAGGGAATTCAGAGACGCATTCGTGAGGACGATTACAGCCAACACCGCACTGATGCGGGCCGTGTCAGCGACGCTGAAGCTACACAAAACCGCGCAGAAATGCCAAGCAGGGCCCATGGCAGCCCCAGGGCCATGCCGCTGACTGCTGGGGAAGCAGCGGGTGGGCAGCCAGGAGCAGGCGAGGCTGCTGCCAGGGCAGCCCCACACCCGCGGCCCCACCTCCCCAGCCTCAGGCCCAGGCTCTCTCCCCAGGCTACCCGAGCTGCTCATGGCTGAGGGGCTTGGCGGGAGCCGATGAACCGGGGCGCGGAGCCAGGGGCAGAGGGGGTCCCCCCGCTCGCTGTTCAGTCCGCTCCAGACCGGCACCGCGCCCCACGAACAGCCACTCCCACACACACTTCACGGGGCCGCGGCCCAGAACCCAGACCCCTTCTCCCTCCAGTGGCCGCGCCCCACCAATGGCCGGGTCCTCACCTGCTGCTCCGGCCCGCGGTGCCACCCACTCCCCACTTGCTGCTGCCGCCACGGCCCCCCCGACCGGCGGCCTTCCGGTAACGTCCCCGCCGCTTCTGCTTCCTTCCCGGATCCGCTCCTCCTCTTCCTCTTCCCCGAGGGGAGCGGCGGGGCTTAGTGCCTCAAGATGGCGGCGGCCGTCGGTGGCGGTGCCGGGGCGGGCTGCAGGCGGGCTTAGAGCCGTCCCCGCCGCCATGCCCAAGTACTACGAGGATAAGGAGGAGGACGGGCAGGCCTGCGGGGGGGTGAGGGAGGACCTGCGGCAGTGCCTGCTGGAGAGCCCCTGCGTCCTGCGGGTGAGCGCTGCCGCCTTCCCGGGACGGAGCCCCGGAGCCCCCGGCCCCGCCTCGCCCCGAGGTTGGCTCTCCGGGACTGAAGCCGCCGTCCTCACCGGTGTGGGGGTGGTGAGGCCGCTGGAGCCGGGGAGGGGAGCGTCTGGGCCTGGGGCAGTCCCGGTGTCTCGGGGTGGGAGCGAGTCCTGGGGAGGGGGAAGCTGAGGTTGAGGTTTGGCCCCTTCCAAGCCTTGGGTTAGGGTGGGGAGCAGGTTAGAGAGCGGTGACTTCAGAAGAAAGTGCAAGTCACGGTACCATAGCAAAATCCGGAGTAAACTTTGTCTGGTGGTAACGAACTAAGTACGGAAAAATGTCACTCAAATATTCGGGTGTCTTATTTAACCAGCTGCAGAAAGCCCTGAGGGTTTTAATGCTTTGATTTTCATCTAACAGGAAAACAAAAGCCCTAAACAATGTTTGAGGGAAGGACACTGTAGGAGTTTGCAAATTACGTTTTTTGCTTGCAAAAGATCAATGGTAAGTGTTTGTGGTGTGTTTTCTTCTAGCAGCCTAGATGACTTCAGTTCTTTGTTTTTTCTTTGTTTGGGGTTTTTTGTTTTTTTGTTTTGTTTTTTTGAGAAAACCCCTTTAATTCAGTAAAACTACTGTCATTAGGCAGGACAGATCTTGCCATTGAATTTCATGTAAAATACAAGTCTTAAACACTGTTCCCATGAAGAAAAAGCATGGAGTGTAACGATTAGGAAAAAAAGCACATGTAAATTGAATTAGGCTTAACTTTTGACATGTAGATGAGGTAGGTGGTGTTGGCTTATTTTTTAGTAAAGCTTTGGTTTAAACAGTAGATCAGTTAGTTCTAGGATATTGACAAGTTAATTTCTATCAGTGAACAAGGAATATTTAGGCGAAAAGCCTTGCCAAGTTTTGATAGGAATTCCTTGCTTATGTTTCCGTAATACTTAAAAATAGTTAAGATGAGCCCAGAAGGGTAGCAGAACTTTATAAGCATGTGTAGTGCAGGGCTTGTTTTTAGCTGATGTGAAACATAATGAGGGACATATATCTGAAACAGTACCTAATTTCCTTTTTCCCCACTCTGTTTTTTTTACTGAAGTCATAGCAGTTTTTTGTACTTCTTTATGAACTGTGGATCATTTAGAAAGTGACAAATGGTTATTTCTGTGGACAGGAAAAAATGCTTGAAATACCTATTTGATGCTGCAGTAGCAGCATGTGTTTCTCCTCATGACGAGTCTGTGTTTCTGTCTGTAGATCATTAAGGGAACCTGATGAAAATGTAAGAAGAGGCCTAGCTCTTACATAGTTATGTTTAACTGCTCCAAATTCAAAGGCTGGAAAATGGCATTTTTCTTCTTCTGTTAATTCTAAATGTCAATAATTGTGCTCTGCCAAATTTCTTACTTGCTATAGTAGGAGCTGAAAGAGTATTTAAAAACAATCTAGACACTAAAAGCAGATAGAATTTAAAATATGCTAAAATCATAGGGATTTTTTCTACATGCTATTCCTTTGTAAAGACATCTTAACAGAAGAGTAAACTTTAGTACATTCAGCTACTAAAGTAGGAAAAAGGTTTAAAGTGGAAGGTGATTAGTTATTGGATAAGCTGTGCCATCTTGCAGTTTAGCTCTTCACAAGTTTTGTTGAAGTTCTCAATCCTGAAAAGAAGGTTAGTTGAAGGAGAGAAAAGATATATTCTCAATTTAATAATTGAATATGGCTTCACTGCCATATTTAGGACTGACCATCTAAATTGAGAAGAAATTTCTCGTGGTCAAAGTATGCTGTGTCTTTCTGCTGCACTGAGAAAGGACTTGCAATTTAATTTCAGTAAGTGCTGCACTCTAGCTGTTACTTTTAGCTTTACTCTAATTGTTTACCTTCCATTAAATGTTTTGTTAACTCCCTAGAAGAAATTTGCAGATTTTTCAAGCTGAATATTACAAGTTTTTACCAATATTTTTAGACACTTGTTGTATTTCAGTTATCCCTGTCCTCGCTGAAACTTTCAGTTACTGCCATTTCTATTTATTCTGAATTTTTCTCCTTTAACTTATCAGTTAATTTTGGAAAAACAGAGCTAAGCAGAATTACAGTACCCTGTTTTCATGTGTGCCTTGCCATCCTTCTATGCTGCTCTGCCCTTTGTATTTTTACACCGTTTATCTCAGAATGCAAGGGATGCTTTTTCCACAAACGTAATTTTGTGTGAGATTTAAGATCGTGCAATATCTGTTTCACTGGAAGAACCCTATGACTTGTTGACTACCTCTCTAGTTTTCTTTACATTGACTTCTTTATTCTGTGATATTACAAAGCACCAAGATAGCACAAGCACTCTAAGATATTTCTTTTCATAATCTGTGGTTTTAATATACTGATTTCAATTTTCAGTTGGATACCAGGGCAAGATTCAGAGGAAGGAAGGGATACTGAAGTTCTCATGAAGAGACCCAGCCACGGGAAATCAGGCTTCATCAGCATTTTAAGCAAAACAGAGACTAAGTAAGATGATTGCATCTGCTGCATATTTACATGCAGTATTTTTGTGGAAGGTGTCTGCTCCTGAGTATTCCAATAGATTGACCTGGATGTGCATTTCAATGTTAAAAAATGCAAGCATAAAACTGCAAGTTTTGACCGAAATGGGTACTTGCAGTAAAATATGTAAAATCCAGAATAAACTGCAGAGGTTATCATCATATTTGGAAGTGAAGTTGTCTTTTTGTGGTTTTACTAATCCTGATCGTGTTCTACTATTACAAAGAATATAAGATACAGAACTGGGCCCTCACTCAAGTGGTTTCCCGGAATATGCCTCAGAACAGATCTTATTTCCAGAAATGATGTGTTGATCAGTGTTGTGAAATGCATGTACAAACTTCTCCCTCCCCAGCAGGTTTGTTACTCAGTAAACCTGCACTAATAGGTAGGAGTGGTGGTGTCTTTGCAGTGCCACATATACAAGGATGGCATCTCTTTTGCTACAAATTCCATTTAATGTGATAATTGTTGTACATGTTTATTAGCACTGTCTCAGTAGTGTCTTGTTGACAGCTAGATTAAAATTTGGTTACTCTAAATTAAAGGATGTCTGATTGATCTTCCAGTAGTGTGTCTTCTCCTTGTAGTGACAGAAGAGAGCTGTAGCATTATTCTAGTCACTGACTTGAAAGATTAGTGCCAGGATGCAGCTAATTACATATCTTTGGATGGGTGAGGAAGGTGTTCCTCAGGCCAACACCTAAGGAGATCATGGCTTCTATTACTGTGTTGTAGAAGTATTTAAAGCAATATTGTTAAGTTACTCCAAGATGAAACTGAATGATCTTTCTGTATTATTTTCCTAGCAAGTGTTAAAATGTTTCCTAGCAAGTGTCAAACATGTGCAGACTAGGGATGACAATTGGGACTTTACTGTGTTTATAGAAAGTCATGCTTCTCAAATTTACTTTCTGAGCATTTTTATTTTTACTTTGTCAAGTCTCTTTGCATTCTTTGGTTCACATTTATGGGCATAAAACTTTCAAACTGCCATGCATTTACATTGTAACTAGTTTCTGCTACATAATTCTTAAAATTTGCTCTTCTTTGTACATAGTTTTATAAGTTACAAAGCAGCTGTAGTGAAAAAGTGAAGAAATAAACGGAAGAAAATATGTTTTCCTTTCCTTTGATCAAGGATGACTGAGGCAGATCTGCCTGCAGTATGACAGGGTTCTTGGAGACATAGGTAACATCTCTCAATTAGTCTCTCTTGCCCCACCCTAGTAAGGAAGAAGGTTTTATGGGGGTAACAAGCATTAAATAGTGCTTACACCATGACTGTGGCCAGTACCTACTAGTTCTGTTTAAGATCTTGTTTCTGTAAAATATTTCTTTTTCCTTCCTCTGTGCCTCCCTCTCCCCTACCTTTTGAAGCCTTTAAGAAATAATCCACTCTTACATGTGGAAACTCAAATAACTTCAGAAAAGCTGATTAGAAACAAGATTAGGAAATAGTGAGAAGAGAGTCACAGTAACTTACTTTCTTGGCTAAAGCTTATAATCATGTGCCTGATTTACATTTAGCTTGCACAGATGCATGCAGCACTTACTGTCTGTAAAACTGATGACCTCAGTGAATAAGTGCATGTTGATGATTTGATTCCATCTTAAGCAACTGCTATTTCTTGTATGGGTAGCATTTTATTTTTGCCATCACAAATCAATTTCACACTTTAATATTCTGTTGATCATGGTAAAGCTGGTTCAGTTGTAGAAGGGGTGTAAATATCCTTTGTTTTCCTCAGACTAGTTACTGTATTATCTCTTTATGTACACTAAAATGGTAAATTGATGTGATGCCTATAAGAATATTCTTAACTTAGCACTCTAATTCTAAATTATTTCTCACAAGCCTTCTCTATGGGGGAAAAGAAAATAAAAAGGGAGTAAAAATAAATTTGAAGCTTCTTGGCAGGTAATTAAATGTCAGTTTGAGAGAAGAGTGGGACTAGTAGGTAGTTTTGGTAGTCAAGGGCTCCTCCATGGTCTGCCCTCCCACAGGGGGCCCATAGGCTTGATGCTGCAGGTGATCTGTTCCTTTTCTCAGCAATTATCTCTGAGCCTCACCTAATGGTGCTTCACCATCTCTTTTTGGGAAGGAACAGGCAGATGACAGATAGTTGACAGATAACTAAAGTTATTTTTAACTTTACTTTTTAACTGGACTTAGTCCAGTGGAGATCAAATGTGAAAATGAAATGCAGTGTCTGCTATTGGACTTTGAAGGATTTACTAATTTATAATTAATTAATAATTTAACAGAATACTTGTATTGTTTGATCTAATAGGATCTTACTGTCAAAACTTCTAGTGGTTTACAAGGTTGTCTAGGACACTATAAAAATACATATAATACATATGTAAATACTGTTTTACTTGAGAGAGTATTATTATTCAATTCCAGTATTGTATAACATAATATTCTGTCTAAAAATGTCTAATTATGTAATTGCCTTGAGACTTTGAGCACTGTCCTACTTGAGAGCTGCTAATGTTTCTTGTGTTAAAAATAATTTCTTTCATTAATGGATTGCTGTAAGTACTATTAATTGGTGTTTATGATTCCATCTTTTTTCCTAATGCACAAAATGTTTCTGTTTGAACATACTGGTACTTTTAAGTATTGTGCCTTGTGCTACACAAGTGGCTTTTATTTAAAAATACACATTTAGAATCTATGGTAGATTTTGCCAGATTGGACATGTAATGTATTTGAACTTGTGAAATTGGACTGCTGAGGACAAAAGGTTGAAATGGCTTCAAAAGGCTCTGGATGGTTTTAGAATCACAAGTACATGCTAATAGTTTGTACTGAGAAAGAACAGGATGCAACCTGTAAAAACCTTTCACTGCTACTCGCAATTTCCCCCATTTGTTTTGCCTGGTGGTAGAGTCAAGGGTGCTGAATGCTCTCGAGATGGACATCACAGACTCCCTCACTGTTAGGACGTGTCTGTGTGATTATTTCATCTAGTTTCCTCAATTAACATGTTCTCTCTGTTGCCTAGTCCTGCAAACACATTTGTATTTACATAGCTGTAAACATATATTGCAGAACAACTCGTATGTCTGTTATGATAAAAAATAGGCCACAGTCATTTACTCTGGATGAAGATGCTTTAGATCACTAACTCTGTTCTTTTAAGTTAGTATGAAGTGATCAGCATGTTGTTTAAGCAGAAACTGTTTAATGAAGACTCGTGTACATACATTAAAGAGTGAGAGAAAGGTGTTGGCATTTAACAAGTGTGCATGCATTTATTATTTAAGTTATGCTTCTTAAAAGGGAAAGCAAAGCATCCCTTAAGAAAAATCACTTTTGAAAGCTTTTCTGCTTCCAGAAGTTGTAAGTTTGTATCCCACGGAGCTTCATTATTCACTGGTTGGCATAAGAAATTGATTATGTGTTCCATCTTTACTTTCAAGTTTCTGGGGAGTAGTAGGTTGGTCGTAGCCAAAGCAAACTTTAAAATAATAACATTATTTCAGTGGAAGCTGGAACGAACTAGACTGACACCTTCTGCTCATATGAAGCACACTAAGTGAAATCATCTTCTAAAAATGCAGCCACAGAATGTAGGTGGTAAGCAGTATCTGTTGTTTAAGCCTTTGGCTGGAAAACTTAGATATGCAGAACTGGAGCAGCTTTGTTGACATGATGAATGTCACAAGTACTCATGCTGCCTTAGCATTTCATATGTGGTCACGTAGAATAGGTGTATTTATTCCAAATAGCTATCTCATGGTCTGAAGCTGAAAAGTGTGATAAGGGTTCAATTTCCACTAAAAACTGTAGTTAGCAGAGTAGTAACCAAAACCATAAGATCTTTTCTCCTTTTTCCACATGTGCATGCTGAGCTGTTGGTCTCTGGCATAGTTTTGCTGCAGATATGTCCAGAAAATTATTAGCCAGATATTTCTATAAGTGGTACACTCTATGATAACTTTGCTGACTCTAGGTTTGCAGAATTTTCCTCCTACAAAGAGCAACTTCTCGAAGTGGACTGATTTATTTTCAGAATTTACAGTAGGTTGATTAATAATGTCTTTAAACATTTAATGGAGAAGAAGCAACAAGATTAGCATTTTAATAGCTGCTTAATTATGTCAGTAGCAGGTGGTATATTTCAAGTAATAATATATTTTAATAGATAAACTTTGAAGTTTTTTGTGTCAAGCTCTGGTTTGTTTGTCCTGATACAAGTTTTCATGTGTCATATTCTTACTGTACATATTAATGACTGCAGTGAAACAGAAGGGAATAATTTCTTAAAGGTTTTAGTAACAGAGGAAATGATGCCAGTAAATCTCAATGACTTATGATATCTAAAACTTTTGCCATGTTGCTACTATTACTTTAAAAGGAGCTTGGGGAAAAATACTGAATATAGAAATTGTCTTGTAATTTTTAAGCTGCAATCATAAACTGTGTTGCTGTTAAATTGTCCCACATTATCGTGAAGGACGATGAATATGAAATTTTTCTTTCAATTTATGGCAGGAATAAGCTTTTAGCTTTTTTTTGGGGGGGGGAGGGGAGGTGGGAAGCTTGGAAGGCTTTCTACTGCCCAGGTGACTGAGGTCTAATGCAAGTTAGCTATTGCTTTTCCCAGTCTTGTCTCTTACCTCTGTAATGGCTGTTGCAGGATGGTTTCTGGAAACCTGGGTGAGAAGTAAACTGTTACAGTTCATCATATTGGTATCATACTGGGGAAGATAAAGGTAAATATAAACTGATTATCAGTTGTCTAAAATTTTGCATCACTCAATTTAAAGACAGACTACACAAAAAGCCTTTTATTGGCTCAGTGTTCTTTCTTCCTGCTTTATATTAGCAGTAAAGGTAGGAGAGTTTAACACCTTTCATTGAGTCTGACCTTCTGTGAAGTTTTTATGCTAGAGGAAGAAACAGACTCTTGAAAAAAGCATAAAATGTAATCTGTCTTCATTTGATAGTATATTTCAACAGCTAATAATCCCTCTGCTAAAACTTCATGTCTGTGTTTGTGATTAGAATTTGACTTTGGCTTCCACTTAAAGGAAAAGGGCAGGAGATGACTTTGCAAAAGAAATCAGTATTATTTCATATTTTCTTTCTGGGAATGCATTTAAAACTAAAACCCCACACAATAATTTTTATTAAATGCTTGGATTGATGTCTTAAAATCTTGTGTTATGACTGTCTTCCTTAGTCCCCTCACAACTCTAATCTTTTTAAGAAGGAGATAAACACTTATGGATTTTTTCAGTGATCTATATATGGGTAAAATGCCCTCTTCTTTATTTATATGCTATTGATTGTGCTTCAAGATGCATGTCACAATTTGTTGCAGTTGAGCTCTTGCGTTCAGTTCCTTACCCTTTATGACCCTGAGACCTTTTTCTGGGCCAAAAGTTTTTTCAGTCTGGTATTTACCCAGTATTCAAGGCACAGCTTTGTAGTCTTTTTCTGGATGCATAAGCCAAGATTTGGCTAAAAAAATCGTAATAAATTCTGAACAGCATGCTTTATCAGCTGTTCCAGAACTCTTTGGTGATGGCCCAGTTTTTTTGTTCACTACAGTGCCAGTTTTTGTGTTGTCCATAAATATAATTAGCAGTGAGTTTATACAGGCTTCCACATCTTTCAGCAAAATGTTGAGTAGTCTTCAACCTGGTTATGGTCCCAGAGGAGCTCTCCATGTATTTCTACTCAAGTACAGTTCTTCTGTCATCATTAGTTTTTGAGGTCTCCTACTTAGGTTTTCTTAATGAAACAAATGTGTCCCCCCCAAAAAAAAGTAAATTAAAAACTTGCCTACCCTATCCATTAATTTCTACACTTTTTGTTTGGTTTTTTTGTGTGTGTGTCTTATTTTGGCCTGTCTAACTCAGACTGGTCTGCCTATACAATATAAGTAACATGGTGGCTTTGCAGTAATGGTGCAACATATGCACCCTTCTGGTCAGTTGGGTTTGGTGCTGTTTTGATTCACTGATGCTAAGTAAACATGAGAAGTAATGTTCTTCCAGGATCCTTGTTGGGGAGTTTTCCATGCCTGGTATTTTTAAAAGTTTGTATTTTGCTTGATGATGATTAAATTGTCATCAGCTACAAGTAGACTACAACATTTTGTTCTTAACCCTGTTAAACTCTGTTCAAATTGAATGGTGCTAGTGATGGTGTCTGGTTGCTTTCTAGCCTGCTGTGGCTATAGAATATGTTTTGTGAGAGAATGGCTTTAAGCTTTCATGGTATGCAGAGGATATCGTATTTTCTGTCTCCTTTTTTGAAAATATGGCATGGTTCATTAGCTTTGTGCTAAACTATGATCAAAGATAAAATGTTAAAAATCACAGGTTTGACTAGACATTAAAAATAAGCTCTCTTCTGTTAGTTCTGTCTCATTGTTTTGAAAATGGCAGTGCTTTTGTCACACAGCTAAAAATGGAATTTCACTGATAGGTGGAAAGGAAAATAAAAAATACAAGCTGCATCTCTTGGCTTCTCCATCTAAATTCAGATGGTGTTGAGGACTTGAACTGCCAGCTTCCAGCACTGGGTGACTGCAACAGGCAAATTAAAATTCTGACACTGGAGTGGTGTTGGGACTGACTCAGCTGGTATTTGGCAGCAGTCCTCTCCAGGTTATGCAGAGTTGGCTGGAGGAATCCGGACAAGCGTGTCTGTATGTGTCTCACCAGATCCCCACTTCAGTGAGTTCCCTGCATGCTGGAGCCCCTCGTGTACCTTCAGGGGAGTTCCCACAGAGCACTTTGTGAGTAACCTCTCTTCCCCTTGGCATTTGTGCACCGTGTGAATATAATAGAACGAGCCAGAGCTGGTCTGTGACCTTCTTTTACGTTTTCAAATGGCAACACTCACTGAGCAAGTAAAACCCCTCAGTGATAGCAGCATGGTATATAGAAATCAGTGAAGGAATGGAGCCCAGACTCCAGCTGTACAGCAGTTTCAGCAAATGTAGCTGGTTGAGCCAGCTCCTGAGCAGCTTGGCCAGTAATGTTTAACAAGTGTGCACAATGAGTAAGGAGGAATGGAGGAAACGTGCTGGTTGTTTTCATGGTAAGAGAAACAAATCTGGATTGTTGTTACAATTTGGCCCAAACTTAATAGCTGCGATGTGGATACTGCTCAAACCCGTGACATTTCCTTTCTCGACAGCCCTAATTCCTGCCAGCAGATGTTGATTCAAGAAAGAACCCAGATTTCTAGGTTTTTTGATCCTTTTAGAGTCGGAGATGACAAAGCACGACGAAGCCGGGGCCACGCCCGGAGGCCAGAAGGCCGGCCTCAGGTAGCGGGAGGCTCGCTGAAGGGGGGCTTGGTTCAACCCCGGCGGGTGGGCCATGCCCGCCGTGCCCTGTCCGAGCCGCCCTCCTCGCCTTCCCCACCGGCCTGAACATAGGAGCCGGGCGGCGGCGTTCGGCCGCAGGGGGCCGGGCCCAGCTGCGGGGCGGGGCCGCCGCTCCCTATGCCGTCACGAACGGGCGGGCCCCGGCGCTCGTCGGGCTGCCGGAGCGGCTGAGGGTGCGGGGCCGGCGGCTGCCGCGGGGCGGGACCCGGCCAGCCGGGACTGCGGAGGTGAGCGAGGGACGCTTGACTCCGAGGGCGGGGGGGGGGGGGAGCTGCCCCGCCAGGCTCTGAAGAGAGGTCCGAAGGGGGAAGGTGCGTCTGCGGGGCGAGGGCCGGGGCCGGCGGGTCGCCTTAGGGCTGAGGCGGGAGGCGCCGCTGACAGCTGTGAGCGGTGGGGGCGGACGTTGGGAGCAGCGCCTTGGTGCCGGCCACCTTCCCTCCGGTACCGGCCGCCTTCCCTCCGGTACCGGCCGCCCTCCCTTCGTGCCGGGCGCGCACCGCCGAGCCCCCATCTTGGTCTGGCCCTGGCACCCCGGGGTTTGCTTCGTGCCGCGTCGCCTTTTCGGTCATCGTTGTTGTCACCTGCAGCGCGCTGCTGCGTCTGACGGGGTAAAATGCATTAATGTGTTGTTAGGCGTTTATCTTTTGTGAAGGTTCGTCCTGAGCGTCTCCCTGAGCCGGGCTGGGCTGCTGTGTATAAATAGGAGCGTATAAACAGCTGGCTCAGGAAAAAAAAAAAAAGATATCTAATTTGTTTAATTTGTTACTTAGGGGACTGCATGAAAGCTCTAGGGCATTCCTGCTTCCAGGTATTTTTCTGATAGCCGTTCTTTTCCATATTAACTGTATGCTTGGTTTAAGTCTTTGTGCCAGGGCGTGGGTTTGTACAGCAGCTGGCAGGCCCTGTGCCCCTGAGAAATTTGTGACCTGCCACATTCAGTGTTTGCGGTGGCAGGGTGACCCCAAGGCGAGGTGGTGTGGTTGGGACCTCAGGAGGTGTTACTTACCCCACACCTGTGGGCTTTGGTGCTCTGAAGGAGTCACAGAAACATTTGTGCGTGTGGGAGGCCCCGTCCTGAGGCGGGGTTGTTTCTTTGGGGTTGCCAGCGTGAGTTTGAAAAAAGTGAGGTTCAGAGGGTCTGTTTGTGGGTGCTGTCCCATGCCGTGTGGTGCACCCACGCTCCCCAGTGACATCCGCGTTTTCAGCAGCAATGGCATCGTTTGGAGAACAGGGATTAAAGAGCAGAGCAAACGAAATGCACTGTAGAAAGTGATAGGATGTTTAAGAACCCAATGGGATGGTTATTAACCTCCCTTAATTTATTCTAGACCAGCTTTTATGATTTCTTTCCCATGAAGAGAAGCCTTAAAAGGAAGCAGATTGTATGTTTCATTTGGTGCATATTTTGGATTTTTGCCTCTTTATAAAGCTAGAGTGTGTCTGTGAACTATAGTAGCAATGCCTTTGCACTGTCTTTGCAGTAATGATGCATCATCATCTGTTTCACATGGCTTTGATGGAGCAGTGTAAGAGTGAAGTTATAGCTCTGTCCCAGTGGCAAAGATTTTCCCCCATACAATAAGCAAAGTCAATATATGCTGCTCAAAGCTCAGAGTGGACTGTGTGTGCTACATAGATGGCAGAGGGGCTTTGGCCAGTGCAGTCAAGCACTCTGGAGCCAGTAGCTCTCCATCTGCAGGCCGGTATCATTCTTTCTGCAGAAATCTGTAGCAGTGTGCTGGCCTACATTATCAGTAGGGAACTAGCTGGGAAGCTCTTGCTGGATTACTTTTTAAGCAGCAGAAGCTGAGGCTCTTGTGTGTTTGCATGTCTCTAAACTCTAAAGCAAGGGAGATGAGCTTGCAGAACCCTGTTGTCCTGGAAACAAGGGTATTTGCTTCCACTTGAGGAACAGCTGTTTACTAATGCTTTTTTCAAAAGCTCTTAATTTTAAAACTTAGTAAGGTTTTCCCTGCTTTTGAACAGATTAATTCAGTGGGCTGCCTTTCTTCTAGGAGCTCAGAGGACCTTCAGAAGGAATGTGATATCTTGCCAATTTTTTCCCAATTCTTTCTGAATATCTAGGCAAATGTTAGCAGGGAGCACATGGTGGGGAACATATGTATTTTTGGCAAGAACTTGAAATCAGTATTTTTAAATTTAGAGGTTCCGGCATTTTCTAGACTTTGAGATGGATGTGACCTCTTTTATTTGCTGCTCCCTTCTGGCAGTACCAAGTTGTTGGCAAATCATAATTTCAGTGCTGTTTTCAAGTGTCTGTATTTAGGCTGTATGACTTCTTGATAAATGACAACTTTGCCTGTGATTTAATTTATATTTAATGAGCTAATTTTAACTCATAGTGGCTGGTAGTTTGTATAGACCAATGAAGAAAAAAAAGATCCCTTTGAAAATGTGGTAAAGGAGCCATGTGATCTTCAGAGGGTGTTAGGCTCCAGAGGGTGTTACTGAAAACAGTGATCACACTTCTGCAGAAACTTATTTACTTCTGTCTTGCTTGCTGTCAGCTGAGATGGAAAGGTGTACCCCTAGGTTTGTAGAATTTTCAGTTTTAAGGTCTCAGATATATTGAAGATAGGACATCCTCAGCCATCTCTTAGACCTGTTCAAGTGCAGTCTGGTTGCACAGGTGCTGTAAATACAGGAAGTTCTCCCTGTGGACTGAAATGATTGTTAGGAGAAATGGCTGCTCTGTTTCCTACACATTCTGGGCTCCTTTATTTCTGTATTACTGTACTGGAACTGAGAAGGAAAATAAAGCAACCAAGGATCTTTTTGGTTCTTGTTTCCTTGTTAAGAATTAATTGAGGCTTCTGCTGGGTGCTTTGTTACAGCAAATTTTAATTACCCAATTGCTAGTATGCAAGATGATTCTTTAGAGTATAAGAATACCTGTTAGACCTCATTTGTAGCTTACTTTGTGGGAAAAACTTCTCAGTTTCTTGCCTGGATGGGGGGAGCACTTGCCTTGCTTGGAGATGAGGTTTGAAACCTCTACCTGTTGTTCTTGAACAGAGACAGGAGATATAATCCCACAGGCAGCATAGCTAGGAGCTCTGTCTGATGTTTGCTTTGCTTCTGCTTGTCACTTCCCTTCCTGTTTCTTTTCTGACAAACTGAATTTCCTCTCTATTGTTGGGTTATCTACCTAAATCTCAAACAGACATCCTTTGCAGAAATGTTAGAAAATGTTGACCTTAGAAGAAGGAAGGGTTGTATCTATCTCGTCCACATCAGTCTGGCAAATAGGCATAGCCTCCAATGTGTTTAAATCACACCTGTTGCTGCTTACCCTAATATGATAAGCTCTGTAGTACCCATGAGGCTGATTGTTCTGGCTTTCACATAGAAGGAGGATTTTCCCTTTCCTGCTTCACAGCCATTTCCTGCCACTGCTCCCCTTCCTTTGCTTTCCATGTTCCCTGTAGGCAAATGTCACTGCAAATTGGCAGCGTGTGAGGCAAAACCAAAGAACAACCAAGGCAGTGCAGGCTGAGAATGAAGTGTGGACCAGGTAAAGTAAGAAAAATATCAGGGGCACTTATAAAGGAAGGATGTGGTTGCAAGGAGAGTGTGCCTTGTCTGAACAGGGAGTGGTAGGGTCATAGCCAGCTTCTGTGGTTTCTATGGCACACAGTAAGAGAGGTGTGCAGGAGATAATGGAGGGCAAACTCCCAAGGCAGTTACTGCGGTATTTTCCCTGCTTTAGAAACTGGAAATAATAATGGCATTGCATCAGCCAGTGCAGGTGGACATTGTGCTTCTGCATCTTTCATCTTGGGCCAGCCACTTTTCTGTCTGTCACAGAGGAAACGGAGGTGCCAGCTTTTCAGAAATGTTAGCACTTCTTGAAAACAACATTGGCAAACTATAATAAAATATATTCCTTCACCAAAAGGCTCTCTGGCTGTTTATACTTCCACTAAGTGTGATTTCTTTAACTTATAGTATTTTTACCAAGCACAAAATAAATAGTTAACAGGGAAATTTAAGCATTAAGGTATGTCCTAACATAGCGAAAACCATCTTGATGAAATACAAGAGTGTAACATAGTTTCCCCCCTAATCTCCAGGCAAGTTGAGATCTTGATCTTGAGTGCCAAGGATTTATCTGCAGCCAAAGTTTGTGAAAACGATTCTGCGTTCTCTAAAAGTACTCATCAAGCACAGCAGTGCCTTATCACTAAGACTGTGTATGAAATCAGCAAGGTATGTTGGAGAAGACAGTTTTTTAAAGGTTATGTGTACACCTGACCCATTCATGAGAGCGTAAGCCCTTTGATGTTGTATTTCTCACTCAGGCTTGCATCTTGCTTGTGGTCTTGCTACTCTGCCACGCTAAAAGAGAATCCTGTTGCGTGAGATAGGACACTCTAAATACAGCTCTGTTCCTCCAGTTTGTTGCAGACAGAACAGATTTTGTGGAGGAGTTAACTGAGTGAGGTGAAAGGGAGTAGCATGGGAGTAAAGTCTCTGGATACAGAGAAGGAAAGTGAAGGGAAAAGAGTGGGGAGGATGAGAGAGTAGATGGCCTGTGTGAGAAAGAGGAAAGCTAGTGACAGAAAAATGTAGCCAGTATGCTTCTAATCTATGTTTCATAGCATTTGCCAGTGGAACATTTTAAGGTTGCTTCTGCAAGAAAAAAACTGGGGGGCTCTGAATCTGTAGTTCTATCTGGGTTGTGCTTGGGGACAATGCAAAAGCAGGGGCTAGGCTTTAGAGCTAGGCTCTCCTGGCAGATGCATCCCAAACCTGCTGAGAATTCTACTGTAGAGAATTCTACAAATGAAACCGGTGTCTGTGAATGCCTCTGCACATGCTCAGTTCCTTCTTTTCTACAAGGTTAAGAAGGGCAGATAAACTTTTTGCTTGACTGGCTGCTTTACCTGGTGGTATCACTGAGCTTTTTGTAACTTCATTCCAGCTACAGAAGCATGTGCAAGCAAAGTTAATTGTTCTTATAAAGAATTTGGAAGCCTGGAATTTCTCCTTGTGATGAGTAGGACAGGTCACTAAGGAAGAAATTATGGCTAACAGTGGAGGCAGAAAGAATACTAGATTTGCTGTAGATTTGTTCTTCCAGTCATTCCCTGTCATTAAATCCATTTTGTTGGAGAAAATGCAATGCATACTGCTAGGGTTAGGCATAGAATCTTTCTATAATCCTGCTTTGAATTTGCTTTAAGCCTTAAACCTTGTCAGTCTGAAGCTCGGATTCAGGCTTTAGAAGAATTGTCTAGTTTTTGAGAATTATTAGGTTTCAAAATTAAATTGCTTTGTATAAGGTATCTTAAAAATACTTGCCCGTCAGGGTCACCATTTGTCGCAACGAAGGACGGGGAGACGGTTTGATGCAAACCAGATTCCGATTTATTAGCACTTTTGCATACAATTATATACCTTATTTCTTATCACTACAGAGGTGTTGAAAATTACTCAATTGGTCAGTTACTGCTAACATGGCATTACCTAATACTACTTTGATTGGTTAATTAACGATCCTGACCTAATAAGGAGGTCCGGTAATTACCTAATGCTTAGCAAGTTTTATTATCATTACCGTTAACCTTGCTTCTCAGCACTTTCTTAGGTTATCTTATGCTATTCCCACTTAACAAGGAGCCATGTCTCCATGATATCTCATGGTTATGTCTTTGGAGACTTTTCAAAGCAATGTTTGCACAGAACTTTGCCATGGCTTAAGTGATAGCCAGTTTGTTGCAACTAATTGCTCTGTGCTAATGGTACACGCTGACCTCGCTTCTTGCATATCCACACTTGCCTGCTTGAAGACTACTCTTCTTTTTCCAAGTCTTTTTCTACATTTCTCTGTGATGTTTTAAGGAAATAATTCTTCATAGTATGCTAGGCAGTTCATAGCACTCTTTCGAAAAACAAGTAGTAGGGTTTTTTTCAGTGTTGCTCAGAGTAGCTATTAATAGACTTTTCAAAGTTTGTGGGTTTTTTCTCTTTATTTTTTTTTTATTTTTTTTTATTTTTTTTTTTCCCTTACCCACCTGGATTTCTCTGTGAATCTTGCTGCATTTTGTCTTGCCATGAAAAATTCTTTTGATCCTGTAGCTACTTTTTCCATTCACTAGACTGGAAATTACTGCCTCCCAGAGCAGGGAGGGTAGAATGAAATGTGTGCCTGAGCTTCAGCAACTTCAGTGTAAAATTCAGCAGCTTAATTTAAACTATGGGTTTGACATTTCTGAAGAGTGCTTGATCTGGTCCATTGACTTTGCTTGAGAGGCTGCAAACTTGAACAGCAGTGTGGTAATATTAATATCTTCAGTCACCAGAGCTACTTGCTAAGCTCTGTGTGCTATTTTTCTGTTATGTTTTTACCATGAAGTGATAAGTATTAGTACATTGTTAATTGTGATAGCAATTCTGTGAATATCAGAATATATTGAGCATTTTTTTTTTTAAAAAAAAAAGTGCTTGTCTATTGCCTTGTGGAAGATGCTACTTATGTAGAAGCCTGTAGGGCATTTCTCAAGTGATTTGTGAGGATGGACATTACCTGCACAAGAGAATTATATTGTATCTTATCTGTTCAGGTTTTTATGGGCCACTTTTTAAAGTTTGAAATTGTACAGTATCACACAAAGAGATATAGCAACAATTAGAATCATTTAATGCAAGACCAACAGATAATAACACCAGTAGGAAAGTCATGTACGTCTGTGCATGTTTAAAAGTTGGTGTCACAGCTGGAAGCTAGGAAGTAGTGTTGGGAGACACTTAACTACCTGTGGACTTGTGAACTTCCTTTGCTGTCCAGTTTCATACTTATACACACATGGATGAACACAGTCCTTGAGGTTTTCTAGTGATCACAACTTCTGCTCCCAAAGTGTGGGTGGACAATCTGTCATTTCTGGGATGTGGGGAGGTGTTTGGCACAGTTGGTTCCATGAGTGGTGGTCGATTCTACCCTCTACAAGCAAGACACTTATAGGTACCAAGACAACATTTTAAACCTCAAATGATCTTCACTGCTTACAAACTATCTGGCTTAAAAGAGTAATCCATGTAACCACAGGGTGGCATCATGGTTTCCCAATGATGCTAAATCTTTAGTCAGATGACTTTTCTGTGTTGTTTTTAGTGCACTGGAGGAGCCTAATCTATGGCTGAACTGCACAGTAAAGGACCATGGTGAGTGTAACAGCTTTATTTGTTGCAGAAATTGGAAACTGTATAGTGATCAAAGAAGGGGCTTAAGGAAGAGGAGGACACTGTTTTCTAATTGAGAGCTGCATTCTTCCAGAGGCCTGGAACACAACCCTGCCACTCTCCACAGTTCCTGTGAGGTACAAGGCAAGGCTTTAAAAATTGTCCTTTTGCTGTTGATCTGTACAATATTTCTCAGGTTTTGTATGCCTGACTTAAGGACTAGTTTCAGTTTTACAGAACTGCTAAACTCTCCCAATTTCTGACCTTATTGCTACCCCCAGACCTCAGTCCTGGTTTTCTGACATCTGTATTTTTGTAAGCCAACTTTGTCAGTATTGTTCTTCAAATCTGTTGCTTCTTCTCCTATGCTTTCAGTTTGGATATTTTTTCTCCTGCTTTGGAATTTGGTATTTCTTTTGCTACTCCTGAAGGCTTGTCCTAGAGATTTTGTTGGCCCAGTTCATGATGTTGAATGATTATTAAAAGGAATTGTTTTCCCAACTCCTTCAGCTGGAGCAGTGAGACCATAATGCAGTGCACACCTGTGGAAATCAAGAGTGGTCAGTTTTTTGGTGTCTTTGGAGATTTTAGTTGTTACTGAATCTCTGCTGGATCTGGTTGTACTGAGACTTTTAAAAGCAATAGGATAGAAAGGAAACATTGCCAGTTTTTGACTAAAGTTATGCAAAACATTTTTCTTTTAGCCCTTGTTCCTGGCAGCAGCTGAAGTGTTTTAGTTGAAACTAATGATTATTCTTTAAAAATCAGTATGAGGAAAACATTCAGCATGAAAAATTTCTGGGCATACACTTTGGGAAAATGTAAGCAACTGAAAACAGTCTTGAGAAGCAGTGCTGAGCAGCCATAGTGATATGTAGTGATGCTACTGGTCTCAACTTCTGATTGCTCCTTGTGTGCTTAAGGATTAGAATGCATTTTACCAACTATTCATTCTCTTCATGTGAACCTATGTATCTCAGCTATTGTGTAGTGACACAACAGCAGGATGTTTGGCATGCAGTGGCAGGTAGAAAGTTTTTAAAACATGGGACAAGTGATAGCATGTAAATGACTTGCTGGAAAATGGGGGAAATCTTGTGTAGCAAGGAACTGCTTTCAGTGTTAACAGAAATTTTTGTACTCTTCCCCTTTGGATAAGAATAAGTGGAAATGTTGAAGTGCATCTTTGCTTTGATGTATACCAAAACTATTTCTCTCCCCAAACAACTATGAGGAGGCATTTATTGAGCACCAACTCAAAAGGTATGGCTGCTGCCATCTAAGTGGTCTGCATTACTTAAGTTTCTCATTTTTTTTGATCAAGTAAGGAACAGACTTCATTTTACCAATTTTGTAAGATTGGAGACATCTGCATATGTTCTGGTTGAATCTTTTCTATAGTATGTTTATTCTGGCATGGACAGATTACCTAAGAAAAAATATTTTTCCTGTTAGTTTCACCTAATCTATACTTTAGTAAAATTAGCCTTTCCAAGAACTATCAGGAAGAACTGTATTTCTGCTAGAAGTACTAATGACTACAGTAGCAGTGCCTCAGATGCAGGCTTCCAATGTGAGCTGTAGGCTTACTGCTTTACTTGAGCTAAAGATGGATGTGGAACAACCCTTTTTAATTCTACATCAGGTTCTTATGTAGCTTTCTATCTTTGTAATTTCTGTGTCATAGTGTCTGAAATGTTCTGTGCTTAATATATTAATGGTAGGTTACAGTTCTGTGTTCCCAGGAGACTGTTCAGCTGGGAGAAAGCAGTCTTTTATGACCAGAAGGTTATATACTCTATAAAAAGAGAGAATAGCAAGATTTTGTCAGATGAGAAATCTATGTGAAAGCTCCTATAGTGAGTAAATCTGCATCGAGAATTTTGAATGTATGTGCTCCATTACAGTTTGAGAACATTTCAGACTAAACAACGAATTAATATATTGAATGAACATGCCTGCATAAAACATCTAGCAGTTCTGTTATATAGCACAAGTAGCCCAGTTACAAGAGTCATAAGTGTCCAGATGCTGTCAGAAACTGGGAACTCCACAAACCTGCAGGCTTGGATGTGAAACAAGCAGTTGTATTAAAGTCTCTAGTTAAAAAACAGAATGCTGCTAAAAGTGGACTGATGAGATGTAACTAAAAGCATTAGAAGGCATCACAGGGTCACTTTTGGCCCTTTAATAGTGCCAAATGGCCCTTTACTGTGCTGCTTTACAGTGTACAATACTTGTTACTTCTCAGCTGGATTATACTGCTCTGGGAGAAGAGATGCTGTTGGAGTTGAGGAGGCTTCTTCTCTGCTGTATAGAAGTAGCTAAGCACAGGGAGACTGAGAGCTGCTCTGATAACACTGCTCTGCAGCCCTAGCAGAAAGCAGGTACACAGGGAGACAATTAGTAGGGAATGAGCTGTGGGGATCAGTGTTTTTCTAGTGAGATACCCCTTCTCAGTAAGAGCAGTGAAAAATTCTAGTGTTTTGTTCTGTAAATGTCCTGTCTCACATAGATGTTTCAGGGGCTGAAGACTGTGCATAAGAATATAAATTCTTTATATCTATGGTTCTCTTATGTTGCCTTTATGTTCTGTTTCCCTTCTATAGCTCTGAAAGGATAAAAGCATGTTTTCTCTTACCTCAGAATTAACTCAGGGTAACAGCAGAGTGTTATATTACCATCTTGCTGTAGCACTCCAAGCTTGCATTGAACATCTCCTGTCTAGGTCTGAAGTGTTAGAATCCCCAGAATGTGTTAGCTCCTGGGCTATCTGCTGTTCTGTAAAAAAAGAAGGCAAGCAGCATACTCCTCTTCACTGATGTGTCTGTGAGCAGGATAGTTCATCCTAGGAGTTATCATTGGAACCTCTCTTCCCTTCCATACCACATCTGACAGCTAGGAGTTGGAGACACACAGTGGTGCAGCAGTTCTTTGGCAAGGATCTCCCTGAGAGCTTTGAGTCTGAGGGCAGAAATTTATTTTGCTGGAAGTGCACTTTTCTCCCCTCCTGTTTCCTACTTCTTACTCTGGAAATTTGCATTTGGGGCATACATCTGGTCAGTTTTACACATGAGAATGATGGAAGGGGAAGGGAAACAGTTCTCTGAAACTAGTTGTGAGTATCCAATGAAAGGTTCTTTTAGGAGAAGCCATGAGGGTCAAGGCTGAAGTAAAAAAAGGTCATGAGTAATTCTCTCTTGCACAAAGGAGATCATGAGGCCTAGCTTTTACATGCAGCAGCTAAAAACAAGAGTCATGGACTGTATGTGGCAGTAGTATTATCAACCTTGAGCATCTGGAAATCACAGGAAGCCTTCCACATTATGAAGGTTGTTGAAAGAATCCTTCCCATAGGCTTTATATTTGTCTTCACATTTCAGAAGCTTTTGGGTACCTCCCTATCTTGACGGTCCCCTTTCAATAATATTGACTAAATTGGTATGCTGTGTGGTCACCTCATATTCCACTGTTTCTGAGAATCCTCATGTCTTTAGATTTTTTTTGTGCCTGTGAATGGTGCTGAATAAGTAGTGTGTGTCCTTCCCTCTTTACGAGTTAACTTGTAAGGCATCTTTACAAGCTCTATTCTGATACTGGTAAGATGAAAGATTTTGTCTATGTGTAGTACATGCTTCAATGACCTAAGACTTTCAGGACAAGCCAGAGTTCTACAAAACCTCTGTGTTTCTCTTAGGCTTTTCACAGTGATTATGAGGATGTGCAAAACTCACTTTTATTTGGCTTCTCAGTTGTGCCCTGTGATAGAACGAAGGGCAGTGGGTTCAAGATAAAGCACAGGAAGTTCCACCTCAATATGAGGAAGCATTTCCTTACTGTAAGGGTTACAGAGCCCTGGAACAGTCTCCCCACAGAGGTTACGGAGTCTTCTCTGGAGACTTTCAAGACCTGTCTGGATGCATTTCTGAGTGACCTGCTCTAGTTTTGGACCTTCTTTGGCAGGGGGGTTGGACTCAATAATATTCAGAAGAGGTCCCTCCCAAACCCTGACATTCTGTGATTCTAAATACATCTGGATTTATGTAATTGTATATTGTTCATTGTCATAGGGATTTGTGGTGCAAAATTATGCATAGGATGATGCCATCATCAGTATCTGTATGTATGACATATGTCTCAAGGGAGGTTCACTTCACCTAAAATGTGTGAAGAGCTTGGGGAATAACAAAGAAAATATATGTGTTAGCTCCATAAGTAGAAAGGAATGGGGAATTTTTTTGATGGCCTCTTTTTCCTTGTTGCTGCAGTGATGCTTGCAGATTAGGATTAGACTAGAACTGAGACTGTTTGAAACTGAATTGTGTGAAGCCAATGAAGGGTACCTAGAGAGTGTAAGGTGAGAGGTATGGGCTGCCAGTGAAAGTTTAACAGGGTTAGGAGAAGCCATATATATGAGTTCTAGGCAAACACACTTTAAAAGACCGTGATACTGATTTATGAAGAAGATAGGGAAAATATAATTTATCTGTTATTATTTTAATAATGTATTTACTGGGAAGGTGATAATGAAAGACTCTCTAGAATTGTGATGAAAGATCATGAAATTTAGAGAACTACAAGAAACAAGACTTGGAAAAAAAAAGAAAAAAGAAACAAAAAAAAAAACAAGGGGAACTATGAACTCTGGGGGAGCTTTGTTATTACAGATTTAACAGAATTGGTGGTCAGAAAGTGAAAGCACTTTTAAGTCCACAAATTGGGAGGTTTGCATTTCTCAGAAAGAAAACGAAAGGAGAAGCAGCCTTCTGCACATAAATTTTTAGAATACTGAACTAGTGCTTGAAAGGAGTACTTTCCAAGCACATACTTGAGTTAGAAGGTCCAGTGTAGAGGCTGTGTAGAATTTTTAAGTGAAAAGTGATGATTTGCAGTACCTACAGAATTAACCTCATAAAGCAAATCAGGGAAAAATAAAACCTAAAAGTGAAACATGAGGCTCACACTTTGACTACTACAGATGTCCAAATGAAACTATTAATTGCTTATAGAAATAATATGTCACGTTACATGGTTATCCTAAAATACTTTGTCTCAGATGCCTTGATTTTAGTGATGATGATTACTAATATAAACCCATCTTTAATTGTTACTCTGTGTGTAGAAAGAAATATGCAAAATAGCTAATTTCTCAAGAAGAAAAAAGACTACTCAAAACCAAAACCATTGTTGCACAATTGACTGTCAATATATTTAGCAATCTATTGACACCAACGAAGTTTCTTACTGTCCTATCATTGGTATCTGTAGTCATGATCTCATCTTTACTGTTTTCATCAGCTGCAAGATGTACACCAATTTCTTCTCTTTTGACCCAACATAACAGCTTTTTATCCTGACTAGCCACCTGGGTAGGAAATTTTTTTGAAGGTGTGACTCTTGTGCCTGTTGTGTCCTGAGGCTGGAATGTTGGTACAATACAAAAATGTTGGCTTGTAGTCCTTTCTGTCAGGTGCTCTGAGTATGATGGCATGTTGCATGTAAAGGGTTTCTTGTTTCCTGATGAAGGAATATGAGAGGGTAACATTCCATGAGTAAGAAACAAGTCTTGCCCTGCTGCAGGCCAGGTTCTGCATGAGAGTTGGTTCTGGTCAGAGGAAGAGCCTTGGCCTCTCAAGAGCTGTTTTCCACCCTTCCTAAAGAATAAGCCTTCCCTGCCTGTCAAATGGAAGTCAGACCCTTCCCCATCCGGTCACCTCCCAGTTTACTTTGGAAGAGCTGTTTGCACCCCTTTACAAGGTGAGTTGAGGGGGTGTTGAGGAAGGATTTGGTTAATGGTGTTTAGATGCATTGTGTAGGTGGGTGATTACAAGGAAAAGATTTGCTTGAGTTTGCTTTTTTTAGTGGAGAATACGTAGAGTCATGCATTTGTCCAAGGTTATTGTTTGCAGACAGGAGTGAGATGATATAATGATGCAGGATATAGTTGTGCTTTCCTGTTGTGGTACAAGTGGTTGGAATTAACCTGGGTGTGGACCTGGTTTCTCTTTAATGACATGTTGCACAGGGCTGAGTGCAGGCACTGTGAGTAAGGGAATGGGGAGGTAGCTGATGATTGATAAGGAAGATAGAGCTATGTGTTTCCTTTTTATGGTTGGATAGTTTTGTTGTTGCTTTTTTAACATGGTTTTGAGCATTCATTTGAATATTCTTAAATACAATTTACTGAAGATTCGTGTGAGAAAAGGCAACTGTGCCTGTATTTGTATACAGGATGTGCTCATATTTAACAAAATACCAGGATGGTTAATAACCCTCTATTCTTGTGGCAGCCCAGCTAAAGCCATTTTCAATATTGCCTTTCAGGTACATGTCCTGCTGTTCTCTGATTTTACACTAAGAAACTCTGCCATATGCTGTTCAGACCTGATATTCTGTCTCAATGTGCTTCAGATGCTAAAAAAGGTCCCTTCTCAGAGACCTCCTCTTCTGTCACGTATTTGAAAGTGATAGTTTGGTACTGATGTATGTGTATGATGTATTTATCAGGTGCTTAATTCCTCTGCAATTTTCGGTATTCCATGCTAGAAGTGATGGAAATGAGGGCAGAATTTGGACTCAAGAAGAGAAATGTTCCTGTCAGAAATGGTCAGTGTGTGGAAATTGTTGAAAAGAAACTCATGATGAGCAAGGTTTGTAAGATGAGTAGTAAGAGAGTTGTCTCCTCTCTGAAGAACAGGAGGGGCATGAAGCTGATTTTTACAGAAAAATGAGTGAGGGAGGAGGGAGCATGATGAGAGGGACATGCAACACATTGGAAGGCTTTGGAAATGTGATACTGTCATTTGTTTGCACTGTTACTGGCCTACTTTTCCTCTGAAAAGGATTTGTTGTGTGAAAACTCTCCAACCAAGGGCATAGTCCCTTCTAGCAGCAGTGGTTCCTACCTGTTGGAGTTGGAGTTCCTCTGTCATCTGCTTGAACCTGAAATCTTTTGTTGGCAGCAATTCGATCTCTGGTCTTTAAATGAATTCCATATTCAGAACACTAAATGTTGGCTGGCAGATTACAGTGGAGACAAGCTCTCGAATAAGGAGTCACAGAAAATCTGCTGCTGTCTGCACCTCCACTTTGCTGATTCAGCAGTTTTTAATAGCGCACTCTTAATTAACTTTATACCCCACTTCCATTTCTTGGTGCCAAAAGAGTGCTTGAAGCAATGTGGTTTTGTTTCTGTCTTTGGAGTGCTGATTTAGGGCAAAGTTGAAAGAGGAAATGTGGGAAGAAGAAACTTTGGTGCGCTTTGATAACATTTTAAAATTATTGTTTTAAGGTGTGATGTATAAAAATTAGTCTAATCTATATTTTTTATATAAGTCTTGGCTTTTAGTTTGTTGCTAATATAAAAATATTTTGATTTTGTAAATAGTGCATGCAACACACCTGAGCTAGCATTGCAGTGTCTATTTTTAATGCTGGAGTTTTAATCTCTCTACAACAGGGTATTTGCTTAAGAATATTCTGTTGGATCTTTTTCTCACTCCACACATCTTTTCACCCACAGCTCAAATGGCTGTCTGAATATATGTTCTTTGCATGCATCAGCACGAAATCTTGCAGATGGCTACCCAGTCTTAATACATGTGAAGCTGTGATCACAGTTTTCTAAACAGCACCAGAGATGCTGAATTGTGTTTGCAGTATTGCCAAATCTCTTTAATCAGTCTTGACTGAAAAATGATGGCATAAATCCCAGATTAGTATTGATGCTTCAGTGGGTCATTTGCACTGCTTGTCTAGATCTGGTCGTAAAATAGACTTTTTAGAGGCACAAATGGGACTGTGCAGGGCAGAAGAGGAGCTGCTACACTAGAAGCATTTTTAAGTTCTTAGACATACATCATTTGTTCAACGTAGTACTTTGTAGCTGGGATCTAGAGTCCCATACTCTCTGCTGGAAACAATTTATAACTCATTACAGGTGTTGTTTTTCTGTTGTTGCATCAGCCTTTTGAGTCATGGGACGAGAGCTGAGCTGAGACTTCCCCCAACACCCCAGCAAGGTGATAATTGCACAACTCATAGGCTCCCAGTAACACCAGCTGAACCAGGCAAGTTGTGTGGCAGGAAGGGAGTGTGTGGGTCTGGGCTGTGTGTGCACACAAGTTTTACTTGTAGGGTCCATACTGTGGGCCTTCATCTTCCCTGCCCCTCCTTTTCTGAGAATAGGAGAGGAAGAGGAAGGGCAAGGGCTGTTAGTGTGTGGGGGCAATGCAGGGCATTGCCTGCTCTGAGTGGAGAGCCCCTGTCTGCCACCCTCAGTCATAGACAAAGAGTACAGGAGAAATGTTTGATGCTAAATCAAAATAAAAATGCTCATCTGCAAGGACTTAAAAATTTGCAGTGTTACCTCCATAATTAATATCTTGGGGGATGTTGTTTGTTTGGGTTTTTTTAGGCCTCCTGGTAACTGTATAAGAGAATTGTCCACTGCAAAAAGGTTTTGTGCCAGCTCTTATGCAAACCAGATCTCCCCTCGTGAACCTGAAGGTGTTTGGGAATATCTTGTTTGTTTTAAGGTATGAACTGCCCAAAGTTTGTGTTTTGACAGCTCAGAGGAATTAATTCTTCAGCAAATCGTGTATGAAATTTGATTAACATCATAATTCCCTTCACATTGCAAGTCTTTAGATGGAAGGCATGTTTTTTAAAGAAAAAAGATGCCTACAGAGAAATAGGGTCAAAAAATTTTTGTTTAGGTCACCTCAGTTTCATGCAAACATTTCAGAGATCTTTTTTCACAACTCTTATCCAGAAATATTTCTTAAATGCACATGCTTAGCTGCATAAAGCAATTATACTTTTTTCCTTTATTCAGACTAAGCACTTTGTTTGAAGAACATGAAGCACCTGTTTTCTACTTGGATTACATATTTCTGTTTTTAAGGCAGCCTGCTTCTGCTCACTACACAAGAAAGAGGAAAGTGAATTGTGCAGTGTTTAATACTACTTAAAGACATTGGCATGAAAAAAATTCTTTACATTTTTCTGGACATATGTGAAAGTTGTAAAATAAAGTATATAATAGGTTTTACTTTTAGCAGCTTGCTTTTTGCCTGTAAACTCTGAACAGTGATTGCTTTTGTATGTGCAGACATTATTTTCTAAGAATTTTGTTTACTGTTTCACTCTTCTGAAAGCTTGTTAGAATTTTTACATTTTTATGTCAAAGTTTCAAATCAAGATTAATAAATAACAATGTTTAATTAAATTGAAGTTTCAGTGATACCTCTGATATTATACACTCTCCAAATTCCTGAACAATTGTATGATCCAGATTTTGGAGAAAAATGTTTTCTAATATACTTCCAGTGAATGGATGTTCACTGCTATTTTGCCAGGGCTACAGAAGTAAAAATAATCTATTTAGTAAAAACTATTGTCAAAGTATAATGTCTTGGAGAACAGAAGTACTTTGTGATCTCAAGATGGGAGAGAATCTATCTGGGACTTTCTTCACAAAGTAGATGTAGGAAGCTTTGTATTTTTTATTTGCGCATTATTAAAAAAACTCAACATAGTAAATATGGCAGATATGCCATAATAATGCTTACATAATAATAAATAATGCTTATTTCTATTTTGTAAAGAAAATATTTGGCTGGAGAGATTTCATGACTTTAGGACTTAAGTTACCATTTTCACAGTTATTTTTAGAAGTTTTCTGAATCTTTGTTTTTCAGTTTTTCTTTGTCTCTATAGTTAGTGAAAAACAGCTTATTCGAGAAAAACATTAAATTTCTGGAGTCTATATGAAAACATATTTTAGTGAGATATATTCAAGCTTGGCATGTTTTCTTGATAAAGGAAATGCAAACCATTTCAGACCAAGCACAGGGCAAAAACATCTATAAGCTATTCACATGTCTTGTTCGCTGTTGATCAAATAAAAAAAACTATATTATCATGTCTAATTAATAGATATCAATGTCTATTGTACGCAGTGATGGTGTCTACATAAACACACACCTCTACTCTGGCTTTGAGGCAGTTCTGTATTTCTGTGTGGTTTTATTTTGGTGTTATGTAAAACTCCAGAATTTGTTTCATATGCTAAATTTATTAAGATCATCCTATTCCTTTCTCCAGACAATTCTAAATTTAATTAAATGGGGTGTAGTCTATGCTATCTTTGTCTCTCATCCGATCTGCCTTTTTAAGTAAAGAAAACAAATCCCACAAAATTCATTTGGTATTTTTGGATTCCTACATCTATTTATGGATGCTTACATCTTGGGGAAAAAATGTGGCATGGCTCATAGAATGGTGACATAAAAGTCTGTATGTGGCTGTTGACTGCCTAGAGTTCCAGTCCTTTTAGGATGTCCCACGAAAAAGTATCAACACAAACATCATAGCAGTTCAGGTTTAGGGGTCATTTTGTTGATTTTTTCAGGTCAAGGAACCGCCTATATTAAAATCTGCAGGGTTTCCTCTTCTTTACTACCTCTGATTTTGTCCAAAAGTGATTGCTGAGGGCAGGGGTGAGCAGGTGTGAATGGACAGAACCCAGTGTGGGATGTCCTGCAGTGCAAGAGGAGACCTGGCAGCCTTGTCAAGCAAGTGCTGTGGTACTGGGCTCAGTGTGCAGCATTTTGCTTAGATCTGGTTCTTAAAATACACAGCACAACCCTGTGACCTCGTGCTGCTATTAGGACTGTGGGTTTCTTTAATTGTCATGAAGAGTGCTTTTTCAGTCAGCTGTCTCTTTCTGGGCAGTTGAATGAGGCTGCAGTCATGAATTGATAGGTATGTTTTGAATGTAAGTTTGGTATTACAGAGGGATGTGAAGTGTATGGCAGTTGCTGATTGTTTCAGTAGAATCAGTAATGATCTTGCTGAGGAAAATGTGGATTCTTTCCCATGCAATGCAAATGTAAGGTTTAAGACAGAGAATTTTCTTAGTGTATGAGAAATTCAAATGTGTGCTTTCTTATTGCTCAGGGAAAATGAACTATAAAGAAGGAGACAGCTTGAGAGCATAAGTTATTATAATCATTTATTTGCTGGACAGAATTGTTACCTTTGAAACTTGCTTTTAATTTCAGTGAAATAGAAAAGAATTGGTAGCTATCTCTAGTACAGTATGTTATTCAAGAGCCATCCAAAAACAATGAAAAAGCCAATCAAAATATTATGGGGCTTTTTTTTGTTTTGACCTGTTTTGACTACTTCCCTCTTAGTACTTGACCTAATAATGACATATTTGCTTAAGATAAAGTTCTGGGGACCTTCATTTATTACTTTTTGGCTGTGGGCACAGAAGAAGCAAATGAATGAGACACTGTAGCTGGTTTTCTGCGCAGCATAGGTGTTTGTATACCCATCTGTAGGTGAGAAACCTTTACAAGTATGCAAACTACATATTGCCAAGTGGAGGCCAGTAACAAGTGGAATCCCTCAAGGGATCCTCAAGGATCAATGCTGGGACTGGTCTTGTTTAACATCTTTGTTGGTGACAAAGATGAATGGTGGCATTGAGTGCACCCTCAGCAAGTTCTCTGTTGACACCAAGCTGTGTGGTGCAGCTGACACACTGAAGGGAAGGGATGCCATCCAGAGGGACCTTGACAGGCTGGAGAGGTGGGCCCCTGCCAACCTCATGAAGTTCAACAAGACCAAGTGCAAGGTCCTGCATCTGGGCCGAGGCAATGCCAAGCACCAATATAGGCAGTGACTGGCTTGAGAGCAGCCCTGAGGAAAAAGACTTGGAGGTGCTTGTGGATGAGAAGTTCAACATGAGCCATCAGTGTACACTTGCAGTTCAGAAAGCCAACCAGATCCTTGGCTGCCTCAAGAGAAGTGTGGCCAACAGGTCAGGGGAAGTCATTCTCCCTCTCTACGCTGCTCTGGTGAGCCCCCACCTGGAGTACTGTGCCCAGTTCTGGAACCTCTACTACATGAAAGGCATGGATGTGCTGGAGTGTGTCCAGAGAAGAGCCATGAGGATGATCAGAGGGCTGGAGCACCTCTGCTATGAAGACAGACTGAGGGAGTTGGGGTTATTTAGTGTGGAGAGAAGGCTCTGAGGAGACTTATTGTAGCCTTACAGTACCTGAAGGGGGCCTGCAAGAAAGCTGGGGGGGTACTTTTTAGGATGTCAGCGATAGGACTAGGGGGAATGGATTCAAAGTAGAGGAGGGTAGTTTAGATTAGATGTTCAGAAGAAGTTCTTCACCATAAGGGTGGTGAGACACTGGCACAGGTTGTCTGGAGAGGTGGTGGGAGCCCCATCTCTGGAAATTTTTAAGGCCAGGCTGGACAGGGCTCTGAGCAACCTGATCTCATGGGAGGTGTCCCTGCCCATGGCAGGGGGCTTGGAACTAGATGATCATAATGGTCCCTTCCAACCCTGAAAATTCTATGATTCTATGATAAGCTCATAGAGAATGACGAGTGCATAAAACCTGTCATCATCTTTGCTTATGATTCCCACCAAGTTTCCAGTTCAGGGAGTCTTTGTTCTTGGCTCTTGTCATTAAAAACTGCTAAAGACAGACACTAAATTGGTCTGAACAGACCTTTTACAACCTGGATGTTTTCCTCTCTTTATGATCTGATTTGTTTCTTCCTCTGACATCAGTGAGTGTTGGATCAAACTTTTTGTGAAAATCTTAGAGACTGGAGACAAAAAAACATCTGTAAATTTTTGTAACAAAATTTAAGTAATACAGGAAGGAAGGAGTGCTGTTATTTAAAACAGACTTTTGTCTTGGTAGCAATTGTTACAGTAACTGCAAGTTCATTAGCTGACTTCCTACTGTGGTGTGTGCTGCTTGTGGCTGTTACAGGCAATTAAACCTGAAAATCTCACAGTCAACACTCTCTGTAGTTCTAGGTGGAGACAGATGTAATCTGTTGTACAGGAAAGGGCCATCTTTTGTGTTAAGCCACAGCCACGTAGCCTTATATTTCTGCCTCTAAAATGATGTAATCTAGCAAAGATATAGAGTGAACATCTGACCTTTAGACCTCCTCAGATGTTAGTGATGCAAAGTCATAGTACTTGCCTGTACCCATTTTGCTGTGTATTTTGTTTTAAGTACAGTGTTTTGTTTCAAGATTTGCATTTTACCTGAATTCCTCATGTGAATGATTTTACTGTACAATAACTACTCCTGCAAAGGTAGAACTTCAAAGTGAAACAGACTGAGGAGGAGAGAAATAATTTGTACTTTATCATGGGATCAGAGAGAGGACATGTGACATGTCACGCAAAGTTACTAGAATATGTTTATTTCTCTCCTATGGTGTCCCAAAATGAAAATAAATAAATTAGTGGACCACTGAAAATAATTTTTAACTGAGTTATTCTTCCCTCCCGGGATGTAAATCCCAAGAAGTTTGAAGCAGGACAAGCAAACGTGAGGAGAGATAAGGCAGAGACTGTAAGCGGAAGTACTACTAGAACTTGCAGCTTTCTGTTTTTAGATTTAAAAAGTAATTTCTTCTAAACAAATTGGCATCATGTTCTGGTGATCAACAAACTGAAAGGTTTATCTCTTGAAGGTGAGAGTTAGGGTAGCTGCATGTTGCTTCTTTGGGCACTAGAAAAACCCTGCTTTATCTTAGGCATCACTACTTGCAGATCACTGGAACTGAGAATTTTGAAGACAAAATGCAAGGCTGGTAGGTAAGCATAGCTTAAGCAAATTTAAGAGTTGTTTAGGTCACTGGAAACCAGCTGAAACAGGATATGTTTGTTTGCGTCAGTATTACTGGTTTTATAAAGGCTGTATGTGCATCCTCTGGGCTTCAACCCAGCCATCTGCTTTCTGAGGGACACGTACCTGCTGTTGAGAGTGGGAGGTGGGAGTGAAGGTCTGACTAAGGTTGTTTTTTTCACTAGGTTTTACTGGTGAAACCAGCACTGGTCTGGCTTGAACCAACTTGTTTGGCTCTATACAGGTGGTCATGTTCTAGTAAAAGTCTATATATAATTTGCACAAGACACTTGAGATATTCATGACTGATAACACATACTGGATTTCACCTCTTCCTTTGGCAGCTGTGCTCAGAAGCACAAAATTCCAGCTCTGGAAAACTTCCTTGTGTCAAAAAATCCTACATATTGAAAACAGCTTCTGAGTAAGTTTTTCAGACACTGGGAAGTTACTTGCAGGATAAGGAGTTATCTGAGTTATCTGACTGGAATTAGTTTTTTAAATAACTTTTGTTAAAGAAATTACCTGTAACCACAGGGAAAATTACTTGGTCGTTGGCCATTTTTCAACAAAAAAAGGGAAGGGGTTACTGAAGGGAGAAGTGGATTTGCTTGTAAATGTATAGCTATAGTGCAGAAGTAATTGAGAGCACAATGCAATGTAGCAATGCACTGGATTTGCCTGTGTCTTTTTTATGGCAAGCCTCATATTGGTACTGTCCTGAGACAAAAGCACTGCCCTTATGAAAGGAACCAGCTCATTTTTTCCATGGTTCTGGGAAAGAAAAAGCAAAATTTCACTGCCAAGAGCCAAAAAAAAACATTACTAGGACTTACGACATAAAGAAAATCTAGGGTGTCCAGTATAGATTGCCTAAAATAAAGTTACAGTAATCGCTCTGGTTTTTACTAGAATATCTACTATTTTTTAGCATAGGAAATTTGTCCTGGGATATTTACTTAGTGTAAACTCTTAAGAAGCCCAAAGAATATGACTGCTGAGTTAATTGAGAATATCTCTGTTATTTATGTAGCTACCATCTTGGTAACTGTCTGATCCCAATGTTAATAATGGATTAGGAGTCCGATTCCTTTGTGGCTTCAACAGCCCTCAGCAGCAAACACTCTAGCTTGTCAAAGATATATTTGGGCTGATTTTGTGTATGCAGGGCAGTGACTGGAGAACCAGACTCCTTACCCTGTTACTGATGTTTAACAGTCCAGCATATAATAGTAAGATATGAATAATGGAATACACAGGCAGATTCTAAGCTTGCTGCAGTGATAAGGTTATTTATCTGTGCAGTTCAGAGTTGAATGAAGTGAAACCAAGTGACTTTGTGTTTGCTGTGGTTCAGCTGATGTGTTATAACTTGTTAGATTCCAGTACTTTGATCATGAGCTTTTATCTTTACAACTATACAGGTAGAATTATGACAGGCAGGTCTTCTGAGCCCAAGAATGTCATTTTTGTCTTTTGCATCAGTACTTCTCCAATAAACAAAAACCCCCAACTGTTTTAAAAGTGTATAGAATAGTTTTTGGATTGGACAGAAAGTACTACTTGTATCTACTCATTGACATTTTCTATTATTCCCTCAATCTCACTAGTCTTTTTAAAGGCATCACATGTTTTAGAAAGAATAAGCTGCAATTCACTCTGCCTCATACCACATGTTAATACTTCAATTATTACTGCACTGAACTAAGCCTTACTTTTGTTAGATTTCTGAATTCTTCTGGTCCTGTGGCTGAAATCCTGTGGCTGCAGTTTTCCTGGGGTCTCCTCTCAGTTCATGAAGAATAGCTAGAAGCTACTCTGTGTCTGCCCTTCTATGATGTTTCTTCCGTCATTTTGAAAAAGAACAGAATATTTGACTGTGTTTTGTGGCAACATGGATTTTCCTTTGTGCTACTGATCTGGGGCTAAGTATTTCTGCAGTATTCCAGTCCAAGCAACTGGAAGCAGTTTTGGTGCAGCTGTCTTGCTATCAGTGATCAAAACTCACTACTCAAGCTAGGTTTAAACACTAATGATGTTTTAATAACCTTAAGGTGGAGATTCTTCTAATTGAGTTTCAGCACTTGAACTTTTTTGGTTCATAGCTTCAAACTCTGCTAAATCGTGAAAGAACAGAGATTTTCAGTGATGGTTACTTACCTTTAGAAGTCAGACCTGAGACTTTTCCTAGTCTTACAATGTTAGTAACTGGGCATCTAAGGAAAACATTGAATATCACACAGTTAATAATTCCTGATAGGCTATACAGGTCCACAGCTTCTTTAAAATGTATGAGCCTGCCTCAGCCTTGGGAAAACAGAATGCCAGAGGGGGTATCTTGTCAATGACATGCTTCTCTCAGTAGTTCTATCCTAAGGTGTCCTTCTGCCTTAATTTTTCTTAGGCACACACTTTAATTATCTTTGCAAGCATAGCTTTTATTGGTTTAATCTTCAGTCTCTCAGTGCAGCATTAGGCCAGATGTGGATGTGTGTGGTAAGGTAGGTAGGTCTGTACTTCTGTACTGTCATCTGAATATATTCACTGTATTTGCTGAACTTGGGCTAAAGGGACTGAAATTTTATAATCTTTGTAACTTCATCTTCTAAGTGATGTTTTCAAGGAATATATGAAAGGGTATCTTGTAAATACAAGAGCTATTCATTTCACCCAAATCTTACATTGCTTAAAATAATGACAGGAAAAAAAACATTCCTGCCTTTGCTTTTAAAAATTACACCTGCCTATAGGCATGTCTTTCAAGTAGGTAATTAACTCTGAATGAACTTATGGCAGTTCTGTTTTAAGCATTTGAAGGGTGACAAAGCAGATAGACTTAGCAAAATTATTAACAAACTAGTTGATCAATATTGTGTTTTCACCTGCAAAGAAAGATAAGTGATTGTGGTGTGCATGACTGGGCCATTACCTTCTATCAGTCCCAAGCATACAAGCCTCACCCTTCTTTAGCACCCATATGGCAGTCTGTATGCAGCAAAAATAGATTATACTTTGTTTGAACTGGCAATGTGATAGAAATTTTCCAGGAGATTGAATACTCCTTGGATCTTTAACTGCATAATGTCTGTCTAAGTGAGACACACCAGTGTAATTACTTATCTGAAAAAATTTTTTTGGTTTGGTTTTTTTTGTATGTGTGTGTGTGTGTAGGTTCTTTATTTTCATTAAGGATAATGACTCTCAGGCTTGAGAGATGGAGGGGAGAGAAAAAGGAGTAACAGTTGCTTCCTGAATTGTCTTATTTTTGTGCTTGCAGATGACAGTAGGAGCACTCTGGGACTTGATAGCAGTTTAGAGATTAGCTTAGAGACAACTTGCTCTGCACCAGCCGCTCTCAGTGCTCTTCTAAATAGACTGCAGAGGATACTATCCAGCAGCTCATGTCTTGCTGGGATTAATTTTTAGGCTGTTTTGAAAAACTAGGACTGGTCTGCTTTGGTGAAAAAATTGGGGTATGGTGAGTGCTATGTGAACTAAAGACAGTTTTTCATTCTGACTGGTGCTTTATTCTCTGCAGCGCAGCATCTAATGTAGATTTGTCTTGTGCTTCAGATGTTACTGCTTTTAGTTTTTAGAAATTAGGCCAAGACTGGAAGACCATAATACTGCTCTCTGTCGATGTACCTTTTCCCTACCTTTTTCCTCTGCTCTTTGTGCTGTGAGAAAACTGATGGATAAGAGATTTCTGAAAAAAAGGAAGATGAGCAGCCCCCAAAACACCCATGATGTAAAGAATCAGTTCCCCCTTCCTCCTTTGTTTGTCATCCATCTCCTCAAGAAGAGCTTCTACCTGGTAGAAGTACTCCTTACAGTACAAAAACCAATGTGTGGACTGAAAGAGGACGTTAAAAGGCAACAGCTTCAGCTGTGTTATGAATTTCAGAGTGTTGATATTAGAGTATCGTAGGAGGATTTCACAGTTCTGTTTTTTTCTTTCTCTGTGGTTGTGTGGCTTCTGCAGTACTGGAAGCCAAACCTCACCTGGTGTCTTTCCAGGCTGCAGTAAAATACCCTGTGGAGGCTCTGCACAGTAGAGTAGTAGGAGGCTACAGTAGGAGGCTCTGCACAACTTCTATAGAGTTACTGATTTTTTTCTGCTTGTCAGGCTTTCTGTCAGTATCACATGATTCTGAAAAATGATCAATCAGCAATGTGTGACACTTGGGGAAAGCTGTGTGACTATAAAAGAGCATTTCTGTCGTGACCCAAAAGCCCAGGATTTTCTGGGATGGGTGGCCCAAAACAGCATCCAAGTTCAGTATGTCTTTTTCTTTGTGCAACATGCTCAGGGGACATGGAGGATTTGCATAGCTCTGTATTGCAGCTTTTTTAGCCAAACCTTTTTGCACTCGTGATGGCAGATGGGCCAGGACTTTCTGATCTGTGGTCCATTAAGTGGTGGCAACTTGCATAGTATTGCTTTCTCTTTATTCATTACTACTGCCTTTACTGCATTAAAGAGGCTAAACAAACAGTAAATGCTGCATGTTAAGTAGCTCTTCCTTTGCAAGAACTTTTTTGCACGATGGCAAAATACTTAGTCCACGGAACAAGGAAGGCTTGGTTCAAGGAATGACTTTCAAGCCTCCAATAATACAGTTATATGGTTTAGTGTCTTACTCAAGTTCCTGTCAGAATCAAACTTCCAGGGAGTGATCGGCTCACATTGGAAAATGCCATTGGTCAAGATGGACCTTTTTCCAAACTGGAACCTGCAGAGGCCTGGACAGCTCTTGAGACCTGTTTCATTGGAAGAGGCCTTATTGCTGTGAATGAGCACAGTTCTACCTAAATTGAAACCAGGGGAACACAGCTGAAAAAAGTTTTGGTTAGTTGGTTGTTTTTTTTTTCCAGAGCCTTGAAAAACATTGGTTTTCTTGCCAAGTAATACTTTCATAAAGCTCTCCTGATGATCTCTTCCCAAGTCCTTTTTTCTCCTCTCCCTTTGCTGTCACAGCTTCCCCAGGCATTTCTTTTTCTTGAGTTTGTTTCTGAGCAGCTTATCAGTCAGGCAGTTTGCTGTTGCAGCTTACAAATCACAGAATCACTGAATATTTAGTTTGGGAGATACCTCCAAGATCATCTGGTCCAATCTTTGACTAACACCATAATCTAACTACTAAACCATGTCCTTAAGGACCAGGTCCAAATGGCTCTTAAACGCCTCCAGGGATGGTGACTCCACCACTGCCCTGGGCAGGCCATTCCAATGCCTGACAAACCTCTCAGTGAAAAAGTTTCCTAACATCCAGCCTAAACCTCCCCTGGTGCAGCTTCCATCCCTTTCCTCTGTCCTGTCACAGATCACTAAGGAGAAGCAGCTGAGGTGGCTGAAGAGAGTGATGAGGTCTCCTCTCAGCCTCCTGTTCTCCAGACCAAACACCCCCAGCTCCCTCAGCTCCTCCTCACAGGACCTGTGTGTGCTCCAGGCCCTTCCTGAGCTTTGTTGCCCTTCTCTGGACAGGCTCCAGCACTTCTCTGTCCCTCCTGTAGTGAGGTACCAGAACTGAACACACCACTCAAGATGCAGCCTCACCAGAGCTGAGTACAGAGGGACTATCACCCCCCTGTTCCCGATGGCCACAGTGTTCCTAACACAAGCCAGGATGCCACTGGCCTTCTTGGCCACCTGCACACACTGCTGACTCATATTAAGTCAATTGTCAACCAACACCCCCAGGTCCCTTTCCAACTTACAGCTCTCTAACCACACATCCCCAGGTCTGTAGCTTACCATGGGGTTGTTATGACCCAGGTGCAAGACCTGGCATTTGGCCTTGTTAAATCTCATACAGTTAACCTTGGCCCATTGGTCCTGCTGTAAGTCTTCCCTACCTTCCTGGGTCTCCATGTGCCCGTGTCTCTGTCTGAATCACTTCTTGTATCCACCTCCTTGCATCTTTCACCATCATAGAATCATAGAATCCTAGGGGTTGGAAGGGACCTCGAAAGATCATCTAGTCCAACCCCCCCTGCCAGAGCAGGGCCACCTAGAGTACATCGCCCAGGAACGTGTCCAGGCGGGTTTTGAATGTCTCCAGTGAAGGAGACTCCACAACCCCCCTGGGCAGCCTGTTCCAGGGCTCTGTCACCCTTACAGTAAAAAAATTTTTTCTGATATTCAACTTGAACCTCCTATGCTTCAATTTACACCCATTATCCCTTGTCCTATCGCTGGTCACCACTGAGAAAAGCCTAACTCCATCTCCCTGGCACTCACCCCTTACATATTTGAAAACATTGATGAGGTCACCCCTCAGTCTCCTTTTCTCCAAACTAAAGAGACCCAGCTCCCTCAGCCTATCCTCATAAGGGAGATGCTCCACTCCCTTAATCATCTTAGTAGCCCTGCGCTGGACTCTTTCAAGCACTTCCCTGTCCTTCTTGAACTGAGGGGCCCAGAACTGGACACAATACTCCAGGTGCGGCCTCACCAGTGCAGAATAGAGGGGGAGGAGAACCTCTCTTGACCTACTAACCACACCCTTTCTAATGCACCCCAGGATGCCATTGGCCTTCTTGGCCACAAGGGCACATTGCTGGCTCATGGTCATCTTCTTGTCTACCAGGACCCCCAGGTCTCTTTAACCTACACTGCTCTCCATACAGTTAGCTGTGCTGTTCAACTTGTCCTGCAACCCTTTCCCTTAAAATGACTTGCCATGGATTGACAGGAAGCTGAACAGGAGCCAGCAGTGTGCCCAGGTGGCCAAGAAGGCCAATGGCATCCTGGCCTGGATCAGGAACAGCGTGGCCAGCAGGTCCAGGGAAGTGATTCTGCCCCTGTACTCAGCCCTGGTGAGGCCACAGCTCGAGTCCTGTGTCCAGTTCTGGGCCCCTCAGTTCAGGAAGGAGATTGAGGTCCTGGAGCAGGTCCAAAGGAGGGCAACCAGGCTGGTGAAGGGACTCCAGCACAAGTCCTGTGAGGAGAGGCTGAGGGAGCTGGGGGTGTTCAGCCTGGAGAAGAGGAGGCTCAGGGGAGACCTCATCGCTCTCTACAACTCCCTGAAAGGAGGCTGGAGCCAGGGGGGGGGTTGGGCTCTTCTCCCCAGTAGCTATCAGCAAGACAAGAGGGCATGGACTTAAGTTGTGCCAGGGGAGGTTTAGGTTAGATATTAGAAAGAATTTCTTCACGGAGAGGGTGATCAGACATTGGAATGGGCTGCCCAGGGAAGTAGTGGATTCTCCGTCCTCGGAGATATTTAAAAAGAGACTGGATGTGGCACTCAGTGCCATGGTCTGGTAACCACAGCGGTAGTGGTCAAGGGTTGGACTTGATGATCTCTGAGGTCCCTTCCAACCCAGCCGATTCTATGATTCTGCTTCATTTCCTGCTCTCTAAACCAGTTATTCCCCATCAGCAAGCCACCACAGTGCCATTAACTTCTCTCCTTTCAAGACCATAATCTAGGAATTGCTCTCATGTTGTTATATTAACTGGAGCTCATATCCTCTTGATGGTGACAGCAATCTTTGCTTTGCTGAGAGTCTTGATTCCCCAGCTCTGACATTTCCTTTTTCTCTCTAAAATCTTCTAACACCATCTCATACCTCACAGCCGAATTCTTCCCATCTACATTCTATTTTGAGTTCTACTTTTACTGGATAGTTTCCCTATTTAACTCTAGCATTTTAGCTGCTGCAGCATTTCTCTGTATCTTCGGCAGATTTTTTTGGTTGCTGGTAAGCTTGATTAGGGCATATTGGACTTCATCCCCTCCACAGTTTTAGAGGGAACTGAGTGCCTTCAGGGAAGTGATTCCTGACACCTAATTTAGCAGCTTAGCTCCTGCTTAGCTTAGGTGCTCTGAATCTCATTCTGCCATGTTGTTTCTGAGAAAGTAGAGAATTCTGTATTATTTTTCACTCTCCTGGATCTTCTTGTTAATGCAGTCATTTCAGCCTCCAAATTGCATTTAAAGGGTATGCATGGATTGTAGTAATTTTCAACCTGTTAAAGAGATCCCAGGTGTTACAGAATTTTAAACCATGAGTTCTTAAATACGTTCTTGAATATTCCTTTATTACTGGTAAGCAGGCTGCATCTGTAGGAGAAATGAATAGATCTGTTTCTTAAACAAAATTTTTGAAGTTCCCACTTTTTTTTTTTCTTTTTATTCTTAATGGGAAATTTTTGCAGTGAAAAAATTAACTGTAAAGACTATGTATTTCTTCTCTTTAGTACCTAAATTACAGGGTTTTGGCCCATAGTGATATGGAACATTGGAGTTGAAAAGGCCTCTTAAAAACAAACAAACCTAAAGATCAGAAATAAGATACGAAAAATGTGTTGCTTTCCTGTTTGGAAAGATTTTATGGTGCTTTTTTTTCCCCATTCCTTGCTCTCCTATGTAAGCTATAATTGTTGTCAATTTCATGAATAGTTTGTTACTTTTTCTAAAAAGGCTTAGGCACGCCCCTGCTATATTTTTTGAACCTGCAGTCAATTATTTTTTGGGAGGAAGAACTGGAGGAAAAGACTGGGTAGAAAAGTGAGCACCATTTTAATGCAAAGAACGTCACGTACTGATTAGCTGCTATCTAAATTATAGTCTATAAAAATAAACATTAAGCTCATTTATATGAAGCTAACAAAGCATCAGGTCCTTTTGAATTAGTGTTTGGCCAGTTTGTATGGTTTCAGCCTATTATATGAATTCTGGAAAAAGGCAGACTACTTAGAAACACTGTCTAGCAGGTGCTGTTTGCATTTTACCTTTTTTTAGACTCACTGTAAAAAGAAAGACACTCATACTTTTGAAACTGGTTTAATGTGAGGATAGCTTTTACTTGTCTTTTAATTTATATGTGTCCGTTTCCTTTTCCATCTTAACTACCACTGTGACACTGAATTACAGCCTCTATATTTTAAGAGTCCTTCCATGCTTCAGGGTGTGGGTCATGTAGTTCCCATACTCTGCTGTGCCTGGCTCAAGGCAACTGCAGCTCCATGCTGGTGTTTGCCCTTACTGGTAATTTCCCCACTGAACCAGTACTGTGCAGTAGCTATCCTAGCTGGAGATGGTTCAGTGATTCTAAGCAGAAGAACATGATTCTGAAGCTATAAATTACTATTCTCAGTACTCAGGAGAGAATTTCTTACTCAGATTTTGTTGAAGAACTGACACAGATAAAGGTTCTGTCTTTTTTTCTTTGCTCAGTTGTGTCTGTTCAATCTTGATATAATCAGCAAAGATGAATATAGTGTATTCTATTTCAGAAGTTCCTTCATGAAGAGTTATTATAAATGTTTTACCCAAGAGAAATTAACAGAGAATTACTGCTATTTTTGGGCTACAGCAATCGATAAAATATTTTTATGCTACCTGTCCTTATGGGTCTTGGTGACTTGCACTTGTATTAATGAACTTATATTTATAGCCAGCTCTTTTCAGTATGTCTTCTTTCTCTCTCAAATGATTTCATGAGTGTTTGAAACCCTTAGCTTGCAAAAATGAATGTAGTTTGGAGTGCACCTTTCTAGGAATGTGATTATCGTTTATTAAACGGGTCTTTAAACACATCTGCATTGATTACAGTCAACTTCACAGGATTTGGATAAGGGATAAACAGATTTTCTTCCTTCTAAAACTAAGCATTATCCTGAAATTACTTAAAAATACATTGAAAGAAAGCTTGTCTAATATTTAGTGCATAATGAGAGCTTAAGATTCAGTTCTAAACACCCTTTGCATAATGTCAGGCAAGTAATGAATAAAATCATTGCAAGCAAAGTGAGGTGGGCCCCTGAAACTTGTGCCTCTTAGCCTCAGACTCTTGTCCGCTTTATTCTTACATTTGAAAAAAACTAAAAGGAAAAAATAGAACCATCTAGTCCCATTCCCCTCTCCCCCCAAAAAAACAACCAACCAAACCCCCAACCAAAGCAAACTGACAAGCTAGAGGGAGAGGAACCTTGCCTTCCTCTGTTTTGGGTTTAAAACTGTGAGGTGATCTGGAGAAGAGGCAATGAGGGTAACATGACTTCTTGTTTCCCAGGTGCACATGTAGTGTCCCCAAGACATCCCACGCAATGAGATATCCTAACTGTAAAACCACATTAGAACACCTAGGTGCTTCTTTTTTGTGAGCTTTTTAATGTTACATCCGACCATAACATTTCCTTAGTCTAATTTTAGGAAAAAATCCCAGATGACTGGAAGTCAATTAAGATCTGAATGTCTGAATGCCAAAATTTAGATTAATCATGAACGAAACACTTCTATTTTCAACACTTTTAATAAGCTTTTCCACCTTGGGCTCTTATCAGAATTCTGATACACAACCCAATGTGCACGGTACCTTTATCTTTGAATGGTCCCATTGATATTTGGTGGCATTAACCTGGGAAGTAATTTACACTGGATCACAAATAAAAGCTGGATTCACACACAGCAACTTAAAATTTGTGAGCTTGAAGATAACTTTCTGATTGGATTGTTACATAATTTATTTTGAAAGAAGAAATAAAGACTTTTTGTAGAAAATGAAGAAAAATGGTTTAACTGTGGCTTTTTATTAGAGCTGTTACTGGTCTACAAACATCTGGGAACCCTCTAAGGTTTTTATGAAGTGCTGCTGTATTACACTGTACTAACAACAGGACTTCTTTTTGCATGGCAAAGGCAATGAATGCCAAAAATAGGAATAAGAAAAGGAGGCCCTTAAATATGTCTATGTAGACAGTTTCTTTTGAATGAGAAATGCATTAGAAGATGATTTCTTTGCTCAAAATAACAGCTGGTTAACTTGAAAGAAGTGCAGATGAGTACAGATGAGTAGAGAAGACACAGAAAATCTGTTGTGCAAAGACACAAATCTTGTATTATGGCTACTCTTTCTTCATCCAGATTATGACTAAATTTTATAAGATAGGTTTCAAAACAGTCATCAACATTTTCCAGCTTTCTATTCGGTTTACTGGTTTCTATTCAGTTTTACAGCAGAGGGTACTGAGAAAACAGTAAATTATTGCATAGACTTTGCATTGACAATTGTTCTTTCTGAGTCATTTAAAGAACCTACTACAAAGACCAACATGAGATCTGCAAGTTCTGCATTGTGAAGACAACAGCGAAAACTTGACTTAGAAAATGCATATGGTGTATTGAATGAGCAATATGAGTGGATGGAGACAATACCCATCAGAGTATTGCATCTTCTTTGTTGTGCAAAGATTCACTGTATTAAAGTGATGCGGTAACACATGGTTGCCTCAAAATTAGTTTATGCGTGGGCTTGTGTGTCTCTTTTGTCAGGATTTGTAGCTCAATATTCAATTGAAATTATTGTATGAATGCAGAAAAGGAGGCACACTGGTTTGAAACAGAGAGGTAGTCGGAAGCACAAATTTCTGTCTATGTTGATAGAAGAAATTTTAATATTCTTGGAAGCCTGGAGAAACTAGGCATTCTCTGACATGTTTTCTGTGTTGTTAAGTGAGATCTATAAGGCCATGTACATGAGATTTGAGATTAACAAATGGTTTCACACATGCACCGTATAGACTTTTAAGAAAAAAAAAAAAAAAGAAAAAAAAAAAGCAGAGCTCAGAATGAAAGGAGAATCAGATCAGGCAATGTAATTGCAAATGGTGCATCACTTGATTATCAAGGTTAATGTATCATTAGGGTCTTGTTGACCTTTTCTTTCAATGCAAAACATGCGCAGATGTTGGCATTGAAGAGAAAAAAGAGAACAGAAGGGGATAGCTATGAGCAAGCCAGCTGCCAAAAGATCAGCTGACACTATGCTGGCATCAAGTGCAATTTGGGGAGGCCTTCTTATCCAAGCGAGCCTTTGCATACAACAGATGTACCCATTTCTTTATACATAGGAGCCACAGCAGTGTCTGTAAACCAGTCTCTCATCTGGACAGTACATTTTTCTTATTATAAGTTTTATTTTTCTTGTTATGGTTGATTTCTCTGATCTTCATCTCTTGGAGTCTTGTGTGTCATCTGCTGAAAACACACTGTGAAGAGGAAATGGGCATTTAGTTTCTCTGGTGCATTTTCCTGAAATGAGCAGTTCTTCCCTCTGAAATCTGTGTGCAGTCTGTTGTTACAGGCAGTTTATAACTCTGTAATCTCCTTCCAGTGCAGGGTATGTAGCTTTGGATTGTTACAAGAGAGATTAAAAAATGTCTTTTACTTGGATCATTGTTGTAGCAGTAACTTGAAGAGGTGAACTTAGTGAAGTACTTGTGCTGTATGGTGGAAATGGTTACCTGCAGGAAATGCATTACCTGCAGCATCTTGCAGGTTGCTTTGCTGAGTGTTTTTGTAGAGATGAGCTGAAGATGCTACTGAGACATTGATGTATGATGTAGTGGTGGTAAAATGTTCAGTTTCTGTAGTGAATCCAGTTATTTATATTCAGAAGCTTTGAAATAAATGTGATGAGTAAGTGCATCCTCTGTCCTCCTCCCATTCTCAATCACTCAGGCTCTGCTTTCATGTGTAGCTTCCTCTGTTCAGTGTCTGCAATGGATAAAGCTTCTGGTGCTGATGCTTCTACCAGGAGGAGTTTTAATTTTCCTGAGAAGCAAACAGTACTTTTGTCATAACATATTGAAATACCTGTGAAAGGTCATTAGCTGGAAGAAATGAACCTACTGCTGAGAAGCACCAAAAGGGAAGTTTGGTGGTCTAGTGAGTAGGATATTGAATACTAGTTCCTGTATTTGGCTTTACTGTGGACATGTAGATCAACCTTGGTCAAGTCAGTTAGCTATGCTTTGTAAGATGATGCAAAAATGTTTCCCTTCTCAACTTTTTGCCTATCTGTCTTTTCAGAAAAGGCACTCCTTCTGCAGTGGGTCTCTTCCACTGTGTATGTACATAATGCTCACCTCTGTGTATTCCTGCTTACTGGTGAGGGCCTTTGGAAAGTACTGTAATGCCTGTAACAATAATAAAGGGACTAAGAACCTGTACAGAAGAAGTGCTCTGCTTTTTGTCTTGAAAGCCTGTGACAGTGCTAATCAAATATTAGTTTCTCTGAACTCCCACCAACTCGTAGAAAAGACTATGAAACATTAGAGTACTTTTTTTTTTTTTTTTTGGTTGGTTGGTTGGTTGGGTTTTTTGTTAGGTTTTTTTTCCCCTGGGACAGTGTTAGCTAAGAATTGAAAAGGCTCAAAAACAGAAGCAGAGGTTGTTGTTGTCAGGACAGTCTAACTAGAGAGTGAGTTTCCATGGAAGCAGGTCAACAGGAAATCTGACAACCTGGAAGAGGCTATGAGGAACCATTTCCACGGTCGTTGGCATAATAACTTTAAAACACAAACAAACAAATTCCCAGAGAAAAGGAGATGATAAGAAAGAGGATTCTTCAGCATGTTCTGGGAACTACATTGAATAGGTACTGTAGAAAAGCCTTTGCTTGTCTGGTTCCTTAAGGAAGAAAAGGAAAAACTATTATCTCTAGTCCTTAAAGACCATATAATATTCCACACAGCCTTTTAATGATAAATCTCTTGCAGCACTGTTTATTTTAGCAGGCAGTATTAAATTCCTATTCAAGATTTCATCCATGTCAATGTCAGTTTTGGTGGGTTTACCTCTTCTGGGGCAAGAAGCTTGATTTTTTTTCTCACTTTTAGAGCTAGTATCCAAACTTTTTCCTACTGCAGAAGGTCTATCTAAGAAGAAGACTGATAAATAAGGCAGCACTGCTGTGACAGCTAGAAACTTCTGATTTGTAGATGAAGTAATTTGCAGCTGAGGCAAGCACAGGCATTTTACACAGTGCATGCTCATTTTTGGTGTGTTTTATTTCTTTGAGACCTTTAACAGCTCTTTTCTTTGAGTCATCTTTGGTCTGAATCTGTTCTTCTAAGTGAACAGCAGCACAAAATTGAATGTAAATATAAAATTAAGTGCCAGACATTTAGAAACAGACAAACAAAAAAATACAACCACCATCCCACCAAAAAACCATAATCCAAACCCCTCAAACATTTGAAGTACCTTCCAGTTTTGTCCTCAGTTTTGCTTTCCTCTCTGCCTCTGTCACAGGTGCCATTTGGATCATGGCTGGTAGTTTTCTTTAAAATGTCAGGGGTCTTGGTGTTGTCTTTTTTGTTGTTGTTGTTGGTATTGTAGTTGTTTTCTTTTCCCCAGCATGCTGTGGATTTTAGCATTCTTTTGCCTGTTCAGCTATGTAAGACATAAAAATAAAACCCTGAAAGATTGACAGGAGCGAAGTTTCACTGTCATTAGTAAACTGGAGGAAAGGATGGGATTCAATAGGTGTTCCAAGTGGTAGAAGAAAAGGCACCCCCAAGTGGTAGATGAAATACTAGTGTTTTTAGGGGAAAGAGTTCAGTTCAGTGCTGCTTCATAGACACCAGCTATTTTTTATCCCCCTTGTTTATGTTCTCTCCATGACCATGCTGCAAGGATTGTTTTGCTCGGCTTGATTTCTTCTCATCTTTTGATCCTTGCCAAGGCAGTGTTCTTTTCTGCTTTGAGATAGATGGGAGAGAGAAAACATTTGCCATCAATTGTATGACGTTCGTTCTTTGGCTTTAGCACCAGGTGGATACAGTACTTAAACAGGGCTGTGCATATACCTGAATTGAATGGGTGGGCTTACCTTTCCTTTGACTGGGATTTGCAAAAGAAGGAATTCTTTAAAAAGGCAAAACCACAAAACCACTGAAGTCATGTGTTGATACTAGCTTTTCCATGAGAAATCTCAACACAAATCTGTTTATCTGGACTATTGCCAGCTGGACATTTGCTAAGTATGAAGAAAGATGTTCTGCTATAAATGCTTTGACATAAACCAAGTGCCTTTTTTCCAAACTCTCTGGAATGTTTATATGAATGGCTGCTAAGCAGGTCTACACATTTTAATGGCATTATTCCTTGGGTCAGCAGCTTCTTTTGACAGTACTCTCTTGATTCATCTCACCATCATTTGTTTCCATGTGGCTGACCTGCTGGCTCAGTAGTAGAGGGCTTCATTTGCCTCTTTTGAAGGTTGTAGTTGCTCAATACTACAAGTGCTGAGTATAATCTGCCTTTCTGAAATAAAGTGTCATCAGTAGAGCAGAGCATATCAACACTGCCTAGTATTAAGTGCCCAACTTTGGCTTCATGATGCCTGTTCTCAGTTGTATGTGGTGGGGTCTGGCAGGCCTGGGAAATAAATAGCTGATCAAATTGCTGCTTTGACTGTGGCAATCGGTACCTAGCTGTGGATAGCTGTGTGGGAGGCTGCCAGAATTTAACCCTAGGCCCAAATGCACAGCCCTTGCCTATAATGCAGGGGCATTATAATGCTTTTCCTCTCTAGACACTTCTCCCTGAAAAACTGGTGTCAGTTTTCCTCTCACTTGTATCCCATCGTCCCTCCTGCAGTTCATAGTATCATAGAATTGTTTGGGTTGGAAGGGACCATAAGGATCATCTAGTTCCAAACCCCCTGCATGGGCAGGGACACCTCCCACTAGACCAGGATGATCAAAGCCTCATCCAACTTGGCACTGACCACTTCCAGGGATGGGAAATCTATAACTTCTCTAGAAAACCTGTTCCAATGTCTCACCACCCTCACAGTAAAGGATTTCTTTCTAATGTCTAACCTAACCTACCATCTTTCATTTTGAAACTGTTATCCCTTGTCCTGGGGGGTGCCCTTTTAAAAAGTCCCTCTCCAGCTTTCCTGTATCCTCAGTTCAGGTGCTGGAATGCTGCTGTAAGGTCTCCCCAAACCCTTCTCCAAGCTGAACAACCTAAACCCTCTTAGCCTGTCTTTGTAGGAGAGGTGCTTCAGACCTCTGATCATCTTCGTGGCCCTTCTCTGGACTCACTTCAGCAGGTCCATGTCATTCTTATGTGGGGGCCTCTAGAATTGGGCACAGTACTCCAGGTGGGGTCTCACAAGACTGGAGTAGAGAGGGCAAATCACCTCCCTTGACCTGCTGGTCCCTCTTCCTTTCTTTTGATGCAGCCCAGGATATGGTTGTCTTTCTGGGCACACATTGCCAACTCATGTTGATCTTATCAACCAACACCACCAAGTTCTTTTCCTCAAGGCTGTTCTCAATCCATCCTCTGCCCAACCTTGTTTTTGCTTGGCATTGCCCTGACCCAGGTGCAGGGCCTTGTACATGGCTTTACTGAACTTTACAGGTTGGCACAGGCCCACTTCTCAAGCCTGTCAAGGTCCCTCTGGATGGCATCCTTTCCCTCACCACACAGCTTGGTGTCATCAGCAAACTTGTTGAGGGTGCACTCAATTCCAGTGCTCTTGTCACCAGCAAAGATGTTAAACAGCACCAGTCTGGGTTTGAGGACTACCATCACTGGTCTCTACTTGGACGCTGAGCCACTGACTGCTACTCCCTGAGTGAGACCATCCAGCAAATTCCTTGTCCATCCATCAAGTTCTTTTATCTAACTGCTTTTGAGACCAGGTTTATCCTCCTCAGAGTATTTAGTGAAATCAGAGGCACTTAACTATAAAATAATGACAAATAAATAGATATTGCCCCAACTCAATACTTTTGTTTTAGAATCTTTCCTGGGGTATTTGTGTTCTTCCCCTGGTCTTGATGAGAGGTGTGTGCCCACAGGTATCTTGTAGTAGCCCACCCCCTGGCCTCGGTACAGTATTGATTGACCTGGCTCGCAGAGCAAGCTTTTGCATTCAAGAGCAATGTATTTACAGCGAAGAAAGCCATAGAACTGTCACCCTGGAGACAACCAAACAAGACAAACAAGATTAAAGGAAGGAGGCTTAAATTAAACTTGCTGCTGAAATAAAAACCTGGGGCAATCTGCAGCCCCAGACACAAGGGCAGCGAGTGCCTGTGCAACAGAGAGCAAGAGGAAGCCCTGAAAGTTAAACTCCTCCTGCAGCTCTGCATCTGCTGTGAGTCACTGCTCTGAGTCACTGTGACAGCCTTCGCCTCAGCCGGGCTTCAGATGGAGCAGCTCTGGCGACAGAAGAAGCAGGTTATATTATTGATTACCTGCTGCAGCAGACAGTTGCACCAAGATACTTTTTTTATGAGCGCTGATGAAACAGAGGGGGGTCTGCTGAACACTGTTACCGTTTTCTTAAGGTAAGACTGCTTATTGTTTACTAGAGAAAGGTCTGAAAGGGAATTTAGAGCTCCTGAAGGCTGAGTCTCTTCCTGCTGCTGCTTGTTCTCAGAGGATGCTTATCTTTGGAGCTGCGTTGCTGTCAAGCTTTTTCTCTGCTGTTTGCAGTGCTATATGGGGAATCATATGGCTAATGGGCAGTGCATGTCCTAGGAAACAAAATAACTATATTCTCATTCATTGATGTTATGTAAGGCATGGCAGCCATGTTAAGGAGAGAAGGTCTCTTTCGAAGAAACAGTGCTGCTAGACAGGAGGGCAAGGGAAACAACTCAAGCAGCCGTCTTCTTTGGAGAGTGCTGCAGTTCTGTAGTTCTTGCTTAAAACATAATTTACTGACCTGAATTTTTGACCTAATAGAATACAAAAACAGAGGCATTAGAACACGCAAAATAATGGCTCACCTTTAGAATTGCAGTGTTGTTCTGCCTTCAGCATTCAGGCTGAGAGTGTGCACACACTGTGATCTGTGCAGTGTCTGGAAACAGTAAACAGTTTCTTCAAATACTTCAAATGATGCTTCCAGATGATTGGGGTGGTTTTTATTTTGTGCCACTAAAACCCAATATATATGTGTGTGTGTTTGTCCTGTTCTGACAAACGGTTATATGCAAAAAGTGGGACATATTCTGGTTAGTGCTGACATGTGCAGTGTGTGTGAAATAGTTTTGTGTATTGGCTTTACTGCTGTTTTATTCACTCTGTGCTATATAATGTAGTCTAGATGAATCACTAAGAATGCAGTATTCACTGAATCTTGAGATTTTGCTGTGTTCCTCACAAGAGATTTTCTAAGTTAGGGACTCTGTTTCTGACTGCAATAATTAATTTACACGCACACACACCCTTTAGTTTTTCTTTCCTTTCTTTTTTTTCCTCCCATTTATTTTGGATTTGTAAGGCAGTGTCCTTTTAAAATGCATCGTACAGTGAGGTTGGCAGCTGTTCTTATTAACAAGGGAGCCTGGTCACTTCTGTGTGTTATTTTCAGAATGAGGTAATGATGTTTTCCAAACTTGATCATTTACTAGCTTACTTCAGCTACTTGAAACTAACTCTTATCTTGTAGAACTTAAATAAAAAGAGCACAACCTTCTCTCAAAGAAATATGGTGCTGTCATAAGGACATTTAAAAAGGACAGCATGCTTTTGGGTCTGTTTGCTAACTTACAGCATTCACTGACGCACAGTGTTTTTGTTGCTATGAATTAAGTAGATTTGGTGTTACTTCCTCTTTTAAAAAATAAATTTCTTAAACACAATGGAAAGCAAGCTTTCTTAGTGCATTTGTAGTATCTTTACACTTGTCGCATCCAATTTAGAAAACTATAGTGTGGGAGAAGCTTTTAAAACAATGTCCCTCATGGATGCCCATCTCCCAGAGCAAATTTTTAAATTAATTTAATGATTTATGTTTTTAATATAAAAGATTTCTCATGTTACAGCATTATAAATGCAAGCTAGTTTAAACAATGTTAGGTTTGGTTTTAGGACTGATCACTAACAAAGTTCTGGCGCATGACAGTTTTGCCCTTCTCAAATCCAAACAAGTCCAAGTAAAACAGTCCTTAGGTTCTTAATTTCTCACTAGTTTGTATCTTACTGGTTTTGGAGATTACATGTAGGTATTGTGTTTGCTGTCATGTTTACCTTTGAATATGTATGTATTTAGAGTACAAATTCTGTATTATGTCAAACCAGAACAAGTAGTTTATTATAATAAAACTCCGTTATCTGTAACTGAGTTTACGTAATTTCTTAATGCATTGTGGGCACAGCTAAATAATTAACAGTCAATGTTTTGAAAAGAAATTTTAAGAGCATGCTTAGCATTTGAAAACCGGGATGTGATAGCCCCTCAGTCAACACAGCCCTGAAAGCAGCCTCTTCATCCTCCTTGTCTATAAACTCTCTGCACTTGTGCTGGCCACCAGAGAGAACTCCCTCTGATCCATCTCATTATCTTGTTGCCTGCTACGTCCCTCTGTCTGCTGCTGGAATGCAACTAAGTGAAAAAGAGCATCATCTGAAAAAAAGAAAAAAAAAAGCCCAGTCTTGCAAGTTATCTAGATGATTTCCTTTATGTGAGTTGGGATTTGTTGTGATATTATCTTGATAATTACACGCCTTCTTTTGGATATATTATCAAGTCACAACTGTAAGGTAAATATCCAAGTTAACAGAGATTTGTGCAGGAAAGCGATCATAACTTTTTGTTATGTGCATAGAAAGCAGCTGCATTTGATCCTTGTGTGGATTTTGTAATAAGTATATAAGTATATTTATGGACTTATGTATACTTATTACATATATATGTATGTAATAAGTATAAGGGATTTTGTAATAAGCATACTAGGGCTTCTCAAAATCTGCCCTCTAGGCACCCTGAAGGTTGGTTTTTGTTGCTTTAAGTTGGTTTTGCATCAGGCCATAAAGACAACAAATGGCAGAAGCTGTTCGAACCACTTCAAGTGTGTGAGTTCATGATCTCCAGGGCTTTTCTTTTCATTAGTGAAAGTTTGTTATCTCCAGTGAACCCAAGCAGAAGATCCTAGCTCACTGTTCTCCCTCCTGTTACCTTACAGGACATCACCGGTGCTCGCAATTGGTTTTCCCATCTCTTCGTTACTCCAGAGCTGTGTTGCTATCTCCCTTGCTGAAGCTTATGCAAACTTCGTGCTAAAATTTAAGCCCCCTTTTTTTGATTATTACTTCAGATGCTCAACTGTAACCTGTTTAATGATTCTCTTCCCTTGGTAGGTTTGCCACCTAGGCAAGCAAAGCCCATCTAATTCAGCTCTTCCCTTTTGCTTCTGTGCTGCTTGTGTTGTGAACAACAGGTGGGGTGTTCAGCTGTCCTTCTATTTGTTCATTCCTTTGTAAAATCTGCTGCTTTTTTCTGTGGCTTCCTCTGTGTCCATGCTCTTTGTCTGCCCTTCTGGCACTTGGGAAGCAATGCTGCTGGATTATCTCTGATCTCTTCACAAGTTTCGAAATGGGCAGCTGTGTCCTTGTGCATGCTGCTCTACCTCTCCTGCCCTGGCAGGGGGAAGTCACTGCAGGAAACAGCTGTTGCTCTGAGTAGGAAGTGGAGAAATGAAGTCTAGAGAGAAAAATAAAGCATTTTCCTAAAACTCTTGAAGCTCTGAAGCCTTCTCGCTGGGAGGACTCACCGACTCTTTTATTTTACACAAAAGCTATGTCAGCAGTGATTTATAGCCAGCCTTCTAAATGGCTGGTGAGGAACTTGGGGGAAATACAGTCTTACTGTTGAAATTAATTTACATGAATAATCTTTAATATGGGTGGTTTTTGGATTGTATTACAGTTTAACCTAATGATCAACTGAATTGCAGCACCGCTGCATCAGATGCTGAGTTTACATAGAGTAAAAGATGGTCTGTACACTAAATAATGATTTTTTTCACCAAAAAATGGTGAAATGGCCATATTTTCTATGGACTCTGCAGCATATGAAAACGCAGCAATATATTGGGTGCTTAGCACAACCTTCTCTCACAGAACAGCACAGCATTTCAGTTTTCAGCTTGAACTTTAAAAAGGAAAAAGGGTTGAGCTTGTTTTTTACAAGTTTTTATTTCTTTTTTTCTTTTTTCTTTTTTCTTCTTATGTAGGAAGTAAGCCCCTGAAACTGGAGTTACATTAGAATAATATCCTCACATGTGAGCAGTATGAATAGCACTATTTGAATACCAATCTTTTTTGCTAGGGACCTCATCTTTTTTATTCAAGTAATTTTCTAAATTACAGGTTTTGCATCACTCCTTTTATTTGTATATGAATACATACCTAGAGGGCGTCTGCTTTGTCCATTTCCATGTTTTCTGAATAAATCTGCTTGTTTGGATTAGATTTGTTGCCTGGTTTTAAAGAGGAGGGGGAAAGAACTGTTAAGTCTTTGTTTATAGTGTGTCCTGAAAAGCTCTTTACTTGATCCTGGAACAGTTCAAGCAGTGGATCACAGAGGGAAACAGTGAACACGTTCTGTTTGTCCTGCAAGGCAAAATCACTAGTGGGTCTCACACCTCACTGGATTGTATCAGGTTTTGGATCACACAGAAAAAGTCACAGTCTCAATTTTTGTCTGTTGAAACATTTGTGTATTCTTGAGCATGTGCTGGTTTAAAAAAAAGAGTGAAGGGTGTAGCCTGTATTGTGAATATAGCAATGATGGTCCTTTAATTTGCCTTTGGGGTCTGAGTTTCCACTTGGCTGGTTTTTCATGAATATGGTTCTCCTGCCCTCCTTTGGAGTCAGGAGCACCATAAGGACAAGTATAGTGCATTTTGGTTTTGTTAAATGAGATTATGGCCTGGATTACACTGACATGTTATTTCTGTGCTGAATTCTTGTATTTTATAGGGATGCAGAAATCTGGGATTAGCTTAGTTTTCACTTCAGCTTGGTGCTTCATCTTTTAAAGCAGCAGAGTACTTCTGAGTTTGTCCAGGCTTTAACAAATGGTAGTGAATTGGTAAATTTGATGTCTCACATGACTGTGAGTTGACAGTCAGTGTTCACGTGAAGCACAGTTTAAAAGGAATGATTTCATGATTCCTAATACAGATTTACTTTTTTGGTATACACTTGCTAATTTACACTGGACAGATGGCAGAGCTGCAACAAACAGAGGTGAATGTCAATTTCTGCAGGTTATTTGGGCAACTAATCTGATTACAAAAAAAAAAAAAAAGGGGGGGGGGGAAGAGAGAAACCCTTCACAAGATGACATTGCAATATTCTAGATTGTACTACAAAGCAAATAACTTCATTAGGTTTCCTGTGTGTTATAGGCAGAGTGTATTTTAAGCCCCAGATTCCTGAAATACAAGCTGCTATAGAACATTTTTTTTGCCTCATTTCAGAAACAGATGCTAGTGGTTTGGTAAACTTCTTTTTCTTTTTTTTACCTGACATTGGTGTTATTTCTGTTGGGCAGCTGGGACGGATTCTCCTGAGGACATATGGACCAAAATGGTACAACGTTGATTCTTTTCATGCACATAGAAGGACATGAAAAAATTATTACCGTGCTGACAGTGTCTTCTGTTCTATCAGGAAAGCTTTCAAGAAGAGCACAGTTGAGTTCTGTACCTTAGTATGGAGGGTATTTATGAAAAGGATTGCATCCTGAGTATTACAGCTACTAAATATTAGTACTGTGGCTGCAAATACACGATGTAAAAGTGCATGCCGCTGAGCTGGCTAGAATGAGGTCTTTCTGCTATATACTGTCCCTCAAATGTGGGCACCTAGGAAAAGTTCTTTAAATTATTCTCCATTCCTGAGATAAGTGGATGACTTTCGATTGCATTTTAGTAAACAGGAGGTAGTGAGTAATAGGAAGAATGTGGCCTTTGTGGTTTTGCCTACGTAAGAAAGATTTCTTACAATGTCCCAGAGCACTGTAGACTCATTTGTGAGAATGTGATATTAAAAATACTGTTACTTCTACAGGAAAGTGATATTACACAGCAAAGTTGTGAGGAAAAGTGACTCTTCTTTTACCAGTACATACTCAGTGAGTCAGACTTGTGAACTAGACCAGACAGGGACTTTGGAAAGAAAGACAAATGGGGAATTGGACATTCTTCTTGGTTGCCCTCCTATAAAATCTGCAGTTCAGCTGGCTAATAGAATGGAACTGGGCCAAATTTGATGAACAGATTTATTAATTTCATAGAAACTGCTTGTGATCCTATATTAGAAGGTTGAGAGTGCTCATAGATTCTGAGTGGCCATTTTTAGAATTTATAACATAGTGTGAGTAAGAATTAGTACTATTGTGTAGGTTGCTTTGTCCCAACTCTAGGAATTTTTAATGGGCAAAAGCAAATGAAATTGTAGCCCTGTTTGTTTTCAGGTGATGTGGAGGATCCTATGAGAGACTCTACAGGACTTTGCCATCTTTACTGAATGTATACAAATCAATTTATGTATAGCTCTTTTAGTAAAATATATGGTGAATGGAATTAGCCCTTTAAGGGTGAGGGTGACATAAGAAATGAAAGTTGAACTAAAGGGAATTGTGTTTAATTGTTTAATCCACCCATCAAGGATCAGACCTGTGGTTTCTGGAGGAAAGCCATGACCACCATTGCTAGAGGTGCTCAAGAGAGTTATTTCATTGAACTCTGTAAAGACATGGCTGGAGGAATCAGAGTGAAATAGAGTCAAAACTGTCTTCCCGTGCCACGACGTTAGTTTCTCACATTTGATGCTATATGGTGAAATTACATTCTTTATTGTTACCTCCCTTTTCCAGCATCTTTTGCACTTGAATGCACTCAAGTATTACTGTCTTTTAGCTGATACGGTATGTTCTAAGACTGACTCAACCAGTTATCTGAGTGATTTTTTTTGTAGCAAAACTGCAAATGCTGCCCAGCAGTCAGCTCCTGTGGGCCTGAGGGGCAGAATGAGAAGTGGCTTTGCTGCCACTGGGGCAGGCTCAGGCTCAGGCTCAGGCTCAGGCTGGCTTGTGAAGGGCAGAGAGGGATACGTGGCAGCTGGAGCTTTGTTGTCAGGCCAAAGCAGCAGAAGTCCTCCCAGCTCCTGCCATCCAGCCCCCTTCTCCTTCCCTGCTGCTGCTAAAGCCCTGTTTCTGTCCTGAGCTCCAGGGAGGGAGGTGGAGACAGTATAGGGCAGGTGGCCTATTTTTTTTTTTCCCATCGAAGAGCTCTCTCAGAGGATCCTTTGCTGTGCCATTTCAGTGCATGGAGGTAGTGGGTAAGGCTGAGCACCTTCAGGGTACAGCAAGTAGTGACAGGGGGGACCTGGTTAGACATGTGGAAGGATGAACTTCCATTTGCACAGAGATTGCTTGAAGGAAGCAGCTGCTTTTATGCTTGGAAGTGGATGGGAGGCTTCCAACCTGTGTGTGTGAACTAAGGAAGGGAAGGTCTGGGCTTCAGACACAGGGTGTCTGAATTTTGACAGCCTTGTAAATGCTTTGCCTGTTTTTTGTGATGCAATTATTTCCTAATAGCTCAAGAAGAACTGAATGTTATTTTCTCTGCTCGTTAGTGGGATTTATATTTCAGATGTGTAAACATCCTCACATTTATTTTCATGGAAAATAAAAAAATTTCACAAGGGGTGACTGTTTTTATTGAGGGCTGGAAACGTCTCTGGCACACGTAAGAATTTTCTCTTTAAAAGCTGGGAGTGTCTTTAAAAAAACTGTAAAATTTATCAGGAAGACAAATAGAGAGAAGAACACTAATCAGTGTGAAGACCTGCTATTATCTTTGTGATAAGAAGTAGACAAAAACTCACTAGTAATGAGACTCAATTTGTGTGAAGATTTGGTACCCCTTCTTGTCATTAGCAAGACAAATAGGAAGGTAAATAGGAAGAGTTGTTGCTTCTTAGCACGGTGCTTACTTTTCAGACCTCTAAAAGGCTTCAAAGAGAAAGAAAGTAGGTGGCAAACTGGCATTTGAGAGGGCTGTGGTAGCTGATGGAGAGTGTAATGTGTTGCAGCATTTATTTTTTTAAAAATATGACACCTTTCCCAACTTCTCTAGAACCTTCCCACCTTCTCTGCAACTTAGACTTCTTTTCCCCATTCCTCTGTGATTCATATTTCTTAGACTAAATAAAACGACGTCTTCACAGTAACTGTGACCATGTAGATGCAAAAATTAATAATGCAGCCTAGATTTCCCAATACTGTGCTGCACATTTCATGACTAGAGTGCCCAATATTCCAATTTGCATCAGCTCTCAAGTTGCATTTGGGGGTCCTTGAAATATGTGTGCAATGGATAACCCTAGAAGGAAAACCTATCTTAATGTCAGCATCTCAAGGATTTGTGTAAAACTGAACACCCTCAAAAATTATTATTTGGTTACACTGTGTGAAGGTGGTTTCTACGCATTACTAGTTGAATGTTTAGTTTTACAAGGGAACATTATTTATCCTGAAAGCATAGCCTTCTGTGGTAAAGAGACAGGTATGTGCACATTCAACATCTAAGAAAAATGTTTCTTACTGTGACATTAATGTAATGTAGAGGGAATGAGAACTTTAGGTACTGGACACCATTCATTTACTGTTAACAGTATCACAGAACTGTTCGAATTGAATCACCGTGATCCTGTGTGACCTCATGTCTTCTGCATAAGCACATAGTAAATGGTTGGATTGATCATGCTAGTGATAGCAAACCAAGGCTTCTCTTTAATTTTTTAAATGAAATTTGAAATACAGGATCCACTCAATCAAACCAGTTTGACCTTGAGAGTATGTTTTGTAATCTTCTTTTCTTCACTTCCCATTTTGTAGGACAACACCCTTTAGCTAGACTTACTTGTGGATGTGTGCATGTGACAACACTGAGGAGCCAATCTCTAATGTCTGGCATGCTGTAGGTTCTGGCTCTATGTTTATTCAGCGTAGTATATTGGCATCTACAATGGTTTTATTTTCATGAAAACTGGGTGCAGAAGCAGTTAAATTTTGACGGTGTTTTTGCCTGACAAGAAGTTGTGACTCATTCAGGAGCACAACTTAGCATTAGGAATGCTAAAGCACTACCACAACCAGTGATACAGATACAGTCACAGATGCATATTTTATTGGAACAGAAAATAGGTGGAACTGTAATGTTGTGAAAGTACAGGTTGCATAAATAGTGCAAACAAATCTGAAATAATTCTGGGGAAATCACATCAAAACAAGGCAAGTTTCCTCTTTTTGTGAAAGGCACATTTTGTTACAGTAGTGATAGCGTCTTGTGTAAGTTAGTGCTGCGGAAAGAGTTGCCACATTGATCACAGTAGTAATTTGCTTAGAATGAACGACAGAATCACATAATGTTAGAGATTGGAAGGAATCATTGAGTGCAACCCCCCTGCCAGAGCAGGATCCCCTATAGCAGATCTCACAGGAATGCATCCAGGAGAGTTTTGAATGTCTTCAGAGAAGGAGAATCCACAACCTCACTGGGCAGCCTGTTCCAGTGCTCTGTCACCCTCACAGTGAAAAAGCTTTTTCTTATGTTTACACAGAACCTCCTATGCTCCAACTTATACTCATTACTCCTTCTCCTGTCATTGGTCATCACTGAGGAGAGCCTGGCTCCATCCTCCTGACACTCATCCTTTACATATTTATAAACATGAAGAAGGCTGCCCCTCAGTCTCCGCTTCTCCAAGCTACAGGGACCCAGCTCCCTAAGCCTTTCCTAAGGGAAATATTCCACTCCCTTAATCATCTTTGTGGCTCTGCACTGGACTCTTTCAAGCGGTTCCCACTTCTTTTTGAGCTGAGGAGCCCAGAACTGGACACAGCATTCTTCAGTTTTTGGACACATTTCAGTATGTCAGTTTTAGCTTTGAGGGTGGTGTGGGAGACAGTGTCAAATGCTTTAATGAAATCAAGATAAACTACATCCACTGCACTACCATCATCTGTCCACAGGGTTATGTCCTCATAAAAGGCTATCAGGTTGGTCAAACATGACTTCCCCGTGGTAAAACCATGTTGAGTACTCCTAATGACCCTCTTGTCCTTGATATGCCTAGAGACAGTACTGAAGATAAGTTGTTCCATCACCTTTCCAGGTATGGAGGTGAGGCTGACTGGTCTATAGTTACCTGGGTCTTCCTCCTTACCCTTTTTGAAGACTGGAGTGACATTTGCTTTCTTCCAGTCCTCAGGCACCTCTCCTGTTCCCCACAACCTACCAAAGATGATGGAGAGTGATGTAGCAATGACCTCTGCCAGTTCTTGCAGCACCCACAGGTGCATCCCCTCAGGACCCATGGATTTATGGATACCCAGATTGATCCCTAACCCAGTCCTTATCCACCAAGGCTCACTCCTTCTTTAGCCTGACTTCCTCTGGGGCCTCAGGGGCCTGGGACTCTTGTGGACAGTCTCCAGCAGTGTAGACAGAGCAAAGAAGGCTCTGTCTGAAGTAACTTCTCCCTCTTTGTATCCTCTGTCACCAGGGCACCCACCTCATTCATCAGTGGCCCTATATTGCCTCTAGTGTTAGTTTTCTTTGCAGTGTACTTGAAGAAGCCCTTTCTGTTGTCCTTTGCCTCACTTGCTTTCAAGGCTTAATTCCAAGGAAGCCTTAGCTTTTCTGGTTGCCTCCCCACATCCCCTGACAACAGTCTTATGTTCCTCCCAAGTAGCCAGTCAGTCCCTCCTTCCATGATCTGTAGACTTTTTTCTTCCACTTGATTTTGCCCAGCAGTTTGCTCTTTAGCCATGTGGGTCTCCTGGCTCCCTTGCTTAATTTCCAACCTGTAGGGATGTTCTGATCCTATGCATCGATGTATGAAGATAATTTATGTTCTTTAAAATCCTAATGGCTGGTATATTAAAATGGGGAATATGAGGGAAGACTTCAGGAAATTGTACAAAGTTTGTAAAAGACTTTAAAGCATGCTGCATTTTATTTACTGGAAGGCAAAGGAGAAGATCAGACAGAGCACAGCAGGATGCTCAATATAGTCTATCTTCTATCTGCTTAAGGTTTGTAGCAGGGGTCATAACTATCTTGACCTAGAAAAACAATGTGCTGCCTGGATTTGTAGGCTGATTATTGGAAACTCGAGACTCTAAAATATGTTTACAGGAAATGTCTTCTGAGCTACATTGGGTCTAACAACTTGCTTTGAATGAGCATTTCTTTGCAGCTGTACTATCATGTGGTTCATCCTCAGCTGCTTGTCTGCTGTAGAGGTTCCTGCTCCTCAATTCTGACAGCATAATCAGCAAATACAGATCTTCTCCAGCTTGGTTCTGTCAGAATGCTGCTTTGGTTTAATTTGTGTCTTTCTCAGACTGTTCTGTTCTGCTTTTTTTCTGTCCAAATATTCCATGGTTTTGTTGGGCCTTTTTACATGGTTTTCTCTTTCTTAGGTTGTACCAACTTGGGCAGTTTTGCTGATAGATTTTGTAGGAGGAGGGGAAAAATGTATACAAGCAATGGGTAGCAGTATCTTAGGGAATAGCATGTCTATTGGACTGTGCCTGGGTAAAAGCTACCAAAGCTAGCCTCTGGGCAAAGTAGCTCTGTTTTTCCCTCTTAAAGTACTGGAGAAAGTCACACCTGATCTCATGGGTTGTAGGTTCCCTTCAGAGATGTTGACACCACATTTAATTGCAAAAGAAGGGGGTTAGTTGTTCAGTCCTCCGCAGAGTAGGGATTTAGCTGCTGTTCAGTAAGTGAGAAAGATGAAAGAAGGGAGGACAGAGGAGTAAGTCAAAGATTTTCACTTAGGAGCATGTGTACTCCCTGTTGTTCTTATGTTTGTTTGGTATCACATTATGAGGTTTCTCTGCAGGGAATACCATCATGCTCTCCACTTTCTGCAGTATTTAGGAATCCTGTTATGGCAGATTTAGTAGAGAACTGGTGTTCTCAGTTTGTGTGGTAACCCTGGTTGCAGCTACAAGTGACTGGGGGGAAAAATGTCTCTGTATCATGTTGTTATCATGAAGGGTCTAAATGGCTGTTTTAATTAAGCAAAACTATGCTTCAATCTTTGAAGAATCTTTTTTTTCTATCACCATCATTACTTAATATCAAAGGCCAGAAGCAGAACATGCCAGGAAGCTGGTGCTTTGGTGTGGTCTGCAGTAACACATTGCCACACTTAGCTGTGGTCTTATTGCTGTTACAGGGCAATGTAGTTTAAAAAATGTACAGCCTATGGTGAAACAGAGGTTCTAGAGTTCATGTTTAGTTAAAATCTTTCATATGCAAGTGACATTGGACTTTCTGGGCTTAATACCTGGGCATTTACTTACTTCTGACCCCCAATTTAGTTGTTATGGCAAAAGCTCACACTTTAATGGTTTAGTCAAGTACCAAAGCACAACAGAATTCAGATGCAATTAAAAAATGTGATTGTGTCAAGGGCACCTCTGCAAGGTCAGAACTGGCTGGGAGATTAGGTAGGTGGCCTTGTTTTCAGAAGTGGCAATATTTTTCTGGAAATCTTGCTTACAGACTGATTTTAAACCACATCCTTCTAGATGGGTGATTTCCAATGTTGCTTTGCAAATGGGTGTGACTTCTTGATGGTAGTGAGCAAAGCAGGAATATAACTTTCCAGAGGAGAAGCTCAATGCAGTTGCTGGGTCACGTTGTCTCTATCTTACACATGTGTGAGCTAAATCACAGAGATGAAAGGGATTTGCCTGTGGCCAACAGAATTAGATTTTTTTGTCATATTCTTGTAAATAAGATTTTTAGATTCCTTTATAATTTTTGCCATTTTCATTTCTTCATTTTAAGTAAAATTAATAGTTACTTACCAGGTTTGAAGTATTTATATTAAATGTCCTGAAGGTGAATTGTTGTACAGTATATTACAAGGTTATAATGTCCATTGTATCAGCCCTTGGCTTCTGACTGTGGCTGGCTGTGACTTGCTATGTGAGTAGCTTATATGCTGTGTAGGAGCTTTCACAGTGTGTGCCCTGTTTTTAAAATGAAAAAAGAAAAAAATAACTGTACTAAATAAATACACTTGAAGTTAGAAAGGATACCACATTGGAACTTGGTGTGCTTACATTGAATTTACAAAAATAAAAATGTTTTAAAATAATAAACAACTTTGCCAAAAACTATTGTGGATCACATTTAACACAGAAAAGAGCTCTGCATGATGTTAGATGTCTCTGTCCTCATTGAGGACAGGGTAAATCAGCCAGGGTAAATAAAATGCTTTGTAACTTATCATCTGAACTTGCAGTCATAGAAGTGAACATAGAAGAAAACTTGAGCAACCCAATAGGCCATTTCTGTGAAGAAGTGTAATTTCATAAGAAATTTCAGATGCTTTGCTGGTGAATAGATAGGAGCATAGAATGGGATGGGGTTTCCTGAGCTGTTGAGGCTAGGCTTAACAGTGCCATAATGCTCATTTTATATGGAAACTAAGTTTTTCCTTGGCTAAATTAGCTTTCTTGGTTGCTATTATTCCAGTTAGGTTAGTTATTTGTTAGCATTCTATTTAACCTGGTTTTCTCTGGTCTATTTCTGTTCTCTCGTGTATTTCTGGAGAGCAATTTGTAACTCATCTCAGCCTTTGCTTTGCTGAACTTAGCAGTTCTTAGGTCTGTTCTGAGTTGACTCTCAGTTGTCCTCATAAGCCTTTCTGTACATGTGTTACAGCCCGAGCTGGGCAGCGTTCTGCTTGTTATAGCCAGTGTTCATTAATATGGCAGAAGGGAGATGTACATCACAGTTCCTAAGTGTAAAATATTACAGTAACAGTATCTGATTCTGAAATTTCTCTTTCAACTTTATTTGTACATTCTCTTTCCTCAGAACTGATCTGCAGTCCAGATTCTGTTTGACGTGGCAAGGGAGTTATGTTGTAAAATGTCAACACTGCATTTTTTACAAGTTTATAGACTTTATTTTTGTAATTGTTGCCATATTTATTGTTTCCTCCCTCACCCAAAAAATTCCTGTACTAGTAATCTGTTTATTTGTATCCGTTCAGTCAGAAACAGTTTGTCCTTTTTGTGTCTTTCAGGCTTCATTAAAAAAAGAACTGGATACACGTGCCAAATTTCACCTGGGAAAGATGGAGTAAGGTAATATAATTTTAGTGAATGCTACTATAATGTGTGATGGTCTGTGGAGACTGAATGTAAAGGTTCAAAGACGAAATAAATTAGAGGCAGACAAAGCAGAAGGAACTTCAGCCCCAGAAATAATAAAGTGCTGACAAGATCCTGTGGTCTGGTATTAGTGGCATACTTACCGTATGTTTTGTAGTGTGGGTAATTCATTAGAGGTTTTACATTATCTTTAGATATGTTGTCAACAGGAACTCAAATTGTGGCACATGTGCTGGATATGGCCTTAACTGAAGGTGGTATGAAGCAGTTGCCAATCAAATGAGCCTTCTCATAGAGGCAGGAGGTTTAGCTGGCCTGGAAATATGGGGCAGCAAGAGGTGAAATGTGATGCTTATGGTCACGTGTGATGCTCGTGGTCAAGAAGGTCATCATGCACAGAAGTTGAGGGGGAACACTCAGTTTCCCCACCTCTGATGTAGTGTCCTCAGTGCCCTTTTACAGAGCTCAGCAAAGAATGAATGTTGGATTGGAGCCAGTGGTGAACAGTAGTGACTTCTCAGATGTTATTCACCAACTGCTGCTATGGGAGAACTAGGTCATTTGTAAGACCAAGCAGACAGACAGCAAATGCACTTTCTCATGCAGCACTGCTTTTCTTCTATCAGATGTTTTTCCTAGTACAGACTGAGGATCAGTTATGGAAAAGTCTAGAGAGGTGTGCTACAACAGTTGTGCCTACATCTGGAATTAATGCAAGTAGTTGATACCATGGAGCGGGTTATTTAACTGGGTCACAGTGGAGTGCTTCAGGGACTTATGTTTAGTTTTTTCCTTTCACCATCTTTTACTTTTCAGTAAAGAGTATCTTGGGAAGGAGGCATGCACTTACAGATCTTTCTTGATCCCAAGAAGGCAGGGATGAAGTTGCCAGCAGCAAATAAACTTTGCCAGACCCGTGGCTAGCTGTACTGTGACTTAAAAGGAGTTGCAGTAATACTAGCCATTCATATCAGCTTTCTTCTATTAATCATTGTCTGCACTGGAAAAAATATGCCTGGGGCAAGTCTGCATTTCCATCCAGTTCAGTGCTGCTTCTCCCTGAAGAAATTAAAAAAGAATTGTCATTCTTCCCCAAGACAGCTATGTCTTCTGCCCTGTGGGGTCTTTCTCTACACTTTCAAAGAAATCCATAGCAACAGAGGAAAAAACCCCAGCATTTCAGGCTTCCCTGCTGGAACAGCAGATCATCCTAATTGTTTTTCACATATGGCCCAGGCTGTGCCATCAACTCCGTATAGGCAGATCCCGGTGCTCATTGGAAGCTTTGTCTTGGATTAGGTATGGAGAGAAAAAAGGAAAGAAAGCAAACAGAATGCCACTCACTTGTTTATTTGCTTGCTTGGTATTGTGGTGTGTATTTTCTTTTAATTGAATTGGATTTAGTGGCTACTTCATTGAAAGTCAAAGTCAGTGCTGCATGCGAGAAGCTCCACTTATCTTTTTTGACTGAGGCTCCTGAATGTGTGTGTATAAGACAGAGTTATCTAGAGAGGCAACCTTTTTAGGCAGAAGTCCCTGCTTTCATTTCAGCCAGTTCTCTGGGTCACATCTCCAGAAAATGTGCCCTGCTGAAGCACATAATGTAGGTATTGGTGGTGTGTAAGTGGTATAGATGACAGTGACTGACAGACTGACTAGAGGAGAGGCAATTGTTATTAACACATCAAGCTGCTTTATGGTTGTTGTTGTTGACTGTTGGTTGTTGACTGTTGTTGTTTACTGCACGTATACTATCTGCTTTTACAGATTGCTTTTTAACAAAAGCCAGCATTCGTTAGTTTGTCCCTTCCCCTCTTACTTTTTCTTTCTTGCTGGTTTGTACAGGAAATCAAAATACAGGGCAAGCTGTGTGTGAATGCATGGCTGTGTTAAATATGCAGCAATTGTTATTTCTTAGGCTGTCATGTTCATCATCCTCTTGTTAGTGCTAGATTGATTGTGTGGATGATGCTGGACTGGTATGTATAATTGCTGTAACTACATGTGCAGTTATTGCTGCATAATATGAGACATTTGGCCTTTTGGTGATGTTCTATATCCCATTAGGTGTCCTTCTGACTTTGATGATTCTAGTTTGCAGAGTTAAGCAGGACTTGGAAGCAAAGGCAGAGATGAAGGACTGAGTTTGAATAATAATCTTCAATGAAGGAATAATCAGATTGAGTGGAGCCTGAATGCAGGGAGAGGGATAGAAAGAAGATAAGAAGACATGATGTTACATAAGTAATGAGAATAGCTGTGTCAGGCACAGAGCCAGGGAAAAGCATGCAGCAGAATTTCAGGTGCTTTAAGTGTCTGGAACACTTAAACCCTCTCACAGTCATCTGTGAGTTATTACCTTGTTGCTTTACTATGCTGAGTTCTTTTTTTTACAAGTATATAATATACGTTGTGTTCTGCTCAAGCACAAATATAAATTAAGGGTTTTCTGGAATTAAGTGCTATTCTTTCATCAAAGCATTTAAATGTTTGGAGATTATCTTGTCCAAGCTTACATTCAATTCAGTAGCATAATAATTTTACTCCTGTTTGTATTTTAATAATAAAGCTGATATAGTATTTAAATTACAAAATGTCAGGTACCTAATTATTAATAACCTCAGCGTTATCCTTGGGAGATACATAGATGAACTACTATAGAATCATTATGAGGATTTTGGGATTAATTGTTTCACTTATATTGAGGATTAACAGTTGATCCAAGCCATCTGAAACAACCATGAAAATCAGCTGCCTACCATACTACTTTCATTCTTGGAAACTTTGTATATTCCACCTTCCAGTGGTATTTTCCATATAGATAGAAAGGTAAGATAGAAAGTGACCGTGCTTGAGTACCAGGACTCCATACAGCAAATGGTTGGGAGTGTGCAGTACAAACACTTGCCAGCTCTCTTTATGGTCTGTGTGGAATACACTATCTTGAAGCAATAAAGCACAAAATAAGGTGATAAGCGGGCCTCAGACTGGGGCATTGCTGGCATGCTAGTCTCTGCAGAATAAATAGCAGAAAAGGTTACTAGTTATTTTTAGGTTTTGTTTAAATTTTTAATAATGTTTGGAAGGGCGTGGCAGATGAGCTTTAAATACCTGAGGTCAGATTTTCAAATAATTGTCATGAATCTGAGCTCAGACACCTCAGTAAAAATCCTTTGTAGACACTGAGCACCTGCAGCCCTTGCTGGATCTCCCTCAGGAAGTCAAATCAGTCTGAAAAGTCTACATCAGGAGAAATCTTAACTTTACTGCTCATTTTAGTAGGAGTGAAGCTTATAGTTACACACGTGCTCACATGCTGTCCCTAACCTGAGTTGTCTTGCAGAACAAGAGCTAAGTGAAATCCCCCATAAGTGTTAATTTAGGCAGAGCCCAAGTAGAAGTTTTAGCCATGATTTTCAGAAGGAATCGTAAGTGGCTGTCTGTTTTGAGCATTGTGTCACATGTACAGGCAGCTACAAACCTACTAGCACCAGGATGCACAGCTCACACTTGTGCTGGTTGAAGAGTCTCAATAAGCAGCTGTCCTGAAATGCAGGACCAGTTTTCCTGAAGAAGGCAGCATACACAAATATGACCTTCTAACAAGATGATTGCTTTCAGCTCAAGGCATAGAAATGTTAATTTGCATCAAAAAAAGGGCTTAAAATTGCAGATGAAGGCCTTGTTCTGTATGCTTCTAAGGTATGTTTTACAAATTTTTGCATGTGTGTGGCAAAATGGTGGAAATCCAAAAGTACTAAAACAATAAGGAAAAAAATGGTTTTTACCTCCTATCAAATTTTTCTTTAACTGTATAACCTGTTTACACTTTTAAAAAGCCTCTAAATTTTATCAAGAAAAACATGCCTCAGCTTAAACGCTTTTCCAGATGCAGCATGCTTGGGTGAGCCATTGAATCAGAAAGTCTACATGAACATGTAATAAATAGTATTTGAATGCTGGAAATCTAAGGTGCTTTACAACTCTTACAGGGGATTGTGTTAACACAGATCCCAGAAGCATCTCAGATTCACTGTGGGATTTCTCATGTTAAGTTAAAGAAGGGCCCTAGCTGTATCTTGCTGTATAACTTGTTTAACTTGTATATCTTGCTTAATAACCTTAGATATTTTTTTAATGGAATTAATAATTAAAGACATGGGAGTTGAGTGGAAGGAGGTTGAAACACGATCTATTTTGCTAAGGTAGGTCATGTCAGACTGACCTAGTATCTTTTTTAATAAAAAAGTAGGTTTTCTAGAAAAAGAAAAACTGTGCTTGGTCTGATCTCTCTTGATTCTATGGAACTATTTAACATGATGCTGCATCAAAATTTCTGTTTACGGTGGAGGAACATTAGGTTAGCGTAAGAACTGTAAACTCACATAAAGAATTGGTGCAAAGGGAGACAACAGGAGGTAGATATATGAGATGAATTTTTCTTTGGTAGATGACTTGCTTAGTTTTCTTGAGGATTTATTATTATTTTATGTCAGGTTGTATTGAAAGCAGAAGCTTGGCTGATGGGAGGAGGGCATTATTTTTCTCATACACAATTTTAGCTGGGATGACTATATAATGAATTCTACAGTTAGATAGTACTAAAGGGTTAGAATTCAACACAGCAACATGTCAGGCCACACACTGGCAGGGATTCACTTACTGATTTTAACCTTGGTGTCAAAATTAGCAGCCTGGGCTCTTATATAATCAGTGGAAAGAGACAGATTTTTAATTAGGCATCCAGCTCTCTCTCTTTTGGGAGACAGTGTGCCTTTCTCTCTTGACTGCTAGCAGAGCGTAGGGCACCTGACTAGTGTCTGTGCAGAGTACCTGAAATTGGATGAAATTGGACTTACACACCATCCAATTTCAGCTGAGGAAGTAATACAACAGCTTTTGCTATGAATGGGGAGTTCAGCAATGGAAGACTTTGAAGGTGAAAAGCCAAGGTGAGGGTAAGTGGGTTCAAGTTTGTCTGTCAATTTGACACCGTCATGAAAATGATGGATGGAATACAGGGAAGTGTCAGGAGAGGTATTTTCAATTGAGAGGCACTCAGCTGGGTGCATCTGGGCTGGGACCTGGGCTGGAATAAGTGTGCAATACTTCTTGCAGTATCCAAGAAACTTCAGCTCATTGTGAAACAGATGCAGAGAAAAGCTTCAGGGATGACTAATGGAAGAGGAGTCTTAAACATCTGTGTTGGATATGTCAAGAAGACTAGGAAAATTCCTGCAGCTATGCTGCTGGAGTGTTGAAGAACTTTGGAATGTGGCTGATACCAAGTAGGTGATAGCTAACAAACAGGATGTCTCTAGTCCATCAGAGGACTACTCTGTGTAACAGAGATATTGTAGGAAATCTATGATATAGAAACAGAAATGTCCAGATATGTGATATCAAGAGGTTATGTGAACTCAATATGTGAAGCTTCTTACTGTTTGGACTTTGTGTGTGGATATAATATGTAGCCAACATAGAAAGTACTAATCCCATAATAAATGTTGGTAGTAGGAGAATGCTTGAAGTATGTTTAAGGAAGAGCTTAAAGATTTATGAAGGACAATGATTGTTTGGATTTTTTAGATTTAGGCTGTTTGGCAATGGTGCTTTTTAATCACTTCTGTACATTGTGATACTTGCTGTTTACTGTATTGCCCTGTAGTTTCCCTGCACTGCACAGGGAAAGCTGTCTGATAAATCAGGCATCAAGTGAATTTGTAGGGCTGGGCTGGAGAAAGGGATGATAGGTTTAACCTGTGACAAAGATACATTTAGAAGGAGACTTCTGGGCAGCAGACTCATGACCAGTGAGAGAAAAGCTTGCTCAGAAGTGAAAATTGTGGTTGACAATCCCTGATGTGCATGCAGTGACAGATGATGGGTGCAGTACTTAAAGACAGTGACAGCCCTTGCCCCAGACATCTCCTTAGTTTGAGAAATACTTAAATTGTAACTGTAGGTTGGTGAAGAACTGCCCTTTGCATGGATGCTGGTTTGTCCCAACACGAGATTTGAAAAGGAGCTGAATTCTTTGAGTAAGGGTGAGTAATGTGCTTCCTGCTCTGTTGCAAATTCTGAGTTGCTTTAAGTGGCTTTAACAGCTATTAGACACTGATCAGGTCATTCTTTAGTAGAATTATCTGTAAAATAACAGGAGGAAACACCACACCAAGAAAGCTTTTTAATGTAAAAAAATGTACTTCAGGCAACACTATGTTTAGTTCTCTAGTTGTGTGTTTACTAATACATTCTTGTCCTGTGTTTCTGAGGTTTTTAAGTGCCTAATAGAATATCAGGAGAGAATACTATGGCGTGTCTTATTTTTTTTCTTTCCTTTTTTTCTGCTTCTTAATGAATTATTACATAGTAGTACTAAGTTGTTATTGTTCTGCGGTAAAAACAATTGTGTGATGATCTCACAGTCCTAACTTGGAAAATTGCCACAGTAAAGAAAAACCACTGTTTATGGACTGAATTGTCAACAGTTTGGAAGGGGGATGTTCTGTTGACAACACAGTGCTTTGAATGACAGTCCAAGAACAAGAAGGGTGGACTGAGAAGACAAGAATGAAGAAGTGTATGAGTGCTTTTTCAGGTTTATTGTTAGGGTCATGATCAACTCTATTAGATTTACAATATATCATATCTTAGGTTTGGCCTGTTTTCTATATTCTGGATTTTATTTGGAACCCAAGCATGGTTTTCTGTTTAGTAAACTGGGATTTTATTTTGAAAATCTGTCTAACCATCTTCCTGAGAGACAACACTTGGAGCATCTCATATAAAACGCCCAGAAAATCTGGAAGACCATCACTTGAAGAGGTTTTTGGAAGACAAAAGATGGGCAGGTTTGAGCCACTTCTGCCTTTAAGATTCAGAAAAAAAGGCACCTCACACTCCTATTGAGGAAGGAAAAGAAATGGAGGAATTTTTTAGCAAAATTTTCTTTCCATCCCAATTCTTTTTTGGGGAAAGATGGATTAAATAAGTGCAAATGATGAAGCAAACAACCATATTGTCAGGTTTGGATTAGTTCCCTAGTATGCCCAAGAACTGTTGTAAATCATTATTAAACATGAGATGTTGGAATGCAAAATTCTGTTTCATAGTCTCTTTAGATAGCTGCTTAAAAGTCAGAAAGAAGATTCCTATTCCTTTCTACTTCATTCTAACTTTAACTGTTTTGCTTAACTTATACAGTTCAGTCAAATGAATCCCATCCAAAGAGTATATGCTTTATTTAACCTTTTCATAGGCTAAGGTGTTTTGTCAAGATAAACACTGTCCTCATGGTTTGTTCACACAGATGCTTAAAAAATAATAAAAATGTAATATTTTTGTATAATTAAATAGGGTCTATATAACCTGTATGCATACAGTATGAAATGCATAAAGTACAAGAGAGAAGAATGTTTCAACTTATTTGCATCTTTTTTGCATACTTTTAATAGTATCTTTTCTGATAGATCATATGGTATAAAACCTAAAAATAAAATATACCACTGTATTTTTTGAGTTTGTATGCAAGCATGACAGAATATTAATTTCTTTTTCAAGTGTGTTTATGCTAATTTTTCTGTGGAACAAAAATCTAGTCATTTGGGAATATTTCTATTCAAGATTATTCTGTAATTTCCATATTAAAAAAAAAAAAAAAAAGAATCCTTGTGCAGCTCCTAATAGACTTTAACCCCAGAAATGCTTAGAGTAGAGAGATGAATTATTCTAAGAGGTATATTGTGGCCCAGGCCCTTATGAAAATTTACTCTATGTGAAAATATATAAAAAATAGACTGTCTAGAATTGTACTTGACTGTTGACTTTTTACCCAAGTTCACATGAGCAAACAAAGCTGTATATACCAACCTATTTTTAGTGGGACATTTAAAAATTAATCTGGTGTTTCTGAAAGGAGGTTGTGCATGTTCATATTGGCACCTGTCCTTTAGGCAAAACTGCTGTGATTTGTGATAAGGTGATTTTTGGAGTTGATCCAGGCAGCTGTCAAATGCTCTTAAACATTCAAAGTGAAGGTGAAGAGAGCAATGGTTCTGTGGAATAAAATCCACCCATGTAAATATACAGGTTTGATAATAGTGTCCTGGAGTTTCTGCTGCTTTAGTTGGGAGCTTCGTTCCATAAACTTGGAGATTTCCACCTTGAGATGTTGGGTTTTGACTTTTTTATTATTCCTCTGTCATTCTCATGTTTGTTAATTCTTAAGGGAGCCAGGCTCCATTTAGTAAATGTATCTGGTAATACAGGCAGATGCCTCAGTCTTCAGTGAAGGCTGTTAGCACTAGGTGAGCTTTAGAAGCCAAACCCATTTAGAAGCCTGACTTCAGAAGCTAAACATATTTGAGTCAAGGCAGATGCTGTGATTTTTATGGGGGATGGAGGCAGGGAAAGCAGCCACTGTGAACTACCTTCTCTTGGGTTTTGTTTTGTTTTTTTTTTTTCAAAGGTTGTCACTGTGCTAATTTCCCCTTCAGAGAGAGGGGGATTTTTTCTCTAGCTAAACTGCCACAGAAACTAAAGGTAACACTCCTAAGGTATTTTCAACACCTTTATTCCTCAACTAACTGTGATTTCCTGTATTCTTTTTCTTTTAGGGCATGAGCCCTTGCTAATAACACTGATTTTGCTATGAAGAAAATCAATAGCCTTTAGGAAAGAAAAACAGAAAGACAAACACCTTCCTTACAGAAACAGTGTCACTGCCTTAGGAAAGAAGACTGATAAAACCAAGCCGAAAGTGTATCAAATCAGTGATTTGAATGTCATGGTACTAATCTGTTGGTAATGGGAATAGAGAAAAGATGATAAGCAATCAGAATATGATAAGCATTCAGAATATGTCTCAATACCATATTCTGCAGCAAAAGCCAATTCTTGATGTAATCCTCCTTCTATGCACTGTTACTGGGAGAGAGGTTTCTTGATTTCTAATTACATGTATCTATATATAGTATAGTTTAGCTTCGTTCCCTGGGTTTCTTTTTTTTTTTTTAGCAGAAAAGTTATGTGCATTTTCATATGCCAATCTATGAAGGTCTAGGCTTGGCACAGAATTGCAGTTATTTATCAATATATGTGATTCTCGTGTTTCCACTGCTAATGATAAAAATGTTAGTGCTGCTTTTGATTGTTATTGACTTACAGCTCATAGGATATATAAATAGGTAAGGAAAAAGGAGGAAATTAGAGTTTTGAGGTGTTTTTAATCTCTTGAACAATAAGGTAGGAGTTAATACAAATGTTCTTAGTTAATTGCTGCACTCTCAAACAGATGAGTTCTTAGCTAGTTCGAGGGTGAGTTCTGTAACAGAATACTAAATGGCTGTTGAGAAATACTGGAAAGATATGGGGTATTTGTTAAGAGTTTAGACATATGTAGCACTTAATAATAGCTCATAAGTTAGCATTTTGATTCTGAATGTCAACCTGTAATATCTTCTAGTTTTTTTCCCTTGATATTTCTCTATGAATCAGCTTTTAAATCCATATAATATAACAGGAAGAAAGGCCTTTTCTATTTTGCACTCATAAGCATGACAAATCGGCTTTGTTTTGTATGATGCTCACTGGTACCTTTTATCCTCAGACAAACAATGGGTTATATGTGTTTACCCATTTGCTTTGATGGGTTAAGTAACAGTAATAAAGTAAAATAACCCTGCCACGCTGTCTTATATTTCTTTGAGAAGAAAAGTTGTGAGAGCAATGCTTTCAGATAGTATTTGATGTGGAAGGAAGAAAAACAGAAAGAAAAAGTTCTTGGGGACTTATTTTTCAAGAAGAAAGTTGGAAGCAAAATTGATTTTGGATGCCTATGGGCAAAACAAACATCCAGAGCACTGGGAATGTGTGTTCTCAAGTGGCTGTATTTAACTATATATGTTTGTGGATATTTATTCACATTTATGGAGAAACTCACTTGGTGGTAATTGAGAGCTTCAATGTCTTGCTCTGCAGTGAAGGGGAGAGGCAAGCACAGACACAAAAAATGGTCTCTCTGTTTTGCTTCAAGTCTTAAAGCAGCTTGTAACTTTCCCAGTGCAGCTCCAGATGACTGGACTCTTCTGAGTCTTGTTTGAAAATTCTCTATTTTCCCATTCCCCGGGAGCACCAATAAGTACCAACAAGTACTTGGCATCCATTACAAAACATCTTTCATTAGATTAGACAAAATCAGCACACTAACTGGGAGCCTCATAGCATGGGAAAGGCTCCTTCTATGACCAGCTGCATCTGTCTCTAGAGAGATGGCACTGGCATATTGTAAATTAGTATTTTGCCTTTGAAATCATTTGGTGCAAAAGTAAGATACCTTCTGTCCTGAAGTTAGTTTCCATATCAGTGCTCAAAAAGGAAAATGTAAACGTTAGTTCTGGAAAGGTTGTGGCTGCAAAGGTGCCTGAAAAACACACATGGCTTTCCCAGAACTGAAAAATTCTTAATATATTTTAGATAATTAACTTCTGTGGTCTGATTTGGATAAATGCTTGCAAAGTCTATTCTTACTTATGCAGGAGTGACCTGGGGGATGTCACTAGGGAGGAAATCATAATATATTTTAACATGCTGTTTGGATGCCACCATTTTCCACTCCCAGGTAATATAATTTTATCTACAATTGCAAAAGGCAGATATAGCTGCAGGTTCATGACATTTGCTTTTACTCCAGCTTAACTGCAAGCAAAACTATCCATTTGTGTAGTGGTCATATATTTTAAAAGTAAATACTAATAAATATATTAACGTGTGAATCTTCTACCTGACTGCACAATCAAACTTCTACACCTTCCCATCCTCTGAAAACATCCATTTGTAAGACTGGAGTTTACAGTACCAGTCATTTAAATGAGCTGAATACCTTTTGGGCTGAGGTCATATGAAACCTTGTAGTACAGAAGTGCAGAGTACAGTGATTTTTTTAGCTTTCACAGTCTTTATTGTGAACTGAGGCTGCATACCTGAGGTATTCTAGAACTCAGATAATTTCATAGACAAGATAAAGATGTGATTTGGTGGCCTGCTGTGTGTGGAGTTCTCCTTAAAATCTGAGCCTGTATTACCACAAAGCCATCCTTTGGATACTAAGACACAGAGCTGATAAGAATGGAAGAGCTAACAAAGTGCTTGCTAAATTTTTACAGTCCATAATTGTTATTATAATTAATTATTCTTTAAGTAATAATAAGTAATTATTATTTTGTTTTGTTGGTGAAGAAAAATTGGCCTCTGCTTGACTGCACCACAAATTGCAAAGCAGCCAACTTTTAGACAAATCAAATGGTTTATTTAAGGGAAAGCATCCAGGGAACTGGGTTTCAGGACTAGGTAAATTCTGAATTAGGTAAATGAAGGAAACAATGCAGAATTGATTGCTCTTAACGACTTATTGAGCAGTTAAGTGTCCCCTTAATGATGTCATTAGTAAAAAGTGTATCCCTAAGAGGAAAAAGTTTTGGGGGGAAAGAGAAACAGGCTTTTAAGAGATGAAATACCCAGGGATAAAATTTTCAGGAAAAGGGGAAAAAGGCAACAGATTTGCAATTTCACCCTCCAAAATGCTCCTTTTTTTTTTTTTTTTTTTTTTTTTTTGTTAACCCATAAATCACTGTCAGGTACTTGTTTTATGGCTGCAGGCATTCCATTCTGGAATCAGAACTGTCTCTCTCTGTACTAGGAGCAGCTTTGCACCATTTAATTTTTTTTTCTTGTTCCTGCTACTCAAAAGTGGCTGTTTACCTTTGAAAAAAATCCTTGAAGATGTAAAAAGTATGATAGAGAAATAGCAAACAGTGGCAGCCATTTCATAGCCAGCTTGCAATAGTCATTTACTGGCTCAAAAGACATTTTTTTCAGTATATTGGCAGGTGTTCACCGCATGAATGCAACCTAATACCACTGTTTCTGCATCACCCTTTAGTAGCTTGAATTTCTATAGGGACTTGACTCTATTGTTGCTTCACTATTAAAAGATCTTCAGGACTTGGGTCAAGCGCTTGTCTCCTGCATTTCAACCAGTGGTCCCTGGCTTCAGTCCCCATAGGTAATGCTAGACTCTGATGTTTCTTTAAGTCACTTTTATTTGTTTTAGCAAATTGCTTGTTTGCTTTTTCTGTTTTGATTAGTTTTTTCTTACTTCATAAAGAACTGTTTGCCCTGTAGGGTTTCAGTTACTATTTGTTTTTATTGGTTTTTTGGTTGAAAAAGTTACCTTTTTTTTTTTTTCTTAATTGGATAAATAAGTTGTTATTATACTTTCCCTTCTCAGAGCTGGAAAATGCCCAGAAAGGCTGTTGCTCACACTTTCTGAATACAAATTTACTTCTCATTTGAGACCAAACACGGAGAAATTTAGAATGTTAGGTGAAAAATCAGTGTAGTTCTGAACAGATGGAAACAATGTAAAATGGAAAAGAAAAGAAAGAAAGAAAAAAAAAAAAAAAAAGTCCTGACAGTCATAGATGTTTGGTTCCCATAATGTTCAAGTCAGTGGTTTTAAATTGTGCATGAACTATGCAAATAAGTTTGTGGGCAGTGACTGTGAAAAGCAAGCCTACGTCCAGTAGCTTTAAATTAGCTTGTACCATAGGGCTCTTCTGGAAAATTTTCAGGGAGTTTTCAAATCAGAAAAGATTAAGAGCTAGTGATGTAAGAGTTTGATAATGTCCTGCTTAATTTTGCCATAGTTCTAGTAGTTTCACCTTAAACAGTTAAAAAGTTTGGGTCACTTGGGGACCACAAGGATCCACTTGGGGTCATTTTTGTTTTCATTTAAACTTGACTCTTTCTTCATTTGTCTGCAGCTCCCTATTATGTCCAAAATTACTATATGTGATAGCTTATCTACATGTTAATGCTTATAAACTGGAGCATAGGCAGTTTCATATAAATATTGGGATGAATTTTTTTAGCCGTGAGGGTGACAGAGCACTGGCACAGGCTGCCCAGGGATGTTGTGGAGTCTTCGTCCCTGGAGACATTCAAAGCCCACCTGGATGCATTCCTGTGTGACCTCCTGTAGGTGACACTGCTCTGGCAGGGGTTTGGACTTGATGATCTTTCAGGGGCCCTTCCAACCCCTAACTTTCTATGATTCTATGACTCTATGATGTTATATACTATTTCTTTATTCTACTGTTTACCCTTACAAGCAGCTTTGGCCTGCCTCAGTTCTGCAGGTCTTTAAGTTACCATGGCTGAACTGTCTGTAGCCTCAGTATCTTCAAGTATCAGATCTGTAACCTGTCTCTTTTTATTGCATGCATGTACTCCTCTCCTCTGCATCTTGTACCTCTGTTTTGGAAGGCTTCTGCTGCAAAACACAGGCCTGTGTTTTTCTAAACTACATCATTGTGTTAAGAGTTTTAAAAATATGATGGTACCATCCAAAGGCAAACAAAAGTAAAACCAGATTAGCCACAGACATCCAGCTTGAAAAACTGTTGTTGCAACTAAACCAAGTTTAAATGGAGACAAAAAACAAAGTTGCAGGCAGGTCAAGTTCAGAGAAAGCAGGCTTGAAAATGTAAGGCCTGAGGGTTAGCTGGTGTTGTTTTAAGGCTTGTGTCCAGTCTTCATATTCAGCTTTTGGTCCCAGCCTTTTTTGCTCTCTAGCAGAGACATCAGATATAGGAATGTATGCCCACACTGAGATGCAGTTCAGTATTTTAGTTTAACCTGTTGCTGAAAGTGGCTTTGATGAGATGGTGGGCTGAAACACAAGTTGATGAATACCTGTTCTCATCTGGGCTAAAAGATCAAGACAGATGGATAGTTTCTTTGGGTAGAAACATCATCTCTATGCCTTGCTTTGGGGATTTGACTGCTGACATAGGCAGCATGCTCATGAATTTGTAAGCAGGTGTTGTGGGAGGCACCAGGAGCTAGCAGGAGAAGCTTACCTTCAGCATGGAAAAATTTGGCATCAAATATATTGGTTGTGAGAGCGAGATAGTCATGAACTTTAAGACAGAAAAGTAATTTGGGATGCAGCCTTCACATTTTTGGGCTTTTCTGTATCCATGCAAAATTTGCCTTTTAAAAAAGTGAGCTTCAGATAAACTTGGTCTGTAGTTACAAACTAATTTTATAAGGCATGTTAATGGTTGGAGAATTGACAAAACTCTGACATTTACACTCATATTTTTGATCACTGAGTGCTGCAAGGAACTCAGCACTAATATTTATTCTAAGTCCTTGTATAGCATTTATATCTTTTTGTGGCATTGCTACCATCCCTGTTATGTTGGGGTTTTAATTATCTTTGAAGCCCACTATGTTATGTCAAGTTCTAAAGATTGCTCAGTACTGGTTGCTGGAAACGAATGAGCAGATTGTGGTTAAAGTTATTTGGAAAATGTTTTGAAGAGACATGGGCTCTAGAAATGTGAAGTCTGTGGCCAAGGCCTATAGCAGTCTTATTTTGCTCTGAATTTTGGACTGAAATGTTGATTACATTTGTTCTCTTGGTGGGTGAGAGTAAAAGAAAATAATGTAGTCATAGCAGATTGAAGTGTTGCACAACACATGCTGCAGCTCTACTAGTGCTTGCTATTGTCTCTGTCTGAACAAACCACTTTAATCTCTAATAAGCTGGAGTCAGGAGACATGAACTAAGTGAGTCCCCAGAACATTTCTTTTATTGTCTGTAAGTGTTCATGTTTCCTCATTTTAGGTATTGAACTGATCAGAGTAGTAGAAATACCATCAGTCACTCTTTCCAAACTTGATTTTATCTTTGCTGTTTCTGTCCTAGAGATAGCAGCATAATATCCACTACGTGACATTGATTTTCTGCAATAGCTCCTTTGTTCAGTCACACCTCAACAAAGAATATAGTGTTTCAATAAGGCTGATAGTCAAAACTTGCAATCCTAACGGAAATTTTCAGGAGATAATTCTTGAAATACAATATTCTAAGAGAAAGATTATTGTACACTGGAGAATGATTTACAATCAAATTCATAGAAATATTTCAGTGATATTAGATTTTATTTCCTCTTATAAGGTCACCTCAAAGACATGCAAGCCACTTATGGTCTAGTTTTTTAGTAGGTCACATACTTATTCCAGTTTTGTGTTACTGATCTAGGCCTTTTAAATTCAGCAACCAAATATGGCAAGTTTCAATATACTCCAGATATTTTTCTGGTATTTTTTTTAAATGATCCATGGCTGTCAATATGTGCTTGTAATCTTACCCACACTCTGCTGCAAGTTGAGAATTCATTTAGTAAATTGGAAGTTCTATTAGCAGCAGTTCAGTTTGTATTTGACATGAACTTTCCTTTTTGCAAATGTGTTGAAATATACCTTCTCTTACAGTCCAGGTGCAGCCTATTCCATTTTAAAAGTACATAGGCAAATATGTTGGTCAGAAAATTTAGTTCATGTTCCTGGTAAAAGTAAAGCTTTCTATGAACTATTTCACTTGGTCTTGCTTATGTCTTCTTGTACCTTATTTCTTACTTGAATTCTAAGCAGACTTATTATATGCTAATGATAATTCTCATTAGCACAGTCACTAAAATGATATTTTTTTTATTGATGTTGAAATGTGGAAACGTTGGTTTCTCTGAAGTGTGTATCCTTCCTTATGACCTTCAAGGACCAGATGGTGGTATTCTGAGACTTCTGAAATATTAATTTTTCACGTTTTTTGGCAACGTTGGGAAATGAAATTGTGGCTTCCTTTACTGAAAGAGACGTATCTGCAGCAGTTCCTTGCCTATAGCAGAAAATATATGCTTGGGGAAATGGATGCATTTCAGACTCTTTGGCTGCATCCCCCTATTCCCCTTCTCGTTGGCCTCCTTTGGGATACAGCTGCTGCAGTGGCATTGTGAAGGGCAGGGAGGATGTGTGTGTGTGCACCTGTGGGAGAGATGTGGGATGCAAGGAGAGCACGTGGGAGGGAGGTGTGGGATGCTCACATCCACACCACTGACCCAGACTGCTCCTGCTGCAGTGGGCAATGTGAATGCAGGGTGAGAGGTTCCATTTAGTCGTCTCTGAGTCCCCTCTGGCTCCTTCCTTGTGCTTGGGCTCCTGAATAATTTTTGAATGTTTAAATATTGTTGTGTATAGAAAAGCTGCATCTTGGTCAAGACCCACACAGAAATAGGTTTATTTCTCCTTTTATCTTAAGCTAATAAGTGACAGGTCATGAGCAATATATTTTGCTCCATTTAGACCCGAGTCTACTACTTAAGAAGTAGCTCATCAATCCATCCCTTCTTAAACCTACCACTGCTACTCCCTTTTGCCTGTCATCTCACCTTACATCTGCATTTATCTGGCTGGTGGAGAAGCCTATGTAAAGGTACAGTTTCTCCTCACAAGCTGGGCAAGAAAGGAAACCAAAGGTTGAATCTCTGACCCATACCTGAGGAATCTGGACAAGGTTTTCTGGATGAGTTTGAAGTCTTTGACAGGGACAGCAAAGTGGGGTCTGCAATGCTGCCTAAATAGACTTTCAAGGACAATGTTTCCAGAAACTGGCAAGACACTGAAGCAGCACAAATACCTCCGTTACATTTTGCTGGGTGATCATACTGTTAACCCACAGGATAGGACTGGCATGAAAAATAATTCCTTTCACAGGGACAGCTGGCCCTCTGAGGCATTGAAATGGCAGCAGTGGTGGGAAGCGTAGGCTGTTGTTGGTCTGTGTGGAATTGAATACTTATGCTTCCATACTGCCAGCCTCCCACCCCTTGTTGTAAGACTCCAGAAAGGAATCCAGGAAAGAGCCTTGCAGTAAGCATCTTGGCCCACAACAACCCTCTCTCCCATTGATTTAGAAAGATCAGCATAAACAAACAACTAATTTTATTTTCCAGGAAGAAGAAATGAAAGCAGCACAACAGAATCAAGACATCTGAAAAAAAAAAAAAAAAAATTATTATTCCATTTGAAAAGACATCCAGTATCATGGCCATTAAGCACAGTCTTGGCATGCAAAGAAAAATGATACATAGATCAGAAATACATGTACAAAATTCAGTTCAGGAGTACAAAACAAATGCTAATGGGGAAATATGCATCAGCATATATTAGTAGCATAACACTCCAGTTTTGCTATGCAGCCTAAATCCTGGTGATAACCTTTGTGGAATATTACTCCCACATTAACATTTATTTTAAATTTTCTAAATACTTGACACTGATTCATTTCCTGAGACAATTAGTTTTGTTGAAAACATGCTTGTTAGAGAAAGAATTAATACATTTCTGATTTGTCCTCTCTTGCTGCTCTGTATTTTTAATTTATGTAAACATCTTGAACAGTAAACATAGGAATCACAGCAAGTCAGAGCAATGCCATGTTATAATTAAGAGTGATTGGCAGATTTTTCTGGTGCACTTTCCTTCCATGTGGGAAAATGTAGTGTGAGAAAAGTAAATGAAAGTTTGTGACCATGCAGCTCAGTCCCATTACATAGTGAAGCTGACTGTAACCCTCTGGTGTCAGAGCAGAGTAAGAGATCTCTCAAGCACATGGAGAACACTGCTAACAACACTGCTTGTTGTTTTAACCAGAACACACTGGCTTTAACTAGTGCTTCATTAGTCTGTGAAGTGGATGAATATTACTGCAGATAGATCAGGTAGTCCCCTAGACTTTTTGTTGTGATACAAACTTGACCAAAACTCCTAATTACAGGTCTAGTTCCAGTGCTTTTATCCTTCTGTGTCTTCTCTGGTTCCCCTCTCTCACTGCCTGTATGTTGGAGGATATTTTACTGCCATGCATCTGTAATCAATAGCAGTATGAAATCTTTAGCAAATGTTAAGATGTGTCTAGTTCACCTTCATTTCAGGTCATAAACTCTTGGGTGTTTTGGTTTTTGGTTGGTTGGTTGGTTTTTGAGCTTGTTTTCTTTGTGGTGTTTGGTTTTTTTTTGTTGGTTGGGTTTTTTGCTTTTTTGTGGTTCTGTTTGGGTTTTTGTATGGTTTTTTTGTTTGTTTTTTGTTTTTTTCTTATATTTATGCCTTTGTTCTCCTATTACACCCTTTCCTGCAGCAGGAGGGTTAAACCCCTGCAGCAGGGTTAAACTTTTTGGTTTTTCCAGTTAAAGCAATGCTGTTTATGCATTGCGAACATCATGGTTATGATGGAAGAAAGCTTTAGAATAGACAGGCTTTAGGAGGACATGCAAAGGACCTGGAAATGTGTTTCCAGTTCAAACTCTTCAACAGTAAATATGTCCCCTGTACCCACGGGCTTTGCCATGTCTGTATGGGTACTGCATGACCTCCAGGTCATGAGAAGAAAAGTCATCCCATGCACAGGAAACATCACCAAAATGTATCCAGCATATTTCTTGTGAAGAGGGTAAATATTAATTTAGAGTAAAGACCATTTGCAAGCTCTTTCAATTTCTGCTGGCAAAACAACAGAGGAGGCTGAGAGGGTTGGACTTGAAACTGCTCTGTAACAAGACTCATCATTTTCCATGGCATTATGTTGTGCTCAACTTGATAAAAGCTGTTCTGAAAAGTGAAACAGAGCTGTGCTTTTTCATTTTTAGTTAGCAAACATTTGTTAAAAATGCTTGCTTCCACCTGTGGGTGTGCATCCTTTTGCACTCACAGAAGAAATACTGAAGAAACAGAAGTATTGTAATGACAAGTGAAATTAAAACAATATCTCATTAAGTTCAGAAGAATGCTCATTGTATTTCAGTTGTGAATATAGACAGTCTCAATTTCCACAAAGACCTAAGTGGCCTAAATTGCAGCTTTCTATTAAAAGTACACAAATATATTGAAGAGATAACTGGGTTTTTAGATTAATTGAGTTTGCTGAAGTTCCTAACAGGGAAGGATCAAGAAGAAAGTTTGCAACTTAAAGATTTGTCTATAAGTAAGTTGGAGAGGGTGGACAGAAAAGCAATGAGAAAGCAAGCTACTTTCTACTGCTGAAAGAGCCTTTTCTCTAAATACCACTAAAAGGTTGAATTTGGGGATTTCATTGCTGCACAAATACATTCCACACTGCACAAGTATCTTGATTTAATTGTCTTGGGGAAGACTTTTCCCCACTCTTGCTGAGGCCACCCACTTGCTCAGAATCCTTAGGGGGACTTCAGAGAGTGACAAGACCCTTCAGGGCAAACTTATTTTTTAATTCTTCATAATCAAGACTTGTCAGTGGGAGAGGGGGATGCTGAACCATCTTGAGAAAGAAACTTGGATTTCAGGGGCAGACTTAGACAACTAGACACAGTGGACACGGTGGACTGACACCTGCCAAGCATCTTCTTGGTGGGGCAGTCATTTCACTTGGAGCCAAAGTGGAAGGCAACCATTATGGATGCTGGCAGCACTTTCTTTTGCCTTCCTAAGGGGCATGTTAAGTTGGATGTCCTTGACCAGAAGGTAACTAAAGGGGAGTGAAATTCTATTGCCATCCAGTGGATCTGCATTAGTCATAGTCTGTGTTGCCACCCCCACAAGTTTGGCCGGAAGGTTTCTGACTCAAGATGTCAATCTCATAGCTGAGTTTTCCTGTTGTTGTGATCTCTGTGAGTTTGGGAACATTTGTGAGTACTCAGTGTTGGTCTTAGCAGACTTTAGCTGGGAGCTGCTGTCCTTGAGCTGCTGTTCTGCTCTTGGTCTGCCCCTGCAGCCATTACTGATTCGGCTCGTCCAGACTCACCTCACATCCTGAAGCAGGGTCAGTAGAATTCTTTGCATCTTCTTTGAAACATCTATTGGAGATGGAATTCTGGAATTGCTGGAATATTAGTCTTGAGACAGCACAGCAAATCTTTGTCCACTACCAAGATTTTCTATGGTTGGAGGTAAAAAGGTATAAAAAATAAAATCTATCTGGTAGGTATACTAGACATGGTACTCTTACATAGAAAGTAAAGTGGTCATAATTTAGCAGATTCTGGTATTTCATCTTTTCCATTGTTTTGGCCATAATATTACAGTTAATAAGATGTTAGTTGGAAACTTGGCCACGGTGCAGGTCCCCAATACTTACTGCTTCAGGCAGTATCCATTTCCACCTTTTTGATCACTCATTGTACTGCTCAAAAATTTTCAACCAAAGTACAAAGAACTGGGAAAATCCTGTTTCTTACAGTTGTGTAATGAGTGTCAAAATGTAGATGTTGGGGTGAAAGAAGGTTTGATCTCAGAAGACATGCTTGCTTCACAGGGCAGTTTAGTTGGAGATTTTAATATTTTTTTTAAAGAAGGGAACATGTTAAGTGCTTTGCCAAAATAGCGGTAGAGTTATGGAGAATATTAGCTTGTATAACCTAATCATCAAGGGATGACTTTGGGGCCCAGGGACCTTGAGATCCTGGAAGCAGTCAGAATGAGCCTGAATGTCTGCAGGCATCAAGCACAGGGGATGTGGTGTCATGCAGCTGAGTACAGTGGCATTTGTTTCAGACAGGACTGAAGGTGGCAGGTTTGAAGTAGCATCTGATGAAGATCTTTTCTTTTGTGCTAATAAAGCACCAAATAAATACTTACGGAAGGGAAGGGAGACGTGTTCAGCAGCCTTTCCTGCACAATGGAAGTGACCATTCCTGGTATTGGGTGTCAGCAACAGCCTTTCATGTTTACTTTGAAGCCACAACTGAAAGTTGGTCTTGTAGCAAAACCTCATTAAGTGTAAAGCTGTATGTATTATCAGCATCTACTGCCTGAAATATTAGTCAGGGTGAAGGCTGTGTGTAGGCATCTGTGCCATCTTCAAGGTGGTGTTTGCCTGGATATGGTTCACATCAGCCTCTGGGATTGTTGGCCATTTTGTACCATTTAAGGAAACTATCTGGTATGTGAATACTATCTTTAATTTGGTAGGTCATTGATTTCTATTAAAAACATGATCATAAAGTTGTAATGGTAGAAAGGGCTGTAGTTCCAAAGAGTGCTGAGAGCACCTGTTGTTAAGGTTTTTCAGGCTATGAAGTGAATAGAAAGAACTCATCCCTGCCTGAGCTAACACAGCTGTGGGAGGGATCTAATTTGCCCAGCTGCAGCATCATGCCTAACCTAGTCATCTGAATTCTTTATATTCTCTATAATTAGAGAGAGGGGTGATTCATCCCACCTACCTCGGAAAATGGTGACTCATCCTCTAGAAGTGCCTGTGTCTCACTATTGACTAAGTGAGATACCTGCTTCCCATGTAGTTTAGGTGAGATAAAACAATTTCCGTAAGTGGTCAGAGCTCATACCTATGTTCTTGAGATATCTTGGTTAATTGGTAGATGGTACCACTATTGGAGATGGTACCACTAGCACATACAAACCTTCAGTTAACCTGTAGGAGATTAAAAATTATTCAGTTTTCCTGTATGCTTATTGCTGGCAGTTCATAGAAGACTACATCACATAGTAATTTTACCCAATAGAGAATGAGCCCTACATCCTCAGCTTTTGAACTTCTTTGTTTTGACACTGTATCTTTTCTCCTAACAGTGAAAATTATAACTCTTCCAAACAGCAAATTTTTTGGAGTTTGATAAAAAAGTGAGTGTATTAACAAATGCTGTGTCATACTCAATGTATCATATACATTCCTTTTTCTTAATACCACCAAGCCTTGCAGTAAACATGTTAACGTATGTTTCCTACAACTATTCCACCCACCTGCAAAGTGCTGACCTAAAGTAAATTCTTTTCAACATAAGCTTATTTCTTAGTGCTCTTACTCTGGCTGTTGCTATGACTAGTGCTGGGTGAGGTCTGGCAGAGGATTGTACTCTTTTTCTGTTTTGTAATGTGAGAGTTACTGATCAGAACTAAAACTTACAGTTTATCTGAGAATGGTAGCTGCCCATGTTTGTGATGCTTTATAAAAAGTTTGATTACTTATGCTGACTATTTTGTTCCTTTTCTAGATGTGGACTTAACTGATGTTATGATATGCGAAGTCCTTCTGCACAGGAGAAAAAGAGCCCTCTGTAAGTCTGATATGTGTAAGTAAATTAAAAATGTATCATTAGAAGAGAAATTAAAATTGTAATTTAAATTAATAGCTGACAATTTTCCAAGCCTTGGACAATTGTTATGCTCGGTAATATTTAATCAGAAATAGTTTTTTAAAAAAGTTAAATACGTGACCCTATTTTAATTTCTTAAGGATTGACCTGCTTTAATGGTGTCAGCAACTGCAGATATTTTAGCTGAAAAATGGCTGGATTTTTATCCTAACAATACCTATATGAACATGTTATCCTCTAGCAAGGTATTTATGGGATCAGGGAGAAGGGAGTATGGTATCCTGCCTAAATCTCTGCAAGTACATTCTGTAGGTGTTCTATTTCATTAGGCAGTTAGGTTTAATGGACTTACAAACCATTAAACATCACATGACATAAAGAACAAACCAAGGAAAACCTATTGGTAAAGGAAGGGAAAAAACAGTAGAATGGAAGGACTTGGAAACTGGCAAATACTTTTGATGGCAGTTCTGTTTGAGCAAATCTTCAGATACTGAGTACTATTGGAGAAAGACTGGTGGTTCACAATTTAGTTAACCACTTCTACAAAACCAACTGGACAGCCTTAGGTGACCCTGCTTTTATGCAGGGGGTTGAATTAGATGAACTCCAGGGATTCCTTGCAACTTCAGTTATTCTGTGATTCTGAATGCATTCGAAAACTCTTTAATTTTTGTCTGTCATAAATTATATTTGTGGATGGGACATTCAGAGCTCTCAATTTCTGCTTCCATTGAAGAATTTACTGGGTTTTTAAATTTATTTTTGGAATTGGTTTATGATAAGCCTGAGGCAAATTACTAGTTCTGAGTAGCAACAGACTGGCCAATCTGGTGGATACAGCCCAAATTCCTTCCTTCCTAGAATGAGTTCCCCACTTAAAATCCACACTCTAAAGCTCATATAGATTGGCCAGGGTTGTGTTCAGTTGAGTTTCTGAGATGGTTAACTAGCATCTGAATTTCAGATGTCAAGTGAACCAGTTTGGAAAATGTTTGACCTCCCTGTGGAGAGAGGGAGATTCTTTTGAAATTTTCCAGAGGGAGATGCTGACTATTTAAATTTAGAAGCTAAAGTTAGGCAGGTTGAATGGTCCTTTGGAGGCCTTCAGACAGTTTTAAAAATGCCTATTTAAAACACAACTAAAAGCTAGGTGTTTTATTTAATTAGAATTAGGTCCCTCAACCTGAGAGGAATTAGTGCCTGTGTTATTACCTTTCAAATTTATCACATACTGCTCCTAATGTCACCTCCTAAATGAGCAGACTTTGTTAGAATAGTATGAAACCAATACAGAAGTTCCATAGCTCCAGTGCTATGGCTGACATAGCAGCCATAATGGCTGACAAAAGGTGCATCCAAATTTATCAGCCAAACCAAAAGCACTTTATTTAAGAACATAATAAAATTTTCCATAGGCTGTGTGCTTCTTTGCTAACATAATGTTTCACTTTCTAGGCATCATGAGTGGGGGAACAACTGTTACAGATTTCTGTAGACCAATAAAGTGTAGGCTGAAGGAAAAGCACAGACACTGTTATGTATCACATCAGCAGGCACCCCTTTTGCTTTTTCTTTCCATCATCATCCCAGAATTTCAGCCTTGCTCTGGGCTAGTAGGTTTTATTTACAGTTTTCCATGTCCCATTTGCATGGCAGTAGAGCCTGGAATGACAGAGTGTGCTGACACTAACATTTTCTGACCTTTTGTTCCGTGGTCTGCTGACCCATTGTCCCTTTGTCCTCATCCCTTGTCCTGCCTCTGCAGAGAGAGGCCCTATCTGATGAATTTCCTTGTGCTCCCCAGGGACTGTGTAAAACTGGGAAACTTCATTAAGGATTTAATAACTTAGACAAAGGAGAAGAGCAGCTGGTCTGTTAACAAGTCTCTCCACCCCCATTTTCTGACAGAAGAGCCTTTCTTGCATGTGATGCAGTCTTCAACAATTTGCAGTAAAAAGCTACAGATGTACAGTTCATGCAAATTAAGTTGTTGTGCATTGGATCTGTCTCGAGTGTTTTGTTTTAATGACCTTGAGGCAATTTTATGGCACGAGGTTTGCTGCTGTCAAAAAGAACCGTAGTTGATAGCGGCCTAAAAATTTGGTTTATGATTTTGCTCTCTTTATTGTTTAGTGTGGTAATGTTAGGGGAATAACAATTGGAGACACCCTGCTGCTCTGTAAGACAAACATCAGCAAAGCCAAGCAGCAAGAAAAGAAGGGCTCTTCATGACAAAATGACAGCGAGAGAACACAGTCCCCGCCATGGTGCAAAATCCCGCACCGTGCAACGGGCCTCCACCATTGATGTCACCTCTGACATGGTTGGCCTTTCACTGGCAGGTATGTACCTTCATGTCACCTATTGCTCTGTTCCTTCTTTCAGAATCTACCTTTTACTAGCATTGTGTTTTTCTTTGAATTGCTAGAGGATTCAGAGGCTTCTGATTACCTGGAAGGAATGAGATAAAGGAATTATACTAAAAATAAAAAAAAAAATTAAATTACCATCTTTAAAGTAGTTAAATCATTAAAAATGGAGAGAAAAGAAAAATAATTTAAACTGGATTTTGTGCAGTTATGCTTATCAGTCAAAAATAAGCAACAGGGGAACAAAACAAAAGAGTGTCAAGGTCTAGGAAGTGTCTTGGCAACCTCCTTGTTTGACATTGTGTAAAATTTTCAAGAGAGTTTAGGGACCTGAGAATTATCTTTCTCATCACTTATGGTGAGTAAATTAGGATTGTAATCCCGAGAGGCTTTGTTTGATTAGTGAGAGAGGCAGGGAGTTTAAAACTTCTACCTATTTACTGATCACAGAGGAGATGGATCTGATTTAATAATTTAGAGTTAGTAGTCACTTTGAGACCAAATGGCTTTAATCCTATTGTTTTCTTTGAGATTGGGCGTTTTATATTCCCATATTCCTTATAATCTTGCATAGCTTTACATGTTTTAACATACTTTATAAAATGAGATTATCCCAGGTTTTTCAAATAATTTAATACCAAATCTTAGCTCATAAATATGTTAAATACCAGGCATGGGTTACTGAATTAATTTTTTTTTCATAAAATTTCAATTCTTTCTTTGTATGAATTCAACTTCAGGAAAGGATTCACATGACAGCAATGTTTGGCTAATCTTATGTTAATTTTTCTGATTTACAGGAAACATTCAGGATCCTGATGAGCCAATTCTGGAGTTCAGTTTGGGTAGGCTTAGTGATTTTTATGCTAATTTTGATGATATGTGCTATGTGTGCATTTTTTAAATTGATTTTGGAGTGCCTTTCATATAGTAAGGATTGGAACTGTGATTTTAAAGGAGATGTGTTACATTTTTCTTGCTGTCTGTACAGTATTTTTGATAAACAGCCAGCAGTTTGATTTTGTGATATTTTTAAAAGACTGTAATTAAGATGTGCTATAAAATTTTAACGTTTGTTATGTGAATGTTATCTTTAATTGTATCTTTGTTTATGCAAAGATATAGTGAAACTGTCTTCAGTCTGGAAGATTTGCTGGTACTGCCATTTTAGGGCAGAATATTGTCTAAGAGTTACCAAGCATTACACATACTTTCTTTCCTGTGATCTTCTTTGCTGCCAGGTGATAATGGGATATACAGAAGTGACCTGGTTTCTGGAATGGTTAAATTTAGACAACAAGATTGTACATTAGCTCAACTCACTTGAAGAATAAATGAAAAACATTTTCTTAAAGAAAATTCAGTCCACATTTTCAACTGCAGCATGGTTTTCTTGACTTAATAGTGGACTAATATTTGAAAGGTTATGCTTTTCACAGTATGTTTTGAATTAAAAATTAGAAAATTTTCTCAGATGTTTTTAATGGTCTTATGAATTAAAACCTTAACAAGAACTCCTTAGAGTGGAATAAGGTACTTGAAAATATTTTCAGTTAAATGAAAAATATCTAGAACTTCAAAGCTGTTAGGTGTACATTGAAACATTTAGATTAACATTCTGTGTTGAGCTGAACAAGAGTCAGACCATACTGTAGTTACCTGTATCAAGTTAGATACAGTTTGGTTCCAGAGTTTAATGTAGTTATGTAGAGTTGCTTGCTGAAATTTTTGATGGTTCTTTGCTATTCACTATAGTCCCTTCCCAGCAGTTAACCTCACAATAACATTTTAGAGGAAATAAATTACTTTATTTTACAATTACCAACTAGTTCTCATAGCAGTGCTGTTTGTTCACCATTAAAGCACTTCTGCTGGTTCTCCAAGGCAGTTCCTGTTTGGTGATGGGCTTAATGGAGCATGACTTCCAACTAAATGCAGCCATGCTCATAAGATCCCTAGAGGAAAACCTATGCATGTATACTGTTCTAATGAGCTGTGCCAGGGGGCTATGGCAGGAGTTAGAACAAGTTTAAATTACAGCACTACAGCTTGGAGCCATGCCTATCTCATCGTATATTGTTCATCTGTTGATGTCTGCTGTTTGCATGCACAGAGGTGAGTGATGTCTGCCTTTGTAGTGTGGCAGCAGAATGAATATTAGGCCCTTTTTGGCTTTGTTGCTCAGTGAATATAATATGCTTTAATGAAAATATACAGTCTTTCAGCAATATGAAAAAGATCCTGAATCTAAGGGTATCTGTCTGTTGCATACCTGAAGCTTGCAGTGAGCTGCTGACTCCGTCGCTAGATCGAAAACCAAATAGTTTTGTAGCAGTGAGTGTAACTACACCTCCTCAGGCGTTCTGGACAAAGCATGCACAGACAGAAATTATTGAGGTAAGTGGCGAAGTATTCCAGGATTAGATTTAAAATTGAAACTAACACAAGAAGCATTTCTTCCTAAGAGATACCACCTTACATTAATTTTTTTCCCTTTTGTTTATCCTTACAGGGAACAAGTAATCCTATCTTTCTAAGCAGCATTGCCTTTTTCCAAGACTCTCTTATCAATCAAATGACACAAATCAGACTCTCTGTGTATGATGTCAAAGACAGATCTCAGGGAACAGTAAGTTTTCCATATTCTGTTCTCTCCCCAGTCCGAGTGGAGCAAGAAAACAAGAGGCAAGGAGATAAAATTAGTAACTTCTGTGGAAGAAAGCAGAGGGATAGAAGCACTGGTGCCAGAGAAAGCAAGGGTACAGGAGGGGTACAAATGCCATGAGATGGACTAGGCAGCATGGGGAGCATCACCATTTTTCTTACATAAGGATTGTCTGCAGCAAGTTTGGGAACCACTGGTTTAAATTAAGAGGTCTATCATCCTCTTATGTTGTGGATCTCTTCACTGAACTAGATAATTATTGGAATCCAGCACCCATAACTGAACCTGTGCCAAAATGCTGGGCTTGTTGGGCCCATAATGAAACAGTTCTTTTGAACATAGCTGCAAAATTCCAGAAATTGCCTTGCTCTGATACCTTGGTCAATTTGTGCAGGGATAAGGTTTGTTCCCTTACTGAAAAATGATTTAAATTCCAGCCCTCCTGTGTAATTATTTGTATCTGTGGGCAACTCAGGCCATTTATTCTCAGACTGTTGCACAGAATACTGATTCAAGTCCCATGTGTCTGTTTTTTCATGGTGGTCCCTTGCTGTATATTGCTTCACAGGGAGGCTTTGGAGAAAAAGGAGCACCTCCAGAAAAGAAAGGTCTTCAGGAGAAGCCAGACTTGGATGAGGGAGAGACTATAAAGTGTCAACCTAGTCAGTCTAAGCCCTGTTCAGTCATTGCTTTCAATATTCATGTATTTCTGGGCCTAAACTTATATATCACGAGATGCCTGTGCTAACACCCCAGAGAAAGAAAAATGCATATAGTTCTCAAGTATATATTTTTTATAAATTACCAAACTTATTAAATTTTACAGTTTTAATTAATTATATATGGACATATGTAATTCTGTGTTTGTTTAGACTTTTGTGCATATTAATTGTATCCTGGTCTTTATTGCTGTGGACAAAGACTTTGCTCATTGTAAAATTAAGTAATTACAGTTTTGTTACTTGTCTTTTTTCAGATGTATTTGTTGGGTTCTGGGACGTTTACTGTAAAAGACCTTCTTCAGGAGAAGAATCACAGATTGCACTTAGCACTAAGGTTTGTAATACATTCCTCTGTTAAGGAAATTATTCTTAATTCTTGAAATGATGCTGAAGATGTGGTGGAGATATGATGAAAATTTTTTGTTTGGCTGGTTTTTTTAGTTCCAGCACAGTATTGAGGAAAAGCTATTTTATACTGCATGATAATTGAAATATATACAACAGGATGTTTCCAGTGCAGTGGATAATACTAGACATTCTTTCTAGTTGTACAAGTCAAGAAAGTATTGTTGAGACCAATTTCGTTTTTGTGCATTTCTACCTTTCACCTCAGTGTATGTGTTTTTGGAGAGTGGCAAAACAGAGTATTGTTAATTTTGCTTATGTATAAAGAGCCCATGATAAGGAGAAGGAAACAGATGAATGAAATAGAGAGTTATCTTAGCTATTTGGAATACCTTGTCTTAGATAAATCTAGGCTTTATTTGCTATTTCATTGCCTGCCTGTTGCTGAATTATGTGTTTGTTGTTAAATGGTGTATTTATCAATATAATGCTCTAGGAACAGGAGGAGTCACATTACAGCAACATTGACTGGTATAAATTTTAGTTTAATTCATATTGGAAATCTGTGGAAGGAACATGACTCAGGAGGTAATGAAAAAGAAGGTGTAAGTCTGATACCGATCCTTAAGGTAATACTTCTAATCGTAGGGATCAAAACCAGGATGGAATAAAGTTAAGTAGAAGGCTGGGAGAGGAGGAAAAGGAGGATGAGGAAGGAGGACTCTGATGTGTAAGCGCATGTTGTAGCAGTATGTGTTGAAAGGATGGGCATTCCTGTAAGAGAAAGCAAGGGGAAGTCAGTCGAAGGGTGGAGGCATAATCAGAGGGACTAAGGAAGATGGTGTTGGTAGTATTGGCATAATCAGCACTAGAAACAGTGACTGTGATAAACTTGCAGAAATTTCTTAGCCCAGACACAACTAACAAAACATTGTCAGAATTTCCAGTGCTAGGAGAGGAGATGGATAAGGTTTTCAGCTTCACAGTGTGTTGTAAATAAAAAATTGACATGATTTAACAGAGGAGAGAAATGAGTCAGAAAAAGCACTGAAAGTATGACACTGATGGTGGGTAAAATAGTCTGGTTCATCATAGATTTGAAGGTGAGAGCATTTTGAGGGAGATGAAAAGCAGGAGGAATGTGATGACAAATGTTCTATAGATGTGTGTTAGACATGGTTATTCTGTTAGGTTTGTTCTTCCATGTCTAAGTTGAAAATGGACTTTATTATCCAGTTTTGATACAATGTGTATGCATTCTAATTATTAAAGTGTGTGAATACATACATGTCTTCTCATTATCACATACCCCCCCCCCCCCCCCAGGTGTATAAGCTGGATGCTGAGCAATATCTATAAACATGTTGCAGTATTTGAGTACATAAACCCTTTCTTGTAGCCATCTGGGTGCATATTTCTTTTGCCTTTCCAGAGACTTTTTTTTTGTCTTAGTTGCTCCAGCATACTTCTACATGTAAGCAAGTCTTAAAAACATTTAGTCTGTTTTACAATATAACATAAAGTCTCTGCCAGAATTACTGTGTGTCATGAGTGAGACAGAATAAATGAGAGCCATGGTAGATCTAGGTACTGGTATGTAATTAAAACCCAGCAAGATCAGAGCTTTTACCCCATTTGATTCTGTCTCTTACTCATTTCTCACTTAATTGTGTGTTCATAGGGTCTCAGCTTCCTGCACTGGGGGGCAGTGGTTTCTGGTCTGGGAAGGTGGGACAAAAGGTGGTATCAGTTTGTGCTGTGCATCTGCCCAGCTGTTAAGTGACCCGTTTCAGCTGAGAATAGTCAGGGGGGTTCTCCAGCATTTATTACCATGCAGCTTCCTGATCTTCAGGATCTTCCTCCATCTTGGGTATCTCCTTCATTAAGATTCTTCACCTTCTTCTTCCCTAGACCACTTTTTTGGGGGGGATTCTTCTTTTTAGTATCAGCTTTTCCTTCTGAAATGTGAGACCTTCAATTTTTCCTATCTAAACAGTCTCTGCAGAAGCACAAGGTATGATCAGCCTCCTAGCTGATGGCCTTGGTTGACTTCTCTGAACATTTGGGATGTGCTACTTCAATTCAGTCCACATATTATCATAATTTACCACTTGGCAGTTGTACCAGTTGCAGCTAGCACGTAGAAAGCCTCTGATGGAGTGTTAGAAAGTTCAGTTTCAGACGTTTACACACATAGGCATGCAAACATATGTGCATATATATCCAGTATCTGCTCCCTGTTGAAGTTCACAATTTAAGCTGCTTTGTTCTCAACAGGTTAATGGTAAAATACGAACTCTTTCCAGGTTTACAGAAGTATTGACACACATGCATGGTTTTAGGTTGCTTTCAATTAGGAGGTCTGCACAGTATCCCTGCAGAATGAGGGGAGCATTTTCCTGTTGGAATAATATATAATAAAAATCTACTAAATGAAGTTGCAAAGCTTTCTATTTAAAAATGTTCATGAAGTTTGGAGATTAATAGCCTTTTATAAGTTTTCCCTTGTTGATAAACAGGTCCACCTCCAAAAAAATCTCAACGCAGAGTATTTGTTGCAGGTCGGCTGAAAGTGACCGTGTAGGTAACATTACAGTTATTGGATGGCAAATGGAGGAAAAATCTGACCAAAGGCCTCCAGTGACAAGGTCACCTGATACAATTAATGGAAGGGTGAGTATGACCGCTGTTATCAAATTCAGGAAAATGCTGCTTTATGGCCTGCATTGAAATAAGCGTGGTTGACATCTGCTGTCAACTTTCCTGTCCGTCTTGATTTATAGTAGTGCTTTAAAATTTCCAAGTACTGTAAAGAGCAGTCTAATGGTGCTGAAGTGGGTTTCTATTTTGCAGAGCTCTTGGTGCTCATATTTGGGGTTAATAGTCTTAGGGAAGGTTTTGGTTTACTGTTACTAAGCTTTAGCTTCAAGTGCTTGTGTCTTTCATCAGAACAGACTTGTAGTACTGCACATTGGTTCACTTGGTGCACTGATAGCCAGTTTCACAAAGATGTAGTATCCCAGTTCACACTGTGAGCTGGAAGATGACATTATTAAAAGCTACAGTGGGGATGCTGAGGAGATGTCCAGAATTTTCACAGACAGCGTATAAGATTTTAGTAAAACTGACAGGTTTATTGAATACTGACTTGTGGATTTTTTCTAAAATATTTCTCCAAATATTTACCTGAGAGCAGATATTCATAGTGTTTTTTCAGCCTAGACATGCATTTAATTCTGTAAACTGTGTTTTCTGAATATCCTGATTATAATTGCACTCATATTTTTGTATGTTGGTCACAATGTGGATTAGTATCACTTTGTCTCCAAATATTGATTCAGTACCTTTTATGGACTTAGGAGCTGTGCTACCGTAAAGCAGTTGAAGGGCTGCATGAAAATTCTGAAGACATTTTTAACTGTGCAGTAAAAATAAACAGGAATGCCTTGATTAGAAGGTTTACATGTGTTTTTGGTTTCAGGCTGCAGTATTTTTTTGTCCACACTGAATATATTCGAAATACTTATTTTAGCTACACATTGTATTTGAATATTCCTTCCATATCTGTGTAATAGGGTCACCACTGCATATTGCCCTGGCACTGAAATTTTATTCTTTACTATTTGGGGTTTTTGTTTTTGTTTAGACTGTGTTGCCAGTTGATGAAAGTTTAACAGAATCTTTAGGAATCAGATCCAAATACGCTTCATTACGGAAAGATGCACTACTGAAATCTGGTAAGCTGCTGTGGGCTGTAACAAGTAAGCTTTAGACAACAGTAAAAGCTAATCCCTTGCTGGCTGCCTCTTGGCCCCAGGTTATTTAAGCAGTTGTTTCATTTGAATAGGCTGCTGGTTGAGCAGCCATTTGAGGGTCATACAAGAGTAAGTTATTTTATCATCTGCATATTTTACTTTGTCATCTGTGTAGTAAAACCAGCAGAAACAAACTTTTGTCATTAGGCTAACTGTAGTATGACATTTTCCATGCGATTTGATAGTCTGTTCCAAAGCAATCAGTGATGAGTGAGGGGAGGGACAGAGGAAAGCAGTGGATATTAAAAAAAAAAAAAAATAAGAAAGACTAGTTTTGATTCTAATGATTGAATGAAAAAAGTATTTAAAAATTCGAATAGATATTTCATTTCCTTACCAGTGTTTTAAATCATTTGGAGGCTTTTCCTGCAAACACTGGAATAATGGTCATTGCAGAATGAGCATGCTTGGAAAAGCTAGTGATGCCTGGTTAAACCATATCATAGCAGCCGTGTGCTACAGCATGTTAGTGAGTTGAAGCCACTTCATTTAAAAAAGGAGGGACTTCATACACTTTTAACTCAAACCCAGTGCTTATATGACATGATTTTCATTCTAAGTGTTTGGTGGTGCCATTTGCCGAATGTATCGCTTCCCAACCACTGATGGAAACCACTTGAGAATCTTGGAGCAGATGGCTGAGAGTGTCCTTTCCCTGCACATCCCTAGGCAATTTGTGAAGCTTCTTCTAGAAGAAGATGCAGCAAGGTGAGTTTGAGCTGGTTTACATGTTATATACATGTTAAGAACAGTGATATGACTATTACTGAGTTACCAAGAATTATATGTCTTAATGCACAGAGGTACCAAATGAAATAAACTAAAATCATTAGCTTGCTGACTGTACAGTTACTGTAAAATTTCATGTCAGAGTACAGAATTTGGGCTTAAGCATATGGTAATGGCAGTGATGGGAGCAGATTATTGGCAGAGTGAACACCTAGGATCATACTACAGTTAGCTGTACTTAGGGGTTATCTGTTCCTCTCACAAAAGTATTGATAAGGTCACAATGTATTATTGGATAGCTGTGTGACTGTATTAGGACCAACACATTAGGATACATTATATGTTTTTATAAATAACCATGTTTCTATTTTAATACACTTCATTTTTTAACCATAGTTTATTTCTAATATAAAGGGGAAAATGGAGTTGAATTAAAGATAAAACATGTTAATGTTTTAAAGATAATTAAAGATAAAACAATGTTTCCTAGGTGAGGCAAAGTCTGAATAGATGAGACAGCATAAATGAAAGTGTGATAACTCCAGCTGCTGAGAATTTTGAGAAAGGAACAGAGACAATACAGAAACCAGCTGAGTGGTATGAGTAATATAAGTAGCAGGGAAGAAAAATCAGAATCACATTGAAGGTGAACTTTGAAAAAGTCAGTTGACTTCTGTGCTGTGAAAGCAAACGTAGGTGAAGTGAGCACCAACTCCACTCAGAGTTTAAAAATGGCTTTGAGAGTCAGAAAAGGATCTCGGATGGAAAGCAAACATGTGTACAGACCTAACGTGTAACTATCTAGTGCTCTCATTATCTTGTATTCTTATATTTCAATTCTTTTGGGATATTGTGAAAGAAAATTGTGTGTTGATCCACATGAGAAGGCAGAAGTAGTGTGTGGTCCTTTCAAGTATTTTCATATTTTGCAAAAATGATAAAGTCTCACAAAAAGATGGCAGTGACTTACTGTAATGTATGGAATACCTGATGCATGATGTGAATGAGTTTCTGAAGATCAGTGTTTTGGGGGTTTTTTTAATTTTTTTTTTTACTGCTGTAAAGTTTTGGTTTTTAGTGACATGGACTTAGGAAGAGTAGTCAAATCTTAGATTCTAGAGAGCGAATGCTCTATCTTGCCTAGCTGTCCTGCTACAGCCTTGAAGGAGGGAGCTTAAGGTACACCATTATTCAGTTAGACTTGAGTTATTCATTGTTTATTTTGTATCTTTTGTTCTCTACAGTTTTTTTCACAGTGTGTTTAAAATCACCTATTCATTATGAGGTGTACATAATATAAAGAGTTGACAACCTTATCCATAAGATGCTGTCTGTGATGAATGTACTTTAGGAAGCTGAAGATTAGAAGAGAATTTAGAGTGAATGGGCAAAAAAGATGTGGATTCCTGTAAGACTGTGGAGAGTGAAGTTTCTTCAGACATTAGCCATGAAGTGTGACTGTGCAGAGCCCCTTGCTAAAATCATATAGGGATTGAGGTATACGTAGGATATACAGTTATGGGTTAGTAACAGCCCAGGTGCTAATATGGCCTTGTATGGTCTGAATTGCATGGCTCAAAGATAAACATGGCTTTTGTGTAATAAGCAAGACTCACTTATCTGTGTTCAGCTGAAGTAACCCTCAATGACATTCACAATCACACTTTGCATTCAGAGGGTCTCTCAGGTTTGGACAAGTGCTCTTTTGTCCTTTTTCTGTGCGGATGCCCAGAGGAATGCCAGATGCTGCACAAGCACAGCTGCTTCTGTTTTACCATCCTGATGACTTTTAAAGTATCTTTGGATAATCACAAATGCTGTCTCTCACCTAAAGCCCTTCTGAGCCAGAGCTCTTTCAAAAGAAACACGTAACAGGGAGGATATTTTTACTACCTGATTATTTGTGGTATGCATGACCCCTGCTGTATTAGAGGTTGTGTACCTGGGACAAACAAGTACACTTGATGAGTTGTGAATTTAGTTTAGGAAGACCTGAGCTCAAACTCATAGCTAGTGTTGAGCAGGGGGCTTTACAAGATGGTCATAATAGCATTTTATGCATAAGCAGTTCTCAAGATGAAACTGGAACTGTCTTTTCCCAAGTCACTGATAAATACAGTTTACACCGTTGCCTATTGGTAAGTTAGTCCTGATGCTTTTGTTGGAAATTTGCTTCATGTTGATAATAATCTAAATACTGTGAAGTAGAAATTGTTCTGTGAAATGCTGTAGTAAATTATATAAAAACAACTGATTAAAACGATGGATCTGGGATACTAAGAGAACTGCAAAGAGAAATACTGGATTGTTTTTGGAGATGATTATTCCACCTTTTCTGGGTAATGTCCTGTTGAACTGTGTCTCTTGTTGACTTGTTTGCTTTTTCCTTTCTTCCTTTATTCTAAATAGTGTTTTAATGCAAGAAGAGAGAAGTACAAGCATGGCATGAAGTATACTGTATATTTTCTTAGCAGTGCTGTTGCAGAACTATATGTAACACAGAATTACCATGTATGACTGAAACCGCACAGTCAGGGTACACTGGGAAAACCAGGGATTTTCATGTTCATATCTAGGGGTACCCAGTTGTCCTTTATTCCATCTACAGTGATACCTGAATGCCTAAAATCCAGAATCTTGGATTAGAATTTTGTCAGCTCATCTTTTGTCCCTTCAAACACCTACTAATCCTTATATTTCTTAGACCTTCCCTGCCTGGCCTTGAAAACTGTTGTGTAAATACAGTGGCCAGCACAGATGCTCCTTGTACCTAATGTCAAGCAGGTGCTAATCCCCCCACCTAAGATCTGTCAGTTTGGATTTAGTTTGAGAGCTAGGATGCTCAGTAGAGTAGCCTAAAGAGGTCCTCATTGTCTCAAGTCACCTGACATGATGACAGTGCTTGCCATTTGCAAATCATCATATGGTTTAGGAGAACCTGCAGAAAGGTGGGAAACTTTGGTTTTGACCAGGACTGGAGGCTCCTAGGGGTGACACTGTGTGTATTGCCCATGAGGAATCCATATACCTGGTAGAGCTCAACAGCTTTGCTTTGGGACATATGATTTGAAGCATTCCTTGACTGGTGTCTAAGCTAGACCACAGTGAATTGAGAATGTGTCAGATGAGGGGGATGTTACATTGATACAGTGTGAAACTTTTTGCTTGGTCAGGTGGTGGAGCTAAAAACCATTTTTTTCTTTTTTTTTCCCCCTAGAGTTTGTGAACTAGAAGAATTGGGAGAACTGTCTCCTTGTTGGGAAAGCCTTCGTCGACAAATAGTTACTCAGTACCAAACAATTATTTTAACTTATCAGGAAAATCTAACTGACCTGCACCAGTATAAAGGTGATTTTCTTTTAAAGTACTTCACAACCGTGATTGATTGTACTTCTCTGAAATCTGGAACCTTCAGTGTTTAATTCTGATGAGTAAAAAATACTATTTTTAGATTTCATTATTAACATTATTTGTCAGCTTGCTAATGATGCAGCTTTATTCATTCTCTTGTTCTACCCTGAAAGTAGATAACGTTTATGAACAGTAACAGAAAGATAAATTTTCTTTTTCTTTTCTCTGCTTTACTTTCAGCATGTAGCAAATGATAAATGAAAGTCCTTGAATATTTTAGAGTAAGCAGAAGCAGTGCAGTTTTATGCTTATTTTTCTTTTGTATTTCTCAGGTCCTTCATTTAAAGCCAGTAGCTTGAAAGCTGATAAAAAACTGGAATTTGTTCCTACAAATTTACATATACAGAGAATGCGAGTTCAGGATGATGGAGGATCAGGTATTTGTTTCTTTAGCTCCTCCTTCACCTTATTCTGTTATTTTTTTCTCTCTCTCTCTCCTTTTAATTTTTTAAAAAATTTTCATTCTCACCCCATACCCCAATTTCTAAAAACTACTAGTATTACTTGGCGTTTTTGTAGCATCTTGTGTGCTTGGATTCCAAATCTCTTTGCAAAAGAAGAGGTGTAAGTGTAATTATCTCAATACCACAGTGGGCAAAACTAGGTTCTGGAGCTAACAGTACACTAAGTAACACAAGTCAGCCTTTGTACTAGGGAATATGTTGAATTAAGCTGCTATGTCTCTTACAGTCATTTTTGTATTGTAGCAGAATAGCAAAGGTTTTATCTGTTGTTTGCTGTTAAGCTTGAGCACCTTTTCTCTAGAACCAGCATGTACAATTATGCAAAATCACATCATTTTGTTCACATCAAGCTTGTTTCTTCATAAATAGCCTGGGTTTTCCCTTCTTTTAACAGTAATTTCTACTAAACAAAGAGACACACTTGTCGCACATACCCACACGAGGGATTCCAGTAATGGCAGATTTTGTGTAAAGACCAGTGCTCAAGGCTTCTTTTTACTGTCATTCTCCTATATTAGGAATCAGAGGACCTGCATTCAAGTATGGTTCTTTCATCTCAGAAGGGCTTGATGGATTTCCAGGGTCTCTAAACAATTCAGTGTTTCATAACCTTCAAAACATTGTCACAGATTTTCACAAAAAATAGTTACAGAGTAATTCTTGAATTTCCATAATTGTTTGTAAGTTTTTTTTGTTCATCCCAGATCAGAACTATGACATAGTCACCATAGGAGCACCAGCAGCTCATTGTCAAGGCTTTAAATCAGGTGGCTTGCGGAAAAAGCTGCATAAATTTGAAGAGGCAAAGAAACAGTAAGTAGAAATATTGTTATGCCAGCTATTCCTCTGCTTTTTCGCCCTGCTCCATACTCAGTGATCTGGAAAATCATTCCATTCTCTGTTTTTGTTGCATTTCATTCAATAGTTCTACTATACAATGTGAATATTCCATGTTATTTTTTTTTCCCAAAGGAGAGGAAAATCAGTTTACTGTTTAGTTTTCCCAAATACTTGTTTCATTTAGTTCAGCTACCTTAGGTGTTGGGTTTGGGTGCTGCCTAACTATAAATTTGAAAACAGGTCTGTAGGACCTCCTCAGCTGCGACTTGGTTTTAGTTCTGAGACTATTGTTGGAGGCTCTTCTGTAGTGCTTCAAGGTTTATACTCAGATTAGACTTCTGAATCTGTCCTCTGCTCTACAGGCAGGATACTTGACCTCCACAGGTCTGTCTTTAGGGACTATCTAGTGATCTCTGGAAGTGGAACCATATGTACTAGAGGAGGTCACAGAAACTGAGAAAGTCATATGTGCTAAAGAGAGAGTCCTGTATAGCACATCTGACATGCAGTAGTATATGTAAGTATGCATAGCACATAGTCCAGCTCCCAAGGAAGATGGTGAGGCTGTCTAGGTCTGCATTACTTCTGCTGCAGTATGGAGAACTTAAAGAACAATGAGAGCAGCAGAACAAGGAGGCATTGCAGCCAGGGAAAAGGAGACCTTGATAATGCCCTTCCAAAGAATGGATTGGGAGCTGGTGGGAGGAGAGTGTGATATGAGAGCTTGGTTTGCTAATTGCAGAATTAATTTGATGGGGGAGAAGCGAATAGCAGCATCCTGTGAACATCAGATATGTACTAATAAAAAGATTGGTTAAAAAGCTACCTGATGTAATTGTATCTCACTTTAAAAGTGCACTAGGATGGGACTTGAGAAGACTGTAAACCTGGAAACACTGGTATGCTAGGCTTACTCTTCCTGTTCTTTTGATACCACTATTGTTTTCTGAAATTACCTCTTTTTGACAGCTTAGCAACTGAAGTGGGCCTCACTCCTGCAATATCTAAGTCCCCATATCTCTTGGTTTTGGGGTGTTTTTTTTCCCCCCATCCAATAATTCAGATGATCAGAGACCTTACTTTATATCCAGTACTTTTCCTCTGAACTTACAGAGCTGTTCTTTCTGGGTCCATGAAAAGTACAGGTTCAACATTTGAAGGAAAACTTACAAGTGCTTCTATTTTACCATAAAAGCCAGTATAGTAGAGCTGAAGTCCATCTCCTCAGTTTCATGTTACATACATATTATTCAATTCTTTCTCCTTTCATTGACAAAACTGTACTTCGTGCAGGTGCATCTACAGCAGTTCCCCAGACTTACACATGGGCATCTGGCAATCTGTCTTTTTGCTTACAAGTTTAATCATTATGTACTCGCCTTGTTGAAAAGATGACTTAAGTTATTTCTCCCAAGCATCCTTTGTTTTGTTTTCTGCTTTTGGTATTTGCTAACAATCTGCTAATTTTATTTTGGTTTTTTGTTTTTTGTTTTTTTAGCAGTTATGAGGAGTGTTGGTGAGTTTTCTGTTTCTGAGAGTTCTGTAGAGAGGGTTTCTGTTCTTTGGGTTGTTTTAATTATCTTTATTTTCTTTGGCAAAGATCTGATGTGTTTTAAAGTGTGCAGGGCTTTTTCAATGTCATGCATCATGGCATCTGTAGTTGTGCTCTAAGTAACTGTAGCTGCTTTGTAGAACATGATGTGTGAATGAATTTCATTTCATCTGCAATGTTTGTTTGTAATGAACAGCTGGCTTCCTGGCTATCTGATCATAAGTTAGAAAGCTGAAGATCAGAACATGAGAATTTTACATCTTTCCCTCGTATTTCCAGAGAAAACTGCCTGGAGAGGAACATTCTGCTAGAGGTGGAAGATAATTAACATAACCCTACATATTTTTAAACCTCTATGGTGATAGATTGGGCAAATTGCTCTGAATTATTCATTTTAAAGGCTGAACATCTAATTCACTGAGAGGTTAAGGCAGTGTTACAGTTTGCTGACATAGTACAAGGAGAGCTGTTCATTTGAAAAAGCAATTGCAGGTTGGAAAGTAAACATATGTGAATTTTACACCATAATTTTTCCCTCTGATCATCCCAGCAAATGTCTGTGATTAAAAATGCAATAAATCTAAATCAGATTTCAATATGCTGCATGGCCTTTCCTGACAAATATGTCTTTATGCATGTTAACTACACTGTTGTGGAAAGAAATTGCTCAGAGGAATTGTCACTGAGATCATTGGTCAATAGAGAGCACAAATCCTGTACAGGGAAGTCCTAAAAGCTGAGATTAATTTGCTGTACGGTGTAGCAGTACTGGGGAGTGGTTGTTCTCTGCTCCATGTGGGTGACCAGAGAAACACGAATAAGGAAACTCTTTAAATATTCACTTCTGCATTATAACCTTTGAAAACAAATCCCTCGTTCTTCTCTTGTAATGGAGCTCAGACAGATACTGGGATTAAGCTCTCCCCTTTCTTAAATATCAGTTAAGGGACAAGAACTGGTGTTTGTGGCAATGATTTTAAAGCATACCCCACACAAGTCTCCTGTCTTGCTTCACAGACACATTGCAGCAATTAACAGCATTGCTCTAGGGGTAGCAGAGGAATTCACACCCCTTAGAGGTTGTGGTCTGAGGTGACTGTGCCTGGTAAAAAAATTCCTCTCTATGTATTCTCTTAGTGTAGCTGTTCCCATCAAAGGATGCTGGGGTAGGTGTAAACATTAGGTTCTTCTGTGTTGTTATTATGTTAAAGCTAGTAATGACTGGAAAAAAAAAATTAATATAAAATACAGTTGGTGTCACCTCATGCTTGATGCCATGTCATGAATGAGCATCATGCTTGTCACAGCTGGAACTTGTGTAAAGGTGTGATCTTTTATAAAGCTTTTCTATCAGAAGGACTAGGAATAGGAATCCCCTTGGCAAAATGAGTAGTAAGCACAACTTCAGCTTAAACTAATTTTCTAAGCTAAAAGACAGCATTTGTGAATGGCTTTTCTCAGGTAGGATTAAATCACCCTTTTGAAGTGCTATTGTCTCTACAGCAGTTACAGAGGGAGTCCAAGCATCTGTCTTAGACTGGATAAGCAACTTCTGTGGGCATCTAAACTTATAGGATGTGAACTTTTCTCCAGCACCAGGGAAGCAGACTTAGTGGAGCAGCAGTATCCCCATGTTTTATTGGTATACTTTATTTCCCTTACTCTTTGGAGAAGACCAAATTCTGACGTTGTTTTATATTGTTACAGCTAACTTTATAATAGGGAGAGTTGTGCAGTGTCCCTAGTTTAATATAATTGTGTGCCAACAACTACATCAAGGACAGAATCCTTGGATTAGCCTAGAGATGTACTTTGTTTTTATATCTCGTAAGATTGTTATTGCTGGTGTAATTTGAATCAGCTTGCAACAGAGGAAAGGATATGCTAGCAGAAAGAATTTTTTGTGCTATGGATCCAGGTGGCATTCCTGTGTTAGAAGGAGCACAGGTTTTCTTTTCATGGTGCTACTGGCTATGTGATAGTGCAGGTTTATAAACCAGGCCTCAGAGAAGTGTCTGTGTGGTAAGGAGAGGGAGAGTGGGGCAAGCTGTCTCTGCAAACAGTGGTTCTCTATCTGATGGTAAAATCTGTCACCCACATTCTCTTCAGCAAAACTGTCCCTCTGGTATACAAGCACTGCCCACAACCCCTTGGCATAAGGGATTCATAAATCTGCATCTGAACACTTTTAGTATAGTCAGAGAAGGCTCTAGGACCATGTTCCTGCTGTGCAATTGCCCACTACCCTTTCACTGTTGATTGCTAGCTTAGGTAAATTTTGTTGTCTGCTATTAAATCCCCAGCATGCCACTGTAATGTGTGTACCTCTAGGGCAATTTTTCCCCTAAAATCAGTCTTTTTTTTCAGCACCTCACCAAGTTCCCAGTCTATAATATACATCCCACAGGACATTGTTAGAGCAAAGGAAATTATTGCCCAAATCAACACCCTGAAAACTCAAGTCAGTTACTATGCAGAAAGGCTCTCAAGAGCTGCCAAGGACAGATCAGCTAATGGCCTTGAAAGAACACTTGCCATCCTAGCAGACAAGGTAGGAGAACAATGCATTTCTGTACTGAATCACAGTGTATTTTTTTCTCCTGTCTCTATCTTTAGTAGATTTTCTTAAAACATCTATTTTGCTTTGTTCTATAGTGTATTGTAACATGTAGAGTGCTAAATAAAAAGCAAAATTAGACCAGTCTTCAAAATTTGCTGCTTTTTATTTAGGTTGTCCACTACGTTTTACATTCTCTCCTTCAGCTCCTCTTGAAAGTGCAGTGGAGAGCAATGTCTTCTGGTTTCCTCTCTGTATTAATCATTTTCCTGAAGTCTGCATTCTTCTTTTATACCCTTTTCTACATATCCACCTGCTTTTTTAAATGTTTCTCTGAGTCATCTGTCAAGCAGCAGCAACTGGACAAAACTTCACTAAATTAAACAATTCTGTATTTTTCCACTGATGAAATAAAGAATAGTGGCAACACAGCCTTTCCCTGAGTTTTACAGTAATGTGAATCAGTTAATTTTTGATGAGTTCTAACAGAAACTATGCTGGAACTGCAGCTGAACACAATCTTATTTACAGAGACAAAAATACAAAACAATTTTACTGGCCTCTTCTGTCCCTGAAGCAGGTCTGAAGGTTGTAAATGGCAGTAATGGCAATTACATTGCCATAGAGTGTCCCAGTGCTGGAGATATGCATACACCTTTGTAGAGTGCAAAAAATAATATGACCCTGTGTAAATTATCAATGATCTGGACAAGGGCATTGAGTGCACCCTCAGTAAGTTTATAAATGGCACCAGGTTGGGCCATTTATTGATCTGCCTGAGGGTAGGAAAGCTCCACAGAAGGATCTGGACAGGCTGGATCAATGGGCCAGTTGTTTGAGGTTCAACAAGGCCAAGTGCTGGGCCAGTTGGTTTACAACAACCTCTGCAATGTACAGGCCTGGGGAAGAGTGACTGGGAAGCTGCTCATACAAAAAGTGGCCCCAACCCTGGGGATGCTGGTCAACAGATAGCTGAATGTGAGCCAGGAGATTTGGTGATGTTCCATTGTGTTTTGGTATTCCATACTGCTTTTAAGGCAGTCCTGTACAATGATTTTGAAGGCACCTTAGAGACTCCTAAACAATAGTTAGTTTCTTTTACAGAACACTAGATCTTCTGTTTTCTTTCTGCAAAAGAATACAGTCTAAACTGTGCACAGAATAATGAAAAAAGTGTTAAAATGAAGTGGGGGTTTATGGCTTTTTTAGACTCGGCAACTTGTCACAGTCTGTGACTGCAAGCTGTTGGCAAATTCAATACATGGACTGAATGCTGCAAGGCCAGACTACATAGCTTCTAAAGCCTCTCCAACCTCTGGAGAAGGGGAGCAAGTGATGCTGAGGAATGATCAAGATACACTTGTGGCCAGATGGACAGGAAGAAATAGCCGATCTTCTCTGCAGGTGGACTGGCATGAAGAGGAATGGGTATGTTTGCCGGGTGGAGTGATGAATATTTTCATCTATTTAGTTGTAGTTTGCTGTCTTTTTTTGTTTGTGAGCTTTGTAACTGCTCACCAGATATGTATAGGATGACTATTTTGAAGGTATTGGTCATCCAGCAAAGACATTCCGTTCACCTTATGTTCTGTTACTTCTTGGCAAAGGAATACAAACAGTCCTTAATAAATATTTCTGGATCTCATAAACAGCAGAGATTATTACAGTAGGTTCATGTTTTTTCTGAAGTTAGTTTGAAGGGAAAGTAAATAGCTTTTAAAGTAAAAAAACTCACCATACTACAAAGAACTACACTTCTTCAAGATTAAGCATATTTTACATGTGTTAGCTACACAATTCAGCCTGAAAAAAGAAATGTTTTCTTTTAAGGAGAAAGTTTGGTTGAATGTTGACAAAAGTCTGGAGTGTATTATACAGAGAGTGGACAAACTTCTTCAGAAGGAGCGTTTGCAAAGTGACAGCTGTGAAGATGTTTTCCAGTGTGACATCAGCTGTACCAGTAAGAAAGGTAATCGGGACACTCGTGCCTACTGGATAAATCCAGAAGATTTAAATGAGACTGAGACCTCATCATCCTCACCACCTTCATCATCCTCACAACCACCTTCATCCACACCATCCTGTGCATGCCATTCTCTCCGAAAGACAAGTGCGTATGCCAGACACTGCTTCTCATTGCTGCTCTCTTGCTGTCTGCTGGCATCATTCCTAAGCCTCTGTCACATCCTTCCTTGTCTTTGTAGTTTAGTGGTGGTGTTAAGCACCAATGACAGGCAGAAAGGGCTGGTGGTGTACTGAGAGCTGCTAAACCCCTTACTTATTTTGAAATCCTGATCCCAGTGAAACCATTACAAAATCCATTGATTACAGTGGCACTGGGTTTTTATGGTGGGTGTTTTAAGCTGGTAAAGCAGGTGTTTGGGTTGGCATATGTCAGACACCACCTCTGGTAGCTTTTCTGTTGGCTTCAGCTTCTTTGCAGCAAACAAAGCTTATTGCAGTGAACCTCTATAAAAGATAAAGAAAACCATGAGGGAAGTACAGGCACTAATGCAACACTAGTGGTCCCAGCTGGGCTGCCAAAGAATATGAGGAGAGACAAGCCATCCCATTAGACTGAGCCCATTGGATGAGCCTACTGGAGTGAAAAGCATATTTCAGCCCAGGCTGTAAAAAGCTGAGGTGCTGAGTCTCTCAGTTAGTTTGTCTTCTTGTGGCTGGAAGGTAGAAATTGGCAGTGCAAGATCTGAGTGGAATAATCCTATCAAAATTCAAGGTGAAGTGTGTGATGGGTTGAATCAAGTGTAATGCCATGTGAATGAAAGATGTCCTTATCAGTTCAGGTTGACAGTTTTTCAACTGTGCATTAAATTTCAGAATTTTTTGACTTATTCTCACATTTTTTACATGTGGTAAAAAATTTTTACATTTTTTACCATGATTTGGCCACTTAATAGAACAGGTGCACCAAACTAAACTGTAGATAGACTGGTATGTGTTTTCATTTCCTTTCTGCTGTTTTGTCTTATCATTTGATGGCCCTTTGTCCTTTATGTGTGTCTGTGACTTCATGTCCATCCCATGGTTAATATTGTAGTGGATGGCAGTACCCTAAGAAGAAAGCACGAAAGAAATTAAAATAAATGTTAAGATATTTTTGTGTAGCTTTGTACATGTTACATATGATTTGCTTAGTATCTTAAATGACCATGTTTATCTAGCTTAGACTGACTTTTTGTGCACTATAAAAAAATAGGAAAGTTATTCTTGTTTCAGAATACGTTCTTTGGTAATCTTTGACTAAATTTCTTCTACCATGATACCTTTAAATGTTTTTATTTGCTAGCTGGCTTACATGAAGTTTTATATGTATTTACATGAAAGTTTTATCTAGCAAACTTGAGTACACCTTCATATAACTTATTAAAATTTTAGGATTTTTAATATTATAAAGAAGAGACTTAAAAATAGGTAGCCTAGAAGAGGATGTTTGTGAAAGAAAATACTGCCTGAAATAGAAGGGAGGCTTAAGAAATTTTTTCAAACTTTACTTTTGTTGGAGGCTTTTATTATAGGTATTCATTATTAAAATTACTAAAAAGGATGAGGTAATAGAGCTTCTTTGATGACCATGATGAGTTTTAATTTACTGAGAGATTTTATCTTCAATTGTTTAGCTTGGCTGTTTGTCCTTATGCACACAGATGAATTTTTTGAATTTTCTGTTGTTATTTTCAAATTTGTAATTCATTGACTAGTGAATCTCAATATAAACAACAGAAGTTTAAATCCTGTTAGCTTAATAAGCTACTTTTCATTACAACAAAACTTCTTATAACAGGTTGTATATTACTCTTGTACTGTTTGCATTGCCTTGTAGTATATTTTCACCCGACAGCTTGTTCCTCCCATTGAAATGAGGTTGAAACACTCACAGATCTCAGAAATTTTATAGTTTCAGAAACTGTATAGCAGAAATTTATTTAAGTTAGTGAAGTACTATTTCTTTAAAACTCTTGTGTTGTGGGTGCCTTAATGTCATTTTCTGTTAAGTGCATTGAACTTACTGCTAGTCTTTTGCTGTTCTGTTCAGCAGCCTTACTGCCAGCTTATTCTATAATTGCACTAAACCAGTGGTTCTCAAATCGTGCCCTGTGGGTCCCTGGGGACTGAGTGCATGTGCTGGTAATCCACAGTGAACTCCTGGACTAATGGGTACTGGCTTTCCTCCAAGTCCCCATCTAGGTGTTGTTCCTCTGATCACAAACACTGGGATGGCAGAGACAGCCCATGCCATTGGTACCCACAGGCTAAGGAGTAGTATCTCTGCTGAACTCCTCTTTCCTCAGTATTTGAGAACCCTGGCATTGAGCATTTGAGTTGCTTTTATTTAGACTGTGTTGCTGCTCCTTAATTATGCATGTTGCCCCTCCATTTCTGTGCAGATTCCAGCCCCACTCCGGAAGAATCTGGCCCAGGTATGTGCGTTCATGGCTTCTGCTTTTTCTGAAAATTGCAGAATTTGGTTCATAATTAACAACTAAAAAAGTGCCTTGCTGTTAAAGGTTGACCATTTTCAAATGGCAACACTCTGCAATAGCACATGACTTACCCTAAGCATATTGAGAAGTTACTGTTTTTCTAAATAGCAATGCAAGAGGGTCTCTTTTAACTTCTCATGTCCAGGTATGGGAGAGCACTTGTTCATTGTCTCTGGTTTCTCCAGTTGATGTGTTTTAGCACAGTGTTGTGGGTGAGAATGATTTGAAACGTGTTCCAAATGTTACTGAAGTCTGTGGGAGTCTGGCATTTCAGACACTTCAGCCACACCCTTTCATATGTGCTGTTGAGCTGGCCTTTCTGAATGAGAACTTGAACAGAACACGGAGCAGTCAATAAGAATGGAGATGGAGAATCTCTGTTGTAGGAACACACCAAACAGTGTCAGGCACTGCAAATCTAATGTTTCAGAATACAGAATTCAGGAGACTTCTATTGCATTGTGTACTTCTGCACACTGATGTATTATGTGCCTCTGTAATACTACTCTCTCCCAGCTAGATGGCTGTAATTACTTCCATTTGAGAGGGCTTTAATGTTATTAATAGAATCATGGAATCTGCCAAGTTGGAAGTGACCCATGAGGATCATCAAGTCCAACTCCTGTCCCTGTGTAGGGCACCTCAAGAATCACACCATGTGCCTGAGAGCATCATCCAAGCATTTCTTGAACTCATGCAGGCTTGGTGCCATAAGTACTTCCCTGGGGAACCTGTTCCACCAGTCCGTCACCCTCTGTGTGAAAAACTTTTTCCTTATATCTAACCTAAGGTTCCCTCAGCACATCTTCCTACCATAATCTGAGTTCAGTGAAAGTTCAATCTTTGAACTGTTACAGTATGTGCTCTGGGTTTAGTGAAACCTCTGGGAAATAAAGCCACAGTGCAGTTATAATTTTCCATCTTCACAAAGTACATTAATGTTTTTCTCGGCTGTCTACCCTGTTTCCTTTTATCACTGAGAAATTGTTTTAAACTAGCAAAAGAATGCAGAGTTTTTAGTTCTTGGAACAACTCTGTAGTTTTTGAAAAATATTAAGGTGGTGCATAAATAAATGCTGTTTATTTATTTTTAAGGTGGGAGTAATTAAAAGCAATCATGTTACCCCAGCTATCAGCTTACCTGCCACCTCTCCTCTCTTTAAAAGTGGGGTTTGTGTCCCAGACATACAAACTTGGACTAGGTTTCCAGCTGTTGAAAATCTGTAACATCTTGTTGCATCTCCATTGTTTCAGCCCCTAAACCAAATCATCCTGCCTATGGGTTTACCCAGAGGAGTCTGTAGTAGTATTTTAAAGTTCTGGTTATCTCATAAAACAGAAGAACAGAGCTATGGGTAGATTTCAGGTTAGGATTAGTGCCTCTTGATGTTTGAAGGTGCCGTTGATTGATTTAATAGAAAATATCCCTGCAGGAATAAAGTTCTGTTAGGAAAATTAAGGAGAGGAAGACAGAAGGGCAGGAAAATCCAGGCAAAAGTTGAACACTTAGAGTCCTTTCACATTTATTTAAATACTGCCAGTGAAATATTCCAACCTGATTTGAGCCTGGAAGTGCAATTCATTTTGTTCCTGTTTACTGATAATACCAACTTCCATTGACTAAAAAAACAAAAGAATGCAGGTGACACCACTGTAAAGTAGGTAGCAGAAAGCATTTAGAATTTTGAAGGCTGGCAAGGGTTTGCTTTTCATGGCCTCAGTTTTAAACCAAGTGAATACACAGCACAGGGAGTTATTGCTCATTGCCCCTGATGAGCAACTACATTGCATCTAAGTGTTGGCATTAAAAAAACCCTATTTAACAATTGCTTTATCTTTAGGCAGGCTAGTATGCCTCCAGTGTACTTTGTAATCACCACAGATAAACATCTCTTTCAAATAAAGGGGCAATGAGATGATAATGATGTGCTGGAAGATGTTTTTTGTCATTCTTATTTGTTTATAGAAAAATTCTTAAATGCAGTAAGAGAAACACTTAGTATAGCCTGTGGTTTGCTTTATAAGTGTTCACAAGGTCACGTTATGGCATCTGATTTATTTTGAGAAAAATACTTAATATATGAAAGACAAGCTGTGCTTTCTTGCTTGTTCTTTTGGAGCTTCTGTCTTTTTATTGGCAATGGAACAGAGCCAAACAACTTCCCCTTCATGTAGTTTATTAGGTTATCTATCTACCACGTAGAACAAAAGCAATAGGGATAGTTCTGTTTATCTTGTCAGCTATATTTCTATTAGCAGACTTCCAAAGTTCCCCTCTTTGAATGGTTATCAAAGAAAGGTTTATTGTTCCTAGCTCTTAGTCCTACCTTTGTGTCAAACTCCCAAATAACTTCCTTTCAAGGGCTCAAAGGTGCCCCACTCATGCAGGTTCAGATTTTTATATTGCCTTGTTCCTACAGCCAGTTGGGCTGGAGTTTGTGTGTCTTCTGTTTATGAGCCCTGATGTTTTTTAAAAATAAAATACACTGTCCTTCTTTAAAAAAAAAAAAAAAGTGTTCTTTAAACCTTATATTAAGGAGGACAAAACCAAAGCGCTGTTCTATTTTGTTTTTATATTGCAGAAAGAATGGATTTTGATGTAGCATCTGAATAATTTTTCTTACAGTCATGGAAATGGTTTTTTTTAAATTGACACTTGATTGAGGCAGAAGTTGAAAGAAGAAACTGAGCTTCTAGAGCATTTTAAGGCAGAGCAATTTCTTAAGGAAAAGGAATGGCACCATGTTTGGCATACTAAAATAGGACTTTGGCAACCAAGTGTCATTACTATGCTTCCTGTGTAGTCCTCAGAGTCCCACCAGAACACTGGTGTGTGTCAGTGGAAGTCAGGCTGCTTCCAAGGGTCTGACTAACTCCTTCCTAAATGACTATACTTAGTGTTTCTTGCTTAGCTGGCTCTAAGGCTTCAAAGCCACTCATCAGACACAGGACATTTAAAAGACATCAGTTTTGCACCTCTTTGCCTTAGTGTTCCTATGAAGCAAATGTGAGATAAGCATTGTCTTACTTCACTAAGGTGCAACAAGGGTCTGTAACATGGTGAGGCAGTTGAATAAACATCTGTGAATCCACAAAGAAATCCGAGGCAAGATACTTGGAAGAAATCTCATTGACAGAAATGGCTAAGCAGTTGTTTGCTATTTCTCTTACATGATGGACTCCAGACTGTCTATCCATGTATGCACTGTGAAAGGGTGTGTTTGAACTTCAGATGCAGTTATATACACTTGTGTGTATACTCATCTTTCTGTTATGCTTTTGAAATCACCTATTGTACATACTGTTCTGTGGGCATGTACTTGGGAGCCATTACATAGTCAGGAAAGTTGTGCCAGCTTTACAGAGTTAAATTCTTCATATTTTCCTCTTGAAATAACCACTCTGTAATGTTCCTTAATTAATAACAGTCACATAGCAGCCAGCTAGCTAAAATGAAGCAAGCCCTAAATGTAAATTATTAACATCTTTAACTTGCAACAGGAAGTTTCTTCTTAATGTGTGTTTGTTTCTTAATGTTTGTTTCAAAGAAAGTACTTATTGCCACTAATTTTTTTCTTTTAACCAGGAGAATGGAGTGAAGCTCTTTATCCCTTGCTGACAACACTCACAGACTGTGTATCCATGATGAGTGACAAGGCAAAGAAAGCCATGGTCTTTTTATTAATGCAGGACAGTGCCCCAACAATAGGGCTCTGTCTGAGCCTTCAATATCGCAGAGATGTTGTCTTCTGCCAAACTGTAAGCAAGCAAATATGCATGATTTGATTGCCCTTCAGCATGTGGTGGGTGGGGTATATATGAAATGTGACTGTTTTCAGAATTTTCCAGGTCTATTTTTCTCTAAGATTTAACACTGTGACCCCTTCTCACAGGCTGTGCAGTCCAGACTTGGACACTTACTTGAATCTGACAATACAAAACTTCAGGGCCTCTTGGATATGCATTCAATATTAAAAAAATTATTGAATCAGAACTCATGAAAATACACTGCTATCCACAGAAACTATCTTGTACCACCAACCTAAAAACCAAAGAAGTGAAAAGAAGGAGAAAAAAGTCCATGAGTGTACTCCCTCTGTTACCTTTTATTCTGCATTGAGAAATAAATCAGCAAGACCTGCAATACCTAAGGAGAGAAGTCCAGCTACAGGGAGAGAAATGAGTGCTGGTTTTTTTCTTTCCCCCGGGAAGTTGTTTGTGGCCCTGCTGGGGTCTCTTATGTCAGCCATTGACTAGCAGGTGTCTACATTAAAAAAACCTTCCACATTTCTTCTGCCTGCTGCACTTCTGTAGAGGGTCTACTTCCCCATGAAATCAGTACCTCATTGAGTTATTTCAAACAGCTTATCTCTTTGACTGTTAGAGCTGTTGTCCTAAAATGTAATATCATACAGAGATAAATTAAAGGAAAATTTCTGTACAGAACCTACTTCATATTGCAGGTAATTTTTAAACTCAAGGCCTTCAATATGTTTATCCATCATAAACATTTCCTTTGGTTCCCTGTTTTTTTAAAGTTCTGCAATAGTCATACACCTGTGTACATAGCATATGGTAATCAGATAGGAAATTCCTTTTTTGAGAGAGTGAATTAAGACTAGTACTAATCTTAGAACTTAGTATTGATCTTAGTGCTAGTTCTTCAGGTTTTTGTCCTTAGCATCTTGTAACAATAGAGTTTAAGTCTTTGAATAATGCAAACAGGTATTGCATTTTTAAGCTTTCTTAAAATGTCACTTGAAAAAACCCACAACATTTATTCATACAAAATTTATGTCCTGGAACTAACTGTCTTGCTTTTTCATCTGTAACTTAAAACCATTCTCCGAGAAGACACTTTTGTAGACCCTAATGCAAGTGTTTACGTCCAGAAAAAAATAAAACAACAGCAGTCCTATTTTTGTAGAGCTTGTGAGATGAAGGCAGTGTGCCCTGAATCTGATTTTATGCATGTTTTGTTTTTTTGTTGGTTGGTTGTCTTGTCAGCTGCAAAGAAAAGAAGAGTGACATTTAAAGGAAAAGAGAACAAGTCTGGCAGATTTTACGGCACCTTTTATGTGTGATATTGTTTCTATTTGGAGCTTTGCCTTAAATCATTTCACTCTTGTCTCTCCCACAGCTGACAGCTCTCATTTGTGGTTTCATTATCAAGTTGAGGAACTGCCTGCATGATGATGGATTTCTCAGACAACTCTACACAATCGGCTTGCTGGCGCAGTTTGAGAGCCTGCTGAGCACTTATGGTAAAGGCACAGGGCAAGTGTGTGGTATTAGCCATTGCATCAGCAAATTCTGCATTTAATTGGCTGCAGCAGAATGTGAGTGTTTGGGACAATCTGCATCTCAGCTACAAAATTATTCTGAACACTGAAATGCAAAAAACAGATTGTATCTGAGGCTAACAATTCATTAGCTAACAATTCAGAATTCCTTTACATTTAATTGAATTGCCTCTAAAAGGCAAAGTGTACTTGCCTTATAATATAATGACAAAGAAAAGAAGTGTCATATTGATTGTTTTTTTGGAAAATAAAAAAATTGAAATTATGGTAAGCTGGGACAAACTGCCCAAAATATACCTTTTAAAAATTTTCTCGATCTCCTGTAATCCTACAGCACAAAGTGAGCAAATTCAGAATACATATTAACTTTTTCAACACAAAGTATATCATGGTTGTGACAATGCTGAGAAATACTTGCTAGTATCATTTTAATTGGAAAATTTAAAGATCATATAATCGACTTGAAGAAAAGTACTCTAGACTGTGATAGATAAATGGTGTTTTCTAAACCTGCTGAACTCAAAGTCAACCATGACATTTCCTACAGTCTGTAGGTCAAGGTGAAGGTCTGGTCTCGACCTTCTTCATCCACAGAACTTCTTTTTGAGGATGATTACCTACAGTTGTATGCAACAAGTAACTATTACAATCAATTTTTTTTCTCCTTGCCTTAGGTGAGGAGCTGGCAATGCTGGAGGACATGAGTTTGGGAATCATGGACTTGAGGAATGTAACCTTTAAAGTAACTCAGGCCACATCAAATACATCTACTGACATGCTGCCAGTCATCACTGGAAATAGGTAAAAAAAAATGGGAAGGGAGACAGCAGAATGTGGAGTCAGACTGCAGACTGGGGAAGCAGTGATACAACACTTAAAATGAATTATACACTTTTGTACTGTGCTGCTTTTCTCCTCAGAACTTCAAAGAAATGGCTTTGAAGTGGACTTACTCATTTTCTACGTTGTTTGATTTTACAGGGAGCTAAACTGAAAAGAGATACGGCAAGGCTGAAGCCATGGCAGTATTGTTTTATGCATAAATATCATCTTGACCTAACTTTCCACAATCATAAGGCAGAAGTATTCAATGTTTTCTTAAGCACTTCTGCTGGTATCAAATTTGACTTCTGAATCTGATATCAGTGTCTGAAATTCAGCTGCTGTTAATCAGTTTGTCAGTGCTTTACTGTATGCCACTGAGTTAGCACAATGGGACAGGGAACATGGATCAGGCAGCTGATGGGCTGCTGCTGAGGTGGGATGTATTTAGGATCAGTTTCCAAACTATTAGGGCCAAACTGCCCTTACAGATGTTTGCGGAACACAAAACTACTGCTCATTTTGGCCACGTGTCTGAAAAGTGTTATTTTGAGGTTTGAGCTTAAAAGTAACTGTTGTTTGAAAAATTGGAAGTAACATTCACATCGTCACATGAAGTGGAGTGGGAGTGATTTGTTTCAGCTTTATTTTGATGGGATACGTTTACAACAAAGTTACACGTCAATCTGAATGCCCCAGCCTACTTAGCAGCTGGATGGGCCCCTGGAATAGAATTCTTGCCCAAAGGGAGCCAGTTCACAGATGGGGATGAAGGTTTGGAAGGACAGAGACCTTAATAAAGTCAGACTCTTCTAGTTTTGAATTTGATTTCTAGAGTGAATAAGGCTTATTCGATTACAGTATGCTGTACCAGGCTCTAGTGAAGCTTTGCCCAGCTTCCTCCTCATCTGAAAAAGAGCTAGAATTCTCAAAAATAAAAACAGTTGATGGATTTAGGTAAGTAAAGTTACATGCAGTGAAAAGTGCCAAGTCTGAAGGAGGTATGCAGTACAATCATATGTGTTATAGAAATTGCTGACACCTGACAGCTGACAGAAAATTCGTTTCAAATAGAATCTCAAGGTGGAACTTGTCACTAGCTACAGGAAACTAAGCAGCAGGAAACCAGTCTTCATTAGTTTCAGGTCTGCTAGTGTTGCTTATTATTTTGCTGCCTAGATCTTAAGAAAGAGAAGAAAGAAATAATGTGTATTTATTTTGGTGCAAACTATTGGAAGTTTTACATTTAGAGATGAAAATAATTTTCTTGCTTTCATACAGAGCACAGGATTTGTGTGTCCATCCAATGTAAATGTGAAACAGACAAATTTTTCTTCCCTTACTATATACGTCTTGGAGCTCTTTTGCTCTACTTGAGAGTATTATGCTGCACTTGAGAATTCTGCACTGTAAAGATTTAGATGTAACACCAACATATTGCTGCTGGTGGGTTAATACACAGCACACAGCAGTATGCCCTGGCAGTTCCAACACAGCATATTATGACAGACTTTAGTCTGCACTGATGTTATGGGTTAAGGTAAAGTGCATTACCTCACATTTGTCATGAGATAAAGAATACACAGTGCTCTGTCCTGCAGCTCAACTAACCCCAGGTAACCTGTTGTGCTGCAGGAACAGCTTGGAGGTCTGAGTCACAAGATTCTGTATCAGTGCTTTTGTTAGCTCTTCCTTCAGTTTATACTTGGGTCTCTGCAATCATTGCCTATATCCTTCTGCTCAGTAATGTCAGTACTACTTACTGTACCCAAAAATGTATCCTTTTATGCAAGTGCATCATCATTAGCCTTTATCACTTCAAAATCAAATATACTTGACCAAAACTGGGCTTTTTCTTCCCAAGTTGTACAAGAGCTGCAATATTAACAAACCGGAAAACCAGCTTTTGTCAGGAAATCAGCAGATCTAATTAAAATGAACATGAGGATGTAAAACTAACAATACAGGTTTCTGCAGGTTTTTTTTTTAGGTAGAATAGCTTTTACGATTCAGAGTAAGCTGTGACGGTTCCTTAAAGTCCACAGCTTTGACTGATGCCTATTTCTTAATGGTCATATTATGTTCTAGATATTATCCCTCTTTAAATAAGTATAAGATGCTCGGAATGCAGCTTTTTGGTCTTTATGCCTAATAGCTGTTTATTTATATGCAGGGATGGATTTAACGTGAGGATCCCTTTGCCAAGCGCCTTGTTTGATTTGTTGCCACGAGAGATTCAAAGTGGCATGTTACTGAGGGTTCAGCCTGTTCTTTTCAACGTGGGAATCAACGAGCAGCAAACTCTAGCAGAGAAGTATGTATTCAGTCATGCAAGCTCATCCTTAATGGCAGCTCTGCAATCTCCTCTTCTGAGGGAAGTATTTCTCTATGGAGTTGTGCTGTTGCATTGCTAACAGTGATGTACGTGAACAAGGGAATGCTAAATGAAGCTGTCAAATGCAAACCAAGCAGAAAGAAGTCCATTTTGATGAGGCAGATAGCTGTGGAGCTTCTTACCTCATGGGTTTGAGTGTAGTGCAGATTTATGTAGTTCAGCAGTGAATTTGCAGATAAGGAGATCTATCATGGGCTATTTGACACAGAGGTGATGCTTGTAACATAAGATCTCTGTGAGTGACAGTGACAGATCACTAGAGGCTGAGGGATCATTTTGAATGTTGTTGTGTATCTGCCCCTTTGGTTTTGCACTCTCCCCTAGACTTGCTCTTCTGGCCACTGTCAAAAACCAGGATAATGGGCTAGATGGACCTTTGTTTTCATATATCATCGCAGTGCTTACATAATGCAACACTGTTCTTGTAAATGTAATTATGTAATTCTATTTATTACGGAAAATGTTCTGTTTTGGAAGAGCCACCAGAACTTTCTCTGGTATGGCCATACCCTGTAAAGAATACATTGATAGCGCACTGCTCTAACAGAGAACTCCAGCCAAGTCAAGCATATGCATATTGTGACAACAGCCTTGATACCAGAGTGGAGTGTGCAGCATGATGGTGGACAACTAGAAGAAGTCCAGCAAAGGCATTCCAGAAGTTACTATTGTCCTCTGTTCCCTAAAAAGGGAGACCAAAATGATAAGCATAGTTACAATTGTCAGCGCTGTGCATGTGTATGTACATTCATTAGATGCAATGAATCATGATTTTGGCCATATTTATTACATTAATAATTTATTACTCCTACATCCATATTTCTCACATATCTGAAGTAAAAGTTCTCAATCCTATCTGCTGATGTCATGGTTATTATTAGTTATGAACCAGATTATTAGATCCGTTATTAAAAGTTTGAATTTTGGCAAAATTATTTACCATATGGGTAGTTAATACTGAAAGAGAGACACAAAAGCCAAAGAATTCTAAGTGCTATTTTCTACAAGATTTTTCTTTCACCTTTCTTCCCACTTTTCCCCACAGTTATTTGTTTGGGGTTTTTTTCCATAATGAATCACTAGAACACTTGTCTCTTACAATTTACTCTGCATTTGAATGGTTGGGAATTTAATGGGGTGAATCTTTCAGCTAGTTTCTGGTTGTCATATTGCCAAGTGCAGTTGTTTCATAGACAAGGAGAAACCTTTTACCTTGAGCTAAACAGTTCCTTTCTTCACCTTTTAAAGGTTTGGAGACACTTCACTGCAAGAAATAATTAACATGGAAAGTTTAGTGCGGTTGAATTCATATTTTGAACAGTTCAAGGAAGTTTTACCTGATGATTGTAAGTATTTGGTGACTAATGGCAAGTTTGGTTGCACAGCACAATTCAGGTTTATTTTTTTAATGTCTTCTTCATATTGGTTGTTTAAATGTTGATCATATGCCAGCATCAGTAACTCCAAGAAGTGTTGCAACTCTAATTTAATGTATTAGTGCAGAGTCAAGAGGTTTAAAGTTCAGACCGATTAACCTTCCTGTTTTAATTTACTTTGCCACTCTTTCTAAGTGGCATGATGTACTGTATAAACATGTGCAAGGCAGTTAGATTGTCATTAGGGGAAGGCATATAAGTGACAGGTCATAGCAGCAGCACTTATGTGAAGTTTTGATGACATTTTTTGTACCTGCACAGAGAGCAACTGCCAGTTTCTAAGTATTTAACCACTTCCCTCTGCTTTGGCACTTTCCTGTAATTGTTGCTTCTGCAGCCAGCAGCAGAGAGGTCTAGCTCCTGGAAGAAAGACAGTAGCTACAAGCTTGAGTTTTACTGCTTGTATGGGAAGATTTCTTGCTTTTTACTGTTTTTTTTTTTTGGGGGGGGGGGAAGGGGATGCAGTGGCATAGGTGTCATTTGCATGTCACCACAGAAATAGTGAAAATTAATGGATTCGTTCTTAGTAGTATACAACCTCTTGTAAGCTAATTTTGTGGGTCCCGCAATTGCAGTTTTATTGCATAAATAAAGCGCAGCAACATGCAGCAAGATAGTAAGCATTCTGTATGCTAAAATATGTTATTGTACTTTCAGTGACCCTGGATTTTTTGGTGCAGCTGAGAGCAGAAGCTGTTTCCACCCTTCCAGCCCTGCATAAACTTTCATAATTAATTGTCTGAAATTTTTGCTGCAAAAAATTTATTTTTTTTATATAGTAGTCTGCATTGGATCTTGTACAGTTCATAGGTTAATCAATTTAAAGTGATTTTTCTTCTGTTTTTCTCCATTACTTGATGTCTCTCTCCATACTTTTCCATAATAATAGTTTCCATTCATCTCTTTCCTCTCCTCTGATACTTGTTTTTATCTTGCTTCAGTCCCTTCTCTTGTTCCCAAACCTCTTATATTGATCCAGTCATCTTTTCGCCTTTGCCTTTTTGCCTCAAATTCTTTTGTTATTCTGCAGTCTGTTTTCTGACCTGTTCTTTATTCCTTCTCTTTTCATGTTTTTTGATTTCTCTTAACTTTAAAAAACAGAAGACAATAAGTATAAAGAGCACTGGTGCCATTACCTTGAATTTCTCTTTTACCAGTAACACTTAATGCCTTATACTTAAGTAACTTGAAGTTGTGAATAAGGTTGGCATGCAGTGCTGGATAGGTGGCATTAACATACACCTTAACTGGAAGAAAACAAAGCAGTCCTGTGTCCACCTGCCTTTTTCTCCCTTACTCTTGGTTACACTGATCCTTGTCACATGAAATTAATACCACAAAGGGGGAAACCTGTCCTCTGCCAAGATTTTCTTTTGCTTCACTGTTCATCCTGAGTAAATGCAGAGATATTGTTCCTGGTTTTGCAGTCAAGCTTGAAGAAATGGTTTATGGTCATAAACATTTAAGAAAAGTTTTGATTAGAAGTGTGAAAAAAAATATTGTGGGTGTCACAGGAGATGTGTTAGAGGCACTGTGAAAAGCTGAGACTGTATGAACAAACCTGGGAGTGCTTGTCATAAGGGAAGTCTCAGGGTGTGTTGTCCCTGTGCTCTTAATTCTAAGCACTGCAGAATTACTAAGAAGTAAATTAGTGTCTTAGCTTCATCAGCTCCTCATCCTTCTTCCATCAGCTCTCCTTTTCTTTAGAAATACTTGGGGAGATGGTCTGTGCCCTTTTTGTTCACAGGTGTTACTGTCTTTCTGAGTGTAGAGTTCAAGTAGACCAGACCAGGATAGATGCAATAGTGCTATCATACTGTTTGCTGTAAGAAGTGATGTGGTCCAAAAATTGAACCTCGTATGTCACCCATGAGGAGTTATTTTTGTCAGTCATTTCTTAGCAGCACACACCACCTTATTTATCCAGTCACAGCTTTAACTGATGGACTTTAAAAAACCCAGCACTCTTTAATACTTGTTTATGATCTTTGAGCATCTTTCTAGATGTGTATGAAATGACATGTAACACTTTGAACGTGCAACATGACTTTTGAAAGCACTCCAAAACACTGAAAAATTTCAACAGCTTTATTTCCACTTAGTGAAGTGTTAATGAAGAGCTGATGGGATTGCATTGTCCTGTTGGAAAGTGTATTTCTTGCAACTGAAAACTGATTAGCTGGCAAATTTTACACTGAAAATGTGGGCAGAATATAAAATATCTTCCATGGAGGCATGCATCATGTCCTATCACTTCTGAAGAGTGGTAATACAAGCAGTTACATGTGTGTATACAGTTCTGAACAGTGTGTGAACATTCGTACGTCTGATGCACAAACCAAGTTACTCTACCAATCTTGCTCCCTTTGCTCACTCTCTTATATTGCTATCAGATTCTGAGCCCTTGAAGTTTTAAATAACCTCAATGTGTATTTCCAGGTGAGTTTAGTTAAACTTGAATTTGTTTTTCTGGTGGTACTAAGTAATGAAGAATTGGCTTAATTATTATAAAGTTCAATAGTTTTGAGAAAATATGGTTGTTTTTCCAATAGGCATATAGGAACACTTGTAATATAACTTGTATTTGTAAAAGTGTTGAATACAGATAAATAAGTGGAGTCCCTTTTGTTTCCTTTGTAGGCCTACCTCGATCTCGTAGTCAGACGTGCCTGCCTGAACTGTTAAGATTTCTGGGACAAAATGTACATGCAAGGAAAAATAAGAATGTTGATATCCTTTGGCAAGCTGCTGAGGTACCTTATTAATCTAAGCATCTCTCTATAGTTCAGTTTTTTTCCTGTATGAGTGTGTGTTTTCCCCTTTTGTGCTACCAGTATTTTCAAACTTATTAATTTGGAAATGCTGCCAGGTTAAACCTCCTCTAGAATGAGACATGGGAAGATAAAATGTGTTTTCCTCATCATTGTTTTCTCTGCAACTAACTCGATGCAGTTCTGCTGTCCCCAGCATCACAACTTTGGACATCAAAGTCCAACACAATGTTTCTGTCTCTGTAGGGGAGGGAAATACAGGTGTGTTCTCTGATGGAAGGTTACAGATGAGGAAGGAATGATGAATTGTGTGTCCTGTTTCTAGATATGCCGCAGACTAAATGGCGTTCGATTTACAAGCTGTAAAAGTGCCAAGGATAGGACTGCCATGTCAGTCACCCTAGAGCAGTGTTTGATCCTGCAGCATGAACATGGAATGGCTCCACAGGTCTTCACCCAGGCTCTGGAGTGTATGAGGAGGTAAGAGTTTGACTGTGTCACTTATTCCTGAATGAGGAATCATGCAAACTGCAGAGGAGCAGTGGTCTCTGTTTCTGTCAAAAAGAAAAACAGTAAATCAAAGCTAGAAAACTGCAAAAATGCCTGCTAGAGTTCGTCCCTACTTTGCATGTATTAGTAGCATATGCTAAAGATGGTTATAGCCAGATTTGTATCAGATTGGCTTTAGTTTTCAGCAGTGAACTGTGAGTTTTCAGAGAAGCGTGTAGAAACCTGCTTTCATTGAATGCTGAGCTTATAGAACAGGAAACTGGTGCTTCTTTGAAAGTTGTTTAATGATGAGGTGACTGTAACTGTCATAGCACTGGGTTTCTTAGTTCTAGATCAGTCAGATTTCTTAGGGATAACCTGTGTTTTGTTCTTGGAAACATAGACACCTGCAGTTTGCAGTGGTTTTCCACATGTATCCTTTAAGAGTGAAACACTGCTTACTGGGCAAAATGTCAGTGTGAGTGTTTCACAATACAACAATCAAATTTCATCACAACTTGTCAGTGTGCTGTTGTCTTACCAATATAACGATGTTCTGTATTCTGAGAGATGTTTTCATAATTAAAAAGAAAAAAAAAAAAAAGGAAAACTATTTACTGTTGTTCAATGCCTTGTTTCAAGCACTGCTGGAAAACTCCGTATCTCACATACCAAAAGAAAGGATAAGAAATCTAGCTTTAGTCTTTATCAATGTAGTTCAACAATGCTGTTCAGTCCTGTTTTCAACATTCACTCTTACTGAATGTACTGTACTGTGTGTCTTCTCACCAAATTCTCTAGAGTGTTCAATTCTCTTATCCTTTCTGTATGTTTTTGCTGTTTGACCCTTTCTTACTCTTCAGTTACCTAGAAGGAAAATGTCTCATATGGTAACACCTGCAGCCTCTCACACTAGTAATTTGGCTTTTATATCAACATTTAATTTGATGTCACTAGACTTTTTTTATTTTCTCTTTAGTACAGCACATGAAAACTCAGTTCAGGGAGCAACTAAACCTTAATATTAGAAGGAACACTATAAATAGCTTTTTGTGGCGGAGCTTAGTAACTTAAAATGAAGCTAGGTGGCTTTTGAATATCTCTCTCTAAATTATGCAGTTTTTCAACTTAGACATCTGAAAGAATAAAGCTTTGTTGCACAGCTGTTTATTTAGTAAGAATAAAAGATGAATGAGTATTAAACAAGGAGCCTTATTTTCCTGAAATTATTTACTGAGTTCATGGGGTTTTTTAAACGCAGTTGTGGACATGGTAGAGGCAGAGGTTAATAACAACATTGTTTTGGACCTTCAAACTATCAATTTAATATAACACAAGATCAGATAAAATATTGACCCAAGAAACACATTGCTTAATGTTGACCTACACTGGAATATTGAAAGAGGGCCAATTTAATCAAAACCTTTGGCTTGTGTTCTAGCAACATCAAGGACTTGCTCTAACAGGTGAAAGATGTGGCTTTCTCGTCTGTTAAATCTTTGACTAGGGGAGATTGTGCGGACCAAATACTGACTAATCCTGAAGGAATGCTAAGGTTAGACCATTCTCCAAGCCCATCAGTCTTCCTCACATCTCATTGCTCTTTGTGGTTGTGTTTTAAAAATTATTTGCCAATTCTGTTCAGGAGCAATGGCACAGAATTAACAAAGCTTAACAAGAGAGCGAGGGTTATGGAACAAATATGTAGGAATCCAACTGCACCCAAACCCATTTTAGCCTGGACAGGATGACCTGACACAGACGACTGATAAAGGAAGTGAGAGAGTTGCCAATTGCTTTCAGGACATTCAGAAAACTTGGGGTTTATTGTAGTTAGGATCTTTTATTTGTTTGATTTTACTAGAAAATGAAGGTTTAGTTCAGTTTTGAAGACTTCTGAAGTTTCTGGGGCAGTTGGAAGGACAAGGAAGAATTACTAATAAGTCGTGGGACTTGAAGGATGTATTTAATCTCTATTGGTAACTTTCCACAGAATAAAAGCCTCCTTGCTTACTCTGTTCTTCACAAATTAAGAAAGCACCCTCTTCTTCCATGTGGTGCTGGTCTTCAAATGTGTTAGCTCCCACTTACTCATCCTCAGGGACTTCCTACTCTTGTGATAATTATGTGTCCTTGATGATTTTGTCCAGTGAGAATGGACATGAGAGAGAGTATACTGAGTGCTTGTTGTAGATTCTGGTAGAAATTCACAGCTGCAAGTTTGTAGCTTTCACCATAGAAACAAATCCTGTTAGAATAAATTCACTTTTCTGTAAATAACCAAGAGGTTTTACAGTCATAAATTAAATATAGGTAACTCCTGGCCTACAAATAATAAAATAATGATGATAAGTCTTGAAGTCCAAGCTACAGAGGAAATTACTGCCTGGCCAGTAAAAGCAGCTCAAGAGTTGAAATCCAATGGGATCACATAGCCTCTTCATTCTGCAGCAGTGCCAGCACTCTCCACTAGACCTGTGACTCCCTCCTCCTTTCAGATTGTTGTCATGTCAGTTTGTGAGTTGAGAAATCCCTTGGCAGATCCCCTTGCCAATTACTGTTACAGGCAAAACAGACTCAACTTAGAGAAAATTCATTTTTTGCCAATAGATTTGCATCTAAGAAACAAAACAAAAGCAATGTCCACATCCCCTCTTGTCTGTGGCCCAAATACTTCACTTCTTTATTCTCAACGCCTCTACCACCTCCGCACAGTGAGCAGGGGACAGGGTATGGGAAGTGGGTCTGTCCATGACAGCTCCTCCCTGCTACTCCTTCCCCCTTGTGCCTTTCCCACACTTGAGTGTGGGCCCTTCCCACAGGCTGCAGTCCTGCAGGAAATACTCACTAGCTCCACTGTAGTCTTCCACAGATTGCAGTGTGGATATCTGCTCCACTGTGGTCTTAGAATCATAGAATTGGCTGGGTTGGAAGGGACCTCAGAGATCATCAGGTCCAACCCTTGACTCACTACCACTGTGGTTACCATGGCACTGAGTGCCACATCCAGTCTCTTTTTAAATATCTCCAGGGACAGAGAATCCACTACTTCCCTGGGCAGCCCATTCCAATGTTTGATCACCCTCTCCGTGAAGAAATTCTTTCTAATATCCAACCTAAACTTCCCCTGGCACAACTTGAGACCATGCCCTCTTGTCTTGCTGACAGCTGCCTGGGAGAAGAGCCCAACCCCCCCCTGGCTCCAGCCTCCTTTCAGGGAGTTGTAGAGAGCGATGAGGTCTCCCCTGAGCCTCCTCTTCTCCAGGCTGAACACCCCCAGCTCCCTCAGCCTCTCCTCACAGGACTTGTGCTGGAGTCCCTTCACCAGCCTGGTTGCCCTCCTTTGGACCTGCTCCAGGACCTCAATCTCCTTCCTGAACTGAGGGGCCCAGAACTGGACACAGGACTCGAGCTGTGGCCTCACCAGGGCTGAGTACAGGGGCAGAATCACTTCCCTGGACCTGCTGGCCACGCTGTTCCTGATCCAGGCCAGGATGCCATTGGCCTTCTTGGCCACCTGGGCACACTGCTGGCTCATGTTCAGCTTCCTGTCAATCCAGACTCCCAGGTCCCTCTCTGCCTGGCTGCTCTCAGCCACTCTGTGCCCAGCCTGGAGCTCCCCATGGGGTTGTTGTGGCCAAAGCTGCAGGGGGACCCCTGCTACAGCTCCTGGGACACCTCGGTGCTGTTTCTCACATATTTTTTTTTCCACCACTTATCACTGCTGTGCAGTGTTTTGCCTTTTCTTACAGACACTGCCCCTGAGGAGTGACCAGCCTAGCTGTGGAGTTCAGCTGTACTCTGTGGTGGGTCCATTTAAGCTGGCTGGAACCAGCTTTGTCCAGCAAAGGCAGCCCCGACTGCTCCTCCCACAGAGGATGCCCATACACAAGCTGGATTAGCAGGAATTTGCTTTGTCTCTTTGTCTCTCTACCCTGGTCCTCTCCTAGGACCAAACTTCTCCAGTCTGCCAATGAATATTTTGATTTAAGACACTGTACAGTTTGGTATATGAGGTCTTTTGTACTTCTCACCCCCCAGGTGGAAGTATCGACATGGGCCAACAGTGACAGGGAAAGCACTTTCCAGCTTCTGTCTCCATTCACATTCTATGTTTCTTTGCATATGTCTTTGTGTAAAATTGAGTAATTTTTAGTTGTAGAGATGGAGCATGTGATGATCATAACATCATCTTGTAATTTTGAGCCTTTTTTCCTTATTTCTCTCTCCCATTGTTTTAGTCCCTTATCTGTATTCTAACACACTTTCCTTCCTCCAGAATATTCTATTGAACCTTTGTCCACCACTTTCCAGTCAACATTAGCTTTCTACTTACTGATTCTCCTGCTCACCGTCCCCCCCCCCCCCCAGCACACTACAACAAAGAAAATTGGGATTTGTAGGCATCTCTGACTCAATCTGCCCTTACCCAGTGTAGACATCAGAAGTGAAAACATATTTCAGTCACCAGTGTGGATGTATTAATGCGTATCAGAAATACTGTTCATTTAGTTCCTTTTCCCCATAATTCCACATGTCTTGGAGTGTTGCCAGCATCTAAAGGCCATTTTTCTCTTTCACCACCTCTAAGGTATCTCTGATGTCCTCCAAGACATTGTCTGTTGGTTACCCCACCTTGCTATGCAGCCAGCAAGGTTATTTATCACCTTTTATGCATGCAGTGAGTGCACTTGGTTCTAACAGGATCAGGTTCTAAAGCCACATTTATTTGTTGCTTTGTAAACTAAAAATAGAGTTGGACTGCACAGGGTGTAAGAGTGACCCAAAATGAAAGCCCACACTACAAAACCTCAGGTAACCTGAGCAGGTCTTCACCACCATAGGCCTTTGGTGCTCAAAGCAATTTAGACAGCAGGGTCATAATAAGATGGGCTATACAGCATGCCTTGCCTTCACAGACATATATTGAGGCACTTCAGAAACTTGCATTTTGGAAAGCATATTGATTTAAACTTGAATTTATGTTGAAGAAGAAGAATAAATGTGTGGTTTGAGGGTTTTTTTACATACTGAGCAGGTACTTAACAGGTTATTTGAAGAGGTTACGTTATTTCAGTGCAGCAGGAAAGATGTTTGAAAGGGTCAAATACTACAATGGTTATTCATGTTCAGCTTGCTTTCCAGAGCTCCACTTCTTTGCAGCATGGCAGAGCAGCATGGGATATTATTGCTTGGTAATCTGAAAGAATGAACATGGAAAACCATTTATGTTCAACCTACATGTGTTTATTTTCAGTAGACTACAGTACTTCTTTCTTATTTTTCTCTTTTATTCTCTTTCCCTCTCCTTATTTCTGTAACTGTGCTGATACATATTTTTGAGATGTTTTCCCGCTCTTTCTTTACTTCATCTTCTGGTTTTGTTATGCGTTCTTCCATGTTTTTTCATTTTCTTGACCACCTTGTATTGCCATCCCTTTTCATACATTCGTTTGCACGTCCATCTTCCTTTCTGTTTTATTTGCCCTCCTCCCAACCTTCTTCCTTTTCACAGCATTGGAACACGGGAGGTAGTCACCCAGAAGAACTTGAGTGGCCTGGTGCCCATCCGAGATTTCAGACTAGATCCCAGCCTCCTCTACTCTATTCCTTTACTAGCTCTCAGCCCCAATTTACTGATTGTGTGGCTGTTTCTGAGCATAGCATACCTGGTGGCCAGATTACGTTGCAAGTGAAGATAAAGTTTAAAAAACAAAAAAAACAAAAAAACAAAACGAAAAAGTGCTTGAATGTGTATTGCCACTTGGTACCTGCTGGACAAAGGAATGTGTCATAGCATTGTCTGCCAAGAATTATTATTATGCCTTACAATTTTACGTTTCTATTGTACTAAACTGTAAATTTACATCAAATTATTTTATCAAAAAGAATTGTATTGAAACTTTAAATTATTGTTCTGCTTTCAGTGCTTGTAACATAGTCTGACATTGGCCTGTTACCTCGTTACTTTAGCCGGCCTGAAGATCTTACCAAATATAGTTTTGTGTTACTTGTTTCATGTATTCCAGAGAAAGGAACTCTATCTGAAAAGAATTTGTATCTTTTTGTATATTTAAGCTGTATGCGAATCTTGCCTTTCATTTTTATGAGGTATGAAGAGAAAAATAAAAATATGGGTGGGGTTTATAAGAAATTGTAAGAAATTTATCTAAAGAAATAAACAAATTTCTACCTTCATTTCGAAGCATAATAACCAAATTACACAATGAACACTTTGTAGAACTATAGTTTTGTTCCTTTCTCATGGTTTAATATGTTCTAATAGACTAGTGTACCCACTGAAAAAACAACTTGCAGTGTGCTGCATGCAGAATTATTTCATTTTGTAGATCTGCATTTTGTAATGTGTTAAAGACAAAGACAATGCCTTGTGGTTAGAGGAAGAGGATGTAACTGGCATTACTGCTAATGATCCATTATCTGTTTCAGGTGCTCTGTTATAGAACTTGTTCTGAAAGGGGATCATTGTCATCCTAGAAATTAAAGATACTGGTCTTTATATATCAGACAAGAAGAGGAAGGCATCTGTTAGCTCATTTAGTAGGTTGTTTGAGGCTTTCCAGTGGGTTTTGTTTTTCTTACACTAGACTAAATATTGCTATTATTTCCATTTTTAAGTGTTTGACAGCTTTAATAAATTATGATGTTGATAGTGACTTAGAGATAAGTGAATGGGGGTAAGTTAACACTTATTTCAGTGGTGGTAACTAAAGCAGCTTAGTTTAGTAATGCAGAATAACTGCAGGTGAAATTTGATCATGGTATATGTATACCATGAATCTGGGAGAGGCCTATTTAAATGGAAAGATTTTGTTGCTGCAGTGGTCTGGCAGAGCTTGTCAATAGCAATAGCTGATCAAAAAAAATAACCTCATTTAATGTAGTTTGCTAAATTCATGAAGGGATTTACTTCGCTTGGTGCCTAAGATGAGAGAAAATTGGGCTTTGGAGGAGAACTCTTCTAGTACTGTGATTTATATTTTCTACTATTATTAGCTCACTCAAAAAACCATAGGTAGCTATAGCTTTTACTATAAATTTCAATGGAATTTGAAAACTTCTGAGAGAAGTAAGGTTAGAAAAAGAAAAAAGCGCAGTTAGAACAAAAATTATTATAAAATCCTCAATTTGGTGATTCTTCTAAATAAATTTTAAAAAGGTTATGTATTTGTGTCAGACTGTACAGTACACTATCTCCTGATATTTTTCCTCAGTATTCTTTCAATTATGTCTTCAAAAGAAAATAAAAAGAAAGAAAGAAACAAACAAAAAAACAACACAAACCCCAAAAAGAGAAGGACATTATAAATATATTTTTATATATCTCTATATATTTAAGCATGTATCCTATTTATTTTTAGTTGCAAGAATTTAGGTAAATCCTTAATGCTGCTGAGTTTGAAAATCGTGGTATGGAACATACCCGTGTACTGTGCTGATATCTAATGCTACTCAGTCTCTGTACAAATCATCTCTTTCTGATTAATGCTGTGTCAGTTGCTATGGGTACCAAAATCTACTTTTTTAGCAAACTGAACAAATGTCGGGTTGGACTGTGGTTTAGTTCTTGCAATGTGATGATGTCCTGGCTTCATTCTAAAATTATGTGAAAGCAACTTTAGTAGGCCAGTCTCCACTGAACTTCTTGAGATTATTAATCTGTCTAAATAAAGCGTGAAGGATTTGCTCATGACTATCATTAGGGTTGCAGTGAGATCACCCTTAAACTGCTTTGTAGAACAAAAAGTTATAATGTTTTATAAAGTTAAACTAGGTGGTAGATACAGGACACTGTTACATTCAGTTTAATTAACCAGGATTAGAAGAACACCGAGGTCAGTAAGAGCAGAGAGCTTTTGAACTGAACCAGAATCCAAACCCTACCTTGAAGTCAGATGACAAGAGTTTACCTGGGAGATGCTGCAGCCATCTCCAAGAAGGAAATAACATGACATTTCCACCATAGGATGGTGTACTGTACACTTTGCCATGAAGTTCTAGTATTAAAACATTTTTTAGCTTTCAGCTCTCTATCAGGGAAAGACATTCTCCTGCAAGCCTAAAGTGGTTTATAATATATATTTTAAAAGATAGTGCTTCCTCTTTGTATGTCTGTTTTTGGATATAATCAAAGGAACTGATGTAGACTTACAAGTGTAAAGAAGCCTTATAGGTTTTTTTTATTGTAGCACAGAACCTGTTTGTAATGTGAGGCAGTTGCACCAAAAACTTTGGTAAAAATTAAGTTCTGCGTAGCTTTGTTTCACTGGGGTGATGACTGTCAGCACAGCCAATCTTTTTTTTGCACCCACACAAAGCTACTCTGTCATTACTAATTTTTTTTTAAGACTTTGTTGGTTTTCAAGTCAATTTATGCACGCAGAGATAACTGGAAAGTCATTCCTTTTGTGTCAGAGCTAATCTTTAAGTGCTGATAATACTGACATACAGGGAACAATAAAATTACTTGTAAGATCTTACTGAGAGAAAAACAGTTTTTCTTTTTCAGCTTAATATACTAATAAATTAGCAGAACTGCTTGTAAGCAATCTCTTGGGATCCCTCGTGCAATGAAGCAGCATGTGAACTCCACAACAGTGTACCCTGAAATACATGAAACCATCCTGAAAGAACTTTTTCAGTAGATCCGCTGCTGCTTTGTAGAAATGCAAAACTAGCAAGAGACATAGCATGTGTCCATCCTGTGTGCTTCTTACTAGCATTGTATGATAAATCATCATTTTTAATATTTGCAGCAGCAAATTGATTAAACGCTCATTAAATATAGCCAACTTTTTGTTAATGCTATAAAATAACCAGTTCATTTCATCTTAGTTTAAGTCGTCTTTTTTGGTTTGTTTTTGTTTTTTTTTTCCTTTTTACTGCTGTCATTTTTTTGTGCTTGTTTTTTTTCCCCAGTGAGGGTTGTCGGCGAGAAAATACAATGAAGAATGTTGGATGTCGCAAGTATGCATTTAATTCCCTGCAACTGAAGGCATTCCCAAAGTATTACAGGCCTCCAGAAGGAACTTATGGAAAAGTTGAAACATAAGCATACTGTCCTTTAATTGCTGTTCCATTAAAAAGATGTGGATTCACTCTAGTTTAATACATGATTTTGTCATCCAGAAGAGATAAATAACCTTTTTGTACGCTTCAGTAGGTTATACAGAGCATGTTACCTACAGAATTGGAATCTATAGTAACAATTATTCTGACACCTTAGCTTGAGAATAGTGTGATGACTCTCTGCCCATTTAAATAGACTTCAGTGTATGTAAGATGATCAGATATTATGCTACTTGAAAAATTACCTATATAGGAATATCTAGGTACCTCCTGGGGGGACAAGGACTCTAGGAATGGCATTTAGGCAGCTGTTTCACATTACATCTTTTTGTACTGAGTTGACATGAGATTGAGATTTTCATAAACTTTTTAAAAAAGAGAGTAAAACTCAAAAGTTGTAAATAAAAAAGGATTGGATCCTACACAGTCTTGTAACTGTAGAATGAGTTGTTACAATCAAGAAACAGAAGTTTAAATTTTAAAAAAATCAGCACAATAAAAGCCAGGAGTAGAAATTGTTTTACTGTACATAGGATACCATCTTAATTTATGAAATTAACGATACATAGAAGGCCAGTCAAATGAGGTCTAGTTTCCAGTTCTGTACAAATAAGACAAATTCCTGCCATCTTTGGTAGGTAAGGATTTGGGCACACATCTTAATATTTAAAAATTTAAACCATTTTAAATAGTGGTTAAGATGATGCTTGACCATTAATGTCCTGTGCTCCCCCACAATAAGGCAAATTCGAGTCGCTAATGCTGCACATGACATGTTCAGTATGTTCCATGATATTGTATATTAACACAATTTTACCCATCCCTTTTTACCCATGGCTTTTTATATCACTTCTGGATTTTAAGCATTAGTATCTGGAGGGGTTACAATATTTTTTTATTAGTGTTTGATTTTTTTCCATATCAACTTTGTATATCAATACAAAAATATTCAAAGTGCCCGATGCATCCCTGTAACTCTATAACATACTCTGCTTGCCTTTGCATTTTACCCAGGCAGATTTTCAGAATCCTAGGGGAAAAGCCTTCCTTTTTCAGAGTATTTCTGCAGTAGGTAGCAATGCCCCATATTGATAAAAAGCAACTGTTCATGTGCCATGGCTGTTGCACAAGAACCTCAGATGTGTTCTAGCTTATGACTAAGGTGATCAGTTTGATAGCATTTGATACAAAATGCTCAACAGATCTCCTTGGAAATAATTTCCAAAAAAAAAGCCTTTGAAGCTAGCTAAGATACCTTTTTAAAAAGCAGCTAAACATTAATTTCCAAATTTGAACAGAATTAAGTCATCTCTTTCTGGCTTCATTCAGCACACTGTGCCCTTTCCTTCTCATTTTCTAAGGATATAAATTGTAGAATAGAAAAATCTGCCTATTTATTCTTGTGGGAGTAGCAACAGCCAGGTAAGTATATGGCTGTTTTCTGATTTCTTTCTCCCTCTCACTGATGTTTGTCTGTGCTGTCACTGCTCTATCAATCAGTCGTGTTCATTCTGCTCCCATGTAGGTCTGGGGGTTCCAGGTCTAGCAGTTTTTGCATTTTGCTTTTTGCAATTTAACACTGAGCAGCATGTCACAAAGCCAGGTCAGAAAGTTCTGCTGAACTAGGTTGTCACCATTCTTTCAGTCTCCCTAAGGTAACAAAACACTGAATTCTCTGCAAAATCAGTGTGTTGTGGTACCTACCCCAAGTCTGGACAAATCATCTACATAGCACAGTCCCTTGGAAACTTCATGTTCGCCAATTAGTATTTATTTTATTGTTAATATGTAAACAAATATATGGTGAAAAACTTTTCAATGGTATCTCTTTAAACACGTTACTCCATCAGTTCTGCTCAACCTTCAGTCCCTGGACCATATTTAAATGCTACGTTTATTTTTGTATAAAGTATACTCTTTATATCCCTTAGTTTTTATGAGTTGATTATTTTATTTTGTATATTTCAAACATAGTTAATTATATTTTAAGTCCTGTATTGTTATACTAAAAACTCTTCCAATGTTCAGCTTCAGAGGAAAATAACAAGAAGTCTGTTGTAACAATTAGCAGAGCCACTCTCTTAGATTGTGGCCAACAATCTTTAGATCTATTCTAGAGTTTAGCAATCCTTTATTTATTTTATATATCAACATAATCAGGAAAAAAATTGCCAGATTTTGTATGTGCATGGTTTTTGCTCACCTTTTTAAAGCGTTGGAATGCTGGTCTCAAGTTCTGCATTACTTTGTTTAAAATACTCTGATTTCAGTATGCTTACATGTAAAACATCATTGTCCAGCTGACATTTGATATATACACCATTGTCATACATGCACCTCGAGGGGCTTCTTGAAAGGGTGTGAATGAGCAGTGAGGTCTTGAGGAGTTCATCAAAAGAAGAAAAACTGTGACACTTGAAATCCACATAGGACGCTTCACAAGGGTGGAATAAGCATTTCTGTTGCACAGGAGAGGCGAATTTAAGGATTACTGTAAAATGAAGCTATGTCTAATGTTCTTTTTTGAGTACATTTTTTAAATTATAAAACATACAAAGGTAAAAAAAGAAAACTGTTGCCAAGTATGTTCTGTGTATGTTCTGTGAAAGTACCTACAGCACAGTTGCCTTTTGTTTCATTTATACATGTAAAATTACTGTATAATATAACACTGTTTTGTCCCAACACAACTGTATTTACCAAGCTTTGTGCATTGAAATATTTTTATTTATTTGGTTTTGGGCAGTATTAATATATCATAAACATATGGCTGCTGTTTTATATATTCTAGTTCATCCAATCCATGTATGCTGTAAATGTGCTAGACTTTAGAGTGAAAACCAATAAAGAACTGACAAGAATAACAAACGGCTGCTTCGTTTTAATGTGTTTGTGGTTAAAAATAAATAAATATTTTTAATGTTTTATCGGTTGGAGAAATTATTAAGTTAAATTGCACGTGCAGATATTTTACAGAGATATTCATGTCAGGAAGGAGTTACCCTGCTGAAGTACAGCTGCTATTAGTTGTCTGTAGTTACATCAGGCACCAGTTTGACCCAAACGCTATACATTCAGCAGCAACAGTTTAACAAAGAAGAAGTATGCAATTTTTTTTTTCCTTAAATTGCTAAACTTTCTCCACAAATCTTCTCTAAAACCCTCCTGAGCTTTGTTCTGTTTTTATACTTCCATTAATGTAATTTCTTCTCTGCTGCTGTTTCTACTTCAGCCAACTCATCCCACCAGCAGCTTTAGTAGTTGTGCTACTTTCCAGCAGGGGCAGTTTGCCATTATTGACTCCATTTTTTCTTTCTGATTAAATAAATTTTATGTAATGACAATAATCCAAAGCATTCTGATTTCTGTAAGATATAAAGAATAGAACAAAAATGCAGTTCTGCTGTCACTGGACATATGAGAACTGTCAAATACATTTTTATTTGCATGAAAGAGGACTGAGGGGTCCAGGTGGGGCTCAATGAATTGTTTTTTCTAGTTACACAGAAAGAAGGAAAAAAAACCAACAAAAAACAGCACCAGGAAAAAAACCCTACACAAATTTCATTCAGAATGCATAGAGAGAAGATGCTTGGCAGGTGGGAATTCTTAAATACCAAATATAAATACATCCATGCACATGTGTATATATATATACACACACATGTATTTCACAATTTTTAAATTGTGAAGAAAGTACCTACCTAAATTAAAAGTTCCTTTAAAAGTTCCTTTTAATTTAAAAAGTTGAGGTGTTTAAAAGGTGGCTGAGGGTTTAACACCTCTAAAAGCTGTTCTGAGTTACTGGTGAAATTGAAGCCGAGGTCTCTGTAATTGCTCCATTCAAAACACGAGGCAGCCACGAGCCCAGGTTGAGCTGTGAGCTGTGTCTGTACAAGGGGTGTGTGCATCCATGGGCTGTAAATGCTGCCATGGAAGCTGCTGGCAGCAGTGGTGACTGCCTGCTCTGGTGTGAAAACACAACTTGCTCCAGCTCTTTGCCATGACTTGGGTTGTAGAACAGCCCTTGGGCAGGACTTGAAGCTCTGGTACAGCCTTCTGTGTACAGGCACTGGATGCACTTCAGACTCAGCTGGTGTCACTAATGTAACCCCTTCAAGTTTGAAATGTTTACTTTTACAAAAGAGAGAAAATGGTAATAAATTCAATGCGAAAAGGTGTATGAGAATAGAAAGCCAAGAAGAAGTCATAGAGTCATCGCCAGAAGAAATCAGGTAATTCTGTTGACCAAAGAGTAAGCTTTTTCAGCCCATCTCAGATTCTGAATTCCTAAACATTTCTAAAAGCAATTTTGTATCTGCATATTATTGCCAGCTGCATGTGAGTTTGTTTAAAATAGATCTCCCTAATGAATGACAGGACTTCTCAGGCTATGAATGGGAAAGCTTAACAGCATTCTCTTTTTCTCACACTATTCTAAGCATCAGGCAAGGTTTCTTCTCCCAGATGGAATATTTTGCCCATTTCAACTGAATCCCATTCTCAGCAGGATGGTGATGTGCAGAGATGTGTCCTGCTTCATTCAGTAGAGTCCAATGTGATCAGTTGGAGGCATAAAAATGCAGTTTGTAAGAGTCTGGCAAGCATCCCTTTTTTTTTTTTTTTTTTTCTGGAGTCATACCACAATTAAGTTTTGTGTTACTTGCCAGCCTGGTCCTATAATCTCTGCTTTTTCTGTATTTCACACAGACTTCAGCATCAAGAAGTTCTGATTTTTATTGTGATGCCTATTGTATTTGTGCACATGCCCTGAGTCTTCTGAATGTAAAGTTCTGCAGCTCTGTACCTGACAGATTTTACAGCATAAGGACCGTACTGTGCATCCCCTAATGTAATTTGTTCTAAAGCTCTGATCCTTGCAGTCAAAATACTTGCAGTAATGTGCTTTATACCATTTTGTACCTCACCCCAAATTGCCAGGTGTGCTGACTGTTTCTGAGGGAGCAGAGCAGAGGAGCCTTCCCAGTGTCTCCAGCCCCTGAAGCCCCCGACTAGATCACTCAGCCTGGAGTCAGTGGCTGCCCAGCAGGCTCACTGAATGTGTAATTATTCACAAAGCTGGAAGATTTAAAAGAAGTGAGATTACCATTTCCATCATCTGGAACATGAACCAATTACACTGTGGCTGGAATCGTTGGTCTGGGATGGGAGTGGTTTTCCTTGTGTTGTGCTCCCACCAGGGTCCTTAGAAACCCTTCCTGCTGAAACTACACAGGTATTCCTGAGAAAAACCCTTGGGTGGGAATTTGGAAGCACATCCCAATATGGTGGAGAAAATGAAAAAAAAAAAAAAAAAAAAGTGGGAGGTTTTGATTTTCAATTAGATTGAGAATTTTCTGTTTAATAATAAGGAGTATGGAGCTGGAATATGGAATATAAAGCACTTACTCATCCACACCCCTGATTCTATTCTGGTAACTATGATGTGTGCTTCAGGCTGCTACTTCACTCGAGCTCATAAAGCTTTTCAATATGCACATCAAAGCATCAATAAAAGTCTTGCTCCTGCCTAGGCCCTCAGCGAGCTGTGCTTATGTACTGGTTTGATGCTGAGGAAACTGCTTGACTCGTACAATTTAAATCACTTCAGGATGGATGCAGTTTATCCCTTTATTCATCATGTAATTAGCCAGCAATAAGCACATAAGAAGAGTCAGGTGTGGTTAACATGAACAAAATCATTAACTGAGACCAAAGGCCTTTAAAGCTCTACCTGGGCAGTTTCTGCAGCAGGGAGGCTTGGTTGGTATTCCCTGTCTGTCCTCAGCCAGCCGTGCCCATGTGGCTGCTGGGCAAAGGAATGACTTTGCAGTTCCTCTGTGGGAGTAATCTCTGGAGGTAAGTAACTCTGTGATACCCCTGTGAGACATGGGTCATGTCAGGAGCTAGAATAAAGTTAGTTTACTGAGAAATAACAGCCAGTAGTAGTGTGTAATAATTGAACTGAAATATTGCAATACTGTTAAAAAGTCATATGGCTTATCTTCTTCTGTCCCAACCTCTTTCCTCTAAGAAGGGGCATCAGCTCAGCAGTGATTCACAAAAAACAGGTGTACTCCTTCATTTGCCAGGGGTGCAGTGGGCACTGCAGTGCTTGTTGGGGGTCAGTCTGTGGTTGGTACCAGTGCTGTGGTGCAAAGCAATGCAGTGGGGCTGCCCAGCAGCCAGCCAGAGGTGCTGGTTGAACCTCCCAGGTCAGCCTGAAAAGCAGCATCCCCTTAGCTGTCTATTCCCATGGCAGTAATGTCAAAGGGCTGCTGGCAGAGATGACTGCAACTTTTGCCACCAGGAAGTGGTGCAAAGAGAAGGTGTGGGATCTGGTTTTCCCTTGTGTCAGGCCAGTGAGAATCGGCTCGAGGTGAAGAGGAAAACACTTTAAAGGAGGCTGGAAGGGGTTTTTTTGTCCTGCCTTCTTCCCTCACAAGCAAAAAAGGGAGATAGAGAATTTTTGGGTTTACTATGTGTGTCTGAATTGGTTCTGTACCATAAGGTAGGCTGACTCAGCATGAAAAATCTGCAATTCATAGAATCACAAAATGGGAGAGGTTGGAAGGGACCTCTGCCTGGTCCAACCTCCCCAGCAGGATTGCCTAGAACACATTACACAGGATTGCATCCAGGCAAGTTTTGAATAGCTCCAGAGGAGACCATAATTTCTCTGGGCAGTGTCTTCCAGTACTCTGTCACACTCAAAGAAGTTTTTCCTCATGTTCAGATGGAATTTCCTCTATTCCAGCTTGTGCCTATTGCCTGTTGACCTGTTGCTGGGCACCACTGAAAAGAATCTGACCTTAAACTCTGGACACCCATCCTCTATAAGCATTGAAAGATCTCCTCAGTATTCTCCAGGTCTCTCAGCCTTTCCTCATAAGAGAGGTGCTCCAGACCCCTTATCATCTTTGTTGCCCTCCACTGGACTCTGTCCAGTAGTTCCTTGTCTTTCTTGAACTGGAGAGCCCAGAACTGGCCACAGTTCTCCAGATGTGGCCTCACTGTGGTGGGGTAGATGGAGAGGATAACCTCAAGATGGCTGAACACAAGATGGGAAGTAGTCAGTGAATTCCTTGTCCTGCTTTGCTTGTACACAAAGCTTTTGCTTTACCTATTAAACTGTCTTTATCTCAACCCAGGATTTTTTTTTTTATTTTACTGATACATTCCTGTCTACTACCAGGCTATGGATACATAACCCCAGTAATCCTGATCATTATTTTTGTTTTCGTATTGTAACTCAAGATTGATAGTTATTTAAAGAATATGGAACTGTTGCACAGTGTTACTGAAAAAGTGGGCGGCTTTCACAAGGAAGGAAAACTTTTGAATTCACTCTAGTATCAAAAGATTGAAAGCAGAGGAGTCAGCTGCTCCCACCACTTACTCTACCAACCTGTTTCAAGATTTGGTGGCAGACCAAAGTTTGCAGTTGCAGAGATTGAGAATCACAATATCAGAGCATGAAAGGGTAGTGCAGGGTCATCCACAGTTTTCATGCTTAAATATTAATACCTTGGGTTGGTTGTTGGAGAGCTAAGACAGGAATCAAGGCTAAAACCATGTAGAAAAGTGGTACTTAGATGGACAGGAACTTTGAAGGTGCTTAGGCTTAGGGTGGGTTTTGCTTTAAAACATCTGCTCTTTAATCAATATTTATTCATGGATCTTAATATGGCAGGTGAACTGTGGTGTCTGGAGCTCTGCATGAGGACGGCATGGGGCTTGTTTGGATTGCCCCTGTACTCAGCCCTGGTGAGGCCACAGCTCGAGTCCTGTGTCCAGTTCTGGGCCCCTCAGTTCAGGAAGGAGATTGAGGTCCTGGAGCAGGTCCAAAGGAGGGCAACCAGGCTGGTGAAGGGACTCCAGCACAAGTCCTGTGAGGAGAGGCTGAGGGAGCTGGGGGTGTTCAGCCTGGAGAAGAGGAGGCTCAGGGGAGACCTCATCGCTCTCTACAACTCCCTGAAAGGAGGCTGGAGCCAGGGGGGGGTTGGGCTCTTCTCCCAGGCAACTTTCAGCAAGACAAGAGGGCATGGACTTAAGTTGTGCCAGGGGAGGTTTAGGTTGGATATTAGAAAGAATTTCTTCATGGAGAGGGTGATCAGACATTGGAATGGGCTGCCCAGGGAAGTAGTGGATTCTCCCTGGAGATATTTAAAATCTCCCTGGAGATATTTAAATATCCCCCTGGAGATATTTAAAAAGAGACTGGATGTGGCACTCAGTGCCATGGTCTGGTAACCGCAGCGGTAGTGGATCAAGGGTTGGACTTGATGATCTCTGAGGTCCCTTCCAACCCAGCCAATTCTATGATTCTATGAACAAAGGCACAACAGCGTGTAGTGTAATAACATCCTGTATTATGTTCTGTTTTTCCCCTGATGTTGGGAAGGGACTGTTTACAGGGATGTGTAGTGATAGGACAAGAGCCAATGGTCTTAAACTAGAGCAGGGTAGATTTAGATTAGACCTTAGGAAGGTGATGAGACACCGGAAGAGTTTTCCCAGAGATATGGTGGAGGCCCCATCCCTGGAGATATTCAAGGTTAGGCTTGATGTGAGTCTGTGCAACCTGTTCTAGTTGAAGATGTCCCTGTTCACTGCAAGGGTTTTGGAGATGACCTTTAAAAATCCCTTCCAACCCAGCACATTCTATCATTCTATCATACTATCTTTCTGTCATTCTGTAACTTTGCCTTTCTCATAATGTAGAATAAGAAGAGAGAGACACTGAGTAAATCTCATGTCCCATCAGGTGTTGGGAACCCTTTTGTGCATCATCAGACAGATTCCAGATGGATTCTCACCACAGTCAGTGCAGATCCTGTCCCTGAGGAGATTCACACACACACTCCCTCCCACACCCATGGTGCCTTTTGTCTTGCATATGGAACAAACCCATCTATCTTCCCCCTGACAGGTCAGAGTGTCCTGTCCTCTATTTTATGATCACCAGAGCACAGCACCAGCAGGTGTGGGGCATTCCAGCACATCCCTTTACAGTGCTGGGTATGTGAGGTTACACAGGGGTTACTCATGATAATATTCTGTCTTTTCAAGCCTGAAGTAAGAGGCAAGCATGGCTTGCCCAAGATCTTCTATTCCTCAATGTCTGCCACAAGGCTTCCAGTACAATCTGGGCTGGGGCAGGGTTTAGTGTTGAAACTGTCACTGGGACAGAACAGCAAGAACTGAAACAGTCAAAGAGGAGAGAATGTGGAGCCCTGGGAAAAAAGCTCAGCAAAGGCTTTTTTTTTTTTTTTTTTTTTAATTCTTTTATCACAAGGATAAAGTGGACTGAAAAACTGGGGTGATCAGGAGGGGAAGATAGTGCAGAAACCAGGGTGTTGGAAGTTTGAATGAAAATATGAAATAGCTGCCTAACATTCCTCAAGTAGGGGTGTAGAAATGAGGTATACAAAATTTTGTGAATTGGAGATGTCTTGAACATGTACAGAACATCACAGATTAAAAGGATTCAGTATTGGGGAAATAATTCTTAGGTGAACAGAAGACACAGAATAAAATACACTGAAAACATAGAAGGAGAAAGACAAGTTGTTCACTTGTAGACAGTTTAATGAAACAAAAATTTAAACAAATAAAGAAACAGTTTGATTGCACTTGGCTTGTCTGGAATGTTGTGATACTATGCTTAAGAAAAGTAAAAGCCAGATATACCACACAGGGTACCCAATTTGAAGACTTTGACCATTAAACTGAAAAAACTTTCCAGTTCCTCTTGGTTTAGGAATTCTGACATATTGCTGTTGAGGAATGACAGATAGATAGGCTGGTGATAGCAAAAGTAGTGTTCATTTTCCCAGTGTACAGCTTGTTAAAAGTGCTACTACTATAGATGAGCTTTCTTTTTTTCAAGGTTTCAGGAAAAACTTATGGCCTGAATGCTGCTTGCAGCCACAGAGGGGTGCTGTTTATCTAAGTACTAAGACACATATTCTGCACTGTGCAAAAAGAGGAAATGGCATTACTCAGATTTATTGAATTAGGGCAAGAGGTTTCCAGTTTGATGACTTAATCAGAATTCCTAAAAGCCTATAGTAGGTGTATTTGTTTCGTTTCCCCATAAGTTAGTATTGCTGTATAAGCCAAATCAGTGACTTTTCACAAGGAGGCTCCATTTAAAATCAAAGCCAGCCCACACCTTGTCCATTTTCTGAAGCTCTCTGGCGCAGAATCTGCTGACTTCCACAATATTCAGTTTTCATTATTCTAATAACTTCCTGATATGGATTTTTGCATGCAGTAGATTGATGCAGGAGCACAAAGTCAGCATATAGTGTGGCTTATCCTTATTCCACATACCTGGAACCATGAATTCAACTCATGACCAGTGCCCAGGTCCACCAATTGCAGATCTAAAATTAATCTCTGATTAACAGTGAGATGGTTTCTGTGCCACTTGTTGCAACATGCATGCTTGTGTTCTGTTGGAGCTGTGATGAGTTTTACCTTCCAGGAGCATTTCTTTACAGTGTTGAGTCCAGATGCTTCCAAGAAAGGAAACCTCTTTTATCCTTCCTTTTCTCACTCCTTTCCACACCTGCATGACATCTGAATTTGTCACTAACTTTCTAAAAGGAGCTGCTGTGGCCTTTGCTTAGCTTAACTGAAGTAGTAAGGCATTATTGATGTTTTCTTAAGCTCAGGTGGTTTTTACACCCCACCCTTCCCTAGAATTGGAGGCTGAGCCTTCAGCCACAGAGCAGAATTTGTCAGGTGGGCACATTTGAAATGTGAGTGAGGTTTGGAAGACTTGGATCAGGTGGTCATAGGAAGAAACTTCTGTGTTGCTGCCTTGGAACAGGACATAAGTGAATATTCATTGGAATGACAGTTGTCCAAAAAGAGTCCCAGTTCCTACAGCACAACAGGAATTTCCCTGCCAGCTGTAAACTGACACCATTTAGTTCAGAACGTTGCTTAGTTTTGAGGGGCTTTCTTCACTCTTCATGGCCAAATTCTTCAGTGTTGATAGAATTTTGCTGGTAACTAATTTGACTCCTAAGAATGTGCTATACTAGGAGGATGGGCAATGCAAAGCTAAAGGGACTGAAGGATCTTTTAACTTTCAGCAATCCAGTGAAAATGCATAACAAGAAGAATTTTAGTCTTGTGTTTGATCTCAGCATCTGTGCATTATTTCCTTCTTGGGAGACAGTGAGCATCCTCCCCAGCTCCTGTTGTCTCCTACCTTGCCATAGAGCAGGTTAACAGCCTCTCTCCAGTATTCTCTGCTCTGAAAAATAACCCCAGAATGGGTGATGCTGGGTGAGGCAGAAGCAGCTCCAGGTGCTCACACTCCCCGTACACTTGCTTCCCAGCAAGTTCCTTGTAACTAATCCAAAACACCACAAGTGACCTCATCCTTCATAATAAAAACACCCAGGAAACTTCCCAGAGTAGATAATTACTTTTTTTTTTCCTTGGGAGTATTTTATTTGCCCCAGAATTACGAAATGGGAAGGCTGCACCTCCTCCCAGAGGTAGCTCACCCTCTCTAAGCACAGCCTTCTGTCTTGCTTAGGACAACTAATTGAGCTGTGATTTTCACAGCTTGCAGGAGTGCCCATCTCAGGCTCAGGGACACTGTTTTTTCACCTCCTGAAGGTACTCTTCTGGCATGTATCCCATGGGAATTGTTATCTCCGTGCCAGAATGTCCCACTCACTTCCCATTACCACTCAAGGACTGCTTGTGTTACCTTCTAAAATTTTGGGAAAGACTCAGCATATCCCCTTGCAGCCCCCGAAGATCCCATATTATCCAGAATTAATGACACTGACTCAACCATTTGCTTCACAGTAGGCAGAGAGGGTGCAGTCAGATCTCAGATACAAAGTCTGTTCTGAAAGACCACTATTTGGAGATTCTAGCTTGACAAAAACACTTCAAGGGGGCTTCCTTAGAAACTGTCCTTAAAATCCTTCTTAGATACTTCCTTCCACTTTATGCATTTCTCTTGGTACAATGTGATTCTGCTGGTTAAGTTCAACTTACCCACCTGCTGGCTTTGGATCCAAGCAGCTTACCTTTACACTGTCTCACTCAAAATTAAGTTTTGCTTAGGACAGTCTTCATATTCCAGCAATATAGTGATATTTGGGTTTTCATTGCTTTTCAAGACTCAATCTTTATTAGTCCCCCAGGGTTTACACTAGAGCTTCCTTATATTTTCTCTGGCTCCTACAGATGCTTGTGGCTTTGCTTTCTGGTTGATTTCTTCTTTGCCGTATGTGGAAAAAAAAGGTCATGCTCCACTTGTTGCTGGATAACCAAACATCTAAGGAGCAAGCTATGAATAAGCATGGCTACCAGTTGTGATCAGAGGGCTGCTGAAGAGTGTGCTGATCCAGTCAGCCTGCAGACTGCTTTAATATTGATGTGACTAAAGCACTGGTTGAACACAGAAGTGCATCCTTGAGTGTTGCTAGATGAAAACCATCAAAAGACCCAGTTTTGAGGCAGGACCTATTTAAAATGCGGTGACTGGATGCTCTGCCAGCTGCAGCAAACACAGAGTAGAAGTTGGGTTATTTCCAATACCAGTTTGTGGCTCCCTGCTAATGAACTGACTCATCATGAGCTGAAGTCATCATTGCTCTGTGAGGCCGAAATATTGAAGCTCAGAAAACTTACTCATAATTACAGGTTGGGAAAGCAGGCAAGGCACAGTCAAAGGTCCATTTAGTGTAAAACATCACTCAGGGTGAATTAGCTTCAGTGCAAAATTGGCTTCTTACCCTATGAAGGTGAACACTCCTGCACTCTCAATTTTACCTCTCACTGGGTCAGGCAGACTGTTCAGTCACCTTGTGGGCAATTTCAGTACAAGTTGGTTGTGATGCTCCAGTGCTGAGAGCCTGCTGTTTACTCACAATCTTCATCCTAGGCTGTCTGAGAGTTTTCCCCAGTTTGGTATTTACCACTCAGGGCAGGGGCCAAGCAATGGTACATACATTGCTGACAGAGCAGTGGCTCTGGGGATGGGCCCAGACCTGCTCGTTGGTCTCTGGGTTCATTCCAAGTGTCTGTATCCATGAAACAAACACTAACTGCCCTTTGACTGGAATTTTATATCCTATTCTGATAAGGACTTATACTTGAAAAAAATCCCCAGCACCTTTCAAGAACTTTTTGAATGAAAGCCTGTGCCAACTAAACTCATTTCACATGTTAAGGCCATACTCAACTACTTCAGGCTTTCAGATTTTAGAAACAGGACAGAAACTTTAAAGATTTGGTAGAATTGGCAGAAATGCTTTTTTTAGGAGCACCAAAACATTTGCCAAAATTAACAACCGCTTCTCTTCTTTGATGGGAACTTCATATTCCCAATAGCTTCCAGGGTAGGGAAAGAAGAGCTGACTCATTTGGCCCTGATACTGCTCTGAAGAAGCATTTTAAATTTTCAGGAGGGCTGTGAGGTCCCTGCTTTCCAGGACAGCCCATCTTCAGAGCACTGGAAGCTGTTTTTCCCTCTGGTCTTTTTACTCAAAGATGGAAATTTCCTCTTGCTCTGAGCTTCAGTCTTGTTCACTCCATTTTAAAAATTCTGTCCATCCATGCTTCTGAGCTTTTGACCTTACTACTCCCTGTGTCCTTTCATCTTAAGCTGTCCCTCCATCAGGCTGCAACATTATTAACCCCAGCTAGACTTATATATGACTTCACATGTGCATTTCCAAAATCTTTTCTTCTACTTTTAACCTCATAATAAGAGGTTTTAGTTCTATTATCCTGTGGTGTCTGTGGATGCTTCTGTCTCATCACACCCCTCCCCAGTTTTCAACAACCTTAAAAGCATTTTCAATGCATGTCAAGAGTGACTGTAACATAAAAGCTGCTAAGTAGATACACAGTGAGAAGGCAGCAAAACCTGTTTGTATATGTACTTACCATATACAGAGCTTTATTTAGAAACACCTAACTTTTACACAGATACTATTTCATCTAAATTCTGTCAATTACAATTAGGGCTTCTGTTTAAGGCATCTCTTTGACTAGGCAGAACAGAGGTGTTCTCCCAAAATAAGCTTTGAGTAAAGAGAAGGAAGATAGGTCACTCAGAAGTAGAAAGTCTTTAGGCTAGGACATCTTTCTCATAAACTCAGTAAACACATATTTTTTTTTTACTCCCTTAGGAAACTGAAAATTGTGTGTAAAAGACCTTGATAATTCAGGTTGATTCACCCCTGTAACTTAAGTAATACTTAATTGTTCGAGGAGGAAACTCTTCAAAAGCAAGAACTAAGAATATACTAAAGGCAGCAGAGGTTATGTGCATGAACACAAGGGGCACATTTTGGGGCAAAAAAGTCTAAAATTACTTGTGTGCTGCCTTGTCTTGTTCAAAGGGAAAAGTTTTTAAAAGAGATTTTCTCTTTTAATGTCCTCACAACTGCTTAAACCACTAAGGACTACCAGGATCTCAGAATTAATTTCTGCTTCTACCCTCCCATGGAATCAGTTCTAATGTAAATACCTGCTGGAAAAAGAGGTGGCAAGTTCCATCAAGCAGCTTTTTTCACCTTGAAGTTACTGGTAGTTATCTTCCCAAGTTTCACATACAGAAAAGCAGGCCCTGGTATGTCTGTAGCTTTAACTAATTATTTTTAATATTGCATGCTGCAAGCAATTTGTTTTCCTGGTTACTCAGAAGGAAACTGCATACAAATCCAAGCTGAACATTCTATGACCTTGCATCATTCTAGAAATACCCACATTTTAAGTACAAAGGAGTTCTAGCGGGTTCCTATTTCAAAGATCTGTATCTTCAAGCTTCTGCTGGTGGCAGCAAGACAAAAAAAAGTGTGATAGTTGTAGGTTTGGTTTTTTTTTACATAATGCAAGCTGGAAAAGTGGTCATTTAGTCTCAATTACTTATTTAGCCTTCATATTTTGTTGCAACCAAGATTCCTTGTGGCATAAAGGCTTTAACTAAAATATGGAGTTCTTACTCTAATTTTAAAGGATGGATTCTAATAAAAATCTGCTGCTGTAAGATTTTTAGGTGTACCACTGAGTCGTAAGCAAATTGATGCTGCTGGTGCCTCTTAATGCTTTCTCAGGAGGGAAGTGTTAATTTTTAGGTGGCTTTAGCTCTGCTGAAGTCCCCAGGGTTTGCCTCACTGTTAAATGAAGGGAAACAGGCAACATAAAGGAACATTTTCAGATATGATGTAACTAAAAATAGTAACCTTCTTGTTCAGACCTATACAGGAGCAGTGTTACAAGGGCATGGGAATAGCATAAACACCATCAGCTGCTGCTATGCCTGACACTTCCAGCAGCCCAGTGCAGCCTTTTGCCACCCAAAAACACCCCAAAACAAAACAACTTCTCCACTGCTCTACAAACCCACACTGCAGTGAAGTTCCTGTAAGTGTAGGCCCCATCATCAGTGGATTTTGGCCTGAAAGCTGCCACTGCCAAGTGGGTTCATGCACCTACAAGTTCAGAAGATACCAGAACAGAATTACAGCAGACAGATCTTGAAAAAAGCAGTATTTATTTTAAAGTACAACCCAAAGTTGTATCTGTAAGAAATGCACAAGGTATCTTGTTTCTTCCACAAGTCTTGGCTGTGTGCATTTCAGTTCAACTTAAAAATGCATTCAGGTTTACAAATGTACAAACAGCACAGAAAGTGTATTACAGTCTCAACAGAATGCTCTTACATTCAGCCATTTTGCTCTTAAGGTTTTGTGTTGGTTTTGTTGGTTTCCTGTTGATTTTTTCTTCTTTTTTTTTTACATTCTTAGAACCTTGTTAACAAAGACAGCCTTATTTTAAAAAAATACTCTGACTTATAGCACAAAGTGCCTTTTGATTTTTTAATTAGAACTTGGAAGATAATACTGGAAAAAAATTTAAAAACCCAAACCAGTACTTTTCATACAAGTATTGCATGCCAGGACTGCTTTATAGTTCAAATTATTTCATAAATAAAGATGGCAGATGGTAAGATATGAAACCAGTGAAATTGTTCAGATTTACAGGCTTCAGCTGCAGTTGTGATTTGTGACCACACCCAGACTTCTTCAAGCTTATCTGCAACCTCACACTACCATATTGCAGGACAGACTTTAAAAAGGAGCAAGTGATGAAAGCATGACTGGGGGAAAGGGATGGAGGAAGAAAAAAAAAAAAAAAAGCAATGACCAGCAACAGCCTGAAGATGTTTCAAAAATTTGCATTTAGAATGCAAATCATGACCTGGGTAAGAGTTTTTTTTGTTTGCTTAACTTCAGTTTTCGTGAGGGTAGTGTGAATTTGACCAAGGATCTGAACTTCTTCTTCCAATTGTTGGGCTCCAGATTCTCCAAGGATTGTACGTCTGTCCCATGTCTTCTGCAAGATTGGCAATGGTGGCAGCAGTGGGTGGAGGAGGAGGAGCAGCAGCAGCAGTAGAGTTTTCACTGCCCATGAGGTCAATGCCCGACAAGGTGTTTGCTGGAGTGGTGAAGGGAAGGCCACTGTTGAGATTACTTGACCAGATGGAACTGCTGAATGGAGTGGTAGACCACAGGCCACTTGGGTTGCCAAGGATCGACTGCAGTAAAGACAGAGCCAGGTAAGCAGCAGCTCAGTAACCTCTCTTTTCCCTTTCTTTACAGCCTCTCTGAAAGAAAAGTATCTAAGCAGCACCAATCCTGCTGTGGAACCCTTTCCATGGTCACTGCAACATGGAGTTTGGAATTCCCTTTATTAGAGCTTGCCCAGAGGGACCACACTACCAATGGTCACCAAGCACGTCTGGTAACTGAGCTGCAGAGCTTTTAAGCTGCCCTCATTTGAGCTTAATACATCCCCATACCATTACTAGGTTAAGGACCACTGGTAGCCAAGCTTTAACATACATCAGTGAAACAACTCAAGCTTAATTAAACTAGTAAGAACGAGGCAGAAAAACATGGTTTAAGTCTCAAAAACACACCAAAATTCAAGTCATAATAGAAGGCAGCAGCGAAGTCTATTCCTTGATCCCTTTTTTGGGCTGTTTGCAAATGTATCTATTTGTATTGAGAGACAGCTGTGAGAAATTGTACATTCTGGATGAACTGACCTGTGCTCAAGCCCCACTGTACCTCCCTCTATTACCAGGGTACTCTTCCCCCCTCACCCATACAAAATTTCTGCAGATGAGGGGAGAGGGGATTGGAGAACTACCCATTTGTCATGGGGTTCCACTAAGTCTGCCCTGGCTCAAAACAGCTGGAAGTCTGACAAACAGTCATGGTGCAGATACAGGTGTGCTGCAAGACAGGTCACAAATGCATTTGGGATGCACAGGACAGGTACAGCAAACCTAGGGAACACATGCAGAAATGAACAAGGCCTGGGCATTGCCAACTGTTTTCTTAAAGCCCAAAGAGTTGCAAGCAACGCACATAGGAACCTAATTCATGGTGTGGTGGAAAGTGATACCAGGAAGCAGGCAAAGATGGAGATGAGGAAAGTTAGCATAACTTTCATGCTAATATTCACACAAAACCTGCTACGTGTAGACTTCACGCACTACATACCTCAGCATCAACAGATTTAATGTACATATGTTGTAAAGTCAACTTGTAAATATGCAATAAATTTGATTCACCTAAAAGGCAGTGGACTTGTTGAGAATGTGCTGTAAGGTACAAACATCCTCATATTTGGACTTACTGGGTGGAGATAGCACATCCCTTCCCAAGATCTCCACCCTCAGACAATGCACACTAAAGGTTAACAAGTATCAGTGTAGTGATATTAGGGAATTAAAAGATGTCTCTTTAGGAAAGTAAACAAGGTAACTCTGAAAACGTCTTCATTCCAGGTTTTTATTTTCTGCCCTGTAATGAAGAAGATATGCTCAATCTAATCATAGCTGTAACTGGACACTAACCCATTACCAAAGAGCCTTCAAAAAATTGCTACTGAGGGTTGGCCAGGAGTTTGGAACATATACAGGTGTTAACAAGGGCAGCATCATTAGGAGAGTCTCCAATGTCACTAAGAAGTTGAGCCAAGCTAGCTAGGGTCACAGTTTATTACTATTGTATAACTAAATGGTTACATTTAAGCTATACAAGCATTAGATAACTAAGGCAACAGCAGAAAGTACCCATTCTGCTGTGCAGACACCAAGACTAACACACTAAAAGTCCACTCCGCTTCCTCCTGTGGGCAAGAGCCAGGAACTATTCCTACATGTCCCCAAAGCATTTGGGAGAACCTGAGAGACAGGCAATTGCTGACAATGAAGAAGCAACCAGGAAAGGATCAACAGAGACCAGCACCTTAGACTGCTACTCCCTTTCAAGGCTGATGGAGGTACAAAGTGGCCTCAGACAGAACTATGTGCAGAGAAATGGAAGAAATAGGAGTAAGGGACTGTGGTTACAAGGAAACTTGGGAAGAAGCACCAGCAATGCAGCAAGGCCTGAGAGGAGAGAGGACCCCAGAGGTTATGTGCTGTTTAGTAGGGAGGTGAAGAGTTATCCATAAAATGGGAAAGGCAAGAGGAATAACAAAGGAGAATGATCAAAATCAACTCCCTAAAAACTGTCCTAAGAAACAGCAGAACACAGAAGCCACTAATAAGTGGTGTTTGCAAGAATGGCTTTGGGTCTTGTGCCAGAAAGAAGGACAGGGCCCTGGTGTGGTACCTATTCTCTTATCTAAGCACTTAAGAGCAAGGAGGTTCAGTGGCAGGAATAGCCATGTTTTCCTGTTCTAGATCACCAAAAGCACTTGAAAAATGTCCCAATAATTAAAAAGGCTTTTTATGTATGAGTCTGTTTGCTGATTCTTGTTTATTAAGTCATCTTCTCCTCAAATAAGCTCCTAAAATGAGTTCTTCCCTTCTCCCCCAGCCCCAAAATCAAAGTATGCAAAGGGACTGACAAGTCTATACTATCTGTCTGGCTTTTGTCTCAATCCTTGCTGAAGCACACTTACAGGTGTTTTTCAGAAGCAGACACGATAATAGGTTAGGAACTAGAGAGTGTTCTGGTTGTCCTCAATCCCTCCTGCTACCAAATGCTGAGCAATCTGCCTCCCATGTGACCAAAAAAGCAAAAACCTCTCCTTATACAGTTTTAGAGAGGTTACAGCTGCAGCTACCCATGACCAGGGTGGGGATCAGTGTGTGTTTGTCTGTAAGAAGCTATGTGACCTTCTTCAGCTTCTCCTGGCCCCTGCCTTCCCTCACTCTATCTGAACTGCTACTAGGTGAAGTAAACTCTGCCTCTTACTCACTACAAAAACATTCCTATAAGACAAGATGAAGAACAATTTCAGCTGGCACTGAGGACAGCAGTTGTGGTCCATGTTTGACAGGTAAGAGTGACAAGGATGAGAGAGCAGAGCTGTAAACTGTGTAAAAGTTTTTTTCCTCCTCTTTGGCTATACTCAAGATCTCCATCAAAATTAGTACTCAGTTAAACTGACTGCTTCACCTTACGCTCAGTCTTTTAGTGTTTTTTTTCTAAGCTGAAGAGAACACACAAGGTCATTTATATAAGGGTTTTTTTTTTGACCTTCTGTTGATTTACAAGTAGGTGAAGCATTGGATTCAGGAAGCAGAATCAAAGCCTCAGAGTTGTAACACTGGTTACTTTGCATCTGCCCAAACTGGAAGTGACAGAGGCAGTGTCCAGCCATGCCACAGGAGCAGAACAGCTCTTTCCACAATCCTGAAGCACATGGAAACAGAATACACTTTAAATGCTTGCAAGGTGCTCACAGGAGTAGTACTTTTATATGAAGCAATTCACAAGTCTTGATTATCTGCATATGAGAGGGCTAATTACTCCTTTTCCAACAGCCATTTCAACTTAACTGCACAGAAAGATGAACATGTATAGCTTCCCTTTTCCTATTTTTATTCAACCAAATTTAAAAATCCTCTGAATTAAATTCGATGGCTGATACACAACAGGTTGGTAACTAATTTAGTCTGAATACTTACTGCAGTTGTGTGAGTTGGGGAACTTGAGCTTGTTGGCCAGGAGGGTACAGAATCTGTAGCTGAAGGATCCCAGATGGATGATGGAACATTATTGAATTCACTCCAGTTTCTCTGAACATCCTGGCCATAAGCAGATCGAGCTAAACCAAGTTTGCTAAAAACCTCTAAAAATGAAAAGAAACAAATATAAGTAAATTACTCTTCCTCTTTTTACAAGAACCACAGCAGACTCTTCACAGTTATGTCCCACAGTTCTCTAGCAGGTCCTGCAGCAGTTCAATAACAGATTAGAAAAGGTCACACAGCAATACAGATCTCATCACAGGCCCTGCATCAGACAGTGGCTACAAATCATGGCTACAGTGGGGAAGAGTGATGCACTACCTGTGTGTAATTCAAAATCAGCCTGTGGTATTTGTTTGGCTCCTGGTATTATCTACCAGAAAGCAAAGAGGAAGCAGCAAATCCTGATAGTCCTGGCAGCTCCTCATAACAAGTTAACTGCAGGAGGAGTAAGTGACCTGGCTGAAGGAGCCTCTTGTAATCACAGCACTCCTCCAATGCCACACACTAAGTTTGCTTTGCTTACCAGCTTCTGCAGGCACCTTAAAAATTCCCATGCCACCCCCAAACACACTATGCAAATTGAGAGTAAGTATGCAGATCATCCACACCCCGCAATGATCAATGCCCATCTCAACAGTCACTTCAGAAAGTTCACCTGAATATTTAAATACAGGAATTAACGACTGGCTTTAGTATTAGTTTAGCCTTATTTAATTTAGTTTATTAGTTCATGTTATTATTATTATTTTATTATTATTTAACATTAGTTCATCATGCAGCTACACAAACACTAGAGGGAACCAACACAAGGGATGAGCCACTGCCTCAGCTGTAGAGCAATAGTTTTATGCACGCTTAAGGTGGAAACCTCAGGAAGCCACAGGCCCAGTGGCACACTTTTGAGACCTACTGTAAAGCTTTAGGGGGACAGAAAGGAGGAATACTAAGGAAAAAACAAGTCTCAAGAAGTTCTGTTGAAACCAAGAAACTACAAAACAGAGTATTTCCAGCCCAACAAGTACTGGAAGAGTTTACATCAACTCTCTATGTGCTGAAACACAGAACACAGCAATAATTTCTTAACAGGCTTTCCCACATAATCATAATTTTTGGGGGGAGGGATGGGAACAGTGTCTGTATTTAGACCAGTGGAATGGAAACACATTTCTTTAACTGTATTTTAATTTTTTAAAGAAAAATATTTGAAAACAAAAACTTACCTCCAGTTAGGTTAAAAGAATGTCCAAAAGCAGAGAATGAGTTGAGAGGCGTGAAGTCAGGACTGCTGGGATTGCTCATAGGACTCCACAAACCTGAGCTGAGTATAATGGAGCAATGGGAAATCAGTACACAACTCATTAATGCAGTACTTCCAACAATATTAACTTACTGATGTATATACCAACACACATATACAAATGTATGTATGTGTGTATATTTAACTATATGTATATATGGATGAGTTAGGAAAGAGTTAGGAAATCGGCATTTTTTTTTTTTAATAAAAGCTTTGGTGAAACACCATTATCTCCTGTTTATCTATTTACTTTGGAGGAACACACTGCTATAGACATAATGCTCTTTAATCTGAGAGTAGCTCTTTTGACCAGTTTTTCAGAAAACTTAGAGGGCCCAAGCCATAGTGCAGGCTTTTTGACAAGCAGCTAAAATTTAGAGCCCTTTGGAAGGGACAGAAATGCTGACAGCTTCTTGAAAATATCAGTGAGTTCACTGGAACCAATGATAAACACTTAGAAAACCAACCGAAACCCCATCCACAAAATTGGTTCAGAAAAGCAATTAATTTACAAATTGAAACTTGAATTCAAATCTCCTACTCCAGAAAGTTTGCCAGACACTCACAGCTCTTTGCAGATGAGACAGATGTGCACTGCCAAACCACATCAGAAAATACAGCATGCCTTGAGGATCATGACCAAGCACAGCTGTAATCTCCTCACCATGCAAAGCCAGTGTCTCAGTGTTTTGGTCTCAGTGTTAAGAGTGGGAAAGAAAGACACTGCTGTATAGCAAGATATTCTGCCTGTCAGCTATATCAAATGATCTTGATTCAACAATCCTCAATACAGAGCCAAGCTGATTTCTCATTGTTTGGATCCTTGGGAAACACAAGACTGCAGAGTTCTGGAGAATGAGGGGGAAAAAGTCCCCATCACATCCAGTGAAACCTTCTCTACTTCTGAGTCACATGTTAGTTCTAAATTTTTTTGCAAGGCATGAGATTCTGTACCCAGACTTTAAAAATCAGTTGAAAAAACAAGCCCAGAATCAATTCTGTCACTACCTTAAAAATGACAAATTAATAGCTTACAGTCTTCATTTCTAGGAGATTAGCTATTTGCCTAGAAAATATAAAGTTACCTGTCAGAACCATCACTGTCAGCAACTGTGTGAGAAATGCTGATATTGCTAGAAACATCTGTTTTGCTTGGAGAAACCTTTGGTAAGCCACCACCACCTGGAAGAACATATATAAAAAACATGTAAAATTTAAAAAAACCCAACAAAACAGCAGAATATAAAAGGAAATACTCAGAAATACACAGAACTCCAAACTGGTTCTAGTACCTGGACTCTTGTCATACCCTGCAGCTACTGCAGCAAAAGTGGGATTACCATTCCTGCCTGGAAGAGAAGCTGCCTTTGCCAGCTTATGTTTGGTACCATTAGGTTGCTTGCTTTTCATTTCACTTAATGGAGAGAGGGGGGAAAAACAAAAAAAAGAAAAAGTTAGGTTTTGGACTTTGATTTGATAAAAAAATAGCAGCAATTCAAGCTAGCAATCATGAAAATGTTAACAGCAGCTCAACACTTCATATAATTGCACATTTTTCCAATCTATGAAATTGTAAAATAGCCCATAAAAATATAATTAGCACATTAAGGTAGGTGCAATGCAATAACATCTGCAAAAAGCAGCTTCCATGGGAAGAGGAAATGGGTCTGAGCAAAGGGAGATGCACTTTATGAAGCACATGGGTTCCACAAGTGTTTTGTGCTGCAGAAATCAGTAGGAGGTGCAAATTTGGACTCACTTGCTACAGCTGCTGTTCACAATGCTGCTGTAAGTTCCTCCTCGTGGCCCAAAAGCTAAAGATGTGGGAGGAGGGGGAGGAGGAGGAGATGGAGAAGCGGGTGTTGGTGAGGGCTGTCGCTGTTTCAGGAAAGCATCTGCATTCAGGGTTTGCAGAGAGAGCTTATACAGGTTGTCTGTAGCTGTAAAAAACAAACAAACAACAACCCCCCCCCCCAAAAAATACATTTATGTAGTATTTACTTTAAAGCAAAGGCTTCTCAAACCAGATGTTTTCAAGACCAGGTTAGATAGGGCTTTGAGCAACCTAGTGGGAGGTGTCTGTGTCATGGTAGGGGGCTGGAACTAGATGATACCCAAATGTTTCTGTAATTCTGCTGTCCTTTGAATTCACATTGAAGAATGATAGTCTGTTCCTAGTGATTGAAGGACTAGCTCCTTCCCTATATTCACCTAATTACTATTCAGTTTTACTATCTATTTTCAGAGAGGCTGTGTACTGCACCAAAATCAACTCATTTGTACAGACGAAAGCACCTTTCTAAATGAGTGTTGTGGAGACAGATGACTATGTTTGCATGCAACCAAGAGGAATGTGATGTGGTTCCTATAGAAGGGATTTAAAGCAACCAAAAAGCTTACAGTAGTGTCCCACTCTAACCACTGCATTACGGCTTTTTCAGTGTTCCCTCTCAAGGACAAATTATTAATTCGTTTCAACTTTGGCTGCAGCAGACTTTAGCAAGCAAAACTCTGAAAATACATTCTGTTTTCAAATGGAAATTCTCATTTCCTCAATTTCCCTAGCAGCTTCTGAATCCTGTTCACCACTGAAGAATTGCAGAACAGCCCAGGTTCTGCCCCTCCAGTTTTTCAAACCTCCCAAATCATACCAGATGCTATTAATATGAGGCCTCCAGCAGAAACCAGAAGCACAACCATGCAGTGGCAAAAAGAAAGGAAGATCTAGAAACAGACCAAGTCTACCTACAGATATTAATGCAGAACACTAATTCTGTCATCATTTAGTGATTACTTACAGCTGCCAGCTTTGTGGAGAGGCACAGAGTCCCACTCTGGTGGGGGAGAATCTTTTTCCCCTTCTGAGCTGCTGGTGTTCCCTAGCTCTTGTCCAGAACTACTGGGGAGAAATTTTCCTAATACTGTTGGTCTGCTCTCCATTAACTTACTATTTGGACCTATGAAAACACAAGAAGAAAGTCCATGCATAGTAAACTGAACAGCTTTCTTCTCACACTAGACTTAGAATTAAGTACTCAACAGGTAAAACAAAAAATAAAACTCTCAAGGTATTATAAAAAATAGCTCACACTACCTCTTGTTTTGGGGAGGTTTCTTGATTTAGACCCATTCATCAAAAGGTGCTGTGTAGATATCTTGGATGGAAAGGTTTTACGCTGCTTGTTTTCCAGTGGGGGAGTACAAGACAAATCCAAGGAACTAAATGAAAACAGAGATCCATTATCTTTAAGCTCTCATGTCAAAGCTATTCATAAGCAGGGTTTTGTATTTCTCCTATATGCAACTCCACCCTTCCTAGCACTGTCTCATTTTCTACCCACACTGCTGCACACTTTCATTAGGGCTCACTCATTTTCCAGGAGAAGCTTTCACCCTGGAGCTCCAGGATTACAAAACCTTCTTGATTACGCACAGACAACAAGAGATGGCAACTGCTGTTTATTCACTTGGCATGCATACACTCTTGTTAGACCACATGCTGCTGATATGCCATTGCATATTTGGCTATATATTGTTCTTTTTCTCCAGCAATTTGATTATATCTCTAACTTTTTAAGGAAGAACTGGTTTACCTATTTCTCACAGAACAGTTCCAAACCAGTTCTTGCTGTAGCCTCTGAATAATGTCAGATGCAATGAACTTGTGACTTGTATGATCAAGGAAAGTAGATAATTGTAACAAATATGGTACAGAGGAGACTTCGCTAGGCACTGTTTTAAGAAATATTTTGAAAGAAAATGCTTTTATCCTAACTTCTAATCCCAGTTAGGTTGGTATTAATACAGCAGGAGAGAAAACACAAGCCAATGCACAACACCTCAGTTTAGCAAAGTTTACTTTTGCAGCACTTGGAAATCAGATTTCAGAATTTCAGATTACTGTTTCAGAATGAAGTACATATAGTCAGACTAAGGTCCTTCATTTTTCCCTATCATCCGCAGTCAACCACCTCCAGGTAAGGGGAAGTGACTGACAGCAGATGCAGCCTCCTTCCATAAAATATCCAAGACTTTGATCTTACTCTATGATACAAAAAAAAAAGAAAATGCATGGCTGTACTTTCACCAAGGGAAACTAAAGACATTCATTGCTGGCTGACTGTGCCACCACTAGAATCACAGAATCAGCTGGGTTGGAAAGGACCTCTGAGATCATCAAGTCCAACCCTTGACCCACTTCCACCGTGGTTCCCAGACCCTGGCACTGAGTGCCACATCCAGTCTCTTCTTAAAAACCTCAAGGGATGGAGAATCCACCACCTCCCTGGGCAGCCCACTCCAGTGCCTGAAAGAAGCTCCTGTAGAAACATGAACCCTAATATGTGTATGTGTTACCTGCTACAAAAAGCCTAACATCGCTTAAACTGATTTCCTCCTCTGGAATTAATTCTCATTTATGTATTGTATTCCCATTAAGTAGTTTACTATTGACAAGTTGCAGATAATCCCTGGTATCAGGAAGGAAGAGGAAGCTGCTTAAAGGTGTTTGCTGTTGGCATCAGCCAGACTGGCAGCCACAACAGTCAAATACACAGATTTTTATCAATCCATCTTCCCTTCAAGCACGGCACTGTCTCTGATAAAATGCCTTTGTTGTGCTTACCTGGTTTTCACATCTACAGGGATTTCTTTCTTAATACTTGTTATCAGTTTTTTAGTTTTCTGTTTTACTTGGACTATTTCATTTTCAGGTTTTTCTGGTATTATTTTTCCCTTTTGTTTTTCAGGCTCCTATAAAAGATACAACAACACGTTAATATTTATGAAAAGTAAAGTCTCTCTTGCATCATAACACACATAGTATAAACAGGGCTGAGGAAAGAATGCTATTTGAAAACATCAACATTTTTGCAGCAGAGAAGCTAGCTTTTTACAAGGTGAGTGTATCTACAAAAAACAGTATCCTTTTTCATTTGGGGAAGTAGAAATCGAAATATCCAGCAAATTGATGTGCTTCACAGCAAACTTGATGCTTGCAAATACACAGCTCCTCAGGGCACAGCCTCCAAGTCTACATAAAAAGATGCTAGCTCTGTACTGAGATCTATTCTGATCATTCTATGCAGTCCAGCCCATCTGAAACAGATTCTCTAACAATGCAATGACTATGAGCAACTTCACCATTCAGTTTATTGTTTTTTTTAACTACACTTCTAAGTATACTGTCAAATTGACATCCTGAAAAATCAGAGGTGATTTTCAAATAAAAGTTACAATTTAGTAAGGTTTTAAAACATATTAAATGGATTAACTGTCTCTTTTTGTCCCCCAGGTAGAATCCCTATCTTTTCCAAAGTTCAAATTTAAGGCATGTCAAAATGTAGGATTGGTATTCTTGTCTTTGCAATTTCTTTGCTTCATCTGGTTCCTTAGCACATAATTTAGGACAAAACATTTTTGACAACTTGATGACTACAGATATTGTTAGACCTTTAATTTATTAAGTAGAAGCATGTAAGCTAAATGAGCAAAATAAAGGTAGGGGCACCTGCAGACAAGTTACCATTGGTGAACTGACCCTTTGTGACTGATGAAGTGCATGGGTTTAGCATACACCTTAATTACTGAGTAAAATTAATGTCCATATTTTGGCATTTTATTCTACAAGTAGCACAGGCTAGGAGTGTGCAGAGACACAACTACCACAGTGCTGCTGAAAACTGGTGGCTTATTGAAGCCACAGTCACTCAGGCACTTTCATTCCTGCAACTACATGATTCAGGAATGTTCACACTCCCAGAAGAGTGAATTTTATAGAGCAGTGAAGGAGGATCAGGAAAGATGTTTTTCAATTAACGTTCTGCCTTTGTTAGGTACTGCATAGACTGGGGGTGGAGGGAACAGACTGTTCTTGCTCTGACAGGTACCCACCAGCTACAAAGGAGCCTCCTTCCATGAGCAGTGCCCTACCTCTTTGAGAAGTGGCTCTGTGTCTGGGTTGGAGGTTTCGGTTGTGGTTGAGGAACTGTCATCATCTGCCAAGGAATCCTTCAGTTCATCCTCCTGCTGCTTTCCTTTCCCTCTTCTATCCTTTTCTTCCCGCTTCTTCTGTGGCTTAGCCTTGCGTGGAAGTGTTTTCCCTTTCCCTGGGGAGATAAGGATGCTTCAGATTCTCAGCAGCAGTACTCCAAGATGGGCTTGTTCACTTCCTTTTAGAGGCTGACCCACATGATTAAAACTCTGAAGTTTGTCACCTGGTACGTACAACTGCTCCACACCAGATGTGAGCAATAGCAAACCTGAAGAACCCTGACTGCCACTGTTGGATTTATGTTCCTGAGCCCCACCCTCACTGCTCTCTGTAGATGCTGGGCACCTGGCTACCTATAATTCTTCTCTGCTCTGTTCCTGGTATTCATATTAAACATCTTTGAATCCAATTTGACAGTTTCACCATCTACGACTGGATTTAAACATGAACTTCAGAAGACAGTACAAGCTTTATCATCCAAATGAACAGAAGTTTTTAGCATGCTTGTCAATTAAAAAGCAAAACAACTGGCAAGAAGAATAGAGTGGATGAGAAAAATCACTAATAGTATTTCTCTAGCAGAAATGTAAAAAACCAAAAACCTAAATCTCATACCCAAGTATACTTTCTCCCCTTGAAATATTTTATTTTTTCAGAGCTTACCACTTCAAGAAGTATGACTAATATGAATACAAAATAGTTTGCCTGACAGTTTATAAAGTGTTACTGCATCTCAAAGCAGGGAAAAGAATGTGTGAAATACTCCACAGGATGTTTAATCAAATTTCTTGAAGCAATCATGTATAAATAAATAATGTTATTTATATTAGGGTAGGTTAAATGGGGCATTCAGTAACCTGGTCTAGTGGAAGATGTCCTTGCCTATGCAGGGGGTTGTAACCAGATGATCTTTAAGGTCCCTTCCAAATGCCTCTGATTTTATGACACTTGAAAAATTTATTGTTTTTCCTGCAATTTCTACAGGCTAATTGAAGTGTATCACAGTGTAAGATCAAAATGAGTTTTAAGACCCTTCAAAAATCAAGCCAGAAGTCCTGGTTTGCAAAGGCAGGATTAGGCTCCTGGGAAATAAAAAGGTAATCAAAAAAAGCATCAATAAAGAGAAAATGGGTGTGCATGTAAAATATGCCTTTACCAATAAGCTCTTTCTTAAACATTGCCCTCCAGGCTAAGCACTCTCATTTCTAAGATTCACAGTGCCCATGTACAGTTTCCAGGATGGATCTAACAGTTCACTCAAGTAAAGATTTAATTAACCCATGCTGAATAATAAATGTATTCAGCCCCTACTGGGATTTGTATCAGCTCAAGTCAGGACTGAGTCTGGATTCACAGTGGTAACTGTCTTATTTCACTTGGCAAAAGGGAAAACTTGTACCAAAACATAAACTTGGCTTCAGTATTTTGGCAAATGCCAGATTCACATCAAGGGGCAGTATCTCCAAACTGGTTTTTTTCAGATTTAACATTTTCAGTATTAATAATAACAAAAATATTAGAGATAAAATATTCTTTTTAGTGTGAATGCAAATAGAAGTTTAAATTCAAATAGACCTTTGTATGGAAATTTTCTGAAGCTTGGTTACAGCTTATTGGGAGTATTCTGGTTTTGCCCAAGATTTGCTTCAAAATTTGTCCATATTCAGGATAGTTACACAGTTTTGTGTTCATCATTAGAAAACTTATGTAAAATGTTATAATGAAAAAATTATGTAAAGCAGCCTCCACAACTGAAGCTGAAACACAAGACTTTATAAAATCCTGCAGAGGATATATGGCAGACAGTTTTAGTCCAGAAGCTGCTGCTTCTGCAAATGTTTGTGACTAGCTCCACCTCAAGAAGCAGGTATGTGTATGAAGATCCAGACCTTCTTCTATGCCTTTACATTTTTAGAAGAGGGAAACTGGAAATGGGGAAGTTTTATGTGATGTGCTGAGCTTGTGTGAGTCAAGCTATGGTTTACAGATAATGTGGGTTTTTTTCTTAGTTTGTTTTCTTTGTTGTTTTTTTGGTTTTTTTAATAAAGCTTGTCAACTAAGATTTATTGATCTAAATGAAGAGGCAAAGAAAATTATCTGGATTGCAAAATACATTTGTAATATATTTTGCAATACAGAATATGTTTAAATATTCAGTATTCAGCTTGAATATTCCAATATTAAATATTCAAGTATTCAGCCTCTGTAACAGAAGGAAAGATGTGAATTTATCTGAATGAATTTATCATCAGAAGAAAGTTACAAAACAGGAAACTACTGTCAAAAAATGGAACCCATGTAAGTGACTAGGTACCAAGTATTTTACATAAACTTGAACAACTTTGGAAATTGAGAGCCCAGTCAACACAAGCACCCATCTAAATATATTTTAAAAACGTGATTAAAGGTCTACTGACACTTAGGACCAGCTATTTGCTAAGATAAGCTCCTAATACACAGAAATTATTTGTATGGTTACAGAAATGCTAACAAAGGCATAATTTAAAATAGGAATATGCTTTGAAACCAAACTCAGTGCTCTTCAGGTGCTGTGTAGCAGCTGCATCACACAGCAGGATTGGAATGCAAGAGCTGTTTTCATTTTAGGCTGAACTACAAATGGAAGGTGCACTCCAAAAGTACTCCCAGCCCTTTCAAGCATTCAGTACATGGGCTAGATCAGTCTACTTTAAATCCCCTTAGACATGTCCCATGAGGATGCCCATCCTCTCTACTACCTGATTTTCTTTCCAGAGTTCCAACACTGTAGTATTTGCTAACATAGGTGTTGCCTATAAAACATACCTGCAGTCATGACATTTGCTGGAGTACTGCTTAGCCTTTATGAAATAAGTCACTGACAAACTGGTCATAATTCTCTTAAGATTAATTCCCCAAACCCATCCCCTTGGTCTAAGCTAAAAAACAAAAAAGGCCTGAAAAAAATAGCATATTTCAGCAGATGCCCCAAAACTCTCATCTTTCTAGAGTCTCTGCTTTGAAAGTCCAGATGAATCATCACATTTATTTTTAGGTCATTATGAACTTTCTGCTCATTAATACTCAACAGAGCAAAGCTTTCCTCTTGGATGGTGCATGAGGTACATCATACAGGTATTTCAGAGTTGATATGCCTTCCCACCATTAATTTTCTTAATTTTATCTCTAATAAGCCACAAAGAATCAGTGCCATTTCTGCTGTTGCTAGAAAACATGTGAAACATCACTTAGAAGTGTACATATTAAGATTAAATTTAGCACATAACTCTGGGACACAACTGAAAGGGCTGATACAAAAAGCATGATTAGAGGTTCTGTATTCTCAGGAAGCATTCGTAATAAGGACACAATCATTGGCACACACTTTTAGAAGTGTGAATGCATCACATTAGTTTAAGCATTAGAGAAATGAGAAGATATTCAAACTCATCCCCAACCCTATGCAAAGATGAATGCACGTTATAAATACAGGTGCCATACATAGGTAGCTGACCCCCTGACATCAAGGATTTTCTGCAAGTCTGAGCACAATTCCCAATCAATACCACAGGGGTTTACCCATCTCTCTTTCCCGCTCCTCCCTTTCTCCATGTCTCAGTTTTCCCAGTACAGTGGGACAACTTAAAAAAAAACTCCTTTCCTTAACCCCCAGGCCCAAGCACAAATAATGGAGACAGAAGGAATGGATGCTAACCCAAATGCATCTAACAAAAAACTAACAAAAAGCATCATTCTTCTTGAGAGGGTCCGATGCCTGGATATTCATGCCTACTTTTATAAAGTTCTTCCAGAAATTTTGCAGGAAGAATCACAATCTAGCACTGCACAGAGAACTTTGCTGCCATGAAACAAACAAGGGAAGTGCTCAAGATGCAGGCACATACCATAGGGTAGGGAACAGCTGAGAAGCCATCACTTTCCACACTATGAAAACATGACCTTTATAGCTGATTGTATCTTGTTCTGCGACTTACATAATGAATCACCCTGTTAAATAAAACACAATTGTATTACCTTTGTTTTTTGCTAGAGGAGATGGGGGCTGCTCTGTAAACACATCTGAGGAAAGGGACTCTGGGTGGTCAAAGTCTTTTTCCATAGTTTCTATGAGCCCAGTGAGATCTGAATCCTCTGAGCTGTGCCTTCTGCTGCTGGCACATTCACCGTGAGGTGTGCTGAGAAGTGGCAGCTGTGGCAAAGCACTTTCAGTCTGTTGCTCTTGCTGCTGGGGCCCGGCTGCTGGGGGTTGCTGGAGGGGCTGCTCTGCCAAAGCTGGTGCCTGCTGCTGTGCTGGCTGCTGGTTCTGCCTCGTCCCCTTGGCTCTTTTGCCTGCAGCATGAGTCTGAGATGTGGCACCTGAATCCAAGGTAAAGGGGCCCGCTCTGTTCACTGACTGCATGGAAGCTGCTTGTGCTGAAGTCCTATTAGGTATGCTTGAACTGTTTTTAGATTTGATGTTGTCAACATCAGGTGCATTTCTATTGCTGTGAAGGTGTGCTGTTGCATTGCATTGTTTATGATTCCCTGCACTGGATCGTGAAGACGAACTGCTTGCTCCATAGATCCCTCTGGATGAACTGTGATTAGAATCTGATCCAAGCGCATTCAAGCTGGAAGAACAAGTGTTTAAATACACTGGACAATGTTTCCATTCTCTCACATGAGAAAAAAACCAAACCACTATGTCCAAGAGAGTCCTTTAGCTACAGTGTTGTTGGCATAAAACCACCTAAAATGCGTAAAACTTGTTTGAGAAGTCAGAGGCCTGTTCATTTGCTTGCTGTACAAAACCACAGTAAAATGACAGTCAATGTATGGGTTGAAAGGAACAATCAAAGGAGGAGATTTTTTTTTAAGACACCAAAGGTAGGAACTTCTGGCCTGTAATTTTTCTGCATTCTATACCTTTCATTCTCAAGGAACATCAACAGAAAATGTGATAGGGTTTGGTTGGTTTTTTCCCTTTTTTCCAAAGATGAAAATTCTTCACAATCAAAAAAACCATCTTTTTATCCAAGCCATCTTTTTATAAGTAACTGGATCTTTATTCATTCACGTGTCCTAAAGAGCAATATTACTTTCTTTTCAGACTTATAAGAAAAAATAGAGGGGTAAGCACCTTACAAAACCCCCAAACTTATACTTACCTTCCATCAGATGAAATTCCAACTATTCTCCTGAGATCAAGAGGCCTTCCCATATCAAAGGGAGGGTTTGAGGCCTCAAAGGATAAACGTCTCCTAAATGGCTCCCATATTCCTTGAGCTTCTAGATAGGCTGTTCCAATTACCAAGAGAAAGAGTACACTGCAGAGAGAAGAAGGAATCATCTAAGTATTTCTTAGTTTTGAACATTTTAAAGTTAATTAATAACATAAAACAATTTGGTATCTTGTACTGAAAAGCTGAAAATTGCATCCAAACCACACAATTTTGCCTGATAGAAACACTGGGTACACAAGTCTGGCATGATATACACATCACTGACACTGAGAATTGAAGCTAGAGGCAAGTCTGACATGCAGTTGCCAAGAATATTAATCCAAAAGGAAAAAAAAAAAACCACAATTAGAATATGAAATTGGACATCCAAGTGGTCAACAGCTCTCATAGCTTGCTGGTGAAAGTCCATTTTAAAAGCAGAGACCCTCTGCAGAGAACTGCACTGCTGCTCAGAGAGGTAAAAATTAGAGAATGTTATTTCAAGGAGTTTTACAACTAACTGCATCTGCTGCAAAACCATGTTTAGGAGTTCTCCACTTACATAACACACTGCAGTGAACTACATTTTTGAATGAAGCAATAAAACCACTGCAGAGAACTTCATCGCACTCTTATTGATTTCATCTTCTAACAGGTGGGAGTTTCGGGGGGAGGAGACACAATGACGACGACTAAAGCTTGCCTTGCCTATTACCCTAGAAAGTTTATGAGAAAAGACCTTCAAATTAGCAAGTTCAGATTCTGTTCTCCCCCCTGCTCTGACTACCAGCTTTTCTAATCCAAATGTATGAAAACCAGCATCAGCTCACAGAAAAGGCTGAGATACCTCGTTTAATTTTAGCTAAAATCATCTAGTCTAGATATCTCTAGTTTTAACTATTGGCAAAAAAACAAGCAACTCTGAAGACCAGATCAGCTGCTGATAGCTGGTTATCAGTGCTTTTCTTTCCTGACCCAGGAATGACATAGGATTCTAGATGCATAACCAGACTGCAGAAGGTAGGAAATACACTTTTCATCCAAGATGTTAACACACAGTAGAGAAGTTTAAAAAGTTTACAGGAGTTTTTCAGACGAGCTTATACAAATTGTTGCTCAAGAGAGTAATGCTTGCCTTGTGTTCCACGCCATAAAAATGGAATTACCTTTTGGATGTAATGAATATGTTATAAGCTTTTACTTGTTTATAGTGATCTATGGTGCTATTTGAAAGTTTCACAACACTGATATCAACAAGAGCATCAAATTTCTACCACTATAGTGCCACACAAACTTGGGATGGAGTACATAGGGTTCTGGTGGGAACTCTTCCCCCTCAGCCTCAAAGCACTCCCCTCACAGCAACCGTGGTGGGATCTATGGAGGCTGTACAGGAAAGGATGCAGCAAAAGGTCACCTTGAGGACTTCTCCACCATTCTGAGTAAGGACTTGACTCTGAATTGAGTCTTATGACTCTCTGAACTCTTATGCCAACTTCGGAGTTTTGATAAACAGATACCAGCTTCAAAATGCAATAAAGAACAAATCTCTTTTTTGTTGTCTATTTTTATTGCACTTTCTGGTTTTGGTATGGTGAGAGCAGCAGTGGTTTGGTTTGGGATTTTTTTGCTTTTTAAAAAAAATTCTTGCAAAACAAAACACAAACTTAACCTAAGTTGCCATTTAAACTACAAAACAAATTAGCATGAGGAACACCACACAGCGGGGAGCAACATTATCTAGACATCAAAGTATGATCTTGGTTCATCCCTCTTTCCCTTGTGGTTTTATTATAATGGAGCACACATATACCTGGTTGATAGTCTTCACAAATAGGAGCAGCTCATTTTTTGTGTTTGTACATATCCTACCAAGTTGGACTTCAAAACTTGGATCCACAAAATGGTAATGATGAAAGGCAATAGTGATTTAGGGAAGGCAACAAACACCACCATATCAAATTTAAAACTTGACAAATTCCTAGAGTTGTTAATCCCTACCAATTAAGGACAGCTTTGCAGCAATAGGGAAGTAGTGCTATAGTAGCAACTAGCAAGCATCTGTGTGATGGCATCCTACAAATTAGACGCTGTTTCTGCACAGGATCCTTGGAATATTGGTTACATTAAGACTCTTATCTAGTTTGCTACTAAGAAGGAGACTTGTAGAAAAAGACCAGTGTGCGAAAGGATTAGTATTCTTCTGTAAATCTCATTAAGAAATAGAATACATTATTCACACAAATTATACTTGCAAGCTGACAAGCATTATTGTCTCTAAAGAGAATGTAACCTTATAAATTACTAGCAAATACACAGGAGAAAACCACTTAAGTAGTTATTTAGCACTTCCCTAAGTAATGGAGTGTTAGTTTGGAAACAAGACTTCCTAACTAACAAGTTTTCCTGTCACTTCAGAAAATGCAGTTTCCTAAAAGGAAGATGCTGAGGAGTCAATAAAGAAAAAGAAAACTAAGCAGGCTGTAAATTTACCTATTTCTTTTAAAAATCTCTGGGAGAAAAGACAGCCTAATCAAACATGTAACACAGCACAGCAAAATGGAAAAGCCAGTATTTTACTATGAAAAAAAAATTGCAGGAATAACACATTACCACATCTTTTTCCTCAAAGTCATCTACAGCAGCAATCCAGCTCACTAAGATATAAGGTTAACACTGATGAAAATGCAAAACAGCATTTGCAGTTACTGATAAGTAACAATTTATACTGTTAAATTTCTCTGCTAGGGTTTTCTCTGGATAAAAGCAGTGATGGAAAGTGACTCACATCCAAAAGGTGAGCAGAGACATGCTGTTTATAACCTCAGATTTCAAATAAACGAAGATGGGTAGAGGTCAGGCTAGGAAAACGCAGTGGAATTTTCAACCACTCACAGCTAACAAATGACAACTTGCTGAGGCAAAAAGTGCATTAATATGCTACTAAGTAACCTCCAAGTGTGCAGTGTTGCAAATAATGCCCCTTAGGGTTCTCTGACATCCCATTTTTAAGTTGTCTGTCACATCCAAGTGACAGAGAAGTTAAATTCATACAAGGCATCTGCTAAGCTCGTTACAGTTACGGACTGCCTAATATTTCTCTAAAGCTCAGTACTCCAAAAGGATGCTTAAATTTCTATGGGAATTAATGGTTAGCAGAGTTTTAATACCTAATTTGACTCAAATTTGGCTTAATTATTTATCCAAACACTACATGTTACTAGCAGTAATATGTATCTTAAAGAAATAAGCCCAAGGAAGAAGGTTATTATTGTCCTCTGTCTGAGCAGCAATTCAGTACTCCTCAGCCTGAAACTGTTCACACTCAATCCACAGTAGTATTTATGGATTTGTTCTCTTCCAGCTCCCTGTTCTATTTTACAGAAATTACACCATGTACTGAAAACACAGATACTTCCCTGCAACTTGTATTCAAGGAGTGGTAGGTCATGCACATATACAGTAAGAACAAACACATACACACTACCTCATTATTCCTGAGATGATTATGTACAGTGCCAACTCCCAATTGGGCCTGGGTAGAGCCTCTGCACACGTTGCTAACATGTGATATGGAAGGGATGCATTCAAGATAAATATGAATTCAGAGCCTCCCTCAGTGATGAATTTTAATTCGCGTATGACTCTAGAAGCAGTGAAATCAGGTGTAAACCTGAAAACAAAGCGAAGCACATTAGAACTTCTTGCATCAACGGCATGAAAGTTTCAGGTAGTTTATATTATTCATAAATTTAAAAGAAATCAAAACACCACAAGCTCCATCAATTACTGCCAAGACTGGCATCTTAATCAAGCATTTATAACAAATAGCCCTGGCAGTATGAATAACAATCATACACACAACTAGCTTAAACATACTTGACTAACTTTCAAATACCTCAGGGTGTGCTGACTAAGTTCATACACACCTAAGCTTAACACATCTGACACCATATGAACATACATTATAATAACTGAAATGACCAAATCTGTTAAAAGAAAGCTATGAATGCAGTAACAAATTAATACTAGCTGTAAGTAAGCAATGGTACTGACCATTATGTGAATTATAAAGTTAACTCTTCACCTGTAAGTCAAAATTGCATGCCTTTTCAAAAACATCACCACTGTGTTCCTCTCTCATTACAAGCTAAGACTGCTGAAGAAATCCTGGTGAAGGATTATCTCATACATCCTCTTACAGAACAGAAACATCTTCTAAACTTTTTAGATGCCATGTTCCGAATAGTTAAATCTAAATCCAAGCAGCATTACAGAGAACTTTTTGGGTGAAGCTATCTTTTACAATAAAAATTGCCAGCATTAAACAATCATTACAATTAAGCAACAGAAAAAATATTCAAGACTTAAATGCTGCATTACAATATTAATCCTTAGACAAAAGACTCTTTTCTACATACTGCCATGCACCAAAAACATATGTAAACCAACACCTCACATGCATTCATGACCCAAATTAATAAAATGTATAAAACCTCCATATAGTAACACTATTTCAATTCAGTAAGTTAAACATATAGGATAGTAATAAAATTAATACTATAGTCAGTCATGAAAACTTGAAGTAATTTTAAAATTGTGTTTGCAAGGAGAAAAAAATTTAATGGTTTATGTTTTATTAAATAACAAAACAAAAACAACCATCCAACCTACTCAAAGCTTAAGTAAAAAAACCTCAGAATTTAACCAACAGTTTTCTTCTGAAACAGTATTAGGTATACTAATATATACATTCCTAATGTAACTCTCCATTTCAACGTAAGAAAAAACACTCACAATATGACAATATCTTTAGAGGCATTGGCACTTAGTGCAAACTCGTGACAGTTAACTACTTTAAATCCATATCCTTCACATGTATAGCCACTTATTTCCATAGTTTTCACATTAATCTGCAGTTGCCCTGTATTTTCCACTTTAAATGTTCTTCTCAGTGTGAAATTCGGTTCTTTGTATTTCATTTCTAGAAATAAACAACAGAAAGTAATTAGGGTTGTGCTAAACAGATATCCTTTCACTATATTCATATTCTACAGTAGAGGAGAGTTGTGTCAGTATTATTGCATCAAAAGGGACCAGTGAGGCCCACAGAAATCTCCATGTAATCTGCAGAAAGAGATCTGTGCATGCAGATCCTCACCACTCTCAAGGCAGGGCACTTGCACAATTCCAGAGCCATCTGTACCTCATCTGGAAAAAAACCACAAGCCCCTAAACTTCTGATAGCCCTGTTGCCTCACAAAAAAATTATCTAAATTGTATGTTCTTTGATGTACTGCTTAATGTTGTGCTATTCTGTGAGAAGTCCCAGCATAAGGTGAACTAAAACTTTTTATGAATTTCTTAACAATAAAAATCTGTGACTGAGCTACTATCTTATGAGCAAAAAAAATCCCTAAACTACAATATGTAAGAGATAACGACCAAGATTTTGTTGAAGTTCTCTTTCTCATCCCTCAAAAAAGCAGTATAATCTCAAACAAGAATTAAGATGGCACCCTACAAATATGTCTGGAAATCAGCAAAGTAATAAAGTAGATTTTAATACCAGATAAAACTAAACCCTTTTTACCAGTTGCTTTGGTAATACAGCTACTCCTAGCTTCCCTCTCAGAAGGAAGCCATAGAACAGAAAAATTTTGACACCAATGCACGATGTGTCTTGAATTTATTTTCAATTGAGGGAAATACTCTATCTTTTTTCCATGTTGGCTATGAGCATACTGATTCTGAAGTGTGTGTGTGTTTGGGGGGGAAGCAAGCAAAACCAGAAAGTTGCATCTGTGATGCAATTTGACTTCAATTAGGCATTAGGTATTATCTTAGTGAATATACCAGGATTTTTACCTCCTCTCTATTTAATTTTAGTATACGAATGGCTTTTGTTCAATATTTCCTGATTTTCACATTAAAATGAAGAAGCTAAAGTATTTCATTTTCTGCCTGAATGAAGAAACAACTTGAATATATTTAAAGGAATTTCTGGGGCACAGAACAGAGGAAAAAAAATATTTCTACACATTTCAGGCTGTATATATAAAATGAAATTTCTTTTCTGCTCAGCATAGTAGCTCACATAGTACTCACTTTCTGAACAGTCTTTTAATAATGCTTCTGTGATTTTAAAGCGTAAAGAACTTCCTGGACCAGGAGGTTTGCCTGCAACCTTCAAGCTCTCAGTTGTTCCTTGTCCTTGTACCATTATGGCATCTATTACAGTCAAATTATTTCTGTGCATAAAGAGAAAGTGGAAACATTCACAAAAGGATTATGCAGTCTATTGCTCCTGCAAGCTTCTCTACAAACTATGAAGTTATATCCCAGAACTGGAAGACAGAAGTACACATGATTTCACAAATAATTGCCCACAATATGGAAGTAAATAGAGGGAAGGATGTGTGTGTGTGTATCATACTGTTTGCGAACAAAAATTAAGAAATTACAATGTAGCAGATTAATTAAATGCCAGGGAGGTACTAGTTAAAAATTTATATTTCGACCTTGTATTCATGTGTCACACCTAATACTCAAATGAAACAGTTATTCAGAGTTTTTTAGTAGGAAGACTGAACTTCTATTGCAGCTTAATATTACAATGGCAGTAATACTCGGAGTCCTTGCTTTCAAGATAATAAAACATGTATCTAAGAACTCAAGTCTTCAAGAATAATAGTGGAGTACATCCTTGTATTAGAATGTATGTACTGAATACTGCAGTTTAACTGCTGCAAAAGGTATAAAAATTACATTTAAATTAAATCTTTCACCAGACATGTACGATGCTACAATTATTCTTGTAAAAAGCAGCAACAGGTTCTTATTGACAGCTGACCACAACTATGAACTCATATATAAATACAAACATCAGACCAACTCACACTCATGTCAGAAATATCTATCATACCTGATAACAATTAATGATGAAACAGTCTTATTAAGAACTGGTGTGAACTTGACTTTGACAGACTTCCTCTCACCAGGTTTTAATATTAGGCTTAAAACTGAATGACGAGCAAGGCTCTTTGTAAGTCCCAGAGTGTTCTGTAGTGGCTGGACCTTTACAGGAGTGGGGAAAGTAATGTCACACTTCAAAAAATAGGAACTTATGTTTATTTGACAGAAATTACATTTTTTCAGATAGAAAATCGGTCTTGTCATAAAGAAGTGTAAATATCCAATGAATGATACATTATTTTTTTTTAACCAGAAAGTCTTGAGACCAAGAATTACCCACTTTTTAGCTAACCATCTGTGTTTACTAAGTGGAACAACACAGCAAGACAAAACTGAACTAAGCTATGTGGATTCATAAAGACGTAGTAAAAGAAAGTTTAGAAGGTTTTTTATATATATATATATATATTGTAATTTGTATTTTAAACAGTAAAGTAGCATTAAACCATTATGTAACATTTTCTGCCTTTGGAATGTTCCATTGTTAAAATATTTTTAAGTAAAGGAAAAGCAGGAGAAATAAAACTTAAAAAAGAAAAACAATTGAAAAAAAAGTGTATTTTGCTACATTTGTCTTTAGATACTGTGCAACCACCAAATTGCTAACCTAAAACTAACTACAAAGGCATGGGGAAAAGGCATACATTTTGGATGAGAAAAAGAAAATGGTCAAGATGTGCCATGCACTATATGAAAAAGCACATACTTAAAAATTGTCCACAAAACTCAAATTATTTAAAATAAAGAACTAAGCAATGGAATACTCAAAACTTCACTAATTTTAGAACTACTAACCACTATACTAAAGAAAATAATCCTTTCAGTAACAGAATGAATAAATGCAGATTTCCTTCCACAATCCTCTTATAACAGAAGCATATGGTAACTGTGACATTGTAATTATATTTGAAGAAATACTACTTTTCCTAATGTCCCTGAAAATATCCAATAGAAGCATCACATTTTCCACACAAATTAATACCTAAACTTGAAGACACACGTAACTGAACTCTTATTAGAACATTAAAATGCCTAAATTAAAAAATATAAAGAACATAATGAAATACTTACACAATTTCTGAAGACCTGGAACTCTAGAGTCCTCAGATTGAAATTAATTGGCTTGCTCAAATTAAACCTGAAAGAGACATGCAATTTTTTTCCCCCCAGGTCAGGAAAGATAATGACATACTTGCACTTAAGGATTTTAGCACAAATCAATAACAGATGGTAGGACTCAAACAATATGCAGCTGATAGGATCATTTGATTTTTCTTATTTTCCTCACTTATAGTTCAAGTTAAGGAAGAAATGCAAACACTATTTTAGCTCAGGGAAAAAAAAACCAAAAAACCCAACAGAAAATAAGAACAGATGTGCATTCAGTAGAATAGCAATCAGCCTAGATTCAGTTCTCAAATGTGTTAATGATTCAAATTCTAGAAGTGGCCAAAACTGTAACTACCAACACAGCTGCCAAATACTGCATGCATGTTTTGTAAAATGCATTTTGCTGCAGAGTGAGAATGTCCTAAATACTCTAAAACAATACTTACCGTTCGAGCATTTTATCAGCAAAGGTGGATGGATTAGAATACAGAGCTAAAGGAAGGAACTGAACATACACAGGAACATCAGCTGGATTTTCTAGAAAAATTTCTTCTTCCTATTCAGAAACAAAATTTTTGTGAATTTTATGATTGGGGTAGTGTAATTAGAAACAGTATAATTTTGTGTTTTTAATGGTTATCAACAAAATAACTTACTGATGAACTGTTTGTATTGGTAAGAGGGAAGCTTAGATGACGTGGTGAGCTAAGTATGGAAGGCCAGGCCATTTCTGCTGTAATTTTCAACCGGACATCCTTCTGAAGATCTGTGTCTACTTCAAATACAGCATTCAGTCTGGAAAAACAGTTATAAAACTTACTTTATGGGAGTCAGATTGAAAAAGCCTGGAAAAAACTGAATCCTTTAAAGCACCCTAAAAAAATGGTTTGAGAAATAACATGGTACGTTGTATGTATATGCAACTACAAAATTCCTTGAACTCTGCCCATAAAAACTGCAAGCAAAGCCACCCAAAGATTGTCAACATTTTCTCTATTTAATTGTTGTTGCTAACACCCATCCATTCCAAGTTCTGCTGTGGACTATTTATCATAGAATCATAGAATGGTTTGGGTTGGAAGATGCCTTTAAATGTCCACTTAGTCCAATCTTCCCATAAGAGGAGAGACATCTATCAACTAGATCAGGTTGCTCAGAGTCCCATCCAACCTGACTGAATGTGGCAAGGATGGGGCTTCTGCCATCTCTCTCGACAGCCTGTTCGTGTTTCACTACCTTTACTATAAAACATTTCTTCCTTGTATCCATCTTAAATCTAACTGTTTTTAGTTAAACACATTATATCATCCTATCACAACAGGTCCTGCTAAAAAGTTCGTATGTATGATATAAAATAATATTAAAACACTGTACATTCTAGTTAGAATTGCTGGTTATTCAGAAGTAGCTTTCAAATGGAATTTTCCTTTACTGTCCTCTTACTGTAGGCAACAGGACATTCTCAAAGGTTGCTTGAGTGGCTAAAGAGAGGATTCTGTTTAGATTATATTTGCTTAGGAGTTATTAACATAACAGTATTATAACAAAGTTATAAATGAGGTATGCTTTGTTACTCTGTTTAGCTACTTTCAATCATTTTGTTCCTCAAAAAATATGTACAACTTGTTTGAAACGGTAGTCTGGATGCTATCGGCACAAAAGTTGCATACACTTGATGTTAATGCTAAATTACTCTTGGAGTTGGAATCATTTTATTTATGAGAAGGCAGATGTTCAGAGTATAAAGCAGCCTACAGAGCTTTTACTTTTTCTAAATATTAAATAGCAATCATTAATCACCTTCTATTTAGAAAAATAAGAAAAAATGAGACATTTTGGTAACTACTGAAATGCAGTAATTCCAGAATAGAAAATCTTATGACATCTTGGAGGGATACTGAGGTTACTACTTTAAAACAGAATGAGGGATACTGCACAATCAGTATAAGCCATTTTTGGAAATTTTTGCAGAGCAGATAGCACCTTGTTGTTGCCATCTTTTCAATAACTGCAATATATTCCAGTGAACAGCAGCTTCCAAGTGCTGTGCGCTTCACTTAAGGAAATTACTGGTTTTTTAACTTTTAAAATGTTCTCATTAAATATTTTGCAAAGAAGGTCAAGTAACTCTCTTCCTCTAAAAGAGCACTGCAACATTAAGAAAAGTTGTATTTTACACAAGCACACAAGACACAGTATTATCTAGTGATACAAGGCCTGAGAAAGTAACAGGGATAAAATACTTACCTATGGCTTGAGTTGTCTCTTATTTCTGTCCATTCTTTGAATAAGTTCTCATGCAAATCCCAGTCAGAATCCCATGCATCTTCTTGCATTGCTACACTGTACTGAACTTTAGGTTCCACTTTAAGAAATAAAGTTTTTTTAATTTTTCACGGAAAACAATTGCTTAAAGAGAACTTTTTTCTAAGACTTTATAATCAAAGTTGAAAGTTACTTACATTTAGACAGAAAAGGCAATCCTACATAGCAGTGATCTCCACATTGTAAAGCGGGATCAAAATAAATATTTGCAATCTGCAAAACAGGTAAAAGAGCAGATCAAATATGACACAGCACAGCAAATATAATAGCCAAAGAAAGATTTCTGGTGACCAGGCAAACTTAACATATGCTATATATAGGAGAGAACTTGTAAGCTTGTAGAAATAGGGCATAAACAAACCTTTGATTTTTTTCCTGGCTCTAAATCTTCTTTATTACTTCTTAGCCTTTTATAATAAAACCTTACATCTTCTGTCAGGGAGCGTATGTGTTGTATTTTCACTTTCTGAGAAAAGGAGTTCATAATGTTCAGGCTCTGGTGAACTACTTTCCCCTAAAGAAAAGAAAGGATAAAAAAGCTTCACAGGTGAGGAATTTTCCCTAGCACATGTATTTATTTATGGAGGCTGACAAAGACTACAGCACAGCTAAAATCACAGAATCATAGAATAGTTCAGGTTTGAAAAGACCTCTAAGATCCTCCAGTGCAACCTTTAATCTAACTCTAGTAACCTAGCTCCACCAGCCCATTGCTAAGCCATTTCCCTAAGCACTGTATCTATATGATTTTTAAACACATTCAGGGACCATGACTCCACTATGTTCCTGGGCAGCCTGTTCCAGTGCTTGATAATCCTTTCTCTAAAGAGTTTTTTCCTACCATCTAACTTGAATCAACCCCTGAACCAACCCCTTGTCTTATTGTGAGCAACTAGTGAGAAGAGACCAACATGCCCCTTGTTACAGCCTCATTTCAAGTAGCTGTAGAGAGCAATAGTCTCCCACAAGCCTTCTCTTTTTCAGACTAAACAACCCCAGTTCCCTCAGCTAAAGATTTTTCACCAGCTTGATTGCTCTTCTCTGGACATGTTCCAGGACTCCATGTCCTTATTGTAGCATGAGACCCAAAATTAAACAGAGCCCTTGAGGTGCAGCCTCACCACTGCATGTACAGGGGCATGATCACTTCTCTTCTCCAGCTACCATTTCTGACCCAGGCCAGGATGCACAGTTCACCTCTTTCAAAATTAAGTCCACCTTAATTATCTTGGAGGGCTAGAACAACAGTTCTGCTTAATCAAATCATGTTAAAAAAGTGCCAGAGGAGGATGGACAAGAGAAAACTTCACTTTTTTGAGCCTGCTTTTACAAAAGGGAAACAAGTTTCTTTAAAGAGATCTAGTACCTAGTTTCCTAGTAATTAGAAATAACTTGAAATAGTAATGCTGCAGATTATGAATACTTATATATATTATATGAATACTCTGTAACTTAGGTTACAGAGGGAATTTAAAAACATAGCTAAAACTTTCCTTTCCACTCCCAGTGAAATTAAAAACACCAGGCACCAAAATTACAGTAAAACCCAAACAAACAGGGCGAGCTTTTTTCCCCACACCTTTACACTCTGCCTCCTCTTCCAAGTCAAACATTATTCTACCTTCTAAGCACAGAACATGTAGTTTAATTGTTTGTCACTATCAGAATATTTACATTGCTTAAGCTCTCCCCTGACCTCATCTGTGAATCAGTGATACCATGGCCATTTTTTTCACCTTATCTCAAAACCCAATTCTGACAAGTAGAGAGTAAATAAAAAAACCCACAAAACAGACAAAAACTGTAATTCTCAACCCATGACACAATTTATATTAAATTTTTATATTAAATTTATATTAAATAAATTAATACAAGCAAATTTAAATACCCAAGACTGTCTTCTGATGAACATGACTGGAGTTTTTCATGTTCATCTTAAATCAATACTTTCAGCTTTTTAAAAAAATTACTCTGAAGCACAGAAGTGGAGAGATACACTTTCCTGAGGCCACAGCCAAATTTTGAGCCTGTAAAATAGTTAGATACTATAAAAGCCCCAGTAGTAGTAACTTTAGAGGAAAAACTATAAAAATAAATCTCTAAACAGTATAATTCTGTTAAACTGAAAAGGAAGTATGTCAGAGCTTCATCTATGGAACGCTATGAACAACAAACTGCCATCAGCTGGCCAAGGTAAATGTTTGTTAAACTCTGGAACAAATGAACAGTATTCTACTAAAACCCTTACACAGCACTTAGACATGAAACAACAGATATGGGAAGATGGCTATCCATCAGTAATAAAAAAATAAAGCAGTGCTATTTAACACACAGGTCCTCAAAGGGAAGCATTAACAGAGCCATGAGCTCAAAGTGCCACCATGAAATAGAAGTCAGCTAAGATCTGTTTACATCAAGACACTAATCTTTACAAGTCCTACATACACTGACAGCCTGCTGCTGACAATTTTTTTTATAATCTTTGTGTATTTGCACCTCAATCTTATTTCTGGTATTCCACAGACAGCACTGGAAAAGGAGCAGCTGCAGAAGAATTACAGCCTAGGTATAAATTGAAAAGGAACTGTTACTAAAATTGTAGCACCTAATTATTCCTGGTTGTTATAGTTGTCAGATTTCTTTACCAAATACTGAAACAAGAAGAACTGATGGTATTCCAGTTTAATTTCCATAAGTAATGGAGGCATTACAGAATAACTTGAAACAAGAGTGTCATGAATTCAGAAATGACAAGTTTAGCTTGAAATAAACCCAAGAAAAAAAAATAGTAAGCCTGCTGTCAGTGTTTTCAAATGCAAAAAGAACTAAGTGATCAACTAACAGAGGCAGTAAGTAAAGCTGACTGCTCTGAAAAGCTTGGGTCTGAACACAGAGAACAGACTAGTATCTTGTCAAGGGTGATAACTGTATCTGAATCTACATTCCCAAACAAAATGCATGAGCCCAAAGGTTCCCTGAATAAACCATAAGCAAATAAAAATCACAGCAGTCTGGGGATAAGGAACAATGACAGCAGGGAAGATACAGTAGCCACAGTAATAAATATCCATAACTTGGTGATGCCATATAGTCAAAGAGAAAAGCATAAATCCTAAAGATAAATTTAAAAAAGTGATCTCTGCAATTCTAAGCATGGCTGCTTGACCTCAAGAGCAGCAGAAGACTTTAGAATAATTTGTGAAGGACAGCATCAGAACAGAGATGGAATGGATAGCTGGGCAAATGTAGCAATGATTTACTGAAGCCCTAGTGACTTTAGACCTATCTTCTTCCACTGAGAGTTATTGCATTATTTTTTCAAAGAATTATCACTTATCTACTAGACATAAATTAAAGGGCCAGTGAAAAATTACTATTTAAGAGTACACAAACTGCAGATAAGCAGCAGATATTAAGGGACTATCAGAAGAGAAGGTGAGAATTGGCAGTGTTCTACAATAGATTGAGACTATGCAGGACACACAAGGAAACAAAATATTTCCACCAATGTGCATGGAATTAATCTTATCCTTCCAGAAAACTGCCAGCTCTATTTCCTACTTTTTACTCCTAGTTTTTTGTCTCTCTCCCATTGATTTTCGTTCATAGTACATTCCCCACTGACCACAAAGTCATAACAATGAATTACAAACTTTCACAGAGAGCTGGCAACCCACACAGCGTCTTTGCTTTCCTGTTCATGCACTCCACCACATACCCTCAAGAAGACCTATTTTTAGTGTGGAAACAATACAGAGATGAAGGACTCTTCCCCAGAGATGAAGGACTTCCTATGCTGAAATGTCAATTTATTAGCAGTCTTTGTTGTCTTTGGGTACTACACTTCACAAATTTGCCAAATGTACTTGTGCAATTTCATCTCTCTTACTTTTGATGTTGATGTACATAAATTAGTAACCACCAGGTAACCACAGCTACATTAGAATGAACCTGCAAAGAACCTCATTTGGGATCATATCAATATTCCAAGATCCCATTCAAGTAGGCAATAGAGGAGATGTGACCAGCAGGTCAAGGAAAGTGATTCTTCTCCTCTATTATGCTCTTGTGAGACTCCACCTGGAGTGCTTGTGTCAGGCTCTGGAATCCTCAGCACAAGACAGACATGAACTTGCTAGAGTGGGTCCAGAGGAGGGCTACAAAAATTATCATAGGGGTGGAACACCTCTCCTATGAGGAAAAGGCTGAGAGAGTTGGAGTTGTTCAGTCTGGAGAAGGCTCTCAGGAGACCTTATTGAACACTTTCAATAATTAAAGTAGGCTTATAAACGAGGGGGACAAATTTTTAGCAGAGTCTATAGTGACAGAATAAGTGGTAATGGTTTTAAACTGCAAGATGGTAGATTTAAACTACTTAGTAGGAGAAAATTTTTTACAGTAAGGGTGGTGAAAAACTGGAAGAGGTTGTCCAGAGAGGTGGCAGAAGTGCCAACCCTGGAAACATCCAAGGTCAGATTGGATGGGGCTCTGAGCAACCTGATCTAGTTGAAGATGTTCCAGCCTATGCAGGGGAGTTAGACTAGATGACCTGTAAAGGCCCCTTTCAACCCAAACTGTTCTATTATCCCACATAAGGATAGTTTGTTTCTGGGACATGTGTGCTGGGGGGGAATCCCACCAAATTGAATTAGTGGTTTACTAGCACAACCTCTTCATCAATTTGACATGAAACAATTCAAGGCAGCAATTTCTCTTGAAAAGAACAGAAATAAAAAAGACAGCAAGAAAACATGCTATGACCCAACCCTCTTACCGGAAATGAAGGTGGAAGAAAAACATGTTTTGGGGAGCAGGTCAGTGAACCAACAGCAATCACTGCTTTCACTGGTACAGTTAAAATCTGGGGAAAAAAAAACCACCAAGAAAATTTTTGAAAAAAATACTTAAATTTCAGCCTTTAAATATCTCTTCTTTTAAATGCCATAGAATAACAATCTGATAAATTCTACAATTAATGTAGTCTATGTTTATATCCATTTCTAAAGCATGGAGACATGAATTGAAATTTCAACCTATTATCATATTCAAAAGTCACTCCCTACTGTCAAGAAGCACACTTTTGTTTGGTCATACTTAGCACCATTCTACATGTAACACAGAAGCACATTCAAAACACATGCTGTCCAAAGGGGCATTATATAGGTTTCATTTGAATGGAGCCTACTTTGTTGGATAACATCTTTAATGTAGATGAGTATGAGGGAAGAGGATAAATTGAACTTCTAAAAAAACATTGGAACTCATGGTAAGACCTAGAGATATATGTAGACATGGAAAAAGGAGTGTGGAAGGGATGGCAACAAGATCTTTTCTTTTTATTATTAAAGCTACCAAGCCAAGTAGAACAACTTTTAAGAACTAGCAAGAAACGCTTCAGATTTTATAACTGTAGCTTTACCAGAACCATAAAATAAGGTATAGTTTCCTGACTTCATAATAACACTGGGGGGGCGGGAGCTTTCCCCTACATATATCACCCAAAGATATTAAAGACAGACTGTTATGTATTGAATCTCTTTCTTCTGCAAAATAATTTATTAATAAGAAAGACTCATGAAATTGAGAATTTACTGGCTGCTCTTCACTCCCTTAATAATCTTAGTGTAAGAACTCTGTTTCATCAACAATCAGCAAACTGTAATTCCTCCAAAACAATTTTCACTTTGGGGCTTAACAAAAAACTCCAAAATTATAGCTCAATTTCAGTAGCAGATAATGTACTTCTTCAGCACATTGTCAGCCTGTATTATGCCATGCATTGATGCTTTGAGGATGTCTCAAATAACAGGAGAAACCATACCTCAAAGCATTAGGTCAGACTGAAATGGATGTTTCTGAAAACCAGATGAAAATCATAATGAAAGTAGTTCTTCATTCCTTCAGAGAACACTCAGCATGAGCAGCACATCTGTCATTTGATGTAGGGTTGGCTTGTAGAGAAAACTTGAACTCAGGAGGTCCCTCCCAACTTCAACTTCTCCCTGAGTCTGTCCACTAACAAAGCTCTTAAAACTTCATGCTTAAAATTGAACATATCATCTGTGCAAGACCCATGAATGTACAACAAATATACCTCATAACCTGTCGTGATTTGTACAGCTCCATCATGAATTCCTTCAAGTTCTTTTGCTACGAGTTTAATTCTAAAAACAGCATAGTAACCTGATGGTAGTATTACCTGTAAATGGCAGGAAAAAGAGTCATCATTTTTTTCCACTAAATAGAAATAAATTTCACTAAAAAAAAAAATAACCAATGCTTTCTTAATTCTTTCAAATGAATCAAAATCCATTTGAAACAACTGTCAGTGGCAGAAAGAAAAACTGAAGCTCATAAGTTACTAACACAAAAATAATCTGTCCTAGAGGTAACAAATTCCCACTCTTCCCAAATAAATGAGGAGCATCACCTGAGGGCACAGAGGTTACTTTTTCTTAGGTTTCTTCTTTCAAAATCTAACAAACTTTGAACATTATACAGCTTCTTAAAATGAATTCTTATAATTCTACATGCCTTATTATGTTCAAATTCAGGCAAAATTAAAAATTGTTATCCTCCCCTCCCCCTTGCTAAAATTAAACTTCAAGAAATTATACAAATTTATCTCTCCAAAACCACCACCCCCCAGTCTAGCTTTAAGCAATGGATTCAAAAGATTACTTACTGAAGACTGATCAGATGCACTAGCATTTTGTAGTTCATGGTGGTTTGCAATTATCGTTGTTCTGTTTCCCTTTTCAGTTGTTAGAAGTTCTATGGCCAAACCATCCCCTATAATATGCCAACTTTTTATAGCCAGCTTGAAAAGAACAAAAGGTGTTGTTTTCAGTAACAAGAGATGGGTAAATTTTTTTAAAGGCTAACTAAAAAGAAACCTATCCTTACCTCTATAGGGTTGCTGTTGATGACTGCAAATAAAATGCTGGTAGCTTCTGTTGCACTCAATATGCCAAAATCTATAAATCGTTCTTCAGTTTTTGGAGGCAGTACAAAGTACTAGACAGATTAATACAAGTATTTTAGCATAAGTTAAATACAAATGTGCTCAAACTCTAACCTCCTTAACAAACGCATTAATAAATCTAATATAGCAGTACTGTGACAATCTCAAAATTCTATACATTTTCTATGTAAAACTGAGGGGAATAAACAATTTTTCAGCAGTTATCAAAGCTGTTTAAAGAAAGAACTGGTAAAATAATTTTGAAATTAAGAAAGCCATCCTCCTGTAGAAGTAGAACAAGGAATTTAAAATAGTCTTCCTCTAATTATTCTAAAGTAGCTAAAAAAAGGAAAATACTTACATCTAAAAATCCTGTGTATGCTCGGACAGGTAGATGAAATTTAGAAGCATTGGTGATAAGTAAAATATTGTTATCTATATGAACAGATGATGTGGAAGGCATAAAATGAAGTGTAAAAATATATCTGGATTCATTAGGCGGAATGAAGACTGGTTTACTGAAGTTCTGGACCTAGATCAGTGAATAATGAAGACCAATATTACAATTTAAGAAAGTGTAGACATATAAATTTTTACTGTTAGGTTGAAATGTTCCCTGAAGTGGGGCTTACTTTGAACATTGGCTTTGCTTCTTCTGGTAACACAACATCATGTATAAGGACTGCAAAACTGAATGTGTTTGTTAGGTATATTGGTCTTTCCACAGAATCAGCAGCACCGTCCCGGATGTGAAAGAGTGTGGCAGCATGATCAAATCCTAAGTATCTATTAAAAGAGAACAGCAGGAGAAAAATTGGGACTTTCTTCAAATATAAGGTGATTTTCTTATACCAAAGACTTGAATTAATTCAATCCAACAGCAAAAAGGTACATAACACCACTTCACGTTGGAACTGTATTATTAGCACTACAGGGGCATTGATAATTAAGTAATTCAAATGAGACAAGGAAATATGTGAATGAGTGTATTCAGAGGACTGAAAGTAAGTGCTGGAGTATTAAGATAGCTTGCAAGTGGTGCATATTCCTTTTTAACCAATACAGGTGTTTGCAGCGCACAAGTTCCAAAATGATTTGGTTTCTTTGCAAAATACTGTCAGTTCTGTTGATGAAATAGCACCCCATTCCAACACTAATTTTAAAGTAAACTTAGCCATACTTTGTAACTAAACAACAAAAAGTAAGAAGTACTGACAAGTCTTCAAAAATTTTGCTTAAGCTCAAAATAGTTTCTGTACCCTTACTTTATAGAGAGAGCGAGCAGAAAATGCACAACTGAAAAAAGTTCCAATGTGGAAAATATCATCTGCAGCTTTTAAGGTCACTTTGAACCCAAGCTCTGAAACCAGTGCATCACAGTGACTATGTCATGTACTAGTGGAAAACCAGAAAAGTTCAAACAAATAATTGTAGTTCTAAATATGCTCCAGCTTCAGCAGACTTGTGTAACCTCTTTATATCTCCTCTCTCCCTAATTCCTTCCTACATCAGTTAATTTACAGCATTTAAGTTCTGAACTATGTTTAATTACTGTAAGCTTACCCATCCAACACTTCTGCTTGATATGGTATTTCAAGTTTGGAGTAGCTCTTCTCTTTTGCTTTAACAGTTATTTTCCCAGAAGACTGTGATGCTTTTTTTGCTTTTGATGCTGTGCACACAAGAATATGTTTGTTGAAGCAGACAAAAAAAAGAGACATTACATTAGAATAGCATGAGGGAAAGAAGAAAAGCATTGAGCTACCCCAGGGATGAGGCACCATGAAAGAGAAAAATGGATCTTAAAGAAATTTCAATAAGCAACTGACATGGAGTAAGTTTAGGAATTAAGAGCTCTGAGTTCTCCCTTCACACCAGTTAGTTAACCTGCCTGAGTTAGTAAGCTTATCTATGACTGGGAAGCCTGCTTGTTCCTGTTAATAATGTTGACATGTCAAGAGGGTAATTCACATCCAAGCTGAGCTGAATTCTCCACTTCATACAATGGAATATGCCTGTTCCTCCAGTAACAGAAAGGAAACTTGAGATAGCTGGGCTCTTAGAATGATTGCTGAGCAGGACTTTGGGCTAGGAACACAGCATTTTAAGAATGAAGACATCAAAGACATGCTAAACTCGACAGAAATGGAACCAGAATCTATGTAAAAAGCTAAACTACACAAGCCCCAAGAATAAGAATGCCACAGAACAAGGAATGCTATCCTGGCTAGCAACACTGCCAGAAAAGTAAAGGGATTCAAATACTAGTTAGGAGAAACCACCAGCCTCTAAAGGCCCAACATGTATTAGGACAGCTGAAATAACCAATATTTCAGGGCTGGGCAGGCTGTTTCTCTGAAAAGAATTCACTAACTCAGTCCCTCAAGGATTAAGCTGCTTGACTGGGTGTTTTTCTGCAGCTAGTATTCCTTCCAAGATCTACCATGTGTTAGTCAGTAGGCGGTCATATAACAATTCCCTCTCCAGCTTCAAAATCTGGATGTGTTACAGCCTCAGGTTGGTTCAGATATATCAGAATTTATTCATATGCTCCACTCATCTTACAAACATAAGCTATTAAAAAACAAATCAGAAGTGCTAATTGGGTAAATAATATATAAATATCAATCCTCTTTTCTCTGTTCATAGGATTTCCAAAATTTTGCACCTGAAATGAAATCATTCCATCTACAAACTTCCATTTCTAAGCAATCCTAGCAGAGAATCTTACAGAACCAACTAGTATTTTAAAGTAGTAACATCGTAGTAGGTCAACAGCATTTTGAGAGTTGATTAAAATCCCCATAAAAATGGAGATACCTTTCTACAAAATGTCAGCATAATATTTACAGCCACACTATGCAGGAGGGAAATGACCCAGCACTTCTTAAAGATATAAATGAAAGTATCACCATACACAACATATCTTTGTAGGAAAGGCACCAGTAAAAGATCTTTCCCCTCTGTGCGCACCCCCCGCCCTTTTTATTTAATATGAATCCAAGCTAGAAAAGTAAAAAAACAAGCTAGCTCTCACAGTAAGGTTATCAAGAGCATAACACAAATCCTATTTCCACAGCATTCAAACATAAAAAGTAATTTTTTTTAGAAATAAAATTTTGTATTATTTTTTAAACACTGGAAGAATCAAAGGGCAATCCAAGGAATACATGGTCAATCTACTATATACTACCACGAGGAACATGTCCTGATTTGTCAGGATTTCTCAAAAACAAATGCCTGTTTAGATTAACAACACATTTTAAGTAATCAGTGCCTTAACATAAGAGCTATGTACAACACAAATATGATGTTTTGTATACAGGAACAAAACTTCTCTTCTCACTAATATAGTTTACTTGCCAATTATGTTAAAGAAGGGTCCCTTCAGAAACAAGTAAGAACAACTGTGAGGCCTTTACTAGACAGGAAAATTATGCTTCCTTCTCAAAGTTACCAAAAAAAAAAATCTTGTTAAGAGAATGGAAAATAATTCATGAAGTTTCAGCGACTTTTAAGCAGCACTTGACAAATTCTGAGACAAGCAGTACTTACCATCAAAGCTTATACTTGCAACTTTGGTATATTTACTTTCAGAGGCTTTTAACGTAACTGGCTTGAAATGTACTGTTATAGCTTCATTCTGTGGTGTAGGTCTAACACTCTGCAAACAATCAAAACATGAAGCACCGGTAAATTTTTCGTTGTTAACACACTGCAGCCTTCACATATCCTTCGAAGTGATAAAACAGCAACTAGCTTTGGCTGAGTTCTAACAGGTCTGTCTTTCCCATAAAGTAACTGTAAAGTAACTGTACACAAATGGTTTTGTAAATCTGAGATGACACTCATTCTATACCCAGCATTTTACAAGATCTTCTTTTTGGCTGAGAATTGCTCTTTTGAACTGAGTGGAAAAGGTGAACTGAGCAGTTCTGGAACAGCAATAATAGCAATTGTGCCAGTTATTAGCCAGAACTGACGTGTATAGATGCTCATTACTGTGCAGCAGGATTATGGACCATGTCTGTATCTGAAGACTCTATAAAGATTGCTAGGAAACTCTTTATCTAGATTCCATGGAAAGAAACTAGGCATGGAGAATTCCAAAGCTCATTTTCTCATTTTTCTTAAAATTAGGATGGCTGCCATGATTTCTCTTTCTCAGCTGTTTTCTCCCACTGTAAGAACAGCTCAGCTGCTCATGTAGAAGCTGTTAAACTGCAAGTTACAGGTTGCTGTATTAAGAAAACTGTAATGAGTGCTGTTTTACCATACCCTGGGCTGCAGAGGTTCAGCAGCTGCTTCATAAGCAGCTGACTCTTTCTTGGTCAGAGTAGAGCAAGGCAGACAGCTGGTGGTGTAAGCCCATTACAGTTCTTCCAAGCTAAGCTCTCCTTGATTGTAAATCAAAGCCAGAAAATCATGCACACACACTAAAGTTCTTCCAGGTCATATGACCCTTGGAAGAAACAAACACTACTGCTCCTGCAGCTACTGGATCAGCTCTTAGTGCTGCACTATGGATTTATTATATTGACCTTTGTCAACCACCTGCACACGTGTGGTGCAAGTAATTTCTACTTCTCTTCATGAGTCAATTCACAATTATTATCCATCCTACCAAACCAAGATCTTGAGATGTCTAAGAAAAAACTTCATAAAGGAGATGAAACCAAATCTATAATGAAGTTCATAGCTTTTGTGTGGCAGAAAGGAGAATGATTTCTACTAGCTCTTTTAATGCAAAAGGCTGGGTGTTTTTTTTTTAAGCCATTGAGTTTTTAAATTATGTCGATTTCATTTAATAAATCAAATGAGAAATGTTCAAAAGGACAGCCTGTTTCCAGAAACATGGCAGATGTCAGAGGTGCATCTCTTAAACCACAAGTGTAGCAAACCTAGATGTAGTTACTCAATATATTTATAGCTAATAAATTTAGTTAAGGGAAGAATTTAGCACTGTTTTATTGAAAATTCCTTAACTTCATCATATATTTTTCTCATTTATGGCTTGCTTACATGCTTTAAAAAGGAAATCAAGAATTAAGACAGCTAAAGGAAAAACAAACATCCTTAAGAACCGTTTCAATTTCACTTTAAACAAATTTTAACCTATTTTTAAAAAAGCTCAAACAAAACTTGCCTTAAGACTCATCAAATACGGACAGGTCATGAGAAAACATATCTTTTCAAGAAAACTTTTGTCCTGTGTACCTAACACACATCTCCAAAGACTGACCAGGCTGTAGACTTTTGCCTACAGATTATAAAGACACATCTACCCTGCTGCAAGGTACCCTGCAACACTTTCTTACACAAACACTTACTTTAAAGCAGAAAGAATTAAGCTACAATATAAAGCTGCCCTGAAGTTCGTGGTTCTTTATGCAAATATGATCAGAAACTCAGATTTTAAAATGTGCCCTTGCTTTTAGCAATCAAATGGGTTTAAACTTCCTTAAAGAAAACCAAAAATTTCATTCTAGAGAAGGGATAAAAAGGTCTTTAACAGTCTACATTTACTAAATTTTTGACACCATGGCTTAATTGTTGCAGCATGGGAACAGTTCATCCCATCACAGAATATGTGATTCTGCCTGATAATGGAAAAAAACCTACAAAATGTAATTAAGGAAGTTTTATAAAGAGTTTTAGAACCAAAATAAAGTGCCTTGGTCATATTTTCCTCAACCAATATGTTGAACCACAACATTATTAAGTACTTAAAGGCAGAACAACTATAACTCTGGCAGAAGTATTAGCTGTGTCTCACACACAGATGACCTGAAGATATTTAGTTCCTCCAGCACACAGCTTAAATATGCTAAATATAGCCTTGGCCTTTTCTTCTGACATTAAGACAAAATTTGTCTCAGTGCTGTCTCACTGCTTTCAAACCTTAGCTCTAAAGGGCCAGAAAACCATTTCTCAAGCTTTTCTAGAAGTAAGCTATTAATGAGGTTCCTTCCAAAAATTCTTTACTTGTTTACCACTTTGAAATTCCTTGATTGGCACAGCAATAGAAATACACACAGTGCTTCAAATGTTAGAAAGGATATGAACTTCACCACAAAGCTATGTCTTAATGAGAAGAACAATTCACCTGATGAGCCATATGTGACACACTGAAAAATACATCATATCTGGACCTATGCAGTAACTTTATCATTGCAAAAGTAAGTCCTAAAAGCTTTAAGACCACCAAATTAACTGCTTTGAGACACTGTAAGAGAATAATCCACGTGGAAGTGCTTTGTCTTGAAATATACAATGATTATCAAAAGGATAGCCTTTCATTAAACCACAGTCTATGGTCTATTGTCTAAGGTCCAAAGATGATAGCCAAATAAAACAAAACAAACCTCCCCCTCTAAAACCACAAAAGGTAGGGTTTTTTTTAAATGAAGGAGTATATATTAGGTACTATGTTATCAGATATCATAAGAGACACTGCCGGTTTCAATACATGGGGTATTTGCATTGTACCTGGAGTGTACACTATGTTAAAAAAAAAAAAAAAACAACCACAAAAGTGCCCTTTTGCAAAAAACTTGGCAAGTGTAAGAGGATTTACATAAGGCAGCAGAGACAGCTGGAAAAATAATTTAATACTTTTACCAAAGCTCTAGTTGTAAAACTTGTATCCAGTTTTTTAGTTTGTTTTATTAATAAAAACCTCCCATTGAATATGATTCATAGTTTACAAGGCCATGAGAGACCTTACTGGCTCATCCAGCCCTGATACTGCAATAAGCATTAGGACTTTGCTAATTAAATTCTATATTCTATATTCAATATATTCTATAGTCTAAATTCTACCTTCTCTTGACTTGAAAATTATTAGTAAAAATAACTTAACAAGCATTGCAATGGACTATTACCACAGTGGAAAGCTAGCCTCACTACTGAAAATGTGTGCTGTTTCTAGTCTCAAATAGTCTAGTCCCAGTTTCCAGTGTCTTAAGTTCCTGTTAGATCACTACTCTTAAAAAACAGTTCCCTACAGTTACAGCTTTAAGTTTTAAAAACACAGATATACTCTCAAAGAGATCAGTAAGAAACCTTTGCCACTCATTCCTCCAGCTCCTCTGTTTTATTTTCAATATTTCAACACTTTTTGAAGTTTACTGGGACCAGGTATAGCAAGCTATACAACTAAATATGCAAAATAAGGAAGACAGGAAGAGGAGAAGGAAGAAGTGAGAAAAAGAGTGGGCAATGAGAAAAATTAGAGGGAAAAGGTAGGAATGAACAAAGATGAACTACCAGACTAAAGTAAAAATTCTGTAATAAAAACAGAAAGTCCAAAATCCAAGACCTAGAATTCTGAAGCTGGCTGCACTCCACATGCAGCTGCAGTAATCTCACTCAAAAGGGCTCCAGGGTGTCTGCAGGCTTTTTTCTTATTTCAAGCTACAAAGCAGACAACCTCAAGAAAACAAGAGTAATTTTACAGTCTGCTTTGGAAAGCTACTCTTTTCTCATCTTGAAAGATTATGTTGGACAATCACTTTATACACTCTCATGAAGGCTGTGATGAGGACAAAGATTCCCACAGATTCTACATTAATCTCTCATTCACTCAATGGGAGTTACTGTTCCCAAGTACAAAAGCTTACAGGGGCTCAGATATTGCAGGCAAAGCCTATAAATGTTGAAACAGCTGTTCCAAGAAGGCTATGAAGCAAATACATTTTTCTACTCTTAGATTATTTGCCTTATGTTTTCAGTCACATATCACCTAGCATCTAATTCTGAATACTATGTGGTGAACATGTGAATGATCAATTTTTATGACAAGGTAAATCTAAGTAGAAAGTTTCAAACTGAAAGGAAATCAAACTTACTGTAATTGGCACATCTTTTGTTCCTGAATTTAATAAATGCAGATTTAAAATTTTTGGCAGATCTGTTAGAGAACAAAAAACACACCTGGCTGTTAGGCTATTTTAACATAAAAACCATACACAAAGTCACCTGCACTTGCTTATTTCTCATGTAAATCCATTGTTGTTTAGTGTTCCAAAACTTAAGACTAACAGGACAGTACAGTCAGTTAAAACAGCTAGTGCCAAGAATCTGAAGCACTTACTAATACACAAAAGAGCAGTTTTTAAGTCATTACATACTTCAGCTAAGTACTTTTATTTCTAATGCATTAAGACATGAACATGTTAAAAACACCACAAGGAATGACTTTGCCAGATGCACCTATATTCAGCAGGAATTACTATTTTCAAGTCCTTACATGATAAGTAAACTGCAATGAAAAGTACTTCAAGCTACACTTTTCAGTTGAAAGGAGATATATACTGCTTTTCTTCAGCAAAGATTTCCTCTTATAGTTCCAAAAGATACCTTCAGCTTTACTAGTTTCTGCCACAGAGATATATTTTTTAAATTTAGCTAAACAATACTAAACTGTAAACTTTTAGGCACAACTATGTAAATAACACTTAAAATCATGTCATAAGTAATAAATTTGATTAAATTTCAACATTACAACTTTCAATACTCCTTGTGTCTAAAAATTTATATTAAAAGTTATACAGATGTAAAGCAATCTGTTAACAAATTAGGTAAACTGACAATGGTTTTTAGATTAAGCCATGTGCAACAGCATAAGACTAAAGATTTTACTAGACTTACAAATGGATGTGGAATCTACTGTTTGTTCACATCTTGAGTATATGTGCAGGGCAATATGTATGTGTAACATATTGTTACCCTGCTTTTGAAACTGTCTTTTAAAAAGCATCATTTCACAAGGAGTTCTGAATAGTATTAACAAGATAAGCTGGCTTTCTCCTTCCCATCCTACTCTTCATAGATACTTTTGAGACCTGATGTATAGTTTACCTTGTGTTCGTAGTGTACCAAAATCTAGCATTTCTGTTGATGAATAGATTCCTGGTGCTTTAAGGGGGAAAAAAAAAATTATTACAAAGTTAAGCTTAGTTAACTTCAAAAACAAACAAAATCAAAAAAATAAATCACAATTCTACAAACCTGTAGTTACTTCTACTTCAACAGGGAGAATGATAAATTCTGTGTTATCTGAGGCATTTGTTTTTATTCTAATGAAGGCTGTATGATTATCTGCTTCTCTTGAAGAAAAGCTGGCTCTCATCACTCCTTTTGTTTCATAGGGAGGTATTTCCTAATAAATAATCAAAACACACCTATGAGAGTGCAGTAATTACAAAAAAAGGTATCACACAAAAAATTACAACAGGCAGATTGAGCATAATTGTATGAAGAGAGAGCTGTAATAGCTGTAGTAGGAGATAGGCTGCATGTTATTAAAAGCACCATTAAATTCAGTAAAGATAGTTGTAATTATCTAATATGATACTAATTAAAAATAGGTGTGTGCAAGAGAGCTTTGGTGTCCCATTTGAATTAGATTTCATATATTAAAATTGTGGTAAAGAAAAAGTAGACTAAATTGACAGAATCTACCAATAAGTAACATCTACTCAAAGATGTTATTGACTGCAGTAAGATCCAACATTGTTCTTGTAAACTCCAAGTTGTTTTTTTTAATCCAAAGCAGTACAGTTTCAGTGCTACAGAAACAGACATCAAAACCATCTAACTACACACAAATTAAAACAATGCATGATTGCAAGTAGCCAGAAGGCTGGAGAGCTGCAGCTTTTAATCATGAAGCAACTTAGAGCAAAAGTAAAAATTTGTCTTAGTTTCTGTACCAATCCTATTCCATCAGGTTCGATTTGCATTCAGGATTTGAAAGACAACTCTTCCTTACTTCTTACTATTTGCTGGACACAGCTGCAGCACAAGACTAGCTTCAGAATCACTGCTGAAATACTAACATTGCATTTCATTGCATATTCTCCCCCAACACATAAAAGGGCTGCGGAACTGGACTTTTTTTTTATTTTTTATTTTTTAATAGATTAAAACTGATTTGAAATTTGGAGTTTGAAATTTTTGATTTCAAATTTTTTTTCAAGTTTCAAATTTTGATTTGAAATTTGAATTCCACTTCAAATGCAAATAAATATAACAGGAAGCATGATACAAGCAGTCCTTGCATCGATGGACAAGGTTTCAGTTGACATCTTCTTTCTTTCATGTTTTTGATGAAAGAAACCTGACAGGAAGTAAGCCATCTAAGTGCTTATTGTCTTACAAATCTCTTCTGTGCTTTCTGTAGTACAAACTCATAGCAATCCATTGTGAAGATAAAACTCTATTTCCAATGGCACAATGACTACAGATATGTTCTTTGAAAACTGTTGAATATTAAGTAAGTAGTTTCAACTGCTACTGCTTGGTAAGTCTCTCAACTAAAAGTTCTGGGTTTCCACTTAGTCACAGACCAATGTATTGCCATAATTTGTTAATGTTTCAATGGATGCAATTCCACTCTTCCATATGTGCAACCAGGGACCCAAGGTTTGCCACATCTCTGAAGTAATTTCAAACAGTGATTACAAAAATCCTCCTGCATATGCCCAGTGCTTCATCCAATCACTCAAATATCTGGCATCAAAACAATTTCAGATAGTGATGCAGGTTCATATGTCAAGGCATCATCATGATGTTCCAAATAATTACTTCTATTTCGCAGCTTCTTCTTTCTTTATTGGCTCTTGACACAGCCAATAAAATGATGTATCTGGATGTTTACTGGTTTAAATCACTTCTATTTACGTTATTGTTTTGAAATAACAGTAGCTGATATGAGAAACGAGGATTAGTGCTGACTAGTAGTAACCTAACTGCCTTTCCACGCAATAAATTCACTCGAAGATTTCACATAGATGTCATCATTGTTTTAACTGGCGACCTGGCTGAGAGAAGCTGACAAGCTGTGCTCTGCTGAAAAGCTACATGTTGAAGAAACAGGACTAGAAATAAACAAGACATTTAAAAATCTTCTATTCTTTTGTTTGTTCCCCTTGAATTAGCTTTTGTCAATAAGGCAGGGACAGTCTTTAAAAGCAATGTAATTTGATTAAAATGCTGTCAAAACATTAGGACCTTCATTATTTTAAAACCCATTTTAATGTTTACCTCTACTTTCAGCATCTGTGTACTCCTTCCACTGCACTTTTAAAATACATGTGATCTGTATTCACACTTACTTGTTTCCAACTTCTGTACCTAAAACCTAAATCCTGCCATTCTCATGGGATTTTCTCCAAAAAAGTCAGAAATTAAATTGAGGTTGTCCTTTATCTCATTTGGAAATACCCTGGCTCTACTCATTACAACAGACAGAACTGTCTGTGACTGTAAAGATGCATTTGAGCTACAGAGAAGTTTTACAGCCCAATGACATCACTGTCTCTCCCAGACAAAAAAAGTAATAAAAAAAAGGAGTAATTCTAACTTCAGAGGAAAACAGGTTTTGTATCTAGTTGGTGGTTAACAACAGTATGATATACAGGCCTCAGGTAAAGTAATTTACATTTATTTCACTTAAAGTTATCAGTAAATGCTACTCCAAATCTAAGTGAAGAACACAACAAAACAGATATAGCAGAGTACTAATGGTTTCTTTCAATTCTTATTACCATACAATTACCAGACACTGTTAGCATTTCAATTTTATGGGTATTTTTAATCACTACATGACGAGAAACAAAACTGGTAAAAAATGTCTCAAAACCTAAAATCATAAAGCAAAACCTGTCTAAACAAATACAGTAAACGATGAAAAACGTGACTACTCACCCACAGCTTCCTTGTACCTCCTTGCTGACCTGTTGGAAGCTCTAAATGGAGATCACCTCCACTGGAATACATTTCTACCACCTGGGGTGGATAACAGGAATACATTAACAACTCAACTTTAAAGGGATCCCATTTTAGCCATCAGGTATCATAATGTGTCATGTTGTGTTAGCAACTATTTGACCACTGAAGTGTCTTATAAATTGACTTTTAAAGATAACACAGACATTTGCTAGTGCTACACTTTGTGCTTTCTGTAGCATTTCTGTTTGTGGATCACTTAACTATCAATAGGTTATTCATCTAATTGTTGTCTAATTGGCTAGGAATAGACAGCAATCCTACCTTAAAGAAAGAATGCTTGCCAATACAACATACCAGGATACACTTTAAAGAGACTTTATAGTGTGCAAAACAAGCAGAAGGAAGCTAAGAGGCATGTCTGGATTAAAAGTGTAAGATCTATTTTGCTTTGTTTGCTTCAGTACCTTTCATAATTAACAGTGAAGCTGAATTCTTCATTTTCCAGTAATTATGACCACTTTAAAAATGGGAATTTCAAAGTAAAAACCTCAGTTTAGCAAACTAAGAGAACTGTGAACATAATCTACAATTTCTAGAACAACTGGAAATTTGATTTGCATTTGAACAGAAAAGCATTTATATAATTGGCCTCAAATAGCTTTATGGTCAAACAGAATTTTAAGAAGTACAAAAAGTTAACAAGCTTTGAGTTTAGTATCATAAAAATAGCTGAGCATTTAATGCTTTTCTCTTAGACTCACCTGCAAAGGTTCACTGTGAGGGTTATGTATATTTATTATAGGAGAAAAGCTGCTATTTACAGGAACTCGTGCCCCAATAAAAGGGCGCAATCGATAGGGGTTTGGGACTCCAATGCCAAACACCTGATTCAGAAAAAGAGAAACAGCATAAGTAGTTGTATGTAACCATTTCAGAACCTAACATATCTGTGCCAGTTTTAGCAATATACCAAGTACTCTTTTCCAATTAATTTTATAGCATACTTTTAACAAAACTTTCAAAACCAGTATCATGCTGAAGCACTGCAATAAAAAAAATTGTTTTGTTTGACAGCTAAAGAGTATTTCTCATAGCTTCTACTTACACTGACATATTGAAAACAAAAAGGTTTTCTTTTTTCTGATACTCTGAAACACTAAATAGCATCTAAAGGTTAAGAAGATGTGAAATAACCTTTAACCATACCATTAGGAGAAGTCTTGAAGGCCAGGTTGCATGGTGCTTTGAGCAATCTGGTCTAGTGGGAGGTGTCCCTGCCCATGGCACAGGGGTTTGAAACTAGATCAGTTTCAAGGTCCTTTCCAACCCTAACTATCCTACTGTTTTATGATTATGGAACAAACTATCCATATGGAAAGAATTGCTGGTGTTTCCAAAACATTGCCATGGTAAGAGTCATTCTCTTTCAACAAGAGGATTTCCCTCCCTTTTCAGACTCTCAACTGTATTTATCTCTCAACTGGCTTATCTTCCTCAATCAAGTAATTTCTTGCCAGCTTAATAAATAAAATTGTCTTGTCACTGGATCCGATGAGTAGAGAGCTAAAGAATGAGCTATATCACTGCAATGAGCCACTAAAATAACGCACTAATAAAGCTTTTTGGGAGGATTTAAAACCCTATGTAATTTCATCAATCTGGTTTATAGCATTGCCCTACAGATATTTACAGTGGTACACTTTTGTGTTACAAGTAGCAGGGATCTCTTCAGCTTGGTTCATAAAAAACAATAAGGACAAAAAAACAACCCTACTGTGCCAATACCCTTGGATTGTTAAGCATGCCATAATGGATCCTGCTCTATCACACCACAACATTCCTGAAAGCATGTAGTTTTCTTACCTGGTAAGTAAATACCCCATGATTAGAAGTGTTAATAAATAAAGTGTTTTCTACATTTCCCACTACTCTTGCAAGGAAAACAACATCAAAAGATGTATTCCCTCCTGGAAGAATTTTCTGGAAAACAAAAAAGCAAGGAAGCAAAGGAATAAGCAAAACTATTTATTGAAGACACTCCACCCGAAAGATTAACAACAGTTTTTGTTCTACAGATGATCTCTGTGTTCTTTATGGAATACTGAAGTTAGAAAGTCTATTGCATATTTGAAAACAAAAAGACCACAAGTTTCAGATTTTAAAAAAATGTGTAACAAAATAATAAAAATCCCAGTATTTTACAGCTATTGCCTAGCGCAGAATCATATTGAATTTAATTTTTATGCTGAATTCTAAACTTAGGAGCTCAGTTTATTGCAGAAATATTTAGGTCTGACAGTTAGTTTATAGACTGTTGCAGTATCTTAATACATTTAGGTATGTAATTATTGTAGTAAGTAGCTCATTTAAGGAAGGGAGGGAAACAAACTCATTTTGAGAAAGCAAAATAACTTACCCTATTTTGAAAAAATGATGCATGAAAATGTGACGTTGTAGCAGATATTGATACTAATGTAATTGTTTCTTCTGAGCTAGGGTTATGTAGGTAAACTTTTTCCATTTTTGGCATTCCAACTGGCCTGTCAAAACAACAGAATATTTTTAAAGTGTTAAGATGTCTAGAAAACACAGCACTGGGCTCTGCCCCACTAAATGGGTAGGAACATAGCAGTGATGAATACTGCCACTAAAATTTTGCATTAAATGGGGCTTTTTTTTTTTTCAAGTAACTTACGTAAATTCTAGCTTGAATAATTACTTAGTTAACAGTTTTACACTGTTTCAAAAATAAAAATTATTTCATAAATAATAAATGCTTGAGATAAATTCTAGAATCTAAGTTTAAAAGAGTCAAACAATGCCACACTTTCTCAGTAACGAGACATGCTAAAAATTTATTCCACACACTTTAGGCTTGGGTTTTTTTTGCTTATGACAGCTGACATGACAACAAATGCTTCAGTCTCACCAATTATTTTTCAGATTTTGGCATGTCCTCAGAATTTTTTTCAAGCCTTTTAACACATACATGTTAAGGAGCAGCACCAAAGCACTAATGATGTGTGTAGATTATAATTTGCTCCAAATTAAACTTCGGAACTCAGAATAGTTAATTTTTACCTAGGAAAAGTGGCATCTTAATGCGTAAGGCTATATAACTTTGCTTAATTTAAAGGTTCCATTGAATGGAGGATTTTGTGACAGTAATCAAACTATACCACAATTTACAGTAACTGAAATAATGGATAGAACCCCATGTTTATGAAATATGGCTTAAACAGACAGAAGCTGAAGTTCATTATATTAAAAGACACAATTATTAACTTGAAAGTGCATCATCACTAACAGCAGAATGTATCCACACTCTGATGTAAATCTGCTTTACTTCCCAAATCTTAATTTCATGTCTTCTAATTCCAAGAAGCAAACACTTGTTCTGGATCCTTCTTTCACTGTTAAAAAGTTCTCATTTTGACTTCTCTAACTTAGCTAATATTGAAGGCAACAATTTCTCTCCTTACTTTTTAAAATACATACAAAATCTAATATACAGTTAAGCCAAAACATAACAGTATCCATAACTGTTGCAAGTATACATGAGGATACTAGAAAAGGAAATGGTTTATCAGCTGTGACGTTCTGCATTAACTGCTGTGACTTCTACATTGTTCATCAATGGAATAAAACAGTAAACCTACACACACCTCTCCCTTTGCTAGGGAAAAACTTAGATCAGATCAGTGTAAACAAGAGCCAGCTCTCCCAAGTCTCAACCTTACCCTCAGCAACAAATCTAAACCAAGCCAGCACCCATCTTACCCACCCATGTCACCAGCTGTGATCTGAATGAGTCTAGGAGTGTGATATACTGTTATTTGCCTTGGCAGCATTATGATATGTGAAGAAAAACAGAAGGAGATTTGGACTAAATGACAATTAACTGTCAATGATTGTCAAATTCATTTTGCAACACTTGTTAAAAATGTCAATAATCTCAATACAATTCTAATGCGTGAAAGTTTAAATGTATTGTTAAACATTTGGCTGCACATTACAGATACCTTGTAAGTCCTTTCACCATTTGTAGATATAGCTGTCTAAAGCATAAGCAAAGTATCCATTTGGGTAAACCCTCTAGCTGATAAACTTTTTCACTATTTACTATATGAAAATTAAGAGTTCTTGAAGAAGACAGAGGATGGGAAGTTCAGCAAATTGGTCTGAGTTACTCCCGGTAATGTAAGGTCTCAAGATCTGCAAGAAGGTCTCAAATATTTGAACATTACCAAGCAATTGTTTTCATGGCCAGCTCAAGCTTTCTCAGAATATCCTGCCAAAACTAGAGCTCACAAACAAGGAACATGAAAACTTAAAAAAATCCCCTAAGAAAAACATTTGAAAGGAAATGCAGAGCAAGACTATTGACAGAAAACTGACAGACATATTTTCAGAATACTGTCCTTTCACAGAGAAAACTTCATCTAGAGGATGGGATCTTGCTCTAATTGAGTAAAGCAAGAACCTCCATTTACCACAGAAGCACATACCAGCCAAGGATTAATATATTACTTCTGCTAGAGGTATTATTTCATGTATTACAAATAACTTAAATGAAGGAGCAGTAAGATGTGAACTTCATCTTTAATTACACATTTTAAAACTTTGATAAATAGTTCTAGCTTATCTTATGTTAGTATCATAAAACACTCAATACCTACGTTCTCCATTACCAGAACTTACTTCTACCAAAAATGCAATTGCAAGTAACTTAAAAATTTACTTTTGATATAGTCAGAGTTGAATTATCACAGATTAAGGCAATGTGACTCAAGTTCTCCCACAAAGCAGGTGGAAGAACTGCATATAAACTGCCCTGTAAGAGAATTCTTCAGTCTTCACCCAGATGAGCCACCTGTAAGAGCTCTAATACAAAGACTTGTCTCAAACACAGAAAGCCACATAGATAATGACTGTTGTGCCAAAATAGCTTCCAAGCAACAAACTCTCAAAGAGGTGGAAGTTGATGTAATGGTTACTGCTTGCAAGTTAGAACGCCTCAACTATTCTCTTCCCATCTAACAACAAGGGAAAGTAACAGCCTTAAAGAGAGATTACAAGGAAGAGAACACAGTTAAGAATAAAGGCAGCTACTTGTGGAGTTGTTTTTGTGTGGAGAGTTTTTTCTTTGGATTGACAAGAAGCTGAACATGAGCCAGCAGTGTGCCCAGGTGGCCAAGAAAGCCAATGGCATCCTGGCCTGGATCAGGAACAGCGTGGCCAGCAGGTCCAGGGAAGTGATTCTGCCCCTGTACTCAGCCCTGGTGAGGCCACAGCTCGAGTCCTGTGTCCAGTTCTGGGCCCCTCAGTTCAGGAAGGAGATTGAGGTCCTGGAGCAGGTCCAAAGGAGGGCAACCAGGCTGGTGAAGGGACTCCAGCACAAGTCCTGTGAGGAGAGGCTGAGGGAGCTGGGGGTGTTCAGCCTGGAGAAGAGGAGGCTCAGGGGAGACCTCATCGCTCTCTACAACTCCCTGAAAGGAGGCTGGAGCCAGGGGGGGGTTGGGCTCTTTTCCCAGGCAGCTGTCAGCAAGACAAGAGGGCATGGTCTCAAGTTGTGCCAGGGGAGGTTTAGGTTAGATATTAGAAAGAATTTACTTAGGGAGAGGGTGATCAGACATTGGAATGGGCTGCCCAGGGAAGTAGTGGATTCTCCATCCCTGGAGATATTTAAAAAGAGACTGGATGTGGCACTCAGTGCCATGGTCTGGTAACCACAGCGGTAGTGGATCAAGGGTTGGACTTGATGATCTCTGAGGTCCCTTCCAACCCAGCCAGTTTCTATTAAAGCCCCAAATGTCCAATATCCAACATGTTACAGAATTTGTTCCAGAGCAAGAATGGTGTTGCTTCAGAAACCCAAGCAGAAGGCTTTCACATTAAGTGAATATTCCACATAGTCCAAGCCATCCCCTGCAGCATTGATATGGGAGAACCTGCCACAGTTCCACCCCATTCTCAGAAGCTTAATGTACACAGAGAACACTTCAAGTGAGCTAAAGATTTGCATATCCTAACATACAGCATACATTTCCTTTGATAAATGTCCGATTACCTGCTCTTCCTTAAAAGTGGCAAATATGGCATTGTTTATTTTATACTTGAAGAGCATTAACAGATGCCACCCTCCAACTGATATAAAACAGAAGTACAGGGCCACTGTACTCTCATCTTCAGGTGGAACACAGGAAGTGTGTATACAGCACCCATTTTTCAACTCAATGTTGATTTTGATTTTCTGAGGTCCTTAAATAAAATAACTTCTAATAAATATTATTTCTGCTCAAGTTGGCATGTTTGTTTAAACACATGATTTATTCAAGCACTATTAGCAGACTAGAAATGTCACAGGAAGAACAAGTTAGCTTACAACTGAAATTAAATATTGCAACTTTCTTTATCCCAGAGATGATAGCTCAGCATAAACACCAACTTGAACAAGCTTGTTCTACCAAATGCTTTGTGCTGCCTATTAAAACAAAACAAAAACACTGCTGTACAAAACTTATCCAGAAACTAAATATGCCGTTTATGCCTTTCCTAAAATCCATTATTAACTATGAGACAATAACAGAAGACAGGTAAGCAGGACTGTAAACATGCTCAAGTGACTTGCAGCTGGGATGTCAAAAAACACATATCATACTAATTGCTGTTCAGACTTGTGTGTTGGAGAAGTATGCTATCCATGTTTAGTAAGATGGGCTTGTGATAGACTTGGAGGCAACCCTATCACATGTGCTTGAGATTCCTGCCCTGCTCTGGGAAAGATCAAAGCACTGTGGTAAATGATGCCTCTGCAAATCCCTGACATGCAGGCAAAGACAAGGTTCAGTGATCCTCTAGGACGGACCCAGCTCTGCGGTGCCTGCATCCCTGCTTGCATGCCTCTGCCTGGGTGCTGCTTCAGGGAGCTCCTGGTTGGTGAGGTAATGAAAATAAATTTATTCTTTGTATTTCATCCATGGTTTTGTGGTTGTTCCTCCAGCCTGCCTGTGCCAGCTCACACATTAACAAAGAAAAGCCAGAATTTGAATGTGAACACCCTATTTTAATGCCAGATGCTTAAATCTGCATTATTTTACTTCCAAGTGCTTGGCACCTGCAATTTGTTCTCACCATAAGGTTGAGTTACTTGGCATTTCTCAGAGTTGGTTAAATCTACTTAAATTTATAACTACATCTTTTAAACTGAACTAAACCATATCTAAATTTTTGACACTTAACTTAAGGTTTTAATAAATCAGAAGACAATTTCTACCTGAAAGTATGACCTAAATTACAATAGATATTCTAACATATATTCTTAGAGGAAAACAAAACAAACCAAGTTAAGAACAGAACACATAATGAAACAAGATCTAATACAAAGGTTCCTTATTTTAACTGACAGAAGGCAGCAATCCCCCAGTGCAGTTCCACTGTACAGAGCCCTTCTTAAGAAATTTGGACTATAACACTGTACTAGTTATATACCACTTCTTCAGTGCTTTCAGCTCTGACAAGAACAGCTTACACAAAAAACAGAAATACAATGAAGAACAGCTTAAAGAATTTATGATACTGTCTGGTATCTATTTTTAGCAAGAAAAAGTAAAAACTAAAACATCTTGGGAAATTTGCAAAGCAAGTAAGTAACACAGCTTTCTTCACATAAGCATGCAAACTCTAGATGACTATTAAAACCATGATATTTCAAAGTACACCAACCAAACAATTTATTAATATTAGAGAAATGTGTATAAACACATTTTGAATATCAGATTCTGTACTATTATGAAAAACTTAAAATTTTGAGAGAAAATAAATCAATCGATGAGTTTACAGTAACTCTAACAATGAACTGCTCTACAAGTCTGAGCCTGTACTGCACTCACAGGTATAATTTGTAAACCATAACCTAAATTTGTTAACTCAGGGATGCAGCAGAGCAGGATTTACCACTGGGAATTTTACTGTTTGGTTTTGAAGCTCAGTATCATTTTACCTAGGAACAGCTACCGACACTAAAAAATAAAGCAGCTATTCTGTGACAAGGCACACCTGAATTGTTGTTAACAGTTTAGACTGGAAGAAAAGTGTTTGAAATGTCCTCATTGCAGTTGACATTGTGTTAAAGTCTCAACTATGCACAGAGGCTGCTCCCCCATGTATCCCCAACTCCAGAACTGATTTGGACTGTCATAGCTATGATTGTAGCTACTTACACACAGTAAATAGTTGTGGTAAGAAAAGCTAAGGCTGAGATAGATAGAGAAACTGGTTTCAAACAAGTAGCCTGTTGAAAAAGAATTGAACTTTCCTCCCTCTTTCTTTTAACTTTAGAGAAGTTAGAGGTAAGTTTGCTGTAAGCCATTATATGCAGCCATTGAGAATCGAAACAGCAGTCAGCTGCAAGGTGATGCACAGAGATGGGTTCCAGGAGACTGGGTTCTCCTTGAGGCTGTATTTTCACAACTCTACAATATTACTCTTCTAATAATAAAGGTGGTTTTTTTGCCACCAAAGCAACAGTAACGAGTTATGCACAAACAGAAAGGTAACCTCACTTCAGTACATTAAGTTCTAGACCTAAAATTGTTTTCACTCTACAAAGTAGCTTTATGAGTACATAAAAAGTAAGCACAAATACTTAAACTACCAAAACCATGGCAGCTGATGGGTAGCTACATGATGTTTAACACAGGTGTACACCAGGTCTCTGGAACACATAGGTCAACTACACTTACAGACAACCTATCAATGGAATTTATGCATACCATCTTCTCCATCAGCCCTCAATGATATTGAGATGGGTTTTTTGATGGTTTTGTTTGTTGATTGTTTTGGATTTGTTTGGTTGTTTTTTCTGTCTAACTAAAGAGATAAAAAGACTTTACAACTTACTGTTCATGGAAATCCAGCATTGGTGGCTCAAACCGGAGAGGTCGGCAATTTCCCCGATACAGGGATACACTGCAAGAAAAATGAGAATGCTGTAAAAGATACTGTTAGATAATATTTTCTTCTCCTTTCCCTCTTTCTTAGAAAAAGATTTTATACAGGCGCTTACACCAGTCTTCAAGAAACATTATGCATGAGAACAAATCTTGAAAATTAACTTAACTAAATTAACTTAACTGAAGTGTTAGCCATCAGTATATAGAGGAAAACCAAGTGAAACAGTAAGCTAAATAGATTTTATCATCTTTCACAGTAATATCCAAACATCATCAACGTAAGAAAGTCATTTACATACACATCATGATCTTCTCTAGCTACGTCTACACTACCATGTAAACAATTCTGGACACACTTGATGGTACTGGGGCCACATGAGAGAAAAGAGCCCATGTCTATACTGTTAAAAACTCAGTCTCCAGAAAACAGCAACTCTGCTCTAGGAACATAGCTTGGCTTTGCATATAGCAACATCTAACTGGGAACTCTTCAGGAAAATACTAATTGATGAAAACTAAAACTTAAATACCACTCAGTGCTGCACTGAAGACCATGTAATATCTGGAAACATTCTCTGCTCCTGCTTATTTTCCCGGTGCACACTCTTTCAGTAATGATTTTCAAAACAGTTCCATCAACTTTTTCCAATTTCAAAACTGAACAGGCAGCCAGCACATTTTTAAAACTGGCAAATGGAAAACTTTCATGGAAAAGTTACGAGAAATATTTCTAGTATGTACAAAATTTATAATGAAGATCTTTCAGAAAATACAGTCAAGAGTCACTTGACCTAACTGGAACAATTACAACATACATAATTCTCCAAATGCAAGAGAATTCTCAGACTGCCTAGCCATGTTATCCTGATTAGTCATTAGGACAACACAGAATTTTTAAATGGCTAAAGTTTGGTAAAGACATCTACATCGTAACAAATGCCAGCTCTTATAATAGAAGGTAACAACTGCAATAAGATTAAAATGGGAACAAGCAATATTGGAACTCCCAAATCCAAATTTTGCCTACTGAGAGGCCAACATGAGCCAACTTGCAGCAGACACACAAAATGATGATAATGTCTGTTCTTCTGGGCACTTGCTCACTGAAGGCTGGCTACACCCATGGGTAGGGCAACTTGAGAGCATAATGACATTAAAGTTAATTACTACTGTATGCATATAGAGCTATGGCTCCTGGTCTTGTATCAGATTTTAAACTTTTTTTTTTTTTCCTGCCTACCTCTCCAAGTTTTCTAACCTTCAAAGTTGAGAGGAACAACATGAAAACGAAAAGAATGAGAGAATGAACTACTGACATCTGCCAACAAGCTTGTGCAGACCAAGAGCTGGTCAGGAGCCATCTGAATCTATGACATTCAGGAAGAATTCCGATTTTTAAAATGAGACTTCAGAGTGACAAGCAGTCCCTGACATCATCATTGCCCCTCACTTGTACCATCCACTCTGTCAATAAAGGGAGAGGACAGTTACCTCAACTTCTAAAATAACTACTTTACTAATAATAATCAGAAGCAACCTACTACCAGATAAGATTCAGTGAAGAGCAACTTCATGTCTCAATAAGGTTAGTCAGAGATGCAGTTCTAAAGAAGGTCAAAATATCAGTCAGGAAAGACTGTAGGTGATAGGGATGTCCTTCTTTGCTGAGACACCATTTTCTTCTAAGAATATTCTGCAGCAGTTCCATAACATCTTGCTGTTATCACAGAGTGCTAGGCAAGCTCATAATTTTAAAAATATTGTGCACATCTCTGCATTTGGAGACGAAGAAAATGCTTGTCAAATACAGTATAAAAGATTTTTTCAAAGTTGGGCAGTAACTGTTTTTCTGTATCCTCACTTTACCTTTCTAGTTCTGGGATTTCTGGAGGAGGTCTGTGCTCTGTGGAATCTTATCTGTACCATCTGTAATTGCTGCTGTGGAAAATTCAAATCCAAGCATTACTCTGTGTATTTTTCCCACATTACTTTACCAGGAGGTTAAAGGGTTTTATTTCCTCTCCTGTGCCATAAATTGTAAAGGAATAAAGACAACAGTATTAAATGGTCAAATAGTAAGAGACCATAGAATCACAGAATGATTAGAATGGTTTGGGTTGGAAGGGACCTTAAAGATCAACTCATTCTAACACTCCCTGCCATTGGCAGGGGTACCTTCCACTAGACCAAGTGGCACAAACCCCATCAAACCTGGCCCTGAAAAGGTCTCAATATTTTATTTAGCCACACAAACTTTTAGAATGCCACTACTTTGTTATTTCTTCTACCACAAGATTAAATGAAAGTGTATCCAAAAATAACCGAGTTAATATTTAAAATCACTAATAAGCAAATATCTCATAGTGGGTACTTTCTGTGACATAGCATCCTTGAAAGAGGCACCTCAAAGGCAGAACATTTTTGTCTAAAAATGTAAGTAATCATATTTCCCTGAAGGAATCCATGACTTGTTAATATTTTAAAATAAGGCTGAGCTGCATACTTCATAAAATGTGTTTAAAATTTAATAGCTTAAATTATTTAGAAATATGGGTATTAAACACCACCTCAATGAGAATGTAAACTGACACAAATTATTTGACCATCTCAGTATCCGGCAATAGCCACTGCTATGAAGTTCAGATGAATAAAACCACTAGAAACAGAAGTTTCTCACAAATTACCCCCAGCTAGTGGTTGGCTCCATTATGACAACATTAACCCTGTATCAGAAAAACACACTCATTATCTCAGACACAAAACTTCAAAGCTTACACTTCCTGAGGCAGTTGTCTGGGGAAAAGTTGGTGGAAGAATAGGGAGAAGCTTGAATAGATGTACTTTAACCTGGCCATGGGCAAAAAGAAAACTAATTAAATGTCTCGTTCATTTCCCTCCTTCCAACTACTGTAAAAAAAGCAGATCAGAGAACTGAATTTACTGTCTAGATAGCAAAGAAATATCTGCAAGTATCAAGAAGATTTATAAGTACAGTAAGAAGGGTCACGTAGAGAACCTAAGCTTGTGGACCAGAAACCTAGTGTTTTCAGCAATGTCACTGGAAAAAACAACAACAACAACAAAATAAAAACCCCACCAAAACAAAATACCACAAAACCCTGACAAATATTACAAGGACTCATATTAAACCAATAATGACAGTGAGAAACAGACAGACAACAAACTGGGTATTTACACTGTGATATGGCATTGAAGCATTTGTGATGCAGATCTTTATCACATTGTGACCCAATCCCAAATAGGCCAGTAACCAGAAGTGGAATGGACTATTTCTCCTGGCAAATCTTGAGATTTTTAAAATCCGTAAACCAGTGTTTTATTAGAGCACCATTATTTCCAACAGAGAAAGCACTTTTCTTAGAAAAGAAATGAAAATAAAATATCCTGGAAATTTATCTAGTCCATAGCCTCAGCTTCAAGGACCACCAAATTGAGCTGTTTCCTAGTAGACAAAAAAAAAAAAAAAAAAAATTGCTCATAATCTCTAGGTCCCAATAAAGAAACCTTCTTGTTGCCATTGAGACTCAATTATCTAAACAAGAAAGTGTTCTATTTAAACTGTTTCCATAAAGCCTGACTCTACCCAAGACACAAAATACACTAATCATGGTTCTCAGTTATCATTAGTTATCATTCCTAAATTAATGTTTTCATTCTTGCAATCTGACCTACTGCAATGCATATCTACAGCTGGTTTAAGTTCCTATCCACAGCTGCGTCCCCTAACATTTTGCAGTCTCCTAACAGCTCATGGACAAATGCAACAAATAACCACAGCACAACAGCCCCTGTTCACAATCTAAGTACAAACCCATCATGGCTGGCAGGGCAAAATAAATCATTGGACCATAAACTGCAGCAGCTGAGCCTCAAGCACAGATAATCACTTTCTCAGTCACCTGAGAATCCTTGGCAGGAAGGACAGGTAAGCAACAACTGGCATGATAGCATCCTAATAAAACACTTCCCTTGTTTGTGAGTTATCAATGACCTTAAGTCCACTTGATTTAATATCACAAACCATGACAGAGAAAAAATTATCACTTAGCTTAAGCTACTTGGATTACAGAAACTGAAGTTTTGGAAGTCAGTGTTAGTTATAATAATACTGCTTGGTAACCTACGTGCTTTGATTCTGCCCTTTGGAAAACATTAAGGATCATCCTATTTATCTTTCAACCTAGAAGAGAACTTTAATAATGAAATCTAAGAGTTTCCTTAATTGCTATGCCAAGACTGAGTCCACTGGAGGGTAATGAGTGCAGAAGCAGAACTTCACACCATCAGTCTGAGATAGAAAAATGGGGAAAAACTAGTAAACAAAGTATTAAAAGGACATAATTTTAATTTGAACTTTTAAAAACATTTGATTCCAGTAACCAGGAAAACCAAATTCAAGCAACTCTAAAGGAACAGGAACTTTTCCTGGGGTAAATCACTCTTCTATCACAGTACAGTTCCCACACAGAAATGTACATCCAATAGGCGTAAGTGGTAAACAGAAAAAAACATTACTGAATACAACTTTGGAAGTCATTATTTATGGGAGCAGTTTAGGGCAACACATATTCTGTTTGCTTAATCCAGTGTTAACAGGTAAGTAGAAAACAAATAGTTTAGTGAAAGTGCCAGGTAGAAAGTTTGAGGCATTTCACAGTTGAGAAAAAAAGCAGGCAGTAGTCCTGAAGGGCAGAAAGGAGCCTCCCTTGCTGAGCAGGGAGAAAGAAGGCAGATTCAGGAAAGCTACAACAGGACAAAGTTTCAAGTTTTATCCAGAGTGACTACGCTGAACTTTTTTAATTAAGAAGCCAATGAAAAGTTTAATACAGGTTTGACAAAATTCACATTACCATAATACACAAATTGCCTCAAGCCTCAGATCAAAATATGAAGTAGCCACCTTTTTTTCAAACCCTAATATTATATTAACACAATAAAGATAACATGATATTATGTTTTAATTTCACCTGGACTGAAAGACCTGCTACATCCTCCTAAGATTCTTCACCACCTGTATGTTCACTCTTTCACTTTGGCACCCTGAATTCCAAGTATACTTAGAAGCTTAGTACTAGCTAAGCTCAAGTCTACAGTATTTTCATGCAATTTAGGAAGTTTATATTGCAAAATTTAGGTCTGTATCAAATCAGAAGGCAGCAGAGACTGGTGGCAAGTGATACAAACAGAATCTAGGCTTTCAACCATGAAATGAAAAACATTGCTTATTTTTTCAGCGACTTTTCAAAACTTGTAAAGAAAATGCAGTTAAGCCTATGTTTAAGCAACTGCATACATAGTAAAATAAGAATTTTTCACATACTCCTCTGAAATTAAAAAAAGAATAGGCCTTTCATTAGATTTCCTGGGAAGGAAATAGAAACAGCCAGTAAAAAACCCAAAAACCTAGCTGTATTTCCTGAAAATAAGCTACACTTTGCCTGATAGTTTGATGAATGCTATTGTATAAGAAACAAACTTCATTATTATGGTACAATGGATTCATTAAATACACAGGGATATCTAAGGAGTTACAAGAAACAAGTTAGGGACCAGGGAGAAGGGAGATCACTTCTTTTCCTTCTTAGAAACTATACATGCAAAGCTCTTCCATAACAGATTCTTTCAGGCTGGAGGGGGATAGCAGGGAAAAAATCCATCTAGTAGCATCTATTTAGTAATATATATAGCAAGTGGTTCTTCAAAAGACCCCAATAACTTTTGAAATAGGTAAAGAAACCCACTCCTTATTCAAGAACAGCTCAGTAGAATGATAAAAAAAAAATAATCTACAAGTAGAATCTCAGTATATGCCTCTTTATTTTCAGAGAATTACTCTGGTATACATTGCAAACTGAACAGAAGAATTCTTCCATTTCCTGTTCCATATGTGAAGTGATGTAGATGTCCAATATTAAAAAACTTGTATGTTTTAATTTAAATTTCCTCTGTATCAGACAAGTAACTACACTACTTATATTTGATCATTTACACTAAAATTTCATTATTCTACTGAAAAATATCACAAATGTCACAATAGGATGGCTGTGTTAAACTTTAAGAAGTCATGCTTACCTTTTCTGTTGATATGAACTGAGGCCCAAAGTTGTCTCAGTCTGTAAAAGAAAAAATAATTTTACATTTAAGACACTGACAGCATTATATTTCCTTTGTGAAAGAGAAACAAAACAAACAAAACAAAACAAAATCCAACCAAACAAAAAACCCAATACAAAACAGAAAACCAAAACAAGCTTCAACACGTTAGCAGATCATATTCTGAAAGACAAAGACAACAAGACTACTTGCCCCTGGACAAGAACTGCAGTCTGTTCCAGTGGTAAGAACTCCTACAAACTGTAAGATAAGTAGCAAGTTAACAACTTAAACTTGGGTAAACAAGTCCAGAAAATTATAACACTGTAGGGAACAAGATAAAAACTCATCGTAGATGTAAGAAAAAAACTACAAAGAAAATCTTATAAACCAAATAACAGTCAAGCAATTATCTCACTGGTGCAATTCAGTGATATAGAAAACAAAGAACACTATAATCTCCATTTGATTAGGAAACTACCTCCTTCCCTGCTAATCATCTTCTAACCTCTATCATTCAAACCTTTACTAGCACTCTGCTGGACATGACAGACAGTTACCTGCAAACAAGGTTGAGCTGTCCAGCAAATTTCAATTAGTTTACCTCTGTCATAAAAATCCCAGCTGCTTTAGAGGACTTGAGTATGGAAAGTCCTCCTGATGCTAAAACATACAAGACTTTTAGAACTTCAGTCTTCCCACAGGATTTGGGGATCAAAGTGAGGACAGTAGTCCTTCTCTCTCCCTTTTTTTTTTTTCTTTTTTTCCTAATTAAGATTAGTCAAAAATTCTTCTATTAAAAATGTATATTTTACTTTGCTTTTTGGCTACACTTCATTGAAATTTCATAATTACTATTTTTTAAATCACCCAGTCCACACACATTAATATGTGACTCAAAGCTCCAATCTGGACTCTAAGTCCAGAAGTAGTGCTTCAGATTTCAAATTAAATAATTTCATTAACTATCCACTTTTTATGAAACTATATAAATCTGTGTATTATTTAACACTGTAAAACAAAGCTAATCTGTTTGTAATTTGAGGAATTATTTGTAATCTTAAATGTCTAGGAAGTGTATCAGCTTTTTTCTTTTAAAAGCTCTGAAACAGGGGTGCAGACTGCCTTGCAGGGGATGTTGCAAGGGAATGGAGTTCACATAAAATTATGCTTTGCAGTACAGCATGATCAATGCTGGTTTTCCTCACTGAGCAGAATGCTAAGACAAAGTCATTTTAAATTTCCAATTTTATTGTAACTTAAAAATTATCAAGTTTCCATTTAAACTCAGCAAACTTACATTGAAACATATGTACTACATTTGTATCATAATTAGGAAAACCAGGCATTAAAATAGCTTACAAATCTTTCAATTAAGTTTTCTTAGCAAAGATATAAGATTTTAGTTCAACATTTCTACTGTCACTCTCCATTTTTTATTTCCAGTGATATGTAATACTTCAAACCTCTATGGAATTGTTTCAGAACAGTAAGAGAAATTCAATAGAAATGAGGAAAGAATAAATTTAAAATCAGTTTTAGGTAACTGACAAATGCTTAAGAAACAATGTTTTGCATCTGAAACTTCCTAGGAAGTAGTGCCTAACACATTAATTGCATAGCTCCACAAAATCTAAAGAATTTCATCAGAAAAAAACAGTTCTCTACCTTCTAAACCTCATTTTCAGTCCTCAGACTGGAAAAGTAAGATCAAACCTTCCAGTTTTAAACTGCCACCCATTCATTTCTCAAATTAAAAAAAACCTGATAGATGAGAACCAAATTAAAGTGATTCGCCTGGAATTATTTTCTCTTTATCCAAAAAGGACTTGTACTGTCAGAAGCTGGTTTAGCACCCCGCACAAATGCTTGTTCAATTCATTAAGCTAATGATTTCTTCAAGTTCAGAATAGCAGGATCTTATAAGCTGTGAAGAAAATTCTTACTGCTTATGTATTTTTAAAATTGTCTTAATAACCTTCTAGTAAATAATAATTACATATACTTATTAACTACTTTTCCATTATAAATCTGACAACCATGAGAATCACTGTCTGCCTTTCCAATTTTTCTTTATTTTTTGTTGTTTTGTTTTAAACATTCTTTTAAAAATTCATATTAGAACATAACTGGCTCTAAGGGCTCTGCAGGAGATGTTGCACAGTCTGCTCAGTAGAAATAGGACTACTGCTTGCTTAAAAGGACTGAACAGTGACTAACTGTAGTTACCTGACTACAGTGGGGAGGCACATTGATCTTCATTCACCACAGCAAGCTACCACTGATCTAGGCTAGAAGATAAACTGATCAGTAAGTCTCAGTGTTTATGAGCTTTCTACACAAGTCTGATGTACATAGCAAGTGGTATGCTCCCAGTGTGGATGATGAAGTTTTACACCTGAAGATCCAGGCAATACAATCAGTAATGTAAATGTACCCAAAACTTACACAAATCCTTTTTGAACCTGAAAACATCTGCTCTTCCTCCCTACCAACAACTACAGGTATCCATCTGGGTTTTTCACTACAGTAGTCATTTAAAACCATTGTTTTCCTGATTTCACCTGTTCTATTCTTCCAAGCTTTGCATACATACCACTGACTTTCTGGCCTTCTGAAGGAAGACAACCAAAAATTACTGAGACAGTGTTCCTGTGAAATACTGTTACAGAACTGCTTTTTTGCTGCGATAGAGTTCATTTTCTCCCTGGTAGCTGGCATGGGGCTGTGTTTTGGATTTGTGCTGAGAAGTGCTGATAACAGACCCATGTTTTAGTTACTGCTGAGCAGAGTCCAGGCCCATTCAGTTTCTTACACACCTCGATCAGTGAGGAGGCTGGGGCTGCACTGCTTACACCAGCTGACCAAAGGGTTATCCCACACCACTCGACATCATGCTCAGCATGCAAAGGTGTGAGAAGACAGAGAAACAGGAACATTTGGAGTGATGGCATTTGTCTTCCTAAGTAACTGTTATGAGAGATGAGTCCTAGCTTTCCTGGAGATGGCTGGGCACCTGCCTGCAATGGGAAATAGTGAATTAATTCCTTGTTTGGTTTTACCTATTAAAATTCTTTATTTCAACCCATGAGCTTTCTCACCTTTACCCTTCCAACTCTGCCCCCCATCCCACTGAGGGGGGGGTGAGACAGCAGCTGCGTGGGGCTGAGTTGCTGGCTGGGGCTAGCAGCCAGTTATGTCAACAATCAAACCACGAAGTTAACAGGTATATAAACACCCCGTGTCCCTTACCAGTGGCCTTGAAAGTGCATTGTTTACTGCAATTAAATGCAACCTTCCTTTCAGTAATTCTAGTTCCTCTACAAACATAACTAGAGCACGTAATTAAATTACCAGCAGTTACCTGAGAGTCAGATGACAAAGTTAACAGGTTCAGATCCTATGACAGGGCAACTAAAATAGCCATTACCAACACAGCCCCATCCTTGACAACCAGCTTTGGCTCTCACAAGAGAGCATGTTCTGTAAGTTTTAAATTATTCAGTAGAGAAAGCTTTTTGTTATATGTGCTTTTAAGCACCATAACTGGCAGACAATACCCCTACTATTGGTCTCAGTCTAAGATTCCACACAGACCAACTTTTAGATGAAGGGCAATGGAAATAAAATTCAACTACAAAAAAATACAGAAACGAATGGAAGTACATATCACTGAAAATAGATGAACTGCTACATATCTATGGCTATAGTTAACTGTTGGGAGATAAATTCTCTGGCTGATAATACCCTCAAGTTTTCCCTCCTACGTTCTGAAATTACAGATTTGCTATTAAAATATTAGTATAATATCTGTACATAAAGTTTGAAACCACAAATCACTTTGGTAGGACATCATACTTCTGAAAAATATATAAGAGCAAAACTCCATCAAAGACTCAACACTTATAAGAAAGAATCTGTATTTTTCCTTTCAGATGTCTGTTGAATACAAACAAAATTACAAATTCATTTCAATTACACTTTTTGTATTTTGGGCAGGGGTTTTTTTTTGCGCTTTGTTTGTTTGTTTGAGGGTTTTTGTGGGTATTGTATGGTGTTTGCTGAGGATTTTTTAGGGATTTTGCTTTGTTGGTTTTTTTGTTGTGATTTTTTTTTTTTTTAAATCAGGGTCAATCAAGAGCAAAGAAATAGCATACCAGCTTCAGCAGCTCATCAACCATAGCATCATGGAACCAAACCAAAAATAAATCTCATGCGGCAGTTTCTATAATTACCACTCATTTTTATTACATGTCAATCTTTAGAGTTGTGCAGTAAACAAAAACATAGAACATTTAACTGATTATGTTTCTAATTTTTTTATTTATCCTCAGATAGAATTGTTGACCTACCATGCTGCAGCCTGACATACAATTTTTCCTGTGCGACTGTGCAAAACTGTCAAACATAAATGCCCAGAACTAAAACCATGTACTAAATCCATCAGGTTTCTGAAGTGCAGATTTTGTCTAATACAGCTGGTTTATAAGGCAAAGAGAAATAATATGATGCTCTTAAATAAGCAGTTTATCCTTTTCTTCTGTCAGGGATACAACTATAACACAGCAGCATTAGCAATATATGATCTATAGGGAATTTTTAAAAAATATTAACTGTATGGAAGAAGTATTACTAACAGCAAAATACTACCCTGTAATGTACAGGTCAGGAAGAAGGCTGCATGTGCACACTATTTATATTTCAAGAGACATAGTAAGCTACATTACAGGGAAAAATTAAATTACATTAATTACATTACTGACCCAACTGGCTGCCTCACAACAAAAAATAAGGTCAGCACAAAAGAAACAGTAGTAATATAGAACTGAGTGTGAAAAAGAAGTGAGTGTGGGGGGGGGAGTGAACCAAAATCACTCCTTTTGGTTTATAATCCCTCTATCAAAAAGGCTGTGTTCATGTCCTGTAGATAGATGGTTATTTCAGGTTGGGTTTTTGTGTTTGGTGTTTTGTTTTTGTTAGGGCTTTTTTGGGTTTTTTTAATGTATTTAGGCTGTTGCTACTAACAGTTCATGCCTTAATTTATCTCTTATATAACCCTTGAAGGATTAAACTATAAACCAAAGAGATTTCAGAATAAAGATCTTGAGACAACTTGCACACAGAGAGTTAGAAAATTTGAAGGCTGTCAGCCAGCACCAGTTTCAAGACTTAAAACAACCCCTCTCCAGATGCTTCTATCCTCAAGAAAGATTTCACAGAGAGTCTGTACCTGAAAGCAAACCTTTATATCAGCAGAGTTATGGAATGATACCAGACTACCTTGTGCACATGGAGAAGTGAGAACAGACAGCAGAGTCTGAAGGCTGTCTCTAAAGACATACCTGTAGTTGTCAACTTTAGCCAGAAAACAAAACCAAAAAATTCCACAAAATAACAAAACCAAAAAAAAAAAACCAACACACAAACAAAAAAACCCCACCAAAAAACAAAACAAACCCCAAAACAAACAAAAAAACCCCACATCATCACCAATCAAAAAATAAAAAAGGTTAATGTCTCACCTGTTTGTTATAATACCTATTTTTTACTTCTTGGGAAGAGGTCATATTACTAGCACTACATTCAGTCATCTAAACATAGGTATCTGCTGCCACTTGAGATTAATGTCCTAGGCAACCTGCCTGGTCTCAGACACACATCCAGAAGGGCACACAGTTTCTCCTGTGCCCTGTGTCCTGCCAGGTTCATGTAGTTGTCCAGGATAGCCCAGGCCATCTTAAATAGCACTGGCTACCTATGTTTCAGCAGCTGTCCTAAAGTTTTTAAACAAGGATGGCAGTGGAGAGGGGGAAGCAGGGAGGCCCTCTTAATCAAGACCCAAGGTTTCTGGACACCAAATACATTTCTTCAATGTTACCAAAATTCTCAACAACCAAAACTTTCTGTATTCCTATACAAGAGAATACAAAATTATTTACAAGACTCTTTCAGTTTTAATTTCATATGAATATTTTTCATATTGTTATTTTATTGTAAGGCTGGTTCCTTCTTGTAGAAAGCTATGTGCTGCTTGCAACTCAATGTTGAGTGACAACTACAAAACTGATATGTAGATGGCAGCTAAAATTGTTATTGCTGCATTCAGGAGCTCTATGCTAGTAAGTAGGATAATTATGAGAAACATAATTAATGATTAATATCTTGCTTAAGGTTATGAAAAAAATTAACACTAATCTGCAAGGTAGCTGAAAGTACATTGAACTGATTCATTCTTGCCAAACTCACATAAGGAAACAGAAACATCAGTCCATGTTGGCTGATGCAACACATGCTACTAACATTAGCTTTGCAACAGTTAGTTACTCCTGGGTATCAATTAATTATTTTTTAACTAAAGCCTGGGGATGACAATTCTTTCAATAATAGAAGAAACTATTTTTTTTTCCTAGCAACAGAATTTAGCTGCTCACAAGCAATGACAATGAACTGAGATGGCTTTTATTCTTTTTTAAAAGAACAAAACAAACAAACAAAAACATCACACTAATTGGATGGAAGCTCCAGAGGCTATTTAGTCAACCTTTGCTCAGGTGAAGTTACTTAGCATAGGTTGCTCACAGCATTGGGCCACTGAGCTCTGACTATCTCCTAAGACAGAAATTCTATGACCTCTGTGCATAATCACAATCTGGTCCAGTGCTTGATCATCTTCAAGTTTAAAAGCTTTTTCCTTACTTGGTTTTGGAATGTCCCGTGCAGGAATTTCTGTGCTTCCACTGTGCACAGCGAAAAATCAGGCTATTGTTAATTCTACAGTGCCCACAACTATTTTTTCTCTTGGACTTCTCTTCTAAAGGCTGAAGAAAAGTATCCGAATGTGAGAAGCATTCCAGGCCCCTGATCAACCCCGGTATTCCTCTACTCTGCTTGCTCCAGTATATTAGTGCCTTCCTTGTATGGCTATCCCAGACTGAACACAATATTCCATCTGCAGCCCCTCAAGCTCTGAAGTGTGGGAGAAATAACATGCCTTATCTTCTGGCTCCACATCAGTTCACAGAGTTCAGTATGCTGGCAGCCTTCCTTTCCAACAAGGGCACACAACTATCTTACGTTCAACTAGCTGTCTACCAGGACCCTTCAGGTCTTTTCTTGCAGCATTGCTGTCCAGTCACTTCCCAGCTTGTCCTGTTACACAGGGTTATTCTCTCCCAGCTGCAGGACCTGCATTTGCCTTAGTTGAATGTCATGAGGCTCCTCTCAGCCTGCCTAAGTTCCTCTGAATAGGAGCCTTGCTTTCCTCTCTATCAACAGCTTTCCCTAATTCGATAGCATCCACAACCTTCCCAAGTGTATTCTCCATACCACCATCCAGGCTGCTAATGAAGACATTAAACAGCATCATCCTCAGTATCAGGCTCCATCATGGGTAACTGGCTGCAAGCTCAACTTTGCACTCTAGAGTACACCCATGGAAGACAATGGTCCAGGCACCTTATTGCCAACTTACAGTCTGTCTTGGCTATATTGGTATTAACAAAGATCCTATCAAAACCCTTTTAAAAGTCAACATAAAATGTGAAAAATCAAGGTAATAAAAAAATACCTTTAAACTTTACACCCTGAAAACAGTATCACTGACACACCAGAACTGGTTGCTACTTCAAAGATACTCCTTCACAATGTCATACAAAGCGAAGCAAGCATTTTGCCAAAACACTGAAATTTAGAGAATTATAAAATGGTTTGAGTTGTAAGGGACCTCAAAGATTTCATCCCAAGAGCCCTGCCATAGGCAGGGATACCTCCCACTAAACCAGGTTGCTCAAAGGCCCATCCTTGAACACTTCCAGGGAGGGGGCAGCCACAGCTTCCCTGGGCAACCTGTGCCAGTGTCTCACCACTCTCATTGTAAATTCCTCCCACAAGAGATGAGCATTGCTGATTCCCAGGCATCTAATGCAGTCCTGTAGCTTTCTCATTGCAAAGCCAACACAAATCGTATTACGGTTCTGGGTATTTTAAAATTCAGGACAATTGTAAATCTCATTTCCAGTTTTTGTGACCAGCAGTTTACAATCACAGGTATATATCATGTACAAGCAGACGTATCACGTATATATAACCACACAGGTTTTATTTTTCCCCTATTCTAGCTATTCTGCAAACTAGTATCACCAAAATAATTTCTAGGTGTTGGCTTGTAAAAAAGCATTTCATACACTTAAGAGTATTGCAGTGAGGCTAAGTGTGGGATTCACGTTAAGTGCATTTGACTGAAGAGTCTTGCCATTTTCTTTTTTTATTGTACAAATAGATTACCTTAAAAATACTACATAAGAAGTACTTTCCAAACACTTAGTCTGAAGAGAAGATCACTAACTCTGAAAACAGTGGCCCCAATGACAACGTGCAGAAACATTAGATAACTAAGGCAAGAGCTCTCACAATCTTATGCTCTGAAAAATAAATTTTACTTTACTGTTCACTTCTCAAAACAAAGTCGTCAAAACAAAGTCACACAGTATGTTGGCTTAACATGAAAGGATAATTTATTAAAAGGAACAGTTGTCATTTATTTCAGCACTCCTAATATTTGCAGATGACATCATCGTCAGTGGCTTTAAGCATCTGTTGAATCTGGACAAGGTTTCAAATAATCACGATAGAGGAGATGGTCTGACACTGACAAGGTGGCATTTAGCTGAAGGAGAGCTCAAATCTAAAACTAGGAATAACTGACTAGGCAGTAGTACATTAAAGACAAGATTATGACAGGAGAGCATAATTAAATACAGACTATAAGTGCAAACAAAATGCTGTCAAATTCACAACTAATTTTGGAATTGCTAGAACAAGTATTACTACACAGGAAGCAATTACTTTGTCCTTTCTCAAAGCCTCAGAGTACTAATGTCTCCATTAAATGCTGCTCTAAGTAGTGTGTAGACAAATAGAAAAATAATAAAGAAAGTTACAGGGTGTTCTTTAACATTTGTATGAAGAAGCTATAGGTGTCTTTTAGTATAAAATTATAATTATGAAGAGGGGGGAAAAAAAAACAAAAACCACACCATAATAAAAAAATTAAAATATACTGGAGAAAAAAAGAAGGAAACACAGCTATCTTACACATGAAACAAATATATACTGAAGGAAAACTGTGAAAATTACTTCTCTAGAAATTTTGAGTCAGTCATCTGCCAAGGGTAGTCCACCTACATACAATACTACCTGAAGAAAGTACTAGGTGATCTCCTAAGGTCCATTCTGACCAAACAAATCTCTGAAGTGCCAACCAACTGTACAGATATCTGTAAATTGTCTGCTACTGAAGAAATAAAAACATGCTACACTGCATTGGATAATACACATTAACAGAACTCCTACCCTATGTTCAGAATCTAAATAAATTATTCGAAGAATTCAAAAAATTGAGTCCTTAGGGGGGTCGATTTGTGCAAAGAATAGACAGAACTAGGAAATACTCATTATCACAATTCAAACCACAGGCTAAAGTAGCATTAATTTATTCAGATACAAACTTTTAATCTAAACATGTATACTAAAAAATAAAATTCTCAGTTACTCTGTTAAGACATGGCAAAGCTACATACATCATGTAGCACTTAACCCATTTTTTAAAAATCACCTGAAGGTGACATAGCATTAGACAATATTGAGTTACTATCATCATTGTATTTGCTCTGTGATGATGGATGACCTACAAGCAACAAATATTTGTGAAAAATTACAGAAAGCTGGAAAGAGAAACATTCAAGGTTTAAAACTTTAATATAACTGCTGTTCACAATACGTAAATCTGTTTCTGCAGCAATTAATTTGCTTTGGGTTTGCTTTTTAATTGCAGTAAATAGTCCCAAGAGGTCACCATATTTGTCTCTACGGAAAAAACACAAGTATCATTCTGATTAAAATAAGTTAGTTTCATTTATGTAGGTATTTTTGGCTTATGCACCACTGACATAATATAAAAAACAGAAACCATTTATTAGAAATTGTCTCCCTTGCTTTGTTTTAAATCAAATATTCATCAGTGTATTAGGATAAGTAGTAGCCATATGAAACCCAAAGTACTGCCAAGTTTACAGTGCAACATCCAGATTTGTTTGACTTTGTCTCACCATATTTAAATTAATTTTCCTGTCTCTGTTGCATTTTGGAATAAAGTTGGAATGATTAAAAACACCTTCATAAACCTGAAATTAATATACTATCATGAGCCCAAAACTATGCAGTTTTTACATTTGATGATTCCTCAAGACTAGATAAGAAGTAGGAATAGCAAATCAACCACTGCACTGGTAACTATGTCAAACACAGTCACATGCCATATGCCCTAATCTTTTACACAATTGATTGGTTTCTTCTGTCTCCTCTCATCCCTCTCAACTACCAGGACTTACTTTTAAAACAAATTCCCAACATAAATACAATCCACAAAATGTATATTTATGAAATTCTAGTCAATAGAACTGCATAGCTTTAACGTATCAAGCCATGTTGCTATGTATTTAATCCCAATTACTACTACCATTTCAAAAATATCTGCACATACTCTTTAAAGTTAACTTTTCGTCCACTTTGACACACGTGAAGAGGGAGAAGAATAGCAACGTTATATCTGAAAAAAATCTGTATTTGCAATCACCTAACTGCAGTAATTTGAACTTTCTTTGAACTCAGTGATGACATGGTCCCAGGGGTGCCCTTTACATTTGGGAATCTCATAGCACTTCTAAGTTCCTCTGTTTGCGCTGCCCAATTGCATCCCAGCTCTGCACAAGGATTAGTCTTAAACACAAAGCATCCTGCAAGTTTTTTGAGGAAAAGAAAAACCTGGGCAAACAGGCCAAACAAAACCTGTGGTGAACCTCACCAGCTTCCCAAAATAAGAGATCAGGGAACCAGAACCTCAGGACACACCAAAGAATACTGTTGAAATTAACTCTGGAAGGTCCAAAAGTTTTTTGGACTTAAATTTGATGTTTGCTTTTTTTCAAAAATCTACTCATCCATAAGTTTCAAAATGGAGCTATGAAAAAGATGATGAATCGCTACTGGTTCAGATTTTTTCTCTGCCAACATACCTGCAATAGGTCTCCTTCATCAAAACGCAGCATTTCTATTATGCCATCCGACGGGATGAAAGCTGAGAAAAAAAAGCAAAAAACTAAGTTACTTAAGAGAAGAACATTCTGTTATTACATTAAGAAGAGCAACTTAAACACCTAGAACCAGCTGTACCTCATTGTGTAGACAGAGCTATGACAATCCATAATAACAGCACACTCTAATGAACTACCAAACATTATTAGTCCATGATACTATTTTTAGCTCTGAGCGCCTCAGTTCCAAAATTCTTGTATTAGTAAGTCTGACACTTCACAAATCAATATTTTGACATCAAAGTATTTAACTCCAAAGGGAATAACTCCTTCTATGTTCCCTAAACATGGTGGTTGTACCAAACTGACTCAGTACTTCAACCAGTATGACTGACTGGGTACCTGAAAAACTAAGTTTAATACCGCTAACCCCACAAAGAATTCCAACACTTAAAAATGGTATTCATGTTCCTAAAATACCAGCTGTACATGCAGAAAGTCTTGGTTGCACTGTTCCTTCATCCTCAGCATGGCAAGAACTCTCTCCCATCTTGACAGTAATGTAATAAAATTTGAAACCGCTTAAAAGTGTTTGTATTATATAACTGAACTTGATGAAAAGTTCATGCCTCAGTCACATATATGATCCTCAAATTAGGCATTCTTCCTACACTCATCTCCTCTTACATGTTTGGTCAGGCCGTTGCTCTTCAGTTCTCTCAAAATATAAGAATGCTACTTTCTTTTAAAGGCAAATTAAGAAGGGAATTGCCCTTGCTGCAAAATAGAATAATCCGTACAAGAATGATTATGTGTTAAAGAAGAAAAAAATTCAGAAAGGTCTAAATTTTCTTCCCCCGGACTGTTCACACACACACCAAAAGTAGGTCTTTAGGATAAAATACTGAATACAACTTTAAACCAGAAAATTCTATTGTAAAATAATCTCTATTAGTATACTCCTCCCCGACCCTCTTTTTCCATCACTCTCTTTACCATCCAACTAGACGAAATTGGGAGTGAGAACACACCTGTCTTCTCAACAAAGAGAAACACCTTCAACAGGAAGAAGGTTAAAGGTTTCTCAGCACACAGAGGCATAGTGTGTGCTTCTGGAAGATGGAATTTGCATCCCAGTCAGAAAGGGAAGTTTTAAACCTCCACCTCCCACTTTGAAGATCGGTGCTTTATCAAAAACAACGGTAACGTTCACCAACATTGCCACTTGTCTCTGATGTTTTAAAAGAAAAAAGGGACATTACTTTCCTGAAAGCAAAAATAATAAAAAGCCCTCCTGGTGGACAGGAGTATAGGAACCTACCACAGAGAGAAAAACTATTTTTGACATGTATTTTTCCAAAGCATTTCCTCACTGGCTGCTTTAGTGACACCCCGCTCAGCACCCAAAATTCAAGCTACTTAGCCCTGTTTGCAATTCAATTCTACACCTGACTCTTCCAATATTTTGACACTTTCTCCTAAAAGGTACAAAATCCACAGCGCTGCTTTCACATGATCAAAAGGAAGTTATCATAAACTGAAGATTGCTGCTGTTATGTCCAAAGGTCTCTTGTAGTACACACACCCAGAAAAACCAAACAAAAAACACAGCCACAAAGAAAAAACAAACAACAACCACCAAATACTCCAAACAACATTAATTCCATACAATTACTTTCCAAGCTACCATACCACAGAATTCTAATGCTTAATGACACAGGCCTAGAAAGCAACTCAGCTCATGTTGATGTGTGAAAAATCACCAGAGGGGGAAGCGGGATCAGATTATAAATATACAGGTCTGAAAATATTACAATGGCAAGAGCAGTAGTTGTCAGTCATGTCAGCAATATCCTTGATATTTTTGTGTGCATTTTTTGTTACTACATTAATGATTAAAACAAACGAAACCGCACACAAATGTCATCCTTAATCCAAGAATTAGGGATTTGATCAATCATTTATACTGAACAACTACACAGAAGACAGGACAAGAGATTAAAACAAAACCAAATCAAAAAAGAATTTAAACATCTGTTACAAGATCAAGTTCTACAGCTTATGAAGATTTTGGCTTAAATTTCTGGAACAGGTCTATTAGTTTAAAGTTTAACCCTAGAAATGAAGAACAAGTAAATTTTTGCTAAATTAACTGGCAATACACAGGTAAGACATGCAAATTGCTTTTTTTTTTTTTTTTTTTTTTGTAACAACTCAAAAAGCTATAAGAGAAGGGCAGCACAAGAAATAGGAAAATGAAGATTTGACACGTTAGGTTAAAAAGAAAAGTATGACAGTGCAACACAATTTCATAGAAATGTCACACCTATCCTCTGTGCAAAAAAAAAAAAAAAAAAGCCTCAATTCTTAATTAAAGTGTCAATTCTTAATTTAGAGACAAATCCAGAATGAAATGTTTCCTTATGCATTTGATTTATTGCAGGTTTAATAAACACTTGTCAACAAGAGCACACTTTCCTAACATTCAAAAAGAACTGCAAGTCTGAGGTTGGATATTTTTGCATTCTTTCATCTTCTAGCTTTCTGCTCTTGGAACAAAAAATACACAGAATTTGACTGTGACTTGAGGCACCCAAAAATATCAGAAAACAATTCTTTACGTTCATAATCTATCTTTAACTAGTAAATCACAAAATGCTATTTCTTCAGATGTATGTTTTTACATAGAACTACAAATTCTTAGTATTTTTGAGCCATTTTCCCCGTTTTAAATATTTTACACTATAGGTAGAAAGAACAGAAAGCAGCAGCAATTCTTCCCTGAGTTTAACACACAGAGAAGCTCACAGGAATGAGGCAGAACCTTCTAACCAAGCAGCTTGAACACAGGCAGTCCTTCTGCAAACCCAGAACACTCTGGCAGTCACTCTGAACTTATGTCATCTTTGTTGCACCTTTTGAATAGAGCAGCAGATGTTAGAGAATATTTTGAGTGGACGACACTGTTAAATAGAAGTACCATTCATCATTATATCATTTAAGAAATATTTTCAGAGAGCAGATGACAGTGCCAGGTGAAGTCAGATGCACTGCAAAACGTGGCTGCTGGCCATTCTGCAGCAGTCGCATGGCAACTCAGACCATGATGAAGTTTCTGTGGTTGTACCTTTTACTCTGTTTTAGACTAACTCTCAAGACTTTCATTTCTGCTTTATTTACCTGTATCTACTGTCATGAAAGCAAGGAAATCACAAGTAAATACCTACACCTTTGTGAGATGAAAGCTTGTTTTTGCAACTGACTTCTCCGACTCCCAATTCAGGGTGAAGCAACCGAGTCACCTCATTCAAATGAGACAAAGCCAATTACATTTTAAAGAAGCTCCACCGACAAGTCATAAAGAATCACCCAAATCCCTGTAAGAGCAGCTCTCAAACTGTCCAGTAAGGACCAGAGAGGTCAGAAGCTTCTTCAAAGTGAAATGCAGACGGTGCCCGAGGAGCAGAGTGCTTCCTTTTGAGTACTTGCCCTTTCCAGAATTAGAAGCACTTGCTCACCATTTGCACTTGTACCCCACGAGCTAAGGAAACTTCTCAAACTTTTGTAGTGCTAGTCCAAAAATAGTATTTTCTGTCTTTTTACACAAAATATCTAAGTCACCAATAGAGAATAGGTTATTACCCATGCCAAAAGACTCTGCAGGCAATTAAGAATGAGATCACTTGGGCATGCTTTATTCGGTGAACCATGTCCCATGCCACGAGGAAGATGACTGCTTTGGCAAAGTCCCTAACCATTTCTCCTGGAAAAACTTCCCGAAGTCCAGGCTGATACCATCATGCTCCATTATCAGGATAATACTGTAGCAAATACTTTAATACTCAGGAATGGTAAACTGCAACAAATTAAGAACTGCTGACTGTGCCATTTCAGTCACCCCAGCCACATGACTGGCAACTGCTAAAAGAGGGGCACAACATAACATTTGGGGTAGGAAACATTTCAGTTGTGACAGAGCGATCTGCCTCTGCACAAATCAGCAGCCAAGAAGCCAAATTACACACTAGGAAAATAATTTCTTCCTGACCCTACAGGCAACCATAGCCCTGAAGGCTTATTGTAATACTTATTAGTCAAACTTTAAATGTTATTAGGATGTTCACAGCCCAAAGAAGTTTCCAGGATAAACATTCATACCCAGAGACTAAGGTCAGAAGAATCAGTCTCCCCTTCCTCCTCATCTCTGCTGAAAAAAGTGTATTTTTCTAAGAGGTATACACAGATCCCTCTCAGAAGAAAAAAAACTTTACCCTTTCAAGCACCCTCAAGAGTCAAATTTAACAGATTCACAAGAATCCATGAAAATTTCAGTCATTCTTGCTACTAGGACATTAAGTAATTTCAGGGTCAAATTTTTCCAACTTATAACTTGCATATCCCGGTTTCCTCTATTCTCTCTGTCACTATTAATGGAAGTGACACAAGAAGCAAACTCTAAAGATGCATAAACTTTCATTTTATATTTTCAATGTACAGCCTTTAAAATGTAACTTTTTTTCTTAGGTCAGCCATTCTATAAAAAGACTGCAAAAGATAACAGAAAAAGACTGTGAATGTAGTTTTTTTCCACTTGCTCCAAGCCATTTATTTCTATAGAGAGAATTTTCTAAGCTTTTACAAACTCTTCAAAAAATGGCAAAACAAAAACCACCACCACAGCTGTAACCCTGGCCCCACAAGCCACAGCTTTCTGGAACAGTGAAACCACTATCCAGTCATCAGTACTAGGAGATTTCTAAATGCTTTCCCCTGCCCTTTCCAACATCAGTGCTTGACAGTATACACCTGAAGAAATAAAAATGGAAACAGAGGTGTAAAGAGACACCAAATTAACTTGAATTCTTCAAAGTTTTAACAGCATCTTCTCACACATTTATTTAGCTAGCAGCCAAACTTTGCTCAAACACATTCCTATTTCCAAGCCTTTTATATTTTACCTTAAGTACAAAAGCATCAAGTAACAAGAAGACAATTTTAAAATCCTGCAATCCTCCAAAGAGAACAGGAACTTAAGTTTAGCCAACACTAGGCTCTAGATGTGCCTGAATTACATATAACAGAACATATTTGCATGTAACATGAGATCACTGAATGTGACAAGACTCTGGGTGCAGAATGATAAAAAAAGTTTTCCATGGTTCACATGCTATGAGGCTTAGTCTGATCGAGATCTGATTTTTAAGGTGGCTTTGCAAATTTTGCTTTCATTTAGCCACTGTCACTCCCAATTTCAATAGGAATGTATATTCTGGCATATACATTTATAAAAACACTATTCTGAAATACTACTTAGTTCTGGAACAGCTACTGCCTAACAGTGCTTTTATTGATTTTTATGCTAATCACCATAATATGTCCTCTTCCATAATTGCAAAAACTGTCTTCTCCCTTAACTCATCTAAATCAATTTCCTTATTTTTTATATCTGTATATATACAATCCAATATGATCTACTCTATGAATTTCCTACCAATTTTGGCAATAGAGTCCCAGCTTACTAAAATAAGGCCAAATCAATTATTTAAAACTCTCCTAATTTACACTTTTTAAAGACTTCTAGTCTTCTTTTAAAAGAAGTCCAGTTTCTAACCCTTTGTCTTAATGACTAAGCTCACTTCAAGGTAACTATAACCACATGAGCCAATTACAGTGTGCTAGATGTCACTCACTTCTGTCAGTGCAATTGTAATTACAGCACTTGTATCACTACCGGTTGAACAGCACAACTAAACTGGATAAGTTGGTTTTAAAGCTTTGAGTATGAATTAACTGCTTATGCACAGTCACACAATTTCAATCATCCTGAACAGTGAAAAACTGAGCAGCAAGTGAAATACAGGCAGGTGGATACAGAGTGATAAAATACCATTATGATGAAAGGAAAATTACATTGTAAAAAAATATACCACACACAAAAAACCCAAAGCAAACAAAAAACCCAAAGCAAAACAAAAAACCCAAAGCAAAACAAAAAACCCAAAGCAAAACAAAAAACCCAAAGCAAAACAAAAAAACAAACAAAATCAAACTTAGAAAAAAGAAACACCAGTATTATGCTGCAAAGCAAGCAACCATTTATATAGGCTTCAAGAATACAAAAGTCTGATGAATCTCAAGAACTATATCCCCGTTCAGTGCTCAACACATTAAAAGCTGTTTAAAAGGCTGTTCTCCAAGATGCAAAGGCCAGTGCAGCTATCAGCCTGAATTTCTGTCTACATCCCCACAGATTCACTGGAAATATAAAACAGGGGGGGCTGGACTAGATGACCTTTAGAGGTCCCTTCCAAACCAAATTATTCTGTGGTTCTCTTACGAGACAGTGAATCTCAGGCAAGAGATTCCAAGAGAGAATCACCAGCCTGCAGGCATCCTTTTCAGCTAAAGCCTCTGCACTTACATAGTCAATTCACTTGTGGTTTTTCCAGTAGTCAATAAAGAAGATAAACCAATAATTCTTCCAACAGACCTCATTATGTGCCATCACAGCCAAGACAGTAAATACACACAAAGTAGCAAATAACACATGCAAAAATAGGTCACTTTGATGTCTTTTTACATAAAAACATATTAACTCCTTTTTCTTTATTAAACCCCCTAATTACCATCCCTCAAAAAGCTTGCTTGCAAAATTTTTATCTTCTCTTTACATACTAGAGTTGAAATAGAAACAGCCTAATAGAAGTATTCCTAGACAATGAACTTTAAACATAACCTGAAATGTAAAAGCAATATATTATGTAAATAGCAAAAAGATGGAATTTTCATTGAAAACCTCATTTTGTACTACTGATAATAAAACGTTATTTTTAGGATATCAGTCAAATAATTTTATACACAACTTCTGCCCAAATTAATACAAACTACACAGAAATAGTAACACACTTGCACTGCAATACCAGAGTCCACAACTCACTGTTTCATGGTGATGGGGAAAAAAGGTCAAATAATTATTGCACTCAACAACAAGAACTGGAGTGTAAACACTGTTGGCCAGCTAAGTCTGCATATAATCTTTTGCCAACTTACTGATGTGTCAATTCCAACTTGACAGACAAGCTTCTTCATGCAGTAAGGCCCTTTCCTGGAAAGAAGAGCTGTCACTGTGTTTATTCATTACTTTTTTTCTGACATAGTTAAGGCTGATGCAGATTTTTAGGAATTCATTGATCAACTCAGGCTTTAGAGCCAGTCACAAAACAGAAAGTGACAGCACAATGCTGATTCAGAACACAGGCCTCAGACAGACAATGAAGTTACCACACAGCCTGAGAAAGGAAGGAAGGAAGAAGGGTCTGTCCAAAGGACAGAGTTCACACATCTGGCTCACACCACTTGTTTCACACTTTAGGAGATGGTGCAACTTCTTGAAGTTTTGTATTAGAGATCTTGCACTGACTGGATGTGTTGTGCAATTCCTATATCCTTGGAATAAAGCCATAGAAACACACCTAGAAACAAAAAAGTTTACTGAAAGTAACACTTAATACACCTAGGAGAGAGTCTCCTTTTTTCAGCTATTTTCCTATGGAAACTACTTTAGATGGACAGGAAAAAATAATCACACTGTATTTGAATACATTTGTTCACAGACAGTTATTCTCTGCTGAGCCTGTATTTCCATCTTACAGAAATTTGTATTTTCATCCACTTCAGCAAAGTAGTTTTTAGTTTAAACTGATTTTTTTTGTAGGAAGTTTTAAAAGTTATCTGCTATCAACAAAAATAGTCTATTTCAGGTAGTAGCAATAAGTACCACAGTATTTCACTTAAAATTAATCAAATACTACTACTTTAACTTGCTAGATGTCTTAATGTTCCCATTAAAAACTTTTGCCTTGAGTTGGTGCTTTACTTTTAAAAAGTCAGTAATTCTTCCGCCAAAGACATTTAACTGCCGGCTCCAGAATGCTTCACAGGAAATCATACCCAATTCTGGTGTTTCATGAACATTTAGTAGGGGAGTAGGACTGAGAAAGTACATTTTTTAATAAATTTAAAAAATAAAAAAGATAAATAATTCTCACATCTGGAGAAAGACTTTAGCACACGTTATTTTTAAGCCAAAGAGAACAATACTTCAGACACTCATGGAAACTTCTCATAAATCAGTTGAAAAGAGGGGAAAAAAATTAAAAGGAGGTTAAAGAGAAACTCAACATCTGCAAATAGCAGCCTTTTTTCTGCCTTTGGGCCATACAAATTACAGCTTTTTACTCTTCCTAATGATGATGATTTAAAGTATTTTATAATTTCAATATGTGAAATTAGGTTATATCCCTATAACTGTCATGACTGAGACTATGCAGACATTAAATTAATTGGAGTTAGCCTCAAAAACAAGATAGTCTGTCCTGCAATGAGACAGGGAAAGAAGCAGCCCTTCCAAACTATTCTTGTATCTTCATCACAAATTTTAGATCAGAAATATCTAGTTGTGTCACTAAGTTTTACTACTCAAGCAGCACTGCAAATAGATTTGTTCACAGATACCATGGATTTATTGGAATTTTATCCTTTCCAGCATATAGAAATATTTAATATGAGTTTTAAAATAAATGAGTCAGTTGATAGATTCTGCAGCCTCAGGAGAACAATGCATTAAATTATAATAACTGTAAATATTACCATTAAAGTCAGCCTTCCAAACTTGCACTCCTATGAAACTGGCCACTGAATAGACCTATGAAACACACTTACTCAAAAAATGGATTGAGCCAACAGAGTGCAAAGACCTACTTAAATGTTACATCCAGGCTAATCAATGACCATAATAAACCCACAGTAAGAACAAGAATAGTTCTCTACAATGTAGAAAAGAGGAAGGAGGATGGGATTTTCAGAATTTAAAAAAAAAAAAACGGGAAAACAACAGCACCAGGGAGGGAGACACCTCCTGACATTTACATGTCTTGCTGGCAACATGAATGCAATCATGCAAGAGCTACAGCTATGCTTTGTGGTTTTCAATCCTACCTTGCTACCTGCTACAGAGAACACTTTGCATCTCTCAGCTTGACTGATGCTATGCCATAGCAGGAGTGCCCTACTTACTGACAGTGTTCTGCTCTGCTCCCTGCAGATTAGGGGGGCACACCCCATTTCTTTTTCAGTCACTTACCAGGGTGGAAATCTATGACCTTATAGAAGAACAAGAGAACCTGGATAACACACTCATTTAGATTTTGCTGCATAGCACATTCAACTTGGATAAGACTAAACTAAACCAAACCAAACCACAGAGAACCATCCCTGGGAGGAAGGAGAGCATCTCCACCCTCTCTGCACATGTGGCAACTGTTAGCCAAATGGCCACTGGTTGACAGCTATCAAGCCTGGAGGAGAAGTCGAAAACCAGCAATATAATGCTTAATCAGGGGCTATACCAAGTCTATAAACACAGTGATCGAAGGCTGAGAAAAGGAGGAAATGCCTGATGTTAAAGCCTTAATGTTAATGATGTGGCAGTAATGCTAATTATTGATTGGCAAAGCAGTCTGTTGACTTGCCACATGGGAACACAGGCCAGCAGGAAAAAGTTGGTGGAAATGTCTGATAATGTCAGAGAAGAAATGGGTAGAGAACAACAACTGCAGCTAGTTTTTAAAGGAGATAAAATGCAGGGCAAGAAGAATGAAACAAAATAGGGAACTACTAGTTTTGAGGAAAAAATAATCTGAAAACATTAATAAGAAATTAGGAGGTATAAGTAGACATAAGGAAATGAAATCAGATCAATATGTTTGACTAATGAAATTCAATTCACCTACCCAAAATACCTTGGAAGCAATTCCCCTCAGAAGTAAATAAACAATCACTTCTGGTCAGACTCTTTCAGAAACGGCTGGTATAAACCAGCTTGACACCCTGCACAACACAGATCACAGTTTCATCCAATAATTCCCAAGCCATAGGCTTAGTTACAGAATATGCTTTGAAGAGACATCTGATTCTACTTTAAAGATTGCAAATACCCCACATCACCAAACTGACCCTTAACTAAGACACCAGTCAATTATCTTCACAGAAAAATACCTCTAATTTCTACTTTGACATGCCTAGCACCAAGTCTCAACATAAATATGCACACCCTTGCTAGATTAAATGGCCCTTCAACATTAGAAATCCTTTTCCCAATACAGGTACTTTTAAATCACAATTAAATTATGCTAAGTAAATAGATTTTTTTTTTGGTTGTTCAATTTCCAAATGCCTTACTGTAGTGCCTTTTTCCCTAAAGAAATTCAGCTTAATTAAATGAAGAATTCATGGGACTCATCAAGTACTGGAACTCAGATCAAATTTTCCCTCACAAACTTGAAGTTTGTTTCAATCTTTCCTCCATCAGATAATGACATTGAGTAGTACTAATTGGCAGAGTAACTTCACATGTGAAGATTCAGTCCTGTCAACGAAAACAATCTTTCTCTTAGTTTCAAATATAACCAGGTTTCCCCCCAAACAAATCAAGTTATCTTTTCACTAATTTGGAAGATACAGTTTAGCCAAAGCTATTTTGGCAGATCATGACCCTACCCACGCTATATGAAAGGCAACTGACAAACTATATAATACAAAATCAACTGTATCATAAAAGTCCCAACACACCTTTCTTATTTAGGAGCAAACACTTAGGGCAGGAAGTCTTTCAGTGCTCTTTATCACCAAATTAAGTATCAGGATGGCTGAGAACACGGGTCTCACTAGATAATGGTAATTAATGTCCACTGATGGCTCCACAGACCAAAGTTATACACAGGGCCAGAACACCAAAGAAAAATGGTAGCAGAAGGGTCTGCAAGAAAGGATCAGCCAAACTTGGCAACATTCAATATCCGTATCTCTCCATATTGCCTCAGAAATACAAGTTGCAAAGATTGTTAAGTGTTACTTTGATACATATTATGTATTAATACATCAACCTCAATCCAATTTATTGTCATATGACCAGCAGGTAACAAAGATGGAAAGTAATGGCCATATTATCCTTTGCATGAACGACAGATAGAAATATTCCTGTGGAAACAAAACTTTCAAGAGAAAGAATGAAAATTAGGGGGCCAGATAGAGCCTATGTGATGCAAGGAGACAAACAAGGAATGGCCAACAAGGTATTTTTTTCATCCTATGATCCCATTTATATATCAAGGCAGAAATGTGTGAAACTTCCTGGATTCAATTACAGTTCCACTTCTATCTAAATCGTATCTAAATTACTACTATGGTGACACTGATTTCACCATGGACTTGAAGTGGAAACCCAGAGTTCTGCTGTTTTACAAGGATGCCCAGCAGTTGCAACAAAGTTGTTGTAACTAAGAGGGAGACCCAAAACACAGAGACAGAGCAATGACAATGGAATGGACCTGAAGATGCCATCTAACTCAACCTTCTGAAGCACAACGGACACTGAATTTGAACAATTTTGCTTAGTTTTGCTGAGCCTTGAAACCTTCCAAGGTCAGAGATTCCACCATGCCCCTCAGGAAGAATCTGTGTCAGTGCCTGTCTGTGCTCATGGTGAAACACAGCATCGCTTTGTCAAGCCAGAACATTGCAGTGATCCTGACTGGCAGAGCACAGTAGACTGAGATGTCAGAGATGCAGACAAGAGCTAAGCTCAGCAGCACTGGACCTGCACTGTGCTGTATGTACAGGGCAGCTCTCAGGTCCATGCTGCACTGCACATAACCAGTGGCTGCAGCAAAAATGCAGCCACCTCGTGGCAAGAGGAGCCTGCAGGCAGCTCCCCCGTGGTACTGGCAACTCTGCAACCTGGGTGGCCAAGCCTTTAGCTTAAAAGGCACCTAGAAGTTCTCATGTGAGCATCCCTTCTGCTTGCCAGCAGAAATGATGAATAGAGTGGTATTCTTCTAAGGAAATGAAGCAATGGCTGGAAGGATCAACAGGGAGTAACCCTTCCTATGGATATAGTCTGCAAGGTGTTCTGTACATAGACTGGAGGCCCATTTGATGCTGCACGACTCAGGGTTCTCAAGATCAAAACATGTAAAATTACCTATACTCTCCTCTCTTTACAGTGTAAATACTAATAAATAGCATTTCCAATGATACTTCACTGTGTCCAAGTGCCTTTCTTATTCACATGATCACAGACCAGGACCTCTGGGTGCAAAACAAACTTCCCAACTTCCCCTGTCTCACTTTGCTGTCTCCCAGGCTCCTGCCATGCAGCTTTGTGAGAAGTCTGGCTCCATTTTCTTCATAATCTTCACTTTGATGTTGGCAGACTGCCATGAGGTCCCTCCAAAGCCTCATCTTCATGCAGTTTTGCATCCCTCAGCCTCTCTTCATAGGTCATGTACCCACTGTTGGTATTTACGGACTTCTAGTGGGATGGGTGAGAGCAAAACTGGATGCAGTGGTTTAGGTGTGGTCTATTAAGTGCTGAGTAAACAGGAATAATCACTTTGTTCAGCCTAGTGGCTACACTCCTGTATGTTACCAGGGTACATTGCTGACTCATGTATAGCATTTCCAGTCCATATCCCCTGCAACTGGTTATTCTGTCCCATAGGAAGGACTTCACATTTGTCCTTTTTGGATTTCATCAATGTTCTTTCAGGTCATTGCTCTGTCCTGCTTAGAGCTCTCTGAAATGTAGCCCTGCCCTTGAGCATATCGACTGCTCCACAGATTTGGTACAATCCAGCTTCAGATCAGTGGCAAAGATACTAAGCAGGACAGGTCCCAGAATAGAATCAAGAGGAACTCCTTGTAACCAGTCTCCAAGGTGGAACATGAACCACTTCTGGGAATAAAACAAAATCAAATATCCTACAGTTCCTCTATTTGTCTGTGTAGCTTATCATTATCTATAAATTCCACCTGCAAATACTTGTGCAGTGTTTTGGTGTACATCACTGATCCATTAAGATGATATAGTATTTATTTGCAAGCTTAAGGTAACCATTTTTTAAAATCACTTAAAATACTACACCAAGATCTCAAACAGGGGACCCAAAGATCCCCTAGTGAAAGCAGTTGTCATAAAGAACAGCCAATTTCTTTATCTCAGTATCAGTACCTTGTATCATTTTCAATCTGACCCAGACATTTTCAGTCTTCAGCTTATCTTTTACAAAGCTAAATAAATTTCATAAGGCAGTCACATCAAACTGTGTTTAAACCATCCAATTTCACACTGAAGAAACTACCTGTTTCCAACAGAGTATGCCTGTAAGGAAACAAGAAAGATTTCCATTTGAAGCTAAAATTCCCTCTTTAAAAGCCTCCTCTTTGAGAACTCTCAGCCATTCTTTTCTTCATTACCACATCCTCTACAAGGACCTCATCCTACTTCAGATCTATGGATCTAAAAGGTCAAGTTGATGACCAATGGGTATAAGAGGTTCAGTGAAAACAAGTCTTTCAAACTATTTAAATTGGCACCGTGTTTGTCTACAACTTTGTCTCCTATTATCACTTCCTCAAATGGTAATTTAACCTGTTCAACACCACTGGTAGCTGTACCTCCTGACTTACATAACTTTAAAAAAAAACTTAGACAAAGTGTTCTTCAGATTTTTTTTAAAGTAGCTTTAAGATGTCTAGGCATACTCTATTAGACAAATTTTAATATATCTATATAAATATTAAAAAAAAAAAAACCACACAACCCCCCCCCCCCCGCAAAAAAAAACGCTAACAAAAAAACAACCAAACCAATGGAACTAAACAGAAAACAAAACTAGAAGGTTCTTTTAAAATAACTGTCATTTAAACCATTTAAACTCCAGTCTTGTGACTACCAGAGGTGAATGGACCAAATCAATTGCTTCCATAATAAGCACCTGGTGCACTCACCTTCTGGAACTATGGGACAACACAAGCTGGAAGTGACCCCAGAGGCCTTCAGCCCAGCTGCATGGTCAGAGTGGGTCCAGGAGCAGGCTACTCAAGGTATTACCCAGCCCAAGTCTGAGTACACCCACTTATTACCATGAAGAGTACAGATATACCTCAAATGCTGTATCTAAAGAAAGAATAATAAAAAAAAAATACAAAAAACACCACCTTCTCACAGGTCCTGATACATCCAGGTAAGTTTATGCTGTAGACTTACAAAGTCAGTCTTGCCACACTGAATAGGAGTTACTAGCAAGAGAAATATAATGGATCTTTACCAACTTTTTATTCTTGCTGAACCCACAAGCACAGGAACAAACCAAACTGGTTCTAGCCTGTGCTTCAGTCACACAGTTTTTACTTATGCATGAAGCACACCATCCACCATTCACTGTCAAACTCCCAGATGATTTACCATGTCTAAGGCGTCAGTCTTCAGACTTGTAGACCTAGCAAATCACACCATGGAATCATAACATGCATCCCCCTCAACAGATTAAAATTGGGTGGGTTTTGAAATAAAGTGACACAGCAAATGCCCCAGCTTTACTGCAAACAGATGAAATTTTAAGATGCACAAGTATATCCAAATGACACAAAGTAATTCATATTGCTATACTGGAAATCACACAAAAAAAACCAAACAAACAAAAAAACAACAACCAAAAAAAAAAAAAAACCAAACCCCAAAAAAAACCACAAAAAACCCCACACCAAACAACTGAAAGCTTCAGTTAAGTAACACCTATAGACTTCTGCTAGACACTACACAAATAAGTAGTAAGTTCCTTCAGGAGCTCATGATCCAAGGCCCTGAACTGCAGCACACCACCCTTCAACTGAGCTTACAGGTGAGGGTATCTCAGTCAGCTTCACACATGCACTGTAACGAGACATAAGGAAGAAAGAGATGCAGAGGAGGGAACAGCAGTCATTTGGAGCTGGCACAGAAGATCACAAAGAAGGGATCTCAAGTCTTTATTCATTGCATTATAACTTTCCCTGATACTTAATTTAGCCCAAAGACTCGGCAGACAACATGAAACCTTTCAATCTGAGCACATGGTTAATATTTATTATTCAACAGAGCAAAGACATAGTGCAAATCTAGTCAGCTCTCCCATACATAAATTTCAATAACAGTGAGACAGCATGGTCAGTTTTTATTTACTGTGTTTTTCCCACACTATTCATGATTTATATGTGCCGCTTCAGCTGCTGGAGTGTTTTCAGTTTGATTGGGGTCACTCTTGATCTTATTTTGATTGAAGAAAGAGTCAAAACATCAGTATTAAAATAAATGGGAGCATGCTACATGTTAGTTCTGACAGCAGGATATGACAAATAAGCAGTGTATGTGAAGAGGTTTTTTATAATGTTATTTTAAAATCTATAAGCTTTCTCCCATGTAACTTTCCAGCATTAGTCTGCTTATGACACTCATATGAAGTATCCTGGACTGACATTTTAGATACTGGTAAAAAGCAGGAAGGAAAAGCTAATTGCCTCAGATTAGACAGAATGACAAAAATGGAACCAGAACACCAGCATCCCAATGCACTGCTCTAATGGCAACTTCCTTCAGCTCTTCTGTGATTATTTTACCTATTGTGCTTTAGTAAAAAAACAAAAACAAAAAAACAACAAAAAACCACACAAAGACCCCAAAACAATCACCAAACAGTTTACATTTTCACTGACCTGGTATCAGACCTCAGATACTTAAATAGAAATTTTTCACAGATCCTGAACCAAGATGGAACTTCAAGAGTTACAGTAAGGGACTGAACACAGCTTTGCTCTGACTGGATCAATCTTGTGAGCAGGGGGGTAGGTAAGAGAAATATCAAAATAGTCTCAACAGACTTTCAGTCTGCTGGACAAGCAAAAAGCTATTAAAAAAATATATATTTTCTAAACTTTATTTTTATACAACGAAAAGAACAATCTAAAGTAATACAAACAAAGGAACAAACACAAAACAGTTCTCAGATAAAAAAGCACAGAGATGCTAGACATCTCTCTTCAAAACAATTTACTAACCATGGGGTTTATGGCATTGCTGTGGCTTCCTTTAACCTGAAACCCCAGAGGTTGTTGTGTCCCCTCCAAAAAACCAATGAAAAAATAACAGAAATCCCCAAACAAAACCCAAGAGAAAACATACATATACTCAAATATAAACTGACAATTGTCCTCAATTCACATTGCAATACAGAATGTTATAATTACACTTAGAAGGAGGATGAGCCTACAAAAAAACTGAAAAGCATATGTATTTGAAAAAGAAACTCAAGTTAATTTTTTGCTGCTTCTAAATGTCAAAAAGCTCTTTGAGACTGAATACTGATTTTTTTTTTCCTGCCATGTCATTCTTTTGCTACGGACTCAGATTTCTGAAGAAAGAAAAAAAAAAAATGTACAACATTCTCAGTCTTACTCACTCTTCAAGAAATACATGGGCACTGGGGACCAGGCGAGACCAAAACAAAAAACAAAAAAGTGAAAAACACAAAAACAAAACAAAAAAACCCACCAAACAACCCACCATATATCAGTGTTTAGTCTGGAACTGATGTTTAGGGTTTTTTCAGCTCGTCCACATGCAGTTTTCTCTGCTTTCATATTTGTCCAGAAACCAGATACTTTCCACAAGTTCCGTTTCTCTAGCACAGCAATCTCACTGTTCCCTCCAACTTTGATTTACAGCTTTTATATACAAAAGATTTCAATTTTGCTTTCTTGCTAGACCAATGCCAAACGCATTAATGTTACATTTTTACCCTCAAACTCTAAGAATGGAGATTAGAAGCAGTCACGTCAACCTGGAATACTCCATCATCAATCTTCTTCCTACTCATAACAGCTCCATAAAGATCTGCTTGATGCTCCTCCATAGAAGCATGAAGCCAGCATGAAGCACTTCTGTTGCATCAGTGTTGTTCAGTTGCATCTTTCCCCCAGTTTCTCCTCATGTACACATGAGGTAAGGGGTAAACGGTGTCCTCTATTTTAATTTTTTCCATTTCTTTAGTGACATCTTGATCTATGCTTCCCTCACTACTATGCTTTATCCGAGTACCTACTTCTATACATTTTTTTCTGTAGCAATTTCTCTGGAATATATGCTGCACTGTGTCTCACTACAGTCACCTTCAACTCAGCTGTGCAGAAACAGCACAGAAGCAAGAATGTTCAACCTCAGTTCTAATTCCTCTCCACAGCTTCCTTCCTGCAGCTGTAGTGAAACATGTATGTCTACATTTGGGGAATAAAAGAGCCATTTCTAGCTATTTCCTTACTTCCAGATAATTAATTTTTGAACTGTGTCTTACTATGTTTAACTTGACACAACCTGGTAGATGCTAAGGCACTGAAGGACAGAGCATGAAACACCTTCCCCTCCTTTCTTCTGAACTACTGTTTCATGTTGAGCTCCTACCTTGGTCTAAAGGACCACTGTCCAAACTGGTCTTTCCTCTCCTATACTCAGTTACTGACCATTGGAGACTGGCACTTAGATTGCAGTTTAAGATCAGCAGGACTGGATCTCACAAGTTACTATAGACTTTGCTTTGCTTTACAGAGCCACTGTCCTTTTATCCAGGTATAAACAGACATTGCAGTGAGCAAAAGGAAGACTCCAAGACAACAGTTTTCAACATGTGATCCAGAAATGCAGATCATCAAAGAATTCTTCTATGGAGTCCATAAACAATTAATTAAAGCAAAAACAAAACAAAAACCCAAAACACTACACCAAGACTTGTTAGTGAGCTTAAATATATCACTCAGACTTACATTCAAGCAGCAGAAAGCTTGGGAAGAAAAATGAGTGTCACAAATCAAAACACACTGAAAGAAATGGTTCTTATACAGAACCAAAGTCACTTTTTAAAAATTATGTAAGTGTTGCCACGGTAAGTTTCAAGTAATTGACTATATTAGTAGACGGAAATGGTATCAATATAAATTATTTGATTTTCTTGCAGGGCTCCAATCATATCCATTCACTCTGTGAATTTAAACCCGCCTTTGTTTAATCTGGGAATGCCCAAGAAGTCCATGGAGAGAAAAGAGTATCCTCTTCACAAATAAACAAAGTCAGACTGTGGTGCCAGCTGTAGCAACTTTTAGGGCATGCATCCATTACATCACACAGGTATATGACATCACTGATAAAGCTTATAAACTCCTGTAAGGTACTACCCATAAAGGAATGAAATTACAGTCAGAGTTAAAACCAGGTATATCTGAAGCATTTGAACTTTTCTAGCTACTTGAGACACTACAGACTGAACTGACAGACTTAATTTTCATCACTCTAATGATACTTTTTTCTAAATGTTTGAAGACAAAGTGAACAAGAGTGGTTCCAACACAGAACTGATATTTTATCACCTTAATTGTAAGATCATCACATTTGTAAAAAACAGGCTACTAGGAAGTAACTAAAGCTGAGCCCTTCATATAAAATGTAAGGCATATCTACATTTATTCTGACACATGCATTATTAGGATGTGTTTCTTCCCTCAGGTCTGGTCCACAGACATAATTAGAGCCTCCTCACTAAATTTGTATTCCATATCGTTCTTATTCTTTTATCTTCTATATGCTTCTTATTATATTTTATATCTTTGTTTTGTTGCACTCTCTTGAACCTCATCTGGCCTGATAAATTTCAATCTCCTTCCCATAAAAACCTCCTCCAGTGGCAGCAACTCGGTTGAAAAGCAAGTTTTCTTGTGAGTTAAAAGCTATCTGTTTCACCTACTTGTGTAAGAAATTATATTTCTCTGCTGCTTTCTAACACTGCCACGCAGTCACACTTTTAAGTAGACCATGAGTCTGCACCTTGGAAATGCCTGAAAGCCGTTCTCAGCAATGTTACAGAATACGCTTAGGTGTTTCGCTCGGGGCCTTTTTTCCTTGTTAAACCACAATGAAAAGACAACGTGCCAAAATCCGACACTGGAAGTTAAGAAGTCCCCGTCCGACTTTCACTGGGGTTTGGAGAACACGCCAGCGCCCTTGTGAAGGCGTCCGGCACCTGTCAAAAGCTCGGGGAGCCCAAGAGGGTCTCGGTACACTTCTGAACCCGCAGTTTTGCCCTTTCTCAGGCAGGTCTGCCCGTCTGTTTGGCTTGGCTCAGCCTCCCACTGGAAGCCTGCCGCAGGGAAACCAGCTCAACGCGAGAAAGCCTTCTGCTTTCCTGCCCTTCTTGCCTCCTTTTTAAAAGGCAGCTCCATCCCCGGCGCTGTCAGGGAGAAGAAACCCAACCGAGCTCAACCCGAATGTCAGCAACTCTCCCCTGCCACCACCACCGCCACGCCACGCACGCAGACCCGCCGAACAGCCCGGTACCCGCGGGGACAGGGACAGGGACACCGGCAGCGAGTCCCCGCGCAGCAGGCAGCGGGACCCGGCGGCCGCACCGAGGGGGAAGGGGAGACGAGGCCGGCAGCCTCCTTCCCCCTCACCGCCTCAATCGCCGCCGAGGAGCGGGTGGGCCGCGGCGGCCAACGGCCCCTCAAACCGTAGACGGAGGCAAAGGAGCTGGAGGAGGAGGAGGAAGAAAAGAAGGGGGGGCGGGAGGGGGGGGGAGGAAGGACAAGAAAAGAAGGAAAATCTGGGTCTCACCTTCCTTCTCGGCCCGGGCCGTGTGGAGGAGCACCGCCAGGGCGAAGCGCAGCGCCGCGCCCCACCAAGCAGCCGCCCAGCTGCCGGTGCGAAGGAAGGGGGAGCGGGGGCAGCCGGGGCAAGCGGCCGCCGCGGCCGCCACCTCCCGCCTCGCCGTCATCGCGCTGCCGCAGCCGGTACGGGTCGGCCGCTTCTCCGGCCGGGCCGCGGCGCGCGCGCGGAGGAGGTCGGGGAGCGGGGCGGAGAGGCGGGGGGAGCGGGGCGGAGCGGGGCGGAGGAAGGAGCGGAGGGAGGGTCGGAGGGAGGGAGGCGGGGAGGGGCGGGAACCCCGCAAAGAGCTGCATGTCCTGACGAGGCTGTCAGGGGAGGACGAGGCGGGGCGAGGGGCGGAATGGACATTCCACGGGTTGGAGGGGGCGGGGTTACCGAGAGAGGGAGGAAGCAGGAGCCATCTTGAGTGTGGGCAAGCCGTCCACTCCCTTGCCTGGGGTAGAGAGTTCGAGTTTAGTTTAGTTGGGGTTTTTTTTTCGGGTTTTTTTGTTTGTTTGTTTATTTATATGTATATATGTGCCTCTAGGGCCTTCTGTGAGGATTAACTGTCTTTGGTGGGGTCACTCCGCCCTTTTAGCGCTCCTTTCTCCCCGCCTCTTGAAGGGTTGAGTTGTCCCTCTCATTGTTTCCTTACGGAGGGTACCGGGGCTTCTCCTGCCCACACTCAAGATGGCGGCGGGGGGTGGTCCGTGTCCGCGGCATTGCGGGGTGCGGGTGTCCATGCGGCGGGGTTGGCGCCGGCAAATGCTGCTTGGGGGCGGTTCTCTCCTGTGTTTTTGTCCTTTTTCACATGTCTTAGCTTCCCGCCCCGTGGCCGCGCTGCTGAAGGCTGCGGGCAGGCTTGTCGGTAACCCTGTCAGTACGGGAATCCGCCCCCCGCCATGCTGGGCTGGGCCGGACCGGGCTTGTCCGCGCAGTACCGTCTCCAGTAATAAAACCGGAGACCAGCGAGGTATCGCATGCCTGAGGCGTAGTGTGAGGCCCTGGGCGAAGGCAAGGGCGTGATAGCAGACGTCCGCCGTTCTTGAGGAAAGACAGATCCCCGTCGTCACCCGCTTCAGAGACACGGGTGGCCGTGGGGCCTTCGCGGAGAAGTGGCAGAGGGGGGAGAGGGTACGCTGTGACATGGACGCGGTTGTCTGTCTGTCAGGGAGCAGCAGTGTTTCGCTGGCACAACGGGCAGGTCCGGCCCGGTACCGGAAGGAGCTGTGGTACCAGGCGTGCCCAGCGGCCAGGCTGCACTCCAAGAGGTGCGAACCGCAGCCGTAGCTTGGCCTGGGTATCAGCTGTCCAAGAACAGGACTGATGCTGCCATCCTGGGTGGCATAAAGACATCGCGGATAAAGTGACAGAGGGAAGAGTTCACTAATGAACTGGCTTGGCTTCTTAGAATAAAAAGTTGTATACATGCATGCTTGGTTCCTTAATCCTTTTCCCTACGTGATCAACATTGGGTTTTAAATGGTTGGACACGTGGTTAAACTTCAGCTGTCTAACTAGCATAATAGATTCTGGATTTTGGAATTTTTGGATTGACAGGAAGCTGAACATGAGCCAGCAGTGTGCCCAGGTGGCCAAGAAGGCCAATGGCATCCTGGCCTGGATCAGGAACAGCGTGGCCAGCAGGTCCAGGGAAGTGATTCTGCCCCTGTACTCAGCCCTGGTGAGGCCACAGCTCGAGTCCTGTGTCCAGTTCTGGGCCCCTCAGTTCAGGAAGGAGATTGAGGTCCTGGAGCAGGTCCAAAGGAGGGCAACCAGGCTGGTGAAGGGACTCCAGCACAAGTCCTGTGAGGAGAGGCTGAGGGAGCTGGGGGTGTTCAGCCTGGAGAAGAGGAGGCTCAGGGGAGACCTCATCGCTCTCTACAACTCCCTGAAAGAAGGTGGGAGCCAGGGGGGGGTTGGGCTCTTCTCCCAGGCAACTTTCAACAAGACAAGAGGGCATGGACTTAAGTTGTGCCAGGGGAAGTTTAGGTTGGATATTAGAAAGAATTTTTTTATGGAGAGGGTAATCAGACATTGGAATGGGCTGCCCAGGGAAGTAGTGGATTCTCCGTCCCTGGAGATATTTAAAAAGAGACTGGATGTGGCACTCAGTGCCATGGTCTGGTATCCACAGCGGTAGTGGTCAAGGGTTGGACTTGATGATCTCTGAGGTCCCTTCCAACCCAGCCGATTCTATGATTCTATGATTTGGGTAGTGTAATAGAGCCAGAGTCTCTAAGGCACTGACTGCTGTACATCCTAACAAAAGATAGGTTTTATTTATGGCTTCTACACTCAATCATAACATAAACGGTTCTTTATTGTAAGAACACTCCAAAGACACCTGGAAATATCCCACACTGTTGTTTTGTTCAACTATGGCCACAATAAACTAGGTTTACTTTCAGGGGAGAAATGGAAATTAGAAGCATAGGGTAAATATCTTCCCAATCACCAGTGGTCATCTCCAGAGACATGTGAGGAGTTAAGTTGAAGGCTTGTGTGTATTTACTGATCTTTCAAACTTGCACAATCTTTTGATTACTGCATTGAAAAAGGACATACATGAATTGGTGACTTAGGAACATGAGTATGTTCACCATTCTCAGAACCACCTCAACCACAGTAAAGGTAAAGCCTGATCACTGCTGTGAGCAAAAGCCCACATGTTGACTTATGTGGGGGATAGGTATGTGCATTAAAGAGCACAATCAAATCTAAGTAAAGAACTCATAAAGACACACAGCAGTGCTGCTGCTTTGTTACAATAAACCCTGTATGGTCTTGATTTTACCTTCTTAACTAGGCTGCTGCTGTATACTCATTACTTTTCTGGAAAAAGTAGTCAGCTATTTTTTCATGTTTCAAATCCTCTCTTGCACATCTGAGCAGACAGACTTCATTGCTCTAATTCGTGCTGTAGAGCATCCTACCCACTAAAATGAATGGGAACTGTAGTGAAACTGAGATGTAAGGATAGCAAAATCTACCATCCTGTAAAAATGGAAATGCCAACTCTTATAAAAGAAAAACAAAAAAATAAAATAAAATAAAAAAAAAAAAAAAAAAAAAAAAAAAAGAGAGAGAGAGAGAGAACAACTGTGAGTCCTACCATTGTGGTATCAATTTTACACCTTACAGCATTAAAATATGGGCAGTTTTTAATTGTTCTATATACAGACTATCTTTTTCAAAAGATATTATTAGATGTGTAGGAAACAAATACCTCTCAGTACATATTCTTCCTTTCATCTTTGTCCAGAACTCCCACTGTTTTCTGTGCAGGAAAAAACAATACAATATGGTTCAATGTCTGTAAATGATAAAGCAAAAAGCATTCTGTTAATTTATTTCTGAATTAATCTGGGTTGTATTATTTCAAACATGTTTGAGACTCTTCATCTTGCTTGGTTTATGCATGCAGTGCGTATAAATATTAACATTTGGATACTGCAGTATTGCTACAGCTTATTGAACATTTTAAAAAAATAAAATTCTATACTAAAAAAACCCCTCAACTTATAATAAACTCTGACAAGACATAGAATATAGTTCTCTGGGAAATGTGCTTTTATTGATAGAAATTGCATGAATACTAAGATAACAAATTTCAATATCTGATTGTCAGTTGAAGAAATGCCCTCTTCCACTGGAGAACATATTGAAAGTGGGGCTCTTACCTGAATTCTTTAGCTATTGTTGGCTTTGCTAGTATGATTACTAAACCAGAGTAAATTTAGTTAAAGACTACAACATTTACTGACCTATGATAGTTTGAAGTATTCCTCCTATGCACACCCAAGTGTCAGCTTCCAGCTGTCAGGGAAGTTAGCTTCATAGGTAATATACATGTTTTTTTCTGTGCAAGGAACCAGAACTGCTAAAATACAGTTGTGGTTTTTGTCCTGCCACCTTTGCTATGGAGGCAGAAACTTCTGGGAGAGAGGCAGCGAATTTAATTAGAAACAATAATCTCTTCAGCTGCTGGTACTCATTAGAGGTTATCTGTCAGACTCCAAAATGTTTGAACCGCCTCATCTTTCCTGCAGTGGGTTGCCTCTTCTGGGGGACACAGATCAAATCCAGGTGATACTGCACTTTAATAAACGAAAAATGTCTTGTGGTGTCCCTTTCACAGGTTTTGCTGGCAGGACAGGAACTCACAGTGGGAAATACAGTCTCTTAAATTGGCACTGGCATTTCTGTCATCGATGTGCCCCAGGTCACTTCCTCTTTGCTTTTACCAAATGTTGACAATGGTTGAAAATAAACCAAACAAAAAGAAATGGGGAGAGAGGTGGCTTTTGGATCATCCCATCAACTTTCCTGCTAGTACAGACCTAATCCTGATGGCTTGTTTATTAGTATTTTTCAAGTTCTTTTAAAAATAAGTTAAATAAAAGAATTCCTACCACCTTCTCTAAAAAATTTGCACAAGCTCTCCAGTGCCAACAAGATTTTCTGACACTTACTCTTTCCCTACCCTCTTTTTATTTACTCCTACTTATTCCCATATGTATAAGCCATATTCCCATATGTATACTATCCCATATTCCCATACATGTATGTAAGTATTTCCTCCCCATCCATAAGGTTTGTATTACCTAAGCATTACCTAGCTGGCAACATGCTTCCATCTACCTCTGCTCTAGCAAATCTAGATGTATTAAGCTCTTTTAACCTTTCTGTATAAAACCACTCCTCCAGATAACTTTTGCTGCTGTTCCTTAATTTGTCTCATTTGCCTTGACATTATGATGGATTGCACAGAAATGATGCACATACCAGCACTGAGTCTGTCAGGGAAATGCTGTCTTTTCAGGAGACAGTTTTCAATAAGTTTGAGCTGCCAAGGTGAGTTTGCATCACTTCAGTGCTTTGCATCACTTGATTGCATTTCTGAGCACCCTAAAACTGGGTTTGCCACCCCCTGGATCTTCTGGTGTGTCTTTTACTTGCCAGTACTTTGCAGTTCTGGTACTCGGCTGCACCTGGGTGCTGGAGGCAGCCCTGCAGCAAGGGCAAGTGACTCAGGGCTCCACCCCTCTGCCTTCTTGTCCATGCCAGCTTGAAGTCACTGAAGGGCCTTGTTTCCAACATGTTATTTATGGCATTATGAAACTTCAGCATGAAGAAAACTGAGTAGCTATGATGTATTGAGGTCTTAATGTTTAAGATTGTCTATGTGATTTATTTTCAGTGAACCCTCATTCCTTTTTACTTAATTACTTTGTGTTCTAGATAAGCAGTGGTAAATTTATTGTTTTATTATTTGTTTTACTTCTGTTTTCTGTTCACTTAATCACTCATGTGATCATACACCTATATTAAAATCCAAGATATGTCATATAGTTTTTGTTAACCCATTGAGTAAAAATGTCCTTCGTTTCTTCAAGAATTTTACGTTTTATCAACTAAGTATTATGATTCCTAAGTTATTTTCTCAGAGGAAGGGGTATCACCTTCTGATCAGGCTCATCATTTATGGTACACAGTATCCCAAGGAAAGCCTGCATTCAGCTTTGCCATGATAAAAGCCATGACACTGTGATTTTAGTTTAGCAATTTCCTCTAATAAAAGAAATTATGAAGTATTTTGCTGGCATTAGTGGTAGCTGCAGTATCACTGTGAACTATGATGTGAACTGTTGCTGTGGATACATACCTGGGAAGCTCCATGCAATGAACATCAGCTTTATTCATCTGATGGCCACTTCACATTTCCCTACTGCTACATAAGTGTCACACAATTACAGGATCATAGTCCGTCTCTCCGACTGTGTTCCTGGAACAGGCTGGTCTGATCTGGGATAATGTAATTAGTTGTTTCCAGCATATAGATGTGCTACATAAAAGGTGAGGGCACTCAGAGCAGGCTGGCTAGAAAAAGGTGTTGTATACTGGAGTATAGTGACAGCAGCTCCCCGTGCTGAGTGACAGAGCACTGTTACTTGACCTAATGCAGTGTCCTTGTGCCCTGTCCCCTGTGGTTCTATACACTGGAACACAGGGAGCTTGGGAAATACAGCACAAAGGGCTCAATCCCACCACAAAGGCCAAGGCAGCAAAAGACTTCAACATCAGGTTAGCTTAGTGCATGACAGCACTGTCAGTGAAGGGGACTGCTCCCCTTCAGCCATCTATTTGTTAGGTGCCTTCCTGTTATGGTCCAGACTTTCCAGACCCATTCCCCAAGAGAGCAGCAAGGCTCTCTTGCCAGCACAGTAGCATTGCCTTCTCAGTGTTTTGCAGCCTGGCACAATTTCTGGTATAGCTGGGAGGTATTCTGGTGTGACAGCAAAGTGTTTGATACTTATTTTCCTCCTACTCCACACATACCCAGCAGCACTGGGTCTTTGTAACACAGGACTTCCCTCAGTTATAGTCTTGTAGAAAACCCCGACTGCTGACATGGTACTGTACTGTGTTACCCACGGTACCGTGCTAGATACCCAGTTATTACATTGTAAATTCTGTGTGTTGATTTTTCTGCTGGAAGAGGGATGCAAAACCACTCTTGACTGTATAAGCAATCCACTGATGCTTTACAAAGACAGAGAAAGGAGGAAGAAATAAAAAACAAATGGGCCCAGAGTGCTGACCATCGAATATGTTGTTGTGCCCAAGGATATGCAGACTACATTCCTGAGTTCCTAAAGCTTTTCTGGTTGTTGAGTCTTCATTGTAAACCTACTCTTTCAGCTAAAAGGGATTCTTCCAAAATTATTATATACTCAGCTTTTTGATGAGCACATCCAGCAACATTGCAATGATGTGCCAGTGCCAAAGGGTATCTGTGCCTGGACAAAAAGCTGCTAATACTAAAACTGGTGAAGTCTGAGTGATTTTCATGGCAGTTTGAAAAGGATCAGCACACTTGATCATTTATCCATTTGTCTCCATGCAGATTCAAAAGCCCAGACAAGAGACACCTCCTTCTTAATTTTTTGGCCAGAATTTATTCGTCCTCTGATTATCTGCCAATGCGCATGGAACCCAGGTATCTCTGTGGCATAGAAGGACATTTTTGTAAGGTGCTGTTCGTTTCAATTCACAAGCTGAGTAGAGGAATAGATGAAACATGCAAAGAGGGCATACATCAAGGTGTGTGGATTCCAGTTGCTGCCTGAGCCCCTGGTCCTCAAAGAACAAAGTCAGAGTGATCTCCACATGAAGAACAACTTGCAGGACAAGGCAGGATGAAATTCTGATTGTAGAATTTGACTAAATGCCTTAAAATTTGATAGCATCATCCACTTCTCCCTTGTGGTGTGCTTGTGGTGTGTCTTCTTTGCCTTTTTAAAATCTTTCTTCTGGAGGAGTTTGAATGGTTTTGATGATTAGCTTCTTTTCTTTGCCCTTCAGATAGCTCTAGATATTTTCTCCATCCTAACTGAGTCATATGCTACATGATATAAAGACTTGAGTAGGTGGATGTCTGGATTTTCCTGTCCTTTCAGGTAGCCAATGTTATCATTAGTACTGGCATTCTGAGTATAGGCTCTTGGGTGTGCACTTCTTTTTTGGTCTTTTGCTGCCTCTTTCATTTCTGCTTCTGGGTTGGGTTGTATAAATGATGGCTCTTTACTGTTGTCTGACTTCCCCTTTGCTACTGTGGGTAAGCATCTCTTTCAGTTTTGCATGTTAAAATAGGACAAAAATGAGACCAAAAGCTAGTGTAGGCTCTCGTGGTGCAGCTTTGGAAAGACCTTCCTTGGTGTTGTTGCTGTGGACTGATTAACATCACTTTGCCATGTCTCTCAGTGCATCTCACACTCACTGAAGGCTCCCAAGAGGCAATACAGAGATTTTTATGGGTGATGGTTAGCCCCAAGGTCCATGGACTGTATTAGTAGAATCATCCAACACTCTATTCCCTCAGCTCTCACTTTGATTTGTGACCTCCCCACATTTTTTTTTTTTTTAATGTGTTGTGCTGTCCTTTTCACACTGTAGTCTCTGGGGGATCTGCAGAGCTGAGACAGGGTGCACATGAGCATTGTCCCCTCCTTTTTACCTTTCAGAGGAACTACCAGGTCTGCCAGGGCAGAAGAAAGAGATGTGGCACCAGCTGACTGGGACAGGAGTAACACAGCTCCTGCGAGAGGCATCAGTAACAGCGTGGGGCTGAGCATTCCCACAAACGGGATATAGCCAGTGGTTCAGGAATTGGCTGCTGTTCCCAAAGCTGGCTCATCCTAACTTGCCTAACATGTCTTCCCATCCTACAAAACTGTATCTAGCATCTATCAAATCCCAGTCTGTATGAGCTGAGATATGGCTGAGTGTGAGACATCCCAGTCTTTTACTATACACTAGGGTACAAAACAGATTCAAAAGATGAGGTGCTTTCCTGCAACAGGTTGGAGGGCCAAGGAAGCCTGAGCTTAGGCTCTGAATAAGTAGTTGATTTTCTTGAAGAAATTTATTTTCAATAGGAGCCAGCTACTCTTCTTCCAGATGCTGCTTTCCCATCAACAATTAAAAAGCTGTCAGTCTTGACCATCCAAACTGAGGTATAGACATCTGGACATTCTCCATCAGACCAGGGGTGGAATTTTACCTAACAGAAAAACCAGAAGGGACAGTTGAGAGCCCTAGGTAGACAGTATTTTGGCACTGTCCTCTCTGGAGTATTAAAGGACCTCAGGTCTTATGTTGGCATGGATGCATGTCCCACTCTGCTGCTTTCCCACTCTTACACTTTGAGCTACCAGGATGCAGGACAACACTGATATGAAAACTGAAACCACAGTGATCTGACACTGTGTGCTCATTTATCGTAACACCTCTCTCTGCAGGATTTACCAACACATCTCTGAGCTTTTGGTTAATGCAGCTACCTAATATCCAGGCCAGTCTGGCTTATGTCCATCTGATAGCTCAGATCACAAGCAACTGCATGCACTGCTCTGCAGGGACATTTTTGGTTAGTTGCAGTAGTCAGTTCTCACAGGGGCTTCTTGGCAGTCATAGCACAGTGAAAGCAAATTGCTCTTGTGACAATAAGACTCAATATATATTTTTATGTTTCATATTATATTCCATATAATCTCTTATTGTTCAAGTAAAATGCAAAAATGACAAGACTTGAAACCAAAAGAGAAAAAAAATTAAATTGGAACAGTTCTTATCTATGACATATTTTAAATAAATTTGAAATTAAATTAAGCTTTTAAAAGACAAATTAGTTTCTTGTGTCCCCAAAACAAACAGTAAGCAACAAAATCCAGATTTCCTTGCGCAGAAATGATTTGGGTGGTGAACATGGAGGAGAGAGTCTTAGACAGCTAAGCTGAATAAAGTACATTTGCAAGTTCTTGAAAAACCCATGTAAGAGGGAGTCCCGCAGAGACTGTGAACTATGACTCAACTTGATAAGATTTTTATAGGGGAATAAAAGACATAACCTATGATCTTGGTTGCTGTGATAGAAAATTGGGTAATAAATGATCCTGTTAGTGTCTTAATCATAGCTTATACAGAATTTTCTCTTGCCAACATTCCTCTGCTTTAAAATGTACTTTGACATGACGTGATTGCGTGACTGTCTCAAGTGAGCTCAATCACTCTTCCAAGTGGAGGAGTTTCCTTGTAGACCACCAAAGTTGAACATGTTGAAAGAAAGGGACTAGATGAAAAGCAGCCAAGGGGACTTCCTAGGAAATTGTGGAGACAGCCATCATCATCCTTTCATGGAAACACCAGTAACAGAAACATCCCCAGAGAACCATTTGGGCAAGCAATGATGACAGATGGGTCTAGTGAGTTCAGCTTCTTCCTTAAGCAATATCTGCTGTTGTTGGAAGTATCTAGAAAGCCACTCCACACTTAAAAATGAAAAAAACAAATTGCAAGGAGAAGAAATAAAGATAAATTAAGTTCCAATGTACATCGCTGACATGATAAACTGCATTTTACTAATAAAGCTGAATGAAAGTGTTGCATAGCAGCAGTCATGATAGTTAGAGAGCAAAGTATCATAAGCAAGAGTCTAAGCACAAGGACTGGTCATGTCCAGAATTTGCAGGTATTAAACTCTTGATACTGCTCAAAACTATTTTATTTATTTTTTTTATTATTTAATCATAATTTTATTACTTATTTATTTTTTACTACCTCTTCTGGTTTGCCTGCACATCCTTCCTAAAATATGGGAAAAGCAAAACACTTAAAAATGTTGGTAAGGGAAGCTTTGTTAGATTCTTGTGTTGTTTATAAGTCTTGGGATCTGTTTAAAGTCAGAAAACTGAGATACAAAATGGGTATTCTGACTGCAAGGCAGGAAGAGGCAACACCAAGGCTTTGAATAGAAAACCTATACACTTATAAGAAAATACATGAGAAACCATATTTTTGAAACTACAATCCCTAATAAAAAAAAAAAAAAAACAACAGACACCTAGTGCTACAGTGCCATTCTGTTAAATTCTCAAACTTGTCACTACATTTGGTTATTGATAAAAAACTTGGAACCCTAATGGCTACCCCTATAGAAAGCTGTGCAAGTTTCTGGAGCACAAGTGAAAACTGAGTTATTTATGGTTTAACATTTCATGCTTCATATCTTTGAAACTGGTGTAATTCTTAGCTCTTCAAAATACAGGGGCACCAGTTTCATTTTTGCAAACCTACACATTTAAAGGAGGGTGTTTAAACAGTGTTGGCAGCTTTGTATTTCTAAATGTTAGCGTTCTGCCTTTCATCTAAATAAAGAAAGCAGGATTTGCAGTTGAAAATTCAGTTTGCAAGCTCAAAAAATACCGTTTAAAAATATGTGGAAAACCAGAAATGCCAATTAAAAATACGTGTCATAATTGGACCGTAATGTCTGCTTGACTGTTACTGTTACCAATGCAGTTGCTGCAGAAAGCAGAGTCAGGGCCAAGTAGAGAAGCACAGGAATTAACTTTTAGCTACTCCAGCAGGGCAGAGCCCTGTGAATCACACTAGGAAGCACAGATGAAATCCTCCAATGTAAACATCATGCAGGGCTGGCACTAGTCCTCCGTGCACCCTGTGAGGACTGCTGATGTGGCATTCCCCAGGCACACATTTGCTTTGCGTAATTGCAGGCAGTGGTTCTCAGGCACCGGAGGCCTAAACGTGGATCTTCACATCATCTGCTTGGGGTGAGCAAGAATAGGTGGGGAAAAGCAAATTCTGAGCAGAGCTGTGGGCTCCCAGGGCCATCTCATACACCTCTTGTGGTCACTGCTCTCTCTGGAGATAGGGTATCTTCACCCCAGCACACCAATGTCCTACCCATGCATCTAAGCCCATGGAGACTTGTGTGACCCATCCCAGACATGGGTCCTGCTGGACCTGCAGAACTGTCTTGCTGTCATCCCCTTGGGGTTTGCCAGCAGTTTTCTGCTTCAGTGCAGAGTGCTGAGGACCCATCTCCATTTTCACACCGATGTTTAACTTGCTGAATCAGGATTCCATGAACTGAGTCAGACCTGGTTCCTGGTGACTAAAAGCAGACACTCCCTTCCTCCCAGGCAGGGGTAGATCCTTGGTGCTTTCAAGCCCTGTTCAGTCAGGCAGCTGCAGGACTGAAGCCCAGATACACTCCTTTCCCTCACAGAGCAAGTGGTGACAGATAAAGCCTTACTTCAGATGGCTGGGGTTTTTTTATAGAGCATTGTCAATTTGCAGTCTGAACCTTATTTATTTATGTATGTATTAAATCTGTGTAGTTATATGATCATACAGGATAATCCCTGCACATACAGATTCTTTAGTTTACAGGACTAATCTCCTCAAATTGAGTCTGGGTGGGGTACAGGTGAAACTCCTGATTTTTCTCTTAGTCAGGTGAGATCATATGTGGAGTAAAGCAAATATCTTAGGAATGCTTTTAGCATTGATGACTTTATGATAGGTAGTTTTATCTATGTAAAGCTGTCTTCTACCAGGTAGTTTTATCATTCATATGTAGAAATCTATGACTTAGAGGGGCACTCTGAGTAAAAATTCTGGCCCAGCTTCCACTTGCCTCTCCTCACCCATCATAGAAGGTGTAATATAATACAAACACAGCCATTTACCACTAAGACAAACATGTAGCCTCAATGCCAGCTGCCCTTTCCAACTTTTCCCTATTTTATTTAGGAAGAATTTAAGAGTGTTAGCAGTTTGTTCATGTTGTAATCCCTGCAGTTGCAGGAAGCTCACCAGTCCTCACAGACTCCATCATAAGATTGCCTGCTCAAGTGTGCAGGACACCCTGCATTCTTCATTCTAGATTATCAGTGAGACAAAAAATTTTGTTCTGCCAACAAGGCCCATTTTTTAAATGCAATTTATCTCTTGAAAGCTTCTGTGCAGAAGGCAATGACCTCTCCAGTGAATTAAACCTTCTTAGATAATCTTCTAACAAAGCTTCAGAGATCTTTTGTCCTGGACTGGATTTTCCTCTTGTGGGTTTTCTTGGCTGTCTTTAGTTTTCATATATTGAATTAGATAATTTATTATCCTCTGAAATATTTCTGGCATATGCATGAATAAGAAAGATACTCTGCAGAACTTGTAGTCATTTGTGCTCTATTCTAATTTGTCAATGTCAATGTAACTGGATGACCCAGACTCCCATTCAAAACCAATAAGACATTCTGCTCTTGACTGAAGGAAAATGTGACCTTATTTTGAATTGCATTTGTTATCCTTATTGCAAATCTTTGATTCTGTTGTTGGGAAAAGATTTTTTGCTGTTGTTTTGTTTTGTTTTTTTTAATTTAGTAGTTGCAGTATGGGAAGTTCAAGATGATGTGTATGCTGTCAGTCCATTTTCTACCACCTGATGTGATCCCTCACTGTTATCCACTGTGACAAGAAAAAAAAGATGCAAGGGTACATTGTGGTGTGCCATGTGATACTACACCCATTTGTATTGCTCAAATCTTGAGGAAAATGGGAAGTATTGGAGCTTTAGTTTCTATTCTTTGTCCTCTGTGAATGTTTCCCTAATATATAGACAAAGAGGGATTTTTCACACTTCTTTGCCATGACATGCTGTGAAACGTTTGGCAATTGCCCTTAGGGTCTAAATCCCATTTTCTGTTCTTACTTAGAGCTCAGTTTTTGATGCCATGTGAGGCAGCATCCTGACAAGGAGAAAGCCTGACAGCACAGCAGTAGTTTCAAATACTCCAACAGGTTCTCACTTAGGCATAGTATTGCACAATGACCTAGTTAAGAGCTATCACAGGAAGCAATTAATCTTTGTCAATCTATACTTACTTTAAAAGCACTTGGACCCTGAAGAACTCCCTGAAGTCAGATCTCTTCCTGACAACTTTCAGCGAAGGGGTTCAGTTCTGCTCCAGAGCACATTTACTCACTTCAGTAGATCAAAACTCCTTCAGGGTTCCTGGATGAAGGTGACTTTCAGTACAATAGCAATAGAAATACTGATCATACATCATAATCAAATTTCAGACACCAAATTGGATGGGAGATTGGTTTCTTCCAGTGTCTACATCATCCAGTAGCTCCTGGTGTTACTCTGGCACCACGTTTTCTTCCCTTACAGTTCCTAACTATTTGTTGTGGATCATATTTTCACCAAATCACAATCCTTGTGAGCTGTTGATTTCTGCAGAAAGCAGAAGGTGCCTGGACAGCTCTTCACTCTGGTCATCATGTGCCGACATCTCTGCAGCTCCTGCCTTCATGGTTGTGGCTTCCCTCTGTTTGGGCAACTCTACCTCCTTTGGCATTTGTCTCTACATCATCTACAAATACCATCTGGCCTGGGACCCCTTTCAGAAACATCTTCTTTCATCTGACCCGTGGGGTTGCCTGTGAATGCATTACACTTGGGCCTCCAGCTCTTCTGTCACTTCACTAGAAATTATTTCTTTAAATGCTGCAACTGTTCTAAATGACTCACCCTGACACTGGGAATTCACAGATGATACCTTTAAAAAAACAACCTGATTTCTCTCTCAGACTTTATAGCTTGGTCAGTAGCCTGTCGCTGTTGTTATGAGCGATGCTCTTTTCCTCAGCTAGCAAACTAGGGGTTGCCTTTGTGTAAACTCTTTTTAATATAAATGTTAATATAAAAGTTGGCCTTCCCCTTGGGCATGCAGTCTCCCTATATTACTCATTCCAGATTCAATACACAAAGTTCTGCCTCATTTAAACCATCTTCTGACTAGAAGTAGAGGGAAACCCCCACCCAAAGCTTCCTCAATGCAAATAACTGCCTCTGTGGAAGTTGTCCTATTGCTACTTTTTCATTTGTCTATTTGGTACTTCCAAAGAGCCACGTTTCTGCTTTTTTTGTGTACTTTCATATTCTTCAAGAAAAGTTTTTATAAGGCTCTGCTTTGCAAGATGCACAGCCTACATATTAAAAATTTTGATAAAAGGCTTTGGCTTGCCATCCAGAAACACTGTCAATATTCTGTCTTGCTTTATCTTTACCCTCAGAAAGTATTAGTGCAGTGGCTGGAAAGCCCTCCTACTCCAAATGTCTTCTTAGAAGAAATGCTTTTTCTGTTTCGAGCCCGTTGCCACAGGTGCAAACTATGCAAAGGCCACCAGGGAAAGGCAGTAACATGCCCAGTGTAGAGAGCAGCATTGCCTGGCTTCACTGCTGCTGGCTCAGAGGCAGCAATTACAGTATTAAAGCTGCAAAGCATGTTATTAATAAAAATACAGCACCATCTTTTGGAGGAGGTGCTGTCTGGCCTAATAAGTTTAAACTACTTATTCCCTCACCTAACTAAGAAGAGAGCAGGGACTGGGGGCTGCAGCCTACAGGCAACCGAGCTGCCAGAAAGGTAATAAAGTCATGCAGTTTTTGTGCAGAGGAAAGCTTAAGTTAAGGCAGCAAAGAGACACAAAACTCTTCTTAACTTGAATATGGCCCTTGAACTGGGAGCTAGACCTGCAGAGTCCTGCTTTTAGGTGAGCAGGCTTGCTGCTGATATACTTGTCTGAGTAGACAAACAGCAACAGAGGCAGTTTGCCAAACACTTGTCCTTGTTGTCAGAGTGAAAGAGTATTTACTCACACCTCTGCCAATTTGGTTTATGGTTGCTGTGTAGTCAAAGATTAGTAAAATAATCTAAGGCTCTGATCCAGGTGGGTTTCCACTACCTTTGCAATAAAGCTCTTCTTTGAGAAGATTTTACTTGAGACTTTGTCTCTTTGCTCTTTGTCTCAAGTAAAATCGATGTTCTTATGAAGATTGACATTAGAATGTTAAGTAAGGGGGTTTTGTTCTCTTTTTTTTCACTTCTTCACAGGAAAGAAAGGCCTTTAATAATTTCTTACAGTGGTAGTACAATCTCATTAAACTTTGTAAGCTTTGTAATGTAGAATTACTTTTATATAGTACAATAGCTGACATGTAACAATAAACAGCATTATTTTATTATTCCTGTGACTCACTTGACATCAGCCCACATTTATTCAGACTTTGAGGAGCATATCAATGGTTAGGGACATTTTCTTTAGTTGCCAAGAAAATTAATATTTTAGCTCATTTTACTTATGGTGTGTCTCTACCATTGTAATAACGTTCAGACACTTAGGGCAAAAGTCCTTTCAGAGGCCCATGGCTTGTGATCTCAGATTTGTAGGCAGCAGACAGCTATTTTATTCATACACGTCTTTAAGGGAACTAGAGTTAGTAATGCTGGTAAAATAACAGATGCTGAATGTAACTTCCATGTGATCAGGTAATTATAGTATGAGCATCACCTGATAACTTTGTTGTTCTCTTGTACAGCCCACACTCTGATAGTTTCAAATATTTGACTTCTTTCTGCTTCTCCCAGGGTATCAGATGGCTCTAAACCATGAGTGCGGTCTAATAGGCTCTATGCAGAAGGCTCTGCCCTTTTTCTTTCCCTGAAGGGGAAATTACTTAGTAAGGAGGCCCTTCTGGGCTCATGAATAGAAATATGAGATGCATGGCCAGGGACCCTCTATCTGTGCCTACCTCCTTCTTGCTGAAAGTTTTCTTAATTTTTTTTCCATCCTTGTGAGAATTATTGATCCCCTGTTGCCAAAGGTATCTGAGATCGGCCCAGCCATCTGCCATGCCTCTGGGACTGCCGTATTACATCTCCTGTCCCTTCAGCCTAACTCCAGTGTTTTCCTTTTGCAGAGGAGAGAAATGGTCCTTCTGCAGCCTCCAGATCTGATCCCGTCACACCTGATAATCTGACTGCCTTCTGCTTACCTAGTGTACAGTAAATTTCTTATCAGAAAAAGTCTCTGACAAAAGAGGAACCCGGGTGCTTATATGAGGAAAAAAAGAGACCTAACTAAAAAAGCACTTATTTTCTAAGGTGATCAAGAGATGAGTCATAGACAGTTCCTCTTGTTCATTCTTCTAGCTACTAGACATTTCTGTGAGTACTATATACAAAAAAATAAGGATCTAAATGCTTCATGTTGCTGAAGAATTGATAAATACATGATTCAGTTCTTCAATGTGTTCCATTTCTGTGAAGTCAGGAGTGAAGAACAAACCCACCCATATTGTAAAAATGATAAAAGAAATCACTTAAATGCCACTATTTGAAGTGGAGGAAAGGATACTAGCTACAACAGGGAGATAGTTTTTTTCTGGGTTCTCACAAAGTTGTGCTTTCAGCTTGTCTTCCTCTGATGATTTCCTGTATCTCCATTGTCCCACCACTTGTTGTGCTTGACTGCTGAACAGCTTTTGGTCACAGGCTTCTTTTAACTAAGCACACACAGCTGAAGTTTTCATGATGGTTGAATTTTTTAATTGGAAAAGACTCAAGACAAATATGAGAGGCCACCAGATCCCTTCCTGTCATCTGTAAATAATTTGCAAAGACTACACAGAATATTGTAGATGTCAAGTCTTCAGTAATCTTAGAAGGAGAAAGGGAAGATCCTAGTGTAAATACCAAGTAGTATATAATATCTGTCCTTGGAGATCAACATGCCAATCAAACTGAAAATATGCACTTTAGTATAAAACCACCTGCATCTTTAGTCAACTTTAGCTGATTTTTTTGCAGACTACCATTTTTGCCAGAGTGCAGTTCAACCCTGAATGTAAGGTGACCTCTCACTGCCTCTTCTAGCAGGAAAACCAAAACCAAAACCAACCAAACTATCATTGTTGATAAAATTCCCTGAGTTATCATTGCAACCCAGAATGATCCTACCTCTCATAAGCCACCCCCCATGCCTGATGCTGTCAAGAACAGTAATGTGGAGAAGGAAGTATGCTGCTTTTAAGAGCTGGGGTTGTTCTTAGACGAGGCAGTCACTGGTTCACTGTGAAGTCAAGAAAAAGCCAACAAATAAAAGTTTTGCCTCTTTAAGTCTTGAAGGGTATTTCCAGGAGAATTTCTGGAGAGGAGCATACAGAAATTACAGTAAAGACCTCTTGAGTAAAGAGCATGTGGTTTTGTGCCTATGATACATGGATAATGACATGAATGCTACCTGTAGGCAATTATGTAGTTTATGGGATTCTAGAACGTGACCCATATATTAATGGAAATAATTATAGCAATAATGAAAGGTATACCTTACATCTAGATCCTAGGATCAACAACTGTGGGAAACCACAGCAAGTTCAGAACTGGGTTTGGTCATCAGATGGTAGAAGAAGGAACCATGAGCTACTGATATTCCTTGTGAGCAGCAGTGCCTTTGGCTAGCATTTCAGGATGCTATTAAAAGCATCCTTTGAGATCCTTTTGAAACATTTGATAGATTCCCAAAAGTAAGTACATTTATGTCCAACTTTATCCAGGAAATAAGGCAACTGGAGACAGGAATGGCTTTCCTATATGCAGCCAGCCAGATCCCATGTGGAAGATCTGCCTTCTGTTTCTGAGCATCGCTTTGCTCTCTTTGCAACTTGTGACTGCAATGGTGAAGTTGAATTTGTGGCATAAAAGCTCAAATGGAAAAGTGCATATTACTTCCAAAGGCTGGCTAAAAGTCCTGAACATGGTACATCTATCCCAAATTCTACACAGACAGAATGTTTTCACACAAGATATCTTCTGAAAATTACTTTGTTTACTATAGATGATTTATGATTTAGGCTTCAGTTTCTTTGGGAAAAAGATTAATGCTGGTAAGAGTCTAAATGCCCAGGTTTCCAAGAAGAAGTAATTTTTCTCTCCCTCCTTGTCTTTATCGTGGTTCCAAAATCTGGACGAAAAGCCCTCACATCATTTTGATAGATTTGTTTAGCTAGAAAAAATTTACTGTATGTAATAACAGCTTTGAACAGAAAGAGTACTCAGTTTTTAAAAATTTTGCAATTCTTGTGACAGATCCAAACGTCTCAGAAACTCCTGTAGACATTTTTCAGATGTACAGTCCTGATTGCAGCCATAATTGTGTGATTGCCTGGATATAGCTATAGCATTCAGACGTCTAAAATACATTTGCTGGGGGTGATTTCTCTTGACTCAGTCAAGTAGATCATAAGGTACCCTCTGAAAACAGAGAAGCCAATATGAAGTTGTTTTGTTTGGACCTATGTCCCGGCATTGCACATGGCTAAATTGCTCAGTACCACATGAAAACATAGCTCTGAACCACAGGAGAAAAGTCATGGCTTAAGGATGTATTACACATAAATGAGGATGACATGGATGGCTTGACAGCTTACAGATGCTGGGGAGGAATACATTTCAGGAAGGCCAGGGTTGTAGATCATTGCCTGGCATCTCTTCAGCTCTGTAAGCTGTTCTCTCTGCGATGGGGTTTTAGAAAGGAATGTTGTCAAGGGAGTTTTTACACTATGACTAAAACTGCTGACTTTCCAGCAGGATGTTTAACCTCCCGTTACAGGTTCAGTGCTTGCTTTATTTACTAATGCAGCCTCTAGTTGTTAGGTGGCAGAAGATCTGGGGTAAACATTCTGCCTTGGGAGCACATGTGTGAGCAGAGAAAGTACCATCTACCCTGCATCATAGTTACTACTCCAAAGCAGCAGGAAAAGCTCTCATTTGCAGCCAGGGAACAATTACAAGGAAAGAGCATGAAAAAGAGTTGAAGTTCAATGTCAGCTTTGATACCATCAGAAAAATTACATGGAATATCAGGCTACAATGTAACTTCTGTTATGTTCACCATGCTGGGAGAATCTGGACAGAGTCTACTGCAAAGGCAAAAGCTGCAGGGATTTCTATGGCCATGCAGTTCTGCTAGAGAGTCAGGAGATTGACTTGGGACAACTACAAAGCACACCTTTTGCTGTATGGCAACAAACTACCAGCCAGGGGTCAAAATCTTACCTGCAATTGCACCAAAATATTATTTTCAGTGAAATAGTTCATAGTCAGTCCTTGCTCTGAAAGATCAGTAATACTTAAATGGTAGCAATTTCTTAACATCACAGAAATGCCAAGTTTCTTTCTAGATTATATTTTCTAGTGGCAAGAATATAGCTCAAAATGCATAAAGTCAAATTGGGGAACACTTAAGCACACGTAAGCATTGCTAACTGCTGCTGTGGGTTTGGTTCTGTCACTGGCTGTGTTCTCAGGACCTGTATGAGTGAAAAGATTTTATCTTGAATCCCAGCTTTCTGAGTCATGGAATTTTATGAGATTCTTCCCTCTTGTCCTTCCCCTCCTCTCAAAGGATGATGTTGGCAGCCGTCATGGAAATATTTAAAACCACAGGCTTCATGAAGCCTGAAAAAAAGAGAAAGCAAATAAAGCCACCTTTAATATGTATATACAGACACATGCATACACCCATAGGTATATGTATATAAGGTATGTATATAAGGTATGGATGGGTGTGTCCATATGTATCTGTCTATCTGTATGAAGGGAGGGAGAGAGAGAGGCAAGGACTTAATTTTTGGTTTTGTTTTGGGTTTGTGGGGTTTTTTTGTTTTTTTGAAAGTTTGAAAGCAATGCCAGCACTCAGAAAAAAAAAAAATTAATAAAAAAAAATAATTCGAGAAAGTTTGAAGATACACAGCTGGTTTGGAGAAGATTCAGCACACTGATAGACTAGGTCCTTTAGGAGACAGCTTACTTCCAGCTGGGTTTTGTGAGCAATTGATGCACTTGAGCAGCTTTTCACATGGATGGAGGCAGTAGTCAGCAGGGAGCATGAGCTACCTGTGAAGGAGCACAAGAGCTCCAGCAAGAGAGTCTGGCATCCTGATACTGCACTTAGTGTTCTCCCTCGTGGCTGTCAAGTTTGCATCATACTTCATGAGGTCATAAGCTAAGGATCCAAAAATTACATTCCTTCTCATGAATAAGCTTTAGCATGATCTGGAATGACTCATCAGGTTAAAGGCTTGTCAGGCCAAGCTATTTCTGAAAATATGCCTTTAAATACTGGCTGAGTTTTCTGAGAAGACAATTTTGTACAAAAAAGCATGAAGCACTGCATCCAGTAGGCATTAAATATTTAAGTACATACTTGTCAAATTTGTAATTCTATATGCTATAGACTTTATTTATCTTCTTTTTTTCTAAATTCCAAAATAAATCTTAAAGCAAAAACAAATACATAAATGCTGTCGAATATTCTTAGCATCCAGTATATTCAGACCTATTTAATTAACTTGTCAGGCTTGCTTTTCACCCAGCTCTTTCTGTGGTTATGACAAATTATATCTTCCAGATCTGATTATTCATTAAATGTCTACTGTGAATTTCAGGCTCCCTTATGCTTAAAATACAGTACATGTTTAATGGGATTAAGAATTAAAATATGTTCCTGAATTTTATTTAATTTATGACTTAAAATCACAGCATTCAAATTCTAAGGATGCTACAGAACACATTAACTCTCCTGAACTAATTAACTTCTGTAATATTTTTTTTCTGCAGCACATATATTTTCAGACCTGAAAGAGATGATTGGACTGTTTATTACCAAGATTATCTTGAAAGCTTTGTTTTTATTTTGGTGGTGTGCACATTTTAATCCACTTTAAAGTAAATTATGAATGCCTCATTGCATTTATCAGAAAGATTCAATGATGAAATTAAGCATTTATTTTAGAGTCTTTTTTCCCACTGTTTCTTCAGTGGCATAATAAAGCTTGGGAAGCTTGTTGCAGGACTTTGAAAACATGAATGTCTCATTGCTGAGCTATAATAAACTACCAAGATTTTGCTCTCCTGCAGCAGGGGAGTAGAATTAGAGTTGAGATTTGCAGAAGCTGCTGCTCAGAAACCCCTGAGCCTTTCCCAGTGAACATTAATGGCTTCAGAGACATTCTCATGCCTGATCAGACTGATCAGAATTGTGTTGCACAAATTGCTGAGGGTACCTTATTTTCATACGCCTGTTTCTCTGGAGAAAATTATTTTACATTATGGCTGAAGCTGCTGCCCAAGCATTTACACACCATTTAATCATCCTGGACATGAAGATTAGATTTATTTTTATACTTATTTAGTTAGTTATTTATTTTTAAATGAAATGTTGTCACTGCATGGATGACTTTATTTCCTCCATTCAAGATGATAAAGAGAACCTTAAGCACCTTTGGGGATAAAATTTGCATGAGAAATTATTTGTACCACCCAGCCAATCACCACTTCATCATACTTACAGGAAACCCCTTCCTCTCTCAACAAAGCAAAAATTTTAAAATAGGACTCTGTATGCAGAGGCTGATTTTATGACTGCTATCTTCACCTGCAGTCCTGTCGTTTATGACATCTGCATAGTTTGCACAGCACAGATTTTTACAGGCTGAGAATATGCTGAGAGAAATTCAATATTTATGAAAATGCCATTAGTGTAATAAGCAAGACAGAGGACACACTGTGAAAAGCAAGTTTAAAGGGCAACAAGAGCATCCCAGAAGCATCCTAGCAGATCTTTCAAACAGTCTTAACTGGAATGAAAATATCCCCTGGACAATTTCACAGTGATTGCTTCTCCTCCACAAGTAACTTCATGATCCAAATGAGAGACTTTTCCAAGAAGTATTTCCTGCTTCAACTAGAGGTGCTGGGCTGGGGGAATGCATTAGTTGAAGCAAGTCATACAGATTATATTAAGGAGACCTCACTGACTCAAACCTAAACTGAAAATCAACAAATCTTCATGTCTTACTAGGCAAACACCTGAAGGAAGATTAAGATTTTATGACAATAGGTTCAATTTCTGGAACCAATTTCAATAGGTTCCCTTTTATGTATGATATCTGTGACACCTGATTCTTACCCCTCCTTTCATAACACGTTGCTCTGCAGCAGCCTGTTCTGCATGGAAGGAGCCCCCTGAGGTCACCTCATCTTCCTGTAATGCATTTTCAAGTCCCTTCTGTGGTCTGGTACCTGTAAAAAAACAGCTGCTGTTTAACTGCCTGAGGGAGGCACTTGTAAAACAGAAGCTACATTAAATGCCTAAGAAACTGTGATACAGGTTTTTTTACATCTGGCATTGTCCTGCCTCTCCAAAACAGGTACAGGGTTTGTTCTTTTAGAGTTTCATCTACAAAGGGCAACTCAAGCGCAGCACGCAGTGTTAAGAACTTGTGGGAGGTTCTTACAAACATCAGTTAAATATTTAAAAATAATAATATCTATGCTCAGCCCCTGTTAACCACGTGAGGCTGATTACATAATTGCCATTTTGCTGCTGGTGGACTTTCTTCTCTGGTGGGCTGTACTGGTTTGAGCCAGGATAAAGGTGATTTTCTGGTTTGTACTTTTGCTTTCAGCTAAGTCTCTTGTAAGCAGCTGCACTTGCTGAAATTAACAGCAAGTTTCTCAGACAGGGTCTGCTTCTGGGACTGATAACACTCAATGTTTATAGTTACTGCCAGAGACTGGTGTGCAGAGCCAAGGACACTGCTCAGCTCTGAGGAACATTTTACCTTCCAGAAGGAGTAAGGAGGTCCCACCTGAAACCCTCCTTTGGGGAGGACCAGACAAGATAGATGCCAGGATTGACCAAACAGAGTATTCCATCCCATACACATCATACTTGGTATAAATTTGAGGGATCACAAGGGTCAAACCCCTTCCTGCTTCCCCTTCTTCACCTGTCCCTTTTTGCTTCAGCATCCTGGGAGGATTCCATCCATTCCTCTGCCTGTGGTCCTGATCCCTGCCAGCCTGAATCTGTGTGTTCCTGCCCTCAGCTCCTGACTGCTGCTGACTCCAGGATTCCAGCCTGGACTTTCCCAGGGCTGCCCTGCAGCCTCGGTGGTGACGTGAGAGTTATTGGGGGGAAGGGGGGAGGAACGTGGTATCAATTTTCCTGCATATCTGTATATTTGTATATATTTAGTAATTTTTTCCTATTTATCATTACTCTTTCATTAAAGTTGTGTAGTTTAGTTTCCAACCCATAAGTCTCTCTTCCTTATTCTCTCTCTTTTCTTTACCAGCGAGGAGAGAGAGATTAGTATATAAATCTGTTATTCGGTTTAAATCTGTTATTTGGCCGGGCCAGTGTTAAACCGTGACATGGGCAAAAGTAGCTGGACAATAGGTTTTTCTCATTTATGAAACTAGCTTGTGCCATTGCCAGTTTCAGATAGTCACATGAACCCAGCTCTAAAATCTGAGAGGGAAAGTCTGGTTGGAGCCATAGTAAGCAACAAGGCTTGGCTTACAAGTGGCCATAAAGTAAGCCTTAAATGCTAAATGTTCCTTACTCTTGGATTGAAGAGGCTGTGTTTAAGCAGTCTGGCATCCATGGTGTCCAGGGCAAATTTTGCAATTCAGTTTTGGAGGAAAGAAATTGGGTATGCAGTTAAGTTTCAATAGAAAGTAATTAGGAAAAACATTGGGTATTTCTGTATTCTCTTCTGGCCCTGCCCTGGTGACTCCACGTGTGTCTACACAAGTCATTTGACTTTGGGCAGGAGATAGCACCAACCTCCCCACATTGCTGTGAGATTACCTTCATGTCTGTAAAATGCTTTGGCAAGATTTGGGACATTCCCACCTCTCACACTGCCTCAACACCCAGGGCTTCGGTAGGTGGCAGAGGTGCCCAGTACCCACTGGTGGCAGAGGGATTTGAGCCACTGCTGTAGCCACTCACTTGCCTACATTTAGGTATGAAGCCACATTTGTGGGGCTGTAATGTGCTTTAATTATGTCTCTTTTTTGCTCTACTTGTCATTTTCAATACGCAGCTATATATATTTTGCTGTCTTCCATTGGTTCCGTGGTTGTGCTTCTATTGAGCGAGGTTATCTTTTGAGCAGAAGCACAGAGCAGTGGGAGTAAGAAAACATGTTATAAGTGGAGGAGCAGGATTGTTTTATGCTTAGTGTAACTTCTCAAATGTTTCACTTGCCCTCCTCCACTTCTTTGGGAAATAGGAAGTGACCTTTCTCTCTTTTTCTCAGCATCTATGCGTTTTCCTGTGCTCGTGGGAAAAGCAACTGGGCAATGACCTAATTTGATGCAAATGAAAGGGATTTCCTAGCAAAGGATGATAATTTGCACAGCTCTTTCAGGTATATGAAAGGGATGAATGGTAACCTGGGAGTACAGAGAAGGGAAGACCTCTGCTGTAACAGCTATAATCACCTCGCACTTTCGCAAATTGCCAAGAGCCAGAGCTCTGAAGTGCCGTGCTGTTTTTTATATAAAATCTATTTGATTGCTGCACCGTGGCCATTTTCTCCAGCCATTCCTATCAACCCTCATTATCACTGCCCTCAGTAGTATGTCCCAGAAAAGAATGGAGTTCCTACAGCCTTTCATTCATGAAGCTGGTGGTGGTAGAGGACACTCTCTTTGTAAAGAATAAAAAGGAGAGAACAGCTCGTAAGAATATAATGAAATGGGCTGCAGACCCAGCTTGCCCTCTCAAAATTAAACCAGGAATCATCTTCCAAACACAATGCCTTACCTCAAGACAGACTCTGACATGCCTTATTGCTGTTATTCCATGACATGGGGCTGCTGAGAGTCATTTCCGCTTACACTTCCACATGTTTTTCAGCAGACTGATCTATTAGGCAGGTTTCTCAAGAATAGCTAATATGTGTTGTGGTTTTGTATTAGTTAGGTTCTTCATTCCCAGATGTTATCTTCTTCTAAAGCTTTATTTTGTCACCTGTATAGATCTGGTAGGTTAAGCATGCATCAATCAAAAAAAAAAAAAAAAAAATCAAAAAGATAAGCAGCAAAGAGCACACAAATGAATTTTAGCTAGCTTAAAATATAATATCTTAATAATAATATCTGGGAAGTTCCTTAGGAGTTTGCTAAATGAACCCATCACTGTACTACTTAAAATTTTGCTTGAGAAGGGATTTTAGGGGGGTTTAATTATCAGAATTAAGTCCCAGAGCTGTGCATTTTTAGATTAATTTTACTGACAATATGGAGATAAGAGAGCAGTAGAATAAAAAAAACGCTAACATTTACACCAATATAGAATAACAAAAAAATAAGACTTTTTATTTCACATTTCTACAAAAATATAAGAAAAGGTAACATGCAGATCTATACCATCGTAATTAATAACCATTTAATGATAAATGCATAGTTACACAAATAGTTTTCAAAAAGGCTACCACAAATGTGGCAATGAATAAATGAGAATGTTCTACCGTTCCCTAGTCTAGGATATTACATTTTACTGTGCTTTGCACATCTTAACTAGAGAGTAAATCTGATAGCAGGCTGAGATGAATGTGGACTTCATCCCTCATTAACAAGAAGGACAGAGAAACAGGGATTGGATGATACGCATAGAAATATCTTGATGCTCATTCCTTTCCTTCCTATGTTATGTGAACAACAGTGAGATGAAATATTATGTTTAAATTGCACCTGCATGTACATCATGTGTTTGTGCAGGTTTTTTTCTGAACATTATCACTTGACAAGCCACACACCTGATCATGCATCTAATGTTATTTTTATATATGGAGACGTATGAAGCAATATCGTGCTTTGCTATTGTATTTTAAACAATGGCATGTTTATGTATTTACCAAATGTATATGTGAGAAAGAAAAGTGTGCAATGAAAAAAATAACAATAACTCAGTCAAAATTAAATCAAATAAAATTATTTAAAATTAGATATATATACACACACACAAACAAGGCCGTCACAACAAAGAATGCTTTCTTCTTACAGAGCAAAATAATCTTTAGCTTCAGGAAAATCTAAGCAGATGTTCATATAAAAGAACATTTGCTGAGCTTTGTCTTGCACATTTTCAAAAATCTGAAGGGTATTCCTTCCAGGGAAGAAAGAGCTTATGACTGAGTTAATCTTCAACCAGAAAAATAACAGTCTCTTTCAGTAAAAGTTTGGATCCTTTTTGCACACCTCAAATAATGAATGCTCACAATTAGCAGTCGACCCCCCAAAAAGTAAGTTTTGGGGAAAAGCAAAAGGTTCAATGTTCATAATTTATTACCAACTAAATTACAGTGTTGGTTGTTTATCACTCATACCTATTGAAAAGTTAAACATTTACAATTCTGCAGTGTAGCCAAGACACTGGCTTTAGCTCTAAAAGGAACTGGGTGTGAAAAATACATTGGAGAAATTCTGACTTTTTTCAGAGAGAAGGAAATCCCCGCACTCCAGGTTGTATTTTCAGACTAACTAAATTTCATGTATGGAATTACAGTGGCTTTTCCTTCCTCTCACAGACATGTTTAAAAGTCTATCTCCATTTGAAAAGTTTTTACACATGTGATGAAGTTATTAATGTATATACTTACCAAAGCAAATGCTGAAGGCCTTCTTTGTTAATACAAGAATATTTTACCACAAAACAAGCAAAAACAGGGAGAAAGAAATACAGTGTACCCTTTTCTGAACACAACTAGTGAAATACCTGAAGATGCTGGTAAGCTGACTTCTACATATTTCTGTCAAAAACTCTAGCTCTTCTCTGTCAGCTGCCTCAATCTCTTCCTTACCCCTCAAAAATCCAATTCTATACTTGTGTATTCCAAGTGTGAATCTTTTCAGAGTGATAGAAATCACAGGACAAGTTAAGCAAAGCAAATGTAGTATCAAAATAACTGAAAGAGAAGACTCCATTGAAACAGTGCAAAATTATTTGATTTCCCTTGCTCCATGGGCAGATACATCCAAGTACGTGGGTCGCAGAGGTGGCAAAATGTGCTTCTGTCTTGCTCTGGACTAGTGAGCTGTTCTCATTCAGCTCATCAGTTCTCATCCCTCAGTTCAATGTGTTTAACCAAGGGTCAGCCTGGCTTCTTTTTTTCCAGGGTGCTGAGAACATTTTTCAAACCCAATTACTTCTTGGCAAGTGCTTTTTCTGGTGCTGCTTTATACTTCCTGTGCAAAAATGGAAAGGGGGTTGTTACAGATGTGAAGTTTTGTTTCTTTGTGTCTGCTCTGGAAAGAGCTGGAAGGTGAACACAAATGGAATCTCCAGGAGGACTCTACCAAGAATTCGACAGAGAGGGACCTGGGCTTTCTGTAGCAGCTTTCTCAAAGAATTCCTTGTTTGTTGGTAGGGGCAACAATATTTTCTATGTTTACTGTTGTCATATCATGACAACATCAGAAACACAAAGCTACTCAGAAGTTGTTGTGGTGTGCAAGAACCGTGTTCTTGTTTAAATACTTGTAGAAGTAAATTATTTGAGCAAAAAAAGAATATGAATGGTAAGTGCCAACACCCTTTTGCTAGTTCACTGTATCTGAAACTCCTTTTTGTGCTTGTTTTTATGGCCAAGCTCAAAACTTTCTTTGGTGCTGAGACACTTTATTTTGTGGACACAGTACGCAATCACAGCTTTATATAACTATTCATTGAAGGGCCACTGCAAGACAGAATTTAAGTGTATCTGAAGCCAATGTAGGTAGCTGAAAAAAATGAAGTCTGATGCGATTATTGCTTGCAAGTCTTCAGGGCACATTGGGGACCACCTGATGGCACAGGTTTTCTTGTTGAGCTTTGGTACTGGATTTAGGTGAGCTTTTAGGTGAAAAATGCTAAGATGCCTTGTTACAGTATTTCCTTAAGCAAAGCAGAATAAAAAGCAAAACATACTAGCTCTCTGTAGAAAACCAAACATGCTGGACTTCAGCAAATCTTTTGGACAGATTCTCTCTTGCTCCTTATTTTTCTTCTGAATAGTGCTTTGGATATTATTTGAGGAACGATGAGGAAGGGTAGTGATAAAGCACTGATAAACTTCTATGAAGTAAGAAATAGGATGTAAAGTTATTAATTCTGTGGATGAGTAATTGTTGAATCACAACTGCAACTTGAATTGGCAGACTCTTTAAAACCCTATTCCAAGCGAAATTCCAAAATTATGTCATTAAAAAAAAAAACAAAAAAAACCCCCAAAACAAAACAAAACAAAAACCCCCAAAACTTTGAGATTTCCCATGTAAGGAGCTTTTTTTTTTTCCAAGACAGAATTAAGAATTGCATATTTTTTGGTCCTGTACAAATTCTTCCTCGTGGTCTTTGAACAGCCAATAATTCTGGCTCTTGATCAGACTGTGATGTGGGAAACTCAAGAGTCAGGAAACAAAATAAGCCTGATTTCCTCAGATTTTTTGGCTGCTGAGAAGCCCAGCTCTTGACAGTCCTGGAAAAAGAACCTTCATGTGAGCATCTGTTTTGGAACCTGGAGTCAGGTTATTGTGGGATAATTCATACAATGACATGGCCCAATCAGAAGGGCCCCTGTCAGTTAAACACCCCAATTACCCTTTTCTGCAATTGCCTCTGCTCTTCTCCACATCCCACAATGCATTCCAGGGCTACTGTGTTAATTGGAAGTATATTTGTGTGCATGAAGTGGACTTTAATAAGCACCTAAGGGGCACATTCTGGTGTCCTGACTCATGTGGCACTGTGGCGTACATCAGAGTTGTTCCATGGCAGCCTGTAAGACTGCTCATGAAAGGTGCTGCCTGGCCCAGATGAAGGCTGGCTGAGAAGCTCCAAGCCACCTAGGAGGGACAAGAGGCTCCACTGACTCTCCAGCACGCAATATGTCCCGGGGCCCTATAAAACAACAGTTAGGCTAATGCTACCAACTATTTTTCTTGACTAATGAGTAATATGAGTAGCTCCAGATTGTAAGTCTGTGAGCAATGTAAGAACACTGTAAAAACTGGGATTGCAGGCAGTCTTGTAAGAAATTAATAACTTTGACTATTACATGAGTCATCTCTAAAATGGGCCTTGAGTTATGAAGACACACACCAACTGTGGGGGGTATTATGGAAAATTAAAATTAATATGACATAATACTGCTTCAATTACAATAAAAGTACTGCAGCTGGCAGTGATGGGAAAAGGGGGAGGGGCATAACTCCACTGATTAGCATGATTATATCTATTCATCTGGTTTCCAAAAACAGGGTGCAAATTGATTTCAGCTCTGTAGCGGCAGCTCCTGCCAGCCAGGCAGCAAGACAGCCGCATGCAGACATCCCGGCTCCTGCCCTGCAGGATGAAGCTGGAAGCCAGGATAGAAGGAAACAAAAGGCACTGATTAAACCAAAAAGCTTAGTCAGCAAGTTCTGTCATCGGTACATAATAAGTTGGGTTTTTTTCTTGTCTTAATGCTGTTAATCACCTTTCAAAGTCCTTACAATAGGTACTTCCTGGATAATATAAAACATCCCCTCCAGCATCAGTTCTCCAGCTCTTTCCTCTTTCTAAACCCACATGCACTCAAAATCTCCACCTGGAGGACCATGGGTGCAGATGTCACTAAGTACAGCTTCTGTGGTGGTTACTGAGGAATGATGTGTGTCACTGTCCTTTTTGTGAACATCATATGACAGCCCCGGCAGGAAGAACCAGTGCCAAGTTGCAAATCACCTGGGCAGTGTCCCAGTTGCACTATCTTTTAGAGGCATGTCCCGCCCACAGTGACAATTTGGGATTAAAATGTTGTCAAGTACTTCATAAAAGTTGTTATCCATGAGTTATTTCATAACCCCTTAGAGTATGAAAATATGCTGTAAAGAGTAATTCACATTTAAGAGTTATCTCAATTGTGGTTGAACTGGAGAAATAATTATAATGAATTGAGATTACTGATCTCTTCTGAATTACCTTAGTGGAGGTAAAATGCTTTAGAGACCTGAAGGGATTTAAACACTAAGTCCTGCCTAAAAATATTCTAAGCAACATGTCCATCACAAAGGTAATACGGAAATATATGGAAACTAAAAGTTGAAAAGCATGTGTTGATTGCTTAGCACATTTCTTCTCCAATATTATCAAAATCTTTTGCAGGATTTTATCAACAAATCTATTTTATATTGTTAAAAGACAGTACAATGTTTTAAAGCACAGCATTAATAGGTTTAGCATCTCCTGTATGCAGCTCACAAATTGTGAAAAGACTGTGTATCTGCCAATGAAGAGAAAGCCAGTCCTGAAATATTTTACGTTTTGCAAACTAAACACTAAATGGTTTCTTTATATGAACTAACTGTCCAGTGTACATCCTGCTGGGTAAAGAACTGTCTTCTATGATATGTTCCTTTTGGCTAAATAACCTTTAGCATGAATGAATGTAGAGTAATTAATTTATTGTTCAAAACAGAGATCTCGGTATAAACACAGTGACTGCATATAAATGTTGCTTTTAGGATCAATATTTATCATTCCTCAGTGATTGTTATTGGAGTGATGCTGCATTTACAAATGGAAACATATTTTTTCCCCCATTTAACTGCCAGCCTTGAACTCTTAGCTTCAGATTCAGGAGTCAGCTTTTGAGAACTTTGCTTTGGGTGCATAACCCCCAGCATCTTGAGATGGGCAGAGCTTCAGTGGCATCACCCACATAGTTGGTCCCATCTTCCCTGCTGTTCAGGGTGGGTGCAGACAGTAAATGGTGGGAGCAGAGCAAATGGTGCTGCCCCTGCCCTGCCACGAGCTCTCTGCTGCTGCCATGTAGGCTGCTGCATCTAAAAACAGGCTTTTTTTTTTTCTCACTCAGATACATGAAGAGACCTGTCTGCCTCAGCCACTAGCACAGGCCTGATCCAGCTGGCAGGACCACACCTGCCCATCATTCACATCATTTCTAAAGCTGGAGAGACCATGAACATTTCCTTCTCAGTGGAGGTGCAAGCTGGTGTGCTCAGCCTGGGCATGGGATATGGGGAGATGGCTACCCATCTCTCTCCTTTGGTTTGTCGAGGAGGGTTAATGATTAACTTTGATTAATCCCCCATTTCTGGTGATGAAGTCTCGTGAGGCAAATCCCTTTCTGTTAACCTAAGTGACCAGCAGCATGTCACCTGCAATTCTCATCTCCATGTCACCTGTAATTCTCCTTTTAATAATGCCACAATACTATATTCTATATAAAGTAAGTAATACTATTTAGTTCAAATAAGTTTTCAAGCTGAAGCAATGTGCTTTGATGTATGTTTACTGGTTGAGGAGCAGATGAATCCAGATCAGTTCTACCTAAAATAGGAAAAGCTGCTTTCAAAGTAAAATTCCCAACCTGGTCTGGACTGGAGCAGCTCACTGATGTAGGCTTTTCATTTGTATATTAAACTGTTGAACTTACTGTTCTACAACACAACATAGCTTGGACATTGGTGGTGGGGTATTTTGAGACAGCTCTCCCTCCTCTGCATTTCCTTCCTCCTTCCATTCTGTCTCCTGCTTTTCTTGCTTTCACCTGCATCTGCCTCCTGCTCACCCTCCCTCTGCCTCCACCTGCAGCCACCATCGCTTCAGGGACTTTGACTTTTTTTTCCTCTACCACACCCTTGCTGTAGTTTTGGCAGTAACAACATAATTTTACAGTATATCTTGTCTAGGCTTGATTAGAAATCTTAAAATGCTCACTTTGATTTGCTGTTGTAGTGAAGTTCCTGTTACCTGCTATACAAGATAGGTGACTTAAAAAAAAAAAAAAACAACAACCAAACAACAAACCATTTAATTTTAACTATTAGCAGTCTATTTTTCTGGCATTCCCATCATTCCCTGGTCTTGTAGGCTTAGTCAGTGTACCAAGGATTTCTGGTAAATGCATATTTCCCTATAGAAGGCAGACAACATAACAACAGAAATGTACATAACACCCTGGCAAGCATTTAAGGAAACAAAATGCAACAATGAAATTCTTTGTGCTTACACTGATGGCTGTATTTGAATTTAGATGGTTGTGTGGCTAGATTACCATGGATGCAGTGTGGCTCAACCTGACTTTCATAAAGGCTGTTTTCATTATAAATGAATGTCCTTGAGGTTGGAATCAACCTCTAAATACTATTAAAAAATTACCTCCAACATGGCTGGAATCCCAGGATCTTGAATGTTTCTTGATGACTTTGTCATGTAAGACCTTTCTCTGCCCTTTCACCACAGATTCTGTCAGAAAGTGGTTCTGATGACACTGCCTTAACATGCACAACTGTTGTTGGTTAGTGTCCAACACTGAATCTGTTGGTTTCCATAAACCACTGCAACTATCACTGTTGCTCCCTAGTGCTCATGATAAGACAAATCTTCCCTTACTGGAAGAATATGTTTATTCTCCATCTTGCCTTGGAAAAGTGTACTTTTAACTTTGGTTTATCCAGTGTTTTAATCCTCTAAATTATTCATTAGGTTTTAAACATTTCTGTAGGATGTTTGTTATGTTTTTAAACTCTACTAGCACCCATATAATCCAAGCATCTTCAGTACAAACTTCTGCATATGTGATCTGTGCCCCAAATGTCTCTCCACACTCCATGTTTCTGGTGTAAAATGAATGTTTGAACTCAAAGAAAATTTTAGTAAGTGTCTTATTTCCTCTTATTCTGACTCCTCCATTGAAAATTTCCCTGCAATGGCAATTACTCTGCTTACTAATTCCTTCTCTCACTCCTTCTTTCTCTCCATTTACTCCTATCATCTTTTGTTTTATAACTTGCATTTATCATTTTTGCATGTCTCCTCCTAAGAACAGATGACTGAGCAGAACTGTCTTGGTGACTTAAGTCACTTCAGTCCCCTATATCAACATTTACCTTAACACCAGTTTGTGTCCCACTGATATTTCAGATTTAAGTCTGTTCCAGATCCTCACTGTGCTCACATTTAAGAAACTTTGTTGTGTTTTCTGATCTGGAATTATTATTGGCTACATTACTCTCCCTTCATTTGCCTGTTGTACCAGTACTGGAAACTCATCCCCACCTTTTCATTGTGCTCTATGTGCTTTCCAGCCTCTTTACCTGTTCTGACTTTCCTAATTTCTCACTAAACTATTTCTAGACTACCAGTGCCTCTGGTGTCCAAAGCACTCTCCAGATCTTTCAAGGGGAATATGCCACATCCGGAGGGCTCACAGCCCACAGGATATTAGAGAACAGATTTTTGTGGAAGTAGGCAGGGACTTTGTGTTCATGTTAACAGGAATCATTGTGGAAAGGGAAGACTCAGACAAGAAAGCAACAGAGAAAGATACCATGGCAAGTGTGACAAGGCAATCTTTTCCAGTTTCTCACTGGAATAAAAAAAACAGTTCCCTTCTTTCCACTTCTCTTTAAAAAAACACCTGAGTTCCAGGGCAGGAGGTAAAGAAGAGTGACTTCATAAAGAGGAAGGAGCACATCACTGATAATGGACTTGGGGAAAAACAAGAACTGTGTGATCCTCTCCTTTATTTGCTGAGGAGGACAGGAAGCACTTCCACGCAGCTTATGCCTCATATTCTTCCTTCCAGTATAATCACTCCAGAATGGGCACAGTGCCTGCTAGAATGCTTTTGTGCTTGTGCAAGCAGGCTACCTGGAAAGAAATACTGTGTGATAAAGGTAAGGCAACATCACCCTAGAGCAATGAGGAATCAGCAGCATTTTTATGTTTCATCCACTGTTCCAGAAGACAAAACACTGTGTGGGTACCAGGGAGTAGCAAACCTCAATGTGCTGTGCCTGTCCTAAGCAACAAAGTCATGGAGCACTGGTATATTTTTTATTATTTTTTAAATATTTATTTATTTGTTCTATATTCTCATCAATCTCTTTTGCACTGTTCTAAGGAGCATTGCTTCCTCAGTGACAAGCTCAGTTCATTAGCATCTAGTCATGTTACATGTGATAATTGCAAAACTGAAATTTGCAGGGATGGAGAAGTTTCTGTTTATTCCTGTCAGTTTGGAAACACTTCTGGTTAATTATGTATCTAAAGAAAAGTGAAAAGAAGAGAAAAATAAAAGCCACAGAAGGGTATGCATGTGTTCAACAACCATTCTCCAGTATTGCAAACAGCAGATTCCTTGCTGGAAGCAGCGAGGATGACTGTGTAGAAAAGAGATGAACAACTGATAAACATGGGTGGGCTGCTGAAGACAACCAGTTGCTGGATTCTGCTCAAAACATGATTCTCTTTCCTCAAGGGCTGAAACTAGATCTTTAAAACTGGACAGTAGACATTCAGAGAAGATGCCTGTTTTTTCTGTTGTTATTTGATGGCTAAGAGTTTAGTCCCCCAGCTACTACAGTTTGCTTAGACTTATGTGCAGTGACACTATCCTTCTACACCCATGCTTTCGCCCTCCTGTACAATGCTCCTACAGCATGGTATTCACAGTTTATCCAGTGCATCCAACTTATTATGCAGATTGTGGGGCCAGGGGGAAAAAGCCATGATACATATAACTTCCACCATCCCAGTCTAGCCCTTCCCCATTTTCCTACCATGTGTAGCCACATCTTGAATACAGATCGCATGTCTACAGATTAAATTCTTACTTCTCTCTGCCATCTCACATCAGTCACATACCCTTTAGCCCCTCTCTTGTCTCTAGATTTCCCCCATAAAGTTTTAGTTTATCCCCATTTGCCATGTCTCACTTCTTTCTCCACTCTCCCACTAGACAGTGTCTATTTTTATTTTTGTGCCACGTTCCACTTGTGTCCTCATTCGAAAGTACTTCTTTCTTAGTTCACATTAGACAGATTAGTGTGTTTGTGGACCACAAGCCTGTTGGCTACACAGTTCTGAGATATGGAACTTGGGGAATATCTTAAAAACCTGACGGAACAATTTAAGGAGTGTCAAGAAATTTAAAATACTTCTTTTTGGGTAAGTGTGCAAGGTACAGTGCAATACTATGCAGATGTGTATGAGCGTGTGCTAAATCCAACTCTGCTGCCCAACACTCTGTTTTACCTTGTTTGCCTGCCTTTAGGCAGGAACAGGCAAAATCTCACACTCATGTCACTATACCACTGCTTATGCCAGGGTCAGCCCTCCTACCACTAGCTCATTTACCTCTCACTTTTGCAGACATGCTATGAAATTTTTAGGAGGCTCTGGAAGGGTGAGAACAGCATACACATGAAAGGAGTATTAAATTATTTCACTTCTTTGGCTTTCTTTTTATATTTTGTATAGTCTGCCTGTGCTGATGAACTGCTTTTTTTTTTTTTTTTTTTTTTTTTTTTTTTTTTTTTTTTTTTTTTTATGGACAATCACTGTAAAAAATGTGCCTAGTAAGCACAGCATTCATTCAGCTTCAATCCAACTTGCTTCTTGCTTTTGCCTTCTTCCCTACCCCTTGCAACTGATCCCCGTTTCTTTGAGAGGGAGTCAACAGGAAGCATGACACTGCAGGGCAGGATGTGTGACAGCATTAAACTTCCTGGAGAAGCTCTGTTCTTTGTACTATCATATCCATAAGCATCAATGCAGTAAGCATCCTTACTTACTGATAATAAGTACTATAGGAGACAGTCTCTTTCTTAATGCAATAGATGTTAAATTAGGTTAGGTGCAGCACGTATAATGTTTTCTGTGGATAAAGAACTTCAGCAAATCTATGTTAATTATAGTTTTAATTATTAAAAAAAAAAAAAAGATACTAAAGAATTGTGGGTGTTTTTTAATGGAAGACAGAGAAGGCATGAAATATCTTTTTTTTTTGATTGAAAAAGAATCATCACAAAAGCCAAGCCAACAGTTTCATGTTGTAAGCACCAATAGAGAGGAATGCTGACAATGCTGACTTTTAGTCATAAGAAGAAGTGATCAAATATATTTATTGATATTTGAAATATTCTAGAGTCAAGGCAAAGTCATGCTTGCTAATCCAATCTCAGGCTCACATTGCAATACCTTCTCTAACAAATGGCATAATAACATTCTTGCCACCTATCAATGTCACTTTTCATTCAGCCTAAAGGTCAGATGACAGAATGTCTCAAGATTTATGTTTATCATCCCTGCACAAGGAGTGAATTTCCCATTTCCCAGTTACTTGGATTCCCGCCTCCTTTATTATTCAGCCTTGCCTCATTCAGGAGTCAGCATCTGGAGAATACATTCCTCATTTTCCACAAGAGTTGCAGAGCAGGCAGTGGCTACGGCAGGTCTTCTACCTGAACAAGGAACAATGTTTATTTGATATTCAGAGAACATTTTGTTTTCCTAAGAACTTCACTAAGACACCATAGCCAGTTGATCATGAAGCCTGTGGGAGCTGGAAGCAGCTTTGCACCTTCCCACCTTGGCCTCTGGGCTCCTCAGGCAGTTGTACAAGCGCCTCAATTCAAAGCATTGTAAGGAATGTTTTGTTGCAACATTTTGTTCAGCATAGCCAAGCCTACATCGAAGGTTTCTGCCCAGTTCTTTCCACAGATAGTTACAGGACACATAATATTTCTTTTTCTTTTTTTTTAATGCTAGTTACTACATTTACACACATTAAGGCATGAGGATAGATGGGCTCATTCTCTATATTGCAGAAAAAGCTACCTGTATAAGACCTTTCAGGTGTCTGATAAAAACTTCCACTGCTGGAAGCAGCAAAACAGATCAGGAAATTGACTATGTTGATTTTGGGGCATCTATGTAGAATCCATTGCACTTAGATTTTCAAAAGAAATTTTAAAAGCCCCTCCCCCAAATATGGGTCCCTAAGGAAGCTTGTGCTGTGGCAGTCGTGATGTCAGACAAGATCCAGAGAACATTCAGTACTTACTATTTTAGTTATATAATATATGGGAAAGCTGCTTTGTGCCTGAGAAATACATGCCTTTTCTATACCTCAGGGGCAGAGTTGTGCAATCCTGAATGACTTGCCATGTCTAGGCTAGTCTTTAAGCCTTTGGTTCCAACTGTACAAGAAGCTGGAGCTCCAGAAAGCCACATTCCCATCCCAACCACACTCCTTATAAGGACCCTTTCTTTCTTATCTGTTTACTTAGCTGTCTCAATGCTGAAGCCAATGCCTTGTCGTGCCACAGGTCGGCCCCAGCTGTGCCTGTGTGTCTTTATTTCCATATGAACACCAAATACATAGATTAGAATGATCAGCGGATCCTCTAAAGCAACCAATCTTTCATAACTTTGTGATTGCGGAGTAAAGCAAAGCAGAGAAAGTGCAGAGCTCAGTGCTGTCTGTGTCTTAGCTGGAAACCATGCTCACAGACATTTACAGCCCAAACACTGGACATACAGAACTGGGTTTCTGTCCGTCTAACATCAACAGGAGCTTTTTAGTATCGAGCTCAGCTTTGGGATGAATATCTTTTTGTGTATTTTACTATAATAGAATCATTTCTAGTCCAGCTTCTCCAGGAGCAGTGTGTATCGCTCCCCTGCCTTGAACAAAGGCCACACGGCTGCTCTTGGTGTAAATATTGCCAGTGGCTTGGTCTAAATTAAGAATTAACAAGACCAGAAGACTCGCATCCGCTATATATAGATTCCTATGACTCTCCAAGTTGGCTCGTGTATTTTTGGCTCCTGAAGAAATTAATATCGTCGCGTCTGTTGACAATTAATTTATTCCGCATTCATTTCCCCGCTCCCTCCCTCACCCCCGTCCCGGATCGAAGCCTTCGCCCACCCTGCGTCCTGCCCAACCTTCGCCGCTCTAGGGCAGCTCTGCCCGCCCGCTTTCCCCCCCCTTTTACTCCCCAGCTGGGGCAGGGGATGGGGGTGCCTGTGTGACCGTGCCCGGGCAACCGGGCAGTCTCCAGGTCAACGCGGGGCGGTGGCGACGCCTTTTCGGGGCGGGCGGGGAAGGAGGGCGGCGGTGTCTGCACGGCCGGCGGCAGGTGAGGGCGGGAAGGCACGGCGGGGGGGGGGGCGGCTCTTTAATGAGGAGAAAGAGGTGAGGCGGCGGTGGAGCTCTCGGCACGGCGGGTTCCTCAGAAGCCACCACAAGCCGGAGGGGCTGGAGGTGTGACAGGGAGCCCTTCACCCCAGGGGCCTCGGTTTCCCTTCCCCGCCCTTTCCGTGCCGGAACACCGGTTACCCCGGGCTGCCGCCCTGAGGGTGCAGCGCGGATACCGCTCGCCAACGCTGGCAAGTGGCATGGCCTCACCCTGAGCGGCTGGACAAGCCTAGCCCCGCATTTCCCCTCTTCCTCTGGGGTTTTTCAATGGCTGTCTGTGTCCTTTCCGCAACCGGCAGCAGCCCGCCCACCGCTGCCCTGCCCGCACCTCTCCCCCGGGGACCGGCGCTTGGGTTGGCACAGGGCAGCTTCCCGGGCTGCGCCGCACATGGGCTTTCCCCAAAGCTTTCCCTTGAGTTGGGACAGACTGGTCAGGGTGAGGCCTGGGTGACTGCTGCCATAACTACTAAATCCTCAGAGTGTGTGGGAAGTGAAGGTTTTAATAGGTTGTTTGCACTGGCCAGAGCAGAGGGGTAGAGGTGCCCAGATGAACTCTCATTCACCTTTTGAAAATAACCTGTTTTGATCCAGGCTTTGGGCTGAAGGTTATCCTGCCTGTCCTGTTTTTTGAATCCTCTTGCTTTCCAAGACTTGAGGTAAACTTGCTGTTTCCATCCAAAGTCACTTCATTTTCCTCCCAAGTGCTCTGTTTCCTACGGCACCAGCATTTGACATCCAGGTGCTGTTCAGGCAGCTGGGGGAGGTGCTGAGGGAGCCAAGGGAAAACCAGTCACCACACCTACACCTCTTGGCATCTGGAACATGAGATGGCACCTGGGATTCGGTCTCTGTTGCATTCTGCTGCTTGATATGTGTCTCAGCTCTTACTGTGAGAGCAATGGGGCAAAACTTCTGCAGCCTGAGAGAGAAATGGCACAAGTCTGCTGTCGAGCTGTGGCTACTCGCTGTGCATGTGGCTTGCCACGGCCCTGTGCCGAGGGCTTCCTTTTACCGTGCTGACACCAAGGCCAGGCTGGTCTCAGAGGTTGTGCTGCTGGGGGGCAATGTCTGGGGTGTTAGGGTGCAGAACAGAGTTGGACTCCGGCCTGGCGCCGTACTCATTAAATTCCTCCATCCGTTTTACTCTACTGATACATTTTCTTCATAGAATCATAGAATCGCCTGGGTTGGAAAGGACCTCAGAGATCATCAAGTCCAACCCTTGATCCACTACCGCTGTGGTTACCAGACCATGGCACTGAGTGCCACATCCAGTCTCTTTTTAAATATCTCCAGGGACGGAGAGTCCACTACTTCCCTGGGCAGCCCATTCCAATGTCTGATCACCCTCTCTGTAAAGAAATTCTTTCTAATATCCAACCTAAACTTCCCCTGGCACAACTTAAGTCCATGATGTCTTGTTTCTTCATGAACATGACATAAACTGGAATGGTTTATATGTTTCTGTGTGATTATTTAAACCCTTATAAGAGGAATTAAAATAGCATGTTCAGTCCTGTAGTGAAGAGAGAGGGAGGAGGCTAAGTCTTTGTGTTATTATTTTCTCCCATTTTTGTTTTTCCAGTAGGAAAATCTGCTTGGTGACCATAGGTAGCAGCTGGCCTGCTAGTGATTCATAAATATCCCTTATTCATTCATCTTGTTTATTAAAAGAAGAACCAAGGAAATGGCAATACACAATATCTCAGAGCAATACACTCATCCTGTGTATGCTACCTTGCTTTGTCTGGGGTTTTGTTTTCTATTCATATGTTGTGTCTTATTCACTGCTGGGCCTTATACCGCCTACACTTACATGTGTACACGAATAATTCTTCTTTGTGAATCATCTTGCAGCCTTATAGGCAAACTTATGAATCTCTTCACAAAATTGTGTCTCAGATACTCCCAGGTTTAGTCATAAATTGTATTATAGCAAAGGTAAGTTATAATGCAAAGCAATAACACAATAAAATACAACTGGCTGACAGAAGGCTGAAACACTACAGTAATTTTTCTAGCATATCTGTCTGGTAACTTCCATATCAGCTCTTTTAGGTGATAATTTAGAGGGAAGGAAGGGAAACTAGATAACAAATTTCCCACTTTCTCATTTCTGAGTATAGGGCTCCCTGCTCTGACTTAACTTGACTTAAGCCTTCCTTGACATGTGTAGTAGCTATCCTTTTTCATTTATAATATTTTTGTTCCTTAAGGCAAATCTTCATGTTAACTTTCTACAGTTTATTATTGCCTGAGCTGGGGAGGCTTGGCCTCCAGTTCATATTGACCCGTGTGTGGGAATATTTTCATTTTTTTAAAAACATAACAATTTCTCAGATTTTTCAGAAGAAATCAAAGAGGACCTGCCAATTGAGATATATCATGACTGGCAATCCATCTGAGAGACTTGGCTGGAGTCACTGTGAGTAATTCAGGACTATTTTTGCATAGATTCCGTGTTTCCCTGGATACCTTCCAGTTTTGCTTGCAGCATTGTGGTGTGCATGCTGCTAGCTGTGTGCAGGCCATTCTGATGTGGCACATATCTCACCTGTGCTGTATGTGGGCTGCCGTGCTGTTCTTTCTGTGCTTTTGGAGGAAGAAATTGGGATTGACTAACTATAAGCTGTGTCTGATTGAAACAGCTGCAGACCTTCACCTTTGTATCAGCTAGAATTAACATCTCCCATTGCTGCTCTGAGCAGAGGAGGAGGGCTGCTGAAATGCCAAACTCTACAGGCATGCCAGCCCAGCACCTTCCTTGTGGGACTGGTGACTGTGGAAGAGCTGGTGCAAGCCTGCACCTTATAGAAGCATGCTGACACTGAAAGATGATTTCTGAAGATACAGTCTCATTCCCTTTATGTGCTAGTAAACGAGGAACAGTCTAATTAATGGACCTTTGTAACCAGGTCAGTTGTAACATTTGATGTTAGCAGAGAGTTCTGATCATGTTCCTTACTGATGGTTATTTTTCAGTCATTAAAGACAAAAGTGCCCTTCTTTATGTTTTGGATCAGTTTGAACTGTGTGGTACATTTACAGCCAGCTTACAGTGCATGGGTGTTGGGGGGCTCAGATACTCCAGATAATGTTGATGTCTGGGGAAAATGGACAGAAACATCAAAAGTCCACAGAAAATAAGATACAGCAAGGGTATTTAATCAACTACAGCTAGCTTAGCTCATGCAGAGTATTTTGGGAATGAACAGGAAATACCAAAGTCCTCCTAGAACCTCTGTGCTGAGGAACAGAGACATTACTGTTATTGCTTCCATTTCTGCCTCAGCCACTCTGGGCTCTTTCTGCTGCCAGTTGCAAGTGGATCTAGCCCAGTCAAATCCACCACTAAACTGTGTCCCTAAGCACCATATCTACATGTCTTACAACATGATCTCTCACAGCCTGGACTAGATACTTCCAGAACCATCACTTATTTGCACCTGAGGCAAATGATGTGTGGAGAGAGAGTTTCACTATCCTTGCAATAAAGTCAGGATCTGCTGCTGGTGCTGCTAATTGCTTATTGTAGGAGTTCAGCATATAATTGTTAAGATATCCTTGTTTATTGTGTAATGCTTCTACTGTGAATGTAGTAATGGTCTGAAAATTGTTGAATACCTATTACGAGTTCTGATTCATGAGATTTAGGAGGTATGTCTTCGGAGCTGGAAAAGTTGCCACTTGGCAATCTGGGCTTAGCTTTCAGCGCTTGAATTTCAGCATTCAAGAGATATTTTCTTTAATAAATTGAAGGCAAATGTATATGAATCAATAAAAAGACATAGCAGCAAGTATGTCCAGCTTCCCATTTTAAGAGTATTGTTGAGTGTAAAAACAAGAGTCAAGCTGTATGTGTACAAACTACCACAGAATAGAGGTAAAGAAAGGAGGCAATTCAAGTGTATCATTTGGTTAAAATATAAGTATTGTGTTCTCCTCAATTCTATTTTCAACAGATGCTGTTGATCCCAAGTAGAGACAGGATCTCCACGAGGCCCACAAGAAATCAAAAGAGAAGGAAAGGAGAGTGGCAGCCAGTCAGTGGAAAATGGATGTACAACCCCTTGTTTCATCTTCTGAATGGCTTCAACTTCATGGGCTCAAAAGAAACAAGTTGTCCCTATCACAGATTTTGTCCAAGATTGGATTCCAGCACAGGCAAGGTATAAGACAAATCAATAATAGAATAATAAAAGATACCCCAACTGTGATTAGCCTGTAGGGACGTGCTTATTTTGCACCCTGTTGTACACAGGAGATTTTCATGGTTTCTCTTGTCTTATGATAATGGCAGAAAGGGAAACTGTATACACAGTTGCTGACATTGCCAGTTCAGAGAACTGAGGAATTCCATATCCTTTCGACCTGAGAAAGACTTGGGATCTGAGAAGAGCATTCCTTATGCAACTGTACTGTTGCTTTACCCTAGGCTTCAGTTCACATCCTCTCCAGTTTAGCTATAGCTGGGGAATAGCTGGTGCTGCTGAAGCTGCTAGTCTTTTTCCTGTAAATAACACACCATAAGATCTCAGTCTATTTTTAGATGGCAAATGTAATGTATGCTGTGCCATAATCCGCAATCTAGTTCATCATCAGGGCTAGCCAGCCTGCTTGGGAATAGTGTATTATTTTCAGGGATCCATCTCTAAGGAAGCAGTTACATTTGATTAGAATTCAGGCAGCTTTTCATGCAGAATCAAGCTATAGAAAAATGTTCCTGTGCGGTTATCTGACAGCTGGAGGGGAAGAGTTTGCTAATAATTATTAATCACTGCCATAACAGTGCTTTGCAGAGCATGGTAAGACATTCTTTTCTTTTAAGAGCTTCCTGCTTGACAAGTAGGAATTGTAATGTATTGGAATTGTTCTAGATTGCATAATTTAAGATTTTGGCTGGCTTGTGTCTGTAGGTCATTCAAAGATCAGCAGTGCCAATTCTGAAATCCTGTATGCTTTAGATGAAGAAGGAGCTGTTAAGCAGGGTTAACGTTGTTACAGTGCAATTTTAGGAGCAGAATGTTCTAGCTTAGCAGGGCAGCATGCTATACAGAATAGCCTCTTTGATGTTAAATATTCCCACCCATAATGTTTTCCTATCAGGGTAGAAAATTTCTAGCTACTGAAAGAGCAGAGCACAACCTTTTGCTTAGTTGCACCCACATTTGCACTCGTGTAGTTGTGTAAGAGAACAGCATTATCTGTACCAGATTTTGGATTTTGTTTGATGGACAAATATTTACAATTCCTGTTGTGAGGTAAATGGATAATACAGAAGTATAATTGCTTAAGCCCTTCATTTATTAAAATCCCATGCAGCTTTTTGGTCTGTAAATAATGAAATGTGGAGTTTTCCCCAGTTCTGACTAAACTGGCAGGGGGCAGCAAGAGCAGGGCTTCTCCATGGGGGGGAAACAAACCAGGAGCCAAAGGGGACTGCAGCCCAGACAGTGACCTTAGTGACCAGGATGCAGTCTTGCAGCACCGAAGCAGCACAGACAGAGCAAGGTGCTGCTTACAGTGTCCACAGATAGTCCCAGAGAAGGTGAGGTGATGAGCCAGGTCTAGGGTCCATCCAGGGCATGCAGCCAGGAGCCAGAGACAAGACTAGAGATAAGGCCCCAATAGGTCCAAGAGCCACACTGAGGAGACAAGGCTGTATTATAGGCTTGAGAGATCTGCCTAGGAGACAGGTCCACTAGCAGAGCTTGAGACAGGTGCATCTACAACACAGCTACAGCAAAGACAAGGTGTCCAGGCCTGTGACTGGAAACTCCAGGTGAGGCTGAGCAGAGCAATCAAGGACTGTTGGTGCCCTTAGAGCCCCAACATAAACATAGCCAGAAAAAAAAAAAAAAAGAAAAAAAAGAAAAAAACAACCCCAAAAATTTTATTTAAATTTCTCTCAAGTTTCTTAATGTCAGAAGTTCAACACAGATGCACATGCTTCGCACATGGATGGTATGGCACATCAACCTGAAAAATACCAGTAATCCTTATGATTAGCAACTTGATCGTTTGTAACCTTTACTGTAGATTATGTGACCACCTTGGGGAAACCTGTAGCGTCTCGGTATGCAGATGGTCTGTTTCCTCAGTACAAGAGAGCACAAGATGGCAGCGTGTATAATGTAAGTGTGACTGACCTGTGGTAACTTCCCTGTGCACTTAGAACTTACCACTGTTGCTCAGGGATGTGACTGAAATGTTTCCCTCTGGTATGAAATGCTAACATTCTTTGTGTGAGAACTTTATCCGTTGGTACTTTTTTTCCTGTTTTGTCTGTTAGTGGCAACAAGCAGCAGTAGAAAAGCTAGATATCTTTTCTTTTGTTCCTTGCAAAGTCTTACGTTCTTGCCTTGCTGCAGCATTGCAGTAAATCTTCCCAGACAAGACTGCAGTTTCTAAGCAACATTTACTTTGACGTGAAGGAGGGAACACTTAAAAAGAAGGTGCTCAGCTGAGTTAAAAACAAAAAAACAAACAAAAAAATCATAGTCAATAAAACAAATGGGGATGCTGAAATAAGAAGACATAAGGAGCTGTCATTGCCAATGCAAAGTGCTGTTTTACTTAGTGCCAGCAGGTCACAAAAGGCTCAGCCTACACTATAGAGACAGCTATCTGGATCTGTGCCCAGGCTCATGTTCTAAGGAATGTCTTAGCAACAGCTGCTGGCGGCCCCATTGTTGAGAGGATGAATTCTGATTGAAGAGATATGCATGAGAGCAAGGAGGAGAGAGAGTTAATTCATAAAGGATTTTACAGAAGCAAATGGCTGTCGCGTTTTCCGATAACTAGAGTAACTTCTGAGGCACGAGGCTTAAAATTGGGAAAAGTGTAATTTCAGGGAGACTCTTTTTTTCCCCATTAATTCTACATGAAATATCTATATAATGTCTTTTAATCTTAGGACATGTTGGCAGCATCAGGAAAGACATGTCTGGTAGCTTTAAGGTAGTGATGCCACTACACAAATCTGGTGAAGTTTTATTTAGGGTATTGTGTACAATATTATGTACAGTTACCACAGGTTGAAAAGAAGCAATTCAAACCACAACAGCCACTTGGAAAACCTAGCAGGATGAACTGCAGTGGTGAGATGATCTTGCAGGAGGGCTTGTTTGATATTCACATTTGTAAGTAAGACTAAAAAAGCCTGACAAAGGGTAGTATTATTGCCCCTGAATGCGTACAGAAAGGCAAATTATAGGGATAAGAAAAAGCTGTCGTTTTCTATGCTCAAAGGCTTGCTAGTTCAAGAATAATTGGGTATGAATTACCATGAATAAATTTAGGCTGTACAGACACAAGTTTTCCAGCCCTCAGAGAAATGGGAATCTGGACTGGCCAGCTACAAGTGGAAGGGAGATGCAATAAAACTGCTTTATTTTAAGATGGAGTTTAGTCAATGTAGTGTAGGAAGCTTCTTTGTATGAGTCCTGCTGTCATAGGAAGAAACTGGATTTTCTAAGGGCTCCTTCACAAGCCTGCATTCCTTTGGCAGACAGCCTGAGACTGTATCTGGGAGGCACATTACAGGGCCCTAGCTGACATTAAAGAGCAGAAAAAATATAAATGAGAGGAACAAGTGTACAGACTGACACATATAATGTCTTCTCCCTGCTAAATGTTCTGGTTTAAAAATATCTTTATCTCTATGGTTTTATACTTGGTCCTGGAAAGGTACTTGGAGGTAGAAGTTAGCTGGTAAATTAGTGCACATGGGTCATAGATATTGGAAGAATGTCTTTGCTGGAACCTGTGGTGGATTTTGAAACCCATAAATCATTTTGCATGGTAAATGTATATACATATATTTGTAGGGCGGGTCTGCTGTTTTTCATTTTAATACTGAATCTAGATTTTTCTTATTTTACTGATATGGTATGGAAAATTTCAGCTGTTAATTGCAGTTGCCTGAAATAAATTTGCCTAAGGACCCACCCATAAGTAGTTAAACTGTAATGCTGGGCATTATTTGTGAAAAAATAGGAAACGTTTTACATTTTTCCCTTCAAATGCTACGGACAAGATGGAGATTGAAATGCCCCAGGACCTAACTGTAGGCTCCTTTGTATTGCTGTACAAAAATTTAAGAGCCAGTCAAAACTCTAGTATAAAAGGTACAAAGTTTTTGTGTCCTTGTTTGTTCACCCATCTGCTCTGCAGCCCTTTCTGTATCCTAGCAGCTCATTCTAATTGCTCCAGTCTTGAGATAGACAAGTCAGAAAACCCACTGGCACTATCCCATGCTTGTATTAAAAGATAATGAAAAGCAATTAGGACAAAATGCAGTGTCTTTTTCTTTGCAGCTTAGATGCATTTGTCAAGTACTTTCTCCTGAAATGGTGGAAGAAAAATGGGTTGTTTTCACTGCTACCTTGGCTGGCATATCTGGCACATGCAAACCAGCTATTGCAGCTGTGCTAAGCTTGGGTCTGCATTTGTATTAGTTGTTTTGATGTTCAATTTCTTTCTCTCTCTTACTTAAATAAAGCTGACAGCCAAAAAAGAACTGATTCTTCATTTTGTGGATTGTCTAACGGCGGCTATTGAGCTATATAAGCAGCGCATGGAATGGTTAACCAGTGAGAGCCGGCAGATATTTGGAGTGATTCAAGAGGAGTGCATTGTCATTGTTTTGGATTTTGGCACTGCAGCTCCAACTGAATTTGATCTCTGTCGGGATGCACTTTCTATGGTACTTGTGGAGCAGGTGGCCCAAATAGCCAAATTCAACCTTATTCGGTAAGCAGAAGGAATGATAGAGTTATAGAATGGTTTGGTTGGAAGGGGCCTCTATAGGTCATCTAATCCAGCCCCTCTGCAGTGAGCAGAGACATCTTCAGCTCAGGATGCTGAGAGCTCCATTCATGTGGCATTGAATCCTTCCAGGGATTGGGCTTCTACCAGCTTTCTGGGCAACCTGGTCCAGTGGTTCACCACCCACATTGTCAAAAAATTTCGTCCTTATATCTAGTCTAAATCTGCCCTCTTGTTTTTTAAAACCTTTACCCCCCCCGTCCTATCATTACAGGCCCTGATAAAAAGTTTTTCCCCATCTTTCTTAATAAGCCCACTGTAAGTATTGAAACACTGCAATAAACTTTCCCCAGAGCCTTCTCTTCTCCAGGCTAAACAGATAAGTCCACAGCTGCACATTGCAGTGTGTCATAGGAGGAGTCTCATATAGACATCTGTTTGGATAATATGCTTTATGGAGTGAAAATTGTCCTGAATCACGTCATACTAGTATCTATAGTTTTCCCACCAAGTTTTGCCTACAGCCATGCTTATCTTGCGATTTCCATTTAACTGAAGACCCATGTTATCTTGAAGAATAGATAAAGACTAACAGAACCCAAAGACTAAAATATGCGTTCCGCAAATATAGCACAAAACCCCAAAAAGGTAAGGAGGACTTGGCAATAGCAGTAATGCTCTTCAGGCTTTTAAGTATTACAGAGTGAAGAAGGGAGGTCCCACCTTACTGCCTAGGCATTACTGAGTCTTTAGGCTTTACAGGTTTCTGCCTAAGAGCTAAATGTACACTCCCCCAAGTGCCAAAGGCAAAGGCATAGTCGTTTGTATTTCTATAGATTTCCATGGTCACAGGAACCAGCAGCAGAACTGGGAAACAATACTATATTTCCATAACAAAAGACAACTGCTTGTTCCCTAACATGAGTAGATGAATCTGGATTTAGTTGCAAATAGAAAAATAGAGGCAGCTACTCAAATTTTTGTATCCGCACAAATTCTCATATATGCATAAAAGTTTGAGGGCATAAGCTTTGGTTTGGATAAATGAATGGAATTTTGTGACTGTGAAAGGAGTGAAACACAAATTAGGTCATAATTTTAAAATAGGTTCCACAATGATAACTTGCAACTCCACTGTAACTCTTAAGGTTGTTTTACTCAAGCTTTGTCCTACAGATTCAATTCTGGTGTCCTAGCTTAATTCTTTAGATTGTGATATAACTGATTTTTGAAAAGTGGAAGATAACTTCCATAGCTTTTGAGAAGCACATAAAACGTTTTCTTTAAAAAGGATCTTCAAAGCCATGAAAAAAATTGTGGCACAATAACTGTGTTCATCAATTTGTTTCTTTGCACAGGGGGGAGACAAAGGACAATAGAAATTATGAATTATTACTTTAAAAGAATTTTGGAAAAGATACTTGTCTTTTAGATCTGTAGGAAAATCTTCAAAATAGTGCTTGATGGAATGTAACAGATACTGGAACCAGTTACTTTTTAAATTTGCTTTCTGTTTTTTTATGTACAATGGAAAGGCATATATGCTTATATAACTCGTCCTTCTATACTGCTATTAAGATTTAGGCCTTTGATCAGTTAAGATACCAAAAAGCTTAGCCTCAGAAATTTTGGTTTGATGGGTGGATAAAGATCAGTCCTACTACATAAAAAAGCAGTTAAAGTGGTCTCACACAATGGTCATGCAGCAAGTTGTAGAAAGAGACTTGGGGAAGCCACATTTTTTTTCATACACATATTTTAAAAACCTGATTGTGTGTCTCTGCTAAGGGGAGGTATGCATTAGGAGCTGGTTTTTAAGTACTTTAATTCTTTTGACCCTATTTTGGAGACATAGATCTCAAAAAAGTGCATATAAAAATTACAGTATTTTTAAAGGGTTTATTTTTTGTCTATTTCTTTTATTGCAAGTCAAGATTTAGTATCTGTGGTTTATTGTGATTATTACTTAAGACTATGAAAGACTACTAAGAATAGCAGAGTTCCACTCTTTTGTTCTGCCATCATTATTCTCGTTATTTCTGATTCACAGTTAATGTCATTTTCAGGGCTGCTCAGGATCTTCTGAAGTGGCAGCAGAAATCTACTCCTGTGTCTGAGCATACTGTAAAGTCTGCTGTTACCTGGCTCTGGAAGCTGGACCCTATGACAGCTGCCAGCCCTGCCAGCTCTGTTGAAGCCCTGCTGGAAGCCATGAGTGATGAGGCGGTAAGCTCAGACATCTTTTCAGAAGCTTCAAGTAAATCCAAGAATATTCAGTGCCAGACTCACTACTGTGGTTTACCCTGATGAATATTGCAAAGATAAATATTAATGAAGGCATTGGGAAAGTTTTCTTCTTTTTTTTTTCCCCAAGTTTAGCTGCATAATATGTTTACTGATGGCTTGTTTATGTAAATGTACGGTATTCTGAATGCAGAAAGTTGTTTATTTTCTTTTCTAGAATACACAGAATAAGTAACTTATTCAGTCATTAAAGGAAAGAGAAAACAACTTCCCTTCTAGTTTCTTTGCCATATATGTTTTTAATTTTATGAGAAAATTGCTAGTATAAACATTACGGAAGGCAGGGGAAACCATTTTTATTTTTCTGTGTATCCAAAGTGCTCATGAAAAATTTTATTTAAAATCCAAAATATGAAGTACAAGAGATTTATTTAAGTATTAACTGGTGGTAAGGTATGCAAATACCTTTTCATCATCCAGATTATAGCTAGAGTTTTTTGCAGAACAAAAAGGCAAAGCATGCACAGGTATGGCTGCTATTAAATTCTCTCTGTTTTGAAGTGCACCATGTTACTTTATTGACAATAGCAGAGTAAGAAAACATTAAAAGTGCTATCATTTGAGCTAATCACTTTCAACTTGTGTTGATAAAGAACTATTTTAAAAATTTGCTTACAATGTACATTGTTTCAGCTCTGTAGCACCCAAATTTAATGGAGAATTTGGCCTACTGTGTGTGGACTAGAAGCACTGGTTTTCATTGCAATTAAGATCCATCCTTGTGCACAGATCCAGTCCTAACTCCTTTGTAAATCTCAGTCTGAGTTACTGTTTGAAGGAGAAGGTAAATTCAGCTTGGGTTTCCGTCTTGTTCCTTGTGCTGGTAGAGTCTCATGTTCTCTCGGACACTAACACTAAAAAGAAACTGTGTGGGGAACAAACTATGTAACAGTGAGCTTTTTTCACAACTGCATTTTCAAATGCTTCCATCATAAATTTTATTAACATTTCCAGTTTGAAATATTTTACTGATCTCCTGGTGGGAAACAAAAGGGCTTGTATTTAGATTTCAGTATTGCCTGGATGAAAAAGGCTTGTTGGACCTAGTGGGTCTGCATAGGAATAGACAGAAATTAAAACCATCCAACAGTGAGACAGCTATTATTTTTTTCTGGACATTGGTGGGCTAGTAGGTAATTTAGGGAAGTCAGTTGTGTCAGGTGCTCAGTATAAAACAAACTTCAATTAACCCTAAAGACAGTAATTATAATTCATAATTCACTTGACTGCAAGCTTCACTGTACTGCAGGCTGAAGAAGACCCTATAGAATCCAAAGCAAAAGAAAGCTTCATACTCCCTGGACAGTTCCAAATGACTCATTTCTCAGAACTGGCTTCATTAACAGAGGTTGTTTCAAAACAATAGAACTTTTCCCCTTAGACTTGGTTCTTTCTGTCATTCCTTTTAGCTGAGCTTTTCTTCCCATGTATGCTGACTCCTTAAATTTCATTTCCTCATGACCTGTCAGTCTCAAGCTCAAGATCACACTGCCATAAGGTTGCAGTGCCTTGAGCTCTATCTGCCACAGATGTATCTGCAGTGTTTAACTTACAGTTCTGTACAGGTGCCACTCCCCAAAGTGTGGGTCACCCATCCAAAACATACCTCCCCACCAAGGTAAAGCCTGTGAGAAACTGTGTTGTTCTCTTTCCTGTTCTTGTATGAAGTTTGTTTCCTTGCTTAGATGGCTGCATAAATTATACTTTCTAAAATGTGAAGGACTGAATGAAAAGTTTTAACCTTTCTCCACTAATCCGTAAGGAACATTTCCTTTGTGGTGGTATTGCTGGGTTTGTAGTTAAATACATTGAATTGTTTGTGGTTGGCAATTTTGTTTATTTTCTTGTGAGAAGTTGGTTCTACATCAATTATGCCCAAGAAGTGTAAGCATTTTAAAAGTTGCAGAGACAGGCAGTAAATCCTTTGGGGGAAGTGTGAAAATTTATATCCTTATTCAATATCAAGTTTATGAATTACTGGCAGTCATAGGAGGGAGTAAGAGATGTGAATCTGAAGGAACACAGAGAAAAGTGGTTGTGCAATATGCATCCCTGCAGGTCAGGAGCCTCTTCAGCAGAAGGAATAAGAAAAAGCTGTTGTCCAAGGACTGGGTCTCAGCGGGGAGCTGAGCTGTGTGCGTGGCTGGGTATTTTTTTAGCTGGCTGAAAGAGGGGAAACCTTGTAAAACTAAACTAAAGTACAGATAAGTGCTGGTGGTATTTAATTTTGTTTCTGTGCACCTGTTCCTAAAGCTAAGATGTATTTTGTTAATCCTGCATTTTAATGAAATCCATTAATTCTTTTTTTTAGCCTTAGTATTTGTTTAGCATTAGCAGTGATGCCTGGTTGACTATAGATCTGCTGCCCCCAGGCAAGTGTGGTCTGTAACTATGGGCCTTGCCTCCCATATAGAGTGTTTCAGCCCCTCTACAAGATTCAAGAGAAGTTTGAGGTGGCAAGGTTGATTAGTTCATTACTTTGGCTGCTCTGTCCTGAGATTGGGTTGCTGCTCGGGCAAAATGTCTTCCAGTGCTGAAGATTAGACCAAGTATTTGTTGCAACAGGTAGAGGAGGGGGAATGCTTTCAGTCCAGAAGTCTGTGCCAGTTTGTATCAATGTGCTTATGATGTGGGACAGTACAGGGATCCTACAGCCTGGGGGCTTCAAGTACAGTCTGGACAGAAGAAGATCATGTACCACTCTGTTGGCTCAGAATATATAAATTATTATCAAGGCAATAGTGGAAATGCATAAACACATTTAGAGGTGATACTGAATTTGCTTTACTACTGCATGAAACTGTGGGTGTGGAAACATTTCCTCAGTGCCATTGCAGATTCAGATAGTTGTCTTCTCTTTTTGGTACCACATCTCAGTGTTCCAAGTTGTACTCAAGTGTAGTTTTTCATTTTAACCACAGTTTATCAGATATTTTTCAGCTGGTATGTATTGTGCCATAGGACTGATACACTATGTTTAATTGACTTGAACAGGGATAGCTGTTGTTACATTTGTTTTTCCTGATGGTAAAAAATTTGAGAAGCATACTTACCATGAGGATTGTCAGTGTGGATAAGTGCAGGTAACATCAAATCCCTCATAATGCAATACTTAAGCATTAATTAAAGGACATTTCTTCAGCTTCGCCCTCTCTTGCAGTAGCATTTTCAGAATATAAATGTATGTGGTCATAGTAAAACTGCCAAGCTGCCTTGCCTTGGGAAGTATAAAAAACCTCAAATTATCTGTAAATACTAGCAGTAGCATTCAAAGAATGATGCTTCTTTCCTAGCCTCAAAATGCATGCTGCCAGTAAAAGCATGGCTGGCATTAAATTCTTGCTGATTTTCAGCCTTGGCAAGACGCTAGCATAGCATCTCTCTTAACAAAAGTAGAATGAGGCACAGAGCCTTGTCCCAGCTAATAAATACTGTTGCATTACAATTCCTTACACCTCTCTTTGGTTTCAGTTAACTTCTGAAAGGGGCTTATGTGGGGCCAAGTGAGGCCCAGGGCTTGTGGGCCAGCTTCTTTTCTCACTTCAGGAAATTTTGTGTGGACTTCACTTGAAGTACTAGCATAAATGAGAGGCAGTAGTAATGCATCAGTTCTACCAAATCTTCCTACTCGGCACAAGAGAGGGCTTGATTAAGTATCTGGTATCTGTGCAAACCAGTACATTGCATTGCCATTGGTTTTTTTTCTCTTTAATGACAGATTGAAGCTGTTTATTACTTTGCTGTGGGTGATGTTTCAGTGGACACGAAGCAGCTACTCCTTGAGACAGTTTCTCACGGCCCCTGTCCAGTCAACATTGTGTCTTTCAATGCTAGGGAAGATGAAACTATTGTTTTTCTGAAGGAGTTGAGCCGCTTGGCCTCCGGCAGGTATGACAAGCAGCACAGTAATGATCTGAGTTCTGGTAAAGTGCTTTGCTCCTACGAATGGTATCTGAAGATATCTGAATATAATCCTTCGTTTACTCACAAGGAAAATGAGACAAAGCAGTTCAGTAAGCGATCTGGGAAAACTGAGGAAATAGTTTAAGAGGTATGACTAAAATGTAGGGCCAACTCAATCAGACCATCTTCTCTCCACAGATGTGCTCACTGGCTTGTAGAAAAATAATTCCTTTTTGATATCCTAAATTGTCCGTCATCTTCTCCTCTTTTGAAGTCTAAAAAATAGTTTGGGGAAAGGGCCACAACATAAATTTTTTTTTATTGTATTTATTTATACTTTGGCAATATCTACAGGCACCAGTGAAGAATCTGGAGTATTGTTGGATCAAATGCAATACAAGCATGTGCTTTAAAGATAATGCCTGTCGTAAAAGGGCAGTTCCTTCAACAAAAGAAAATTGATGTGGTGTTATCCATCAGGCATGGTTGTGTGGAAATGCAGTTCTCTTGTTCTCTAAAATCTATTTGGTATGGTTGGTGGAAACTGATATATTTCACACGACCTTTTGGCTACTTTATACTAGGAATCAGCTATGTAGTGAGAATCAGCCATCAGTAGAAAGAGATAATAAAAATTGAATCTGGATTCTGATGTCAAAATAAGGAAAACAAATGAACAAACACAGAACTCTTCCATACCAACCTCCTGCAGAACAGCAGGAGGGCAGTAGGAGCCAGTAGGTGTCTGTCTGTCTTAACAGAAGACACTGTACAGTTGCAGAGCTGTGAAATGGCTCCTGGCTTTTTCTGTTTCACGGATGTTTGTGCAAGAGTGGGAAGACCTCCAACAGTAGAAATCTCCCAAATGACAGCAGAGCAATTGGTAAATGGCAACTGCTTAGCTCTTTTACAGCCATCTGTGTTTAGAAGTAGCTTTTAAGAGATGAAACCTCTGCCAAAAAAGAAGACTGTGGGCAAATGTCATGTTTGCTCTGGTCTGATGTGTCTCTAAAATGATTGTGGTCATTTTGATGTGTCTCTAAAATGACAGTGGTCATTTAGAACTGTGGTACTTCCATGATACCTGGTACATTGTCAGTCACCTTCATTTTCTTTTGACGGTGTTTTAACCTCCTTTGTAAAAAGGAAGTGAATGTTTCATGTATGATAGAGAAAGGGTTGTAGCAGAGAGCTGAGAGGAATCAATATGTTTGATACAGTTCCCATTATCTTCTTTTTGATTGAGTCTAGTTTTGGTGCAGAGCCTTATCAGGCCAATTAATATCTTGCTGGTGGGTATTTGCTCAATAACTTTATAAATTTAAATCAGCTTTCCCATAGTTCGTGAGCTTTTCATGGCTTGAGTCTGTGTAGTTCTGCTTTAGAAATGCACCTTTTTCCTGCTGTGAGAGCTTTTCTGTTTTGACAGTGAGGGTAAATGAAGTCTGCTTGACTTCCTGGTTTGTGTGTCGATAATGAAATAAATGCTTCTGTTGGGCTTTCAACTGGGAGGATAATCTGATAAAAAGGTGTTAGTGTCATCTCCAACATCTCAAATGACATGTTTGCTCAGCATGTTAAAAGCATTAATTAAAAATAGATTTCCAGAAGATTGGAAAGGAAGGTGCCTCAGAGTAAATGATATAAAAATGGAAGGTTGTTCTTCATGAAAAGACTTTAAAATGTACTTAAATGTATATAAAGGGCTTGATAACATATATATTGCTGTTGTAGTTAAAGGTTTTGATATGTTGAACAGATAAGCTAATAATTCCAAAGTAGTACACCACTATAATCTTGCCTGTGTGATATACATATTGTTACAATTAGTGAAGTATTTGTGTAGTTATATGTACTGGTGAAAATTAATTTTTGTTACAGATTCCATGCTTTTGCTGAAAAGAATGACTCTAGAGATGCTACTGGACCTGCACTAAAATGTGAAGAAGATGGAAAAGGTCTAACTGCCCTGAATTACAGAAAAGTGAAAGGGCGAATACCACTAGGTAGGCAATATAAAAGCCAAGATGATACTGAATTTTATCAGCAAGGTTTCAGAACAGAAATGCAATGAAGGAACTTGCCAAGTGTAAAATCAAATAAACCTTCTGTAGACATGGGTGGGGTAAGGACAGGACTGGTCACATGGAAATTCTGTGGGTGGGGAGAAGAGGGAAAAGAAAAGGGAGGTGTGAAGAGAGCAGAGGATGTGCATCTGAGAATGAAAAAGAAGTGAAAAAAGGAGAATATTTATTTAGGGAGATGAATAATAGTACTGGTGTGCTTATGCCAGTGACCTTGTGGAAATGTATAGAGAAATGACAGAAAGAGGAATCGTGTGGAAAGCCGTCTGATACATTAGATATATATCTACATCAATATAGGCCTATTTCATATGTAGTATAAGGGGAATAAATCCATATAAAGATGCCTCGCTTCTCTTAACATCTGAATTTGTCATAAAGGCAGACAACAAACACAGTAAAATAACAGTAGAGAAGAAGGTGCAATGAGTGTGTGTGTGAAAATGATTCAAAAACATCAGGGGGAAAGAAATGACAGAAAGAAACAGTTTTGCTGGGGGACGGAGCTGGTCAGAAATTCCTAGGTGTGTTTCTTATTAGTCACACTGCTACTTCCTGTGGGATAAGTCAGCTTTACAGTTCAGTGGGAGGAGACCCGCTTGTGGTGTGAAGCAAAGCTGCATATGCCACATGGAATAGCTTTATCAGCAGGACTTTACATTTTAAAGATATTTATTTAAATATCAGGAGGCAGCAAATCTCTTTATTCTAATGGCTCACATCCCCATTATGCCCAGGGGGTGTTAGCATTGCCCCAAAAGTAGAATGGTGTTACATTCTTACTGCCAGGGAAAGTATATCATAAGGTGAATTTAGTGACTCTCCAACAGTTGTTTGTCAGCCTTGGGCTAATGGAACATATTTCCTGGGTTGTAGACTAGTTCCTTGTGTAATAACCTATTCTTCAGTAGGGCTGTGGTTCTAACAGTCCCAGAAATAAGACACTAAGGCATCACCTGTTTTGTTCTGTGAAGGGACACTCAGGCCTCACCCATAATTTTTTTAGAAACCAATACCAGAGTATGCTTCAAAACCCTGTCTCTCTTTTTGTTCTAATGCAGAGCAGTGTAATGATTGCCTTCAGTCTGCAATGAGTGCTTCCTTGCTGGGCCACATGTGGAAGTGTGAGTAGGGGGAGCTGCCTTCCTCTTCCCCGGGGCAGTCAGCCTGTTTCAATAGATGGGCCTAGAGCTCCTGTATGACTGAAATTGCTTCCTTACCACTCTTTCTGAAGCTGAAAGCTGAATAGCTTTAATCACTCAAAAGGGCAGTAATCTCCTTGAAGTGCATTGTCTGTTGTGTCTTACTGCTATTATGGAGCAGGATTTACACATTAAAAAGGAACACAATTAGCTTTCTGCATTTATGGGGGCATTATAAGCTCAGCAGTGACATCACTGGCAGCCAATCACAGCTTTTCAGTCACATGCAGAATCTAAAGTTCTTTCAGAAAAGAAAACACATTGGAGACATTATTCTGGACTGTGTCTGATGTCTCTTGTTTCAGAGACTCCTTTAAGGGTGTAGAAGGCAATAATAATAAAAATGTTGATTACTCACTAATGGGCTCTGAAACTGGTTCTTGCATGTGTGGCATAAAATATACAAGGAAATAAACGGAGAATGAACCAGTGATTTAATCTTCCAAATGTGGTGCTTCTTGAAAATAAGAGGAGGCACAGGAATATTTTGTTTATGTTTCTTTTTCCACCACAAGACCAACAGCTGGAAACCAAAACTCATCACTATGTTTTATAGACTGGAAAAGCCATCTTAAGGGCATCTGATATTTTTATGGTTATTTTGAAAATATAAGGTAACGTCCTGTTCACTTGTTTTCATCTACTTAACCAAAACAAGTCGGAAGTGAACTATTTAAAACTTTAGAGCTCCTTTCTCCCCTGTTTTGCATCTTGAGCAGCCATTTAGAAAGCAAGCGTGAGAAACAGTGAAATTTGAATTTTATTTTTTTTTTTTACTCTCATTTTGGGTGAGTGCTCAAGATCAAAACAGGTATAAGCCAGTAAAGAATAAAAGTCCTTATGTTGGCAGACTAAGATTTACTTAAGGCAAACAAGCGTTCTTACATAAAGCCAAATTGCACCGATACCGTGATACCCAGACATGACTTTCCTGTTGTCACTTGAGCCTACATTTTTTATGTATCTTCTTTATCTGCAAAGAGCGGTATAATTAAGAAATTCTGTTCTTTAGTTAAAATTCTAATTGGAAAGGAGGTGAAATTTAAGTTGGAACTTAAAGACACAGGGGGCAAGAGATGGTGGAAGATGTGGAGAAGTAGGTTCTTGCTGACAAGGGGCACAGTTGTGTCATCTGCTTGAATTGACAGGGAGAGGAGTGCTAAACAGGGCTTGAAAATCAATGGCATTTTGAACGAGATCAGAAATGAATAGTGAGTCCATGCCGGCTAAAACAGAACCAGCAGTAAATCTCTGCATGGTGTTTTTCTGTGGTAGAATGGATGAGCTGCTATCTGTAGAGAAAATGCACATGGACCAAAATCAGGATTTGAGTGATGTGACAAATCCAAAGAGGGATGTGCTTGATGCCCTTGTGAAAAGTTTAAGGCTGCATTCTTAGGTGTGCTTGATTATTCACGTTTACCTGATAATCGCAGGGAAAATTAAGATTACTATATGTAAATCAGGAAGGATAGGAGCTCCAGCTTTCTCTATGGCCTTGAAGTCAATGAACTCTGCACTGTTTGTGTACACCAGCAAGGGAGAGACTGAACATTCGCTTCAGAAAGCCAAAATAATTATTTAAGAGTAGCTACTTTGCCTACAAGCTGTAGCAAAGATAATTGCCTCTGCTTTTTCCTTGCATGTGCTTTGTCCAGTCCAAGCAGCCTAACCTTGGCCCGGGGAATCTCTTTGCTAATGTGTAGAGAGTGATGCAGATAGTGGCTCTGCAGTACCACATGGGATCCAAAGTTCATTTACTTTGTCCATTTGCCCAGTGGAAAGGGTTAGGATTGGGCTGTGGTGGGTTTCAGTGCAGCTTGACCTTGCAGGTATGCAGGCAAAGCTGTGTACTCCCCTCCTGCATTCCTTTGTACCTTCATTTGTCCCCTTCCAAGTGGGGATTTTAAAAAAATCAAAGCTTGAGGGAATATTGCAATGTTCTGCTGCCACGCAGAGGCTGAGGACGGGACCGGCAGGGAAAAAATGAAACGGCCCATTTTCCCTGGCAGGCAAATTAATTTTGAAAATAGATTTTATTCCACTGCATTTGGATTTTTTTAGCTTCCATGGTGTAAGTCAGATAATCAGAGAAGTAAGAAAAAGTTCTGTTTTCCATTAGCTGCTTTTGGATTGATATTTGCTTAATGTTTCAAGGACACTGTGGATTTTGCAGGCCTTTTTTTAAAAAAAATAAAAAAAAAATATATATATATATAGGGGTTTTTTTTTCAGTAGGTTTTGTATGTTGAGTATGAAACCAAATGGCTTACAGTGACATGTCGGGGTAGATGAGTTTGTCTGCTGGGAGGTAGCTACATCTTTAAAATTGCCTGACAGTGTTAAATAACTGGGATATGGAAATGAGTGTGGTTATGAGTTTCCGTGTACACATGCAAATGCGTTTGTGGCTTTCCCTTAGTCCTGCCATCTTGCTTTTCCATTTTCCAGTGTCAGCAAAATGCGTCTGCCCTTTGCCGCACCCTTCCCCACATTCCCTTTCAGGTCTCCCGAGCAGAATTGCCACTCAACCGAGGGCAGGGCATGTCCGAAGGGTTCCCCGGGGTGAGGTGAGAGGCCAGGGAGAGGCAGAAGGATAAAGTTAAGGCGGCTTCTCTCCTCTCTGCCGGGCGGCGGCCTTCTTGCCCTTCTGGTGCCGCTGGGTCGTGAATCGGAACCAGGGAGTCCCCAGGGCTGCGGCCCGGCGGCCGTTAAACCGCCAGCCAGGGTGGTTGGGGTCAGGGGGCCCCTCACGGTGTGTGTGTGGCGGGGGTTTCCTTTCCCTGAGGGGGTAAAAGCAAATTATTTTCAGGCAAAGTCTTCGCCTGGGGAGGCGGGTGCCTGCCTGGAGGGGTGGAGGGGCTGGGGGCTGTAGCCCTGGGGGGGTGTGCTGCGGTGGCTTTGTGGTTAATGGCCTCCCAGGATGGCACAGCTGATGTGTGAGCACGGAGAATCTCAGCCGAAAAGAGGTTTGTGATTTCCCAGTCATTTTTCACTGCTGTGTTCTGAGAGCCGCGGGCTGAGAACCACATGTGGAAGATAACTGTGTATGTGCATGTGTATTTTGGGTTTGAGGACTCGGTTTCAAAAGGCACAGCTTTTCCTTCCCACTCCTCCTTAGCTGGAGAGGAATAGAGGCCCATGAGGAGGTGTAGGTGAGCATTCCCTGGAGACAGAGAAAGGTGCTTTGGGTGTCAGTGCTTGCAAGCTGCTCTCCCAGTTAGATACAGGAAAAGCTGTTGCCAGGTGAAAGATTTTCTAAGCCACTTGGCCTTCACAATATGCAGTTGTGGATGCCTGCATTTGTCCTGTGTAATACCTGTCATCAAACATACTTGTTTTGAAAGTGCAAGCAGTTGTACTTTGCTGTGCTGCAGCAAAAAGCAGGGGAAAATACATTATCTTGTAAGACCAGTTCAATTCACACCTATTACTGGGGACAGTAACAATGTAAATCCTGTAAATTTGAGGATTCCATAACACCGGTTAAAGAGGAAACGAAGCAACACAATGATATCCTCAGTACTGTTTTACAGGTAGTTAAACGTGTATACTTCTTTCAATATTTTCAAATATAACATTAAAAATATTCATAAAATTAAATCTGGATCCCAGTGTTTGATAGCTTATGGAAGATCTCCATTTTTAGTTGGGGAGAGCTCAACTGCAATTGGGTTTTCAACAGTCTTAAATTTTTAAATATGCTCACGTGTGCATGTGTGTTGTGAATACACATTTTGTGGTTATAACTGTGACAACAGGTGTGTGTATATATAGATTCAATGGCAGACTGCTCATCAGAACATCTCTAGCTCTCTACTTGATGGAATTTTGCCAAAGCACAGATTTTGTGGGGTTTGAATTTCTGGGGAGGGATTATTTATAGAAGAAAACCTTCCTTCTTTCTGAAGTATTTGAACCAAATACTTTTCTTGAACTTAAAATGTAATGACCAGGTATTTTTTTGTTTTATGTTGTGGAATAATTTGATTTACCAAAGCTTTTTGTGATTTAGGAGATTTGGATCTTTGTCCTAATGGTTGAAGCAGATGTTTTTGAAATGCAGGAAGGTCCCAGGAGATGGCAGTGTACAATAACACATTTCAAAATATTTCTTGGAAATGAAAAGCATTTCACAATTAAAGTTGAGTTCTTATTTTGTAAAATGCTCATGTTATTATTTCAGAGAAGTTTATCAATGAACAAGATGGTCAGGTTTGTTTTTTACTGATAGGCTACTTTAGCAGACAAGTTTGCAAGTCTTATCTTTTGTACAGTGAACCACTGCTGTATGTTAACTGAACCACTAGACGATAAGATATAGTTTGCCTTGTTCAGCAAGTTTATGTGCAGTTCAGTAAAGGCTGTAATCTAAAGTAGGCTGTAGTCTGCATTTGTGGTTAGGGTAGCTCCTGATTCAGTTTCTTTACTATAGCACTACACAGAGTTATTCTGTATTGTCCTGTATTAGAATGTAAACTCTGAGACTAACCTAATTTGACACATTTTTTGTAGTGTTTGTAATACTTATGTATACATGGTGCCTCAGTTTTAATAATGGCACTCTACTAAATAAATACATAATTTAAATTTTTATTTTTTTTAAATCAAGTCAAACACACCTATTGAGATTAAGAACATCCTGTATTAACTCCAGGTTTGGATTTTTCCTTTTTTTTTTTTTTTTTTTTAGGTCATAGCCTGATGTTAAAACATATTTTCTTTTTAGCATTTTTTTATGGCAATTGATAATTGTTAGGATGAAAATAAACTTACCTTAGGAAAATTTTATCACATACTTTTCAGGAAAAGAATATCTAATTTTACATAAAGCTAGTTATGTACTTTAAGGGAACTGAAAGCCTTGAAAACATCTTCTCTTTAAAGTTTCAAAGATGTGTCTAATATTTGGAGCCAGCTTTTGCAATTAATGCCAAGGGACAACGTGCAAATTAATTTCCTATTGTGGGAACAACCAGTGGCCAACTCTGGAGGTTCCTTCCACCAGGCTAAGCACCTCTCATGCTCTGGTTCCAGCTCTGAGCCCTTTTTCTGAAGTCAGCCAATGAACAGCACTTCCCACTTCAGTGTGACCTCAAGAAAACAAGGTTATATGGCAACATCTGGAAGAAACAAATGACTTTGTGGCAAATGCCAAGTTATATAAAGCAGAAATTGTCTCAAAATGTCAAGTTCTTTTCATGTGTTCTTTTGCAGTAGCTGGTGTCTGTGAAGATGTCTTTTTGGTCTGGAAGGAGCTCGAGGAAGCCAAAAGCACAGTGAGAGAAGTTCAGAAAATTTTAGCAGAATCTGATGAGCCTGCTTCTCAGGATGGTATTATTTATGTTTCTTTCCTGAGTGCCACCATTGTATTAATGAGCAATATTTTATTTGTGGAGAGTTTTGATTACATGTGAATTTAGGGATGATTACCTCAGAAATGTTGGTATACAGGTAGTACCTATACATCTAAACTTAGGATTGCCTAAAACTTTCCATTGCAAACATCTGTTAACTACTGCTTAAACTTGCTGAACTTTAACAGCTGAGGCTGAAGCACCCCATTTTTAGTTCACCAGTGACTAGGTTTAGAAATTACCTGGATTTCAAGATATTGAAGTGTGGGGTTTTTTTGTTGTCTCCCCTTCTGCACCTGGGCCAGTGAATCTTTAACTTTATTCTATGCAGTGCTGGGGTACCTCATCAGTCTCCCATCATGGTCTTCTTTGGATAGTCTCCAACCTGGTAACTAGTTCATCCCTCTAGAAGGGAAGAAGTGTGATTTTAATTCTCTTAGTCAAAGGTGTAGGACTGAAACCAATTCTGAATGAGTACTCTGACAACTCTTGCGCTAAGAAGCATGGGAGAACACCCACATTTGTTCATTAAACTAATCATCATTATGTTGGACCTAGAATATGATCCATTTGTTCTTTGCCTATTGATTTGACTGAGCCATATTGAAGACAGAAGCATAGCTGGTTTCTGAATCTGAAGGCAGAATTTGGTTTTGTAGTGCAATTTGCTTTTGGTTTGACTAGATGAAGGCTGAGGCCAGATGCCCTTTTCTAGCTCACCTCCTGAGGAACACTTTGTACAGTCAATTGGTCAGTCCCCTAAACCCCTGGCTGTGTGTTGTAGGGTGGTGATGGTGAAGATTTGGAGCTGGGTACTTTCTCATCAAACACTTGGTTTGAATATCTGTCAATAACATGATTCTTCTGTAAAGGTATAATAAAATCTTTATACTGATAATAGCATCTTCTGAATTAACTGAACTTGCCCTAAGAAGTTGAACAGTAATACATATGAACAAAAAGATTACAATAAAGCTGCAAGGGCAGCCCTAAGTTCAGTGTTTGTTTATGTGCAGCTTTTATATTCTTTTACTGTTTGTCTTTTTACATAATCACTTGGTAAACAGAAGAAATGAAATTACAGTGGGATTTATTTTGTAGATTCTTCAGCATTATTTGACTGTTAATCTGAATAACTGAGGTCTTTCTTTTTCCTTGCATTTCTTTCTGGTTTTGCTTTTCCGATCTGTTTAAAATGCTCTGCTGCAGAATGTAGTTTGTTCTGAAGAATGCAACGTTTTTCAGAAGAAGAAACAGAGAAAATGAGACAAATTTTCTGATGACTCTCCAGATAATACACTACTAACCTGAACTGAGACATGACTTTTTACATAAAGCATGTGGAATAAAGAAAACAACAGTTTTCATTTTAAAATTATGTGAGGACATTTGTGACACTTGCCACATTGTGCTAAGTTCCACAAACAATCAGAAAGCAAATGTTTCCACATGAACAGGCTCTGGCTATGCATCTGCCCTGATGCTGGCTGATCTCTACATTTTTTCAGGCAGAAGGTGTATCCATATGATTGTTTATAGGCTCAAAATCTCAACAATGTTGTCACTATAGCTACACCTGAACAGAACAGACATTTGTACCAGCTAGGTCCACTGAAATGAATGTGTGGCAGTAGAAATTGATTCTGCTATGAGACCCACTGCTGGGTCATTTGAGTTACGTGTGGTTTATTTTGCTACTGATAACTGCATGTACAGCCCTCAGTCCCATACCAGCATCCAGAGAAGTACAGCACTCAGCCTTAATATGGTCCCTAGAATATTTCTATGACAAAATGTCATAAAAGGGGAAAAATGAGAAGAGTTATACCAGATCAGACAAAAATTATCCAGTTTCAGAATCAATTAAAAATGCTAAAGCTGGGGAATATGTCACGATGGTACAGACGTGATTTGTAACTTGGGATATATGATGCAATATCCAATTTTAAAAAAAGCAAATTGCAGAGATTCATGGTAAAATCTCTTCCAAAGACATAGTAGGTTTTTTTCCTTTAAATAGTCTTCTCTGAAAAAGACCAGCTATATTTTCAATTATATCTTCTGTTGTTTCATTCTTTCAAATTATTCTCCTTGAAGCTAGATATCTTAGTAGGAAGCTTTCCTGGCATTTTGTAATATTACCAGTATGAAGTTTAAGTCAACCTTCATGCTGCTAACAGTATTCCTTTTATTCCTTTTATATGTTGATGCTGGAGCTATTTGTCTTCTTTGCTCTCTGTCTTCTGATAGGTTTGTTCGATTTATAAGGGGATTTGTTGTGAAGAAGTGCCTAAAAAGAAAAAAAAAACAAAAACAATCCCACAACCAAAATAGAGAATATTAAAAATCAGTCAAAAACATCCTCTGACTCCAAAGCTGTCAGTGAAGTAGAACATATTTGAAAATTTTGACCACATTTGACCACAGCATCATAGCCAGTTTTTGAAAATAGCATATCCAAACTGAATCATGTTATGCAGGAGGTTTTCTTTGGTTTATTTTCTTTATTAGCAACTAAAGCTGATGATCCATTAGAAAAGCATGCATCTGACAAATATTTGTCTTCTGAGAAGTGGTTGCAGAAATATGGCTTGAAAGCTCAGAAGCTCACACTGTACGATGTGCTTGCTGATTGTACTTTTCGCCATGCAGAAGGAATTGTTGACATAAAAACTAAACCAGAGGATGAATCTTCACAAACTGATGCTGTGAGTGTTGTTAATTTTCCCTCATGTCCTGTGAGTTGGTTTTTTTTCTTAACCTGAAAACTTGATTTATAGCTGAGTTTATGATAAAGTTTATGATAAAGTGTATGGTCCATTGTTAAAACTATCTTATTAGTGGCTTAAGAAGGTGGTCAGAAACAAGATTGTCTTAAAGGGCTGTTAGAAAATTATTTTTTCATGGACTCTTGTCCAACATATAAACCGCAAAGAAGAATCAGATTAAGCAATGGATTAGGAAGAATGGATTAATCAATTCCTTGGTTTTCTATGTATTTATGTGGGATAGGGCAAAGGTTCATTGTCATCTTTATTTTTCCGTGGAAGAAATGTTGGTCTCAATTTCTGCAGTGCTTACAGGTCATTAAATGAATTTGGTTTAATTTGTCTTAGATTTTTTTTTCTCAATTTTCTACAATTACAGTGTTTGCTGAGCTTCTGTTCTTGCTGGCTAGGAAAGTAAAACCAGTTTCTAATGACTTTTGCCAGGAGCACATTCTGTGACCACCCTACTCCACGTCTATTTCTGTACTTGTTCATATGCATTAAGCATGCAACTTTGAAGTTTGTTTGCCAGATATTAAAGACAGCGCAAAATAATGTCTTTTGGATCATGAAACATGTTTTTCTTGGCTGTAGGAGACAAAGAGGAAGGTAATTAATGCAAAATACTGTGACAAGTTTGTACATACCTTCTGGAAAGATGGATCTGTAGTTCATATATATGTTAGTACAGAAAAGTATAAGCAGTACAAAGAGAAAATGAGGACAGCTCTCGGACAAGTGGAAGAAAGGTTAGTGTTCTATCACATAAAATCAGTTTGTATTGTTTTGCATTGGACTTGAAATGTTTGACATCTACTGTCATAATAAGCTGAAGTGGTTGGTAAGCTGCCAGCAGCAGTACTATGCCAGAAATCCATTTTAGATCAGAATCTTATGTGTTGGATTTCTTAGTAGCCATATAAGAACCCCAGTGAGCAGTTTCATCTTTTGTTCTCCTTCTGGAACTCAAATGTCAGGCTGCACATTATTGACATACTGCTGAACGTGCCAAAAAGCATTGAGACATAAAGTGACAGAGAAATTTCATCTTGTGTACCTAGGGTCTCTTGTGGTACCTCTGACACCAAGTAACAGAGCATGGCTTGTGCCTGTACTGGTATTAGTTATTTGCTGTTTTTTGCAGTTTTGTATTGAAGACAAGTTTGAACAGTAAAGGTAAGAGTCAGATCATGAGCTATTAAGCAATGCATTTGATCAATAGTTCAGTGCTCAGTCTAGCTCCCTGATATGCCTTTTTTGCAAACGTATAGATACACTATTAGATTTTGTTGGACACCTACAAAACAATAGGCCATCTGAGGGTCTGATTCATCTCTCCTAAGGATGGCTCAAAGTAAATTGGATTTTATGCTTACACTAGGAGAAGAAAGAAAACTTTCATAATGGATATTGTAGAACTGAAAGAAAGAAAAGTTGACTTCTATTTGTATATTAGGGCAAGGAGATGTCTCACTGAAAAAAAGCGGGATGTAAACTTTCCTTTTATTAATTCTTTTCTGCCAAAAGTATGTCTGATTACATTTAGCAAGGCCAAAAGGGTTTTGTTACCTCTTTTAGTTTATCCTTATTTTTGTCTAGTTAGTCTAACATGAATATACTGTGAAAGGAAAATCTGAGGTAAAGGTTTTTTATGGGAATATATTTTTGACTTCCAGACCAAGATTATGAGTTTTCTCTTTTGAATAGTTCATCTCACTGTTAAAAGTCTTGTTAGACCTCATCAAACATATTGGTAGAAATAATGGCAAAACAGCTCTCAGTCGTGAGTGTAATAGGATCCTTTAAGTTTCCATGATATAATTTTTTTAACCCACCATGGATATGAGTAATATTTTTTCGAGGGGTTTTATATTCATCTGTTAGATGTCTCTGTTTCAGAATAGACAAGTAGTTTATGACTCTCAAGAGAAATCAGCTTTGAACCTATTGCAATAATTACTGAGGAAATGTTCTTGCGCACAGCAGTATGTAGGCATCTGTTTAACTGGCTGGCATACTTTCATTCTTTTTAAAATGTAAAACTAAGTCTGCTTAAAGCTCAAGATCAGCAAAGAATTGAAGCATCTGTGAAATATTAAGAGTCTTCAAAGTGCTCAGATTCCTTGCAGAATAGGTTAACAAGTGGTTTCCTGAAAAGGGAGGCATATGCTTAAATGATTTCCTGAATTCAGGCTGGAGAACAGCTGCAGGGGCAATTGTTATTGTTTCTTCCACATGGGAAGTTCAGCTTAAACTAGCTGATAACTGACTTTATAAAGGTGCTGTATTTGTCTTTTTTCATGTCCTCTACTGAAATTAGGAAAGAAAAATTCCTTGTGTTTTTGTGTAATGACAGAGGATCAAGGCCAGTATACCACTTCGGACAGTGACTATTAACAGGTGATAAAGGAAAGAGAATAAGAAGTACAGCAGTGATAAAAGAGCCTTCCTATTAGATTCTGCTACTCACAGCTCCAAAGATCTTGCAGATAAGGTTTTGATTTCTTTTTTTCTTCCCCCAGGATTAAGTGGCTTCAACAAGGAAGCAGAGGGCTCTTTGGGAATGTGTTTGAAGATAATATCTATATTCTTATTGATATATCTGAATCTATGAAGGACAAGATGCCACTGGTGAAGGAGAAAATATGTCAGCTCATACAGGTATGATAAAGTGATGATTTGATAAAGTGATGATTTGGGAGACAGGTGCATTTTAGAGTAGGCTCGTCTCTGCATGGTTGTTACTCTTTTATCTCCATTTTCTAATTTATTTTTCTTTTAAAGAGCAGCTTTATAAAAATATTTCAATTTTTCTTAGTGTACTCATTTTTCAGTAAAATAATTAATTTTTTTCCCCATTTGTACAAATATTTGAAAATCTGGAGAAAGTGTTAAAAAGTATGAAGGCTTAAGTATATTTTTCCCTCAGGCCATCTTTCTTATTAAAAAAAAAAAAAAGAAAAAACAAAAAAGAAAAAACAAAAAAAAATCTATGCAGTGAAACTTTTAGCATTTTAATTTTTATTTTTAAGCAGTGTCATCCAGTTCCACTGGTATGTTGTGATTTGTTATGTGTATTTAGATACACTTTCACACTTTTACAATAGAGGGTGTAGAATGCTTTGAACTTGCTTGCATCTTACAATGACTCTGAACTTTGGAAAGGGACTTGTGAAGTGCAGAAGTATCTCAAAAGCAGTGAGTATTGGGAGACACACCTAAGATAGCATTTGTCTCACGTAGTTTTAGAAATCCACAGTGAGGTCATCTAAGCTTACGTGAATATTTGAGAGAAACTGTTAAAACATGATTCATCTCAACTTTTTTAGACCTGAGAGGCATAACTGGCAAATTTTCATCAGTCTGGCATCAATAGTAATCACTAGTAGTGCTAGAAAAATTAAATTTACAACAGAGAGGTTTTTGAGCTAGGTACATAAGTGATAGGACATACTACGATGTGGTACTCCAGACAGCTCAGTACTAGAGAATTATTAGATACTGTGCCAGAAACTTTCACAGGTACTAGCTTGCACAAATCTTTCACTCATAACTTCTGTCCAGAAAAACTTCAGCAAATTCTTAACTTAATTCTCCCTTGCTGTCCTAGTTCCCCTTGCCAGTGCACTACATTTGATTCTAATTGCCCTCCTCTAAATGGTGCCTTATTGATTCTCATTTCAGTTTCCTTTTGTAAGTAGTAATTATGTCTTCCTCCCTACTGTTCATACCCAGTTTTTTCTCTCGCTTTCTTGCCCTCCTAAATATGCAATAGTACTTTGAGAACTATAAGTAAACAGAGACTTGCATAGGGAAGTTCAAGTAATTGTTATTGCAGGCAATAATTTTCTCTGCCTCTGTGTTTTTGTACTATAAATGAATATTATGATTTACTGTAACCATATAATCAACTATACATTAATTAAAACAAGTTCTATTAGTCAGTATTTCAGAATACAGGTATTCTTTCTTTTAACACTGAGTAAAATTCAGATGCTGTCTCTTGCAGGAACAATTGAGGCACAAAAAGAGGTTCAATTGTGTGAAATTCAGTGCCCAAGCAGTAGCATGGCAGGAGAAACTTGCTGAAGTTAATGAGGAAAATTTGCAAGATGCTTGGCTTTGGATAAAAGGACTTGAGGTAACATGGAAACTAATTATTGCTTGTACCAAGTTGCATTTGTGGCTTCTCTTTGTTTATGGCCGGGTTTGTTTTTTTTATTTTTTAATTGACTATTTAACTGGAGTAAGCTGAAAATCACAGAATCATAGAAAGTTAGGATCTGGAAGGGACTCTGAAAAATCATCAAGTCCAAACCCCTGCCAGAGCAGTGTCACCTACAGCAGGTTACATAGGAATGCATCCAGGTGGGCTTTAAATGTCTCCAGCCTCCCTGGGCAGCCTGTGTCAGTGCTCTGTCACCCTCACAGTAAAAAAATTCTTCCTAATATTTATGTGGAACCACCTGTGCTCCAGTTTATAACCATTGCCCTTTGTCCTATTGTTAGTCACCCCTAAGAAAAGCTTGACTCTATCCTCCTGGTGCTTGCCCCTTGCATATTTATAAACATTGATGAGGTCACCCCTCATTCTCTTTCAAGCTGAAGAGACCCAGCTCCCTCAGCCTTTCCTCATGAGGGAGATGCTCCACTCCCTTCATCATCTTGGTCTCTCTATGCTGGTTTCTTTCAAGTAGTTCCCAGTCCTTCTGGATCTGTGGGGCCCCAGAACTGGACACAATATTCCAGATGGCACCAATGCTCACCGGGGCAGAGTAGAGGGGCAGAAGAACCTCTCTTGACCTACTAACCACCCCGCTTCTAATGCATCCCAGGATGCCATTGGCCTTCTTGGCCACAAGAGCACATTGTTGGCTCATGGTCATCCTTCCATCCGCCAGCAACCCGAGATTCCTTTTCCCTGTGCTGTTCTCCAACAGCTCAGTCCCCAGCTGTCACATCTTAGCAGTTTGGGTGGACCACAAAACTAAGGACAGAATTCCTCTCTATCCCTCTTCCCCCTCCCACCCTCCTGCCCCCCCCCCCCCTCCAAGAGGGAAGATAAAAGGGGAATAAAGACCGGAATCTTAAGCTGGAAAATGAAAAACAACTGGATACAGATTTACTAACACAGGGGAAGGTAATAACATAAGGGCTAAAGTAATAAAGAATACAAATATATAAATATATATATGTGCATACAGCCCAATAGATATGGGCTCTGATGAGCATGTGGTGAGCTGGTGGTAAAGAAGCTCAGGGGAAGAGGAGCACAGCCAGCAAGCAGAGAGAAAAGGAGCCCAAGTTGCTGACTTTCTCAATCTTTATAGAGTATAGACAGGAAATGGGAGGGAATACACCCCCCTCTCTCAAAGGAATACACTGCACCTCTCAGAGTCTGAAAGCCCTCCTTCTTTAGTTCCTCCTGTTCAAACAATGACAACAGACTATACTGGTACCTGGGGTTGTTCTTTCTCAGATGTAAGACTTTACACTTGCCCTTGTTGTAATACATTAAATTTCTCCCTGCCCAGCTCTCCAGTCTGTCCAGGTCCCTCTGAATGCCAGCACAGCCTTCTGGGGTGTCAGCCACTTCTCCCAACTTTGTGTCATCAGCAAACTTGCTGGTAGTACACTCTCTTCCCTCATCCAGATCATCAATAAATATATTGAATAGTACTGGTCCCACTACTGACCCTTGAGGGACTCCACTAGAAACAGACTTCCAACTAGACTCTATCCATAATAAAAAAAATTTTTTTTTAAAAAAATCAAATATAGATGTATAGACTTTAGTAGTACAAAGTATATCTCTGTCAGTTATAATAATCTTTTAACAGTGGACCTGTTTATAAGACCATATTAATTCAATTGCAGCCTGCTATGTTTAGTAGCCACAATGCAAATGCTTGCCAATTTTATTTCAGTAGGAACCATGACAGTGCTCAGACCCTGTGTCTAAATGTCAATCCTGCTGCACTGGTGAAGGCTGTCACTGGCAGACTGACACACAGCTCAGAGATGACTCAAAAACAGATGCCAGCAAGCTAAAGGGCATTTTCAGTCCCTTTTAGTGCATAGTTAGGTATCTGACTTCAGCCTTTTTAGGAACATGGGAGCAACCATACACCAATGAAATAACTGTCTATCTACAGCAGCCAAAATCTGAGATTTTTAACCTGTAACACAATAAAAAGCTTGTAGTCAGCCACAATCAGCCATCAGATTATAACTGTCAGCAGCTTTGGGACCAGTTAGTGTGTCAAATATGGAAAGCAATGTTACGGGCACAAGACTGAAAATCAATCACACAATAGTACAGATGCATGCCATGTTTTCTAACATAAAAAATCATGTTTATATATTAAACCTCAGCATTCTGACAGCTCTTCCTCAGATTTTATTAATAAATTCCTGGGGATAAGGAAATTGAGGAAGCTATGTAATACCTTTGGGATGACAAAGCACAATAAATAACTTGATATTCTTAGAAAATACTAATAAACACATGAAGAAAATAAAATATTAGTATTGCCTCACTGAGTGGTTGGTGAATATTTAGAACTGAGGTTAGTAAACTTTATTTTACTGTCTTCTTTGAGACTTAAAAAGATGACTCTGTTTAAGCTATTCTCAAATTTGAGAAAGTCATGGCAGTCTGGTGAAGTTCCCAAAAACAGGAAAAGGGGAAACATTTTCAAAAAAGAAAAAAAGAAAGACCTAGGGAACTACAGGACAGACATACTCACCTCTTTGCCCAGCAAGATTATGGAGCAGATCCTCCTGAAGGCTCTGATAAGGCACATGAGAAAGGTGGAGGTGGTTGGTGGCAACCAACATAGTTTCACCAAGGGCAACCTGTGCCTGAAAAATTTGATAGCTTTTTACAATGGGACCAGTGTTGGTGGACAAAGGGAGAGGAACGTACATCATCTACCTGGACATGTGCAGTGTGTGACACTGTCCTGCATGTCATCCTGGTCTCTAAATTTGAAAGATAGATTCAGTGAATGGATGCTTGGTGGATAAGGAATTGGCAGGCTGGTTGCACTTAAAGAGTAGTGGTCAGTGGCTCGATGTCCAAGTGGATACCAGTGACTAGAGGAGTTTCTCAAGGGTTGGTGTTAGGATTGGTGCTGTTTAACATCTTTGGTGGTGACATGGACAATGGAATTGAGTGCACCCTCCACAAGTTTTCCAGTGACACCAAGCTCTGTGAAGCAGGTGACATGCTGGAGGATGGTGAGACATTGGCACAGGTTTCCCAGAGAAGTTGTGGCAGCCCCCTCCCTGGAAGTGTTCAAGGCCAGATTGGATGGGGCTTTGAGCAGCCTGGTCTGGTAAGAGGTGCCCATGCAGAGAGGTTGGAACTAGGTGATTTTTAGGTCCCAACCCAAACCATTCCGTGACTGGGGCTATTCAGCCTGAAGAAGAGGAGGCTCAGGGGAGACCTCATCACTCTCTACAACTCCCTGAAAGGAGGCTGGAGCCAGGGGGGGGTTGGGCTCTTCTCCCAGGCAGCTGTCAGCAAGACAAGAGGGCATGGTCTCAAGTTGTGCCAGGGGAGGTTTAGGTTGGATATTAGAAAGAATTTCTTCACGGAGAGGGTGATCAGACATTGGAATGGGCTGCCCAGGGAAGTAGTGGATTCTCTGTCCCTGGAGATATTTAAAAAGAGACTGGATGTGGCACTCAGTGCCATGGTCTGGTAACCACAGCGGCAGTGGATCAAGGGTTGGACTTGATGATCTCTGAGGTCCCTTCCAACCTAGCTGATTCTATGATTCTATGATAAGCCATATTAGTGGTACAGCATTATGGAAGTTTGATAATACTTCAAACTACTATACTTTAATACCATCTTGTATGTGCATTTAGGAATGGCCATTTTCATAATTATTGATGAAGCTGTGAATAGTTGGTTATAAATTTCCTTGGAAATTCAGGTCTTGATATTTGAAATAGTACAGGGAATGGTACTGGAAAAATACCTTTTTTTTCAGGGATCGCATCTGCTGCTGACCTTGTTGTCTGTTTAAATCAATGCAGGCGTATGGCTGAGATCAGAAAGCAGGCTTTGTGGTTAAGCTGCAATGAACAGAAGAGTGCTGTGAAATATTAATCAGAGTAGATCCTTTGATCTCATTTTACACACTTTAGTCCCAGGGTGTTGAATAAGGAAGCAGAGCTATGAACGTATATTAGAAGATAACATTATCTGAGATCATCTGAGCTATCTTGTTGTCTGGCCCATACATTCTTACATGGGCCCATACAGAGTCATTCTCAGAGTGTATCTCCTATTTCATTTCACCTGATTTCCTCTCTTTGCCCTTTCTAATAGAACAGTTCACTGGAGAGATGGACAGGAAGAAGTTTTAACACCATTAATAAAACTGAAGAAATAATGCTAGCTCTTAATATATTTTGCACATATGGATGAGTGTTAGTGATTTAAATTCATGTTCTGTAATGCATTATATATGTTGGTCCTGATTCTCTTCTCGTGTCATGACAATCTTCACTGCCCTCCATCAAGTGTTACACTAGCATCAAACAGACTTGTATCTTTTCAGGAAATCTGCTTTGGCCCTGTTAAAAGACTAAGTCTTGACAAAACACTTTTCCATTCTGATAAAAGCTTAACCAAATATTTGCATGCTGTTTTGTACACTTACTGTTTGAAAAGTGGAAAACTGAAGACATAAACTAGTTTTTTGATTCCTATAAGCCATGAAATGCATTTCAGTAATTTGAGTTGCAGTAAGCCTGAAAAAAGACAAATCATGATCACTAAGTATGGGGATGACGCAAAAAAAAGTGAGTATTACTCAAATATTAGTTTTTAGGGGGATTGTATTGCTTTATTGTGTATTTTTTTATATAGCTAACTTTTGTGCTAAAAATTAAACTTTTTTTACATTGATTTGCTGACAAGGTATATGTGAAATTGAGGAAAAAATGGAAAACCAGCAAGTTCTTTATCTGTTTCTGAGAAATAAATCTGTGTAACTATTTTGGGAACTTTAAAAACTATTTGATTAAGTAAAATATGTATTTCAAGGGAGTGTGATGACTTTTCAGTCAGAAGAAGTAGTTGGAAAATATAACAGAATGTATCTTTTATCTTACATCTTCTTATTTACTTACAGTATTTTAGTGATTGTTTATGCTTCTACATCTGATATTTCTGTTGCTAGCATCTTGTATCAAATTTTTATCAATTTATGCAACTTTGACACTTGCTTTGATCTTTATAGCTATTTGACATAAATATTTTCACTGTTTTATTGCTCAGTTTGCTTTTATAATACCCCTTGAGTCAGTACATGCTCATTATTAATTTAAGGACAGAGGCAAAAAAACCTGTTAGCACATACAGTTGCTTCTTTATCTTTTGATTTCTTAGGTTGGAGGTTCCACAAATACACTCAGAGCTCTCCAGATTGCCCTTGCCGATACTGACACTGAGGCTATTTACCTCCTGACTGATGGGAGACCTGACCAGGTATTTCTGAAATAAGAAAAGAGAAAATGCAGTAGTGCAGGCCTACAGTAATGTTGTCAGAAGGCTGCAGGAAATGCATGAGATGAATCACATACCTGAAAGAGCTGAGTCTCTTGGAGGCTCTCATAGCACTGAAAAATTGTGTCTGAGAAATGGTACTGTTTGGGAAGGGGTCTTGTTTAGAACTCTCCACCCACAGTCCAGTCTCAGATGCATGATAACTCATGATATTTCTAGTGAGCTGTTTTAAGGATCTGGTAATGCATTAAATAGTAAAGCTGTATGTTAATATCAAGGTGAGTATTCCTATCAAATAAAATGTTAAATATTAAAATCTTGCAATCCTCCATGGTAGCTTGAAAACTTAAAATGATTGAGAGCAAAATAAAAAACCCAAACAACCCAAAACTTAGAAAATCTGTCATCAACATTTTTCTTCAAAGAACATGTCAAATATATAATTAGTAGGTACCTTCTTGCATTCTGCGACATGTCTGAGGTGTAAGAGCCTCACTATTGATTGTTTTACATTATTAAAAAAAAAAGATATTACCATTGATACTGTTCTATTAGGTCTCCATAAGATTCCGTTTTTATTCTACTGAGTCAAATTTGATCTCCTGCAGGTAAAATTCTGAAACAGCAGCAGAAGTTGCTTTAAGGGTAGTTGTAAATGGATAGTGAAACCAAAAGTATGGTTTAATATTTTAATGTGTTGTTACAGTGACTTAAAATGATGTTATTTCATATTATATCACATTTTATGACAGCAACTAAAAACTGGGAAAAAACCCACTTTCAAGCTGTAGTGCATAGTAAAAACCATCTTGTATGCCAAAAATGGTTTTAAAAAAATCTTTATTTGCCCTTGAAAATTGAGCTTAATTGTAATGGTAGATATGGAGCAAAATCCTGACATAGATAAAGAGAGAGGCTAAAGGCCATGTGAAGTTAACTGTGGAAGCATATTCAATAATTCTAAGATTCAGAAAGCGTCATAAACTCACAGAAATAATTTCTTTATTCATTAATAAGGAAGAAAAATGCCATATCCCCCCTATTATCTTTATTCTATTTTTCTTGATAAAAGGAAAGTGGCCTACAAGGAAGGGTGGATTCATATTCTTTAAATGTGATTTGAATATAAAACTCTAAACATGATTTTAAATTAGCAGATGAGAAACTTCAACTCACATCTTTTAATGTTGTTTCTAATTTTAGGTTTAATATTTGGTATTTTCTAAAGACACAAGTTGATTGTTATTAACTATTGTTCATTAAACACAGTTTACAACTTATTAAAATGTTTTGCATTCTTTCACTCATTTTCTATCTGGAAATATATATTAATATTTTATTTAAGAATGATTTGGCTTAAAATAAGATTATGCAGATTCTTAATTTTGATATTTTAAAGTTAAAAAATAATTAATACTTAATTTATTTTTACCTGTTTAATGATGACTATTTTGATTTATATTATACTTTTTTACATAAAAATGGGGAAATGAGCAAGGCTTGTTTTAACTGTTAATGTGAACCAAACAATTATACTTCAAATATCAGTATTCTGAAAAACTGAAGGGTTATGAGAAATTAGAGAACTGAGTCAGTAATTTCTTGCTACCAGATCCTTCAACATTTTTAGACATGGCAGATGTTTTGCTTTCCCACCTAATTTTTATTTCTTTATTGAAGAGGAACACTATTTTTCCTGTTTTTTCAGCCCCTCTTTTGTTTCCTGTTACTGAGTCAACTTGTCATTGAATTAAGGTAGCATAATTAAAATATCAACAGTTATATACATTAAAAAATACTCAGTTATATACATCCAGTGATGCTAAACACCAATGTAGTAGTTTAATTTTCTATACTTTACTAATTTCCTATAGACTTCAGAAACAAACAGTACTTAATATATTATAATTTACATTTTATTTTATTTTATTTGAGTATTCTGTGTCTTGGTGTATTATCAGTGTTTCAAATGGAGTTTAAATTTACCTCATTTTGTAGAACTATGAAATGGTAATCCATGTAAAATACATATTTTAACTGGTCTATATCTGTCTTTACACTACAGTATGACTGCTTAAATTCTTAGAAATTCTCTGCATTGTGATAAAGACATTTTAAAACGCCATATATTTAATTTTTTGATTTCTAGCCTCCTGAAACAATTTTGATTCAAGTCCATCTTCAGCGTAAAATTCCCATCCATACTGTATCTTTCAACTGTGATGATATAGAAGCCAATAAATTTTTGTATGAGCTATCCACTGAAACAGGGGGCCGGTTTCGTTATTACAACATTTATTTGACTGATGGTGATGCTGCAGAGTTCATTATTGTGAGTATCTGAAAAGAAATATGTTTTTTTCCTCATACTATTGGAGGAACTACAAGACTAGGATTATTTTTATTCTATATTGCAATACATTCTTTAATCTATTAAGATTAATTAATTAATCCTATTCAGCTTTGAAGTGATGTGAAAGCAGTGTGTGACATTTTGTGCTTTTGAAATTTTATTAGACCACAACCAAAATGCCCAAATATCAGGCAAGCTTCATGTGTTGTGCTACTGTTGCTGTAAAATCACTCCAGAACCCATGTAGATGAAATTCAGCTCTGAAACAAACATCCATGGTCTCTGCTGTCCTAGAAATAAGTTATGATTTAAAATGATACTATGGTTTGTATTCTGCTAATAAATGAGATAACCCTGAGCTGAGTTTGAATGATGATGAATGAATGAATCAATGAATTTTGCTAAAAATTTGCTCTGCAGTAGTCACTGAAAAGATGAGGGCCAGACTACTTGTTATCCATCTCCAGATTTCTGATCCTCAGGGACCAATAAAGAGATCGTCATTGGAATTTCCTTCCTCTTTCCTCCTGTAGTCCAAATGATTCCCAGACAGTTCCAATGTTTACTTGAGGAGTATGTATTTTACTTCCCATTTTTTGAGTATGGTATGTAAGACAGCTGTGATTTGTAGAGTGACAGGATGACAGTTGTAATGTACTTGTCATATTGTATTTTCTTTATTTACGTATTTATTTGCTTGTTTATTGGAATGAGGGGAGCTACTGACCTCATTACATTATTCAGAAATATGGCTGCTCATATCTCAAGGGATATCTGACCTGTTAGGGAATGCTTGTCCTTCTAAAAAGGAGGAGTAATTTGAAAGTCTGTATTGCAAAGTACTTGTTAATCTCATTTTCTGTTCATAAATACAGGAAGTAAACAAACTCTGACTTAGGAACCAGAGAAACTACCTAAAGAAGTATGCAAAATCATTCAGCTTTCTTCACTGAGTCATTATTCAAAATTATTATCAGAGTTTGTATAGTTTTAGTTCAGAAATGAAGCTTGTTCAGGAGTAATTGTAACGAAAATTTGATTTTCTTTTCATTAGAGTGAAGACATAGATATTTTGAAAAGAGAGCTTGAACAAGGAGAAAGAGACCTAGAGAAAATGAAAACCATTCATGCTGAATGTATGATGATGGATAGTTATAGTGGAGAAAATAATCCAGAGAATAAGTATGTCCTCCTACTGATACTACGTTAAGAAGAGATATGAGCTATGTGTTACATTTCTCATTTTTCACTATCTTCCATTTTCATCCTCTGACAATCTTCTCTTTTAAAAAGAAAAAACTGATTTTAGTTTGTTTTGTTTTTTAGGTTACAGTAATGGAGAAGAAAAATCAGAGAAAATAAACTAATGCTGTGATGTCTAAAACAAAGTTCTCAAATTTCTTAATACTCTCAAATTTTAAAAGATAATTATAGCAAAAAATGTATATAAGTGTTTATTTCAGAATCTGCATATTTTTATTAATGATCGAGCATAGGCTGTGTATGTGCTTGTCAGTTATTTTCATTGCTGGTGGCAGGTTTGTTCTTTCCCACAGGATATAAAGTGCCTGTTATAGAACATTCTGACCTTAATAAAAATATACAAGTGTTTCCTTACAAGTAATTAACAACTTTTAAATAGACTAAGAAACAAATTTTAAATAGTTTTAAAGAACTAAGGATATCTTAACCTCCTTTGAACTCTCCTTTGAAACATGGATTAGGATAGCATAAAAAATATTTTGCAATGTTGGAAGCTTTTGAAATTCATATTTAAAATACCAGAAGATGTCATCTTAGTGTTTGTTAAACCAGTTACATGTGCTTGAAGTGATTTCTTACTTGTTTCTTCTTTTTGTCACTTACCAACAGCAGTCAGCAGCAGACACATCCAGTGTCTTCTGTAACTGAGCATGCTGAAGAGCTGAGTACTGCTCTTAGCAGCAGGCCCTGCTGTGCATCAGTAGAGCCAGCACTGACACCATGTCAGCAAATCTGGCAAACTACTTGTGACAGTCCAGTGCAAAGGAAGAAAGCATTGTATGCAGGTAGGACTAAAATGAACTGTGTTTTTTAACAGAATTTAATCACTAACTTGAAAAGATTCTGTTAAAAATAGCAAAAAACATCCCTTGTTGTAGTAACAAATGAAGTCTTTGATGATTTAAATAATCATCTTTCTGAAATTCTAACTTTTCTAAATTTTTCCCCTTCAGCCATCTTACCCATTTGACCCAAAGAGACAAATGTCTGCCATTTATTGCTCATCCCAGAGGCCCTGCAATGAAAAAATAATCATTTTGACAGAATGTTTTGAACGCTCTGTTAACAGTTTTTTAACAGTAGATATTAAACCCTCACCTCTTTTTATTTCTAAGTAAGTGCTTCATGGCAAGAATTAAGAATTGATCTGTGTTTTATTAGTAGCAGCATTACTTACACTAGTATTTCTCCTTACCACATCTGTTATAATGCTTCTCTTTGAAGTATCCTTTGTGTGAAGTCTGAAACTGACAGCTCATGTCAGAGGAGTCTTCATCCTTGGGAAAGTACAAAGTACAAATTAGGGCTGAAGTAATTTTGTGTATGATGTCTTGTGTGGGCAGATCCCTTAAAAATTGGTACTGGATACCAAAAAGGAACTCAAAAATCCCAGGCACGTATTTGTGCAGTGAGTTAGTTATTCCTTTCCTTCTCTTTCAACACATACAGAGCAAACAAAGACAAGTCTGCTGCGAATCCTGAGCCAGAGTGTGAAGTCCAGGGCTGGAAGCCCAGAGGAGGGAATATCTAATGAAAAAAAGCGTTTTTCTGTCAAAAAGAGCAAGAAATGTCCAGCCATTTTCAAAGGTAAGTTGACAGAACAGGAAATTCTTTGTGGGGCAGCTGATAAATTTTCTCCTGCTGCATTTGAAACTAATGGCACCTCATTTGAGGCAAAACTGTGCAGACCTGCAGTACAAAGTCCAGAACATAGATGAGATGCAGAGAGGTGGACACAGAGGGGGGCATTTAACAATGTTCTTACAGCTTAATTTTGTCCCCAGTTTGCAGCAGCTGTGATACAGCTATGCCTTGCACTGCTACAAGGATATTGCAGTTGCTTCTTACCAACAAAATAAATCGATCTACAGAGCCTTGGTAGAATGCACTAATAGAATGCTGTGATATAGTAATTTGTGCTTATGTTCAGTGTCAAGCTTAAGCTGAGAGTGATGGTTCTATATGCATGGTACCAATGTAAAAGAAGGATGCACTTTATTAAAATGCTTAGATTTGCAAAAAGCATGCTTTCTGGAACAGAGGCATATGTAGAGAAAAAAGTATTTCCAATAGGGCTTGGATATACATCCAGACAGTGTTAATTTCTCTCAGTAATTCAGTAACTCTCAACTTTGTGATAGGTCTAAGTTGTTCTACAACTTCACCTACAATGCTTAAAGATGTTTGAATTTTTTTACATTTCAGCATTTTATTTTTAGTCCTTTATATACCTTTTAAATATATTTTTGTAGTGGTATACCTGAAATTAGACACTCCTATTTGATATCACATCTTGAATTGGGGAATGAACTGTTATTTCTTTTGTGTTACTAGAGATAAATACATAAAAAGTTTCCTTAAGAAAATTATTCCCCACCTATTTATAAATTTCCTCATTGATTAATTAGGTCTTATGGGGTGTACAGCAACACTTTTAGTATTGATCAAGCACCAAGAAACAGAGGAAACATAATTCATTGATTAATTTAACAACTGAAATAGACATGATTGTGTAGCCTTTGTGACACTGCAAGTATGCTCAAATAAAAGGAACCCTATAATATAGCATTCTATCTATGTATATTTTTGTGTGCACAAAAACTGTGAGATAATGACATGCAAATATTTTATCTTAGATCTGAAAATGCAGGAAACTGTGAAAGGGACATCTAAAAGGTATGTGTGTGTGTATATGTATATATATATATATCTCACTGAAATTACAGTTTATCTTTTTATTCAATCATTTCAAACTCCTCAAATGTATTCTGCCTTGTGCTACATCTCATAGTCTCTTTTTTCTAGTTCTTTAGATATCTCTTCTTCTCTCTGGTTAAAGACTCATGGCTTGGTTGCTAGGCGACTCACGATTATGGATGCCTTAGCTCCAACAGCTGTCCCGCATGGTACCAAATACATTCCAGTTCTGGACAAGCATGTTTTTTCTAAAGTATTTGATGAGGTAAAACTCTTCCTCTGTTTTAAAGCAAACATAAAACTCGGCACTGTTTAAAAGAACATTTTAAAATTCTTTTCTAGAAATGTCATAATTGCGTTCTCTGGTGTTCATCGTAGGTGACTGATATGCATTAAATGTAAAATGCACACCTGACAGTTCATTCATGCATCAGTAAGAAGATAAAACTGGTAGCTAACAGTATTTCTGGTAGACTTTAAGTTTCAGAGCTATATATTTTTCTTTCCCAGTGACCAGTTGATGGCAGTGTGCAGCCATCAGGTGTTAGCAATTTCTTGAGCACCACAGCCTGTATTAACACATATTAACTCACTGGAATATGTCTCTTATTTCCATAAAGTCATTTGGAAAATTCTTCAAGTGCTCAGTTTGGCAAACTGTGCATTCTCAAGGCCTATATGTGTCCAGTAAGATCTTTTGAAAAGTATTGAAATTCGGTAATAAAATTTAACTCTTATAGGTGTAGACAACTGTGAGATTGTGCAAAATTCACTATGAGTTATGTTTCATGAACCCCTAATTGCCATTCCACTTACAGGAAATTGATTTTTTGCCAAGTTGGTCTAATTTTTCTTCTGTGATTCATCTGATCAAAGACCCGTGAATATGTTTCATCTTGTTTTAACTAATGAAAACTTTCTTTTAATAGTACTCAAAGAAGAAGCTAAACAACATCTCTTTAAATAATAAGGGGTGAGCAAGAGTTTTGGAGTAGGATGTGATATAGAGCTATATAGAATATTTATAACAAAGGTACACATCTGTAGGTTTTTGTTTGGTTTTTGTTGGGTTTTTTTGATATAAGCATGGGAATTTTTGATATAGCATACAGATAATGGAAGCAAAACCAGATCTTCCCTTTTAGTAAAACCAAGTCAAAAACAAACTCTTAAAGGATTTTTTTAAAGTGTGAGATTTTTTTTTGGTATGCAATAAAAAGAAGTATTTTCCTATCAAAAGCAGTAAAAATTATAATTTTATTATTTCAGGTGTAAACCAGCCATTTTTCAAAAAAAGTAAGATATTCAATGATTAGAAACTAGTACAAAATCTACTGCAAGTGAAACGTCAAACAGAAGACATTGTGATTTTCACATAACTTTTATAACTCACTTCTGAGCAGTCACTCCCTATCTCTTTCTGAATACACCTACTGAGTAGAGCTCTTTCTACCATGTTTCTAAATGAAGACTCCTTTGAGTACCTTCCAGACAATCCTGAGCTTATTTGAACTATTTGCACAAATGGTAGTTGTTGAAACAAGTAGTCTTTCCTTGAAAATACTCCAAGGTCTGATTCAGCAAGTACCATGTACATTTTTTATGGTAATTAGTAGGAGTTTACAGTAATCTAGTTCAGGGCTGAATTAAGTATAGTGTTCTTAGAACAAACAGCTGCTATACAGAATCTAAACAGTGATTCATGTGGTTTCTTTAGATTCAGCAATATAAACACAGAAAAGTGTGTTTTCCACACCTGTTTATCCCATTAGTTGTGTAGAGACAATAAGTTTCTCAGGCAGTGGAAAATTATTGTTCTATGTGTAGAGACATGGATTTTTCTGGATCTGAAGCAGAGTATAGAAGGGAAAAAGAAGGTTAGGGACTGCAAATGAGGTGGAACCAGTGGAATTTAGGAGCTATGGAACCTGCTCTCTGTCAAGGTTCATGCCAGCTTATCAAGCAAAAACAATGAATAGATTTTGGGACTAGACATAGAGCTTGAATAGGATATATTAACAAGGATTAAGGATCTTGATTATTCCAGTACTTCAGAAGACTTAACTGAAGATAATACCTGTACTTTTTGCTTTCTTCTGCAATCATAGTTTTCTTGGTGTGGAATGCAGATAACCTTGTTTGCTTTTCTGTGGGTAGTATAATTTCTATTTTGGGCTTTTCCTAGCAGTGATGATGGAAGAACTAAAAAAAATTTTCACAACTTGGAGATGCAGCATGCAAAAGGTTTCCATGACAACTGCTCATTAGCAAGAGGCTGTCTTGTTTTCAGTTCTGTGGGACATGTCAGTTTCACCAGTTATTTCAAAGAGGTTAATTCATAAACTACCCATAATATTTATATCCTGGAAAAAAAAAAATTGGCTTGGGGGCATGTCTAAATGCCACTATTGTAGTTCTGAAGCCAACCTTCCCTATAGAACTATCTGAGTATCTATTGCAGCTTATGGCATCTTAAGTGCAGCTTTGAAAGTCATGGAGTTTTGACTTAATGCTATTTTCAAAAGAATCAGGTTCAGATTCAGACAGCCAAAACAACTTGTTTGGTCTAGAAAAAGAAAGCTTTTTCTGGAGTAATTTTGCTTTGGTTTTGTCTTTAAAGAATTGAAATTTTGGTTTTGAAATAAAAGCCATTTTGAAACAAGTGAATTCTTTTGATATGAAAGTTTAAGTATTTAACTTAGAAAATGACAAAACATTTTGGCACTAAAAGAGCTTCCATGAGATTTCTTTCAGCTGAATCTGTCAAATTTGCTTGTATTCATGAGCAGTTTTCATTGCTCTGTATGCATAATGTTTTAAGTTTATTATTTGCTAAGAACACATTTCATTTTGGTTTTATTTTTCAAAACTGTAATAGTGTGTTATGTTTGTCTGCCCCTCATATTCTATTCAAAGTGTTTTATAAGCTGTAGTAAAAGTTTATTCTTGTACATTGTGTAGTCTTGCTGGATTTTTATAAACTTGGTTTGAGGAACATCTCAGACAACAATTATGGTAGTGTGGAACTGGAAGAGGGGTATTCTTAGTTCCTTGCCTTTCAGCTTTCAGACTCTGCCTGGAAATGACAGGTAGGCAGATTTTATGACTCACAGTTCTGGACAGAGATTTACCACACCTGCCTCTGGGAAGAGACTTCTCTGACATGTTCCTATTAATTTTTGCTTCTAAAGTGATCTTAAAATTAATTTAATATGAGGAGCTTTGATGTGATCTGGCACTGATTTGACACAGATTTATTCATCAAGGTGAAGATGTTCCCAGAAAGAGAGAGGAGTATAAACTCACACTATTGCTCCTGAAAAAACATGCTCTTACAGCAGTAATTTGGAATCCAGCTACATTGTGATGACTTGAGGACAAACAAAATTATCCCTGGAAAATGTTCCTCTTTAAGAAGTATTTTTATTGTTCGATTTTCAGATTTATGGTTTAGTTTTATTTAAATTTAACCTCATCCGTCCTATCCTCAGCTGTATCCTGACCTCAGACAGGCACTTGGAGAAGCTTCCCATTCAACCATGTGTGTTGGAGAGAGTTGTGGGGAGAGTTATTATTCTCTGCCTTCTCCTTTTCTGTCTTGGGCTTTTTCCATTTATAATAATTGTCAGAATATTGGTATATAACAGCTTTTCTTATGCAAACTGCTGAATAATATAAGAGGTTGAACTATGGTGGGACTTTGAGATGGGAAGGAATCATCCTCTTCTGTGCTTTTATCTGCCTGTTGAACATCTGATTGTAAGTGAATGACTTTTATTTTTTAATGAACTTGTCTTATGTAGGTGTAGTATTGTGAGATCTGAAAGTGTGAGACTGAAGTTCCTGATTCTGACCAGTCTGGTTAGGTTCCTAAATGTTATTGTGGTTAATCAAGACTAGTTTCAATGAGCAGTATCCACCTTCCTCACTCTTTGGTGATCACTGTGATGGTGAAAAATGTTTCTTCTAATAATTAGTACTCTATTCCTTAGAATATGTTCTACAGTTATAATTGACTAATACAAGTCTTAATTTGTAACTTTTGCATAAGGAGACTGCGTTATTTCAGAAGATTTTACTAACAGACTGGAAGCAATGTCTTAATTCTGACATTTCTTTAGAGTGGTCAGATCTTTCTACAGCCTTTCAGTGTTCCTTCTTTCTGTTCTGATTCTTGGATGTGGATTTATGGACATTAATTCATTCTGGTGGAGGAAAAGCAGTATGATAAATGAAGTCCATGTCTTTTATTGTATAATAGATACTTCCTCTGGCTCATGTAAGCAATGACACGAAGCAGATCACATTAATTAATCCTCAGGCAGTGAATCTTGATGCCTATAAAGAGAAGCTGGAACAAGCAATTAAATCATATGAAAGGCAAGTCTACTCATCAGAAATTTATCATGTTTGCAGTCTAGCATCAGTTTTTTTCTTATGTAGTGGTTATTTTCTCATATACAGTTTGTTCAGTGCTCGTAATTCTGTACATTGACACACGTAATCCGCCATCAACATATAGGAGAAATGATTATTTTTTTAAAAAAGCAGAAGGAAAAAAACATATAATTGTCACAGACATAATAAATAAATAACATCTTGCTCATATTATTTATGTTCAATGCAAAAAAGAAAAAAAAAAAGAATTCTTTTACATTCTGGAAATAATCCTGAAAGCATTGATTCCTGGAGAGTAATTCCCTCTAAACAGTAGTAGCCAGACATTTAATTTACAATTAAGCTTCTGTATCTGTAGACTGACATTTAAATCAGTGACTTGGTTTTTGATGCCAATTGCCTAGCACCTACCTGTGGATGCAAGAGTGTGATTTGATATGTGATTTGATATGATCAAAAAAGCTTTGATCAGAAATGTTTATTTTTTATTTTTCAATTAGTTGAACTTGAGGTGCAATTTTAAGTTTTGTTTTGTTTTCTCCTCTGTAGCTCTATGATCATAGTAGTTCTTTTTAAAACTTGTAGTAACTCTTTTTCATTTCCATTTCCTATTTCTAAACGAATCCATCTTTTGTGGTAAAAGTCAAGAACTATGGTTTGCAAATTCAACTTCCAATGTCTAATATGAATGGAAATTAGTGAAGAAATATCTTGATTTTGCATGCTCTGTCACTGAAACAATACTGTTATTGTCAGGCTAATGAAGAACTCCTAGAAATATGGATTTGTCAGTTGCTGTGACAGAAGGTTTAAGTGGTAGATTTTTTGATGGTGACTTCTGAAAAAGCATTCAAGGTTTTCATTGCTGTGCCATTACCAAATTTATTTTGCTGTAAATGCCACAGTACTTTCCCAGTAATTGAATTTGCAAAAGCTTTATTTCAGCTTTTTGAACAGAGACTGGTCATGGATTTATTCTGCTATCTGAAGATGAGGGAATACAAGTTTCAAGAACAGAGCATGACAATATCTTCCCTGTATGCAGATTGGCCTTAACATCTGATTAAGAGGGTTAAAATTGGTGAGGGCAGAAATCTTGTGCCCTGACAAAGGCACAAAGATAATACTGGATATCCTCTGACAAAGAGAATATCCACTCTTGAAGGAGAAAAATTCTGGAAGGCTTAAAAAGTGCATGATCTTGAATAGGTAGAGCCTTTTACAAATGACTTAATTGCCTGTGCCCATTTAGAAGTATGAAATATGCAGTGGAGCATGCTGACACTGCAGGTTGAATGAACCAAGCATTCTTGAAATGCTGGGGTTTGGTTTCTAGTAGATAAAATGAATCAAAAACCCCCCTCCTATTCAAAATCTGATGGTAGTCATCTTTTTTTTTGTACGTGCATCAGTAAACTAGCAAGACTCTTAAAAACCTAATGGTTACAATCTGAATTTTTTGCTAATTAATTTCTTCCTGTATTTCCAAAGGAAGTTTGGAAATTTTTCTTTAATTAGAGCAATTAGGATCATCGGTAGAAGCTTATTTTGTATGGTATGAAATTAAGGTTGTAGGAAGGGGGGTGCTCGCTGCTTCTTTCACGTAAATAATGATAGGACTAGAGGAAATGTCCTGAAGTTGCACCAGGGGAGGTTTAGACTAGATATGAGGAAGAATTTCTTTGCTGAAAGAGTAGTCAGATGCTGGAACAGGCTGCCCAGGGAGATGGTGGAGTCACCATACCTGGAAATATTTAAAAACCATGAAGAGGATGCGCTTTAGCAGGCACCATGAAACAGAAGTAATTGAGTGGTGGCTGAATTGTTTGAGATGTTAATAAAAAGGGAGACCTGTAAGCTAGATAACCTAAGAAATTTATAATTTATGTCTAAAAAAGTAAAAGCAGAAAGTTTAGTGGTGCTATTAAAAGGTCTCAGGCCTGCATTGCTTTGGCATATAATCACTTCTGGTTTTCTGTCTGTAGCTTTTCTTCGTAGCCAGAGTTCAGTGGAACAGAAACCTGAATGGCACAACTGAGGGGTTATTCCAGCAGAAACAAACACAAAACAACCAAAAAAACCACCCCACATTGCTTTCCACGTGTCTGCAAGCTACAGATTTCTGCAGCTGTTTAATTTGAAGAGCTGTGCTTAGCTTAACTGGAACTTAATTGCTTATGTTATTTGATTGAGCTTGCTGGTGCTGAAGAGAACCATCCATAGAAAAGCCTGGCAGGAAGCAGGAGTGATTGCCATTAATCATTTATCATTCTGTGACCCTGAAATAGTCATGCTGCGACTTGATGGAAGACGCTGTTTTCCCATCTTCTTTTGCAGCTGATAATTTCATAGCTGAATGATAAGGATACAATTTAATGATGCAGTGCTCTTGGAATACAAATCAGTGCAGATATCTTAAGGAACTGTGTTTATTTGCTAGTTTTGATAGAGTCAGATGTGCAAGGAGCTGCATTCCCTCAAAACCTGCTTTGCTTTCTTTAATAGGCGCCTAAACCTAATTGTTTGGAGAGCACTATCTCAGGAGGAAAGAGACAAGTAAGCTATCACCTCTTGGTTTCTGGCTTACCTCTGAAAGGCTGGTCATAAATGTTCAATACTTTTTTATCACTGTTTCTGTAGCCAACTGGTTTTATTTTCAAATATTTCATAACTGTATCTTACTTTCAAAAATGTGTATGTGGTACGGAGTAATATTAAATTATGGACATCTTTCTCACAGTGCTGATTATTTTTAAAAGAAAGTATTTTCTTGCATTCCTTTCAAACGCTGCGTTTCTATTAATGTGTCAAGTGGCATGACCTTGAGAGGGCAGCAGGTAATTCCTTTGATATTAAGGTAAATCTCTCATCTGGTAAATAGAATATAAACAACTTTACAACATGTGCTGGAACTTTGTCTCACACTGAAAGTATTTACTACTTAAGCGATCTCAGTTTTGTATACTGATTGAGAAAAGTAGTGAGTGTATAAACAGGACTGACATCAATGAAGTTAGCACCTGTTTACTTCAAAGAAAATGTGAAGTTGAACAGCTAGTGAAAACTGAATGAGTATGAAATATTCCTAGGCAGAAAAAGGGGAATAAAAACTGGAATACTTAAAAGAATCTTAAAATCTTAAAAGAAGATATAAGCTAATGAGCAAAAATTATGCATCTATCAACAATAAGAACTAAAATCCCATTCTGGTGCAGAGAAGCAGAGGCTATGGAAAAACAGAACAGCATATTATTTAAAAAAAGAAAATAGGGGTCTGTTGATAAACAGTGAGGTGTGGAGTGCAGAAGGGTGACAGGGTGGTATCCAAAATATTTTATTTTTTGTAACGGATATACAATTATTTATATAAGGAAAAAAATTCACAGAAGTTTTATATCTATTGCTAGAGGGGCATGTGAAATTGTTATTATTGGTGCTTAGAAGCTGAAATATTTGATCCAATTTGCTTCTAAATTTAGGACTTGAATGGATATATTAATGAATTAAAAATAGATGACAATGTAGGTTCAAAATTATTAATCTGGAAAGACAGAGTAATAAGCAAAGTCTAACTTTGACAATGGAGCCCTGAAATAATTAGTTGAGGAACTTTCTGATTCACTACTGTATATTAAAATGTTATCTCAGATACCAGGGAAAATTACATTTACTAGAGAAGTGGTAATATTGTGCTTGTTTTCAAAATGCTTGAGAAATCCAGCTCAGGAGATAAGTTAGCTTGAGGTTGACTGTATAGTAAGAATGTATTCAGTTAACAGACAAAAAAATCTGGTTAAATAACTGTATCAATCAGTTTACTTTCAATACAAAGCAGTTCTTAGAGGACTAAAGAGATAATCAGTGACAAAGACTAGGACAAGGTGGAGGGATCACTAAGGTTATATGTGTTGTTAAAACAGGCACTTAAATACTCTCCCCAGTTCCAGATCTCACGTTTTCTTAATGTTGGCAAAGCTGTAGAGAAGAGCCATAAGAGAGCTGTTTTTGAGTAGTATGAAAAAGAAAATTATTTTACTTACAATTGGAGATTGAATTCTACCTGTTCTGGATTTTTGAGGATTCAGTTTTGCTTTTATTGAGAAGGTGACTGTTGCCTTATTCACCTTTCAATGTATAATTACCTTCAGTGTGCAGCTTCAATTGGCTCTTTAGTCTAATGGACGTGGACATGATCTGAACCATGGATGGAAGCAAAGTCCTGACCACTGCTTGAAACTGAGCAGTGCAGGACTGACAGAGGGATAAATCACAGGAGACTGTCTCTTTCGTGTGATCCATCAAGGCTGATGTGGCAAGCTGGGACGTAAAGACTTGTGCAACTTCACCCTAGCTGCTGGTCTTGAAGGGCCAGAGATTTCAATAATTTCTCATTTGTACCTGCAGGTTCTTTATTGATGCTTCACATATTCTAACATGTAAAATGGCACCAGACATCTATACTTGGCCACTTGAATTGTTTTGTAGATGGCTTTTTATGAGATATGGCTAAGACAGAATTGGTTGACTAAACCTAGCAGTAGCTGAATGAAATGCAGAAGACAGATTGGATGAATCTGAATTTTTATTCTGCCTTTGTGCTTTATGATTCTATTTGTACAGCGCTGCCAAAATGAAATTTTTCCCTGCTTGTGATTTCAATTTTTTTTTTTTTTTTTTATATTAAGATTTAAAGAGGATGGGCCGGTTCAATATATGCAACATAAAGAAGCTTTACTGGAGTCTTTAGAGAATCTTGGATGGCCCATTTCCTGTGAAGATGTAGTATTGTTAGAAGATGAGATACTGGCAGCATTAACATATAAACAACAAGCCTCAGATCTTCAGAAAGCTGTCAAAAAGGAAACTGAGAAAAGCTCAGAATCACAGATAAGCAACAATAAAAAGGTAACAGTAACAATAACAATAAAAGATTGGAAGAGATTTTTCCCTCCTGAATATTCCTCCTGAATATTTTGTTACATGATGATAGCTGGTAAAATAGGCATTTAGCATAATGCTAAACAAATTAATAGGAAAAAAAGGGTTGTTAAAAGAGAGCAAGCTTTTCAAGACTTTCTGAAGTGGAAATTCTGAAGCTGAGCCACAGAAATTGAGCCTCTTAAAAACAAATCTGAGAGAAGTATCTTTATCCTCTGCAACAACAGCAGAGTTATATATTGAAGAAAAGAAAGAAGAGAGTATTAAATGTAATTATGATACAAGATTTATGGTTAGATTATTCCCATATCTAACAATGGGCGTAAAATTCCTTGTAATGTCAGAAAATTTCACTGTATTCTTCTTACTGATTTTTCTTACAAGAGAAGGTTCATCTTCTAAGACATTTGGCTTCAAACTCAGGCTCTAAAACAGCTGTCTGTAAAATGTAGGCATACATAAGCTGGTGGCTAATCTCACAGTGTTGTGAACAGAGTCAGTGCCATCTGGAGTAGGTGGACACCTCCTTTTGGTGAGCCAGAGTGCTCTCTCCACTCCATTAATACATTAACAGAAAGTAGTCTAACTACTCTGGAACTGTGGTTGAAGTTCATGATTTTTGACACAGATATATATGTCCCCCAGATGAACCTCTTCTTTTACTTGGAGTGCTAATGAGAGGTTTAATTAAATGCCTATGGAAATACTTGAAGGAACAAGTATCAAATAAGGCTAGAAAAATTATATTAGGCTTCCGTAATCAAAGAGAGGATATATGTTTTCATTTTAGCTTTTTCTGTGGTGAATTATATGGTCAGAAAGCATATGTTAGGTTACAATGTTATATTCACCTATAATTATTTTCACTCTTTCAGAACATTATTGAAAATTAATTGAGTGTACATTAATGTTTTTACTTTCAAGATATGAATATGAATTCTCAGGGAAATGAGGAACAGACTTTTAAGTTTTTAGAAGCTATTTAATCTTCCCCAATGGAAAGATGTACTCTAAAAAGCCAATCCATTTCTCTTATTCTGTTTCAAGTTTTTTGTCTAAAAGCTTCATGAAACAGTGTTTCACAAAGTGTTGCTGCTGCCTCAGAATTGCTGTCTAGGTAGAGTAGTACTATAATAATACTAAAATAAGCTCTCTGGGAAGTTAATAAAAAAGTTGATAAGAAATATTTTCTCAGACTGATAAGTTCTAACTGAGGGTAAGTAAAAACAGAAGTAGTCATAAAGCTCATATATTTATGTATTCCTTTTTTTTCTCATTGTTTTATATCATTGAATGAGGGAAACTACTCTGACTGAACTTGAAGGTGTGGTTGTCCCAGTTGCAGTGAATGCTGAGGGAAGTTTTATGCTTTCTACTATGTTGGAAGTGTAATCAAATGATGGTAATAGGAGTTTTTTGCCCCTATATCTGCATGTGCACATATCCAGGTATATGTGTGTATACATATATCTTTATACACATACATACAATTTGAAGAGATAAGCTAAGTGACACTCAAGTAAGCACAAAACAAATCTATACTGTGAGTTCTCAGCTGTGAATGGGAATTTGCAATTATAATTTGTAATTTATGTTGTGTAATTGTATTTTTAATTTACATTAAAATTATTTAATTTTAATTAAAATTAAATTAATTTTAAAAATTAAATTAATTTTGAAAAATACATTACATTTTTAAAATTACATAATTGTAAATTATGCCAAGTATCCATATACTCTGCTTACCAGAGTATACCCAAAGTCTTTTGTTTATTTAGACATTCCTTGAGTGAAATATACCTCTCTCTTAATCGAGATCAACAATAGTTTTCATGATGATCTGTGGCCTTTTACATCTTATGACAAAAGTTATAAAAAAATATTTGTGTTAAAATGAATAGAGTATATTATGATAACACAGGACATATATGAAAATAAATTATTATGGAAAGGATCACATTCAGTATTCTGTAGCTTTTGAGAATTTTTTTCCATTAAGACTGTACATTTGAAAACATTTTCACGTTTTCCAAAGAAAAGATGATCTTGATTTGTTTTACATTAGTTGGAAAATATTATTTAGCTAATGCAGCTATTTTGGTTTTACTTAACCTCTATCATATACTGTTTCCAATACAAGAGAACAGCAACATATTCATGTTTTGTTTGTTGACTTAATTTGACTGTTTCCTTGAACCAATAAATGTGTGCTCTCAGTCATGATGTGATTAACATTGTGCAATCGCTTATCCTGAGTCAACCTGCTTTAGGAGCCTAATCAGAGCACCATCTTCAGTAGTTGCTAATCTGCAACTGAAAGGTTTTAAGAGTGAGAGACAGCATTGCAGATGTAATTAGAATTCTGTTTATGAGGCAGACAGAACAGTGACAAAAAACGTGAAAAACAAAATGCAAAAAAAAAATGCAGAGCCTTTTAAAAATGCTGCCAGAGGGTTTTCCAGCTGTGACATCTGTCCACAAAATGGTATAAAAAAATCAAACTGCCAGCTGAAATACATTATATCAAGGAAATAGCTGATATGACACTGAATGAATTTGTAGTCACGAGAAAAATCACAATAATCCTGGAGGTCTACTTAGCAAAGCAGACTTTTAAATTGCCTGCTGATTTTTTTTTCAGTACGTTCCAAATAAAATCCCTTAGTTTTTCAGTTTTAAGGGCTCCTAATTACCTTCACAACTTCTTAAAAGAATTAGTAGTCCTTTTTGGATGTTCTTGCAACAGGAGCTTTCTGTTTAAGCCTACAACTGAATTAATGGTTTGTTTTTTCTCTCTCTGTGCTCTGACCTCTGGGAGTTATGTTCAGGCTGCTGTGTTTGCAGGTGTCTGTGAAAGGCAGTGTATGCCAGGGGAGGGGAATGAAGGAGACATCCATCTGCACAGGGCAGTGGGATGACTGAAGGCCTCTAGTGATGCAAGAAGCAAATGCCTTGGGAAATGAGCAAACATGTTTAGTTATTATCAGGCAAAATATAAAATACTGAATGTTGATGATTACCCAATTATCTAGACCTGGAGGGCTAATTATAGACTGTATTTTACACTGTTTACTCAGTTCCTGTTGCTGTAAAGATTAAAGCATAGGTTGACAAAAATCTTCCTCTTCAGGCTGGCACTCAGCTTTCATATAAAGATATTAAAAATGAGGAATGTGCTTTGTTTTGTTGATGGGTTTTTTTGTTTTTTGGTTGGTTTTGGGTTTTGGTTTTCTTTTCTTCTCTCTTTTTCTTTTTTTTTTTTTTTTTTTTTTTCCCTAATAAGTAACTGGTTTGACTTAAAATATTGCATTTGTGTTCTATTTTGAACCTGAGAGGTATAACAGTCAACCATCATTTCTTACTGCATTTTTTTCTCACTGAATTATAAAGCTATTTACAACACTATGTCACTTAGTAAAAGGACTTTTTCAAGGTCCCTTACCCTCTTGGCATATTAGATCATCTCAAGTATGTTGGGGTCATGGCTTTACTATTCTCCAAGCATGATAACTTATAGGACACTTTGGATCATTCTGTTAATAGCTGTAACATTTTCCTGTAAAGTATTTGTTTCCCTAAATGTCACAATTGGACCTTTGAGAGTGATGGAGAACATTTAATCTTATCCTAAATATTTCTGTTTCTGCATAGGAATGGATGTCAGGTTCTGCAGAGAGATAAAGATGCATTCGTCACTAAGAATTCACTCTCACTAAGAATATACTTTTAAAAGTAATGCATTTCCCTTATGATGATCTTGAATGTGCAAGGCTGTTGCTTGTTTCTTAAACAACAGAGTTTGTGACCCTGTTGAATGGTCATCGTGTGACAAAAATAACTTTAAAAAGTGAATAAGCATAATGTGTTTTGTAATGCATAGTTATTTGGGTGGAAAGGGACCTCTAGTGGCTAGTTGAGTCTGTTCTTTCTGAAAAATGTATTTCATACACAATTGATTTTATTATTCCTAATGAAATATTTATAGCTGAGACTTCATTCTTTGCAAGAATGGAAATACAGGTTTCCCTTGGCACTTTCTTCTATTTCCTGGTATCCTAATTCTTACACTTCTCAGTATTCCTCACTATTTAAGGATCACTAATCTCTGTCTGTTGATAACCTTTTTTTGCATTCATATGTTTCCTAAACAGCTTGGCATCCCCTGTCTTTGCTCTTGATTCTCTTTAGGGAGACAGTGCAAAACAAGCATCCCAAATAGCACAGCAACAAAAAAGTTTTAGTTACCTAGAAGCATTTTGTCAAATTCTCCAAAGTCTCCTGTGGCTTAATGCATTGCCTTGAGCAGAAGCATAGCTACACAAGTAAAAATCCCTGAGAATCAGAAGGGGCTCTTTTGTAAGGGAAAAACTGGGGAATGATATCCCAGGAACAGGCTCTCTAAAAATGCCCCGGGCAGTTGCACTGAACACCTAAAGGCTGTGTGAGAGGTGGGAAAGAAGGATTTGAATTTAGACCATGTTTCTAAGCCACCTGAGTTCTACAGGACTCAACATCCTCATTGTGGATGCCTGCTCAGTCTTTAGTATTTGGATTATGGAGAGTGCTGGAAGTTGCCCAGGTTATTAGTCAAGCATTACAAATTAGTTTATAATAAATATTCAGAAGCAGCTGTTCCTTTGGAGCCAGAGGAGCTAAGTAAATGGTTTACCCAAATACCTACTTATGTCTATGGAGGTGCAAGGCTTTGCACTTAAATCAGCCCTTGCTGGGTTGTACTTCACTGCTGTTTAGACTGTATTCTATATATTCTTTATATTCTTTAGGGGTAAAGAATGTGCTAGAAAACCTCCACATATCTCCCCTTTAAAATATCTCTTTGCCTTTTTGTGTGAGTGTTTTGCTTATTTTTAGGACTTTTTTTTTTAGGGTTGTTTGTTGTGGGAAATTGGAAAAAAAGACTTTGTAATAGTTACAGTGAAATTGAGAGAAAACAATGTAGTCAAATTTATGCACATCTTTTCTATCAATATTGACTGTTAGGGAACATCATTATAGGAAAAAAATATAAAAATGTCTTCATACAAGGAAGCAGGTCAGATACACCCTAGCAAGCAGGGATTTAATCTGTGAGTTATGGTTGTTTTTCACAACAGTGTGTAGTTCTGTAGAAAAGGTTGAAATTTCAGGCTGTGTTTTCATGATTCAAAGGAACCATATAAGAGATGGATGCTTACAAATTTTTTATAGGGGAGGATATAAATATGTGCTTTAAAAAAACAATGGGAATGTTTATTTAGTTAATTTTCCAAACTTCTTATGGCTGTTTAGAAGCATTATGGTGAGCAATATGGAGAAAATAACATATTTTTTCAATCATTAATTTGCTATTGTATATATAAATGGCATTGGATTATTAAAATATACTTTATTTTTATTATAAAAATATTTGGTTTGCATATTTTTAATATTGGAAATAAAATGTTTTCATGTTACCAATTTTCTCAGAAAAACAGTGTGAGATACAAAAGGCTTTAAGGTAACAGAATACGGTGACTGCAAAGTAGGCAGAAGCTCAGAAAGCCCAATGCCATATTTTAACATAGAAAACCTAAGATTTGTGACTCTGACTGTTCTTCACACATTGTGTTTCCCGCAGTCCCCTGCCTCAGTTTTGTGAGATCCGTTGTGCATTTTTTTTGCATTTTTCATTCATAGAATCAGAATCATAGAATCAGCTGGGTTGGAAGGGACCTCAGAGATCATCAAGTCCAACCCTCAGTTATTTCTAATTGCAGTCACTGATTTCAACTCCGAATTGAGGGTCCACATAGAGCCAGCCCCATTGGGATTTCTCTTCTCACCATCTGGTGCATGGCACTACAGATTTTTGTATGAGCAAATCATCAGCAAGCTCCAGTGTTCTCTGTGGCTGTGGTGTTTTACAGGAGCTGTAGTCTGGGGAGCTGCCCCCAGGAGAGGTGAATTAGTGAATGAAGAACCCAAACTAGCAGAGCAAAAGATAGACAGTAGCAGCTCTGGAAAATGTAGTATATATTTTGCTAAGCTGGAATGTTTTGAAACTGCTGAAAATTAAATATTGAGTTTATAGTTTGTAAGTTAACGTTTTTTTTCCAGGCTCTTCAAGATTATAAAAAATAATAATAATAATTTGATTCTATATATGATTTTTTAAAAATCAATCATTTTATACAGTGAGATACTTTTAATGAAAATAAGACTGTTGTGAAGAGTCAACTGTCTGGACAAAATGTTGCAAAATTGATTTTTCCTTACTTCATCCTTGAATATGAATTGTACAAATTTTTAAATTTTTTTTCTAGGAAAATGGCAGCCAGAGCCATAATGCATCAAGATAAATTTCCATCTGAACACATGAAAATATAGGTATTGCTATGATGGTGTAAGCCAGGATTTTACAGTGAGAACTCTTATGTTATTTTATCCATGAGTACTTCCTGCAGCATTGCTTCCTCTTTTTTTTACTTTTTTGATTGTTTAAAATAATTTCAGTTTACTGGGAATCCAGTTTATCTGCAGCAGTCATGATTACATTGCCTAAATTTTTAATTAATTAATTCCGACGGATGGATTGAGGCTGACTGGCCTAGGTGTTGTGGAAAAAAATGATTGTATTAAATTTCAGAAACTTCAAGAAGAAACCATGAAGTCAAAGTCTAAAAAAAGACCAAAAGGCCAAGTATTTGGGACTCACAAAAGCCAAAAGGTGATTGCAAGATCAGATGTCACAGGATTTTATTATCCAGGTATATATTTTTTCCACAATTTAAATATGTTTTATAGTTTCTCAGCATGGATAAAACATAACTTTTGGTTGCAATTATCTACTTCTCCTTAATCAGATTTAATATTGCATGTGCATATTAATGAAGAATCAATATATACCTTGTGTGTGCACATTATATACATTTGTAGAAAGACATACATTTTGTAAAGGTAGCAAGCAATAAAAAATTTGTAGAGAATATAAGAAGAGTGTGAAGGAAATCCTTTTAAGTAACTGAGTATCTGAAAATATCCCTGTTTGATAGCTTCCTTAAATATTTCTTTGATTATTTGGCAAAAGCCAAGCTTTTGCTTGTGTTCAAAGAATTTACTAAATGCTTCTTTTTGTTGAGTTTTGAGACATAGTGATTAGTAGATAAATTTGTTTTCTGCTGTTTCATTTTAAAAAATGTGTGTGTATGGTTATTTTTGTGTTACCTTTACTTACTTGGCTTTCAAAATTACAAATATAAACTTGACATTTACCTGTGGTAATAGTTTCCTTTTCATTCATGTCAATAATCATCAACCTGATGAGCTTACAACTTTCAGTCCTGGGCTTGAAAATCATTCCTATTTTTATTTTTATGGCATTATGGTTACTAAGACTGTATTACAGGTACGAATTTCTCTGTTTATATCTATAAGCACAGCTTACCCTAGCTAAATTAAAACGAAGAATGTATAGTATAGATATGTTTGATCTCAGTGATGTATGACAGCTTATAGGATTTTTAAAGAAAATTTTCTCAAGGGGTAAAAGATAAATAATTTGAATATTTTATGATGTTGGTTTTTTTAGGAACTGTGATAAAGAATATCAGTTCTACCTGTGCACTTGTTGATTTCAAGAATGGGGGGACCTGTATTGTACCTGTGAAGTTCACTATACCTGTGGGAGGTGCTATGCCATGCCCATATCTGCAGGTGAAAAATCCTGTTTTTATGACAGCAAATATGCATGTCTAATTTTGTGTGTTTGGACACATGTAGAATAAAGGATAGATGTTTTAAAAATTTTTTAAAGGTTTAAGTGATCTAAGAGGTCTTCCAACTGTGACAATTCTGTGATTCTGTGAATACAAAAACCTTTTTTTGTAGCTTTTTTGTTACATGTAAAATTAGATAAGAGCTCTTTTTTCCCTTTGAAATGATGGCAAATCTTGATCAGGTAGTTTCTGGTATTTTACAAGGCGACCACTCAATTCTAGACAAGGTCTGAAGATTTTGATAGAAAGTTGTGACTTTCGTGTTCATTTTTTAAATTACTACTACGAATAAGTCATTTGCATATGGAAGTCCCTAAAATCCCCAAGGTTGGTTTAAAACCTTACTAAAAGCATATCAATTTGTGTGAAATTTAAGAGGATGAAGAGCTGTAAGATCTTCCTCATTGTTTGACTTGCTTGTTGAACCATGGCACACTTAGCAGGGCTCTGTGCTTTATTTTCACTTTGTGTTGTCCCTGATTCAGTGGAAATTGTGAATTACTGATCCATTCAAGGACCAAGTTCTTCTTTTCTTTGAAAGATCCATATTAAAGCATGGAAGCATGTTAGAATGATGATCCCCATAAAGTATCTTAAATATTTACCTTCTATGTCTTATAAAACTTACAAGTTGTACTGTTCTGGCAAACCAATGATTTCTGGTGTGCAGGTTGGAGACTATGTGTTTGCCAAAACTGGGACACAGAGAGGAAATGAATATTATGCACCTGCCATTGTCATAGCAACACCAAAGAGGGTGGAAATAGGTGGTAAACTCTACACAGTTCTGATGTTCAACAACAGGAAAGTAAGTAAACCCAGAAGAATACACCACCATGGCAATGGTATTGATATTGTTCTGTTTCTGATAAGACAGATAAAATTTTCCAGGATAGTGAGCCCACTGTCCCTGCCCCTGTCTTCAGCTAGCTGAAGTAAAGCCGATTTCAGGGCTCAATGAAGAGCTCATATAATAGACGTGAACCAAGAAATTCTGTAGAATAATTTAAGTCTTACTCTGTCATTCCTCCATAATCCATTTGGTGGCTTTCACAAGCTCAGTGCTGCTAAAATGAGAAACGTAGGAGGTTTTATCACAGTCAGTGTAGTTTTTGGTTAATTTAATTTTGTTTATTTGTTTGTTTGTAAGCCATTATAATTTTTACATTTTTTCACAGTGCATTTTTTATTTGTATTTTTCATACTGCATATTAAGGAAATGTATTTTGTACTTGAAACTTTTATCTTTAATCCTTAGAAGCGGACTACAGTGACATTAAAATAGTTGGATTTTTATACCTATTTATCTTCATTGTTCCTGAGATTTAGATTTAAGTTACATGAATGTTGATTGTATTATTACAGGAACACTGTTTAAGAAGTGAGCTAATTAAAATCAGCCAGACTAAGTATGACTTTTCATGTCGATACATAAGAATTATGCAGATGGTGGAGTATGTGACGTGAGTATTCTTGAACCTTAAAATAGAGAATTTATTTTATGTGAAGCCCAAATGTTACACTTTAGATTCAAGTAGCTGTCAGTTTTTCATATATAGCGCTCTAACTAAAGTTATTGTGAATGAGCTTGCTCTATACATGTAACCAAATGGTCTTACCCAAAAGTGTGTCAATTAGAAGAGCATTAACTGTCTGCCCTGTCTGCAATTTATTGCCCTATTTTAATTTTGGAAATATTGGTGGGATGTAATGGTTTGAAGGTGCTTCATTAGTTACATATTAATCAGTTACTAATATTAGCAATGCTATGGCAATGCTTCATATGGCAGATCTGGAGTTTCCAGCAGAGCCCCTGCCTTTTAGAGGTCATGAAATTGTGCTTTCCTCTGAAACTTCAGTTCTAAAGTATGTACCTAGCTCCCATGTCATACTTATCAGAGGGGAACAGTGCAGCACATTGCTTAATGGTGTGCACAGATCTAATGAGGACGTGTTGACACTGTTGAATAGAAACAAAGTAGAATCGTAATTTAATCATAAAATCACTAAGGTTGGAAAAGACTTCTAAGATCATCAAATCCAACTGTCAACCCAACACTGCCAGCCAAATAAACCATGTCCTGAAGTGCCACATCCACACGTGTTTTTTTAACATCTGGTATGGTGACTCCACCACTTACCTGGGCACCCTGTTCCAATGCCTGACCACTCTTTCAGTAAAGAAATTTTTTTCTAATATCCAATCCAAAGCTACCCTGGTGCAACTTGAGGCCATTTCCTCTTGTCCTGTCAGCAACCCCCAGCTAACTACAACCTCCTTTCAGGAAGCTGTAGGGAGCCATAAGTTCTCCCGTTAGCCTCCTCTTGTCCAGACTAAACAACCTCAGTTCCCTCAGCCACTCCTTTTAAGTCTCATGCTTCAAAGCCTTCACCAGCCTCATTGTTCTTCTCAGGACAAACTCCAGCAACCCAGTGTTCTTGTAGTGACAGTCCCAAAACTGAACACAGTATTCAGGGTATGGCCTATTCAGAAAGGAAACAAAAAGTTTGCATGCAATATGCTATTGTGTGCTTGAAGAGACAATCCTTGTATACTACCCTTATAGAAGTAAGGGGAAAAAAAGGTAAAAGGGATAGCCCAGGTTTCACTGTTGACAAGGAGTCCACAGTGAACAGAGATCTGTTACAATAGCTTGGCTAACTCTTCAGTTCTGGGTCCTTTTTGATTGCCTTTTGATGTTTGTGTGGTGTATATTGGAGGTCATGCTTCATTCACTAATCTTTATAGGTAGTAATAGAGCCCTTGTCAATTTTATATCAGATGCTAGCATCTCTTTGGGGTGTTTTCCTGTCATGGTAATGGAAATAAATAATTATCACAGAACAAACACGCTGCAAATGTAACTAACAAATGCCATATGAAAACTAAAACAATGTGTGCTCTGAGCCCATAGCAAAACCATAAGTGTTTTCCAGATTTTTTTGAGGGTAGTAAAAGGTAGAGAGAACTAGGGTCCAGAGGCCTGTTGTAGATTAGTCTTTTCTTCTTTTATAACTAAGGGAATCTGTATTGTAAGACATTTGCAGCTCTGTCAAGTGATCAAAAGTTTGGTAAGTTCTTCTCTTTTCAGTACTGTGAAACATGGGGGAGGGAAAGTGAAATTTGTGTCATGTAAAAAAGGATTTTAAATTAATATATGATATGTGTGGGTTTAGCTTAGTGAATTCCCTTGTCTGATTTTCTAGCCTGGACAGAGAGACCACAAAGCCCTTTCTGGAAGATGAAGAAGGAGTAGCAAAGAAAAATCCTGTGAAAGAAGATAAGGGAAAAAAGAAAAAGAAGAGCAGAGCAGAAGATAACAAACATACCAAGGAGAGGATGTTAGACTCCAATGATTTTTTATTTGTCTCCAGAAGACAAGTAAAACAGAAAAGAAGAAATTCGCTGCCTAGTAATGAAGAAGAATATGAAGGTAATGAAATAGCTCTAGGAAAATACAAATGTTAATGAAATAGCTCTAGGAAAATACAAATGTTAAGCATTAAACATATCTGAAGGACCTTCAGTTAATCCACACACAAGGGGATTTCTGCATTTGTGGGTGCTAGACCAGCTTGCTTTTCCATGTCCTGTGTGATGAGGTTCTTTTTCTTCCTTTGGAAACCATTCTTTACACTGCTCATTCTCAGTATTTGTTTCCTCAGCAAAGGGAAGAACTAGTAAAACATGTTATGGCATATGCTATCTTAATTTCCCTAACATTTGTTGTAGCAGAGGAGATGAAATAACACCAAACTTAGTACCTGCAAGTAAGCAGAGTATGTATTCCAGTCCCTCTGCTGTTTGCTACTTGTTAGATTAAAGGTATATATCTGTGTTCCAGGCATTAAATTTCAGCATATTGAGCTCAAGGCTTCAGAGGTTAAATTGCTTTTAGTGTCTGAGCTAGCTCAGTTAGAGGTGGCATCAGAATCTATAGTCTGTATTACTCTTCAGTAGATACCTGGGCTAGCATAGGTTTGTCATGATATGCCACAATCAGCTCTTCATGTTGAAGATTATACAGTCACTGGAAAGATCAGAGGATTTTTATCCATACTTGCTTGTTCTTCTTTGTACTACTTTAAAAATGTTCTCAACCTCTTCATTATTATAGAATAATAGAAACATAGAATGTCAGGTTGGAAGGGACCTCAACAATCATCTGATCCAACCCTTCTAGGGAAAGGGTTCTCAATTATTTACTTCCAAAAGTAATAGACTATAAATTCAATCAGTCTCATGGTATCAATCAACTTGTTTTGGCTCCCCTGAAGTTTCCTTTATGTTCTTACTTATCATTTAAAGATTGTCTGCAAATTCCATTTACATTGCTTATGACAGGTATTATGGTGCTACTGCATTTTAGAAGTGGCATGGTCAGAACTATGAGAGCAAAGGTTCTGGACTGGTTCTTCAGATACTTACATAACCCTAAAATCTTGATTCATATGTTGGTTAGAGCAATCTCTTACCTGATTTTCCTAGTAGCTATTTACACTACTTCTTTATTTCTTGATCATTTATAACAAAGGCAGATTTTTTTAAAAACAGTCAACACCTCAGGGAAATATTTTGAACACCTTTAAAACTATTAATAGTTAAAACTAATAGCTTTGGTAGCTAAATATATTTTACAGTGACTAGATATTAAAAGTCATCATAAGTAATCTGAGTCATCATAAATGACCTAGATGCAGGACTTCAAGGCTTACTAATTAAGCTTGTAGATGACACCAAAGGGGGAGCAGTTGACACTTCTGAGGGCAGAGAGATCCTGCAGAGGGATCTAGAGAGAGCAGAGTGCTGAGCAATTGCCAGTCATATGAAGTTTAACAAAGAGAAGTACCAGATCTTGCACCTGGGACAGAGTAACCCTGGATATACATACACTGTGGGGAGCAAAAGGCTGGAGGGCAGCCCTGCAGAAAGGGATCTGGGGGTTCTGCTCAATGGCAAGTTGAACATAAGCCAACAGTGTGCCCTGGAAGCCAGGAGGGCTGAGTGCTGGGGGGCATCAAGCACAGCACAGCATTGCTAGTCAGTTGAGGAAGGTGATTGCCTCACTTTGCTCTAGTGTGGCCCCATCTTGAGTACTGTGTGCAGTTTCTCACTACATAACTTCTATCTTTCTGTTATATGAGGAAGTAAGTTCTCCTAAACTTGAATGAGCATTTCCCAGTTACCTCACTGGCTTGATGTACCCCACTGGCTTGATGCATGCATCAAACGAAGTCTTCATTGCTGCATGTGTGCAGTCTCAGCACCTGGGCTACCAAGACCCTAGGCTGCACAGGCTACAGGGCAGTCCAGGCCCTAGAAGCACTGACCTTCTCAACTCCACAAGTGGAAGATAATGCGTGTTTTTATTTACCTTTTATTTTTAAGTACTTAGATTTAACTTCCTATACCTTCTCAAGTTAATCCCAGGAAAAAGGATATTATTGCTTTTTATTCCCTTAGTCATTTAACTCCAGAAGATTTAAGTTGGGGATAAATTATTGTCAAGACTAGTGATAAAAATGTACAAATCAGCAATAACCTGCAAGACAAACACATATCTCTCCTTTTAAAAGGTCTCTCAACCAAGACTGCTTATAAGCACTGCCACACATCTCCCTGTGTCTTCACATCTCACTCACATGAGCTTCTCTCAGTTCCCCAGTGGAAGCCAGTCAAGGTGCTTTTTAATCCCATCTCTCTGCCTCTCACACTCTGCCACTGGAAAACTCACCCATTAGAAGTGAAAAGTTGAGTTGGAGGCCACTGATCAGTGGTGTGGCCCAGGGGTCAGTAGTGGGTCCAGTCTTGTTCAGTATCTTTCTCAGTGAGAAGGATGATGGGACAGAGTGTGCCCTCAGCAAAAAGGCCCACAAAAGTGAGAGGGGTGGCTGCTATGCCAAGTTGTGCTGTTGTCCTGGGGGATCTTGACTGGCTGGAGAAGTGGGCCAACAGGAATATGAATTGTGCACCTCAGGAGGTTTAGGAAGCAGAGCTGCAAAGTCCTGCACCTGGAGGGGAAAAACCCCAGGTGCCAGTACATGAACATCCCACCCAGCTGGGAAGAAGTTTGTCAGAAAAGGAGCTTGGAGTCCTGATGGACACCAAGTTGGACAATGTGCCCTTGCTGCAAAGAAGGCTTATGGTGTGCTGGGATGCATTAGACAAAGTGATGCCAGTAGATGAACTGAGGTGAGGCCATACCTGGAATAATGTGTCCAGTTCTGGGCTCACCAGTATGAGAGACACAGAGATACTGGAGGATGTTCAGCAAGGAGCCACAAGTGTAATTAAGGGGCTGGAGCCTCTCTCCTAAGAGGAAAGGCTAAGAGATATGGGACAGTTCAGGAGAAGGCTCAGGGAGAATCTTGTCAATGTACCTGAAGGGAAGGTACAAGGAGAATAGAGCCAGGTTCTTTTCAGTGGTGCCCAGTGACAGGAGCAGAGGCAATGGGCATGAACCAAAACACAGGAGGTTCCCTCTAAACATCAGGAGACACTTTTTTTGAGGGTGATTTAACACAGGCACAGGTTGCCCAGAAAGGCTGCAGAGTCTCTGTTCTTGGAGGTAATCAAACCCCATCTGTACACAGTCCTGGACAACTGGCTTTAGGAGGCCTTACTTGAGCAGGGGGTTTTGGCCAGATGACTTCCAGAGGTCCTTGTCTAACCTCACCCATTTTGTGATTTCTGAATGTAGTTCAATATAGAGATGGACTTTTGTGCTCTCCAAGATAATGGGGACTCATGACAGTCCTGCTGTCTGGTTTCACTCAGCTGCATGGCTTTTATATTTTTCTTGTATTTTTATGAAGCCTTGTATTTCTACAGAGCTGTGGGTCCTGTAGGGATCAATGGAGCATTTTGAAATGTTTGTGGTTTGGTTTGTGCTCAGCCAAAATATTCCTGATTGTTAGGAGAAAAACAAAAGTGTTGACAGAAGTACATATAGATTAAGTAATTGTGTTAGTTGTTTAATGTATTTAGACTTCATTATTGAGTTGGTGAGTAATTTTGGACTTATTTATTCCAGAAATATTCTATTTAACAAGTCATTATTTTAATGTGTGTGCCTGCTGTTCCTGTCATATCAGTTCTTTGTGTTTGTAAGAGAGTGAGGGAAGTCCTGGCAGATTCCCACTAACTGTTGGTGACACAATTATTCTTTGTCTAGGTAACTCAGATAAAACTATTTGATTGAACAAGATCACAAAGACTTAACTCTCTTATTGGTTACTGCAATCATTGTTTTGGTAGAAACTTTAAAAAATACGTTTGTTTCTATAGAAAAATTATTCTCCTTGTCTTTCTACACTTCTCTCTGTTTTGTAATGCCTAAAATCAATGTTCACTTTATGTGATTTCCTTGCTGATTTTCCAAAATGGTCATCTAGTAAAAAACTGAATCAGAAAACAATTCATAGTGAAGTATGGGTATGCCACACAGTGACAGATTGCATTGCCTGATGTATTAGCAAACCATAGGTGACAGAGCCCAAATCTCCTTTTTAATTCACAATGACATGTGACTTGAGGCAATTACTCTGGTAATTACTGTAACTGCAAATATGGAGTAGGTGGGATAATTTCCTACCATTTTCTATGGCAAATCTAGTTCTTCCAAATTGGGTTCAAGAGTGTAACAGCTGTAGCACCTGGCAGTCTAGTGGATTGGCTGGGTTTCCCACAGTAGGATTTCACATTTTTAGCACCCACTTGTTTTCCAGTCTCATTCTCCAGATAGTTCATTCAGTGCTTGGTGAAGGCTATCATAATAAAACAGTGTTCCCATCTGTTGGTCATGGCTTGTTTAATAAGCAGTTGATGTCAATTCAGCTATGCTTGCATCTGTTCCTTACTGCAGCTGTGTGGTGTTAAGGGCTCCCCAACAGTGTTCAGATTTAGCTTTTGTTTTTCTGCTGATACCATGTTACAACTTGGCCAAAATGACTCTCTGTTCTGTCAGGGTTGTCTGCTCATTGAAAGATAAAAGTATTTTAAACTTTCTCTTTCCCCATGAAGAGTCAAAGATGGAGATGTGCAAGGGAGGAAAGTGCTGTTCCATTGGTGTAAGAAGTGTGTGCTGGGATGTCAGAGGGGGGAGAAGAAGGATAATTCTGTTCAGATTCTGGGAGCAAGACCAGAATGTTTTCTTTCAGCATCTTGGGCAAGTACAGAGAGAAAACACACGTGGTGGGTAGAGAAAAGAAGCAGTTTTTGAATTGTGTGTGATGGGGAACACTCATTTAACAGTACATCCTTAATTTTATTCAAGGCAGCAGTATGGCTGAAATACATTTCAGTGTTTCTGTCTGGCAGTGTTTTTATACCACAGGCAGACAGCTTATAGAATACAGTCAAGAATTTTCCCACCTCTCACACAGGTGAACACCAGTCCTGCCTCTTAGGGTGCCCAGGAAGAATCAGAATGTTCCCTTTATTTATGTAACTGCTGATATTTTACATGTATAAAACAATTTTGAAGGGCACAGTTTTGATTTTTAAACTCTCATGTTCAGGGGTTTTTGTAGTAGTTAAGGATAACCAGCATTCCTAAAACTAATAATATGTGTGTCTTGTACTCAATCTGTGCTGTTGCTTCTCCACCCTGTGTACCATAACTTTAGTCTTCAGATGCCTCCCAGATTTTCATTTTGTGCTACATGAGTGTTTATTATATGATGATTTAACAGCCCTCCCAAAGAAATACATGAAGCAAAATGTAACATGCAGCTTTCTTTGTTTCTTCCTATTTTATTATCTTTATTTTTTTTCCTCCAGCTTCCAGTCTTTTGTCACTCATTCATAACAAGTGTCACTGTTTTGTGTCAGCAGGTTGCTTAGTAGTCGGTGGTCTCGTTTGATATGATTGTAAAACATGACTTATCAGTGACACAGTATTGTTAACAGCAAGCCAGAGAAGATAAGTATGGTCATACTGGGTCAGACAAAGGTCCATGGAGCCTGGACCTTGTCCACACCAATGCCTAAGTAATGATTCTTGAGGAAGAGTAAGAAAAACAGCTGGCACGTGAATAACAGCAGCTACAAGCTTAGAAAATCAGAATACTTAAAAAGCAGACTGGGTTGAACTTGTGAGGTTGGAGGCAAAAAGGAAAGCAGTGAAAAACCTCTTTACAAAGGGGTCCTATTCTGTAATCACAGTCAGGGAGTCATTTGTTTCATGATAAATTACAGGGTGTGTGTTGGGGGTTGTTGAACTATTATATCCAAGCTCATTGTGGGTCAATATTTTCTCTCACTAAAGAGTGCCTGTTCTCTCCTAGCATCTTCATTCTCCGTTTCATCATTCTGGTGTTCATCAAGGCATCAAACTCTGCCGTCACTGAGAACTTCACCTGCCAGCTCACCAAAGGATCCTTGTTGCTTAAACAGTCCTGCTGTAGAAAAGTTTCCAGAGCCTGGTAAAAGCAACATCACCAGAATTATCAGAGTCAACATCGAGCAGCAACGATTGGCAAGAAAGCCTCAGCACCACTGCTCTAAACACAGGAAGCAAATTTAAGGGTGCATGATGGAGGAGCTAGTGGGGAATGGATGAGGTTGCAGATAGGAAAGATTTTTTAGCACCTGTAACTGTGAAATGTATTCCTTGAATGAAAAATAAATTGACTAATGTTAATTATATATGACTTTTCAGATTTACTTTGGAGGTATGAAAGTGAGAGTGTCAGAGGTTCAGCTGTTCTGCAGACAAGTGTCAATATGAGGAGAATGGAAAATCGTACCTATCTGAGTATACTTTTTTTGCAGTAGACTTATCTGATTTATTAACAAAATGCTGTTTTTCACAAACTCAGTCTGTAAAGCATTTGGGAAGACCTGCTGCAGGGAGGGAGCTTACCTAGTTTTCAACTTCTGCTGTCTTTTTTTACATATATCTGTCCTAAAGCTTTTCCACTGATGGGTACTGTCCCATGAGAATACAGATGAGGTGCTTTGCCTTTAAACCCCAACCTCTTGGTAACACAGACTTAGACCCAGAGCTGAATTCTACTCTGTGTCATTTGATATAAAGCCAGGGCTACTCTAAAGACAGAGTTCTGTCATTATAAATGAAAACACGAGTTGCACCTAGACACATTTAGGAACATCTCTACTCTTGGCTCCCAAATTAATCTAGAGCCAGTCATCAATCAATCAATAAATAAATAATCCAAACAAAGAATAATTTTTGCTGACAAATGCAATGTCATATTCCCTGGCCAGGACGTGACATTTGAAATGGCACACACCTGGGGGGTGTAGTGTGTTTGTTTAGCTCTCAAGATCTTCACCTCAAATAAAGTGTAACTTTTTGATGTAGTGACACAATTGTATGCTTGTCTAGGGCTTTCTGTTAAGAGTAATTGTTAATATTTTTGTTAATATTGTTAATATTTTTGGCATGCCAAGGCAAATGGATATTAAAGATCCTTGCAAGACTGACTGTAGACATCTGCACAATAGGAACTGGTGTCCAATATGTGTATATTGTAACCCAGTGGTACATTATATTAAGTGAATTCCAGCTTTTATGGTAACCAGTTAATTAACACAGAGCTTTTTTGTGTTTCAGATAAATGACACATTTATAACTGGGTCTGACTTCTAGGATATTCTTCTGCTTTGATGCAGCAGTGATATCTCAGGTTTTTGCATTTATTACTTCTTCTACACTTTGGTTCTCCTTTTTAAATGTCTATTTATGAAATAAATATATAAATTACATCAATATTGCATTATTCTGTGTATCTTTCTGAATGAATTAGCAAATCTTAAACATGGTTAAGCAAACAGTAATAGAGACAATTTCACCTTACAGGAAGATGTTCGGCTGTCCTGGGTCTTCTGGATGCCTGGAGTGTAACACTGTTACTACAGATTTCAAATGTCAGTGAGAGGCGTCCTGTGCCTGCTGTACACAGGGATCTGCTGTACACAGGGATCTTAGGGCCCAGGCAGAGCCAAGGACTCTGCAGCTGAGCATTGATTTCTCCGTGTTGTTAGGGTGCTTTTCATTAGATCTGTGGGAAAATATTTCCAGCAGTGGCAAAATAAGTGGAGCAGAAATAGAGAGGATATTTCCTCTGCTCAAGAAAAATTATTCTAAGTTGGGGTTGGCCGGAACCCAAGTATTTTAGCACAGAGCCCCTCTGACTATCTTTCTGTGTGTTTCTGTCTGTTTGGAATAATAGGAAGCACCTGCTTTGAGAGAGGGATCTCTATTTTATTCAATATGCTTCTTCAAGCACAAAATATTTCATTTAGCACAATGTAACCATGGTAGAATGGTGAGAACCTTGACTTTTTAGCTCTGAAATTTTTTTAGAATCAGCAATGAACAGAAGACATTCCAAACACCATAAAATACTCAGCTCCTACCAAGTGTCTTTCTGGGTTGCCAGTACCTTGCTCTTGTGAGCTAAAGGCCCAGTACAATAGAGTGGGTGAAACAGTCTGTTTTGCTTTTAGAGATGGAGGAAGGTCATGCTTGGTTTATGGCAAAGCTGGTAGAGTCTCCCTTGACATCAGAGTGGATACCTGGAGCTGCTTGTCATGCTTATTGCCAAATATAAAGGAGCCACTCAGAGAGGGGAGAAGGTGCCACATTATTTTCAGATGCATGGGCATCCCCTGATTTAGAGAGAACTAAAAGTACCAGGCTTAATACCTGGCTTCTCTTGGGCTCAATCTACCAGCTGTGCTTCTATACACAAGCACCCTGAAAATCTCAAGTCCCACTCTGTGCTTTGCTTTTTCAACAGCCATTAATAAGAAACAAGAATAGCCTAGTGTCATAATTTAGCATAAATTGTTCATTTTTTTTTCTATAGTCGGTGGAGACAAACAGAGTCTTAGAGGATATGATTTAGACATCTCCTCTTGATCAGTTCCTTTAGGTACCTACTAAGGTTCCTTTAGCTGCCTACTCAAGGCAGCTGGTTCAGGTGTACACATGGCCAGCAAAAGCTGATCCACTATCTATCCATGTTAAGTATTTTCCAAGAGAAGTAAGAATTTTGGGGAAAATTTGAGGTTTCGATACCTGTTTCTGTCTCAGTGCGGAGAAAACAAAACCAAAAAAACAAACAACAAAACAAAACAAAAAAATCCCCACCCATACAGATATTTTTATTTGGTAGAGAATTACAGAATTCACATAGCCAGGATAGTTCAGTGGAGTGTGAGAGCAATTACTGAAATTTCTTTCTAGACTGATTCAGGGAAGACTTAAACCTGTGAAAAACTATTTCTAAAATGGTCTATCCTGGAAGTAGCAGTTTGGGTAGTTCATGCTACCTTTTGTTCTGCAGCTCAGGCTCCTTAATTACTCCACTGTCTCATGGAAAGTTTCTCATGGAAAACAGAGCCGGCACACACATGCAGTCCTTGGTTATAAGAAGTCACTGGGGATCTATTTTACCCTTAGGAAAATATTGGAAGTGATATCATTATAGCAGAACATCCATGAAAAGTATTTTATGGGTATGCAAAGGACTTTTCCCTCCATGGCTGTTTCCTTTCTTGCCTGGAGAGAATCTGGCTGGCTTGACAGCTGCATAAATAAATCTGAGCTCCAAAGGCCTTTGATAAATGGCACTGTAGGATATTGTGTGGCTGCTCTTAACCACCCGCTCACACTCCTCTGGGTGGATCTGGGGCTACCTATAAACACCTCCTGTTGATAAAATGAGCATGTTAGCATCAAACCTGAGGCCTCCCCCAGATGTGATGGGAGGAGGGGATGCTTGACAGAAAAGGGTGCAGGTTTATGCTGACTACTCTTTAAAATGGAGCAGTTGCACACACCTCAAACTGGATCAGTGTCATAGAAAGCACGCTGAAGGATGAAACTGCACAGGGGTTGGTTTCAGCACAACATTAGCTCAAACTTCTGATCACATGGCTGTAAGAAAGTGCTAAAAGCAAACAAATGCAAAGACATCTGTGGCCTAAAATGAACACCAGCTGGTTTTTCCCCATTTTTCTTCCACTTTAATCAACTTTATCAGGTGTTGGAGCCCTAGCACTGACAGTGCCACTCTTTCCACTGAAAGTTTCCTCACATCTCAGTCCTTAGCAGGTTTAGAAGAGGCAATTGTCCATCTACAGTGGCATTCCCTGCTCCAGACAGTTTCCTCCCCAGGTAACACAGAACTGAGCACTGCAGCATCTATGCAGCTGCCTCTCTGCCTCCCTGTTTTCCACTTGATCTTTAGCTGCCTAAGGCTTTTGTGGAAAGATGTAGGGAAATTCAGAACACAGGCTGTGATGTGCAGTCACAGCTACCTGCATGAGCTGCTCTAAAACCCAGATTTGTGACTGGAAGCTGACTGTTCTCTATGTCAGAGAGTGATGGATGTCCCTGCACACCTCTTCAGTGATTTATGTTGTATATTTCCAGCAGAGAGGAAGAAGGTCTAACTAGGATGGAGATTTAGGACAGTAGATGCCATTATTTTCAGGGAAGTTTCTGAGACTTGAATATTTTAGAATCTTCCCTTAGACTGATGATGTCTTCTTCCTCTGGAAATAGCTTTTCATCTGGAGAGAAATGGTTATGAACAGGTATAAAAGGTTTTCTAGGCAACCATTTAATGGCTCCCCATATAAAGAAATATGGTGATGTGTACAGGGGCTCATTTTACAAGGTGGTCTTCTTTTAATCTGAGAGTTTGCATCTAATCTTGTGGATATATTTCTTCCCCAGCATCTGAGTGATTCTTCTTTGACATGGCACTGGGACTATTGTCATCAGTTTCAGTAACTGAAGAATTACTGTCATTGAATTTCCCAGGATTGGTTAAGGCAGGATTAGATGGAAGGCTTTCGATTTTAGCCCTGTGGCTAATTCCAACACCTTTAGTATTCCTGAGTTAAGCTGTGAGTTTCAGGATCATCAGACCTCTAAAACTCAAGGCTAATCTGAACAGTGTAGCAGGTCTTCCCTGGTTTTGCCACAAAGATGCAGATTAGATTTATGCAGACCTGCACCAAGCTTTGTTCCCAGGGGTTCACAAGATGCAGCTAATCCTAATCCTGCATCCCTAATCCTGGAATTTATTCTGAGTTCACAGTATGGTGCACCTGACTTCACATCTCCCCATACTCCTTCTGATAGAACATGTGAATCTACTAAAATGGAAAACCAAATATTTTACCAAGAGATAGAATAGAATAGAATAGAATAGAATAGAATAGAATAGAACAGAATAGAACAGAACAGAACAGAACAGGACTATTTCAGTTGGAAGGGACCTACAAGGATTATCTAGTCCAGCTGCTGACCAAGTTAAAGCATGTTATTAGGGGCTTTGTCCAAAATGCCTCTTAAATACTGACAGGCTTGAGGTGTTGACCACCTCTCCAGGAAGTCTGTTTTGGCCATGTTCTCAGTAAAGAAATGCTTCCTAGGGATCAGTCTAAATCTCCCCTGGTGCAGCTTTGAACCATTCCCACACGTCCTATCATTGGATCCCAGGGAGAAGTCCCTCTCCATCTTCCCTCCTCGGGAAACTGTAGCGAGCAATAAGATGTGGGGGGAGTGAATTCAGGCACTGCAATGAATACAGATGGGGAATACAGATCAAATGTTTTGTTTTCTGCTACTATTCTGCCCGTTTTTCATCTTCTCTGCCTGTCTGCAGAGCTCTGGCTTTTCACACACACTGCATTCATTTAGCATCCACAGATGCTGCCTGTTTATTCTTCCCCATTGTTTTCTTTGATCTAACATGAAAGTCACCTTGAACTGAAAGAGCTTTGTTTGCCCTTACTAGGTATGCAAAGCATTAAAAAATACAAAAATATAAATGAGTGTAAAAAATACAGGAGCTAGGCAGGGTTTTGTAGACATTGCTGTTGTAGGAGGTCATAGATACTGAATCTGAGTGGTCCATTAAAAGGCAAAATGCTGTTGGATTGAATAGATTGCTAATAGAATAGTTGCAGACTAAATACTAAGGCAGGGCATGTTACACATTTCTGTATTTTTATTTTCACATCCATTTTTTTTCTGAGCAGAAGTGTATTTGTTACTTACTAGCCCGTTTTTTATTCACATCAAGATGAGTGACATGGGGTTAGTATGTAATTTGCCTGTAGATATATTATAAGAGGTTTATCACAAGAGAAAATAATCTTTCATGAAAAGAAAGGTTTAATCCTGCCAAGGTTTAATCCATAAGCCTTCCTTTTATGCATCTGCTTTACAGATGAAGGAAACTCCAACCTTTCCTTGCCAAACAAGAGACAGGACTTCAACTTAACAGCTTAGTATTGCGTGCTTATATGTTTTTTGGCAAATATGAATTTCCAAATACATTTTCAGACACATTGTGAGTATGCCCACAGTGCTGACAGATGGGCGTTGGTCTGTTTGTTCTCTCAATTAAATATATGGCTAAATGCATTTAACCATGTTAGTGTTTGCTGGGAGAAGTGTTGCTGTGCTTGCTGGTCCCATGGAGTTCTGACATCCCTTGTGGTCAAAGAGCAGCTGCATGCTGCCACTGTGTGCTTTCATCCCAAGCACAAAATCCACACATGGCTTTCCTTCATGTTTGCCTCGACAAAATTAATTTTCTTTGCCTCTTCTTTCTCTTTCTTGTACTATGGATCTTCTGCTTAAACATGGCTGTAAGAGCAGCAGGACACTGAGTATTTTACTGCCATGGAGAAATAGGTTACACTCAAGGGAAAAGCTTAAGACAACATGTTTTTTAAATGGCACAAAAGAGCACAGCTCCATAATTCTCTGTAGCTGGTGAGCATTTTGGGTGTCCCATCTCCTATAACCGTGTGATGCTTTGTGCAGGGTGAAATCTGGGCCACCAAGAGGAACTTTCCTAGTGACAAGAGGTCAGCTGACTAGCAACTCATGGGCTATTTTTCTCCCTTTTCCAAGCCCACCCTGTATTGCTTTAAAAGAGATCAATGAATTCAAATAATGGTTTGACCAGTTTTAACCATGATCTGTACAGTTTGACTGCAAAAGCCTTGAAGTTCCCAGCATGATACTGGACATGATATTCCTCCCACCACTGACTGTGTCTCCTACTGAAACTTGTGTTCCTGTGTATATGTGAACTTGTGTATATGTGTTTTTGATGTGTTGTGGCAAGCACTTTTTAACTTCAAAGAAGTCAGGAAGAAGCTCAGAGGTCAGGCTCACTCCTTTACAGGAACCGACAGAGAAAAACTGAAGAACAAGTATGTAGTAGCACAGCTGAATAAGGTGATGAAAAGTACATTTTCTTTCATTATGCATTGCATCTGCATGCACATCTATTGCTGTTTTGCCTTTTCTTTCTTGAGTTAGACTTCTACAGGGGCTTGGGTCTTCTTACAATCTATGTCACATTCAATGGTACTACAGGATTTCTTTTTCCCAACAAGTGGCCCCAGATAACTTTAAGGAGTTGTTACAGGCACTTGAGACACCACCAATGTACAGCAGCTTCAGTTAATTCACATAATATTCATCAGGTATTTTTCATACTTTTAAAATGTGTCTCATTTGCAGTCTAAAGGGTTTTTTTATTAACAAATACATACAAAAGTAAGTTAGCCAAGGCAGTGCTAAGACCCTTACTTGAGAATTTCATCTGACAGTTGAAATCTAAATACAAATGCTTGGTGAGGAGTACATGTGTGTGTGCCCAGGATGCAGTTTTAGCATCTAACTGAGCTGAGCTGGAGAAAAATCCAGTGACTCAGCATGTAGAGGTGATGCTCATGAATACTGTAGCTACCAATATGCTTCCTGACAAACTCTAAATAAATTAAGAAACTTTAAAAACATTTTTTTTCTTTTAATACATACAGAATTGAAAAGAATGGGATGAAGTCCTGTTGCCTAAACACATCTGTCCAGTGCTATCTGATATGCTTAAGGGTCTCCAAGACATCTGGTTCAGGCTGGCAAATATGACATAAGACTTACAGAAGACTCATTTAGTCTGGCTGCTAGATGCTGGGTGAGATAATCCACAGCACCTAAAATAGTACTGAGCCAGTGAAGTCATTCCCTCTGGTGAATAATGAAGAAGAGGCTTAGATTTGTCTGTTTATATCCATTACCATCTATATCTGCTTAACCATGTGCAGACTGGAGGAAGTCATTTTGCCCTTAAACAGCTTTAGAAAACAAAGGCACATCTACTGATAAAAGGCATGCCACAAAAAATGTCACTAAAAAAACTTTCCGAGCTACTGCCCAGAAAGTCCATTAAAGAACATTTATCAATTTTGCAAGTGAAAATGGAATTGAAAATGGAAAATTAAATTGAAAAACCATTCAAGTCTAAACAATAGGGATAAACTGCATTAAAATGTTTACAGAACTACTGTCCTGAAGCTTGCTGATGTCAAGGCCAGGTCTTTTAGCTGGACAACCCAGGAAAAGGCTCCCGTGGTGAGGAAATAGCACATTTTTTAATCTGTTGCCACCTCCAGGTGGGTTGTGCATGGAGTTTCAGGCCCTGACATTATCATCCTCCCTTGCTGGCTTGTTTTCCTACTTGACAAATTTCCTCTTCATCTTTGTTCAAAGAGTACTTCGCTAGTGGAAGATAGAAGCCCCTATGGCTCTTTTCTCCTATAGGAGTGGCAAAGCAGATGAGAAAGGGAGCTCCTCTCCCTCCTGGGAGAGCACTGAGACTTTTTGCTTGCAGCTCATCCTTGCCTGGGGCCGAAGGCTCCCATAAGGTGGTTCTGAGGCAGAGAAATTGCATACTCTGGAGTGCATCAAGGTGACTGAAGAGACAGGTGCTTACCAAGACATTAAGACCCATCTATTTCTTAGTGATTTACAGGGCTGCTCCTCCTGAAAATCCCACAACTCTGGCCTTAGCCTCTGGCCCAGGGCTCTTTTCAAGGGTGCCAGCAGGATCCAGCCACAAGCTCTGGTCAGGCTCTGCTGGGAAAAGCCCCTTCCTCTGGTGAGACAGCAAGGACAGTGCTGAGTGCCCTATCCCAGCTAAAGCCTGAGCTTGCCCTGCTGAGTCAGTAGGATGTGAAAGGAGATAAAAATACCCCAGATACCCCAGTTGGACACAAAGCATTTGTGGGGTAAGATTTGAGGTGGGAGGAGGGCACTGTTTGCAACTGTTTTATTTCTTTACTTTGGTTTTGAAGAAGACAGCAGATGGTTCCCCATTGACATTGAGCCACAGCAGTGTTTTCCACGGCCTGATTTTTTTGTTGTGAACTGTAGCAAAAAGGACACATTCCATACACTGCACTCAAGTTTTCCTTTAAGCTAACACCCTCTACTGTTCACTCCTGTATATTATTCATAAGCAAAAGGAAGCCACAATTAAAGTGACTTCTCCCTTCTGGGTAGAACAGCAGTTTTCAGAGTATTGTTTTGTTTTGTTTTGTTTTAGGTTATCCTTGAAAACAGAACAGAAGTGATTTAGTCACCTGACCTACTTTTTATGTCTTTCAGAAAAAGTAACATGCACCAGTGTAACTTTTCAATAGTATTGATGTAGGATACAACTTATGGATATATTTTTGAAAATATATGCAATTCCCGCAGTATCAAGAATGGTTTGATCACAGTTTGATATTGTTGAAAGTTGGGGCCTTAGTTAGCAATCAGAAGTTGGTAAAACTTATTTTCTTTTTTTTTTATTCTGTATTTTTATTTGGCATAGTTGAATGGAGTTGAATTGTGAATGCTGATTGCTCACATTTCAGAATTTTTTGATTTTTAAGAAGACACTCCTCTTTCTTGTGTTTGTGCCCTGTTAATAAGCTACCAGCCTTTGAATTACCATGTAAACAAGACATTTGGGCTTGCTCACCCCTGCAGTACAGGCACTTGCCGTTCATCAACTGTTTATGCAGTGCTATAGTCAGACTGATCAGCCCGTCCTTTGAGGGGAAGGTCAAGGCAAATGATGTATATCCTTACAGTAAAATATTATTTGTTACTGGAAGAAGGATACTAAAACCAGAGGGACTTTTGGGATCCTTTTTTTCTGAAAGAAAGCTACATAGCAGCAGAAGAGGCAGGAGAAAATAATGAGCTCTCTACCCCAGTCTCTCAGTTGCTCTCAGTATCTTAAGACAAGTGTCTGAAGCTCAGTTTCAGTCTCCTTATTTCTGTGTAAAAATACCTAGCACATCAAACTTTCTAGCAATCCCAGTATCCTTTAGTAAGAAAAGGGTTTAAGAATAACCTAAATTTAGGAATACTATTTTCATGGGGCATGAAACTTATCCTTCAGATTCTTCTCCACATGTAGGGCAATAGATGGGAAACTAATATTTAGGAATATCATCTACCAAATTAATCCTTTCCTTCTCACTATTACCAGCATCAAATCAGGCATTATCTGTTGTTCTGTGTGTAGGCAGGTGTAAGCATGGCTAATTCTTATCAGCCATAGTGGGTTTTAGCAGGATTACTCTAATGAGTTCTGTCTTACTGCCAGCCTCTGAGGGTATTGCCAAAAACTCCCTGGGCCTGCCTCTAGTCCTCACGTTTGCTGACCACCCAAAATTTTTTCTGGATTTTCTCTGTGGTGAAATAAGAGTAACTGTCCTGAGAAATCCCTTTTCTCAGTGGTATCCATGCTGCCATTTCTCATTTGACTTTTCAAGAGGCAGCAAAAGATTAGCTGCAATCTCTTTGCAGGCTGCTAATCCAGAGCACTCCTTGCTGTTCCTCTGGGTATGACATTAAGCAGATAACAAGCAGAACAGTGTATATTTTGCCATACTCCCTGCTATGAAGGGTCTTTGGCCATTGTACAGGATTTTAAAGTGTGATATTAGTTTGCTGAAATAAAATTCCTATTAGTCTGGTATTAGGACATGCTGGCCCCTAACTAGGATGATTTCACTGTCTTGACAAGTATATGCATCCTGATAAGCTATACCAGTTTTGCTAGTACATGATAAGTTAATGTGCTTTAACCTTGTCTATGTGTAAGTTAAAAGGTGTTTGAGAATAGGTAGCCCAGAGCTCATGCTACAAAAGAGGGTATCTCCTCTGAAGAAGACAAAAGAGCCCATCTGACAAGAACCTGTCTCTCCCACCAAGGGAGCAGTGAGAGCTGGTAACTTTTTCAGTTCAAGTAATTTTTTTTTTTCCCCCCCATGCAAATCCTGCATTCAGTATGTTCTCATTGGCAAAGATTTCTGGTGTCTTTGCCTTTGTTGTCTGTGGTCATCTTGATATCATAAGACAACAATTCTCACCTGCCCCAACCAGTGAGATTTGCTCTGAAAAAACATTTCGTTCTTTCTTTGGGATTTCAGCTCTGCCCCCTCTAATTTGTGTGAGCTGGGGCTGGCCATATCTGTCTGTGATAGTGTAGTCCCAGTGCTGCAGGTCTGGCTGTGGGTTGTTCATATGAAAAAACACCAGAGTGCTGCTGCCCTGCTTTACACCCTGATCTGTGTTAAATATCATATAAAGATATTTAACAGTACCAGATAAATGAAGTTTCAGCCAGACTCAGTGCCCTTTACTGAAATATTGAAGTTTCTGTATAATATTCAAAAGCTTGATTTTCATTACTATTATTAACACCAGTATTAGGGAAGCATATTTTACACCTTGAGCCTTGTGTACAGTAAAAGGAAATAAATGGTGTTGGCTAAAAAACTCCAAGGCAAAATAAAGAAAATAGGATTTTTTCTTCTATTCTTCACCCAGTGGTTCAGGTAAGTCACTGATTTCTGATAGGAGGCATCAGACTACTCAACGGGCTCTTGAAGTGAGGGTCAGCACAAGAACACCCCGAGCTGTTAGCTGCTAGCCCCTTTTTCCATACACTTCCTTTAGCTCCTCTAGTTGTAAGTTTACAACTTGGCACTGCTCTTGCAGACAGAGGAGTTAGTGATTCACCACTCATCATTCATCTTGTGTAATTCAGGACACAGACTATCTAAGACTCTGGGCAGACTTTTGCTAGATCCTAATAAAGGTATTTATGAGTTCAAAGAAATGTTTTTATCTGTGATTACCAACATTTGCCTGCAGACTCTCAACTGAGTTGCACCAGATTCATTAGTGAGTTCCAACAATGCAACTTCCTTCATAAAGCAGGATTAGAAAAGCTTTTAAGCCTTATTTGTATTTCCCACAAGTATCTCTCTTTTCCTTGTGCTTGCTGCTAAGGGACTGTCATTATGTGACTGAAAATGCCAATTTACTTTTTGGAGGACTCAGGCTGTATCCCTATGAATGCCTCAGGCCTGTGTAGCATTTTGCTACAATTTCCCGAGAGACAGTGGGATAGTTTTATTTTTCAGTAAGAGAAAGGCTTGTCCTGAGAAGCAACTTAAAAAATAAGTGTTCTTGTGTATACTTACTATCCCAAGCTAGTCACCTGGGAAACACTAACAAGGCTGCATTTTCAATCACGTTTGTATAAAGAGAGCAGCATGAAAATTCCCAGAAAAATCTCCACAGCTCCCTGAGCATCTGTAGCACTTCTGAATGGCTTGTTTAGCCTGTGTCTTCAGGCAGTTTGACTCACACAAGATGGTAAGTGAATTCAAAGGTAGCCTTGCAGTCAGCAGGAATTTTCACACCTCTCTTAGTCCTTGTGTCCCTGCTGAGCAGGGACCATTTCCTCCCCATCTCTCAGGGATGTCTTCTGGCAGACAACTGGGCAGAGACATGTACTTGCTTTTCTGTGAAATGTGATGACTTTGCTACATGGCTTTGCTACAGAAATAATAAAGGTGAGGGCCTGCTTGGGCAACAGGCAGGAAGGATCCTGATCTACCTCCTGCATTGGTCTGCTCTCACTGAAATGCCTCTGTGTGCCTGTTGCACCTGGGAGTGGAAGGTCTTAAAGGTCACTTAAAGAATCAGCAACAAAGATATCAGGGAAAGGTGACTTTAATATAGATTTATGAAAGTATGACTTAACAGAATTCAGTGGGAAGGTTCACTCTATAATTTACTATGTGGAGGGGATGTGTAGGCATTGGAATTGGACGGAAGTGATATAAGCAGAAATCAGGGGAAATTATTTGTACAGGAAGAGAGGAGATTGAATCCACATCGTGTTGGAGTAATTTGCACAGGGATCAGGGAAATTAATAGAAAGGACCTCCCATTGAGTCACAAGGTTCAGAGTGGACCCCCTTCCTTCCTAATCTTCTCAGAGTAGAGTATGGGTGCAGCTGGATCCACCCCTTAACCCAAACTTGAACAGTTTACAATTAAGGGTTGAAGTGCAGGGATTTCAGTGTACTTCTTTAACACACAATTCTGGGTCTGGTGTGATTTTAAATATCAGTAAATAAAGGTTGATTGACACTATTATAATGAACCACACATTTAGTGCGGCATATTCTAACAACTTATTCAATAATCAGGCTTTTCTTATAATAAATATAGATGTTCAAGTAAAGATCTATGAGTTTCTAAACTAAATTTTATGCACATGGACACACACACACACACAGATAAGATGTCAAATTTTGATGCCTAAAGATTTTTGAACTGCGTAAAAAAAGTTGTAATAAGCTTCTGACTAACTCTATGGAATCAGATTATAACAATCTAATATAATTTGACACCTTTTCTCCGTATGTATGAGAAGTAGTCTCTTTCCAGTCAGATGAACCAACTTCCTCTGTGAGATGTGGGGGCAGTTTGGTGCAATCCCAGGGAGCTCCAAAGACCCTCCCTCTTAGGACCAATATTCAGAGAGACCTGGGATGATTGGCTTTGGTCAGTATTTTTCCACGATGGCCACAATTCAGATTAGGTCATTTTTGGTAGCTTTCAGAGTGGGTCTGTAATCCAAGTAGGAGGGGTCTCAGGAATGTCTTGTAAGCAACAGCTTCAGGTGCAGCCAGGGAGTGCCCAATTGCCCCAGATCACTGTATTAGCATGAGGAGGAGAAGGTACCCAAATGTTTAAACTCCCTGCTCCAGCAGCCAAGGCCAGAAAACATCAGACCATCTCAGCCCACTACTGCTGGAAAAAGAACAATTTTGGCTGGTATTGATCTTCCAGTGTGGGTCAGTGAATGGAGGGGTCAGCATCACCACAGTGTCCAACACCAAAATATATTAGAGGTTTGGCATTTATTCTTTGGAAAGTTTAGCCTGTAGTGACTTGTATTGTAGTTTTGCATGTAAAAATGACTGGCTTCTAAGGCTTTCCCATATATATTAAGGATCCAATCCTGTTACACCCAAATGTGTGGGATTCTTTCCACTGCTTTCAGTGGGACACAGTGCCAACTGCTGTGTATTTGACATTTATTTTTGTGCAAACCAAGGAAAAATTCATTCCCTTTGGGTAAGAAAGTCCTTCCTCCTTATTGTACCTCCACCTGGCACTGCAGATTAAGGTAAAATAAACAGTGTTTATCCACTTATAATTAGGACAACATAGAGATTACACAGTAGAACACCAAACAGGCATGTGCACCCTCTTTCTTTTATTTATAGGGATGTCTCTTGCTCTAGTGGGGTGAGTTTCTGAAAACAGCTTGGCTGTGTTCAGTTTTCTACAGTAGTTCCTCACAGGATTAGGCTGTTTCAGAACTGTGAAAATACCTCTGATGTGGATTTCAAACACACTGATTGAAGACTTCTGTTCCTTGCTTCTGATTTTTCTGTCTTTTTAACCCTTTTGTCTTGCATTTGTATGAGTGAATTAGCTAGCTTTGTTCAACTGAGCTCCCAATTTGCAACTCATCTCCAAATCATAACTCAAGCTGTTTATATGCAAGTGGCTTTTAAAGGTGGATCTAATCAGTGCTTCCCTTGGGAATGAAACCAAATGAGCTTTTCTCAGCTTTGCAATTCAGTCCAATAGAAAATTTCACCCATCGTTGTTCATTTAATTTCAATGTTCATTTCATTTAATTAAGAAAGCAACCTGTGGGAAAGAAGGCTGTGTCTAATTACAAGCAGCTGAGAACCAAGGTGTGAAAGAATGTATCATGGGGGTTGCTTTTAATTTCTTTTTTTTCTATCTCCCTTTTCTATCTTGAGGTGCTGGAAGTCCAGATTTTTTTTTTTTTATTATAATTTCCAGCTGCAAATTTCCACTGATTCTTTGCTAAATTGCTGCCAGAGTGGAATAAAATTGATATTTAATTTGCATATAAAACTACCAAATACTTTGTTAAAATTAGGCATGGTAATTCATGGCTATGTTTTCAAAACACATCTGTCAGTGACCAATAATTTTAGGTCTCTGAGGTAAATAATGAGTAGTGCCTTGCTGAACATAACTATTTGTATGGATGATGTCTTGCAGCTGTAGCATGTTGAACCTCCTTTTTGATAGCTCTCAGAGGACTAGTTCAATGACAATATAAATGAAACGTGCTAAACTTGAAAGAAAATGTCATGGAATTTATGAAAATTTTAGAAAGAAGGAATATTTATTCCCTGGATAAGCATGCTTTCACTTACATCTAAGTAAGTGAACTTACAAAAACAAAACAAAACAAAACCACCATAAAACCAAAACCAAACAAAACCCTAGAAAATTAAAAGGCATTTATTTTTTCCTGTCATCTTCAATACCTAGGCAAACTGGCCAAAGTCTGTCACTGGTAGGTTGAAGCTTGCTGGTGAGTAAGTTTGAATAAGAACATAATGTGGCACTCAGTGCCATGGTCTGGTAACCACAGCAGTGATTCTGGACTTGATCAAGGGATGGACTTGATCCCAGAGGTCCTTTCCAACCTGGCTGGTTCTATGAGTCTATAATACACACATAGGAATTAATGTGAGGACTGGAAAATGTTGCCAAACTTAACTACAGGACTTAGGATGGTTTTCTGCCTCTTAGTGCCTACTGCTTTGACAATGATAGTTGACTGTAAACAGCAGTCAAACATTTTTGTCAGTTTGCTGCCAGCTTCATAATATCAGACAAATATGTTTAAAGCATTAGTGTTCTAACTTAATCTTGACTGTGTAGCTCTACATTTTACATGTGTTTGTTCAGTCTCTTTGGGGATTATTTAGCAAAACTAAATCTGTGAGTTTTGCAACTGGTTAAATTTTGGAAGTAATTTCAAATACAATTACTAGCCGCATCCCTGAGGCTGCCTTTGAAGAGGTAAACTGCAAGTACCAGTGTTTGGAACACTCACTGGTATTTCAAAAAGCATTATATTAAGCAAATCAGATTTTAATTTGTGTAAACTCATGCCAACTCAAATCTTGTACCAGCGTCGTTAGTGAATTATCTGGACCTTGTGGTGCTTAGGAGTTACACAAAGCCCTCAGCAGCACCTGTGCCTCAGAAGAAAATAGTGCAAGAGGATCAGAGGGAAGGGCAGTGGGTTTAGCATCTCCCTACCATACAGTGGCCACACTGTGCCAGAGCATGGACAGTACTAGAGCCATTTTGATCCCCTCTCCACTTGTGTTTGTCCCCAGAAGAGACTTTGTATGTATGGTGAAAAGGGGCTCTTTTTTTCTTTTTTCTTTTTCTTTTTTTTTTTTTTTTTTTTTTTTTTTTAACTCAACGTGTAATGTGCACATGTATAATAAGCCTTGTTGGGAAGTTTAAACCTTCCTTTGCACTTTTTGGAGGTGTTTTAATGCCTGAATGGTGGGTCTGGTATAGCAGTGGTTCTGTTTCTTGCTGTAAGGAGTTTTGCTACCATTTTGTCCCTCTTTTCATAAACTCCCAACTAATCCCACCTTCTCTGATTTTTTTCCCCTTTTCCTCCTTCCCATTCCTTACTCTCATCAACAACTTCATCTCGCTTTTACTCCATGTTCCCCTCTATTATTATTTTACTGGTTTAGAGAGGCATGCCTTGCTATTTGGACATCAGATGGTTTTATGGGATATGTTTCTGGGAGATGGTATGGAGCACCCTGTCCCAGCCACCCTGCACTAGCAGCAGTAATTGCTCTCATCAGCTTCTCAGCCCAAATGGTCTCATCAGTTGGAGAGTAGCTGGAATCTCAGCTCTATTTCTTTCTCTGTGAAGATGTACCCTGTTCCTCAGGAGTGTGTTTAAATGCTCTCTACTCATTCAGAGAGCAGATGGCCACTGGTTGATAAAAAGTGAGCTATTGGGAGCTTAACCAAGTCTCCCTCTTCTGCACTTACAATCAATAGGGATAGCTGACATGGAATCTGTGACTGGAAGACCTCCAGCTTTTTTTACATGAGGAACACCTAGATGGAAGCAGGAGCTAGCTAAGCACAGTTACATGCTAGGGGGGTAGCATGTTGCATTTGGAAAGTGCAACCAGTGCTTGAGCCTTTGGAGAAACCTGGCCCTTGGTGTATGTCAGGCAAGGCAGCTCACCCTGCCTGCACTTCCAGGACACTGCCCAGGGTTGTCCTGGGAACAATCTATCAGGAAAGGAGAAGAACAAGAATGCTTTTCAAAGACTTTCTGCCTTCTCAAGCTTTTCTGTTTTGATCCCCAAAAACCTGTTACTCTGAAGATCAATGTGATAGCTATGTGAGAGAGAGCCCTCAAGTTTCTGATGGTGTTTTAGGAGATTTAGGCATGGCCTTCTCCTTTCATCAGTGCTTGTTGTGGGATATGGTTCAGGTATCTTATGTAAAATAATTCTTAGTGAGGGGAGAGCAGTGAGTAGCTCAGCCTCTCCATAAACACAAGCACTTAAATGCATTTCTGCTGTCATATTGTGTTCAGTCTAGCTGAATTGATATTGTGCAGCAAAGTGCAGCATCCTCTCAGTTGCGAATGACATGGCTTTTGCCAACTCTTCTTCCAGATGAACAATCATTTTATGGAGCTTTCATGCAGGAGCCTTTTTCCAGCTTCTCTGGACCCTACAAAAAAAAAAAAAAGCAGGATCAGGATCGAAGAGGTGAAGTTCAAGGGAGTCTGAAAGCCTCCGGGGAGCTTGGGCAGGACCCAGGGAGGGAAGCAGGTGGCCTGGCACAAGCTGAGAACCAGGAGTGAAGCTGAGCTGCCTCCAGGAGGCCAAGGCGAGAGGACCCAAGCACTGAAGGAGAAACTTAGCGGTACAAAAGCCTCCTCACCCAGGAGGTATCGTTCCCAGCAGAAGTGCTGTGATGGCTCTGGGCTATATCATCTCCTCACGGCACCCTTCAGGCAGGACGTGTGTGTTAGGGAAACAGGCAAACCCAGGGAAACTCATTCCCTGACGGCGGGCCGGGGGGACAGGGACGGACAGGACGCACACAGGGTTCCAGCCCGCAGCCGCCCACCTGAGGAGGCCCCGCTGCTCCCCGCCCAAACCCTGCAGCCCCCCCCTCATCGGGCAGCCCTGGGCGGCAGGAGGGAGTTGTTAGGGGGGAGCCGGGGGGGTTCCCGGCCCGGCTCCCGGTGGCGGCAGATGAGGGCGGCGGGAGGGCCGTGTGCCCGGCGGCGGGGGGCTCGGAGGCAGGGGGTGGGGGGCGGCAAGCCGGGTTCCTCTCGCAGCTCTCCCCTCCCCGGGGGTGTCTCGGGCGCTGCGGAGCCTCCCCCGGCGGCAGGGAGCGGGGGAGCGGTGAGCTCCGGTGGGTATCCGTGTGGCGACGAGACCCCGCCATGCCGAGCGGGGCTGAGGCTGAGGCGAGCTGAGCACCAGGGATCTGCCCGCCACGCTCCCGGGGAGGAGGGGCCGAGTGCCCGCCCGGGCACAAGCTCCTCCTCCCCGCAGGTAGCGAGCTCCGCGGGGGCGAGGCTGCGTCCGCTGCCGAGGGGACCCCGTGAGGTACGGGGGAGCCGCCTGGCAGCCTCACGTCTCTCACGTCCTGGAGGGGACGGCGTCGCCGCCCAGGGGCTACGGTACCGCGCCCAGCCAGCGGCTCCGGGCCGGCCCTGCCCTATCTTATTCGCGGCGGGCTCCCAACTTTCCTCGGCGTGGCAAGAAATGTGCCGGGGCCCCGCCGAGCGGCTTTGACGTCTTGATCCTCTCGGAGAACATAACAGGATCGCAAAGCCCTCCGAGCGGCTTTTCCCGGTGAGCCGGGTTTAGGCGTGCCGGGGCTTCGGGCTCTAATCCGTCCCCATCTCCCAGAGGAACGGCCGCAACCGGGCCGGGCCTTGCCCCGCCGCCCCCGCCGGGCCGGGCCGGACCCTGCCCCGCCGGGGAGGGCAGCGCTGCCGGGGCTTCCTTCCCCCCGCCGCGGGCCGGGAGCGGGGTCCGGACCGACAGAGGGACAGAGCGTCGGGGGAAAGGGGCAGCGCTGGCGGCAGAAGTCTGCTGGAGGATAAGGGACCCGAGGCTCCAGCGGACGGACAGACTGACAGGGAGGCTGACGGGCAGACAGACTGACGGAGACTGGCTGGATTCGGATATTGCGAAGGAAAGCGTGGATAGGTGAGTGTGCCAGGGGAGGCACCCAGCCTCCCTTCCTATTACGCCTGTGGGAGTGGGGTCATGTCCTGCGTCGGACTTCAGTCCTAAACCTTAACGCAGAAGCTTGAAATGGAAACATTCCTTACTTCTTTTTCCCCCCTATTTATTCTTCTCCTGGAGAAGAGGAGGCTCAGGGGAGACCTCATCGCTCTCTACAACTCCCTGAAAGGAGGCTGGAGCCAGGGGGGGGGTTGGGCTCTTTTCCCAGGCAACTTTCAACAAGACAAGAGGGCATGGACTTAAGTTGTGCCAGGGGAAGTTTAGGTTGAATATTAGAAAGAATTTCTTCACGGAGAGGGTGATCAGACATTGGAATGGGCTGCCCAGGGAAGTAGTGGATTCTCCATCCCTGGAGATATTTAAAAAGAGACTGGATGTGGCACTCAGTGCCATGGGCTGGTAACCGCAGCGGTAGTGGATCAAGGGTTGGACTTGATGATCTCTGAGGTCCCTTCCAACCCAGCCAGTTCTATGATTCTATGATTTGCTTTGTCAATTTAATTTATTTTTTTTAATTTTTATTTTATTAAAAGGAAGGTGTTAACTTGATTGACACAGAGATCCGTGTGTCCACAATTAAATTGCATTCAGGTTATAAATCCGTACAGAAGGGGGGTAATCAGCCCACCCCTTTTTGACTTTACAGCTTTGATTTCTCTGCTGCCCGGTGTTTCTGGTGCAAGCATGAGGTTGTCAACCCCAGCATAAAGAAAATACTAGCAAACACGGCCAAGCACAGTGAAAGGAAATCGCTCTCCTGGGGTTCCTACTGACTGTGCTGAACTGACCTTGTTTTTAGCCATATAATGTATTTTGCAAAACTTGTGTAGGCTATAGTGTGCCTAAGAATGTGGGAGATACAATAATGACTATAATCAGTGTCTTTCTCTAATGCACAGTTCTCTTACTTGCTAAGAGGAAAAAGCTAAAAGAAGACAAAGAAAAATGACATGAACATTACTTTAAAGAAGTGATGTTAAATGTAAATACTGGTACTGGTTAGCACTGGACACCTTTAACTACGTTTTGTTTTCCAGATTCAGAGTTATTATGATCAAAGCAAGGAGTAAAAGGACTGTTGTATTGAAAATCTGTAATTTTCTTTGTTACAATTGAGTAAATTCTGGTTTCAGATGTTACATTTTTTGAAACAGTCTAACACTGCATTCAGTCGGCACAGTTATTTATTTCCTCTGCTATTTTTTGTGTCGTTTTATTTAAGTATGCATGTTAAAACCATCTGATTAGAAAAACACACGGTGGAAATGATAATGGCACTGTCAGGATGTCCAATCAGCAAGAGTAATCATGGTAAACAAGCACTGAATGACTTGAAGGAAGAACACATCAGCTTACAAAAATCATACACCGTCCTTCCATGCCAGTGTCTCTCACCTCTGCCTTCTGCATACCCCTGCACATATCAACCTCTGTCATCCAATTTGCACCCAAGCCCTGACATTCTGGTTCAGCACGTTGTCCAGCAGCCTCCTCCAGTGTTGCCATCTCTTTTCATTAGCATCTCTTAAATCCTCTTTGCTCCAATGCCGTGTTCCTGCATGTGAAACGTGACACAGATTCACAGGTTACCTCCCCTGCCTTCCCCCCCTGGCAAATGGGGAGCCCAGGCAGTTTGCATCAGGTGTAGGGAAGGGAGTGAATTTGAACGGGCAGTGTGCACAGGTGTGCAGATGCAGACACATAAGCATATATATAGTTATATATATTTCCAGATACTCATTTAGAAATTTAAACCTGCTGTGTTTTACCTGTATTCATGCCCTTGCTACGCTCACTTTTACAAGTTACTTTGGCAAATGAGTGCCACGACAGAAGTGTTGGCAGGACTGGAAAATTTTAGGCAATGGTTACAGAAGCCTGGCACAGAGCTTTTTTGCTGTTTAGAAACGTGGGTATCTGCCTCATGTTAACCTATACTAGCAACAGAAACAGCATGGTAGGACTTGGTTATCCAGTCAACTGTAATTTGTAATTTACCGTGTTTTAATTTACAGTGCTGTGTTCGGTATACATAGTTTCTCCTGAACAGTTTCCAGTCTAAAAATTAATACATTTATCAAAAATGGTCTGCAAAAAAATTTAGTAATTCTTAGAAAATTGAACTGTGTTACTAATAATTCATAGGTATAGCAGGGAAACTCAGTCTAAATAAATCTATTTAAAAGGTTATTTTGCTACTACGAAGTGCCAGGGACTCAACCATCTGCTGGATCAAAGGTGCATTTAATTCTAAAACTACAAATTTTACATGTGTGAATGTGCAATGTTGTGTGTAGTATATGCACATCCTTGAGTACCTGTGTGAGGTAGCATATTTGTTTTCCATATCTCTAGTACTGGGGTTACTAAGCTATGTGAACAAATTATTGAATCAGTGCCCACAGACTATGGAATATGCAATATTATGTAGCAGATAGTAATAAATAGTGGAAAATGTACTTTTAAAAGATATTATAGGGTTAAAGGATCATAGAACAGAACCACATGATCATAGAATGGTTTGGATTGGAAAAGACTTTAAAAATAATCTATTGCTAACCCCTCAGCATGGCCAGGAGCACTTCCCATTGGAGCCTCCAGACCCCATCCAGCCTGGCCTTGAACACTTCCAAGGGTGGCATCTCTGGGCAACCTGTGCCCATGTCTCACTACCCTCACAGGAAAGAATGTCTTCCTAATCTCTAACCTCAACCCACCTTCTTTTGTCTTGAAATGGTCCCCCCTTGTACTATCACATCATTACAATGCTTGTAAAAAGTCCCTCTCCAGCTTCCCTGTAGGCCCCTTCAGGTACTGTAAGGCTGCTATAAGGTCTCCCCAGAGCCTTCTCTTCTCTGGGCTGAACAACCCAAACTTTCTCAGTCTGTCTGCATAGCAGAGCTGCTCCAGCTCTCTGGTCATCTTCATGGCCCTCCTCTGGGCTGCCTTCAACAGCTCCATGTCCTTCTTGTGCTGGGGGCATCAGAGCTGGACACAGTACTACAGGTGGGGTATCATGAAGAGTGGAGCAGGGGAGGAGAATCACCTCCCTTGACCTTTTCCTCCTTTTGATGCAAGCCAGTTTGTGTTCTGGGCTGCAAGAACATTGCCAGCATGTTGAGCTTTTCATCAACTAGCATTCCCAAGTTCTTCTCTTCAGCCCTGTTCTCAATCCATTCTCTGCCCAGCCTGTTTCTGTGCTTGGTGTTGCTCTGACCCATGTGCAGTACCTTACTGAGCTTCATGAGGTAGGCACAGTTGCACCTCTCAAGCTTGCCAAGTTCCTTCTGGATGGTTTCCCATCCCTTCAGCATGCTGGCCACACCATGCAGCTTGATGGCATCAGCAAACTTGCTGAGGGTGCACTTGATCCCCCTGTCCATGTTGCTGACAAAAGAATGGTTAATTTAAACTGTTATGCATAATGACTCATGAGGGTAAGGTGGTGTAGCCTGCTTGTTATTTTTCAACCCTCTGGGCTTGATCTGATAGCTGTTAAACAGACCTTATTTCCACGAGAGTGTGGCAGAATTAAATCTGCAGCTTAATTTACAAACTTCCAGACCATTGCAGGAAAAAGTTGCACCTTGTCTTCAAATTATATAGTTGCTTAGAGGTCCATTGTCTGGTCTTTCAAGTCCATCTGTTGCCTGTACCAGTTGATACCTTGGAACCAGAGTGTCACAGATAGCAGACCCAGTGTACATCATGTACAGCTCAACTACAACTATTACAAAGTGATGTAACAAGGATCATGTAGGTGGAGGTCAAATCCTAGAGTAAATCCTGAAGACTTACCAAGGTTGAACCTTAGAGGCTGCATGAGGATTTGGAACGTGTCTTAACTAAAATGATGTAAGTGATCTCCTGCAGCTTATCACTGCTTCCAGAGCAATAAGTAAAATGTTGAAAGACTCAACAACAGTGTGCTATCAACTACACAAATGTAAGATCTAATGTAAAATCATATGTCACCTTTTACTTTCTGATAGTGACACATATTTCACCTTGAAAAGCTATTTTTTGAATCCTGCCATAGGACATCTTTGCTGTCTGTAGTCCTTTTAATCTAAACAAATAAGCTTTAAGAATATCAAGTGGTGGTATAAACAGCTTGGTTAGCCATCAGCTAGATAAACAACTATGTTTAATTAATATCAGAAGCAATAATATTTGTTTGGTTAACAATTTTTAACTAAGGGTGAATTAAAATACTCTGCTCCAAAGGAGAACTTGTTTTGGTTTGCCTAATTTGAAGCTTAATTTGACTTGAGAAGTTTCCTCTCTTAGAGGTGCAGTTCCTAAGCACAATGCAATTTGCTGCAAATGGGTGAATAGGGTTGAGAAGGGGAAAGTTGCTGCTGTGAACTGGGTGCCACCTCCTTTTGGCCTTTAGTTAGATGCCCAGTTGTTTTCAGTGTCTCATTTTAGCTTCAGCCATTTCAGTAGCTTCCTTTTCAGCATCTGATTCCTGGATACCTCATTCTCTCCATGCCTTCTGTAGGAAATCACTGGACGGTAAAGCTCTAAACATTTAGGTTCTGCAACCTTTGAACCTCTATTTCTAAGCCTTTAATGTCATAAAGAGATAAGCAGAGCCTAATATTCAAAACTAGGAAATGCTTACATGCATCTGGAGTGTTTGTATGTTACGTGAATTTGTATTTGTTGTGAAATAACTGGCTGTCTTGATAAAACAGGCCTGTCACACCAGACAGTGTATATAAAATAATTGGACTTGAAACATGAGTTGCTATTGAATCCAACAGGAAGAGGATAGAATAGTACATGAACTATCTGTATTTGGTATAGGGAGGGCTATCACAAATGTTGTTACATTTTTAGTAAGATAACACATCTTTCTCATTTACCTCTAGTTTCAGTCTCAATGATTTATGCACTGAAAAGCAATATTCTTGAGTGTAGAATTATTATCTGTCTCTTTCAGGTTAGTACAGTTGGTAGCAAGGAAAGAAACACTAAAGACAAAGTATGTCATAATTCTGCTTGGGTCATTGGTAAAGTTGTTTATCTTTCAAGAGCTGAAGTTGTTTCAAATAAGTTTTATTTTTGCTATCTCTTTGACAGTGGAAAATTCTTTAACCTGAGGCAGTTTTTCTTTTCTATAGTTTGTCTTGGTGTGCTGAAAGATAGATCACTGAGTTCTGGGAAATTTAAAATTACAAGGATACTTTAAGGATCCAGTTCTCTTATTTTGTTGTCTAAAACTGGGTAACTAGATTCAGGCTCAGAGGACTCTCTTCCTCTCTGTTGGTCTGTCTGTCTCTCTCCTTACATCACTTGTGAGATAAATACCTGTTTTAAATGCCTTACATGGATTTATTTAGGTAAGCAAGTTTTACCCTTGGTGTAATTACTAGCTTTAAATATTCAGACCAGAGGCTGTACCTCAAATATAACAGATTTTGTAAGAGGCTGGTATCTGCCCAGGCACTGGCAGAGGCTGCAGAGACCTTTGTGAGATTGGACCCACCACAGGGCACAACCCAGGCCCATGGCCAGGCTGGTCACTTCTCAGTGAACATGTGTTTAAGAATGGGTAAAACACTGCACAGGCAGTGTGAGAGGATAAAGAGAAACACATGAGTGAGAAACAGCCCTGCAGACAGGCGCCAAGGTCAGAGGAGAAGGGGAGGAAGGTGTTCCAGGCACCAGAGTAGAGATTCCCCTACAGCCCATGGACAGGACCATGCTGGATCAGACATCTACTGTGGAGCACCTCATAGTGGAACAAGTAGGAATTTCCTGAAGAAAACTGCAGCCAGTGGAGAAGAGCCTATTCAGGAACAGGATCTCCAGACAGGAACTGTAGTCCTGGAGTACCATGACCATGCTGGAGAAGGTTTATCCTGAAGGACTGCAGCCCATAGTGGAAGACCCACACTGGAACAGTTTGTGAAGGACTGCAGCCCACACTGGAGGATGGGAATAGTGTGAGGAGGAAGGAGAGCAGAGAGGAACCATTATGGACCGATGGCACCCCCATTCCCCAGCTCCTGTGCTGCTGGGTAGGATGGAGGAGGTAGAGAAGCTGGGAAGGTAGGAGTGAGGTTGAATTGGGATAGAAAAAAAAAGAAAAAAAGTAGGTGGAGGTGTTTTTGTGTTTGTTTCTCACAATCCAACTCTGATATTTCTTCTCTACTTCCCTCTGGTAAGACCCAACCTGGAATATTGTGTCCAGTTCTGGAGCCCTCAACACAAGGAGGACATGGAGCTGTTTGAGCAAGTCCAGAGGAGGGTGACAAAGATGATCAGAGGGCTGGAGCACCTCTCTTATGAAGACAGACTGAGAGAGTTGGGGTTGTTCAGCCTGGAGAAAAGAAGGCTCCAGGAAGACCTTATAGCCTTACAGTAGCTGAAGGGACCTACAAGAAAGCTGGGGAGGGACTTCTTGCAGGGGCATGTAGTGATAGTACAGGGGGGAATGGTTTTAAACTTGAAGAGGGTAGCTTAAGGGTTAGATTAAGGTTAGATATTAGGAAGAAATTCTTTCCTGTGAGGGTGATGAGACACTGGCACAGGTTGCCCAAGGAAGTTGTGGCTGCCCCCTCCCTGACTGTGTTCAAGGCCAGGTTGGATGGGGCTTGGAGGAACCTGGTCTGGTGGGAGGTGTCCCTGCCCATGCAGGGGGGTTGTAACTAGATGATCTTTAACCTTCCAAACCAAACCATTCTATGAAATCTTTTATTTTAATTGGGAATAAGTGAAATGAATTTTCCCTAATTTGAGTCAATTTTGTCTGTTAACTGGCAAGTGATCTTTCTGTTTTTATATCGACCCATGAGCTTTCTCATCCTATAGTCTTCCTCTGGACTGCTGAGGGGGGAGTGAGAAAGCAGCTGGGTGGGTGTCTGGCAGCCAGCCAAGGCCAACCCATAACAACTGTATTTCTAAATACAAAGCTGAGTTCTAGTCCATTCTTAAAACTTAAAACTGTAAGTACCAGCTTTTAGTGGCAGTTTTAGGATTGTAGGCCTCAGCTAGAGCTGTCTCTCTGTGGTCCTGCAAAAGTTTACACACTTTCTCATCTCTACAGAGTTTTCCTGCTAGCTGACTGGGGATAGCTCCATGCTTGCTTTAAGCTGCTCTCTAGTCAATTGCTTGCCAGGTTTTGGTTCCAGTTTCGAAATCTCTTGTCTAGACCATTAAACACAGTTATCATTAGAAACCTAGGATACCTAGAAGGAACAAGTATTTCTCCTTTTACAGATAGCCAGTAATTTGTCAGTCTTTATGTGCTTCAGGCAAGGCCAAACATGTTGCTTCAAGAGGTCTCATCTCATGCTCTGTACCTAAACTACTGCAGTATTTATTTCTACCAGTTCTGCATTCTGTCTCTACCACAGCCGGGCATGCATGGGACAATTTAATAGTGAACATTCATCCACTTTCCCAACTTCCTCCCAAAAATATATAAATGTATTTTATTGCTTAACAGTACAGTTGTATTTCTGTGAATTTTTTTCTTTCTTTCCTGCAGAAGTTCAGTTCACGCTGTATGTTGAATTTGGATTTTACAGCTCAAATCATTGTGTGGGCTCTGAAATGAGCTCCAATTTTACCTAAATATTTTATAGCTTCTTATTCTTTGCCTTTCTAGGCCAAGTGAGCCCTGTTTTTCATTGTGTCCTTTTTTTTTTAAGTCCTTGATCATTCTTGCCACAGTTTTCTGTTTAAGAGAAGGACATGGAGCATGTTTAGTGCTCTGTGTCATTAGCATTTTCCATGTATACATCATTAGCTACCGTGTCAGCAAGCCTGCCATGCACTCAGCATTTTGGAGCTGTACATATAGAGTGTTCATGTTCCCCTTCTGAGAGCATATGACTAATTTGGAAACATATCATGTTGTAATTTACATGCTTTTCACCAGCACTCATTTGTTTCCATTTGCCTATATGGCACATCACTAGCCATCAAATTAAGAAATTGATTTGATTGCTGTGGGTCATGCTGGAGTTCCTTGGACTCTCCTGTTATTTCTCCTGTCATATTACTTTATGCCATCTGAAGATCTTGTCTTACTGCTCTTACTTTTCATCAGCATCATTAGTGAGAGTTTCTCCTATGGAACCCTGAGGTATATTGTTCTTGGACTTTTGCAGTGGTGAAGGCAACTTTAATTCTATTCTTGTCTTCCTTCTAAACAGCTAGTTTTTCATCCAAAATAGTGTTTGGCTTCATATCCTATGATTTACTCTGTTTCTTTAGTGTCATAGCTTTTGTAAGTCTAAATTAGGTATAGAATGCTTCCCCATATTCAGTGCTCCACTGGCTAACTCAAACCATTCCTGGAGATTATGGCTATCTAATTCCAGTATCTATTAGTAGTGTTTAATTCCAGACTAGTAGTATTTAATTCCAGGAGATTAGCACACCTGGGGAAACCATGTAATTTTGAACTTTAAAGAGACATTTTACTTAATGGTTTTTAAGTAAACTTTCAGGAAATGAGGCACAAATTGTAGGTCTGCAAATCCATAAGTGACCTCTACAGCTTTTGAAATAGAGAATGGGATTGTTCATTGTCCTCCAGGTTTAGAAGAAATGTCTCTTCAGTGAGATAGTATATGTTGTTGGTGGCAAATTAGTTACATCACCCCTAGGCTTCAGAATGTTTTTTTAAACTCATATTTTTGTTGTCTCAACAGTTTTGTTTATATTGTTGGACATTATAAACCAGGTGACCCTTGTTTAAGAACTGTTGTAGATAGACATTAATCTGCTTGTGAATCACCAGAACTAGTTACAGGGCTATTGTGTTAACTGGCAGAACTAGGAAAGATCTTGACTCAGTACTAGCTTTGTGTTGGAAATACATCCTTAGAAAAAGTTAATACTTGTTACTTATTTTTGGAATCATTCTGTTTTTCCAGCTTTCAAGCTTTTAAAATCTTGAATTAGAGTAAAGTGAAAGTTTCATGGGGATACATGGTGAATACATGATGCTGTTCGGTGGGGTTCTTTCCCTCCTGCAACGTGATAGAGAGTTCTATTATGATTTTAAAAACAGTAAAGTTATTTGACCAAGCTTTAAAGAAGAGGGTCTAAATAGTGCAGCAAAATCCGAGCAGCTCATGCCATTCGACTCTTAAAATTATCTTTCATGATACTTAGGATAGCTCAAAGCAGTGGAAATTAGGTAGGCAGCAAGAAGCAGCAGTTTGCTACTCATTTTTCTGTATATGCATAGCAACTTGGCAGCAAGAATCATGCTGCTCTGTTTTGAAATAAGCGACTGTGACACTGACTACTGCTTTGTAGCCTCCTCTGGTAAAGTCAAGTTCTGAAACCTGGGCAGTGAAACAGAGTATAAATTGTAGGCTACTTTTGCAGATTTTAGTAGGCTGAACTTCAAAGAAATTAGTAACTACAGAAGGAGAAACACATTTTCTTCTTACCTTGAATTACACTCAAATTAATATATGGGAAATGGGAGTGACTTTAATACTCACTGTTATGGCACAATAAATGTTCTAATCACCAAAGCACTTTTGCTCTTTGTCAATCTAATTTTGTGCTACAATAGAAGCAGTAATTATAACTAGGAAATGATTGATGAAAAATTTTCCTGGAGAGGAGGTGTTTGGCAGCATACCTATTTTGAAACCTATTAATATGGGTGGTTAATTTTTTAATAACAAAGTTTGTCTCTCAAAGGCTAATGGGTTTTAAAAGAAATCATATTGATATTTGTCATGCATATACATTAGCATATGCATATATAATTTGGCAGATGTTTTTTGAACAGATGAAAATGATACCTTTTGTAAGACTTACTGTTAATCTCTTTACACATAGGTTTTTCACATAAATTTTCTGCATTTTAGGAATTAATTCTTCTGAATGATCATTCAAATCTGACAGTGGGTTGAAAGAGCTCTGTTCATTTACTTCTATCAATGTCTTAATATAAATGCCCATGTTTTCTTCAGTAAAACTTTAGTTAACCAGTAAGTACAGGGCTCATTTTGAGGTGATACACAGCTATACATCAGTTGACCAGGACTGTGGCAAAATTAGTAATGGGAAATGCTAACCAGATTTTCAGAACTTAAATGATGCCCAAGGGCTCTTTCTAGACTAGTTTCATTACTTCTGGATTAAAAGTTGAAGTTAATCTATTTTATATTTTAAAATGTATTAAATAATTTTAGAAGTTGTATAGGATTTGCATCAGTTGTCTGGGACTTGAGTGAAGGGTAGGTCAGGTATCTGTTTTTTTAAAAACTGGATGTGTAACATCATCATGAATTGTGAACTTTGCTTCAGGAATCTTCATCACAGAATGTTAGATTCTGCAAGATCTGTATTTCATTTGCTCCTGAAACTGAATGTTGTATGATCAGAGAAACAGAGGGTTAAAGGTGAAAAAGAGACAGTAAATCATCTGAGGCAGTTGAGTGACCCCCAGACAATTTCATTCAAGTCTTAACTGAAACAAAAAAAAGTTCCTGAACAGAGTTTGAAAACTAAAACTAAAAAAAAAAATTCAAAGCCTTCACTGGTAATCCTTCAGTCACTTGTTTTTAAGACACTTGTCTTGAATCTTAAAACCTGTTTTGCAGGTGATGAATGTGATACAGATTCGGTGAGGCATTGAAGACCAAATCTGGAAAAGCCTTTAGGTCAGTTTCCAGAATCTTGTAGGAGATGGGATACTAAATATTGTAACAGAGCTTGTCTTAAAGCAGTATAATAAAAATAAATGTATAAATAAATGACAAAAAACCTTAGTGTGAACACATGTTCAGAGTTTGATCAATACAGAATTAATGTGTAGCATATGTTAAGCTGAGGGATAGCTTTTAAAATTATCTGCTTGGCAAATACACATTTTAATAATAAAAAACTTAATAAAATAGATAAAATTAGCAGAAGGGAATCAACTTAAAGTGGAATGGATTGTCCTAAGTCCTAGCACACGTATCATGCAGCTTTTTTGGTTGTCTAACTGTAGCGTTCTTTAATGGGATTTTAAATGCAGTCTCACTATGGGTAATAGGTATGGCTATAGGTATAATAGGTATTCAGAAAACCCAGAGACGAAAAAGAATATATTGTCATGTAATTCTTTTATTTGATTATAGTGAATTTTCTTTGTTACACATTTACTAGCACTATTGTCTGTCTAGTGCAGATCAATCAACAAACAGCTATCATGCACTGTGTGTAAATATCACTGGCTAGTCTTCAAATGGCTGAATTTGCTTTTTGCTTTTCCAGTATTTTAATAAATTGGTGTCTTTAAGTACTGAGCACATTTCTTTTGTAGCCTTCACAAAATGTTTTTTTCCCCCCTGTTCCAGCTGTCACTTAGATGTTGATATGTAAAGCAAAATGGCAAAAATCAACACCCAGCACTCCTACCCTGGTACGCACAGACTGTCTGTCAGAGCTTCTGATGAAGATATTGAAAGACTTGAAAATGGCTGTATCAGGTAATGTATTCCTTTTATCACAATCAGGGGGAGAGATTTGCTGCAGAATTTGTGGCACTCCTCTATCTTTTCATTGTGGGAGTGTTATATTATGTCCCAGTGCACTTAACTGACTTAACAATGTATACCCAAAGTACAGAAGAGACAGCAACAGGAAGGTTGTCATGGCTTGCAGTTTGGGAACCAGCATCTATTACCTCAGAAATAAAGCCTATTTTCACATCAGTGGGAATTACACCAACTCAGTGAGGAGAACACACTTTCCCAAGTCACCAGACAGGTAGCAGGGACTGTGCTTCTCATAGTCTGTGGTATTTGAAGAAAAAAGGATCCTCCCAGTGCCTTGGCATGTAAAGCATCAGGAAATTTTTTTTAAAAAAATGCTTTCTGCAAATTGGCTTGTTCCTGTGACAGGGAACATTTTGAGTGTATAAAGAATGTTGACATTTTTATACTGAATTTTCAGAGCCTCTCAGTGTACACTGCAGCTGTAACAGTTTCTGTACACCTTTTCTGTTTTGATAGTTTTAAAGTGGCTGTTTAAAATGTGCCAGTGAGCTTGCACTTCTATTTTACACAGTGCCAGTCATTTGTCTGGTCTGGGCAAACCCTGCTGGGCTTTCAGGAAAGTGTCTAATGATCTGCAGCACCTGCACAGACTGGAAAAAGTGTTCATCTTTTGACTTGCTACGGTCAACCACCTCCACTATGTGGACCTCTCAGCCTGTCACTTGGTGTTCAAATGTCTACCCAGACAGGAGCACTCAAAACCTGCAAGGCTGATAGGACTGCCTGCATTAGGATAATTTTGGATTGCTCTTGACATTTAGTATGGTTGTGATCCCTGTCCTGTTCGAGTTGGTCCTTTTTTTTTTTTTTTTGACTTTGCTTACATGATACCTTCTGTCATGTAAGTGTACCTACACCAGTGAAAATGGAGCTGATTTTATTCTGTACAGTGTGGCTTGCTTCACTTAGTTATACTTCCCCATGGTGTCATTAGGGAAATTTGCAAGATCTATGTCCCTTTGTCTCTATTTGCAGTGATATCTCAGAACTGAGAAAACACAGATCAAAATAAGCTTCCTCCTTTCCTTTTTAAATGTCCCTTTTGTAGAGGGTATCAGTGACTCACAGTTTAAAGAGTGGAATTACGGATGAGAATGTGAGAATGTGATTATAAAGTTTTAAATGTAGAATTAAATCACTGAGCTCACCTGCAGTTTCAGAGGCAATGACTTGCTTATGACAGATAGAGGGACTGAAATACAAATTGCACTTCATGATGCACTTCTTGAAGTACTTATTGAAAAGGTTTGCTGTTATCAGTGTTAATTACAGGAATTCACACGAGTGAAAAGCTACAATCTTACTCTGCAAAAGAGATCTCATATTTAAGTTTTTGATGAAATGATTGGTAGTAAGTATATACAATACCTTTGTAAGAACACTCAAGGAAGTCTGATATGTGCTTTTAATTCAGATTTGTTTTAGAATATGTCTGTATCAAAAGACAGATGCCATCCAAAATGTCATCCCTGCTTTGCCTTGTACCAAAATACACAACTACAGACAACAGAGAAAAAAATCTAGAGTAGCAGCATTTCTCCTTTCCCTGTGTCTACCTCCAGCTCCTGTTGGTGATAGTTCAAGGAAGTAACTAAACACAGTACTTAGTTCTCATTAAAGTCAGTGGGTGTTAAATTTATGCTTACTGCACTTAAATGCTGTACTTAAATGCTTTTCTGCTGTTGAATGAGGTATTATCAAGAAAAAGCATTCACTGCAACAGTTAAGAGAAAACTAACTGCTAGTGATGATCTTCAAACTTATTCTTAATTATGCTGGAACAGTTGATGAATGTGTAGTGTAGTGTGCTATAAAGTTGGTCTATTTTTTTTTAGAATGATAAAAACTCAAAAAAAAAATTAGACTTAATTTAAAAAATCCAGCCTCTGTAGAGAAACAGCTCACTTAGGACAGGCAGTACATTAGCTTACAGACACAGTTTGGCTACCTAAAAGTTGGAAGTAGGATTGAGCTGTGTCTTCTGGACATCTGGATTTGAGTGTCTTTATATGAGTCAGTGTCTTAAGTTTCTGCTGTGCTCAGTGTAGATGTAGTCAGTACTAACAGGCTGTGGCACCTAGGAAACTATTCAGCTTACAGTGAAGTTGAATATCTCTTCAGGCTTGTTTGGCTGTATTGATGATGAGAGGTATTTAGTTGCCTAAAATAGACATGTAAAGCTATTTGAGATGCCATAAAGTATCTGAAGCCTTTAGCTGGAGCTAGTGGATTTGCAGTGAGACCTGTATGCTCTGGAGAGGTCAGATAAAGAATTTTTCAGGCAGTCCAAATGGTACTAGACTCCTATATTGAGACAACTGAATCAAGCCTTAAAATGGCAGCAGACTGTAATGGGAACTTAGATGCTCACCTTTATATTAGACACCCTAATTTAGGTTGATTGATTTCTGGAGCCAAAGCTTACCCTTCAAGTCTTGCTCAGTCATTACTCAAAAGGGCTTCAGTAATTCCTGTTCAACTGATCAGAACTTCAAAAAATTACTACTAAATGAAAATCTGGATTATTTGCATGAATTTTAGGTGGAAAAGTGGTCTGGTAGGGTCTGCTTGTATATCTTACTGCAAATTTAGAGCCAAATTAAGGCAAGGCAAGGGAGCGGTAGAGAGCCGGTGTTGATGTAAATATCCTCCCTAGAGCTTACTCCACTAGATACCTCAAAAGCATGGGAATAAATTTGCCTTTAGAAAATGGAAGAGGCATGGTGCAGAAACATCAGTGTCAGTGAGTTTTCTCTGAAATATAGTGACATTGCTACCCCTGGGGAATTAAATTATTTTTCAGCACAAGCAGAGTAGTTGCAATCATCTGGTGATGTTTCGGATTTGTAACCTGCTCTCTCTGTCTCATTGCACCGTGTATTCTCTTCTGATGTTGATTTCAAACCATGTAAGACCCTTGAATAGTAATGGCAGTGGTTATTCTTTTGCTGCAGATAGCAGTCAGGCTTGTGGATTCCACTATGAGTCTGTCTGTAAAAATAAAATAAAAGTTATGCTGCATGCATAAAAGCCCAATCTATTAACTGCCTCTCTCCATCAGTGTAAAGCCAGCTGACAAGTAATGCCTCTTGTGTCACCAGAACAGGGCTGAGGAAAGTCAGGAATGAGTGTATGAGTTTCATAATAGGGAGATACAATAAGGGAAGGAAGACTTCATTTTAGATGTACTTTTGGATTTGCATTTCTGTGAATTAAAGTGGGATATGTTTGTGATTGCAGTGTAATTTCAGAGAGGTGCTTTCCTAAGAGTTGCCTCTTGGAGTCCATTGTGTATTGTTTTCTGATCCTGCTGCAGATATATACTTTTCCTTAAAATGATTTTGATTTTCCTGAGTTATTTACGTATGCTATTGATTTGTTTATTTTGTAAGGTAAACATGAATTTATTTAGTTTGTTGTATTAAGTTGTAATACAAACCTGCTTGCAGAAATTATAGATGCATATGTAGAGTAATCAGAAATATTTTTTTTTAACAGCCATGTAAGCAAGAAACCCCAACAAAAGATACTTAAAACTTTAGTAATTGAGTCCATAATCTACCCAATTTGATTCCAGCACCTGAGTCTCAATGCTTTGCCTTTTTTTCCCCATATAATACAAATTTTTCAGTATGACTGATCATTTATTGATAAGAATTGACCAGAACATAATTTAAATAATTTAATTAATTTAAATTATAAAATTGATTTTATAGGACTTCAGATTGTGTTGGAAGGTGTTCAGGTTACATTAAACTTGCCATTTTTTCTTCACCTAGACTGAAATGTCTTTCTACAGATACATTAAAGGCAAAAGGAGAGGCAGGGAAAACCTCCATTCTTTGTTGGACATGGGGGGAAACGTAGTTACCAATGATGAGGAAAAGGCTGAGGTATTTAACACTTTTTTTACCTCAGTTTTCAACAGGGTGTCCTGAGGACAGATGGCTTCTGGGGCTTGAAGAGAGAAATAAGAATCTGAGTAGCTCCCCTGTAATCCTGGAGGGAAGCTGGTGGCCTGCTGAGCCACTTTGATCCTCACAAGTCTATGGGACTGGATGGGGTCCACCCAAGGGTGATGAGGGAGCTGTCAGGAGAGCTCGCCCAGCCTCTCTCTATCATCTACCAACAGTCCTGGCTCACTGGGGACATCCCAGATGACTGGAAGTTGGCGAATGTCACACCAATCCACAAAAAGGGACGGAAGGAGGACCCGGGAAACTCCAGGCCCGTCAGCCTGACCTCAGTGCCTGGCAGGGTTATGGAGCAGATCATCCTGGGGGCAATCACACAGCACCTGCAGGATGGACAAGGGATCAGACCCAGCCAGCATGGGTTCAGGAAGGGCAGGTCCTGTCTGACCAACCTGATCTCCTTTTATGCTCAGGTGACCCACCTGGGGGATGAGGGGAAGGCTGTGGATGTGGTCTGCCTGGACTTCAGCAAAGCCTTTGACGCCGTCTCCCACAGCATTCTCCTGAAAAAGCTGTCAGCCCACAGCTTGGACAGGGGCACCCTGTGCTGGGTTAGGAACTGGCTGGAGGACCGGGCCCAGAGAGTGGTGCTGAACGGTGCTGATCCAGTTGGTGGCCGGTCACCAGTGGTGTCCCCTAGGGATCAATGTTGGGCCCAGTTCTGTTTAATATGTTTATTGATGATTTAGATGAGGAGATCGAGTCCATCATCAGCAAATTCACAGGTGACACTAAGCTGGGGGGGAGTGTGGATCAGCTGGAAGGCAGGAGGGCTCTGCAGAGGGACCTGGACAGACTGGAGAGTTGGGCTGATTCCAATGGGATGAGGTTCAACACGGCCAAGTGCCGGGTCCTGCACTTTGGCCACAACAACCCCATGGGGAGCTCCAGGCTGGGCACAGAGTGGCTGAGAGCAGCCAGGCAGAGAAGGACCTGGGAGTCTGGATTGACAGGAAGCTGAACAGGAGCCAGCAGTGTGCCCAGGTGGCCAAGAAGGCCAATGGCATCCTGGCCTGGATCAGGAACAGCGTGGCCAGCAGGTCCAGGGAAGTGATTCTGCCCCTGTACTCAGCCCTGGTGAGGCCACAGCTCGAGTCCTGTGTCCAGTTCTGGGCCCCTCAGTTCAGGAAGGAGATTGAGGTCCTGGAGCAGGTCCAAAGGAGGGCAACCAGGCTGGTGAAGGGACTCCAGCACAAGTCCTGTGAGGAGAGGCTGAGGGAGCTGGGGGTGTTCAGCCTGGAGAAGAGGAGGCTCAGGGGAGACCTCATCGCTCTCTACAACTCCCTGAAAGGAGGCTGGAGCCAGGGCGGGGTTGGGCTCTTCTCCAAGGCAGCTGTCAGCAAGACAAGAGGGCATGGACCTAACCTCTGCTAGGGGACGTTTAGGTTAGATATTAGGGAAAAATTCTTTACAGAGAGGGTGATCAGACATGGGAATGGGCTGCCCAGGGAGGTGGTAGATTCTCTGTCTCTGGAGTTTTTTAAGAAGAGACTGGATGTGGCACTCAGTGCCACGGTCTGGTAACCACAGTGGTAGTGGATTAAGGGTTGGACTTGATGATGTCAGAGGTACTTTCCAACCTGGATAATTCTGAGATTCTGCTTCAAAATTGAAAGCATAGGGTTTTGGAGGGTGCCATTAAATGCTCTGCAGTCACTGCTAGCAAGAGGACAGGTAGCTTTAAAACTCTCAATATTAAGACGCACAAAATCTAATGAGCCTGTGTAGGAACAGTGTAGCACAGCTTTCCACAACGCTGAGGAGTATGGAGGTGATGATGATGAACATGGAGTGCTTAGCTGATCAGGTACTCAGCAAATATGTCTCTGTGCTGATAAGTGGATCTAGTAGGACATGTATTGCTTTTTGTACCGGATACAGCTTGTTTGAAGCTCACTCAGCTGCTCTATTCTGCATTGACTGCCTAGGCATTTACTCAAAAAAACCCTGGGCTCATAATTCCTAGCCTTTTATTTATTGTCAGCAGATCTATTTATAAAGTAACATCAATAATAAAGGAGACTGGGACTAAAAAAACTTTAAAAAAGAAAAAAAAAAGCATAGCTATTAGTGCATTTTAGATAGTAGTTTTCAACTCTTGCTTGGCTCCCGTTCCCACTGATTCTTATTCCATGCACAGTTTATCAAAATACAACATCATGGGATGTTCATTGTATTTCAGTATTCCCATAGAATATAACAAAATGGGAATACTTCAGAAAAAGTCTGGTTGGCCTGATTTCCTGGTCCTGACCACTGTGTAGGGTTTTCTTAGCTTGACAAAGAATGTACTCGGACAATCTTTTTTTCCTATTAAAATTCTACTTTAAAGGATTCTTGAAGTATTTTAATCCATGTTTACTTTGTTTTCTGTATTATTATTCATAACTTTATTTTGTGACCCTTATATTTAACTATCTATATTTAGAGTAAATACAATAACTCAATGTACGGTCACTAAAAGCAGTTGAGCTACTGCAGCTTAGTGGAATTATTCTTATTTTATGGGTCACTGAACAAATACAAAGTTCTCATCCATCCAAGCTTAAAAGTAAAATACAATTTTTTTCACTTTTGAACTGGGACACTTAAAAGTATTTTCTTCAAACTCTCACTATCTTCTTTTAGAAATGTATATTCAGGACTCAAAACCACTAATAATTGGTAAGTAAGAACAGAAGTAGCAATATTAAAATTTATTGCTAAGATCACATAAAATATTTCTTTTTCTGTAACAAGGAATAAAAAGACTTAAAAATAGCCATAGCATTGTAGTCTAAAAGACTGCCTAGTACAGAATCCTTCCTCCAGCAGGACTGTTGGCATATGCTCCAGGAAAAAGAAAAAAACAAGCATGCAAACTGCAAGTACCTGCAGCATCACTTCCTTTCATACTCTTTTCAGCATCCAGCTCAGGAATCTTCTTGAGCTGAATGTGGGTTCCATGTATCTGATAATCCATAATGGATTTTTGCTCCAGGAGTTTTTTTGTTCTAATCTAGAAGCTATGGTGGAAGACTTTGACATCTGCAATATTCTCAGCACCCACAAGATTATAAAAGTTTCTCTAAGTAGTCTCTACTGATGTCTTCTTATTAGCAGAGAAGAAAACAATTCACAAGCTGAGAATTCTGGGAGTGGCAGAATCCTGTTTTTTATCATGGTTCTTTGTGTACAAATAAATTTTTAATTCTGTTTGTCATATCTCAGCTGTGACTACACACCAAATTTAGTTTCTAATTATCCTTTTGCGTTCGAAATGCTGTTGCCAGTTCCTATGAAGATACTGCAATTATTATTGTCAGTGTTTTCCTGGCAATACACGTTAAGAGTCATGTGGGAGTTCTTGTTTGCATCATAAAGGGGAAAAAGAAGTGATCCTTAACAGATGTGGCAAAGTCTTGCAAAAGTGAACATGAAAGAACAAAAAACAGAAAATCCTAGTAAGTCTTAAAAAAAAAAAAAATCCAGAGTGAGCTTTGGCACAGTCTGGCTTACAATGAAGTAAGTTTCAAAACTCCGTAACTGAAAGACAAGGATAAAATTTCTCCAGTTTTTCTCAGGCACCGATTTTATTTCAGTGCTAATAAGGTGTCTCACAGCTATAGGAACCCACTGCACAAAGCCTAATGTTGTCATCACCATCTGAAGTGGTGTGCAAGTGGGCTGTTGTAGGGCTTTCCAAGTGTGGCAGCAGCCTGCGAGGTGCCTCATCTCATCGCTGCCAGAGCAGTCCTGAAGATCTGTCACCTGTTTTGCTATGCCCTAGGTGCAGTTTCACTTACAAAGCAAGCAGCATCAGTCTGCAGTTCTGCAGCTGGCAGGAACAGGCTGGTCAGAACAGCAGTAGTGCTGCTCAGGACTGTCTGCTGGGAAATCACCATTTCCCCTTTCAGTCCAAGCAAGAGTGAAAGCAAAAGGAGATTTGTCTTTGCTTTTGAGTCATCAAAAGGAAACGCACTGGTAGAAATTCAGACTGTTAAGCTCAATCAGTGTCTAGGAGAACCACACTGAAAAAAGCAGTGAGCACTTTCCCTTGGGGATGAACTCCAGGATGAAGGAAAGCTGCATCTTACAGGAGGTGTCTCAGAATAGAAAAATTGCTTCCCATAATTGTGTGTCTGCACACTGGAGTAGTACTCATCAGTAAGGAGCAATCAGCTTCTGAGCTTGCTGGAACAAATGGCAGAGCCTCCACTGACTTCATTTTGTATTGGTTGTCTCCAAAAAAAGTAGGAATATAGGCTTATCTCTCTCTCTCTCTTATGAAATGTGTGCCATCTTACTGGGAAGAGTACAATTGCTTCACTGTTACTGATGTAGTGGTGGAAAGAGTTAAATGTCTGCTCAAGGATGTATGGAATTATTAACAAAGAAATTGCTTTTGCAGAACCCATTCACCATGTGAAGATGTGTCTTCAGAACTGCAGAGAGTCATTTCTGTGGATGGAGGACATGTATCTGATTCTCAGACGAGCTCATTCACAGGCAGGGGAGCAATGGCAAGGTAATGTGCTAACTAATACCATTTCCAGTATTATCTTTAAATTGTCGGAAGAGACTGATCACAATTTGGATGCAAAGTAAGAAGAACCATAACTTTCCAGAGAAAATTGATAGAATCTATCTGAAGAAAGTCAGAAAGAAAGAATGAACTTTTTAAAAAGTAACAGAGCCTGTTTTTGACCTCGATTCTGAACTTATTGCTTACTGATTCCTAATAAAAAACTTAGAATCCTAGAGATGCTGACTGAGCTCACCCAAATTAGTTTGAACAACAACAAAACTATTTTTACATTATCATATCTGAAAATATATTGAATGCTGAGAAAATGCATGAAGTGAGGCCGGAGTGTAAAGTAAATGGGTAAATGTTTGGCTCTGGCTGATAGCTGGTGCAATATTTTATTTATTATTAGCAAATTAGACATAGTGATAGTTCCCTTGTTGGTACATGGAGGGTAGAGACAGGAGCTCTTATGCTGGGAGTGCAAGAGTTTCTCTCAGTTTTTAGAATCCAGTTATATTTACAACTTAATAGTCAGCAAAATTCAGATCAAGCATTTGCTTAAGTTATTTACTTTAACTGGGACTTAAACCTGAAGTGGAGCTTCCAGAACTTATGGTGTTGGCTTTAAATATTTCTAGCTGAGATTTCAGAGCTCTGTCATCACATAACATTGTTATACACAGTACAGACCATATTCAATTTAAGGACAGTGTGTTTCAAAGAGCAAAGAAAAAATTATTATAAATCTGGAATACTTTAAAGAAGATTTACATTTCAGACTTTTGGATGGTGAAGAATAAACTTGTATTCCTCTGTTTGGTTGTCAGATAGTGACACCACTGCACATAGATTACAAAGTCTTTAGTTTTGGGTGGAGACACTTATAGGGTGTGTGTTTTGTATGTACATAAAGACAGTGGATATATAAACTCATATTGAGAACTTCCTTTTTAATTTGTGTTTGTATTATTCTTTACCCTTTTTTAGTATGATCTGAATTACACACGTGTGTAACTGCAGTTTCGTATGCTCTGAATATACATGGAAGCCTGTGATGAAAATATGAATGCTTAACAATTTAAATATTATGTTAACATGTCTCTTAAACACATATCCTCAAGGATCTAAGACAGTAGCCTCTTCAGCCTTCACTGAATGTCTTTGAATCTAATGCACAAAAAGTGAAAATAATACAGCATGGCAGAAATCAGAAAATTCTGTTTCTTTGTTCAAATAGAAAGGCTCTCAATTTTATTTGGTAAAATTGTTTGCCCCTTAATTAAAAGGTCTCATCAAAATATCCCTTTTTTCTAACATAAGTTCATCCATATCACGAGTATTCTATACCACTCCTTATGCGAAAGCTGAGTTGTGCTCAGGCAGAGAAAAATTCTGTATGCAGTGTTTTTTTTTAATAGAGTGAGAAATCTATTTAATATCAGAGTTTTATGTGGAGCTTTTATTTTTTTGGTCTATGTTTTTCTAGGCTTTGAATTCTCTTAATTGTCAGAAATTGTTGGGGATTTATATGATGCTATATTGGTATAGCAACTAGAAATACCTTTTCCCCATTTTTGATATTACTCCAGGCTTTTTTATCCTTTTAATCAGGGTAAGAGAACCTTGGCTAGATCTATGAGGAGGTGTAATTAGGCCTTTGAGAACTGCAATCAAGAGGCAGATGTAATTTACCACAAGATCTAAATTGTTCATATCAGCCTCTCTGTGAATTATGAGCATATATAATAGCAGCTGATGGAGACAGAATGTAAAGAGCTTTTCTTTGGTAGCCCAAGGTCTCTGTAAGAAGTTAAGCATTGTTCAGGATTTCATTATGCTGTTTTCAAGGCCAAGTTTGGGAAATCTGAAACACCACCACTTTCATTCAAGCTAGACTGCTGATAGGAAATAATACAATATATTGTGTGGGTAATAAGTGTAATTAATTTTCTAGGTTTTAGCCTCCAGTATTTTCTGTTTTTCAGAAACATGTTTATTTTTGAACTTTGACAGAAAATATCGTGAGGATTCATAATGTGAATTAGTGGATAGATAAAAAGATACATTTATAACTTATTATATTGTAATAATTTTTTGCTTATCTCATTCTAGTGCTCTGCTTAGAAATTTAGAATGAAGAAACAGTCCTTCCTATTCACTAGGCAGGTTTATATATGATAGGCCATTAATATATCTGCAGACAGACCCTTTAAAATCACAGGGAAAGTGGCTGAATTTTTATCATTCTTTATTTCAAAGTCCATCTTCCCTCACTGCCTATATAGCTTTTGTTTCCACTGTGTGTACCAGACGGTGAGCACGTGATCCTGTGAGTATTTTGTATCTCCTAATTCTGTCAGTCTGGGATTCCTCCCTTATCACATAATGTCAGAAGTCTGTCACATTTCACCTGCCCCACCCCAGCTACTTGTTTTGCCTTCACTTGGCAAGAATATTGTTCTGTTGCTCCTGTGGCACTGGTACAGTAGACTAGGAACTGATGTGTGAGATACTTTCCTGAGCCACTGCAAAAGAGCATGTCTGAAACTGTGGGAAGTGACTGGGTTCACACAGCTAACCCATCTGTCCTGGTTTGGGCCAGGATAAAGGTGATTTTCTGGTTTGTACTTTTGCTTTCAGCTAAGTCTCTTGTAAGTAGCTGCACTTGCTGAAATTAACAGCAAGTTTCTCAGACAGTGTCTGCTTCTGGGACTGATAACACTCCATGTTTATAGTTACTGCCAGAGACTGGTGTGCAGAGCCAAGGACACTGCTCAGCTCTGAGGAACATTTTACCTTCCAGAAGGAGTAAGGAGGTCCCACCTGAAACCCTCCTTTGGGGAGGACCAGACAAGATAGATGCCAGAATTGACCAAACAGAGTATTCCATCCCATACACATCATACTCGGTATAAATTTGAGGGATCACAAGGCTCAAGCCCTTCTTCCTGCCCTTCCTGCTTCCCTTCCTCTGCCTGTAGTCCTGATCCATGCCAGCCTGAATCTGTGTGTTCCTGCCTCCAGCTCCCCACTGCTGCTGACTCCAGGATTCCAGCCTGGACTTTCCCAGGGCTGCCCTGCAGCCTCAGTGGTGATGTGAAAGTTATTGGGGTAAAGGGGGGAAGAACGTGGTATCAATTTTACTGTATATTTGTATATATTTAGTAATTTTTCCTTAATCATCATTACTGTTTCATTAAAGTTGTGTAGTTTAGTTTCCAACCCATAAGCCTCTCTCCCTTATTCTCTCTCCTTCCTTTATCAGGGAGGAGTGGGGGATTAATAGAGAGCAATCTGTCATTTGTTTTAATTGCCAGGCCAGTGTCAAACCATGACACCATCACATTTACTTCTGTGATAGGTGGAGAAGTGGAGAAGAACCCTCGGGGACGACCCTTGGCGGGGATGATTTAAGCCAGCCGATGTTCTTGTCTGGTTCAGTCAGTGTTGTATGTCTGTTCCATGCAGGCTGTCACGATTTGTTGTGTCTGTGAGAGCATGGGCCACAAGACATTTACAAGATGAAGACCAAAGACCCGATTCTTTCCTAGAACGCATCCGGGGGCCGGAGCTGGTGGAGGTGTCCAGCCGGCAAGCGCACATCCGCTCCTTTCTGGGCAGCCGGGAGTGGGCTGGGGGAGCAAACAGGTAAGAAGATGTGTTCATGCTTTGAAGGAAGACAGCTGAGGCTATGGTATTTTCTTGGTGATTAGGATGTAAGTTTTATTTTAAGAAGAGGATAAGGAGCTTAGTGTAGAAGATAAACAGAGCATCTTATGCTGCCCAAGAGTCTTCATGTAACTGAACTATTAGGGCTTTCAGCAGACTTTCTCTTTCCCCTTCAAACACACTGTGGCAAAGATCTTCAAGTAAAGGATCGTGCTGCTTCAGGCAGAATGGTTTCTCAGAACTGGAATTTTATGATGTGCTATCCGTGCAGCTTGATGTTGCTACTTTTCTGCTACCTTTGCTACCTGTTTAATGAGGATGATGCAATTTCTGTTTCAAGAATCTAGGATGTTGCTAGCTGTGGCTTTTCAGCATGTTCATGTTATTCACAGTATCTTTGAGTGCTAGGAAACTGCAAACAAGTAGTTGTGCAAAGTGTGTCATTGCTTTGTTACATCTACTGAGGAGTTCAGCTGCTAGCATTACAGAAGCCTTCTGATGTAAAAATGAGAAAATCTTTTGTCTGCTTTCTTAACTTAATAACATGTACTAGAAGACAGGTTCAGATTTGTCTTAAAATTTTTCCAACACAACGACAGAGGCTTGTAAGAGAAACCTTTGTGCATTTACAGTCTTTTGACTTGATGAATTATTATTACTTTATGAATAGATGATATGGGGTTTAAATTTAACTTTAGCTAAGAAAGGAGAATGAAGTCCCAAGACCAATGCTGGCTTTCTGTTTGACATTATGCTTGGCAGCATGGACTCCCATATTTTTTTGCATACTTAAAAATTGCTAAGTAAGCAAGTAATAAGTTTATTTGTTTCAAAATCTCAGCTAGTAATTCAGATTAAACCAAGAACCTTTGAAAGGCTGTGCATGATACAAGACAGCTGGATTTGTTGTAGTCCATCACAGCCTTCTTATCTTCACTTTATCTTCTTAGAAATTCAGCTGAAGAGCACATTTTGTTGAATTAGCCAGGTTGTCTGATTTTTCAGCTGTCTGCATCAGTAGAAACTGCAGATTCAAAGTAATTGGAGAGGACAACATTGATACTGGCCCAGCAAACCTCTGTGTAAGGCTATTGGAAGTAGAGAGAAAGCATCCATACTTTCTCAGTTTTACTCTGTTACCAGATGGCAGTAACTCCTAGTTGTTCTATCATGAAGGTTTAACTCTGCAGCAATGGTAGGTGTGCTTGTTACGTATCCACAAGCCTTGGCACTGCATCTCTGAAGACTTGAAAAGACTGAAGAAAGCTTAGAATAGTAGCTAAATCAGTACAGGGCTAAAAATAATGAGGTGCATATTGCCATGCACTAATATGCCTGAGAACAAGCTTTGGACATGAGATGTGGTCACAAATGTGCATGCCAAGCACATCGTAAAAAGAAACTGGTACCTTGAAATAGTTATGCAAAGGGGCTTATCACTGCAGTCAAAGTTGACCTTCCTAATCTTATCAGTGCCTATGTAAGAAGCTAGTAGGTCAACCCATCATGCCTGTAAACACGTGTATGAAATACCAACAGTCTTTACACTCTTTAATGTATTTTATTTAATTCTCTGCAGTCATTGGCCCTTGGCCAAGTTTAATGTCAACTTTAGCAACAACACTAACGAAGAGTAAGTACTGGCAGCTTCCAAACACCTTTCTACTACTAGCTCCCTCTAGTTTTTCCCTTTCCAGAATAGTAATGTGTAGTATAAATTCCTTATCTCTTCCTGAGCCTTTTAAAAATATAGTTTTAATTAAAAATTTCTAGTTCTCCTAGTCTGAACAGCACCCTTCATGCTCCCTGTGAACTTTTTTTTGTCTGAAGTTACTCTTACCTCTGGAGGAGTGAACTTGATGAAGCCTTTAGTCCCTCCATATTCTAGTTCAGCTGGCTGATTTCACTGCATTACCAATTGGTTTATTCTTCAGTTTTTAAATGTGATTCATGTACTCATTTTCTAATAGTGATTTTCCTCTTGTAACATAGTTGTGCCTTTTTGCAAATCAAGTGCCCCCAAAATTTCAGCTTGTCAAATGAGAAGTGGATACTGATCAGGGTACCACGAAAAAACTTGTGTCCTGTCTAAATTAAAACTAACCATAATTTTAAAACGTGTGTTTAAGTTCAGCAGATAATTGGTGCAGATATAGACAGAGTGGCAGCCAACATGATAAGGCTTGCTTTGCATCAGAAGCTCTGAGAGAAGCTGTCCTTTGGAGTCTGTTTTATGTATTTAACAAAGTATCTCACAGTGTTATGTCAAAGAGAAATCTCTTGAAGATGTGCAGAGGTCCTGTAATTTAAAATCACCCAATGCCAATTGTTGGGTACCTTAGAGCACAGCTATCTGAGGATGTATCTGCTCTGTAGCACCCAGCAGCAAATCTGTTCTCATACATGGTGATAGATAATTTTTTCATTGTTTTTCAGATGAAAGCAAAAATTAAAAATTGTGAGGACAATTTGTGATTATGTCAGAAATACTTTCAGGAAACTGTTGGGTTTTTTCTCCAAAGAGATCCATTACAGGCTAGCTCAAACTGTGTATTTGAAATGGTGCTGCAGACCCTTTGTGCACATAGCTGAACACGAGATCTTCCTGCTCCTGAAGCAACTTTTTTGGTTTTGTTCGCATAACTTTTATTCAAAAGGAAAATCCGCGTGCAGTGAACAGTGATAGAACTGTGGAGAATTGTATTTAGATTGGTATTAAGAAAAGGGCTAAAAGCCTGGAGCCTAATCTGCTAGTATGGGCCCAAAGGATTGATTAGGATGGGAATACTGCTTTCTTACTTGGTTTCTGACAATGACTTCAATCCTCCCAATTATTTTTAAATAAAGACATGTCTGCCTACCTGCCTGACAGTCTGAAGCATACTTGATTTGCAAAGTACTTGACAGATGAGCATGAAAATATTTGACTCATTCAAAGATGATGACAATGTTTTTATAAGGGCTGATGAAGACATGTTTCCTAAGTCTGAAGATGTACACTCCCTCTACTGGGAAGTACAGAATGGGTACTTCTCTATTGCAGGGAAAGAGGACAGGCAGAAACAACTGGTTTATTTGCTGGTTACTGGATTCCATTCTACTCAGTAGTACTACTAAAAAAAAAAAAAAAATGCAGGTCTTTTGAAGCTTTAGGGTTTTTTGTTACATTAAAGATGTAAGAGTGCCTGCCCTTGGGGAACTGTAGGTGATCTTTTCAAGTCTTTGATTATGGCCAACATTTTCCTTTGAGTAACTTTCACTACCAGACTCCAAGCAGGTGAGAGTGTGATAAATTGGCAATTACCACAACAGAGGGATGGGCAGAGACCCCAGAAATGTAATAATCTCACTTATGAAAGAGACCTGTAGTTGACACATGAGTTTGTCGGAGATCTCAGGCCAGAGAAAAAGTATTGGCATTAGATGGTGTGTGAAATAATTATTTTCACTTCTTTTAAAATAAAATATAAAAGGAAGTTGGAATTGCCAAAATATTCCCTCCAGAGTTCACCACCACTTTTTGATTGATTGTCTATCTGAACTTGTTTTGCCCTGCATAACAACATTCACAAATGTACAGTTGTCCTGTCCTCTGGAAATTATGTTTACTGGTAGTTCTTCCTTTCTGGTGAGAATACCAGACATTTGAACTACTGAGGACCTATGTTAATGTAACAACAGCAGTTGAATTAGCCCTTAGGTAAGGCACCTTGCATAGTAATGTGCAGTGAAATCCTGACATGTTTTTAAACAGGACATAGTTTTCCAATCCAATAGATTGGAAAGAAAAGCCTTAAAAGGCTGGGGGGCGTCAGTGGCAGGGAAATAAATGCTTGAGTGACAGTTCCCACTGCCATGTAGAAATCAGCCTTGGTAAATGAAAAACTGTTTCTTTGAGTGGAGATGCACATGCACTCAAAAATTATTTTCTTGTCTGGTTATGCTCCTTCGCAGTGTATGATTTTAATGTTCAGCTAGGTAGGTATTTCTCTGGACATGAAAGTGTGCAGGATCTCAGCGTTTTTTAGCAAAAAAAGTCTAAGCTTTTCCCAATTACTCTCTGGTGCTGCATCACTAGGGAAAAGACCAAGGTTAAGAATTGAAACAGGTTCTCGTTGGTGATAGGTGAAAGCTACTGCTAGACCTATTATATTTATTCTCCCATGGTGTGCTTCATTCTCCCTGTAACAAGTGCATTCCATAGAAAGTGCTGCCATTCCGAGTCTAGATTTTTTCTCATCTGAGTAATGCAAGCAAGTATACATGAAAAGCACGAGTGAAGTCACAGGTTCATATCCTGTAAGCAGCACTTTTTCAGCTGATACTGAGTATCCTACCTTCACTGTGGGATGTTGGTGTCATTGAGCTAATTTGTCCTTTATTGACACCAGTGCAGGGGAACAGTCAGGACTAATCTTGGCAGAGAACACTTAGCACCCATGGGAGCAGGAGGCCATGGCTTTCATCCAAACCAGACCTTTTGTGTGGAGAGTTCTGCTAGTATATGCATTATTCATACACAGTTGTGTCAGGAATGTTTAGTCTTTTCTGTCTAACCAAAGGGGATATTTTCTGCTTCAAGGAATAAAGAAATTCCAAGCACAGAACAGAGTGATCTCAGACAATGGTTTTTCTGAGTGTAGTTCTTCAGCTTACATGGTTCTTGAACAATGCATGTAGCAAATTGAGCTCTAAGATTGACAGCATCTTAGGTAAGGTGTTAACTTTCTGAAATTTTAAAGAGGATGTGTGGACCTATCTACATAAGTTAACGTAGCTCAAGACTCTTCAGACAAACCTAAGCATGGTGGAAGTCAGATCCATCTTTATGCAGCTGTACATGCTTGAGCAGTATGAAAATCCTTATTTAGAATTAAATATTGCAGCTTGGATATTGTGAAATTAATGAACATGGCGACAATCATGATTCCATAAAGTCTAAGTTAAATTCCCATTGAATTTAGCAGGGATGGAATCTAATGCTTAATGCTCAGCCTTTAAATACAGAGGCAAATACAGGCAGAGCAACTTGAGCATGTCACACATTGACACCTGCACCTGAAATAGGGAAGCAATTCTTCCTTTACTGTTGATGGGAAGACAAAAATCCTTCTGGGGCACAAGTGATCTTGTAGATATGGACTATGAGATGTGGACTATCTTGGAAATACATAGATCTGTACTGTAAAATACAGGTCTAAAATGTGTTGGTTTAATCATATTGACTATAAAGCTTTTATAAAATGACTGTTATGTAGTTAAATGAGACACAGCTCTTTACATTTGCTGGTTTTGTTCAGACATTGACTGGGATTCTTCTCCAAGGCAATTGTTGAAGCCTGAGGCAATTAATTAGTTATAGCTATGTTGATTTTAAAAACTGTGAGAGGAAATTCAGCCTCATTTCATTTAATTACCATTGAAGCTTCAGGCAGTCACTCTCAGGGTTTGGATATGCAAATAACGTTGACAGTTTGTTAAGCCATTTCAAGTTCTGTTACATTTTGATAGATTTATTTTTTAATGCCTGAGTTCTAAAGAATGAAGCAATCTGGAAGCATTTCATTAAAATTATCCTGATATACTGACGTCTTAAAAAGGTCAAGAAGGTGGGGGTGAATAATGCACAGAATCAGCCAGCTAGTTACCTGATGTGATAGAGTAATGGCATCAGTTCAAGAAGCTCCAGCCTGTAAACCTTTTTTACCAGCTGGATCCCTGTCCTACTCTGTCTAGAGTTTAGTCTGGTTTCCTGTACCTCAACACCCAACCTCTCCCTTAACTGCTAGAATATCAGTATTATTGCTAAGACTTACATTATGTTGTACAGCAAAAAGGAAGAAAAGAAAGAGGTTAAAGAGGAGAAAAAAGAGGAAAAAAAAGAGGAAAAGAAGGAGGAAAAGAAAGAGGAAAAAAAAGAGGAAAAGAAAGATGACAAAAAAGATGATAAAAAAAAAGAAGAGTAAGTATAAAAAATGAATGTGTGCTTGTAATACACCTCCTGCACTACAAAACATGGTATGACATTGAGTTGTAACACTTCCATGACTTCTATTGTGCTATAGGCTGCAGAATGTAAGCCTGTCAAATTTTTAATGTGTTTTCCCCCTTGGAAAGGTGCAACTGTTCAACTAACTTCTTTCATCTTTAAGACCTGTATTAGACCAATCATGAACAACTTTCTAGCTCAGTAAAAGGAAATTCAGCAACTTCTCAACAATTTGGTGTCCTGCTTTAGATCACTTTTCTGCTACAAGGACATTTTAGAGTGTTTAGGATGCTTTGCACAGGCTTTTTGTTGTCCTGAGTGTCTGTAAAGATTCAAAGCAGAACAAACAGAAGTTTGTTTGGAACAACAAGCAAAAATTTTACATGTATAAAATTACAGATTTATTATTAAGTTCAGTTATTACCCTTACTATCATATTTAATTATGGTTCATTTCATTAGTAATGATCACTAAAGTTCATCTCTGCTGTAAGGAGATGCTCTATTTCTGCAACAAAATTGCATCATTTTAAATCTTCCGACAGAAACAGATTCTGCTCTTGTTCTGTTCTCCCAAAATTGACTGAAACATAGTACAATTCAGTATTACCAGCTATGAAAAAAAACAGTGATATAGTGGATAAAAAACCAAGGCATTTGAATAGACATCACAGTTAAGGAGTATACTGGTATAATATACTACAAGTTTGTATGTATGTCTATGGTGGCATGTACTATGTAGGCATGGGGGTACAGAGTTAGGAATTTCTTCCAAACAGAATCTGCTTGATCTCAAGATCTTCACTTGTTTAATCAAAGCTTTTTTTTTTTTCATTATTTTATTTAATTGTATTTTATTTTTTATTATTAGAAAGGATTATAAGGATTCTCTTTCAGCTTCAATTATTGTGAAGTGAGAGGCTGAGTTTTGCAGCAGCCTAAAATGTTTAAAAACATTTCTGCCAAGGAAATGAATGTTCTGATGTTTAGAAGGTGGTGTCTTTTGTCATATGAAGACCGTATTTCATGGTCACCAGTTTTGAGGTGGTGACCAGTTTTTTAGAAGAATTGGCTTAAAACCTGTTGTGAAGATGGCAGAGTTAATTCCTTTTATATTAAAGCAACTTCCTGCACTAGCATTACCTTCTAGACATTCAGCTGACTGCAGGGTAAATGCCAGAAGTACTCACAAATATTAAAAAAAATATAATTACATTTTAATTTATTTATAGTCTTCGGGATTAGGAAAAGTCACACAAATACATATTTCCCACACTGTTACACAGGTCACACTGTCACAAGTTACTGTTGGAACAACTGCTGCAGCTGTGGACCTCACAATACACTAATATTTTTTTCCTCTGATTACATACAACTTGCCTAATTGCTTTATATTCCACATCAACCCTTCTCATGCTGAGGAAGGGCACTCCTGAGCATACTCTACATGTACGATTAACCATGCTGCTCTAGAACTCTTCTTTAAATTCCAAGTCTGTAAGCTTCATTTAGCATCTCTCATTGTTATGAAGACTAAGGAGACAATACTGGGAATGTGTGAAATTTGCTTTTTCATAATAATATATGTTTTAGTTCTAGCCACACACTATATGTGTGTATGTGCACACTGAGTGTTAAAAAGCATTTGAATAGGTGCATGTTTTATTTGTTTAAATATTGTGCTCAGAGTTATTTCCATAGTAGGATTTGCCAAAAACATCAAAAATAATCTGCTATGTAAGGCTCTTTCTGTATCAAAGGACCATAGCCTTGGAATGATAATAGAAATGTTAATAGGAAACACTTAAGGATTTACTTTTGTTTTCAGTGGGGGTCATATGAAGAAGTACTGGGGTTTTCAGCCTGGGCAATGTGAATGTTTGTGGTTTTCATTCCAGTTGCACTTATTTTTTCTGGAGTTGGGCTGAACAAATAAATAGAGCATATCAGATGGGATGAAGCTAGTATTTGGTATCTCATCTGAAGCTGCCTGCTTGGATACTTTCTCTTTTTAGGCAGCTCTGAGTTCATCAACTGAGCAGCCTCCAGAAGAGGGAGATCCAGCAGGTCACTTCATTACATTTCCAGTGTAAATCTGCATGTTTTACTTTCCAGGCCGAAAAAAAAAGTCTTTGTGATAGATCCTTCAAGCAATATGTACTACAACTGGCTGACCATAATTGCAGCACCTGTGTTCTATAACTGGTGTATGCTAGTATGCAGGTATGAATTTAAGTTAATAATAATGATTTAGTGTGCCATTATGTTTCTGATGTAAATCATCCTCTTATCTCCCTGAGATATTTTTTGGGTGGCCTGCCCAGACTACTTACAGTTCACATACCCTTTGGGATATACGATATGCATACCAGTGGGAACAGATGGCCAATGTTTCTTTTTATCTTTTTGTCTAAAACCAGAGGGTTTTTTTAAGCAGCAAAGCGAGCCCTGAGGCTCTCTGGCTGTGGCCTTTGTGTGCCACCTGCTGGTTTGCTGCAGAGATGTGCCTGGGCCACTGCAGGCTCAGAAACCACTGCTAGAGAATCCTTCTGTGCAGCCAGCAGAGAACAGAAGGGAGGGGTGTAGGCAGTGTTGGGTCATTTTTATTTAGTGTCATACAGTTATGAGTGTTTGTAGGGCAGGAAGACTGTACTCCAGTATTTATTTTCCCTTGTAAAATGTGGAAATCAGATTAAGTCAAAATAATGGAGTGCTGTGGAAAGGGTTCATTTAGGCTGTACCAGATGGCAGGCAGGGATGGGGATGGCTTGCCACTCAGAAATAAAAAGACAATTGAAACTATCAAGAATATGCCAGAAGAAAGAAAATCTAAAATGGCAAGTTACCTTTTAAGGTGGAATTTTATTAGCTATCACAAAACATTATTCTGTTATATTAAAAATTAATGAGGAAATCATGCATTTATTGCAAGGGTAGCCCATGGTCAAAATGTACAATCAAGTAGAGCTTTAATTTTTTACAGTAGAAATTAAACATTTAGATTATATGATGGAGTAAATAATGCAGGTGAATTCTTAGCTGTATGCAATTATGTGTTCAATTCTATATTGAGGGAACTATGAGGAATCAAAATCTTAAATATTAATCCATTAAAAGCTTTTTATAAAATTATTAGCTCGCCACAGATTTTGGCTTCAGTGTTGGAGAATGGATTGAGAATAGGCCTGAGGAGAAGGAGTTGGGGATGTTGATTGATGAGAAGCTCAACATAAGCTGGCAATGTAGGCTTGAGGCCCAGAAAGCCAACTGCATCCTGGGTTGCATCAAAAGAAGTGTGGCCAGCAGGTCAAGGGAGGGGATTCTCCTCTTCTGCTCCACTCTTGAGAGACCCCACCTGGAGTCCTGTGTCCAGCTCTGGAGCCCTCAACACAAGAAGGATGTGGAGCTGTGGTACCAAGTCCAGAGGAGGGCCACAAAGAATTGATCAGAGGGCTGGAGCAGCTCTCTTATGAAGACAGGCTGAGAGAGTTGGGGCTGTTGAGCTTGGAGAAGAGAAGGCTCCAGGGAGACTTAATAGCAGCCTTACAGTAGCTGAAGGGGGCTGCAGGGATGCTGGAGGAGGGACTCTTTGCAAGGGCATGTAGTGATAGGAGAGGGGTTAAAGGCTTTAAACTGGAAGAGGGTAGATGTAGATTAGATATTAGGAAGCAACTCCTGTGAGGGTGGTGAGACACTGGCACAGTTTGCCCAAGGAAGGTGTGGATGCCCCCTCCCAGGAAATGTCCAAGGTCAGGTTGGATGTGACTTTGAGCCTCAATCGTTCTGTGATTTTTTTATTTGGGAGTTACTTTAAACAAGACGTGTATCCCACAAAATCTAATGCATGTTTAATTGTAGGGATCTGCCTCCATACAGGCACTTGTAAGGCATATATGTGTTTGAGTTTTGTTCCTGAACACCTGTGAATTCTGGAAGATCCTAGTCTCAGTTTAGACACAGCTCTAGTGTGCTGATGTGTAGGCATGGAGATATTATGCCTATAATTTTTCAGTGCCAGTAATATGCACTGACATGCTGCTAGGACACATTGCAAGTACCCTGCTTATGCAGTCGGTGTAATTATTATTTTTTTTTTGTACCTTTGCTTCTCTAGAGCCTGCTTTGATGAGCTACAAATTGACCACATAAAATTATGGCTGTTCTTGGATTATGTCTCTGATGTCATCTACGTTTTTGACATGTTTGTCAGATTCAGAACCGGTGAGTCTTCCTGGGGTTTTACAGTGTTTTCAGATGCAGTATGGATGGAAAGGCTGGAAACAGAAATTCCCCTGGGGGACCTGGCCAGTGTAGTATCCTGTCTCCAGCAGAGTACGGCAGTGGAGGCTTTGGGAAGATGAAGTGTCTGACCAGCTTAACTTGTTTTAAGGCCATCTTAGAACAACATGTGCACTTCACATCTCTCTAAATTCAGTTCTGTTGGTGTTTAATAGACAGCTAAACTCTGACTGAACATCCACTGTAACAGGCTGCATGGCGAAGGGAGAATGAGGCCCTTTGCCTGTCATTTTTGGAAGGGGCTGGGAGAACTTAAGTATGGATAGAAGCTGTTGTGGTTGTTGGTCTCAAGACCAGAAAACATCTCCTGGCTTTTCTATTTACTGGTACAGACACAGCCCCAAAATGTCCCTTGAAAGTGTCCAAAACCACACTGGTCATAATAAACATGAGAGTTCTTTAAAATCTTTGATTTTTACATGTTTTGGGTTTTTTGTTGTTCTTGTTTTGGTTTGGTGTTTTTAGTTTTTCGTGTTTTGTTTTGTTTTTTTTTAAAATCATGCTGACATCTTGACATTAATTATGTCTTGTGACAAACTGTAAACATAATTACAAGACAGAGGGTAAAAAATGGTGACCTACTGGGAAGCACACAGCTCATGGCAAGCCAGCTTCTTGAACTTAGCAGGGAAGTCTATTTCACACAGCAGCCTAAATTACAAGACTGCACTATTTGGGGCTTCATCTTTGTGTAGTTAAAATATCACCTGTGCTAACTTCTCTTCTGCAGTTAGATCTGTTATTGTAATGGGAAAGAACTAAGCAGAAATTGGGCATGTCCAGGCAATGCAAGGTATAAATTTTCCATGGGCTGTCCTGGTAATGTTTGTACAGTTGCTAAAGTGTGGTTTGAAGGTCAGCTTTGCAGGTCTGGATTGGAACAGAAAAATTGCCACTAAGGTTTCCTGAATGCTGAGCAGGTGCCTGCTGCACCTTCAGGCACTCAGATGAGAAAGTTGCTTCTTTTAGGTGCTGAAATCTATGTTGACTTCCTTAACAACCCTTCCTGGCTCTGCCTGTCCCTGCTGCCTTCTGTGAGTCTGCAAGGTCCATCCATCTGCCCTGTGGACAGAGGTCCTGGAAGGTTTTGGGGAAGAATGTGACTCCTTGCTGTCTACAAGCAGACCCTTGGCTTTGAGTTGGGATCTAGGTAGCCCCCCCCCAAGTACCATGATCCACAACAGCTTCTCTGTGGTGCATTCCTGCCCAGCAGCAGAACTGGTTTCCATGTGTTTCACCTCTTTGGTGACTGTGAACTGGGAAGCAGAAAAGATTCCTGTCAGCAACTGCTTGTACTCAGTATAACCCCTGCTTTTAAAAGGTTTTGCTGTAGTACTTCTGTTCTATGAGGGGACAAGGGGACAAAAAAAAAACAACCCAAAACCTGAGGGGCTTTTATTCTCCCTTCAGGAGGAATGTATTTTCAAAGTTATTTTTTAATAATTGGGAATCAGAAATACCATCTGCCTGGCCAACTTTTCTGATTATGACTCTGTAAATAAGGGCATATTTGACCAGCTTTTTCAGGAACTTTCTGGGAGGTAACGCATTGATGGCACAGGAACTACTTCCATTTGTAGTCACCATCAGTTTGCAGAGACAGACAGATGCACACACAGCTGTATGGGAAGGCACACATCCCCAAAATACAGCCATCCTCTGCGGGACACAAAAGTGCAGCTTGGTCTTCCACAGCAGAGGCTTCCCTGAGAAGCTGCTGCTTGTAGATTGTGAAGTGATTGGCAAAATGTGGTAATCCCTGATACACAGGGAATGTTCTGCTTTTCCCTCGGTGGACTTTTCCTCCTGGTAGGCAGACAGTGGGACATCTCCACTTACAATTGCAGCAAGTGTTTTGCAGTGCATAGGCTGCTCCCTGTGGAACATTTTCGATGCCTTGAACATTCAGAGGTACGAAACAGCACTGCAGCTGCATTGCTCAGGCAGCCTTTTTATAAGAACTCTTACATAGATGCAGTTTACTTTGAGAGCTCTTACCACAGTTTATAGCTTCTCATAATCTTTAACTATCTAACACTTCCCAAAGTGTTTTGAATGAAGAAATACCAATATACAAAATTCTGCTTAGTAGCTCTTTCATTAGAGACTCTAAAAAAGTGTGAACCATTTTCCCCAAATGAAAAGGAAAGTCCTGTCAGCTTTAACATTGGACATGAGGAAAAGCATGGCTCAGGGAGGGGAAGAACACTGATTTCTTTATCCCAAGAGTATCTGTATCATTCAGGAAAGGTTTCCAACAATCTATCACATTTAATTGTTCTTGGTATTTATTTTAAAATATTCTGTTCCAACTTTATACACAATTGCTTAACACTTGCTTAACTTGAGTTATTCTCATGCCAATGATTCATGCAAAATGAGACATTTGAATCTCCCCTTTCTTTTTACAAAGACACCTAAAAGAAAAAGATAAAGTTGTCCTAGAATAGAGTGGAAATGTGCACAGAGCACTGTGATAATAATAGGGTTACTGTTCTTTATAATAACTTAACAGCTTTGAAACTTACATTGAAATATTTAAATTTTCAAGGAAATACTTTTCATTAAATGAGATGAACTCATGGTGTATCACTGTCTGTATGCATAACAAATTTTAATGTTCTCAGGTATCTGAAGTGTAAGTCACTCAGTACCATTGCTGGTTTTATTCTAATGCATAAAATACATATTTTTGTTCTTTGAAGGTTTCCTTGAGCAAGGCTTGCTAGTTCAGGATGAGAAGAAATTACGAGATCACTATATCAAAACTATACAGTTCAAACTGGATGTGCTGTCCCTTGTGCCAACAGACCTGGCATATTTGAAGTTTGGTTTGAACTACCCTGAGCTGCGATTTAACCGCTTGCTGAGGATCGCTCGACTCTTTGAGTTTTTTGACCGTACAGAAACCAGAACCAATTACCCAAACATGTTTCGTATCGGAAATCTTGTCTTATACATTCTTATCATCATCCACTGGAATGCCTGTATATACTTTGCAATTTCAAAGGTCATTGGATTCGGAACCGACTCTTGGGTCTACCCCGACGTGACCGTTCCAGAATACGCGCGCCTGTCGAGGAAGTACATCTACAGTCTGTACTGGTCAACGCTCACGCTGACAACCATTGGAGAAACACCTCCCCCGGTGAAGGATGAAGAGTATCTCTTTGTGGTCATTGACTTCCTGGTGGGCGTGCTGATCTTCGCTACCATTGTCGGTAACGTGGGCTCCATGATTTCCAACATGAATGCCTCCCGGGCGGAATTCCAGGCCAAGGTGGATTCCATTAAGCAATACATGCACTTCCGAAAAGTGACCAAGGATTTAGAAGCCAGGGTTATTAAATGGTTTGATTACCTCTGGACCAACAAGAAAACAGTGGATGAGAAGGAAGTTCTCAAAAACCTGCCAGACAAGTTGAAGGCTGAAATTGCCATCAATGTCCATTTGGACACGCTGAGGAAAGTGCGTATATTCCAGGACTGTGAAGCTGGACTTCTCATTGAGCTGGTGCTGAAACTGAAACCTACTGTCTTCAGTCCTGGGGACTACATTTGTAAAAAGGGGGATATTGGGAGAGAAATGTACATCATTAAAGAGGGAAAACTGGCTGTGGTGGCAGATGATGGCGTAACTCAATTTGTAGTCCTAAGCGATGGCAGCTACTTTGGTGAAATCAGCATCCTGAACATCAAAGGTAGCAAATCTGGCAACAGGAGGACAGCCAACATAAGGAGTATTGGTTATTCTGATCTGTTCTGCTTGTCTAAAGATGATTTAATGGAAGCCCTCACAGAATATCCAGAAGCCAAAAAGGCTCTGGAAGAGAAAGGGCGACAAATCCTCATGAAAGACAATTTAATAGATGAGGAAGCAGCAAAAGCAGGAGCTGACCCAAAAGACTTGGAAGAAAAAATAGAAAAACTTGAAACAGCTCTGGATACGCTGCAGACTAGGTTTGCAAGGCTCTTGGCAGAATTCAGCTCATCTCAACAAAAGGTGAAGCAGAGACTTGCCAAAGTAGAAACCCGAGTGAAAAAATACGGTAGTGGCACTTTATCAATTGGAGAAGGAGCAGCTGAAAAACCTGAGGAGGAGAAAAAGCAGTAATGGAGTATTTGTATTTCCTCATTTATTGGAGAAAGTCGAGGCATGTGAAAGCCATAAATGTATGTAAATATGTGTGTGCATATATAGACACTATTATTTTTATATGAACTCAAGAGAATGGTTTTTAGCATTTTTAACCGAAGCAGTATTTTCTTGTAAATAGAACATTGTCACCTTCTTAGGGGGAGAATTTGGTCTGGCACTTGGGTACTTTTTTGTACTAGGAGTGGGTTTCTTAACAAGTCATGCTCAGAATGTCAATTATGTGTGGTACCTGTAGGTCTTGATACATTGTCTTGTACCACACATGTTGCGTTCAGAAGGCATTGCAGTTAAAGCAGGAGGAATTGCTCGTTTCTTTTCTAAGGGCTTAAAAAAATATTTCTAGCTCTACCTTGCTACCTGAGTAGCCAACTAAATGCATGGATACACAGCTGAGCTTCTCAAAACCTTTGGTCTTTCATAGCAAAGGCTCTGTGCACACAGTTGGACGATGAGCACGTAGCAGCACATCCCTGGGCTGTGTGGTGTAGCCCTGGGTGAAGTAGCGGTGGATGTTTTACGCCCTGAATGAGCTGGGCTCTGCACAAAGGACCATGCTGAGAGAGTAGCAATGCTCATTCACCTCCCTTCTGGCATGGACTGCTTTGTTTGGGGACAGAGTGGGAGATCCCCCCCCCTTTTTTTTTTCCTCCAGCCCAGCCCCATCAGCAGTGATCAGATCCACACTTGTAAGGGAGTCCCCAAAAGCTTGCTGGTGGAAGGCATCTGTGGCAATATGGTTTCACCAAATTGGGGAAGAGAAAAGGGGGCCCTAGTGCATGAAGTTTCTGTATGCAGGGTCTTGAGTGAATTGCCTTCCAGCAAGTGGGCTGTTCTGGAGTGAGGCTACCAAGAAACTACAGGGCAGGCAGGGCCAGGCTGTTCAGGCTGTTCCCCACAGCTTCTTTTCTCCCCCAGCAAGGTTTCTTATGAGGCAGGGAGAACAAGCCCTGCATTGCAAAGTCTTTCCTGCTACTAAGTCTGTATTTGCTTCCTTTTTATTTAATTTAATAATGTCTTCTCCTCCTTCTTTCACTGTTTAGTACCAGTGTTCTCTGAAATAGTTGCACTGCCATGTTTCCATTAGCTGGGGAGCTTGAAGGACACATGTGCTCTGGTCCTGCTGATAGAAGCCTAGAGGTGCTGGTTGCTTTTTTACTCACTACAGAGCGTTTGTCTCTGTCTACAGACTCACTGTGAGGTCAATACAGAGATCTGGTCCACTCAGCCTGCCATGACATTCAGGGCAGAATGGTTCTGTGAAGGTTTCTTATTCTGTCACACTGCAATGTCAGGATTGCCTCTTACACACACCTCAGCCTCCTCCACCCTGCTGCTTCCAGTTTTTCTGGACTTATCTCCCTCCCACTAAGGGGGATTGCACTAAAATTCTCCCACTAGGAAGATACTAGTTTTCAATTTTTTTTTTTGTACAGTATTTTTGTGTCATGTAGTTTTCCCTTGTGTTAGTTTTAGCCTTGGCTACCTTGTTGACTAAAGAAGAGTTGGGAATAAGAGGCTGTTCAGCATCTCTTGCATAGAGGCTGGATGCTCCATCTGCATCAGTTACTGCCATAGGCAGCACTCTTACCTTTAGTTCTCCTCAGCCTTGATTTAGGAGCCTTAACAGCATGGCCTGTGGGAAAATTGGTGAGAAACCCACTGAGAAGAGGGTGGTATAATCAGATGAAATGAAAAGAGGCAGTTGCTTTGCTAAAATTAGTAAAACTGCTCAGTGTTAAGCACTTGTCTCTGGGCAAGCAGCTGCCTCCTCCCTCCTGTTGCCACTTCTGAGCCTGGTGAGAGAGACAAATCTGACAGTGACCAAGGAATGGGGCTTTGCCAGCAGCACTGGCACAGGGACCAGCAGGTAGTAGATGTTGACACATGGCCCATGTCTAAACTCCTGTTATCATCAGACTAGAAGCCAACTAGAACTAGGTCCCCACAGTTCTAGGTTCCTACCTACAACATGGATTTGGTGTCTCTACCCAGGGAAGCAGTGGAGTCACCTTCCCTGGAGGTGTTAAAAAAAACTTTGGGACATGGCACATCAGGACATGCTTTAGTTGGCATGGTGATTTTGGGTTGACAGTTGGACTTGATGATCCTAGAGGTCTTTCCCAACCTTAATGATTCTATGATTTTAACTTTTCCAGCAGTTATAACAAGGGCTTTGTAAAATATGTCCAGCGGAGTCTGGAAGCTTTTGTCCTTCAGCTGAATCTTGTCCTTATTTTCTCCAAGGGCCTGAGACAAATGGGAGAGGTAAGAGAGGCTGCTTTTGGCAGAGGTCTAGTGTCCTCATCTCTGCACTGAGGCAGGCAGGGTTGAGGTGGGGCTGGGTGTTGGCTGGTTTCAGGGTACCACAGTACACACAGGCAGTGTGGTCACAGGCTGCTAAAATTGCAACCTTCACCTTGTAATGGAGGCCAGGACTGCACTTGCCCGTGGCTGTTGTGTTACTCAAACACCCATCTGGTAGGGATTTCATACTTACCTTCATGTTCTACATCAGTCATCATTCTCTGTAAATATCTAACCATCTACCCAACATACCACAGCTGTTCCAGCCTAAAAAAAAAAAAAGAGAGCTCTAAAGTATTATTTATATCAAATTTATATCTGTTAAAAAACAACAACCTCACAAACACAAGAATGCTTCTCCAGCTGATGGATCACAGCAGCTCAATCTATCAATTAAATACATTTGCTTTTCCATTTCCCATGCCTCTTGGTCTGGTTTTCATTTGCCAGAGAGAGTGCTATTTTGATGCTATTGGTTTCAGTTGCTTTGAAATATACAGCTTTTGGGATAATAAAATCACGTTGTTTGATGTTTGATGTCTTTCATCTCTCTTAAGATATTTTCCCTCCTCTTTAATATGGCTACAGCATGTACATTAAAAAATTTTGAGTAACGTCCAAGAAACTCTTGTTTTCTCTTATCCCCTCTGGATTTTAGCATTTCACCACAGACTTTGATCATGCAAATATTGCATGGACAGAAAAATCAGCTGAAGCTGAGATCTCAAGTGACAGAGAGCCAAGTGGGAATGGTGGTGTTCTCCTCTCATTGAAGGGCAGCTGGCACATGGCTTTGGTCCTGTGCCCAGTTTTGGCATCGTTTCTGTGTCCACAGATATTACAGGCACAAGAGCCTGGCCATCCATCCCCCTGCTCCCCAGCAGTGCCTCATGGGCCTCAGAGCCTGCCTGGTTCCTCGTGCCACTGCCACCTCTCTCCTCTCCTTCCCTTCCTCAGCTCCATGCAGAGCAGTGCAGCAGGGATGGTGCCTTATCCAGCAGCAATAAAACATTGGCAGCTTGCTTCTACTTTCATGTCCCACGCACCACTCCCCGCCAAGGCATCAGGCAGGACTTGGCATGGGATGGGATCTGATCCTTCCACCCCACCACGAGAGAAAGCAAGGAATGGGAAAGCTCGTACAGAGCATTAGAGAGTAGATTTAGGTTAGACATTAGGAAGAAATTCTTTACTGTGGGGTTGGGGAGACACTGGCACAGGTTGCCCAAGGAAATTGTGGCTGCCCCCTCCCTGACTGTGTTCAAGGCCAGGTTGGATGGGGCTGTGAGGAACCTGGTCTGGTGGGAGGTGTCCCTGCCCATGCAGGGGGTTTGTAACTAGATGATCTTTAACCTTCTAAACCAAACCATTCTATGAAATCTTTTATTTTAATTGGGAATAAATTAAATTAATTTTCCCTAATTTGAGTCAATTTTGTCTGTTAACTGGTAAGTGATCTTTCTGTTTTTAAATCGACCCATGAGCTTTCTCATCCTATAGTCTTCCTCTGGACTGCTGAAGAGAGGGAGTGAGAAAGCAGCTGGGTGGGTGTCTGGCAGCCAGCCAAGGCCAACCCATAACAACTGTATTTCTAAATACAAAGCTGAGTTCTAGTCCATTCTTAAAACTTAAAACTGTAAGCACCAGCTTTTATTGGCAGTTTTAGGATTGTAGGCCTCAGCTAGAGCTGACTCTCTGTGGTCCTGCAAAAGTTTACACACTTTCTCATCTCTACAGAGTTTTCCTGCTGGCTGACTGGGGATAGGGGAAAAAATGGGAATAGGAAAGCTCGTACAGAGCATTAGAGAGTAGATTCAGGTTAGACATTAGGAAGAAATTCTTTACTGTGGGGTTGGGGAGACACTGGCATGGGTTGCCTGGGGAGGCTGTGGATGCCTCATCCTTGGAAGTGTTCAGGGCCAGGCTGGATGGGGCTTTTAGCAATCTGGTCTAATGGAAGCTATGCCTGCCCATGGCAGGGGGTTGGAACTAGATAATGTAGTTCCAAAACCATTCTGTGAACATACACCCTGGGGTTATGGTTAGGGTAAAGCCCTGAAAGAGCAGACAGGGCTATAATGCTCACAGCACTCATTTCACAGAGGCACAGGAGCCAGTGCCAAAGCAGGGCAGCAGTGTTGCTCCAAGCTGCCTGGGCTGAGCCAGACACCTGATGGGTAAGGCCAGAGATGTTTGAACATCTGCTGCATGTGCAAAAGGAGGGTGAAGCTGGTGGCCCAGCACCTTCACGCTTCAGGTGCTGCTTGGAGTGAGCTTTCCCAGGGGAAGGGCCTTGAGCCACAAGCTCTGCTCCCTAAGGACAAGTGATTCAAGCCTTGCTGCTCTCTGAAGTGCTCCTGACAGACACAGCCCATTCTTTTCCCCTCATCCCCTACTACTTTAGTTACACAGTTTTTGCAGTAGAAAATTTCTCTTCTCTGGAAAATTCCATTAACCAGCCAACAGAAATGTTGGGGAGAGCACAAGAGCACGTGTATGTGTACGGACCCCTCACACAGAGTTGAGGGTTGGTGTTAGCTCGGCTGTGCAGCTCTTTCTGACAAAACAGCCCAGGGAAGGAAGACCCTGCATTTAATTTCTTGTTTTATCACAGGCATCTACTTGACAGTCACTTTATTCCTGCCAAATATTCATTAACATAAAACCACACAGGGCTCTGCTTTACAATAAGAAACAAACTGTTCATTTTGCTTCCCCCCCAAAAAAAGCACTAGGGCTTTCTCTGAGCTGGCCTGTACATTGCTCTTTTTGGAAAACATGTTTTTTCCTGCATGGCTGCTGAGGGGCAGGATGGGAAAGGGTTCCATAGGCCAAACCTTGTCCAGGTTGTCCAATGAGATAGTGCAGTCAGGCGGGCTAAAAAGTGCTGCTCTTCATCCAGATTTGGGAGATGACAGCATTTGTACTTGGCTTCAAAGTCCTCCAGCTCTTCTAGTGACATTTCAATCCTGGAACAGGCAGAAAGAATCAAACCCTTGTTTGCATAATTTAGCAATTCATAAAAAACCCTTTGTGCAACCCCAAGAGCAAAATGAATAATGCACTAAATGGATCTGGCAACTGCAGAGGCAGCTAAAGCACAAGATATCAGCTGTGGCAGCTTTCCCGAGGGAAGCCATCAATCCGGGAATCCCCCTTTACCCCTAGCACCATCCAGAACCCCAGCGGGATGCTCCCTGGGGGGTCCTTATGGGAAGCATGGGGGAGCCCCGCTGCCTCCAGTCTGCCTTGAGTGGAGGGAGAGGGAAACATATGCGAGGCCTGGGTATAAAAGCAGTCGAGCCTTTTGTTTCTGAAATGCAGATTTTGCAACCCTTTTCAGCTTGCAAATCAAAGGCCAAGGCTCTCTGCTGCCAACAGCTTCACTGTGGAAAATAAAATTCTGCCATTCTTTGTTTACAACCCTCCCTGCTCCACACCCTAAGAGCCGTGAAGGGGGAAGAGTCTCATTATTGAAGCACAACCGGTTTCTGCAACCTCAAGAGCAGGACAGCAGCACGTCCTCAGCTTCAAGGATAAACATAAACAAACATCAGCTTTACTCCAGAAACAGCAGCAGTTCACATGAAGAGCTTTTCTTCCTACTTGATGCTCTTTTAAGGTCTTTTCCAACCTGAATGATTCTCTGATTCACCAGCTTTACCAGTTCTGTTCAGCTTCTGTGGGGCCAGTGCAGGGCCCAGTGCCAATGGCTACAGCTCCCATGCCAAAGGCTCTCCTCACAGGAGGCTGAGGACACCACCCAGCTCTAACAGAGACCTCTCTGACTTCTGTTGATAAACTAGGGGCTGGCTACTGTCCCTAGAAAGAAAATTGATCCTATTCTGGCTGAACCAAGGATTGTTACTAAACCCAAAAGTGCAGAAACATGAAAACTTGCCTATTGTTTTTCTAAATGTTTGCATTGGTTGGTATCAACCAGTAACACAGAAAATCACAAAAGCACAACTGCATTCGAGTCTGATGGGCAGCTTGATGAACAGTTGTTCAGCTTTTTGTCTGTTTTTTGTTTCTGGCAGCTTCCTGTCAAGAATCCCCCACCATTCTGCTCTTCTTGCCAAGATTTATTTTCCCCCATTGCCCTGGAAGGGAAGCCATCCCCCAGCAGTCACTACACCCGAGTAGCCCCTCCAGATGGGTAGCACAGCCAGAACCATTGAGCACTACCTGCTTTTCCAGAGAAGGAGATACAGAAAGATGGAGATTTTTCTAGCACAGTTTGCCTCCAGGGCTGGTGAATCAAACTGACTGTGTTGCAAAAACCTCTTATTTTCAAGGAGAACCAATTGCCAGTTCCTCACTGGAGTACAAGTATTTTACAGGCACAACACTGCCAGATAATTCACTGAACAAGCTTCAGTGGGATTCCCTCTATTTTCATACTGTTTGCAGATTTAGATAATTTAAAGCAAGTCCTCAGGGCTGCTTGCTGACAGGTACTCATGCAATGCTCAGCAGAGGGAAGCCTCAAAGCAGTGGCTTTGGGCACTCCACAGCAAAGGAAGTGATCCAGAGGTGGTTTGTTTGGTTTTGGTTTTGTTTTTTTTTTTTAACGGATCTGATTACTGAAAACCCAGTGCCTACTCTTCATGCAGTAACACAGCGGCCTCTGACTACACAAGTTTGAAAGTTAGAGACAAGCTTGTCTGGCAACAAGAAGCTGCAGAGCTTTTCTTGGGAAGCGCCCGATGCCTTTGGGAACATGGCTGTTTCTACCACAGCTCATTTATCCTGTCAGCCACGGCCACGTTTCCCTGTGCATGGCTCAGACCAGAGTGCTGACAGAAAGGGTGAGGCTCCTGACCACCGGGTAGACTGACAAAGGAGCTGCCCCAAATAAAATGTTCTCAGTTGAGGGTTTCAAGGCTGACTGCTTCGGAAAGGTTTCAAACCTGCCCTAACCAAATGGCACCAGCCACAAACACTGAAGGAGGGTGAGCGTGATGAAGAGGAGAAACAGAAGAGCCCCAGGGCAGCTGATGGAAGTTCAAAGCTGCAGCCAAGAGCAGGGGTGACAGACCCATCCCCGGGGAGGGCAAAGCACCAAGCAGCTCAGCTTGCTGTCAGCAGGGAAGAGGCTGCTACAGAAGTGACACAGCAAGCTGGAGAAAGCAGACAGAGAAGCTCCTTTCTATCAGCCAGGCAGTTTTCTACACTTGATCAACACTTCAACTGTGGTGGGGCCCATGACAGACTGATGGGTGACAAGGACATCTCTAGGTCATCATCCTGCCCTTCCCCAGCCACTGCCATTGGGAGCAGCTTTGTGCAGCACAGCAGAGCTACCTCCTGTGTATGGCTTTCAGTCCTACACGGCTTCGCTCCTCCTTGTGTAGTGAGGGAGGGAAATTCCAAAGGAAACTCGGGTGAGGAGAGCACCTGGTGCTGCCATCAGCCACTGGGAGACTCCAGAGGTTGCAACCTGCTTTGTGATGGAAATTCCCAGAAAAAAGGTGCAAACCAGGGGAATAGGGCTGCTGGAGGCTCCCCCCTCGCAGGTGCTGAGAAGAAACTGCTGAAGTAGACTGTGCCACCCACACCCACAGCAGCAAGGCCTGGAGACAGCAGGCTGAGGACCACTGCTTTTACACCTTCAGCTTCCCCCATTCCAACCACTGGCCTGCAGCAGGGCAAGGCTGCTCAGAGCATTGGCTGTAGTCAACCCGCTGACCCTGCAGGAAAAGCCAAGAGCATGAAATAGAGAAAAAGGACTAAAAGCCATCCTTCTGAGGGAGGCAACAGCCTCAGAAACAGAAACAGAGTGCCAGGTCCAGCAAAACTTTCCTGGGGCTGACACACTATAAAGAGTTGCAGGTCTGGAGCAGGTTTGCCTCTGAAAGGCTCAAGGACCACCAGGCCTCTTTTGAAAGAAACTGTCCAAAGAGCAACTCTGTGTTTTTTTTTGAAAATATCTATATTGGCGAGAACAACATGTCACCTGCTTTATTTTAGGTGACTTGCCACAAAGTTCATAGTATAATCCATGCGCAGGTGAAAATTAAAATATGGTTGTTCCTGAGCTCTTTAGTGACAAACAAAAGCCTTCACCCTTTAAATGCTGATGCTGAATTCCTGCAGCCATGTGCTATAACATACCCTTAAACAGCACTATTCCTTCACTCCTAATGAAATCTGAAAAAATGTCCCCTTTGTACAGTACTAAAGATGACTCCTTCCAGCGTCTCTTGCGTTAGTATAATTTTGAAGGCACACAATGCTATAAAATAGATCAAACCCTGGTATCCCCTTTGCACCAAAGCTGGAGGCACCTTGGCTGTCTGCTAGGGTACACAAGGAAATGCTCAGAAACATTTGTCACTTGCCAAATGAGACCATGCCCAGATGCCCAAAATATTTTCTCATTAACGCTTTAAGGACACTCAGAGGAGAGCACCAGCACACTGGCATCAGATTGCTGCTACCTTTGGAAGAGTCCTCTGGCTCACTCATTTAAGTTTCTGAGGCAACTTTAGCAAAAACCTAAATTTGCTAAATGCTGCTGAAAGACTACATGAGGGTGAAAGACATGCCGGCTGGAGCCCCGGAAAAAAAAAATACCAAAACTTAAAATGGCATTTTCCCCACTTCGACTAAACTTTCAAGGAACAGAAGACTGACTGGAACTTCTGCAGGGCAGGAGAGCAGCCTGTGGCCTTCAGGATATACTGATTTTTAAACCTCAGAAACTGCTGCTGCTGGACAATTAACACATTCACAGCACTGCTAAGGAGATAAGGTTTCAACACCATGGCATTCTGGGGGAGGTGTTACACATTTAAACAGGAATTCTGTGAAAGATAACATACTTTCATCTTACCTGAAAAAGCCTCCTTGAAAAACAACTTATGCTTTATAAAGGTCAATACAATTCTGTATTATTTTTCTTAATGCTAGAAGAAGATAGAAAAAGCATATTTACAACATCAGTGCTTCAGCTAGAGAACTTTGTACTGCTATCCAGTTATGCAGTCTACCCAGCTTTTGGAACAGTATGAAAACCCCCCCACCATGAATCTTACACACTTGTGGGCTGGGAGTAACAACCATCAATAGCTACATCAGAATAAAAATGGATTCAGCTTAACAGTATTACACTATTGATGTAGTACATACCACACAGCATCTTCATCATCTGGTTCATAATTGTAACAAAAGTACCTGAAGGCACTTGGCAAATCTTTTTCTCACCACCTCCAGCAAGAGAGGCCCCAAACCTGAAGAAATGGGCAAGTAATTTTGTCAGCCACCCTACTGAGAAGCCACGGTGTCTTGTGTTCTCCTCTTCAAGGACATGCAATGAGATGAACGTTCAGGCACGCCCCAAGTGCCACTTCGAGATCAAAGACCAGAAGGCAGCCAGCACCTCTCTGGCCCCAGCAAGTTCCAGTCCTTTCATCCAATGCAATGTCTTGCATTGGCTTGGGTTCAAGAGGGGGAACACGGCTGGAGCCCATGTCACAGTTCACTTCAGGAGAGTTTTACGTACCTGTAATCCTTCAACTGTGCTGTGCTACAACATTTTGTCATCAAATAATTGAATATCCAATTTAGCAAAGTAAGGGAGTCACTTGTTTTCTCTTTCACTGAACCGTGGTGAAAAAAGGTCACTGTTTTATTCAGCATCATAGTTACATAACAGTTGTCTGTTTCTATTACTAGAAAGAATTTATTAAAATAGTCCTGAAAGCCATCTTTTCTTTCTCCCACGATTTCAAAACTACGCCTTGTAATGCCAATTCCACGGAGTCACGGGGTTTGATCGCTAGCAGGCAGGGACAGCAATTGTCAAGGCACAAGCTCAGCTCTGCACATCCACTGTGGCTTGCATTATGTCTTATGAAAGAGATATGCCAGGTACATCTTCACTTAAAAACGCATAATCCCTTCATCACATATTGCAACAGGAGAAATTAACATTGAACACAGACTACGAAAGGTAAAGGATTTATTTCTGATATGATTGGTAGAATTAAATTAAAAACCTACTGAATACTTTATGTAGTAGATGAACATAACCTTAGTACTTACTAACAGTTTATTTAATGGTTGGAAGTGTACAACATGAAGTAGGCCTTACGTTTAATATTGTTCAATTTTGCTTAGTTAGATGAGATTAAAATACACTAGTCATCCCTTTAGATTGTTGCAACACTGATCATGTGCCTTGATAAGTAGGAACAACGATTCATTAAATAAATGGTGATGACATAACAGGTAGGGAAGACTTTGGATTGTCTATTTAAAATGTCAACATAATAGGCAATTAAGAATAAAACTTCATTTTAAGTGCACTTCCACATGCTTTCTTTATAATATAGCAAAAACTTCCTATCTTTTTTCTTCCAAACACTTCACTCCCTACTCTAAAGCTGTTCGGTTGAAAATGCACTTTCCCCAGTAAACTTCTTTTTAAAAAAAGTAACTAAAATTTCTACCCTTTCATATGCTAAGAAATGTTTCCTAATTAAAAACACAGTTTATTACAAGACATGTGAAGACAACATATAGTGAAATGAATTTTAATTGTGCTGTGACTAAAGTAAAGTTCTCAAGGCTGCAGTTTAACATTCCAAGTTCTCCCTTCCATCTTTATTGATTCTTAAGATTTTGCACAGAAACTCTTTGGGGGCTAGAACAGCAGTAATTGCATCACACTGTTTTCCAAGACTTCAAGTTTCAAAAGCAAACTCTTCAAAAAGTACAGTTCTTGATTTGATTAGATACAGGGACAAAAATATAGCACATACTTGAAGGTTACATGGTCTACAAATGATGGCAATATTTTCCTTGGGAGAGTACAGTTTGTTTTCTTGTAAATACTCAAAAAGGCTCAACTTCAAGCAGTAATAAACACAAGCAAAAGTGATTTAACCCTTAAAATAAATATTCAGGAAAACCTCTCTGTACATACAAGTGAAAGAATATGTTAACACTTTCACGCTAAAAGAAAAAATAAAGATTTTTGTTCATATAAGCAGCTGAAATCTGCTGTTCCAGCCCAATGCCCCCAGTAAAGAAGGGAGGCACAAACACAGGTGACTACTGTAGCTCACTATCTTATGGCCTTTTTGGAGAGGGACATCATCACCATCATTTTTTAAATCCCTTTTGTCATAATTATTACAGCATGCCAAATCCTTTGGCATATGTGATGGCCTTCAATAATCTTTCTTTAAGCTTTTCTTTGCTTGAGTACTCCGGAAGCAAAAGTACATTAAAGCATGTGTGAGATGTAGGTAATCTGTGGGGAAAAGAAAACAAAGAAAGAATTCAGATCTGGGAACACAGAGTACCTGCAAGAAATGCATCACTATTGCACAAATCCCGAAGAATTAACTCAGAGAGAAACTACTTTGCTTGAAGATTCAAATTTCAGATTTAACTTAGTTCATAAATTAAAACCCCAGAATTTACTTCCAATTATAAACAAAGAAGGAAAACACAGAGGGTTGTTTTTTTTTTTACCTCTCTGTATCTGGGCCATTTTTGGCTATGATCATCTTTAGCTTTCCAAGTCCTCCCACAGGGGCTCTGTCTGTGCCTGTTGTAAACTGTAAGAAGAGTCTTTTCTGTTCATCTGTAAATGAATGGACTATTTCCCAGAATTCTCTGTCAAGGAAAATAAAAAAAATAAGTAAACAAAAAACTTTGATACAAGTGAAACATTCAAAATGAACTGAACTTTGGAGGTTTAGTAATGCCAGTCATCTTAACATCAAATTGAGAAGTTTCTTTCAAAACCCCAAGCTAACAGTAATGTATTTAGCAATCACTGACATTTAAAGGTAGAAATCAAAATTATCATCAAAACGCTGCACTTTAACTCTATTTAGATGTTAATTTAACTGATAAAGGATAAATATTTGCAGATCACTTATTATTCCTTTTTCCTAATGAATTGTACTGGTTCCACTACACTGTTTGTTTTCTACCACTTTCTTAAATGTCACAGTAAAGACATGCAGACGCTGTTAAAGGTTTCCTACCCTAGCAGGAACAATTTAAATAGTTCTCAAAGTCTAGAGGACTGAAGATGCACATTTCTCTGGCCTTCAGAGTACTCCAGTCAAAGGGGACAGGAAACTAACACATGAAAAACATTTTTCCTCTTTAAAAACCTTGAGTTTACTTGATTTCTAATTAAAGTTCTACACATGCAACCTATTCAAACAACTCAGTGACTCAATCAACTTGTGATTTTAAATTTTTTTTTAATAAACAAAAGCAGAGCAGTTGTGATTTGCTGAAACAGCCCTGTTTATACCACATATTATTTACTATATGGCACAAAAGAAAGAAAAAAACCCAGAGAAAACTATCTTTTAAGCTTCACAAAGTTCACTAACAGCTACAGGCAATGCTTATACTATCCACACTCTAAGTGACAGTATTTGACTGAAATGAAATTATACATAAGACACTTGCATCTCTAGTACCACAAAAATACTAAATCTTACAACATTAAATTCATTGTGAAGAAAGAGGAATGTAAAAAGGTTTTAATCTTTCAGAAATTAGAAAAAATTACCTAATAATAAGAGAGTCTCTTGTATAGCCACCATCATATTCTGTAGTTTCTTCTAGTGCTTGAAAATCTAAATTCTGTAAGAAGATGACATTTTTTTAAAATGACCACTAATTATATACTTAGGATAAAAAAAGCACCTCTTTTTCTGGTGTACATTCAGAATTCTTACCCTACTTCCACAAATAAGTAATTCAATTTCCTCTGGTCTAAATAAATATTTCAAAGGAGATTCATTGGTCACCATGTGGAATCCTCTCCGAAAGGCCTTGAACTGCTTCTCTACTGATTTATTGAGTATATAGTCAGCATACAGATTGACAAATTCCTGTAAGAAAACAATCCCAAAAACCCTTAGGACTTTGACACATGCCACATGAAGTATTTTTCAAAACACAAGATCTCAAAATACATTTAATTCTATAATTCTACATAGATTATTTGGATCAGCTTCTACTCAGCAATAACAAAGAGCAAGTCTCACATACTTCTCAACAGTGTCAAACACCATGACCAGAAGCTATGTATACATTTATCAATGTTTTCTTTAGAAGTGTTTTCTGCTTACAACTACGTGATGATATGGGAATTTTAAAAGGCTTTTAAAACTGAAATTATAAATGAGACGAAATCCTTATGGAGTGCTACATAATTGTGCACAGAGTATCTAAAAATTACAGATTATGTTAAAAAATTGGAGTGTACCTTTCTATTTTCATTCGTAATGGGAATTTTATCACCGTTTTCCTTTAAATCATGCATCATTGGATTGCCAAAGAGATCCGTATGAGATATTTGAAACGTTATCATCATGTCATCTTCCACACTTCCTTCATACTCCAGTAAATCTCTCAAACTCTGGTAAAGAACCTAACAGAATACATGGCTCATAAATAAATTTCAACAGACATCACTGAGCAATACCAGAAGACATGAAATCATCGGCCTTGTTGTTACATTTTATGACATAAGACACCTAGGATCTTCCATAACAGTCCAAACACAGGTGTATTAAGCTCAGTGTTCATAAAAATAACCAAGAGCAGGCATTAAGAAAAGAGAAACAATCACAGCAATGAGTGACAACTCCCTTAGAAGAGCCTACCAGTACCAAGGAATCCTCCTAAATGAGATGGTCAGACCTGTAGCTCAAGAGCCACTGATCACCACCTCCTCTAAATTCTTTTGAAACTGTATTTGATTCCCACATCCAAAAAATGTTATGTTAGTATGATGAGCACAAATGTGTTAAAATCAAAGAAAATGCTGCGGTTTAGATCAGATAAAGTTCAAGCAGCAGGCTTTCATCTCCTACATTTGATTCAAAAAAGCAAACTAGGAAGTAAACTTGAAGCTACATGGATACAGCAGTCATTAAAGTAGGAAAACATTTATGCACAAAACCAAAAACAGAAACAAAACCAAACAACAACAACACAAGTTGAATTACAAGAAGGGCAAGTGTAAAGTCTTGCATCTGGGAAAGAACAACCCCAGGTACCTGTATAGTCTGGGGACTGAGCTGCTGGAGAGCAGCATGGGGGAAAGGGCCCTGGGGGTGCTGGTGGATGGAAGGATGACCATGAGCCAACAATGTGTCCTGGTGGCCAAGAAGGCCAATGGCATCCTGGGGTGCATCAGAAGGGGGGTGGTTAGTAGGTCAAGAGAGGTTCTTCTGCCCCTCTACTCTGCCCTGGTGAGGCCACATCTGGAATACTATGTCTAGTTCTGGGCCCCTCAGTTCTCTCAGTTCCAGACTGCTTGGAACTTCCAGAAGGAACTGCTTGAAGAGTCCAGCACAGAGCAATCAAGATGATGAAAGGGAGTGGAACACCTCACTTTTGAGGAAAGGCTGAGGGAGCTGGGGCTCTTCAGCTTGGATAAGAGGAGAATGAGGGGTGTCCTCATCTATGTTTATAAATATGCACAGGGTGAGCACCACAAGGACAGAATCAAGCTTTTCTCAGGGGTGACTAACAATAGGACAAAGGGCAATGGTTATAAACTGGAGTACAGGCAGTTCTGTGTAAATAAAAGGAAGAGTTTTTTCACTGTGAGGGTGACAGAGCACTGGCCCAGGGAGGTTGTGGAGTCTCCTTTCCTGGAGATTCAAAGCACATACGGACTCATTCCTGTGTGACCTGCTGTAGGTGACATTGCTCTGGCGGGGGTTTGGACTCGATCTTTCAAGGTCCCTTCCAAGCCCTAACTTCCCGTGATTCTGTGATTTGAAGTTAGCTCAGAATTTGCCAAGTGGAATCTGAAATTACCTGGACGAGTCTGCTCTGCTCAAGGGAGCAAGAAGCCTTCCTCCCTGACATGACTTAGGAAGCCCAAGAATCTCTCAAGAAATCAAAGGCTATGCAGAAAACACCAATGTGTTTTGGATAATGTTTGGCTCAGACAGAGATGCAGGACTTGTGAATGCAAAGTGGAGGTAAAAGCAACAACAACAACAACTGAGCAACCGTATTTTTCTAGGGAAGCAGAAGTAATGAATTTTCTCTTCAAAGTTTTAACTGTTGAAAGTTTATATGTAAGCCTCATCCTCATTATCTGTATTCATTTCTTCCACAGCACCTTTAAAAATATCTTGTCTTGAAAGTGACTGAACTTGGAACTGCTGGTGATGAGGGCTGGAGAACACCTTATCCTCCAGACTCTGTAGCACTAGGCAAAATATTTGCAGGTTTGACTACTACAAGTTTAATTTATGGTTCAAGAAACCCAGAAGTAAGAGTTTTAGTGGTATGAGATTACATAAGTTTAAAAAAAGGATTATTTTAAAATAAAAAGTCAGCGTGTTGGAGAAGAAACTTAAGAGTAGGAGAGGAAAATTAAAAAATGCCCTGACTGCCTTGTTCCACAGAAATCAATCCACTTTTTTAATCATAAAAAATGTTGTGTAAGTAGTAGAAATTAAGACACTGGGAGCAGTGTGTACTTCTCAACATCATTTTCAAGAGAAAGCGGTCAAAGCTGGCATGCTATTGTATGGAGCCATCCAAAACTGGACTGGATAACCTATTTTTTGACTACCCATGCCTAATTTTCTGATTAGACAAAAGTAAAAGGAAACTTCAAAAAAAATGTATCACTTTTAAATAACTGAAGATTTTGCATAACGGGTTATGAGAAGAGAAACATCCCACTGTTTGAAATGAAGCATGCTATTAACTCATAGTAGCTACCATGAGGGAAGCTGCCTCAGATCTTTGAAGATGGAGCAGGCCCAAGACATCCTGAACACGGGCTTCTATGTTTCATCCATTAAAGCACACACACAGCTTAGTGGTTTTGTACAACCACTGGTTGGGGAGGGGAAAGATGGACACTGATCACTGCTCCCAAACCAAGGGGATATTAAGGAACTGCTTCATCTGTCTTTTGCTTTCAACAAGACAGTTTAGTATGAGCATCAAACCTTTGCATGTCTACTGTTACTTTCACAGTTTTTATAGAAATCTACTTCTACAAATACATATAAACAGCTCAATTTTAGAATTATTTGGGAAGATTAATATTAATAACAGTTTATGCTTAGCAGGCCATAGTGATATAAAGCACTTTTGACAATATGTAAAAAAAAAAAAACAAAACAAAAAAAACCACAAAAAAGCCCAAAGCTTTTCTGATAACCAACCCTATTTGTTAACCTGACAATTCTTCCTTTTCCAAACCAGATGTAGTAAGAGGTTCTCCTTATGAATTTTAAAAATATAGACTCCTCACACAAGCCACTGGTTATTTCACTTCCACTTCTGACAGCCATCTTGTGTTTAACTTATATCTAGATCAAGTTATTGCATGAAAATGCATTAATAAACTCAAAGAACATCATGAACTTACAGGATGAGAGTCTGCCAGATCACGGAAAGTTCCTTTTTTGCCCATCAGCTTCCTGTAGACAACCATGGGAAAATGTACATCCAGTATACAGTTATTGTAAATAGCCAGACCCAGTACTATGCCAATCAGTGTAAATTGCCCCTCAGTTTCAAAAGAGGACGGATTAAACCAAAACAGTTTTGTAGATTCATCATATGTGAACATTCCTGTAAAAAAATGATGTTGAACAATTATGGTTACATTTCAATGAAAATGACACAGAAAACATACCACTAAACCCAACAGAATGCCTTTAAAACATATTTAACTTAACATTAGGCCAAATTTAATTGCACATAAAAGCTACTTACCTTAGGGTAACTGGAGCTTCTCAAAACACTGTTACTCACATTACCACTAAAAGCAGGCAGGGGATCTGCCATACAACACCCTGCAATGCCTGCTGAAGCTGTAGGTACACAGCCTGTCACCCCCTTCCACTGCTGAGGAAGCAGCAGCACATTGTATTTATCAAAGTTACCATCTATGTTGACAACAGTGCAAGAATAGAACATGAATCAAAAATGATGTGGAGGAAATGATCCTGAAGAACTCCAATTATTATAAAGTGAGAGCCATTGCAGAAGAACTCCAATTACAACCAAATGACAGCCACTCCTCAGAGGCCATTCCAGACCAGTTCCAGCAAAAGAACAGGACCAGGTGCCACCCTACTACTGAACTGGAACCTATGATGATGGAGCAAGGATTAACCATCATATGTGATCTCAAAGTTTGATGCTCAACAGATTTGGTACTTGACTAAGTTCACTGTTGATGCAGCAATGCCATACATCTGAACTATTGATTCAAAAGCAGGGGCTGCAATTTTAACAGCTTGACACTGCTGAAAGGGAGAGGTTTTGCTTTGTTTCCCTATCCCTTCACCTGATTCACCTGATTCAACCAGTTTCCTACCAAGTTCCCAAGCTTACCACCTTCACAGACGGCTTCAACAAATAAAGCACATAAAGAAGTAGGTAAGAAAGTGCAGACAAGAGAAGGGCAGAGTCCTTTACCCTCTTAGATGTAATGAGCCAATAGATTAGCTCTTGTTTATAAAACCATTTTGTGTAAAGGCTAAAAACTATTTAAATGAGTCCCAAAGTAAAGTAAATTGCTTATCAGATTAGAAAACAAAGAAAGATAAATGCAAACCCCATAGACTTCAGGGAACAAAGACAGACCACCCCAGACCAATACAGTCCCAGTGACCTGTTACTTGTACTTCCAAGTCTCAAGATTTCCAGACAGAACCTAAGGAAAAGTGTCCAGGCTCCTTCCTCCCAACACACCAGAAGTTAGATGCATGTGGTGAAGAACATAAATCCTTGTGGCAAATGTAGTTCACCTTTTCAGCTCTTAAAAGTTACACTTATTTACAGTGTACAGCCATGTACAAACTAATTACAAAGCCACATGAACAGACTCAGAAAATTACACATAATACTGAAAATAAGATGTTACCTTCATCCAAGAGATAAAGTCTGAATTCTCATTCTATGTAAGGAAATGAACTGCTAACTCAGACACTGGCTAATTTCCAAAATTGAATATTATTTATGTGGGAAAGGTGCTAGGAGAGGGTCAGCTATTTGGAAGCACACAAATTGACACTTCAGGTAAGGTAAATCAGAAATACATGAGCAACACAAGAATGTACAGGAGAATCATTAAATAGAAGCCTGTATTCTATTTTCTGAATTGGCTTCAGGAACTTCTGAATTACTGCCACAATAAAAGCAAGGAGTTATACTTTTTGGAAGATGAGGGAAGAGCAGACCAGTCAAAATAAGCAACTCCAGCAAATGTCTATTAATGAAGGACTAACAGTTTACCCAGAACCGTACCTGGGAACACTTTAATGTGAAACAGAATCCTTTATTTACTGACCAAAATTTAGACTATAGTACATTAATATAATAAAATACCAGGAGAAACTGAAGGGGAAAACAATTTTATAGTGTTTCTAGGAATTTTATATGGAGTTATTCCTTCTTCACTTTTACTCTGGTGACTGATGGACATATATCTAATATTTTGTCTGAGTTATTGTCTCCGAGTAAAAAAATAAGGTAGTTTAAAATGAAAAGACTTGAAATATGATGGCAAATAAACTGTTACAGCAGTAAACATCACTTCACAGATACTTATCAGAGGACAGTAATTTTAAATTCCATTTAAAGGATTTCCCTTTTTTTCTCTGGTAAACAACATGTATACAAATCAACTAAAGTCACACTTGGTAATTATGGTGTGTGAACTGCGTATTAACAGGCATAAAGGAAAAGACTGAACATAAGCTACGTTTTCTGCTTTTACCTATTTATGCCAAAACCCAGTAAATGCCCTTTTTTCCCCAAAGTTGATGTGAGGACAAAAAAACGTACGTATTTTTTTGTATTGTATTTTGAAAACAGAACTAAGATTTAAAACATTCATGCACATCTAATCTATTACCCATCTTTACACAGAGAAAGCTTATATGTGCTGGATGGATCTCGGATGAATCAGACTTCAAATACTAAATAGGAGCATTTCAATATAGTAACCCCACACTTCTGTTTAGATAAACTCAGGTCAAAAATCTTTTTTTGCATTGGAAATGCAACTTTGTCAAAGCACTGAGACTTCCTTATTTGTCTTATTTTAATTTATTTCTTTGCTAACTCAGATCTAAATCTCTCAGTTTTCCAAGATTTGCTTATGGATCTGTATTATTTTTTAAAAGAACTGGCTTGTGTATGATGAAGGGCAAGTGCCAAGGTTCAGATTCTGTTGCCAATTTTGGGGACTTCCTCTTAAACCCTGTCTAAATGTGTCTCTGCATTTCTTCCAGTTTTCTAAGATATGAAATAAGATCAACAGTTTCTGCTTTTAAAAGAGTTCAATGAATTCAAATTCACTTGTGGCCATAAGCTGTTGAGCTTCTTTAAAGGAAGCCATTACAGGAACTGCAATGTATTATACTATGAAATTAATATAGGAACCTGGTAGGTTTCATTTCTATTCTAACACAAAGTATTCATAACATTTTAAAAGATTTCAATCTTTCCAGAGCAGCAGCAAAGTTGCATATTAAAAGCAGCACCTAAAAAGATGCAAGCATAAAAGACTGGCACAGGTAGCAAAGAAAAAGGTAGTAAGATGGAAATTGGACACAAATACAAGATCCTGGCTTTGATCTAACAAAATCCTCCTAGTTCTCAACTAACTCCAATCAAATTTGACATTATTTCCACACTTTGGATCTGTATCCATGTAATGAAACCATTAGAAGACCTCAGATGTTTTAAGCTGTAGGAAGGGAAGGAAACAACTCAAACCCCACCATAGCCCTACTCTGGTTTTACTGCAGCAGCTCTTCCTATTTGGTTTTATTACTAATTCTAGAAGCTAATCACAAAGTAAAGTGAGGAGAAAGATGCAAGTACAAAGAAAGGAGCCCTACAAAGAAACACTTGACTACTGATTTATATCTCAAGCAGCAATCACAGCTTTCACTAACTACACAGTTATTCTTTTCATCATTCAGAGGATGACTGATGATGACACAGTGAGCCTCAATGGCTCAAGTACTCTCACAATCACCAAAAAATGCGGAGAGCTTCAGAGAGAAGCAGCAGGTGTAGAAAGACACTGTATAAACACAGAACAGGTTGGAATGGATCTTGAAAAATTATACGATCTAACTTTTCAATGGAAAACCCTGCCAAATTAGTAGATTACTAGAATACATACCAATATCTGGATTGAAGATTTCTTCCACAACCAGTTGAAAAAATTCTTTGGAAACACCTCCTTCATCTACCCCTTGTTCTCCTTCAAATTCAACATACAATTGCTTCTTCAAGTCTGCAGGATTTTCCATGGCAATCATCTCTAGCTATTGAGTGAACACACAGAAGTATTTCATTAGTAAATCTGTTTACTAGAAGAGTCACTTTAGTGTCAATTAGTGAAATCAAGCTACCCTCCAAACTTAAGAAGGAAGCAAGGATAAATCACAACAGCAAAATACCAGAAACCAATGGCAATGCTAAATTACTCTAAGCATATATTAGAATTGGGGATTAACACAGCAAAAAACTTACCACAGATCTGATAGCCTATTAGGTCTGTTAGCCTTCTCCATTTCTATCCTTTTAAGCACTTATTTAAAATAACAGCATTGTGTTGCATAAAATCACAGAAAACAGTATGAAAACAGGGCGTATTACTAAGATAATTAAATTCATCTGACAATGAAAAGAATGCAGTCTGATCTACACGTTTGAAAACAAGTGGTTTTGTGAAGGGATTACACAGCTATGTTTTCAGAGCCTTCATGTGATGATTTACAGTGGAAGACCGAAGACAAGCCTTTGACTAAGAGCTGCATCTCACAGAGAACTGGGGAAAAAAACAAATACACAAAAACCTCAAAACTGAAATAGTAAGACACCAATACTACCATCAAATCAATCCCCTTCCCTCTTGGTCCTAATGAGTAAGTCTCAGAAATCTCCTGCTGTTATTTCTTCAATGCCTTTAAACAAATCTATTATACTGCTTCCAAAAAAGTGAAAATTCTGTTAAAGGTCAAATAAAAGTCATAATATTTCACAGGAAAGGTTTTCCTCTCTCTATAAAGGCCAATACAGGTCTTTCACTTTCTTCCAACAAAATTATGCCCTTTCAGTAAATCAAAAGTTATGCAACAACACTTTGCAGATGGTAAGAAATATGCTGCTTAAAAGCATAAACATAATGACTAAACCTGTATAGCATGATTACATTAAAGATACCTATGTGTCAAATAAAACTCAACAGCAGAAAAGTAGGGCACAGATGGACCTGTCCATTCCTCTACCAAGACCATATTACTGGTGAGTTTTGCCTCTATTCTGGGCTAATGCAAACTGTACTTAGCAGCAGGTATCCGTAACATGCTGAACCATTTTCCTCCATTTCAATATTTACCCCACCTTATCCACACACACACATACCAAACAGGAATAAAACAGAATAAGGGCAGAAATAGTGATACCATCAACTCATAAAATGACACCACCAGTGAGATACTTTCTCTCTTAGAATCTGTCAAGTCAGCCAGGGATGTTGCAAGCACCACACCAGGGGTAGACAGCTGACAGAACTAAAGTGGTTGGAGTATTGGGTTTCAAGACTTTGAAACTCCTCATGCAGAAGGAGCATGTGGAAGAAGAATTGCACTACTTGCTCAGTGTAAGTCCATAACAAAAAAAGGCTGTTAAAAAAAAAAAAAAAAAAGGAAGTAAATCATGAAGACCTCAATAATGAGATTATCTGGTTAAGATATAGATTAAATTATAATCTTATCTGGAAAATTTCATATTACAGAATTAGAGAATGATACGGATTGGAAGGGACTTCTGGAGATCATAGAGTCCAACCCCCCCATCCCTCCTGAAGCATTTGGTATGCTATTACCTATCATTTACAGTGAATTTGCCCCTAAGGAGACTAAGATTTATTCTCTGAAATGCACTGTTTTATCGAAAATACTTCTGCAGCAAAATCATGTTGCAGTTTCCCTCTGTCCCGTTAGCATTCGCATCCCATCCTTCCCATAACAGTGTAGTTTTGCATCTTGCCTTTCATGTAAATTTTAAAATTACACATCTTACAGAAGTGCAAAAAAATTTTGTTCCAGAACAGGAGGCCAACGGAGTTTAAGTCATGGTCAAAACACAACAGAGACTTTTTAAAAACAGAAGCAGGATTTCTTTTAAGACTGTAACTATTTGTTATACGTTTAAGATGGACAGACAAGTTCTCTTACTTGAATCCCTTCCACTTAAAACTGGCACTAATATTACCTTGCTGTTATTTTTTTTCCCCCTAAGCTGTGAGTTTGGTGGCTTTGTAAAACTTACTACTAGCAATTTGCTGTTTTGCAAGTTTTATGAATTTTGATTTGAGGAAAGTATTCTCTGCATTTTTGGGGGGACAGCAACCCTTTGTAATACTGTAAGTGCACTCTTGTGTCATAGAAATACACTTATATTAAGCAGACTGATGATATTTATACATATAAAGCAGTAAAAAAATACAAATCCAAGTTATTTTTTGCCTGAGAACTATGCTGCAACGAGTAGTCTAAAAGAAAAGAACTAGAAAATGGGGAAGGAAACACTTTTAATTGAGCAATGATGGCTGGGCAGACTGGAAGGCTGTGCTGATGTCAGAGAGGATGTCAGATAAAGAATTACCAAAGAAACAGTACTTTGAGTCAGATCCTTGTTTCTTCAAGTAGCTTCTATAACCAGGACCAAGCTAAGCTGCTCAAGTGAAGGTTGCAAATTTAGCTGCTCCTTTGAGCACCCCATGTCTCTCATCACTGCTGCATCACAAGAAAAGAGCAGCTCAGTGGAAAACACAGCATTAGTCACAATACTGGAGAAACACGGAATTTTAATAAAAAACCCTGCAGTAGTATTTCTACAGCAAGAAGTATGAACTTCAGTTTAAAGCTGTTTGGGATTGGTTTTTGTTTGGTTGCTTTTTGTTTTGTTTTTGTTTTTTCTTTTAATAATAAGAGCTACCCTAATTGTGTCCACACAGATGACACTACATAAACCAGAACATTGTGTGCAAGTGAATTCCTGAAGTTTTATAAGTCAGTAAGTTTTCCTTCATGACAGCTTGACTGGCCAGGCAGATGAAGTCATAGTTACATTTTCCAGGGACTTCTCTGGAAGCATGTGTGTAGTATGTCTGAAGCAGTAGCATAAAAACTAAGTATCTACAAATTGATGCTGCAAAGCTGCAAGCTGAGATACAATGAAGATTATCTACATTTTGTTGGCTGAAACATGATTTTGAGCACAAACTTGAAAGACTGTATGATTTACTTTGCTTACAGAACAACACTGTGCTTTCCTGAGAGACTGGAATCTTCTGTTGGATGATAAAAACTGACAGCATTTAAAAGCTGAACATGACATCAGTTTGGTTACCTTCCTAGAGTTGATACTAACTGAAAGAGTCTCTATGCAGTTAAGAAAAAAACATTCCCTTAAGTTCTAGCAATGTAACATAAAAGTTATCTTAAGGGAGCAGCAGGAAGAGTTTCCATGCTAAAAGACAAATATGACACAAATACAACTAATATAAGTTTGAAAGTACCAGTGACACATCATGACATTAAGTCAATTAGTACATTTACTGCAAAATTGCATGTGAAGGTGTCTTGGATTAGAGCAGTGGTGTTTTGGAAGCAGGCACGGGGCACAAAGGGGTGGCTCCTGTGAGAGGCTGCTGGAAGCTCCCAATCCGTGTTCTGCCTCTGAGCAATCCCAGAGCAAAGACACCAAGGTCAGTGAGGAAGGAGGGGGAAAGGTGCCCGAGCAGAGATTTCCCCACAGCCCCTGGTGAGATGGCAGCTCTGCCCTGCAGCCCAGGGAGGAGCGCGGTGGGGCAGTCCCTGAGGGACCACAGTGGGGTAAATGTGGATTTGTAGCCCCTGAAGTGTCACAGGTGAAGCAGCAGCCTGTGTAGGATCATGGAGAGGGTCAGATGTGGATCTGCAGCGGTGTAGGAGGTGCCAGAGGAGGTGACTGCTCCCGCAGCAGCCGTGACTCTGTGTGCAGGCCGGGCGGGAGCAGTCTGTGCCTGAGGGACTGCACCTGTGGGAGGGACTCATGGCCCAGGGGTTCCTGAAGGACTCTGCCGGGAGAGGGACCCCGCCTTGGAGCAGGGGAAGGCTGTGAGGAGTCCTCCCCCTGAGGAGGAAGGAGCGGCAGAAACAGCGTGTGGGGAACTGACCCTAAACCCCCCCTGCCCCTCCCTGTGCCCTGAGGGGGAGGCGGCAGGGAAGGGACCCGGGACCGGGGAGAAGGGAGGGGTGGAGGGGGGAAGGTGTTAATATCTGGCCGTGTTTTCTGTTTCGCCCTGTAGATTAATTTTTTTGTTTCGTTTGGTTTGTTTTTTTTTTCCCCCTCAAGTTGAACCTGTTTTTTTGCCTGTTATCATAATTAGGGAATCAAAACCTCCTTATCCTAGACTCAATTCACAAGCTTTTAGGGGGATTTTCTCCTTCCTGTACCACATAGGGGACAGAAGCTGAACGAGCTGTGGACTGGCTGATACCAGCTGGGCCTAAACAGTGACACAAAGAATACTTGAAGTGACTTAGAAGCAACCTGTCAAGCTGTACTTTATGGTTAATGCATACATCACAGACAGACATATTCTGCAGACAACCAAGACACACGAGTGCTGAAATTATCAACTGAACTCACATAAACACCGATTTACAGAATATCAGGTTGAAAAGGACCCCAAGCATCATCTGGTCCAACCCTGCTAATATTGCTGTTTATATGATATGTCTCAGCACCCTGAGCTGACTTAAAAATTAAAATGACTTTTAAAAAAAAGCTGGCTTAAAACTTAAAATTACTTTAAAAAAAAGCTGACTTAAAATGGGGGAATGCACCACTTCCCCTGGGACCATTCCAATGTCTGACTGTTCTCACAGTGAAAAATGAGCCTATGAGAATGTCTGGGCTCCTGGAGTACTTTGCTGGGTAATGTATTATGTTCATGTGGCACTTAAGATTTTTGCTCATTAATATATTTAGCAGTCATTTACAAGCAGGAGAGGTGTGCTGCCTGCCAGCCCTCTGCATTCAATGTAAAATTCGTCCAAGTAAGTTTCTAATCAGCAAGCACTTATCAGAAAGACTCTGGTGGAGTCCAACACATTTTCACTTGCAGAACCCATGTGTCATAATTCACGCTTCAAATTACTGATATCTGAGAATAAATTCAACATAAAATCTGAACAGAAAAGTAAACTGAGAGGAAGGGGATGAAAAAAAAACAGCTAGGGAACAAAAAGGCTGAAAGTTTTTAAGGATAAACTTCCTTTCAGTACTACCACATTCAGGTAACTTGAGTCAGCAGGAGTACAGTTCACTTCTCAGAAGAAACCTGTCTGACACAAGAAAGTATGTTAACTAACTGCTTACGAGAATTGCAAACTCAGCTGCCAACTCTCAAAATGTAAGGGTTCCTTAATAAAAGTGGGGACTAGCACTCTTCTATTTGCAACTCCACTACCCAGGTGACATTTCAGACTAACATACATTAAAAAAAGCATGGAGTATGTATTAATATAAAGAAAGCATGTTTCATTAAGCCCATTTCAATAAAAAAATTAAAAATAGGTTCTGATGCATGCTTCTTTACTTACATGTAAAGAAACCAAATAAAGAATGTATAAAGAAAATGTTTGCTTAGATACGTTTCTTCCAGGTGAAGTACAAAAAAGCCTCTTAATTATCAGCTTTAAATAATCAATTCCTTCAAAGGTATTTAAAAGATACTGCTTCAAATCATCAGTAAAAGACAAAATCCTACAGTTACTAAAACTCAAAAACCCCCACTTACTGGTGCTGATATTAACTTTAATGAAGCGCAAAAAGTGATCTGTAAAATTACAAGTCCTTAAAATTAAAATATTAGATATTGGTAAGAAAAAAACTCTGATGATAACTTAATCATCTTGGTTAATTTGCCAAGTCCTTTACTTAGTCTACTTTGAGACAAATTATGAAGGTGATCAGTTTATTTGCTTGAAAAATATCCAGCATGAATAAAGAAAATACAAGCAAGACTTTCTCAACCTAATTTTCATCAATGTTTTCTGAAAATGCTTTCATCATGAAATTATCAGTTAATGCATATATAGTAAAAAAAGTCTGCAGTGGTTGTTCTGTAAAGACACAGATCTAATAACCTAGGTACATAATTACTTGCCAGTCAAACAAGTCAATAAATACTAAACACACAGAAGTAAAAACTGCAATACAAGAGTATTACTTACCTTTAATTTAAGCATGTTTGGAAACATTTTGTCACCGAGCATATCTAATAATACACTTTTACTATTGAAGACTATTGTCTTGGTAAGGGCTGACAATTTTCAATGAGACTCTTCCAAAGCACAGTACTGCACTCAAACCCACAACAATAACAGAAGCAAACTCATACATCATATTTTTCACTTAGGTTTGATGCAGTGAATGCTACTACAAAAACACACAATACCCATCTTTGACCTCAAGTTCCAACTTTGACTACAATCATAGATGCAAGTCACTTTAAGGATTAGGACATGAAAATGACCAATCATAGGCCAACCAGGAAATGGAAAAAACCAGTGAAATTTACAAAGGAAAAAACTTTCAGCCTGTTACAGAAAGTACTGGTTCAGTAAAGCAAGCAACTCTTAAGCAGATCAGGCATCCACTACAGAAACTGCACACTGGCAGTGTGGAACAGTATTTTCCCTATGATAGTTTTCCAGTACCAGCAGACTTGCAGTTTAGAGACTTTGAAGTTTGTGTGTAGGTCACATCAAAGTGCCTATAATGTCCATTAGCTTTTGATGGCTCTTCCTTTTATAGCTCTGGGCAATGATAGCTGTAACTTTTAGGCACACTGTGGAAAAAAAATGTGTCCTTTTCCTTCCTGATAATATAACTGGGTACTACCAGTTGAAAAAAAATCACTATTTCAGCTTCTCCATGAGCTCTTTTATGACCTCTCTGAAGAGAGGCTGAATTCTCCAAATATATTCCTAATATAACCTTTAAAATGAGAAGAAACAAACAAAAGAGTCAAAGGCACATCGTTGTGTGAAGAGACATTGTCTTGTTTCATTGACTCCTTTCTTGCACTTCCCCCAGTAGTACTCAAAATCTCTTCCTTGAACACTGATACTTCATGTCATCAGTTAAAACCCAACAATAAAAGGTAATAATGTAACCACTACATATATTTATAACAGTTTTCTCTAAGTCCACACTATCTCACAACAGCTACTTTGTTGTACCTCTTCAAAATGGCATTTACTGCACCCTTTCTCCAGCTAGGACAGAGTCTTCATTTACCTCCATTTTACTGAATATAATCTGCTTTTTACTTCTGAGAAGTGCCTGGTCAGCACTTGCTCTCATTGACAAACAGGCTCAAGGGTATTTGAATTTAGAACAATTTCATCTTTTATCCTTTCTTTTCTCTCCCAGAATAAAAAGCTTAAAATTCTTCTTGTCAGGGCTTTGATGGAGTCAGATCACCATAATTTAGCATGTTCTGACAGCTTAAATGAACAGCCATAAGAGGATCCATGGCAACTGCCCAGGCATGTACTTGCAGACTGCTAGGCTGTGCAAGGGCTGCTGCAAGCCCATCAAAATTTAAATTAGCATATCTGATCTTAATCTGATTCAAAATACCTACATTTTCAACAGACCAAAAGCATGCAGAGTGATGACTGCTGTGGCCCTGCAGTGATAAAGCAGCAGCACCAACTGGATATTGCCCATGAGCTTTCTCAGCAACACTAAACATATTTTTCATCCTCAAAGATTTCAGCTTCCTTTCACAATACGCAAGATGTGGAAGAATGCCTTTTCTCATACTTACAAATTTTCTTACCCCTCACTAGCATGAGGAGAAAGGGCTGCTTTCTCTCTGCTGGAATTGACATAAAAATTCACATCTCCCTAAAACTAGCTCTTACCCTCTTCTAGTCCATCCTCTAAAGGATGTAAAAATACAGTACTGTCCCTTCCCTTTTATCAGTATTTATGTATCCAAAGCTGAACAGTCAAGGAAATAAACTTTTTACATTCATATGGCATAACTGGACAGAACTGCCTAATGGGTAGTGAAATTAAAAAGTGTAGTCTTAAATAAGAAAACTGGTACACAGTTGGCTTTCATCTCAAAGTAGCATGTTTCTCATTTGCCTAATATTTAGTTTACTGACAGAAGCAATTTCTGCATTGCAATTTTATTTTTCTTATTGGTACCCGAGATAAAGGTTTTCTCTGATAAGCCAGAATACCACCAATTCCCATGAAGCAGCTAACCCATCTGGAAATTCAGCAGAATAGAGAGGAAAAAAAAAAAAAAAAAAAAAAAAAAAAAAAAAAAAAAAAAAAAATCAATGTGGGAGCTCATTTAGGGCTCTCACAATCGACCTTCAGCAGCAGTTAAAGTCATCAAATTTAACTAGAAGTAAAAGCTGGGTTGAGAGGCAAAAAGAGGTTCCTTCCCCAGAGAGGAAGTGTTCTCCAAACATCTGACTGGCTCTTCAGTAACAAGCTTAAAGCCATGGTTAAATTTAAAATTTTGCAAACGTTGCGACTGAATAACAGAACACAGAAAAGTGACCTTCTGAAATAAATCCATAAATGAAAACCAGTGCAGAATCTGTTAAGAGGGAATAAAAACCATTTGACACTTCAAAACATCCAAGTCTGCAACCACTCTGAGAAGAAGCGGTCCTGCTTAACATACCAACCTTCAGCAGAACGCTCAGAATTCAAACTTATTACAGGAAAGCTATTTGAGTTTTTTTTTCTAGAGGAAATTAGTATATAAAACACTGCACTCACAGTCCTTTCCAATTACTCGAAGCCCACGTAGCTTGCCCCAGTCAGCACCCACAAACCTAAGCTCCATGTTGCTTTGTAACTTACCCGGACGAGCGCATCATCTATGATGTGATCACGTCTGACTTTAAGCCGCAGGTAAGGGTTGAGCTGCTGCCCTTGCACTAAGCTGTAGAGCACAGTTATGCGTCTTTCACTGTACATCCGGATCCTATTGTCATAATACAATCCCAGGTTCTTGGTGACAGCATTCAATATGAAGGGACAGGTCATAAAAGAGAATTTATTTTCTGTTTCTACTTTGAAGAAAGTGTAGTCTTTGTCCATTTCTAGAACGTCATTCAGTGGTTCATTAATAAATTCTTCAAAAGGGATAAGTGGTTTTCTGCAGTCTATAGTTTTAACACCAAGTTCAGTTTCCAGTGGGTCCACTCGAGGACCTTTTTTATTTCTTCTTTCCTCGCCCAACAGCTCTTGAAGAGTTAGTTCACTTGATTCTGGGATGGGTTCTTCGTCTTCCTCTTCGTTATGATCTGTATCCACATCCCCTCCTACTACATTTGCATAGTAAACCATTTTCAAGCACTTTGAAGCAGCAACAACAGCATCATCATCATTCACAAGGTTACGACTATTGAACTCATTGCTTATGACTTTGTAAGTAATAAGCTGCTGAAATGTTTCCATCATTCTCCGAATTTGGTCAGCTCTGTACTTAGACCACAATCTGACCAGTTTTGCTTGAGCTGCAAGGGGTAGTTTGCTCATTGCTTTGCAAAACAATGGTAGAGCCATTTCCAGATATTCTGGGCTATGAAGATTGCCATTCTCCATAACAATTATAAACAAATTCAGATAGTTAGGATCCCGAGAGTACACATTATGGTAAGTCAAGTCACATTCCACATTAGGTGACAAGTACACAAGTGCATTTAAAAAGGCAGTTTCTATTTTTTCATTAGAAAGTAATCTATCATAGACCCGTCTGACTGCTTCAATATCTACGGATACTTCATCCGGACCTAGTTTTTGGAGGTTATTATCTCCTTGTGTGTTATCACCTATTCTTGATGATGAAGATGATGATGCGCCTGAATCTTCTTCCATAGCAGCAGCCGAACAGGCAGCTTTTTCCTTTTCATCTTCATCTTTGTCTTCATCCTTTCCTTGAAGAGACTTGAGCTCCTCCTTGGTGTGCTGCTTGGCTTTTCGGAAACTCTGTACCAATGCTTCAGCACTAGAAAACACTCTTCCAATCACCCGGATTAAAGGGGAATAATCCTCTTTCTCTCTACATAGTTCAAGAATTTCATATATCTTGTCTTCTGTTAGAAAAGTCACATCTATAAAAGATAAAGTTTAAATTTTAGTCACATAAAACTAAAATACTTCTAATTTGTTCTACTGAAGAAATCTAATATCATCATTAACACTGTAAGAAGAAGTGTCAAGTGTTGGGTAAATTCAATGTACTTTACAGTTTCATTAGCATGAAGAATCACTATTTAATTTACTATTTTAATTTAATTGTGTAAAATATTTATTCGTGGATGTCAACTGGAGAACATGCTAAATGGTAAAACTGTTTTGCAGCCAATGAACTATGTTTGGTAGCTAACAGTACTGTATTGTCTAAACAAGAGCAACTAAATCAATCAGTAAGGTGTTTAAACTTAATAAGACTTAATTATTAATGCCAAGTGACAATACATTTCTATCCAAATCTGCTCAGTCAATGAACAAGTCATTAAACTAAAAAAAAACCTGAACTATAAACCTCTTCAAACATTGGACATGCATATGGACTTCACACACTTCCTTAAAAACAGATCTTGATTCAATAGTTTGTTTCTGTGAATACTGATTGGAATATATGATTGCTTATTTCTATTTTAATGCTTTCTGCATCTGTTTTTATATTAAACCACTGCTTGAAAATCCTCCCAAAAAAGCCCAATACATGCTCAGTAATTTATGCTGCCTTTTAAATTAGACACAATTGGGCATTTGAGTTATTTGTTAAGCCTGACTGAAATAAGCAACTTCAAGTTCACTCATCAACATTCTATTCAGGTGAATGAGCTGCTTTACACACATCATCTGCATGGACTCAAAACACCTGCCTGCCACCTCCCCCCCAAATTCCCAATATGAAATAAGTAATTTGGTGGTCTGTGTTATTTGAAATCTTCCTCTTAAGAGAAGAAGAAAACATTATTTATAGCTTTTTATTTCTCAAACAAAACCCACAGATGCTTTCACACCAGGTGATGATTTAGGATTACATGATCAGACCCTGAAAAGTGGGTCTAGTTTAAGCAGATTCTTCTGAACCAACACATAATTTAGAACTAAAGCACAGTCTTTTCAATTGCACCTCTAGAGATCTAAAAAACATACATCACAGCACTACAGTCCTCAATAGTGCAGAAAGAAGGAAGCATATTATTTTAATAAAGATAGCTATATGCTAAACTTTTTGAAATGTGATTGCCTTGACCAGCATTCATTCCAAGCAGTAACTAAATGAAAAATACAAACTAAATAATGCAAAGATAGACAACATATTGGTTTTTGCAGACATCCTCAAGACATCTTTAGAGCATGTACAACTCAGGAAAGAGTAAGCTTATATCATGCTACTGAGGTTGACTTCCAGCCAATCTGAAGACAAATGAAAAAGCTTCAAAACTAAAATCCATCCTGTTAAAACAATAACAGCATTGAAAATACTATGAAAAGATTCAAGCTTAGGGCAACACTTCCTATTTTTATCTGCAGTAGTGCATGCTCAAGAAACAAGCTTATCTAAATGAAATTTACTTGCTGATACAGATACTGTTCCACAACATAGCTCCTCAAAATGAGGACCACAGACTCAAGTTTACCGACTCTGCGCTGCAGGTGATTCATAGCACAAAAATTATAAGCAATAGCTGACAATTAACAATATAACACATTTCAGATTTCCCTACCTACAACAGCAATTTCTAGTCATTCTTTTAAAGGCTTTAGCATTTCAGGAACTAATCATGTGCTATTTCTAGTTAAAATACTTAGTATTACCATTAGGCATTTTCAAAACAGTTTGCAAGTCATATCCTTTACAGCAGTAAGAACAGCTGGAGAAAAAAAAAACCAAAACCCAAGCTTTCTTCTAACTCAAGACAATTTTAGCTGACTTGTGTCTTGAGTGCGTGAGCTTTTACATGCCTATGGTCCTCAAGTGATACTGCAAAGTAAACATACTTCCTCCCAGACACTGTTTTCAGTAATGTTCCATGACAAATTTGTACATGAATTCAAGCTTTAGAAGTGATCCTTGTCAGTGAAAGAAGACTGTATGTGATTTATATATATTGCAAAAACCAGACTCTTTACTTAGCAAACATTGTCTTTTCATTATTTCTTACTGAAGCTTTAACAGTGAGATGACTTATGACAACTGACCTTCTCTGTTCCCAATTTATTTTCTGTAAATCACACTTGAAAATAGCTCCCACGGTAATTATACCACTGATTTTGAAATATTTGTCTCTATATATAGACTACACTTGTAATCCATGCCTTTTGTAAATTTCCTTCCTCTTTCTGGACTTCCATCTAAGATACTACTGAGATGCTGCTGATGTCCTTCAGATATATTTTTCCTTACGGGTAACAGTCTTAGGGCTTAGCACTACAGAGAAGTAACTTAAATAATTCTGAAGGGCATTTATTTCTATTAATTTAGAACTTGCAATCCTATGTCAAGCATAAAAGCCAGCTGCACATCCTTTTCCCTGGCTTTCTTAAACTACACTTTTCCCCATTACTGTTGCTGTAGATGGACCTTAAAAAAATTTCAGGTGCAAGATTCTTCAGACATCATCTAATTCCAAAGGTAACTAAGTCACAGATGGGATTTAAGAACACATTAATGCTCTCTGTCCATACTGCTACAAAGACAATTCAATACTTGTGATGTTGCAACAGGTGCTTTATGCAACAGCCTATCTCTGGAGATAGGTTGAGGAGAGACAGATTTCTGTCTTGGGGAGAGAGGATGGTAGGGCTGGAGAGAAGAAGGAAAATTGTGCACATGCACACCACCATTACAAACACACAAAACCAAGGGACAGATCACCAAGCAGACCTAAGGTGCCTCTTGCTCATCTAACACTACACACTGTGTTCCCCCCTAACCTCTCTCTCTACTGTTTGCTTCCTGGCTTGCTCAGATCACAAACGCATTGGGGACAAATTTATTCTACACTGATGCAGTTCTTGGCTGGAGCATATAGGGTCCCTTATAAAACAGTACTATGTTTTGTTGTTGGGTGTGTAGGGCTTTTTAAGTCTTTGCTGTAAACAGTTTGCCTTTCTTTAGCTAAAGTGAATGACTGTGAACTTCTATGTTTATACCACTTATTACAACAATACTTACCCAACGTCTATGCAAAGGTTAATGGCTTGGATTTCATTTAGCTTGTCAATTCTGTTTGCACAACAGGTTTTGGCAACAACTAAAATTATTCTTGTAGTATCTATTTCCTATTCTAGAGAGTTAGAAAAGCTAAAGAGAAGTTAGGGAAGACATTCAGAACAGTATTACATTTTCATACACTGTCTTAGTAATCACTTTCCTTAAACTTTTTTAAGCTTGGCAGATGTATTTATCTGTTCAATTCCTAAACACACAATCTGGAATTAGTTAAAGTGTAACGTTTATAGCTTGTTAGCTACAGAAGAGTTAACAAAATTTTCAAAACTAAAGCAGAGATACAGCAGAATTTATACTCTTCCTATTTGCAAAACCAGTAAATCTCAGAAACCAACAAATGCACATGGATTTAAAGAGATGTGGTACAGATTCAGATTTGGAATCTGTGTTCAGCATTAATCCAGCCATTTTTCAGAATCCATAGTAATATGTTTGATTGCTCAATATCGTATTTTACTTAAGTAAGCAGAACACCACCTGAATGAATTCTGTAGGCTTATACTCATACATATTAGAAGTGCTTTATTTTAGGAAATTCTAAAATAACATCTTACCTTTAAAGTCATCTCTTGGGCCTTGCATTTCTTTCTTGTTCATTTTTCTGTCAGTGCAGGAATTATTATGGGCACCTTTGGAATTGTTTTCTAGGTAAGCTGAGCTCGTTCCTTTCTTGGAGGGATGAGGATCACAGAGTTTTGCATTAATCTTATAAAGCTCGAGGGCCTTAATGGCTGCTGCATTGTTATCCATACGGAGAAAAGTTGGACAGGAAGCACAAAATTCATTCGTGCAGGCTTCATTTCCACAGCCCTCAGTTAACTGGTGGTAGTAGCGCTCTATTAGATGCTTTGCAGCTGCTCGCTTCCTGTAGCAAACATTCAAACAGTAAGTACAAGGATTAGTAGAGCTTTCACATACAAAGCTCATTCGAAAGCATCAGCAAGGCAGAGATTAGTCAGGCACTGAAACACAAGATTTCTGTGTCAGAGAGGACACATCAGGAGATTTTTTTTTTTTTCAAATGCAGGATTCTCATCTTGACAAATGAAAATATATTTAACACACAATTTCATTTGGGGTCCTATGTCAGTGAAAGGCAAATCCTATTAATGCACATTTTTCATCTTTATGTTCTAGTTATACAGCAGACAAAATCTTGTTCAGTTCTGAAAAATCTCGGTTGCCACTGAAAAAGAGAGCAATTTAGGTGTAAAGCAAGGCTGCAAGTCAAACAGAATTGTTTCTCATATAGGTGACTGAGTCTGATGTATAGTACTGAGGTATGGTTGACACTGACAGAGGGAAATTGGCATGAAATACCAATGAGCCAGGCATTTATTTATTTATTAATATTATCAATACTACATCAAGAGAAGATTAACTCTTTAATATCTAAACCATTTTTTAAACAAGATTGCAGATAACTAAGTTATCAGATATTTAGTCTATTTAAATGTGCAGGAAAAATATCTGTTGGTTAATTACACTTATTACAAAACCATGATTACAGATGACCTCAAGCTTGACTATCTCTCTCTTCAGCTTAATAAGGTAAAAGGTTACTTAAAGGTAATTGCGAAATCTTCCCTTTTCTCCTGCAATTATACATGGCAAGCATGTATTTTGAAGACTTACAACTGTATTGCTATACAAGTCAATATGCTCAGCACTATAAACACACACACAAACATAAGAAAGTTTAACTGGCAAATTGTAACGACATCACAGACCTTTACAGAAACACACAAATGGTAAAGAAATCACTGGAAAGCTGCAGGGAACTGGGACAGAAGAAGCTGCATGCACCACCAAGAGTACCACATTTGATCACTTTTTGGAAAGAAACCCCCCAACCTACACTTCATTGAAAAAAACAAGTTCTTAATGAAAAATATCAACTCAGAAACATTTGAAGTATTTTCATTAGGTGTAACATGCAGGCTTTTTATCTAACTTCTGTGACACAGTACTAAAAAGAGAAGAACATAGGAAGTAAGATTTTAATCAAAACTTGTGATATTAACTTCAAGTTGCCTTTTCCCATGTTGATGCATGCACCAATTCTGCACAGAACAAGCACTTGAGAATTTAAGTGGTAGACCCACTGGTACTACTCATCACATGCTGCACCCAGCTGTTAATACTGTCTGGATAAGTATCAATGTTTCAATGCAGATGCTTCAGAAGAGAAAAGCAACTATAGAGATGTATAATATTCAGGAGTAACACCTTTGCTCCTTGCTTTTCACCCTTCAAGGTCTCATGATCCTAGAGAAGAAAACATTTCTTTACAAAGAAAACCATTACGACAATGTCTACCTGACCTTCCATATTCCCCAGTGCATTCCAGAACAAAAAATGGAAGAGAAAGGTTTTCCTGGCACTCTGAGGTGAGGTGGAAGACCATAAAAAATAATTAAGCAGCATCAGCAATACCATCAAAACAGCTACTGCAGAAAGAAAAAAAAAATAGCTCTATCTTGATGCAAAGAGAGAGTTCTAGCCTTTTCAATTTTTATACGAAGTCTTAGGAAAACCTGCTTCTCAACACAGAGAAAAAAAAATGTTCTTTGATCCTCTCTTTCATACTTCAGCTTTCAGTAGAGGTTTAAAAAACAAAACAAAACACTATTTTAATACAGCTTAGACCACTGCATGATTTCACAGACATCTATTTCTGAATGCCAAGATTCCATGCATTAATCATTCTTGACTTTCAATCATTCCAAACCTTCAGATTTAGAATATGAAATACTGTTAAATATTGAATTTTTACACCTGAGCATGGTCACCTGTCTCACCAACATGCTGCTTCTGCACTTCTATGCATTACTACCTTGATGTCTTCATTAAAGGTCTTTCCAACAATTTGAAACTTACTGTTCCTTAAATTTTCCTCCCTCTCTCACTGACCATATTTTCCACAGAGCACACAAAATGAAGTTTATTTCATATACACATCATTTTTAACTCTATCCTTCCTTACTGCCTTTTCCTTCCATCTTATTTCACTGCTGCAGTCTGCATGTAGACTACAAGGTTTTTTGCATTAATTTTCTGACCTGTGTAATACACCTACAAATCTTATATGGATTACTTCTCACAGCTGTCCTAAGTGTACGTAGGTAAGGTGTGTATGTATTTATTTACCTAAAGCCTCTGGAGCTCTTATTGAGATTGAATATATAGTGAAGAAAGGAACTGTTTCCAAACTGGAGATGCGTCAGAGGCATGCAAACCTTTCTAGCTGAGGTAACATCTAGTCTGAGTAACAGTATTTCAATGAATAAACACTGATATATTAACACCACATTTTTTGACATTAATGCTCCATTTCAATCAAGTCATATCTGAGATGCCAGGAGACAAAGCTAAGTGCAGCCTTGTCTCTGACAGTTAACTTCTGAAGGACTCGAGATTTTTCTGATATTTAGCTACTGATTACTTCTCAAACTGCGCCATGCAGACAATAAGACTACACTTTCATTTTGAGTCATGGCCACAGACTCAAGTCCTGCGAAATTCTATTAGAGACAGAAGGTTCACCTGAGAGTTAGCTTTTTTTTTTTTTTTTTTTAATCAGCCATGGAGGCAAACAATACAATATACAACAGTACTAGAATATGTTATTTGAGTTTCCCCCCACTTCTACACAGTGGCTCTTCTGCAGATTTTTGACATAGCCTCTGGTAAATTAAGTAAATACAACTTCCACTTAGGTGGAAGCCTAAAATGAGGGTACAGACTTAAGAAGGTAGAACAGCACGTACTGAGCCTTCCTCAAGAGCTACCCATACCGAGTCCATCCATGAAAGCGCTTTACAGAGGCTGCAGTTCTGAGAAAGCCAATGTGTGATACTGCAGAATAAGACAGTAGGATATTACAGACCAGATTCCCACTGGGGTACTTGAGCAATTACTGTCACTGTCCAGTGCCAACAGCCAAAATTTCCTGTATTATTCAGGAAAAAAAAAAAGTAGCCTACCTTCTGTGTTCTCTAGAGGCGAAAACTTGATTTCTTTCTATATTCCCTTGCTCATTTAATATGCAGAAAACTTAAGTTCTTAGCCTGAGGTGTTCAAACTGGTTTATCAAGTGAGGTAACACAACCCCCCCCCTCTATTCTTGGCTTACACTAGGCAGTGAAGACTGCAGTTCTCTTTATGTTCCTATGTGGGGATCTAGTGATGAGTACATCAGCATACAGACACTTTCTAGGGCAGCTAAGGTTGCAGTGGCTGCCTTGCATGTATGTTTGCAAAGATTCACACTGTTGTTACACATCCAGATATGAAACTGCACTGATGTGGTTGCTGCTGTAAGCATTTCACAGACTATCACCAGACATATCCCTAAGGCTTAAGGGTAACTTCCACCATACTGGGCCTTGTATAACCTCAAAGAAGATGCACTACTCAAGCAAGGAGGAGAGGCACCTAAAATAGAAGTCATCTCCCTTCCCCCAAATCATACAATTTTGCAAGCACATTTTTCTGTTTAAAAATACATCAGTATTCACTAACTTAAGGTTGCAGTACTTAAACAACTTTACACTTTTTAATTGTTCTTTGGCTAATAAAAAGCCAAATAATAACCACTTTGTGTTTGTGACTTAAATGCTTCTAGAAGTGTGGAGTATCACTAGATACATGCACCATTGAGACACTGCACTTCTAGATAGGTGCCCTAGGTTGCATTTTCAGCTGTAAAGTAATTTTTGAATGTCTAAAACACACCAAAAAAGGAGTAGAATGCACTGGTTCAAGTGTTTCTAAGTAACAGCATCTACTTTGCATTTCCTTAATATCTTAAACCAAATACAGAGAAAAGCCATATAGAAGAAACACTTGTTAAAAAAAAAAAAAATTAAAAAAATCAGATCTTTAAACTTGTAAAGAACTTTAGAAAAATCTGAAGCATACAATCCTTGAGGGAAAAGAATTTTCACCCACTTCAAAACTTGCTTTAATTTTAAAATATCTGCATAAATGCAGCATTACCTAAGTTTCAGAAATATGTATGAAGGTTTCACACTTGTCTGGAACTGCAAGTTTGAAATGACATATTTCTCAATAGTTTCAGTTTGGGATACAAATTATTTCTACACAGAAGTCTCACATTGCTCCAAGACGGCCAATTTCAGTAAGTGGAAATTCACTAAAATGTTACATTTTAACAAAACTGTTAAGAATTCAGAAATCCCCAAAATCTTCAGAAGCTGTTTTCTTTCTTAGTGAAAAAAACCCACAACCCTAGAAAAGTATTAGTGTACATCAAAACTAGTGGAAAACTTATGTTTTGATTTTGGATAGAAAAAATAAAAACCGCCAGGCTTTGTAGCCCTAATAGTGAAATAACTTTGATTTTATGTCTTAACATACAGGAAAATAAGGAGACTTACACCCCTGCAACAATTATACTTGGCTGTGGAAACAAAATGACCAGCACATCAAAAGCTGTTAAAGGAAAAAAAGGAGTGAGTCGGAGGGACTTCTTTGTCAAGTTAAATACTGCTTCCTGAGAGTTTCTGTTTCCAACCTTGCATATTGATTTCCTGCTTCTATCTAGTTAGAGTGAGAACAGCAGTGCTAGAGAAGACAAGCTTCCAGTAAAAGCACTGCCCACACAGATCCTTCCGAAGTGGCCTGCACATCCCCTGCCAAATGGCTCCACCCGGATCTGGAGCCCATCCCTCTGTTCCAGAAGTGTTGTAACAGCTTTTGCCTGCCTCAGGCACTGGCACCCAAGCAAAAACACATCTGCAAATGCACACCGAGCTCATGTTTTCCAACCTCCTTCTTTCCAGCGTGGTGGGTCCCAATGCTGGGGTGCAGACTGTGTGTGAGCTCCCTTGGAGCACACTGGCTTCACCTAAAAGGCCTCCTCCAGCACCATTTATTCCAGATCCTCCGTGCCTTTGGGGAACACCATGTGCCAACAAAGTCAGGCACAGCACTTCCTCAGGCAGGATAAATCAGAGAACAGAAGAGATGTCCTGGCTTTATGGAGCAATGCAGAAAGACAGCCAGAGAGAGGGTCAAGAACACAGTCACTATGTCTCTCTTAATAATGTCTCACAGACAAATTACCTTGCTGACCTCATATTAGAAAAACATCCTTCATTACTGCCCCTTCCTCTTCAGGCTATTAGCTCCAGGACTCTACAGAGAATGTCACTCCACAGATCAAATGTTTTCACACCCTGGGTCCTATCTGTCCTTCTTGAGCAGGCATGCAGTGCCCTGTCACCTATGCAATTCCCTTCAACATATTCCAACCGAAAAAATCAGAGATGAATAATGCATCAATTATGCATACTTTAAAACCAAATGATTTCAGTAAAAATACTCATCTTCCCCCATCCTTCCTCAATCCCCAAACATTACAGGCCTTATGTCATTAAATAAGTGATTATGGGCAAACAATTATTAGGCAATTATTATAAGGAATCAACATATGTAATGAGCATAGTCATACTTGACTCTTTTAAATACTATGCTCACATTTAGAGAATCAGTGCCTTTTGAAAAGGCAGAGAGAACCATAGCCTTTATTTTTTAAAAAAGCCCATATATTTACCTAACTGAAAAGAAAATAAAAATTTACTGCTGGAATAGACTTAGTAATAAGTTTAGGAATGACAAAAAAACCTACAACACTTTTTGAACAATTTTGGTTTTTTCAATATTTTAAATAAAAAGTATACAGTCGTCATCAGCTGTTAAACTTACAAAGAATAATCACATCTAACTACACAATACATTTCAACAGTTCCACAAATTTTGTTTTAAATTATCAAGTAAGTAGTCCTAAACTCAAATATTCTGTACTAGCTCTAAGGCTACCATAAGACTAGCTTTTCTTCTCTGGAAAGAAATGAAATTACAGGAACGCCACATACTTGCAGGAATTCTTTGATTTGTGTTTTTTTATTCAGGAAAAACTCAAAGATTAAGCAAAATACAGATTCTTTAGTAGCTTCCATGATGTTTTCCATTGGTTAAAGAAGGCCTTGCACTCAAGCAAGTACAACTAAACTTAACATTGTACTCTACTGAACAAGCTTAAATTTGTAAAGTACCAAATTTTTGCACTGTATTACAATCAGCAGCCCCATCAAAGAAAGGAGATTAGTACCAGCACTGCAGTGATACAGCAAAAGATACAGAGAGCAACTTGGAGGCACTGATTTCAACTGTCTAATTCTAGACTGCTGGAGTGTTTCTGTAGAAGGCATGGTAAGAGACAAAAATACTGCTGCAAGAAGATGACTGACCACTGCAACATATAAGACTGATCTCCAGAGATGAAAATGCTGATCTCCTACTCTCCTTGTACAGCTTGAAGAGGATCAGTAAGCCAAAGAGACAACCACACATCTCTATCAAAGTCTGTAGAAAGCCCAGAACACTTAAAGTTGGGTTTCCATGGTAGCACTTTCAGTATGCCCTCATTCTGCATGACACTGTCTGAGAAGGATGACCATGATCACACAGAAACTAAGTGCAAATGACATGGATAATAAGACAGCTGAGTTTCCAGTTCAAGAACAGTCTAGCAGTTGTGGATTAGACAGTTCCAAAGAGACGTATCACATCCTTAAGCTTTTTGTGTGTCTTTAAATGGTAAATTTACAGCATCCTCCAAGCTTCATGGGAACCAAGGTCTATAATATGTTTGCTTCAGTTATGTTTTCTGCTTCGAAATCGGGAATTCCATTTTTTTCAAATCACTATAAAATTTAGTCAACTTATCTTACTGCACTTTCTCTTGGAAGCAAAGTTAGAATAGAACTTAATTGTAACTTAAATAACTGTGAAATTTAAGAAAGTAATATTTTTTTAGTTGAGTCAATGCAGTCTTATTAACTGGTGAAGTCTCCTCAAGGGAATCACTGTCTGCCTAAATGATGTGTTTCAAGAGGCTCCAAGAATTTTAAAATTCATCCTAGGAAGATCACAGTGTAATGCAGTACAAGGCTACAGATATACATAAGATCATTCTTGCATCTTTTCTTTCCAAGAATAACAATAAAACAAGCAGAAAGTGCCAGAAAAATACCTATTCATGGCAATGCTTGATATAGAGGCCATGATTAACATGTCCCACAGTTATATTATGCAAACCCACTAGGTGTTTTCAACTATGAGGGAAGTAATTCAAGGCATTCTGTGCCTAGAAAGTACTAGAATGGCATCTGAAACGATGTATCATGATACATTAAGTCTTCTACAGTTACTATATATGCAATGGTTACAATTACGAGGCTCCCGCAGATTATTTTTGTGGTTTTTTGAAGGGAAACAAACCCACCATCAAATCTACTCCACTGCAAAGTGTCTATACATCAGATATAACTGCAAGAACTCTTGGAATGGGGTGCTGGTGTGTGTGTTCAACAAGTTCAATGACATAAAAAAAGAGACAGAGGTTTGAAACTTGCAATGCATCCCATCTCCCATCCTCAAACCAGAAAGATGAAAGCACAGAAAACCATTCTGGCAGAATACCCACACCTTTGCCTCAATATTTGACAACATGCAATACACAGAGTGAAAATACACGAACTGATTAGAAGACAAGCTATTGTTAAACTATTAAAAATCATATCATTTAGTGCTAAAGATGTTTAAAGAAAGTTATACTAATTAAAGATGAAAATTAATGCAGCCTTGTGCCAGGAGCAGACAAAATGCTGATTTTAAAATTTCAAAGAGTTGAATGAATGTTAAGGAAAAAAAGAATCCTAACTCTGAGCTAGCACCAATATGTTCATCTTGCATAGAGACAGAGTTTGAAAGCTTGGGATAAGGAAGACTTAACCATGGAAAAATCTGATGTATAAATCTAAGTCGGTTGTTTGATTTATTTATTTAAATTCACACATGTTAAACATGTGACTGTGCTATTGGTATAAAGTTTTACAATGCAAAACACAGAAACAAATAAAGCAATTATATCAGCCAAGCAGAATAAAAACAACCATTCATTGTGCAAATAACAAAATGCTTCCATAAACCACAGCATTTACTAATGAATTACTCATGTAAATAATATAGTAACTATATTAGCTACACAGTAGGCTTGAAAGTCACAGTATATTATCCAGCCAGACATTGCACCTTATGTGGCAAGAGCAACTATGCAGCAGGATTGCAGAATGTAGTAGGTAATGTACACACCATATTGTGATACATTTTAAAATAATTTGGTTTTGCAAGTATAACATACATTAATACTATTACTCAAATATGTGAATCTCTGCAGCTTGACTGGCTTACATCTCTTTTAGACAAATACACAAAATCTATACAGTCAGGGCAACTTTGACCATTCTGCACAAAAAAAAAAAATAAATATTCGGCTTTCACACAAAAAAGCTTGCTACTGTAGGTTGATTTTTTGGGGTTCACTTTTAAGAAGGATAATACACAAATACAAAAAAGAAATGTGAAACTAACAGAAAACAGTTAAAACTGCTTTTCCTTATTTATCATGGGTCTTCATAGAATCTTTGTTTCTCACTAGTCAAGACTTATCTCTGATACATTTTTCTTTACCATTATCCAAAGGACTACAGCCATTCTACAGCCTCATTTCCCCCATTTGGCTATGCCAAGGAAATAAAAACACAACTCAACTTGCTGCAGGAACAATAAAACACAATGCAGCAGGATCTGCTACTGGAGCAGAAGAAACTAAGGCAGGGTTTTTGCCCTGCAACCTCTGTCTCTGATGTATCAAAGTAGCAACAGATGCTCATACATCTCAGGTCTGGGTCTCTAGAACCTGTACTCCTAAGAAAGCGAAATGGACAGCACTTGTGTAGCAAATGACATGAGAGAGGAAAAAGCAAATTTGTTGTCCTGGAAGAAATGCTCCTGGTAGACTTCACTACAATGAAACACTCACACTATGTTTGTCTATAGCCTGCAACTGGTGTTCAGCCCACAGAGTATAAAATGCTACACCCCTTGGCAGAGGTGGGGAGAGCATGGAGGAGACAGTTTAAGGTTAAAGAAGTAGTTTGTGGCAGAAGAGAAAAAAGGTAGGTCTTTTGAAGCCTCAGACATTACCCTAATCGTTTGGCTATGCTCCCTCTATTATTTTGGATCTTGACCTGTATGCTAAAAAAATAGAGATCATGATTTCTGAGTTTTATGGCAGGGCGGTTTGAAAAGCTAGAATAGAACTCCCAGAAGAATAAAATTTTTAAAAACTTCATTTTTTTAAAAAATGGCCCTCTCATTCCTATAAAGGGTTTGAATTTGAAATGAACTTTTCAGCCTATCACAATCCCATTTCTAGTTAATCTTGGCTTCTAGGCTGATGAAGACAGACCAATACCAAAACAAAGTTCAGACTGTGGGCAAGGTGCGACATGAATACTGCTTGGTTAAAGAAAGCTGGTTTTATAATCAAACAAACAACTAGTAAATAGATTTGCCAAATTAAGACTTTTTTCCCTCAGCAATCTGCCACAACAGATATTAGCAGGTATTGTGCCTTAATACTGACAAGTCTTCAAAACCTTGCAAGGTGTTAGTGAATAGCAGGTAGAAATTATAGGACTGAATATTTCTGACATTGTATTATGCTACCATCTACTGGTTCATATTAAATTAAACTCTGAACCTTTTCTTCACCTTATTCACCCTCAAAAAAAAAAGTCAGTTTCTACAGAGCCTTAAAATTATTTTTGCCTTTGTAAATTGATATTTTCTCAAGTGATAGAATGATTCCACAGTTTCACTCAGCTTTTGTATTTTTTTAAGCAGGTGCAAGAGTAAATGTTGCATAGGTTCAAAACATTTTTTTAAAAGATACACCAAATTCATCCACCCATATACTTACATTCGGCTAGTTTCAATGTTTTCAGAGTGAGGTTCTCCTGGTGATCTGCAAATACAGATATGAAAATTTACGCATTTTTGTTATTTTAAGTCATTACGATGTGAAGAATGAGGAAATGCTGCAAGTGACTACAATATATTATTGCCACTAAAAGCACCAACTCTTTGGCCCTTGTACATTCAATTTGCATGACCAAATTCTAGAAGACAGTTTATAACAAAAAACCTGAAAATATAATTAAGCCAATTTTATTGAAGGAGGACAGTACTTCTTCCCCACATCTTACCCAAGAGCAGCAATTAAAAGAGAGTTCTGCTTGCAGTACTCATGTATTCAGGTTGCATAGTGCACCAGTCCCGGGCTTATTCTTCATAACTACTTCTGTAACCAAAATGTATACTCAAAGTTTATCAGTGAGCAATTGTTACAAACAGATTCTCTGCACAGTTGGACTCTCAAGCAGTAGTTCAGAAGCAGGTCTCAGGTAATTTGGTTTGAGATTATGCTCTCTCTCTAACTGAATTTATGGACATAATCTCACAGAGAAGTGTTAGAAGCAGTTTTCTGTTTCTTCCTTCCAGCAAACAGGTCTGCCAGAAGTATTCAAGATTAGGTGCTATTGCCTGGCATTTCTGAACACACAAAGAGCACCTGTGTTCAGCTTGCCAAACCCCTTGACTTAATTTACAGAGTAATTTAAGGGGTATAATTCCATATTAACTTAAGTAGGCTAAATTACAGGTGGTTAGCTTCTCCATCTTCTTAGTTATGTCACTACTGATTCATTTAAATTTTTTTAGACAGATTATTTTTTTCCTGCCTTTGGGACTTCCCAGTGAGTTTGTAGCCAGATGAACCAGGAAACAAGAGAGTACAAACACAGCAGTCTGGACTTCAATCACCTTAAGCTGCCTTGAAATCATATCCTGAAGAACCTTACTCAACCTTAACCTGGGTATAGATTTTGGTACAGTTGACCAGAACTGCCACGCTGGATATATTGTGTGAGGAGTAGGAACAGACCACAGCCATTACAGTAAAACTCTGCAGCTTACATGAACAAAAATGCCTTTCATGACAGAGCTTTCTCAAAACAGAAGTGAACTAAAACTGACAAACAGAACTCACTTTGTAGGTTTCAAGAGTTTGCTAGGGGACTTTAGTTAGCACAGTTAAGCAGGCTTTGCCATAGCTTTACCAGGAAAGGCTTTGTTTACAGGAATGAAATTTTTGAATTCCTCCCTTTACTATATGATTAGGGATACTATTGCAAATGCCATTTTGTATTGTATTGTAAATGCCTGAAACACTCTTTTTTTGCTATGTTTCATTATACTACCTCACTGGAGGGTCCAGTGAGGACCTATTAAAGCCTGGACTGTTCTCCAAATTCCCTACTAAAATCTTAAGTTTCTTTACTGACAGTCCAGATTTTTACAACTTTTGGATTTTAACAAACTGTACTATATTAACAGACTCAGTGCCTAGAAAGCATTTCTGGCAAATGACTTAAAATTCCAAGGCTAGCTGGATACTGTGCAGTGAAAGATGATGCAGAACACAGGAAGTTACTTGTTTATATTCCACTCCATTATAAAATTCAACTCACACTAGGGACAGAACTCTGAAATTACCATCCAACTAACTTCATACCCATGCTTAAAATGCAGATATCCTCTAACTGAAAATTAATACAAAACCTGCCTGATCTCAAAATTTGATCTATTTATTCACTTCAAATGATGTTTCCCTTAGTCACTGAAGTTCAGGACTGCTCTATTTGGCACTGGTGAGGCTGCACCTTGAAGACTGTGTTCAGTCCTGGGTCCCTTGCTTCAAGGACACAGAAGCTCTGGAGCATGTCCAAAGAAGGGCAACAGAGCTGGTGAAGGGTCTAAAGCATAAGTCTTACGAGGAACAGCTGAGGGGACTGAGGTTGTTTAGCCTGGAGGAGGCCAAGGGAAGACCTTACTGCTCTCTACAGCTACCTGAAAGGAGGTCATGGCCAGGGGGTGTTGGTCTCTGCCTCAAATAACAAGCAATAAACAAGAGAAAATGGCCTCAAGTTGTGCCAGGGGAAGTTTAGATTAGATTATTAGGAAAATTTTCTTCACTGAAAGGGTTGTCAGACACTAGAACAGGCTGCCCAGGGAAGCCGTTGAGTTGCAGTCCCTAGAGGTATTTAAAAGAGGTGTAGATGTGATGCTTTGGGACATGGCTTAGTGATGGTCTTGGCGGTACTGGGGTAATAATTAGATTTGATTTTAAAGGTCTTTTTCCACCTGAAACAATTCTATGATTTTATAGTTTCTGACAAAAACAATACTCAACAAGACAAACAAAAATGTCCATTCCCTTCAACTCCAGTGACCAAAACAAGTCACTAAATACTTGGCAAAGAGAAAAGAATTTTTTTTTTCCAATTATTCATCTAAGCTTTTAAGTGCTAGAAGCTATACAGCCCGAGGAGTAGTGGAAAAAAAAAAAGTGTTTATACGCATACTGGCCAGCTTCTCAATCCACATCCAGGAGTTCAGAAAATGACAGAAAAGAGCTTGGAAGTCTGAGGCAGTTCCTATCATTGTTTTAGCCATAAAAAATATAACACAAAGCTTTGGGTAAGAGCAGTGCTTGAAGTTGCTATGAAAATATAAGTTAAACAGTATTAAAACACAAATATTAGGCCTATGAGTCACTTTGAGCCTTTAAGATACACAGAAGTACCAAAAATTACAGAAACATCACAGACTGGCATCTAAACTTAGCATGTAGAAAAGGCAGTCTGGTGATTTGCAGACATGTAAATACAGCTATCAGTATATCCAAAATATTTTATCTTTTTTGCGAGCTTTATCTGGGCTTTGAACAGACAATACAGTTAAATAAATGTTATTCTGCAAAAAAGGTTTCTTGTATAAGGAAAATGATGTGATAGAAAAGAATGTTTCAGGAAAGACCTAGTTGTTTGGTTTTTTGGTTTTTTTTTCCCCCAAGAGTCACAAAAAGTTTGGTCCTCTAAGGTAAGCAATTCTACAGAAAAACACACATCAAATTGTTTCAGCATGTTGTTTCATATAACATGAGCAGACCTACCATAACTGTGATTTATTATTTAAGAACTATTAATGCGCTTATTTACTGAATTTTAAAAGTTTTCAAATGAAACAAATTTCATAAGCAACAAAATGAGCTTTTAGTACTCATTAAGAATGTGGAAGATCAATCTAATTATTGGAACTGTAGTTGTTGAGAAGCTATTTATTCTGCAATAAAAAGATACCCTTGTTACTCCTCTGGTCAAGCAATAATACTGAAGAACAACTATATAGTATGGCAAGATGTCCTTTCCTCATACTTAAAATCTGAAACAAGAGTTCTGTTCAGAGAAAATCTCAGAGCAAATGCTCTTACAAATTTCAGCTTTGAACTAGATTGTTGAAACTGATCACAAGACACCAAGTAATCTGAATACTGCAGTATGAGCTAGCAAATTCAAATAGTGGCTCACTTCCAATAACACAGGGAACAACTTCTCCATTCTGTGAGCCACTCCTTTTACCTCCAACTGTACCTCTCCATGACAGAAAAATAAAGGTATGCAAGCCTAACATCATAAAGCCTCCTGCACAAAGACTTCAAAAGAAATTGAACAAATTGCTTAAATAAGTATGCTAAACCATTTCAGCATGACACTAAAAAACACCAGTGACTTTTAAGAGATAGTATTGTTTTTAAGAGGGATACCACAGAACACTACAGCACTTGTATTTTAAAAAAACAGACAGGGACAAAATAATTGAGCTTTGAAATCACCCTAAGCTAAAATGTAAGCCAACTTTGTCAGCTGATTTATCTTAAACAAACAATATACCTTAATACTATTTACAAAACTAGCCTCAAGCCATACAAATACTTGTAAAATAAGCATTATGCTAAGATTGATAATGAGAAACAACACAATATGCTTTATGCTTACCTTTTACAAGCTGTGGCCATTCGGTGACATCAGGGTGATCACAACTTTGAGTCACTGATAAAAAAATGAGTTGTCACACCAGTCCTATATCACGCTGGGGTAGGCATAAGCTTAACAACTCTAAATAAGTAAAAATAACTTAGGTTAAAAGTCCTTACAAATTATTTTCTGCCAGCCCACTAAATAAAAGAACATAAAACAGGAGAAAAATATTGCTACTAAGTATTGTTTTATCTGTGAGATTAAGAAGTACTGCACGAAAATTAGTTCACTTTTGAAAGATATTCTAAGACTTCTAGAGTAACTCATCTACAGTACACTCAACTGCTTAAACTGAAAATTAACGAACTTTTTTTAGCCTCCCTAAAAAACAACAAAGCAAAACCCATCTCTTGGTCCAGTAGAAAGCACACAATGTCAAGACAACAAGTATTGAAAGATCTGGAAGCATGTGTAGGTGTGAACTGGAAGTTCTAGCTACAATAAAGTTCCATCAGCTGTTTCCCTGCTACAACTCAATTAATACCAGTTTGGAACAAGGCTCTGTGTTTCCAGGGGAGAAATATGTAACTCGTACCGTGCTGTGTGTCTCTCCCCAGAATGAAGTAAGCTAAAACTATGTAAAAGTTTCAGAGGAGCAACCTTTGCCATCTGCGGCCAATCTTTTAGGTTCTTCGCTCCATTTACACCACATGTACTTTCTCCTCTCAAATTTTCAAAAGTGTATTTTACCTGTCAATTGTTTCCCATGACCTGGCTCCACTGGTATAAACTGAAGGGTTGGTCCTTTACTTTGTCACGCAGGTGGCAGCCAATGATCACTCAGCAATACTCGTGCCCAGAGCGCCCTGGGACCACCCCAGCTGATTACTTCCATGGCTGAAAAGGAACCAGTTAGTCTCTTACCTACTGCTATTATCTACTCTAAACTAAAGTTAATTGATAAAATATTTCCAAACATAACCCTCAACACTCAATTCAGCCCACTGTCTTTCCCACCCAGGTTCCTAGGTGCACTGGACAAAGACTGCAAAGAAAAAAGGCCTCTGATGGAGAGGAGTCAGACCACAAACAGCATAATATAAAGTCTTGATTAAGGTTGAGATGTTATTACTGTATTTAGTAAGAAAGTTACCTTACTTTCTCTAATCAGATAATAGCTATGAAGACAGACATCTGTACAGCATCTGCAAAGTTTCCTCCTGTGGCTCTAACCCAGGTGAAACCCCACGTTTGTAAGTTGCCATGCAGCAGAAGCAAGGTGCACAAAGGCTGGTGAGAAATTGAGGGCACACCCACAGCTCTCTACAACCCCCACAGTTAGAATGACCTGGTGCAAATACTGAGAGCACAGACAGCTTTAAATGTTTCTGTAAAGAAAGTTTGTGTGTGACAGTCCAACTATTACATGACAGTTTCAGTAAGATCAGGGATCTGATGAGCAATTAAGCATTCTCAATACTAATTTGTATCTGTTGACTTAAAGATACAAAAGCACTGATCAGTAAAGCAAGGTCCATGATTTTCTTAAGTTTGTCAGAAAAGCTGTTGGCTTTTGTTGTTCTACTACAAATTGACATTCTGCTACAAACTGTGCAACAGAAAAAAAATAAATCTAAAAGTTCCTGAGTAATGTTTATTAGTTATATCAGGCATATATTCCTAACTTGAGGTAGGAAAATTGTAATTTAATTATTTTTGACATCAGTAGTATCTGAGTCTTCCCAATTAAACACAAGTGAAATTTACATAAGGAAAGTAAAAAAAAAGAAGCAGGCTACCAAAAACCTCCAAAGAACCCCCAGAGATTCCCTGGTATCTATCTTACAGGTGTAAACTTTTAAGTTTAACTGATTCAATGCCAGAAATACAGTACAACAAATAAAAATCAGTTGGAAAGACTCATCGGTCAATTTTAAATGACAAACAGGGTAAAGATTTGCAAATTCATGTTTCCTGACCATCAGCTGTACAGCAAAGCAAACAGCAAAAACTAAGATGCAAAATTAAGCCTTAAAGCATTGTTCATGGCATAAGACCAGAAGATGTCCATCTTCAGGCACTTTTCAGCTTTAAAGAAACATATGCCTACTCTAAGGCAGTGCTTTTTTCTGAAGTTAAATCTGAATTCTTTCTGCTTTCTGAATTGATGTGAAATGGCTCTGTGAAAATGCATTTAGAACTTAAAACACCTTCCAGGTCTTTGCCCAAGTAACCTGTAGTATTCTGGTCAAAGAGAACAGTGGTTTAACCTCTAATGCATTGTCCATTGGGAACCCCCCATCCTGTCTGACTGCTGGAAGTACCAGCTCACATTCTGAAGCATGACAAATCAATCACAGCACACAAGTCTAGGTAGGGACCAGCACCCAGAACATGGGCAAAAGCTAATTACAGCAGTCCTCCATTCAAGTGTAAGCATGCTGGAACAACAGGCTATGAGCAACCTTAATAAACCAGGATTTTTCAAGAGGCCATGTCAGATGAGAGGAGAAAAGTCATGAGTAGGATTGTCAACAGTGAAGGAAGAATCAAGTGTTGGTTTCACAAACCATTAGCTACTGGAACATTAAAGAATATGCACTGAGTTTGCAGCTCTGCATTCATGGCCAAGACAACTTTGTTCCCAGGCCTGACACAGATCCAGCTGTAGTCAGATTTACCACACCAAACATGTTATCTCCAGCAGCTTTGTGAAGAGAGGCAGTATCAACACAGATGAAAAAAATATTTTTCTAAAACCTTACTCATAGAGTACTGCCTGCATGTAGAGACAGCACACTAAAAAGCATGGGGTAGGTGGTGAAGGAGACTGCCAAAGATCCCTTATCTTGAACACAGATTCAGCAAAGGATATTTTGACTGCTGAATCCTTACAAGGCAGGAAAAAACCTGGTAAGACAGTCAAAGGATACTACTTGATCAGTAAAGGGAAACCACACTGATGAACAGACTAAGATTTTTTAATTCTGAAGAACAGAAAACTGACCTAAATCAACTGCATTTTGGTCACAGACATTTCTTTACAAAAACTCTAACTCTGGATGTAACTTACCTTCTAAAAGGTAAGAACAGCAACCCCAGAGCATATATTTATTCTTATTATCCAGATTTATCTGCTCTTTACTGTCATGATTATCATACCTCACAGTTTAGGCTTTCCACAGCACACAGAGCAGATAAAGGCATCACAATAAATTTGTGTCTGTGGAATATGTTCAAGAAATTGATTATGGCTGTTAGGCTTTTTCAGACTGGTTGTACAGACACATCTATTTCTGCCTGCTGACTATTTACAAGAGGTAGATTCAATCAGGACTACAACAGTACCTATTATAATTAGCAAGACAATACACAAGATCATGTTTTCAAACCATGTATCTGAAGAACCCTGTGTTCCACAGAGTAGCCTGCATTAAGAGGGAACAAGATAAATAGTGTCCATGCAGTAGTTTGAGAAAACACCCATTTCTCCATTGTGGCAAAGGTGCAGATCTTCTGAAAAGAATGTTCCTATCAGTTCAAAAAGGGAGAGGAAATAAATAATAAATGAGAGAAAGAGTAAGAAGTCAGACATAAAGCTCAGATGCATAAAAAGAGGCTTCAATCAATTTTGCTGCAGGCTGATGGTATCTTCTCTTCATATATTTCATTTACTCTTGAAAGTCTAGAATCATAAACATGAGCCAAGAAGAGGCCTGCAGCTTCAACATACTGATCCTAAATCCACATCATGGAGAACATAAGTACCTACTAGTCAGCAATCAAAAATAAAGCAAAAAAATCCATCTAATAATCACTTAATTGAACATTGTCAGTTGCATGCGTTTCCTGCTACTTGCCCTATGTTATTTAATGTTCACTTTCTGTAACAGCACAGCAATGTGGCAACTGACATCCAGTATCTGAGGCCTAGGAAGAACGAAGAGAGGAAGAACATTTTTCTTACTTAAACTATGACTTCAGATTGACCTTTTTGAAGGATGGGTGCCCTAGGATGTAGCATCTTTACAAATTTAAGTTTTCTTTACAGAAGAATTCTAAGTATCCACCAGAGTAATCTCTTATCTAAATATTTTAAGATTCTCTTTCTGACTTAAGACAGAAGGGGTGATCCACCTGTAAAAAGAAGTACCATCATCTTCCTTACCTTCCAGTGCCAGAATTCAAGTTGCTTAATTAAAAATAACCATCTCTCTCAAAAGACAGCTTTTATCTGTTTCCTGAAGAATTTATCTGAATTCCCTAATAATTAATTTGATACATTTCCAGAATGAACTAGTGTACCATGATGAAACAATTGCCATATACTATACAGTAAAAGATGCCTGAGAACTACCCCTAGCTAGCTTACTACTTCAAAAAAGGAACTGGTAAGTAGTAGGGCAGCTGCCCTTTTATAAAGTGAGGTTGATTTAAGTATCCTTAGGGAAATTGTAAAATAAAAAAATAATAATTAAAAAAAAAAGTAACAGCATAATAGGCATATTGAAGCAATTTGTTTAAGATAATTTTAAGGTTGGAAACACCAATTGTTTGTTGCCTGCATGGTGCTTTCACCACTGAAAACATGAAAAGGTGTTAAGATTTCAGAAGTTTTCCTCATGCAGCTAACAGCAGGTCAAATTACCATCATCTTAAAACAATAAAACAGCCACTAATAAAACCTGATCACGTAAATCCTAATGGAGCTGCAAAAAAACAGTAAGGCATCTATACATATTTTTTCCCACTGCCTGGTAAATCAAAACATTCAACTAACAAAGACCTATACAAAATCCAATAATGAGAATACCAAAAGAATTTGTTTCTATCCTGGAAAAATGTCAAGCTAAAGTAACTAAGAGAGTCACAACTGATTAGCAAATGCACACAGCTCCCAGTAGTGCAGTTACAATGACAGATATGACTCATGAACATTCCTGGAAAGGTGTCTCTTCATCTGCACAAAGTACTTCAGACCTGTTCAAAAATTTGAGCCCAGTTCTCTCACTATTTAATGTTCTTTGAAAGCTTTCCTGAAGTAGCAGTAAGGAGTCATGAAACCAGTATGAAAACAGGAGAAAGTGCCCTGTGATTCTGTGATAAGAAACAGCAAATTCAAAATAATCATGCTAACCTATATGGATATTGAGAGAGAGTTAAGTCCTCTCATAGTACTGAAAGGGCACTTTAATAAGATCTTCCAATTAAAAGCAAGCATATAAAAACCCATAACTAGAACGTGAACTTTGACAAATACAAATTAAGAGTAAGAAAGCATGCAGGACATTGAGGACAATCAACTTTTGAGTAAATTATTTGGGGTAGGGAATCTGAATGTGCTATTATCGTCAACTTATACCTGGTGCCATTCTGGAACTTACACATTCGTAAAAACACAAGCGACTGAGTTTAATAAAAGTAGAATTTGGTCCATCTCAATATAGAGAGATAAACTATATATTTACATTAAAAATTTCATTCTGTAATATCTGTAATACTCATTTTGTCTTAATGCCAATACTCCACAAATGACATACTAACAGAGAAAGATGCAGCGTTACTTCCCATCATCTCCAAAGCTAAAGACTTGTGCATTATTCTGATTTTCTACAAATGCCCCAACAACTGCGGACACTAGAATTTTCACTTCAACATTTGGTTTTGGTTTGCTATTCTAATAAGATCACAGACATACTTAATTCACCCTTGTAAAAAAGGGGAAAAACATGAAATTATATTTAGCTTCTGCGTTTTTCACTTAGACTACAACTCATTTTGATTATGCTACACACATTCGTTAATTTTTACAGCAGAACCACCCTAGCTCAGTTATTTCAGCAACTTCAGGCTCCCTCCAAAATAATACATAGTTGAGGTTGGAAAGCCCCTCCTACATCAGGAGGTGAAATCCAATCATCTATTTAAATTTCTTGCAGCAGCTCTCCTTTTACTGTCTAGGTATCAAGTTAAGTTATTTTCCAAACAGGTAAGTTTTACAGCTTCACTTCAGCTTTAGTATTTAAACTTTTATTCCACCTGTCCTTCTTATGCTTTCTTTTTTTCCTTTCTTTGCCATCCATCTTTCATGCAGCCTTCCATGTAAAAGTACCTGCCAATTCACCAAGTTCTTCAGTGTCACCAACACATTTATGTATAGTTCATATTAGGACCAAGCACTGGTGGAATTCTGTAGCATAACATTCAGCTTTTCTGATGTTCTATTAGTATTCATTACTCACAAGTTGTGGGGGGATTAGAGGGGAATTATTCATGGATCTGTGAAACACATACAAAGACTCTCTGCATGTATACAGTGGCAAGCAGTTGGACATTCAGAAAAAAAGCAGCCAGCAGAAATCATTGCAATACAGAAAAAATGGCTTAGGTTTGAAGAATAGCCATCATACACACAACTGGTATTGAAACTGGAGAGCAAGAAGCAGGTGGGTGGTCCCAGTGGTGCTGTGGGTGCATAAATGAATATATACTACCTGCCAGATGCCTGCTAGAGTAAAGGACCAATCTATACAACTCTCTCAAGAGCATCTGGATTGTGATAATGTAACATTACAGCTTTTTAACACATTTACTTTTGTTTAATTAGCATATACTATATTTAAAGTTTCAGCTCAGAATTAACCATTTTAGCTTAGTCTATAGCTTCCTACAAAACAGAACTTAAGAAAAAAGACATACAAAAACCCTTGTGCAGGGTTGAGATTTCAAAACTTTAAAAAAACTTTAAATAACAAACTTTAAGTATGTTCTTATGTATCTTCAGAAGAAAAATCTATACATAAAGAAAGCATGTAGAATTCATATCAGTAGTTGCCGAGTTCTTCGTCATACTTTAAGTTGTCAAAAAAGAAAGTAAACACATAGCTTAGCAACAGTTGTTGAAGGAACTACATACAATTTTATATATGCATTAACAGACCTATTTAACATGGTAGAAAAATGAACTGAAAACAATTATAATTTTTTTCTGAATGCAGCAATGCAAGAGAGTCAAAAATTCTTTATGTACCAAGTTGCAGAACTACAGAACCTAGGAGACACTACAGGGTAGTGTAATTATTAAAAATAATCAGATATTCACACAGGACTACACCAGAATAACATTAAAAAATGGAAATTAAAATAGCTACAAGTTAACCTTGCTGTGACACACGTACATATTTTTTAGCTGGCTATACATTTAAGAGCCTGGACAAAAAGATATACCATGTGCCATGAGCTCAGGTTAAAAGCTGCTAATGAAGGTTATATGTCTGTATTTCCAATTTGCAAATTTGACTTACACTGATACTTACTCAAGTATTCTAGTAAATCTGAACTTATTTTTTATATCATACCTAAAAACTGTAAAAGCTCAGGAGTGTGAAAAGCACATAAAGAGGCTCAGCAGCAAGGAAAATGAACAACTTTCAGAAACAGCACCCGTTCTTAACCAATCCATGGAGAAGCAGATGGACAGTAGCAGAATGATGCTGAGCTTGTAAAACAAATTGAAATGCAATTCACCGATGTTGAATCATCAGTATATGTTTCTCCAAGAAAAATCAAATAACTCAGGTTTCTAGAGAACTATATTCAAACGGACATCACAGTCAAAAAAATGGAAAAGAAAATGTTTCTTCATGAATTTAATAAAATCAGGGAAAAGTATAATTATTTGTTATTATAAGTATTAGTATACAGACAATGTAAGTGAAAACAAACATACCATATCTTTCCAGAGCTGCAGAAACTCGTTCTTTCAAACTCTAAAATGGACTTCTACAGTTCTTGTACCTATAATGCAAAATGTTACATTTCAGTTTTTGCCCCATACCAATCTGAACCTCAATACAACTTCAAAATGATAAATTAAAGAATGGTCATTCAATTAGCCACAGGTTTGCAACTGGAGGAAACAGACTTAGGACGATGGAAGAGAATCATGGAACACCTCAAGTTGGAAGGGATCCACAAGGATAATCAAGTCAAACTCCTCGCTCCTCACAGGACTACCTAAAACTAAAGCATCTGACTTCCCAAACTCCATAAATACTGCAACAGAAAATACTTAGTATGTTATAGAAACTACAAAAGCAGAAAGTACAAACACACAATGTTCCCTATTCTTTCCTTTCTAGTGATGCAATACAGTTTTACAATTCCATTCATCTAATTCATTACAAATATCCATTTCCTTCTTCTGGATGATTTTGGCAAGGTCTCTTTATCCCTTACCAATCCTCCCTTTCTTCTATTAGGGAAAAAAAAAAAAAAAAAGTATTTATAGTAATAATAAAAAAAACAGTTCTCAAAAGATAGAACCACATCTTTTTTTCTGGCTTCACAAGACTGCTGGAACTGCTGGAGTTTGAAAAGCTTTTCTATCAATTGTTCATTTTCAGGGAAGCCATAATTAACAAGAGACTCAGGACTAAAACATATTCCAATAATTTTCAAACACACACCTAAAAGCACCATCAATTTCAGAGGAAAAATTGACAGAAATAGCCAACAGGAATATACCTGAAGAAATCTATCAGTTACTTTCCAGCAAGTTAAAATTTGATACTAAATTGACTTCAGTACTGCAAAGATTTAATACTTAATTTCTGTGTTCCAAAACTCTTAAGAACAAACAAATCCAAGCAGGTAATTTAGGCTTATCTCTGATACAGATCAACGTTTCCAACAAGGAAGTTCTGATTTGGTTACCTTAAGAGCACTGTCACATTTGTCTTAAAGATGTCAAACAACAGGGAACCCACCCAGTACCAAAGGCCCAGTTCTGTATCAGTGATGTGAAAAGCTGTGATCCTGGTCTGACATGGTTGTGCCAGTAAAGTTCTACAACACAAACAGTTTGTACACAATTTTTTGTTATTTGAAGTTAAATATGGCACCCTACCTGTTTAATGAAACAAGATTGCTATTTCAACAAACAATTATGGTAATTATGTGGATTTATGCACAATTAAGATGAATAAGCTAATGTTATTCAACAGTGTCAGTAAAACTGTACCACCATTCAGAAGGAAAAAAAAAAAGAATAAATTTAATCTGAACAGTATGATATAGTATCTAATGATTTTCCTCTTTGGAGGTGGTATTTCCACTCCATCCCAAGAGTGGAAATCCAGAATAACCGTTTTATAGTCTATTGAAGAATAATTATTCATTCACAGTGACACCATGAGGCAAAGTGAGTTAGAAGTACTCTGAGAAACACAACCAATATTTTCACACCTCGTATCACAGAACTTTTGGCTTAGACTCCAATGTATTATTTGTTCATGTACGCACAGAGATCGATGACATCTGTATAAAATGCACTCGCTCTCTTCTAAGGTACAAAAGCACCAATTTTCAGTGTGCACAGAGCACAAGCAGTGCAGGAAGTACAGCACAGAAAAGTCTCATGAACAGATCTATCTGGAATCTTAGCATTATTGCCCAACAATAGGAGAAAAGAAAGCAAGGGTTCCAAACATAACTGAAGCTATGCAGTTGAAGATAGCAAAATTCACAGAAGAAACAAGAACACAGTAAAGGAGATGAAAACAGAAGATTTGCTTAACAGCATGTAGCTAGCAGCAGATGAGCAAGTAATTCTAACTTGCACAAAACTGAAGCACCTGAACTCCCGGTTCTCCTTCCTCAATCTCCACCCACCAGCTACCACCACAGCAGGGCAGAAGTTCAGCAGTCTACTAAAAAAATTTGTGAAAGACTACATGGACAACAACCAAATGAGATGGGGAATCTGTAATACTTGTATAAGAGGAATGAAAACAATTTCAAGCAGTCAGATGTGCTTCAACATTCACCTTTAGTGTACTTATTCAAGAGCATTAAGCCTCATCTGTCTAAAAACTGCAAATGGAAACGTGACTAAAGGCATGGCTAACACTACTGCTTCTACTCAACGTAAAGAAATCTTAATGTCACAAGACCAGTCAAAAGAACTGCTTTTATACAACCATGTCATACATTCTCAGTAAGAAAAGTAGACTTCAAGGCACAGTGAATAATAATGGCAAGGACAGTATGCTGTCTCAACAAACTGTAGTGTACAGAATTGCAAGATATTTAAGAAATTAAATATAAATTATGAAAAATGCTTTCTAACTCTCAGTTTGGTCTGATGCAGTCAGATCAGAAGTCACAGCAGTATCATGAAGTCACACCTATCAGGTACTTAAATTATGGTTGTCCACTGTTTTGTTTTGGTTTGTTTTTTTTTTTTAATAGCTGTCACAAGACAGGAGCAGGAAGAAAAATTCTGGACACGCTATCCTAAAAAAAGTGGCAAGTATTGTACCTGCTATTATAGCTCTTCTCAAACAATTTCAAAAGAGAATAATTTTCTTTCATAACTGACGTTCTTAATACAAACATTAGCCAAATAAAAAAGTACTCACAAACATCCCCCTTTCAGTAAGATATTCAATTTAGAGGAACCATACAAACAGAGTATTTATCACCACCTTACAACACAGAAGGCTCAACTTTTGCAGCCAAGGACTACCACTATGTCACAGAAGTGATACACATGCTAAAGAGCTCCCATGAGACTTGCAGGTTGTGTGGACTTTAAGTATGTATATCCATAATCCAGAATAGGCAAGTTCAGCTACCACAGCTGAAAGACATCTAGGTGCTGCTACTGCAGCCAGCGTACGTAGGTATATATCGGATTTTTAAAAGATAAAATAGTATATACACGTATTAAACCACAAAATAAAATTAAAATATATCACCAAAACTTTAGACATGAGATTTCACTTCAAATTAAAAAGCAAGCATTATCTGAATATGGCTATACAAATAAGAAAGATGAAAAAAGTCATATTGGAATAGAAATTCTGAAGTAGTGACAGACTTATCTTCACAAACAGATTTGACACCTTTTAGGAAAATGCAAAATGCAGTAAAATTAAAATATTTTAAGCATTAATCAACTCAAACACGTGACTACCATAAAGGAAAACTTGCCTACAACTCTGGTGACATTTCCTAAAGCATTTTGACCTGCAGCCCCTAAGCCCAGCTCCTTTAAGAGCCACTCCACCACACTCTAACACTCCCAGCCTGCTGAACTGCAGCTGCTCCAGTCTGGGTCCCAGAGAGCATACCAGAGCAGGAGTACACAAGTAGCATCAGAATCTGACTGCCTGGACAAGTCTGGCATCTCTCAGCACTGTGCAAGCTTGGCCACATGTTACATTTAGCTCCTGTACCTCCCCTGCACCCAACTCCTAAAGGTAAGGGAGAGAGGGTATTGTTATTCTCATTTCCTCATTTTACCAATTTCTTTGCTGTAACTATTATCAAGGAAGTATCAACAACTCCAAATAGGGGTCCACCAAACAGAGTAAGAGCATGGTCTCCTCAATGAAGTAGATGAAGAACTAGCTTCACCCCTAGAAGTCTAACTTGGTCAAGGCAGAAGTCCTGCCACGATCCTTACAGAATGAAAAGCAAAGCACGTAGACTCCGATGGGCAGACAATTATGAGACAACCAGCATACCCAAATAAGGGATCCATGATTTTCTGCTTGTCATCCCACTGATTGATGTAAAGACCACCAAGACCAAATTTCCATTTGGTTTCAAAATAAGATACTGTACCTTGTAGCTTTTAGACGCTTAAGTTTGTGTTATATAGTTACTTAATTTAATCAACCTTTGTGTGACATAATTTCAAAGGCTGAACACAAAAACAGTACACCCTCCATGTGAAGCAGCCAACCAGTACATCAGTTCAAGTTTGTGCTAAAACATGACTGCTGTAATTCACCTCTGGTATAGTCCCACTGTTGACATACTACACAAGATAAGCATGATTCTCAAAGGCAAAGTATGTGAACACAGAGCAAGTTTTATAGCTGTTAGGATGGATGCAAACAGTAATGCTTTTTGATGAAAAATCTTCAACAGCTCCATACTGTGAATATCCTTTCAAGCTACCAGACTACAAAAGAAGAAAAATAAAAATAAAAAAAGTCCAAAAATCTGCTTTGCTAACTGAAGTTTCTCTTAAAACACACATACCTCTGTTCTAAGGAATATGCAAGTTGCTTCCAAAGAAGCAGGCCACCCCTCTTACCTAAGACAGTGGAGTGAGGGTCCAGAGGATAGCCACCCATTTAGTTCCACTCAGCTGAACAACTGCAGCTTCTGCTAATTCTTCACCACCCTGTAAAACATGGGTAAAGAACCATGCAGGATGGTAATGGAAAGAGTATCGATAAAGACTGACTTCCGCCCCCTTCCTCCATTCAGCAGTTTGCATAACACAGGGAAGCAGGCTCAACCTATTAAAAGTAAGAAGTAGTTAATACTTCCTTTAAGAGATTCATTCATAAGAGTATCTGTGAGATAGAATACTATGGTAGTATTTCATTTATAATATAATTTTGCAACCAGTACCTTATTTTGTCAAAGTTCCATCACTCCTAGCCACAAGAACGTGGAATTATTCAAAACAGCAAATTCAAGCGCAATTTGCTCATATGTTACACTGCCAAGCACTATACAGGGACCTCAATATTACATGGTTTTATCTTTTTATATATCTCTCCTACAAAGTTATTTTCCTAAATATAAAAACGTCTCACTGGCTGGTATAGCTACCAAAGTGTACCTTCATTACAAAATATTACCTTTATACTGCATTTGCTGACTTTCTGCTTACCAACCAGATACATTGCACACTTTACTAATCATATGAACTAGTTTTTCCCCAAATGTTCTATCATGGGCACCACAGCCTTGTGAGTCTGTCAGGCACTGCCTGTAAACAGAGGAAGTTAATGCAGTAAATGTTAAGGTCAAAGTATTTAAGGTGACAAAAGTCCCTTTGAACACTGCAGTTTGCTCATTGCTGCTGTCTGTGGCAACCAACTATTTAGCAAAGCTTACAACACTCTCCTGGGAGAAGGGGAGATTTTAAAAAAAAGTAAATACCATATTCTAAACTATTTACCAGGGATCCTGATAGCAAATATATTACCTCTCTCTTTCCATGTACAATCCAGGATTTGATTAAAGACAGACAGTCTTTTGACACTGCTTCTCCATAAAACTCACAGCTAGCTGAAATGTATCGGACGGTTCAGAAGAAGTGTAAAACATACCTCTGCTGTTTAAAAATCAATACAAATTCATTAACTGAAGTGAAGCAAAGACCTTGCTCACAGTACAAGAAACAAAGATTCTCTGGAAATGACATGCATGTCTACATTCTTTAGGAATTCTCTCCTCTTGTCCCTCAACTGCATGTTCTAGTTTTAAGAATTGCTGGCTTTTATCTTTCAGTGCATGAACACTTTAGGGTGGGGAGGGAGAAACACATTTCCTGTGTTTAAAAAAAAGATCAATTATCTCTGAATATTCCCTAAGTAAAATGAAACCAAAAGTAGCAGAGTCAAAAATTATGAAATCTTTCCTACACAGCAAAAACTAAGATATATCTGTTTATCATATTTACAGAAATGTAAACACTGTGTTCCATACTTTCATATAATGTACTACAGTAGTTGTTTATACAAAATGCTATATGCTTAAACATGTTCACTATTAAACTTTTTTGAGAGTATTAAAACTTGACTCAAAGATACTCCCCGCCAACTATGTATTTTTTAAAGTAGAACCTATAAATTCATAGAGAACTAGCGAAGAACACATGTCAACAAATCACATATTCATAGTGAAATAAGCAAGATTTTACACTGGGCCATATAAGTAATTTCATATTTCCAACACAGGTCCTCTCGTACAAAAAATGACCTACTTTATTCTTCTTAAGTTGATTGGAACAGAGAAACTCAAGATGCTCTAAAGGGAACTTTAACAATCTGAGAATATCCCTAGTTTTATTTAACAAACACACATTTGTAACTTCCATTCAGAAAGGAATCATCATTTGCATGTCTTTAAGCAGCAGCTTAAAAAAGACTGTGTTTTGTTTGCTATTACAAAAAGGATCAAACCCACACAGTCTTAAGAGTTCTGGAGAGGACCTGGACTGAGAGATCTAGGCTTTGAAACTCCCTGCTGCAAAAAGTTAAAACATCTCTGCTTTTTCAACCCTGCCTTCCCTTCAGTCAGCTCTTTTATACAGTCACACAACCATACTCCTAAAAACCTCAAACAAACTAAAAAAAATATTTCATCATCTCGGTGTTTTAATTTCTAAATTATTGAGAGATATACTCCAGTGAGTATTCTGAGTATTAAAATAGCAAACTCTAGTAAACGTAAAAGGAACTTGTTAATTCCAGTATGAAAACCACTACATTAGATAGCAAACATATAGAGTGCAATGGGAGACATTCATAAAAGCAAGATGAAGTATTTGTAATATTGCAGAGAAATTATTCCAATTAAAGGTCTTTTTCAGTCCTGTAAACCTAGGCAGTGGTCTAGCTCTTTTTCCAAGGTTCATCTGTAGTGAACTGACAAAACATTACTGTTTTGAAGACAAATCACAATCACTGCAGATTACATCTGCTTTAAAAGACATATACACTTGTGGAAAGCTATTGAATAGCCATAGCAACTTGGTAATGCACACAGTTTCAGTTCAACAGACTCATTAAACTTTTTCATGGTATTTTGAAATTTAAAAAGTACCCTTAACTGCTTCCAAGATCAAAGGGCATAGATTATTTAGTGCCACTTCCCAAACCAAGCAGTTTGTGAAAACTGTAAGGTCCATTTTCCAGAAGTTTTCATTATTCTGCCACTCTGACATAAATGTCTAACAGTGCAGTTAAACTTATAGTGTTCCTTCTCCCTTAACAGGGAACTTACTCTTACTGGATGCTATTTGCATGAATTAGGAACTTAATCTTATCTTTTAGTCCTTTCCCTTTCAAATCAGTAAAAAAAAAAAAAAAAAAAAAAAAAAATTAACTGAAAAGCAATCACATAGGTCTTACTTCTTTAGGAAGTCGTAGCTAAAATCAGGTACAATTTCCTACTCAGTAACTTGTTTGTTAGACATGCATGAGGCATGGTAAAACCAAACTAAAAAGCTGACTCTCAGAAAGGCTTAGGTTTGCACAGACTCCTACTGAAGTAGGAAAGTTTCCATGCAGACATGGCGGGACTATCCCTGAAATGATGGCTCTCTCTCCAAATTAGACCACCATATTTACACAGAAGGAAACATAAATAAGTGTTTCCATCAATTGGAGGGGAAAAAAAAGCAGAACTCCAGTCTACAGATTACAGGTTCTTGCCACTTAGAGCAGAGTTGTGGAACATGTTTTGTTTCCTAAGCAGTAGTAACTTCTGAATGACAGTGTCACAACACAGGCATCTGATTTACAAACCGACTCTGAACCATAACCCATAAAGTTCCTTTAAAAGAAATACTGAAGGCACCCTTAAAAACTGAAACCCTGCAAGCCTTGCAGTCAGAAGTGACAGATCCCATTTATCGGCAAAGCAGCCTGTTCACTGGTTAGCAGATCCAACTTTTCCAACTGGACAGAAGGGAAGACGAGCAGCTGAACATACCTACTTCGTTAAGCAGACCTCGCACGGTAGTTACGAACCCCGGCACTACTTCACACCCCCGTACCTCCTCAGGTGCCACAGCTGACCCTACCGAAGGCACCGAGGCGCCCCATCCCCACAGCAGCCCCCGCAGAGCGGACACCGCTGCCGCGCCGCTCGGACGAGCAGGGAAACTGAGGCAGGGGCAGGCCGGGTTCACCCAAGGTCGCCCGGCAAGCCCGGAGCGAGGCGCCCGGTCGGCCTTCCCGCTCCTGGGGAAGAGACGGGGCGGTCCCGCACCCATGTGCCTCATGGGGTGAAGGGGGAGGACCAGCGAGGCCATGCACCCCTGGAACCGGCGCCTCCCGCCCGCCTACCCCACCCCAGCTGGGGGGGAACCACCCCAGCAGAGGGAAGCGGGCAGGGCCGCCTCCCGGCCCCCTCCCCTTTAGAGCCGGCGTGAGACGGGCGCCATCCCCCCCCCGCCCTCCCCCTCCCAACCCTCCCCGGGGTCGGGCGCTGCGCAGCGCCTACCGACCTGGGCGCCGCGGCCTGCTGCTCCCGGTCACTCCCGCCACCGCCTCCCGGGCTCATGCGGGGGCCGCGCCGCGCTCGGGGCCGGGCCGCAGGCGAGGAGGAGGAGGAGGAGGAGAAGGAGGAGGAGAAGGAGGAGGAGGAGGCGGCGCCGCCGCTGCCGCCGCCGGTGAAACCGTCGGGGCCCCGGGGTGGAGGAGACGGGCCCGCGGCCTGGCTGGGCGAGGAAGGGAGAGGCGATCGGCCTAGCGAGGCCGGCGGCGCGCAGGGATGGGAGGGAGAGAAGGAGGAAGGGCCGGGCTCACGGGTGCGCCTCTTCTCCGGGACTGGCTCGCTCTCAGCCCGACCCCCGCGCCACCATCTTGGGAGCAACGCGGATATCGGCGCGGCGCAAGCCCGGAGGACTGGCGGCGGGCGGGGGTGGGGAGGGGGGGGGGCGGGAAGGAGGACCCAGGGCGTCCCGGCGTGCAACGCGGGCGGGGGCGGGCGGACGGGGCGGCTACGCCACGCTATCCACCGCGCGAAACCATCGAGTTCTCATCCATCCATCCGGTACTCCTATTTTATTTTATTTTTTTTTTTTTCCACTCTTTCACTGGCGGCTCCCGGCGGGAGGAGCCGAGGCGGCGCCTGCGTGCCTGAGGCTGGGGTCGCCATGGTGGAAGAGGGCATGAGAGCACCGGGGTGAGGGCAGAGGAGCGGCGGTCAGGCGGCTGCCAGGGAAGGGAGGGATGGGATGGGATGGGATTCACAGAGGGGCGGGTGGAGCCTCCGAAGGGATGGGCGGGAGGAGCCGATTCCCGGTCGGGACGGGAGGAGCGGAGCCGATAGCGGGGCGGCTGTCCCAGCGCGTATCCAGCGGTGCGAGCTTAGGGGTAGGCGCAGGCATAGGCGTGTGCGTTGGTGGGCGCATGGATAGATAGGTATGCATGCACACACATATATATATATATATATATGTGTGTGTGTGTATATATATATATGTATGTGTATACATACATAGCCTGCTGCGTGGGGAGAGCAGCCGCCCGCACCCCCGAGCCCCTTGGCGAGCTCCCCTCTGAGCTCCACCGCCCCCTCGCTCCCCCCCGGCGGCCCCGCGGCTGCTCCTCCCCTGCTCCTCCCCTGCTCCTCCGCCGGCACGGGTCTATGCGGGCGGGCCGCCCTTACCGACCCGGCGGGAGAGGAACGGGCAGTGACCTCTGGAGGGGGGAGGAGCCTTATGGCGGCTCCGGCCGAAGCAGGCGAGGACAGGCAGACCCCGCCGGGGGAGGGGAGAGCCGGGGCTGGGCGGGCGGCTGGTGGCGGGGCGGCGGGAGGGAGGGACAGCAGCGGAGGGCAGGGAGCCGCCAGAGTGGAAATTTTTGAGTTACCAAGAGCCCGGTGTTACTTGAAAGCATTGATGTCTTCAGTCTTGAATCAATGTTTTTTACTTGTATACTATAAATAAATAAATGTATTCATAGAATTACAGAATGGTTTGGGTTGGAAGGGGCCTTAAAGATCATAGAATCGGCTGGGTTGGAAGGGACCTCAGAGATCATCAGGTCCAACCCTTGATCCACTACCGCTGTGGTTACCAGACCATGGCACTGAGTGCCACATCCAGTCTCTTTTTAAATATCTCCAGGGACAGAGAATCCACTACTTCCCCGGGCAGCCCATTCCAATGTCTGATCACCCTCTCCGTGAAGAAATTCTTTCTAATATCCAACCTAAACTTCCCCTGGCACAACTTGAGACCATGCCCTCTTGTCTTGTTGAAAGTTGCCTGGGAGAAGAGCCCAACCCCCCCCTGGCTCCAGTCTCCTTTCAGGGAGTTGTAGAGAGCGATGAGGTCTCCCCTGAGCCTCCTCTTCTCCAGGCTGAACACCCCCAGCTCCCTCAGCCTCTCCTCACAGGACTTGTGCTGGAGTCCCTTCACCAGCCTGGTTGCCCTCCTTTGGACCTGCTCCAGGACCTCAATCTCCTTCCTGAACTGAGAGGCCCAGAACTGGACACAGGACTCGAGCTGTGGCCTTACAGGGGCAGAATCACTTCCCTGGACCTGCTGGCCATGCTGTTCCTGATCCAGGCCAGGATGCCATTGGCCTTCTTGGCCACCTGGGCACACTGCTGGCTCATGTTCAGCTTCCTGTCAATCCAGACTCCCAGGTCCCTCTCTGCCTGGCTGCTCTCAGCCACTCTGTGCCCAGCCTGTAGATGATCAGAATCATCTGATTCCAAAACCCATGCCATAGGCAGGAATACCTCCCACCAGACCAGGTTGCTCCATGCCTCCATCCAGCCTGGCTGAGAACACTTCCAGACTTTGGGCATCCCCAACTTCTGTGGGCAAGCTGTGCCAGTGTCTCACCATCCTCACATTAAAGAATTTCTTCTTAATATTTAACTGAAATCTTCTGGTTTAAAGCCATTGTCCTTTGCCCTATCACTACGTGCCTTCGTGAAAAGTCCTTCACCAGCTTTCTCGTAGGCCCCCTTCAAGGGGGCACAGAGAGCAGAGCTGGTTGTTGGGGCTGAGAGGATTGGGGAGCATCAAGGTCCAGGCCTGCAGCCCTGTGAGTGAGAAAGAAGTTGGTAGAGTTTAAACAACATTCTCCTTGATATCCCTACACACCAGTCTAGTAACAAAAGCTTAGACTGCTTTCAGCCATTAGAAATCAACTCCAGCAAAACCCCACACCTGTATGAAAACATATGGGAGGTGGATGGGAATGATATCTGAGCCATCCTCAGAGGACTTTTAAAAATGAAGTGCCTAAACTCTAACAAACAGCCCTGCCTGTTGCCCAGGTCACTCATCTGCCCCTGCAAATGATTTTCTGTTGTTTTTTTCAGGTAATTTCTTCCCTTTCCCTCCCTTACCGGCACCCAGGCCTGTGTTTCGCAAGCATGCTTTCTTGATGGATTTTAAAAACATAAGTAAAATTTGCGCTTTGGCAGGTCAATGTTGAAAGCAGGTTGAGCAAATATTTTCAAAATTGGGCAATGCATGCAGAATTTGACTTTTTGGGATATTGACCTTCTTTAGACATTAAACAAGTAGAGGTACAAGCACAGAGGGGAAGGAATAAGTAGAACAGAAAAAAATAAAACAGATCCAAATCTGTTTTATGTTAACAATTAATAAAGGGAATTGGATAGTGGTGGTTCTACCCTGGCAAGAGGGTATACTTTTTAGTTATTTTTTTAAAAGTATATTCTAGAGGAACGAGAAGTTCTTAAATGTTAGAATCAGCTGTTCCAACCATAAACATGAATACTCAAAAGAATTATACTGAAGCCAAGTATTTGTTCTGGGCCAGGAAATGTGTGTTTAAAATCCTTAAGTAGACATGAATACATTAGTTTTTATAACATTTTTGCAACGTTTTGCAAGACCTAAAGTGTATGTTACAATAGTTGACAAGACCAATGGACTTAAATACATCATTATGAATCAGTGCAGAGTCCTGGTGCTCACAAAGAATATGGTGGGCACATGTGTAATTGAAATGTTAGACTGGATAAAATACTCTTGTACTTTAGTGTGGTCTGAAAGCAGGACGCATTGCTGGACTCAGGTGGACATCAGTATCCATCTAAAAATAACAACTGGAATGCACACAGACTTCTACATCTGGAAGCTTTCTCCCACACAGTAGCAAAACCTGCCAACTTTGAGGTATTAAAATTTCAGATTCACGACAAATTTTATTACGCTATGAGGTTTGCCATTACCTCAGAAATAATAATATTGAGGAAACTGAACCTGGAAGATGCACCCTCTTGGTGCTTTTCACTTGCTGTGCTCCAGACCCCACATGTCCAGTCCTTATCTCCTGCTTGACTGTAAGGATGCTGCTGGGAGGCGTGTCACACTCAGAAGTACAAGTAAGCAAACATTTCTGCTCTCCCCTTGCCTACAGAGCCACTTTTCTCATCACAGAGATGTGCATCCATGTACCAAAAATCCGTGTACCAAAATATGCTTTTGGAAAATCCATGCTGGCTGTATCCTGTCACTTTCTTGATCTTATTGAGTTGAGAAATAACCCCCCAGTTTCAGGTGAAGCTAATCAGCCATAAATCCCCCAGATCCTCCTTGCCTCCAGCCCTTGGGCACCTCCCATGAACACCACTATCATTCAGAGATGACAGAATGTGGCCCCAAAGTGACACTGGCCAGCTCTCGATGTGCTCTGTTGCTTTACATCTGACCCCATGAACTTTGAAACATCTAAGTAGGCTGTAAATTCATCCTCCCCTTTTGTGAGCAGAAACTTTCTTCCCCAAGCTTTGCTGCTACTCACAGGGATCCGGGAATCCCAAAACCACACCTTGACAGTAGTGACTGGACTGACACAATCTTTTCCATGTTCTGTACCACCACCAGCTCTGTCCCATTAAGCAGCAACACCACAATTACCTTACTTCTACTTCTGCTGCTGATGTACCTACAGATGCTCTTGTCTTTCTTTCACATCCCTCATCAGTTTCAACTCTGGCCTAGCTCTGACCATCACAGTTTTATCCTTGAATGCTTAGGTGATAATCCTGAAGTCCTTCTTGGAATATATCCCAGTCAATCCTTGCATGGAAGTTGTCTCTGTAACTTTAATTAGGACATTTTGCTCATCTTTCTGCATCTTTATAGCAGGGAAGACCAGAGAACTGCTTAAAACATCCAAGGTAAGGACACCATGGATTTATATGATGATTTCCAAACAGTAGCTGGTATTTGGTTTGGGTTTGGGTTTTTTGGCTCTTGCAGAGTATCAAGTGCATTTTTTCCCATGGACCGGTTGACTGCAATTCTGAGGTCTTGTCTCAGTTTATGGCTCATCATTGCTCTGAGGTGCTGCTGGTAAGACATGTCACAGGTTTTCTCCTGAAGACACCAACGCAATTGTGAGAAAGAGGCAGATGACAGGAGAGAGAGGACACATGCAGGAGGGATCCAGCTGATGTGGAGGCAGGAGTTTATGTATTGCACTGGATGGATGCAGTGGTATGGGAAGGACAGAAGTATGAAAGGACTGGGACAAATCAGGTTGACTGTGAACATGCAAAGAATGATACATTAAGGAGCATATCCAGAGACAATTGCTCTATAGCAGTAGTGCAGAGATGACCAAGCTGTGTAATGGATTCCTCTTTGATTCTGCTAGGGATCCATTCCGATTTTGGAGGAAGCACCAAATTACTTTTAGGTGTCATATTTTGCATTTGAAACCTTTTTTTTTTCCACTGAAATAGCTTGATTTGCCATAGATTAACTGTGGCTATTGGTGTCCCCATGTTGTTTCTATTACAAAAGGGTTTATTGTATTTTCCTGCCTCAGTTAAGTATGTTACATATTCTGAAGTGCTCAGACATTAGGGTACAGAAATGCTTTTTCTGACTTGAGTGCTTTCAGCTACGTTGGTATAGCCAGCTGCTGGAAAGCAACTGGATCTGCCCAGCTGAGCAGACTCTGAATTTGGAGAAAGATGATTGGAATTCCTTTATGGAAAAGCCACCACTCCCTCCCTGCTTCCTCACTAATCCCTGATGCATCCCTCGTGCCGGGGTGTGGACTACAGCTGAGGAGATCAAGTGGTTAGACTGTTTTGCAGCCATCCCCTCCACAGAGCAGACTCTGGTGAGAGACATCTATTACAAGACTGAAGAAATGCTCAGTAAAAAAAGATTAAAAAATCAACAATTGTAGCTAGTAAGCCAGTTGCTATGTAGAAGCCCCTCAGAAAATCTAATCTTAGCATCTAAGCTTTTGGGAAAAAAGTGTCTTTCTTTAACTGCCTCATACACAAGTTATATGGAGTAGGCAGTGGTTTCCAGCAGGAGGAAAAGACATTAAAAATAGAATCCCAAGCTTTGTTCACCATTTACTTGGGATGTTGGACCAATGCCATCATGAACCAAGTCTGCTGCTTATTAATTTCAGTAGATGTTGATGTCTCACTTCAGAGCTTTGTAGAAAATAGTTTCCTCTGGAGATGTTTTTGTAAATACACACAGAAGCCCGTTCTCGTTTCATGTGAAAACCCCAATACAAATGACCTGTTAATACTTTTTTTGTGTTGATTTCAAACAGTTATGTGATTGAAAATTAGATTGTGAAGCTGTGTCAGTGTAACCCCTTAGAGGATAAATTTTTTTGTTAACAATCTACCTTGGTTAATCCTCTTTAGACAGGAGTACACTGAAGTGTTCTGAGTCTTTGGGACCCAAGCCAAATGCTTTGACTTGCTGATAGCTGAAGCCTTTATGCCTCCCTTTGCAGATAAAATAAGGAAGAGGAAAAGATCATCAGCAACGTACTGAAATACTGAGGTTTTGAGTTAAAGCCTACTCTGGGCAATGGGGAAATAAAAACCACTGTAGCAACTGGGTGATGATGAAGGACTGCGGTGGTCTGTCCTGTCACCTGTTGCTCTCTTTTTCCCTGGTAGAAATTTGAAGGTGGAAATAACAGTTTTGACTCAGATCTCTTAATTTTTGTCACAGACAGGGGGACTTAAGCTCTTAAGGATGTCTCTAGGGGACTGCAAGTCAGTGGCTTAGTGCAAGGGAATCCTTATCTTAAACAGACAGAGAAGCTAAGACAGTGTGGTGGAAGCTTCATGGCCAGGCCAAGCTTGGCAGGCAAGCAGATCTTTGAGCTTGAGCCCTGGATGTAGGAGAAGGCAGGTCACAGCTGAAGTGGGCATCAATACTGGCCTTTTCTGCTCTCATTCCTGTCATGCTGGTGAGGAGTTAACTAATTTAAAATGGTTAGTAATGTGCCCCCAAAATCTTTAAACTCTCCAGCCCCTTCTTGCTACTCCACCTTTTGCTGCTAATGGTAAATGTGCCCCTCCTTGTACTGAGAGCTGTGGTGAAACTTAGTGGAGTCAGATATGAGTGAAGCAATTGGAAACAGGGAAACAGGCACTTTGTTTTTAGAAGTCCTCTGAGGATGGCTCAAATACGATTCTCCCTACCTCCTATACATTTGTATTCAGGTGTGGTTTTTTTCCTAGTGATGATTTTTAATGTCTGAACCCAGTCTTAGCTTTTGTTATTGGATTGGTGTGTGGGACTATCAAGGACAAAGTTTAGACGCTACCAGATTACTGCTCTTTTTATCCAGAATACATAAACATTAGTTTGAAAAATACAGAAGCTAAATGCAAATAATATTCAGAAACTAAACTTGACATCCACTTTTGTCAGGTGTGACTCCAATTAACTTAAATTACGACTGGAGAAGGAAAAGGTGATGAGTGAACAGTGAACATACTACTGAGAGTGGAATTCAGTATTTCATTCTTGGATCTGAGCTACTTACCTTGAATTATTTATTTTAATCTGAAGGACTGAACTTTTCTGTGTGCATTTCTGAAGGGCTGTGCAGGACCTTTGAGTCCTGTAAAGCATACGTGTTCACCCCTTTCCCCACATGAAGAAACAAAGTGGTCTGTTGGCTAAGGTGTGATGTGGAAGTTCATGTTACCTTGAAGCAGTTCCCATTTCTGGCCTGAAGACTGATCTTGACCGAGTGAAGTTGTTTCAGTTCCTCCCTGTAAGCTGAGGGATATTTCCTTCTGCTTTTTTTCAGAAATAAGCTCATTAGGGGAGAGTCTTGTTTCCCTGAATGCTTTGCTTGACACAGTGGCCTCTGGAAAGAAAGAGGGTGAAAGGAGAAGCAGCTCATGCACACCCCTTCATCTCCAAGTCAAGCTTATTGTCTTTCTGCTAGCCTTGCACTTACCTCCTCCAGTCTTGAAAAAGCAGAGACATTTCTGTTCTTCTCCAAGAGGTGAGGGATTTGTGATTTGTGATTTGTGCTTCGCTGCAGGTCTCCATGATACTTCTTTGGTCGCCCCTGCAGATGACCTGGAAATGTGTGCTTTTTCTCTCTCTCTCTTTTTTTACTCTTTTTTTATTTAATTTTTTTTTTTTTTTCTGTGCCACTCTGCATTCTTTCTGATTCCATGCCATGAGGAGGCCAGCACTACAGGGACTTTCAATCCGTTTTTTTCCTGCCTTTTTGCTTTCTGCTTTGCTGTGTCATGCAGTTTTGTAGAATCGCAGCCTGGCCCTGGTTCCTGACATGGTGTCTGGTTTCAGAAGGAAGTCTCAGGCTGTAGTTGTGAAAGATGCTGAGGAGCAATGCTTTTGTTTACTCAGAGATTTCATGGGGACATCTTGGTATGTTCTGCAGCACGCAGCACAGCTGAAACTCCCTTACATCACATAGCTATGCAGATTTGGGTTAACTGTTGTTTCGGTCGTAAAAGAGGAGCCTGACTGACAGCTGTTTTTCGGACCACATGCCTATGTTATTTTTCTAAGATATATATAGAAGTCTGACTTGCTGAGCAGAGCAAAATGACTTTGTGCAATTAATGTGACATGCTTAATAATGCTTGGAAGAGTGCAGGCATTTGCATTTATCAACCTGACATGGCTAAAAAAAAATATCTGACAAGCAATCCCAGAGCAAACACAGCACATATTTTTCTAAAACAAGGACCTGCATGCTGCCCAATTAATATTATTGCTTTTGAGACACGACACTTCGTTTTTTGAAGAGAAACTTGTTTCATGCCAGAAACTCACTTTACCCTTGGTTTAAGTGTAGTTAGTATAACTTGGGTTAGACTACAAGGTGACAAATTCAATTTGCACATTTTTTTTCCTTTGGCATTTTAATGTCATAATTACTTTCCTATTTAAACAGCGCGTTCCTTGAATATAAAGCATGGGTTGGTTATTAGTACTGCAGCAGAGCCTTGCTGAAATCAGGTCCAACCAGCTATCCATATTTTTTCCAGTCAATAAATGATTTTTAAAAGGTCATCATGACATAATTGAAAATTTGAAGGCTCAAGTAATTAGCATTTAATATGCAGCTTTCCACACCCAGTATTTCTATACAGCTGTGTTAGTCGTATACTGTTGTCTGGGGAGGCTGTAATTTGAAAAGGAGGGAACTCCTGAGGGATGCTCGCTTGAAGATGAAACCTCAGTTAGCTTGAAAAGGAAAAGCATCAGGCACAGCCCCACAGCCCAGCCTCTCTTGGCTCAGGTGCTAGAAGATGTTAGAAGAGAAGCCTGGCTCCCCTCCTTTCCTCCACAGCAATACTCATTTTATTGAAGCTCTTGCTGCTGCAGAGACAGCTGTACCAGGTTCAACCTCCTGTAGCTTGTGGGACCTTCCCTGCAGTATGTCCTTACCCAAAAGGTAGAATATACAAATCACAACATTTTTTTCATCAATACATAAACATCAGATGCTTGGCTGGCTGCCCCTTGCAGGAGAATATGGAAGTAAGAGGGGATGGGGGAGAAGAGAAAGAACTTAAACTGTCTCACATGCCTTGTCCCAGTGAATTGCCTGGTTTTAGTATTAGATGAAAATTTAATTCCTGTTGTTTGGGTCTTTCTCCCTTTCTTATTTCCAAGGAGTGTCAGAGGAGGGGGCGGAAGGATAAGGGTTTGGGAGGTATTGACCATTGAAAAGCATAGCTGGGGAGGAGGAGATGAAAATGTTATTTCATTACCAAAGTATAGATTAATTTTGACTGAATCCAGAGGTTAAAAGTACTATAGTCTATTTACCTCCTGAGGCAACCACTATCTCTGGTGCTGAGCTCACCACAGAAGGGTAGAACTGGGAGATGTTATACAGATGTATGTTGGAGGATGTAGGTTTATGGTTGGGGTCCTACTAGTGAGTGTTGCAGGCTGCATCTGACCCATGTGCCTGCATTGTCTTTCTGTGGAAACTACTATATAATTTCTGTCACAGCCCAATATGACACTGGTGTGTGACCATGTCGCATCTCTTGACCCCAGCACTGAAAGATTCTCTGGACTGGGAGTACCCATGTAGCAGAAGATGTCACCCAAGCCATTATGTACCCTGCAAATATTCAATAAATGTTTCGTCTGGAAAAACATTAAACATGTATCCCACTCCCCCACCACTGCCCAAACATACATCTATGGTAAGGGGTCTCCTTTGCATTTGTGATTTTGCTTTCATGGTTTTAGGTTTTTTAATTTTACATTTTGTAGTATTAGAAAATAATACTTCCTGTGTGGCATGCTGAAGAAGTACAGGTACTTTCAATGAGAAAGTAAAATCCTATGTGACAGAGGAAAATCCATTTGAAATATGTGAAAGTTTTGCCTGAATAAGTGCTAAAAGATTTGGCCCTTGGGATGGAAACAGACCTCAGAGCTTTACCATTGTTTTTCAGAGTTCCCTGTTACCATTGCTTTTCCTTTTCAAATATGATGACTGGAGCTGTCTGGATGCAGAACTCATTTGAACTAAAAAATAAGTATCTTTTACAGCAGGATCTGTAATCTGTAAGATCTCTGGTCCCAGAAAATATGCTCAGATATGAAACAGTTTTTGATGCTTCTTTTCTAGGCTGTGAAATAATGATTTTACTTCATTTACATGGAAAAGCCCAGGCTTGTGAGCAAATTATTGTGTTGCTAAAGATCAGACAAGCTCCTTTGAATTAGTTTCTTTACTAATCTATAGCAATAATTTATGGCAGGTACTTAAAAATAAAACCCAGCTCCTGCATACTGTTTAGAGAAATTGAAGAAGAAATATAGTGCTCTTCATGTACACGAGAATCAGATTCAGATACAGTAAATGTTAATTGTGACTTCTTGTCAAATTCTCCTTTGTAAGCCTACAAGTTCTCTGTCAGCCTTGTAATTAGAGAAAGAAATATTAAAAAAAAAATAAAAAATCACAGAGCAGATGTGATGCTGTTCCTTCTGTAGCCTTGAAAGGCTGAGCTGACACCACTTATGCGAAAGGAAGCAATGGGGTGAGTGCTTATGTGCTTTTTCACAAGTGACATCTGATTTAAGAAGTACCTCACCTGGCATCCTTACCATTCCAGAGTGAATATTGAAAATTAAGGACATCTCACACTTCTAAATTGATCAAAATTGATGTCATTACAGACATAAAAGCACTGTAAGGCTGGATGAATACTTCTAAGGTGTAGCTTCAAAGGTAAGACTTTTATGCGTTTTGAATTTTGTGACAGTGGACATCATGGCACAGTCTGCTGCTTTTCAGTTTCTTGTTCTTCCTGTATGAGCAAGAGTGGATACTTGTTTAGGACTTCTTATCTGTAATGACCACAAAGGAGGTAAAAAGATAAAGTAAATTTTAAATTGCTCTGCTGTTGGAGTCAAAGTCGTAGAAATTGCGTCTTTGAGACTCAATCGCCAGTGCAACCTTTTGTGTCAGAATGTGAACTTTTACATCAAGGCACACACACAAAAAAAATGCTCTCTCCAGCTTGGAGTGAACAGCTGGAAACTGCTGAAGGGTCTGTTCCTCAGAATAAGGGGAAATATGGTAAGATGCATTGTGTGGGATGGCAATTTATCTTTCATTAAGGTATCGATGCTGATGTTTCTAAAAATGCCAAATTATGCTCCAGAAGGAACATCCTTCCTTCCTTTTTCATCTTGTGATTTCTCGTTAATTCAGTGCTCACAGGCACCATCATGCTCTCCAATGTTCAATTAAACAAATGAGCTCCTAAATGTAGGAAGTAGGCCCCCTGCTTTTTTTTTCCTTCTCAATAAAAACACTCCTACTAAACCTGAAAGCAAGATTTACGCAAGAAATGTTTGCCCTGAGGGTGAATACTATGGTTTGATTTCTCTGCCAAGTTCTACAGACTTCTCAAAACTTTATTATCAGCAGGTAGAGTCCATAGCCAAGACCTATACAGCATAGTAAGTGCTTGTAATAATTTATGATTTGGAATTGAGTGTGGAGTGATTTCTAATGCTATAATGCTTCTAATGCTGGAAATAGTATTTTCATACAGTGTGTCATAAGTTCACCATAGGCTTGATTACTAATTAAGACATAACTAGCTGAAACACTAGCTCTCATGCCTAATTTTTGTGTTTTTTCTAATTTTCCAGAATGAGGTGATGCTGAATCTTTAAAATTATGAACTGAAAATAGTTGAAATCAATATAAAAATTAATATTAAAGCACTCAGGGCTATATATGAACGCTGAAGCTTAACACCAAGTGAAGTTCTGATCCTTGATCTTATTGTGTCAGTATGCAAATATTTGGATAAGGATTACATAAGGAACAACAGCACTATACTTCACGTTGCATATTTCTTAGAAGGCAAAAAACTCACTAATGCTGTCACATCTCAGACACAGAAAGCATGCGACCATTATCTTCCTTCCACAGACACATGTGTTAATGGTGAGGGAGAGCTGGAGAGGCCACTTCACAGTGACACCCATTAATGATTTCTTTTTGCTCATATTTCAGTTTCAATTATCTTAAATTAAATATATATATAAAAATGCAAGAGAAACCCACTCTCTGTGCTGTTTAAACCAGAGCCTATATAAATAAAAATAAAAATAAAAGCTGCATGGATTGAATGACTCCACATACTGTTAACATAAAAAGGGGATGAAAGGAATACCTTGTTAATACTGTGCTAATATATAGAGGCATTGTAAATCAAAAAGAGCATTCATAAGGAGTGACCATACTGATGAGACCTTTATATGGTATAGATTCTACATCAGTGTTTATCACTGTGTAGTCTGATGATATAATTTTTTTTTTTACCATATGAGGAAGACTTGATGTTTGAAAAGATGTGTGATATTGTTAGCTTTGTGGCTGTGAAAATGTTTTCAGTCAAGACAGCAGAGATAAAAAGGCTGCAGGGAAAGCATCAGAGAGGGATGTCTTTTCTTCATGGGTGCTGACAGAAGCTGATTATCAAAACATAATTGCTTCCTGGAAGTTTGTGCCAGGTTCTGGTAGCTGGAAAGTGTGATGATTATTGTAGAGTTGTCTGGTAGCTGGGAAGAGTGATGATTATTGTAGAGTTGTCTGTGAAAAGCTAAATTTCATCTGTAGATAAAGTAATTATAAAGGTAGCATATGCATTGCTGTCACAATACCAATTTTTTACTCACTTGGGAAATTAATATGAGACAGCTCCTGTTTTTCACAGGGAAAGTCATAGGAGGCAGGTTTTGCAGGTTAAGACTTTTGCACTATTCTTTTCATCAAGAGGAATTGTAAAGCAGGGAAACCTTGCTCGAGATCTGAATTCTCTTTCAACTGTCTCATAATTTGAGTTCTGAAATTGTTGAATTTGTGTATGAATTAATAAATACAATTAAAAATATCTCGGATCTTCAGTAGAATTCCTTACCATGGTCTTCTAATGTATTTTTTCCCAATGCAGTGGGAGACATCTCAGGTCTGAAATTCCACCGCAGCTGGAACTTCAGCTTTCATTGATATTGTAGGAACATGGTTAAAATCAATATGATGATTAATTTTATCAATTCTTTAATATAAAGTATCTATGTATTGTCTTTGTGTACACTTAACACAGACAGATATTGTGCAGGAAAGGTAACCAGCACAGCATATAAGCATGTACCAACTAAGGAACTAAAACACCCCGCAAGCTCTCAAGTCTTCTCAGTAACACTCTGGAAATGGTCTGGTTAAATAGCTAAAGATGCTCAAAACATCCTCTGAGGTTGACTAAACTTGTTTTTTGCCAGGGCAAGGGACTTTGGATGGTATAACCTCTGAGACATGAGTCATTTATCTGGGTATCCATGAGGATGCCTCTGGGCTGTGGTACCTGCATCCTGACAGCACGTTAGTGAGCTGGTGTGCATCACTCTCCCTGCACTGCCTATGCTGGTTTCCACTGCAATAAAACCTCTGAGAAATTCAAGAGAGGGTTTGTGGTGGCATCCATCAGTCCCCTCATCTGGATGCTGAGGGATTGAGTCTTTGGGACTCACTCCAGAAGGCATTGCATTTGCCCCCTCGTTCGTGTGTAGCATCAATTCTCTTGCTGATGAATTGCTAGGCTGAAAAAGCAGGGAGGTGTTTTGACAGATACAGAGGATTAGAGTCATAAGCAATTTGACAAATCAAAGCAAGGAACTGGATTTGGACCAGAGAACTGAAATTGGAAACCAATGGAGTTTATACAATATGGGAGTAATGCAGTCCCAGGGGACAAACCTAAGATGTGCAGCTACACCTTCTACCCCCTTTTATTTCTCAGCTGCCTGAGATCTGAGGTAAGCACAGATTAATGGCACTTGGGAAAATGTAGCAAAGTCCACACCTCTAAAAGAGACTTCTAACTCCTTAGACAACTGGACAAGCAGTAATAGATCTGGCTACTGCTGCTGGCAATCACATCCCGAAACAATGTGGAATTCAATCAGGAAATTTTACACTTCAGAGACAAAGCCAGAGAATGTGAAATGGTTCCCTCATGTCTTCTGCATAGGGGATGTATCAGCCATCTTCACTGCAGAGAGTTAGGCACTAAGCAGGGATGGGATCTTTCATTGCATTCAGCACTAATGTAATAGCTTTCTTATTGGTGTGAAGCAGAACAGAAGCCAACCAGAGCTAACCATTTCCTGCATCTGTTTAAATAAATGGTACAAAATAATACCTCGTACATGAAACCTGCAGGAAGTCTGAGGGCATCAAGGTGGATGTCTGAGCCATGGGGAGGGGTGGTCACAGAGACATAGTTCCTTTCTCAGGTCTCCTGGCTTTTGTTATAAAAAATTTAAAACAGGTTTTGCCTGGATAAACCAAGTGGCTTTTCCCAACTCTGTCATTTAAGTCTAAGGTGCCCAACTGAATGGCCTTTAACATTAGTCTTTAAATCTCTTAATGCAGTGATTAAACATGACAGGGATTAAGCCTCTGTCCAATAGCAGCTCACCTGGGTGAGTTGTTGGTTAGATGCAAAGCACAAAGCCCAATGCTCTTAAGTACTCAAGCATACTGCTGTTTCAAAACGTAGCAAGCCCTGTCATGTCTTGTGATTAGGAAGCACTTCTTTTTTTTTTTTTTTTTTTTTTTTTTTTTTTTTTTAATTGAAAATACAGTGAACAAAATGCTGATAAAAAAGGAAGTCTTCCAAAGTGAAAAAAAACAGATTGTGGAGAAAGTAAGTAGATACTGAAGGGCTTTTCCTAAGTATTTTTAAATATAAATATATGGTACAGATATATTTATGAAATCTAGACTATTTATATAGTCTAATGGAAAAAGAAATTACAAATTAATAATTTCCTCAAGTATCCATTATTACACAAACAAGGCAAATCAAATAGAGGTTGACACAAAAGCCATTAACTAACATTCTTCTAGTTGCCAAGTTGCTTAAAAATCTCACAGAAAATGTCATAAAGAAGATACTTGTGTGAACCGTGGAGCCTTTAATTATACCAGTACACAGCATATTTATTCATAGAGGGTTTTTTTGCCTCAGAATATTTTTTCCTCTATCTTAAGGGTTACATACAATTCATACATGATTTAAACCCTGATCTGGGGACACTGTCCTTTGTTCCATCATTGGTCTTTTCCTATGATGCTAATTACTATAGCAACTGGATGCGTCACATGGCTTTATTTTCAGAAAATCTTAAAGATATTAATAGGTAGCATCACTGTACTTTACAGGTTAAAAAGAGAAGCACTGAGTTAAAAAATGAACTAAGTTTAATAGTTTATTGAGGCAAAATGCCATTTCAATAAAATTAAATTTGTGTTTCTAAAACACAAAGTAAACACATGGATTCATTGTGGTTTTGCTACCTGGAGACATGGCAACTGCCAGAACAAAAATGTGAGTTTCCCTGCAGGACTGGTGCCAGGTAAGCAATGAAGGTGGCAGAGACTTCCAGCTGCCCTATTGAAGTGGCTGAAGCTTTGGGGGGAGCTGAGATGCTTTGTCAGAAACTTTCATGTGCATTTCTGGACAGAAAAATTACAAAAGGAGAGTCTCAACTTCTCTCATCTCCTGAGCACAGAAGATTTTTCCGTAATCCTCCTGCTTTTTCTTTGCATGCTGCTTTGCACTTCTTGCTCTCCACTGATGCCACATGCTTGCCTTTCTCCTCATTCCTGACTCTCCTCGGGCTTCTGTGCTCCTTGTACCATATTTTATTTATACAATTCTCTTCTTACTGCCTTGCTGAACACCGAGCCCTGCTTTACTCTTTCATGCTTTCACTAATCAGCCAGTTCCAGTTTTCCCTGTCAACCCTCCCTGCATGTTTCTTTTTTTATATTCTTGTCAGCCTCCCAAGCTGTGTGTCCCCCATTTTGCCCTCCTGGTCTTCTTTGCCTTTTCCTGCTCCAGCTCCTGGTTCTCATCTGCTCCCTGCTTCCCCCAAACTGTGCAGAAAATGTTGATCCCCATCCACTCCGCATCTGAATCGGGTGTCTTCTTACACAGTGCTTGGAAAGCATCAGTGCTTTTCTGTTTTGGCCAATGCCTGAAACATTTCAGGGACTGTAGAAGTGCAGCTCTGGGCCAAAGGGAGCAGATCCAGCATGTGACAGCACCTTCAGTCAATTCAAGGAGACCTTTTCGGGGACTGGAGGGGCTGGGCATGTCATGAAGGCTGATTATAGATGAGCAAAATGTGTAAAACAGGATCTCTCAGTAGGTGTGAGGAGGGTGGGGGATGCACAGGGGCAGTGGGTAGGGAGTGAGGGTGCCAGCTGAGGCAAGGCACTGCCCCATTCCTCCAAAGTGGCCTTTTAGACAGCCCTGTTATTTCTGGTTTCTCTCCAGGATTTACTTTTCCCATCCCTTCTGGGGGAGCAACAGTTAACACAACGGGTGGCAGCTGGACATGGGCAAAGCCTTTGGCATGCCTGAGTGACCCGGTGGCTGACACCTGCCTCCTTCACTCTCCCTGACCCTCTGTCCTACACACACAGCTCTGCCTCCTCTTGCAGGCAAAAAGCTGGCATGAGGCGGGTGCTGTTTTGACCCTGCTCTCTTTTTTTGATGTGTGGTAGCATGATCTCGCTAAGATTTCCTGGAGAGGAGGAAAGGATGCTCTGGCCCTTAAAAAAATCCCTTTGCAGGAGCTGCTACTGGAGGGAAGCCACTCTCTGACTGGGAGAGATTTTTCTGCACAGGAGATTATTTGAAGCAATGTGTATGAGGAGGGGTGACCAGAGCAGTCTACCTAACCCTTTTTTGGGGTTGTGCAAGGAGGGCTGAAGAAACAGGAAACTTGTGCATGACCTGAGGACAAGGAGTGCTGGGACCAAAAAGGCTTCCCTGTAATAAGGAAGGATGCCATCTATGCAGAAAATAAACTGTAGTCTGTACTTACTGCTGGACTGATCTGTACCTTAATTTTGAAAACTGTTTGTCTGTATGGGTAGTACAGCTGAGTTAAGTTTAACGAAGCAAAGACCTTACCTAGAGGTATTCTCCATCCCAGAAAATAAACTGAAAATACAAAATGTATGGGGCAATCTGATTTTTAACAATGGTTAGAAAACACCACCACCACACTTTTACTGTGTACTTTAAGGAGTTTCAAGGACAGCAAAAATTGTTGGCGTGATTTAGCTGTATCCAGAGAGCTGATGCAATCCATATCAGTACAGTATTGCTCAACACATCTGGGCAGGGTTCCTGCTGGTGGCGTCTGCTGGACGTCTGCAGTGTAATAGGCAATACATGGGTGTTTTGGGGCCCCTGCTCTAGATTCCTCTGAGTCTGTCATTGCTGTTTCCTTTGTTTGCTGATGGTCACCAGCTGGGTCCTGCTTGTGAGGCTGGGCTGTCCTATCAAAGGAGTATGTGCCTTTGAGCCCATGGTGTCTCATACCCCCAGAAACTACAGGTAGAAATGGTGGAGGCCTTTCTGATAGCTTCAGCTGGTGTATTTTGCTATTATTTTTATTTATTTGGGGATGAGAGCCACCTGAAAAGAGGATTTAAGTCCCCTTGCATTGAGTTTCCCAGGCAAAATAATAATGAGCATCAAAAATAAAAGTGTCTGTGTTACACCCTCCACAGAGAGAGGCAGGAGGTGGAGACAGCAGGTGCCTTGAACACTACTGTAAGGGTGGTCACTGCAGTAAGCAAAGGTCCCAGGGAGCCTATAAGCTTATAAAAACTCTCTCAGCTAAAATAAGCCACTGCAGCTTCCCTCTCACAGCTGACCAGAGCTTTGCTCAGTTTACTCTCAGTTTAGGATGCTCCCAAAGTGCTTATATCCTCTTCTGAACTCCTCCATGCAGATAATCCCTGGCTCCTGCTAACTGCACATAGAGTCCAAAACCAATTCACTTCTTTATGCTTTCAGGTATCACTGTTGCTGAGGGGAAATTCCCACTGTTTCCTCCTCAGCTTTCCCTTTGCTTCTCTCCCCCTCACTGGTGAGGATTAGGCTCGACCACTGCAGACTCTGCTGTCTCACTCCCTGCACTGGGGGTGCCAAGCAATGTTACAGACTGATGGAGCAGCTTCTCCCCTCTTCCCTCCATCTCCCCTGGCTACCACTGATCCTTCAGAGCCCCTCAGCTGCTGTTTCTGCCCAGTGCAGGGAGGTGATAAGGCTCTGAACTTTTGCTGGGGGCTGGCTTGCTGTGCCGAGTCTGAAGGACGCAGCGAGGTGAAGGAGCAGGCAAGGTGCCAAGGGGCTGGCCAAAATCTCCTGGGTGAGTGATACCTGGAGCTTCTTGTTTCACTCTGAGTTTTAAGCTGGCATTACAGCTTGCCAGGCCTGGCCCCATGTTTGTGCTGGCTGCAGTCACTCTGCAAAGCTCAAACCTTTCTCTCTTCTTTTTTTTAAAGATATTTTTTATATTTTAAAAATTAATTTAATTTAATAGAAAATATTTAATTACTCTAATTAAAACAGTTTTGTAGGAACAAAGATATAAGATTTTCTGTAATTTTTAAAGGGTGAGGGCATCCTTTTTCACAGTTGAATTCTTTGTTTTCAAAATATGTACATGACCTTGTGATCCCAACACCCCATTTTAGTCTCCGTAAATGGGCTGCACACGTCCAAGTGCAGGCCAGTGTCAAGTGGTGTTCATCAAGGGTCGATGGGGACCAGTGCTGTTTAACATCTTTGTTGTCAACACAAAAGAGTGGAACTGAATGGACCCTCAGCAAGTTTGCTGATGACAGCAAGCTGTGTGGTGTAGTCACCACACAGGAGGGAAGGGATCCATCCAGAGGGACCTTGACAGGCTGGAGGGGTGGGCCCGTGCAAACCTCATGAAGTTCAATAAGGCCAAGTGCAAGGTCCTGCAGCTGGGTCAGGGCAATCCCAAGCACAGATACAGGCTGGGCAGAGAGTGGATTGAGAGCAGCCTTGAGGTAAAGGACTTGGTGATGTTGGTTGGTGGGAAGCTCAAAGTGACTTCTCAGTGTACACTTACAGCCCAGAAATCCAGCTGTATCACTGGCTGTATCAAAAGGAGCATGGCCAGAAGGTCAAGGGAGGTGATTTTCCCCTTCTAGTTTTGATTCACAAATGGAAGCAATGTCAGCTAACATTGGCAACGTGCAAACATGTTTTTGTCTCCCAACAGGCTCTTTCATGAGCCTACTACATGCTGTCACAGGACTCCAGTAGTTACTGACTTTTCAAAAATGCAATGAATCCTGTTGAAATTACTATTAATTTTAATTTTAATGGATACAAGTTTTAAGGGCAGTTCTTTTCTCTTGCCTATTTGAAATAGAGCATTTTATTATTGTTGTTGTCATTCTTGCTGCTGGCCTGAGGTGCTGACACTAAATTTCAGTAATTTTGAAGACTCTTCTGGAAAAATAAAAAGAATCCTGGAGTTGCATGGACAACTCAATTTCCACTCTAATTGGTAAACTATAATTTTCTTTCTTGTTTTCTTTCTTGTTTTCAAAGCTACTTTTCAGCTTCTCCAGATCACTTAATAAATTTACATTCTAGCTTAGCTGGTCTATTTTTCTGTCCCAGAAAGGTCAAGTCAAGTTGGCTTGGCAAAGCAAATATATTCCTTCAAATGAAATGGGTTTCACTGAAGCCTCAGTTCCACAATCCCCTAACTGCTGAGCTGCTTTTATTTACACAGAGGCAAAGCTGTACAGCTGGAGAAGTTGTTACTTGCAAGGACATGGGTAGGGAAGAAAGGTTTTTTTTCCCCTCTTTGTTAACTTTAGATCCAATATTAAGCCTGTTTCTCTGAGTTGAGTGCCTGCAGGGGAAGCCTAAGGATGGGCACTGATGGAAAGGATAATACCTCTACTTTTTCATTTAGGCTTCACATGCATGCTCTCACTCTATCACAATTGCTTTGGTCTTCCCTGGATTAAATTTTTAACTTAAGCTACTGGTTTCAGCTGAACTTCCAAAACTCCAGGAAGGCAGATCATCAGGTTACAGGGACACCAAGAGATATGAGAGCATCTGTGCAATTCCAGCTGATGCCACTGATATACACTGTATTCTGGTGATGCCAGCAGAGAAGCTTGTCCTTTCTTTTTCACTTTTGCCATCTTTTCAAAAAGTTTTATAAGCTCCCAGCTACTTGAAGACTTTTGACCTCACAGTTGGCTTTTTTTTTTTTTTTGTTTTGTTTTTTTTGTTTTGTTTTTTTTTGTTTTGTTTTTTTTTGTTTGTTTGTTTGTGGGTTTTTTTGTTGGTTTTTTTTCCCTGAAATCCTTGTACCTATCTCTGATCAGCTTGAGAATTCTTATGCAGACACAGAACTGGATAGTGAAAGATCTTTGGATAAGTATTGTGGCTGATTATGATTCTCTGCCCAATGCAGGACAGCAAAGTATCTTTGTATGCATTTAAATGCCAACCACTCTAAGCACTGGTTCAAAGTTTACATTGCTTATTGCAAAACCTCATTAACTTTCTGACAATTATCCGTCTACTGGAGCAGCCCCTTTATACAAAAAATAAAAATCAGAAAGCAGATCAAGTAAATGGTGTTATTTATTTGTTTAGCCTTATTTGTTTCTGTCAGGAAGTGTTGAGGGACTGAAGCAGAGAGGTGTGTGAAAGTTTTCTACTTGGCTATTTTTCCCTTGTGTTCTGACTGGCTCTCCCCTTTGGCTGTGCTCAGAGGGTAAACTCTTGTGCAGAAATGGAAAAAATCTGAGAGACTGCCTGGCCCTCAGAACTGTAGCTTGTCTTTGACAGAAGAATGCACTTGTAGCAGGTAATGATTTACATGTCTCTAAGAGAAAACTACTTGAAAATTAATGTCTTTGTATGCAATGGAATTTCAAGTTACTAAGCAAATAGTAATACAGAAAATGCGTGGATAGATGCATGAAGTTAATCTTTTCACCTGGGCTTTTGGAAAATACTATAAAAAAAAAAGTATTTGTGTAAAACTCTATGTTACATTTACCTCTGTGAGCAGAATGACTGCACAATGAACCACGCTAGCTGGGGATGAGGGCACATTAGAAGATCAGGTGAGGGAAATGGAGTTGAAAAAGCATAAAAATAAGAACCATGGAGCTGAAGCAATGCTGTGAGGGGAAAAATGGCCAGCTAGAAACTGCCATTTCTATTCATACAGGAATATCTGCCATACTTTAAATTCAAGTCATAGCAGACTTCAGAACCTGTGATACTTTGGAAGTGGCAGGGCATCTATAAAAACTTGTCAAAGCAAGGAAAAAGGTAGAACATTATAGATAAATAAATGAAAATTTGTTTTATACTACAAACCTTTGCTGCTAAGTTGGGCATTTGGCCCACCCCGACTCATTGATATGCAGTGTAGAGAGAGGGACTTCTGCTTGGAACCTCCAAAAGTGGTGAAGCATCTCTGCTTGTTCACCACAGTTGCTGAGAACTACACTGTGGGCCTGTGGTGGTGCAGACCCTGGTGTTCACTGAGCCACATTGCAACAGGTCCAAGGAAGAGATTCTGCCCCTGTACTCAGCCCTGGTGAGGCCACAGCTCGAGTCCTGTGTCCAGTTCTGGGCCCCTCAGTTCAGGAAGGAGATTGAGGTCCTGGAGCAGGTCCAAAGGAGGGCAACCAGGCTGGTGAAGGGACTCCAGCACAAGTCCTGTGAGGAGAGGCTGAGGGAGCTGGGGGTGTTCAGCCTGGAGAAGAGGAGGCTCAGGGGAGACCTCATCGCTCTCTACAACTCCCTGAAAGGAGGCTGGAGCCAGGGGGGGGTTGGGCTCTTCTCCCAGGCAACTTTCAACAAGACAAGAGGGCATGGACTTAAGTTGTGCCAGGGGAAGTTTAGGTTGGATATTAAAAAGAATTTCTTGACAGAGAGAGTGATCAGACATTGGAATGGGCTGCCCAGGGAAGTAGTGGATTCTCCATCCCTGGAGATATTTAAAAAGAGACTGGATGTGGCACTCAGTGCCATGGTCTGGTAACCGCAGCGGTAGTGGATCAAGGGTTGGACTTGATGATCTCTGAGGTCCCTTCCAACCCAGCCGATTCTATGATTCTATGAACATCAACACCAGCCGACACGTTCCAGCTTTAAGTTAGGAAAAAAGAGAGTTGGGCCTAACATTGTTCTTGTTTCCATAGCAAGTGCAGCAGGCTGATACCATCCGGCACTTTCTGATCTTGCCAACTGGAGCAGTGAGCTCCAATCTGGGACCTTTTCATCCTAGTGCAAACACAGGGATTTGGGGCGATGAGGCACCCCCTGACGGTACATGAAATTCTGTTTGCAGAACATACCTGAAACCCCTTTCTGCTCAGAACACAGGCACACTCTGAAAGTTGCCAAAGAATTGCTTAACCCAAATCATGGTTATCATGACAAAGTACTGACCAAAGTCAATCATCTTGAACTCTATACATGTTGGTTTCAAGAGGGAGGCTCTTTAGAGCTCTTTGGGATCATACTGAGCTGCTGCCCATATCACGTGTGTTTTATGAAGGAAGCTGATTCATCCGACCAAAAGGGTAAGTTACTGGCTACTTCTCTTAGATATGAGGAAAATCAGATTTTATTGGGTGGTATAGTTTGGCTCATTTGGTAAATCAACTGGAGAAGAATACAACTTCTTTCATGATGTTAGGTACCAAAACTTAACATCTTAACAAGTTAACCTCTATATCTCTGTGTGTGTGAGTTTGTACACAATATAATTTAGAAACTTTCTTAGATTTTTACTTTAACCTCTATTTATTTTAATTGATTCTTGATTATTGGCTGAGCTATTAGGAAATCATATAATCAAATTTTTAGGTTTTTTTATAATAATGTTACACAATCTTAATTTACTGCTATTCTAAATCGTACCAGGCCCATAATTATGTATTAAGCACTACACTGAAATCTTTGCACTTAAACCCCTTAGTTGTAAAAACCAGTGACCAAGTCTGGGACTAGGAGTGAGTTCAGGCACACCCAGACTCTTCTCTGAGGAGGAGTTTAGAAAGCAAGGAGGTCAAATGAACCTTTTGACTCAATGGTAGGGTCTTCCTCATTCTTTTCCTTAATTCCTGTCCAAATCATTCCAGCCCATCCCTGACTCAGTCTCCCCTATCCCTGTATTAAATATTTCCCTTGGTTCCTATATAAATCACTCCTGTCCATTCCCAAGCCTTCCATGCCCTTCCACGTGATAAGTAACAGAGAACCTTACTGTCAAATTCTGTTACGTCCTTACTGAAACTTTGAACACTAAGTATGCTGAAACAAGTGGAACAAATAAAAAAAAAAAGTATTTTTTTTTTTCATTTCTTATTTTCAAATAAAGATTAGGTTTTAGCCAAGCCACTAAGAAAAAATTAAATGAATGTGTATGTTCTCACAGTGTGTTTCAATTGTAGCAACAACACAGGATAACTGTCAATAAAAGAAATAAATTGAGAGAGTGAGAATTACCATGTGTGATTATACAGGGATGAAAATGAGACCACTCAAGGAAATACAGGGTATCTTTGTTCCTCTCCAGGAGCAAAGACACTGTCTCCAGTTTTCACTTGGACCACTATCTCCTGCTGCCTTCGGTGCTTCTCCTGTTATGCACAGCTCTTCTGCTTTACACAGGCAATGAAATTCTCTCTCAAAGGCTTGTGTCAGTTTACTAATCTTTCCTGAAAATCATTGACTCAGATCTTGTGTCTGTTTTCTCTTGCTAACTTCCAAGTGGAAGCGTCAGTCTCTGCAAGTTTGGCTAGTTAGGAACTGAGTTGAACTGTGAGTCTGGTTTGCTTTTTTGCACACTTGCAAACTCCAACTCTCTTTGTATCCCTGTGCCCACATTTAACTTCTCCCAGATTTTTCCTGTTTGCTGCTGCAATGGAACAGGACTTGCCACTCCATAACCATTCCCTCCTGCATCTGCTCCAGCATCCTTTCTGGACAGTGGGAAGTGCCAGCTCCACCTTTGAAATGTCTGAGCAATAATGGAACAAGGTAGTTAAAAAGAATCTCCTCTGAAGAGAAAAAGTTTCCTCCCACCCACCATCAAGGACTGCTTTACATCCTACAGCCTACACTGGAAGATAAGATCCATTAAAATAAAACCATAGCTTTATTTTTAGCACTCAGCATGTTCTTTTTTTTTTTCCCCCATGCACATTTCCATTCCCTCTAAATTCATGAAGCTCCCGGCCTCGGTTGCCTCTTGTGGGAAGGAACGGCACAGGCCATCCTATGCTGTGGGAAAGGATTGCTTTTCACCCTTTGCCTTTCATTTTCAGCAGATGCCCTTCTGCTTGTGTATGATGGCAAATGATGAACAGGACTCACTTTCTTTGATGTCATTCATTATTTTGAATACCTTTATCTTTTCCCTTCTCTGAAGTGAACAAGTTTGATTTTACTATTCATCTAGAAGGTTTTCATGCCTCTAATTATTTTCATTGTCATTCCTGAACTAAATTAATTTCTGCTTTATCTCATGCAAGGTGTCCAGATCTGATCACAATGCACTAAGCTGGGGTAATAAAAGTATTTTCAGTATTGTTTCTCTGTTCCAATTTTTTTTCTTTCCTAGCTATTCCTTTTATTGTCATACCAAGACATCTCCGACAAAATGTCTACAGTGACACTAAAGCATTTTTCTGACTCTTAGCAGTTAAACTGAGAAGACAAAAGATGTAGTTCTTCCTGTCAGAAAGCACCATCTTCTGTTTCAAAATTCATCTGTGTTGGAGTCTTACTTTGCTAGTATTCCATCCAAGCTCCTCTCTTTGTTTACTTACAAGTTTTTGCTGTCCATAGTTTTCACTCCTGTTTCTTTATTAGTTTTCAAACTTTCTCAGTGAAAAAGCCTTTTGTCACTTGTCTATCCAGGGCTGTTTTTTATTATATTTTATTCCTCTCAATTTTCACAGCCTGAGTTTATCTGTACTTGTCACAAGAGAGCTTGAATTACTTGGTACTTTTTAGTATTTTCCATTTAAAAAATATTTTCAAGCCAGAACAGATCAAGGCATTACCATGATTTATTAGTGGGTCTGAAAATCTTTGGCTTGACCATTCAATACTTCTGGCAAAACCACTTCATCAACTAGGATAAATCACTAGAGTTCACTCAGAAATCCAGGCACAGATCATCTCATCGATCATACAGGCTGCAGAAGGCCATGGTGCAGCAAATAATATTTGATTGATAATTTGTGAGCTTTTTCATTAGATGTACTGACCTACAAACAAGGAGATCAGTGTAGTGGTGTATTTCATGATTACATCAGCGACCATAGGAGCGAACTGATTGATCATAAGATTCCAAACTTTTTTAGAAGTAAAAACACCTACTCAGGAATTTTTTAAACAAATCTCATGGCCTAAAAATAGTAACAGATTAAAAAAAAATAATAAAGTATTTTAAAAACATTTTTAAAAACACAGATTCTTCTCTCACAATTGCCTGTTTCTGACATGGGGATTCTGTTTCCAGGGCAACAGTTGATAACATAACAAACACTGCAGGAAGCACACAAGAGAATTCCCTTTTCTATTTTAGGTGAGAGTTATGTTCCCCCGCTATTGCTAAGGAAGTCAGGAGTATTTTGCACTGAGAGGTGTTCATCACCCATCTCCGTGAGAAGCATGCAGAGCCTTTGCAGTTTGTTACCTGCAGTTTGCCAAGAGATGGAGCTGCAGAATCAGTCACCGACCAAGCCTGACCGCCCCCCCCTCCCCTAAATCAGAAGTGATATTTACTTGGCAGCAAAAGCCTGTAGCCTCCCATACTGATGCGTGTTACTCTTTCCCCCGTGACAATGGGCTTGTGTTGGGCATGTAGCCAACTTGTCCAATCTATTTCAATTTATTTCATTAAGCTGCGGCTCTGAAAAGCCAAGAAACAAGCTATATATTAATTTTGGTGGATCCTGGCCTCTGCTCAGATAATGCTATAGAAAATGCTCAGTTGAGCAGTAGCAGGATGAAGATGATTTCCCTCTTGGGCTTGCCTTATGATGCCCCTTCCCTACAGAAAACCCAGTGAATATGCCACTTACACTGCACTGCTCTTACGCAGCAGAGAATTCTCAGGGGCTACCTTTAAAATGTATGAAGTGCTCAAAACCTCTTCTCAATTTCTAGGCACCTACAGAATGTGAAAAAAGATAGCAAGGAGATTCCCAAACTGCCGAAGACTCAAGATTGTCAATCCATGAAGTGTCCTGCCTTGTACAGATTTATGGGCTTAGCTCTGAAAGCTGTAAACTTGTGTTAATACAGAGTGAAGCCAAGTACTTTCAGATCAGACCTTGGGTTCAACTCCAGGTTAATGCAGTGATCCAGCATCTCCAAGTCATCTCTCATCAACCCTGTTTTCCTGTTCTTCCCATCCCAGCACGCTGGTGGGTGGAATGGGTCCAAGTGTGTCCAAGAAAGTTTGTTTGCTTGAAACAACCTGGGATTGCCTGCAGCTACTTTGGGGTTAGGTACAAGCACAAGGGGCCTGCTGAGCTGATAGAGGTCCCAGTGCTATCTAAGTCCCAGGGAAGACCATAACTCCTGCAAGCCAGTTGTCTCCAATTGCCTCTGTATCCTCCCACAACACATCTGATACATCAGTTCCCATGCAAAACTAGTGTCTGGGAAAGGGCAAGAATGGATTTACACAGGTGCACTCTTGCACCCATGAGCAATCAGGGCATTTCTCTATTTTAAAATCTCTGTTCTGCTTCATTTGCTTAATTCAAAATCCTCCTCATGTTCACTGTTTTTTTTTGGTTTTTGTTCATTTGTTTCTGGTGAGAACCAACAGGGGATTGCAGGACAAATTCTCTCTCAGTTGCATTTCTGGATGAGGGATGAAGGGAGAGAGGGAGATCAGCACAGGGGGGTGAGTCTGCCTCTGCTTTGGCTGGCAGTATGATCCTCAGGTCTGTGCAAACCCACTTTGAACCTTTCTTTCCATAAAGCTTTCACTCTTTGTGTTAAGTGGTATTTCAGCAAGAGAGAAACCCAAAACTAAATGTATTAGAAGAAAGCCACTTGCCTATTTGCTAAATGGGACTGACAAAAGCAATTTTTCCTCCCTGTTCTTTCATGGGAAAAGGCTGATCTGGGTTATACACTTGACTTCAGAAGAAATATCTTTGCTGTGAACTCTGACAAGAGGGATGGATTCTGATACTTTTGGGGATCAGGAAGTGCATGTCTGGTTGGTGTCAGGGACAGCTTATCACTTGCTAATTTCTGAAATTGCTATTCTTCTTCCCTAACTTTGGGTTATGATTATCCCTAGACAACAGCCTGAAATTTAGCATGACTACATAGAACTTGGTCAAATATTTTTCAATTAGACTTCCAACTGAAAAGCCTGTTTGTCAATCTGTCTGCCACTTGGTGGCTGGATAGGAAAGGACATGAAAAATGAGTACTGGAGAAAAATGGACTATAATCCATGCTTCTAGGTGGCAGGTGTCTGGTCAAACCCCATGTGCCTTTATGGCACTCCATGGCCATATATATATCCAAAATAACACAATACATATCGTTCCTTAAAAGAAAGAATAAAAGAATCTGAGCTTTTTAAGAGAAAAAAACCCAAAACCAAACCAGCTGAAAATCTGACTTCACATAACAATTTCTTTAAACTCGCTTCTTCTATGCTTTTTTTTAATCTAAAGTGAGTTAAATAAATTATGATTTTTTTAAAACAAAAAATAATTATTTTAGACTTAAGACCTTCTGGCACATGGACCTACAGGTCCATATACTTCACTGGAACAGTGAATCCCTGTTTTTATACTCCTTGTCCTAGAGCTCAAGAAGTCTCTGTGGAGCCCATATTGAGTTTAGTGAGTTTTGTCATAGCTGAAGGTTGTTCTGCTTTATACAGGTAGGTGATGATTCCTTACTGTCTCTGGTATAGAGATGCAGTTGTTGACAGAAGGGTGGGTAAGTGACTCAACTTGGAGCTCACCAATTTCAACAGACAGTTCTTAGAGACTTCACTTAGCACTGGAGAAGTGCCAGTATGTTTATCTACGTGTATCAGCTGATGAAAATACATCTTGTTTATCATTTTTGCTCTGTAAAAGACTTGAGGAAATTTGGTTCTATCTCCTGGTCATATTTAGCTGAGTTTTCAGGGTGTAGGTCCATGTGCACTGGAGAGCAGATAAACCACATGTATATAAGCTGAGCTGTATTTGCATTAAGCAACTGTAAGCAATGTTTTTACAAATACAGGTAGCTGATCTTCTAAATTATGTAATTAAGTGCACAAACTTTGTTTATCAAAGATAAAGTGTCTCTATTAAAGTGCTATAATTAAGTAAGCACCTTTTGTTGCAGCAGTTCAATTTCCTACATTGTAAAACACCTTTCCTCAGTACAAAACTTGTCCCAGCCCTCAGTCACCTCCTGAGGCCATGTTAGGCTCTGCTGCACCTTTACCAGGATTGGGGTGGGTCTGGCAGTCAAAACTTTGCCACCTTTCAACAGAACAGGCAGGATTTGGTGGTTACTTCTGCAGTTAGCTCTTGAGATCAGACAAAACCTTCAACCTTCAAAACCTTCACTATTTAAATAGCAGCTTTCTCACACTCTGGCTGAAATGCTACATTAAGATGATGTTAAATTCTTTAGGACTGTATCAGGTCAAGCAGATATCTCATGCACATTCTAGTTTTGCTCCTCTGGGAAGCCATAGAGCAATGTGACTCAGCCTTCAGGAATTTTAAAAGTCATCGGATGCTGGGAGTATCTGAGCCCCTGCTCCTTCCTGTGCTCACCTGCTTGTAGAACAATTATTCAGTTCCAGTTTTAATGGGATGAGTACGCACCACATTGCTTGAAATTTCATTGTTTGAAAGATAATTTATCTGTGTACTGTTGATTGATGTCATGCATAAGATTGAAGAGCAGTAAAAAAAAAAAAAAAAAAAAAGAAAAACATAGCTTAGAGTGACTGGACAGTGGATGCCAATGGTTCATGTGCTTCCCAGGCAATTTCCAGTGAAGCATGTTCCTAATGAAACCTGGTGATTTGAGCCCAGATTGGTTCATGGACACATCTCCTGGCCATAGCAAGGCTTGGAAGCAAGCTCCCTACAAGGGTTTCTCATCATGGATAAAGGGAAAAAAATAAACAATGTTATTTTTTTTTTTTTCATGGCTACTCAGCACCTGAAGAGGTGAAAGGACTAAGGATTTTTTACAGGACACAACAACTGCCAGTGTCCCAGATTATGACAGCTTTACTCTGGAGGTGGGATATAGAAAATACCTGTCCATTTGTGGTTGATACTAATAGGCAGATTGACTAAGATCACTCCTCCCTGATGGCTGTCAGACTATTAACTTCAAAAGCCATTATACAAATTCTTTACTTCTTTCTCGTTCTAGGTATGTGATTGATCATAGTCTACATCACAAAAAAATCCCTTACCATTGGCTTATATCTAAGATATTAGAAAATTCCTGTTTACTGAGAAAAAAAATTACTAAGACCTGTGTAAGCATGGAGATCTTATTCCTGCCTTGGCTTTTTGGAAATTCTTTCAGAACGACATGAATAGCATTTTATAGAGCAGTGTGTGTAACTGCAGTTTACCCTTTGAGTCACTTTGGGATGAACATAAGAGTTCTTGGAAAAATTTGGGTTCAGCTTCTTTGTTCTCACCTGTTGGGGTGAGCAGCTTGAAAGACCCACAGGGATCACCTTTGCTCTCAGATCTTTTTCTCTGAAAGCTGTTAATCCTTATCATTGTATAGAGCCTCTGGTTCAGACATCTTTCAGGCATACCCACCAGTATGGGGTGGGTTGGGTTACATGTCCCCCTGTTACTAATGCTGGGTACTAGAAAAGGGACATGGTGCTTCTCACAAGCAGCACATTCACGTGGAAAAATAGTTAAAAAAAAAAAAAAGCCAGTGCTTTTCTGTGCTCATGGCTCAAGCTGTTCCCTCTAAGCCTCCTGCACTGCGTTGATATGGCAACAGGCTGCCAGATTTTACAGCAAGAGCAGAGCCACAGCTTTTTGTTCTAACAATTTATGGCTGTTGAGTCAAAGTGTCTGGAGAACTTTCTTCATTGCTTCCCTTACCACTCTGAACCTTCAAGGTCAACCTATTTTTCTTCCTACAAGCCACCAGGTTGTTTCCTTTCCTATTGCATTCCCCTCTGGAACACTCCTCCCAGTGAAACATACAGCTTTATGGAGAGATGTAGGCAATGCCTGGATATTTCTGATGTATATTTTAGCCATGCCAAGTGCCTGGAGTTCCCAGACCATTAAGTTGCTGGAAAGCCTAGTTCCATTGGAAATCTGCCTGGTTTCCAGCTCACAAGCTCAAGGTTCTGGTTAATGGTCCTGAGACAGCCCCCCTCTGCAAACTTTTGAGTTTTATGCTGCTATAACATGCTAATGGATTGGCACAGATCAGGCAAAGGGTCAGTGTAGGAGGTCCCCATTAGCTGGGCATCTGGGCTATGTCTATGCTTGTGAGGGTTGGGGCATAGGTTTGAGCACTGCCCTGGAGTTTCCCAGGCTACTTGGGCTGAGTAAGCCCAGTGACATATGCCAAGGATCCCTCTTGCCAGGCAGTCCGGATACAATCACCCTGTCTCTGGGAGGAGAGGTGTTTGCCACACAGGGCTTTGCCACTCAGCCTCAGTGTCAGAGTACAGCCCCTGACCCATCCTATGCTATTAGTGCAGAAAAACACATAGCTGACCATTGAGTGACCCAGGGCAGGCTGCCTCTGTATCAGACCAGGCTATGCAAACCTGTCCTGTTCCAATGGCTTGGAGCTGGCTGCCTTTAGGGCAGGCTGAAGTCAGCCCTGTGGCACAGCTGGGCACCCTCTGCTGCCCTCTGGCTCAGTGACTCAGTGTCTTGCTGTTGCTGCTGTTACTACTATTTCTATTGTGGTGGTGATGATGATGATATGTGACTTTTTGAGCTCCCAGCCTCCAAAACAATCTAAAGGCTCTGCTGTAGCCTACCACAGCGATGCTTTAACGGCAAGAAATTGAGGATGCCCAAGGCTGTGGCATCAAATCCTGCAGGGAGCTCATGAAGGTCAAGAGCAGGCTGGGGCCATGCTGGAGGGTGGAGAGATGCAAAGCTGGTGCGGTCACTAATGTTTCTGGAACCTCCTGTCGCCCAAAGCTGAGTGTGGAAAAACATTTATCCAGTGTGGAAGATCATCAGAGGCCAGGGCTGAACTGGAGAACTGAGTTATTTGAGCACAGATCTGCCCTAAGGGCTTAAACTAGGAGACATGAAAGCCTTGCCCTGCAACTCAGGGCCTTCAGTGCTGATGCTCAGGGGTCCCCAGGGCTTCTCCCCAGTGAGCTGGAGACTTCTTGGAAGACTGAGAACTGCCCTAACCTGCCTTCCAGTGGCTCCTCAGGAGTCATGGGGTTGTGAATATCAGTAAACAGAGACAGCAGCAAGCAGGTGTTTCTCAGTTTCCTATCTGAGACTGAGGCATGCTGTGTAGCTGAGCGTTGTCTCTTCTTGTGGGATGTCCAAAATGGGTACAGATGCAACCCTAGTGTGCAGCTCCAGTTACAGGCAGCATTTGTGAGAGCTCATAGCGGGTCCTTCCTGCACAAATACATCAATTTTATCATATCAGTTAGCTCAGTTTAACATGCAGGATACCTGAAAATTTCTTTTTCCTCAAATAACAAAAATGTTTCCATATAATTTGATAATATTATGAAATTATTTAATTTACTTTGAGAGATGAGGAAACAAACCTTGGGACTACAACAGTGTTATCTTTGTTCAGTGAACCAAAGCTTCAGGGATACAGTTTTTCAGGATGACTACTTTTACAGTCCTAGTGGAAATTCTTCTTTTAATTAAAACCAACCAATTTTCAGAACGTTGCATGCATCTTGAAGAAGTGTTTCAGGAGCTTGCAAAACTGAATCTGAAATAGGTACCATTAAACTTAAGTAAGTAATGCACTATACAGAATGTCAAGAGATGAGATAAACCTTTCCATTGTGAGTCTTAAGTGCAATATCCTTGTTTATCTTCTTTTAGTTGATGGCACAGTCCTTGTGCTGTACACAGCAGTACTTCTAATAGGTGCCATGCTGAATGACTCAACCTTCATGTGGAAAAAGGAATTCAGGCCTCAAAAGGCTATGCTGCTTCCCGAGATATTGTTATCACTCTGATTTTACTATAATTTAGAATAACAAAGCATAAGTAGTTGCTGTTGCCTTGCCATTACGAACCTCTATATTTATTCTGTGTTTTATAATTGTGCTATAACATCATCTTAGAATGGGAGGAAGTAGCAGTTTGTGCACTTATTAGTCACACACCTCAACATCATGGTTTTATTTGAGCTAAAACCATGAACTATTTCATGGTTAGCTTCCTTCCCACATTTGAAGAACTGGCACTCATGGGAGCGAGACTCCAGAGCCAATTATGGATGATAACATTGCTGAATTTCCTGATATATTTGTTACTTTAGTGATCCTTATATAAATAAGGATAAAAATGTGTTTTTAAAAACATTTTGAGTATGTTAGCTAAGTTCTAGTTTTAGAACAGGCAGGGATAGCTGAACCTTATGTCATTAATTGCTTTACATGGAGTCTGATGTTAAAAATATATATTCAAGGAAAGACCAGGTTAAGTGTTATAATGCCAATACATTTTTAATAGACCTTTAAGCATTTTTTTTTAATTATAGAACCACAGTATCTTATTTAGAGATTCATAAAAGTAATACTTCTGGAAAGACAGAGTAAAGCCATCCATACAGTCATTAAAAAGAGACATACCAGTTGCACTAGCTGCAAAACTGATAGCAAGTCTTGGAGCTTGAAGTGAGTTATAAACCAAATAAAAATAAACATATCAAGCTAACTCCTTTTACTGGACTGCAAGATGAAAATGGGAAAAGAGAGGACATATTTTTATTATATTCTACTCAAAGTTGACCTTTGTTCCCATTACACAGGGTAAGATCTATAGGACTCTCTTTCCAGTCTTGAATCAATACATGATGTTACACGAGGGTGCCATCTTGCACTTTGAACTTCATGGGATTTCCTGAATGAACACTTATCCTGATTTGTTCAAAGTTGTTCCATTGAAAAATGAAATGTTTATTTTAATTTTTTTGTTTTAAAAAAATATTTTATGGCATTGTGCTGAGAAAATTTAATTCAATTATTTCTCATTTTGCTGATGAGAGACTGTTATTGAAATACAAACCATCTTTCTGCTGTCAGTGAATGGTTAACAGCTTTAAAAAGGACTTATCCCTGAAATAGCTATGGTGGAAGACACAGGGATTGCTGTACTTAAGATGAAGTAGTTGCCTCATCTACCAGAAGCATGATATAATTAATAGACTGATATTTTCATCTCTATCACATGGACAGTGAACTTGAAATAAAATGTTGCTGCATTTTGTTTTTTTTCTCTTTTGTTGTAAAAATGATCAGTCACTACTAATAAGAGGCAACCTCTTACCATGTATATGTCTAGTTATTGTGAGTTTAGATTTCCTTATTTGAATGTGAAAGTCCTTTTAAAAGATAATGGTATATTTTAAGAATATCTGCCAGTGTTTTTTCACTTCCATCTAAACTGTGTTAAGGATATGTATTAATCATATCTAGGTATGATTGTGGAGTTACCTCCAGAGTTGGAAAGTCATGAGAACATCCAGACATATTATATATGGCTGCTTTTGGATACCTGAGTGAGAATCTAAGAGAAAAGAAAATACTCCCATGCAGTTTCATTATTTACAGACAGCAAGAGCTCACACTTATGCACAAGCTTTGGCCTTTATCTTGGTAGTCTTTTTCCCTGTGCATCTCTGTGTTACTCTGCATCACATATTATGAAAGCTCTTGAAAGCCATACAGGCTGTTGTAACAGGAATGTTTCCCTACCTAAGGACCATCTTCTTATGAACACTGGAAGTTGAATCCAACAGTTGAACTGCTTGGAGGCAGCAGAAATAAGGCACAGAAACATGATCAGAGGGGTATATTTGATGCTTCTGTTTCTTTCTGGTCCTTTGTTGAAACCATGCAGTCCTCCCAGCCTAAGGAAAACAAAGCCCCGACTACTCTCAGTTGTATTTTTTTAAAAAACAATTGGTATTAGAAATTGCTAGAATTGAAGCAGTTGGTAAAGTATCAGTTATTTCATTCTAAGAAAGAGTCTACCCTGCATCTTTACTGAGAAGATTCTGAGGACATAAAGTAGGTATTGGACAGTGGTAGAGAGATCAATCCAACTTTCCTGTACCTGTCAAATTCAAACAGAATCATCCTTAATGAGGTCCTAAAATCTGAATCACAACTTCCCTTCCCTCCCCTTCCCTTTCTTTCCCTTCCCTTCTCCCTTCTCCCTTCTCCCTTCTCCCTTCTCCCTTCTCCCTTCTCCCTTCTCCCTTCTCCCTTCTCCCTTCTCCCTTCTCCCTTCTCCCTTCTCCCTTCTCCCTTCCCTTTTCCTTTGCTATTCCTCTTCTCCTTCCCCTTTCCCGGGAAAGAGGTTCTCAGATGCTGATACCAACACAGCTCCTTGTGCAGCTGTTTCATCTGAAGGTAGGTCAAGAAGAAAACAGAGAGTGTTTGCCAACTCGTTTAGTACCTTCTGTGTGCATTGACCCAGTAATTTAAGAGGAAAAAAGCAGCTTGGATGTCAACAGCAGAAGAACTTCACTTTGAAGAAAAGAAAGCCCTCCCAGCTGGGCTCATAAAGGGAGTTAGCAGAAGAGAAGAGAAGGAGAAAATGAACTTGTTAGTGCAGGAGCCAAGCTTGACTCCTTGCCTTGCCATTACCCACCTTGTTTCCCTCTATCCAGCCTGCTCAGACAAGGTTAATTAATTTCTCACAGCAGTTTTTGCAGTGGGAGTAAGTCACCGTGAGGCTGCAACTCATTACCTAACCTCTCCTTGTGGGAAGGAGAAAATCCTTGTATTTCAGAAGGCTGTAGTGATGTGTATTGTACACCAAGTGGCAATGCTCAGGTGCTCGTAGCAGCAGCACTGTGCCTGAGCTGCATCTGTGCTCGCCGGGATGCTTCTCTTTAAGTACTTTCAAGGGTTGTTTTGCATTATTTATCATGGACATTTGAGAAAACTCAACCCCTTGGGAGCAATGAAGGCATCATAGGCAGGGTTCACATCAAGCTGCTATTAGGGAAAATGCTCAAGGGACAAATATTCTTGGTATGTTGAACTATGGATAAGGAGACTCAGTGTGAGCACTGACAGTGTGAAGGAATTTATAAAAGCTTTGAACTTTCATGTCAGCCAGTCTTCCTCTTTAGTGCTTATCAGCAGTAGAGTAGCTCTGAAATTTAGAGGAGAGAGCCTGTTACAATCCCAGCATATATGCTTCTGTTCCTAGTATTAGTAGCTGTATTGAATGTTAGACATAGTTGGGATTCTGAAGCTAGAACAGGCTGCCTCGTACATCTCTAGTGAACCCTCCTTTCACAACATAGCCTTGGAGAGAATGACCAGGGGTTTCTCTTCAGGAGCTGCTAGTTATGATAGAGGAATGGAGAGAAACTTAATCCCTGTTTCAGACTGTATTTCAGAAGTGCATATTTTTACCCTTCCACTTCACTTTCCCCATATTGTTGCTTTGTGTTTTCTTCTTGTCCATTACCAGAAGAAGCTGTTTATTGCCTCTGTGCCTCTCTGGTCCTTTGGTGAGGTTACTCCTGATCTAAGGAGTAAAACCTTCCATTCCTTAATCTCTCATCAACAGCCTACAGTGCTCAGTCTTTGTAAATCTACGAGAATCAAAGGAAACACCAGAATACCTCATCTCACTGTAAGAAAGAGATTTGACCCTGCCTAGCTGGTGAGAAATCTTGAAAACATGAAGAAAGCATATATGGTAATGGCACAAAGAGCAAAAACATTCCCCATGCTCTATTTTGAACCTCCTTGTTTTTCGTCCTAACTTCAAGATTTTGACATCTTGGCAGTAGTGCTCTCACCAGTGTGCTATATTCAAATACACACCCAAACACATGCATCCACACATGGATCTTTGAGGCTCAGTTACTCAGTATCCTTGCTGCAAATCTGTTTAGCAATCGTTCTACTTGCTTTAAACTGCAGCTTTTGCCCAGAAGATGCACAGTGATTACTTTGCAGCAAGGGAAGTTAATTCTGCCTGTGCAAATCATGTATTTAAAGGTGCTTTCTTAACAGCTTCATTCAGGTGCCTTTTCCTTGTGAATCCCCACCAGATTTTCTCCTCCATCAGTGCTTGAGTGGGAAAGGGCTTTGTGATACCCCCCATGGCAGGTCCAGCTCTGTGGTCTACAAGCAGCAAGGCTGTGGCTCTGACTTTTCCAGCTCTGCCTCTCAGTGCTGTGAGCTAAGTGTTTACTCTTAAACTGGTGATTCATATGAATGTGCTCAGCTATGTGGGAAGAGTCACAGAGCAGTAAGATGAAAATGAAGTTCCTTTCCAAAGAATCTTTTGCAACGTTTTACTTTTATTCCTTTGGAAATCTTTTATTTCCTTCCCCAAATCATAAAAAGAAAGCCAGATGGGTTTATTTTCTTTTCTTCCAGATAAAAATTATAGTTTCATGTTTAGTTTCAGGTGAAAAGCTTCCCACCAAGTTAATAAAATACAAAATGAGCTTTTAAACTGGTCCCTGTGTTAGTATTTCTTTCCTTCAGTCTCTCTCTTCCTCAGTTTCTCTAAGGCCTTCATCTCTCCTCTCTCTCTCTGCTTCTCTCAGGATCTCTCACTTGCTTCCCCTCTGCTTTGTCCATGCTTTGAACATTTCACCCCACATTGAAGTGGTTGCCTCGTTTCAAAACTTTCTCAATAGCTTCTCTGAGGATATTTCTTGGCTTTCTTAAGACGTATCTAGGTCTTTCTTTAGCTTGGCTTTTTGCTAAACAGACCAAGAAGATAGGCTATCTTATGCCTTAGCTGGATGTTGGTCTCTTCTCCCAAGTTACAAGTGATAGAACAAGAGGAAATTGCCTCAAGATGTGCCAGAAGAGGTTTAGATTGGATATTAGGAAAAATTTCTTCACTGAAAGGGTTGTCAGCTACTGGAACAGGCTTTTCAGTCAAGAGGTTGAGTCACCATCCCTGGAGGTATTTAAAAGACCTGTAGATGTGCTGCTTAGTGACATTCTTAGTGGTGGACTTGGCAGTACTGGCTTAATTATTAGACTTAATGATCTTAAATCTCTTTTCCACCCAAATCAGTTCTCTGATTCTATGTGATCATATCTTCAAGTCACAGGACTTGGGGGCTGTATTGGGCAGAGTCATTCAGAACTGCCTGCCCCCCCAAACCTTTATATTTGTGCTTTGCCTGTATACTCTGTAAAGCCAGAAGCTACATCTCATGAGCAGCACCCCACACAATGAAGCCTACCAGCATGGGAAGGAGGTGGACAGCAGCAGGGACAGAGCATAATTCAGGATACATTACCTATATACTTCTCTGGAGGAAGCATATACATGCTGGGAAAGGCTGTATTCCCCCAGGTCTGGCAGTGGCATCTTCTTCCTCAGCATCAAGGATCATCTGCCATCCTCTTCAGCCCCCATGAGCCAGGAGATGCCACCCATCTTCAGCCAGGGTGCTGATCACAGCCATGCTCAGGTGCAGAAGGGAACCCCAGGGCGGTAATCACCCGTGTGACACAAGCACAAATTTTGCCATCGCTTCCTCTTCTGCAATTTATGGTCCTGCAAATGGCTCCAGCTCCACACCCTGAGTTTTGTAAGACATTATTTGATTTTGCAGATGGGAATACATAAATTACTTGCTGAGTTATGTACTTGGTAAGGCCCTCTCTTTGAAAAGTGTGTTTATTTTGGAGAGTGTTTCCTTGGATAGCAGGCACAACAGAAGAGGGAAAGAAACACGATTCCTGGAAATATTTTAGCAGTGTGATTTTAGCAGGGCTGTCAGGGAGGAAAGACAGATGCATGCATGGTCCAGATTGGAAATCCCTGCTGGGGTTGTGACGGGGAAAGCTGAGCTTTTGGGTGGGAGGACAGGGAGTAGTGAGACCTTAGGGTTGGACAGTGGGGGCCCTGTGGTGGGAGCAAAGCATCTTGAGCTGAGAGCAAACTCAGGCTTAGCTGCTGGTACCATATGTGTTCCTGCTCAGGTGCACTGCATTTTCCTCTTCCTCCTGATCGAGGTGAACACTTTTTGCACCACTGTACTTCCTTGCCAAGTTTGGTGAGCAGCCCAGTTTTCTTCCCACAGCAGGATCATAGAATCACAGAATGGCAGTCTGGAAGGGACTTGGAGGATCCAGCCTTTTTAAGGTCCAACCTTTTTAGGTGGAACACGGTTTGGATCAGTCTGTCCAGTACCTTGTATAACTGAGTCCTAAACGAGCTGGGGAATCCACCACTTCCTGGGGAGATTATTTAAATCTTTGAGTGTTCTTATAGTGAAAAATTTTTTTCAGGTGTCCAGTCAGGATCTCCCTAGGAGTAATTTGTGCTCATTACCCCTAATCTTTTCCCATGTGACTCTTTGTAAAATGTGACTCTCCATCTTCTTGGTAGCCATCCTTTAAGTGCTGGAACATGGCAATAAGGTCTCCCTTTAATACTTCTTGTCTCCAGGCTGAACAAACCCAGTTGTCTCCTTTCCTCATGTGGAAGGCTTCCCAGTCCTTTGATCATCTTTGTGGCTCTTCTCGGGGCCCTCCTCATCCTATCCATATCTTTTTTGTATAGCAGGGACCAGAACTGAACACACTGTTCCAGGTGTGGCCTGACAAGGGCTGAGAAGAGTGGGTTGATGACTTTTTTATCTGTGGTAACGATGCCCTTGTTGAAGCAGCCCAGCATCTTGTTGGTTTCTTTGCCACAGCAGCACACTTTTCACTTATATTGAGCTTCTTGTACACTGTAACCCTCTGGTCTCTTTCCACAGAACTAGGATATGCTTAGGCTCAAGCCATAGGCAATTTTTAATTTTTTTTTTTTTATTTCAGAGTTTAGTATTTGTCAGTGTGAACTGACTGTGACACTGACAGGTGAACCTTTTAGCACTTGAAAAAGCAATTAAAAAATAGGTACAATCCTAGAGAATTTTACCAATTTCCCATCGATACAGCCAGATAAGTAATTATTGTACAGTCTTAATTGTGCCTATCCAGAACGAAGAGCCCCGTGGGAGGTGGAAGAGCCCTTCCTGCCCTAACTAGCAAGGGAAAGGAGGGAGGGAGGAAGGGATGCAGGACTGCAGGGATACTGAGAACCCCAGGATCCTACTCCTTCCCGGCACTTTCCCAGCAGATGTCACTGTTCACCCGCCAAATAAAACCATTCCCAGGCAGTGAAAGGGCCCTTGGAGAAAGCCACCGCAGGCTATTACTTAAAAATGAAATATGCCGCCTGAGAAGAGCATTTCCTTTGGGGAGCAAGAGTGGTTTATTTTTATAAAGGTGGCACGGGATGGAAATTTGTTTTAAACCTGGAGAAGAGTGATAGTGCAGGAGCTGTGCCTGCAGAAGCTCTTGAGCCCCTGTACCCCTCTGTACACCTCTGTACCCAGCACACAGCTTTAGGGTGGGTGATGGGGGTGAATGGGCACCTCCTAGAGTGGAGGAGGCAAGCTTTTGTTGGTCTCACTAATATTCCTGCACTGAAGAGTTTAGTAGGATTTAATAATGACTAATAACTTAAAGAATTAATCATGACATAATTTTGCAGGATTAAATCATGACTAGCCCTGCCCACGCTTTATTTATTCAATAATATATCATGCTTATATAGGTAGAAAATTAATCCAAAATATGAGAGGAGCTGAACGTTTTTCTCCTCAGTACATAAATTAGCCATGAGCAGTTTGAAAGTAAGCAGTTTCTGCTAGAGGCAAGTTACATCTTTATTGTCTTTTAGAGATTTTCAGGGATATTCTTCAGACTGGAGAAAGGCTACAGGAGGGCTTTGTTTTCCATGCCGTATGGCAGAGCTGCTCTTAGTGCAGGCTGTGCCTGGCAGGCGACCGAAGTATCACTGCAGAGATATGCAGATACTACAATAAAGAAGCTCAGACACCAGAGTGATGGGTGAGTAGAAATGCTGCACTGCATACAGGAGACAATGGGTGACCAGGGATCTTGCTGGCCTAATGATAAGGTTGTAAATGGAACAATGTGTGTATTCAACACGGGACATCAGAAAATGTCCACAGCTGCAGAGTTGCAAATTTCAGCCTTGGTGATTCTGCATTTTAAACCAGGTGAAGGAGCATGCATGAAGAGAAAAGCAATCATCTTAGTGCTGGGATATCATTAACCCTTAATGTGATGACACTGGTAGGAACACCAGAGCAGAATAGGAAGGGGCAAAGCTGTGCACTGCCCTGTTTATCCCAGGCCCCCACCTCCCCCCAGCATGCAAAGCACTCCTGATCTTAGAAAATGCCCTGAAGAAGAGCTTCTCCACCTGAAAACATACTCATTTATTTCCATGCCAAAATCTTTTCTTTTCCTTGCAGCCTAGCCTTACTTGTCTGCTGACCCCACTGACACACTTTGTGCTTTCATAACCACAGCAGGATCCAGCTGAGAAGTCTGGGCTGTTTCCCATGTTGTCCTCTGGGAAATGTGTTGCCGAATCCCCTCTCTTTATCCGGTCGACTTTGCACACTAAATTATTCATAGACATTCAGTCTTGTACCGGTACTGTCTTTTGGGGTTAGGAGCTCCTCTGCCCTCTGGCAGGAGTTTCTAGGAAAGCAATCACATCCCTGCTCTCCTCCTCTGCAGGATGAACAACCCAGTTCCTCTGTGTCTCTGCCTGTAGGATCTGGTCCGGGCATTTCATGTTCCTCCTTGTGAAGGGAATGAAAAAAGCAGGGTGCTATGCTGAGGCTCAGCAGTGCCCTGTAGAGTTCTATGCTTTTTATGCTTGCTTTTTTTTTTTTTTTTTTTTTAATTTCTTTAACGAGCTCATGATGGGAAAGTTTGAGTTGTATCTGATATCTGAAAGCAAGGGTCTGTAGGCCATTGTTAAGATACCCCCCGAGATTGTCCCAAACCTGATTTCCTTCACAAGCCTGACCAGTGACTTTCTCTAGCTCAGGAGCTCTCCTAATGGAGCTACTTCAGTCTCCTCTGCAACTCATGCTTCCTCTACTTGGCATATCCTGACAGTAAACTTGATCCCTGAGAGCAGTGAGGGGTGACTCTGTGTGGAAGATGAGATGCTGAACCCACTGCTATTTTTTTTTTCTGTTACCCATGAAACCTCAGTATAAACACAGTTGGTTTAAACAGAACAGTCATCAGGTGCCCAGACTCTGTAGAGCCCATGTTCACCTGGGGAACTGAGTTCCTGCCACAGGCTCTGACCTCCATTAACTTGTATGGTGTTTTCACTAACTTTTCCAGGACTGGGAAGAGTTTGTTAGTGAAAATACTTGAGGCAGATGGTTTTGGGGCTGGAGAGAAGATGCCCATGAGACACTGCTGAAGGGGAAAGAGTCAAAGCAGGGTGGGGGTCTGGAGCCAGCTGCTGGTGAGAGAGTGGCAGGACAAGCAGAACAATGTCCTGGTTGGAATCAGGGTCCCCAGTGACTCCCCTCCTAGGTCTGCCTTTCTGGATAGCAGGACACTGGCACTGCTAGCCAGCCACATGTGGGAACAAAGAGCCTGAGTCAGGGTACCCATGGGTGTCTTGGGTGAGCCAGTTCAAAGGTCTTCTTCTCAGAAGGTGGCTCGATATTTTTCTAAGGCTCGCTTCCTCATCAGCTGAGCCTTTCTCTGCCTGAGCTGAGGCTGCCACACTTGCTGGCTCTCAGCTCATCCCAGAGCCATTATAGATAGCCCCTCATCAAATGCAAAATGCTTGTCTGGCAGGGTTAGACAAGACATATTCTGTTCCTCGGCTTTTGCTGTGACTAAAATACACCTTAGTGAATAGATCAGCCCCTGGAGAGCACCTCGTTTCTGAGAGAAATTTATCAGTGTCGGGATGTAAATTATCTGCAATCCAGACCAGGAGTAAGATGAGAGGGGAGGCTCCACATCTGCATGTCATTCTGGTGCAGTGTGGGTTCCTCTGGCAGTGCTGACAAAAGCTCAACTTCCCACAGAGGCCATACTGTCATTTGCTATGGGGCACTGTGGCCCCAGCATCAGCTAAAATAAAGAAGCACAAATGTGTATTAGCAATGTCACCAGATCAGCTCTAAGTAGCACTGGACTAAAGGCCTAGTGTGGCCTTGAGCTTCACAACATAGTGATCTGTAGTTAGACGTGTACATGGATACCCATGGATACACATGGACGTGTAGTGTATGTGGATACCCAGATGTGAACTGGGTGTCCAAGCCTTTTTCTGCTTGATGGAGATCAAGGGATTCATTCAGGCCTCTCGGTGGAGGTATTTAGTTACCTTCACTGTCAGATATGACACCAGTGGGACATTCAGGTTCTGGAGTGGCAGCTGAAGGCGTCTTATCTGGTCCTGGCTGATGGTGTCACTAACCCTATCCTTAACTCACATTTAGACACCTGGATGGAAGAATCTCACCCATAGTGTAATCAAACTACCATAAAATAAGGCCACTGCTGCCTCTTGAAAAAAACCCTTTCTTGATGCCTACTCAATTAAATCAAGCAGTAGCAGGTCAAGTTGCTCTGAGGTGCTGTAGGGCACATTAGTGGGTTAGGCTGGAAGAAGTGTGTCAGCACACACTTGTGTATCCCGTGCATCCTCCTGCCTTTCCCTCAAAATAACACGAGGGAATGGTTTTGGGACCAGGAAGTTGGTGTAAGAAATATATCTAACCTGCCATTGCTTTGCTAAAAAGCATATTCTATTTAATGAAAAATGCCATCTCCTTACAACAAAATGCACTTTTGTGTTGTCCTAAGGCAGGCTCTAGAAAATGATTACACAACCAGGCTGCAAGGACTTCTTGATGTGGGGTGTTGGGTCGTCTTGTGGGACAGATCATCTTAACTACCTGCTCCCACCATCGCAGAAGCAGAAACAAGAGCCACCAGGGTCAGCTCTGTTGTGTAACACAGCAGTATTCACAGCCAAGCTTCCAGAGGAAAATCTCATATTTTGTCTGGAAGTTGAACATTTCCACAGAAATACCCATAAACCCTGTTGTTTTCTTTGTATTTTGGTTGAGAAAAGAGCTTTCTGGCCAACCTGAGGGAAGACCACCCTAAGAGAGGAAAAGACTCCAGCTCAGAAGTGTTTGGCATAGGGCAGAAGGCAGGAGTGATGGTGTGTTTCAGATGGCAATGGTCATCAGCATCTGACCTGGAATTATAGAAAGAGCTTACAAACACCAGGAAGAGAAGGAGTCCCAGAGATGGTCCTTGCAGGAGAGGCAAGACAGCATCATTTAATGGGTGACTCTGGACAGAGCTAAAGTGAATTTATAGAAGGGGAAATAGCATTTGACATGTTTGGGAAAGTGAATGTCAGGGCTCATGAAGCAGTTTCTGCAAGAATATTCACAATGTTTTTTAAAAGCTATAGGTATGAAAGAGACACAGATCAATGCAAAGCTAACAAATGACAACAAGAAAGCAAACAAAAAACAGATGAACTTTTCTTACCATTCCTCTTTGGGATCATTAATAGGACTTCTCTCCTTTACCACCTGTCTTGAAGTATATGTGAAATACAGCTAAGACTACTGCCACCTTGTTCTACTGGAAATTCCCTGGGTGTGTTCAGAACATACTAATCAAAAATGGGCATACGAGTACAAGACCATATGATTGTGTCTTGGCTTGATTTCTTCCGTGTATGGGCTAATAGCAAGCGTATAATGTTCATGAGAACATTGTCCTCCACCAAGCTGTGCCCTGGAGTACATCCTGCCTTATGGATGCCAGGAATTCAAACCAGGTCAATCTCTCAATGTGATAATTTAGAACTTATTTTGGTGTGTGATACTCAGTTTTACAAACATGTGAACCTGTAAGTGACCAAAATAAAGAAAGATGTAAGCTTACCTAAAATACTTTAAAGTGCACAGTTTTGCTACTGAAAATTTGCTTTTTAAAATTTTTGTAGTAGTGCCACAAAAGTCTTGCCCAGTGTTTAACACCTGCAGATAGTAACAGCTGCATAATTTCAGTAATTATGCAAACAGCATTCTAATGAAGCAAACTCAATTTAACTTTCCCCCATCCTTTCCCCCAGCTAGAAGCTTGGTGCTAATAAAAAAAAAAGGCTATCTGTGTTTATGTTAAGAAGGAGAAATATTGGCAATTCCATTTAAACCAAATGAAGAAAACAGAACTGAAGATACAGATCCACTGGCTTGATGGCTTTGAACACATCCTTGGCACTGTTAAAGGATCATGTGGTAAAAATATGAGCTGACTTACTAAAAATGTAGGATTTATCATTTTTTTTCCATCCCAGGGAATCAAACTCTCACACGGTTCTTCACCACTCCATGTAAAGAATTTGATTTTGAACCAAAAAAGCTACAGCATTCAATGTATGGCAGTAGTAAAATATGTGGATTTTACCCTTTGAAAATGGCAATAACATGAAATTTGCCTGGAATTCACCTTCTCTCACAGACAACAGCAAACTTCATTTTCCACTGTAGGGTCTGGAATGTAACTTATGCATCAGAATGCACACATATCTCAGATATGAAGCTTTCCGTCAGAAAACCTAGGCTTAGTCTCTTGATTATGTGACTATTGAACCAAAAGGCTAAGCTGTTCTAGGTTAACTCTTTTTCCAGAAAATGCTTTTTGATATTCCTGCCAGTGAGCAGCATCTTCCTTACACAGGGATTATCAGACCTGAGAATAGACTGCAAGATAGAAAAGCTTGATATTTCAAAATAATTTCTAAACTTCTTAAATAGCCATTTACCTTCTAGTAAAGGTGCTAATGAAATGACTTCTCTAATTTGGATACACTCCAGCAGAACTCAGCGAACTTAAAGAAGGTGGAAATTCAATTGTGAATGGTCCAAATTAGAGAAAGTTGCCCTGTGTCTCTTTAAAGAATAAAAATGACTGTCTTGCTTGATTTTGACTGCACAGCCCCTGTGCACAACCACACCTGTGGCCAAGTGTGCAGAATGAGCAGTGGTAGGAGGATGTCCTGTGTCTTCCTCTCCCAACAGTCCTGTGCCTTGGGATAAGATATCAGAGAGGGGCTGCAGATCACCATCATTGCAGTAATTAACATCAGTAACAGAAAGGAAAGGGAGCTTTGAGATGGTCATCTGTGGGCACCTTGACTGTGCTATTACATCCCAGTTTTCAACAAGTGCAAAAAATCACACTGCTCATTCTGAAGATTATGTGTTTGTCAAATCTGCATTTTAGTGGTAGGAGTGGAAATTCTAGATTAGATAAGATTCACCCTGCACATCCAAAATAACATGGGTACCACTCACCAGTGATGGCAAATTCAAACTTCTTATTTCTGTTTACAGGTTGAACTTGGTACTTTCCAGACAGCAGGTCCCTGTCTTTGCTGTCATTTACTTAGTTTTCTGTTCAAGGAAGTGTAAGATTTCTCCTTTCCTTGGGACAGACTCTAAGCTCTCTGTATGGGTCCGTCTGATCCTGTCCTTCCAGACCACTTTGTTGTTTATTCTCCAGATTCTTTTACAACTGAGCAGAGTGGATGTTGATGCACGCTGTGGGTCAGACTCTGTAATTTTTCTCAGTTGGTGGTAATCATAATTCAGGTTTTGGTGACAGAGTGTCGCCTTAGAAATTCAGGGTTGCAATATGGACTTCCTGTATTTGTTGTTTTTCATTCAGAGCTCTTACCAGTAGGAAAAAATAATCACTCATAGGTTCTTGTTGTCAAGCACCTTCTAAATCTATGTGATGATCTTTTCGTTTACTTTTTATTTAATAGTTAAAGTTGCCATCTTCTGTGATTTATGTCTTGCAGTGTTGACCAGCAGCCTTTAAATATATCATAGCAAAGATTTATCTAACTTTTCAAAAATTCCCTGTTGGAAGCAAGGTTTTGTGTGAAAAATTGGGAATTACACTGATCTCTGTCACATCAGGCAGCAGCCTCTCACTAATAAATTTTGTGCCCAGACATAGTTTCCAAGTCTCTAGTTTGTAAGTGAGTATAATACTTCTTCATAGGGCGGTGTTACTAATAATAATATAAAAAGAAAAGTAGACATAAATAGCTTTGCAGAATATGACTAAATAGGACTGAATGCTTTGTTCCACAATCCAGGACTTTGTAAGCTATTTCTAGGAAGTGAATGAGCATTTGCTCAGCTCTGGGAGGGCCTCAGAAGATAAATGATGAAGACTCTTAATGATTAGCCTCCAGCATGCAAATGTTGTAGCAATGTAGCGTACCCTCAGTGAAGTGCCCTCAATTTGAGCTGCTGCTTTTCTTTTCCCCATCCACATGTAATTTTTTTGCTCATTTCGGAGCCTAGTATTAGCCAAGTTCAAAGGAGAGTAGCTATAATTTAACACTCTTACGCTTTCATTTGTTAGTCCTCAAGATAAAATTAAACATGAGAAAAGTATTGCTCAGAGGACTGGCTCCAACTTGACATGCCTTAAAATTATGTACTAGAGTGAGACAGGCTCCACAGGCAGCTAGATTTTGTCCCATTTGTGGCTACCCAGTGTAAAATCACATCTGAGCAAAAAGAGCATAAGCAGTGCTCCTGAGGTCCTGTCTGCAAAGATGGGGATGGCCAAAGCAGAGGGTCCAATCACCTTGACAGCTCACCCAGCTCTGGTGGTACTCATGCTTCCAGAGCACAAAAACAAATCGGTCACAGTCTGTAGAGTTTAAACCTTTCCATTGAATTTCTCCAACTGGGCATCCTTTCCAAACTGCAATATCATCAGATCATCAGATTGCACTAGTTGTAGCAAAAATAAATTACAGGAAGACAATCCACCTGTATTTTTGTGTGTACTGCATGAGCCAGGAAAAAACATCCTACAGCCAAACGAAAGATCTTCCATGTGTCTATGGCAGAAGATTTAAATCTCAACTACAGAGCTTGCTCTTCATTGTTGACTAAATTGCAAAATAATTAATTGGTGCTGGAAAAATAGCCACCTGTGAGGTTAGAGTATGGTTGCTTGTAGTAGACTTTTTTATAGAATATGCAGGGTTTCGTATTGCAGCTTTTTTTCACTTTCCTTTTCTTTTGAGATACAGCCAGTTAGATTATTTCAGCCCTTTCTAATTGGACCTGTCTGGGATGGAGTTAGCTTTCTTCATACCAGCCTGTGTAGTGCTGGGCTTTGCATTTGTGGCTAAAACAGTATGTGATACACCACTAGTATTTTGGGTGCTACTGGGCTGTGCCTACACAGCATCAAGGCTGTTGGTATAAGGCAAAAAAGGGCAGTAGGATGGAAGCAGGCAAGAATCTGGGAGGGAAGATCGCCAGCACAGCTGACCAAAGTGATATTCCCTATCATATGACATTATACCCATTAAAAAAAAAAAAAAAAAAAAAAATTGGGGGAAAGGAAGACATGATGCTATGAAGTTTGTCTTTCCAAGTGATTCTTACATATATGGATGCCTTGCTTCCCAGGAAGCAGGGGGACACCTGCCTGCTAATGGGAAGTATCAAATAAATTCCTTTTTGTTTTGCTTCCCTGCACAGCTTTTGCTTTTCTTATTAAACTGTCTTTGCCTCAACCCACGAACTTTTCCATCTTATTTTCTCCTCCTGTGCTTCTGAGGAGGGGGAGTGAGAGAGTGACTGGGTGGGTGTCTGGCAGACAGCAAAGGAGAACCCCCCATATTTTTGTCAGCACATCTTTCTGTTAGCGACTCCAAAAGCATCCAGCCTTTGTGTGACTTTGTGATTTTATGTTCCAGATTTTAACTACCATGTTGCCACTGATAAATTGAAAGCCTCATTTACTGTAAACTGTGCTGGACTTCAGGAGGGGCCATGATCAGAATAAGAGTAGGACTGGCCTTAAATTGGGTAAGGGAGGGAGAGCAAAAATGAACGCAAATGCCACTTGTGATTAAATGCAACAGGGAATCAATTTGAAAGAACTTTTTATCTTTTAAATCAGTGCTAGTTACTCTCCAGCTCCACCTGTGACAGGCCCTGAGCTGACACTGCAAGCTCAAGGATGCCAGGATTTGGAGAGCCGATAGGTACCACTGGATCAGCAATGCCCTCCCACCAAAATATATAATCCTTACACAGGAACCAGAAAGCAGAGGAGAGCCTTCAGGAGGGGGCTGGGGAAACATCTTTGAGCTGGAGTTTTTAATAACATGGTCTATGAATAACCTGAGAAACAAGATCATTAAACCTACTCTTGTAGGGATTTGATGTATTTTTTTTCCTTTCTTAGTTTTCACAGGATCTCAGTGACTCACCTGAAAATTTTCCTCCTCCAACACCACTTGGGTTTGATATTAGAAAGCTGGTCTTTACCTTGTCTCTTTCCAGGATAGGGCCAGAGGTAGCTGGAATTGGACCTATGCCTATCAGATTTTACTGTTGGTCATTTCAGATGTGAGGACAAAGAACAGTCAGTAATGCTAATAGGTGCCATTCTTATATGTTACTCATACAGACAGCAAGTCACCTTCACTCACTGATCAGATGAATAGGGCTATTCAGGCATCTAAAGATGCCACCAAGTGCCTATTGGGATTTGTTAAAATTCCTAGGCAGGATGAAAGCAGAAGTGCCTGGAATCCAGATCACTGATTGGAGTGCCCTAAGGTTAGGGGTCCTGGCTGCCCACACTCTTCCCACTGTACTGCCCACAAACACACACTGTAAACCTATTCTGGCTCCACAGCCTAGGGCAAGGGATTCAGTGTAAGGCAAGGGACTTCTGCTCCTTGTATTTTAATGAATTTTGTACATTTTAATCAATAACTGCATAGACTCCCCACTGGTTCTGGAAAAGATATATATATGTGTGTGTATATATCATAGAATCACAGAATGTTAGGGGTTGGAAGGGACTTCTAGATCACCTACTCCAGTCCCCTGCCAAAGAAGGATAACCTAGGGCAGGCCACACAGGAACACATCCAGGTGGGTTTTGAAAATCTCAAGAGAAGGAGACTCCACAACCTCTCTGGGCAGCCTGTTCCAGTGCCCCATCACCTTCATAGTAAATAAGTTTCTCCTTGTGTTGAGGTCAAACTTCCTATAGCATAAAGCCACCACTCCTTGTCCTGGAAGAGATTGGCCCCTTCCTCTTGACACCCTCAGATATTTATAGAAATTAATAAGATCCCCTCTCAGGCTTCTTTTCTCAAGGTTAAACAGCCCCAGTTCTCTCAGTCTTCATAGGAGAGATATTAAGTCCCTTAATCATCCTTGTAGCTCTCCATTGGACTCTCCAGTAAATCCCTGTCTCTTGAAATGGGGAGCCCAAAACTGGATACAGTGTTCCAGGTGTAGTCTCGCCAGGGCAGAGTAGAGGGGGAGGAGAAGCTCCCTAGATCTGCTGGATACACTTTTCCTGATGCATCATAGGATACCATTTGGCCCTCTTGGCCACAAGGTCACATTGTTCACCTGTGGAGAATTTACTGTCCCCTTGGACTCCAAGGTCTTTCTCCATGGAGCTGCTTTCAAGTGACCCCTAATCTGTACTGGTGGTTATTCCTATCCAGATGCAGAACTCTGTACTTGTCCTTATTGAACTTCATGACATCACCTTTTCCCAGCTCTCCAGCCTGTCCAGATCTTGTTGGATCACAGGACAGCCTTCTGGTGTATCAGCCCCCTCAGCTTTGTGTCATCAGCAACCTTGCTGAAAGTACACTCCATCTCCTCATCCAGGTCATTGATGAGGACACTGAACAAAACTGGACCCTGGGGAACACCACTGGCCAAAGGCCTCCAGTTTGACTCTGTCGCTGATCACAGCCCTCTGAACTCTGTTGCTGGGCCAGTTATCAATCTACTTTACAGTCCGGTTGTCTGTCCCACATTTCTTGAGTTTTGTTATGGGTCTGTTATGGGAGACCCTGTCAAAAGTTTAACTGAAGTCATGGTATATGACATCCACTGCTCTCCCTTCATCTACCCACTTGGTCGTGCCTTTGTAGAAGGATATCAGGTTAGTCAAACAAGATTTCCCTGTAGTAAATCCATGTTGGCTACTCCAAAATAAGCCTCTACTAGAACACAAAGCCAAACCCTCTCCTGTCCTCTCTCTTCCTGATGAGCAAAGCAGAGGGTATGGATGGGAGACCTTTCCTATGAACCAGTGCCCCAGAAGGACCCTCTCAAGGGGATTAGAAGGTGAGAGAAAAGTTGGTTTCCCAAAGGAGGGAAAAAGCCCTGGGACCCCATCCCTTAGGGTGCTACTCATGTAACTACAATAAATCAGAAATGTTTGCACATCTTTTCAAGCTATCCAAGTTTTGCGCATGCTGTTGGCTACAAAAGCTGATCCCAGTGTAAAAACTGTGGACGCAGAAGAAAAAAAATTGAAACAAGTTTTCAGACTTATGAAGGAAAATTTTAACAAAATTAAACCAGTGAGAAAATGTCATAGGAAAGTGTAAAGCTACAGATGTTATAGGTATGATTAGTTATTCAGGTACTCTCACCTTCATTAATTTGACATCAGATGGCACACTCTTTCTGCTATCTCAGAAGTATAACCCTCAGGGAAGTATTTTTAGTCCCTAAAAGTGGACCCAGTTTTCAGTGGGTTTTATACCTCTGCCATTTTACTGACAGAATTTTGCACTGTCACCACTTTCTTTTATCTTGCCTTGTGTGTTTTTTCATCAGTATAGGCTGAATAAGCATGCTTTTGAGTTTCTTGTAACTGTATATGCATATCTTGCCCAGGCAACTGTTCTAATACTTCGATGCTTCGTTAATTTAACAAGTACTGTGATTTTCGGGCTTTTAAAACTAGTAAAACCAAATATCTGTGCTTTCTTCCTGAGGCTTATTAACCACATATCCCTGTGATTTCTGTAGAAAACTTCCTATGTATCTGATGATGCACGAAGTATCACATAAGTAGAAGGTGTGATTTGCAGTAACTGAGTTACTGCCACAGTTGTAATGATGCAGTGTCAGACAGTGTTAATGTGGCTTCTAAAGCCTAAATGCTTAGATGCATTTCTTGCTTGCTTAAGATGAGAAAAGAACTTCTTTGTTGACTGTAATTTCTTATTTTGACAGAGATTTTCATAATTTCCATTGGACTCTGCAGTTTTACCCATCTTTGTATCTGAGGGGTCTGACTCTGCTGAACTGCAGAGGTTATAATCCTGTAGAACAGTGTGGTCTCAGCAAAAGCTCAGTAGTGAAACTGGATGTTTCAGAAACAAAATGGAATTTTACTGTGTATGCTAAAAATAATGTAAGTGCATTGCCTGGGACAAGGACTCATGGATAAGCTGAAGCAGCAAAGCAGAAATCTTCACCTGGAGATCAGAGACATGGAAGTGTTTGCAGAGAAAATTTTGGTGAGAGTAGTTACTGGTGTTGATTTCTCTTGCCCCAGATGTCCCTTTTGCTTTTCTGAAGTTTCATGGTCTTTCACTGAGCATCCCAGAGGTGGAGCATCCCACAGGATGGCCTTAAGCTTTCATATGAAATAATTCCTCATCTTATGTGGACCTGCTCTCTGTTTCTCAGCATCTTCAGCTTTCCTTCAGATTTCATCAGCTTTCAACTTCAAGATATCAGGGTCATTTTGCCAGGAGGGCAAAGCCTATGTGCGTCAACTCAATTGAGTGCTAGTTCCCTCTGGTAGAGCAAATGACTTCTCTTCCCATTACATACTATCTGGCCCTGGATTTTCCTTGGGCCATGGGTGTTACTCTTGTGGCTGTGTTTGTGTGGATGTTCCAGCCTCCCTCTTCCCAGCTGACAGTAGCTGGGGAAGCAGAGGCCATGCTGAAGCCCACCAGTGATGCTTTTAAAAGATGAAACTGGTGCCTGAGTCTTAAGCTCTGGGGAACAGTATAAGAGTTTGCAGGCACAAAGCCAACTGGAGTATGAAAGAGAGCTGCAAGAGCTGGAGAGAGCCAAAGCTGAGATTGTCTGTCTTTTTTTTTTTTTTTTTTTTTTTTTTTTTCCTCTCAGCAAAATCTGGGGTGCAAAATCCTTTGTTTCAGGAGAAAATAATCAATTGACTCCAAAGGAAACCCTGGGACTGCTGACCCCCACTGACCAAAGGGATATCCCACACCATATGGCATTGTGCTCAGCATATAAAGCCAGGAAAGAAGGAAGGGGATGGAAGGTGTTCAGAGAGATGGAATTTATCTTCCCAAGTAACCACTACACATGATGGAGACTGGCTTTCCTGGGGAATCACTGAACACCTGCCTGCTTCTGGGAAATAATGTATGCATTCCTTGTTTTGCTTTGCTTGCATTCATGGCTTTTGCATTTCTTATTAAACTTCTTTATCTCAACCCATAGTTTTCTCACTTTTACCCTTTGATTCTCTCCCACGACCCAATGGGGAGGAGTGAGCTGCAAAGGGCTGTGTGGGGCTGAGCTACTGGCTGGGTTTAAGACATGACAATCTGTCAAAACAAATAAATAGGCACCTCCAACCAATGCCAAAGGTGGTTGTAAGTTCTTTACTTACAAAGTAAGTTCTTTACTTACTAAAATTGCAGATTGCAGCTTTGGTAAACCTCATAGCAAAAGATGATTATATAAAGATTTCAGTTTCATTTTTGTCATGCTGGCATGTAGTAACTTAGAGTCCATATTAGGAACTATATTTTCATGTTTATTTGCCAGGATGATATTTGCTATGAAAATATCTCTGTGCCACACCTTTAAAAAATCCAACACCCCTTAATCTGTCAAGAGCTAGGCAGGACAAAGACATCTCACTCCTTCATTGTTTTACTGTTTTTCCTATTACACAAAAATATTATTCTCTAAGAAGTAAATTCTAGGATACTGTTTATTATTGTATGTATCTAAAATGTTAGATGGAGAGTTAAATATGCACACTTAGATTTGTGGAAGTAAATCCTAAATCAAAGAAATTACTAGGATGCATATTCATCTGAATCAGTAGAGTTTGCCCATCTTTTTAAAAAAAATTTCATTTAAAACTGGACCACTGAGGATAGGACTGGTTTTGGATCATGCTTCCAGTTTTGTCTTTTATTGCTCTTGTACCTGAACTGAGCTGTTAGGTAGAGCAGTGCAACCTATGTTGCTGCTTTGCTTTAGTCAGGTAAAGCAAGTGATAGCCATGCCTGAAAAAATGTCTGTGCCCAGTACAGTCATCCTCAGCTCCAGGCTGTATGAAAGCTGTGGGGTGGCAAGGAGAGAGACAGAGACACTGCTGCTGCCTGCTCCAGTGAGGAGGTGATCTCTCATTACTCTGTACCCCATTTTCCAATGCAATAGTGAGTCAGATGTTCAGTCTATCAGTTTGCTTTCCCACTGACACCCACCAAAAAACTTTGTTAACTGAGACTGTGTCTTGGGGAGCTGCAGTTGATAAACGTATTATTCCCAGTTGTGGTCTCTGAAGTACCACATTTAGATCTGCATGATAGTCAGAAAATAAATCCAGTTATTCATGTCAGTGATGTTGGATCTAGGTAATCTTTAATGTCCCTTCCAACCCAAATAATTCAATGATTCTAAGTGGTGTCGAATGTCCAGGCACAGATGACAAGGGAGGAGGGTTTGTAGGTGAGAAGCAAGCTTTGAACACCCTGGCTGGGGCTGGTGTGGAGAAATGGTCTAAGCACTTCCCTGTGCCACTCTTTTCACTACCCCTCAGGGACAGGTGAGGTGAGGATTGAGGAAAAGATGCAAGAGGAGGCAGAAACTATCTCAAAAGAACTTGATTATTTGGGAGATATTATCGTTTAACCTACAACAGAAAAAGGCAGATGGTAGCTGCCACAGAGGAGAATCTTTATTGTTAAATATGACTATGTTAAGGCAATTTATATTATATTTCTGGAATATTGTTCCATGATTGCATGTCAGTGTTTTAAAGTAAATATCTGGTTCTAAAATCATGACTTGTGTTAAACATGACTTGGAGTGACTTGGCAGGGAGTAAGGGACTCCTCGGGAATTCTGGCAAAGAAAAGCCCAGGGACTGGGAACCCCGGCTAAGCATCCAGGACCCTGTGGCATTCCTCCAAAACAAAGGTAGCTCCTGCTGCCATTGAAGTAGCATTTTTCTAGGTTAAAAGTTAAAAACACAGTGGTCTGGAAAAAAAGAAATGTGTTTTAAAAAGGAAAAACAGAAAGTTCTTTGGTAAGGAAGAGAATGCTTTAGCAGTGAGGGTCTGCAGGGAGTTAGCAACATACCAGAAGACTCTCGTAGACTTCAAAAACTGTCTCAAGACTGTCTCCTGGTCAAAAGGTCTGATCTAGTCTGATTATTCAGAGGACTCTCTTTGCTGATTTCCTGGGATATTTAGAAACAGAATTCTCTATGCCAGAACTCCACGTCCTATGAACCAGAAAATGAAGTTCCATGTCTGCAGTGAGCATATCAGGAATGATGTAAACTACAAGAAAAGCCTCTTCTTCTCTCAGTAATTTAAAAAATAGATGACATGGAGAAAATTTGCTTTTGTATTGGTTCATCATTACATGTGTTTTTGGCCACAGGAATTGCCTATACGAAGTTACTCATTGCCAGCTGCATCTTATCAATAATAGTCTGGGACACATTCAGCTCCTGTTGGAATTTTGAAATTATTGCCAGCTGCAAAATGCACCATTCTTATTGAGGCAGTCAACCTCCACCTGTACTTGCTTCTATGGTTCTAACTTCTCTTTATGTTTAAAGATGACTTTTATCACCAGGGTATGTTTATGTCTCAAAGCATTTGAAGAGATTGGTTTCATGGAGATTAGCATTATTATTAGAATGGTGCTTATTTCACTAATCTCTATTATGCAACTGTTCGTTCTTGATTATTAATAATCATTTCCTTTTGATAGAAACACTTCCACAGCAACCAATTATGGTGCTTTGTGCAAACACAGGATTATGAATTCCAGTGGGGAATAAACAACAAGAGCAGTGGAATTTTAAAAACAAAGAACTTGTTTTCATGCAAATGCCTCAGCGCTAAAAAATGGAGAAAATTATATGCTAGAGAAGCAGAAGTTGCTTCCAATTAGAATGTTTTTCAACAATTTCCATAAAGTGCCTAAATTAAGAACTTAGCATTTACTGGAGCAGTACATTTCATCTGGTGTTCTCCCTCCAGCAGCAGCCAATGTCAGAAACGTGCAATCACAGCTCCTACCCAGATCCAGCTTCCCTGTAAAGACTCATTGGATGTCAGGTCTGCTCCAGTCTGCCTAATTATGCAGTGCTCCACTCATGTCCATGCAGAGAGTTTTTTATTGGGCTGATATGGCTGAAAGAGAATGCAGTGACTTTGTGATATGTTTCCTGGCTCTCATACCACCTCTCTGCAGCACCGCAGTGGGATCAAACCAGGGCTCAGTTCTGGGAATGCTTACATATATGATTAATGGTATACACTTGACTGGTGCTTTTGTGTCTTAAGATAAGCAGAGGGCAAGGAATTTGCAGAAAATGGTATGACTGCTCTTTGCCCTATAAAGGGTGGTCTGCCTGGCAGAGGAGAAATTTGCACTTTCTTTTAAACAGCTGATAAAAATTGGGCTCTAGCTGGAATTCCACATATATTAGGCATCTAAAGTTCTTCAGATTAGAATAAGAAATCCTTTAAAGATTCTTTAAATTGCTTATTTAGTTTTTGTCTTGTCAGTCAAGAAATTTTCTGTTTTGTGTTTAGCCTTTATAACTCAGGAATTTATCCTGAACAAATGTATCCTTTTATCTACAGTAATGAGTGGTTGAAACAAAATGTACTTTCTGTCTGTGAAAACAATTCCAAATGTATATAACAAGTCTGCTAAGGTATTCTTGAAATAAGCTTTATTTTGTTGATTTTGTATGTGATTATTTGGAAAAGACATTTTATTCCCTAAGAATCTGCTTGTGCTCTGCGGAACCTTGACCACCTGACAAAAGCAGACATGGGGTAACCTCATGATAGAAAAAAGAGAGTGGAACTGCCTCATGGGACTGTTTGAGACACAGGCAGAAAAATCTGAGAGCATGATCCTCTCCTGGGATGTATTTCCCTCAATTTCAGAAAACCATTTAGGGTGGTGAGGCAAATCGAGGATGATACAGCATGTAGACAATTTGTTCTTTGGGTTGTATCTGAGCATTTCTGGTGTAGTCTAAAGCAAATGACTTGAAAAAGAAAGACCAAATCCCCCACTCTGGCAGGATTTGTGTGTTCTGGGCTGCATGGGCTGCAACTACAAGGTCCCTGAAGTGATGAGCCATGAACAGCCCAGCCAGCCCCACAGGGGCTGCCTTATGGGAAAAAGTGGCCATGAGCTTGGATAGGGGCACTCTGTGCTGGGTTAGGAACTGGCTGGAGGGCCAGACCCAGAGAGTGGTGCTGAACGGTGCTGATCCAGTTGGCGGTCGGTCACCAGTGGTGTCCCCCAGCGATCAGTGTTGGGCCCAGTTCTGTTTAATATCTTCATTGATGATTTAGATGAGGGGATTGAGTCCATCATCAGCAAATTTGCAGATGACACTAAGCTGGGGGGCAGTGTGGATCAGCTGGAAGGCAGGAGGGCTCTGCAGAGGGACCTGGACAGACTGGAGAGTTGGGCTGATTCCAACGGGATGAGGTTCAACACGGCCAAGTGCCGGGTCCTGCACTTTGGCCACAACAACCCCATGGGGAGCTCCAGGCTGGGCACAGAGTGGCTGAGAGCAGCCAGGCAGAGAGGGACCTGGGAGTCTGGATTGACAGGAAGCTGAACAGGAGCCAGCAGTGTGCCCAGGTGGCCAAGAAGGCCAATGGCATCCTGGACTGGATCAGGAACAGCGTGGCCAGCAGGTCCAGGGAAGTGATTCTGCCCCTGTACTCAGCCCTGGTGAGGCCACAGCTCGAGTCCTGTGTCCAGTTCTGGGCCCCTCAGTTCAGGAAGGAGATTGAGGTCCTGGAGCAGGTCCAAAGGAGGGCAACCAGGCTGGTGAAGGGACTCCAGCACAAGTCCTGTGAGGAGAGGCTGAGGGAGCTGGGGGTGTTCAGCCTGGAGAAGAGGAGGCTCAGGGGAGACCTCATCACTCTCTACAACTCCCTGAAAGGAGGCTGGAGCCAGGGGGGGGTTGGGCTCTTCTCTCAAGTAGCTACCAGCAAGACAAGAGGGCATGGTCTCAAGTTGTGCCAGGGGAAGTTTAGGTTGGATATTAAAAAGAATTTCTTGACAGAGAGAGTGATCAGACATTGCAATGGGCTGCCCAGGGAAGTAGTGGATTCTCCGTCCCTGGAGATATTTAAAAAGAGACTGGATGTGGCACTCAGTGCCATGGTCTGGTAACCGCAGCGGTAGTGGATCAAGGGTTGGACTTGGTGATCTCTGAGGTCCCTTCCAACCCAGCTGATTCTATGATTTTATGATTCTATGATTCTATGAAGGTTGGCAAGGATGGCCTGGGATTTGGTTGTCACTGCTGGAGTGCCAGCCCTTTGTTGTGGTACAGCTCAGCTCAGTGCACTCCTATATGAGTCTGGGGACATGAGCCTGAAGCATTGAAACATAGAATCATAGAATCACCTTGATGGCTGCTGTGCCTCAAAGCTCAGGTGCTGGACCAAAAGTAGCATCATGAGAGTGTTCAGCTGACGAGCTTAGTAGCAAGGCTAAGACATCCTGAGCTTTTAAACACTGTGCCATTATGAAGTTGTGAACTGAGCAAAAATCTCATGGGTCCCATTTATCTGAAGTGTCACATGGCTGAAGTCAGCATGCTTAACCTCTAGGTTTGATGCCCCACAAATAGCAATGTCACAGCTGCCTCTTAGATGCCTGGATTTTATTAACCTTGACAGTTTTGCTCATCTATCCAAAGAGATTCAGTGAGCTTAAAAGCAGAACAACCATTTTGGCTATGAAATAATTACACCTTAACCTGCCAGCCCTCTCCCTATAGTGGCAGACCTCGAGTTTCACAGCCACCCTGTCTGTCTCAGCAAGGGACTCCAGCAGCAAAAATAGAAATACAGAGGGGTTTTCCTCCCAAATTCCCCTCAAAGTATTCTCTTACAACTGCTGTATTTTATCCCATTTGATAGGTTCTGATTTTCTTTGCTAGGATGGCTCTTTCATTCCCATGAGAGTGCATCTCATCTTTCTCTAACTTAAATTAAGGGCAATTTTGGCACCTGTTGTGATGGGAACAGACAGACTCATAGGGAGTTTTGTTTCAGGACCTTGCAGTTCAGCAGGACTTGCTGTGGGTGCTGTGGTGCTTTTTCTTGATGGGGTTGCTTTAGTGACGCAAACCATCCCTTCTATTTCTTTTAGGGCAGCAGTGTCAGAAAGGTCAACTCTTGTTGTTCTGAGATGTCAGCAGAGAAAATGCTAGCTTAGGAGCAGGACTAGCCCCCAGGCACAGATGCTTTAGTATGATTTGCAAGTCCAGTGCACATCTGCAGGTTGTGCATTAGCAGCAAGACTGTACAGCAGAAATATAAAGCCAAGGGCTTTTTTTTTTTTTTTTTTTTTTCCCATCCCCCCTCTTCTTCTTCTGAGTCATTTAAAATAGGCTACTGCTTTTCAGCAGGAATTGATCTGGATTTCTTCACTGAAAGGAAATGCACTGTGAATGTCTTTAGTTGATGCTTTTTTCCATCTCTGCTTGCTGTACTGCAGTGGCCCTAGCAGTCCTACGTCAGGCTTTTCATGAAACGCTTGTCCACAAATCAGCTGCAGATTTTAAATTTTATCTTTCATTCATTCATTGGAAAAAACTTTGAACACCCTTAGGTTTGTCCACCTCTTGTTATTTCTGGAAGTTTTTGGCAGCTTAGTTGTGGTAGTAGATTAAAGAGTAGGTTTACAGGACCTAAAAAACCACCACATTTTCTTCTTCACACAAGGCTTCTGTGGGAGCAGGGAATTATCTCCTGTGTCAGGCATGAGCTGGGCTCTCAGGAAATCCATAAGTGCAGGGGAAGAGAATTCTGTGGGTACGGTTTGACCATCCCACCCTCACTTATACACGTAGAGTCTAGTGGACATTGCTGTCTAGTGATGAGTAAATTAGTTACTGTCAGCTATAAAGACATTAAATCTTCATCTTTAGTCAGGCATGTGGGGTGAGGGAATCTTCTACTGCAAAATGTTTTTTATTTAGTATCTGTTTGTGTTGGTTTTTGACACATTTTTATTATAATAATAATGTTGCACTGTGAGCAGTGATCATTTGAACTTGAAGTTTCATCAGCAGGAAAGAGACCACATACAGGAGCTTGTCAGGGAAGCTAAAAGTACAGACAAAGGGTTTGATATTTTCCCACTGGTATAGGTTTGTTTTTTTGTTTTTTTTTTTTTTTTTCTTTTCCTCATTCTGCATTATTGTTTAGTTCCTTCCCTTCTGACTCTCACCGGGGATAAACCTCCTGACCTCATCAGATGTATTTTTAGATGTATTGTTTCTAGCTAGAAGGTTGCATAGGAGAGGGCTGTTAGCATGTGTTACTTTGAATTTGTGCTTTTTATGATTCCGAATACAGTTAACTGCAGCCTTCAGCACCTTTGAAGGAGATGGCCTTGCTGCTCTTCTGTTGGTCTTGTGAACTCCTTTGACAGATCAAAGTTATCTCTGTCAATGAAATTGCCCTGGGTTCTGTCACTTTTGAGCTGTAACATATTTGATATTAATAATAACACTGCTAAATAAACAAATGGTTACCCTGGATTTGACTCCCTAAGAAACAGAAGGAAAGATAGTGTAAAATACACTTTTAATAATTAGCATTTTTTATGCAGCATCACAGAGCCATTCATCCTTAGAAGTCACACTGACAGGACTCACCTCTCTCATGGTTTACCTGTACGCTTCCTTAATTGAGTGGTAATGTTACAATTCAAAAAAGGGAGCTGGAAAGTGATGATACCAGCTAGTTCTAGACCTCATTCTTCAAATCAAAATTAACTTTGAGAAATGTATGTGTAGTGGAAAAAAAAAAAGGGGGGGGGGGGGGGGAAAGGTTGAGAAACTGCTATAGAGGGCTTGTTTGCTTAACACTCTCCTGCAACATGGTGAGACAGACCACTGCCAGCCATCTGTATACCACACCCTCCCCTTCTCTGCTGGTACTGCTGACTGTAGCAGTGTGCCCTTAACTTCCCACACAAACACCACCAGGTGGCTGTATCTGTCAGCTGTAGGTTAGGAGCTGTTTCGAGCGGAGGAGAGCTCTGGCTGCCAAGGCTGCCACTTTGGTAGGAATGATGTGGGCAGGCCAGGCTCCCCTCTGGTAATGTAATTGTGGCTGCAAAGTTAATGGGAACTAGGAGTTATTTGTTTTAAACCACCAGGAACAACGACAGGGCAAAAACTGTGACAAAAACTGAAGAGAAAGACAAAAATTGTTACCCGTGATTTAGAAACTTAGGATGCTCTGGGATTCAGTCCTTCGCTGTAATTAACTTTTCTCCGACCTCTGTCCCAAGGTTGTTTACTTCTGCTATTTCCAACAGTCAAATATAGCATTTGTGTGGAATAGAGGGCACTCTGAAATAATGAAGGACAGCCCTGTAAATAATGAAACTCGAATGACAAATTGCAAAGTACACTGGCTCATGGTTATGCAGAAACACATAGGCAACCGTGGCCCCCCTTTCCTCTTAAGGGCACAGTCCCCCTGAGCTGGGTGACACCATCATTGAGGTTTCAGGCATGTAATGTGATGAAAACACACGTGCCTTTGGGCTGTCAGACACCCCTTTCCTCTGCATGTCATGAGATGTGCAAAGTTTAAAGGGAAAGCAACGGAGGATGTCTCAGCGGATGTGGTGCCACCTTCTGCTGGCCCAACCTCAGGTTCTAGGAGGTTCCCAATCCTGCCCCTTCTGGAAAAAGCTCTTCCTGAGGAAATTCAGGGAGAAACTGGGTTTGCCTCTAACAGGGAGGCATGCCCTGCATGTCTGGCCCAAGTACTAGCCCCCAGCAATCTTGAAACAGAGGAAGATCTCTGGGTCACCTCTGCCACCTCAGTCTTGTCAGAAGTGATCTACACTGTGGCCAGGACCTTCACGAGGCTACTGGGAAAAGCAGCAGCATTTGCCAGGCAACTTCAGCTCCTTCTCATCATCCCTGTCTGCTGCAGAGAGAAATTCCCTCAGCTGCTTTGCAGATGGTGTTATATATAGCTCAAATGCTTACTGCCTGTGTCTATATGAATACCTATTGTGTAGCAAAAATAAACAGAGGAAGATAATTAATCCTGAAGTCCCAGTTCCCTCACAAAAGATCAATAAAGAGTTTTCCTTGCTATGTTTCCAGGTAAGGGAAGAGAAGACAATCTTCATTACAACTGGCAGTCCCCTTCCCCAGAGTAGGAAGATTTTCTTTTACATCTAGCAGAGAAAATACAGCATTTTCCACCTGCCTGATGCTGTTGCTATGGAAATTGAACTTTGCACCTATACTGGAGACATCAAAACCCAGGAGTATGAACAGAAAGAATACACCAGTGAAGGGGCTCTGCTGGGGTCTGCCAGGAAGCCTGGGACTTCACATCACTGTTTCACCATTGAAAAGATGGGTAATACAACTTTTTAATCCTTTTTTAATCTCTTTTTTTAAAGGGATGAGATTTAAGGAAGTTATTCTGGTTAGGAATCTTCTTGCCAGTGAGTTGTATTTGGGCTTCTTGTCTATGGTTCTGGGTCCACAGGTCTGTGGGGGCTGAGCCAGTCCAGGTTGCCCTGACATCTTGTGCTACAGCAAGGATACCCGTGTTTTCAACCTCTCCCTTCTCTGGGTCACAACTAGCCAGCTGTAGGCTGTTTAAAGTGCTCACCATTTTCCTGAATTCCTTCACAGGTACTTATATCTTCCCGAGGTGGCCTTGTAGGTCGTCCAAATCCACCTCAAAATGCTTAGGGGCCATACGACAGTCAGTGCAGTAAGATGCAGGCAATCTACCCTTGCTACCTCATTTCCCAAGCGTCCCAAGAAAATTCTCATTTTGGTTGAGGACTTCCATACCAGGTTAGTTCCCAGATGACTTTTCGTTGTTCGAACACAGCTAAAAAACTAGAGAGTGTTTGTGGCATAGTGAGGACCCAGAGCTCTTTCTTGGCTCTGCCACTACTTTGTTATGAAAGCACTGCAGATGAAGGTGTGACAAGTTGACCTTAATAGTGATCAGTGCCCCATCTTGCCAGGCATTGCATACATACAGAGAGAGAGATTTGCCCTGGAGATAAATCCCTGTTTATCAATGTGTTTCTGGCAAAAAAAGAGTTCTAAAAAGTGATGAGAGGTGCAGCTAGCAACTGCAGATTGTTGTGCACTCACCAGAAGAAAGGAATCTCAGTTGTATGGTGTTGTTGCTGCTAAAAGATAATTTCCTATGGAAAATAAACCACCAAAGCTCAGAGAAATGTTATAGATGAGACCTTTCATTAGAAGAGGATGACTGACAGAAATGAAATGCTAATCAGGTAAGCTGTGAAGCAGCATGCTGCAGTCTTTACCCCAACAAATAAAAACTGCATGATGGAAAAAGTCTTCTGCTTTAAATTATGTACACCTAACTCTTCTGTCCTCTAGTTGCTTTGGGTGAGAGTCATCCTGTTTAATGTCAGTGTCTACATCTCATTTAGTATGTTCTTCTTGGCTATTTTTTTCCAGGTTCTTTGTGGAGAGACACAGACATCCCTCAAGAGTTGTTCCTCTCATTCTGAGGTACACATCAAACCTAGATCTGACGAATCTGACAAGTGTCTGTTCCCCTCCCTGTTTCCTGAGTGGGAATTAAGACCACCTGAACGTGGCATTTCTAAGCCTAGATGTGAGAGGTCAGTCCCTCCAGGTCAGCAGAGCAACAGTGTGGAAGAGAGGCAGGCAAGGCTGAAACCCATCTCGGATCATGGTGTTTCCCTGAAGAGGTCAGGCTTAAATGCTTCTGGGAACACAACATGAGATAAGGAGAAGGAATAAGGGGAAACAGAGGATTACCCAAGTCAGCCACTTATTTTTCTACCCCAATTGCCCCATAAGGCAGGAGAAAATGTTCCTTTTGTTCTTTTTCTTTCATGTTTGTCCTGTTTAGTAACACAATCCTTTGTTGGATAATCTTTCTATGAATCTCCACAAAAAACCCCCCCTCCAATCTCTGATGGAGACTGCCACAGAGCAAATAATAAACTGGTCTGACTTTGTAATTATAATAAAATGAATCCCTTGAATGACAGAAAGAAGGTAATATGAACAATGTCTGACCAAAGAGTCTTCCCTACTCACCTTTAGGTTTCTCTTTCATTCAGGCAGATCACACACAAAATTTGAATCAGCTCCTACAAATAGCCATGGGAGCAGGGTTCAACCAGAGTTAATCTTAATGAAGGACCATTCAGGACTCTGGCTTCTAAGAGACCTTGGTGGGACTGGCACTTTTGAACTTTTGGTGCCCTGACATCAGTGCAGGACAGACAAGTAGACTTTTTCACCAATGCAAAGTGAAGGAACCAGCAGGTCAGTGATATATATGCAAATACAGAGACAGAGTGACATGGATTTTTTAAAAAACATTTGACCCCTTGCCCCTCTCCCCAAGGTAAGTATGGCTTATGCCTCACCTTCCATCCATACAGCAGTTTCCCTTCAAAGGGAACATAGTGTACTCCGCAGAGGCGGACAATTTGCTGAATTTCATTTCACTCCTTCAATCTGCTTAATGAATAACAATGAGTTTGAAGGTTTTCTCTGGATTTCAGCACTGAACTGAAATTTGCATTAACAGGTTTTCAGACCTTGTTTGATTTTGGTTCTGCCTGGATAGCCTGCCTCTTGCCTGCCCTTGCATGGCTACCTTCTGTGCCAGCAAACTAAACCAGCCCCTCCATTTCCCCTTTAAAGAAAGGAACAAATAGTCCAATAGGATATTCTTCAAAGAGATTTGTAATGCCAGAAGTTACTGCGTGGACAGATTTCACTCTTCTGGTGGTTAATGTGACTCATTTCTGAATTGGATAATTGCTACATGGTGGTGAATTCATCAGTTCAAAACAAAAAAGAGATGTGGGTGTGTTTATGTATGTGTGTGGAGCATTAGTATGTAACAGTCATAAAAAAAAGTGTATCTTCAGTCCACTACTGGCTTTGACTCTTTCCCAAATTTAGGTGGAGAACCCCTGTTCTACAAATAGTTGAGGAGGCACTTAAAGCCCAGTCAAATGTTGATGGTCTTTTGGAGCCTGCCTGTCATTCATCCTGTGCAGGTGAGCCTATTTACAATGGAAAAGCTCACACTCTGGCAAGGCTAGCTCTGGTCATCCAGGCTGAATCTGCAGTGAAAGCATATGATCAAGGGTAAAGGTGGAAATGAATTCTAAAAAAAAAAATTTCTGCCCTCATAAGTTATTATGTTTTCTGGTTATCCTCTCATTTAGATATGCCCAGATAATTGGATAAATAAAATGCAGGCATTCATCATCCTTTTTCATTTATAGATTCTAGCAAACAGAAGTCTGGAACTAAATTCTTGAGCAAGTGAAGACCAGGCTGCTGCATACTTTTCCAATGGCATGGACTGGCTAGAAGACTAACTTAACCACTCCTAAGGTGGAGACAGAAGGGAAGACTTCCATCCTGAGCATTTTCCATAGGGTGCACAAAATGGGAATGTCTGAAAAATATGGGGATGCTAGCCTGCCTTCACTGAAGACCCAAGGTTCTCCAGAGAGTTAATCTAAATCTCACAAAACATAAATTCATCCTGCTGAACATGAGTCTTTCAGAGATAAAATCCAGTTTCTTGAGTCTTTTTCATATCCCAGAGAGACTGTAGAATTGGATATTTTTAATACTGGTCTGGACAAGAGCTTAAACAATATTTTGAAATTAACCTTGTTTGGAGCAGCAGTTTGGACTAGATGACCTCTAGAAGTCCCTTTCAAGTTAAATTTCCAACTTAATCCATCTTTGTCCGCTGGAGATTTTTCTCAGAAAGTTTCCTTCTTTCCTGAAACACAGCATACATACTCAGAAATTGAACTACAGCTGCTTTTTGAACAAAAGTTATTTTGGGTGCTTTATAATCCTGTTCATATACCTCAGTATTATCTTCACATAACAGTTCTGCCTTACGTTCAGCCTGTGATGGATGCATCATAACCCCCTACATCCTCTCCTCTGTAACTCCTACTGAGTTTTTCCCCACCCAGTCGGTGTCTGCTTGATTATTTTTGTATACCTGAAACAACTTGCATTTATCTCACTGAGTTTTGGGCTATTTTTTATTTCAGGCTATGTCTCCTGTTTACTGAGATAATTTTGAATTCTAACTCTGTCTTTTGATGTACTTCCACATCAAAGTCCTCTCAAAGCTAGTATTTACAGATTAAATAACTTGGAGGTTATTAAACACTTCCTGATCTCTCTCTCTGTTGCACCTACTTCTTACAAATAGGCCACAGAGGAAACATGAAAGACCAAAAGAAGATGTTCTTCTGCTATCAGATGCTACTTCTGAGCTACATTTTCAACTGAGGAAAACAAAATCCTCAGTTATGTCCATCCCCAAACAAAGGCAGTGTCATGCTCCAGATGATGAGACAGTCGAAATCCCACCAGGGCAAAGGGTCATATCCTGAACTGAGACAGCTAACACACTTGAATCATAGAATCATAGAGTCATAGAATCATAGAATTGGCTGGGTTGGAAGGGACCTCAGAGATCACCAAGTCCAACCCTTGACTCACTACCACTGCAGTTACCAGACCATGGCACTGAGTGCCACATCCAGTCTCTTTTTAAATATCTCCAGGGATGGAGAATCCACTACTTCCCTGGGCAGCCCATTCCAATGCCTAATTACCCTCTCTGTAAAGAATTTTTTCCTAATATCTAACCTAAACCTCGCCTAGCAGAGGTTAGGTCCATGCCCTCTTGTCTTACTGACAGCTGCCTGGGAGAAGAGCCCAACCCCCCCTGGCTCCAGCCTCCTTTCAGGGAGTTGTAGAGAGCGATGAGGTCTCCCCTGAGCCTCCTCTTCTCCAGGCTGAACACTCCCAGCTCCCTCAGCCTCTCCTCACAGGACTTGTGCTGGAGTCCCTTCACCAGCCTGGTTGTCCTCCTTTGGACCTGCTCCAGGACCTCAATCTCCTTCCTGAACTGAGGGGCCCAGAACTGGACACAGGACTCGAGCTGTGGCCTCACCAGGGCTGAGTACAGGGGCAGAATCCCTTCCCTGGACCTGCTGGCCACGCTGTTCCTGATCCAGGCCAGGATGCCATTGGCCTTCTTGGCCACCTGGGCACACTGCTGGCTCCTGTTCAGCTTCCTGTCAATCCAGACTCCCAGGTCCCTCTCTGCCTGGCTGCTCTCAGCCACTCTGTCCCCAGCCTGGAGCACTGTATAATTAAGACACACGTTCCCCCTCTGAAGGGCTCAGTCTGGATGGAGCAGCATACCCTCTCTCAGTGGGATGAGCCTAGAACTTGCAGCACAGTGTCAAGAAGTCTACATTAATGTCTTATGTGGAGCTGCTGAATTCCTTCAAAAAACCAGGCTGCCTGCTTCCTCATACTGCAGGCTGGCTCAGCCATCTCTGTGTCTCAGGCCCATGGCTGTTTTGGTGCCATCAAATTCCCTACACTTTTTGTTTCACATAAGCGAAACAGCTTCTTCAGATCTGTTTTTATTAACCCATGAGTGGTTCACAGTCAGAGGGGCTGTTTGTGATAATTTCTGTTTTGTCTGCTGTTCTGATGCTTCTGAGAGTACCCCTGCTCTCCCTGTTTTTCAAATACTGTAGATTCCCTCTGAGCACACAGCACATTTCTTAAGTGAGCAGAATTTGTTCAACATTGATAGCAATCTAGGAATGTAGCTCTGGAGCTAAATGCACAGATGTCAGGCCCCATAAGGCTACCATGAGCCAGACATGAAAATGTCACCAGCCTGTTAAACTGGGGGTGGAGGGAAGATAACATTATTACCTCTGATTTGCTCAAAGTGTGAGAAGTGTTTCTTTATAAAAAATTTTCAGATTTTTAATCGCCTTTCTTTGTTGGCTCCAGCTCTTGCCATCTGAGCAGCTGGGCAATGCAAGACAGAAAGTCTTGAATGCAGATCTGTAATTTTGGCTTTGCAAGGACCCAAGGGCTGAACCACCTCTTCATAAAGTGTTCTTTGGAGAAAACAAATAAATATGCTGTAGAATTGCATTGTGTCAGTGAGTGTAGTCTCTGTCCATGCAGTTAACTCCTCACCATGTGTTGATGGGTCAGGAAGTAGTAGTTTACTTCCAGGATGATGCTACTGGCCCTGTGCTTGTTCCCTCAGTGCTGGTTTGGGTTTTGTACTCCAAAATTCCAGTTTCAAGCAACCCCTTTGTTGCAGGTGCATGTAAGTTCATGAAGGTATCTTAGCACAGGTGCATCATAAAAGTGAGTGTGTGTTGCTGGGCGTGGGCTGGCCTGATGAGGAGAGCAAAATGGGTATTTCTGCCCCATGGTGTGATTTCTTTATAAGCCAGATAATATCCCTCTGGCTGAGGGAAACCTCACTGTACAAATGTTTTGTAATTAAATGGTTAAATTATATTGAAAATTGTGCTTACAGTGCTTTGATCTTACTGGCAGAACCCCCATTCTGTTGCCATTTCTTCCTTCTTCTTATTCTGGAAGTCCCAGAACACCTTGTCTGCTGAGGTCTGAAAGGGCAGCTCCCATCAGAGGAGGTCCTGGTGTAACCCCAGAGCCAACTTTTCCTCTGGTGAGATGGACCTACTCATTATACCCATGTCCTGTCTTCTCTCTGATCTTCTGCCAGGCTGCAGGTCCTCCAGCTATAATCTTCAACTAAGCTGATTCCACTAGAGAGTAAGTCGGATCCTTCCTGTTCTCATAGACTCTGTTGTGTTAGTAGCAATAGGTCAAATTTCAAGTATCCATTTAGTAGAAAGACATAAAACTCCTACTTCTACATTAGCTCAGTTCACCATACAAATCCAGTTTGTGTATCCAAGTACAGACTTAGATGTTTAAATAGAAGATGCCACAAAGCCTTTATGTGGAAAATGTGATGCATAAACCTACATGACTAATGTCAGGTGCCTTTTTTACTCAGAAATCACATGTTTGCTCTCAGAGATAAGATGCCTTTCAGTAATTGATAAGGTAGATTAAAGACGTGGTATTTAAATGAGGAGATGATATGGACAAATACAAATTCTGGTTTTCATAACTGAGCCAACTGTAAGGCTTTTTGTGGATGTCTCTCAGTCTAAAGACTCCAAAATGTCTCTCTGGACTCCTGAACTGGTGCCTATCAAAGCTTTTGTCCATACTTCAGAAATTTCTGGGGGAAATTCAGCTCATCTACGTCTTGATGCATCTGAACTAATTGCTCTGGCCTCCCTTTAAAATCAATGGAGTGAAATAGGCAATTTTAGATTGTGACTCATCTGACGTATCTTAACATCAACCTTAGAGAAAAGTGAATCGTGCTCTAGAGCTGTTCTTTTTCCTTTTTCTCAAGGCAGCTAGGAATACTAAATTGGGCAGATATCTCTACACAGCTCCCTCCCCTTTTGCCCTTGAATGCACCCAGATCACAAGAGCTCTTCTTAGCCTTTGAATACATGAGCTTAGCTACAGCTTTTTCATACAGTTTGTGGTCTGGTCACTGCTTTACCATGAGTTACAGTATGTTCACGGCCAAAGTCCTTCAGGAGTGATCCCACAACACTCTCTTCTTACATCTCCCCATCATTCTGCAGGTGTTTCTTCCCTGTACTACCAGGGATCTGAGTAGGTCACCAGAATACCTCCTGTGCCTTGCAAACATCCACAGCCTCCAAGAAACACTTGTATTTGCCTAGAGCTGCCTTCCACTCCTACTTTGCTTCTCTCTCTATGTTTTCATGATGTCCAGAGAACACCTCCTTAAGCTCCAGTTAAGCACAGTCCCACACTCAAGTTGAATACAAAGAAAACAGCAAACACTGTGGTTTTGGGAGAAGGAGCCATATTTCAAAGTCACTTAGATGTTTAAATAGCATGATCGGTCTCTGTGTGGGACCGATCCCAAACAACCTCTGCAGAATGCAGAAGGAACATTCTTGTGGAGAGCTCATCCACTGACATCTGCAAGTGAGCATCAGAGATGCCTGAGTGTGCCATCAGTGTTCCCAGCACAAGCTGAGAATCCCATTTGCTTGAACTTCTCTTGAATTTCAAGTATATCTGCAATGCTGATTACCCACAGATATATTACTCCTCTAATAACACTGCCGAATTCCCCTAGCAGGTCCTCAGCTGGTGGCTTTTATCACTACATCATTTATCCAGCTACTGGAGGCTGACTGGGTTCCAGGTAGCAGCTCATGGTTCACTTGGTTTTGCATGGATATGGTATTGGGGTGATAGCTGCCCTGGGGCAAGCTCATGGTACAGATCCATAGGAATTTGTCCCTTCCTGTAGAAATTCTGGAGCCAGACTTCCACCCCATTGTGGTGTGTGGATCTGCTTGCTCCCAAAGAGCTGCTTTGCAGGTGAGGTAAGGAGGCAACCACAGCACGTGTCATGCTGTGCAAATACGTGGTACCCTCTGATCTCCTAGATCCCTGAGGATCCCTGCAAGTCCTAAAGTGTTCCTTTTGCCATCAGCCTCTCTGCATGAGGGTTTCAGCTGCAACTGGGGAGCTGGGTTGTTCCACGCTGCTATGAGATGCCTATCTCAGCAGTGCAGTGAGCTGTCAAGCCATCACTCTAATGTGAGGCAACAATTTTAATCTCTCAGAGCTGCAGAGAGCAGAAGGCAGTATCCATTGCTGCTCTGCCAACTGCTGAGTAAAGAGATCATCCCTCATGCCTAGAAAGGTTCTGCTTTTATATCCACCTTTATATCCGCTGTTCAAGGGTGCCTGCAGTAGCTCCCTGGACTGCACACCTATCCCAGGAACTGGTATCTGTCCTGAGCAATAAATGGGCTTAGTTTGGATGCAAAAGGGACAGTTCTGCAGGCTGAGCAGCAGACATGCTCTGTTGACAGACATCCTCACTTTCCCATATAGCAAAATTAGGAGATGCAGAAAAGTATGTAGTGGGTTGTCCCCTCGAAGAGATGTTCAAGAGACTTAGGCTTGTAAGGTTGGTCTGCCTGTCTGAGGTTTTTCACTGTGATATCATGTAGGATTATTTGACATCCGACATTCTTTTCTAATCCCCCCAGTCACTTCCCTATATTTCTCAGTACTTGTTTTGTTGGTTGTAATTTGTTTTTGTTTTTATTTTAAAGAAAAATATAGAAGCAGATATGGTCTAAAACACTTTTGGAGAAAACGGAAGAAATGAAAGCAGGGAGACAGATTGCAATATATTGCTAGTTTCAGGAAAAAAAAAAAAAGCAGTTCTATTACTGAAAAGGAATCTGTAGTGCAATATTAAAAGATAAATTTCTTTGAGAAGAAATTACTCTAAGAGGGATGAATATTCTATTGCATATGTGAGATTGGTGTTCATCCAGGAGAAAAAAGGACATTTCATAAGGTCATATGAAACATTTTCAGCAGTAGAAAATGTTACCCATTTACATTCCACAGTTTTTTCTTCTTTTGAATATTTTCTGGTGCATAGAGTGGTTTCAGACCTAAAGAACTCATTCGCTAGGATTAGTTTTCTCTTTGTTTTGCACACTACATATAAGCAAAGGTGTAGCTCTCCTTTCTGCTAATTCAGAGCAGTATTTAACAACAAAAGCAGCCTAGCTGAAACACTCTCCTTTGTGGAGGAAGAGATAGTTCAGTGAAAAAGTAACAGAGCCCTAAAAAAAGGCTTAGTCCTGAGAGATGCCCAGCAGTCTGGCACTCATTCCAAATGGCTCCCAGTTTGAAAACTGCAACATGACCATGTCTGCACTACAAGGGATATCTTCCACAATGCAAGAGCAAAATAACCCACCCTGTAAGATACAGGCGCAAATGAATGAAGGAAATAATCTGAGCACAACTTCTGGGGATGACAGAGGTTTCTGAAATGCTAAGACAGCTGGTAAGGTAAAAAAGTTGACCTCAAGAAGTACAAGATTTATGTACGATTAGAGTTGTGAGCTAGACATTTTTTTTTTAAGAGACAATGATGGGTGAGGTAGTTGTGTTCCAACAAACTGGTATCCTGACCTTCATCTTTAGATATAGACTGAAGTAATTAAAGTTAATCCTATTATACATACTACATGGAAGATTTGGAAGCCAAAAAGGTTTCTTGGTGCTTGATGTAAATTCTCTTTCTATTTTTTTTTTTCTTTTTTTTTAATTTTTTGGATGGGGGGAAAAGTCAGGATATTCCTTATCTGTTTTTAAACAGTAACCCCCTGAAGTTTTCATATTCTTGCAGATTCTGGAATTCTTTCTGACGTCAGTGTATTAGACACTATGTCTTGATTTCCCTGCCAGATTTGAATATTATGGCAACAATGATATTTGAAACCCAATAGTTTTCAAAGATACTTGTCACTACAGTCTTTTAAGTTCTCTGCTTTTTAAAATCAATTCCTATCTTGGTAAAAGCAGAATGATAATTGCAAAGGGTTATCGGACTACCCCGCATCCACAGAAGTCTATCTGAATTTTTCAGTTTCATTGGCCATTTAAGTAAGCTACTTTCAGTGACTGTTGACTAGTTATTGCTTTAGAAATATTAAAAAAGATACCATTTTGAGTTAGACCTTTGTGGACAGCATTTATTCACCAAGAGTGCTGGATGGCTTGGGAAGAGGACCAGGACATATTGGAAATTTTATCTGATCTTCAGCCACTCATAGCTGAGGGGCTTCTCACAGGGATGCTTCTCAGCATGGATTCTTGACCACCAGCCCTCTGAGGATGACATGGCTTGGAACTTCCCTAAGCTTAGCAATCTTCCAAAAATCTCATACCAGAAGTTTTCTGGAGGACTGTTCCATCTAACTTATCTTCAAAAGGTAGTATCCTTTCTGAAATGCAAGCCAGGAGCTAGTGCATGATGTGGATCAAAACAGACACACACTTCTTGGTTTCTCTGGGCCAGTCCTACTGGAGAAAAATGGATGAAATTAAATCAGGTTTTGTTTCTTGTTACACATCTGTCAGTCAGCCAATGAGTCATGAGCTGGTCAAAAGCTGAGGGGATGTGGTGGCTGGAGCTGCTTCTGAGACATCATTTTCCCATGCTCAGAACTGACAAAATCAGCTAATGATTGTCTCTGTTTTGAGCCATGAGCTTGCACATGGGTGTCTTACACCCATTTTCCCCCATAAGCTGAGCAAGTAGCTCCTGGCCACCTCCATGCTTGGCACTGCATTTGCAGAAGGATGCTTTGACTGCCAAAGCTTTTTTTTCCTCCTGAATATTGTCAGGCTCTTCTGGGAAGGCAAGGGGCACATGGAAATATCTCATGATCTGTGGGCTGCCAACTGGATCACTGTGAATAGAGTGATCTTGCCCCACGAGCACAGACAGAAAGAGGCCATCCTTCCTTCTGTGAAAAACAGCAGAATGATAATTCTCTTGTTTCCTAATAAGGAGATTTTAAAGAGAATTTAAGTTCAGCCAATTTTTGTCGCACATTGCTATTTAATTGTTTTTGTCTCTTAATTAAGTTCATCTGCCAGGATTTACCCAGAGAACTGTATCTAAAAGCTTTTTGCTGACTGCAAATGCTTGCCTTTGAGAACATTTGTTCCTAAATTTTTTGTTTTGCTCTGTTTGGATTTGTCAATCAGTGTTGTCAAAGGTTCAGGACAGAACTTCTGCTTCATTTAAGGAAGGCTTTAAAACATGTAACTGGCAAAGTTGAAGTTTAGATAATGATATTAGAGGCTTACACAAACCACTCCCCCTCCAAAAAACAAAAGTATGGCAACAACAGATCAGAGGTGGGTATAGGTTTGTTGAGCTTCATAACAGTTACCTTGGTGAACCTGAACCCAAGTACCATAACTTGAGGTGATTCATCGTCTCGCAACAGAGTTATCCAAAACTTGTCTTTCTGTTTTTGCAAAGGAAAATTCCACAGCTTTGACATCTCTCTGGTTTTGTTGTGCTTACTCAGTTAATTTTTAAAAGGCAAAACAGATGCTACTTTGGGAAAATCTTTGTAAAGAAATTAAGGGAAAAATATGATTGCTGACTGAACTAGAACCAAAGGAACAGTCTCCAGAAACATTTTTTTTAATTATTTATACACTGCAAGTATGTAACAATTTACATTGCTTTCATCAGAAGAAATACAGAAATAATAATGATCCTTTATTCCAGTAAATCTTTCTTTTTACTCTTCAGAAAAGTTTTGGGAACCGTGTTGGTATCTTTAATTTCAAGTTGTGGAATCATAGAACCATAGAATGTTAGGGGTTGTAAGGGACCTCAAAAGATTATCAAGTCCAACCCCCTGCCAGAGCAGAGTCACCTACAGGAGGTCACACAGGAATGCATCCAGGTGGGCTTTGAATGTTCCAGGGAAGGAGACTCCACAACCTCCCTGGGCAGCCTGTGCCAGTGCTCTGTCACCTTCAGACTGAAAAAATTCTTCCTCATATTTATATGGAACTGCTATGTTCCAGTTTATAACCTGTCTTAGATTTTGGAAAATAGAGTTTTCTATGTAAACTCCCCCAATACTTTGCTCCAAAATATATTTGGTGTTTAAATATATTCTGTCGTAAGATGCAGGACATGTGTGCCTTCACTTGTATTTCAGTATTTATCCTGGTGACCTCTCCTTTTCTTTTTCTTGGGTCTTGCATCTCCCTTATATTTACCTCTACGAATTATAGCTAATGGAAACCCAACATGATGGACAACAAGGCAATTACTACATTCCAGTTTCTTGGTCAATATCTGTCAGAATTAGCCAAATTTCCATTAAATACAACCACAAATGCACAAACTATTCTAGACATTCAGGGTAGTGAAACATCTCTAGTCCTGAATATCTCGGAACAGCAGTTCTAAACCCAAATCCAAATCTAAATCTAAATCCCAAGGAATTCTAAATAAATCTTCCTGAAATTACAGTCAATTTCCCACTGTGGTCAGGTCTGAAGAACCTAATTGTACCAGATAATGTTTTAGTGTTTTAGTTTTCAGAACACTGAAGCTCTCAGAGGTTTGCAATATCTGTGGAGCCAGAGGAAGCCAGAGTCAGAAAGACCAATCCCGGCATCCATTTTCCATCCACTTTGTGATGTAGCAGACTCTTCACCTTCCTGCACGTTTGCTTAGCCTTATGATTCCCATGGGAATGTTGGACATAAGGACTGTCTATATATTTGTACAGTGCCTTGTGAAATGGGTGGCTCTTCTTGATGTTCAATGTAGTGGGCAACAGGATCAGGGGAGAATAAAGAAAAGAAGATACTAGTTGGTGATAGCTAAGGAAGAGTTCATTTACCATCTGAACATTTCCAGCCAACCTATATAACAATGTAAAAAGTCTTTTTTTTTTAATATCTACATAAATTCCTAAGCAATCAGTCAAGCAAGCTGCCTCATAGTTAAAGACAAATGATCAAATGTAATTCTGCAGTAAGCAGGCATGTCAGTAGCAGGAAAACAATAAGAAAAAAGATGTATCCATTTCTAAAAACTCCTTGCCCTATAGAATGAGAGAGGTTGCTAGTCTGTGGCAAATAACAGTGACCTTGTACCTTAAGCAACCACAGCCCCAATAAGTCTCTGAAGAGGACTCCAGAAAATGAAAAAAACAAGTGTCAGACATGCTCTTTTAAAGAGATTATTTTTCCAATCGATCTTTTATGTAGAGGGAAACTGATTCTGTCCCATCTCAATCTTAGAGTTTGTTACAATATTTGCCGTTTTTATAGCCTTCAGTGAACAGAATAATTGTTTGCTTTTTGCTTCACCTTGGAGCAAAACACTGAAACCTAGAATTATTGCCACCAAACAGATGGGGATATTTCTCATCAAGATGGAAAAGCAAAGACCTAATAAATGAAGAACATTTGAGAAAAGATGGTTAAAGCAGGCTCTGCTGCACTGTGTTTGGCATTAATATTTTAGCAATGTAAGTGATTTTAAAGGCTATTACTTTTTTTTTTTGTTTGTTTGTTTCGGCTGTTGAAAAGTCTCTGAAGGAAAGGGTGGATGGTGTTCATTGTACACCACAAAGGACCTTCCTTATGTGGGTGCAGTCTGGTCCCAAACTTAGCCATAGTCCAGCATTTCAGGTCTCCTGCAGTTCTGTCTTGGCTAAAGGGGTTCATCACTGACAGCTTTTGCCTGTGGTTTCAGCATCCCCTTCCTCAGGGTCTCTGCCTGCTGTGATCCACCAATCTATCCCACCCATCTCACTCTCTGAGACTGGGAGGCAGTCAGATGAGGGGCCCAGCCTCTGGTTTGGCTTTCCCCTCTCTGTATGTTGAGTTGCTGGTGGATAACTTCACCAGTGACTTTGTGTTCGTGACACGAGGCTGCAGTTGGGGCAAGTGTGAGAAAATCAGGGTGAGGGGTAGAAAGCTGGGATCCCAGGACAGCTTGTGTAGTCTAGCTGCATTCAGGGTACTCTGGATATACCCAATGTGTCTGCTTAGCTGTTCTCACTGAAATGAATTTCTTGATGTATCATTTATGGGAATGAATAATCAGATTCTCTGTGGTGACACAGTCTCTGCTACATAAATTAGACATTTTTTGTTCAGCGTCTCTTTGGTTGAGCAAAGAGTCTCAACAGATGAAACTGAACTACTGTTTTGGGTGTGTGGTGGGTTCTTTTACAATTGAAAGCATATTTTATTCCTTTAATTTCTTGTCATCTGAAAGTTTTCTTTCAAAACTAAAATATGGACAAAGTTTCCCCTGAGACCAAGCACAAAAAATTTGAGAACCAGGAGAGAGTTTATCAAAAGTCAGCATCCTGTGAAGGCCAGTGGTCCTAAAGGAAGTTTATATGTTTTAAATCCAGAAAGGACATTTTGAATATATACTATGACCTCATGTGTAACATAATTCATAGATCTTTACTGAAAAATTCTCACACACCGTAACTAAATGAAATAATTTTTGAAAGATAGCTGGTCTCACTTCAACAACACAAGATTTAAAGACACACTCTGTTATGATTTTTTTTACCAATGAGTAATTACTTTCACTACTAAGAATTTTTCCCACTTCTATTTTGAGTTTCTCTTAATTATAATACACATCTGTTCTGGAAAGAGTATTTTCACATCCACGTTCTTCTCACAAATGATCAGCTCACACCTGTAAAAAAATAACTTCTTCCTCTTGTCCTTTTCTTATCCTGTAGACTAACAAAAATGAGTTCCTTCATGTTTGATGGTAAAGCTAGATTTTACAAACCTTGAATTGTTTGTGTTACTGTATGTTGAAGTTTAAAAAAATGTTTACTGGGTGTGTCAGCTGCCTGTTCACTTCTAGAGAAAATGTTCTTTCCTCTTTTGCTTCAAATGGTGAAAAAATATGTGGAGCAAGTTTTGTGGGCCCATCCTGACTAGGAGATCTGCTTTGTTTCATCAAAGATTTTTCTATTTTTGCCTGTACACAAGTAAGTCAATTGGTGAATATTTTGGGGGTTGCGTGTGTTTAAATTATAAAGCAAAGACACGCAGAGACATATGCAAGGCAGAGTCTTTCCTTTATGATCACTGGAACTAGCCATAACACATACGAGTTAATGGAGTTTGAACAGTGTAGTGTGGTTTTTTTTGGTTTTTTTGGATTTTTTTTTTTTAAGATGTCTTTATGTCCTGGTCTCACAAGCAGGTAAAAGTAATTGGATGGGGAGGAAAGAATTAATGGATTGTTCCACTGCACTTAGGGATTGTAAGTCAAATATACACGGAAGAACTTCAAGAGACTCCGTATCATCTGCTTCTGTAACCAACTTGAAAGCAAGAGAAGACAGACTGTTTTCCTTATGGATGTACATTCCTTTTGGGAAATGACAGAATTGTAGAGCTACTTACTGAGGAATGCATAGGCCCAGATGAAAACACTGTTCTCCAGCTAGGAAAAATCATATCAAACAGCTGATCTGGAACTGATATGTAAAACTGATTTGCAAAAAACCCAGCAGATCTAAGCAGCTTCAGATTTTGCAGATATCTGGATCAAATTTGGGATTTGGAGTTGAGGCCCCTTGATGATGAAAAAGAAGGTTGCAGAAATGTTTGATCTTCAGCACAGGCTTATGTGTTGCAGTCATGAGATCAAACACCATGTTTCAGAGGATGCCTGCTGCAAAGGTGCCACGAGTAAATTTCTGTGTAAGCTGTAACTAACCCTTTCTAAAGAGAAAGCAGCAGTAGGATTTCTTTATGTCCATCTACGGAAAAGCATCCTGAAAAGAAAAACTCAGCAAGGTGCAAGCACTTGTCACTCTGTGTTATGCACACGTTTGCAGGTGGCTACACCAGAAAAGTAAAGTAGGGAAGACAGTCCAACAACAATTATCTTGGAGTGAAGCTGATCAGAAAGCACAGTCCTGTCAGCACTTTGTGGAAACCAGTGGAAGCTTACAGCAGTCCAGTGTTTTCCCCTTAGTGCCTGATCAAGAAGCATTCCTTACATGATTGCTTTAGCTTTTCTACTCCCTCACCTTCCCATCTCCTTGCCAGTCTAAAAGCAGTTGTTGGTATGTGGGGAAAGGGCAGCTCCCAGTCACCAGCAACATTAATCCGTATGGTCTCTGGGTGTACTTCACCTTTCTGAAGGAACAGACTTCTTCCAGCTTTTCCTTTTAGACTTTAGTGATACTTTTCCTTTTGATTGTATGTATCATTTTGTACTGTTAACGAGTGACAACCAAATGTCACCTAGCTCTACAGCAGCTTCACAAAATGTCATGTTTTTATACCAGACTGTCACATAGTTATTAGGGATGAGCAGACTATTACTCCGCTAGAAAACTGAGTGACTTCATTTGGACTGCTTGTAGGGCGGCCCCACTGACAGCTCAGCCTCCTCCTTGCTCACAGTCAGGCAGTTTTTACAATGAATGAGGACCCTTTGATCTCCAGCATCTCAGCCCTGTTAAAACAGCAGTGTCTCCAAAGATAGCAGCGTGAGGGTTTGAGCTTTCATTGGAGCATTAAGCAGGCTATTGTTTCACCTTTCCTTCTTGGTTCCTTTGAAAATTCCATTTGATCTAACTTCACTACGAGTAGTCTAAAAATAAAACAATTCCTTGGGCCATGAATGTTATTCAGACAAAATATGCGTCTTCTTGAATCCAGCATCTTTGCCAGCTAATTTTTCCTCAAAGAGGAAATAACCCATTTCTGGAATTCAGATTCTTGGAAACAGGGAGTATCAAGTGTTCTGAGTAATGTTTCCCTTTCAAAACTTCTTAAAATAGTCTTTAAAATATCTGCCACTTCTGAAAGGTTTAAGTTCCCTGGGGTTGTAATTCTGCTGACATTGATGGCATCTGCCAACAGAAACTCTGGTTCTGCAATTTATTCTGTGAGCTGCATTGCCCTTTGCTTGGTAAGGAAAGCTGCATGAAGTAGGTCCAAACCCAGACATGAGCTTTTTGCTGCACTTCTCTCAGGTTGTACTCAGCATCCAGGCAGATCCAGTGCTTATCTAAGAGGGGCTGAGTTATTCTGGTTACTGGGGTCATGACTCAAAGAGAAGGGAGAGGGCAGTCCTCAAAAATATTGAATATGGGAAAAGGCAAGCATCTGATAATTTTCCTATGGAATCAGTCCTCCCATGAAAACAATTATAAGTTGAAAAGCAAAGCTCTCTCACATTACCAGAGGAGAAGTGAAAGGCTCATAATTCTTACTGAACAAATCACATGCAAGTGAGTCATTCATAATTGCTTTATAAAAATAGTGAATAAATGCTGTCTTATTCTGTGCTTGATTAAGCACGTGTATATATTTAGTCAAAAGAACCTGTTCTGTGAGCACAAAGTTGTGGGAATAAGGCTCAGTGAGAACAGCACCTTGTGAAAAATATCAGCCCCACAGCCAAAAGTGTCTTTGGGAAATGGAGTTATCTTTCAAAGTGTATCTGCTGCAGCAAGATTTCCTTCTGTGTGTAGAAAGAGCCCGTGCTTGTGATTTTAGTCTATCTTTGTGTAAACAAAACTGATTCCCAAGAAAGCATGGTAGAAGCAGGGGTTCCATCTATCTAAAAATTAATTTCTTAGTACATTTGTTGTTTATCTACCTGGAGACTAGATGGGAATTATGGGTCAATTGCAGTTTCTCTGTGACTCGTTACAGTTTTGCTCACAACGCTTTCTTGTCCCTGCAGTGATGGCATCAGCTGAACTCTGAATACAAAATACAAGCAAGCCAAACACTCACATACAATGCCCTAGAAATGTATAACCTATATCTTGCTACATTTCACAATTTTGTTTTTTTTAAGATAGGTAATTTTTTTTTCTCCAGGGCTGTTCACCATGTCTAAAGCCAAATTCAGTCCAAGGAATAATTTCCTTTTTTGCACACACATGTAAAAGTCAAAATGAATGACTTTGTCTTTAAAAACAGTTTCTTTGACAGGTATTGCCTGGGAGAGCCAAGCAGTCCTTAGCTCACCCACCTACAGCTCTCCTTCCCACAAGACCTCATGCAAGCCTGTGTAAGCCCCCCAGAGGGAAGGAAATATTTGAGTGATTGTGCTCCTGTGTTTCTGATATCTTCCACCTTAAAATGCCTCTGATTACTTTTCCAACATAGAAGCCTGGACATCAGGAGCATATTCAAAACCATTTCTTACAAGCTGGCACATAGACAGATGCAGATGCCTTGTCATTGCTTTTAGGATGAGAAGCAAAAGAGGATTGAATGCAATATTGAAAATTCTAAGGATTCATACACTTAAGGATATAAGGGTATTTTCTGTAAATCTTTTGCTCAAAAGCATTAGGCCCACCTAACGCTCATCTAGCTCTTGGGGTTATCTAAAATGAGTGACCCTCCTAGGGCAGACCTGGTAAAACAAACTTCTTTTCCAGTCCTGATAAGTACATTAGGACCATGGCAGTACTGGTATCGGGACAATATTCAAGTTCCTCAGATGCCACCAGGACTGTCATAATGTGGTCTTTCTAGTCTTCTGCCTGCCCTTTGGCCATTACATTATATCCTAAGAAGATGCAAGCAATCCTCCACTGCTCTGGGACTCAAAGAAAATGCCATCTCCCCTGGGACTGTCAGACTTTAGGGGAGGAAATGAAGGAGAAGTTAATTGCATTTGCTACCAGGGGAAGTGTTGTGCACATTGGCTGCCTGGAAGGGCTGGGCCATGGTTCTGGAGCCCATGTGTCCAACTGAGTGGGATGGCATTCTTCACCTGGTTCATGTCTGCTGATAGGATAAAGCTGGGACCTGGGTGCACTGTGGCAGCTTTGATTAATGCTCTTGTCACCTCCTGCATTGATTCTTTGAGCTATCCTTGTCCTCTTCATCAGCTTGGTCTATATCAGAAGGTGGCTGCTCAGCAAGAAAGCCCCCATCACTCTCACACAAACAGCATGGGGCAGTGACCTACCCAGCCATGATTTGCTCCACAGAGAGGATGCATTTTGTACCCAGGGTGAAGTCACTTGCAGCATTTTGCTATGTGTTTTGCCATGTCTTTTGTCCTTAGGTTGCCCCCATGTCCTTTCAGCACAGGGTACAGCAGGGATCCATGTTGCTGGTCCAGCACTGTGCAGCTCCAAGAGGTTGTACAAAAGAAGGTGAAGGGTGTGAACAGGCTGAGAGTCATCACATGTCCAACCCCTCCAGCTCCAAAAGTGGTGAAGGTCCAGATCTGCTATTGCTTCTGCATGCTATTAAATGGGGATTAATTGCTGGGAAACTGTGATACACATTTGCATGCTGTTAAATGTCTTTTTTATAAATGGTCTGAGACTGACTCCTGACATTGCCTGCCGTGGTAGGAAGACAAAAATTGTGGACAAGCAGCTAAAGGCTTCAGGAAGATCTGAGCCAAGCCCAGCATGATTCCCTGTGCTCCCCTGCCCAGAGAGAAGACATTTCCTCACATCATCTCCTCACTGGCCTGTGGCAAAGGCTGGCAACAGGATGATGCCATCCCAGGACTTGACCAAACATGCACTGCTGGAGCTATGATAAACATGTCACAGAAATGTCCTAAGTTGCTCTGGGTAATGAGATCAAGAATGCTAACGAGAAAACCAACCCAAGAGACAACAACAGAGACCATCTGTGTTCACATCTCATCAGTATGAGTTTTAAGTGTAGTTCCCTGTAAACCTAGCTTCTTTTTTTGTGGTCTGAGAACAAAAGAGAATTCCTTACAGTAGCACAAACATGCCAATTTGACTAAAGAGTGATTTTTCACCACTGGATGGCAGAATCTTCCTCTGATCTAACAATATAATGGAAAAACAATTTGCTAAAATTAAAGCAAAATTGCAACTGTCATAATCAATCTGGTGCCTGATCTTCCAAAGTGGAAGGATTTACTGGAAATGTAATTGCAGAGGCAAAAATTGTATTTTTTTAGAAACTCCTTTCTGACAGTAACATCTTACCTTTTAATATCCATCCTGTTCACTGGAGTTACAGGGTACTTGTTCTTCTGCAGATTTGTTAGTGTTGCCCCGCATTTTCCACCTTGTTGATGCAATTCTGATGTCTACACTGTGTATTTTTTCTCTTGAATCCCATATTGCATCACAACTTAACATTTTAAATTGCAAAAATCACCAAGCACTTGGGTGATGTAGTTAGAATGAGGTGTAAATGACAATCGTATAACCTCTTAAAAATATAAACATGAGTAGTTACAGGTGTTAGACTTCAAGTAATATAGTGCTTGTGGCAGAAATGTAGTTATTTAATTTCTACTGAGAGGCTGTGGTATTGTTAACTCATTGTTTCCACTTTTCAGGAGTTGCTTTTATATCGGCAAAAATAAAGGTCTTGATCCGCCATTCCTTCTTTTACTTAGAGTATACACTGAGCAGCTTCATTTTACAGTGCCTGAAGAAAATGAGAATTAAGGAAATGTGCTAAGACTTCATCGCAATCAGGTAGGAAGACAGTCCTTGTCCTTAACCTCAGAGTGTTGGTATTAGTTTCTATCAAGCACAGACTATTGGTTTCTATTTGCAGAGACCATTAAGTAATTCTGAGTACTGTTAAGAATCTAAACCTCTGATTCTTTTCTAAGACCTGTTTCCATGGGGTTTTATATCCATGTGAAGTGTTGGTGAAGGTTTTCACAGAGCTTTGCGTAACACTCAAAACGAAACAAATCTTGTAGCACTTGGCAATCATCATTTTAAGAGCACATTTTTTTACATTTGTACAAGCAGAAAACTTTTCCCCAAAGGATTTATGTGGAAAACAAGAAGTTTGCAGACAGATCAGAAAGAGCAAAGCCCAAGGTGTCACATAAACTTAGTTGTTTCAGTGCATGAAACATTCACTTGTTCATTTCTATGACTTCTGCAGCATCCTGTGGCAGTGAGTTCAATGACTTCATTATATAGTTTGTACAGAGTATGACTTTACCAGTCTTTGTTAATGTTATTTTAACTCCCTCTTTCTAGGTCATTTATGAGTGTCTAAGCAACACCTTTTTGTCAAAGTGATTTTAGCTGCCAAAATAGCATCAGATTCTATTTTGGCAGCTGAATGATTTGGACTCCAAAATAGCATTGAGACCGGTAGGAACTGGAATGTGCTTTGAGTCACAATTTCAGCAACAAAATACAGGGGCTATTCCAGAAAAAGAGTAGAAAAGAGAAAGCAAACAGGAGAGTGTGAGTGCAAACAAAACTACAGCCACGTCGGTATCTCCAGAGGGATGGGGAGGGCTATGCCACTCACATAGCAATAAACCAGGGATCTTCCTGTCTCTCGGGCAGTACTGTGCTGGAGCAGAATTTCAGCAGGCAGTGGCAGCTCACAGGGGCAAATCCCAGAAGAGCTGGAAAGCTTCCTGTCCTCTCTGCCCTGGAATTTTTTTCTTGGCTCAAGATTACAGCCTGCCTTGGTTTCAGTGTCCTCTGCGGATCACCTAGAATCTGATCCCACCGCCCCTCTGTGCTGAAAGACCCTCCTGGTGTGTTCTCCAAAAAATGCCCTGACCCTGAAAACTGCAGAGCTTCATTTCCCCTGGGCAGTGCTTGTCAAGGTGTGTCGGAGGGTAAGAGGACCTTGAGAATATCTAGATTATAATTAAATAGAAATTTCCCATAGCTAGATCTGAGTGTCTTGAACACCAAATTTACTGTAATAAAGCCAGATGAGTTTATCCAGATAAACCTCTGTGTTTTCCTCTATCCTGAATAAAAATATATCTTTGCCATTTATAATGGGGGAGTACTGAGAAAGCTTTTTTTTCACTTGAGGGCTAATTGCAGGTCCCATAGGAGACTTCATCTGCAGCCTGACTTTACCTGGCAGAGTTGCTGTCTGAATATTGGACTTGGTGGAGAGACATAGGACCCCAGCTGCCAATTAAGAAATACAAAACCAGAGCCAGAGCAAATAAATCATGAGTCATGATGTTTCAAAATATTCTGTTGAAGGCACGTTGAAGGTACATAATGAGTTAGCAGCATGCACTGTAGTTTATTTTTCTAAAGGCCTCCTTATTCATCAGAGGCACATTGGGGTAAATTCCCAAATCACCTGGACTCAATGCTTGCATGCCACTGATATTCATGATCTGTTAATAGGGTAGGATGTTGGTATTATGCTTGAATTAAATACACCTGGGGCCACCCTCTTTCATTAGTCCAGCAGGTCTGGCAGCCAACCTCACCATATTTTTTCAGTCTCCCTTCCCTTTAGAAGGACAGGAGCAGCACTCAGCAACCTGTGCACTGGGAGCAGGTGCTGGAAGGAGGTTTCCCTGACCACAACCCATGTAATGGTCACTGTACCTCTGAGACCCTGCAAAAGGGCAGGCCGTGGATCTTCTGTTCCCTATTTTCTCACAGAATTCCCTGTCTGGTCAGTCCTTGGCCTTTTATTTTTCTTTCTTTGGGGGCTCACCTCCCCCAGGGATGGCACAGAGCATCTTTTACGCAGGTAGCAATTCCTTGAGGAATCTCTTATGACTGACATCTACAGTAGCATTAGTGCTGTCTTACACATGCCATATCTCTGTTGCCTTGGAGTTAGATGTAATTTTTGATGACTGGCAGGCAATGTTTTTCCTCCTTTAACTCATGGGGCACTGCTAATGTGGGGGCTCCTAATGCACCTGATAATAGAATATGAGACTTCAAGTCTTGAGGGCAGGGCTTGTGTTGATACCACACAGCTCTCAGCTGCCATACCTTTATCCACTGAATCATGGATCCACTTTGGAAGGAACCAATGTACTAATTTGGCATGTCAAAGCTAATTTTGTGAAATCCTTGGGTATATCAACATTTCAAAGCACAGTGATAAACATCAGCAACTTTAGGGACTGGAGGAGTTACAGCAAAATTATGGCTTAGCCTGTTATGAAGAGTAGTCTCAAAAAAATTAGCAGTCTCGCATGTGTTTTGTAATGTATGTCTTTGGTGGAGGTCACATTGGAAAGTCACCGCTGAGTATTTAATAGAAAAAAGGGTATGCAACCATAGTTTATGGTGCTTATAAACTAATCCTTATTTTTTTCTTGTGCTTTTGCTACCCGTTTATTTTTCCCATTTGCAGTCTTTTCTTCTGCAATGTTATCCCTGCTGTATGACTATCCCCGACATGCTGCTGTCTTGCAGTATTAATGTCACAGATACAGGCTTTATCTCACTGTGACTCTGTTCTGGTCTTTGAAACAACCCACTTAACCTCAGAAGAGCACATGAAAACCTCTGGCCCTCCCTTTATCAGTGTCACCCAATTCATTATTGACAGGCTAATTGAAAAGGTGTCACTTGTGATCTAACCCTGCTCAGAGAGGTCAGGATTAAATGTAAGAGTTCCCTTAACTAAGCTCTTCCAGGCTAATTCCTTTCCTCTGGCAAAAGGACTTGTGAGAGGGGATTTCAGCTTGGTATCTCATATGTGGGGAGAAAGCCCCAGTGCTCACCTCGGACTTTTCCTCCAGCAGCTCAAGTCCTTCTCAAGTCCCTTCCAAAGGCTCAAGAGGCCCCTGTGTTCTTCTGCCAGCTCTCTTTGTGGGTGCAGGCCATCACTTCAGGACACTAAACTGTCTAGTTTGCCAAGGTGGAAATCTCTTTCTGCTTCAGAAAATGGGGTATGATTTGCAGAGGAATTTGGTAATGGACAGGATATGCCATGTGTGTGACTCACTCTCAAGAAAAATGCAAAGTAGGGTAAAGATTGTATAGCAGCAAAGAGGGAATAAATAGATACCTGTTTTGCATAGCTGTTATCCAGGGAGATAAGGCTAGATCAAACATATTCAGTGATGACTCTCCTTTTTTTTACCTTATTGCTAAGTGTAAAAATCACCTCTTCAAGATCAAGCAGACAGAATTCGACGCAGACCGTAAAGTTTGCTGGTGGGATTTGGCTAAGATAAATGAGGAGACATGCATACAGACTAAAGTAGGTGTGTGTTTAGATGAGCACCTCCAGTTCTTGTGGAAGAAAACTACAGGGAGGTCTCTGAAAATCTAGCTTTTAATTTTTTTTGGTAAGAAAATAGAAAATCTTCCTGGCAGGGAAGTGAAAATCTTGAAGTCCTCCCCCAGAAATGGTGTTTCACACTCATCCAGAGGTTTGTATTCCCTTGACGGCCTTTGGAGGATAATGAGGTGATCTGTAGAGGACTTCTTCAGCTATTAGTCTTCCCAGGACTGAGTGGTACTGCAGAGAATTAAAGCTCCCAGTGGCCATTCCCGCTGTCTCAATACATTTTATTTCTGTAAGTGGAAGAAAGGATCTAACAGAATTATTCACCCTTCCCCTGCCCCCCCCATAATTTCCTTCATCACTGCTCTATAAATTAAAGCTGGCAAGGATTTTTCTCCCAAGAAGCCTCTCAGAACAAGTGCAAAACTCATTAAATAGAAAACAAATGTTAAAGCCTTCCCTGTTATTTCCCTTCCCAGTTGGCCTTTTTTAAAAAAAAAAATAAAAAAAAATCATAAAACTGAAATAGACAAAGGTAGGAGTTTCCTGTTTTGCTAACTAAAGAGAAAGGCCAAGCTGAGTCCTGGTGGAAGCATTGGGACCATCCATCTTTGGATTGAGAATGACCAAGAAGGGAGAAGTCATCTTGGAAATGGTTAAGGGGATGCTGTGCCCTAGGGAGAGCTGGTGGATAGTGGGGAATAAAACATGTGTCTCCTCTTTGGAGAACAGCCCCAAGCCACCTCTGAGTGCAGGTCTATGTATGGGCAGTATGTCCACCAGCAGTTGGAGAAAAATCTTGAGCTGGCCATTTATTAACTGTAGATGCAATTAGGGTGGTTCCAGCCTTGGTGCAATGAAGAGAAAAACCACCATGGAGACATGTCAGCTTCGTGGGAATGTTGTGAGTGAATTTGCCTCTCTGGTGAGTAGGGGGAGCTGCAAAACTGCATAAGGGCTTTGGAGGGGGTAAAATGGCCACACGATGCCAAAGACAGCTCTCTACTTGAGCTCTGACACAACAAAAAGCCAATAGCATTGAACAAAATACAGTGAAAGAGTTTTCTAGAAAACTAGGGGGACTTTGCTGCTGTTCATGGGTGCCTGAAACAGTGGTATTTCTGAATGGCGAGTTGAAAGCAGTGTGCTGAGGGGATTTGGTAGGAACACCAGGCTCCATGAGGCAATTTTCATTTGCCCTGGTGTGAACTAATGTCTTCATAACTCTCTGTCAGCAAATTGTATTAACTGCAGTTCAGAGTAATCAGTCTCTCTTGGGAAGTCACCATTTGACTTTTGCGCTTGCCCTTACTAAGTAATACTATAAATCTTTGAGTCATCTGACTGCCTTTGATCTGGCTGCAAGGCTGTTGAACACTTGGTGACTGGGATGGAGGAAGGAGGGAGAAAAGCACGTCTTTGCTGTGCTAAATGCATTCAGCATGCTGAAAAAGGAGAGACAGGTAGGGGTCATCTTCCTAATGAAATGAGTTTGGTTTGAGTCCTTACTATTTGTGTTATCCCACTTGAGAGCTGGGGAGAAATGGTTATTTTCTTAAGTGCATGCATTGGAAAGCACAAAACTATTTAAAATTACTCTTTAGATTAAGATCCTGAAAATAGCAGAACTCACAGGTCGTTTGTAACATGGCACTTTGACATGCTGTAAGACAAAGTATTTGGACAAGACAGATTTGGAAACGGGGGTGAGGGGAGATACACAGCCTGCAGGTTGAGCACCCAGGGTAGCATACGAGGAACCAGATTTGTCCCTGGGTGCTGAAGAGCAGCACAAACCTCCTGAGTCATAAGGCTAAGTGATGGCTACCTAGAAAAAACTTTGGATTTCCCAAGAGCAGGGTTAATCTCATTAAGTTCAGATCTTACACAGGCATCTGGAGTCCCTTCAGAGGTCAATGAACACAGTCAACTCATTGCATGCCCATCAAAATGTGAAGCTGACCCTGTTTCTTGCTTCTAGTTGTCTGAGGGCTGTTGTTTGCACTGTCCCTTCATGCAGAACTAGGGGCACTTTCCTGTCCCCTCCACGTTTGTTACCAACTTTGATGTGATTTTGCAAAGCAGGAGGACAGAAGTGAATCCTCTATCAGCTTTAGCATGGTCTGTAAGCATCATTTAGAACAGGTATCTTCTGGCAGTCAGCTCTCTCGTGGTGGATCAGGCATTAGTAAGGGGTATTAGGTAAAGGATAGCAAGATGGTATGTGGGAGATGCTTTGCTGAGTGGCAGCTTGGTTGATTGAAGCTGCATTGGCCTTACTACACCATGGCTATATCACAGAGACCACTTTGCTCTGAAATCTGTTCAGAAAAATGAGACTGATAGCTGTGCCAAGGAATACATGAAATGAAAAAAAAAAAAAGGCCATTGTACTCAGTGTTTGCAAGGCTATCAGCCACATCCCACGGCAATCACATCTATTAACATAGCTATTATCGATAATGTACCCTTCAGTTCTAAGCTTCCTTAATTTGAGCATTCATGGCAATCATTTACCAGCTGAAAGGCTTGTGACTTTTTTTCTTCCCTGAATATCACTAGACAAAATTATTGTCAATGATGAGAAATCTTTGAAAAACACCCTCCTCTGCGAATTTAATTTTTGCATACTCTTTTTTTTTTTTTTTTTAAAATATTTGGTACTCTTTGAATCTCTGCAACAAAAACAAAAATGGGATAAAAATGAGTCCTTGAGCACACACTCAATGCTCAGATTCGGCTGCAGCACCAGATTTGAATGAGACAGCAAAGCAGGACAATCACCTTTTACTCCTGAATGCTCTTGAGGTCAAAAGAGAGCGAATGCACCATTCAGCTATAGAGATTTCCAGTTTCTGAGGCAATCACTTATTTTTTGCTGTTATCAGCTACTTGCACTACTGTATGTTATAAAAAATGACTCCCCCACCCTTTATATCCTTGTATTGTGCTTGTTTATGCAATTCTGCAGAGGCACTTATGAAACAACCAGAGGAAGTCTGAAAGTAAGCTTCCTGTAATATTACACATAGCCAACACGTGTGAGTGTATGTAAGGCAGGCATCCTTAAATGCATTTATATATTCCCTAAGTAAAATAGTGTATTTTACAATAAATAAAAGCAGCCTTGTGGGTCTATGTATAAACCTATATCCACATGCAGACAGAAAAATAGAAATATGCTTGCATGCAAAGGACAAAAAGACAATGCTTGTTCCTGGGTTAGAGACTGAATCACATTTCAAGGACTCCACCCATGCAATGCAGAGGTGGGATCCTTCCCCAAGCACTCTTGCATGGACTCATGCCTTCCACAATTTAGAAATGCTCAGAGGATGACTGTGTGCCCAGTCTATCTCTGTTGTCACAGATGTGTCCATGAAGCTGAGCTGCTACACAATTTAGCCTTCTGACTACAGGCACCTGAAATGTACCTTGCACACATCTGCAAATACTCCAGAAGGAAGAAGGGATATATGCCTTGTGACTAGCTTTTCTGTCCTTATGTAAAACATTGTATCCAGCTTAAAATATACTAGGGTGGCCATGAAAAATATACTTAGTGGCCCTGAATTTCTTTTGGGTAGGAATTAGGAGGAAGGCTTTTAATCTTCATAAAGGAGTGTTGATCTGGAAGCAAGTTTGGTTTGCATTTTTTTGTGTAAGAAAAAGGTCATTTTTATTATCTGCCAGGACAGCACTAAGACCTTCCTATTGCTTGCAAGCAGTAGGGAATACATATTTTGTGAAACACACTTTCTTTAACTCTTTGATGTGGATGAGACCCAGCAAACGTGTTTGGTGAAAACAACAGACAAGAAGGGCGGGTGCCAGACTGCTGAGGGCAATGAAAGCTCTTTTCTCACCTGTAGGAAAATCAGAGGTGCAAGTTACAAAGTGTACCTCTGGCTTTCCTCCAGTGTGTGGGACTCACCTCTGGAGCTGCTCAGCTGGATGCAAAAGGGAGGTGTTGCTGTGAGGGAAGGATGGCTGTGAAAAGTGAAGGAAAGGCAAAAGAGCAGGTGTTGCAGTGCATGTTCTACTGCCTGCCCTGGTTAATTCACTCACCCATTCAGAGGCATTCCCTGCTTCCCACATCTGCAACAGAGCACTCCTCTAGCATAAAATAAGCCAGGAGTTGCAACCTCTGTCCCAGCCAGCATGATCAGTTCACCAGCCAGCGCCAGTGCATGAAGATAAAATGCCAGGAGGAGGTTGCATGAGAAATACTAATTTCCTCTAATGGTTGAGAGCAGAGGCACATTTTTTTAAAAGTGGTGAAGCAGGTCATCTTGGACCTGCTCCAGACAGCTTATTCTTGTCTTGTAATGGAGTGGATAAATGTCACTCCCTCCTTGTAAGGCCAGGTCCAAGTAGGTGACTTTCCCCTAGGGAAGCTCTGTCAACCCCTCTTCAGTTCTACCACGTTCCTATGATTAAGCTGAGTGCATTATATAGTAACAACCCTCCTCAGTGCTTTGAAAATCTATATTAGAGCCAGCAAACAGAGGCTCACATGACAGTACGGATGGATGGACAGCCTGGGTCTGTTGACAGCAAGAACATCAACAACAGTGGCAGGATATCATCTCCTGCAGCAGGCTGAAAATGAGAATGAGTTCAAGGAAGCTTAAAAACATGTCCCTGGAGGTCATTGTCACAGCTCAAGTCTTTACATCTGTAGCCACGGGCCATGTAACCAAGCTGTGGGAGTGATCATCCCCTCAGGAAGCTGCTGCTCACTAGCTCTCCTGGGGCAGGTGCTCCCTTAGGTCCATGCCAGGGCTGCTTCTGCCTTCAAATGTCCTTTGTGAGTAAATGACCATGGAGGATGTATCACTATGTATGTAATTTGCTAAGGGACTCTGCAAAGGTAAAACAGGAGAGTACCTCCCATGGTGATGTAGTGATGCCAGATAAGAAAAATTCCTTATGTTGAAGTTTATTTTTGTTTCCTCTAACAACTCCCTATGCTGCTGTTGGATGGGATGTACAGGAACAACATTACTATACTGCTCCTCCAGCTTGACTGTGTCTGCCATGGGAAAGTTTTATCACATCTCCTGTGCAACCATCAGTTGCCATGGCTTTCATGTCCCAGGTTCCAGGGAAAAACTGCAAAGGCCCCCAGTTGCAGAGCTGTCAGACCCCGTGCATGGATCTTTTCTTCATGGCTACCTTTTTTTTGCATTGTCTAGGCTGGAGCCAAGGAAAGCCATGAGGGAAGAGCTGCTGCCACCACTCACAGCTGCATGAACTCTGTCACCTGCAGCCTGCCACTGGCAAGGGTCACTACAACCTTCATATTCTGATGTTAACTCATAGTATCATAGAATGCCAGGTTGGAAGGGATCTCAAGGATCATCTGGTCCAGCCTTTCCAAGTGGGCAAACAGACCAGATGAGACAGCCCAGCATCTTATCAAACTGAGTCTTTAAAGTATGCAGTGTTGGGAAATCCATTGCTTTCCTGGGGTGACTGGAGACTCTCATGCATGTACTCCTGAGAGAGCAGCTGCTAAGAGGATTACATTTTGAAATTAGCTCTGTGGAAAAGGAGAGAGCACTCCCATTCTCCTTTAATCATTTCTTCTGCTTCTGTTAACTTCCCACCCCCCCCCCCAAAAAAAAAAAGAATAAAAAGAATAAAAAAGTGGAAAAAATAAGCAAAGTGATTGAACCTAAAATTCCATTCTTTTCTCACAGAGCGGCTCCACAGCATAAACACAAGAAAGCCACCAAAATGCCCCAGGTTGCAGGTGGAGGTCCTGGCTCTGAGGGCTGTGCAGCCAAGCACACAGCCTGTGAGGGAAGGAACTCCTTGTGACACTTGTGCAGTGACAGGGAGCATGTTTGCTGCAGGAGAATTACTCTTGCTGCTGTGTTTTACAAGGCAACGAAGCAAGAGGGCAAACCGTGGGGTCAAAGCCCACCTTGTGGCTTCTGGCCAAAGAGAGTCTTGTTCTTGCTGGTATTAACTACAGCCAAGTAGGAGCAGGGTAAAATATGGCAGCCATTGCACTGAGGCATATGGGGATACTTAAAAAAAAAAAAAAAAAAATGTTCCCGTATAGACACGATGATCTCTGCAGTTCCTGTGTTGATCTGGGCTGTTGGGCCTCGTGCTATCAGCTTCGCAAAGGAAAGATAAAATCTGTAGAAAATAGAGAATTTTCCTCAACCTTCTACATTTCATTCTTCTACAAACCTGGGGGAGATTGGGAGATCTCCTATATAATGAAGGGACAAGAGTCTACTTCTCTTCAGTATCTATACCACCTGACCACCACCAAGACACCTCCATTGGGAATAGTTGTGTGGAGCAATTTACACATCCAAGAGCAGGTGAGAACCAAACTGCTGCTGTGGTGGTCTCCTGGAGATGCAGTATTCTCCTTGAGAGCCCCTGTATTCTCCTTGACAGACTTGTATTCTCCTTGAGAATATCCTCCTTGAGAGACTCTTGATAGCCCTCTGGGACAAAGGCTGAAAGAGTCTCACAGCCAGCACAAGGGACATTCTCCATCCCCAAGTGAAGCCTGTGACAATCTTGCTTCTCCAACAAGGAAACTCTCCCCAAGAAAACCTCTGATCTCACTGTGGGGAGTAACACTCATCATGTGCACCATGTCACAAAGAATGAAGAACTCCATATGGGACTGGAATAGGTGCATCTGTAATAAGAAATCCTGGTTCAGAGAGTACCTTAGGTCTGCTTCTGATTGCTCAGCCAGGAGTCATCCAGCAGAGTGCTGGAAGGGGAACATTAGCAGCCCTCCAGGAAATCTCCAAAATGTCCCAACCACACATGTTTGTTCCTCAACAGGGGGGCTGCTTTCTCATGTCTCCTCTTATCCACCTTATATATGGTTAAAAAAGCCTGCAGTGAATTAAAAACTATCTAACAGAGTTTGGCCTGTAAACAGGAAAGGCTGGGGAGATACGGCTGGTGCCCAGAGCACCACATGGTATTCAGGTCCAGTTTTAATTATTTTTAATCTGCAAGAGCAAGTGTCTCTAGTTAAACTGTATGAAATGCCTCTGAATTACATGTACAAACAATAGGTACTGAGAGGAATTCCTGCTGGGTTTTTACACAAAAGCTTTCTGCTGCTTGTTGCTAAAGGCAATCATCTCTCTGGCTGTTCAGGACTTGTAACCTCAAAGCTCCAAAAAAAAAAAACCAAAACAAAAAACATCTCTTATTTTTGTCTCTGAAAGAGTTCATTACTGAAATCTAGTCTCCTGCTTTTTATATTTTGCCATCAAAGGTCTCTGATTTCGGACCACAGCTGGTAGCCCCAGTACTTTTCAGGGCTCAGTCTCTTTCTTCTCCTTTCTTTTGTGTACCTCTTTCTTCCAGTTTACCAGCTCCATCAAACAAATAGATGGCTGTTATGATTATGCTCCATGCTGAGTTAAATGTTACTAACAGTGTTGAAGGATTGCTGTGGAACAAAATGCCCTCCTGGGTGAAAATACAGTAGTTAAATGCAGAAAAGGTGGGTCTCTCCATGCAGTCAAAACACCATTTAAAGCAGACAGGTTTAAAAAGTGCTTTAGCTGGGCAAATATGGTGCATACTTTGGCTATCAAAATATATCTAGATCAACACTGGTCTTTGAAATCACACAAAGTCTCTGCTGGAAGAGGTCTGTAGTGAAAATTACTCTGTCTAGGATTTCACTTTGGGTTTTGTTTGCTCTCTTACTGGGAGAGAGGTTGAAGAAATGCTAATATTGAGGGTACTGAGCTACCTCTGAAAATCCCTCAGATTCTCTTTGGGGTGTGATGGCCCAGGAATATCAGACAACGGAAGTCAGGAATAACATTTGCTTCAGATCCTGCTAAGTTTCAGGACGCAAGATCATAAAGTCAAGATATCACTTAGTCCTAAAAGCAGGTTGGTTTGGAAAACCGTATTTATTAATTATGATTTTTTTCCTCTCAATGGGATACTTGCACTTGTATTCATGGCACCAAGGTAACAAAATTTTTGGAAAGAAAAAAAATTGAAGGACTTTTTCATTAGTGCTTTAACATAGTAAACTTGAAAAATACTTAAAAGACAGATGTGCATGGTTTGCAAAAATCTCGTTGGAACATGAAGATATTTGGAAAAAATAAAAAAATGAAAAAGACAACTGCTAGTGTCTCATCTGTATCCCTAACACTCCAGACCCTCTAAGTTTTTTATGTTGATGTGGCTTTTTATCTCCAGGGATGACAAACAAGCCCCACTGATAAATGACTCTATGTACCACAAAAGTGCAGCCTCAGGACCAGCCTCCCCATCTGTACCTTGGGCCAAGGGCCAGGTGCTGGGAGATGGGAGAATTTCCTGAAGGATCCTGATTTTTTTGTTATCTGTACGCTCCTGAACAATCAATTGAAGAATTTCCTTGTTGGGATGATGCAAGTGCAAATGTTGTCAAATAATCCAAAGGGTGGATAATAGCTTCTGAACTGCATTTTATTCAAGGGACGTGCATATGTTTTGCCACGCCTGCTAACAAGCTGTAGAGGAATAGCATGGAAATCAGCATCCCCCTGACCCCTCTGAGCCTAGCAAATGCTATTCAGAGCAGAGTTTTTTTGGTTGGTTTTTTTTTTGTTTGTTTGTTTGTTTTGTTTTTTTGTTTTTGGTTTTTTTGGTTTTTTTGTTGTTGTTGTTTTTGGTGTTGGTGTTGTTTTTTTTTTTTTAATTTCAGTGACGACAATTGTTTTAAAAGTTTCTAATCTCTATAGTTCTGTGAAATGTATGCTCTGAGAGGCATGGTATTTAGTCTCTTGTCTTGTCTGTGTACCATTTAATGCAAAAGAGGGGAGAAAAAAGGAAAAAAAGGAAATTAAGAGGTTTTCCAGTGTCTTCTCCTTAGCAGCTTTATTTCTAATGGTTGATATGTGAAACCAAGGGACATGGTATTGCCACAGAGGGATGTGACGCATTTGGGATGAAATGTGAAGGTGAGGACCACGTTCTGGCCACCTCCAAACTAGGAATTATTTTTGCTGCTGATATAACACCAACAACCAAGGGGATGAGCTTCTTGGTGTTTCTCAAGCACTCCAACCATTTCAGGTTATGTCAACAACCTTACTGGGAAAATGCTACCTGGGACGACTGATAGCAATATGGATGGAGCTGGGTCTCCTCACACCTAAGTGGTGGGCTCAGTCCAAAACCTCACCCAGAGAGTTAGAAAATGTGGGAAAAAAAATCATCTTTTTTAGCCCAAACTTTTCAGCATGGAATTGGAACTGAGTGGGCTCAACAAGCCCTTTCTGTACTGCTCAGTGAAAAAAAAACCTGGTGCAATTTCTGCCAGGAAAAGAGGGTCATTTTGGGGGAGTGAGGGGCGAGGTTCTGGTCTGCAGAAAGCCCAGATTTCTCTCTTCGTTCAGCTGCAGGCTTTCTGCCTGGGGTGCAGCCTCCAGCCTCATCCTCTGCTTTTCCCAGGGGCTGAACAGGGGCGGTCGCACTGGCACAGCGCTCTGGGGAGCACCCTCAGCCCCTGCCCCATGGAGGTGGCTGCAGAAACATCACCAGGGAGATGTTTTGGGTTATAAAAACCCCTTGATGACAGGACGGGCCATTTTCCCAGCTTTCACCAGGAAAAAGACTCCCCGACAGCTCTAATGGGGACCTTGAGCAATTCCCCATGCCAAGGCAGCCTGGAGGGTGGTGGGCACAGGCTGCAGCACAGGCAGCTGAGTAGATGCTGCAGGGAAGCCAAGCCCCTTGGAAAGCTTCAGAAGTACTGCAAGCAGCAGGAAGGGTTAGTTTTCCCCTTTCTCCTCCACGTGCTTTCCACTAGACTTCTTCCAAAAACAGAGCATGAAATTTCTTACAGTTTGTATTGATTCCAAGGATGTATCTGATCACTGTCTCTAGGTGCCCTTAATCCCTCCAGTAATCTTCATAGATAGAGGAAGACAAATTAAGTCTGGATGCAAAAAGAAAATACAATAAAAGCAGAGAGAGTTGGGGTTCAGCCTGGAGGAGAGAAGGCTCTGGAGAGACCTTATAGAGCCTTAAGGTATTTATAAGAAAGATGGGGACAAATTATCAGAGTCTGTTGTGACAGGGCAAGGGATATAGGTTTTAAATGAAATGAGAGTACATTTAGACTAGATATAAGGAAGAAATTTTTACAAATGAGGGCGATGAGATCCTGGAACAAGTTGCCCGTAGAGGTGGTAGAAGACCCAGCCCTGGAAACATTCAAGACCAGGTGGGATGGGGCTCTGAGCAACCTGCTCTAATTAAAGCTGTCCCTGCTCACTGCAGGGTGGTTTGACTAGATGACCTTTAAAGGCTCCTTCCAACCAAAATCATTCTGTGGATCTGTGACTAAGTCAAAAAATACAGTAACTCCCTGACATGGAGGCATTTTTCCAGGGCAAGACTGGGAAGGTGTAGGGGCAAAGGAAGTTGAAGAGGGAAAAGGCTGTATTCTGTTTTTGAACAAGTATTGTCCAGCAAAAATTTTCCATACCATTATTGGTGTTCTCATCTGCTGGCTCTTTGCCAAGGCATGACCCAAGACTTCAAAGCAGGACTAATATGGGTGAAGCCCAAGGGGACCAGCAGTTCTCCAGTACTGGCCTTATTTTCATCCAAACCAACTAGTTTTCCATCTTGAAAAACAGAAAAATGAGATTCTAAACTTCTGCTGACCCCCAGGCCTTTGTAGCAAGTTCATGGTGGTGTAAGCAGACATGGGTCCAGGTCCTCAGGCATTGCTGGTTACCACAGGGCTTTTCTGCTGGTACAGATCAGACATCCTCCCACGTTTCCTAGCATGAGCCATTCTTTAGCAACAGGACAACCTAGTGCATCCCCTGCCCTTCCAGATTCCCCAAAACCATACCATGTGGAAGAAAAGCAATACAGTATGGTATTCAGCTTGTGCAAATGTTTTCTTCTGGCACTTCAGGTTCAGGAGAAGAGGAGGAAAGAGATTTCTCAGTCTGGATGTGGGATTCCTGGCATCCCTCACCTCACAGCTGCCTTCAGTGGGCACAGACCCTGCTCTTTCCCCAGGAAGATTTTTTTTGTTGAATTCTTATGTCTCATGGTGGTTTTGCAGGGGGCAAAGACAAGGGGCTTTACCTCCCTCCCACAACTCTGAATCTTCCTCTGGCTCTCCACAGGATAGAAGCACTTCTCAGATCATCCTGGAAACTCACCCTCCCTGTAAGGGGAATTCCTAGCTGTATTGTGTCATCAGCATAGCATAAAAACCAAGCAAGCAAACAAACAAACAAACCAAAAAATGAACTGAAACAAAGAAACTAATAAAAAAAGCAAAAAGCGGTGTTTCTTACAGATTTCCATGGCTGCATGACATAGTTGTAATCAAAATACCAGAGGCAGTGTTTTCAGAGATTTTCCAGTAAGTAAAAAAAATGCCTTCCTTGGAGTCCTGCCCAGAGGGAGAGATCAAGGAGCAAGGCTTGGACTACAGCTTAACAGTAAAACCAACTTTGAATAAAAACAAAATAAGAAGAGAAAAAGAAGAGAGCGGACATGTTTAAAAGCAATATTTGGGGTAGGAGTGTTGCATTCATGCACAGCAGCATTCTAGGGTTTTGATCTACATCCTGGATGTTTTATGGATAGTTACTCTAGAGGTACCTCAGTTAGAAAATAATAAAAATTATAAAAAACCAGCTAACACCTTCCTAAATCAATACAGCTGACAGCAATCAAGTTATGGGAAAGAGAAAGTACTTGATTTTGTCTTAATTACTTTTTGATATTTTTTAGGGAAACAAATGCTTTAAAAATTTGATGGTCTTTTGCTGAGTGGATAAATAAATAAAAAGAAACCTAGCTTGTTCCTAGACAAACTGGCTGCATTCCTGAATTAACCAACATGCTCAAGGAGAAGCAAATTAGTGCTGGTAGTTTAACAACAAAAGTGAGGTATCTTTTTCTGACCTGTGGAAGAAAATTCTGGAGTGCCTTGAAGTGAAGGCAGACTGTGGAGCAACAAGAAAATAAAGGGCTGAGCTTTTCCCAGATGGCTTTAGCCTTTGCTGTGTCATTTGAGAAAGGTCCCTTTGCAGGCTGGTGGAAAGAAATGGATGGTTGTGGAAACAGGGTGAGAACAGGTTGGATGGGGCTTGGAGCTACCTGGAAGGTGTCCCTGCTTATGGCAGGGGGATTGGAACTAGATGACCTTTAAGTCCCTTCCAACCCAAACCATTCTGTGATTCTATGAAAACAGGGGTGTAAAATGAGGTGGGGTGAGTGTCTCCACAGAAGGGTGGATGCTGAATGTAAACATTTCAGCTTTAATGTATTCTCAATCTGTGTGTTTAGTCCAGCCTTTTTATTTCATTTGTGTCAAATACCAAGATGACAGTGAGTGGAAGGTCCCAGGATCTCTTCTGGCACTCAGTTCATCACCTTCTCAGAGCAAGCACATGTGGAAGAAATAAGAAAGGCCCAGCAGTGGTTGCTTCCAGACAGGGATCTTACGGCTGCAGACATGGATGGGACTTTTTGGCAGTGGTATTGGAGACAGCACAAGAGCCAGAAAAGCTGCCCTGTGCCCTCTGGTTTTCATGCCATGGTTTGAGTGAGAGTCATCAGTTTGTCTTCCTCCTGGGACAACAGCTGAAAAAAGTGGGGAGCCTCCATTCTGGTAGTCTAAGAGATGTTTAATTCAGTCGGTAACACTTACATGGCCCTTGATAATTTACTCCAGCTTGCAAATCCAATATATAGCCATGCTTGGTGCAAAAATGAGATGTAAAATTGCTAAACCCTTCTGTAATGTGGACATTATTGCATCCATCTCAGAGGCCTGCCTGCAAATCCCTCAGGCTGCGCACTCTGTGAGCTCTCTAAAACAAGCATGTGCAGCTCCTCCATTGGGCTTTTATCTGCACACCAGGAATTTGAAAAGGGAAGCTAGAAGATACCACCACATGGGTGACCTCTCATCCCTGCCAGCAGCCTGGTGAGCCCATGGCAGTGTCTGTGGCACAAGTGTATCTTGTGCCTAGCCAGCTCCTGCTGCATTCCTGTGGCATCCTACAGCATCCTTCATCATCCTACTGTGTTCCATCACATCCCTCTGCATCTCACTGCCTGATCACTGAAGGAGAGTTCATTTACTCTTTCCAGGTGGGCTGGTACAGAGAAAAGATGTCCTCTTCCTGAGCAGCCTTCCCTGGCTTCTATAGAGATGGCATCTAGATGTAAGCAGCATGGTTTATTTGATTTGTGCCCTTTGAATATAGGTCACTGAGGTAATTTAGAATCAGAGTAGAATCACAGAATGATTACATTTGGATCCAGCCAACTAAACCATGTTCCAAAATGCCATGTCCACATACTTTCTGGACACCTCCAAGGGTGGTGACTCTACCACTTCCCTGGGCAGTCTGTTCCAATGCCTGACTACTCTTTCAGTAAAGAAAATTTTCCTAAAATACAATCTAAACCTCCCATGGAGCAACTTGAGGCCATTTTTTCTCAGCCTGTCTCTTGTTACTTGGGTGAGGAGGCAAACACCCACCTCCCTACTACCTCCTTTCAGGTAGTTGTAGAGAGCTATAAGGTCTCCCCTCAGCCTCCTCTTCTTCAGACTAAACAATCCCAATTCCCTCAACAGCTCCTTGTAAGACTTGTAACAGAGGACGAGGCTGCCCCCTCAGCCAGTATATAAACACATCTTCATTTTTTTTGCAGAAGTTCCAAGAGCAGGACATTGAATGCCAAGATTTATGGAGCCACAGGTGCTATCAAGGAGAAGAAAAGAGAAAATGGCTGATTAAAACCAAACAGCACCGTGGCAGGCAGGGCAAAGCTGCCTTTCACACCAACCATGCAGCATCCTGGTGGCTATTCTGGGATGGGCCCATCAAGACTCCACAATTTTATTTTAATCTCTCAGTAGGCATGCACACACCAACACATACATGTGGACCTTTTAATTTTTTAACACTAGAAACAAAACTAATTGCCCCCACTATTCTTTCTCTAATGACTGATGCATTGCTTCTTCTAAAGCCTGCCAGCTTACCCTGCACTGCCTGGGAAAAGCTCTGGAAAAGACCAGCCCTGCATGGGAAACTGTTCATCACAGGAGAGAGGGAGGGAGGGGACAAGTTTGCCTTGTTCAGTGGTTTGTTTTGGAGGTTTGTCACAGCCTCACACACTCCAGATCCTGCCTTGCCCAGGCACCACCCAGTCCCCATTGCCCTTATGTGCCCTTAGTAGACCCCAGGGACTCTACTCTTGGTTTAGGGTGGGGACATCTTTCCCAAAACCCCAGTCCCTTGAAAACTGGATTAGTAAAGTAGCAATAAGGTATAGAGTAAGCTAGCAGAGTGTGCATCCTTTTTTTTTTTTTTTTTTTTTTTTTTCTTTTGGGAGGCATGAGGAAGAGCTTTATATAAGGTAGGGGCATTTTTCCAGATTAATGGTGATGTAAAAATATCCTGACCTTTTAAAATGTCTTCATAAATCTGCCTCAAATAGGTTTCTTAAGGATAAATCTCCCACAAATCTGAAGCAAATATAATTCCAGATTTTCATTCACACTTTCTTTTTCAGTTTTTCAGGGAGCAAAATGTGGTTCTCCCACTTGGAGACCATTGAAGCTTAGCTTTTGCCTCAAGGCACTTTGTTACAGGTTTAAAATCTCCTTGTTTTTTTCAAACAGCATGCCCTGGCAGTGAGGAAAGCAAACCAGATCACACACAGCATAACCATCCAGCCCAAAAAGGTGATTGTCCATCTGTATTCAGTGCTGGTACAGCCTGAGCTTAGAGACTGTGTGCAGTTCTGGGCCTCACCATTTGGGGAGGATGCGAAGGTCCTTGAATGCATCCAGAGGAGGGGAACAGAGCTGGTGGAGGGGCTGGAAGAAATGTCCAGTGGAGAGCAGCTGAGGACTTTGTGATTGTCTGATTTGGAGAAAAGCCTGCTGAGGGGCGGCCTCATTGCTGGAGGAGAGAACATGGAGAAGAAAGTGCTGAGCTGTTTTTTCTGGGATCCAGGCATAGGATCCATGGGAATGGTTCAAAGCTGCGCCAGGGGACGTTTAGACTCAGCATCAGGAAGCATTTCTTTACTGAGAGAGTGGTAAAACACTGGACCAGGCTTCCTAGGGAGGTGGTCAATGCCCTGTGAGTGTTTAGAAGGCATTTGGACCATGACCTTAATGATGTGCTTTAAATTCTGGTCAGCCTTGAGGTGGTCAAGTAGTTGGACTACATGACTGTTCCTTCCAGCTGAGATTCTTGATGTGCTTTAAATTTTGGTCAGCCTTGAGGTGGTCAAGTAGTTGGACTACGTGACTGTTCCTTCCAATTGAGATTCTATTTGGTTCTATGCTATGCAATGCTATGGTATTCTATTCTGTTCTGTTCTGTTTTGTTTCATTCTAAAAAACAGATATAGGCTTGGTGGTTTTTTTTTTTTTTGCTTTAAATTTACTTTTCTCCCCCCATGTGCAGAAGCACCTTCTCTTTGTAGCCAGCCTTGATAAGAACTGGCTGAAAACAAAGGCCAGTACTGGCAAGTGGAGGCCATTTCAAGCACTGGCTGTGTTCCCAGCCCTTCTCATGTGGCAGTGACTGCTGCATGGCCCTGAGCACCCTGCAGCCACTGCAGTACAGAAGACTGAACTGTGTATATGAAGACGTACAGATGTTGGTGTCTAACTGGACAAGCAGTTAGGAAGAGAAAAGTAGTTCTCATGCTGACATCCAGCATCCCAATGATGCTGGTAGGACGGAGGCTGGTGGTATGCATTTAAAATAATTTTCTTCTTTGTTTTTTCCTTATTTTCTTCTTTTCTGTCCCATTTCCCACATCTCCTCAGCTTTTTCTCTGAAGTCAGACATGGGGCAGATAGACAGATAAAGGCTTGCAGAGTTAAAACAAAATGGCTTTCTTTAAGCCATAGGGGGAGCAATAGGGGGACATGAAGGCTTTGTTGGACTTCAGGTAGTTGATTAAAAAAAATAAGAACACACTGTGGAAATACAGCCACTTTTATTTCTTGTTGGGTTTTTTCCTGCTCCAACAAGTGACAGTAAATGCAAATTACTTCTCTCTTCAGACAACACAAAATTACCTCTAAGATGTGTTCGAGAGCCTATTATTTAAACCTGAAGGTGGCGGCATAGTTTCTTCTGCTTGTTTTGAAAAACACAAGTTTTCTTCTCTTCAAAAACCAGGGTTAGGTTTAGGGTTAGGGTTAGCAGAGCTGCTGCTGGCCTTGGCCCCCTGGAGGCAGTGACTTCTGGGCTGCTCCAAAGGTGCTGACTTTGAACCTGTCCTTGTTGTGTTGTAGAGGACAATGAGCTGCGGGGCAGCAGAAACCCAGAACGCAGAAGGCAGCTGTGGAAGGGAGAAGGAGACAGGCTGAATTTAATTTTTTTCCTTAGAGACATTTCTCTCCACCCCATGGTGCCAGGGGATGGAAAATCTTGGTGGTGCATCTATGTCTGTAAAAATATTCATGTCATAAAGCACCTCCTGATGCTGTCCCAGAGCTGTCCCTCGTCAGTCTCTCTCCTGCTTACTAAAAAGTGATATTTTATTTTTAAAATGGACCTCTGGGACAAAGAATGAACCCTGAATGCAGTACATGAGAAGAAACTGTGCTAGTGGTATGCAGAGAAATAAAAGTGGCTGAAGCAAGATCCCAGTGAATGGTTATAGGAGACTGAGTGAGGTCCAGGGAGCTGGGGGGCAGAGGATGGCCCATAGGTGATTCTATGGAAATACATTTCTCTTGCTTGCACTGCTGACCCTGGAGGAGGAAATACGCAGGTGCTCAGGAATATGCTTCAATCAGGAAGGTGCAGATTTTCTAGAGGCTGAGAGAGGGCAGAGACCTCCCTTTTTGCACAGGACAGAGGTATCCACTGAAACCTCTCAGTGTTTGGTATGTTCCCAAAATCTCATGGTATAAAAAAACTGCTTGACTTTGGGTGAACAGGAGTCATCTGGCAAGGTTGTCACTTGTGGACTATAGGAGCAAAATGAATGCAGTTTCACTTTTTTCAAATTAAAAAAGCTGGTGCCTCCCTTTCACAAGCACCACATAATCCAAGAGCCTGGCTTCCTTCTGCCATGGGCCTTGGTCTGCCATTTATAGCAACACTCAGTGGGCAGAAAATGCTGTTCATAGGACCACAGAAGGGGTTGGGTTGGAAAAGATGTTAAAGAACATCTAGTTCCAACTCCCCTGCCATGGGCAGGGATACCTCCTGCTAGATGAGGTTGCTTAAAAGCCCATCCAACCTAGCCTTGAACACTTTCAGGGGAAGGCACCAACATTTTTCTGGGCAACCTGTGCCAATGTCTAACTATCTTCACACTAAAGAATGTCTTCCTAATATCTATCCTAATATCTCTCCAGTTTAAAGCCATTACCCCTTATCCTATCACTACATGCCCTTGCAAAAAGTCCCCAGATTTCCTGAAGGCCTGAATTTGATGTTTGCACACAGCTCCAGTATGATCAGACATAACTAAATTACTTCATTTTTATACCTCAGAAGCCAGACTACTTCAGATAAATAATCTCTGAAGCTCAAAAGCTCTTGGCACCTTTGTTGATCATGATCATTTGCATGGGCACCCAAGGGAGAGGAGCCTTTGCTTGCAATGCCTCCTGTGGTGTCACCATTGCCTTCAGTTTCCAGATGACTCCAAGCCGGACTCGCTATTTCCATCATTTTCTGTAGAGCTGAAGATTGACTCTCTTTCAGCTGTAACTGTTTTACTGAGTTCTCTGGGGCTTAGCAAAACAAACCAGCTACGAAGTTAATTGTGTCTGCAGAATGACAGGGATCTTACAAACACCCAGCCCACTCGGGATAAAATTGGTTCACGCAGCTTTAACAGTACACAGGTCTGATTGAAAGAGTCTGCTGGAAATATAGGTTTTTAGTAAATATAACACTCAAATTTTACTTCAGCAATTTTATTTTTTAAAAAAGACCTTTGCAGTTTCAAGTTTTTATGGCAAAATGCTCAATATCATTCCCAAGTTTTGGAGTACTGGCATGTAAAGAATAGGTCAAGAGCAGTGTTGGATGCCACCAGACCCCTGTCAGTGGGCAGCTGTGCAGGATGAGAAGAATGTATCCTCCAAGATGTTAGCTAAACCAGTCATTTTTATTAACAAAAGGGGCCTGGAGCCCATAATTGTCTTTTGTTTCCAGGCATGTAGATGATGAACACTAGCTCTGTCATGGTTTGGGTTTCTGAAGGTCCAAGTGGCTCTTCATGGCCTCCACATTTTGGTCAGGAAAGTAGGGAGGGGAAGAAAGGCAGAAACTGCATCCAAGGAAGCCTGGCCACTGGGATGATTTGGTGCCTTCATGCACCAAATGGCATGTATCTGGCAATAAATTGGAGACCTACAGCTTTTGGAAAACATGAGGAACAAGTGCAAGGGATATAACACTGAGAATTTCAGGCCAGGAACTACTCTACCTTAGGTACAGCAGTGTCATGTCATGTCAGCGAGGAGGCTCCTTGCTCCAGCTCTGACTCGGCACTGCCTCTGGAAACCTGAAGCCTGGGCTGGCTTGGGGCAACTGGGTAGAAAATAAACAGTATTTATAGTCCTGGGACATCTCCCTGCAGACAGAAACAGGCACTCCACCTAGTCTGGGCAGCTTGGCATTGCCTGGTGCCAGCTCTTCAGTGACACCTTTTCCAGTCTCTGAAAAGGCTCTTTCAAGCTTTTTGCCTTCACTAAAAGATGGTTTACATGCCAGGTGCTATATGTGCTGAAACAACCCCGATGGCCATGCTAAATGCTGAAATCTTTTATTCACTTTTAACAATGTTGTTGTTTAGTCACATCTCTCATGAGGCTACATTGTGGGCAAGCATTATTCAAGACAAGCTGATGAAACAGGACCATGAGACCTGACCTAGCCAAAGTCCTTCCAGCAGCAGAGCTGGCTGCAGGACCTGGCTGTCTTTGCCCACCCTGGCTGGGATGTGCTAAACCTCCTCTTGGAAGGATTTCTATAGTACTGCCCTTCATGTATCAAGGGAGGCTTTATTGCACAGAACAAGCAGCTGTACTTAGACTTACAGGGAAGTTGCTGCTCAAAACAGAGATAATTCCTCATGCAGCTATATAGAAAAACCTTCCTTAAAAGTTATTCCTTTCTTCTAACTTCTTTTGTGTGTGTTTGTGTTTGTGTATGGGACTGTTCAGCCTGGAGAAGAGACAGCTCCAGGGAGACCTTACAGCAGCCTTCCTATAGGAAAGATGGGGAGGGACTTTTCACAAGGGCATGCAGTGATAGGACAAGAAGGGGTAATGGCTTTAAACTGGAAGAGGGTAGATTTAAGTTAGAAATCAGGAAGAAATTCTTTAATGTGAGGGTGGTGAGATACTGGCATAGGCTGCCCAGAGAGGCTGTGGCTGCCCCTTCCCTGGAAGTGTCCAAGGCCAGGCTGGATGGGGCTTTGAGCAACCTGGTCTAGTGTGAAGTGTCCCTGCTTCCCATGGCAGGGAGGTTAGAACTAGATGATCCTTTCCAACCCAAACAATTCTATGATTCAACGATTCCATGTAAAGAAAACACAGTTCTTGTGGCACAGTTACCATTCTCAACAGTGTCTTCAAATTCTGGATCTTGGGATTTGAGTGTGGCCAGACGCCAAGGAAACCCTAAGAAATTCTGAAGATAAAAAGCACCAGACATTCCTCTGAATGTGTGATGCACTTCAGAGTTTTCCATCCCAGGACATCTGGAAAACACTCATCTTAATCTGGGTGTCCAGAACTAGAGATATTTGTGATTCTTTCCATACAATGGATGTCTTACATTAGGGTGAGAGTATTTTGCTGTTTTTTTCTTAACTGAAGATAAATGGGCTGTGACCATGCAGTGTCCCTTCCACTATTAAGTATCCTCAGAGTGGTGAGGAGGTGAGGTGGGGTGAGGTGAGGTGAGGTGAGGTGAGAACACATGGTGACCAGTGGAGCTATTGCTAAGGGGGAAAGAGCCCATCATCCTTAGTGCAGTGGTCCCAGGCATGGGTGCTTCAAGGAGTAACTTCTGATGGCAGCAGCAGACTCCCCAAAGCATCTTCAGCAGCGGGAAGTGCAGCCATCTCAGGGGCTTTCCAATGGCCAGGATTTCTATTGGAAAGCAGGGGAGAAAAACGAGAGGCATTTATGCAACGGAAAAGGAGTACCCTGATGGAGCAGGAACAATTTCCCCACCATGTTATCAGTTGCTTCTCTTCCAAGTGACTAATATCTGCAAGCTTCCACAGTGTCTTTGACATGTAGGTGCCACTGCTCCATTGCAGTGCATGGCCTTTGCATCAGCATAGTTTTTTCTGAACTGCCATGTGTGCTCAGTTACCAAAGTCCAGTGCTGCACTGCTGAATAAGTTGAGCTAAATATTGCCTGAGGCTCTGAGAAGTCTGGATCAAAAATTAGATGCTCCTTTTTTTATTTTTTTTTTTTCCAGTGCAGAGGTTATGATTAGGGCAGATAATATCACTCCCAAATGATCCAACTACATGCATTTCTGATGGAGTTTGTTTTTAAGCTTAACACCTCCATGTACTGCAAACAGTATTCATGCAAAACCCCTTTATGTAGAACCTTTAATGGATAAATTTCCCCCAAGCTCCATACCTGCTTGATGTGGATTTAGGATGCATAAGCCTGAAATGGAGCTAAATATGAATGTGACACTAGAAAGTTGGGACAAGATGTAATGAAATGGCCCTCATTCATTAAGCTGGTAGAGCCTGCAGGAGACATACTTGGAGCAAGCACAGACTGCAGCCTTAAGCAGATTTGGGTGTGAATAAATGACAAGAAAAGGTTCGGCACAGAGAAGATGTGAAAGTCATATCTTGGAAGCAAAAGCAGTCTCTGGCTGAATAATTTGGATCTGAGGAAACGTTACAAGCTAAAAGTCGAGCTCTTCCCATCAACAGAGCAGTTAAATCACTACTGGGTGCCAAGGGATTTGGCCACGGTGACAAGGCAGCACTGTCATCAGCTTTCCAGTTTATGAGAAGAGTAACATCATTTAATAGCCATCAAGGGTAGGGCTGTCGTTCCACAGCCAATGCAGGAGGATGGTAATCAGGTACTTGATTGTCTGGGCACACAAAGCAGTGATGTGTAGCTGGAATATCTTGAAAAGAATATGAGAGTGTTTTTTTGTTCCAGTTTCAACATTTATATGTCCAGTTCCCATGCACTGTCCTATGTAGGAGATATAATTTCTGAGATTACAGTGATAACCTGATAGAAGAGTTGTGGGCCTTTCTGAAAGACCTTTACACACCCAAGAGAAATTTATAAAATGTATAAATCACTGAGAAGTTAGTACACATAAGTAAGAATAAGAAATGGGTTGGACTTGATGATCTCTGAGGTCCCTTCCAACCCGGCTAATTCTATGATTCTATGATTCTATGAAATACAGAATGCTATGATGGGTAATTCACAACTCTCTTCTTCACAGTCATCAATTTCAGTTGGGCTGCTGGAGCTGGCAACATTGTACAGATGAAGAAGTGATTGCACAGTTCAGTCCAAATTTTTGGAACAGCATAAGGGATGTGTGTGTGTGTCTTGGTAACAGACCAAAATCAGGTGTTGTTTTAATTGCCTCGTGGAATATTTAATTAAACAGTTGCATGGTTTTTGAGGATTGGACTCATGAATTTAAAGCTTTGTTTTGCCTGATACAGTAACTGCTCTAGTGCACTGACAGGGATAACTTCACAAGTCTGTTTCTCTCCTATTAAAATCAATGTATACAGCTTCAAAAAGCCATTAGCATTTGTTTCTTTAAAATGTTTCAAATATTAATAGCTGCTTCAAAATGTTGACTAACCCTGAAGCCCAGCAAGTAACATGCTTTGATACGTTTGTCTCCTGGCAGCTAAAGAGCGAACATCCTATTTAAAACGAAAATAATTATTTTGCTTAATATTTTCTTCCCAAATGTAATCTGTTTTTTTGGTTGGTTGGTTGGCTTTTTTGTGATTTTTTTTCTCCCTCCAAACTGTGATTTAAATTGCATTTTATTTGTATGATTTTATGATTTATTTCCCAAAAGAAAATGAAGACCTCTTGCTTACTGACATCCTACTGACCTGGTTCTGTGCCCATACGCGTTTCTCTGTGTACTTTTGGAACATGGAGACCTCAACTTGGCATATCTTCCTATCTATCTGTAAGCATGCAAGCATTCCTGCTGATACCCTGGGATTACTGGATTTATTTAAGGTTAAACTCATGCAGGTTTGCAGGATTGCTGCCACTTAAATAAGATATGAAGGAAGCATTTCTAATTTATGTATTTCAAAATGTATTTATCAGGGTTTTTTTATTTTTATTTTTTATTTTTTCAACAAAATATAGCAGTTACTAAGGCCTGATTCCTTGCTGGGGAAAATCAGCTTGCAGAAACTGAAGGCTCTACTCAAATTGTAGCAGCTGAGGATCTATATCTACAGCTTCCTTAAATATATGACCCAGATGTACTACCTCACATTCACAGTGGCAACTTAACACAACTGTCTGGCAGTGCACAAGCATCTCTCAGTCCCAAAAGAAACTTTCAAGCCTTACTTACACAAACAGTCTTTGAAACACTGAAAGGACAACAAAGAAGCCAAACCTTTTACTGTATAGGCAGAGCTAATGAGGTATTTAGGTTCTTTTTGATGAAAATATCATAAAATACAGGTCTGAGCCAAAGCCTAGTGATGTTCCAGCCCTTTCTGCTGCCAGCAGAAGGCAGAAGGCAGGCAGCATGAAGGCCTGTAGGACACCAAACACACACTGGAAAGATGCAGGTGAGTCAATAAGATCAGGTGATGATCACTCAGCTGAGGAGACACACACGTGACATCCATGGCAAGCTCTTGCTACTGCCTTGTGAAACCCTCAGACTGACTTTAATGTCTTGCAAACCTATGAATTCTTCTTGCCTGGTATCTGATACTGTGCCCTTCTATGAGATCCTGTTCTACTTTTCTAACCAGATGGCAATATTTACACATTTCAAAGTGCATTTGATTTCCCCTCTGGCATTAAAAGCCACTACAGCTCCACACAGGTGAATTATTTGTAATGACAATCACTGAACAGTTTGTATAAAATACAGCCAGCTAACCTTGCAAAAAACTACCTGCAAAGTCGTCCCAATACAGTTACTATCAACAATGAGGAGGCTTGGTAGAGCTGCCTAAAACAGGAACTGCCTTGCCCAATGTGAAACCCTGGGAAAGGAGTTTTCTGCACCTGAGCTGAGTCCCACTGGCTCCTTTTCCAGGGAGAGGTGAGAAAGAAGTGCTCTGGGGGAGTGGGATCCTGCTCTGCTTTACAGGTGTCTGTCAGGATGCACAACCCAGAGGCTCCTGGCTCGTGTTGGTACTGGTAGTGTAGATGTCCAGCTGCTTTCACAGAAACTGAGTATCCACTTTAACTGTCTCATTTCCATTGTAGAGCTATAAAGCAGAATTATAGAATCACGGAACAGTTTATGTGACCATAGCTTAATGTTTACAGTCAGTAAGAAATGAAGTCAATCCTTGTGCTTTCCTCCATTAAGATCTACAGACATAAGCCCATGTACCCTGATTATCGGATGATAAAAAGAAAAAGTTGTGCTTTAGCTACTTTTTTTTTTTTCCTTTTTTTTCTAATCAACTGCTTACTTAAGGGTGTTCATGGCGAAAATCCTGTGAGTCCCTTAGCATCTTTGTCCTGTCCCCAGTCAATTCTAATCCCAAAGCAGTTTAACTACATGTTGATGTGTCATGTTCCATAAGGGTAATTACAGGCAGACAGCTCTAAGTTAGATTCCTTACACCTCTTCCTTTCATTGGCATTTTACAGTTTCATGTTAGCAATTCTGCCCTTGGGGAAGAGGCCAAGACTTACATACATTTATACACATGTATAAATCTTAAAAAAAAAAAAAAAGAAAAAAGATCCCAAGTGGATTAGTAAGTGGCACATGATAGGCACTGTGGCTTGATGCTTTGAGGCAATCCACGGGGGAGCCAGGCTGCCTTGCAGAGAGTGGCAAGGACAATTTCTGACCTTGCAGAACCAATGACAAGTGAGGCACAGGCTGTATGATAACCTTAAATAAAAAAAAAAGAAATGTAGCACCTATTTCATACATGGTCATGGTGACTAAATATGGAAGAACCAAGCAGATCTCCAAGGCTAAATCCCCAGGCATGAGGTAGATTGGCACAGTGCAGCCACACACCCATGTACCAGTGTCAGGCTGTGATGATGTAAGGTCAGCTCAGGAATAACCTCAGAAAGCAGTGCAGCTCCCTGCTTTGGGGACAGGACATAGACTGTCTCAGAGCAGGCTCAACTACCTCAGCACAGCACTGCACACTTGTAGCTGGCCATGCCCCTTTCCTTGGTCACCAACAACTCGATTTAACCTGGTTGTAATGACACTGCAGGTGCCTAAAAAAACTCCTCTTCTCAAGCAGGACTGACTTCTTCAGCAAAACCAGCCCACTCATGGTAGTGCCCCGGCACAGAAGATGACAGACCCTCACAGATCAAATTCTACAGCAGACACAATGCACCAGCTCTTTGCCACCAAACCCATTCCTCACTATGAAGCAGCAGCTTTTCTTCAGAAGTTGAACAGCCTGCCAGATGCGAGCTAAGTGAAGGGCTGAATTGATATTAATGCCAAACTGAGAAGCCACTTTGCAATATGGATGGTCATTTATTTATTGTTTTATCATGACACATGAAATGCTACGGCTGCAATATCAAAATATGGTGTCACTTATAAAATACCAGTATTATTAATGTGGTGGTGAGATACTGTTAACATTTACAGAGAGATGTAGAATAATTCGATAGTCTTGCTGAGTGATTCGCTCCAGTGACAAAACACCCTGGCAAGCAGATGACAGATGGAATACAATGTCTATTTACTATCATGTTTTTTCCTCCTTGATTACTCAAGGGCTTATAACGGTACCAAGAATTGTTGCTGAATCTAATCCTTTTGAATATGGTAGATAGGTTCTTTGATTTTACAGTATGTGTCAGAATAAAAGAGAAGAATCTGAAAAATAAAGAGACGGCATTTCCTTACAAAATGAGATGAAAAAATAAAACAATATAAATGGATCTTTCAAGTGTTTCTTTTTATATTTAAAGCTCTTATTTCAATATACTGTATTTAAACAACCTTAAATAATCATTCTGTACCTTTGATTTTCTGTTTCATCTTTGGAAACAAATAAGAGTAATCTCACTAGAAGTGTGTGCAAATAGAAAATATATAAATATTTTTAAGGCCCATGTCATAAAAAGGTGTTCTCGTAAGTGTCAGTTTTACAATGATCAGCTGGTGTCCCTTTCATTTTGTCCTGCAAGTTATTTGAGCTCTGTTCTTTTAAGCCTTTGAAGTCCACATGCAAAGGAGAGCCAAGCACACACACACCATCCTGTGTTTCATTTTGTAAACTGCTCGATGACACCTGTAAAACAGTCCCAATGCGACTGAACAGCGGAGTTGATGTGATCCACTTCAACAAGCTGAAGTCTGCTTGGTCGACTGCTGAGCTCCACGGGAATGTCACTCCCACAGGCAACGACTCCATCTCTGAAGTGCCATGTCTGGCTGCATGAAATCCCATGGACCTTTCCAGACTTCCTGCTGATGGGGGGAGTTTGCTTTCCCCATACAGCACTGCACCCTGGGCAGAAGCAGCCACAGTCTGATCTGTTGTATGTTGTGCCTTTATGTGCTCTTGGAAAAGTGACTCACTGGTTTGAGGAGATGTTGGCAAAGGTGTACTTTGGTTATAAGGCTTATAGCAGTCACTAGCATTTGAACCAAGGCTTGGTGAGAGGCTGTCTGCAAAAGGTTGTGTCTGACGTATTGTTTCCTTTACATTCAGTTTGGTCAGAAGCTGGGTGCGAATCTCTGGGGATAGTTTACTCAACTGGCGTCCAAGCTGAAGCTGGGTTGGGAATAGTGTTCCCTGGAGGGTTCTGTACAGAAATCTGCAAGGGAAGAATATGCACATGAAAATAACTGAAAGAAGGAAGTACCCAAGATATTATTAAGAGAAAATATCCAAGACAAAAGTACATCACAGAAAAAGAAGAGTGTTTTATGTGCCTTTCTTATATTTGATACAAGAAAGCCTGCAGATGAAAAGCTGTGCTAATGAAAGTACTGGGCTAATATTTTGATTAATAACAAGCAGTATAATAAAACTGAACTTTTAGCCAGTGATCTACCTTGTGATTACACACAATATTTCATCTTTCCTGATGGAAAACCAAAGGCAATGGGGATCACTCTGCAGGGCAGGCCTCCTGCATCCCTAAGTATGCAAGTAAGTCCACAATACACTACCAGAATTTCTGTACTGTGCATGTTATGGGAGAATGGGTTGAATCTGGAAGCATCATGGAAAACCTCAGAGGATAGCAAATCTCTGCATGGTCAGGAGGTTCGACCAACAGTCTAGAGTTCTCCCACTTCTGTGGTCTGTGGCCAGGAGCTGTGGTCTGTTCCTGTGATCAGGAGCAGAGAAAAGGTTAGGCAACCTGACCTCATAGACTCAGCAACTGAAAAAAACTGACTTGGCTGGTAAAGCCAGAAGAAAGAAAGGGAGAGGAAAAAAAGAAATGTTTCTTGTGCTCCTAACCATACACATAAAGTGGTTTCACAGATGAAAAAAGGTATGAGACAAGATACAATACCTGGGCAGCAATGCAATGACTGGTGATATAATGCAAGTGAAATAGAACATAGGGTCTCCCATCAGCCTTTCCATAGTCCAGTAGGGATTGGATGGAGGATGGCATACTGGGCAGGAAGCGTTGTAAACCAGAGCCACAAAGAAAAATAAAAGGATACTGAAGATGCAAGATGACCAGTGAAGGAAAGTCTAGAACAACAACAAAAAACAAAAAAAACACAAATAAAAAAAGAATAATGATTCTTTATATTCTGAGAAATTTGCTGTGATTCTGAATTATGTAGTTTTTAATTTCTGGAGCCAAATGAGTGAAGAGTTTAGAGCCTTGTATTTACAAAAATTCCTATTACAGATACAAAAGTAAAAAGTTGTTTGCAGACCACAGTTAAAAATCTTTCCATGTTTACTTAAAATGCTTGCTAAAAAACAATGTGATGAAGAGATGAAATAACCATCTTTCATTTTTTAAAAATGGCACTAAGAAAAGTTTTACATATATGCCTGTGAGATTCTATGTCGACTGTGGGTACTTTACCCAAGTTTTAGTTTCTATAGCCAAATGTAGTATGATGGTGAAAAGAGCTATTGTGGTGATGGGAGTTCCCCAGGAGAAGATGTCCACCTCTGAATCATTGTAAGTCTGTAAAGAAGGAGACAGAATTTAGTCCAAATTGTATTTCTAATCCTCCTCAAAATGCTAGAGACAGAATGGCTTAAGGCAAACACTTACAAAATAGGGGATGAAGAAGCAAACCAGGCTTTGATACATAGCATCAATCATGTTCATCCAAAACATGTGTGGTTGGTACTCCTGTATCACAAAAAAGTTAAGAAAATCAGAGACTAATGAAAATTCTGTTTGCTGGAACAAGTAATTAGAGGGGGGTCTTCAAATGGCACTTTTCAGGGCTTGTACAAATAGCTGCACAACTTTGCAAAACAGATACTCTTGCAGATGAAGCATGAAGAGTAAACTTGGAAGTCTTTCTGTTCTGTGAACACACTCTTCTGCTTTCTTGTTTATTTTTTTGTTTTGGGTGCCTTTTTACCACTTGCAGAGAGTGCAATTTGATTCTGACCTTCCAGCCTAGCTTATTCTGTAATTGTTCTGGCTTTGAATTGGTGATATCTTTTTGAAAGAGATCCTACCTGAAGCAGGATATTTGGCAAGTTTTTAAAATGCCTTTTTAGGTAACTATGCTCATTAGATTCAAACAAACTTAGAATTGTTCCTGGGCTTGACTATGAAAACTGTTCTGTGAACCTGGGCGACTTCTCTCCTCTGTCTGCCAGCTTAAGACAGGCAGACACCACTTCCCAACAAGCTTAAGACATTAGAAGATTTCTATCACCTTCAAAAAGTGAAGAAAGGAAGGTATTACTGTCACAGATCTTTAAAGTGCAATGCACTGGAACAAAAGAAATGCAGCAAATTGAAAACAACAGCTGGGTGAAAAATTGAGAATTTGGACTAAAGCAATAGGAATAATGTACGCTAAAATGACCTTTCATCTTTCCAGGACAGTGTCTAGCAATGCTACTAGTATTGCTACTAGTTTAGTGTACCAAATGCAGGTGTACAGCTAGAGGCAAAGGATATTCACTGTCTCCTCTCAGAAGGCACAATGTCAGATACTTTTAAGAAAAGATTTTGCCTTGGAAGCAATGTCTGAGTATGGATAGTTTTGCCAAGCAGAAAGATTTTCCCGCAGTGCACTGTAACTGTAATTACCAGAAATAGTTTGGCTCAAATCCCTCCTGCAATTTCTTCTTTTTCATTGTACAATTCAAGCAGATGGGGACAAGGTGTTTTCAAAAGACATTTCAGCTGAATCTGTCATCTGCTGGTGACTAGCTCCCTCAGAGTCTAAGTCTATTGACCTTTGTGCTTATTCCTAAAGCCATCTTTCACTTCTGATATTAAAGGGCTGGGGCCTGAAGTTTCATCTCTGTACTGTGAAACTATTCTGTGGAAGTCTGCACTAGTCTACAAGGTGTAATCTGCTTTACTTTTGTGGTTAGTTGTGAGCCTGGACCACGAGGGAGGTTTTCCGCTTAGGCTGACTTAAAGCATTAAGCCTTCTCTCCTACTACTTATTTAGGAATAAAGGTTTTTGTTAGTTAGATAGTTAGTTAGTTAGTTTGTTTGTTTGAAATGTACTTTTGACATTTAGATGCATTGTCTTGGGTGAAAAATACCATGAAATAATAATAGCTACTTCTCAGACTGTTTATCAGAATATCAGTCAACCACCCTTTGGAAGCAGGGTTGTTTTTGATTGAAACTAAAGGTGTCTAGGAAAAAAAATCTGAAAAATCAAGAGGATTTTACCTCCATATTCTGGCTGCTTTTATAAAGCTGAGGAAGAGCAACTAACACGTCAGCTGGCACGTCCTTATCCAGCACACCAGTAATCAGTTGTGGAAGTGAAGAGAAGAGCAAATTAAAGAAGATGAGATACCACTGATCAATCATTGATGAGCCAGAAAACCCACAGTAGAACTGGTACCAGAAGAGAAGGGCCACAAACATCTGAAAATAAAAAAAGCAATGCTGCAAATATGACAATAACAGGGGGTCATCATCCCACTACATTCTGAAATGGTTTTGATTCCACTTCTGCAAGGAATTGTCTATTGTCTTTTATTCTATGATTAAAACCGTGAACAAGGATACTTAGTCCTCAGCTTGCTGTTCCTGAGGCTCAGACCACTTTGGTAAAATACAAACATTTGGCACACATGCAAGTCTTTGTGCTGCTGGAACCTCAGATCTCAGGTGTCAAGGAAGACTTCACACAAAATTATCTTTCTGTTTAATTGGAAAACTCTGAGGTGCAATTTAACTAACTGTGAAAAGCTCTCCCAGACATCACTGACCTTGAGGTATACTGAGTACTGATCTCATAGCAATTACATTACTATTGTAGGAGTAAGTATCTCCATAACAATATCTTGTGCTGGCTTGAGATGTTGTGGAAGGCTCAGCTGGTCTACAATAGGTAAATGTGGATTTTTTTTGCAAGATCAACATGACACTAGTAGCAATGAGGGAGGTGAAACTGCAAGGTCCAGCAAAGTTGTCTTAATAATTCTCTTTGCTTTGAAATTCAGATTAGCAGTGCAGATTCCTCAGTCTTCTCTACTCTTCAGCTGTATATAGAAATCAGCTGCATACACAGCTGCACTGAGATTGTCCATGTAGTTGGGTTGGAATCACCCAAAAAGGGTCAATCCACAAGTCATGTCTCTTCTACAATCTCCACAGCATGGAGAACCCCAAGGCTTACAGGGCTCAGGAAAGGTGCTGATCTCATCTGTTGAGGTCTAAAAAAAGACAGACAGGTTCCTAGGGTACGTAATAAATTCCCAGGCTTGGTCCTCCTAAACCCACAGCTTTTCTCATTCTTTGTGAAGTGATTAACACCAAAAAGAAAGCAACCAGAAAAACCTTGGTAACTGTCCCTCGAGAGTTTTCCCCATTTTTACTATGAAGAAAGGAAATGACATGATCTCTCCATTCACTTCCTCTTCTTTTTGTATTCTGTTCTCAAAAGCCTTCAGCCTGCCAGAGTATGTTAACCCTTCAGCATTTTTGGATATACAGAGGAAAATACAGATCTGTTTTATCTGTGTGCCAAAATATGGCTGAGGCCTAAATGCAGGAGAAAGAGAAAGCTATGGTCTGCTTAGTGAAAACTTCTGTAAGGAGAGTAAGAGTTCCCCTATATTGTGAAGGGGAATTGCCACTGGGTAAGAGGGTCAGACTGCTGTATGTAAATGTATATACATGTGTGTCTATATAAGTATACACACGCATAGATAAAAGTACACACACATATATTTTAGATATATATGTTCAGACAGTGTTTCAGCATTATGTTGACATAGCTTGTATACAAGCAAACAAATACCTCTCCCCATTTGTGAGTCTGTGCTACAAGTTAACCTATGAAAAGTTAAACGGTAGCATTTGTTTTAAGTAGCACCTCTAGAAATGTTTCTGTAAATGTATTCCAGAAAAAAAAATAATAAATCTACCTCTGGCCAGCATAAAACTGAATTACCACAGCTTATACTCTTCAGTAAAGTTGGCTGGAAAGTGGCAATTTCATTTCAAAACTGAACAGATATTGAAATTTATTTCCTTTCCAGGAACTAAACTACAATTTGTGAGTCTTTTCTCAAAACAGAGTTGCAATAAATATGTAGATTTAAATACTTATATGTCATTCATTTGAAATAAACAAAATCCATCTAATCCTGGACCTAAACCATTTTCCTCTCTAGAGACATGCTAAAATTAACCTGTCTTGGAAACAGTTTGGCTCTGTCAAAAAAATGGTAGTTTGATAAGAATACAGTCAGCTGAAAATTTTCTTACCACCTCTAGTATCAGCAGTGCTGTCAAAGAAAGTTGTACAAATAAATGACATTTCAGTAACCAAGCATAAATCAGTTTTTTTTTTCCCCCTGAAATTTTATTTTTGATTAAATAAGTGTTTAATTTAATTTCAAATATAATGTTCCCTCTTACTTCTGTGCAAGATATTCTCCCCAGAAAAAGTATAAAAGAAATTGACATGAAAAACTGAATTAGAATTTCAATAAAAAAGGTTTCATTTTTCCCCCCACATGAGATGGCTTCATCTATGTGGCTCCAGACAGAATTTCTTTTTGAATGAAGTATATTTCCAAAAATGTCCAGTGCTGTCTTGCAGAGATAATGTATAAAGGGAAAGAAGCATTGCATGCTTGTGTAGGTAGAATTTTGTTTATATTAAATGCTTTTTCATCAACTCAGATATTTCCAGTCATCCTATGTTTTACTACATATCTCACTTGTATTTTTTGTTATCCACCAAGCCAAATATCTTGGATAAGTAATCTGAGTTTCCAAATGGCTTTTGCAGCCATTTGTAGTTTAAACTTTAATTTAGAGAGGTTCTAGTCGAGAATGAAAAATTTCATAATATAAGCAAATGGGGAAAAAAACACTTGAGGAAACAGAACACTTGCAGAATATTTGCAGTGCAGTTAACTTGACTCTCTGTGGAGAATCATCCCGAGTAGTCTCCTTGCAAAAGGATCAGGTGCTCACATCTTTCATATTTGAATATTCTTTCCTTAAGGGCAGGCGCTGTGTCAAATATATTTATGTCTATATGCTGGGTACCCCACTATAATTTTAGAATCAATAGCAACAAGTAATGCTCAGAAAGTTCTCAAGGCTGCCAAAGTAGAGCCAACACAGAGATATTCTTCAGTTATAGTATAGCCTTGAGGCAGCAGCTTCTGAAAATGTCTTATGAAAAATGGCAAGAGAAATAATACTCATAATCAAGGGGACTTGTACCAAAGGAAAAGCAAGATTTTATAAGAGTTGAAAAAAATGTAGATTTATAAACATCTCTGGCTGCTGATTGCTGGAATGTCATATATATTACTTGTTTTAAATTTTATTTTAATGTAGAATGGCTCTGCACACACTTCTTGGAAGATCAGATGCAATACTGTCAAGCCAAAGGATATCCTGGAAACATACAGCCCTGGGGGTAGGAGTACAGATGTTCAGCACCATTCAGGATTAAGACTTACACTCAGACATTTGAACACCAGAACATATTTCACTGGTGTGTTTCAGCAGGTGGCTCCCCACCCAGTGCAGAACTATTTAAATCTGCTTGCTATTTCAGACTCAGGCAGCAGTTCACACTGTCTAAGACCCTTCTTTCTTTTGTATCTCGAATGGTGTTTGCATGCATTTTCTCATAAAACCACAGAAGATATTTTAACACGCTTGTGTTAACACAAAGCCATTTTATTATTTCTTCAGCTCCCCTAGGTATTCCTGTGATGTTCAAAATTTTGAGCAGATTATGATCTTCTCCTGACAAAATCCCTACCTTCAGATCAAAATCAGATGGGGATTAGTCAGGCCAAGAGGTATTTCATTAAAAATTGCCACTGATTGAAAACACTGAGGCGCAGATTAAATTTGGAAAGGAACTTTTAAAAAATTGAGAGCTACTTTTTTTTTTTTTTTTCTGATATTGAGGACAAAATCCAGCCTCCTGCTCACAGTTCACACGCTGCCTTCTAAAAGTCTGAGAGGTCTGGCTCACCTCTTTTTCCTGTTTCTTCATACCCCTTGCTTCCAAGGTGAAGCCTGTGTGCCTGTCAGTGACTCCTACACAGCTGATAGAATTCCTGGTTGTCTTTCCAGGTAGTTTTCAGTCAGTCATCTTTATACTTCGAGGTCAATGCAAAGGGTCTTTGTTAGAGCCAAGGAGTTGAGCTGCTGCTGGCTCAGTGCCCAGTACTGGACTAACTCCCCTTTCATACACCAGGGAGGAAATGCAAATCCATAGTTTGTTCTTTACCATGGTGTGCTTCCTTTATAAAGAACTCTTTTGGTTATCTGAGAGTAAGGTATATCAAGAAAAAACCTTCCCAATCTCTGCATCTGAGAAACAGAGAGGACTCAGATTGCCTCAGGTCACAAGGGAATATGTACAGCAAAGGGATAAGCAGCAAATGGATAGGGTCAGGAAGAGAAAATACACTCAACTGCTGCTTTGTCCCAGTGCTGGATGGCTTTGGCATTAAAGACTCCTATGTCTAGCCAGCTAAATTCTGCAAAACTGCTCCATAAAGAAACTTTTTTAAAGCAGTACTTGTTATTTCTGTTACCTAATTTGCACATTCAGCAGCACACTGTAGCTGTTATGGAGTGAGTCCTGTATTTCTGCAAATGGCAGCCAGCTGTCTTTCAACTCTGCAAATTTCTTTGCAGCTTATTTATAAACCATTTTAAGGCTGACCTAATGCTCACTTAGCACAAAATAAACCCTGGAAACACGTGGTGCCATAAAGCTGCCAAGTCAAACACTTACTGCATTTTTGTAGAAGAAATAGAGCACCATGTTGGCGAGTCGGGAATAACACCAGTGGCCATGAACAAGGAGGAGCTTCTCCAAATACCGGAACCTTGGGATTGCAAAGTCACTTGCCATCACCGCCTTTAAGGAAAGACAAGTTGGAATCATTACTCTGAAGAGTCACCTTCAACAATAACAGTTGTGGATCCATAGTCACTTCCACAGTAAATGAAAAATGTACCGATGAAGAATGAAATCCATTAGGGTGCACCTGAAATGCAGCTCCCGCTGCAGTGATCTGCAATATACGTGAGCAAACCTGGCAGCTGGGCTCAGCTGGTGCTCACCCAGAGGAGATGACAGCCTATCTTCCAGATGGTGACAAGCAGCAGCAAGAAGTGAGTGGTGGGAGAAAGGTTGGCAATTGCAGTTGCATGAGCATGAAGACTCAAGGGCCCACATGTAAAAACTACGGGGTACTTACAGGGCAAGATGTATTTCCAGAGAATAAAATAAGAAAAGCACTATAAAGTGGTTGCGTCATAATTACAAGAGTTCGAAAGACAAAACAATAAAAACACTAGTTTTAATTAACATTTGCAACCCTGGCTTATCGGGTTTACTCAGCTGTCCTTAGATAATCATATTTTGAGATATTTTTAAAATCGCATGTTTTCTAAAACTGTCTTTGAAAAAGTATCATACTAGATGAGACTCCTCTGTGACTCTGCAGGCTGCCAAATCACATTGACAAAATGAATCACCCAGTTTCTCTCTACTTCTGTCTAAAATTTAGGGTCCTGTACATCTAAGTGAGGCCTTCTTGCAAATGATGGTGTTACTACAGCTGTTTTATGATCTTCCATATCCCTAGGATCACTCTAAGATTTAATTCAATATTATTTTATGTTTCATTTTCTGTTTTGGTATCACCTTTCTCCTCACAGTTTAGAAAAAAACATGACACAGGGTGGAAACCTTCAAAGGAGCAATGTTTTCCTCACACTCTGTATAGACTATTTAGGTTGTATTTTTAGTTGAGATACACATTTCCTTTTAATTTTTCCTAATTTTCTTTCTCGGTAAATCATCAAAAGGCCTCAGTTTTTCCAAATAGGTGCTTGTAGAAGCTATTAAAATAAACTCTAAAACAAGGGAAGGTGTAATAATGTCTTCCAATTTAAGCCATAGATGTACATAAGCACTGGGATATTTTTAAATATGTTGATACTTCCTGGGCTTCCTCAGGTACTAAAATACATTTTTCATAATCCCCCTGCACAGAACAGTCTGATTTTTCTTGGGGACATAGAGCTATCTTGCAGTTTTGAGTACAGAGCTGTGCTCTGTCTGCTTCCTTGTCTTCCACTTCCTTTCAGCCTATTCTTATGTCAAAACAAAACCACTAGCTACTTTTCATTTGTGATTCTAACATAGTACTTCTCGACACATTGTGAGATGTGTTGGATTATTTTTTTTTTCTTTTTTTATTCTTTTTTGATTATAGTGAGGAGCATAGTGAAGAAGATGGTGTTATCCAATTACATTTGCATGTTTATTTTGCCTCAAAATATCTCCTTGATTTTCACATTTTTATTTTTTCTTCCAGCTTTTTCACAGGAAAAAGTGATTCATGCTCTACACGCTTCCATAGAATGTGGAAAGAAAATAAATCAGCGTATTGCTGGTTTAGACATCTAAATGCTCAGTGCCTTCTGAGTACCTGCCATGTGCAAGCTTCTGACAGTTGTTTATAGGAAAGAGGCCTGCATAGCTCCTTAGGGCCTTGCAATAAAGGAAGGGAAATGTAAACATCTTCCATGCTGTTGAACTTTCATTTGGAAAAAAACACAGGGATTTTAATGGGTTAATGAGCAAATAGCTTTCAGATTTGAATATACTACGAAAGCCAGGGGCATTTGAGGACTGATTATTTTTAGTGTCTGAACTCAACTGAAAGTGGTGTAATGAGCAGGGGAGTAAAAAATGCTGTGAGCTCTTTATGTTTGCATTAGGAAAAAAAACCATCTGAATTAACACAGAGATTATAGGAGCTGATATGTTCCTAAGAGATTATAAGACCCAAGGAGTTTGAGACAGACTTTTTTGATCTGATCAGTTTGGAAAGGAGCCCATAAACCCACTCTCCTCTGGGCTCTCTGGAGCCTGAACTGCCTGTGGAGTGATACTGCAGAAGTTATACAAAGCTCCTGGCCTCTGGTGAAGGCTGTGGAACCACAAATACACTTAGTATCAGCTTAATCCAAAAATTCCTTTTCTCCTTGCACTCTCTGGCCATCAAAATCAGACTCAGGTTCTATGCCTGGGATGCCACATGCACAATGAATATCTGAATATGTTGGTGGCAGCTTCTTTCCAGTCTAATTTACAGCTGCTAACATGTTTGGAGAAGCATTTTTATTGGATTGCAGGCCTGAAATCTGTTTGTTTGAGGAGCGACGGTGGACACCCATTTGCTCTGGGTACTGCTTTGACTCAACAAAGTGGGTTATTATAAAAAGGAAAACAAATGTAATAGCTCTGCTGGGTCAGGCTGAAACCCATCTTCCTTAGTATCTGGCTTCCAATGGCCGAGGGAGGATGCCTTTGGTAGAGTATATGAAAAAATAAAACACCTACTTTTCCACAGAGCCCCCTCCTAGCTTCTAGTGATTTGCACATCAAAAAAAGCACAAAGTTGACATACAAGTTCATAGCTCAGATAAATTTTTCCTTCATAAATTAGGGTGCTGGCGCAATTAAATTACAGCATTCATGAAATCCCATGGAATAAAATTCTATAGCCAACTTGTGCACTATGTGAAGGATGCCTTTCTTCCATTTTCAGCAAAAGATCCAGCCAATGCGGGTCAGAGATCCACTCACCAGTAACTAAGTTAAGAAGGATGCTCATATGCTTAGGTTCTCAGTTTGGAAACACTTCCCATCTTCTCTGAAGAGCTCTTTGCCATGTACTAGCTACTTTGTTTTCTCATGCAATGTCTTCACCCAGCTAAAATATATAGTAGGTTGTGGAAATGAGGTACCTTCCTCATTCTCTCTGTTTTACTGCCACATCTGGTGCTAACAAGGCAACTGAACTACACTGACAGTAGAGAAGGCTGAAGTACACAGTAATACAGTAGGTAACACATCCTGTGCATCCACATCCTCTCTTCTGGGGATGTCTTATATATGGGATGGGAGAGGTACCTTATGCAGTGGTAAATACAGTAATCACAGGCTGAACACATCCAAAAGACTACAGGGCACGTTTCCTTATCTTTCTGCTCCCTGTGGCAGAGGACGGGGAACAAAAGAAGACTTGGAATAGTGGGTAGTGAGCAGGGGTTCTTGCAAAGGGCTGCAATTTTCCCTTTCTTCACTGTTCTGCTGTTTGAACAGGCTGAGTGAGCAAGCTGTGTGGATGGCTGGGCTAGAGGTCACCACACACTATGCAAATGAGCTGCATAAGCTGGATGTGCTTGTGTACCTACTCTGCAGGAGTAGCCTACCAAGCAATACAGGAGAGAGAATAAAAGCCAGAATAAGATGGACGTTGATTTCCTAAATAATGCATAGCTGAGCTTTTTTCCCCCCTCTAAATCAGTACTTAAGAAATGATTCCTTAAAACATATTCCTTAGAGGGATCTGGTAAGCTGAATTTTCTGAGAAGGTAGCATGTTTAAATTCACCTCATATCTGAGAACAAATGCAAGCTCAAACTCAAGCTGAAAACATCCTTACAACGTGCAACTGCACTTCTAAACACAACTTGTCATTTCTCCTCTCTTTGTGCTGGCAACCCAGAAGCAGCTCGATCAAGCTGACATATGGGGAGTGCCTATGTCACCCCTTCATGGAAGTATTTTTCAGTGAGTGAGCAACCTTACCTGCATGCCTTCTTGACCAGAGATCCCCACACCCACATCTGCCACTTGGATCATGCTGACATCATTGGCACCATCACCTAAAGATGACAATATACAGTTTTGCTCTCACTAGTAGATCAGGAACAATTAGCAGCAGCAAAGCAAAGGAAACTAATTTTTACTGAGTGTAGGGTTCGTGTGGTAAGGGAGATGTGGGGTAGGAAGGGATCCATCTTTGGAATATAAGGTTCAAAGCTTGTCAAAGATGTTAAGACATTCTGATAGTTTTTGACTTATTTATCATGGAAAAATAAAAATAAAATAAATCCATCTCTGTTTAGTAAGACACAAAACTCAAGTGTCAGGGCTGAACTGCATAAATACTGACACTGGAAGGCTGAGAATGAGCTTCCCAATACTCCTGCCTCCTGATTAACTGTCTGTCTGCAATTGATATGATGAAGAATGAAATGTACAAGGAGGCCTAAAGCATATGAGAATGTCTACACAGTAAAAATACAATAAAGTTAAAAAAAGTAGATAAATTCTTGACTTGGGTTGACCAGTCAGAGATCTTAATACATCCAGCACAGGTAGATTTAACTCTAATGGTTGCACAGTCACCATCCCTTGCTCTGCTTCTTATCATGATACCACAAATGATAAGTGCCAGAGAACAGATACCAGCATGGGACATGTATCTAGTTCTTAACATTTAAATTTACAGCCAGTATGCTAGTGGAAAATGAAACTATTAGCTAACGACAAGACACTTGGTTTTCAGCTTCAGTGGCTGAGGTGTATATTCACATCTTGCTCCAGTTTTCCTGCTGTTGGCACATGTAAGAGTGGTATATGCTCACCTGACAAAGCTGATGTCTCTGTGACTGTGCAACACAATTCAAAGTTATCTACGTTGGTTAAAATGGAAGATGTATACAGTTAGGCTTTTAAGCTAGAGCAGGTGCTTGAGTTCAACTCACAGGCTCAAGATGCTCAGAAAGTATGAAAATGCAAGCTGCCCAGCCTGCACCAGTGTTTTTAAGCATTCTGGATAATACAAGTTAACCAGCCAGATGTTTTGGACAACATATGCAAATAATTGTGTCCACAGTCAGTCAGCCAAAGTTAAGAATTCAGTGCAATGAAGACATATTCAAGCTAGAGATGATATAGTGAGCATGAGGCTTATAAGCAGAACACATATGTGATATGCACATATCACAGGAGTATGGCAATTATTTTATGTCCTTAGGGTTTCTCATGGGTAGGTCCAAACCACAGACTTAAATTCAGCACAGGGAAAGAACTGATTGACTTTTCTTATGTCAAAATCATGGAAACATGGAAGATGTTGCCAGATTTAAAATAGGGTGACTGACAAAATCTCTTCTTTGCTAAGTAAACAATCAGCTTGGGGGAAGTTTAAGTGCTGTCATGATGCCAATAATAAATCTGTTCTCTAAACTGATGAGACCAACTAATTTTCTATGCTGTATGGCCTACTTGTTATGAAAAACACATAACCCTGAGTTTAAACATGACTGGATTAAAAAGGACTGAGCACAATTTTGTTCTGTGTAACACAGTGATTACAAAATCACTGTACAGAACACAAAGTGTTCTGCACATCATCAACTAACTCAGTTCTTCAGAGATGTGTTCAGATGTGCCAAAATCTCATAGCATACCTGGGTCTTGACAACATAATTTCTGTAGGAAGAAACCCCAAATACTACGCCAGACTGCTATCTTGGTTTCAAATAAATATGTTACAGAGTTGTCTGACACTTTTTCAGACAAAATCGGAAAGCTATTTGAGTTCTGAGACAGCTGGAAGGGTAATACTGCAAGTCAAAACCTCAACATTCTCAAGGCATAGCAGACATCAGGGCAAGGTAGTTTAAACTGAGATACTTACCTATTGCCAAGGTCATTGCCTTGAGTTTGTCTCTGACAAGTTTCACCACCATGCTCTTTTGGAGAGGGGTAGAGCGACAACACAGTACTGAACGGCATCGCTTGGCTAGTGCAAGAAATTTATCTTCTAGTGTAGGTTCCAGGGCATAAGCTAAAGTCCTTCCATCAATCACTAGGCCCAAGCTAGAAAGCACAGAGGAAGAGGGTGGATAGATAGGGATGAACCCAACAGTCATGTTTCCAGTAGCTTCATCTATAGTGTTGTTTGAAAATTTAGACTCTATGCATTGCAGGCACTGTTCCAGCAATAAGGCACATGTTTCCTGGAAAAAAAAATCAAAATAAATGTGCTTGAGCAAAAAGAACATGTATTCAAACATATTTTATATTTGCTGTATATTTAGGCACAAGGAATATGGGGAACGTGTTATATTTGCTGCACTGTTAGAACTTTACTTTCTAATAATCTTTTCCATTTGTTCTAAACTCACCTAATTCTTCCAGAAGATATGACAGCAATGAGAACTCAAAAGGCTTAAAATTTAATTCCTGCTTAACATGCAGTATTGGGTGGTCAATAACTTATTTTATCTCCTTTTCAGAATAACAGTGCTGGAAGATGATATAGTTAAGTATGGTGATAAACACCATGTATATATCTACAGCTCAGATCAAATAGTTATGAATTGTTAAAGGCCAATCAGAGGTTCTTTAAATTGAATTCTCTCTCATAGCCATACTCAACTAAATGATGTCTTTGAGAATATATGAACATTTAAAATGAAATGCTATTGGTCTTACAGCAAAGTATGACAAAAAAAAGAAAGATCATGGAAAATCAATTTACCAGTTCAGTTGATACACTCAAGAAGGGAAAATGCCATTATCTTTTCTTCCTTTTCAAAAGAAATTGGAGCTGGATGCTGCTGGCCTACCTCTCCTCTGTTGATCTGAAGTCCAATTTTATCACCCCATTAACGGACTATAGCACTATCAGTCTGGATCCTTGTATGTTAGACCACATAAGTAAACTTTGCTCTTTGTCTCCTTGCAACAAGTTGAGCATAGGAAAGATCAGTAATTCAGTAAGAATTAGAAAAGATCTGTTAGGAAGCAAGACATTACTGAAGATGTGGTTTTCTGACTCTCAGTGTTAGCATCAAAATTTAAGTACTGCTTCTCTCTCCAGAGAAAAAGCCACCTGAGAAAACACGAATGACTTAGTTATCTAAATGCTACATTTATGTGGCATAAAAGAAAGCACAAATTTTGGACAGGTAAGTGACTGTTTTCTTCCTCAACACATGTTTAATAACAGGTTGGTTCTAGAGACCGATTAATGCCAATAAGCAAAACCAGGGATGTTTTGAGAATGCACAACAAAGGCAGGCATATATGCTGCTATGACATTTTCATTCATGGTGGAGCCAACTACACACAGCTACATGTCTTCAGTAAGTTTATGATACAAGATACTATGATGTAGAGGCATGATTGACTCAGAAGTATTCAAAGACAAGAAGTCCTACCTGAAGGGTACGAATGAAGCAGGAAAAGAAGAAGGAAAAAAAAGAAACAGGAAAAGGAAAAAAAAAAAGCCATCAAACTTCAAATTGTACAAGTTGGAAAAGCAAGGCTAGCTTGCAGGTAAACTTGCTTGTTGGATCTGCTTACTGGTGATTCAGCATTCAAAGTGATGATTTCTTCATCATGATCTAGTAGCTTGCAGGCATACGCAATATTAACAGCTGTTTCTTGTTTGTCTCCAGTAAGAACCCAAATCTGCAAACCAGCTTTGCGCAAGTTTGCAATGGTTTCTGGAACACCATCCTGCAAACGGTCTTCAATGCCAGTTGCACCTAGACACATAGAAAAGGAAAAATAGTCCACAGAACAAGAATTCTTAGTGTCCAAGTCAAATTGTAACTTTGTATTTAAAAACAAAACAAAAAAACAACCAGCAGTCACTTTTCTTGGGAACTAGCTAAACTACCAAGGCTTGCAAGATTCATCTGGTTTTTCAGGGTATCGAGAGGAGGAAAAAGAATCTGGAGTAAATATCTGCATTGTCAACAACATATGCAGAATTCAAAGCTTCAAAAGCAATCTAATGCCACTTGTAATCTCCAAGGCTCACAAGGCTGATGTTCTTTTGTATATTGTCTCTGCTCTTTATCTTCACTATTTCTTCTGAATGTTGCTAGAAGATACTTCTGTTTCTAAATAGTTCCAGTTCGTAATGGTATTAATTGCCTTTCCTCAACCAGAAGAGGCTGGGTGACTAGAGATTTCTCCTTTTTGGAGAGCAATGACATCAGAACTGTAGCTTTGCAACAGTACATTAGGCTGCAGAGATAAACCTTCTCTGGCCTGATTGCTCTTCTTTTCTCTTGAAGAAGGATACTGGTTGCCAAAAGAGATATACCAGAGAACTTACCATAAACCTGTTTACCATGATGTGAAAGTAAAATGTGGCTTTTTCACGCATTCAGTTTCTCTTTCTACCTTTTATATGATACTGAGTATCTTCCCCATGCTTTCATAAATCAATTGAGAGAGACAAGATTTTCAAACACAGTAGCAAAAGCTGCTCAGGACCAAGTTCATTGTCACCATTGATACATCAGTGCTCCCCTGAGTTTCATAGAGCCTTCAGTGTAAGCTCTCACTACTAGAGAATGGGGAAGTAACAAACATGCAAGTTACCTGGAACAACAAGAAAAGCAAAGCAATTTTTTCTAAGCTATTTTTTATTCCTATGGTTATTCCTTGAAAAAGAAAAATTGGCAGTGGAAGTCTACACAAAGTCTGGGCACTGGTCATACAGATGGAAACATAGGGGCAATGTCAAGAAAGCTATTATTATCCACCATAATAATAAAACCATGGTGGGGTCTTCCTGATTAATGTGGTCTCAATTAGTCACTTCATGCTCCTCTTTCAGTCAGAGGAGGAAAACTGGCATTTTAAGGGACTGATTCATCCAATCCTAAAAGGTATCAAAGACAGAGCAAATAAAATGGGTTTTTTTGTTTTCTTTTTGTTTGTTTTGTTTTTCCCCCATCTGTAGGTTATATGGGGAGACTTAGAGATCTGTAGTAGACATATCAGAAGTTAGGTGAAGTGGATCTAACCTCCCAAAGACAGACACGCTGGCAATTCCAAAGGTTTCTGCCCCCAGCAGTATTACAGCTGTCCCAGTATCTTTGCCAGAAAACTAGTTGGATGCTTGGAGTAGTGGTGGATATATAAATATTTTAGAACCCCAGGGCTTTCAACATTTCAACTCAGTGTGACTTAGTCTCTTGTATACATTTGACATATATTGATACCAAGTGCATTGTTCTGAAGTACTGCAGTCCCCTTCACAGAACACACAGGCCCTGAGCATGTGTTCCAAACCTAATGTACATGAGAGTTGATACCTCTCAGAAATGCAATTTATGAGCTTTGCTCCATGAATGTCTCTGGTGCCACTGAAGTCATGGAAGCCTCTGATATGTTGAAGTGGCATTAAGCAAATGAAATCCTGTGGACAGGTTGGGCCAAGTCCTCCTACTCTTTAGAGCAGATGATCCCATTTATGATATTGTGTCAAATCAATCTCTGTTATTACTCCACTCATTTCAATAGTGATAAAATGATGGCAGGAACAAGGAAAACAAGGTATGTCTGTTATGTTAATTATATTCCATTCCTTTGTGGTGATGCACATGACAGCCAAAAAGAAGCCAATTTCTGTACTGTCAAATACCATTTAAGGGAAAGAATGGATTTCATAGCCAAGCTTTCAGAATTTTAACACATTTTAATTTCATGTCCAGCTCTTATTTCATTACCTAGCAGGTGTAGATTCTTCTCTATTCGCAGTGCTGACTGAAACAGAAGTTCTTCACGGTTTTCAATAGAAGATTCTGCTTCTAAATGACTTTTTAACCAACAAGCATACTCTTCCTTGCTGAGAACCTATTAAAAAGAGTATGTGAGGGCACAGTCAGTGTGATGCAGAAGCATTCATACTTTATTGAATAAAATAAAAAAGAAGCTACAAATCAAGAACAATAAATTAATAAATGCCTTCTGTAATTTTTGTCAAGACTGTCCTTAAAGGCAAACTACAGTATTCATTTACTTACTCTTTTTGCAATACAGAGGGTCCGCAGCCCATCTACAGCATACAGATTAAGATAATTCTGTGTTTTGCTTTGAATTTTTTTTTGATGTTTGCCCCGAGGGTCATCTAGGTAAGAATAAAAAAAGAAATTAGTGACTGAAAAATAACAGTAGCCAAATGGCCTCAGAGAATAACAAGTTGTCTACAGTACTCAGTATGTCACTTTATAACTGAAACTTTTAAAGAGCTGCTGATGTCTCATGGGAAATTCAAGTAAAATATTCCTTTTAGAAAAAAAAAAAACAACTTGTCTTTATGTTCTATATCTTCTGTCTTCTCCAAAAATCCCTGTGAGTATTTGTTAGAAAGACCTTTTCCTCTTTTCCTTACCCCTCATATATTTGTTTGGCCTTTAAGTACTTTCAGAAATTATTATAATCTTCACAGCAAACAATACTGTCAGACAGAGAAGTATGATATCAAATACACTGCTAGAAAATGCTTCTCCATGCCTCATCATCTGCAGAAAAATGACACTTAAAAATATCACTTAGTTTTTCACTAAGGTTAATATCTCAAAAGGACCAGAAACAGGCACTACTGCAGTGATCACAAGGTCAAATGATTTACCACCTTCAGTGAACAAAAACAGCAATTGTCTACAAGTAGAGATGTGCACATAATTTTCTGTGTGAATTCCCAATTCCAGCATGGAAGACTGCATATCCCTCTTCTACCAGCATATCAATGAGAGCTAAATTCCTTCCAGCCCTTCATGTGCCTCATCAGCCTTATCCTGAGATTCATATTATGCTCAGAAGTTTGAAGGAGGAAAGAAATCTCTTGCAGACAAAACCCAATTATGGAGATTCTTTTTAGCTGGGATGCAGTGCTTATGCTGATTAGTGTGACCACAAGCACCATGGAAGTGAAAACCAGTAAAAAAGCCTGCTTCAGAAGAATGATAAAACTAGTGGTGTTCTGCTTGCTTCATTTCCTTTCATAATCACAAGCTGCAGAAAGCCAACGCAGTCATTGTTTTCTCAATGACTTATGTTCACAGTTCCTGTGCAAGTTGGTTATAGACTCAACCAGTAGCTTTCTTATTTATGAACATGGTGACTTGAGATAAACTAAAAACAATATCCTCTTGAGAATAATTTCAAGGCTTTTGGAAGCAACTGTATGCTATCAGAAAATGTCAGGCTTCATAGTCTCAACTAGATATGCAGGCAGAACAAGTGGAGTTAAGTCATAAACTTAAGTTTTGAGGCTTACGGTGATTTCAGATTTTCTGTAAGACACAACTGAAGCTACATCATACATTTGCTTCTGGTTGTTCCTCACACCATATTTTAAAATGTTATTCCTTCCAAACAAACAGGATGCTTGTGTCTGATAGGACACAGTCATGCAACATGATGCTAGACCTCAGAGACTTTGTTTCCTTGTTTTGCCTTGGTTTTTTAGTCTAAGACGATCATTACTACAACATCTTCAGATCCACACTTGACTGGTGTACAATTTACATGTCCCTGAGGCACTAACATAGCAAAGAGCAAGCACTGGGGTTAGCAGTCATGTCAATTTACTTACAAGACAACTCCTTGAAATGATAAATGCCTGAATTCTTGTGGCCTTACATCTCCTCTCATATTTGCATAATAGCCACAGCATAAATTTTCTGAGCCTCCCTCCACCTGGAAAATACCTCCCTGTAATGGGAAGGAGATGCTCTTCCCCCAGGAACTAATATATCCACTGACATGAGTATACTTCAGGCAGAAGCTGAAAATACAGTTCCAGCAGTGAAGCTCCTCAGGAGAAATGTCAAAATGTTTTTTCCAGACAGATCCTCTGAAATGTACAGAATTACTGAAGCCACCAGTAACTTAGAGGGCTAGAAAATAAGGGATACTGCTTATGAGGTTCCAGTGGCTGCACTATATATTGCTCACAAAAGCAGAATATGCTAAAACTCAATAGCTCAATTTAGTCCAAATTGAACTATCTGAAAAATAGAAAATTTGAAAAATAAAAGGGCACTATTTCAAAGCCACATTCCTTTTGCTTGCCTGTGAAGATGCTGTAATTCACTACAGAATAAGCTCACTGCCAGCACTGGTTTTCAGGAACTTCTCTCCCTCTGACACAAATTACCTTTGGTAATGTTGCTGTTAGGTTTCTAACTGGTTTTGTTGGTTTTAACCAGCTGGGTCCTAGATCTACCTGAAATTTGCCTGAAAATTCGATTGAGTCTTCTGTGAAGATACACAGCAGCTGTGTAAATAATTTGTTATATAGTGACAAAATAATCTTTTACTTTATTTTTAATGCTCAGTTCTCATTCTGAGAACTCATTTCCAAACATTATTTTCTAGGTATGTTATTAGAAATTCTCAGTACTACTAATTCCTTGTTAGTACTTTGGAGGGAAACAAGTTTCCACAGATGCTCTGTGCATCTTCTGTGATATCAGGTCTTTACTAGAAAATTATTCATGAAGGACAAGTTGTTCTTAATTTTTTTTGGCTCAGATTTGATTTACATGGCTGTAAACAGAAAATTAATGCCAACGTTTTTCTGTATTTTATTAAGCTAAAATTACACAGTAAAAGCCTTTCACAATTGTTTACATCGACTAATGTCAAATTAACCACAAAGTCAACACATTAGTGAAACATGGGAAGTACCTCTAGAACTTTCAGGCTCTGTGCATTCATTCTGAGGTAACCTTTGAACACTGGATTAAATTCAGTGTTGAAAATACAGTAAATTAGGTGCAGACTGAGTCACACAGACTGAAACCCAGATGTCTCCTCTGACTTCTGAAAGTTTACAGGGTTCTTCTTGAATCCAACTGATTACAATTAGCAGCTATTTAAAGTCTTTGTTTCATGTGACACGTGAGTACTGGAAAAACACTCCGTGCTTTAGGGAAGTACTGCATGTTCACAGCTGCATGTCTATTCCTTGCAAGTCAACTACATATATGAAGCCAACATTTCTTGTTTGAATGGCATCTCTCCTACTTTGCCACAATGTTTCTGCTTTGGTGGTTAATTGATTCACAGTGCCCTTTAGTGTCACAGTCAAAACAGCGTAAATGAATTGATTTATACTAACATCTAGCAGCAAAAGGAGGTAAAGCTTCACAAAGGAAACAGAAAAGGGAGTTGCAATAGAAGTGTTTGGTTCCATATAAAATACTCAAATAGCCAAGCACTGCCAGGCAGGTTTTCCTGAAGAAATGTAAATTTGGCAGAGTTTCAAGGAATTCCTTCCTAATAAAGTTTGCTAGTAGAAGATATTGCACAAAGTTAATTTAGCTCATTCTTGTAAAGTGAGGAACTGTTAACTTGTTATAGAAAATGTAACAAACTATTATAAAAGAACTGGCTGCCACCCTACCATTGTCTATATTCACAACAAGAGCAGGCGGGTCTGCTTGCTAGACAAGGCACCAAGATAGGATGAGTTTTTTTTCGCAGTTAACCAGAACCACCTCCCTTCCACCCCTGTTTTCACAAAGGTAAGTAAGAGGCATACCTGAAGAGCAGGGTAGAAGAAGATCCATAACAACTGAATCTGCTCCTTTAGTGTAAACATTTATTTCATCTGTGAGAGGATGTCTGACTACTACTGACATCCTCTTTCTGATGGAATCAAAGCCCAATGTATGTAATACTTCAAAGTTTAACGTTCCCAGGTGAGGTAGCTCCACTGATACCTGGTCAGACAGCCTTCCAACCAGAGAACAGTTATATGCCCTTGCTGCATAGACAAGAGCAGCTTCATCTGGACTCTCTGCTTCATAACGGAGTTCTCCTTCCTCAGGTCCGCTCCTCACAGCTGTCCGGCCTTGCTGGGAGCTGTAGCCATTGTTATTGATCTGTGCAGAGTATGCCAGCTTCTCTTCCAGTTTTAATAAAGTGCTATCTGTAGATGTGGATGAAAGCACACTTAAACCAAATCTGTGCATTGATTTGCTTGTAGCTAGACTAGATGAACTGCTGCTGTTAGATCCAGAGGTTAAGCGACTTGGAGTGAATCTTCGTATGAAGTCTTCTATGGTTTTTACTGGAGATTTTAGTTCAAATCGATCTCTAACCTTGAGAAATAAAAAAGAAACTAATGAAAAAAAACTGAAGACAAGCTGTACAAGAATTCTGACATGGGTATTCAGCCAAAGCAGTTCCAGCTAAAGAGGAAAACTTCTTTGAGAACAAGAGGTGATGCCGTTTGCTTAACGAGAAAGTAAAGTACATGGACAAAACCTGACTTTACAGAAAAAAAACTTATCAGAACTCAGAACTGTGCCTCTGTGAAAGCATGTGTGTTTGTATTAAAAACATTTTTCTTCATTCATCTCCTCAGATATGACTAATGGATAGTTTATCAGTGTTGCATCACCAGCAGCAGTGCACACTAAAGCCTATCATTAGGAGAAATCACTGGCATTCTTTGTGTATTTTCAGTGAAGAAAGTTAAAAAAAAAAAGTTAATGGAAGAGTTTTCTATTGAAAGTATGTTATCAGAAAAGTTTTATGAGAATAGGCCAATGTCAGCAACATTCTCAATCGGAATATGTTGAAATAAATAATTTCCTCTGTCTTGTCTTCAAGCATCAAAGCATTTTGCTTCTGTTTTAGGACACATCTCTATTTACTTAAGTCTTTTTTACAGATACAATGCTATTAATGATAATGGTATATTCATAGTAATATATATTATATTACTGTATAAGAATGTGGCATTCCTGAAACAGCAGAATTGTGCCCTATCCAAATGTTTCCCTGGCACACAACCATGTCCTTTCGCAGACTAGCTCACTTTTTATTCCAATCTAAAACAGAAACAAATCTTATAAGTTTCTCCAGAATGGAAATTCTATCTTCTAGCTATCTTTAATACCACATTGCTATACATTTTTCTCTTACTGATCATCCTGGGATTGCATTTTTGAAATTCTCATTCATGAATGACACTGGCTTAGGCTAATTGAAGCAGTAATGATCATTATTTCTCATAATGAGCTTAAGATGCATCTTTTGCATAACTTGAAAGTTTTAAATGATAGTTTAAAGTATATTCTCTTTTTAAGCTTTTAAGAAATGTCTCAGCCTTTTCTTAGTTTAATCCATATGTACAAAATACTCACAGACAGCTTACATTCTTTTCTGGGAAGTCTTGCACATATACTAATTAGTGTCCACACATACTTCCACACACGCTTCCATGTATTAAATGAGTAAGTTGCAGTACTAAATACTGGGAAAGTTTCAGAAGTATCTTGAAATTGTTGAAGAAAGCATCTTACCTTGAAGGTAACTGAAAAAGCTGTCATATTCTGTTTAACTAATGCTTAACTAAACCTGCTTGATCGCATACAGGATGTAAGAGTTTTTTCCTAATTAGTTCTAGTTGTTTCTCATATGAACAGGAAGTTTTAATTTTCCCAAGTTACAAGATAAATTAGAATCAATGCAAAAGAGTCATAAACTCTGTGATCTCCTGTTTCTTTAACTCACCTTTTGTCGGGGCTGATTTGGTGCAGTAACTACAACTGTATTACATATAGTCAAAGCAATGAAGAAGTCAAAAATGTCACATAGTTCTGGACTTAGATGGGATAATGGCTGTTCGTGGCTCCTCATGACCTCCAGATGCTTTGCACATTCATTCACCTTTTCTAACAAGCTTGGATCAGGTGTGATATCCTTCTCCTAGTAATAAATAGGAGGTGTTATATCTGTGATCATGCAAATTTCCAAAGCAGCAACAAACAATCAAAGCATCCAAAACAGTGTCAATATAAAGAGTTTTCTGTTGGTCTTAGATCACACAGTGGAGTTGGAGAGGACTGTAGGGCCTATTCTAGACAATAAATAGCTAAAAATGAGCCCACCAACAGAAACTGAAATATGAATGTGTTATCAACTTTTTCACTGTAGATAACTATAGCAGCAATATTAATTTACTTTTGGGGTAGTGGATAAAAATGTTATATACTTTTACTCTTCACTCTTCTCTGTCTAATGCTAGACATCTATTCCTGAAGTGTGGTACACTACTGAGTCCAAAAGAATGGAAAAATTAGACAACAAAGATGTTGAAAGCTTGGCCTTGTATCAGTACAATAAAATGAAACCAGATAGGATTGTTTGCTAGTGAAGGACAACTATCCACACATTTGAAGGTATTTCACATGTTTGTTTTACATTGTGAAAACCAGCACACTTTCCACTCTAATTCACCTGTACTTTATACTTATTTATTAATCTATTTCATGGCAGAGCAAAAGTCTGGTATATTTAAAAGAGGATGGATGCAAGGATATGAAAGATTAAGAGAAACCAATTTAAGACTCTTCAGTAGAATTTTATTTGCTGATGTTCAGCTGCTAATGAATCTGAGCAGCCACAGAACACAGCTTACTCTTGACTGAAATAAAGAAGCTCCACGAGTGCAAAAGCATTTTTCTGTGTCTATTGTTTTAAGGGTGAACTTGTGTGAACAGTGCAACAATGTAAAATCCTTAGTTAGACATGACTTGGCTTCTCTGATGTCTTATTAACATTCAGCTCATGTAAAACTTCCAGAGAATTACAACAGTATAATATAAACAAAGCAAAGATATTATGACATAAATTCATCAATACTTTGAAATTTACGGTTGTTTTTTTGGTTTTTGTTTTTGTTTTTTTTTTTAATATAACACATGAAATCCATTGATAATCCTGAATCATGCTAATAATTATGATATAATGTATGTGAACAGTGCTGAAGAACTGGAATACTTAGTATCCAGCCCAGGTCCTCCTAGTGTTAAAATCCTCTGACATAAGGGGAAAGAAGAGGAACATGCAGAGCAATTACAATCCTTAACCTCAAACCTTACACTACTCTCAGCTTCTGTAGATAAAAGGAAGGCAATTTGGTTTTCAAAATTACGGCATAACTAAAACAAAGGTTTCAGATTGTCTTTATCCTTAGTTTGCTCCTACAGAGAAGACATTTAGATAAGATCTATGCCACCATTTGATTGTTTTTTCACAAACAGCTGTGACTACAGATGAAAAAATGGAAACACGAAGTCTGTAAGAGGCACACCACGTACTACAGATTTCTTTACCCTTCCCTTTTCAGGACATTGTTCTGTTAAAAGATAAAGGACACTTTGCACTTAGTTCTCATGACTTACCATTGGGCTACTGAACGCAGTGTGCTTCGAGAGTATGCTTGCTCTTTTTGCTTCAGCTCTGCTACCCGTGCGCCGGTGGGTTTTGGTGCTCTGGCTTCTGTGGACTACTTTGATGCTCTGATGGCTGCAGATACTGTCACGCTGGGATAGAGTTCCTCCTTTTGGGGCTGCCTCGTCTTCCTCAGAATCTGGTTCTTGGTACATGGCTAAGCGTTTAGCTATCAGTAAAAACAGAGGGAGAAATGCTGCATATGTCAAAAGTGGCTGAGAAAGAGCAAGGGGAACAGAGTGACATTGTTGCAAATGATCTGGTTTTAATATTATCCTCTGCCTTCATGGTAAGAATGAACGACTCTATTATCAGGGGATAACAAAGTTTAGCCTTAATTGAACGATAGTATCCAAGGGAGAATGTAGATAAGGTAATTAGAAATGTAACAGAATACACTGCCTCCCTCACCACTGCACTCTCTCTGAGAGGTGACCCACTGCCTTTTCCAAGACTATTTCACAGCTCAGACTGATGAAATCAAGCAAATAATTTGGTCTGCACTTGCAGTAGGGGAAAGGAATAACCAATCCAGAAAACTTTCTTGTTCTTTCCAAGACAATGTGGAAATTTCACAAAAAGTATTTTCCAGCAAAAATGTCACATCTACCACATATACCAGTTAAGCGACATCTGACGTGCCCTCAGAACAACACACCTACAGAGCAATACTGCCCTTATTTTATATACAGAGATGAGGTTCAGAGTAAAAGGCTTTCCCAAGGTCAGGAGAATCTCCTGAACAGTGGAGACATGAGTACATACGCTTGATTTGCAGGCTACTGCTAGAGCCACCCTGGAGTCTATCCCTTCCTCTCTTAACAGCATGGCAGGCAGGGTAATGCAGCATATGGTAGTAAAACCAGGGAAGCCTCACCTGCTGCAACACTTGGTTTACTCATCATTGCTGCAGTGAGCAATACCTAGTGTACACAGAGTTCTCCCAAATTATGTGGTTTAGACAAACACTACCCAAGTGAAGAATCCAACTACAGCAATTGATGTTAGAAACCAATCCTAGTAGTTTGATGTACAGAAGTTAGAATGAAAACAGAAAGAAGAGGTGTGAAACAGCCATGGCATCCAACTCCTCTAATGACAAGATCCCTTTAGCTCTAACTGATGCCTAACATAGTTTTCCATTCCTAAAGATCATGGGCATTTAATAATCTGGGTTCTTCAATAGAAAGGCACATGCTACTTTAGCAGGTATCTATTTATTCCTTCATTAGACTTCACTGAATGGTTTTTCATTATACCCTAAAATAATCCGAACTATTCAGATAATACAAGTTACATACTTGTGGCTTGGCTTTGTTTAGATTCTCTGGTGTAAGAAATTAGATTTTCATAGTGTCAAATGATAAATCACTGGAGTGTAAGTCAATTATTCAGGCATATAAGAAAACAAACAAACAAACAAACAAAAATTCCCAAGAAACCCCATGAAAATTTTTCTTCCAAAATACATCCTGAGTAAAATCTTGCATTACATATAGTGCTTTGGTGTGGCATTGCTTTTAACATAGATAGCTCGATGATCAAAGAAAAACCCATCTTTGCCACACGCTGCAATTTTCAAACATGTTTTAGCTGTCAGTAAGGAGCTGGAGGAGTTGAAATAGGACCACACACATGGTGATAGCTCTATCAGTAGAGTATCATACATCAGAGGTTTTTTTTTTTTTCAGCTCCATTTTAAATATGCACAGGCTTTGTCTGAACCGTGGGAGATGGGAGAGCTTCCCAGTCCTGGCTGTGAATGCACACCCGGTCATTGCTGTAACTGTGTGCCCAGGTACATAACATCCTGTGCTTCACTCGGGCTCCTGCTGGAAGAAAATTCAAGCCACGGGAGGTACAAAGGGCCACAGGCAAATTGGAGACCTGCACTGTGCCAACCTTTAAGACTTCAAACAATCTTAAGAACCACATTTTTGTCCACAAACGTGTACATCCAGCCTCTCAGGAAAAGCGTAAGAAAAGCTTGGGTTGCAGTAGGAATAATCTTTCTTACTATGGATGCTGGGCATTTGAATGTCAGATTGATAGAATGCTGCACTTCTTCACATAACAGCTAATATTCCTTGACAGGGAAAACACTGCTATAGCTATTCTTTACATTTTTGTAAAATGTGGTACCCGGTTGGTTCCACTCCCTTTTAAGAAGTTTTTTTTTTAAAAAGGACACACATTTTCTTTAATAATCATATCTACTTTAAGCTTCTACTTGGAAAATACATCCTGTAATAGATGACTCTGAACATATTGTCATTTTACCCTCTATAAAACCTTCATGATTTAGCAAAGAATGTATTTTATGCAAATTATGCTTGCATAGCATAAATCTGTTTTCTTCATTGCTTTTTCTTCTTTCTTACATTACATGGAAAAATTGTCTGTTTATTCAACATATCAAAAGCTTTTTCCTTATTTACTGGAATTGTACCAATAGCACTGTCATTTCTAGTCTATGTAATATTAGCTACTTCTCGCTCTCTACACAGGTTTTCATTGTACCATATTCATTTTATAGTTCCTGCCACAGAGAAAAAAAAAAAAAGGGAAAGTAGATAAAAGACTAGAATCTCATTTTGCTCAAGTCAAATGTAATTATTTTGATACAAATGGTGTTATTTCAGTTTTATACCAAGGTAAGCTTGATAACAAATAAAACAGGCCTTAACACCTTTGAACATTTTCTGAAGTGCAGTCTTACATATTATGCAGAAAGCAGTTTGAAGAAATAATGAAAGCCAGTTCAATCGTTACATTATGGCTAAGGTTCACAATGCTTTAGCTGTGCAAAGTGTGCTTCTTTGGGAACACACTGTTCTCTCCACCCACTCAGCCCTCTCCGATTCAGAGTTCCTGTGAACATTATAACCTGAAAGACAATGTTGTGGGATGCTTTTCAGTTTCAGCACTGAAAATTGATGGCCTTGATCTTTTCTCTGATAAGGAAATTTTTATTAAGAGCAAAGACACAAACAACTTTGAGAAACTCTGCAATTTACCTCATGAAATTCAAATTTCACTATTGTCTAGTTCATTTTATATTTACAGTACAAAGAAGAAACAATAATTAAGACTTATTCCATGAACTCTCCTCCAGCATTCAGAAGACAATAGTAAGTTATAAATAAAACTCCTGTAGTAGATTCTAAGTATTTGAAGAGTCTTTTTTTTTTTTCTTTAAACAACCCCCCCCACATTTTTTTTTGTTTTGTTCTATCTTCTATGCTATTGATGTTTTACAATGAGGAATCCATTTTGCAGGCTGACCAAGACCCTGTTGCAATACAGCCAAATGTTGCACTAACGAAAAAGAGGATCAGGAAATTCTAAAGGACTTACAGAATCAGAGAATCACAGAATGTCTTTCTTTGGAAGAGACCTTCAAGATCATCCATTCCAACCTTTGACCAACACTGTAAGTTCACCACTAAACCATGTCCCTACGGACATAGTCCACACGCTGTTTAAATACTGCCAGGATTGGTGACTATTCCAATCCCTGACAACCTTTTCAGAAAAAAGTGTTTCCTAATATCCAGCCTAAACCACCCCTGGCATAGCTTGCATCCACTTCCTCTGGTCCTGTCATATGCCACCAGGGAGAAGAGGCTGTCTCTCTCCTTGCTCCATCCTCCTTTGATGTAGATGAGGAGAGCCATAAGGTTTCCCCTCAGCCTCCTCTTCTCCAGACTAAACAACCCCAGCTCCCTCAGCCACTCCTCATAGGACTTGTGCTCAAGCAGAATATAGCTGCAGACCTTCAAAACCAAAACAACTCAGCAGTGGGGGGACCCTAATTTCAGAATGAGATTATTCATTTTTATCCCAAACCATTTGTATAAGGCTGTTACTAAACTACCACAGAGTAAATCTGGATGTGCAGTACTCAGCATCACCTTATTTCCTTATTTAATGAGTGCAAGATTATTTCACTCTGAAGTGTACTCTAGACTCAGTTAAAGACTGAGTTAAAGACTGAGTCATAAAGACTCAGTTAAGCAGTTAGCATCCTATAAATTTGTACAAGTGTACTAACATAATCTTTATTTACTTTGTAAAAATTTCCCCATAAGGACAAGTCTTGAGATTAGAAAACACCAAGCTTTTCCTTCCTCTCCCCTCTTGGCATCCCCAGGGTCTTGAAGTCCTTTGTTAATAACTATTTATAAATGGAGACTGTTCCTACTTTTTGGAAGATTTCCTGAAAAATTGTGAATGTAGGTATGCACTTCAAAGAAAGTATTACCTGCCTCTAAAGGCGACTTACTCTGTTCTTTATAGGACTGAAAATGGAGCACTCTCAATGTATGGAGTTTTCATGCTAGCAATGGATGTCTCTCTTCAGCTGTCGATTAAAAATTCTCAAAAAATAGTAAAAAATATACAGAGAAACTACACACAAATAAGACAGAGTGCCTGAAGCACCCAGTCCTGCTTAGGGTTTTGATCTTTCTGGGGAAGGCCTCAATAGATTATTCCAATTTCTGCAAATTGTGAAATTGTAGAAGTGGCAGGTAAGAAGTCTCTATCGAAGCAAAAGTTGCATTTATGCAAAGGGCTTTATTGATTTATTGATTTTTATGTTCTGGCGTTGGATTTTCTTTCTTTTTTTTTTTTTTTTTTTTTTTTTTTTTTTTTTTTTTTTTTTTCTTCATTAATAAATCCAATTCTCCAACGTGGTTGGAATGTTCAGTCTATGTCTTCTTGACTACATACAAGAAGTGTAAGAAAATTCCACTTCAAAACAACCCCCTAAACTGAAACAGATTTTTTTCATATAATGCATTTTCCAATGAAAAGTAGTTGCTGGCCAATCTTCAGCAAGCAAAAATAAACAGCAGAAAGAAACTCTTTTCTCAGGTTTAATGATTAAGAAACTTTGCTAGAAAAAGAAAACCACTGAGGTTTTCATACCTATAAACTTTACTTATTCTTATGTTGTTTAGAGGTTTTTTTTTTCCAAGTCATTGGAAGGAAGGAGAAAGAATGCAAAGAATGAAACAAATCAGATTTTTCAGATTTATGTGGCTGAATTAATGGTTATTCAACTCATGTATTGTTGAAAGTTTCATTACAATGTGTGACTAAAACTAGAAAAATAGAGATAACATCCCATAGGCAAGAGTGCCATTAATTCAGTACTTGGAAAACAGCTAGGGCAAATGTTGGGCCAAGAATATCTGGTTGTTGATAAATCATAAAAAAAAAAAAAAAAAATCAGAAGCACAGTCAGCTTTTGGGCACCTACATTCTCTGGGATTAGCAGAGAGACCTGGGGCATGGCCAGCTCCAAGAGTTATTAGAATCTGGCTACTAGCCTGAAGTGAAGAGCTATAATATGGCAGTGTAATTTTAAATATAGGGAAACTCCCCCTTTTCAGGTGCTCACATTCCTTTGTGCAAGGACAAAGTACCAGTTAGAGGTTTTTTGGTTTTTCTGGTGGTGTGTATCACTCCTTAGCATTGTCATCTTACTGTGGATGCAACATATAACAAGATGTTACCTTTAAAAAGTAATAGATAGATACATGTCCATCCATTTGGGAGATTTAACTGAAGTACAGTGTCAATGGGTTCTCTAAATGCCTGGAACATTTATGAATAGGACAATTATTCTTCCACCTGGACTAGTCCATTACAGTTTCTGTTCCTGAATTAACACACTGCAAACCAAGAATAACCTTTGAATGAGAGAACAGAGCAGATTTAAAGAATGCAGGTCACATTTAAATGAAGTGGGAATTCTTTTCCCCTGTATTTAGAATTCTAAACCACAAAGAAACAGGAATGTATTAGGAAACAAATGTAGTTGTCTAGAAAAAGGTCTGGTGAATTAGATCCTAAAAATTATTAATTTTCCTCATTAAATGTAAAGTCACAAGATGACTATATTCCATACAAATATCTAAAATCTTAACACATCCCATCCTTATGAACATAGCAGGAAAATATTATAGGTGACGTCAACAATGATGAGTACTTGACAGAACTTGCATCATGGAACTCACACCTTCCTCTCAAAGCCTCCACAAGTGTTCCTGGATTCCTCTTTAGTGCTAAGCTTTCACATAGCAGTACCCATGAGTAATACTTTGTACTGCCTCCAGTTGGCTAAGAGATTTTGTCCCATGCTGATGCAATTTATTGGCCTCTCTTATTCTCTTATTATTTTGTCACCTCTAGACTAGAACAATGCAATACTCCTGGGCATAGCACCATCATCTTCCTAAGAAATTTAAAGCTAATAAGAATTTTTGCAGCAAAATGTTTTCTCCACCAAATTAATGAAAATTGCTCCCTATATTACCCAAAGAAAAAGTATTAAGTCTTGTTCAGGGACTTAGTTTCTATTGTAGAAGAATTTAATTGCTTCAACCCTGCACAAGGTCCACATAAGCCTCTGTGATGAAACCCATGATTATCACATCCACATACGGTGCAAAACAAAACTCCCTGTCATAATCATAAAGCTCACCTTTCACATGGGAAATTTACATTGCTTTGCAGAAAACATTTCTGAAGAAAACAAGGACACTCCCACCACTCAAGAAAAGACATGCTGCCTCAAACACACCAAACATAGCACAGTGTACAAATGCCATTTAAGCAGCCCGTAAACCCCTGCCAAAATCTGCTCTGCTTTCATAAGGAAAGGAAGAAGGGGAAAAGAACAATGTACATGTAAGGACAGCCACACGCATTGCTTAACGCACCAGTGGGAGAAACTTGGATATGATGATGACAAATGCATTTTAACAACCCCTGTAGAACAGAAAAGATGGAATAACTGCTCAGAACTGAACAAATTTTGGGAGAAAAGCTTATAATACGGCACAGAGAAAATTTGTGAAGGCTATGCACAATCTGTTCATTGAGTAATTAACAGATAAGCAGCACTCCTAGATCATCCAGAAATAATACTTCAAACAAAAGATAAAGCTCCAAATTGAGGAAATTTCAGATCTCCTCTGTGGGGATAACTTTTCTCCTCTCTGTGTGTGCACAGCTGAGCTCTAGAATATAGGGAGTTTACATGACTTCAGAGTAAAATTTGCCAGAACTTCTTATCATGGGAAAAAAAGGGTATTACATCTGAGCCTTGTTCTCAGATATGGCTGAATGAAGATGTTCTGACTGAAATTTCTCCTTCAGAATTTAGGCATGAGCCAAACGTCTTGTATGGAAAACGTGAACCAAATAATTGAAGTTCTGTACAGCCCTCTATAACTGAAAACAGGATCTGATCATGAGAAAGGTCAAGCTATTGGAAAAACAGGCACTGCTACCCAGCCACAGCAGAAAAGCAAACAGTCCAAACTGTGTAGATGAGGCACTTCAGGACATGCTCTGGAGGGCATGGTGATATATATATAAAAAAATTAACAATATTCATTAATATTACATTAAGAAATTTATAATATTATTATATTATTATAATAAATATAATTTAATAAATTATCTCTCTATCTATTTATTTATTTATTTTGGGGGCGGGGGCATTTATAGTTGGACACGGTGATCTTAGAGGTCTTCTCCAACTGTGACAATTCTGTGTTCCTGTGTGATTCTGTGAAATTATCTGCTATCTTCAGCTTTTGAATCTAGACCTGTGTACAACAATTTTAAATTTTTTCCTTTGTCTGAAGTGCCACCCAGAGTTCCATTCCAACTAATAAACCACTAAGCCTGAAAAAATACTCAGATAAAAGAAGACACAGATCATCTTTTAAAGAGAAACAAAAAGCAGATCCATTTGATTTGATTTTCTTGTGTATATGACAGCCAAGTGAAAGATTTTAGAATTTTCTAATTCATGAAAATTACAGCAAAACTTGAGTTGCAGAGATGGATGGCATCATTTATAACATAAGCCTAAAAACCTTGGAGGGTAATGTAAAAACTCTGGTATAAGACACAGAAAAGAGGCTGACAAATTATATGCAAGTAAGCACACAGCAATGACATGTTGTTCATGCACTCCCTAAAAAGAAAAAGAGCAGTGATGGACATTTTATCATATCTAAACAAGGAGATTTCAGCAGCAGAAAAAAGATGAGATGGTGAGAAAATCGGGCTGGAGAACAGAGCTGACAAAAGACTTGAATGATGAATGGTTTTGTGTTATTATTTCTGATTATAGTGGAAAATATTAATAGAAATTATCACTATTTATATACAGAATGACAGAGAAAGACCTATTTTCAGTAGAGAAGAAAAAAAGAATAAAATACTATTTATATATTCTGTGTGAATTTAAAATTTGTATTTGTCAGAAATTTTATACTGACTACAGTTACAAGAAAGCCCAAATGTAGCCATAAGTGAAACAAATCACCGAAAACAGACTCAGTTTATTCTATGTGTTTAACACTTCTGTTTCTAGTGAAATTTGCTCTGCTTTCATTAACATTTGTACTGTAAACTGCAATCATAAGAGGAAAGCATGGATAAGCCTAGATTTTTGTTAAATACATCACAATTGAAGAAAAAAGATCTGAAACGCAATACTCAAATTCAGGAGCCCAAGTTCAGCCTACATATTAGCTGATAATGCCAAGATCATAAAAATACCCTTTCTGTACTGTTTTAGTTGGCAGTACCATTGTTATCACTCCTGCAAGGTACAGAGCCACTGTGGAATTAGTATCAGCAAGCAAATGATCAGTGGCAAAGAAGAAGAAAAAAGAATGAATAATCACAGCATCACAAGCAGAGTTAGGAGTCCCTTAGCATACACTTAATTGTAATTCTTCTCTCTTTCTTACCTATATTACAGAGGTAGGAAGTCACAGCTTCTCCCTGTTTAAGTTCTCATTTCTGTAACACTAGGATAATAACAATACCCAAAAACATAGTTTCTTGAAATAGAGTTCCTTAAATGTAAAATATCACTACTTTAAAGTAGGAGAAAAAAGAACAATCCTGGCATAATCCAAAACTTCAAAATACCTTTTCTAATTCAAAACCTTATGAACTCTTTAAAGTGTGTTTTACATTTTCCACTCTATTTTGATTATTTCTCTTATTTCTCTGTACCTTATTTGTAAACTGAATTTATGTAATAAGCTTTGATCTTCAGACATTACATAGTTTAAGAAACTTATTTTTTGTAAATAGGAATGTAGTACTGTAGATGTCAATATTTTCCTGCATGCAGACTGTGTGTGATTAGAGGACTTAAGATCTATTATGTCAAAAATGGTAACAACAAAATGTTAGAAGAAAATAACGCAAATTACAAACACTTCACAAAACAGAAAATCACTTCATTTAAAAAAGGTGATGAGATGACACAGAGATGAAAACCCTCATATTCCTTTGTGACAGAGAATGACTTTTTAGAATTAGAAACTGACTTTCTTTCAACTGCTGTGTTTATAGAGCAATGAAGATACCCTAATGCGGACACCTTGCATATAGGGGCACAGAAAAGCATCTGATGAAAGTAACAAAATATATTATTAGATCAGCTTATGTTTCTTTTAAGTACGAAAACCAGTAGCTTGGTTTATATCTATTTCTCAGCAAAACCTGATAATTTCATTCCAAGTATTCAATAAGACAGTAACTTTTCTGTATACTTAAAACTTGTATTTTACAAGGTATACTTCAAATACAGAAAAATAATTTTGATACCAGTGACACGTTCTATTTGCTAAAATTATCCATGTGCTCAAGTGCTTTACCAGATGATAAATGAAAACTAGAAGCTTTAATTGCATTGATAACATACTTTAGATGTTATGGAACATTTTGATAAGATAGTCATTGCCAGCAGAAAGCAGAAATATTATAAAATCCGAAAACAGGTATTATGGACTTTTTTGAGCAGACGGATACTATTTTTTCTGTTTTTCTTTTTGATTTAAAATTACAATAACATTTATATCTACTTCAGATTGCCCAAAGTAAAGCTATTAGATAGAAAACAAGATCATGAGCTCACCGTTATCATCATGGGAATACTCTATTCCAGAAACAGTGCATCTTCGGAAAACCATCTTGTTTTCAGTAAGTGTCCCAGTCTTGTCTGAAAAGATAAACTGCACCTGACCTAAGTCTTCTGTGATATTTAAAGCTCGGCACTGCAGCTGAGAGTCTGTTTCCTCATCATATAAATCTCTATCTTGATGAATAAAGTATACTTGGCAGATTTTAACTATTTCAATGGATACATACAAAGAAATTGGAATCATAACCTGGAATACACAAGGAAGAAGGAAAATTAGGAGAAAGTAGAAGCAAAGATACATTGAATTATTAAAAAATAGCAAAGTTGGTACTAGACTAGAACATAAACATGTATTTTAAGCATGTTCAGAAAGAGTTTATTCAGTATTTTAGATGAGGGAAAACTAAGGTGAAATGCATTATTATGTCTGGAAGGGTGATTACCAAGACTTGGGACAGAAGCAAATCTTTTTTTGGCTACCAAGGTGAGCTTAAAACTATCTGCATTATCTTCTTACATGACTTAGTGGTAGAGGTGGTACTACATATGCTGCACATTTATAACTTTATTACAGCAAACTATGAACAGAGGTGACACCACATACAACTTATTACCTGGAAAACTATGATCACTGTCAGAAATAGATACACTGAAGCTAAAACAGGAGACAAATATTTGCCATCAGGTCCTGGGACATCAAAAATTGGCTTCTTTTTCTCATCATATTGCCATACCCATAGCCCATGACCTGCAGATGAGTTGAAAGAGAAAAAACCCACAAGTTATCTCCAAGGAAAAAATTTTCTTGAACAATTTTTTTCTTCGAGCTGAGTTACATGAGAAAGTGGTATTTGTTTTTAATTATCTGGCATGTCTTTTGAAAAAGGCCCTAAAAACATGTGTGTTTTGCCTTGGGATCTGGAGTTTTAGAAGGGGATTTCTTTGGCCTTAAGGACAGCATGCAAGAATCATTTCATCTAACATTCCCCTAACAGACTGGCTAGTTTAAATTAGTAGCTCAGGCTCTTTCTGTAATCAGCAGAGAAAACAAGACTACATTAGAAAGTCCTTTATTTCAGTGATAGTTGACATGTTAAAATGAAAGAACTCCATTGACTGCACAAGGGTGTATTTATTACTAACCAGCTATCACCAAACTAGTTTCATCTGGACAAGGATAGAGGAGACTTAAATCTTCCTGTGTGAATCTTATTCACCATGTCTACAGAACTAATGAAGTAACAGTATCAGCAAAGTCAAGAGCGTGGAAGCTGGGGAACAAAGAATGGAAGAAATTCTAAGCCTTACTCAAAACCTTTTTATGGTTGTTTATTGTGCTGATAACTAAATAAAGACTAGGTTATCATTATTAATATGAGAAAATTACATTCTTGTTAAAAGAGACAAAAATTTGCCTTCTGAAATAGAACTATAGAGATTGCAGTCCTGAAAGACGTAAAATAGTGTGATTGATGTTTTTAAGGTTAAAGACAAGGAATGATTCTCCCATGATAAGAAGCTTTAAAAGGATGGTCACTGTATGTCAGAAATCAGAAAAAAAGGGCAAAAGTCTAATTTAAAAGTAAGCCACATCTCAGAAAGTCTTTTACATCTTGATAAATAAACCCAGCATTGAACACTTGAAAAATGAATACAGTATTTAAGCCAATTCAGCAAATTATTTTGTTCTTGTACTCCCAATATGAGTACATCGACAAACTGATGTCTTTATTGATGCCTTGTCTTCATGAAGCCCATATCTGGGGCTAAACTGAAGCAGTCTGCTCTCTCACCTAGTGACCCTTCCATAGCTGAGAAAGGGAATCAGGATGAGGAGGGAAGCCCCATGGGCTAAAATATAAACAGATTTGATGAAATAACAAAACCAATATGAACACCAACATAAATTATGTAAGCTTATACTCAGCCTAGTCCTTGGGAGTAGCAGAGAGACCTGCTGAAGCCCCAGGAAAGAGAACCCTCAGCATCCCTCCCCCCTTCACAATGCACACAACACAAGTGGTATGGGATGCACCTGTCAGTCAACTTGGATCAGCTGCCCTGACTACGAGTACAGAGATGGGCCACAAAGGTCATCAGAAGGCTGGAGCACTTCTCTTATGAAGACAGGCTGAAAGAGATAGAGTTTTTCAGCCTGTAGAAGGCTTCAGGGGGACCTTGTAGCAGCCTTCCAGTACTCGAAGGGTCCTACAGGAAAGCTGGGGAGGGACTTGTTGAAAGGACATATAGTGACAGGACAAGAGGGAACTGTTTTGAACTGAAAGAGGATAGATTCAGATTAGATATAAAGAGGAAATTCTTCACTGTGAGGGTTGTGAGACACTGGAACAGATTGTCCAAGGAAGCTGTAGCTACTTCCTCCCTGCAAGTGTTCAAGGCCAGGTTGGATGGGGCTTTGAGCAACCTGGTCTACTGGGAGGTGTCCCTGCCCATGGCAGGGGGGTTGAAACGAGATGATCTTTAAGGTCCCTTCCAACCCAGACTCTTCTGTGAATCTATGACTTAGGCTCCCAGCTGACATGGGGCTATTAATGGCAGGCCTTCTATGCCTAGTCTATGATTCTATCCCAGTGAAACCAGGACATGTCTATATTTTTATTCTTGAGAGCAAAAACTGGAAGCCCCATGCGGAGAACGACCTACATCAAAACTTGTTTTATAAATATCCTGACTCAGGTTTTCAAAAGTGTCGTACTTCCACTTATACTTTCTTGACTGAAGGAACAAAAATTGCCTCACTCTTAGAGAATATAGCTTTGCATGTGTTAAAGCACCTACTGTTAAAGCAGAAGTAGGCACTTCTGGCTTCCGAGGGCTCAAGCAAATGTCTTTCCATCTGCTTTTGGTTGTTACCACTTCTTGAAGTTTGCTCTGGCCCTCTGGTGGCGGTGTCTACCTTTGTAGGTGTCTACCTTTGTAGCAGAAGTGAGAGAAGGGAAGGTGTATATGTCAACCACCTCCTCCCCCTCATATTTATGCATCTCAGGAGTTTTACCTGAACTGAAGCCACTGCAGCACTCACCCTGCTGACACTGCTCTGGTGGCTACACCTCAGATACAGTGGCAGTGGGGGAGAGCTGCAGGCAATGACTCCCTGGAATTAAGCCCACTGTGGCACTTCTGCCCTGAGAACTGGGCTCCCCAGCACTGAGGCAACACAAAAGAGTGTCCTGAACACAGGACACTGTGGAAACAAAATATGCAGCCTTATTCACAGCTGGAAAAACTCATCTTTAAGCAGCATTTAACAATAGCTGGAAAAAGGCAGACAGACATGTATTAAAATGACATAAGATTGTTATTAAACTACACCATGGTGGTTAGGAAATGTTATGGTGTTTATGCCTTATGACTCACACACAAACATTACAGAACATGTAAACATTAAGGATCTGGAATTTATGTGCCATACATAAATAATCATTTTGGGTGCCAAATGTAAAACTCGATTGCTTTTCAGGAGTGAATACAAAAACAGCCTGAAGAGTATTAACCTGAACCTCAGCACTTCCTTCAATGCCACGTGAAGTCCAGAGAATCTTCTACTTGGATTTATACAGATTTGGACTTTTATTTATTTCTTCTATGTTAAAGCTGCAGCCTTAGGGAGAGTGTGTCAGCGTTGCACACTGTGCCCTTGGTTTAATAAATAGTACTGGGGATTAGCATTCTCCTAATTGTGTTTCTGTTCGTAAATTACTTCGTTGACTGATTAATGGCATGTTAAACTCTATTACCTGTAATTTTGAAGGGATTACATATAAAATGGCTTCTTTTGGAACTGACATTTTTTAATGCTGTCAAGGGTACTAGCACCAAAGCCTTGAGATCTCTGGTACTTATAATATATACTTGATTGATACTAAGAAGCTATTTAGATGAGCTCATATGTTAAGGCATCTTGATTTCAAAGAAGAAAACACATAAAAAATTAATCAGTATGGAGGCACCTTCACGGAGCTGACGTTTTGGCAGATCTGTATGTTTTTGATAAAGTTAAGTGCGTGAATCCTAAGATAGCCTTACACTTAATTTTCTACTTGTAAAGAGCACTTACCAATGGCAGAAAACAGACACATGATTAGAAGTATGAGGATACACCAAAGGACATCAGCATTCATCTGTCTTTCAAGCTTACTGCGTTTGTAACGGGGTCCATTATTATTTAACAAAGCTTTGGTCTCGTGCCCTGCAGAAGCAATTGCGTTAAATGATGTCATATAGATTTTTGTTATTATTTTAAAGAAACTACAAAAAGGTAGTGTACATCATCAGACAGAAAAACATATTTTACCTGCATAGATTACTATTCCTGCGACCTCTTCAGTATTTCTAATGGTACATCCACGTAACAAAAGATTTTCTTTGAACAGTCCATCCTTTTTTCCACTTTTATGTACACTGCAGAAAATTTAAAAGCAGAACAAAGCACAGCATGTCAAAACATTAAGCTTGTTACATTATACTATTCTGTAATATAGTAAGCCCAGGAAACATCAAAGTTTGCAAAGATTTTTTCCTCTTTCACCTGATGGTGAAACATTTCCTTAGATCTTTCTCCTGGGAAGACTCTCTGGCAGACTGAAAATTGAAAACACCTATCCAAGAATTCCAGATATGCAGCAGCCCATCTGGAGCACTACCAGTTGCTGTTGGATGTACAAATATTATGGATAAATGCTCACTACAGACATGCAGACAAAATCTACAGTATGTGTGCAGACTATCAATGCCTTGAAAATGCATTGTACTGTCTACATATGTGCAACTGACTCTACAATCACAGTTAATACAGTCCACCTAAGGGCAGCTGTGTAATACATATGATTAACCTGCTATTTACATGTTCTTATCACAGAAATCTTAGAAATAAATACAGTGAAATTGAGCTTCAGAAGCAGTGACAATAAGGAAGATGTGAGAGGGATAATATTCTTCAGTTCGGTGAAAAGGAAAGGCAAAAAATTCCATGTGTTCACCAGTGAGAACAGGAGTAATTCCTTTCAGAAGTACCTCACTGATTCTTTAAGAAACATGAAATGGTCAGTGCTCTGATGATTCTTGTTGACCGTCACCAAAACACATGAAAAAATGGAACAAAGTCATGTTTCTACAATTTATCTCCTGATGGACTGACTCAAATTTCAGCTGACAGAGAAAACTTATGGGAAAAAAACTTATGAGAAACGTCACCAGGAAAATGCTAAACAATAATAACAACAATTAAAAAATAGCAATAGAATGTTTTACTAGGTAAAAGGACAAACCAAATAATAATTTGAAGCCTTTTCTAATGAAAAAAAATTATATCACAAACTGGTGTTTGAGAAGATTAAAGCAAAGTATGAATTGCTTAAATGTTCTGTGTACACTTTCAGAGCATCTAAACCCCCAAAACTCCAGAGTCTAAGAAACAGACATAAAACTAGTTCAAGAGAATTCTTGGACTGCATTATGCGATAATAAAATTAACATTGTACTCTTACAACGTTGAATTCTATTGCTACCTGAATTTAAGCATTTAAAATCCTCTGTCCCTTGAAACCTACAAGCTGGCTTAAAACTGTGTCTTTCATAAAAATGTGGAGTTCTTTTTATTTGCTTATTTCCTAAGCCTTTACACCTGGGTTATAGCTTCTTGCTTTTCTCTGTTATATTTTTCTAAATGAGGACCAAAATTCTAATTTTAGCACATGCTTCTAGGATCTCAGGCCTGGAGAACTATATCAAATATCCTCAGATCTGCAAGACGAAGAGGTTCACACTCCTGAACCCTTTGTACTCTTTCCCAGCCTAGCAGCACTACTTGCAGATTATGCTGCTATGCTGGCTGTGCTATGTAGTCTCTAGTTGATGAATTTAGTGAGTAGAATGTAATCATAAATAAAATATATACATTCATACATATATATATACAGACAGATACATATATAAAGTCCTTTTTTTAGTTCAGCATAATATATTATATCCACTCCCTGCTCAAAAATATAAACTAAAAGAACTGGTGTTTCAACAGGTATGTTTAGCTTTTCACTGTAAGGATGGAGAAAAAGTGATGGGTTTGACAGATGAGGTGGCTGCAGCACTGATAACATCTGACTCGAGACCAGAAACACACGGAGAAAGGAAAAAAGTACATAATATCAAGGTTATGATTCTGATACAAAAATGAAGTGTTGTTTTTTCACTGGGTGAGAAGTTCCCCTGCTCAGACCATTCTTTCTGCTGCCCTCAGATACAAGAACAGAGCTTTTGCTTTTGTCCTCTTCAAACCCCCTTAGCCCACTGCCTCAGCTTTTGCCACAGGAGCTTCAAAAACTGAGGGCTGCCCAAAATCTCTCTTGTGATATGCAAATAGGTGTAAGCACTGATTGCCAGCTGGAAAATTACATAAATTTGGCTGGGCTTACAGTATGGGAAATAATTTCTTAATGGTTCCATATTTTAAAAATTACAGTGCTACCTGGATTCTGGCATTCCTCTGCTTTTTAAGGCTGAATTCTACATTAACCTTTCTCATAAATCATGGGGATATTAGCCTGAAATTCCAATAATGTCTCCAAATGATAGTTATGATACCTGTTAATAAATGAGATGAGTAGTAATTACTCTGGCTTATGATTTTATAACCTTCATCAATTCTTAACACCTGACAGTAACAGTGGACTGTGACAAGTATATTGTACATGGCAATCTTCATATACAATTACTTGTATACATGTTCTACACAATTATATTCTTGTTCTTACTATCTTAGCTTGTACATTTGAACGTGCTTCATAACAACGCTGCAACATCTAAAGCTAAACTGTAGATGTCAAGACCCCAATCTACTGATCTCACCCACACTATGCCTTCCCAACACAACTAATCTTATCCTTACAAGTGTGTGGCACTGCTTTTTACTTTGGCTTATCCAAACGAGGTCAGTCAACTCACCTGTTGCTCACCACACCCTTAGAAAACATGGCTGAAATAAAAATCTGTGAGAAAGAAGATGGCAGTGGCTGGAGGAAACTCTATTTCCTTTCTTTTTCTTTCCCTTTTTTCTTATTTTTCCTGGAGAACAAGCAAGGTGTCTGAGGACTGGAGGAAAAGCCAATGTCACTCCAGTCTTTAAGAAAGGAAAGAAGACAAGACATAGAGCTCAGAGGGTTGGCATTAGTGGTGTAGAGTATAGTTAGAGGCCAGTAACAAGTGGTGTTCCCAGGGGTCACTACTGGGTTCAGTCCTGCTCAATATATTCACCTGGATGAAGGGACAGTGTGTACCCTCAGCAAGTCTGCTGATGACACAAACCTGGGAGGGGTGGCTGACACACCAGAGGGCTGTGCTGCCATCCAGTGTGACCTGGACAGGCTGGAGAACTGAGCAGAGAGGGATCTAATGGGCTTCAACAAGGGCATTTGTAGGGTCCTGCACCTAGGAAGGAATAACCCCATGCACCAGTACAGGTTAGGGGCTGGCCTCCTAGAAAGCAGCTCTGTAGAAAAAGGACTCTTGGGAATCCTGGGGGACACCAGGATGACCATGAGACAGCAGTGTGCCCTTGTGGCCAAGAAGGCCAATAGCATCTCCAGGGTGCATCAAGAAAATGTGGCAAGCAGGTCGAGTGAAGTTCTCCTCCCTCTACTCTTCCCTGGTGAGGCCCCTTCTGCAATACTGCATCCAGTTCTGGGCTCCCCAGTTCATGAAGGACAAGGAACTACTGTAGAGAGTCCAGTGCAGAGCAACTGAGATCATTAGGGGACAGGAGCATCTACCATATGAGGAAAGGCTGAGGGAACTGGGTCTGTTCAGCCTTGAGAAGACTGAGGGGGGAATCTCATCAAGGCTTATAAAAAATCTCAAAGATGTGTGTCAGGGGGGTGGGAGCAGACCCTTTTCAGTGGTGTCCAGTGACAGGGCAAAGGGCAATAGTCACAAACTGGAACATGGGAGGTTCAAATGAAACACAAGGAAAAAAAAAATTACTGTAAGGGTAGCAGAGCATTGGATCAGGATGCCCTGGGAGATGATGGAGTCTCTGTCTCTGTAGACATTCAAAACCTGACTGGATACCATCCCGAGCAACCTACTCTAGGTGAATCTGCTATGGCAGGGGGGTTGGACTAGGTGATCTCCAGAGGTCCTTTCCCATCCCTAGCATTCTGTGATTTCTTGTCTGCACTCACTCCCAGTGACTTTTTAACAGAACACATATGTAAGGCAACAGGGCATTGATGATAAAAGAATCAAAAAAGGACGCCCATAAAGGTCTGGATTAAAAAATATCGAAAATTAGAGTTAGATAAAACCTGCCAAGGCTGTAACGTTATGTCCTGGTGGAGAGATGGCTTAGATCCCATTTCTAGCCCTGCAGAGTTCTAAACCTTAAGCTTGTTAGAAAGGCTGAACAGTCTGTTTTTTCCCCTTTTTGGATTTAGGCCAGTATAACTCTGGAGTCAAAGAAGGAAACTTTTCTCTGTCAGTATTGCAAACAGTGGCTGGCTGAAGCAGCTCAGATGCCTGGAATGAGAAGCCTAGTCCATGAGGAATGCACTGGTGTGGTGCAAGTGCAATGCTTTTTTTCTCTGCAATTTCTCACATGGATGACACTGCAAATATGCAGTATCTAAACATCTAAAATAGATTAATTAGGAGAAATGGGGTGGAGCAGATGCTGTTAGCTATGACTTTGCTACAGCACTATGAAAATGTTCTTGTAGAAATAAGACTCCTGGTTTAATACAGAAATGCAGAATTAAGTCAGATGGTAGCTTGTGTCAGCCTTCTATTATATTTTTCCTTATTATGTGTTTACCAGTATTAAATAACAAGGTGACATATAAAACCATATTAAAAAGGGAGTATGTTTTTTTCACTCTCTGGTTTCTCAAACGTCTTTAAAAGCAAATGGCAGAGCTGGCATTACTTTCCAAGGCTTGACACTCCCAAAGAAAATATGCAACAATCTTAAATATAGTCTCAGTGCACATCATCAGTCAGAATCCTCCTGACTCTGAACTACAATGAAATGTAGTCTAGCTTTGTCTTCCAGGGGAGGTGGTGTTGCTATAGCACATTAAAGAGACAGCACTGAATAGATTATACATTTTTGCTTAAAAGAAAGTTGTTATATTTTATAATAATTTTTGTTTTTTATCTTATGACAAGCTTTGAAACAGAAACACACACATGTATTCATATTATTATTGTAATTTCTTTCTATACTTATTTTTTATGACATTTTCTGTTCTCATCTGATAATAAAATTTTACTTTCAGAGGAAAGCTGAAAAGCCAGAATTCCAAATGCTACTTTTCCTTTTCCCTTGCCCATATACTCACAAAAAGCTATAAACAAGATATTAAAGCAATTTTGTTGTTTTTGGAGTCCGGAATGGGATTTCTGAACGTTTGCCATGCATATTGCCTTTCATCTACTTAGACCAGTACAGATTGGAGGCATGTTGGATTTTATTCTATTCTTACACAGAAGACTTCTTAGCGGGGAAACAAAAATAAGGCTCTATGCTTGGGATGTCTGAGGATGCAGAACTTCAAAGCAATATTAAATCAAGAACCTGAGTTGAATTGGTAGTCTGCCTGTCCACCTGCACACCCAGAGTGTGCTTATTGCAGGTTGTGTTAATGTAACTGAAAAATTCTTATGTAGTAATGTGTACACCACACATTTGCAGATATAAGATCGGATCAGGCATTTTTACATATTTTGTAAATATTTTAAACTGCTTACAACACACAGAAACACAAATATTTCTATTCCTGGAAAGATTTGTCAGCACAGACATTAGACCAAAGGATCTCTTAGTATTTTCAAAAGATAAAGAAAACTTATTCAAAACTTGAAATCTACTAAATAGTCAAAACTTCAAGCACACTTCGACAGCCTTTACATATGGATCTCTTGAAAGTCTACTATTTTCTAGCATCCCTGTGTATATATCTCAGTGATATTTCTTCTCAGTTGAGGTATTATCAGCTGGGAGCTACGTGAACTTTTCTTTCAGGCACTGACTACTGGTAATGTTCTGAATAAGACTTAAGATCTGAGTTTGACATGGCAACGACATGTTTCAATTCAGATGTGCTAACTACTCTTTATCTTGCTAATGTATGATCTGAAAGAGATCCATTATTTCACTATACCAATGAAGGAAATTGAAAATGAGGGGGGAAAAAAGCTTTATCCCTAGATAAATCAGGAGACTGAGAGTTTCTTTATTGAGGAGTTGGTCTCTGCTCTTTACTTCAAACATCCTATGGTCCTTTAGTTGTAAATCTCTTGCAGCACAGCTGCAGCACAGCTGCAAGACCTGCAATACCTGGAAATTGCCTGATGCTTTCTGACAGGTTCAAAACTGTTATCTTTGCTTTCTGCTGTGTCAAAATACATTCACATAATTTTTGAAAGATTAAAATATAAATATTATATAGAATACATATTGAACAACAGTCTTTCAAAAGATACTGCCATGTTTTTTTGCTACCTAATTCCAGTGGTTCGGTAACTTACATGCAACAAACGTTTTTCACATGTTGTACATAAGTAAATATACAAAGAAAGACAAATATATGCATGCTTTCTACAGTATTCAACCTCTGCTCCATATTTTTGGGATTTCGATTTTAGCACATGAACTGTGCTAGAAAAGCTGTCAAACTTTCAATTTCCATATCTGGAAATGTAATTTCTTCAGTAGATCAGGCTCTCTCTTAATGTAGGCAGTTACACACCTTCATGCAGTAATGTCTCATACTAACCTCTTCTCTTTAAATACACTGTAGGGCTTTGTGCTGTTAAATAAAGGAACACATTTTCCCACACTACAACTTGATGTAGTTTCAAAAAATCTATTCTGATTTAAATCAATTGACAGTACATCCTCCACAATCTGTGACATATGAAAATTGTGAGGTGGTAAATAGCATCACAATAAAAAAGGTCCCCAAGCTCCAACAACTTGCCTTGAGCCATTTACACAATTCAGTTCTGCTTATCACTCCTAATCAATATGGGTAATAAATCAGTAAACTCTAAACAGAATTAGTGTCTGTTTAACTCGCTTCATTAAAAAGTAGACACAAATCAAATATCTGCAGCTCTCACTCTCCACATGGTCATAGGCTGTAGAAAAAAAGTCACACAAGAGTGCATCTCCTAAGGTCACCACTATTGGCATGCTCACACATTACAGTCCTAGCTGTATTGGAAACTAAGTGCTTTGCACCTACCAAAATATTTGCTTCTGAGCAGGACTGATTGGCAAGAGATAAACACTTTTATTAATGCAGTTTTGTTTGTTTAGAATTAAGTCATGTGGTAAGAGGTGATTCTGCCTTGTAAGGTACAAACACACCCATTCCATGAGCCTATTGTTTTACTTTGCCTAAATAAGATGAAAGGAATACTGCAATAGCTGGAGAAATACTAGTTTTGTCTTACGAATTTCCTCATTGACACTTACAGTAAAAGAAATACCAAAAAGACCCATCTTCATAAAAACAGTGTACAACAGATTGTGTTTGTTGGGTCTCTTGGACTGGTTTTCTATTTCCTCCCATCTACAGATGGGCTTTGGTGACCCATGGAGGGAAGGAAAGGGAAAAGAGCATCTGTAACTGCACTGCTTCATGCATTCCTTTATGGAGTGTAAAATAATCAAAACTAACAACTAAATCCATCCTAAAGAATGGAAACATGAGGGTCCTATCTCACCTTGAAGTGAGGACCCTCTAAAAGAGCCTTAAATATGCAGCTCTATTTAGATGTGCTGATAATGCCACTTAACACAGTCCTAAACAAACCAGCATTTATTTTATTCATTATTAGTAAAAGGGAGTATTTAGTGAAGGATATTATAGGAAATACTCACATGTAACCTCGAAACCTACTTAAGTCATTGTTTGGCTTCTCACATTCAATGACGCTGGTGAACTTCAAGGGGTCAAATTCCGAGTCCTGAAATAATAAAAGTGTTAGTTACTCAGGGCAAAGACTTGCAAATTATAGCCAAAATCACTTTCTTTTCTAGCTTTCATAATATATTAAAAGTCTGTTTTTTCAAAGTAAGCAAATGAATGACACTGACCACTGGCACTTAAAATCAAGGGGACCTGGGCACCAAAATTCTTTCCATGCCTTTCAAAATATCCCTTACATGATTTTTTTGTTGTTGTTCTGGAAGTAGAAAAACACGAATTTCTAAAAGCATTAGATAAAAGATACTAAACCCAGACATCAAATGAATTTGTGTTGGAGTGGAAAAATGAAATTTACCTGGGAAGTCTCAAAATATTCAATAGTATCACTACACTTAGTTCAGTGAAGTTACTGAAAATCTAGGACAACATAAGCCAGTATACTGCCAATTATGAGAAAGCTAATATGAGCTTTTGAAATATTAGCAAGAATCCTTAATTACTTTATGCCAACACATATAAATTGATCTACTACAGTAAATTACACACACACAGCAGAATAATTTTTTCCTAATTAACAGTTAAAAACCTTCCTGATTCTCCATCTCATTAGTGTGAGGCTGGTATTTTTGCTGACTATATATATCTACCTGTAGTCAGCAGCTTGTTTTGTCTGAGGAAAAACAACCTCTCATAGCAAAATTACTTAATATTGTTAAATAAAAATCAAAGTTCTCCCTTCTTTGCCAGACAAAGAAGCTATGCAGTGAAATCAGAGATACCAGGTCCTGGTACTGCTGAGAAAGCTGTTTGTCTGCATCAATGAGGACTACCTTTAGAAAACTGCTTTGCACACCACTTGAATGAAAGAACCAATGTAAATTACCATATTATTAACATTCAAGAGTGATAACACTGCAAACATTATGTTTTATAATGTTTTTTCTGAGCTGCCATAGACACCAACCACTACTTTTTAGAACACCCTATGGGAACAGCTGATTAGGAATCAGTAACAAAACGACAGGCACAGACTTACTGAAAGCTTGTCTGAAACACACAGATGGATGGTTTTTTTGCTGTCTCTACTCAGATGAGATGAATGAAACTACATTTTAAAGAAGAGAAAAAAGAAACTGGAAGCTATGTCAGCATCACCACCAGTGCCCTGCTTAATTTTTCTGCCAGTTAAAACTGGAAGGAAAATAGACTTACAGTATATAGGAGACTTCAAATTACTCACGCCCAACACTTTTGGAAATCTTCTTGGTATTTTCAATTAACAAGAGAGGTTTAAGAGAACTGTGAAGATGGGTTGCCACTTAGAGGCAGCTACGGCCCATTGGAGGAAATAATCACTTTTATATGCAGGATTCAGCTCGTGAAAAATGGGGTGGGGATTAGGGTGGGGGTGCGAAGAACTGAAATCAGAGGACAGCTCTGGGCAAACATTGCTATGCTAAGAATCAGAGTCCCTGAATTATGTCAAAGTTGGCAGCCAAACACCTGTGCCTTAGCAAGAAATCCAGATGATCTTCTCAGCACCCAATAGTATTGTTATTTAAGGTCACTAGATATTTCTCGAGGTCATCCTTAACTTTCTAAGTGACTGAAATTTGATGCTGGGAGTGCTTCAAAGTACCTAGTTCTACAGAGGCACCTAAGACATCATTAGGCTGTAGAATGGGACAGATACTGTAAAGCCACAAGTTCACTCTCTTTGACCCTCCTTCCTCAGCAGCTTACTTCAGACCAGCACAGACACTAGCAGTCACAAGGAAGGAATCACTGGAGAGCACATATATCACAAAGCTGTCAGCCCTTGACATCTGAAATATCTTATTGCAGTTCAATTATTGTACATTTTACTTATGTCCTTGCCTCCAGCAGGCAAAAGTTCACGTAACAGAAACACTACACTAGCAATCAGTGCTACCTGGTAGCTGGCTTCACTTCAGCTTGTTGGAGAAGGTTAAGCTCTCCAAAGTTTCATCAAAAATTTTTGTGCTGGGAAAGCCTGTGTTGCCTATGTAACACCTGCTCTGCTGCCCCAGAACATGATAAACTTTTCCCTCCTTGCCCTGGTATACTCCTTGGCAGGAAAAAAATAATTGTAGAGGAAAAATAATCTAAAAACATTGCTAAAGGTGTTTCAGTAATCTACTGTCTGCCTGCCTAAGTACTGTGTTAAAGAAGAGTCACTGCTGTAGCTTAAATCACATTTGTAAATTGGAAGGAAAAGAACAGATTAGAAAGAGAAATATTTCTTGTCTTTTTATTTTAACATACTATATATAATACAGTTAATTGAGCACAAATTTTTGTTCTGTAAAAAAAAAGAGAAATCTTAACATCCTTGATGAATACCCCTTAGGGAAACCAAGAGACACCTATTAACAAAACCCAATGCAATCAAATGCAGGATTTCTATGACTGCGGAACTCAGCAGAGAGAGCAGGGTTTCAGTGCTCTACAGATGCAATAACTTCTGGAGCAATTGGAAATTGTCAGAGTGAAGTTTCTTTCTGCTAAAAAAGCCTGACAGCAAAGCCAGCAACCTGACAAATGAGAAGAAAAAAATCTACTTAAAATCTAGAGCTAGAGTCTTAAGAAAAAAGAAAGATCTTTTAAAGATAAGAGGGACTAAACCTACCTACTTCACTACCATGCAGCTCAGCCTTTTTCCCTTATCTGTTTGTTGGATTCTTTTAATTTATGGCTCAGTTTTGGAACTAAAAGTCCTTTATCGGTAAATCTAACCGTCTATGTATTTATGTTCTGTTAAAATTAACTTGAAATATGTGATTATGGTCTTTAACCAGATAATATCTGGGAGGAGAGAAAATTCAATTAGAATAGTAGTTTACGTAAGGTAAAAAAGCTGCTGAATTCTGATTTATGGCAAAAGTTATTTCATTTTATTAATAAATCAAACAGCTCAGTCTCCTCCCTGTAAAATGGAAGGGTAGATAAACACTGATGACACTGTTTTGATGTGAAAATGCCTTTTGGTAAGTGAATGAACAAAAAAGTTAAACACTGCAACACTGCTTGTGTGTGACTGCTTTCAGTGCTTATAAAGAAGAACAAAGTTAACATAAGATTTCACAATGATCAAAGTTTTGTTCCTTTTTATGATGATACCCACACTTCAGCATCAAATGAAACATAAACTTTTATGATGTTCTCATGTATTAACATCTAAGAGAAGCTGCAGCTAGATGGAAGTTAAAGCCAAAATTCCAATGAAAAATAAAATTACTTAAATTTTCTCTTACACTGAATTTCTGCATCCCTGTCATGGTGAAAACTAGAAATTCCCTAGACTTTTGTGCAACAATTATTTCATGCTCCTGATTTTTCAGTCTTCCTTCTTACTTACAGAACTGCTGGGCATTAAAGCTGTCCCAGTCTCAAGAGGGATGAAAAGCTCCATGTCTGGACAGAACAGACTAAAATATGAATTGTGGTTTTAAAGTGCCTAATTTCCCTAAAAACTTGTGTTCTGTGTCTTCCCAGGATAAATCAACAAGACTCGGTCACTCACAAACAAGCTTGAAACATTTTTTTCTCTTTTGGAGGTATAAAATGATGTCATTTTTATTCTATGGTACCTCCGTGTGTCTCCAAAACTTTTGCCTTGAGCAGTGCTGATTTGAACAACTGACTTTATGGTTCACACAAAGCTGAGAGAGATTCACTGATTGCAAGTTCCCTAGAGTATTTCACAAGCCTGTTGGATGGAAAAGACCAGGGCTAAATTCTCTTCTTATTAGTCAGATTTTTCAGTTAAATAACCTGTTCTTCCTTTCCTACAATGTAAATTTTAAATACCATAACTAATTATAAGAATTAATCCCTGTACAATATAGGTAAGGCAAAATACCTTGCTTATCCTTAAGGGAGAGTTCTTACTACCAGGCAGTGCTTAATTGGAACACATAATGGTCATTGTTAGGACGTGAGGGAAAAACATACTTGAAAGGATACATGAAGGTTACTTGGAGAAAAAAGAAATCTAAAAGAAGGGCCAGGAATGATTATAATAGTTTCAGTGAGTGCTGAGTTTGAAAAAAGCCAATACAAGTACCATTTGTGTCAAAGTCTAAGCAAAACCAAGTACTTTAAGAGAAAGGAAAAAAAAAAAAAGCCAGAAGAACTCAAAAGTTTTGACTCCTGCATTAACATTCTAAGGCAGCACACAATCATATTCCCACTTGTCCTCTCTCCCTCCAGGAGAATCAATCTTGAATTCTCTTTGAAAGAGCTACAGAAGAATCATAGAATCATAGCATGGTAGGGGTTGGAAGTAACCTCTGGAGATCACTGAGTCCAACCCCCTTGCCAAAGCAGGATCACCTAGGGCAGATTACAGAGAAACACATCCAGAGAGGTCTTGAAAGTCTCTAGAGGAGACTCCACAACTGCCCTGGGCAGCCTGGTCCAGTACTCTGACACCCTTATAGTAAAAAAAGATTTTCCTCATATTATGGTGGAACTTCCTGTGTTCCTGTTTGTGTCTGTTGCCCCTCGTCCCATCACAGGGCACCACTGAAAAGAGACTGCCCTCTTCTTCTTGACACCCGCCCTTCAGATATTTATAAACATTTATAACATCCCCTTTCAGTCTTTTCTTCCTCAGGCTGAACAGATGCAGCTCTCAGTCTTTCCCATCAGATGTTGCAGTGTCCTGATCTTCCTCATAGCCCTCCTTTGGGACTCTCTCTACTACATACCTGTTCCTCTTGAACTGAGGAGCCCAAAACTGGAGACAATACTCCAGATGTGGTCTCATTAGGGCAGAGCAGAGGGGAAGAAGAACCTCCCTCAGCCTTCTGGACACACTCTTCTTAAGGTACCTCAGGATAGCAACAGCCTTCTTGGCCACAAGGGCACATTGCTGTCCCAAAGACACTGTCAGAGACAGATGATACTTTGGAGTTTAAAAATGCAGATTTGGCTTCTACGGAGCTGAAAAAAGAAATGAATCTTTGTTTCACTTTCTTTTAAGTAAATGGGAATAATTGAAACCCCTCTGCCCATGCTACTGTGCCCAGACTTGTGCCCAGGTGGCCAAGAAAGCCAACAGCATCCTAGCTTGTATCAGAAATAGTGTGGCCAGCCAGACTAGGGAAGTGATTGTACCCCTTTACTCATCACTGTTGAGGTCCCAAGTCACAAACGGTGTTGGGTCCCTCACTACAAGAAGGACCTTGAGGTTCTGAAGAATGCCCAAAGAATGTCAGTGAAGCTGGTGAAGGGTCTGGAGCACAAAACATACAAAACACAAACATACACAGAAGAAAGTATAATGGAAAGGTATCATCTTTAAAATATTCTCTAAAATAACCCCGTCCCTTATCTCTCAGGTGATTATTGACATTATCACTCTGAAAAACATATATCCTAAAAAGGCAAACTGTAAAGAAGACAAAAATGTTATGATGCCTCTTTTACAGAGCAGGAAACCAACAGGTAGATAAATTAAGGAAACTGTAAAGGTCTCTCTCAAAAAAAAGGAGACTGAATTTAGCTCTCTCCAACATGACTTTGAAGCTCCATCTGAAATCACTCGGAATCTATACAGTGAAATGCCAACCTTTCTGACTCTGCTGGCAACCTCACAAAATTGTCATAGCTTCAGAAGCAAAACACACTGCTCTGCCAAATGAGTTAGTTTGACAATTACACAGTATTCAAACAACATATTTCCCTTCATTAAATGCATGTTGTATGGATGATTTAATAGGCTGCTAGCGATATTAATAATGCATAGTTATTAAAATGTTTTCCTTTATTCATCTGCCCTATTTTACTGCTGCAGAAAACAGTTTAATGTTCCTTCCTTCCAATAGAACAGCCTGAGTTCCTCAGGATGCCCTTGGGTGACAGTGACAGCTACTTGCTTATCACATTGTGTTTACTGCCTATGCTGGGGATCTTATCTCAACTTCTCCCGGCAGTGCATTTGCTGTGTGAGGGCTCTGGGATTTGTTTTGGTGTCTGTGTCTTGGGGAAAGACAAAGGAAGAAATGGAGTCATGGGGATAACTCAAGGGAAATATTTAATAGACAACAATGAGCCTCAGCCAGAAAAGTAGCTTTCCCGTTTAAAAGCTTTTAAGTGCAACAAGAACTCATCCCCCTAATGCATTGGTCCATCTTATTATTGCTTTATGTAGTAGTACTTTGCATTTACCATATAAAATTAATTTGACCTTTTATTAATGTGCAACTGGAATTACATATTGATTTTATGTATTCAAAGCATGCAGAGTGCTTATATACTAAAAGAGTGAAATGTTTTAATGTCTAAACCACATTAGTCTCTCTGGCAGAATTTATCTCTGCCTCTAATTCACAAGAAAATGAAGAAACAGTTTGATCTATGCTATGTAGGAACTAAACAGATCCAGCTGTACATATCTTTGTTTTCCACATTGACAGCTATACTATAATTGGTTTTTTTTCAATTTCAATACTTTTGTTTAAATGGAACAGAGATGTTCAGTATTCAGAAACAATGGAACAGCTGAGCGAGCCAAATACATGTTAGGGGCATGACCTTCCTCTGGCTGATCTAAGCAAAAGATTTCTCCTTTGTAAAAATTATTTGGAGGGAACAGAGCAATATCCATCCTGCAGGAAACATAACATGTTATTTGCAATTGAAAACCTCAAGAATTTTACAACAGTGAGCTGAAGAGCCTGCTGTTCCCCAACAATGGGGCAAAAGTATCAAAATAATGCCAACAATGCTGGAAATAGACCCATACAAGTTCTAATGTTCATTGGGATAATGGCCAGTCTTAGCAACACACTGAAAGGTAGAGTGGTGTGAGTGAACCAGTTCATCAAGTATCATAGTGCTGGTGAATGATAAGGGAACTGACTACATCAAGGATGAAATACAGACACAGATCTGGACAGCTAAAAAAGTGCTATCTGCTTGTCCCAAAAGTCAGTCACTGAAATAAATTAGTTCGTAGTCTGTAAGAATTAACCTCAGTATTAGCTCAGCACATCCACTAAACCACAGACCTAGCCTCTCAATGGCTCACAAAACTGTACAACCCACATTGCTCCTCCAGAAGCTTTTCACTTCATGCTCACAGACTTGCTAAGAGGTAAACCTTCTCATTCTCCAGTGCTTTTACCTCCTTCTGGAGAGATTTCTAGCAATCTTTCTGCTGCATTTCTTAATTGCAGGAAGAAGTTTCACTTGGCTAGTGGCAGAAGTACAGCACAGTCCTTTTAATTTAGTAGCACAATATCTCTGATCAGCTTCTGATTGTACCTTGGCCTATTTCTGCTCTAGTCTGGGCTGATGGCCAGTCTGACCTCATGTTGGATGAAATTCTGCCAGAAGAAATGGGAATGGGAAGGACAAAGACCCTTCAACACAAAGAGGGAAATGCCAAGCACCTCTCTTACATCATTTCACAAATATAAAACAGAACACTAGAGTGCTGACAGGAAAGCTGTTGGTAATAAAGGCTTTTCCTCATGAATGGTAAAACCTAACCATAGTGTCAGGGGACAAATAACATGCCAAAGCTTGATAAACTGATCTCAACATGAAGATGGGTAATCTGGAGAAAAGCAGCTTTACTTTGCAAGGCTTTATGTCTAAGAAACATTTCTAGGATGTGAGTGAAACCTGAAAAATACAGCAACTGCACAAGGAACTCAAGAGACTTCAGCCTCTGCCAGATACAGAAGAGCCCAGAGTGGAAAGAAACAGTTCTAATGAAAAGACACCTTTTATTCCAACTACTACAGGGCAGCATTCATATCAGCACTATCAAAGGTTTATGAGCCTTTCCACAAGTGTTTCCAGCACAAGGCAGCTCTTTAACCAAATGAAAACTCTACAAGCTGGACACTGGGCTGTCATTTTCACTTGGAATTGTATCTTGTACTGATGTTCACTATTGCGTGCCTGCCCTACTACTTGCTCCTAGCAAGAAATTAGGAGTGCATCTTCTGTCCTAAATCCCACTTGATTATGTACTTCCCTCATATAGCTCTGTGGATGGGTGGCTGTGAAGATTAAGTCAGTCTGAAGGCAGCAGGACTGTGTTTGACATGCACACGACATGGGGGAAGCTGGAATGGCCGCAGAGCACTTTGAGGAAGAACTTCACTCTCTGGTCTGTCCTCACCTACTTTACCAAACTTCTTTTTCAATCAACATGATAAAGGCTCCAGTAGCAAACTGAAAAATGTTATTTCAAAAACTCAAGGGATCCAAAGACAATTTTAAGACATCATCTGATTACATAGATCTTATGAAAATAAATTCACAACAGCCTTGCCAGTTCCAAAACTGGGCAGCAGACCTTGGAAATGAGTTAAGGGGGACAAACATGTATCACCGAGAGACTGAAGTGTTCTTCTCTGTTCATCAAGACTGAATTATGCTTCAGGCAAGCACAATGGTTAAAAAGTTCCTGTGTGATATTGTCCTCAGTAATCAGCAGCTTTCTGCACTCTAGTGCAGCCTTCCCTCACCAGCTAGCTCCTCCCTTGGGCAGATGTCATCTACCTGGACTCCAGCAAGAACCTTTGATAGATTTCTCCACAGCATTCTTGCCACAAAATATGGGTTTGACTGTTATATGGACAAGGAACTGGCTGGCTGGCTGCATCCAAAGAGTTACAGTCAGTGGCTTGATGTCCAAGTGAAACCCAGTAATGATTGTGTCTCTCAAGGTCCCATACTGGGACCAATACTATTTAACATCTTCACCAATGACACAGACAGTGGGATTGTGTGCACCCTCAGCAAGTTTGCAAATGACACCAAGCTGAGCGGTGCTGTTGATGTGCTTGAGGGAAGGGATGCCATCCAGAGGGACCCTGACAGGCTTAAGGAATGGACTCACGTGAACCTCATGAAGTTCAAGTGAATGTCAAGGGCATGGTCCTGCACCTGGGTCAGGACTATCCCCACTATCAGTACAGATGGGTGGATAAATAGATTGTGAGCAGCCTTGTGAGAAAAGACAGATATGAATATGGCCATGTGCTGGCAATGTGTGCTTGTAGCCCAGAAAGCAAACCATATCCTGGGCTCCGTAACAAGGAGTGTGGCCAGCAGATCAGGGGAAGGAATTCTCCACCTCTATTCTGCTTTGGTGAGACCCTACCTGGAGTACCAAATGGAGCTGCATCCAGCTCTAGGGTCTCCAGTACTAGAAAGACATGGACTTGTATGAGCAGGTTCAGAGGAGGGTCACTAAAATGGTCAGAGGGATGAAGCTCTCCTGTGAAGAAAGGTTGAGAGAGATAAGGTTCAGCCTGGAGGAAGCTCTGAGAAGACCTTAGCAGCCTTTCAATATATAAAAGGGGGCTTATAAGAAAGACAGTGTCTTTTTACCTGCAGTGACAAGACAAGGGGTACCAATTTTAAACTTAGAGTAGATTTAGATTTGGATTTGCTATAAGGATTTATTTTTTACTATAACAGTGGAAAGACACTGGAACAGGTTGCCCACAGAACCTGTGGGTGCCCTATCACTGAAGGTCATAGTCAGATTAGACAGGGCTTTGAGCAACCTGATCTAAAGAAAGATGTCCCTGCCCACAACAGAGGGCTTAGACTAGGTGATCTTTAAAGGTCCCTTCCAATTCAAACCACTCTGTGATTCTTATGTAAAAACTAATTAGTGTAAGAATTGAAGAAATGTGAGATGTGGAAGTGCAACCAATGAGAACAAATGTCAGCAGTAAGAGCAACAAGAAGAACATAATTGAATAAAATAGTTTGTGTAATTTTTCTTCCATGTCATGATCATGATCGGTTACCTATTCTGCAACCTTACAAAGAGATTGCTTCAATATCTTCCTGTGGAGGAGCAGAAGATAATCCGTTTGCTTTTTGCTGCTCAATAGCTGATAGGACCCACCTCTATAGTTAACAGCAGGAAAAAGCCATTTTTATCCCTTCCTATTACATTGCAGCAGCCTGTAAATCAGATCCCTGTGATTTTAGTCAGACATGTCACATTCCTATACAGGTATATGAGTTTGCTTAGCCCTATGGGGACATATTTTTGAATCAGGTATATCAATAAGTGTAGTAAAAATATAACATGCAAAGAAGCTTAAAAAAGTTAAATAGCCTGCCAAACGCTCATGACAATTTATACATGATTTCTAACCATGTTGTATGTCAAACATCAAGTTCTCTTCTTTGAAACCAAAATGCTGTCTTCCACACTTTAATGTAGAACAGTTCATTACTCTGTCATTACGAGAGCTGAATGGGTGAATTAGCATGGCTGTCTAAAAATCTCCACACATTACTGATGTTTTTAATTCCAAATCAAATTGGTTAAACCAAATGAAGTATTACCACCATAGTTTCGTTTGAACAGTGTTCCTCCACTCCTGTACCTTCCAGAATACTGTAGCTTTCTCTCACAAGTACATACACATATGTAGTGTCTGACCACCACAGTCATCGAATCACAGAATCATAGAATCGGCTGGGTTGGAAGGGACCTCAGAGATCATCAAGTCCAACCCTTGATCCACTACCGCTGTGGTTACCAGCCCATGGCACTGAGTGCCACATCCAGTCTCTTTTTAAATATCTCCAGGGACAGAGAATCCACTACTTCCCTGGGCAGCCCATTCCAATGTCTGATCACCCTCTCCATGAAGAAATTCTTTCTAATATCTAACCTAAACCTCCCCTGGCACAACTTGAGACGATGCCCTCTTGTCTTGCTGATAGTTGCCTGGGAAAAGAGACCAACTTCCCCCTGGCTACACCCCCCTTTCAGGTAGCAGAGCTTGAAAGTATGAACCTGGGAACAACCAAGGAATGAAAATTTTCATGAGTTTATTGAAATAACTATTTTGAAACATATGGCCAGACACTTCCCATGTAAGCAACAATTTAATGCAAATTTCTACTGGCCTTTGCGGCATTATCAGTACTAAAATGTGAAAAGGACTTGGAGGGTAGCAGGTACAGAAAAAGAGAAGTGGGATGAGGGTTCAAATCCTGGATGCAGGAGTTCCTCATTCTGTTACTCTGCCTTTTCAGACCACTTCTCCATCAGTGCTTCTAAAGGAAAGTGAGATCATACTATCATCACTGGGGTTACTCATGGCTTAATACTGTGAACCCTCCTGCTCTGGAAAGAAGGCCTTTCCATTCTTTCCTAACCACTGATACTGCCAGCTGTGGTCGTGGTATCAGAGACAAGCAGAGTGTGACATGTTTCCAGCTCAAAAATCTCAGCATCAGGATTTCTGATTAGAAAATCTCATTTCTGAGAACAAGTATGCCACATTATTTTGTGTTTCCAGTTAAGAGGTCAACGTATGGCTAAGGAATAAACAGTTACAGAAATAACCTTTTATTTAAATTATTAAAACAAAATCAGTCTAGGAGATCAGAAAAGTCATGAAAAAAATTAATTAAAAAGTTGGGAAATGTCAAATTGCTTTAAATGTGTATGTGTACTTGTCTATAACGGGAAAGCAGTATAGCATTTTATTTTCTCTGTGAAGCTAAATGATCTTGTTTTCTAGTGCTTTTTCAAAGAAACAGAAGAACTGAGAAGTACATGATTACCAATAAAGAGAACAAAATGTCCCACATCTTTAGAGGTCAGATGCAGCATAAGCACTGACCTAATATATTTCCTGATATACCTTTACCATTGATCCACCAGTGATGGAAAGTAGGAGGTCAATGTCAATGCCAAGACATTAAAAGTTTAAGAGTAATAAATTTAGCCCCTTTAATCTATATTTAAACACAAAACTAAATGATGCCAATGGTAAAAATCAAGTACCCAGCACTCTTAATAACTCAAGTCTTTCCCCTCCCTGCCTTCCCCCCAGCAGTTAGATCAAGATATCCAAAAGCTTCTCTTACAGTTATTCAAATACTTTGTCCCTCTAATGAAGTTCTCTTGACTGTCAAACTTGCAGCCTGGACACCTGCACAATGGAAACTTGAAAGACACGATAACCTTGCTCAAAGCTGACCAAGGAGGAAGTGAAACATCATTCTTGAATTTTTTTATTTTCGACTACTTCTACCACCGAGGCTGAGGCTGCTGGCTAAATGCCATGGTAAAATGGCAGAGTGAAAAATTATTCTCAGCCTTCATTTACTACTTTTATCTCACACAAGAGCTGTCACAGCACTGACTCAGGCACTTCTCTGCATCAGGCCATTCTCCACACAGCTGCTATGCATTTGTTTCTCTGTTAGCATAGACAGCAGTTGCTTCCTCTTTCACTAGACATGTCCACGGTTTCCATACAGGTCATTTCTGAAATAAAGATACCAATATGTGTGTAGAGCTTTTCATAGAGATTCAACCCTCCTCAAAAAAATCTCCTGAATGATCAGGGGATGTCCTCAGACAAAGGTCCTCCTGGGGTGTGACATGTTTGCATTTTGTACTGAAAAACATGTCTTACAAGATTTGTTTCACTAACATTTTCAGCTAAACAGTAAAATGGAAAAAAAGTAGTTTTAATTTAATAATATTCTGGTAGTGTATTGGGAAAAAGCATTGGGTTTTTTTGCTCGTTTGATTATTTTTTTTAACTCTCTTTTCCTTCAGGGAAATCTAATTTTGGCAACGTGTGGGATGGAGCACTAATCTGCTGTTTTAACATGTTTGTATCTGGAATTTTTGAGCCACTTTTCCTATACTTGTGAACCTTCCCAAAATACTGCAAAAAAGAAAATCACAAAGGATAACCTTCCCCCCCCAAAATACTGGAGAGACATTAACTGTTCTTGTGACCTGATTCTACCCCGTTATAGTACTTACAGTCTAACCAACTCCAAGTACGCTAACCAGTTCACATCTATTTGATTATAATAGTGTACAATTCCCACTAATTTCAGGCATATGGTGTAGCTTGAGGGTATCACTGCACAAGGAGTTACAGGGACAGCATATCTATGCCCATTCTTGTGTGGCTTTAAAAGACTCAATCAGTCTCTTAGAGATAAGAAGCTCATATTAAGCAGGTGAATTGAAAACTAGTCTGCCTGAAAATCGTATTGGCTGAACTTCAGCTGTTCTCTCAAATTGGACTACTTGAACCAATGCGGATGGCTGCACAAAAAATCATAATTTGGAAAAGGTTTTCTTTCCTCTTTCTTTTTAATTTTTATTTATTTATTTATTTGTTTGTTTTTGAGGGAGGTAAAACTGAATGCAAAAGGAACACCAAGTCTGAGATATCAAGGCTGCCTTCTAAGTTGTTTTCATGGAATTAGCATGAGTTGCCCTTCCCAAAGTACCTCACACAGAGAGCAGCCTGAAGCCACCAACAGTCAGGCTTACAGTGCAGCCCTTCTAGAAAGCATTCTTGTCTTCCTTTCTGGACCAGTTTCCCTCACAGAAAAGGGAAGGAAAGAGATGGGTATAAATGGCTTAATGCTTGGAACAGGGAGCTGTGGTACTGTTCCTCTTAATCCAGCTGTATGCTTCCAGCATTGTGCAAAAACAGGTAGAGCTGGAATGAAAGCTGGTTTTGTCAATTCAGCTCTGCTTCCAGGCTGGGACAGATGAGCAAATGTGCCTCCAGTAAGCGTAAGGTCTGAGTTCATACATATTCCAGAAGGGTTCACATACTAACTTGTAAGGGAATCAGGCTGATGAGTTATTTTGGTTCTACTCTGCATGCAAATGAATCTTCCCAAACATGCAGACGCCAAATTCAGATGTGCTTTTAGACAAATAATCAGCCACAAAGTCATTTGCAAGACTTATCTAAACCTGTTTCATCATGCTAGTACAAGCTTGTTATGAACAATGCTCTACTCCTTGGAGAAAATGCAAAGGAAAAAAATAATCCACCCCCAAACCCCACCAGCTCACCAGGAATACATGTACCTTCTCACAGGGGATGGGAGTGGATAGATTTAGCTTAGCTTTCAGCTGAACTGAAGCTTTCCATGTAAACATCCAGGACATGACCAGTGGTTAATAAAACTTAAGCTGCTCCAGAATCCACAGCAAGTCTTTGTGGATTTTGTTAAAAGGCACACTGAGTAAAAATAGTGGAGTATTTTGTTTGTTTTGTACTAGAAGGCAGCAAGAACTTGTAAATGTTTTCCATGAGTCTAGATTCACACTATCAAAATATCCTAAATCAAGTTTGTGAAACCTGAAAGGGCGTTTTGAGCTTTTGCAGCCCAAGCTGTATCTGCTTATCTGCTCTCTGAAGTGCGGCTGACACAACGTCCCAGATGGATGGAAAACATTCCACGAGCAACTGCAGAGGGTGTGGTGGCACGGCAGCCTGGGGAGCAGCACAGAAAACACATTGATTCCTCCTGCCTACTGCGTCTCCTATTAGATACAGCACATCAGAAATGGCTGGGTTAGAAACTAGAAGGGGACTGGTGGAATGCCAGGAAACACTAGTTGTTTTTTTTTTTTTTCCAAGAAATGCTTACTGGTCACTGTTAACACCATTGGATCAGTCACAGAGGGATTCATAGTGCTTTCTCTTAGTTGCACTTGCCAGCATTTCATGCTGCATACACGGACATGATCCGTGTTTCAGTGTGAAGACAGTCCATTAGCCTTTTGGCTTTAAAAAAAGAGCATGCAGAAGTACATTTCTGATTATTTTAAACATTTCTAACACATCCCGTCACTGTAGGAGCCAGATAGCAAGACCACGGTATTTAAAGTCTTTGAAGAAAAAATGTCAAGGCCTTTACAAAATATCTTGTCAGGTTTTTTGGGTTTTTTTAACCTCACTGAGTGATTTTCTTTTTTCTTGACTATTTTGAGTGTACAACAACAAGGTATACATCTAAACAGGTATTTCTGGACACACAAGTCACAGAAGAGTATCAATGACTCTTCTCACATCTTGTGTAACTATAGGGAGTAAAATTGAGTACAGAAAGTACAGGTTTATCCCAGATCACTTTTTTAGCAAACATACAAAGCTAACAAGAAGTATGTTCCCAGTCTACTATAAATCACTCAGACAAATCAAAGCAGCACTAAAAATAACGAGCATTTCTGGTGAAGTGCACTATAAAACAAACCAGTTTCTTAGAATTCACAAGCAGAAAGGTTCAATCCAAGCCCACAAATGCAGATCTTTCTTGGGTCTTCTGGGCATATGTTTAGAGTATAATAATGCCTACAAAACACTGGAGACAAGGATACAGAACTGCTTCCATAATTGCTTATTGCTGCTTCAAGCATCAGGCTAAAGATAGATCAGATGCTACTCTTCTGAACAAATAGGTATGGAAGAGGGAAACTGTAAGACCTTTTACTTTCTTAGACTATGGACCTTATATGCAGTTAGTGCTGAAGACAGACACACAAAGATCCCTCAGAGGATGCTGGCAGAAAGTCTGCCCTTCCAGAGAATATCTCTAACCGAGGCAACAGCACTGGGCTTGCTGGCCTCTGGCTATAGAGAAGGCATTTGGAGACAGTGCTGCACTTCAGCAACTCTAAAACAACTTTCAACCAGGCTCTTTACAGCAAGTAGCTCCGTTTATCCTCTGGGAATGTAAATTGCATGGGTGAGCAGAAGGCAGGGACGGAACAAGGAAAGCTTAAAGTGGCCGAAAACAGCTGTTCTATTCCCATTCTTACTCCTCTCCCATGCCCATCACCTCCTATGATGTGTATAGAAATAGGTATCTTTCACTGACCTGCTTCACAGGCACATGCTTGGAAGCTATCAGTCCATACGGTAAAAAAAAAAAAGCTAAGCTTTGTCACAGCTGCTTCTAAATGCTTGAGACAGTGCTACAGAGACATTATTCAAAGAAAGCTATGGGCAGCTGATATTTTAAGAAGTTTTAAAAAAAATCTGTGTTTCTTGTCCTATGATGAGCCACATGACCAGGCACATCATTCTATAAGGGGGTGGGGAAAGAGTTTAGCAGTGTGGGAAAGAGGGTCAGGACTACATAATTTGTTTGCTTTCCTGCTTGAACAACAAGGCTGCAGAGTGACACAGAACCAAACAGCTACGAACATAACTGAGAGTTATTCTGCTGAGTACAGTTTGGGATGCAGGTCCTATAAAAGATTTAGGAACAAATGCCTCTGACATTTGCTAAAAGGATGATGCAAGAAAATTTTGGTTTTCCAAAGTATTTTATGAGATCTAGCAGTAAGTCCTTTCCAATTGTGGCAGCTTAAACATACCCAAATAGAAACTGAACTTCACTTCAAAAATTGGTGTCACCTTCCTATACCATGCAGCTTGGGTGTGGGCTTACTATTCATCAATCCCCCTACCCCACTGCTCAGTGTCTCTCAGCAGGGCAGCACTTTCAAGAACCAGTAAGAGCCTATCCCTGCTAGTATGGAAGTGAGGAAGTTAATGCTGCTGCATGAATGAACAGGGTGCTCAGACAGGTTTTGATCAGGACTTTAATGAGGATGTAAACTATTCTGCTGCATAACTTATGAGATGCTGTTACAGACAGGCTCTGTGATGCTGCAGCTGCTGAGGACTCGGTACTTGCAGGTATGCACTTTGCCTTCATCATAGTTGATGTAGGAACCCCAGGCTTGGGTATTTCCTGCTTTCTTAGCTATTTTAAGAGAGAGGAGGTGGTCATATGTGGTTTTCTTACAAGTTCTCTTTCAATACTTGACTTCTGGGGGCCCAGTCCTGTTTTCATTGAAATGAATGAGCTTTCTGTCATTGACCCCGGTTTAACACCTGACAATTTATTCTGGACACCACTGCCGTTGTAGTTCGACATTTCTGTGACCTAAACTTTGTTTTTAAAAATTATCTACCCAGAAATTTTGGAGCACAGGTCTTTGTAAGCATCTACAAGACTGATGGTAAGTATCACTATGATGACTGCTTTCCTCAGTGAAGCAGGGTATGCTGAGCAAGCCATGCCAGGTACACCCTGATGTGCTGAGATGCCTGGCACATACACTTAACTTTGCTTCCCTAGGTAGTCCCTGTTTCCTCACCCTTCTTCCATAACAGGGCCCAGTTCAGGCTCTAATAGTGTGTTTGAGGAGGAAATGGCACTGCTACTTAATTCCAACAGTCCAAGTCTAGTTATGGGTCTTACCAAATTGTACAAAACCCAGACGTGATGTCTTCAGCTTCCTGGTTTGGATCAACTATTAAAACCTCAAGAAGTATGCCAAACACAGGATTTTAAGGATACTCTCTCCTGGTTTTCCTGATGTATTCATATATGCACATGTTCACTGGTTAAAGACAGAAGAATGTCTTCACTACTGATGGCTCCAGGCACATATCTAAGTGTCAGTGGTCCCAGGAGCAAGGGAGTCTGTAGGGTCAGTTACTTTCCTCTCAGCCCACCAGCTTCCAGAAATCACACTCCTAGTGATGAACCACAACTCTTCTGCAAGGAAGCTGAAGATCTTGACAAAGTATAAGGTGTTCCTCTGTTCAGCAAGGCTCTTCAAAGCCAGTCCCATGATGAACTTTACTTAGACACATCAGTTCCTTTCACTGTCAGATGGTCTTGGATCCCAGAACTCCAACCATCTGCTGTGGATGAGTGGAGGAACTGGTGCTTTCCCATGTCTTCCTTTGACACTAAATTGGGATGTGCTCTTAGCTTATAGCTGTACCCACAAACACAAAAGCATACATGTATTTAGTAGCCTACATGGAAACTATAGTTTTTGTCCTACACAACATGCCTGAGGTCATGTAGGAAGTCTATACTGGCAAAAAACTGGGACACATCATCTGAATACTTCCCTGGAGATCAATCCACTGGGAGAGATTTCCTCTCAGTGGTAACAGGATGGGATGTTTGAGAAGCAATTCAATTAGCTTCTTTGAAACAAGAGTTTTTGAAACATTTGGCCTGTAGCTCATTAAACTTCTTGCCTTGGCTGTAACTGCCCTGTCATGCCTAAATTCTATGTGGAAATCACTCATGATTAAACAAGACTTTATCTCATATTTTTATAAGCTATTCAGAGAAAGGTTCTGTCTGCCATAAAGAATTATTTGGAAGGCACATTGTTTTTTTATCTTGTCAGTTGGATTGCAACTTCATTAATACTGATCTACCTGAATACAGCTACAGGCTTCTGTAGTTACCTTTGCTAAGGGTAGCAGAGCCCATTGTTTGCAAAATCTCCCCAGTGAAAAGAGCTGCTAGGAAAAAAGATGCAGCTGAGTTCTAGAAAATAATTTGTTTTTTCTCCTGACAAAATACAGGAAACTGGGGTTAGCTGGAAAGAGAGACGAGAGAGGAGAGAATACAAATAAACACTATTTCAATAAGACTGTTAAAGCAAGTAAAACTTCAGGTAATTTCCTCTAATTCTGCCAACAGCAACGGATCTGGTTTTTGTTTTGTTTCAAAATAGTGCTGTTGGGGAGAGATAAGCACAGTGAGAGAGCAGTAAAACAGATTTTCAGTGCAGATACCTCCAGAATGCATGCATGCTGCCTCTAAATCTTAGAAGCTTTAATGCTTCAAGTGCTGGAGGGATATTCTGCAATACAGTTCCAGGCAAAATTCCTAATTGAAACTGATCTGGTGTGCAGGCAGGAAAAGTAGTTGTTTATATCCAAATATTTTCTCACTGTGCAGTTAAAATATATTTTCAAAAAATCAAGCTACAAAAGAAACCATTAAAAATCCCCAACGTTTTTCATCCACATACAATTGCCCCAAATAATTCCTATTCAAATCCGGGGAAAAATTATGGTAAAACTTGTGATACTATGATGAGGTCCGCACTTGTCAAGCGCTACTATTTTAATGACAGTCATAGCAATAATTTATTAGTGCTACTAGAACAAGCAGATTTCGCTGGTGTGAAGAGGACTGGTGATCAGCTTACTTACCCAAAACAAATTCTTATATTAAGTAAGAGTTAGGAATGGTGACTTACTAGCTCTAAGAAACTCCTCACCACCTGTCTTTGCTTTAAGTTAGTTTCACCGTCCAGGTTAGCTGTTTCTATATGACACAGCCCATCAGGATCACTCGAGGAGAGCAGCAGTATGTCAGCAGGTATAATTTCATTACAGCGAAGCTGCACGAAGTCTCCAACTTCAACTTCTTTCCAGTATCTGCTTATATATTTCTTCTCATTCCTGGAAAAAAAAAAAGGACATTTATGGGACATATATGTATAAAAGATGTATAGACTGGGTGCCTCTGATAAGATGAGGTTTGATTTTAACAGGACTGTTGTGTCTTTGGAAGGTTCTCAGGTGCTTTCAAGTTATGCTGGGAAAAGGCTCAGCAGACTGCCAGGAAGCCACTTCCCATTGATTCAGAACCAGGTTTTAGTTCTCAAGATGCTCTTTACATCCCAGAGGACCATGTGTAGATGATAGACCTGGCAAAGCAGGGCAAGCAAGGGCTTCATACGTTCACCTTTCCCTCCTGTTATACTCTGAGCCACGCATCTGACTCCATGAAGAGGAGGGGGCAACTGTCTGCTCCAGGTGAAAAGAATTGCAGACTTGCAGGACAGGGGGGCAAGAGGGGAACTGAGAACAGCCTTGGGCACAGGACACCTGCTTGGCACAGTTTTGGAACATTCTCCATCACACATCCTTCTCTGATGCACCCTTGGAGAACTTGTTCCCTTTGTTCCCTTTGTCCAGCAGGGACAAACTTGGTATAATGCTGCATATCATTGTTGGATGAAAGAGCCAAAAATCCATAATGGAAAGGAATTTCCACAATTCATTACTAAACCTTGAACTGCAAGGATGTGTAATCTGGAAAAGTGCAGTCCCAGCTGCTCTACAGGGAAATGACACTGTCAGTTCTATAAAGTGCTGCTGCAGTAATTCCATCCTAGCCACGGTGTTGTCTGCTACAAAGCTAACTTCTGCTTCCTTACTCTGAACCTTTTATTTTGGTGTCTAATTTCTTTGTCAATTCAAAGACTAACCCACCTAAAACACTGAAGCTGTTCATTTAGGTACAGCCACTAGACCTCTCTAGTCTTAAGGTCATGATAGTTTGGGTGTTTTTTAAAATATTTTATCTTTCTCTTGAGAGCATGAAGAAAAAGAAACAGGTGATTGCTTAACTAATTCTAAGTAAACTTCAAGGTTCATTTTACTTTCATGACATGCACAGACCCACAAGCTTCCCTGGCATTTCTGTAAATTTTTTTTTCTATTATGCTTTTGAAAGAAATTAATTTCAAAGCAGCCATTGGTAAAATACCTTCTGAAAAGGGGAAGCTGCTACTCTGGTACTTTTCTAAACTGTCAGAAAGCCTTTTGCTGTGTGAGTACTGAAGTGGCTGTCAGCACTGACACTGTCACTGTCACCAAAGACAGACTCAGTGACAGCACTTTCGTTGGCAAATGGCATTCTCATGGGGAGTGGGCTGTGGTGGAACCTATTTTATATTTGTTAAAGCTTTTATTTCAAAACACAGAAGATCAGTAGTAATGTGAGCAGATTTGTAACCCAGTGGAAGCATGCAGGTCCTGCCAGTGTTGTTACTTTGGAGTTACTAAAAGTCATGACATGCATAATTCATTCTTGTCCTGCCTTCACCAGTGTTAAAAGAATTAGTAACTTAATTGGCTTTTTTTGTTTCGTGTACGTAGGCTAAGTCCTGGATAATAACATGCCAGGTAGCACAACAAGGATGTGTCAGACCAGGTTTTACCTCCCAGAATTTCATTATTGCCCTGTCCTAACATCCAGTTTATACAGGGAGGAATGAAACTTTTGGCTGTGGTTTCTATTTTGATAAAGCCTGGAAGGGATTAATAAGAGCCAAGTGTAAAACATGATAGTCTAACAAAGACAGGGATACACTGTGATGAAACTAGCCATTCCCTTCACACTTGGGCTGAAACCTTTTAACTTTTTCTGCTAATGAGTATAAATTGCTTTGAAACCCAGAGTGTCATAATGTAATACAAGTCACAGCATCACAGATCAGAATGGTTTGTTAACTGTGCAACCTTTAACTCCAGATCCCTTCATATGTGGTCATTGTACTTCATCATTTTTCATGTTAACTGTGAAACTGGGTGATGTTCAAATGCATGTACAAAGAGTGGAAGTATAGAAGTATGATCAGGATAAAAATAGAAAGTAGTCCAATACTATGCTATAAGCGCTACAATTTTTTCATTTAAGTTCTATTGTTTTAAAAGCACTGCTATTTTAGCATTTCCTCATCTCTCACATGCTTAGCAACTGCCACAATTATATACACTCTGGCAGGAAGGGTGGATATTGAGCAACACAAGGCCAAATGGCTCTGCGGGGATAAATGAAGTTGTTCAGCCTGGAGAAGAGAAGGCTGCAGGAGATGTTATTGCAGCTTATTGCAGTATATAAAGGGGGCATATAGGAAAGACAGAGAGACTTTTTACCATGGTTAATAGTGTTAAAACGAAAGAAGGTAGATTTAGGTGAGACATAAGGAAGAGATTTTTTTTATGATAATGGTGGGACACTGGAACAGATCACTTAGAGAAGCTGTGGAGCCCCATTATTGGAAGTTCATGGTCAGGTTGGATGGGCCTTTTGAGCAACCTGATCTAGTGAAAGATGTCCCTGGGGCAAATTCCCTTTCATCAGACTCACAGGAACAATTTAGACCAGAATTCCACTTGATCCAGCTCTTTGCTAACAAGGTTGAATTGTGGATGGAAAATTACAGTCCACATGGAAATATACTTCCTAATCCTCCTTGGTCAGGATAGACTTATGTCCTCTAACACAGCCTTTTCTCATTGTGTCCACTGAATGGTCACTGCAACAACTCCCCACAGAGTAAGGAATGAAAATGTCTTCAGATGGGGTGGTTCTAGATGCACTACAAATACACTGGTCCTTTAGGAGCCTTCCTTTGACATGTTCAGCCTGCTGTTCTGAACATGCAGGTTAGCTTATCTTGAGACAACTGCCCAACCTCTACCCAATACGAAAACACCAAATGACCCTATTGATACAGTTACAATTTCTTTATTGACTTCTGTAGAGACAGGACTTTGTCATCCAAGTTTTATATCATCTACTAAATGTTTATTCTTGCTGGTACATTACACCAATTAATTTAACAAGTTATATGATTACATGAGAAGCAGGAATGCCACAGTTCTTACAAGAAAAATGCTGTCTTTAAAATGTAAGTTCTCCTCTGTGTTTGTAACGTGTGGCAAACAAAAATGCTTGATTTAAATTTTATTTGAAGTTGAGGGGTTGGTGCAGTTTTGCCTTAGTACATCCTCACGGACAGTATTTTTCCAGTCCCTCTTCAGAAGAGGTTGGGCATATATGCACTATTACATGTTTAGTGTTGTTTTTAAATGGTTCAGTACACTTTTCAGCATCAGAACAAACCTAACATTTAAGTAAATGCTTCACTTGAACTCTTCACAGTAATGGTGAGGTTTGGAGGACACCAACATTTCAACACCTTGGACTGGAATGGATAACAGATCCCAGGGACCACCTCCTTGCACCTGCAGGCATTTGGGTAATGGACACCACACACTATGAACTCTTACAGAACATCAACAAAATGCAGCAGTGTGGGTACTCTTTACTCATCCAATAGTCAGTACAATTTTTTCCTGGCAGTGTCTCCTCTTTCGATACACTTGGTAGGTGCTTCTTAAAGGCCTTCCTTTCTCTGGTCTTTAATATCCTAAAATAACTGTATTTTTCTGTCTTTCCTTCTGTAATTACACAGCTGATAAATCAGTGTTTCAAACACAGATGCCTTGGTCTAGTTCTCTGGGACCTTGCCATTTATTCTTGCTTTGTTGTGACTCTTATCACTACTGTGTGGTCGATGACAATCCTCTGCAGCCTCAGCACAGGGTTTCAGGATCTGCTTGCAAGGGACTCTATAACGAAAGCTTTTTGCAAGTTTAGTAAACATCACACAACCTCCTGAGATATTTTGTCAAAGGGCTCAAAGAATTGTGGCAGAAACACTGGACTGGTATGCAGCATCTCAGCTGGCAGTCTATCCCTCTCCCATGGTTGCAGGAAGCACTATTATGGGTATTTAGGCCTGAAGCTAACACCTCACAACTCTGGTTCTACATGCCCTCTCTTATCACAAGCCTCAAGATACGTTTTACTACCTCTAAGAAACTTTAGGCTGATGCTACAAGAAGCCAAAGTTACGATGAACCACAGGAAGAGGTCAGAGATACTAATTCTTGAAATCTGAAGAGATAGATAAAAGTTTTCCAAATCAATTTGGTATCATGAACCACTTCAATTCTACAACAAGAACTGATACTGTTGGTGCTCTCCACGATGAATGATTAATTTCAGACAGCCCAGCTACTGTAATATGTTGTTTTGGCCTCATATTAAAACTGTCAAGCCTCTTGCACACAACCTTATCTTTATCAACTCCTTTGCATGAAAAGACTGTATTTGTCAACTGTGGTTTAAACCCACAGTCATGGCCACAGCTGCACCAACATCAATACTGCTAGCCAAGAGCAACTGTGGCCTTGGCAGGAGTCAGAATCCTCCAGAGGTTGATGCTCTTTTGCAGAGATGAGGTGTGATTATCTCAGCACACCCACTTTCAAGTGTACATGGGAGTCTGCAGCCCCTGCAAGTGTATGAACATACAGAAAATTACTTTACTTGCTATGAAAAATTTGCATTACTCTACCTGCTATATATCTTTGACTTACATTCTGTTTTGAAACAGACTAAGCTGCAGATCTGTGCCATATTTGAGTTAGCTGTGGTTAATAGCAAAACCAAACCAAAGTATTTAATTTTTTAAAAAAATTTAAATTTCATTTGTAAATTTAGAAACACAGAAACTCAGAAATTAAATTTACTTTTTCTATCAATCACGCTTTTTCCTCTTGTGGCTAATAAGATCATGCCCATAACAGTGTAGAAATAATTGGTTCCTTGTTTCCTTCTTATGAATAGCTTTTAAATGTTTTTGGTATAGTAGTAATTATTCAAAATGGTTGTACTTAAAGGAAGATTCAAATACTACACATACATAAAATATAAAAGGAATCTTCTTTCTCTCTCTCTCTTTTTTTTTTTTTTTTTTTTTTTTTTTTTTTTTTTTTTATGTCTGGGGAAAATAACACAAGCAGTACTGGTTGGAAATGTGAAGGCCATGGAGCTATAATCTGTTCCACTTGTGCAAGGCCTGCATACTAGAATTTTTTATCTTAAATTGAGAGGATGGGGCTACTAGGCAATAATTTATTGCTTCCTACACTTCTCCACTGACAAGAAATACAGCTAATGAGTAGGAAAGGCTAACACAGATTTGTCCCACCAATTCCAGTCAGTGGTTAGGGCATCTGTACTTCTGTGTAACACAGTTACACTGTGTAACACACAGTGCCTTATTTAGTCACAACATAGACCCCTATGTTTATCCCACCAGGACTTGTAAAATACATTTAACAGTAAGTAGAGGATGTTCTCTTGTACCTTTTGGAGCTTTCAGTCCAGCTTACACAGCAAACCCTACACAGGTTGCGGCTGAAACCCAGAGGTTCTTAAGCCTTTCAAAACACCCAAACTGAAGTGTTGTTTCCCAGCCCAAGCCCATCCGCTGACCTGCTTTTGAAGTAACAATTGTCTTCACTTCAAAGGAAATCAGAATCCTTTGCTTTCCCTGCCAGCTGAGGTTGATCATTGAACCACTAGACTTTAAAAGAAGCACAGCAAGAAATTACATCTGTGGAAGAGGAAAAGCCAGCCCTCCACTACAGGTCAAAGTGTTGTTATGTACAAGGTATACTTTGGAGCTGCTCTTGAGTTCTGCCAGGTTCTTACTTTCCACCTCAGGAGTTAGAAATGGAGTGGGGTAGCACTAAAGAACATATCGGGTACATCTCTGCCCTCAGTGACTCAAAATACTTTGAAATCAGCTGGCTACAATTGCTGTACCAAGTGTCCTGGTCAAGACCGAGACAACAACAACAAAAAAACCCAAAAACAACAACAACAAAAAAACCCGAGGCTAATTGGCAGGGAACAAGCAGAACACAAACTCCAGAAAGATAACCTTAAATTGTAACACAAGCACAGTAGTCCCAGAGGCCAAACTCTCTTAATGGAGGCTCCAGCCTGTTTCTCAATGGGTCCTTCACAGGCCCATCATACAGTTTTCTGAAATCCTCATTTCTTTCCCTTGCTGGAGCCCTTGCCTTCAACCCTCTACCTCTCCTCCTGACATTCCTGCAAATGGGGTGTGGGGGTTCCCACTAACCGAACCCATAGCACTCTGTTGACACCTAAGGGGCAAGCAGAGATTTTTCATAATTCATCACAGTCTACACAAGCAGAGCTGGTGGAGAACACTGAAACACACGCACAAACCCAACTGTGTTATAACAACTGCAGTCCACAAACTACAGGGGTCACAGATCCCCGACTTTTTAAAAAAAGAGCTACCTATTAGACCAAGGCATATCCTACACAAAGTCTGAACATGCTAAGTATCTCTGAGAACGCACTGGGCACCGTGTGGGTACAATTGCAATGTTATGGCAGAAGGAAGGAAAAACATGCAGTGCAAGTTAATGCCAAAGCAGGTTACATAATGCCTAGAATATGTCTCCATTCCACCCCAAACGATAACATCTGTTTCTGTGCAAATAAATCATGAAGAGGCTCTGAATCTGATGTTAATCAGACAAAACAGATTAATAGGCTGTTCTTGAGAAACACTGAAGAGAACAAAGTCTCTCCATAACCAAAGTTTCTAAATAGAACGGTTAATCTTCACATTATTTTAAGGGCACTAAAAAGTTTTCTTGTTTTCATGGACCTTTTTTTTATTATTAGCAAGTGCAAATGTACACTGCAGTTGGTAGAAACAAATGTGTGTAAAATGACAAGGCATAAAATGCCTTTTAATTAAATTCACACTTTCTGAAAACTGCTAATTTTTTCTGTTACAAGTCAAATGTCCTATGAAAAAATGTACCCAAGAAACCTCAGGTTTATAATGTGGAAGTAATAATTTAACTTCTCTTGGCAGTGTTATCTGCATTATACACCATGCTGAAAGAAACCTCACTATTGTTCACCATAACGAAACATTTACTATCCGGAATAAATGATTTTTCAGCCAAGAAATTGTTGCGATAACAACATGAAACATAAAACCAGAACATGTAATGAAACTTTACACAAAGAGAAGACAGAAAAAGTTGTCTTCCAGACCACGATTTTAACACTCTAAAATTGTTTCAGAGACATCCAGTATTAATTAGTATGATTCTTAGCACTCCTATGTTTATTGCCAAAAATACTTATAAACTCATGTAATTTTTCCAGTAAACAGATATATTAGGTGAAAAGACTATTAATTGGTTATATTTAGTAGGACAGACAGGTAATGCTTAGTGTTTAGGCTTCCTAAAATGGTTATCACACAAAGGGTGGAAGAAGTGGAAGAATGGCCTGGATGTAATTTGCATCCAGTCCAACAGACATTAAAGCCTACCAGCCAGGCACCTCCATACTAAAGCCACAAAGCTTTTGATAAAGTGATACATGAGAACTTCTCTTCTGAACAAAGTAATGCAACAGGCACTCATCTTCAAATGTCTTCTTCCTGAGCATCACCAAACACAATCTGTGCACAGCATTTCTTACTGGTACCCAGAGCAAAAAAAGATGCAAAGGAGACTGCTACCATAGCCAGGTAAGGTTCTCATCCTGAATTTTCAGGACCATCACAGATATTAAGATTGAATATTTACATTACAGTGTTGTTCCAACCCAGTGCAAAAAGAATCATCTGAGCTTGGTGTTGTGCAAACATTGAAGAAGAAGCCATCTCCTGCCTGAAGGAAAGCTACTGAAATTATAGACAGCTAATGACACAAATCTCCTGTATCTGCCTCTGTTTTCTAAACAATCAAAGAATAAGCAGTAACTCTTCCAAGGGGGATCTTAGGTGCCAAATTTTAGTAAGATATGAGCTCTATGTAGAAATCTTTCAGGTTCCTTGTCCTCTAAAGCAGAAAAATCGTTTGTTCCGTTGTACTCATCTGTCTATTTTTATGAACTTTAACTCCAGAGTTACTAAGGAATTACTTTCCTCTCTGTCTGAGGACGTGCATTCTTTGTAGACACCAGAAATAGGGAAACCTGAAGCTCAGGCACACTCAGGCACATCTGGGAGTTGTGTATGCCTGTTGGCTAGGAGGCAAAGCAAACTGGACACATTTCTAGGCTTCTTTGATGGTCATGGAAGAAAGGTTTGGCTGGATTTGTGCACAAATACTGGCTTTACACTGAATGCTGACTTGTGAATAAAAGAGGCCACAGAATATTCAAAACCTGCCCAAAATGTGTGTTAGAGTACCATCTGGCAAACTTTTGTTGATCAGATGCTGTGCACTGCTTCTAGAACTCTGTCACTGGTATGACTGTGCCCTGATACAAACTCCCTGTGGGGTGAGATAACACTTCCCTTGCTCATGCTCCACCACACTTATGTCTTACTAGATGGCTGTGGCCCTTCAGAAAAGAGATCAGCGATTTCAGGGTAACTGGGTTGTGGGAAATTTCTTCTTCATCTAGAGGAACAGAAGAATCAGCTAAGGACCTTAAATATGAACATAAATGTATTTTTACTTAAGGACTTTTTTAGTCTTTACTATGATATCTTGTCACTATTTCTCCATGCAGTTTCTTAAATACAAGTGCTATGAGACCTCTCAGAAGAGACATCTCTGTCACAGTAACTGCACCAAACATGGAAGAGCTAGAGATTGCTGCTGTGCTCTCACCAGTGCTTGTCCTGATAGAGTGGAAGAACTGCCTGACTTTAACTTAGATCTCACTTTGTGAGGAACAGTATCAGTATAAATCCCTGAGGACTCCCTCACATGAGGCATAAAAATCTATCTCCAGTGTCAGTATGTTCCCATGAGTGAAGGAGCAGTAAAAGGCACTGCAACTCAGAAGAATCCTAATTTTTCCACATAGCTGGCAAGAGAACAGGCCTTAACTTGTAGTTCGGGCTGATCTGAAATACACAGTTGAAGTTTTAAACACAGTGACTTATCGTAGGCTATATGTAGGCAATTTGTCTATATTTAGCCATTCTCATAGGTTATGTAGACTGTTTTTACATTTCTGGATGACTGCTTGCCCCAGCAAGACAAGAATATTAATGTGGGGAAAAGCAAACAGCCTCAGGCTGTATCTTAATATTAAGAGATGTTTAACTTACGATATTATTCTCAAAACAAGATGAAAAGCTCTAACATTCTGGTATAAATTTATAACAAGGTATTTCTCAAGAATGCTTTCTTAATGAAGACAGATAGGGCTGTATCTAAACTGGGACCTGGCAGCACTTGCCAATATTCATGACTGAGTGCACACACTGGGTTGGATCCTGAGTTAGACTGAAACCAGGGTGTGTGTAAGGCTCAGTGTGCTGAGCTCTAGGTCCTGATTTAGTTTTAATCCAGCCTCATATAAATCTATTTTACAGAAATTCAGAATACAGAAATGTTCCACACTTCTATCAGAGGAGAATTAGAAGACCAAACTCAATGCAAATCATATGCAGTGATATCAATCTTTGAAGGTTTGAGTCAAAACAAGTATGTCTATGGATGCAAATTTTATATTCAAAATCCTTGGTGAAAGAAAATAATAGAGAACCATATTGAAGAAGTGAGAACCACAAAATGCAAAATTCTACTATTTAAAGGAAATGTAGGATGTCTTTAGTAACATCTGAGCAGTTCAGATTCAACAACTTGACTACAGTTGGTACCTACCTATGAAAAATTCGGGATAATAATTAATTTAATATTTTCCATGTCAATTTGTCTATATGGATAGCCCATGTTTTCACACTATCTTTTGTTTCCCCTGAATTAAAGATGTTGGTGTTCACCTCATTAATATTCCAGACTTAACTAAAGTCAGTCAGTGAGTATAGTTTAATATGAAGCACAAAGCTAGAATAAGACTTTTGCTTACACAAATGTACTCCTTTCCCATCTCACTAATCTACAATCAAAATCATTATGAATTGCAGTCAGATGAGTGGAATTATAAGATAGTCAGCTAACACAGACAGCACATCTTAATCTGTTGACATAGTTACTCAAAGGCTTTGTAATTAAGGAGCTCTGGAGGAAAGCAAGTCATCTTTGCCACTTCTCCACAACTACTGAACTACCATCAAAAAAAAGGGCAATTTATAACAAATGACACACCATCAATATAAATTTTGATAGACTCTTTCCATCAGTTTACTAGTGTGGTGGTGCAGACCCCTGTGTTCACTGAGCCACATTGCAACATCAACATCAGTCAACACTGTCCTTGTTCTAGTTAAAAAACAAGAAAGGTTGATCTAACATTGCTGTTGTTTCCATAGCAAGTGCAGCAGGCTGATGCCATCCGGCACTTTCTGATCTTGCCAACTGGAGCAGTGAGCTCCAGTCTGGGACCTTTTCATCCTAGTGCAAACACAGGGATTTGGGGCAATGAGGCACCCCTTGACACTGCCTGAAACTCTGTTTGCAGAACATACCTGAGACCCCTTTCTGCTCAGAACACAGACACACTCTGAAAGTTGCCAAAGACTGCCTAATCCGCATTGTGGCTATCATGGAAAAATACTGACCAAAGTCAATCATCTTGGATCCTATAAATGTTGGTCTTATGAAGGAGGCTCTTCGGAGCTCTCTGGGTGGGTTTCATGAAGGAAGCTGATTCATCCCATTCAAAGAGTAAGTTGCCAGTCATGTCTCTTAGGAACAGGGAAAATCAAACTATATGGAGCAGGTATAATATGCCTCTGTTGGGTAATCGGGGAGGGGGAAGAATGTGACTTCTTTCGTGATATTAAGTATCAAAATTTAACATCTCTATCTCTGTGTGCATGTGCACAATTTAGTTTAGAAACTTTGTTGGAATTTTACTTGAACCTCTGTATGGATTCTAACTGATTCTAGGTCATTAAGTTATTAGAAGATCATATAATCTATTTTTGTGATTTTTTATAACAGTGTTAACCAATCTTAATTTATTGCTGTTCCAAATCACACCAGACCCATAATTATGTTAAAGCACTACACTGAAATCCCTGCACTTAAACCCATCCATTGTAAACTGCTGATGAAATCTGGACTAGCAGTGGATTCAGCTGCACCCAGACTCCTTTCTGATAAGGAGACTAGAAAGCAAGAGGGCCCACTCTGAAAGTCGTGCCTCAGTGGGAGCACCTTTCTCATTCTTTTCCCTAATTCTTGTGCAAATCACTCCAGTCTCTTGCCATCTCAGTCTGCTTTACCCCTGTATTATTTTTTCCTTTGATTCCCATATAAATTACTCCCATCCAATTCCAACCCCTTCATGCCCCTCCCACATAGTAATTAATAGAGTAAAACTTGCCACTGAATTCTGTAAAGTTGCACTTTTATAGGTCTATATTAAAAATCACCTTTTCCTGATACCTTTGTTGGAGATTATTTAAGCAACTTTAAAACCTTCCACTCTCATCTGTGACATCTGGGCAACATGTTTTCACAGCAAAGTATATCTTTCCATAATAATTTCTATGGTATTTACATAAACTTTTGGGGGTTTATCTAAACATTTTAAAGATCATTATAGCATCTTGAATATGTTCATGAGTTTGTTGGTTATCAGACATGTACATGTTTAAAAAAAAGCATGAGCTCTTCCAAATACACACTTCTGCAGTATTACCCTATTATAAAGAAATAGTATCATTTGTGAACACTGTTTAATGGGAACCATTGTTTTTAAGAATTTAAAATCTATGTGGGCCAACAAATAGCAATGGATATTGTACTTTGATTCTTTTTACATGAAAGGTTTACTCCAGCAAGCTCAATCTCTTGGTAATTACTAAATAAATGATTTGATATTATTATTCACAAAATTTTAAAAAGTGTTCATGCGTGGTTTTCACTTATTGTTCACTCATCTCCAAGACTACAACTCTTGCGTCAAATTCAGCAAAGTACCTAAATATGTTGAAACTCAAGTGGAAAAGCACTCTTTGTGGCTGAAATCTAGAAAGAAAACTTTGCTGTAGTTCACATTCTTACCCTCCTTGGGGGAAAATGGTAAAACATTGAAATTCAATACCCTAGAAAAAAATGAATTTCAAGGTCCTTATTGCAGCTGAAAGAAGAAAGTGACTGGCTGCAAACAACTCCACTTTTGAAATGCCCAGAAAGGGAGCTTAGAGCAAGAAATTACAAAGAGACTATTTATTGAAAGGGTGTGAGTCATGGAGGGAGAAATGAACATCTTAACAGAGTTTGTGAGACCCAAAACACCTCAGCAGGTGGGTGCCACCCTGGTTGTGTGCAGGAAGAGCCGCACTCAGCAGCCCAGCATATGCTGAGAGTGAAACATTCCTGTCACAACCTCTAGGCAGAAGCTAGCTTAGAAAGGCAGGAACATCAGTTTTAAAACTGATCTCTTAATGTGTTATTCCAAATTAAACCAATCTAGTCCTGCAGATAACAGTTGCAGGCCTAACACAAGAATTTTTTGCCTTGAACCCTTCTCCCACAGGAAGAATTGCAGTTTTTTAGAGAGAACACAGGACTTCAAATTAATCTTCTCTTATAATCACTGTCCTCTCCTCTCCTCTTCTCTCCTCTCTTCTCCTCTCCTCTCCTCTCCTCTCCTCTCCTCTCCTCTCCTCTCCTCTCCTCTCCTCTCCTCTCCTCTCCTCTCCTCTCCTCTCCTCTCCTCTCCTCTCCTCTCCTCTCCTCTCCTCTCCTCTCCTCTCCTCTCCTCTCCTCTCCTCTCCTCTCCTCTCCTCTCCTCTCCTCTCCTCTCCTCTCCTCTCCTCTCCTCTCCTCTCCTCTCCTCTCCTCTCCTCTCCTCTCCTCTCCTCTCCTCTCCTCTCCTCTCCTCTCCTCTCCTCTCCTCTCCTCTCCTCTCCTCTCCTCTCCTCTCCTCTCCTCTCCTCTCCTCTCCTCTCCTCCTCCTCTCCTCTCCTCTCCTCTCCTCTCCTCTCCTCTCCTCCTCCTCTCCTCTCCTCTCCTCTCCTCTCCTCTCCTCTCCTCTCCTCTCCTCTCCTCTCCTCTCCTCTCCTCTCCTCTCCTCTCCTCTCCTCTCCTCTCCTCTCCTCTCCTCTCCTCTCCTCTCCTCTCCTCTCCTCTCCTCTCCTCTGTAGATGGTGATCTTCTTTGTTGTCACCTCTTGATTGAGGTGTATGTATCTTTTTATAATCACTCTTCGTATGGATAAAACACTTCTCCACACACTACACTGCAGTTAACTGTGAGTTTAACTAAGGAGAATACTTTGTAAGGAAGACACCCCAGTTTGTAAAACTAAAACTGAAAGTCACGGTTGCAATCCAGCTGTGATATGGGTCTTAGTCATCAAAAGGAAAATAATACTCCACCTACAGGTACTAATTTAGACAAAGCTGCTGTAAATGTATCATACACATTCTGAAAATGCTTTCCTGACTATCCTCAAAACAATACATTTCTTCTGTAAACATATTTCAAGAGTTGACTTGACTTTTCTGTCACTAGGACAGAAATTCAGTCTAGATGCCTTCTAACATACAGCGTGTCACATCATCATCAGGCTGCTGGCTTATGTACTGCATACAGCTTAGTCTGTCTATGGAGACAAAAGCCATATGTGGATATGCAAGAAGCAAATTTAGCATGTGCCGTTAGCACAGAACAATTAGTCACAATAAATTGGTTATCACCTAAGCCATGGCAAAGTTCTGTGTAAACACCGCTTTAGTTCAAAGAGTGCCATCTACCTAAACATTGCTTTGAAAAGTCTCCAAAGACACAACCATGAGGTATTATGGAGACATAACTCCCTGCTAAATAAGGAATAGCATAAGATAACCTAAGAAAGTGCTGAGAAGCAAGGTTAACGTTAATAATAACAAAACTTGTTAAGCATTAGGTAATTACCGGACCTCCTTATTAGGTCAGGATCATTAATTAACCAATCAAGTAACATTAGGTAATGCCATGTTAGCAGTAACTGACCAATTGAGTAATTTTCAACATCTTTGTAGTGATAAGAAATAAGGTATATAATTGTATGCAAAAGTGCCAATAAATCGGAGTCTTGTTTGCATCAAACTGTCTCCCCGTCCTTCGTTGCGACAAATGGTGACCCCGACGTTCGGGAAGGATTCTGCCGGAGAAGCTCTGCCGGAGAACCTCTGCTAAAGAAGCAGCCGGTCGCAAAGCCTCTGAGAACTTCAGTGACAGGCTTAAAGGAGCCTGGGGAAGGGTGGCCACCCGTCTGCACCTCCTCGCGTTTGGCAGGTGAGCTCAGAGGAACCGGGAACCATGGGAAATCAAAATTCCCATGAGGAAAAGGACGTTTTTAAAGTTCTTAAAGAACTGTTGCTTAGAAAGCAGAAAGAAATATCGGGCCATGAACTTAACCTCATTTTGAGCTTAAGGGTCCATGATAAATTTTTTTCCTGGCGGACAGTATTTGAAGGGGTGAAGGCGCAAGAGTCAGGGAAAGGAGAGACGTTTCCTGTTAACCCCGGTGCTCCTCGATTACTCGAGAGAGAGGAACAGAAACAGACCTCAGTAATGGATATAGCCTTATTTAAGACACTTAAAATACCCCCACAAGCACCTGAGGGGGCTGTACTGATTCAAGCTCAGCTGGCTGTGCCATTTGACCCTGGGGTCCAGCTAAAAAGTGAAAATTGGGCTGAGAAGCAAAGCCAAAAGCGACTGGAAACACCACCACCACCAGAAGTGCCGGAGGACCCAGAGAGAGACAAACTGGAGAACGTGAGTGAGGAATCTCGGAATGCAGACCCCCCCTTCTCCTGCCCATCTGCAGCAGCTCCTGGCCACTCCACTGCCTCCGCTGACCTCTTCTCCCACCTCCGCCGCATGATTTATCTTCTCGATCAGCGTTACCATCAATCTGTCCTCCGCTTCCCCTGTCAACACCGACAATGCCTGCTCAACTAAGGGAACTGCTGAAAAAACTGAAAGAACTGGAGACCAAGGATGAGTATAGCCCCTGGAAAATCCCCTAGTTTTTGCTCCAGGGAACATCCTGAACAGCCCAGGGGCATTAATCCATTTTTACCTCCTGATCTGTTCCCTGTTCCTGCTCCTACTTCCCTTAACCCTTTAACACCCACTGCTCCACCTCTTCCAGATCCAACATGGGGAGGGGAGGGGGGTGGGGGCGGTAGGGGGGGTGGGAGTGTGGATCCTGTAACTAGATGGAAGGGAATTATTATAAATCCTATAGTTGAAGGAGTAAGACAAAAGCAAAGTTGTGAGAATGAGCGTGCCTTTCGGAGGCTGAGAGTTGCCTTTTCGGAGAGTGAGAGCTGTGCCTGGTACAGAGCACCCCCACTCCCCCACGTCTGCCTCCGCAGCCGTTTCTTGCCCCCCCCTTGCGCGGGAGCACGGCTCAGATACGGTGACCATAACAGCAGCTGCAGCCTCTGCCCCCATAGACACTGCTGCTGCTGCCCAGAAAGTGAAAAAATTAATTGTTGCATATACTGGCTTAGATGAATAGTTAAACCACTTAGGAATATGGAGATGGCATAGAGATTCAATTAGACAAGGCTTATCAATTATATTAGTTATTATTGCTTTTGTATTAGTATGTTGTAAGCTTTCACACAGTCTAAAAAGAAAAAGGGGGAGACTGGGCCTGCTGATATTCGTGTGTTAGGGTATATGACAAGGACCAGCAAAAGTCAGGTATTTAGGCAGAGGTCACATGTGTATTTCCACCCTAAAGGTACCCTGTGTTTGCCCAGCAAGTGGACCCGACCAGTACCCGCTCCACTGAATCTGGAAGCATAAGCTCGAGAGCAGAGATGGTTATATTAAGTGTTTAACATGTAGGCATTACTGTAGTTTAAGGTTTTGATTGTTTCGTTTAGTATTATTTCCTTTTGTGCCAAGTTAATGACATCGCAATCACCTTTTTATATATTTAGTTGGTGCACATGAAGTACATAAAGATGTTATAACATGTAAGAAGTTTAACCCTGGTAAGAACCCTCAGAGACATGTACCTAAAAGAACAATTCTGCGCAGATTTCACTCACACTTCACCGTTATGAATTTGTAGCTACATTACGAATACTGCAGTTATATCTTAGGCCTAAGTCCTTTGTATATCAATTCAGCAACCATGAAGGAATTCAGACTCCACCGTGACGTGAGCCGGTGGGGTTTGGGAACGCCTGTAAGGGGCCCCCCGACTTAATTTCTGTCGGACAGGTCTTCCCTCTCCATCCTTTGGCCTTATGCACTGATGGACACCATACCTTCCTAATATTAAAAAATTTACTGTTGCATTCATAGGTTCGATTAGGTAAAATTCATTGCTCATATTATTAGTGTGTTGTTTATGATAAGTTAGTTAAATAAGATTACATTGATAAGTTGTTTAAGAAGATATTTCATTGTTGTTTGTATTTGTAAGTTTTGTGTGTTTTGTCATTTATATTTTGTTGGTTTATAAGCTAGTGTAGCAGTGAATGCTAAGCATCATAAAACTGAAGCAACACACCCAGAAGATTCAACAGCAAGTTAACCCTTTCGTTGATGCCTTCACAACCTAGCTTCATGTTATGGGACTTACAGGATGGCTTTTAGCTTTAGTTAAAACTATATGTTATGTTGGTATTGTTATTTTAATTTTGCTTTTATTTTTACCTTGCTTCTTTCAATGCATTCAGCGAATATTACAACAAGCTATTTCTAAGGTTTTTCTTGTGCAACAGAAGGGGGGAGATGTGGATATGCAAGAAGCAAATTTAGCATGTGCCGTTAGCACAGAACAATTAGTCACAATAAATTGGTTATCACCTAAGCCATGGCAAAGTTCTGTGTAAACACCGCTTTAGTTCAAAGAGTGCCATCTACCTAAACATTGCTTTGAAAAGTCTCCAAAGACACAACCATGAGGTATTATGGAGACATAACTCCCTGCTAAATAAGGAATAGCATAAGATAACCTAAGGAAGTGCTGAGAAGCAAGGTTAACGTTAATAATAACAAAACTTGTTAAGCATTAGGTAATTACCGGACCTCCTTATTAGGTCAGGATCGCTAATTAACCAATCAAGTAACATTAGGTAATGCCATGTTAGCAGTAACTGACCAATTGAGTAATTTTCAACATCTTTGTAGTGATAAGAAATAAGGTATATAATTGTATGCAAAAGTGCCAATAAATCGGAGTCTTGTTTGCATCAAACTGTCTCCCCGTCCTTCGTTGCGACAGCCATACACCACTGACACCTCAAGAAATCCCTGAGCTACTCTTCTAATTGAGCTGTGGTATTAGAAGAAGATAGTGGTGTGAGACAAATATATAAATTCTTCAGGGTTTAACTAAATATTGTAATATTTTTTTAAGTGTAATCCAAACAAATATATTTACTTGACATGTTCAGACTTATATTCATTTTTTCTGCATAAAAATTAACAGAATGTTTTGCAGGGCCCAGGAAGGCAACTTCAGACATTGTTGTTCAAGATGAGAAAAAAATTTGCTCTTGGCCCAAAACCTTGTTTGAGAACTCTATGTACAGAACATAGTTTTCCTTCATATTTTCAAGCAACAGAACTAAGCAGTAATAGTGACATGATCTTAATCTGAGAGGCAATGCCATAGGCAGCCCCAAATGCATTCTGTGACTACAGAGCATTCCTTCAAAAAATCCAACTCAATAAGCACTACAAATAAATGAAAACCACTCTGTTCTGCAAGGGTAGAAGTATCTGTGATGCACATGTTGATTTCCAACATACAGTTTACTATGACATATTAATTATGTGAACGTTTAGCCTCTGGAGGGTGTCTAATGAATCATGAGAAGGGTGGCATTCTCTAGCAAACATTCTCTAGGTGTCTACAGCCTATGCTACTGCTCATATACTATTCCATCGCAGCTGGCAACCCACAGGAGAAAACCAGGCCAGTGTTTGTAATGTCTCAGCTGCTTTAGTCTAAGGCAGTACCAAATGAGACTCCTGCAAGAAACCCCATTTGGCACTTTATGCAATGGAGCCACATTTGGGAAAGGTTCCGTTTTAGTTACAATGCAAGTAATATTCAATTCAAACTAGAGAAGGGCTTCTAGCCCAGTGTACAAATTCATCTTTAATAAGGAATAAAAAATATGTCTCTCCTTTCTTCCCACCTCTGTATCAGTAAGCAGATCCCTTCCAAGCTACATGCTTTTAGAAGAAACCTGATTTCACAGGAATGTCTCAGACACAGACACAGAAGACTCTGCTGGATGGGGACAGACAGATAGATACTTCGGGTACAAACATAGAGAGGAAGAAATTGTGAGGTGTACCTGGACTAAAGCCTGTAAAAGATATTCAAATCAGAGAAGGGGAATTCACGGCCTGCTAAGGGAAACTTCCTTTAATTTAAGCAAGAGAATAGAAATTCTGGTTTCAGAAAAAATCAGTCAGCAACTTGAAATGGGGAGAAACTAAAGCTGGCTGGTAATAAAAGGTTGTTGCTTCTGTGACACTACACTTGCTGGGGACTCCTCAGCTTTTCTGCAAAGACTGCAAAGCAGTGCAGTACTTTGTAGTTCTGTCTTGAGGATCTGCCACATAAATTTTGAGATTCTATCAGTTTGCAGGGCACAATGGTCTTTGGAGATTCAGACTGTGAAATAAATTCACATTCTGAATATATGTTGAGGGTTGCACTCCTGCAGTAACTTTTATCAACACAGGAGACAAAGAGAATGTAAATTAACTGTTCAAATTCAGTTTCATATACAGGCCATGCTAGTTGTCAAGAGAGATTACAGCAGAATGTTGTATTTTATTTTCAGTGTTGCAAAGATCCACCTCAGAGTAGCAAGACATGCTCAGTTTCTCCCAAGAACCCTACGGAGGGAAGACAAATTCCCTTACTTGTGGCTTTCACAGACAGCTGCAGCTCATTTGGTAAATATTCTTGACTTCTGTACACTTAATAACATATACAACTAAAGGAACCAGCAACGTTTTTGTATGTGTGATATGTACAATATATCCTATTACACTTCGTTACCTATCACATTTTGCTTCCATGTCAGTTAATTTGGGAAACATTACAGAAACTATACAGCTCTATTCTTCCTGCTTTAATTCAGAATTAATTTGAATTGTTTTTTTCTTTCACATAGAACAGAAAATATAAAAGGGTGTTTCTGTAAGGTGTTTCAGCAAATCTAAGAAATTGCCAAAGTTTAAACCCAATAGTAATGTCAACTATCTACGGAGGTGAATTTTCTGTTTCCTTTACCCATGGCTCCTATTTATACAAAGATACACACTCTTTTCTTCAAGAAGAGTCATATGCTTTTATATTTTTCTAAAATAGCTTAGTGGAAAAATGAGAAAAGATAGAACTGTCTGGAGACTATGACTATTTTAATTGCTATTGTACCTCATTCACCTCTATGCCTAATGTTAATCAATTAAGGTCACTGTATATGTCTTTGTACAGAGGAATAACTTTCTGTAAAAGAATCTAGTGACTGTAATGTATTGATTATTATTTAATAGCATTCAGACAGCTTTAAAAAAAAAAGACTCTCTTGCAGTCTATGACAAAATGAAGAATTTATGAAAATACGTGAATTATTATGGTGCTTTCCATGATGAGATACATGAGTCTGGATTTTGCCACCAGTGTAACAGAGGATTCTACAGATATACTCAAAATAGCTTTCCTCAGGGGTTGGTAGTGGGAGTGGCACTGCTTAATACCTTTGTTGGCAACATGAATAATGCAAGTGAATGCACCCTCAGCAAGTTTCCTGATGGCACTAAGCTATGTGGTGTGGTTGACATGCTAGAGGGAAGGACCCAGAGGGACCCTGACAGGCCCATGCCAATCTCATGAAGTTCAATATGGCCAGGTGCAAAATACTGCACCTGGGTTGGGGCAATCCCAAGCACAAGTACAGATTGTACAGGGAATGAAATGAGAGCAACCCTCACTTGGAGGTATTAGTTGGTGAGAAGCTTAACATGAGCTGGCAATATGTGCTTGCAGTCCAGAAAGCCAACACTATCCTGGGTTGCATCAAAAGAAGCATGGTGAGCAGGTCAAGGGAGATGATTCCCCTCTACTCTGCTCTCATGAGACTGCACCTGGAGTACTGTGTTCAGCTCCGGACCCTTCTACACAAAGAGGAGATGAAGCTCTTTGACCCAGTCCAGAGGAGGGACATGAAGACGCTCAGAAGGCTGGAACACCTTTCCTAAGAAAACAGGCTGAGAGTTGGGGCTGTTCAGCCTGGAGAAGACTAAGCTCTGGGGAGACCATAGAGCAGCTTTCCAGTCCCTGAAGGGGCCTGCAGGAAAGCTGGAGAAGGATGTTTTTACAAGGCATGTAGTGATAGGACAAGGGGTAATAGCTTTATACCGGAAGTGGGTAGTTTTAGATTAGACATCAGGAAGAAATTGTTTAATGTTAGGGTGGTGAGACGCTGGCACAGGGTGCCCAGAGAGGCTGTGGCTGCCCCTTTCCTGGAAGTGTTCAAGGCCAGGCTGGATGGGGCCTTGAGCAGCCTGGTCTAGTGGGAGGTGTTTGTGTCCAACCAGCAAAGGGGTTGGAACTAGATCTTTAAGGTCCCTTCCCACTGAAACCATCCTATAATTCCATGATTCCCTGAGAATTCTCACCTTTTTTTTTTTTTTTTTTTAAGCTTATAAAAGGAACTGGGTACTATGAGTTTCAAAATTTGCAATCATATTTTTAGGGTGCCAATATATGTGAAGAAATACATTAAGGGCCAAAATAAATAACGATGGCAAAAGAAAAACAGGCCTCTCAAACAATCATGTGTCAAAATTCTTAATGATGACAACTGCAGCTTTTTGGCTGGCCTCTTTGGCAATAAACAGCTGCAGAAAAACATCTGCAAGGACATAATTCTAAATGTGATTGCATTTCCAAAAGCTTAGAAGTACAAGAAGAGAAGAGAGTTCGTAAACGTTGGACTGTAATTGCTCATCAGTATAGTATGTCACAAAAGCTTTCTGGAAATGTTTCTTTTAATAGTATCAGGTGTAAAGAGCACCTGACCTATAAATTACTGAAAGGACTATTGACATAGATTAATAATAAGTGACAGAATATAGAGCAGTGGCAGAGTCACAGAGAAGAGCTTGATTAACTTCAGTTTTAGTCACCATCAAAGCTAATGACCTGTGGGCACTGATGAACCAAGGTAAACCAGACATATCAAATACTAAGAGTACAGGACCTGTGAGGTTACGTTTTCTCCTATCTTCTTTGTTACACAAGCATAGCCATGGTAAATTAAACTGATGGTTTTATGAGCATTAGGCTGCGTTCAGTTTTTAAGACAGCTCCTCCTTTCAAAGCAAGACTGATCAATTCAGTGCTTGTGGAAAGATGCAAGATACTCAGGTTAAGTACAAGACTTTTCATCTCTGTAAGCAACACTGAGGAATCTCTCTCCTGAAATACCTCTGGAATTATGCTTATGAAGAAGAAATTAGGTGAGCTACTAAACACAAAATAAAAACAGAAGCATGGGATCACAGAATGTGGGTGGAAGAGGGCTGTGATATCCTCTGGTCAAGTCACAGGTCTAGATGACAGCGATTAGGATGTGAGAATACACCAAAGAATACGAGTACTGCTCAGGCTACATGAGGGTGTGGATGCCAATGCTATCTTGAAACACGACATTTGAGGGTCAGCACAATTTGTAGCTAAACACAGAGATTTCTGCTTCTCTTACTGCTCTGCAGTTTGAAATATTGCCAGGGACCTCAACAGTGGAATGAAAGGGATGAGAATCTGGGCAGAGTTCAGAGAACACAAACATGGAAAGGTCTTTAGGAGGAAATATAAAAATAACTAAGTACGTTGTACTGTGCATTCAAATCAACTGCAGAGATGTGATAACCTTACAAATACTGGGAGCTGTTACATGAAAGAGTGAAAGAGTATTTTGCGCAGTACAAAGGGTCACAGACAAAGAAAAAGAATCTAAGTCCATAAGGTATTTTACATTTGAGCAGCAAATACATTAACACAGACTACCAGATTGGGACTACTAGACAGACATTACTGTCATCCTCAAGCAGCAGAGCATCCGTATGTGTTGATTTAATTCACACTTGAGGAAGGGGGAAAGGCTGGATAGCCTGAGCTCATCCTGGACACTAGCAGAGGAGAGGCAGTGGTGCTTCATATTTTCCCTGCACTGCTCTAGGAAAATGATGCAATGGTTTCACCTGTTCTGTCAAAGGCTGTCAAGCCCTCTCTTGTAGAAACTCATAGGTTGGAAGGGTGTACACTTCACTGGGTAAAAAACTGGATGGATGGCCGGGCACAAAGATTTGTGGTGAGTAGAGTTAAATGCAGCTGACAGGAGGTCACAAATAGTGTTCCCCAGGCCTCAGTGTTGCATCCAGTTCTACTTAGTATCTATATCAACACTCCAGATAAAGGGATTGATTGCGACCTCATTAAGTTTGGAGATTACACCAAGTTGGGAGGGAGTGTTGATCTGCTTGAGGGTAGGAAGGCTCAGCAGAGGGACCTGGACAGGCTGGGTTGATGGGCTGAGGCCAGCTCTGTGAGATTCAACAATGTAGGTCTCATGTCCTGGAACTGGGTCACAACAACCCCAAGCAATGCTACAGGATTGAGAAAGAGTGGCTGGAAAGCTGGCCAGAGTAAAAGGACCTGGGGGTGTTGATTGACCACTGGCTGAATATGAGCCAGCAGTGTGCCCAGGTGGCCAAAAAGGCCAACAGCATCCTGGCTTGTACCAGAAATGGTGTGGCCAGAAGGAGTAAGGCAGTGATTTGTCCCCTGTACTCAGCACTGGTGAGGTTGCACCTTGAATCCTGTGTTCAGTTTGGGCCCTGAGAGGACACTGAGGTTCTGGAGCATATCCAAGGAAGGACAACAAAGCTGGTAAAGGGTCTGGAGAACAAGTTTTACAAGTAGCAGCTGAGGGAACCAGGGCTTTTTTGTCTGGAGAAGAGGCTGAAAGGAGACCTTCTCACTCTACAAATGCCTGAAAAGAGGTTGTAGCATGTTGTGTTGGATACATAAAAAGCAATAGAACAAGAAGAAATGGCCCCAGTTTGCATCAGGGGAGCATTAGATTGTATATCGGGAAAAATTTCTTCACTGCAAGTGTTGTCAGGCACTGAATCAGGCTGCCTGAGGAAGTGGTGGAGTCACCATCTCTGGAGGTATTTAAAAGATGTGTGGATGTGGTGCTTAGAGACATGGTTAAGCGGTGGACTTGGCACTGCTAGGTCAATGGTTAACCTGATGATTTTAAAGGTCTTTTCCAACCAAAATGATTCTACGATTCTGAGTACTGCTGGGCCAAGTTGAATGGTTACCCTCTGCAGCTCACCACAGACTGCTCACCACTGGCTTCCTGTAAGAGGTGACTGATCACCCAGCTCTTGGCACAGCTGCTGGTGTGGCTGCTTCATAAGTCAGGTCAGTTTTGAAGAAAAAAAAAATTCCCACTCTTAGAAGTGCTGAAGTTCATGTGCATCACTTTGAGGGAATTGATCTAGGAAGTGACCTTAAAAGCAGTTAGGTTGAGTTGCTCAAGGAATGCATGAGGGTCCTGGGGGTAACCACATCTGCAGGGCTCAGCTGCAGCAGAACAAGATGTGTAACCACATTGCTGTCCCCCAGCTCTATATCAGAGAGGATTTTTCTGCTGGAGAAAAGCATTCTTTTCTCCAAGCCTTTCTAGGACCACAGACTGAAACTTCAGTCACTACCAGCAAACATGGTATGTTCCATATCTTGTCTGCACAGGGTTAAAAAAAATGCTTAAAAAAAAATCAGTCCCAAGTAAGAAACTCTACCATGCTTCTCATCCTCTGCCAGTATTTTGCCTTAAGTGATTATGAAATGAGAAAAGTAAAAACAACCTCCTTGACCCCTTCACGCTCTCCAAGACTTATTTTGCTGGGGGTTGACTTGGCACATAGCTTGAAAATGAGGTATTAAACAGAACTGCTGAGTGAAGATGTCTGTCATGGATAAGCATCCTGTGAAAACATAGTACAAACCCAAACCTGGCTGAGGTGCCACCCACTATAGTTACTGCCTCTGAGAATCGTGACCTTTCAGCAATCCAGCTTTGTCCCTAGCGTGCTGCAATACTTTCAGAATGGTCTGTTAGGAGGATAAATTAGTTTAATGACTAGTTCCATTCTGGGACACTGTCCCTGACAGTATATTCTGGGTTGTGTGGTTCATTTCTTAAACTGTAATATTCTCTTGCAAAAAGGACAATTCTTGGCTGCAGGGTGGATACCGAAAGGTGGTTTTCCTAAATAATAAATTAGGTCAGACATTAAATAAGTCATCTGCTCTCTAGATAAATATTTACTCCTCCCAAACTAAAATCAGGCTTGTGTGTCTCCCAACAACTTTGTTCTGTTCTGGTTTTAAGTTGTTCTGGAGTCAGCCACAACAGAAATATAGTAGATAGCTTCAGGGGATTAAAAAAAAGAAACACCAAAAGAACAAAAAAACCCCCCAACCCTCAAAACCCTCAGGCTTTTAGTTTTCAATAGAGACATCCTCTATTAACTCAACAGCTAGGTATAGCACACATTTTAAGGTAATTTATTTCCTCAACAAAAATAACCACTGGAACAAAATTAAACCAAGAATCTCAAAACGGAACTTAACAGCTTCAAGGCAGGAGTTTGCATTTTCAAAAACAACTGACAATTTATTGGAAACTGAGTATTAGAGAGGCTTCATCCTTCCAAAGCCCAGGGCTCCAAAAGGCTGGTGTACCAAAGGTAGGGACAAAAGCATTATGTCCAAGGCCCTGCAGTATACGGCATCTTCACCTGGGCTCAGCTCAAAGCCCAGAGAACAGGTGTGAAACTCTCAGAGATGGGCATCAAGAATTAACTGAGATGGGAAAATTAAAGAAAGGGCTATTCCACAGCAAGCCATTCATCTTAAAGATGTCTCATGGCAGACAGATGGTCATTTTCAGACATTTGAGGTTTTTAGGGTTTAAAATAGTTTGTCTCAAACAGTTGTTCCTTAAATATTTTAGAATGTAAAAGTGTTTCCTCCAGAATGAAGAACAGCTTCAAGGTTTTCAATGATCAAATTGTGGGGGAAAAAGATCATTTTGTGTGCATCAAAAAGCTTTTAATTTCATTTTGAGCTTTTAAAATGATCTAAAGGTAAATAATAGGACAATTCCTTTTCACTTGCCTCTGGCTTGGTTTGCTTGACATAGAAAAGAAAGCTCAGGGAATGGCTTGATTACTTCCATGAGAAAAAATATGAGAGGAAGAGAATGGCCATTTAAAGGGAGGGAAATCCTTGGAAAATACCACGTAGTTGTAAAACTATTTACGAAAAACTAAAGCTGGAAAGAATGGGATTACTATGGACTACAGAAAGGTACAGTAGGTCACCCTTCTCATAGCAGTGGTCTGGACAAGCAGTGGAGGCATTTTAAGGCAGAGTGTGATGCACACATGAAAGGGATGTTTCCATAGGTAGCAGGGGCAGGGAAGCATGAGCCAGTTCCACCTCAGCCACACAGAGACATAGATTCTGAAAATGAAGACCCTGACACTACCGTGAATCCTACACACCCCTGTGCTTCTACTGGCAGGCAAGGTTCTGTCCCCACTGAGCTCAGTAAGGCATTGACACCTATGTTTTCCAGTGTCATAGAATCATAGAATCATAGAATCATAGAATTAGCCGGGTTGGAAGGGACCTCAGAGATCATCAAGTCCAACCCTTGACCCACCGGAGCACAGTTGCTAGACCATGGCACTGAGTGCCACATCCAGTCTTTTTTTGAATGTCTCCAGGGACGGAGAATCTACCACCTCACCGGGCAGACCATTCCATTGCCTGATCACCCTCTCCGTGAAGAAATTCTTTCTAATATCCAACCTAAATCTCCCCTGACACAACTTAAGACTGTGTCCTCTTGTTTTGTTGAAAGTCATCTGGGAAAATAGTCCAACTCCCACCTCGCTACAGCCTCCTTTCAGGGAGTTGTAGAGAGCAATGAGGTCTCCCCTGAGCCTCCTCTTCTTCAGGCTGAACAGCCCCAGCTCTCTCAGTCTCTCTTCATAGGGCCTGTGCTCGAGTCCCTTCACCAGTCTGGTTGCCCTCCTTTGGACCTGCTCCAGGACCTCGACATCCTTCTTAAACTGAGGGGCCCAGAACTGGACACAGTACTCTAAGCAAGTGTCCTTATTTTCAATGTGCTGAGCATCAGCATCTTGAAAACATACCATCATATGGTCAGCTAAAAGAGCAGACAGGAGCTTATGATCAGATATTGCTGTAATTCAAAGCTCCTTACCTCTTAAGAAGAAAGGCTAACAATAACCAGAGGAATGGGAATTTGATCTTTCACCCTTGAATTTTAGAAAAAACAAGAGAATTTTCTAATGCCTTTATATGCTTTGTTAATGCTGGAAACTTAAGAGCAGATAGGTCTGGTATCAGTAAGCCTTACATGCAACAAAAGTCAAGCAACAGCAATGTAAGTCAGGTTCTCAGCAGCTTTTATGGTGAGACTTTTTTATGTAGCGTCCCTAGTTCTGGACCAAGTACAAAGCTGTACTTGTTTATCCTTTCTGCCATGGAGTATGTGCTTAGCTGAAGCAGAACAATCAGCTTGAAGAAACATTTCTAAAAAAAATAAATGGGTTTAATTTTTTATTATTCAAAAAAAGGGGAGAAAAACAAACATGAAATTTCAGTATACGCCCCAGAGGTTTTTTTTCCAAGAACATTTCTGTTTGTTATTAGATCAGTAAGTATGCTTTGCTGGACACATCAAAGCTCTTTAATTTATCTGTGATCAATCTGGGGTAAGCTTGTAAGAAAATGCTCTTTTAAAATCTTTTTATTTTTCCATCAGTTAAAAAGAGCAAACAGGAAAAAAATAGCCTAGACATGAAACTAATCAGATTATACATGTTTTTGGACTCGAGCAGCTCCTTAAAGGTGATTTTGGTTAAAAAAGTTGTCTGCCTTAAAATTACATACAATTAGAAATATTTGTATTTTTTTTTCCTCTTTCAGGAAAAGTTCCCCAAATTTACTGAAGTTACTGAGTGTTTTGCAGTGATTTCCATGCACTTTGGAGCAGGTCTCTGGTGCACTCATATTTCTGCCAAGCAAAAGGTTCTGAACTAACCTCTATGCTCCTATGCTACCATGGGTGGGAATGGGTTTGATTCTCACTGTACTCAGAATATTTTTCATGATGTTTGACACTGAAAATTTTTGCCTATTTTAATAGCTGATTTAAATGAAACCTAAAGGCAAAATACAGTCCTTAGTGACTAGTGAAAAACATAACACAGTGCATTGAGCAATGTGTAATCTATCACCTGAAAATAGAACACAGATTAATTTTATTTACCCTGTCTACATTACTTCTGATTCCTATACTTTTATCAAACATTGCATGGTAAACTCAATAGATATTGTCCTATGTAGAAGGAAAGTCTAACCAAATCTTGAGCTTGTGGTATACTGTGAATGATGTGGGTAATACGTAAGAAAGAAAACAATGAGAAATGACCTATCAAAAATTGTTATACAGCTTCTCAGGGCACAGCTTTCCAAAAGAAGCGATCAGGAAAGGAAAGAACAAGATTCAGCGACTAAAAACTAAATCTAAACAAAGTTCATATGAAAATGATGTTCAAGTTTTTCATTGTAGGATCAGGATGATTTCAAAAGGGATGTGGAAGATTTCCATGGAGGTGAAATTTTTAAGACAAGCTTTCGTGCATTGAACAGCAACTTGATGGAGAAATCTTTTAAAGAAGTTGTGTCTTGTGCCATCAAGACAACATGATTATCAGAGAATTATCTTGTTATCCTTAATGGTACTCTGTTTGCCATGGTGCAATGAAAAACATAAGTTTTGTAACTGGAGTGCCCATTAATCCTAGCATCACTATGTCCAGTCATGGAGGTCCTGAAAGTACATGTAAATGACCTTCTCACTTCTTAGTGATGGCTCAGAAATAAGAAGATGCTAACTTGTAGAAGAACGTCTTTCAAAATTCCACTTTCTCACTCTTTTTTCCCTTCTTAATTAGCAGTATGATAGTGCAATTAGGCATTTGTAGATTGTGATTTTTAGAATTACTGGGATGCCTCTGCAGTCTGAAAGGCTATAGCAGCTTTCTTTCAAAACACCTGACATGTTGTTACTGAAAAGAGTGCTTTTCTACAGCAATTCACACCCTAATCAGTTCCCATCAGAGGAATGTCTGACTATCACTGTTATTCCTGAAAAACTGTAATGAGATTGAAGCACAGCATGAAAAAAATTTTTATACATATAGTTGGAATACCTCAATTATCTGTTTGGTTGCTTGGCCTGGCTTTTTTTCCCCAAGAAAAAGGAAATAAGTACTCTTCCTGATGAGTAAGGATGTCTCTATTTGAGGCACAATGCACAGCTCTCCATAAAGAAAACACATACCTCAGCCCTTCCTACAAGTCTGCTCTGGTTTTATTTTGAGAGTAAACTTACAGCTTCTTACCTTGAGAAAACACCAAATCCCTCTTTTGTTCATAATTGCATGGTCTGAAAATAAACAATGGGGTGATAGCAGTAAGTGTAATAACAGAGTGATTGAGTACTTTTTTTTTTTTTTTTTTTTTTTTCAGTAGACTGCACTACATTAGAGTCTGTCCACTTGTTATATTTGCAGGTTCCACAATTGCACAAAAAAGGTGCTGGGACAACAACTCCACTAGGACAAAATCAAAATTTCTGAACTGGATAGTTCAAATAAGAAAACTGTCTTGTAGTCTTTGCAGTTTGAAGCAGGCTTCAGTCCCAAACATTAGGAATGAGAAAATTTACCATTTCACTTTGTGTTATACCAAAGGTTTCTGATCTTTGTCTTATATTTTACGTGCAAACATTTTTCTTGTGCAGTACAGGTCCAGCTTTTTAAGCCTACTGACAATAAGGTTGTTTTTATATTTCACAGAACCTGTGTATAATGCCTCCCGCATCTCCTGGGATTTGTTGACGCAGGTGGAAAACTACTGCTGGGTGCATTTCAGGAGAAAATGTCCAAGAGGACACAGGCAGGCTGTCAGAGCTGGAGAAAGGAACTGACTCCAACACTGCTGAGTCCCACAGCATTCACTCCTATACTTGAATTGCTATAGTCTTCTACAGTCCTTGTAGGAAAGATGCCCTTTATTTTTAAAGTTTAAATCTTTAAATCTATACAAGTGGCTCATTTTTCTGGCCCAGTGAATAACATTCATATTCCAGTCTGAAAAATAAACTGTTACTTCTTTTCCCATCTTACTTGCAAACTCACTCTACTTCCTCCCCATCCCTGCTCCCATCCCACCCTGTGAAGAAAAAAACAGGAGAAAATCAAATGCTTGGAAAGAGAGAAAAAGATGTGCCACTACAACCAGAATAATCTAAAGAAAATAAAAGTGTATGTAAATTTTCCATTTCTACATTTCTTCACAAAACAACAGATCTCTATCAGCTCTTTAGCAATGAGTTTCCTTCCTCATAGAGATGAAAATTTATATCATTCAAGATGGCCTAATTACAAAATTCTTATGGAGGTGTGGAATACAGCATGGACAATGGGCAAACTCTTACGTCACATTTTTTAGACATTTCCACATTTTATAGAGAACAGCATTCTGCAGAGATGTCAATGCTCTTGAAAATGAAAAGGCATTAAAAATGCCTATATATCTGATAGTAGAATGCTTCGTTGTAGTACCATCCAAATCTTTGCCAGAAAGACTTTAGCACTGATTATTTATAAATGTCAATGTCTTAATTATGGATGATGATAAATAACATTTTGATATCCCATTTTACACAAGAAAAGCTGAGTATTATTGAGGAAATATAAGAACATCTCCCAAGGAATTTAAAAAAGGATACCATAAAGGGTTAACCTAACATTTTTCTTGTGGCAATAGATCTAAGTGGACTCAAGTATGCCTACAACTTCTGAAAGCCTGTGTTTCTTGAGTGAGAGTGGTGACAGAGGTACAGCAGCAGCAAAGATCTGGCTGCTGGCAAGACGAGGTTGACATTAGAGGGCTCCCTTGGCACTGTGCTGGTGCATGTCTGGGGACAGCCTGGATCTGGGTTTCTGGCTTGCTGCTGCTGGCTTTTCTAGCTTCAATCACACTTGACAGGAAAAGCAAAGTCTCTCCGGTGAGAAATGAAGCATGACAATTGTTAGGAAAAAAGCAGATGCACTAACAAAATTACAGTTTTGACAAAATAATGGAGCACGGGATTTAGTGCTGGTGAGCAGCTTAGTGATACACTCAGCATGATGAGAAAAGCTGCTTCTGAGAGACCACGTCCCTGACTTGTATAAAGCAACACAATAACAGTAATTAAGCCTAAAACTCACTAACACGAAGGCTAAAATTCATAGCAGACTTTGATATTTACAACAAAATCAAACAAGCAGGTGACAGGTGTTATAGTATGATTCAATTTTATCATCAGTACAAAAGTGAAATACTTTTCTGTTAAGACCACCTTTACACACATCCATATCCACCCTCATAGTCAGATGCTTGCATTTCATCTTCTTTCAGCTGTCCAGATGTGAGGGATCTCATTGGTTCCATCTGCCTAGATCTCTCCACAGCACATAGCAAGGGGGACAAGGGCACTTCTGGTGGGTGATTCTTACCAGCAGAAGATGAATGTGACAAATAGATCTCTGGAGATGCCCATCTTTCTGCCCAGGCTAATGTCCAGGTCTAAGGGCCTGGTGGGACTGAATGCCTAACATTGAAATGACTGAAGCCAAGCAAGACAAATCTCATGCTGCTCTAGATAGTTTCAGAGAAAGCCAAGCAACTTCAGCAGTTTAGAGGAAATTTGACTGATGGATACAGAGGGTAATTAACACCTTGCTCTCACTGTTTTTTGGAAATCCCAGCTTTCCTTCTGATCAGATACTCACGTGAAAATCCTTTATTTTGATGCATAGAATCAAAGAATGGTTTAGGCTGGAAAAGACCTTCAAAGATCACCCAGGCCAATTCCCTGCGGTGGCAGGGACACCTTCCACTAGACCAAAGCCCCATCCGATGTCCAGCCTGGCCCTGAACACTTCCTGGGAGGAGGAAGCCACAACTCTTCTGAGCAGCCTCTTCCAGTGTCTCACCACCCTCGTGGTAAAAAATTTCTTCTTCATCTGCAATCTAAGTCTGTCTTCTTTCATTTTAAAACTGTTGTACAATCTACTCCTAAGGAAGGTAAGTGAACACAGATTTTGACTTAGTATCTCTCTCACTTTTCAGCATTCCCTCCAAACAAGTTTTCCAAAAATGCCCAACTCATTTTTAGTCTGATGACATAAGTGATCCTTAAGTCTAGATGTTTTCAGAACACTACCTACAGTAATAATCTGTAAGACTGTTGTTGCATAAGAAAGTTCCTCATCTTTTGAAGAATTTTCAGAATAAACCTACTAGACACAGTTTAACTATTGCCCTTTTTATTTGCTTTGAAGTCTTTTTTTATTTGACCTTTGGAACAAATATTTCACAGGATTATTTGTAGCTAAGGAACACAATGGAGAATTTGGAATATTCTCTTTCTGCCCATAATTTCTTACTGTATATATATTTTTATTCTGTTTTATTCCTTCTAGATTCTTAAATCTCCAATATTACTGTGCAATAATATTTTTCAGTAAAGAGGCATTTCTAAAACGGGTTATTTTTGCACAAGGCACCTCCACATGTTTTGCTTTGTCTTAACTAAATGTGCACCTTTTCTCTGGGGTGCTTGACAATGCCCCTTTAAAATCTTTATTTCAGAGTTTTACCTGAGAACTAAGGAATAATTAGAGCAATTATAAAACATTCACCATAGTGAATGGTGAATCCAAACATTCACATAGTGTTGGGATTAATCAGGTCCTTAAGGATGGTAAATACAGATTTCTTTATATGAGGGACTATCTTTTCTTTCCCTATTAAAGAGATTTTGAAATCAGATCATTAAGAACACAAAAATTGAAGAGAAAAAAATCTAAAATTTTTCACCTATCTGCTTTGAAAATCCCTTAAATAAGAAAAGCAAACCACTGAACAAATCACAACAATAATCTCCTCTAAAAGTCCCAGTTCTAACCTCAAAAACTCTGTGAGATAAAGCATTTTGTAGACTTTGACACACAGAAACAGTTATGAAGCTTGCTGGAGATCATACTGAAGACCCTAGTGGAGATCTGCTGACTTCTTATGTGTTTAGATTCAGTGCTGTCTTTTTCCGACAAATGCTTGTAGGCCTTCAGTAATTCAAAAAGATACTCGACCAATGAAGAAAAAACTAAGAGATGAGAAAGGAAGATGACTTTAGCATAGATGTGATATTTAACAGAGCTCTAAATGGATGGGAAGGATATGGAAAACACATCTTTATCCCTTAAAGACTGGACTTGGGAGGATATAGCTTGCCTTTGACTGCTGACTTTCTCTTAAATGTGATGTTCCTATCTTGCTGCAGGGACAGTTCAGGTGCTTGTGAAGCAAAATTAGTCTGTTGTGATTTAGAAAACTGCCCATCAAAAAAGAAAAAAATCAAGGCCTGGATATAAATCAAGCCACTACAGAACCCCAGTCTTCTCCTGGGGCTCATGTCAAGGCCCAGTTATAAGCATTAATGATTCACTTTTCTGGACAGCACCACATTTGTCTTTTGCTCTATTTTTTTAAATTTATCTTAGAATTGCTCTTATGTTAGGTGGCTTTCTAATAATAAATTTTTGACTATTTTTCTCCAGCTGTCTCCCTGATAGCTGACCTCTACAGTACTAACTAAAAAGACATCAGTTTGTTGATCTTGCAGACACAAATGTTTTGTCCACAGCAGCTGGTAAGAAGCAGTCTTTTTCTGAAAACATGCAAGCAGAAAATAAACTCAAGAATGCTGATGCAAAAAATAACTTGTTTTGGCAAGTTCAAGTGTTTTGTGCATGTATAGCTCCAAGGTGTTGGTAGAAAAGCTATTTTCTACATCATCCTAAATATTGTAGAAGAATAACCCAAACAAAACACAAAACCCCAAAATACCAATGCTTTCCAAGCAGGGAAAAAGACCCAAAACACAGTGGTAGAAGAAAAATATTTACTTCCCGTCATCTGAAATTATTATGGGAATTAGAGAGCATTTAGGAAAATGCCTTTTAAAAAACCAGTGAAATGTTATTTTAATAACAGGAGACAGAGCTAGTGCTACTGATACATGAAGCCTGGCTCTGTTCTCCCCTGTCCTAGCAGGTTGAATTAAGGACCAGCTGCATTACCCTTGCAGCCTGATTTTTCCATCAACCATCAGCCCTCTCTTGTGCCAGGAGAGCTGAAAGCACTGCTTCAGAAGTAAAGCACAACCCCTGGAAATGTAAGACCAGAACCAAAAGTCTGAGCTGGCCAAAGCATAATCCTAGGTCACGGTGAAAAGATAGGATTTCCACTTCCTTGGCCGCTTGCCTGATTTCTGTATCAGGAAAACACTTGTGGTTATTCTGCCCGTCAGCTTCTGGACTCTTTGGAAGTCTGTGGAAGAAGACTGACCTCTGTTTTTGCAATGGCTCCTCATTCAGTTGCTGTTCACTGCCTCTTATTATGCAGAGCATTCTGATAAACAGCACAGCTATGCAAAACAGAGAGCTGTATCAGCATATGAACTGCTAAGTGTGAAGTCACACTTTCTTGTGACAAGACATTAAAACTGTCACCCTGGTCACTTTCTCCTTGGACCCACCTTGCTGTAAAGCAAACTGACCCTATGTTCACCAAAAGCCCTGTGCTGATTAGAGAGTAACAATCAGAACTCTACTCACACACATTTTAGGACTTACTAAGCTCCCAGTCATCTTTTTAGTATTTTCCCAGTACAAGAACTGAACATTTGATGATGCTATCTACAGCTGTCAACATTTTAACCTCGGTGTTTTTTCTTCATTAGAATGTATACGTAAACCAGGCTTCCAGAGCCCGCCAAGGTGCAATATAATCTTGATGGGAGATATCTTAATAAATTGTTGTACAGCCAGCTTTTCTCTCAAAGCAGTGCAACTGTAAGGCAGCATTAGGTGTCTCAGCAGCCAGGCTAGGGACTCTGATCTCAGTCAGTAATGCTGCGTTGGGCTCTGCCAGTGCCAACACACAAGCTTGCTGCAGCTCCAACTGAGACCTCTTTGATGGGTGGCATAAAAATGACTTTGAGTTCCCTACACAAATCATCACCAGGGATTGCTTTTACAACAGGGATGGGTGCAGACAGATGTCAAGTATGAAAGCCAGTGAAGTTTAAGGACATGGGAGGTGATCCCATACATTATACAGAAGGGGGTGTCAGGTTAACCAAAGGAAAGTCTGATTTGCAAAAAGGATCTTATTTTCGAAGGACAGGGGAAAACTCATGGCTCAAAGAGAGTTCTCCTGCTGACTTTAAGCTGGAACACGAACTGCCCACACTGCTGTGGCACTGACAGATTACTTTTTTGAAGCTTTGGAAAACTCCTAAGAATGTTGTTCTCTGTTCTTAAGAATTCAAAAGCAGCTTTCTCACTTCATTTAAGTTCTCAGTGAAAATGGATTCAGACGGCAGAAATACACTAGAATAATAACAGCTTGCAGTAGTGCTTGTTTACATATGCTTCATTTGAATACCTTAAGCCTATATCCAGCTTGTTTAATTTGCTTTTCAGCCCTGAATCATGACCCTTCTAGTAATTTCATATGTGCTGATGTGGCAAATCACACCTATTATATACATGTCTCTATTAAAAAAAAAAAATTGATAGGATTTTATTTTTTACAATTTACTTCCTCATCCAAAGTTACTAATGCAACTGCTGCATTAACAGTCTGTCTGTAATAGGAATCGTGGATCACTATACGTCTCACCACAGTTTCAGTTCTCACTGAAACACCACTCCCAAACACACACACACCCAAATTTAGTGCAATCATGCAACTTGCATCTGCATTTACTGAACATTCTTACAGGGTTTTTTTCAGTCCAAGGACAATAAACTAGGGCAGGGTACAGGGTCCCCAGCCTCCCACCAGCTGTTCCCCATCACAAACAGAAAACTGCTGGGCAGGTGAGCCTGGCCATGCTAAAGCAGATAAGTCCTGCTAAGAGACAGCACAGCAAGAATGGCCCCTATTGCACCAGCACCCCTGGATGGTGCCTGGAAGGTGTTTAGATACACCAGCTGGGAAAGCCCTGCTCCCTGCTTGATGTGTGCTGTATATACTTTTTACAGATGAGAATTTTAAGGACTGGCATTCGTGCAACCAACTGCATAGGATGACAACAAATCTGTCTTCTAGGATTTATTTACAGGGAAGTTACAGGAAAAACTGAATGAGGACCCTTCCTTTGCAGACAATATTTTAATACTGTGTATGACCCCTGTGGAATAATCTTCTATGGAATCTAACTGGAACTAATGAGTTACAAAACCCAGTCAGAACTAAGTTAAGACACGGATGGGGAGACATCTCAAAGAAGTGTTGGACACCTGGATGTATGTTCAGTAACTGGAAAAGTAAGCAGTCTGCTCCTTTATGATCAACAATTGGGTCCGCATGTAGTTTGAATACAGCTTGATCAGCTAGGGCAATGCACCATTAATCTTAACCACTTCTGTGGAGGTGGTTGTGTTTCTAAACTTTCTTCCTGTGGTAACAAGTAAAAAACATGTATTCTGTTTTTCTTGCTTAAAACTTAAAACACCATCAACTCAGGCATGCTTTCTGTAAGTGTGGGCTCTCATTAAAAAACAAAACATAAACCAAACCAAAAACCTTTCTAGAAGCTACAGAAGGAAATATTATTATGATTAAGAGGCTGGATCGACTGCACAAAATAGCTATTTCTAGTATAAAGTATAACTAGTATCAAGTATAAAGGTTAAAGAACTGAGGACAAGATTGCCAGATGTAAAATGGTAAGTTTCCAATTTAGGATCAGCAGAGGAAGAAGATGAATTAATATGAATTAAGTTAGCATCATAAAAATCCTCCAAGCTAAACCAAATGCCTTTGAAAATAAACTCAGGAACTTTCCTCCTCTTCTGCTCTCTGCATTCCAAGGAGGACTGCATTTAGAATAACCATGAGGAATTTTACAGAATTCTTACAACAAAATGCTAAACAAAGGCTTGAAAAAGTAGTGACACTGTACGTGGTTCAAAGACACTATTTCTGTCATTTTCATACTAGATTCCTCTTCAGTGCTTCTGTTAGGAAAAGAATGAGCAAATATATTGGACTTCAGTTTTCTCAGTTTTATCTTTAGTGAGACTGGTAATGACCAGACTGATTCTTTAACAGTTTTGAAACAAGGCTAATAACTTATATTTTCTACCTGACTTATTAACTGGAAGAAAAACCAAACACATAAAAAGAACCCCACCAAACAAACAAAAACCACATAAACCAAACACTTGGCAAATACAGAAAATCAACTGCCTGTTGCCTTTTCATCACAGACAACATTTCAGTGCTAGCCTTGTCAGCACTATGTATAGTGGTGCACTGTCAGACCAGGGATCCTATGCTACAATATTCTTTGGCAGATGGATCTCACTGGTTGTACACACGTTTTTCTGGCATGAACTGGCAGATGTCCCATACCAGAATGAAAAGCTATTTCACTGCTAAAAGGTCACATTTATTATATAACACCGTAGGACTGGAAAAATTAAGTTCACTGTGGAATTCTTCAAATTAAAGATATATCATGGATTGTTCAGTCCCTGACATGGACTTTAAATTGGACTTCTGGAAAATGGGAGCAGCAGATGAAACATCAGCATTACTAGACTGATGGTTGGCTCTGCTGTTGTACAGGTTTTCTGTCAAACTTATATTTTGGAAAGCTCCCACAGGATCTGACAGAAATAGGAGCTCCCACACATGGCCATGATCCCTTCACAAAAAGCAGACAGACACAAGGAACTGCACTGCCAATAAATGAGACATGTATGTAAGAGAAACTCGATGGGAGACAGTACATTTAAGCCTGAACAATAAGGGTGAGCAGTGTGTCAAATGCTGCCAAGAACAGAACTTAAGCCTTTCAAGATAGCAAACACTACCATGACATCTTACAGTGATGCACCTCTTTTACATCTATGTGGTATGTCTGCATGTGCATGTGATTCCATATAGAGAGGTACTAAAATTCCAGTACACAAATTGGCAACCAAAGGTGAATCAATGATACTCAAATTTAGGAGAATAGTTTCACTATTGATCCCTCTAATTCACTCCCTGATCACCTAGCAATATCACTTCTAGGCTTTAACATTTGATCCTCTGGAATGTAAAACATAAGCCAAATAGCCATATGTGATATTTGAAATGCCTGACAGTGAAGCCCCACTTTCACCCTTGTAAAAGCCACAGTTATGTCAAACACACAACTGCCTGCTGCGTTTTAAGAGACCCAGCTTGCAAAATGGTTTTGGTGACCTAATGTGTAGGTAGATCCAGACAAACAGAAGAAAGCAGAATTAGGAACCTCCTACCTTGTGTTTCAACACTCCTCCTCAAAAGCTGCATCTGAGTTAGAGAACAAATTACATCCCAAAATACCAAGATACCTCACATTATGTGGGATGTCGGAAAAACTCCCCAGAAGTGAAAATGTAATCAGTTATTCAAAGAGGGAAAGATAAAAACTCATCTTTTACACTGTTTCTCAGCACTGAGATAAATAATACAGTACATCTCAAAAGTATGAAAAATATGCTGATGGCTAATGCTGAAGGCAGAGTGTGGCAGGAGATGAAACAGTGGTGGCTGGGTTATCACCTTCTCCTGGTGTGTGAATATACTTGCATCTGTGTTTCTCAAAGTGTAGTTCTTGGATAAAACATTAAGTAGTAAGCAGGACAGGCTACTCTTCTTCGGTCCAAAAATTGTAAGGAGTATTGTCAGGAATTAAAATCTACATCCCTGAGTTTACTAATGGGATTTGCTTTACCTTAAATTAGATGTATAAACAAATCATTTAGTACAGCGCCACGAGTATCATCACTGGAAAGAGGTAAGGATTTCTTAATTGAAACTAACTTAAGGTAAGTGTCTCAAATAAACTGGAAGGATACTTCCCTCTCCCCTCTGAACCACTGAATGCTCTCCACTGATTGTGGCATTGTAGATGACTTGGTCAAACTGGGCATGTATCTTTTACCTAAAGGCAACATGGAATAAATCTCACCTCATGTCTCAGAAAGAACCCACCAAAAACATTAAGGAAATACCCTTGTCATGTCAGAAAAAACCTAATTAGAACTTCAGAGGGCTTCCAGCTTGTCAGCTACAACCAGCAGGCTCACTGTTGCTTAGAGAGAAGACAACTAATAGCATATGCAGAGAGTTAAGATACAAATCAACCTGTCTATCAGGAGACAAGCACTGTTATCCAAGCATCTCTGATAAAATTTGAAATATGCTAGTGAAGGAAGGAAGATCAAAATGCTTTTAAGTGTGTGGATAAAAACAATATGTATCTTTATTCTGGTAGAGTGTAGAAGATCAAGCTTCTGCTTCACGGCTTGGCAGGTGTACAACAGAGGGAAGCTGACACAACATGGGAATTCTAAAAGGAGAAAAAGAAAATACAGAGCACATCTGAACCCCCAGGTGTTAAGTGTAAGCCCACACAAAAATAATGCACTACAACTTCAAGATCAGACTTACTCAGGTGGATTAGGTTCGATTTCTGATGATCTACTTTTGCCAAAAACAGATTATGTCTTTAAAATACACTTAATGAACTTCACTATTAGGTGTTTGGGTGCTAAGTCTGCCAGCTAAGATTTGTCCACTGGCATCTTCCTGGAGGCACTTTACATTTTGAGAGACCCTGAATACGTTCACAGTCCTATTTGGGTGACAACTACTCAGCATTTTATGTATCGGCTCCAATATTTTGGGGGATTTCACAATAATTAGCCCAAGGACTTGTTAGTGAACAACAACAACAACAACAAAACCCCAAACAAACAAAAAAAACCAAACCAAACCGAAGAACCCCTAGCCAAAATGGCCATGTTCTGGTTGTTACTGGAAAGCAGGAAGGTGAACAGACAAGGGTCAGCTGCACAGCTAATGGCTGTGCAAGAATAAGAAAACATACAAAAATAAAGGAGGTATGGTTATAAAGGCTGTAACTTCATAAAGGACTTGGCTTCAAAAGGTTTAAGCTGAACCCCCCACTGAAACTACATGTAACAGCAGCACAGATACATAAGAACTGGAGTGCAGTTGTCAAACATCTAAACTCTTCCTTGAAGTAGGTCAGTATTTCCAGGCAACCAGAACATAAAAACAAAACTGACCTCCATGCCTATTACAACAAGGCTCCAGCAGAGTCTGGGTTTATGAAATGACTGGGCATGATGCAAATGTTGGCCACCGCACTGGAGAGACTGGCCTATGTGTCACCCTGGAGAAATTGTGATCAGGCAAGAATAATACTGTAACAAAATAGCAGAGGCCATGGCAGATGTTTCCACACCTAAAATGCATGCCACACCCCTGAGAACACATCTCCTGACAGTTCAACACTCTTCCTTTGACCCACATGATTGTCCTGGTTTGAGAGGACCAGAATGATTGCAAAAAACCCCCACCAAATAACAAAAAACAAGCCACAACTCAGAATCCTGCCTGCAATGACACCAACCTGAGACCTCCCAGGCACTCCCCTCGCCCCCCCCAGCAGGTCCCAGGATGGGGCTGTCACAGCTCCAGTGGGGGGACAGCTGTGCCTACGAGGAGGAGAGGGCAGGTAGGTAAGGTGACCCAAATGGACTGATCACAGTGCTTCTACCCATGGTGCTCAGTATAAAACAGCTCCCAAAGAAGTCCTTTGTTGTTTTCTACTCGGCCTGGCCGAATAACAGATTTAAACCGAGTAACAGATTTATATATTAATCTCTCTCTCCTCACTGATAAAGAAAAGAGAGAGAATAAGGAAGAGAGACTTATGGGTTGGAAACTAAACTACACAAATTTAATGAAACAGTAATGACAAATAGGAAAAATTACTGAATATATACAAATATACAGGAAAATTGATACCACGTTCCTCCCCCCTTCCTCCAAATAACTCTCACGTCCCCACTGAGGCTGCAGGGCAGCCCTGGGAAAGTCCAGGCTGGAATCCTGGAGTCAGCAGCAGTCGGGAGCTGGAGGCAGGAACACACAGATTCAGGCTGGCAGGGATCAGGACCACAGGCAGAGGAATGGATGGAATCCTCTCAGGATGCCGAAGGAAGCAGGGAGAGCAGGAAGAAGAAGGAAGCAGGAAGGAAGCAGGAAGTGTTTGACCCTTGTGATCCCTCAAATTTATACTGAGTATGATGTGTATGGGATGGAATACTCTGTTTGGTCAATTCTGGCATCTATCTTGTCTGGTCCTCCCCAGAGGAGGGTTTCAGGTGGGACCCCCCCACTCTCTCTGGAAGGTAAAATGTTCTTCAGAGCTGAGCAGTGTCCTTGGCTCTGCATCCCAGTCTCTGGCAGTAACTATAAACATTGAGTGTTATCAGTCCCAGAAGCAGACACTGACTGAGAAACTTGTTGTTAATTTCAGCAAGTGCAACTACTTACAAGAGACTTAGCTGAAAGCAAAAGTACAAACCAGAAAATCACCTTTATCCTGGCCCAAACCAGGACAGTGTGTTAGCTGGGTTGGAGTCATCCCTCCCTCCCTCCCTCCCTCCCTCGAGGAGAACATTGTTTATTGAGACAGGTAGCCTTCTCCTGCCTTCCCAAGTAGGACTGGCTTGGCTGTACCAAGGCTGTTGTGGACTGTCACTGGGACCCAGGACTCAGGCACCACCATCTGATGCTAAGACCAGTGTGGGACTTTTTTTGTCTGGGGAGTAATTGCCCACTGAAGAACACAGGTTCTATATTTTCTTATTTATATATATTTGTAATTCACCATCCTTATTACTACTTTATTAAACCTATACTAGTTTTTTCTTGCAACCTTAAAGTCCCTTATTCCCTTTTTTTTGTCTTCCCTTGGAAGAGTAGTGGGGGAATAAGAGAGAACATCTGTCACTTAGGTATTGGCTAAAACTGTGACAATGGCCTTAAGGATGCAAGCTGACTGTGGCAGAGATTTTTACATCTGCAACAGTCCTGAAACAGCATAAAACATTGCACCTGTTGAAGCAAAGAAGTAGGTGGCAGTTTGCCAGCTCATAAGGGCTGGATATCCTCAGCAGCCCACAGGACAGAGCTGGCAGCTTTCTGGGGACAGTGTGTAGCTACACCTTAGAAACAGCAAAAGAGCAAAAGTTGTTCCTCTCAGCTCACATCTTTCAAGCACTGTAAGCTTTTAGTTTGGCCTCCCCCTCATTCCTGCCTTCTGGACATGCAGCAATAATTAAACCCACAAATTAATGCAGGGAATCTTCCTCAAACTATATCTTCAGCTTTATCAAATCTTTCAGAATCACAGTTATATTTGTATATGTGTATTCTCTTAGTTAATCTTAATATTAGGGCCACTCACACTTCTGGGACAGGATGTCATTGTCATGCTTTTTGTACCTCTTCTCCCCTCCAAAACACCACCAGCACCTACATGGGAAGAGCTATATGCTAGCATCTTTCATACACTTGTGTCGTGGCTGGTTTTTTGGGTATGGGTCAACTTCTGTGCTTGACAATACAGCAGAGGAAGATGCTGCCCATACCTGTCCAAATTTATCAGTAAGAGGTCAGTGTTCTGGTTTTTACCATCGAGCTGTCTCTTTTCTTTATGGCCATGCTGTTCACTGAAATGCACTCTCCCTGCTCCAGTACATGAAGAGTCTTGCTGCAAGGTAGCAGCAGGTTTTGGATTGTGTTTCTGCAGTGGATCAATTCTGAGTAAAAACATGCTTGATCACTAATGTAGCTGCATTAGTGCCAGCTCCCAAGTGAAAATACCAAGGCTGAACGTAAGCCATGGAAACTGGTTCACCTCCCCAGCTGTGGTGAAGTGAAACAAATTGTTCTGCTTTTCATTAACTTAATTGCTCTTGGTAGATGTGGTTGCTAAAACCAATCCTGAACAGTGGAAATCCTGCACATTGGTTATAACCCTGATGCTGTGCATTTGGTTTGCCAGCTGCGTTGCCCTTATTGTGTATATACACAAAAGCTCCACGTACCCAAAAAACCCAGTGTTGCAGGGGGAGAGGAGAGACAGCTCTTACACTGCTTTTGTGCAGAGCAACTACCCTGCAAAGGAGCAACATGCTGGATTACATGGCAAGGGGTAGATCTGGCATTCAGACTTCTGCATCAAGGTAGGCAGCCTGTCCATCCATATGGGCTGTGCCTGAGGAAGTCCTGCCTAGTGGCAGGGAGCCTCCTTTCTTTCCTTATTTCATCTGCCTCATTAGCCAACACTGAACAGAAGTAAGGAAAACCACAAGAAGCCCTTTAAGTTTTCTTCATTCCCTGGGGTCCTCCAGCACTCCCACAGTGAAATTAAGGCCTCTCAGGCAGAGCCTGAGACACTACTCTAGTAAGTATTCCTGGAGTACTGGCCTGCTATCAGGAGGAATGCCCTGGTTCAGTTATGCCCTACTAGCTAATAAGCAGTCCCACAAAACATCGATCTATAGTATGGTTGTCAGGGCTTGCAATTCTGGCTTCCAATTCTGCTGACTAGATCATATGTGGAAGATGGAATCTGGAATTACAGTATCAGGAAGAGTTGAACAATACATGACATTCTTTTTGTATAAACTTTTATATAAGCTTTTTTATAGTTTCTCTGGAATTGAGCTTTAACTGAGTCCAGTAGATCTGTTATTCATCTTTCGGCCACCTCTAGAAATAATCTGTCTCAAGATAATATTGACACATGACAGCAAGCAGATCTGCTCACAAAGTGGCCACCTGCACTTGTGGTTTGCGGTCTGCTTAGAACAAACTAGTGTATCTCCAGAGTGCATCATGTATCTGCAAAAAGTAATGTGAGGACATGGCTAGGTCTTTCAGTGGAGATTAACAGCATCTTCTTTGGCAGTTAGCCAGAGGCATGTGAAACAGCCTACAACTGCTCTCATGACATCCTATACAAATGAAAGAGCTTAGTAATAAGAGGAAAGCATTTTTCTTTTCCAGTACTGAAGCTCAGGCACTCATAAAATTTGCCTTACACTGAATAGCATATAAACCACACACATATAGCTGGGCAGACAGATGGATTCTCCTGTGCATTGCAGCTGGCTACATCTCAGAAGATTAGCACAGATATCTATAGATAAACTCTAATGCAGAATGAGATTGGTCCCTATCAGTATAACAGAAGTGCCTCTACTGTGTTTCCCAGTGAGTTCTACTCACTGCTCTCCTGGCCAAAACTGAAGTGAAGGACAAAGACACAGTAAGATGAACAGAGAAACCAAGGAGGGAACACTGACTTCACCAAAAGATTCAGATCAATATTTTCTGCTTTCAGCTTTCTGTGCACCAGGCTTACCCACAGAGGAAACTGAGTAATCCCAGGTACTTTCCTTTTGAATCACACCTAGTGACATTTGTGTTCTAGAAGGGGTGAGACAAGATAATTTATTCTGGTGAGAAATGTCTTATCCTACCAGTACTTTCTGGGACAAGACGATACTCTAGTCTGTTTGGGTAGTAGTAGGACGAGATAATCACAACCAAAGCCCCCAGAGACTGATGTTGCCAGCAAAGAGAGGCACCTAAGAAGTGAATTGGTTGCAGGGCAAGTCATCATGTGGCTATTTTAAATGGAATCTGATGTGCTTCTCTGAGGATTTGGTAACACTGTGGTATCTTTTTCTCCAAGGTTAGGATTGCTTTCACTGCAAACTGACAGAGGAAGAAGGGAGCATACTTTGGAAATTGTCCACATCAAAATGTCTTCTATCCTCCTCTTGAGTTTTGCAGAAAGAAATTAGCATTTAATGTAAAGCAGCCTGCTTTGATAGCTGCCTGAGCGCCCCATTAAACATTTTCCACTCCTCAGGGGAGACAAATATCTGGTTGTAAATTCCAATTTGTCATGGATTTTCTAAGTCACAGGTTGACAGAAGCAGTTACAACTGTGATCAGTATGCAGAGACCATTACACTCTAGCAATACTCTTCAATGGACACAGCAAGTGTTAGGGAGTAGATTTAAAAAAGAAAGCCCTTTGGTTTTGAACGTAAGGCTTCTAGAAAAATGTTAACAGAGATTATTTCACCAACACATTATGCAGGCAGTAATAAAATGTAATTCTCTGTTGGAAGAGCGCCATTATTTGTTGTGATTGTAGTTATCACTATTCCTCTTCTATTTACATACCGTGTAAATTTATACTATACTTTGGAACAGCACACGAAAAACAAAGCCCCTGCTTAGAATAGTTTTAACACTTTTGCTCCAGTGACAAATTTAGTTCTATCAAATATTTAACAGCAGCAGCAATGTGTGCATCCTGGAATTATTTGGAGCAATAATATACACGTGCGATCCACAACTCCAGACAGAGCTGGTGAGAACTGGAGGATAGTAACTGCAAAGAAAAAAAATCACCCTCTCATCCTCTAAGTTCAAGATAATAATGAAGGAAAGTAGCTAGCCAAACAAGATTTTGCCATTAAGACTGTGAATTTGCAATCTCCCGTCTTAACCTTTCAGCCCTGGCTGATGGAAATTAGGGGAAAGAACAAAGAAAGGAGACTAAAATGATCACAGGTTTGCAAAGGTTAGGCACACAAAACCATTTTCTGCAGTCTGGGGTCTCAGGCCTGTGTAACTTCTCTCCATTTGAAACAACTGAACAGGACTTCCGGCTGTGATCCAGCATTTCTAACTTAAGCACCTGCACAAAACCTAAATTTGAGGTGACCTGTTAGACTGTCCTAAAGTAAGTCCCCTATTTCCTCTGTATTCTTAAACAGATGAGGTACCCTTAAAGGCCCACAGAGATGTCCTATTAACTTCTCTTGGCTAAGAAACCTTTCCTCTTTGCCTGTCAAGACCCTGCCTGATCTTCCAAGTGGGTCTGCAAACTCCATCACAGAACAATACAAGTCTGCAGTTCTCCTGTGAGTTTAATTCTGTGAGATATGCTGCCAATTCAAACTCAACAGCTTCTTTCAGTTTATTCAAACAATAAGGTCTTTTCCTTTTCCTCCATCTGACTCTAGAAAGCAATACCTTTTGAAAGACTCTCCACAACTTCCAGAATTTCTAAATGGAAGTTGTTTTCTTTCAGTGAAAACAATCTGTATCTTTCTTCAGCTTTTTACGTTAGGTTGCATCATCCTCTGCTGTTCCTGGTGTTGCCAACTATGAGCCACTGAGTCATTGATTCAGCAGTGGCTGTACAAGAATGGGTCATCTGAGTCCACACCACTGGGCAGACAGGAGTAAGAAGGCCTTGTCTGCACACCAGCTGTCCAAGCAGTCAGAAAGAGGAGAACAGTATTTTCCCCCACATCAGATTACCAATATGGTACATCTGCATAGGCTGCTCCAGAGAACCTCAAAGTGGACACTGCCTGATGGCTGTTGAACCTTCTCTTGAGCGGAGGTAGGCTCTGCCTACCCCTGCTTTCCCTCTGTTCTGTAGATCTTGCATCATTAATTGCTGCTTGTATCTAACAGGAGACAGGTACTTCAGCAGCCACAAAAGCAGCATGTGGAGGATATATGAGAGAATCATAGAATCATAGAACTGGCTGGGTTGGAAGGGACCTCAGAGGTCATCAAGTCCAACCCTTGACCACTACCGCTGTGGTTACCAGCCCATGGCACTGAGTGCCACATCCAGTCTCTTTTTAAATATCTCCAGGGACGGAGAATCCACTGCTTCCCTGGGCAGCCCATTCCAATGTCTGATCACCCTCTCTGTAAAGAAATTCTTTCTAATATCCAACCTAAACTTCCCCTGGCACAACTTAAGACCATGCCCTCTTGTCTTGTTGAAAGTTGCCTGGGAGAAGAGCCCAACCCCCCCTGGCTCCAGCCTCCTTTCAGGGAGTTGTAGAGAGCGATGAGGTCTCCCCTGAGCCTCCTCTTCTCCAGGCTGAACAGCCCCAGAAAGCAGAAAACCCCAGAAAGCCCCAGAGAACACACAGGATCCAACTTGAACCTTTTCTTGGTCACTGAACGGCATATAACATGTGATAGAAGCCTTTCTCTGCTATTGTGAGGAAAAATTCCCTGTCTCAAATTCACTGTCATTTGTTGTAGTCTGTGTTTGAACACTGTGGCCCACATTTGAGGTAGGCTGTGTGGGATACTATCAGGAAAGGGAGCCCGTCACAGTGCAGAGGACCTCCCTGGCACTTGGGTACGTCAGGTGGTGAAGAGCCACTGCTCTCTGGCAGCCCAGGGGAGCACACAACTGCAGTGATGTTCATGAACCTGCCCCACCTACAGAAGCATCTCTGTTGAGGACAGCATTTGCATCAAAGTCTGCCTCCACGATACCACAAGGATGTGGCAGAGCAGAGAGAGAGTCCCTAGCTTGGTCTCAAGGTGTTAAAACTGATAAAGTGATAAGAGTGAAACAGATGTGGGGAGAAAAGCTGTCGTTTATTACTTCCTTATGTGACATTTATACTTCAACGTTTTTCCAGAAACAAAAGGTCTAAGGAAGCAAAGCAAAAGTCACTTTCAATTGCTTGTGTTTCTCCTGGCATAACACCTTCCTGAGAAAACAACTTTTCTGAACTCACACACAGCAACTTTCATGACCTTGATACAAATCTCTCAATCTTGGTTCCCTGTCATTCGAGTTGCTGAGAATCTTAATTTTTATCTCCAAAAAGAGCAAGTTTCTAGTCCTATCTCACTCACTGGGGCTGGGGGATGTTCAAAAAGGTGACTTGGTGAAGGGCTAAAAAAGAAGAAAAAGTGAGCAGATCAAAAATAAGCAACAACAAGCAAATAATTTTAAACTCCTGCTTTGTTTTTTAGTTGTGGGAGGGAAGATTTTCCAAGGGACTGATGGAAGAAAGAAATAGTGAGCTTCTAGTGGGGACTAGGCTTCTACAGTGGGCTGTAAGGACACATCTCTCAGTTTGCAGACAGAAAGCTGTGCCTCACCAGGTGATGAGGGTCCTCAGGAGTTCCTAAGCTTCCATATTCAGTACCCTACAGAGATTAGGCTAACATGTGCCTTTGATGAAAATGAAAAGGCAAATTACTCCCAAATTAATCTGTGTAAGTGTCACTCAGTGGTAATCCAAACTCTGTAGTAAAATGAACAATTGTGATTTTCACTCTGGCACAGCATAAGCAGTACAAAGGGAAGTGCACTTCTCTGGGACTCCCAAAGAAGTGCGAGTAATAGAAACACCAAAGATACCTATTTTCTTATGGTGATGTCCACTTTTTTGGTAGCAGAAAGGTATATGGAAAATTGCAAGGGAGAGAAAAATTCCAGAATTAGTATCCCAGTACCAGTATTTCTTGGTATTTTTAACAGCTTTTGCAACGTGTAATTCTTTCTTGTCAACATGGGAGACACGCAAGCTTATTTCTAAACTGATTCTTCTCTTTTTAAGGATAGATTAAGCATTCTTATTGGCACTATATTACTTAACTGCAAGAATAGTCTCTTACTATCTCTCCTGCCACCCATCTCTCCCAGCACCAGAAGTGTTCACAGTAAAGGCCAACTACAGGAAAGAAAGGCATTAGGCACAGCCTCAGGTTAGCAGTGCCTATGTGTGTAATTCGGGTAGGTTATTATTTGTTTAGTTTACAAAAATAAGGTTGGTTTATTTGTGTTCCCATGCATGCATATCTAGTGGTTGGGGAACAATCCAAGGTGAGATTTCTGGTGATATGAGTCTGCGAAATAACAAGCTGAGTCTGCTGATGTTGAAAACGCAGCCTAAAAGAACACTTACTCTGAGTCCTTTTAAGTTTTGTTTTTGCTTTTGTTTTGGTTTTTTTTTTGTTCGTTTGGTTTGTTTTCTTTTTTTCTTTTTTTTCTTTTCACATGCCTTTTTTTGCAATAGGAGAGTTGCTCTGTCTCAGTGCTTACGTCAGCCTAGAGGACCCCTCCCAGACAGCTTGTGGAATCAGAATGTAAGCTTCTTGGCACGTGTTTCGTTTCAGTTAGACTTAGAAGCAGCGGAAAGAGAACTAAAATCTGCTCCCTCGGAAAATGTGTTCTTCTCTCAGTCCCCAGAAAACCATAGCAGTAGCTATTACAAGATGACTATCTGGAACTGAGAGAAAAGCAAACCAAAAATTCTGTAATGCAGGATTCTGAGCACACAAATGTCAGTACAAAAGTAATTTCAATCTGATTTACGGATATCAAACTATGGTCTAAATGTGCAGTCCGGATAATTAATAAAAAAATGAAAAATCTGAAGGAGATAAATGCTCTAGCACTCCATCCATGAGCTCTGGGAAAGAGTGAAGTCACAGGGAATGATGACATTTGAGATGCTAAAAAAAAAAAGCACTCTCTTAAAAGAGAAAATGGAAATGGAAAGACTGCCTCATTCTTTAGAAAAGCAAACACAGCTCAGACTTGCTAACCTGCATGTCTTGAATCCTCACAGTTCTAACTCATATGCTGAAGCCTCCGGCCTCTATCCTTCCTTTGCTCAGTGAAGATTTATGAGCCGATTACTTAACTGAGGTCTCATATTGCTAAAAACAAATTAATGTCTGAAATTATACAGTGGTGTAATTGACCACTCACACTGGAAGTGTTTGCATAAACACTTGCAAATCAATCACTGCTTGTGACACTTACATTCACTGAGCCATGCACTGGCCTTCCTTTAAAACACAAAACACTAACAAGCCCAGAGTGTATGTGTAGACCTATGAAGGAAAAAAAAAAAAAAAAAAAGAAAAAAGAAAAAAGTAAGAAGTTGCTTACTCATAAATCATTTATGATTTATACAGTTACTGATTTACTGTGGGACCCACCGATCAGAGCAGACTCACTTTCACCTGAAGGTACAGGGACTGTCGGAACTCCTGCAGTTCCACATAGAGATGGGAGATGGCAGCTCCAGAGGCAACTGGAAGTTTCTCTGCACTTGGAGAAGAGAGCAAAGCTCTCCATCCACCATGGACCTGCTCAATGCCTTCCTTCCACACCTGCCCAAACCCCATCACCGGCGGCCACCTTGACGCTCCCCATCCCCATCCCCATCCCCATCCCCATCCCCATCCCCATCCCCTCCGCCTTTTACCTGCTGTACACCAGGCACTCCATGTGGTTGATCTCCTTGTCGGAGAGGTAGCGGCTGTAATCCTCCCACAGGTCCTTGATGGCAGTGACCGCCAAGATAAAGAGGACGGGGGCCAAGGTCAGCTCCGGCTGGAAGGCATTGACAGCCGGCACGAAGTTGAGGAGGGCGATGAACACAAAGTAGACATTGGCCAGGCGGTGGAACTGCTCGAAAAGGTTCTTGGGCAGGAAGGAGAGTGCTGTGTACTTGGTGGTCTTGAGGCGGTTGTTGGCCAGGACCGTCCCCTTGGATTTCTCAGTCTCCGCCTCAGCTAACAGCAAGTTGGACCGCACCAGCCTCGTCTTACTCTCCTTCTTCTTCCTCCTCCTCCTCTTCCTCTGCCTCTCCTTTCCCTCCGGCAGCACCTGGGGCGCTCCCTGTCCTCCTGCCGTGCACTGGGACATCGCTGCCTCCCTCCCAGCCGCCCTCGCCCGGGCAGCTCGGGCAGCTCCCACCGCCAGGCACGGCCCTAAGTTATCATCCTCCGCCGCCCGCCACGGCTTTCCTTTCCTCTTCCCCTCCGGGGGCGGGGAGGGCTCTCTCAAACCCTCTCCTAACCGCTCTGCCGGGACCTCTCTCGCTTTCTCCTCCTCCTCCTTCTCGGCCGGGGAGGGGACGTGGGCAGGCGGCGAGCCGAGCCCTCCTCCCGCGGGCCTCGCCCCGTCCCGCTGGCGGGCAGGGCCGCGGACCGGCCCAGGGTGTGTGGGGATGCGGCGGCTGCCGGCCCGTACGCCATGGCGCTACCGCTGCCCGGGGCGGAGAGGGGGCAGTGGGAAGGGGGGCAGTGGGACAGGGGGAGGGGGGACAGAGGGGAATGGGGGCCACGAACGGGAAACGGCGAGCGGTGTTTCGGCGCCCAGCCTGACCCATCGGCAGCGCCTCCTCCCCCTCCCCGCCGGGACACCGGCACCCGCCGAGACGGGACCCCCCGCCCCGGGGTACGGGCCCGCGAGTGTCACGGTATGGGCTGCCTTGACTTTCCTCGACACACGGAGAGGAGGAAGACTTTTGGGTGTAGAAATAAAAAAAAAAAAAAAAAGCCAAACGAGCTCTGAAGTGTTTGGCAGCTCCGCACCGGCCTGTAGCCGAGGTCCCGCCTATGAGCTGGCGCGTTACAAAATACTCCGGTTTCCCACCCAAACCGTGTGCCACGCGTGTAGCCGCCCCCGCCGTCCCGTCGGATCGCGACGTCTCCTGACTCCTCGTTTTCTGCCTTCCGCGTTCATTCGGTGGTCTTGGGACAAGCCCCAAAGGTGGCAACCAAAAATGAGGTTTCTGATGGAAAGTGTGAGGCGCCGCCAGCCATGCGCTCGCCCAAGCAAAAGTGTGTTTGGTTTTATGTGGATTTTTGTGTTCCCTTGAGGTAGGTCTTTCCAGCGAGGGAAGGGACACACCTGGCTCTTGCTCTGGGGTTTGCTTTCTGAAGAGAGATGCAGTTGTGGATGAAGATAGTGTCACGGTTTAACACTGGCCCGGCCGAATAACAGATTTAAACCAAATAACAGATGTATATATTAATCTCTCTCTCCTCACTGATAAAGAAAAGAGAGATTAATATATAAATCTGTTATTCGGTTTAAATCTATTATTGCAGGATTGACTTGAAATACAGGAGGGAGAATGATCCAGATACAAAGATACAGTCTAAAGTCACAAGCAAATAAACCTATGCAGATGTTTGAAGAAAAAAATAACTGGAGAATAATGAAGAGTACTACTTCTGGACGTGGCGTGAGAGTTCGCATCATCATTTGAGGCTGGGATTTAAAAGCAGGCCCTTTGAATATGGGATTCCTCAGGCAGCATAAAAGGCTGCTACAGGTCACTCCAGGCTGTGTCTAAACTGTAGCCCAGATGGGTTTTTTGGTGTGATCCTTGATCCTGATCCCATGCTATCCCAAGGTGAGATCATAATTGAATATAATAGCAAGCCCCTGATACTTGTCAGCAGATTTCTTCTCATCAGGGAAAACAGATGTAAAGTATACACATTTAATCTTCTGGGGCATCTTCTGAGGAGAGTACCTAGGTTCCACAGAGCAGATGCTGCTGTGATGAAATCCCTGAAAAACAAGAAGTAAAAGCCATTGCTTTCACAACCTGGAGTTATAGCACACTGCTGTATCTTCATCCTCCCTACCCCCATTTGCAATATGTTTGTAGCTGATTTTAAATGGGTGTACGTAGTTGTGAACCCCTTTCAGGCCCTGTAGACACAAGGTGAGCACTAATTCAGTGTGTGGCCTGCCTGTGTGAATCTTTACCAATCCTGCTTTCAACTCTGATGATGATACTGCAAACCTAGCAGGGATATCCTGGGTTTCCCAGCTCTTGTGATGTGGAAACAACAAAATTTTAGTTTGTGCAAGGGGAAAAGGGAGAATTTGCCTGGATTTCTTCCGCAAGTCTGTTTCTTTGATGACGAAGAAAAAAGTATTTATCCCATACACAGAAGCAGTCAAAATAAAAAACCAAAACCAAAACCCTCCTGATGTTCATTTTTTGCAGTGTTTAACCATTTTCTGACTTGCTTACACTTGGAGTTGGCTTCATGGGTAAGATGAATGAGCAAACATCCGTTTCCTGTTTTCAGACATGCTGAAATGGGGAAAGGAAGTATCAGAATCACCCTATGATGTTCCCAGAAAGCAAATTTCACCCGCCTAAGGGCTCATTGCAGGCATCTGCAGATAGTCCAAAAAGTGGTCTGCTGGACCTTTCAGCCACTTGCCTGCTGGCCTCTGCAACCCACCATTTTGTGGGGCTGTGTCTCACCACCTGGAGCTCAAGCACCATTTAGGCTTCTGATGTCTTTTGATGTCCCTCTAGCTTGAATTTGTGTTAACATTGAACTTTCAGTCACAGTGCCCAAGTCAAGAAAGGAAAAATCAAATCCTAGCCTATCCCTTAAGCTACATGGTAAGAGGGAAAACCTGTGTATTGTCAGGTTTGGAGAACCCAACCTGGGATGAACGGGGCTTAGATGTAGAGATATTGATAGAATTCTTGACATGAGAGAATTCTTGAAATGAGAGAATTCATAATTATCAAAAAACCCAGAACTGAGAAATGGTCTAGAAGTTAGTGGGCAATATTTTAAAACCTGTTTACTTGCATTCTGGTTTGGAGTGCTCAAGCTTCACATTTGCAAGCTTTTTCCCACAAATTGAGGAGCAACAGGAAAAAAACTTAGTTAACAGATATTAAAGAGAAGCTGAAAGTTCTTATGTAATTCCTTGCTCACACAGGTGAATTTTACAAATAAATACAGCCAACAAAAGGTAACAAACAATTGCATGTGAGTATCTAAAGACTCCTGGTTTTGTTTGCTTATTCCTTAATGTTAAAACAGTTTAAAACCTTTGTGTTTGAGCATACCAGTTTTGCAAAGTATGTATGCAGTGAACATACAGCCAGTCTTTCAAAGCTTCACTACAAAAAAAAGAGTATGCAACACCGCCACTGGTCAAGGGCTAAAAACTCTTTTCCCTTGACTGGGACTCTCTGCTTCTAGTAAACTGGTTTTCAAATTATATCACATTATATTGTATTATATTCATTATGATTATTTTGTTATTGTTATTATTATAGTTATTATCATTCTAGGCAAGATAGACTGTCACAAGAATGAGGATTTTTATATTGACTTTGAAAACCTCTCAGTTACATGAAGAGTCCAAAGTCCTGGATACTTATATTAAAACATAGGGATATGTACTCCGTGATAAATAAAAACAAGAGCTAGTCTTATTTATAAATGCCTATAAAATACAGAGTTTGTCAAGCTTTGCTTGCCAGAGACCTTTGCAGTGTAGGCACTCCCAAAAGTGTAGTCTCTCCTTTCTTTTTTAAAGTAAACCTCTGAGTGTAAGGTTTGAGAAAGCATAGATGTTTGTATTTGAATACGTATTGGAGTTCTCCCTGTCCTGGGCCACACAGTCCAAGCATCTGAGGTTAGAAATAAGAGGCAGGCTGCAAATTCAGCCTTCAAAATACACATGCGCAAGTTTGGCCCTATCTTTTGGGTTGCAAAATGTCAAGTATGTTGGGTTTGTTAATTGGAATACACCTGCATCTCCAATTTATAGGGTCTTCTGGAGGAAAGGAGGCAGAAGGTGTTTGGCCTTAAATCAGGTCATATGGTGTATGGTTCTTACAAGGTATCACCCTCAAGAAATGCAAGAGAGCAAGAAGAGCCTGAGGAGCCAAGAGCCAAGGATTAGATTTACTTCATAACCTTCATTAAAATGTGGACCCTTTGAAATTTTCAGGGTCATTGGAGCAAAGCACTGAAACTGGGGCATGTCTGAAGATGACTCTGTGCTCTGATTGAGCAATACCTTCCCTCCACAGGTGTCTCCTTCCTGTGGAGAGCCCTTGCTTTACACATAGCTGCTTCTGATCGTGCTCCAACTCACTGGCTCAAGCTCTCTGCATTTTGCTCTGTATTTGCTCTCTGATTTCTTCTGCCATTAACCTGAATCCAGCCTCTGATGCCCAGTATCACTTGAACTTCAATATCTCCCCAGAGCCTTTCCCAACACCTGATTCTTTTTCAAATGTAGTGAATTCCTCCAGATCAAGGACCAAAATTAAGAGAGAGCTTTTGAGTGTTAGTTATGCTCATAGTATGCTTAATGAGCTAATATTTGATAGCATAGGCCATTAAAAGTTGAGTCCAGGTATGACACAGCTTTTGAGGTTTGGAAGGAATTATAGAATTTTCCAGCCCAAGGTATTGCATTAACTTGGCCTTTTAGATGTCACACGCCCTACAGCTTGAAGTCATTATTAAGATTCTATTTATGTCAGCAGGCTGGTTGCTTAGAGATGAGATATCCATTTTTTTCCTCTCCTCAGAGTCACCAACTCTGATTATATTGGAAGTATTTTCTATGGTTTGAGGTTGTGTGGGTATTTGAGAGCTGTAACATTGACCAAAAAATCTCTTTGGCCTGATGGTTGCATGGCAGAGTTTGAAAATGGCATCCACCTGAACCCTAATGATGAAGACCCCCATAGGCAAGGAGAAAGGATCCCAAATATATTTACTGATATAAACCCTCATTATTTTACTTGACATTGTTTTTGAATTGGAGTTTTCATTGTTCCATTTTAACAATTAACTTCTTTCTATCATCATCAGAAGAAGCAAATATAATTTTAACATTTTCTAATTTACTTGGCCATTTTTGTAATAATCCTAAATAAAAGTTTTGTAATGATCCTAAAGTAAAGTTTTGTCATGTGGAGTATTGACAGAAGCATCTATCAGATTATCCCTACTTCTCATAAAGAATCACCTTTGTTTCAGAGGACCTATTTTAATATTAATGTGCTTAATACTATGGAACTACCCAGAGGCCTCAGTCAGAATCTAGGACTTTAGAGCTATAAAAACAGCTGTGAAGACAAGGTACCACACATCAGACGAAATCTGTTCTGCCCTTTGCAGATGAGACATATCCCATCTGTCTCTTCACAAAGGGGACAAGCATACATGTTTGGAGCTAGCAGAAAGAATGCAAGAGGCTTTCATTGTGAACAGTCTGCTAAAAATGCCAGAATTGGATGAGGAGAGACAACAATGAGAATGGCATCATTCCTTTTTTCCTTCCATTCTGCAGGAGATACAGAAATACACACAGACAGTCACGTGCACACACAGAGGCATATATATATATATGTACAAGTAGCATCCAAATCCCATTCCTTAGTTTTTCAGCGGCCAGAGGGAGGAAGTATGGGTCGCAAGGTGGGCAGAACCCATGGTTGAAAAACAGAGAGGGATTTTCAGTATTTCAGCATCTTGTGCAGCCCTGCTAGACCTCTTCAGTGCAATAGTAAGACATACTTAAGGAACACATTCTGTCCATTGGAAGTGAGGCAACGCTATGGGAACCTAGCAAGTCTCAAACATTCTGCATGCTTTAGACTGTCATGTTTTTCCCATCTACTGTGCCTTGAGGACACCTGTATTTTGCACCCTGCCAGCTACTTGTTCTCTACCTCACCATGAGCTGGACCCAGCTGTTCAGCCTGATTTGTTATTCATGAAGAGGCTGTGTCTGGCATGTGGTATACTGGAGAGGGGAGGAGAGTACAGCCCTGTGGAATACATACCTTCCATTGATGTCTTGTGTGGAAAGAAACCTACCCAAAAAGCAGAGGGGTGCCAGGTTCTTTCCTCCACCATTTGAACAGCCACTTCCATCCCTATGAGTCTGTTCTCATGCACATCCCTGGCAAATAAGCTGTCTGGCCACTGTGGAGCCACCAGGACTAGTGAAAAGGGATTTGGAAATCTGAACTACTGTACAATAAAACAGATAAGAAATTAGTCAAGGTATAGCAGAGGCTGGAAAGTAAAGAAATAAAGCACTGAGGTAGCTGTAGTTAGCTTATATGCATAAAAAGTGTGGAAAATACTGCTCTGCAGATAGTTACGTGAACAGCAGGTCAAGGGAGATTATTCTTCCTCTGCTCTTGTGAGACCCCACCTGGAGTACTGTGACCAGCACAGGAAGGATGTGGACCTACTGGAGTGAGTCCACAGGAGGGCCATGAAGATGATCAGGGGGCTGGAGCATCTCTCCTATGAAGGCAGGTTGCAAGAGTTAGGTTTGTTCAGCCTGGAGAAGAGAAGGCTCCATGGAGACCTTAGATCAGCCTTCTAGTATGTGAAGGGGGCCTACAGGAAAGCTGTGGAGGACTTATTATGAGGGCATGTAGTGACAGGGGAAACAGTTTTAATCTGAAAGAGTGGAGATTTGGATTAGACATTTGGAAGAAATTCTATAGTGTGAGGGTGGTGAGACGCTGGCACAGCTTTCTCAGAGAAGGTGTGGCTGCTCCTTCCTTGGAAGTGTTCAGGATTAGATTGGATCGGACTTTGAGCAACCTGGGAGGTGTGGCTGCCCATCCAGGGAGGTTGGAACTTGAAGATCCCTTGTAACCTAAGCCATTTTCTGATTCTGTGATTCTATGACTAACCATACAGAGCCACTAATCATCATTTAGAGTTTCAAATCCGGAATGTCCCTCTAATGATCTCAAATAATTGAAGAAGTGCCATCACAGTTGCTGGAGAGAGAGAAGCGCTTCTAGGGCACCAAGAACATCCCAAAGTGGGTCAGTAGATAAACAGGTCAGGTGAAGCCTGTACTCATAAGCACTTGCCACTTTTCACTAACTATAGAAGTCATAAGTGACTAGTGCAGGTTTCTTCCTCCTAGTTTCCAAAGCTGTTGAGGTAAATTTCCTCCTTAACACCTTGCCCAAGCCAGTCCAGATCACAGAAAAAACAGCTCTCCTCTGTGAAAGACAGAATTAAGCCAGACGTGTCCCACACAATAGGAAATGAGTGCAGAAGTCCCAACTATGTCATGATCCTGTAGGCACTCAGCTGGGACTGGCACATCTGCAAAATAAATAGAGAAGAGTGGCAAGTTGTCCTCTTCTGCAGTGGGAAAGCAGAGAGAGCTCTGTGCCCACTTTGCCTTCCCACTTGGGGGGATGATTTTTTGGGGTAACAGCTTAATATCAAAGGTGTTTAGTGAGGAACTCTCATAAAACTTCAGTCCATCATCTAACATACTGGTGTTTCACAGGGACACTGCAGAAGAGGAGATGCAGGGGAATCTATGTAATTAACTGCAGAAGGAGTAAGAAACAGATGCTATTTATAGAAACTGCAGTTTGGGAGGACATGAAAGTTAATACCCTGACTGCAGAGCTGCCAACTCTTGCTATTTTATGGTGAGCTTCATGATATTTGTTGCTGTTGTTAACTTTGCATATCCTTGTATAATGGGATCTTGTAACAATGTTAGCTTGCTAAGGCAAGAAACCGTGTCTGGAAAAAGCTTGAAAATGGGAACACCAGAAGCAGAAAATAAACAGGAAAATATAAAAAAGATCTAAGTTTATGTTTCTGAAAACACTGTGATTCTTAAAGCAGTTTTGTGAGGGTTTTTAATCCTGCTAATTTTTAACAGCAAACACTTGGAAATTATTCTACTTGTACAGAAGTTGCTGTAGGATTTCTTGTACCCGTGGAGTCAAGACCTCAGTTTCACATCTCTCTAAAAATAAACTGCTGTCTCAGGATACTTGAATGAGATTCCTGAATGCCAAATTAGGTATCTCTTCAAAATGAAGAGATATTTAATGCTTACATTTTCTTATATCTAGCTTTCTTAAAAATTTATCCCCAAAAGGCTAATTAGAGCTCCTTGAATGAGTTTTTTAGAAGGTCTTGGCTGAGGGCAGCTCTGCCTTCACTGGAGAATTAACACAGGGAAGTTAGGGCTTTTCTGCTATTTGGTCTTTATTCAGGATCATTTGAAGAGAAAGTTGTGGAAACCAATACTACCACATGGTTGGTTTGCAGGTTAGTCACTACAGTAAGATTTTCCTTTGGATTTTTTGACTTTGCAGGGTGAAAATAAGGTTCCTATTCAGCTCGGGTGCTGAGTAGACAGAGAAGAATTGGTTGTGGTCACTTTCCTCTTCTAGGGAGGTGACTGCCGCATGAAGTTTGCTGCAGGTCTGGGGCAGCATTGATTGTCTCCTGCCTATTGCTGACTAGACTGGCTGGCTTAGTACAAAATAGTGTAAATGGGCTGTAAACAATCAGTTCTGAAATGAGAAGGAAAAAGAAAACCTCCGCAGCAGGAGGGGGAAAGGGTGACTTTCCCTGCCTTCGGGGAACTCATCTGTAAGTAGAACTGATCGGAAAAAAATTTGGTTCATTGAGCCTGACTGCTTTGTCTGAAACCTCATAGCCTGGAGAGCTTTTGCTGAAATTAAGGAAGCATTCACTGTGCTACCTGATGGATTTGTCAGGCAAGTGGTGATACTGCTTCTGGGGAGGTTTGCCCTGTTTGCTCTTCCACTTGCCCCAGCCCTTAGAGCTGGGATCCCTGACTCCAAGCACTCATGCCTGGTAGCTAGGGTCCTTCAAGCTGTTCGGGCAGCTTGCAAACTTTTTAAAGTATTTGCTCATCTTAGTAGAGAAACTGTCAAATTCGGTATTTCAGTAACTCGCATCCTGAAAAATAGTTCAAGTAAAGGAGGGGTTTGGGACCAATTCAGACTATCTACAAATAATATAACAAAAAGCAGCAATAGAGCAGCACAAGCTCCTAACTACTTCTGCTTTTAATACCCGTGTCCAAATTCAGTACTGAATGCCAAGGTCCAACCATACGGTTGTTTACTTCTCCCTTAAAAATTCCAAGCACAGACTGCTGAAGGCCAGATGCTTTAAGAACAGAGTGGTACGTGTCAGACTTATTATATGTGTTTATAATATATGGCACTGACCAAAAGAAAGAAGTCATACTTTATGCCTACTAAAACTAATAAGTGGAGACCTCTCTAAGTGGAGACCTGCTTTTAATAACAGTATCTAGTTAAGTGTTTCTGCAATGCTAAATATACTTGATCTGACTTCCACTGAAGTTAGCTTCAAGAGATCTCATTAATTCCCTCAAATTTCCCAACAGTTAAAATACTCATCGTTTGTCTTTTGGTTTAGTTTAGTTATTGGTCTTTTGTTTAATGATATTGGTTTTGTCTAGGTATAGTGATTCATCTTACTGTTCTGTAGATAGTCTGTTGTGTCAAGCTTGCATGGCAGTGGAGTGCATATAGGCATGAGATACAGCAAGGTACCAGTGGGGAATGTATGTCACAGAAACAGCTGAGAGATAATTTCTAATTCAGTATTCACTAATGCAGTAAGTAGAAGCTTGCATATCAAAGACTATATAAAATAAGAGGGAAGGCTTTTTATAATTAACTAGCTTTGACCATGTTTGGAAAAATAGTAATCAAATGCTGGCATTCTTCTGATGTGGAATTAAATCTCAGTGGTGGAAAAAATGCATATTTCTTCTCCCTTTGTTGTCCAGAAGCTGAAAGTTCCAGCTGCTTCCCTATGAACAGTACTCCCACGATGCTGAGCTGGCTTCTTGGCTAGGAAATTGCTACCTCTGCCTCTTCAGCAGTGTCATTTATCCATGTTTCTTTCCTTACTCCAGTCTTCCCTGCTGGCCTTAATTTAATCAGGTTTCTATTGTCTGGGTTTCTTTATAAACAGGTGACACTATCTGTGCATGACAAAGTGACAGTGGATAGGCTGTATGTACTATACAACACCCACCATATGTACATAATATAAACAGACATACATAAAACTATTGCACATATATGTGTAGTCAGTGCATAGGCACACTGGATATATCTCTACATAGTGTGTAGAGGTGTAGTACAATGTGTAGTAGTGATATTGCAGTCTGAGAGATTTTAACAGGGCATTGCTTCCCTCCATTAAATCCATTGCACTCATTAAACCCCAGCAATAATTTCATGCTGCAACTCAAGCTACTGTATGCCTTGCAAGAATAGAACTGGACCTGAGATAACTAGAATTTTAAATAAATAATATGTGGGAAACCAGAAGGAATGCCTGTGAAAGGGTGGTGTATCAACAGTAATTAGAAGAAACCTGAATAGCAGCCAGCATATTGAATTTAGAGGGTGGAGGAGAACTACAATGACAACATAATGTTTTGATCAAAATGAAACAATTTTTACATGTACTGAAGCACTAGCTGATGATTCTTAAAGACTCTTGCATTCAACAACCACAGGCTGCCTTTCAAGTTTACAAGCTAATATATCTTCATACTAAGAAAGGATGTATCTTATAATTCTCTTTCAACAAAACACCAGACAGCTAACAGATCAGTGAAAAACAGGGACTTCTTTTTTAAACAAAGAAATCTCCAAATTCATATGGCTGAAATGAAAAGTCCAGCCAGTAAACTGTGGTGAGTACTGTTTATTCTTAAGATACTGATTTTCATTCCATTATTACTCATTCTCTGCTTGGCTGCAACAGGAAAACCTCTCTAATCTTCTGCTCTCTGACCCTCCTTGCCTGGTCCTCTGACTCCTCTTCTATTGCAAACCTTGGCCAGATCAGCATGACAACCTGTTGCAAGCTATGTACATCAATCAGGGGGGTGCTGAAGTGTGATCTTCAACCAGCATAGCTGTGCCAGCAGAAACCCCTAGTGTGGATTAAGATATATCAACAAAAGTGCCCTTTTACAGGATAATTTTTTTTTTTTTTCCTCTCAAGAGGACTGCAACAAGCTCTATCAGCAGAAGTGGAGCCTTTTCCCAGTCTAATCTACAACTAGAGTTTGAACACTTTGCTGGAGTGTAGCCTGTCAGAACCCAGCTACCTCTTACAGCACTCACAGCATAAATTTAGCTTTCTGCACTCTAGAGGTGACTGTTAATAAGTGTATCTCTTGAGCTCACATCATGGCCTTGGTTGTCTCTCTGCCCATTTCCTCACTCACTGTTTTGTTTTATCCTGTATCACTCCCCACAAACATATCCAAGACCGTGTATTTCACCTCACTACCATTTATTTTGTGTTGGCTGATCTTTACTGTCATATTCTTCACACATGTTCTATGACCCCATGCCTGCCCTCAAAAAATTATCTTCTTATTACATAGATATGAGAATTTTTGTATCAGATTGCTAATGCAAGACATATAAAAATGAATCTTTTTGTTCCCTAAGTCCCTCTAATGTACAGAAGAAAAATAGTACATTTGGATCTTTTTTATTGGCCATCTGGTATTTGGAGTTTTGAGACTCATTTTCAGGCAATCAGGAAAAAATTCCTGCATTAGTTTTTATATGAAAAATAAGATTCTTAATAACACAATCTGAGTATCTGGGGATTTAAGGATTACTATTATTTATCACCTGCCTTTTGCTGAGCAAATGAGTTCAAATCCTAGAATAATCCTTTGTTCTCTGCCTAAAATCAGGTAAAATCAGCTAACCCCTCCCCAGCTTGCAAAGTTCAGGCCATGTTGATGAGGGGTGGGGGGGGGGGGTGGGGGTGACAAGAATAAGTACCCAGATCTGAGCTTTAGTTCCACCATCAATGACTGCTTATACTGAATTGATCAATTTAGGCAACACCATCAGACCTGAATAGTCACCTGTCAACTTCAGTGTTAAGACTCCCTTCACTACAGGGCAGCTTATGAGGGAAGAAATGATGTCCACCCTATCAAAGAGACATTGGATCTTCTGGTTCTGCTGTGCATGCAGAGTGACCCTGTGGGCTGACACTTTTGCATTTCTACTGAGAAATTAACACCCCTCCTCTGTATATACCTAAGAACACAAAAAGTAAAGGATGCTTTATGATGGGATCACAGGGGCTGAGACCTTACCTTAGAGAAAGTGTGTATGAAGCCTTGAAGTTCCTCTGGAAGACTTGGAACTTATGTGAGAAAATGTTATTTAAATACCAAGTGACTCAATTGGAGTGATAAAACTGATGGAACAACTATGCAGATACTATAGTGTTCAGTCAAATTGTTCCCTCCTCATCTCAAGCTTCTTGGTGGGTAAGGGACCCATGTGCAATCCTTGGGGCAGATCTCTATCTCCTTTGACTCCTCCATGCTTAAAATAAAAGCAGAAACGAACCTTGGGTACAAGCACTACCCTATAATTGCCTAGAATGCTTAATTTTTAGCTCAGTTTTTGGCTCCCAATATTGTTTTGGTCTTTGCCACCTACCAGTTTTTCAGTCAATGTTTGGCCAGTGGTTTGAAGCATAACATATACCACATATTTGAAAAGAGATTTTCAAGGAGAAGGTTAAGCTCTTTAAATGTGAACAGGGCCTGCACCCATTGGGCCCTGGCCCACCTTATTTATCACTATACAAGCAGTTTCTGAGGCTGAAATTTTGTCTTTTTACACTTCCATTTAACCCGTGATTTTTATCTCTTCCCTTGGTATTTTATTCTCCAGCTGCCTACCTTTCTTTGTCCCCACAATGAATCAAGAAAGTTATTTTTCTTACCTGCAGACAATATCCACTGTAATTCTCACATCCATGCATCACAACACAAAATTAGGTAGTGTGTTAGCCCCTGACAGATACCTGCTCCTCGAAGAGTGAAGAAAACTCAGGAAGAACTGGCTGTTGTTTTGTCTGACAAACCAGTTCTTGATTCTCTGCAGCTGGAATATTCTCTGCAGCTCATTGACCATTACATGAAAAAGCCACTACTGTTCTTCATTTTCACATCATCAACAAATTGATGGCACAGCTGGGAACTCTCATAATCTCTCTGCTCCAGATGTTTCTCTCCACTTCCTTCCCACTATATAAATCCTCTTCATTTTCTTTTTCCCTAGTGCTGGTTCTAATCACCTTACAGAAAACATTAGGTGGGATTTGTTGATCGCTCTGCAACTTAAGGAGTCCGAAAGACCCCGAGAGGGTAAAAGTGAAGTTTTGAGTTGGTATTTAATTAGCATTTATCAACAAACAGGTTTTAAAGCAAATATTAGTACAAGCTAACTAATAAAGGGAAATGCTTGTGTAATGTTGCTCCCACTCATTTTCACCTTGAGATATTTTAGGGTTTGATGACCTGGAAAAGTGAACAAGCAGTGAGTACAGTACAGACTGTGGGCAGTAGAAAAAACTGTTTTTCTAAATTCAGTGTTGTGACAACTTTGTGATAGAGACATCAGGCCCTGGTGTCCTTGGAGTGTGGGTGGGGGGGTGAGTCACTTATTGCTATCCTGACATGCCATAAGTAGGTGGCTGTACTCCCATGTCAGAGTGTGGTCCTTCAATTTTTATCCAGTGGGACACATCACCATTTAAAAATGGATTTATTTTGGCTCACACTTGAATACCTAGTGTCTTTTTTCATTCTGAGCAGTGAGCTGCTTAAAAACAATACACTTTAGACCTGTCTACTGCCATTTACCAGTCCCATAGACTCCAGCCACTTTGTCTGCTTTGACACAGTGCAAGGTGTCCGAATGTGGACAGTATGGCTGGAAGCAACACTGCAGTCAAAAGCTACCTTGGGAAAGTGCTGTGCTACAAACATATTTTATCACTGCTCCTGCCACCTGTGACAGAAGCCATACATAGGAAAAGGCGTAGGAAAAATGTGTAAGCAGCATGATGGGTAATGCACTTATCTTATTCCAGGCATCATTTCCTCAAAAGACTGGGAAAATGTGCAGATGCAGGAAGTCTAGTATCACTGATATATAAACGGGAGTTTAACACTGGGTTCCCTGCAATGGTTTTGGTTAATTGTGAGAATCTGTCAGAATTCTTGGCACATATTATTGAAGAGAATCTTCAGAGTTTATAGTTGCCTCCAGTGAACTGCTGCAGAGCCCGCTGTCTTTTGCTAAGGAGCAAATGCTACCCATTAACAACCATGTGGCTGAGAGGGCTGTTACAGAGCTATTCCAGAAGGGTTCATTAACTGAAGGTCTTCCATTACCACTAATAAAAATGAAACATTTATCTGCACTAACATATATTCTTGCCACACACCCACATTCTTAATTTTGTGACAGGCTGGAGAAAACTCTTGAAACCTTAGGAAGAAGTCCTAGAAATGTCTGAATCACTAATATCCAAACCAGACAGCCACAATATGACAGTTTGAAGGACCTGTAGTCAAGCTGAAAGATACTTATTCAAAACTGTCATTCCTCTTTCTTAAAGTCCTCCTTCCTCACCCTCCTGTGCTCTTGGGAAACTGGGCATAGTGCCCAAAAGTGGCACCAGTTCTGCAGCCCTAGCAAGTTTCGGATTCAGAAACTGATTCTGGCTTTGGCTTGATTTTTTTTTCCTCTTCTTGGAGAAGGAATACCTTGTATTAAATTTACTTTTCCCTTTCCTTGGATATGCCCAGGCACAGACACATTTTGGAATCTGAGGCAGCACAGCCTGGTCTAAGAGCTGCTTGGCCTTGGTCCAGAATGGAAGGGCCTTTCCCTACTCCCTAGACATCCAGATTTGTTGCACTGGTATCCTGGCCTCCAAGGGCTGCAGGCATGACCACTAGCTCTGAACACATTTGGCCTCCCCCAAGCAGTCTTTTTCTTCTCTTTTATTTCTTCCTCCCAGCTCCCTTGTTTTCCCATCTGCCACAATCACTTCACTCATCTTCATCAATCCAGCCCAAGCCATAAGGCAGTTTGCTTCTCCCCCAAGGCTGCAAGGATCTGGCCTAGTTTGTTCTGTTATGGTCCCTGTTTCACTTGAAGTCAGTGAGTTCACGTTGGTTACCTCTCCTGAAGAGAGAGCCCCAAACATCTTGTACTTATGCACCTCTTATTCCCAAAGCAGCAAGTTCAGCTAACAGCCTTAAAAGTACCAGTTAAATGATTCTGTCTCTGATTCTGAGGTATGGGAAAATCTGAGTTTGCTACGGGTAGTCACAACACCATTAATGCTAATAGATTTATACCAGGGACAAAATTAGTCTAAATTGCCTGTTTTCCATTTAAAATAACTATACAGAATAGGAGATGTGCACTCTACCCAGCCACAGAGTTCATTCCTTCTCATTGCCTCTTTCTGTTGTGGCAGGCTGTACTTTTTAAAGATTTCAGTAATAAAAAAAATCTTTCCATTTCTATTAATATGACATTGTTTACAAGTTTGGAAAATTCAGCATATTTTTGGTAGGTTTCTTAGGATTAGCTCTTGCATACCACATGCTTATTTTAGTACAAGAAAGACTGCTTGTGCTTATTTGTTATGTTATAGTTGAATTTGTTGCTTGAAATAAAACCCTACAAATGCACATTATTTTGAAAACCAATAAAGTAGAACATAATAATTTATACTGAATATTTAAATTCTCACCCGATTTTCTGTCAAAGGTTAAAAGTGAACATAAATGGAATTTGGTATAGAATTAGGAAATGACATTAAACTAAGCAGTGAAAGTGCTTCCTTATCTTTTTAGCATCCAGTGTGGAAGATGTCATAATAACAGTGCCTTATTTTCTGAGATTTCTTTTCCAACATTTTGTTGACTTGAAAAAAAAAAAAAAAAAAAAAAGAAAAAAGGTGACTTTTAAAAACCAAGTTAGTGACCAGGTGAGTTATGTGCATGCAGAATGAAGAGAATTTAATTTTTGCTCTATTTATAGGCTGCCTCACTTTGAAGAACAAGCTTTGGAAGCTACCTGCCTGTTTCAAGGACAGCAGGATATAGCATGACCCTCACTAAGAAGAGGAGACTTCTAGGTCATGATTGAATAATTCTGGTCAAGGATGTTTCCGAGAAGTCTGCTTTTAACCTGTGCCTGCTCTGTAGGTCAAACTGGGATGTTACCATACACCTCAGTGGATGAGGTTTTGTAGAACAACTTATTAGGTTTTTTCCTTGTTTTCACTATAGATCATGCCAAGAATGTATGTCCTTGCTCTGTCACTAGTGACAGAGTCTACCCAAGAATGGGTTACCTCCCTGTTCTACCCTGCTCTTCACTTCTTGTTTCCTATTTAGTTCCTTAGGTGTTGCCTGGCAAGGGGACCACCCCTCACTGTGGGCGAGTGTAACAGCATGTTGCATAAAAAGGGTCCTTAATCTTCTTCAGTACCTCTAGTTTGTATTTCAGTACCTTACACTAACCTGAGAGATTAATAAGAAGACACAGTTACTGCTAGAACATGTAGGCTCTCATGCTTAAACACAGGACAGGATGTTTGTGCTTCTCCTTCCTCCCCTGTCCTCTTGTCCCCATTTCTTTGCTGTAGGTCAGCTGCCCCAAAGCACAGATGGCTGAGCAGTGTGTGTGAGCATCATCGTGACAACTGTTCATGTAACTCGGTCCCCCATCCAGCAGCCACCTCTGTCCTGTTATATTAGGGGAGCCCTTGGTGCTTTATTCTGACAGCCAGACTCAGTAGAGGAGTGGTGACAAGCACTGGGAATGAGGTGGGTTGGTGACATCCCAGGTAGCTATGTCTGGCTGCTACAGGATCTGGCACTTAGTAGTTTTATGCTGCGTTTGTACCACATTTAGTCTGGAGGCAGAATATGCTGCAGCAGAGCTTCAGAGCCTCAGGCAACTGAAAAAAGAAAATCAGTTTCTGGTGCATACTAAAACAGGTGGTACGTCATGTGTAAACATAAGGAAAAGACACATATGAGAGCACCTAAGCCATCTGAACACCAGATGATTAGAAAACTGAGTAGAAGTGTGGAGAGAATCTCAACTCACACTGTGGTCCAAAGAAACCACCACAAACACTTCAGGTGAAAAGATTCTGCTTTTTTTTCTCCTTTTACATCTCATGTGCGCACACGGACTACTGGCTTCAAAGTAGTACTAGTAATAGTGTAGTGCACATGGTGATTTAGAAAACAACACTGGGAACAGAGGACTGTACATCAGTGGTGGTCCAAATGGAGACAGGGGAAGAAAAAAGCCTTCAAAAAGTTTGTGGAGAAGGGCCACCAGGAGACAGGTATGTATGAATGACAAGAGTGGACAAGAGCTAAGAATTCCTGAAGTACGTCACCCAGGATCTGCTTTGATAATGCAGGACTGTAGCTGTCTCTGTGCAAGATGTTGGCTGTGATGTGGAGGCATGCAAAAGAGAATGAAACCTTTAAAGTTCAAGGCTCTCTATGTAAGAGGCAGTGTAGCATGAATGGCTTCATTTGGAACAGAATCCCATAGGGAGGTTTTGGAGGAGAAGCTGTCAGAGAGCTAATAACTACTTATAACCTTGTGTTGATTTGAATTCCTTTTGATTGGTATAAACAGCAGAGTATTTACCACATCAGTTTTAAAATAGGTCTGATGGGACATCAGCAGAATTTCCCCTTCCTCCAAAATTTTTATGTCCCCACCTGAAATGCTAGAAGGAGAAAGTGCCATTCAAGGAACAAGGAATCATTGCACTAAGGAAGCTCTCAGGCTCTCATTTACCTCAAAAGCCATGGCTAGGGTAGAAAATCAGCCTTAGTCTTCTACCGTACCTGTAATTCCTATTTCCCAAGGCACAGAGGCTGTGCTGCAACACACCTCTGATTCTGTAAGACTCCTCTACCAAAGTCAGTGGATGCTGACACAAGCTATTTTGTTATCATTAAAGTCCATATAGCTTTACCAGATTGGCAATAGCCTGTGATTAAGAACGATAAGTAGGCCAGAGTGCCTTGATATTTACAGCCTCAGCACAGTAGCTATTTTCCTCTAATTACAAAATCACCATGGCTACATTAAATGCCAGATGCTTCTTGTTACTGTCCAGTTCCAGTTCACTTCAGTTAACACCTTGACTAGCACATCATGACTGAAACATTGTTTTTTTACTTGTGCCCTTTCTTTTCCCATCTGAAGTATTTCCTTACAGTGGTCATTTGTTTGTAATCCAGGCCAATGCAAAATGAATAAACCAGAATGGAGGCACAGTCGGCTTCAATATAAAGGGTCATTGGCTATATCCAAGAGGGTTTCTGGACCTCCTTTTTCTCAGTGGCCATTGTCTGCTGGGAGACAGGTACTCATTCAGTTTGTTCACAGCCTTATCAGAGTTGCATTTTTTTACACTTTGGAAGGTGGTGATAGTGAGCATGATACCTGCCTGCAGGGGTGGAAAGCAGGAAGGGAAATCCAGCTGCTGTGTCCTTTTTGCCCTTCTGTGCTCCTTGGCTGGGGGATATTAGGGCTGGCAAACATTCACTGTATGGATGGTTTCTGAAAAAAAAAAGAAAAATAAAACAACAGACAAATCAGCACAACAAAGCACCTCCAAAACAACCAACCAACCAAAAGAAAAACCCCCAAACTGATGACAGAAAGTAACTTCTCCAAGTCAGTGCAAGCCAATTACAGCAACTCTGTGCCAAGCTGTCATAATCCCCACAGTGAGCAGGCATGGCTTCAGGGAGAGGGACCTGTGGGGAGTGTTGCTGTCTCGCAGCTATTTCCTTGGCTCGCAGTCCATACTGCATGCTGTTGTGATTGAAACCAGGAAATCTCTTTCCTGTCTGGTTTTTATGTTATGTGAATCTCAGTGGCAACCTAGAACTAAACTCACGGGCCCCTGGGGAGGTCAGGCTGACAAGGTCAGAGAATGATGAGCATTCATGTTTGCTATAATTGTGATTTATTTCCTCTGTAAAATTCACTCATCTCAATAAAGATGGATGAACTATTGTTGAGCCTACATAAACTGTTTCATACTCATCAATAAAATGGTTTGGGGGCATGTTGGGGATGTAGCTTTTCTGGAACTCATTCAGTATTTAATTCCTCCTAATGTACACTAGGAGATTGTGTCTAATTCAATTTGCAAAAACATAAAGTGCCATTTGAGGGGAACTCATATATGGTTCAATGAATGTGTAACCCAGATGCCTCTGTAATTCCTTTCATTGTCATTAATGTGATTTGCTGAATTGTTATTTACAGACTCTAGCTCCATCTAAAACAGAAAATCCTCAGAGAAGGGACCACAGTAAGTGCTTTTAGGAGTCTGTTGTTTTTCTGTGCAGTAGCACTGAAGAATACTGATGTCTCTTCATATTTTGTCTTCATCCTTGTAACTTCATTAGTATCATGACACAGAAATATGCACTGACAAATGAAAACCAAAACAAATACAAGACTACCCGGAGAGATTACTGAGATTGATTTTGTTCACTTAAGTGAACACTATCACTGTAGTTCAACAAGTATCAGAATCATAACAGTGAAGTCAAGAGAATATAGGTCTCAGTGTATCACAAGTGTGCTTCTAATATAGCTTCAACTTTTGACGGTCCATTTTGAATTATTTTTGTATAACTTGTGTGATCATCCAAGTTGCCACAAGATGAAGCAGACAACAGAACCCAGCCTAACCTTTTATGCAGTCAGTCAATTTGATCTATAGAACAAGGGTGCTGTTTTTACATTCCCAAACTGCAGACCAAACCTCAGTTGTGAAAACTGGTATTTTTCTTTCTGTATTTTATTTCCCTGGAGACAATGTATCTTTAACCCTCCCAGCCTGACTGGATCCCATTCAGCTGGAATAATCTCAAATCTGGCTGTTATTAATGAACTTGAACTTGGAAAATATTTTAGTCAAAAAATGGGCTCAGGCAGCAGCAAACTCACCCTCATGTATGGCAAACAAGTCAAATGAGCAGAGAAAAAATGCTGAGGGTACACTTGGGTTAGTTATAAACACTGATCCATTGAAAATACAGAAATGCTCCTTGGAGATTCTGGGGCAATTTCTCCTCTTGCCTTTAATGGTGTCTATACCTTTTCCTTGGAAAAGGTGGTGTTGAAATGCATTTGTTGAGTGAAGCATTTGGTCCTGAAGAAATGACACCCACACATGGCACATGGCAGGGAATTTTTGCTTTGGACTACTTCTAGCTTTATCCCACAGTCTGAATGCCCATTAGAGCCCATAGTGGTATGACAAGGAAAATGTATTTGGTCAGGATGGCTGGGAGGTTAGTTCCAAAATCATTCTGGATCTGATGTGCTAACATAGGTGCACCCCTGAAATGCAGTGAGCAAATTGCTGCAAAGAAATGAAATCCTTACATGGGAAGCTCAGCTCTGGCACTGGAGTTTCCCAGGAACTGTGATCAGGACAGATGTATTGGTTTGAAGTCAAGATGTAAATAATAGGCACGCAAAGCAGCTAAAGAATGTGTGAGAGAACAGAAGATGGTAACAAAACAAGTCCTAGGTGAAAAGGGGGTTGGTTACTCAGAAAGAATTAAAAAGGAAAATGTTTTATTTTTTAAAAAAAGTTTAAAAATATTTTAAAGATTTGGTTAAATGTTATTCAATATTTTAAAAATATTTTTTACTGTTTCTATTTAATTTTTTTCCCAGAGGAAAATGTTTTCCTGAACATTTAATATTTTTTCTTCAAAAAGGGGTGCTGTTTTAGAGAAATCCTGCAGCAAGAGATTAAATGGAAAAGGCTCCACCTGCCCCTAATAAACACATAGTGCCTTTTCTTCACATAGGATATCTGGGTGCAGAATTTGTGAACATAGATAGCGTTGTACATTTTCTGTCTGGTTTGCCCCTCATGAACCAGTAAGCTCAGAGGAGATAAATGAGCCTTATCTGGTTTGCTACCCGCCTAACCATTATCAGCTGGCATCAGGTAAAGAAATGAGCCTGAAAGAGTGAAGAATAGATGCAGATGCTGGAATCCAGCAAGGTCAAAGGAGTCACACAGACGAAAAGGATGAGAATTTTCCCTAACATTTGTTTTCAAATGAGCAGCTCTAGCAGCAGAACAAGCAGTGAAGTGTGCTCTACCTAGTGACGTGTGTCTCCTGCCTGGCTTCTCTGGTGTCCCCTAAAGTGCAAGGAGTGATCTGAGTTTTTTTTCCTAGGTGGGCTATTCATACTGTCTTTCCATCACATGAGATTTCTTGTGACGGATGTACTGAGCTAATGCCAGGGGCCTCGCCTTCATGGGTGTGTTTTTAATGAATTCTCCCTTTATTTGGTAGCTTATTCCCATAAAATTTCTTGGGCCTTACTATCACTTTTTTTTTTTTCTGTTTTGTTTTGGTTTGTTTTTTTTTTTAAATCTTCATATCAAATTTGATCAAAAGTAACCAAGTGGTTCAGGAATAAGTGGGGTGGTGGTGGTAAGGAATGAGGGGGATACACGTGACCAAAAACTCAGATACAAGATTCAGAAGTCTTGCGTCCTTTAGAAACCAGCCTGAAAGAAACACAAACAACTGAAAGTAACAGGCTCTGAAAGAACATTTTTACTAGATTCTTGGCATTTTTCTCTTTCAACTCAGTTCCTAGACATTTAATAAAAAATTAAGAGTACCACCTAAAAAAAAGTGCAGCTGCCGCATGTCGTTAAATTTGAGTGGTTTGCATTAAGTTGTTTGTGCTGGAGTTTGATAAAGAATCTGAGTTTCGCTGCCTCTCCCTTTGGAATCCTCACAGAAATCCAAAGGTGTATAGTTTAAGGAAATGTTTTCAACAAAAGGAGAAGGAGGCTGCGGTCATGGTGCTGGGAACTGAAGAAGAAAATACCTGCATGACTGAGCTGCCCTTTTCATCCGGAGCAGTGTGAGACAAGCACACTGAATCAAAGCCTGAGCTCCAGATGCCATGTGCAGTTGGAGATGGCTTCCTGCCAACGAGTTTCCAAAGCAAACAAGGAAGAGCAAATTTGTGTAGCTTGAAGTGAAGCCACGCAGGGAGGCAGTGAACAGGGTGGTTCTCTTCAGCGTGGAAGGGAATGTTAAGTGCTTTAGTACAATGTCATTTCGGCCAGAACAGGGCCTGAAAGAAACAATATAATTTTCGACTCTGATCATAAATTCTCTTGTGTTAAATCAAGGTGGTATTTCAATAGCATTTCAGCTGGATGGTATAATACTGTATCTCTGCCTTCCTTTAAGGCATGTCTGCATGGCTTAGAGTGGTTTCCGATATTGATAACCAAATTAGCACTGAAGTAGATCAGAAATAAACTCAGATCAAGCTGTCTGGGGCCAAATGGACTCAAAGGTGTCAGTCTGTACAATCTGCAGATCCATGCAGCTGGTCATATCAGGTGATAAAAGAAGGTGATTATTAATGCCCAGGTTAGTATGTGGAAAATGTATGTAGAAAAACTTCAGAAACAGAATCACTGGAAATGCCTATTGGTGTAAGATGCTTTCCAAGGCTAATATAGTGAAGGAATATTGTTGCTGAAAATAAATATCATCCATGAGAAGATTTTCAGTCTTCCAGCCTGCTTGCCCAGTGTGCTTATCAACTTCAAAAGTTGTCTTTTATGAACACTAAAAAAGTTCCTGCCTTGTCACCTTCTTCTGTGACAGGAGAGCTGACTGCTCTCTTACTCTTGGTGCCCAAGAAGCACCTGGCTCTGGTTCATGGCTTGGAAACCTCAGTCTTGTTGTTTGTGGATTTACTGCTGAGGGGTCTGCTTACAAAGCAAAAGAAATGAATTCATGGGTTTTATAGCAGTTCACCTGGGAAATTTCTAAATGGGATTGTACCTTCACAGGGATGAGAATGGAGGATTACAAACTGAAAATGATGGCTTCAGTTTTTTTACAGCAGAGGTCTGGATAGCAGGCAAACTTAGTATGGGATAACAATTTGATATCTGAGACTGATTCATTCAAAGACCGTGGCTGCACACTGTACCCTCCTCTGCCTGGTTATCCCTTGAACTGAAAAAAGACCACAGAAACTTAATGAGAAACAAATGTTGCTGCTGCATTGTCTGCAGTGGGAAGCCAGACTGTAGAAAATAATATGTAACTGTTTCAGCACATTTCTTTTGTTTTTTTTTTTAATGATAAATATTTCTGAGTTCTCTGCTAGTCCAGAAGTTTGGGAGCATAATGACAGGCATGAGCTGTGTTCCACATGCAGCATTGTTGGAGAAAACATGCAATTAGCATAGGCTCTGGGGTTGGAGTGAGATTTCTCCAGAGGCAGATGTGAGCATCTTTGTACGTACAGTGGGAAGAATGCATGTTACTGACCACACATAGCAGCACTGCTCATGCAAATCAGGTACATATGGATCTCCAATAATCATTTGCCATGACTGCACAGGAAAAGGCAGAATCCATGAACGTTCAAAAGTGAAGAGGTCAGTTTCCCTGTGCTGGGTACCTGTGCTCCCTACAGAAGTTTTCAGGATGAATCTTGGGATACAAAACAGCTACCACATAAAATGATGAGCCTCTTAAGGCCAGGCAGTAAGAGGCACCTTCTCTGGTGTTTTGGCAGCTCTCACACAGGATTCAAGTGTCAGCCACTGGGTGAAAGAATCAATGCCATTTCACAGGGGCCAGAAGGGGATTAACTGAGCTGCCCAACATGGCTCTGGACAAAAGGGTCAGAATGTTTTAAATTGTACTGAGCCTCAATTTTCAATTAATTCTCTTTTCCTTACCTTAAAAAAATAGCAAAGCAGCAAACCCACTCCAAATCAATGTTGATGTTTTTTTCTCTTGTTTTAGCTATACTTGCCATATAGATTTTTATCATGCATACGTATTTAAAAAATGCCCACTAATTCTTCCTAGTGCATGTATTAGCAATAATTAAATGTATAAGTTTTTATGTTGTTTGAGAGAACTATTTCTGAAACCAAAGATTAAAGCATCTATTTGCCATTCTGCCTGTGTGGGCACTGGTTTTTATGTTATTAAAAATCAAAGAATAACACACCATTATCTTCAAACTACAGATGTTGCTCCTGGTTTTATTCTCACTCTTCTCTTAATGCTGCATAAAGTTTTAACTTGTGCACATTAGTACCACCTGATCTCCAAATTGTCTGCATGGTTTATTTCCATAGCTCTGTCTGCTGAGAGGTTACTTTTTTTTATTATGCAGCATTTTAGAGTGCATTCTGTTACAATTCAGGTTGAACCCTTTTTAGAAAAGATGTGTATATATATATATGTGTATAAAAATAAAATATGTATGTATGTATGTATGTGTTTGTGTGCTCATACATGTGTAGTTAAAACAGAGCTGTCCATTTCCAAGAGTAGAAACATAATCTAACGACTGCAAGTGTAGATTTAATGTATTTCTTCCAATATAATTATTTCAAGATGCAGTGACCTCCTCTAGAAAAAAAAAAAAAAAAAGAAAAGAAGCCATGTAATATTTTAGGAACCTAGTAGATTAAAGTATGTTTCTGATTAATTTGTTACTTAAACAGCCCTGACTGTTCAGTGAGAATTGGGGATTTAATAGCAACTCCCAGATGAAATAAATGGTGTTTACTTGGCTGATCATCTTAGTCAGCTTTGAAAATTTTTGTCTTTTGGGTTCTCCAAGAAACAATCCCAACTCTCCTTGCAAGGCATCCATGCTCAGGGGCGGGCAGACAGATGATGATACCTGGTGATCAAAGATGCCAAAGTCATCAGGGAACTCTACAGACACCACTTTGGGAGCTCATTCACAGATACAGCTTGGACCAGATTGTAAATCAGTGCCATCTGTGTAATCTCAAAGACGTAAGCAAAGAAGAAGCCAGCTAGATGAGGACATCTAGCTTTTTAGAGACATCACAGCCTTAACCACAATATGGAAGTTTGTGCAAGTCTGTTCTTGCCAGATTGTCAACCTCAAGTGACAGCTGTCCAAGAAAAGACACAGAGCACTGCCTGACATGCTGCAAAAAGTGCTATAATTCTTCATTCTCCTTCATCAGCCAACAAAGGGGAAGAAGTCCAATACCCAGATTTCTTTAAAAAAAAAAAAAAAAAAAAAGAAAAAGAAAAAAAAATAATATATATATCCAGGCAGATCCAGAACCTCAACATCCAAATATAGACAAATGGCAGAATGAGGAAAAAGGAGAGGAAAAATCTGAACTAATTCCATTGTTCTTCTCAGTTCCATGTCCAGCTTCTCCAGGTAGCAGTCACTGCTCATCTGTCATTCATCATTCAACAGCAGCAGACTGCTTTGGGCTGAAACATTCCCTAGCACCCTTGTTCAGCACTCTAGAGGCATTGCCCCTAGAAGCAAGTGGTCTTGAGTGAGCTATCTCAGAATTAGTGCTGGGGCCCTTGCCTTGCTTTTTTCTGTGTATTGCTACAGATAGGCCACACAAATCCTGAACTGAACAGTCTTTCCCCCAAACCAGTAAGACACCTCCTAAAGGGATCACCAGAATGATTGCACTCACAGAATTGTGCCAGCACTTCATCATCTTGGCCTTGTATAAGGCTATTCACATGTATGAAATAGTTTTGCTAAAAACCATGATCACCCAGATTTCACTAGCAGAATGTACTGAGTCAGAGAGAAGCTTGGACTGGGTCTATGTGTTGCACTCTGATAAAACCAAGGACAGAACCCAGACCTCTCCCTTAAAGACTCAAACCTGTGCTTCACTCAACAAAGAAGACCCCACTGTCTTCATGAAGCAGGGGTCCATTCTGGGCACTGAAGTGCTGATTATACTGGAAAATACTTGTAATTTAAAGATTTTTATGCGCCCTGAAAAAAAAAATAAACTGCACGTTCTCCACAGTTACCTCCTAAAATGGGTTTGTAGGGTGAGCACTGTAGCTGATCCTACATGTATTCTCCCCTCATGACCCTCTCTGTTTCTTCAGCCTCCTCTTTGCATTCTGGGTGGTGAAGGAGCTGAGAGAAGGAATTTTACACAGCCCAGAACTGTACAAAAATACCTATTCAAGCCTGTTGCAAGAGCATCTGGGCGAGGCAGAACTGTGAAGGGGTGCCTGACAGTGAGTGTACAATGTGTAGTGCCACACAGTGAAGAGCAGCCAAGATTTCCCCAAGTGATGCCTCTCAGACACAGCACAGCACCACACAGAAGCCTTACTCACTTCATGCAGGCTCTGTTGTGCTGAACTTCACTGTGCCACCTAAGTGTGCTCAGAGCTACCTGCAGTGCCCATCCAGACACCCACACTCACCTGTGGGTAAAAACATGTTCTGGGAGTGCAGGCAGAAGTCTCAACATTGCTTGCACTTTGGGTGGTTTGCTCTGTGGTGAGGACAAAGGCAGCCCTTGGAGTGTATTTCTCAGGAGGAGACAAATTTCCTCCTGCAATTTCTTGGGAGAAAAACATCTCAGCTGATGCAAGACATTGGGATGAAACTCCTTAAGTTTTAGTAATCCTGAAGAAAGAAAGCACCTGTGATGATACCAGGCAGTGCAGGATGACTGTAGTTTGCTCAGTCAACTTGGATTATTTCTGCACTCAAATTATTGGTGTCCCTGGAGCTCTGAAGTGCCTAACATTTACATCTTGCTTTTAAAGCACCAGATCCTTTCTTCCTTCAAATTTTTTTGTGAGCTGCAACTACTTATGAATGAATTGCTCCCTCACAGAGGGTTTTCAGTGGAGAAACATGTTCTGTACTCTTATATTGATCAGCACATGCCCACTGGGACTGCTGAATCAAAGCCTCAATGTTTTCTCAGGTTGTTCTGTAAGAAAACTTGATAGAAAATAAGACTATAGTTCTTCTTTTTTTACACTGATGACAATAAATTTTCATGGAGTAGCAGTGAGTTAATTTGAGGAGAACTTTGCTTTTATGGGACAATAGGTCAGGATGTTATACAACACTCTTCCGCTGAAGCCTCATGACAACAATTGGATAGGAGAAGACAGCTCTGCCTGACAGTCCTCCTGTCCCCAAAGGGGTAGCTGGCAAAGTGTGACTCCTTTTAAGCTTTTGAATGGCTTGGAGGAGAAATTTCAATCGTTTCACTCTGCCTGTACTGAATGTGTAGAGTTGGAGAGTCCTCTAACACACGAGCAGAAGACGTAGAATGGACAGAACTTGTCTAGGACTCTGCTCTGGTAAGTAGGGTGGAGATGGCCACCTCTGACAGGGGAGTTTCACTGGTTTCCTAGGGAAAAGCTCTATATAGCCTAGTGACCACAGCACAAGAATAGTAATGAATTGCTCTGGCATCAGAGGGTGGGAAGTTGGAAAGTGCTTTGGAGAAGAAGAGCAAGAATTGCTCTCTGGACACTTGTTCTTGTTTCCTTCAGACGCGGAATCACCATCCTAAGCAAGGGAGATGTGAGTTGATACAGAAACAAAGGGCAATTTGCTTTCCTTTAGACTTTTAAAGCAGTGACTGTAAGCTAATTCATACCTTGTGCTGAACTGATGAGTGCATGCCCATCAGCTTCCTTAGCTCCTGAAGTAGGCTACAGGCTTAGTGACTTTCAACATCTGCATGGGTTTGGAACTCAGTGCTGCTGCTTGCTGTTCTGATCTCTGCCCTTCCAGCTCCCTCCGCTGTTTCTCTACCCCCTGAATGGGATGATTGGACCTGTCCTACAGTCTCATACAGGGATGACAGGGATGCTTCTAACTTCATATCCACAGTCATACCCTGAGCCCCCTAAAACAAGGCTGCTTCTAAGTCAGTGGAGAGAAACAGCTTTGGCAGTGGGGAATCTTCCCACCAGTCTTAGAAATTGATTGTAGAGGAAAACTTCTCTGGCTGTGCCTTTTCTGTCTGCAGAGGGATGCCAGCTGACTGCTTTAGAGAAGGAAGCAACTTCTAGAAGGATAAATTTAGATGAAGACTTAGAGCATGAGCTGTTGCCTTTTCCTTATGTTTTAGTAATGTCTTTCTCCCCTCTCTGTCTGAAAAGTACATGGCTCTCCTACTCTTAGTAGTTTCTCAAAGATTTTCCTCATGCTGGGCAGCTGCTTGAAAAATCATCTAACTGAGGGCAAGAAGGGGAGGTGCAAGGCTGTCTGAAAGGAGGGGAAGGAGCTGGTGCCTGGGAGAGTGGCACAGGAAAGCAGAACAAGAGTCATTCTCCACAGAAATATTTATTTATCCTAAGTCAGTATGCAAACACAAGACACAGCTGTTAGCTTTGATTGTGGAGACTGTGATTTGGTAGCAGTCTTTATTTGTGATCCTCAAATGGATTATTTTACAACTTTTTACTGTGTTACAGTCTTGTTAAGGAGCTTTGAACTTTATTCCAGGGGAACCAGTTCAAAGGGCAGAGAGTTGAAACACAAACAGTTTTTTAATTTTAAGTTGAACAATGCCAGTGCAAGTATCCTACTTAGAAAAATGTCAAGTCCCCAAGGTATTAATATACAAATGCAAATGAAACCAGTAATAAATATCAGGCAGACTTTATCTGGGTCTAGAGAGAGAGCTTTCAGTAAATAGCAGATTATATAAAATTATCTACAGTTCAAATGATAGTTTCACTAGAAGTGACACAAAATCCCAATAAAATAATCAGGCCATAGAGTGACACACTCTGATCTGCTTAATTGTCAAGTGTTTCAGTTAGGATTGTAGGGCCTGAGCATTTATGTTTATCAGCTCCATTAGAGCTGCTGCTTTTAGTATTTTTCTAAAAAGCAACAAAGGAGTTTTTTTGGTCTACCAGGCACATGATGTTTTATTTAGAAGCCTCCATATATTAAAATAGAAGTGGAACTAGAAGGTACCTGCATAAAGGAGGGCTTAGCTGGGGAATTGTGCTCTCTAGGGAAGATGGATCTATGAGCATTCCTCTAGGATGCTCTTGTTCTTTTTCACAGCAAGGTAGTGCAGCCTCAGTGCTAAGTGGTACTTCAGCCTTTTTGGCAGACCCTAGGTTCCTGTGCCCTGTGCTTTGCTGTGCTGCACCTTAGTGCACGGAAACAGCCTGAGACTTCCATTGACCAGGGAGCAGAATGATCTCACGAGGGAATGTGGTGTCTGAGCAGTTTCCCACATGGATGAGGAGACAGGACTTCAAAGTAGCACCCACCAATCTTCCTTGCTGCTCCCTGCAGTGCCTCTGCAGGGGTAAGCAACTATCCTGCCCCCCTGCCCTACAGCTTTCTCCACTTCATATGCCCTGCTCAAAGGGCACAAATTTTATTGAGATTTCCTGATAAAGCTTCTCGTCCCTTATGAAACCTCTTTGCCTAAGTTAAGGGTGGTGCTGCATGATAAAAGGCAAGAAAAAGGGAATCTTACAGAGGAACTGAAGTCCAATGCAGAATACAGAAGATAAGAGCAAATTTGCTGCCAAATGTTTTTTGGTACTTTCCAAGTTCTTGCAAACCCTGAGAAAACAAGCATATGCCAAACTATGTATGGTTCTGTTTGTGAAAAGGAGGAGGGCTCCAGTTCTGCGCATGTTCGTGTATATGAGCATCTCCTTGGATCTGTAAATTGCTAGTGAAGATACCTACAATTGTAAAAAGCCTTCATTGTGTAGAAACTGGACCTTTGTATAGCCAGATTGCTTTTGTTATCTGCTGGGAAATCTTCATGCATTAGTTTCTTCCTGCTGTCTCAGAAAAGGTGCTCAAACAATCTGCTGGCTTTCCCACAGCTCCTCTTTGCTCTTCTTTCATGTACTAATGCACTACGGGGGATCCTGACAGGGGCCAAGAGGTAAAGTTGCTCTCCAGCAAATTCCATGGATGACTTAAAATGAAGACCATCCCATGGCACAGGTACCAATCCTCTGTGACAGGGGGAGGGTGGAGTGCTCTTCTCTCTATCCAGACAGGCAGTCAGGCACCTTGTTCCCTCCCAGGTGACTTCTGGATCAAAGACTGTCTCTCAGCCTCACTGAACCTCCCCATCCCCTTGATGATCTTAAAGGACTTTTCCAATGAAAATGACTACATGGTTCTACGACTCTATGATCCCCGCTGTCCTCAGCTGTCCCTGCAGCATGAATTCGTTTGTCTTTCCAAGAAGTCTTTGAACTTGGTGACAGCTTGGTGGCAGAGTGAGGAGGTGTGCACAGCATGGCAAGGGTGATGTGGATGAGGAGAGGGATACTTGGTGCGTTATTTGCAAGATTTTATTGGTGAGGTTAGTGTAATTTACGAGCTAAACAGAAAGTCCACAACCAGGGCTGGACTGGCCTTCCACTATTGTTTTCATGTGAGCAGACACAGACATTGAAGGTGCCTTCTGTCACCTACAGATGACAGAAAAATGCCTTTGAGATGTGATTCAGCCCCCTGTAGACTCTGATAACCCATAAGCTAAACTCCTGTTGACTGGGCACAGGGGGCACCACTCAGACCCTACTCCCAACTCCTCATCTGGGGTGGCTCCTACCAAAACAAAGGCATCCACCAAAGCAGCATGTTAGGTGGAACCCATCCCAGCCTGGGGATGGGGACTGTGGAGACCCTTGCTCCTGGCTTGTTTTCCTAGAGAAGCACCAGTGTGACTCAAGGAGAGGCACTGTGGCTGCTCTCTCCTCATCTTCACCTTGTATTGCTACCCTCACCTCATGCTGCTCCCTTTGTGACTGTTTGGTGGGGGTTTTTTGTTGCTTTTTTTTGTTTGTTTGTTTGTTTGTTTGTTTTAATTTGCTGTTCAAAATGACCCTTTCATTCAACATCTGTTCCAGATAGCTAGAAGCCTTGCATTTTGTTGCTGTGGGCAGAGCTAGGCACTGCTGTGGTGCTCACCTGGGCTGTTCTAGTCTGGAGGCAGGTCAGGTCCTATGGCTGGGTTCACTCAGATGTGCAGAACGAGCCCTAGCATTCACTCCAGTGGGTTGGATTAAATTGGTGGATAGTTTACCAGGAGTGCTAAATCCTTATGGTAACAAGTTCTGTTCAGCTTTCATAGAAAATTTAGAGTTCCTAAAAGCAATTAATAATACCCCTATATCACTGTAATAAAATTTCTGTCCCTTGTGACTGTTACAGAGAAGAATATTCAGTATTTCTTCCAGGTCAATCACTAGATTTGTGTGTTTCAGCATGCTATTATAAAGGGGTAAATTTACCAGAAATCCTGTTGGCTGGGTGATAATGTGACCTGATCATCTAGGGATGAACAAGTGGATGTAGGCTCCTAGCACTGGGAAAAAGAGTGTCCTGCCTGTGGTGAAAGACAAAACACCTGGGCAAATGGACCTTCATTCATGAAAAACAAAACACAGAAACTACTTTGCAACACCCTTCCAGTAGGAGGATGACTGGGAGAATTTCTAATACAGTGTTATTTTCCTTCTCTGTCAGCAACTTAATTTAGATGGCTGCCTCTGTGATTACCTGTCTGTTCTAATGATCAGGTGCTTACAGGCTTTTACATTTCAGACTTCTATATGTATCCAGAAATGTAATAGGAAGCTATTGTTTTTAACGCCCTGTCTCAGGTAGAAGTGGAGAAAACCAGTAATTAATTAACTATAATTTTTATGGCTTAGCATAGCTCATGTGAACCATCTATATTAAGTAAAAAGCTTAGGTGTCCCAGGACAGTTCAATGCCCCACACCTTGTCAGTTCTTATGTGCTTAAGATAATACATTCAATCAACTGCTTCACTAATAATTGTGAACTGTGTGTGTGGGGGGGGAGTGTAGTGCCACTCATTGATTCATAAAGATCAGCTGAGGTAACAGTTCTGCACTTATGAGTCTTACCACTGTAGTCTTTAGCTGCTCCTCTCCTCTTATGCAGAATCAAGGAAGGTCATTCTGTTTTCTGTGTATTCCTTTCACGGATGTAACTTTGGAAATGTATTTTTTCTAAGGCTCTTTTAATTTCTTTTCATCTACAGGGGAGCATAGTGAGACAATGTGAAATCAGCTTGGTATTTACTTGTTAAAAAAACCTAAATTTTGAAGAGAACCATCCAGTCCTACATATTTACTTTTGCACTAGGATGCATCATAATATTTCACCTAAGTAACGTCCTCAGACAAACACTGCCCTTAAGGCAGAGATGAGCAACTCCGTCCAGTTGATCCACAAATCAAAGATGTGTGGTGCAAGGGGGTGTTAAGTGCAAAGCAAGCACTTTTTTTTTTTTTTTAGACATGATGTATATTGTCTCAATGTCTATTAATACACTAGCAATACAGTCAGAACTGAAACAATATGGGTAGATGCTTTCTTTTAAAACTGCAGGGGAGCCATTAGCACTGATGTTGGGTATCTTATAATGCTTTATTTCTAACATTAGGGATGAACACTGCTCAGAAATCTGCATATCTTTGTGCTCTACTGTGACATGATGCCAAAGCATCAACATTTCTAGAAATTCAACAGAACAACTAAGTCCTAGAAGAGAGGGTTTCTTCGTGTGTACTTTGTGTGTGTTTCGTGCTTATAGAATTAGATGGGATATTTGCCTCATGCAGGGAGGGCCAAATAATCCCTCTGCAACTGCCTGCTTCAGTGTGAGTCTTGCCTGGGGCTTCTGAGTCTCAGGGGCTTCTGAGTCTCAGGGCTTTTGAGTTTTTCTGGTCAGAAGAAAGTTATTCCATTTATTGGATCAGAAAAGCATGCAGCTATATGTGCAATTAAATATCCCTCTCACTGTGCAAGAGACAAACCATCACTTTAGATTATTTCTCTTTTAGATGTTTTTCCCTTTGCCATTAGAGTAATTTAACCTCATCCCTGCCTGAGAATCCTGATTTGCTCTATGCCAGAGGAGCAGATATGTTTGTACTTACTGAGTGTGTCATATGCTATCCTGCCACAGAGCATTAGTGAGCAATGCTTTCACATGGACCGCAGGCCCCTTTTTGCTAACAAAAGGCAAAATGTGTACGCAGGAGGAAGGGAATGATACAGGAATTACGAAAATTTTGTGTCTCTGAAATGTGGTTTTACAGCTGTCAGAGTACATGTAATGTCTGCAGTGTATCATTGCCAGAAACAAAGTGGTTCCATAGCCTGAGGAACAACTGACTTGAGCTGCAGAAAAAGTACCCACGTTTGTATTCATGCCCTTTCTACACCAGCACTGCACTTCAGGGAGCAGAGGAATTTCAGAGGAAGGGTAGAAGAGGAAGAACACTGTTTCCCATCAAGCTGTGGAAACCAGGAAGATAGTGCCAGTAAAAATAATCAGGCCAAAACTAACTTAGACTTGAGGTAAATGTCCAAACATATCACGTTTTGTTTGGAAGGCCTTCTAAAGGACACCAAACACTTATCTATTGGTTTTGTTCTGGCTCCTGACACTCAGTGTCTGGTTTTCAAGGTGAGATCGGAAAAAAAGAGGACATAACATTTAAATACAAAGGAATTTTTAGTACAACAGCTCTCCTATCTAAATAAAGTGTTCTTTACCAAATGTCTTGAAAAATTTTGAGATAGTCTGATCACCTGCTCACCTTATGGTACCATTACACACAAGGCCCTAGTGAATTCATGTTTTAGGAGCACAAAGATGCTTTCTATTTTAAGTCACCATCTTGAATTTAAATTTCAGACCCATAGTTCCTATTGTGATGGTTTGTTATGACCTAAAAGTAGTGACCTAAGTCACTTGTAACTTAGACTTGAAAATAATCTTTCTGTTTTGAGAACACTCCTGGCTCCACTTGTTTATCCATTTTGAGGCAGAATGATCTTGTTACAGCTGAAGTTGATGGTAAGCCATAGGAAGTCCCTCTCAAATCAGTGGACACCTTCTGCACAAGATAAAGAAAAAAGCTCTCTGAAAGCTGTAATTCAGTGAGTGTTAACCTCACATTGCGTATGTTGACAATTCCTGACCATTTTCACGTCAAGGAATCAATTGCTACAGAAAATTGTTTACAATTTAAGCTAATGAATAAATTAGGGGTCAAAATCCCTTCAACTGCACTACCTGGGGAATTAATTTTATGAATGCCTACTTTTCTCAGCTTCACTGTAGATGTGACATAGAAATTGGATTGCCATCCATCACCAAAAGAGGACAGACACACAGTCTAAATGAAATCACAATCACTGGTGTCAAAGAGACCAAGAAAAGTTTCACCCCAACCTCTCAGTAAGCTTCTAGTAAAGTAAATCTGAAACAGAACAGTAGGTAATGATAGGATCAGCCTTAAAAAATAATTCTTACCAAATGCCAAGGTGTTCTTTTAGTAGTGAATCTGGCCCAAACTCCATCCTATTTACACTCAGAAAGATCCTGCATTTAGTCAAATCATGCTTCAGTCTATGCAGCATGCAAGGCTGTCAGGGAGAGCCAGCAACATTCACTTTTCAGCGTTACAACCAACGTGGATGTCTTGCAATTGGGCATAGACAACTTGATCTGGACTTAGTAGCATGCTTGTGCCCAGGTGTCCTAAGTTGTTCCACTTAGGTATAATGAAGCTGTACTGTAAAGCAGAGGTTTTCCATCATTGATCAAGGTATCTCTGTAAACCTGAAAACTTCTTAGAGGTTCTGTCAAAGCAATCTAAGACAACTCACTGTCAGTATTCTTACATTCAATTTACAAGACTCTGAAACCTTCCACCTGAAAACACTGAAGTGCCCACAAATCAAACTTGAAAGCTTTCATTACAAAGAAATAACCGTCTTTATACCCTTGTACTCCTTCAGTCATCTTTAGTAGTCCCCTCAGCATCTCCACCTGCCCCTTGTTTCCTTTATCCTTGAATAGTATGGGCTCAAACTCAGAGTATAGCGCACACATTACACATCAGGATCACAACAAAAAGCAGAAATGAACAGAAAAAAATATTTGTCAGTGCAGAAATAAGTGACACATCTACATGGAGGCAGGGAATCTAGGTAGAACAGATCAATCTTTTCCCCTAACGGTCGTGAAATGTGTCAAAATAGGATGCATACAATAAAGATGAAATCTAATGTGTTTTTTTTTTTCTTCCTGCTGTGACTGCCTGTGTTTCTGCAGTTTGAAGTTAGCATCCAAACTACAGAAAGTTGCTTTTGGTTCTCCAGATGAGTAATTGCTAGTGTATTCCACATTCTCTTACACTAACTAGTTGAACAACATGCATCTAGGACCTCCTAATGAAGCCTCTAGGTATTTTTTTTGCAGCCTAAAAGGTTTTTTGTTTTAAAAACATTCTTTCAAACTGAGTTCCACAGTTTTTTGTGGTTTGTTTGTTTGTGGTTTTTTGTGTGGGTTTTTTTTGTGTGTCTGGTTTTTGTTGTTTTTTGTTTGGGTGGGTTTTTTTCATTGCAGAATGTAGGTTTGCTTGTTTTTCTTGGAGACGACATTTCCATGTGTTGATGGTAATTGCCAGGCATTACTTGGCAGCTGTAGTATTTGGCTTCAGAGGCCACTGACTTTTTTATATATGTGTACATACATATGTATGCATATATACATATTTCAGCAGCGTGAGGATGTGGTTTGATGAGGTGTTAAAACGAGAGTGTGTCTAGGACTTGGTCAAAACCACCTTGGACCTACAATATGAAATACCAGTTGTACATAAACCCCTTCTGTCAGTTTCAAATGTGTTGGAAGTGTTTTGATGGATTAACTTTCTGTTAAAAGACTTTATACTGGATCAGTATTGCCTGTTCAAAGCCAAACATCCCATTATTTCAACAGCTTTTGCCTTTCTTTCTTCTCACTGCCACCCAGGACTGTTCCCTCTAGTTGTTGAAGGTTTTGAGTCTTGTGTTTCCATTTTCTTTCTGCTGATTTTCCTCCATGATGTGCAGATAGAAGCCATGAAAAATAAAACCAAAAAACTGCATAATATAAAAATATTATAAAAAAAACCTGCATAAAAATAAAAAACAGCAATAAAAAACTGAATATAGACATACATGTCTGTGTGTATACATACAGGCAGTGATGATGGTTTGACAAGCAAAAGGCTTTGATGAAGTAAAACTAGCCTGAGCCTGTAATTAACACTTTCTGACCCTCACCAGCTGTTCATCCAGCCTCAGTTCATGTATCACAGGTCATGCAGTTGTGCTGCAGCTCAGGATGGTGCTGTACTGCTCACTCTACCAGCCCTGGGATGGATGGATGGATGGATGGATTTCCCTGCTCATCTTTACTCTTGCCCAGCTGTCTAGAGTCTTGCCAGCAGGTGACTTGGTCTGGAAAGCAGTTCTGCCTGTGCTGGAAACCAGACTGCTCCAGAGTCTCCAGAGGCAGCTGGTGTATGTTGTCTCTTTTTGTCCCTCACACACATCCAGGTGGTGAATCAGAGGTGCTGAGACCTTCTCAGAAAGACAGGTGGCCACAGAGCTACCCCAGGCAGCAGAGAGATGCTAGTGGCAATCATCCTAAAATAGCCCAGGACGGAAGCACAGCTGAGGGGAAGGTGGTGACCCCTTTTTATTTCTTGGATGAGAAGAACAGAATCCTGTGGTTGAAACCTGACAGCAAGACCCAGGTGTCCAGTTCATCCTGGAGACTGCCTGCTCTTTGGTGGCCCAGTAGTAAGGGTTTACTTGGGGAATCAGGGGCTTCCTGGTGGGCCATGGAGAGAGTGTTCTGGGTTGAAACTATTCACAGCTCAAGGCAGAGGTTTCTGCTCTTGCTTTTGTATGCCCTACTTGTGAAGTGGAGCTTGTCTTAGGAGATGTAGTGGTGGGTGGGTTTTCAGGTGATGGAGGAGTAACTCTTCACATAGGAAAGTCAGCCCCTGTCTCTTCAGCACCTGATATTGCACGTACTTTTAATAATCCTCTCTAGCCATGTTTTCTAGACCAAGTAAGTAATGCAGGATCTAGTCTGCCACTGACTATGAAGGTAATGTGACGGAGGTGAGATGATATAAGATCATCAGGATTTCCAGTCCTACTTGCTGAACTGTCTCCCTTCCTTCTTCACCTACTCTCTGTTCCTCATATTTTCCGGTGTTTGTCACCCCATGGTTTTCACATTATTTTCATTAAATCTTTGCAATCTCTGCTTTTACTTTATACAGCATCGAGATTCTTATTTCTGAGGATGGGATATTAAGGACTGCAGAAAGCCTATGACAAAAGAAGATGCAGTTGACACAGCAAGAAATGGAGGGCATGTGGAAAGACTGGTATTTCTTCCTTCCAGTTTCTGCACAGTTCAGAGTTATAACCAGGAGCCACAATGAGTGTCCCATAAAGTAATTAGCCAGCACTTCCCCAAACCTCAGTGGAACATGCTGTTATAGAGACTTCTGGTCTTCTTCTATAGAGACTTCTGGGTCTTCTCCCACCTGTCAAAGTGTGCCCCATCTGTCTGCTCTTCCTGATGTCACAGATATCATTCAGGATTACTGTTCAAGTGAAAGGGATCCTGGTAAGACAATCCTGTCTGATGTTTCATCTTGTCTGAAGATGAGCTACCCACTCAGAACCACACAGATGCTGCAAAAGTCATTGTAGCAGAACTCTGGCACTGTATGAGGTTGCAGGGGATCAGGCTAGAGGCAGCATGGGGCAGCAAATGGCACAGCTCCAGCACATATTGGTGTGAAATGACAAGGTTGCATGATCTCACTAATTTGGCAGTGACCTTTTGGAAGCCAGCCACATTACTGCAGCTTGAGCCAGCTCTGCTGAGGAAACCAATAATATACAGCTCTGGCACTTGGGCTGCTGTGGCCTGGGTCATGGGACCTGCAGGACTGAACTGGCAGTTTATTGGAGAGTTGTGTTTATGGAATGCCTGCATGGTAATGAAAGCATCCCTTGTTTCCTTTCCAAAATAGGATTTTTTCTTAATTGCATCCCTTCTCATTCTGCTGTCTCTTCAGTGTTAAATATTACTCTTATTAATTGTTGCACTGAGCGATGATGTTGTGGTTTATCAGGCACGTTTTCTTGAGTAGAGACGCACCCTTCTTATGTATCTATTACATAATAGTCACACAGAGAATTGTGAACAATTACACATCTGAATATGACACAGCTCACCCATTTCCTCAGACTTGGAGATGTTCTTTGTCATCCCTAATGTCTCCCTGATTCTGAGTTTTAATTTTCAGACAAACTTAAAAAAAACATCATGCAAAATCCTGCTTTTACACACCATTGCTTGTGATACCCTCAGTTACTACACCAAGAATGTTTGATTTTAATTTGTTTCCTTAAGGTGGAGAGTGTTCAGGTCTGCCAGCTCAAGGGGTAGTAGAACCCTGCCTGTGCTGCTCCAAAGAGGGAACTGCCCTGTTTCAGGAACAGTAACCACCTATGAACATCACAGTCCTAGAGAAAGGGTGAGCAGTGGCTTCTTACTGTTCATCCCCATAGTGCCTTCCCGTGCTCTTTGTCAGCTGATATCTCTACATTTATCTATCTATCCATCTATCTGCCACTGTTTTCTAATTTTTAAATAAATTTATCACCTTTTCCAGCTAGATGTAGATTAGGTATCATTTGGAGAAGGTATCTTTGGAATTGTACAGGCAATCTATCATTTATTACACATCACTCAACTCTCTGTTGACCAAGGCATAAGAGTTCATCTTTCCTGTATGTACTGAAGTTACAATATTTGGAATAAATAGAAAAAAATGGAATTCTGGGATATGTTATAAACAGCGTCCTGTTCCTTCTGCTTTAACAGCCCCCTTCATCTTCCTTAGGTCCTGAATAAATCCCTATCTCTCCAACTATAGGAAGACAGAGGAAGAAACTTCAAAGACCCATTTATTCCTCTCAGAAGGAGAGGAGGAAGCAGGGATTATTGCAAACCACTTTAATCTTGTCTGCATCACAGGAAGACACAAATAAAATGGATCTTTGCTTTTCTTCACTTGCTTTCCCTTCTCTGGATGATATTGTTCATTTCTTGATATCTGTTTTTCCTCTGTAGCAGTTTTTACTTCAAATGGGGTTATAATACTCAATGGATGTTTGAGATTATAGCTGGATCATATAAGAAAGATATTTTGTTGGGCCATGCCCAGTATCTGAAATAGAAGGCAAATATAAAGTCCAGCTAGAAGTTAGATCACCTAGCAACAAAGTGTGGCCATAGCTGGCATAGTCTCATAGTCAGGTTACAAATTCTTGTTTGTAATTCACTGAATAGTTCTAAGAAGTTTCATGAAGATGAAAATAACAGAGGAAGTCTTCAAAACACACAACTGTGACAAAGGGGATTTTCCCATACAGAAGCTGAGCTAGGGAGTTTGAATTTCAGAGTGACATCTAATTGTGCTTTGGGATCACACTGTCTATTCCCTGTAGGGATCCCCACCTGTTTTCTGAAGCTGTAACCCTATGGGTCTGTCTGATGGTTTCAGATGAACATGAAAGAACCACCCCTCATGAGCTGGAGGGTTTGTGCTGTTGTCCAATACACTTTGAATATACCACAGCTGAATACCATCTGTTCAGAAGTACCCTCAGTAATATTTCTGTTCAGAAGGAACAATAACATGAAGCTTAAGTTCCTGTCTTTATACCTCCTTACCTTCAAATCCAACACAGAAGGGTACAGTTAGCCAGGTGATGTTTTGAAAGGAAAGAAGAGCTACACAGAATATTCAAAGACCTCTGATGGGGATGTGAAGTATTAGAGGAAAAGAGCCAGGGAAGCACCAGATAATGAGGATGGGGATGTTCTGATAGGCTTATCAGTAGCTTTCTTACAACAGCCTTGCATTTAATGGAAATAAAAGAAATACCCTATGATTCCCTTACTGCCACCCCTCAGCAATAAACTAAACCTCACAGATGAACAGACAGTAGTGTTCCTCTCCTCCTTCTGCATATAGTCCAAAACTTTATGTTTCTAGCTATGAATCCTGATCTTGCCTCTCCTCCCACTCTGGAAAAAAAAAAAAGAAAAAAAAGTAAAAAAAAAATAAAAATAGAAAAGTAGAAGAAAGGTGGATGGAGGACAAGAGTTCATGTTATTCAGTAGGGGGAGCCAGGTTGTCAAGACAAAACAGAGCTATTTTTTGTCATATTGTTCTTAACTCCCTGTCCTTTCTACTCATTCTTTTCCTGGCTATAACTCCTAGTGGTCTGTGCAGAGATCTCTTGGGATGCAGTCATTATTATTTTGCTGTAAGCACCCATGGGATATAGGATGGCTATTCAAGAACTGCTCAGGTTGTGGGAATATTTCTTTTAACAATTCTTTGGGAACTGAGGAATGCCCTACCTAACTGAAGCTATGTAGCCTTGATAGCAAGAAATCAGCCAATTTAAGGAGTCTTGTAGAAACACAAGGAATAGCAAATTTAAGGAATCTCGTAGAAACACGTGGAATTGGTATTGTTTACATTGCTTTTTGAAACTCTCTTCTCTCTGTCACTCATTACAGGAGTCTGGGGAGTAGCTGTCCTTATTTCCATGCCTAAAATTAGCTGAAGTAAGCCTCCTTTGCATACTGTGTGGTTGATTCAATGCTAAATCAGTTTCTGTGGATTTTGTTTTTCTCCTCCAGGACCAAGCCCACTGCTGCTGCTTGTGCCCTTCCCCCCCTGCTGTGTACCCTGCATGGGGATAGATGGACATGTTTTATTCATACCCTGGTGTTACGATTCTGCCTGTACCATTCCTCCCTTTTGTTTTGTTTCTTTCTTTTTTTTTTTTTTTTTTTTTTTTTTTTCCTCCTGCCCTTAAGTCAATGTACAATACCAAGTGCATCAGTTGTTTATTGATTTATGCAGTGCTCAGAGACTACTCTACAGAAGCCTCTTTTTTTACAAGCAGGGAAACTTCATTTATAACTCAACTACTGGGACCTCTCGGCTGGAAGGCAACAGCCGAATAACAGGGCTGGTAAGGCAGCTCAGCAGCTCTTAGAGAGAAGCTGGAGAGTACCGTGTCTAATTGAAGCAACAAGGGATTGTTAACTGCTCTGGGAGAATGTAATTGCTTACGCTGGAAACTGGCCAAGAAACCAGGGTTAATGTTTGCAGCCCGATAAAACACATGCTGGGACCTTTAAATGGCTACTGCTAATTTTAATCACCTCCAATAACACTGTTTAAGCCACCTTTTACTATCACGTCACACCATCAGCTTTATTATTATTAATGCATCTTTCAGACTCTTTTTTGCGGTCTGCTACCCAACAAAGTAATTCACAGAATGCTAATAAAGCTGTACTCAAACTACAATAAATCAGTGGATCGGGCACTAAAAAAGTCCAAAATTAATACATCTCCCAGTTTCAGGTGATTTTTTTTTTTGTAGCAAAACGTAAACCTGTCAGAAAATATAACTTGAAAAGAAAAATAATCATGCAAATGAGTAGGTGGATTTGGCTTATGAATTAAGCTTTACTGTCCTTAGTCTTGTGAAGAAAGAAAATAGAGAGAAATCTCTCCTCTACTATGTTGCACAGTGGCTGAAAAGATTCCTGTAAACTCTGAGCGATGAGGAAGCACAGCTTGTGTCCATCTGAATTTTATCCATCAGTTCCTTCCTACTCACAGATGATAAATGTATCCATGTTTGCCCCAGGGAGGATGAGGACTTTGCATCTTAACATGTGAGCTTGCTGATTGCCTTTAGACTTGCAAGAGCAAAATGGTTGCAGTTTCATTAACTACCATTCAGGTTCACCTGAGGAAAATTTGTCTCATAATATCTAAGTTTGAAAGATGATCATTAATGGCACACTGCAGATTACTTTAAATGTGTTTTCCTTTTCTACTTCTCCATTAACTATCATTTAATGACACAACGAATATTTCTTTAGATTTCAGTAAAATGTATAGCTCTTTAGGTCTAAAATCTCTATCAGTTATTTTAAGTAACAGCCGATGAAGGAAATAGCTGCCCAGATGCACAAGAAATGCAGTCAGATATGTGTTCAAGCATATATTGTCCCCTTATTCAAATCCACATTTCCTACCATTTTTACTCAAAGCTGCAATCAGTGGTGGATACCTTTGGCAGCAGGCTCCAGAGCTGGCAACGTGAGGCTGCTGCCAGATGCAGCCATGGGAGGACAAATCCTGCTATCCTGTTGTGCTGCAGAGCCCCTGCTGCCCCTTGCACGGTAGGAATTCCAGCTTTTAAACATCCAGGAGGAGGGGCACCCCCAAGTAACATCATTTTGGCCAGAGGCAGTGCTTCAGAGTCTGTCAGGAGATGACATGGCAGCGGGCACAGAGCAGAGGAACAAGGATGGATATCCACACTTACTGACAGTGCTCTGGGTACCATCTCTTAATGGTTGGATTTGATTTCTGGGCTGGTCTGGGGATTCTGTGAAAAAGTGCTCAACATGAAGCATACAAGTATGCACACTGACTGTAGTGGGACCACTTTTGTGCCTGAAGGTTAGTGTGCCTGTAGCTACTTGAAGAAATGAGGCTGTATGTTTTGATTTTACAAGGATGTCAGTGAAAGCTTCTGCTAAACCAGTGGGTGACAGGTCTAGCTGCTGACAGCCCTTCCAGTGACTCACTGCAACATCTTTTAACAAGTCTCTTCCCCCTCAGCCCCTTCTGTCTGCAGAAGGAGCATAATAGAGATTCACACTCTCACACTTGGAAAGCAACACCCAGAAAGAATTACAGACTTCTTTTCCTGAGGACACTGTCACAGCAAATCGGGTGATCTAATAGCAAGACTTGTAGAAAATTAGATTCTGTCTCCCTCCAAGTGTTGCCTCTCATCTCTTTAATGTATCATGTCTATGAAAATACTAGAAATACTCAAAAGAGATTATCCGGAGAGCTGTGGAAAACGTATCCCCCATCCCACCCTCTCGCTCTTTTGTTCTCAAGGTACTAACTAGAAACATCAGTGTGTGCCAGTAGCATCTTCCTCCTGAAAGGGTCTGAGCCTATGATTATTATCTCACGTACACACAGACAACTTCCTAAGACACGGGTTTGCTTTATGTGTGTGTTTTCGTAAATTATTTGCTTCATTTCTGCAGAGCTAAGAGAACTTTGCAATGAATAATAGTCCAGTACTTGCAGATTTTATATTACCAGTAGTTAGAAGGACGCATGTTCCAGTCTACTGAAGATTTTGAAATCTGACTTGCTTCTGCGAAGGAATAAACTTGAATGTTTTAAGGCTTCACAAAAAAAGACTTCAGAAAAAAAAACTTCAGATAAATAGAAAGGGTTCAACTGAGTAAAATATTTTATGTCAGAGCTTACTTGTTTCTCAGTATTAAAATATATAATAAAAGGTAAACATAATTGGGGAGGAAATTCATTTGCACAGTTAATGAGGCATTTTTATTTATGAATATAATAAAAGAATAAAATAAACTGTTGCAAAGCGTGAGAATGTATGGCACAATCAAAGTTCCTTTATCCAGTTCTTTTGTGAGTGATACTCAAACCAACAAATAATCTCGTCCTTAAACACCCAGCTATTCACAAACCTGCTTCAGCTTGCTGATGTAGGAAGCTGTTTAAACCCTGTTCCTCTAACTACTTAGCTGAGCTTCACTTGGAAATCCCTGAGACAACACAAACAGGCAACTCCCATCTTTTCAGGCTGGGTTTCAGGGCATGTAGATAGTCAGCAGCTTATAGGGCAGTGGCACATGAATGGGGAATGCTGATGGTGGGGCAGCAACAGCACACGACTGCACATGAGCGCAGGAGGTTGCTCTAAGGGTCCACAGAGGTTGTTGTCACACATCTACTCTGATGTGCTCCTCAGGGAAGAGCTGAAGTTCCCTCTCTGCTGACCCAACCTCTCATGACTGATGGACCTTGTTTCTCAGCTGACACTCTAGTAATTTAATATTGCCTTAGACCTGGATTTGTTGGGTATTAGGAATTTATGCTAAAAACATCTTTAAAAATATACTGCAAACCTTCTATTATTGCTACTGCACCACTTGGGATTAGGGTGCTTTAATGGCTACTTACTGAGAAGAGTATATTAAGAAACCTCATCTGGCTGCATGAGGTCCCTAGGAAGCAGGTGGTGGTAATGATAAATATTAATAATTTTTTAATATTGAGAGGATAGTTCCTTATTATTAACTATAAGTTTTCTTTTATCTAAATAACTCTCTAGAAAAGATCAGAAATAATTTGCTCCATAACATATCATTAGAAAACATTGGGCAATCCCTAGACACCTACTGCAACAAAAAGGAATAAGAAAAAATAGAGATAAGTTATACTGTATAAGTCACAAAACATCAAGTGTACAAGGTCACTATATAAGCTATTTGATTACTGACTGAGTAGATTACACTCAGCTACAAAAATCATAAATACTCGTGGAGATAAATCCTGGATTAGTTCTGTACAACAACAGCTACAGAAATAACAGGTCAAAATTTGTCATCTGAGGTGGCTTTTTGTTATTCTAAATGAATCATTGACCTGACACCTTCCACCAACTGAAAATGTAAACATTCAGAGGAATCTCATTTTTAAAAAGCTATTTACAGCATTAAGGTCCTTCCAGGGTGGGAGGCTGTCATCATTATAAAGTGCTAGACAGAGGGTGAATGCTCAATAAACGTGTGGAGCCAGGAGGCAGTATCAGAGGGAACTTTCCCTCTGGAGGGATGTTGCTCCAAGCTGAGGAATCCCAATAACCAAATTAAAATAATCCAACCATTCCAAATCCGTAAGATTTATAGGGATTTCTCTCCCCTTCCCCACCTCATTTTAATGTTTGAAGTAATGCAGTTTTTTATGGTTAAAGTATGGCTGCATCTAGAGCAGTAAATTAAGCAGGAATTCTTTCTGGGTGCTTGAACTTTTTTGCCCCTAGTGTTAACTTCTTAGCACAGGCTCTGGGATGGTTTTGGCCAGAATCAGTGAGACTTTGGCTCATGTCAGATAACGCCTAAGCATTTTGGGGTTAGCACAAGACAGTGACCATTCCCAACAGGCAACTCATCTGCAGCTGCTGTCATTTAGAAATGAAGAAGTGGGAAGTTTATGGACATGGATATGGAATGTTTCATGCCAGGCATCCTCAGTGGTAGTGGACAGCACAGAGTACTTGTAATTTACTGGCAGAGACATAGAGAATCAGTAGTCCAGGGTGGATTTATAGTGCTGTATTTTGAGAGGAGAACACCCCCTTAATGTGTCATTTTCTTATTTGTTGCTCAACCCTCTAGATCTACAGTCCTTGCCACGCTGCTGCCCCTGAAACATGTAGTGATTTTATTATCTAGCATGTTTCCCAAAATATTATTGCTGTCCAAAGATTCCAGGGTATTGAATACTACTTTTTAAAATAACATGAGGTCATCAGGGACAAAATTTGTATTTCTAAAGACATTTTTTTTTACTACATGTGATACTTATAGTAACATCTTTTATGAATGTGGGTGAGCTTTCCCACAAAAACACCCTGCTTTCATCATGATACAGCACTTCTCCATTTTTACTGGAAATTATTTTAGAATTCCTTCCATGAAGAAGTACTAATAAAAAAGATAACTGATAGCTCTGCACCAAGAAAAGATCTTTCTTGGAAATCTTAGGAGAGGGGAATATTTTGCTCTTTGCAAAGGTTTGGGAAGTATCAGAGACTTTACTTTTAACCCATTCCTTTGGCTACACAAATTTCATTATAGTCTTTTAATTTGGAACCATGATGCTGTACACTTTCTCCACTGACCTCTTAGAAGGCTGTTTGGTCAATCTGGCAGTGGGAAGGAGAGAAACAAAATCTTTCACAGTGGGAAGGAGAGAAAATAGAACTTTAGTAGAAGACATAAGTAAGTGTGATGAAATCAAGCCAAATCCATCCAGCTCTATGTTCCAGCCTTCTGGGAGACTCTTTCTGTTGCTGTGAGGAAAGTTTATTAGTTGAAAATCAAAATTTCTTCCACATGTCCTGACAAGGAAGAACAAAATCATGTCTGCAAATAAGTTTACAAATGTCAGAAAGCACCTGAAATGTTGACACCCCTTCATCAGACCTCACCTCTAGGTCTCCTTATCTCACCCTTCAGGACTTTTCTGACCTCTTGCTCGTTCCACTTCTTTTTCCTCCCCCCTCAGCTTGAACAGATTTTGCTACAAAATGTTGCTGGATTTTTCATTTTATTTTGTTTTCCCTTCTCTACCTATCCTGCCTGCTCCCTTCCCCTTTTCCTAAAAAGCTGCAGAAAAGTACTACAGGGTGGTTTGAAGGTACAGAACCTCAATGAAAGACGCTGGAAATTTGTGCTATGAAAATTGTGTGGCTCCCTTGCAAGTCCTACCCTTTTCACCTTCAGTAAGTGAGGGGTGTTCTGTACAGCCGCATGGCTTGGCCATAGCACAAGGACAGAACAAGAAGCCAAGTTAAAGTTCTTCAAGAGATCATTTTGGGCTGGTAAAGTGTTCCTGAAGAAAGGATCAAACTGAGCCAGGTTTTAAAGTTACTTTCAGGTGACTAAGGATTCAGGCAGAATCAGGGAGAGTTGCAGAAGAAACTGGCATTGTGAAGTGTGCTGAGCTTTTAAAAATCTGAAAGCTTTATCTAAACTAGTTCAGCTTTTCTGCTTTTGTGGCCAACATTATCTGTGTCCTTCTGGTATCTTTTATCAGAAGTGGAATACCTCAGGATTTAAGGTGCATGTCTGCACACACCCAGGAGAGCTCTCAAAACCCCATTGGAGAATTTCTAAAGTACTGCTGCATCTGACTTCTTGCAAGGGGGCAGCCTCCTCCAGCTGAATAGGGAGAAGTTGCACTCACACCATGTCAGAAGGTGTTGACCTTTGCTTAATATTCCTTTTTTGAGCAGAAGGAAGAGGGAACTGCATTGTCACAGCAAAGGTTGTTCACCCCTCATGTTCTGTGGATGCCTTGGATCACACCCCTGAAGGTCTGCCAGCACTGCTCTGGGAAAAGCAAAGCCTGTCGGTGGTTATGATGAGGAGAAGGAGTCATTTTAACAATTAAATAGCACCATCTGCAGGCACTGCACACCTCACGGCCCAGCACCTGCAAACACCTCCACCTTTGACAGGTGTAGACCCTGACTTTGGCCCCTGCCCACAGCAACAGGTTTCTGCTGATCTGCTGGTCTTCTGGTGGTGGTCCAGGTGGATGCACCAAAATGCACGGCTGCAGTCAGAGCCAAGGTGTGTTTTGGGCTGCATCAGCAGATGCTGCTGTGTGCAGGCAGTGAACATGGCATTGGAGTGGTCACTTCAAGGTAGGCTGAGTGAGGAGGGTGCTTGAGTACAACCTCACTCAGAGGAAACACAGTTCAAGATGTCATTTTTCACAGGTGAAATCTTAATCTTCCATTATCACTGCTTGCCAGTACACATCAGCAAAATTTTTTTGTTTGTTTGTTTTTGTTTGTTTATTTCTTTGCTTTTCCCAGTAGTTCACTTGTACAGGGCACGTAGGAGCACCCTGTTGTGCTGTCTCAGTGTAGAGGATGGTCTGACCTTTTCCTTCCAGGAAAATCACCACCAGGAAAGATGTATCTAGCAGATTCCCCCAATGGCTGTGAACATGCTCACTCTTAAACTCATTTTCCTTTACAAGGAAAAAAACCAGAAAGAAGTAAAAAAACACAAAACAACAAAAAGGAACAAAACTCTGCTCCATTTCATGGGTGAGGGAGAGACCCAGCAGGAAAGAAAGAAAGTGAGGGAGACAAACTGGTGTTTTAACATTGATAACTTTCCCTTTAAATCACAAACTTTTTTTATTTTTAAGCCTTCTGCTGCTGGCACATTAAAATGCCTGCTGAATCCCTGACTACTCTTAAATCATCAGCACTAGGTTGTGAACATTTTCTGCTGATACTTTTCTTTCACTAATAATATCTCTGCTGTCTTATAGGAATCCTGCTAAGAGAACCATGACTGATTATTTTTTTTTCCTCTCTTTTTTTAATGCTGAAGGTCTACCTCTTTATTTTCAGTAAAGCATTTTCCTGAAAGCCACCTGGGGAATTTTATTTGCCATTCAGCTGCATCTTTCCAACAAACAGGCAAGTTCAGTACATCCTCCAGGCACATCAATACTTCCCTAAAGAAGACCACCACACACCCAACAAACCCAAACAATTTAAAAAAGTTGAGTGCTCTAGAAATAGCTGTCTGAAATGCCCCTCTCTGCAGAAAAAGGAAAACACCCATGGCTAAAGATGAAAGACTCCTTGTACTTGGCCACCACTGCCCAGTGCCCCCTCACAGCCACCTTGGCTTGTGCCCAGAGCTGTGACTCTTCTCCCATGTTTGTGAGGGGCTCTTTTGGCCCAGATCACAGCTGCAGTTCAATGCTGTTGCCAGCAGTGTTTTCCAGATGTTTCTGGCAGGCCTGCAGCAGAGTCAGCAATGGGATCTGTGTCCTTTGTAGGCTGGCCTGGTGGCCACCATCTCTCAGCCTGCCCTCCTACCCACTCCCACAGGGGACCTGGGCTTCTCACAGTGCTGCTGCCTTCACTGAGGGCAGCCCTGGTGCTCTCTGCCCAGATCTCTATGCTATCATTGTCCCAGTGACACTACTCTGTGGTCAAGTCTGAGTATTCCTTAAAGAGCCTTAGCAAAACCTGCTTCAAGGGATGTAAAGGTAGCATGACGTGTAAGTGGGCAGGAGAGATGACTGAACTTTAGCTGCTGTCTTGGGACTGCCCTGTGGCTTCAGGTACTGACTGGATTTCCCAGATCAGCTATGTGTGATTGAAACCTGTTGTTCAGATCAATACCTAAGCCACAAAATCATCCTTCTCCAGAGTCTCATGCTCTAAGGAGGCATTGCCATCCAAGCCTGTGACTTTGCACAGTCAGGCAAATCAGAATTATTACTGTATGTAAGGAAAATACCTCAGAGCAAGCTCTGTCTCTAGTGGCCCTCTAGCATGAAAAACAAATGAAGGATTTGTAGCAAAAGCTGAAAAATAACTTGAATACAATATTGACATCCTAGCTTGGCTGAAGAACAAAGTAAGTATTAATGATATGGTACAGGACTGTGTTGTCAACTTAAGTCCCTTCTCAGATTTCCTGAAGCCCGTCTTTTAAGTATTAAAAGGTGTCAACAAGATCTCCCTGGAGCCTTCTCTTCTCTGGGCTGAACAACCCCAGCTTTCTCAGCCTGTCCTCACAGGAGAAGTTCTCCATCCCTCTGATCATCTTCATGGCCTTTCTCTGGACTTGCTTCAACAGGTCCACATCCTTCTTGTGTTGGGGGCTCCAGAAATGGACGCATTACTACAGGTGGGCTCTCATGAGAAGTAGAGGGGCAGAATCACCTCCCTTGACCTGCTGGACACATTTCTTTTGATGCAGCCCAGGTTAAGGCTGGCCTTCTGGGCTGCAATCACACAGTGTTAGTTTCAATAAGCTTCTTGTCAACCTACACCCTCAAGTCCTTTTCTTCAGGGATGCTGTCAATCTATTCTCTGTACCTATGCTTGAGATTGCCCTGACCCATGTGCAGGACCTTGTATGACTGAACTTCATGAGATTGGCATGTGTCCACCTCTTAAGCCTGGCAAGGTCCCTCTGGATGGCCTCTCTTCCCTCCAGCATGTCAACCACACAAAGGGGTCCTGCAGGAAAGCTGAGGATAGGGTTTTTATAAGGGCATGTATTGATAAGACAAGGGGAAACATTTTCAAAGTGAAAAAGGGTAGATTTAGATTAGACAGTAGGAAGAAATTCTTCACTGTGAGAGTGGTGGGACACTGGCACAGGCTGCCCAGGGAAGTCATGACAGCCCCCTCCCTGGAAGTGTTCAAGGCCAGGCTGGATGGGGCTTTGAGCAACCTGGTCTGGTGGGAGGTGTCCCTACCCCTGCAGGGGCATTGAAACTAAATGATCTTTAAGGGTCCTTCCAACCCAAACCATTCTGAGATTCTGTGACATAGGATGAAGCCATGACCACCAGCATTCAAGTAAGAGGAAGTGCAAAAGAAAGAGGGATGCCACATTGCTGCTGGAAATGCTGCCATGCAGCAAGGAGATGCTTAAAAGAACAGATCAGAAGAAGCCAGCCCGTGTGCCTTCACCATGCAAAAAGGAAGAGGGAACACTAATCCCCCCCCCAATTACTCTTAAGATGGATCCTGAAAGGAGTTTCATGACAGATATTTGAGAAAGCAAGAGTGAGACTGGGTAATTAGTCTTTTCTAGCAACATGTCATTGCACTGGCTGAAGGGTTGGACTTGATGATCTCAGAGGTCCCTTCCAACCCAGCCAGTTCTATGATTCTATGATCTGTAATGCCACCAATGCTTTTCACTAAGGGTTCACTAAGGGTTCAGTTGCTTTACAACTAAAGGGCTGGTGCAGAGACCAGCATGCCACTGCTCCTTCTTGTTGGGTGAGAGCAGGACAACAAAGATAAGAATGATAAGGAGTAGCAAAGCTTACCTGTGACACAGAGGTCATGTCCTCATCCGGGTATGACTGTTTGCCTTCTGCCTGGTTGGGATCACAGCAGAGTTTCAAGAGCCCCATCAGAAGCCCTCACCCTCAGCTGCCTGTGGGCCCTGATCATGAGTGTGATGGCAGCTATGGATCAGCATGCCTTGTCCGGTCACCTGGTAGCAATCATCTCTTCCACAAGCCTAAGTAAAAGGAAATATCCCAGATTCTGCTCCGATGGATGTGATGCAATTACTCCAGGTGTTCCAACTCTTCTTAGTACTCAGCAGGAACTGCAGTTCTCCCCTGGACAGCTGTCTGCCCTTATTGGCAGAGAGGGATTCCTCCAGCTTCATCTTCCTTATTGCACTGGGGTCTCTGACCTTTGTTGTTTGACACCAGGATGGATTCTTAGGGCAATATCTTTCTGGAGACCATCACCAGCTTCACAGAGCAAGAGAAAGGATCTAGCAGAAACCTCTGAGGCAGCCAGGCTGTTTCTCTGTGGAAAAACTAAGGCTTCTGTTGCCAGCCTGCTGGATGCTGCTCTCCAGGACAGGTGCAACTCTACCTGCTAGCACCCTGTCCCTTGTTTTCATGCTGGTAATTGGAAAAGTACAAGCAGCTGCTCAACATAAGCATAGCATGGTGACCTCTTCCCTCCTTCTCCTGCCTGGGATGCTTGGGCTTCCCTTGCTGGCCTGAAACATCCTAGCTCATTTCCCAGGGCACTGTATGCCTGCAAGGGCTTTGCTGGGAATTAAGAGATGATCTTCCATGGTGAAGTCTGGGTACACATACAAGTAATTTCTGTTTCCTTATTTGTCAGAAATTAAGGTTTGCTCTCTGTGCAGAGTACTGATCATCACTTGAACTCTGTGGAGGATTTTTTTGGGCCCAAAATAGTTGTGGTTGTTTTTGTGTGGATTTTTTTTTTTTTTTTTTGGGGGGGGGCAGGGTTTGTGTTTTGTTTTTTTTTTTTTGTTTGTTTGTTTTTTTTCTTTAGGGAAAATTTCAAGATTTGGACTCCTCTGCTCACGCACCAAGCTAAGCAGACACAAGCTAGCTCAGGTCAGGTTTAGAAGGTGACAGCAATGGCAGAGTAGAGCTCTCAGCAGGTCTTACTGGTTTGGATATGACTCCACCTTAAATTTGCTTTCTATCTTCTGGAGTGGAGCTAGCTCAGGCCTGGACAATTCACAGAATATACAAAGACAGCCTCAGTCCCTCTGTGTTTATCTGTTTCTATATACAGACACGATTATTAACAACCCATGTGAATAGAAAGCTGGGTCACCACCCTTCTTGTAATGAACATGTCTTATGGAAAGGTCTCACGCTGGTAACAAACCTGGCTGATGAATCTAATCAACATTTCTCATCCAAGTCAACAAGATATACTTTGTTTATCAAAAATTTGCAGAGCACTTGGTCTTTTCCAGTTAGGATCCCCCACAGCATGCTTCAGAGGAAAATGTTTGCTATCAAAAAGAGATATTTTGTTACTTTCAGTTCCATTAGATGTTGTCCAAAAAGATTATTGACTATTTTGAAGTAAAAATACAATGACCAGAATGGGATAGAAAAAGAAATAGCATTGGGCTGCAGGAGGGTTAAACCAATTCAAGAGGATTGCACAATATGCTGTTGTGGAAAAAGATCAAATCTTACTTTTGGTTCCAGCTCCCCAAATGATTAGAAGTCAAATGAAGCAGAGATTTTTCTAAAATCACCCTCAATTTATGCTGAATATTCAAAGGGCAAAGCTGTGAAATTCTAGCACCTACAAAATGTATGGCTGGTTTCTGTTTTCAGTAGTGCCCGATCACAAATTCTTTTTCTTTTGTCATTTATGGGCTGTGATGGTGCTTTAGACCTTGCCAAATATAATATTGCAGGAATGTTGAATTACATGTTCAATGGCTTAAAAGACTGAGAGGTCTGAAAATATTAACATTTATTTCCTGTTGCACCTGAAGGAATATAAACCTTTGCATTCATGGGGCTGAAACAGGAACAGGGAGGGACTCAAAGCCCTAAACCTCATATGAGTTTAAAAAGAAAAATAAGAGGAGGCACCATTTCAGTGCTGTGCTTGGTTTTGCTACTCTTCAGAATGTCTTAACTATGAGTTAGATAGAAAAGAGTTAAATACAGGTACTTAACAGTTGTGGAAAGGTCTAAAACTCTTTTCAGCTTTGGGTCTGCACACACAGAGGGCTTTTTGAGTTACTGGTTTGAGGTGCCCACCAGCCCTGGTGAATACCTGCTTCTGGATTTCACTCAATAGGAATGAAGCACCAAGAAGTTGGAAACATCAGATCTTCCTTAGGGGAGTCTTAACAGGCTCTGGCCTTTAACTCTTGTTCTGGAGTGTGAAAGGCCAGAACAGATTAAATGATAGCAAACCAAGTTATACTTGAAGGGGAATTAAGCAGGTGTGGGAGGCAGGTGCTGGAAAATTCAAGCATGTCAGCTGAATGGTCTGTGAATAAATGTTGTCCATACTCTTCAGTATATCTGGCATATTTAGATGGTATCAGAGTATCAGGTAGTCTTTTTCTTACAGAATTAGGACAAATAGATTTGAGTATCAGCTGGGAATTAGCTCAAATTAGTCCATGCAGAGGTGTTGGAACTGGATGATTTTAAGGTCCCTTCCAACCCAAACCATTTGATGATGATGATGATGATTAGTGCACCACAGGGAAGTCCAGTGGGATTTTAATGACAGGGCAGCAAGAAAACCCAGAAGCAGAAGGCAGGTCACCAGAACAAACTACAGTGGCAGATATTAGGGTTACAAAGGTGATACTGATAAATTCTTTGTGGTAAGACATGTATCTGCTGGAGACGGGAAGATGTAAATTGCTCTCTGTTGTGAGTTACAAAGTAACAGTGTATAAGGTCTAGATTCAGGGAAGTATTTAAATTTGTAACCACAATTTGAGCAATGTAGATTTTGACAGGTTTAGGGCTCCTTGGAGAAGGATGAAACATCTCTTTCTGAGGACACAGCCACTAGCCAGACTTTGAAATCCACATCCAGTGAGCAGTTACAAAGGTAAGTACAAGTACTTCCCACACGTAAGTGTGAAGAAAGAAGTGACATACTTCACACATAGAATGTGTCAGGCTGAAAGCCCACTGAAACCACGAGGTTTCAAACACTCTGTGAGAGACAGGTACCACTGTCTGAGGTGCAGTCTGCAAGGAGGTAGCAGGGTCATCAGTCTTCACCTAATAGCTTTGCTCACACACCTCACTGGTGCCTGCATTGCTCTGCACTCTTCCCTTCATCTGCAGAGCAAGACCAAAGAATCAGACATGGAAGAGCATTTTTGCTGTTAATACGGACACAATATTGGCTCTGGTGTGATTCAGGAGAGTTGTTTCTTCCCTGCTGAGACTGAGGTATCAATACTCACATTTTAATTAGAAGAGAAAAATTGAAGTGTTGGATTTGAAAGGCTCCCACGTGGAACAGTTTGAGATATGAGCATGTACAGATAGATACATCATTTTGGGGAAGAAAGCTAAAACTACAAGGTAGATGCTGCTTTGTGTTTCTCACTGATCTCTGAAGAAACACTGGAGATGAGGGTGAAGGACAGCAAGTGGGTAAGGATACCAGAATCTGAGAGACAACATCTGGAAGCCACCTCATCATCATCTGCCACTCCTGAAAGGTGACTCCCAATCAGACAGGCCTGGCTGTCTAAATAAATAAATGACATATAAGAATGGACTGAACAGTCCGAGTCCTGCCCCAGGAAGGATGTTTCTCATCTGCTACTGATGACAGAACTAATAACCTCATGGGAAGACTAAGACTGAAGGAGAGGGCTGCAGCTGACTTGCTTATGAGACTGGTGAATACTGAATGCAAAGAAGGAACAAGCAAGATTTTGAAAACAAACTTTGGCAGAAGGTAACATGAGGCTTCTCTGAAAGATGAGACTAGGTGGGATGGAAACAATCCAGTTAATCCAGAAGGAAAATCACCTGTTAGCAGGGTTAGAGGGAAAGGCTTTAAAGCATAGAAAGTAGAAGATACATCCTCAAAAGACAAATGGGAAGAGGATAATAAAACAGGAGAGCTAGTGTTATGTGCAGGAGAAAAGGAAATTGGCTCTTGAAGATAGAGTCCTTTTAGGGTTTCAGCTGTCCTCCTCCTTCTAGACAGGTATAAGAGAAGGCAGAGAGCCCAGATAATCAGGTTACTGCATGACACCAAGACTTCTGGGTCCAGAAAAATGGTTCAAACATCTAGGTTGGTACTTATAAAAAGTTTTGCCATTAAACCAATGTAGATTAGAAATAATTACTATAAACATCTTCTAACATATTATAACACAGTTTAATTGGCTTACTTGCTTTCCCTGTTCTCGGAAAAGAATTCCAAGTCTGTGAGTTACGGATAGACATTTTATAGGGAGGGTAAAGCACTTCCTGGTCAGACCTCTGGCACACTGTCAGGTCTTTGTTGAGAGATTAGAAACAGCCCTTGAACAGAAGACTTCAGTCTCTTATCTTGGAAAGTTTTATTTTCAGGAGATCTGCTGAAAATCTGCATTTAAAAAATGCAACATCCATTTCTGTCAATATTTTTCCAAGGTGCAGATGACTGACATACACAAAGGAGAGTGCAAAATGTCTCACCGAAGGGCTAAATTACAGAAATTCAAGACAGATTGAAAATAAACCCCTGTTAGATCTCCAGCTCTCCTTTGTTTTTCAGAAGGTTCCTCCTGCATTGCTGCATTTGCTGCTAGTAGATGGTCCTTGGAAAACAAGCTCTTGCCCACTTCATGTGGGGTGTTTCTTGGCCTGTTTCCTGAGTCAGATTGTCTAATCCTGATACCCTCCAAGACCACAGGAATGCTTAAGATGTTATTTAAAGCTCAGAACAGTCCATTTACCCAGTCAGATGAGGTCTATTTATTCAGCATGGGGCCTTTCATGTTTAGCTATGTTTCATAAAGAGGCAGCTGTATGGGATGACAGATCCTAGGGCAAGTTTACCAAACTGGACTTGTTCTGGCAACGTTGTTGACGTTGGCATGCAGAGGAGGAAAAATTAAAATATTTGGGCAGTGCAGGCATGCTGCTCTGAGGCTGTTTCTGTAGCACTCGTGGTGCATTTAGCACAATTTGGAAAGCAGCTAACTAAAGGAATGTGAAATGAAAATCTGTGCACGTCAAAATCATGAATAGTTAATGCAACTGGATAGAGAATGGTAATTATGTTTCAGGGAGGAGTTTGGTATTTGCTCTCATTCACATTTGGAATCAAAACTAAGCATCCTGTAGTTCTCCCAGCAGTGTTACAAGGGGATAGGGTTCTGGCTGGGCTGTGTGGCAGCCCATTTGGGAAGCATTGACCCTGATGATCCAGCTGCCAGGAGCTGCAAGACATCACATTCTGAGGGCTGCCAACTTTCTTTTTGCCTGTCTGCTTGAACACAAAAAAATCTCACAAGAATAGTCCATCCAGACCAGTATTCTGCATTTTTGGCGGTCAATGCAGCAGATGCCCATGAAGAACAAGGCAAATATGTTCATACCTCCTCAGTACTCTTCCAGGCTCTAACATCCTATGAATTAGAAACTTTCTGAGACAGAAGTGGCATTTGTCCTCAGTGCACTTGTCCTGATGCATTTAGCACCTGTGGCATCCTGTGGCAATGACTTCTACAACTGAATTGCAGATTAAAACAAATAAATAAATTAATTAAATAATAAATGGAGTAAAAGGTGACCAACCATCTACCTTCACTTTTGCTGAACCCAGTGCTGCCTGCAATGCCAGAATAGCAACCGTGCTGATGGGAAAGGAGAAGATCTGGTTATCTGACATTCTGCAGAGGCCACCTCAGAGTCAGGTGTGTGTCTCCTCTTGCTACACAGTTCAGGCAGTCTATGGTCCATTTCTGAATGTGAAAAAAAGAGTAGTGTAGTTTGAATCTACAAGTCATTATTCTAGGAAAATTCAGAGCATGTTTTGATTTTATTGTCCATACATCCTTGAGGTTCAGGCAACAAAAGTAAAACCATACTAAGGTGAAACAGAGGAAAGGAGGAGAAAAGGAAGAAAAAAGAAAAAGAGATAAAAGAATGGAAAATAAAAGAGGAATACATTAAGAGTATTAAACCACAATTTGCATAAACATCCTATTGACAGTATGAACAGTGTTGAAGAGTTATCTGATTCTTTCCATTGATTTTTTAAATGATTTTTTATCTGGTCACTGATCAGGTCCTGTGCAACTAGGAGCTACGCCAAAGGTTCCATTGCCCTGAATACAAACTTAGACCCTTTGATCACTTCACAGAAAAGACCACAGGAAAACACTGGGGAAGGCTGTGTGAAATCCTGGCTCCACTGGAAGCCCCTGGAAGCCCATCCATTGGAACAATCCAGGCCAGTCTGGTGCAGATGTAAAGGGTAGAGAAACCATCTCTGTCAGAGTTAATGGGAAGTCACACTTGTTCCCTTGAGTCATTCAAAAATCATGATCTGCTCCTTCCAAACTAATAGCACTGGCTCAGTAATTTTTTAAAAATTATTTTTGGTCTATTGGTTTCTTTTAATGAGAAAGTGTTTTCTGGACTTCTGAGGTTTGCTTGCTTCACATTTTTTGAGCTTTAATCTGCAGTTCCAAGACCTAGAAAAGGACACCCCATTCAAATAGCACCCAGGAAGTCTTTACCTTGCTCTGCCAGAAGAAACCTTAAGTTAAGCAGAGAATATCATAACGTTTACGGTAAAGCTGAACTTCATCTCCACTGTGTACTCTGTCTGTGCTCAGAGGGAGCAGATGTAAATTCCCTTGGGCACATGGTCCAGGAGTGGCAATGTTTCTCTTCTGGTTCCCTGAGCCCTAGCAAGCCTTCCATCTCCCAACCTAATCCCCTACCTATTGGGGGCAAGCAGTAGCCCTGGGCATTGCTCAGGGGGCTGTGACCATGTCTGGCTGCCAGGATGTGGCCAGGACATCACTGAGCTGTATGCTGTGGGAGGGGGAGGCTCTGCTTGTGCCCAGAGGTCAGACATACGGACGCCTCTCCAGTGCGACACACAGAATCTGGCTTTTGGGCAGAGGGCATGCATGACTTGAGAACAATGACACTTAACCAGCAGATCTCCAAAAATGAGACGTTGCAGCTATTTCTAATCCCCATTGTGCTCTTTCGAGAAATACCATGAAGCAATTTTAACCACATGGAAAACGAGCCAGCATCCTAATGCAGTGTCCCATCGCGAATCAGAAATCTACAACAGAAAGATCAGGGTCATGCCAAAACATTTGCTGAGAACACAAACAGAAAAACAGATCTGATGCTTCACCACATTTTATCTTACATCTTCATAACTGGTCCATTTTGTCACAATAGCTGGGTATAGGGAAAAAAAATAAATTAAAAGGTTCAGTTGCAGGAACAGCTTGGTGAAGTGGGGAGAGAGGTTATTGAACTGCTTAATAGTTGTTATTTTTTTTGGCTGAAGTGGATATAGAAGCTAATCTGAAGCAAAAGGTCTCACAGCAGGAACATGTTTGTGAGAATCACTCATACCAATTAATTACAGGAATTCTTGTTGCAGCGTAATTTTTCTTCTCTAAGTGAAGGAAGAAAAACTATTCCAAAGACTTACATATATTTGGGAATGTGCTGAGTTTGGGTTTTTTGATTTTTTTTGTTTGTTTGTTTTGTTTTGTTTTAATAAAACTATAACTGGATCACTGTTGCAAAATAAAAGAAATGCAATTTAAAAAGATAGTAATACAAGAAAGTGTAATCTAGACAATGAAGTAGAGACCTTTCTAATAACTAATACAAGGAAAAGCACGTCAATGAAATACTTCATTACTTTACCTCTGAGCTGACAGGGAAATCTTGATTAAATGACAAATTCCTATTTAAACAAGGAAAGGAATAAATCAGTACCATTGACTAAATTACACTTTCTTTATTAGAAAAGAAAAAAATGTGTCAGGCGTTATCTGTAAATACGCTGTACACAATGTCTGTGCAGCCAAAGCAATAACCACATCTGTAAAAAGAGACATCTCTTTTGCAATGAGTTATTTTTCTGGGTGTCGATTACTGTCTTTTTGAAAAGGCTAGATGGTTACATGCACTGATTTAGGAGAGTTCATTAATGTACTGCCCATATCCCTTTCTCTCGTCAGCTTCTCCCCCATCATCTTTCTCTTTAAACTGGATGGTACTCTGAGGAACGTACCCTCTGCATGCTACAGTGTGCATCTGTGGTTTGAGTACATAGCCAGAGGGAATATCCTGGTGGGCTGAAAAGCCCTGCCATGGTAGCCTTTTGATTAATGTTTCAGTAGTGTTGGCTAAGGATATAGATATGAAAGTATAACTCATTATTACCTATTTTTATATTATTATTATTATTCATGGAAATGGGGAAGCCCTATTTTCAAGGATAATTTTCGAGCTCAAAAATGTGGGGCTTTGCTTTTGCTTTGTCTTGGACATGGAAAGCAATGGGACTGCTGCTGGGTGAAATAGAAAAAGTTGGAAAAGATGGTTTAGCTATAACTTCTCTGCTGTGGAGGCTGAAGAGGAGATAGAAGTCAGGGAGGATGTGGTGAATGTGCCCAGGTAGGTGACACAGTTTGTGGTCCTTGTCTTGGTGAGGCAGACAGGAGACAGAGGGACAAGCAAAGAAACTGGCAGGACCCACCCCTGTGCCTTTCTGCTAAGCAAGAAGTGTGCCTGCAGAGTCCTTGCTGGACTCTTCTGGAGTACAACCATCTTCTTGACAAGCTTTTGGGTGCTTAGGAGCCTCAGTTATTCCCTTCTCACAGGAGGGTTTCTAAGTTTTCTTAAGCTAGGTTAGATGAACCCTGAGCTGCTCGTCAGATGGAATAGAGATAATGCATCTGAGTAGGCATATATTAGAGACACCCTAATGACATCATATAAAATAAATAATTGGTGGAAAGAATGGTTTGCTGTCTGTGTTAGAAAAACTATAGTAAGTCTGAGATTTCAAAATAAAGTAATCTGAAAATAAATCAATCAATGTATGATTTAATAGCAGCCTCTCACCTAAGAAAATGTGAATAGAAATCTTAAAACGTGAATGGCAACAGGAGCTGGTGGAGCTTGCAGAAACTCAAGGATCAACAGTTCTGTGGAAGGGCAAAGACTCTCCAGTAAAGCACTTAAGTAATATTTGTGGCTAACATGGAAGGCAACAGGATTTATAAAATGTCAGTGGGATTAAAAGAAAATGCTCAGCCACTTCCGAAAAAGAAGAGGGTGCTCAAGGTTAAGCATATACCTGCAAGGTTTTGCGCATGTGAGTCTTCAAATCTCTCCCCAGCATGGTTCCCTCTCCAAAGCCTTTAAGTGTTATAGATCAAGGGAATATTCAAAAGTTCCTTTAGATGGATTAACTCAAGCTAAACTTCATGGGTGATCTTCCTTCTTCATGACACAGGGATGTCTAGAGACCCTTGAATATTTACACTGTAGCAAACCACCAATTACCATTCTGTTTTTTTGTCATTCCCTTTTTATTTATGACAATAAAGCCCTGCCTCTTCTCCCCATCTCTTCCTGACCCAGAGGCTTATCAAAGCCCTGGCCTTTTTTTAAAAAGAGGAGCAGTTAATTATCAGCAGTCATTTAACCTCCTTCTGTGTCCTTAGCTTAGCTTTTGTGTCTCTATTTTTCTATAACTCAGTACTTAAAATAAATAATGAAGATAAATCATTAATAACACTAGTAAAAGCAAAAAAACTGCAGTGGAATCTTCATAAGTACTATTTCTAACAACCTCAGAGCAGAGGTGTTTTAAGTTGACAACGATCCTGCTTTCATGGAAATCAGTGGCAAGAGAGCACAGACACTTGTTGGTCTGGATCATGGAAGAAAGACCCTAGTTCCTTTAGAACTGAGTGGAGCACTGTTACTGGGCTGCCTCCTGAAGGCAGGAAAGCTTGTTTCACATCACATGTGTGCTGACAAATCTCAGTGAAGAACACAGGTAAATTTCCATTTTTATTTTTGTGTGTTTGTGGGTTTTTTTGTTTTTGTTTTTTTTGTTTTTTTTGGGGTTTTTTTTTTTTTGTTTGGTTTTTTTTGTTTGTTTGTTTTTTTTAGTGTCTGTTGGAAGAAGGAGTGAACAGGGAAAATATGTGTTCCACCTCCTCATGTTAGTAATTCTTGGTGGTGTTACTGCTTTAGCTGTCATGTGGAGAAAACCAGCTTGCTGCATATCACCCACCTGTTGAGATGCTGCTGCTGGGAAGTTCCTGTTTTCCATAGGAGATGCTGCCCAAAGTGGGAATGAGACCCAGAGATTCATAGGCAGAACAGCAGTGAAATCTGACTTTGTTAGGAAATATGTGTTGATTCATGCTCCCTTCCTGCTCTTTTGTTGTCTGTGATTCTTCTGCTGAAAGTCCTTTCAGAAAGGAACATTGGAGTGTCCAGGAATAACAGGTGTATAAACAATATATGTAACCTAAACTAGCAAAGGAGAGAAGAATTAAGACCACACACTCTGGCTCTAAAATCCGAAGTCCACATGGTGGCTTGTTTTTGAAATGCATTATGAAAGGCATTTTTCATATACCTAACTGAAAGAAATGTTCCATTAATTTCTGTTATCAGATGCATTATGCCCCAATTTCCAGGGGAAAAGACAGCTATAGTCACTCAGAAAGGTATACACTGTATTAATCAGAAATGTGAATTACATTCTCTGTGCATTATGAATTTTTTTTTATACACCTTGCCAGTCCATTATTCTTTTATCTTGGGAACTGTGTTCTTTTATGCAAGAATATATCAACATTTTAAAGGAAAGCAATCTCTATTGTTGAGGAAAAAAACAATTTTGTCTACTTCTACAATACTATTCAGAAAACTAACAATGCTGAAAGTGGCACACTGTGTCAAAGTAAAGGCTTATTTTTGTTTAAAAAGCAAGTAAGTTTTAAAGTAACTTTGACAGAACCCTTTTCCTAAAAATGTTATTTTTTCCAGAAGAGTTTATCAGCCCCTTCATCTCTGTAAATAAAACAAAGCCTCCTGGAAGCCTTTTTAGACTTTTGAGATTCAGTAGACCCAGTTATCCAATAGCAGTTCTAATGTTCTATGAGCCAGTGCTAAAGCAGATCATTTGAAAGGCATGAAAGAAGGAAAATAAAAGCCAGGGTAAAATATATTAGAAATAACATAGCAAAGCGCTAGGGAGGCTGATGTAGCTTAACACTTCCTGAAGGTCCAGGGTACAGCTCTCACTGGTTTTGCCTCGTGGCAGGGTTATAGGGCACCAGGAAGGGAGATGCTGATATATTCAAGTCTATTCGAGGTACACTTGATTTTTTTACAAGCAATGGCAGAGCCTGCAGGCTGCATCATTTGTCCTGGCCCATGGACTGCAGCTGCAGGTGTAATGTGGGGGCTGTGGGACCTGTTGTGGCACGTGCTCCTGATGTCCACCTTCCTAGCAGCCCATGAAGAGGCACCTGTGCAGGCCGAGGAGATGTGCACCCGGTGGGGTTACATCTGGTGACATTGTGGTGAGGGGGTTGCAGTTTATGGTTCCCCAAGAAAGAAACCATATGCCACAGTCATGGAGTCACAAGTAGAACTCCCGGCTCAAGCTAGTTGCTTCACTTGGCCTCCCATCACATCCCAAGGATGTCCCCCTGGGAGGGGTGTGTCAAGGGTAGGGAAAGGGGACAACAAATGGCCTGGAACTTGGATCCCTAACTCAGAATGCTCATGGCAAACAGAACCAGCGTGGAATAAGTGGGGTGCTACTCATTAAGGAAAGGTGGAAAGTTCTGCACCTCCATAGGAATAATCAACTAACTGCTGAAACAGAAGACAAAGCACAGCTGGCTATGGAAAAGGAAATGTGATTTTAATGAAATGCTGTTGCCTGGGTGTGCTTCCTACCAGCATCGCACCACTGCAATGCAAACCTTCATCCAAGTGAATAAGAAAGCAATCTTAGACAGAAAACAAATGAAGTGATGTTTTCCTTGTTGCAATCAGAAGACCTCACTTGGAAAGCAGATTGTGTTCTGGTTTTGTGTGGTTTTCGAAGAAAACTGAGGGTAAAAATTAAAAAAATATTAAGGGATGACAAGAGTGATCAGGTTAAACATGTGATGTATGTGATGTGTGAAGAAAAGACAGAAGAAAACTGTTTGTCAGTATAGGAAGAATGATGACAAAACAACAGGGGATATCAAAACAGCCTGCAACCATGTGAACCTCACTGAAAAAATTAAAGACTTAACCGTGGAATAGACAGAAAATTATAAGTACCAGCACAGCAAGTTGATTTTAGGAAAAAAAAAAAGTATTCTAACAGTTAGTTAGAGTATGCTTTTTGTGAGATACAGATTGTCCATCATCCATCAAAGGATGCCTTTGTTGAGATGAGTTCTCAGCATGGTATTAAGCCAGATTTTGTGTTAAGACGTTAGATGTGAACAGCTAGGTCATCAACGTCATGGCTATTTGTATGGTCTGGAGTGAGTGTACCAGCTGGTCAGGACATCTGATTTGTAACTGTAGCCCTCTATTAGCTATATAACAAAACTGGTGAGACTGAGCTCCTTCCTCAGTCACTTAGATTATGTGCTTAGGCATCAGTGTGCCCCAACAATAGCACAAAAACAAGAGAAATTTTCAGCTGTAATTTTACACTCCAGACTTGGTACTGCTCATGCCTTGAACTGAGTGACTGCATCAGGAAATACTGCAGCATTAGCCTGTTTCTTTAACATGGTGTAATAAGTGAAAGCAAAAACAGAGTGATGTGCAGGAAAGGGAACGCAAGCCTGGGTCCCCTGGCTGGACAGGGCTCTGGGGGTGGTAATCAACCTCTATTGGAGCCAGGCTGACCTGCCATTTCACCCTAAAAGAGGGAATTCAAGATAATTCCAGGGAGTCTTGTAGAAAAATTAGGTTATATGTAACTATACCTGCTTATAACTATTTCCAGTGCAGCACGTCTTCAGCCTCAGAGTCCAGTCACCTGCAAACCTTGATGCTTAACCCTTTTTCACAGGTGAAATTAAATTCACTTTAGTTTTATTTTCTGCAGAATGGAGGAATGAAAATCCACTTCTACACAAGCCTTTTACTGGTATTTAGTAATCAAGGTATTTTCTATCAAAGGATCTCCTTCTACTCCAGCAGTCTTAGGCCACCAGTAGAGCCTCATCAGCATAAATCTGGTGGTAAATAAGTAAACTAAAAATTTGCCTTGATGGGGCTCCTTCTTCCTTGCTTGGCGGGAGGAAAACATGGCAGCATAAATCAGGTTCTCCCAACTTCTTTCCTGATAAAATACTTCTGAGGACAGGGCATGATTCCCTGGTTCAAAGACCACATCTGTTTACATGGATCTGCCCTGTGGCCAAGTCAGGACACATCCAAGGCACAGTGGGAATGCACTTTAAATATAATGCAGGTTGGACTCTGAGCTGAGCTTTGAGTGTGTTCAGCAGTTCCTCTCCCCTGTGTACAATGTGGCTTCTAACTTCAGTGATCCTCACCTTGGCCCTGTTAGCACTCACCGTAAACACAATTACTGTATCAACAATTTCCTTCCTAGATAGCCTTTGGCCAGGTGCTTTTCCTGCTGATTCTGAGACGGAGATCAACAAATAGCGAGACACACAGTGCTTCTGTTTTTAAGATACTTCAAGTCTATTTTTATAACCTTCAAAATTAATTTTACGAATCATCTGCTGAATTTGGTGTGAAAACTTGTTCTTTCTTTGACCTATGCTTGCCTGAAAACTCAGTTGAAAATGACAAAGGACAAAAAATCGAATTAATTTTTCTCTGGGGACTTTATAAAATCCTTTGAACAAAGTGCTTGCTACAAGGAACCAGCCATGGTGGCCATGTGAGGTGTGTGTAGCAGAATGGTTTAAACTGGTCATTTGGGGGATCTGCCTGGTTCACCTCTGGATGATGGTGATCCTGTGATCCTGACTTCGCACCTGACTTTCCCCCCCCCCTCCGAGACCCAAAATAAGGGATTAAGAGTGTCATGGCACTGTGATGAGCCATAATGTGATGTGCACGGGAGGACAGCTGCCTGTTCTTCTCATCTCTGTTAAAGCATAGCAGAGCTCTTTGTCTTCTGATTTGGCCAGCAGGGCTCAGAAATTATCTCATTTCCCAGAGCTAGTCCTCTTGATGTGATGTTATTTCTGTTGCAAAACACTGATGGACTTTTTGCATCCTGAATGATGTATCACCAGGAACCTCTTGCTCTTGACAAGGCTTTGGTTTGACCAATGTTTCCTTAAAAACCTGGCATAATGTCAATGACAGTTGACTACAGGCTAGAAAAGCAAGCCAGGCAGGATCCAAGTTGTGGTTTCTAACCTAAGAAGTGCTATGTCAGCATTGGCATTCACCATAGTAGTTATTATTCCCTGCTTTTTGGGTATGCAAAGGCAAGGGTGGGTGACAAACACTTATCAGCTGGCCATCCATTTCTTCAGAAGAGTTCTTAAAGCATAGACTCTTCCCATCCGTTGTTGTTTTTGAATCATGAGGAAATGTTCAATAATCTTATGCTTCTTATAAGAACTTTTATTTCTTTTTCCATTTTAATTTCCAATTATTTTCTCCTGTTTAATTCTGCTCCCACTAGTCAGATTTGTCTAATAATGTGCAATGCAACAGTAGCTCACTAATTTGCAGTAATGATTAGAAATTCTATATAAAATAATTAAATTTGCAAATTTACAAGTAGATAAGCAAATGGAAATGTGCAATCAGTCATAAGGTGTGATCAGCTCACTTATATTGTCACCCCTGATCTGCTATTTATGACAATGCTATGTTTTCTGTCTGCTGTACTAAGGCAATTTTTTATGGTATACCAGCTAGCCCATGTGCTGTAGCTAGGAGGAATGATGCTATTAATAGAAGACTGCAGTACCTTCCATTAAATCTTAGCTGAGAGGTGGGGAGAGGGTGCCAACTTCTGTTGCAGATTATAAAGTGTGCAGCCTATCAAGTGCATGTTAGCTAGATACAAGTGCAAATATATTGCTATCCACACCGAGCCCATTAAAATGTACAGACACTTACTTTTTTGCCATTTCTGCTGCCCTAACAGAGAAATAATCATTAGTCATTTGGTGAAGCCACAGCAATGGCAAACACTTCTATCCATGCTGTCACTGTGATCTGTGGTAATAATTGCCATTAAACAAATTTAATTGCAGATTTCTATCTTTGAGCAACAGTGGCGCCTTCAATACACTTCAGCTAACGTTGTAAATGATGGCAGAGCACAACCAAAATGGAGTGCCTGTGCAGAGGGACATCTCTTTCACGTAGAGAAAGAGGCAAACATCACTACCCAGAAGGTTCCAAAATCACAGTGCTGGACCACCATGGCAGCCCCCCCTGACATCTTTCCAGCAGCCAGGATCAACTGCTTATGGATGCCCTCCCAGTGCAGAGATGCTGGCTGCAGAAGCTGCCTTCAGCTGAGGGCACTGGTGTTCCTGGACTCCATTTCCCCACCCCTGGATCGTCACAGCCATGGGGGCATTGCACCAAATGGGACTTCAACTACAGCAGCTGCAGAGCTTGTCTTGTTCATTATTGCTGCTCTCTGGAAGTGGTTGGGGACTCAGTGATGTCCTGGCATGTCGTGTTGCCATCATCTCCTTAAGGGCTGTGCAGTCTTCAAAGGCAATTAAATGGTTTCAGAATAGCCTATGGTAGCTATTTGTTTGCTGAAACACAAACGTGAGGGAATATGTACAACAAAACATCTGAAAAGTCCAGAGTTTATTTCTGTCTTTTGTGTTTGGGAGAAGCTTTGTTGTGCTAGGTACTGCAAAAACTCACAGAATATGTAAAGCTTTTTTCTCAAAAAGTTTCTAGTTTTGTATCATAAAGGCCTATTCAGGTAAACCTTAGAAGACCGGTGGATATGTATTTTTTTTCTGATGAAAATGTTAGATTAATTATTCAGAAAACAACCACAGTATTTGTTTATGGGTTACTGCCAGGGCTGAAATGATTTGTTGTTTTATAACTAATCTTTTAGCAACCATTGCCACTGTTTTTACCTGGGTTTCTCTATTCTCTCTGAAATAATGAAGCTGACCTCTTAGGACAACATGCCAAAAAAAGCTGTTTGTGTTCAAAGAAAATACAAATGAAGTAACACGACCTTCCTTCCAGGGTTTGCAGATGAAGATAGATTGAGAAACAATATAGGGTACAGAAATATGGGGTAGGACCATCCTTCACAGCCATCTTCCACTATAATTCTTTGTGTCCCAGTCACTACTGTCACTTTACTCATCCCCGTGTCCCATCACAGAAGAAACAGGTACTGGAAAACCTGCTATGACTTTGAAGTGCACTCTGATTTGGGCAGGTGTTGGATCACATGGCCTCCAGAAGCCCCATCTAACCTAAATTATTCTATTATCTTATGAATAATGCCCTCCCCTCTTCCTTGAAGTAGCCAATCTGCAGTCACATGTGCAGATATCTGTGCTCATTAATGAGGAGACATGAGTATTGGAAACTTCTAGCTGTTAGCATAGTAAGACCTGGCATTGCATATCCATCCTTAGGACCTTCAAAGGGAAGATTGATCTGTCTTCTACCCTAAGAGGTCTTCTACCCTGCTGAGAGGTTCAGTTACTTACTGTGGGATGAGTCCCACTCAAGTTCTTTGTAAAGGGAGTGCTGGTAGAGCTCACCTGGAGGGTTGTCCAAAAACTCTTTTCACTTTTTTAGTCAGGATAAGATTCAAACTCAAGTCAACTGAGTTATAAACTTCCTTTTTTTTTTTTTTTTCCCACAGAATTTCTGATTGCAACATTGTATTAATACATTAATAAAACTTGTGCTTGATCACTGTGGAAGAAATGAAAGAAGACTTTAAACCCCTGGCCCTACATAGAAGAACAAAAAATTGTTGGGTACTCACAGTTCTACAATTTTAAATAAGGTTAGTATTTTGCTAGCTACTTATTTCTAATCTTTGCATATGAAAAAGGTTAATGGGATCACTGCAAGATCAAATGTTTATATGGCAGTGGATTAACCTCTACTGCTAACTCAGTTTTTCGCAAATGTAAACTGTATTCAGTATGGATACCTGCTATCTGCACTATGGCAATATGGACAACAGTTCAAGCCTTCATTAACTGAGAGCTAAATTACAGTGATAATCATGTAATTTTCAATCATTTCAAACCTTCTATATTGCTCATTACAACACAAGCATAAACGACACATGTGAACTTCAAAAAATTCAAGTGAGAACTACAAATTACCATTTAAACCCACTCTGGGAAGTTGACCTTGATATAATTTTATTCTGCTTTGTGGTAAGAGTGTTATAACTATGTGGGGAGGCAGAGATTTTCAGTTTAAAAAGATGATTTAGATGTGGCATCTTTATTTTTTATCTGGACCAACCATTTTCTTCAGATTGTTTGCAGAATGTATTCTGCCAAGACAATGACTGATGGAGACTTTTCTTTTTTCCCACTTCTGCCTGAATCTGAAGGATAATGTGAAATCTTTGTGCTTTTTTACTGCTAAAATGTAGCTCTGGAATGGGATTAGCCATCAAGAGGAGGATCATCCAACATCTGAAGAGTATTCAGTGCGGGTGGGAAGCCTCCTGTGTAGCTCTGGCTATTGCAGGGACACAGGACCAGGGAACTCGGAGGCAGTCAGACATCCTCTATGCTTTACTAAACTCCAGTTTCTGGGCTTCTTTCCTGCAGTCCCCAAGAGCAAAGCAGCCTGTACCTGCTGATGGAGGCATGAAGTTTTTTTTTACCTATATTAAGTTTATGATACTAAATCTTTTAATTCTTTGTGCATGTGCTGCATTGTTATGTATTGCTCTTTTAGAACCAGAGTCCCAGAACCAATGGTTTTCTACAGGTTCGTCTTCCAGAACTTCAGCTCATTGCTTTTCTTTATATTTTCATTAAAATATATACTTGCTGTAAAGTGGAGAGAAGAACAGCACAGGTTTACGTGAGATATATTAAAAGAATGACCTTTCCAAGGGCTTTCTTCTGCAGAACCTCTACCCAGGCTTCATTTTGGGCTGCCATGCTCAAAGTATTACCCCAGCAAATAGTCCTGGAGACCTGATGTTGCTGAAGTTGTAGTGAAACCAGACAGGAGGAGATGGTTTCGTTGTCTGTTTGAAAGTAATCTCTGGTGAGACTAAACTGAAACATTCAAGTCACAAATCAATTTACTAACAACTTTGCAGTGAATTGCTAAATAGCATTATCCTGGGGTGTAGGTGGATTGGTTAGTGTCTGTTACAGATTGTGGTTATCAGTGTTATATTTTTAATTGTTTCATGTATCGGGGAAAAAAAAATCCTTTGTTCATATATATAACACAAAGGACATAACAAAAAAGCAAAAACAAAAATCAGAGTAGGGATTTAATTGCTTCTGAAAAAATGACATGACAATGGAGTAATAACACTGAAAAAAAAGGTCCTCATTACCTGGAGTTTTGCATTCAGTTTTTGTCCCCTCTGTACAAAAAGGATGCAGACAGAGCCACAAGGATGGTCAGAGGGCTGGAGCACCTGCCACATGAGCGGAAACTGAGAAAAGTGGTTTGTTCAGCTTTAAGAAGAGAAGGCTTAGGGGAGACCTTATTACAATGTTCCAGTATTTAAGGAGGGGCTACAAAGAAGATGGAGACTCCCTACTTACAAGGAGTCACATGTACAGGACAAGAGGCAATGAGCACAAGTTGATGCTGGTGAGATTCAGTTTGAACACGAGGAAATTTTTTCACTATAAGTTCATCCAGACATTGGAATGCTCCCAGAAGAAATGGTGGATTGCCCCACTTTGGAAAGTTTTAATTCTCAGCTCGACAGGATGCTGAGATATATAAATAATAATATTAGGAGGATTGGACCAGGTGATTCTTGAGGTCCCTTCCAACCTGACATTCTATGACTGTCAGAAATGCCGTGTGGATTAACTCTTTGGCTAAAGACACAAAGAAATAAACACAACACATGAATTTTTAAAGCTTTTATGCAACTTCAGTCAGGTACTATATCCTACAACTTCCAAAGTTATTCAAAAAGCCTTATTTCAGCTGGATTTATTAATTTCCAAGTGTTTGGATACATCACTAGCAGATGAAAACCACCACAGCACGAAGCCCCGAGGGAGTATACCAAGAGGGTAAAGCGAAGAACCTTCATGTGTATTTATATTGTTCAACATTCTGAGCTCTGCATCTGATGTCAGGGCAAATATTTAGCTTTGAGTTGTACTAACTTACAATATTATTGGGATCTCACCAGAGGAAAAACATTTTTTAGTTAAGGCGCCAAAACCTTTAGTTAAGGCACCTCAGTGAGCTTATAGAAAAACTTGCCCTTGTGTTTCCTTAATGTGCTCATAAGGCTGACTTTGTAAGAGACTTAGGACTCTTTTTTTTTGGCTGTAGATGGTTGCAACCTTGAAAAAGCTGAAGATTTTGCATGTTATTCAAGAGTAACACATGCCTTTTTATCCCATAATAACCCAAGATGTGTTTGAAACACTCCAGAGAACCTATTTGGAACCTTTCAAGAGGAAGCTAGTAAGAAAGGTCATATTGCTTGGCTCACAAAATTGTTTGTTTCCACTGTTTTGATCCCTGCAAAATTATTGTCTTCTATATGGCCTTCACCATTATTGTAGAGTTCCACGACACCATAAAAATAGCTGGCAGAGGATTTCATTCTGAGGTCATAACTAACCTTGAACATAACTTAGGCTAAGCTAAGTATTGCAAGGTATTTCTAGTCATTTTAAACATGACTCCAAACTCTTTGAGAAGCTCTGAGGTTCTTAGGGATGCTGAGGGGATGCACTTGTTTTATGTCAAACTTCCTAATGAGGAAGGACCTAGACATCTTGCATTGCTACCAGGGGCAGGTCGCCATGCATTTTGTATCAGCCAATATCTGTGTAAGGACATATCATCTCAGGTGAGATATAAGAGAGGTTTGTAGGCTTCAGCAGGTGACTGAGTGGGCACTGCTTTCTGTGCATACAGCAAGTGGCAACCATTAAAGTTACACCACCTGACTTGAATACATGGGCTGTGCACTTAGGCAGAGGAGCCTGTACTGTGTTGGGAACTCTTAAAAAAAATATTCCTCCACTCATCTTACTCACATTTGGCAAATGCAAACTGCTGTCTATCCATCCTTTATCTTGTTTAACTGCAAAATTATCCTAGGACTGTTGTATTACATCGTTTGATAGAGATAATAAAACCTTTGAGTCATCATCATATTACAGGGAGACAAGTCTGTGTTATTGCTATGGTCACTTTTAAGAGTTGGAGAATGACCAGAACTGGCCAGACAACCAGTTTTGCTATTCCCTAGCATCTGCTGTGATAGGTTTATAATCCTTCATTTAATATGGGTATGTACTGGGAAGGCTAAACAGAGAAGTTTCTTGAATGCTCTCCAAAGGATGGTCATGGGCACTTAACTGAAGAACAAGGACTTGGTCAGCAAGATATTCTGTCACCTTGATTTAAAAAACATCTGTCAAATATAACTTCAGATTTCATTAACTTTTGTAGGTATTAAATTACCCTGTATATAGGAAGATTTGCAATGGGAAAGCAATCCCTTTTATCTGATTTTCTGATACTGGATTTTCTAATTCTAGATCTCCTTCTTTACCAACATAACCACACAAAAAAAACCCTGGAAAACACAGAAAACGCCAGTACTGTTAGAAGAAATGGCACTAGCATATCCCTCCTCTTTCTCCTTACTTACTAGTCCTTCTCACTACATCTAATAGTATGCATAACAAAGACACACAGGATTTACCTGTCTGTCCAGAGTGGATGCAATTTCGTTGGATCTACCCTCTTTTGTAATACTTTCCCCTCTGATGCTTCAGAAGAAGCAGTCTGCAACAACTGGCAGCATCTTTTTTTTGTTGTTGTTGGTTGGCTTGGGTTTTGCCTGCCTAAACCATACTAGGATTAAGGCACTCAGCAGAGCACAAGTCCTCTATGGGATCTTCTGTGGTACTACACATATACAGAAAAAATCTGACCCTCTACAGAAAGTGTCGGCGGCTACTTAAATTTTAAAAAGTGGGCAGTGGAACAGGAGTCATTGCTTACTTTGCCCAGGAGATTTAGCCCTTTCCTATTACAGCCCTTTGCATTCCCAGCCTACAGGAGACAAATTCCTGCCCTGGTGCCCCAGCCAAGCTGACTATAAGATTTCTGAACCATGACCATTTCTTGTTTCTAGTTAGACTCTTGTGGAGATGCTCAAGACTGTAGAAAGTTCTGATACCTAAGGGTCTCTGAGGTTGGATTTTCTTAGAACAATAATGGAACTCAGTTTTTAGTCCACAGAAATGAGACTTGGGTTCATGAATCCCTTAGGTAACTGAAAATAACCTGTTTGAGTAGTCTGTGTAAGGGGGACCTTACAAATCACAAAGAAAAAGGATTCCTCATTCCTATATCCTGCTTTTCTTCTCTGTCTACAAATGTGCTGGTGCATTTTCCTGACATATTAGTCATCAATACAAAACTGTTATGCTACAGGTCATACAAACAGAGCTTCAGATGCTGATATGTATAATCCCTTTATCATGGTATTTTACTGTGAAAACTAAAAAAAAAAGTGAGATGGTTAGTCAGCATTTAGAAAGATCTGTTTCTTTGCAGTTGATGTAATATGCCAGTATGGCAGCATCCTTGCCAGAAAAAGTCTTAGCAGTAAGCCATGCTAAGTGCTTATTATTATGGAAGGAGCAACGCCAGGCTGTATGGTAGTCGGTAGGTTTAGGGAAGTTCATTAGGAGGATAAAACATAACAATTTATGGGGGAAAACAGGGGAAAAAAAAGGAGCCATTTCTTTACTAGTAGCAGCCAAGCATAAGGAAGGAGGGAACTGCACACTCATCTGAGTTCAGCAAGAATGTGTTATTTGTGGTATGATAGGATTAGACTGAGAATGAGCTGGGGGAGGTGACCTGGCCCAACCTTCTGCTCAGAGCAAGGTAATCTATGAGAACAAGACCAGGCTGCTCAGGGATTTTTTCCAGTTTTGTCTTGAAAACCTCTGAGAAGGGCAACTCTCTGTCTGACAGTTCTCATGGGAGAAAAGCTTCCCCATATATTGAGTCTGAAACACTCTCATTTCACTTGTGTGGAGTTTTATCTCACGCTACTGCCCTGTACCAGTGTGAGGAATCCAGCACCACCTCCTCAAGGAACCCTCATAGGCATTAGGAGCTGTTTGATGCCCCTGAAGCTCACCTCCCTTGGCCTCTCCTCATGTGCCCAGAGCTCCAGCCTTCACTGCTGTGAGAATCCTCCAAAACCTCCCTCCACTTTGTCCAGGTCTTTCCTGCACTGCAGGGCCCAGATCTTGATGCTGTATCTAGATACAGCTTGGTGAGTGCCACACAGAGAAGGATGAACCTTTTCCCTGGTCAACAAGCAGATGCTGTTGGCCACCTTGTTGCCAGGGTGTACCATGGGCTCACAATCAGCTTTCTGCCTGACACCATCCCAGGGCCTTTCCTACAGGGCTGCTCCCCAGCCTCTCCATCTTTTTTTCTGGAGTAAAAGCCTAGATGATGACCTTAAGTTAGGCTCCTACTTCACAGATGTTTATCTTTTCCACTGTCTTGCATGGAACAGAAACTGTCATCCTAACATGGGTTCCTTAAAATAGGTTAATTTAGTACCCTTGACTTTGCTGGGGTGACTCATGAGTCACGAGTTACTCATGTGCATAAATGTTTTCAAGATCACTCCTGGAGCATGTACCTAGGTTTGGAGGACTTTTGATTGACAAATTTATTCTGTTCTCTATTCTTTAAATATTCATTTGTTAACTTAAAAATCTACTTATTCATACATTACTCATTAAAATATGAATAAAGTTAGTTATAAAAGGTCTAACCTAAAAAAAAAAACCCACCTGCTTTTTTCTCAATTCTTTTGCAAGCTCTTAGAAAAAGTGTTATTCCCATTATATTTGAGGGATGCTAATGACTAACGAGGTTCATTATTAGTAGTGCATGCTGATATTTTAGCACTTTGAAGATGAAAAATCTTGGCTTTTCATCAAAATGATTAAACTGTTATCTCTGTCCACCTCAAAATCCTTTATGAAAGATCATTTATTAGTAATAAAGGATTAAGCTGCCTAGGAATAATTCAAGCACATCTTAATCTTAATTTTCATTGCTTAAAACCAGAAAGTGAGAATTCTCAGATTTCTGTTTTTCACCTTGTTTTTTATTCTTGAATTTCTATCAAGGTCTCTCTATAACTCACTTCATCTGGTAGCTAATTCACCTCATTTATCGCATCTTCACAAGTGCATGTTCCCACTGCAGAAACTTAATATGCTGGGTGATCTCTGTGAAAACCTTTCCAAGTTTGATGATTTCTTGATTTATTGAAGCAAAATTTGCTGACAGAAAATGGTTCCAGCTTTGAGATGAATTTACCCAGGTAATCTTTTGCATTAGTAAAGAAAAGTGATGGGACCTGTTTTTTTTGCCAGATAGCTGCCTTTGACTGGAGATATATTTTGCCTCTTAGAATGCATTCCAAGTACAGGATGAGCTCCATTCTTGTTTGCTTGTAAAAAGGGGCCATTTCATTCCTTTTCTGATCTCTTTCTCTTCTCACAGTATAACTGAAAATTATCAAACTGAGGAAGGAAAGGGACTTTCACTGAGTCACTAAATGTATTAAAAATGCCCACTGGTAGTTTATCAGAGAAGTTAGCCAGATGCAGAAACCCTGCAGATACTGAAAGTTCTTTCCTTCCTTCCTTCCTTCCTTCCTTCCTTCCTTCCTTCCTTCCTTCCTTCCTTCCTTCCTTCCTTCCTTCCTTCCTTCCTTCCTTCCTTCCTTCCTTCCTTCCTTCCTTCCTTCCTTCCTTCCTTCCTTCCTTCCTTCCTTCCTTCCTTCCTTCCTTCCTTCCTTCCTTCCTTCCTTCCTTCCTTCCTTCCTTCCTTCCTTCCTTCCTTCCTTCCTTCCTTCCTTCCTTCCTTCCTTCCTTCCTTCCTTCCTAGAAAGTTTGAGGCTATGGAAAAATTGCTTAAAGTAGAGAGAACTGAACTAAATCATATGATTTTTCTATGGATTTTATAGAAGAGGTACTGAAGGTGCCTGGTACCGTGGCAATTAAATGTAGTCATACCTTACCCACTATTAGACAGTGTGTGAGATATAATAATCCATATTAAATAATAATCCATATTAAAATTAATAATCCATATTAAATAATCCATATTAAAATTAAAATCAAAATCTTTAGACCTCTTCTTCTAAGTGAAGTGAAGTACACAGCAAACAACAGTAGTGACATGACTGCAAAGTCTGTTTGCAGACCATAACTGCCCAGTTGGTTCTATAAGCACCTGCCTGTCAGTGACATTTTTCACAATAAGAACATAAATCACTCTCTACCATGTCCTGCACTGGGTACAATGTAGTTCACCAGCACACTTGAGAGCACAGTGTCTGACAGGTCTGTATGTAGCAACAAAGTCAATTATCACCCTTTGCAATGGTTAAAAAAGTTGGGGGTAGGAGGGTTAGTGTCTTGCCAGGGCACAAGCAGGGAAGAGCCTTCCAAGTGTAATCTTGACTCCAGGTCACTGTGCTCATCACATACGTGTGTTTCTTCTCCAGCTGTGCTTGAGCTGAGGACAGTGTGATGGTGTGCCTGTGGATATGGCAGCACCATACCTGGATGGAAAAGAAAGCCCTGGGGATTATGACTAGATGAAAATAACAGCATTATGGATAACTCTGGGGTTCCCACCTTCTTCATGGTGCTGTGGAAGGAAAGCCATAAAACCTATGTGGAATTTCACATGGGCTTTGCTGTTATTTGAGGTCTTCCTGCTGGAATTAAAAGTGTGGTCATTAAAATTTCATGATGCACTTCCAAGGAGAATGTTCTCTGTTTAGTAAAATAATTAAAAGCCTGCATGGTCTCTGCAGTAAGTGGCTATGGAGGGATGAATGAGAGTACTGTAGAGGAAACGTGCTTGTTTCAATCAGCATTACATCAACTAAGTGGGATCCTTGCAGGAGAACTGCAAAAATCTATCATTCAGTAGAGCTGCACCATTTCCAGACCCTTGGGGAGAGCTCAGTGCTATTCTGCATTTCAGATACACTGTGGTTGGTCAGACCAAAGTAAGTCTAAACCATATTGCTCCCCAGAGTGCTTATATCATCCTAAATAAATAAAAACTTCCCACAACAGAGTGTAATATATCAGAAAACCACCCCTCTGTCAGCCTCCAAGGTATTTCTGTCAGCCTCTGTGCTATTTTAAGCTCCTATATAGGTGGGAAATGCTCGACTTGGCACTGAATCTCAGTGACACAAATGCAGCATTTCAGCAGCAAACGTTGGTGAAAGGGAGGGCAAGGGAGTTACAGAGCTTTCTCTGCTGTACAGAAAAAGGGTTTATTTTTAGATTCTTTATCCATCCACCCTTACAGCCTCCTCTGCTCCTTCGGATGCAGACAGGTTACTCCGGGTACAAGTCTGTGGTGGGCACTGAAATTATACTGATGGCTTCTAGGTGACTCAAGACAGCAACAGGTGCCACCATAAATAACAACTCAGAAGTGTCTAAAAATGCATGAAAATAAAAGAAGAGGTCTGTCACCCAATCCAAAGGCTGTCAGAAACTCCTGGACATAGGGCTGAAACTATTTAGATTACACCCTGGCAAACTGCAATATTCAGCTGCCTGCTTCCTAGCTTTGCCTATTGCTATATTCAAATTAATGACAGACAATATGTTCCAGAGCTTATGCATCTCACTGCAGTCATACACCACAAAAGCTTCTTCCCCACAAATGCTCCTTCCAAATATCCTATGGATGCTACTGTGACAGCATAAAATACAATTAATTTCTTATGTAAAACCAAGATCTGGTGTGGAGACCAGAACTACAGAATGCCAAATTCCTAACACATGTTGTTGGAAAAGCAATTGCTTCTGAAAGCTGATCAGAGGGTGCTGTAAGAGGCATTTAAATCACTTAACTTGCAGAAAATTTACACTTTCTTTCTGCAGGGTGGAAAACATCCTGCTTTTTTATAAGCATGCCCTGCTTGGTATAGAAATTGAAAATGAAGCTGTAAAGGTCTTTGTTCCTGACCCAGCAACTGATCTTAAGCAATCCTTTAATTTTGGTTCTACATATAAGCAGTCCCATTAAAGTCTCCATAAAGTCAAATGAATCCTGAAGTTCAGCAGTGCTTGTGCTCAACACTTCATAACTGGGCTCAGGTAGGTGTTGTTTTAAGTTCCAGGTAAGGTTTTGGTGTGTGTTTTCCCATGTAGTGGCATATTTCTATTTATTATTTTGAGTGCCAAGGCATGATGTCTTCTGTACTTTCCTCAATACACTTTGCAAGGTTTTAATTTCCTGAAGGTTTTGTTTTGTTTGTTTGTTGTTTTTTTCTTATAGCCATGTTCTCCTGTCACAGCCTACAATTTTTGTTTTAAGCTGAGTAGCAAAATGAACAGTAATAAGACTGCAGAAGCATAAGATGAAGATTTTAGGTCTGCTTCACCTCTCTTTTACCAAGACCTTTGCATGACCTGGCTTCTGCAATATCTGCCTTCCACTCTGCTACCATGAAATGTTAATCATATGTTGTTTCCCTGACTTTAGTTAGGATAGTCTAAATAGAATTATCTATTCCAGTCATTGCTGGAAACTGTATAATATAGCCAATGAAATGACAGAAGTATTATTCCTAAAGAAATCTACGTGGATGGGCTTGGGAGGGAGGTGGGGCGGTGGGGTTTGGGGGATGATAGTGAAGTCTGTAATATTTGTTGCATGGATCTTTGTGTGCAGTTAGACTGAGAGGGGTGGAAATTTTCCAGAAAATCCATTGGTATAATATAGGGAACATTTATTTATTAATAGTTATTGGTAACTTTAAATTAGGCAACTCTTTTCCATGCTGCCCCTGGCTATGTTCCCACTACTGGCATAAGATATGATAACAAAATGCCACCTCTTGTGGCTGTTGAGGAGATTTAGTTGCTTGCATGCAGAGGAGAAGAGTTCAACAGCTTTGGATGGAAAGTTACTTATCCTTTTTTTTTTTTTTTTTTTTTTTTCAATAATGCCACTTCTAATGGCTTTGCAGTTCTTCAAATAAACAAATAAATTTGTAAGACTCATTTCTAATCTCAACACATCCACATTTTTAAAAACATGTTTCTTAAGAAGGAATTTTACTATTTCAGAGAAATATCACATTCATCTTGATAGTCTAATATCTGTGACCCATGGTAACTGCTTTTCTGCCTCCTCTGAGGCATTTCAAACCCAGGCAGTATGTCTTTATTATACCTGGGATATTCACATGCCATTACTCTGAGCCACAGAGCTGTGCATGCATTAGCCCCAGAAGGTGAGCAATGAGAAAGAGGAAGATTTTACATGGTTCCTTGGTACATGGTTTGATGTATATGTTTCTAAAGAACTGATAAATATCCAGAGATATTACAAGTATCATCTAATCTGAAGCATAAGCAGTTATCTGTGTTCACCCAGAGTTTCTGAACAGTTTCCTTTACCTGCCACCTTTTAGTAGCTGTAGTAGAGCTACTAAATTTAGTAGCTGTACATCCATAGAGCTGTAGAGTGATTTTTTTCTGGACAAACTGTAACTGAAGGCTGTCTGATGAGGAAGTAAAAAATTTTAATCAGTGATTTAAAATCCCACAAACATTTTTTGGATACCTTACTTCTAGTCATTATCTCACTTATCTCACTGTCTGATTCTCCTGACACTCTTACACTCTTGCAGTGAACACATTTATGTAGATCAAAAGACTGTATTCATATCTACTCTGGAATAGCTCCTTTTCTCTGTTTTTTGCTGCCTGATGCAACCAAGAGATTTAAGATATACTCAAGACTGTTTTGTTTTTGACAGGAACCTGGCTTATAATTCAGCCAGCGTACTCTACCACGAGGTATTATTTCAGTTAGTGTTCTTAATCAGTGCAAAGTCTGAAATAAATTAACTATCTAAGCTCATTAAAGATGCCAGTACCAGCCTTGAGAATATTTTTGAATTCCTAAGATCTTCTTCTTTCCTCCAGATTAAATATTTGTTATTTGCAAGTGCTTTCTAAAATTATCTTTGGCACAGGATTTTGATTTGCTTTTGGTACGAAACCTATTTTTTCTTGCCATCAAGAATAGTCATGCAGGGAAGGGAAAATGTTCCCTAATCCTTATTTGTTTTCCCTTTTTATTTTTTTTTTTTTTCCTTTTTTTTTTTTTTTAGCTTTTCAAGAAGTATCCCAGCACAGTCAATGAAGGAATTTATATGTTGTGCCCATCTCAGTGTGTGACTAAGGAATAGAGTGAACACCGTGCAAAGCATAGGCTGATTGTTTTTAGGTAAATAATCTGGTGAATATTTGTGGAAATGGAATTGATTAGGAAAAAATCAGCCTAAATTGTCAGGTTCTGTCACTGCAAAATTAAGCTACTGGAAAAAATTGTTCAGAAAATTTCTTACTGCCTAAGTTCTGTTTTTCATACTCTCACTTAAGCTTACATGTGAAGACAATGGTGCTCAAACCCAAATTGCCTCAGTATCTTCATAGAAAATACAAAAATTTCATGGAATATTTGTGTCAAACATATCACCTTTTGGGTCTTCTGCCCAGTCAGTATGGCACATCAAAAACACTTATCACTGAGGAGTTTTAGCAGCAAAACATTTTATTATTGCTAGTGACACCAAAATAGATAGTGCACGGAGGCTGAAAATTCTTTCTTGCTCTGACCTTTCAGGCTTTCGTATTTGTCTTCATTTCTTATCAGAAAACCAGTAAATGTCTAGAGTATTTTCAAAACATGACTTGTGCTGAGATGTCTTCTTTTTTTTAGATCAAACAAGTCAGATTCATAGGTTTTAAAACAATGTTTTCTTTTCTCTTTTCTGTGCCCAGTTTGACCTCAGAATCTTCCCACTGAAAACTTTTCAAATTAAGAACTCTCTGCAAAAGTTTGAGAACTGAAACAGCAAAAAGCACTTTCTCAGAAATGTCCTAGCTTTTTATGAGAACACTTGTGAAAAAGGGATAATACAGTATAGTTTGTAGGTGAAACAGACACAATGATGTATCTGTGTTTAGGAGATAAAACCAAAAATTCAGGAATGTGTGGATTTTTTTTCTATAGCTTGCCTCAGGGCACACATTTATGTTTTTTATTTGTTTGTGGGTATTTTGAAATACAATAAATTTATTCACAGGAAAGATTACAGGAAGTTAAAATATCTGTTTTGTATTTATGCTAGCCATATCTCCAGCCTCTTTGTGTCCAAAGGTGTAGTATTTTTGACAAGGGTAGTATTTGTGACAAATTCAACCTTTACTTACTCCCTGCTCCCTCAAAGTCCTTATACATTATTAGGAAACATTTTTTCTCTGAAAGGGTTGTCAGACATTGGAATAGTCTGCCCAGGGCAGTGGTGGAGTCACCAACTATGGAGGCATTTAAAAGGCATTTGGACCTGGTCCTCAGGGACATGGTTTATTGGTGAACTTACAGGTTGGTCTAAGGTTGGACTGGATGATCTTGAAGAACTCTTACAACCAAAGACATTCTGTGATATTTCAGAAATCCATTCACACTTGCACAAGAAGACTAGTTTAAAGCACAGGCAAAATCCTAGTTCAGGGGATGTGAAAATTTCAGAGTATGACATGTCCAGAATAGATAAATTTGTTAGAAATTTTGCCAAGTCATTTTGGATAAGAATAAAAAAAATTTGCTTAATTTTTCCTTCAGAATCAAATCACATTGAATGCTGCCATTGCCATTTTTAAAGACACAAAAAAAAGAGTGAAGGTAAAATAAATATGGTCAGAGTTGAATAATACACTGATCTGGACTTCTAAAAAACCAGTGTGCACATAAGCTTGACAACTGATTTGGGATATCATTGGCACACAGTTCCTTGCATTTCAAGTACTATATAGCCAAAGCTTAATCTCACTGACTTAAATAGCATTATTATATGAACACATCACTACCACCGCATTGAAAGAACATTACTGACCCAAATAATTTCTGCCCCTCATTACTTATTCTTAACCTAAGCCATTGAGGTGGTGTGATTACAGAATATTATGGTCCTAGACTGACCTGTGGTGTCTCCTATAGAATACGTCTCTGTTTTTTACAAATTGATAGTTTGCTCTTTTCTTGTGAATTCTATTTACAACCTTATTTTGTTTCAGATGATTGGTTTTATCTAACTTTGTCATCGTGGCAAACATTGTAGGTGATTACAGAGACATACTGTATCTAAAAGACCAGGAAAAAAAAACAACTTAAAAAAGAACCACTTTCCCTTTGATCAGCAGCCCGTAGAAACCTGCTGACTTCTTTCAGACATTATAGCTCTTTTAATTAACTTACTACTGGCTTTGCTATAATACAGAACTAAGCCACTACAAGAATGTTGAGGCGATAATAAACATCTCATTTACCTCCAATAAAGAGAGAAAAAAGTAATTTACAGCAAGATCTCTGTCCTTAGTTTACCCTTTTGTGTCAAATATTTGGAGAACATTTGGGAACTGACACAGTTTGCTTAGGACAGAAAAGAGTCCCTCTGGAGGACGAAGGCTTACTTATTGAGTGAGATGAGGAATATCAATTCTTTGCCACCTAAAATCTGTCTAAGAATCTAGGATCAGTATCTGCGTGCAAGATTTCTTGCTTTTTCACGTCCTTCTTTTAGTAAATTCCAACCCCAGTTTTAGAAATGGGGCTTCTTCTATTTTTCATATTAATTTATCATTATTTTTCAGCATTTAAAACTATGTGCTGGTGACTCTTAATCTATGGATTTTCAAAAAGGAGGAAAATTTGACTCAACTAAATTCCTTCTGACTGCAAAAAATTGTATTATCCCTATCTCTAGTACTGACTAAAGAAATGGTCTCATTATTTAAATAAGTTTGGTGAAAAGAGGAAGGGAAGAATTTAAAGAGGTTTTAGGAAAGAGCACTGAAAATAAGACAGAGATCTAGAAAGTCTGCTTCCCACAGGAAGGGAATTAAAACCTTCAATTTATTTATTTTTGGAGAGTTGTTTGAGACATTGTTCAAGTGTGGTAAGTACTTCCATGAAGAAGTGATTGCTGGTGCTAAAGACACTGTTTACTCACTGAACCAATGGCAAGAGTCTGGAACTAATCAAGTCCCAAATTAAGAGAAATGGGAATTTCTGTCTGTGGTTGTACCAAAACAGAGATGGAGGGGATATAATCCAGATTGCCTAACATGTGGAAAACACAGATAGGTACAGTTCTCAAACTTACACTCTAGATTTGTCAGATTTTAAGGCTGTGTTGCAGTCAAGTATACAATTCAATGTGCCACTTCTGTTCTGACAGTACCTTCTACCATAGGACTGCTCCTCTGGTTAATTTTTTTCATCTCACATGATAGTCTTTAAACTGCATACTCAGAAGGAACTTGATAATCAAGCAAGGACTTTAAAATGCATTAAATGTTTTTTCCTTTCATAACTTTATTTTCATTTCTATGCTTTGGCAGGCTAAATTAAGCTTAATATTCTATCCTTGAACACTTATTTGTCATGGGGAAGACCTATTGAGAGAACCTAGACCTAACTGCAGGTGTGTAGAGCAAAGTTCCTCCCAAATCCCAATTTCCATTCATCCCAGTCAAGGACTGCTTCATTTCACCCCACTTCACTTTGGCTGGCCAGGACCTGGGAACTTGGAAACACTCTGAATGGTCTAATTTGGGCATAGCCATTGCAGTTAGAGAATGGCAGATTGTTCTGAAAAATAAGTGTTTTCCACGAAGATACAAAGGTTATTTTGGGACTGATGCTGCTAGGTGCTGGCTAGATACAGGGAAATATCTCTTTTGCAGGCATCAGGTAGTGTCCCTTTGAGGAAGCAGCACAAGGGATAAGAAAGTGGCTTAGGACACTGCATTTGTTACACAGCTCCTTGAAAGTTTTAACTCCTTCAAGCTTTTCTGTAAACCCTTCTCTTGAGTATGAATCACTCTAATCCACTCCTGGGATGATGACACTCAATCAGTTTGGGAGCAGTATCAATGGTTTCAACTTCTTATTGAATCATTCCAAAGAGGTCTGAAAAGACTTGCAACAAGATGCGCCATGTAAATTCCAACAACGAGTAAATCAGAGGTAATAGTGAGGTGTTTCTGTATATTCTGTGGAAAGGAAAAAGAGCTAAATTAATAAGTGCACTATTCTTTGCAGAATTATTTTTCCAGCCTTAATCATGAATCATTGTGCAGAGATGAACTTGGGTGATGTTAAAACTTCTGGTCCTTATATGCAAGCAGTTTTCCACAAATGGGGCAGGGTGCTGCTTTACCCTTACCCCTCCACCGTCACCCCCAGCAGTCTCTTTACAGAACTGCTACACTTTCTGATGCCATGTTAAGAGCCTTCACCATTGCTGGCCTGAAAGTACTGCTGCACTTGGTGCTTTCATCTCTTACATCTCACTTGCCATAGCACCCAACTGCTTGCTGAGATCTGTGGTGAGACACATCTGAAATCCACTAAGAAATTTGTTTTGAGTTCTTTTTCTTGCTGCTTGCTGTTGTTTAAAAAAAAAAGGAGAGATTGTGATGTTGATGGTGATTATATGATCTTGTCTGAACATGTTTTCCCATTTAAAACTTAAAAGGAAAATAGCTGTTTTCAGCATTAATGAGGGTACAATGATTATTTCACTTCACCAGCTTCATTCCTATAAAACAATGATGAAACTGTCAAAACATCGGCTAAGAGTCTTTCCTGCTTCTATACATCCACTCACAAAGAATTTAATGCACAAGAGAATAAAGGAATGTGATTATCTGCATGTCTTTGTGTGCCTTTACCATTTACAATCATAAGAAAAATAGATTAAGAATTACACTCAATCCTGTGTGTTTTGTTGGAGTTTGGTGTCATACTGGACATTCTGTTTTCAGTTCTGTGACTCTGGCCTAAAGCACAAGCTTTCAAATCCACATACCAACCAGTATTTCCAAACTATTATTCAATGAATTCACTATTTTCCTCCTTGTTATTTCAGTGGATCATTTGATCCACACAAATATATTACAAACCCAAAAGCCTTTAGCTTATAGTTTTGTTAAGAAAATAAAGTTGTGGATGCCCTGTTTTTGCATAGACAACTTGATGTGAGCAATACTCCAGTGTGCTTCATTGATTCTTATCCAGTTCACAGTCCACTGGTTGTGGAATAAAACCAGAAGAAAATTGGCATTTACTGTCAACATTTCTCTTTAGGGTCCAATGGGGTATCCTAAATATCTATGAAGACCTAGTAACACATTAAAAGGCCATTCAACACAGGCATGAAATTACTTATGGATTTACACAGAGGATTTTAGTAGTGTGGAGACTGTCTCTGCATTATGTACTTCTTGCACTTGATAATAAAAAAGAGGACTGGAAACACTGGGTTTTATGTGAGGAAAGCAAGAACAGAAAGGAGAAGCAGTAGGTGGTCTATCCTGCAACAATTAATATTTAGTCTTATTAAACTAAGGAGAGTAGGTTCATAGGAGAGCTTCCCAGAACTGGGGCCATTTTGACATCCTGAGAATAACAGGAATAACAGGAATATTCACTGGCTGTTAACAGAGATTTAAGGGGGTGAGGAAGGAAAGCAGCCTTTACTAAGAAGATGCAGCCAACAACAAGGTAATAATTTCTATTCTGTACACCTTGTTATTTAGAGCTTTGCATTCAACTTGCTTCTGGCAACTACAAAATACATAATAAAATTAATAACACTTCATTGCCACCAGATGCTCACAAGAAACAGATGCAATTGTGAAGCCATTTAGTCAGCATTTCCTCCTTCCCAGTTATACCATACATTGAGCAGGAGATATTTGAATAATGAATTGTGCATTTGACTACGAAGTAGGACAGATATAAAACAAATTCTTCTAACAACTGCATTTTACTAAGAAGTAGTCACACAGTTAACTACAGAAGATATAGGAGAAGCACATTCTTTAAGAAAATGAAGCCTTATCTTCATTCTGTTGGAGCTTTTCCTCTCAGCAGCATTCAGTATGAGGTACATACCTGTGTACACAGGGAGGACAGTCCTTGGCCACAAAATGACTGCATTACCACTCTATTTTGAGGATACTTGGGATTTGCTACATTCTTAAATTTTTCTTTTTCTGTTCACAGTGGACAGACCATACCTGAGACCCCTCTGCCAAAGCCTTTCTCTAGTAGTTTTTATTCTCATTCCCAGCTGTCGAACTTCTTGGCTGAAATGTGATGTTACCCTAGTGTACATACACTGAATAAACATTTTCACATTCCTAAAGGAAAATCACAGGTTTATAAACCTATTAAAAACATGATTTACATGTGATAACCATTTTTTTACCATTTTACCATTCAAGGTAAAAAATTTCCTCTTGCCCAAAAGCATAGTATTCTGCTTGAATGTTTGAGTCAGCAAAAAAAAAAAAATAAAATTCCATTGACATTTGTAGAAGAAAAGCCAAAACAAATTGTTAAACTAAGCCTTGGATAAACTCTTTGAGAGAGTTCAGAACTCCCATATCACACAGCTGACAGAAAATTGATAGGTTATTCAGACAAAGAATTTCATCTTCAATGAAAAATAGGCTCAAAGCATTCATAATTTAGAAGAAACTCATAAGCCCCCAAAGCAAAGCTGTTTTAGGCACATTTTTATTACAAATTAAGCAATTATATAGTGGCTACAGCTATGCCTGCAACTTACATAAAAAAAAAAAAAAAAGTAAGAGCAAAAATGAAAGTAATGCATTTAGACAGCCTTACTTAATGAACCAGGGGACTAGAAACAAATGGTTACGGGTAGAGATTAATATAGTCCAAGAAAAGATTGATAATAAGGAAATAAGAAACAACATGATAGGAAAGAGTTACAAGGAGCAGCACCAAAGACTACTTTTCTGAAGCCCCCTCATCCCCTGGCTGATCAAGAAGTTGTCTGAGAAGATGCAAGGTGCAGCACGTCTGGATCATGGTGCTCCCACAAAGGAAATCCCTTGAAGCTGAGAAGAAGGTGACTCATGGCTCATTCCCTGTCCTGCCACATGCTGTTCTTCCTCAGGAAGGACCTAAGGCTATCCCACTTGGCCACCTGCTTCCATGGAGCTTTTGGGAATTTTTAATCAGATTTGATTTGTTTGAAGTCAACTGAAAGGGTCAGACATTGTTTGGGAGACAGGAGAGACATAGGCACAGAGTGATCAAATGCATCTAATTACCTTGGGAGTGCAGGTAAAAAATGAATGCCCCAAGGAAGAGTTTTTTTAAAAAGATGGTTTTCTTTTATGTGCTCTGTGGTTCTTTGAGTTTCTCAGCCTTGGTTATGTTTCAAGGAGGAAAGAGGGAAAAGAGGACCAGAGATTTTCTCTTCTCCAAAGCCTGGTTTATTGCATGGATGCAGTTCCTTGTTTGCTGAAGGTGTTCCATGAGCATGGCTTTCTTCCATTAAATTTCAGCAATGGCTACACATTTATGGAAAAAGAAGGCACTGCTTTGCCTTTTTTTTTTCTTTTTCTTTCTTTTTTTTTTGGGGGGGGGGGGAGGAGAAAAATGAGTTTCAAACATGGTAATGTTTTGGTGAGCTTTATATATAAAAAAAAGCATATCTGGGTAAGAGTTTTGAGGGTGCAGACATTTATAGGTTCACTTTGCAGTGACTGACATATTCTTTTGTTATATTGTCACTTTCCTAAGAGACTCAAGCTGACTCCTTCTGAGAAAGATACTTTTTCAAAATAGGCAGATATCTGTGTATTAGGAGTAGGTAAAACCAGATAGATTAGAGAATTTCACAGATTAGTGAGACAGAGACATCTTTCTCCACTCTGGAATAATGATTTCAACAACTAGGAGAGACTGTTTTGTTAAGCAAGTGTTCTATTAGTCATGGTCACATTTAGTATTAAGCAAAACTGATCGATGAAATAACTTGTTTATTTGAAAGCACAGATTTGCCATTCTGGAATAAAGTCACCAAAAAATAGCAAAGTTATTGAGGTTAAGTGTAGTATTAAGAAACTTTCTGTACTACTCCAGAATTGCCATGGCTTTCCATGTCAACCCAGACTGGTGTCTACAGCCTCTCTCTGGCTTGGTCCATGCTGGGGACATCACAGAGCTCCTGCCCCTGAACAAGGCTGCGTGATCAGGTTAGCATATCCTTTCCCTTGAGGAATTTTTTGTGTGTGTTTTCTTATGAACAAGCATAATCCTGAGGTCACGTTCTCACCCCTTCTTAGAGCTGCAGTTAGTATTCAATTTTCTGTTGTAAACTTGAGGTAGCAGATACCTGGTTTTAGGTATCAGGCTGTTTTGTTTTTTTTTACTGAGTCTCCTTAAAATATGACAGATAAGTACAGCAATCAATAGGCAGGCAGATCAATCCACTTTGTCCATGAGAGATGAAATGTACAAGATTTATAACATTTTTCTTGTTATAGTCATGACTCTAGATATGACAGTAAACCTAAAAGATGACAGATATGAGCATGGGGGTTTTTTTGTGTGGCACAGCATTCCCATATGCTTTGTGTAAGAGCACAACAGAGGTTAACCAGGCTGCAGTTGAAGTAGTTTCACATTGTTAGTTAGAATGTAAAAAACCAACACTTCTGACTGCTACACACACTTTTATATTTGTGGGCTTTAACAGGTACAGACCTCTGATCCTCTGCATGATAATATGGTATCTGCTTGAGCATTAGGTCTCTTCCTCACTGTGGTTTGGACAAGAAAGTATGGCCAGGTTGGCATTTAATTGGATTTTAAACATACCATTTTGTCACAACAGATGATGTTTTTCCTGAAAATCGGCTAGAGCAGCTTAAACTGTAAAATCTTTGAAAACCATAGACTTTACAAATTATAATATTATAGAATCATATAAAGGATATCTAAAAATGCAGCTCATTACTAAATCCCTACAGAAAACAGAAACTACGGCTGCTGAGTCTTCTTGCGCAGGATAGAGTCATATTGGTGAAATGGTTTTCTGGGATAGGGTATGCTGTGACATGTGTCAGCACATTAGCTGTTGAGTTCCCTGATTGATTGTGACAGCTATCATGTTACTATTGAACACCTCTGAAGGAGATTTTAGGTACGTGCATAAATATTAGGATATTGTGATATAATTCATTAAAATAATCACTCGGCTGATAGCTGATTGATGATGTATTTGAATTATAGGAAAAAATATTCAGGGTAAGTCCTGGCTTGGTATCTGGAGTACTTACCAGTTATTTATTGTAAGTGACTGAATGTCACATTATCAAAATTGTTGGACATACTTTATGTATCTGCTGGAGTGGGTCTCTCAGGACATATAGGCACCAGGAGACCAATGCATATATGCCAAACAGGCTTCAGTTTCAAGCAGATTTTGAGGCTGATGCTCAGCCTAACCAGAACAAAAATGTCTGAGGCCATGCAAAAAATTGACATCCCTGGTCTTTTATGTACATAAGTATTTAAGTGGTTCCTTTCTGAATGATACTTTTAAATGTAGGGGCTTATATTTAGATCACTATTGATGCTAAAACTTTGTTCATGAAAACTAATGGAAAGGGTGAGAATGAATGAGTGGACCTACCTTCCAATCCAAAAATGCTATATTTTCATGATACACAAGCATCAACTGATAGAACTTCAAGAAGTGTACACTAATTAGCAAAATATCTGAATGACAAATACTTATATAACTATAAATACCCCCTGTCCAATGCACTGGCTTGAAGAAGCATTGCTGCATGATGGAATGTGTCAGTGAGTTGAGACCCTGCTTCTTGATTGGACATCATGCATAGATAGATGGGGACAAAGAATACAGTTTTCTTTGTCATGATGGAGTGATTTCAAACCCTTAAGCAGCCTATCATTTTCTTGGTGGAAGCAAAAGCCCAAGAGATAGCTGGTCCTCACCTAAGCTGTGCTGTAAGAGATGCAGCACTACCTGGATACACAGCCCCTTCGCCGCCACCTCACATCACTTATCTTCAGCACAATGCTTGTCCCCAGGCATCTCTGAAGCAGGAACGTGGGCCAACACAACTGTTTGTTAACATCCAGGTGGGGCTAACAACCCCAAATCAGCAGTTACTTGCTAAAATTTAAAATTCCAACTCTCTTTTGCAGGAAGGCAGCCAGGTAAACGCGTACTGTGAAAAGTGAAATAACCATGCTTAGCACAGTGTACCACAGCAACTATTTTGATTTAGCTGTCCTGGCCCTGAAAACACAGGCAGCATCTGGCAGTGCAACAGCCATGCAAATTTCATGAGTGGGGAAACAGCAGATTGACGCACTTCACACTGACACTGGCTTAGTGCATGTTCTCCTTCGAAAAAAAGCCTGGGAGAGGTAGGAAATCCAGATGCAGCACAAAAAAAGAAGGAGCAAGTCTAAGGAGACTGGGAACTGGCATTTTCTGAATGATCTGAAATAAAAAGACCCTGTCACACCTTTTCCAGTGACATACAGCTCATAATTACACACAGTCCACAGGGTACTCTTATGTGGTGTAGCTCCCCTAGTGCTGTAATCGGGGGTGCTCCAGAAGGCACCTGTGCCTGTAGGTCCCTGTGGTCATCTGCTAAGCTCTCCAGATGATTTTGTGATTAATGGTAGTGTGGCAGAGTGATTTACTTAGCCAAACTCATTAGAAAATTCACAACAGCCTGTGGTAACATGGTACTACATAGTTTAGCATACTGTAGATATGGAGCATGACCAGGGAGTATATTAATGTAATTATCTTATTACAGTAATATTTTTCCCTTGTTTACTAATTGGTGGTTAAATTTGTGACAGGTTTATCTAAGAACTCATCATACCCTTCTTAAAAGCTTCAGGTGGCAAAAGAAAGAAACCAGATGCTGTCAGGGCAAAAATGTTCCTTCTATATTACACCTGAATAACTGAGCTGAGGATTGATTGGGCAGCTTGCTCAAGGCCAGATACAAATGCTATGGCTGTGAGCTGTTGTAACAGAGGTCTTGTGCATTCCTGTTCAACTCAGCCACATCCTAGACAGCTGGCAATAGTGTACAAATGTATATGGCAATTCCAAATATCACCCAGGGCAGTGTGTGTGCACAGAAATAGCAACACTATGGACACTGTGGGGATACTGATGAGAAAAGCAGATTTAGAAAAAAGAAAACCTTTTGCTGTTTTATTCTTCATTTTTAGAAGTCAGGGTTTGTTTTCTTTTCTTTTTTTTTTCTTTTTCTTTTTTTCTTTCTTAGATTGTGTTTTCCCTGGAGTACCATCTTTTCATCTTTTCTGTCTGCAACAGAACATTTGGTTTCCAATAGTCCCCAGTATGCAGTTCCATCAATAAATGTTTTTACTCTTGATGACTGAAAAGTGTCCAACAGCAACCCATCGATCCTGTTTGTACATGAAAAACAGGATCAGAAAACTGCTCTTTTCAGGCACAAGTACTTACTATCAAGAGTAAATACTGCTCCTAATTTGGCCTTAAATTTTTGTAGCATATGTGCCCAGTTACAATTCTGGAAAAAATATTGATGTCTATAGATTAGAACCTAATGATCTTGGGGAAATTTAGACAGAAGGCTGATGAGGTTCTTACAGGCTTTATACTTGCACCCAGACCACAGAAGAGGTGTAAAGGGTCAGCAGTTTTTAGCTCTGCTTTCCATTGCTGTCTTTAGTATTCCTGTCAGAAAAATACCATTTAGAACTTCTCTTCTTTTACATGACTCATTTATTTGCCAGCATTTATAGCGATGTAAGTCTTGATACCTGTGAGGGGAGTACAATTTGAAGACTGGTGCAGAACGTACCGTGGTAAGTGATGCTCATGCTTTCCATTACATTGCCTTTAGTTCTGTCAATAAACGTCAATTATGGGGGAAGATAGCACACTTTCCAAAATACACAAAAAGAACTGCATCAATGTTACACACCCTACTGTTCTGTTCAAGCAGAGAAGGATATTGGCAGAAGGGGCTTCTGCCAATGGAAAAACTAAAAAGACTAAGACTTTTTTCTCAGGAAAAGCTGAAATTATGTGCTGCAAAACGTTGGAATGGGTGCTTATTTCTATTTTTACTGTCTCTGAGGCCTTTGTGCATGCTCCAAAACAGTTATAATAATTCTAACTTGAGTTTCAGCATGCCTCACAGAGAAGTCTAATGAAGCTGACTGTTTAAAAAGCTCATCTGGCCTTTAATTAGCTCCACTGCAGAGCTGAGCACACCCTGCCTGAGGAAGGCACAACCATGTACATGTTTGGAGAACATGGCTTCCCACCCTTCAGGCTGCTGGTCTGAGGGCCTACTGTTTACACATGCCCCCATACAGACTTCTTGCTGATGTGGCTGAGATCCCCAGGACAGCATCATGGCATCCCAGGGGTGACTGCACAGTCAGTGGCACTGAGGAGGCAGCACAAGTCCCCTCAGGGTCTTCTCCCATCTCCTCTGACTTGTCAGCTGAACGCTGGGCACATCTTTTGTTTAAAAGTTTCAGGGAACAACTTCCAAAGGTCTTTGGAGTGAAAAAACCAAACACCTGTAGAGGTCTCTCTTCACCTGGTCAGAGAAGATTTATCTCTGCTCTGCTGGTGCACTTGCCTTGGGAACGTGCTCCGGGCTGCTCTGCAGCAAAAGCAAGCACAGTGATAAAGCTTTCAGAAATATCATTTTGCAGGTTGAGTTAATTCATACAGAATCCTTACTACTCAATTTCTTCTGCCATTTTTTGGAGTGATGCATTCTGAACATACAGCATTAATCGTCAGGCAGCTTCATCTAAACCATGTAAGAGCTGGATGCTCTAAGGGGAATTGACAGCTGACATGTACCAAAAGCATTACATACCATGGCCTGAAACTGAGGGAATTATGTGACAAAATTAACTGCTTGCATGCTTCCAGGCAGCAAGAAGCTCAGATTTTAGACAGGAATTAAGAAACACAATTACTGCTCAAAGATTTATGGAAGGTAAGTTTGATCAGGGTTTTATACCTACAACACACCACTTTGCACTATATCACCAGGTATGCATGTAAACTCATTCATCCTGATGGATGTCACAACTTGCTTAACACAACCAATAACACAATGCCTTACAGCAGCAATATCTTTGGGGAAAAGAAAACCTCAACCACCCAGCTTTCTTATTCATTCAGCACTACAGCCATTTAAAAATACATCTTTGTAAAATTGAGTTTAATTAAGCATACAGGTTTTACTTAACAGGGTTTTCTTTCTGTCATAAAGATTTTGAAGACATTTTTATGACCCTAATTTGTTAGATTCGATCTCTAACTTCCTTCCCACCCCAATCTCCCTGTAAAGGCATTAATTTGTCAGAGTCTACCAAACAGAATTTGCAGCAATGCTTCGCTCTGTTGCACGACAAGTATTTTTTTTAAGTAAAAAAGATCTGTTTCTTTAAAAGGCATTCCTGTAGGTGGACGCCTCAAGAACTGAGCTGCGAAACTGAAAGAATTGAATACTTATCAGTCTGTTTTGCTTTCCAAACTGCCAGGTTAGCAAGGATCAGGTGGTAGTGTAATGCTTTATGCATACTTGAAATATCTTTCCAGTAGGGGGATGTAGCATCCCATTTTTTTTATGTGCAAATCTGGTGGAACAATTATTTTCCTGTGTCATGAACACCAAAAATGGATCTATTTCAAAGAAGATCCAAGTAAGAGTAAAAAAACCAAGCAAGCTGATCTGAGGAAATCACAAATCTGAGCAACTGTTACATTGCTTCCCTGTTTGTAATCTGAATAAATGATGGCCATAAACAATTTCCAGTCACTTGTCAGAGGGCTGCCTGGGAAATAACTGGGGCAAGTATTCCTGAATCTATTCAGCGTAAATTACAGATAAAAAGTGAGATTGCATATGGATAATTTAGAAACTATTTGGCCAGTATGTGTCTGGCTGAAAATGGTGCAAGCTGAATCTGGCATTGATCTGAAACATGTTTTTCCCTGCAATGTATGAAGTCAAAAGTAAAGTAAAAACATGAACTATGTCATATATATAAAAATACATAATACTTAACAAATATGAAAAAAAAATTGACAAAGCATTCTGAAGCCTTTGGACCAACAGATAAAATTTCCCTTGTTAAAGTAGTACAGTGCCAGTCCCAGGGTGAAACCTGAGCTCAACAGCCCAGCCACAAAAAAAAAAAAATTCTTTGAATTTTGAAAGACAAATTGAACATTAACACCTACCAGTGACTCTTATCTGGACGTCCACAGCCTACTCCTGTGGACCCAACCTGGATCCCCTCTCTCCAAGAGGTCCGCTACATCTGCACTCTTCAGAAAACCCCAGAAATATTGTGGTGAGGGCACTGTCCTGTCTGCTCCTCTGTTATGATGTCAGAGAAAAAGCCTGACTTGTCTTCTAGGGCTGAGGACAGAAATCTCGTTAATTCGTAAGAGGATCAGCCAGAGCAGCTCAAGAGAGCTGAGAGCTGAGCCAAGGGCTATCCTAGCTCCTCACCTGATGCCTGGGAAGGACCTGAACTTCAGCTGGGATAGCAAATCTCTGTTCACCAACTTTTATTTGACCATTCACAGCTGATGGAAACCAGCAGCATTACATGGAATCACACAGGTTTCAAGATTACAGACCTGCAAAGCTGGCAACTGCCAAGAGAAGGGAGCTTAGGTGCAGCCTTATGAATCCTTTTTCTGTCCACCTGAGCCACAAACCTGGAAAAGAAATAGACTGGGTTAACTGCAGTTCCCAGCCAGAATTCGCTCTTCTTCACACTTCTCTCCATCTGGTTCCTTACCTACCACATTTCCTTCTTTACCCAGAAATTCCTGGCACATAAAAAGATGCTTTTGCAGCATGCAAGTTGGAATCTGTTCTTTTGCTCAAAAGCTGCTTACTGTTCTTGTTGTATGTCAATTGAGGAAGGAAACAGATCTTATTTAATTATAGAAAATTGCATTCAGATACAGAATCATCCCACTAAATTAAGCGGATGGTTAATCCAATTAAGAGATTCTAAATTAAAAAAAAAAAAAAAAGAAACAAGCTGTTGTCAATATTCCAATGTCAATTCTCAACAGAGCTTCAAGTTACCTGATAATACGGTGTGTCTAGTCCTGCTTCCACTGAAGTCAATGGCAGAACTCCCAATGATACCAGGGGGAGTAGAATCCAGTTATTAATCTGCAGGCTGCTGGTTCAGTAAGAGTAAGAGTAATTATGCAGATGGCCATATAAAGAAGTTCAGCTGAAAGTCATTTTTGGTGGAAAAAAAATAGAAAAAGAAAAAGATAAATATGGAAGAGAAATATGGTTGTAACAGAAAAGTACTGAAGGCTTAGATTTCAGAGATAGGAGGAGATAAATCATTAATTAAATATGGTAGAAAAATTGTAACAGAATTACAAAACAGATATCAAGATGTGCATGAAGAACAGGTCTATATGAAATGATACCTTTATTTTGGTATTAAGATTAGATCTTACAGGTTTAATTACATGCTGAGTTTTGCACTGTTGGAAGCAGTAGGGCTGTGAAGAGTATAAATTATTATATTACAGACTTACTCAGATTCATGTTCCTTGAAATACAGAGCTGGGTTCAAAAGAGGGGGAAAAGAAAGAGGGAAATGTATGTAGATCTCAGGGCTGGAGGGGACTATTTTAAATTGCTTGCAGGGAATTTCAAGTTAAATTGGGAAAGAGTTTGTCTCCAGAGGCTGTGAAATCTTTATTAGAGGCAGTCTTTAAGACTAGGTGTAGATAAACCTTTTTCAGGTGCATTGAAAGAAGCAGCAGATCCTGATCTGGGAAGGCAGACTACAGGATCACTTGAAACCTCTTTCAGACATCTTTTCTACAATTCTTTCATTTTTTATTTATTTTTTTTTTCAAAATGATTATTTCCTCTAACCTGCAGGTCACATCATTTTACTCACTGCTGCTGTACAGAACGTAATGACTCCCATTTGGCTTCCAGTTTGGTTTTGAAAGCATTATAAAACAAAGATGCCCTTCATCACATTTATTACAGCAGTGCCTAATGACCAACGAAGAATGGTGCCACAGCACTAAGTGTTATACTCAGTGAGCATTAGAGGATCTGTGCCTCTGAGGCTTTTGGTTTAAAAAGCCTTTGGTAGTTTATTCAAGCAGAGAATCACCCTCATGCCACACAGTCCATGTGATGTCTTTCTGCTCCATTTGGAGAACTCTGTTGAACTTCCTATTTTCTTCTTCTGGAAGTACTTACAATGTAATCAAATTAGTGCTTTTGGTCAGTGATGCAGGTTTGACTCTGTTCCTTGAGCACATCCTCCTGAAACAGAAGTGCCTGTGTTGAGAGGTTGAAAGGGAGAACTGTGAAACATCATGGCCTCAAAGAAAATAAAGTGAAACCCCTACTGGAAGAGAGGAGGTGGAAGCAAAATACTCACAGCAGATCAGTTGGTTTTAACAAATACCAGTAAAACTTTAGGGGGCTTCTGTTGCTTTTAATGGACACCCAGCCAACACTTGGCCAAAGCAGACTGTTCTGATATGGCTTCAGTGATCTCAATGCCTGAACTTGCAGTAATGAAAATGCAGTGATACCTATCCATGCTGAAATCACACCCCTAAATGTACCATGGAGCCTTCTAATGACAAAGATAACAAGCCATCAAAATTGAGTGGCTGAAAATTGTGAAGCTTCTTTTGTTGAAGGTCTTTAAATGGAAGCTGAACAAAAAGGTAGCTGGAATAATGTAGTTACAGATGATCTTGCCTTTGGGCAGATAGACAAAGTAATTGACCACTTGATGTCCTAGCCCGGCTCATTTTTTTCATTTTATAACCTTGCATTTTCACTGGGTAACAAACCTGGCTAATCTGTTTCTTTGGGACTCTTACACTGCTGCAGTGCAATGCCAATGCATCAATCTTCAGAGTCACATCTGAGGACTAGTAATGACTGCTATTAGGTTTGCTTGCAAAATTAATTTCTAGAATGATATTATGCTAAGATTGTTTTGAATGTAGCAAGTCGCCTCCCCTCTTGCTGTCAGGTTTTGTAGATCTGTGGCTGTCCTTTCATCCAGAGAAGCCTTAAAATGGGAAGAGGTATTGGCAGGGATGGCACTTTGTGAATTTATTAGGGGAAACATTTTTCTATTCTGCTGAATTTTGCAGGCTGGTTAGTTGTGTGGACTGCATGCAAAGAATTCCTTGCCTTTCAAATTCTGTGTATCCCTCTCTCCAGAGTACTGACAGAATTTTCCTTGTGGCTTCATTTGGTTTTGTAACAGAAACGGAACTTAAAACTATTGTTAGAGTATGACCATACCAGATTTATCTTTTAGTTACAAAGCACTTGTTCAACTGGATTTTTAACTGCTATTATAATTAACTAAAATATTATTTGGTTGGCAATTTACAAAATGCTTTTTCAAAATAATTTAGAGAAAATATATGAACTCTTTCCTCCTAGACTCTGCTTTCTTTGAGTATAGTGATCCACACATAGACCTTGATATGGCAGTGAATTCCTTCTGACTTCCTTGGGAGAGTTGTGAGTCTAAGAACATCATTACATGATGTCTTTGAAATAAGTCCCAGACAGCATTTGTCTGCATGGGGACCTGCTCTAGGGAATGAGACCCAGAACACTCCTATACATACCTTTGAGAGAGAAAGTATATTCTGTTTGGCCAAATAAGAGTGAATGTATGCTTCATTATGTCTTCTTATTAGACAAGATATTCATTTTATTATATAATTTGATGTAGCCTTGAATAGAGAGAATGTATTCAAGACTTGCTCTTTCCTTGGGCATTTAAAATAACTCTTAATATACAAATTTGAAATTGAAGTTAATATGGTATTTGGGATGTAACAGTCCTTTGTGGCTGAACCTGTCATTATGTCTGATTATTCCACTACATTATGAGCTTACTCAGAGAAGAAGAGAAAAACATCTTTTCTTCCTGACAAGGCAAAGAAGAAAAAGAAAATTATTACATAAAGGATACAGTGGGTCCCATTCTGCCTCTGTTACACTGTATTTGCATCCCTGTTATTCCAGGAATTTCAGTGAGCTTGTTCTGAATTTGCATCTGTGTTACTAAGGGCAGGATTTGGCCCACACTGTAAAAGCTGCATCCAGTTGTTATGGCAACAGAAGTTCTAAAATTGTGGAAGAAAAGAACACCAGGCTGTTGTGATAAATGATGCATTAAAAGTGACTGCTTTCTTACAGTCTCATATTTTAATTAATGCCTTTTTGTGTGGAGTCTGGTTTTATTGATGGATAAAATTATCCAGGATGCTGCTGCAGCAGCTTTAGCATTCCAGTGGACAGATATCACATGAGAGATGACCGGGTTAGTTTTTATAGCAAGATGAGTGAATGGTTAGCTTAAACTTATATGACAAACTTATGTTCTGTGCATTCCCACTGATGTCTGCACCAGCTGTCATGCAGCAGCAGGAATCAACCTAAAGCTAATGCTATCACAGTGACAAGAAGGAAAATACATTTTTAACATCTGAAACATTCCACATTCTGAAACAGGCTTGTAGAGAGAAAAAATGTTTCTCCTTTACTCCTTTACTTGTTTCTTTCAACATCCTTGCATGGAATTATAACACGTACAACGCTTCCTGATGTTCTCTCTGGTCTGTGAGGGGCTGAACTTTGAGGTCTATAAATCTATCCCAACCAGCCCTCTGAGTTTACAAATCATCAGGTTGGATTTGCTTGATTAGCTACACCATCCCCGCCCTGACAAATTAGCCTGCTGGTGGTCACGTCCTCGGGAGGAAAGACTTGACTTACATCCCCCTGGAGAGTTAAGGGTGGCACTGACTAAGAAGCGAGTACAGAAAGGAAACATCTGGAAGTTAAGGCACCAGTGAAATAAATGTGAATCCAAGTTTTAATGATACAGCTTTTTCTTATGTATATAAAATGGAATCCATTCCCATTCCAGCTTACAGGCATCTAAGTTCAGATGTCTAGCATAGCCAGTGGTGACCAACACAATAGTGTGGAATTTTTTGACCTAAATGTATCACCTGCTGCAATATGAGATATTTGGGGGTATCAAAGACATCCAAGACTTCTGGGAGGTTCAACCGGTTCAACCATCTTTGAAGTAATTGCTGAAAATACCTAATAGGGCACCAATATTTAGGCAACTGAATCTTCCCATTATCTAAACTGGATGATTACATAGCTTAGATATTCAGCTGATACCAGAGTTAGTCTTTTTTTTTTTTTTTTTTAAGCTTTATTAATCTGTTGTCCATTGACTGTAACATGAGCTTAAACACCAACTAACTAGTGGGTACTTCAAAGTGTAGACATCTTCTTGTCAAAAAACTGGCACTGAAATTTGTACTTGGCTATTGTTTTCCAACCATAACCCTAATGTCAATTGAAACAAGAGAAGGCAAAAGGTTTGGGTTTTTTCTTTTGAGTACAGGCATTTCCCATGAGCTCAAATGAAAAAAAAAAATTCTACTGATTTCACTGGAGGGAGTGGAATGCATGTTATTTAGAAATATAGACCAATAATAATAATGTTGGGGTGTCTGTGGTTCTTAGTCTTCATAGATTTGTTTTGTTTGAACTGTCAAAACATAAAGTATTTAATGTTTTCCATTGTCATTGTAGAGAGAGAAAGAGACCTCCACAAGGTCTCTTTGACATTAATTAACAAGTGCTCCTCACTCAAGAGACATTGCTTATGTCCAGAATACTTTCTAGGTGACCAGAGTTAGGTGAGATCAATTGCCCAGAATGACTGCAAATAACCAGTACTACAGTTACTTGGGTGTCCCAATAACACCAGTCTGTAGGTAAGCAGGAGCCAAAGAGATCAGCTCCATGCTTATGCCTGGAGAAACAACTTAAAATATTGACAGGAAATTCTATTGAGAGTTTTTATCACAGATATATAAATTTGGAAGTTAATTGATAAATTAAGTTTCCGGATAAAATCACTGTTGTGGCTCTGATACACACTGATGATTAGAAAAGGGAGATTAATCTTCTTTGTGGCTGTATTATGTTCATTGGTGGTGTCCTGCAGTGAGCTTGATCAGCAAATTTCAGGAAACATATAATCAACCAGAAAAAAATAGTCCCCAAGACTCAAATTCTGCAGGACACTTGAGCATACAGATAGGTTTTTCGTGGATTTTCTCCTGTGCTAATCAGAGTCTAGGTTGCTACAAACTATAATTTGTAGTGTGACCCATAATGTTGCTCTATTTTTCAGTTGCTCTACTTACCCCATTCCCTGGAGGTCATGACAAAACATTGCTGAGATAAAAGGAAAGTCGAGTTTTGTTTTGGAAGCCAGAATTTGCACATCCCTCAAAAGACTATCTTACTTGCAGCCAAACTCTGGAGCTTCATGGGTGGAACCCTGCCTGTGTCCTTTCTCTCTGCCACAAATTACTGCCCTGCTGGGGGAACAGCACAATCCAGCATGTCCCAAGTCCTCAGATTCTTTATTTCCCAGGTGCAGTTACCAGAAAGTAGCCTGCACACCACATCCTGACATCTGTGGCATATAGTGGTCTATGAGCTGAGCCCAACTGGGGTAAAATAGCCAGGAAAACCAGAGCAGCTCAAGCGGGAATGTGAGTGTGACCAGCACCTGGGAGTGGAATGCCAAAAACATGTTGCTAGTACATCAGCCAATGCCTTTGAGTAAAATTGTCTTATCTGAGTATTTTGGTTTTGTTTGTTTTGTTTTATTCTTTCCTTTTCCTGCGAAAATTTGTGCAAGCACATATCTTCAGCAAAATAACTCATATTTTAGAAGGCAACAAAAATGAAAACTACATTCCAGAGAAAATAATAATGTCTAGGGGGCTCACATAGGATTATAATTTTTAGCTCCTAAACAGTGACAGTACTTTCTGTGCTGTAGGACAGTGAAGGTAAAATGTAAGTCCTGCTTGGATTAAATTGCTGGGAATAAAACACATAAATCCACAGCTTTAATGAAAAGAAAAAGCAGAAGTGGTTGGAGTCAGAAAAACAGAGTGCCTTTTCATTTATTTTGTTCAAAATATAGGATGTAGATTGAAGAAGTTAAACCTCTCAGGAAGCTAGTGCTGGCCTTTACTTCACTAAATCTGCTTTCAGATTTTCAGAGCGGGAGATGGTTTAGCTTATTTTTAACCCATGGAACTCCAAAATAGCATGGAATTAAACAAACCCCAGAAAGTGTACATAATGCAGTATAACCAACTCCTCACCTTCCTCCTGTCCTCACACTCAATTGCACACACTGATAAAATCTGAGGCAGCATATTTACCATCTGATGTGTTACTGGGAAGCTGCAGGTGCAGCTCAAGAGAGGAGAGAGAGAAAAATGAGAAAGGCTGGACTCACCTAAACCAGCAACCTGTGAGACCCTCAGCATCAGCAGTTTATATGAAGTTTTGCTTTTCAAGGAGATTTTCTCTGAAGGCCGCAAGGAATCCAGGTAGTCTGGAGTAGTTAGAAAAGTCATGATCACTTCTCCTCTGGCAAAGAGTCAGAAGAGAAAGAGGGACTTTGAAGAGAGAGTGGACATGAACCTTTCTTCTGTTCTCTCCATAAGGACAGGGCAGTGTGAAATACTGTCCTGGCACAGAATGAGTATCTGAGGTAGTGTATATCCATCCCTGTTTGGAGCAGTGACAACTTCATTCCTCAAATTGTGTAGAAAAGAATAAAAAGAATATACATTACTTGCTTTTATGTTTGCAGAGTTGTTAAAAATTCATGGCCCCATTCTCCAAGAAATTCATCAGGCCTGAACTGAATGAACTGAAAAGTGTGTTTTATGTTCTGCATGTATTTCTGGAAGGAAATTGGAAAGTGGTCATAAGTCATGAAATAAAACTAACTTTGGTGTGACCAGCATATTACAATGCTGCATGTAATTTCGTGGAAATGTATGCAAAGAGTAAGCAAAAAAAAAGAGCCTTTTAAAAGCCCTTGCTGTTCCCTAGGGGATATTTTCAACAAAGTTCAGGCTTAGCTAGCCTGTTGCTTCACATGTTGGGTCAGAGCCACAGACCAGACCTGGAGGGTTGAGGAAAAGAGGTGGGCTACACTTACTTTTCACTTGTGGTCTGTGAAAAAGCACAAATAGGAAACGAAGCTAGATTACTGGTTCCTCTAAGGATGTCCACTTACACCTGCTGATGGATTTTATGTCTCCAAACTGAAAATGCTTGAGTACAAACAAAGTAAAATTATGACAGGGGCTTCCTCCTACTTTCTGAGAAACTGCATGGTGATAGAGGAATCAAGCAATTGACAGCACAAGAAAAGATACTTTCCATAAGGATCTAGACTATGATCATTTAGCAAAGTTAATAACTGAAACCATTAAAGTACATAAAAGCAGACAATGAAATATATTAAATGTGCTATTTCAAACTCAATTTAAACTTCAAGATGACATAATGGGACCAAATATCTTGCTGCCAAAACTAGAAAAAAAAATCAAATGTTACTAAAATTACTGTAAAATTATATATTTTGCTAAGTTATATTTTCCTCAGTAAATTTTGGTCAATGAAAATATTATGAATATTATATATTAATAATGTCAAATTACATAAAAGCCTTAGATTGATACTTCTGAAAATTAACAAGTACTAAGATGATACTTTCATTTGTTTCAATATAAAGATTTAATAAAACAATTTAATTCATTTTACTGTTTGTTAATTACCAGTAACGTAATAAACACAAAGTTGTCTAGAATTTGAATACTCCTTTTGGAATTGGCTTTTGGCTGTATTTTATTAATACACTATGTTTTTCTGATTGTGTTCTTTTCATTTATAGTAGAGGGAAGCTACTTCAGAGTAATATTTTCTGTAAATTTCCTTTAATTGTCTTTTTATTCCATACTAATAACCTCTTCTTACTAGTTTTTTAAATCCACCTAATGGCTCATTCACTAATCTGAAAGGATACCCTATTCCAACCTTCTCTGATCGTCTGAAAAGATGTCTTAAGACTTGGCTTCACCTAGAGGAAAATGAAGTTTTGGAGCAATCATGACTGACTCTTCTTCACCCACAACTCATGTTTCTGAAAGATCCTGTTCACATGCTGTTTGATCCCACATATGAAGATAGAAAAATCACCCACCTGATAGATGACATGTATCTTCACTTCTTGAAGAAAGAACAGAGCATTTCTGGGAGCAGTGGCATAGACACTGGTGGCCTGGAAAATTAAAAATTATTAAATTTATTAAAATTATTAAAATTAAAATTATCAATTCTCTTAGGAAAAGTTTAGAGACTCACTGAATAACGTGTTGTTTACCAGGAGATAGGCCTTCATCTGTAAGTTTTCTTTTCTAAAGATTTACTTGTATGTTTAAGAAAGCTTTGAGGACAATGTTGTAGTGTCAGGGGCATTTCCCCAGGCATTTCCACCACAAAGGTCCATCTGCCTGTAGCATAACTGCAGTCTGAAATCTGCATCCCCTTGTCTCTGCAAGGGGACACCTGCATCACAGGTCTCTGCTTTCTCTCCCATGATTTTATCATTCACATATGTCAGAGACTGACTATTGTATCCATCATCTCATGCCAGCAAGTTCAGTGATCAAGTTTTTTTCATTTCATTTATTCTGAGGCATAGTTAGAGAGTACCATCCAAGATTTACGGTTTTGTGCTATGTCCTTCAGACCTGATGGAAGACATTATCCTACTTCAGGCCGTGAATCTGACAAAAAGGATGAAATAGACAGGGAGAAAATGCTGTTAGGTGGACTGGTAGAGGAGACTGCAGGCAGATATCCTCAGTACTTCATAGGAAAAATATTTGCTCCTTTATGTTTTGCATCGCAACTCTCAGAAAGCGGAAGGAAAGTGATGGAAAGAGTGGCAATAAGATGTGTCTGGAAGTGAGGAAAGGCAAGAAGGGAGAAATGATGTAAAGAAGCTCTGAAATTGACATCACCAGCACCAGTTCAGCTGGATACCATGACAAGGAGCTTCCCCACAGTCACCCCAGCTGTCCCTGCCTGTATTTTGCCCACGCACCAGCTGGGAGCCAGGCTCCCCCTGCCCTATCCTTCCCATCTGTCGCTTCTGCCTTGGGAGGAGGGATGGGCTCTCCTTCAAACCTGCCACCAGAACTCCTTTTGTTACTTTTAGTCTTTTTCAGGAGAAAAAGTGGGGTGCTAAGAAGGAATTCTCTGTTTTGAGAGGAGCTGGTCCCTGTGTTCCCAGGGAAAGTTCTGGTCCCAAGGAGAGCCCCAACACCACCACTCGTGTTGTGGGAAGCCAAAACCTCTGGGCAGCTTTATGGAGAAGGCCCTCTGAGGAGACCCAAATTGTGTTCCTTCTCCTGTTGCCATGGGGATGGAAAATGCTCCTCTGCAGAAATGGCAGCACATCAGGGATCAGAGAGGAAGTTCTGAGGCTGCTCCTTTTTCCCAGACACAGCACATGCTCCTCTAAAAGGAAATTAAAATTTTGTTTTCTGCATATATCTGAAACACTAGGCAAAAACATTCTGAGAACTGTATGTTTCTCCTCCTGGATATTCATCCTGCTAATCAATAAATTCTACAGCTGATGATATATGGCACACTGTAGTATCAGAGTTGCACTGCTTTGTTGATGTATTGATGCAATACATTATGGAGGCAATATCCTGCAGTGATAGATTGATTTAAATCAGGGTTGTAACCAGCAGCAGCATTATGGAATAGTCCTGTCTACCTTTTTTTCTTTCTTTTTTATGTCCACCAGATGAAAAGAAAATGTTTCGGTTGATGCATTATGGCATTGCCAGTCTCCTCAAAAAAGAGAACATCCTCATTTTTTCAGGAGCTGCACTTGGACCAGCGTCCCCTTTCATCAGATGCACTGAAGATCATACAATGATAGAATCATAGAATCATTAAGTTTGGAAAAGACCTTTCATATCATTGAATCCAACTGCTGACCCAACACTACCATGCCAACTAAACCACGTCCTGAAGTGACACATCTACATGTTTTTTAACAGCTCCAGGGATGGTGACTCCACCACTCCCCTGGGCAGCCTGTTCCAATTCTTGACCACTTAGTAAAGAATTTTTTCCCTAATGTCCAACCTGAACCTGCACAACTGGAAGCCATTTACTCTCATTCTATCACTTGTTTCTTGGAGAAGAGACCAACACCCACCTCACTGCAACCTTCTTTTTGGTAGTTGTAGAGATAAGGTCTTCCCTCCCTCAGTCTCCTCTTCTCCAGGTTAAACACACCCAGTACCCTTGGACACTCCTCATAAGACTTGTGGTCTGGACCCTTAACCAGCTTCATTGCCCTTTTTTGGACACTCTCCAGCACCTCAGTGTTGGATTCTCTCCCAAGTGAGGGCAACCCAAGGGTGCAGAGGCGCTCTGACCACCATCTGCTTCAGCGTTGGAGGGACCAGGTAGCATTTGCAGCCTGGTTACTGGGAGGCTGCCAAAATCTTTGAATCACAGGAGGCTGCCTGACCCACCCTGTTGTATCACCACAGTCTGTGCCTACTTGCTCCTTCCTCTCCCCAGCAGTGATGAGCAGTGTTTGTTTTCAAGTGGTTTTGCTTTGCCGCTTTCCCAGTGAGCTCAGCACATCCCAACCACCACAGTATATCCGGCAACGAGACTACATTAAGAAAACCTCCTAAGGAAGCCAGTGTACCACAGGGTTGAAATTAGACAACATATTGTACAGCACAGCCTCAGACATTCAGATCAACATTTTTCCTTGAGGTCCCATGGGCACATCCAAGTTTGAGCAGTGAAGAGGACAAACAGCTGCAATCCTCGGGGGCCGGTGGGCACACTGCTGTCACTGGCTACAGAAGTGTAAGTCAGTGACTTTGGCACACCTTGAGGAAAAAAGTCTGCTGCCCAAACAAAATATGATTTCTCATCAGGGGGAGCAGTGGCCTGGAGGAAGAGCAGGATCTGACTGCAGAGTACCACAAGGAGATTTGCAGAGAAAAATTCACTGTTCAGGTATTTTCTATATATATTTCTGTATTTTGTGTCTGGGTTTTTTGTTTTTTTTTTTCCTAACTATTGGCACAGATGTGCTGGGGTGCTCTGATGTAGAGTATTTCCTGCTAAAAGATTCTAACAACTTCCTTTTTTTTGAGAAAATAGCAATGAGGAGCATGGAATAGCTGTTCAAAGCTTATCAAAAATACAAAGATTTATTATTACAAATTACTAGACAATGCATAAATCCAAGTCCTCAGTGTGACGCCTAATACAGTGATTGCTTTGGAGCAGATGGAGAACTGAGAAGACACACAAAGCTAAAGGGGTCACCTGGCATCCTTCCTAGGGATAGCATAACCAAACATTGTTGGATTAGGCACTTATAGCTTGTCAGGGAGCCTTACAGGATGCATCAATGACATTAATGAACCCCCCTTCTCAAAAAGCCCATCTTACAGAAGAAATACTTAAGAAAGAGGATCTGTTAGAAATCTTGTTTTTTGAGTGAGACAAAGACAAAAATCAGTCTGTGGTCATATTCTGGTTCCTGCAACTACTGCTGCTCTCAGTTTCCAGAGGAAGACAAATAATTCATGTGATTCTAGGCTGAGGGGTTTCTACACCAAACAAAGAGAAAGAGTTCATATTCCAATTTTTCCATAGACTGAAAGTGGTTTGATGAACAGAATGCCCCTGTGGAGGGTGATAAAAAGATTCGTAGTAAACTGGATTGCTAAAGAATTGTAGAAAACAGAGAAAAGGAGACTAACTAGAGGCTATTAAACACCTGAAATTTTCTTCAGTGAAAAGTGGTTTAGCATCCAGTTACCAAGCAGGGAACCACTTACTGTACTGTTCACTTATTGGAAATTTTCAGACTATCTAAAAAATTCTGATGCATATGTCACTATTTGTGTCTATTTCTGGCTATGTTGCTGTGCAATTAAACTAGAACTCTTTCTGCGGCTCATCTGAAGGATAGGGTAGCAATAAGTTAACTATACAGTACTTATTTCTATGAGGACATCAACACTTGCAAAATATTTCTTTTCTGGAGTATCAAAATATAATTTGATGTTAGTTATCATCTCAAATGAGACAAAGGTTAACAGCAAGAAATGGATTTGTGGCTCAGTTTTCATCTTATCACCTTAACAGAGACAAAATCTGCCACAAGATAGTGTATACCCTTTGCAGTATGTCTTGATAAATGTTTCATGTTGATTAGTTACTTGGGCAGCTGGCCAGTGCTCTCTGCTAATTGTAGTAGACAGAACATTTATTTTGTGATAACTTTGAAGAAATCTCTCTAACTTAAGATAGAAGATGCTAAATGAGAGTAGGTCTGACTTGTTATTTTGAAAGAAGAGTAAGAAAAAGAGGAAGCGGTATGGAAGCTTCAGCTTCAACAGACAAGTATATTCCAGTACATTTTACTTTAGTTTCTTCAGACTTCCAAACTGGAGATCAGGGAAATAATTTTTTACTTTTCTGAATGTTTCCATTCCAGGGAATAGTCCTTATTGGCAGAGCACAGAAAAGAAGCATTGCTGCCAATATGTGCTGAAAACGATTTTTACCCAGACAAGAAATCATTGAAAGGTTTCATTTTATTCAGAAAAACTACTGAAGGTACAGTTTTTCTTGCTATATTTGTGTGAAATAAAGGTTTTTGGTTGTACACTGTGGCTTGTTTTGAAGTATAGCTCTCTGTAGCTCTATGTAGTATGATTATTTTTTCCCACAGTAAATTCTACTTAAAGTGGAGCAAACTTAAGTCTTCAGTTGTTAGAATTAAAGATTCTTCTTCATTTGAGAATTTTCTTGGAGTCTTGCTTTCTCTGATCAAAAACTTGACGGTGGGGTGACCAAGTTAAACGTTGATACAGAGAAATCTTCCCACATCCTTCACTAAGTGAATTCTGAACTGTGGTGGTGAAGAGCAGCATATTCTGCCAAAGAAGCAGAAGGTTGCTCACCAAGGAGAATTTTTGCCTTTGCTATGGCTGCTTCCACCCAGATAATCATCTAAAGGAGGCTGTAAGACAAATCTCATTACATCTCATTCACTGACAGCCATAACGGCTTGTATATACCATTAAGCAGTTTGTCACACATCACAGCATGCACTGAAAATATTGTGATAGATGCAGCTTCTACTGTATATGGAGCTGTCAGAAAATGGGAGATGTAAGGACTGTGCCTTCAAAATACAAAAGTTGCCTGGCCTATTTCATCTAGCATGTTACTTCCCAGTTGAAAAGCAATGCAATTCCTATGAAACATTTCAGTATTCTTCCCCTCCTCTGCTTTTCTCTTACCTTAAGAAGGAAATCTAGCTCAAATAATTCATCTCATTTTGTAAGACAAAAATGTCACCTGTACACAAGTGGCCTTCAGAAAGTCATGGTTTCAGCAATGAACGGGAGTGTAAAGAGTGTAAAGAACGGGACTGTGTAAAAGAAAGCTTGTTGAGGGGTTTGTTGTTGTAGAAGAGGAGCCTATAGACTGCAAGGAATGACCCAGATTCAGAACAGCAGTCCTCAGTTGGACCTCGGAGAATGACGTAGTCCATCTTTATCCCAAGGCAGGATCAAGTACATGTACATTGTTTCTGATGAGCATTCATCTAACCTACAAAAATAGAAACTTCACTGTCTCCTCAGAAAACCTGTTCTGCTTCTTTGCTGTCAATGTCATTAGACAGCTTTCTAGCATATCTAACTCATATTTTTCCCACTGCAAATAAGGCTTCATACTTCTAATCCTATCTGTAACATGTACAGACAGAATATTCTCCTCCTGTTTTTGCAGTCCTTTAAAAATACTTACACTGCTCCTCTGACTCCTCTCATCTGCAGGCTTAAAGATTCTGTAACTCCTAGACTCTTTCTGTTTGATCTGTATTACTCTCTAAGAATATGGAAACTGGATAACTTAAAGTGTTTCCCAACAGAAAGTAGAGCAGATAGATATCAGCTGCTCAAAGCCAGGGAAGGAGAGGCAGGAGCTGGGCCATGGCCTCAGTCACAAGCAGAGGAAGCAGACTGAGTTGGGGGAACACTAATAAGGGTCAGGTCTACTGATTCTGCTTTTTCTGTTATCTTTTGGTTAGCAACAGGATAGGATGACAAAAGGCTTATTAATATAAAAAATAGCATACTTTTGCCAAAGGCTGATTTTCAGAGAGCACTATTGGAGAAAGAAGTGTTCCTATTTCCCTTAGAATATGAAAACTATTTGACTTAAACTGAAAATCTTCAGGTTAGTTTCTGAAATGCAATGATTTTACATATGCCTCCACACAATCATTTAGGAGCTCATCTCCTCTCCTATTTCCCTCCAGAACAAAATGCCCATAGATGACTAATGTGACATGGAAATCACATTAAACAGGAGTCAGATTTTGGAGATCATTATTATTTAGGAAACACAAACCCGTTTAGCCAAATGGACTGATGTTCCTGTTGGACTACTCAAGTGAATATGATTTTATACATGACAGGCTTCCTCAGACCAAAGTTTGTGAGCATGAGATTTGGAAAGACATGCACTCTGACTATATTTCTTCACATTTTTCTTCCAGACTGATATGCCAGTCCTAGACTGTCCTACCCTGCTAAATACTTACAGCCATATGCAATGTGCTTCCTTTCTTTTTAGCAAATAAATCAGTTCACACAGCTGTGGCTCAAGGCCTCAAGTATCTCCTCATTCCTTCTCAGGTATTCCTCATTTGCTTTCCTTTGTGTGTTTTTCTCTGAGGAAGTGAGAGGCCCAATTTATGTGGAATAAAATCAGCTCTTGATCTTCAGAAGCCACAAAACAAGTCTTAATCTTAACCAGAAGGCTAATGCCTTGAACCTGAATTTGGCAGGAATATCAGTATGCTCATCTACCACTTACATGTTGACATTCTCAAACTTTCTACAAATGCCTTATTCATTAATTCAGAGGAAAGCTGGTCTTGTGCTGAAATTATCCTTCATGAACTTCCTCAGAAAAAAAGTCAATGATTCACTGCTGTGCTCTGAACTGTGGTTATCCAGTGACTAAAAGACACTTTGTAACTACTGGTCCCCCAAAATGTTAGTTTTTGAATTTTGAATACATTTTTAAAATTTTTTGCCATGATTTTCTACTGAAAGTCCCTAAATCAAATAAATTTTCTTGTCATTCTTTGTGTCTTTAAGTTAACAAAGACACTGAAAAATAGCATAGCATTCAGAGGTAAGTTTCAAGAATGAATCAAAATCTGTTTGAATGATGTTCAGGGAGACACTAAAAAGGAGGCTATAAGGAAACTTAATCACCTGCTGTAAAGGTATATGCTGGAACTTTTGTAAAAGACATACTGAGAAACAAAGAAATGTCAGAGTTGGTGGAGTTCAAATGGATGTGATTCGATAGGTAGGGTACAGTTATCATAAAACGAATAGTCAAGAGATATAGATACATTCTCAGTCTTTTGGGGGCACTTTCTGATTCCAGCACAGGTTCCCAGGCTCTGTGTGGGACCTGTGACGTCCTAACTGCTGAGAAATGAAGGACTTTAGGTTTGGTGTCCTGTAATTGTTCTCTTCCACTCTTTCCTTTTGATGCATTGGGCTTCATTTTTTTCCTGGCTTGAATCAGTCAGTAAAACTGTAAGCAGTGAAAATAACTAAATTTTCAAGTCTGGAGTGGTAACACTTTTGGATATTCATTCTTGCAGAGAATATTGTTCTATCAGTGTCCATTTCACTCCAAGATTTATGAGATTTGATAGTGAAGATGATTTATGAGGAAAGCTATTCCCACAGTGAAACCAATTTGTCTTAAATGCTCACCAGAGTTATGAATGATTATGATAAACAGTAGAAGATGATGTATTTTAGACTTCTTCTAAGTCATAAGCAGAAGATAGGCAAGTGATGTATGATTGTCAGAGGAAACATGGATTTGTGTGCAAAGCATTGCATTGTAGCTAACAAGAATGTGAGACAGGAATAAGACAGACACCGGGGTGATAGAAGGAGAGGAGAGGTTCCTTCAGGAACTGCAGAAATTCCCCTGCAGTCTATGAAGCACCACACAGAAGCACTTATCCACACCTCAGCCTGTGGAGGACCCCATGCTGGAGAAGGTGGATGAGCTCTTTATCTCAACCCTGTCCTCTTGAAGACAGGATGGAGACAGCAGCTGCGTGGACATCCAGCAGCCAAGGTTAACCCAACACATTCAGCATGCACTTTCAAGTTCTGCCTCTGGATAAGTTTTACTGTAGAGCACTGCAACACGTGTAATTTCCACAGGCATAGTGAAAATAATTGTAATGATCAGTTCTTTCTCTATCTACATGTTCTTGTTAGTTCAGCGTGGTAAGCCAAATCACAGCTAAAAAAACTTTAGAAAAAAGATTAGTAGAATCAATTTGTCCTTGCACTAAATCTCTAAATTTTAGCCAACTTCCCAGTTCCCTCGTGTTGGTTTCTGTGTTTAATTATGAACATTTGATACATTTCTTATTATGGAAAGCACTTGTGACTTTTACCTTAGACACTAATATGTTGAGTTTGATAGCAGCAAAAAGAAAAAAAATCCAAACACTGACATTCTTAACATCAATAACCCAATAGTTTAACAAAAATGTTATATATTCTAATTTGAATTGATTGTCTAAATGGGTTTATTACAGGATCCTATTTAAATCAAGCCCATTGTTGCACAGTGACCCAGATAAATGATTTTGCTGTTCTATTTGTGAATTTGGTTAGTTAAACTATAAATGTATAATAAAATGGAGAAAGAAGGAGTCCAAGGATTTTGATGAATCTTTACAATTAAGAGGAAACAGGTCTCTCAGTTAGCTAATTGATGGTCTGCATCAAAAGAAGCATAAAAAAAATGTTGGGATGCATAAAAAGAAGCATCAAAAGCTGGTCAAGGAAGGTGCTCTTGTGAGACCCCACATGGAGTACTGTGTCTAGTTCTGGAGTTCCCAGTATGAGAAGGACATTGAGCTCCTGGGACATTTCCAGAGGAGAGCCACTAAAATGATCAGAGGGCTGGAGCACTGCCCCTATGAAGACAGGCCAAGGAAACTGGGATTATACATCCTAGAGAAGAGGAGGCTTCAAGGTGACCTTATAGCAACCTTCCAATATCTGAAGAGGGCCTACAAGAAAGCTGGGGTAGGACTTTTTACATGGGTGTGTAGCTAGAGGACAAGGGGAAATGTTTTAAAATTTGAAGAGGGGAAATTTAGTTAAACATTAGGAAAAAATTGCTTCCTGTGAGTGTGGTGAGATGCTGGAATAGGCTGCCCAAGGAAATTGTGGTTGGCCCATCCCTGGAAGTGTTCAGGGCCAGGTTAGATGGAGTCTTGAGCAAACTGGTCTAGTGAGAGGTGTCCCTGACCATGCAGGAGGGTTGGAACTAGATTATCTCTAAGGTTTCTTCCAATACAAACTATGCTGTGATTCTGTGATTCTAATACCACCAGGTGAATTCAATTTAGACTTAAGTATACCCTTGTCTTACTGAAAAATTCATAGAATCATAGAATCATAGAATTGGCTGGGTTGGAAGGGACCGCAGAGATCATCAAGTCCAGCCCTTGATCCACTACCGCTGTGGTTACCAGACCATGGCACTGAGTGCCAAATCCAGTCTCTTTTTAAATATCTCCAGGGACGGAGAATCCACTACTTCCCTGGGCAGCCCATTCCAATGTCTGATCACCTTCTCTGTAAAGAATTTTTTCCTAATATCTAACCTAAACCTCCCCTGGCAGAGCTTAATTCCATGCCCTCTTGTCTTACTGATAGCCTGGGAGAAGAGCCCAACCCCCCCCTGGCTCCAGCCTCCTTTCAGGGAGTTGTAGAGAGCGATGAGGTCTCCCCTGAGCCTCCTCTTCTCCAGGCTGAACACCCCCAGCTCCCTCAGCCTCTCCTCACAGGACTTGTGCTGGAGTCCCTTCACCAGCCTGGTTGCCCTCCTTTGGACCTGCTCCAGGACCTCAATCTCCTTCCTGAACTGAGGGGCCCAGAACTGGACACAGGACTCGAGCTGTGGCCTCACCAGGGCTGAGTACAGGGGCAGAATCCCTTCCCTGGACCTGCTGGCCACGCTGTTCCTGATCCAGGCCAGGATGCCATTGGCCTTCTTGGCCACCTGGGCACACTGCTGGCTCCTGTTCAGCTTCCTGTCAATCCAGACTCCCAGGTCCCTCTCTGCCTGGCTGCTCTCAGCCACTCTGTGCCCAGCCTGGAGCTCCCCATGGGGTTGTTGTGGCCAAAGTGCAGGACCCGGCACTTGGCCGTGTTGAACCTCATCCCATTGGAATCAGCCCAACTCTCCAGTCTGTCCAGGTCCCTCTGGAGAGCCCTCCTGCCTTTCAGGACACCCTGAACAATCAGGGTGTCATTCCTGACACCCTGAATGGGGTCTGGAATTAATTTTGCAGTGACATGGGAAAGTAGGTAAATGTAAGGATTGTTGAAATGTTGAGATTGTTTTATTAAAAGTTAAAATAAATATTTCAAACATTTTAATGATTTTTTATTTTTATTTTTTCTTTATTGAAATGCATGCTGATATTTCCCACACACTCTTCAGTAAGGTCTGTCACCAGGGAAGGAAGGACAAAACTACTGTCAGGGCAGAGTGCCTGCTCAGTGCTCAGTATATGACCCTGAGCCCAGGAGGAGGAGGTGGATAAAGGACCGCAGAACCTGGAGAGGTGAGGCTCATGGCACAATAATATCTGATGATAATGTCAGGATCCACAGAATTTATATGCTTCTGGATTAGTACACAGGGCAAATAGCCTGCCTGCAGGAATCAGAGAGTAAATTTATATAGTGGAGAAGTCATGTGGTGAGTTTTTTGTGGAAGATACAGAGGACAAAAGAAGATGGAAATTGTATGGGCTAAGCCGCAGGGCTGCAGCAATCTAACCACTCTTCACATGAATAAACCACTCCTTTCAATAAGTTTATTTTATAAAAGCTGGGAAATTCCCATGCAAGGGAAGAAGCTAGTGGGAGGGAGATGGGTACGTCAGGCAGGCAAGACAGTTATCCCCAGCACATCACTACTGTGGTCCTCAGATAATAAAAAGAAAGGTTCTTCTGTTTCTTGTCACAGTGCCTTGTTCTTTCCTCAGAAACTTGTTCTCAGGCATCTTGTACAGATGTTAAATACTGGTTGGAGCTTCAATGCTTCTGAAAGTACAAAGCCCCATGTATTAAATTTGGTGGCTTAAGATACTGTCAGAGAAACACCAGCAAAAACACCAACACTTAAGATCATAGGCTTTGAAATAAAGAGTATTATAGCCTTCTTAAAACCATCCTTGTACAAAATAGTCTAAAAAAAATGTGTACAAAATTCTCTGTTCACTGGATTTTATGACAAATTCCTCTGATAGTCCTTGCACCAGACTGCAACAGCTCCACTCTTTACAAAAACATCACTTGCTGGGAGGGCATGTGAAAACTAAAGGCATTCAATGGAAGGTCTCCAGCAACCTTAGAACAACAAAGTTTTTGTCTGCTTTAGACCACATTAGACAGTTTTCTTTATCTTGTTTCCATTTACATCAGGGACACACTAGCTTAAAGAGTGACCTACTTTCCCTGTAATATTTGCTTTGCTTTTAATTATAGCAACCACAGTGTGCTGATCACTAGCATAGTCCCCAGAATGTTGACTTTTTTCCTTAATGTTACTGTTATATAGATTACATGGACTCTTTACCATCCTGTTGCCCTCTATTTATCCAGCTAAAGATGTTGCCTTTGCTGCAGACGAGCAGGGGAGCATTGTGTATGGGATCTTTGAAGATTTCTCAAGAGTCTGCTGAGCAGCAATAATTATGCATAGACTCCTTCAGGGGACAGGTAGGGTTGTATACTGCTTCTAAACACCCTCTTCCCTTTTTCTGTGCAGCCTTTTTAACAAAGTGTATAACATAGGTAGAGCAGCCTAGAAACCATCAAATGGTTGTCACATCCCTCAGCCTACGTATCAGGGAACAATATTTTACCTTTTTTAGAGAGGTGCACTCGGAAGTTTTTACTTGTGAAGTTATTTTATGTCTTTTTATTAACTAGCTCATTAACTCTATTCTGTCTTTATTCTGTCTTATTGATTCATTTAACCTGAAGACTAGCATAGGGTAATTACCTTATTATACATCTGCAGACCAATTTGTATATGGCCAAAGAGATTAGGAGGGTGAACCAAGCTGAGCATAGTAAAACATGGTATGTAACAACAAAGAAAATATTAATACTCTTCTGCTTCATTATTTGACAAAAAAATTCCAGTTTTCAGAAGAGCGATGAATATTTGTGCTTAGAAAAACAGATAGTAGCAAAGATTATTTTTGCCAAAGGCATTCTAAAGAAGGAAAATATTCTTACATCACATGTATTATATCATAGGAATGATTGCATGCCTTGATTAATAGGAAAGCTTTTCAAGAACTTCCCAGTAGTAGAAAATGCTGTTTTCACTGCATCAGAACTTTCCTCCTTCTCCATTCTCAATCCTTGCACATGCTCTGTCCTGATTCCTTATTAAAGTATCTCAGCTAAGCAATGAATCAGGGGCTTTTTGCTGAGAGCTGGATAAAATATATGTTGTGTCCTGGTCTGGACAATAAGAAAGCCACTGGCCAGCCCAGACAGGGAAGGCACAGCTAGCAACTGTCTGATTTTACAGGAGAGCTTTTCTTATTTCCCTTCTCTGAAAGATACTCTGCACATGTGTAAAAATCCTTGACCTTACACATTACTGGGCAAGAAACAGTTAACTGAGACTGTTTTAATAATCCCAAGTGTAATTGAAAGACGTACTAAATATATTGTTGCAGTTAGATCAGAATTGCTGATACCTCTACACTGTCTAATAATGTAGTTTCCCAGCTCACCCTTGGGTGAGCTGATCCTGTAATTGCTCATGATGCAGAAATGTTAATTTGCTTATGGGAGCTCTCTTTCGGAATTAGCTGATGTGTTCCCATTAATAAAAACAAATGAAAACAAAAACCTGGGTTTGCTTCTTCAGGAAGCCCAGCTGAGAGACTACTCTCAGTTGGGCAACATGAAGTCCACAGGCTGGGCTCCTTCTGCCCAACCTACTCCATAGCAATTTTTGCACCTCCAAATATCCATCTGCCCTCATACCATACCCTGGGACATACATTTCATGCCCTGTCCTTCATTCTATACAAATATCATCCTCGGGGGCTGAAATACATCCCACACCATTTCAAGAGATTTGCATCTGCAGTAAACCTCACACAAGACGTTAGGTGTGCCAGATAGCTAAAAGGAATTACCCCACGCAGCCTGGGAGTTACCCTGTGCTTTACAAAGTAGACCCAGCTCCTCTTCTCTGAAGGGGAATCCAAGGCACTGCACTCTTAGTCACCCACACCACTGGTTCCTGAGCTGAAGATCAGTTCACAGGGCAAAGAAATTTTGTAGTGTAGGTGCAGTCAACAAGGAGTCCCAGCTGTAACCCTGCCCCCGTGCCAGCTCTGATTCTTATGTGATGTGAACAGACTCTGTTCATATAATCCTATTCTTGTTTGGGCAGCCCCCTGGGACAGATCTCAGGTGCACCAAAATATCTTTCTTGGGGATGGCAGGTGGCCCAAAACTGCCAGGTCACGTAGAGCTTGGTACCTTCTGACAAAACCCTTTAGGTCCATCCTTAAGGGACATCCATGGCCACTCTCACCCTTTGCCCACCAGTGTCCAAGCTTTCACAAGGAGATGAAGGGGCAGTTGTGGCTGGTATGAGCTGTCCCACCAAGCCATCTGGATTTACGAGTTGTCAGACTTCTGGCTGCTTTCCGTTCCTTTCATCTTAATTTGCTTTTATTGCTATAAATGCATGCACATTTCTCTACGTGTGCACGCCATGTGACATATTTCCACTCATTGCTGCACTGGCACAGCCAGTCCCTTGATTTTTAACTAGAGATGTTATATAATAAACATCCAAATCCCATGAACACGGCAGGAGGCTTCTGACAGCTGTAATTATATTCCACAAGGCATGAAGTTCTCATTGTGCTCTGCTCATGATATTTTTTTTCTTTTTTTTACGCTGGAAAAGCGATTTTTTTGCTTGATTTCCTCCATTTAAAAGCTGAGGAGGTGTATTCCTTTGGGGTGCTGTGAAAGGTTGACTGCCTGTAGAGACACAAACAGGGGTGTGGGGATTAACAGGGGATTGAGAGGACATGGCTCTCTGCAAATACAGCAGAGCAAATACCTATTTTAAATAATGCTTTTCTTTAGAAGGTGCTTAGGTAGTGTCACAACATACACAAAATGGAGATAAATTCTATCACATATTTCTTGCCAGAAGGGAAAACAGAGTCTTTACAGATACAGACCCCACTCTTACTTTTACATATTAACCAACTATAAAAATTCATGGAAGGTAACTTAGCAGAAGCTTTTCCCTGCGATGGAAGTTAAAATGTGTCAGGAATCTAAATTATTAAATCCCCATCTATACACACAAATTTGTTCTGGTTTAAGTAGCATGTATATTCTCCTTCAATTTAATGCTGACTTTCCTTTCCTTACTTAACCTGTTTCTGAGTTATTTAAGCATCGCTGAAGTAAACAACTCCTAAGACTTTGCAAATGTCTTATTTCAGTTGCATTAATCCAGTCTAAATTTAGCCCATACTTGAATATTACATTTCTCATTTTGGACAAACCTTATGTATTTGAGCAAGATAGGCCTGTGTCTCCTTTATTTATGGAAATGATTTCATTCACTATTAAAATAAAGTAATGTTAGACAAGGACTTGTAGCCAGACATACTTGACAATTTTATTTAAGAAAGGGACATTTTTTACAAGGGCATGTAGTGATAGGACAAAGGGCAATGGTTTTAAACTGGAAGAGGGTAGATTTAGGTTAGGCATTGGGAAGAAATTCTTCACTGTAAGAGTGGTGAGACACTGGAACAAGCTGCCCAGGGGAGCTGTGACTCCCTCCTCTCTGGATGTGTTCCAGGCCAGGTTGGATGAGGCTTGGAGCAACCTGGTCTGGTGGGAGGTGTCCCTGCCCATGGCAGGGGGTTTGGAACTAGATGATATTTAAGGTCCCTTCTAACCCAAACCTTTCTATTGTTGTATGAAGAAACAGGAAGAATGGAGGTGGTCTCTGAGATACGGTTCTAATCCTTTAATTCCACAAACAGTCTTTCATGGAAGATTTTGTTATTTCTGCCCCTTGATGGGGAACTTCACCACTGCCAGAGTCCCTGCTCCTCATCTGCTTTACCCTCATGGGCTCACCTGGGCTTGACAACTATAAGTTCTCATCAAGGGACAATAAGGCAACTTCTTTTCAAAACAGAACATTATTTATTCAAAAGCAGAAGGAGTCTGTTCATTAGTGTTGCTTTTGTGTTTCTTTGTAATTCAGGGAGTTCTGCTCAATTCAAAACTAAGTTCCATAACCCCAGCTAGGAATCACAGAATCATAGAATCACAGAATGTTAGGGGTTGAAGAGGACCTTGAGAATTCATTGAGTCCAACATCCCTGCCAGGGCAGAATCACCTAAAGCAGGTGTCACGGTTTAACACTGGCCCGGCAATTAAACTGAATAACAGAATGCTCTCTATAAATGCCCCTTACAGATAAAGGAAGGAGAGAGAATAAGGGAGAGAGACTTATGGGCTGGAAACTAAACTACACAGCTTCAATGAAACAGTAATTATAAAAAGGAAAAATTACTGAATATATACAAATATACAGGAAAATTGATACCACGTTCCTCTCCCCTTCCCCCCAGTAACTCTCACATCACCACCGAGGCTGCAGGGCAGCCCTGGGAAAGTCCAGGCTGGAATCCTGGGGTCAGCAGCAGTCAGGAGCTGGAGGCAGGAGCACACAGATTCAGGCTGGCACGGATCAGGACCACAGGCAGAGGAATGGATGGAATCCTCCCAGGATGCCAAAGCAAACAGGGACAGGTGAAGAAGGGGAAGCAGGAAGGGGTTTGACCCTTGTGATCCCTCAAATTTATACTGAATATGATGTGTTTGGGATGGAATACTCTGTCTGTCAATTTTGGCCATCTGTCTTGTCTGTTCCTCCCCAAAGGAGGGTTTCAGGTAGGACCTCTTTACTCCTTCTGGAGGGCAAAATGTTCCTCAGAGCTGAGCAGTGTCCTTGGCTCTGCATACCAGTCTCTAGCTGTAACTATAAACATGGAATGTTATCAGTCCTAGAAACAGAGACTGACTGGGAAATTTGCTGTTAATTTCAACAAGTGCAGCTACTTACAAGAGACTTAGCTGAAAGCAAAAGTCCACAACAGAAAATCACCTTTATCCTGGCCCAAACCAGGACAGTAGGTCACACAGGAACATGTCCAGGTGGATTTTGAATATGTCCAGAGAAGAAGACTCCAAAACCACACTGGGCAGCCTGTTCCAGTGAAAAAGCTTTCCTTATATTTACATGGAACCTCCTGTGGTCCAGCATGAAGCTGTTACCCCTTGTCTTGTCATTGGACATCACTGAGAAGAGTTTGGCTCCATCCTCCTGATACTCGCCCTTTACGTATTTATTAATAATAATGAGGTCACCCTTCAGTATCCTCTTCTCCAAGCTGAAGAGACCCAGCTCCCTCAGCCTTTCCTCATAAGGGAGATTTTACACTCCCTTTCTCATCTTGGTTGCTCTGCACTGGACTCTTTCAAGCAGTTCCCAGTCCTTCTGGAACTGAGGGCCAGATGTGGCCTCACCAGGGCAGAGTAGAGGGGCAGAAGAACCTCTCTTGACCTACTAACCACCCCCCTTCTGATGCACCCCAGGATGCCATTGGCCTTCTTGGCCACCAGGACACATTGTTGGCTCATGGTCATCCTTCCATCCACCAGCACCCCCAGGGCCCTTTCCCCCATGCTGCTCTCCAGCAGCTCAGTCCCCAGACTATACAGGTACCTGGGGTTGTTCTTTCCCAGATGCAAAACTTTACACTTACCCTTGTTGTATTTCATTTAATTTCTCCCTGCCCAACTCTCCAGCCTGCCTGGATCTTGCTGAATGGCAGCACAGCCTTCTGGGGTGTCAGCCACTCCTCCTAGTTTTGTGTCAGCAGCAGAGAAATGTCACATTTTCTGTATCATCAAGAAGAGGTAGGAAACCCCTGGAGCTGTACCTCAGTGTCTCTCTGGCAGGGTTCTTTCTGACTGATGGTTCCCACAGAATGGTCTTTTTCCACTAGACCAGAAAATCTGATAGGTTAGTGACCTTCTGACTCCAAGCATTGGCATATAAAGCAAAAGAAAACTTTGTTAGCTGTGTCTGGGCTAGCTTACCAGCTCCTATTTAGCTATGTTGTAAACAGTAATTGATAACTTTCTCCATGGTTGTACATCTTGGTTATTATTTTACTTTTTTTTCTCCCTATCTCAAACTCAGAGACTCCTTTTATTTCACTTTCTGCTTTTTTTAAAAGTTCTGGAATAAGTGGAAGATAAACAAGAAAGAGACAAGAACTGGGAGAGTCCTGAGCATAGTCTGGGAATGTTGGGCAGCTCTAGCCCAGCATGCAATCAGAAAATACAGCCCTTGATTGACATGGCACCCAAAAAAACAGACAACAGTTTAGATTTTAAAGTGTCAAAGGTAAAATAGTATCTACTGAAAATCTTTGGAGAGTCAGCCCTAAGAATTGCTTTCCACACATCTGTCTAACAATTTTGACAAGAGAGCAGACCAAGGCAATTAAGAAAGGCTTGTCACCTTTTGTTCCTACCTCACTTCCTCTGCAGTTTTAATAGATTCTCCAAATATGAACTATAGGAAAGGAGACAGGGAAAGTTTTTTTCCCCAAAATTACTTAGATACCATGTTCTTGTCCACATATTTCTTAATGTTGGCCTGGCTGGTGGCTGTGCTACAACAAATGCTCTTTAAGTTATTTGAAAAGTATGGGCTCTGTAAGCTTCATGTTGAAAACCATCCTCAAGTGTATTTTCTGATTAAAAGATGAACTTTTTCTGGGGCAGGTTTCCATTTCAATGGAGCAGTAACTTCCATTTGGCATCTAATCATCCTGCTACTCTTGTATGTATGGTGGAGCCAGCGAGGTTAAGAGCTCTGCCAGAGATTGAAGTGATTTGAGTCAAACCTCTTAAGTTCTAGTGTTTTTTAAGAGAGCAAAGCATATACCCAAACAGGATGTTTCTGAGCTACCTCCCCACTCTATGCAATGACCTCTTCCTATCTGCTGCTGCTGCCATAAGATTGCTAAATGGTACCCAATTTTTATAAGCCCACTTCTTCTAAAGCCTTGGTGTTAGCAGATGGTTTGAAGAATTACAGATAATATGTAGCTAAACGGAACCTATAATGGTATCGGTTGCTGTAAAAAATTTATATCAGGTTTGAAGTAGTTGCATTATGTATTAATGATATTTCTCAGATCAGAATCAGGCAAACTTTTACAGCCCTTCACATCATCATATAATGCCTGTACCCACAGCTTTTTAAAACAGGCATTAAAATCTTGTAAGGCCAGAAGTTTTTGTCTCACATTCATTTCTTAAAATATTTTGGTCTGTAATACGAAATTACTCTGAAAAGGATGAATCCAATATTGATTTTCTGGGAAATAAAGGTGTTCCTCATGCTTTGGTGGGAATTTACACAGTAACCTAAGTAAATCTTGACCAAAAATAAGAGCCTCTCTCTTTATGAATAGAGTTTAAAATAAGTAATGCAAAGTACCTTTTTATATGTGGCTTTCTTCTCTCCAGTCAAATGAATGGTAAGTTTATTGACACTGGTCAACTTCTACATTCTTCATACCTTCCCATCACCTCTCATAGTAAATAAGGGGACAATAAAACTGTTCAGAGCAAACTTTAACAATGTAAAAGCTTTGCAATGCAGATATTGTGAAGAGAGGGGACTAGCAGAGTGATAAATATTGAGATTAGATTAGGAAGGCAAACTGATAGCCCTTCAGTTCACACCTCCCACAGCCCACAAAGATTTATTCAATTTGCTCTCATTACCAACTCTGTTTATAAATGGAGAATCCACACATCTCAATATTTATAGGTCAGAGCTGCAGGTCTAGTTAGCAACATTATGAATATTGTAAATCAACTCATATCATCAACTATGAAGTAAAAAAAAAAAAAACCAAAAAAAAAACCAGGTATTTTTTTCACTCTCCCAAAATGGATGGAGGGCAGGAAAAGTATGATTAACATCCTCAGGTGAAGCAGAGTCTTCTTTGGGCAGCCAGGAGTGATTAGATGAATCATTGGTGTGATTAATTGTGACCTTTTTTTTTCCTGTACATGTGGTAAATCTGCCCCAGAAATAGGAAATAGCGCAGTTCCATCCAGTGTTGCTAGAAGACCTGAAAGAAAACCAGTGACTAAAGACCTGAGTGCCAAGCCCTTGTGTGCTGTGATGTAGCCCTTTTGGAACAGTTTCTTGCCAGTTCCTTAGCAGCCGATTGTGAGATCCTCTTTTAGCCCCTTCAGTTTTGCTCCAGCATTTTGCAAGCTCACCCATCAGCTGCAGCTGGATGTTTCCTTGTCTCTGAACATTGTCTACCCACACAGTTTGCTTTGAGCTACAGTCACTGACAGTAATATAAACTACCTGAGTGGAAGAAAAAGTTAACAAATCAAAATATCCTGACTGATACCTCCCTTTCCAAACAGGATTTTGTGGAGGAAGAGGACCAGTTGTCTTCAGACATGTCCTGAAAATTCCTTTTCAAAGCTCCTTAGAAGGAAACAGCTCCCTGCAACAACATGGATGATTCTTGAAGAAGGAAGAATAGCATTTGCTGTAGATTTTGCAACAGCTTTTGTCAAGTTGACATAAACATGTGCAAGGTGTACACTTGGCCCGGGTCTTTTTGTATGAGGTAAAATGCTATGGTAATCATCTTGATTACAATATGTGCTGCCTGGATTGCTAGGCCATTTCTATTACTAGGAGTCCTTTGAATTCAGTGTTGCTCTTAACCCTGGCTTCATGTTAGGCTTCCTATGTCAGCATTCCCTGCTGGTAACAGGTGTGAAATGTTATCAGGAACATCTGTACAGTACTTTGTCCTGAATATAGTATCATCACCAAACCTTCCTTCCAGTTCATGAGCTTTCACAGATAGCTGTGTAGTATCAAGCCTGTGTCTTGCTGACAACTGTATACAAGTGAGTACCTTGAGAATCCCATTGTTATTTTTGCAGTAGCAGTATATATGTTATTGGAACTGATCCTGCTTCTGGTTTTTTCTTTTTATATAGTGGAATTAAATTGTCTAGGGCAAAGCAGTGTTTACATCACCCTAGAGAGTAATAATTGTTTTCGTTAGAAATCAGCCATGCCTGGAAAGGACTTAAACTTTACTTCTGATTTATTTGTCCAAAACCCAATACATTGTGGTGGCTTTGGACTCTATCTTTTTGAATACTATCTGCTGCTGGCCACGGTTCTTCTCCGAGTGTGTTGAGGTCTGGGAACATTTGAACATTAGATTTGTTTACTGAATGGCAAAGTCAGACTGAAGTATATCATCCTAATTGGTCACAGTGGAACCATGAGACACCGTGGCTTCCTAAAGGAAACTCAAAGTTGGTGAAGTTTAGCTAAATGCATGAAAGTAGTGTGTGTTTTATCTTTGTTTAAATAAGCAATATACTGAACATTAAATATGAGGTACTGAGAAGCCTTAAGGAAGGAAGCCTTCTGTTTCTGAAGTGGGACATGAATTTCATAGCTAATTATGTGTTATTTATAGAAATATCCCTTAAATTTAACCGGCTAGCAGTGGAAACTGTCTATGTGAAATACCACTTTACAATAAAAGCTGCTACATGGCTACAGCAGAACTTCGGTTTTGGTACTCAGCTACCATATTTGAAGGATCTCTGAACTTTCTTGGAAGCTTTATCAGCACTGAGACAAAAATATATCAGAAGCTACTGAAAATTTTGTTCCATGTTCTTTGTATATTCTTGTGGTCTTTGAGTATAGCTGCATTTTGAGTACATTGGGCTTTGACTATTTATGTATGTATCTATGAAGGTGCTAAAAAAAGGGAAAATGAAATGTTTAGGGTGACACAAGGCAACACTGAAGAACATTAAGCAAACGAGGAGGAAAGAAAAATCAAATTTTTCTAGCAGCAGGCTCCTATACAACACAGAATTTTCTCCCAAGTGGACCTGAGAGGAGAACACGCAGCTGAAAGCATCTGAAGCTAGGCTGGACCTGTGTATATTAATGCCATAGTGTCACCGAGGTACCTCAATAAGCAGTCAAGATAATTCTCCTCTGTGCACACTGCTAATTTATAAAGAAGTAATTGGAGCAGTCACCACTGTAATGGTGGAGTCTACCACAGACTCAGCAGCATTATCAAGAGCATAGCCAGTAAAAGTTTATTCCCTTTTATCTGCTATTTGTGATGGTATGGGGGGCATATTGTGTCCAGTTTTTCACTTCCCCACACAGGAAAGACATCTCTAAGCAGAAGTGGAGGACTACAGCAATGGATGGTGGAACATGGGGATGACTGAGAGGCCTGGCCTTGTATAGCCTGGAAGTCAGCAAGCAAAGAGAGAGGTCTAACTGCTTTCCTTTGATTGACAGATGCTTTCCAATGCTGCAAGGACAAGAGGTGGTGGTCACAAACTGCAGTAAGAGAGGGTTCACTGGGGTATAGAGGAAAAAATTCTTCACTGGGGTGTGGTTCAGTCAGCACTGCACAAAGGGGTCTCAGAATGTCATAGAACTGTAGAATGGTTTCAGTTGGAAGGGACTTCAAAGGTCACATAATTCCAACCCCTTGCCATGGGCAAGTTTCCCAAGTAGACCAGGCTGCTATGCTTGGAGTCTTTCAGCACCTGGTGGGAAAAGGCACTGAGCCACTTCACCTAATTTTGAAGCCAATCAAGAAAATAATGAATAAATTTGTTTGAAAGAATAGTACTCTAAGGAAGATGGGTAAGGAGCTTTTTTCCTCTTGGTCTCATAACAGAAACAAGGAATTAAATTGAATAAAATGTACCAAACTCAAAATTGAAAAACAGCAGATTTTTTTTTTCTTTCATTATGAATTGAAACACTGAAGTTTCAATTTTTGAAGATTGATACAGGTGTCTGGAGAGTTACAAAGAAAAGTAGGATAAGAAGAGTTTCACTGGCTAACAGTGTCAGAAAAGAGAGATCAAAAGAGAGACAGAACTCCATGTTTTGGTTTTAAAGGAGTTCTAACTATCTGCAACTTGTGTGAAGTCCATATCAAGGAAACTTAGTCTTTAGTTGTCTTCTGTGGAAGATTTTCAGCAGTTCCAGGCAGGACTTTACTTTTTAGGAGATCGAAAGCAATCTCTTCCAAAGTAATGGAGAAATTTACATGTTTTTACAGAACAGGATCAAGCTTTTCCTGCAGAAATACATAATGTTCAAATCTATAGGATATATATATAAAGAAAAAGTTTTTTCAAGTAATGAAGAAAGTTTCTTTTCCTTACAACTTACAACCATGTTCAGAAATTTTCCTGTTTCGATTGAATAATTATTTAATATGAAAGGACTGAAAATCCTGTTTCCCTTAAAGCCAAGCACAGATCATAAAAATTTGCTAGGAAATATGAACAAATATGCTGCAAAACTACATCAAAATGCCACATTAGCTTAGGCTAAGTTTAGGAAGTGTGAATTAGATGAATTGGCAGTGGGGTGGATTGAATACTAGCTCAAAGATAGAGCTCAGAGGGTTGGCATTAGTGGTTTAGAGTATAGTTAGAGGCCAGTAACAAGTGGTGTTCCCAGGGGTCAGTACTGGGTCCAGCTCAGTTGAGGTCCTGTTCAATATATTCACCTGGATGAAGGGACAGTGTGTACCCTCAGCAAGTCTGCTGATGACACAAACCTGGGAGGGGTGGCTGACACACCAGAGGGCTGTGCTGCCATCCAGTGTGACCTGGACAGGCTGAAGAACTGAGAAAAGAGAGATCTAATGGGCTTCAACAAGGGCATTTGTAGGGTCCTGCACTTAGGGAAGAATAACCCTATGCACCAGTACAGGTTAGGGGCTGGCCTCCTAGAAAGCAGCTCTGTAGAAAAAGGACTCTTGGGAATCCTGGGGGACACCAGGATGACCATGAGACAGCAGTGTGCCCTTGTGGCCAAAAAGGCCAATAGCATCTCCAGGGTGCATCAAGAAAATGTGGCAAGCAGGTCGAGTGAAGTTCTCCCTCTACTCTTCCCTGGTCAGGCCCCTTCTGCAATACTGCATCCAGTTCTGGGCTCCCCAGTTCATGAAGGACAAGGAACTACTGTAGAGAGTCCAGTGCAGAGCAACTGAGATCATTAGGGGACAGGAGCATCTACCATATGAGGAATGTCTGGAGACATTCAAAACCTGGTCTGGCAAGGGGGGTAGACTTTCCAACCCCTAACATTCTGTGATTTTCTGATGTTCTACTTACAAGCACAGCCAACAGTGACGTTTGAGTCTATATCAGCATGAGCTTTGCCTGTCCCAGAAGAATACATTCTCCCCTCAAAAATGCTTCTGCTGACCCCACCAAAGCTCTGGCGCTCAGGGCATTTCCTGAGCCCAGAACTCATGGATAAGATGCAGGTCCTCAAAGCTCCCCAGGCTTCTTGGGCCCAAGTTTTTATTAGATGGAAACCAGGTGTGGAACAAGGAATGATAAGGGCATGATCCTGCAGATCACCCAGTCTGAAGGGCTCCCTCCTCAAGACCACCACCAAGGCCTCTGCTGTACATTGCCCTAGGAGGTAAGAGCACCACGGTGAATTACTCCCTCCTTCAAGGGGGAACAAGTGCTCCTAAAAACAGAGCAACTATTATTCTGTTTAAGAGAGAATTTAAACAGAACAATTTTACATATGCATGTACATCTGAAGAGAGCATGAGAGGTGTTTAAATATAGAGTAGAGCCACTTGGACAATCAATGCACCACTGCACATGGGGATATTTCTTAATTTTTTTTTGTGTCTGAAAAGAGCTGTCTGAAAAAAGTAGGAAAAGAGAAACTATTAACAAGCAATGTGATTAAAAAATTTCAGGCTCTTAAAGGCTGACAGGTCAATGTGCTAGATTCGTTCTACTGATTTGCCACTCTTACAAAAGGCAAACTGGAAAAATGAAGTCAGGTAGGCATTAGACTTGCAACTCCGAGGTTCATAATATGCCTCATGATGAAATACCACAAAATCTTATTGATTTTCATGAACTTTCAAAAAATTCTGTCGTTGTCCATTTATTTACCTTAGTTAAGGGCCTTAGAACAGCTCAGCACACGTTTACTGTGTATTATATAAAAAATGAAATTTTAAGGAGCAGTAAATATTCAAACTGATATAAAAACTCTGAGATTTGAAAGTCACTAAAATACTGTAATAAACCACTCAGAGGATTTCTCATGCTTCGTGTTCCATCAGCTCTCTGAACTTATGTCTGAAATACGTAAATTAAAATTTATAGAGGAAAAAACACTTCATGATTCATATTGGTATTCGGGTAATTTGCTCTGATGTTTGGACATCCTGCACTGCTTTAATTAGCTATCTAGTATCAATTTCCACATTTAAGGAAAGGGAACGTTTTACAAGAAACAAGCAAGAAGCTTGCATGAGCACTTATGAATTACTGCAAACACATCTGGGAGTTAATCTATGTACTCTCCCACCTCCTCTACAAATGATATGTGTTCAAATCATAGACTGCAAACCACTTTCTTTAAATCTGCCTTGTACTTCACCTGAATGAATACATATTTTTGTAATTTGTGACTCATTTGTTTCCCATACATATTGTTTTTTAAAAAATCAATTTCAGGGAAATATATAGCATCACTTTAAGGAGAACAACATGTCTCTGAATGATTTTATATTAACAATGTTAGGTCTACTGAAAGAGAAGACAACACATGAGTTAATTTTATAGCAATTTCTTCTGCTTAATAGTTGTGCAGAATTCTTTCACTTCTCATTTCTTTTGCCCACCAACACTATAATTTATGGTAGGCTTGCTTTACCTCTGTCACATCCTCATTTGACCCTTATTGATATCCTTCTATCATTCAGATTTTATTCTCATTAACTTACGAGATTTCTGATAAACTTCAAGATGCCAAAGGTTCCCAGTTTTAACTGTAGATGCTCTTATTTTTACAGTCCATCCTTGTGGTGAACATTCCCTGGAGAGAAATGTTTCGGGGAATTGGAAGGCTCAACATTAGGACATGTAAATGTTTAAATTATGGCTTGCAGATCAATGACAAGAAATAGGACATCTATTTCTGGTAACATTGTAGATTTATAGTTATGAGTCAAGGCTAATGCAAGGTGAACTCCTCCCTTTATGATCACTGCCACAAATGCATTAGCTCATCCGTGAATTTAAAAATCGACCTCTAGACATTTAGTTGGCAATTTGGCACCTTGCTTTGATTGTATACAATTTAACAAAAGAACATCCAGCACTATTTCAACAGTAATATTGCTTCTGCCTTTCAGGAATGATTTATTAATTTGGATATGATGCCTAAATTACATTTTTTTAAGGAAGGGTGTTTACTTTGTTCTTAGTTTGTTGTACTACTTCTCAAGGACTTAACAAAAGTAAATTGTTGGTACTGCTTGTAAGGTTGAAAGTAAATATGCCCTGGCAATGGTTCTCTATATGGAAACACCCAGAGGTCTATGGATGGCCAGGAGGGCAGCTGTTGCATTTTGCTTTCTGGCACTTTGCAACATACCTCATCTGAGAGCTTCTGTCCTAGCTATCATCTGTACAAAAAAAGACAGAGGTCTTGAAACCAGCAGTGCAGAACCTGAAGGATTCACCAGATCTTTGTGCTGCCTCATTCTTGCAGCTGCAGAATGACCACCTCAGCACTTCTGAGGGATCAGGAGGCAGGAGGCTTTGCCTTGCCTGTGTTGAGTCCCATTTTAGTCAGCCTTGTGCTGCTGTAATGTCACAGCTGTTCACCAGTAAAACAGGCTTGAGTAAGCCTGGTTAGCAGCTGCCCCAGCTACACTGATGTGCAGAAATGTATTGTATTGTATTTTTGTACAGCAGATACCTCCTTTACTTTAGTCCTAAGGGAAAAGATTTTCCATTCCTCACTTTTGCCTGAAACAATGATTTAAGGCATCTTATGCCAACTTACTATTATACGCAATGTTTCTATATTGTCAGGGCCATAACTAAAAATGTAAAGCGTGGATCATTGCACTTATATTGTCACATTAGAATATGCTTATTGATATTTTAAAATCATATAAGCATTTAAGCGCTGGAGACTCCTTACATTATTGACATTTCAAACGAACTATCTCCTCTTCTTGGCTTATTTTTTCTGGCTAGGATTTTCACTGGGTTTTGCCACTTACTGCCTAAATCCGTTAGCAATTCTTGTCTATGTGTTCATTGCCACTAGGACTGTTTTAGATGTGAGCACCAAATTATGAGCTAACATTCATTCTTGTCATGTTTTGTAGCCCTATCACTGCTGGATATATACTGGAGAGCATTTCAAAAGGATATTCTCTGTCAAAGATAGTTACCTGGCTTACTAAGGAGGTTATGCAGCTGTAGGTCTAAGATGTAAACATGTCTGTAGCTGTGAATTTTACATCTCTCAGTGAGTGTTCAGGTCTCCCAGCACTGTGTATTGGTTCTGCATAGGTGTTGGAATCAGAAACCACCAGCTGTGGCTTCAGATGTACCTGATGTGAAAGAGTATCTCCTTGGACTTAGATCTCTCTCTTTGTTTCCAGGTCAGGTAGGTAAGTATCCCTGCGAGTGAAAAAAACCCCAAACAGATCAGCATTGCTATTTGACTCCAGCAAATCAGCTGTCAGTGCTGGATGATATAAGGCAGACAAGGATCCGTACTATCATTTAGCCATAGGCTGTGTCAGGGTTTCCAGAATAATAGCAGACAGTGCTCCAGAGGTGTGCTGGGGCTATCACAGTGACATATGACTGGAGAGCCCAAGCTATAAATATATCAGCTAGACATCTATATGCTCATTAAGTAAGACTCAATCAATCAAAGAGGGGTGTTAACAGACATCAGTGTAACATGTCTGATATCTCATATTTTAGTGTCTCATGGTGCTAAGGTGACCCAACAATCTCTTATTTACAGCAGTAACCAGTGATAGAACAAGAAGGAATGGCCTCGAGTTGTGCCAGGAGAGGGTTAGATTGGATATTAGGAAAAATTTCTTCACTGAAAGGGTTGTCAGGCACTGGAACAGGCTGCCCAAGGATGTACTGGAGTCACCATCCTTGGAGGTATTTAAAAGGCATGTGGATGTGGTACTTAAGGAGATGGTTTAGTGGTAGATTCAGCTGTTCTGGGTTAACATCTGGACTTGATGATCTTAAAGGATTTTCCATCCAAAACTATTCTGTTATTCTGTGAGAGATCTGAGACTTTCCTTCCACTGACTTCCTCAGACAACCTTCAAGGTGTCTATGCCCACTGTTATTTTATTCTGGTTCATTAAGCATTTGATATAGGCTAGCTGGCAAGAGTTTAGCTACTAACTCAATTGGATTACTAAACTACAGTTGCATAGTGGTGGTGGAAAGTGTCTAGCTGGAAGAGTAACAAATTAGTACTGCTCATCCACCTCCTTGAATACCCAGTCTGTTCAATGAAGCTCTCATTACAAGGAAAACTGAACACTGCAAGAGTTCTAACCTGGAGCAGGCTGACATTTCTGCTGGTTTTGCAGGATGGGGAAGGTAACTAACGAGAGGACATCTGAAAAGATGCTGTACCTAGGACAGCAAAGCAATTTCTGTACTGGAATTGTACTGTTGCTGTACATGCTTTATTTCTTCAATGGCTGCCTGTCAACAGAGAAAAACAACAATGTTTTTACCCAGGAGCACTTTTGCTTCCGTGGTGCATTAACTACCTCCTTATCCACTAATGCTGCTTATGGGGCGGGATAGAGGAGAGTCCCTTAAAGATAGCAATAATGTTTCATTTGTATCATCTGAAAGACAGATTCATATCACAGATAATGATACCACTAAGTGTCATAATATTCAGATTTTCAGAGAATGGTCATTGCAAATTTTTAATTTTTTTTTTTTTTTTTTTTTTTTTCCAGGATTAGTGTAGGGGTCTCTCCCTGTCTCTTTCTCACTAATTTTCATTATTCCACTTTGTCTGAAAATTTGGGGGGATTTCATCCTGAACGTAAGTAGCACTGGGAGTCCTCCTCTTTCCCTTTTCTACTCTGTCATTTATCACAGTGTCCTCTTTTACTCTGTAGCTTTCCATTATCCAAAGCCTCTTGCTCCCCATAATGTTCATAATAAATCTGTGATGCCCAAAACTCGAGCAGGGATATGTGAGAGGGCTGTCAGACTGAGAAACAAGGAAAGACTGTGACTCACCTTGAAACCACTTTATCCCGTTACTGAGGAATCTTACAATCTACTTACATTTCCTCCTCCATAAAAATTCTTCTATGTCGTTGCACAAAAGAAGATGGGGAATTCAAAACGTAAAAATCTTTCCAGCAGAAGTGCAATTGTGACACCCTGCCTTTGACTTTCAGTTACATCAGTAAAAAGTAGAAAATTCCCCAACAGTATAAGAAAACCTTTAAATATTATGGAAGTTGTAACTTGATTGCCTCTTCCACAGTTTTAAAGATAGAATCAATAGGCAAAAAAAAAAAAAGTCTGCTGCTGTTTCCATCTTTACTTTTGCTGCAGATATCTTATTATTTCCACATATTTTTCAGTTTTATAATGTCAATTTCACTTGTGTGGCCACAGCCCTTGTGGCAGACACAAAGATATCATCTCTGACCTGTTCACCTCCTAAGGCAGACCTTCATCCTGGCTCCCTTTAGGCACTGTCTTGAGCAGGTCTTAAGACTGAAGTGTCTTTGCCTTTGGCAAACAAAGTAGCTGTTATGAAAGCATTTTGATCCCCAAAACTGACCTCAAATGTGTGAGAGGAATGAGGGCAGTGCAGAGAACTCTCTTTCTCAGAGAAAGAGAAGATTTGGAAGTGGAATATCAGGCTTGACTGGACTTTGGAATTGCAAGTATGTCTTCTCATGTTTGTTATTGGTTTTGTGCCCTGATGCCCAAACAAAAGTGAAGTTCTCAGAAACATGTCAGAAGGAACCTTGAGCTGATTTCAGGAATAGCATCCTAAATTATGCACTAAATAACATCATAGTAAGAGTATAGTAGGGATAATTGCACCTCCCAGATATTGACTATGTGCCAATGATAATCTGGATTTCCTAGAATACAGCATCCGTGTTAAAAGCCAGATCTAATACTGAAAAATTTATTCTGTGTAAATTTAGTTCAATTTTGTCTGCTTGGCATGGATATTAAATTTCCAGCCTCCATAATCAAGCATTTATTATAATTGTAATCAAGTTATTTTAACTTAGAAAGGGATTTTGTCGACTATAAAAATGTGACTCTTATTTTCACTGGGGACTACACTAATTTATAAATTGTAACAGCTGCATTTTTGGATTTGTCCAGCTGCTACCAGCTATTATATTTGAAATGCCTCTGGCACAGATGACATCAGTGTGTTTTCTTCCTGCATTCAGCAGGCAAAACTAAAGTTTGTGTTTTAAGGGAAGCCAGTCTTCTCATTCTCTCATTTATTTAAAGGTAAGTCTTTCATATTCTGCCATCAGTTCACGCAGAACATCATAGCCACACCTGAAGAGCTTGACAGTCTTCTCAAGAAGAATACCCTTGATCTCACCAATATTTGCAATTAATATTTATTGTAAAAATTTTCATTGGAGTAGCAGCAGATGTAGTATCTATTTCATGGATCACAAGGCTGTAGTACAGAGGGTATTAGAGTTATCTTTTTAATGACTTGCCTCACTGAGCTGGTTGGACCAAAACCTCCTGTGTTACAAGTCTTGCTGTACAAAGAAGACAGGAACACAGCAGCTGAACCAATTCTTAGATCAGGTGGAGAAGTGTTGTGTCATATGTAGTCATTTTAGTTGGTTAATTCACCATTCTCCCATAGCTTAATTTTCTTGACTGCCATCTATACATGTGCTTGTAATACATATGTGGACAAATCTGTTATCAAAAAATATAGCTAGATACTATTGCCCTTTAATCCCAGTAAGCTGCACTGCTGTAAAATCAAATGACTGTCTAATCAACTGAAAGTAATTAAATAGTGGCTTTTAAAATCATATTGATTTAGCTTTACAGTTCCCACACTTTTGTAACATTTAAAGCTTAACTTTCTATATAACTTCACGAAAAAAAAGTGCTTCCAAAAGCTATAGTTAAGTTAAAAAAGAAAAGAGAAACCAGCTAAGCCTTTTTTCACTTTCAGAACACCAAAAGTGCATGTGTTTTCCTTCCCCTATAAGAAACCTCATAACTCGAGTTCCTTTCACTGAAATAAAGTTTCATTGTAAATTGTGAGTCCAAAGTGGAGTCCAAAGTTGGCACAACATACGGGAAGTTGTCAAGCCTGTTTTTTCTGGTACCAAAATCCATCTTCATCTTGACTGCAGCTGTTGTTTCTTTGGAAGTAACTAGCAAGGGATACTGGCAGCAAGCAGAGGGAATGGGGCCCGAGTGAGAAAAATTCACTTCAGACCCTGACTTTATAAAAAACACAGGACACCCTCCAGCTGCAATACATGCCTCTTGCTTTGACAGGTCAAGATTGCAGAAGGTTTATCAACAGAAATCTATTTTAAAATGTGTGTTACTACCTTAAAATCAGAGTCAGTAGATAGGTGCAGCTGTGAAACTTCTGTGCAGAGGGTCAGCTGCTTGCTAGCTTGGCTAAACAGGGAAGCTCTGTTGATTGTATGATGAATGATGTGAACTGTGTAGGGTGCCAGGAGAGCAGTAAGAGCTTAATAGATCAATTGTCCCTTCACCCAAATAAAGTTTTGCTTCCTTCTAAGTGAGAGCAGATCCATCGTTCTTGACTCTGATTGACTTCATGATTTTGTTTTCAAAAAGTAAAAAAATGAAATGTCAAAGTACAAAACTCTGAAACGAAGTTCTAGAAATGCAAATGACATATAAATATACTACATATGTTAAATAATATAGAATGTAACATGATATATTGCATGAAATATATATTGTATATTTTGTATTCTGCCATATGATTATATAATTTCTCACAGATCATTCCTCTTATATTGCATATATGTATTATACGCATGTATATACAATATATTGTATTTTTAAGAATTTATTATTTAAAAAAATATATTGTTATTATAATAATTATAACTAAATTATAATTTTTATTTATTGATTTGTTTTATATTAATTTATTTATAATTTTATTTATTTGTTTGTTTGTTCTATATTTTCTTTATATGTTATTATTATTATTATAGGTATTATTTATTTATTAAATAATGTATTCAGTACTTTTTAGGACTGGACCTAACAAAGAAAAAATCAACTAAAATTAAAACCAGCGCTCAAACAAGAGAAAGAGAAATTTTTTTTCCCCCTCTGTTCTTTAAGTGAGAAATGCTAGGATGAGTTGATTTAGTTCTTGAAGCAAATACTGCAGAAAGGACTAGAAATCTTGTAGACAAACAAAAAGAAAGCAAAGAAAATCTTGTGGGAAAGAAAAACTCAGAGCAAAATCAGATGGTAAAGACAAGGTGGCATTCTCGCCAAGTTTCTCTTCTAGCACCTCTTGTGGGTGAGGCTGTGTGACCAACACATGGAGCACCTGAGCAACCATCTCTCCTTCTGCCTCCAAATTCACCTGCCTGTGGTAGGGGCTGCAGCCACAGATCTCTCTGTACAGCTCATGGAGACAAGTTTGGTTTCCCTAAAGGTAAGAAAAAGCAAAAGCATAATGTAAATGGTTCTCTGGAAAAAGCCTATTTCTCTTCTCTTCTCCAGAGGGGAGTGAACCTGCGTGCAGCCAAAATCAAAGGCACCTTGGCAGGCACACAGTTCCTCAGAATGCTTTACAAATGCCCCTTTGGTGTTGTGGCTCAACAAAGCAGGACACTTAGGTGCTAAACACAGGGATTTATGGAAAATGCAATGCAGAAAGAGTGTCCAGGATGTTGAGGAGAGGGAAGAACTCTTCATCAGACTCTCTATGTTGTGGGAATACATCCTGTGCTGCATGGAATGCTGTGTCAAACCTCTTCTGCAGTGAGGCACTTAATTCCTTTCCTTATTAAGCACAAGAGTGGTTAGATCTTTGTTTTAAAGCCCATAAGGTGGCTGCTGCCAGTAACACCCAGGAGGAACAACTAGCTTAATGTCCCCCATGGGCTTAATGGCACTTATTCCCATACCCTTGGGCCTTCTTGCTGCTTTTGAGAGTCTTGTTTATCACACAACCTAACAAAAATCTTAGTAGATCCAGTACATGGTAGAAGCATGCCATGACCATGTTTATTTTGGCAGGTCTTTAGGGAAAGGCATGCCCAATCAATCTTCTATCTGGAAATAAGAAGGCAAGGGCTGAAACTTCTACCAGGAGTGGGGAACATTCGATGCTTGCCACTTATGTGCAGATGACTGAATTAGAGCTGCAGGGAGCAGTTAGCCCACTAGAGTTTCCCTGAGGGATCTGGAGAGGTTTGGGATCCCTTTTGGAGTGGGAATAGAAGTTCCACCTGAGTCGGGAGCCCCCCTGGAAATAGGGTCGGTTGCCAGAAGGAGAAAACAAGACTCCAAAAGAAGGCAGTAAAATAAATGAATATAAGCTTTTTTTTTTTTTTTTTTTTTTTAATAACTAAGATTAAAAAAAGTCCTAGGGCACTGCAAAAGCCTGCTATCAGGAAGCAGGTTTTTATAACCTTTCAGTATTGATTAAGGAGTTGCTGTGTTCATTTGAAACAAAGCCCACGGCTTGTTTAGGAAGTGGCAGCATTGCAGCTTTGTAGTGTCCAAAAATACCATATCGCTATCAAGGCTAATTTAACACTGATGAGATCAATACGGCTCCTAGGGCTAGGAGTAGATGAGAAACATGGCTCATTACATGCTGCTTTTGTTCTCCGTGGGAGAGAGGAGAAACATTCAGTAGGGTGAGAGAAAAGGGACTTGGAAATTGTGGAGTCCTGAAACCCAGGGAGTGCTTTTGGCTTGCTCCAGTGAGTCACCTGAAGTGACATCTCTCTGAAACAGTGGCACAAAATTGGGGGAGATTCCTTCCTATCTCTGACTTCCTTAGGTACACCACTCAGCTGGAGCATCCTCTGTAGTTTGTTACTGTCAGTGCTTGCTCCCCTCCCCCTCTCTCCCTCTCTATTTAGGCTACCAAAGAAAATATTCAATTTTTTTGTTTTTTCAAAGGTAGATCCTTTTTCAATCTCATAATCTTTGATGGTACCAATATAGGCATTGCTTTTATACAGAACTGCTTTTGGCTATTGTCTGGTAAATATTTCCTTCTGGTATCCAGCTTTTGAATTAGACACAAAAAAAGCACCTGGAATCTTGAAAGAGGAGTGTGATGGTGCTCATAAACCTCAGTGCAGCCCAGCCCTCTAGACATATGCCACACATGCACCGTCCTGTTCAAGGGGAGAGACAGTGGACAGAAGAAACTTGGGCAGCAAGCTTTCTGGAGCAGGTCTGCAGTCAGCATTATCACTGGGCAGCAGCCAGTAGGAAACACTAAAGAAAAAAGTGAAATCCTGGTCCTCTCTGGGAGTAAGGTATCTTTGCTGGTCCTGGATGGAAAGCACAGATTCCCAAAGGCAGCAGCTGTGTTCTTTTGTTTAAAGGATCAAATGAGGTGAAGGGAGAGTATGTGGCTGATTCCCTCGTTTTTTTTCACAGTTTAAAAAAAGAGAACTTCTTTTTGTATATCAGTTTAATAATTGAAATAGCAGTCTATATAACAGACTAATAGAGTGCTCAGCAAGAAATTGGGAGGAATCAATTCCCTTTCTCCACTGACGGAAAGACTTCAGCTTCCTGTCCCTGCACCATGGCCAACCAAAGCTGACAGCATCACATTCCTGCACCTCCCTTCTTCCTCCAGTCTTGATTTTTTTCTTGCAAGTGGCACATCTATGATAAAACGTATTGGGAATGTTTTTTCCTTATATCTCCACCTCTAGTACTGTCCAGGAACAACCCAGGCAGTTGCTGGACCACTTCTTGCAAATACTTGGCTCTGTGACGTTTTGAAGGCTAGTTTGGTCGACTTCTTGCACCTCGAGGTTAGATAAACAAAGATGATCAGAAGGGCAGCTTCAATCTTCTGGTCTTTATCAGAGGATGCTGGTGCTTCCTGCATAGGTCTGAGGGGATGATAAAATGATTGCAAATAACTACACGGATTCACAGGGCCAGAGTATTACATTCTGGTTTGCAGGTTTGTACCCAGCCTGTCAGTGCAGTGATGAAGAGGGAACTTCACATGGCCACCGGGTGATTTATTGTCAAAGTGTTTATTTCTACATTCCTATCTGGCATGTAAATCATTGACAGTCATAGTTCATGGTGATGGGAAAGACACTGTGTGTAATTATCTCAACTAGGCAGTCATTTCCTCCTTTTAGAGAAAAGATGAAGACTTATGAAGTCAAAAGCATGGCAGAAAATCCTTCCTACATTTTTCCTGGTTTTTCCCTGGTAAAATTTTATGTAGTTCATATAAAAATCTTTCTGTATGAGAAAGCTAGCTGAAAGATATATTTGGATTACAATTTGTTTTCAACTGCAAGCACTCTAGATTGTGATGATGCCAGTTCCAGGCAATATAATATGATACCTTTATAACTTGTTAGAGATGTTTATTTATTAATATTTTTTTAATCCATCCCATTTAACTTCTCACTAATGAAGAACACCACAGGAATAAGAACACTGATCCAGAAACTGGACTTGGTGAGCCCAGGATCATTTCTACCAAGTTAGATCTACCAGGCTGGAGATGGACAGAGAACCAGAGCTTTGCTTCCCACATCAGCCCTTGTCTCCCCAGTACTCCCAAAAGCTTTGGAGCTGTACTGAAAGCTGCAGTGGTTCTTCTCATAGCCACCTACTGCCAAAGCAGCCACCCAGTCTCTGAAACTCTGGGGCAGAGCCCCACATTAGTACCAGGGCAGTTGCCCTCACTTGAATTATGGCAGGAGGGGTCAGCTGCTCTGTGCCATCCCCTGCATCCACCCAACCTGTCCCACCAGCTGTCAGCCCATGGGATCCCTGACTGAAAAGGGGCTCAGCCTTCCCATTGCCACCAGCCTGTGTGTGTGTGATGGCTTTTTGAGTCTTGCCCTCTAACAACAGCTCATTGCAGGCCATAAGTATAGTTTAGAAGAGTAGGGTCCTGGAGACTACCAGGGACTTCTGAACACTGAAGCCTTCTGAACACAGTATTTTGAAAGAAAAATAAACAAACCAGGCCCTGAAAAAGTTAGCAACAAATATTGAATGCCGAGATGTGTACAGGAGTACAAGGCCTTGTCCTCTCAATAATATCCATGGGAGCTAACTTTCAATCAAATAGAACAGTCAAAGTTCAAGCCAAGGAAAACGAGCTTAAATAAAAAATGAACAGAGCTCAGCTAAAACTGTAATCAATAATGTAGTGAACATAATGACCTGTTCAACTTAGTATCATGTAATTGAGCTTAAATTATATTTAAGAAAAAAGAAAAGTGTCCTTACCATTTGTTTATTAAAAAAATTTTCCAGTAACAAGGCTACAGGAGTGCTCCTTTAAATCCAAGTGGTATGTTAGCATCAGTAAACTACTCCAAGTAAGGGTAGCAGGTGAACTCCAGCCATGAGAGAAGAATCAAATACAAATTAAATATTTAATGACTTTAGCAAATGTACTGGAAGTAGATACATAAATTTCAGGGGAAAAAAAAAAAAAAAAAAAAAAAAAAAAAAAAAAAAAAAAAAAAAATACCCCAGAGTAAGGAGAACTTAATTCAACAACAGCCTGCTTTAAGAGTTTCCGGTCTGCTTTATATTGGAGTGTTGCACAACAATGATGTATCCCACATCCAGTGCATCAGCTTTTGAGTCCACATTTTTCAGTCAGTTTTTGTAAAGCAGAAGTGTAAGTAACATTAAAAAAAGGTGCATCACACTGTACAGTATATGGTCTGCATATATTTGGTCTACAAACAATTTCATATGCAGGTTGTAAGACTCATGAAAGCTTTATTTTAATTAGCCCATAATACATAAACTTATGAAGCATTATATCAAGCTGCAGAAGGGCAGTTTCTTGTTTAACTAAAAGTGATGTTCATTGGAACTAACCAAATAATACTGCATGAAATATAGAACTGATTAGGTAAAGAAAAATTGTTTTAATTTTTGAAGAACACCTATGCATTGGTCTGAGATGATCCTTCTGGTGACATCTCACTTAGTGGAGGCTAGGAAGATAATGCTGAATCATGGTGCAATGGGAAGAAACACTTAAAATGTAGCAGAGTGGAGTTCCCCTCCACCTCCTTCTTTTGACTAAGGAACAGGTTTCTGTGTTTAGTTAGGACTAAACTGGAGCTTTCTGAGGTAAGCAAACCTTTGGATTGATTCCAAGGGGGTTCCTGCGAGGGATTAATTCTCCAATTTTACTGTTTCAGTTCATGAGCTTTCCCCTTTTGGAGAAATAACCAAAGCCACAGTGAATTTGGGTGTGCTTAGAAGTAATTGAGATACAACCCTGTAGCTGGAAGGCGCTGCCTCCTAGCAGAGATATAGTAACTGATTGTGTTGGCCTTCTAAGTCCATTGGAACATAAAGTAAAATTGATTATTTAAATCAACAAGAGTGCTAATAGTTTAGTAGAATATCAGGTTTCAGCCATCTGTGACTTGCAACATCTTGCATTTTCAATCACGTTAAAATTACTTGATAAGCAAAATAGATATCGTAACACTAGATAAAAACCAGCAAACCATTTTACTTCACAGTACCACAGAAAAGGAACGTAGCTGGTTACCACATTCCATCTGAGGAAAACACAAACTTCCTGCAAGGAAAGCAATTTTTTTTTTTTTAAATGCTCATTCAATTGCTTGTGCTTATGAAAGTTACCAATACTGGGACATCAATATTTTCATTACACCAGGGACCTCAAAAATCAATCATTCTATCTGCAGCAGTTTCTCTCTTTTAATCAGTCTATCAAGTTCTCCTTTCTCAGCTTTTCATAGGGATTAAATGTAATTAAAATATAATGCTGCAAAAAGCAGGTGACTGCAGTGGCTTAAAATGTTTTCACATTAAATCTGTATTTGTATTTTCAGATGGTCTTCATGATATTTAATATATGGAGGACTGATTCAAAGAACATGGAGCTCATTTACAGGACTGGTCTTATCAAGTAAATTTTCTATTGCACTTGCCTTTCAGTATGCTGGAATTTCCCCCCAATGTTCAGTTCAAAAGTGTTCACATTTCTGTAAATATTTTTACTTGAAGCATGAGAATAAGTAATTGTTATTATTTAAAGAATTCTACATTTAGAAGCACTTTATCTCTGCCTCGTTTTATTATCCTGCATTTTCAGTTTTACATGGTATGGACAACACCCAAGAAGTGTGTTGAAAGCAACTGGAAATATATCCAAAACCTGGGGTAAAAATTTACCAGGAAAATAGCTGTGACAAGATGGAAATGAATGAGAAACTATATGTCATGCAGTTTGATTAAGTGAAACCATAATATATTGGAGGACAGCATTCACAGGAAAGAAAGGTAGAAGTTCAGCAGAAAAAGGCTCAAGAAATTCACACCTTTTCTGAAGTCATATGGAGAATTGGACAGTAGGTTGGGTACTTGGAGAGGTCACCTGAGCTTCCTGGGAGTTCAGGTCCAGTTCACTGGGATCAAAAGCATCATAAGGTAAAAAATCTGAATTTTATGTGATGGGCTTGTTGTGTACAATGTGACAAATCATGTGTGTTGGATGTATTATTTTATTTTTTTTAATTTGAGTTGGTAGAAATAGATTTTGTTTTCCTTTGCCCTGTTTTAAGTACAACAAAGCTGGGCCCCTTTCTGGCATTTCCTGAGTATTTTCATGTTCTATTTTGGCTGGTATCCTTGACAGAGACTTTTCGACTGTCTTGTTTAAAGGCATCAAAACTAGATTCTTGTTCCAAGCTATCTCGTACTGGACTGGAGAAAAAAACATTATATTTACTTGTGTAATATATCAAAAGTCTGGCATGGTTTTTTTTGTTCCAGAATTTTTTCAGGGGTAGAAGTAACTGTTGTTAGTCTGGTCATTAGGTTCTCACTAACAGTAGGTTATACATTAAATAATTATATTTAACTTTTTCTGCAGCACTACATTATGGAAAAAAGTCTTGCAGATTCTGCATTGTGACCACTACATTTTTTATCAAAATCATATGGTGTTTGCTCATCATACTGGGCCTAGGAATGACATATTTTGTCTTTGACATATTTTTGTCCAGTATGTCACACTTCTTTAGGAAGAATCTTTGAGTGAATCAATATGTGCCAGTGGAAAAAATATATAAATCTTGAAAAATTACAAGCAACAGCCATTTCCACTTTTCTGTAGACATGTTAGGCATCTGAAAAAAACACCTGGAAAAGGGGAGAAGCAGGTGTTCTGTGACTAAAATTCTTCCAAACAGCCACCATATAATTGAACCATCTATTTTTACTACATACCCTACATAATCTCCAAAAGCATGGGCTCCTCACAATAAACACCCATCATCCACAAAGCACAGGGCTTCAAAAGAGTGCTTTAAGTAAACTGATATAATTTTTAACTTCTAATTCTTTGCAGGAACATTTATAGTGGTATTCACAAAACAAGCAAACACAACAGGTTTGTGTATTGTAGACAACTAGAAAAAGTATCAGGGTGAACATTGTTTGGATTATAATGCTGCTGGTGGTACCATGAAAAGGTTTGCTGTAGGAAAGCAGCGGTGGAAGAAGCAGCACTGTACTTAGCCAGATATTCCTATGTTCCTAAGAAGAGTTAATTTTCCCTTTTTCAAGTGTTGTGCATAAACATTGGATCTGAAATCATTGCCCAACTCAAATCACTGGAAATTTTGTGGTTAATCAGGATGGAGCTCACATTCAGAGTTTAAAACATATGACTACTGAAATTAACAGCTCTTCTGTCTAGCTTAGCTCACTACTTGCACTTCTCACCACCCGTTTGGTTAATATTGTCCTGAAAACAGTGAGGACCTGGACATCCCAAGATCTGGTAGAAGTCCTGAGTCTTGATACCCAGCATGCCCATGGCCCTGAAAAGTTGCCTTAATTGGAAAAAATTCTCTATTGGTGAACCAAGCTTGAAAAGAAGATTAAAAACATTAAGAGTTACAAAGGGAAGTAGTGAAGACACTTGGGCCTCGATTTGTCAGCCCATTTTTACTGAGCAAATTTGTGAGTGTTAGTGCAGTAGGACTAAAGAATGCACCGATGGGCTCACATGTCCATGATGCTCATGTTGCTCTTTTGTGACCTAAGAGAAATTTCTTTTGCAGCCTGAAATTAAGGCTTTTGTGTTTGAAAATATAAGTTGGTTCTGTGGAGCTGGATTGCTGCTCTCCAAGGGTCCATCCCACAGATTCAGCCCCAAGGGAAGATCTTACTTTAGGTGCTTCTGGAAGATGCTTTCTTGCTCTCTTCTGAAAACAGTAGGGAAGTGCTTCTGCTTGCATCCTCCACAATTTTCTATCTTTCACATCCTGCAGCCTTTATTCAGTGCCAGAGAGTACGTGTGAACCAAGACATAAGTCTATTGTGTTGATCAATATGGAAGCTTTTTCTCCCCAGAATTTTCATATTCCTCTATCTAAACAGTCAAAGAAATAGTTTGCCTAATCTAATTACAGAACATAAAGTAATAGATCAGGAACCATCATAACTTTCTGACAGCACCCATCATGATGGGTTGTATTCTGTGGCTTACGTTTAGGCATTGTCACACTGCAAACATTAAGTGTCATGGAAAATTGACTAAAATAGGTTGTTTTGTTTTGTTTTGTTTTGTTTTAAAAAAACAACCCCAACAGCATCTTTTCTTTTCCCTTATGCATGAAGAAATATTTCTAAAGCAGTCATTTACCATAGGCATAAATTAATGTGTAACACTTTTGTCAGGAAGAGAAAATAAATTTGCATGAAGCACTTTGATCTATGAGCTAACTGACCCCTTTCCTACTTCCTTTAATTAGAATTTCATATCTGATAAAATGTATCATTTGCTTCTGATTGCTAGGTGCCAAAAGAGGAGGGAGAGAGTCATTTTAGAGGAAGGTTTCACACCTGGTCTATATATAGCTAAATACATCTATTTCATAACTAGCTTGCAGAGTGGATTAAAAAAAAGAGATGGATTCCCAGAACACTCATCTGACTTTTCAAAACACCTACTGCCTATTTCCACAGTAAGATGGAGAGTCAATGAGAGAAATGTAGATCTAATTTATTTCTTAGTCTGTTTTCCTTCTGATATTGTTTCTCTAAAGACTGTCAGTCATCTTTGTACTATTAAGAAAATAAACAGGGAATCGGGGTTCCTTTATATTACCTGCTTCTCTGGATACAATTATAGGAAAGGGAGTGAGAAGCCACAGAGAGGACAGGGACTCAGCATTGCTGCTCTCTGTCTTGGTGACACAGTGAGTTGAGCCCATATTAGTGCTGAGAGGTGTCCTCCCTTTGTGCCACAGTGTTGTGCAAACTTCAACATAAGCCATCTTCACAAGCCACCTTGCTCCTAAGGAGCTGAGGCCCCTTTCACCCTATCCACCTTGCAGTCCCCTTGCCCTTCCTCCCTGCAATAAAACCATTCACTGTTGTGAACCATTTCATTTGATTATTGCTATTTGTGGACACAGGCTACTTCAGGCTATATAATTATTACCCTGAGGTGGGTAATAATTAATAATTAATTCTGGTTCTCCTGGGCTCTGCTTAGTGGCAACTGAAACCCATTCCTCCTAGAAGAAGTGAAAAGAGGCTGAGGGCACTTCAGAAAAGTATATTTAAAGCTCTCACCATAACATCTCTGGTTAAGCCTAAACTTTCATCACGCAAGGGTCTTTGAAGGCTAATGGCAGCTGGGAAGAACCAGGACACCTGTGAAGCCTATCTGCTACTCACTGAAGGTTCAGGATCAAAGCTACTATCAGATGGGCCAAGCACTCAGGATAAAAAGAGAAAAACAGGGTGTAATCAGCATCAGTCCATACCATCTTATTGTCTCTTGTAGGTAAGCAAGTTGGGAAAGAGTTAAGGGCATGGTCTGAAGATGTGCCAGAGGTGGTTTAGGTTAGATATTAGAAAGAATTTCTTCACGGAGAGGGTGATCAGGCATTGGAATGGGCTGCCCAGGGAAGTAGTGGATTCTCTGTCCTTGGAGATATTTAAAGAGACTGGATGTGGCACTCAGTGCCATGGTCTGGTAACCACAGCGGTAGTGGATCAAGGTTTGGACTTGATGATCTCTGAGGGCCCTTCCAACCCAGCCAATTCTATGATTCTATTCTATAACCTGTCTTGCAGGTAGAAGAGAAGGACAGGCCATGAAGGGGGCTGTGAAATGAGGAGTGATATCAGAGGACATTAGCTCATGCTGTTTAGAAGTTTTACTTTATTTTTTGCAATCTGTGGACTCTGTCTTTGCTTGAAGCACTTCAAAGCATCTTGAAACAAACTTGAAATGGAGGAAGGTTGACTTCTACCTCTTGCCTGAACTGTCATGGAGTCTCAGTTGGGCATTCTCACCCTTATGTGTTCCCCACCTCACGATGACAATTTAACACGGAGGGGGGAAAGGCAAAGAAAAGGGTTTCTGCAGATCTTCTTTGGCCAGCTAATGGACAAAAGCACTGCAAGATTTTAGCTTATTTGAAACACCAACTGCTCTTTACTGCATGCATCTTCTGAGAAATCTTTGCTAGCTTTCCAACATATATTGTACCATTTCATAGCTGCTTAAACAAGTCTTGCAGATTTCTGAGAACCTGTTTGGAAGCTTTGCCACCAGTGTGGCTCCTGTTCCTCCTGAGACATCTTTTGTTTCTCTCTCTGGATGATACTTGCATCAGATCTCCTTCCAAGACATTACCTGAGTATCATCAAGACATTTTGAATGAACCAACCCATACCAGGTATTGCAATATTTCCCAGGAATGATGTCTCAGATCCAGAAAATGCTGGACTTTCTATCTGCTTTATTTCAGGCTTCAGAAATGGTCCACAATGATGTGAGAACATTTCCAGGAGAAATGCATCATCCTGAAAATTGTCTTTCTGTTCTTTGTTGAGAGGAAACTTTTGCAAAGAGACACAAGGGTACTCCAAGTCTCACACAGCACACAGAAGATGAGAGCAGAGGGAGAAAGAACTATTTTCACCTCTAAGTTCATTTCCTCCAGCTTTTGGCATGCTCAAAGTAAGATGGGCATTCACCCAGACTCACTGGAGGGTGAACCATTTCCCATGTGCTGAGAATCATTGCCCAAGTGCTGATTACCCTCTGAAGGAGCTCATTTCTTTTAATTGACAATCTTGGGAGACCAAGCCCCTCACAGAGACAAAACTAGATGCCCAAAGATATGTGGGGTGGGGAATCTGAGCCAAGGAGCCTGAGGAAAAAATCTTTATCAAATGTTGAGGGAGAAAAAAAAAATAAGAACCATGTGAGGCTTTTGTAACAAGCTGCCCTTACAAATGAGTTCAGGGACTATGAAATTAGATTATAGAGATGGCAGTTCCTCTGAACCAGCTTGTCTGTCTGATAAGGCTTTTATAGCCTTTTATCTCCCTTACTTCTCAGTCTCTAGAAACTGCGGTGCCTAGAGCTCAAGTGTTGCACATACATTTCAAAGTTTGATGGTTTCATAAGACATCTGAGCAGAAGCTTAGGCCTTAAACTCTGAAATAAACCCCAGAACAATTCGAGGATAAAAGATTTTTGGGTTGTGGTTATAGATTTTCCGTAAATTTCCTTCTACAAAGCAGCCCCAGGAAAACCTTGCCTGTGTCGTGAACAAATGCCTGTTTTAGAAAGTTTGGTCCATTCAGCCTATAGGTGTCTGTAACAAAAGAATATGAAAATTAACTTTCCTGCATTTTAAGATCATGAAGAAAATTCTGAGCAACAGCTGCTCCTGTCATAGTGGTGTGATAGATGCATATTCACCAATAAAATCCTTTCACTTTTTTGCACTCCCAGTTATTGCAGAAAGAATTTTCTTTTAAGAACAGTTTACAGTTAGATTTTTAAACCCAAATTACTGCTTTGTCAGCATTTTATTGCATATTCATAACCACTTGAGACATGACACTACTGCTGAATTAATTATTTAGGAAATATTTAGTGTAACACTTGAAGGAATGTGACAAAAGTGCTGGCTCTAGACCCTACTTCAAGAACACTTGCTAATGAGTGCTAGAAGCACCTGAAGGTATATTGCAGTTCTAGAGATCATATAAAATCTTAATTTCCTTCTAAGATGAGGAGGAAACAAACTCTACTGGAGAGATTCATCCCTTGCTATCTAGCAATAAGGAAAGTTTTTTAACGTAGGTAGAAAGGTAAATACCCCACTGCCACATCTTTACACTAAGTCTGGAAATGTTAAATGAGGGATTCCACTTTTCAGCCATGCACCATGAAACAGGACACTCAGTCAGAAGACAACTGTGAAATTCCAAGCATTGAATATTTTCAAATCAACACTGACACTGAAGTGAACAATATTGAAGCATAACTTATTTTTTAAAGTGTGTAACTGAATAGATTTCTGCATCCTAGGAAGAAAAACATTTAGAGACAATCTCAGAAAGCTTATCTTGAACTCACTTATGTGCAGACATGTGGAGTGTAAATAGATATTTTGAAAAGTAAGAAATTTGAAACTTAGGGTAAAAAAATTCTTCAAAGGTGACAACAGCAACTGTGAATAAATTTGTCGAGGTGAAATCCTGCCTGCAGCCACTAGCACTGTACCTTCATCAGTTGCTGGTATCCCAAAGAAAACTAAGTTTTTCTCTGTGACTGGGGATGAGATCCTCCAAAAGTCCAAACTATGGCATTGATGAAGAAAGAGGAAGGAAAAAACACAAGTATTAAAAAGGAACCTATAGCTTGCTAATACTTCATAAACCTCTGTAAAATTTCCCCTCTCAGCCTTTTGCTGAGTCTTAAATAAATGACAAAGTGCACTGCTTGGCATTGCCCCTCTCAGAACATCCTCCCTGTTAAGATAACTTTTGGGATCTACTAGTATAGCGAGTGTCCTGGCTGCACCACGATGACATCAACCTTCTGGGTACCATGAGCCATGACTTCACCTGGTATCCAGATTTCCCTTCGCGTTATGGGCTGTGAACCCCACCAGAGAGGGTTTTTTTTTTGCAGTCTTTGCTTCTCAACATCCCTCTTGCCATGTCTGCTGGGCCTTCTCTGTTCCTGTAACTTGGCAAGATGATGGATATATTAAACAGTTGGTTAACTACCTGGCTGATGTTATACAAATAAAGAAAGTGAGCTGGGAGAATGCAATTTGCCAGGAGGCAGCCTGGGAGGATGTTATTAGCTCCAAGTTGTAATGGGTGAGCAACAAGTACTTGTTGCTTAATAAAGCAGGGGCAAATATTAACAACTGCTACCAGAAGAGTGTATGGCTTGCAGTAATCAGAAACAAGCTGCTGATGGGCTATGTAATAGAATTACAAATCAGTGAAGAAAAACTAGCACTCTCTGGCAGTTTGGTGTAGGTAGAGATGAGATAATTATGACCAAATAAATACCACAACAATAAAAATTCCCAGGGAGGGCAGCGGCAGGCAGAGGCAGGCTGCAGTGCAGAACTAATGAGCAAATCGTTGCTAAAATTCAACCCTCTTTAGCTGCAAAATGGAGATTAATTTGCTTTGTTAGAAGCCACAGCTATTAAAAACCTCACAGGCTTACAGATATATTGCAGTGCAGAGATGGTGAAAAGAGATTTCTATGTCAGATTTGTGCTCTTCCAATTATTCATGAGGCTTTTGCATATGGAGAGGCTGAGATTAGTAATGATTAAGAATCATTTATATAGCCTTCAAAGTTACATCCTCTTTTACAAATTGATGAAGATGTGCTTGCTCTCTTCTTTTCCCCCTCTTGTCTCCTTGTGTCTCTTTCCAGACATGTGTCAGTTAATTTTTAGTTAAAATAATAGTTAAAATATTCTTTACTCCACTCAAGACAGTATTCAATTATATTTTACGCAAAATCTAACAATCACATCAACCCTCCAACCTTTTGAGGTCCACTTCTGTGTTCAGTTATCACATGTTCAGAAGCTTTTCTGAGATGCTGAACATGCAAGACAATCAGCCACTAGCTCTGCTAAATGAAGAAGGCCCATATCTCATCACATGGCTTTCCCAAGTCTTTTCCATATGAGAGACTAGGCTGGTACACCATACCAGACAGGCTACTGAGAGTCATAGCATAATTTAGCCTGAGAGAGATCACCAAAGGCCATATGGTCCATCTCAGAGCAGTGCTGATTTCCACATCAGTGCAGGCATTCCAAGATGCAGTTAGAGGATCTCCCAAATGAGCTTCAAGCCAGCTTTGCCTGTACCTGGATGCTCCCTCCCTGCTTTGTCCTTTTGTCCAGATCTTGAAGTCTTGGCTTTCTTTTCTGAGTTCTTCTTTCCTCACCCCTTTATTTTACTGTATAGAAGGGATGAGGTCCCTTTTCTGCAATAGTAGCATTAAATTCACCTTGATGTTACCTCCTTCTTTCAAATCTTCCAGGGTGTACCAGCCACAGCTATTATAAATGTTTTGTTTTAATCCATTCCTCTGCTCTTCTTTGGATTATTTCCTTTAGGGTCTGTTTAGATAATAAATAATTTGGCCTACTGTCCCTTCTTAAAACCTCTGTAAAATGCCATAGGATATCATGGTGTTATTGAGAAAATAATAATGAGGATTATAACTTCTTTCATAACTGTTAAACTTGGTCAAGAAATCAGTTTTTAAAGATACAGAAGATAAAATATTTGTCTTCAGTTTCTGTCAAAAACATAAAGTTTCAAGTGGGTATGAATTTCTTTTATCAACATTATTTTCACTAATTTATATAATCAATCTGCAAAAATGTTAGATATGCAAAAGTATATTAAGAGACATGTTGACAGTTTGTAACTTGTTTCATACTGTTAAAATAGTGATTTATAATGTGTCTGCTGTAGCTCTCACTTTGTGGTGTCTCACTAATGCATTCACTTAGCTGCATTAGCTTAATAGCATTTCCTGCTGTTACAGGACATACCTGTTTTCTCTCTCAAAGGTTTTTGGTTTTGTGCACATTAGTTTTTTAAAATATATTTCATTTAGCAAAAAGATATATATCTTTTTTAATTACTATTTTCACTTAATAAAGCATTTTTGCTTAAGTATTTGTTTTTCATAATCCACTGGGGAATTAGCTGTGTGTCCCTAAACTAAGGCAGTTTCCTGAAACATACAATTGTAGGAGTACACTTACAGTACACCTTTGGCTTCATGGGTGTAATTTCACTGAACTCCATGAGTTGGTTCCTAAATAACTGATAAAAGCATACTGCCCATAATATATATACTCATAAAATAAGCCTGAAATAATGAATAAGACTGTTTACTACTCAAATAAACTGGCAGACTTCATAGAATTCTTTGAAAAGCCTGAAGAAATAATTACCAAAAGCTGAAATACATTTTGTAACCCTTAAGGATCATTTTGTACAAAAAACAGCACACAATAGAGTCTTCCTAGCAATTAAACATTGTACAAAATGCTGAGAAAGAACTTCAAACATGTATGAGCAATGACTTATTCTAGCAGATGAAAGCAAATTTTGCTGTTTTTACATATCTGATCACCCATAAAGCTTCTTACATAACAGGACGTAGGTACATCAGATTGTTCTTCTATGATTAGACACATTATACAGATGAGTGAAACCAGAAGAGGCTCCTCACTTCATTAAAATACTTACAGTGGGAACCTTTTCCCCCTTTTCTGCTCCAAAAATATGTGTAAGCACATTACAGGAGACCAGGAAAACCTCTCTGTAATCTTCACACAATAAACATTATGTATGTATGGACTAGGGTGCTTGGTGATTTTGCAAGTTAGGAAGACTTAGAGTTGTACACATTACCTCTTTAAGTCTTTCAGCAAAGATGGTCACAGGGAAACCTGTTTCAGAATGACAAACCAAATGTTCTTATGGTCTCGTCTGGCCTCTACATGTTTGTTTGTATTGCTCAGGAGCTGTTTGGTTGTGCAGCTCAACTAGCACATTAATAAACTTTGGTCCTTCCAAGATATTTAGGTGTCTACTTCTAGGCACGCTTCAACCTCCTGCAACCTCAGAAAAAGGCGGCTTATAGATATCATAGAATCACAGAATGTTAGGGGTTGGAAGGGACCTTTAGACACTGAGGGTAGGGCACACAGGTCTGTGGGTTTTGAAAGTCTGCAGAGGAGACTGTTCTGGGGATAGGATTCCTGCTGCCCGATTTACTAAGGGGTTGAAAGTGGAGGTCCTGACTGTCAGTCATGGAGGGACAGAGTTAGAAATGGAGACAAGAGCATTCCAAAAAGAATGCTTACTTCTCTAATACCTCCAGGCTACAAAGATACATCTACATTAGCAAATTAACCAGTACCAGAAAACATTGCCAGGCCCTGGAATGAGACTTGTTGTACTGATACAGTCGGGGCCAAATGCCTGGGAACAGCTCAGTTATCATCACAGCCAAGGAACTATCCCCAAAGGGCAGTTTTCATGTAGCCACTGAATTTTGGGAAGTAAGAGAGTTAATAGTCTGCAGTTGGGCTCCTTTGTGCCATTTGGCCTCAATACCTGAGAGTGGGGCTTAGAATATTTATTTACTAATATAGAAATAGCCCAAATTAAATGTGATCAATGGATCAGAAAGCGCCAATTCCTTTTCCTTCGCCCAACATCTTGATCAGTCAACCAAAGTTGAGTAAGCGTCTTTACACCATTGGTTTCTAAACTGCTTTTCTTTTCTCTTAATTTGCTCTGGCATAGTGTCACAAGTATTGTACAAATCATTCAGTGTTTAGAGCATAATCCAATCCAGAGATTGATGATACACTAGTATGTAAAAAATGAGAACACACCAAAGATAGATTGTGATTTCATCTCTCATAATGTAGGGAAATTAGTCACTGAAATGCCCTCTTTGATTTCAGTGAAGCTGGTAACAGTGACATGTCAAAGTAAAGATATTTTCACCCTTAATATTCTGATTGTAAGTTTTTATAGCCCCTGCATACTAATTTAACGTGCCTAGTGCTACACTATAGATGAAATTGGCACTTCAATTAATACTTTTTTTTTTAATATGGATATGTTGCATTTTATATAACCTCTGAAAACAAAAGAACACAGACTTCAATAATTAAGCCAGCAATGTCAGATCTGCCAGTAACTAAATAAAACCAGTGAAAGGAAGAACATAATGTGCCTTTTAAAACATATTCATGTTACTAGAACATTATTGGATGAAATTGGAAGCCCAGAACTCCATATACAATCAGGTTGGCAATTAAGTTCTTTTATTTGTTTTGTGTCAAGAAAAGCTTCCACCACTTCTTTGTATAATCAAACAAATTTTCAGTATTCCACATCCTTTTGAAATGGAATCTGTTAAGCTCAATCAGTCAATAGTTACTCCTTTGCCATTTCATGTGTTTACAAAAGCTTCTCTGGAAGCTGTCTCATGTTGTAGCAGAAAAGCAGCTTCAGCCTATAAATCTCTTGCTAGCTCACTCTTAAGGCTTACATATTAATACTTTTCACAGAATTACAGAAATTTAGGGGTTGGAAGGGACCTCGATTGAGTCCATTTGCCCTGCCAGAGCAGGGTCACCTACAGGAAGTCACACAGGAACACATCCAGGAGGGTTTTGGATGTCTCCAGGAAAGGAGACTCCACAGCCTCCCTAGGCAGCCTGTGCCAGTGCTCTGTCACCCTCACAGTGAAAAATTTTTACTTGTGTTTATATGGAACCTCCTATGCTCAAGCTTATATCCTTTACCTCTTGTCCTATCATTGGGCATAAGTGAGAAGAGCCTGGCACCATCCTCCTGGCTCCCTCCTTATGAATAAGACTTCTGGATATGCATTGTATATTACTCCCCAGTATGAAAAACAATTTATCAGTCACCTACAGCCACCTTCATGGTCTTAACCTAGATGTGATCTGCAGTATATTTACTTGTCTTATAACTCACTTGTAAATAGGCAGTCAATCTTGGTCCAATAGAAAAGCTCAAAGATACACTAAAAGCAATGCAAAGATTCTCCATATAATATCATATACCCATTTTTTCCTAGACAAGAAGATTAGGCAGCAAAAAGAAGCCTGATGGTTTTTAAGGTACTTATTATAGGATGGCAGCTTTTGTTCTTAAAATGCCCCCAGTACTTGGATGTAACAACTCTATACCCTTCTCAGAAAATTCTGGACTATTCTGTGCCAGCAGCTGGGAAAAGATGATTTTTGGAAGAGTCACTAATGAGTGTGTACTATCCTCCCTATCTCATGCCCTACAACCTGAACTTTATTACTGCCTAAAAATATCCATGTGATTGCTGAAGTCCCTTTCCTTCAGTTATACTTCGACATCCCACTCTACCAAGGCCTTCAATCCTTCATTTGTTTTCTCTGGGTTCAGGTTTTTCTAGAAGAATTCTCCTGCACCACACAAAATATGATTGTGGAAATTTGAATTTTTAAGCATAGTGTACATCTAACAAGTATTCCTGTGAATGCATACCTCCAGTGAAATGAAATCAATAAAGCAGCTTCTTCAGGCCATTGAAGCTGCTTTTCTCTTTCTTTCCACTGCTCCGGGTATCACTCCACCCCCTCCTCTTGCCTCTTGCATCTTTGTGCATTTGGGATTGATGGCTACTCGATAACGACGAATTAGGTACCTATGTGACATTTTTTCATTGTTTTTTTTCCCATAAATACTGTGCTATTAAATTTTCTAAAAAGAGACATGCTAGAAAATAAGAGCATCTTGTCGAAATTTTAATTGCAGTTAGCTAGTGCCCCAGTGGATGACTGGGTGGATGGCTGGACTGGTGCTGTTACAAACATATGCTGAAATCTTTGCCGGAGCCTGGAGAAGCAAGCAGTGGATGCTTGTGATAGAAAGTGTATCCTAATATTGTATTCCGGATTTGACTCTTAGCTTCTTTGCAAAGCTTCATTACCTACCGCAGCTGCATCAGTGTAAGACGAATGGCAGATGAAATGAGCAGAAATTTCCAGTATTTGTAGAACTTTAGCCTGTTTTCTTCTTCTTCCCCATACCCTTCTGTAAAGACTTAGTCTTTATCAGCAGAATGATCTTTTATATCAAATCTATCTTAAATTCTTTCTTATAAAAATTATTTACCATATTTTATAAAGAATACAGTAAAATTATGGAAAATCTTGCACATGTTGGGTTTAAGAGTTCGGTTTAAGAGATTGCTACTCACATGTGTATCACTTCAGAATGATGCTGTTCAAGTTAGAAAAGTTGGAAGTTACAGATCAAGTAGATTTTATATATAATTTTTTAAGCAGTCTGGGTTTCAAACTAATTATTAACCCATAAAATGTATCGTAGAGACACTACAAACTTTCTCTTATTATGATACAGACCTCTTGGCAGTACAACAACAACAGCAGTTAGGTGGGAAAAAAATCTTTTTTTCATTTTGTGAAACCAAGGGAACTACAGCAGAACTTCATGTATGTATCAGGATCATCCAGAAACCAAGTTTGCTTTATGTTCTTTCCATTCTCATGAACAACGGCTGAAGAAGCAGTTCTGAGTTGCAATCTGTGCCAGAAGACCTTCTTCACCTCCACTCTAAATAAAACCTGCACTTGGAATTTTGTCAGATGGATCAGTTTTCTTTCCAGGAGCTAGGATGGAAAAGACCAATGACATGCGTGACTCATATATTTATTCATGACTTTAAGCATATTCAGCCATAAAAAACACATTTGACTAAATAGAATCCCTTTCCTCCATCATTAATTATGACAGAGGAAATACATCATGAAGCATTATGGAGCTACATACTATATCCATTTTTGTTATTTTAAAAGTAACAGAGCAGAATTCTCAAGTGCAATTAGACAGGGTTGCAAAAGGGACTAATATATGCAATATACATCAGTTCAAAGGGTCCAGAAGTACTTATATTTTTCCCTACAACTGGAGAAATGTTAAATTTCCAATAAAATTCCAATATTAAACTATTTTTTTAATTTATAGTTAAATTTAAATTTCTTCCTCATCTAGGAAGTAAAATATTATTCCCTGAGTAAACGAATATTCCTTCTTTAGAGTTAGCAAAATAGAAAAAGGGGATAACAAATGAGATAAGAGCATTTTCAAGGAGACAAGGCTTTTGATACTTTCCCAAAAAGATTGTTGAAATGCAAGGAATTATTTAAGTCAAATCCTACCTCATTTATGAACCTCCACCCTGTTTTTAGCCTATGCAAACCCTTCCAGAGAGTTGCACCAGAAACAAGAGCACCAGGTAGATATAGTAGAGACTGGGGACAGAAAACAGACAAACTGGAGGAGAGATTGTAGGCAGTGTTGCATTGAAATCAATAGCACTGTAAAGAAAATATATGCATCCAGCACAGATTTTAATTGTGAAAACCTACAGATACTCTTATTATCAGAAATAAAATGCTGTAAAATACGGCTTTTAAGAAAGTTTAACTACGGTATTTTTGGCTGCTAGTGAATAATGTTATAATAAATTTTTCAGGCAAATAAGGAGACCTAAAGAAAACAGTTTTAAAAGATTAATGAGTCCAGTGTCATTCAGAATAACAAACACCCCAAAACCAGTCATATTTGATCCTGAGACAGTATTATGTAAGTGCTTTTGTTTCCATTGTGGAAAATAAATGCTTGAATTTATTATATTTGATATAGATGGTATTCACAGGTTTTTGCAGAACTGTGTTCTGGCATGCTTCAAAACATTCAGAGTGCCACATCAGTGCTTTTTGGCTATATTTTTCCTTTTAGAAATACTGAGCTTTGAAGTCTACTGCAAGACTTACCATTTTGCCTTGGATTTGTAAAAGGTATGAGTTTTTCTTATTTTTCCCTCTCTCCTGGTGATTTTAGAAGTTAGCTTATTTGAATGGATCTTGCTACTTTCATTTGTGCCATTTGTTCCGTCTGCCCAGAATAATAATTAGGATCCATTCTCAAACGAGTGTTCATACATATACAAAAGAAATGCATGGAAGCTCTTGTCTCCTTCTCATGTAGCAAGGCTCCCGAGCCTCCTCTTGGGGGCTTTTCCTCTCCCTTCCCATTACACCTCTTTGGCCCAAGTGTCTCTATTTGTGGTCACAGCTAGTTCAGTGTCCTATCTCTGGGGCTGCATCACTCCATTTTTCTTAAATTACTGAGGCCTAAGAGTGGGACATTCTCTGCCTTTGCCAAAACCTGTGAGGCAGCAGCTAGAAGTCTATCCTTACAGCAAATATCAGTTTATGAAATCTCCATCATGAGGAGCAAAATAAGTTCTAAGGCAACAGCTATCTTACAGCTTCAGAACATTCTCAGATGTGAAGGTCAGACCAAGGCATTACAGGGAAGAGATCATAAAAGAGAAGCAATTGAAACAAAGATGCCTGTTCTGCAGCAGGGTCAGACTGTATGGAGAAGCAGGGAAGGATTCAGATGACATTATAAAGCAAATTATTGAATCCAGCCTCTGAAACAAGCTGTGCAATTTGAATCAGATAGGGAAAGACTGGAAAGGGGAGGACATCATGCAGTTACAAAAAAAAAAGCAAATTATAGATCTGTTAAAAAATACTCTAGCAAAAAATGTATAGCAGAGCAAAATTATAATAGATCTGAGTCACTAAAGAAAGAAAATGAAAAGAGGTTCTTGAAAAAACTGTCTTAGATGGTCTTTCGAAGAGGATGACCACAGAGAGGATAGAAATGAATTGTACTTTAAAGCATGTCTATAGCCACATAGAAAATTTTGCTAAATAATTTAGAGGTCTTTGATGTGCTTTAGCTTAGAATTTCGACACTATAAAGAGTGTAGTTTAACAGCAGGATATTCTTACAGAATTCATCTCATGGATTACTGCTTACTTTCACCTGGAAGGGTGGTAACATAACAATGGCTACAGTCTGAAAGCCTGAATAGATATGAAGTCCTCCTCAATTTCAGTACAATGCATGCACTTGTTTACAGATTACCCCACATGTACTTCTCACTTCTAGCAGCAGATTTAAAAGTTGTCCCTATCCCTAGTCTTGCTCCATGACTGAGTTACCTAAACTCCTTCAGAAGGAGCTGGTGTGCCTACACCAATACTACACCACAATCCCAGTCAGACACTGGTTGGAAGCAGTGTGTTTGTGCTTATAGATAGTGTCACTCTGTCCTGCTTAATTAAATAATTAAGCCTCTTTAAGCAGCATTGTGGGCTTGGATTTTGAAGCTCATTTTCTTGAGAGATTGCAAAGTGCCATGCCTAGTGCATACCAACAGGCACAGATATCTCCCTGTTCTCTGGATATTGAGGTTGTACGCACTACAGAAGAGTCTGAGGTCATCTAACCCAGATAAATAAAATTCATCTGGCCAGATTTGAGATTTCTAAACTCCAGGTGTCTATTTCAAAGTAACCCACTCTTTTTTACAAGCAAGAAGAAAAAGTCACCTGGAGAAAGTGATTAATCTGATCTACTTCATTAGCAGAAGGGTTGCTTCTCTACAGTGACATAAAAGGAGCACAGGGCAAGCAGGTCAGGTGTAGATCAGACTTCATATGCTAGAATTAGGACCCATTTCTATACTTAATGAGGAAAAAAAAAGGGCCTCCAGAATATTAATCACCCCGCATTTCAGAAACGTGTGGGGTTTTTTCCTAAATGCTAAAACAGGGACCCAAAACCAGGTTTTAAATGGATGTATATAATTTAGGTCACTAAAATGAGGTTAGATTACTCCTGTGGAAGGTGGATACATTCTCTTACCTCTCTATAAATTTTAAAGTGTGAATCTAAGACTTTAGTGTGTAGTTTTCTCAAGACTTTAAATTTATAAAACTTTTATATTCAAATTAACAGTTTAATGCTCTATGACCAATATGCAAGCTTTAGTAAATATGAAGTGATTGCTACTGCAAACACCTACGTGATTATAAGCAAAATGTCATAACATTACTTTCCCTCCTTCATGTTTTCTTATTCACTCATGTTTTAAAAACTAATTCTGAAATATAGTGAGGATTATAACCATAAGTTTCATAATAACTATTGTTTATGTGAAAAAAGACAGGGGAATGATCTAATGCTGAGGGTTGGAAGACAATCATGAGCAGAGATTTACACCCATTTATCTAATACAATATGACAGGAAAAAAATCCAGTGTAATTTTGGAGATAGGACCCAGAGGATTCATGAAGCAGGGAAGAAGCAGGCATCTATTCTATTACACCTTGTCTGCTTTCTAACCAAATACCAAAATACCAGAAAAAATGTTGACAAACAGGAGGGGTTTCAGAAAAAAAGAGCTAGAAAGGGGGATAAGTGTTGTGTGGTAAAACAATAGAAGGAAGACAACAGAAGGAATCTAAAAAAAAAAGGAGTTGTAAACCGTATGATAGATCCATCTGATCACACATTAAGCATCTTATCAAGCATGTTTTCCCCTGGGGCATTCCACTCCTGAAAATTAGCATTAATAGGTGATACAAAGAATGCAACACTCTTTCATAAGTAAGGACAACCCAAATCCCTGTGTGGGCTACAAGCTACTGCTCTGTATCTGCTGCCTAATGTGATTTCTTCCTGTCAATGAGGTAGCTGTTTTCATGGCTTTCTTGTTTACTCCTTTGGAAAGACTGGGCTTTCTGCCAAGTTTGTTTCTTCAGTCTCTATTCCTGTATGACACTCACATCAGCAGCTGGCTGCCTCCTTGCTTGCTAGAAAATAAGTAGTACATCTCCATTTTTTAACACCAGTATGGTTAAAATCATACTCTTGACCATAAGTCACCAACATGATCTGAATCATAATGGGCAGGGTGAAGATTTAGCGTTTTTCCTGAAGGAAGACAAAGATGCCGGATTTGCCTCCAACAAAAACCAGAAACCTGGAATACTTTGAGGATAAATTGCACAAGTTAGTGAGCTGGGGTCAGTGCAATGAATCTTGATGGTCTAATTTGAAACCCTTGTTTTTATGGATGGGCTAACACTATCATTATTAATTTTGTATTTTTAGCCTCTTTTGGTTCCATCATTGAAGAAGCTGGAGTGTCCTCCAGATTTAAAACCTAGGATTTACAATTGGGACTGTTGATTAGTAACAAAAAGAGAGAAGAATAAACAACCCCTCTGGAAGAGAACTAAAAGTCAAGTTTCTATAGATGGTCTCCTACACGTTGCAGCAGAACATAAGTATTTCCCAAACAGGACCAAAATATTGGATGGAAGCCAGAAATATTTACAAAGCTGCAAATATTTACAAAAATGGATATGAATCTTAGCAATCTGAAGTTATTGACCTTATTCTCAATACATCAGAGTGCCTCTGTAAGTTTTTAAGACCTAAGTGTCATGGAAGACATGCTTAGCCTTAGATATAATTATTGGTGTAAAGAATTAATAAAGCCGTTATAATGCACTAATTTGTATAAATGTCACATGTCGCATGGTTTATGGTAAACTGTGAAGCAAAGTCACATGAAACATATGACCAGAGAATGATTTTAAAAGTGTTACTAGTTCAGAACTGATAACTTCCATTGATAAAAAAACAAAAAAAACAAAACAAAAACTTGTTTTAGAAAGACATATGTCAGCAACACATGCACACAGATTCTGATGAATTTAAATGACCAACAGAATAGATTCCTGGGAGAGGATTCATGTTGCTTAACTTTGGTGACTAATTTTGAAATTCTTTCCTGTTAGAGCTGACAGGTATCTAATAAACATCAACGATGGTATGTACAGAGGATGGTTTACCTGGTGGGTATTTCAGACAGTAATGAGTTGCTTTCTAGACTCTGTTGACTGTTGTTGACTTGACCTCTATTGACTAAAGTGAAGCCAAACCTACTCCTCACCTATAGACATTTGCATTGTAACTAACCACGTTAAGATGAGTCCCTAATATGAGATATATTCTTCCTTATTTTTTAACAAATGCAAGGGAAAAAAAAAAGGAAAAGCAAGGGTTGATGTTGCATTATAAAAATAAGACGAGAGAATCAAAATATGAAGAAATGCCACTTGAAATTAATTATTCTGGTGGAAAATAAATGTTCCTCTCCATATTACTCCTGTCTGGAATACCAACACCATTTTTCTCATCAAGGTTATTTCAATGGAGATGTGATTAAATCACTAGCTTAGCCTTTTTTTTTTTAATTATAATTTTACATTTATATAATGTGCAAAATTACATTTTATATAATTAAAATTAGATACTTTTATGTTTCTTTTTTGTCATTGGCTATATTTTATTAAAATTGAAATAGTACCACAGCTTCATAAATCTCAGGAATTGTCCTTCACTTTGATTCGCTTTTTTGGTATCCCAACACATTAAGACCTTATGCAATTTTTGTAGCTATTCAGAAAGGAAATAGAATATTTGATGGCTTAATAAAATTAAATCAACCATAATTACACCATTAGGCTGTAGAGTAGATAAGGCACATAAAGGTAACTTACCATCTAAATATAATATTTGCTTGGTATGGCTTGAGGTTTCAAAAGCTGAATTCAGACTTCCTCAGACATCTGGTTGAGGATCAAAGTTTTTCTGTGCATTCTAAAGATAGTTAGGGTTAAAAACATTCCTTTTGCATCGTGGCAGAAAGAAAAAAAGAAGCATTAAGAGAAAATATAATGTAGTTAATAATTCTGAGAGAACACATTTTTCCTTGGGAGGTGTTACGAAGAAGTGTATTGGCAGTGAGTCTGCTCTGTGGGCTTTGCACACAAGAGGTATTCATACACATACTCACCCCAGGCAGGGTGTTATTCTGCTGATGAAAAGCATACCTTTTTTTTCACTCTATAGGAAGTGTAGAAGCAATACATGAACAAGAGGTGAGGAGTGCATCCTCCATCATCCAATTCAAGATGCATTCTCTGCATAGCAAAGAGTTTAACAAATGATTTTACTAAATAAAGTGAAGGTGGATTAACTTGGAGGTGGAGAGGTCTGTTGTCTAATAGGACCTTCTCCAGCACATAAAGAATTTTTATATTTCCCCAAAAGGGCCCAAAACAAGGAAAAGAAAAATCCAGTTCCTTCATGAAGGCTCAGAAAGCTCAGAAATGAGGTGGTCCCAGTCCCAGCTACAATCACATATATAAACGTTCTCATAAATAATTATTTTGACAGAAAGACTGGCTTCTATCAGTACCACAGCTACAGCCTTCCAGCTCAGTCTGTGATGAACTAAATAAGGGAGTTCTGTTTGAGAAAAAGAGATTTGAACTCTGAGAAAATGAGGTCACTAAACCCACGCACACTATTTCTCAGGTCATCTCAGCAATACGGGTCCATAAAGAACGATGGTGAGCAGAATAGCCAGGACATCAACTTCAAAAGTTTACCCCTGTCTGAGAAAACACGCTAATATAGATACACCCACATCAGAAGAGTGTTATGCCACAATGTCATGGTTTGACACTGGCCCGGCAGATAAACTGAATAACAGATTTATATATTAATCTCTCTCTCCTCACTGAGAGAGAGAATAAGGGAGAGAGACTTATGGGTTGGAAACTAAACTACACAATTGTAATGAAACAGTAATGATAAATAGGAAAAAATTACTAAATATATACAAATATACAGGAAAATTGATACCACGTTCCTCCCCCCTCTCCCCCAATAACTCTCATGTCACTACCGAGGCTGCAGGGCAGCCCTGGGAAAGTCCAGGCTGGAATCCTGGGGTCAGCAGCAGTCGGGAGCTGGAGGCAGGAACACACAGATTCAGGCTGGCAGGGATCAGGACCACAGGCAGAGGAATGGATGGAATCCTCTCAGGATACCGAAGGAAGCAGGGAGAGCAGGAAGAAGAAGGAAGCAGGAAGGAAGCAGGAAGGAAGCAGGAAGGAAGCAGGAAGTGTTTGACCCTTGTGATCCCTCAAATTTATACTGAGTATGATGTGTATGGGATGGAATACTCTGTTTGGTCAATTCTGACATCTATCTTGTCTGGTCCTCTCCAGAGGAGGGTTTCAGGTGGGACCTTGTTGCTCCTTCTGGAAGGCAAAATGTTCCTCAGAGCTGAGCAGTGTCCTTGGCTCTGCACACCAGTCTCTGGCAGTAACTATAAACATCGAGTGTTATCAGTCCTAGAAGCAGACACTGTCTGAGAAACTTGCTGTTAATTTCAGCAAGTGCAACTACTTACAAAAGACTTAGCTGAAAGCAAAAGTACAAACCAGAAAATCACCTTTATCCTGGCTCAAACCAGGACACACAAGCAAACCTGCCTAGCAAATACCTCATCCTCTGCAGATGCCAGAGAGGTTATGTGCAACTTTATAGGTTGCTCTGACATCTGCATGTTGTCAAAAAAACCCAGAGCTGTGATCTCCACTGGCAGTGCTAGCAGCGTGAGAGAGGAGTAACATTTGTTCTCCAGACCTTTCACCAGCATTGTTGCCCTGCCCTGAACTTGCTGAGGCAGCTCAATGCCCTTCTTGTAGTGAAGGGCCCAGAACTGAACACAGACAGCACTCGAGGGGAGGCCCCACCAGTGCCGAGTACAGGGGCACGATCACTGCCCTTCCCCTGCTGGCCACACTGTTCCTGATACAAGCCAGGATGCTGGTGGCCTTCTTGGCTACCTGGGCACACTGCTGGCTCGTATACCATCAGGCTTTGGCCAGTCATGATAACAGTTTGAATAGCTTAAATAGGAGCTAGTGACTGAAACTCAGCATTACTTTACAGGTTCTGTGAACAATGAGACATTTAAGAGAGTTTCCTTGCAGCTGATGTATCAACAGCAAGAGAGATTTAATTCCTTCAGTTCTGAAAGTTACATTCACAAACCTTCCAAGTTAAAATCATAATTCTGCTGGAGTTATTTTTTTCACTGAGATATTTTTGAAAGCAATGTGCCCTTCTCTCAGACCTTAAAGCAGACAACCTTTCTTAATTTAAATTTAGAATACTCATTTGCTAGACTATCACTTGTTTTCATTTCTCTAGACAAGCAGCTACTGTTCACCAGCCAGTGCACTTGAACTGCAGATTGTATCTGCATGAAACTCATAATTCAAAGCACAACAGCATTCAAGAGCTCATTTGGAAAATGATGCCCATCAGGAAGAGATTCATTTCTCTGCATGAATTTTTGGCAACACTCTGTTCTTCATAATTTGTACTGCAACTGCTCTCATTTGCTGGTACTACAGGTGTACCTTTGTGTGTTCATTTTTAACTGCAGGTGATTAAGGAAAAAAAAAAAAAAAACCACCTCAATGATAAGTCATCCACTACATCTTTGTCAGATTTCCTAGTGTTTGACTTACGGCTTTCTCAATCTGAGTCATCTTGACTATGGTATTAATGAAAAAAACGAGCATCATCAACCCTAGATCTTGCAAAAATGATCAGATTGTCATCTGGATGAGGAATGGGTACTATCATCCACAATTGCATGCGACCATACCAAGTACCATATCTTCACAGCACATAAGCTGTGTGAAATAAATGCCAAAAACACATACATTTGCAGGAGTGGAACTTCTTTACCAAAAAACTTTTCAGTCCTCATTTCCTTGTGCAGGATTATTAAAAGATTTTGTGCAGACTGATTTAGTTACATTTCTCCAATGCTTTTACTCAGAGATTCCATATGGGAAAACAATTAACATTGCCTAAGAAAGACCCTTACCATGTGCTTCATTCAAGAAAAAGAGATTGGGGTGAGAAAATAAAATAATAAAAAGATTATGGAACTAAATAAGTATTCTTCAAAATTTATTCCTGGTAACTTATTCAAATGGTGTAATGGACAATCCAAAAGCCAAATTCAAAAGGCACAGCAGCATGCAGGGAAGTATCAAGCTATTCATAGGTGCTGGAGGTTGGGTATCTCCATTGCTGGGTGTATTTCTAGAAGCTTTAGCAAAGACTCAGGATTCAGCATGATCTCAAGATGCTGAGAAAAAATTTAAGCCACTTCTTTCTCTAACCAAAGAGAGTCTAACCAAAGGTCTTCTAACCAAAATGTAAGCAAATATTTGGACTTTTTCCAATTAGTTATTGTGAATGCTTACAATACAGTAGCAAATATCTCTTCATGTATTGCAAAAATGTGGAACTCTTGAGACCTACCAGTACAATAAAAACTCATTATAATTGGACGTGTATTAGCAAATGTGAATTGGCATCTAAAGGTAATGCCGACACATTTACGTTGACTAGTTACAGTCACCTGGGGAAAAAAAGAAAATCGTATCTTATGAATGATTATGTTCCTATTCAACCCAGCCACTTGCTGATGAAAGTCTTTGTACACTGAATACACTTCTCTCTTAAAAAGGACAGGTGTTCAGGTAAGTGCAACTATATAAGTCAGACAAGGAAACCCATAAAAAGAATCTTGGTCTTTAGAGAAATACAGGACAGATGCAGAGTAGGGGAAAGATAATTCAGATCTGCAACCAAAACAAGATTTTTCAAAGCTTATTTGGATATTTCATTTAAAGCAGAACCTTCATTGAAACATGTACAATTTGCATGTTCTCTTTACATCTCATGAATTTTGGTTTGCTCTTGGTAGAAAGGAAGTGGTTATCTTACCAGCAAATCACTTTGATGGAAATAATGCACTGGAATGCACTTCAAAACAGTGGTTTTATAGTACCTTATAAGCATGTCAAGTAGTTCCATTTGACATTAATTTATAGGTTATTTTAAGGAAGGTTTAAGGGAAGCATGGAGAAATCCATCTGATACACATCTTGATAAAATGCCAGTAACTGTCTTTGAAGCAAAGCAGCACAGTAGTGCAGCCGTGCTGGGTTTAGGCCCTGAGCTGACATCTCTGCACAGCAGCTCACTATGCATACTCCTTTCCCTGGAGAGGCTCAAGAACTTATGAGAAGATGCAGTCCAATAGCTTTGGTAGCCCTCCATGCAGACATAGCCATGATGCCTGATGAAGCTGTTAATGTGCTTAGGCAAACTGACAGCAACAGAGGGGGGGATTGGGTTGCCTACCTGCTTTATCATGCCTGGCCTCCATCAGGCCGCTTTAGACACCCTGATGTAGCTGTGACATCTGTGCAGGTCTGGCAAATCTAACAGAGGAGATGCTTTGCTTTGGAGTGGCATCTGGAGGACAAGGGGGTTATCCCATGGCACCTAAGCAGCATTAAAGAGCTGTGACTGTGTCTTGGAATCCTTCCCAAAGTGTCAGTGTGCTTCAGAGCAGTGACTTGCTTTGAAATATATCTTTGAACTAACAGGAGAATGAGAGAAACAAAAGCACTATTAGGGTGTATGTTTTATCTTGTAATTTTGTACTTCTGTAGTTATCATAATTCTGGGAAATGTCAACTTTTAAGAACATGTTGTTTTGTCCTTTTAAACTTGTCTTGTCAACTACAAGACAGGTTTTATTTTAAAATACCGGGGAACAGAAAACCAGCTTTAATAAAGACTACATTGCAATGATTTGTGTTTTCATTTGCCAACCCTCTGCCATTATTCTTTCACTATTTGCTTCATAATCTGTGGAAGTTTGAGAAATCTCATTGTATATTTTGGCCTGTGGCCCAATCTACAGGACATGTTTAGTGGGGCACTGAACTTGGGTTATCTGCTTTGCAATTAACTGCTCTAGCTACATGGTTGTGCTAAAAAAAATCTGTAGCCCCTGCCACTGAAAGCAGTGTGTCTTGCCCAGTTCTTTAGAAAACTAGTGGTAATAGCCTCCTCTTAGGAAGAAATTTGGGCTCTGGACTCTACGTGAACAGAGCTTAAAATCCTTAGCTAGGGTCCAAAATGTGAAGTTTAGGCAAATACTTGTGTTCAAAGCTTTCCAGATATTTGTCAGTCTCAGGTACCCAACTCCTCCCATGAGCTCAAGCAGGACTGTTTGCAGGTAGCACAGTATGACATTTGCAGGTATGATGACAGGAGTCCAAGTAGTGAAGTTAATACCTTCAGTCATACCTTCCCTTCATATACTTATGATTTTTACTGGACTGGCTCCAAATCCTCTGCAAGGGTTGGTCATGTTCCCATTAAAATGAGTGAAAGTTTTCCCACTGAAATCGATATAATGAGAATCAGAGTCATTCTCATTAGGTACAACTCCCATAGATTTAAGAGCCTATCATTTTATACTGACTGCTTATCAGTCAGTTTAAGAAATGGACCTCATTATCAATAAAAAAACAGCACTGAGCTTTGAACTTTCAAAGCATGGTTTAAATATGAACCAATTAACTTCAAAGTTTTCACCTGATGTAGTGACAAATCGTGATGACAAACACAGTAGTGCTACGTATGAGTCTCACTAACCCAGTCTCCATGCTTTGGAGTTAAGCCTATAAAAAAAGTTTTGAAAGAACCAAAGTCCTACAGTTATGGTTTATAAGGGAACATGAATCATTTATACATAGAAAAATAATGAAAGGGTTTTACTCAGAAAGGTATTTGCCTTTATGTACCTTGGTATTAAAGCACTAGTAAGTTTTTGTAGTGCTAAGAGAAACTATGGGACACGACTGTTTCTGGGGACATTAAAAAAGGTTCTTCTTATTCTATAGCTGACATGAATTTTGTGATTGATGTTTTGAAAGATGAAAAAAGCCCATCCATTTCCAGATTTTACCTTTTTTTTCCTATTTGATTTTTAAATTATATTTCATACTTAAAATGTCTTAGACACTGCTTTTAAGGCTGAATGTTCAGGTGTTTTTATGTGTACATCCACAGAATGTCAACTTCTTTAATGTGGAATGAGCATCCTTGGTCATTCATTGCTGTTCTCATTGATTTGGAAGTTTAATTACCAAGAAGCAACTATAGTGAATTGATAAAACCAAGCTTTAAAAGCTAAGAACATACATTTTTGGAAACAAAACAACATCCTAAAAAAATTTAAATAAATTAACCAAGACTTTAACTACCTATTTTCCTAAAATATATTAAAGCTGGTCACCTCTCTGGGGAGATTCCAGGTAACTGGAAGAAGTCAACTGTCACAGTCATCTGCAAGAAGAACATCAGCTCCACCTTAGTTCTTGGGAAACTGGGGGGGAAAATTCTGCTGGAAGCCATTTCTAAGCACACAGAAGGCAAGAAGGTGACCTGGAAGAGTCCCAGGGCAAAGCAGACTCATTTCCTTCTGAGCCATGGGCAACACGAAAGTACTAGAGATTATTTGTGTTGACTGTGCAAGGTCTTTGATGTAGAGTTTTACAGTCAAACTGGTGAGATATCATTTCAATCAGTGAATTATAAGACATAAAGAAGACTGGATCAGCATACTCAAAGGACTGTGATCAGCAATAAAAAATATGATTGGTCACAAGTTACTAATGATGTCTCTTAGGAATAAGGACTTGCCCAATCCCCTTTTGAGTCTTTGCTTGAGTTCTGCACAGCAGGACAGCATTCCATATAAGCACGTTTGTGGACAATCCTAAATTCAGTTTTAGCAAAGGGAAATGCAAAATTTTTGCACCTGAGGGTGAATAGGCTCATGTCTCATTGAAGGCCTGGGGAAACTAACCAAAGGGAAGTTTTGCAAAAAAGGACTGGAGAGTCATGCTGGACAAGGAGCAGTCTGCAGATATCATAGAACTATGGAATGTCTTAAGTTAGAGGGGAACCATAAGGATCATCAAGTCCAACTCCTTGCTCCTCGCAGGACTACCTAAAACTAAACCATATGACTAAGAGTGTTATCCAGACAATCCTGATCTCTGACAGATTTAGTGCCATGATCACTTTCCTGGGAAGCCTGTTCTAGTAATCAATAGCCTCAGTGAAGAACCTTTTTCTAATGTCCAACCTGAACTTCATTTGACCTCAGATTCATACCATTTCCATTTGTCCTATCAGTAGTCACCAGAGGGAGGAGATCAGCACCTCCTTCTCAAATGCTTCTTTTGAGGACATTGTAGACTGCAACAAGGTCACTTCTTTTAGTCCCTAAGAAGAACAAACCAAATTATCTCAGGCACTCCTTATCACTCTTGTCCTTGAGACTTTTCACCATCTTGGACACACTCCTCTGGGCACACTCTAATAGTTTGATGTCCATCTTATACTGAGACACCCAAACCTGTACACAATAGTGCAATGCAGAGTAGGACACTCACACCCCTTGACCAGCTAGATGTGCTAGATGAAACCTAACTGCATATTGAGCTGTGATAGCAATACAATGAGCCACCAAGCTGAGGCAAATGAATCTGCACCTCTCTTCAGCACTTAGGAGACCACATCTGGAGAACTTTGTGCTTCCTGGGGCTTCCCTGCGCAAGAAAGATTTTGACATAGTGAGGCAAATGCAGTGGAGGCAACCAAGATGATCAGAGGCTGGAGCGTTCAGTAAAAGAGAAGAGGCTGAGGGAAAAAGGTCTGCTCACCCTGTAAAAGAAAGAGTTTTGGAGGAACTCACTGCTGATTTTTCTGACCTACTAGGAAGGCGTAGAGAGGGCTGAGGCAGATTATTCTCAGAGATGCACAGGGATAGGAAAAGAGTCCTGTGACATGAGTCAAAACACAGGACATCACAGATAGAGAGGAAAATTTTAAAAGAAAAGGTAGAAAAATTGAAAGAAGTTGCCCAGAGATATTGTCAAATTTCCACCCTTGATGACATACACACTGCATCTGGACACAACCCCAAGTTATATGGCCTGACTGGACGTCCTTTGAATGGGGTGTTAAGAGTAGGTGACCAACAAGAGTTTCTTCTAACCTAAATTGTTTTGTGGTGCTGTGAAAATGGGACAGAAGAGTAAAAAGGGATGGAGAACACTGCTCCCCTGAGAACTGTTCTGGACAGAGTAAACTCTTGTTCCTAGGAAGTTGGCACGACTTGCATCTGAGTTCTTGTGTTACAGTCCTACCAGATAATTTCCCCTACTCTTAGTGCATCTCCCTTTCTGTTGATAATTAGGATTCTCTGTCAAACAAGAGGTTTGCAATGAAAATTGGCTACAGTGCTTCTGTGCTTCTAGCGTTATTTTTTTTCTCTTTGTTTTATCTCATTTCCTCCGCTACATTCATTTTTGCACCTCTCTAAGAAGTGTGTTTGGCAAAGTACAATTCTTAGTTTACATATCTCTCACCCTACATTTTAAAGACCAAACTGGGATGAAAATTGGCTAATGAATGTAACAAAAAGAGGCCTACAAAAGGTAAGATAAGGCAAATAAGAAGAATCAAAGGTAGTGTTACAGTAAAGAGTTCTGAATGACACCCACGAAAACAGGCTGACAAATAGAGAAATAGATCTTATTCCCCAGAAAAGAAATGCTAATTTTACATTGAAGAGCAGAACAAGCTGAAAAAACAAGGGCTCCTTTAATTTTACATTTCAATATGGCTTAAAAAATGCAATACAAAAATCCTGGAGCCTTTTTCGTTTCTTAAATTATAGCTTCTAAGGTCATTACCATGAATATCTTAATCTTACTAAATGATCCTTGCCTTCTTAATATTTTTTGCATAGTATAGCATCAAAATCTGAAATTCAGGAGTAAATTTTTTATCTGTGAGCCATTTTCCTGCTGGATGTCATGATCTGCAGTCTATGTACAGAACACTTTCCTGCTTCTTTCTTGCAGACTTGTATATTAACTGGATATTAACTGCAGTAGTTCTTACTTTGAAAATAGTGATGATTTTGTATTTGCAAAACATTTTTTTCTCCACTTGGGCTTCCCAAGAAAAGCTGAAAACTGTAAATTAATATGATTTGACTTTGTTTTCCAAGGAGCTTCAGATATTTTAGAGCCTGGAGGTGCCACTAGACTTGCTCTATAGTAGAGATCAGGCTGCTACATACTGTGCCTTTGTCCCCAGATTGAACACTGCAGTTTGCATTTAGCTAAACTATTTCTACTAAACAGAAGGGGTTGATCTGCTTGTCTGCCATTTCCTTTGGCAATTTCATCTCATTATTAAAGATTTGCACCTGACTTCTTAAATGTGACAGATTCCAGCTTTCATCTACTATGTTACTTTCTATTTGATCAAGGAATCTTTTCATACATAACATTCTTCTTAGCAGAGTCAGTCTAATATAATAATCAAGTCACTTTTTAATCACTTTTATGACAAATTTATTGTCATATGCCATAGTACTGATCACTTCTTTTTTAAAAATCTCAATGTAGCAAGTCTTTTCTTCATCTTCTTAAATAATTTTTGCTCAGCCTTCTCCAGTTCCTTATTATGTCTGGTACCAAAAGTGCAGATTTTTTTTTTTGGGGGGTCTTACTCACATTTGATGCAGAGCAAACTCCTTCCATATTCTTCTTGATTTCTTCTTATGTATTATTATAAAGATCCTGTCAATCCTTTAATATTACACAGTGATACTGCTTTTACTCTCCCTTAAGTCTTCTGAGAATACTTACTTTATCACTCTTTCTCTGTATAAATTCATCTTCTTTATTTCAAAATGCATGCTCTCAAGGGATATTCACACGACAAAAAGTATTCTCCTGATCAAAACTATATTTATAATATAGGTGCCCACATCTGAACCACCACTTACAAAATAAAGGTACAGACATTTCTAAGGTCCCCCTATTCTTAAATTGAGGAAGATGTTTAAAATTATAAAACATAATTTAGGGCTTGATTACAATGGGCACTACTTTAAACATCTTTTTTTTTTTTTTTTTCCTATCATTTCTATCATTTCTACAATGATAAAGGCACCTGAGGTGGCAAGCTGATGCAAACAACTAGTAGGCATCCAGAATGAGGTAAGAATCACTTACCATCCTTGCTTGCACACACTTCACTAAGGTACATTGTATTCTCTGCCTTCTAGTGCTTAAATATGTATATAATATATAGGTAATAAATACATGTAAGATGATGCTAATTTTCTCAACAGTCTGTAACACCCACAAATGCATTGGCAGTGATGTTATACTTGCTTCCAAGATGGATCATGAAAATTAAGAGTATGTGACATTTAGCAGTAATGCCTGAAGAATCACTGAGCAGCTGGGACTGTTCTCTGTTCCCATCAATGTCATCAGGTCCTTACCATAGGTACTAGGTAGCCCCCAGTCCCCAGAGCAGTTTGCCATTACCCTTCACAAAAAGGTCTGGAAGAGTAACATCAAGTTGTATACAGTACGTTTTGAACATGAAATTTAATCTTTGACTTTTAGAAACTGATATGAACTCCTGGCTATATGTAATTGTTAATACCTATCTCCAAACTGAAACTCCCACTGAAGTCCATGTGATTTCTTTCCATGCATTAAATAGGAACATTCAATCTCATATCTGATTTATACATCATTACTCTGCCAGTACACTCAAACTATTTAGGCAACAAAAATAATTGTCTCTGGTTTAAAATGTGATGACTCTAAGTGTTTAATGTAGTGACTGGTATAAGACACATCTTCTAAAGCACAGAGATAAAGAAACCTTAGACAGTAAATTTAGTATTAGGAGAACAGACTGCATCTCTTCTGGTAAAGTCCCTGAGACTTCTGTGACTTACACTCTTCTTTATATATCAAGGGATAGTAGTGGATAGATTAGTCTAATCCTTGCTTACATTCCTCTTGTGTTGAAATTGACCTTGCTCACCTTTGGAGCAGCACTGAGACTTTCTTTTCACCTGTTAAATCCTGCTTTCTTTCCTTCCACCATGGCACCAGTTTATGTTAACTGCAGTGGATTGACATTCTGGGTTGGAGTCAATTTTTTAAGCCTGCAATGTTGATGCCCACATGTGAACACATGTTCCCATGCAGCTTGGTTCCTCTGATTTTTAACCATCCATGTTAAGATAAATTAAAACACACATAGAAAAGCCTGCTTCTCTCAGCTGATGATAAGAGCAGGACATGAAAGTGTGCTCTGGAAATAGGGACATCTGGTTGGGTGGGTCCCACACAGAGTGTCTGACTAATTGCAGATGGCTGAAATGCTTTTGTCAGTCCCCTGCCCTCGACAGTAATGAGAATGATAGGATGAAAAACACAGAAGAAGTTACTTTGCCTTGAAATACTGACTAAATACATCAGTGGGTCAAAACAAGTAGTGCTAACACATTCTCATCGGAAAACGAAGACTGTTGTACGTCAAAAATAAAGTCCTCTCATCTATTGAAACCAAAGGCTGTTTAGTTTTCAGACTCAGTTTAGAGGCTGCCTTTTCAACTGCAAGTTCTGATTCAGGTAAAAGTCTGGACTCATTTTCTGTTCAGGAGAAAAACCAGTTTTCAACTGGTTCATTTAAATGTTAATATTTAGAATCTAAAGTCTTTATGCAATATTAGTTTTCTTTACCTCAAAAATGTCTTTGAGAAAATAAAGCTGAAAAATTTCAGAAGGCAGCAACACAACTAAAACAGGCTTTTCAGACATGAATCATTCAGTTTTGTCCTAGGCAAAAAAAAAAAATGTTTGTAAAACAATAGGTATCACATTAAAAAAAGCACATTGCCAGCATTTACTATTGGACAATCATTCAGTCTTCAAACATTGGCATCGCTTAGAAGGGAGAGAAAACTTCTGACATCAGGCATGGTCCTGCTTGTTTGGCTCTCATTTCCCCTGGCAAAGGGCCTGGAGAGCAACAAGAGGTAAGACAGCATTTTGACAGCAGATACATTAATGTTACAAGAAATTAAAAAACACAACGAGAAGCCTCTTAACATGATGCATGTGTGTGTGGGTCTAACACCCTAACTGTATGGAGGGCATCATGCTACAGAGAAAAATGACTGGCAACTTAAATTATAACCAGGGAATTGCAAGGACACTTTTGAAATAAATAAATCAGCTTGAAAATAAGTATAAAAGAAACATAAAATACTTGTATTAGAAAAGAGAGTGCTCAGGGTAGGAGAGCATCAGTGAAAACCTTTGTGACCCAGTGGCTCCACAACCTCTGCACAGGCAGCCTCCCAGGGGAACAGGGATGCAGAGGGTTTGATCCTTGTGGGTGCAATGAGGAGGGAATCACAGTTTCGGGTGTTCCTGTGGACCAACAGGGACTTCCTCACTGTCATGGAGGCCTGGGGACTGCTGAGAGCAATGAGTGTGACATGTAGCCTGAGCAGCTCCGTGTCTCATGTATGTGTGAGAGATTAGAACTGAAGAAGGGAATTTAGAAATTTGTGGGGTTTTATTAGTGTTTGCCAGCTGTCTAGTTTTGTGGCTTACCTTTTACAATACCAGTGTTAATTCTGCATGTATGGTTCATGGATCATGAGTCAATGATTTGTCATTAAGAAATCAATAAAGTGTTTTAATTCTGATCTAATTGAAACCATGTGAACTGAACAGTTTTCCATTGTGACATCAGATCTGCAAATAAGCATTTCAGTCTATAACACCGTCCCTACAGTGCCTTTATGAGCTGTTCCAAAATATCACTCTTGGCTCCACAGTAAATGAGGTCCTTTTTTTAAAAAAAGGAACACGTTAGTAAACTCGTCAGCCCTGCAGTAGACACCGTCCACAGGAGGAGCCAGTGGGCTGCAGCTCCTGCAAATAACCAGGGGCATACTTAAGAATGAGTGGAGGAAGGTAGCTCTAATCTATCTTTTTGCCCTGTGCTTCTATTTTGGTTGGCAGAGGAGCAGCTAGTACAACCCAGCATTGCCTAGATCCCCACAGACTCAAAGTACTTTTCCCCAGACAGACTTGGTGTCATCTGGAGTGACTGCTTCCACCAAGTCTGAACAGCTACCACAGAACCTTTATGGCTGCACAAACTGCGGCCTACAAATTGTGGCCTTACTGTGGTCTACTTAAGAAACAAAAAGTAACTTACATCACCTTTATGCTACATAAGAAGAGCCTGGTTTGGAGGGTGCATGCGTATTTGGGATGAAGAGGACCCAGGTGCGGGTGGTTTCTGTTGCCTTTGTACAACTGCAGAAACCTTCTGGGCTGAATAAATTACAAGCATACCTTCTCTCACTCTCAGTAAGCACCACTAAGAGCCACTGCTTTCACATTATACTTATAATTTTTTTATATTCTTTCCTTTATTTCTTTTGTGCTTGTAATAGATTTTGAAAGAAAAACATAATATCAGCAGGACTCACCTTGCCCTCTGAGTATCTCTGTAATCGACATAAATGTACAGCCAGCAGCTACTCCAGCATGACACAGCTACTTTAACAGATAATAGACTTCCAAGACATAGTTATTTTATACCTAATGAAAAAAAAAACAAACCAAGGAAACAAAGAAAGAAACAAAAAAACCCCAAAACCCCAAACCAAAACCAACTCTGGAAATACAGGAAAATTACAGCAGTGAAAATCAGTCCTTTCTAATTCTCTAACTTTCAGAGGGGAAGCCTTGTGTCCTGTCTGGGACTATTCTGGCAGGTCTAACCTTCAAGACTATGCAAAAGATGATTAAAGAGACTTGCTTCAAGGAAGACAATGCAAGAGATGCATATGATGTCCCTCTTCCCAAGTGCAGCCCTGAAAGAAAGCTCCAGACTCTCACAGCAGCACAGCTGGTGCACAGTCCCTGCATTCACAGCCCCTATCAGACAAGCAGGGTAGTTGGCAACTGACCCCTGCATTGTCAACCAAATATAAGCAGTTTCTTGGTTCTCTGCTCTAGGGATGTTAATTCTTCTCTCATTAGCTTTTTCATGAAAGTAGTTGCAAGACTAATGTTGCTGGCCTCCTTTCATAGGTATAGCTAAGCTATTGCCAGCCTCCCCATTCCAGATGATTCCCAGGTTCATTTCAAACAGTCTAGATTTCTTTTTATGTTGATGACACCTGTGTTGTGTAGGTTTGACTAGTATCCTCCAGAGTAAAATTTTTTAGGTGTTCCCAGTGGGAAGAGGATGCTGCCAGGTCAGAGCTGTGCAGAGTCTATAGAATCACAGCACACCAGTTTCTGTTCCTGTGAAAAACAGAAAACTGCTGATATCAGTGGTTCCTGAACTTACCTAGCCTGAAATATACTGATACCAGTGCAAATATAGCATTATCTGCTTCTGTGGCTGCCTGGGTTTTCTGTTACAGACAAATTTTGCAGATGATGAAATCCTGAGTTTCAAAGCAGAGAGAGGAGAATGACTTCAGGGGTGATGTTGGAGCTATACATCTGCACCATGGAGAGCAGGAGAGGTGCTAGAACCTGTAAATTGGAACAGTGATGTAAACTGGTTTTTGAACAATGGCTGTCCAAGAGACACAGTAGTTAGTATTCAGATGGTATGCTTCCAAGATGCCAGGCTCGTCAGGGGTGATTAAGATGTCAAAAACTGACAATTTAGACAATTAAAAGCTTCCAGTACTGGAGTTCATGAATTGAGAGAGAGTTAAAGATGAGGGCAGAAAAGGGAGGAGGAAGATTTAATGATTCCTTCAGGGAAATTAATTTCCATCATAATCTTTTGTATTTTTGCCAATTTCCGGTTGACAAATGAAGGCACAAAAAAAGCAGGAATTTTAATAAGTGTTTATGACAATATTCTCTTGAATGAAGCTAATCATATTAACCTCTTATGGGCCCCAGTAAAGGCTCTAAACCAATAACTCCATTAAAAAATGTAAGCTGAAATACCTGCATCTGGACTGGGAGAAAGAGTGTAATGCCCAGTACATATAAGAGGTGTCATAGCACAGTGGCTGTCCAACAAGTGCTTGAAAAAGGTTTCCCCTTGAGATGTCTTTGCAAGTTCTTTAAAATGGGGCCTGAGTGTCTCCTGTAAGCTTTGTGAAATTGAAGTCTGTGTTAATTTCCCTTACTCTCACAAATCCCCCCTCTCCCTGACAGGTATTTCAGTGCTGACTTAAATGGAGGCAAGATACTACTAAGATACCTCCCCACAGATTTACAGTGAAAGCTTTGTTCTTTTTCTTAACATATAGGTTTTTTTGCCAAAACATATTGCTTTAACTGTTCTAATGTTAGGTTGGCATAGCTTTTGCAGAACAATTTAATCTGTTTTGGTTTTTTTTTTTTTTTTCTTTTTGATTTGAGATTGCTTTCTGATGTCCTCAGAGGCCTTTAGTTTCCCTCTGGATGAGCTTCTCTTGCTGACCTCCCAGGAGAGCAGGCTTAACACTATGATGCAGTTTTCCACAGCATCTTCTTCTCACCCTCTGCTTGTAGCCTTTCCACTCTGTTCAGAGCACTAGAATACACCCAGGACCATCTACTCACACAATGGTAGCCCTGCAGCTGTCTCTGTAGGGCAGCACTGGGACACAGACCACCCGGGTATCAGTCTCAGTGCATTTGAAAAGTTACACATTTTGTGCATAGATGAAGGGCTTCAGAAGTGAAGAGTACACTCCATCCTAAATATCAAACTCTCTGAGAATTAGGCTCTTCTCCTGGGGTAGGAGTTCAGGAGAAAGGAAGATTTGTACTGGGGAGGCTGAAGATTTTCAGCTGAGCTGAAGATTTTCTTCTGGTTCCCCTTCCTTCTGGTGAATTATTTAACCTTGTGGGCCAATGAAAAATTCATTGCTTTGCTTTGATGTAACTAACTGTGGGTCCTGACTGCTATCTTACACCAGCATTACCAGATTCATAAGTTAAGAGACTTTTGCACTTAATTTGAGCCCGTTTTTCTGCACTTCTTGTGATTAAGAAAAGATAAATAACAGAACTAGGTTAAAATGCTCATCCAACAGTAGTTACATTTGTCTGTCAAATTTTGCCATGACGTATCTATTGAAATTATCTGTACATGCAGTGATGCAAACATTATCTAGGGGGAAAAACCACATGACTGGAAGCAGGAAAAGTTTGTTTATGTGTCCTTTTAATCTATGTTCTTATTTTAACACTATTACCTGCTCCAAAATGTCAAAGTCCATTTTCTGAGAAAGACAATTCTCAAACAGAAGGGAAAAATAATTATGGATGAGGGATCCTACACTGAAAATTAATGACTTCTCATTAACACTGCCTAGTGAACCTGTAGGGGTCAAATTCCTTGGATTATATCCATAGCATAATTTTTTAGCATTTCCTGGTCCAGGTTAGGGTCACCTAGCTGGGTGACAGGACAAAATCATACACACATCTGCCTACTTGCCTCATGATGTTGGTTCTTACAAGGAGGAAAGCCAAGTGTGGGAAGCAAGCAGAAGCAATGGGGTACTCCAGGAGGTCCCTGGGTAGTGTAATAGGTGGGATGAAATCACAGAGAGTGTTGGAATGAGTATCAGTAAAACCACTTATGGCTTTTGGTGCTAACTACTACACTTAGAAAATGACAATTACGACTAGAAAGGGACTGCAACCTTGAAAATAAGATGTTTCAGAAGGATGATGGAATTTGAAGTAGCATAGAAGTTTATTTATTGTGTGATATTTATGCAACAGTTCTACAGATGTGGTCAGCCAAATGGTGGCAGAACAAAGCAAAGGTTTCATTGAATTATTGCAGTTATTTGTAAAATTAAAAGGAATGTGGATAAAAGGAAAAGGTTTAAATTGATCACCCATCCTACACATATAAACTTTTTGAAGGGAGCAAAACATAACTGCATACTTTCAACAGTTAAGTCATAGCCATGGAAAAAGTAGGCCACTGCATTTTTAAGCATGGACTCCTTCCCCAAAATAGGAGTGGATTAGTGGATTTAAGAACAAGTATTTCGTTCAAGTCACAAGCTTGTAAGGAATCTGTGTGCACTTGATTGATGCAGTATCACAGACATGCAAGTTACTTGCTTTGACTTTCACTGTCTCTACTAAGATACTGATGGAAAGTAAGAGCTTGCAATGTCAGACAATCAGGCAAAGGATATTAGAAGGGAAGATTGAAGTGGAAGTGTTGGTGAGTGGCTTGCTAGCTTCCTCATAAGAAGGTCTCAGCCTCATAGGAATATTCATAGCAGCTGTGGAGAAAACAATGGCAGAAAAATTGCAAGTGACATGAAAGCTGGGATACTAACAAAAGAAAAAAAGGAAAAAAATAAATTTAAGTATACAAAGTGAGCAGTTAGCTTTCAAGTATCAGCCCCCAGCCTCGGTGTATAGTGCAGATTGCATCGCTGTGTCAAGGCCAGTGGATGATAGTATATACATTTTATTTACTACAAGATTTTACTTTTTAATGGTACATGTACAGTTTTTCAGGTCATTTTATAAGTACTCATTCACTGGAAATTTTCTTGCAAGATCATGCTTTGCTAACATCTCCCCCTTCCTAAAAGTGTATCAATGCCTAAGTAAGGTATCAGAAGGTGTTCCATGCACCCTGTATGGTCATTGAAGTTGACTTGTAGAGCAGCAGAAATGGTTGAAGGTGAACCATCTGCCATCCTCCTCCCTTCTGGCTGTGTCCCACTGTTTCACTGGAGAAAGTCTCAGCTTGACCTTTCCTACACAGGTGAATTCTGATTTCCTGCTTTGCTGTGGCATAAATGGACTTTTCCTCCATCCTGTTAGCCTAGATAAGGTGCCACAAAGCCATTCCACTGCTGAGGTATGTATCCATCATTCACTATGTCCTGTGAAAGAGCTGCTTCTCTTAACAAGTTGTTTTTATTTCTGGTCTCAATGGCCTTGTACCTAAGTCATATTTACATAATTGTATTACAGCTCTTACTGTGGCATGTAAATCCATTTTTTAGGATCAGACCTTAGAAGACCTAAAGAAGCTGGGGTTGTTCAGCCTGGAGGAGTCTCTGAGGTGACCTTATAGCAACCTTCTAATATCTGAAGGGAGCATAGAAGAAAGCTGAGGTAGGGCTTTTTACATGAGTGTGTAGTAAGAGGACAAGGGAAAATGGCTCCAAACTTGAAGAGGGGAGATTTAGGTTAGACACTAGGAAGAAATTCTTTAATTTGAGGGTGGTGAGGCACTGGAAAAGGTTGTCCAAAGAAGTTGTGGCTGCCCCCTCCCTGGAGTGTTCAGGGCCAGCTTGGATGATGGGGCCTTGAGCAACTTGGTCTAGTGGAAGGTGTCCCTGCCCATGCAGGGGGTTTGGAACTCCATGATGTTTAAGGTCCCACCAATCCAAACTTTTCTATGAGTCTGTGATTAGGAGTTTAAGTGTGACTGAATTACAAAGGTACTTACAATCCCAATAGAATTTTGAAAGCTTTAAACCAAGACTTAACTTAAGCTGTTTCTATGCCTTTGAAAACGTTGGCATCAAATGTCTCTATTAAAGTCAACAGAAGTTACTAAACTGACACAGGTCAAAAATCAGACCAGAAAAGCAAGCATTCAGTGGATTCTCATGTGATACTCTCTCCCTTGTACTAGTTCACATTTTACTTCCCTAAGAAGAAACATAGCAAAGAAAACTTACTTGCAGTAGATGTTAAGCAAGATTTTTTTTTTTTTTTACACTGCAATGGCACTCACTGAATCATTTTCCCTTATTCAGCTTCTCACAGCTAAATCTGAATGTTGAATGTGAACTCAGGCAGTTAAGGTCTCTTCAGTGACTTCTTGTAAGCAAGCTGATATTGTCAGTCCCAGAAAAAAAATTAAAGTTTTCATTGCAAAGAAATATCTGTAATACAACATCACTTTTCTATGTCAGCTTGAGTGCATATCAACTTGAAGTGTCAGAGTTAGTTTCAGTGGGCATCAGGTGCCCTTAAATTTCCATTTAGAAAAGAACAACAAAAATTTATAGTCAGTGAGCAGCCCTCAGAGAGACTGATGGAAAGCTACAGACCTGGGCTGGCAGTCTGAACATTTTGCATTGTATCTCATTGATCAACACACTGACTGATCATTTTTTGTCTCCTGATGAGGAAAGCCTTCTTCATAACCTCTTTTCAAATGTGCTTCATGAAATAAGGTGCTTTTTTCATTATCAGGAATGAAGAACAGTAACTGGAAGGGATGCAAAAACCTTTAAAAGAAGCTGAATTTCATAACCCCTAAATTTCCAAGCCTGGCATGCAGTGGACACTATTTGGCCAGAACTGGCTCTGCTGTCATGTTAAAGCATGCAGATTTTGCTCAGTGTTTTGCATTAATGAACAGGGATTAATTTTACTGAAGAAAGTATTAGTGGTATTTAGAGATCTCGTGGGAGCAGCCGTGTACTGTTCTTGGCAGAATTCCTTCGTCATCTAGTTAATAACTTCAGTTTCCTACTCTGTTGACCCAGAGACATCTTCGGGGGGAGATGGATGACGAAATTAATTTTTCTTCTAACCTTTGATTAAACATGACAATTACTTACTTGTACTGATACACATATTGTAAGACCTGTTTCAAGGGAGGAGACCATGGGAATGGATAGTATGCGTTTCAGTTACAAAGCTTTTCCTTATATGTTCATGGTGAAATATATTTCTCATTGTGTTAAGTGCTTACCTCAGGCTCTTACTCTAAACTGAATGTTTGCTTCAGGATAGAATTCAATCAATAAACTCTGTTGTCAAAGAAGTAAATCACAATCAATCCTTATAAGTAGATTTTAGTAGTTTTCTGGAGTTCATACAGCCTAGTGTAAGGAACAACATGAAGTTATGTGACAATAGGACCTTTATCTTCTATATGATGTCTCTATTTTGAGATTGCCAGGTGCTAAGTTAAAAAGTGACAGAAGCAGAAGAAAAAGCAATAACCATGGGATACAGATTTTTGATGTGCTCTAAATCTGAAAAATATCCTTTGTATGGTAAAAAAACCATCAGGATCTAAGATCATTTTAATTCTCTGTTTATACCAAAAAAAAAAAAAAAAAAAAGAAAAAAAAAATCCCCATGCATCTGACATACGAAGTAGGGAATTGTGCACAAATTCAACAGTCCTATCTGTTCCTCAGAGCTTACCCTAAAAATTTATGCTAACCAAAGTGACTGACTGCAGAGATCGAAGTGACTCTGATCTTGTCTTTGTTGTGTTCGAAGAAGTCAGCAAATTCAGAAGCCCCTAGTTCAGACTGACAGACAGTGTTGGCATGTCAGACACACTCATGCAATAAGTTTGTCAGAGTGAAGAGCTGTAAAAGATTTTCTTGGAGAATTCTTGACCAATTATTATTTTTAAAATTTTGAAATACTGATTATTTTATATTTCATAGAATCATAGAATCAGCCAGGTTGGAAAGGACCTCAGAGATCATCAAGTCCAACCCTTGATCCACTACTGCCATGGTTACCAGACCATGGCACTGAGTGCCACATCCAGTCTCTTTTTAAAAACCTCCAGGGATGGAGAATCCACCTGGGCAGCCCATTCCAATGTCTGATCACTCTCTCTGTAAAGAATTTTTTCCTAATATCTAACCTAAACCTCCCCTGGCACAACTTAAGTCCATGCCCTCTTGTCTTGCTGACAGCTGCCTGGGAGAAGAGCCCAACCCCCCCCTGGCTCCAGCCTCCTTTCAGGGAGTTGTAGAGAGCGATGAGGTCTCCCCTGAGCCTCCTCTTCTCCAGGCTGAACACCCCCAGCTCCCTCAGCCTCTCCTCACAGGACTTGTGCTGGAGTCCCTTCACCAGCCTGGTTGCCCTCCTTTGGACCTGCTCCAGGACCTCAATCTCCTTCCTGAACTGAGGGGCCCAGAACTCGACAGAGTTTGTACCCTTTTTTGGTTTGTTTTTTTTTCTTTTTTTTTTCAGTATGGAGGAGAACTGAAAAGATACTATAAAATATGTTCATTGTTTTATAATTTAACAGTTTCCTTCTTAGTCTTGAAGGTTCAGCTCTACAGATATATATTCTTACTCATAGAAATTGTAATGCAGAAAAAAACCTGACAAATCGGAAGTAACATAAATGCCCAACAGGATTCTAATAACCCTCCAGCATTCTCTCTGCTTAACATTAAATATTGATTAATCTCCATTCAGTGCTGACTCTACTTTCATAAATCAACAAGTAATCGAGTCACCTAAATATTCAGAATCTACCCTTTCCAAATACTCAAATATCTCCAAAACTAAAATTAGATGAAACTCAAAAAATTCTATGATTTCTGGTAGAAGAATTATTAAAAGACTTTTATTTAGATTAGATTAATACATGTTTTAACATTAGTAAACTTAAAGGAATGCCTAAAAAAATATGTTCCCTTGCAAAAAGATAATAATATATGACATCAATGTGCATTCTTTTTATTATTTTAGAAATTAACTTTCTTATATTCACAGTTGTGTTCTTCTGTGCTCCTTAACATAATACGTCTTGTCTGAAAAGATTCACTTGAAAGTCTTTGTGTGATATTATTAGGCCTTTTCAACTGCACTTTCTTACAGATAAGATGAGACTGGAATAAACAATTCATGCCAATTAAAATTAGGGATAAGGACATGCAGCGAAGGTAAAATGAGTTGCTGTTAATTTCTTAAAACATGTCTCACTTTTGTTTACAAATCATTGTCTAACACATTCTCTGGTAGATACACAAAACACTATTCTTAAAGCTGTCAGATTACTCTATATGAGAAAACATTAGTTACAGGTATATACATTATTTATGTCATGTTTCATTTTAATCCTTTTCTATTTTCTGCTTCTAGTTTGTGTAACTGTTGTAGGATTTTAAAAAGCAAAACAATTAAAAGTGATTAACAGCTCAGTTTCTTGGATAAACTCTCTATTAACTATAACAATTTACAAGCTAGAACGATTCAGGGAACCATACAGGTTCTTGGTAAATAATCAGTAGACAAAAGGCCCGGTGAGTGAATTTAGGTAGCTGCATTTTTGAAAATGTTAAAACTTTAATATATATGATCATCTCTTTAAACAAAACTGGAGTGTAAGAGGCATTTTGTGAAAAGAAGCAATATTCCAGGCACAGGAAAAATATGTGTGCAAATACAGATGATTTACCTGCTCTTGAATCACATGGCTAAGAATCCCTGCCAGTGGCAGCTGATTTAATTCCAGAATTGGCCATCACCCTCAGGCAAGGGCCTGAGCACAACCGCATTCACTGCTGAAGCACCTCTGGGCACACACCTATCCCCACAACAGGTGGTCTTTCAAGGAAACACCTTTTATAGCTTCATTGTACATTTTATAACAGTACAGAAGGGGACACTTGTCCAGCAAAAGAATCTACACGATGTCAAGACAGAGTAAAACCCTGCCTGTTCACTGTCCTTTCTGTAATTTGGTCAGCGTAAAACGCTTAAAATGGAAACAAAATGTAATCCTTTTCCTGCTTTTTCTGCACATCTTTCTCCAAGAAGCCATCTAGGAAGGAGTCAGTCTCTATTCAAGTTCTTCTACAGCTCATGGGACTTCATCAGAGAAAAAAATCAGGAAAGGGGCAAAATACAGTTCTGCTTCCTTTCAGGTGCCAGACATTTTCCTTAAAGACCTTTCCCTTTCTGCATTTCCTAGAATCCTTGTTAATAGAGCAATATTCAATAGTGTTCTATATGCTGCTCTTCCTTTTGATGAGCAACCCTCACCTTTTCTCAGCACTTGCATACTACTTAAGGGGGTGCAAGGCATCTTTGGCCATAGTTTTATAAAGCAAAATGGAAAAGCCTTAGAAATGAGCAGGACAGTCTCAACTGTTTTGTTTGGCTTATTTCTAACGGAGTACATTTCACCAGATATTTCTATTAAGAAGAGGACAGTCATGGCAACAGAGCCTGCTTAAATCTGTTCTGAGTGTATTTTACATAAAAGAAATGGCTGAAAATGGTTTTTAAGATTAACGTTGGCCAGAGCTTTTACTTCCGTTTAGAGCCTTGCTCCAAGAATAAATAGAAACTGGGGAGAGAACAGCTTCTGCTCCTGAGACTGTGGCAAGGAAACAAATGTTCACTGCAAGAAGTCAGGCCATCTCACTGTGCTTTCTGTTTTCTCTCTCGCTTCCTTTTCAGTCACAGAGAGCTTTGTGTTGACACCCAAATAATGTTACCAGCATCAAAGCAAACAAATGCAGTTTCCTTATCTGATACTTGTGGCCTTTCTCATTCCCTGCTGTGTGTGATTCTTAAGTGACCGGTGCCACTGACATCAGCAGCTACCAGTACACGTCTCATTTGCACACCACATGAAACTGAGCTGGAAAGAAATGTTCCAAATAACCAGGAGGCTATTCATTGTCAATTAACAGCACACTTTAATGGGTTTCTTAGCAACATCATTTATTTCAAACATACGGCCCTAAGGGATATGTTCTGTGTTGTCAGACAAACCGCAAATGAGGGCACTATTGATTCCTGCCCTGTTGGGTGCTGCAACATACATGAATAACTATGTCAAAATGACATTTGGACTCAAAATGCTTATAGTGCTAGATGTTTCCATTAAGAGGGAAATGTCCCTTCTTTTCCCCTAATGGGATTCAAATCTAAAAGTATGATTTACTGAAGAGATTTCAATTTAAAATCTGCCAGAAACTAAGACAAATCTCCAGTTTTGAAGTTATTGAAACATGGTGAACTCCAATAGATGCTGAAGGAGAAAATGGAGACCTAGCTGAGCTGCAAAACTGGATGAAACCATTTTGTGAGGGTAACTTTTGGAAAATACTGAAAAAAATCCTTAAAAAACTTTTTAAAGCCATCCAGTTCTAAAAAAAATTCCATTCTGGAGTACGCATCGTTCCAGGGCATAATTATGCTATGACAAAGTTTTTCCTAATGCTTATAAAAATATTGCATCAGTATTGGAATCTTCGTTCATTTCTTATTCAATCACATGTGCATAGAGGTCTTTTTATTTTTTGTTTTTTGTTTAGGGTTTTTGTTTGTTTGGTGGGTTTGTTGTTTTTTTAACATGCTGGTTTAATATGTTTGAAGAACACCGATGTTCTAAACTAAAAATTCTCATTCTTGAAATTATTCCTCATACAGCAAGTTTTCTAGACCTGTAATAACTTCTGTTTCTCTACTCAGCATTTTTCCTCCTCTGCATATTTTTTGAAGATGTTTGTCAAAGTAGAACTAATACTGTACTGAGCCTTGACTAGAGTGAAAAGTTTGACTTAGGCCCTTACCTTGGAGTCAAAAATTCCTGTTAGTGTAACGAATGGGGCTCTGTGAGCACCAAAATGCTCTGTGACTCTTCCCCCTCTTTGAGGGCATGTACTCAGGCCAGTTCTGCTATGGCTTGGTTTGAGTAACCTGGAACCACACTGCTGGGAAAGACCTGAAGCAGAAAGAGCTGGGAGAAGCTTTGCTAGAGTCTCCTCTTTCCCTGGAGCTCCATTTGAATTCACGTACTCTCTCCTTGTCCTTGCCTGTGCTAATGCTTCAGGTATGGCTGGGCATGCATTTTATTGACCCTGACCTAAAGACTTGACATCTCAGCTGGACCTCAGCCCTGCCTGTCACCGTGCCCATGTCAAGAAGTCATATCTTACTGGGTTATCTGGTCACCATCCCCGGGCCTTCCCTATCCTGAATAGTCCTCAGAAGCCCATTCCAGTCCCCAGGAACTCCCCCAGCCCTGTCCAGTCCCAAGACCACACATCAGCCCCTGTCCCAGTGATGCATCAGCAGGGACATTCTCCAGCTCTCCACAGCCCTGTCCAGACATGGGCCCTGCCAAGATGACCCCACCTGTGGGCCAATGGCCTGTCCTCAGCCTGGCCCTGGGGAGGTTCTGCGCATGTTTTAGTGGTTTTAATATTGGTCATTAATTTATATTGCTTCCACTGCACGGTGGGCACTGTACAGACATTTCTGCAGTTCTCATTAGCTCTGTCCCCTCCCTTGAAGTCAGAAGGAAGCTACAGGTCAGTCTTTTGAACCCCTGTTTCTAAAAACACCTCCACATAAATTTAGGTGACTCTTGTCACAATGTATGTATGTACACAACCCTAAGTACAACAGCAGCTCCATGCTGGCTGATCAGTTAAGAGGAAAAAGACCATAGTCAACTCTGTCCTACCCAGGTGTCAGGGCCTCTCCCCTTCTCCAGGTTGCTCAAGGCTACAATCTTACATGACACTTTATTCATTGGGTCTACTATACCTCTGCACAGCTAAATTCCAGTAGGGAAAAGGAAATGACAATTTCAAGACGCTATGTTTATTTGGCACAAATATAGGATAATGGTTTGAAAGGGCAGACAGAACATAAACTTTACTGTGCCAACCTCACCTCACCACCTGACACACTAGTAAACTCTGAAAATATACAGACTTTTCATACCACTTATGTTAATGGGATAAACAGTCATCAAATATTTTTATTCCATTGACAGCTGCTGTTTAAGTTAATCTTGAAGATCTATGATACCATCCCCAGACTGACAGTAATGGACCAAGATGCAAACTCAGTAATAGTGCGAGAACTAGAGAACATTGTGTGTAGTAACTGATTCTTTCGATCTTATTAAGGTAAATCTGAGCAGTTAAGCCTTCATTTCAGTCACTTGTCTTCAGATTGTTGAGAACATAAGCAACACAAAATTTGTTCCAGTAAGAGCACTTGACAGAACTTTAAAGGTGTTTTCTCATGGGGGAACACATTATGAATTTATATGCTTGCTTTTTATTTCCTTAAGGATATGTGGTTTTTTTCCACAAAATTGTTTTCAGTGAATAACTGCTGTTTTCTTTCAAGATTTTATGGAAGCACTAGATACTAAGTGCTTCTGATTTTTGCAAACTCAAGTAATCTTACCAAGATTTGACTAGCCATCTGGGAGAATGAATAATTATTTGCTTATTACTGTAGGTGGTAGATACTCCAGTAAGCTTTTCAGTTAAGGTAAACCATCCAACTAAAGCAAATAGTTTAAAAGTATCTTTAAAAAGTCACCCATCTTAACACTGAACAGAACAGTTGTCAGATTCTTCCTAAAAATATCTTTTAAGGTTCTTCTGATTTAAAGTCCAAAGCTGATCTTTACAGCTTGGCAAAGACTGCACAGTGGAATTGCTCTTTCACTATGCATGAATGTCAGTATAATTTCAAGGGGATAGCACCATGTTAACAAGCATCAACACATAAAGCGTTTCACTTCTCAACCCATTTCATAGTCATTGCCTCAGTCCTTTCTCAATGGCCTCCTCTTTTTAAATCCAATCCCATTGTTTCATTTTTCTGCCAGTTGAGATCAATTCTGAAACTTGCCAAAGAGTTAGAATCATAGCAACATAGAATCTCAGAATGATTTGGATTGGAAAGGACCTTAAAGATCATCTAGTTCCAGTTCCGCTGCCATGATAGGGACATCTGATGCTAGACCAGGCTGCTCAAAGACCCATCCAACCTGGCCTTGAACACTTCCAGGGAGGGGACAGCCACAACTTCCTCAGGCATTGTTCCAGTGTCTCATCACCCTCACAGAATAGTGACCCTTCCCTTTCCAGTTAATGTGTAGATTCTTGATTTACTGAATTCTGTCACTGTCATTGAGCACTGGAGGGTGGGGGAAGAAAAAGGCAGAAAAATCTCAGGATTATTGCATTTTGCTGATATTCTTTACTCTTTTACAACTTTGAAAATTTTATTTTGACCAAGAAAAGCTCTGTAACACAAATACATTTTTTTTCTGAACAATGCCTTCAAAGCTATGGCTTTTAAGATCTTTCCTCAAGTTATGAATGGTATTTTCTTGTTATAAAGAGGTGGAGTTATCCATCTCCCCACAAGTTCAGTTTACAAAATGGTGCTATATCCTAAGGAGAGAAGAAAAAGTTTTAACATGCTGAAAAAAATTGATCATGTTCTTTGAGTTATGAACCATTTCATAACTCAAAAGTCATGAGCTTTTGAAATTCTGACTTCTGCCTCTCATTTTAGGTTTGTATTGCTTCCAAAGTGGATCTATATATCACATTAATTTAATAATCCAGAAGTCCCTGTATTCTATGCATTTAAAGTTTTTGAGGCTGTAGAGCATATCCCCAAGAGACAGAAGTCAGCATAACTCCAGAAATGTAATTCAATCTCTATTGATTTATACCTGCTAAAGATATGCTGGTGAATGAGATAGAAAAAGGAAATACACTCTTTGAAAGACAGAAAAATCCTGTTAAGAAACCAGCTGAAGTTGCAACTTGCCAACAAATATCTTTTTTATTGCATTCATAGGTAACAAGTATTTAAAAAAACAAAGAAAATACCACCTGGAAGTATTAAAGCCCTCAAGCTGGAATATGTGTTTTCAAATATTATTTTGAATGATCCTTTGTGCCTTGTGCCTGATTCTTATGCTTGTACCTGATTATAAATTTCTTAAGGTGTAAGATAAAGATATCTTATAGCTTGTGTTTCCAGCATCATAAAATCAGAAGCTATTTTAAGGGCATCTCTAGATTCAAGTCTGCCTTCAGAAAGTCTTGGCCATTCAGTTTAAATTATGGATGCAACCATCAAGAAATAGGAGGCTGCTGGCACTAATTTCTCATGAGCTCCATTGGTCTTGTTCCCCTGAGGTTAAGAATAACAAGGTTAAAACCCCAGAAGCTAGTATTCTCCCTCTTCACCAGCAAATTTGAAGGGATTTCCTAACTAATTTAGACCTTCAGCCTTCATGGAGAATACACCCCACCAGCTGAGCTGGATGTTCAGCATCGCCCTGCTCTGCTCACAGAAGCTGTGTCCAATGGGTACGTGTGAGTTAATGGATTAGCAGTTAAAGGGTCTGAAGAGAAGTGGGGACTCTGCCTCAAGACTAATATGCTGCATGAGAAGCTTCAAACAGGTAGAGAAGGAATGAAAAATGTGTACATACAAGAGCATAATAGAGCACAGGAGGACAAAGTGAAAGGCATTTCACAAGTTAAAAATGTGTGAAGACAAGCACCAGGAAGGCTGAATACAGCACAAAGCCTCCCTCTCAGTTAAATATATATTTTTTTCATAAGCTGTCCTTGACACAACGAATATAAAGGTTGAGAGTACATGACAGAGCCTCCTGGTGATAGGAAAAAAAAAGCTCATCTCGGTTTATATTGAATGGAGACTGAAGATGTTTAGTTTATGGCATATATGTAACAGTGATCTCTACATCCAGGATGAATGTCAGCACAAGAATGACTATAAGGTGTGTCTTATGACCATCAATACCTGTCTGTCATGCGCTAGGACAGGTAGAAAAACCTATGTTGCTGTGCTCATCTCCTGAAATGGAGGGAAAACCCGGTGATGCCCTGAAGTAAGAGCTTGCTCCTCAGTGCAGTGCTTTGACTTCTTTCTGTATGCTGTTATTTTCTGTGTTTCTCCTGGCTGCCTCACATATTTTTCTAAGGAACAAGGAAATAGCATCCAAAACTGCTCAGTATGTGGAAAGAGAAGAGACAGTGCTGACAGAATACGAGGATGGAGTGTGGTGCCCTAAAAATAGGTGTCCAGGGGATATTAGAGTGTTCAAATTTATCTGGCTGCCACTGCAGAGTACCATGGATGTCCTTTAGGACATGTAACTTAGGAAGGCATTGTGTCTGGTTTCCTTATGGTTAGATGATAGCACCAAGCCCAAGTCAGTGCAGACAGTGGGGCTTGTAATCTCATTCAGCTTTCCCTGAAGTCAAGGTTCACACTTGGTGAGTGTGGAAAGAAGCCTCCCAGTAATGATAAAGAGGATGTGTTTGCTCATGTATTTGTTTGAGGATGAAATCACATAAGACCAAAATTCAAAATATTGTAAGACCTAAGATACACTAAGTGCCTTGTAGTGTTAGGAGCATAACAATATAATTCAATAATATAATATAATATTATACAATATAATATATAATACATAACATAATTCAATAATACAATATAATATACTTCAGAGGAAGTGGATTAAATTAGTAGAAACAGTCCAGTTTTACTGGAAGAACCCTTTCATCCACTTTCACTCTGTCAAGTAAGGGCTCCCATTTGCTGGTGTTTTCAACATTTTGTCTGTGAAGGGAACTTCACACAATGGCAACACACCTTCCTTATCCTGACTTAATATCCCTATTTCACACTAGGATAGTTGATTTAGGTGGGCTGAATCCTCAAGAATTTTAACTGGCTAAATGACTGGAAAAGTTTTTCTGCCTCAACTTTGCCAGCTAAAGATCTAAGCTGGACACCTGAGATACCTTTAAAGTTAGTCCACATGAAAAAGTGCCTCCAGAAATGACTCATCTCATCTTAAAATAGTTGTTCAAGACAGATAAAGTGAACTATGTCTGGAGGTTCCCATTTTTCTCTAATAACTGTAAAAGAAACATGCTGTGACCAGCCCAGGCTTAGCCATCTAACTTTGACACCTCTAGTGTGTCAAATAAATAAAATAGTGTCAATAAATGTTGAACAGCCAATGACAGGGAAATCATATTGCTAAGGAAAAAACAAGTACCAGGTTTGGATCCCTCATCCTGGTTATTGGAAACATGAACAATATCACATGATTACAGCCATTGTTTTGCTGAAGATATTTCTGTTTTGGAAGCAGAGTTTCTGAGAAATATCACTCATTTTCACATTTCTTTTTTCCTTCCTCTTCAAGTCTTTATGTGCCTCACAAATAAGTTCCCCTCTAACACTCCAGATTTATGGCATTGAGAAAAAAGAGGTAATCACTGCCCACCTTTCAGTGTGGTTTGTATCTTAGTCCCAAATAAAATACACACCTCATCCACAAGGGACTATTTATTCTCAGCCTCCTGCTATGCTAGTCCTGAAGAAAAATAGCTCTTACACTTCCTTAGCTCTGTGGATTTAGTTCTGGTGTTCCAGCCTTTAAACAGGCTGGAGAACAGATATTCTACCTTGGGTCACTTTCAAAAGTAGTATTTTTTATCTTCCAATTTTCACAAGGCACAGAAGGCTGATTTGCCACTTCATTTTTTCAGTAGAAAAACTGCAAAAGCAGTGATGATCTGACTTCACCCCATGAGCAGTAGATGAAGCAAGCATAGCAATAGAGAGACAACTGTGTGGAAAGCCAAGGATGTGTAAGTGTGTTACTTTCCTCAGCTACAATCTATATTGGTTTTGCCTTTATGAGTATTCACATTCCCAGAGATTGCTTTTTTTACAAAAACAAACAAGATTCATTTTGAATGAAAAGGGAGCTGTAATTTTTTTCAATGAAGTGTCGAAATCAATGAATCAGATCAGGAGAAATACATCTCATGGTTTTGGCACAATTCCACAGGTTTTTATTGCTGTGAAATGACATAAGAACAAAGACCATCATTTAAGTGACAAAGTCTCATTTCGTAAGAATCCCATGCCAAATTACAGAGACTCAACAGAGAGGCTGCTCCCATGAAACATTGATTTAGCAGTAAATCCACATCTTAGTACTTCAATACAAGCAGGGGTTTTAGGAGTAAGCATTTGCAGATTCACTTAGTGGGTTTCATTCAGGCCTTTAACCCACTTGTACACCCAGTGGGAAGAAATCCCTGTGGTACTGAAAAGGCAGGGTGAGGTGGAGGAGGTCATACCCATATTTCAGAATCTCCAAATCTAGCTTCCCTTTGCAGAGGGTTTGGTTGCTCTGGGAACTCTCCACAGCCGTGCAGAAGGAGCTGCATCCTCTAGGAAGCATCTGTGCCCCTTAGAGAGCATGCAGAAGGAGCAAGCACTGCAAGAGTGGACAAACCTTGAGCATTTGTTGCTCAGTGAAAGTCAGATACTCTACTACAGAGTCCAGAGTGTAGGGGAAATTAGGAAGAAGTGGCTATTGTATAATGACTTCCTGCAGCTCGGAGATGTCACAATATTAAAAAGACCTTTGATTTGTTTAAATTAAACCTCTAAGAGTACACTACAGCTGGTCTTATTTGTGTGAAAAGATGGCTTGGATCTGAAGCGGTTTATTTACAAGTTAGGAAGGAGTGCTTTGAATACATATACATATTCAATAAGGTATACATATTTTATGGTCAATACTGAAATATGATTTAGGTACCCACAAAAACGTTTTTAACCAAAGGTAGCTCTGTGAGCGATAATTTGGAAGCTAATTTTTACATTTCCATCTCTTGATTGTTAGGAAATGAATGTTAAATGTTAATATCTACAGGTTTCAAAACTGCAATTGTGCTAATGATAGGTTTGTGTGTTTAAGTTCAGGCTTAGTATGGTTGATATTTTAAACAAATCTATTTAACATTCACTAAATTACATGTTTTCCTTGCCAAATCTATCAAGAAAATAAATCTGAGGTAAGTAATTTCCCTAAACTACAGTTTGCAATCTGATTAAAATAAAATTTGTGTGCTTTAATTCCCATCAGTGTCTAGTAAATACTTTGAGGGGATTTTTTTGTTTGTTTGTTTGGTGTTTTTTTGTTTTTTTTTTTCTTTTGCTTGCTTCTTTATGGAAATACCTTAGAGACAGACAGTGAAGAAAATCCCAGCCACTGAATTCATCATCAATCCTCAGTAAAGATTTTGGAGGTTCAGCAAAGTGCATTGATAATGCTTTTCTAACAAAATAAAGGTAAAGTAGAATGAAAATAACTATTTTCACTTTTTCGAGTGATAGCAGAATGTGTAATCTCATACTTTTTGATTCATCTGAGCATAGCAATTCTTGCTCCCATTTACATACATAATATTAAAATGTTCATTTTCTCTCAGCCTGTTTCTTACCATCTCAGATGAGTTAGGAAAGTTTCAAGGCTGAAGAGTCAGATGCCTTAAGGTCTCTTTGCTAGCCAGAGACTATCTTGGTGACCCCATGATCTCTTTAGCTTCATCACTAACAATTAACAGCAGATGCTCCTTCAATGTTTGATGGGGCTTTGAGCAACCTGGTCTACTGGGAAGTGTTTCTGCCCACGGCAGGGGGTTTGAACTAGATGATCTTTAAGGTCCCTTCCAACCTGAACCATTCTATGATTCGCTGCTCCTTACATTACTATAGACCCCTTCTAAGAGCAAAGTAAGGCTCCTCCCAAGGAGCACAGTCTGTGTGCCCCTGTACTCAGCGCTAGTTAGGCCACACCTCAAGTACTGTGTCCAGTTCTGGGCCCCTCAGTTTAAGAAGGATGTCGAGGTCCTGGAACAGGTCCAAAAGAGGGCAACCAAACTGGTGAAGGGACTCCAGCACAGACCCTATGAAGAGAGACTGAGAGAGCTGGGGCTGTTCAGCCTGAAGAAGAGGAGGCTCAGGGGAGACCTCATTGCTCTCTACAACTCCCTGAAAGGAGGCTGTAGTGAGGTGGGAGTTGGACTCTTTTCCCAGACGACTTTCAACAAGACAAGAGGACACAGTCTTAAGTTGTGTCAGGAGAGATTTAGGTTAGATATTAGAAAGAATTTCTTTACGGAGAGGGTGATCAGGCAATGGAATGGTCTGCCCGGTGAGGTGGTAGATTCTCCGTCCCTGGAGACATTTAAAAAAAGACTGGATGTGGCACTCAGTGCCATGGTCTAGCAACTCCTCCGGTGGGTCAAGGGTTGGACTTGATGATCTCTGAGGTCCCTTCCAACCCGGCTAATTCTCTGATGCTCTGATGCTCTTCTCTTCTCTTCTCTTCTCTTCTCTTCTCTTCTCTTCTCTTCTCTTCTCTTCTCTTCTCTTCTCTTCTCTTCTCTTCTCTTCTCTTCTCTTCTCTTCTCTTCTCTTCTCTTCTCTTCTCTTCTCTTCTCTTCCCTTCCCTTCCCTTCCCTTCCCTTCCCTTCCCTTCCCCTCCCTTCCCTTCCCTTCTCTTCCCTTCTCTTCCCTTCTCTTCCCTTCTCTTCCCTTCTCTTCTCTTCTCTTCTCTTCTCTTCTCTTCTCTTCTCTTCTCTTCTCTTCTCTTCTCTTCTCTTCTCTTCTCTTCTCTTCTCTTCTCTTCTCTTCTCTTCTCTTCTCTTCTCTTCTCTTCTCTTCTCTTCTCTTCTCTTCTCTTCCCTCCTCTCCTCTCCTCTCCTCTCCTCTCCTCTCCTCTCCTCTCCTCTCCTCTCCTCTCCTCTCCTCTCCTCTCCTCTCCTCTCCTCTCCTCTCCTCTCCTCTCCTCTCCTCTCCTCTCCTCTCCCCTCCTCTCTCCTCTCCTCTCCTCTCCTCTCCTCTCCTCTCCTCTCCTCTCCTCTCCTCTCCTCTCCTCTCCTCTCCTTTTTCATCAGACACAGGCCAATTGTCCTGTCTTTCAAGGATTTTACTATCTTCACCTTTCCAGTTCAGCTCTGTTCACTACCAAAATAACTTCTTGCAACTCTTCTCAGCCTCTGGCATTGCCTGCACTTTCCAGAGTCGTCTGTAAACCTTTGCAAAGTTACGTCAAGATTGTCCTTCAGTCCCTCCTTCACAGTGTCTTTCTCTGTGAAGATAGAAAAGACCTTGTTTAACAACAACTAACCTAATGATGAGCTGGAGCAAATACCTTCAGTGCCTTTGTAACATAGCTCTTTCATTTACCTGATACGTTGGCTGATTTTGTGCATTTAGTGTACAAGGATTAGGGCTTTAGGTTTTCGTTTGTATTTCCCAGTATTAGTAGACCTAGTCCTCTTCTATGACTGGACTTCCTAACAGCTGTAGTTTACTGCCAGATGGCTGTGTGACTTTTTTAAAGCAATATGTAGCTATGCACACGTAAGCCCAAATGAGAATACAATTATATTTGCACACTTCCTCAAATGCTATAAGTAATGCTGACACAAATGCTTGGGACAGATTAAACCGAAGCTTTTATGACAGTTAAATTGTCATAGCTGCAAAATGTTCCTATTTAGAAAACCTGTAGGTCTCTCTGACTGATTACACCATGAAAAGCTATGAGAGTGGAAATGAGAATATACTGCTGTGAGGGGCATCAATATTATCACAACGAGTGCTAGCAAATAATTTTGTACATATTTAGTATGCAAGATTATACAAGCAACACAGATGTCAAATCACCTGGCAGGACTAAAATCTTTTTTTGCAGAGACAACAACATCCTCAGGGACTACATCAGCATTCATTTTGGTCAGTTGTTCTGTCTAGGAAGTCTTCTTCCCCTCTTTCCCAGTGTATGCATGGATTCATGCCTTCAGAAAATAAGGTTTATTGCAAAGAAAGCTAATATTTAGAGATATTACTTTGTCAGGCTTCTAATAGTTCTTTATTGTTTCCCCCACCCACTGGATTTTTTTCCAAAACAACATGCCCAACATTAATTTCATAAAGCAACATTACAGGTTTTCACAGCTTCTTTGCCATAACAATGAAGTACTAAGGCATTTTTTCCCTCATAGTTTCAGTAGATGTAGGCTGCCAGGAACTAATAAGTCTGTTTGATCATAATCCATCCCTTAAGTTTAATAGAATGAAACAACCCAATCAGTCAGATCTGTTTAAAGAACTGGATTAAGAGTTGTAACTGACGTGTTAGCAGTAGGAGGTATAACATTTTGATCTCTTCTAAATGCCCTTGTTGTAAAGAGTGAAGACTTGATATACCTGCAAAAAAAAAATCCATCCATCAGATGTCAGTCTGGGGACATGAATTAATGCATTAATAAATTTAAGGAAGAACTCAAGTGAGGCTGAACTTGGGAGTCTTTGTTTTCAAAGGAAAAGATCCTACCACACATCCCTGAACAGAAATAGAGTTGGGACAGTACTCCCTCTAGATTACATAAAGTAATCAAGAAGCTAAGGTCTCATAGGAAATGATTGATAAAACCTCTTTAGGAGTTACACATGCCAGTCTAATGCGGCAAAACAATTGGAGAAAAATTTTGTTTATAGCAGCAGTTCCAAGCCCTTTAGTTATTCCATATCTAATAGTCACAAGTTTTCTATGAAATTTGGTTAAATCACTGAAGAAAGAACTAAGCCTACACAGGTGGATCCAGACCTTAGCAAGGTACCAGATCATCTTTTTTTTTCCCACATGCATATGGTCTGAGGCAGCCTGGATCCCAAGCCTTTATACTGAATTTATTTTTTTTTTAACAGCTTAATTTAGATTTATTTTCCATGGACAGCTGATAAGAAGTTGGGTACAAGATTTGATGTAAGCGAATTCACACCTGTGGTGAATCCAGGACACAGGACACTGCTAAAATACACACCTTCCTCCACAAGAGTTCAGGATTTCTCCTGGCTCATTAGTAGAGCCATCTCTCTGAGTGGACAAGAACAAGCAGAGTGTGTTTGCTTGGTCTGTGGTCTGAGCCAGAAATGACATCCCTGTTTTTGACAGTGATCTATGCATGGAAGTGACCCTTTACATTTAATCTTGAACCCATTTCACATTTCATTCCTCTCACACTTCATTCCTTCTTCCAACTAGAAAATAGGAAAATCATGTCTCTGAACCTCAGCGGGGAGGATGATGTGGTAAAAACACATCACTTTCAACATCAGCTTCTGACAAGCACTTAATAAGATAGGGATAAGTAGATTTCAAAATCAAGCAATATAAAGGTAGCAGATGTTTTGACTCTAGACAGAAGTTTTTTGATCATCAGATCATGAATGGCAATTGTCTATCCTCCTTTAATGAAGGAAGAAAGATTGTTTTACATCATTACATCATTTGTTACCTTTCCAAAATGCTAGTGTGTGAATCCCACTTGCATTAGGGTCATTCACAAGAAATGTCACTTGAGACAAGCAAGCTCATGGTTGAAGCTCTGTCAGGATTTCCCATCCTGTTTGCACAGTGAATCAGGTGCTGTGATAAAGGGGAGCAGAAAGCAGACAAGTGAGGTGAGGTGAGGTGAGGTGAGGTGAGGTGAGGTGAGGTGAGGTGAGGTGAGGTGAGGTGAGGTGAGGTGAGGTGAGGTGAGGTGAGTGAGGAGATGGCAATTTTCTCTCAGCTTTAACCAAACTGACAAATACTAAGAAAATGCTGTTTACATCAAAACTATTATGAGCTTGCAAGTAAAGTTTGGTGATTCACAAGCTGCTTTTGTCCTCCTGAGACAATATTTGTACAGATGTGAAATACTACATTTTCAATGTGGTGACATTTAGGATACAGTAACATGGGGAGGTGCTTATGTTAAAAAATGCCTGTAATTTACACTAGCCCAAGGACAAGCAAAAATGGTTTTGTCACCACAGTTGCATCCCTAATTGATGCCAGGACCTACATTTATCTCTCCCAACACTTTCCACATCCCTTCTGATGGAACTGGACCTCCCAGAAACTGCTGTGCAATTTTCTGAGAGACAGTTCTGCGGAATGAGACAGGAATGTGTAAACATCAATCAGCAGAATAACTTCAGCCCTACCTTTGTAGCTACTAATAGCTAGATTGAACCTGGTTATGGCATTATTGGTGAGTCCAACACATAACTACAGATATCTAAAAGGAATGAGAGTTGAATAGAAGAAAATCCTGGCTCAAGTCTTTTCCACCTCCCATTATCTTAACTGGAGTCTCTATGAAAAAAAATATGAGAAGAGTGTCTGGACATGTTTTGCCTCCAAAACTCACCAAGCCAGAAGATTGGTTGATCTCTTAGGCTGCCTTCATTGTCAGAAATTTATTGCTCACATGGGTTAATCAGAATTCCTGAGGTCATGTCCATCACATTCTATCCAGTCAAGCTTACAGAGTCCCCCTGATTATGTAGGACAGTGATACAGTGGACCTTGCAATGCTGCAATTATATTAATAAACTCTGGCTGGTGAGTGGACTTTGAGGCAAATAAAGATCCTGCCACTAGTTTTAGCAAAAACAGAAATTAAATATGTGTGACAGAAAATCCATTTTCCCACCTCATCCCTGCCTAGTTGCAATGACCACCCTAGATGGACTGGAGTCCTACATTCAGATGGATGAATCATCCTGTAGGATTGTGTAAAGGGACACAGTGATGCTGGAGTGATGGTATGAAAAGACAGGATAAACACCGTCTCTTCCTTGTTTGAAAAATCTCCTCCATGAATAACTGGGGGGAGGGGGTGGGAGGTGTGGAAGGAGCAACATCTGCCTTCCAAAAGACAAAACCAAACCAAACCAAAAAAGTTAACACTAGCAAGTCAATTTTGGCTTTTCTCATAACTATTAAAAGCTACAAACTGCTGCATGAAGTTTAGAATGGTGAATTGGGTGCTGACTTTGCCACAGGCGTTCTCTGGGGAGACACCATAGTAGTAACCAAAATTATTTTATTCGCTACCTGAGCAGAATTTATCTCAAGTCTCAGTATGATAGTATTTCATTGAATGGAGCCAGCTTTGCTGATCAGAAAATGAGAGCCCACAGTGCTCAGGAGATAGCCTACAAGAATGAAAAATATGTAGATCTTAGTGATGTAGAGATAATAAAGACCATTTGGACTTTGTAAGGCCTATTATTATTTTTATGAATACTAAAATGAATCTTGTAGCCCTCTTAGATTAGTCTTTTAGCTCTCTTAGATGTCAAAAATTTTTTTCACAAGTGGGTTCCATTCCAGAATCTTTGTTTCATATTTCTGTAGTAATTTGCCCCCATTTAAATTTTATATCTATCAGTATCTACAAGTTTAATTCAGTGAAGTCTCAAGCTTAATTCAGTGAACTCTCCCAGTCATGGTATTCTAGGGCAGATTCAGTCTATTTGGAATATATGTAATGCAGTCTGATCTTCAAGGTATATACATTATTACACATCTATATAAATTAAAAATTCATTCAAAAATATTTTTCCAAATAAAATGATGCGATCTTATCAAAAGTCATTATCCTAGACCAACCAACTCTAAATGTGGAATTTATTGTCATGTGGCATAGTTGAATTCTACCTGAAAATTTTCAAGAGTAGACAAAACATCTATTTTTAATTTCACAGAAGAGGATGCTTTTGCCTTCTCTTTAAATTACCCTAGTTTGTTGTAAAGCATGTGCATCTTCAAGGCATGATACAGAAATGCTGGTTGGTAAATATATTTTGAAAGTTTTCCTGGATGTAGATCACAAAACTACTTCATCCATGTGTCACAGTTTAACACGGGGCTGGCAATTAACAGGATGACAGATGCTTTCTATTAATCCTTCTCCTTGATAAAGAAAGAAGAGTGAATAAGAGAGAGAGACTTATGGGTTGGAAACTAAACTACACAGTTTAAATGAAATAGTAATGATAAAAAGGAAAACAATATTAAATATATACAAAAATACACAGAAAAAACGACACCACGTTCCTCCCCCCTTTCCCCCATTAACTCTCACGTCAGCACCGAGGCTGCAGGGCAGCCCTGGGAAAGTCCAGGCTGGAATCCTGGGGTCAGCAGCAGTCGGGAGCTGGAGGCAGGAACACACAGATTCAGGCTGGCAGGGATCAGGACCACAGGCAGAGGAACGGATGGAATCCTCCCAGGATGCTGAAGTAAAGAGGGACAGGTGAAGAAGGGAGAAGAAGGGTGAAGGTAAAGGTGAAGGTGAAAAGGCTTGAGCCTCGTGATCCCTCAAATTCAAACTGAGCACGATGCATATGGGTGGAATACTCTGTTTTGTCAGTTTTGGTCATTTGTCTTGTCTGCTTCTCCCTAAAGGAGAGTTACAGACGTGACTCCTTTACTCCCTTTCTCTTTCTGAAACATAAGATGTTCCTCAGAACAGAGCAGTGGCCTTGGTTTTGCAGACCATTCTCAAGCTGTAACTATAAACATCGAGCATTATCAGTCCCAGAAGTAGACACTGGTTGAGAAACTTGCTGTTAATTTCAGTAAGTACAGCTACTTACACGAGACTTAGATGAAAGCAAAATTACAAGACAGAAAATAAGATCTATCCTGGCCCAAACTAGGACACCATGGGAAAAAAAAGTTATCTCAACAGCAACACAAAACTGGTTTCAGTTGTACTATTTAGTATGAAAAGCAAAACTAATGAAGCATGATTTTGAAGAAATTTATCACTTACCGTTATACATTTGTAATGCTTCATCTTCATGAAACCTGCAGCTTACCCCCACACACGAGAAACATCAATGCTATTTCGTGTTTGGACTCCACTTTACAAAGATAAACTATCTCATCATTACAGAAAGAGAGGGGAATTTAGCTGATTAGCCACACAAATCTGCATTTTCCCAAGTGCACTGTCTGCGTTTTGTCTACCACGTATCAGTTTTACAACCATGTGAGCTGATTAGCAAATTTTATAGAGGAACAAGAGAGAGGCTTGAGGCTATTCTATCAAAAGAGTGCTCCATTTTTCCTCCAGGACAACAGACATGGAGAAGATGAACGTCTGCAAGTGAATTAATAAGTAAATTCCTGCTGTCTTGTAGATGACTGACATGCAGTCACGTGATGAAACTGTGGGCCAAAGCATATAAAAGCATATTTTCTAACCCAGTAGCCTCAGTCCTTTGGAGAAGCACTGTAAGGGTGGGGGTTTCGTAATCTGTATGGGAAGGGTCATCTTCTGGTGTTGAGTGGGGGCATGACAGTGCAAGAAATTATCAGAAAAGCAGCTGCTCAGTGTTGGTCTGGGTGTATGTCTACACTGCCTGTTCCACTGCACCTCTGTGCCCAGCTGTCACATTTAAGATGCTTTTTTCTGTCTGGGGAAACCTTGGAGCAGATCATTGCAACGACAGCAAAACCGAGTTTCTAGTTTCCAATAAGAGACTGAAAAAAGGCAAGGGGGAAGGGAGCAGGGTCTGGAAACAACATCAACTGTATGTCTGACACCGTTTGAACAGGAGGAACTAAAGAAGAAGTGCTTTTGGAATCTGAGAGGGGCAGAACACAAAGTGAAAGATTTATGCCCTCCCATTTCCTTCCATACTCTATAAAAGAGCAGAAAGCCAGCAGCTCCTCCCTCTTTCTCCTCCCACTTCCTGATGGCTCTGCTGCTGTTTGCTACCACCAGCTCACCACGTGCTATCTATCAGATTGTGTGTGCATATGTATATTTTTGCATTTTTTGTTATTTTACCCTTTATTTTATTACCTTTAGTAAAATCTGTATCCATTTTTTTTCCAGTTTCCAACTTAAAGTCTCCGGTCTTTATGGCCCTTTTTATCTTCTCTTTGTGTGGCAGGGGGAATAGAGGGCAATTTTGTCCTAGGTTTATGGTCCACCCAAACTGCTAAGCCGTGACAGTGTCAACAACAGTGAAGGAGTGCCCTGAGATTCACAACTGGACTTGATCTGACCAGCGAGAGCATAGGGAACCAGATCTCAGAAAACCACCAGGCTTACTTTGTGACCAGAAATATTGCACATTATCTCATGGCCAGGAGACTTAAGGAAAGGACTCTCAGTTACTCTCAGCAAATAATATGACAATGCAATGCATGGTGCTGGCCTGGGAAGATAGCACTCCTATCAAAGGCACATTTGACTCACAAATTAGCCTTCTGGTCCTCAGCACAACTGAAGCAGAACAAGGTCCTTTTTGCATTGTAAAATAAAGTGACTGTTTCTGTGTTCTCTAATGCCATAAATACCCTGTTTTATTTACTCCTGTTTTGCTGTTCTCCCAAGCTGCTCAAACATGGTTTTTTTGTTACAGTTTCAAATTAATACTCACCGGAGAGTAACCAAAGCCATGAGAAATCTAGGCTTGTGGAGCTTCAGATAAGTTGTGTGATAATTTCTATAGAAGTGTAGGGTTTTGAGATAGGGTTAAATGGATATATAACAACATCAGAGTTCTTCAGCTGTAGGTCTTCTATAAGAACTTAGGCAATACCAATCAATCATATACAAAGAGATACACAAGACTTCCTTTGGGAGGCAGATACGGAAAATACCTCTGCCTACCTCGGCTCTTTCCTGCAGTCATACATTTATCATAGTACCAATTTTCACAAGTTATAAATAAATCCAAACATATATTGCTTCAAGAATATTTGATCCTAAAATTTCAGCTTCATATGTAGTAACATAGCCTGAAATAGTCATAAAAACTGTATAGTACACTATGGTACTTTAATAAGGCCTGTCTGATGCTTCAAGAAGGTTAAGGACAACCATCCTGGGAAAATAAATACTGGGAACCCTGACTACATCCCTGAATCCTTCAACATTACTTTGATCCCAAAAGCAGCTGGAAAAATTACAACCCCTTCAGGTCTGTCACTACTTCTTGCTCAGGATGTCCCTGCATCTCAGGTTGTTGGAGCTGCTTCTCATCTTGACTACTTGTGGCATAAGCATCCTGGCTTGTTGAACTTTGGTCTGACCCACAATGTCTCCTAACCCTATGCTGTGCCTTTGCTGGCACTTTCTTTGTTGATGTTTGTGAGCAAACCGGTTCCAGTTCCCACTTTTTTCTCCTCCTCAAGACAGCATGTGCTACTGTACTTGGACAGACACACCACCAGTCATGTTTGCTTTGTTTGGACAATACAGTGAGCAGGAAGGCAGCACAACATTTGGCAGATGGCTCACCAGGCAATTAGCATTACAACCTATGAGGGCAGCTGCTAAGTTCCCAAGTCTCCCAGCCCTGTGTTCTTTGCATAAAATATGTATTCTGTCCTATTGCTTTATATGCTTACTAAGTGGCTTCAAAGTGCAATGATATGCTTAGCAGACATATAGACTCATCAGTCTGTCTCACTGGCTTGAAGTGTCACTGAGATTGAAACTGGGGGATATCTGAATACCTTCAGTCATGAAATGTATATCTGAACTACCACATACTTTGGCCTCTTTCTGCATTTTTGGTCTTCTTCTCCACCTGTCTGTCCCCATAAGCCTCCTGTCAATAGATCAGCCTTCATCTTTATCATATTGCTAGCATGTCAGAATTACCTAAAGGGGAAAAAAGAGAGAGGTAATATAAGATACAGAAACATGCAATCATTTAGCCCTTCTGGTTTCCTCAATGTCTGGCAATAATTCATTCAATTTGATTTTATACAAAATTTAGTCAACCCTCTCCCTTAACGCAAGATGCTTAACAAGTATTTTGATACTAATTCATCATTCCAAGTCTGTATTTTTGAGGGAGGAATTATTGTTCACTGATCTTTTTGGAAAGAGGAAAGCTTGCTGGGTTTGGGGTCAGCAGATCTTTCTTTTTGGATAGTGCCAGGATTTTTTTGGCTGTAAACAGTAGTGGTGGAAACCCCTCTAGATCTCTCCCATCTAATTTCTCAGTTACTACTGAGACCCCTTCACTTATATTTATGCTACACTTATGGAGCCTCAGATGGAGACTGAAATACAAACCCCTTCCTCCCCCCCTGCTCAGTGGCTGTAATTGCTTGAGGTTAATTAATTCCTCAACAGACCTGGCTAGGGTTCATTGTTTTTGTTACCTCTCCTGCTGCCTCTTTATTTTGTGCCTTCCTGTTTCTCTGGCTTTCCTACAGACAGCATATTAAAAGCAACAGCAGAAAGTGCCCTACCTGCAACTGAACCAAAGTGTCATCTGTCATCTCCTTACCTCTTGTGGTTCCCTGCTTGTCAGTGCTCCCAGGCAGCCACAGCATCTATGAATCCAACAACTAATGTTCCATGTTTCAAAAACAATTATGAGCAGTTGGTGAGTAAATTATTTATTCTCAGTCCTACTTTATAAGCTGCAGCAAAACCTCTTCCAGAAGCTCTGTTGAGACCTGAAGTTAGATGATGGCATATAAATATTTCTGGCAGGAAAGGGACACCTATGAAGACATTAAATGTTCAAGTTGCTCCTGCTTTGTGATTACTGGCTCAACAGTGTGTACCCTGTGTGTGCCCACAGTTGTGGGCAGCGTTTTTGGCAGTTGTCCCAGTGTTGTCTGACTGCCACCTGTCACCTCAACATGTCAGGTACCATGCCCTGTGTTCCCTATTGAGAAAGGATGATTCAGTGGGTTAGACCAAACATGCCAAAGAACAGATTTCTAGTTGCTCCACAAGAGGCTTTACTACTGTAGCTTTAGGCACGCTGGGGGATAAGGGAGTGGAATCTTGTATTACTCAAGAGATCTAGGTGTTTTACCAAAGGAGGAGAGTAGGAAAACTTGTTATCTTAATGTCAAAAAAACACAGTAGTATTTTGGTCCCAGGTACCTGACTATGTAAACATGAACAGAGGGAGGAAGGAGTGAATTTAAATTAATATTTTTTAAAGCATTTTGTTTAATGACTAGCTCATTCCTTAGCTCTGATTTTACCTTCACAGACTGGTGGTCTTCAATGTAAGCTTTCTGTAAAAGCACTATGAACCTCCCTATGTCTATGGCATCAGGAGTCAGTCTTTTTCCAGCTTTCACCTAGTCCTGCAGACATAACCAGAGTGAGCTGGGCTTTGAGAATAATTGCTCCACATTTCTGCCAGTGTCAGGCTTGTGGGGCTCAAGCTTGTGGAGACAGCAGAGAAGAGGTGGAGGAAGTTGTAGGAATAAAAGTGCTGAGAAACAACACTTCACGTTGCTTTCATAGGAGTGTCAGGCTCTTTGTGTACTATAATGTTACTGGTGAACTGGAACAGATCATGGACTTTTTTTGCCAGCCACAGAAAGAAATGTCAGAAAACCATCTTTCAGTCCAGTGTGGGAGTTGTAGAGACCAGGAGACTTTTTGCCTTCCACAGTTGTCAGCCAGGATGAGAAAGAAGTTGAATTAACTGTAAATTCTTCACAGAATTTGAAAATAAGTAAATAAATAAATAAAAATAATCTGTTTCCAGATTTCCAGCTGTTTCTAAACCTCATGGGAAGCCATGGTTGAACCTGGATCATAACTGAGGGAATACAGGTTAAGATCACAGTTGTCTGATATAATAAGCACAGGGGGAAAAAATTTGCCTGAAATGAGCTCTGCAGTGCAAGCTGCTGTTTAACATGTCAGTGGTCCCATGAGCCCTCAGAGTGGCACATCCACAGAATCCCTACTGCACCTCCAGCTACTTAAGAAGCTTCATAGTAGCACTGGCCATAAGCAGAGTCTGTCCCAGGGACCTGCCATAGAAGGGTCTGTGGCTCTCCATGTGCTGCAGAAACCACATGAAATTATGAAAGATTTTGTTGAGTCCTGACATGCTGTGGGGAAGGCAGGAGTTAATATAGATCCATAAATATGCTCAGAGGGAGCAATTATTTCTGGCATGTGAATGGTAGGATCAATATGTACACATTGTGAATGGTCTCTGCCCCACTTGCTCAGTGCAGAGGGGAGACTATTTTTAGCAGTGCAAGTTGTCTGTCAAGGTAGATTTTTCTAACTTTGCTGAAGTTACTGTAGCCGGGGAAAGGCCATGGGAGAGACATGTGGTGGAAGAGTATGGATGGAGAACTTGCTTTTAGAAAAGACTAAAAATTTGGACAAAGCTTGCAAAGTCAGAACTTCAGTTAATTAGAATATTTCATCTTGTCATTCTGAGGTTCATAGAAGCAAACCAAAATACTTAATAGTGCCCTTCAGGGTCAGACCATGCTTTCTTCATTTCACTTCTATCTGCCTCTCCCAGTCATTGTTAAGTGCAAGCCTCCAGCTCATGTGGACACCAAGCTCATTAATCAGATTTCAGATGAAACCACACTTTATTGATCTGAGACCCAGGATGGCCACATCTTTTCTGCTGAGGACTGAATCTTGCACTTAAGATCGATTGTCTATTGTTGGGCACTCTGTGGAAATTCATCCTCTACAGTAATGCTGATAAGGTGTCATCAAATGAGGTACATCCCAATCTGTAAAAGATTAGCTGCAATTCATATTAACAGGAAGTATTTTGGGCTAAAGTAGAAGCACACTGACTAGTGTAGCATGGAAGAGGAAGGTCTTGAAACAAACTCTTTCAGTATCTACAATTTACCATCAGGGAGGCTGCAATATGGACTTCAATTAGTCTTCTGCTCAGTCTAGAGAATCTGAGCACTAATTTCTTCAAAGTTCTTATAAAATTTTAAATTGAATCTCCCTGAAAAGCCATACATCAAAATGACAGAATTTGAAGAATACTTTTGTTGTGGCTTGAAGATGAAATCAGTATTAATGACATGAGAAAAGAGAAGAAAATAAACTAAACAGAGAAGATTGACTAAAAAAAAAAACAAAAACCCCAATAACTAAACAAGGAAAAGAAAGTTCTATCATGTTTGAGGAGAAAGCAAATGTATGAGAAGAAGACCAAAATAGTTGCCAAATCATTGCATATCACAGCCAAAGTGACAGGTTCAGGAGCCCAGGTTACTCCTCTGTGTTTTTCTCCTCAGGTTCTCCAAACAATTCTTCCTTTAACATACTACTGTGGGATGGTTTCTCCTGGGGCCAAAGAGGAGGAGTGGGCGGCCCCAATATATTTGCTCAAGTTTAAAATTACTTCAAAGCCATTCTTGCTCTGACATTGTTGGTAATAAAAAGTGCAGCTTAGATGGATACTCTCAAATAAGTAACAGCACTGGACAATAGGATGTAGCCACATGGGTGAGCTGACATAGGCATAAAAGCCAGTGTTGCATCATTCCCAATAAACAGCCTCTAGGTTAAATCCCTAGAAATGGATATATGCCAGTCATAGTTTATCTCTCTAGGCTCAGAAAGATTATGCTTTTCCTGGAACAATCAGAGGGAGTGTGCAGAAAAAAGAGATGAACTTCAACTACATACAGGACAAGGATAGATCCTATTTCAATAGAATGGATTCCATCTCCTTTGCTGCTTCTCTCTATTCAGCCTCAGAATAATACTCTTGTCTTATCCATGGAGGTTGACTGTAAATAGATTAATCCTGAATACATACACTGTCTGCCCCGATATTCAAAATCTGTCTCTCCTTATGTATGAAAGGCATAATTTCTTGTACTTTTCCAAGTTTCTGAGGCAAGCAAAGGAAGCTGGTTCCTTTACTGGGCTGCTACTTCTTCCTGGCTCATCTAATAGCACTGAGAGTCATGCTTCTGCAGTTCAGTTCTTCTCTGAGCCCCTGCTGCTGTCAGCCTCATTTATTCACTTTTTTGTCTTCTCCTTCAAATTCCTGCTTTCCTGGGAGTCCCTCTCAGCCACCAACACAGCAGTACTTCAACAGATGTGTATCATCAGGGGTCCAGAACAGTTTTTTTTAAAAGAAACAGGAGAATTTAAAAAAACTTTGTCCAGTAGGTCAAGAGCTCCTTCTGAAATAATAGGATATTATTTCCCATTGTTGTCCTAATTTTTTCTTTATTCATCCTTATCATAAATTAAATTAGTAGTTGTTTCTTTCTTAGAAAGTAAAGGAGGAACAAGAAGCAGAATAAGGAGTTATAGCTCCATTTTAAAAAAACTTCACACATTTCAAAGGAATGAGAGTCCAGCATTACCAGGATACAAAACTGCTGGAGGCACAACTCACTGCTCTAAGGCTCTGCAAGCACCATTGAAAATAGGAAATCAAATTCAAGCCCTTTCTCACATCATACTGAGTCCTCCAGAGTGTCATAGCTATTTTCTTCTTAACGAATTTTCTTTCTTTTTCTTCTTTATCTCATCTGCTTGTCTATATGGTCTCCAAAACTTGGGTCCAGGGATGGGTGAGATGTAGGAGAAGGTCCTGCTGTCACAGTATCACAGGATCCTTCTGGTTGGAAAAGACCTTTAAGTTCATCAAGTCCAACCATTAACCTAACTCTACCAAGTTTAGTGCTAAACCATATTACTAAGCACCACATCTGCTGTCTGCAAGGTGATTAATTTCCTCTGCTAAAGGGGAAGTGAATTTGTCAGCTCACAGACTTTTCCAGTGGGGTCCATTTTACTGAGTATTAGTATAATACTCAGTACTTTACTGAGTATTAATAACTTTTAGAGGCCTTCAGCAATGTGTAGTATTCAATGCTGCCAGCTCTCATGAGTTTATCACTCATGAGAGTGAGTTTGTGAGTGTTCATTCATTTGTGAGTCTGTGTTCTGAGGAATAAATGTTTTTGTTACCCTTTCTCCAGGTCCAGAGCAGGAGACCGGATGTTTCAAAGTGAAGAGGTGGGAAAAGAGATAGGGAGGTGACAGAAATGGAGAGCAGTTCAATGCTGTGGTTGCCAAAAGGCCTGTGGCTGTTGCAGGGATGGGAAAATGGAGGCAGAGATGAAGTGGTCCATGAATAAGGGACAGGCTCAAAGGTAAAACATATTGATAGTTTTAGGTTTGGGGTTATATATGGAAGGAGGTGGAGAATTATATCCCCAAACTCTGAGTGTTGGGCCTTCCCCAGCTGTCAGTACAGAGCTGTGAAATGCAACAACAGAGCAGAAGTCTTACGGAGTCTGGTAGAGGTCCCTGCAGGTGAGGACACGACACCCATAACTGCTGCTATGGGGCCACTGCCAGCCCCAGGCAAAACAACAGAAATCCCTGTGGATTGCCTAAACCTGTGACAAAAGAATAGTATTTAAAGGAGCCTTGGGGTTTCTCTTTTATTTGTGTTTGGGTTGTTTGGGTTGGGTTCTTTTGTTGCTGGTGGTGGTGGTGGTGGTTTTTTTGTTGTTGTTTTTAAAGCTACTAAGAATTTATGAAAAACTCCTGTACAAAAAAAAAAAAAAAAAAAAAAAAAAAAAAGAAAGAAATAATGCCATTTGCATACTTAATGATCTCAAAGAGCAGCAGTGTCAGAAGCAGCTGCACATCAGTCTTTGATGGTATAGAGATACTAAATGTTGCTAATGTCTGTCACGGTTTAACCCTGGCCCGGCAAAACAACAGATTTAAACTGAGAAACAGATTTATATATTAATCTCTCTCTCCTCTGATAAAGGAAAGAGAGAGAGAATAAGGAAGAGAGACTTATGGGTTGGAAACTAAACTACAGAACTTTAATGAAACAGTAATGATAAATAGGAAAAATTACTAAATATATACAAATATACAGGAAAAAATGATCCCACATTCCTCCTCCCTTTCCCCAATACTCTCACGTCACCACCGAAGCTGCAGGGCAGCCCTGGGAAAGTCCAGGCTGGACTCCTGGAGTCGGCAGCAGTCAGGAGCTGGGGGCAGGAACACACAGATTCAGGCTGGCACGGATCAGGACCACAGGCACCGGGACGGATGGAATCCTCTCAGGATGCCGAAGGAAGCAGGGAGGGCAGGAAGGAGTAGAGAGAGAGATTTGACCCTTGTGATCCCTCAAATTTATCCCGAGTATGACGTGTATGGGATGGAATACTCTGTTTGGTCAATTCTGGCATCTATCTTGTCCGGTCCTCCCCAGAGGAGGGTTTCAGGTGGGACCTCGTTGCTCCTTCTGGCAGGCAAAATGTTCCTGAGAGCTGAGCAGTATCCTTGGCTCTGCATAACAGTTTCTAGCTGTAACTATAAACATCGAGTGTTATCAGTCCTAGAAGCAGACAGTGTCTGAGAAACTTGCTGTTAACCCCAGCAAGTGCAACTACTTACAAGAGACTTAGCTAAAAGCAAAAGTACAAACCAGAAAATCACCTTTATCCTGGCCTAAACCAGGACAATGTCATACAGAAAAGTAGCACCTGAACATGTAAAAAATCTCCCATAAGGCACACGCAGTAGAGAAGGGGTGTTGCATTCAAATTACACATGCAAGATTTGAGTTTTTCAAGCTCAAGAGTGCTTTTCTTGGCAACAATAGTAGTGTCATCACGAATTTCATGTAAGCTAGTGCTGAACTTGATGCGAAGCAGTATACACTGAGCAGCATAATGACATCTATTTTTACTGCAAGAGTTTGCAGCATTAATGCCCTTTAAACAGTTTATAGATTTTGCTGAAACTATTGCTCACTTTTTCATATTTTTAATTTAACCTCTACAAAGTCCATCTAAATGGTTTGTGTGTGTAAGTATGTAAGTTTATGTGGCTAGGAATACTAGAACATTGTTCCATCAGCTTCCTCAAGTGAACTATAAATGGAACACTACTTACTGGTTTGTCTAGTATATATGTGAATGGCATATGAGTACCTATGCTAAAAATATGCTTATGAAGACAGAGGACATAGAAGATTTTCTCAAAAAATATCACTTTTGCATTCTGCTGTTTGTTTTGCTATGTCCTAGGAGTTCATGAATGTGGTAATGTTTTGTGTGTTTGTTGTTTGTAGCTGGGTAACTCATTCATTTATTTCCACAACATCTTGACTTTTAGGAACCCTAATTGGTGTTCCATTAGGCACAGGGCTGGCTTCACTTTGGACAAATATAGCAAGTTCTTCCCATAAGCACCATTAATGACTGCATAGCACACAAAATCTTTCTCCATGAAAAAAAGATAGATGATTTCTTTATGTTTTTAATATTGCACACAGCCAAATCTTGCAGTTGCTTTTATTCAGTTAAATCTTTTGTCTCTGCAGTAAGATGCATTCTAGCATTTATGGCCTCACAACTTATTAGATAAATAATTGCTGAATTTCCATTTATCACTCAAGGCACAGATAGGCTATAGATACAGATTGGACTGGAGTGTTTATGAAACTGATAGATCATCTTTAGTCAGTGGGTTCCTGCAGTGACTTTCAAAGATATAAATAACTACCATCAGGTGTCTGAGTCTGAAGTGGAGCTTCCTGTGAAGAAAACAGAGCAGGTAAGGAATGTCCAGAGGGCAAATTGGAAAGGAAAGACACTATGGTTCTCCATATTTTATTTTGAGAGGAAGTTCACCTCTTCAAATTAGATACAATGTCTGTGAAAACAGAGTAAGTAACTAAATAAAGTCAGAGTACTAAAAATTCCACTTGAACCATGCCTTCTCCCCGCATCTCCTGCAAAGAGAGTAGGAAGTGTCAGAGGAAAAACTATCCTGTTTTGATTACAAAATGTCTTAATCCCACAGTGACCCTGTGCATCTCCTCACAGCTAAGGTAGCTTAGGAGCACCAAGCACATGCTCAGCCTCTGTCTTGATGTCAGAGGCAGAATATTACCAGCTGATTCTGTGATATAGATGAAAATCTATTTTTAATAGACCACTGGAAATATATTTAAAGATTATTAAATAAATAAATAAATATTAAATAAATAAATAATAAAATATTAAAATAATTCTTGTGCCTGTAGAAGATAAAAAGCCAGGCTGTTTACTGGCCCTTTTTCTACTCTTTGATAAGCCAGTGCTTGGGAAAATGTGTGGAAAGTGAGCTGGTCACCTCTCCTACTAGAAGCTAAGGATTTGTTCTAAGCTATTTACCTAAGCTCCTCAGTGACCTTATGAAGGAAAAGAATTTATTCGTTTGCCCCGGCCCCAGACACTAAGACACTTTGCTGAGAGAGAGCACATGTGAATCAAAACTGAGATGAGTACATTAGGTTTTTCAAATTTTGGATGGTCTGTTGTAGGCAAGTAGCTATTCTCCAGAGTGCTAAAGGGCAAAATATATAAATAAACCACCTTCACTCCTGTCAATAGCAGTAATAGCAAGGAATAAAGGGTGGAGATCATGGGTACCCAGGGTGAGCAAGGACAACTTGAAGAAAGTTGCTGTTACAAAGTTCAACTTCTCAGGGAGCAGAAGACCCTCATTTGGAGTCTTGTGCTACCTCTCCTGGAACAAACTTACTAATTCCTGGGAGAAAAATGACTTTTCAGTCAAGTGTTCTTGCATCATGAATGGCCCAATGTCAGCTCTGACAAGTGTTGAGAATTTCCTTGGATGTCACTGGCAAATGGGGGAGTAAAATGCTCAATCTGACTGCTCTGATCCCCCCCAAAAATAATTGTTTTCTTTTGCAGCAGTGTGATTAAAGGTATAACACAGTCAGGAAAATTTTAAAATGTTGGAAAAGGGCACAAGGAGTTCACACTGCTATTTTACAGCAGATTTAGATTTTTCTGTAATTTTTCAAATCCAGATGAAGAGGAAGCTCAAGCCATCTGTGCTTAAGGATAACCTGGACAACAGCTGCTTCTCTTCAACACTGATGAGCATTTTGTTCTCTCTGATTCATCATCTGTTTTTTGTTTTCTGCTTTTATTTTTTACTACGGCACTCTTGCCCCACCAGGTCTAATTTTTCTCTGAGTTGCAGTGGTCTGAATTAACACCCAGTACAATGAAGTCAGTGGTGCTGTGTTGATGTGGAGACTGCATTTTTTTCAGCTGAGAAATCTTCAGACATTGCTTCATAATGACATATACTCTTCTGCAACTGTCCACGAGCTATGGAAGCTAGTGATTTATCTGAACCAGCAATTTTAATACCTAGCTACAAAATGTAGCCATCTGGTCATTTGTATCTTTGATTGCTTCCTCTCCAGGGCCACCACAGATGAAGAGCACTTTGGGGACAGAAAACAATAGCAACAGCAATACTCACATCAGCTGGGGGGGAGCAGATATGTAACATTGCCATGGTAGTGTTGGGATCTTCCACTTGTTGAGATGTTTACAATTTTCAGGTTATGTAATAAAAGCATGTGTGCAAAAGGGAAAGAGACATTAACGGGGGAAAACTCTGTGCAATGCTTTTGTAATAAATGTTTTAACTGGAAATGGAAAAAAAAAAAGAAAAAAAAAGTTATTTTTGTCTGATTAGTATCAAATGCCTTACCCACCTTTCCCTTAACGTACAAGTAAGTACTTAAAGTCCAAAGTTTATCTAAATGTGGAGTGGCGGCAAACATCTTAATAAAAAACTTTCTCTTTTTATAAAAATCTGTCTTTCATTACCCATTCAATCACCCTGGTAGTGGCTGTGTTTCATTAGCATGACCTGTACTTAGGCTGAAAGCCCACTCTAAAATCCTTCTCAAGGTTGGTACAGCCAGGCAGTATTCCCTGACATGGTGTGGTTAGGATGATGACTGCCCATGACAGGAGGACCTGTATCCACCTTTGTCATTATGGCACATCTTGTCCTTCTCCTTTCCTTCTTTTACATTTGAATTCTCTCTAATTACAAGGAGGAGTACGTCTTGATGCCAAGAGGCAAAGGCAGGAGATTTGTGACCCTCCTGCTTAAATTTGAGTAGTTTGTGCTGTTGATGTGCCTAAAGTTCCTAAAATTCAGAGAGGGTGATTAATGGTAGATGGTCTCGTGTACCATGCTTCTCATGTAGTGCTGTGTCCACCTATGATCTTTACTTGCTTTTCAATCACAAACAAAAGCTTACTGTGCTGTCCCTATTGCTCAGTCTTCTTACAAAAAATCTCCCTGGGCAATGCCTGATGGCTCTTCTCGGATATAAAATTGAAGAAAGGGAACCTCTGAGGGAAAAAAGCACTTAACCATGTTTAACTTTCTGAATTGGATGCACAGGAGTCATTGACCCTAAGGATGATCTCAGATTTATCCCAAACAAGATAAATATTCAGTAAGACTCTTGAAAGACTTGTTTTTCTATTCTCCAGCCTTCTTGAATTTCCCTCCTAGCTCAGATGAGGCTGTGTCACATTTTTTGCAAGTTGTAATCTCCAGGGGAAAAAAAGCACTTAACCATGCTGTCAGGCTCTTACTTCAGGCTCTCAACAATCTTCTGCTTCCTCTGAACACTAGTGGATATGTATGAGACTTACAGATATTGTCTGACTAAACAAATCAAAGCACCATCTCTCTCATGAGAAATCCTTAGGTAGCTTTACTCCCCAACTTCTCAAAATATCAGGATGTCTTTGAAATACAATTGAAAGTCTCCTAGAAATACCATCAAAATGGTAGTAACTTGAAAACAATCAAAATAATGTAGCAAGTTTGATAGTTTTGCCCTATTTAGATATATATTTAGTAATAAGAACTTAGGAAGGTATATATATAAATGTGTGAAGTAGTATAGAAATATATTTTTATACATTAAATATAAATAGAAATATATTTTTATTTTGTGCATATAGTAAATATGCATATAAATAGTATATCAATATAACATAGTAGCATATACATTTCTATTTCAGTTTGAAGGGACCTACAATGATCATGGAGTCCAACTACATGTTCAACTGCCCAACAAATTTGGGGCCGATCAAAAGCTAAAGCACATTATTAAGTTCATTTACACTTAAGTGCAACTTCTGTAAGAAGTTGCTGTGAAGAACAGCACCAAAAGCTTTACTAAAATACAGAAAAACTTCATCCGCTGCCTTCTCTTCCTCCACCAGGAAGAATACCTTCTCATAGAAGGATATAAATTATTTAAACAGGACTTCTGCTTTGTGAACACTAGTTGACTCTGCCTGATTTCCTATTGCCATGTAAGTCTAACTTCTTGGAATGCTAAGAAATATGGGAACTCAAAAAGAAAAACATCTGTGTCACCAAGAATATATTGTCTATTCTGAATCACACTTGGAAAAATATCAGGAAGTTACTATGTCTAATATACTGTTAATCCATACCTGAAGTAAAACATAATTTGGTGAATGTTTCACAGACAAGCAGATTATCTAACAACAGGATCCACAGAAGAATAGATTGTCTAAAAAAGTGTACACTGATGGATGGTACCCAGAATGAATGAGATATCAAATTAAAGAAAATGTGAACCTTCTGTGGGAAACCCAATTAATCTTATATGTGGATCACAGAAGTTAATCACATGAAGAATCATCAGAGTTGACCATAACTGGTATCGTAGCTTTTGTGTATCAGACTCCATCACAAACCACTGAGCTGTGCAAACACTGCTCTTCTTCAGAGTTGGGTGTGCAGAATTGTTCATTCTGATATCCCCCCCCTGTAAACCTAGCTATGTCAATATTAGTTTAGTTATATTAAAGGGAAATATGTTCCTATTGCTGGTGTTTGTTGTGTCCTCACTTTGAGACCATAATTAGCATTTCACATTACTTACATTGATTTCATTACTTTGTTGCAGACCCTATAGAACCACAGGCAGCCCTACAGAAATACAAAGGAATACTCTGAACTTATTTTTCTTCCTTTCTTTTTCCACTTTCCTTTCTTCTGTACCCTGTTTTGTAGCCATTGCCACAACACAGCTCACAGTTCATGAAGCAATCTCAAACAGGCCAGCAAATGGTGTGAACAAGCTCTTGATGCAGTGCTCTTGTATTCAACATCTCTGCTCTGGCAAGCACTTACAATTCCCCCTTGGGTGTCTCTAATTATAATGTATGGTTCATTAGAAATGACAACAGAGTTCATCGAGCCTCCATTCTTCTGATTAATAGCAATGTTCTCGTAATCAGTTGTTGTTATTTATACCTCTGCTTTTATGCAGCTGATTATACTGTATGTTTGCACCATTCAGAGAGCAAAGAAGGGACATGAAGGGCATGTTTACATGATGCAATAGAGCATGGTGTAGATGTGCATGAACTAATGGTGACCCAAGCTGTGTGCTGGCACGGCACAGAGCTGTACAGCCCTAGAGATACTCGTCTGAGTCTCTGTCTCAGGGCCACAGGAAATCCATGCCAAGCTCAGAAGCTCTGCCTCTCAGAAGAATTAGTTAGATTTATTAGTTAGATTTTATTAGTTAGATAGTCTCTGATTTTACTGTGTTTGGCTAGGCTCATGCTGTCTTCATATGATGAAAATTCACAGCCAGCTCAGTGCAGGTATTTCTCAGGAACTCCATTAGAGAGTTCCTACCTTTATGTGTGTATACATATTGTATAACAGCAACCAGGACCTAAATTGTCCTTTAGGCCTCTTTAAAATATTCTAGATTCACCAACTAAGCACTAATGTCTATTAAAGAACCTGCTGGACAAAACCTAAAAATAATAATTGGAAAATGAGTGCACATCCATCATGAAGAACAGAAATCTGGAAGGTGCAAAACTTCATGAGAAGTTGCCAATAGTAAGGCTGTAGTTTGATCCACCATGAATTAACATTTCCCTGCAAATGATGTCTGGTTTTCCTTTTATGATTTCAGTTATTGTAGTAAGCAATTTTAGGGGTCTGTTATGGGATATCTTAACCTGAGGCAAACACCAAGAATTTGATTTTTGGAGAAACTGCAGAGTGGCTATCTCTGAAATTAAGTCAGTCCCTCTTAGGTATTCTGGGTGTGCATTCAAAAATTGTTGCACTGACATGCCAGCTTGTTTTTCAAAGTATTTTTGCAAAGAAGCCCCAAACTCCCTACCTTGTTACCAATCTTTCTTATGCCTTTCTTTCCTTTTAGCTTTCTGCTAGCTACGCGTGCTCTCCAATTCTCCTGTTCCTCAGTCTCAGGCTTTTAGTTGCAATCTAATGCTATTTGCACAGCATTATCGCCTGGAGGCCTAAATCAACTTTGGCAAGCTTCCTACTGGCATGTTATTTTAATACTGGATTGGTTTTGTTCTCAACAAGAGCAATTTGTTCCAACAACTGGGATTCATCCCACTTTTTTACCAAGTACATGGCCCCATTCTAGCATAAGCATTAAAGGACAAGATCTTTAAAATGAGAAAGGGAGGGAGCACCAGCATCACTGCATCCAATCCAACAGCTTCAGGCTACCATGAATTAGCTGACTAGTACATACTGCAAATCCATACCCGACCCCACCATTGCAGAGCATTGCACCTGAGGGCAAATTTATATTTTCAGACTTCTGTTTGAAGTTCTGGAGCATCTTAGCATCCACACCAGTTTCAAATACGTAGGCTTTTTAGCCAGAGAGTTGTTAAAACTTTGCCCATTCTGGTATGTAGATACTGCAGGAAAAATCACGTGGATAAGGATTTGTAACTTATGGTGGTAATTCATATATGGCAATAGGAATTAAGACTGCAGAAAGCATGCTTAGCTCTAGTGTTCTCCAAAATGGGCAAACTATGTCCCTAATATTACACATATTTTTATTTGTCAGTACGAGGATCTATCTCCATAGTTTCTGGTCAACATTTTAACTGCATGGGAAGTTTCAAAAAAGATAGCTCCAGACAAATGAAAAAATGTTGCTCATGAACAACAAAAAATAGTACGTGAAAATTACTTTGTCATCACATGCAATTTGCATTTTTAAATTGTGTCTGTAAAATTTTACAGTCATTTGCATCTTGAGTCAGCAATTAGATTAAAAAACCCCACAACTGCATCTGTGACAAGTACTGTTATGTGAAAAAAAAAAACCAAAAACATAAATAATACTATTATCTTCCAGCAACTGTTCTGATGAAAATGGATTTTAGCGTAGAGCTCAACTTTTGCTTCTTCAAAGTTACTTTCATGCATGACACATTATAACTGGAAAACTTAAAGAACTGTAGTCTGAAAGATATGTGTATTTAAAAACACATATTGATCTTAGTATTGCACTTGACCCTTTACAGAGCATTTTTTCGCACACCATCAGGATCAGCTGTAGAATGGTCCCAGAGCCATGGGGAAGCTTTCCCTGGCTAAGGGGTGGGATGGTGTCCATCATCCTTCAGATGGAAGGGAAAGGAAGGTGTCTCAGGATGGACATCCATCAGCTCTCTCAGAGCTAAGGGAACATGTTCTTCCAGGAAGGGGAGCTGAGGCCAAACACTCCCTCCCTGCTTGTCTTGTTGAACCGAGCTATGAGTCTTTCTTTGGGAAAAAAATACAAAAGAGTTGGAGTGCAAATAAAAATCACCTCTTGTCCCCAATTTCTCAGTACCAAAACTGGCGCCTTTCTTACAGAGGTGCCCCCAGCTCATCCTGAGCATTGGTGCACCTAAGCCCAGGCTTAGCAGTCAGTCCATTACACATTTGATGAGTAAAATATATTTGGTTTAGAGAGAACTGACACAATTTCATAGTTTATGAGTTACTCATGCTGCAGGTGTCTGCATTAAATGACCTTTGTCCTTAGTTTTGTCTTCAGTTTTTTTCTGACCCATCAAAAAAGGTATCTCCCCATTTTTGCTAGAACCAGCAGGTTATGACCAGCTGTGGCATCATAACTTTTCTTGGGTCTTGAATGGGACCTGATTTTCAGCAGGGGCATTTTGAAAATCAAGTCTCCAAGCAATCAACCCTGAAACTAGAGTACAAAACAAACAAACAAACAAACAGAAAAAACCCCAAACCAAACCAAACCAAAACAAGAAAGTTTTAGTCATCTGAGAAAATTCCAGCATGGTTCAGTGGTAGGTTTTAAAATAAATACGTCTCCACATCAGCAGGAAATATCTTTTGGCTTTCTGAAACATCCCTGCTCCAGTGGGAGTGACTCATGTTGGGCAGGCAGAGACACCAGCAATTTTTTACAAGCAAAAGGGTTATTAATATTCTTTTCTGCAACAGGTGAGAGAAAGACTACAATGGTTGTCATGGGTGAGAAGAGTGTGGTGTGACTAAAAGTAGATGAACCCGGTTTATCTCAGTAAAAGGAGCCTTGAGAAGGATGTGATTTCTCTCTAGAAATATATCAAAAGAGTGAATGTCCAATGAAAAAGGGCTATTTGAGCTAAAGGGCAATTTTGGTGGAAAGAACAAAAAGGTTGTGGAAAAATAGCCTTAAATACAGTCAGCCCAGAGAGCTTTCTAACCCTCTGAGCATCAGGTCTGCAGCATCCTCTCAGCTAGAGCCCTGGGGGCAAGCTCTGGGACTTAGAGGTGGAGCCCGATTGCTGCATGAAGAGGAGTCAGTGACAGGGCAAGATGCTCCTAATGCTCAGGTCTTGCTCTTGAAAAAGCCAATGGAAATGGAAATGAGTGGAGGATTTGCTGGCAGCTTTTTTCTTAGCTAGTAGCTATGAATAGGACTGAGTGCACTGAAGATTTCCACAGTTACCTAACAGACCCTCATCCAACCTGTCTCCTGAAGCTCTTACCTTCATGTTTTACAATTACTTTACAATGGAAAAAGGTGCATATCGTGAAGGCAGTGTTTCAGCAGTTATCAACAGTTTTTCATATTACAGCTGAAATTACTAAATATGTTTTTCAAGATCATTTGATGTACCAGCCAGCACTGAACTCCAAATGGGCCACCTAAAAAGTAAACAGAAATTCTTCCAGAATTACTGCATTATCAGAAGCATAGGGGTTGCCTTCCACCCTTCCCTTTGCCTTCTACCCTTTTCAGTTGCCACGCTTTCTCCATCCTCATTTAAACCTGTAGTAACTCACCCTCGTACTGCTGAGCTGGAGGCAGCATGAGAATCAGGCCTCATTTTCAGAAAGCAGTTTCTGACCAAAAATTCTTCATTTCCTAAATCAGAGCTGTCCCACAGCTTGGGCTACAGTAAGCTTGGTCAATACCATCAGCTCTTACATACAGTTTCCTTTTCAACAACCCTTGTAATGTTTATATTATATAACAAGAAAAAGAACAACAATAATGTTGACATTATTAGATCAACATTTTTAATAATAATAAAAAAAACCCAAAACCTATCCATTGCAGCAGGACATCAGACTGCTTCCAGAGGTGGGGAGCGCTGTCTTACATACCAGAGGTGTTCCACTTCCATTTCTTTGAGGTGACTGCGAGGTCTTTTACTTGGTTTGGCATTTTGGTGTGATGGGGAAAGCCTGGGGTTTGTGTACATCCACATCTTCAGGTCTCAGTCCTTTACTTCATTATATTTTGCTTTGTCCCATAGATGAATTAAGTTCTACAATTTTAAATATTTTTGTGTGTGTGTGTGTCTTGAATTTTATGTAATCAATTAAGATGTAAATTTCCCATCAGTCTGGCTGATATTAACTTCAGGTGATACGAAAAGTCTGTAGAAACCTTTGAGAGCTTTTCTGTCAACTATAATGGGCTTTGGATGAGGACTCCTAATAGCAGTCATTTGTTTGAATCTGTTCTACTTTAATGAGTGATTAGCAGATATTTTTTCCCACTCTACCTGACAGCTGATAAACCAGGATCCACAAGGAGCTGTGTACTAAATAATGCTATGATTTTATAACCCTCAAATTGCTTTAGAAAATAGATTTATAAATCATGCACATAAAAGTAAGGGGTATTGACAAATTCTCTTCTATAAAAGAGAAGGCTTGCTGTGCTTTATGTGAGTCTCTCAATAATAAAGAGTTACCTACCATGGGACACTGGGAAAAGCTGTCAAATCTTTATATATCTTGGTGTCTTGGGTAGCTCTCCTTTCTGTTCTCTTTTATTTGAAGTAATTTAAATGTCTTCGGAATTTCCCACATCTTTTAGGACTATTCTTGTTTAAATTATGCTGAAACAACTCTTTGTGTAGGAAGGGAGTTGTGGAAAAAACAAAACAAAACAAAAAACTACAAAACCCAAACAAATAACAAAACTGCCTTGATTATTCAATTACTTTTTGTTATTTTTTAAGTCCCCTTCCAATCCAAGAAAGTTTCTAACACTGAATGATATCAACTATCAGGATTTTTTTTACTCGACCTTTCATGATATTTAGGCATCTGGCTTTCCAGATCAAGTAATCATGATGATAATTAAACTTACATCTTTGTGAATGTCAAAACTGTCATCTGCATTCAGAATGTTACAGGTCTGCAAGAAATGATGATCAAGAGAAATTTACCATCAGTGAAGTCATTAGGAAATTGTTCCAGCATTTGCCTCACCAAAAATGCCTTGTCAAAGCAAATGAGACACATGGAAGTATGCTATATTAACTGCCCATATAGAATACCTAATCAGTATCATTATAAACTAAGCATACTTTGACAGTATTTTAAATAGTGCCCAAGCAGTAATAGCAGGTTATGGTTATCCTTTAGATTATTTCGCTATGTGAAACTGCACTGTGTGCAGTTGTATATGCATTTATTACACATATTTTACTTTCCTGTTTCAAATGAGCATTGCATTTTTAGTGAAACCAACAAAAAGCCTCAATGCTTCACATTAAATAATGAAAAATTAAACGGGAATTTGAAAGTAAAAGATACAGCAGTTTTCAGCTCAGAGTAAGGCAAAGTCTGGAGTGTTAAGTTCACAGGAAAATGTCTTGAAATTGTTCCCTTTTGCAAATAAATTCATGTTACAGTTTTCCAACCTCAATAATCAATCAGAAGTTTTTTCACAATGTGGTTATTGCCAATGAGGTCTTGAGTTTCCAGCCAAAGTTGTAAGCCCATACTTGCCTCTCACTGATACCAAAAGGGAGGTGAATTGGGACCCTGTTGAGGGTGACATGGGATAACTCCTATTGCAGGTGTCTTCTGTCATCCCAAACTGAAAGAGTTAAGTCCAAAAATGTATAGTTCTAGGCAAGTATAGGAATTAATTCCTTTTATCTGGCATTATGCTCTTATGCTCCCTGCCACATGCAGACTTCAAGCACAGCAACTCCGGCTGCAGCACACTGCAGCAGCACTGCTGCGCACACAGTGTAGCTCAGAAGTTTCTCTGGAGGCTGGTTTTGCAGCTAGTAATAAAATATAAGCTAAAATATTGTCTTGGAACTCCAGATGTTAGTTTTACATAGCCCTCAGGATGCTAGTCTATATTTTCATTGGTTATAAATAGAATCTACAATGACAGAAGGGTTACCTGGGTGCCTCAGGTAAATGTGCCGTCTAAGATGGAAAGAACTCAACCCATGCACCTTCTGCAGCAGCGGGGGAATTTGACAGCTTTAAGAGGCAAAGCAGAATGTCCAGAGTGCTATTGTCCAGGAGCAGCAGGAGGAAATACAGAGCTTAGGGGAGCTCCATGACCTGGAGGTACTCAGGTATCTACTTAGTAAGAAAAACCTTTTCACGATGGGAGTCTCCCTTCCTTGTCAACTCATTACTTTAGAAGCCCATTGCCCAAAGGGTGCTCTGGGTCATGTCCTGGGATCATTCTCAGCTGAGCTGTGAATTTCTATCAGAACTCTCCAGTGGCTCAGCTAAGAACAACCTTTGAAAGTAAGAGAGGCACTGCTGCCTGACTCCGGCCTGGCTCTCAGGCTGCCTGCACTGGGACACTTACTGCGTGCTGGTTCCTCCTCTGGCAATTGCTTGAACATTTCACATTAAAGATCCCCAGAGATAAAAAGATGCTAAGATTTCACTGCTAGCAATTTTAAATCTTTTTTGCATCTACCTACACTACTGGTGTTTTGGACTGCAAACTCTTAAGAATAGCCCTAGGCAGGAAGAAATTTGTACAAAATTACTTCTGTCCCTGTGGATTAAATGTATAACCTGAAAGTGAAATTTAAGCCTCGGTGTGTGGAGACAGGTTCTTAATTGCCTGACAGCCTGCAAATTTCCCCTTTTTCTAGTAATTTTCAAAGATTAGGAAACTGGGGTCTCTAGTGGCAGTGCTGGCATTTTAGATGGAGGAAGCATGAAGCAGCAGTTAGTTGTTAGACTAATAAAACGTCTGAACTGTGAGACACTTTCTAACAAGCAGAAGATCTAATGGTACAGTTCTGCAAGTCATCACTTGGCTTGAGCTCTCAGCAACCTGCAGATGGGTGGTTAACCTCGTGCAGAGGTAATGTAAGGTCTAACCTGTGAAATGGGTGAAGGACAGAGGAAATGCCCACGGGAATACTGCTGAATGGAGTTAAGGTCTGCTAGAGTCTTTAAAACTCCCCACGCTCTGTCCCACACTCCCAAGTATATTCATATGAAAAGCATCATCACCTGGAGATAAATGTGCTAACTCTTGAAGGCTAGAATGTAAACTGAAATATATTTAAATACAATATTAGAATGAATAGCCTTGCAATAAATAACAACTTAAAAATGTTATGAACAATTTATAAGGGTATAGATTTGTTGAGTTTGCAATAATATGAATAAGACTTTGCTTAAGCTGTTAGCACGTTATATCCTGTTATTTTTAAAGTGTATGTTTAAGAGGACTTAAAAGTCAGAAAAACAAGAAGAAAAACAAGAGAGGACTACCCACAAGGACCCTGAGGAAAACTGATTGCCTCAGCAACAGAATAAAGCCCGCAAAACGGGAACCAATGAAAAGACTAAAGGAGGGGGGGGTATAAAAGAAATGTTTTTTTCTTGTTGAACTTACAGACTATTGGCGGAGTAAAGGAGACTCCTCTGTCGCCCAGCGCGCTGTTTTGCTTATTTGCCCTTTAACAAATCTTTAATAAATGTTTAATGTTTTTAAATTTTAAATTTCTCTGGTCTATTGACTATCACAGCCTAAAGATCACCAGGATAGCCCCGAGTTCACGCCTGGTTTGTCTGTGAGCCTTCTGCCAGCTAGGATAATAGTTACTTTATCTCCAGGTTTTTGCAGCAGAAGCAGTAACATCTGAAAGAAGCCAACTGGTAGTGGTAAACTGGGGGATAATCCAGAGTTTAGCCTAAGGCTCCCTCTGGAGTCAAAGGTGAGAGTCTGGTGCTTCCAAGGAGGGAGTCAGAGCAGGGACCCCAGTGGCTTTGGGGGGCTCTGCCTAGGGAAAACCCAGGGAGGTGCTCTTCCCGATCCTCACTGGAGGTTTGGCAGTGCAGGAGCAATCTTGGACGTTTGCAGGGCTTTTCTTTGATTCCAGGGAAGAATAAAACCTGCTAATCAAAATTAGGCTGCAGTGCTAGGACAGCAGCATAACGCATAGCACACAGTGAAGGTAAGGGATGTTGTCCAAACAAATATTGTGCTTGCTTAATCATGAACCTAAGGTTCATTTGATTAGGGAGTAATTTAAAATCTGTCTGATTTTAGGGGCAGAATTTATTTTTTTTTTTACTATTACATATTACATCCACAATACTTTAGCTTTCAAGTATGACAAGTGGTGCTGTATGTTGGGTAAGCTACGAAAGAGTTTGATTTTCAGATGTACATCCAAGTACATCTGCAAGTCAGACCCTCCCAAGTTATAAGAACCACATAAATTAAACACCAAAAATCTGAAGTAATTTTTGAAAAGCTCAGAATTGGTATTTGGAGGAGTTTCAAGGCATTTACAAGAGAGCCTTTGTTCAAAAACATTCCAGAGAAGCCTTGGGGTCCCCTCTGCTTATAGTTTAGTTTTCAGCTGTCTGCCTTAGTTCTATTAACAGGTACTGTTTGCTCTTGTGACAGTTGTGAATATAAAACTAACATCTGTGGAAATAGTCTTGACACCAATAAGATCATATTTATTTGGGAAAAATTGCCAATCATTTCTACTAGAACCTGAACTCCTTTAAAATAATAAGTAGTACTTAAGCAATGAATTGATAATGCTTATGCATAAACTGGCTCCAAAATACACAAAGAAATACATCTCTTGCCAGATATTCTAAGCCCCAAATGTAAGCTTGGTATATCATTAATTTTTCCTACTCTTTAGTATGAGCTGGTCTGGAATAAATGGATCATAGATACTAGTATCTGGAAATAGTAGCTAAAAGTAAGTGCAAACGTGCTGAAATCAAAGAAAGCTATTCTGTTGACTTGAAAGACCTTGCAGTTACATCTATGGTACAGAATATTTTATCTTCTCCTAAAAGCTGTGACATGTATTATTAGCTACTATGAGATTTAACCAAGGGTGTGACAGTTTATTCCAATGCCAAACACAGCAATTAGGTTTAAGGACAGTCTGCTTCCCAAGCCTCTGGAATTTTTTGTTTCGTTTTGATGTGGGGGAAGGGGTTGGTGAACTGCTGTCAAGATGACTTTAAAGCCCCCCTTTAGAGTCTGTCTTTGTCTTGAATCTTTGAAAATAGCACACTAATACTTAGCAATAAAAAGTCTAACAAAGACAATTAGCATTCCTGATACAATTAGTGTATAGAAATATTTTTTGTGTTGAAATATTTATGACTTGATTAATGAAACAAATAAACAAGGCAATTCTGTCTTGTTCTGGTATCAGAACCTCTTCTATATCCTGGACAGGTAAGAGCTTTCATATGAAGCAGAAGATGAAATTTTTGTTCTTAACTGGCAGCACAACTGCTTGAAGGGAGGTTTCTTTGCTATAAGAAATCTTCCTAAATCGGTGGACGGAGTTTCTCCCACTTCCTTTATCTACCATAGGGAACACTAAGAAATAGAGTAAATTAATGCTTAAGAATCCCTTTTGCCACTTGTATGTTGGTATGAAAAGGTCCTCATGGTTTGTTTTTCTTCAAAATTGTGTAAGATTAACCAGTACATTACATTTAACATGTAACTAAACATTAAGATTCATCAAAATACAAATTCATCACACTCCCTCCATTTGCAGAAAAAACAGTAAGCAATTAACCTTTAAATCCTTTTTAATAAATGAATATTCATTCATCAATATTTTCATAAAGCATCTCTTTAACATTCCACTTTACTATTCTTTTTTTTTTTATTATTATTTTCACTGCAGAAGAATACCAAAAATACATAGATGTGCCTTAAGCAAAAAAGACTGGGTTTTAGTTTATCTTTACAATGGGATGAAATCAACTTAGAGTTAAACCACCATAATATTTCTACTCTTTATTGACCCTTTGGGCTATAACACAAGATAGTTCCAGTTTTCTTTTTTTTTTCTTTTTTATTTTTTTTTTTTTCAAACAAATGATGTGTCAGTGTTATTCATAATAGTGTTGAGTTAGAAACAAGTTAATAAGCTATGAAATACTTCACTCTGGTGGGTGCAATTTGGCTGAAATTACCATTTTTAGTCTTAAACCCATCTATGGTTAAAATCATATACTGCAGCTAGTATACAGGGACAAGAGCCAGAAAATGGGAGGTCAAGGCAAACACTGTTCTTAACACATGACTGTGTGTGTGTGTGTGTGTGTGTGTGTGTGTGTGTGTAAGAAGTAGTGCTGGGACTGGAAGAAGGAAACTGGCAAAAAAAGGCACAAAAATGTGTGTTAAAGATGAAGTGTTAACCTCAAGTGAGATTTTCCTGGCTTTTTTCATGTCAAACCAAGACTTGGATCTATTCATGGTTCAAGCTGCTTGTGCCCCATGAAACTAAACCTGACTGATGAATAGGAAATCTTGTGAAAAAGCTGCAATGTGCAACTGCCAACTTTCTGCAATGATGGGCAAAGTGGGGTGTAGGGTTTCATGAAAGGGGCTGCAGTAGCATACTGCCCTCCTGTTGTGCAAAGGGTTGTAGAGTCCTAAGAGACTCAGTTCTCTTACTCATGCAGGGTCCCAAAAATGTACACTGCTTCTTTGCTCTGGACAAACAATAATTTTCCATCTGCTTGGAAATCGCAGCTGGAGACGCTGGAGAACTGATTTCAGAGAGATGTGGAATACACATTTCTATCACAACTAAAATGTCTCTTCTTGATGAAGGTCTCTGCCTGACCACATGATTTGTAGGAGCTGGGCCTTGAAGAAAAGAGAGGAGTGTGATTAAATCATGAAAGTGGGACCACTCTCTTCTTGAATCCCATTCTTCAGGGTAGTTCTTTAGGGCACTGACTGGAAAGACTTCTTTGAAGATCATTTCACGAGGCTGATTTTTCTAAAGCAATACCAACCACTTTAAAGCTTATTGAGATCAGATTTTTCTGTTTAATTATATTTTGTTATAAGGATAAAAATTTGGGAGGGCCTTTCAATAATTCTACCAAAGATGTAATTCAGGAGGGTGTTAATTGTTCAGTTACATTGATGGTAATGATAACGATGTGCTCTATAATCCCTTCATGGCTTGAAGATATATTAGAGAGCTCACAACACATTGTGGTTTACCAATCCGAGCTAATACTGAGGACCTTCTAAAAACCAAGTTTTTCTGTTCTGGTTCTACAAGTTCCTTCAAGGCTCCTCACACTGAACAGTCGTTTGCACAGATACAGTGCTTAAAAACTGCAGTTTTTTCCTTTTGCACCACTGCCAAGGATGCAGCAGGACTGCAGTGCTCATCCTGCACATGCCGGCAGCCGAGGTTGTGCTGAGCGCTTCCAGCTGGGCATTGCTTTCCAGCTTTGCTGCAAGGCAACTGTGCAGAGCCCATTCCTGTTCAACTAGAAGCCCTGAGGATCAGACTGCAAACCAGACTTTGCCAGCCAGGTTTGTTGTCTATGCTGAATTTCAGCCCAGAGCAAAGTTTCACAGTTCAGCTGCAAACAGGGGTGGGAACAGTAGTGGACCGTACACGGCAGCAACACAAATGTCATTGCTCTACTCACATATAAATCAAGTGCTAGCAAGAACATGGTTCATTACAGAGCCAAGGCAGCCTTTTCAGTTTCACCCCTTTTGGTGGCTTTTTTTTTTTTTGGTAGATGCATAATCATGCATTTTTCTCCCATAGATGACTCTTAACTATCATCCAAAGCTCTCTATCTGCCCAAAATTCCCATCCATGTTCAGAGAAATTCAACATGCAGAGAACTGGCAAGGCTGAACCCGAATATCTTTTTTTTTTTTAGTTCTATTTATGCTACTGTATCTGTTGTTATTTGAGAATGTACATGATAGAAACTGTTTACAAAAAATATATCTTCTTTTCTTTAGAAAGGTTTAGTACTGATAAATAACAAATTAAGTTTACAGATCTGAAACTGGCATACCTTGACAACTACAACCTACTAGACTGAAAAAAGCTGAAATCCAGGTGAGGGAATGAACTGGATGAAAACCAAAGAAGGCTGCATGAAGGATATGTTAGAACATAGTTAATGCTGAAACAAAACATGCTTTTTGCCATCTCTTGTTATCTGTGATGGCACCACATTAGCTTGATAAGTGTATGCATTTGTACTTTCAGTATATAAATAAAATATGAAAATGTTCTATTACTGAATCAAAGTATTGGAAATACTCTATTTGCTCAATTCTAGAGAATAAAAAGTTGTAGCATCACAGAAACAAAAAACAAAAAAAAAAGAAAGAAATAGCATGCAGTCACAATAGCAAGCAAGGGAAGAAAAATATTGAGAAAATATATGCATATTATGCAAATATATTTTACATTAACATACAATGTTATAAGAATGTTAAATAGTGTAAATGCATGTTTAAAAAAGGCTACAGCTAGGTGGTTTCATGTCGAAGTAGCAAATAACCTGAGACATCTTCTATGCTTTCACTGGAATAACAATCTTTAAATCTACAGCAGATGTAGAACACATTGATAATAGTGAAATTCTCAGCTAAATTATACTAAAAATGTGCTGTTCTCTTTCAAAAATGACATGGCAGCTGGAACCAGTCCAAGGGAAGGAAAATGTGCTGTACATTTACAGTACTTACAAAAGATTCATTTCACTGTTGATGGACACTTAAAATGCTTGTTTGAAATATTATGAACATATATTTATCTCAAAAGACCTAGAGCAACACTCCCATGATCAGTTTGCTTGCTGCAGAAGAGAAAGCAAGAGATCATCAAACATGATGCCCATTCAGGGCTGGAAAAAACGTATTATGACGTATACAAAGCCAAGAATTTTAGCAAAGAAAAATAAATTTGGCTGATGAAATTGTAGCTGATGTATCTGCAATATAAATTACTTATTTTAAACTTGCCAGTGTAACTCTACAGCTTTATGATTACTGTGTATGGCAGCATTTACAAACAATGTTACTAAATACTGACTTTATACACTGTTACAACTGTTTGAAAATTTTTGTGACAATCAAAGTTTTGTAGTGATAATATACAACACTTACTTTCTCAAGGCTTGCTGATTTGATGACACCTGCCTTTGGATTTAAAAAGTTCCTCTGAAGTGCATTCTATGTTAAAGTGTCCATAACCTTAGAATGAATGTGTACATGTGTGTGCGCATACATATACTTTTGCTTTGCAGGGTGTGCTTTTAATTACACACAATTCATTTCTATATGTATTCACACATACATGAGTATGGTCTACATAGTAAAAGTTCATATATATATATATTTTAATATATAAATATATATATAAACTCTGCAGGCAAGTAGTACTTCACTGGTTATAACTGAAGTCCTTTAAAAAAGTTCAGTCACTCAGTTAACATAGTATAGCCAGTAAATTAAGTTGAAAAGAGAAAATGTGAATGGAAAAACCATTCTTGACCATCTGTCGATGGCATTCACATCTGTTAGATCAGGGATTTTTATTTTCAGTTGTGAAGATCTTCTTCGTAAATGGCCCCTCTTGCTGTGGGAGCCTGTTCTTTCTGACGGACGCCTCCCGAGGCTTTCGCGATGGGAGCTCTGTTTTCTGTACTGGATTCCTGAGCTGTCAAAGGATATTGTTGAATTTCTGGTATCAGTAACACTGGTGGTGACCTCGTTGCTTGCCACCTCATTGTGAATTTCAAGGGATGTCAGCAGAATGTTTCCATGGGTGTCCACCTAGGGGGAAAAAAATAGGAAGATGAATTGCTTCAAAAGACTTGACATCTATCAGCAGAATGTGGGTGTGTTTAAATTTCCAAATCCAGACCTATTTTAAGAAAGCATGTATTAATTTTAAGCATGTGATAACCTTAGAAAAAAACGGCAACACTCATCTGCTTAAAATTGGGCAAGTAGTTAAATACTTTTACAAGCAGAGTTATCATACTATCAAGATCCAGTAAAAAAAAACATACTTGTCAAAACCCATTGTCTTCCTCTCCCTTCAAAATAGGTGTATTTTAAAAGTTGGTGTGGTTCAGTGAAAGTTCTATGGTGCTGGTGGTGGGGGAGAGGGTTAGGGATGGATTCTTTGCTGCAGTAGGAAATTAATCTGGACTAGATTTTTTTTTTTTTTCCCCCATAGATGGGATTCAAAACCAGATGAAAAAAGTTTCTGTGAAGTTTGATAAAATCACAATAGTTCTGACCTAATGACCTCTTCATTTTGCCATCACAGAGCTTATTTATAGCTTTTCTCTTAAACTTTTCCTTCCAAAGTCATTTGCACATTTTTTCAATCACAGTAATGCTTAACTGTAGGGTTTTTCCACCTGAGTAAGTGATCTTATAGATCAATGAACTTAAAACACGGAAGAAAGCTGCTGAACTGAGGAAATAGGTGGCACTCTTCCCTTCCACCTCCATATCCAAGAGGCAGTGAGCACAGTGTTGAGCACAGGTGAACGATGTGATGCTATTGTCAGCAATTACAAGGAAGGTTCTGATCATTTAAAGTCTTCAACAATTTCTGGGCTAGACTCTCTAGTCACCCTGAGTAGTGATAGAGGTGGAGCAGCACTGAGTTGGGTATGGATCCTTCAGTCCAGAAAAACTTCCTGTTCCTATGTGTACACTGACAAGAAGTCCCAAATGATGCTGTCTTAGTCAGCATTTGGCTGCTTCAGAGCTGGGGCACCACCTCCCCTTGTGCCACATGCCCTGCTTGTTGGAGGATGAACAGAGAACACAGCTTGATACAGGGATCAGCTCCAACTCTCCTGCCAGTTTTGGGGAAAGGAAAATGATGGCTGAAGGCAAAACAAATGCTCTGTGCTGGGTATTTTCAGCCAGTTAATGCACATCTCACTCTTCACTTGAACTCAGCTGCCCATGTCATAAATAGATAGTGAATCATGCCATACAGGATCATTTCCAGTTTCTGTAGACAATTTGTTCATCTGCAATTCATCCTGCAATTCATACATTTTTCTAACCTTCCACATGATCAAGCTGTGTTAACTGTGTAGAAAGTTGAACTTGTCATCCTAGAAGCATCTGTTTAGAAGTGGTTGAGAAAACAAACTATTGCCGTGGCCTTTTGAAGTTTGTACAGTCATCTGATACCGTATCCTTTCCAAGCTTTGTGTGAGGCATTAGCAGTATGTGTAGCTATGTATCTCTCCACATGCATTTAGCTTTTTTCAGTCTTGTTAAATTTCTTTAAAATAGATAATTCTTTCATCAATTATGGATGCTACATCTTATATTTGCTCAGCAAAAATGATTATGATAGTGCATCAGTAATGCTTCGCCAAGTTTCTTGCAAATGGAAAAAGAATATAAAATGCTATGATTGACATACAGGCAAGTAGAAAACAAATCCTAAGGTATCCAACAAATCTTGCTGTTGTAGGCAACAGCACATTATGCTTATGAGTGCCTATAAATAAAAATAAACAATGTGAACCAAGTAACGTGAACCAATGAAGCCTCAGTGGTGATCAAGAAGAATTTATTTTCCCCATGGCAGAAACCCATTGGGTATAAAAGTGCACGCCTGAGGTATGTAGAAGTATGTTTATGCTGTTGAGCAATACCTGTAACCAGGGAACACATAGAGCTGTAAAATATAGCCATGGATATCATCACTACTTATGCTGGTGTCTGAAAAGAACTGATACATTTGGGGTTTTTTTTTGTTGGTTGGTTTTGGTTTTGTTGGTTGGTTTTTGTTTTTTTGTTTGTTTGTTTGTTTTGTTCATTTATTTGTTCTTGGTTTTGTTTTATTTTTTCCAAAAATTATGATCAATATTTGTAGCAGCATTGTGTAAAATATCCCTGCCATTTCCATTTCCCTTATGAAGCTTAAAACTAAATCTTTCATCCAGATCCCAATGGTGTCACATGTCACCTCCTTTCCCATCTCCTCCCAGGCTTTGAGAAATGTCCTTTAGCTTACTAGAAATGCCCCAGAAGAGACCATCTTGCTGGGCTCCTTGGTGACTCCACCTGCGTCACTGCCATTCCTTTGCAGGTCTCTATTCCCTTGCCTTCCATTAACACAAGGTATCATCTGCTCTTTCCCTCAGCATTTCCTGATTTCTCGTGATTCTGTCTGTCACCTAGAGATGCACAGATATTAGTCCATTTATGAGTACTTTGTCTTTCTACACTGAGCCTGAATTTTTGTAAATGAGGTGTTACCTGAAAGCTTGCATTTCGGAGTGTAAACCTCTGTATTCAGGCTTCTCCTGCCCAAGGAATTAATTTTATTCCACTTATTTCATTGCACTGCATGGTCTTCTTTACCTTATTTGCCAATATAACATGTCACCCTAATGTGGCGTCTGCCTCTGATCCACCAATGCTGCTGCCACCATTCACTGCTTGTCACTGCATCTATAAATCAAACTAGAAAGATGGTCAAGAAAGTTTTAACAGTTTTTTAAATTATTTGTCTGACAATACCATAATGTCCTATGAATTTCCATGACAGCATGTATTTTCTCAAAATGTCAAATGAAACATATTTGGAAACATACTTTTGAAATGCATCTCTTTGTTAATAGAGCAACAGACTTGCATGTTAAATACAAGGAAGGAGCAGATGGAGAAAGGAAGGGGTCTGCATAAACTGAAACCAGGCTTGTGGTCCACAGAGTCTCTTGAGATCTATTTCTGCAAATTGCATTGCTTTTGGATAAATCACATAAAGCCCTCAACAACATCAGAGTAATATATGCCAATGCTTTGCAAACATCTTAAGGTGGTATTTTGAAGCATATTCAATTCAGGCAACATATTAAAAGGTATCTGCACTCAAGCATGACTTCTGAATGATTCAAGCAATGATCTAAATGATTTTGAAAAAGGTACACAAGCTCTCTTGGGGAATAAAGAAGGAAACCCTTAACAGAAGAGTATCCTGTCCAAGATGACTCATGTTATCCTGAACATAAAGGCAAGGTAAAATCTTTCATGAGCGAACATGAATGGTGCTTGATGTCTCCAGGTAAAATTTTACCCAGATACAGACACAAGTTAAGAAAAATAAAACTTTGGTTTCACTCCTTATGAGCCTCAAAATGTACTTTTATCATCTGGCTCAAAAATTTCACTGTCTGTGCACTGGGAATTTTCCCTGACATGTTAACACCAGTCTTTGCTCTCTGATCTTGTTATAAATCAGAGAGATGACATTGTGGATTTGGTAGATTTCCCCTCACTCCTTACCATCCCTCTTTAACCTAAATATTACTTTCTAGATTTCTCTGCATATGCTGTACCTCCATTATTGTTGTAGTCTCTGTTCTGCCTGCCATGCCTCTACCTGAACCACTGATTCCCATTTTCCCAGTGTGTTTTCCACTTCCAGTGCTCCCACCTCCTCCCTGACACAAGCAATTGGTTGTTTGCATGGAGTACTTCCCAGTGAGCTCATCAAAGCAGAAAGGAACAGCTGAGTACCAAATCATTGATTCCCTGCTGAATCAGCACAGATCCAAATATGCAAAACTGATGCTCTTATTTCAGAATAAATTTTAATGAACCCCATACACACATCTCTGAACAGCTACTGCACCAGGGGCAAGTGAGAAAATCTCACATAACTACATTTGGAAGCTGAGAAGCATAAAGTGCTTTGAGTAGTTCTATACATGGAAAAAGAAATTCACTTTTGCAGGTTTACCATTTCTAAATTATACATATTACCGTACAAACAAAAAAATCCAAATACTCTAGCAGCCTAATGTCATTACACAAAATGACCATAACCAACCTAACTGAAGTCGAAAAGAGGAGAATTAAAGTAAGGCTCACAAAGAACCTCTGATCCTTGTTTCAGGAGAAAAATCATGTCACTAGTGTGCTCAACTTGAATTGTATGTTGTAGGCATGAAAATTCAATGCCCATTTTCACCTGGAAAGTCCTGCATTAGATTCTGCATTAATTCTACTTAATTATGAACCAGACAGTGGCTCATTTCATTAGAACATTCTCCAATCAAGATTTTTTGAAAGCTTCAGCTTTAATGCCAGGTTGAAAACACTTTACTGGGGTCAGGAAACTACCATAAGTCTTGACTTAGTATTAGTTAGTGTCCAAATGATTTCAGGTTCATTTAGTTCTCTGTTTAATATCCCATAAATTTTAAGGGGTACTTTACAATAAAGTATCTTTTTCCTCATAAGTCTTCTACTCTACTAAAGAAAACTAAAAAAGGAAGCATTTTGCTCAAACCCCATAGGTATATTTAGGTGTTCATCAATCCCAAATTTTTAAATACCATGTAAACACTTTCCATCATATGAAGCAATATAAATGCAAATAGCGGGTTTTAATAACAGCATGATAATAATAATCTTGCATTATTTTACATCAAAATTACTATTCAATTACATTATCCCACAAAATAATCTCCCTTTAAAATTATAATAAAATGCAAAGTTGTTTTGTTGGAAATGCTAATCTAGATTCCAGATATCTCATTCTCACCTGATATGCCCTGGTGCAAGTGTTTATGGTTTTTCAAGAGGTGAAATACCTGGTAGCAGTTTTCATTTTTTTTTTTAAATGAATATTTTTGTATAAATGGCTTTCCAACATATAGAATAGCATGTGATCAGGCCCCAAGAGTTACCTGTGTTTCAAGCAAAATTAATTGACCACATTATGACTTGTATATTTAAAAAATAATTTAAAACTCCAAGCACAAAAAATTCAATAGTGTTGTTTTCCCTGAGTCTAAAAGTTTATACTTATCTCACTATCATTTTTATATATTCATACTAATTAAGCAGAAAAAAAAATGAGAGAGAATTATATCAGTCTGATAGATGAGCCCAGGGTAGCCAGCAGAACTGAGAAGAAGGAAAAAAAATCTTGAAAAACAAGGGAAGTACAAAGAATCAACATAATTAGGAAGTTCCATATTAATATTACTTTCCACCAAGTAAGAATGGAGATTGGCAATTAACCTTGATGTATCTGAACAGAGAAAGAAAAGGAAATAAACTTATGGTCCTCCCTTGCCCTTAATTTTACAATCCACACATTATCTGCATTCTTACAATGTAAGAATGGATTTGGTCCCTGGATTTGGACCTTTCATACCTGTGCAAAGTAGCTGCAGAACAAAATCAGTACATGTATGAGTCTCCTAGTGCAGCAAATGTCTCCATCGTAAGTGCAGGACAAGAGTTCTTTCTCTAAGAACTGTGCTCATCACCCTTGGCAGATATCTTTCAAAACTTGGCACCTACTTATCACACTCACGGTTCAGAAACATCACAGTGTTCAAAACACCACCAAAAAAAAGTATCCAGGCAAGATGAAGATGTACAGGAGAATACTGACAGCTTTGCTATTCTCATATTACCCAGTTTAAACTGAGTGATAATTCTCCCACTGCAGCCAAGATATTCATCCTCAGAATAAAATCCCATTTGTGAGAAGGGTTGCTACAATTAACAATTCCTTAAAAGTGCTAAGTGGATTTAAGTGGCCTGAGCCTCTGTTCTCCGGAATTCCTGGTGGGAAAGCTGCCACCTTGGCTGACAGTAGAGGTTGGAGCCAGGAATCTCCAGAGCTAAAAAACAATGCAGGGACTGCCTGATGAGAAGGTTTTTTTCTTTTTTATAAAGGGTTATGCATTATTTTTGTTCCAAGGAAGATCTTCCCACATGTCTGACAGCCATGGGAGGTTGAAACTTGAATGAGCTTGTGTGATAGCTACCCTCCCGACTGATTCCCTGGAGATGAACTCTTGGTCCCACCAAACTGAAAGCGTAAATTGCCACAGCTTGAACTAAGAAGCACAATTTTTAGCAGGAGACTGAAACAAATAATAATCTCTGTGGATTGGCCCAGAAGGAGCAATGTCTAAAACACATGCTCAGCAGCTGATTATGCCAGTAGCCTATATCACAATAGCAAACAACAAGAATGGGATTGCCTTCGAGCACTCTCATGCTGATTTAGTTGTAAATTAGGCTGAAGCTGAGCCTTAGTTAAAAGAAACTATTTATGTAGCAAAACTAAACATGCAGGGAGAGCTACAAATGTAGCCTGAATCTGCCAATGCAGTCAGGAGAAACAGAATTGATTTGTAACAATGGTAATCAATTTTCAAGGGAAAACATTTTACAGGCTTCCTATTCTTTTCTGACAGTTTTTCCACAAACAGGGGATTTTAATTTAGGCATGGATAGCACAGGCAGAAGAAATATTTTATGAAAAATCAAGATTTGATTCGTCCTTCATCCTAGAGCTTGTCCTAATATATGAAGCAGTGTATCAAGTTTTTCAAAAGAGAGTTTTCAATCCAAAGTCAGTATGTGTGTGAAAATTGGGCTATACATAGAAAAGGAACATCCTACGCTTGTCTGCAGTAACTCTGATTTACTAGGAAAGGCCACAATACACGATATGAAAAAAAAAAAAAAAAATGATGCAAAAGCAGTCAAAAATGAGATGGCTAAGAGTGATTTTTACTTTGTAGTCTGCTGCTGATCCACAGATGAATCATTCATAAAGCCTCACTTGGGTTTCATCTCATCACCAGTTCCGAATCTTCTAAAACCATTTCCAGAGATTCAGTTCTGTCAGATATACCCTCAGTCATCATACCTTCAGCAGTGCTACACAGGAGAATACAGGGCAGAATTGTCCTTTCTCCACTGTTTTTCTTTGTCACCTCTGCAACGTGAGGACACTGGCTGTGCCATTTCCATGCTGCGAGGGCTCTCCTTTCCCTTATGCCTGGAGCTATTGGTCTCATTGGCTTTAACACATGGGCAGAGCTGGACAGAAAGCCATAATGGGAGCACTGAAGCCAACAGGCAAGCTCAGCCCTGACAGCTGGTGGAGCCCCCATCAGCACAGCAAGCATCAGTGGCAGTGTATCAGGAATAACTCCGCAGAAGTGCCTAAAGGTTGGCACTGGAGAGGCAGGTGCAAAGCAGCAGCATCAACAAAGACTTGTCTCTGCCAGTTTTGCCTTTGCAAACCTATAATCCTTAATACAGGGCAATGAAGATACATGCATTAGGAGCACGAACAGTGGTTGCTTTGAAAAGCAAGTATCAAATAAAATGCTAACATAGAGACGTGCGGATTTTGTGGTCTTGATCGTTTTTGCTGTTAAGATTCTCCTGCTTTTCAATCAAATCAAACTACAAAAGTATGAAAATCCCTTTTGCTACTATAGGAAGGGTGTTAATAACCAAGCCTGCTAGCTTGCATTCCAGACTTGAGTCCTCTGACATGTAAAAAATGAACTACAATACCAGTGCCCATGTTGGTTCTCCTGGGTTCCATAGGCTAAAGCACGCCTGAGTGAAAATAACATGGCATTTTCCCTCATCCTTCTCTTGTTCCCTTTGCCTGGCACAGAGACACTGCTTCAGAAGTATTCCCAGTTTTGGATACAGTAGGAGCAACACTCAAACTCAGGGCCTGAATGCCAGGCAATCTGTTGTTCTGCCTCTGCTCTTCTAGTGCTGTCTTCCAACACAAACAAGTGATTTCCACATCACCATATCCCCTCCTGACTCAGGCTGGACCTGATACAGCACAGATTTGTTCTGTCACTACACCCACGAATCACCACATCATGGGGACAATAAATGGACTGATGTTTAGTTAGTTAGTTAGTTGGTGGTTTGATTTTTTATTTTGCTGTTTTTGTTGTGTATTGGTTGGTTGGTTGTTTGATTGGCTTTTTGTAGTACCCTGACCTAGCACTTTAAATCAATGATAGGAAGATCATGCACATGGTTGGTATAAAAGCAAATTAAATTATTAAAAGAAAAAAGCAAAGCAGATGAACCCAAATTGGTAGTCTTAAAGACAAACTAAAAATAATGCCACCTTCTAGTTTTATATTTGAGCTCCTTTCATTCTTCTGCCTAGCACAGTATACATTTTGACGGTCATTAAATAGTGGCAATAGCAGCAAAAAGGGCTGCCTGGTTTTAGGCAATCCCTCTTTAAAATGTCGCTCAGCCCCAAATTCTGCAAGATTTGAAATATTCCCTGGGATTAAAAACTTTGTTTCAGAATAGACATATATCCCATAGAAGCCTGAAGCTTCACTGAAATCACAAACCCTGTAATTTCACTGAACTATCTCATGCTACTCATCGGATTCGATGATCTTCAAGAGCCACGAAAGAAGAGGTTGGAAATTAATGCCTCTTTACTTGCCATGGAGAGGTCAGAGAACAGGTTGCAGAGCTCTCAGGTCGTCTTCCATGGCAAGTATGTAAAAAAACTCCTGCTTGACCACCTGTCCTGCTGTAGGCATGATCCAGAACTGTGTCAAAAATTTCCTGCTTCAGGCATGTGGTGTCTGGAAAACCTGGTAAACCTTGTCCAAAGTAGACCTTCTAGGTGGATTTTCCCTGAACTGCTTATCCTGAAAGCAATGGTACCTCTTGCCTGCTTTGAGCACTTCCCTCTGTTTGGCATTTGCTAGTGTTTCTCTAATAAAAAATTCATATGTGACATCTTACATCCACTGAATCTGCATTTTGTGTCTAAGCTTTGTTTCAGAGAAAAATTTCTGATTGGCTCTAGCTAATGTTTCTGCCTTCTCCTGTTTGCTGGCATTGCTTCTCTGAAGGCACTGAAACCAGTAACTGCAATGAAGCTCTTCTGACTTACCTGCTGAGATCTAGAGACAAAACATTTTCTAGACAGAATGGAACCATACCTCATTATTTATCCTATGTCACTTCAACAGCCAATATTCACAGTCAGAATAAGTATATGCCTTTCTAGAAAGCATACAGAATTCCCTTAAACAGCTGGGACTCCAAGGCACAAAATAATCCACTCTTATTTCAGGTCTGGCATGCTGAACTTGAATCCTAGTTTCATTCATGCATGGTTTATATTAAGTCAGCAGAAAATTCAGAACAGTCCATGTTATTTGCTCAAGATGATCCAGAATGGAAAGAAAAGTTTGTAAATCAAAAGCGAGATAAAAGAGGTTGATATATGATCAGATCTGGGATATAAAAATGGCATGGTCTGGGTAGGAAACCCCCTCATTTTCACTATTTGAGGTATGTATACTTCTATTGACAGTATACCCTGATGGACTTCAACACAGAACAGTCAGACATTGGGTACTATTGGGCTCATTAACAATACTTGCACTGAATTATGTAAATAACTTAAACAGTTGAGATTCACCAGATGGTATCCATTGGGAGAACTGAAACTTCATGCATACATCTGCATTATGTGCTTGTAGCTAAAATCTTCTCTACTACTTTAAGTTGTGATACTTTTTTTTTCCCATCAGCTTTTTTAATATTATAACTGTTTATCTTTCCAGGAAAGGAAATTGAAGTGCTCCTGCTGCTAGCTTAGTCCTAAGCAGTGCTGTCAACTGTGACGAGAATTTGGTTTCATAATATAGTCAACAAAAATTACTTTATTGGTTCAAAAAATATTTCACAGATATAAGCGTAGATAATTAGGTATAGTTCTGCATTACATTTGCCATAGCAGACTGACATGTTAATATCAAACTACAGTTTGCAATTACTTTTATGCTACTGGTATTTAATAAACAGGTAGTAGTTCTGTCACAGCAAATTCTTCTAATTTGTAGTTGATAAAAAAACAGTTTTACTCAACAAAATGGAATGAAAAAGTCTGAGTGGGAGCATTTGAGCCACACCCTGGGTTTTATTCAAACTGACAGGTATTGCTAACATCATATTGTGCTGAATACCTCAAGTTTTACTTCCAAAGGGAAAAGAGAAAGGTATTAATTGGATGAAGTAATACTCAAGCAAGGAAACCAGGTAGAATACAAACAGCACAGACCATTCCAACACCGTGTTTCAGAAATCAACGTGAAAGTTTCTCAAGGAATTGTAATTTTCTTCTGGTCTTGAACAGCAGTAGCTGACAATGCTACACATAGCAGTTTAGCTCTGCTGGACAATTAATTAGCATGGCAGAACTAATTCTTTATCTGTTCTCTCCCACTCTAATGCACCTAATCTAAGTGAAGTGAGAAAGTATGCCCATATCCTGTATTCCCTTATGTATGTACTTAAACAAAATCACTGTTAAATTATATTTGATTTAGACAAATAAATGCCTTTGTGCATCTGAGCCTTCAGTTTCAAGCTAGATGTACTCCCATTTTTTTCTTCTTCCTAGTTACTTGTCATACAGATCACACTCACATCAATTTCTGCATGCCGCAATACATTCTTCTAAGTGGGTTCTTGGAGATAAAAATGCCAAGGAAGATGTGGTTGTTGTTGGTTTTATGTGAGCTTTTTGTTTGTTTTTTATTTTATACAGATAGTTTTTTGTAAAAAAGTAAGAGAATGCATATATAATAAAGAGTCTTACCCGGCTGCCTTCAAACTTTGAACGATCGTTGTTTGCCTTTGCTGTTTTTTCTGCGAGCTTCTTCTGCCTTTGAGGGCCTTTTCCAAAGAAAATGTAGTTGACAAAGGCGTATTCAAGTAAGGCCAAGAAGACAAATACAAAGCAGCCCATAAGATACATGTCAATGGCTTTAACATATGGAATTTTAGGCAAAGTCTCTCGCAGATGAGTGTTGATTGTTGTCATAGTCAGTACAGTTGTAATTCCTACACAAAAGAAAAAAGAGTTCATATCTTGCAGCTCCAAGCAAACCATGTTTCAATTTTATTACCCTTTTTGGCAACTGTGCCTTGTCAGAGTGAATGAGTTTAAACAATTTGTGAAAGATATTTCACAGGTGACATCACTGCAAATGAAAATAAAAGTAAAGCTTGAGGCATTATTATTTTTTTACAATATTTCCTTCATATAATCAGGCAAAGAAGCAAAGAAAGGAGTCTGGAACCTGCTGTGAGTTAATGCAGATTCATGGAAGCCAGTGTAGGTGTACTGAGGACCTCTTCCATGAAGACCAAACTGATCTGCAACAGGAAGGCAAGTAGTCTGCCAAGCACTAAAAGGTGTGCTCTTACAGCACTGTACTGCTCAGCACAGTGGAGAGATGTTTTTTTAAAAGTTACAAAATTAATATGGGGCCTGGATAGATAAAAGCACGTGCACATATCAAGGCAGTTTGTATAGATGGTGAAAGGTTCCTCTCATGCATTTTGAAATTTCTCAGAGTTGAGCAGTTGGTTCAAGTCAGTCCTGCAGGGCCTTCCAGTAGCACATGAAGAGAGACAGGCACCTTTCTAGGATGGTTCATCCCATCTATCTGAGACACCTATTTCAGGAAAAGACAATACAGAAGAGGTAGACTAGTTTAGAACAGTAGTCTCATGTGGAAAGAAGTGAGATGAACAGTGGCAGGCAGACAGGTATGTGCATCTGTGGAAGAAAAAAAAAAAGGGCCAAGGAGGGAGAATAGCATTTTTATAGTGATCATCTGGACACTAACAAAGTACCCAGAAAAATCTAGAAGGTATGTCAAACCCTCATTTATTTACCTAAGGATGGGCACAGAACCTCAAAATATATTACAGAGCACTGTTTTGAAAAGCTGGTAAGAAAAGGAAATTTATTGTCAGTCTGCTTGAACTGATAATAAACTGCAGGGTCTGTATCTGTGCTGGAAATTTTATGGGAATCACAAATCACAGCTGGTTGAAAACACTGATTTGTGGAATAAGTCTACACTGGTAAAAAAGGAAAGCCACTCTAATAGGTCCCCTCTGTTACTGTTTTCTCTGGTTCCATAATTATACCACCAGTTTGTAAGTAGTCACTAAAAAACAGGCAGAACAAAAATAAAGAACAAAAGAAAATTGCTGCCATGTCCTCAAGCACAGCTTCTTTTACCTGAAGAGACAGAAATAAAGACAGTATAATTCAAAATCAAGCTGTCGGTGTAAACAGTGTCACTCCAGGGAACTGTAGTAGTGGCCTACAAGGTTCTGTAGCAGATATTTTGTCTATTTAGTCAGTCAGCGTCATGCAGTTTTCAATATTTTTCCTCTAAACAATGAAAAAAGTGTGTTCATGTCAGATGTTTCACTGCTTGAAATAAAGTGGAGACACACATAGCACAAGCTTATTTAAAAATTATATTGGGTTTAACTCATTCAGCTCTGCAGTATAAGGAGAAGTATGTATAGCTGACACATTATTTTTACCTAAAGAAACTTTGACAAAGTCTCCACAAAACCTCCATGCTAGCACAGGAAACAAGAATGAGATAGCTGGAGGACTGAAGCAAACACTATCATACATTTGCAGCCCAAGAGATTTCTCTAGCCTGAATTAACTTCTTTGTAGGATTACCTGCTGCTGCTTCCCATAGGGGATTCCAAAAGTTACCTAAGATTAAATTTGGTTTTGTATCAGAAATCCCATAGATGCCTTTTTACATACCCGTGGCTTCTCACTGTCATCCCAGAGATGCTTACCAAAGCTTAGATCAAAAAGACACTTAGAAACCTGCCCAGTGGGTGTTAAAATGCCCACGTTTTGGTGTCTGTTCCCAGGTCCTAGTCTCAGTTCTAGAGATAAGTCCTTAAACATCACATGAGAAGAATTTGATGGATCTTTTGCTGATCCAGAACACTAAACACACTGAACAGAAAGGTGGCTCTACCTCTAACCAAAAGGAAATACATCCCCTGGGAAATTCTGCTGACACCCTACAGGCAAATGCCCTTCTGGAGATCAACAGTTTATTTTAAAACACATCTGGAGAATAAGCAGCTGACACCCACCACTGTTATAAAACCAGGATAATCTTGTGGTTACAGACCTTCCCAAAAGTGAGAACTCATGAGATTATTTTTCTCCTCACTCAAAGGACTGTATTTATTTATCCCAGGGCTAACAAGAAAAAAATCTCACTTTTAAACAGAATTTATAGTTTTGAATATTACTCCTGAGATCACCCCTATATCAGGCTCTACCTGCAATGTCTATAGCACATTGTCTCTGGAATGAGCTGACCTTTTTTCCACACCTGACTTTCTCTATTGAGAGAACTACTTGGTTCTGTGCAGCCCAGACCATTGACAGGGTGTGCAGCAAAGGACCAGGAATGGAAGCAAAACATGAAAGTGATCAGGCTCTTTTTTAAGAACACAGACTTCTGCAAGAGCTGAAAATAAAAGGTGTCCTCCATGTCCTGGAGGATTGCATAGAAACTTCTTCCTCTAAAAAATACCTAATCCAGCAGGCCTTACCCTCCTCTGAAATGAGCTTTTCAGAGCTAGTTACAGATGTCCAAAGGTGCTAGATATATTGCCTTTAAATTTGGATACATTTTCATATCAGTCTCAAACTCATAGTTGTACAAAGGAACATAGGATTAGACCCATGGTACTGAACTTTATTATACAAACATCAGATGATCCAAGACATAATCACCAAGGCTCTAATTGTTTTCTCAGAAGAACCTATTAGATGGATTTCTGTCCTCTCCAAAGTACTATCAATTGGAAATAGAATAACTCGGCTCCTGCACTTGCTTTGAATGTACCCTTGACTTTTGTTGTAGTATTTGTGTGATCACAAGACAGTACTTTATGAACCTGTGCTACACAGAAATAGGCCCCATGAAGTTTCCTTAAACAAGGCAAAAACATCTGAACCCATCACAGAAGGGTGTGGAACATCACTGGATTTGGTCATTTCTGTCTGACCATCTGTTCTCTGCAGTCCTAGCCAATATGTAAAATCTAGATGATGACTGATTTGTTTGAAATACACCCCCCACTCAGTGGTAATGTCTCCAGGGTGGATCTTTGAATCTTTGGCAACCAGCAGTTCATTTATGAATATATCAGTGCATGGACTCTATGTCCCACCTTCTAATAAGCTACTGCTTAGTTGCTATTTGCTGAATGTGCACTAGTTGCTGAGTGGTAATGCCAGATTGTATCATGCCCAGATACAGCATCTGTACAATTACTGAACAGTAACTGCAGATAATCTACAGTAGTAGACAAGTTCAGGTGCTAGGACATAATATGATATTGTGCAATGGCATAGCTGTGGCTCCCAGCCTGCTCTAGTATGAAGGACCTTTGGACATTTGGAGGAGAGAGATGGGGAATCATATGGATGTGGGTTGGAGTCCCCACGTGCTGTGGTACGTATCAGAAAAATAAGGAAATTGGAAATATATTCCTGTTTTAAGAAGAGAGTGTAGCAGGAAGTTATACAGCATAGGCTTCGAGTTAAGTTTTGGGTAGAAAAGTATGTGTTATTGGGAGCATGGGATTGAATACATATTTGGGATGAGATCAGAGTCACTTGTAGTTATAAGGCTTTCAGGAGCCATCTAATCTTCCTTATCTATAGCTATCCCTGAGTATGCTTCCTTAACAGATGAAACTTTTCCTCTAAAATATTTTAAAACCACCTTCCCTTATCCAAAGGACACTTAGATTTTAAAAGGTCTTGGCCAAGGGTCACCAACCTGTGCCAAATCCATGTTTTACTACCAGAAAGTAAATGGCACTTTAAGCTGTCACAGCTGATGTGCTCCCTTGCTATGACCTAGCACATGGTTCTTGAGGTCTGTTCCTGCCACTGCCAGTTTAAGCACCCGGGACCTCAGAGGGAGGAGGGCAGGAGCCACACTTGTCTTCCCACACTGAGCTGGACTAAAAGCCCATGCTCAAGTTCTTTGATGAGAACAAGGCTGGGACCTGTGTGAGCAGATTGTGCCAGAGACATTGCTAGCTACATTCTTGCACAAAGGGGAAAACTTATCACTTTTGAGACAATACAGGACAACGTGATTTAATGTAAATTATTTTGCAATATCAAAACCACTGACATCAGGTTGCAGTCTTCAGCAACCTCCAAAGGCTACATTCAGTCTAACATTTTAATGTCCCACTCTTTCTTAGCACATACCAAGGGCAACTCTTGCTGCTGATGCATCATAATTGATCCAGAATGACACCCATGATAGAATGGTAATCAGTATGGAGGGCATGTAGGTTTGAAGAATAAAGTATCCAATATTTCTCTTCAACCGGAAGCTCAGTGAGAGTCTTGGATAGGCACCTGAGGAAAGGGAGGGGAAAACAGCATTATATAAACTTAAGAACAGACACTTCCAGAGAGTTGTCTTCAGTTTCTTTAGAAACTAAAGCATGCATGTTTTATGGGGCAGTCTGACATCTGCAGAACAGCAGGGAAAACGCCTTCACTGTATTACTGGTTGGTATTAAAGGAAACCTTGCAGTGAACATAGTGATATCCAAGCAATTTGTATTTGGGAAGAAAAGAGAGAAAGAATAAGTCATTCTAGATTATTGAACAGATGGGTGAGCACCAGCTAGTTTTTTAAAACAGATGCTTGGGTCTCCAAGTAAAATACTTATCCAAATACACAGTTTTTTGCACAGTATTTACACTGAGAGGATTAGTAATGTTCATAACTTTTTATTTATGTGAAAGAGTTGTCCATGAAATTGCACTTAGTAATTACATCTGAACTATGAGAAACATGCTACCTGTGGTGTTAAAAATAAATTGCAATGAATTCCAGTGAGGCAAAGCCTTCAGACAAGATCCAATAACATCAATTAGAGCTGAACAAAATTTTTCTTCCAAAAATATTTTAAGGGAAAAAATAAAAAAGATTTTATATTTGTATGGCTATATATACAGGATATATATAAAAAAATAGGATTCATTAATTATTACGATTGGAGTAAACAGATAAATAAAAAATAACCTTAATGAAAATGTTTCAAACAAAATAGTTTATATTCAACTTCAAACTGGTGTATTTCAAAATGGATGTTAATCTTACTGAATATGTTTTATATGTATTTAGAAATCTCAAAACACTTAAAAATTGTGATTACTTTCACCAAATGCAAAGAAGATTAAATCCAAGTACATTTGTACAAAGAAAGAGTAGTAATTGACACACCATTAGGTCCATGATTTCAGTGTTTGCACTACTAGCTTTAGATATGGTAGTTCAAATAGATATGGTAGCTCATCTAAAAGCTCGTTATAGTCAACATCCTAAAAAAACCCATTTCTGAATAAACCAAGGGCCCAGCTGGGTATTAGATGACATCACATGCATCCTAATCCAAATATATGGAAGATACGAAACATTAAATCTAAACACAAATTAAAAATTAAAATTAAAACCTGTCCCTTTAAATTACGATCATATGTTTGCATATAAGCATAAGAAATTACATTTGCCCATACACACAAGAAAGAATACATTTCCAGAGAGAGAAAGTGAAAGAAGGAATAGAAACCTCCAGATTTCTCTTGAACACATTCTGCATTGTTTGAAAAGTTTCAGTCATATGATGTAAGAAATGCTACACAGGCATTTCCAGGCAATTTCCAGTCAGAAGAAGCATCAGGGGAGTATCAAATTTTATGCAACTATCCTTAACTGTTTTACTAAACAGCTGCAGAAGAACTATCACTGGAAAAAGAAATATCTGGTACATATATTTGGCTGCTGTTATTACTGAAATCAGTAGTAATTTTTTCCAGGGTGAAATCCCTTCTAGTTTCACCAATAGAACAATATTAATGGAGTCAGAAGACTTTATTTCACCATGAAAATCAGACCAAGGTTTTCTGCTGTCTAAAGCAGTCAACAGAATTTTCAGCAAAGAATTATTCAGACTTCTGCTTGCTTAACATCTTAATTTTCCACTGGACAATGTTTCCTTTCAAAATTTCAAAATTCTCTCTTCAAAACCATGGCTGCTTTTTGCTAACAAATCTTAACTTTTTTCACTGAGCTTCTTATGAAATGGTTTTCAATGGTCTTGTTTCTCCAGACTATGTAAATTAGACAGGAGCATACCCTGCCATCATGAAATACAGGAAAAATGTAGCAAGCCTGATCATCTTTCTGCAATGGGAGCAATGCATCAGAAAAAAACCTTTTGAAAGATCTGTTGAGAATAATTATTTCAAATAATACACCACCCATGCAAATTCTCAATAAATCCCTTCCTTTCCAAAAGTCCCATCCAAGTCTAGCTGTCTGTGGAATATTGCTGATAGAGGTGATTATGGGAAAATCTCCTATAAAATACTGATTCTTGATAAACAATCTGAAGGATTCTTTAAAGAAGATTCAGTAGAACTGAACCACTGAATTAAAGCCTCTTCATGGGCTCCAGTGCCAAGGACTCTGGATGTACTGGAGAACCTCCAAGAAAGAAGAGAGCATGTTGCTATTGATAAAGCAGGGAAAATGGTGTGAATGGAAGAGGTGTGTCAACAGTGGAGAGAAGTAATGTGTCATACATGTCAATAATGTTCAGTAATAATTTTGAACTGAGAAACAGTGTAATAGAGCAAACTTTAGACATTTATCTTGAATGCTTCACCCACAGCCATCACCCATTACCTCATCACCTTGTCCATCTAATAGGATAAGGTGTAATGGAATCACAGAACCAAAGAATGGTTTGGGATGGAGGGGACCTTTAAAGGTCATCTAGTCCGACCACCCTGCTATAAGCAGGGACATCTTCAGTTAGATCAGGTTACAACCAAAATGAGTGGGACTTGGCACTAATGGTGGGCTCTCCAGACAGATTGTCTCAAGGCCAGAGATGTCAACATAAAGTTATTTCAGGTACCATGTTCTTCATCCTAGATTTGGAATTGGAGAAATTTATTTGCATATCTCAAGGCACATTGTTCATTCTGAGATCATAGAATCACAGGATGGTTTGGGTTGGAAGGCACATTAAAGATTATCTAGGTCCAGCCCCTCTGCATGGGCAGTGATACTTTCCACTAGACCAGGTTGCTCAAAGCCCCATCCACCTTGGCCCCGAACACTTTCAGGGAGAGTGCATCCACAGCTTCCCTGGGCAATCTGTGCCAGTGTTTCACTGTCACACTAAAAAAATTTCTAATGTCTAACCTAAATCTACCTTCTTCCAGTTGACAACATCTCAGACAGCAGTATGCATCTGGTGGGTATAACCTAGCCTTTACCTGATTTTGAGCAGCAGATGGAGACTAAGAAGTCCCATGTCATCTTGAATAGCAGTCAATCAAGCAACTCACTTGAATTGCATACAAAAGAACTTGGTGTCTAAGCTCTGATTATATTTATAGAAAAACCAATTAGACTCCTGTCCATGGTCTGAATTTGTCTCCAGACTGTACTGACTAGATTCCCATCAACTAAGATACCTAGAGTTCATACATAGACAGTGAAACTATATTCACCTTAAAGCACAACAAGACAAAACCCCACGCCACAAGCCTCATGGTTAGATTTCAAAGGCCTGTGGCTCCTTGGCAATCTAACCAAAGGTCTTGATGGAATTACACCTACTTATTGAAGTTATCACATTGCTCATTTTCATAGACTTAGAACGCCATCCTGTTTTGGGGTGATTTTCCAAATTGAAATTTTATTGTGAGCTTTGTATCCCAGAAAATTTCCAAATAATTTGGTCTTTGTATAGTTCAGGTTGAAATTAAAGCATGAACTTGTAGCCTTGTTTTTAATACTATGCAGCAAGAGTTCTCCTTTAAGTAGCTCTCCCCAAGACTACAATAGTTTGTGTTACTTTCACCTGTCTTTCTATCATGCCTTCATAGATGATCTATTGGCCCTGCCTCAAGCCTGCCACCTCTGCTATAAAATTCACCTTCAGGAAATAAATCCCAGAAATCTGTGGAAATAAAGAATTAAAGGAAGGAACATTCCTTATATCCCCTATTTATTTCCCTTCTTTGGATATCTGAAGCTCAGTGAAAGGATGGGTCTTAGCCTTCATAGAATAAAGACTGTAAGCCCAGATCTTTATTTATCCAAGAAGGAACCATTTTGTGAAATTTATTTAATAAAAATGAACTTTTTTAGTGAGTTCAACAATTACACTGGGTTTTGCCTGATTATGCTTAGATAGTGATTTGTCAATTAAGATTCAGTACATTTATAGGTTAATTATGAGGAAATTCTATTTGTTAACATTCCAACAATTTTTTTTTTTTTTTTTTCCTAAAGATCAGTGTTGCTGTTCAGGGACTAGATTGGTCATCCTCCCTCCCATCTCATATAACTTGTTGATGTCTATGGGCGAACTTAAATAGTACAGGAAGAACAGAATTTGGCCTGAAATATTTCCATCTAACAACAGTATTGAGAATGCAGGCATGAAGTCAAATACTTAATCAATAACTGAGACCAAAATATGCCTCTTTCATATATTTGGGCACTTGGTAAAAAGTAATTACTTGTTTCTGTTTCAATTTCATTAAAAGCTAGCGAGCTGAAATATCTAGCTCCAGGGCTAAATTAGTCTCTTGCTGTTTTACTCAAGTATGAACCAAGAGAACAGAGTTGGTCAGTTACAGAATTTTCATTTTAATCTGTTCTTCTGGGAAGGTTCTTCAGATAATTGCAAATGTACTTTACAGACTGATCTTTCATAATACAGCAAATAATTAATTTTCAGATATTTTAAGAGTACCCTCCTCTTACCAACAAGTTGCTACTCTGTCTCTGACTGCTATGCATCTTGATCCCTTCAGGTTGTATTTTACACATCCCCATTCCTCTTTAGTTTCTTAGAACTGGATAACAAACATTTAATAGACAGATTCAGCTCAGAGGTCTAGGCATTAATTTCAGGTTTTTTTAATGCAGATGTTTATACTTGGATGGCACATAAGTTCTCATTGCAAAACCATGGAAAACCATGGAAATCTAGACTCAGAGTGTAATTTCATTGCCTATACAGAGGTGTCTAATGCCATTTGAGATACATTAGAGTAACTAAAGAGTAGAACTTAATGCTAATTAAGTAATTAATAGTGAAGTAGGAGATTGTCACATAGGAGACAAGACTGTAAACCTCCAGAACAGCAGTCTAACTGCTAAGCAGGATGCTCCACAGAACCTCAAGAAGCACCATATACCAATGTTTAGGCAACTGAAAAGTGTTTGAAGAACTATTCACTTGACAGAATAGAGGTATTGAAAAGCAGAATAGCTCTTTAGGCTCCATTGGCAGCACGATTTGATATCATTTGGCTATGGGTTTAGTTCAGTTACTGACAAATAGTTATCTACTGCAATTTTAGAAGTCTCCTGGTAGCATGTATGGTTTTCGGGTATTAGAAGGCTGGTCACACAGATTTTCCTTCTTCACAACAATTTAAATACTACGAGCCTTTCCATGTTGAATAGAGGACAGGGTATTGCCCACGTCTTTGCAGATATCTTAAAGACATTGTGGAAGACTTTATTTAATTGCCATCAACTGTTGCTTTTTTAAAACAAAATACTTCTATTAGTATTTAATTTTATAGACTTCGGTCATACTTACTAATTTCCTCTAGACCCTCTTCTAGTACTCTGCAGCTGTCTTGACCACTACTACTCACGATCACAAAATCTCAGCTCAGGCCTTAGCAATGCAAATCAGACTCTACAAAATGTGGTTTTGTTTTGCAGTGTTTTTTTTTTCCCCAAAAAGATGTTATTGGGTCACGTTCAGTCTGAAACCAACAGCAACCAACAGATTTCTAGATACAGAATCCTGGCTTAGCCTAGTATTTCCTATTTGGAAATAATAATTGAATAATAATAATAAAAAATAATAATTGAAATATATATTGGAATAATTAGTTGTATAGATGCATTTTGCACTTGTCTATACTGACTTTTATACTTTATTCAGACCCATTTTGCTAATTTGGCAATAATTTTAACTCCAATGCTATGCTTCAACATGCATCTAGTTTCTCTAATATTCTTGCAGTGCTGCACAGCTTTCTGTCATTATCGATGGGGTTTCTGCATGCTTACTGTTGCTCCTCAGTTGTAACTATGGGAACAGATTTTTCCATTTGCATAAGTTACACAAGATTATACAGCACTGTTCCTCATGATGGATAGAAGAAATAACTACTCCAAAAGCTGTTTATAGCCTGACTCTGAAGTCTCTTAGTTTTATACAATCAAAGCATGCTAGTACTGGAACCTCTGAAATGTTCACTGGGATATTGCTCTCAAAGAACTAATTTGAGACTTCACTAACCTCAAAGCCCCCACTCCCCCACCCTGAAAAAAAGCCCCAAAACAACCCATGCCTGGTTTATTTTCCACAAAAATGTAGAAACTGGCCCTAATTACTAGGACCGCGAGAAAGTAGGGTCTTGAGAAGTAATTTGAAAAGTGTGCTTACTTTATCCCTCAGATTCACTAGCATGCTTCGGATTTAGAATTAAATACGTGGTTTTGAGAAATAAATGTGTTGTTTCTCATGCATGGAAATACTTGTCATCACAAAATTTCATACTTAATCAAGCATTTTCATAATGTTCTGTACCAAAAAAAAAAAAATAGTACATTAAATATTGTCTCTTTGTCAGTGACAGAAATTATGTTTCAGAAAATGGTACAAGAAACATGGAAGAATCTGTCTCTGTAACTGTCTCATCCTACTCACTAATGTCAAGCTGTCTTAAACCCTGAGAGTTTCTTACCCCTGCCACATGTTTTTTTGGAAAGAACTGTTGTGTCAGTTATATAACTGCCCACTCCTCGTTTTCATTGTCTTTCCTATTAGTCTAACAGCTCTTTGGATTTCTCTTTTTCCTGAACTCTCATCTCTAAATTACTAAGTTATGCTTTTACTGAAACATTTCACACTAAGAGGTGGCTTTGGACCATCACAAAAACTTCTTAAGTGTTCTGTATTCTTGTTGTTGTCAAAAAGAGCCATCCTCCACAACCATATCCAGTCCTGTGGAAGGGCAGGTAGGCCCTGGTTGTCAAAGGTGACATTTCTTGTGGAAGGAAGAACCGAAGGGTATAGGATTAGAAAATCTGTTCCTCTACAGAAAAAAACCCCTTTCCATTCACAATGATAAACAAGAACAGCAGCAGTTGGCAAAGCCCCTCGTATTAATTTCAATCCCAGCAATATTTACATTTTGTTCTGAAATACAGCTTGTGTTTCTGTGTACTTTGAAACAGATGCTGTGTCCAAGGAGTGGGTGAAGTGATGCTTACAGCCATAATAGAGCTGTGCTACATTTGTCCCAGTGTGCTGGGACACAGGGAACAGCACACTCCTCTGGTCTGAAGAGCACTGAAAATCTGGAGGTCCCAAATATCAGCCCCAGACTTGCTGATTACTTTCACTGTTGCTTTGCTCTTGTGACACAACATTTTCCTATGACGGTGTCTAACATTAAACAAGTAAATCAACATTGTGATTTGTCACCTGAAAACATCAATGCTGTGAATTACCAGTCACTTTGTCACATCTTCAAGGAAACAGGGAGGAAACCCAGGGATTTAATTTTAGCATCTTAACTACAAGGACAAAAGCACTGGATACATAGACAGTACTATATATCCATCAGAGCAAAGCAGGACGTTAAAGACATTACATTCACTACACAACAATGAAACAAACATGGTCTGAAAAGTTGCAGGCTTGTGTTCATAAAATTGGTGGCTTTTTGACCTAGCATAACAAAACATGTATGAACAGTAACCTCATAGGCTACATTTCAACTGATGTTTCAGAGTGAATCACTTCCTATTTATGCAGATGACGGATATTTAGGTGTCTGGTTAAGTATCACACACACATATAAGAAAAATACTTCATTGGCTACTACAGTAGGCTTCATCAAGTATGTAATTTCTTTAGCCAAACACTTAACACAGGCTATGTATAATTAAGATTAATAATGATTAATAAAACAACATTTGTCATACACATGGAAATTAAACACTAAATGGGCAAATGACAATACTTGCCTGTGGCAAAGACAACATTCTTTGACACCAGTCTGTATTCTACAATGGAGAACTGAGGAAGCTCAATTCTCTCCACACCAGTGACTGCATTATCTCCACCTCTCCAGTAGAACTCTATGTCATCAGTTGTGTAGCCATCTGCCGGCAAAATAGGAGAGTTAAGTCAGAAGTAACAACAGACTCAAAAGTAGCTTCAAACATAGTACATACAGTTTGTCATTTGAGAAAATGGAAAGGATCAGAACTGCTGGTGTGGTGTATTTTGTTCTGTATGCCTGGGGGGAGGTATCCTAAAAAGCTGTGCCATTACAGTGTGCCTAGGCAAAATACTTTGGGTTTTGCTTTGGGGTTTTTTTTTATCATTTGGTATCATAAAATTCACACAGGGATTAATGGTTCCAAGGAGACAGAAAATGCTACCCTCTAATGTGCAGAATTGCAGATTAGCATGATTTAAGACATCATACATATCTAGCACTGAAACAAAGTGTGCATCTACACTTATTACAACCAGAAGAAAATGAATTTAAAAATTAATACAGACAAAAATAAACAGGGCAGATCTTTTCCACATGCACTAAAGAGTGTGAGTTGCACCACTTCCGTTAGCCTCTGTAGTGGAGGATTACAGCTGAACATAGAATAAATACTAATATTTTCTGCATATGGCCTAAAATCTCCAGCCAGTAGCAGAAATGGAGCAGAAACTATTGAAAGTGCAATACACTTCTGAATATTGCAATCCTAGCACATAACTAGGTGGAAGAAAGAATCTGGTTTTGCTTGGAACACCACTGCAAATTGTAAATGTGGCCAATCTGAAAGCCCAGGGTGGGTCCTGAGGCAAGACCATCCATGCATAATAAAGCATACTGAAAGAAAATGGTATCATAGTTTTTGCTCTCTCAAAAATTAATCTGATTAAAAGACAAACATTCATTTTTTGTTTTGAGGATAAGCATTCTGCCATTGCCTTTGAAAAGTCAGGCTGGAGCAATAAATGACTTCAGCCTGTACTAAACCCATTTACCTAGTATGTATCATCCATCTAGAAATGGATGAGCCCTTATATGTTGGTTTTATAAGTCAAATAAACAAATGAACAAACAAATTCAAAGGGTGATAATTACATGATTCAGATAGTGTTTAGGGACACCAGTGCAAATCTCACACAGTTCAGTAAAAGGAGAACTGCCCCACATCTGAACTAGGTTTTACATGCATTTTCTTATGTACGTACAGCTTTCTATTTCCAGAGTACAGTTTTGTTCATCTAATGGGTATCTTCTCAAGTCCATCATGCAAGCTGCAGTGGTTGTGATTCTGAAATACAAACATCAAAGAGAACTACTGTACAGCCAGTGATCCAGTTGTTGCTTCTTTTTTCAAAAAGTGAGGATCTGAAAAATAACTTACAATAGTTGAAAATCGGGTCCACAGTTTTACACTGTGCAGCAGCTTAATATAGCTGTGGTTACACTGACTGCAATGGAAGAACTCACTGTGACTTTACCCTTATGCAACCAGTCCCTTTGAGGTTCAGTGGACCTATCTGCATATGCAAATATTATGCAAACATTTGCTGAGATGAAAACATATGACTTTACAGAAAATGTGAGGCAAAAGAAGTCTGCTACAAATGTCAAAATGATTACAGCTGTGTGAGTAACTGGTTCCTTGGTTTTGTGGCAGCTATAAAAAATACAACCTGAAATATTGAAAAAATATCTTTAGTCCAGTAGAATGTTTTGTTTCAACTTTAGACTGTACTTCACTAGTTTTCAAATTGAAAGAGGATTTTGCAATGAATCATCATATTGAATTTCAAATTTTCTCCCCAAATAACACTATGGTTTTGCTTCCATATTTTTAATATAGGCAATTTAACACATGAAGGATGAATTTCACTAACATTTCTTTATTGGTGAATCTACGTTTTTTCAAACTTTTGTATATTAGGAGTATCAACAGTACACATGTGCAACCAAACCAATTGTATTAACAGCTTCACAAAACATTGGCACCTTATTCTTAAATTAATGGGTTTATATATTTGTGCTTACTTTTAGACAGATTTAAACATATGCTTATGATTAATCTTCAGCATATTTCAGTGTTGTGCTGAATCACAGCCTTTATCATGAGTATGTTTATTATTATGCATAATTTGGATTTTTCTAAGCTTTACATTTAAATTATCTTCTGGGCCTGACTAAGTTTGTTCGTTACTGATCCTTTCCCGATATAAACAAGAGATAGACCTTGTACACAGTTAGTTCTTAAACAAATAATACTCTGTTGATAATTTGTGCTAATAATACAAGAGGAGAAATGCCTTAAATATACCTCTAAAAATTGGAACCCTCAATTTTAAGGGTCTGTGAACGTGCTTTCTCCATTTCGAAGCTTTCTCTTTAAGCTCATAACCATCTGAAATTACAGTCTTCTAATCTGGTGAACTACTTTAAAATGCAGTGGCAACATTTCAAGGAGAGAAAAGTAGCTTGGTGTCTTTCTTTACTTCTTCCACACTTAAATAAACCCCTATGTTTTTATTGTGGAAGTCCTATCCAATCTCCCAGAAAAGGAAGAAATCAATATTTGTGCTTAGCATATAGGTTACAATTACTGCATGGGACAACAGACGCCATCCTTCTCTGACTGAGAAGGTGCTTTTGCAAGAAGATATTATAATATTTTTGTATGGAGAGTGGTAATTCTGTGAGCACAAGGGCAATGGATGAGCTAGATGGATGAAATGGATGAAAGAGCTCAAGGGTCTGTTATTCAGCATGTCTTCTCCCTGACCAGCAGCCAGTGAAAAAGGCACACAGCTGATCTTTCACCTTCCCAGCCTTGTCTATTACATGAACGTTTCAGGCTTTCAGGTATCAAGTACTGTATCACAGGAGGATACTTAGGTCAACTTTCCTCCAGCTGCCTGCTGGAGATGCTCTGGTTCCTCTGTTAACATGTCCCACAGGGTTACAATCATTTATAAACAGCAATTTCTCAGCTGCTCTGAAGTCTAAGATGTCTTCTCTGAAATCAACATTTGCAAGTAGTCTTCTGGGCTCTCAAGAAAGGTGCTAGACACAGGGCTATTAATTATGGAGATGAATGAGTCCTCAGTATGACTACAAGCAGCTCTAGGTGAGCATATAAAACTAGGACTAACTCACAGTCTTAGAGGACAAATCTTAGTCTTGAATCTTTGATTACTGAAGAATAAGCACTTATCAGCTTTACAAAGTCATACTGATTGTGCAATAAAATTATCTTCTCTGTGAGTCAACTGATAGTTGTGCTCCATGTAAAACAAGCAGGCACACTTTTTCCACAGCTGCTATGAGGTTTCTGTTCAATGCTTCAGCACATTCCCCTACATCAACTTAGTTCTCATTTAAGATCCTGCAACAGGATCCACACAAGCTAAGATAAAACAAGAGGGAGTGTGGTACCAGAATCTTAATTATTATGTTGTATAACTAACTTCAAATGCCAGCCATACAAAACCCATGCATGTACAAATAATTAATTTGACAGGATTATTAACATTTATGCAGCTGGCAAACTTGCATCCAACTTACTAATTGCCTTATGACTTTTTAAGAAATGTATTTTTATTTTGGCCTGTTCACATACTGTGGTGCTTCTGTGTCACAAGTTTCACTACTAGAAATTGCATATACTTTCTCAAGTAATTTATTTATCCTGGAGTAAAATGTACTTTTTTAATTTCATAAGTATCTACTGGAAAAGAAGATACCACTAGATAAGATAGAGGCAGATTTACCCCGTTTACTCAAAGTAATCTGAGTGCTCGGAGGTCTCTACTGAATGAACATTCAAGAAACCAATTTACACTTCCACAAATGCTCACCAGAAGCCAATGTTAATTAATATTAATGTTAAGGCTTGTACACGCTCCCAAGAAGAGCAGGTTTATTTTTTAAAGGATGGGATGCTGCCTGACACAGCAGGTAATAAGGTTTCAAGAACTCATCATTACAGCAGTGACAGAGCAACAACTATGAGGTGAGGATAAAATGGTACACAGACACACATACATTTTGGGTGCAATACACAAAGAAAATATTTTAAAGTGTTTAAAATTCCCTAGTCTGGTTATCTGTCCTCTGGGTACAGATTCTTTTATCCTTATAAAAGGTGGTGGAGTTGCCATCCCTGGGCATATTCAAAAAATGGGTAGGTGTGGCACTTCGGGAGATGTTTTAGTGGTTAAAGTGGTGTAGGACTGAAGTTTGTACTTAATGATCTTGCAGATTGTTTCCAAGCATAATGATTCTATGATTCTAAGTATTTTTTTACCTGCTACTTTATTACTGGGTTGGTTGACTTCAATTATATTGCTGTATAGGAACCCTACCTGTGATGTTCTGGGAGGTGCTGCACAAACAGCTGACAGAAGGATATTTTCTTTCCCCCAAAAGTTCACAACATAAATCAGCCAAAGCAATATACATACTTATGTGACTGGGTCACAGTCCTCATGGCTAATTTGTACTTCTTTTCTGATACAGAAATACATTAATCCAAAAACCAAAGTGAAGTACATGTGGTTGTCTTGTCTGACTGATCAAAACTAACCTTTTCATCTTGCAAACATCCATCATGTTTTACATGTGGGTGATAACTGCATGAGTGTTTTCAGGTAGATTATCTGTACTACTCTGCTCTATTTATTTATAACATTTAGCATTGTACTGCCTGAGAACAAGAGGTCTGCATATGGCAAACACAAAAGCAGTTAGAAAAGACTGGTTTTGATCTCCAGTCTATAATTTCATTATTTTGGGGCGTCTATAATAGAAAAAAAAAAAAAAAAAAAAAAAGAGAAAGAAAGAGACAGTTGTATCATCATATGCCTTGTCTGTTGTTCTGAACAAGGTGGAACAAAGTCTGTATCACAGTCAAGGAAAAAAAATTGTCCAGAAATGTATTTTCTATTTCAAAAAGCTACTATCCCATTCCCTTACTCTTGCAGACTTTTGCTGCAGTAGCAAACTGCTTTCTCTGAAGTAGAGAGAAATCTTGGATCACTGAAGGTCAGGTCTTTCAAAACTACGATAAATTCTACATTGCTCAGAAGACAACAGAGTTAGTGTGGCCTCAGTTTCACTGTAGTTACATACTTTTAGAGGAACTGCTTTGCTCTGTAGATACTCAATAATTGCTTGCAACCCTCCAAAATCTCCTCTATTATTCTCAGTGACCCTATGTTTTGTGGCACATAAAACTTCAGGTTCTGGTCTCAGCCCACAGGATGAATCATTGCCTCCAGATTGTGGCTTGAGGCCAATGCCATCGGGATGCTCTGAAGCCACAAGAGAAGAAGATAGAAGGCTAGCGACATAGCAACACAAAGTGCAAGTCTTTAAATCAACAGAGCAAAGGCTCAGATATTTTCTTCCTTTTGATCAATATGCCCTATATTTTGCCAAGATTTAATTTCAGACAGTTATTCTTCATTAAGTAACTCAAATGCTTCACATCATGGGTATCTGACCCCGGATATTGTGTGCTTATAGAGAAAAGGGAATGGAAATAAATGTGCCGCACATGAGCCACTGGTGAAATCCCTGCTAAGCACATATTACCAAGTGAAATGCAGTCTGCCTGTGAATGTTTACATTCTGTAGAAGAGGAAGCTAACTTTTTCAAATACACTGTTCTATGATAGATAATCTTCGCCTGACTCCAAATGTTTTTAGAGTGTGACAATAAGACTTCTATACATTATCACAATCACAAATGTTCTAATCTCTGACACTTCTTTTATTACATTGCCTGTGGGAATGGCTCTTGAGATAAAGGAAACAAAAATATGTTGCATAAGTTTTTTGACATTTAACTACTTATGGAAAGAAACTTAAATATGCAATGCTTCATACTGGGTCAATAGCAGATGAGATAAATGCCTCCTTTTGCTAAAAACATTTAAGTATTAAGACAATATTTCCCGAACATCTAATATATCCTGAACATCTTCTTCAAAGTTTTACAGTTGGCTGAGTTTGTTTTTATTTTGTCTTGAAAGATTCACCCAGTGATCTTGAAATAATTTATCCAATTATAGCCTACACATTAGAGTTAATGAGCTGAGGGGTCAAGATTTAAGTCCAATAAAAAGTTCAAATGTTGCTAAAAACTGAAAAAGTAATTATACTAGACATATAATACACCTGCACCATTTTTTACTTCTCAATTTATACTAGGGACTCTTTATCCTGCACTACCTATGCAGCACTTTTGAATAATATCCATGCTTAAAAATAAAATAAACTTCTGATGATGGAAATGGAGCTTCCACAAAGATTTGGGTTTTTTTCTGGTACAGTTTATACTACTGTAGCAAATGCAGTAACCTGGCAAAAGAAAGCAACTTTTGGATACTACTGAGTCTTCCATTATGATTTTTGCTAATGTAGTTTAGATTACTAAGGGAAGGATTTTTCAGCATTGCTAACCATAAAAGTTACAATAGAAAACTAAAAAAACACAGGTCAAGCCTAAAGTAGGTAAAAAGTAGGTTCATGTAAGGTCACTTTGCACCTCTGGTTTGAAATACAACATGTAGTGCTGATCCCTCCTTAAAAGAAATCACTGGAGGTACCCATAATCATGATCCTATCTGTGGTTGACTCCAGGCAATCACGGCTGCTTGTGGCTTTTTCTTTATCAACTACAGACACATCAAGAGACAACAGAAGCACCCACATTCAATCTTATTGCCTGTGGTTGGGACAAAATTTTCAGGTTTACAATTAATGCATGCCTTTCTGCTTCCTGTAGCCAGAGGGCTTTCCAGATATGGTGACTCTACAGAAACAGATAAAACCTGACTGAAGGCGCTTCTGGCAAAATTAAGAAACATTGAGTGTGTCATTTGTTTTCTACAGGCATCTTTCTGAATTACAGGGAAGGTTATGCAACACGCCACCCAATGTTTGTAATAACCTTGCACCAGGAAACAAATACCAACAACATATAACGACAGTGATGAAAACTTCGTCATGGAAGCACAGACCTGAGGCCGTAAAGCACTGTTCCGTCTGGGTGAAGGCGAATCATCCGGTTCTTCACAGTAACGCCATGCACAAATGATTTCTTGTCATTTAAGAAGTAAGTGTCAGGCACCCAGAGCTGATCTGCCACTCGGTTATCAAGCGTGAGGTTGAGAGGTATGCCAGCATAAGCCAGCCTCTTATCTCTCCAGTACTGTTGAAAATACATAGTCAAAGTGTAATCCTGGGGAGGAAAAAAAAGAGAAGTACAATAGTCAATCATACTTTGCATAACTGAAAGGTAGTAATTTTTTCACCTTTCACTAGCTTTTGCTGTTAGTTTAATTTAAATTTAAATACTAAAAAGAAAAGCTTAATAAAAAAATAAATATTCCTAGCCCTTATTAAATAATTCTAATAACTCAATACTGCTCTAGTCCAGGGGACCACATAAAATCTTCAGAAATTCAATTAGTATCTTTTGTCTTGCTCCTCATCTTATTTCATGTAGCTCCCCTGACAACTACCTGAAACGATGTTGTTTGCGAGATGGTAAATGAGATAACAGGTAAACACTGCCACCTTCCTAATTTTTAAAAATTATAGATAAAGGGAGAAATGTTAGAAGCATTTTGAAGCAATATGCAAACGTCTGAAAAATAAGCTAAGATGTTGTTTATACATATGTCTTTGTGTGAGACTGCACCTTGCAGTGACACAAAGATTTGCTCATGAACAGGTTACAGCATCACTTAGAACTATTAACTTTTGTAAAGTACACTAATTTCAATGTTTGTTTTCTATAATTTCATCAATTAAGGTTCACAGTGTCTGTTATGGGCTGTGTTCACTAACATAAGATTTAAACCTGGATACAGAAGCCCAAGCCATCAATTTTTAAATTCTTTTTTAATTTCAGAATTTGCAAACAAGACTTGGCCATGTCATAGCAAAATTATCTTGAAATACTTTGAAAGTCTTAGACAGCAGGCCTCATTCATTAGCTTCTTGGTATTATAAAAATAAAAACAAAGTTTGGGAACATTTTAAAATTAAGTGTCAGCAAAACTGAAAAAAGAAAACAACACATGAAAATCTCCTGTTAGAAAATAAAAAAACATGTTTTTTCTTTCCCTCACAACTTTCAAAAGGAGGAAGAATATTTTTGTTTCTAGAAAACCTATCTTATGCATGAAATTAAAAAGATGAACATCTGAAAATACTACTTTCTTACATATTGAAGTTTATGCTCACAATTAAATAAAAATTATTTTTAGGTATGATAACACTGCCATTAAAAAAATGAGGCCACAAGTACAGGCCATTAAAATTCTGATTTTCAAAATACAGAACTGCTCTAAACACAAAAACTCTTCATGAAACTCTTCACCAAATGCTCAGAAATGTATGTGATCTCCAACCACATTTAAATATTTAGCAGCAGGTGTGCAAGCCACAGGATACCTGCATTTGCATCTGGTTCTACAAGCTGTGATGCAAAACCCCTCAGGCTCGCTGCTCGTTTGGGAAAAGGATGCTCAGGCTTTCTAAGTACAGCTGTTGGGAATGGTCCATTCTTGTAGTGGGTTTCATGTGGAGATAGCCCAATTTCAGGCACTGATCCTGCCCTGTTTCCCTCAAGACCTACAGCCTTTACTTGAAGTCAAATGAAACCTTAGCAAGCTTTTCACACTCTGTGACTTCGCGTTTGAAGCCTTTGCATTTGAGACTTTCATTTGCAACAAATCAGTGATTCATTCTCTTTAATGAGGGAGTCACTATAGCTTTAAGAAATCAAATTTAATTGCTTAGAAAAATAAATCATTTTAGATATCAAGGACAAGCTGTTCCCATTTTAGCAAAGTAATAGGAGACCTCTGAAAACAAAAAGGCCTGGTGATGGGAGAAAGGAGCCCGTGTGGAACTGCCTAGAAGGAAGCTCATTCCTCAAAATTCAAATCCCATATGACCATTCAGAAGAACATGCTCCAACCTTTTAGTCAGAAGTCTTCTTTGGTGGGACTAATAGCCTCTGCTCATCAGTGATACATGCTACACTGGGTTCATTTTCCTGTCTCCCATTGGCATATTAGGAAGACCACATCTCTCCTTATATTTTCTGCAGCCAATTTTATGGTACGGATGCATTAGGATGAATATCCTCTATGAAGTCTGTTTTGACTTAACTAAAGCTTGTTTCTATTAAATTTCAAATTTTGACATGTGCTTGACTTTTCTAATGGGTTACACATGAAGGTCAAGAAATCAGGGATTATATCAGGGACGGTGGACACATGAGCAGTACATCAAAAGCTTGTGACCTGTAAACACACAGTATAGGCACAAAATAATAAATGGCACGATGTAGCTCTGAAAGAAGTGAGCTAGTAAGCACCAAATGATAAGAGAAGTAGTACATATGAACAGAAGAAGTGAGCTAGTAAGCACCAAATGATAAGAGAAGTAGTACATATGAACAGAAGAGAGCTTTAAGATAGCCCCTTTTTTCCATAGGCTTGAGATAAAATGCATGTTAACAGCTAATGAATGAGTAATTAACAAGCTGAGTAGATTACATGTAGCAATGCAAGCAGTAATAGGCCTTTTTTAAAAATAATAAAATTTACTGTGGCAGGAAACAACAGAGAAAAGTTTATAAATTTCACACAGAAACAGCAATATCCAACAAACACCAAGAACTTTCAAGTGTCTTGACTTGAAAGACACATTCATTTCTTTATATATATATTTCTTTAGTGCTTTCTAAATTAACCATCACTTATTTCATCCTAACTTTAAAAATTAAAAAACCCTACCTATATATCTGCTAATGCATGTGACTTTATTTGCATGTACTGAAAGCAATGATGACCTGAAAAGTACTTAAGAAGCCCCAACATTATTGCATGCCAGATATCAGCTCATTTCCATCAGCTCATACTTTGCTTGGTATCCAGTAAGAAAAATTCTCAAGCAGCACCTCCTGCAATGGCAATAATTCCCAGATGCACCTCCACGTCTGCCTGACCCCACGCTCCACGCTTGGAACAACAGACATGGCAGAAATAGAGGATGACTGTACACTCGCACTTTGCCATCCTCACCTACTCTGAAGATGATGATGTAGAAAGAATTAAGATGAACCTTGCTTGTTCACCATCACACTTTTTCCAATCACCTCAAAGCAAAAAGCAGCAGCAGACTCACATCACAACTGCACCGAAACTGTCTGGTGGTGCAAGGAGGAAGAAAATGAACAGGAAAGGCCAGTTCCTTAAGGTGGCTATGCCAGTCACCACCAACAGAAATTAAGCTTAGGGATGTCAGATCACATTCTTTGATTAACTCTTTTGCTAGGGTTTTGTACCCATAAAGAAAGTTTTCTTTTTCTGTACTCCAAGTGCAAAAATGGTTTGTATGTGGACTGGAAAAAATGCACTGGGTGTTTGTCAGGTAAAATGAGAAAGTACCATTCTCCTTACTTTACTCCTGGGTAAGCAGCCTATGCAGCTTATTAAGGGCCACATTCCTCTGGGGGAGCTTATGATGATTAGTTCTGATACAGAGGTCTAGAAACTAGATGTCTAAAGCCAGAAGATATTAATCCCACTACAGCTACCACGTTAGGGTACTATTATATGTGAAAGATGAAACAGAGTTACCAGCTCCAAAAAAAATTTTACTGCACAGAGCAGCAGACAATTTTCTCAGCAGCAAAGACCTCCATAAATCATATTTTTTTGCCCCCATACAATACCACACCACATTCAAGGTCTCCCTCCTCTCCAGAGGGGGAGTAGCAGATCCTTCAGGTCAAGCATTGTAACAAAATCACGTAAAGCCCTTATAGGCCAAGCATGGTGCTTCTGAAGTACAGGAGAAATGTCTTCCAGGTGGGAAAAGCTGTACTAGATAGGCAACATGAGCTTTCTTTTGTATATTCAAAGACCACAGAATGTCCTACAAGGACAAAGGACAGTGACGAGCATCCTTGACTTTCTAGAACTTCAATAATGCCACTAATGTAAGGAAAGGAATACAGAAAGTTGTGCTGGTGTTTTTTCAACAGACTTTTCCCTGTGAAAAAGACCCAAACCACATTCACAAAAGAAAAAACCTTCAGATAAGATAAATACTCAGAAAGGAATTTAGATAAAAGAGTAGAGAGGCTGTTATCACAATTTAAATTAAGTATAATATATCTGTGCTCTCTGTATGTATTGCCTGTAATTTCAAAACATTTTTTAGAGAGTCTTACAAATGTTGTATGTGCTAACTATGCACAGAGAAAATTTTAAGCATTTTCTACCTGATGCTTATCTCTCCAGAGACTGAACATACCATGTAGGAAGTCCACTGTCACAGTTAAACACTGGCCTGGCAATTAAACCAAATGACAGATTGCTCTCTATAATCCCCCTCTCCTCCCTAATAAAGGAAGGAGAGAGAATAAGGGAGAGAGACTTATGGGTTGGAAACTAAACTACTGTTTAATGAAACAGTAATAAAAAATAGGAAAAACTACTAAATATATACAAATATACAAATATACAGGAAAATTGATACCACGTCCCTCCCCCCTCTCCCCCAGTAACTCTCACGTCACCACCGAGGCTGCAGGGCAGCCCTGGGAAAGTCCAGGCTGGAATCCTGGGGTCAGCAGCAGTCAGGAGCTGGAGGCAGGAACACACAGATTCAGGCTGGCAGGGATCAGGAGCACAGGCAGAGGAATGGATGGAATCCTCTCAGGATGCCGAAGCAAAAACCGGGAACAGGCGAAGAAGGGAAGCAAGAAGGGCAGGAAGGGCAGGAAGAAGAGTTTGACCCTTGTGATCTCTCAAATTTATACTGAGTATGATGTGTATGGCATGGAATACTCTGTTTGGTCAATTCTGGCATCTATCTTGTCCGGTCCTCCCCAAAGGAGGGGTTCAGGTGGGACCTCCTTACTCCTTCTGGAAGGCAAAATGTTCCTCAGAGCTGAGCAGTGTCCTTGGCTCTGCACACCAGTCTCTGGCAGTAACTATAAACATCAAGTGATATCAGTCCTAGAAGCAGACACTGTCTGAGAAACTTGCTGTTAATTTCAGCAAGTGTAACTACTTATAAGAGACTTAGCTGAAAGCAAAAGTACAAACCAGAAAATCACCTTTATCCTGGCCCAAACCAGGACACCCACTATGATACAAAGCCACTTTAGACAGGCAGAATGCAGTGCTACTATATAGTACCTAATGCACTGAGTACAGGACTAACAAACGATCAGTACTAATATGCTGTAATGCTAAAAGCAAACTAGATTTTGTTTTCTATTACAGGGTTTTTATCTTTAGTTTTTATCGCCTGCACTCGCACTCAATAAACAGAAAATAAAAATTTAAAAATACGGTTTGCTCATCAAAATAAAATTAACAACATTATAGAAACATTAACACTCTAAAATTGACTATCACTGTTTACAGTCTTTCTGTGTTACGCATCAAGGCTGTTAAAGTTTTCCATTAGCTGCAAAAATGTGTTTCTACAAAATGACTGCTAGATAGAACACTGCAATTAATAATTATGACAGTATACTGTTAATATGGCAATTAAGCAAAAGAAATTACTCATTCAAAATGAATAAATGTATTGAAAATTACTAGAAATATTGGAAAAATTTATACAATAAATAACTGTTCCACTGCATGGGAAGATAGCCTTGTATCTACTGGAAAGGCAGATTCCTGGTCTAGAGTGGTATTTGGATGTAAATTCATATCCTTTTTTTCTAGACCAACAGACAAATTTGATTGCCGTAAACTTTTGGATTATTGCTTTTTGATGAGTTAATTAAATAAATATTCCTGCAGTGGATAAAAAAGATGTATTGAAAATCCATTTCATAGACTCCATGTAACTTCAGCCTTCCCTCACCTTTCACACAATTTCAAAAATTAGGTATGGCTGCTGTAGTGTAAGGAGCTGTTTCTGAAGCACTGGTGACTGAGTTACACTCTTTCCAATAAGCTCAAGGTAAGTTGCAAAGCCAAACTCATGAATTCTGTTCTGACAAAACATCTGTAAATCTGTCTCCCTACCATACACAGCAGAGATCTGAGAAATAAATTAACACATACATTAATTCACATGGCTACAGATGAATCTAATAAAGATGCATTCAGAAAAGCTAACCTTAGGAAGTCAGAACTTACTCACAAAACTATACAGATGTATGAGACAATCACTTTGACATTTTTCTCAGCATTCAGAATTTTCTAAAAGCTTAAGCAACTTTCATATTAAAGAAAAAAATTATAATTTATTTTATTTGTTGACATTTTGGTTTGCCCAATGTCTAAACCATACATTACTTATTTAATAGTCAGTAAATCAAGAAAATCACCAAAGTCTATTTCTCTGAGAAGCCTTTTACAAGAAAAGTGCCTGATCAGAACCGTTGTGGTGTTAGACATAGTTCATGACAAGCCTGAATGAAGGAGAAGTTCTCACACAGACAGATGTACATGCATCCACTCTACTCCACCATAGCATCTTATTCCAATACTTCTAGGTCTACCTTGAAAGATTCATCTCACCTATAAAATCCTGACTTGGCCTTCTCTCTGACACCACTCAAAAACCCTACAGTAATGACAGGCTGAAAAGATGGCACATATTTCCCCAAGCATGTTGCTAAAATACCCTTCATGTTAAGAAAATGCAATGCTCAAGCTGCTCAGTTACACTGATTGCAGTGTTACGGCCAATACATTCATGTCCTCTTGGTATCACTTGTACCAAATTACTGTCATTGTTTTTCCTCTTCCACTGAAACACACAAGGATGGTGTTATAAATAGACCTAAGGAACTATTTAGCCTTCAAGAATCCATTTGATGCTACAAAAGAAAGTTTTCCAAGTAAATGTATGACTGTATAGGTCCTTCCTGCCCTCTCTTTCCTTTTAACACAAGAGTTTCCATGTTCCCTGCAACCACAGTGCCTTCTCCAAAGAGCCTGTGTCCCCCTGAGCATCTCTGGGTGTTCTGAGGAGGGTTGCCATACCAACCAGCACTCAGCTTTCTGCAGGCAATGGGAGGACGGTTGACATAGCAACCAGGCAAAGCAATGTCTCCCCAGCTTTTCGGGGACAGGTGGTGATCCCAGCAATAGAAGTGAAGCCTCTCAACAGGAGCAATAGGAGCAGCCAGGCACACTCAGCTGGTAATGTCCCATAGCACCTCCCTGCCATTGCCATGGGAGATTACTCTTCAAAAGATGGGTATTCTCTTTCTTTCTGTGTTTCTCTGCCAACAAGAAACTGACAGATGCTTTCTTGTGCTTGGGGTGTTCTCTCATTTGAACATCAGAGGAAACCAGCAGACAAAGAAGCAACTGCTTGGACTGAGCTTTGGTAGGCAAACGGGGAGAGAAAGAGCAAATATTCCTGCAAATATTTCAGTTCAGGGACAGAAGTGGAAACTGTAAGATGTCAGTTGGGGCTACTTAATCCCCGACAGCTAGAGAAGGAAGGAAAATACTTAAATATTCCTTCTCTGATTCAGAGTATCACAGGTATTACAATGCCACAGGCTTCTCAGTAATCAGGAACATCTATTCACAAAGGACTGATCAAAGAAAAACTACCATATAGCTTTACACATCAAGGGTATCATACTCTCTGATCTGGTGGCAGAGAGGTAACTAAAAGAAGTATGGTCTTTCACTACACCCCTGAAGATCTGTCCAAATTGCAAGCAAAATCCACTTGATGATGGACAGATAGAACATAAAATGTAGCATCTGATAAAGTCCTCTTAAAAAAGAGGCATAGAAAGAGCAATGTCAAATGTTTAGATGCTATACTTGAAATCTCTAAAAGAGATAAGGCCAAACACCAAATATCCTTAAAAAAAAGAAAAAACACCAAAAAAAAAAAAAAAGCCCCGAAAACCAAAAAACCAAACCAAGCAAACAAACAAACAAAAAAAAACCCCAAACAAAACCCAACCCAACAATACTACAAAAGGACCCCCAAAAAACTTACAAGAAAAATAACCCTAGGCTCAGTGAGGGACTGAACTTGCTTAACACAGCACAAATTTGTTTATTTTAGAGCTGACAGAACCTCCAGAAAACAGGTACATTTAATAGCACTAATTGAAATCCTGTTAGCAACCTACAGGGAAGAAAAAAAATCAACCTTTATCAGCTGTCAGCTGGTTGCCACAATTGAGACAGCTGACCTTAGAGAGATGGGAACTGATAACTAATGGACTGTGCCTCCTACACAGCAGAAGGATGTGCCACCAGTGAGTTGAAACAAAAATCTTAAGAGCTATGTGATTATTTTTTTTCAGTTATGGAATATGAATGAAGCTAAAAATATGGCATCTATCAGGTGCCCATTATAGAGAATGAAGGTCTTCTCACACTTCTGCATTTTTCTTTCCAAAAATATATCAGCTTATAGCTCTCTCTGGCATTAATTGAATTATCAGTAAAAATCTGGAAGGAAAAGGAAAACTCAAAGAAAGTCTTATAAGTTAGTATTATTTGTAACGGTTTTCAGGTTTTCCTATTTTGTAAAACATTGCATGCATAATTCTTTTTGTGTCTACAAGGTGTTCAGGACAACAGAGGTGGGGATAGTTAGGAGCCTCCACAGCTGGGTGTACACAGATGGGTTTTAAATATGGTGAACATGAAAACCATACAAAACAATTTTCACTAAATATGAAAAGTGTATTCTTTTTGTCACCATAGGATTGTAAAAAGACCTTTCTAAGAGCACTCCAGAGCTCGTATGATATTTTTATAATCTCTCTCGAACTAACAAATAAAACTATATTTAGGAACAGAGAGCTAAGGAAAACATGTGCTTGAATGAAAAAGGATATCCATATCTGTTCACATCCACAGTTTTTGGTTAAAAAAAGGAATATAAAACTGGGGAGAACTTTGAAAATTTTCTCACCTCCAAACCTGTTCCTTTTCTAATTCTGTGAGCCAGCCAATCTAACTGGCGCTGGAGCAACAAGGCTGATACCCAAATTTCTACTTGCTGGCTGTGATTATCTAAACCTCCAGATACTCTTAGAGAAAATCTCATTCAAGACAGACACCATGAAAAAAATGCCCTCTGAGAAAGAAAGTGAGAACACATTGGCCATCAAATGCTTTTAAAACGCATAACTTGAAGCACAATCCATATAATGGATGCCTCCTCCTTGGAAGTGTTCAAGGCTGGGTTAGATGGGGCCTTGAGTAACCTGGTCTAGTGGGAGGTGTCCCTGCCCACCCACGGGGGTTGGGTTTAGATAATCTTTAGGGTCCCTTCCAAACCAAACCATTCTATGATTCTATGATAATTTTCAACATCACTGCACATGTAATTTGAGTGTACCAGTCCTGGAAGGTACTGACAGAGCTTGCTGGCCCTGCCAGATGCTGGGGCTCCCCAAACCTTGCCCATCACCACATGTCAACCCCCACAGGGCCATCAGCCCCTGCCCCAGTGATGCAGAAGCAGGGATGGTCTCCAGCTCCCCCCAAGCTCTGCTCAGCCATGGGCTCTGCTGAGCCAAGCCCACCCACAGGCCCATGGCCCTGCTTTGGCCCATCTCCGGGGGGGATCCCAATGCCTGGGACTAGGGATGACCCTCTGCCTCCTGCCTCCTGGATGAGGGTGGGACAAGGGGGGCTGCCAGGCCCTGCCCTGAGCCACCCTATGGAGCACCCATCACTATAGGCAGGGTGTCCACGGGAATTGTGGTTCTTTATATGCACACAGGTAGCTCACAGGGACCGGGAAACAATGTGTTAATTTTCTGAGTTAAAAAAAAATTAAACTGGAAAACAAACTGGAAAATAAACTGGAAACTGAGTAAAGAAATAAACTGGAAAAGATTTCTCTGCAATGGCCAGGTCAGAAAGGTGATGAGTGAACTGCCCTGGGCAGCCTATTCCTTTCCCTTCAGACATGTTTTACTTACACTTCCCTCACTCTGTCCCTTACTTATCATTAACGCAAATTTACATCCAGCAGCAACAAGGGATGCATGGTAAGTCAAAAGGAAAACATTGCATTTACTAAGGGTAGGATAAACTCATTTCATGGCATGGCTCTGCTCATCAAATTTAGTAAAGCACAAAATTTAAAAATGGACAAAGAAACCCATAAACTGCATCAAAGAGGAGGTGTTACAAGCATACGTTTCATTCAGCCCCCACACAAACCTCTTGCTGTACAGAGATCTCTGAAAGAAGTGGAAAAGTGTGTGTCCTCTGACAGTACTCTTTAAAAAAATCAGTCTGAGTGAAAGGGAAATGTCTTGCTGAGGGAGCATCTCCCCTCCCTTACATCGTTGGAACACCCTGCAAAGATCTGCTAATAGCTTCTGGAACTGGGGAATGAAAATGTGTCATTGCATAAAGACACATGAGGAGGGTTTCAAACTGCAATGCTGCTCCTGAAGCTGCAAAAAAGGACAGTGTAATTAACTTGAATGAAACACCTTTATACACCATCTTCAAAGTTTCCAGTTTCAGTAGCCAGATTTTTTAAAGCTGAGCTCACTGATGACAGCAGGCACTCCAAGGGGTTTTATCTACTTAGAGAAAAACTGATCCTGTAATGGGTAATGTGTTGGTTACTTTCCCCCTTGTGTGATCCTTGTGTCACCAGGAGTTCAACAAAGCCAAGCAGAAAAAATGTTTTCACCAAATTTCCAAGGAGAACCACCTAATATTTGGTTTATATACCTACTTTACACAGTGTTTTTTCTCTTGCTAGACAATTACTCTTCTGTATGTAATGCTTCTCCTGCAGCAAAATTACTCATATAAATCTGTGCTAGAGGACACACTGATTTCAAAGGTGCTCCTCAAACTCAGAAGATACAAACCAGTTATTGAAAGAACTGTAGTTTTAACCACCACAGGTACAGCCTATAACCACTGCTTAATTACTTACCTAGTTCATCTACTATTGTCAAATGCATCAGAAGCAGCAAAGTGCATTTAAGAGGCAAGAAATAATTTTCCCCATGTGGCCTTTGGGTTGCCAAAATATGTCTGAATAAAGAAGCATTGGCAATGTATTTTATTTACCATTGCTTTCAGCTAGCCATTAGTATTGTGCAGAGCACCTCAACTATGATAATTAGATGGCCTCCGCAAAAACAAAAAATATATATCCTTGATCATTCACCTCTGCTCTTGCTCCAGCAGTACTTTTTCATGCTTTCGGGAGACTCAGTCCTTCAGAAAACAGCGCAGGGATGAAAGATGTAGATTCATCAGGAGCTGAACAGATTTTGTACAATGTCTGTACAGCAAAATAGGATTAAGGTAAAATTGCTGAAACTAAAAATGAGGAATATTACCAGAGAAGGGAACTGAATTAAAGATTACAGGAAAGCCAACAGGTACAGAAGCAAATATGGCTTGGGGGCAGAATCATAGAGCAGTGAAATTACAAATAGAGAAAAAGGTAATACAGAATCTAGAAAACCTCCCTTAGGAAATGCCCAGAGAGGTTGTGGAGTCTCATTCTGTGAAGAAACTCAAAACTCACCTGGACGTGTTCCTGTGTGACCTATGCTACGTGATCCTGCTCTGGCAGGTGGGTTGGACTTGATGATCTTTTGAGGTCCCTTCTAATCCTTAACATTTTGTGATTCTGTTATTCTATGAAACAAGTTAGGCTCATTCTGCACCCAAAAATACCATTTAAAGATAGCACAGAAGGATAATCAAACAAATCAAATGCATATATGTGCCACTATTCAGATGCTACAAGTTTTTAAAAAAGATGAAGGAACCTACCTACTTTTAAATGAGAGTATTAACCTAATAGGAGCATTACAGACTAAAAGGAAGTGGAAACCTGTAACATAAACCCAACTACCTAGTAAAGAAAAAGAAGGATGTAGTGAATGTTGAAGAAAGCTTTGTATGAGACAGTTAATGGTACTGAATGTTACACGTTATCTCCATGAATAAATACACCAGGCCTACATAAGTATTAGAAATAAATTGTCACTGCCTAATCAGGATGACAATGGTGTCAGTGAGGTGCCAAAAGAGATTTAGGAGACAGCAAAAAAACAAGTTAGTAATCAGAAACTTCATTCTCCCCCTCATATTCTGGGTAAATGTCAGGTTGGGGTGTGATGAAGAGACTACAGATGACTGATTCATGGAGGAGCTTCTGGTGAAAGCTGAAACAAAGCAAGACAATCTTGACTTGGTTCTGATTAATGTGCAAATTGTGGGTCAAAATGCTGTGACAGAACAACTGCTCCATAACCCTGCTGGAACAGGGGAATAATCTTTTAAACTCAAGAAAAAACTAAAATGACATAAAAATAGTATTTAGTTTTAAAAAGTAAGTTGTATGAAAATTAGACAGCTCATTTCCAAGCTGGAGAAAGGACTGTTTATAGTCATCGTAATATGTACTGTGTATCAAAAATAGCTGTTGAGTAACAAACAAACAAACACCAGAATGTTTAAAATGTTGAGTAAATAATTTATTAGAACTAAAAAGATGCATTTCAAAAATAAGAAGTCACATCCAAATAAGAAAAAAGAGACAAGAAGATAAACACAGAAAAGCAAGCCAAAAACACATAAGCAATAATTTACTAAAGACATAAACACTTATCATAAATCATAAAATATTCTCAAAGGAAGCCTCATAGAACAAGCAAGCAGTTCTTGAGAGTGATTAATCACACAGTCATAGCATGGGTTGGTTTGGAGGGGGCCTTAAAGATCATCTAGTTCCAACACCCATGCCACGGGCAAAGATACATCCTACTAGAGGTGTAATGACCAGGTAAAAGACAAGGAAAAACAGTAGGGCCTAGAAATCAGTTTTCACAACAGCAGGAGGTGACTTGCAGACCTGAACTCGATCTGTGCAGGACCCCATTCTAGTCATTGTCCTCATAGATGGCACAGAAAGAGGGTGAATATTAAGGTGCTTATATTTGCTACAGCATTTCTTAGAATAGTAAAACTGAAAGATGTGAGTGTGAGGACGTGCAGAAGGATAGTGGAAGGATATAATAGATAAAATTCAATACAGATGCAAAGAAAGGCACAGGGGAAAAAACAGGCCTAACTACGGACATAGATGTTGGTTCTGAGCTAACTGTGACCACCAGGAAAAATGTGATATTAATCAGCAGGTTTTTTAAGAGATTAATCCAATATCCTGTGATGTCTAGATAAGCAAACAGAATATTATGTCTGTTTGGAAAAGAAATTGAAAAAAGGAAAAATTCTGCTGTATCGTTTTAGTTTACTTATATTTTGAATACTGCATACAGTTCTGGTCCCTGTTCCCCAGAGGACAGAGAACAACAAATTACCAGGAACTGCAGGAAGGGGAATGGAAGCCACAGAATGACTCCCATATTAAGACAGACTAAACATGCAAGGAGTTTTCTTCCTAGAAATGAAGTAGCTAAGTAGTATATTTCAGGTATTGATAATGCTGTGGAGGAAGCCAACAGCTACTCATGTCCCCTCAACTGTAAGAACATAAAAAAATAAATAACCAGATGTGGGGTTCAAAACAAATTGAAGAATATTTTCTTTTCATGCATATGTGTACAGATGCGCATGTTTAAATTGGGCAATTCTTACCCACTGCTCAACACCAGAAACATGCAGAGGTCCCAGGAAGGTCCTGAGCAATTTCAATTTGACGTTGGCAGAATATCGAAGAATTATCACAATGTGGTCTCACCCCTACTTTTGTGCTCTTCTTGAACATTCACCATTACCCACAGCTGGAAACAGGATACTGAGAAACATGGATTGCTGGTCCCACTTCATAACATCATTCTCAGGTCCTTATCTTCTTGGAGTACACTAGTAAGTCAATTAGGAGTCTGCTGTATTGTTCATGAGCTGTTGCACTTTTCCTGTGGTGTTAATAAGAACTGCTGTTGGGGCTGATAACTTATCATTCCAGGGGGAAAGGAAGTAGAAGTTGTGACCTGGAACACTTACACAATTCTTTTTTGATTCAGCTGCATATGAAGTGAATTTTGTCCATGAGATTTCTGCAAATAGCATAAATATGCCAATGTAGAATATTTAACTGCCTGTCAAAGTTCAGAAATTATGATAGAATTGCTTCTTTAATGATGTTGAGTGATAGTTATGTTCAATTTAATTTGTCTAACATCTGGTCCTGGGAAATGTAAGCATATGCATCTAATTATTACCCTTCCATACTTGTATATGCACAGCATGAATAAGAACATGAAAAAAATTAGATTTTTGTGAAGTAGAGGTAAAATGCTTTTGAAGTAAATGACATGGCTATGAATCAGATAACTAAAATATCTATTTCATAGCTAGGAAGTTTGCAAATAAACACCAAGAGATATGTTATTCCAAATGAAAATATTGTTTGAAGATGATGGATGTATTTAGTCTACGTGAAATTTAAATTAACTTTGGAGCTTGAAGTCAGAACTGTGTTCTTTCCAATTTCTGTCGACTGATAGTGGTAATACTCTTGACCTTATTTTCCAGCTGTAACACCATTCACATTTTATTTCAGTGGTTTTTGCATGTTGAAATATTTCTGAATTGAAACCCCAATTAAATTGGTGTATTCACCCTTTTAAATGCAACACAACAACTACTTACATTTCTGGTCTGTGTCGGGAGACAGAAGTTTAAGTACACATCCCCACAGTTCTCACCTCAATTACATCTTTTTCCTCAAACTGTGACCTCCAGTCCCAGAGTCCCTCACACAGCCTCTCCACCTTTCTCTTTAGCCCTGGATTCTGGGTCCATTGTTGACAGTGCAGCTCTGGGACTTGTTGCTAAATTGTACTATAATAAATAAATAAACAAATAAATAAAGGCAAATAGTTTTTGTTTTTTTTTTTTTTTTTTTTTTGCAGCTGCCACATGAGCCTGCAGGCAGGCAATGCCACTCGCCTGGTCTTGTTACTGTGCAAAGGAGTAGCTGCCAGCTTTCCATCCCTATTTCTGACAGACCACTGCCTGCCCTGGCTCTGGCAAGGCTTCAGCTCCTTACAGCAGCACACTAGCAAGTCTCTGGAAAATTTGGTGCAACTGGTTTCTAGCACGATTTGACCAGGAAAAGCTGAAGCCTGACAGCTGTTTTCAAGGGCAAAATAATCACAGACAAATCAAGAAGCTGCACTATTCACACCAAATGCAAAGTTGGTTAGATTGGCACCTTTCATACACACAGCAGAATAGGCCAGTAGAGAAGGAAACATTTGAATTTAAAATTCTTATTTAATCCACAGATAAATTCTATTAGCAGTTTAAATTTTAAGAACAGAATTTTCACTGTTAAATGATCTGATTTTATTTACAGTATGTAGACAAAATGGCTCTGCTCATAACAAAGTATCAAATTTTCTACCCAGAACAAAACTTGTAAATATCTGAAATTGTGCTAGATGAGAATGATGCACCTAAAACCATATCACCTGCCAATATATATCTGTGGATAAGCTAAAAAAAAATTCATCTAGCTCTGTGTGCTATAGTTAATTTTGATTCTGTTCCTATTTATGCAAATAGATACTTTTTCTACACAGTTAGCTAGCTTCTGGGAAAGCTATAAGAAGTTTGTATCTTTTTCTAATTAGACTTTCAATTATCAGCTACTAGCAAAAATAGAATCACCATATAATTAATTATGTAAAAGAACAACACAAAGCAGACTGCATCTCAAACTCAGAAATTAAAAGTACAAGTGTTTTCTACTTCAGTGTATAACCTAATTTTACACTGTCACGTTCACCTTTGTCTTGATCATCCCACAAAGAATTCATTCTTTGAATGAATGAATTGGTAATGGATGCAAGTTGGACCGTAGGAGGGTCTGTGTAAACATAAGAAAAAGCTTTCTCACTGTGAGACAGACTGGTACAGGCTGCCCAGTGAGGCTGTGGAGTCTCCTTCTCTGGAGACATTCAAAACCCATTTGGATGTGTTCCTGATGATCTCTCAAGATCCCTTCCAATCCCCAACACTCTGCGATTTCTGTGAAATCCAGGAGCTCCCCTTCAGAGTAGAAGCTGCTGGATGCTGAGCACATCAAAATATTTGATGCTAAACTGGGAATAAAGGTCTTAGAAATATGGTCATAATGATGGAAATGCATGTATTTGAAAAACATGGTTGACTGGTTATTTTTTTACAACTGTAACAAATGCATTTACACTAATAAAAGAATTTTCTTTCTTTGAATTCAAACCCTGTTCCTCAGTGGAGTGATTTATTTTATGCTTAGAAAGGCCTTTGCTAGAATTACTGATGTACATGCTGTTATTAGAATAACATGACATAATAGAAATATTCTAAATGGATTCATAAAGTGGGTCTCTGATAATGCAGTAAATAAATATAAAAAATTTAATTTGCCTTTCACAACAGATACACAATTATATATGCATTTGTTTGTGTAGGCATGCAGACTTAAATTTTGGTTCTGTGCAAGTGTACAGGACAGAAACATTCAGTATCTTCATGAGATACTAACTCATATATCTAGTAACACAGCTATCCTATCTGTGTTTTAAAATGCTACTGGTTTATGGTTACTGCTGCCATTTCAAAAAAGTAATTTGCTGTCCATTCACAAGCCATCAAATATATGAAGAGTCACTCCTTGCAGCTATTGTTCCAAAGCCTATACCTGAGGCTATGAATTCTCGAAGACCAATTTAATTAAAAAAAATTTTAAAAATATCAGTATGTAATCTTGCTTTTGTGGAGTACAAGAATTTATTTTACATACTTTGCATTTTCAGGACTGGCTGTCCTTCCTTTGCAGCAATACTCTTCAAACAGCTCCAAAATGTAATGTCATTTATTGTCCAATAATGACAAATTATATTGTATTGACTACAGGAAAATTGTATATAAATGCAGGACATGAGCTTCTCCTTCTCATAAGGCTAGAATTTCTTTGACTCTCATATGTTCAGGACACATTCCGGTTACTCTACTTAGTTAAAGTTTCCTTCCAGTCAAAGATGCTTGAGACTGGGGAATAAAGAAGTGGAAAATCATGTGCCTAGGGAGTAAAACCAACAGCATTAGCTGATCAGCTGCAGGAGGGCAGAAGATGAAGTTGGGTATTTTGTGTAGTTGCAAGAACACCATGAGTTATCAGTGAAATGCATATGTAAAAGGTGTTAGTGTAATCCTACCTGCACCACACGTTGAAGTCGCAGTATCACGGCACAAGATATTGCTTAAAAATCCGTCTAAAATACACTGTAACATTCTGGACAGCTTTTCTCAAAAAATTAAACAGGAAAAGAAGTAGAGGAGGGCTGATTAAAATCCCAGGGGAGAGAGAATTTGTCTCATTCAGCTCACGACATACACTGACTACTCCAAAACTGTAATAGGCAACAGAGGGAATGTTTTCACTTTCACCTTGGCAGAATACACAGTCAGGACACATCTGCATAGTTTATCTTGGTCCTAGGGAAGGAAACACTTCGTGTTCAGATCTAATCTAAGACATTTAACAACTGATTACTTCAGGAAACACACAGACACACTTCTTCATCATTTCACATTAACCTTTCACAGAAATTCCAGAAAAAACTCCAGTTTAGGTAAAAAAATAAGGAGCAGGTCTTTTTTTAAAAAAAACAAGAAAAAGGTGCCTAGAAGCTTCACTTAATAGTGATCTGATTCGTTAGTTGTTGTCATTGATTGTCACTAATGAAAGATTCAAAGAGTTTATTTTAGGCTATTTATAGTGTTAAAAACAGAAAATCTGAACTAAATATAATTCTGTGAGACTTGCCTGAGTATGCTCAGGGATAAAGACACAAAGCTACTGACATATTTCAGTCCTGTTCAAGTGTGTACTTCACACTGCACAGACCTCAAGAGAATGTGAAACCATATGCATGGGGTCTAATGATATTAAAAAGATGACAAACTTCTGTAGTGTGTGGAGATGCCTCATGCCATCTGCTGATGGGCTGCCTCACGAAAAAAATATGTAAAGGCCCAAGAGTATTGGAAAGGGAGACAAGAGGCAGCTTTGAGAGGGTAGTTTGAGAGGTGTGACAAGTCTGTGATCTGGACTCTGGAGTTTGGTAGGGGCAGAGTGATGCCATTGTGTTTAGGATCCAAGGGTGAAAGAGGGGAGAGCTCATGAGATGGGCTACTGAAGAAAGAAGACACAAAGAAGAGGTAAGGCTCTGCTTTGGCACAGCAACACTTGGCAAAACCAGGGTGTAAGTTATAGCCCAGTTTAAGCAGTTGATGCTTTCAGACTGTTTCTACATCATTCTGTTAGCATTATCACAGATTTATTTATAATATGCTTGCGCTTGCAGTCAAGGCTTATGTACAATTTTTACTGAATTAAAGCACTAAAAGGAGAAGATACTGATGAAAACCTGTAAAAACAATGATAGTGTGCAGTTTACATGTAACTATGATTAATATTATACTTAGGATGAAATCATAGTCATAGCTTTCACGCACCAGACCCAGCTCAGACAGTTTACAAATAATGGGCCAGATACAACTAAGGTGATGCTATTGGAACTCTACAAGTTTTGATGGTGGTGTAATTTTGTAAAGGAGATGTATGCTTCTCCCAGTAACATATAAAATAATGATATATGTAGAATGCTACGATGCAAGGCTGAATACAACCCAGAATCAGATGTGTATTTCCCTTCTTTCAGGCAACTTCTTCTGTTGGTTTTTAACTCCCAGGTATTTCTTTGTCCTAAAAACTTAGTTTGTCCTCAGGTACATTCTTCTTTTGTTGATCTTTTTAGTGTTCTTCCTACAATCATTAAATGGTCTATGCCACTGGAGCTTTATCCTCTTTGTCATATTTTTGTTTCTGAGTAAATCTGATTTGGTCTGTGCTTTTAAATGCACTCCTCCTTCCACAGAAATCATATTTCTTCCTGTAAATGTGTTCCCTCATACTTGTTTCTGCCACTATGCACATCTTAGATTAAATTTCTTTTTACAATATTATCAGACCTGAGCAATAAATTCCTCCTTATTTCTCTGCTGTGTATTTAGTCTGGAATCATACGGATGTAACAGTGCAGAAACCGAAATAGAACATTTTAAGGTGCAGGAATTAATCTTTTTCTACAATCTGGGACTTGTATTTATGTGAATATGTTTTTTAATAAGTATATCTCTTCCTTATAGAAGTGCTGTGAATAACAAGCAGTCATGCAATTCTGCAGGACTAGTTTTGGGAATTTTGCTGGCTGCTGTGTGTTGACTCTTGCCATACTTCTGTGCATCAGCTGTATTAAATCACTGTTAGATGCAACCAGTTTAAACACTATTGATCCAAATCCCTCCAAACCCTATGGCTAGTAAATTTACCTCCCTGCCTTGAAGAAAATACAGATCACCAAAGCAACCTAGGAAACTAAAGACTTTATCAATATGCTCAGGTTTTACATATGATCTGAGCCATTCAGGCTCAAATTCACCAGGCCCATAAATTCAACAGACCAAAGGAAGAGGAAAGCTGAAAGACTTCCAAAGTTCAGCCATAAACATTCTGCATTTTATTCTAGGATTTACATGCAGACTAATAATCCCCTTTTTCCTGGTAGCTTCCACGTGCTGATACTGCTGTGTGTTTCCATGTTGCATTACAGAACCAAAGAAAGATATTCACAACTAACTCAGGTATAACTATCTGGTTATTTACACATAAAGCATTGAGGAAATGGCACTCAGTCATTTGGAGACTTCTGTTTGAATTATACAGATTTCAAAACAGTACCTCAAAAGGACATCAGGATAACTGTTGAGAGTAATTTAATATTCATTAGCAAGAAGTGAATCACAATAGATTGCAAACAGACCAATCTGATGTTTGTTTGTTTCCCTCATTAACAACTCATTAATAACACATATAACAGACTTCCCAGGATGCTCAAACTTCCTAAGTGTCTTCCAAACTCTTTTCTGTCCCAGAAGCAAACTGGAAAAATCAGGAAACCATACCATTTCAGCCCTTTAGTTTAAACACTTGTAACCAGATCCTCCAACCATAATGATAAAAAACCATGACTTCTGTGTAGCTATCACTCCAGCTTCACAGAAAACATTGAGTTTTACCCTTTTACACAGAATGATACCCATATATAACAGAGTCTGACACAAAAAACCCCATCCATTTATCTGTCATACAGATTTACGGAAGCTAGAGGGAAAAAATGTCAAACACTAATGCAGTATCCTTAAGAACCCTGCAAATATATCAATCAAATGGAGAGTCACTACTTGCACAGGTATGGTTTTACTGGAGAACCCACACTTCCAATGAAAGAATGGAAACAGCCAAAATACTAGGAGGACAGCAGCTTAGGCATTTCTTCAGCAAGAAAAGGTATCTATCATACCAATGTCTAGGGACAATTTGAAAATACAGATGGTGAACATTTCATTTCTTTATAAAGATATACATGAAAGGAAGAAAGGACCAGAGTAAAAAAGTACTATCAATGAGGAGACCTCTGCTTGTGTAGCCTTGGGAGAAAACCAAGGCACAGGGAAGGAGTTTGAGTGGTGTGCTTGGGCAGTGAACAAATTATTTCTGAACACAAGGGAACTCTTGTTTGTAATTTATAGAATTACAGAATCATAGAATGTCAGGTTGGAAGGGACCTCGAGAATCATCTGGTCCAGCCCTTCTAATATTACTGTTTATATGGTATGTCACAGCGCCCTGTAGATCTGTGGGGACATCTCATACAAGGGGACTAGAAAAGCAGTACTTAGCATAGACTCTTCATAGTGTGCATTTCCTTCATAAAATTGACTGGACCGAACAACACCAAACTCATTTATTTCCCATTATCATCAAAAAGGTAAAAGAACCCTATATGTTATCAAGTTGCATGAACCTCAGCACAGTAATACCCACACATGCTGTTAAAATGTTAATGATTAATTAGCTAATATTCATAAAAAAAACATTTCATCATTTATTATTTACAAAATACTAAATTCTGTCTGGAAGTGATCTTATGCTTGAAATATGTTTTATTAAAATGTTTATTTTCCACTTCAACTTTTGATGATGAATGCACTGTTGAAGTAAAAGTAATTGACACCCTGTGGATGTGACACAAAGAAAGATAGTGTTGCTCTACCCCTATGATATTTAAAAAAGGGTAAACAATTGAGTTCCCAATTGCTTGTGTATTGACCTCAAGGCTGAATCAGCTCATTCTTAGATCTTCTAATTGAGAAAAACACCAGATCATAAAGAACTATAGAATGTGTGGTTAAAATCCAAGATTTGAGGTCTTGCTCACACAAGATTTTATGTATTATTATTGTTAGAAATTAAATTATTTTTTAAAGAAATTGACTGTTAGAAATAACCAGCCTCTTCAGCTAAATGCAATTGCTGGGGTAGCAGGTGAAAACACCTCCTTCTTTCAGAATCAGTGACTGCCATTTCAGGCTAAAAAATAGAAAGCAGTAAAATGTCAGCTGACACAATGAATAGCTGTATAAAAGTAATGATAGAACTTGGCTAAAGCTAGGGAGGTGTATGTGATAGCTGAGGGCAGTAGAGCTGTCAGCCTGTTATGCAGATTTTATTGTATTTCTGGTAAAAAAATAGTAACGCGGTTTATATTGTGGGTTACGGATACAATATTTTTGCATTTGTTAGTGCTCACTTTCCTATCAACACTTTTACTTTGTCACCAACATAAATCTGCAGTATTAGCAGCAGTGGAATAAAGGTATGCAACAGGATACAATGACTATTAACTGGCATCTGTTTGTCCCCTTGTTCAGTTAATTCAGCTCAATGAAAACATTAAAGAAAACTTGATTAAAGAGTAACCTTATTTAGGAAAAGAAAATAATTACATTAATCAAACTAGAACATCTGCCAGATTTCCATTATCAGTGAAATTTCAGTGAAGAAGCAAACCCAAAACTTCATAGGCAGCCACTCTGATGCTTCTGAGGATATTTGACATACACAAGTGCACATTAGTTGCACCAACATAAATGTAAGATGAACACATTTTTTTTTTGCATCTGTCCTCTTTCATTAGCTTTGGACTATTATGGGATCTCTGCCTACCAATATAATCTGGCTGGCATTAAATCAAAGAGTGTGCTCCTGCCAAGAAATTTTCTCTATGACAGAAATGCTTCATATCTTTTCCTTCTGTGTTCCCACACCTATTTGCATCCACCTTTGATAGCCTGTGGACTCTTGGGACTTAGAAAAGACTCAAGGAGTTTGCAGAAAATAAATTATTTTAGCTGCAAAAAACTATTTCAAAACATATAAATTGCCTTAGAAAATATTTTAATATTCACACTATTCTCTTCAGTTGGTTTGCTGATGTTGCTCTCATTGGCAATATTTAAAGCTCAGAACTTACCAGAAAAGAGGACAAGGATAAAGAGAGTACCCAAATGTCAAATATTTTTGGTAAATTTGGGTCACCAATAAACATCATGGTGAAATCAGATACACTTTTACACTTGTACATGTCTGGGACAACAGACATGAATAGTGAGACTACTAGTAAATTATGCAAAAAATTTACTGCTGGTGCCAGTAAAAGCTTTCCCTTTGACTTTCATAAAACAAATCACAACATATTTAGTCAGGATGGAAAATCAGTGGCAGTGTTAAGTTGGAAATTTTATTACCTTTTTGTTTGTTAAGGAAGACACAGCACAACAAATTACAAATTGCCTCTTTACAAAACAATTCTATTCCACAATATAGTGTCTTTCATTGTGTTACTTATAGCTCATTTAGTGCTCAAGGTTTTATTTTTTCAGAGCACTCAGAGTCTGGCACCCGAACACCAGCTTGTGACCTTGCAATTTCAGTAACCCACATCTCATCTTTCAAGAAAAAGAACATTTTCTCTCCACTGGATACTTGACACAAGATGACTCATGAACTGAATGCTTGGCAAATTTAGGCAACCAGATTAAAACACTATTTTCTGTATCTTCTAGTAGCTTGCTGGCTACTTAATAATAATTCAGATTTTCCCACTCTAAACCATTACTTCTTTTTCCTTTACTCTTGACTTTTCCCTCTCCCTTCTCTTCCTCCCTTGTCTTTCCCTGCCCCCATCCCTCCTCTTTCCTTAATCTACCTCTCCCCTAACACTCTTTTTCTTGTTAAAAATAACAGAGTTCATTATTTGAGCAATCATGAAGTGAAGCCAATGAAAAGGAATTCAAGTTGATGTTGGACTACAGTAAGAATAGTATCCCATGAGAGGCTCATGCAGGATATTCTTGCTGTATTTTAGGGCTAGTGTATCGCATTCGCAATTCTCCAGCCTTGGATCTCTCCCAAGCATAGACACAAAATGAGTTATAAGCACAAGGATGTGATCATTGAAAAACCTTCACAGTCAACAATGCCAAATATTTCTGGACACAAAAAAGGCAAAAGCTTATAAGGAAAGACATACTACATGCTATAATACACATCTGAAATGAAACATTTGTGGTATTTTGTTGTGTGGACAATGATTCTTAAAATAAATAATAATAAAAAAGGCTATATGAAGATCACATTTGCTTTTTCATGAATGACATGGAAAAGAAAAAGAAAACATCTTTTACTTCTTCAGAGAACAGAAGTCCTTAGGCCCAGGCTCATCCAGATGAATTTTAAGCACTTACATGAGTGAGATGCGTAATTGCTCCAGGCCAGGAAGAAAGAACCTGCTCTAGAGAGGCATTTAGATCTTAGGCAAACTGAAGACTCTGGAAGTGCCACTTCTCTTTCTATTGGCTCCATATGCAGCTTAGGTCAAATGTGCTCACATAATTTAGGCACCTTATATGAACCCAAATTCAGTTTTCACAGGGAAGTTACTCAATTTGGATTAACTAGGGTTGAAACAAAGCTACCTTTGAATTAAATACCTCAGAAACTGAATCAAATGTCTATTGAAAATGCACTTTTAGTCTTCCTATTCTAATTTCCAACACAGAATTGCAAGCAACTCTTGTCCATTTCATCCCCTTATCATATTTCTAGAGCTGAGGCGTTGATTTTTGTTTATAATAGGTTTAGAAAAATCTTTATATTTAATTTCCCTGCTGCTTCCAAATGTTCTGTAAACAGGAAGGATTGCCCATTGTCTACTTACAGCTCAAGATAGTAAACAGATAACTAACCTCTTCTAGTACACCATATGTCTCTATAAACATTTCACAATACCCTTGCTTGTAGGAATAAAGCAAGAAATAACACTCTTCTTTCAGCTAGAATTGGTTCTGCCAGTTTGACTTTCCAGATAGACTCAGAGAGTACTAGACAAGCATAGGTGCCTTTCTGTCATGTTACAACTACAATAAATTCTCATCTCAGGGTGGCAAATAAATTGTCTGCACACATAATCATTTGCTTAATTTTGTTAGACTATCTAAACTTCTGATTTCATATTTATTAGAAACTCTTATTTATTTATTACAGGGGAAAAGAGAGTAAGTGATAAACAATGAGAAAATAATTAACATTATAAAACAATTTTTAATTCACAATCAGACCTTAAGCTCAACCCAGGTTTCTTTCATTCCCAGAGAAATTAACTCTCAGCATGGAGGACTTATTAACAATGAAGCCATGCAAGTATTTCCATACAAGAGGCATAACATGGGGGAAAAAATCCTGCCTGCCAAGCAGTCCATTACAGTAAGTGTAAATATATAGAGTTGAATGTATCTGTGACATAAAATTCATTATCCTGGAGCCTAGTGCTTTACTACACTCTGATGGCTCTGACAGATCTCAGTGTATCTAGGCCTGTGCTTCACAACCCCTTTCAGTAATGCCTTCTGATGGCCTGAAAGCAGATTCACATGTCCTTTTGGTAGCTGTGGACAAGATTCAGTTATGAAGATGCAAAAACCGACTCCTCTTGTATATCGAAGAATTCTGAACAAGACCACAGACAGCATACATGGCCATCGGATGATGCACTACCTGCTTGGAGCCCAGGTACCTTCAGCACCTAAAAGGACACTAGATACCTATAACTGAACAAGGGACTCCACCTCTGTGTGACACAAAATAACTACAGATTTAGAAAAAAAAAAAAAGAAAAAAGTGATGAGCCAAAGTTGCAGCAACTTTAGACTGAAATAGGAGATTGAGTCACAAGTAACAGACAAAAGCAGAGGCCTCATATTCTGATGTCAAGCAAATTTCATGTCTCCTGTGTAACTTCTCCCACTTTGTGTTCTATTTTGCTAACTTAGTCACAGAAGAAGCCCCTGCTGTTTCTCCATCATACTTTTTAAGTAAATGACTCAAAAGAGAAATGAGATAAAAGATGACAAAAAATACTTAACTCATTCAAGTCCTTTTCAGTCCGTCTGTGATGCTCATACTTCTTTTTTTTGCTCATATTTTTCCAGCCAGACATTCTCAAAATAAGTTACCACAATGGGAATTTCAACTCCCAAAGCTGTGAGCACCTCCAGATAAACAAATAATCTTTTGACAAAATACACATTGTTAGGGTAAATTCTTGCTTTCCTGAATGGCTCATTGCTAAAATCTTCAAAGAGGGCACAATTTTATCTTGAACAAGTAGACACATCAGTTCCTAGTATTTCTAGATGTATAGCAAATGACCAGCTAGGAATAGCATTCTTCAACAAGAATGAATCTTGTCAGGGCAGAATTACATGCCTGGCACGTATGCTTGTGCAACCATGGCCTTCTGGTTCCAGCCAGCCAGCTTTTTCCAAGTACAAAGTGGAATCAAAATGTAACTTAATTATACTGATATTACAGTTGCTACCTATTTTATGACCTAAAACAGACAGAAGGTGTAAGTTTAAATGTTCAGGTATATGTATATCTGAACAATACAGAAGTGTTTATACCCTATTCATCTCTTGTGTACAAAAGTAACCTTTGAAAACTCCAAAAGCAGAGCCAAAAAGAACAGCAGGAAAAGATTCAGTCATTCTCATTAGTTCTACATGGAATTAATTAAGCAAATTAATAGCAGACATGACTCTGTCAGCCATCACTCATTTTAAAGGGTCATTAAAACGATGTAAGAAATAATGGATGGATATCAGAAGAGCTGTATGATACAAGCTTAACTTTTAAACAGAATTGCAGAACTATGCTCTATGAAAACTGTTGTCCAACTAAGGAAATTTTACATGTTGCTGATTTTTTTTTCCAATTTTTTTCAGATCAAATATCTGTTGAATGAACTTTCAGGATTAGAAAAAAAGCAATATGATTTAGTTCTGGGATAAAGTGTGACCAAACCTATTGTCAACTATGTGCATCCTCATGAAGAAATTTGGTGAAGAGGAACAAAAAAGAAGCTTATCCTATGGGAGTGACATTTAGGAACTGGGAGAAGACATCTCAGCAATTTCTGAGTATGTTAGCTGGGGGAATTTGTCCCGGATAAATGTATTAGAAGGACACTTCTGTGCTAACAGAAGACAAGCAGGAAAGCAGCCCTCTACAGGCAAAGCTGCAGTACAGACCTTGCAAAAGATTCTGGCTTGCAATATGTTCTGCTTTGAGTTAACTTCTGATGGTGGCTACCAAGAGATGGAGAGAGGGAAACAGGCAAGACAGGAAGGAAGGCAGGAACTACAGTAAGATTCAGGCCATTGTAGCCCAGGAAATCTGAAGCTCCCTGTAAGATTATTCCAGTGGGTGATCTTAAAAGACAAAGTAATACAACTCTCCTGAATGTAGGCTGATTTGGGTGACAAGCTGAAAATGAAAACGCCTGGCTTGGTAATGTCTCACACTACAGCCACAAAATAGCTGCTGCTGTTCAACACTACCCACGCTTGACACAGGTAAGGGGAGCTTTCCCTGGAGAAAAAAATAAGGACTTAAAGCAAGCTGCTCCATATGAAAACAAACTGTGGATGAGTATGCACAGAATCTGTATGTCAGAGTACAAGGCAGTTCTGGAAGAGCACCCACGGGTAAGAAATACCTCTCGCTGACTGCTCTTGTGCTTCTGCCCCTTTCACAGGGTTCCCCAGCTGTCTGCAGGGCACAGAGCAGGCTGGCAGACAACTGCAGCCCAGGAACATTACTGTAAAACACGACAGTGCAAGGGTTGCATCAGGGCACCTATAGACAGGAATAGCAACTGGCAGGACTGAATCTGAATTATACCTTTGTTTTCAAACACAAAAAGTAAAAAAAAAATCCACCTACATACCAGTAGATGACATCAGAAGTTGGGATGCATTTTACCTCCCCAGGAAAATACGTTAACATCAGAGGGATTGCTGTACTGATGCCAGATGAGCTTTTTCAAGCATCTGTACATCAAACTGAAGGCTTTAGGCAAACCAGAGTCAAATACATCACAGTGTTCATCAGCCACTCTTAAACAGTAGCAGGGAAAATCAAACCAATATCTAACAAGCAGATATAAACAAATCTGGATGCAGTATTTCTATGTTTTAGGTAATAAGTGAGAAATGTATTGCTGCAATTTCTTCATGGTCAGATACCTCAGCAGGAAATAAGACAAAATTATTACAGCTAAGCAGGATGTCAAACAGTTTTGATAAAAGTGTGCAAAGTATGTGATCAGAAACAATCTGCTTTTAAGTAACAACATGGATTTGTTTACATAGGCATGATTTAGAGACATAATCAGAAAATCATTTGTAAATTTGTAAGTCAATATTTTTCTATGCTTGGATTTTCTATGCTAAATGGTTAAAGATTTTGCTTTTTATCCCAGCTTCCTCTTTCTTCAAAACTCAGAAGTTAATACAGTATCTCTTAATGCAGAAAAATGTATGAGAAAATGTAGGTCAGTTTTGCTGAGGGACAAACCCTCCCACCCCCCCCCCCCTCAAGTAACGTAATTAACCATCTTTATTAATATCCAGCAAGAGAACCAAGAAATATTGACACTTTGGAAGGATGGTACTTCAGAGCCCCATTTTGCCTTTTTCTATGGTCTATGTATAGGGCAGTTATTTCATGCTGAGGAAACTTCCCTTTGTATCACCTCCAAGCTAGGAGACCAGTGATTTTCAGCAGCAGGTGCTCTACTGCAGACAGAAGCTTCTTGCTGTTCCTCTCGTGCTCCATCATCCAGACACCCAGTGTGGCTGTCACAGAACTTCCATCCACATCGTCTTTCCCACCCAAATTCAGGTGGGAGTACAAAAGCCACACGGCGTTTGCTCTGCCTTTTTTTCTCTGTTCTGGTACCAAAACGTATGGGAGACTGCCCATTCCAGCATACAGACAAACAAGTTACACCTCTTGAATCTCCTGAGGGGATTAATCAAACCAACTATAAAGTGACCATAGAAAAGGAGGCTAATGAGACAATAGCTAACATCACCATCACAATTCAAATAGAAAGTTATGGAAGCAGAAAGCTAGACTTCTAACTACTCTCAGTACAAGAAAGAAGGAAAGCAAAATAGAGAGGTGTTACGTTTTTTAGTCAACAGGGTTTCTAGCAGGGATAATAGTCAGCTTTAGTTGTAGAGATTTTAATTCAGATGTCTCAGACAAGTGTCTCCACCAGGTGTATTCTGAAGGGTAACCTGAAATTACTTTAAGCCCCTCCTATTTTTAAGGCTGCTTGTTTTTCTACTAGGTTTAAAATACTCAGGGAGCCATTAGGAAGCAAATGTGACGTTAACTCTGTCAACAGATGGCTAGGACATTCACCTGCTCCAGTGAACACTGTATTGCTACACACCCAAGTGGAATATTGTCAACTGGTAGAGACTTGCAGAACCTCTCATGCAAGTAAGCCTTGCTCGTGGTAATGTCTTCCCAATGGTAAAGGAGTCAAATCCTACTTTAGCAAAAAAAGGAATTGATCCTCAGATGTCTATGCATAAAAGGGCCACTGAAGGCCTAGAAAGTAACATGAAACCTCTTCAATTTAATTATGCTGACTTAAATAGTTGTGATTTGTTTTTTCTTTGTAAACTTATCAGTGCCTTCTGAATCAATTTCAATTTACACACACGCACACAACAAAGAACTCTAATTTCAATATACTTAAAGAGGAAAAACATCACTGCTCCAAAATAGAAAACTAGAAAGAAAATTAGTCCATCAGGTTTACAAGTCAAAGGATATATCAGGAAAGACCATGATCTTCAGTGGCTTTTCTTTCAAATCTGATAAAAAAACAATGTTTATCATCTATTGGAAAACAGTCTGAAGAAGGGAAATGGCTGAAAAGCATATTGTGTGAAAAATTTAACTTGAAGGTTCTGTGAGTTTATCTATGTATTTCCACATGAGCTAATTCATGGTCTGCATTTGTTTCTCCCTCGTTATGAGGGAGAGAAGACAACATCTCCCCAGTCAAAGTGAGACCCTCCATGGAAAGGTAAGTAACAGGCCAGCTCTCCTGTGGGCTTCTACACTATTTTCTGTAATTCTGAAAAACTAAGTCCTCTCCATCTCTGAGTTGCTTCAGTAAAATAGAGTATTTCTGGAAATTGATATAGCATCTCCAAGGAAAAAGATGCATCAGTTTCATGCCAGCTGTGGAAATGCTACTTTACTGGGGTTTTTTCCAGCAACACAGTCTTAGTAAATCCCAAGCATGAGTCTTGAATAATTCTGCAGCTCATTCTCCCTTGTTTGTGGATTTAATAATAGTTGGATAAGCTACTGCCCAGATAATTTAAGGCACAGCATAAAAAAATTACCCCATTTACAAAATAATGTCATTTAATTTCATAGTGCAAACATAGACTGTTTATTTCATTTGTTTAAAATCGTATGCCAGACACTAACCTTCTCTCTAAAAACCATTAACTTACAACACAGAAAAGGTTCAAAGGTTGTACAGTTATGCTTAGTGCTGTCTGGTTGAAACTTTAATTTGCATGGAGGCCCACATGAATCTTTGGTGCATGTAATGTAAAACTGCTGTTGAAAGGATATACAGAACACAGTGAAAGGGGATGAGTGAGGCTTCATGTGTTAGCTGTTTGTATTTGGTACTCTGATGATGCTATGAAGTTGTTACAGCAATGGAGAGAAGAACTGAAATAATTCACAGGAAATAGTTGATCAGTTTTGTTGAACAAATCAAAATGGAGGAATGGGGAAGGGGCACTGTTTCATTGCAATAATGCTGTATAGGCTTGAATTTCTCCTTTTAGCTTGGGACTTCATTAGACTTTACAGCCTCCAAATGTAGACAAATATGTACATGCACCTTTAACCTAAATAAAATCCTAACTGCTCCAATAAAGCAGAGGTAAACAGCTGATAATACTATAGAAAACAGGCAGGCATCTTAACTTTTTCCTGTTTCCTGACAGCTCTGAAATTTCTTAACATTTCCTTTCCTGCTATTCATGCCTTTGCTTTCCTGACCAACAACAGCAGCTACCAGCAATGTAAGTGGTTTGAAAAGATTCGTGAGGTAAAGGAGTTGATCTGACTTATATTGAGCTTGGAAGCATGGAAACTATTGAACTGCAAACAAGAATGTCAGACTCTTCATCATTGCTTACTGCTATGCTTGTCTGCCTCCTCCTGACTTACCTTTCCTGGCTTCTGAAAAACTCACCAAAACCTAACCATCTGTAACAATTTTCTCTTTCTCACGAGGAATAATTAGTGTCTGGGAATTTCTAGCAAATGTTTTTCTTTTTATGACTTAATATAAAACACTGATAAGGGAGAATTCCTCATTCAAGAGTTATTTTTATTATTTACATGAGCTATATTTGTTATCCTTACTTTTTTTCCTAATTTGATAAGCAAATGGGAAAATAAAGTTATTTAGCAATGCAACATAGTAAAAAAGAAAAAAAAATATTGAATTTTAATAACTTCAATATCTTGAACTTGATAAGGAGATAATTAAAGGATAATTCAGAAATGCATTCATTCTAAGCATTCACTGCAGCATTGGTGCAGGGAAAGTCACATCTCACCTTGATTCAGTATAGAAATCTGGCTTATAAAGAACCAAAGCAACCTGGATAAATGTTCATGTGTGTGTGGCACGCAGCATATGGCAGTCTTGGTTTCTACTGTCAAATGTGATACAGGAAGGGTAACATCAATTTATGACAACTACATTATTCAGATACATCAAATCTAAGTTTCTAAAGCCTTCAGGGCTCTACAGTACGTCAAGCACAGTTACGTTCTTGTGTTTAGTGGCCCTTGAATATGTATCCTAATTATGTAAATACCTATATTTTACATAAAACTCCTCAAGGACTATTGGCAGAAAAGGGGACAAACCTTTTGCATAAACAAATGTACATCAATAAGTGGGGTCCCCAGTCTTCTAGCTCTCTTTAACCCAGAACTAGGAAAGGGCTAGAGGAAGAAATGAAGTGGCTGAGCTGCCAGGAGCAGGGTGATGACTTTCCACTGATGCTTTCCTCCCCCCTTACCAAATTCAAACAGGACGTAGATGTAACTTCTTGCATTATCTGGGAAAGTAAGATATTTCTGAAAATGTATCCAGTTCAGCCCAGAAATAAATTAGCTGCTGTACATATTCAGCTATGTGGGAATATGCAGAGGATGACTAGCCATCTGAGGATTATTCATGGCTGTGAAACCTGTTCTCAGCATTCCCAGCTGATAAGCATACAGTGCATGGCCTTTTGGCTGTCTATATTTGTACCACTCTGCTTAGAGGGCTTTGCATTCACTTAGCATTGGTCAGGTCATTACATCAAGCATCAGCGCTTCCCCGTAAAAGAGAACGATTGCCTGAAGCTGTTTTAATCAGTTTGTAACTGGAAATGTTCCATACAGGTCAATGGCTATCAGTTGTTGGAGTGTGCATAATGTAATTAGCATGGGCTACAATTGCTATTTTTGACTTAAATAAGAGACTTTTTGCCGAAGTCCACAGTTTTATCTGAAAAGATACTGAACTGTCTCTTTCTTGTAGTAGTGGCACAGGCTTAATTCTCTGAACCATGAAATTTTCACTGTTTAAAGAAACCCATTATGCATAAATACTACCAGAGGGGGGAAGGGCTGTTTGGTTTTCTTCAAGCCTTCTGCTACCCTTCCTCTGCAGAGTTTAGGAGCTGATTTTCCCTTATAATCAGTATAGATTATATATTGATTAATACATGTTGAAGGGCATGAAAGATGTTACTACTGTTAGCACATAGCTTGTAAAGCCTTTCACATACTCTTCCTTGTTATGCCACGTTACTCACATTACAAGAATTTTGTCTTACGAGCCTTTTGGACTCACTTGTCTTCTTTAGGCAGAATCTTGGAACATAATTGTCTGGTTTCTTAAGTGCCCACAGCCCTAAAAACATTTGTAAACTAAAAGCACACCACCTTTCATTCAAACTTCCTGCAGACTTCAGGAGCTCCTGCAGCTCCTCCTAAGCTGAACCACTGTCTGGTTTCTGCAGCACTCTGGTGTAACTCTAGGTAGTTTGGTAATTAAACAGCTCTGGGTTTGAAAGGCAAGTCACGCAATGATTCTGAGGCAAACAAGAGAACTTCTCCAGGGTACTGATAGCGGCTGTTGCCCTCTCATTGTGTTTTACATATTTAAAGCCTAACTTCCATCCATCACAAGTAAAATTAGCATTGAAGCAGATAATTTTTAAAGCATCAGTTCATAATGTTAAACAGAGCAAGTGACTTTCCCTTGAATTGTCATGTTAACATCTATCCCCAAAGTCTGTTTGTTCCTCCTATGAAATGGCAATAGGTGAGGGAAAAAAGTCGGGGAGCTTGAACAGCAGTAAGCAGTACTGGTGAATTGAAATAGTATTTAGTGCTACAAAAAGTGTCCTTTTATTAGTATTTAAAAGCCAAGTTAAATCATCACCTGAATGTATTGGTTTAGATTAGTCTGTATTTGGTTGCTGCTGTACAGAATAGACATGTACACAGCTACCATTCCATACAGTTTACTCTCTGAAAGACATACTGAAGGGTAAAAGCATGTTTGGGAGGAAATACAAATGCAGCCAATTCTACTGTTACACTAACCTCTTTGTGCATTAAAATAATAGTCAATTATTCTTATGCCAAAGTACTGTCAATGCACTTGATAGCAGTAACACTTAGAGGCCTCTCATTGGTAGTCCATCAGAAGTGAGTAACGAGCAGCCTGAAACCTTATCCCTGATGGAGAACTGCATCAAAAAAGGGATGGGCATTTTTGTTCAAACAGCAGAAGGGGAAGAAAGATGAGGATAGTTGCCTTTGTGGCAACCTGATAAAATACAAAAATAGACCAGCCACAAAAGATACAGCTGTTTCCAGAAGATAACACTCACAAAGCGAATGTGATGGAAGAGGAAGAAGGGGCGGTGGCAGGATTCCCAATGTGAGAGTTCTGAATTCAAACTTACTGGCAGAAAAATATTGCTTGATTGTCAGTAACTAAAAAAAAAAGATTGCAAAATGAGAAAGGTGTGAGGAAAAACAGAAAAGGAAAGGCAGTGTCAGTATAGGGCGCTGAAATAAGCTTGGATCACACAGGAGTGTTTTAGAAACTTACTGTAGAGATGCATTAGCAATTACAAGTAGAAAAAGAAGAAATAAAATGAGTTACAACCTTAAACAAACATGGAATATGAATGGGAAGACCAGCCTGGGGCTATGTACTTATACAAGCACTATTCAGATTTGATCAAGGGAACAAACCTTTGAATCCAAATTACACCAAAGATCAAATAAAAATATATTGACAACAGTTAGTTCTGGTTCAGACCTACATAAGAGAAGTCATGAGAGGATTTAACCATTGCATATGTACACAGGGAATTCTTTGGTAGTAATTACAAAATTGTCTTGATAATAGCCAATGCTGAAGAAATCTTTTCAATCACATTCAGCACAATTAGAACCTCTGTGTGTGTGTGTTTTTGTTTGGGGTTAGGTTTTTTTTAACTGCTCTATCTTTGACTTAATTATCAATTATTCAATGCAGAGCTCTGTTGGAGAGAACCAGTCTGTTTCAGACAACCAACTGCCTGTTACTAAACATTTGTTCATCCTGCTTATTTGTAGCCTTAATGTATTTCCTCTCCGTGACCTATTCACACTCCTTTTGCTTTTCCTGCCTCCTGTTTGTGGCAGAGAGGTGGGTATTTTGAAAGCTGAGCATGAAAGCAAGCAAGAGTAGATAACTTTGAAGTCTTTCTTTCTCCTCATGCTAAGCTCAGCAGACAGCATGACAGATTCTAACATGACTTCGTTACTTGCAACTTGGGGTACCCTCACCTATTTCTGTAAGGAAGAACAGAGAATCATAGAATCATAGAATCATAGAATCCTAGGGGTTGGAAGGGACCTCGAAAGATCATCTAGTCCAACCCCCCCTGCCAGAGCAGGGCCACCTAGATTACATCGCCCAGGAACGTGTCCAGGCGGGTTTTGAATGTCTCCAGTGAAGGAGACTCCACAACCCCCCTGGGCAGCCTGTTCCAGGGCTCTGTCACCCTTACAGTAAAAAAATTTTTTCTGATATTCAACTTGAACCTCCTATGCTTCAATTTACACCCATTATCCCTTGTCCTATCGCTGGTCACCACTGAGAAAAGCCTAACTCCATCTCCCTGGCACTCACCCCTTACATATTTGAAAACATTGATGAGGTCACCCCTCAGTCTCCTTTTCTCCAAACTAAAGAGACCCAGCTCCCTCAGCCTATCCTCATAAGGGAGATGCTCCACTCCCTTAATCATCTTAGTAGCCCTGCGCTGGACTCTTTCAAGCACTTCCCTGTCCTTCTTGAACTGAGGGGCCCAGAACTGGACACAATACTCAAGGTGCGGCCTCACCAATGCAGAATAGAGGGGGAGGAGAACCTCTCTTGACCTACTGACCACACCCTTTCTAATGCACCCCAGGATGCCATTGGCCTTCTTGGCCACAAGGGCACATTGCTGGCTCATGGTCATCTTCTTGTCTACCAGGACCCCCAGGTCTCTTTCACCTACACTGCTCTCCAGCAGGTCAGCCCCCAACCTATACTGGGACATAGTGTTGTTCTTCCCCAAATGCAAAACTCTACACTTTCCCTTGTTAAATTTCATCTTGTTTCTCCCTGCCCAACTCTCCAGCCTGTCCAAGTCTCTCTGGATGGCAGCACAGCCTTCTGGTGTGTCAGCCACTCCTCCCAGCTTAGTGTCATCAGCAAACTTGCTGAGGGTACATTCTATACCCTCATCCAAGTCGTTGATGAAGATATTGAACAACACCGGTCCCAGTAAAATAAAAATACTTCCTTAACCACATCTCCGAAGCAGTCTTCTGAGGATAAAGAACAGAGGGAGGGAGGAAGCCATTTGGACAGGTATCTTGTGCCCGTTCTTCTTATCTGTAGACAAGGGTACCAGAGCAACAAACTTCAGAAATGTTTGGGAGGCTTCATAGGGTTAATGCATGTACTCTCAGATATCCTTGTTTAAAATCAGAACCAAAACGCTAAGTTTCATAGGAAAGTTCTGTTATACAAATTAACTTAAATAGTTCAGACTGGTTTAATTTGTATCAAAAAGATCCTATTAGTATGTACATTCTTCAAACAAAAAGAAATCTGTCTACAACTGTGGACTCTATTTATGTGTATAATTAGTGTAATTTTAATAGCTACAAAATTAAAATCTGTAGAAACACTAGAAAAAAATGCAGTAGCCAGAAACAATTACTATTCCTGTTGGTATTATGTGCTAACTGACTAAAGAGCTCCCTTTCTAAAGACTACTAAATGTGTTTGGTTTTAGAAAGAGCATGACAAAAAGGACAGCACAGATACTTTGCACTGCAGGCAATTCAGGTTCCAAGAGCCAAATAGTCTCATAGCATGCGTGGTTCACAGCTTATATTAAATAATTTGTTTTCCTTAATGAAGTCTTGAAGAGCCCATCACATAGTCAAGGCACCAGTGCTGAAAGGTGACAGTACTTTTTTTTCTTTACAAGCCTAGCTAAATAAATTTGTGCTGTCCGAAACATTTCAGGACATTCCTAACTTTTTATCTAGTCAGAGGTCACAGAGAAACAAAGGGAGTAACATACACACTCCAAGACACACCTAAGCAAGCTGCTGACTAAGACCTAAATGACATCCTTGTGAGGAAGCTCAGCTGGGAAGCCAAAGTCGTTGTCAAGGTTTAATGCTGTGCTAGCAATTAAAAAAATAACAGATGCTCTGTATGAACCCCTCTCCCTTCCCAAAAAGGGAAAGGAAAGAGAATAAGGTAGAGAGATGAAAGGGTTGGGAACTAAACTACATAGCTTCAGTAAAACAACAATGATGAAAAAGAAAATAATGTAATATATACAAATATATACAAAACCAATATCGTGCTCCCCCTGAATAACACTCACATCACCACCCAGGCTTCAGGGTAGCCCTGGGAAAGTCCCAGCTTGGGCTTCTGGAGTCAGTGGCATATAGGGACATCATTCAGGAATGCACTAAGCAGGATCAAAGTCAGAAGATTGGATGGAGTTCTCCTAGGACACCGGCCATAGACAGAGGGAGATGGACTCTCATGATCTCTCACATTTACATTGAGTATGAAGCATATGGGATAGAATACTGCATTTTGTCAATTTTGGGTCACCTGTCTGGTCCACTCCTTCCCGCAGGAGGGTCACAGGTGTTCCCCTTTTCCTCCCTTTCATTTCTGGCATAAGAAGTTTAGCAGAGCCAAACAATGACCTTGGTTTCTATTAGAATATGTACAAGCAAGAAGCTTTCTGCATACCATTCTCCATCAGTAACTGTCAACATCAAGCATTTTCTGTCCTAGAAGCAGATATTGACTAAAAAGCATGCTATTCATTTTCAGCAAGTGCAGTTGCTTAGAAGAAACTGAACCGAAAAGTAAAATTACTATAAAGAAAATTGGTTATGTCCTGGCTCAAATCAGGAAAGTCATAGAGAATAAATTACCACTTCACCATCAGACATGCCTTCCTCCAGACACAAACAGAATTATATCAGTGAGAGCTGGGGAGAATTTTGGATTACTAACAAGATAGGTGTGATATTCTGTCCAACCTAGGGACAGTGATAATATGGCAACCCTATTCTAACACTCCTGCTGTCACTCCAGGAGTCATGGGCTTCTCAAATGAGCTCCTGCACAGATCTCAGCCTGGCTCTCCACCTCCCGTGTGATTTTACTGCTTTCCAGGAAGCTAATGTCATGGTCTTTAATCAAATTAAAAGGGGAAAATCCACAGACCAAATGCTGAATGGTAATTCTGTTATGGATTTGGATAGTTGTTTGCAGGAACTGGAGTAATGCAGGATGATAAAAACTCTCTCAGGAGAGTGGGATAATCTCTGCTAGTAAGACCTTTAGAAAACATATACTATTTAGCAAAGAATCTAAGAGACAAGGATAAAATTCTCAAGCAGCAATGACTGAAGTGTACCTTGAGATGGTAGTACTACTCCCTGACTATTGCCTTCAAACTATCTGTTCTTTATGATGTCCTTACTCAACTGATACAGTGATCAATAAACTAAAGGAGGTCTTTTTAAAATAAACTGTGTTTGATCATAAGGTCTTGTCAGCTACCAATGTTCTGTCACATCAGCAGCTGCAAAAGAATAAACTAAAATATTTTCTCATATAAACCTCTCAATTCAGTCTAATACCCAAATGAGAGATGGCTGATTCCAGAAGATGGTCCACCAGGGGATGGGTGATGCAGAACCACTCTTGTGCTGCTGAAGCCAAGCTGGCAGCAGGGGATCATGCCTTTCTTTGATACAGGGGTGGTGACTTTGGCTTCCCAGAGGAGGATCTTGCTAATCCTAGGAATTAGTCTCCTCTGGCTGTCTCCCATCCTGATATAGGACTGACTGTTGGTACCTCTCCTGTGCATCAACAGGAGACTGCAGCACTCAAGGCTACCAGTCCGGTGCTGCTCCCTTCACAAGCAAAGAAAACTGTATTTTAAAACTATATAGATACACGCATATATATCCAAAAAGTTGATTTTTTATGCCACTGATGAGTAGCCCATAGATCAGCCCACATCTTTAATATCTAAGATGACAATAGTAATATTTCTATTATATTTGATAACCAGGGTACAGAGCTACCCTGAGGAGTTTTACTTTATTTTCCACATGTTGTATTACTGGGTATATACTCAAGTAGAAAACAAAAATCTTTATTTTTCTGGCACACTCCAGATTGCAAGAAAAAAATCAGTACATTGTGTGAACAATAATTCTTAGGGAAAAAAAAAAAAAAAGTCAGGCTATTTGATATGATAATTAATTTACCATAGCAAATAAAAAGAAACATTTGGCTGATAGTGATGGACTTAGTGCTGCTCCTAGAAAATTTTAATTTACTTTCAGTACGAGCACATTCACTGAATAATAATCTTGAATTCACTTTGCCAAATCGGTGGAGAACAGTCTTTCACCTGCAAGAGGAGTACTAACTTTCCAAGTGGTGAGTTGGCAAGGTTTGCCTTTGTTTGGGGGTGCAGAACAGGGCACCACTGTTCCTATTTGTGTGTGTGTGTGTGTGTAAATCTTAAATGAAAAAAGAAAGAGTAAATGGGGGAGGAAGAGGCGAAGGACTACAGAACAAAAAATTAACAGAAAAAAATACACAGACAGGGCTTGGCCACCTAAATCAATCCCCTAGATGAGAACTCTTAGGTTCCCTAAAAAGAAAGTTGCTCCTTTGAAAGTATTTTATAAATCAGTATTCTGCTGGCAAACAGTACATAACTCGTTAAGCTCCTAGAGATGTTATATCTACATCAGAAAAGAATAGCTCTATTTTTAGCCACAAACATGCTCTGGTTAAAGAAAAGCAAAGTAAAGCCATGGCAATTAAACCTAATAGCTTCGCACAGCAGCCCTGTCAGGCTGCCTCTCTATAGGTGAATGCAAAATGCAGGGGGACTAAAAGCTCTGTAGCTGAAGGAAATTGCACAGTTGAGATGCTTCTCTGATTTGGTATTTTTAATCTGATTTTTTTTAGGGAAAGAAGCTATAAATTTGAGAATTTCTTCTAATATTATGCAAACATTCAAGTGAGATTTGTTCCTTTAATCCTACACCTTATTCCAAGAAACAGAAATACAGTGAGTTTCAATTTCTTAGAGCATGTTCTGTTAGAGAAGAGAGGAATGAAAGGACAATGTAACCATTCACCACTTGCCACAGTGTTTTCCTCACATAGTTCTCAACTCCACCTCTAGTCCTTAGATCCTATTACAAAACAAAACCTAAAACAACTTGCAAACCAAAAACGAGCAGTTAAAAAAAAAAGGCAAAAAAAAAAAAAAAAGGGCAAAAAACCCCAAATAAACAAAACCAAAATACAAAAGACACCCCCAAAACAACAAAATGCTTGTTTATTTTTCAGATATTGCAGACATTTCTTATTAGCAGACCTTTCTTTGACCCAAATTTGAGAGTGCTTGGTAAAGCCAATTGTAAGATACAAGACCCAGGATAAATAGGTGTTAATTACGTTTTGAAGAATCTCTTAGCACTTTTTGCCATGTTGCATCTCCAAAAATTGTCTGTTCTGGAAACTTCAAATAAACTTCATCTGAAGTGAGATGGGGACATAAGAAAGGGCCATTAGAAGAAGCAGGAAGGTATTCTGGGATATTCTTGTTGGTATTTAGGAAAGCAAGGAGAATATTACAAGCTTTGAAAGATTTTTAAAGGATGCAAAGTGACTAAATAAGCTTTGGAGTACTAATCTTTATGGTTAACTACAGGTAAATGCAGCTTTGGATAAAACAATGGAGTAACAAGATAGTGAAAGTAGTGGAATTGAGCACTCTCCCATTCAGCTGAGAGACAAATATTTTTCAAGGCAAGAAAGTTTTACTGCCAGCAGTTCCTTAAAATTACATTTTCAGGACGACACTAGTGCCTGAACCTGAATGAGAAGGCATGGAACCTATTGCTGCACAGAATATATCACATCTGGCACGTTGCATCTTATGTCTGAAGAGATGGACCCAAAAGCTCTTCCAGGTGTTGCTACAAAGTCCAGAAAATTATTACTGCACCTACCAGCCAGGCCCCTGAACAGGACACTGGGGAGAGGAGCTCAAAGTATGTCTTGGTGTCTTTTCTCTTAGGATGAGTTACTGCAGTGCTTCTCCTCGTAGGCTGTGATAAAGGTCAGCTGTATGTGGAAAAATGTGACTGAAAACTGACACATCTAACCAAGGTTGGGGTACCTGGGTAGGATTTTCCTTTCTGGGAAACTATGATCATCGGCAGAAGACTTCCCAGTGTATCTTTTCAGTTCTGCTGGGACTGGGTATTTAAAGAAAGGGAGGAAAAAGGATTTCACACAACACTGATACAAATACTTAGTCTCAAGACTTGCACAGTAGAGTTTCCCCTTAAAATAGAGGTAGATATTTGTGATATCTGAACAAGCCTAGGCTCTGTCATAGGTCTTTGAGAGTCTCGGTACAGTCTTTTCTGTGTTCAAACACACTTTTCTTTCACTTCAGATATGGTGAGTCTTATGGAGAGAAGCACAATTTCATATGACATTCTACCTTAGTCAAATGGCTCACTTCAAGATCCCTATCACAAAGATTTAATTTTTCTTTTCTTCAGAGGGCACACACTCTTCCCCAGTCAAACCCTGAAACTGAAGTATCTCTTCATCTATAATAAAGACATATCACAGCAGTGACAGATACAGATGCTATGTTCATAAACACCCAGGACTACAGCCCTATTTGCTACAGCTTTGTATCTCTGAAGGTCTGCAAGCATAGAAATCAGAAATCAATACATGCAGATGGCAGGAACACCGAGAAACTGAGGAGGTGGACACATGAAGTTCTCCAAAGACTGGGGGGGAAGTACAGGAAATGGAAAATCATGAAGTAGTATAGAGAACACTCAGACCCATGAAAACTCCTCTTCAAATGTTTTGTTGTAGTGTTTTGCAGAGAAAACACATAGAAAAGAAATTCCTAGAGGAACAAGTCATTATTAAGCTGAAATCATAGTTCAGAAGACATCTCAATAACTAAAGGCAATACAAAAGTATTTCATTCTCAGTGAAATAATGAGTAAAAAAAGGGGGTAATTGAGTGCTAAATACAACTATGCTACAAAGACTCAAATGCACTGAAAAGTGTGTTATCCAAACAGCTCTGGGTCTGTCCAAAAGCTATTCTTGTGGAACAAAACCACAAAAAACCCCCCAAGACCCAAAACCAAAATAAAACCCAGTTCAGTGTTTCTGAGAGCAAAATGAGATAATTTTCATCAGTGATACAGAAAAATAGACCTATTTAAATTCAACTTTTAAATTTTTGTACTAATACCATTTTCTGGGATCCAGAGAGCTCACAACAGAAGCCATGACTTACAGCAGCTTGACTAAAGGAAGAAGATGGAAGTTAACCTTCCACAACATTTTACTGAGAGCCTTTCCATTATGTTACAGAAGCTCGATATATTGCACAAAGGCTCAGAGGTTATGTGAAATAGGACTTGCACAAATCCATAAAGTAGCAGAAGGAGAAAGAACCTGACCTTAAACTGTTAATTTAACAAAAATACAATTGTGTTTTTCAGCCTGAAGCTAGTGTCTGAGGGAAAGTACACTTACATAAGTACAGTAATAGGGAAAAATGGTTTCCATGCAACATAGCTAGATTATCTATCTGAATAAGAATCTATTTTTAGTTTTCAAGAAAAATTACTTCTTCAGATGAAAGCATCACTTTCCCCATAGTAAAAATGTACTCGTCAGTCATAATGTCTATCATCTATTTACATGTTTTGCATAGACTTGATTTTTTATCTGATACCTTCTGTAAATGTTGTTTTAATAAAATACATATTATTTGTCTTTGATAGAATATTTTATTCTAGTAGGTTCTATTTACTAAAATTAATAAGTACCAAGTTTTTCTTGACAACAACTGCATTGTTACGTCTTGTGTATAGAAGCCAGTGATTTCTGTGTGACACTAAAAGTAATTTTTAAAGACACTGGTGTAATTTGCAAGCAGTTTAAGAAAAAATTCATTATAGCAATTTGTAAATACTTGAAGAAAAAATTCTTTTTACAGCTTATCCTTTAAGGACTTCTCTTCGCTCATTTAAAAATTACTTTTCCTATGCTGAATGCAAGGCACTTACATGTAATGCCCACCACAAGAGAATACAGAAGGGGCCATTTGTTATTGTCACTGGTTTGTATTAAGACTGCACCACAGGATTAATTTAAAACAGAACCCCACACCAGAAGTCTCTAAACCAGTCCCTAAACCAAAGTACTTAGTACACTGAGAAAAGTTAACGTTTTATGAGGAGTATCTGAGGGAACTGGGGTTGTTTAGCTGAGGGGAGCCCTTGTAGCTCTCTACAGCTAGCTGAAATGAGGCTGTCGTGAGGTGTGGGTTGGTCTCTTTTCCCTCATAACAAGCAACAGGACAAGAAGAAACAGCCTGAAGTTTTACCAGGGGATGTTTAGATTAGATATTAGAAGAAACTTCTTCACTAAAAGGGTAATTAAACACTGAAAAAGCTGCCCAGGTTGGTGGTTGAATCATCACCTCTGGAGCTGTTTAGAGGATTTGCAGATGTGGTACTTAGGGCCATGGTTTAAGCACTGAGCTTGGTAGAGTTAGGTTAAGGGTTGGTAGAGTTAGGTTATGGTTGGACTCAATGATCTTAAAGGTCTTTTCCAACCACAATAATGAATTCTGATTTTCTTGTGAAAGAAAAAAAAAAAAAAAAAAAAACAGGCAGAAAGGAGAGCACGACAGCAACAAAAGTCATGTTAGTGTCACAGAGAGTGACATACTTTCTATACTTAGAAAATACATAAAGCAGGATAACAAAATAAATGGGAAGGCAAAAATGGCAGAGAAGAGGGAGCACAACAGGAGAGAGAACAGCACAGAAAACCTAGCATACGAAAAGCAATTGGCTTAAGCAGACAGTTAGCAGATGGACAGGTGATCACAGGTGACTTAAGTCCTGCAATTCCATAACTGGAACTCAGCAACTCAACTGCAATTATCCTTGGTTCAACCCACCAGTGAAGTAAAACAATCTAGGACACCAGGCAGGTGGCTTTAACCAATAAAGTTTATTTCACAAAGAGGAATGTAGAACTGTGAGTCCAGTCACTTGATGCTGAAGTACCACCCAGCTCCTCTTTTAGTGAGAGCAACTCTGTGTCCTAAGAAGCAAGAGCAGTTGTTGGTTGTTTGAGCTAAGGGCACATCCACTCCAGGTTTGTTCATGTACACTTGTGTCTTGTCTTTACCTAGAGCTAGTGACAGCCACCATGATTGTTTGGCTTAACATTTTTCTACGATGATCAGTTCTTCAGTTCTATGTTAGGAAAATAATGGACTTACTTAATATACAAATTCAGAGATAATAAAGCAGTTCAGTACTACCAATTTCTTCTCATGGGAAAAGGAACAGTTATTTAGTGTAAACACTTTGTTAACAACCCAAACTGAAAAATAATGCTGGCTAGCCAGATGACATTTGTCCAAAAGCACCCTTATATGACAAAGAAAACTCCCTCAACCAAGGACAACACCACAGTAATGAACCAGTAAATGAGATCTATTGCTCTAAAAATAAGTAATTAGGATGGGATTTAAGGATGGAAATGCTTTTAGAGGAAAACTGGATGGAAAACTTAAACCCAAAGCTGTGACTATATCAAGAAGGGAAACCAGAATTATCCAGAAAGCAGAAATCCTAAAGACAGTGGACCTCAGTTCTGGGAAACTTTCAGGTTTCCCAAAGTCATTAGATTACTTTCTAGCTAAGAAAACCCACCTAAAACCAAAATTGAAGTCATACATTAAGCTTAAATAAACTTGTTTCAACTTTCCTTAGCTGTATTTCTCTATCACTGCATGCTGTCCCTCGGCTGTGCCAATGCAACCAAAACACATTAGCTAAAAATGTACAAAGCACTGTACTGCCATGACCACCAGCCCTGCAGAGCTGTGGAGAAGATGAGAGAAGTACATGGGGCCACAGGTGGAAAAAAACAGCAATGCCACTTTTGTCGGTGTAGAAAACAGATGAAGTGGCACCCCTGGCTCCCCCAGCAGTGAGTCCTCTTTTCCCTGACACAAGATGTCAATGTATTGCCCTTAGCTTCTAAATCTTCTGTGAATTCTAGTATTACTTCACTAACACTAAATACAGAAGGTTAATATATGTTAAACCATCAGGCTTTGGTTGCTGTTGAATTAATTATTAAGATAAATTATTATTTTCAACAGTTTTGATATTGAACACACAATGGAAGGTGGGGGTATTTTTATCTTCCTTTATATTGTTTCATGTGGTTTTGTAATAAAAATTCCTACATGAAGAAATATAATTGATGCATCAAAGCATTACAACCCTTCTAATAGCACTTTAGTAAAATATCCAAGATAGATAAACCTTAAAGAAAAAATAAGATTCAAGATGAAAAAAATACAACTCTATTTATGAATCAGTAGATAAGAAAATAATAAAGCCTAGGTTTTGGGGGATTTGTTTTGTATTTTTTTTTAAATTTTATTTTACAAAATAGTTTTCAGAAGAATATATAAGATACAGATGAAATATGCAGCATACATACATTATCTAATCTGAAAAATACTGCCTCCAGGGCCCTATTTTTAGGCATCAGTCTAAGATGAAGGATGAGCTCAACAATGGATACACAGCTCTGCAACACTCAGAAGAGTTTGATTGTCATCTGAAAAAGCAAGAGTCAGAAATCTCTGAATAACCATTTTGTGCATGTATGGGGAAATCTGTTTTTAAGAGTAATGGGGCATTCAGGACAAACCTTTTAGTGCCCTAACAACCCTGAATGTGTAGCAGGGGAACTAGTAGATGGGTACTGTGCTGGCCCCCTGGAAACCTGGAAAAATTTATGAATCTTTGTGGATCTTTCCCTGCAGGCCTTTTTCAGAATTCGTAGCAAGACACTCCATTAGTAAGTGTGTGTCCTTATGATATACACAAACAAGACTTCAGTTAGTAGATGTAAAATCTTTTCCTGATTGCTAATATTATTCTCCAGCTCTTTATTTAAGGGGTTTCTGTTTGGTTTAGTTCTCTCTTTTTAAAATCCAAACAGCATTTTTTTTAGCTGTATTTCAGCTAGGGTCAGCCTGAACACTGCTACAGCAATTGCTGGCAAGCTTTTTGTCCAAATGTATTTGGACTGAGACAACTTGGTAATTTAATTTAACTAAATTTCTGTACTCTTCTCCTTTTCCATCATGTATAATTTAAGCCATGTACAGAATCTTAGATTAATGCAGCAGTGAGAAAGCAAATCTTTCTACTGACAATTTCTTTAAGCAAATCTTAGTATTACTAAAATGAGTCAGGGACTGAATGAGAACAGTTTTATGTTTAATAGTTTCTAAAACATTGTACATTTCAGGACTACTAAGAATTCTTCATGTTAGTATGGCAGTGGTGTCACTTTATACTGTATACTCTTCAGCTGACACAGTCCCCAAGCATATTGCTGACAAAGCACAACAGCTGAAATCATTATGCCACTAACACTTAAAATGTTAGACTAAGAAAGCTGATTGCTATTATTAGCATTTGCCTTTTAATGCAAAATAATAATTCAGAATATAATTCAGTGCTGTAGGAAAAAAAAGAAAAAAAGAAAAAAAAAAAACAACCCCAAAACAAAACCCCAACCAACCAACTAAACCAACCAAACAACCAAACAAACAAGACCAAAACAAACAAACAAAACCACAAAAAGAAAATCAACCAGAAGAAACAATTTAATCTGTGGTACATTCCAGTGAATATACATGAGGAAGACTTTGGATCAAATAATCAACTAAATCTGTTGTACTACCTATCTCCTCTTAAGTGACAATTACTTTATTTTGAAGAGAGTTGAAGCAGCACAAAGTAAGCAAATAATCTGTATGCAGAAGAAATTACAATTACTTGAGGTGCTCCTTGAAGCTCCAAAACAGTCTCTTTAGCTGTTGTAGAGAGTTTATCATGCAGGATTTTCAGATATTTTGTTCTTAGTAAACAATAAAGCCATACTGCAGGATTTTGTGTTTGTTCACCACTCCCTGGTTTTGAAGAGCTGTGTATTCCAAAACATTATCATCTTATTGAGGTGTAAAACCTTGTCTGCTGCTGTTCCACTGTGTTTTGGGTTCCCTGGTTCAGTCTCAAAGCAAATTAATCTGCCAGCAATGACATAGCTGGACTGCACTTTTCTGTTGAATGCTGACAAAATTTAGGGCACTTGTACATAAATTCTGCATCATAAGAATCATGACAGAAGTCCTTTTGCCTGCAACAAACCTTCTAGGGTCAAAGTTGCCTCTTTGCCTCCTGTTTTTAAGGGTGGGAATAATTTGTAAACAGAATTCTCCATCCTGGTACAATTTAACTGAAAAACTATTGGCTTCACCTATAGTCAGCAAAGTAGGCAGGCAGCAAAGCCGAGGCTGAAAGACTCTTCTTACAATGTAATTAATTATTTTGTATTCACATGGAGCCAGTCCCAATCTACCTTTTAAAGCTAAATAAAAAAAGAAGAAAAGGGGTAGTCAAAAACATAGACACGATTATAATGGAAAAATAGAGAATAAATGTTTCAAAGAGTAAAAATAAATTCAATGAACACCAGTGTACATTTCTTAAAGTGTATAAGTTACTATCCTATCGGTTAGGCAACCAAAAGGATGCTTAAAAAGAAAAGTAGAATTAGGCACTATGCATATATAGCATTAGATAGCACAAAATGAACTGAGGACATTCCAGGTCCAGAAGGGGAAAGAGCCTAGAACAAAAGACTGGTAGCCCATGATTTGACAAAGGCCGAATAATGTCATAGCAGTATATGAAAGCCTGTTGCTTTCAACACAGATTTAGAGGAACTTGTATCTACCAGAACAGACAGAACAATAATTAAACTTATTTTCTGTATTAGAAGTTTTCTACTTTTCATGCTATTGATTAACTGCTGATAAAATTAGTTTACGTGTCTTGCATTTTTAGGAGCAATCCATGTCTACTGCCCTCTGGACTGTCTCTGTCTTTTAAATTGCATCTACCCACTAAGAATTTTAATAACTGTTTCAGTGATTGATACTTTCTGGATCATTAAGAGCTGAAGACAAAGAAAGCGGTACTTCAGTGTTTATTCCCAAACTCAGTTTTAAGTGAACATGCATTTTTTTAAAAAAGAAGTCTTCTTCAGAGGAGCTGAGGAAATTTTTTTTTTCTTTCTTTTTTTTTTTTTTTTCCTAATGGAATTTGGAAAAGGTCTTTTGAGAGGATGACAATTAGGACACTATATGTTGAACAAGAAAGCAACCAAAAGCATGCATGTGAGTGGTAAAGGGTGAGGGAATTTTAAAGTGGATTGTATCTAATAAGGATAACATTATATTGCACAATCTTGCTAAAGATAGCTAAGAAAATTTTAGGGAAGGCTAGACTCTAGTATCTTCATTCTGCTACGGTGAGCTTATCAAAATCCACTAGAACCCCAAATGTAATAGGACTGATTAGGGTTGGATTATCAGAATGAGTTCCTACTTTCTTTTCAAAGTGAAATCACATACTTTTTTTCACTTGACCTATTAAAAAAAAAAAAAAGAAATTAAGGAAATCCCAGCATTATTATATATATATATACATACATACATATATATATTCCCAAGATATTTGCAATAGCTATTAGCTAGCAATTCTCCTCTTTTTTTTTTCTTTTAGATCATTTTTTTGGTGTAGATTTTCCTGAACTGTCCTGGTAAAGTAATAGAGGAGCACTGTACTATAATCCAGTGACTACTGACCTGATTTCTTGACCCCTAAGAAGTTCAGTGTTTGGTTGTGAAGAAAGCTACAGTAGACGATTGGTACCAGAACAGACATTAGACCATTTTAACAGAAGACATAAAAGTTGTATCAATCAATGCAGAGAAAAGGTGATAGCAATGGCCATGCCTTATCATATTCCTAACTACTTAAAACTACTTAAAACATGCTTTGGATGACACAGAGAACTGGGATTTCCACAGCATAACAAAATTAGAGAGAAACTAAATCTCTGATATGACAGTTTTGCTACTTGACTTATACATAAGAGGGTCCTACAGAACTTGAGCCACCATAAATATCAAAATCACAAAGTGATAATGATGAGATAACAGAAACAGCAAAAAGAACACAGAATCACAGTTGGAAGGGACTTCTGAGGATCATATAACCCAGCCTCCCTGATAGCGCAGCATCCCCTAGAGCTGATTTGAGAGGTATACATCCAAGCAGGTCTTGAATGTCTCCAGGGATGGAGACTCCATAACCTCCTCCTTGGGCAATCTATTCCAGTGTTGTGTTACCCTCAGAGTGAAGAAGTATTTTCTTGTATTTAATTTAAAAATATGGGTCAGAGTGATCCATCAACATCAACATCACGAGTACTGATCAGCAAAAATACCTGACACAAATTCGAACACCTAGAAAAGAACCCAGCTCATGTTTCTAATTTGAAAATCCGTCTTAATTTGTGAAAATGCTGAGCTGGTGTTAACCTCACTACTCCAGCTGGAATGGGATGCCTGAGCCACAGACGAGTCTGATTTACAGATTTTACTTCTTTGCTGTGTAACCAGAAAAGTTCCCCAGATATAAGCATGTTCTTGAGGCTGAACAGCATGCAAGGTGAAGGATTCAGCAGCAACTATTGGCTCATGCTCCATGAAATGTTCTGCAAAAATTGTCTATAACACATAAACCTGTCTAGGTGTCTTTGCATCTCATCAGCTTGACTCATTTACTGCCACATGGGCAGTCATTAAAAAAACATCACTCCCAATGTTTTTCCATCTGTGGATTGGCTGAGATCAGGCTGGTAAGCCAAACAAGTTTAGGAAAATTGTTTCTGGAATGGAAAACCATGATTTGTGTCAGAATAATGGTCTAAAAACCTTAGGGTTCCCCTTTGTGGCACAACATAGCATGTGAAGAAAAACAATACACAAACAATCTTTAAAGAAACTCCAGCATAGTTATTTGAAGATTATTTCAAGGCTATTATTATTGTTGCAGGTATAGGACTGTCTGTCTAGGACTGCTGACAGTTTGCTATGAAGGTATTTTCAGCATTTTAGAGTTCTGAGTCTCATGGGGGAAAGGAACACTTTCACAACACACAGTGATTAAGTATGATTAGCAAATATTCAAATAATTTCAGCCTGAATGTTGTTCTGTTCAGCCCTAGCCACAGAAGGTTACAACTGTTACTTAACTCCTTGGTGACCACATTCTTCTAACTTTAATCATGTTGCACACAGAGCATAGTGGATTTCTTTACCCTGTAAGCACATGAGTTACTGAATGCATATAAATAAACCCACTGCAGATTTAAGAGGGTAGGAACTGAGAATGGGAAAGTACCATCAAACTTACTGACTGCCATTCCCTGCAATGGTAGAATTAGATGGACTCACAATTCCATCCACTACAACAACCAAGAGTAAGTTATTAACCAGTGGCATCAAAAGGGCAGAAGCAGGCTCTTAAATTAAGGTTCACTGGTCAATGACATTGTTATTCCTACTGACCTACTGATCATTATGTAAAAGGTATGACTTCCAGCTTCTGTATCTATACTGCTACTGCAGTGTTCATTTGGAGTGTCCTCTCAGCCAAAAGCTATTACATGTGCAAAACAAGAAAATATCCTATGGAGTTATGTAGCTGTATTTCAGCTGTGGAGGAAATTACTGGACCTTTTAATAATCACATAAAGTTTTAGAAGGGTTTTGAGATGTCTAGTACTGTAAGACAGTGGCTTGCATGTAATAAGCCAAGAACTTTCAAATTTTACCCCAGTCTTTTCATCATTCAATATATTTTGGCAAGCATATCACTTTAGCCGGCATCTTCCTAAACAGGATAGAGAACTAGGCACTTAAATATATTTTTAAGAACATAGGTAAATGCTTTGATGCCTCTCACCTGTACCATGCAGCTAAGTAAGCAAGATCTGTTGACTAAATATTAAAACATTACTAAGCATTTCAGGAAGAAAATACTGAGGAATGGGATGCAGCAGAAGAAATGAGTATGCTTCATTTCACAGTCAGCCGCCTGATTTCTCAGAAGAATGCAGCTCAGGCTGAATATTTTTGAAGGCAAACAGTCAATATGCCATTATGTTTTATGCAGATACAAATGATGGCACCATATCCCAATATTACTAAAAGAAGTACAAACATTTTAGAATCATCTGTACAGCTCAAAGCACTCAGTCCTTATTTTACATGCCTTTTTATGAAGGCAAAGTAGTCAAAGATGATATTTTCATCTTAACTAATCTAAACTCCAGCCTGGTATGGGCAAGGTAAGTCAAAGCATTATTTCCATGCAGACATTGAATAAAAGCCTACTTGGCATCTCAGTAGGATAATGGAGGACAGAAAAAGGAGCTCTGTACTTAAGATACAGGTGAAATATTCACCACATTGAATCCAACTACAAAATAACTAAAGTAATAAGTTGTTACAGGTTTTATCATTATAAAGAGTAATTCAGATTGATGTTTGTCAAAGTGGGCTTGTTCACCTCAGCATGTGAAAATCTGAAGTGGAATTTGTAATCCATCCCTTGAGAGAGCACAGAAGCACTGGTAAGATCAGTAAAAGTAAAGAAGGTTCCTTGTACTTAAAGATGGGAGCATTAGTAATTGAGGTCTATGCTCAACTTCTATTTGCTAAACTCCAAAAGCACCCTGTTCAGAGTCCTGTACTCTAACCTTTCCTAGTTTGATCAGCTTAATATGTAGAAATTCACAAAGTTTAAAATAGCTTTTTCTACATTCCCCAAATCAAGTAATTTTCCCCAAATATTACCAATTACCTTAAGTAAATATGCTAGAAACTACCAGGCTGTGAAGTGGTTTGGCAGCAGCTTTCCATATAGACTAAAACCTCTGCAAATGTCAAGCACAATCTTTTCCAGCTTTCCAACAGAAATCATCCCAGCCTTTATTTTTCAAATAAATGGGGACAGACATCAAATAAACATTTTGAAGGAGTCCTGGTAAAATTATATTCAAGCTCAAAGTGGCCAACAACCCAGGTCACATTTCTTGTCCATTCCCTTAAGCTTTTCATTATACAGTAAAGCTTATCCTAAATATGCCTTGCAACCCTGATTCAATTTAATTAGGTTTTATCCATTATCCTAATAACTTAAAATGAGTCATTTTGGGGATTAACAAATATAGTAGGACTGCAACTTCCAACTCAGTTTCATTGCATATGGTATCATTTGAGCTCTGTTCCACATACACACAATTAATTAAATAACTACCAGTTCACTGAGCAGGCAAACACAGAAGAGCACACAAAAGGGCAAACACTGGCTCTAAATATCAATGACATAGGTATTTATTTATTCTTAATCCAACTTCATTGTCTGAAAAAAAGAAGTCTATTGCACATATTACAATAAAATTCTCAATTCTAACTGAAAATGTCTTCAAATTAACTATGTCATGCTGCAGCCAGGTTCCAGCTAATAATGACATTACATTGTTCTGGTCTATATTCTTAATAAAGATCACATAGGCACTACAGCTCCTTACAAAAATACTAAAGATCAGGAGAATTGTTTACTGTGTTTTATCCATAACATAAGGGTCAAGAGATTTCAGTGCAACCTGTCTTTTTGCCATTCTCTACGAAGTGTCAGAAAACTCAAATTAAATGGTTGAGCTGTAGAGCTATCTGTCTAGAGAGGTCTCACTAGGAAGAGGAATAATGAACCACAGTATTTTCCTTCTCAAATATCTTCAGATATGCTTGTTGTAGATAATATCTAGAAATACCTCTGAGAACTACAGGCACATAGGTGGTAAGTAAAACAACTACAAAATGAAAGACTATCCACCTCTATAATTATAATCTTTCCACCCTCTACTAGAAGGGGAAAATGAACTTTGTTTTAGATACAAAAACTTGATGGGAAGACTGAAGAAACTTTGCTACTACTTAATTTACAGAGCCTGTGTAATGTGCTTCCTTCAGTCCCTCATGACTTGCTCATTCTATTCGAAATTCACGTCAAGCAGGATTTTGTAAGACTCTGCATAAAGCTTTTTAAAGGACCAACCACATGAGAGAAGAATCAAAAATAATGTCTGGTTCAGGGAAAGATAAATCCTATCTAATTCCTTGATGTTTTAAAAAACACTTTTTTTTTTTTTTTTTTTTTTTTTAATGTACGATGAACTGTTCCAAGTTCACCCCAGCAATTCTGTCCTAACTACCTTCCTTTAATTTATTATCTCGTCTATATGTACTTATAGTCATACAATCTTCTGGACTAGAGAAGTTCTGTTCAGAGGTACATACCTTCACACATAAGCTCTGCGAAAAAAGGAAAAGGTACAGGAAACAAACTTTGGGTTTAGAGTCATATAAATTACAGAAGAACTCCAGTGTTTTTCAGTTTCTAGCCCTTACAGCTGCAGAAAAGAAACCTTAAAAAAGTCAATTCACACCGCTCAAAATCCATAAAACAATCAAATGCCTTACAAACTGTTTTTATATCTGACAAGCACTAACATAGTTCAGCTCTGTAATCAGTTCCAAGATGGGCTAGACATCATTAGATTTCACAGCTGGCATCAGGCCACGAAAAAGAGCTCTGCCCCCCTCCTGCTCTGCACTGCAATTTCTGCCAGATGATCCCAGCCCAGCCTTCTGTGCCAGAGCTGGCTCCTTCAGTTATCAGGGAATATAGATTGCACAGGGCTTTGAGTCCATGCTTCATTCTTGGAGATTAAGATCATGTCACCAATATGATTTAGACCTCAATTTAGAAATGTATTGAAGACAGCAAGTGCTGGATCAGTTTCTCACAGGCAAATACCAGAGATCTAACACTTCTACAATCTCAAGTCATTTGGAAGTGCGAAGGATCACAATGATGTCAAAAAAACACATTTCACTCATATGAGGTGGGCACACTCAAAACTATATATTCAAACTTAAAAGGTGAGCTTAAAAAACTTTTGAGTCTGAATGCTATCCAGGTTTCCAAATACATTGGTCCTGACAAGCTTCTGTGAAAACACAGTGGAAATAAACTCCCCCAGAGCTTCTGCTGACCTAAGGTCTCCAGTCTTGACATTCAGCCACAGCCCAACACTGACCAACCTGCAGCTTCACATCCCTCCTGAAGTTTCTTTTAAGGTATCTATTGATGTTTCTTTGATTTCATTTCATAGGTGAAATTTACTGATGCCTCTACCTTGGAGCCAAAATCAGCCAGAAGGGTAGATCACCTTCTGCTTCACCTATAACCCTACATGCACCAATCAGTCCAAACCAAACAAAGGTGTACAGGAAAAAAACATGAGGCAGACTATCTTGTAAAGGCTGACAGAACAGAATAAAACAAACCAAACCAAACAAACAAACCAAAACAAAAAGTCCAGCAGATATATTTTTTTGTTTACATACATATCTTGGGAGATGGTAAAAGATGCTGACTGATCCTGTTAATCTTGCCACTTAATAATTTGAAATCGCTTCTGACAATGGAGATTTTTACTACTTAACTGCCAGCCTCCAAACATAGCCCACTTACCCCCTCCCCCCCACATTTGCTCTGAACCACTGCCATATAGATTATTTATACTGTATATGTATATTATGTCTCCTCGAATGACTCAATTGCTATTTAGCTTTTCAGTATCTGAGCAATACAAGAGATTATCTCAGAATAAAAGTATTATTTCAGAGTGTATCACGTGGTCAGAGAAACAATTCTTGTGCTTGATCTGATGTCACCTGATTGCCATCCCTTCGTTCAGCAGTAAAAAGTTTATAATTAATGAGTAGCATTTATTTTGCTTTCTTTCCCGATCTTCCTCCAGAAGGATAAATTCTGGTTTTAAAGTTTAAAATTTAAAGAAAGATTATGTGGCATAAAAAAAATTGCCTGTTGATGCCATACATAAGAACAATATTGCATTTGAATTAGCAAGTTATGAAAACAATGTAAGGGTAAAATAAAGCTTTACTCATAAAGTATCTTACTCTATCTTAAAGTAATTTATGAAATTGTATTTTTAAATGGACTATGAATCTGAAAACTGTACCCAGTAAATTTTTCCACAAATAAATCCTTTTAAAAGAATTTATTACCCAATTGAAAAAGCATGTTTATCTACCTTTCTTTAGTAAATCTCTTCACATCAGGAATGAGTTGAACTCTTGTCTAGAATGTGTCTCACAGCAATGCTAAACCAAGGCCTTCAGACATCACTGCCAGTTTGAACAACTCTGGCAAGGCTCTCCACCATCCATCCTGCACTGCTCTGACATAATGCTTCTAGAAACCAAGTAGAAAGGACTCCTGCAAAACCATGACTGGAACAGCCAGAATGTTGACATTTCCCAGGAGCTTTTCAATAGATGAGCTAAAAGGCAATTCCTGCAACTAGACTTGTAGGTCTTCACGCTGCACTTCTTCAGAGCCTAAGTTTGTTTCAACAGACCAGAGAACCCTGTCAGTGCTGAGCCAGAGAGTACACAACATTTCTTTTATATTTTTCCTTCCCCCTTGCCATTGGCAGTCTCTCTTTGAAGCAGATACAAGGAGCACTGCTGTCAGCAAGAAGGTAGAGGTGTTAAAAGACCAAAAGACAAAGCTGCTGCAGTGTCCCATTGCCTGGGGTATGTGGTCTTGGTTCCCTGATGGCAAATCCTTGGAAAAGGTAAATCCTCAGGGAAGGCTCCCTGGAAAGAGAATTCCTTCATAATTGGACCCGTGCTGGTCACACGACAGCAGTGACCAGCTCCTTCTGCAATATTTCAAATCATATATATACTAATCTATAGCTTTAGACTAGATTTTAGGAAGAAGTTCTTCAGTACTCTGGAACAGATTAGCCAGAGAAGTTGTAAATGCTTGCTCCCTGGAAGTGTTTTCAAGGCCAGGCTGGATGAGGATTTGAGCAAATTGGTCTAGCTGAGAGGTATCCCAGCCATGAGGTTGGAGTAGATCATCTTTAAGGACCCTGCTAACCTAAGCCATTCTATGATTCTATGAAACACATCAACTAGGAGGGTTAAATAATTTCAATTTGATTTAATCTAGAAGCTCTGGGGGACAGTAAGTGTTTGAAGCTCTATTGAATTGCTGGAGTAAGCAGTAGATTTATGAGTGAAGGAACAATTTATTTTTTTTCCCTGACTCTACATTTCTCTGGTTCTTCATTATATGAAAAATAATAAAAATAACAAGGTAATTTGATCTTTTAAAATAGCTTCTATTCCCAAAAGGTGAAGCTGCATTTTCTCACACTTCCACTCAAGAAAATAATAAAAACATTTACAACAAAACAAAGAAGAAAAGTCAGAAATCATCAGTTCTTCGAAGATGTGACAACAAATGGACTAGGAATTTGTAATTATAATTAAAGCATTTTCTCTCCATTAAAGGAATTGGTTTTAATTAACAGAGCAGAAAACCTGCAGAGAGCCTTCAGATACTTTTTGGGTTGCTCTGGGACTCTGGAAGTCACTCACATCTTATTTAGAGGCTTTAACCTCCAGGGTCTGCTCCACTGCATTACAATATGCACTACATGTCACTGTAGTACAAGGACTTCCAACAACCTTCACTGATGATAGCATAAGAAATTTATGATAAGCTTTGCAAGTATAAAAGATCATTTAAAATAACTGACAGATGGGAGAAGGTTAGAATTGTTATTATTTTTATCAGACTGCAGGAAAAAAATGGAAAGGTATGCCTTAAGAGTTTTAACTGCAACATATTAATAAGTAAAAGTCTACAGCTGGTTCTGAAAACTTTAAATAAAGAATTTTTTTTTTTTCAGTGCTCCTTCTTGACATTTTGCTTGCAATTATCCAACTTATTTCTAAAAAATATTCAGCAGCTCTGGTAAAAGGAAATACACATAAAAATAAACACTTTTAAAAATTGATAATATCATCTAAGTATATAATTGGGAAAAATGCTCATGGAACAGGACTAATTTTTAGTAGCACTACAAGTCTGAAAGAAGGATACTCTTTAGAATATTATCTGTAATTCACAGGAACAAAAAATAGTGCTGACTGATACAATACAACATTTAGTGTTGGTTCATCTTACTTGCTCCTCTTTGAGAACACAGGATTATCCAATATTTTACCTTTCTAAAATGTTAACTGGATTTGCAGAAGACTGAGCACAACACAGGACTGTACCTTGGAGGCAAATGCATACCTTGCAAGGAGAAGCAGTTCAGACACTACAAAAATGCTTATGAGCTGTTCAAGCAGAAACGTGATCTGAACAAAAAGCAAGATGTCATTTTGAAAAACTAAATGACAACAGGCCAAGACACATTTATGTAAAATGTTCAAAGTTGTCTTTGCTTATTTCTAAAATTAGGAGATGTATTAAAGGAAAGTGAAATGAAAACTCAGATGACTAATGTTCTATTAAGCAATCAACAAGTTACAACAAATTACAAGATTGCCCCTGAACTGTTACATGATTATTTCTTACATTTATTGTTATTCTAACACACACACAGTACCGGAAGTCTAATGCATTGGTTAAGATAGTTTCAAAATTATAAGAAGTATTTTTTATGTTAATATATAATTCACTAACAGGGAATTTTTTGAAGTTGGGATTTTTTGCCTGCTTATTTTGCTGTACTCCTGTGTGAAATTATTCCAGAGTAAACATGTTTCTAAAATACCAATGCTGAGATGTTTTGTTTTAGTCATTCCAGTCAATTTAAACAGATGATGTTACATATAAATATAACTAATGAAGGTTAAGTGATGCCACCCTGAGAGTAAATTGGGGAAGTAAAGGAAGAAAATGCAACACTCTCCGAAATGAGTAACTGAACATAACACAGCATTCTACAGAGGAGTGATGAATTAGATCCATAACTTTGTTCTACCATATCAAATCTCAACTGAAGTAGTGACCTTTAGCATTGTAGAATGCCATTTTATTTTCATACAGATGATACAAAAAGGCAAAAACTTAATGCTTATTTGATATAAAATGTCACAGTATCACTAACTTCCAAAGTGAGGCATTGTGGATACAGGCATGTGTTGGATCATGGGAAGATTTCTGTGAAGAAAGAAGTTTGTCAACTCCATGAGGTGCATAACTGAGAAGAAGGACAGAGTCCGAGATGCATCTTGTGTCAGCACCAAAGGGATGGAAAAAACTTGCTGCAGCAGTTCAGGTGATTCTAGCAAGAAGGCAGCTTGTTACTCACTTCAAGCAGCCTCACTGGAAGACATCACTGAAGATGCTATAACATCAAAATAGGCTTTCCATTTCAATTGGAATAGTTACTTTACTCCTTGCTATAATTCATTATTGTAATAGCTACATATGCTACTGAGTATATAAATACCTACTTTCTGTGAAGGTAAAAGTGTAAAAGAACTTATTAAATAAACCTGTCACAAAAATGAATGGGCAAATTATGCATCAGACAGGAGATTCAGTCTCTATTTTGGAGTAATTTCAGAAGCTGACTTGCTGGTCCAGTAGCAATCCCTTTAATGCAATGACATGGTCATTACAAATGCCACATCACTGCATGCACTTGGGGCTACTTTCCTGAGCATGGACTCTAAGCATAACAGCAGGATCTTGAGGAGTAAAAAATTATCCCAGTATGGCCCCAGTAATAAGCCCATCTTGAGAATCTAGGGCACTCTTTGATTTCTGTGATACCTGTGGTCTTACATAGGAATAAATAGCTCAATCTAAGAATGCATCAGTTAATGATTTTTACAATCCTGGTGTAGAAAAACACACTTAGTCAGGCTCCAATTTTGTTCAACCAGCACACCCTGTGTTTAAGGAGATGCTGTTATATCACACCCCATTGGTGAGTATGACCAGTCCTGACGCCATACCTCCCATCCCAGATTTCATCATGGAAAAAATATTAGCACGGAAGGTGTCCCTGCCCATGGCAGGGGGATTGGAATTATATGATCTTTAAGGTCCCTTCCAACCCAAATCATTCTGTGATTCTAGGATTCTGTGATCCCTTCACACCTGTCCCTGTCCAGAGTGACCACCACAGACTAATCCACCTACTCTTCATACACTCATTCGGTTAACTTAAGAGAGCAAATGATACTCTAAAATCATTAGTCCTTTGTTGCATGGATGTAACTTTATAAAGGAGCGTAATAAAAGTCTCCCTGATAGGATATGTTCATACCTGCTTTTGAGAAGACAGTTAGAATTGATTGTAAATATAAATCCTCAGATAAATATTTTATAGCCATGTTTACTTCTCTGAAAGTATATGATACAACCGAATACCATTGTGAAAGACTAAACTGTTCCACAGAAGTCTCTTTGGGAAAAAAAAAAAAAAAAAAAAAAAAAAGTTAAAAAAAAGAATGAATAACTAAATAAACAAATAAACGAGCAAGCATATCCTTGTAACAAATTGACTGGATAGAGGATGACATAGAATATAGTTACAAAGATGTGATCAGCATGTGCTAAAACACTGGTTTTACCTGTGCTGTCAAAAATAATCATGAGAGTAAGAAAGCTCAGGCTTCAATATGCTTCTGCATTCCTGGAATGAGCACTGCCACTACTACTACATGTTAGTAAGCACATAAAAGTTATTCTAAGCCTTTATTTTCCCACTTATGCAGAAAACATTCAGCAGGCATACAGCACCAGTTTTGTTATGCACCCCTTTTACTTTGCCAGGAGCACTTAGCACTATAATGAGTAGATTCCAATCACACTTTAGTTGCTTCCACATTGCTAAAAAGTATTATGGCATCAAAATCATTCTTTGTTTGACAGAATATATTGATTTTGACAAAATGTCATTGAGAAAAAAAATTTGAAAAAAATTAATGTTTTGCTGCAGTATTTCAGTAAATATTTTATTATAGCTTCACATTAAATTAGCTCTGCACTGAAAAAAATCAGTATTCCGGTAAAAGCCATTTTGACTGCTCCCAAGAAATACTATTTTTTTAATATGCTCTATTGAAAATATATATTTATATGATATTTTTGTTGATTCTAGGCCAAAACAAACATGCAAGTAATAAGATTGCAATGAAGTGGACAGGCTGGTTCCCACAGAGGTCACTTAATTAATGATTTGCACCTGGAAGTGGCCTCATGAGAAGACTTCACATCACAACAAATCCACTGCTTTGTGTCCTCCTCCCCTACACTCCTGACTTCTTTTGGAAGGCTTCTACAGGGATCCTTCATACCCTGCAAGAGCTTTGGGGTTTTTTTATCAAGCTTTAATTCCTTGAAAAGCAACCTGTGCCTTTTGGCTGCCTATCTGATGGCAGCAGGAACCCACGGTGGAATCTGACAGTTCACAGCTGTGGTTAAGGTAGGTTAGAGAACATACAGGCACTTGTGACTTCTCTTGCACCATCTGGTCATTCTGTCAAAATACTCTTGGAAGACTTTGAATAAACCACTAAAGACAAATTAGTGCTGTTCACAGCATCACAACAGACTGAGAAAACTGATGTAAGGAGAAGTGTCTCTGCTCCTCTCTGTTCTTCTGCTCTTCAGCATACCTGAGGCTCCAATGACTAACTTCTCTGGAAAACTCAGTACTGATCCCAGGGCAGATAAAAGTGATGAAGATGCTGAGGTGAAGAACTTAAGGAAATACTTACTTAGAATTTAAGACTCTGTCAGTGAAAGGTCTTTGTGTGTAGTGGGAACCATAGATTATGTCTAATCTGAGACACCCAGGAACTCTTCATCAAGCGCTGGATAAGAGCGTGTGTCTCCAGCGGCTGTACCTCAAGAATGCCCTGACCACAGGACAAATATCCTGCTTTTCACTTTTTTATGATGCAAATAAAAATTATACTGCCTGTTTCAAGAGATGTAATCTCTATTTGATTTTCTGTCTTTAATTTCACGGTGACTTCGTTCTGAAGCTTTATCTTTTTGGAAAGGGAGGAGCTACAAGTTCTTGAAAGACTAGTTGGCGATCTGCTCCCAGTTCCTAGTCACATTGAAAGATACAGATTTTAATGGCTTTCAAAATGTTTTAGTTTGTTTTGTTTTGTTTTGTTTCAGTTGGTTGAAGTCATCAGAAACCCGCATCTTGGGGATTACACATTCCTACACCTTATCCTCAGTACTGTAGGAAATCTTTAGAACTCAGTACTGTAGGAAAAAGAAGCTTGAGGAAAAGTAGTCTCAGATATAAATTAATCCATAACTTAATATCCAAAGAATATGGATTTTCTCTTCCTGAATTCACAATAACATAATTCAGACATAACTTCAGAAAGATTTTTGAGGAATAGTGCAATCTAAAGCAAATGAAAGGCTGCTCAGGACAGAAGTTCACAGATTTAGGGCAGCGTTTTACAGGTTTCCCCTTTACAGCTGCAGAGACACACCGTGCTTTGTACTGTTTGTACACAGATGTTTTCTAGCATCCAGAGGCAACAGCTGGTGAAAGGAAGAAATTTCCAGAAATCTGCATGAGTGCATGGAATTTCCCAGGAAATTTCACTGCAAGGTCAGTAATTAACACCAGACAGCTTTGAGTATGTGACAAGAACAACAGCAATGAAGGCATGTGGCATGCATTGTAACAATATGTTGTAAAAAGCAGGATACACAAGGCAAAATTTGACCAAAACTATGTAGTTAGCTATCCTTTATCTAGGTGTACGTTAGCTAAATAAGAACAATCATTTAGTTTAATTTGACTTAGCTTAAGTATCAATAAACCAAGTGCAAGCAGATATCCCTGAACTGGAAAAAAAAAATTGGGAGATCTTTCCAGGGAAATGCCACTTTTTATGCTATTTATTAAACATCTTATACTAATCCCAAACAGAGATATAATACTGGGCAAAGAGATTTTTTGGTATGAGCTGATACATCATTCTTACACCTATTTACCACTGCTTCTCATAAACAGCAGAGAAATGAGAATAAAGATGAAGGTACCAGTTCACAACTAGTTGCTAATTAAGTGATGAATAAATAACACATCAGATGGGAATGTGCTTCAGTGTCCCAAAAGGAAATGACAATTCATTCTAAAAATGGGAGTCGGTATGGCTTTGAGTTATCTATATTAGCACTGCAGTTCAAATTGTGAACGTGTATTAGAAGCAAATCTGCCAACTGTTCTCCCATACTATAGTATGGTTCATGCTGTAAAGCTGTTTCTGAGTATGTCAAGTTTACTCTTTTTGGATGGGCACAAACCAGAGGTGCTTTCCATCAGCCAACCAAGATCTCCAACTATAAATTATTATGCAAACCCCTGAACCTAACTAGAGCTACTTCTACAGAGGTACAGAAGTTCTACTCCCAGCAGAAAAACTTAATCTGGACACCAGGCACCTAATAGCATTCTGCACTCAGATGCATTCTGCCAAGCTGCACCTACTGAGCTGCAGAGTACCAGGCTTTTTCACCAAAAACTGGACCAGATCTTTGTCACTGGTCGTATGGAAAATGCAGGACATGCTTCCTCTCCTGTCAGTGGCCCTATACCATAAGACCATTTAACTCCTTCAGACAGAACTTTGAGACCTAGAAATGAAATGCGATTTTCACAGTTATTTTAACTGTATTATTAACATGACATTCTGGTAATCAATTGCCTTACTGAAGTGCATCATTGTACCTTGCTTTTGTTAACTATCACTCCCACTCACATCAGGCTCTTCACCAGAGCAGTGATGCATTTGAGCAAAATCAGACCCTCTGGACCTCAGGGGCAGCTCAAAGGGGTGCAAAGGCTGCAGATAGATCTGATCAGTTCAGTGCAGAGAAGATATTTGTTAATGGAAATCTTACATATTGCTTCTATACAGCTGAGAGTTGGCTTCATTCTCCAAAATGTCATTTTTCCAAAATAGACAGTTTGCCACTTTTGTTAACTTTATAAAGACTGCAAAATAATCCTATGTACCATTAAAAAAATAAATAAAAAAATTAACTGGTTTGATCAGTACACATCAAACAAATTTTCACCTGTGTTAACTTTATTGACATTTTCCCCCTCATCTCTTATGCACACCAAACATCAAATAGTTGCATCACAGAAAGGCTCTAGTAGCAGCAGGGATGAAAAGCATAGGGTGCTGGAATCCACAGCCAGCAATCGCACCCAGCAGGGACAACCAGTGCATTATCAGCCATCAGTCTGAGGCTTGTTGAAACTGGAGTCATGCAGTTCCTTCAGAAAAAAATTCTTTGGGAAAAGCTCAACTGCAAACATTCCTGGAGCCTTCTGCTCTGAATTCCTGATGAGAACTCACCTTTGTTTAAAAGTTCAACAGGCTTAGTAAGGATGTTTGAATCAGTGCAGTACAGCCAGTATATAAAAAAAAAAAAAAAAGCTGAATTTATTAGGCTTACAGGTCAGTATATAAATTTCTCTGAGACTCTACGGCTGTGTGTCTACTAGTGAATTAAACATGACTAGAATATTAAATATATACTCTGGCAATAAGAATGAGGCCGTCTGGCAAGAACATCTCAAACTTCTACTATCAGACTTTCTCCCCCTCCAAAGACAAATGACTACAGGCTAGCTGGGTGTCGGAAGTGTCTCTGGTCCACGTGGATTCCTCAGCACCACCTGCAAAGCCTTTGAGGAAACACTTCCTGGCAGAGGCCAAATCCACCCTATAAAGAGTTCCAAGAATTTATTAGTAGGTTTGGCTGGACTTCCAGAAATCAGGAAAATTTTCCAAAACTGTTGTGAAGTATCCTATTGGCAGTACTGTCTGTATGTGTGTCCACCCTGCCTTTTTTGTGTAAGTCAAGAGAAGGAGCCAAGAGTCGTGGTGGGATGGTAAAAAGAAACACAGACACACACACGTAGACATGTCAGGAAAATTTAGTTCCTGGGGATATTTCTTCGTGGTCCAGCAGTAACTATTGAACTGTAAAGTCTTTAATAATTTCTTTGGGATGTACACTAACTCTAAATGACACTGAGACTCTGGAGATTATTGAATTTTTAATAAAACATTTTTTCTCCCCTTTTATCAGTGTCTAATGTTCTAGTACATTTATTCCCATGAAGGGCAACCAAGAAAAAAATGGTATTGGACCTGCTGGTAGATAACAGACATTGATTCAAACAAAACTCTGTATTCAGTTTCTGTATTTTTCACCAGGAGTTTTACTATTAAAGTATTATTAAAAACTCAGTTTGAGAATGTACAGATTGAATCTTCATCATGTAGAGTTTACAGTCAAAACAGCTGGAAGAGAAAAAAGGGGGGGAAAAATGGGAAAAGTAGTCTTAAACCAGCTTCTTCCTCTGATACCAAAGTGTCCAGACTGAGCCAGCTACCATCATGAACTGGCTTTGTTTCTGCCAGTCTATGTGACAGCTGACAGAAAATGGTTCAAACCCCCTTCTCTTTGACACCACTGAAATTGTACTACTCAAGGTAATAGCCAAATCTGACACTGTATTTTCCCTGGAAAGTAAAATGTGTTCCTCAGAAGTCTGATATCACATAATGTGCTAAAACAGTTTCTACTGGGTTTTTTTTAGTCAATCAATAAAATAATTGTCTTGGGAGAATATTGACTTCGTGTTCTTTAGCACATGGAGACTGCAGATCCTTTTGAGTAAAAACCTATTTATCCGTGTTTCTTTGTGAGAAACAATAAACATACCTTGTCCCTTATAAGCTACGATAACCAAATAAAATCGAATAGAATTTTTACTCCACTACAGTCCTATGGTAATCTAAAAATTGAACAATTTCCCCTCCCCTCCCTTCCTTCCCTGTATTCTCTAGCTACATTAGAAACAGACAAAGTTTATAGTATAGTTCACTACAGGAAAAACACAGGTAGGAGTAAACTGGAGGGTTGTTTTATTTTTCAAAGGTCTGGCCCTCCAGGTCTTCTAAGGATCTGACTCTTTTATTTATTTACAGGGCACAAATGTCTGCTATTCAAGTAAAAATAAATAAACAAGAAATTAACATGTCTGTACTGACAGCCATGCCACACTAGTAGAGAAGGAGACACAGGAACAGATTTGAAGCTGAGCATTGAGCAATAAAGCAGGGCAGCCAGCTGTAGGCAAGAGCATTCTGAAGAATACGAAAAAGCCTAAGTGGTAGTGGATTGGTTGTGCTACAAGAATTGATGAAAAAATATTGCACTTCTTACAAAAAGATGACTGGAGAGTAACAGACATGAAGATTCTGCGAGGGACAACAGAGAGGAAAAGATGGACATTTACTAGTGGTACAACCTAGGACAAAATCTGCTTGCAGTGATAGATGGCCAGAATTTAATGACAGATTGAGAAGTAACCCTGACACTTTCATCATTTGATTGCCTTCATCAACATTACATCTAGTCAATTCTTCACACCCATTTTTTCCATATAACTGAAGACTTATCACTCATCTTTGAAAGACAGTATTTCATTTTGTGTCCTCCAGAAACAATTAAGCAAATCTATCTTCTGAATCTTCAGCACTGCTACAGCATTATTGCTGTGTTTTCAGCAAATTCTTTAAAAGTGATCTACCACCAAGTATAGATTCATTGTAACATTTTATTTCAGATTTGCTTTGATTTCATCCGATGAAACAGGTGACAATAACATATAAATGTACAAAGAGATACAGGGGATTTAACAATGTTGTTGAACGTTTGCACATAGTAGGATGCAGGTGATGTTCAATATTGCTCTGTAAATGTTATCATCAAACAGCATACAGGGTTGCAAAGAATTTTAAAACTCATTTATTACCATGCTATGCAGTAGCAAGCATCAGCTACACAAGATCAGAACTAGCAAGGTAACTGCATGCCAGAAAATAGCAAGATACACTCATGTTTACCTTTATTTAAAAGTGTTTTCAGGGAGAGGGAAGGAGATGATCTTCCCACAATAGAATTTTTTTTTTTTTATTAGACTGCACATCTCAGGAAAAGGACTAGAAGAACTGCCATCAGAAAATGCAGCTTCTTGCTTCAGAGCACAGTAGATGTGGATAGTCAAGAGGAAAGAGACGGAAAAATTGCCAAAGATTCATACAGGAGGCTCATGAGATTTGGTCATTTTCTTCAGATATTAAAAAAAAATTATCCAGGGACATTCAGAGAAAAGTCGGAACAAGTGGCTATTACTTCTCTTTTAAAGACAGCTGTTCAGTGAGCACCAGCAGTCAAATTAAAAGGTATATTATCTGAGTGGAATAATTCTTTTTTCAGTTAAACCATTTTGCACATGTAAAAAGCCTTCATGACAGCAGGTTACCAAATGTCATTATACATGGGCCTCTGTGGGTAAATAAGAGGAATGTTAGGCAAGATTATAAATTAGATCCTTTTAGATGTGACTAATGAAGGAAAGGGATAACATCACAAGTGTTAGTGCTAGATCATTTCTTTAGGAAGGCTAAGCAAATGGAATTTTTTTCAGAGGTTGATTTTTATTTTTTTTTTTAAGGTAAAGATAAAGAAATACTTCACTGAAGAATAACAAGATTACTCTATGCAAACCTCTGGCATCCCTTTCCAAATTACAGCATCATCATCCAATTCAAAAGGCACCAAACACCACATAAATGGGTATGCCGGGAAAGACGTAGAGCACCAACCTTGATGCAGTACTTTACAATCAGGTTAATAATAGATGAGCATGCAACTAAAATGGGTCTACTGGAAAGATAAGCTGATCAACTATCTGAAATGCATTTTCTAATTTGCTGCCCATTTTTTTCTTCCTTTTTTTTTTTTTTTTTTTTTTTTTTTTTTTTTTGTCCATGTAAGGGGGAGGGTTTATAAAAAGAATTGTAGACAGATAATCAACATTTTAAAAATAGCTAATCTATTCTGAAGCTAGCACAAGCACTTTTTCTGGGAAAAAAATGAAAGAAATGCCAAAAGATACATCATTTTTTGATTAAAAGGAAATTAAGTATTTCTACCTTAGAATTAATTTCTCTTAATCACCTCTTGCTCATCACAAAGGTACTAACTACTTCTCTTCACATTCAGTAATGCCCTACTGCCCAAAGACAATCTGTGTTCTCTGTCACACAAGATAAAGGTGAAGTCCAGTCCACCTCATCTGCGTAATTAACTTGCACCTACATTCTAGGTGCTTAATGAAGGTTGTGCAGGGAACTCTGCTATTTTTTTTAGTTTGTTTGTACTCTGGAAATTCTACACATAAAGAGCATTACCTACCTAAACTGAGGAGAATAACTCCATCTGATTTAAATGCATATTAACTGCCCGGCGTAGATGGCTCTGATGCTATCTCAGGCTTCTCTTTCCCTTTATTGCTATCTGTCATTAATCTAGTGGAGACTTCTGTTCAATGATGCAGTTCAAAAAATAGCTTTGCAACTATGTGGAAAGTCACTGTCAACAGGTTTGAAGGCAGGCAAGACCACGAAAAGCAGATTGTCCCTGAGAAACCAGTTTGCAACAGCAGTTTCCCAATGTGCAGAGTATATTTGTCCCCCTATTTTCTCTACAAAAGACATTCTCAAAGAGAAACAAAGAGCCCTGACAACAGGAGTTGACTTTAGAGGACATGCAGGTACATTCACTTCATCCAGATGGGCATTTGACCCGAGACATATTCCCTGTACAGAAAATGGAAAGAATGAAGCTTTTTGCAATGAGTTACTTTCTAGAATAGGTACTAGCAGTCAGATAGGATGTATCACTTTCTGAGGAGCCAAAGCTCTCCCACTAGAAAGGGTGACTAGATAACTTCACAAGACTGCAATAAATTGCACTTTTTTGATACATCTAGGCTAGCAAATAAAGTGAGCCAACAAGTGTCCTGGTCTGAAGTACAAGTGGTGTTGCACGGTGTGGCATTGCACAGCTTGTTTAGATTACCTGGATTAACATCTTTCACACCACAAGTAGCTGCATCCGAGCTGCCTACAGGGAATGGGCCTGGCTTGTGCTAACCTCCAGCAATTCCTGACACAACACCTGGAAAAATGCTGGGCCAAATACCTGCCAGTGATTTTTAAATATAGAAGATCCACAGCTTATGGGGTCCTTTCAAAAACAAAATTGAGTTTTATATCTATTCTGCAAGTCCCACAAACACTATGTTGTGTGAAGTTTTGGTTGGTTTGGAAGATGTTTTTGTTATCAAATAGAAAGAAAGCTTTACCTGTTCAAAAAATGTGTCGTTATCTGAATAACCTAGAAGGTCAGAAGCTAAAGTAAACTACTGCTGGTGCAGAGGAATACAGAAATGTGACTGTTATATTACAAAAAAGGCCTAACTTCACCTTTAGTATTTTTTATGAATAGCACGACTTAATGCGTTACACAGTACTCCCACCTTGAGTTAGTGTATTTTAAAATTCAGAGTTTAAATGCATTTTTGTATTGTCTCCTATTTTAGTCTTCAAAATTTTAGTGCATTTTACAAAGCAGAAGGTATCAGAAACTACCAAGAAAAATAGCTGTCTCTTTACAAATTAACTTTTGATTACATAAAAAAAAAAATTTCACTAGTTTACATTTTAGAATTTCAACACTTGCAGATTCAATTTCTTACTCTTCCAGACTTATTTCCCCACTGAAAAACATGAGAGGGGCCCAGCTTCCCTGCATAGCCAAACTCAGTTCCTGGAAGTGGAAGCCCTCAGCTATCTGATTCTTCACCAGCCCTGTCCCCAGGAGGAGAGGAGTCCCACCCAACCATGCTCATGTGGTGTGTGAGATGGATTACACCTCAACATTTGAGATTATAACTAAGCAATGAGCTCATGTGATAAGCCTGTGATGGATAAGTTACCACCTGAACGGGAGAAGTTAAAATATCCCTCATGATCAGGACATAACCAGGTGTGACTCAAGGGAATTTCAGCTCTTACTTTCAAGTAACTTTAGGGTTAACATAACAGCAGAGTATGATAGTGGAACTATCTTATATCTTAGTTAAAAGAGAAAGGGATGAGCTATTTTTAATCAGATGGATTTGAGCATGCTTTTAAAGCTTATCTTCTTGGTCCTACATGTATTTAGATTCAGGACTCACACAAAATCTACCTGAAAAGCCCTCCATAGCTCAAACTGTATACAGAATTTTACATGAATTAACTTACTGGGTAATATTACTTAGTGCTGCTAAATATCAACTGTGTACCAGTTCAGCACAGTCTCTTACTTACCTTTGAAAAGACATGTTAAGGAGGAACAAGAGAATTCATCTCAACATCAACCTGAGCATCCATCCTAGGTCAGTCAACTCCTCTCATTGTCCTTTCTGTCCCACTACCCTGTAAACACTTACAGAAAGGCACTTCTGAAGGTCCAGCCACCCTTCATGTCCTAAATACCTGTCTTAGAACAAAAAATACTGCCTTAGGGAACTGCTTCTCTCTGTTAAAGGGAGCTCTGATGATCTCCTCTGTTCACACTCTGTTCAGATCCTTGATAACCTATTTAAAGCTTGTGAAACAAGCCCTATTCCAGAACCCAGCTCCCCCTAACACGACCATGCTGTACACAGTTCTGTACTGGCATACCTCCACAGCTTCCAGAAACTATACTAGCTGCAGCAGAGGTACTTCTGGCATCTCTGCAGAGTGCTGTATTGTACCGTGGAGACATACCCATGAACTAATGAAAATTCAACGTTCATATTAGTATAAAGAAAAAAGTCATTAACTGCTATTGAACTGCCAATTATCTGGTGCAACTGCAGACCTCCCAGCACAGCTGTTTTACCTTCCCTCTCTGCTGTCTGCAATATTACATTCACATTGCAGGTTACATTATCACAGCAACCCGTACCCAGTTTCTAACTGCTGAGAGAACAAATTATTTTGCCAAAATTATTGGTTCAAATCTGTAATAGTGAATAATGAATTAGACATGCCTAGACTTGGGGACTTTTTTTCCTTGCAATATCTGTAGTTATAAGAAACTGTGAAATTCAATTACAAATATTAAATGAACCTTCCTTTTGATATTATTCTTCTTATAGCTACTTTTTATTACTCTGTGTCATAGGGGAGAAAAAAGAAAGTTTGTCCTTGATAAGCTAAAACCCCTAATGGTAGCTAAATATTACTCAACCTCTCCCACTTTTATTATCCTTCAGTTGTGATGGATTGCCTATGACATTACCTGAGCATAAGTTCTTTATACAATCAAATCTTTATTAAAATGAAAATTGTGAGGACTAGTGTATTGTTACTAAATGATCCTACTACTCTGGTGACACCTAAACAGAAAGTACTCTCTCTGGGAGCCCTGAGACACAGGAAGCCTCAAATCACAAATCATGGGAGGTTGCAAAAATACACTAGAGAAGTATAAACATGTATTTATTTTATTCTTCCCTAAGCAACCACTAAGAGCCAGTGTCAGAGACAGGACACTTGGCTAGGTGGACCTTTGGTCAGATATGTCATGGATGTTCCCGTGTTTGTATGTTGTCTCCTGCCAATCATGAAATTCTCTGCCATGCCTTTATCAAATTGCTCAGCCTTCTGTATGGATACAGAAATTAAATCATCTTAATAAGCACCCAGTGCAGGAATAAGAATCTTCATATAAATTTTACTTTCTTCTGTCTCTGTTTTCTTCTGTCTTCAAAGGAATGCAAAAAATTGCTAGTCATAGAGTAGGTATAAATCCATAAAGTTTCTGTGCAATTACCACTCCTGTATAACTTAGTGTACTTCTTCATTACTTGATCATGATAAAAGGTTGTCTACAGAGCTAAAAATTTACTTATGGTTACACAGAAGTCCTAGGTTTGTATTTTACAACTCCCTCCTTGTCTGAGCTGTATACTTGTACATGTGACTCCTGCTGCAATCAGATCAAAGATGCCAAGAAGACACATACACAGCTTTGGTAACAAACTGATATATCAGATGGTGTTTCCTATCCTTATAACACTAGAATGCATTACAAATCACCTACAGGAGACTCTGGATCTTCTGCAGCATCAGCACAAGACTGGCAGGGCCATTTGAAACCACACCAAGGCATGCTTGTGTGGACAACTCAAGGGAGCACTGACAGAAATTATAATAAAATCAGAGAAGAGATTCACAGAAATACAAAATCAAAAAAGATTGCAAGGAATCATCTAGTCTAGTCTCTCCAGAGGCAACAGCAACACCACTGGAACATGGTGCAAGGAAAAACCTGCAATGAAAGAGATCCCACAACAAATGAATTTAGCTGAAAACTAATCTGAAATAAATTCCTTAATTTCTTCTGCTCTTATTTCAGTCAGTTCTGAAGAGCAGCTCCTCATCCTCCTCTCACCACCAGCTTCCTACATATTGGAAAATTTATGTCCTTTCTCCATCATATTCTTCATTGCTAAACAAACCCATTTACTTCAACACTCCCACCACATAAGCCCCATTTTCTAATTATTTTAATTAGAAATATTTGTTTCCCTTCCTTACACCTTCTGTTTGCTTCCACCTGCAAAAATACTGGACACAGCATTCTTGCTCAGGCTTCATTAACAGTGGGCAGAGAAACTCCAGTGTGTCACAAACGACACTTTTATTGACACACCCAAGAGCAAGATGCAGGGTTTTTTTCAGGGTTTTGGTTTTTTTTTGTTTGTTTTTTTGTTTTTTTGTTTTTGGTTTTGTTTTTTTTTTTATTGTACTTGTAACTTGGATTAACTTTTTCACTGGCTTCAGACTCAAGTCCAATAAAACCTCAATATCCTTTTTTTCTGCACTGCTGCTTAGACAGTTCTTTCACATTTTAAATACTGAGTTCTTTCTTCCTTACAAAATGTAACACTTTGTGCTTGTCCCTTTTTTATTTGGGTCCATCCTTCTGATTTATAAACATCAAATTTCCTTTTAGTCCACTGAATTCTTTTTAAATTATTCCAGATTGATACGATCACAGATTGTTTCTCTTTCATCATGGAAGTCAGGATGATTCGACGTTGACAGCTGGACCTGGCTTTTTAAAAAGCCTATTTCCACTCCCCAGAAACATTAGCCACCTCCTTGTCTCGGCATAAGCAGGTGTTTCTTCCCTTTAACAGCAGCCGCTTTCCTCTGCAGATAAGCAGAAGCCTGTCATCAATTCCCTTGGCCAAACAAGAATCATTCTCCTATCACACTGTTTGCTACAAGCACTTTTCTCTCTGACAACAGCAACTACAACACATGGCAGGAGTGGAGAGACAGCGTGGCAGGCTGAGGGAGTTCACAGGTACTGTCCTGGACAAGAAAAATGGATGAGGCCCAGAGTGAAGGATTAGAAAGAAGGCAATTCTTGTCTCCAGCTGGCAACTAAAGGGCCAGTAGCCTGCTAAGACAAACTGTCCTCCAGGAGCAGTACTGTTGCTGCCATCTCCAAGTGGATGGATGCTGGCTCAGCACCAACAGAGTGAGACAACTCTTTGCAGGGCTACGCTGGCCTCAGGAGATGCTTCTCTGCTCAGGCTGTATTTATTTCTTCTTCTTCCCTTTTTTTCCTCTTTAACATCTACTAAACACATATATAAATATATACATATATACGCACACAGAATTATTTATGTATTGCCTATCTGCCTCATCTATTTCATATGATCTACTCATCTCCCTGTGTACCCTAAATTGTAAAATACTTAAAAGCAAAAATCAGTATAAAATGTTATGTGTTCTATTTTATACTTTTGTGATTTCTGATCAAGTTATAAGCACTGCACACATGAATCTTCTTCTGTTTAGAAAAGTTATATTTGCAATGAAAACTATTATGTAATCACTCTATTAGTAAAACTCCTTTAGTTTCTGAATCTTCAAAGCAAAATATTTCACAACTCAGTTATGACTTCTTTCATGAGGTAACTTTGAGATTTTGCTTATCAAGTATTTAGAAAGTAGCTGTTCATGGCAGGAAATACAAGATACATTTATGATAGGAAACACAGGTTACATTTCACCATGTCTAGCTGATGAAAGGCTAACCAAAGTTGCCTCAGCTCTCTCCATAGCCATTCAGAAAAAACTGATTCCACCAAAAAAAGATGAATCCTTCCACCTTAAAAAAAAAATACAAAATCCACATAAGTCTGAAATATCTGTTAAAAATCAGCACTTGCCTCCTTCTCCTGATTCCAGAAGGAGCTTTGGATGGACAACTAAAGAGTATCTCACTTATCACTACAAAGGTGTCTGCTGTCATTTTGGATGCTCTGGATTATGCAGGACACCTGCACAGAACTGGCAGGTAGAACACAGGAACTATGGGAGTCCCCTACTATTCTAGAGAGGCATCTGGAGTCCAAATGGGATACCTTGAGACACCTAAAATAGCTAAGAAACAATATTGAAGGGTGGTCTTTTCTTCAAGATAAATAATTCTCTGGACTCCATCACCAGTATTGACAGGAATAAGACTTCATTGCTTAAACTTCATGTGCTGATGTTATAACACATGTGCACAAAGCACACAGCCATGGCAGAGGACTTGCAAGAGATCTGCACCAACCTGGACTGGAAATTGTAGGGCAAGTAGCATACCATGAAACTGAAATAACAATAGACATCTTTGCCTTAGCAGCCACATCCTGTTCTACATTCCCATTAACAATGATTGCAGAGATTAGCAATCCAGTTCATATTTAGACATCTACATGAACTTAATCCTACTCATTTTTTTTTTTTTTACATTTAAAGCAAGACATGATAAATCTCTTCAATGGAAGTACGAAGTTTCTGCACCTTCAGTACTTCTGGTGGAATATGAATTAGTTTGTGTAAAAAAAATGATTTAGATATCACTATCTAAGGAAAGCAGACAATATTTGCCCTTTAGTTGACCTTAAAGCAGCAACTAAAACATAGTTTGTTAGAAAGATGTCAAAATTGCTTTGAAAATCAGCAGGCAGGCACCCAAAGAAGCCCATACACATACTTTCAGTTTTACAATGGAACATACACCAAAATAAAAAATTACAGTGTTAGCATAGAAATCATTGCAAGTTTTTCTGAAACAACAATTCATAAGTTTTATGGTTTTATTTTATGTCAAACTAATTTACTGAGTACAGTATTCTCAAAACAGCAGGATGACTATATAGCCAATGATGCCTCCTGGGTTTTGCTGGTTTAATTTTATCAAAATTAGAGCTTTTGAAAAACCATGGATGAACAATTCTAAAGTACCCTCTATACACAAAAATAACTCAGACAGCACTTAAGAGAGCGGTAGCACAAGTTTCCTTTTCTACAGGAGGTAATACTACTCTCTGCAAAACATTATCTCTAAGGAGATAGGTTTATTTTAGCACTGATCCCCTTGTTTTCTCTAACCAATTTATAGCTTTGCCTCCTATAAAGTACAAAACACTTCCTAAAATGATAGTAAAATGAAATTACAGCACCTTAGTCATCCAGCTATAATAATGAGTTTAAAGAGGGGGTTATTTGGAGACTCAGTGTATTGATTATTTAATTTCCTAGGTATAAAATGCTATGGGAGTATTTGGGTGCTTGAAAAATATATATGCCTAGAACTAACTCATTTGATTCACAAACCAAATGTTGAACACGAATCAGGCTATAAAAATTCACAAATTTTGGTTACTATTGATGGGAAATAGGCTGACAGTCCAGTAAATGCAAGAGAACTATTTCTTTTTCAATCCACATCATCTAAGAAAAAAATACTTCTTAAAACACAAAAAGTACAGAACACAATCAACACAAATCATGTAAAATGATAAATTATGCAGCTATATTAATAGAATCTGAGGACAGTAATCTATAGTCTTTATTTGTAATATGATTTACAGGATTTTGTCAGTATTATGTCTGCTATTATTGATTAGTATTTTGTTTACATTACTGTACGTTTCACAAGCATTTTCACCAGTTTTAAATGCAATTATTGGAGGTACACACAAGAATAGGTTGGTGGTTATGTACCCAATTAATTTGTGAAATAGGCAAAAAATAATGGGAAAGCATACGCAGATAGATCAAGGATATAAAACAGATATGGAGATATACATACATATGCTTCTGTCTATGCATAGGCCATTAACAGACCAGAGACCTTCCTTGAAGAATGAACTTCTTACATTCAACTTCACTAACTCATTCTTCCTACCATATACGTTACTCATTGTTCCTTATAAATGCTTTGTATTTTCAGTATGATGTAAATAGTATAGCAGAATGAAAACGTCAATAATGTTACTCAATATTTTCAAGATGTTATGAGATCAAATAGAAACTGCTTGTTTAAAACTTTTCACTAAAAAAATTTGGATGTTGTGCAGTCCTGATAGTTGCATCAGTCCTCATGATACAGATTCATATTTCAGCATCAGAAGCATCAGAAGCGTGTTCACTGTTCCATGCTAATCTAAAGAAGATGCACATTGCTATTCAGTAAGTCTATTATAAAATATAGCTACAGGTAGCCTGGATGTATAAGGAGAAAAGGATTAATAATTTTCAACAGAAAGACTGAAAATACACAAATAATTTTTTTAAATGCTGGAAATTAAAATAAATAAGTAGTAACTTAGGATTCATAGAGAAATACATTACATATAAGCCTACAGTGAGGTTAAGGGAAGAGTGTGGTACAAGCTGTAATTCCTGTTACAAAGAATTGTCACTGTATCACTGAAGGCTACATTAGAAGCTTCCCGGAAGGCAGTACAAAAACACTAGCTGTAATAACTTTTTATTTATATTCATAAAATTGAAGAATGTTAATTCTCTGGTTATTTTATTTTTAATATAGAGATGAATTTTAACAAGCTAATTTATAAAAGGTTACACCAATGTCTAGATTTAAATCTAAGGCATTAATATCCATCCTACCACAGTTCACAGAGAGAAATTCTTGTAAGACATTTCAGTAGTTGGTGAGGCTAAAGGTCAATGCTCACAGTATCTGCTTGGAATTAAATGAATGAATATGACAAAGATTAAAAGTGTAGCTGGTAACCAGTATAGAGTTCAACAGCTATGCCTTAGGTCTTCAAACTAACCTGAATTTTTTTTTGCCTTCCATATTATTATCTCAGAATATGTATCTTGAAAAGCTCTTCTGCTCATCCTTATTCATAATTTCTTTATATTTTCTCAAGAATCTTTGCAGATCAGTATGAAGTTACCTAAAATAACTGGAAGTAATCGCTTGAGGCAGTACTTGACTTATTTTAATGGGAGAAGAGACAAGTTCAGCAAAAAGTCCTATTGTAGTAAGGAATTAAACCAACCAGAAGTCCCTTCTGCTCATTTTTACTTCAAGTAAACAAACTCTTTGCAACAACAGTACTTTAGCAGCTCCCTTCAGAAACATGTATTTGTTTTTGTTTTAAGATCTGTTATCGGTATTATAAAGACTTTGCATGGCCCCATGAGAGGGCACAGAAAAACACTGCTTTTTCAGAGCTCTGAAAACTAATGAGAAACAGTGGATACTGACTTCTGGGGCAGGTAGAAGCTGTAGTAATTGGTATGCTGCCTCAGCATCTGGTAGAAAGGGATGGTACCCATCCTCTCCAGGAGCTTCTGTCTCATTCAAGATGTAATTACCCAGTCTAGCAATATAACAAGGAGTGTAATTACTTACTTTTCCTTACACCCCTGCTACACTTGGTTGAACAAGTTGTTATTTAAACCTAACAGGCTTTGCCACAGCTGGAAAAAAAAAAAAAAAAAAAAAAAAAGGCACAAAATGCACTATACATACCCCCATCTTCTTTCCAATCTCTCTCTGACTTTCTCTGATATTTATTGCCTGTGTGGCACTTCACATACACAAAGGGTTACAAATTAATTTAATGCATAATATAGTGCTTCCCAAAGTCTGGAGCATAGCCAAAGGTGGGGAAGGCGACAGTGGGGATAGTGAAGTCAGACTTTTTGATTACTCTTCAAAAACAGCTCCCATTTTTTTGAGAAGCAATCCTATGTGTACAGAAAAGCCTGTGGAACATACAAGGTGCCTCTGCAGCTGCCTGAATTTTCAGGAAGCCTAAAATAAACTTTTTAAAGTAAGAACTATTTAATTTGCCCCTTCTGAATGATTAGAAAGGCAGGCAGCAGTGAAGTAGCAAAAGGTTTCTATCTCAGAATGCCCTCAGGAGGGTTAGGATTAATGAAAATACACAGTTTGTGTATAAAGCCAAGCTTGTAACAGTGCATTGAAGGAGGTGTTGGTATCATATTTACTAAAAGATATCTAGGCTACCAAAAAGTGTAGAATTATTTTTAATGTCATGTAACTACAGCATTGCAGAGTAGGCTAGTAACTACCTCAGATTTGCGAAAGGAACAATCTGAGATACAGGGGGAGCAGGTAGTTTGCTCAAAACCATGAAAAATCCACACCAGAACAGCAATCCTACCTTCCAACTCCAGACTACCAAATTGCACAGACCCAGGGACCAAAATGCAGAAAGATGCTGAACACCTGACTTTTTCTCTGTGAACCTGACAGCCCCACAACAGTATTGCCGTGGTGAAGCAAAATGACAATTCCTCCAAAGCCCGTACAAGACCAATAATTAAACACACTCGCACCTGTCAGACCCTACCCACCGATAAGCTGGGTTGTCGTGAAGCCTGAACCGGGCAAGAAGAGGGAAGACACCGACAGCCCCCAGCTCACCGCTACCCGCCCCGGGAAACCCCTCGACCGCCGCTGCCATCCCCTCGGCTGCCGTGGCAAGTTGGCAGCCTCCCGTGGCAAGTGCCGGTGGACCGGAGAGAGCCGACCCACGGCGCCCGGGGTGGGGAACGGGGAGGAGGGAGGGCGGGGAATGGGGAAAGGGGTTCAGGTGGCCCGGTACCCCCAGGTTCGGCCGGGCCACGCACACTCGAGGAGGCAACGAGAGGGGAGAGGGGGAAAAGGGGAAAGCGCGTCTCCCGGGAAATAAAGTTTTCAGGCATCGAGGGCATCGCTCGGCGCCCCGCACGGCTCAGCCGCTGCTCTCCCAAGCAGGAGCCACTCCATGAGAAGGGAGGGACCGGGAACGGGGCGGCCTTGACCCGCGGGGCGGAATCCCGCGGCGACGGCCGGGCTCCCCGGCTACTCACCATGTTGACTTCGGACACCATGTCGATGCTGGCGATGTCGATGTTCATCCCCACGCAGACGGGCGGACCTGCGGGCAGAGGAGTCCGTCACCCGCCGCCGCTCCGCGACCTGGCGGCGATAGGGGCGGGCAGCAGCGCGGCCGCGGGGGGCTCCGCCGTGCGGGAGCTGCCGGGGCTGCCCCGGGGCGAGGGGAAGAGGAGAGAGGGAGACTCCGGGGCAGGGAGCCCGGGTAGGGGGACTCACCGCCAAAATCCGGCCGCAGGCGGATGTCGTAGCCCTTCAACAATTTATCCACAGTTTCTTTCACGAAGGACATGTTGCCGGGATCGTTCACACTGTGGGGGCAAGGGAGACGGGGGTGTCAGGCAGAGGAGGCAGAGGACGGGATGCGCGGGGGTAGGAGCGACGGCGGGAGCCGGGGAAGGGGGAGGCAGTGTAGAAGCGCATCAGCTTGTTCCCCCGGCAAAAAGCATCCTGCCCCGCTGCCAGGGCACGCTGGCTCCTACCTCTGGGCGCAGCAGACCACGGCCACCAGGACGGGAGCGGAGAAGATCCCGAAGATCCTGCCTCCCCCAAAGCCCCACATCCCTCCGCTCCGTGCTTCCTCCGCGCAGCAGCAGCCGCTGCTGCCGCCGCGATCCGGCTGCCCCGGCTGCCGCTGAGGAAGAGGCGGAGGCGACAGTCCCCGTCGTCCCCCCTTCGCCCTCCTTCCCCCCCCCCACCCCCAAAACCAAAAATCCTCCACCCTCTGCCCCAACGCCTCTGGCAGGCCCACGGGGGCCGCCCGCACACACGGCTGCACCCAACCTGCGGCCGGACGCCGCCGAGCCCCGGAGGAAGCCTCCCTCCGCCGGAGCCCGGCCGCCTGCCTCCCTCCCTCCCTCCCCGCCGCCCGCCTTCCCCGCACGCCGCCGCACGCCCTGCCGCCTTCCCGCCAGCCGGGAGGGGAGGGAAGGAGGGAGGGAGGAAGGGAACGAGGGGAGGACGCCGCCGTCCCTCCCGGCGGAGAGCCCGAGGGCGGGCGCCGTGGGCAGAGGGGCTGCAGGGGCCAGCGGCGGGGAGGCTGTGGCTCCCCCGGTACCGCCTCGGGGCACGCCCGGCCCGGCCCGGCCCGGCGGGAGGTGGTCTGTGCGGCGGTGATTCCTTGTGGTCTCCGCGGGGGAGCTCCCCGCAGCGGGATCCATCGCTTCGGGAGGGCGAGGGGGATCCCTGGGGTGGGAGCGGGTCTACGGGGCCAGGGCAGCCCGCCGAGAGTCTCCCGGAGATGGGTAAGAGGGGGCTGAGGAACCGGGCCTGGCCTCAGCCACTCACTCCTCTCTGCCCCTCAGATTCCCCCATGCAGGGTGACTGCGGAGATCTGCCCCCTGGCCCATCCTGAGAGCCATTCCCGGGGAAAGGCCCCTGGGGCTGGAGAGGCAGCTGGGCTGGGAGCCCTGTCCGGACCTGCACAGGAGGGTTAGAGGGGTCCCCACCATGGCCAAGGGTGTGGGTAGTGACCCTGAAGATCTTTTCAGCCATCCCTGTGTGAGGATGCCATCAGCAGAGGCGGTGACCGTCGAGTTTTGCCAGGCAAAACCTCCTTTGGTGTATAGGAGCATGTAGCAGGGCTTGTTATGTGGGGCAGTAATGAAAGGAAAATGCACTGGTGCCAAAGGGACCTACAGTGAGAGCTGTCAATTCTCTGTTGTGTTGGCTGTGAGCTTCTGGGTGCTCTTAAGTTTGTATAAAACATTGGTTGGGGTGGAGACAACACAGTTGTTATTACTGTTAACCTCCTTCCAGGTTAATTATTCCTTTCAGCAGGACTTATTGACATGGGAACAGGAGCACACTGACTTGGCTATATTGCCTTTGGTTCCAGAGCCAGCTCTTTCTCATTGCCAGACCTCTTCACCATACTCTACCAACAGTGTAAACATGCCCTTAGACAGCTCCTGATTCTGGTTACGTTGCAGTCGGTGGCCACCGGTCCATAATGGAACACATCATTTCACTAGGCAAGGGAGAAGAGCAATGTCTTTTTTTCAGTTTCTCTCTTACCTGCTGTCCTTCCTTAGACATATCCTTTTCCCTTAGAGAAACTGCTAGGAAAAGGATAGACACTTGAGGAATGCTGTGGTGTTGTGAACAGTTGAGAAAGCATGGATGTTTTTTAGTCTATCCTCAAATTTTTGAAAAGTGCAATCCATGGCAAACCTCCTGACCTTGTTTCTGTTGCAGATCATACCAAAGCTACTTTAAAAACCATGTAACCCAGTGAGGCTGTGAGGAAAATTTAAAGAAACAGAGTGTTGCAAAATTTTGTGAATTCATTTTAAGTCTTACTATAGCCAGAATTTTTAATAGTGCCATAATTACTATGACTATAAAGTAAGTGAAAATCTTAGCTTTCATTCAAAAGCTAATAGGGCTTATCATAAAAGCTTGAGAATTGTGACATAAAGCATTTATGACTCAAGGGCTCAAAAACTCAATAAGTATATATAGATTTTAAAAAGCGATTTGGAGGCCCTGGATCCTTATGTAAAAAAAAAAAAACAAACAAAAAACAAAAAAACCCCACCAGCTTTTTCAAGTACTTCAAAGGAAGGAAATTTAGGGAAGGGTAACAACACAGTTCTCTCCTCCTAAGTGCTGAAATAATTAACATTGAAGAAAATATTTCTTAGGAAGAATTCAGAATAGTTTAAAAATGCATTTAAGCACTAAAACCTTTTCATAAATAGATTGTCAGTTTTATAACTGGAATAAAATATTTTAGACACACGACTTCTGATTAATGCGCTATCCTGGTACTTTGGAAACGCTTCTGAGGCAGGAATGAATCAACAGTGCTGTAGAGTCTGTTATATTTTATCACTTCATTTAAATATTTGCCTTCTTGATCTTTCAAAGAAACCTTTTCCATTTACTTGTGGGTGGTTTAAAGATAATCCAGGTTGAAGCTGATGGGACAAGGAAGTTGTTATTGGGGTTATGGAGCATTGGTTCCTTGGGGTTTTGGATTCAATTAGACTTATAAGTAACTGAAAGATTACTTGAAAGTTCTTTAAAAATCTAAAGATCAGTGAATTTCATGAAAGCTAAAATCATCTCTCCTTGTCAGTGATATGACATCCACAGTGAAAATGACACTGTGGGTTTTTTCCTGGTGGAAAGAATCAGAACAAAACTTCTGAGAAAACAGGCTATAAGTTAGATCCAGTAAAGCCCTGCACAGTGCAGAGTATTTAAGGAAATAATGGACTGAAAGATTTTGGGGGAGCTATTTAACATGGCTAATAGGAAATAAATAGGCACAGAAATAGATTCCCTGTCCTGCCCCAAGATTTGCCACCCTGACTTTTGGAATTAAGCTCCTGAAAGTTATTTTTGAAGCAAACAGGTTATTTCAAGGCATGACAGAAATAAGTCTGGACACTTTTATTCACTAAAGTGTGAATGTTTATGTATCTCCTGAAAGTGTATGTATCTCCTGAAAGTGTATGTATCTCCTGAGGTCAATCCAGACTACAGGACCTTGGTAAAATTTTTGTCTCTCTTATCTGAAGGGTTCTGCTTTTCAGAAAATAGTTAAGCAGGGGAGAGAAGAAAAGGGTTATCATGGCCCAGTGGTCTGTGTCTTGTCTATGAAGTACTGTTATTTCATGAATAATACAGTAATTCATAAATTAATTACTGGATAAAATAAATCAACATGGTGTTGATGGTGTAAGGAATGGAAGTGGATTCTCTGCTCCCCTTAGGTGCCTTCATCATTCCATCTTCCCACTCTTGCTCTTTTCCAACATAGAGTCTTTCTGTCCCAGGAAAATTATCCCTCTCAAATATGAGACTTTGAATGTCTTGACACTAAATACAGGGGCTAAAATTCATCATTCTTTCTGCTACTTTGGTAAATGTTCCTGCCTCTTGGCCAGTGGACAGTTAAGATGTATGTTCCTGATCAAATTTTGTTCAATAAGGTAAGCACAGAAACATTCTTTTCTTCCCTTGTATTACCAGTATTGGTAAAGACTGCTGAAAAAATGTATAACTCTAAATGTAAACTCTAAATGTATAACTCTAAAATGTAAAGGCAAGCATTATGTGTGAAGTAGCAAAAGAACTGTCCTTGACTCAGTGCAGATACACAGGGAAGAATACACCTGCCAAACCTACACGTGAAAGAAGGCCTCAGGGTGAGTGGGGTTATGATGGATTCATTGGCTGTGTCTGGGTTAGCAAGCATCAAGGATGGTCTGTAGAGTAAAACTGTGTTTTTGAAGACTTGACATCCACACCACACACATTTTGTTGTGGATTTTTGTTTGTTTTTTTGTTTGTTTGTTTGTTTTCTTTTGTTTTTCACTTAGGAAAATTTATAGTCTGGAATATAGCCTGGAATATATAGTCTAGAAAAGATGCTCATTAGCAATTGCATCATATTCAGTGTGCTGATGGGGACCATATTTCTCCTTAGTTTTGAATGAAAAGAATTAAGTTCACGTGCTCTGAGTCTGCTCTGAGATGTGAACTAAAACACAGTCAGTGGGAGCGATCAAATGATTCACTTCACAGGCACAGTCTTGATCTGCACAAAAATGTTCCGTAGATGCACCCATCATCTTTCAGAAGGAGATGGAACAAAGCACACGTACCTTTGGATAAAGGACAGAAATTGTTAAAGGAAGCAGGAGCGGAATGAATGAGGAACCATTCACAACTTTGGAACAAATTACAGTTTTCTTCATCGTTGTCAGTACTAGTGGAGATACTCAGAAGAAGGCAGTGACAGGAGAGGTCTGCTCACACTGTTTGCATTTGCAGTACTACCACTATCAGTCAGCAGACTGTAGGAGACAGACTGGCTTGAGAATGGGGGAAGAAGTATTTGATCACACTATGCAATACATCACTGAGCTCTTGCCCTGGAAACTGCAGGTTTACCTGACAAAATGAACACAGCCCAACTTACATGCTGAGGTCAGAATCACTTATCAGAACATTTTCTTTTTCATTTTGCTCTCTGGCTTGTCTGTCAGTTAAGTGATTCTGACAAAGATCCAGTCTTATCCTGAAGTAAACTGCAATCACAGAGGGTTCGGAGGTACAAAAGAGAGAGAGAGAGAGAAGATAAAAAAAAAGTGGGAAGAATTGCTGCTAGAGCTGAAGTGGTGTCTTCTGAGGAACACAGGACATTAATCTTACTAGTCTGAGACCCATGCTGCTGCTTACCTATTCTGCCTTGGAGCAATTTTAATAGCCTGCTGGTTTAACCTGCTGAGAAGGTTTAATTAATAAAACTGTCTGGGAAAAAATCCACAAGAATATTTTCAATTCTTTTCCTTTTTTTCCCGCAAGCTTGACTTTTTTACTTAATGAAATCAAAAGTGGAGGACCATTTTTCCCAAAATACCATTGGACAGAAACTTAGTATTTCCTTCAAGAAGGTCAGCTTTCTTACTTTCTGTGCTACAGTGTCTCAGCAGAAGTCAAGTTTTATGGTGAGAGGATGCTGGGGAGTAGGTAACATCAGGGCTTAGGGAATACTGTGCACTTTCACGGTTTTATACGCTGTGTTTTGCCTGTTTAGATAATGAGCCATGATTTCTGCACATACTATGTAAAGAAAACAATATTATATTTATTTACTATGAATATTTGCCAAAGAACATATGTAGCATTTGCCAGTGTTGAGTACCACTCAACAGTATATGCTGCACTTATAACTGACAAGGAGTTTATACAGTGAGTTTATACTCATTGTCCCCATTTCTGTCAGACAGATTACATACAGCATTGCATGAATCCATTTGCTTGGATTGCATGATTTGCTGGCTTTTATCTCGTTATATAGAAATATTAATGTTGTCACCAGTTCTGATGTTATGGAGATTTATATGTTTCAGTGGGCCACGTAAAGAATAAGGTATTAATCAATATGAGAAATGGGGACAAATTTGCCTTTAGTAAGAGGCTTGACCCAAATTGTTTTGAACTGTTGTTTAATTTTCACATGGTTATTTTTCTTCATAGTCTGGAAAATGGAACAAAAATTTGCGTTATCTGAATGAATGTAAGAGCATTCCTGCAATACTCCATTCCTTATGTGACAAAACCTCTGGATTATGCACATAATGAGTCAGACACATCAAAATAAAAATCCATTGACAATTTGGCAGAGGAAGAAATAATCAAGGCTCTTTATAACTCAAATTTTTTCATCATAAAGACTAATGATTATGCACTGAAATAACACAAATACATTAGAGAAGCCTGTGGTGTTTTAGAAGTACTGTTCTTTAAGTCACTCTCCTGATGATGAAAACATGGTCTGTTTAGAAACACAGACAAGCTATTGAGGTTTGATTTTATTTTTTCACTGAAACTGCAGTGGAGGAAGAGCTATTTTACATAGGACTTCTTTGTTAAGAGTTCCTACTCTTGATAAATCCATTAATCAGGAGCACATTACTCTAACAAAATAGCATGCAGCAGTTTTGTTTGTTTTTTTTTCCCTAAGGTAGATAAAAATAGAAGGATATTACCCATTTCTTTCTGGCTGCATATTTATCAACAACTTTCTGAACCTAATTTTTTATAATTATTTTTATGCAATTTTTTTCAGCATCAGCCAAGTCAAGACACAAGCCTCATGGTGCATGAGATTGTATGGAGTGAAGACAACATTTGAATTGCTTGTATTTAGTATTCTGTATATCAAGAGGAAGATCAAGTCAAGATATTAGCTGATGCATCTGTGTAAGTACTAGCTATAACACTAAGAAATCTTGGTTCCTGACATTTTCATCTGAATGTCTCTCTGAATTTTAACAACAGAAAAGAATAAACAGTGGGGGAAAAGAAGAAAGCCATGTATGTATTCCAACACTCCTACATAAAACAGGATAAACAATGAGGTTTTTTACTAAAGCTAAGGAGTGCCCTTAATGGGAAACAGTCCACAAAGGATGAGGAGAAAGGAAACCCTTCAGTGTGGAGGTGTGTTTGTATAGAGACTGTATCCACAGCTGGTGGAAGTGCCTCTTGGTCTTTTTAAATGAGTGCCTCTTTGCCTAAGGCTCTGCCAGATAGGCCTCCACTTTCATTCCCCAAACACTGGCATCAGAAGCTCATAATACACAAATCAGGATCATGGGTCAGATTCCATCTGTGGAATAACATGTAAATTAAGCCAGCTGCGTGACTATATTTCTTTGTCATATACATTACCTGTAGGGAAACCACTATATATACAGGGAAATCAGACAGATACAGAATTTTGTGCATGATGAGCTAAACTATTTTTCATTGAATCTGAATTTAAAGATTAATTTGTGAAGAAAAAAAAAAGTTAATATGAATTTTTAACAGTTTAAATAGATAACATTTCATTAATTTACAGATAATTGCATTTTCAGTGCTTTTTGTTACTCACCTGGTGTCATAAATTGCATATAGTTTTTTGTTTTCTTCAACTGCATTCCTAAAAAGAGAGAGAGAGAGAATATCATTTGCATGCCCTGTGTCCATTGCCAAAACAAAACATAGTTTAGGGCCTTGAAGGTTGTCAGACCATCATTGTAGAACTTAGGGATGAGGCAAAAAAAAATATAAATATATACTAGCTTGTTAACTCCTGACATGATAAGATTGTAATAATCTTTTGGAAGTTGTCTAAGTGGATTTTTAATTATAGATCCATGACTCTGTTGCCAAGAAATGAGAAAGGGAAAAAAATACTCACTGCTTTTGTGAAAATCACAGCGCAACAATAAACGGTTTCAATAGACCTATGTGAACAATTTTCAGAAAAGGTTTCTAATTGACCTAGATGAATGCTGTCCAATTCAGTTATTTCATTATTTTTCTATAAGCCAAACTAAAAAAAATAAATTGACATCTAATGCAATGTATTCAATGTAAGACAAAATACTTTGTCTCTGATGTTTTGAATACTTTTGTGTGTTACAACATTGAGATTTATATAAAAAGGTATATCGAAAATCTGATATTTTTGAGCTTTTTCAGCTGAAATCCATGTGACTTTGCAGAACATACTTTGTATTTTTTATCTAGAAAAAAGAGGAATTTTTCCTACCTGAATTTTCTGTTGGATTGTTTCAGAACATGGGGGAACAAAGTACTCTTCTGAAACAGTGCTACTGATTTAAGGGAGAACAAGAGGAAATACTGTTTGAAATGTGTTGGCTTTGCTGGAATCAGCAATAAAATATAAGTTTTAGCTAAGTAGTTTCTGAGAAGGCGTGATGAATGTAAGGGGCACTCCATAATAAGTATTGATTTGTATCTTACAATCTGATTTATGTCTCTGTGCATTACTTTACCTGTCTGTTTAGAGAAGTTAAAGGGAAGCAACTAAAAGCATGGGGTAAATGATCCCGAGTTTGAATGCATTAAGCTCCACTTACATGGGAAAGGTAAATCGTGGGTTTGGTCACTGTTTCTGGAGTGGTTATACATTTTACATTAAATATGTACTTACTGAAGGATGCTAACAGCTGAGTATTGAGCATGCCTGACTACTTTGTGCACTTGGTAGGAAGATGTGGAGTCTCATGTCTTGAATTCCCTTGAAATAGCTACGCATCTAAACCAAAACTGTCAGGGTTGGGATGCCACCATCTAGTCCATGAAAGATGCCCTGAGTTACCTGAGACATGACAGAGCTTTAAATTACAACATGGGACCTATGAGATACACGAGCTGTACTGGAGAAGTAGCTGTGGAGTCCAAGGGATACCTTAGAGCATCCCAAGGGCTCAAGATGCTTGTCTATGGGAACTGGGCTGAGCCTCTCAGGTCAGATTCCACCCAAGAGAAGGATCTCCAGCTTCCTATACATACGCTCCATTAACTGAGTTGACTAGATCTCTGTTGACATAATGGGAGCTCTCAGTTCTCATGAAGACACCTGCATCTAATCTTCAGATGAATCCTACTTCACAGTATCTTTTGTTCTTTTAATAGTTCTAGTCATCAGGATTCACAAGTCACATGGCTCTGTGTTTAAAGATCATATAATAATGCATGCCTGCAACCATGCTCGAGTATGCTATTTTGTAGTTTGATTGATATTTTCAAATACAGTTTTGTCTAGTGTCTACACTCTTTAGTTGTCTGGTCCACTGTGATTCAGTGAAGGCTTGAGGTAATTTCTTGAGCTCAGCAAAGGTCAGAGGAGGGGAGGAAGAGCATCTACAGGCTCAACACTGACCCAAATATATTCCTTGATTGTAGTCACTAATCTCATATTGGTAGAGTCACATGGTCAGTATTGAGACAAGAAGATGGGTGATTTCTTTTCTGAAATGTGCATGGCCATTTGCTGCAAGGTATTGGAGGAAGGAGTCTCTATCTGCAGAGGATGGATAGAGAGAGTCTGAGACCATGCCCAGCCTTCATTTTCCTTTAGGACTATGTTCCCAAATGTAGAAAATGACACCTGAGAGACAGACATAGGTCCCATCACAAGTGACATGGGATTTATAGCAAATTAGCTGTGGGTAGAAGTGAGCGCAACTTCTAAATGAGTGTGTAAAATATATGTGGAATAAGTGTCTTGCCGAAGTATATGCATACCCTTAAGATAAAATAGAAATCATATACACTAACCGCTTCTGTTAATATATTTATTAGAATTTTCAAGAGTGCAAAACATCTTGTATGGCTACCTTGTGTTTATAACTTTCAACTTCCCTCAGAAAAAATGCCAATGGCAGGATAGAATTAACTTAGGGAGTTTGTTGAAGAAAGATGATAAGAGCAAAGGGAGATCAGGAAAACAGTTGGGAAAATGTAACAGGAAAGAATCAAATTTCATATTCTAGATGTTGAAGTTTAACAACTGGCTTTTATTTAGACTAATAATGCATTCCTTTTTCTTTTTTTTCCTTTACAAAAATATAGACACATCTTGAAGCTGAAATTCTCTTATTCAGCACAGTGGTAAAATACTTTGGTCTCTGCATTGAAAAATGCCTTCTTGTGAATCATGAGTAAATTTTCATCTCTTACAGAAGTCTCCTACTGGCATCAACAGAAGACATGCTTCTGAAAATATTACACAAGTCATTCCCCCATCACAACAGCACCACATTAAAAGTACTTATATTAAAAGCATTTTGTTGCATATGAATATCATGACATAATTGATTGTTCCCATTAAAATGCTTTGCATCCTTATCACAACTTTAGTAAAAGAACAAAACTGCTTTGAATATTATACATGAACTTGCCTAGAGCCACTATTAAGCAGAGAGGCTCTGTGTGCAGCCAGGCAGTTGTTGATGGTAAATCAAACGGAGGGCATATGGTTTTAATATCACTGCTGGTGGAGTTTTTGTTGCTAGGAAGAGCTAATATTTTGCATTTAGGATTATTAAAGTAACAATATAATATCTCATCTTTTCCTCCTTTTTCTCTTCCCAGATATCTTGAAGGCCCACTCAATGTAACACAGGAAAACATACCACGAACAACCCATGCTGGTATTTCAGAACTTTCCTGATCTGTAAAATAAGAACTTTGTGTGCTTTTTCAAAGCCTTCACAATTTCTGGATGGTACCACAGCTGAAAATGTCTCCAATTGGGATTCTTTGCTGATGTGTGCATCAGAAATTAAATGTGTAAATCTGAGCCAGTTATTATGGGCTACAGTAATAACTAGGATGATGCCAGGGGGAAGTCAGTCCAAAGACCAAAAGGAACTCTGAAGGCTGAAAAAACTAATATAGTAGATTAATCACTCTCCAGAAGTACCTAATAACAGCATAGTCTATGTTGAGGTAGTCATCTAAATTTTGGCTATGTAATATTGAATAAGAAAAATGCCCTCCATGGTAATTTAATGGGAAGGAAGTACATTGGGCATATTGCCCTACAAAAGCTTACCAGACCAAGATGTTTTACATGTCTTTAGGATGCAGCACCATGAAGAATATCTCTGCTAATGGCAAGTAAACAGCAAATAAGCAGGGAAGCTGTTAAGTTGGTACTATATTTCTGGAATTACTAATCTTTTAACAATATGTAAGTTAAAATTTAAACATTTATCATCAACCTTATCAACATTTAAATCCTATGAGAGCATGTAGAAGCAGAAATTAGAGTTAAATATCATATTCGTTTGAAAATAATCTTTAGGAGAGTGAAATGTAAAGCCCTTTCTGGATTAAGGCCAGGACACAAAGCAATGCTAGAGAATAACAGAATGCTTAACAAGTACTCTTGAGATGTTAGGTATCTAAAAAAATTATCCAGAATGAAAATATAGATACAAAGGCAAATATATCTAGCTTGGAAGATAGTGCTAACAATAATAAAGTAAGATATTTCAGCTTCAGATGCTGGAAGCCTCTAAACATGGAATACCATTATTGAGATAAAAGATGTGATTTTTCCACCCTGGAAAGAACTCTGTAAATCTCACACAAACCATTTACAAACAGGAAAAAAATAAAGTAAAATAAAATTAAGTGCTAAACTCCACCACAGGCTTAGAGAATGCACACCTCATTATATCTGAGCTTTTTTCATTCTCAGGGGAAGAAAATACTTCTTTTGATTGACCCAGCATACTCAATAGAGACCAAATTAAGTCCATATTACATAGCTTTGGTACAATAACTCCTGGCTGTAACAACTCGATGCAAAACCTAATGTAAATCTCCTGCCTACAATCACTGCTTCTGGGCATCTGCCTCAAGATTGATCAACTCACCTTGCAAACCTTCCCTCTAGTAACTACAGAAGCAGTGAGGTACCTGCATCAATGAGTCAATAAAGTTCACTTTCCCTTTTCTGAGGAGGTTTAACCCATGCTGACCAGGTTAGGTATTCAAGGGCATCATTATCACACAGCATGACAGGCACTAAAAAATTATTTTTAGTACTTAGAAGCCTATCTAGAAGAGTAAGAAAGTACAGGCTGAAATGCCAAATGCAAAAATGGGCAAGTGTGTTTAAAACTCCCAGGATATTATAGGCACAGTTATTGAATTACCATTGTAGATCTGCTGAAATCTCAGTAAGCAGCAGACGATGGAGATTTCTGCTATATATATAAGATTCACATAGCTGTCTCTTATTTTTTTTTAAAGTATAAATTAAGTGGATGCAAGCCAAGCTTGATAAATAATGCCAAAAATGTTTATGTATGAGAAGTTTAAACTATGTAGCTCTAGCTGAAATAAATGTTTCTGTGAACATGATTTTAAACATGATTTATTCAAATGTTATGTTAAGTAAGTATTCAATATGCTTTTATGTAAGGCCGATGCCCAAGTTTCATGTAATTATGATGACATTATAGCATTTTTGATCTTTCATAACCTCTCAAGAAATGAATTTTTCCCAACATCAAGCTCTACAAACACTATGGAAGTGACAATGTCACATAGTATAAACAGTTACCAGAAAAATACTTTTCAGGTCAAATTCTATGAGGGCTAGATAGTCTTTACTCCTTTGACATAAGCCAGAGATGGGAAGTTTTGCAGTGCTGAGAAACCTGCCAATGAATTAGCAAGCCTACAGACCTGTTCTTTGGCATTTAAGATCAAGGTAGGAAGGATGAGGTGGGAATATGTTAAGACATAGAGACATGTTTACTCACATCTTAAATAACTGATATTTTTGAAGGTGTCTATTGCTAGTTCAAATCCAATACATTCTATGCCATTATTTTAGTCCACAGAATTTTATTTTTAGTGCATTCTATTTCCAAAAATAAAAAATTGATAAGCATAGGGAGCGCTATCAAAATACACAAACCAGAGTTGCATAGATTTGCCATTATCTTTACAGTAAAGTTCTGAAGACAGATCAGTAAAGGTCCCAGCTCCCTGTTTGTCAGAGGTTGAAAAGGCAAAAGAGGTGCAAATAACAATCAGGAAATTAACAGAACAAAACAGGGTTGGTACAGTAGTGTAGAAGTTTGTGGCTTGCCCACATCCTGTAAACTTCATGCAGGTCTCTTTCAGCTCAAAGAGATTAAGAGTTCGATAAATGTATAGGAGAGTGCTACAAGGATGATGATGAGTATCAAATGGCATTGGTAGGAAGAAAGAGACCTAGGCTGAGGCTCTTAAGTCTGGAAAGCAGAAGAGGGAGGAGAGATATGATGTATATGAAGTCATAGACTGCATAAATGATTATTTATTATTTCTTCTACTATAGAAAACAAAGGAGCACTCAGATGATCAGGTGAGCTGTTTAAAGCAAGCAATATGAATCCCTTTTTCACACAATGCATAATTAAATTGTGGAGATCATTGCCAGAGGAAGCTGTGGAGGCCAAAGTTATAAACAGGCTCAAAACCTCCATTATACAAATGCATGAAAAGGAGCTCCATCAACGGCTATTAAAATCAATGTTCTAAATGCACCCACAGGCTGAGGGAGTCCATAAACCTCAGGCTGCTTGAAACTGAAAGGTTATACCTGTAGAAGAATTTCTTGCTAGCTGTTCTGTTTCTTATGCTCCTCCCAAATTATGTGCTCCCATTTTCAGAGGCAGCAAGCTAGATAGCAAACTAGATGCAACTTTGTCATGATTCAATATGGGAATTTTTATGTACAATGCAATAAGAAATGCATGTTTCTAGTTTACTGTGACTCAGTGCTAAAATTATTTTTACATTTTAAACTGCCCTGTTGTTTTCATTACCCTACTCTCCACAAATAAACCACTGATTTTGCTTTTCACTCCTTAAATCAGAAAATAATTCAGTTGCATAATTTTAATTTCTGTTTGTTCATCCCCTGAAGCACTTGCATACATGCTAGGGTGATGAAAAGTTTGTCGTATCCTTTTTAACAATTATGAGCTAATGGAGTGCTGTTGTAAACCACACATATTTTTTAAGAAAGATAAACTTTCAGAAGCAGTTAATGCTCTTAAAATCCTTTTAAAAAGCCCAAAACTCTTTGCACTTTCACAGACTACAATATATGTTTGACAAGACTACTCACATTCTAAGAGACGTGAGATCACTTCTTGGTACAAGGATTGAGCATGTTTAATGTATACTGAATGCATTTCAATTTTGGTGGCAGGAGAAATTATGACTTAGAACGAAGCCTACTCTTTCAGCCTCTTCAATATCTTTTTATACTTTTATGTATTTTTTCATTTCAGAATGAAAGTTAATAGTCTGAGTAAAATAAAAAATAATTGATGAAGAATAGCTATTGTCCCTTCTGAAAGGCTCATGTCTGGAAAGGCCGGTTCCCCACAGGGAGATTTAGGTTTTCCATGCAAAATTACATGGAAGGCAGAAAGGAGCCTTGAGTTCTCCTGGCATCCGAGTGGGCATTGTATGTGTTATGCAGTGGCCTCTATTAAAAAAATGCAGAGGTCACCTTGACCCAACATTATGGCAGTCTTAAATGAGAGTGTCTGTTGCCAACATGCTCTTCTCTGAACTCAGTGTGGGGGGATGATGTGCAGATGGGCCAAGGAGCCCATCTATTTGACAGGGCCCATTAATCTGTACCCCTCAGGTACTTTTACAGCACAAATTTAAGATGCCTTTTGTTTCCATAGAAGTTAGAGTTTCTCTGTATCATTCCTTGGATTTTCTAGGAACCCACAGAAAACAAAAGAAAATTGCTTCTGCTTTGTTTAAAAAATAATCTTCTTGGGGGGAAAAAATGGAGAGAAGGCATTGCCATGAAATACTCAAGTAGTTCAGTTATTTGAAAACATCAAATGAGGAAGCATTATTTATTGATCCATTCTAAACCTCATTGTGAGCATATATATTGTAACACCCAAATATAGGTAGTGGGGTTAGGGATCCCCCTGAAACACACCCTCTGACTGCCTCCTTGTACAGACAAAGCTAGCCTCCAAATTATGTACAGAAGAAAGATTTTAAGATGATGAAAACACAAAAGTTCAGTACACATACATGGTAATACTTTCTTCTAACTTGCTACTGCTTTGTAGGTACAGATCAAAATAATTATTCTAAGTGATCTTCATCTCTTTTTGATTGTTTAGATAGGAAGTCTTTATAAATTCAGAGGCTGTCAGCTCACAGTGTGTAAAAAAACTTGAATTTAAGAGCCCAGTTTTAACATTTACATTCCTAGGTTAGGTTTCAGAGCTGGATGTAGATGTTAACAATATTGCCTTTGGGACTTTTAAGTGCATTGTATCATAGCCTCAAGCTGTACTTTCTTTTATCTTTCTTTAAACATCAGAATTTTTGATTTAAAAAAGAAACAAGCTGGTAACAGTGTATGCATCTGCATTTTTCCTACTTCACATCAAGTGTGTGAGAGAGAGAGAACTGTAAAGTGTAGTTAAATAGTTATGGCAGTCTATGAAAAATTAGAAATGTTCTATGAATTGGAAAACATGAAAATGTTCTTTGCTTTAAAAATGAATCAGAAGAACTAGCAAGATTTTTATTTCACATTTATTTGAGATGTGAATATGTACATCTAAACTGTCCTGAATATACTGGGACATCCCACCATCTGTTGTGGTAGTGCTTTTTTCTCATTCAGTGCTTTTAATAGGGCTCAGTGGAACCTTAGTAGCTAAACCTTTTTTTTTTTTTTAATACAAATGAACATCCAATGACACTGGAATGCTCTTAGCTCTCCTCTTCACTTTGCTGAAAAAGAAAACACTAAGTTTTTAAGAATAAAATGGTTTAGATATTTTTATTCAAGTGATGTTTCAAAATTCCCTCTATTGTTATTTTTAAACACTGTGAACTACTTAAGTCTGAAAAAAGACTGCTGAAATGCAAAGCGCATGTTTCAGCTCTTCAGCTTATCATGAATTTTATAACAAATGTTGGACAAGCCTGAAATATTTCTCTGATGACTGTAAACAAAAAAAGTATCTATTAATAGTCCTTTATTTATTCATATTCATTCTGTGTTTATTCACCCACTAGAATCTTCAAACCGGATGACTTTGTTCATCATCATCTTTATAAATGGTGCTATGCATACAAACTGGCTAAAAGGCTCTAATATAATTTTAACCCTTATTTGGTACTCTTCTTTCAAGGTTCCCAAATGTTTTGTAGACCTACATTAGACAATGTATAATTGAAATATCTGAAAGCTCAGAGAAGAGAGTACTTATTCATCTCCATTCAAAAATCCCACTTGAGGAATATGGGGAAAACACCATGGAATTATATTATTTATCAGTGTTTTGCCATGCGTCCTAGTTATAAAGTTTCCCTGGAAGACAGAGGAGAGAACGTTAGTCCTCTAATATCCAATACTTTGTTGTAACTTCTAGGAAATGTAAGTGATATTTTGCTCTACTGAAAGCATCTCCACTGTCAGCAGTGCTTTAGACAAAATAAATCAATTAGACATCCATTTTATATTACTTCAGACATTCTAATACTCTTCACTTTGGCTTGCAGAACTCTTACTTATAGATGTACTATAAAGGATTAAATATAAATTAACTTTAAACTTCAGATTGCTGGAACTTTGGCATTATGGTGGAGTTGACTTGAGCACTGGGTGCCAGGGAATGCTATTTTGTTATCTGGGGAAATGAGATACTAATTCCTCTATCACCAGAAAGATTTTTATTATTCCCAAACCACCTGCCTATATTTTTTTTTTTCCATTTCACCCTCTCCAGCACAAAGAAATGTTGGCACGTGGACCCTGGCCAAGGAGTGGGTACTCACTCTGACAGTGGCCCAGGGCAAACTGACCACAGTGGGAGAGACTGAGGCTGGAACCTCTTGCAGCTTTCCCAGCCCTTCATTGCTGCTAAACAAAAGGGAAAATCCCTCTCTTTCAGTGGCTTTGTAAGTACTTGCCCTCTTCTTACTCACTTTCTGTAAGTTTTGAGGTGGGGAAATTGCTTAACAGGATATTTCGGTCTGACCCAATGTTCCCATTCTTATGTGTTTGTAACTGCACAGAGATTTGCCATTTCATGACGTGGCTGTACATTTAGCAGAAGTTTCAGATCTTAACAGAATCTCTCAGTAGAAATGTCTGTAATAAAAATAAGCTATAGTTCAGTGAACTTTAGATCCAATTTCCTTTTTGCTTTAGATATCAGTCATATTATGCTTTACAAATTTTCTTGCTTTCATTAAGTGCATGCAACCTAGTAACTTTCTGAAAGTTGAAAGCCTCCTTCTTTAAAACAGTAGCAAATTTTACAAAACATATATTTTTTTCAATTGTTATTCCTTCCCTAATATGATCCCTTCAGTATTAAACTAAATTTTTACAAGTCCACTGTAATTGATGCTAGACTGAAAGAGGAACCAATGGATCTGACAGCTTCTATGTTTCAACATAGTATGTCCTGATGTCTTTTCCAGTTTCCCTCCTGGAAAGATTGATCTACCTCTAGTGTCATAAATAATTTTTTTGTGAAATCCCCTTTCTTTCTCATCCATTTTTGTCGACACACATGCAATCCACTTGGAATGGTAATTAAAAAGCAATAATCCTTAAAAACGGAAAACATTGTTCTGAGTAACAACTAAGTCTTTATTTTTCTGCTAAGTTAAGGGTCTTTCATGAAACTATAGGCCAGATTGTGCCTTACACAAACATGCCTACTCTGGAGGTTATGGCAAGCTGCACAGCCCATTGGGAGCTCTGGAGCTGCATCAGGCACAGCAGAAACATGCCAGATGCTGCACCTTCTCAGGCATACAATGTTCTCTCTTCTGGGTTTTTGGCCAGGGTAAAAATGGCTAAGTTTTATTTTCCCATCTTGGAGGATGACTGATAGAGCAGGAATGGGAGTGCAATGCAAACACCACCCTCAGTGAAATGCCCAACACAGGTTTGTGTATGGCCCCACAGATGCACACACACCTTATATGTTGACACGCTTCTTGGTCCAAGGGCTGGCTTGCAATAGGCAAACTTTCCCTTAGAAAGTACCTCTTGGGGATGCTTGAGGGTGAATAATGATACTTGAGAATACCATCTACTTTAAACTGTGATAAAACCAGTATTTAGACATTAATCTGCATGAGGGTAGCACCATTTTAAAATTTGATGTGTTCGTAGTCAAAAAACACCCCCAAGTAAACTGAGAAGTATTTCTTTTCCCTTAACCCAGAGTGCTGTGAGCCTATGTAATGCCATGGGATGCACTTCTGGATCTGAGGGCGTGCCGGGCCCCAGGTCTTCTATTCCTGTTCTCAAAAATGTATTAAATGCCAGGGAATGACTTCTCTGCTGCATCCAGCCTCTGAGCTGTCACTTAGCCCTGAAGTGACAGTGCGACATTGCTGAAGTGACAAAGCTTCAGAGATTAGAAGGGTGCTTAGGTATGAAGATACTGAAAACTCTGTGGGGAGGATGGAGACAGCTTGAGCACCCTCACCATTCTGGCATAGAAAACTGGGATGAGGGAAAGTAGAGGGCTGGTGATAGACCAACTGAGAGAGAACTGGGGGCAAGTCTCTGCAGCTCAGAGCAGTAGGACACAAAAAATATCTGCTTAAGTCCGGATTTTCGACAAGCCCACGTGGAGACATGTGCAGTGATATCTTAGCAAGGGCACAAGAGGCAGTTTCCAAATTAATTCAATGGATTAACAAAGTTGCTTTGTTTATCCTTTGGAAAGAACCCCAGCATACTGTGGTACTGGATAGCAGCATCTAACAACTACTTTTGTAGGTTAGCCTGAACTGTGGGAAACCCCAGTGAGCTTTGACCACTCTGGGGTACCATCTGATACGGGACCTAGATTATTTTCCTTAGAATTAGATAATAGGAAAACTCTGTAATACAGGCAGTATGGGATATTCTAGGTTTTTTATTTCATATATTCATTAGCACAAATCAGAAGATTTTACCAAGAATTTGTCTAACATCTGTGGCAGACAATTTATATTTTGTGCCTTATGAAACCACACAACTATCCTTATTAATCCTATTACTGAAAAAGCCTTGACCATATTGCAGGATGTGAAGGATTAATCTTTTTGTTCTTGTAAGATGCTTATCTATTTCCCTGTGTAGATGTGCACAGTTCTACACCCAAGTTTGGTTTTTTCCCCCTTTCCTACTATTCTGCTCTATTAACTATCTATGTACTGGTACTATTAAAGAACTTTCAGTTCATGACAACCAACATTTTCATTAGAAGAGTCTTAAATAGGGAGTGGATAATTCAATATCTAGCTAAGAAAAAGAATAATTAAAAAAATAATGCTGAAGCCATCTTCTTGTTCCTCCCTAACGGGAGGTTAATTGTTGTAGACATCTTTTAGCCACTGGGCAAACAGATATAAGGAAAGATTGGAAGGAAAAAATTAATAAAAAGGAGACTGAAATGAAATTACCCACATTAGCAAAATTACCAATATCATAGAGTGTCTATACGCAATAGAGAGAATGGCAAGGAAAGCTTCAATTTTTTCATGTAGACATCTGAAGGCCTATGAACCACGTAGCAGTAGCTGTATCTGTTAATTTATTTTTTTTTTAAGGTAGGAAATCTTCTGAATGATTCAGGCTCTCCATATAATAAGGAGCTTTGCTTATGTTTATATACAATCATGAGTCTAGCCTTCCAAACATGCTTAAGTGTCTCTGTGTATTCAACAAAAGCACTTACATAGCAAAATACAGCATCAGCTCCTTTCCACATTAAATTATTGTCTTTAAAACATAAACCTGTGTGCAGTCATAGCTGGGTTAAATAAGCCACAGCTGCCTGGCTGCTGCTTGCCACTGCAGATTTTGTTGAGTTTAAGCATCATTATTATTATAACTTGTGATGCTGGCTCACAGCTCTATATTACCACCGGTCCTGGAGTGGCAGGAGGTGGTACGTTCTCCCTCCATACAGCTTTTTCCCTGGTCTCACTGTGACCTTTTCAAAGTACATTCTGTGATATGAAAGATGGCAGTGATCTCTCCTGCCCCTTAATCTCTTTCTCTGAAACCAAGAAACAGACATTAGTGTTACAAATTGGTTTTGATTACAAGCATCAGGGTGCTGTTCCAGGAAGACAAAAGTTTTACGTTTAACTCCAAGTACACCCAAGTTACAATCATTCTGATATATTCTAGCACTGAAATCCTTACACTTATCACAATCCCTGATGAAATTCTGCGTGTTGCAATTATGTTCATCTCCTACCTCTCAGTAGTAGTCTTATTTCAGTGGCCATGATTTTTGCTGGAGATCATGGTAGGAGACTTTTTCTAGTGGGCATCATCAGTGGTTAAAGGGAAATAACATTTTCAACTGGCCTGTATTTCATGGTGGGGCCTACATGAAAACTCACATTTGGATGGTCCATGTTCTATTTGCTTTGCTATGTTTTCTAATATCTAGGTGTCTTGAAGATGTAAACCAATAGAAAACACTAAGAAAGGGATATTAAAAGAAATCGAAGCCATCAGATTCTGTCAGACAGCAATGCACTTCTGGCGAAGTACATCACTTCTGGTGATGTATTTTGGCAAGGTACATCACTTCTGGTGATGTACTTCTGGCAAACTTTTAATGAGCAGCCAAGCTGCCATGTTCACAAGCTAAAGATCCTTTCACTTAAATCTTTTTTACACTCACTCTTTTCATATGCAAAGTATTTTAAAAACATTTACAATGTGCAAAACAGATGTCTAATTCATAAGTGACTAGAGTAACAGCCATCCCTGACAATAATTCTGAGCCTATTGTTTGTATCCTTTTCATAGCTGGTAGCACCATTTGTAAAGTGAAAATAAAAACATGAAGGTGAGAATGTAGCAAATATTTTTCTACTAAGTTAATCACAGCAATAACTTTGCATATAGGTTTGTCTGCAATGCGTTCACAAGCCCAGAATGAATTATGTGCGCAGGTTGTAAAATCAGGGCCTTAAGACATGCTTATGGAAATAATTCCCTCTAAAATACTTTCCCTTGAAGGTTTTTGATATGAATAGCAAGAAGAAATGCTTTTAAGGTATCATTTTAAAATATTCTTTGAGGTCATGTATCGCTTTGTTTTGTACAATATATTCTTATTATGTCACATAGATCTCACATTATCACAGATAAGAGTATGAAGTGGATGTCTAGAAATGTGTGAAGTTTGAAAATAAGAAAACATCATCCTCTATTAAATGCACTGAGAGGCTGTTAATATTACACAGTGGATGATTCCCTTTTATGTCAAGACTACTTCAAATGCCACGATTCTAATTTGATATGTCCTACTTTTAAATCTAGCATCGCCAAATGGGACAGAGATTGGACCAATGGATCTGTGCATATTCTGTCCTGGCAGAGCTTAGATGTCCTTATGGATAGCAAAATAAGCATGACTCCAGCTATACTCAAACAAGCCCTGTCGGGGGACTGCTGCACTGACACATCGTATACACAGATACAAAATAGAGAATGACAATTCAGATCTCTGAACAATGTAATTGCAAAGGGACATTTGGCAGCTTGTTTTGTGGATTGCACATGTTTTTCACAGATGTGATAGCAATGGTCTAATAAGCAGTTAAATTGCAGGATAAACATGCTCAGACTACACTAATACAGTTTGAATGGAAATGTTAGCATTCAGCCAGGTACAGTGGTATTCATTGTTTTCCTTGCTATTTTCAATAGTAAAAATCTGTTTGTTAAAAGAGGAGCTCTTTGGGGGGGATTTAATTTATACACAAAGGGAGACACTCCATTAACAAATTGAACAGGTTTCCCACCCAACTACTAATCTGAGAACCCCCAAAAATTCCATATAAGAATGGGAATATGATGGTGTGATCTGAACAGACATTAAAAAAGAAGAGGACAGATTTGTTTTTCCTGGTTTTCATATGGAAATACTTGCATGTAAAGAACAGATACATGTACATAGCCAAAATGCTATTTCTAAATAAAGCTTTTATGGCAGGGTCCAAGCTACAAACCTACATATGTACCTGCATAGGAGATAGTTGCCTTAGAAGAACATTATGATGGGTGCAGAAATTGAGTGCTTTAAAGTTGGAAAACACTAAAGCCTAAGTGGGTGAAGAAACCCTAAACTGTGCCTTCCTTTAAATTAGTATTAAGATTTTTCTTGAAATCTGTTTTTGCCTCCCATTTTTTTCCCCAAATAACCCTTTACCATTCGTTACACAGGATAAGTGTACTGATTACACAGTACCTACTGAATATATTGAATAAGCAGCTACTTAGAAACTTAATCTTTACCAGCCAGTTACCAGTGCCTTATTTACTGTCCACCCAAAGCCTGCAGTAGACGTAGAATTATTCATTTTTTCATGGTCTTTTCTGGGTCATACATCAGTAGTATTTGCATGCCTCAAGAACACAGATGAATTTATCACTGCCGAAAGATAGAAGACCATTATTATTATTCCCCTTTTACAGCTGAAGAGATAGGTACTTGCCTGGAGCTACACAGTGAATTAGTGGGAGAGGAAGGATTAAAATTCATGGCTAGCAAAGCCTGTGCACATTACTGGAGACTGCACTGCCTTGCTGTCAAAGGTGCTGGGGAGCCACAGCTCTCACCGACTGGCTACCACTACAAGTGCTCCACAGAGCCTTGGGCAGCCCAAGTTGGTCATTCATAAAAGAAGACACACACTTAATAGCCAGTTTCAAGAATACTGGGTTTATCATCACAGTAAGAGGCTAATACTTCAGTCCACTGTTTACAGAAAGGTCTTGAACCTGTCTCACCCACACCTGAGTGTATGTCTGAGCTGCTGGCGTGCTCGTGGTTCCAGGCTGGATAATTTATTTTTCCATGGTATAAATGCTGGAACATAAAAATCTGTGATAATATTATAATTCTATATTATATAGTATAGATATAATAATATATAATAATATATAATATATATGATATATATAATAATATATAATAATATAGTAATTCTATATTGTATATTATATAAATATATTGTACAATATATATTATATATTATATAATATTTATGCATTATATATAATACATAATTATAATTTTATATTACATTAATATTTTACGTATTACATAATTATACGGACATAATAAGTAAACACATGAATATAATAAATAAAATATAATTTAATACAATAATTATTATGATATAATATGATACGATATGATGATATGATGATATAATATAATATAATATATCATTATATTATAGAATATAATGTTATATTATATTAAGTGATATAATACATTGCTGATATGATATGATATGTTATTACGTTACATTATATATCATATCAATCTGATTTCAACAAAATGGTACTTTATGATGTAACACATTTAGAATGGAAAACTAAGCGAGATACATAATGTCTCTTCTCTTGGATTATTCACCTGAAACTCATTCCATCCTGCAGCCTTAAGCATAGTTGGGGTTCTGTTAAAGTGCTCTCCACACAAAAAGTATCTGATTAACATTTGATGGAGCTTGTTTTGGTCTTTTTAGTAAACCGGGAAAACACTCAAACTTCAACCATTCCAGCAGTCATATTTTATTTAAGTAACTTTTTTTCTCTTTGAAGCTGGTCGTTTGATCCTCTTCTGTGCTGCTGAGATGCTATGTTCATTGACTGTTCCCACTCTGGCTGATAAAATTAATATAGGTGTTAGATCCTTGGATCTGCAGGTGATACTGTTTAGACAAGCAGCCAAATTTTCTTGCACACAACTGACCTGTGATCTGAGTACAACCCCCCAAATTTGAAACTAATCCGCTAGTTTTCAGTCGCTGAAGGTGAAAGGCATGGTGATAAATCCAGTTCACCTTAGTTTTGTCAGTAGCTTTTCCTCTCAAGAATGTGCAGCCAATGGAATTGCCATGGTTTTTGAAGAAGGACCTGACACAACGGGTGTGAAGAAACCACACACTTTAGAAACCGCAGCACAAGTAGTCATGGAGAACACTGTACCTGGCACTGCACTTGGATCTGCTACATGCTAAATACACAGCTTGGAGGTAGGTTGCTTTCCTTCCCTCCAGGCTAAGGTTTCCTTGGCAAGGGCTGGGTATCTCCACTGGATAGCTGACCCACTGAAAACTTAATCAATTCTGTAAAAGGGGAACAGTTTATGAGGAGAGACCAGGGAAAATCCATGCAAAGTTCCCTGTGTATAAAAAGCTAAGGGCTGCCGAGAGCAAAGAGTTAATCCGGGTTTCTCACTGCCAAAGAGAATACTTGATGCAAAGGTTGTATAAAGTTCCTCCCAGCTCTTCTTAACTCTTTCACAGCTATATCTTTCTCTTCCATTCAACTGACTTTTATAGAAATATTAAAACCGCAATGCTCAGCGTACCTAATGTTTTACTCAATGCTTTTTCCACTGATTAATACAAATTGCCAAATTTCGGCCATCTCTGCAGTTGTTTTGTGAGTAAGCCAACTGCATTTTTCACTGAATAAATTATTTGCCAAAAGAAAAAAAATGCCCCTAATTAATATTTGTGCCAAACCTCATTCTTCAGATTCAAACAGACTCTTACTGACTGACTCATAATTACTGGGTCACGCTCAAGGCACAGCCTCAGGTGATGTATAAGCTGCCCTTCACTTATCCCAATTTACACTACATGAACCTCTGAATTACTGACTGATATACATAATATATGTTACTCTTTTCATATTTCTGAATTCTACTGCACTGGGATTGACAAAATGTTTTCACACAAAGCTGTAGGACTGACATAACATCTCATAGCATCTCCTAGTGTTATATAGAGATCGATCATTGTGATATCTCGATCAATATTTTTTCCAAAATAGGGAATTTTCAGGTTATTTCTTTTTTTTTTTTTTTTTTTTTTTAGGGGGCTGGGGAGCTTTGTTTCTTTGGTTGGTTGGTTTTGGTTGTTGTTTTTGTGTGTGTGTTTGTTTGGTTTTGTTGCAGCAGTCCTGTCTGATTTCTGTAAATGTTAATTCTAGATCAAACAATTTTAAAACCCAGTTTTATTGAAAGTTTATTAATTGTAGCACTTGAGTGTATGTAGCACAAGTCACATTTAATAAGATTTGGAACTGCTGAGAACATTTATTCCCACCTAACCCTTGCCAAGAAATTCATCTTGAAAATCAGTATATTGCAAATCCTAAAATAAATGTAAGTTGTGTCTACAGCTTTCCAAAGGGTATCCGTGAATATATTTCTTTTTCTAGCAGCAGCTAATTATTATAATGAATCATTACAGGGTGACTTGAAATCATTTCTAAAATTTTGCAGAAGTGGACACTACTATTTTTTTGTATCTTTGGCAGCTACCAATGTTGATCAGAAAAAGGAATGAGTTCTGCCAGTATACTCAGCATGTATGTAAACAACAGAGAATTTCAGTAAATACGGAAATCATAGCAACCGAAAAGACCAGAGTTCATGACTTAAAACATCCTAATCCAGTCTTATCTTAGCCTTTACATAGCCAAAATCCAGTTGACAGATAGATTTGGTCTTATAGGTATCAATGGGCATAGGCATTTATATATTACAGTCTAAATATGAGAGTTATGCACACATATCTGTGTATAATACAATGTGGAGCTGTACTTTCAGATTTTGGTATCTCGTATCTGTAACCTACTTCAAATACTTTGCTGTTCACATCACTAAGTATATTGGATTACTATAGTCCTATGCTGTCTATGGGTACACTCACTTTCCAGCCATTATGAATATTTGAATATATATTTAATGAAGAATTTATCAACATCAATTTTCCCATCTTAGTTCAATAAATCTCTGGTTTTCCTTCTAGGATTTGCTCTCTCTTTCCTGCTATGAAGGAACTACATGTACAGTAGCATATATATAAAGCCTTCAATATTGATGCAGAATTTTTTATGCTCTTGTTTAAGCCTGATAATTCTTTCTTTAAGAGACATATGTATAAAACAGAATCATTGTGGTTATTCTCCCCAAAATAATTTTTTTACTTAAAGGCTTCAGAATACAGGGTAAGTTGTATTTTTGATCAACTGTATCATAAAAGGTGCGATCTGTCCTCAAAAGAAGTGCACCATGCAGTGCTGTACTTGTAGAAAAGATGCACCCAATTCACCTTACAGTAGTTCTGAGGCCTTGAAAGTCATATAAAATGCCACCTTCATGACCCATTATTTTCAAATATAGATAAAACTGCTACTCTGGGGACCTAAAATACTAGCCAGTAAATTTAACCATTTTGAAGAAATTCACTAAAGGAATTTTTATATGATTGGACCATCAAGTTCCAGTTCAGAGGTTTTCTGATTCCATGTTCACTTGTGTACCCCCCTCATTTTACACAGAAAACTGTGACATTTTAAATACAAGCATGTATCACCAGTTTTTAAGACAGAATGTGTCTTAGAAAATTTACTCATTCTCTTCTTGTTTCTTTCTATTAAATAAAATGGCTTATATGTTTATGTTTAACTTACAGTGAGAGAACTGGAAGATCCACAGGCTATCACCTGGGAGTGTCAGGATACGACTGCCACCACTGAGTAAGCACACAGCCAGAGACAAAATGTGCTTCCATTTGCTCCATATGCATCTGACTTGGGCTTCTGAATACACCTGCTTCTCTCTAGGCTAAGAAGCTTAAGTACATCCATTTGCAGTCATTCCCATACTATTTGCACATTTCTCATGGCTGCAAAGCCATGTAATCAGTGCAGCTCAGAGACTGGCAAAGTGTGAACTTCACACCTGTACCCATTATGTCCATATAGGTACATTAAATCAAGTTACTAATTTGACCCAGGATGTCAAATCTAGGAAATCTTCATGTTATAGGTGACACCCTTATTTCAAATCTCCTACTTGCAAAGCCCATCTCACTAGTCCGCATTCTTATCTCTGCTAAAGAAGTTGTGCCAACAACCAGGGGCAGATTCAAGGTGAGATATCAGCAGGCACTTGTTTATGGGATATAACACTCATGGAAGAGGTGACCTACTGCAGAGTTCATGGGTACCCAGAACAAACAGCCTGTATTCTCACAAATCAAGAGAAAAGTGATCTGCAAAGTCACAGTTAATGCTGCTATGGAAATCAGTGATGCAGGAGTGATTGCTGTTAGGTAGCCCCCTTGATCCCCTGAGTCTAAGACCATGAACTAGAAATTCAGGACGTGTTGCAAATCCCTGCTGCTTTCATGTTTTAAATCTCAAGGACAGACTTTGGTAGACCCTGGAGGAAGAGAGATTTCACATCTGAACATGGACAGGATGTAAATAAAACCTCCATTCTTCCACCAGAAAAACATCTGCAAGCAGGTCTCATCCTACGCTCTGACTTTTCATTGCTATCTGCTGGTCTAAAGGAAATTCTGCCTTTTCTAGGACAAAGAAGAGAAGTGGTATCTCACTAGCAAGCTGACCTGATACCAATTATGAACTAGGAAAAGCTGCCTGGACACTTTTTGCTTCAAAGGCACTGTGAGGGCAGTGCCAGATCTGAACCTCACCATCAGCCCTGGCCCTGTACTCCTCACCGATCCTCCGTGCTTGAAGGATCACAGGAAGGTTGAGGCTGGAGAATACTTCTGGACATCAGCCAGCCTCTCCTCTGGCTAAAGTAAGGTCAGCTACATCAGGTTTTCCCTTTGGGTTTTGAGTATCTACCCAGGTGGAGACTTTGCAACTTCTCTGTCCAACCCATTAGAGTGTTCGGTCATCCTCACAAGTGAAAACATGTTCTTGTGTGTTCAGATGCCACTCGATGTCTTTTAACTTGTGCCCCCTGCCCCTTGTCCTATCTGTGAATACCACCGAACAGAACCTGGCTCCCTCTTCCCCATTCCCTAACATCAGGTATTTATATAGATGGATTATGTCCCCCTGAGCCACCTTTACTCCAGGCTAAACAGTCCCAGCTCTTGCAGTCTCTCCTCAAAGGAAAGATTCTTCAATAATCTTCTCAGCCTTTTTCTGCACTTCCTTTTTCTGCACCATGTCGATGTCTCTCTTACTAAGGAGCCTAAAGCTGAACCCAGTACTCCAAGTGTTTCACCAGGGCTGAGTAGAAGCCTCTTGATTATGATGTCTGTAAATATTTAAAAAGAAGGGAGTAGAAATGAGACTTTCACCCTCTGTTCAGAGGCCAAGCTAGTGTTAGTTAATGGTTAGGGATTCATGCAATGACTGATGAATTAAGACTGCTCTCTATTGGAAAAGGATTTGTATCACCAAAATCCCTGTCCTAAGTCCTGCATTTTGTTGAATCTTTGCTAGGAGGCCAAAGGCAAAAGTTTTCAAGAAAACAGGCAATCCTTTCTACCTAGAAGTTAAAAGTGAAAAATTTTGGCAGAAGGGAATGCCTCTTAGAAGAGCCTACTGCATGGGTCAATACCAACAGCACATCACACCTTCACTCTGCTTCATGATCTTTCCGCAGCTCTCTTGGGAGAAGTAGGAACACCTTGGTTAAGGGAAGAGATGCTTTTGGCCTCTGGAGAAACAGGTAATTTTCCAACAGAATGTGATGTTGCTATGACTCAGTTTGAATTTCTCCGGGAGCTCCTGAGTATGTAAGTATTCACACATGCCATGGTGAAACTCATGACCCTATTTGGCTGTTCTATTGTTTGAGCCCTGTGGAGAGGATGACCTAGCACAAATGCATTTACCTCTGCAGATAAGCAACATTACTTAATGATGTGGCAAGGAGAAATGTCAGAGAGGGACCATGCAAATCTTCTACCAAATATTAAAGACAATCACAGCATAAAATTAATTCTGGTAGGCCATGGTGGCTTCTGCCAAATGCCAATGCAGAAAGCAAGCAAGCAACCAAAACATTTCCTTAATCACAATAAAAAACAATTGTTTCACATACTAAGTCCAACATACCCTTTAAAAACAAACAAGGAGGCTGGGCATACAAATAGGGCAAGCATAAATCACAGGAGAGTGCCTGAAACAAATACACTTCAGAGGACATGTACAACACTGTTGCCTTCAACTCAAAGATCCCTCTACTGCTTGTAATAACTCCACTGCCACAGGTCAAAGCCACCATCCTTCAGGGATCCAATCCAAAAAACCTATGCAATTAATTCCCGACAAGCTTTCAAGAAAGCACCTTTGCCCGAGAGTTAATACCTTGCACTATAAACAACACGTCTCAGATACACTGCGTCATTAGCCATAATTAGCTGCCAAGCAGAACTGGATCTGTATGACACCTCTGCCGCACAGACAAGGCTGTAGAAAGAAAAGACAACCCGACGCTACAGTCGGGAGCCGCCAGACGCGCTGCCCTGCCGGTACCGCCGACACCGACACCCCAGACACCTTTTCCTCCCGCCTCCTTTATTTTGGCTGCGCTTCGGCCGCCGCACCGACACCCCAGCGGTTCTACCGGGCCACCCTCTTCAGCAAAGGCTCAGCGGGTCCCTCCCGGCACCCCCACACTCCTCCATCCCCCCAAAACCCCGGGGGATGCTCGGCCCCACGGTGCCGGCCCCCTGCCCCTGCCCCGCGCTGCCCGCCCCGGGAGCTGCCGGAGGGGTTTGCGTGGAGCTGTGCTGCCCCCTGGCGGCCGCAGGGAGAACTGCGGCCCCTGGCACAGGTCGCCCACCCAGGCGACAAGTGGCACAGTGAGGGGGGGGGACCGGACAGGGCTCGTTTCCCTGGGTGAACGCGGCTCCCTGCGTGGCTCTGGCCTCTCTAGAACCACAGAATGGTTTGGGTTGGAAAAGAGCTTTAAGATCAGCAAGTCCTTTCGTTCACCCAGGCCTGCCAAGGCTAAACCGTGTCCCCAGCTACACGTCTTCTAAATCACCTCTGGCATGTGGTCTCCGCCACTTCCCTGAGTGAGCAGCCTTTTCCACGATTCTGTACTCTTCTAATTTTTTTTTGTCTTTTCATTTTGCCTTTTTCTTGTTCTTTCACTCCCTCAAGTCTGAAATCCTTGCTTTCTCACATTTTGTGAAGTGGATCTGCGGCATATGGCTTCGTGGAGAAGATGCAGCAAGCCAGAGGATTCAAGGCTGGGTTCTATTTGCCAGAGAGCTGGAGCAAGCAGCTGGAGTGCACAGTTCTCAGCCACTCACTTGGAAAGTCTAGGCCAATATTGCTACAGCTTTCTTTTGTAAAATTATTTAAAGATCACATATTTTTACAACATCACCTATGCGGAGATATAAATAGTTCATACTAGAAATCCAAGCACTGTAAAAAATCTGATTTAAACACTCCTAGGCAAGAACATTATCATGAGAAACTATTGGAGCTTCACACGACTTTACTGAGGTATTTTTAAGCACCAGGAAAGCTTTTCTGAAAGCAACATTCATTCACAACTTCATATTTATTGAAGTCACTAATGAGTGAAAAGGAAAAACGGTATGTCATTGGCTCTGCATTTGAGATCATAAATCATTGCTAGAAAACCTGAATGCAGGTTGAAAACCTTCTAGAAAACCTGAAAGCATCACATATTACCAAAAAAATTGAAAATTTATATCCATAAGGACCAATTTTCAATTCAAACTGTGCGGACTATGAACTAGGCACACACGTAGCAGCACCCTCTATGGCGATATCAATTTCAGCTGAGGGATTAATTTCCTGGAGCTTTTTTAAGGATGCAGGTTAAAGACAAATGATTCAGTTGCCCATCATGTTGCCTGAAAGACAGACGTTACCTCGTTAGATCTGTTAATTTAATAACTGCGCTTAGCGTATTATTACCAAGCGTGGCCACAGCAGTATATATTGAAACTATATCTATCACGTGTAACATGTGCCTGTTAAAAATGTTGCACCCATTGCAAGGAATCCACAGGAACTGGGACGATGCAACACTTGGACAGCTCAAAAGACACCAATCCTTCCACACCTGAAAGCAGTATATAATGTATGCAATTTGAACATGTAGCAAGTGTAATCATAGAATCATAGAATTGTCTGGGTTGGAAGGGACCTCAGAGATCATCAAGTCCAACCCTTGATCCACTGCTGCAGTTGCTAGACCATGGCACTGAGTGCCACATCCAGTCTCTTCTTAAATATCTCCAGGGACGGAGAATCCACTACTTCCCTGGGTAATGCTCCCTATATTGGGGCTGTGAAGCAGCACATCCATTTTTCTAGAATAACACTGCACACAGTCAGCAAGGAAACCTCGAAGTTACCCCAGCTCTCCAGAAATCTTTTATTAATGCTGATACAAACTGTGGATGTCTAATGATGAGGACGTTCAAAGAGTTAACACCGCGGGTACAAATCCCCACATCAGAAAGAGTTGCGATGGTTTAGATCAGGTCCATTGACTATAGAAGAGGAATATAGACACCGATCTGTGAGTGTATGGGCGATGTGTACATACATACGCCTATACGTCTGTGTGTAGGGAGGCTACACAGCAGCAAGCCTCTCCGCTGACGAGGACACCCTGCCCCACGATCCCACCACGATCTGCAGGGCCGGGCTGTGTCAAGGGTCTCGGCCCAGGCCCTACCCCGGAGAAGGCGAGACTCCGGCGGAGACTGCTCCCGGGGGGTCGGCGTGGGGAAGCCGGGGTCCGCACGACCTTCCCGGCCCTTGCTCCGCGCTGGGGTCCCAGAGGGGCGGGCGCGCCCCCGCGCACCGCGACCCGCGCTCCCGGCCGCGGGCTGTGCGCGGGGGCGGGCGCGGCGCTGCGGCGGGGCCGCGCCTGCCAGCGGCGGGGAGGCAGCGCGGCCGCTCCCGCTCGGCTCCCGCTCCCGCTCCGCAACTTTCGGTCGAACACCGCCCCCCTCCACCTCGTCCCCCCACCAGCGGCTGGTAAGCGCCGGGCTCCCGCTCCCGGGAGGGAGGAGAGGGCGGGCGGGAGGCGGGAAAACCGTGCCCGAAGCCCCCCGGGGCGGCCACCGCTGCGCCCAGCTCCGCGCACATGGCCGCGGGAAACTTTGGCAGGTGGGGGTGTGAGCAAGCCCGGGGATGAGAAGGGTGGAGCGGGGGCGGGCGGGCAGGTGGCAGCCTCCGCTGAGCGGCGCGGAGCGAGCGGCGGTCGCCGAGCAGGTGCGGGCGGGCCGGGGTTGCGCGGGTGCGGAAGGGAGCGGCTGCCCCACGGGGGCCGGTGCGGAGCGAGCGGGACCCGCGGCGGAGCAGCGCCGGCAGGGCAGGGGGGCGGCTTTGGGTTTGGGTTTTTCGCCTTGCTTGAGCCAGCGGGGTGGGGGGAGAGTAAGTTGTGGAGCGGTGTGTGGCGCGGGGGGCACAGGGTTCAGGTGGAAAATCCAGGGAGCTTCCCTCTGGGTGTGATTTCGGGGGTTGTTTTTAGGGTTTTGTTGTCTTTGATTTTTGAGGGGGGCTTGGGGTGGTGGTGTTGTGGGTTTGTATTTGGGATTTTTGGGTGGTTTGTTTTTGTTTGTTTCTTTGTATTTTGGGAGGGGGGGTGTTGCTTTTTTTTTCTTTTTTCTTTTTTTTTTTTTTTTCTTTTCACTAGGGCATAGAGGAAAATGTTAGTGCACAATGCTGAAACTGGTGATCGGGTCGCTGAGGCAGGTATCCGAATAAGTGGCAGTTGCTGGAATAGCTACATTACTGTCGTTCTTCGTGCTAGCATGAGGTTTATGTGCCTTTGGAAGGAAGGTCACTTTTTACCCCCCACCCGCCCCATCCCACCTTCTTTTTGCTAAGCCGTGCATCAGCAGTGTGAATTCCAAGAAGCAGTAGGTGTTTCTTGGCATTTCAACTGGGATTTTGGAAAGGGAAGCCGGGTATTTAATAGGAAAAAACTGCGATGGAAGGAAAGGATGCGGAGGCTGCACAAAGCCCTGGGTTTGCAGGCGTGTGGAAGTTGTTGAAATAGGTAAAGGGTCAGAATTGGCATTTGGAAAATGATGACTACTTCTTTAGTTACTTATGTGATGGTCAAGTATAAAGGAAAACTGGGCCACTAAGAATTTTTCCTGGTTTGCAGTTTGCTGTCAGCAGAAGGTGAAACATGTCCTTGAAGATATACAATTTTACATAAACAGCTGATGTTTACATAAGCCTAGATAAGTTTTCAAAAACAGATAGCAGAAGATGCGGTGTTAGCTGAACTCGGCTATCCTGGTGTTTGCCCCTGTAATAATTTATCTTTTTTATTATTTTTTTATTTTTTATTGTTGCAGCATAAGAACAAGGTGAGCAGCTGCACCTTCGCCAAAGCAACCACCTGCATTCCTCCTCTCCTCTGGAATGGACAATGGGATGGTCTCTGGCTTTATCATGATCAAAAACTTCTTCCTCTTCTGCGTTTCCATGAGTTTAGCCAGCCACTTCGGGTGAGTTGCCAATTGCATTGGAAATTTTGCTGTGGGCTTTTTAAGGAAATAAAAAACCTTGGCTCTGTGTGGTGCGGAGCAGCTGAACAAAACAAGCGGGCTTTGCATTTCATCTTAATGTGCTGGTGTCAGGAGGGAAGGGAGCAATTTGGCTTTCCTGCTCACAGTCACTGTCTCTTGTCAGTTCTTTATGCCTGTAACATTCTCACTGGCAGGCTTGGAGGGCACGGGGAGCTTGGGCCAGGCCTATAGCTGCTGAATGCTCTTATCTGGGTGCAGCAGAGCCAAGGGTTTGCACCTTCCCCCTCACCTGGAGGATGCAGGTTGCAGGCAGTAGTGCAAGGCTGCAAGAGTAGGACTGGGTGCATTCTGCTAGCTGGTACAGGCTTTCCTTGTGAGTAAGCTAAGATCGTGACTACTCAGAAGGATGTCTGGGTTTGAAACTTGCTTGAATAATGAGAAATTGTGTTTCCCTGAAGCAAAATTCGAGGAAATCTCTTTCCTTATTTTTGCTTTGGATGCTTTCCTGACAGCGCTGTGCTGAAAACTATATTGAAGAAGCACTTATGTTATAGCTCTTAGGAAAAAAAAAAAACAAACCAACAACAAACAGAAGCCCCCTATTCATATGTTTATTTTCCTGAAGCCAGAAATCTTAAGAACTTTCCAAATTTGGGCTATGCAATGGAATCTAGAAAAAGCATTTCGCAAGTGCTCTGGAAACGTAGGTTGATTCTTTTTTGTGGAGGAGAACAATTATTTATGATTTCACCAGAAAAAAAAAAATCCTCCTAACATGCTGATTCACAAGCACACCCATCAGTTCCTTGATATAAGAAGATACAAAATGGAGATGCAAATCAGCTTCTGATTTCAAGCAAAGTGACTTTTTTCCAGATTGGAACTAGAAGAAAGTCCGAACTTTGAGTGATGACTGCCTATGCAGTAGTAAGCAAACCAGCCCCGTCCCTGGCTTGTGTCCTGCATAGTCAGGCAGAAGCCTGTGACCACAATGGCTTATATAAATGGTTGTAGCACAGTATACAAGAAAGGATGCAAAGAGCTGTACACTGATGTATTTACACTGGAAAAGCTTGATCCTTCTTTCACAGTAGTCGAAGACAGAACTTTCTGGCTTTTATGACAAATTAAGAGGGCTTAGATAGTGGGGGTCTGGTTTTAAACTTATCTTGACATGGTTGTAATTCAAGGAAGTGTTTACCACATCAAAAATCTTGAGGACTACAACCATAAGTCCTTTCTTATTGTCCATCATCCCTCAGAAGGCAGCACATTGGAGTAATGGAGCATAACCCCCCTTTGGTGTGAGGTCTTTTAACTATGTTGCTCTTCTAACAGAAGTAGAGCTAGATGAGGCTGCAAAAAAATAAAAAGAGGGTTTCACTCTCCCTTTTGATTCCAAAGCAAATACTGAATCTAACTTCCCAGGCAGGAATCAGTGTGACCTGTAACCTGACACATAATCAGAACAGGACAGTTAGGGGAAACTAGGACACTTGTTTTCTAAGAGTTACTCAGGCAGCTTCTGCGCACTAGAATGAGATCATCACGTAACCTCCCCTCCTGCCCCTTATTTCTGATCTAGTAATTTTAGTCCGGGCCTGCAGAGATAAGCAGCTCCAGTTCTCTGCACCATTCACACACTGCCTTAGGGCTGAGTTTTGACCCTGTGCAAAAGACAGAGGATGCTTCGGCTCTTCTTTTTCAGAGGCAGAAGCAGTTTCAGAGTGTAATTTGCTAAGTGCTTTGGGACTGACTCTTCAGGACAGAATAGTGCAATTTACATGTAGGCTGGTAGATTAGCTGCAAGAATCTAATACTGATAATACTTGCTGTTGCTACGAAGTGTTTCTTTATTGGCTTCATCCGTGTTTGTACTGCACTGTTACATTACACTGCAGTGTATTTTGCAATGTGTGAGATAAAAGTGATTGGTCAAATGAGCACAAATTAAAAAAGCAAAATACAGTAGGCAGGGATTTTTCTATGATTTTCCATAGTAATTTGATATTTATATGAAATCATAAATACAGTTTTAGCTGACATATCTAAAGCCAGTTTGGGGAATTTTGAAGTACAGTGCCTGGTAAAATAAACAGAAATTGCTTATCTCAGTCTCCTAGGCTACTTCAGAAATCTCAGCAAAAATCTGTGATTAATGTTTAACATAAATGGGAGATTACTATCAAAAGTTAAACATATCAATAGGTTGTAGAGAAGGAATATAGACATAATTGACAGAAGTTATTTAAAGAAAATTACAATTAAAATTCAAAGATACAGATGAAACAAGATGCCCCTTACCATTGCTGGTGTAACAATGCTATGAGCCTACTTCTGCAGAAGGGGTCCAGCATGACTCAAGGCATTTTCAAGCTTGCTTTAATTCAGCCTTGAGTTGCACTGTGATCTAATAAGTTACTGTATTTTGCTGAAGTACTTCAAGATAGTTCACACTTGTCTTGAAAGTAAACAATCCTAATGGAGCTAGAGAATAATTAAGTCAAATATAACCATGAAGAGTACTGAGTGAGAAAAGAGGCTGATTCCTCCCATTTGTCTTATGGGGAGGATTGCACTGAATTCAGTTTTGGTTTCAGGAGTGCAAGGCCCTCAGGGTCAGGCTGAAAAAACGAAGCAGAAAGTAGGTGCTCTTTTGGCAAGAGGTCACTGGAAACACAAAATAATTCAGGCTCTACCTCTTTCAGAGAGACTTATGCCTACTACACTTACTCTGTGACAATGAGAACTTCACTTGAGGAAGGAACGCACTGCACACAGGGTCCTATTCTGCCAGAGTCCATGGGTGCTATGTCACTGCCCAGCATCTTGTACTGTTTGGCCCTCAGGAAGCCCACACAGTCACAGCCCTGTGAAGGTCAGCATGATGGGTGACTGCCTGCACCCAGATCTCCTCAGGATGAGGTAGCACATGGTCAGCCCCATACTGACCAATCTTGCTGCATCCTGACTCTTCTTTGCAAGCCTCAGACTGTCCATAGGGACATCCCCAGAGACACACAGTCCCTCTGCATTTGTGTTATTGTCGTGCAATCTCAGAAAGCTGTCCGAGAGCCAAAAACAATGGGGATGGTTGTTGTTTGTGTAACCGTGGTTTACTTCCTATCTGCTAATAATATTTACAATAGTAGAAACACATAAACCAGAAGATCTCAATTAAATGTCACCAATGCAAAGCTTCTCTGTAGACTGTAAGAGTTCAGTCCATGATGTGTCTCTAGTTTCACATACTTTTCAACTAGCTCACAGCCCTTATCACTAAGACTATATTCCTGCTATTTAGGCCGAACAGGCGTTTCCTTCAGGCTGTTGTTTCAAGTTGGTCTCTGCAACCTTAATCGGTTAGGTCTTCTGGGCTATCACTTTCCAACTACTTGCAGGTGTTGGGGACATCTTCCTCATACTTGTAGGACTAATGCTATAGGAATTGCCATACTTATGCAGTCATGGATATTCACTTTTTTTTGTTACAGTGATTAGCTTTACTTGTCGTATCTCCAGATAGACTTTTGAATACATTAGACACTTTTTGTAATGGGAAACTTAAGTGGGCATGTAGAACCACTTGGAGGAGGCAGACAGACATCAGTCTGAACAGAAAGCTGCAGCTTCAGCATCTCCATTTTTCTTGTCCTGCTGGCAGGACAAAGAGCAGGTGTGTATCTGCAGGCCTTCCAGCACATGTGTAGTGCAGGACCAGCCCTGGCAACTTCACTATGGCCTCCCAGTGAAGCTGAAGGTTGGTGAACTGGGAATCTGATAGTATTGGGAGGTTCTAGTGACTGGGAGAAATTCAAGATATTGAAAGGGGCACTAAGGTGCAAAAGGGAGCCCTATGAAAACAGGGTTTCATAGAAAATATTGCTCACAAACTGCTTATTCCTACAAGGTAGTAACATACTACTCCTGCTAAATAAAAAAATTAAAATATTCTTTCAGGATCTGCCAAGAAAATGAAAGTTTCATTATTTTCAGTCACTCCTCTCCCCTATCCTAATGATGTGGAATAATTGAATCTTCATTGCACAGATTCACAAAATACCAGCATTTTCACATCTCAAGAAACTGGAAGAAAGGGATGGTAAGAAGATAAATTAGAAAAGCAAATCCCTTTCATGTCCCGGTAGCTGACAGTATCCAAAAGTGTGCAAGTGTGTTCTCCACTGTCTTTTCCACAATCCGTTACATTTGTCTTAAATTCTGGTGTAATTCCATTCCTATTAATGGAAGCTATCAGAAACTCTGCTCTTAAAAGAGAGAGAAAAAATAAAACTTTAAATGGTATAATACTCCTTGGTTATTTTTCCAGTGCCTTTTTTTTTTGAAAAAATAAAAATGTTGGGGAAAATCATGGAATATCTGCCACACATTTTCCTCTTTTTACAACTAATCTATAAATAGTACATGTCATGATTTTGACTAGATAGTAAAGAAGACAATGATTTTTAAAATGGCCAACTCTAACTCCTCAGAAGGGGTAGCTGAAAATCTTTAGAGAGTTATTACATTTTACACTGATGGGCCTCTTCCGTGGCTTATGATTATTTTAGTCAGCCTGAAATTAGAAAATAGTAAATAAATGTGATGAGAACTATTCCTGGTTGGTTTAGTCCATGTTTGACAATGAGCTTTAAATGTAATTATCTTTCAATTTTCTTAGTATTTCCTAAGTTTCTTTTCTAGGTTTATTTTTATCCATAACAGAAAGTATCTGCTACAAAAACATTTTTGGTTGCAGAGGGGCAATAATGTGCTTACCTGCTAATATGCTGATAAAAGCTTTCTTTAGCTGTGTGGAAATAATTAGTTTAGGATATCACCAGTTTCCTTTCTATTCATAGAACTAATAGAATCTAATGCATGCATGTAACTTTACACATACAGTTTAAAGGTCTTATGTCATAAAAGACAATATCAGCACTTAGTCCAAAACATGTATTTCACCAGCAATCTCAAAAAGAGAAATCCAACACCAATGCTTGCATTAATGGCAAACAATAATCTGTAAGTGCAGCTTCAAATAATAGTGACATTTTGCTGAAACTGAGCGTCAGATGCCGCCTTTCTCGGGTGAAGTGATCTGCCAAATCTAAATTGGATTGCAGTTTTGCAGATGGAGTGCAGACTTTTTACGAGTCTTCACCCCAGTTTTTTCTCAATCTTTTTCATCTATTAATTAGGTTTTCTTGAGGAGATACACAAATATTTCAGTATTTTAGGTGTGTATACTATTCTTGTGAAGGTGTATGTAACTGAGATAGAAGCAGCATCAATGACTCTTGTTAGATTCGGAGGAGCAGTTATGAGAACTAAGTATATTTTTCTCCATCACCACAAAAATAGTTCAATGGAAATCTTCCCTCTGAGTTCAATTGGCTTTGAATTCAGCCATGAGCACTAAAAATAACAAGCTTTTTCAAGAGCAGAGAAACTAGTGAAGCTTTGTATCCTGTGCCCCTAGCACCATACCTTCGCAGTAATCCCAGCTCTGCATTTGGCATCCCTTGTTCCCATCTCCCCCTGTGACACCTACATTTTACCTCTGCAGTCCTTTTCTCCCAGGATTTTTCCTAATCACCCTGCAAGTCTCCTCTATATCTCTTAATTAGCAGAGAGGAGGTGGGCTGGTTTTGCTGAGGCTGTTTCTGAGCTACATGCACGCTCGCTGGCCCAGTCAGTGAGCCAGAGGGAATAGATGACTGCTGACCTCACATTTTTACTTAATGAGGCACTAATTTAGATTGCTCTCCCCTTGTCTAGTCACTGCTTCTCATAAAACTTGTAGGGTAGAAATGAAGTTAGAGCTCTTTGCTTCTTTGTCAGATGCATTGGAAAATGACAATGGGTTCCTACATTGATACGGTGAAGCAGGCAGACAACATGATGCATACCTCTTTCTTAGGAAAAAAGAAGCTGAAGAAAATGAGAAAAGTTGAAAATAGCATTCTAGGATTTTACCAGTGTTTTAATTATTTTCACTGGATAGGAAAAAACTGTAACTTCTGTTTCCTGTTTGTATCCACTAGGCTGCTGTTTGTAATTACTCACCTTTAGGCAGTAATTCCCTTTGATCATGACTGACAGAAAATGTAAACAGTCTTTTGCCTTGAAAGGTCCAGCCTGCAAGGCTGTCTAATGTTGCTGTAATCCATTTGCATCTGCTGGATTAACTGTCTTTCATTATAGTCAAAGGTCTGCAATGTTGTCTGCCTCAGTTACTCGCTAGAACTTGTAGTCACAGCATAGAAAACAGAATTCATTTGGTCTTTTGCTTACAGAGGGATAGGATGGCTTGAAAAAATGGGCTATATTTGTGGCTACGCCTCTGCCTGCAGGGAAAGGGAGCTGCTTGGTGACCCTGGACTCTCAATTATTGGGCTTGTTGAGGATCACAGCAGTGCTGTGAGGAGTTTCCTCGGTCAGGCGTTTGCAGGGGTTTTGGCATTCCTGAGAATTGGAGCTCTGCTCCTACCACCTGAGCTCACTTCTCTTCCTGAGAAGATTTGCTATCCTTTCCTTGTCCAGCAGAGGCACACAAGCTGCAAAGAGGACTGGGGTTCCCGAAATCTGTGAGGGACTGTGTGGCCACCAACAGCTTGTCCTGACCTGGGTTTGGTGTTGCCAAAACTTCCAGACCCATTACATGAGTGTCAGTGAGGTCTCATTAGTGTAAATCTTGTGCAGGTAAAACCAAGTTTAGGTCCCTTGAATTTTTCGGTATAAATCCTGTCTGGTTCTGTCAGGTAAGCCTAACACATATATTTCAAGAATTCTGCAAGGCAAACTGATCAGAGGGATGCTTTGAGGTTCTCCCTTTACTTAATGTTTTCCCTGGGGACTGGTAGTAACTAAACATGGATTTTTTAATATTTTTGCCTCTGGGTGACTGGCTTACATCAAGTTTAGGTCGTGTGAGTGTAAGCGATTCTGGTCTGCAGGGTGCACAAGGCAGGGTTTTGGTTTTAGTGGGACGATGTGCCCTGTCACAGCTGAAGCATTTGTTCATGATTTCATCAGAGACTGAAACTTGCATAAGTATGGAGTGTGATCAAACTTGCTGTTTTAAGAGATGCTCATGGCTTGCTGCAGGTGAAGCATGTTTATGGATAACCTTATATGTCTGTTCTTTAGGTAAGCAAAGGCATTAGTAGGCAGGGGATTCTCCTGAGCATCATTAAATGAAAAAGAAATGGACTTAAAAATGTAAGTTATAGTTGTTCTGTGCGCTGGAGAATCAGCTTCCTAGGTCTGAGCCACGCACACCTGAGCAGCCACGTTTTAAATAAGAAATCGATGATGTTTCACGGGCTTCAAGGACCACATCTGAAATAATTCTATAGATACCTCACTAAAATAAAAAAAGAGTTTGGCATAGTCCAAAATATATGGGATAAGGCCCACTAGACATTGCTGCTATTTGCATACTACAAGGGAGGACTAATTTATGCAAAAGAGGGAAAAGGAATGAAGAACTGTGTTTTCCATACTGCAGTCTGTTTTTTTATCAGATACCCCAGTCATCTGGGGTGGGATTTTTTAATTCAGTGGGAGTTTGTTATCCTCAAATGAGGTTACAGTTCATTCTTTGTTCTAGCAATAAATTACATAAACTGTAGAAATTAGAAGCTGTTTGGCATGTAAGAATTAAAGGGTATCTTCAGGCAGACTTGGAGTGTCCCCAGGCAAACCCATGCTTCTCATGCAGCTCTCCTGCCAGCAGGTGCAGTTTGCAAATACTGGGGAGCTAACCCAGGGAAAAAAACAGAGGCAGAGGTGGGGCAAGGCAGAGCAGGGCATTCTGATCTCCCATCAACAGGGTCTGTGGGCTTATCTGTCCTTCAATCTAGCATCCTAGGGCTGTACCCACAGCACAGGTCCTGCATCGGATCCTCCTCCTCCTCCAGGAAGAGCTATTTATGAGTGGTTAAATTGCTGCAGCTCCCCATGCCACTCAGCTGGAGCTTCAGGAGAGGGCAGAGGCAAAGTTCCCTTGAGACTGAAGCTCCTTGAGGCTGGCGTGGCTTTTGATGCGTTTCTTTTTTGTTTGCATCAAATAGCTTCTCGCAAACACCAACAGCATCGGGAAAAGAGGACGCCAATGACAACATCACAATATTCACCAGGATCTTGGATGGTCTGCTGGATGGCTATGACAACCGACTGCGCCCAGGACTGGGAGGTAGGATAATGCATTCGATGTAGATGATTCCCTCTTATGTGGGACCACCACCTACATGAGTCCCTCCTGAACAGGTGCCTACTCTCAACATGGGCCTTGATCAGGGAGCTGTTTTTCATTAGCTAAACGAAGCCCAGAAACTACATTTGTCTCCTGGCAAATGGAGCAGAATACAACAGTCACTGAAAGTTGTCTTCTTCCAGTCATTGAGGTTATCCAAGGCCGGGTTAGGAGAGCATATGTGATGCTTTGTTTTTCTGTAATTTAATACAGTTTGGGTTTCTTCTTTTGCTGGCACTGCCTGAGGTGAGCAAGACAGGGTGCCAGCAGGTTGTTGCAAGGTTCCCTTTCCCTCACTGGTCAGCATGTACAAAATTATGTCGGTGACAAAAATCTCTGTTAAACACAGATCCTCAAACCATCCATTTTTAGACAGCTATAGCAAATCTGTATTGATATGTCATTTTGATAACTTCTACAGCAGCTATTTTAAAACCATAACTTGTGAATAGTTGCTTGCCATCCTAACCTCGTCGAGCCCTTCTTCAGCTCTCTATCCCCCAGATTTCTCTCGTCTTCTACCCATGTGTAAACCATCTGTTATGTTTCTTCCTGGCCCTTTTTTAATCTGGCTACCCCCCCTCCCCTTCCTCTTGTGAGACCAACACATTGCTTTCATCCCTTTCTCTCCTTCTCCTCTCACTTTACACAGAGATGCTTGAAAATAGGGCTCAATGCTCATATCTTATGTAACAAACTTCTGAAATTTCTGCCCTTAAATTAAATTAGTCCTGGATTTTAAAAGATGCTAGAAAGACTTAGATTCTTGAGGGTAGAATTAATTTTGACTAAGTTTGGACATCAGTAATATAGTTGTTTGAAATTGGACAGATCATCCAATCCAGCAGAGGGAATAGGTGCTTCCCAAGATACACTTCATCTCATCTCATAGCAGATATCAAAACCTATCTGTCAGAGGAGATTTACCTTTGAAGGGCCTGTTTCGTTCCACTGATTATAAGCAGAGAGCTGGGGCTTCCAAAAGTTGACATCTGCGTTTGATCAGGGATGAAATTCCTTCTCAAACAACTTCTTAATTTCGAGCATTTACAGATTTTTGAGTAATTCAGAAATTGTTAAACGCATCAGAAACATCTTGAAGCAGTTACTAACTCAGACCCTATATTTATTACAGAGAGAATAACTCAGGTGAAAACAGACATCTATGTTACCAGCTTTGGTCCTGTGTCAGACACAGAAATGGTAAGTTTGAGCACATACCCCTCAACTCCATTGTATATGCTTTGCTGAAGTCACTTTTGGAACCATCCCTTCTATTCAGGCCCTTGCAATACCTTGACTCTTTCTTTGTGCCAGGAATACACCATTGATGTTTTTTTCCGGCAAAGCTGGAAGGATGAAAGGCTGAGATTCAAAGGACCTATGCAACGCCTCCCTCTTAACAACCTGCTTGCCAGCAAGATTTGGACCCCAGACACTTTTTTCCACAATGGCAAGAAGTCTATTGCTCACAACATGACAACCCCAAACAAACTCCTGCGCCTGGAGGATGATGGTACTCTACTGTATACCATGAGGTAATAACCAGGATCGATTTCTTCTGATGTTGATTCCCAGCTAGCTCAGTGAATAATTGTGGGGAGCATCACTTACCCCACTCTTAGAAGAGCCAGGCAACCAATCTTTCACACATATTTATGTAAATAGAAAGAAAAATGGAAACCATAATCAGTGCCTACAAGTACCAATTAATTTGTAGCTTCTGAATACTGCTAGTGCTTAAATATTTCCTTTGATTAAATGGAAGACATACTCTCAACAGATTTGATGATTCAGTCTAGCTTTTTTATGAAGATCTGTTCTCTCTCACTGTTTGTATATGCAGCTGCAGTGCTGATTGCAGGAGACCTGTCTCCAAGGCCACAAACTGTGATCTTGTTCTGGGGCAGTCCATCTTGAACCCTTGGAGATTTTACTTTTATTTTTTTTATTTCACTAATAGTGCTAAAAGACAAGTGATCATAGGAATAAATGAAATAAGCTAGCAGCACTGTGAAGCTGCTTTAGCAAGTATTTTGCAGAAAACAAAGCTGACATATTATGTTGGCAGAAAAGTCAATTGGTGTCTCAGATCTTTAGGGTCGTGCACCTCATCTGATTAGAGGATACGGTCAAGTTTCATCATTGCATAACCTAGATACAATATCAGTGATGTTAAAGGACAGTCTAAAATTCCTCTCAGGGCAAATCCCACATCGATGTGCAGCAATTTGCTCATTAAAGGTAATTAGCCTGTAGTAATTAAGACTGCAGCTTATCTTCAGCAGGGCCTTCTGCAAGAGCATAATCATGTGGACAGCACATGAAAAAGACAAGAAAGGAACAACCTACTGAACAATAAAATGTTATTCTGAGCTTTTCACATACGAGCCCAGAGTGGTGCCTGACACCCAGCAAAGTGCTCGAGAGCCTGAGGTTGGATGCTGAGATGCCTGGGGTTTCACCAGTGGGGACAGGCAGTCCCCAGTGAAGGGAGAGCTTCCCAGTGAAGGAAGCTGAGCTCCCACCAGCACCTCATCCCACTGGAGGGCTGGCTTTATGGGGCAGAGCTGACCAAGTCCCACATCTTGGAAGGGCCAGCCTGGAGTTCTCTTCTGGGGTCCTCGCAGTGGTTAAGACTTGTTTGGACTCAAAGGGATTGCACTTCCATATGTAGGCACCTGGAGCTTCCCAAGTTTTATTTCAGGTTTTTCTGACCTGCTTTATTTATTTATTTATTTGTTTGTTTTAGCCTTTGCCTTAAATACCTTCTTATGAAAGGAAAAGCTGTTTAGGAGAAGTAAGCTATCCTTACATAAACCCTTACAATTTTAGAGCATCTCAGTTGTAACTGTGCTAGTGCTAAAAGACATGACAGAGGTTGTGTTTACAAGAAGGAAAAAAACCCTCTTGTTTTCCTTTCTTCTAAGTGTTATGCTTTTCTTATTAGCCCCAAGTTTGTGATCTTCACGATAATAAAACTCCTGAAATGCTGAGAGTATACACATAGGCGCTTCAATGAATAAAAGCATAACTATCAGAGAAACCTGTAGTTCACAAAAATATTGGTAACACCGACCTTGAAACCAGTCTCACGGCCTCTAGAGATACATCACTAGAACTCCAAAGACTGCTGCAGAGGCAATTCCCAATTATCTGTGTAAATTACCTGAGTAAGTAAAGTCCAGACCAGGCCAGCAGTCAGCCTGGGGCAAAACACTGTGGCAGATTTGCTCCTGGCATGTGCTTCCTGTGCAAGCAGTGTGAAAGAAATGCAGCAAAGCACCAGTTCATGAGGCAATGAGCTGAGCTACCCCAGATAGTAGAGTGAGACCAAGGTGAGCTCCCTGCTCAATCTTGCATTACTCTGAGGAGGTGCTTCTCCTGCAACTGCAGCAGAGAATCATCACATTAGGTGCCACAGACTATGGGTACATCGAGGAAAAAGACAGTCCTGCCAATATGCCCTGCTTGGATTACACAGCTGGAGAAAAATTTGGGTTTGATTCAGCCTTTCTCATCAGGTCCCTTTTACCCTGCTTTTTACAGGAGGAAAGCTCTTTGGGATTGATGGTTTTATAGGCTACAGAATGACACAGAATGCTTCTGTAACCTAAAAAACATGAAGCCTAACTTTTTTTTTTTTTTTAGTAGAGTATTGTATGTGGGTGTGCATGTGTGTGGAAATAAATTCCCACTAACCGTGGTGTATGTGATAAGAAATGGAGCGCAAAGCTTTTTAAATAGCTTGCCTTCCACTATTGCAAGGAATAACTTTAAAAATAAAAGAATGCTCATTCTATTCTGTTTAAACACAAGTCAAGAGACTGCTATTGTCAGATGCATGCAGCTGTGCTACTTTAGAGGTAGCAGTTTTTCGTGATGAGTGTTTGAGCAGCCTGAGTGATGCTCTGCCACAAGGTGGCTTTAGGATCCAGTCCCAACCTGTGCAGAGGTGTCTGGGACATGCAGCTTACCCCTTCACTGCCTCTGCATGTACCAGTGAAGGTAACAGCTCAGCAGTGCTATCCATCACGGTTTTTGGTGAGAAGACAGGCAGCACTGGGCTTTCTGAGGCAGGAGCTGCTTGTCTTAGCAGTGATGCACTTTTTGCAGGTCTCAGGTCCTGGCAGAGACTTCAGCCCCATCTCCTGTAGCTCTCACCAGGCTTACTCAGTTCTCAGGCTTTGGGGATGTGGAGACAACCCTCTGTTAGCTTTGCATTCCCCTTGTTTTCAAGGAGGAATTGCGAGCTTCCCAGACTGTACGTAGGAGTAATCCATGCAGGGAAGATTGGACCCTCTGTCATTGACAGAGATGCCTGAATTGCTTTTGCAACCTCGCATCTGGCTGCCTGAATGAAGAGGAGGGATGCAGCCAAGCCAATGCTGACCTTCCACTTTTTTAACTTCCAGATCTACAGAGTACTTCAAGACATAGCACTTGTCAGTACAAACGTTTTCATGGCACGTATGCTTATTTGCAATGAAAAGTGTATTCTTTGCATATTGCATTTGATCATGTGTGGTCTAGGCAAGAAGTTGACGGGATGTATGTTGCTAGGGAAATCTGGTGAGTTGGCTTCTATATACATTTAGTATTAAAACCTTTCTGGATGAATATATCTGCATGCATTATGCTCTTTATACAGATTTCATAGGCAGCAGCATTCTCTGCAGGGAATGACTTCCTAAATCTGTTGTCTTTGATTTGGTAGGCCTTACTCGTTTTATTTCACTAATGTGGTTTACAAATAACACACTGCTGAATTGAATGTTGCAAATTCTGTTCCTGCCCCTAGAGGGTAGCATTGCCTGGTTCTCTGCTTTTAAAAGCTGATTTTATTATTTTGTTTTTACTAAGAGCCCTATGGTAAAAAAAGAACTACCAAATATATTTCTTATTTCACTAATCTGTATATAAAATATCTTTGTGAAGGGAGGCAAAAATTTTATTCTTCCCCTTTAAAAGTTTCAATGGTATTTATATTATCTTATCTGGGAAATGAGTGTAAAAAAGCATAAAATTTGTTTATTCCATGAAACTGTTTGAAAAAAATGGGGACAGTGATTTAAACAACTTTACAAACTTACCTTTTCAAGCTGAAATACTGAAAAGTCTTTCTGTGTCATCATAAGTGCTAGACTCCTTAGACCCCCTTCTTCGCTGTCATTTTGAAAGGATCCCAATCCCCTTTTGCTACCACTAAGACTGCCAGGTATATGATATAATTTTAGATTTTAAATGTGACATAGTCATATATATGAAAAGCATACAAACAGATTTTTTCCCCTATATTATTATGGCAACTGAAGGGTGACAGAGATACTGAGAGTGTTTTCAGTTAAATCTGTCCCATTAATGTGCAAATGCATAATTTAGAAGCTGGAGACTGCAGTCATTTGCCAGTATAGTGTTGAGAGACTACAGAATTTTTGGTACAACCCTGAAAAACAGTTAACATTTCAACTCCTGATAGACCTTTACTCCTGGAAATTCAGCAGTATGTAGGCTGGTTTTCCACTTGATGGCAGCATAACCTCACTGCTTGCTGTTCTGCTGTAAATACACAGGCTTATCTAGCTGAAAATACTGTTTCTTATATTAACACTGAGCATTAAAACTGTATGTGCAAGTGTACATGTGCCCTGGGTGCATGTTAGCACAAAAGCTGCTCTCCTATGAAGCACTTGATTAGCAAGCTGACTATTTTATGCTCTAGAGATGCTGATTATAAGACCAGCTGACTGGAAGATATGTGGCTGCTTTCAAGACTTTCATTGGGAAAACCAGGTTTTGTTTGCTGGGTTTTTTAAAGAGAGAATTATGCTATGAAAAATGTGTGGGCTCTCAAGTGCTGACTTTGCCACAAGGCAGTCTTACCCAGATACGGGTTTGCTTGCATGGTCCTGAGCAAGAAGTAACCAGCAAATCTATGATTTAAAATCAACTCCTAGTTTTCAATCAGCCAGCCGTCTAGATGGGAAGATTTCTGTTCAGTTTGAGAATGTTGTTCTTATTTTAAAGGGAAGATTTCATTTATGCATCCATTTATATTTACATAAAGGGATCTGTTAATGCTTTTGGGCATTGTGTAAACATTACAGAACTAATTAGGAGCTATCAAGCCATACAAATATGCATTTCCTTTCCCTGTGCTACCATTGCTGCCTTTGCTTTCATATTCAAGAATCAAACTGACTGAAACTGGAAGTAAAAAAATAATTTGAGCTGAATCTTGCAGAGGGGTGAAAAACTGCTGTGGTGGCAAAGACTCAGCTGCTTTTCACCAATTCAGAGCGAGAGAAAACAGGGGTATCTGAAGTGAAGGGCCCTGCCCTGAGGATAGCAGCAGGATTCTTGTTTCAACACCAAGCCTGTCACTACCCATCTCTGCTTTGATTGCATGTTGCCCCATTTCTCAAAAGTAGTCCTTCAAGGAACCAAGATTTGTTCTGAAAAATCCATGTCTGGAGCTACCCACCAGGAGAGAAAGGCATCAGGGGAGAGAGACTGTGTTATAATAAATTCAAAATGGGCAATTGTGACCTGCCCAAATATAGTCCCTATGTAGAGTGAGTGACAATAGCCTATTCTGCTGATAATGAAAGTGGGGAGAGCCCTGCAGAGATCTCCATCACAAAGATGGGAACTCACACAGCAAGGGCAGAATTGATTAAAAGACATAACCCAAACCTGAACCAGCCCGTCCTTGGATGAGGGAGGTGTCTGCCTGGAATCTGAGGGGTTACAAAAGGTCTGACTTTAGTTCCAGGCCTGTGCTGAGCACAGAGGGAGAGCCAACTTTATAAGAATGAACCAGGAGACACAACCTTATGTCCCGGGAATGTATGGAGGGGATGGGGTGACTGAACAGAAAACAGAGGGATGCTGTGCCCTGAGGGATGCCACTCAAAGACTCCTGAGAAGGCACAGCTAAGCTGGTGACTCCCTTTACCCAAATCTGCAGTGGAGTCCCAGCTTCTGCAAGCTGGGCTTTCGAGAGTACCTGGTAGGTGCTGAAGAATTGTTATGGCTACATTATCTTTTTCTATTATTACCAGGGGAGGATAACATTACTGTGAACTCCCTAGTCATTTCACTTAGACTGAAATTAAAATCTTCATCCACCTAATCAGAAATACGGTCCCCTGAAGTACATTTATGTTTGTGCTAAAACATCAGACTGCCAACGAGTAATCTAAAATATGCTGTGGTGGAGTGCAATAGGCAGGATGGGTGGGATTCACCTCAACTGCTTTTACTCATTTGAAATGTTGATAACTGCAGCTGAGCCTTCTGGCTCAGAATTGCTCTCAGTGATCAGAGAGACTTTCTTAAGGAGTTAGGTGTCTGCGTTATTCCAGCTGTCTACGTCAACATGAAAGATGCTTTTTTCTCTCCACTCAAACTTTAGGGGTTCCTATTTTTTCACAGTGGCAGAAAAAGGAGCCTAGGGTAACTGCTGTTACTACTGATGTCTATGTTAAATAAAGAGTCCCATCCTACTTGGTTATTTCCATTGGTATTTCCCATCCTCATACTCATGTAGCATGGAGATGTGTAGTGTGCCAGCCACCTAAAGCTATGGGATGTTGTGGCCAGCAGCTGTGCTGGGGAAGACTTTAGCATTTTCCTCTCCATGCAACATAAAGCCCGAGGTCATACATGCATAGCACATATGAGTGTGCTTAAATGGGGTTCCGTCACCCACTTTTGTCTTGATGAGTGTAGGAGGGAATATAGAGCATCTAAGAAGGAGCTCAAGAAACCCCAATAAGTTGCAGTCCTGCCTGTGCTTGTTTAGGTCAAATGAAGAGTCCCATACAATGCTGGTGAGGAAAGAATTGTCTAGCAAGGAAATGCTAGAGTCCAGTTAGCTGCTGGTGGGTTTTGGGTACCTGTGGCTGAGTCAAGAATGGAGGATCAGGAAGATGCATTTAAGGGCTTAAGTGAGATAGGATTCTGTAAGAATCATAGAATTATATAAAGCCAGATTAGAAGGGACCACAAAGATCATCTAGTCCAACCTTTCTCGATAAAAATATAGCTTTGCAGCACCTTGTCAAGCTTTCTGAAAACTGTCCAATGTCCATGAGAAATGGGAATGGATGGGTTTTGGGAAGCAGGATACTTCGTACTGATGATGGTCACTCAGGAATAACTAGAAGGTACTGCAGGTTGTGATATATACATCATAAAGTGAAAGTGTGTGTGTGTGTGTGTGTGTGTGAAGAATAAAGGGCTTAGGGAGGCTGTAGAGCAGCTTCGAACTGCTTCAGAAGACAGCAAGAGCATGATATAAGATGTTTCCAAAACATCTGATCCAATAAACATATTATGGTGCAGTCAAAAGTTAATCCTAGATTGTATTATATCACAGTTACCCAGTAGGAAGTTCTTGGTAATTTGCTCTTCTTTGAGCCTTCAACAAATCTATATACCAATATATAAAGTTGAGTAAAGTTGTGCAGTAGGCATGAATAGCAATAGTCTTCAGACTGAAGAGAAAGCTTTGGGAAGATGTTATAGCAGCTTTCCACTACCTGAAGGGGTCCTACAAGAAAGCTGGGGAGGGAATTTTTGCATAGGCATGTAAGCATAGGCCAAGGGGTAATGGCTTTAAACTGAGAGAGGGTAGATTAGATTAATTAGGAAGAAAATCTTCACTATGAGGATTGTGAGACACTGGTACAGGATTCACACACAATTTGTGGTTTGCCATGCCTGTAAGTGTTCAAAACCAGGATAGATAGGATTTTCATCAATGTGGTCTAATAGAAGGTGTCCCTACCCATGGACTTAGATCTTTAATGTCACCTCCAACCCAAACTGTACCATGATTCTGTTTCCATTCCTTTCTTCTTGGCTTCTTTAGGAAGGTGTCTTGGTGTGATGGTGAGATGCAAAAATGCACATGGCTTGTCATTTAATGAGTAATCTTCTGGCAGTGTCTGTTTCTAGTCTTTAGTCTACTCTGTTCTGTATATGTCTTAAGACATTGTCTTTAGAGACCTCAATTAGCTTCTAAAAGATCTTACTATGTTAGCTTATCTTACATTGATTCCATTTTCTACTGTTGAATTAAAATTTCCTGAAAGAACGTACACAATTTGTATCTTACAGTCATGGTACATCCTTCAAGAAATTCCAAACTTATTTCTCTATGGTTACTCTAAATGATGGAGCAACTTGGGGTTCTAGCTAAAATCCTGAGGTTGTGTCCATTTTATGCACTGTATCAAGTATAAAAAACTAGGAAGAATTTCTGCAAGCAAGGCTGGCTTTCCCTTTGCATACTCCTGTCAGAAATTTGAGTAAGGAAACTTCAGAACCAGAAGGGATGAGAAAACTGTATTATTTTAGTGTCTCAGTTGGACTTTATAGGGTTGTTTCATTGCTCTAGTCATCTGTTCAATGGCTAATGCACTCAGGTATCCTGTCCATGTAAAAAAAAAAATTTAAAATGTTTTGACTTGGAGATTAAGCTAAAAGATAAGGAAATTTAGCAAAACTTCCTCTAGTCAAAACAATAAATATCTGCTGTGGTTTTGCCATTAACTCTGCATCTTAAAAATGCCAGTTAGAAAATTGATGTCAACAGCGATTAAACTCAAACCACCATCTCCGGGCATCTTCAGTCCAGTGGTGGAATATGCATCTTTCCTATTCTACCTACTCTTGCTTTTCTGTCTCTTCTGAAGGTGTGACCAAGCTGACTCGTCACAGGCACAGCTCCATCCCTGTTTACTTACAAGGAACAGGGGCGCATGCCCTGAAGGAAATTGTAACCCATGGATTTTTGATAGGAGCAGGAAGCTCCCATCTGTCTGCACAACTCTGTCTTCTCTCTTGCAGAGATCTGGGTGGACAGAAGAAGTCACGTACATAGTTGGACGGGGTTTAGCATGGGGCAGTCAAATGTTACTCAGATTCAGACCTTCCTTCTCTCAGGTTGCACGACAGCAAACAGGTTCTTACCCCGTAGCAGGTGTTAGCACTAGTGGTGGTATAAATAGCAAGCAGATGGTTAACTGAGGTTTTTTTCTTAATGGCTGTGTATGGTGTGAGACAGCTGAGGGATCACAGGGCTCTTTCTCTGGAGTAGAAAACACCCACAGCCTGCCTCTTTACCTGGAAGTTCATGGCTGTACTAATCAGAAGTGTGTAGCATTTTGGAGACAAGGCAAAAAACCCCAGTTAATAATGTCCTGCTTGGGTGGCTGAGCAACATGCTCCATGTACCAATAGGGGTACATACAAATAGGCAGGCACACGTGTTTCCCTGTGGAAGAGCATATCATCAAATCACTGGATGCATGCCCTTTTCACACAGGCATGGAGAAGCATTGACACAAAAGGCAGGAAATCTTAATGACAGGTGAGCTGGGAGGCAGACATAGAAATGTGAGGTGAATAGGAAAAAGCTAGGGTATAAATCAAGCTACTGGAAGGAAACTGGTGAGATGTTTTGGAGCTCTAGATCATTCATCTGAACTGTGGAAAACAACTGAGGATTTCAGCTCTGTATTTAGGGCTGCCAGATCATAATGCCACTATGTGTATTGGGGCACAATGAAGTGTGGGCTGGTTGAGATATTGTTTCCCATTTTACCTGCATCAACAACTGCATCAGCTTCTCAGCATTGCTCGTACTAGCTAGATTTTTGGATTTAAATTCAAGAATTCAGCAAAAATAGAAGCTACTGCAGAGAGGAGGGGTTTGAAGACCTTCCATATGGGTTATCAAGGATAGTTCATGATGTGTAAGGGCCCAGTAAAGAAAGCGAGCCTGGAGAAGTTTTAAAGTGAAAATATCAAGGAGATGGGTATGATGATGCTATAGCATTCATAGCTGCATAACCATGTTGGTCTAAAGTTTCCTTATAGGAAAGATATAGGCAGAAAACCTAAAGAAGGAGTTGACTGCCAACTGGTTAGTCTGATATGAAACAGTTTCTTCCAGCAAGTTTTACCTTGGTTATGGACCTCATTAGCCATCTTGAACAGCAAGGATAGATAATCAAAAACTCATTTCTCCATCCATTGGTTTTGTGCATATTGAAGACATACTGCTGAATGAAAAGTACCACATCTATTACAAACTTTTACTAGGAGATGGAATAATTATTCTTTCCTATTGGTTATTTTATTGGCCTTTTTCATTCTGCCTGTGTCTAGAGTCTTAACATCCTCCCCTGCCCCCATCTAAGAGTGTGCTCTAGATATGCCAAGGTGCTCCACATGCAGGGATATAATTCCTATAGTGGCATAGCTTTTGGGATCAATCCTGCCCACCCCAGATCATCTCAGATGACCTAGTCTCCAGCACAGTTAGTCTAAGCAATTAAAATCTTGTTTTTTCACTTCAGCATAAGCTATGCTAAAGATTTGGTTTGTTTAAAATAAGGGCTTTGTTGCCACGTATACCGTGCATCTGAATTATGTATTCACAGTTCACAAAACCATCAGTAACTAGAACTCTTAGTCTTTCCTGTGGAATTTTCAAAACATGTTTGGTAACACATCTCAGCATCATAGGAAAGCTGGGAAGGTTAATGTTCTTGGCAGAGTGGTTGTGAAGGAAAAAAGGGCTGACAAATTTTTGAAGACCATGTAACACCGGCTCCTTGCTTTAATTTCTGTTCTATGTTCACTTTCTATGGTTGATTCCAAAGAAATGAGTGTACAGTCCATGGTATGAATAAAAAGGAGTAGTGAACTGCCTCCACATCCCATGTAGAGGTGAGGAACAAGGCCCTGAGTCTGTATTTTTGCCTCTTGTCCAACACAGTGACGAAGATTCATGAGCAAGGCAGTGTTTGAATTACCAAGAATAATCACTTTGCTCCCCCTCAGGCACGCTGCAGTCACCCAACCAGGTATGGGTTTCAAGCTGTCAATAACATGTAACATTAACAGCTGTCAATACCATGCCTCAGAGTGTATCCACATCCTAGTGTTTCTGTGCTGTGTTAGGTAACCCATTGTCACCACCATCAACAGGTTTGGTAGGACTGTATGGGAAGTGCTTCAGAACAGAGAAAGGTTTTATAAAAATTCATTATAAAAAAGTATATAAAAAAGTCTTTGTGTGTGTGTGTGTGTGTATGTGTGTGTGTATAAATATACGTATGCTCATATAAGCACATTACATTTAGTAATTTGCTTAAGGAACATAAGGAGACACCAGTTCCCTGGACTACACACTTAGTGTGCTGGGGCCTGAAACCAGTCTTGCTTTAAAACTTGTTAAAACTTGTTTAAAACTCTTTGAAAGGATTAACAGTTTGGTTATAGAAGTGCTCCCAAGACATCACAGTACACAGGTAAATAGTCATGTCCTGAGTCAAGGCTAAATGAGTAATTTCACAAAGCTAGCAATGTGTTCACAGTTTGAAAAAATACCCTAAGGCAGCAACTCTCCATTATTTTATCTCCATGAGCGTGTGAGAATGGTCTCTGGAGATACTGCTAGGGCTCAAATTGTTCTGCAAAGGTTCTTTCAGAGCAGGTACCCAGGGAAGCTCCTCCTGGAGTTGGCTCTTGAGCTGGGTCTGACCTGACCCTGCTATCTCCCTTTGCAGGGAGCCAGCCAGCTCCTTGGGGTTGGATATGGCTTGGGTAAGGCTGGATCCACTTAACTCTTTTTTTTTTTTGCTACATGGGGGGGGTGTTGGGGTAGGTTTGAGACGAATTTAAAGCAAACATTTTGCCTTTTTTTAAAAAGGAAAATGGTTGGCCTCCTGCTGGGAAGAAGGGCACTTTGGCTCTTCTGCCCCCATTCTAGCCTGAGCCCCTCAGTGGGTACTGGTTGCCAGCATGGGTAAGGCCAAAGCACAGCATTAAAATGCTCCCATTAGTCAGGGGCAAGGGCAGTGCACAGAAATACACAATGAAGATGACACAGCTGGGCACAATTTGGGCATTAGGGCAAACAGGCAGAAGAGCTTCATGTCTCTCTGGCCCCAGTACTTCAGAGACAACAAAACTTTTCTTGTGTCCCCTTCCTCAGTAATTCTTGTTATTCAACACTTACTTTGAGTTAACTTCTACCAAAAGCCACTGGAGACTCTTCCTTTGTGCTCCCCTCTCCTACTAAAGCTCTCTGTTTTAATTTGTTTGCTTATAAAAGCTAGGAGCTGATAAGAAACAGCAAGTTTCATCAGCTCTTTTTCTCAGTTTCATCTGTTGGCTCCCTGGGCGGGTGACTGTCCTCACTCCCTGCTTGGCAGCTGCAGATAATACTCCAGAAAATGTTTTCTGCACTTCCAGGGTAGCAGAGAGATGATAGCTTTGCTGAGTCTCCCAGCTCTTCTCACAAGCAGAACCAGATGCTTCTTGCATTGAGGGAAATCACATGAACAGTGGGGAGGTCCCTGGATGCCCCTTAAAACAGGCACTTGTGGGACGGAGTACTTTGGGCTCTCCTTGAAGCACACTTGCTGCAGGTGTCTGGCTCCCAAACATCTGCTTTTATTTCTTTAGCACATCCTTGAATTTAACATCTTTGATTCTATCACCTCCTTCTCCCCTCATCTGTTAGGAAGCAACAGCTTCTTTGAAAACATCATCTTACTTAATTCTCCAGTGGAAATGGTTGAAGGTGACTTTTCTGGAGTGAGGAAGTCTCACTGCTTGAATTTTTGTGCTTTTCTTAGATAGGTAATCACGTGTCTGTCTACATTGTGTTGAAATAGAACATTAGTAATCACTTTATGTTCCTAAAGTAAAAGCTATACTTAACAAAGTTTTGATTAAACTTTCCTGTGCAATTAGGGATGATAAGTGAAATTATTTGTAGACCTAACTTTTTTTTCAGATAGTTAAGATATTCTGTAGCATTTTGTTGGTTAATTAACATTTGGATAGCAGTATAAGTATTTGGAAGATTATGAAAGTGAAATTTTGTTGTTGAAAATAGATCAACAGCTGTAACCAGCGTTTGTTACGTATTTTGGATGAATTCCGGCCCCAGCGAAGTCAGGGAGAATTTTACCATTAACTTCAATAAAATCAAGAGTTTTATCTTCCCATTGTAAAGGACCTTTAACAGCCACCCATAATCTTGTTAAAACCTCTGTCTGAGTGCAACTAATCCCACGGGGCTTCTATTAAGACAGAATGATGATGGAGGAGGGAAGCTTTTAAATGCTTCTGTTTGAAAGAACTGCAGCTTGAGCAGTGCTTATGCTGTGATGGAAAAATCCTGGTTTGGAGACTGCCTCTAGCTCAGATAACTTTGTGGCAGCAAGCACAGCAAAATTGTTCTGGAGTGACCATGTTAAAAGGATTAGGAAAAGGCTGTTTCTTATAGATGCATGCCAAGATCTCCTTTCTCTTCTTTCCATAAATGCAAACCGGGAGAAATTTTGTTATAATCATCTGTGTAAACTAGGATATGCAAAGGTTACCTAAGCTTTAACACAATATTAAAAGCCAGTGTGCAAATATCATCTCAGCTGATGTTTGAAGGACCAGACTCAGGTACCAATTTCTTTGTGACTCCTGGACCTATGATGTGACTATTTAGTTTGTACTCTGCACCTGGGAGCAAATCTGTGTGCAGTGACCCATGCTTCCAGCCCCAAGAGTGTAGGAAATGGCTGCTGTACTGCTTTTTTTTTGCTTTTTTTTCCCCCTACATGAAGGAGAAAATCCAGTCTCTTTGAAATAGGAGTCAATTTAGTGTCTCTTTTTCTCAGGTCCTCACACAGTAATAAAAAACAGCTTCTCTTGAGCACAGAGCTCCCTGCAGAAATTGAGGGTGGTGACTTTTATGTGGTGTATCAGAATCCACTGTCAAGTTTCCTGTTGTTTTGCCCATTATAAGACAATTCACAAGCCTTAGGGAATGCATGATTTGTACGAGGTAGATAGTTGAGTGTTCACTGAATACTGAAGTTTACATAAGAGGGTTGGCTCCATGCATTTTAAGAATAGCATGTGAGAAATAGGTATAGCCAGTTCATTTGTTCAGGATGGCCAGACTAAGGGTGGCCCTAGGATGGAGGCACAGGAAAAGGAAAGAAGCATGTGGATGTGGATGATAACAAGCAAAAGGAATTTCATCATCCAAAGCATTCATGTTAATGGAAAGAAAGGCTGTATCCAAGAACACCTGCAGCTGCTAAGCTCACTTCTCCCCACCCTGAGGCTAGACCCAGAGGACTGCATCAGGCATCATACTTTTATGGGATGTGCTGCCTTTTGCTGGATGAGAGGAGAGGGCACAGGAGTGGCACTGGCACCATCAGGGTCTGTATGGCTTCTGAGACAGATAGTGGCAGCCAGGTGCCCTCCAGCCTTATGTGCTACCTTTCTATTGAAGTTAAGCAAAAATTATTTCTGGCAGAACTTAATTATATTTCACGAGATCACAGTCTCTGTGCACCTCATCTTCACTTCTCCATGTTTACAGTTCAGGAATGCCTGCAGCCTTCCCCATTACACTCAAGGGTTATTTCAGGAGATACATTTCATAGGGCAATCAGATGAAACAGAAGGTCTTATTAATAATTCTGCATCAAATTGTTCTTCAGTTACTTATTCCACAGCTGCTGTCTTGGTAAGATGGATATGGGAGAGCCCTTCCTTCGATGTTTGCAAATGGCAAGTACATGTATTAAAAATGTTGTTAAGCTGCAGCCTTTCAAACAACATACTTGAACTTTTGGTAGACAGATAATAGATGGACTGCAGTAAAACATGCAGTCTTTCTTCTGGTACTTGCAGCAAGGTTTCTGAATTTATCAAGAAAATTACATTTGCAATACTTGGTACAGAAAATATAATCATTCTTTGGAGAGATGGCAGCCTTGCTTTCAAGTGCCCGTTAGAGTGATTTTTATGAAAAGGATGCAAGTTCTGGCCAGGATGCTACTAGAACCAGCTTGTTAAATTCATCCATGGAGCACTCTCAGTAACTGTGGCTTTGCTGGCTTTGGTGCCAAGGGCAATCTCCACTGCAGTCAACTCCATATTTTAGTGATTTTAAAACTTATTTTACAAACAATAAAGTCCAAGAACAGTTTTGCCTAGAGGCAGGTATCTCAGGCCTCAGTAATTTCTGTTCTATATTGTAGACTTCCAGTCTGTTCTTAGTCTGTATCCAAATGATACATTACCTCTGTTCTGAACTATTTTTTTTCCCATTTGTGTTGTATGGTGTTTATCTTTACATTTTCTATTACAATTTGCAGTTTACCTTTTTCCCTCCATTTCCCAGATCATCCTCAGGATACAATCTCAAGCCAACAAATCTATTGCATTTTTCTGTGCTTATTTTGCCATTTCCAGCTATTGATAAAGCTCCAGAATGTCTGTGCGTTGGCAGAGAGAGGAGCTCTTTCCCCCAGTTTATTGTCCATGTAGCTGGAGTGCCCCAGCAAGGCATCTTTGTGTGGTACTGAATTGGACTGGCTGAGTGCTGTGCCATCAGTACAGATTGTCACCCGTTATGATCACCTTGGATAGAAGTTCTCATAGCAGGAACATTCACTTTGCTGTGCTAATACAAAGCAGTGAGCAGACACAGCTGGTGAGTATGGCTACCTGCAGCTGTTCTGGTAGGAAAGGGTATTTTTGCATTCTGATAGGATGGTGTTGGGGGTTTCTTTACAGACTTTTGCCCCCCAGGCAACAGTTTGGTTAGGAATCAGGCTGCCCTCCAGCAATGCTCTGCATCACCCCAGCACTGGGCAGTCTGTGAACCTTTGAGTGTCTGCTGCCTCTGAGGCAGAATAGCAGCATGAAATGTGGAAGTCATGAGAGTATTCATAATGTAAAATGAGATTTGCATCCTCACTATCCTGAGCAAACCATCTGTATTATGCAAATATCAAAATGGCGTGATCAAAACAGAATCTTATTGTGCTGTCTCCCCTTCTACTCTACTCTGGTAAGACCCAGCCTGGAGTATTGTGTCCAGTCCTGATGCCCCCAACACAAGAGGAACATGAAGCTTTGGAGCAAGTCAAGAGAATTGCAACAAAGATGATCAGAGGGCTGGAGCACCTCTCCTGGGAAAAGAGGCTGAGAGAGTGGGTGTTGTTGGATAAGTTGCCAGGCAGAAGCTCCAGCACAGCATCTTCCTTCACATATTAATAATAAAGGATTACCTTATTGGGTCAGCTTACATAAATAAAATCATTTAGCATGTCTCAGTGCTACTAGATAAGTCTTACAGCGTGATGGTCTACCTGGCTTTTTTCACATTCAGTTTAACAGACAGTTGTGATTTAAGCAGGAGCAAGGAACCTTCAGGAAGAAGTGCTTGTGTCAGCACTTGTGGGTTGCCATGAGGAACCTAAAAGGCAGGTGCCAGAAAAAAAATTATGTGTTTTCTTTTTATTTCCTTACAGATTGACCATCTCTGCTGAGTGTCCCATGCAGCTTGAAGATTTCCCCATGGACGCACATGCTTGCCCACTAAAATTTGGAAGCTGTAAGTTCTCTTCTGAAGTAAGAACTGGAAAAATCCATTGTTTTCTGGCTTTTCATGTTCAGACATGTCTTGTAGTAATCAGTCACCATTCCAAGCCCCCTCCCCTTTTAACATTGCTCATTAGCTTTCCCAGTATGCCACCTCTACTGCTACCCTGCTTCTCATTTTCCATGAATGTGCTTTATCTGGCACTGCTGCTTTTCAGCTAATACTTGCGTGCTCTTTAATAAACAGTGAGCTGATGGGTGATATGTCTTCTTTATCCACATCAAGTGTAACAGCCACTGTTAGATGGAGTAGCAGATGCAGACAGCTAAGTTGATAACTTGGTTTATATCTGTAGAAAAATGGAGCTTTCATTGGAAAGTATCAGTTTGATGTACTATTGTGGTATTTACGTGAATCAGACCACAGTGCAATAGCTCTACATCTCCTATTTTTAAAGAGATCTAGAATATTAAAAGGGAAAATATCTTTCATTTGGCTTTAGTAAATCCAATCCTGTATCTCGTTACATGGTGCTGCATACACATGTATATATGCACACATTATTCTAAACAAGCTGAACTATGCCTTTTCCTCAATTCCAAGCCTCTAATCTACCCCACTGGTGCCTTGCTAGAAGCTTACTTTAAAAATAACCTCAGGGGATCAGATGGCTATATTTAAAAACAAAGCTCCTAATTAAAGTACAGATGAGGCTACTACAGTAGATATTTTTTTATTTCAGCAATCAAATCAATGGTTCCTGATGCATTCAGTGTCTCTAAAGACTTTTGAAAACTACCAGGCAAGGCATTTTGCTAGTCCCTGAAGCCACCTAACTTCAGCATTTTTCAATGTTTTTTCAGTTGTATCAATTTAAAGTCACTAATCCTAGAAAGATTAAGCTTCGCCTTTATCTTCTGTCTTTGCCACGGTTTAATCCTGGCTATGTATTGTCTTCTAGTGATCATCCTAAGAAGTAAAAATACTGTTTACAGTAGTGATTGCCAAATTACCAAACTTAAGATGAACTGATTTCCCTCCCTCTTACAATACAGACCTAGTTTCATCTGAATAGCCACCAGCATTTTATAACATCACTGCAGGCTCAAGTGTGTCCATGTACTTCAGCAACATAAGTTTACAATAAAGCCAAGATAAATCTGAAGGTCCAAACACCTTTACACTCAACTTTTTTTACATATAAATCATCTGTTTCATTCCAAACTTTAAAATGGTGAAACATCTCATAGGAAAGTGTATTTCCTATATTTTAGGAGAATAAGATATTTATTCCCTAGTTACAGCAATACAGGTTTGCGTTAAGTTATCTTAAGGCCCGAATCAAGACCAAGCCTACGAGGGTATATTATACACAAGCACGTGGCCTTTCTGCTTTAGTCTTCTCCTCTGTCTTTCCCTAAAGGGTTTCTTGCTAAGGGTCTTCTTAATGAAAAGGATTTGGAAGAGCCTGAAGCCCGAATGGCATCAAAGTAAACGTTAAACACATTATCAGTAGGGTTGGGAGGGTGGAGGAAAGATGGGTGCTAACCGGTCAGAAGGTGGAGAGAGCATGGTCAAACCAGCCAGTTTATGGGTGGACCAGCAGCAGAAAGGATGCCAAGAAGTTGTCAGTGCCACATCAGAGGCAGGAGCAGGTTGTTGGTTTTCTGGCTGCATGAGCATTCACAGAACCTTCTATAATTCAGCAAGAAGAAGGGAAAAAAATCCTGATGTTTCCTCTAGTATTAAAGAGGAAGAATGCTAATCTTGCTCACAGAAGTAAAGGTAAACGTTGAATTGTTATGTCCTGTTTGACTGGTTTCTTGCTTTATTAGAACTGTGGGAGATTTCATGGGCCTAGGCAGCATTATATGTATAACAACAGAATATTTTGTAGAAATCATTAAAAGCAAGTATGGGAAAAGGGGTATAAAGTTACATGCACATACCACCAGCCTAGATACCTGCTAAGCAGTTCAAATGCCAACTACAGAAGTATTACTTCTTAATGCTCTTTGGCACAGTATGAAAAGCTATGCTGGCAAAAGAACAGAAGTTCAAGCATGGCATCTACAAAACAGGTTTCAGTTGTCATCCTCTTAAATACAATGCCCCATTGCTCAGACATGGCAAGATCAAGTGGATCTGCTTCAAGAGGTACATGTGGGGGGTACTTTTCCTCCAAGCTTGCATCCCTGCTAGCTGTAGAAATTACTGTGTGGAAATCTTATTTAGGGGGGCAAGAGAGCTAGGGATATGCATGAGCACAGTCTCTTGGGTGTCTACAAACAGACTGTGTCCTTTTGAACCAGGAATGCTCGGTGAGGATGTCCATGGCAGTCTGTTCATTATCTCTTGGTAGCATGGAAAGGATGCTGGTTTCTTCCATGACTAAGCTTAAAGTAAACTTTCTGTTGCACTTCTAGCACAGACTTATGCTCTAAATAAATTTGCTGGTAAAACAGTATCTGATTAAATCTTTCGGAGCCAGCCACAGTTTTGCTAGCAGCATTTTTAATATGCTTATTCTGGAGAAGAAGAATCTCAGGGGAGACCTAATCACTCTCTGCAACTCCCTGAAAGGAGGGTGTAGCCAGGTTTGTGTCAGTCTTTTCTCCCAGGTAGCTACCAGTAAAACAAGAGGGCATGGTCTTAAGGTCTGCCAGGGGTGGTTTAGGTTAGATATTAGGAAAAAAATCTTTACAGAGACAGTGATCAGCGTTGGAATGGGCTGCCCAGGGAGGTGGTGGATTCTCTGTCCCTGGAGGTTTTTAAAAAGAGACTGGACGTGGCACTCAGTGCCATGGTCTGTTAACCACAGTGTTAGTGGATCAAGGGTTGGACTTGGTGATCTCAGAGGTCCTTTCTAACCCAGATGATTCTGTGATTTTAGCCTAAGAAATTCCTCCTTTCCCCCAAACTATTTCTGGGTCTGAGAGGCGGAATTAGAGAAGACAGCAAGAACATTAAAGCTAGGAAGCTTAAATGTTTCACCTCTTCCACTGATAGACCGTAAAAATATTTTTAAAATGTTGTTTAGTACAGTTTCCAAACACCCATGTGTCACCAGATAGGTAAGTATCATTATCTCTAGGGCAGCTCAGGCAGAGAAGTTAATTGACTTTCCATAAGGTCAGACAGCAAATCAATGTCAGAAAAAGGATTAGACTCAACTTCTTTGGTTGGAGAGACAGATGTCTAATCCACTAGACCATGAGGACCTCTGCCCAGATAACTGACTTAACTCTTAAATCTCATTTTACTCGTGCATTAATTATATCAGTTTTACCTAGCTCACAGGATTGCCCTGAAGATGAATTAGTTAATTGCTCTTAATGAATGTTAACCAGTGCTTTGACAGTGTGGCATCTATTTATGGCCACTGTCTTTTGAAGGCACAGCACCTTAGTACATGTAGTTATCAGATCTTGTATTATGGAACAGATAAATGCATGAATCCACTGCCCACTAGTCCCTTGGCTGCAAAAATACCCTACTATTTTTAGAGTAAGTGGAGAATCTAATGAATATTCTGAAAATAATGAGTTCCCCTAGCTCATGAGCAGGGGAAAAACAGGCCTAGTGTTTATTCCTGATAAATTTAGTTCATCCATGAGGATAGCAAAGGCTGATCACTGTTGATGCAAAAGGAAGCTTCCCAGCTATTTGTGAGAACACAGAACTGGGTGCAGATTGTAGCATCTGAAGAAAATAGTTAACACAGTTTCTATACATCATCCTTTTTAACAGCTCAAGTTCAGTCACGGTGTCTGCTATGGTCTTTGATAAAGGAAAGTGAACAGGCTATTTCTGTAACAGAAGACAGGCTCAAATTATTTTCTTTTAAGAAGATTGGTGAAGTCAGATCAATGAGGAGTGTGTAATTTCATAATTTTCTTTTTTTTACTGCAACACCCAACATTAAGGCACTCACAGTTTACAAGTTATCCATGCACCTGCAGCCACTGTGAAATTTCTCCAGAAAAAGTATTACAAGAACATTCTCCTGGTGGTGATGTTTCCCTGTATTGCTAAGAATTACGCGAGGTAACAGTGAGGTGAAAGCACCTATGGGGGTTTCTTGATTTTGTGCTTTCCCCTTTTAGCTCCTGTGACGTTACAGAGACCTGCAGAATGTGGAGGGAGAACTTGAAAAATGCTCCTTCTAGACAGACTCTGGTCTAGTTTAGTAAAATGTAATAAAGAATGTATTCAAAAGCTCTGCATAAAAGTCTTGTGTAAGAATACAAATAAATGAATGATAAATAAAGACAAATGTTAATTTCAGGAGACTCTGAAAAGGGGAAATGGATCTTTGGTAGGTTTCCCGTGTTTCTCCCAGGGAGTGCTGTAACTTCAGTCTCACATGTAAGTGGCAGAACTTTTGTATTTGTCATCTTTATCAGCTGGCCATCAGAGGCTCCTAAGTCCATCCCTCAGTATAGAGACAGGAAACACAGCTTATTGACTTTGCTGGGAAGTGTCAGTGCCTTCTTCATGCAAGGGCATGTGGAGGGAGTCTAAGAGGTTCCCTGTGAAGTGCTGAGTGGCCAAGTTCAAGATTCATTTGTGATTTTGCAATTTAAGGCAACACACAGCTAATGTAGAAATTATAGTTTTGGCCTTTATGCAGTGTATAGAAGTTCTACTCGCAGTCAAGGGACAGAGATGCTCACTCCTGTCCTGTCTTTTAAATTTTCCTAAGGTTTATCACAGGTTACGTAGAAACCTCAATTGAATGACTGAAACAGACATTGAATGACTGAAATAAGGTGAAGCAAGGTGAATGCTAAAATTCAGTCATATATTATTCTGTTCCTCCTCCTGCAACATGTGACCACCAGTTACCCACCACCACTGGGGTTGGAATTTTTCTCCCTTAATTTTTAGCTCTTCAGAAGCTAGGTCTCCAGGCATGTTGAATAAAATGCCTGTGGCAGCATCAGGCAGGCAGGCATTCTAAACAACTAGCTTGGAGCAGAGATGTAATTTACTCAAGTTTAGCTAGTAAAGCACAGAATACAACCCCTAGAATGAGTGGAGAAAACCACATAATGGTAATGATATTACTTGCCTTGAGTTTCCTTGAAATCACGGACATGTGACTAGTCTTGGGGTTTCATTGTTTAAAAAAATCAATTTTTTTACTCAGAAATTCTTAATACACAGGATCCTGACTAAACATAGTAAAAAAATCATAGGGATTCATTGGGGTCATAAGGCTCCACTAGACTCCCCCAGATCTGCTTCTGCTCTTACCTGTTCTGGGATCTGGAAATATACTGCTGCAGAATGAGTGTGATGGTCTGGCTCACATTAAAACTCTTGCATCAACAGCAAAGCCATGGAAAATGGACAGGATCGATGTGTGACAATTTTAGAAAGATAGATATGTCGCAGATATCTAAAGTCCCTTTATGGCCACTGAAAGGAAATAAGTACTTCTGTAGTGTGGTTCATCAGACCTATTTTTGATACCTCCCTAAGGATGAGATGAATCATATTTTAGAAGTTCCTATTTTTCTGCAATACTAGCTCAGATTTAGATAAGTGCATTGTATGCTGGTCAGAGTAACTTAAAGTTGATTTTTCTCTACACTAATAGCTCAGAAATACATACTTTCATTGTGATTTGTTCAGAAATAGTCACTGCTGTAGATTAGTTAGGTGTTCCATATGTTGGTGGCGAGCTTTTGTATCTCTCCCAGGTACTATTTTAGTTATTTCTGCTGGAAGACACATTTTTCAAATTTTTTTAATAAACAAGTCAGTAGGGCTCTTCAGAGTAGCAACAACTTTTACCATGTCTGCAAGCATCTTATCTATAAATTGTGCTGTTCCTCCTGCATCGAGTTGAGCAAGTTATACCAATCAATACTTAAGCTTTCTCATGGGTGGTACAGCATAGCCTGTACGATTTTCAAATAAGTATCTATAGCAGTATGGACACCTTTACATACAATATTTTGAGCTGTCAATGCTGCCAGCAATTTCATCCTTGCATTGAGTCCCACAGTCAGGGTGGAGCACTGTAGCCTGGAAGAGGAGATGCTGGTGGGCAGGAGATTCAACAAGAATGATTCATAGAAGAAAAAATACTGTAATACTCAAATATTTCAGAGATATAAGATGCTTTCTTAGAAGGAATATACTTAGAAATTAAAATATAGGGTTCTGGTCCCGGGTCATGTGGTGCGGATTCCTGCAGCAGCTATTGTTCTTGACCCTCAATCTGCATCAGAACTTGCAAATGAACAGGACCCCAACTTTGTCACTCGTCTGGTGGGTTTCTTATAGAAGCAATGCCTTTTAGTGAGACAGAAAGGAAAAAGGGCCCTATATAAAAGCTCCCTAAAATTATCAGATTAGTCAAGTTTTCTTCACCCATTACAATGATACACATCCAGGAGTTACCAGAAAAGGGTTGTAGTAACAGTGCCAGTATACTCCTTAAGCATTTGCATTGTCAGTAGTTAACTTTTCAAAGACTTTGTCACATATGCATGGTTAATGTTTGCACTGAGATAATTTTAAAAGTACATTAAAAACAGGCATGCCACAGTCCAGTCCTCTGGGTGTGTGACTGCTTCCCTGTGAGGCACTGTCCAGCTCTGGCTTGGCCAATTCCTACTTCTGGTCACCCCCTTTTTAGAAGCCAGTGAGTTGGGGCCTACAGGAAAGAGGGGGGGGAGAACGACTTCTCCCAAGGGTGGGTGGTGATAGGAAAAGTGATAATGGTGTTAATCTGGGACAAGGTAGATTTAGATTAGATATTAGGAAAAACCTGTTCATTGTGAGGGTGTCGAGACACTGGCACAGGCTGCCCAGGGAAGTTGTGGCTGTCCCCTCCCTGGAAGTGTTCAAGGCCAGTCTAGATGGGCCTTTGAGCAGCCTGGTCTAAAGGGAGGTGACCCTGCCCATGGCAGGGGGCTTGGAATGAGATGATCTTTAAGGTCCCTGCCAGCCCAGACTATTCTGTGATTCCATGATTCTATGAGTTTTATGAACTCATAACATCATTTTATGAAACTCATAGAGTTATGAAAGCCTTTAGGTTCATAACAGCAAAAAAAAGGGAGGTTGGAAAGAACAATGACTCACACAGAGTATTTGCCATGTCATCCCAAAAAGCTGTTGTCTTCCCCATCTGCCCAGCAGCCAGCATTGACCCCAGGCTGCAAAGCCCCTTGACTTGCATTGGTTGAGGGCTTGGGTTCCTACCAGCCCAGAGCACCCACCTCACACGTGGGAATGCCTTTAGTGAAAGCTTTTTTTATGTCATAAAGAAAGCTCCCTGGGAGCACCAGTGGCAATTTCTGCACCAGCTGCAGAGGGCCCCTTGAGTGGTCACTGCTGAAGGGCTGTGAGCTGCCTGCCCAGGGAGTATCCTCCTCATTGTGATTTTTGGGGGGAAAAGCTCAGCCAGTGGTGGTTTTGAGCTCAAGGAAATACAAGTGTAGGCACGGGAAGGAGTTGGTGAGGAGATACTCAGTGGTGGGTTTTTTTTTTTCCCTCTCTCCTGAAAGAGGTCCAGACACAATTGCAGTGGAGACATGTGGAGATCCAGGTGTTTTGCTGGTGGTATAAACATCCACATGCCTTTCCTACTGTGGAGATTTCAGCCTAAATTTAAAGGCTTGCACAACAGCCTGATTACAGGAAAACAGTGATTCAATTGGAGTTGCCAGCAGTGGAAAGCAACATGCAGAGACTATGAGCTTAATGTGCTTAAGCTTTTAAATGACTCTTAAGTGCAAACCTGCACATTGCTGGGTCCATAATGCTCCAAAAGCCACATCAAGGGCTTAGAGTTGACAACCGTAGAACACTGGTTTATGCCACAGGTGAATGGAGTGTTATTTGTAAATGAGACAAATGGGTAAATACTGCTCCTCTGCTTGTAAGTCAGGTTTTCATGGCTATTATTTTCTAACATGGCTCTTTCCATGGCTTGTAGGCATTTCATAAACCTTTCTGAAATCATTCTCATGGTGCTGGTGTGCGGGTGGTAGGTCTCTGATGCCTGCATTTTGCAGGTGGGGTTAAGAGAGGCAAAGAGCAATTACAGTCTCTTCTGAGCAAAGATAGAGTGGTTCATTACTTGCTTTTATTGCCTCTGTCGTTATGGGTCCCTAGGTTCAATTAGAGCCTCCCAGTGCCACTGCAGTACATTAATGACAAAATGACTTGCCTAGGGTTTTTGGGGGGGAGAGGTGAAAGCTTCAAGACATAGCTGAAACTTAGATTTCAGTTTCCAAGCCTGGCAGCTCCCTTCATGACACCTCAGCTTCTGGTGGGCCAGGGAGTCCTCCCTCTTCATTGCCAGATCCCACATTAGCCTGCTCCTCCACACAGAGAGCCAAGTTAGCCTGAACTGGGATCTTGCACTGCTGCACTCCCAGCTCTGCAGGCATCTTCAAAGGAAACAATCATTTTGTGTTGTCTTCCATGAGGAAACGAGGGAAGGAGGAGTGGGAAGAAGGAAAGCCTGAAGAGCCTTCTGTTTTTCTCCCATTCCCTCATCATAGCCACTAAAAGTCTCCCCATGGCCAGCCTGGCTGTTCTGCATCCCAGCAGTAAATCTGTCATCAAAGCTGGGATTCCTCCCTCCTAAATATATATTTCTGCAGGGTAAATACAGAGTGCTGTGCAGATTGCTCTCACTCTCTCACAGTCAGGGAATGGAAGTAGGTATTTTTAGGCTAAGGTTAATCTCCTCCTAGAGCAGATCACTAAAGTAGGTCAGCTGATGGCTGTAGATAAGAAGAGGTTTTACTTTCACGCAGGGACTGTGCACACCTTTGGCCGTGGGGCTCTGTGCCTGGAAGGGGCTGATTGCCAAGGAGGGGACATGTGCCAAAGCTCTGGGGCAGGCAGCAGGTGGAATGGCATTGCCTTTGGGTCAGCAACAGCTCACCTAATAGGCTCCTCCTTTCTACCACTGAGCTCTGGCAGCTTGAACTCATGGCCTTGGGAAGTTTTGTCCCTTTCTCTGAAATATGAGGCTGTGCTGCCATCCATGGCAGGAGTCTGTAATCTAGTTTCTGAGTTTTAGATGACTGCATGTATGGGTAGGGAATAACTTCTAGTGGCTGCAGTCTTGTTTGAATAATAATATTTCAGCCTGCTGTCTTTAAATGCCTATTGATTAACAATTTGTACAGTGTTGTTAATGAAGCAGTACGGCTGAGATTTGTAAATTACTCCATTATTGAACTGTTTCAGAAACAAAGGTATATATTTAGTACTGCAAGCAGACTCAATCACTCTTGGCTGGTTTCAGGTCACACTGATTTATAAGTGAGGATACACTGAATGGTAATCTCAGAAGACACGCTGATCATGATGGGTAGGTTCCTCTTGCAGTGGGTGGGAAGAGCATCTATTGATTATCATTAGGTCAGAGTTTCATTCTGTGAGGTTGGATGTGTCCCAAAATACCACCTTTGTGAAGGCACATTCCTCAGCAAGATCAATGGAATATTTTCTAAAATTCACTCTGCATTTTTCAGAAGAAACTCCAGTGGCACTCCTGGAGAGTTGATCACATTGGCCCTCCTGATATGAAGTGGCAGCCTGCAAAATGAGTGGGCCAGTGCAGTCAGAATTGCTTAGATAGTAAGGTACTATGCAAAGTGAGTAATGGTGTCAGGCAGACTTTGGAGAATTCTTTTGTTTGCCTTGCAGAAAGTAAATTAAATCTCTAACATCTTCCTCATGACCATGCTGCTTTTCTAATGAAGCAGTTAATATAGCTGCCTAATATTGTGATTGCAAATTTAAAGTTCATTAAATGGTAATACAATGTTCAAACTGGCCGACTGATTTGGAATTATCATATGCCTGGCCTACTAAAATCAACATAGGGTCAGGAAGGTCCCAGGATGTTTCAAAGTTTTAAATGTCATCCCCAAATATCCTACTGCTGTGTTGCTTTAGTCCCCTTGCAGCAGATGTTTATACTGACCATAACAGAAAAGAAAAAAAAAAAAGCATCAGAGAGCAGAATACCAGATTTGGACCTGTCCCATATGAAAAACTATTGTGTCACCACCATTAAATGTAATGTGAAATCAATTCTCAGATTAGTTCTAGGTTGAGAGCTACCACTACCACTGGTTTAGCTACCACTAAATCTGAAAATAAAGCAAGAAACTGTCCTGTAAACACTGACTACAATGAGAGAGACGAATGGGAAGATGCAGAAGAAGGCAGGCATCCCTATCGGGGATAAGAAGGCTGCTCCCTACCAGCTCTCAGGTCAGAGCAAGAACTTTGGAAGATGACCTAGTGCTGCCTGGTACCTCAGAGCACCTGGAAATGTAGCAGCAGACCCCATTAAATCACCCCTTTCAGTCAGCTCATGGCAGGCATCCCACAGTGATGGGTGGCACAGCTGAGCTGTTCACACCTCAGTGTTTGTTGCTATTTGAGGTGCTCTGTGCTGTCCAGTGGGAAAACTCTTTTCCTTGCTGTTTTTATTTCTCTTTTTCTGAGTGGATCCTGAGGACCTGCTATTCCAGGACACACAACTCAATTCAGTGCACTGTGCCTGGTTTTTAATCCAGGTGCCTATCTTGCCAGATTTCACAACAAGGAGTCAGTCCTAGTCATGACAGTCCCAGTGCTTGGGGAATAGATATATGGCTCTTATTCCCTCCCTGTGGCTACTTGGGTGAGCAGGATGGGGCAGAGAAGAGCTAATTATGTCACCAGTGGTATTGCCTGCTTGGTGGCAAATAGCACACCTCTTTAAGGGACATTGCTCAAAGTGCCATGCTGTCTCCACAATAGTCCTTGGGAGACATTCTGTATTACTCTACACAGCTCCTAACTCAGGGCTCTTCTTAAGCAGTATAATAACATCATGTGAGGGTACTGTGTCTGAGTGAATTATCAGGACAACTGTTTATTAGTATTTGTGTTGCATTCAGTATTGGTATGACTGTGATGTAGTGTACCAGCTTGCAAACAGTCAATACATTATATTAAAGCAGGCAGCAGCTTTGCCTATGCTCATCATGAATCATAATTCCAAAATCACAAAGTTGCTTTCAGGCAAAATCATAAGGGTTTCTTTTAATTTTGTTTATATTTTTGAGGTCTAAAGTCAAGTCGTGTTTAGTGTTTTCCCCCATGAACTGGAACTTATAAAATGAAGCAAGATGTTCCACCTGTCTCTTGCTTTGGAAATCCGAATAAAATAGCTTTTACAAAACTGTGTGCCTCAAAATGAATTTTACAGGCATCTCTATTACTGTATGTTTCCTGGCTTCATGGGTACAGCCTGTGCTTCCATTTCATCTCCAAACCATAGACACTTCTGTCACATTCCTATTCCCACCTTTTCCTGAGGTGACTTATAAATTGCATTCTGAAACAGAGTCATTTGATCCAAATTAGGGGTTTGGGTTGGTTTTTTTTGGGTTTTTTTGTTGTTTTTTTTTTTTTAGTAATGATCAGTATACTGTATTAGTGTTGCTTAGTAATGAAGTCTCTTGAGATCTGGCTGTCACATTTTTCAGAACATCCTCTATTATTGCCTGCAGAATGTGACAAGATCAAATAAAACTGTGTATCAGAAAAAAAATATAAAATAATGCCTATGTTATTAAATTATATTTTTTATTGTAACATCAGGAAAGGCAGAAATGATCATTTTAGTGATGCTGAACTTCCTCCTGCCTGTTTCAGTGCCAATGGTGCCCTATTGTCTTTTGTCATGAGTTTTCATACAAGAATTATTTCAAGTCCATGAATAATTTCCTCTCTGGATTTTATCCATCAACCCATCTAGAAAAAAAAATACTGACTTTGTGGAGTGAATCCAGCACAGGGCCACAAAAATAATTTAAGAATTGGAGCATCTTTCATATAAGGACAGACTGAGAGAGCTAGGACTATTCAGCCTGGAGAAGAAAAGGCTCAGGGAGACCTAATCCACCTGTATAATCACATGAAGGGAGAGAATGAAGATGTGGTAGCCAGGGTCTGCCCAGTGGTGCCCAGTGACAGGAGGAGAGGCGATGGACACAAATTAAACAATAAATTTCATCTGAACATGAGAAAACATGGTTTTACTTGTAAGGGTGACTGAACACTGAAACAGGTTGACTAGAGAGGCTGAGAAGTCTCCATCTGTGGATATACTCAAACCCTGACTGGTAACATTCCTGGAAAACCTGCTTGGAGAAGAGGTGGGACTGGATGATCTCCAGAAGTGCTTTCCAGATTCAACCATTCCTTGATTCTGTGTGATGCAAATTTGTAATCCCCTGAATTTATACTTGTTATACTTCTTGTATGTGGCACAAATTTAAAATCATGGGTACTGTTTATCGATATGCTGTAAATTCATGACTGTTTAAATGATCAGTCATAATTCTCATGATTTCAGGTCCCCAAAGGAATTTTCATGACTCTCAAATTCTCCCAAGAACAGTAGAATTCATCACAGTATGCCAAAATCTTCATTTTGGGCTCTTAATAATTGATTATGTGAATACATTTCTCTTAGTATTTAACTTGCTATCTTACTGTAATAACTTACTGTTACAAAAAGCTATTTCCCCCTAGACCCAGTCCATGCATATTTAGTACCATGTCTTGTTATATTTATATTTAAAATTGCATTTTCACTAATTCTCTTTTTCAATACTTCTTTCTATGGAGTGACCTCATTTGTACATCTATTCATTCTTACTAGCTCAATTTACTGGGAAATTTCAATTACAGAGCTCAAATCTGTCCTCAGTTGCATAGGCACAATCACTGAAAGATGATTTGTAATAAGTTACGAAGTATTCATGCACAAACCAGAAGAAACCCATCCTGACTCTTAGAATTCAAGCTGGTACAAGATAGCTTAGAAGCAGCATTGGTTTACTGCCTGCAGAAGTCTTTGAGGGGTTGTAAATCTGGATCTCTGTGGAGTTGTCCAACAGCCTCTGAGTGGGTCAAAAACATTAAAGGAGAGATAAGATAGCAAGATAGATATTCAGATTGTAATTAAAGCTTCTAAAAAAAAAGCTGATAATTTATGCACATCATCCACAATGAACAGGCTTTGGTGGGGATTAGCAATAGTCCCAAAAATAGGCAGTCTGATGATCCTGTGGCATGTACTAAATATCATGATGATAAAGGCTAAGACTGTAACTGCACAAGTGTAATGAATAAAAACCAAGCCAAGCATTATCTTTTTACAGTATCTCTTTAAGTTAATTCAGCCTCTGACCAGCGTGATTCTGAAAGAAAATCAACATCCATGTTTTGTGGTTAAATATTTTGTTTAATTGTGGAATACAACTCAAGTATGCAGCACCCATACACACAAATCCCATATTTCTCAGGTTGCCTTCACCTAATTATGCAGGCATTGCTTTGATGGCTTTCTGTGAGGTGTTTATGAGAGCGATTATTTTTTCCTAAATGATTTTATGCCCCATCATGCAGATACGAAAACTAACTGGAAGACCTCAGTATTGTTGGGTTGTTTGGGGTTTGTTTTTTCTTTCATGTGTTATAACTTAAAAAATCAGTCATAGATCTGGGTTGCATGAACCCAAAGTTTAGACTCAACCACCCACATTTGCATTTGACTTAAGGAGCCAAAACACACATTGCCCTCTTGTGGGGCAGTGGCAGGAGAAGGCTTCCTGCTGCTCAGTGTCTTGTTGGGCAGGCAGGAGACTTCACTGTTGATACTGTTTCATCTGAGAATGAAAAAAGGGAAAACGGCATCCCCCACTGCCAAGGCAAATGGCAAGGATCATAGAATCATAGAATTAGCTGGGTTGGAAGGGACCTCAGAGATCATCAAGTCCAACCCTTGACCCACCGGAGCAGTTGCTAGACCATGGCACTGAGTGCCACATCCAGTCTTTTTTTAAATGTCTCCAGGGATGGAGAATCTACCACCTCACCGGGCAGACCATTCCATTGCCTGATCACCCTCTCCGTGAAGAAATTCTTTCTAATAGCTAACCTAAATCTCCCCTGACACAACTTAAGACTGTGTCCTCTTGTCCTGTTGAAAGTCGTCTGGGAAAAGAGTCCAACTCCCACCTCGCTCCAGCCTCCTTTCAGGGAGTTGTAGAGAGCAATGAGGTCTCCCCTGAGCTTCCTCTTCTTCAGGCTGAACACCCCCAGATCCCTCAGTCTCTCTTCATAGGGCCTGTGCTCAAGTCCCTTCACCAGCCTGGTTGCCCTCCTTTGGACCTGCTCCAGGACCTCGACATCCTTCTTAAACTGAGGGGCCCAGAACTGGACACAGGACTCGAGCTGTGGCCTCACCAGGGCTGAGTACAGGGGCAGAATCCCTTCCCTGGACCTGCTGGCCACGCTGTTCCTGATCCAGGCCAGGATGCCATTGGCCTTCTTGGCCACCTGGGCACACTGCTGGCTCCTGTTCAGCTTCCTGTCAATCCAGACTCCCAGGTCCCTCTCTGCCTGGCTGCTCTCAGCCACTCTGTGCCCAGCCTGGAGCTCCCCATGGGGTTGTTGTGCCCAAAGTGCAGGACCCGGCACTTGGCCGTGTTGAACCTCATCCCATTGGAATCAGCCCAGCTCTCCAGCCTGTCCAGGTCCCTCTGCAAGGGATTCTCCAGGTCTTACCGAACTGTCTTTGCTTTATCAGAGCAGAGGCTTTGTCTTAATGTGTTTCCTCCCTTTGGCTGTGCTGGTTCCTCTGTTTTCTGTTCCCTGGCATAAAAAAGCCCATGTCATGCTTTCCTCGCCAGACATACAAGAGTGGAAAGAGGGTGGGAAAAGAGCAAGGGAGATCTTTGCCAATTTCATATTTTGTGGTGTGTATTGGCTGTTAGGAAAATGGATCTGCTCATTGATAAACAGATATGAGAAGAAATTGCTCATTTCATCATTCTGGTACGTGATAAGCCTGCAGCTATTTATCAAATGTCCACTAGAAATAAATTCCTGTTGTAATTTTCTCACTTTTAATAATATTATACCTCTCTGTAATTTTAGCTATTCATCTCACCTGCTACTTTTATTTTTTTTTTCAAAGACTATGCCTGGAAGAGAAAGAATTTTTTAATGAGGTTTCTCTCTTTCTTTAGGCAAGCCACTAAAATGATTATAAAGAATCTACCTATTTTGATTCATAAAAACAGAAGCAGCCCATTAGCTTGAAGTAGAATAAACACCAATCAGTCTTACTTTGATTTTGAGTGACTTTGAATCCGAGTTTGCTTTTACAGCAACTCCAGAAGCATTCTCCCAGCTTTCTAAACCAAAGCCTTTAATACATTTTTTCTGTGACCTTTTGGGAGACTTCTGTGTGTAGCAATTAGAAGAGGTGTGGGCCTTATTCCCTTATCAGCAGTAAATCTTTCTTATAACTCCAGAAAATATGAACTTAAGTTCCACAGTCCTTTAGCAACCATGGCTACTAGGCTGGAAGCTTTATTTAAGTAGGGAGTGGTTTTTACACAATGTGGTATGACAATGAATTATATCATCTCTTTATTAGCACTTCATTAGCACATGATCTACCCCAACAGCAAAATCATTTTATTCTAGACTACTCCAATACTTTCAGCTTTCAATATGGCTGTGCCTGATTATACAGCATGTGTTATCAGAAGCAGATCTGGAGCTTTTTGTAGTCAAATTAGGGATAACTGGAGTTTGATGTTTCTGGAAAGATGTAGGAAGAGAAGTGTTTGCTATAAGCACACACATTTATCTTCCTGGAGGTTTATCAGTATGACCAGAAAAGAGTTGGTAAGTTGTTTAGCTGCAAGACCAAAGTGCATGGGGTGGCTTTTTTCTGTCAGAACTGGAAGTTTCTCTGAAGGGTGTGTATGGACTGAAAGCCTGGCTGTATCTTTTTACATTCACATTTATATTTTGACACTGTCTCCATTTTTCTCTTTCAAGGAACTCAGAAAATGGCCCATAGTGAGGAAAGGAGGCACTAAACTTTTAAAGATACTGCCCATGCTTTCTTATGTTTGCATGGAATAGAGATGAAAATCATATCAGACATCGCAGAATCACAGAATTTCATGGTTGGAAAAGACTGCTAAGCTCACTGATTCCAACTCTCCATCCAACCAGAAGAAAAAAACAATAAACCAAACAAACCAAAAACCTCAAATTAACACCACCATGCCCACTAGAACATTCCCTGAAGTACCATGTCTGTTTTTTGAATAATTTCAGGGATGGTGAATCCACCACCTCCCTGGGCAAACCTATCCCAGCACCTGACTACTCTCTCAGTAATGAAATTCTTCCTAATCTGTAGTCTAAACCTCCCCTGACTCAGCTTCAGGGTTGGCTTTGTTGAATTTCATACAGTTTGCCTCAGCCCATCAATCCAACCTGTCCGGGTCCCTCTGCAGAGCCTTTCTGCCCTCAAGCAGATGAACCAATGCAAAGTTTGGTGTCTGCAAACTTACTGAGGAAATACATGTGATCCTGTACAATAGAGTATCTCTAGACTAGAGTATATTCATATTATTCTTAATAAGGCAGAATTCTTTGGAGGGAAGAAAATCACTGAAGGCTTCATCAGTTTGGGGTCACCCTTCTGTGTCTTAGAGCCCTGGCTCTAAGACATCTATCTTCTTCTAGCTGGACTATTCATCCTTCTCCCATAGATACTCTGCTTCTGGTCAAAGAGCAGCACAGCTCTCCATCTTGTAGCCTCACAATAGATATTTTCCTGGGAAAGAAAACCTGCAGGCTGGAGTCCTCCTCCCAGGTAGGGGCCTATCTCAACCTCTGCTCTTATCTGCCCGAGTCCCCTCTCTTATCAGGTGGCCTGGAATGGGCAGCCTTCTTTCCCTGCCTCAGTTCCAGAAGAAAGCAGTCCCAGAAAGTATTTCTTGGTCATACCTGTGAGAGCTGGGTGCAATTTTGGCACCTTCTAGCCTCTCTGTGAATTACAGATTTTTTTTTTACAGAAGAAGTTGCTGGACTTTTCTAGCATGAAAGCCTCCCACCCTGAACTAGTACATGTTTTTAAGTATTCTGTAAAGCCTGCAGTTCAAAAGTGATTTACTTTAGGCCCCACAAGGCTAAGCAGAGAACTGAAGCATCTGACTACTTGTTTAAGCCTTACAGGTCTATGTTCCTGTGTGGTTGCCATTTCGGTGGAATTCAGTTATAATGCTCTCACTGGGAAGCATCTAGTCAGGCTGAATTATTGTGTGCTGTTGGCAGAAAACAGGACAAGCCCAATTATCCCAATGTTTGTAATCCTTGCAGTAATGTGGGATGCATCTGGATCATCCTAGCAAGAAGTCCAGTGCTTTTTTTTTTTTTTTTTGCATGTGAGGTGCCCAGCAATCCTAAATCTGCCTACATAAATACAGTATTCACTGGGGATATCAGCATATGAACAACACATACCAGATAAGCATCTTAAAATGGTGGGGTTCTGCAGCATCTTTTTAAATGGACCCATCTCTTCCTGCTTATCTTCTCCAGATCTGGCTTGGGAATTATTTACAGCATATTGTGACCATGCAATCATCTTTGAGATGAGAAAGTATCTCATCTCTAAAGGTAAGGTAAGTTTCCATCACTTTTTGTGATGGAAATATTTTAAAATAGGAAAGGTAAACCTTCTTAGCTTTTAAAAGCAGATAATGAAATGTAATTATAGTAATTTTACTGCACAGGTACAAATACAAGCACATGGAAGGCATGTGGGAAGTCCTGCATGGCTGCCTGGGTACCAAGAGATCTAGGATTTGTAGATCTTCAACTTCCAAACCCTGGATCATCTCCAGACCTGTATACAAGAGCAACAGCTGTCAGATATATGGCAAAAAAAGATTGCATTATCTTTCTAGTGACAGCGGTCCATAATTTTTTTTTTCTCAGAAAGTTATCCACCTATTAATTACTTCCCCCTAGTTAGGAAATTGTGTTCTGCTCTTCACCTGAATCTGAATTTTTCTTTTCCCTTTGTGTACAATAATTTCACTCTGGGTTTAGATGTCTGTATGCAAGTATCTATATTCATCTCTTCAATCACGTCTCAGCTTCTTGTCAGTGAGCCAAATAAGTTCAGCTCCTTAAGCTTCAAATCATGACTTCTTTTCCAGTACCTGGAGATACTAATGACCCTCCTTTGAACTCCCTTCTTCTCCATCCCCATGACTTCCCTATCTTTTTTGAGGTGTGGACAAAAAAACTTATGAAGAGCAATAAACAGAACAAAGGTGTATCTAGCCTAATGTCCTGCCTCTGGAAATACTTCTGCAGATGCCACAGAAGATTTAGTAGCAGTGAGAACAAGGTGCTGCTTTCTTTCCTGCTACCTGCTCCAGCATCTAAGTGCTCTCCAGCTCATTATGTTATGCATGTGCTTTTACCCTGAACTGGGATCACTTTCCATGTTCTGCTTGATGCTCCTGGTTGGATCCAGGTACCTCCTTAGTGTATTTCTTACCACTGCAGTGCCTCAGAAGCTCATGTTGACCTGCTATCTGTGAATTTTTTTAAGCCCACCTGAAGCTTTCCAAGACAGCTTACTAGCTCTCATGAGCAAAACTTGCAGTCTGATGTAGCCACTACACACAATCCTTCAAGCTAACTTTTTGCCCTAGAATCTCAAGCCCTTATCTGGAAAATCACTGTGTGTGGCCTCCTGCACAGTCTGCATTGGACTAGGATGTGAGTTTTTTCAGAAGGAAATATTTGCACCCTCAGCTTTCCAGCTTCAGAGTGCAGAAGGTGAGGTATTGGTATTTGACTTCAGACTGCTTTGACATCTACCTGATTTTCACCTCCTATTGGGAGAATAATCTTTGTCTGCTTTCCAGAGATTTTAGTACAATGGACTCCAGCCTACCATAACCTGTCTGCAGTAACATTACCTGAAATCTTTCTGTAATCAGGGTGTTCTAAGAAGTGTGAGAGCTACTTAAACTAAATAAAGTATATTTAAATACATAGTTGACTCCTGGAGTTTTTGAGACTATCAGGCTTAAAAAAAAACCCAAACAAAAAACAGTAATGACTGTCTTTCTAAAAGAAAACTGAGATTCCCTCACAATAGCATAATTACTCCAGGTGCTAGGGCTTTAAAAATAAAAGAAACGTTAGAGAGGAAGGAACAAGTTGGCAGTCCTGCCACCACATTTATTTCCTAGGACTCACACATGAATGTGAGACAAATCTTACCACATTCACGTCTCCAGGTGTGCAGGTGTTTCCACACCACCATTTGCTCTGGTATTTGCAAGACCCCCTCCTGGCTCCCCTCCTCCCTTCTTCTCTTCTTCACTCAGTCTCATCCCTGAATCCTGCTTCTGTTCCTCAGTATCACACAGACACAGGCAGATGCATCCCAGCTTCCCTTATCTACACCCTGCACTTGCTCATGGAGCCTCTTAGCATTTTATCCTGGAGACAGGGCAAGTCACAGAGGGCACTGTCCTTATTGTCCAGGCACTTCAGGTGCCCCATTCCTTTTGAGAAGGGTTTTCAGCAAAACACCTTTCACACCTTGCTGGGGACTAGGAGCTGCCAGCTAGGAGAGTATAGGTCTGAGCTGCTCTTTCCCAAACTGAGTGATTGTGATGGATTATATTTATACACCCACCTTTGCCTTTGACAAACCATCCCACACATCTGTTATATTAGAAAGCAACCTAATCATTTTTGAGCTTGGTATATGGGAACATGATTATATCATCTTTGTTTGGTGTTCTTCATTCACTCTCACTCCTCCATTCTTCCCTTACCCCAGCACATATTGTTTAAAGATACGCTAAATATTATACAGTGGGTTTTGCTGTGTTTTTCCCCCCTTATCAACAGATGCTTACCCCAATTCTGAAGTGATCTACGTGTGGACTAATAGCACCACAACTTCTGTGGTGGTGGCTGAAGACGGATCACGACTTAACCAGTACCACCTGATGGGACAAACTGTAGGAACTGAAAACATCAGTACCAGTACAGGTAAGGAGGACATTTCCATCCCATGTTTTCTGCTAGCTGGAGCGGGAGGGGAGATCCACAGGCTCCAGTTATTTTGCAAGGAGGCTAGAGAAAGCATCTTTGGAATGTGGGGTGCTAGGCAGAACCTGTGCAGGTTCCTGGCTACTCAGCAGAAGCACTGAAACACTAAGAAAGTTATAAGATGACTCTTTGCTATGTCACAGGGCTGTTCCTGAAGATGCATCCAAGCTCCTGCTATTTAACAGGAGTGCTGGAGGAGCTGCACACAGCTTCTTGGCAGCCGCCCTTGGTGAGGCTGCCAGTCCTATTGCTGCTTTACTTCCCCATGGGAGAAACCACCTCAGGAGGCAAATGCCACCCACGCGTTTGATCCCTTTCAATCATCTCTTTAAAATGATTTGCTTGATGAAACCCCGGGGGGGGAAGGGGGGAGAGGACAGAAGGAGGGGAAGAGGGAGCAAGTGGAGGGCAGGGGGGAGCTGTGGCATGGCTCTGCAGCGTGTCTGGGGGACGACGTGGCCGGAGAGGAGGTGCAAACCCCGAGGATTCCCATTTCCTCCCCAGGCTGCAAGCGGAGGCGGCAGATGTGGCAGCATTAGGGAGGCAAAGAAGCTTTAATCCCAGTCCAGGCACCCACGTGAGCCGTGTCCTGCTGCTTCTTAAAGGCTGCCACGCAAGGGCAGCCCTGGGCACGCATTGGTGGGGCGGCTGCCGGGGGGGTCGAGGCCGGGACAGGGGTCACGTGCGTGGCCTCAGCAGGATGGGGGCTTAACCAGGTTACACAATGCAATCGTCTGGAAAACACTAGTGGTATCCAGCATGGAGGCTCCTTAGACTGGAGAAAGAATAGCCTGCCGCGAGGGGAAGGGGAGATTTCCACCACGGCTGGTTGCATGGGCTTTGGGGAAGGGGAAGGGGGCAACCTGCAGCAACATGGCTGGGAGCAATGCCTGCTGGCAAAGCACAGCAGCCTTATGGTGATGCACCATGTCCCTGGTGAAAAATATGGGGCTGTAAACTGAAGGCAGTATTAATGAGGTCAAGGTATAGATTGAGCTAGGAACTTCTTAATTATCCATGGAAAATTTAGGAGATGTGAAAACAGGTACGCCTGTTACAAACAGGCCTGTACGCCTGTTACAATCGCACACAGTTACTTGGTCTGAAACATGAAGGCACCCAAAGCTTGAGGGGGAGGATGGGTTTGCTATTAGCTCTCCAAACCAGAGACAAAGTGAGGGAAAGCTCACATGAGACTTCACAGAGGAGTCACTAAACACAACCACCACCTTCACCCTATAGAGCTACCCCCCCTCCCTTGCCTATTTCAGGAGACATAAAGCTGTTGCTAAAGCAGAGATATCTAAAGTCAAGAGAAGTACAGAGACAATCAGAGCAGTTGCTGCTGCAGAAAAAGGATGAGTACGCTATCTCCCATTAAAAAGCAAAGAAACTTTTTTCCTTACCAGTTTACCATCATAGCCGCGTTGTTTTCTGCAATGAACGGCAGCTCCCCTCTCACCTTCATCGCTGCCAAGAAAAAGAGCCAGAGAATGTACTGGGGCATCTCCTATAAATTCGTCCTGCTCCTCAGAGCAAGACAAATATCCAGCCCAGGCAGTGAGTGCTCCAGTGTGTCAGCTCCAGGCTACTTCCACTTTGCAGCTTTGCTTGTGAAAGCTCCTCGTACTTCTCAGCCCAAGGAAACAGGGGACTCTTCAGACAAATACCAAACTTTCTGCCCAGTAACCACCCCCGTCCTGTATCTTAAGATTTAGGCTAATAAATGCTTGTTTTCCAACGTCAAGATTTTATATTAATGTCCCAGGTTACATCTGGGCTGGTTGGATTCTGATTGCAGGGTGGATCACAAAGAGCAGGACACAGATTGTAACTGCGGATTAGCAAAATACAAAAATCCGATTTTGCACAGGGAAAGCATCAGTCAGCGATGGATTTTCTGGAGTTCATCAAGCTTGTGGGAGACCAATAATCAGGGTTACTTATAAACGACCATCTAAGGCATTTCTTTCTGCTATTAGATTGTTGAATGTGAGAAAGAAAAAACAAATAGCTATTGCACCACCCCAGGTGCTTGGGTCTTTTGCAGGTTTTTTGACACACGAGTCATACTAGACAGTCCTTAGAGTTGAACAGGCAAAATGTTTGTCTCTCATAGGACATTTATGCTCTCCTTTCCAGTGGTCTTGTTTGTTGTATGTTTTGGGCTTTTTTAATGGAAATGCTGGACCTGCACCAATCTCTTAGGATTCTACTGATTTTGTAGGCAAGATGTTAAGTTTAGCTGTCTTCTAAGAAAAGATATCCTGAAACTCCTAATTCACCAACCAATCTTGAAACTGGGAATGTTTTAGCCATGCCACAGTAAGCATCTCTGACATGTACCACCTGCTAGGAATTTTTTTTTTTTCTAGCATCCCCTAATGTCATTCCCCCAAAAGAGAAGATATTTGACTACTCACACTGCTTCCAACAAGTCCAACATCTGTTATGTCCTGGTGGTGCAAGTGCTGAAAACAATCAGATGAGGGATTTAGGTCCAAGTGGATCCCACTTATTTCCACAGACAGTTCTGTTCCCCACATGCAGAATCTCTCATCACTAACTTAGGATCTGCAGTGCCACAAAAGAAAACAAAGCCCTACTCTTTTATCTTCTGCCAGCTGGAGCCTGGGCCCTGAAATATCCAAAGACTAAATAATAAAAGAAGCATTCAACCCTTCATTTTGTATCAAATAATTCTGATTTTGCCTTGAGTTAAATCTTTCTCATGCATCACTATAAAAAGGAGACAGGCATCTCTCATGGGCCAAAACATTCTTGGTGTCAGCATAGTCAGGGACTGTGGTGTCATAGACCTAACATCAGGATCTTGCCAGAAGAATTGTTGTGACAGCTGAGTCCAGGTATACCCAGTAGACAAACAATCCTGGGGAGTGGTCCATTAAAATACACTACTGAATCTCAGCATAACAGTGATGGAAGAATGCATGTGAGATGCTAGAAAATTTGTAAGCATGTTTTCCAAAATTAGTCTCACCCCAAACCAAAAAAGAAAAAAAAAATAAATAAGTACTGTAGCAGCTTTTGAAGTGTAAAACAACTCTGAAGACCACCAGCAGCACAGTAGCATAGCTCAGTAAAGAAGTGAAGCCATTCCCACTCTAGGGTTTTTCATTAGTGACAGATTTGGTGTTGTTCTGTGCAGTGATGAGTGGACCCCATGAAGAACAGGATTCTCTTTTTAAGTACTACATAAACCTATAACAAAAATTAGCTCTTGCTCAAGAAAGCTTATGGTCTAAAGATAAACACTGGCCTTACAGAAGTAAAAGGGAGCTTTGCCACTACAACAGAGCTAGGATTTTGTTTCTATAAACAAAAGGGCCTCTCAGACAGCTTTTAGCTTTACTTAAAGCGTAGTTCGAGGGAACTGAAAACCAAGATGTGGGGAGTTTTTATGCCCTAAGTCTACTTGAGGAAGCATGCCTAGTGTAGGCATATTTGAAAGGGACAGCATGGGACATCAGAGAAGATACCTGTTGGAAGAAGAGAAGTACAAAATCAAGGTGATACCATAATTTCAGTGAAGACTTGAGCTTTGATAGGTTGACGAAAATGATAAGGTAAAAATCAGCTGTGGAATGCCAAAAAAATGTAGGAATTCATTTTCTGAATTTTTAAAAGGAAAAAATGGGATCCTGTTGCCCTGCTGCAGCTGTGTAGAATTTTTTTTTTTTTTTAATTCCAGCTCTGAAAGCATACTGTCAAAATCAACAATGCATATCCTCACTCCTTAGTGAGCAGGGAAACTGACTCAAACACATCCCAGTGCAGTAACAGCTGAGAAACAGATTACAGGCACATAGACCCTGCTGCTCCTGGCATATTTTATGCTCCTAAATAAAGAGCAAATGGAGTTCCCTCTTAGACCACAGCATCTTCATCATCCATGGTTCAAACTTACACTAAATGGAAGGGAATTATATGTTGCTCCCCAGAGGGGGGATTTCTCCCTGGTTTCACAGCATTCCCTGTCCATCTCCACATCTTTTTTCAGGGAACCGTCTCACCAGAAAATCAGAATCAAAAAGAAAGTCATAAAGGTTAAGTCAGGTTGTCAGCTAAGATATTTCTGTGCTGTTCCAGTCTTTCTGTCTAAAATCCTCAGCACAAACAAGGTCGGTAAACCTCATCCAGAATAACAAAGCTCCTTTAGCCTAATGTATCAGTGCAGCTATACCTGCAAAAGCCCTGTCACTGCAGACCTGTGCACTGCTAATTAACCATATTGTCACTTGGGAATAATCTGCTCAATCTAAAAATTCTGGCCACAGCTCAACTAAGGATATTTGCTCGAAGGAGAATCAGTCTATTATATATATTCCTTTTGTGACTGGTTTATAGAGAAGCTTCGCAACAGAGATTTTAGCTCTATTTGTTTTGTTCTCAGAGGACAATATTTCTTTTGGAACAGGTATTACTCTGATTCATCACTACCCAGCTGAATGATGCATGCTTTTAAATTAATTTGATATCAATGTGAGTGGAGTTCTAGTAGGGATTGAGGGGGTTGGTGGCTTTTTATTCTTTTTTGTTTTTTTGTTGTTTTTTTTTTACTCTTTTCCTAGGCAACTAGTCTTGGTTTTAGCTAGCAAGATTTTACTTTGGGGAGCAGTTACCATCAAGAAATGGCCTTCGGTAACAACTATATGGTTTTACAAGAACAGTCTGAAAGAACCAGTTAAGTTTTGATTTTTAAGGGAACATTAGGGAAGGTGACAGCTGGTCTGTCAATTTTGGAATGGATTTTTTTAGGCTTTTATTGAAATTCTGGGGACCTGAAAAAAAGCCAGATTATGGCAATTCTTTGAATTTGGCATATAAAAAGGACAGGCAGTTTAGCACTGCTGTGGCAGCTTTCAGTAAATTCTCCATGCAGGCAGTACAATGTTCACTGCACAAGTGAAAAAGACATGACACAGTGTCTGTCCAGCAACAGGTTATCTCTTAAACAGGCTAAGGTGTACCAAAGTCTAGGAATACTGCATGCACTAGAGGGATTTTTCTCTGGAGGATCAATTTCATGGGCATTGAATTCAACAACACTTTCCAGGTTCTATGTGCAAAGCTGCCATTTTTTGCATCACTGACACTGGGGCAGGCAGTGAGGTGCAGAAGGAATGTCTGGGCCTGTTATCATGCTTGAAAACTGATGGCTTGGCTGTAACAGTTGTCCTGCTGCTAAATCAGCTTTGTAAGAGTAGATGTCCTTAGTCATTACTTTGATAAGATGGTTTGTAGGACTGAGTTAAAAACTAGCAAGACTGAGGCAGAGCCAATAACTCAGATTTTTTAAGCCTGGTGCACATCAAGGTGTCCCAGGTGCATAAAAGGACTGCAGCTTTTCAGTGCAGTCAGGAGCAGTCAGTTGTCATCTGCTTTTGAGGACCAAATGTGAAGACCAGCAGGATCTAGCAGCACTTCTCTCTCAAGTTCTGTTTTTCAAGAAATTTTTCATGCAATGAAGAATGGTGAATTGTATCTTTTAATATATGGAGTGGGAGGAGGAGGAGGAGATGGAGGGAGGGTGGGGATGGAGCTGGCTTGCATTAGTCCTTAAATCAGTAAAACGCCCGTATTTTACCCACATACACATTTTTTCTCCTTGTAGGTGAATATACTATTATGACAGCACATTTTCATCTGAAAAGAAAAATTGGTTATTTTGTCATCCAGACCTACCTTCCTTGCATTATGACTGTGATCTTATCACAAGTGTCATTTTGGCTAAACAGAGAATCTGTCCCTGCTAGGACTGTCTTTGGTGAGTATCCCACTTTCTTTTAGCTTGCGGGAAGGATCAGTCTTGCTCATGGAAGTGATTTGCTGTAACAAGATCACAGTGCAATAATGCTTATTTCTGCTTGAGATATTCTAGATGTTCCCTTGTTCTCTTCCAGTTTAAATTCAAAACCCATTTAGAAATACTGTCTGGGCTTTTTTGGCAAAGTTATGACACAACTTACTCAAGAATCAATTATATGAAGGTTAAAGACAGAAGACATAAGAATAAAATTTGTGTAGATTTTGGTGGGTTTTTTTTTCACTTGATGAAAATACTGGATGATTTAGGACAAGAAAACCCCCATATGTATTATCATATTTAGTGTACACCTTAGCTAAGTCTTTAAGACAGATTTCACAGCAAGACATTTTGTTTATCTCTTTTAAGATGTTTGTCTGGGAAAACTATGTAGAGATTAATTAGTGAAAATTATCTCTATTACCATCAAACAAATTAATAGGATTTTGCATTTTAAAAATTTATCTTTACTACAGAAGTTGTTATGGAAAAATCCTTTGGGGTCTCTTAAATGACTTGATTTATCACTAGAAGATCACAGAAAATAAACAGTCTTAAGTGAAGGTCGATGACATACAAAATTTTCACTAGATGAAAAATGGGGGGAGCAGAAACAGTTTATTACGTAAAACTTTGTTCAGCTCTTCTTAAAAGAGTCATTCTTCTGTACAAGCCTAATTAAATCAGTCAGCAGCCTTAATCAAAAATCAGTTCAGCATGTTGTGTGGGGAGAATACAGGTACCAACATCTCTTCACTGATGTGGGGTACCCATTCTAGGTTTACAAAGCTGTAACAGAGTTAAATTTGGTGCTACTGGGGATATCTTTCCACAGAAGAAAGCAGTGGCAATGCTGTCATTTACTGATCTACGGGAAAGTAGGATCTACAGTCAAGAAAATGTAACATTTCACAGTTCATTTACAATTTCATACTTAACAATTTAATGCATAAAATCTTCATGTGAGAAAATAAAATCCATAATCCCACCGTGTTAAGAAAGTTACTGCTAAAGAAGTTGCTCACTGTTGTTACAAAGTACCACTTCATGGAGGACACTCTATACATAGCATGCCTGAGTGTACAGGGCTAAAATATTGGTAAGGTTTTGGTTTATGTAACAGCTGGGTTTATGTTACTCTTAAAAATACTTATTTAAATACACTGTAGCTAGGGATAACCAGAACACCAGAGAAGTAAACACTTGGCTGGCATTTTTGTTTGGTGAGCAAATACTGTAATATTTTGGACCACAGTAACTGAACTCTGACTGATTTAATTTGGCTTTTTTAGGTACCATGCTAAATTGGGCTCACAACTTGTTAGGGATCTCATAATAGCATGAAAACTTGATCTTTGCTTTTTTTTTTTTCTTTTTCTTTCTTTTTTTTTTTTTTTTTTTTTTTTTTTTCCTCCTCCTTTACAGGAGTAACCACAGTCCTCACCATGACCACCTTAAGTATCAGTGCCCGTAACTCTTTGCCAAAAGTGGCCTATGCTACTGCAATGGACTGGTTTATAGCTGTCTGCTATGCCTTTGTATTTTCTGCGTTGATTGAATTTGCAACCGTCAACTATTTTACCAAGAGGAGTTGGGCATGGGATGGCAAAAAAGCCCAGGAAGCTGCTAAAATCAAGGTGCTTACCTTATATTTTTTAAATACCTAAAATAAAAAGCAGTTTGAGGTGTAGCTCAAATAACCGAATGGACATTTTTCAGCTTCTTCATTAAAAAGGTATTTAATTACCTCATGATGTACTTTCAGCAAGGAAATATGACTTTTTCTTTTCATGGAGATAGTGTTCACCATCTGTATGGAGTGGAATGCTTTCAGAAGGATACAGAAGCATTGAGTACACACGGCATGGGATTTCAATCATCAAGCTTCAGATAATATTGAACATATACTATGAAATATCTTTCTGCAGGACAGGACACTCTCTGTGCACTCTTCCAAATAAATTACAAAGTTCACACTGGGCTCTCTATGAGTCAGGTCCCACCACAGTATCCCGAGTAGAAAAAAAAAAAAAAAAAAAAAAAAAAAAAAAAAAAAAAAAAGAAAAAAAAGATTCTGTGAAACTTTTGACAAGCAAACTTTTGAGCTGAAACAAAAATTTTGGAAAAGGACTGACTGACCAAATGGTCTCCTAGAGAGACCTCATATCTGCAAGAATCCCCAGAGAGCATCCAAAGAGAGAGAAGCTAGCAGGGCCAATGAGCCCTTCACAACACTCCTTGCTGAAAGCAAAAGGGTGAGGTTCATGTCCTGGCAGCTGCCTGAGAAGCAGCAGCCTCTGCAGGTGCAGGGCCACATTGCTCTGATGAAAGATGCTGCCAGGGAACACACCAGATGGGATCTGGGTCTGGCTGGATGCTTTTAGATTTCTCTGGCATCAGGGAAAGTTTAACCTGACTAAGGGCTATAAAATTGAAGCAGAAACAGATGTTTGGGAGTGAAAGTCGGAATACCCAACAGGCATTTGTTAGCATGATTGATTACCATACGTAGATTTTTGGGTTAATATCTTGAGAATATTTCCCCCCTTCCTGTTCCTTCAGTCAAATGTTTTGTTCTTTCCCCTGCAGAAAAAAGAACGCCAATTGCTGGGAAATAAATCAACTAATACTTACAGCACTGGAAAGTTGACCCCAGCACCAAACATGCCAAAGGACTCAGCCCCATCTGTCATCTCGAACACTGCATCTGCTCCAGTGAAGTCTGCAGAAGAAAAGCCTGCTGAAAGCAAAAAGACTTACAACAGCATCAGTAAGATTGACAAAATGTCCCGGATAATTTTTCCAGTGCTGTTTGGAACTTTTAATTTAGTTTACTGGGCCACATATTTGAATAGGGAGCCTGTTATTAAAGGTGCCAATTCTCCAAAATAAACTGAAGGACTCTAAAGCCACATGTGAGCCATACTTACAAAGCAGATGCTACCAAGGAAAATTTGAGATCCAGATGACTTTCTACATTTGGGCAATATTCTTCAGGAAGTTTTTTTGCATGTTTAATAATATGTACAAATAATATTGCCTTGATTGTTTCTACATGTAACCTCAGATGTTTTGGAGACAATTATATTACTTACAGCAACAGATCTTTATAAAAGATCAGAAGACATTGAACATGGCTTCTTTGCTGCTGAGTATCTTGCGTTGATAGTTTACAAATAAAGTAAGTTATATTTTTTAACTGTTCAAGTGTACTACATATCGTGATTTTTATACTTCAGATGTACAGTCATACAAATGTAGGCTTAACCTATATTTTACAGAAGAGCTCCACTATTGTCATCCGATAGGTTACTGAGTAACTCCAGTTGTAAATGTGCCAAATTACTAAGTGCAGGGCTATATTTGAGCACCTCTACTGGTTATGGGTAGCATATTACTCCACAGTTAAAAATGCTCAGCCCAATTTTCATTAAAAGTTAATACAATGCAGTAAATAATAATGGGGCCACGCTGATTTTCACTGTTTGAGCCTCTAGCTTTCAGTGAATTAACATAGGGAGCAGGATGCTGCTTGTGTAAATAAGAGTGGTAGAACTTTGCCCTTAAAGAAAAATATGAAGTTTGTTTGGATTTTGCATTCCAAGGAAGTTCTCAAACAATTTTCAGTATTTATTCCAAAAACTAGAGATATATTGCATGAAATTAACATAGATTAGGAACATACTTGTGCAAATAAAACTTTTAACAACAGCAGTAGACACTTTTATTAGGGTAAAATGAATGAAGTTTGGACATTTTCCCAAGATTTCATTACATTAGCAGAGATTAACTCTAAAGAATTACAGTAATTCTGAAGTAGTGATTACTTGTTTCCCACAGTGAAAACCAATCAGCCAACACTAAGAAATGTGATCAGGAAAAAAGATGTGCTTCGAGACAGCAAGATGTTTCAGTGACAATATTGATAGAAAGATCTTTGTACTGTCCATCTGAAACTTTTCTATGAAACGCCTTGCTGCTGCCAGTGTGTTTTGCTTTCATAATGAATGAAAAAATGCAATCTGAGTTTTCAGCTCTTTCCTCCTTGGCATTCTTTCTTTGTTCCAGAAGCTTTTGTAATTTAATCTTAATGTTTAAATAAAAAATGCATTCAATGTTTGATTGCAAAATGTCATTCTTCTACTGGATATGCTTTTAGAGAGACAAAAAATTCTCAAGAGATGGAAGAATTAACTGGAAAGCACACATGCAGATACTTGATCACAGGTGTGTGCATGGCCTGTCGTCACCATTGCCCAGAAAGGTACATATTGAGTAAAGACAGTAAATGGAGATGTTTCAGAATTAAGTGGTATCTTGCTACAGAGCATCAATGTTCTGCTTGGGACAGAGAGAAGAGTCTATGCTTCACTTTGAGATGAGGGCCTGGTCCAGTACTGGGTAGCTTTTCTGGGGTTCTTGTGTGTCTTCTCTTGATTCCCTTAATTCCTAAACATTGCCAATAAATAATCCCACACAGCTATTCCTTTTTGCAGCTTTTCCTTTGATGCTGTGGTTTTAGAAAATGGCAAATTGTCAGTGGCTGTGGAGAAGCCACAGGACTGAGCAGGTGATTGGAGATGATAAACAGGAGCAAGGGGAGGGTATGCCCATCTATTGCCTGCGCTCAGATACAGTGTTATTCTGAGCCCAGGTGAGGATTTGGATCTCTGTTGTTAAGTAGGCTTCCTATGTGGCTTTGAGCAGCCACATACCTTCTTCTTCACAATGGCTTTATTTTTAAGCGAGATAATGGTACCCAAATGCAATGAATCCTTTGGGGATTGAAAAATGAAAAAATGCAGAGCCTACTGGGATAAAAAGCTTTATAATGAAGTTGCATGGCTACTTTTTTTCTTCCGTGCAGGTTATTCCTGCCAAAATATGGGACCCAACAAAACCTTCTGTTTTCTCAGTGAAGAGCATACAGCTTTGCCAAGTCCAGCAGGGTCACAGTTCAATGAATCACAGTCACACTGTCCTGGGTGTCCCCGGTCATCAAGCACCTCTGAAACAGATAAAAACACCTGGTGACTGTCAGAGGGGAACAGATCATCCTGCATATGCAATGCAGCCCCTCTCAGCTGCAGTTTCTTCTGCCTCTTCCTATAGACATAAAGATGTACAATGAATGCAGTGCTAGGCTCCTGGGGCTGAATATCTAGAGCAGGGGAGGTCAGTACAACATGTTGTTAAGTCTAGCAAAGGCAGTAATTCCTTTTAGTCAAGATGTGCACACCTAGGGTTACTTTTCTTGTAACCATTTGGTATGAGTCTGCATTCCTCCCATGGTAAGGCAAAGTGACCATGAAATGAGTGTCATGATAGGGTTTTACTTTTAGTCATGGAGGGAAATCAGCTGGAGCCCTGGTTGCTCTCTGACCTTAGGTCTTTTCCTTGGTTTATGACGATAGATCCTGCCTCATGGCAGAAAGATGTGTGCTGTGTAACACATCTGGACAAGGCTTCTTCCTAAGTATTAATTTACTAAGACCTTGCCATGTGTAATCTCACCAGAATAACAGATGAGATGCAACTCTTACAACATCAGTGACACAGCATAATGCACCAAACCAACCTTGCCCAACCAGTTGTCTGAGGGTGATCAATGGACTGATGAAAACCCATTAGGGCATAGCTCACATGTGATTTGCCCTGTTTTTCACCCCATGATAGCATGCTTCCATGTTGTTGGCACATGCTCTCCTGTTTTTGGAAGCTATGTGTCAGTACCTGTAGGCTCAATTCTCTTCATAGAATCATAGAATCATAGAATTGGCTGGGTTGGAAGGGACCTCAGAGATCATCAAGTCCAAACCTTGACCCACTACCGCTGTGGTTACCAGACCATGGCACTGAGTGCCACATCCAGTCTCTTTTTAAATATCTCCAGGGATAGAGAATCCACTACTTCCCTGGGCAGCCCATTCCAACGTCTGATCACCCTCTCCGTGAAGAAATTATTTCTAATATCCAACCTAAACCTCCACTGGCACAACTTGAGACCATGCCCTCTTGTCTTGCTGATATTGCTGAATTGTTGCTTCCCAACAATTCTCATGGCCAATTCTCGTGGCACAAGCCTAAACTTTATCACACATTTTTATTTATGATAATATTTGCAATCGGAAAAGGTGCCTTGGACTCTGTCCAATAAGGCTATTACTTAGCTCTTCTTTCCCTCCAATATCAGACATTCTAGTCACATGAAAAAAAAAGTCTGGTTTGGATTATTGGTTTCTGGTTTGGTTTATTGTTTTGGTTTTGCCCGCAGGAAGATTAGGTAGTTGTACATTTTTAATTTTAAAAGTTCTGAACAACAATGTGCCAAAGATTAAGGAACTAATGAGACCAATGCCAGGTTCTGTGGTTCCAGTTCAAACTGGGGCATTGACATAAGTCTCTAAATAGACTGAAATTATATCTGGATCCTGAGATGCTAACTGTTAGTGAGTACTTGGGAGAAATATTACATATTTGCATCCTGTTTCTCTTCCAGGAATACCTAGTCAGAACCTTGGTTACAGACAGCTTGTGAAAGTGGTACCAGAGTGCTTCTGTGGCAATATGGAGGTCATTCTTTCTATGCTGCTGAATTGTATGAGCAATCTGTGAATCTCCAGAGAACACAATGTATGGTAAAAGATGTCTAAATACACATGAATCACAAAACAAAAATGAGAAAAAAAATCACAAGAAGTTGCTTTGCACTTTTCATCAAACTTCCACAGAAAGCCTGTAGTGGGAGGTTTTTCCCTACATGAAAAAGAAGCTCAGAATTGTCTTTATTGTATCCTCTCCAGATTCATTCTGTCTGCCTGACAGGGTTTTCTGTGTTTGCTTTATTTGCTTGCACCCCATTATGGCTCTTACCCTGAAAGGCTGACCATCATTTCCTGGTTTCCATTGCACGACTAACTGCCAGGCCCTCTAAATCTGACAAGTTTTACTTTGGTGGAGAATCAATTTGTCTTCACTGAATATGGAACTACATGCAAGCAGCGGAGTTGTTTGGTCACAGGATCAGACCCTTTGCTTTTCTTTGGTAAACAGTTTATTGGCATTTACCCAATGTGTAGAAGACCTCATAATTGCCTTCCAAAGGCATGTGACACTACAGATATTTTATACACAAATCACTTCTAGTTTTATTGACCATCGCTTTCTGTTTTTGAAGGTAAAGGCAGAAAATAATGATTAGACCTCATTCTGTTACCAGGCTATTAAAGGTTCCTGAAGAAACTATCTATTTTATCTTTCTTCAATAATCTCACACACTCCTAATACTTGCTAAGAACTGTGATGATAGAAGAAGCCATCTCACAGTGTATGCTCCTTTCTGAACAGTAGGTGTTATCCCATAGTTTGGGAGATGCTCCAGTAAGCTGCTCAGTTCCAGGTTGGAATATTTAAATGCCACCGCCTCACACTACATAATATCTAACATTTTAAATCTCTCTGCAGACACTGAAAGCGTTTGTGTGGGAGACTATTACTCAGTGATGGCATCTGAACTGTGGGAGATGGGAGCACTTCCCAGATGCTGGATAAAAGAAAACACCTTGGCTTTGTCCTGCTCTAGGATGTGGTGGTATCTGGATGTGCATTAATCTCTGGTTTCCTCTGGAAAAAGCCAGGGCGTTCAGGAATGAGGTAAGCTGTGTCAGTGTTCCCAGTACGGGTGAGATGGGACCCTGCAAGGCACATCTACTTCACAGCTTAATCATGGCCAAAGATAGTAATAAACGGGAATTGCTTGTAATTATGTTTTTCCTGTATGATTTCATGAAAAGAGTTGAAAAGTGAGTTACAACAATTCATCACTGAAGAGTAAGCATGTGCAGTTCTACTGCAGAATTTTTTCACGCCCATTAGGAATTAAAGAAAAGTCAAATACAATGGAAAAGGTTTTTATTTCTGACATTTGAGCTGTCCCAGCTTACTTCAAGGATGAATTCAGGCTACAATGTATTTTCTAAAGCTTAGCCTTCTTTTTTTTATCTTGAATTTTGTTCTGCTTTTTTTCCTAAATGGAATAACTAAACATATTTGAACAAAATTGAGAATGAAATTATTTTATGAAATAATCTTGCCTTTAAAAAATTCTTGCTGAACATATAAATTAAACTTTCAAGAAAACTGAATGAAACTGATTTACTTTTCAGTTTATGCTGACAAGATTAATGTAGCACTTGCAGTTATTTTTTTTTTTAGATCTGGAGACAATGTTCATTGTAATAAGGATATGTTTCCTCTAACATCCTTCCTCTTCAGTTTGGAATTGACACTGAAATATTCAGAGGAACCTAAATTATTCTAACAAATGTTTAAATATGGCCACTAGGTAAGGACCATCTCAGAAGACATGCTCACTTTAGCAACTGTGCATCTTCTGCTACTTCATTATGAGCGTTTGTTCAATATTGAGAAAGACAGAAAGAAGTTACATTTTATGAAGCCTGAAGAACTTCTGAAGGACCTTTCTAGGATTTCGACTAATTTAGACACAAGAGTAAGTGTCCCATTCTTTACTGCATTATTTGCCTTTTCATTGCCATCCTCAAAAGCAATTATCACTTCTCATAGTCATCATGTCTTAGAAATTGCTGTTTAAATTAGCCCTGGCTAAAAGCAAAGAGAAAAGGAAATTAAGAATGTTGATTGAAAATACCAATTCACTTTAGGTAGATAAATTTGGAGAGTTATTGAGAAGCACCCATGGATGGTAATGCACTGTACTAACAATAGGCTGCATTTGTAGGTGTTCTACTCATAGGATAAAAAATAGACCATAACTTGTCACATATATAACACCAGATGCTGGAATCAGCCACACATAGCAGTCTTGGCCTCAGCAGATCTGGGCTCAGTTCTCCATTTACCACAAGCTGGTGTTACTGATGTCCTCAGAACAAGGGGTCATCTGGCCCCAGAGGTCAAGGCCGGCCTTCTCTCGATGACTGTGTTTCTGCAAAGTTGCTGAAGAGCTGCAGCACGGCAGGATCAGGAGGGATTGTTCATCTCCTGTCTGTAGATCAAAGAGAGCAGTGAGCCCTCTGCTGAAGGACAGAGCTGAGGGCACACAGAAACTGTCTGGACGTCTGAAGTTCAGCTTCCTACCTCAAGCGAGATTTAGTAATTTGTACATAGCAGAGTGTTTCCAGCAGGAGCAACAGAGACTTTTGGCCAGAATAAACTGGCTCTATTCTCAAAGGAACCTCTAATAAGCCTCCAGCTGGATGAGATGAAGGGGACAGGTTTCAGCTCCTTCCCTGTCTCACAGCAGTACCAGCTTCCTCCTCTGCTGCTCGCAGTATAGGTGGCAACCTCAGTCCCTGAGATGCCAGGAAAACCTAATACCAGCCAGAGCTTTCCTTTTTTAGGGGAAGGAAAGTTCAGATGCTCAGTTTCAGGAACCTGTTCAGTGCTAGAATGGGGGCATCCTGTTTTAGCAAGTGAGACACTTGACCAGTAAGCCCCATTCTGCCCCTCTGTAGCCCTCCCCCTGACTCTCCCCAACCCCCCCCCCCCCCCCCCCCCCCCTCCTTATTTATACGAACTAACTCCTCATACAGCTGCTTGCAGAGGCTCTTACTTCCCTCTCCTGTACAAGAAATACCACCAAGGTATCTCTTTGGTATCTCTCCAGTTGAAAAGATAGTACTCCTCTGAAAATGCAGCAACAGATAAATTAAAATGTGGATCCATTTTATTGTGCTAGAGAATATAAACATTTAAGTATCACTACAAGTTATAATAAAGTTTGTTTAAACATGTGCTGGGCAAACACAATCCTCACCAGAACACACAGTTTGGTAAAGCTCAGCAGAGACAGAACGTGCACTTACAAATAAGAGAAAAAAGCATGCGAGTATGAAAAGTAGAAACGACCAAGGGATGAGGTATTATAAAGAGTGCTGCTAAAATATTCCTCTGGCATTAACGCAGCCCACTGAGGACAACAGAAATTAAAAAATCTTAAACATCACCTTTGCTTATTCCTTGGAGCCTGATGAGAAAGAGGCAGTATTTAATGAACCCTAAAAGCTCTATTGGAGCCTTGGGGCTTGCAGTCACACTGCACTGCAAGAGGGGAGCAGCCAGAGCTCTCCCGGAGGGCTGGGTGACTTGGTGACTACATGCAGCCCGGCTGACGGCACAGTGTCACTGGGCAGGGATAACCGGCTGATCTGCCGCTGGATGGAGGCGGAGGGAACGGGGTGAGGAAGGCGACCCGGCTCCATCCCCTCCCGACGCGCTTCCCGCAGCCGCCGCCAGAGGATCCCGGAGCCGCGGCAGGAAGCGGCGGGGGCGGGACGGGAGGGGACGGGAGGATGGGGGGAAGAGGAGGAGCCGTCGCTGTGGGGAAGTCTTCCCCGGCGGAGAGGGGAGAGGAGCGGAGTGGAGGGGGACCACCAGGGGGAGGGCTCCCGAGTGCCTGGCTGCCCTGCCGCGGAGGCGGCGCTGGACCCGGGTTCGCTGTCTCTCGTTGCAAATTGCCACCGATGTGTCTCTCCTCCTGGTAGTTCTGTCACGGTACCATCTGGCCTATTTATCCCGCCCACTCGGGTGGTGACAGAGGGGAAGGCAGCCCCTGCCGCCGTCCGGCCACCCCCGCCCCAAACCTCTGCCGGGTGAGCCCACTCCGCCCGGGGCTGTAGCAGCCGCCGCTTCCCAGCATCTCCCCAGCAGTATCTCCCCAGTATCTCCCCAGCAGCATCTCCCCAGCAGTATCTCCCCAGCAGTATCTCCCCAGTATCTCCCCAGCAGCATCTCCCCAGCAGTATCTCCCCAGCAGTATCTCCCCAGGATCTCCCCAGCAGGATCTCCCCAGCAGCATCTCCCCAGGATCTCCCCAGGATCTCCCCAGCAGTTTGTTCTGCGGGGTCCCCGGGCAAGCCTTTTACTTAGTCGACTTGAGCGTGTATCATCTGTATGACCAGCGCCGAGGAAAAAGGCGATAGCCAAACCCCGCTCTGTACGCAGGGTGCTTCCCTCCCCTGCTTTCCAAAGGCGCAGGTACCGAGAGAGCCCCGAGTGATGTTTCCCTAAGCACCAGCCTTCAGAAGACGTTCGGGTGCCTGAAAACACTCTCAGCCCCAGCCATCTGCGGTGCCACCGGGACTCCCCAGCACCGGGGGGAGTTTCTCCCCTCACATCCCCGTGGCTGAGAGGCGGTGGCTCCCCCCAGCTCGCCCCTTCCCGCCTCCCGCATGCCCGGCAGTGCCAGCATTTCTGCAAACTTCCCATCGGCGGAGCGGAGAGCTGCTCAGCCAGCCTGCTCCCGGAGAAAGGAGAGCTCTCACACAGCTATTCCTGGTGCAATCCAAGTAACCCTTCCCGTCCAGACCCTTCCCTCCCTTTTGATACCCCGGCCATGATTGTCTCAAGACAACAGGCGGTCTGGAGTCCACCTGTATTTCCCTGATGGAGACAGAAAAGAGCACAAGTCTTGTAGCAAGTGATTATTATCAATTCACAGTAACGGCAATTAGCCAAAGTCAACACAAAAGAACTGCTGTATAATCTAGTAAAGAGACATTTAGGTTGAAAAAAAAAAAAATGTGCGTGACTGGAAATTAATTGCTTGGCTCACAGAGTATTTTCCCTGAGCTGTCTCGTTCCTTCAATAAATAACTTCGGGAACAGAACTCTCTATAGCCAGATCTTCTAGGCATCATGTAGGAGTTATTCTAAAAAACAAGATTGCAGTTCAGAAGAACTTTTTTTTTTTTTTTTTTTTTTTTTTTTTTTTTTTTTTTAATGTAATTAAAAACGACTCCCCCAGAACTTGGAAATTACGTCTAAGGGAGATGGAAGAAGAGATTTATGCCTTCGAGATTTTAGATCACACTAAAGAGATCATTTGTTGTACCTCTACCAGAGCTCTCTGATTTCAGATTACCATCATGTAAGTGAAGTTTTGTTATTTCCATTTCTAGAAGCAAAGGGAGATATACTTATTACCTTGATGCCTGGTGCAAAGCTCCACACCCGTGGAAAGACTTGTGGTCTCTAAAAATCACACTTGTGCTTAGTGGAGTAGAGGACACATCATGTCCAGACCCAAGCTATTTGTGCCTTGAATGCACTTGGCTGTGGTCACATTTCCCAGTTCTCACGGCAGAAAAACCTAATTTATTCTCAAGTTTCCAGGATAAACATAAATCCATGTAGCTCGGTCTACCTCATCTGTCTTTTCTGTGTATACATTTTACAGGCATAGCTTATGCTTGTATATGCATGCCCATGCAGTCGTACAGTTCATTCAAACTTCTACATATATTCAGCTAGATACAGAGGTATATACATACACGCGGTGTATGTTTGTCTGTGGAACATTGTCCTATAGGTCCCTCTCTGTAGCCACGCAGATTAGAGGGAACCGAGCCTTGCATATACATCACGATGCCCGCAGTTCCGACCACTCCGAGACCAGAAGCATCACCGACCCCTCTCCCTCCTTCTGAAGAGAGCACTTCAAGCGCCCTGGGGTGGGGGCCCCATTCAGCAAGTGAGTGCGAGGTTTGGGGATGGGGGCACCCACAAAAAAAAGCGGGGGGAAGCTGCCGCCGGTCTCCGAAGCCCCCTAGGAGCCATCCCCTCGGGGCCATCGGGCTAGTGATGGAGGGGAGAAATCCCAGCTACCGGCTGGTGTCTTATTGCAGCTGGAGACTTTGATAGTCCCCCCCCCCCCCTCCCCATCTCCTCAGTGCTTGTGTGTGTGAGCCCGCCGGGGCGGGGGCAGGGTTGACTTCATAGCTCTCCCCCCGCCTTGCCAGCAAGGCGAGTACCTGTTGGGCAGGGAGCGGGGACGAGGTGCTCCCCGATGCGGGGCTGGCCGCGGGCCAGGTAGTCCGAGGGAGTGGGTGCGAGGTGCACCCCTTTACCCCAGCCTATCCTTCGTCCGGCCCGGCCCACGCCGCTCCTCGGTACTGGCGGCCCGGTGGGGCCCGGGCTCCGCCGCGCTGTGCAGAGCCCGGGGGGCGGGAGGGGCCGCGCCGCTGCTCCCGGCTGCTGATTGCCCAGGAAGGGGGAAACGCTGCAGTCGGTGCCCGCTGAACACCTGTCAGACCGTGGAGCCTGATTTATACCTGGCCCTGGCAGCCTCTCCGCTGGGGATTTCCCCCTCGTCCCACTTTTTGGTTTGTTTGTTTTTTTTTTTTTTTTCCTTTTTTTTTCCCCCTCCTCTCCTTTTTCTTTTCGCCTCCCCCCTCCCTTCCTGGAGCGGTGTGAAAGGGGATATTTCCTTCAGGGTATAAAGCTGAGAATACGGAGGAAGAGAGGCTAAGAGCTTCACCTCATTGCCTCATTCTCCCTTTCATGTGAACATCCTGCAACATTTCCTTCATCCTGCCGCACCTCTCACCTGGCCAGCGCTGCCCAGATCATGTCCGCTAAGCTCCTGCCGGTTTTCTTCCTCCTCTCAGTGTTTCACGCCTGGTAAGTCCGCACTCCGTCCGCATCCCTCCACCTCATCTCTCCTCGCACCGGGGCTTGTGGGCTGGAGTCCCGCTCGCCGGAGTTTACAAAATACTCAGCTCCCGGGAAGGACAGCGGGCTCTCCCCCAACTCCTCCGCGCCGTGCCGAGGGGTTTATTCCCAAACGCGGCTTCCCCCGCTCCCTCCACGCGTTCCGCGCTGCTCCCCGGCCAGCTCCAGCCCCGCTGCTCCCCGGAGCCACGGCCCCGCTGCTCTGCCTACCCGGTCCTCTTGAAGCCCGAGCTCACCCGCGAGGGCTCTGTCCCGACCCGACCCGACCCGACCCGGCAGAAAGTTTTCCCGCTCCGGAGGCTGCCAGGCTCTCCTCAGGGCTCGGGGCGGCCGGCATCCCTGGCTTCCCTTCCTGCCCCATTCCCCGGGACCTCGCGGATGGGGCCGGCGTCAGGATGGAGAGAGGAGCCGCGGGAAGAATAATCCGGCAGCCGGGAGTAGCTGGGGGTGCCGGGGTGGGGGTGTCCTGGTGCCTGGGGGGTTGGCTGCGGTGACGGCTTCCCCCGAGGGGGGCTGAGCCAGGGAACCCCAAGCACCTGCTTTAGGGGCGGGATGGGCCACCCCGGCGGGGCTCGGGTACAGAGGGCAGCGAGGGGCCAGAGGGGGACAGCCGGCAGCTGCTGCCGTGACTTTTTGGACAACGCTCGACTTTGGTCATGATGGTTGTCCAGGGGAGGAAAGGTTCCTGCTTCGTAACCCTGGCAAAGGTGTCACCTCAGCGTCCCCCTCAGAAATTACCACAAACCGGACTGCAGGCACCTTCCCTTCCCTTCCCTTCCCTTCCCTTCCCTTCCCTTCCCTTCCCTTCCCTTCCCTTCCCTTCCCTTCCCTTCCCTTCCCTTCCCTTCCCTTCCCTTCCCTTCCCTTCCCTTCCCTTCCCTTCCCTTCCCTTCCCTTCCCTTCCCTTCCCTTCCCTTCCCTTCCCTTCCCTTCCCTTCCCTTCCCTTCCCTTCCCTTCCTTTCCCTTCCCTTCCCTTCCCTTCCCTTCCCTTCCCTTCCCTTCCCTTCCCTTCCCTTCCCTTCCCTTCCCTTCCCTTCCCTTCCCTTCCCTTCTTCCCTTCCCTCGGGTAAGCTACACACCCGAGTGTTCTCTCTCTCCCTAATCCTCCCAGGAACTAGAGGCTGCTCACGCAAGCCCCCAGAGCAAGTCCTGGGCACACGTGTTGCAGGAAACAAACCCTTTCCCCGCAGCCTCTCAGGGTTTTCCAGCCTTCTTCTTTTGCAGTTTATGCACTGCCTCCTCTCTGTCTCCTCACCGGATTAAAACTAGGAGTTCCTGAGGAGAGTGGAGGAGGTGTAGAGCCCTTCTTCCTCCCAGTTTTGAGAAAAACCTGACATATACCTTCTCTTTTTTCCATGGATAGCAGGAATATGCTGGGAATTTGGCTGTTACTGCTTACCTGTAGTAAGGCTACAGGTTAAAATGCAGCCTCAGGTGCCTTCACGGAGCCTAACTGTGTTGAGGCAAGCAAGGGGAATGAAATAGCAAACTCTGAAAGAGGAAAGCAAAATGCCTTGTAAAATGTGCATCTAGTGTATTAGTCTGATTCATTGTGAAACCTCTCACACCCCCAGTCTTACTCTGGAAAGCAGGTAGGAATTACATCGCCTGGAAGTACTTTCTAGGAAACAAGCTGCTGGAGTGAAGGGATTTGGAAGGTCTGCTAGAGCTTAGAGTCTTACTAGTGACTGGCTCTAAAGAAGCAGCTCCCTGAAATGGGAATCTCTGTCCTACCCGAGTTCAGTTCTAATTTCCACATGCAGACTGAACATCTCCAGTGGAGCTGTGGTGAGTGTAGAAGACCTAGATGACAGTATGATTTGTGCTTCTTTCCTATCAGCAATTCAACACCACTGAAGGGCTTCAGCTCTGAACTATCAATCATATATGTTTGTAGATGGTTATTCTTTGAGAATAGTTCTGTAACTGCAGTATTAAAACATAAGACTTCTCATTAATCTCCTCCTCTCCCCCAAATTTAAATTATTTTTAAAATTTTGAAAAAAAAAAAAAAGAAAAATCACTTAAAAAAAACAAAAAAACAAAAAAAACCCACCACAAACTCATGGAGAAGGAGCACTTGTCCACTCAAGATTTTGCCTAAGTTTTCTGCAACTTGGTTATACAAAATCCTCAGGGGCCACATTTCAAAATTATTTTTATAAAGAAATTGTACCTAGAGAGCAATTTCAGTTTGTGAGGTCATCTTAAGTGATTCATGGCTAATCTTTGGGGATGTATTGGCCGTAGAGCAGTTTCAATTAAAATTTTATTAAATGCTTGAATGGTGGTCCACAGGCAATTTTGAGGGTTGATGATGATCTGTGATTAAATTTTTATTCTTGTACTCATTTTTTCCTGTTATTATAGAGTGTATGAAATCTTACAGACATCTGAGATACTATAAAAGACACAAGTGTCATGCAGAGGAGAGGGCAGAGAGAGAGAAGAGTTGCTCTGGCGTGTGTAGCACATCCCAAGAATAAGCAAGGCTGGTGCCTCTCATTCTTCATTGCTTTGCACCTTACATAATTATTGACATTTGTGTAAAAAGGATGCAAAATGATATCATATCACCAGAGGAATTGCAGGCTGAAGCAGCACATGATTACTGTAGTTTGTAGGTTCCACCATGGAGGTTATCTTTTCTCCTGATAACTTAATCTCAGTTCAACTGTCATAGATTTTCTCCAGTGAGAGACATCAAACAGGTTTGGTTTCTAAGATACCAAAAGATACATCTTCAAATCAACATTTTACTGTTAGTGCACAAGAAGCTGCAGATATGAAATTACTCTTGTGTGAAAACAGCTTTAGCTATGATTTCTGTGCAAACTGTAGTTTCACCTCATTTACCTATAGGCGTAGACTGAAAATAAATATACTCCACCTATTGAAGGAAAGAGGATGCAATTCTTGATGTGACAGTGTGGTACAGTTTTTTATCAAAATTTCAGTGAAACCAGAAGGAAGTTCAGATTAATTTATGCAGTGTATTTGTGTGCTTGTGATAATCCATCTTTAATTCAAGGAGCAAGCTCTTAATTCTAAGCCTTGTCATACATTATACTCTGAAATTCAGGCACTGAGAATATAATAATTTATTAATAGGATAAAATGATCAGGAGGTATTAAAAGATGTGAATTTTTAATACTCTTATTAGCTTTTGTGCAAGAGATGAATCAGTTGTCTTGATGAAATAATACTGCAGATGTTCGCTCTTCATAAGAGTATATTGTAATCTAACTAGTCAGAATAGTTTGGTTAAAATAAAAGATAGAAAATACTACTCTGAAAATTCTATTAACTTCCAGAGTATAATTTTTGAGACACTGACAAAAGAGAATTTCTAAGCAAGTGTCCCGTTCACAGATAATCAGCAACTGTTAATGAGAACATCCTGTTGCAAAACCAACCCAAGGCTGGGTAGATAGTCAATTCCAACTGAGATATCTCAGACTTCTTCAGATGAGTGTGGAGATACACACAGAATGTAGCTTCAGATTTTGGTTATGTAAAATAACATCTACCTGTGTTGATTTGTTATTGCAGTTCTAGAAAGGTTGAAGAGGACGAATACGAAGATGGAACAAGTAACCAAAAATGGGTTTTAGCTCCAAAAACACAAGACACAGATGTGACTCTCATATTAAACAAGCTGTTGAGAGAGTATGACAAAAAGCTACGGCCAGATATTGGAAGTAAGTACTCCTTTCTGCACATTGAGGAAAAGCATCTATGGGTATAGAAAAGACATTATGATATATTTTGGTGAGAATGCATAAATGTCTAGGAAAGTGAAGATTAAGGTTGTTTGTTTGTTTGTTTTACTGAAGTACATATCTAAGTCTATTTTTAAGAAATGCTAATTCTTATGGCAAGCTGTGGTAATTTAGGATGCTAAAGTCTGGTTTACTTGCATAGAGTCTGAGCAGAGATCTGGAAGGGCTAGCTCTGAGGGATTCAGCAGGTCTTTGGCAGGGTTAGGAACTTACTTAATCTCTTTTGTCATCTAATCCATGCGTGTCAAAAACCCATGAGCAGCAATCAAACACCCAGTGTATTAAAACAAAAAACTAGGCCACAGCAAGAAAAGAATGTGCATCTACTCCCTTCAAGATATGATCACAAATTTTATGTATTCGTAATGCTGAGAAGATAGCACTAGGATTTGCCTGTGTATAGGGCAACTTCAAGAGATTTTCTTCCCCAACCCAGCAGGCATCTTGTCTCCAAAATAAATCTGGATAGAATGGAAGTGTCATGTGGGCAGTGCTACTACATATAGGTATACAGTTTAGATAAGAATCAGTAGATACCTGCATATAACAATTCTGAGCTATTTATTAATATGTACTGTATATCATGATGTTGCACGTTTCAAAACAGTATTTTTTTACCTTTTGTGGTTATGCCCTCTTTGCCTCATTTGCATCGTTAGATCAGAATGGCTATAGCACAACTGCAGTTCAGTTTGTTCAGCATAAGTCTGTTTGAGAGAAATCAGAGATAATTTGTCATTTCCATGTGGTGCACCATGTGTATGCCTCAGAATGAATGAGGAATGGGGAAACTCAAAACAACCATCTCATATAATTTGTTTTTCCTAAATTTTTGAAGAGACTAGAAGGAGAATTCCTACTACTGTTTATATGTGAAATTACTGTTTGCTGATGGCATATGTATTTACACAATTTCTAGGTGATCCCTTTGAGTGAGTTTAGAGGGAAGAGCCATCTGTAGGTATACAGCCTTATCATTATTAGCATCTTATTAGCTACAATAGTTTCATAAAAAAAACCCTATGTGATATGAAATTTTTGGGGTTTTTTTTGTTGTTTTAATCATAGCTGTTACTTTGATTTTCCATGGTATTTGCAAAGATGATATTTGAGAGATGTGTCAGTTTTTAACACTGAGTGACGTTTGTCTCTACATACTTTGTCATACTGTGTTTAGTTGCTCTTTAATTGTTTACTATCTGATGGAGAAATACTTTAATGCAGTTCCCCACCCATATCAACATTTAGAAGATATTCTCAATGTTTTTATTTTACCACATTCTCAGATCACTGACTTCAGGCAGAGTAAATTATGTTATCCCTATGTGGGGCAAAGTAATCATTCAAAATCCCTGTGTCAGTTGCTGTAGAATCAGTAGAGGTCAGACATATCCTAGAGCACTGGAAAATCACTGCTACCAAAATAATTCCTTTTGTCTCTCAAAAAACATTCATAAATCCTGTTTTAGAGAAAGGAGTTACTCTTTAGAGAAAAAAAAAAAAAGCTCCCTATATATTGTATCAGAGATTTTACAGTTCTCAGCTATAACTATCTGTCTAGGATCTTAGTTCTAGGACATGTTTCTCTTTAACAGGAATTTGTCTGTTTCAGAAATTAAGCTTAGTGTTGTTCAGATGGTAGAGAAGTTAGTTCATCTCTGCTTACTTTGCTGGTCCCTCTTCCTTTTCTACCTTTGATGCAGATAAATAACATTGACCTTTTGAAGCTGAGGAGATGCTGCATTTGTCAAGAAGAACACAAAAGGAGTGCTAGAGACTCAGACACTGTAACTTCACTAAACTGCTGACTGGTGCCTCATATATAAGCAAATCTTCTTCCCATCTGGAAAAATGTTAACCTCCAAACTAGTTGGCTGACTTACCCTGGCAACTGAACTGTGTTTCTGCTCTGAAGGTCCCAGTTAAATCCAGGTCTAACATGTAGTCAGCTACTCCTTAGGTCCTTAATGTTTGTGCAGTAAGCAAATGGGCTGTATCATAGCAGAAGTTGGTTTACTGTAATGAAACCTTCCCTCTCACCTTCCCTGAGGGATAGGTTAGTCCACAATGGAGTCCTGGAAAATAAAAGCTACCTTTATTACCCTATACTGTTTCATGCTTACCTTCATATGGAATGGAGTTTGTCTTAAACAATAGAAACAACAGAAAGTTTCTATCAGTGTATTATTACAAAGTGAAAGTTTTGCCAGTCACATTCCCTGAGTGAGCTATGCATGTGGAAGGTAATATGCTTTTCCTTTCACTGTGAAAGTCATTTTGCCCATGATAAAAGTCACATTTCTGAAATATGACATTAGTAGAAAGAGGGACAAGAATTCACCCTAGACCAGGCTCAGAGCTGCAGTACTCATTTGTAGCACGAAGAGCACTGAGTCTTACAACACCTTTTCAGTAGCTGGTTTGCTTACTGCAAAGAAAAGATCTTTTTGCCTCTTGTCATTAAGAAGCAATAACTAATGTGGGCCAAAATTTCAGTGATGACAAGACAATAGTAATGCCAAGATTAGTTCATACACTGAGCTGAACTCCAAGCTTCTATCTTTATCTCAACCTGCTAGTGCGAAAGGAAACATTTTCTGTCACCAGTAATTTTAGAGAACAAAGCTGCTCCCTGACCATCTATAACAAACAGTCAGGTACCCCAGCAGTCTAATTTTTGTGCAAAGGATATTCTAAAGCATACATTGTACAGTCTGACCAGGTGCTCTCCAGAATTCCTGTGATTACCTGCCCTTTTCTCAGCTCATGAAATATCTTCCCCAGAATGCAAAAGGACTAAAGAGTTACACACACTTGTTAGGTACAAACAGATAGAACTTCTGTTCACTGCCTTTCCCCATGGTGTTCTGAATATGAGCGGGTGGTGTTAAAAAAATCATAAATTTCTGTTTCAATACTTTTAAAAAACACCTAAAAATAATAGGAAAAAACATAGACGTTATTTTCCCTGCATTTCAGGCTGTACCAGTTGTCTTTGCAGTTACTTATACTGTTGCCAGGGAAAGTTTAATATTTTCAGTAATTTCCATTTAAGAGGCAGGAGCACAGTAATTCTGGTAAGAGAAAAAACAACTAGAAGGGACTACACACTCAAACTTTCCAGGGAAATTGGAAGTAAACATGATCATAAAAAGAATAGAAAGTTATGAGACAGAAATTTCTGTGCCTCAGACCTCTTTATCTGACAGTAAGTTTTTTGACAGATGCTTTTTATAACAGTCAGACAGAACTCAAAAGACTGAATTCCATTTTTAATGCAATAAAACTCTTGTTTAAATGTGGTAGTTTATTGTATACATTTATTTTCCCTATGTTTTCTAGCACTTGCTTTATGATGCTTGCTTTTTCCTCCTTTCTGACTATACTGCTGTAACAAGATTCTTCTTTGCAGCCCGTAGTGATCCTCTGTATTTATCAGGTGTTTATAAGCCAAAAAAAGATTACTGTGAAGTAGGAGAGTGTATTTGTATATATGTCTATATGCGTATGTATACGTATACGCATGCATACATCCACCCCCTAATTTAATGGCTCTACACATTCTGACTCTGACGGTTCCAGCTGTTGTGAGAATCCAGATGTTTTTCTTTGCTCCTTAAGTGTCCTTATAACCACTAGGGAAATTTCTGAAGATGAGAGCAGTCTCACAAGTGTAGCTGTTTGTACAAGTGTAGTTGGTAGACATAGGTGGGCTCATTTGTGTCAGCAGAGAAGAGCAAGTTTTGTCTGACATGCTTTACTGTACTGGCTTGGCAGGCTTTAACAGCAGTTCTCTTCCTAAACAGTTGAAACTTCTCTCTGTAACTAATTTAGACAGTTTCTCAGTGTATGCAAGATCTGTCGGGTGAGTGGACATAACTTTCAGTCTGTTGCTTTTTAAAGGAGATGTGCATTTTCAAGCACAATACTAATGAAAACCTCAAGTTCTGAGGCTGTATCAGAACCTTTCCTCTGCATGACCTGTCTTCCTAGCAGGCCACAGACAAATGAACACAAAGGTGTATTGAAAGCTGCTACCACTGTGGGTGTGAAGTTATTTTTGCTAGCTGCTGATTGCCACACCTGATACTGTTAGTAAAATTACCTCCAGCAAGGTTTCCCTGTGTGTGGTGACAAAGGGTTGCTTATTACCTCACAATATGTCTCAGATCATAGTGTAGCGAAAGCTGTAAGCTGTCATGGGAGGTCAAATTACTACTTTCTTTTGTAAGTCTTATTTTGTGTTAGCCACAGGAGGCAATGGCAGACATAACAGCAAGCAGTGAGAGAGACAGATGCCACTTGAGGATTGATTATAGACAGTTGTAGCTGGAGAGTTAACCGATGGGTAAAGGTAGTACACACTGGGAAGGTGAGAGGGAATAACTTCTGTTTGTATTACAGCAGCACTCAGGAGCAGAAAGACATAGTCCTTGATCCAGCTTCTGTACAACTGGGCACTACATAAGATTGTGGAAATTAGTGTAATTGAAGCTTATATGGAAAAAGAAAACTTGAATAACCCATTGGGGAGCATGTGGAATGCTTGGGCTAAGAGCCAGCTAGGAAACAGGGCTGCATGTAGTGAGAGATCAGAACTTGAAAAAGATCGTAAGAAAAAAATCAGGAATGTTTTAGTTGTTCTCATTGATTCTTCCCATTCTTTTCTTTTGGGAGAGGAAAGTGGATTGTCTTTATTTCAGAAAACTTGTGTTCTGATTCAGCCAACAAATTGGAAATCCATCAACTGTCCATTTCCATGAATAAGCATATGAAGATTTTTTAGTGCCAGTCACCTTCCATGTATTATTTATGAGCACACCTATGTAAGGAGAAGGATAGAACTGAGGAAAGGGTTGTTACTCAATGGAAATGAGAACTAGGTGGGTAGATAGAAGGGATTTCTTGATAGTTTGCAGTTCTAATTGTCAAGCATCTTCAGTACTTACTACTTTATTCTGCAGTCTTTGCCATGAACATCTCTAGAATGCTAAGAGCAAGGGTAATCATTGAGGAATAAAGCACTCTGTGGCCTCTCTAAAGTACCAATTTTAGATTTCAAAAACTGTAATCCATGTTTGAGTTTTAAAATACGGCATAAACAGATAGCTTGTCTGCATCCTAAGCCACCTAGTCCTGGTGTTGTGCCAGTAGAGTGCATCAGACATTGGCTCTTTCAGAATCCAGCATGGGAACATTTTTGATTAGGAGAGGGTGTTGACAGTGAGTTTTTTCATTCTTACATTATGCTTGTCTAATCGCTTAACCATGGAGCTGAGTAAAGGGGAAATTCTCACATTGTTTGCTGACCTGGTTTAATTCACAGCTTCTCATCTGTCAGGGGAAACCCCTGCACTTACTCATCCTTCACTCACACTTAATGCATCATGATAAAGAATATGAGACTATATAGAGAAGTTTTATTCCAATGCAGTGATCCTGAAGCCCTCCAATGTGATGCCTCTGCTTAAAAAAAACAAATGAACAGTGTGGTTTCATTTGTTATTATTTAACAAGTTCAATCTTTTTTGCTTTTCCTCTTCTTTTTTTTAAGAACAACTACTATAGATTAAATGCTGGAAAACAGCACTTCAATTTGAAACTTACAGTAGTTCAATATATAGAAATATTCCAGTATTCAAACATTTTGTTTTTCCAAAGCTAATCTCACAATTTAACCCAAGTAATGTAATTCTTTGCAGATGAAACTTCTATTTAGTCTCATTTATAATGGTAACTTTTATCTTGTGTATGGTCTGTTGAGTTGAGAAAGATGTACTGGTTTTGTATTGTAAAGAGTGTACAAGTACTTATTGACCTAATGGACCTTCTTTTGCAGAATGTAAATAATACATTTACACAGGTAACTCCTATTTAGAGTTTTCTTTCCTAAGAGTGATTGTTTGCTAAAATGGCTTCATATGAGCTCAGGGTGAATATTTTTCTAGAGTGGCACTGTAGGTAGAAAAGTTTTTTGACAGTTTATGATTGCCAAACTCTCCATCTAAACTGTCAGATTCAAAACTATATGTAGCAGCTGATAGTTCTTGTGTTCTCTTCTTTTCCACAACTTCACCTAGGAATTCTGAGAGGAAGGAAAATGAGAACAGAGACTTTTGGGATGCCATGGATTAAAAGTTAGGTTAAGAGTCAGGAAAAGCCTGAGATATTAATTGCACAAGAAAATTCCTTAAATTCTTTTCTTCTTTTCCCTTTCTTCTGCAAATTGCTAGACTATTCTGTTTCCTCTAAGTGTAGAAGTATCTTTAGAAGTACTTATTATTATTATTAAATAGGATTCTGAGCAAGTGTTTGTAAATTGGACAGATGTACAGTGCTACAGTTGTCACTGAAGTTGTGGCACAAAAAACTTATTCCATCATCTTTAAACAAGGAAAACTTTCTGCATATATTATTTTGAAATATTGTTGCTATTTTTTGCAATTGTATGGTTTTCTTATGACTGCTCTTGTTTATCCAGAGCTTGATTTCTAACTTGTTATATTATGCAAGAAAAATTCTACTATTGTTCAGTCTTATGATTAGGAACTTCCGGCTCCTATGAATATAAGTAAAACGAAAATGGAAACTTTAGGGGTTGATGGTGAGACCTATCTAATGATTAAGATCTATAGTTTCATCTGAAACAGCACAGTACTGGAAAAAATGAAAGCTTATGTGTAAGGGAAAGATTAATGGAAGATAAAAGTGCTGAAGGTTGATTGATGGCGATTGTGGGATACGAAGAATAAAAGTGTTTCATAGTTAATTGACAGAGTCCATTTATGTGCTTGCTGCCATTCAAGCTTCTGGATAGAATGGGCACAAAACCTAGCATATGAATAGAATTTGTTGTTCAGAAGACTCTGTTCTCATCCTGGTACTACTGTCATCCAAACTTCCTTTCAAATCTGCACCTAATTCTTAATTATCCTTTTGATTTTCATTTGCAGTCCTGTTTTGGTAGTTTGATCATAAAACATTGATGTAACAGTTCTGCCAGAGTTTCACTCGGTGTAGCAAGTAGAGGGCTTTGACCTCTTTCTGTTCAAGACCAGTCTCTTCTATGCAGGAAGAATCAGTCTTTTTTATTTTCCTCACCGATACATTCATAAGATTGTAGATTAGCACAGACTAATTTAGGTTAGAAAAGACCTTCAGATCAGAGTCCAGCTGAAAACCCAAAATATCACTAAACCATGTCCCTCAGTGTCACATTTACACATCTTAGAAAGACCTCTAGGAATGGGACCTCCAGGTCTCAACACTTCCTGTTTTCTTTATTTTTTCAATAATATGTCCTAAGATACAGAAGTTTTAGATGGCCACAGTTACCTCTGAGAAGTCACTTGTTAGCATAGCAGTTTGTTTAACAGGAAAAAACAGGTAATTGGATGTCGCCTATAAGGTCATGTAGGAAAATATTAATAGTCTTTATCACTAATGCAAAGTAAACATTAGCAGTGTAATCACTCCTACTGTGGTTACCAATAACTGTGTAATGATTTATTACAGCTTTATCCCAATTTAAAAATAACAATCTTTGTGCTATTCAGATAATGTAAAATATCATTATAAAGTAATTAAAAAAAATATCTCATTACTGTACAGCCAATCTTGTTAGACTTCTGCATTCAGAAGTCTTGTGGAACTTAGGCAGAGTTTAAGTGGCTGGAGCAGAGCTCACATTGTGTTTGTTATGTGACTGCATACCTTCAAAAAATTTCATGCTAATTGCTTTGGTACTATAAATATGCACATATTGATCTATAACATTTTTTACAACTGCTTTTTTGAGTGAAAAAAGCATAATTTAGACTTGGGCATTTCTTGAAGAACATAAGAAAGGTTAACTCTCACAAAAAATATACTTATGAGAGCTCAGCTAGTTCTACTAATTTTTAAATCAGCTTCCAATAAAAAATACTTCTAGACATTAAAATTTTAAAATAATTCTAAATATTTATGATTTGTGCAGGAGCATAAATGCTCTTTGGACAAACTTTAAATGATGTGGAGGAAACCTTCTGTGGAAAGCAAGCAAAGTGATATCATCCATGAAATAAACATCAATTCTGAATAGCAGAGAGCTATCAAAAATTAAGAGATATTTTAAAAGGACAGGATAATTTGAAGTACTAAATATGGATAATAAAATGTCAGGAACTTACTGCAAATTTTTTTCCCCTACATAACTTATGAAACTGTATAACAATTCCTTTCTTCATTTCCTCAAAAGTATTTTAAACTTCTCCTGATTTATCTGTTGAATTTTTGACCAACATGTGTCCAAGGGGGATTTTAGTGGAATGCAAGCTCTATTATGCAGGACATTATATGCAGGATATATATATATTTTATGCAGGACTACACAAATCCTATAGTTGGCCTGCATGGGTATTAGTGATGAGGGCATTATCCTATCTCTTTCTGTGTTTCATTGCTGTCCAGGCATTCCTGACCTAACTTTAGATTAACCACTTAAATGTTCACCTGTCTTCTCAAGTGAGCTTTGAAGTCAGCGCTGACCTCACAGCTCCTGCAAGTCCTTTGAACTGAAGTTTGTACTGAAGTTCAAACTGAAGACAGCACTGTCTAGCCCTGTAGTGCTGCAGTTACTTGAAATGTTTACATTGTCTTTTAGGCATAGTTAAAAGGTGGTTAACTGTATATTAAAGAGTATTTCAGAACACTTTGAGAAGGTTGGTATATTTGATGACAACCTTTAATTGCTCTCCTGCATGAGATATACACATGGTTCTACCAGTAGTTTTTCTAAGTTTCTGACAGCTCTTTAGAACTATTTAGAGCTGATGCCAGGAAAATGGTAGTGGAGCTGAGTACTTGTTTGTAATCTTTGTGCAAATATTTAGTGAGGCATTAACACTTTTGTTGGTCAAACAAGACAGTGAGGACTTTCTTAGTGCAAGTAAAAATGTTCCTCCTGCCTCTCAGCAACTACATGCATGGCTTAAGTCAGTCCATGAACTGTATTCACAGCAGCATGTAGTATACAGGAACACTGAACAGGTTTTGAAATAATTTGTAATGTAACCATTTATGAGTCATAAATGGTCAACTTTCATGAAACTCAATTTATTTTGAAGACTTGTGAAGGATGAGTTCTGGAAAGAACAACATGATGACTTTACGACTTAGTTATTTTTGATAATGAATTTTGAATGAAATAATCTTAAAATGTTTGCCTTGTTATGGTTGGTATTTTGAATTACATTCCTATGATAACTAATCTAAAATGTACACCGGATACTTCTCCCAGTTTATATGTTTATACCAGTGAGAGACCACATGCAACAAGAACTGTACTCTCTGTCTTTTCTTTCAAAACCTAAACATGTATTTACCACACAATTGTATTACAGCTGTCTTTTCTGCCTCTGCCTGGGAAAACAAAATAGCATTCAAGGACGTTTCTGGGCGCTTTTTGTTTCTGTAATTTATATATGTATGCAAACTATATATAACTACATAATAGTTTACCTGATTGGGTTTTTTATACAATTTATTTTCCATTTGAATTCCACTGGGAATGTCTGATGTTAGATGCTGATATAATTTGAGACAAGAAGTTGCTGCTGCTTAGTTTTCTTCTGTTTCAACAACAGACCTTTAGTGTAAGATGAAATTCTCTATCATTAACAAGCAGTGTTTAAATTTTTTGTTCTGAAAGAGAACTTTGCCCAGCATAATTAAGAGAAATTGTCATCTCATAATCTTTTCAATGTACTTAACTGCAATGATTAAACAAAAATGAATTCCAAGTACTGTGTTTTGGTCCTCAACTTTGTCCTTAAGCCTGCCAAGATTCAGTTGCATGCCAATTTGCATCACGAAGTCTTGTCCCATTATCGTTCACGAGAACTCCTTCATGTTGAACTTCCAGCTAAATATCTGCATAAGCCATAAAAGGATCAGAGCCCTTTATTCCGTGTATGCTATCTTGGTAAAAGAGCTAGCTGTAGTTCCCTGCTATTACCAATTCCTATGTAATGACATTTATTACTGCGTTTTCAGGCAAGTCTCATTACCAGAAGCTGCTAGACTCCTATTTAGTTATTAGCTGGGTACAATTAGAGTTGCATTAATCAGTTTTGCTTGTTCAGCTGAGTTCAGATTTTCTTTTGCTGAAGGGAAGGTCTGAGTTTATAAGCCGGTTTGGCTTCAGACGGTTTGAAACCGTGGATGTTCTGACTGTATGCAGTCAAAGAAGGGTATGGTGCTTAATGAATTAAAATGGTTGTGATCTTTAACCACTGTTTTTACCCACTTTAATGACTGTTTTTTCAACATTAGCTAGTCTTCCTAATAATATGTTCATAACAAATTCTTACATAACAAGGCAGCCTGCCTATTTTTTCAGAACCATCTAACTTTTCAGGCACTTTAAAACTCCATGGTATCTCATGAACAATCTGAAATTTGGAGGATGCTGGCAAAAAAATCTTCTTTACCTGTGAAGACGTCCATGGAGATTCCTGTCTATCTTCAGCTGTGTGCTGGATGGCTTCTTAAGCTTTAGACAAATTAACTGTTATCCACCTGAGATAAGCTTCCCACAGAAGCATGTTATTTTACTCTTCCTCACTGACCTGCTCAGTAGCTTCCCTGCAAAAAAAGCCTTTTGAGTTTTGAGTGGTCGATATACCTTCATCTTAGTTTTATGGTGCTTGGGGACTGGTATTAGAAAGACCCCAGTTCAGCATAGTTTCACATACAAACCAGCAGTTTTGAATTATTCTCAGGAGATATTTGAGGACCTTGGGAGAGGGTAAGGTGCCTCTCCGGGAAAGGGAGATATCTAACAGATGTTGTTGGCCTACACGAGCCAAGTTTGCATCAGTGGTGAATATTTAGGCTTGGACAGGATGTATATTTTTGTGTCAGCTAACACTGGAGAAAGTAAAACACCAATTCAGATCTCAGTTTAGAGATCAATGCATACCTTAGGGAGTCAGAAGGAGGAAAGTGTAAGTAAAAAAAAAACAAAACCTTTTTGGTGTAACAGTGGCATTATTTTCGCATTAGTCTACGTCACTGGTTAAAACTATCTGAATAATGTTCTGCAAGTACACTGACATCAAAGATGAAGATGGAAAGGAAGATGAATTTTAGTGACCTAGTAAAGAAAGTATTGTCCTGGCTTATTAAATCCTGTAAGTCTGAAGATTTGGAAGATCTCATGAGAAATTTGCATTGGATACCGCAAAACAAATTAAAAAAACCCTTGAATATATGAATGCAAAGACAACATGGGATGAAGACAATAAGTCTAAATTAAAAGGAGAAGAGTTGCTTAGGTTTAGCTTAATGGATTTCACAGTATGGATTTCACATATTCTAAGTTAGGATGATTTCAGGACTGATGAGATAAGAAAATCTAGAAAAATAGTTTTGGTGTGGAACAACCATACTAAAAGATCTGCATATCGAGGCAATGGGGAAAAGTGATATGCTGCATTATTTCTAGTTTCATGTCAGTCACCTAAGATTTTGACTTTGAGCCACTGTGCTGAGCACTGAAAGTCTCTTAACAAATTGCTTCTGAGATAAATGGGGATCATGATGATAAAGTAGTACAGGCTGTAATTTATGGAAATTTTTGTTGGGTAGGAGGAAAAGAACCTTGTCTTCCTGAAAAATATATAATCTTTTTTTCTCAGTAGTTCTTACTGAAGAGTAGATCTTGCAGTTACTGGAGTAGAAAATATTTTAAATTATTACATGTGCTTTCTGCAAAATAATACTTTTATTTTTTTTTCTCCACAGTAAAACCAACAGTTATTGATGTTGACATTTATGTCAACAGCATTGGTCCTGTATCATCAATAAATATGGTAAGTGACCTCCTAACAAAGATTTTTGTCTTGACAGCTGTTCTTGGTATCAATACTAGCTTTTGTAAAAGGCAATAAATACCATCAGGATCAGTTGTTTTGATTGCTGATTTAGTTCAGTTTCAGCTATAGGTCTGCTTTTCAGATCACTCTTTTGTGTCTCTTCAAGAAAAGAACAGATCTATTATGCTTTGTGTTGTCTACAACAAAATGCTAGTAGATCTTGAATAGTAAAACAGCTATCTTGGAAAAAAATAAGAAAAGCTATTGTGAAGAAAATTCTTCAATTAATGCTTTGAGTCAATCAAATATCCAGAGCTTCTTAATCTAGAGTCATCATATACTATCAGTTTATTTGAAATTCATAATCTCTTCAGTATTTACTTTTCTTTCACTAAGTTTTCAACAATCTTGAGCCTTATAGAACAGTTTTGAAGAAGTTATACATAGCTGTACTACACGTGCAAAGGCTGGAGAAACTAAAAAGTCTGAGTTGCAGTGTAACAGTAGTGAACCCAGCAAAACATAACAGTTGTTCAGTTGTGGTCTTCTTAACTCCAGGACATTCCTCAGCTCTGCAGCAACACATTCAGATTTAGAAAGCAAGCTGGATGTTTATGTACCAAAAGAGATATATATTAATGTGACTTCTTGAACAGCTTCTAGTTTTAATTCAGAACAGTATTCCTCTTTGTAAACTAGTCTGATTTTTTTTATTTTAATACAATTTAGAAATGGACTACCTGTTAATACCTTAATTTATTTAATTTTCTTAAAATAACCTCATTAGAGTAATGAATTTCTCTTGTTCACAATGACATTCAAAGGCTGCTGTGTACAATGGCCATATATAAATCTAATAAATTAAATGCATCTATGTTTTATATCTTTAGAACAAAAGCTCCTTTATTTGAAAGATGTTATTTCAACATGATTGTTTGGTTTTACCTGTGTATGTGGGAGAATGTAAATTATTGCAGCATGTCAAATCCTGGGTGGTCAGAGACTCCTGTGCAAGGAGTAGAGCAAGGGCAATGGGAAACAGGAAATCTTTCAAGTTAAGACAGAACAAATTATGTGCTGGGAACAAGTTGGCCACATATTCAAAGACTGTGAAATGTGTTGCTCATATTTCATGTGAAGCACTGAATGTCAAGCAATGGGAGTATCTGCTCCATTCTTGAACTAATAAATAGCTAATTATCTTGCCCTTCCCCAGCTGTGTACTAAAATGGCTTTTCCAGGGAATGATTTATCGATTTATCTGAAGATTTATTCTTCTTGCAGTCTTCTGGCTTGCATTTATATATGTTCTAGGAATGACTACTCTCTGCAAAAGCAATGGGGGCAACAGTAAGGATGCTTATTTTCAAAGTCTTTTTTTCCTCTTTGCTCCCCCAAACTAGCTTGTAAGTAGAATTTTGGAGTATTTGGAATGTGTATGGAGTAATAATAAAACATTTGATTGGAAAGACTTCAAGTAGGAAGAAGGAAAAGTAATAGAAGGAATCAGTGGTTCCTGGGAGATCATGATGACACAGACAAAACACAACTAGTTTACTTATTCATTAGCTTTGTGTTGATGGGATACTGTGACCCCATGATGGAAAAATGCACCAATTTAAAAATACCAATTTAAAAAATGCATATGGTCTTATTAGGAGAGTTAGTGAGTTTATGGAGATCTTGGTTACATCTGAAAAAAAATACTTATAAATTGTAGGGACAGAATGATAAATAAAACAATGATGAAATATAATATGTAAGTAAATGAAGTTTTAAGGACTCAAGTCTGCTTACATAAAGATTTAAATTTTTTAATAGAAATGGGCTTTGTTTAATAGAAGCTTGTGGTGCATATATCGCACTGAAGCTGGATCTGAACTATCCAAGAGCTTTTGAGTTGTACTTCTGTTCTCAAACCTAATTGTTAATATAGGAGAATAACATTAGGCTTTCAATCGTAGCAAATCTTTTCCAAAAACTCAGTTTCTGATGTTACTTTGAAGTTTGCTCAGACTTACCATGAGATAGCATAAACAAGCTTGCAGTCTCAAATTTACAATGAAGATGGAAGATAAACCTACAAAGGTATGGTGCTGTATGATAATGTTTCTCTCCAGTGTCAGAACTGATTGAGGTTCTACTTTCCCCCCCATTTGTGTTATTTCAACTGTTTGGCAATAGTAGGCAGTAGCTCTGTGATGCTCTACTGAAAAAAAAAACAAGTTAAAGACATTCTGGAATTAAAAATAGCAATTAAAAAATTTATTTATTTTTCTGTAAGAAGTTTTCATGTAGCCTGTGAACTAGCCTGTGAACTGGAGCATGGGTGCACAAAACACTGAGGTGGTCATTGATTGAACAAAAAGAAAGATGAATACACTGATTTCCATCTCTTCTATTTCAAGAGTAAGATCATCAACATCTACTAGGAGGACTTCCCTGCTGTGTACTTCCAAACTTAGCCCTTAACTCTATCACTTTTTTCTTAATTTTTAGCACTTGTGAGGAAAAATCAGGTAGAGCCTCTCTAGAGATCAGACTCTACAGGTATATTTTCTTATGAGTTTTCATCACTGCTTTTCATTCTGTGGGTGAAACCTGGGAAGTAAAAGAATTTTCTCTAAGTTATCTATTCAGTAGGTATTCAGTTGAATGTTCAAGCCAATATTGTAAGCAAAACTTTTCAGATGTCAATCACTTTCCTGTAATTATGATTAGATTTGAGTCTGAATATTAATATCGCATTGTTTCTTTAACAGTCAAGGAAAAGGCAGTCGACACCAGACACCTACATACAGCAAAGTTAACCTTAGATGAATTATATGTGAATACTTGCAGTCCTAAAGAAAAATAAACCCTCTTAGACTAAGGCTGGAAGCACCACGAGGGGAAGAATGTTAGAGATTCTTTCAAAAAGGCTTGTAGTCAAGAGAAGCTAATACTGTCTGTGACAAAGATTGTGAGAAGGTAATGTAGATACTCTTCTATTAGAGACTCATCATTATAAGATCTTTGTTGACAACAGAAAGCTGTTTTCAGGATGAATCATGTGATGACTTGTCCTTGTCTGTGAGGTGGAAGACTTCTATGGGCCATGGTCCAGAAAAGCTAGTGTTAAGTAGCAAGAAATAGGTATGGTGTAAGAAAAAAAGCTGAATAATGAACTGCATGTTACTAGGAAGAAATCTCAAGTGGCTTTGAAAAAATTCAGCATTTTGGGTTATGGCATTCTGTTATGAAACGACAGAAATGATTGATACTAGATAAGGATATATTGACATTTAAGACTGAGATGTTTGAATGCCTGTTCAAAAATTTTAGGGTGGCTTTTCAACAGATAAACCCATCTATTGTATAATTATCTTGATGCCTGTCCTTTGTCAAAACTGTAATAGGACATGAGCTTTTATTGATTCAAAAGCAGCATAAAGTGGTTGTAAAAGTAGATGACACATGGATGTTTTGAGACAAATTAAATCTGCTTGTATGTGTATTATATCTTTTTTTCCTGGTTTTTATCACTCAAAAAGTAAGTTGCAGAAATCTTCAACTTGCCATGTCATATTACAGTGTAATTGGAGACCCTCACTTGTAGGATGCAAGTCATATCTATTGCAATATTCCACATGAATATTCGATGTCTTTTTTATTTTAAAAAAATGTTATATCTGTAATCAAAATGACCATGCTTCCACTGCTGTTATAAGAATCTTCTAAGTGAGTTTTTAAAATCTGAAAATTCATCTGCAGTCTTGATTTCATTTTGTTCTTATAATTTATATTGTATAATTATATTGTATGAGTTCCAGATCACTCACTTTTAATCTTAGTGTATTTTTTTTTAATCACGTGCCATTCAAGATGGTGTCCAGAAAACATATGCTTTTACATTAAAATCCATGCTTCAGTTCTTCTCAGCAACTCAGTTCTTGTCAACAATAGAAAGGGTTTATAAGTTGCTTTATAAAACTTAGGTCTTAATGTGTCTTACTCTAGCCTGTTTTTATACAGACAAGCAGTACTGCCTTGTGTATAAAACAACAGAAAAAGAAGACCATGTCAGTATGCAAAGTGGGAATCAGATGTGAGTGATGGGAAGACAAAAATCCCCTCGAAGTAGTTTTGCGAGACAGAAATGTAAATACACTGAGATTACATAGCCTAAAATCTCAGCAGCATCAAAGTCTGGGTGTTTGGGAGTACTTATATGTAATCTTAACTGAGTAGCTACAGCAATCTGATACTGCAGCACAAGTTGCTCTTGAAGGAAGAATAATGTCACTAGTAAGAATCTCATTTTAATAAAGCTCTACAGAAAGTGTGTTGAAAAGATAGTGTGCAAAGCAAATTTAAAAACTACACCTAACTGTTCATAAAACTAATAATTGGTTGTCTGCTGGGTGTATGCTCAACTCTTAGCTCTCCTGTAATGTGTAAAGGTAATTCATAGAGCGTCTCTTTTGTGTGCTTTGTCTGTACATTTTTTTGTTTCCACTTTCTAGGCTATGTCATATGTCTTTATGGATGCTGTATTTCCTTTGTTCAGTTAAGTGTTGTAGAGTAAAAGAAATCTTTAGTCTTTTGTGCCCCTTAATATATTGATAGACTTCTTTGAACTTCAAAGTCCCCACATGCTTATTTTGCTTCTCCCCTAGACATGATGGGTATTTAAAAGAAAAGTTTTGATGTGGAGACTTGGCTAAAATATTATTCAGAGCTAATAAATAAGTCTGAATTTCTTGCATATTTTCAGACTTTATGTCTACTTACTCAATAGTTAAACTGTTGCTGGAGCCTCTGCAATCACAGGATCATTACTTGATGACTCTTTCCATAATAAGGCAAAGCTAATTTAAATCCAGATTTCAGCTGTTTTCCACCTCACTCTGTAGCTCCTAATATTTCCTTTACAGGTGTCTTCTCAAAGGTAATGCTGTAATACACCATTTGAGCACAAGCCTTATATTCTGTTGTTTGTTTTTTACTTGGAGTGTTTTTTGTTAACTGCATCTCACTGTTTTGCTTAATCTATTTGTAAAACAATTATGTAGGGAGGTGGTTTCTCTTAGTTTTGATGGGTGAGTTTTCCAGTTGATGAGTTCATAGCATCTCTGAAATAATGTCATACCTTAGGATGTTTTTATTTTTCCTTGTAAATTTACAAGCTTCTTATTTGCTCTGTGACCTAAGTGAACACCCAGCTCCTGGATTACATTTTAGTTGGAGTGGGTCTGTTCATTTACAAGGAATAAGTTATCATACATTTAAACATTTTACTAGATTATGATCAATTTACTATTCTTGTTTCTAGAGCATATTTATATTCTGTCATTAAGTTTGGATAACTAATAATAAAAAGGTATAATTATAGAAAACTTCTAAGATGCATGGATTATTGCTGATAAATCAAAATCATATCACATACAGACTAATTCTTCATTCTTCAAGCTCTGACAGTCATTGCTTCACTATGAAAATGTTTCTGGGATGTGGTAATAAGATGAAATTTGAATCTATTTATGACTTCTGTTCCACCACTGTGCTTTTAAGAGGCTAATATAATCTCAAAAGTGAAACAGACTGGAAAGGAAGAAGCTGCAGGGAAAAAAATGAACATGGATCAATTTTCTTCTTGTATCAGCTTGGCAGCTTCTAATTTTGGTCTCCTCTAGAGCTCCACTTTGTGCAACTAAAATATGACCTAGCTGATAGATGCTTGGATAAAGGCCTTAGGCTGCTTTTGTTTGAGGTACGATGGGATGGACTAGTGTAATGTTCATTTTTCTGTAACGAAGCTTGTGTACTATGGTATGCATCAGTAAAACACTTATTGCTAAAATCGACTCCATTGGCAGGACACCCTGTTTGCTTCTTGGAGGAATGATAGTTTCTGTCACTAGTCTTTGGACTAGTGGACTAATCTTCTGCTTTCTTGTCTGTTTTATCATGGTCCAAGCATGTTGTCAAATATGGTTGACTTAAGGTGAGTGTTGTTTCAAAAGCTGTAAAATGAATGAGTGATTTTCTTTCAGGAAAATGAAATATCTGATCTGCTCAGTAATGTGTATAGCAGAATAAGCTCAGAGAACAGGTGGACTGAATGTATTTTCCATAGCTGAACAGTGCTCCAGTATCTCCCTCATCTTTGAGCAAATGAATTGGCCTTTGTACAAAGTCTGGGAAGAAACTACTTTCCATCTTGATGCTGGTTCTTATGCTTGATTTCTCCCACTTCAATAACCCATTTCTTGGGCCTGATGATCATGGCTTTAGTGTAAGTATATGCATTCCTCCAGATTCTTTAGAAAGTAACAGTTGTCTTCCTTGTCTATCCAAGCCTACACAGCTTCACTTTATTGACAACATTTCAGAAAGTTAATTTAGAAAAGCTGTGGCTAAATTGCTGCAAAGTGTATTGAATTATTTGCAGGTAAATTAAGGGTCTCTTTGCCTAAACCATTTTAGTTTTTGAGTGGTCAAGCATTTAACAACATTTATTTTAGAGCTTGAAATTGTCATGGTCTCTCCATGAAAGAGTAATTACATTTGTGTCAACCTGTTTATTGGATTCCTGCATGGTTTTGAGAATTTAGCCTTCCTTAGTTCTTTCAGTGATGGATTTAACCAAGAAGCAAATGAATATTGCTGATTGGATCCATAAAAACTCGACCTGTCCTAATGTAATTTTTTTGGTAAACTTTCACAGTATGAAGTTTTGGGAATGCAGGACCAGGCATCACAGGATCTGTAGAGTGATTCCAGTGGCATTGTAAATGGACTTGTACTTAGGAAGGAACATCTGAATATGAGACCCCATGAAATCCCTAATTGGGTCATGGAAGGGTCTTCATGTTTCTGTAAGATTTTTTGGTTGGTAAAAAAAAATCATCAGTGTGCTTTGAATATCTGAACAATGGCCTTAACACTGTACTTACAATGAATAAAACTCACATACCTTAATTTTTCCCACATGAGATCTTGTCATCAGTGTAATTGGACATTATTTCCTTTACTGTCTCATTGCTGAAAAATGTTTAGAGAATTGCATTTAATTTAATTTAATTTCATTTCATTTCAAGCTTTTTTAATGAACAGTGTCCCTTGACTCTTAAGTACTTTATGACACACTTCTTCTGGTACAGAAAAGGTATGTCTGCTGAGTGATTACCCAGAACTGAAGAATAAAACAAATGCTTTGCTTCTGCAGTTAAAAAAGTCTGAAGACTGCAGGGATGTATCTGTATCGCAATATCTCCATTCTTTTGCTATCAGCATAAACTTTTCTCCTTTTCAATCACCCTAGTCTTCATTTAGTACTTTCCTGATCTGGAAAGGGGACTTTTATGTGGTCCAAAATAGTGATATCTTAGGTTCTTTGCATGCTTTCAGAGGCATCTTCCTCAAAGCTCTCTCTGCCTCTGTCTTGTGCAGCTGCTATTCATTGACCTTGTAAGATGCAAGTGGTTCTGTTACATATTGTGTTGGACAATTAATTTTCTACCCTTAAAGCTATCTCCTTCAGAAACTTGTGTCTCTCTTATTACTTCGACAAATGACATTTTCAGCCCTTGAATGCTGAAGAAATTTTGTGAGAGAAAAATCGTTTTGTAACTATTTTTAGCTTCTTGCATACCATGCAGAAGCAGAGAATTTTGACCATAGAGTTTTGGATGTGTTTTAGTTAAACATCTTCGGTATTCCAGTGAAATATCTCTAGAGATACTACTGAAAAATTCAAAAGAAGAACCCTGGAAATTGACTTTCATAATTGTGTTGAATGTGGAAAAGCTCAAGCTCAATAGTGGTACTGGATTTATGTCTCTTTACAGCTTGGGCTCCTGATAACCTCTACAAGTGATACCTATTTGTCAGCTTTCCTTCCTGTTGCACTTTCTTCTGATTCAGTTGTACATACTAACCTTTATCTTGATTATCTATTGATTAATGTAACTAATTTTTACCCAGAATATAGTCATCTCAACAGGCTTGAAATTTGTGATGTCTCTCTCAGATTAGAAAATGGACGTGTTCCCAAGATTTTGTGATTTTTTTTTTTTTTTTCAGACGTACACTTTACCCAATACTAATAAATTACCTCTGTTTTCAGATTTTGCACTTCAAAATCAATCTTGGAAACATGAGCTTGTGGACCTGGGGGACAGTGAGCTTTGGCTGATAGTTCATGTTTGGTAAAGTGTGTTGGATAACTGAGACAAAGAAATAGCTGCCATCTGCTTACATATACTCCGTATATCAGACTCTGTTAGTTCTGTGCTTCCAAATGGTACTTCAGGTGGATATTTCCCCGAGGTATATTGACTGCAGCATGCACAGCATGCTTTTTTCATTACATAGAAGACCTGTAGGTTGAGGTTGAGTTACAAGGCAATCAAAATTGTGAACTCTAGAAAGGCTTAGCTATAATCTTTCAATTTATAAAATTCATTATATTGTAATAAAACATTTTGTTTTGTCCTATAATGTCATTTTCTTATTTTTACTACTTTTGGTAATTGGAGAACTGAAATAACCAAGCTGTTTCTGTTCTTTCCCGCTATAAATCAAAATGAAAAATTTCTTCCTGTACTACTTATCTGCCTCAGTCTTGATCTTAATTTCTCTGGGTGAAATTGTCTCTTGATCACGTGCTCACTGAACATCTGGCCATCTTTAAGGCAATGCAGTTTCAATTTTTCTAAATCGGACTTCATGCATTATGCAAACATTACTTCATTAGAGACAGAGATGAGCTATCAAGCTATATTGTTTGGTCAGAATAATGTCAACTTGCCTCTCAATGCTGATTTGAAATCAGACTAACAATTTTGGATAAATTCGGTTTGTGCAATCATTTTTGCTTGTGATTCAACTGAAGCATAGACAGGGATCTAGGCAAATACAGTCAATGATTTAGTTTCTGCTCCTTACTTGTGCTGATACCTATGTGTAATGTGTGAAAAACATAAACAACCCAAGAGCTAAATTAGGCTCTCAGGATGTGAATGGGACTATGCCAGGCACAAATTTGAGCTGCGCTCTCCTAAAATATTTCACACTGAGAGGCTAATAAAGTCACCCAGAGTTCATTTTGGTAGTGATAGATATTAGTTCCTCACTGTTTTCTGTCCTTTCTTTTAGTTTGCACTATTGTAGAGAGTACAATATGAAACACCAGTAAATTAGGGAATTTCTTCTGTGCTGGATGGGGCTGAACCAACAAGTGATGTGTACATAACTGAAGGATCTGTCTGGTGCTTAGTGTTGTGCTCTGGATTTTGCAGGCAGCCCAAGCCCATGTTCTCATCTGACAAAAGTGGCTGGCTGTATCAGCACAAATGGAAATGTGCTGAACTGTGCTAGTCCATAGGCTGTTTCTTTCATAAATCTTTTTTTCCGTAATACTTTTCAGTGTTTTCCAAATTAAAAGGTTAGGTATTATGAGGTGGTGGTGGGTTTTTTGTTGTTGTTTTTTTGTTTGTTTGTTTGTGTTTTTGTTTTTGTAGTTTTTTGTTGTTGTTGTTTCTTGTTTTTTTCCCCGCTTGTTTGTTTGTTTGGTTTGGTTTGTTTTTCCCAGAATACCATAATTTATTATATTACTCTTTTGTACAAAAAAATTAAAACCAAAAGACTACAAAATTGATTGATTTCCCTCACCTGTAAACTGCTAAGTTAATCTTCATTATTTTCTCTTCAATTTGTTACCTAAATCTCTGGTGTCTGAAACTGTATTTATGTAAATATGACTGAGCATTTCTTTGCCATCTGGATGGTACTGTAAGAATGGTATAGAGAAAAGGAAAGTGGAAACAAATGTAGGAAGCCTAGGAAAATGCCTTAAAAAGATGAATTTATTCCTGTATTTTGAGAGCTGCCTAACTGGACCAACACACAAAGCTTTTGAGAGTTTGTGACACAGCCAGATTAAACAACTAAAAAGCAGATTAAAAGAATTATTAAAGAGTTTCTTTTGGATTTCCAAAGTCTTGGCCAAATTAGTATTGGGTGAATGTTCTGGCTAATGGGAACAATAGGTGATCCATTCAATGGTCAGTTTGTGCTTGTTCTTTGGTTTAGCTCAGATTTATGAATGTAACTTTTGACTTCTTTCAAAATACTTCACCAGAAGAGCCATCAGCTAGAGTATAGAGTGAAGCATTTGGCTGGAGAATCAGCAACTGGGTAAAGCTCTTGGGTACAGAAGTGCCTGTGCTGGCAGTTACATTTGCTGGCATTGTGCAAGACTGTATCCTCAGGTTGGGAGGGTGAGCTTATTTAGTAGGATAAATATAAATATGTTTACTTCTTACACAGAAAACCACTCCATCCATCCAAACCAGTCTCATCCATCAGAAAATACTTTTTTTTTTTTTTTTTCCTGTTCCTAATATATATTAGCCTGTATAGATTACCATCTCTCAAATTTTAAACTTTCCATAGATCCAGAACTATAGGAGTATTTGTAAAACTCTTTGAATACCATGAGGAACAAATCAGCAATCAAGAAATTAATTCAATAAGAATGAGGTACATTCCAAAATCAGTTAGCTCCTGTATCAGTGACCTGATTTATGCCAGCTATCACATGGATGCCAAAGTAAGGAGCTGGATTTGAAAGTGCTCTTTCATTTTTTTGTCTGCTTGAACTTTACAATGCTCCATGTTAATATAGCTTCCATGTTCATTCAGAATCTGAAGTTTTTCATGGATTAAGTCTCCAGTTGTTTCAGATGGGTATTTTCCAGTATGAAATGCAGGAAAGGGTCAGTTTTACTTAGAAAACTTTATCCTTGTGTAGTAATCTATTCCTGTGAAACCGTCCTGGATTATAAAATTACAAGAATAAGGGTATAAGTACTTGAGGCTGATGTTATAATCTAAATGAAGTTGTATGTAATATATTTCTTTTTGTAGATACAAACAGATGAGACAGTGGTTTGGCTATTTCTGAAACAAAATTAGGAAGAAGCATTTTTTGTTCGCAATCAAAAATGAGTGACCCATCACCTCTCACCAGACTTTATTACCTCATCCTAGTTAGACAAGACATTAAATTTTAAGGCTTTGGGGAGGAGAGAGAGAGAATGGTACATTTCCTGTGTGTCAAAGATACCTTCTGTTATCACTGCTAAAAATCTGCCTGCTAGTCTGTTTGCACATGCTCTGCAGAGAAAAACAATTTTAGCAGCTTAAGTTCCTTGATTCCACCTGTGTTGCATATGTTTCAATGTGAGGGTGGTCCAGAGCTTACATTTGAGCTGCTGCACTTGATAGGAAAGAACAGTATCTGTGCTCTTAGTGATCTTGATGCAGTGCAGCAGCATGCAGAAAGGAGTTTCCTAATTGCAATGGACAAAGTGTTAGGGCTAGTGTCAGGTGCTAGAATGCATGAAATAAATGTGAGAAGAACTGACTGAGAAGTTGGCATTTTAAAGAGGGCAAAAGAAAGGATTGGTTGAAAGTAATGAATGGGTACGAACAGAGGAGCTGGAGTAGGGAGAAAACAGTATTAGAAGAATAGAGAGTAGAGTGTAAAAACAAGAGGTATGCCAGGAAGAATGGATGAGAAAATTTATTAGCAGAGCCTTCATGCTCCTCTGAAGTCTAAGAGGGCATTTTAAGGTCATGTTCATACTTCTTTTCATAGCTGTGTGCAAGTTCATATGTAAGCATCTTGATGGTTTTATTCATATTGCCTGTGTCTGTCGGCTATGAATGTGTGTCCATCCATCTTATCTTATCTAGACAACCAGCTGAGTAACTCTGGAAGTGAAGTGAGTGTGCAGAGCCAGTGTATAACCAGAAAGATGACCACATGATTTAGATATAGACCTAGGTATGCTTAATCTGAATGAACTGTAGAGGTGTAGCGTTATTCCTTACCATTCTTATGCTGACATTAAACTGGCAAAATGCACTGGCAAACTCTCCTTGTCCTCAAAAGGAAGGGCAAACTAAAGTTATAGTTACTGGGAACTCAGATGATCTTTTAGCTCAAACAGAGCTCACTGTGCTGGAGGTGATATTTTCAAGTCTGTTTGTTTGCCTACAGAAATGATGATATGGTGGCATATAAGAGGGTGTTTTGTACTTAAAAAGATAAAGTACTCACAGAGTTGTATTTATAGTTATATTTAAAGACTTCTTGGGACTGAAAAGTGAAAGTTGACTTTTTTTCTCACTTTTACTCTAGCATGATAATTCAGTCCTGCATTTCTTGATAATACACCACGCTTATGCAAAACCAGTTTCCCCTCCAGTGCACAGTTTCTTTGGTCTGGGACTCCTTGTTTATTAAAGGACATTTCTCTTTATTGCTATTGCAGTGGGTGTTTGTAGGGAGACAATGGGAAGATTTTGAGGCTGAAGCAACAGAATTCTGCTGCAGAAGAGCTAGATCCTGCTTCTGCCAAAGAAAATCTGTTAGGGCAAGAGACAAAATGTTTGAAAAACATTTCTCAGAATGGCTATTAGTTGGATGTTCCTCACTTTAAGAACCTACTTTGACACTCTATGGTCTGATATATAGCAGTGCAATAGGTACTGAGATAATGAGTGTTGCCTATAAATCATATAACACTATATATTGCCTTATAGAAAATACTCTGAAAAAGTGCAACAAATCCTTTTTTCAAGCACTTATTAGTGCAGTGAGCTTTTGATTTAATCTCTGCCTCTGAGACTGAGAATATGATGAGACTTTTCTAAAATGAGTTTTCTGAGTAAACGAATAGGAAGATGAGCAAGTATTAGCCCAATTTATATATATTTCTTGGCAGATATTAATATTAAGTGGCTGGAAAGGACCTTAATGAAATTCTGGACTTTCTTTATATTTCTTACTGTAAATTGGCATCAGCTGTAAACTTTATGGGATCTCCTAAGGGTACTAGAAAATAGGGTCTTCCAGTTGGCATTGCTTCCATACACAACTGAGGAATGCTCTGTCTTGTCCTCATTTTACCATCTCCTTCTGTCTGCAGCTGAGAGCTATAAGGTCTTCTGCTGCGAGGTATGATTTATCTGAAGCTTAATATTCTGATGCTGTTTAAAGTATTTCAATTTCTTTACTATCTCAGTCATGGATTTCTGGGATGACCAGTGAAAGTAGCTTTGAGAATTAAAAGGTATCTTTCAGTGGTACTGTATGAGGTGCAGGTGTACTTCCATCTTTTATTAAATTCTTGAATTCATATTAGTTTTACCACATAGCTTTTTCTGTGTCTGTATAGAAGAGGTGTTGGCAACAACTATGGATCTCAATTCCTGGTGGAAATTCTGGGTGTTACTTTTTGGTTTGGTTTTTGTTTGTTGTTTGTTTGTTTTTTTTTTTTTTTTTCTTTTTAATGCAGAATCTACATATGTTATAAATATGGTATAAACATTACCTGACAAAACACTTTTGAAGGATGGATTGCCTGCATGTTGTTTGACTACATCTCTTTCAGGACTAGTTTTAAACAAATAAATGAATTGGATAAACCAAAGTTACCTTAAACCCTACAGTCAACAGCAGATGAGCCTACAAGAGGCATGGCAGCCTGCTCTTGGGTGGAAAGGCTGCTGCATGCTGGAAGCTGATTGATGAGAATAAGCAGATTGCTATTGTTGTTTGTTTTTTTTTTTTAAATATAAACTGGCATTTCTCATTGAAAAAATGTGAGCTTCAAATAACTTTTAAAAGAGCAGTTTTTGTACTCAGGAGTCAGAAGGATTTCTTGAACTTGAAGTATAAATACTGTAAATGAAGAAATAACTAAAGGCCCTTCAGATGTAGGAAAAGGGAGATAAGTTTTTTGTCCTGCCTGGAAGACAGAACTTGAATTCAGGAGTTTACTACTGAATGCTACCAAAACTGGGTAATTAGCTGTTGGTAACTAGGGTGGTTTTGGTGTTTTTGTCCTGCTCTACAGTAATTTCCATGAATATTTTGCACCCCTGTTAAGTGATAGTTGCAGATATGCAAATAGACAAAGGAAAACAATGTATTAACTAAAAAAATTGAGTGTAATTCACTGTGATGAGGAAAGTAATTCAGGTCATGTTTTAAGGGGAGATGCTTTGATACTCTCCAAACAATACCACATAATCTATTTCCATATAATTTGTGAAATGGTGTTACTGGATGGGAAAAAGGCCAACGTTAAGACAAATTTTTTTTGCCCCTAAATATTCTGATCTAGTTAAGTAACAAGCTCTCCCTTAATAAAGAGGACAAAGGCATAGGTGGAAGTTCAATGTAACTTGAAGGCGTATGACACTGTAACTTAAAATTTTGGATCCATGAGAACAAAGTCCAACCACCAAGAGTCGAGTGCAAGCATAAAGTTTTATTTGACAAATAACACAAAGCAAAGTGAAGATATGGCAAATATGTTGTGAGACAAAAGAGAGGGGAGAGGGGGTGGAGAGAGAAAAGAATGAGGGAAAGAAGGAAAAGAGTGAGAGAAGAAGAGGGATATCACCCCCCACAGATCCAGCAGTGCCTGGTGATCTTTCTTTCTCAGCATAGAGAGGTAGTTCCAGACTGGGCAAAAGTCCAGTGCAGTGTGGCATATCCATGTTCCTTATATACACCAGGTTTTCCACCACTCTCCAGACTGATTCAGGCCCCTGGAATCTCTCCTGTCTGGGGTCTCCTCATCCCACTGCAAAGGCCATGGTTTGAGCCACCCTCAGTCATTAGTCACAGTCATTTGTCTCACTGCTGGCCCCACCTGGCTGAGAACCTTCACTTGCCTTTTCTGCCAGTGTGACACCCCTCAGTATTCCATTTGCCAAATTGTCTTTTGAGGCAAAGAAAATTCAAAATTGCACTGATGGAATTTTACTGTAGACACACAGTAAATTCTACATCATATTAGGAGAATGCACTTATTGGAAGTAAGGCTTTACAGCTTTTTGGTAAGTAAAAATTATTTTAATGAAATTAGTCTGTAATTTTTAATGTAATTTCTGTGAATGGTGAAAATCTGAAGAAAAAAAGCTTGACTGTAACAAACATTTCTATTCAAGACACAGTTGTTTAGCTTCTGTGTTTTTCTTCGAATAACCAGAGCTGACTGACCTGTCCCATCCATAGCTTAAAGGCAGGACCTGAAATGCACTATGAAATATTGCTTTTTTACTGCTCATTCTCTCAACAGATTCTCAATGGATCAGTATTTTTCTCTTCATCTGAGTTTTCCTCAACCCATTTTCTCCTCTCAAAAAAACTGTCTATTGTCAGAAAACCTCCGAAGTAAATAGCACAATATTGGTTTGGGGTTTTTCTTTTCTGTAGAGGACATTTGCATGGTCAAGTTGCCATCTCCTTGGCTTGTTTTACCTTTGCCTTGCCTCACCTCACCTAACCTCACCTCTCCATTTTATTTCTTTCCTTTTTTCTGTATGGATAGTTTCTCCATGGCTAATATTAGGTATTACTTTTCAAGCTGTTACATATAAACAATTGCCTACTTTCTTCTCAGTGTAGAAAAAAGAAATGAGATTATTTACTGGTTTGTTCCTCAAGAAACCAATGCTATTTGATCAGGTTCCCATATCTTTATGTGTCATGCTAAGCCTGCCAAGCAGGTTAACTGCTAAAAGCAGGAAGAGGAATTGTATTGCTCATGAGTATCTCACATTTTCTCTTAATATATAAAAATTAAACATTTTCTGCAGTTCTCAGGTAGTTTTGAATATTTAGCTTTTTGATTTTCTTTGGTGTGATTCAGCTGTGCAGGCCAGTGTGTCAATTCAAATTTTTATTGCATCAGGTGTATGGCAACATGATCCTTCCTATCCCTATTACACCTTGAATTCTGTTAAGCTAACAAGAGCCCTGCTCTTGGACAGGATTGTTAATTTGCCTGTGGCTGTTGGAGGGAAATCACAAAATTGCTTTGTACCTGCAGTCTTCCAGCCCTTGTGTTGTAATAAGCAATTTAATGCTTTCAATTATTCTCTCTATAGTCTATTCCTATAACATTTTGTCAGACCTTTTGTTTAGTAAGGAAAAAGAGAACATTGAGGCTATTCTTACGTCAGATATGCAAGACACAGTACCATCTTTTTAAATAATTCATGCAGAGTTGTCACAGCTGACCGGGAGAAGTCATGAATGGAAAAAGTATTGGTTGTTGTCCTAAACATAATACAGGTAATACTTCATAATGGAAAGAATAAAACATGTACAATATAGAAAAGATGGTGTTGCCATTATTGTGTCAGATTGTTTGCCAGATGTGTCTTCAAGAAAAGGGATATTTGTGCACGCTGAATTCTCCTACAGTCTCAGCTGGCTTTCTGACCAGAAGGACAATTCTATATCTTAGTATTTTAGAGATTAATATTTTATGGTTACTTTCATTTATAATTCATGGTGGCTGTCCTGACAGTTGCTTTACAGACCATGGAATCCTGTGTTTGTTTGTAACATCTGTGTATTGATTGGCTAGGTCCTTGTTATTAATCAGCTCCAAGGTGAAAATGCTTGTGCTTTTTGCAGTGCTTGTTATCCTGGGAATACAATCCCTGCCTGGGGTTTCTTGGTCTGAAGAAAATAAAATGACTCCATTATGAGTAATGAATAACTTGGTGCCTTAGAGGGACCATCAAGTATGTAATAGTAGCAACCAAAGCTAAATTAGTTAAAAGGAAGAAGAAATCTCTCAATAATTAGTAGCAGTAAAAATTTTGTGGGAGGACTTGTTTGTATACCAGACGATGGGTAGGATTGCATAAAATTTTGAAGACATGGTTGAAGACACTATTTATTTATGCAGAGCAATAAAAACTGAAATTTTCTCCTATGTCACTGAACTGATTCAGCTGTGCTTCTGTGAATCTATGGAATCTAATCTTTTTTATGTATCATTCTTTAGTCTTCCTACACCTAAACACTTGTTTTTCTAATTCTTTGGACTGACTAACCAGATTTTTAAATTTAGATCACAAAACGTTAAGGGTAAGAAGGGACCTTGAAAATCATCAAGTCCACCCCCTCTGCCAGAGCAGGTCATTCATGTGAATGGAGAGATTAGCATCTTCTTTTGCTGGACTAGTGAAGGAGCACATCATACAGAGTGCAGTATTTATATCATACACAGCTTTTCCTTCTTGTGTTACAGGAGAATAAATATCATGCTGGACACAGTAATTGTACAAAAGAAGAAAAGATCTGTACACACACACACAAAATACAAACGTGGGGAGAAACTGGAGGGAGAATTAATCTCTTTCTGAGCTTTAATTCACTCATTATGTCATTGGTAGAAGTGGAAATAAAGCCCAAGAACTTGTGCTGGCTTAGCACAGCTAAACATAAATCTGGTTATCTTTAAGATAAGAGGACCATATAATCAGAGTACCACATGGAAAGAGTGAATGGAAGAGCTACTGAAATCCATTACTGATGTCATATTACAAAGGATAGGTTCTGCTCTGTGTTCCTCTAGTTTTGTGCCCCATCACTATAATTCCTCTTTACTCCAGTTCTTTCTTAATTTTGACTCTCATTTTCCTTGAAAAGCTTTCTTCCTGCCTTTTCTTTCCCTGTAGCTTATCCTTTCCTAACTTAGGTCACTCCACATCTTCATAACTGATTTCTCCCTTCCAGCAGAACTATTACACACTTGGCTGCTCTTCCATAAGTCATTCTGTGGAAGATTTTGTGCCCTTCTGCCCTTGTTTTGTCATGACTACCCATTCTTTAGGACATGAGTCATTTATATCAGTGTGTATAGCAGAACTGTAGTGGATTTTACCCTTTATGTAACTGCTTTCTAATAAAAATGATTAATATTAAATGCCTACCATTAGCCTAATATACAGTCTGTACTGAAATTAAAAAATAGGGGACACTTGTATAAATGTCAGCTACTAACAACTGTAACATTTCAAGATTTCAAATGTCAATGTATGCTATGTAATGGTGTTTGCCTGTGTGTGAAGTACATTATAATCATTGATGGATGAATCTTGAATTTTTCCAAAGTTCACACAAGTTAATCAATTTAAAGTTTAGATGCTTTTACAAACTACTGATTTTTTCCAATGTGTGGAAATCAAGGTGGGTAAGAATTAACTGAAAAAAAGGCAACACATTCAAAATGACTCCAAGGAATTTGCACAGTAATGCATTGCTTAAGGTGTATGATTGAAGATTCTCATCAGTTTAGACATCTTTATGTGGTCATGGAAAAAATATTATCAGCAGAGGCATTTCATTCATTATACATGCAATTAGAGAAGTGGGATACAAAAGGGATCAAGGGGAGATGATTTTGACTAATCAGTGAGCTAGTTGAAAAAGACAGTGATGAAATTCAGCTTTCTCATATTTATATGTTCAGTTTCTTTCTTCTTAAATGGAAATCTTTAAATGGTGATTGCAAGAGCAGGGAGTAGTCCTTTCACAGGCAAAGTTTTTGAGTTTTAATCCTGAGCTTTTCAAGTGATATGAAAAACATTTTAAAAATAATGGTTAAAGCAGACTGAATAACTAATAACTCCTTTAGATTTGAACAGAAAGAATTGGACATTTTCTCTGTAGTCAGAAATAGTCAGACTTGAATTACCAGAGGTGCACACCTGAGTGGTATTCCAGTCTAGAATACAGGTTGGGTCAGAATCAGTATTTTGTTTGTTATCATTTGCCACTCTGTCCATTTTGTTGGACATTTGCTTCAAATAATGCATGCATACATTTTTATGGACGTCCTTATCATGAATGCAATTTGTGCTTTCAGTCCTAAATCAAGTAAAAATGTGTAAATCAGAAATACAGGCTTAAGTTGAATGAGAAAAAAGGGATAGCAAAGTTTAAATATTTGTTCTTAAATATGTAGTGGATGTTGTTTTGCTTTTTAATTCACCACCAAAACCAAACCAAAACAAACAAACAAAAAAAACCCCTAAAAATGCTTATGTAGGTACTGATAAGAAAAAAAGTAGGAAAAAGTCATATGGTATGCATGCTTAGATTCATGGAATAATTTAGGCTGGATTGGAGTTTTGAAAATCTAGTCATCTGGCCATCTTGAATTGCATTCATCTAGTCAAACCCTCCACGCAGGTTATTAGATCAAATTGCTCTGGGTCTCAGCCAATGCAGTTTTGAGCACCTGCAAGGATGGGGATTCCAGAGCCTCTCTGGGCAGCCTGTTCCAGCACGTTTGACCACTTCCATAGTTTAAGAAAATATAACTTCTGACTGAAAATTCCTGTGTTCTATCTTGTGCTGATTGCCTCGTATTCTGCCTCTGTGTGCTCCTGAGAAAAGTATAGGTCCATCTTAATATACCCTCATGCTAAGCTCCCCTTAGCCTTCACTTCAGGCAAAACAAATCCAGTTATCTGTGTCCTGTTGATCTTTATGGTCCTCTGCTATACTTTCTCCAGTATGTCAAAGTCTTGTACTAAGGATCCCCAAAGTGGTACAATACTTGCATGGACTTAGTTCATCTCAGATGCACAACTTTACATTTGTCTATACTGAGTTTCTGTCAGTTCATTTCTCCAGATTGTCAAGGTATTTCTGAATAGCAACCCAGTCCTTCAGCATGATGGTGACCCCCCTCAGTGTGATGCACATTTTCTCAGAGAGACACACATACCATCACTGAAGTCACTGAAGAATCTGTGAAAGAATATTGGACTGAGCTATTGATCCCTGAGGAATGACACTGTTAAGCGGCTGCCAGTTGAACTTTGTATCACTGATGACAGCCATTTGAGCCCAGTGGTTCAGACAATTTTGCCTCCACTTTATTGTCTGAGTATCTGTCTCAGCAACTTGGCTATAAGCATAATAAGGGTAACCCATTCGCATCACACTTGTGTCTCACAGCATCCCCTAGATTTCTGTTTTTCCCTTTTAGGTTATTCACATTGCTATTTAACAGGATTCAACTATTCCTTTAAAAAATTTACTCTTCTTGGGTCAAATATGAGAGGAATTCTGTGACACAGTTTTGGCCTAGCAATATGTAGTTAATTGCACAATAAAACAGAGCAAAACATGAAGAACAGCTATGAGGCCTCATGGTTGGCTTGGCTTTTTTGGACTCTACATAGAGGGGAAAAAATGAATGGGTACTCATTTGTTATTTGATATTTATGACAGTGGGTGATTGCTGTTTTGGAAGGCTACATGTTTTGATTGATATCCTTTAAAAGTTAATTTAAGGTTTGAGAAAAGGAATGGGAAAGGCTTTTGAACTCTCTTACTGAAGATTATTTAGAATTTCCTTTTCAATGGCTTCCCAATGTAGTAACTGATCTTGCTTGATAAACTGACTGCAGCAAAAGTGAAAAGTTAGCTGTGTAATACCTTTATTAGTTGAACTAATCTGTAGACAAAAGAATACTTACCTATCGGAGAAATACTGGTGTAGCTACCAGTAATTGCAATATTCTCTTAACCCCAATTGACTTAATTTAGCAATCTGACTGGACAACAAGAAAGCTTCTTCCCAGCCTTTCTGATTTGGCTTCATTTGGCTGGCTCAAAATGCTGACTATCTAATCCACATGTAGAGAATGCTCTATTTTTAAGTCGCTCTCTCTTTGTATCCAAGGCAACTGTTTGAAGCCAAGGAAATCCTAATATCTGCAGAATTTATTCCACATATGTACAAGTCCAGCTGCAGCAAGATAGCTCTTAGGGTCTGCCAGTTTATCACTAGAAACATATAGCAATGCAGGTATCATCAGTTTGTCTCCATGGGATTAAAATTGGCAACAGCTTCTGGGGATTTAATAGCACTGCTGATGTTTAAACATAGAGAGCTGCTCTTTTCTTTTGCTCTCATTTTTCACTTCCTTAAAAATAAGTTGTATTTTATTTCCTGGAGTTAAGCTTTTACTAATAGATTGGTCATATTAATCACAGAACTATTTTGGCTTTTATAAAGTGCTAGTTGAGCAAAGTGCAAATGTATGTGCATATATATGAATGTATTTGGTCTAATTAGGTGCTTCATTCCTTATGTTAACCATGGCTTTTTGATAACCAAAAGAATGTCAGCAAAGCATTCTAAAGATATATTTGTAAAGTAGAAAACTAAGGCAAGATGCAGTCCTCAATCTCCTTGACAAACTTCTTAAAAGCATTGTGAAGTACCTGCTTTACCAATAGTAAATGATTCACAGGCAAGGCAGTGTGGTTAGATAGTTCTCAATTTTTTTTCCACTTTCCCTAAAAAAAAAAATGTTCAGCTGTGTGCATATGCTTATTAAGGTTCACAGCAATCCAGGTGCTTTCCAGTTCCAGTTGCACACTTTATCCATGTTGTCAATTCAGTCTGGAAGGAGATCTCGGCCTGTTTCATCCTCAACTTTGGTCTTCAAGGGAAGAATGCAGGAGATATGGACAGGAAGGGATTTAAGGAAGACTTCAGCTTCTCCCCATTTTGGGGATGGAGGGGTGTTTCCAGGTCGAAGGGGACTTCAGATTGGCAATATGCTTGTGTTGTGCTGAGAAGCTGAAAAAAGGAATCATCAGACTGTTCCTTACCTATAGCAAGCAGCTCATTACTCATTATTATAAGTGTTCTTAGTCGTAAAGGCTTGATTTAGGTTAGAGCTGTGACTGTATGTTGTAATTAATAAATCATGAGATAGATGATGAGAGCTCTCATGAAAGATTTTTTTCCAGAAATCATAATATGATTTTTCTCATGAATTCAACAGAATAGTGTAAAGAAATTATATGGTAGGACAAAAATAAAATATAACCAGGTCTCTCTTTCCCCTTTGCATTGCTAAACTGCATTGGTTATAACTTCCAAAGAGGTTATGGAGACCTCTTTGGATGCGACTGAGTTGTACTAATGATGAGACTGGGAAATGAATTTTGTAAACAATTCAAGGAAATAGAAGAGCAAGAGAGGTGTTTACTCAACCTGTTCTGAATTGTTACTCACCTAGCTATTTGTTGGAGCTGATTCTTGACTTTCTCTTCCAGGTAACTGTTTATTTGCACTTGTGGAAAAAGAAATCATTATGATTTGGAAGTGATTCTTGCATCCATCTGGCTGTTACTTTTTTTCACAATTAATGATAGTGTAGTCAAGAAAGAAGGAAAGTCCCATTAAGTACATTTATCTTGTTTTGAATTCATAAGAAAAACAGCAGTGTATGAAATTAGTATTCTTCTAGTACTTCCTTTAGTTTCTTGGAGCAGTTTGTCCATAAGTTGTAATGATTTAATTTTAGGTCATTTTTTTTTTAAAAAGTAATCAGAAATAATTACCCAACAGAAGCTCAAAATTGCGTGTTACTTGTTAGAAACTGTTCTTGGTTCTTGTTCTTTCTGCTTCTGTATAAAGCTGAGTTTTCAGCTGAATACAGAATATTTTTTTTTAATGATACCTCAGTCTCAGAAAGGTTATGGCAAGAGGAACCAAATTAAGAAACTCCTTGGGGTTTAACTTCCAGATATTAATAATTTTCTAAAGATCTTAGAAGAAAGATTCTTCTAAACTCAGCTGTGACATTCAAGCTGATGCCATACCTGAATACCATTTTTTTTTAATAGGCAACTTTGAATAGAGTGCTACTCAAATAAAAATTATAATTTTTATAAAAAGTTGAATTTGGACAACTTGTCTCTTATTTCTTTGTTCTGAACCTGAACATCCTGAGTTAAGTAAATTTTGATAACTCGTGGAGATCTGGCTGTCATTACCACACAATGATGGAAGGATTTTTTAAAAAGACAGTAGATTAACTTAAGGATAGGACATAACAAAGAGGGTATCAAGTGTACAAGAGTAGCATGAAAGGTTGACAAAGCCTTCCAGATTGTCAAAAATTCTTGAAACTAGCTAAAAAAAAGGCTTTAAAATTTACTGGAAGCTTACTGGTATTCTTTAAAAGATGTGATCATCTAATTTATGCAGATTTTTATCAGCTATATTTCACTTTTATAGTTTCAATTTACTGAGTCTGTTCTTGCTTAATATTGCTTTGTTTTTCTTAAAGCAACTTATCTTAAAGTTACCCTATCCATCTTTGTGTGGAAATCCTGTCTGGCTTGAGAAAAACATGCAAGTCTAATATATATTGCTATGACCCACACAAGAGTAATCTCATTAGATTATCATGGTAGAAAAAAGTTGTTTAGACAAAAGACTACAAGATACTAATAGCTAATTTTTAAACGTTTTTTTAAATGTCTTTCTAAGACTTGGATCTCATCTAAACAGGTCCTAAAGTTTTCAGGTTAGCTTGCAAGTATAGTGATAAGGTTTTAGGAATGTAATTAGACATAATTTATTGTACTTTATATTGTCTCATGTTCATCAGAATTCCATAAATATGAGAACTCTTAAAAAACCATGAAACTGTCATAAAATAGCTAACATAATGCTGTAGTATTTTTACTTTGACTGATGATTTGTAAAACAAAGTATTAATTTCTGAAAGCTTTTCACTGTAATCTTGACCTGAATGAAGAGAATGTGTGAAAATATTCAGTTTAATTAAAAATCTATCAACATCAAATTGTGATGCAGAGTTGAGGAGGTAATGTTGGGAAGAGACTTTGACAGTTTGATTGTATTTCAGGCTCATTCCACAATTTTGATCAATTCATTGCTCTTCTCTACTTTTCCTTACCTTTCCTTATAGGTGTATAGAGATAACAGAATGCAGTTGTAACAAGCTTGTCTCCTGTATACTTACCCAAATGTCCAATCTAGCTCATCTGTAAAAAGTCATGGGATCCTAAAGCACTAGTGCCTCATACTGTGTAGGCCCAAGGACATTGTAATCTATGTAACAGTTGCTTCTTTCAATATTGCTGTCAGAAAGACTTGCAGAAAATATTGCAGCAATGCTTTTCTGTCAAAAAGTAGAATATATTTAAATACACTGCATACCAATAGATTAGGATATTGTGGACTTAAACAGATTGTAGCATTGGCTGCAAAACATACATTCTCCCTAAATTTATCTGATGAACTGTACGGATTTTCACTAACAAATAGGGTCCTAATGGAATCCTATATATCCTTATATGAAATGAACAGGGCATCTTCATCTTCTTTGGAATATTACAATGCTAAGTTACTTTTGCTCGTAGGAAAAAATTTACTTAAACTGAGAAGCCAAAATGAGAGACGTTAGCTAATGAAGAAATTTATTTTGGGTGCTTTTTTTGAAGAAAGTTCTCTTAAAATTTTGGATTCTAAAACTGTGGGACATCCTTGTACCTGATGAAAGCTTTTTGTTTTCCACAAAGCTTCCCCATCCTCCTCACCCCAACACACAGACAAGAGAGAGGATGATGATATCAAATGAAACTGGAATGCTGATGCAATTTATAGGGTAGGATGAAACCAGAGTGATAGTTATAGGCACCACTCAACTATTTGCAGCTGTCAACAGTAGAGAATGTGAGAGAGATTTTTAGACTAGGATATATGTGGAAAAACATGACTATGGTGACAAAGTTGAAGAAGAGAATAGAGGAAGAGATGGATTTATTGGAAACAGAGGAGAAGATGTCAAAACAATCTGAGGCAAGAAATAAAGGCAACAGAAAATATATGGGGAATTTTTCTTTCTGTGACAACAGGTAGAACTATCACAGTCTTGGAACAAGTTACTTAGAAAAGTGTTTGTTAAAATGGAGACTTGAACATATGTGGAACTTTCCAGTCCTGTAGTGTGCAATGGGCTGCATTATTCCAAGATGTTTGTTCCACTAGTTATTCCAGATCTTTCATGACAAAACCTCCCAAAATTTCAGTGGGAGGAACACTGTCATCAGTGTCTTCGGAACAGTACCCAACATCTCCAGAGCTTGTGAAAATGGATGTTTTATAGAAGTGAGAGATGATAATTGCCTAGAATGCAAGTGCTAATTGGTATGTTCTTTAAGAAAAGATAAAACCTTGTAATAGATACGAGGTAGCTCCATAATGAATAAGGCTGGTCACTACACACTGAGATATTGGAGCATATCCAGAGAAGGGCAGCAAAGCTGGTGAAGGGTCTAGAACAAAAGTCTTATGAGGACTGGCTGAGGGAACTGGAATTGCTCAGTGTGGAGAAAAGGAGGCTGAAGGGAGACCCTATGCACTTTACAGCTACCTGAATGGAGGGTGTAGCATGGTGGGGGGCTGTCTGTTCTGCCAAGTAACAAGTGATAGAACAAGAAGAAATGGCCTCAAGTTTTGCCAAGGTAGGTTTAGATTGGATATTAGTAAAAATTTATTCACTGAAAGGGTTGACAAGTGCTGTAGCAGGCTGCCTTGGGAAGCGGTGGATTCCTCATCCCTGGGGGTATTAAGAAGACTTGTAGCTGTGTCACTTAGGGATGTGGTGTAGTAGTGGACTCGATAGTGTTAGATTAGTGGTTGGATTTGATGATGTTAAAAGTCTTTTTCTGCTTAAGTGATTTTATGATCCTATAGATTTGTATTGGGGATGAGACAGATTTGGTGTTTTACTTTGCTATAGATTTGATTTTTGAGGTTTTGAGTTTTGTCTCCTGTTTCTTTTCAAAGGGGCTCCCTATATAGGATACATAGGGTATCCCCATATACCCAGGACTCGGTTTTATTACTATAGAGATTTTCAGAATAATGCTGTGAGAAACTTTTCTAGGAGTGATATCAATGTTTGGCATTGACATTTCCCATAAATATAATGGAAAACATTTTGAAAACTTTAAAATAGATTTAAGTAAATTATTTAGTATAAAATAATACAGGCAATTGTTTGAAGAAATTATTTGAGTGTAAAATTATTGTTTAATATTATTTTTACTTTATGTAAAGAGAAGATGGTACAGTCGTATAATATTTCTTCCTTGAAACAGTTGCCAGTTTAGATAAATTAGGTAAAATTTCTGATTGTATAAATAATTTTATAATTAATGTTCTTCAAAATAATAATTATTTTTGGGTTTAAAGATCTATTTTCTTTTTTAGACTGTTATTTTCATTATGTCTTTCGTGAACCATTTTTTGCACCACCTTGTTACCAATGTAGCACATCATATCTAATATGACTCTTTACCCTTGCTTTCTCGACTGCATAATTAAATTGTTAGCTTGATATAATTTAACATTTTTACTTTAAAAATCTGGTCACTTTTGAGCTTGATATTTTTTCAGCTTATGTATGAAGGTCAGCATAAATTTCTGTTATTCCTGGACATGACAGCAGTCTGACTTTACCAACTAATTACTGAGCAAAAACCATGTAATATTTGTGGTTTTTTAAGTGCTGAAAAAATATTTTAAAAGCCTAACAAAACCCTGCTAGAGTAATGGGTGGCACATTAGTTCAACTTAACTTTCACTGCAAACCTACTTTGTTTTTCCTTCCATTTGATTTTTTAAAAAAATTTGAGAAATTTAAGGGAGTTATTTAATGAAGTCAGGCTGATTGCACAGCTCAAGAAATTTAATGTTAAAGAGGCTTGTACTTCAAAGTTCTAAAACTGACTTTCATCACAAGCATAAGGAGGAGTGAGATGGAGGTGAAAGGTGTAATGAAAGAGAGGTCTAAAGAACTAGGTAAAATGGAATTAGGAGTCAACAAAGAACCTGTTAAGAGTGGAAAGTGGATTAATCACTGAAAAGCCACCACATTTATCAAAAGAGTCTGAGAATAAAGTAATTCAAAAGAAAACACTTTCCAAAGAGCTTCAACACTCCTAGCACTTAAGCTGCTGAGTACAAACAGAACATGGACAATTGGGGCTGTTATTCACAGGCAATGTGGTATGATCCCAAAACTAATGAAAATCTGCTCTGGTTTGTGCAAAGAAAGAATAGCTGAGAGGAATGAAGGACTACTGATAGTAAGAATGAAGTACAAAAATGCAGTTGGATCAAGGGACTAGCTATTCTCTATATGGTGCATAAAATTGCACATTTACTATCAGCAGGTAGGGCTAATAATACTGTACAGGGTGGAAGAAAACTTCAGCTGAAGCTGTTTAAGAAAGATGAAATCAGGATGGGAAAGGTGCAGAGAAGAGCTACTAAATAATGAGGATGGAGATTATACTTTCTAGGGAAAAAAAACCAACAAAAACAACACAAAAACTGTTTCCAGACAATCCATTTGGGTTGCAATTGAGCTGGATTCAGATCTGTTTGTCTGATGCTTATATGTTATCCAACCTTTTCCTGTCAAAAACCCTCCAGCAGAAGAATGCTTTACTGTAACATTGACAGAACTGGGAGAGGAATTGAGCTGATGTATGGTTCTACCACCTCATTTGAAGAGGCAGGGAAGATGATCTGGAGGTTTATGTTCTGATGGTTAATGGTAGCACAACTTCGCCAGAACCATACAGTCAAACAATGACTGTTACCTGAGATAATGTTTGATTGCTGATTATGTATATTTTTATGAGATTTAGCAGGGATGAAGTTCAAAAGAAATGTTCACATTAAGGTATAGAGTGATTCATTGTGGGCTAAAAATAATCTTTCTAACCATCAGAATAGTGAAGCTAAAATGATCTTCTCTAGGGAGAGGTAAGTGGGTTTCAAGAGGGAGCTTGTTAAGGGATTATATGTTGTTGTCAGAAGCCACAGCATAGGACTAAATTTTATTACCTGGTTCCATCATGCTAGGTGGCAAAACCAATCACAGAATGACCAAATTACTTAAAATAATGTATTCAATCAATTTTCGCTTACCCAATGCTTGCTGGTAGAGCTCTATGATTTATTTCTAGGTTTACAATGTAATAATGTTCAGTATGTTGCAAAACGGATCTTTATACATCAGATTGTTTCCAGTTGAAAAATATGGCACTTTTTTTTAACCCCTCTGCCTATCTGGTGTATTAAATTAGGTCTTTTTTAGCCACTCAGCCTATCTGGTTTATTAAATTAGGTCTACAGTCAACCGCTCATAAGAGAACCTGAATAGAATCTTTAATCTGTTTCTAGGAAAACCTACATTTTATTAGAAACTTCACAGGTCATTGAGAATGTTCCTATGCCTTCAGTCAGGGTTTAGAATTTTCTTTTTTTACAATTTTCTTTAGTACTTCTTTTGGGACTTTGCAATATATATGTATAAAATTTACAATAATAGATATTGAATTAAGTATTCAGTTTCATGTTGAATTGTAAGGATTTTTAATGTAATAAATTTCAATGTAGTATAAAAATGCCAGTTTGTTTCCCCCACATCTGCGGCTAGTAGTGCTCCTTTGACACAAATAAATAAGACTTAAAACAATGTGTATAACACCTATCCACTAAGCATGAGCAATGGGGTTTGACTGACAGCTTCCTTAAAAGCAGAACTTTGAATTTTCTGTTGTCATTTTTGATTAAAATTGTGGAGCACCTAATTGTTGCATCTTGTCAAGGCTATTGAAGTTTGTTGTTGCTTTTCACTGTTTTTTGTTTGGAGCTAGATACTGATGAGCCAGAGCTATCTTGAGATTTTCCTGCAAATGTGTCACACTACATGTTTCTTGTATCCTGTACCTTGGTAGCAGGACAAAAAGTTTAAATGAAGTCTTCTTTCCACATTTTGTCTGAACAAACTTAAATACAGAGTTATGCTCTCATGAGACATAAAATCTATTGAACAGGACAGTCACTGTCCAGCTCGTTATGGGAGGCTCCATTGCAGAGTCCTTGGAGCAGCATCTTTATCTGAATCAGATGAGACTCCCAGAGCCACTGTGCTGATTTGTTCTAATACTGCATCTGTCTGTGGCCCTTGGTTACCACCCAGCACATGCATAATTCATTGCTGTGGTCATCCTAGCTACATACAAAACACAGTTTTGAGTGTATATTTGCAAATGTCTTACCTTTATATGATGCAATCTATCTTGCAGCACGAAGTCCTTAGAGGAGTCTTTTGGAGGGATAGGTCAGATTCTCTACCCAGGATTTTAATCAAGATATTTAAGTATCCAGGTTACTCAGACTAGGCACAGCAGAAACTGTCTGTGGAAAAACTCTGAAACTGCAGGAAGGTCCCACCCAGAGAGCTGCCATAACAATCTGTCAAATCATCTCTGTAAGCATCAGCTATTAAATCCCTGGGTCAAATGCATGAGAGGTAGCTAAAGTGGCCTAAGGTAGCAGACAAACTTGAAATTAGGTGATTACCTGAAAGTTCACTGGTGATGGAGCCAGATTAGGATGTCAACCTGCAGGTCAGGGTCAGGATCAGTGAATCCATGGCCAGGCAGAAGCACCACTGTGTTTCAGCTGGAGGCTGGCTCTCCTACAAGGCTGCTGAAGCAGGGCTGATGGCTCTAGCATGGGCTGAAAACAGGCTTCTGGACCTGTGGGAAGAGAGCACGGGTGGTTGTCTCAGGTGCAGAGTTTAGGGCCACTTAGGTCTATTGTTGAACTCATGACCCTGACATAGATATAAAACAGACCCTTCAGACTAGGCATCTATCATAGGCCTGCCTGGGCTTGAGGAATGCTGGAGCAACACTGACAACTGATGTATGGTAATCCATACCAGAGTTTTGGTCTACAGTTAATGATGGCATTACCTGTGATTTATTGTCTCACTTTATATGGTGCTGTCTTTGTCATGGATTTATTCTTAGCCTCCTTGCAATGGAAACAATAATTCAGTGTGTGAATGTTTCATTCAGGACCCCTGATTGAAGAAGCCTGAATTAGTGGCTTGGGGTTTTTTTTGTTTTTGTTTTTTTATTTTGTTACATGCTACTCAGTTGTGCTTTAACTCTGACAATTTTTTGTCAGAGTTGCTAATCGTTGCTCTGATTACACAACTGTCTTCATGCTGCACTGTGGATTTCATAATGTCCTATTAGAGTTCTGGTTAGCCAGCAGATCTATCTTGCCACCATCTGTAGGAAAACACTTCCAGAAAAGTGCACTCCCAGTGGAAGTTATTCAGATTTTAATGAGCCGGGTGTTTTATGATCTTTGCTAATAAGAATGAAACTGGAAGAGAGCACTCTGTTGCCCGAGTATGTTCTTTTCCATATTGCCAAAAATTGCAGGCTATGCATAAAATGTTGTTATTCCAGGCATATTCTGTCAGAATATGAATATGTATTATTCAGTTAAGTGTTACAGTGTGACCATATAAATAGTAATAATACTGTGTGCTGAGATGGGAAATCCCATCGTGTATAATAATACCACCAACAGAATAGAATACTAATGTGCCGCCTTAAACATTCAGTGAAAAGTAGGTAGTGACCTCCCTGCTCAGCAGTGCTCTTCAGGAAACATAACTCAACTATTTCAGATTCTTTACTCCCCAGCCCCTGAATTCCCAAAGGAACAGTACATATTAAGAGCTAACTGCCTACAGCTTGTGGGCTCACAAAATATCACTTGAGGTTTTTCTCTTTGTGACAAAAGCTATTTGAAAGCATTCTTTCACTTATAAATAGAAATAGCCTGAATAGTTAATGCTTGTTTTAAAATGTATTCCTGAATTGACAACCTAAACTAAACACTAATATAAAATTTACTCTGGCTGTTGAAAACTTTAGCCAGCTAATAAATTAGAAAAATAATGTTTGAGGTAGGAATAGATTTCCTTCCCTTCCCCATCCCCGAGGAAAGCATATTAAAACAATATATTCTAATATATATGTTAGGGTCATATTCCTAGATTATTTCCAAACAGAGTTTGATTGATCTTGCTGTTGGAGCTGAGCCATGAGTCTGTCTTGCTGCTTTGCCACACTGCCTTGGAAAACAAGTCTGGAATATGGGAGAACAAATGTCTTACTAGGCTCTGCAGTTAGCCTACTAAGATGCTTTGCTATCTTAAATCTTTACTCTCATTACCATCCTTTACTCTTATTATATAAACCATAGTATATTATTTATCCTGGAAAGAAGTCAGAGCACCTGCTATCAGTATTTTTCAATAATTTCTAGTTATCCTTTTTATACAAATAAAAAGTTGCCTGTTATTATCTGGAAGAATTTTTATATTTGTTCTGAACAAAAAAAATCATCTTAAAATACCCAACAGAATCTTGTACATTATATGTTTAGGCTAGGACAGTTACCTGTTTTAGTTCATTATGTTGTCTAGAAGCCACCATTTGTTATCTAGTAAGTAAAAAGTCCATTTGACACAACAGACATCAGATGGATATAATTATGGTGTGGCTATTCCAATCAGACCAAGTTAAGGCAGAGATCATTATAATCTGTCAATAGTGGAGGAACAGGAGAAACAGTATTTGGAGGTAATGAGGTATATATGCTTCTTAGAGAAAATTTTTGAAAGTTTATATCCATAAGTACTCTAGTGTTAACAAAGTGCTTCTTCCTTTTTTCCCTTCCATCCATTAGCTGATAAAGAGAACCAAATTAAATCTAAAATTATATAAAAAACCTAGCATTTGGCTATAATACATGGATAAATGTCTGTAGTAACGCAATATACAAAGAACTGGGTATTTAGCTGAAGGACTGTTCTGGTAAGATTTGTTGACTGAATGCATTTGTTAGAGCTTGCTTAGATTTGGATTAAAATTTCAGTGTAATAATTTCTTAGTGATAGATTCTATTTCAATAACCTATATGTTTTTTTGCGGTACACTAAGCTATATTGTGCTTTGTGTAAATGTTCAATTATTTTGTTCTATAGCATGTTCTATAGGAGGAGCTGCACACTGACCAGCAAGACAAGGCCTTCATTCTGAGGGCACCAATGGTGTAGATTAGAAAAGATAATAAACAGATGCATTTACTTATTGCTATGCTTGCACATGGCAGTGAGAATTCTAGGAGTCTAACTATTTGGAGAACCATCTGGGACTGTTAGGGTTTACTTCCATCAGTGGAACTAACCTAAAGCCAGAATTTATTTCTGGTGTTACAGTAGAATTTAAGCTGCAGAAATACCTCATATTTAGTTTTCTTTTTTAGTGTTTGTTTGTTTGTTCGTTGGCTGTTGGGGATTTTTTTTGTTTGTTTGTTTGTTTCCTTTTTTTGATTGCAGGTACATATTATGTTGTTTCACTGTTAGGTGAAAATAAGCTTGTATTGCCACTCACAATTTTCTTCCAAGAAACCAGACCTAAGGAAATATCACAAGCTGGAGAAACTAATGTTAGAATAAGTTGATAGACACTGTCAAACATTTGTTAGAATCACATCTGACTTAACATGCCTCCTCATGATGGCTCTGGGAACTTCATTTCTTTCAGATGATTTATTAGGTCTTTGCTGTGGTTTGGATAAAAATTATGGCCAAAATTGGACCAGTAGTTTTCCCCACATTTATTTTTCCTATTGGAGAGAGTGATATAGACCTTTGGAGAGGATGTTTTATTTCTTCTTCTCTTGTTTGGATCCTCTTCAGTAGACCACAGTGCTCTGCAGGTTAAAGTGTTGTAGTCAGGAACTTGGTTCTTCTGATTATTAATCAATCTATGATTCTGTGATTACAAGTCTTATCCAGGTAATGTAAGTAAAATTCCAGTTGTTCAGAAGTCTGTTGCTGTCTGTGCTTCTGAACTAATATTGATCAAGTTATCCCTTTCCAGGGCAGAAACCAGCTTCAGCTCTTTCACTGAAAAAGTTCAGTCTGTGGAAATGTATGTCTGAAAAATCACTCAATTTTACTATTATGATCATGCATAATTCTAAAAAATAAGGGGTTCATATAGGTGGTTGTAGACTCGAATCATTTGATGACAATGTTCATGTAAACCATCTGTTAACACTTGGGGAGAAAAAAAATGTGCAATATATTCCACAATGGTTCATGGATTACATGGGAGTTAATCTGTGTGACATATTTAATAGCATCAGTCAGGACATATCTGTTCACTTTATTGAGCAACTGAAGGTAGAGGCATATTCACCATTTGCTTTAAATTGGAACTCTGTACTTAATGGAAGTCTTTTAAGAAAAGGAGCTCCTGTTCATGTCAGAATAAAGTAGAGGCATGAAGAGGGAAGGATTACTGGAACTGTTCTTTTCTGCATAAGGCTGAAGCTGAAAATAATAGAATTTCACAGAAATAGAAGACAGAAGAGAGTGTTCTAGATGTAAGAGTCAGGAAATGATAAACGAACTGCTGATCATGGCATTAGGACAGGAGAGAGGAAGAGGTCATGCAAAAGAAAGATCCAGCTTATCAGGATGACTAGGTAGGGAGGAAGGAAATTGACTGAACAAGAAATAGCCCAACTTATAGAAATAACAGCTAGATGCTGCTCTGGAGAGAAGACGAAAAGAATATGAACAACAAACATCTTGGAGGACCTCTGAAGCCCCCGTGCTCAAGAATTTTTTTTTAAATTATGTGTGTTGTTTTTACTTTGCCCTTTAGCTACAGCAATATAGCTGAGGAGCAATTTGTAAGGAAAAGTCCAATTAGATTTTTTCTTACTTAACTTTTGACATCTACCTCATAATTAGTAGCAATATTAGGCAGTAGAGAAATATGTATTTCAGGGAAGAGGCACAATTTGATCAAATATAGACATCCAATTTGGGGTAAGACCATTTGTACCCTACAAGCATGTATTTTTTCTTCTGGTTTTCAAGGGAGATAGTCATTTAGTTCTGTGAGTCTATCTCCTCTTAGCAATTGTACATTCCATAAGAATAAATTTTAAACCTAGACCGAGGATGAAGAGAAAGAACTAAAATGAACCTACCCATCAATATGGAAGAAAAGAGAGTACTGAGGAAGATGGAGAATCAACTGTTGTCCTGGTGGCCTAAAGACCTCATGATGTCACAGTTTTTTTTCCATCGGGGGATAATAAGTGTTTGTGCCCTGAAAATGGATCAGAGAAACCTATCAAAGGGGGTAAGCTTCAACTTAGCTGTGTCTAACCAAAAGAAATGTAAGACTAGATGCTTTTCTCTCACTTTTTGAAGGCCGGTGTGTCTGTGTGTGTATGTTAGTGCATGTCTCTAGTAGAGGAGAAATCTGCCAGGCATATGACAATTCAGAAGAGATTATTTTATAACATCATCTGAAGAACTAGTGCCCTCCACAACTGAATATTGACTGTACCTAGGAGGATTGGCAGAAATATCTTGATTGTCCAAATCAGTGTTTTCTTCAGATAATTCTGTGGCTTCTCTTCAATTCAATTCCCTTAGCTCCTTCCTGCAGAAGCCAAGACCAAGGGGCTGAGAACTGGTTTACACTTGAGTCCTGCCTCAATATGGAGTCTGAAGAAAAGCATCTGTATGTGGACCAGGATGTAGGACTTCAGCAGAGCTTGGCCTACCAGTGTCAACGTAGTCATAGTGACTTAAATGGTCAACTGGATGGGCCAGGTATTCCATAATAGACACGAGATATTCTTATATGATTAACAGAGGTTAAGGTGAAGTCCAGATTTTCTTCATTGTTTTTATTTGTCAGGCCCAAATATCAAAGCCACTGTAAGATTTTAACAAAACTATGTAGTTAGTGGAACTTAAGTTGGACAAAAAGGCATAGATTCAAATGTTTTTTTATCTTGCAATTCTCAGCCTTGTAATAAACCTTTGAAACACCACAGGCTTTGTGAACACAGTGTGGTATAAATGGCTTCCCAAAGTGATTACAGTATGCTCTTCATCCTGCACAAGCAAGCTTGATATTCTATAGAAACTACACCAAGGTCGAGGCCATTACTTAACAAGTCCTACTGAGTCAAATGAGATTCTCATCAAAGGAAAAACTGAACTGATGATTCAGGATCTAGCTGAATAGAAAAAAGGTCTGAGTCTTTAGCTGAAGACAGAAACACAAATGCAACAAAGGCATTCAGGAGAACAATAGCCTTTGTGTTTTGATTTTGTTGTTGTTGTTTTGGTTTTGTTTTGTTTACGGATTTATTTATCTATTATTTAAACACTTATCATTTGCACTAGGGCTCTTCAGGCTATGTAAATGCACCAGAGGCTCAAAAATATAGCTTTACAGATAACAGATTTTGCTCTATTAAAGTAGCATACAAATAGTTGTCCAGGACAGCTGTGTCTTCCAGAGGATGAAGATATTAAAAGTATATTTTATTTTAAACCCTCAAAGTTAATGCAATGGTGGATGCCTTGAGGACAGCAGGCAATGTTGCCCAATGAGGATGGAATATTTGGCTTATCCTTGATGTATTAATATTTTTTAAGCGTTTATTCAAATAAGTTGATTAATATCAAGTAAGAAGTAACAGGAATGCTTTGAATGTGTTTTGTTTTTTATTTTTTTGTTGTTGTTGTTTTGGTTTGTTTTTTAGCAGAATACTTATTAAGTTTTTGAGGCTCACAAAGAAATCAGAGGACACTTTGAGGAGTGCAGACTGTGACAATCTATTGACCTCTTGAGTTCTTCATAGTAACTTAATGGTCAGCAAGCAGTACAATCCAGCCATCTTGCAGCAACTGTTAGCAGAGTACATTGTACAAATTTTCATACAAATGAAAACCTGAGATGAAGGTTGGAAGGGTGTTAAGTCTGAACTAGTTCTAAGCAAGCAATACTTCCTTCTGGATTCATTATGATAACTGCATTTGTTTTAAATAAAGATGATACTGTGCAACTGTTTCTCTGGCAAAAAACAAGCAGGGTAAAGACACAATTTATCCTTCCTTAAAAACTTCAGCTACTTTCCCTTACCTCAGGAAGACCGTAACAGAATAATAGTCTGCTCTAGGAAGATGGGGGTGACAAATAACTGGAGCCACAGAGAGTGTTGCAGTGCATGACACTTGATTTAGCAGAGAAACCTCATAAGGTTTATAACACATACATGGTCTAATAATTTCCAGAGCATTAAGCATTCATTCTATGTGTGCCATAGTTAGCTAATTTTTACTATGTCACAGGAGAGGACATGGTAACTTTATTTAGCAATAGGAAAGGACACTGTGTATACTGCTGTGTTTAATACTCTGAGGTATGAACTAATGACGAATAAAAAACTTTATTTGTAACAGCTTAATGTTCTTAGTTCCATAGGTTGCAAGGTATTTTTCAGACTAATGATGCTGTAATCAAGGGGGAAGATTCTTTTCTCGCCCTGCCCCTTCCCACTGGGGAAATTTCTACTTGCAGTAATTCTCCCCAAGAAGTAGAACTTAATAGTATATATATGTAATTCAAGCTTTTCTGGAAGAAAAAATCTTTGAAAAAAGCTAATCAGCTTTTTGCATATTCACAGGGCTTGCAGTTGATCGTTTGAGGTGACGCACAAATTAAATACAACAAAGAGATTTCCAGAAGTCATCTAAGAGTTTGAATGCAGTAGAATTAGACAGACCATCAACATCAAGCTCCTTTAGATCAACTTCTTGAGGGTCACCCTTAATTTGAGAGTCCTCAGAGAATAAATCCATCAATGAGGAACTAAGTAGCTTTCAGTGCAAGTGTGTACATAAATATTTAGAGGGGAAAACGGTCAAATAAATAACAGAGTTTCTAGAATGGTTACATGTGCTTTAAGCAAGAAAGTCAGAAGAGGTGATTAAATACCTTTTTGAAAAGCCTGTTAACAAGCTACCCAGATTATTTTAATGAAGTGAGGCAAAGGACAAAACCAGCTCAGCCTGCATCATTATGAAAGGAGGGATCCAGGAAAAAGGAGCCCAGGATAGGGGTGAGGTTGTGTCCTGATGTCTGACTTACAGCCACTGTCTCCAGAACCAGAAGCATGATGAAAGTGCACAGATCTGGTGTTGCTCTAGTAACTGGTCATTTAACCTAGGGAAGAGAAAAGAGTCAAGGGGCCATGGGAAAACAGGTATGCAAGCACTTCAAATACAAGGTGAATACATAATTTGCAAATCCTGTTTAATTAGTTATCAGAAATTAAAATGTTATAGTTCATGTGAGGGCACAGCATCTGATACCTAAATGACATTTTGTTCAGCTGCCAGTAATTATTCTTTTAGGTCTGGATGCTGTTTGTTATACTTTAAGACTCTCTTCATAACATTTTAATTCTAACTTTTGTCATTGTTTGAGTGGCTCTGGATAACTGCTAGTGGTGTTAATTCACATTAACACATCTCCAAGGTTTAATTCTTTTGTAGACCTGTGGGCTTTACTGTTATCATAGGAGAGGAAGGTGCTTGCTTCTAAACATTTAGAAGTACTATTAGAGACCATGAATGGAAACATCAGTAAATAATGGTCTTATCTAATTGAAATCAAGAGCACAATCTGTGGCCATATAGGGCATTGGAAAACTACAAATCTAAGAGAGAGAAATTGAAAACATGCTGAAAAATTAAAGATTGATTCCTGAACTTCCACGGGAGACCATGTAAAATCAGAGTAGTGTTTCTTTCTTAAAATATATATTTCTATAATTAGAAACCTAAAGTGATGCTTCCACATTGAAATGCTTTGGCTTGACATCAAATGTAATTTTCTCTCTGACATTTGGAAATATCTCTCAAAGCGATGGTAATGTTTAGACTTAGAATGTATTAGAAATTCTTTTCTAGTACAGGTGTTTCTGTGTGTATTTCTGCACTCGTTACCTAGGAATCGAGAGAAGAGAGTATTATGAATAATAAGCAAGGTTTATACTAATGTCTGTATTGTTTTCTTTCTACAAAGGGTATAAAAATGTATCATGAGACAGCAGACTCCTACAGAACACATTTGAGTAATTAATTTGTAAAATTACCTACTACTGTTATATTCAGATGAATAGAAGTACATATACGAAAGTATAAACACAGCTGTGTCTGGGCCTTTCTAAAAAGATTACCTAAGAATTTTGCAGTGCAAATGATGGATAGTTTCCTCCATGAAAAGAAGGATGTTTTTCATTTTTTTTTCTCTTTTACTGACCTCTCCTAAAAAATATTAGTTTCTGCTCTGAAAGGCCTGTTGTAGTCACAGAGCTGCCAAGTGCAGAAGTATGTCACTACCTAACTCTGAACTACTGAGCTTTCAATGACACACACTGCTTTTACATTCTTTCCCATTGCTGTCTGAAATGAGGGTATTTGTGCATATGTAGTGTTTTTCTCTTACAACAAAGATAAATACCTTTTCTTCAGTGATATTGCAGTGTTCTAGCTCTACGTTTTTCACCTTGGTAATTTTTGATAGTCTAACTAAACCTTTTGCATGGTGTGTGTATTGCTGTTCATTGAGGGCATGGTTTGATGAGGGCAGACTTCAGGATATTGTACTATGACTTCTGTCTTGCAGGTTAAATATTAAGATAAAGTGACTTTTTCATGGAGACTTGATTAAACAGAATAGTTTGGGTTTTTTTCTGGGGACTTAAGAATTAACAGTGAGATGGGACACACAGGACATTCTAAATGATGTTAAGTGATTCTAAGTGATGTTAAAACTAAAAATTAATTGAAGGATACAAATAGTGTGACTTGTCTTTGACTTTCTCCTTATTAAGAAAGTCAATGTCTGGTGCTAACAAGCAAGAGAAGTAGCCTTCTGCTTCTCCTTTCTGTGCATGAATTGTCACCACGGAGAATTTAGAATCTGGCAATACTTGATGTATACCCTTATTGCAATCTCAATAAAATGCCTGGAAATTGCCCCTTAACAGATGGGCACTCTTAGTGTCATGACAGATAGTATGCCAGAGAAGACTGACCTTGTTGAAGCTTGATACAAACATAGAGCTATTATAGGAAACATACTAAAAAGTCTGGGCTATACCATCTTTTGGTCCTGACAAGAAAAGACTGTGGCTCAAAGTCTGAGTGAGGGCAGAGGTTCCTTGTCATGATGCTCCCTGTCTCCCATGTTGTGACTTTTTTGTTCATATAACTAGAACTACTCCCTTCACTTTGTTCATTTCTCTTTTTCCTCTAGGAACATGTAGCACCAATTAGGATGAGAGAAACTCTTGGCAAACAAGGGCCTTGCAGAGACTTTGTACTACGTTCCTGAGATTATCAGGAGACACTCAGACACCTCTTTCAGGTTCAGGAGTAGTCTTGTTCTGAGCTTGCAAGGAACATTCCTTTGGTGATAGGTGCCTCTGTATTCAGGTCACTCTGCTTTGATGCTATATGAGAGAAAAGGCTTCCTGCTAACATAAAGGAGAAAGAGAAATTGTAAAGTGACTTCTATAGCTCTTGCTAGAGAACTATACTAAGTGATTATGAAGAGTCAAGAGCACATAAGCAAGGATCATACTTCATATGCCTTGTTTATGTCTTTTTCAGACATCTTTACTGTCAAAACTTTGTAATAGAGAGAATTAGGATTAAATCAAGGCTGTTTTCCATTACCATCAATGGGCTTTGAATGTGACTATTTAATGCTATGTGTGTCGCTTCAAGAGACTTATTTATATAGCGTGTAAAGGCAGTATTATGTGCTCTTCTCTAAACACTATAATGGGAAATACCAGTTACAGTACATATTAGTTAAACCCAGTTTAAGTTTGATTGAGCTGTTAATTTCCATGCTAACAAGGGTCTGTTTTTTTGTTACGGTCTTTGATTACCAAAGCTTCTACCCTTTTGAGACACTGACTATTACTAAATTGCTTCTTACTTGTCTTTTCAGAGTCTAAATCTTTTTAAACCTGGGATTATTATACCTTGGTTCCCTGCATTTTCACTACTTTCTGGATGAGGTGCCACCAGAGAAAAAGGCTGTCTGAAAATATAGCCTGTAGATTTTTCTATTGATTGCAAGGGTAAAACTGGCTTATCTTGTTCTTGTTTTGTCAGCTCAGTTTTTCAGTTTTGTCTTTGATCTTTAATCTTCTCATTCAGTTTTGTCTGGTTGGAATTTCTTCAGTATGAAATAATCTCATTAGGAGGTAGGTCATAAACTAATAAGGCATTTTCTCCTGCTTACTTCCATCTCTTAACCATTCATTTGGAGTAAAATTATGAAGTATAAATCCCTCAAAAAATGCCCACACATGCAACCAGTTGTTAATCATTTATGAGCCCAGGTAACTGTTTCCAAAGACCCCTGTGGTAATCACAAAACCTTAGAGAAATTGACATTAGGAAAGTGATTGTTACAGATCATATTTTGGAAAGTTTCTTATGCTGAATAACACCTGTTAGTTATTTGCAGAACTTATATTCACTTTATTTGTAGGATTGCTATGAGGGCATCGTCAGTGGCCAGCAAAGTGGTTCTGAAAGATTTAAATCTGGAGAAAATTGGAGAAAAACGTATCATTTATCCTCCCTCTTTTTTTTTTTCTTTTTTTTTTCTTTCTTTTTTTTTTCTTTTTTTTTTATTTATTTTTTTTTTATTTTTTTTTTTCTTTTTTTTCCTTTTTTTCCTTTTTTTTTTTTTCCTTTTTTCCTTTTTTTCCTTTTTTTTTTTCCTTTTTTTTTCCTTTTTTTTCCTTTTTTCCTTTTTTTCCTTTTTTTTCCTTTTTTTTCCTTTTTTTCCTTTTTTCCTTTTTTTCCTTTTTTCCTTTTTTTCCTTTTTTTTTTTCCTTTTTTTTTCCTTTTTTTTCCTTTTTTCCTTTTTTTCCTTTTTTTTCCTTTTTTTTCCTTTTTTTCCTTTTTTCCTTTTTTTCCTTTTTTCCTTTTTTTCCTTTTTTTCCTTTTTTTCCTTTTTTTCCTTTTTTTCCTTTTTTCCTTTTTTTCCTTTTTTTATTTTTCCTTTTTCCTTTTTTCTTTCTTCTTTTCTTTTTTCTTTTTTTCTTCTTTTCATCTTTTTTCTTTTTTCTTTTTTTCTTTTCCCTTTCTAATTTTTTCTTTTTCTTTTTTCTTTTTCTTCTTTTTTCTTTTTCTTTTCTTCTTTTCTTCTTTTCTTCTTTTCTTCTTTTCTTCTTTTCTTCTTTTCTTCTTCTTTTCTTCTTTTTTTCTTCTTTTCTTCTTTTCTTCTTTTCTTCTTTTCTTCTTTTCTTCTTTTCTTCTTCTTTTCTTCTTTTCTTCTTTTTTCTTTTTTCTTTTTTCGGTTTTTTCTTTTTATCTTTTTATCTTTTTTTGTTTTTTCTTTTTTTGTTTTTTCTTTCTTTTTTTTCTTTTTTTTCCTTTTTTTTTTCTTTTTTTTTTTCTTCTTTTCTTTTTTCTTTTTTCTTTTTTCTTTTTTCTTTTTTCTTTTTTCTTTTTTTTTTCTTTTTTCTTTTTTTTTTCTTTTTTTCTTTTTTCCTTTCCTTTCCTTTCCTTTCCTTTCTTTTTTTTTCTCTTTTTTTTTTTTTTTTTTAATCATGTTTTCCCTTTTCTGTTACTGTTAGAGGTAGATGCATGTAAATTTGCCTCATGAAAGTTAAAATCTATGCCAAACGCTAGAAATTTGACAGCAGATGAAGTACCCCTATTGTATTTTGAGGCTTGTGTACTGGCAATTATTGGAATGTAATATCCAAAGGGTTCCCTTGCAAAAATGACCAATAATTTGTCTCTGAAATGTCTAGCTTATGGTTGTGACATCAAAAGCCTGAAAACCTCATTGATTGAAACCAGTGGTGTCTTAAAACAGAGACAAATAGCTCTAGTTTCTTTAAAAAAAAATTGTTTGAAATCAAGCTACTGAAAAGGTCTGCACCTCCAAAATAAAATTCTGTATATTAGAAGATGAAACTCTGCAGAAATGTAACTTATGTAATATAACACATAGAGCTGTTTTCAAAGTATTGTTTTCCCAGACAACTTTTTAGCTTGTATCATTTCTTGGAAATCCATGTATTAGATTTGGACTGATATTTATTTTTAGTTCGCAGAAGAATATTAACTTTTCTTTCAGATATTGTTCTTTCACATTGCATTTGGTAGGTATAACTCTTGATTTGGTCTGCAAGAGGCATAAAGCAGTGATAACAGGGGTTTGATCATACACTCTTTGAAGTCTGGAAGAACTCAGGCCCTCACTTTTCTGACCCTAGCCCCACAGGGCTCAATAGCAAGTTACTGATGGAATATTAGCAGTGAGTCAATATCTTCCCAGGGGCAAAAAAGAGAAGGGATAAAGAATAATAATGCACAAAAGTAAAGCTGCCATTGGCTTATATTTCTTGCTGGTGCAGGAAAGACACCATTTATTGATCAATTTCAGACATTAAGCTGTCTGAGGCCATTTAAAATCTCAGCTAATGGGCTACAGCTAGATGAAGCAATGTTGTTAGGGACAAACTCAAGAAGAATTCACCATTTTATCAAGTGATTGATATTTTCTTCCTTGTTTTATTTTTGTTTTTTTTTTTTCCTAATGGAAAAAAATTCTTACAGTGATGGGATGTAATAATGACGCTGGAAAAGATTGATCACTTTATAGAAAGGAAAGTATCACTCTTTTTTTTTTTGTATTAACAAATACAAATTATTAGTGACTGTGTATTGGCCAACTACTGAACTACAAGTTTCTGCTTTAACCACAAATTTCAGAATAGTGACTTATTTTTTTTAATTTTCCTTCTTTTTTTTTTTAACATTATGCTTAAATAGTGAGAAACAATAAGTAGGAAGAGTTCCCTGCTAAGCATCTGACCAACTGTTTAGCTTGAATTATAAGTTCCATTTATGAATATTTTTGTGTAATGAGCAATATAGTGTTGGGGGGTTTTTTCATATCTTTCTTAAACATTTCTTCTACTAATCTATGACTCATGACTTTCTAGGGCAGTGATGATACACACCAGTAAAGTATAAGGGACTAGAGAAGCTGTCAGATCTGCCTAGTCCGCATAAGCAGGCAAAATAATCCTGTCAAAATAGAGGAATGAATATGAAAACAGAGAAAAGATAAACTGAAGAAAAAAAAATACTGTTAAAAAAAAAAAAGAGCTTTATTCAAGGAAATTTAGGGAAGTTTGAATGGAGAATATCACAGAGAAGCCACAGAGAAAGTAATTCACCCATAGTTTTTGCCTGCTATAAATAACATTTTAGAGGTTTCATCCTCTTCTTTTCATGGTCTGGCAGCTATTTCTGATGGCTTGCAGTTACATGTGAGTACAGACTTGGAAAAAGAAAATTTGCCAGCATATTTTCTTTGTAAAGCTGGAGATTTGAGTTAAAAGAGATCATCCACCCCTGTGATGTCTTGCAGACGGGGGTTCTGCCCAATTTATTCAGTGTAGTTAAAGATGCAAAGCTGTTTAATTTTTTTAATGTTCTGTTATTCATCTACCAGACAACACAGCATTTATCACATACTATTTACCTTGTGAGAAAGAAGAGAGAGACCTTGTCAAAGAAGTTAATTCGTAAGGACTTTACTCTCTAAAGCCACTGAAGGTGTCTGAATCAGGACACCTTTTGTTCAGCTGAGGTGGTTTCTAAGCCTAGCTTTGACTATGTGCTCTGAAGACTCAGTCAATGTGAGATATGATTCCAACTCATCCTGTGTGGATGGGTTTCCTTTCAAAAGTCACCATGTTACAGGCAAAATACTGTTTGCCTGAGTCCTACCATACTGTGAAAGCAGGTAGAACATATACCCAGACTTGAAATCTTCTCAGGCTCCCTAATTTATATCCTATTTGAGTTTACTATTGGACAGCCAATAGTTTTCATCAGCCAAGATGTAGGTCAAAGCAGAACAGAGCTATGAAGAGGTTGTACAGCCCATTTGGTGGAGATTTGACTATGGTATCACCGTTAAAGGAAACTGAGTGACAGTTCAGCTAAAGTGAAGGATAAGGAAGAGACAAGAGAGAATACTTGTTCCAGACAAGTCATTGGCAGGAAAGAGTCCAAAGAAGGAGACCTTGACCAAAGGAAACATGTCAACTTTATCTTAACACGTTCCAAAAGTACAAGGAATGACACACACATTGTCTTCCTTTGCCTAAATTGAAGCCATTCTTGTGTGCTTGTATTTCAGAATGATTATTTTCTCACTTCTGGCAAAGATTTTTAGCTGTGCCTGCAGCACATGAAAGGCTGTGTTTCGTTGTGTTTGCTTTACAAATTTAAAGAGAGAAATGTGGTAGCAACTCCAAAATTTCACACTCATTTTGCAAGATTTCCCATTATTTTTACAGAAAACTCAGTGCAATCTGTAGAAATGCCTTTACTTTCTCCCTTTCTTTCTTCCATTTCAGTCTTTATCCTAAGCTTCTTAAAAGGTTTGGAAGCCTACCTTGGCAAGATAGTCACAGAATATTCTAGTCTTTTGGTGAAAAATTACATCTTCAAATGTAAGTGGTGTCCCCAGTATGCTCATCAGCACAAGTATCCACGTGGAATATAGCAGTTCTTTAAGGAAATGGGCTTTTTTGATGCTAGTTGCTAGGTACTTTCCATATTCAGTGCAAGTTTGGTATAGGCTAAGTGTGTTATTTAAATAATGTTGTTGTGTGAAGAAGATGCTTCTAATCATTAGGCTTAAGTGGTATTTACTGTTCCATTTCTCCTAAGGTATATTGTAAGATTTGCTGTGCTTTGAGAGCGTACAAAATAGCATGTAACAGACTATTATTCAACTACAAACAGTAAAATATAAGAAATTGAGATACAGTAATTTGTCTATGCAATCCTGTGTCAATAGTGGGAAATGTAGTGTATTAGATTTATATATGTGACATGTCCTAAGGGACTGGCAAGTTAATACTTTTTGTGGCATTAAAATGGAGATTAGCAGCTTTTTTCCTTGCACTATGATATTGCCAGCTACTCCCATGTCACTGATGGAAACCTCCTGACCTTATAGAGTTTGAAGACATGTACTTTTAAAAATATTTGTACACCTACTCACAGTAATGACATTTTTAAAAGTGGTCATTAGAAATGTGTAGAGAAACTTATTTTGTAGCTTATTTCTTTTGTGTAAATCCTGTCTCTTCCTGTGTGAAAGTACAGACTCTTTCTGTAGGTAAGAGAAATTGAGATGGAAAGATGCAATAAATGAACTAATCCAAATAACTTCTAAAATGCCATTTTCAGTTCAAAAACCATTTTCATTAAATTAGAGATTTTAATTAATTTTGGTTTATTGGCTGAAAACAATCAGCAATACAAAATCTGAAGTATTTGCTAGTATTTGTAGGAATGAAGTATTTCTGTTTGTGATATAAGCTTCAAATTTTCTAAACTTCAGGTTCTAATAGCTGAAAAGAAGATCAAATGAAGAACTGAAAATTATTTAAAAAAACCCTAACATTAAGCTCTACAAATGGTGTATGTAACCTCTGGAGTAAATAAAGAACCCATTTTATTCCACAGAGAAAAAATGTTGCCCACTTTGTTGATCTGGTAAAACAAAACAAACCCCTTTCCACAGCCCATTTCTGATTGAGTATTTAAGTAATACTCTTAGCAGGGATTTTGTATGCTCAGTTCAGTTTCAGTGCCTCCTCCTTTTTCTGATCTATGATTCTAACTAAAAGAAAACTTATTTGGACTTTTTTTTTTTTTTGCAACAAGCTCACATAAAATAAGAAGAAACATGCGTTTTGAATGGGGTGGAGTTGGGCAATGCTTCTTTTGCACTTCCAGTATGAAAAGATCTACTAGTATCACTCAGACATGTTTAGTGAAGTCAATTCTCCAGCAATTTTTGCTAACTGCCATTCTTTGCTGCTGTTTGGTTTGTCAGGAGACTAAACTGAGTATCTGTGACAAACATAGGGGGCAACAACAATTTCACTGCCAGATAGAAACCTATAATAAGTAAAAAGAAATAGAGTTGGGTTTGAATCCCAAAATGCAGGATTGAAAACTACAGAAGCTTTGAAAACTGTTCAGACTCTCTAACAAGAAAACTAAGAAAATCCTGCTTTAATTTGGAAAGTTTCCTGAATAATACATTTAATTATGTTTTGATCAATGCTGACTTTTCATGCTTGCTAGTTAAAAATATTTCCTCTGGAGTTCAACTTCTTGCTGGTTCTCATTGCAGCTTGGGAAGATTTGCATTTAATATTTGTAGGTGATGTATCAAACAGCATCAATGATAGCTAAACTGAAATAAAATGGTTTAAGAGATAAATATGGTTTCAGGAACTTTGGTAGCTGAAGCTCTTGAAATAGCCTGACTTGAAATTTTTTGAGTTCCAGAGACTGCACTTTATTTGTTTTCACTCTGCCCCTAAGCAGAAATTTGCAAGGAAGGAATGTTTCAGATCTAAAGCTTTGGCCATTAAACAAACATCCAATATCTGTGCCCTTATGATGAAGAATAAACCTTTTAGATGTTTTATTTTATCACTGAAAATCAATACTGAATGTAGCAATTGCAACAGGATTACACTGCTTTTGGGGTTTGGTGTGGTTAGCGCTTTTTTTGATCCTCTGATAGTCTTCTGGCATATTGGAAAGCAATATAAGAGAGGGTTTTTGACTGTCTTAACTGTCTAAGTTCTTGATTCCCCTTTCCTATTCTTTACTTACATGACTGTCCTCCATTATATTCCTTGTATAGCTTTGTCTCTATCTGCATGTGTTAATGTTTCAAGCCACAGCAAAAATATGTTGATTCTCCATGTATCATCATTTCAGGTTTATTGGTCCTAAGACACTATGGAGTTCTAAAAAACTGTCTGATTTTTAGCAGAATCCTTTTGAGCTGTATCACTTTAGCAGCAGAAAAAAATGTCAGAATGTAGCAGCTGAAGTGTGCTTAAGGGATGAACACACAACTTCTAAGGCATCATTTCATCTGAAGTCATAGATCCCTGCTCTGCTTGTTGAAAAGATGGAGTCTGTCACTAAAGGATGGTTTTGCTCTTCAGGTCAGGAGCAGTGCTTGTTACTGCTGATGAAAACTGTCAGGGCAGCAGACGTGACTTGGGAGTAGGTCCCTTACTGCATAAAGAAAGAGCCTGTGAAATCCTATATGATGCTTGACCTGTGGGTCCATGTCTGTGGGGAGATCTTATTCTGATGCACTGGAAATAGAGGATGATGCATTACAGGGATGATTCTCCTTTTCTTTCTGTGAAACAGGATCAAAATGCCCATAGCAAATTAATATTTCTATCAGTTGCTATAAATGACAAATTTACTCTCGAGCCACACTTCAGGACAGATAGAAATTTATGTTAGAGGGAAGTTGGGCTCTTTCAGACCCTCCTGCCCCACCAACTTGCCTGCAGCTGCATATGATGACTTGCAGTGTTGTGCTCCTGGCTTTCAGCAAGGAGAGGCAAATAAAGGCTTGCTCCTCCCTCAAAGTAGCCTTACTCTGAGCTACTGTTGCTAGTAATCAGCTCTGCACAGTAGGTATCTATTTATTAACTTTTATCACAGTCCTCCACATAGGGCAGTGTGATTAGTTCAGTCATAATAGGGACGTATAAAGAAAATAATAAAACATAGCACAAACAAAAATAGGACAAGTATTTTGGTTATTAAAAATTAAATATGGACTTTAATTGTACTATGAAAACCATAGTGCATCTTATAATAGTATTTTGTTAAAAAATTGTCATTGAAAAGTCATTAATGATCATTAATATTTTTGTTTTGTTTTGGTTTGGTTTTAATTTGGAATTATTTTAACACTGCTATTGAAATTGGTTTTTAATTTTTTTTTCTTATTAAAATGCTTTCTTTCTGGATCTAGGTGTATAATCCTGTTAAGAAAACTATTTCATATGTTCCTAATAAGAGTTCTGATATTGTGGTGGATCTATAGATGTGCAGACATACCTTTCTTTGCTTATGAAGCTTTAAGAGCTTCTAATCGTCCTGGGACTGTAATCATGAGATGTTGTAATCAATTTTTGTTGTTCTTGTAATGATACATGAGCATTTAATCTTAATTGGTAACTAGTATCTCCAATCACTTGAAAAGGAAGCTGGCGGCATGGTCAATTAAATTTAGACTTCTATAAATTATTTTTATTACTCATCATTCATGCAGTAGCACCTTGATGCACAGAGGCAATATACTGCTAGGCTTTGGAGATGTGCATTTTAATCACTTTGAGTGGCCAAGGAATTTAGTGACTTAATGACAAGTCCACCCATTTTAATGGGAACTGTGTCCTAATTAATTAGTAGAAGTAGTTAGTCAGCTTTATAAGAACCATTGATAACTGGGCTGCATTTGCCCTTTGGGAATGTGAATAATTGACTAAGTTTTACTTCCAAATCTGTTGCATTGGACTAAAAAGATTACTGCAGTTTAACAAAGTTAAGATTTTTCTTTTAAGAAAATAAATACTCAAAGCTTTATGTACTACTGATAAAAAAAAACAAAAAAACTTCATTTAGTCAAATCCAAATATTTCATTTAAAGATTTAACTTAGAAACAGGACTTAACTAATGGAAAACAAAACTCTGAGTTTACTGTAGTTATTGAGTGTTCTGAATTGAAGAGGAGGAAGATACCTTCATGTTCCCTTTGTTTAGCAACTGAATCGGTTAGAAGTAAAGCTTGTGGAAAGACCCTCCCGCAGTTTAATGGATTTTGCAAGGATGATGTGGGAAGAATCAGTTTGGAGAAGAGGAGGCTCAGGGGAGACCTCATCGCTCTCTACAACTCCCTGAAAGGAGGCTGGAACCAGGGGGGGTTGGGCTCTTCTCCCAGGCAGCTGTCAGCAAGACAAGAGGGCATGGACTTAAGCTTTGCCAGGGGAGGCTGTGGTTAGATATTAGGAAAAAATTTTAGGAAAAAATTCTTTACAGAGAGGGTGATCGGCCATTGGAATGGGCTGCCCAGGGAGCTGGTGGATTCTCCGTCCCTGGAGATATTTAAAAAGAGACTGGATGTGGCACTCAGTGCCATGGTCTGGTAACCACAGCGGTAGTGGATCAAGGGTTGGACTTGATGATCTCTGAGGTCCCTTCCAATCTGACTGATTCTGTGATTAACCAGATGAAAAGATATAGGATGTATTCTGGCCTCTGAAACTCTCTACTAGAATTTGGAATGGGAATTTGCAGTAGGCACAGACCAAAGCTGAGTTATAACTTTTACATAAAAATAAAATTGATTTACATCTGCAGTTGTAAATTCTACATACAGATGAGCTGGTATCTACAGTTTTATTATAAGAATATGGTAGATTGTGGAAAAGTTCCCTTTGATCTGCTACGTTTTTAAAGACTAATTTTCTTTGAATATTTTACTTCTTTAGTCATGTGCTTGATTCTATCAAATCCCAGAATAACACTCTGCTGTGGGACATCTTTCACTCTACCAGGTTGCTTAGAATCCCATCAAATGGGGCTCAAGTCTCTTCACCTTTGAGATTTGAATGGGTCTCTTGACTTTTTTATTGCTTTTTTTCACATGGCAGTGTTTGTTGATGAGCCCAACATGAGGTGGAAGTGTGTGCTTGCCACCCAGAATGCCATCAGTATCATGGACTCTGTCAAAATAAGCATGGCCAGCAAGTCAAGGGAGGTGAGACCCCCACCTTGAGTACTGTCTCCAGTTTGCAGGCTGCCAACATAAGAAGGACATTGACCTTTTGGAATGCGTCCAGAGGAGGTCCACAAAGAGGTTGTCAGGGGGCTGGAGCACCTCTCCTGTGAGACAGGCTGAGAGAGCTGCGGTTGTTCAGTCTGGAGAAGAGAAGGTCGTGGGGAGACCTTATAACAGCCTTCCAGTGCCTGAAGGGCCCTACAGGAAACCTGGGGAAGGACTTTTTTGCAAGGGCATGTAGTGATAGGATGAGGGGAAATGGTTTTATGCTGAAAAAGGGTAGGTTTAGATTAGATAATAGGAAGAAATTCTTTCCTATGAGGATGGAGAAACACCAGAACAGGTTGCCCAAGGAACCTGTGGCTGCCCCCTCCCTGGTAGTGTTCAAGACCAGGTTGGATGGGGCTTTGAGCAGTTGTCTAGCTGGAGGTCACTATTTATGGCAGAGGGGTTGGAACTAGATGATCTTTAGAGTCTCCTCATACTCAAACGATTGCACGATTTTATCATGCTGTTAATCTATGAAAATTATTTCCATAAGGATTACATGGCATTTATCTACTTCAAAGTGAGATCAGGGTGAAGACACTAGTGTCCCAGGAGAAGAAATGGATCCCAGCACTTCCAAATTCAAGTAGGATCCTTCAGTGAAAGACCCTTGTCACAGTTTAACACTGGCCCAGCAATTAAACCGAATAACAGATGCTCTCTATTAATTCCCCTCTCCTCCCTGATAGAGAAAGGAGAGCGAATAATGGAGAGAGACTTATGGGTTGGAAACTAAACAACACAGCTTTAATGAAGCAGTAATGATAAAAAGGAAAAAATACTAAATACATACAAATTTACAGGAAAATTGATACCATGTTCCTCCTCCTTTTCCCCCAATAACTCTCACGTCACCACCGAGGCTGCAGGGCAGCCCTGGGAAAGTCCAGGCTGGAATCCTGGGGTCAGCAGCAGTCGGGAGCTGGAGGCAGGAACACACAGATTCAGGCTGGTACGGATCAGGACCACAGGCAGAGGGACGGATGGAATCCTCCCAGGATGCTGAAGCAAACAGGGACAGGTGAAGAAGGGGAAGCAGGAAGGGGTTTGACCCTCGTGATCCCTCAAATTTATACTGAGTATGACATGTATGGGATGGAATACTCTGTTTGGTCAATTCTGACATCTATCTTGTCCATTCCTCCCCAAAGGAGGGTTTCAGGTGGGACCTCCTTACTCCTTCTGGAAGGTAAAATGTTCCTCAGAGCTGAGCAGTGTCCTTGCCTCTGTATCCTGGTCTCTGACAGTAACTACAAACATGGAGTGTTATCAGTCCTAGAAGCAGACACTGTCTGAGAAACTTGCTGTTAATTTCAGCAAGTGCAACTACTTACAAGAGACTTAGCTGGAAGCAAAAGTGCAAGACAGAAAATTACCTTTATCCTGGCCCAAACTAGGACAATCCTTTATGTCAAAGTTTTCAGTCCTATTAAGATTTTTCCAAGACATTCTAAAATGGTTTCTGTTTTGTTCTAATGCTGACTTGACTCCAAGTGAAATTAGTAGAAAAACTCTTATAATGTAGACCAATAATTTGTTTTAGTAGAAAGTATAGCAAGACCAAAAAGCTGTAACCTGAAGTAATTTGTGATGCTGGCTGATTCTCAAGTTGTTCTGTTTGTAGCTTATCTCCCTGCTAAGAAGTTTGTTTGCATTACTTGTGAGACGAGTTTGCTTTTCATGCACATCCTATGAAATCATAAATATTCAACACTTTAGGCTTGCTTTTATAATGGTTTGTCATTCAGCTCTGCAACCAGTGAAGATATCTATGATAGAGCAAAATATAATCTGAAGTAATTACTCTTGGAACTTTCTCCTACAGTATCTATTAAATATTTACAAATGGCAGCTAGCTTGTTGTTTTTCTGCTTGGTTTTAGATCAGAATGGGAAAGCAGAGGGGAAAAAAGTCAGGCTTTTCCAGGACTGAGTGTGCTTAACACTTTTGATGGGCAGATATAGCATATGATGTTGAGAGAAAATCTCCCCATATTATCTAAAAATTAAAACAATGAAAAATATTTGAAGGTAGTGTTTTAACAAGAATGTATACAGAATGAAGATAAAAAGAGCTTTGACTTTTTTCAACCAAGTCAGAGATCATGTATTACCTGAAGGAAACTAGGAGAGAGCTTTCACTGATTCTGAAGCAGTCCTGCTTCCTGAGCTTGGAACTATAAATATTCTGCTAGTTTGGAGTGAATTAGTCAGGAAAAAATAAACAGTAAGAGAGCCCAAGATTCTGGCGATTCTGTTGGAATCATTTTAGAGACCTGAATATAAATAACTTAGGAGGACACTTCTTGAATGCTCAGTTTTTATGGGTGTTGTATCACTGTCACTTTTTTGAAATGCTGCTGCCATTCATGCTCATCAGTTCCTAGACAGTGTTGCTGTCATTATTTTATTTTATTTTTTAAGATGCCATATCTTAATTGTACTAGTGAGGTAAATTGTTATGACAAAACAATAAAAAGCAGGATATTATTTTAGGAAAAGAAAAAAGATTAGACAAACGTAGTATGAAATAGTTATTTTTTCTCTGTGTTTGTCTTTTTATGCAATATGGGAGCAATGCAGCTACTTCAGACCATGAGAGATATTGCATCTGGTTTGACAAGTAATGAAGGCTGAATAATTTAAGGACAATCCTCATGTTTTGAATTCTTTAGCATACCAGCAAAAGCAGACTGGAGTGAGTGCAGACAGAAATTGAAAATTTCCACACACAAATTGGTTTTAACGGGAGCTAATGGCCAGTAATTTTGAAGTTAAGTTTCTTCATGCTAATCTCATCTCTGACACCATCACCCTATCTGAGGACAAGCTCCTGTCCTGCATTTTTCCAGTTTGTTGAATTTTTTCTAGTCTGACAGTGCTTCCTCATCCATCTCGCAGGACTACAAGGAGCTATTATAATTACCTGGAAGCATTGAAGCAAGGATGAGTTAAGAATTTAAGAGTTACCATGCCTGTCCTAGAAATCGTATTCATCCTAATTTCTTTCCTTCTCCAACTGAAAATCTCTTTTTGAACTGCAGAATGGACAACAAAGCAGTTCTAGGGTTCCAAATGGAGATGGGAAGAGTCACCTCCATGTGGGAGAATTTTGCCTCACAGACACCTTGTTTGTGTATCTTGCCTTTGCCATCAACAAATCAAATTTATTTAGAAAATACGGCATATTTATGTGTAGTCTAAATAGTGAATGCTGTCCAGGAAGCTTTTGGGAGATGTTGGTTAACAACTGTGAATGCAGAATTGCATGACAGGCATCTATATAGAATATGGGGCTCTTTGTGAGAACAATTCCTTCCAAAAGTTTTTGTTTGACTTTATGTTTTTCTCCTAAGCCCAAAAGGCTGGTAAATCTCCTGTTCAGTGCCACCCCATGTAACAACAAAGTAGAGATCCAGTAAGGCTGGAAAACAGAGATCTAGTCCATCTTCTTGCTCACCATATCAGTACTCATTTTCCTAGTGATACATACAATGATAGACATTCTCCAGCCTCTTTACATTCCAGCACTTCATACCTGATAACTCTTAGGAACTCAAATATCCCTTGTTGCCTAGGGCTTTGTCAATATGAAAATGGCTTGTGTCAGCCTTTTATATAAGGTTTTGTTGAGTCTCCTATCCTTCAAATAAACTTCTCTCATTCCACAACTCATTACATCTGTCTTTGTAAATTTAGATATTGAGTTTCTGTGATCCTGCTCTATGTTCCCTTTGAACTTCCTGACAGTCCATGCCTTTCTTGGTTTCATGCTTGAAAGTAAGTCTCAAAATAGTTTTCAATGCAAAGCCTTACCACTGTCACATAAAGCAGAGGATTTTTTTTCATGTACCCTTCTTGTTTGTGTAACTGACAGTAACCTACATCTGGAAATTTACATATGTTCCATGAAATTTCATTTAGTTTTCCTCCCAGTACCTTCTCGAATTTTCAAGTTCATTCTGAATCCTCATTCTGTCCCTTAATGGGTGCTTAATGCCACTCCCAGATCAATGTGTTCAAGTGTGCCTATCTTTTCTATGGTTAATAGAACTATTAGGTACTGCTGGACCAAAATTACACCCTGATGGGACTGTGCTTGATTCAGCCTTCTTTGTTTGGTTTTGTTTTGTTTTTTTTTTGTAATCTACTGAGACAAATATAGTGAAGTACTTGTCCATTACGGCTTTTTGATTTTATGTTCATATATATATATATAATAATCCACCTCAGCAGAGGAAGTATAAGTATTTAAAGGAAAAGGGAATGAGCTTCCCTGATAGCCAGTCTGTTTCCTTCTCAATTAAAACCTTCTTATATCTTCTCCAGCCTCCTATAGCTAAAAGAGGATGCCAAACAGCAAGGTACACTTGTGCAAACTTTTCAAGGACTGTGAATGGTAACTAAGGGAAACCATTTTTCTTCCTCTTTTCAACATGCATTCCTCATTTCTCTCAGGCAAATACTTTTCTACCATAATTTCATACAGAATTTTGAAAAATAAATGTGTATTTCTTTTGATACTTAGAGAAAGGAAGCTATTTAGCAGAAATATTTTTATGTGAAAGGATTTTAATTTGGCTAACACTTTCCCTTAAGTAGAAAAGTCAATACAGTTTGGGCAAAGAGATTTCAGTGCTTACCGAATCCATTAACTATTGTTAACAAACCAATCTGTAAGAGTTTTCTCTGTGGGTAAATGCATAACATGCAACTTGCATAATTTTCACAACTGTGTATGGTTAAGCTCTATTCATATTGTTGTAGTGTGCTTATTGCCAAAAAATAAGAGAAACTTCCAGGAAAGTGACACCAATATCATCTACCATCTGACACTTTTTTTTGCTTCCTTTTATTTCCTTTTTTTTTTTTTTTTCTTCCTAAAGAGAAGCTTGCATGTGAGATTTGTTTGTAAAGGAAAAAATGTACAGTATGCTAGGTAAAAACACTTAGTGGCCTCAGCAAAGGCTATTAATGCAGTCTAACATGGTTACTGCCTAACTCAGCTTGGTATAAATCCGCGTAAAGTGTCAGGGGAGTGTTGAACCTTCCATTATCAAAATTGTTGCATTTGGCTTGGATTATTGGACATAGAACCTTCAAATTTAATAAAATGTTTACTTTTTTACTTAATTTGAATTTCATATGTGCTTCTCAGGCCCAATAGTCAAAATCAGTCTTGTAGAAGATTCTTAGCAAGTATGCATGTTTCCAAGCTAGCCCCTAGGCATTTCCAACACTCCAGTTCTTTTACTTGTAATACATCTGTCTCCTGCAGCCATACAGTCTGTTTAGTTGATCTGTCAACATGTTTCTTCAATAGATCTAACTACTTATTTTTATGTAAAGTTTCCAATTCTAGTTGTTCTCTGCTGACAGAGGGAAGTAATACACGAGATTTGCTTTCCATTAACAGTTTACAAAACACAATCAGCCTTCTAATAGCAACATGTGATAAACCAATTAAGCTAAACCTGGCAAACACAGATGTAACAAACACTTTTTCCTGATGCTTATGTAGACAGATTTTTACCCAACTTCATTCTTCTCTCTCTCCATTTGCTAGGAAACAGATGGAACTGCAAGCTCATCAGAATCTGTTTTTTAAAATCCTCATTTTATGTGTTGTACTCAAACAAAGTATTTTTGGTCCTCTGTATAAGCCATGGATCTGGACACTGTGATCTTGATTTTGATTTATGGGTCAGAGTGATGTTTTAAAAAAAAAAAATTACCCTCCTGCCCCCGGCACCCTATGAAATATGATTTTGTCTTTAAAAATGCAAATATAAAAATGGCATTTTTGTTGACCTTATATCTTGTTAGAAAGAGGTATTGAGTAATTTATCAAACTCTTTCAGCACCACTGGTGCTGGGGAGAAAGTTCTCAGTGTCGTCTCGGCTTGTAGACTCTTTCTCAACATTGAAGTTTTACTGTTTTTCCTTTTGGTTTGGGGTAATCAGGTTATCAGAGGACAACAGGAGTCATCTACTAGCTTGGCCTCCAAGTGGAACATTTCTGAGACTTTCATGAAACTATTGCCCCTCAAAATTCAAATTTGGGTGCATATATTTCAAGCTGGTAACACACGTTCAATTCTTGTGTGAATGCATTTTGGTTTAGGACTGCTACAAACTGGAATGACAGAATAAAAGTCAGCTTAAACTTGCTTCTGTATTTTATCAATGTAAATGATTGTTAAACTGAAGCAGGCCAGTTCTTTTTTTATCACTTACCCATCATTTCCAGATGGCTCACTTGAACTGCCTGTGAGGTTGCTATGTTCTACAGTGCTGGGGAGATTTTTTTGCTGGAGATTTTTCCACATCTTAGTGACAGTGAGAAGACAACACAAGAAGACAGGCTGTTCCTGTGTCACTTTAGTAATAAGGGAATTCTGCCTGGAGAATGTTTTCTCTTTGTAAAAACAGTCATGTTTAGTGAATGGGGTCAGAATTTGTAGACAGCTAAGGGTTTTATATCTTCAGGAAAACAGAGGGTGGCTTGGAAAATAGCTTGCACTACATTTATGAAATTAAGCCTTCACAGTGAGTCTGAAACAGTGAAGTATGTTCCTGTTTCTTGCTGATCTTTGCTCACACTTGTTACCTTCTTGCCAGTCCATGAACCATCTGTGAATGAGGTCATCCTCCCCTCTGTTTGCTCCATAAGGATGAAGTGCTGACTCTTTGGACAGGTTCCCTCACATAGAGGATGAGGGTGATATTGATTTATGTATTGGTTCCCAGCAGCCTGACTTAGAATCAGATCAGAACTATAAAGATCCTTCCAGGAGTTACTGTCATCCATGTCAGAAATGGGGCATGACTCTGTGTGGCTTCTGCATTCCAAGGCAAAGGATGAAATACTTTCAAAACCTTGCCTGCTTGCTCTCCCCATTACCATGCTCACCATAACGTGCTGCCTTTGCCCTTGCTTCCAACTAATAATCCATATTAACTGATGAAGGTTAAATGTGGTGGTGGTGGTGGTTGTTGTTGTTGTAAGGAAGGAAGGGAGGGAGGGAGGGAGGGAGGGAGGGAGGGAGTGGTAGCCAGTTGGGTCCATACTGATATAATAAAAGGAATTCCACCTAAGAGACTGGAAACACTGAAATTGCAGCTGAAAGCAACTCCAGACTCTAGGGCTCAGTAGGAAGTTCTTGTTTCAGTTTTGGAGAGAGTTTTTCAGAGGAGTGTTTATAAATGCCTTCTATGGGGAGAGCAACTAGATTTAACTGGTCAAATAAACTGGGAGTAATACAAAGCTGACAAATTTTTTACTGAATATTCACATAGGAGACAAACAGGAGTTTACCATATCTAAGGAAATAAAAGCTACTGAAAATTAAAAGCTGAATTGCTGTTAATAGATTTTGGTTAGGCTTGTAGATTCAAATGGGTTGTGCTTCACGACTGTGAATGTAGATCAGTGGGAAGGTGGCTTAAGATCTTAAGCACATTACTTTATAGTGAATAGTCTGAATTTGGGCCAAATTTTAAAGGTCCATGAGTTCAGAAAGTAGAGAAGCACCAAAGCAAAGGAAAATGTATTAGATTTCTGATTCCCAATGTGTTTCATTGACAGTTAGGAACTAAATATTAGTGGGAATTTGCATCCCTTTTCCAAGATCAAGGCAATAGCAATGGATAGAGATCAGATCAGGACCACTCTTATTTCAAGTGTGTGCAATATCAAAATCATCCTGCCCTTACATTATGGTTAATTTTAAGGCTTTAGAAAAAGCTATAAATATTATAATGACATTGAAGAAGAATATCATACTCTGGCACTCCCAGTTTCAACCACTGCAGGTTCTCATAGGAACATTAGCTGTTCACATGCAAGGTAGAAGAGTGTACTGTCAGAACTTGTGATCTCTTTTTTCTATCTATATGTTGCAAATGGAAACTTCATCTCTAATCTTGCTCAAATAAGTTTTATTTTTCCACCTTGTCCTTGGTTTTATTTAAATATTTTTTTTTTTGTGGCTACTCCTAATCTTGTCTCAGGCCTATACGCAGATTTTTTTGTTTGTTTCTTTTATTTTCACTTTTAGTTCCTGTAGGGATTTCTAAACAACTAGTCACTCTGAATATAACTGTTAGGTAGAAGATTCTTCAGTTTGCCTCCTAATGTCAAGAGAAGCAAGAGGTACCTTTGCACAGGCAATTCCACATCAAAAGCATCACTGCTGTCACAGATATTTTTTTCTGATGCACACTATTAAAATATTTCAGATTAAGTTTATTCTGGAAAATTGAAATATTTAAACCTGGGGAATAATTTTTTGGTGACATTTATGTGCAATGCCTAACTCCCCAGAGATGCAGTAATGTTATGGACAGCAAGCTTTTGTTGAAATAGTGTTACAGTTTGTAGGGTGCTTGGGCTAGCTTTTTTTTCTGACTGATAGATACATGGATGAACCAGATCAGCCTAAATGCTAAAAATGCTTTTGTTATGATTCTTTACCCAGACAACTTTTACCTGGTGTACATTAGACCTTACAAGTGAAAGCTCAGGATTCTCCTATGGGACAGCACCCAATGCAAAGGCACTCAGAGCTGTGTCAGTGCATGTTTCTACTTTGTGTGGCACTGTGAAATATCCAGTCCTTTCCTGAGCTATTTCCTGTGAATCTGTGACTTCAAAAGAAACAGACACATTGAACTAAAATTAGGCCTGTCCTTAAACAGCTTAAACATGTGCTGAATTGAAAATTAAAGTGACCTTTCTATACAAGTAACTGTCTCTCAGTAAAATAATGATCTCCTTTTCAAATGCATTCACTCAACTCAGTAGGAGTATCTACACCTTTATCTTAGGCAGTCCATTTTTAGAATGATTTTATCAAGCAGTTGATTTTCATAATATGCTCATTGCAGGAGAATATGTGCCAATTAGAAATCTGTGACATTGCTTCTGGTCATTTGCATAACAGGCTGCAAATTTCACTGAGCCCAATGCATCCTGGAGCTGTTAAGTACCAGTCAGATAGTTCTGACTTCATCTTGCTGTCTACCAAGACTCCCTGAGACCTTTTCAAAAAAACTGCTTCTCAGCCATACAGTCTCCAACCTGTATCATTGTTAGGGGCTCTTCCTTACCAGGCTCAGGACTCTGCCTTTGTCCTTGCTGACTTTCATTATATGTCTGTTGGCCCAACCTTCCAGTCTGTCCAGGTCCCTTTGGATTGCAGCCTTTCCCTTAAACATATGAACTGCTTCTCGCAGTTTGGTGTATTCTGTAAATCTGACAAAAATGAGCTTTGTTTTCTCCCCCAGGTCCTTCATAAAGATGTTAAACAGGTCCTAGGATAGAACCCTGTGGCACTCCAGTTACTGATCACCCATGACCCTCTGAGTCAAATCATGCAACCAGTTTTGGTTTTTTGTTTTTTTTTTTTAACTTATCTGGTTGTCTGCTCATTTGAATAATACCATTTTAACTTCCATACAAAACCACTCTGGGAGACAGTTCTGAAATCCTGGTAAAGTTGAGGTGGATGACATCCATCGTTCTTCCCTCACCCACAAATCTGGAAGTTTCATCATAAAAAACAATTAGATTTTTTAGGCATGATTTATCCTTAGTAAACACATGTTTGTGTTACAGACATATTAGATATTTCATCACCTTGTTTCTGGTGAATTACAACCATGCTCTGTGTTACGCTCTGCTGCTGAAGCACAAAGAAACTATGTGAATGAAACTATATGAGGCTATAAAACTAAACTGAAATGGCAATGCTGGAACTTTTGTCAGGGAAAGAATCAAGTAAGCAAAAGGAGATGATGACTTCTGTAACGACAAGCAGTGTTACTCTTTTCAAAATGCCCTCCAAATCCTTTTCTTACATAGACATTTCATTCTATCATTCTATCTGAGGTAAAAATTCAAGCAATTTTTTGAGCTTTTTCTCTTGAAACATGTAAACATAGTTTGGTACTGGTTTAAAACACTTTCTTTTTTTTTTTTTTTCTCTGAACAGTGAGCTCACTAATGTTTTTGTAAGTCTGTTTAACCTAGGAAAGATTATTTGATCGTTATGGGAGGCTGGGAGAGACCATTATGGGAAAATGCAAATAAAAGTAATGGAAAAAGTCTACATTACAAGAGAAGTGTTAAAAAATTAGTTTGAAGAGAGGACGTTTTTGTCTGAACTGAGTCTAAACTGAGTGGTAGGGGAAAGTCAGCCTCTTATAGACAATATAAAATCTATTGATGTGGAAAGCAGAAAAGGCAGAAAATTGAATATGTCATAGATTGTAACCAAGTAAAGTTCAGACAGTCTGTTTGGATAATAGACTGCCATAAATATATCTATGACATGGAAAACATGCCAACTGAGATTATAGAGGATTTTCATAGTCTAAGAAAAGTGTATTCCAAAGATTGTTTCTGGTCTAATGCTTTCTATTCCAGGAAGACTTAGATGGTGAGTTCAAAATATCGTTGTAGTACCATCACAACTTTGATGTAGAATATTTAGCATGGGATACTCAGGTGAATACCTTCTCATTCTACAATTTATTCCTGTCCTTTCTGTCTTTCTGTCCTTTTATTCTGTCTCTCTGTCCTTATTTTAAAATATTTTTTCTGTCCCTTATTTTTAATATGCCCCCTTTTCTGCTTTGTTATTTTTTTTTTGATGGTTTGAAAATGTGAGTTGGCAGGGATCCTTGTATGGATGAACTAGAGCTTTACTTCTTAACCTAAATGCCAACATTCAGAACTGGAACTTTAAGTTCATTTTAATTTAAATTATTCATGTTTTCTGTGTATATGAACAATTGTAGTCTTTCAAAATCAGCTGAATACTATCACTGACTTTATCAACATACTGATTTCACAGGTGAGCCTTTCTGTAGCAATGAAAACAGGAACATTGCTCCATATATCAATATAGTCTCTGATCACTTTCTCCTCAAGCTGTGTGCATCTCATTGCATTAGCTCTGACTTTTCAGTGGTGTTTAAAATGTGGGAACCAGAAGCCTCTGGAAAGTCGCAAGTAATACCACAGTTTCCTTTGTGAATAAAAGTAATGATTGTGCCAACCTTCTTGTGAACCCTGGAAGTCTGTCTGTTGTGTTTACCATGACCTGAGCAACTTTCTTTGCAGTCACTATTCCATGGAATAAAGTATAGCCTCAGCATAGGACATATTATGACATGAATAAATATATGACTTTGCATTTTGCTGTATCTACTGTGTCTTATGTTTGAATTATTATAGCTCCTGGTTGTCATTCTCGCAATCATCGCTTGCCAGTTCCAACCATAGTCTCTAAGTGTAACAGATACATTACTGTAAATATAATGGCTACATTACTGTTGTTCACATGGTTTGATGGGAGATTATTAGGCTGCTTCTGTAATTTTTAATAAACGAACCCATGTAATTGTTTTTTATTACATTAGAATGATAAATATGAGATGACAAATAGTGCACTCTTTTTTTTTTTTTTTTTTCATCCACAGTGAATTTCATACTTAGTTTTCCCCAGGGGCCCTGATGGGTAAAAGCAATTAAATATGTCACATGCAGCCTCTCAAAAGATAAATTTGTGTTTTCTAATGGTAAAGATTGTTGGAAGTAAATAACATGGCAATGAATGTGTTTTATTTTCACCCAATATGTCTAATATGACAATACATTTGCTGCTGGGTCTTGTAAGCAATGTTCTTAAACTTAAGTTTTATTTCCCTCTTTACTACAAAAAATGATTTAATGTGATACAGATCCCTATGGCAAGATTCATTAGATTTCATGTTTAATTGTGTCCTGACTGCAGATTGCCACTCTTGCAGTAATACATCATTTTCATAAACTTTTTTTGCAGTAGTTTGTTCCTCTTTCACTCAAACATTCCTTGAAGAATGCACATACAAGGACTCAGTTAAAGCTCAGCACTGACCATTTGAAATACAAACACTTTTTACCAGAGTAGTTTTGAATTTCCCTTTGCATCGCTATAAAACAAAGTATTGGAATTTAGGGTGATGTTTGTGGGTTTTTGATTGTTTTTGATTTTCTTTAGATGCAAGATCCATTTATTGCCCAGTTTATTAATATACTTTACTGAATATACAATATAATGGATTGGTAGGCAAACCTGAGCTTTGATGTCTAAATACTATCAGAAGACATACATTTGTTACACTGATTTTTTTTAAAGAATTACTGCTGTCTGTTTAGTTAGGTAGATATACTTGCCACCATTCTAAAAAAATATACACATGTATACAAGGTGAAATCCCTCTTATGGAAGAAGATGACTGTTAACCCATATAAATGAAATCTTCAGGCAGACTAATAAAAATCATCATAAACTCTGGGAATGTGATTCAGTGAGTTAAAAATTAATCAAGAAACAAAACCTGTGATGTTATGCCTGAATTTAACTGAGATTGTGCACATGGTTTCCTAGGATTTGAAACTATTTTTGCAGAAAAAAAATACTGGGCAGAAGGCCTGGGGAGAGTCTGCCAGAGGCAACTCTAGGTAGCCTGTCCACCCTTGGAACATGCAGGCTCTGTAAAGACCTCTCTGCATGGGAAGGCTGCTGTGCTCTTGAGGTGATGGCCTGTGACTGATGCTGCATTGCAGGAGGTCTACGTGTCTGCCTGTAGTCATGAGGAGCCTCCAAGTTACAACTGTGGGTAACATGACCTTTCTCACATAAATTAAAGGTGTTGCTGAAGTGAATAGCAATTCATTTGAATTTGACTTCCAGACTGCCATCAGTTAATAATGGCTTTGTCACTAAAGATTTGGTGGGAATGATTTCTTTTTATATAACGCCTGTCAGCCAGGAACATCCTAGAGTAATCTGTAGAAAAATTTACTGATTGCTCAGAAATTGCTTTGCTAGCAAAATGCAGCTTGGGATGAAAGGTGGCAACTGTGTGGCTACAACTCAAAATCTGCTTGCCAGAGATAGATGGGGAAGGAAAGTGGTTCTTAGTATTGTCCAAGGAGGATTATCTAGTCCTGATAGATGAGACTTAAGCAACAGCTAATATGTTTTTAATTTGTTCTGTACAAACTTATGGATGAGAAAGGAGATCTTTAGAAAGTGTTTGTGGAGAAACATCGTGAAAATAATGCTCAGGATGTTTGAGTTTCTGGGTTGTGGAATGGGAAAACAGCTCAGAAACTCTGCTGAGAGAGACAGTATCTGAGTGATTAAGGTTTTCTTGTGGAGAAAATCTCAAACTGCCATGCAGTATAGATGACTGTTTAACTTAACATTATTTTTAACTTACAAGTTTGCAAATTGGAAGGTTCAAAGGTGACAATTGCACAATATCTGTGGAAAAAAGGTACTTTGTAAATACTTAAATTTATCTATCCGTTCCTTATAATTGAATGTTGGGAATTTAGGTTTCTGTCTATCAGGCTGAGATGTTGATGTCAGTGGGGGATGATAGAAACAGGAAAAGCCTCTGCACAACTGTGAAAGGTTTATAGTTTCTTTATGGCCTGGGTTTGAAATGGGAAGGTACTATACACTGCAAGTTTCTTCTTGACCAATTTCTTGTAGAGGCCTTCTGTACAGAGAGAAATATCATCTCATGACAAACATAGGAAGATCCAGGTATGATAATATTGTTTGAAAGACATTTAGACACTGTAAAAAACGGTAGAGAGAAAGACAGAACATTAGAATGGAGGATAAAGAGGACATTGTTAAATGTCCTGTGATTTCATCTCCAATATTTTAAGTCTGAATTTGAATTATTTTTTGTGTTCATATACATTTCAGTAAGTAGCTTCTCTAGAGATAAAAATGATGGCAAAAGATGTTTTAAGCCAGCAGCTTACTAGATAATAGTGTAACAGTGTTTTTTGGCTTTCAATTTAAATCTATTTTAATTTAATTTAATGGCTTACTTTTATTTCTGTTTGGTTTTTGTTGGTTTTGTTTATTTTGTTTTGGTTTTTGTTTGGGTTTGGGTTGTTGTTGTTTTGGGGTTTTTTTTTTTGAGCAGGTTTCACAGGACCATGTCCAGTTGGGCCTTTAATATATCCACAAATGGAGACTCCACAAGGTCTCTGATCAACCTGTTCTGGGCTCTGAGAACTATTGCAGTAACAATGTGTTTTCTTCTGTTCAGGTGGAATTTCAACAGTAATCACCAACATATTACAAAATATTGCTTTGAAAAATGGAAATTATTATTCCTGTTCTATGAAGTGGATTTCAAAGGAAATTTTTGTATGCTAAAGGAAATTTTTGTATGCTTTGTACTCAAACCTGAATGAATTTTTTGTATGAAATTGAAAAAGTTGTTTCAGGAGTTAAGAATAAAAACTCCATGAGTATTTTAGACAGAATTGCAGTTCTTTAAGAAAAGAACTAAAAGAAGTGTAACATAAAACACTATAGGATAAGAATGAATTCTAGTGTTCTTGGAAGTAATTCACTCTGCAGGGCAGTAATAAAGGAGACATTTCAACAGTGTTCAGATATAGAATCTTGTCTGAGAAACTAACACTGTTTCTCAGTGCAACACTGTTTAGATACTGGCTGTGCTTATCATGTAAGAAATACGTTTGAATACCTGCTGAATTTCTTAGAAATTACTAGGAACTAAAAGATGGTTTTTTATGTGACGTGATCTCCCAGGAACGCACAGCTTTTGTAAAGGAACCCACTTACATAGTTGGCTGAAAATACATTATGGATTCTAACCACAGCTATCAAGTTTGGAAATATTGGTCTGTGTGACTTTTATTTTTCAACTTGTACAGTGGTAGAAGACTAATTTATTGTGACTTGTTGGAGCACCAGTTTTGGAGCCAGTGAAGATAACTGTGAAAGTAATGCTCAATGAGACCTTGATTTCATATTGTCACCAAGTGAAAGGGTGTGTGAAAAGGTGCATGAGAGAAAATCATGTGTAACGTTGACTGATGGACAAGAGAGTGTGAGAGACAATTTCATCATAAGTCTATTCAATATCAGGGTAAAGGGAATGACCACATCTGGCAACCTTACATCTGAATGAATCTGTAGTATCACAGTGATTCTCCTTCTTTTCTGTGTCCTTACTCTGGACTCTTCCAGACTTAATTACCTGCAGTTAGGCCTATATAAACAATTACAGAAAATAAGTAGCATGATTGTTTGGAGGCTTTGAACCTTGTAACTATCATCCCTGAATGTTTTTTTGATTTATATTTTATTCTGTTCACTCTCATCAGTTTCATAAACAGTTTCCAGAATACCTTCAACACGGTATTTACACCAGGCCCCTGAAGAGCTCATTTATTTATTTATTTAGTGTTTATCTAAGTTGTCAGATTATAAGGAGGAAGATAAATTTACTTAAAGACAAACCCACCCCTCCCCATGCCATCTGAACTGAATCAGGAATTTATCAGTTTTGCCCTTCTAGAAAATTATTTTATATTTTGCTCTTCAACCTTGTTCAAAGAGAAAGTGACCTTTGTAGAAAAAACAAGTATATTTAGAAAACTCAGCCCGTATTTGGATGCTCTGATAGTTCCTATTGTTAAAAAAATATTTTGGAAATACTGACCCTTCTGTAATGCACCATCAACTGTAGAAGCTGGAAGGCTTCATACTGACTTACAACAGCTGAAGTCGCACAAAATTGTGCATTATGCTGATTTTTGTTATCATATTTTGTGTGGGTGTTTTTTCCCTCATCAAGAAGCCCACGTAAGTAAAATCCAAAATAAGACAATTTTGCACAAAAAGTATTCAGAGCTTTGCAGTGGTCATTTCATGTTCATACGTTAAAGGTCTGAATTTTTATGTCATATATAACCTTGCTGCCTTAGAAAACCAATTGGATTACACTTTTCCAAACGATGCAATAAAGAACACCAAGCTACATCTTCTAGATCATTAATTTTAATACCTCTGCAAAGTTTTGATGTTACAGATTCAGATCACGCTTTGCTTTGAATGCAGGTTGTTTTTACCTAGTCTTGAAGGATGTTACTCTTAAGGGGACTTTTAATAGAAGTAACGAAGAGAAAAAATGTAGATCCAAGAGGAGAAAATTATTTTTGAAAACAATAGCTTAGAAGAATTCTTTGTGATCTCAATAGCAAGGGTAATTAAAGGCTTGTATTATTTATTCTTCCTATTAAAATTTCTTCCAAGAGACTCCAAGGCAGCATGATATGTATAAGTGAAACCTGGAAAAAACCTGTGAGAGTTTACCAGATAAACTGAGGCTCTGGAATCCATGTAGGACAGTTTCAGAGGGAAATATTTCCAGCAATTGTCATCAGGGTGTCTTTTACCCCAGAACTGCCAAAGACAGTGAGATAGGTCAGTGGGAGGAGGGACAGAAGTTGCTGTCAGAAGCTTCTAGAGAAGGTACCCTGCTAGTTTTGTGTTTGAAGGAGTACTTTACTTTCCCCACTTCCCTCCTTTTCACTCTTAGCACAAGAAATGAGACCTAACTGAAGAAGCCAGCTTTGGAAATAAAACTTCTATAAAATGACCTATGAATGGCAAGGAAAACATATGCTGCACTGCTGTTGAATAGATGTTGCAGTGCATTTTGGTTCTCAGATTGTTCTCTTCACCATGCTATTGCCATGCCTTTAGTAATGACTAACATCTGTCGTGTATTTATTCTTTTCCCTGTTCCCCAAGGGAATAAGTGTGTGCAGTGAAATACTTTGTTTTATCTTATTAAATTTATCCTGCATATATTTACTGTAAGTTTGTTATATGAAGCCGGGTCAAAGAAATGTTCTTTGAAACTGAAAGCTCAAAATTTTATTGCCTTTAGTCTTTTGAAAGATTTCTCCATAGCCTTCAGCAGTCTCTGGAGAAAGTTCATCTTTATCAATGACAAGCCTTTACCCTGAGGGTAGGCATTTCAACCGAATGTATAGGCTGAGAAATACCTGTTTGTATCAAATATTGTAATGTTCTGTGAAATGACTGAAAACAGCACAAATTCTCTAGCCAAGAGAATTAAAAAGACATCATCTCATGATAAATAATGTTTACATAAATGCAACTCCTAATATGACGAATCTTCAAATTACTTTTAAAATAAGGAGGAGAAGGAGAAAAAAAATCTTAATAATGGAAAGACAGTCCTAAAACCATATTCAGCAAAATATTATATTCAGTACTATATAAACCCATTGTTTTTCCTAAAAACACATTTTTTAAGTCTTTGATATTTAAAATAAAAATCTGTGTATCTAATTGGAAAATTTTCAGCGCACAAATGCCTAAGTAAATTTATATATACCATTTTAAATACCTGATTTTGAAAAGAAAATAGATAAAAACAAATAAATCATTGTAATGAGATTAAAAAGTAAACCCCCCCTAGGAAGGTTGTTTATAATGCATGATGGAACTAAGAGCAGGACTTTCCTTAAAAGATTAGTGTATGCTGTAATTCAGTGAAACTGAAAAATATCGGTGCTGGAAAGCTAATGGGTAAAATTCTGTAAGAGTTATAACTCCTAACAAAGCAGTTAAGCAGACAGAAATAAAATAGCATCTACACTTCCTCAGGCTTCATTAAACAAGTATTAAAACCCACTTAACACAGAATGGAAGGAATAAAAAAAAATGTTTGTTCAAATCAGTGAAGCCACATCCTCATAAACCCTTACGGTGATACAAGGTATGAAACAAAATAGAGTTTTTCTGTTTCTTTCAATGAAAGCTTATGGGTTTTACAGCAGTGATAGTATGGAATAGAGACAGGTTTTCCTTTTATACAAATATGAAGGAGGGCCTATATCTAAGGGAAGGAAGAAGCTGGCCAGTGATCCACAGTAATTGTGTTTCTGAGTCTCTCACTTTAATTTCCACTGAGTCTTGATCAAGATATTAAAAAAACACAATGTAATCCAGTGAGGTTCATACCCAGACTCTGGTTTTGTGAAAATGTCAGTGGTTTCAGAAAAGCTCAGGTGTTTTCTAGAAATTTCTTGGTGTATATGGTCCAGTTTTCAATAACTTTTAAATAAAAGAAGAGTAGCAGGGGAGAGCAAAGAAAGGATTCAAGCAGCTTCAAAGTCCTCTCCGTGCATTTCCTTTTGCTATTCACACTGACTACCTTCATTGCTTTTGTGCTGGAGGAAAAAATTGACAGACAAGATGGGAGAGATTTCTGAACCAAAATAATTTGCACTGCCCCAGAAACACTTCTTGCTGTGATAAGTAGTTATTTCAAACTGAACAGAAGTTTTTCCACTGACTCTAATGGTCTTTGCACAAGGCATAAAAAGTGCAGGGACCGAGTGAAATAAACTACTTGAACCTTGTTTGTCAAGTGGAGACAACTATATTCTTTTTCTTAATACTGTTCAAAGACTGCATTATAATATGTAAGCATCTAAGTTGTGCAGACATAAGGAGGATTTTTTTGAATACAGATTTGACTTGACTTTGTGACCTCAAGCTTTCAGTCATCCTCAGGCAATGAGCCTGAAGATGTGTTTGTAACATCAGACCACATTAAGCAGGTGTTCCTGTGCCACTGTGATCTGAGTACTGAGCAACATGATGCTCACTGACATCATTAATAGATATGTTAGCTAAGAGCAAGCATGATGTGGAGTGAAATGGGGCCAAGCACAAGGTGAAACCTTTGGTAAATATTTGACGAGGATGAGGGATTATTACCATGAGATTACTGGCTGCCTGATACTTTATTTGTGAGGTAACATCACCATGATATTGGCAGTTTGGCTGGGAATGGGTTGGCATGTTTTGGCCTTGCTTTGCCAGAATCTCTCATTTCAATTGGATGAAGGCATCATTTCATGACATTTGCATATGAGACAATCCCTCTGCAGCCAGTGGAGGAAGACAGGTACTTCCAGAATGTTAATGTCCTAAAACATTCATGTTCATCAGTACTTAGTAGCCTTCAGTTTTTCTACCGACCCAGAGACTCAGTCATGTGCTTATTTGTTCATAAATACATGAGTTCATCTTTTCTTGCTAATGTAAGTGCACTAATGCAGTCATATTTGAAGCTTGCCACCTCTCTGGTAATGTTAATTAGTCCTTTTCCTGACAGCACTAAATATGTTTAATTTCTTACTTCTGTTTTGGTGGGTGCATTAAAAGGCACTTCAAAGAAGCTCTTTCTTTGCTTTCAAAGGATTCTTTTGAACCTGTATAAAGGGTAGGCTTTTAAGTTTTAGACTTTGCACTTAAAAACACATTTGTAGAGTGCCTAATCTTTATCTTTGTACCCTTCAGACTACTTACCTGTCACTGTTGTGACATGCACAAATAGTTTGCCTTGGATGTGATGTTGTCTTGGGTTGTTAACCTCTGCCACTGAATCTCTCAGTTGTTTCTCATTATGTTGCATAACATAATACATATAAAACTGCAAAACCATTGATTGCGATAGAAAAATAGCTGTGCTTATCCTTCAAAATTCAGTTGGCTTATGATTGGAAAAGAAAAGCTTAATGCTTATTTGTGTCTTCAAGTTTTCACCAGATCTCCTTACAGATCTTATTCTTGTAATGGAAATATTTGAACTTTGTAATAATAAATTATGATATTTATTCCTATAGCGTTCCCATCCATAAGGAATCTGTACATGGGATTTTTATGCAGATGGACCCATATCAATATGAGTTTTGATACATTATTGAGATGGGACATCCTTTCAAAGCCACAGTGGTCAAAAGCAATGAAAGAATTTAACAAATAGTGAAGAACTGGTTATTTCCATCTGACCCAGTCCAAACCCTTTCAGCTATGGAAGGCTTAAGAAATGTACCTCAACATTTCTTAGTTTTCTTTTCTTTTTAAGAAGGGCAAAAAACACAAGGAAATGAAAACAACTTATTTCCTGCCAGGATGATGTGGACTGGCCATGCTGTATTTCATTTTAATGGTACATTCAGCTCCAGATTTGATAAGAAACAGGAGTTCCAGATTCTTGACACAACAGTGCTCTCCCCTATTTTTGTTACATGGTTTAAAAGAAATGTCCTGTTATTGGGAGAGCTGTTAATCTCTTTCCCTCTCTTGTTACACTGTCAAGAAGAGCACAGGCTCCTGCTATGTGACTTCAATGAGCTCATCTTTCTACATCCTCATGACAGAAAAGTACTTAGCTTCTTGGCTACCAGCCTTCATCAGTCCCATGGCTATTTCAGTATCTACTACCCTAACTTTGTGCATCTCCCTCCTATGCTTCAGTCTGGGGTTGGGCTGTCTGCCCGCCCTTTGCTCTCTAGCAGGAGGAAGTAGAAAAGTGGACAGGCTTCTCCTTTTCTCCTTGCCCACTGATGCTCCTTTATCACTGTTCCAGAAAGAGCAAATATTCTTGAAAAAAGGTTTGGTGAGGATGAGGGCTCTGGCAACATCATCCAGAACCACTCTTCTCTTCAGCCTAAAGGTTTATTACTTCTATTGATATTTGCTGTGGATGTGCCAAAGCAAGACAAAGCTCCCTTTTCAAAGTACAGTGAGCCACTTGGTAAAGGTTCATCCAGCAATTTTAACTCTAAAGAGTAGGCAATATGGCCAGATCACCAAGCTCATCATTCTGGATCCTTTCCAGATGAACGTAAGGAGCTGGTGTGCTTGCTGTAGCCAGAGGTGCTGGAGAAGTGCAGTGCTGTGTTCTGTACCAGCAGCAGACTTGGGAGAACACAGCGTCATACTATTGGTCAACATTAATGTGATAAAGACCTTTACAGCTGAGGATGGATCATGTGCCAGAAATATGATTTCCTGGACAGCTGAAGAAGGTTGGAAGAGCTCCCCATCTGTTTTGCTCTGCAGGAGCTTAGGGACAACTGGGAAGCCAGAAGCACCTCCCAGTTGCTGACTTGACTGTCTTGTTACAGGTATTTACGTCTTACTATTCCACAGTTGAACATTATATTTAATCTGAACTAACAGGAGTACTGTGGAAGAAGGTGTTTCCAGCTGATGTAGGGAGTTACAGCGATATTATTTGTACTGCTTCTATGCATGCTTTCTAGCTGCTTTGCTGTTTTGAACCACATATGTTCAAATTAAAGGTACTATTCAGTCAGAAGCACTGCGTAGCTTTTTGTCACCTGCGTTAAGTTTGCATTATGTTTATTTATAACAGTAAGCCTCCCCCCCCAAACCTAATAGTAAAGATTATGCAGCTACATCGTGGTAGAATTCACAATATTTATATAATTGATAAAACATTACTTTATCACTTTTCAGTTAGTGACAATTCAACCTGTGATTTTTTTTTTTTTTTTTTTATATACTTTTTTTTCTTTCTATATTTTTAACTCAGTTACAAGAATTTGAAGGGGGGGGTTGTGCAGGCCAGGTAGAACCGAGAGAGACAGTTTACAGAATCACAGAAATAATTTTTTAAAACCATTTCCCCTAAGACTGGAAGATATTAAAGAGGAAAAAACAAAAGTTAACTGGTTATTCTTCAGAACTACTGTAGTGGAATAAAAAATTAATGATAGATGAATACCATTTGCACATAAATGTCTTTATAAATAGATCAGAGAGACAGGAAGGAAAGGAAGGAAACTATGATAGCTCAACGGAAAAAGAAATGCTTTTTTTTTTGCTTAGCAAGTAAAAGCACAATTGTGGCAAATTTATTTGTGACTCTTTACACACTTTGAAGGATATTTTATCTCCTAAATATGGCATTCAATTGTTTTTGCACAATGCATCAATACGTAGACCAAGCAGAGTGAAAGAATGAAAACCAGGGAAGATGTGCCATGAGTAAACCTGTGGCAATTAATACAGGTGTAAATTCTACTGTGAGCTTTAGGTCTGAATTCATAACCCTTTTGGCACCCAGGAGCTTGATTGTCTTTATGCTTTGATCTTTGTAGCAATGCAGACTCCAAATGAAAGAATTTCATATAAACTAAGGAACTAAGGAGCAAAAAGCTCATTAAGAGTTTGGAGGCTTTTTATTATTGTTGTTATCTGCAAAGGAAGAATTTTAAATTTATCCTTTGTGCAGTTTATTTTAAAATAGCTAGAGGAAAAAAAAATCAAGAACTTATAATGACATGGAATAAAAAAAATAAACACTCATTATGCTTATACTCATGCACACGTTGCTTACAAATCAGGAAGAGGATGCATGTACAAGTAGGACAAATTGCACCTCACACTGTGCAACACAATTTTTCAAAGTATGTTTTGTTTTCTTGTTTTTCTTAATTTTATGCTGCTTTGCTGCATAATGCCAGAAACTGTATGGGAGGTATGGGCAGAACTTGGCAGGATTTGACCTAGGGGAGGAGAGTTTGTAGAACTACTTTCACTGCAAACCTTTCTATACAGAATGAGAGGAAAACCCAGTGATGTTGAATGTTCCAAGCCACATAAACAGAAACTATTACCTGACATTTAAGACACTGGCTTTACAAACACTGCATGAAAAGCAGGAGGTCTCATATTTGTTTTAGTGAGAAATAAAACGATTCAGTCCTGAAAGAGCTTTTCACTTTTATTTTTTATTTTAGCTACCCATGAGTGTTGTAATGAGATCTCCTGTGCTAGGTATTTCGAAATAGTTTTTAGAAGCATGTTGTAAGTTCAAGATAAAAAAACCTTCCAGAATGGCAGTTTGGCTGCTGAACATCATCTGTTCCAGAGTCAGATGATGTTCAGCTTCTGACTGGAAGTCTCTGGGTAATTGTAAGGACTTCTGATGCTGTTCCTCCATGCTCTTTAAGAAGTAATACTCTTATAAAGCTATGAACTGCAAAAAACCCCACATCACATAAAGCCACTGACAGGTCTGGAGCTGAGTGAGTGACTTACACCCTGAGGTTGTAAAGATTTGTGCGTGTTCTTAAACCCTGAACTGCAGCGAGAGTGCTGCCAATGACTGAGGTGCCTTTTATTGTGCATTATGTCATTGTTATGGGCTGCAGGTTCTTATCCTGCCGACTACACCAAATGTTACAGTTCAAAGCAACTTAAAGTTTGTGGATCTGCAAGAACAAAGTCCAACCACAAGGGGTTGGGTGCAAGCATTATGTTTTATTTTACAATTTAAAAAAGAAAAGTGATAGAAGTGAAGGTATGGCAAATATGCTGTGAGGCAGAAGTGAGAGAGAGAAAAGGAAAAGATACAAGGAAGAGAGTGGGAGAGAGAAAGAGACGGGAGAGAAAAGAGTAAGAAAGCAAGCAAGAAAGAAAAGAATGAGGGAGTTTGAGAAAGTCACCAGCAAAGGTCTCTTGTTCAAGATGATGTTCCAATTCCAGACAGGGTCTGATGCAGGATGGAGGTTCAGTGAAGGACGGTAACAAAATGGGAACTTCAGTGTTGCTAATATGCTGCCAAATTCCTGATATTCCAGACAAATGATTTACTGCTCTTTTTTTGTCCAAGGACTGGGAACTCATCTTTCCAGCTTTCCTCCCCAGGAGGAGAGCTGTTATTAGCATCAGTTGCCCATTATCATCAAGAGGCTGGAAGTGTCCCATTCAATTCAAAGACAGAACAAGAAAGTGGACAAAAGAGAGAGAAAGAAAGTCACCAGTCCTAGATCTAAGCATTGAGCCAGACAGCTGGGGAGGGCTGACATTGATGAGAGTCCCCAAGCCCACCAATTCAGCTCCTCATCTTTTAGGCCTGTTTAGGCCTGTTTTGCTTAGTTTTGATGGTTGAGACGTCAGATTGAACAACTGGAGCAGACCTCTGCCCACTTCGCTCTCCAATCCTTATTTGTACCAGAACCTAGGCCATATGCAGACTTTATCTGTCTCCTTCCTCTCCAGCAGTCCCTTTGGAAATGCTAATAAGGATTTAGATAGGAGGTTGGTTGAAGAGGTGACTTGCTGTCTGCTCCCTTCAGAGCAGCCTAAAAGGAGCCCCTGATGGGGAGGGGGTTCCTCCGTCCTGTACCTCACAGTCATATTGGATCCTAACCTACATAAGAGATTAAACCATTCTTCTTTTGCAGTGTTGAATTTCTCACAGGGTCAAAGAAAGTATGTGGACACAGGCTGAATTCTTCCTTTCATTTTGCTGAAAATAGGTAGTCCAGCATGTTGATCTGGTAGCAGAGTGTTAAGGTCCACACTCAGCTTCTTCCTAGTAGATCTTGACCTGGCACTTTTGAAATATTTTACAGCTATTTGAAAGGAAAATGTTTGGTTTACTTTTAATGACTTTTCATTTGGTTACTTTTTATTATCTGAAGGCTGTTCAGTGCAGCTCATGTCTGCGTATTTGCAAGGAAGACACATGTATTTCGGAAACTGCAAAAAGGAAAAGAAGGAGATCAAGTTGCAATGTAACATTAACAAAACACATGCCTTCAATAGACAACCTGGGAGGAAGCATTTGCTAGTGTCAGGATAATTGTTAAGATGACATGTAGTTTTACAATTGACTATTTGAGGCAAAACAGTGAGTTCAGAAAATAGAACTGCAATGACCTAACAGGGTTCCAGAACATCTCAACTCCCCCCCCACCCCCCCAAAAAAAAACAACCAAAAACCAGTTGTGGCAGGACTTGTCAAATCTGGATAGAAATCAATTCAGAAATGACTGGCTGAGTATTTTGGCAAAGAAGAGAAACTGTTGAAAACAAGACTATAGTCTGAAAATTTTAAAAGGTTTTCCAGTTGCCAGGAATTATAATGAAGGAGTATCTTCTGCCTTCAGTGACCCCATTCAGGGTTAATTGTGACTGGACTGTCTGATTTAGTGGTATGAAACTGAATGTAGTGTTGAGTAAGGACAGCTGGAAAAAAGCCCACTTTTCATCTTCACATCAGTTTTTCTAGCTAATATTTCCTTCACTGTTTTTTTATAGAAATTGGATGTGTGTTTCAATCTGGCTATCTATTTTGCTAGCGGCAGCTTTTTATGAATACAATACAATGTCAGGCATTTCACACTGAATGTGCTTTGCATATGCTATGCCATGCTATGCCCTTGAATTTAGGCTCCCATCCTTCCCCCAAGAAGTAGAAGAAAAACTCTGAACAACCCAGCTCTTGTTCTGAAAAGTTCTTTTCAAGAAACTTGAAAGGCTTTTAATTCTGCATGGGCTCCCTCCCCCCCCTCTTCTTTTATTACTTCTTTCATATTCATCAATGCCACAGTGCTCCAATAAGTATTTCTAAAAATAAACTCTACAAATTATAGGCCTTGGTTTACCACAGTGTTGCAAACTGTCATTAACAAACACTGTTCAAAAGCCACTGGCTCTGCAAGCCATGAGGGAGCTTAAGTCCATAGAACTGTATTGTTCTCTTCAGTGCTCCCAGTCACCATATATTTTAACTAGTTTTTTAAATAGAATACTTGTTACTGGGTATTTGTCAGCAAGGAATTAACGTCCTGTCTATCATTCCAATCATTTTCCAAAGAATATATGAATTAGAGGTTGCATAATCCTCAGGACGTGCTTGTATTATGACTTGAGTGAAGTTTTGACATCCTGTACCTGCTGAGATTTAGTGTTTGACTTCACGCCCAGAGTAATACAGCAAAGGTGTGTTTTTTCCGTTACTTCTCACTATGAAATCCAAGATGTGGTGAATCACAGGTGGCAGAGATCCAAAATGTGTAGTTCTGTGTGCCCTCACTTTCCCTACACTGTGTAATTCTTGTGCAGATTATATGTAAGCTACTTTTCAAGGCTTTTCTATAAAGTTAGATGACTTAACTGATTTTGCTTATCTAAGTAAAGGTCTGTGTATACTTGCAAAGGTGGTGGCAGTCACTTCCAGCTAAAAATGACTTTGCCAAATTGCCCTTCAGATTGGACTTAAAATCAACTTGTCCTCTTCAGTAGGTGACCTGGTGAACTAATGAAGTGCTGGGACTATGGAAGAGTTTCAGAGTAGCCATAGGCACCATCCAGAGGAGCCCTTGGAATTCAAGAATGTTCCCAAGATTTAAACATCTGTGTCCATACCTCATTTTATAGATAGTTCATTCAATCCTTGAGATCTTGATGCTTGCAAATCCCATCTACTCTCACCTGGCAAGGACTATCAAGGCCTTTTTAAGAGGGACCTGAAGGCAGACAGTTGAACGCCACTGACATGCGTCATGCAAACCAGAAAAATTGGGTGTGAAATGAAAACTCCTGCACTGAAGTCTATTATTCTCTACCCAGAAGTAGTCTTGTGGCTTGTGTGCCTAACCTCTCTCTCAGTATACAATTTGTACATTGTCTTTTGAAAATGAAATGTTGTTTTCCTCTGTGACAAATTTTAATTTTCTGATCTGCAGTCATTCTCCTGGAGATGTCCATGACCTGAAGAAAAAACAGAAAGGAAATTATAGCATTTAATATTATCTGAATGGTGAAGAAATCAATTAAAGATACAGGACTTAACTACCTGTACTGAAAAAGTAGATTCCCCAGCTGCTATTCAGTTGCTGAAAATTCCATGTACCACCATGGGGGAATGAGGAGATGTGTTCATGCTTTTGTTGGTTGGTTGGTTAGTTGATTTGGGGTTTGATTTTTTATTTTTTTTTTTGGTTGGTTGGTTGTTGGGTTGTTTGTTTGTTTATTTCTAATAACCATAAGTTTTATAAAAAATATATTGCCTTCCAAGGTTTCAGAGCCAGTCAGATTTCAAAGTTGATTGTCTTAAACACTAATCTAGAGCACTGTCCTTCCCTGGGAGACTGCAATGCATATATAGTGCATACAGGACCTAGTGACTAGCATCAATTACTGACAAACCTCATTGTCCTTTCTGGTACTTGATAGTGATCCTGAAAATGGGTTTAAAATGTCCAAGGAAGAGGAGGGAATTAAGCAATTAAGCTCAAGTCTCTTTTATAAAGCCATAGCTTTAACCATTCACCCGAAGGATACATTTTATAGGTGATTTCCATTTCCTTTTCTAACACATTTGCAAAGAAAGCCCATGACCCTTATAGCTTCCCTGACTATTCCTTTCTTAGTATTTTTTCTAAATTAAGGGATGTTTACTTGCAGGAAGAACTTCAGAGCTGTGAGTCCCAAATAGATGCATATGTGTTATTATAATGGTATAAAGTACATTATTTTAAAATAAGAGCAGGACTTAAAAACTAGTCCTTTTTCTAACCTCCATAGGGGATGCTCAATCAGATGATAAGACTTTTCTTGTATTATAGGAAATGTGAATGTGTAACACAAGTCAGTTCAATCCACTATCTAACTAGGTTGCTTCAGCATACTTTATTCTGGTGCCAAAACCCCTTTGTAGATTTAGACCATATTCTTAATTGTACAGAGATTATAACTATGAGAAAATAAAATGTAAATAGGGATCAATTTGAAAAAGCAAACTAAACATTAGCCTTTTTCAAAATTATTGTTGAATAATAAAAATTATTAATTAAAAAATAACCTATTTATGGAATTCTTATGAATCTTTACTTGTAAGAAAGATGAGTGGGTGATGAGATGCTGTAATATACCAAACACTAGACGAACTTTCTTTGGAGTGTGCACATTAGCAGTCAGTGGCTGTACTTAGCTATGTGATGCTTAACCAGGTTGCAGAATTTGACTTATAAATACATTGTACTTATTTAATTCTATTTTTTATTAGTGCTATGTTCTGATGGTAATTTTTTTTCTTGTTTGTACAGAAGTACTTTAATGGCTACTTGTGCATAAAATTCACTACTGTATAGATATCTAGTAGCCCCATAGTTTTATACTGAAATAATAAAATTGTTACAGATAAAACAAACGTACTCTCTGAAAACAATGATTATCTCATTCAATTAGCTATGGTTCAGTTGGTGAACATCTAAAGAAAACAGATACTTTCTAATCCTGTTATGTGAACACCAAAATGCTTAAGTTATGGTATATATAGTACACATACTATATATACTGTATAGAGTATTAAGTTACATGTATTATAATTCAGGACGCAATTTGGTTTGAATTAGCATCTCTAAACATGTTTTTATTCCAGTCAAGCAATAAACTGAATAATTTCTTCTCTTTAACATGAATGATTTTTGGCAAATTGCGGGCAAATAGACAGTTTGAAACAATTCCCAAACTTGAAAGGATGCATTGCAATAGAATAGACGTCTTGAGCACATTTCTGATTAGACTGAAAAGATAACGGAAAGTCAGTGGCTGGTTTTGCATCAAGTTGAGAATACAAACAAAGTGATTTGATCCAGCTAACATAGTAAGATACTTTGCCTTAAAAAATAAAATTTAAAATAAGATCTCTGAAGAGAATAGATACCCATCTCCATCAATCACTATAACAAGTTCAAAATGGTAGTTGAAAAAATTATCAATTATGAAGCTTCAAATACATATTTGACTGTTTTAGAGTAGAAAATGCAGTTAACCGAGCTTAAAGATCATTCTTAAGATACTTTCCAAATAACAGGACATCACCAAATTCAAAACTAATTCTTTAAAAACATATCTGAATTATAAGTAGATACTCTCTTTTTCAGCTCTAAGTATTAATCATATATGTAAAGAAACACAAAGAATTGACTAAAACCTAGATAGAAAAACCTTGTAGCACAGTATTTGAAATATCACTGCAATACTCTTTTCTTTTTCGTTTTCTTTTTCTTTCTTTTTTCTTTTTTCTTTTTTTTCTGCCTCTCTCTATCTTGCTGTAATACATTTCTGTTTGGATAGGAGGTGGTTCAGGACTTTATAGGAAAATAGAGTAGCTAGCAAGGCCATCTAAATACTTTTGAAATCAATGGGACTTTTTTGCAAGGACTTTGGGTATATCCTAAAAGTATAATTCGTGTGTCTAGAAGCGCAAATACATGATTTACTGTATCTGAATTATATGCATGTTTTTCCAGTGATTTCTATAGTGATGTATAGTAATGGGAATTTCTGAAAATATTGACAGGTTCCTGTCTTGATCAGTTATGTTAATTTTCTGGATTGCCACTTTTTGCTGGAAGTGTGTTTCTGCAAGCCAGTATATACCTCGAAAAAGTAATCATGATAGAAATAAAACCTTGATAGTCTTGATACAGTATTTCTCACTGCTGATGTACCAGAGAATGTAAAAGTGTAAGTAGTTTTCAAAGCTCATACATTTAGTATTCTAGAACTTTGATGTCTTTAAAAGAATAGTTTATTTCTGTCCATTTTTAGAAAAGTCTCCTTACTGTAGTTACAGAAATAAAATTGTCAGTGACACTGTGTTAGTCCTCTCAAAGAGAACAATGCTGCAGTGATAATTCTCTCCTTTTACTTTTATTTTTTCCCCCTTCAATTAATGTAAGGCTGCCCTTTAAAATTTCCCTTTCTGAAAGAGGTAATTGTTCAAGGTGAATATTTACAATGGAAAGCATCGTTATGCATTTTATTGTTCACCTGACAAAAAATTCCAACATTCATATCTTAGTTTTATACTTCATTTTTAAACAATCTAGATACCATTGCTGACACCTCTACTGTCTTTTAGATGTTACTTTGTCCTGTAGAGTGGCAGAAAAAAACATTATTTTCAGTGAAAGGCAAGGCAAGGTGTTAGCTCATTTCCCTTTCTTTCTCTGCAGTTACTTCAAGCTTTTAGATCACAATTGCTAGAATCACATCAGGGGAGAGATTGGTCTTCACAGTCCTTATCCCCAGGATATCTATAACAAGAGACACTGGCACACTGATTAAATTATTCTTAGTTTTGCAGACTTCTGGAGGTGTCATATTTTTCTTCTCATCTGATGTATATTCAGGACATGGCCCCAGGTTACATTGGGAGGCCATGTCATGTAGTAGATCTGGAGTCATCCCTAAGCCATCCGAGCGTATCAAAGATCATATAGCTCTGTCCCAATACCTTAGATCTGTGTCCATCTGTAGAGCTTTTAAAATATTGGAAAGTATTTAAACTTTTTGTAGTATTTTTCCCTGCTTATATCTCTGTTGCATTGATTTGTCAATCTCATGGTATAGTGGAAATGGGACTGATGAGGAACTTTTAAACTAGAAACTCATGGTGATGGAAGTCTGTCAAGAAGCAAATTGTCAACTATTTTCTGGTATAATATTTCAGATCCTAGATAAGTATAGAAGTAGTTTTGGGCAGGCTGTGTTTCTCTAGTATTATATTTATATGGTAGCATTTATGGTTATCTGGATGAAAGAAGAAAATAAGAAATGTAGTAACATGTCACTTAAATGAGGAAGCTGTTGATGTGCTGTGGCATGACAGCTCTCAAAATAGGTTTACTTGCTTCATAGTTATTCAGATCTTCAGAATTCATCAGATATTATAATGTATTAATGATACTACAGAGATCGCAATCACAGAAATGCTGTCGGTACACTGTCAAAGTTTATATTCGCCTATCTTTGTGTAAATCCTTTTAATTACTTAAGGCAGTGACATTTCCCACCGAAACATATTAGCGGAAACAGGTTAAAGTCTGAATTGCCAGAAGAAAAAGCTGCTGATAAAATGTTTTGACCAAGTAGAGACCAAAGAGAAGTTCATCTGAGAGGTAGACGCTGTCATTAACATGTCAGTCTGGAAAGAGCTTACAAGAGCTAAGCAAATGCTGCACACTTGTGAATAAAGGAGACACACTGTGGCTACTGCGTCTAGCAGCAGTTTCAGTTTGGAGATGAATGGTGGACAAAAACCATTTCTCCACTAGAGAAGACTTAGACCACTAGGGAACCCTTTCCAAGGCTAGGACCTTGTGCATAGACAGGAAAAGTGTTCTTCATAAAGAAATGAGGATTACTTTTGCCATTGTAGATGTTTCCCATGACTGCAGTCTAAACTTTCCTGCACCAACTAGGTTTTGCAGAAGATATATTGGTCTGCATATGCATATATAAGCATCATAGATGTTTAAACATCTGTGTATAAACATCATAGATGTTTATATCTTCCTATCTTTCTTCGCCTGTACTCAGCCCTGGTGAGGCCATACCTCCTGTGGTGTGTTCTGTGTCCAGTTCTGGGCCCCTCAGTTCAGGAAGGAGATTGAGGTCCTGGAGCAGGTCCAAAGGAGGGCAACCAGGCTGGTGAAGGGACTCCAGCACAAGTCCTGTGAGGAGAGGCTGAGGGAGCTGGGGGTGTTCAGCCTGAAGAAGAGGAGGCTCAGGGGAGACCTCATCGCTCTCTACAACTCCCTGAAAGGAGGCTGGAGCCAGAGGGGGTTGGGCTCTTCTCCCAGGCAACTATCAGCAAGACAAGAGGACATGGACTTAAGCTCTGCCAGGGGAGGTTGTGGTTAGATATTAGGAAGAAATTATTTACAGAGAGGGTGATCAGACACTAGAATGGGCTGCCCAGGGAGGTGGTGGATTCTCTCTCTGGAGGTTTGTAAGAGACTGGATGTGGCACGCAGTGCCATGGTTGTGGGAACCACACTGGTAGTGGATTAAGGGCTGGACTTGGTGATCTCAGAGGTACTTTCCAACCTGGCTGATTCTGTGATTCTGTGATTTTTCCTTTTTTCCCTCCTTGTATAGATGTGGTTCTTCCAAGATCTGCAAAGGGCTTTGGAAATAGTAAAGGCAATTACTGTTTCTGCTATGAGATGATTTAGTAATTTTTTCCACTACAGGTTCTGAACAAATTATGCTGGCATTTACTTTATGGAATCCAAATACTTCATAGTCTGTAGTAGACATTGCTTCATTCAATGTTCTGTAATAAATATCTTTGGTATCTCTTAAAAATTAATTACACAAGCAAGTGAACCTGGACTACATTAGTTTCTCTTTATTACAAAGAAATAACAGGTATCTTCTGCTTACTTTAGAAGAGGTCAATTTTTAAACAAATTTGCACCTTTTTTTGGTGCAAATTTTTTTGTTTCTTATTGCTTGTGAAATGCATACTCAGGTTTCAGCCAGTTCAGCTAATATTCAGTTAATTAAGAAAACTATATTAGTTATATTTACAACAATTTGCAAAGTGGCGGCAAAAACTGAAGGCTTTCTTGTGATGCAGCGGAACTCTGTTGCCTTTGTGTTTTTGCTAGAACAAAAGTTTTCTTAAAGTTGTGCAATATTTAGATACTCAAGGGGTCTTTCTTTCCCCTGTTGATCACTTTTTAACTTGTAGCCTGCAAAGCTGTTCCTTTAGTATTTTAGGCAAACAACACCAATAAACATGTCTCAAGGAGATCTGTTCAGCCTTGGGTTTTTAAAGACTCAAGAATCTTAAATAATTCAGAACTGTGGAGCTTTTGTGTAGATTTGTATGAGTCTGGTGATACTGTTCAGACTGAAGTGTTTAGAGACCTTGTAATTTACTTTTAAATAATTCCCTAATGCATCAGAGGGCTCCTCTTTTTTCCCTCTGTAAACACCAATTATGTCCATTGCCTGAATACTGGCTGCATGCATGCTTCCCAACTTCTTTTTTTGTCAGCCACTCTGACTCCCATGGAAAATCATAAGCTTTTATTGTATGATTGAATTTTCTTTTCATTTGTTTAATCTATAAAGATTCAGAGCATGAGACCCTCCTGTCAGCTTTTCGACATCTGCTGTATTGAGCAACCTGGGAAAAGCAAATCTGAAGCTGTAGAAGGAGTAACTCCACCTTTCCTTATCATATGTCACATAGTGCTTCTAGGAGAATGTCAATAATTTGGCTTTTTTCTACAAACTTTATGCAAATATTTCCCAAGCTGCTTTGATCTGGGAGTTAGATAACACAACCCATTTCCTGGTAGGCTGCTTGGTATAAATAGATTAGTGTCTACAAGCCTTCTGCCAGTGGCTACTAACCTTACACTGCATAATGGTGGGAATATTTTTTGTGCTGTAATATGATAGCAACTTTTGTACAAAATAACATTGATTTGTTTTGCCTCATTTGTCTTGTATATGTTGATCATTCTTAACAGAGTGGTCCAACAGCTCTCAAGTAAGCAAAATGTTCATTTCTCACTTGCAACAGGTCTGCTACTAGCTCATACTTAAAAAATAAAAATAATTTTAAAAGAAAGTATTTAATTTCTGTTTGTTTAATAAGTTTAAGGTTGTTGGTTGAGTTGGATTTTTTTTAGTTTGTGTTTGGTTTTGTGTTTTTTGTTTTGTTTTTTTGTTTGTTTTTTGTTTTGTTTTTTTTTTAGACACTGTTCCTATTGCATAATTGAGTGGTTCTGTATATTTAGTAGCAAAATGGGAATCCTAGGGGCTAATGGAGTTTGTTCCTTTTGCTTACCCATACACACACATACCTTTTTTCTGAGAATGCCCTCGAACACTAGTTGGAAGTGCATACCCATCTCAATCTAATTATCTGTGGCAAAGGCATCCTGACTTTCTCAGCATTATGCTGATCTCTCCAGGGCAATGGCATATGAGTTTATAAATCTTACTCTTTATGGTATGGATGTTGGCACTATCCTGCCTAAAACTTGTTTTCTACATAGGTCAGCAGTCCTATAGCAATTTAATCTCTTCTTTGCCAGAACAGCTTTCTTTGATAGTGAAATGCTCTTTTTTTTCCATGTTGCTTTACTTTCTGATAAACAACAAAATATTAAAAACCCAAACTGTGCTGTGCTATAGCACTTTGTATTATGGTAGAGATGAAAAAAAGGGCAATTTGTCCCAAATATTTCATTACTGTAAGAGTATATTATGGTTTTCATTTTAAACCCTTTTATTGTATTTGCTATAGTGGTCATTTCATTTGAGCTTTTTTTCGAAAAAATGTCCATTGTACAGAGATTTTTAGGTCCAAATTTTTCAAAAAAATTCAAGCACAGCATCATCAAAAAAAGTGTATTTTTGTCTCAGTGGTTAGTCAGAAAACAAAGTGAAACTGCGTACCTTATATTTCACACATACACAAATTTCATGTCAAAAATGGGTGAATTGTGCACCTCTGTGGTTTTTAGGTGGGGATGGAACAGCATACCCTTCTGGCCTCTTCTCCCTAGTGACTACTGATAGGACAAGAGGAAATGGGTTCAAGTTATTCCAAGCGAGGTTCAGATTAGATATTAGGGAAAAATTCTTCACTGAAAGAGTAGTGAAGCATTAGAACCAGTTGCCCAGGGAGGTGATAGTCACCTTCCCTAGGGGTGTTCAAAAATGGGTAGATGTGGCTCTTTGGGAGATGATTTAGTGGTTAACGTGGTGTAGGACTGATGGTTGTACTTGATGGTCTTGAAGGTCCTTTCCAACCGTGATGATTCTATGAAAAAGTTCTATGAAAGTTCTATTCTACTCTACTTCAGTCCTCTGACATGCCTTGTATAAACTCTCCTAATCACTGTTAGAAATGTAAATTTTAGGTGATTATTCTCAGCTTCTGTTAGAATGTTTCTGTTTGGAATATGAATTATATTCCTACTGACTGTACTCTTAGCTAACTCTACATGGAAAATGGCTGGACACAAAATCCCATGAAGTGTATAAATGTGAAAGAATAGAAGATGAATTTTCCTTCTCTGAGTTTATGTTTTAATAATGCTCAAGAGTTACAAATAGAACTAGTCAGCACACAGTTTTAATCTAACTAAGACTTATTATAGAGTGCTCTTTTTTTAAAAAAAGTGGAAAAAATCTCTATGTTGGAATTTTAAGTACTTGGAGAGAGCTGAAAAAGCATACTTTTTCTCAAAGGCACATGAACAGATAGTAAGAGAGACTGCAAAGCTGTTTGCAAATGTGTATAACTTTTCTCAGAAATGCTGGGATGACTGTGAAACAATGTTTCATTAATTAAAAAACACGAATGGTCAAATACAATTAGAACCTATCATTAGAGGAAGTAAGCGCATCTGCTCTATAAAATTCAATTGAAAACTATATCAGCACTCTGGGCACTTGCTATCCAATTAAAAGAGGTGAATTTATGAAGCATATCAGCATGTTAGTTATAGGATAAAAAATATTTGGAATAATAGAGTGCATACATATCGTGTGAGATATATAGCATTCTATCTATTTGTTACAGATAGAAGACTATAAAAACCAGAATGTCTAGAAACACTACCATTCAATGATTGTATCTTAGAAAAATAGAGGAACCTGTGTCCAACATTGTGTGAACCATGGTGATGGTACACCCTCACTGTCATCCATGTTTTTTGATCCTTCAAAATACAAAAACTTCTGTGCTTGTTTTTGTCCAGAAACAGTATTGTCAAGTAATTAGATACATGCATACTTTCACCTCTTTTTTCCTTACTGATACAAATTTACTTAATTTCTGATTTGTTTATCCATTTGTTCCCTAGATTTTTTTTAGGAGGAGGGGAGGAAGATGTGTTGTGACATCCATAATATCTTGAAGTTTTCCAGCTGATATTTCTCTGTTTCACATGGAAGATGTCTGGGGAGTAGCCTACTTTCTCACTTCTCCTAGGGACAAAAGTTTCTTTTTTCTTTTTTCTGAGATAACGTTCTGACCTCACCATATTGATAAAAATATGACCCAAAGGGTCATATTTACTCCTGTTAAATTGTGCAAGGGTAGGCCAACTTATTAGACAAAAGTTTTTCCACCTTCCTCAAGTTAAATTGTTAGGTTAAATCTTTGCAAGATTAGAATGACCTTGAATATGTCTATATATCAAGTGCTAGACAATCAATTGGCTACTGCAGTGAGTATGTAGGTTACCTTGTATATAGCAGAAAATGCTGCCCTGAAGTTTTCTGCCCTATTCCCTGAAGGATAAAATCATAAAATAGCTGAAAAGGCTTGAAATACAGCAAAGGGAAGTGGTGTATTTGGAATGTGGAGGTGACCAAACCAAGTACCACAGTGTGAAAGACAGATAAAACAAAGTTTAAAGGTTATTCTAATTGATTATTAAACATACAATACAAATCTCTGCATAGCTTCAGTATCTGGAGTTGTTAAGACACATTTACATGTTGAGCCATATACTGGTGTCTCAAAATAGTGCAGTAAATTTGTACCTCTCCTAGAATATACTTACAGCAAAAACGAAATCCCAGCAAAAAGAAAAAAACACAAAGCATCTTCCCTTGATAAATTTAAATCTGTAAAAATATTTGGCTAAATCTATGCACAAATTCAAAGTGTTTTTCTGTATAATCCTGTATTTTTCCTTTCATTATCAACACTGTGTGCATTCCGGATGGATATTGGCCCCCATAACAACGGCAAGCGTAGATGTCAAATTCTGAAAAAGGCAGCTATAGTCTCTGGATATTCAAGGGATAAAATACCCTAAGGTGCTTCTAGACTCTAAATGGTTTAAAGAACCTGGTTTTCAACAGGGTAGCTCAGGGTGAGTAGTTAATACATGGACAGCTACTTTTTAAACGATGATGCTGAATGACATAAATCCTACTTGAGAATTTTACCTTCAGAGAGCCTTATTGTTAGTTCTGCTTTGAATCTACCACTCACTGTATCTTGATGATATTTCAGTGTCTTTTTTTGTAACTTTCATCAGCCTTGATTTCTCTGCCCTTTCCCACTTGCCCTCCCCTCTGTTATGTCTGGTTATCTGGCTCTCCTCTGGGAGCAGAAGGACTTTTCTGCATGTTCTCCTCCCTTAGCTGAAAGGTACCCACTGAACTAAACTGCTGCTTCTCTGGCCATTTGGCCCACTGTCAGCCATAGGAGAAGAAGAGTAGCAAACTAGCTGATGAAGTGAAATGCCATCACTGATCTGGCATGGTAAGCTGAGAAGAAATCTATTCAGCACATAGTTTTGCACACTCATTTTGAATTCTCTTTGCCGACAAACTACTTGTGGTTTTGACATTTACCTATTTGGCATAAGAAAGCATGTTGCTGTAACTGAAGCCAAGCCAGACACTGGTGGAGAATTTTCATGGAGCAGAGTGTGATGCATGGATCATCTTTCAAATGACTGGATGTATAAGGGTGCTAAGTAACGTATAAGGCTTTGATGTAACATTTATTTGCCTGGGCTAATATTTTGTGCCACTTGTGCCAGGAGTTTACCTGCAAGGAATTTTAAGCTTTTCTCAGTGTGGTTACATACCAGTCATGGCCTTTGGACCTCATCTGTGATTAGCTGCTACTTTGACTGCGAGTGCACTAAACTGCAAGCACAAATATCTGCCTTTGTTGCTGAGAGATGAAAGGAGGGTGTTGCTCAAGGAGCTTTCCAGGGGACAGTTAATAGCTTGTTGGCCGCTGCTGAGACATTAAATATACTGTTCCAGCATAAAATTACTTACTGAGGAGATTTTCTAGATTGTCTTTTAAAAAGGTGCAGCTCTCCCTTGGAGATTTCCACATTTACAAGCTTTTCCACTTTAAATCTAAATCAGCTATCTACTTAACGTCATCAGAGACTGACAAAACCTTCTGAATTCTGTCTTAAAATATTCCTGCTCTGCAAAGAAATTTTCATCAGGGCCTGTCCTATTGTTTGTTTACCTTTATATCTAACACTTCTCTGGATTTTGTCATAGAATGTTTCATGGAAATGGTGAAATTACTCTGTACTGTAGCTTCATAAATTACATCTCTTATAAATAGTTTTGGGAGGGAAGGGAGTGTCTAGTCTGAAGATTATTAGTTGTTCTTCTGGAAGCGGATGATTGTCTTCTAAGAGACTAAAAAAAAAATGGTTAGCTATGATTTGGGTGGCTTCAGCTATTGAAAATGATTGATGGAGAGATATGACAACACTAGAACCTGCTATTCAGCATTGTTCTGTACTATCTCTTCAATTAGAAACTTCCCCTCCCTTTTGCTAATAAGTTTTTGATACATCAACATGTATTTCAGAAAGAATTTTGATTGGCTTACTTCACCATCTTTTTTCTGTTTCTTTCATCAAATACCTGGTTAGAAAATGCATGTCCTTATGTAGTAGTGGTATGATAGTACCATCAGTGCTTCACTTGTCATTTTGAACTTAGGAGTTGTAATGGAGGCTATTTATGTGTGTAGGACTTCTTGAAAATTATATATATACACACACTTTTTTATTTATTTATTTCTAGGATTATAAGTACTATCACTTCTAGGACTGCTCTTTAATTTTCCTTAGTACAGTATCCCCCATTCACATTTGAAACATTCAGACTGGCATTTACTATGTAGATTTTGACACAAACCATACAGATAAGAAAGCTGGAGCAAGGACCACTATATAGCAGAATAACAACAATGTATAAAGTATATATTTTCTTTACATTATAAATTCCTTATTTTGCTTATCATTTGTAGCAATATGGACTTTTGTCTGAATATGTCATAAAGAAGTTTGCTTAATTAGTGACACATTGGTAATTTAAGTTTTGAAAATATCTGGACACTCAATTGTTGTTTTTCATTGGAGTATACAAGTAAAATGCTTTGGATTCTATGGAGATTAATGGAAGGCCAACAGCTCAGAGTGTTTATCATCTATTATTTTAAATAGAGGTCCATAGCTATATATTGCTACAGGCATATGTGATATTATACATAATGACTACATTTGTTACAAGTACTAGATATTATATTAAAATGAGAACTGTAAACTCTTATTATCACTTAATCTCACTTGTGCTTCTTGCATGGTTGGATGTGAGCTTATGTAAGAGACTGAGATTTTGAATTAGACTTCTCATGGAAATAATTTATTTTCTGTTTTCTTAGAAGAGAGATAAGGAGTTAGCAGACATTAGCTATGATTTTTAAAAGAGATTTTACATTAATAAAAATAAAATAAAATCTCACAAGGAATTTGATATATCTTAGTGTCTTCAAGTGGGACTAATTTATATTGCCAGGCTTTTCAGCTAATTGTGTTGAGATAAATTACCACACCTTTAATATATAACAGTGATTTGGTTGTACAGTAAATTTTAAATGCAAATCACCTCCTGCTAATATTTTGAAACTGTGTTTCATCATAAACTTTACTGAACTATAGCTATCAACTAATGCATAATCGCTAATGAAGATTAAATTAAAGTTTGTGGAAGCATGTTCGTAAATCATTCTGCTCATGCTATCACCTCTGCATTTTGTAGCTACTTCTCATAATGCCTTAGAAAGTATTCTGTGAATGTGGAGGGATTGGTTAGGTACCAATAGGGAATTTGGATGTATCTCAAAGCTAGCAAAGTTTCACACCACTCTTCTGCCCTTCATTTTCCTATCTCTGAGATACCAGTAAACCACTGCTCCAAGTATATTACAAATTCTGTAATATTAATAATGTAATTAATGAATTACATTAATTAATGTAATAAATGGATGAATAATCAAACTTTGGAAAGACTCTAGAAATAAGGAAAGGCTTAGTGCAAATGCAGGACTTACATAAGAGAATAACTGTGGGAGGTTTTATGCTACACTACTAGTCTGTCTTCAGTCTGTTTTCACTGTTTTTTTCATAACATTTGAAAGATGCTCTTGTCTTACTGAGATTAATAGATTACATGAAGAAAAGGATCTTTATATCATCCAGCTAACTTCAAGTATTAAGTGACCATGGAAGCAGTGCTTCTTGAATAACTTTAAGGAACTTATATAAAACCTACTTCAAGCTTACATGATATGCTCCCCATTAGGATTCTGAAAACAGGATTCCTCTCTTCATTGCCAGGTTCTCAAACCAATTCACTTGGAATACTTGTGATATATGAAGCCACACTTTAACCCCCAACAATAGAGATAGACTTGGTTAACAGAGTAAATGCTCATAAAATTTTAAATGTAACATTAAAAATGGCATAAAATATTAGCTCCTCGGTACTAGAACTCTGCATGTTCTTGCTGTACTTCCATCTGTATATACTTATTTTTACAGCAACTGGCTGTAAGGAAACATTCAGAGACATCTGCAGTGCTAAAAACATGGTGGTAGCCTAGTAGACGCTCCCTCAAAATGCAAAATATTTTTCTATAAATACTAATCCGTTGATAGTAAAAATTGCCAAAATATTTCCACTCCAACAGCAGCTGCTTGGGGAATTTATTTTGTCCTCTAGCAGGCAAAATGGAGGAAATGCAGGATAATACTGTTTATCTGCATATTTTCATATCGATTTTAATTACACTTTAATACTATGACATTTGGAATAACCTTTACTAAATGGAACTTTTTACTTTTGTGAACAGCAGGCAGTGGCTTCATTGTTACTAAGAACAAAACTATAATTTAGTCATTTCCTTTCCTTACTATGTTATTTAAGTATTTTCGTTTCCTTCATATTACAAAAGATGTAGGCAGATACTATTTAGCTGGATGGAGAAATGGGGATTTAGGATTTATTTTCATTCTCTAGGGCAGTCAATGTTAAACTTAGTTTTCATATGGCTAGTTGTAGCTGTCTGGTTTTACATATAATGCAACAACTTCCTTATCCTACACAGTTTTAAGGATAAAATGACTGAAACAGTGTTGACATTGCAAAATTGAGAGTTTTTTCCTTATTTTTTAATATAGATAGTCTTTGTTGGAGGATGTAGGTCCAAAAGAAATAGCCATTTAAATGCTATAGGTAGAAAGCCTGAGCTCTTTGAGAAGTATTGCTAATTCTTTCTTGTTTTATAACTTTTAATGTACTTCTGAAAATTTTAATTGTTGTGGGTCATATGCATGTAACAGTGTTTAACTTCAAATAATAACACCCAATCTCCTCCTCCCACAACACCAGATTCAATATTTGATCTTTTGAGTAACTAAATTCTGCATGCTCATGTTTGGCTTTTTATTTTATGTAACTGTGTATATATTTAAAATTGTAGAATCATAGAATAATTTATGTTGGAAGGGAAGTCCAACCCCATGCTCAGGGCTATGTCCAGTCAGGTCTTTAACACCTCTGACAGAGGTGGTTCCTCTCTTAGCCCCCTTCCCAGTGTTTCACTATGCTCAAGGTTAAAAAAAGACATATTTTTTTAATCTAATCTTAACTCCCCTTGTTCCATCGCCTCTGCCACCAAGATGAATGTGGCTCTCTCTTCTGATCAGATAGCTGTAGAGAGTGAAAATGCCTCCCCCTGAGCCTTCTTAAAGGTGAAGAGACTCAGATGTCTCAGCCCCTGCTGCATCTCATGTGCTCTGCCATTTGACCAACTCAGGGTCTCCTGCTGGATTTGTTTCAGTGTGCCAATACCTGTCTTGCACTGGAGACCTCCAAACTGTACAGAGTCCTCCAGATGCAGCCGCACAAGAGCTAAATAGAAGGGAGGAACCACATTCCTGCACCTGCTGGCTGCAGTCATAGTACTTTTACACATTATTAGCATCTGTTTATCTAGCTAACAAGCTGTATTTATTTCTGTAAAGTGACTACAGTTCAGCGGAAGAAATTATATAGTAGGGTGGCATATTGATGGTGTAATATTTTGACTATATTTTGACTGTTCATCGTATATGAACTCAAAAAAACCTCACAACATTCCTTACTAAATTAGACACATTTTAAATGATTTGTTCACACATTTGCAAGGTTGTGTCAGGAAGTGAAAACACAATCATGCTCAGTGTGTTGTGTTGAAGATATTTGGTTCCATCAAAGTCCAGGGATTGTCTTAAAACTTTTTAATCAGATTTTAAAACATACCCACATACTGTGTCATGCTTTCATGTCAGATTTATTTCAGTGGGTTCTTTCCTCATACATAAAAAACAAAATTTCTGTAGATTTTGATCATCAAAATGTGACTTTTAAAAGTTTCAAAACCTTTTAAGATTAAGCCATGACATATATGCACTGATCAGGCTACTGCTGTTCACAGGGAGCATGCCAGAGTCCAGCTGCAGCAGCAGCTTGGGCAGTGCTGAAGTTCTGCCTCACACTAGAAAAGCAGCAGAAATAAAAATAATTTTTCCTGAATACTATTGTGAAGCACTCCCAGGAAAATGACTGCTTGTTGCAAATGGCAATAACAGTGTTCTCTCGGGTGTTGGGTGAGGCCAAGATGTGACTTGAGTGATGGCAACATGGTAGTACAGTGGCTGGCTTGTCATCTGACCTGCAGACCAGGCAGTGAGAATGGTGAGGGGAGTGCCATGGCTCCTTGCTAAATCCCTTCCAGGTCATCCATAGGAGTGCTGGGCATGATCCTTTTGTTATCCCATTATTGCCTTCTGAGAGGGAGCCTTGTTTCTCATTCAGCCTTCAGATCCCTGAGGCTCCTGTCAGTCTTCCTGATACTGTACAGTTTGGGATACAGTGTACCTAATGATTATGGTGTTCTTATCATAATTCTATTAATTTTCTTTTACAGCTTCAGAGAACTTACTCCATTTAAAAAATAGGGTGGTTTTCTTTTATTATTCTTTGAAGAGAATGCACTCTATGGCATAAATACACTAGTGGCATAAATGCCATCTATGAAGAGTGTGGTTGTCTATTCAAGAGTATCATGCGGATTTTCTCTCATATATTTGCATAGTCTACTTTCAAATATATCTTGTGAATTATAATAACATTTAAAAGAATATATATCTATTGTGATGGACTCTTTCTCTTTTTAGCTTATTCTTAAGCTGTAGCTGTGAAAAAAAAAAGAATGAAAAGCAGCAGAGAAATGCCTCTCTCAAGCTTAAATGTGCCTACTTTTGAGCTACATTAATTAATTTATAAATATGTGGTTGAATCCTATAAATATAAAAAAACCTGAAAATCATTCTTAACAGCTGTAGAGTATTTGCCCATGAGGGGTGTAATCATAATACTAAATTACAATCTATATGCAAGGTCATGATTAAGGCAATCCGAAGACCAATTGCAGGCTGGGTAGAGAATGTATTGAGAACAGCCCCGAGGAAATGGACTTAGGGGTGTTGGTTGATGAGAAGCTCAACAGGAGCCAGCAATGAGCACTTGCTGCTCAGAAAGGCAGCTGTACCATGGGCTGCATCAAAAGAAGCAAGGCCAGCAGGTCAAGGGAGTGATCCTTCCTCTCTACTCGTCTCTGGTGAGACCCCAGCTGGAGTACAGGGTCCAGTTCTGGTGTCCCCAACACAAGGACATAGAGCTCTTGGAGCAAGTCCAGAGGAGGGCCATAAAGATGATCAAAGGGCGGAAGCACCTCTCTTAATAAGACAGGTTGGTGGTTTGGGGTTGTTCAGCCTGGAGAAGTGAAGGCTCCAGGGACACCTTATAGAAGCCTTTCAGTATCTGAAGGGGCCTACACGAAAGATGGAAAGAGACTTTTTTTTCAAGGGTGTGTAGAGATAAGATGAGGGAGGAATGGTTTCAAACTGACAGAGGGCAGAGTTAGGTTAGGTATTAGGAAGAAATTTTCACTATAAAGGTGATGAGCCAGTGGAACAGGTTTCCCAGGGAAGTTGTGTATGCCCCAAGATTGCCTCTGTGCCAAAGTTCTTAAGCTGTCCACTTCAAATAAGTCTCAATTTTCAAGATCTTGAAGCTTAATTATGTCTTTCCTCTAATACTAAATTGCACTGTCCTAAATACATAGGTGCTAAATGATGTTTCCTGTGATGAACTCCAATGACCACAGAGGTAACCAATGTGCATAACTTAGGTTAGAAACATAGTTTTGCATTCAGACTGCATTGTGTTTCAATCTACTAGTATAATCAATATCTTTGTGATGAGTAATTCCTCCTGTAGAAGTGCAGAATTCTCTTGACTGAAAATATTTCCTGCACTGTTTTTTTTTCTATATTTATGTTCTCTTTTCATTATCCTGTGTATTAGAAACAGGTGAATGTCACATGATCCTCCTAGCCTCTACTACTAACATGAAACATGAGATTCAAGTGAATACTTGAGGTCCCAGAGGATGACACTGAAGAGAAGAAATAAAATTTAGAATTAGTGTAGTTACTTTGCTTCCAGCAAGAATTTCCACTTAAAATTTATTTTGTTTTGTTGAACTGGGCAGAGAAAGTAGATAAAAGGTGATCTTATTCAGGATCTCTGTGCTTTACCCAGTACCTGGCTAATTCTACAGAGCTCACACTGTACTAGCTATGCCTCTAAACTACCCTATGAATAAATTCTGGGCTTTTAATGTTTTGCATGATTTGTATCTCAATGAAATGACAAGAAATTCCTTATCCACAATGGACTAATAAATTTGCTTTAATTCACTCTGCACAAGATTCCCATATTTGTTTCCAAAAAAACCTCATTATTATTTTCCAGGAGGCCACTTTCCACTTTTTCAGTGATTCAATTAAAAATTCAGTATCATTAGAGGATATCTGCAATGTTCTCTAATTTCTGAGATATTTTCATACCATCCAAACTTAATGAGAAATTTTGATAATGCTTTTGTACTAATTTCTAAGGAAGATTAACCTGCATTAAATTTGTAAGGGCCTTGTATATGGAAATGAACTTTTCACACAGGAATGAAGTTAAATGCTGAAATTAGCAGAAATAATGTATACCTTTTGTAAAAAACTGTAGGTGAACAAGGTGTTTTATTAGAGAGCGTCCTAAGTTGGGGGTTACCCAATTGCTGCTCGACTGCTTTTTACACCTTCAGCCTCAAAGTCTATTGATGTTCTTTGGTGTATATTGACAGATTTCCTCCAGCACCCCATTTTATAGGCCAGTGGATGGCTATGGTTGAGTCCTTTCCCAGCTCTTTGTTTCAGGGGTGAAAACACTGTGCCGTGGTTTGCATTACTGCACTCACCCTGTATGGAGTACCCTGGGGTACCTGCCTGGGGCTGGGGAACTGATCACTGCTGGTGTCCCCTGACCTCTGAAACAAAGATCAGGAAGCCTTTGAGCACAACTGTCACAGCAAGGATATATCTGAAGTCAGTGCTAAAGAGATGCAGTTACAGATGAAGGTAAGGGAGTCTATACTGTCTTATAAAAAAACTAGAGATGGCACATCACTTTCTTTTTATCACAGAGAACTGATGACCTTGCTCAGGAGAAACATCAGTTTGCATTGTATTGTGCATAGTACCAGATAAATAGACTCCAGTAGTAGCCAGGACATCAGTGAGGAATACTACTCTTCCTCAGGAAATGAAACCCAAGACCCCTTGAAAAAAGCTTCTACCCCTAGTCCCAAATATTTAGATAACTTCAATTAAATTTTATCACACAACTCCTATCAAGCATTTTCATAGCTATCTGCTAAATACCCCCAATGTTTTAATGTTACCTATTGGCTAGTTTGCTAACTGGACTAACGATCAAATGGTTGGTAAGAGGAATCTTCCCTCTTTCCCACATGACATGTGCCACAGTTCCCTTTCTTTCTTCCCCTGCTTCAAATCCTGATGCTTTGCTGCTATTCTTGAAATATCTATGTATTTCTTCTTCTCTCAGTTCCTGTTTTGTTCAATTGCCTGCTGCAGGAGATTTTCCTTGTGCCTCACATCTGAGGGACAGCCTTGTACTACCCGTCATCTCTCTTTTGACAGGTAGAGCTGAAGACTCACTTATCCAGTGCACTGGTAGGGGAGAGAGCTTTCACATAATCAGATACATACATTATAATACATTCTGAAATGTATTTTGAAGGATTTTCATCATTCCCTATCAAGAGAGAGATTTTACAGTGTTCTACTCAGACATTTTTTCCTGGCATCAAAAATAGTATTCAAACAGTAAATTCATTCTGGTTAAAATAAACATGAAAATGCATTCAGGTAGTAAGGCAGCAGTAGTGTGAACCAGGGGATGCCCTGAATCCCTAAGGCTCCAAATAATTATTATAAAACTCCATTTCTTTCACAGCAGACTTTCTGCAGGACACACAAAATAGATTTTAAGGTACAACAAGTGTTCTCTTTTGGATCAATGAGATTTGGAAAAGCTACTTTGTTTTTTTTTTAAGCTTTTCCTTCAATCCTTCAGGTGCTCATGTAGGGGACAACATTCTAGTGAATAATATTAATTTACCTCCTGTTGAGCTTTCTTTTGGTTTCCGAAGTGGAAATTCCTCTTTCTTTTGGTAGCAGGTATCAGTTAAGTCCATGTGCAATTCTTAACATCTTTTCTGTCAATTGTCTTGTTTCTAATTCTGCCCTTGTTTTTTCCTAAAAATCACAACATGAGATGCAAAGCAATCCCTATTACTAACAACCTGGACGATTTGCTTACTTTCCTTGTTTTGCCACTGTCTTAGCCTCTTTAAGATGTGGCACACCATGACTCTCTGTAGAAGAAAGCTTGACTATGCTATTCATGCAGATTACCAGTTCTGGGAGAAGACTGACAGTTATGCCAGCTGAAATATTATTTTTCTGACCTAAAAATTGGAAAACCCTAGCTATTACTTGTTAGTTTTCCTTTCTAGGGACAGGAATTTGATTAATTTCCTGAAGCTTGGAAAATCTAGGGAAAAACAAAAGGCAGAACTTGTGTATTTGGAGCATATATTTTCCTGTGGTCAAAAGAGTGAAGAGACTACAACTGATTAACAGATAGCAGAGATTTCCCAGTTCTGAAAAGGATTAAAGTATGAGCAGAGACAACTTTACCTTGGCAAACCTTCTCCTCTGGAATAACACAGCACCTGAGAAGTTGTGATATTTCACTTCCCAAAAGTCTGCAGCCAAAGAGCAGCAGCTCATACCAAGAAGTCTTAGCTGTACCACTTCTCCCTGACAGACTGTTCTGTCAAAAGAGGAAACAGTCTCATTAGATGTGTCACAACATTCAGAGGACACCTCATGCCTAGTCCTTCTGCATCTGAGCCTTGGGGGAAGTTTACTCTGCCAGACCCCTTCATCCATCAAACCAACCAGGAGACCTACAGAAGTTTACCATCATTGTCAGCCTGGCATTTACCTGGCTTTCCTTCCAAAGAGACTGGGATCCATGAAGCAAAAATGTGTAGCTAGATCTTGTCTTGTGCAATTATAACATGTCCAGAGTGAACTGCTAGAGACTGGGAAGTGGAGGACCCCGTAGAATATAACAACCTCCCTGCGCTCACATTAGATGAGATTTGCTTACTTACTTTGATTTCATCTTGTGTTTGCACAGCATCTGTCCTAACATAAATTAGAGATTGCTCAGAAGCCTCTAGATCCAGACATAAATAGAATGCTGAATAAATCCATGCTCCTGAATATACGCTTTGTCATTATATTTAAGAAGTTCCTTAACACAGTCCAATTGGCTAGCACAAAGCTTCATCAGCCAGCACAGAAGATCTCTAGAGTGAATATCAACTGTTAGTATTCACCAATGTCCTAGTATTAACTCACCCCTCACCCTTGATATTTCATATGGTATTAGTAATTCACCCTGGGTTAATTTACATGATCAGCCCAGGCTCTATTTGGAAAAAAAAAAAAAAAGAAACTTCCCTTTGCAATTTTTGATATCTCAGACTGGCACAAGGAATGTGGTTTCATAAATTGAGTCAGACTAGGAACTGCTTTTAGCAGGGTACCTTTTCATGTCTTCATCAGGAATGTTGCAGTGATCTCTCTGCCAAGAACAAACTTGTTATCTTTTTGCCAGCAGCAAAGGAGGTGTATCCATTGCCAACTAAAAGCCATTTTCCCAGATGGCTAGGAAAGCTCTCATTCCAAATACTTATACAACAGCAGATGGATGATATCCATGGATAACTCTCATGGTTAGCCAAGACTACATAACTTCTTCAGTCCAGGCTTCTTTTGTGTACCTAGAAATGATGTTATATCAAGAGCAGGTGAAATTTCTCTGCAGATAGCTAATCCTTTGCCCCTTAATTTTGTGGTTACCTTCCTTCTGCTACTGCTGCAAGTTCTGACTGTGGTCTGGATCTGGACTTTCATACTTCTTCCCAATCGATCTCTCACTCACAGTGATCAGGAATACAGCATACTGCATTTCCATTGATTAAAAAGTATAATTTTCAACTACAGATCACTGTGCACTAAAAAGATGTTTCCACAGGACTACATGCAGAGAACTAGCAGAATTTGAAAGTTAGGCTCTGAGGCTACCCATTTTGTTGGTTTTGAGAAACTTCTGTTATCTTCTGTTGCAAAGTGATGTGCGGCAGATGTGCATATCCTGCAAAATGCAATTCCCATGAGAAAAGGTATGGGATACCCATTCACAGTGCTGATGGCTCACTGCTATGACAACAATGAACTGAAGTCTGGTGACTGGGGCAAGTTTGTTCCAGAACATCTGATATGTTAATCTTTGAGCCATAGGTTGCTGTGAGACCACTTAAACCTAAGACTAGTAGCTCAGCTGGTTTTGGAATGACTTTTTTTCTTTTCCACATCATGTTTTTCCAACCTCTCAAAAGTGACACAAAACAAGTAGAAGAGAGTGTGTTCATGCATTCATGCATTTGTGCAAAAATGCCTTTTGAATTGCTTTCTCTACAAAGAACTCATAAAAGAAACATGAAGATTTACTTATTAGAATATGAAAAGCACTTTCTCTTAATAAGCTGACTGAGTTAGGAATAAAAATGTTGGTTTTAGATAATTTTGTTTAGAATAAACAATTAATTTCCTGTTTCAGCAGCACATACGGTGTACTGACATTGTTTTCCTTTGTCATAATTCAGTAATAAGTCAGTATTCTACTGTAAGCAAAAGAATCCCATACCTAAAAAGTTCTTTCTCCTTCCAGATACACTGTGAAATGCTGAAATTCAGCTTCTTAGCAAGCATATCTCCACCAATTTTCACAGTTCTTGCGGCACACTAAACTTAAGCTCTCTATTCCCTTTTTGATTTCCCTTTATCTTTTTTTTTCTGTGGTAACAGAAACATTGCTCTTAATGTTTCATTGCTAGACTAGCACTAGACAAAGGCATATAACTGCCCTTAAAAAAAACCCAGAGTGCTACAAATATGATCACATACAAATTAAATCAAGGAGTCTTTAAAAAATTTAAAACTGCAGCAGCTGTTGAAGAGAGCCAATATCTCAACAGAATACAGAAAGTTGCTCAGGGACTACAGAGCTTGGACATCCCCATAGCTCCAACAAGCTGTTGTGAGTCAGTGCAATGTATTGGTATTGTCACCACTAAAAATAAATTAAGAAAGAAAAGCATGACTCTGAATCACTGTTTTGGGTGAAATAATCTAGGTTTAGCAAGTCTAGCTAGAATGCTTGTATAAATGCAGCTAATTTTGCAGTGGTTGGGATAACACTATCTATGGTGTGATTTGACAAATCATAAATACATAATGGATAACATTTTTTGCGTCTGTGCAGTTTCTTATTTGTTGGTTTGATATTTATAATTTCATTTAGCTGTTCAACTAGTACAGTCCACCGTCTAGAAGGTAGCTCACCTTGGAAGTGTTATCTGATCTTTTATCTTGTTTTTTCCATAGCTGTTGAACTCTTTCCTAGGGCTCTAACATCTATTAAAACTAAACTGGGAGAAATAGGCACCTGTGGACTCAGTGGATAGCATGCTGAAAGGGCAAACTTCTTTTCCCCATAGCTAGGTTTCACTCAAAGTGAAAAGTAAAACAACTATAAAGCTACCTTTGCTGATTTTAATGATACAAATAAAGACATGGTCTATTAAAGACAAGGCATTCATTTGCTGAAAGAAACCTTGAGCTACAAAATGTGAAAAACCCTGGAAATAAAAATCTAACAATATAAAGACAAAGAACGCGTCTAACGTTGTGACAGAATAGGAAAGGTCAGGTTTAAATTCAAAGATAAAGGACAAGCCTCAGAGGTAAAAGAGAGAGGAAAAAAGGACAAACTTAAAGTCAGGGGAAAAAAAAAAAACAACACAAAGAGCAAGTAACTAGAAAGCTCAACAAACACTAGACAGAAAAATCCCCTGGTAGTATTGAGATGTGGATAATTACTCCTTTCATCAAAATAATCATCTTAATAGTTGGTGTACTCCATGAGGACAGCTGCCAACTACCAGAATAAGTGAGTTTTTCTTGAAACTTATGTTTGCTTACATTTAAAGTCAGTGAGGAAGGTGTGGCTGTGACTCTGAAGGGGTGTCTGAGTCTGGAAGAGATGAAGTCTTGCTCTTTTCAGGGCTAATAATAATTGCTGCTGGACCCAACACTTCTTTGGGCCCATGTTGGTTTCTGTGTACCATATTCCTGCTTGTTCTGCAGTGTGGCTACCTCTGTTTAAAATGTCTCATGTGCCTCTATTAGTTATCACAGATATGTATGTAAATTGGTGGGAATGCCTTCTGCTGTAACTTCTGCTCCTGTATTTACTGCTGTGTCAGCAATATCATAGTCTTGCTGAGTGTAAATTTACAGTAATGCAAATCCCTGATTGTAAATTTGGTATGACTTTTTGGAAACTGGGAGATACCCAGATCTCTGTTTTTTCCTCAATAGTAACAATTAAACCCAAGTGAATCCCATATACTGCAGTGGGATGGGTCTTGTTTCTTCATTTGCATCCTTTTTGTAATACAGTGGTGGTATTTCTCTCTATCCCAATAATAATTATAAAGGAATGGTTTCTGATGGTATGCTGGAGCAAGTTGTGCATGTTTATCTGAACAAATGGCAAAGACAATATACTTCCCACTTCATCTGTGCTGAGGCAAAGCTATGACTTCTGATCCTAAGTTTGTGTCTGAAGGAATTCAATGGATTCAGGTTTTAGGAACAAAGCTTGTTGCACAACCATCTATCCTTATGCTTAATTATAACACCTGCTGTTAGACTCTGTTAGACTCATTTTATGCTTCCCCTGTATAAGCAGATACCCAAATCACTTGCTGTTGGCTTTCCTCCTCTCTAATAATTTTCTTTTCAATACCAATAGTCTGTGCAGTCCTGAAACATTTGTAAATCAGAGTTATATACAGACAGAGAAGAGGTAAATTACCTGAGAGATTTTCAAATCTGTTTGAGATATCTGGCAACAGAATAGTATTTCATCCTGTACCCCAACCTACTATACACAGTTTAATCTACTGATGGGAGAGATTAATTAATTTACACAAGTTAAAATGTCTTCCCACACACAACTTCAGGTAGTACATTGTTTAAACTGTAGAATGTTTTCTAACTTGCCTGAACACAAAACTCGGCATGAGCCTGTTTTTGAACCTCTTGTTCAGATAAGAGACCAATCTGGAAGCTGGCTAGACATTTTGCTTATCTTGTTCTTTGGTATATTTAATGAAAATAAATCTCTTTGCTAAGCAAATGACAAGTGTTCCCTTTTCCATTTAATAGGATTTTCTTTCCTTACCATATCTGATAGCAGGGGCAGCAAAGCTGATGGAGGTTTTTGGGGTTGTTGTTGTTTTGTTTTTTTTCCATGCCTTTTTGCTTCATTTGTGTAAAAAAAAGATATTATCAAATAACCTGGTGTTATACCACAGCCCTTGGCAGCTCCTTGCTTCACTGGAAGCTTCAGTGAAGGAGCTTCATGCTCCTATTGCATGTGGCAGTGGGAGCCCTATGACATTGCCACTTGCCAGAATCCACAATGCTGAGCTGTGTGCCTGGGCACCTTACACAATTCATGGGAAGAGGTGGCTCAAGCTGAGGAGGAGCTGCCTAAATTGCTCTGGGTAGAAATACAAGGGAAAAAGGTTAAAAGAACCAAGAACTGACTTTTGCACAGAGGTCACCCAGTGCTGGGGTGACAGATATGAAGTCTTTCCATTAGATATTCATAGCTGAGTCAGTGTTGTGCTTCTCTGCTTCATTTTTGAGAACATTAGGGTGCTCAAGGTCAGTGATAGAATACCCAACAAAGTAGTCTTTGGGCTCTCTGATGTGTAACAGGGGGTGACCTGACCTCTCTTCACATGATTTTCCTAAGCTTTTTAGCACCCTGAAGCTCTTTGACATACTGTTAGTGTTGCTCGTATTAAGTAGCCAGATCTTAAAGCTCAAGCCAGACCTTACAACTCAAGCCAGACTGTCTTGCAATTATAATGGCAGACACATTTCTGTAACTTAAATATTTCACCAACAGTCTTCGCTCTATCTTATCCAAATTCGTAGTTTTGCTTCCCAATATTTTCTTGAACTCTGCTGAAGCAGTACCCTGCCTGTCATTAGCTTTAGCTGATAAGGAAATACTTTTTCATAGTTACTCAAAGCAGATTTCCAAAAGGCAAAGATGATAATTTTCCTACCACGTTTCTATCAATGAACCCATGCAAATTTTGAAAATTAACAACATTTAATTTCATTTCATTCTTTGCTAGTGTTAGTCTCTCATACAAATCCATGGAAGATGGCTTGGGAACTGAGAGCCTTTCTGGTCGGACCATTTGGATTTTGGAGGCAGACCTTGTGCTTTGACATTCACATGCCTCATGGGAAGGAAATAACATTGTTCCTGAGACTATTTCCCAGGAGCTTGTTTGATGGGAATGTCAGTGAGCAGAGGAGCTCAGCACAGGTCTCTGTATGCTCCCAAAGGACAAGACCATAACTCAAATTAGGAATCAGCTGTCTTGTAAGGGTGCTTCTATGAACGATATAGTCATACAATTCAGACTGAAACATAGTTTAAGCTCAAGAAATGCATCGTAGGTTCACACATACAAAGTGTTCAGCTCATATTCAGAAGAAGAGAGGTGTCTTAGGCAAATATCTGAACCACCTGTTTATAGACTTCTCTAAATCTTATGTTCTAGAGCTGTCTTAATTTCGTTTCACTTATAGGCAGCTTTACAGGAGCATTCAAGAGAGGTCTTCATGTACTCTATACCAGCCCGAAGTGTGCTGGGTTTGAACCAGAAACTCCACAGACGAGTAGCTTGTCTGCTTGTGTTTTGAGCAATAATCTTAACATTGAGTTCAGACAGTGTGTTCTATCATTGCCTACAAAAGTCTATGTAGTGGTACTGAAAATATAAAGCTACAATAGGACTGTAATGAGTTTAGATCTTTGCAGTGAGGATTTAATTCTCTTTATGCAGAGAGGCAAAAGAAGGGAGAGATACCACAGTATATATGAATTTCCTAATGACAAGAGTACTTAGTGTGTAGGGTTTTGAATAAATTTTTCCTGTGTTCCAGTTTGGTATTTTAGCTAGGGCAATATATGTATGGTTTGTGTCTTTATTTGGACCTTCAGCAAACTCTGAAACCATTTATGGGCCTTCAGCTTTAGAAATAGGAAAGATTATTGTTTTCACTGGCTGATGCTGAAATACATGAAGTTTCTTCCTAATATGAGAGTAATGTAAGACAAAGGACTTTATTATCAAAATTCAAAGGCTGTTTTTGATTATTTATTTTTTTATGTGTCTGTGGTAACTTAGGGCTCAGACTGCCTCTTGAACCCAAACGCTATACTCTGATCATGTGTCTTGCCTCTGTTTTCTTGGCTTTTGCACTTCTGCTTGTATTTGAATTAAAAAGTCTGTTGGCAGGCCCCTCTCTCACAGAGGCAGGGACATGATTCCAATTGTAGTGACGCTCCGGTGGTATTGGAGATGCACCTGGTGTTCTTGGAGGAAAAGAGGAGGGGGTAGGATAGAATTCACTATAATAAATAAATATCCCCTACTACCCCTCTCTACTGTTCATTACTGTTCACATACTCATTATAAGCTCTTATCTCTTTAACCTTGCATCTTATAACTCAATTATGCTCTTATTGTGTTGTCTAGAGGTCTCCAGAAAGCCCTCTAGTGTTCTGTGATCCATAATAATTATGAATGTAGTGATAAAGAAACAGGCCAACAGGTTCAGCAGGCCAAACTACTTTGCAGTGTTCCTTTCACAGGATATAGTTTTTATTTGTCAAATGTCTATCTGTCAAATTCCTTCTAGCATGAAAGATCGAAAGGTGGAGGGCAGAAATTATTATTGCTATACCCACAGAGCCATGTGAGAGAGCGACACATTAATACCAAAAAAAAAAAAAAAAAGAAAAAAAAAAAGGTAAATTGAAAGAACTACTCACCACCAGAAGTGAAGGAGCAGGAGGACACAAAAAAGAAAAAAATCATATTTTCTATTCTCGTTTAAAGGTGAGAGAAACATCAAAAGAACAGCTAACTGGAAAAATATCCATAATCATCCTCAGTAAGCTTACCAGAACACATTAGCTAAACAAGTGAACTGAAATTGTCTTTCATTATTTTGTTATGAGTTCTGTAATGTGTTAATCCGGGAAAGATAAACAAATACTAGATTGCATGTAAATACTTGTTGTTAATGATGCTATCAAGAGACCTGGAAGCAGGAAATGGGAGGAGCTGATAAACAAGAGAGGTTAATTGGAAATGGTGTGCAAAGATGCTTTCAGAGATGGCTCCTGGGTGGGGACACTGTTGTATTCCTGCAGTTCATCCTGGCAACAAATATATCTGATTATTTGACTAAAGACTACTGATACTGCAATAAGATGTGAGGACTAATGCACTTAAGAGATGATGAGGAAATATACCAACGAATCTTAGCAACTAGGACCAACTAAATGCCTTGCCAAGGAAAATATACATGGAGACTTGACCAGCTCTCTTTGTCTGAGCCAGGTGATGTTGAGACTTTCTTCACTGTCAGATTCACCGAGCAAGGCAACTATGGAGTCAGAGAATATTTCAGAGAATAGGGACTTGCTGAATAAAAGATGAAGTATTGTGCTTCATTTGCAATGGACGCACAAATTTACTCAGTGACTTAGTTTCATACCGTGAAATGGAACTTTACTATCTACCAAAATAAGGCTTCCATAAATATTAAAATGGCAGTTAAAATGCGAGAAATTAGAAATCTGAAAGAGATTTAAAGGGTTCCTGTTTCAAAGCAGAGATTTCTCTGTCTGTATAGAGATGCTGACTGAAACCTAACCTCTGCAGAACAAATGAATCATCTGGCAGTTGAAATTGCAAGATTCTATTTCTAGTTTATTAGATTACTAATATCTAAAGAAGAAAAGACATTGAGAGAGCTCAGAATGAAACTACTACAGTATTATTTGTTAGTCCAGTAAGACTGGTTATTTTCCAGTATCAGTTGTCAGTAACACATGTTGTCTCTGTATAAACCATGAATGAATGGATAGAATGTCCAGCTCTGAAGACTATGAAATTAAAATTCAAAGCTATTAGAAACAGAAAAACTTCAAAGCAAATCCAATATGAATGATAGGTGAAGTAGATTACATATTTCTACATACATTGAATCTAGTACTATCTAAATAACTTCTTTGACTAAACCAATGAGAAATCTTAGTAAATTACTAAAGTTTTAGTAAATTCATAATAGAATTACATATGTAGAAAGATACAAATGCTATCAAAATCCAGACCAAGTTGAAGAAAATTGCATCTGAATTTCTAGAAGAAATAGTGCTGTTATCAGACAGAGAAAGGTGATAAAGGCAGTGATTGTGCCAGGCTGTTTATATTTTTTCACTTGTTCTTGACTGTCAGGTCTTCGTAATTAGAGCAAGCACTGCTCATCAGGTTCTCATAGTCCAAGACGACTTGGAAAATGATATAAACAAAGTCTCTGTACCATTTTCTGTATCAAAAGTATTATTATTTTCTCTACCATTGTTATTTGGAAGCTGGTGCCATACTTCTAAGTAAGGAAAGATGGACAGAGTGACTCTGTAGTTGAGAAGTTGATCTTTTGGTACATTGTAAATGCGATTTGTGTTCACAAGCATACCAGCTCTGAAATTAGATAGTCCAAGTGCATTAAAGTAATTTTTCATTTTTTCTAGTTTCTGTCTGTTTCTAGGAATTAATTTAACTCCCAGAACAGAATCTGCTGATACACATGAACCTGTTTCCCAAAAATGTAGCTTATTTACCCCAGCAAGCTCCTGTTTTGTGTGTTTTTTAATCCAAATCTGTGAACAGTTGGGTCAAGCTATTTAGCAGGATTGTGATGACTGATGTTTTTAGTTAACCTGTTTGACTTTCCTCTGAAACAGGTTAGAAATGTTTTTATAGTTGGTTACAACAGGGAGGTGGTGTGAGGAACTGTTCCTTAACAAATGTCAAATATCACAGCTCAAGTTTCTTGTGTTGCATGGTAGCATTCTTGCTCTCCTCTTGGTAGCCAGTGTTTGTACTCTCCATCCTGCAAGAGCTATGATCCTCTCTAACCATTGCATTCCAGCAGGTGCCAGTCTGTGACCTGGGATGGGAAGCAGCCCTAGCTTGGAATGTTGTCCATAGCTGACTATGGTTACACGAGAATCTTACCTGTGCAGCTTCTACACCTAAACCCACTCAACCACTGGGGGTTCTGCCCAAGACCAACTTCTATTTCCACAGTAATATGGCTCTTGAGGCTATGTGAACAGTGACACTTAGTGGCAACTGCCAGAACTATATTTTCAGGAGTGGAGACTGTGTTTTGGTACCAGAAATAAACTGTGATGTTGTAATATATCTAATTGAGAAATATATTTAATTAATCAGAAATGTCAACAGTAGCCACTCAGATTGGCTTCCAAGTGGCTTTATTTATGTGCCAGGTAAACTCTGTCACAAATGGGAAAAGTAAAAAAACCCAAAAGTTTCTAAGTCCTATCTTCCATTATTCCTCTTAAGTCTTGTATGCTTGCTTTCCCCCTCTGTTCTTTATTTTTCCCATTTACTTTTCCTTAGTGCTGCTGGTTTTGTGCACGTCCTCAGCAGTTCCACCACTGACCAATTGTTCTCTTTTTGTAAGAAAACTATTAACTTGAATTCTTGCCAATGATGTATCTCAAAAAGGAGGGGTGCATCTGATTACCTGAGGCTGCGATTTCTCCTTGCATAAATGGATGTATCTTTATTGCTGAGTGCAGATCAGCTACAGAAAGTGGGGAATTGCCTTGGATGTTACATTGCACATAAAGCAATGTGATCTGTGCTGTCATGTGTACTATAGTGTATTTTGTTTTGTTACATTGCTGCATAGCTTCATAGCCTGAGGGGTATCATGACGTGAAGAACAAGATAACTGAGGATAAGATATAGACCTTCCATTCTTAAGGCAGTGTTGCAGCTGACTGTATCACTTATTATTTTTGGTCTCAGCCATGGGTGTGACAGAGTGAAAAACAACCCATGGAGGACCTGGATACTGGAAATTATTTAAAAACCAGTATGAGTATTTTTGATTGTCTCACTTCCTTAGGGATGTATTCAACCAATGTCAGCTTCCTTCCCCAGCGGTGAGATGGCTGCTGGTCTGGGAAGGAGGAGCAGAAGGTGATACCAAGTTGTGCTGTGCAGCTGCCCAGTTGTTAGTGACCTGTCTCTACTGATAGTGGCCATGTCCCTGGGACTCCCCAGCATTTGTTATCATGCACCTCCCTGACCACCACCATCTTCCTGCACCTCAGGGATCTTTCCTCCACTGAGTAACTTCTCCTTTTAAACATACTCCTAGCTGCTGGCCCCCATTTTTCCCAGAATCACAAGGCATGATAAGCCTCCTAATTAGTGGTACTCTCAAGTCTCTTTATAAATTGGAGGTTTCAGAATACAGACCTTCTGTTTAGGACTGATGCTACCAAATTTACAACCAGTGTGGGCTTGCACACAGCAAATTGCACACATCCAATTAGTTCTTGTTTCTAAGCATTTACAGTTTATTTCTTTTGACTACAACCATCTCAAAGCACGATTTTATTAGAGATACAACAGCCCCGCACCTTTTAGTTGCAGGTAACTCGGTTCATGACATATCTTTTTAACTTCCCAGCTCTGAAGTTTGTTAGGTACAAAAGAACTTATCTTCTACTAGTGATTTTCTTCATCTGTTCTGAAAATCAAATCTTCTTAGGGTATCTCCCATTTGAACCACAACATGGAAGTGTCACAAATACCTGGTTACTTCAGGAAAAAAAAAAAAAAAAAAAAAAAGCTTTTAAATAAAATTAATGATTGTTTCAAATGAATAACAACCAAAACAGCTAAATTAATCCTGACTGAGTAGTATTATGTGGAATTGCATTCTTTTGTTGTAATCACAGCTGATAAAGTTATTAAAAATTTGGTATCAAAGGACACTAGAAAACAAACTATGTCACTTTTTTCCCTGCTGTTTTAGTTAAAGAAAATATGTTTAATTTATTTGTTCTGAAGCCAGTTTCAGTTATGGTTGTGTCTAACTTGTATCTATTAACCTCATACTGTAAAATTATTACATGGACTTCTATAAAGGGCCTCTGGATGTCATCTGGTTCACTAGATGAAACCACCATTCAAAGCAGTCATCCCGTCAGATTTTTGATAACTCCAGTAATGTCTCTGCGCAGACCATTCCAGTGCTTGATACTCATATCAGGAATTTCCTTGCTGCAGCTGATACCTCTTTCTTCTTGTTCTGCTGCTGTACTCCTCTGAGAAGAATCTGGATCTATTTTCTCCAAACCCCACAATTTGTTGACAACACTGAAGCACTTCACTTTACCTAAAGAAAGACATCAATAAAAACAGAAATGGAAAGATTTCTGCTGGCTTCCTACGGGACCTTTTCCCTTTGGCCTGCCTCTGGATTAAATGAAGCAGCTCTAGTCTTTTTTGTGGGTTGTGTAACCCCAATGACGAGGAAAGGAACAAAATCAACACAAATTCTGAAACAAAAATAAGCTTCTGAACCTGTAAACTTTGCTAAAGAGTAGTAAATTGGTAGCACAAAGTTATATTTGAAAGACCTTTTGAACGTAAACATTTGAATCCTGAATAGATACTTTCTGTAGCAGAATATTTCTAAAAATATGCAATCTAGGGAGAGGTAGGAATATAATAGTATAAAATTCTTCCTTACATATTTTTTCCTCTTGATGCTCTATATATTTTAACAGAAGAATGGGTACAGTTAAATGCTTCATCATCCCGCATTCTTTTCATTCACAAGTGCGGGTTCTTCATAAATTTTACAAGCAAAATCTGAAAGTCTGTATATGTTTTGAGTTGCAGCCAAATAGCACTACTTTTCAGCTTCCAACAGTATCTGTGTTTTCTGTGTGCTGTCCTTCACTGTGCACAACACTGCTTTCACTTCCAGGTATTTCAGGAACTGTGCCTTCCAAACGCAGGACCATGGCTTGATGTGATTGCTTGTTATGATCTTTTATCATGATGGAAGTGTGTTTCTAGATACATCACCCCATCACTCCCCCATCAAATTCAATTTCAGCTGGAGGGAGCTCTGCCACCCTCTGCACGTCATTTGCTATTGTCCCCTGTCACCGAGTTCAACCTGTTGATGTTCTGATTCCCAGAGGCGTTTCATTTGATTTTGAAAAGCCTCCTCCTCAGTGAATGCTTTGGGGTATTTTCAGCTTGATTTAGATTTGTACATTAGAGTTTTAAATCGCTACTTAGGGCTCTATTAAAACAATTTTCAAAAAGAAAATGTCAGTGTGCACAAACAGGTAATTGAAAATATTACTGCCTAGGAACAAATACAGTTTTCCTGCAGATTTCTTTGGCTTTTGTTTAAAAGCACAGCATTAGTATTATGCTAGTGGGTTGGGTTTTTTATTTGGTACAAGTGCTAATCATGAAAGAATGTTGTTGGCTTGGGTAGCTGTATATTGCTTGTTAACACATCTATTTGAGCAGAACAAACGATCTGTAGGAGTTGTGGCGCACACAAGGAAGAAATCCCAGGTAATAGTCCATCAGTCTCTGGAGTGCAGTTCCCATTAATTTATGAATGTTTGTTATTATTTTAAGCATAAAATACTTTATTCATTCCATTCACCCTCAGCTTATAGTAGTCTAGTGTTGTCTGGCAAAAGTACTCAATAGTCAGTATCCTATGCTCATGAAATATTTTTATTCTGGAGTCACAGCAATAAATCTTTCATCTCTACCAAACTTGTATCTTGATTCCTTGTGCTTTCTGGAGTCTATTCATTAATGCATTATTCATTCTATAGGTTTATATTTAATTTATAATATATATAATTATATAGGTTTATATTTAATTTATAATATATATATATCATTAATTATAATTCTATAATTATTCATTATTATTATTCATTATAATTCATTAATTAATTCATTATTCATTCTGGAGTCTATTCATTTATTCATTATTCATTCTATAAAATAACTATTCATTATTTTATCAATTTGCCTTCTTTTTCCACCGTGTAAACACTATACAAAGACTACCATGACAATTTAGTTTTAGTGTAAGCATTACAGAGAAAGGTCAGCTTGAACAGTTGTCTGTGACACTGTAGGTGAAATTTTAATTAACAATTTTTTAGTGAACCATTGCTACTTTTAGCTTTAAAACATTATTTTAAAAATATTCCAAAACATTGTTACGAAAAAAATCCATTAGGACCAAATTGGTGTGTTTCATCCTAATTTGCTCCTGAAGCTAAGAAAGCTCTGTAATTCTCAGGCTAGCATTTTCTTATTCTATATTTCTTATTGACAGGATATTAGTAGTGAATAAAGCATAGATTTCTAGTGAATTTCAGTAGGCTGTTTAATTTCTTGTACAGAGGGAGGTCTGCCCTAAAGCACTGAAGATGCTTAAAGCACTCATCTATATATCAACCAATGCAACCAGCTTTCTGTATTACACAAAAGGGTATAAATTCATGATTCACAACTTAATCTCTCCTTTTCTGCTGGCCAAATAATCTCTGCATCTTTCACTCAGTGCAGATGTACCTGGAAGTAACAACCTACTTTGGTTGCAAGTGGTCTGCACCATTTCCTTTTCTTGTCGTAGTCCTCTATAAACATGAAAATTCTATGTAAGGAAATCTGTAACATAACAGAAAAAAAAAACCAAACAAAAAAAAAAAAAAAAACCAAAAACCAAAAGCATAATTTAGTTGAAAATGCTGCAGATGCTCCCAGGAAGATTTAAGCAAATTGAAGGACTTCTATTGACTTAAGAATTTTGGAAACTAATGCCAAACTAATTACATCAGTCTGTGGCATTAAATGGATCAACTTTGAACTCTCTTGATAGTATCACCAAGGACTTGCTGTTGGAAGGAGGAAAATACATTATCTGCTGCTCATCAGCTCCTCTTACTGCATTAGACATTGTCTGATGTTTGTACAGTGCTAAAGTGTCTCTAGGTTTGCTGAACTTCTTGGTCTTAAAAGATTTATTGTTACGGTAAAAACTGAAGATGTTGATCTTTGTAAGTCTGAGTGATTGAATTGTGTTCATTTATGGTCAGTCTTCATTCATCCACATGTGTTTTCTAAAGAAGGTAAGTATGCAATTTCAATCAGTGTCACTTTGACACTTTTGGAATAAAATCCTTGTGGATCAGTGTTGCCTACATGTGCGTATGAGATCCATATGTTCTGTTATAGAGTGGGCTGGGAAGAGATGTACACACGGAGCAACAGCTCCATTTTGGGTGTGTTTAACCAAGGGTTTGCCCCCTGGTTGTTCTTGTCCCCAAGCTGATGCCTAGGGTAAGCACTTTGACTCTCTCAGCTGGGCTGGTCACAGGCTGATCACAGGTTTTGTGGCTCTTAGGTGCTGTATGCAAAGCAGGAGTGGGCTAAGGTTTGGTTTTGCTGGAGAGTAAGTCAGGAGCAGCTGCTTAGTCAGACAGAGGTCAGAAGGAATAGAAGCAGCATTGGTGTGCTGTCTTTCAGATATGACCATCAGCCTCCCCGTGGGGCTGAGCACCTAGGTGGTTTGCCAGACATCTTGTAGGCTCTCCTGGCACCCTTGCTTTCTGTCACACCTTAGAATCATAGAATCATAGACACATCTTCCTCCTGACTGCCTCCCACGTTGGGACTGAGAGAACTGCAGTGTCATAAGCCACCAACAAAGTGATTAGATCTGTGTGGAAATGGCTCAAAGCACCTTCTTACCCAAACAGGCAGGCTTTCCTCACAGGAAGGGGAGCAAGAGGAAACAGTGGCTGTGCTCACATTTTAGGTCCTATGAGGTACCTAAACTTCAGGATTGTTCCAAAGTTCTCTTATATAGAAATAATAATAATAAAAAAACCACAAAATTGAAACCAGAAATACATTTACAATGCACAGGTATAGATTCTAGCACAGTTGGGGTCACAACAGAGAAGGAAAGAGGCTTGGAGCATCTAGGTATTACTATACTATGCATAGTAATATCATAATTCAAGATATGATTTCCTCAGTTTTATTCTACTCCTATGCTATTACTCATCTTGACTGCACTGTGTATTATTCATGAAGACAAACCCAGGCCTTCTGCAAAGAACATTATATTGGGCTTTCCCATGTCCAAAAGTGCATATCATTAAACAATGTGTTTAGACAACAGTAGCTTTAATCTGACAGGATTTTGTGTTGGTTTTTGTTTGTGGTGGCTGTTACTCATGCTACAGACAAGCATGGTCAGAAACACCAAGCAGAACAACCTGCAGGGAGTAAAGGGAAAGTAAGGGGAAGGAGTAAGGTAAAGGAGTGGAAGGGAAAACCCAGTCTTTAATGAAGACAGTGAAAGATTTTTTGAAGGAAATATTGCCAAAACCAAAAATGGCTAAAGAGAAGCAGGGGGAAAATATTTAAATGTGACTACATGCATTTCTACCAGTTTTAAAGACAGAATTTTCTTTGCTTTCCCCAGTGGGAAAATGGAGTGAAAGAACTTACTTTAGCACTAGATTCTATAGTGACCTTATTGTCAAAATCATCTTTATGCATTCAGAAATAACTTGATAGTACATTGTAGGAATGGAGTTTAATCAAAGTTGTCTATCCTGCAGAAAACTGCTAATGATCTCTAGGAATGAGTATTTAAATTATATGGAACATTAAATTCTTCTACTTTACTACGTGAAGGTTTGCTCCTGCTAATGAGGTGAAAGATGGGAAAGGCCGCCCTCGCTAGCCTTATAGCTCCAGTCAAGGTCCCTGACGCTCCATGGACCATTCTTCTGTGTTTTGAGTCCTAAGATATTATACCCACCCATTCCTTAATTTTTCCTTGGTCTAGGTGCAACTGATCTCTCTGGTTTTCTTTGGGATCTGTGGCATTTCTTCTCAGCACAGAAATCTGACTCAAGAGAGGACTGAGGACCAGCACAGCTCCCTTCTTATCACAAGATCTCACCTTTACAAGTGGAGATAGAAACCCCCAGCCCTCTGCTTTCTCTTACCCTAGCAATATCTCTTTCTTCAACTGACATCTCCTCAGCTGCTCCCAAAGCCAAGTCAGCAATAAAAGCGTCCCTTTTCTTACTCTCTTGTCCTCAGCTTCCTTTTCTTTCTGTCAGCTTCTGCTCTGTAATGTACATCCTCTTTCCCTCTTTGGGAATTTTTCAGGTGTCTCCTACTCCCACTGTGGATCAAGACCAGATCAGGACCAAAGTGGTCTTCTTTGTTTCTTTTTATTTATTTATTGGTCTGACTGTAGGGTACATCTAGAGCCTAAATATTTCTGTTAACTTCTGTCTTTGATTATCTACGGGCTCATCTTCCAGACTGAACGGGCAGTAATTTACAAAGAACTTTGCTAGTTCACGGCTGATTCATTACAGACTAAAGCATTAAATATTGAGCAGTTTTACATAATTAACCAGAATTCCTAAATTGCATGCAGGCAGGTTCCTCAGCGAGTCACAGCCGATTATGCTTCAGTTACTGATGAACAGTAGCGCTAAAAAAAATTGATCAGCTTCTTCCCATGATTGTTTTCACAATCCTGTCTGTCATGATGCATGTTCCAGAAGCATGATTGTTTCACTACTTAGCTGATTTTAGATGAAGAGCTCCAAGATATTGTTAGAGGAATAGTTCACTCATTTTCAACAAAGTTTAATTTGAAAGAATGGTATAATTATATTTTTATGTATCTATTATGTGTATCTATTTTAATGTCTTCTTGTATATCAAGTTTCATTATTCTTCCTGATTTCTGTTATTTGTTTTGCAAACATGCAAGCCAAGAAATAATTATGAATAATGTAGATCACCCATGAGAGCAGAGGGAGAGAAATAATAAAGTTGTTTGGTTCATGGAAAATCAGAGAGAGGTGTTTCAGTGATGAAAACCTCCAAGATAAAATATGCTCTTCACTCAAAATCTCTGTCATGCCACCAGCTTTGAGGTGTAAACCTTTTTCTGGGTGGAGTGTTGTCCAGGTATGCAGTGGTCCTCTGAATGTTGAGCTTGCAGGCCCTTGTGCAGCCCTGGTGCAGAGCCAGGAGTGATGCTTCCTTCCTTGTGCCCCTCTGTTGCTTGTTCAGACCCTGCTCCTGGGGCCACTGTCCCTCCCAAGGAGCCCCTGCTGGCAGCTGTGCCTGAGGAAAGCCAGACCCTTACTGAGTCTCTATATCCCTCCTCTCTGATGTTGCTGCAGATGGGCTTGCAGGACTGTATTGAGGAACAGAAATCCTGACTGAAAGCTTTAAAAAATAAATAAATAAAGAAATCGCTCTAATAAATGCCTTCCCTTTGCACTGCTGTTTTGAAGTGAAGCAGCTGCAGGAGGCTTCCCTGCAGGATGAGGCTTTCTTGCCTTTTGTTAAGAGCAGTGTCTCCTGCTCTGATTGCTAGCAATGTGCCCATCCCCTGGGCTGTCCTTCCTGCCAGCTATCATCCAGCAGCGAAGTCTGGGTGCCATTCACAATGACTGAACATATTCTATTGGCATTTCACTCCTCATATTTGCTGAGGGTGCCACTTGGATATATGGAAAGAACCTAAGAAATTGATATTGAAGTTAAAATTGATCTTAATCCTTCAAATTAGCATGAAATGCAACTATTTGCATTCAGATAGAAATCATGGATAAAAATTTCTCAATTTTAAAATTAACATTTATTAATCCAAGATTTAATCTCACAGCTAAGAACAGACAGCTAATAAAATTTGAATTTGCCAGCTCAGGATGTTTCTCTAGAGCTTTGATAACTCAGGCTTTCACTTTTTTTAGGAAGTTTTCTCAATTTAGTTGTCAGGTCAAATCAAAACCCAGGGAACAGAATTGCTCTCTGTTACTCCCCTCCACCCTCCCAAGGGAAGATAGAAGGGGGATAAAGAAGAGAGACTTAAAGGTTGGAAATTAAAACTAGAACAGGTTTAAAAAAGAAGAGACAGGATTGTAACATGTGGGATAAGGAACAAATATACAAATATACAAAATGAGAACTCAGTGACTGCTGATGTAAGGGCTCAAAAGAAAGTCCCTCATGGCAGAACTAACTTGGGAAAAGAATCCAAGGTTCTTCCCAGCACCCGCTGGATTCAGATCCTTCATAGCACACAGCTGAGCTAATAGCAAAGATCAGGAGCCTCTCCCCAGGACCTCCAAGTGTAGTGAAGCAACGAAGAGGAGGGGAGCAGGAAGCAGGGGACTTACAGTTCTTCTGTTTTTTATGGGGTATGGCAGGAAATGGGAGGGAATTCTGACTCCCAGGGCTTTTCTGCACCCTGGATCCCTCAGGGTCCTGAACAGGTCCTGAACAGGTCTTTATCTCGGTACCATAAAATTATTCTGAGCCCCTTCAAGCCATAATAGAAGTGTTGAACTTTAAAGCCTTGCATGATGCTGGTGTATCTTCAAATCAGAGACAAGCCAGTGGGAAAAAACAGGCTGTCTTCTTGTCTTGAATATTATAATCCTTGTTATAATATTATTTCCTTTTCTCTGTAAGAGATCTGATTTATCAATGGCCCAAAGGATTTTTTATACATTAAAATAATTGGCTTTACCTTTCTATTCTTCTAAGGCCAGTGAATATAAAATTCATATAATTTTGCACAAATGAAAACATATATTATACAATAGGGAGAAAGATGCATATGTGATTAGTCTATGATTATCTTGCTGTTAAAATAAATTTAAACAAATGGGATTTTTATTGTTCCAGTGCAGACAATCTGGACGATAAATTATTCTATATTGGTCATAAGCCACAACCCATTCAAGTTTGTTCAGAGACCATAAGCAAATCTGTAGCTCTTGTTATTTTTAAATATAGTTGGTTTTTTTTTCATTTTTATGGCTTTTGCTGGCTCCAGGTAATAAATGCAGCTATATATTAGTGCTCTGTGTACCTGATATGTCAGTGTGATATTCTTTAAAACACCAATGATAAGATTTGATTTGAATTTTTAATGTAATTTAATAATAGAGCACCTTGCAGAAGCCACTGTAAGTGAATGATCGTTAGACAGACACCTAAAGGGTGTCAATTATTCTTTGAACTCCAGATACGTGCTGTGAGAGGCAACAGTGCACGACCATAGGATAAATAAACAGTGTATGCTATTTTGATGATGGAGAAAGAGCAGTACGTATGTGTATATATACATTTGTGTATAGATATATACATATGTGTATATATCTCTCTACGTGTTGAGAAGATGCGAGTACAGACTTTCCTGAGTTTAGCTAAGGACACATTCTTTAGGGAAGGTTGAGCAATGAAAAGGCAGAGACACCAGAACTGAACTGGAGAGACACCACCTGAACTGGATCTGGCAGTACTTCTGTGTCTTCCCAGTGGCTGCTTTGCTCAGGCCAGGATTCAGGCATCGCATCTGATACAATCAATTTGTGGTGGTCTGGAGTGAATGTGATCTGCATTCCTCCTTTTTGCAGGTACATCACCTTGCAGCAGCAGCACTGCTTCTCTGTTAAACAGTCTGAACTGACTGGATACCCTTTATTCTGTTGCCAGTATAGCAGAAAATACTATTATGCCTTCATAAAAAGTTGCACTGGCTTGCTCTGCAGTTAAAACTGTATTTGAGCTGGCATGAGCAGATTTGAGGACAAGAGGTTACAAAGGGTGGCTAAAGGGGATCGAGCCCAGATATTTTCAGGAGTTTAACAACTAAACAGTACTTATTAATCTAGTTGAAATTATAATCAGCTCCTCATTTCTAATTTGTTACTAGCATTTACATTCTGCAGCATGTTACAATGCTTCTATGTCCTAAACCACAATGTTTAAATTAAATATTTTTTTTTTCAGGGGCATATTAAAACATAGCATGTTGCTCTCCAATAGTGTTCAACTGGAAAGAACAGTCTTGGCATTCTTAGAAGCTGGGTGATTTAGTGTCTTAAAATGCCTTTCTGCTGCTATAGAGGTTAGACTAAAGGAAAATAATTTTCTCAGTGTGGACCATTTAGCAAAATGTAATAATTCACATTTGCTATAGAAACACAAAACTGGTTATTCAACCCTAAAATATCAAGCTTCAGAATTATTGCTTTCTTCACTTTGCTCTTTCTGGAGGTGGGTGGAAGCATTTGCTGCTATCAAGTACTGGTGTCACCTGTACAGCCATGATGCCTGCACGGTTTGGCATAGTGACTGCAATACGTCATGTGGATAAATGGGTGATATTTTGTTCTATTATATGGAAGATAACAATATCATTCAGTTCCTGGTTTTGTTACAGGGGAAATTTGCTTGTAAGTTTTCAGTTACCAGACAAATAAGTTTATGATTTTACCTCCTATGGCCAGGGTGAAAAATTGATCATAGAAATGTTTTCTACTGGAAAATGCTGATCTAAACAGATCAAGACCCTCTGAGGGAATTTTACATTTTTTTTAAAGGAATTTTGGCAAAATGTTATCAAGGTTTTCTGCACTGTTGACATATTTTTAAGGTATCAAAATAAGATTTCTAGAAGATTGAAGAAACATTTTGAATTAATTCACTTTGTGAACAATTCTGATATTTTGAATTTTTTATAGTGATTCATGATAATACAATGTTTAATACCTTAGAGCTTTGAAATACATGGACACTATAATTTTTGATGAATCCTGACTGGATGTGCAATGGTATTTGAACAAGAGCAGTACTGACGTATACACATATGAAATATAATTCTGAATTAAACCTGATCAAATATCCTAATTCAGTATGCTTCCTTCATGGAAATGAGCAGTTCCAAGATAGAAGTCTCTATGAAACTATCCTATTGAGATGAGTCGTCTTCTGTTAGCAAGCTCTCTGATGTCATGACTTCAGTATACATAAAAATATGCCGTTTCCCTCATCATTCAGAATCAAATAAATCCTTCCCCTAGGAAAAACAGAGATCAATAATGAGAAAGAAACGTAATGAAGGAATTTTAGAGGGAACACTTGTATTTCCAGGTTGTGGCTCTGAGACGTTGGCAGTTTTTAAACTGGCACAAAGCCTGAGGAACTGAGACCTAGATTGTTGCTGCTCCAGCAGTTATGGTGAATTTTGGTATTACACTTCAGTCAAAGATATAATGTAAAATGTTTCTTCCTTTGCCTTGGGAACCACTGTGTACCTGGAAAACTGATGGATTGGGCACAAGTATACGACTGATCTCTCTGATAATGCTTTTGTTTGTTTAGAAGAACTTAGAGTGAGGGCTTGCCACTGGTTTGCAGAGAGATCTCTTCATGAGGGCCATTCTGTTCTTCTGTAACTCACAGTCTGAGTAACACAAGGAAAGTCTTCAAGTGCTTTTGTCCCTGCTGTTGTCCTGCAGCCAAGGAAGTTTGTGTGGGCTTCCCACAGCAGTAAATGCTTCTTCTGTGAATTCAGATGTTCCCAGTCATGAGCCAGAGTCACGAATATCTACCCCAGTGAGCAGGACTTCTCCTGCCTCTGGGCTCACAATGTTCTGTCAATTCTCCCACATCTTCCACAGTGCTTCTATTCCTTGGAGACCAGAGGAGCTGCTTGTTTAGGGTCTGGTTTTATTTTCCTCAGTGGGGTTTTCCTTAGCAATGTTCAGTGTTTTATTATCTAGCCTATTTCATGTGATACACTTGCCACCTCTAAAGTGTATAGATTTCTAGACTATTTGTTAGTCGAGCTGAGAGCTATAACCCAAATAATAAAATGCCTGGGTGCTTTCTCAACTTCTCTTCATGCTTGTATTCCAAAGGGAGTACAGATACTGAAGAAACACCCCAGAATACATTCTTTATATATAAAGTGAAATGACTACAAATGTTAATTCAGTGTTAATTAGACAAAAAGACAAAGTTGTGTTCTCAAATTTTGCACCCGATATCATGTTTATGGAATCTAGTATTCAAAAGTATACACCACTTTTCTATCATTTATCAGCAGTTGCTTCTCCTTTGATTTGTCAACTCTGAAAAGCAATATTCTTATGTGGTGCATAACTACTGCTATAAGACCTACACACAGGCAGTGAAGCCTAAAAACACTGGTCAAAGATTTACACTTAAACATTTTCCAGGAAGCTAATAAGGAAATTTATATTTGCATCAAACAACAGTGTTTTTTTCTATAAATATATTAAAAGAATATAAACATGTACTCGGTTAAGTACTTGTGAAGGAAAGTACTTCTAAGGAAAAAGCACTCAAATTGCAATCTCAGTAATCATTCTCTCCTATAGTTTCAGTGTAATAGTATGTGGCTTAAAATTTTCTCTTCCTGCAATTTTCATGCTTTTTCCAGCAACACAAAATATCAATTAACTCAACGGTATGAGTCGTTTCAGTAATGTTTGTATTCCTATCATATCAGCACAATTTCTCCATCTTTTTTGGAAATAGCTTTATATCAATCTTCTGCAAGGATGTTAACACTCTGGTCTGATGTGGATTATGAGCTTTCACTTGTGGTTTTTTTGTTGGGTTTTTTTGTTGTTGTTTTTTTTTAACCATAGTAATGGTCAGCCATTAGAATTTTGGAAAAAAAAAGGCGAGTTGTATAACTTGATTGCAACCTAAGTATGTATTCAGGTAGCCAGTACACAGGGAAATTTTAACTGATGCTGTTGATCTGTGTTATATTTGAACAAGTAGAATTACTGTTGTGGGTAGAATAGGGGAAACAAGAACAAGGGAACCTGTAAAATTGTAATGATAAAATGATGCTACTCATCTTGTTCATCCATGAACTCAGCTTTCATCTTCTGTGCAGAGTTGGCAGCTGATGCTCCTGCACTCTCTGCAGTGAGGTGCTCTTCAGCCACAGGCTTTACAAATGTAGCATTGCTGTTGAAAAATTAATCAAGTGCAGGGTAATATTTCAAGGGCCCCTAATTGAAAGAGGAGAACTAATTTTCACTGGTCACTCATATCCATTGTGCAAGGGAGTTTGTTACACTGTTTTCTCAAGTCATTCTAGAGAGGTCCATTACAACATCTCTGCCCTTCTGTTAATCCACATAGGACTCGTAAGGGATAGATTGGAAGGGCCTTCAGGGGGCTGCCTTTTGCAGGATAAGCTGCTTTTCATATAATTAATTGATCAGTCTGATAACAAAATTTTTGTCTGAGCTGGCAGTTCTGCAGCAGAGCAGTTCTAATTGGTGGCACTAAGGTGAATGCTTGGAGTAAACCTGTGACATCAAGAAAATGCACCAGACATAAACTGCTTCAGAGGTAACACTGTCCTTGTAAATGCAGACAAAGGCACTTTAAGAATGTGGCAATTTTTTTACAGTGTTATTCAATTTTTAATTGACTCTTCAATAGCTCAAAAAAGGTTCGATTCTGAGCTATTTTGTACTTTAAATAGTTATTTAAGGCCTGCCATAATAATTAATTTTTTCCAAATACACTGATTGATATGAAGATGTCAGATGTCAGATGAATGTCAGAAATCATCACACAGTACTTTGGAATTATTTCACTTGTTGCATCAAAAATACATACAGTACATGTTGAAAACCAAAACACTTAGCCTTCCTCTCTCATCTCTACTGCCATTTCAATAGAACTGACATTTTAAATTCTTTTTACCAACAGAGAGAGCATAAATAATAGTATTCCAACAGACGATGCATTTCCTAAAGTTGATGTGGTTGTATCACCTGTCTGCCCCCCCAGAAAAAGTCACACTGAGCATGCACAGGATGCTGTTCCACTTGAGATGTATTGTTTGTTTTTTTGTTTATGGGTTTGTTGAGTTTGGGATTTTTTTTCTCCTTTGTGGTTTTTTTGGTTTTTGTTTTTTGTTTTTTGTTTTTTGGTTTTTTTTGTGTTGGTTGGTTGGTTTCAGGGATTTTTCTGATTGTTTTTTGGGGTTTGGTTTTTTTTTTGTTTTTTTTTTCTTTTTTTTTTTTTTCTTTTTTCTTTTTTCTTTTTCTTTTTTTTCCAGAGCCATATGACAAATAAGCTGTTTTAAACTGATATTACTGTTTAACTATGATCTTAATAGAATTAATTAGTTTGAGAGTGACAGATACCTTTTCTATGATCTCATTTAAGAGAGACTGAATCAATTATCATGATGCACAGGCACTGTTGTTCAGAGTCTGGTGGCTGTTAAACAAAATGAAATGTGATCCTGCCTTTGTTTGGTACAGACATGGAGAAATACAACACTCTGAAATTCTTTTTAACTTTTAGGGGTCTGGGACAATAAGAAATGAAAGAACAGCTTGATAGTAGAAGGTGAACTGTTGTTGCAAAAATTTAAAGATACTTACCTAAAAATCAAGAAATGACCAAAAAGGCTGGACAAAAATGTGTAGGGAGGCATAGATATCTTATTGTTAATTCTTGGTTCTTGTTAAGAAGCAACTTGGTGCCACTGGTCAATACCCTGTGGGCTCATCCATTCAACCAGTTTTCAATCCACTTTGCTGTCCACCCATCCAGCCCAAACATCAAGAGCTTATCTCTGAGAATTTTATGGGAGACAGTGTCAAAGTCCTAACTGCAGATAGTCACTGCTCTCCCTCACCTACCAGGTCAGACATGTCATTGTCACGTTTATCAAGCTGGTCAAGGATGACTTCCCTTTGGTGAATCCATATGGACTACTCCATAGGAGGACATTTACTTTCCTCCAGTCTCTGAGCACTTCTCTAAATTGCCCTGACCGATCAGTGTTTACCCCGAGTGGTGCTGCAATCACATCTAGCAGCTTCCTCCACACCTGTGGGTCCTGCTCTTCTGCCAGCCTCTTGCTCCTCGGCTGCAGCTGTTTTACCCTGGCTGCAGCAGGTATTGAACACCAATCTGCACCATTTCATAAGCAATACACAGCCTGAGGTTTTGCAGACTTAGAGAGCATCCAAGGGCCCCCACAGAATCCAGTGGGGGATGAAGATATGCAGACCCTCTTGGTGGACAAACTCCTAAAACAATATTCTTGCTTTGCCTGGAGTGAGAGCTGGATTCTAGCACAGAGGTGCAACCACAATAATACAAATTCAGATTCTGTGCTAGTGTGAAATGACATGCTAACTGTTTTGTCTGCAACGGATAAATTAAATGGGAAGATGTCTAGTGATAGCCAAGACTGGAATGCATTCTTGAAATAAATATTACAATTTTACTAGTTCCTATTTAGCCTGTGGTGATCTAAAAAATGTCTAAAAGCAGATAGAAGAAAAAACTGTTTAGTATGTAAAAGACCAAGCAGAATAGTACTGCTGTTTGAGAACTTGAGGATCACAAATTTTAAGCAGCCTTAGAAACTATGTAACATGTTTCTGCAGTAGTCCAGAGAGAGAATATTGATATATCCAGTGAATTTATAGAATGGAGAAATACCCTGATAAAAATAGGAAATGAGCACAAGAGACTCAATTTAGGTTTCTAAATTGAATGTGTAATGAAAATTTTAAATGGGTATCTCAAATTCTGTCCATTATGCTTTATGAATATGAGTTAGAAAAAGAAAAATAATGTTTCTCTTAAAAAATCAGAACAGGAAGAAACAAATGAAGGCAATCTGAGTGAACATGAGGTGTTTATGCATATAGTGCCATTGATTAAACTTTTATCAAAATAATGAAGTCTCCAGAGGTTTTGCCAAAGGAAGAATGTTTTGTAAATGTCTGCAGTTATTGTTGCTGTTTTGGTAAAATCCAAGGAATTTAGTAGTATTTTTCTGATAGTTTGGCTCTCTCTAAATTCAAAACTGTTACAATTTTTCTCAAAAACCTCTTAATGTCCTATATCCCTCATTTTCTATCATCTGTCAAAACCATGTGCTTATCAGTCAATATTTTACCCAGGTTGATTTACCAGTTTATTGCTACAGAAGTATTTAGCTGCAACAATATGGCAGTATACATATAATTTGGAATATCTCAATGTATTATCACAGTGTATATATATATCTCAATGTATTATCAAATTCCATGCCACATTCCAATATAAATAGCAAAGAGTGAATATCCTCTGAAATATCTGGTCTTACACAATGATCACAGTAAAACTATGTAACTCAAAACTTAATGGATATTTCTGTAGTCAAGCTCTTCTCCCCATCTTCTCTTTCACATGGTTGGACATTTTGCTGGGTTCTGATAATGTGTAAGCTGGAAGAACTGTCCTCCCCCCAACATACAGGCCAAAAATTCTTTCTTTTTTTGCTCTTTAGCTAAAGCCTCATCACTTCAGAGAAATGACTACAGTTAAAGTCCTGCTTACTGCCAGCAGAGAAAGCTTTCTATTTTAGACAGATTCTTTGGGAAGTTTAGCTGCAATGATGTTTAAAACATCTAGCAAGAACATGCAGACTGATTTGGCTTTGTTACTTTATTTTCTTTTTGTCACATTTTGAAAAAATTTTCAGCATAGATAAAGGTATGTTTTCTAGGACAAAGCTACTCTTCTTTCAACTTTTGTGTTCTTGATCCAAGTTGCAAGACCTTCTCTCAAGAGTTTGCAATTTTTTTATACACAGTAAAATAAGATGTTGCTATTATAACCTCACACTCAGAAACTGCTGCACTTTTTTTGACTGAAAGAAAAACAATAATTATGAAGTCAGACTGAGTCAATTACTTGATATTGGTAGTGCTTTTGGTGTATATACCGAAAAAAGATTTCTATAATGGGACAAGTCAGCATTCATAATGTCTGGTGACATTAAGAACCTCATCTGCAGTAGACTGAAATACACTTATTTTGATAAAGAACCTCTTAATCACATATTAGAACTGTATTTCCTAATGAATTCATCAAAATTGAACCTTGTTTAACTTCCAGATTTGGGGGGTTTAGCATTATAATTTTGGGGATAGAATTTAGAACACCCTTATGCTGAGTTGTCTATGCAGTCCTAATGTTCATTATAACTCTCCCTTAATCCATCATCGTGTGGAGTACAAGTCACTTGGGTGTGCATATGAAAATATTTCTGGCAGGAGCAAGGGCTTGCTATGATTAATACATTTAATATTTGGGCCTCTGATAGAAATGGAGATCATGCTTCAGGTTATCAATATACTTCTAACACAGATGCCATCCATGACAGAAGGTGTTACACTTTGATCATTTACTTCAATTTGATTGCCGTTCATCATGATCAGCTTAGGCCATTTGCCATTTGATTATATTATCTTTTGATCTAGTTCAGAATTCTCACCCAGATAAATACATTTTAATGTCACTCCATCTTTGTGCCCTTATGTCTTATTTCTCCTGGTTGTTTTGGTGTTGGTTTTTTGTTTGTTTGTTTGTTTTGTTTGAGTTGTTTGTTTGTTTTGTTTTTTGTTTGTTTTCTGTAAAAATATGACTGAGCTGTATCAAATACCAAATTTTATTCAACTGGATTGATTTTTTTTTCATTCTTTATTACGAGAAATAAATTTCTAAAATATCATGGAAACTTTCAAGGTGTGGTGTTAAAGTGCCCTTTTTCTCTTACAGAACCTGATCTATTGCAATTCTTGTCAAATTGAAATTAGAGGTCTTGGGAGCTGTGGCAATTATCCCAGGCCAAAGCATTCATCAACCAACCTCTGGGAATGCAATCCATATGCTTGACTGCCTTCCAGCCCACTCAAACACCTCTGAAGTTCTGAGATTCTGTCCCATTTCAGTATTTATAATGGGTACTGTTCTGAGTCCTGGAGTATCTAAATTAATAAATGTTAAGAGTGTGCTTGGAATCACTACATATTCCTAAACGCCTCTGTGAAACTGCAAGTCAGGGCCAGAAGGTGGATTGGTTGTGGGAACTCAGGGTTCAAACCCCTTTGGCTAAATCTGTTAGTTCAGCTATCACCTCAGGCCCCTCAGGCTGCCTCCTGAGGTGACTCACCTGTCACCTCAGACAACAAGGACTCTGATAACTTTGCTCCATAGAATATCTTTAGGCATGAAACACCTCAGCAAATTTGGTCAGAGCTTTCCTGAGTTGTTCTAAACTGAGGCTTCTTGGAGCTATTAAAATTATGATCTGGATACATAAAGGCTTTGAAAAATGTCCATCTGCCTTTGCTGACTCTTCCCTCAATAATAGTTGTCGTGCTATGGCAAAGGCCATCTATTGTACATTTAACCTTCATTCTTTGGAACACAATCATGATGTCTTCTTTAATTTAAGCTGCATAACTTAGTATAGGACAGGCAACTGTCCAGAGTTTTTCACCTGGAAAGTTTTTGTTTTTTTTTTCCCATTTGTAGAACTTCAAGGTTTTTTCTCACTTCCAGAGTAGTCAGTGTTGGCTTATTATCAAAGAAAATAACATCAGGTAGAACAGCACCCATGTTTGCTGTTGTGATTGCTCAGTCTCATTCATCTCTGAAGCACTCATAAATCTGTGTATAAGAACAAGATGAAAAGAGCCTCAAATGAAGGTTCCAATGAGTAAACTCTTTGGCTTAATATTTTATCACCCATTTCTCACAGACTGTGAATGCCACTTTAATTATGAAGGTCACTAAATTCAAAGATGTGAAGTTGCAGCAGGTGGCCATTTTGCAACTCTGGTGAGTGTTCTTTATGTTTTTAGAGAAAGAGGTAAATTGCAGTAGGATTGCTCCTAAGCTTTGTTCACTCTAATGACAACTGACTTATATGTATGCATTTATTAGCTAGAAGTGACAGTTTCTTTAAAAAAAATACATAATTAAAAATTCAGTTGTTCAACGGAGCTTTCAAAAATTCTCACATTTCTTAGGACATTTTTCATGTAATTATTGCCTGAACAATTTGAACCATCTTTCTTATGGCTTTCAATCTACATTTTTAAGAATGAGAAGAATCGGCATAGAACAATTTGTATTTTGGGTCCTTTGTTTTCATTCTAACTGTCTTGGTAGGAAATTAAAAAGTAAGGAATCACGCAGGGTTCCATTAGCAAAAAGCATGTCCAGTTCTTTCATGTCTCTCACAATGGACTAGCTTTTAGTATTGAAACTTCTATAATAACTTTTCCCTTTCATAGGCAATTGAACTGCATATTATGAATTGTTTTGCGAAACACTTTTAAAGCAAAACTTCACAGCTGGGCATTATGAAATATAGAGAATAACAGTGAAATAGAAAATTACCATAGAAAAGAGATCTCTCTTCCTGTCTTGGCATAAATTGTTGTCGAATTAGAAATGAATTTTCCTATCCTGATAAAATAGCGCCAGCTTTGGAGATGCTCAAATGAAGAAAACGGTATGAACGTGTATTGATATAAAGTAAAAATGGAAACCAGTTAGGCTGGACTTCCACTTGTTTTCTTCCTGGGCTTCCATTTGCCTGATACTTATCGTTCATCAATGTAATAGATGTTCATCAATGAAAGTTTTGTCCTATTCTTCTGGTGAAAGGAGCTTTAATAATATGGGAAGGTTTAAAGTGGTCAAGGAAAGTTGAGAAAACTTGTCCTGGAAAGCCCACAAGTTCAAATTCTTTGGAGTGGAAAAGGTTCAAAGCTAGAGAACTTGTAGCACGATTCAGAAAGAAATACAGTAAGATTCTAAGAAAAACATTTATTTTCATCTTCCTCTTAGTAAGATTGGGAAAGAGAAAAATAAAATAGAGATAAAAATAAAACCTCTACCAATTTAAGAAGAGGTTTCAGAAATGAAAGAAGTGCAGACTAAATAAACCAAAGTACACCGAGTTAGAGGAATGTGGCTGGGTCAATATTATTGTTTCTCTTCTGTCATTAAATAAAGCAAGAAAAAAAATACTGGCAAAAAGATTGCTCTATAGTTAATTATTGCTGACATTCACTGCTTGGGAAAGTATCAGTCTGAGTCCGTGTATCACAGAAAGCCACATATAAGCATTATGTTGACCCCTCGACTGTTCCCTGTAGCACATTCCTGCATAAGTGTTTCTAAACATAACAAACAACACCTCTACATCCTCTTCTGTCTGAGGGAAACCAGTGCGTTTCCTATATCTCCCTCTAATTTCCAGCTGCATGGTGCCCTGAGCCAGTACCCAAAGGATGGATGGGTGTCCAAGATGGTCTGTGGGCCATGGGGGATAAAGGGGTGGGAGAAGGGGGATTGATGTCAAGTGGTTACTGCAGCAGCAAGGAGGGGGCCAGAGGTGGGGAGAACAGAGGTGGAAGTGTTGGCGTGGCAACAGATGGAGCACCTTCCTTATTTGCCCTGGAGATGCAGCCGTCCTTACTTCTAATTACCTGCTTGGTGCTGAGGGATTTAAGCACAACATACCAGGAGTGCCTGTGTTATCACCTACATATATTACCTATTTCATTTCTAGTTAGGAAGTGAAACTGAGATAAAGTATTTTTCCCACACAAGCTACAACCATTTTAATCTTTCGAATGGTGACATCATAACCTGTTCACAAGTAGTATCAGAATTACTTTTTATTCTTTCTAATATACTGTAAAAAAATATATTTCAGTATCAGTTATTAAACCTCCAGTACTAGAAGAGATGCTGAGTTAGAGACTGAGTTTAAACTGTGCTAGGGAGTAAGTTTGTCTTGAACATTACTGCATCACAGTATTTCATTTTTCTTAATGAGAGCTTTGCAAGACAGATCTTAAAAATTTCCCATTTAAGTTTTTTTCATTTTTTTTTCTAATGATATCAAGTATTGAAGAATTCTGCTAGGTTCCTTTTGAATTTCCCCAACTGGACAGTAATGGACTTTGTGAGATTAAGAGGAATATGCTCATATAAAACTGATTGGAACAGCCTGAGCTCCTGAAATTGCTATCGGTGAATGGCCCAGTGAATGGCAATCAGCCATCTGCTATTTCACCTGGTGTCACTTTTTCCTCAGACTAGAGACAGTGAAGAATTGCCAGTGTTGATAGGTGATTTAGCATGAGTCTCATATAAAAAACTAATGGTTAGAAATCCAGGGAGAGCTGGAATTATATCAACTTTGGCTTGAAAACAATGTTTTAAAGGGAAACAGCCATTTTGAGTGTCAAACTACCACACAAGAAAGGTTGGTAGGAAGCATAACCTGGACAAGCAGAGCCTATGGATTACCTTAGAGCCACCCAGAAAACCAGATCCAAGTAATACACCTTCACTCAAGAGGTGAAGAAACTGAGCAAAGCATAGCACTCCCTAATGAAATGTCTCTGTTCATGTCTTTCTTCCTCTGAAGAGGTGATCTGTGAACCACAGGCTCTTCAGCTTGCATATGTAGGAAAGCTAGACTCAGCTTGCTGAAGGCATCCAGCACAGTCTTAGGAGCTATGTATTTTGAATATGAAGTTTCAGCCTCCCACTGAAGCATGCTTCCAGTAATGCAGAAGTAGAGAGGGGTCTGGTTTTGCAGTGCAGGGTTGCCCCAGCTCCTCGGGAGGCCAAGAGCAAGAAAAGCTTGAGCATGGCTGAGACACTTATACAGAATGACTCTCAATGCCTATGTGATAAAACAGTCTTGTTGTCATTTTCAGAGGTTAAACATTTGCATTTCACTCAAATGTAAATGAGAGCTTTTACAAATGAGCCTTTTCTACTACTTTGTGCACAGTTGTTTGGTTTTTTTTTTACATCGTTTTGTTTAATGACAGTAACACCTATCCACATCCTGTGCATATGGGATATAGCTGCCTTATTACTCACTGTTGCTTCACTTAATTACTTGATTTCTGTCATGCAGCACTTTAAACTTTCCTTTTGGATCCTATTTGTGTTGTAATGAGTTTAGACTCTGTGACCTGGGTTTGTGTATTCTGCTGAATCCCAGATGTCCAGGGACCAATACTTGTCCTCAAGATTGAGTGGCACCAAATGGCGAATGTCTATATTTCTTAGTTTTAGCTGTGTCTATGGCAGATTTACTTTGGAAGAAACAGTGTAAGGAAGGCAACTGGCAATGAAGCAATGTGAATGACTGGGTGTGTGGTGCTTGATTTATATTTGCAGTCTTCAACTCAGCTGGGGGGATGCAATCACTGAGTTAATACTTCTTTTGAGAAAAAGCATGACAAATACAGAATTTTATTTATTTATTTATTTAGATCTTTGAAAATGTTCACTGATGGGTGGCAGGATGGTCTGAACTGGGAGAGGGTTTGAAACTTGGGGTTTAGATCTCCGGTGAGCTGTAGATTTCCTGCACAGCCCTGTAGAAGGTACCAATGCCTTCAATATATCAGCTTCCAAGAAATAAAAAAGGTTATAAAACTTTTTCTTACCAACCAGAATGTTGGATCAGACATCAAATTTCTAGGATGCTTGGATACTGTAGTAGAGTGGTACATGGGTTCTTATAATATATCCTCAGGAGATATCCTGGAAGCAATGCTGTAGGGGAACAGTTGGAAAAGGACTTTTACACACCTGATTTTGCCACATGCCTCCCTACAAAATGCTCCTTACCATTTTTCCTTTCACTCCTTGATACTGCATGAGAGCCTCACCATACTTCACCCTTCAGCCCAAGATAGGTGTCTTTTCCTGTTCTTGTGATGTACACATAACAATAGTATGGTAATGTCTGCTTGCCAATGGACTAAAAGATGTTTCTAAATGTTCTACCACTTCTTTGGCCAAAAGGCCCTCTCTCCATCATTATAATAATCTATTTTTTACAGAGATTATACAGAGTCTTATTGGGTGCAGTCTCTGAGACTGTATTTATTTTTGTGAACAGGGATGTTTAGCTTCTGCATTGAATAAACTAATGCCTCAAGAACTATGTTTACATTGATTCATCTTTTCTTGTAATGCATTAAACCTATTGAATTTCTTTAGAATTTCTTTTATATTTTTCCCATTATCAAGTATTCTTATGAGACTTTAATAGTATACTTTAATACATGAAGTGCAGCGATTAACAAATGTTCACATACTTCTTTGTTTCTTCTATTCAGTGATTATTCAATATTATTTATTTACTAACTGAATTCAAAATTTTAGAATTCTGGTTTCTTCCCATACCAAATTATGCATCTGGAATCTCTCTTTTTCTCTCTCTCTGTGTCTCTCAAATAAAACCCAATCTGTCTGCTGTTTTAGTAAAAACTTAAATCACAGGTCAGAGTGGGCACTCTGTAAATCCCAACAACTTTGTTTTCAGCAGAACCAGTGTCATTAGGAGGACTATTCTGGTTGGCCTTACATCCCCCAGCAGATAACAGTGACCAAAAGCCAACAGGAGAGCCCAAAAATGGAAGGGAAGAGAATAGATCAACAGCTGGTTGTTTAAAGTGGGATGTATTTGTTCTAACATAATGCTGCATTCCTGACTGTGGGATGGTCAATCAAACCAGAGGAGATAATCCATCAGTGCAGAGTGAGGAGGAAGCATGAAGACATCTCTGGGGATGGGCCAAGACAAACATCTTCAGCCCATATTTTAGTGAATAAGTTATTTGGAATACAGCAGGACTAGAGCCAGCTTCCAAGGGACCAAAATTGGTACAATGAGACAGATACATTTATCTGTCTTTATTTGTGAGGTTAACTATCTTTCACTCTATAAGAAAAAGAAATCAGTGAAATAATCTCCTAAAGCAGACAGAGGGCAATGTTATTGTAAAAAAGGCAGGCTTCCACCCTCCTGCTCTGAGACTCCTGCTGAGGCACTGATGAAAAGGGCTTTTTTTTCTTTCTTTTTTTTTTTTTTTTTTTGACTTGGAATGTTCATATATGGAGACAATTGTGGCTGCTTCCTTTATATCCATGGTGGCAATCCCAGTTTTGACTTTGTTTCTTTCATTGTATTTTCTCCATGTACCCATCATGCTTGTAACTTAAGGAAAGTATAAAAGCAAATTCTTACAAAAGAGCAAACTACACAAAGTATTTCTAGACATAAAACAGTTTGGAAAGTTTTCAAAGCATTTTAATACCATTGTAAAACTGATAATTCCGTGTATTGTTTTTCATGTTTATTTGAGGGGTCTTTTGAAGGTACAGCCTCAATGCTGCTGGGTGAGATAAATTCAAATTTATCTCAAGAAAAGAAAAAACCTTGAAAGGGATGAAGTGTTCATTTTTTTGTTTCTGCATTCTTTCCACAAAATGAGAGTATGTATGTATTCAAAATGGTGTCAGTGGAAATGGTAGACCATTTCACTACTTCCAGTTCCTTCCCACAGATATCAGAGATATTTTTTCATTTTTGAAACAAGAATGTAAGTGGCACATACGGTGCCAAGTGAAGCAACATCTATCAAGGAGTAACACTAAGAACATTCCAGAGTTCTCCTGGAATTGCTGTCTGTCATGGTTTTTAATAATCTATACACCATGAATTCTGGGAACAATTAGCAGACATCATGCAGCAATTGCTGTGGGATTATTTGTTTCCATTGAGATTAAAACTAGCCATGGGCATGGCCTGTACCTCTTCAAATGATGAAAAGCCTGTTCAGAAGATGTTCCACCTAAACAAAGGAAAATTCTCTCCTCCTTCTAGCCCACTTACCCAGAGTAGAATACTAAAAATCAGGAAAGCTAAAAGTGTTGTGCTCCTCAGAATTGATCTCTGTGTTTTAATATAAAGCATGTGACTGTTCTGGTTCAGGAAGAGGGAACCAACCACTCATCCCATAATTTAGGGAGCATTTCTTCTTTCACTGCTTTGTAAAACAACTAAAGGGACTGCTGAATTGATCCACAGCCTTTTGCAAGACAGTCTTTGGCGATTCAGTTGTTGATTAAACTTTTCCTTTCAGCAGAAAGCTAGTCTGGAAAAAATATTCTTTTATTGAATATGAACTTCAAACTCTGAAAAGATTACCCTCTCGATGTTCTTCTCGTGCACCAGATTGCAGAATAAATAAAACAACATCACTGCTGTTGCTTTAATGTTTGTGACCTTTCCCATTAAAACACAGTATCTCACAGTATTCGCTGTGTATTTTTAATCTGAGAATGACAAGAGCATTAAGAAAATACTTTTCTGGGCATGTTCACCAGTGGACTTTGGCTGAGTGCAGAAAGCAGGAGATTCCCACCCTTCAGAGGTTTTGCTTCCATTTCTCTCCTGTTTCGTGTAACAACCCTATCCCATGTCCTAATGTTAAAACAGGATGCTTAACATTTCTGTGACACTATGTGCATGTACAGGATTCTGACATTCTTAATGTTTTTAAGCATATGTGGTAATGATTGGTTTGTACTGAAATATAAAAGGGAAACTGAATACTTACTTCCACGAGAGTGTCAGACCTATGGACAGGATCGCCCACCTTGGAGAAGTCAAGCCTTTTGGTAACTAAAGGAGATTTTATCCCTTAGTCAGTTTATTAAACTAGCTTTCAGGATTATTGGAACAGTGTTTGTGGTATGTTGGGATGATATGCAAGGGGTGTGGAAGACAGTTATGATCACAGTGAGGTTATGATTAAAAACTAAATGGGACTCTAATTATTTTATTTTATTTTATTTTATTTTATTTTATTTTATTTTATTTTATTTTTTGTTTTAATTAGGTGTTGTTCCAATTCTGAGTAACTGGACCAAGGCAAATAATATGAGGTTTAATAAGGCCAAATGCAGGGTCCTGCACTTTGGTCACAACAACCCCATTCAAGCTATAGGCTGGGGGAGTAGTGAATTGGAAAGGTGCCAGGCAGAAAAGGATCTGATGGTACTGGTTGACAGCTGGCTAAATATGAACAGCAACAACATCCTGGCTTTTATCAGAAATAGTGTGTCCAGCAAGAGAAGTGATAGTGCCCCTGTATTTCACACTCATGAGTCTGCACGTTGAGTATTGTGTTCAGTTCTGGGCCCCTCATTACAAGAAAGAGATTGAGGTGCTGGGGTGTATTCAGAGAAGGGCATCAAGCTGGTGAGGGGTCTGGAGAGCAAGTCCTATGAGAAAAGACTGAAGGAATTGGGATTGTTTAGTTTGAAGAAGAGGAGGCTGAGAGGAGACCTTATAGCTCTCTACAGCTACTTGAAAGGAGGTTGTAGGAAGACGGGTGCTGGCCTCTTCTCTCAAGTAAATAATGATAGGACTGAAGGAAAATGGCCTGAAGTTGCATCAGTAGAGTTTTAGGCTAGATGCTAGGAAGAATTTCTTTAGTGAAAGAGTAGTCAGGTGGTGGAACAGGCTGCCCAGGGAGGTGGTAGAGTTACCATACTTGGGGTGAGGCACTTCAAGACCTGCTCTAGTGATCATGGTGATGCAGATACTGATAAATATATTTTATTATTTTATTGTGGGAGGATGTTGATGGTTGGAACTGGTGATCTTAGAGGTCTTTTCCAGCCCTGACAGTTCTATGATTCTGTGATTTTTAGTTGACTGAATACAAGCCACATAGAAATCCCAGTAGTAAATTTAGTTAAAGACAATCTCACTCCCTCATCAATCAGGATATAGACTCTACCATGAAAATAAATTAACATTTTGGAAGAGCTTGAGAAATAATCCTGAATCGACCAGAAAAGATAGCAATTGTTGCCCAAGGCTTTCTACAATGTTGAAAAATGGAATATTGTGTTGATGGTGTATTGTCTGGTAGACAGTAGGAAGAACCTGTAAAGTGTCATGCAAGAAATTCTTTCATTTTTTTTCCAAGGATGAGATGCTTCACATTGTTGTTGTTACTGTTTTTGTGAGGAAATGTGAAAATGCAGAAAGGTTGCAGCCGAAGCGACAAAGGCATACCATGCTATTATCCACAGTCATTCAAATAGATCACCCAGCTGTGACAGCCAATTAAATTGTATTTTCCAGGATTAACCCACAGCTACAATGATACATCATGGTAGGAGAAAAGCTCCATGTATTGCCAACAGCTTGTTAGCTCCTTTTTTTGACTGCGGAAACAATGAAAGACTTGGTGGAAAAGCATATATTTTTCTCTGTGGCTACAGATGCCTCAAGCCATGGCACTTTCAAGGTGTTTCCTATCATTAATCATTTGTACATGGGTGAATGGCAAATATTTCACTGCTGGATTTTTTATGTTCAAGGCACTAATGAAACCACCTTAGGAATATTTGAAAACGTAAAAAAATATACTGAAATCAAGCAGCTGAAAACTGACTTTGTGCAGTTAATTGAAGCTAATAGTGTTGCTAACTCTGGGTTATGTCCCTATATCCATAAATCTATATTGTCTCTATTGCTCTGTACATAAGCACAAACCAGAAAAACACCACCTAACTAAATTCTCATTTGATTTAGGAAAAAAAAAAAAAAAAAAAGAAAGAAAACCAAAAAAAGCAGTCATGTTTTCTCATTGAATCACTTTTCTCAGGAAAAGTTTCAGATTTAAAGGGGATCTTAGAAAGTTTGACTGAGAAGAAACATTCTCTATGGGACAAGTACGTGTATACTGTGAGAAAAGGACCATAATCTGTGTCTTTGGCTTCAGAAGTTAGTCTGGGAAGTTAAATGAAAGTTGTCAAGCAATTATTTTAATATTCCATTTTCAAAGATAGCCTTTCTTGAAATGATAGCGAGACTTTCAGTGACAGAATATTTCTTATTATTTTGAGAATGTAGTGAGTGTTTCTTGCAAGTAGTACAAATTGGCTTTTTACATGGGAAAATGTATTGCGTAGGGCATTCATTTAAGGGTAAGATGCAGAAAAAAACTGATGAGAAATTCTTTGATCACAAGCTAATCATCATCACAGGAAAAAAAAAAACACATACATTTCCCTCAGAGGTTAAACATTAGCTGACAGAAATATGTCTTTATTAGTCTGAAAAATATTAGTCTTTCCAGACACAGTAAAACTTGGTAGTTTAAAATTTCTTAAAAGGACTGATTTTATGTAGTTAGAGATTCAGCTGAGCACTGGATATGTCAGGAGTCTTTAACTGGAAAATATTCTCCTATTCTAGTTTCTTATTCTTGCTCTTTCAATTTTGTCTATGGATTATTTTATTTATATTGTTTATTTTATTTAAGAAAATGTTTTAAAAAATCCTTATGTAATCAGAGTTGGACAGATTCTGGAATCCTCAAGAGCTCCTCGAGCAATCCTCAAGCACCATTTCAATCAAATTTTTAAGTGTGAGGAATTGAACATGTAACATGCTTTATGAATTTACTTTTGAAGCCAAGCATAACTAAATTTATTAAAATTGATAATAGATTATTCTTCTTTCAATCCCCTCAAATTTATACCTAAATTTTGCACCAGAGAAATTTAATATTATGTCAGAAATATTTGAGGCCATAAGATTTCCCTAGAATTTCCCTACATATTAGCATGTAGACCTATTTTTCCCCTTAGGGCTGGTTCTTATTTCTTGCCAAGGAGAATGTCTTTTTGGAAGTGTGTATGCTCTGGAATGTAGTTTCAGTTAATGCATCAAGGCACACTTTGAATATGTGGTATAAATAGGAAAAATCTTGAGTCTGTTTTGATAGCATGGCAAATAAGTTGCCCGTGTCACAAGAAAATTTACGGACTGGACAGTTTGCTGTACATGACCTTGGGGTTATTTCATAGGGAACATAATTTCACCTTTCTGCTGCTGAGAAGATATTTTACTGACAATTTCCCTTTTTTTTTACTTCTTTATGTGTTCATTATAGTAGTCCATGGTCCCTGCCAAGCAATAAAAAGAAAGACTCGGAGGGATATAATAACATTTCTTCTGCAGTGGTAGAACAGAAGATAAAGACTAATGCTAGAATTGTAGGATGTTGCTTCATTTGAGCCATCATTTCACTGAAACCTGATGTACTGCTTGATTCTTTAAGTACAACCATTTCATTTTCATAAAAATAGCAGGTATTAGCTGGCAAATGAAAAGCAGTCCTCTCTTCTATTATGTCATATTGACCTGCATATGAGACCAACATAGAAACCTGTAAGTTTCTTGTTGGATGCTGTGTGCTGGAGATCACTGCTTTGTGCAGAACAGTGTAGGGAAGCTGTTGACTTCACTGGGAGCTGAGTATCAGTTGTCAGTGAAGATAAATGTTATTTTCCTGAAGTGTGCACAGGATTAGAAGTCAGGATGAGTGCCAGTTTCAAAAGTGACCTCTGTCCCTCCCTAGTAGAGTGAATTTATGAATATCATAACCCACTATCTGTTTGGTTAAAGACTGAAGCACATCCCAAGGTAACATAAAGGATGTACTGATCTAACATTCACTTCTGAAAAAAGATTAACGGAGAGAATAAAAAAGGATGAAAATGCATTTCAGAATTTAAATGGAAATGTGAACTTATTTTTACAGGGAAAAAATTGTTCTGTAGTTTTTACATTCTGACTGAACAATGTAAATTATTTTAAAATAAAAAAAATAAGGTAAAATTCTGAAAAAGTCAATGCAATTAATTTCAAACACCTTTGATTGACTTTTCCTTTTCAAATGTTACTTTAATTTTTATGTCCTCAGCTTACAAAAAGAAAAATTCACCTTTTAAGAATGGAATAACTCAAAAGATCTATACACCATTTAATTTGAGTTGAAATGTGTTTATTAAGGTGAATGCAGTTACAGTGGTCCATTATGGAGATATTTTGAGTAATTTCCTTTGCTGCCATGTTCTAATTGCAGTAATAAGTAAAGAAGATGAAAAATAGCAGTAGGACAGTGGTGGTATAATGATCTGGCTTCTAGGCTAATGTAATCTGTTTCTCAGATTATTTTACCTGGATGGAAGCCACAATGATACATCATTACTACTCCTGGCACCCACTTTGCTCAGATCTATCTTCAATACCTTCTCAGGACACTGTACTATGGAGCTCAAGGTTTTTCTTTCCTTTGACAGAGTAGAAATCCTAAATATCTTGAATCCTAAAATCCTACTATCACATAAATGATATACTAGAAGGGAGTTATGGCTGCTTCTAAATTTAGTAAAAATAAAGCATTCATATAAATTAATCTCAAATATGAACATCATGCAAAATCTTGTCCTGTAAAAAGACAGCACTGTCATTAACCAGCTGTATACAAATGGTCTTTGATTCCATAAATACCAATTCTCATATGTGATCTAAAAAAAGCAACTCTAGTCAGCATTTGGAGAAACCCATAGGCATGTCTGGCATATTCCTTTCTACAGAAGGTGAATGTGCCAAACTCTTGTCACTGGACTTTCAAGGACTACAGTGCTACAGAGCTGATTGATAAGACACAAGTTCAGCACGCTGTCATCTTAAACCTGGTAAATTATGGGTGTCCTTTTTGAATAGCAAGGGTACACTGTGTGCATTACATTGCATCCTTAAAATGTGTGGAGATGTGGAACTTTGTATGCACCAAGATGAAAGAAAAGTCTCTTCAGAGTCCAATCTGTTAGCTTCTCTAAGAAAAAAAGCTAATGGGACTGAGATTGGCTATGGAGAAAAATGATCCTTAATGCCTTTGGTGGCTAAAATTTAATTCCCAAGGTGACCTATTAGCTGGTATTTGGATACATGCTAGCACCACTTATGCACATATTGATCCATTGCCATCCAGAGATGAGAAGCCCATGGTATGTTTTGGACTAGGACTACAGTGTCAGTGAATTAGATTTCCTGGTATTATAACATCAGCTTTGGAAGGAGGGCTTGTGAAAAATGTAATAGCACAAGAAAACCAGATGGCTCTTAGCAAAAATATAGTCCTCAATTCAGACTACAAGTTCTTCTACCTGCAAAGACATAGAAAACCTCATCCAATACTGTTATTATATAAACATTTCTTTTTACACCTTGCCTTTTAAAACTTATGAATAGTCAAGAAAAACACAATAAAAGCAAGTTCAGAGTGGTCAAAGGTGAAGGCATACCAGACTTTCCACACAGCCTAAATTCTCCTTTGTTCAGATATGTCAAGAGTGCATATAACAAGGGACCTAAGGAAATGTTTTCCTCTGGATTATCCCAGCCCTTGTATTCACCTGTGTTGTGGAATATATGCTTTGTGTCACAACAGCAAACACCGTCCCTGTCATGGATGTGGCCAGGCCTGCACTACTGAAAAGGCCTTTCATGACATGGTCAGATGGCTGTTTCCACAGGGTTCACAGATAGAGCCTGTGAGAAAGCGGAATATAACACAAGGAAACATCACATTTCCCAGCCTCTAGTGTCTGGAATTCATAATTTAAGTACTATTTTTACACATTCTTTTCCATAAGATTTTAAATGCAGAAATCAGCATGTTTGTACATTCACCTATATAATTTCGTCCATTTGTCCACGTATACTTCCGTTTTTGCAGTTATACTTACTATGGCTGCTTACCTACAGCAGTAAGCATGAAGTGAAAGAAAGGTTGAGATTCATGTAAATTATGATTTTAGCCTATTCAGGGCAGCAAGTTAGTGACCTCTCAGCTCTTTGCCTTTAGGTTACATGAGCTGTCTGTATGGCAGCACAAATATGTCTTTCCATTTCTGCTGCAGTCTGACCCAAAAACCAGTGGCTGTACAATTGGTAACAAACAGAACAATTAACTTAGTAAATTTATACAGCCTCCTCACAAAAGGCATTGCCATAATCAGGGGAATTTACCATTCTCAAGCGTATGTGTCTTGCTTCTGTTCTTTTTTCACACCTCTTTTATCAGTCTGCCCTACAACAAAGAAGAATTTGCAAATTGTACCTTGTAGCAATCTCTTTTCAGAGAGAATGGAAAAGAATGTGCTAGTGCAGAAATGGTTATGGCACAGGACCAAGGCAAGTGAGATGTTTGACCTGTTTTCTGAAGCATCTAAAAGGGGGAATAATTTGTTTCTCAAGAAGTAAAGAAAATGTAGCTCCATTGGCCTGAACGCTCTACATCTGGATAGAGCCTAACAAAACCCAAATAGTAATGGTAAAAGTGGAACTGATTTTGTGTCTCATGTTTTCATTGCAGGAATATCAAATTGATATATTTTTTGCCCAGACATGGACAGATAGCCGTCTTCGCTTCAACAGCACCATGAAGATACTGACTCTTAACAGCAACATGGTTGGCTTGATCTGGATCCCAGACACGATATTTCGTAACTCCAAGACAGCAGAGGCTCACTGGATCACCACCCCCAACCAGCTCCTCCGCATATGGAATGATGGCAAGATCTTGTACACCCTCAGGTGAGCACTCAGCAAGGTGCAGGGATGAAAGCTTCTCCTGATTCTGGTGTAGTAGGAGTAATTTTCAGCAGTATCCTTGGTCTCCTCTGTTGTTTCCCTCCTAATGCTTACCTGACCGTGCTTAACAAACACTGAAATATTCAGGAGTAAGTACTGCCAAGTTTAAAAACCAAAGTCTTGTCTTTCTGAAAAGAAACTTTGAGATTTGGAAGTAGGTCTGTCTAAATTGTAGAAGTTGAGCTTTTTAGTGCTTGTAATAAAATTAGGAGCATGTAGTCCCATCAAAACTGTCAGAAACCTTTCTGATCAGAATTAGATGCAGCATTAAAGCATTTCTAGATTTATGATAATACCAATACTTCATTCTTCAAATAAGTCATGCTGAAAGATCATTTGTCACATCTCATCACAAGGTTGAATTGCTGGAGGAAAGGGTTTTTCTCAGTTGAGAAAAAGAATTTATCTTTGTGATACCATCATCTGCATGGTACTAGAAAAACTGCATATATTTGCATAAAAAGAGCCTGTGGAAATCAAAATACGTGTTTACTTATGAAAGAGATTAATTGCTCAGAAGGGAGTTTTGCCATAAACCATATTCTACAGGGCAAACTCATTTTGAAACATTCTTTCCATTCTAGATTTTCTTCAGTGATTGTGTTCATCCCTCTCAGTGCAACTACATATTCTGATCATACCTGCAATTGCATTTGGGCTCCAATAGCAAGTCTTCAACAAACAATAATAAAAAAAAAATTAAATAGCTTGAAATGTTATTGATATTTTTAATGCTCTTCTTTTTTTAGGCTTGCTCCACTGTGACTGAGCTCTTGCTCAGTCTTTAGCTTAAGGCTTTGGTAATTAGGATGTCAGCTTCAATACCCTCTTGGTTTGGTTGTTGGCGTTGTTTTGTTATTTTTTCTATTAAGTCTTGCAGTATGTCAGGACAAGTTAAGTATCTGCCTAATAGCAGTCAGACTTACAGACCCATCATTAAGTGAAACACGGTGCATGGACTGCAAATTTTGTCTAAAACAGCTGAAAAGGAGGTAATATTTGACCCAGTGGATTGTTTGAATAGACATTTTTAGTTTGTGAAACAACTTTTGAGTCTTTTTGCCCACTCAGGTCAGCCTCTTTTTAATGTTAAAATTACCATTGTTCATTGATGACATTATGTAATTCAAAAACAATTTATCTGGTTTAAGTGAGCACACAGAATTGGTACGACATGGAAGAGTTAACTACTGTATGTCCTGGTACTTGTCAGGTGTCGATGAGCATTCTGTATTCAGCAGGAAACATACCAAATTCATTCATGCTCCATGCCTTTCTGTCCTTTTCCCTACCTGCTTTTGGGTGTGAGTGTACTCCTGCTATAAGACTGCAAATTCTCTTCTAGTGTCAATGCAAAACCACTTTTAAGCTCTGCACAGGTGGTTTCTTCCAAGTCAGAGGTTTTTCTGTGCTGTCCTAAATCTGACACACAAACCTATTCCCATCCAGTTTGTTAGCTTGTTAATAGGTTTAAAATAAACAAAAGAAGAAAAAGAGGCCCACAACAACAAAAAAAACTCATGCCCCACAATTGCTACATAAGTTCAGGCATGCTGTTAACATGCCTATTTCCTCAAAATGACTGTATAATGAACTAGCATTAAATGGAATCTACTTGGGTAAATCAATATACTTTGTAAGCTATCAAATTAAAGAATATTTAGTTCTAATACTCGTGTTAAAATCAAATCCATTCATGGTGTCCTTTTTAATAGAGATATCACATAAAGCAAGCTTTCTACTGATCTGCTTGTTACATCTGTGCATCTGAGAATAGTATTTAGAAATTTACTAAGTTTTTGAGATATAGCCCAGAACAACTGAAAGAATTTGAAGTACATAATATAAATAAATGCAGATTCTTTATGGGGTCTAATGTTGTGTAATTACATAGCACCACATCAGAAATAATTCCTGCTATTTTTGTAAAGAAAAATTCCCATCCCATGTCCTTCAATAATGAAATACATAGAGAAAAATATATGCATTGATTTCTTAGGGTCAAACTCTTAATGATGTATCTGAAATTATTAGTTGTTTTAAATATTACTATTATTTTAGATCTGATTTAAACAGCCTGCAAAAAAATTTAAACAGTCCTTCGATTTCAGGCCTTACTTATGGATATCAAAGTTCTTTTGCATGATAACTCAGGTTACCCTGCCTCATCTTCTGTTCGTTTTACTGATGTGTACTAATAGATCCTTGGTTTCTCCGTAGGCTTACCATCAATGCTGAGTGTCAGCTTCAGCTGCACAATTTCCCAATGGATGAACACTCATGTCCTCTGATATTCTCTAGCTGTAAGTACTGCTTTGATGCCTTATTGTTATACATACTGATTTCTGTCAAGTTGTTCAACCGTTCCACAACAGGTACAGGAATTTTAGGTTGCTTAAATATGCAGGTGATTTTTTGTTTCCTCCCTAGTACTCCTGGTCAAAAGACGTATGCCATGAAGTCTTCTGTAGATTTACTCTGTAATTTTTGTCAGAACCAGCCTTTTTTTGTTGATACTTTAGTCACTTTTGCAGCAGGAGCAGATATTTATAACAGTGTGGGCTATGTTAATTTACACAAACTTGTGACTTGCAAATTAAATGGGAATTGCAGTTTTCCTGTGGAAGTGCACAGCTTGGGGACAAGCCCAGCAACCTCTGAACATCTAAGTTTATAGCAAGTCACATGGTAATGCCTTTATGTTCCATAATAAAAGTAAATGGTGTAACTACTGTAAAACTTATTTTCATTTTATAGCTTGTCCAGTAGTCCCAATGTTGTACTGTAGGTAATGTTGTTGGTATATAAAGCCTACCTCATAGGCATAACAAACACATTGGTTGAATGGATGTAAAACTCAAGTCAGGTGAATTAATCCTGAGATTCAGTAATACTATGAAGGAAAGTTATCTTCATGATAATTAATTTGAAAAAGATTGAGAGCTGTCAGTTGGTGGGTGCACCTTCACTTCTGTAATCCAAAGAGGCACAATGCAAAAGTTTTACAAACATTTTAAAGGGGTTTTCACTAAAGATTTTGCTTTCGATAAACTCCAAGACTGAGGAGCTGTAGTCTCCAAAAGAGAATGGGAAATGTATTGTTTGTCTTTCTGTTTTGAAAAGAGCATGCTCCCCATCACCTCTTAGAAAGCAATAGAAGAATAACACTATTTAATGTCTTTGTAACAGATACACTGTTTTGATTGTAGGGTATTGATTTCTATTTATGAATAGTATACAAACAGTGATCCTCAATCAGAAACTGGATTTACATTTCGGCTGATCCACAGTATCTTCTTTTCCCCCAGTAAAATATGTTTTAAAAAATCTTCCAGTGTAAACATCTCCCTTTTCTTCAGAACACTGTCAGTGTCAGTGCATTGGCTCTTTTATGATTTATGTGTATAAGTGAGCCTGGGCAAAAATACATAATAGTGTCCTTAATTGAGATGTGTGTAATGCATGCACATTCAGGTGCACAGGAGGCAGGTATCTCTTGAATGAGATTTTCTGCTAATGAACACTGAACTATATACACCTCAGCTATTTGCAGTTACTGCACAGAGCTACTCTCACATTCTGGCAATCTGCTGTCAAATTGTTGAGGTACTGGGAAAGGAGTGTGTGATCTTAAAATTTAAATTTCCACCCAGAGGTACTAATTAAACCTACCATATACATTATCAAATACATTATCATTTGATAGTGTATATGGTACATATATACACTGCCAATATCCAAAGGCAATGGATTCTAGCAGACAGAGAAGTCACTTCAAACTTCAAACTCCCAAATAGGTAGACAGTTGCTAGATGCAAGTAAGTTTTGCTCTGTATTTTTTATTTAGACAGAGGATACCAGTGTGAACGTCAGAAAGCTACACTCCATAGCAAATTTTCAAATACCTCTTGATTTGCAGAAGTTCCTCCTAATTTATACCTATTAGCTCAGAGCCCTTTTACCCTTGAAAATGTTTTTGTATTACCATCATACATGTGCTACCATATGTGGAGATTACAGAGGATCAAGCAGAAGCTGAATGTGTCACAGTTTCTTTTTGTGTTCTTTACATGGAAAAATCCCATAGAAGAATATTTTAAAAAATGTTTTATAGTTTTGTCAACAGTTTTAGTCATGCTGATAACAAGAGTTTATTTCTTTAGGTTTGTAATGAATTGTGTACTTTTCCTTTAAGACTTTTACCACAACTGTTGTCATAATAGTAGGACATCTTTTACATGATGTGCTAGTTTCATAACTCCATTGTATTTTCAGTGTTGCATTCATAGCAGTCTCAGAGGCATTCATGGCACTCAGAGGAACTTATGAAGTGAATGGCTGAGTAAATGCCTGAATGATTTATTGCTGCCTGCTATGACAAGTTTCTGAGGAAACGAGCTGATTACCTATTCCAAGATGTATATCTTTGAATAAAATAAAAATGAGTGTAGACTTCACTGCACAACACCACTTCCTTCTGCATTCCTTTCACTTTTTTCCCAGGCAAACAGACAGATCTTTGTAGTTTCATCTGTAGGAAAGGACAAAAAAGCTCATGGTTCAGAGAACATTCCCTGCATCTCTACCCACACATGAACAAGGTTAATATTTGAAATTTCTTACTTTTTATATATTTCCCTTCATATTTCAGAAATATGAAACCAATCTGAAAAGGTTCTTTTCCTCTAGTGCCAAATTCACATACTAACCCTGTTGTCTCTTTGAGGATAGTCGATATTCCTTTGGTGGCAATACTGAGCTCTACTATTCCAGTTACCAGGATGTATAAGGGGAAAACTATGGCTTATAAACAGGAGACCCTCTCAGTGTGCTAACAGTGGTTACTGGAAACTACTTACTCCTTCTTGCTGAAAATCTTGTTCAAGACTGCTTCTTGGAGATCTTAAGTCTCTTTTATGGATGTTAGAAAGCACTAAGATAATTTGAAAGCTGTTTACTGTCTGTCAAGTTTTGTATGTTCTTCAGATGTGATAAGATGAATTATGTGGCCTATCAGGGCACGTGGTAGGTGTGTGTCTATTGTTGCTGTCCTTGCCATCCAGAGGGACCTGGACAGGCTCAAGAAATGGGCTTGTGCAAACTGCATGAAGTTCAACAACTCCAAGTGCAAGGTTCTGCACCTGAGTCAAGGCAATCCCATATATAAATACAGGTTGGGAGGAAAAAAGATTGAGGGCAGACCTGAGGACAAGGAGTTGGGGCTGGTGGTGGACCAGAAACTTAACATGAGCTGTCAATGTGGGCTTGCATCCCAGAAAGCCAATAGTGTCCTTATCTGCATCAAAAGAAGCATAGACAGCCACTTGAGGGAGGTGATTCTCGGCCCTACTCTCCTCTTGTGAGACCCCACCTGGAGTACTGTGTCCAGTTCTGGAATCCCCAGCATAAGAAGGACATAGAGCTCCTGGAACATGTCCAGAGGAGAGTCACTAAAATGATCAGAGGACTGGATCCTCTTCCCTATGAAGACAGGATGAGGAAATAGGGGTTGTTCAGCCTGGAGTGGAGGAGGCTCCGAAGTGGTCTTATAGCAACCTTCCGATATCCAGTCCTTCCAACCCTACAAGAAAGATGATGTGGGGCTTTTTACAGGGTCGTATAGTGAGAGGACAAGGCAAAATGGTTTCAAACTTGAAGAGGGGAGATCTAAATTAGATATTAGAAAGAATTTTTTTCCTCTGAGGGTGGTGAGACACTGGAGCAAGTTTCCCAGGGAAGTTCTGGCTTCCCCCTCTCTGGAGTGTTCAAGGTCAGCACCTGGTCTAGTAGAAGGTGACTCCTGCCCATTCAGGGAGGTTGGAACTAGATGATCTTTAAGGTCACTTCCAACTCTAGCCATTCTATGATTCTATGATTATGCAGATGAGCACTAAGCCACGTATGTGAAGTTGGCCCAATGGAATAATACAGGGCTGCTGTGCAATGCAGCATCTCTTTCCTACTCGGTTTACCAGATTGCAGTGATCAACCACCTGTGGAAAGCAGGATTCTTTAAGAGAGAGATGCTACAACACAAGCATCAATGCCAGTGCATGGTGTATTTCCCTGTGAAGGTGAAGAAAGAGTCAATGCTATGACTTGATCCCAGTATAACAATCTTTGATAGATTTTTCTCCATATGATTACATTTTCTTCAAATGAAAAATACAATATATAAAACTGTGTAAAAGTATTCTGACTGTATCATTCTTCCTTTCGGTTAATTTACCCTCTTGAGCCAAGGGAGGCTGCTGTGCTACTTTTGGTACTCGAGGAACGTGTTAAACCGTCTTGGTTATGCATATTCAGCACTAATTTGAACATTGTGGAAATTATTTCAGGATTCTGACATAAGATTCATTTTATTGAGGTAGTTAGGATTCCCATAACCATGAGTAAGGATGAGGAGGAATTTTGTCTGAAGAATGATGTCAGCACAAGAATAAACAAATAAGACAGACAGCAAAATGCAGGACAGAAATGAGGAGTTAAGCACAATTAATTGCTGGAACCTCTGCCATAGAATACTGTGGGTGCTAAAATTTTAGATTCATCATGCAACTGTTTTCCAGCAGATTTTTACAGTTTTGGTTTTCCTTTGTCAGCCACTTTTGGGACTGTTAAATGTTCTGGATTTTCTTAATTAGGGAGGACCAGGCATGCTGCAGAATAACATTAGCATGTTTTTGCACCCCCATCTGTGCAACAGTCAATTGTTTGAGGTATTAATTTTTTCAGCCCAGCACAAACTTTCACCTCCTTTCCCCATCCTTAAGATTCATGACACTCCTTCAGGTGACAGCATATGAGAGCCATACCAAAATGAAGCTGACAAACCCATTACACCTTGTTCAGAGTATCTGGTCCACTAACTTTTTAATTATGTACAGAGAACTTTATAATAGGGATCTGTTCTAGTTGCTTACCTGAGGCCTGAAACACTCTGTAAGGCCATGCTTTAGGCTTCACCAGATGTGGTAATATTGAGCTGAATTGCAAGATTCCACTATAATAATGATAAGACTGATTTGATTAGTGGGTTTTGATTGTTTTTATTTTTTTTTCTTGCTACTGTTCTGAACTAACTGTTGTTCATTTTAAAAAGCACCTTAGATTTAGGCCGTAGGAATTATGATTTTTTTTTTTTTTTTTTTTTTTTTTTTTAGCCAATTACTTATATTTCCCTTAGTGAGGAGGTCCACTGTGTCCTGGGTTGCCCATTACTGGATGATTGCTGCAAGGCAGGAAAAGTTGGGCATGTCCAGAATGCCATTTCTACTGCATACACTAAAACATACACACAACGGTTCACAAATAATTCAAATGTTTTCGACAGTTCAAAATAGGAGAAAGAGAAATTTCCAGGTATTGATGGTCCAGTTTGCTCAGTTATGTCATAAAGCTTGTAATTTTAAACTTCTAAAAACTCAAGTTGTTGTGTTTTGGTTTTTGGTTTTCTTTTTAAAGTGATATAAAAAAGCATGCAAAGTATTGCATTAAAAATGTAAGGAAATATGAAATTAATTTAAAAGAAATTCATCCAAATCCAACATAGAGCTAGAAAAAAACAGATCCCAGTTTTCTAAATATAAACTCAGTTCAATCAAATATTAGCCCTTTGAACATGAAACCTCTAATGGATATGCAATCAGTACTTTGAGGCTTGTATCATTAATTTTCTAACAGAACTAGCTGTCATCACCAATTTAATATGTTTTTACTAGCCTGGAAAAGTAAATGCTGGTTTTGTGGAATGAGCTCTGCTTTGTTTCATCTCATGTATCATCAGCAGAATCATTAATAAAGTCTGAGGGTAGAATTGTACTCCTATGAAGAGCAGGCCAGAAGGAACACAGCTTAATGTTCATGTCTCAAGAGGATTTTCATTAAAGACACAATGAAGGCAGTGCAATAGGCAAAAAGAGCTTTAATCCATATCTGAACTTCCCATCTGTACTTTCTGTTAATGGGCTGAACCAGTCCATGGACGTTAATGTAATTCTTGATTCTGCTCTTGTGATGAGCCTATTTTAGCTATTGTAGCTTTTTCCTCTCCTGGGAAGGGAGAAAATAAGGTACCAGGATGCATCCCTCCTTTTCTTCAGCAGGCTGTCTTTTTGAGAGAATCATAAATTTAGAGACATCTTCTACAGAAGAAAAAAAGGAAAAATATTTATATATAAAATTTGGTCTTTGAAACTTTCCTCCCAAAGTCAGTATTTAGCATATGGCTTCTGTCATATATGACAATTCATGAATACAATATCTGAAGAATATATGTAATATATACTTCCTCCTACTCATCTGCTAATCCCTCTCATAAGCATACATTGCTATAGCTTCTTGTTTCTGTTCGTTTTTAGACTTCACACATTTTTTCACATACCTTGTCTGGTGGGCAAGGCAGTATTCAAAGGCAAGTTGACCATTCAAAGATTTATGAGAAGTGAATGATTCTGTAGGAATCTTCCTTGCTTTTGTTAACCTGTAAGTATTAAATTTTCTAAACAATTTTTTTCCTGAGGCACCCAAAATGAAACCTGGATATAGTGAGTTTAGTATATGTTATAATCTTGTTTGTGTAATTTCATTTGTTTATTCCAAGAGCCATTCTGCTCTTAGATTGTTCGGTTGTTAACTCTCCTTAGTTTTCCTGAAAATTCCCTGCAGGTGTCTCCTTTTTATCTAACACAAATAATGTATATTTTTTTCTTAGAGAATCAAATATTTATCCAATTCCTTGACTACTCACTACTGGCTAATTAAATACTACTTTTCTGTGTGTGATTCCATACATTTCTCAATACATAAAAGACTCTGTGTTATGTATCTTTTTGATTTTTTCATTACTTTTTTTATAGCCACACCAAGAACCATAAAAATTTTAGAGGTTAGTTTGCATTGGAAGTTCTGATATTTTTATCTAATTACTCCAATGTGGTGTAACATGTCTATGAAATTGGTCTAATTTGTATATGGTATAAGTACATTCTCTGTAAAGTTATGCTTTCTAAGTCTCATTTATGGTAGATTCATGACAAACTAATGCATATTAGAAGCAGTAGTGTGGCACTACTCTTTCTGTCAGTCTTCTGTCTCACTGCTTGAGGTATATCAGAGACACCTGTCTAAACATTTATAGCTATGTGGTCTAATGCTGGTTCCACATCTACAAAATATGTTGTGGTATCAGAGTAATCAACTTAAAACTATCTGATATTAGGTCTGTTAGCCAGCAATACACATATTAATGCTGTTTCATAGAAAAAGCAGCAAAAATTCACCTGAGGTTGAGGGTTGCCCACTGCCTCCCTGATGGTTAGGGAGAGTTGATGGCAATGGCTAATTCATATATTATCTATTGCATTTCTACTCCTCACAAAGAACTAAGCTTTTGGCCTAGTGGCAGAGCAAATGCCTCTCTCCTTTTATAGTGACTCTTGATATTTTCCATCATGAGATTGAAGACTTTCCTGGAGAGGCAGCAGCTGCTGTTACTTCCGGCAGAAAAGAGACCCTAGAGTAAAATTATAGTGAGTGCTAATTAGTAAAGCCAAAAACGCTTTACTCATGATATCTTGGGTACAGCAAACTCTTCCTGAGACTGTCTGGATTGACAACAGGCTATTCCAGGAACCTAACATCTGCCTCAGTTTTGCAGCAGTCTTCCAAGGATCCTTGGTGTCTCCATTTACCCTGCCTGAGGAAGAAAAAAAAAAAAAAAAAACGAAAAAACTCTTTTTACAGAATCTGAAGATTAAGATAGGTGACTTTATTTTAGAAAAGATAAAACCTGTTGTAATCTGTTTTTTTTTTTCTCTGTCAAGAATACATGTAGCTGACTAAGTTATGCTTATGGTGTCAGGAGAAAATAAGAGAAAATACCGAAACAAGGCAGGTGGCTGGTTGCATGTCTGACTGCTGAATGTATTGGCAAATGACTCTGAGGTCTCTGCCATGTGACATTCATTGTTAGTCTATATTATTCCCATATTCCTGAAGCAAAAAACTCTTCAAGTATATATCAAAAGAAGCAGGCCAAGACAGTCAAGGGAGGTGATTCTCCCTTTACTCTGCTCTTGTGAGACCCTATTTGGAGTACTGTGTCCAGTTCTGGAATCCCCAACATAAGAAGGACATTGAGCTCTTTGCGAGTGTTCAGAGGGCCACGAATATTATCAGAGGACTGGAGCACCTCCCCTATGAAGACAGGATGAGGAAGTTGAGGTTGTTTATTCTGGAGAAGAGGAGGCTCTGAGGTGACCTTATAGCAGCCTTCCAGTACCTGAAGGGGACCTACAAGAAAACTGAGGTAGGACTTTTTGCATGAGTGTGTAATGAGAGGACAAGGGGAAATGGTTTAAAACTTGAAGAGGGGAGATTTACATTAGGTATTTGAAGAAATTTATTTACTAACAGGGTTGTGAGACATTGGAACAGACTGCCCAGAGAAGCAGTGGAAACTCCATCCCTGGCAGTATTGAAGGGCAGTTTGGATGGGGCTCTAAGCAGCCTGATCTAGTCGTAGATGTCTTTGCCCAGGGCAGGAAGGTTTGATTTAGATGATCTTTGAGGTCCCTTCCAACCCAAGCCATTCTATGTGTCTATGATTATTCTATTTTATCATGTGCCAATGTGAGCTTTCTTTTTATTTTTAGCAAATGCTTGACAGTGTGACACAAATACACCATAGGCAGGAGGAAAATACCTTTCTCCCTCAAACGTAATATAAAACCTATGATACACTACTTATCTATATTATTGTTATTTGTATTGTATGTGGTAACTGATTTGCAAACCAGTCTGATCTTTATGGACAAGCTGGTCCGTAACTTGTGAACTCCTGGCAGCCCATAATTTGTAATTTCTTACAGTCTTATTGTGATATACAGAGCATGAGGAGACAGACATGCTTCTTTGCATCATGTTTTTTAACATGAGGAGGAATGACTGGTTTTAACATTCTAACAACTACATTGCAGGAGAATGTGGGAACAGTGGAATGGAAATCTTTGTACTCTCTCAGCTAGGGGGTCATAGCAATCCTTTCTATGAATACAGAGTTATCTGTAAGTAAGAAAAAGTGCCCCTTTACGGATCTTTTATTTTATCATGAGGAAGCAGACTGGATAACTTGTGTGGTGTTGCTCTTACGGGCAACAAGCAGACATGGATTAATAGTCAGCAGTGCATAGACTCTTTAATACCCCTCTTTGGGTTATGAGAAGATTTTGATCTTTGGATGTTATCTTTTTCCTTGAAGAAACTCCCTAAGGCACTTTGCAAGATGTACCCTCCATTGTGCATGCACAGGTCACACAGATTATCTCTGTGGAATGGAAATTAAGTTATGATTTCATGTTTGGTTTAGCCATGCATTTATAAAGTAATTTTTTTTTTCCCATTTTTTTTTTCCTAGCATGACTACTGGCAGTTTTACCACTTCATCTGCTTATTTGGTTTTCCTTTCTTTTGGAGTGTTAGATTTTTACAAATGCTGATATAACTACATGTGTTTATTTCTTGAAGCTTCCCTTGACATAACTGGAATGTACATCACAAAATATAACATAAAGCATGAAAGCACAAGTCAAGGTAACTCAATGCTGGGCAACTTAAAAGCTGCAACTGTTCCCTGCGCAGGAGATGAGCTTGCATGGACCCAGAAGGTTCAAGTTATTTTAGATCCTTAGCAGAGAATGTAGCATATTTTTAAAGAAACAAAGAACATATAGTTTTTCTAATCTAGCTGTTTTAATGAGTAGGCAACAACAACAAAAAAATATTTATTTTCTTTTTATTATTGTCTTCCATGGCCACCTGAATGACCATACCAAAAGTTACACTGATTTATCTCCCAACAGTGAGAACTGTGCACTTGAATTCCCTCTTATCTTACAATAAATGGAAGAATCACTGCAGAATATATTCCAAGTGTAGGGAGACCATTTGACACTTTGAGAACCAAGAAGTATTGATCATGTGTCAGAACCAGACCTTATACCAACTAAAACTGTTGAGGAGGAGACAAAAAGAGAATGAAAAGAGACAAGAATTGCGAGCATCAGCCAAGCAAAATGCAGTATGCCACAAAAATTTAACAAAAGCAGCAAAAGCAGTGACTATTGACTCTGAGATTAGACTCATCTTGGCTGAACCTCAGTCAATGCTTGTTACTTTTGTTAGGCTTGACTGACCAATGATAATGAGGTTAGTAGAAACCATCAAAGATTTACTTGTAATAGACTCAAAAAACAGTCTGAAAACATCAAGTCCTCAACTTTTTAGCCTCGTTGATTTTATTTACCTTTAACACAGTCTGAACAAACAATACAACCTGGAAACATGAAACATTACCATGAGAAAACAGCCCTCCCCTTTCTCACTGATGTAAAATTTAGGGAAAAGCAAAAAGCATATATCCAGTGCCCATTGAGCTAAGAAAGGGAAGGAGGTAAGGCCATGGTGCAGCTTTGGATGCTGCTTTGCTAACAGTGCTAGGGGACAATCAGGGAAGTATCCTTTGTATCTGCTCCCCTTAGAGAGATGTTGCTGAGGTCTGCCTGGCTGCATCCTTTCCTATGAAGGGCAGGTCTGTCTCCTTAAAAATTATTTGGTTTGTTTAGCAGGCCTGCTACATGACAGATAATAAAATTTTAATCCTTTTTCATACTTGGGTAGCACATATGTCTGTGAAAACAAAATGCGTTGGGATTATGTCTCTTACTATCAGATAACCCCTCAGGAAGACAAATAAACAAGTGATAAGATTTAGACAGGGGAAAGCTGAAACACAAATGGAGGCATCAAATTTAATTTAATTTAATTTTTAAATAAGTATTTTAATATTTTCCCATCTGATGTAGATTTTCAATTGATTCTTCATTAAGAAACACTGCAGTTTTGTTTATCTAAATACAGAGATTATCCCTGTGGAATGGAAATTAAGTTATGATTTCAAGTTTCATTCAGCCATGCATTTATAAAGTAATTTGGTTTTTCCCAATATTTTTTTTTCCTAGCGTGACTGCTGGCAGTTTTACCGCTAATCTGTTAAAATTCAGAAATAGCTGACTTTTCCACAAAACATTTTGTTCTGTCATATGAAGTAAAAAACTTCATATGACATGTAGACTGAACAAAAGGGGTTGTTATTCTGGGGTAATTGTCCAAGTCAGAGGGCTTGTGCAAAAGCCACTGATGCTCCTTTCTAGCTCCTTCTGTGTGAGTTTCCTTCCAAGGGAAACCAAGGCAGTATGGGGAGGTCAGGTGTATGACTTTATTATGTTTTGATGGGGAGTGGGAGCATCTGGGAGTTCTCAGAAGTTCTCCTGGGCTCCACCATTGTCAGACTGCTTGTCTCATACTGTCTGTTGCTTTTGCTGCCACTTATATTGGTATCATTGGTGAGCACCAGTGACCAAGGTTAGCTGCACCTGTCCCCTCTGCTTGGTCAGCCCTGAGTGAAGCAGTTCAGGGAACATCCCACCTAATGTCAGGTTTTTTCACTCAGGCAGCCTGATTTGACATTTCTGTTTCTTCCCTTTGGGAAACAACCACCAGTGAAAAACCAAGAGCCTCATTAAAAAAAATCTGATTATCAGGAAGTGGAATGAATTGCTGCTCACAGTATTTAGGTCCTTCATCAATATCTTTCTCTTCTCATCGTTAGCAACACAGGTTACTGGAAAAAAGCATCCAAGCTGTTTCATGTTTGACATGGGCCACTTAGGCAACAAAAAAATGAAGCAACTTCATGGTCTGGGTCCCTAAGCTAAAGGTATTCCATACCATGACGAGGAACAGGCGAGGAAGGGCAGGAAGAGCAGGAAGAAGGGTTTGACCCTTTTTATCCCTCAAATTTATACTGAGTATGATGTGTATGGGGTGGAATACTCTGGTCAATTCTGACATCTATCTTATCTGGTCCTCCCCAAAGGAGGGGTTCAGATGGGACCTCCTTACTCCTTCTGGAAGGTAAAATGTTCCTCAGAGCTGAGCAGTGTCCTTGGCTCTGCATCCCAGTCTCTGGCAGTAACTATAAACATCGAGTGTTATCAGTCCTAGAAGCAGACACTGTCTGGGAAACTTGCTGTTAACTTCAGCAAGTGCAACTACTTACAAGAGACTTAGCTTAGAATGTCAAAGATTATTAAAAAGCTTTTGCTTTGGAAAGAGGCTGTTCCTGTGAAACATAAACTTTCTTTTTGAAAGGCATACATTTTAGACTTCTGAAAGATTTTAGAAACTTTTGGTCCTCAACAAGAAGAAGTATTCACCCTATAACATCTTGAGGCACCCAAATCCTAAATATGTCATGCTTATTTCCAAATCTTGTCTTAAACAGTGGAGAGATTCTTAGTATACTTTTTCATTTTGCATGTAAGAGGCTGATCACACACTGGCTATTCTATGTTTTTTTATAATTACTGACTCTGCTTTTTTCACTGCAGAAGGTGAATGCAATATGCTTATTGTACTTTAAAATAAAGCACCTAAGGGAAAAAATCCCTCACAACTATTTTGTGCTTACAATACTGCCTATGCATTTATCTGAAAGGAAGCAAAAATACTGTCTCATTTAGGAAAAAAAAAAAAAAAAAAAAAAAGAATAACCTTTTAGAGCAGTCAGTGTTGTCCACATTTTAATTCTGGAAGGTCAGTTGCTTTTTTCAATTTAAAAAGAAGAAAAAGTAACAAGAAGTCCATGTTTGTACCTCACAGATATTGTCTTCCTGTATTGATTGACTTCAAATGCAGCTACTAGACCAAATGAGCATGGAGAAGTTTGTCTGTAAGTGATGAGAAGGGAACTTTGAGGTATGATCCATGTATTTGCTCAGAGTAGTCTTTTGAAAACCATTTCAATAAGACAACATTGCTTGCCTCTTGCAGCCAGAGAAAGCAAACACAAACTCTTGGAGAAATTATTAAAAGAAACTGAGATGTCCAAGTGTTTCATAACATTTTGTTTCCTGTCTTTCTTTTGTTCCCAACAATTTTCTCCAAAGTCCATACTTGAAATCTTTAAAGCTTTTCTTGTCTAACCAATGCAAGACTGCAGAGAGAAAGATAAAAGGCTGATACGAGCAACGTACAAAGCTCAAAGTTGTACAGATTTGTACTCTAGGTTTCCATTGATTTTTGTGCAAAATATAGCAGCATTTCTTATATCAAGGCTTGGCAGAGTTGGCAACCAGATATCCTGCTCTGTGGTACTACAAGATTTCAGAAGTTAAACAAACTGATGCTGGTCAATACTTCTATGGGTTTTTTATCAGGAAAACTGTAGTATTTCTGTGATTCAGAAAGACAGTCACACTTTTATTTATAATTACTCTGCCTCCAGCAGCTCCTTCCACCCTACTCAAATTAGGCACTCCTTTTGGTTCTTGTCACAGGACAGACATGAGGTCTGTTTCTTGTTGTAGAACGACGAGGAAAGACTCGAGCAATCAATGTGATTGATAATGAAGCTTCAAACTTTATTGTGCAGTTACAAAGCTTATATAGTGCTTTGTGTGACCACACCCCAGCCACCACACACCAACATAACTTATTACTGGACATCCGGTGTGTTTACCTATAGAGAACGAATCCCAGATGTGCACGGATGGTAGTAAGGTCCTTTATAATTGGCCTTAGATAAGGAATTCTGTACACAGACATGGACTTGTGCACGCCCCAATTCTAGGACATTCCACAATATTCTACAACAGTTTCTCCTCTTCTTTTCCACCAAGTCAGTCCCCAGACAATCACCTCCTACCTTTCATAACTTTCTTCAGAATCTTCCTAGGTGTTTCTTTCTTCTACAGTCCTTTCCTGTACTCCTTCCTTTTTCTTTCTTTTCCTTACCCTTGTCCCTCCCCCACATTTCCTCTCATTTTTCCTCTCCCCCCTTTCTGTTTTTCCTTCATCCTATTGTCTTCTAACTATGACTATCCTTTACCTCCTTGATCTTTCTTTGCACTCTTGCTGAACTCCACCTGTGAAACCATAAGGGTACCACCTAGAGAGCATCTCTTGCTTCGAAGATCAGGGTGTCCTCTGCTTAGGAGCAGCAAGTTTCAAGTGTCAATCAGACAATTACATGCAACAAGGGAGGGAGAATTTTAAAGAGCTGAGAAAAGAAGCCCAGGAAAAATAAGAAGGAAATTTAAGGAGAAGAGTTAATGACTAGAGAACATTTTTGTGATGCAGATGCTAATAGAGGACGAAAATAGGTAGTTCTATTCGTGTTTGAAAAGACAGATCCAAAAAATCAATGATAGAAGTTAGATAGGAGCTTGTCTCTAGAGGTTTTACCTCAGTAGAATTTCTGGACCACTGTAATAACTGAAAGTAAGACTGAAATATTGGTCATACAGATGTACACACTTCTTAATGATGGTGAGAAAACCTTGTGAAGTTCTGGAAAGAACTCAGCATACAAAGACTGTTGTGAGTGACTGCAATTCCAAATGTGCTTCACCTTTTTAATCTTAACTTCAATTAAACAACACTATCCATTGCAGACTTAAAGCATTTTTGAAACCACAAGGAAAGATAATACCTGTAATTGTCAGAAATTTCATAAAAAGCTGTTAAAGTTAGAGAAACTAGGTTTTAGAAATCTCTCAAGGAGGTTTTTGACTATTCTTTGAAATAGTATTTAGTTTCTTCTCACCTCTCAACTCAAGTTTATAAGTTCCTGTTTTTCCAGATATATAAGACCTTGAGAAACTGATGAGACCTTTGTTAACTGACCGGAAGTACTTATCTACTCGCTTAAAGTGTTGGTATTTTCAAGGTCTTTTTATTAAGCCATTCCTTCCATAGAATATGACTTTCTTTTCCAGCCTTAGAGGATTTTAAGATATTCAATATCAAATTTATAGAAATTTTGTACCTAGATATATTATTAAAATTAAATTAGATTATAGTAAACCAGTATTAGCACATGCACAAAATATACCACACTCACCTTTAATGGTCATACTCAGTGATCTTGAAGGTCTTTTCCAATCAAGGTAATTCTGTGATTCTGCATGATTTATAGAAGAGTAATATATGAAATTAATATTTCTGATCTATGGAGAAATATTGGAAGTTGTTTTTCACAATTCCTTGTCTCTATTTTTTAATTAATATGTCCATTTAAAGACAGTTTGGGTTTTATTTGTTTTAATGTAAAGCCAGAAATTGATCCGTTGGAGGGACTTTCCTCATATAACTGATAAATTTGCCAGGTGATGAAAGATTTTGACATAGACCAGAGTTTGATGACTTTTGGGAATACTTTTTTCTACTTTCTTAAATGTTACCTGTTCTTTAGCTTTGTGATCTTATAAGTTAAAAGCATTCTGATACCTGTTGCAAGTACAGTGTGGTTAGACATTGACAATTCAAGAAATTTCTACAATGTCTTGATGACAGTTTCTTAACACAGGTGACAGACATACAGACTACAACATCAGTTTCTGTTGTACTTATTACACACAAGTGTATAACTAGGCTATTGGGAGTCAAGCACAGCCTTAGCTGAAGCTGCCTTGAGGTGACACAGTTAAAATATGAGAAGTGAACAAGAGAGAGAGTGGAATCACAACTCTGGAGCAACAGAGAGCAGAATTCTGCTTGCTCAGAGACTTGCCTGGCACAGTTCCATGAAAGACAGTCCTGGAGGTCAAAGGGGCTGAGGAGAGCTCAATGACTGTCAAGGTGTGACTGATCAACAAAACCCTAGGGTGGAAGAATGATGAGCTCGGTGAAGGAAGGATGTGAGGAATTAACACCAGTTGTTATCAAGGTATCTGAATTTATCTCAACACAAAGGAGACTGGAGGGTGACCTTCATTTTAGAGATACAGATGTACCAGCCTATCATTGGCTGTGGTTGTGTAAACAGCTTTCACAGAAATAGTAGAGAGTAGTGTTTTCCTGAGATAGCCACACCAGCATGTAGAGCAGAGAATTGTATATGTGACTCAGCCCAGTGTAAAGTGTAAAAACTGAACAACTAACAAAATGTACTTTAAAAAAAATGAAGGTCTTGAGCTTTCTTTAATACACATATTCCCTCCCAGAGACTGGAGAAGTCCCAGCATCATGATGGTGGAACATCTGAAGACTGGTAATGGGAATAATGTTTTAATTGTGATTCAAGTGCATATTGCAATTGCTACATTTGTGCTTGTGTTGTCATTTCAGTACATTGCTATAGCACTTTGCTAAATCAAAATCCTGTGTAATGTCAAATACCTTTAAATGTCGTATACTATGCACTGAGCCCTCCTCATGTGAAGCATCTGGAAGAACTTAGCCACAGACAAATGGGCATTCAGGCAAAAGAAGAATCTGCTCTAGCATTCAGGAATTCAGAAAAAACATGACAGAAGGCCAGCCTGGATGAATGGGGAACCCCCAATGGAGATCAAACACAAGAACAAAGTACACAGCAGGTGGAAGCAGGAATCAGCTACCTAGGAGGAGTACAGAGGCATTGCTAAAGCATACAGAAATAGGAAAACCTAAGAGCTGCTAGAGCTGAAACCAGCAAGTGATACAATAGCAAGAGAAAGAGTCACTACAAGAACACTGGCAGGCTAAAAAAGGAAGGCTAAGGCAAATGTGAGCCTCCGACTCCATAGGCAATGTTCCTACTGACAAAGGACAGTGAAAAAAGTTGAGGTGTTCAGTGTGCTCTTTTCTCCCTTTTTTACTGGTAAGGGCTGTTCCCACACTCCTAAGCTTATTGGCAGGTTTTGTGGATTAAACTGTGAAAGGCAGACCTAAGAAACAGCTGAATATACAGAAATCCATGGGACAAGGTGGGGTGCATCCAAAGGACATTGTTGTTTCAAAGACATTTTCTATCACCTATTAAAGATCACAGTGATTAAGGCACATTACAGATGTATGGACAAATACAACATTATGCCTGTTTTCAAGAAGGAGAAGGGGCAAAAGGTCGATTGGCAACATCTAGCATGGATTTTTCATGAGCACATCGTGCCTGACCAAACCGATTGCTTTCTGTGATGAGAGGATTGGCTTCATGATTAAGGAGAGAAGAGTGGATACTGTATAGACTTTTGATGCAATCTCCCATAGGATCCTTTTAGAAAAATCAGTGAAATATGGATTTAATAAACTGATTGCAAATTTTGTGGACAATTATCTGTGCTGGTGACTCAAAGGATACATGGTGCAAAATCTACCTATGACCAGTTACTAGTGGTGACTCTCAGGGAGCGACACTGTTTAATACCATTAATAATTATCTGAATAATCAGACAGCATCGCTTCTCATCAAACTTGATAAGGAATGATAAATTTAAGGAGAGGACAGGTAGTAGACTAAAGGCCAAGGCTACCACACAAAGAAACCTTATACAAGCTGGAGAAATTGGATGGCAGGAATCTTAAATTAATTTTAATGGAGGAAAATGCAAATTCCTGTATCTAGGGTGGAATAATCCCATGTAACAGGTGGCTACAGACTGGGGACTGACTGTCTAGAAAGCAGCTTTACAAGGAAGGACTTGGGTGTCCCAGGATACTTTCAATAGTTAAGGAACCATCAGCAGAAAGCATTATGGTTCAGTGAGCAAACAGGTGAAATAAACTGAAAAATATTGAGGTGTGGGAAAAAAGCCATGAATCTCAGAATTTGTTTGAGAGAGCTATTTTTAGCAAACTAAAATCATAGAATCATAGAATCATAGAAAGATAGCTGTTGGAAGGGATTTCAAAAGATCATCTAATCCAACCCCCCTTGCAAAAGCAGTGTCAGATCACACAGGAATGAATCCAGGTGGGTTTTGAGTGTCTCCAGGAAAGGAGACTCCACAACCCCCCTGGGCAGCCTGTGCCAGTGCTCTGTCACCCTCACAATGAAAAAATTCTTCCTAATATTTATATGGAGCCACTTGTGCTCCAGTTTATAACCATTGCCCTTTGTCCTATTGTTAGTCACCCCTGAGAAAAGCTTGACTCTGTCCTCCTGGCACTCACCCCTTACATATTTATAACCATTGATGAGGTCACCCCTCATTCTTCTCTTCTCCTATATCAATTCAACAAATTCACCTGTTCAGTTTACATCAGATCTTTTACCCTCCACCTCATTAGCCAAACAAGAGAGTAAAGGAGGGCATCAGGGAAGAAAATCTTCAAAATTTATTCTGTTATTTTTACATCAAAAATATTCTTCAGTTTTTCACATTTTCAGTCATGATGGTATTGAAAGTCAAATTGAGAAAGACATTTGGAGATTAGTAAATACAACAAAGAGTGTCATAATCCATGAAAGTCTTTGCTACAGTTTTAAAGGGGATTCTGCATAATACATTGTTTCCTCTTTACTGAACACTTTCTAACACTGTACAACCCAGATAACTGTTGACAAGGTAGAAAAGCAAGGAGTTTCAGGAAAAAACAAACACAAACAAAAACAAAGAAACAAAAAACAAACAAAAAAAACCCCAAAGACAGATTTTCAAAAAAAATTATGTCCCAAAAGAAGTTTGGTGGAAGTCAGAAGTCAGCTTTGTCCATAGGGAATGTAGACTCTCTCTCAAGATCCCATTATTGTACTCACATTAGAATCACAGCAATATCTATTTTTCCTCTTTCTAATTTTCCATATGTCTTATAGGAACACTGGTCTCCATAGTAATTGCCACCTGTTACCATGGAGGAAGCACTGCCTGTCTTCCTGTTCTGAATGTGATGCTTTTTTGTGATGAGATGGGCATCAAAGAATTAGTGCTTTCTCTATGTATGCTAAATATAGGCTTAAAGGGCTTTACAGCTACAACTTGTCTTCTCTATAATGAAATTCTTGGATAGCTTGCACAGGTTTTGCTTAGGGTGTAGTAATTTTTCACTCTGCTTTGTGTTTTGTTGTTGTAGGTGGTGGTTTGGTTATTTTTTTTTCCTCTGGATCATTTTCTACATCAGTCTGTGTGCCTGATTTAATTTTTAGATATAGAAGTCATAGACTCCTAACGTAGTGCTTGTGGTTCTGTCAGTGCTTCTGATTTTCCAGTTGTGAAAAAAAAAACCTGAATATTTTTACATCTTCTCTAAGCCAAAAGTCAAAATATCAAGAAGCAGTTGGCCAGGTAGTGCTAGTTACTCAAACAGCATACTGCCAGATGTAATCCTGTTACTTCTGACATATGTCAGTGCTCAGTATCACTTTGTGTTTGTCACCTTCTGTATTGAGTGGAAGAAAACATATTTTTATCTAATCAATGTATTTTCTGTATCTCAAATTCAACCAAGATCTGTGAGTAAGGGCTGCTAAGATAATTCTTCCTGGCAACCATGTAGTTCCATTTGTAGAGTATTCTTCTGAATAGCAAGTGAGAAGCAAATCTCTTTTCAAAATACAGACCAAAGGACAAAAAAAAAAAAAAAAAAAAAAGCAGCAAAATTGTGTATGCATGTATTTTTAGAGTGAAAGACTCACTTCTGTCACCAAGTCAGAGGTGTCTGGCACCTTTTACTTCACCTAACTTTTAGGCCATATTTTCTCGTTTGGTTCTATCCAGAGGAGACCTCCAGCTGTGGGGTCCATGAAATCAGAGATTCTTCAATCACATTCATTCTTCATGTCCCTGTTGCCTGTTACTACACTTTCTTCCTTTAAGGCTTCTTTAATACCTAGGTCAGAAGTTGCATAAGGGCAAGATATTAACGTGTAGAATTCTACTTTTGCTGTATTTATCCTAAATAAATTGCTCACCTAATTTTTCATTTTCCCATGAGTTTCTTCTGTGCATTTTATTATTTAAAACTAAATAAAAAATAAATGCACAAGAAGATAAAGTAAGTCTATGTTAGTTGCTTTGACTACTATAAGGAAGCATAATCTCGACAACTGCCATTGAACTAATCTTAAATATCAGAATTTCCACTATCCTTCAACTCTTAGACTTAGCACAGGCCATGATGAAATGAATGCTTCTCTGAAGGGTGCTTACTCCATCCTTGGGATCATTCAGCTGATGAACTGAACACATTAGCCTATTCTTTACAAGGACTCACTGTGGCTACATTGTTCTTAATAGAAAAAAATCACCCCGTATTTTTCATTAAAAAACTTATTGTGGATTCCATTAGAGATTTTTCAATAATATTTTGTTTGAACTGTGTATTAAATTTTATCAGAAGACTTATGGCTTTTTTCTGTTAAAATTAAAAAGAATGCAAATTCCATATTTCTTAGGCATTAGCTAGATAATCACAGCTTTAAATTCCACTCTCCAGAAGGACACTGAGGATGAGATGCCTGTCTAACACTAGGTGAACTCTAATCAAAAATAGTTACTTTAGATTAGGTATTCTCAGAGGGCAACTCATCTGAAAAATAAGATACTGCTTTAGGGCTGAAGTGAAGTATTTCGTATTCATTAAAAAAACAACACAAAAACACTTTTATACGGAAAAAAATATTTTTTAAATATTCTGGTGGGCAGAAGATGTTCTCAAACTATATAATTTCATCTTACTCAGCAGTAATCTATTCAGATTTCAAGGTGGGGGCTTTTGGCAAACCTTTTGTCTTTGTTCTAATTCAGAGAGAATTCATCAGGTAGCAATTGTGATTCTATTTAATGTGAAGAAAATTACATATTGGCATGAAAAATAATTCACAGAGCTATCAAGGTTCTTTGCTCATAGTTTGAACTCTACCTTTTACAGATTTAGTAACTTAAATGGGGTTGTTTTTTTTTATTATTTGGATTATTTTTTAACCTTCTCTTTTTCTCTCACTTCAATTTCCTCCCTTGCCATCAGTGAGAGATCAGGTTTTTTATATTCTACAGTCATGAACTGGAGAAATCCTGACCTTCATCAGCAACAGGAAGAAACCTCAGGAGCAGGCATTGTTGCTAAACCTTTATTCTGCTTACTTTTACAGTTGAAGCTAACCTGTACCTCCATTCTTCAGAGTGGAAACTTCACTTTTTGCCTAACCAAGCTGCATACATTTTTGTGTGTGATACTTTGCTGAATGGGCTTGGCTGTGTTCCATACTGAGAGCAAGCAGATTTGCGGGATGGAAAAAAGAATGGCAAGGGATTTGAAGTTCTGTTCTGTCCTTGCTCCTGTGTCACTGGACATTTTGTGTCATGCTGCTGAAACAATCTGAGTAAGGTCAAACTTTGCCAGGCACAAGGCCACTTTCTTCTTTAGAAGTTTATTTCAATACATCAGCACGTGGATTTTAATAACCCAGTAGATAAGGGAAAAGTGGTCTTGCTACCACAGTCATCCATTCTCATTCAGCCATGTATCAAGGGGCTTTTTTTCCCTATGACTCTCAGTTTGATATAATCTCTGGATAGTACAGCATTAAATGGCTTTTTTGTTAACAACGCACATAAACTGGAGATTGAAATCTGTCTGATTTAGGACTGAACAGTAAATATCACAAATTAGATGCAAATGAAAGTGGTACCGGCTACACCTTGAGCAAAATTTTACCATCTGAATGTTGTGATTATTTTTTCCTTTTGTTGGTGTTTCATTTTCATATTAACCTGATTAAACTACTTGTAATTTCAAATTAGGAATAGAAAAATCTCATTTAAGCATTTGTGATTGGATTTTACAGTTTGAGGAATAAAACTGTTCTGAAAGAAACCTATTGTCTCTTTGGGACAATACCTTCTGCTTTCCAAACTCTGTCAGATAGTAACATTTTAACACTTTTCCTCAGTATTTCCCTGTCCATGCCTTCTAAAAGCCTTTCTTCTAGGTCTGCTTCCTCCTTTCAATATCATTAAAAAAAACAAACCTCAAGACTGTTGATAGGGCTGCTAATGTCATTTGCAAAGCAATTTGCAATTAATGACTCTGTTTCCCTAATTCAATTTTTCTCAGTTTATTCCCTGTATGAAAACAACGATGACTTCTTGTTTTCAAGTCAGGTACAATCCATGGCACATATCACAGGGACAGTGATTGCTCAAATGACTCACATAGTTCAAAATTTTTTAAAAAACATGCAATCAAAATAATGATATTATCTCTCCTTATGTTGTTCTGAGCATGGATACTCATAGTATCATGCTCTGCCCTTGCTATATATAAGTGCATGCATCTTTTTCGATGATTTCACTATTGATGGTAGTATCGCTGTGTTTTGAATAGAAAGAAATTTTTCCAAGCCAAAGGCTCATCTGAAATTTCTAGAAGAAAAGTCAGTGATTGGTTAAATGGGTTATTTTAGGACATTCCCAGGTTAGTCTATGAGAGAGAGGGGAAACCAGAAGTATGGCAAAACTGAAGAACATGGGCAGAGAATGCTGATAAAAAGAATAACACTTCTTAAGGATTTACTCCTTACATTGAACTTGTCGTCACACTTGCCCTCTGCTAGGACTGGCCTTTTTCACTTTGTCAGGATAAAGCTATAGCAGATGCCACCTGTTTAGTGCATTTGGAAAATAACATCTTTCACCTAATCATAATCTGTGTTGTGAGCTTAATGTCACAGAGTGAGGACTGCACAGTCACAACTTTCCAGTCACACATGCTTGGGGGTTGGACTTGGTGATCTTTCAAGGTCCTTGCCAACCCTTAACACTCTGTGATTCTGTGATTCTGTGATCAATAGCACTTAGCTCCTGTGATCAATAACACTTAGCTCATTGTTCCTACCTAGATTCAGGTAGGAACAAAGAGAGAGCTTGACAAAAGGGTAAAGTAGGATAAGCTAACTGTTTGGTCAAATTATTTGCTTCCCTCATTAGCCATCCCCTCTGAGGTGTAGGTTAACAAGACTAGATGTTTAAAAATATTGCTTTTTCATTTCTCAAATTAGAAAAGAAAGATGAAGCACATGTTTAGAACAAATCTGCAGGAATCACATCAGTATCTATGAAGCTATACTTGCACAGTAGAGAGCAACTAATTCTAATATAGAGTACTAGAGGCCCTAACAGAGGAAACAAGTTGTCTCTCCTAAGGTCCTTTGACATTCATTGAGTTTGGAGGCAGAAAAGATTAATGTTTTCTTTTGTAGTAGTCTTTGAGGGTAATTTGCTAATTCACAAAATTTATCACCTAATCTACTTTTACTTTTTCTTTACAAAAGTGCCTTTAAGACTGCTCTGCATACCCCCTACCTCTCACCCTTGCAGTGTTGAATTCTGTGCCCCAGGCTTTCATGCATAGGATTAAAAAAGAAGAAGTGGAGCATGCATTTATTGCCTTAAGTATTCTGCTTAAAATTCTGTCCTGATTCATGCCACATCTCTCAGAGTTCAGGGTGAAAGATTGGATTATTTTACATAGCTTCCCTTCAGTTATTGAACAGTATTGTTTCTTTTATTAGTAATAAAAACACAGATGAAGCAATAAATGTTGAAAACATCCTGTGGGTTCAAAACAGCATTTATCTGCTGTTCTTGCATTCTCCAACTATATAAAAGTTCTTAGATATAAGTTTTATGTAGATTTGGTGGGATGGGGTGGGGGAGAGATGGAGGAGAAAAATGGGGAGATTTGCATAATATTATTGAGCCACCAAACATCTGATCCAAGACTCACAAGGTAGTCAATGGAGAGATTTTAGCTCTTCATCTGGGTGATTCAGAGCACCTGGGCTATACAGGCTTACAGAAGCCTGTATAGGCTTACAGAAACTACAAATCAGACATCTGATATCAGATAGTATAAATAATCATTCCTCCACCCCCATATGTTCAGTTTGCAATATGGCAAAACATAGATTCATGCCTGGATAGTTGTAAAATAAACTTCTATCATAATCTCAATGTATTTTGACTGATTAAGTATTGTTGAGATAGCAACTCAAGTAGTTATTAGTCATCTATTAACCTCAACCCACATATATTTATCTATTATCCCACTGAATGCAAAAACACAGATGAATTGCTAAAACCAAAATATTTTTTAACATAATTTATATCAATTTATCTGAGAAGGGGCATATTACCTTGGGATATTATAAGATTGAAATGATTCCTGTAGAAGGAAACAGCGTGGCCAGCAGGTCCAGGGAAGTGATTCTGCCCCTGTACTCAGCCCTGGTGAGGCCACAGCTCGAGTCCTGTGTCCAGTTCTGGGCCCCTCAGTTCAGGAAGGAGATTGAGGTCCTGGAGCAGGTCCAAAGGAGGGCAACCAGGCTGGTGAAGGGACTCCAGCACAAGTCCTGTGAGGAGAGGCTGAGGGAGCTGGGGGTGTTCAGCCTGGAGAAGAGGAGGCTCAGGGGAGACCTCATCGCTCTCTACAACTCCCTGAAAGGAGGCTGGAGCCAGGGGGGGGTTGGGCTCTTCTCCCAGGCAACTTTCAACAAGACAAGAGGACATGGACTTAAGTTGTGCCAGGGGAGGTTTAGGTTAGATATTAGAAAGAATTTCTTTACGGAGAGGGTGATCAGACATTGGAATGGGCTGCCCAGGGAAGTAGTGGATTGTCCGTCCCTGGAGATATTTAAAAAGAGACTGGATGTGGCACTCAGTGCCATGGTCTGGTAACTGCAGAGGTAGTGGTCAAGGGTTGGACTTGATCTCAGAGGTCCCTTCCAACCCAGCCAGTTCTATGATAATGCTGTGAAAAGTACTGCTCTACCAGAATCTGTGGTCACATTGTGTCTTTAGTTGCCCTTCTTCAGTGTTTTCATGCACAATTCTCAGCAGATTTTGGTCTTGGCAATTCAAGTGGTAGTTTATCTCTTTTTACTGCAATTATGAAAATACTGTAATGGACAAAAAATCTTTTGGAAATGAAGAAACCATATTTCTCTGCTGAGGTTCTTTTCCTGGAAGTGATGGAGTATGTACTCTCTGACTGAGGAAACAGAAAGAACTACCACTATGTTTATCATTACTTTATTTTCAAAAAGCAGTATGTATGTCATTATAATGCTCTGAGTCACATATATGATTTCTACTGCCTTATAACTGCACCATAAGTATTTGGTTTTACAGGCTTAGGCCAGTAAGTTAAAACAAGATATTCATGGATCTGGACAGCAATCTCAAATACCTGAGGACGAACTAAGAATAAGGCATGTGGTGCTGTAGAGTTAAATGGCTATGTTATGAAATTCTCTCTATTAAAAGCATTCAATAAGCTGGCTAGCAAGAAGCACTGGACTGCTTGTTAAATATTTTCTAGCTGGCAGCCATGTTAAATGAACTCAAAGACTGTCACTGTCATAGCAAAAAAACATATAGACTAATGAAATAGAACATAAATAATAAGATCGTGTTGCATTTGCTAGACATGAGTCTACTACAGCTATATGGGAGACCATAGGAAAGGACAGATCATACTTCGAGTAACAAGTGCAGAAGTTCAACCTTACAACCTAACTTGAACACCTATCAAGAAAGAGTAAGAGGTCAGCGTATTGCTGCTAATTTTCAGTGTGCATTTTTAGACCAAATTTTTCTATTACTTTTGCTTCTTTCAACATCAGCATACACAGTTTACAGGATTATTTGTGCAACATTATTCCATGGTCTAATGTACGCATGTGAGACCTTTTATTATATTGTTTCAAAAAAGTAGTAGTAGTAAATAATTGTATTTGAATTTTGGACATACTACAGTTCTTCCATAGAAATTTCTCAATATGTTTTATCAGACACAATCTAAAGAAGTATAAACTTTGTTATGTTGCATTGCAAGTTTATGTCAAGCTTTTGTATAAAAACACACATGTAGTGTCAGATGTGAATTATATTTACTCTTAGCATGGTAGAGTATTCTGTAAAAAAGTCCAAATTCATGGAAACTACTTGATTATTTAAATCCCAAGACATCACTTTCAAAATGACAAAACAAGTAAAATCCTTACAGTTCAGTATGACATAGTAATTCAGTTTTACACTGTTTTATCCAAAGAAGCTTAGCTTATGTCCTGAAAAATATATGAGGAAATTTCAGGTATAAGACATGGGTGGTTCTGGCACTGGATGAAAGAAAGACAGGGACAAGAGCAAGCAGTAACATGGAAATCTAGGGAGGGATATTTTATTATATGTTCTAGGGGATAATGACTTTGTATTGAAATGTTGTACTCTAAGCAGTTACCAAAGGAAAATTATAAAGATTATTTTGGCAAGCTAAATATTTAAAGAATACTATAACAACAACAAAAACAATATTAACAAATAATAACAAATAATAACTACTATTACTACTATTATTATTTATTAATAGAGATGAATTAGAAAAATTAACCACAGCAGTGTATTTAGTGATAAAAATACCTCCTCTTTCAGATTAGCTTTGCAGCCTTGAGTAATGATTTTAACATAATGACAAGAATGACTGGATGAATTAAAAATGAATGAGACACAGATTTCTAGACTTGATTTCTGGATTCAAAGTTTGGAGTTTGATCATGTCTATCTGCTTTACTGTCATTCTATCATATATGTGCCATAAACTCTTATTAACAATAGGGCACAAGTAAAACTAGATTATTTGTAGTATAAAATAACTTGTAGCTATTAAAAAAAAACAAACAAAAAAACAAACAAAAAACTCAAAACAGATGCAAAACTAACCATATTACAAAACAAAATATCTTTGCTGTATTTCATCTGCAGTCATTTTCATTTGCCATAAGTTAGAGAAAATCCGTTTAGATTTAGGAAATTTTCAGCATCTTTGAAGCAGAACACTTTCTCATAGTAAGGCCATCAGTAAATGCCATGGAAATCAGAATTTAAGGGGTTCTTTTGTGAACAAAGCAAAATATTTCATAAAACTTCTGAACATCATCCACCCATTTAGCCACATATTGCACACAATTAAATAAATTAGGTTATAAATAAAGCATGTACATTCACAGAAAGCTTAGATAAGAATTTTTCCTGAGCTATTTTAATTAATTGAAACAGTGCTAAATGATAAAATAATCTTTTAAAGAGTAGGGAAAGTACAATATGGATAAGTACCTAAGATAATCAAGGATAAATCTAACTGTTTTTTTTAATGTAACTGAGGATTTTGTGGACTGAGTTGATGTAACTTGGAGCATATTTCTTATTTAAGTATAATTGTATCAGCCATACTAGGTTTCTGTGAAATGTATTGTTGTTCATACTTGCATGATCTTAAAAAAATTTATAAATATATCAAATTACTCCAAGCACAATTTTAATCAGGCTATGAAATGCAGTCAAAATGATTGGATAAAGGTTTGTGTTATATTTAAAGCAATCTAAAATTAAAACTTAATTTCTCCAGCACAGCAGTTTGAAAGTTTCAAGGAAAGGAGACAGTGTATTAAATGTTTGTCTTTGCAAACAGAGGTTTTAAAATATACATGCCTCAATCTAATTATTTGTTGAAAACTTTTAAAACCATTTATCTTCTTTGAATTCTGTATCTTTATCATGTCCCTGGAATTACAGTAGCAACTAATGCTGTCAGTAGTTTTCTCCAGCTGCAGAATTATGCCATCACTAAGCTCATGATCCAGTAATACTGTGGAACTATTCTGATCATATCTAGTCTTGGGACAAAAAAACCCTATAATTTGTGATATTTACTTGTGGAGTGGAATCTTAAATTTAGCCATCTGCTTCCTGGGATAGGGTTCTTCTAATCTCACTTCAACCCTTTTCATTCTCAGTGAGCTAAGAAAGTGCAAGAGCAACAAGAATACCTCAGTTTGACCATGGCTTTTATTTTCCCATAGACTTTCCCCTGTACACCTGAAAAATATGTGGTTATGACGATCAAGTTAGGGCTTATACGAATAAATGTAATTATGAGTGAAAGAATACAGGATTTTAGTTCCCCATCATACAGATTTATCTTTATTTCTTTTTTGTATTTTTTGAGGTATCTGATAGGAATTTAATAACCACTTTAGTGTATTTTACTACTACATGTGATATTTGTGCAATCCAAACATTCCTTGGTATTTTATCAGCTGTTTCAGAGAAAGATCTTTCATAGAACTAGAATGTCAATTCTGATGTGTTATTAAAATAAGATTTTGAGCTTTATATCTATTGCTAGACAAATTCTAAGTTTCCCAAGCATACAGATTGTTAGAGTAAAATGCATTAATCACAGACTTTTGAGTGTTCTAATCATCAGTCTCTGCTTAATACACAAATTTTAGAAAGACAATTAGATAACTAATTTCAGCTCCTGTGCCAAAGGATGAACTATAATAAGCTTTAGGTAAATATTAAACAGAAAAGATGAACATTTCTTGAAGCTGAGCGCTAAGCAATTAAAATTCAGTGAAAGATTGTTGAATTTAGACAAGTAATCGAATCACTTACCCCAAAAGTATGTCATCATTGTGACAAGATGGTAGAACAAGGACAAGGGGTTAGGGTTTTTTTCTGCTGCTTTGATTTATTTCATTGTGTGAAGTGGCAGCATGTCTCCTGTGGCACATGGCACTAACCCAAGTGACTATGTCACAACACAGTGCAATGTTTTGAGCTCCTAAAAACACAGCTCCTTGGTAAATCCATGTTACAAAGGTAACAGTATAAAATTTTATCCAGGTGTGTCAGAATGGTTATAACTGCATGTACTAAAATAAATTTGCAGAAATAATTAGTGATGATAACATTATGCAACTTTCAGAACTATAAACAAGAACTCCCTTGCATTTGTCTGTTTGTTTCATTATCTAAATATTAGCTTGCTAGTGGAAGTACATTGACTTTATAATACATGTTCAAATGTGCTCTGTAAATGCAAAAACAATCTTCTTTGGACAAGTGATGTGAAAAAGTTATACTTAAGACCATGAGAACCAAAAAACTGAAAGATAAACATTTTATCTATATACATAAACTGAATCTGACAATCAGAAAAGTTACTGTTTGTGAGTAGCTACCAAGTGTGTGTTAAGTTATCTTCAAGTACCTGAAGGAGCCTACAGGAAGGCTGGAGATGGACTGTTGGCAAGGGCCTGTAGTGATAGGATGAGGGACAATGGCTTTAAGTGAGAGAAGAGAATAGATAGATTAAAGTGGATTAATTTAGATTGGATATTAGGAAAAATTTAGAAGTCCCCTTCAAACCAAATCATTCTATGATCCTGTGATTCTATGATAAGTTTTCATGAACTGTAATTCAACTATCGGCCCTATTCAAGGGTTGGGTGGGGCCTTGAGCAACCTGGTCTAGTGGAAGGTGCCCCTGCCCATGCAGGGGGGTTGCTGGATGATCTTCCAACCCTGACAATTCTATGATTCTATGATTCTATTCCTTATGGCAGGAAATGAGAGAAGTTTAGATCCTAGCACAGGATTACTTATACTGAATTTTGAAGGCTATATAAAATAAAATTTTCTGAATTCCGCTGACACTGCTGTCAGAATGGCTGCCTGCTGGAAAAGGAAGAGTGAAAGGTGGCATCTCATCAGAAGGTCCTTTTATTCACTGCAAATAATGAGAAACGTTCACCTACGTCACCTACAACTTCACCATAACCTTTCAGATGATAAATGTGAAATTGTACTACGTTCTTGTATTTTTGTGAGAAGTTGTTCAGAAAGGGCAGTGTCATTACCACTCTGGTTTTCAGGGACTTCCTGTCTCAGAGAACTTTGTCAAAGGAAAAGCTACACAAATACTGAAGTGACACCAAATAAAAAGCTGATATATATATACACACACACACACACACACACACACACGTATATATATATATAAACCCAGTCCTTTTTCTTTTACAGGTATGTAAGTAACTGTTTCTTTTACAATTAGAAGAATTGTTGCTGCTGCCTATTGAGAAAATAAAGAATTGATTGGGTCAAATTCTGCCCTCTTCCACTCATACAGCTTCTCTTGACCTCCATAAGAGATGTGTTATCACACAGATCCATTATCTGAGTCTGACAACTCAGTGAATAGTGAACCAGGAAGACCTCTGAAATGGGTATGAGGTGTGAGTAAAATGCATGAGTGGGTACTTGTGTGCTAGAGATAGTTCTGCTGATGGAGCAAAACATCTTGCTGCTTTATGTAACTGTGTTAAGATATGTTGTGAAATACCATTAATAAAATTTTAAACCTTTTACCAGTGTATTCAGTATGGTGATGGAAGTTAAATGTTAAATGTTCTCGAGAGTATGCCTCCAGCCTGATATAAACCCTGTACAACCTCACTGACTTCATCTGAGCTCTGACTTTTGGCAGTACCTGAGGGCCTGCTGCTTCCTTTCAGCTTACTGTCTCCCACTCTTCTAGTTAGAAAGGAGATCAAAAAAATAAATGTAGAGAGTCACTTCACCAACAGTATCTTAGCAGCTCATAGAGAGGGCAGAAGAGCCTGCAGAGCAGACACATCACAGTCACACTTCATGAAAAGTGGTGCAGAGGGTGCGAACAGCCAGTCTTTTGGAAAGAGGGGTAATAATTAATTCTGAGAGTCAGGTGGGTTTTCCTATAATGCTGCAGTGCTTGCAGCCATATATGTCAACACCAGCCTGCTCATGTGCCTGCACTATGCCTTGTGGGCGAGACAGGTGACAATTTCACATGGTGACACCTTGAGCAGACCAAACTAGGGTGAGAATTTCCACACACTCCTACTCCTAAGTTGCCTGTCACTTCTCCCTTTCTCTGCCACAGCGTACAGACTTCCTGCTGGTTCATAGGGATCGGCTCACCTCACTGATCAGGTTTGGAGTGTGAGTGTCCCCAGCAAGGGATGTATAAGCAGTAAGGAGGATGTGAAAGGAGAGAGAAGAAAGAAGCTTTGTCTGTGAGGGGGAAATTGAAGCATAGCCACAATGATAGATATATTCTACAACAGTATCTCTGGTACTCCACTGCAGATTAATCTATGGAACCAGCCATAGCTGCTATCATATCAGTCATAGCGGAGAGGCTGGTCCTCACCATCAGCCTTTTCCTTCTCAGGGAAGAAGGAAAGAACAAATAAGGTTTTCTTAGTCATTGTTTTGAAGGAAGAAAAGCCACGTGATGGGACTAGAGAAGTGCCATCTGCACATCCAGAGGGTGGGCAATGCCTGTGCACTTTGCACCCAACAAGTGCTCAGCTACTGTTGTCTTTATCAGCACTTTGTCCAGGACTCAGCCGATGTGTAGGCCTCAGAAAGGGGGTGTTTGTCTCTGATATGTAAGACTGTGTGGTAACACCTGAAAAATAAAAAGAATAGCACTCTGGAAGCTTCACAGTATATTGGAGTGTGAAATGACAATTCATTTCCTGTTACTGTAGCTGTCTTATACTTATGCCTTTCAGCTGATGAGAACAATCCATCAGTTTCTTTCTCCATCTTTATATTATAACAAGTTTGAGTGGGTTTTTTTGTTTGTTTTGTTTGTTTTATTCAAAGTAACTTCGTTTTGTTTGCCCAGTATTTATTTCTCTAATCTAAAAGATGCCAACAATCCGCTCCCTTCCTCCAAGTGAGACACAGCAGTACAAGGCCAGTAAGTGGCACAGTGGGCTACAGGCATTGCTAAGAGCCTCCATGGGGAGGATGCCCATTTCCTTCTTCTAGAACAGAAACAAAATGAGAGGTTGAAACTTAAATATAACCCCCAGTTATTGAAGAAAGTGGAGGTGAAGAGACCCTGTGAGACCCAAAATCAAGCCCTGATTGGTGTGTGCTGTCCACATGAACAGAGCACACCTCCTGTTAAGAGATTCTATTGCTGGAGACTGGAAGTAGCCTGCCCAGGCAGGCTGTACCCAGGAGTCACCATCCTTACCATTATGTTTTCAGAAGTATTTTCTCAATATCCAAATGACCTTTTCTAGTGCAATTTAAAGTAGTTGCACTCTGTTCTGCCCATAAAGGAGATTAATTATTTTTATCTTTTTTTTAAAGAAGTTCAAAGAATTGTCTAGCTTGATGTCTTCCACAATCTTTTCCAAACAGCCTTTCCTAGTTCACATGCTTCAGTGTTCTTATTATTTCCCTGTCTTTAATTACTTTACAGATATTTAAGTTTAAGTAAAAATGCAGTTTTTCAGTGCTCTCAGGGTGGAACATCACAGGTTCAGTATCTCTTTTGCTTCCCATTGAATCATGTCCTGTTTTCCCAGTTTGTTCAATTTTCTTTGAATTTGACACCATCAGAAAGTTTATCTTAGGTTTGTTTGTTTGAAGTTTGTTTTTTCCTTTTCTGCTAGTAAAAATACTGGATCCATGATAGATTGCTATGGAACTTAATGTTCTGTTTTCACAGCAAAACACTAATAAATGATACTGAAAAATTCAATCTGTACTGCCCCTGCACACACTCTTCTGTTGCAGAATCAGCACTTTAGCACATTGATGTCCTAAAACTACTTTAATTCCCGAATTTTGTACAGGTGGACATCTTGCTATATTGCAGTTCATTCTATGAGACTGTACCAGCTCAAATGGCTGATGGTTTTGGGAGCTTGAACATAGGATTTTGTAAAGGAAAGAAGATCAGAAAGAAATAGGAAAACTGTTTGTCAAAATTCTTTGGAGAAAAATTCTGTATTGGGACTCAAAACATTTTTTCTCAACTGCTACAATAAATGAGAACATACATGAGCTAAGAATTGAATTAATGCAGTTATGATTAAGTTGCTTCCACGTTAATTAGATATTTTGAGCTGCTGAGCCATTTTTACAGACCATTAACTTTATTTAGACATAATTATACTTTTAAGATGCTATTCCAGATAATGCCTTGATCATGGTTTTACATATGCTACAGTGTAGTAGACATACTGAACATGACCTCTCTTTGTTTTGGATTTCTTGTATGATCCCAACCTATCTGATGATAGATTGTTGTGTTGTTTTTTTGGTTTTTTTTTTATTGCTATTACTTTTAAAAAATGTTATTTTTTAAAATTATTTTTGAGGTGGATAGGTAGAAATTTTGAGGTAGTGGTAGGTCTTTGTTTTGTTTACTATTTTAATTTTTATCTGGAGTTTTTACATTCATAGTCAGGACTGTGATTGTTTCTTAGACTGCTGCTCCTTTTTCTTGCATAACTTCTATAATTACACTGCAGCTCTTGTTTCATGATTGGCATCCTCTTTGCCAAAGATGATGGTATTACATGGAACCATCCCAGAATGAAGGGAATCCCCATTTTACTAAGTTTGTGGAATTGTTGTGGAATTTAAAACTTCATTTACTACTTCAGTTCTGGTGCCCTGAAATGTATTTAAAGACATAAGAAATTGTCCAAGTATTTCTCCCTGAACAGATGTAACCCTCAAATTTTCAGCCAGTACCACCCTTGTTTGATAGATAGAGATTCTTTTGTGACTTTGAAATACATGCTTCACATTATGAGGACAAACAACACATTTTACCTGTTAGAAGCATGTTAGCAAATCTCTGCATGTGGTCAGGAGTCTCTAAGGAAGGTTGAGGTGCTGCTACATTTGGAGAGATATAGGGAAAGATATAGGGAGATAAAGATTTAGGGACAATTTCATTAATTCTCTTTTGCTTCTTGAATGTATTTAATGAGGAGAGGAGAGGAGAGGAGAGGAGAGGAGAGGAGAGGAGAGGAGAGGAGAGGAGAGGAGAGGAGAGGAGAGGAGAGGAGAGGAGAGGAGAGGAGAGGAGAGGAGAGCAGAGGAGAGGAGAGGAGAGGAGAGGAGAGGAGAGGAGAGGAGAGGAGAGGAGAGGAGAGGAGAGGAGAGGAGAGGAGAGGAGAGGAGAGGAGAGGAGAGGAGAGGAGAGGAGAGGAGAGGAGAGGAGAGGAGAGGAGAGGAGAGGAGAGGAGAGGAGAGGAGAGGAGAGGAGAGGAGAGGAGAGGAGAGGAGAGGAGAGGAGAGGAGAGGAGAGGAGAGGAGAGGAGAGGAGAGGAGAGGAGAGGTGAGGAGAGGAGAGGAGAGGAGAGGAGAGGAGAGATTTTCCACCCCTTACTAATGCTATACTCTGTTAAGTAGGCAACTCTGCATCAGTTAACAAGGTATCTCAAATCAAGCAGAGGTCTGTGTTAGATCCAGTAAAATATTTCTGAGTTTAAAATGGGGCAGATTATCCTCACCATGGAGTCCAGAGCACATCCAGGCCACCTGGTCCCCAGCACCAGTGGCGAGGGTAGTTCAGTAAAGGCTGATGAGATTCCCACGGGCTGGTACTTAGATCTGGAAGCTGCTAGACAAAGCAAGGATAGAGTTGTTTAAAGACTCTCCAATTCTTAGACACCCTAGACAAAACTTCAGAAAATGCCTGTTACTGATGCCCTGGAGTCTCTCTTGAATTAGGTGTAAAGCACTTAATATAGGGTTTCAGCAAGTGGTACAGAAAAAAATATTTTCATTCTTACCATGAAACCAATTTTGTCCTAGAGATGAGAAAATGGGCTCAGCTTCTTCTTTAGCTTTAAATCCCCCCACAACTCTTTCTTTAGCTTTAAATCCCCTGACACCATATAATGGTGGGACAGTGGGAAAATACAAAAACAGATGAAGCAACGAAGATGAAGACAGCCCCAACCACAGGCCATGCTGTTGATTGAGACAATGAATCTTGGATTATATACGGTATGTCCTTACTGGGGGACATGGAAGTCCTAGTCCATCTAACCCTGTTTACAACATAAGACAATCCTAAAGTTAATGGCTTTAAACCTCCAAATTTTCTTCTAGACTAATATTAAGTGAATATCATCCTCTATTCTCACCTAAATGCCATGTGAATCTGACAGTTCCAGCTGGTATGGTTTAGCTGTGATCTGAAAATGTCCATCAAAATGAGCCCTAAGAGGCAAGGTGTTCCCCAGCAGAGGTTTTGGGCTCCAATAAGGTTTAGGTGTTCTTAGTCCAAACCACATTTTGGTCACAGGAAGCCTTCTAATGTGTATTAAAGTCAAGAAGAGAAGCACTTCATGGATTCAGGCACTTATCACATTACACAGGAATAAGAGTGGTTTTGAGGGGTTAGGAGTGGAACTGATGCACTTTTACTCCTCTTAGCACTTCAGTGGATTTCACTATGAATAAAGTGAAACAAATAATCTCAGTTATAGAGATTGTATGAAAAGATGAAACTCACAGATTAAAAGTGGGTAAGCTGCAGTATTTAATTAACGGGCTTAATTACTACATCTAATAATTGTGTGTAATTAATTACTGTGTCTAATGAAGATAACATTGGCTATGAATAAGCTATGTTGGTCAGGATGGAAAACCATCTCTCCAATGCCAATCTCTCAGGGAGAATCTGCCTTTGCCATTAGACTTTGAACTCACTTTTTGATATTGCACTGTTCTTCCTGTGTGAAGCAAGGAGGCACACTTGGTGGGTGAGCTGGAGCTTTAGCTGCAGTCATACAAGGCTTGTGCTGATTTACACCTTTGTCCCTCTTACTTGTTTGTGGACTATAACTTCAGTCAGCTGTGACAGTTTCACTGCTGGACTTAAAAGGTCGTGACATAACTCTCCTAGGAGTAGGGAGTCTGGATTAAGTACCTGAGATAAAGGTATTGCACACATGAAACTATTGTAGAAACTTCAGTCACTTCAGTGATGCACAGTATTTTGCAGTTCTTTCTGGTCTTTCTAATTTCTTATACTGTTCTCCTGTGGCTGTAAATGCAAGTAATATTTTCAGAAGGGTATTTTTCTTTTTCATATAAGTATTGCAAATAATATCTGCATGTATTGCTGACTACCGAAATTATATTTATATAGACAGCAACAGAAGGTTTGTGTTGGGTGACTTAATCTTGACATAGGAACGTGTGAGGAGTATCCAAGGACACAGTTTGCTGGGATGGAGCTGTAAGATCTTAATTTAGAAGGAGACAACCCTGGCCTACCTTTATCCATATTGTCTGCTAGAAGTGATCCCTGGAGTGAATCAAACCCAAAAGAGTCCTGGATCTTCATTACAGAGGACCTTAATAGTTTTGCTTCATAGGGGAGTTTCAATGTAAACACATGCTATTTGGGGGAACAGGGGTCTGGGTGGTGGGAGCTAACCAGAGAGCTTAGTTAAACGCTAGTAGATGTATCCCAAGCTTGCTTGGGGCTACTGCTTGTGGTGAGGGTTTGTTCCTAGATACTGGTTCAGCCTCTCATTTTCTCATCCATGACTCCCCCAGCAGCTGCCCTCCAAACAGTCCAGATGTGTGACAGTAAAGATAGAAGCTTATGGTGAACATGAACATTTGGATTCTCTATTTGTGTAACTGTGAGTTCTTAGGACTTGTCCCTTATGTTTGTCTCCCAGAGCATTTCTTTTCAGGGAGGGGCTGGATCAATCCTAATAATTTGTGGGTTTTGTTAAGAATATGTAGTTTCTTCTCGGGAATGGCTGTTTGCACTGTAAGAAGCACCAATCAAAACAGAGTACCTACTGTGAGCTTGAACCAAACTACCTATGTAGTACCTCTACTAGATGAAATATACAAATATATATGAAATTTTTATAACTCCATCTTCTATGGAAGCACATCACCTTTACAGTTACAACATTTGGCTCCCCTTTTGAACCCCCAGGAAGACCATGTCAGTCATCTGTAAATGGATCACAGGCAAAGACAAATGTACATCTCTGCAGTTTTTGGAATGAATGAATAAGCTGTATTGGACTCCTTTTTCTCAAGAATGAATTATTCATTCTTTGGCTAAGAGGCCTCAGAAAGCAAGGGTATTATTTTCTCCTTTTGTTCCCCAGAACCCCAAAGATTATGTGCAGTGGTAAGAGGTCATTAGTTTTCAAAAGAAATATAATTTCCTCTGCTATTTCTCTAAAGTTCAAAGACTGCTATTTTTTTCAGAAAGTACTCAGGTGAAGAACTGCTGACTGGAGGAAAGTGGCAGCTGTTTGTTTTTTTTTATATAATTCTTGACTGTTTCTGCAGAAGATTCTCTTACTCAGTTGTTTGATGTAAAGTCTAGGTTGCAGCTGAGCAAATAATGTGAAGAAATAGAATGTGTAGAATCTGAATTTTTCTCAAAAGTTCCCAGGGGAATTGCAAGCTTTGAATAGAACAAGTATAAAGAATTCTGAAAAGACTATGGTTCATTATTACTGATGTGTCTTTGAATAAAGCAAAAAGGCAAAAAAAAATATTTTGCAATGATCCAGTTTAATAACTGGAAACAGTAAAATTGGTCTGCCACTTAATTCTATAATGATTTGCAATTTTCATTTAAAGCCCTGAAGTCTAAAGCTACTGTTTCAGTTTGTAATATTATTTATATTTTTTATTTGTTTTTGAAATATCTAAAGGTTTTCTTATATTGAATTCTTAGGGAAATAAATAAACAGTGTAGTATTATACCTCTCAGCTTTTCTTGGCTGATTTGTATCCCAAAACAAATGCAAAACTTCTTCCTGAAAGCAATCTTCAGGAAGGCCATGCACAAAATGTTCATCAAAAGTCACAGTACTGACAGGAATCAAATTAGAATGCATGTCCAAACTTGACAGGCAATGAGAATAAACACAAACACAAATACAATGTCGGCGAATGTCTTTACTTGCAGAAAAATGCCTGAAACAGAAATCTCATTTTGTTCCCTTTTGTTTACAGCTGGGAGAGAACAGTCACTGTCTCTCAGCCTTTATAGTCAACTGTGCTTTAAGGTGAACCACTGCCAATATCGATTATAGCATAAGATCAGAGATACAGCCAAGACTATTTCCTTTTTAAGTGGGAAAGGATAAGAAATGGCTGCAGTGGCACAATCATTTGCTGGCTGCTGGAGGTGAGGGAGGCAAAGGGCAGGCAAAGAACATGACTATCCATTCAATGCCAGCATGGGGATATCACATACTTAAAGCTGTACATTTGGGGCTTGCATCTTGCATTCCTGGGCCTCTGCTCAAACTAATTCTGAATTTCCAGCTGAAGGCTTGGTTCTCTGCTGCTGCTATGCAGAGGCGCAGATATGTAAGGATCTGGTCAACCAGCTTATTGGAGGGTACTGTGAAAATTTTGTCATAGCAGAAATCAAGTATGAGTTCCTTGAAAATTTCCTTTTATGTTATTTCAATTTTTTTCTGCGCCTCGGGACTTGCATGGAGCCTTCCTCTCTGGGAAAACCTGCAGTGCTCTCAGGATTTTGTTTGCTCAGTCATCCGGGAGGCAGTTATTAACAGCGTGTTTGAATCCCCTCTATACCCATGGGTTTTCTTTCTGTGAAAACCTGAGTGCAAGTGTAGCTAGTTATCTTGGCCTGCTATGAAGATATCACAAAGTAGGAGCATAAACAAACCTGAAAGCATCCCAGAGTGGAGGATATACATAACTTCAGAGGTCTGTGAGAACTCAGATGTTACTCCATGGAGCTGCTCAAAACCAAGACACCAAAAAGCTCCAGATGGGGGGGTGGTTAGTCGATTTTTCCACAACACTTTGTGAGCTAACCATTGCTCCTTACCATCAGAAGATGCAGGCCACCTCAGTACTGTCCTGCTCCTTGCATTGCTGTGCACCTGCCTTTCTGCTGGTGGAGTCCAGCTCCTTTTAGGCAGACAGTGACTTCTGGAAATCATCTCCAGCCTGCTTTGAGACTCCCCCACCAGTACCTTTATTCATTCCTTCTTTCTTCCTTTTTTCCATTTTCCTCTCTCTATAAGAATGTGAATTATGTCATTTTAAAAAGAAGGAAAAAAAATAATACAAAAACCACAACAAGTAACAAAGTACCAAGTAAGATACTACTGTATTTTAAAAGAAACTGGCTTTTTTTTTTCATGTTTTTTGCCATACTTTCTGGGTTTTTTTTCTAATAACTTTTCTGCAATTCGACTTATGGGCTATATTTGATGGAGCTTTGTGTTCTGTCCTTCCCATTGCCAAAATTTCAGTCAGGAGGACTCACACTACTGACCATTGCACAGAATTTGCAGTACAACCCTTCCAGGCTGATTTGTCCCAAATTAAAAGTCACCACAGGGGCTGCCTAACAGATATTGAGTGTTGTAAACGAAATGTCAAAGGAATTCCTCATTTTCTCTATCCCCTAGTGCTGTGCAAGCATAAATAATGACCATAAAGCTTTCTCTGCAGTGCTTTCTTCGTTAGAGGTCCTCATCAATCACACAATCTGACACTCACGAAGTGCAGAAGTAGAATTTGTAGACTAGAGTGATTTTTCTTAATGTTCAACACATTTGTGATTACAAATATCAAAGCATATGTGCATACATATGTTTTCTATGGGGGCTACCATATGCCCATGACACACACATGCTATTAGTCAATTTGGGAAAAGCTAAATAATCTTTTCCTTTTTATTAAAATAACTTCTAATTGTTATGACATAACAATTAGCATGAATCCTCAGGCTGATTCTGAAATTAGTGAATGCATGTAGTCTCCATCTCCTTGATAATCTTTTAGGTATAATTTAATGACAGGCAATTGCTTTATTGCTGGTTTTCTCTGTAGTATCCCTTAAGGACATTAATCTGCTAGTAGTGTTCCGAAGGGTAATACCACAGGACGTATTTCCAAGTAAGATATTTCTGATGAATAAAAGTAGCCATAACAGTAGAATTCACTAAATAGCTACATTAAACAGAATTTTTTTTTTATTTTGCTGGTTGTTTTGTTGTTTTTGGTTTGTTTTCTGATCTCGAATTGTGAGCTGTCCAGGTTTGTTCTTGCTTTCAAGGAGTATATATTGCTAGGTACTTATATTTGTGATTCAGAATAGCTTTGAATGACTGCACTGGAAGAAGAAAACACTTACTACTAGATTAGAAAAAGCGTGAAAAAGCACTGATTCACTACCAGCATAGACAAGACCATATAATGGTACTGTTTAACTTTGTAGTAGAAAGAACCACCAGGAACAATGAGAGTTACAGCATCAGATAAGCACATCTTCTCTAAGGCACTCTTCCAGCATGACTAACTCATTATCAAACCTGACTGAATGCTAGTTTTATGCAAGGTTTCTTTTAGCTGGAATAGAAAATGCATATCTAAACCCCTCAAGTATCTTTTACTCTTAGAGAAATCATACTGCTGTCTCTGAAGTCCGGTGATAAATTAGGGAAAATAACAATTAAAATGCAAGTGTTTTAGATAGCAATCTAACACTCCCTGTAACAAATGTACAGTACTTAGTTTGCTAGCTATATTTTAGCAGCTGCCCATGCTGTTTAAACACAGACTGTTCTGACAGCTACGATAACAAATTGTTCCAGTGAGACATGGAGTTAATAAAACCCCATTATGTTTAAAAAAAAAATAATAATTGTCCTTTATTCCCAATACCTACAGTAATTTCAATTCATGCCCCAAATCCTAGGACACACTCGCAACTGGAGACTCAGTTTTACTTTGGGTGCACAGAGCTCAGACAGCCATGGACCTCTAGTCACTACTGGCTCATGAAACTGTGAAAACTTCATAGGTTTGATCTTCCTTCTTGCTTTTTTATACTGGATTGCAACTGCTCTGTGGATCTATAAATCAGTTTGCAAGGAGATCACAGAACAGCCTATTTCCTTTGAAATCAGACTAACATTAGCCCCATAAACTTCTCATCAATTTTATCTCTCAGTAATTTCCTATTCCTCCTTAACAGTTTTAAAGTTAAAAAGACTGAGTTCTGATATTTTGTTTTCTCCTGCATTTATATGTCCGAACAACATACATTTGAATTTTTTTCTGCTTAATCTGGTTCCAGCTTAATCAAAGATCTGATTTTATATGGATTGTTTATCCATAGATTCAGATACTTAATCAAGGTGCTTAAGTATGTGCTTGTATTAGCTTAGTAGCCCTGCTGACTCCAGTTTTACATAGCTAAAGACCTTGGCAAGGACAGTTCTGAATATGTGGATAAAGATTAGGTAGTTTCTCAAAGTGAAGGAAGAGCTGGGCTGAGAAATATAAAAAATAAGGGGGGAGGGAAGAGCTGGGTTAACCAAAAAGAGGAATTTGGCGTTGAGGGTAGGTGGAAATAATTAGCTGCTTGTAAGCTCATTACTTGTGCTCAGATGGACTCAGAAGGCTTTGGCAAAAATGTGGTGGCAACTTAAAAATAAGGTGGCTGAAACCATTCACTGGTTTCATTCACTGGACCATCATAAGATGGCCCTTCACTGACCGCCCTGCATCTTTGATGCACTGAGTACTGCAATCTGATACACCAGAGAATCAGCTCCAGAACCAATTAACTTTTTATGCAAGTCTATTAAGATGGATCTAAATCAAGGGAAGAAGCAGTAATAGGAACATCATAATGATTCAAAACAAGGAGTGATCTTTATTTTCTATATTCTAGCAGGTGATTGCCACTCATAGTCTAGGATAGGTTGTACTTTGACTGCTAAACATATAATCCCGTTGCAATTTGATTAAGTGCCTTTCAAACCTCCCTGTCTTCATTTTTGAAACTAGCAGCAATGCTAATTTCAGAGGAACAATTCACAGAGCAAGATACTACTCAGCATGAACAAGGTTATGCCATTAAGGAAAAGCTGGTCCTACTGGGGGTTTAAGCTTAGCTCCTTCTGTGATTAATCATCTGCCTCCCAGCTGCTGCTCTGATTTTTTTAATACACTCCAAATGCAAACAAAGGCACAAATTTGCCGGGAGCTAAAACTAGCTCACAGCTTTCAAAGTTGTTTTTCAAGCACAAAACCAGAGATAATTCTTAAACAGAGATATTCCTACTGTTATTTTTCTCACTGTTGCCCAGTCCTTGCCCTGTTAGCTAGATAGTCAAGTCACAGACCAAATCCATTCTTTTATCACATATGTAATAGGCTTCATCACTCATTGTAGTGGACCTTGTCAGCACTTAAACATCTTCAATTATTAAAAAAAAAAAAAAAAAAAAAAAAGAGGCTTAGGTAAATGAAACACAAAATACTACTCCACTGCATCTTCCTACTCCTATTTGGCTTGCAGTCTCATGACTCTCTTAGCAGAAAACCTTCTAGGTATTTCTATGTAAAAGATTCTAGAAAGATATCATGGCAATTTGGATGGATAATGTACAACTTATTAAATTATCATTGACCCAAAGAACAATTACTCTGTGTTTCTTCTAACATAAGAACTCAGGTGCACCAAGTGAAAAAATGGGGAGGCAGGTTGTCAACAGACAGATTTGCTTCCTTTATCTGACATGCAGTTTGATTTTTAAACTCTGCCACAGGTGTTTTGGAGACTAAAAATATGGAAGGTTCAAAAAGCAATTAGTCATGCATCTAGACATGAGAAAAACCCATCAAGAGTTATTAAAAATCAAAATAAGGTATAAAAATAGCTGGCTCTGGGGAACAGTACTCACAGCAGGAGACAGTCTCCAAATATCCAGAAGAGATGAAGTCTAAAAGAGAGAAAAAAAACATTTACTAATAAGAAGACAGGAGCTTGATATTATTTTTCACGAATTATTCTTTCTATTGCCAGGTCCAGGTCAGCCTTCATTATGATAAAAGTCCCAGATCTTTACATTTCCTTTCTTCATGGTTATCCTAGTGGTCTTTTAAATAGGGAGATGTTAGTCTGCCATTAGGACCTAGCTACCTCCCATATGGACTCTTGTAGGCTGAATTTCTTGGTATCCTTGCAATTACAATAGGCATGTCAAATGTCATTAGATGGTGAGAGGAGAATTCTTATTATCATTGGGCTCAATGTAATGACTGTGCAACTGACAGCCAAGATATAGTAAGATATAGTAGTCCCACAGCAAAGATGCATTTTGCAGCTGCACATGGAGAACTATTGGCCCTGCCTGTGGACTGATCCTTGTACGAACATGTTATTTTGTGTACAGAATAAAGCTATCCAAACTCCATCTTTGGGACGTATAGTTAATTAATATTCATGTGTCTAAAGAACAAAGGCTTTTCCTTAATCCACAAAAGACTTAAACTTCCTCATCATTTTTCCAGACCAACCTAAAGGTATTTTTTAGCAGAGATGTCAATGACTATGATATTAGCCTGCCCTTCATTATGCCCTGCAAAGCAAGCAGTGTTCAATTCAGCATTCACAGAAACTTCCTTAGCATAATTTAGTTGTGCAAAGATGTGCTTTATGCCTATCTTTCTAAACAAGATGACAATCCCCGCTGTGGGGAGTATGTCACACATTTGTTAAATACTCTGGCAAATAGTTCAGAAAGAGGCAGCTGTCATAGGCTTTCTAAGACTAGAGAAACCTCTCTGCTCAGAAGTTGCTTCTCCTGGATGTGATGATAGTGACCCTCAGACCCTGTAGCCTCCCTTGTACTGTGGTGCCAAGCTCTGCACCTTTCACACTTCTGACACTCATTGGGGAACAGACTTCACACTTCTCTCTTTCATCTTCTGGGTGGGTTTCTCCCAAGTCTTCAAGCAAGAAGAAATGAAACAATTTAACTCACTACCTCACTTGACAAAGTGATCTAGAGAATAAAAGAGACCTGATATCAAGTTTCTGTTCTGTCTAGGAGTTCCCTAGACCCTGCCAACAGGGAAGGCAGAAGTAAACTCTTCCAGGGACTTTCAGCATCTTGACTGAGATTCTTCCATTTTCTCCCTTAGTCCAACATTGTTGTGAGTGAGGAAACTAAAAATACTGTAGCTGTAACTTCTGTTTCCAAATGTTCCATTAGGAAAGTTGGTGAGTCAGTTCCTGCATTTGGTCAGGATTTCTAACTTGGTGAATATGGCACTGGTTCAGGGAACAAAGAATAACTTCATCAGTCTGCCATGGGTTGATGTTAAATTGGATCTGACTATTTAGCAAGGCAGATGAACCCACAGCTCCATGGAATAACAGGTCCTGGTGAGCAGAAGCTTCCTTCCAGAAAACTATTGTAAAAATTATTGTTTAACTTAGATTTTAAGTAGGGAAAAAAAACTGTGTGAGGACTCAGTGCTCCAGAGGACACTAAGTGAAAGGAGGTATCTTTCCTTATACTAGAGAAAACTGGTTAAATCCAGAAAAACAAGGCTTAAAAATCAAATATTCTCTGCAGGATTTCTCACTGTGACTCTCCAATCAAAGTTACGTGCTTTTCCTGTCATCCAGAGGCAGTATTCCTACCTGGAGCCCTAGAAGTCATCTTGGACTGTGGGTCCTATTGTGTTGGCAAAAATTTCTTAGTGAATTCAGGCCTGTTTTTTCTCGCAAGTGAAAGACTGTGAAAAGTTGAAAATTAATATCTTCTCCTAACGAGTGTACTACTCTAGATGGACCTAAATGAAATGTTGCCATTAGAGACCTATGGCACAGAATTTACATAAAAATCCAGAAGCCTTCGAAACTCACCAGATAATTGTTATTTTAAATTATTCCATAATAACATAATTGTGAGATCATAATGTTTATGATGCATAAACATTATGTTTATTAATAATGTACAGCAGAAATATCTGATTTATATATATTATTTGCATACCTGATAGTAAAAAAAGAAAACAACAAAAAAAAAAACAACCAAGAGAAGCTCTTGGACACCTCCCTTTAGCTAAAATAGGTAGGTTTACATATGATTTAAGAGAGTTATTAGCATTCAGTGGAGAAAGCAAAGAATTTCCAAAGTACATCTTAATTTTTTCTTGAATGTACTTTAAAGACAGAGGATAGCCTATAGAAAAAAAGCTAAAAATTCAAGGTAGGGAATTCCTTTTTGAACAGGCAAGATTTTATGTAATAGGAAAGATAGTAACAGAATATGTTCTTCGTTGTGATGTTAAGCATAATCAGAAATATCCATTTTATTTTTGGTAATCACTGAATTCTGTTTATATTTGGTAATCTGTAGTGAAAGCATTTAGAAAAAATGTGATATAACACTAAAATTAGTCACTGAGTTTGTTGTGATAGGAAGAAATCCAAAAAATTGAAGTGTGTAACTAAGAAAGTTACGAAGAACACACTCTTTTTATGTTGAAGAGAAATCTGTCCAACTCAGTATTAGACATTCCTGCTGACTTATTGCAGGTCACCAGAGACAGTCCATATCTGTTAGGCAGTGTGTCATAAGACTTTTGTAACCTCTGCTGGAGCCTGGAGTTGTTTTTGATGGGCTGCTGTCCTTAACATATTGTATCCTCTTTGTTTAATCACTGTGGTAAGCAGGTTTATCACTCAGCTGAATTGGTCTCTTAGCTTTAAAAAAAAAAAAAAAATGGTGACAGGGCATGCAGTGACACAGTATTCTTTTTCAGACTTCAAGGCTGCAGACAGTCTCCTTCAGATATTTGCTTCTTCTTTGACATTTTCCTGCAAAAATATATAATGAACAAATGTAGTTCATCCTGGAGCCCAGTGTATGTAATGTGGATGCTGAAATGCAAAACCCAAAAGCTCCCTGAGAATTCTTGGACCTTTTTTTTGGTTAATTCTCATCCTTTGTGTATGTTTGATAAGAGGTAACACTCTACCATTGGCAGAGTATGTGCACGACTGCTGCTGGCTTGCATTTCCAGTGAAAGGAGAGATGGTGGAATGTGGCATACCCCAAATGCTGTGGGGTCTAGCAACATGATTCTACAGAGCTAGAGCAACTCAAGCACTGCATGAGTAGAAAGTGTAAGAAGCAACCAAGACAATTATTTCAGAACATCCTCAAGAATGTGGTGACCTGCTGAAGGAGCTTGTAACTACAATGGAAAGGTGAAGTTCATTCAGTCCTTTGCTAATAATTATTCACTGAGCTTTCATCTCCGCTTAATGAGAAATTGAACTAAACACAGTGATCTTCAGAACAGTTTCATTAATGCGTAACTCTTTTGCAAAATGGTTTCAAACCTGATTTAGTGAAATAATATTCTCTGGTTTTTTTTAAAGAGCGTCTCCGAGGTCTGTTTTTAGTGAAGGGTTACGGACCTCTTGGAGATGAAACCAGAATTTGCAGTATGTGAAGAACTTGCACAGGGAATATTGAGAGTGATTTTGTCACATTGCTGTGTTTATACAAAGTTTGCAGTGATTTTCACTAGATTTTTGCTTACAGTCCTTCTTGTGGAAGATGAAAATTTCTCACCCTTAAGCAGGGATGTTCTACACAATCTGAAGCTCCTCTTCAAGGTGCTTATGTGGTGATAGTGGGTGCATTCCCCTGGTTTTCTTCCTTGATATTATGTGCTAGCTATATTTTGAAAAAAATGTGCCCTACAAATTCAAACACAGGAGATCACAAATTAATCTGGTAACTAACAAAACATCAAAAAGCAACAACATAAGCTGAGATTTCTATGGCTGAACTGTAAAGTTAAATAGACAGTGCAAGTTAAGACTCTTTGCAGGAATCAGAAAACCTGTAGATTGGGGGATTATGCCTATTTTAGGCCTGTCCACTCTCTTTTATTCCAGTTTCATGCTGCTGGAAAATGATTAAAATTAGAGTGGTTAAACTGGTTTCATATCCAAGTAGCACAAAAAAATGTATTCATGAGGCTCCAGACTGATTTTTAGGAGTAAAATTTCTGTACTGATAAATATTTTTTCTGAAAGGTTGCAGATTAAATCTGCTTAACAGCAGCACTAAAGCTCAGCTAGAGACCTCACAGGCTGAATAATTTCAGCGTGTTTATGAAACAAGAACAACTGAGCAAATGAGACCACAGCACCACTGAATAGTGGAGATAAAAAGGAAACTAGTTCCTGAAGCATTATTAGAGCTTTTGTTTATGTGGCTGATGTTTTGCCACCATGTTTTTCTGTTACCATGGTGACTCTGCTCAACTGCCAGAGCCCTGCAAGGCATTTTCACTCCAGCAAACACAAAATCTGGTCAGCTGGCTACAGGGATGCTGGCACAACAGGGCATAGCCTCAATATTCCTCCAGGAATTAGTAACCAGAGTGAGACCAAACAGTCATCCTTGCCTTTGCTGTGATTACGTCTCATCTCTTATGACATGGCAGTTATCCCTGAGATGCTTTGTCCGGGAAAGAAAGGTGTCACTGCAGAGATACAGAGGGGAAAGTACTTTCTTAATCAAAGTTGTTAACTTTCCTTAGCTTCCCCCCTTGCAAATTCTTACCGTTTTAATACTCAAATAGTAAATGTTTGATAAGAGTAAAAAATATATTAAGAAATATATTAAGAAATATATTAGAGACTGGATGTGGCACTCAGTGCCATAATCTAGTGACTGCAGCAGTAGTGGATCAAGGGTTGGACTTGATGATCTCTGAGGTCTCTTCCAACCCAGCCAATTCTATGATTCTATGAAAAAAATAACAGGAAAAAATTCTCTTGCTGCTAATTTACCTGTAAATTCAATAATGAAGCTAGTTCAAATGCCAAAAAATCTGCTAGCAGAAGATTTCTGATCGCCACCTTCCAAATAAATATTATTGTCTGACTTGCTGTCAGGGTTTAAGGCCAGCTGGTATCAACCAGACCGCCACTGGTAGGACAGGGAGGAGGAAATCCACTAAAAGGCTCATTAAGCGAGACAAGGACGGGGAGGTTTGCGTTTCCCAATTACATTAACAGGCAAAAAACAGTCAGACTCAAGTAAGAAAGGAAAAAAAAAACCCAAAACTGATTTAATTTACAAGAAGAAAGAGAAAACATGGCCAGATATTAACACCTTCCCCTCTCCACCCCTCCCTTCTCCCCGGTCCAGGTCCCTTCCCTGCCGCCTCCCCCTCAGGGCACAGGGAGGGGCAGGGGGGGTTTAGGGTCAGTTCCCCACACGCTGTTTCTGCCGCTCCTTCCTCCTCAGGGGGAGGACTCCTCACAGCCTTCCCCTGCTCCAAGGCGGGGTCCCTCTCCCGGGAGAGTCCTTCAGGAACCCCTGGGCCATGAGTCCCTCCCACAGGTGCAGTCCCTCAGGCACAGACTGCTCCCGCCCGGCCTGCACACAGAGTCACGGCTGCTGCGGGAGCAGTCACCTCCTCTGGCACCTCCTACACCGCTGCAGATCCACATCTGACCCTCTGCAATCCTGCACAGGCTGCTGCTTCACCTGTGACACTTCAGGGGCTACAAATCCACATTTACCCCACTGTGGTCCCTCAGGGACTGCCCCACCGCGCTCCTCCCTGGGCTGCAGGGCAGAGCTGCCATCTCACCACGGGCTGTGGGGAAATCTCTGCTCGGGCACCTTCTAACTCTCCTTCATTTACCTTGGTGTCTTTGCTCTGGGATTGTTCTCTCATTTCATCCTCTGTGATCTCCCCACTTCCAAAGCTCATCAAAGACACTTGGTATCTTACAATCTGTGATTATTACAATTTTTTTTTGTTTTTCCTGGAAAAGCCTCTATCAGCTTGATTATACTCAAATGCACGTCGGAAAAGAAAGGTTTTTTCTCTCACTACTGCCATGAGTGAACTTACTTCTAAGGAGAAGTAAAAAAGTAGCATCCAATAAGTGTCTGCTTCTACAGGGACTTAACATCTCCAGATGTCTGTGCGTCAGGATTGGCACCTTTTCAAAGTTGGAGAGGAGTGCTTGTGATGTCATGGATACTTTGAGAGTCCCCAGGTCTTTATTCTTTATAAATGCAGAGGTGTTCCATTTTTTATAAAGACAGTGGTGCTTCACATCCATAAAGCACAGAAACATAAAGCTGGAAAAAAATGTAAGAGGCTATCCAGTAACTTTTGCGTTGAAATAGGGTCAAGCACATCTACATCAACCTTTACTGGCATTCATTTGATCATCTGTAAAAAAACCCTTGAGACAAAATTCTATAAGTTTATGTAATTTTTACTAAACCTTTAATTTATTTTTTTCCAAAGCTAAACAAATCAAATTCTTAAATCATTTTCTCATGCTTCTTGAAGGTGTTTCCACCCTACTTTTATGAAGGACTCCCTGCAGTTTGTCTGCATCTCTCAGAAAGGGTGGTACACTGAATAAAGAGATATAGGCTTTGAATGGTGTTCATGTCTTGTGCAAATCTTCTGAACAGCCATTGCACAGCTACACAGTTGATCCATTTATTTTCATCAAGTTGCATCTCATTGATTTTAGACTCTACTGAGCCTACCTCCAAGTTATCCATATAATTTGAATTCTTACCCAATCCAGAATGTTTACAGCTATTTTGAAAGCTGATATCGTTTACAGGATTTGAGAGTTGTTTTTATTTCCTGATTCAAATAATTAGTGAAAATAGCAAATGGAAACAGATCTAGAAAACAGTTGTATCAGATCTTGTTTGAGATTTCTCCTAGTGATCCTTATTGGCACACGGTAGAGTAAATCCATTTTTAAGCAATACATTTCAATTGGCTGGGATATAGTTGCAAGATGTCACTGGAAAACCAGAGCATTTTAGGGTCCTTAGGACATATGTGTGTATGAGTCTCACTCCCTGAAATTCCCGTTAAAAGTACATTCAACATGGGCAATCAGAACAGAACCAGTACTGCTTTGCTGAGAACAGAACACATGTATATAAGTGGGAGCAGAAGGATCCAAGCTCCCCTGCCTGGGTTTCCAAGGTACCCACCCCTGGTGTGCAAACTGGATGCCCGAGCAATGCAACGTGCATGCTGCAGCCTGGCCTGCTCTCCTGCTGAGGTACTGTGCGATGGGAAGCAATTATGGCTGCATCTGTGTTTGTGTTTCTGGTTCGGAGCAGATGATTTTTCCCTTTGGAAGTGGAGCTCCCAACTGCCTCTCATTACTGCGGTTTGGTTGCACTGTGGAGTGGTCTCAAAGCTCACAAGCCAGATTGCTTTTAGATGAAGATGTATTGAAAGCTTCACTCCAGCAGTATGCCACAGAGACACACTCCAGCTGCAAAAGGGTTGTGGGACCCAGGACCAGACTAACACCATCCTGGAGAAAAAATTGTGGAAATGTTCAGACAACCTAAGAGTGGTTGACTGTAACTCTCAGCACTGCTTTAACTCCTAGACCTGTTTCCTGTGATCCAGGGGAAATCCTAATTATTTCATGCCTTTCTGCAGTAAACTGAGATGGAGAGCAGACTGGTACGGAAAAAATACAGTTGGGCATTCTAGCAGATTATAAAAAAGTCTTTTTTTCTGAACTGCATGTCAAAAGATGTATCAGCTTATACAAGAAATCCTTAAATTGCATTTAGTCAAGTCATCCTCTTGTCACAGAATGGGATCAAAGAGCAGCTAAAACCCAGAGTGAGTGTAAAGCTCAGAAGTGCTTTGGAAGGCTACTGTTGAATCCACCGGACTGAGATTCTTGATCCTGCATAATTTGGGCACTCAGATTACTGAACTATGAGGATTTTCTTTTTAGCGAGTAGAATTTAATTTTGCATAAAATGCAAAACCAGAGAAGAAATGCTGAAGTTTTGTGAAGTACTTATGCACTCCCACAAAGATGGGATATAGAAGCTAGCATGTAATAAGGATTTACTTAATAAATTATGCATCCGTGGCTAGCCTACGAGCAGTTCTGTAATCTCCATTTAGGAGATTTCTAAAGACAGTAGAAGGTTTTTGAAAACAAAGTTTTGAAGTAAATGGAGGGAAAAGAAAAATAAAAGTAACTCAATCAAATACCTGTGCAGATTTGAAGATATAATGTCCAGGGGCAAAACAAAAGCTTTGCTATTTTTATAAAATGAGACCAATTTGAGGTGAATGATTGACGGAGACTCAAGCAATTTGTGATTCCTTAGTGCATATATAATACCAGGCAGGTTCGTCATATCAGCTGGCAAACACTTGTAAGCATAAATCAACATGTTTTTACAGGCAAGCTTTGCTCTTTCTAGCCCACATGCTCCATAACCAAAGAACTAATATTTTTCAAATTAAGAATGGATTTATTTGATAACTCTGTAACAATAGAAACTATTGTTTTGGTCAGAATTATTCCTTAAGAATTTTCTCTTCATGGATCTTCATGACTGAAAGAAGCACACGGTGGGTGCATGATGTGCTGACACACTCTGGTCATCAGTGAGAGTTACTGTACAACTCCTACTTGGTACCCATGTTACCCAACAACATGAATGGCCATTTGACATAGCTGATAAACTCTACAAAGTTAGAAGAATCAAAACAAAAAGTTCTGTGCAGTGTTAAATTTCACAGATGTGCTGTTGATGACAGGTAGATGATGTGTACTGGATGGGCCATAAAATATGACATGCACAGGGGCTGGAATATCTTTCCAGATAGTTTGAGATTTAGAAATGGTTTCATTGCCATATTGTAGTTAGCAGCTGCCATGAGAAATAAGACCACATAGGGCCAGTCTGGAGTTCTAGCTCTGTATTCTGTTTCTAACAGTAGCCAAGAGAGACACTGAAAGATGGATACAAAAACTGAAAGTTTATCACATTTCTTTTGCATTCTCCTGTCCTCTTTATATCATCAGCCCAAGGACATCTGGAGCTAAAGATAGTATCTTTGTGTTTAATAGCTTCTATCTATTTTCCTTCCACTGTTTTTCTTGGTTTTTTTTTTTTTTTTTTTTTAAATTTATGTAATCTTTCAGTGTCTACAACATCTGGTACCAATAAATTCCCTAGTTTAACCACGTTTTAGGGAAGAAATATTGCCTCCATTTTGGGGGAGACTATCACCTGCTATTTTAATTTAAAACCTGCCTTTATATCTGTGTAAGAACTATATGTGGGGTGGCAATCAGATAAACAGTCAGCAAACAGTAGCTCCACCTGGTCTCAGAAAATACTTTGAAGCCTTGCTGAAGCTCATCAACAGCTGGTGGCTTGAAAATTACGTTGATAAAGTTCATATTGATTCTGCAAGTATATGTGTAAAGGAGGCTTTACCTACCACTTAAGGAAAAATGAGTCATGATGTTAAAGCAGCATTACTTGGGTTCTTTTTCAGAAAGCACTCAGACCAGGTTAAGGCAGAACAAGTAGCCAAGCTAACAAAGGTACCAACCAGGACTGAGACAGACCAAAATGACAATGACTTAGACAGATTTCTTACTGTGAATATTGTTGAGATTGTTTTTTATCTCAGTGTCCACTCCCCTAATAGCAGTTTAGATGAATATATGACTTACATCATGCTAGGCGGATGAATGCAGGTTTCTTCTACTTCATGTTTCAGGTGTGGCAATATCCAGGAGATGGTATGGGCATGTGTGAGAAATATCTTCATCTCCCTCACTATTATTCTCCAGTAGATACCTCTGAGTATCCTTGGACACTGGAGTTACAGGGTGGAAAGAAATCTTGCACCGACAGGAAATCTTGAAGAGATTTTGGGAAGAACCCTGTTGGTCAACCTGTGTCCCCCTTCCTGTAGTCTGGTTTATCCTTGGCTTTGCAGGCTTCAGGCCCAACAACACTTCTCATAGAATCTGCTTGCAGTTCAAATCCAGCGGTGCCTCATATTGATAGCTGCAGATGGCAGATTCCCTAGAAAGTGTCTTGGTTGGTCTTTCCCACAGCTTAAGAAATATCTGTTTCTATACAGAATACATTTGAATGTGGGGAGCACGTTGATTCTTACACTGATGACAGTGGAAGGTTAAGGGTCATGTAGAAACATTCACACTGGGCACAGACTGGTGAAGCTGCAGCTCTGTGATGAAGATCTTGGGTAACTTGGTGGATGGCAAGTTGAGCGTGAGTTGTGAGTGCAGCCTTGTGATATGAATCTGTATTGAGAAAGCAGAGTCAGCAGATAAAAAGAAGTGAATATTCCTCTTTTCCTCACTAGGAAGGTCAGCTCTGGGCACCTCAACACAAGGCAGATGTCAGAAAACCTGACAGAGTAGAGATGAAGGCCGCTATGGTGGCTGGGGAGAAGCTGAGGGAGCTGGGTCCATTCAGCCTGGAAATGGAAAGGCTAAGGGGGAGTGTTTAAATGGGGTTATGGGAGATGATCAGAAACACAGAAAAACAAACAAAGCAATGACTATAAATTCCAGCAAAGGAAATCTTGGCTAGGCATAAAGGGAAAAAAATCCCTGACAGAGTAGCTAAATACAAGAACAAGTGCCGTGGGAGAGGCTGTGAGATCTCAGCTCTTGGAGATTTTCAGAAGTCAGCTGGACCTAGGCTGATCTAGCTTTGAAGCTGGAATGCTTTGAAGGGTGGACTTGAACAGAAGGAGGTCCCTTCCAATATTAATATTTCTATGACTCTATTAATATGGCTTTGTTGAAGTCACAAGTTCTTCTCTTCATTATATGGCTGAATTAAATAAAAAAGCAACATTCTTCATTCTTAACACCCAAGAATCTCACTACAGTTAATATGGGCTGAGGGAAAATTCCAGAATACTATCAATAAGGAATTCCAGGCAAAAATCTGGCAGATTCTCTATATAAAAATAAAACTATTTTTCTTTTACCAAAAGGCGAGGGTTTTGTCTTTCAGTATGATATAATATCTACATACATGTCAATATATATGGCAAAGGAGAAAAGTATGGATAGCTCGTGAACAGAAACCCAAATGGTATACACATTTGATCTGAGACTAGAGCCCAGTTTCATAACTAGATAAAACCCTAGCAAATCAAGAAGTTTTCCCTCTATTTTTTTCCTTGTCAATCATTTTCAAGAATATTTTTAATACAAAGAAAATGGGGTCTCTTCAGAATCAGTGCCCCTTCACTACTGCCTTCTATTATGTGAAGCAACACAGCAGCCTATTGTAAGAATTACTTCTGTGCTGTCAAAGAGATGTTAGAAGTGTGGCATAACTCCTCAAATGCAGGAAGCTCAAAGAAAACCCTTGTCTTCTTGTTCAGAATGCAAGTAAAAAGTATTATTAACTGTGCAGGTATGAATGCCTCCAGAAGTGTTGAGCAGACTGACAGGCCTCCTAGCTGGCAATGTACTGAGTTCCTGATGCCACTAGCATAAAGAATTTAAAACGGGATTTTGCTTGGAAAAATGTCCAGGCAAAAATATTGTAAGAGGATGTCAAGCCTATAACAATGGTGGCAATGGTACACAACTTTCAAATTATCTTCCTTTCATATCAAAGCCTGAAATTTCATCTTGGTATCAGATCAAAAATATTTCTCTCCTGCCTTTCTTACTCTCTACAGAAACAGATCCTTCAAAAATTCTGTTTTTCAGTATGATTGAGGAATGGAGTTGGAAACTGCTAAGTTATTCTGTTGCTCATGGTAGAAAACCCAGCTCTATCTTTCCTTTCTCTGTGAGTTTTACTGTGCTACAGGAAACATGCATTAGTAAAAAGTTATTTGTCAGTAAAGCCAATGGAAATGAGATTGAATCTCATGAGGACTGCACCTCTTAAGCGATAAGGGTCTTTTCTTATCTCTTTTTTTTGCAGAGTACCATTACACACTGCAACTAGTAAAAAGTGCTACTCACTCTTTTTTAACATAGGAAGGTGCTGTCAGTCAGAGATAACTGTGTACTTCATGCAAGGAGAGGCTCAGATCTATCCTTCGATGAAGTTCATTTATGAGCAAGGCACTTTGGAGCCTATTATACAACGAGTCCGGATGCTTCAAAGAGTGTTAGTTCTAAAAAGCTGTGTACTGATCCACATCCAAACCTCCACAGTCTTCGGAGTGCCTGCTCAAGCTTCCATTTTCACTTTGAATTCACATTTTCATTGAAGAATCTCCGTTGATGTGAAAAAGCAAACTTTTCTTTCAGCTCACATATTCCCTTCTCAGACTACTGCCAAAGGAGCACATTTCCTATCTGATGGCTATGAAAAACATTGCCATGGCAGCATTCGTGCACTGTGGCCTTCCCTTCTCCTGCCAAACATGCAGAGTTCAGTGAATATCTGAGTGGTCTTTAAAACTGATATTTCATTGAAACATCCCTTATCTGTTATTTAAATAATTAATGGAGGTGGCTTGTTGCCTTAAACGGTTACCAAGAGAGGGCAGACAATAACTGAAGAATACTGTAACTTTACTGGGAGGACTGATCAGAAAAGTCCCCCAGAAGAATAGTTCTAGAGAAATTTCTCTATGAATGTTGTGAAGAAAGCTTGTGCTAAAATTAAGGGATAGTTGGAGGAAACTTTAACTGAGACTTTTTTTTCCCACTTGGTGTAAGAGTCTGAAGCAGTTAATGGAGAAATAAATGCAGTCATAGATCTTTTAGAATATTTTGTGTAGCGTATTGGTATATTCTATTTATTTTTTTTTTATTTGACACAGTAAAAAACATGTATATTAAAAATACATAATAATACAAATGTATTAAAGCACTGACAGTACTCTTCATATTTGCTATATTTTTAGTATTTCATATATTAAAAGATAATTCATTGCAGACATACAGACATTTGTGCATGTAACTGAAATTTTAATGTCTTAAGGGAATTAAAATTTGAAAACTAACACAATTTATGAAGTAAAGTTTCATAAAACTCAGTTTCATAAAACTATACTTTGGGTATAGTTTGGAGTTTGACATCTTTAAGTTGATAATTTAGCATTATTATGTTTAGCTTAGCCCAACTTTATATTTTGTGAGTATTTTTGCATTTTTTCATCCTTTCAGCTTATAAAAAAACCCAAACAAACAAACAAACAAAAAAGATAAAATTATTGTTCTAGAACTACTTTTGTTGGTATTTCATCAACCCTGATCATGTTCACCAAGAAATGCAACACAAGCAGGAAATGATTACTTTCAGTTTTTCTTTCACAGCTTGTATAACAAAAGACAATACCCTAACATTTAGGCTTGTGACTGATCACTATCTTAGTGTAAACTCACATGATTCTATTGCTAAATCTGGCTGAATATTTATACTGATCAAAGAGCAGTTTTTCAGATCAGTTTAACTTTCCTGCATGCCAGTTCATTCGTATGTTCTAATCAACACGTGACCTCTTGTTCATCAGAAAAATATTGTAGACTGGTATTTTTTATTCTCTGACATTTTTAACTTCTAGCTGCTTAGCGGTACTCAATAATGTGAAGTATCAAACTTGATGTTTTATGTATTTTTTGTATTTATAGATTTTGTAGTGTTCACAATAAGCATGTTTAAGGGTGAACTTCTGCCAACGTTCTTCTTTATCCAACCCTTATTCCATTATCCTCTCATCTGCAGACTGAAAATCTCACATTCTGTTTTCTGGCAGTAAAGGTATTAAATGTCTTTCTCTAGCCTGGCATTCCAGTTCTCCACACTAATCATAACAGATTAGATACTGTGTAAATGTCAGCTAATCAGCAGTGGGAAAAATTACTCAAATTTCTGACTTAAAACTAGACTAATTGGCTTAAAGAAAGAAAGATAAGGCAATACTGATGGAGATAACTGTACCTACATAACAGCAGATAGGCAGATGGAGGGTTGGATGCATGATGGAATGGATGGGTGGGCATATCACCCAAACCAAGTAAAGCCATTCACACTGCAAATGCCATTTCATCCTACCTCCTATACAATAACACTGCTACTCCCTCTACAATCACTATGATAAATGAAGGCAAGTAATTGTAATCAGAATTACCAACACAGAGCATGAAATGAGGTATTGCAGAGCTGAGTATAAAAGGGTTTTATTCAACATATTGTTCTTCTTTGGCTTTTCTACTAAAATTAGACATAGCGCTAATTAAAAAAAGTAGCTGCAGTCAGATTGTTTGTTAATAAAATAAACATCAGTAACAGACAACAGAAAACCCACTACGGAAGGTGACACAGAACATGTACCTTCCGTCTCTTCTTTTCTTCCTCTAAATAAAAACAGAAGCAGGAAACAAGTTAAATGTACCAAACCTCTATTATGTACAATTCTCAAGCCAGAAAAAACATTCATACCTCCTACAAAATATACACATGATCAGTAGCATCTGATGAGACTTTAGGTCTTTCTTCATTCCCTTGTTATAGGAGTTTGGGGCAACGCAATACTGAACTAGTAGGTGTGCTTATACTGTCAGCTTGGCTTGCTCTCTGTTTTGCTTCTGGCCCTGATTTCCACCACCCTGTATTTGCATAGATTAGACTTTGCCTGTAGGCTTTAGCCTTCAGTATGCCAGGTTGCTACAGATGTGGAATAAACCCAGCAAAAAAAAAAAAGGTGATTATTTGTTCTAGGGTCTTTTCTCCTTACCTGGAGTATTGAATATGAGACAGTCCCTACCAGCTAACTTGCAGGCCATGCCCCGCTCCTTGGCTCCAAAAATCAATTCCCTTTTCCAGTATAGCTCTACAGAAACACATCTCAATCACTTTCTATCCAGCACTCTCCTCTTATAAGAGTGTAAAGCACAGGCAGTTCTAGCATGAAAATGAAATGGCTAATGTATTTGAAGCAGTGTTTTACTTTCTTTGAATTCTTGGATTCGTAGGGTGGGGTCCATTTCATCTACTCATAAATGGAGGAAAATATGCACCTCCAGAAGGTGATTCATGTGATGTTAGAAAACTCTCAGGATTTGCACACAGTGTAAAAACACACACAGAAATATGGTTTGGGTAGTCCGAGGTGTCTAGGTGAGAATTTGCTTGCTCAGTTTTGGATACCTAAATTGATGGAGATGAATCAGAATAATATTATATTGTCAGGATCCTAGAATTTACACTTCCATGTATTTCCTTTTGTCTTTTTAAAAGGCAGAAGTAGCTAATTCATTATGTGCTAGTGGTAATTCCTTTCTAAAGATCATCTTCTTAGAGCAGACATATAGACCCATGTCAAAGTTATTTTCTGTCCTTTCTCAATGTATGTGTGAAATAGGCATGTCCTAACTCATCTACATTTGTATTTGTTTGTGAAGAGGCGATCTTACAATGAAAGGACACCAGCAGCTAGTTCAAGGTGCTTTCCAGTTTTGGTAAAGTCATGTAAACATAACAAAATGTAGAAAAGACATTTGTGGATATTCTTTTCCCCTCCGATATAGTGAAATATTGAAAAAAAAAAAAAAAAAAAAAAAAAAAAAGATTTTGAAGTTTGATATGAAAGTCTCTTTTAAAAAAGCTGAAAAAAGTTCTGGTTGTAAGAAATAAGTGTCATAACTCCCATCTTGTCCAACATGTATGTAACTCAGTGTCTGAATAAGAGACCTAAATTTGGAAACATGAGTCTCTGCACCTCAAACTATGTCCTCCTTCGGGCTAGTAGAAGGTGTTGGTTTTGATACTTTGGTAAAATCTACAACAATGATGTGCACATATTCCATATTACATGAACAGTCATCATTAGTGTCATGAAGTTAGTCTTCTATCATATAGATAAGCTCAGGATATATATTAACATCTCTGTTGCTTGCTCATTGACTCCTTATGTCTTCCTAGGGTTTTCCAGATAGGAGGCCCTCGTCATTCCCTGAACCATCCATGCCCTTCACAAGTGCTCTATTGAAGGGCATACTCACAAACACACCAAAGTTTCTCCTGCTTTTGAGTGAGATTGAAAGATAAAATCTTTAATCCTTAAATATGAAGTGCTCCTCTCTTCTTTTCACTGATTCTTATCTTTAAAAAGCATATTTTAAAGAGCAAAAACTGGAATTTATTTTCCAGCTGTAACCTATACCAATTCTAGCTAAGTTCCAGAAAAAAGGTAGATCAGAAACCGAAAACCATAAAGCTTTGGTAGAACCTTAACACTAGGTCTCATCAGTCCTTCTGTAGGTACAAGAGCCTGTCACATTAGAGCAGACCATGTTAGGGCAAGGTACAGCCAGAGCTCTGGCCTTTCCATACAAAGTGTGTCTATCTGCTTCTCTGCTTCCACAAGGCACAGATACTGAACCCAATGAGAGGAGGAGAGCAGACTTCTTCAGAGGAAGACTACTGAAATAGATTGTCTGTTACCAGTGAGGAAGATACACGGCACCTCTCAGTGATGTTCAGAGAAGCAAGTTTGTTTCTTCACATGCTGGAAAGCTCTCTCTGCAGTTGCAGCAGCCCCTTACTACTTGCCAGGCATTTATTGAAGAATTGAATCCTAGGCTAAAGACCTTAGTACATAGCCAGCAGTACTGTAGGCTTTGCATTTATGTATGGAGCATTTTAATCTCTAGAGTGTTTCTTCCCTAACATTCCAGATGTTCTTGCAAATTGAAAATGAGTGCACATCATTCTCTGAATGTCCACAGTCATAATCTTATCATCTAGTGGTGTGCTTATCTTCCTCGTTTAAACTATAAAGTTTAAAAAAACTATCTGTAGATTGGCCACTTTCATTATAATAAAATAATAATAATAATAATAATAATAATAATAATAATAATAATAATAAATATAATAATTATATTATATATATAATATAATTATTATTATTATTATTATAATATTATACTATTTCAGCAAAATAAGGAATCTCATCTGAAAGAGCGTGTCCAGGATGCACACAGAAGCACTGAGATTAATCCAAAGAACTGGTGAAACAAAAAGCTGTAGAAAAGTCAGTATGCCTAGCATGCATATTGAGAAATACCTATGTTCTTGGTTAAATACTGAATAAAATATGAACCTATAGGCATTTGCAGTTTGAAATAATCAACCCTACAATATGTGGCAGCTTCCATTTTTCACTCTGCTTTTTTTAAGCTTGTCTCAGGATTGTTGTTTCATATCAGAAAAGTGCTACAGTGTAATTCCACATATATTTCATTCTGTTATGGTGCAGGTTATTACCAGTTTTCAGAATATTTGGACCAGGAAATTATTTGAAGTGGTTGCAAAGAAAAAAATATCTAACACATGCTGCTGGGACAAACAACAGAGTGTTTGGAACACTCAGTTTTAGATAAGAAATGGAAAGATATGGAAACTATTAGTATATGCTGGAAGCTAATTCTCAATAGGTTATTTTTTGCATTTTAAAAAAATGGTCATTGCTTCCAAAATAATCATGTAAAAATATTTGAGGACCAGGAGACTGGGATGATTTGAAGAAGAGTAGACTGCAAGTTTATGCAAGTCATTAGTTCCCACTCAACTGCACTGCAAAAATGATCATTGTGATTTGGTGAGAATAAATTATATATATATGAAATGTATTTTATTTTTTAAATAAAGGAGGTTATATATGTCTCCTTATGGCACAGGGATATACTCCTGTCACTGGATGCTGCCTAGAATAAGGAGTATGTAGCCAAGTCCATAGAGTTGCTGAGCTCTCCCATTCAGACTAGTTATGTCTGCCCAAATACTGCCTTCTGGGGTGGCTTTTTGAAGTTCACCTCCAGTTCAGAGTTAGAGCACCCTTTTCACTGCTAAGCTGGAACTTTAACAAAGAGATTCCGTAAAGTACAAATAATCATTTTGTTTTGCTGTTTCTCTCTTTGTAAGAAGCCCTCTGTATCTCAAGTTTCTCAAGCCACCTCGACCCAACCCCTTATGGCTTCTGGAGTGTCAGTTTAAAAATATTATCCTAATCACATTTTTGGCACTAACAATTGATTCCTGGCATTTTTAATTTTTTTTTTCTCCTGCAGCAGGTGTCATCTTACAAAAGTCTCTGCAGCAGTTAATGAAAAAGTGGAATATTCTGGGAGTTGTAGTCTTTCAAACAGAGCTTCGCAAGGACATACCTGTATTGGAACACTACAGCTCCCTGAACTTCCTCGCATCACTGCCTAAGAAACGTCCTGCAACATGAGTAGTTTGGGGGGGTTGGTACTCCTGGATTTTCAGCACTGCAAATCACACACCACCTTGCATCCGTGTATGGGAGCAATTGGGAGCTGGAATGGACGCCCGTCAACCAGTGCGTGTTTAGAGTGCGTAACAAAGAAAGATGTCTGGTGTGAGGCAATGTTATAATTTGAAATATTTCACTTTAGAAAAAATACTCAGCTAAATTTGTGCCTTTACCACAGAGCTCTGCAGGAGCCCAGCCACTTGGACACTCTCCAGACACCTGCCTTTTAGTCAAATTGTGTTGCCCTTACAAACTTTTAGACTTTTCTTTAAGAGACATAATTTGGGAAACTGCCTGTTTTCTTTGCCTCCTCTAGACTGTGCCTTGCAAACAGAATCTGGGGCCTCTGCTGCACTCCCATACCCAACTCCTTCATTGTTAAAAACTCTCTAACACTCGAAGAACTATTTGCAATTTTGTTTTGTTCAGTTGTTTTGGTTTGGGGTTTTTTGGGGTTTTTTTTTGTTGGTTTGGGTTTTTTGTTTGTTTGCTTTTTTAAAACTTAACTCTCTGCTGGATCATTCAGACAGATACAGGCTTCAGAGGAATTACAAAAGAAATCACTATAGCTGGAGATACATAAAGATCTAAATAAAAATTTTAAAACATTAACATATTTCTTACTTCTGTTTATTTTGGCAGTTCCTTGGCCTTATTTCCAACTTGCCTAATAAGTTTAGATTTAATCAGTCCCACATTGTCCCTGATGTGAGAACCCAGGTACAAGTTACATGTTCCCTGACAGAATATGACTGGCTCCTGATGCCATCTATATTAACTAAAAGAGCAATTGGAGAGCTTTAGGAAAATCTTTTCAGTTATTATAAAATGAGAGTCCCCCCCAACATAGTATTTATCAATTTATAAACCTGTGCTGAATCTCCTGCTGCAGCAGCTGTGCTTTTTGCTCTGGGCATTGATGGTTTCTGCTGCTGAGCAGGTGGTGTTGGAACAGTCTCTTTCACTGCCTTCTTGCTTTCACGATCCTAGCTGGAGACCAGAAGGTGGGAATAAGCATAAAACTGTAAAACGAAGAGCTAGAGAGAATGATAGTTTCTTTCTCCCCAAGGCTTCAATTTTAGTTTGATTTCCAAGCAATTGTTTTGGGAAATCTTATTTTAACTAACCAGCCTGATTCTCCATGTCATAGTTTATGGTTTCTCTGTACTAGCACAAACTTTCAGAGGGTCTGCTGCAGAAAACTGCACTTTCAAGTCACAATATTACTTCAAACTACTACATCGTTTAAATTCTGTGAAATATCTATATGCACACATTTATATAACGGTCAGAATATTTGGAAAAAAAATGAGATTTAATTTACAAAAGAAAAATACAAGTCCTGATAAGAGAAGAAAGAGAAATGGAATCTGAAGTAATCACATTTCACAGAGATAATTCACTTTGTGAGAAGAAACTTCAATTAATTGAAAAATTCTAGCAAATACAGGAGAAAAGTACATCTATTCAAGTTAATTACTAGCTTTATGCTTTGCAGTCTTTGCCCTACATGCACAAATAAATTCCATAAACATTCAGTGCTTAGATCTGGCAGAAGACGTATTCATAATTGATGTCTTGTTGGACTGAGTGATGCTTATTTGCAGATTTAGCTAATAAATATCATGTTTAATATTTTCCTAAAGAGTGCCAAAAAAATTCATCTGAGGTAAAAATTTAACTGTACCTTGGATGTTTTAGGGAAACTACAAAAAGGCAAAACATTCTTGAAGTCTCTCTTTTACCAGAGGAAATCTACTTTCTGATTTTTTTAATATATTCTACCACCTGGTCCCTAAAAATAGAAGAAACCTCCTCAAAAAATCCCAGGCAAGTGTAGTGGTAGAATAAATTTTAGCTAATACATTACTGCAGAGGAAATAGATATCACATTACGTTTATTTTAAAATAATTTTCTCATGCTATGTGTCTTACTATTCTTCAAAAAGCAACAGGCTTTGATATTCAAGGCCTCACCAACAAGTAAAAAGAACAGATGCGTTTTGTTTTCAATCAAAATGTAATTTTTTTAAAGACGTCTGGCACAAGGAACGCTTGCATGAGCCCAGATGCTTTTGAAGATTAATATACACATTAAACACAAAATTATTCATACAATTAATTAATTAAATTTGTTCAATTATTTACTCTATTGGACTATTCAATAAATAATTAATTAGTTGTTGTTTACTTTAAAAGGTCTGAAATGTCCTTGAGCAATTCATGGACCAATACATCAGTGTAATTAACCATGGGCTGCACTAGAAACACGGTGTAAATTTTTTTCGTTTGCTGCTTACAATGGATGGAGTTGTTGGTCCTTAATGGACTGGAACAGACCTCTTTGGAGAGTGCTGCTTTCATTCCATGCTGCTTGCTTTCTGGACAGAAAACAAGGAAATGCATAATCATAGTAACAGCCCCTGCCCCCCTTGCAGGGCAATACTGAACAGTGAAAAATTAATGCCATGATTCAAGCAGTCAAGACAATAGAGGCTACAACTTCTCAATAAGTCCTTAGTCCTAACCAAGGGAGCTACTTCTCAGGTGAATATTACTTCTCAGGAACAGTGTTAGATAATGGCCAGCATCCCACAACCACTAGGCTCCAAATCTGTGCTTATCTATACCTACGTGGCATGGAGTTCAGGACCACCTTTAGCCATTACAGTGAAGGAAGGCACATACGTACCCAGTAAAATTCCGTGTTAACTCAGTGACATTGATCAGACTTGATGCAGTTATCAGACATTATGCAACTGTTACCAGTTACATCATCTGAGTCTGCTGCTGTCCTTTGAGATATTCTGGATTTATAAAGCAAATTTGCTACGGTGTTTGTGTCCATAATACAGCATTTGTTTACATTCATTATATTTTTGGACAACACAGCAAGTTAAATATCAGTAAGTGCTAATAGCTGTTTGGGCAGCAAACCATGAAAACAGATATCCCTGACAAAAATTAACATAAAGCATTTTTTGGGAGATCTAGAATCATAAACAAAGGGTAAACCAATACATTAGCTGTTGAACATTGACGTCTTGAATATAGAGTGCAGCTTCTGTTGTTCTTATTGCACAACTAGAAAACTGAAAACAGGATGATTAATCTAAAAGAGGTTCTCTACATTTCAGCATGGCTTTTGCTACTAAAAATACATAATTAATACATTTTCATTTTATCAGTATGCTACTTGTAATAGTGGATAAACCATTTGTGCTAGTGTACATAAAAGAAAATTTTATGTGGGCAAATAACTGCAAACATTTTTTGTATATAGCTATCCCTGCATTGCTTTTTCCTTCTAACTGGGTGCCAGAAAATTAAATAAGTGAGAAAACTAATGTCTCAGCTGTAACCCCTCCAGTTTGTATGTGTTACAAAATTAAGCTTTTATTGTTATAGAAACAGAATTTGAATATAACAATGTTACTTATGTTGGTATTTCTGGGAAGCAAACAGATTTTGTTAGAAAAATCACAGGAGAAAATTGAAGTAAATCTCTAAACCTGTTTTGTGCTTTATTTTGAAATGCCAATTACAAGTACTGGTTGATGTCATTAGGCTGAAAGTTTGCTGGTAATCAAGAGTAATTTATTAATCATAACACATTAAAATATGTTAATATGTTTTTCAAGTATTTGTAGACATTTGCATAATCATTGTTTATTTATATAAGTGAATTTGCAGCTAATTATACATAAGTGTTGTGAGCATGATCAGTTCAGTGAACCTCTCATCAGTGACTCCATTGAGCTCTGTGTAGGGAAAAGACCATACCCTGCTGAAGCTGGTTCTAGATTTAATTATTCTACAGCTCAATCTTGGCAAATGTCTTCCCCCTGAGTTTTGTTTTGTGATCCAGACAAATGTGTTCCAAATTATCCTTGACTTATGATTAACCTTGAGACAATCAAGGGACCTCATCTACTGAAAATTAAGTATATGTTGAGGTTTGTGTTTCTTGGGAACTATACTTGTGAAAATAGTTTATCACGTGATAATTTCATTTTTATCTTTATTTTTAATTCAATGTAGAAAATATACTAAACAAAATTATTTCAATGAGAAGCAATCATGTTTGCAAGATTATTTTCTAAAAAGCTTTCAATGAATTCAGAATTCTAAAAAGAATTTTAATTTCCCCAGATCTTTTAAAGGGGCATCTTTAATGATTGCTTTGCATAAAAACTAAGCAGAACCATAACCCTAAAATGGGTTATAGTTGCTGTGGGATAATTTTCAATTGCTATTTCCTGAGAAGTTTTCTACAGACTATAGTAAGTCTCCAGGTGTTCCTCATTTACTATGTTTACCACAGACTTTTCCTCCTGGAAGTCCCTAGGATGTTTGGTATGTCCAAAACCTGTGAAATCAGTTGTAATCATTCTTGTTAAATGCTTTAGTATGGTTTTCTATGTGAAATTAAGCTTAAATAGAGATATACAGAATACTTTTTAATTTTTTACTTCTAAACAGAGTACACATTTTTGATCCATGGACAGTAGGAGTTGGAGAAAATGATGGCATTGCTGTATTTCAGGCAACTCCATCTGCCAAAACTATTCTTTTTATGTTATTGTAGTTGATGTATCATACTAACCGAAGCACACTGAAATGGTTCAAAGGCAGCAGAAAGCCAATAATTGATATAACCAGGATTACTGGCAATTGTAAATTTAGGCTCCAGCAATGTGATTTTAACATCATGTCGATCTATGTGAAGTTACAGTACCACAGAGAACTACACTTTGGTAATCTCGTAGGATGCAAAAAACATGTAAGATATTAAGATCTCTCACCCCAAGCTGTTGTGCATACACTCAGTGAGATGGTAACTGTGGGCAGGAGGTTCTGCAGGAGGGAAGATACATCTCAAGGAGGGCAAATGAAGGGAAATATGCCATCCTTCCTCTACTTCTGCCTTTTCTTTTAGTCAAATCTCTTTCTGCCTCCTTAGGAAGATACATTAAAAACATTGAAAGACTTAAATTATATTTTATTTTCCCTTCATGAATATCAGATCTGGTACAGACCTTCTTTACTCTGAAGTTCTCATGCCTTTAGTATGATACTGCTCCATGGCATAAAATTATAAACCTGGAGAATTTGCAAAGGTAATTTTTTTTCAGACTGATGGCATCACAGTTGATTTTAAGTCTTCTTGACATCATACCTTCTTTTTTATTTTCAAAGAATAGACTTATATCCCCCTTTCCACATCAAGTCGCTGGTAAATATTCTACAATTCACGGAAATTATAGATAGTTTTTCTAAGACCATCTCACCTACAGGGAAGTGGAGGAACCATTATTCATGGTTTGGGCTGGGTTTTTTTGTATATGTGAAAATTTATTATGTATGGGGAGCAGGAAAGGGCATTGGACTTAAATAGATTTTTAGTCTTACTAAAAGTTGTTTGGCTGATAACTGTGAAGAATTAAATGCTCTCCCAGCCATTGAAATAATGAGAGCAATGGAGCCAAATGTGTACTTCCACCTTAATCAGAAGGAGGAAGGCCAAAAATCCAGCAATGACAAAGAAGTCATTGGCCTCTTCACTGCCACTGCTGTCCCCATAGCCCTGCAATATCTGGAAGCTAAGAAACCTGGGACTGTGCCAGCTGTGAGGATGCAGAAAGCAGCTGGGAAGGACTGATTCATGTCACGGACATACACCCAATCACCATCAGAGGGGAGCAAAGATCAGTCACAGCTTGACCTCTATTTTAACCAGCAACTTACAAAGGCAAAAGTCTCTACATGCCATTATCAGTTCCCAGAGTCGTCCAGTCCTCTCATGGAAATTAAATTTTATCTTTGATACGATATTCCTGAGCCCTAATTGAGAGGATAGTAGAAATCAAGGCTGCATGCAAGGCTGTCTTTAAATTTATCTATCTCCTGGAATCTGAAGGAAGCCATTCATCATTGAGGTTTAAAGACAGAATTAGAATTTGATTTTTGTCTCCAACTGTTTTATGTGTTTATGTGTATGAAACATTGTACTGAAAAATAATTTAATACTTTTGGAATAACCATGTTTCTCAAGGAATGTGACGTTGCTATACCAGAGCCCTGCTGTTTTCTGTAGACTTTGAATTCATTATAGAGGAAAGGCTATCAATATTTTTTCACTATTATGGTATTCTTTTGCTCTGAAATTATCACAGAGAATGAAGCAGGTCAGATGTCATTTGTTTTCATTGACATCCAGTGCATTCAAACATATCTCGTGAAATTCCCGGAGTGGCTCTTACTCCTTGACTGGTTTTGGTTCCTTCCAAACAAAATCTAGGATTTGCTTCGCATTCCCAGGACACATACAGAAAAATGGACATCTGAGAGGAAATCTTACAGTTTACCCTGTAGTAGTAGTAACTGAACTCTTTTCTTAAACTACTGTAGGTAGAAACAGTCAATAAACCCCATTCCTTGACTGGTGAGCAACATTAGGCTAGCGATGGCTACCAACCTATTAGTGACTCCTCAAGACCTTTCATCTTGATGTGACAAGAATTAGGCTGTGTCCTAAAGTATATAGCTGCTCTGGAGTAAATTGAGTCATTTAGCTAGGTGTCTGGGAAATGGTATTAATCCAGAGACAACATCCTGAATTGAACCTGGAGGTGCCTGGGTCTACCCATGTTATGTAGTCCCCCTGTGTTCCCAGCACCAGTTAGGAGGAATCTGCAAATTGCTTGTTCTTTCATGTATTGTTCCACCTTGGGGGTCTAGTGGAACATGAAGTCTGGTTTTGTCTGTCTTGTTTCTTAGTAACTTGGGTGTATTCTTAAAAGTAACAGCTAAAAAAAAATGTGACAGGAAAATATAGCCTTCTTAATTTTCTTAATGTCTAATCAGGAAAAAAAAAAAGTCAGCAGTATATGCCAAGCTGCTGATGAAACCGCTACACATTCAGTTTAGCCATATATATTGTATGTGTCATGCTATGTTAGGAGAGATGATTGATGACACAATTTATTTTTTTAATTTATTTTTATTTCTTATGAGTGAAATTTATTTAACTATGTGCTACCATTTTGTAAATAGCTCAGATTTTGTAATTGCTATGGATGGCAAAATCCTAATTTTTCTTTACTAAGATATCCATTGCATTTTGAGATACTCTGGGCACAAAAATCCCTGCTGTTCTATCAGCAAAGAAGGGTAACAATCTCACTGGGGAGTGAAGGTAATCCTGTTAACCTTGGCCTATTAATCTTGTTTCCAGGTCTCCCAGAGAGAACTGTTAGCAAGTGTAACAGTAGCCAAACAAATTGATGTTTTCAAGGCTATGAGCTTGAACATTTAGAGACCAGCATATTGTTTGGACCTTCTAACAAGTTTACAACATGAACATTTTGAAGGATCATATCAAACACAGTGGAACATTCAGAAACCCATTGGGAGGAGCAGTGGAAGGTAGCAGATGTGAATGGCACCTCAACTCCCGACTCTGCTGTTGGTCTTGCACAAAGATCTGCAGTTGGTCACTTTTCTGCATTGCTTCCCTTCTCAATCTGAGGCCAGAACAGGGAGAAAATCCCAGGCTGCCCTCCTATTCCCCACGGGGCTGGTGCTTGCCTCCATACCTGAAAGCAAGGTTGTAGTGGACATAACCAGAACAGAAAACAGGGCCAGTCCAGAAACACAGTAATGTCATGAAAACTTGAAGTCTTATTCCTCTACTTTGTGCAGCTTTGTATTTATAAAGTAAACCTTAGACTCTATTCTTCCATAGCTAATAAGGAATTTAGTCTTGGGTTCCAGACTGTAAAATGTAAAAATCTGCAATAAGGAAACATTTATTTGCATTATCTAAGAAGTAAGTTCATAAGCCAGGATCAGCCTTTAATTTGAAAGATTTGGGTTTTTCTGGATACATTTTTGTTTAATATTAGTGCCAGAAATGAAACCACAGGAGAGATGTTCAATTTTTCCCTCTCTGAGACCATACTGTAGATTGAACAGTACACTGGTTAACTACAGTTTTGTCTGGTGCAGACAATGGGGTGGTAGCCACCTCCTGCAGACAATGCTCAAGGGCACTGTGATTGTCAGCCTCTTTATACATTGCAGCTTTATAGTAATCATCATTTCAGCAGCAATTGACCTTGGAAATAGAAGGTCTTGAGGCAAAGAAATGATTTACAACATATCTGCCAGAATGGCATCCAGGGTGGAAAGCTCAGCAGAAGTGTAGCAGCATCTAAGAATGATGACCAAAGGGGGCATTTTTATTTTCCAGATATAAACAACAGATGCATTATCAGCAAAGTGTGAAGAACACTGAGAGAATGAACTTGTCTCCAAGCTATTTTGGAAAAAGGTTTACCCTTTTAGCTCTACTTAATAATGAGAAGAAGAAAATTATTTTGGCTCACACCTCATGATTGTGCAAGGACAGCAGAAATGGAACATTCCAATAACTTAAGTACTCAGCTGTTAAAAACACAAAAGTTGCTAGATCAAATGGGACCCCATGTCTAGTCCAGTTTCTAGCAGTTGGTCATACTTAAAGTTTCCAAGAAACTCTGCAAGAGGAAACTAAATTATTTTGTTAATTTGGAAGGAAGCTGTCTATGTGAAGTTTGTGGATTCTGCATAGGTCTGAATTGAACCATAAGTCTAGTGAGATCACAAACTGATCCATGCTTGCTCCTTGGCTTGCTTTTGCCTTTAATTAGAATTCCCGAAGTGTCCTGGAAGTTGGCAAACTTCTGTTGGTCGTTGCTGCCACAGATACACACAGAAATACTGATAGCAACCTCGCCTTCCTTGGAAGGGTTAGACTGTCAGGAAGAGCTTCTGTGGTAACATGATATGTGCCCCCCTCCCATCAGCAGGCTTAAACACTGGGATGCCCCCTGAGCATCATCCCACTATCCCAGGCTTTCCATGGGCTTCCTGAGCCCCTTTGTTCCAGGTTGCCAGATTTGGGCACCTCTAAACCAGGTTGTCCATAGAGCCCAGGTGACTCTGGCATCTGGCTCATGGGTCTCTGCATCATTCCCAGGGCCAGAGGGCACTGCTAGGACAAGCATCTGTACCTTCCCCAGATTAATCACCCAGTAGACACTTATCAGAGTCTAACCTGGTGATAAAAGGACTAGACCATTGATGTCTGCTATTTTACGTACTTCAAGCATCAAGGTGCTGACAAAACTGGCAATCTGGTGAGAAGGGGAAGGCTCCACATCCATCAACACTGGTAATATCCTGGCAGCAGCTATAGTAGCCCCTCTGTCATCCCATGACTTCTCCCAGGGTGGAAAATTTCTTCCCAGTGCTCTCAGGTACAGGTTGTGATGCCCTAAAAGGGAGCGAGGGTTTCTCACGTTCTGAATCCCTATTTCATTTTTTTAGATTCCTAACGTGTACATCCTGCTATCTCAACTGTAGGCTTGTTTATTGTTTGGGGAGTTTTTTTAATGACATCTTTAATAGCAACCATCAATGGGCAATAAACTTTATTGTCTGATTTTGTACTTCATTGAAAAATAATTCTACCTTTTCTTAATTTTCTGCACTCTGAATTCAATAGCAATCTCTCTTCGTATTCTATGGAGACACATCTAGAAGCACTTGTGCAACCTTCTTGATATCACGCATTCTTTGGAAAGCCCTTGTCAACGCCTCTTTGTCTTTTTTTCTTAAAATAAACTGTCCCAAAGTTTTCAGTCTCTGTTCAAGCAAACGTGGTTTCAAATTCTGGCTATTCCCATTATTAATGTCTCAGGCCTGTGTGTTCTCAATTATTAAGGACAGCTGGAGATGAGTACTGTGTTTCAGGTGACAGTGCCCTTTGTAAGGGAATTGTCAGATTTTCAGGCTGATTTTCCTATTCTTGTTGGTTCTAACATTCAGTTTGATTTGTATTTGTTTTCCAACTGCTGCAACTCTTTGGATGGGAAGGTCTTCAATGATTTCCTAGAGTTGCTACAGCTTTAATTTAGACCCTGGGAAGCTTTTTGAATTACTCAAAGTCTTCCACCAAGTGTGAATTATTATGCTGGTCAGCACCAAAGAAGTAAGAAGGATCTAGCAGCCAATTATAGAGTTGCTGCAAGAAATTACAGATACCAAATAAGTTTGTGGTGAGTGAGATGTTTTAAAGTAGGGTAGATATGAGATGGATGAAGGAATTAAGTCACTAGGCAACAAAGTTTTCAGCTGCCTTCCATTTCTGCTGCACACCGGAATCTCCTAAAGGAAAAAGTCTGAAATAGCTGCATAATTCCCTGTGACTGAACAACAACTCTCACATCCTTCAGATCTATTCTCTGGGGAAAGGGCACAAGAATGGGAAAACTTGAAAAGAAACACTGAAGATGAATGGGATTGACACTGTCCTAGAGAAAATCCATTCTGTCACAAGGACAATTGTCTTTGGCCCTGTTGTAACAGGAATGGCACTCTGCTGCTTGACTCCCATGCTCCTCTAAATTTCATTAGTGACTAGATATGAAAAATCTAGTCTTGTGAGATGTGTGAAAACTTGAGCAAAATCAGACCTTGAGCCATGTAGATTATAGACCTCCCCAAAATATCTGCTTCTCCATGACAGAAGTGTGTTTTCTTCTTAAAAAGAGGTTAATCCAATGGCACATTGCAAGCGGAAAACAAGAAATCTCTCTCCAAACACCTAGAAACTTTAATGTCTTGAATCACACCTAGCCATAATGCCAGGCTATTAATTTCAAACAATATCCGACATCTCATTGAAACAAGATGTTGTGTAAGAAATTATAATTCCTTCAAATTAAACTGAGTTTCTGAATTTAGTACCCTGTGTCTGTAATGCCATCTCATTTTTTTTCAAAAGCAAAGATTTAAAACAATATAGAGAAAGGAGCAGTTTTTTGACTTAGGATACTAATCAGGATGTCAATCTGTTTGAGCAAAGCACTGCATTTTGAAGATTTTAAAAGTGCTATATTTTATAATTATTTAAAACACAGTAGGCCAGATTGATACCTAGTGAGATGCAAATTAAAGTAAAAAAGAATCATGTACAGTGGAAGGACACAAAGATACAGAAAAATTATTAGAGGAGTCTGTCATGTGTAGACTGTGGATTTTTTTGTTGCTATTCTAATTTGGTATTATGCATATCTCCAGTACTGCTGTTCTAACTCCTTTTTCTTGGCAATGTTCACCTCATAATCCCATGGAAGGGGATTCAGAAGTCTGTGCTTATGCTGTGCAATTTATAAATATCAGCTACCATAGTGTTTAATTTCATCTGCATTTTTTTACATTTCAGCAGCCATAAAGATCATGAGGGTGTGGTTTTGATGGGTGTGTGGGCTGTAGCTACGTAGAGGATCTTTTGCATCCCCCTGAAATGGAGGCTAAGTGTATGATTTGCATGGTAATCCAAACTGAGATTGAAGTCGGGCTCCCTGGGCAAGTTGAATGCACAGGTAGGGCAGAGCCAAGTTTCTGTATTCCACCTCAGAGACAGGGAGTGAGTGAAGGCTTTACTTTCTCGCCTACCCACAGTGCTGGTGTGTCAGAAACAGTAGATTTCAATGAGAAGTATGTGTGGCTGCGTCCTCAGATAGAGACTGGGGCACTGGGCCATGGTGGTTTCCCAACCCTGACTCCGGTACAGCACAGTTACATTGCCTCCTTCCCAGCATATCATGACAAAGTCATAACTAAGTCTTCAAAAATCCCTTGAGGATGAGTTGCATCATCACTGTCAGAGCCCTAACTGCCATTAAATAGCCTGTGCTCCAGCCACAGGATGCTTTTAGATTTGCAGCTGCACTTGCCTGAAATTGTTCTGATTATATCACAGAATCACATATAGAAAGAATGAGAGAAATACACAAGAGACATATTTCTTCTGCTACTTAAAAATAGGCAGTCAAGTCCATCACTGCTTTTAAAGTTGCCAGGGTGGGGTTTTTTTTTTTTGGTGGTGGTGGTGGTTTTGATTTATTGATTTTTTTATTCCCAGTAGCGTTTTAATTTCTCTAGCAGTATTTGGCTGACTGGAAAGAATTCTCCCCTCAGCCCTTATCTCTACATGCTTAACATACAAACTCTGCAATAAGCAGTCTCTGTCAGGAGTTAGGCTTTGAGTTCACTTGCAGTTAAAATGTACCACCCATTGCACTTAAACATAGTACCTCGCTGAAGCAAGCTGCTAAGCAGCCTATAAAGCAACATCTACCTCTGTATGTCATAACTGAGATTCAAAATGTAGCCAGTTTTGAAGGACATTACTTGGCTTGGTTATAACTCAGATGAGCTGCAGGTGCCACCTCATTATAAGAGACTGAGAATGAGAAAGCAAATTTTCCCACTTAAAATTCTCTTGAGTTATGTGCAGTTACAAAGGAAAAGTACTTTATGAAATGACCTTTTCAAAGCACCTGTAGCCATTATGACCTCCTATTAATAACTCTTACCAATATCTTAATGTAATAAAAAGTAAGGATAGATACAGGTCCAAAACAATTTCCTGGAGATGGAATGACATTTTTTAAATGGAAGCAAATTAAGGGGTCTCCAAACACCAGAAGCATCTGTACCACCAGAAAAAAACAAAAACAAAAACAAAACAAAACAACAACTTAAAGGGAGAACACTTGCATAGTGTCCACTCACATGTGCCATTGTGTTCTAAAGTGAGGAGCACTGCATCAAATTGGCATATTTGGAAACATGAGAAATACATACTTTTCTTGTAATAATACATTGGCTTAGCGGCTGAGAATAGTTAAGTGTCACAATAGGAAGCACTGCCAAGCAAATGGCAGATTATACAGAGCAAGCAGGGAGAGAGAAGGACACTGTTTTATAAAGGTGCCAATGAACACTTAAAATATTGGGCACTTCTCTCATGCTCCTGCCAAGGTAAATGAAGCATAGTGAGCATCCCATCTTCTACGACTTCTGCACATCAGAAGGCAAAGGCAATTTGTTCTCTCTCATTTAGTTCCTCAGTATGCCATTTCTCCAATTCTTTGCACCCAGATATAGGAGTTATGAACTGAAAAATGAGTCAATGTCTATTATATACATCTATTGATTTAAAAAAAAAAAAAATTACAAGAAAGAAATATACAGTGGATATAATGCTTTCAGGAGATTATACCTTTTCATTCTCTCCTACTGTGGGAAAAGCTCTGTTTTCTAAGGTGGAGCAACTGGTTTCAGATGCCAGTCAAATCTGCTGGTAGTGAATGTGAACTAAAGCCCCATTTTCACTCCTTATGATATTTGATCATACAGCCATGTTCATCAAAGTCCGGTACTCTTTTACTGATGAGAAGGGTAACTTCAGTGCTGGAAGGGCTGCCACATTATTTGCTTTGCTGTGTGACACAGAAGCTTTCCGGTACCTAAAGGGACCTACAGGCAAAGCTGGGGAGGGACTTTCTACAAGGGCTTGTAATGACAGGGTAAGACATAAAGGTTTTGAGATGGAAGAGGGTAAATTTAGATTAGACGTTAGAAATAAATTCTTCATTGCAAGGGTGATGAGACACTGGCAGAGGCTGTCCAGGGAAGCTGTGGCTGCTCTCTCCCTGGAAGTGTTCAGGAGCATGTTGGATGGGGCTTAGAGCAACCTGGTCTTGTGGAAGGTGCCAGTGCAGGGATGTGGAACTAGATGATCTTTAAGGTCTTCTTCCAGAATAAACCATTGAAAGTTTCTTTTTCTAAACCATCTGAAAAGCCAGGATAGTTACTATTCTGTGTTCATCTAGGCTGCTAAGCTAGCAGACATGGGAAACTGCAGAAAGGAGCAGGGTTTGTCACACAGAGAGAGATGGTTTCATTCTTCAAGGTGTGTGAAAGGTGTGGGGATCCTATGCGAGCAGCCCTGGGCTTGAGTAACCCCTTTCCATGGAAGTAGGAAACTGCTGAAAATTAGGAAAGGGAGCTTTGTACAACTAGATACACCACTCAAAAGTGGCTGGTGAAACTGCTTCTTCTTTCTTTAGCTGAGAAATATGATTTTTATTCTTCCTAGAACTGAACCTGAATAACAGTTTATGGCCCATTATTCAAGAAAGGGGGCTCTTAATTTCACAGTATTTAAACCTTTAGTGATCAGGAAGTCTTGTGATAGGTTTACAATATGTTCAAACTCTATCTTGAACTTTATCCTGAACTTTATTCTGTTCCTTTCTCAGTAGAGTTTACTTCCAAAGAGAAAAGACATGATGCTCGCTGTGCCCATCTCACCTTATATTCTCCTGGTTGTTCTGGGGTGCAAAGTGTAATCAAAGGAGCATTTGACCTGAAGTGTTCTCCTTACTCTCCTCTTTCATTGGTACATTCATCCTTGTCATCTTGATTTTCTTGCTTTAAGAACCTGCTCCTGCCAAGCAAGGAGAGACAGCACCAAGACAGGAAAAGTCAGGAAGAGTCTGTGACCAGGGGCAGCAGTGTGCTTGTTTCTGCTGACCCTTTCACCTGAGCCAAAGCTTGCACAAGATTTAAAGGTTTTGATCAACCATCCAAGCCTCTTGCATCTGAATTGCTACTCCATGCTTCTGTGAGGGGTGTCTCCCCTAGGACATAGGATGTGTGTTTTGGAGCAGGAGTTCCTATCCTGGCAACATTTTGAACGATAGCTGCCTTTGCTATCTTCAGCAATCTGTTCTCAGAAAGCTGGCAAACACAATGAAGTTTACTTGCCGAGGGGCTTTAAGTAAGCCCCAGAAAGAGAAGGAGACAGATAGGGGAAAATAACATTGTTAAAATATATGCCTCTTACAAAATACTTTCAAGGAAAGGCAACATTACAGGCTGGAAATAAAACCCAGGACTAAAATCTGAGATAAAAAACAGAAGCCCAAAAGTTGGGGTACCATGAATGGAGATGACTTAGTGTCAGCAGTGATCTGTTTGGGGCACATTTTTAATTATCTTCAAATAATTGCAACTGACATGAAACAATGGCACTTCCTGGCAAAGTCGGCCATTGCAGTTGAAGAATCTATACTCAGTGAGAAGTAGAGAGGAGTGTCCAGGAAAACTCCTTAATGACAGATTTTGACCTGCTGGCATGCTGACAGATGAGATCCCCTATTTGACAGTGCCCTTGATCAAAGCCATTTGTGCAGCCTAAGGCCCAATTAAACATAACATCTGCCAAATCACTAAGTGAGAAAGATCTTTTGGGAGGCATGCTAAAATAAGTAGCCCTGCTGGAGAAATATGTGATGAAGGCAACACAGAGGAAATTATATGCTTCAGACAACATCAGACTTGCTGAGACTCAAAGCTGAGTGGTGTTAGGACTGGAAGAGCACATATACCTATTTTTTAAGAGCAGGTGCTCTGTTCACCTCCCCTTTTTTTGGAACCAGTCAACTAAACCCATCAGAGTAGTCCAACATTTCCAGCATCAGCAGCATTTTTGATTGCAGGAACAGTGAAATTAATAAAGACCAGTAGCACAAGAGAACACAACTTGAGGATGAGTGCCTATAGCCTTTCTCTGATCATTGATAAGGCTGCAGCCTTTCCCTCCATATGAAGAAATGTCTCGTCTGTTTAGGAGCTGCTTTTTGCAAAACATAACATCTGGGGTTTTATTTCTTCTGTCAAATTTAAAAAAAATTGGTGAATGGATGCAAAAGTTACTGAAGCAAGGGTAGATAACATGCACATAGTCAATGAATATAATTACATAACTCTCATTTCCTAAGCAAAACAAGCTAAAAAAGATTTAATTACTGTAGCTTGGCCCAGGGACACATGAAGCAAAAACTGCTGAGGTTCTGATTTTCTGACTGGGAACTTTTTAAAATGGTGTTATTTGGGGTTTTTTTAATAGTTGTCAATATGATTTATACAGAGCCTGGAATAGCCATGAAATAGCAGCTGTGCACTTTTCAGGAGAACAGTGTTCAGAGTCCTGCTGAGATATGAGGGGTAACAAGAGTGCAGAATAATGGTGAACATGGGAAAAAACTTAAATTTGACCTCTCCCAAAAATTCCAAGCAAGCAGTTTTCACGGATAGGATCCTGCACAGAGAGTCTTGCTGTTTTATCATGACTATTTTTTTTCTAAATATAAACACACAATAAACATGTTTAAAGGGTTTTCCATGGGCATGATATGTATTTTCTTTCAGAAACATTTCTTTCAGAACCTGGCAACTGCCTTGGGAAACTGGCATCATTGCCATTTTATCTCTAGCAGGAAAGGAAATTTCACTGTGAATCAGATAAGGGTCAGAAAGTACCTTGTTTTGGGACAAGACTACAACTTAGAGTACCCTTGTATCCATGTTCAGTACACTGGTGGGGGAGGGTGAGTGGTGGCAGCTGCCTGGTGTCCTGGAGGGACTTGGGAGAGCTGTAGCCTCTGGAGGATTCAGAGCAAATGGAGGCAGTTGCATTGGAGTTAATGCAAATACTGCTGCTTTAAGGCTTTAGCAGAAAATAAAGCAGCACAAAACTATGTATAGTTGGCATATAGTCTTGTTTTAGATAGTACCTTGATCCAAAAAAAAGGTACTGAAGAACTTGATCTTAATACTTCATAGTTAACTACAGGGGAAGTTATCTATAAATCTAAGAACTAACAAATGCTGCACTACAAGGAAAACTGAAATGCACAAGAGAAGTACTGCTGATATCTTTGTTTTATCAGGAAAAGATATTAGTGAGTTGGCTTCTTCACCCTCACCTTCACCAGAGCTCTTCAATTTTAGAGCAATAACTGAATGTCTGATGAGATTTAGATCATTATTGTTGTCTGGCAACAGAAATTGAGAAAGAAACGATTAGGAGACTCAGAATTTACCATATCATGTACTGTAAAATACTGAGATTTACAGTTACTATGGGTATCAGGGGAGAACAGTAAAAGAATCATAGAATGTCAGGTTGGAAGATCTCAAAGATCATCTGGTCTAAGCCTTCTAATATTGTTTTTTTATGATACATCTCAGTATCCCATTAAGCTGAGACTTTCCAAAGTGGGGCAATCCACCACTTCCCCTGGGAGACTATTCCAAAGTCTGACTGTCCTTATAGTGAAAAGTTTTCCTCTTGTGTTCAATCGGAATCTCCCCAGGAGCAGCTTGTATATAGGGAGTCTCCATCTCCTTTGCAGCCCCCTTTACCTACTGGCACATTGTAATAAGGTCTCCCCCAAGCCTTCTCTTCTCAAGGCTGAACATACCCAGTTTTCTCACAATCTCATATGGCAGGCGCTCAGCCCACTGATCACCCTTATGGCTCTTCTCTCGACCCTATGCAGCCTGTCTGTGTTCTTTTTGTATAGCATGACTCCTCAGCAGCTTCAGACAGGATGTTTTAGCTGAGCTAAAATAAAGCTAACTTAAGTTTCATGTGCTTGAGATAACATATCTGGACAACAGATTAAGTCACCGGGATCAGACACATCACAGAATGATCTCTGTGATTAATACACATACCTCAAAAGGTGAGGAAAGGACATAAAAAGCACTTGGACTGGTGTACTACATGACAACATTAGCTAATTTCCATTGGGAGTAACCACGGAGCAATGAGAGACAAATGAGAGACAAATAATAGAGTTTGGAGGAAAAAAGGCAGTAACTGGAGAAATTACATTGCTGAGTTGCTTAGGAAGTAAATGACAAACCAAGACATGGATAAATGATTCCATGGGAGAGGAAGGCCAAATATAGTGAATGCAAAATTAATGTAGCTACTATTTTACATGTATTTGTGTGGGCTTATTTCTTCAAGAGCAACTCTATTTTACAAATCTTTTAAAAGCTAACCCTGCTTAATCTCAGACCTACTGACCTTAAAGTCCACTAGAGAGTGGTGTTCCATTCCCACTGGACTGTTTGAATTCAGCTGGCCAGCATCTTTTGGTGTCCACCTGAGTCAAGGAATTTAAGCACTTGCTTTAGAAGGGATATATATCACTAAGCAGCTTCAATATAAATGCAGTTTAAATTAATAGAAGAGGAAGGCTGTGTCCTGGCTATAGAGAATGTAAGAAGACTGAAGAATTGAAGATTTGATAGATACTCCCTTAGTAAACTGAGAAATTTATGTTCTGCCTTGTCTACTTGACAACTTTGCTTTCTAATTTGTCCAAAGAAACCCCAGCTAGGTTTAGTTTGGAATCTGATGCCAGGAGCTTTGACTTGCTCTGCTCTATTAAAATATTTTTTATCTAATACATTGTTATCAAGTTGGCTTGATCCATAAGGATGAATTAAGAGTCAACTTCTATTCAGAAAATTGTGAGTGATTGCTACTTCCACATCTGTTTGAGATACCACTTTAGTATGCAGCCTCTCAGACTTTGCACATCTCTCAGCAAAAATCCTGGGCCTCCCCTCAAAATTTTCCCTCAGCACATAAAGCACAAGATTCATATTTAAGTAAACATGAGAAAATCTTGCATGCAGGTTAATATTCTTCAGTAGTTACAAACTGTAAAGAGAAGTGACCTTTGTCTTCTCACTTGAGTCCATACTGTCAGCCAAACACAAAATTTTAGCTGCTAGAATTTCCACTTTGCACTGCTTTTTCTCTGTTACAGAAGTCAATATACATGTTTATCTGTAAATCTCTTGACAGTTGTACATAGCTCTTGAATTCTGAGCATCATCCAGTCGTTGTACACCACATAAAGTCCATGTAAAAGATGGGAGAAGAGCTGAGACTGCTGGCTGGTTAAATCTCACCCCAAATCCTCCAGAAAATAGCATGTGCTCAGGTGAAACCTCACACCTCTCTGCAGAGCTGGCAGTGGTATATAAGACCTAGGGAAGGGCAAAGCACCAGCACAGGATCCCAGAAAACTTGAGGAAGCCACCTTTTTGCCATATATTTCTGAAACTTTTCTGATACCTAGAATCATCTGTGGTCTCATAGCCAGTTGAAACATGACACCTGGTCTACATCATCAGAAATTATCTAAGCCACATTATGAATAGTCTTGGACTGCTCTTTGTAATAATACATAACTGTGAAAAACCACAAGTTTATTATGAAACAGCTATGTTGGCAATGAAATATCGGTACAGGGAGTTAGAAAATAAAATGCTGTCTCTTGCCGACATCTTTATTTATAAGCAGAAAAAATTTAAATATGTAGAGAACAGAATGAGTACATATTACAGAATCAATCAGATCAGGAGAGAATCCGAACTAGAAAAAAACTATTGCAGAAAACCGAGGGTAAAATCTTCACGTTGTTCCATGTAAAAGGGAACAGGAATTTGGGATGAAGTATCCATTCTGTAAAATCATGAACAAGTACCTTTGGCTAGGCAAGTTTTCAGTATATGCCAGTACCCTGATCTATGCAAGAATGATCCTCAAACAAGATACAGTTTATATCCAGTAAACTAGGAGTAAGATGAGACCATTTAATATAAATTATGTTAAGAAAGGGGACAAACAATATAGCTAAATCAGAGAAATCTTAACATCTAACAGGTGTTCTCATTACCAGTGGAATAATTTGTGAGCTAATTTGCTGGCCAGAGCAATGCAAGCAGATAGGCAAAAGCAATTCCTGCATGTGAGGCTTCTTCTATTTCCTTCCAAATTAAACTGTTAACAAGCAGTAAAAATTAATATATATATATATAAATGCATAGTAAAACACTAATATAGGTTATAATATGAGACTGATCTTTTAGTTTTCCTTTCATAAAAGGGGAAGACATTTGCAAAACAATGGTGAAGTGTAATTATAGGGACCATATACAATAGAATTAAACATTAAAAAAACTCCAACAAATAACAATCACTGTTGACACCGATTGCAAATGAATGAAAAGGAAAACTGTTAATTTTTTTTGCTGAGCATAAAAAGAGAATACAATGGAGCAATAGAATTGTCTTGGTTTCTTAATGTAGTTTTAACCTATTCCACCCATCCATTAGAATCTGATACTTGGAACAGGTTTTTTTCTCAACCAGGACCATCTATGACACAACTAGATGCATCCTTACATGAGAATTACCTGCTAGCTTTTAAAAGAACTTTTGTGTTTTTTGAGAAGCTGAGCACATGGAAAAGGCACATCTCAAAACAGCTTGAAGGAAAAACTTTTGTCTCATTTCTGTCCAGTTCTGATTAATCTTTTATGCATTCCTTCTTTCCCTTCCCATTTTCACCTTTCTATTCTCTTTCTCTGAGCCAAGTTTACAACTTGTCTATAGGTTGCAAAAAACAAGGAAAATATTTACCTCCTATAAGAGCTGGTTTACAGGAAAATCTTTTTTAGGGACCCGCTTATCTGAAAACAACAGTTCTCTTTTCCCCCTTTCTTTCCCTGCTTTCCATTTCAAAGGACCAAAAGATGCATTGATGCCACAAGTTCCTCTGAAAAGCTAAGCTGCCACGTGATGAATCAGTAAATTATCTCAGTATCCTAGAACTTCTCTCAAAAAACAATTAGTCCTGTGTAAAAAGGTAATTGATCATTACTGTTGATGATGGTGACTGGATCCTCTAGTTCTTAGCCAAAGTGATGTAAAAATCATATTATAGCACATTTTTAGGTAGAAAACCTGTGCTCTCTTTAATGGGAGATGTATTGTTCAGGGAGAAGGAAGAACTTCAGGAAAGTATTAGGTCAGTTATTCTGTAATCATGATTAACAGAGCTAATGCGCTCCTAATAAGGTGTCAATGACCAATTCAAGTAAACAGGGCAAGGAATAACATTTATAATTAATGTTTATCACCTAATAGCATTTATCTACAACAGCTGAAATAAATCACTTTGTGTTTTAAAGCTATCTACAGAATTAATGTTTATCTGTTTTTATTAGACCTGCTTTTTATCATACCTCATAATTTTTCTTTTTTTTTTAATCAATGAGTGAGAAAAAAGCTAGTTACCTTCATTTGTAAACAGAGAGAACTCAATTTGCATTCAGTTATGAGTATTGTTTTCCATAGATTTTAAGTAAACATTTAAATGTCTCCATTCTCTTTCTATACTTCTGCTTCAGTGTACCCTGATGGGTTCCTCCAAAAAAAACCATAATGAATTTTCCATATTGCATAATTTGTATGTATTTTAAACTGTTTCATCTTTGCTCTTTCTGTCATTTAATTGTGCTTAAAAGTGCATGCGGTCATCCAATTTAAGGTGTCATCATTTTTAGTGGAGAAACTTCCATGATTATCCTAGCGCATGCACCTTCTGACACCAAACACTGGAAAAATACAGGAATAGATCAGAGACACCTCTTCTTTTGAAATGTTGAGAAATTTGGATTAACAATGCAGTTTGCTTGCCAACAATGAGCATTTTCAAAGTCTGCTAAGAAGAAAAAGAACCCAGGCAGCTTCCATGGGAGCATATGACTTGTCATCCACAACACAGCACCAGAAGAAAGTGCCTTTCTGGACTTCATGATCCTCATATGGCGGGGCTGTGTTGACAGGGGTCTCCAGATTAGCCTGAAAAAGAGTTTGCTAGGTAACATCCAAGGAAAAAAAGTGCATCTGGAAGCAGATGACTATAAGGTCTGAAGGGCTGCTCATCACTTGCCTCTAATAGTGTTGGGACACCCAGCCTCTGCTGAGCACTTTCATTGGCAGCAGTTCAATCTACCACCCTCCTTTCATGCCTCTGCTGTAAACTCTGCCTACTGGATGATGGTGGCAGCTTCTCTTTCAGATCATGATTTCTCCTGACTTTGTATATCTAACATACCTGGAAAAGCAGAACCTTTCTGGAACCCAGCTATATCTTTCAAATGTATTCTCCTGTCATAAGCATCAGCTTCTCGGCAGATAGTTAACTGAAATGATCCTTTCTGGCTTGCTTTCTCCACATTTTCTGCTTTGTTGTTGTTTTCATTAACTCTTCCTCACATGCTCTGGGCATATACATTTTTCCAAGGCTAGGAAGGAAAGATAAGCTTCCTTGCTTCATTATTCTCTCTGCTGGGTCTGTCTGTTGTGTTTGAATATGAAGTGCAGTAAAATCAGTAAAATAAACTGATTTTACAGAGCGGGCAAAATACGTTTGAAGAGATGAACAAGTATGGGGTTTTCTTACATGCCTCTCTGTCTTTCCATGTCTTGGAAGCATTTCTAAGGAAAGATTTTTAGACAGAAACGAAGTGGGCTGTGTCCTTGTTGATGAGACTCCCTTCCTGCTGTCTTCTTTCCATCTCTACTCACTTCCTAAATCAAACCCATTATCACAGAAAAGAAGGTGAAACAAATAATTAAGCATTGACCTAAGATGCTCAAACCAACAACAGCATTGGGGAAATCAGAGTTAGAGGTAGTTTGCATTAACAGGCCTGGATGCATCAATGCATGTATTATGGAAGTCAAAGGTTTTCCTTCAATGTTGACTCTTGTAACAAACATACTTTAGGGCCATTTGACACCATTTCCTGAAGTTATCTTGAGATTGCATGCCTCTCATCCAGCCTGGATATGTTTCTGGCCTTGACCATATTTCCAGAGGTTTGGTGGAGGCTTCTGCACAAATGAGTCTCTATGGAATGAGAAGCAAGATGACAATGTGGTTTAAATTTTTAACCTGTCATTTATAAATTATATGGTGATGTTGTGAGAAGATGGGGCAAAATGAGTTCAATGATTCCAGGAACAAAAAGGAAACAAAACCAAATACACAGAATCTCACATGTTTTCATGGCAATTTGGCTTTCTGTTATAATAGGTTCACCACCAAAACTGAAATAGTGCACTTATTACTTACCCACATATGCATTATTGGTGTTGAAGTCGGGGGTACACTTTGAAAATGTATATGCTTAGGCCTATGAAAAAAGTATTAATCATTTGTGTTAACTGGGAAATCCAGAAATATGTTTAAAGGCAGTAAACAGGAGGTATTGCATTGTTACTTTCTGCTGTGCTCCTAAAGAAATTACTTTAACCAAATTTGCTCTTGATTTGATTTTACAAAGGTGTATAGTATCAGTCTTACAAATGCCAAATAGACAAGGTGTTCCAAAATCTGCTGAAGATGCCAATAGATACAGCACAGCCTACAAAATAACCATCAGGATGAAAAAGAGGAGAATTTAAAGGCAATCAGATAAGTTCTGATACAAACATTGGCTGAGAAACTCCTGAGTTGCAGGTTACCAGAACCTGGATGACTGCAACACAAAACACACACTTTCTTGTCTTCTTCCCACACTATTCCCTTCCTTGTCTTACCAGCACCCACTGGAAAGACTCCAGGACCTCCTGGAGCCCTGCCCTGCTGCAGTATGGATATACTTGCATAACCTTAAGTGACCTCACAGGGTAAAGACACTTGATAGCAATTTGTTCAGAGTGGATGGCTTGAAGCCACAAGATTAAGGATGTAAAGTAATTTACTGCTATTTGTCATTCTGTGGAAGTGAAAGAAAACAGCCATTCCTATAGATAATACCATAGAATCATAGAAGGTTAGGGATTGGAAGATCATCGAGTCCACTCCTCCCTGCCAGAGCAGTGTCACCTATTGCAGGTCACACAGGAACATGTCCAGGTGGGTTTTGAATGTCTCCAGGGAAGGAGACTCCACAACCTCCCTGGGCAGCCTGTGCCAGTGCTCTGTCACCCTCACAGTGAAAAAATTATTTCTAGTATTTATGTGGAACCACCTATGCTCCAGTTTATAACCGTTGCCCCTTGTCCTGTTGTTAGTCACCCCTGAGAAAAACTTGACTCTGTCCTCCTGGCACTCACCCCTTACATATTTATAAACATTGATGAGGTCACCCCTCATTCTTCTCTTCTCCCAGCTGAAGAGACCCAGCTCCCTCAGCCTTTCCTCATAAGGGAAATGTTCATCTCGATTGCTCTGCACTAGACTCTTTCAAGCAGTTCCCGGTCCTTCTGGAACTCAGAGGCCCAGACCTGTACCCACTATTCCAGATAAATATATACTCCTAAACATATACTCCTAAATATGTACTAAATAATATACTCCTGGTTGCGGGCTGAATAGCATAGGTTGCTTTTTTTTTTTTTTCCTTTTTCTTTTTTTGGTGAAAGTACTGATGTCTCTAGTTCTGATATCAGAAATATCAGAAATGAAAATTTTAGAAAGCTAGAAGCTATTAGGCTGTATGCAAGAAATACTGGTTATCAGTGAAAGAAGACCCATCACAAATAGTTCATTCTGTTAGTTAAGTGAATCTTAAGAGGGATATAGTGTACAAGGAAGTGTGTCATTATTCCATAAGAAATAATATATCTTTTAAATTAATTTGAAAGTGAAGTCACCTGGCACTGCTGTAGAACTTAATAGCAGTTATTTATCAGGTTGAAACAACTCCCACTGAATCACTAGTGCTTATCTCCTTTGATGTTAAGTAACTCAACCATTGCAAGAGCAGATTTCAGCACCTGTGGATTAAGGTGGCTACTGTTGAAAGGGCAGGAGGGTCAATTGCTTACAATTTAATGGCAGAAATAATACTGAAAGTAGTTACACTGGAATTGAATCTTGTGTCTCCTTAGTCAAAAGTCAGTCTGAAAAGGCTTCTGAGAGCTTGGTCCTATCTGACTAACCTGATCTCCTTCTACAAGAGGATCATTCACTTAGTGGAGAAGGCAAGAGATGTGGATGTTTTTTAAATGGACTTTAGTTAGCCTTTGACACAGAATTCCACACTGTTTTACTGGAGAAACTGGTCATGGGTTGGATGGATGTATGCTTCACTGGATGAAAAAACTGGCCTGAGGGATGGGTCCAAAGAGTTGGGGTAAATGGAGTTGAATCCAACTGGTGGCTGGTAACAAATGGCCCAACATTGGGGCCAATTCTGTTTATATTCATAATATCTTTATCAATTATCTGGACAAAGGGATCAAGCGCACCCTTAGTAAGTTTGCAGATGACACCAAGTTGGGCAGGAGTGCAGAGGTTGTTTAGCCTGGAGAAGAGGAGGTTCAGGGGAGACCTTATCACTTTCTACAACTACCTGAAAGGAGGCTGGAACCAGGTGGACATCAGTCTCTTCTCCCAAGTAGCAAATAATAAAATGAGAGGAAACAACCTCAGGATGTGCTGAGGAATGTTTAGATTGGATATTAGGAAATATTTCTTAGTTGAAGGGGTTGTGAAGTACTGGAACAAGCTGCCCAGGGAAATAGTGGTGTCCCCATGTCTGGAGGCATCTGGAAGGCTTGTAGATGTGGTGTTTAGGGGCATGGTTTAGTGGGACTTGACAGTGTTACATTTATTGTTGGACTTGATAATACTAGGGGGGTTTTCCAAACTAAATGCTTCTGAGATTAAATATAAAGCTTTCCATTAGAGAGAGACATTGGTCAGATGGATCAGTCATTTAAGAGCAAGGCTCCAGAAGATTTCAGATGATTTAGGGCTAATGCTTGGAGGCCCTGAAAGCTTGACTCTTCTCTTTGTACCTCTGTATTATCTGACACAATCTTCCAGCCAGAAATAATTACCTTTAGGTCAATCTCACTGACTAGCACAGCAGAATTGGCAGCAAGAGTTCTCATGAAGAACGGCAGGGCTTGTGTTTGTTACTCAGTTGGGTCCTTCATCAGCTATTTCTTTATTTACATTGATGGGAAACACATCAATGTGGCATTTTGAATTAACACATATTAATTTTCTACAGATTAGAATGGAGGGACTGGTAGGAACTTTTCACATTGTGTTAGTGTGAGGGGTAAAGGATGATATGCAAACCTTACAGGAGTACTCCATCAGGGTGGAACTTGAAACAAGATGAAGAAGACAGTCATAGGACTAAAATAATAAGGAATATAACACCATGACCAGATAAGTTGTTTTGTAACACAAATTTTAAAATTTGTCATTGTCCAATGGGGAAAAAAAATGTAGCTGAGACAGTTATATTATCTGGCTATTATTGTTGCTAGGCTTTTAATTTGCCTTGTAATCTACATCTACTGTATTAATTATTAGTTAAATAGGCACTTATTGTATTATGCATTAGAGAACAATCTAGTTATAACTAGCATGGGCATGCTGCTGTTTTCTAGATGGTCTATTATTATAGTTTGCACAGGCTGGAGATTCATTGTTGGACTCCTATTGGAAAATGCCATTCTGAAAAAAAAAAAAGGAAACTAAATATTGTCATGAGGAATAATTATTACTACAAAGTGCTAAATTGATAAAGGAAGACTTTCAGGAGATATTTAAACTTCAGAGATCAGGTGATGTCTCATTAAATGCCACAGCCTTTAGAAGCATAATCACTTAAAAATGGCATAATCACTTAAAAAAATTTACTACTAATTAAAAATTTGCTTTTTTTTTTGCACTGTATTGAGCTCATTTTGGAAGTACAATAGGCCACATCACATTAAAACTATTGTCATTTTTAAAACAATCTTTTGTTTCAATTACTTGCATCTTACATTGATATCTCACGCTTTTTTTACTTTCCATTGGTTAGCACAGTTTATTCAGAGCGTATCTGAAGCAGTATACTCCTGTGCTTGGACTTCAGACTAGTACAATCAACTGCATCTCTGAAGAGATCTTCTGATAGAACCAATTAGAATTTTTCTCCATTGGGAAATAATGGTTGAGGAAAATAATTTTGCTAGTGTTATGATGATATTTTTGTGTGCCATACAACTCTTTAGAAGATTTATACAACAAAATTTACTAGGAAAGTATCAGATCAGAAATTCTGGTATTACTTAATAGCTGTGAATCAGTGAGCAGATACTGTTTTGAAGTATCTTTTTTATTAAATGCAATAAATGTTGGGATTTTTTTATTTATTTCTAGATGGATACCCTAAAGAGGAAATGATTTACAGATGGAGAAAAAACTCAGTGGAAGCTGCTGACCAGAAATCTTGGAGACTCTATCAGTTTGACTTTATGGGTCTGAGGAATACTTCAGAAATTGTGAAAACCTCTTCAGGTGAGAATTATTCAAATGGCAGTGCTCGTTTTGCAAAAGAAATTATTTAAAGATATTTGATCCAAGTTTTCTTTCATTCAAGTGCAATATGCTTTCCATGTGTACTACTGTTCAGGTTAACACCTCTGAAGTAAACACTTCAAAACTATAGTCTTTACCTAGAATTTGATAACTTCCTTTTCTTCTTCTCTTCTTTTGGTAGTTTTACAAACTGAATAAGTGTTAACTTGCCATAGCTATTTGTTATATGTGTCAAGTCACTATATGATTCTTATTCCTCAGCTAAGTTTAATAAGCCATTTTTGCATTGAGATGTATGTTTTCACCAGAAAGAGGAAGATTTTAAGCACAATGGTAGGGTTAATGAAATAAGACACTTTCAATGGCAGTTAATCATTCAGCCACAAGTATAGTATTTTTGTTAATATTTCAAAGGCAGTCTTTATTACTCCACTAATAAATGCATTTACTAGTGAACTTAACAATTGATTTTCATAAAAATTTAATTATGCTTATTTTGTGTCTTCAGAAATCTTTATAAATTCTTATAATAACAGCAGAATAAGGAAAAAAGATGTAAAAATAGAATACATTATTTGAACTAGATAAATTATCATAAAATTCAAATTATTTCTGATCTTTATACACAAATCTGCAATCAGTTTCATGATTTCCATTTGGTAAGTCTTCTCCCAGCTGCACAAAGAACCTGCTAGAGGAACCTTCTGCTTAACTGGTAGTGAATTTCTGAAGAATCCAGTTTATTCGTTTATTTATTTATTTATTTCAACCTGTGGGCAGAGCTGTGTTCCCCGAAGAGCTCGGACTTTCCTAAAATTCGGGGTCAGCTTAAAGTTTACTTTCCTAAAATTCAGGGTCCTGATTTTACTCATTGCCTGACCAATATCCCTTAGTTCATGATAACTGCAGCCTAAGCTGCCTTCAATCCTGATCACTTGCATTGCTGACCATCAGGTCCAGTATACCATTCCCTCTGATAGGATTGTCTGTTACCTGGCTTAAGAACTTATTCTTGAGTCTCCTTGATTGCCTACAGCTTACCATGGTACTTTTGCAGCAGATGTCAGGATGGTTGAAGTCCCCCAGTAGGATGAAAGCCTTTGAGCAGGATGCCTCCTGTAGCTGGAGCAAAAAGGCTTTGTCAATAGACTGCCCTTGATCATGTGTAGCTGTAGTAGACAGCAAACACAAGTTTCTTTTTGTTGCCTCAGTTTCCAATTCTTACTCATAAAAGCCTTGTAGTCTGTATCTTTTTTAGGAATGCAGTTTTCTCAGGTGAATCAGCCATAACTAGGTTGTGATAGATAACTAGGAGTTGATAGATAACAGTCAAGTACTAAACACCAAATTATTAAAATATCTGAGCATGCAGTCATAGAGCTCACTGGAAGGGCTCATATGAGAGGAAAGAAGCCCTTTTCTTTCTGCTTTGCTAATATCTGGAGTGATGCCATCCTGAGTTTGCATGAAGAACTGCTAAATATGCATGTAAGAAGAATTACTGAGTCAGCCATATGAAGAAGTTGACAGTGTCCTGATAAACAGATCTCTTTTCCTTTGCAGAGGATAAAGCCATTTTTGCAGAGATCTCATTTAAGTGTGTAAAAGGTCAATGTGGAGCAAAGAAAAATATATTTCCTATGCTCTTTTTACGTTGGGCCTGATTTAATTAAGATGATTGAGCTGTCAGCATGTTTCTCCTTTAATTGCTGTTGCAGCTTCTGCCCACCTATGTCTAGGAGTGCAAAAGCGAAAAGCATGGATGGAACCTACTGGATCTATCAGAACATTTCTGTTCTCCTGAAATCATCACAGTAACAAAGTTGTTGGTGAACTGAAGTTTATTCAAACACTCACAGCCCTCCTCAAAAGCCAAAACAACCCTATCAGGAGGTTGTCAGAAATAAACTTGAAAGAAATATTGTAACATGTTTGGGTCGGATTGTTAGCTGTGTGTTTTAGGTAGCAAACCTAGTTGTGTCTATGGCCCATATATTCTGGCCAGTAAATGACTGAGAAGGGTCTCTCAGTTCACAAATACATGAAAAATGTGATCAATAAAATCTGTATTTGTACATGAAACTGAATTTACATAAAATAGACTTGTTGTATTTACACTATTATTTAATATACTTTCAAGGCCAGATTTTCTGAACAGAAGTACTCAACAGTATTTACTGCCAGGAGCAAACACAGGAAACTGGTATGTTGGAAAACCTTGAGTATGGCCTATGCAAGGACTCTGAAAATGGACAGAAGAGGCCAGGTCCTAACCCACCTGGGGCTGTGCAATATGTCTCAGAGACAGGATTTAAGATAATCCTGTGACTACCTTCTGTGAACAGTATTTGTGAATTGGTAGGATAAATTGGCAGTTGTGCTGTGATACATGCCTTTTTTCTGAAGAAAGCAGACCTATCCAAAAAGTTTGAGTATTAGTGTAGCCCCAAGGCTGCTATTTCCTACCATATGCACAATCTCTGATGAAGGAAGACAGAAGCTGCTGCCTACAGATATTCCAACTATTTTGCAGCCATGCAACAGGGGCTACAGGTGGTCAAAACTAAATGCCAGGTTCTGTCACGAGTATTTGTGGCATATTTACATTAAGCTGCCTGGAGAGGGAAGCTCCTCTGGGCCTGCCCCTAGGACACTATGGCTACAGGTCCCCCCTAGACCTTGGGCTGCTTCTCAGAGACACCAGTTCCTCCTGACTAACCTCTGGGACAGTGTGTGGCCCATCTGAGTTGTGCTGGAGCCCAGAACAGCCCCACAAGCCACTGTCCTTTTGCTGACTCAGGACAGAGAGGAAGAGCACCATCACTCAGAGTGTTGTGCAGGGAATCATTCAAGCTAATGAGATCAGGTTAGGAAGCAGGCAGGATAACACCACCAGCTTCCTGACAAGCAGAAAGGTACTAAACATCATCTCATCCTCCCAAGGGAAATTATGGAAACTACTATTATACAGGTCATTTCAAAGCAGACTAGGTAAAGTATGAGAAAATGTACTGCAGAATACATTCAAAGTTGTAACTATTTTTTTTTTTTAATTACAACTTTTTGCTGGTTTATGACACTAAATTCTCACTAAATTGTGTGTTCATCTGTAACGGGAAAGCTGTTGCATTGTTACCTACCTGTGTCTAGTTCAGGAGTGACTTTTTAATCTCCTTTTCAGCAGTGTCTAGGCGATAACAGAGAGGTCGCATTGATCACTTGGTAATGCACTGCTGTTCTTCCAGAATTTTTTTGTAGACAATTTTCACCACAAAATTACTAGATTAATATCCAGCAGAGTTCTGATATTTGATATTCTTTCAGTCTTTCCAAACCTTTTTCACAAATATAAATAACTTTTATGGTAATCTAGGGCAATTTCAGAAGTACACAAGTCAGAAGCCATCTGGCAGAAAAAGTGCGTTTCTGGAACCCAAGCAAGATGGGAAATGTTGTCATCTCTTGCCTTGAGCCAGCAGTGGCTTAAAGCATTGCCACAGTGGAGTGCTTTACTCTTGAAAGAAGACTGCCCTTTTTTACAATAATCTGGCAGCCAGGGAAAGTTTCTGTTGCCATCTGTAAGAGGTGTTCAGCTTTTTCCTGAGGATGCTTTTTGAATTTCATGCCAAGATACAAACACAACCAGACAAATACCCATTGCACGTGGTGATTACATGGAGAACACAGCAGAAATCACTGTGCCGGTGTTGTGGTCATGAAACTTTATGTTACACTTAAAGTAAGTTCTTGCTGTCAGGTGATACCAACCTAATTCACAAGTACTGAAGATTTCCTCAGTTGCCATGTTGCAAGATACTTTGATACTACAGGAAGAGCACTTCTCGTGGTGCAGCTTCAAATAAGGCTAACAAATGCCACTTGGCCCTGAGCTGTGGAAAAGGGAGAACTGAATGTAAGGAGAAAATGCTCAGATTTAAAAATTGCTAATCAGCCAATGGAAAGGTATACAAGAAAATGAGAGAAAGAGGGAAAATATCATCCTTAAAAGCAGTCTGTGTATTCTGTGTATATTTGCAGTAAACTTCAGGTTTCTAATCACAGCTTTTCCACATATATTTGAGTGGGGAAAAAAAAAAAAAAAAAAAAAAAAGAAAAAAAAAAAAGAAAAGAGATTCATGAAGAAATCCATGAATTAAACTCATGGAGCAAGCTGTAGTGTTTCTTGTACTTATCTGTTGATATGTCCCTCAAGGAAAGTCTGTTCATTCTTTTCTAAACCACTCAATTTTTTTTTGGTTTCTAGATAAACACAAAGATCTTGTAGGTACTAAAGCTAATTTTCATTTACTTGAAAATTTCTTTGCATCATACATGTCCTATTTGTGCTCTTCTTCAAATGCCTTTAGCCTGAGAGATTTTTGTAGTCTAAAGGAGCCTTTGCATTAATTCAAGATAATTCCTCAGAAATATTAATAACAATAAAAAAAATTTAGAAGTTCTCTATTTAAAAACCTTAATAGCTGATCACTAAAAATGAAATATACAGAACCAGACAGTGAGTATCATGTCACACAGTCTGAATAACCCAATAAATAGTCATACCTACTGCTATAAAAAGGTGTACTTTTGCATATATACAATGGATGGATAATGATTAGTGGAGCTTGCCTATTATTCAGCTTCTAAACTGGGCTTTATATCTTGGAAGAGCTATTCACAGGGCTGCAAAGAATGGTTAATAACTGATGTTAGAGATTCTGATAAAGCTCTTTGAGGCAATGCTAATAACACAATTAGAAGTACTTTGTTGCAGAGTACTCAGTAAGTGGCAAGAAAAACACTACCCTAGAACAAAAATAAGAAAGGCTGTCTTTTAAGAAGCTGCAAAGATCTACATATAGAACTATTGGCAGAAGAAGGGAAAGCCAGATTTGCTTTTTGTGTGGAGGCCAAATTTCACTGGGGCAGGAATTGATCAGGCAGAGACAGGCAGTAGCTGATGTTTCTTGGCTTTATCAGAGGACCAACACACTCCCAGGAAAAGATGCTCATGTGCCTAGCTCCACTAGTAGGTGAGCAACCATCATCTGGCTTTAGAAACTCTGTCAAAATTGACACTTATCTTACTTTTCATTGTCATATACTCCCAGATTTTGCTTAGCTGTAGGCACAGAGGGCCCATGATGAGCACCCACACAAGATAAGCCAAGCAGCCCAGTGGGAGTAGAGTTCAACCAAGAGTCCAGCCATCACCTCAGGGGCCAATGTTAATGAGGCAGGATCACCACACAGCCCAGACACTGAGTTGGCAAGGCAAGGCCAAGGTCAGCAACAGGAAGATCATCTCCTCAGCAGGGAGATGGGGTTGAAGGGAGGTGGCAGAGAAGTGTGGTCACAGGTTGATCAGGGCAGCTGGAGCCTCCTGATGCACTCGGGGCCCTGACCATGAATGGAAATAAATGCATGAGGTGCCATAGCATCAGAATATGGTTGCGGCTGTGTGTGCTTAGTTTTAATGATCTAATTCAGTCACACCATTGCCTGTACCAGCTAAATGATCTGAAGATATTTATTTAATGAATATTCATGAAGGTCTTTTGCTTTTAAAGTCATTAAAATTTTTAATGTCTCACTGAGTCCTGGTGGCATACCAGACTTTGCTTGTCATTTGTGTGTTCTTCGAAGAACAGATGCTAATTTGGGCTTTTTTTTCACTCAAATACCAAATTCAGTGTGATCCAGCACATAATACCTCAGCCGGGCACGCTGCACAGACAGTTCTAGTCAGATGGCATCCTGATGCAGACAAGTGGAGGCTCAGACAAATGTACCTCATAATTTGAAAACAGTATTTATTTTTACCTACCTTGCACTGCAAAAGCTTTGTCTCTTTCATCCAGGTATCACATAATCTCAGTTGCTTTACTGGCTAGGTTTTAGTTTATAGCTCTCATCAGAATCCAGGTTCCCATGATTCCAGACTATGTCCCCTCCTCTTCCAAATACCTTCCTCCCCTTATTCTGTCCTACATGACTCCTAATATGAGTGCAGACGAGACAAAGAATTTGCCTTTTTTTTTTTTTTTTTAACCTGGCACAAGTGACAGGGCATCTGGATTCCAGTATCCCAGAACTTGGTTCCCCCCAAAGGTAGAAAATATTTTCTGTGGAGCTGGCACCTGTGGGAGGTAGACTAGATGATTTCTGTAGGTTCCTTCCAACTCTGATGATTCAGTGATTCTGTGTATGGAAAAAGTCTGTCTAACACTCTCCAAAGAGGCAGAACACAAAATGGTTTGGGTGGGAGAATTCTCTGTTACTCTTCTCTCCAGCTCTTCAGTTCCCACATACTTCCTCTGGACTTTAGATGCTTCCAGACACAACCCATTGTCACAGTTGTTGGTCTTCCTTTGTTCCAGGTAAATATAGTTATGCTTGTGGCTGTCCTTGGGTTCTTGCAATGTGTGGTCTGAATTTTAGACCTTGCAGACCTACCAACTCTAGTTGTGTTTGTTTCCAAGGCTCATTGAATCAGGTTTGGGCTTTCAAAAAATCTGTTTCTGTCACTTAGAAGAAAACCTTCAGAAGTTAGGTATCAAGATAAAACCCTATGTTGCTAAAAACTTCTGTTGAGTCTTGAAGTGGAATGTAAGTTTATTTTGATAAGCGGTAGACAGAAACATACAGGCACAGTTGATACCTGATGTGCCACCCTTCACCAGAATCTGCTGCCACCATCACACTCCTTTCTGCTTCCTCACCTTACCTACATGAACACACACAAACAACTTCTCAGAGTCCTTTGCACCCACGGGCTTCACCTCTAGAAGCTCCAGCATTGCCAAACTAGCAGGTACCAAGAATGTATCCTTCAGTGCCCTTCTTTCCAAACTCTCCAGCTCCAGTGCTGAAGATACCCCTGCTCTCTGCCTTCACACAGGCAGCAGATGTGCCCAGCATACCAGAACCTGCAACTTAGTTTTCACTCATCTTTTCTTTTGTATCTGCAGCTTTCTCAACAATGTAATTTTGTCCTTAATGAAACACATCCTACCTGGTTCAAGATTTCAAGTAGGTTGGAGACATTACTTAGTCAGTATCCAGTAGTGAACCGCAGAACAAACCCATGGCATATATACCCAATTCACTCTCCTGTTCATTTTTTCATAGTTTATTGTAAAATATGACTCCAATAACACCTTTAAATCCTGAATGTTTATAGAGCTTAAAATTAGTTTCTGTGCAGCACCAAATACACACCCTGGATTTGAATTGGCTATCATTCTTTGACTCCTTTCAGAGGAAGAGAATAATACTGAAAGTCCTTGCCACTGCAGACATCTCTGGAGTAAAGAAATATCGTGCCAACTTGTTTTCTGACAGTAAATGCCAATTTATGTGAAAACAGAAAACTAGCCTGATTATAAGATTTAGCAATAATCGTTTTGTTGACAGACTTTGTTATCTCTGATAGAATGTTTGCAATAATTCAAATCCCAGTTTAGCAGAGATAATCAACAGTGGCTGTATTGACTTTTAAAAGATATTCACATGTCAAATGATAATCAATTAGCATGAGTATTTTGAATAGATTTTCTTGAGCAAATTTTCATTTTTATTTTTAACAGCAGTTCATCTTGTATTGGTATTGAAAACATCAGGTTATACATCCTGATAGTTTTGTCATTAACCAGGCAGATTAGAGATGCAAGAATTAAATAGACACTTACTAATAATACATACAATCAAAGTGTTTTCCTTTGTTCGCTGCAAGTTTGACTGACAGTTAGGGGGATCAAAACTTTTATGTTGACCTGCAAATCCAGCACTTACCCACCTCATTATAAAAAATGTCTCACAAAACTTATGGTAAGACAGCTTCTGAAGAAAGTGATTTATAGCTTGACCAATAGCCTACTGCAGTTAATGGAGCTTTTCTCCCATGCTGACCTGGGATCAGATCCTGAAATGTGGAAGCCTGAAACCTGCTGTTTAGTGTGAGTAACTGTTCAGTCACTAGAAACTAGAGAAAGTTCAGCTTAACAATATACCTGTAGGCTAAGTATAACATGCTCTAAAACTACCTTTCTTCCATTTACAAATAGTACAAACTGATTAAAACGAAAGGAGCGTATAACTGTTTTCATTCTTCTCCTTTGCTGTGCAGATACAAGTGCTTAGCATCCTTTGTATAGTCCTTTACGGCTGCAAATTAAGAGAGAGATTACAAATAAAGTAACTTCACTTTGTGGTAAAAGCAAAAGTAAAAAAAGAAAAGACAGTGGGAGACTCAGAGGCAGGCCTTTAGCTTTTAGTAGGAAGAAATTTTTCCCTTAAAAAAATGTCCTGTTGTCCTTACCAAAGCACCTAAAATTGTCCTTTTTATAGATTTTCTTATTTTATGGAAAACAAACCCAGTCTTTTACCTTGATTTTTTTCCTCAGCTGAGGTTTCTATTAATATTTTTGTTCCACATTTTGGAATTTTTGTATTTGTCTAAGATTCTTGAATTAATGTCTTCATTCAGTCATCCACTGGTAATGTTGTGTTTGTCATTCTTCTTTGTACATGCAGTCCTGTGGCCTTCTGTTGGAGATGCCTCACTTTCTATTCCAGGGCAATTCACTGGGACAGAAGGACAAGAGTGTTGATTTTGTTCTACAGCTTGTAGCTGCTGACCTGCACTCTTCTCTGAGTTTGAAAGAGTGATTGAATATTTAATAGCAATACCAAGAAGTAGGTGAACCAATCTCAGAATTTAGCATAAAGGCTAGCCAAATCACTCAGTCAAGAAGCAGGGACTTCAGTGTCAAATATCACAGTGCTTTACCCAGTAGACCATAAAACAAACAGCAGAAGGCTGGCATTGCTTCTGTGTTTTGCTTCCTGAGTTCAAGACAGTTGTGAATTCTTCGTAGCAACAGAAGTTTTCCTAGAAGCTGCCTCTCCTCATCTGCACTTCTTACCCAGCTCAGATGACACCATGGTAAGCTGCTGACATTCATGGATTCATTCTAAGATTCCCAGCTTCTCCTCTTGCTGCAGAGAGCTGTAGCAAAATTTGGTCTGTGAGGCAACTGTGTGGCCAGGTGTTGCCAAGCTAGAAATTCCACCTGCCATGTGCACGATGCCCAGGACTTTAGAGGTACAACCCTTGGTCTGGTGGGCTACATTTATAGAGGCAGGAACACTGTCTGTAGTGGCAAAAGCACTAGGGAGAAAGGGAAGTATTTCCACAGAGGAGACACCATGAATGGAGTGAGAATGTATTTACGAGTGTCTTTAATACACAAAATATAAAGCAGAATTAGGTCTCTAAGTTGTATTAACTTCTAAAATAGTTCAAAATGTAGACAGAATATTTTGAGTCAGCTTGAAAAAAATTATATTGAGATTTTTCTGGCCCAAAATGAAGACTGATGATACAGTTTCTGGTCTTAATATCACCTTAATTGGAGAGGAAAGAAATGTGAGCCCCCTTGCATTTGTACAGCTGAGAACAACTTTTGCTATTCCAGTATCTCTGGCTTTTACTCCCACTTCTGTGTCATTTCTCTACTGTATTGGTGGTTTATGGTTGTCTTAGTCAAAAGTTTTATACTAATAGAAACAGTGAAGGTTTGGCCTTTGCCCAGGGTTGCTACAATGTTATCTAAAAGTCCTTTACAAGCAGCAATTATACTTAATTTAAAACTCATTGCACAGGATATTTTATATTTTATTCATTGCCAAATCTACAATCTTAATGAGAATTTCAAGATACAGAATAGGAAGACTAGTCACATGTCACAGAAAGGTGCTAAATTTCTTTTCAGATTTTCATTTGTCATGCCTTAGAAAAAGTGCAGCGCAGACCAGTTATGTGCTAGCAATATCTCTCTAAATTTAGCCTTTAGTCTTTCACATCAGGGTGACATTTCCAGGTTGCCTCTATGCAGTCATGGAGTCTCTTGCCCCTGGGACCCTTTTCTGTAGCTAATATTCACAGCATTCAGATCTTGTTCATAATAACAACAACAACAATTCTATTTCAGTCAACACCTTCTGTTTCCTAGTTACACTGCTGGGAATCAAAATCTCTTCTATGATTAGTTGCCTGCTGCTGGATTTATCCACCACCCACTGAAGCCAATGGGCATCCTACTATTACTTGCCAGAGACCCTGGCATGTGTAAGCTCTGCTATCAGATAGAAACCTAAGGAAATGTTACAGTCCAAGAATAAGTGTTTAGCACATTTACAAACCTTCCAACCAATTCAACTGAAGTAATGATGTAGCAGAGCACTCCTGAAATACAATAAAGCCTGACATAAACAGGGATACCACAACATCCCTCAGAAAACTATAGGTGAATCCTTGGAATGGGGGTGTGGCAGCTTGGCAGTGACAGAAATCTAAGCTGGCATCAGTCATGATGAATTGAGGTGTTTACAAGCTAAATTAGTCAGAAGACTCCAAATATACTCCAAATTCTAGTCAACTTGAGCCAAGCTGAAGGTGTGGACTAGAATTTCATTGCTTCATAGAAGTAAAATATATAATCACAAGAGTATGGGAAGGTGGGAATAGGCCAAGAAACTCAAAGCACTCAAGTGACTTAATTCTGCCAAAGTCCTTGTGCTTCTGAAGAGATGAATCCTTTTGAAAACATCACCTTCTTGAACAAGTTTTGCAAGTGAGTTGGTGTAGCCTTTTACACCCTGTTGTATCAGAGTGGTAGAACTATAACAGTAGACAATATCCTTATACAAAATAACTTTGCATGATAGTGGGGCATTTTCTTGTCAACCTGTATTTCAAAACATTACTCTGTTTCTCAGAATTTACCCTCATCTATTGATGCACAACAGATAGGAAAACTAAAATAGTCATTCTGACATGATCCCTGAAGACTGTCCTTTGGAAGACTGCATTTAGCTATGTTGAAGAATTAGGTTGCCCCCAGTACAAGGGTTGCGCAATACCATCTATCTCATCTTTTTTTTAACATAAACAATCTACAAATACTCCTGATTTATTTGTTTTAAGCATCTGTAACTGAGGTAAATTCCCTTTAGCTTTTCCCTTTAACTTTCAAGTCTGTCTTGGACTCCCCCCCAGTAACCCCCACCTCCTGCCCCTGAACAAGAAATATATGGCATTGCACATAAGGAGAACAGCTTATTTTAAGATAAGTATAAAATACAGATTTTCCTCTGAGAAGCACAGAACCACCACCCACATTCTAATTCAAGTCAATATCAAAGTTAATTGCAGACCTCCTACAAGTAGGAGCAGTTAGAGTGAAGAAATATCTGAAGAGTTTTCTGTTCTTCGTGTCCATATCTTCAGGCATGTTTTTGCATACTGTAAACACTGTACCATATTATTCCTTCAGTACTTTTGGTTCAAAACTGAAATTTTCTTAGAATAATGAAGTAGGAGAATCATAGAAGAATTATAAAGCAGCTTGAAGAAAAAAACTTGTGCATCTTGTAAGTTGTTCTCTAGATGCAGTTTGCTATGAAGTACATAAAAATATTAAAAATTTATTGAAATTCCTGTACATCTTCCTACTCTAGTTGAGCACTTGCCAAAATAATAATCAGATCGCAGTTTTAATCTGTGTCTAGGTCCACTCTGGTTTGAATTTCTCTCCCTCTACTCAATTTTTTATAAGGATATCTCTCAGAAAATAAAAATAATAAAAAACAAATAATAATAATAATAAACCAACAACCAAGCAATTGCTAAACTTATGTCTAATAATATAAAACATTTCTACTTCATCGTTATTCTTCAGCTCCTTTATTGAGAGAATATCTATTTGTTTTGCTAAATACTTCCTTTGAAAGGAGGAAAACTTCTTAAATATTGCCTATGCTAAAACAATGGAGAAGCACATTCAAATGTGAAGAAAACGTCATTGCAGCTTATTCTCTTTTATATGAATTCAGAGATTAATTTCTAAGAGCACATAAGCAGCGTGTCTGAAAAAACTGAGTCCTTGAACAGCTGTCCACAGTGCCTGGAGGAATCCCCTCAGTGAACTCTGAAGTTCAGGTGACCCCTGGCTTACATACTTGGGATTTAGTTTGGGTTTTTTTTGACTCCAGCTGCCTCCTCCAGGCTCTGTCTGTCTCAAGAACATCAGAAGGCACCAACAGAAACCTTCAAAGAGTAATCCTGGACTATCTTTTTTGCTAGAAGTCACCAGAAGCATTGAGAAAAGAAAGCTGCATAGAGTGGAGGGATCATCATCCTTGCAATAAAGTGCATCCTTGAAGAGCACTCGATACTGGGCTGACAAACGCTCCTTCCAGCACTAGGGGATAGTAGTTTCCCTCAGCATCTGGAAGTTGTTTTGGTCTTAACATCCTACACTGCAGTTTACAGGTGTAGAAACTTCGGCTTTAGCCATCTCATCTGAGATAATAGAAGCCCCTTTAGCACAGCAGTAGCCTTGTGACACATTGCAAGCCACAGCCCATTGCAAGTGGTGCTTAATTCTGTCCTCTAATATAATGTGTTTAAAAATCAAATCCACAGTGAGATGTGCAGAGAACAGTATTACAGGATGCTTATAAATATCTTGTCATCTAGGACAGGAGGATTTCTTAATACAATTTTTTCCCATTGTCAAATCTTACAGTTTTATGGCAAAAAAACTTCTTGGGAAAGGGTAAGTCCAGGAAAGGTCAGCAATTATAGCAAAAAATACATTTTTCATTGTTCCTCTTTCTCACTACTTCTGATTTTAACTGATATTGGTGTGCCAATATACCCTCTTTTTTGCCCTCTAGTCAAAGCCATTTCTAAAATATGAGCACTACTGGCACTCACTCTACATCCAGTTCCCCGTCCTCCTGAGGAATGAGGATTTCTTTTATTATTTCTTATTTTTTATTCTTTACTTACTATTTGTTCTTTTATTCTCTACTTTTATTCTTTATTCTCGTAGTTTCATCTGAGACTGAACCAGCAATAATTTCCTGATACAATTTCAATCCTATTAAATATTGCATTATCATTTCAATTCTTATTAAGCATTGCATTATAAGGTAACTTGAGCATAAAAGAATTCTTAAAGCAAAATATTTTTTGCAGTTGCCAAATTCATTCATAAGTGTCCGTTTTCCTCCACTGCTTCACAAAGTGTTTAGCAAATTGATGAGAAAGTCAGAACTCAAGCACAGTATCTTCTGGAATAATTTCTTGAAGTTTCTAAGCATATCTTGGCATACTTAGGGACAAGCAAGGTTTCTAAAGCTGAAAAAATATGAATTTCTGTAAGTAACAAAAGTCACAAGTCATTCCAAAGTAGAACTGAGTAAAAAAATGGAAAGGATGTCAGAGATTTTTCAATTACATTTATGTTCTTCATTAATGTAATTCATGAACCTTTGAGCACCTTAACACATGGCTTTGTAATTTTTGTTACTTTGGTTTTGCTTTGATCTCAAATTCATTTGATTCTTTCCTATGTAGGGATGCTGACATCCAGTTATGACACAGGTGATGCAAGTGTAGTCTTTATATTATAAGGTGCTTTTTAATAATTTTGTAGTTAAATTATTTGTTGATGCTATTCAACAAATGCTAAGCAAATAACAACATACCCATTTGGTAATACCTAAGTTCAGCTTGAGAATGGCCTATTCACCAAAAAAGGGCATGAAGTCTTTAACTCATCATATTCCTTTCTTATAATCTTTAAATAATAACCATGAGATGTGCTTGAACAAAAGTGCAGCTTATGGCTCCTGGAACTGGATCAAAACTACCACTGACACAGCATGAATAGTAGTGATCACTTATAATCACTGTCCTAGTACAGATGTGACCAAAAATGTTGGGTTATCGCCACTTTGACCAGTTTTATGCCAACATGTCAAAGGCATCTTGCCTTTCCATACCTAGCCCTCAGGCTTCTTTCCTTCTCTCTTTTTTTTTTTTTTTTTTTTTTTTCTTCCCACTTCTTTATCCTAAAGACCATTTTCTCTCAGTACTACAGTTTTTCCCTCAATGCAGGCTTCTTGGGTCTTTACTTTCACTGTCATTTGAACACACGCTGGAATAAGACCTTCGCTCTTTTTTGACCACTTGCTCCAGATTTCTTTCCTTGCTCTTGGCTATTTTTATGTTAGCTTTTTTTTTAGCTCTGATCTTGCTGTTCTTTCCCTACTCAGATGCATGATACCATCACCCAACAAGAGTTATGGCACATAGGAGTCATATACTTTGTCCTGGTTCTATCTGCCACCCTCCAAACTGGACATGGACATAGGTAAAGTGTTTAATAAGGATCTCAATTATTAAGTCCCTCACACTGCCAATACATCAATATGGCTTATTTCATCTTCTCTACATGAATAATCCAACATGGGCATCCAAGGAGCTGGAGCAATGCACGACCAGGGCACTCAGGAAGGTCTCAAAGAGACTTCCTTAACAAACAAAAGATTCCCAACACTGGTGTTTGGAATAAGGAATCAGATGAAGATGAGAAAATAGTTCTAGAAGTTGACAGAAATACTTTGAAGAAGTATCTAGCACTCCCTTTAATAAAAACCTAATTCAACTGTTCTAAGGAAGAAGGATTCACAGACCATTAGGGACAATGCCACAGACTGATTGAGTTCCCAGGAATCAGGTCCCTGTAAAGATCAACTTATTGCCATATTTCAGGAACAGTGGGATCAACATTATGTCTGTCCTTCACATAGTAATGTCAATAAAATCTTCAGGAAAAACAGAGGTCATCTTTCAAATCACATAAGTGGCTGATATCTTTCCAGATATAATCTGCTTACTCTAGAGTGATGGTCAAGTATTGACAGCTTCAAATTCAGCAATGCAGATCTCTTTCCATACTTGGTAATATATTCCTCCTGACCATCTGCTACATCAAATAAGAGTCAAGGTCAACATGGAGCTTCACGTACATTGCCTTCTCCTGCATGAATTTCTTTCTGCTCTGATGATTGCTCTTCCCACATATTACAACATAATAGTTCGCCTTTAGACTGGCTCTCATCCTTGCTCCATGAAACATCCATGCTGCACTAGACCATCATGTGCTCTCTCTTTTGTGTAGTATATGGACCATGCAGAAACTTGAAAATTTTTTGTCAACACAGGAAATAAAGTGTGTTAGTCCTGCAGTGGCAGCTTCACCCAGTCATGGCATTGCATCCAGCCTCTGGTGGTACAGTTTCTATTTTGAAGTCATAACCTCAAGGCTATCTCACTTCTTCTTTTCTCTCTCCAACTTGGCTTGATTCCACAGTGCACAAAGCTCTTATTGTAGTAAGTTAGCAAACCACAGCACACAAAGTGTCCTAGATCCATTTTTTATCTGTAGTGAATTTTTAACTGTAGCAAAGCAGCACAGAGGCTTTTGCATTAGAAACAATGTGAAATTACAGGATTATGTTAACTCTGAAAGGATTTATTGGCATGGACAAAGAAATCCGATAAGCCTGATTTCCTCTACGTAAGAGATATAGAAGAAAAAGACAGACAAAAGCAGAACAAAGTAAAGGTTGCATAAGATCACAAACTATTCATCAAAGTGAGAAGGAACAATGATTTGTGTGAAATGCAAGTATTCAACAAATAGGAAGTTGACTCAGGCTTTAGTGATCCCTCTTTGTGTACCGTGTTTCTTGTGAAAACGATCAGAAGACTTCCTAGTGAGGAGTTCAGATTCAGTTTGGTGTTATGCCTCATTTAAGGTTTTCCCTCTTCCAGTGTGGAAATTTTGTTTTTCTTACTTACTTTATTCCTCTTCCTCAGGATGACTGGGATCATGGGGTTACTGCAATCTGAATTGGAACTAACTCAAAGTACTCACAGTTTGACAAGAGATAAAAATAGCAATATTTCAATCTGATTTGCTTTCTTCAGGAGATTTTGCTTTTCCCCTTTCCTGGCCTGTTCCCTATCACTTCATATTATGAGGCATCCAGGTATGAACACTGGATATTTAAGTAACTTTTCTTTATTTCCTCCTACTTTTTTTCTTTTTCTTTTTTTTTTTTTCTTTTAAATTTTTTTTCTCCTGACACCCACTGTTTTTCATCCTGTAAAATCAATTTGGCTAACTACTTAAAAGGTAGATTGTTTTGTATGGTCACATGACTTCTAAGAACCTTCATGGAAAGTGATCTATGAGTAGATATGTTATAGGAAGACCATTAAAATCAAGAAAACAAGAAGAAATGAAGGACGTTGGGAACATTTTCTCTCTTTCCTTTAATATAGTGTGGTAACTTAAATCAATTTAAGGGGAATATAAAGCTAACAGCCACTCAGTATGTAATATTAAAAATTATTGTGTAAAATTATTATTACCAAACTTTATATATATGATTTAAATGTACTGATTTCCTACTATAGATATATTGATGACATTTTTTAGTTACAAAACACTGAAAACAAAATTATTTACATAGGATCTACATAAGATTCAAAAGGAAAAAAACTGGGAGAGGAAAGTTTTAGCTGCTCCATTTCAATGCATAAACTTTGAGATTTGCATCTATTTCCAGTTAAGTATGCTTTCAGAAAAGAGAAAAAGCAAAACAAAGCATAGCAAAGCAAAACAAATAGAGCAGGAAAACCTCTTTGTAATAGTAGCTGTGGAATAAAACATGTTCTGTTTTTATTGATGATAAAACAGTTTTTCCCTCTGCAATTCCATGTAAATGCAGCCTCAAGCATTATTACTACTGGATCTCTGATGGTTTCCAGTTCAGAGATTTTACTGAGTTGACAACCTTAGCATTTCTTTTTAGCAGGAGTTTTATTAATCAAACATGCTCAGCCATCCAAACATCATTGAAACTTGATATAGTCTTATAGTGCAAATAATTAAGCACCTGGAAACACTTTCATGACATATTCACTTAATGGTAAGGGAATTGTCAAGAAGATATCTGGCCCTTTGCTCCCTTTGTCATTAAATATGTAATACAACAATGTAAACCATAAACAAGCCTACCCTCACATTGATATCCTATGGTCCAGTTTCCTGCCTGTCCATTTAAGTAGCTAAATTGTGTTTTAGTCAGTTAAATATTCTGTTTAATGCTTTGTTTTATACTTTCAAAATATTTCATCCCACAAGTTAAACAAGAAAGAATTAAATAATTAAAAATTACAGAAATAGATTCATATTCAAATAAATAATTTTGAGGAAGATGGATAGCTAAGTTTAAAATGTCCTCACTCCACCTGTGTGGTGTCACCCTTTGAGTTAAGGCATGCAAAGAAGAACTTGTGCATTTCAGTTAATAATTCCAGGGAAAATACTTTGCTTCATTCTGTGTTTAAAGAGTTTGTGGGTCCATTCCAGGATCTCTCTGGTCAGGAGATCACACTGAAGAAGAAATGTAAAAATGCACAAAAGAAATCTTTCGGGTCATATTTTTCTTTCCACTTAATCAAACTAAAAGCATGCCTCATTTGGTGATTTTTGCTCATTCCTGTTTACTGTTCATTCATACATTCGTTTAACAATCTTAAAAGTTTCCAGAAGCTAGAGAAGTTAAGAGAAACTGGAAGCTTGAATCAAGGAGCTGAGACAGATGGGACAAGGGCAATACCCAGGGAGAGGAGAAATGGTCAAGATGGTACTAGAAGACTGAGAGAGGAGAAAAATGAAAAGCAGAGAAGGCGCATGGGGAAGGCTGTATACGAAAAGTTCTATGGTAGATAATGGAGCCATAAAACAATTAGAAATTCAGTCCTGTGAATGAGAAAAAGTTTTGGACAGAGGTAGAATATAATAAGATTGGTGGAAAGACTGCAATGTTTTTCAGAGTATGGAAGGATGTCCTAGACCCTCAGATCTCACCAATCCGCTGCTGTTGATGAAGTGCATAGGAAGCCATGGCAAAAGATCTGTGTTTTACCCTTGTCTAAAACTGGGTGCTACAGAGACATTATGAGTCACTGAACTCAGGTATCCATATGGCTGCAGGATGGCCTGCAAATAAAATGAAAAAAAAATATCCAGGGGAACCTTTTTTTTATTGTGAAGTGAATAGATTCAACAAAGGCCATTGAATCTAGCAAAACTTTGGATGAAAATCAAGAATTTTATCACAAAGCCCCCCCACAAAACAAACTCCTAAATGCAAGAACCACAAAGCTTTGAGCACTTTGGCTTTTGTCATTCATTGCCGTCTGGAAGGAACTGCCAAAAAATGTAATATTCCCTGTTTGCAGGGCTTCAGGCTTTGTGAGACTTGATGGGCTCCTGCAGGGAAAATCAAGGCAATCTGCCTTAACAATGCACTACTCTGTACTGAAAGACCCTTGCGGAACATGAGGGACACAAAGGAAAGTTTCAGCTCTTAACGTTTTGACATGAACCTGTTTAAAGAATTACCCTGTACAATCACTTTGAGAGAAGCTGAGGAGACACATTTAAAAGGACAAAGTTAAGTGTACATTTAACTGTAGAAGAACGGCACTTTTCTTCAAGAAAAATCTTACCAGGGAAAAGATGTAAAGCCAGCAGCTGAAAAAAATAACATGCCAGATTTAGAGGTTTAGATTTAGTTTTATATTTAGGTTTGTTCTTGCTATGTCCATCAAAGTCTTCTATTACATTAGAAATCTCAAAAGTAGGTTAGAATTCCAGATCCTGAACTGCCTGTCTATTAAGGAATAATACTGACTGTCTTGGTCTCCACCTCACATTTTTTTCCTTTTAAATGTGGATTATTATGGTACTGTACAGAAATCCATTCAGGGATTTAGTTGAGGTAAGAATATCAGTTGCTGCCGAAGTTCTCCAAGGTTGAGAGGGTAATATGACAAGGAAAAACATTTGTTTTCCTAGTTGAACCAAATCATAATTTTATAATGTTGAGCTGTTACATTCATCTGTTTCTTCAGTCCTAAGGGTTATCGTATATGTTTATGTATTTTCACATCTATGGAACTGTATAAGAAATGGATTTATAATGTTTTCTACTACATTAAATCATGCAGATCTTGTTTTAAACCAGTTAAAATTAATAATTCACAGATAGTATAATAAAAGATATCATGGGAATAGGAAGATATTTCTGAACACTCATGGGAACTAATTATGTTTGCAGTTTTTGATGGAGACCTGTATGTTATGTTGCAATGTTGCACGTCTCTCTGGCTGGTATTTAGATGGCAACATTATTCATCCATCCCATCGGTTTAATCAAAAAGTTATGTTTAATGATTATTTCAAGGAACAAATTGCATTTTCTGCCATTAAAATTTAATGTATAGAAAACTCTTGAGCTGACCATTTCCAAAGCAATTTGTAAATTAGGAGGGAGTATGCTAGAGGAAAAAAACAAAACAAACCAAAAAAATGTGTGATAGGTTGAGATGGAGCAAAATTGCATAAATCTCTTACTCGATGAAAAAGATCATAATGACAAAATATCAAAATAGAAATGGAGATTGCCTGAGGATAACAAGTTCTAGATGAAATTACCTAGGTTGAAGAAGGTTGATTCAAGGAGAAAAGCAAGGAAGAAGTGGTTACAGGTTTTATAATTGATAAAATTTGAAGATATTCTCAGAACAAAAACAGCTTTGGTTTGGTTTTGGTTTTTGGGTTTTTTTCATTATTTTGGTTATTTAAGTGTTCTGTTTCCTAGATAACTAAAGCAATTAGTTTATGTTAATCAATAATTACATTGCTTGCCATAAATAACACTTGAAATCAAACCAGGTTATAAATTGTATTAAGAAATCTTTAATCAGTGGAACACTTCTTCTGGATTTGTTTTTTAGGGTAATCTTTCTGAAAGTTCTGAAAGCAAAAAAGCTCCAGTATTGCAGTATTGCTTGCCAAAATTCAGTTCTGAATATTTTTTCACAGATGTCTCATACATCCCAAAAAACTCTGGGAAATACTGGCCAAATGCAGCTACACATAAAAAAATACAAACCTTAAGGCACATAGGTGATCTGTCATTTTCAATTTAGTATGTACCAGTGTTGTTGTCCTGCAAGTACACTTAAATATTAATGGAAAAGCAACCTACGTGCATCACAAGAGACTCTTCAGGCTCTTCCAAGCATTTCAGTTTTAAAAGTGTCTCCTATTAATTGTTTGTCGGTTTAAGGAGGCTACACATGACCTTAGCATCTCATTACATTTTATTTATGTACAAAGGCCCAAAGTTTGTCATAACTGTAACATTTTATTTATTTTACAAAGAACCAAATTTTGCCATAATTAATTGGCATTGCCATAGATACATAATTCCTGGGGCTAAACCATGCAGGGTTTCAGTATAATTGCCTTTTACCTGAGTAGGTCACAAGTGTGTTTATTCCTCTCATTCCTATTTCAAACCCACTGTACAGTCTGGTACAAATTGGACATAATGCCCAGCACAAGTCTAGATGTAGAATTAAATTACCAATAGCCAAGGCTCAAATTATCTAATCTAAGAAAGAACACACTGAGGGAAAACCAATCTTAATATCAAAATATTCAAGCTGTTTGGCTAAAGTATTAGGTCTCACATGGAGCATTCTGTCATAGACTCATCAATAAATACAGCAGTAATTGATCAGTGGTAACTCAGGTCCAGAAGGCCCTTTTTTATTCTATAAAGTATAATATGCACATGGGAATAGGTTCTCTTTGTAAAGAACAGTAAAAAAAAAACAACAAAAAAGCAAACCAAAACACACACACACACCAAAAAAAAAAAAAATAAATAAAAAAAAAAAAAAAAAAAAAAGAGACAGGAACAATGTTTTGGTCCTTCCCCGTTGTTTTTTGTTGATTTTGTGTGGGTTTTTTGCCCAAAAGCACTTATTGGATCAAGCATAAACAGCAAACTTTTCTCCTTGTTGACAAAAACTTCTTACACACCTATTTACATAGTGCCAGCCTCCACTCTGGGCTAGTCTCTGGGCTAGTCTCACATCCTTAAATACAGATTTCCAATCACTGAACTGTCAAATGCTAACTTTCAGTAATGTGGTGCTGGCAGCACAGATCCAGGCACTTGGCTACTGCACTCTTCACAGAGTGAAACCTCACACCAGTCTTCTCCCTTGAGCTAACTCTTCCCCTCAGGTAGATGTCTACTAAGCCACATGAATATTAAGTGTCTTACTCTGACCTACGAGCAACCTGTGTAAATAAGGTACTTTATTCTTCACGTCTGTCTGTTGGTTTCTAAAATCAGTAATGTCACTGGGTAGAAATATGAAAAAATTGTTCATGCTCCTTTCCCGAAGTGGACTGTTACTCAGAGAGATCTTAGACAAAGTAAGATGGATGGCTGTTCTGTATGTGGTCAGGCTGCAAAGATATGTTTTGCTTTTTAAATGTGACCCTAACTATTTCCTGAGTTTCTTTCTTTCTGAATATTATCTGCCCATCTGGTTATTTCTGTTACCATTTTTTATGTGTGCTATTTTCTCCCCATGTTGCATTCGAATTCATCTGTGGAAGCAAATCAAAAGGCAGAGACTGCTAGCTATGAAAAAAAAAATATAATTCAGAGGCTTAAATTAAGACTTTCAGAGAAAATTTTAGATGTCCCTCAGGTACTTCATTAACCATTTTTGTAGCCCTAAGCCCTTTGAAACTGGAAACATTCCTACACTTTCTTCTTCAGAAGACTTAATTTAGTGAATGTAGAGAATGTAGATCCCACACTCTTTTAATAAATGACCAGTACTGACAGATTCTTTTTGCATATGTAAAACTAATGTACATAGGAGAAAACTCTCAGAAATGCCTGTTGGTCGATCTGTGGAATGCATAAAGCCATGAGGGACCTTGTAAGATGCACTGGCCAGTAGCACTGGTGCCAAACTGACCCCACTAGACTGAAAATCAGTATTAGCAAGGCACTTACATAGTTGCAACACAGGCTGGTGCCAGAGAACACTGCCCTTAGAGACTCCCTCATGTTCATCCACTTGAATACATAAACACATGGCATAAGTTTCTTAAAAACCTGTACCTCATTGATTTCCAACAGAGTGAAGTGCTCTTCTAAGTGCAACCACTGATATTTATGCTGCAGTCAGCAGGAGACATTCACTGGACCAGAGTTCACATCCAGTTGTTTCATGAAGCAGGGCATAGTTACAAGACCCTGTCCTGCAAAGCCCAGAAGCAAAAGCTGTTTGCGGAGAAGAAAAGCAGTTCAAGCAGAGGAATGATGAACTGCCAACCTCCATCCTTTCCATAGTTATTCCACTGGTGTATCTCCCCAAATTTTTGATTGAGCCTATTCAAATGAATGAAATAGACTTGGGCCTTTCAATCAACCATGGAAAACAAACATGCAAACTTAAGGCTTTTCGGACATTTGGGAAAAAATGACTTTAAATCACATGCTTTGCTCTTTGCTTCTATGTGCAAATTGAAGCTTCAGCCACCACAGCAGCACAGTCATTAAATAGTTAAATACCCAATAGATTTCCCCAGATATATCCATTCCCAGATTGTTCTCCTCTTATAAATAGTTGAAGTTGCTTACTTTTCAATTACTTTTCAGTGTTACAATCAGTTAGTATTCACCTCATGTTCCCTTTTAATAATTTGCATGTATCTGACATACAGTTCTCTTCACACAGACCCATGTGAATAAGCAACTAATGGTGATTCATGGGTTGAAGTGCAGCAGGCCACTCTACTCCCCTCAAACCTCACACATTTTTAGAAAATTGCATACTTGTAGTTGAGGAAAACTGGAACCTTAAAAATACTAAGCAAAGATATTACCATATGCACTTCAAAAATTTGCATAGTTGAAAAACAAATCCAAATATCTTGGTCTGTCTTTATTAACAGAACTGGGTTTTTTTGTTTGTTTCCCAAAAACTAATTAACTTTTGGCATCAGTTGATGTCAACCTCTTCCTTCACTGTAGTTGCTCCATTCCACAATTAACTATGAATTGTGAACGAAACATCACCTTCATGTCACTGAAGCACTTGCTCAATCCTTTCTTCAGAGTGGAGTCCTTTCCTCTCTCTGCACTTATTTGTATCATTCTTCCTTTTCCCAGTGATGCAGGGAAGACATAAAAAAGCATGTAGGCTTTTGCCCACTGCTGGTGAGAATGATTAAAAGGTGTTACTGAAAGTTACTCTGGGAAAAAAAGCTCTATTTTTCATTTACAACAATGATAGCATTGGTTGTTCTTTTAATGGTGTGTAATTTAACAGAAAACTCTTAAACAATTCTGTGCATGCTATTCTGTAATTTAAATGCTTCACACTGCAGAATAACAGATAAAGAGAATTCATCAACAAGCAAAAACAATTCCCCAAAGACAGCAAGGAGAGCAAAATCAACAGACTTGGGCTAAATCTCTGATTTTATGCCTTTAGCAATTTTAAAGTAACACTATTGACAGGTTAAAACTATGTTTATTGATGGTTAGAAGAAACTTCTGATGGAAGCAAGTCAAAGTTTGAGCATGGAGTTTAAATGTGAGAATGTCACTCATAACCAGAATAAACAGATGAGATGTAGTTGGATTTGCATGAGATTTAGGTTGTTTTTGTGTTTGTTACAAAGGAACAGTGAATAGTGAACAGACTGAACTAGATAGTCCAGGTGGGCAGTATACAAAGGGAAAAGGGCTAGCAGTAACAGGAAAAAAAAAAAAGGAGTATTTATTTAGCACAAAATTAATTTATTAACAGCACACGGCACTAGGTGATGTGAAAGACAAAACATTAAATGAATACTAGAGGCACTTGCTAGGGAAATTAATAAAGACAAAATTAATGAATTTTTTATTAGTGTATATTTCAAAAGATTATATCAATGGAATTTGAAGAGACAAGAGAATCACAAATAGGAATGTAACAAAGACTGATAAAAATCCAGTTAAAAAGGCTTAAGTAGGTAAAGAAGGAGCTAAAGTCATGCTCAATCACAAGTATCATTATCTTTTTCCAGATGTCAAATATGGAAGCAAATACATGTGAATGCCCATGGATTGATTTTTTTCTTTCTTCTACCAGATAAAACAGCAAACAGAATGATAGTCTGCTACAGACTACCAAATAGCTCAGCAGAAAACCAAAACATATCTGCCTATAACATGAAGTGAGAAATAGCTGAAGCAGAGGGCTTTAATCTGAAAGACTGTGCTAGAAAACTTTCTACAAATGCTAGTATTCCTTGGAATTTCTCAACCTTACCCTTTACAATTTCTTAAATCAAAAAACATTGTCTCTAGCATGCAGGCATTTGGTGTGAGACAGAATGTTCAAGTGTAAAAGATAAATATTACAGGTTTTTTGAATGCAAACAATTGCTTTCAATTTTTGCAATCTGTGGGTGTAAAATAAAGAACAAAATTGAGCAAGGAATTTAAGGTCCTTAAATGCATTTGGAGGAGGGCAACAAAGCTGGCGAAAGTGCTGGAAGGAATGTCTAGTCAAGGGCTTGTCTAGTTTGGAGAACAGGAGGCTGAGGGGTGACCTCATTGCTCTGTACAGTTTCCTGAGGAGGGTAAATGCACAGGGAGGTGCTGAGATCTTCTCCCTTGTGTCCAACGACAGGACATCTGGGAGTGGTTCAAAGCTTCACTGAGGGGGTTTAAACTAGCCATTAGGGAGTATTTCTTTACCAAGAAGATGGGCAAACACTGGAAAAAGCTTCATAGAGAGGTGGTTGATGTCCCAAGCATGTCAGTCTTTAAGGGGCATTTGGACAGTGGCCTTAATAATGTGCTTTAATTTGGTCAGCCCTGAAGTGGCCAGGAAGTTGGACTACATGGTCACTCTTAGTCCCTGCCAACTGGCATTTGATTCTGTTTTATTCTTTTCTGTTCTATTCTACTAGCCCTTCTATATTCTACTAGCCCCCCTCTATTCTGCCATTGCCCTTCTTGGCCAGCTGGGCACACTCTTGGTTGGTGTTCAGCCAGCTGCCAATCAGCACCCCCAGGTCCCTCTCTGCTGGGCAGCTCTCCAGCCACTCCTCCACAGTCCTCTAGAACTTGTGGGGGTTGTTGTGGCTGAAGTGTAGGACTCAACATTTGGCCTTGTTAAAACTCATACTATTGGCCTTGGCCCATCAATCAAGCAGAGCCTCCCTGCCCTCAGGCAGATCAACACTTCCATGTTCAGTGTCTTCTGCAAACTTACTGAGGGTGCACTCTATCACCTCATCCAAACTAATAAAGATGTTAAGAGTGGCCCCAGCACTTAGCCCAGGGGGACACAATCCATGACTGGTTGCCAGATGGATTTAACTCCATTTAACATGACTCTTTGGACCTGTCCGTCCAACCAGTTTGTTATCCATTGAAGGGTGTGTGCATACAAGCAATGAGCAGCCATTTTCTGCAGGAGAATGCTGTGGGAAACTATGTCAAAGGCCTTGATAAACTCAAGGTAGACAACATCCACAGCCCTTCCCTTGTCCAGTGAGCTGGACATCCTGTCATAGAAGGAGATCAGGCTAGTCAAACAGGACCTGCCCTTCATGAACCCATTCTGCCTGGGCATGATCACCTGGTTGTTCTGCATGTACTCCTTTAATTCTTCTAGCACAAAAGCAAAGTTATATATGGTAAATAGCAACACTTCTTAGAAATAACCCGTAATGGATTATGCATAGTGCACCATGTTTGTATATCGATTTTCTCTCAAAATGATGCATGAATGCAAATGGATATTACATGGGTAAATTTTCTACTATTAAGGCAAAAATTGAACTATATTGGTAACTATGGATCGAAGTCTTGCTTACGGTATTGCACATTTTTATACTCATTATGTGGTTTGATGAAACTGCATTTTTTTGAGGATTTTCCAATAATACTTGTACTTTCAACAGCCAAATTAAAAATCCATTGTTTTCATTGTTACTCCCATTGAAAAAAAACATATTAAATAATACTTCATGTTGTAAAATGAAAATGCCATTATGCCTAAAGACAAGAGGTCTGAACAGCCTGAGAGAAATTCTGCTGCTTGTAATACTGCATAGATCAATAAGATGCTGTGACTTCACATGGCTTTTGTTGGAGGACAGTATTGTATACAGTAAGACGACTGGGGAAACAAAATAGCTGTATTTGGTAGGACAGCAGACTGTTGGCCTTGGGTTTCTTTTTTTTTTTCTGTATACTAGTATAGTAGCTTTTCTGTGATAATGGGGAACTTAAGGGAGGAGTTGGCACTGATGATGTTCATGTATCTCTGGAAAATTTCCTTTTCAATTGCAAGTGCTGAAAGGCAAATCTGGGCTACGTTGTACTTGTGAATGCACACACACATATGAGACACACCCTGATAAAGCCAAAGGCAGTTATGAATTCAAACCTAGAGATCTTAGGTACACTGTACACTTTACAGTTCTCTGTTTGTGCAATATCTACTATACAAGATCCTTGTGTGAGACTGGTTGTCTCATAGCTACTACAGCAATATGTATAAAAGTTACACCTCTGAAAACCTTTATGCATTTCTTGTGTACTAGAACATGGAGTTTATGGAGCAATGTATGCAATGAGCTCCTGTTATCACTTCAGAACACCAAATTTATTTAGGATAAGATGCAAAGATATTTCTCTCTTCACATACTCCCATCCAAGCATGATATCTTGGTTATTTAGATATCACCATGAAGATATCAAAATACCAGAGGAGCACCGGGACATCTAGGACAAACCTTGACCTCGAGCATTTTGTTCTTCCTTTTGACTTGGAAGCATTTGTCCTGCAGTGCTAAGGAGCAAAGACTGGTCATGGAAATGAAAACTCAGTGCTGATAGACACGTTTTGGAGGAGTCAGAATAAACCTACAATAAGTCCTCCGTGTTTCTTCATTGTTTATAGAGATGCTGAAATAGATAAAGGAATTTTAATGATACTTTCATGACACCCATTCTTTCTACATTTCTCTTCAAGAGAACTGCAAAATCCTGTTTTCACCCTTGTCTTTTCTGCTTAATAATAACTCATTTGGAGTCATAACAACCTGTGAGGGCATTCAGCTATTTCTTCTACCTTTTGTTTAGTTTTTGGATCTTTTGAAGTTCTAATCTCGTCCATATATGGGTTGGCTGGAGAACAAGTTTCTGGGAAACTCATGTTAGGATGTGATACCAGCTCTGTAGGCAGACTAGCTGCTGAAGTGTTAGGAATAGGCAGTGTATTTTAAGAAATCCTGATCCATCTGCTTTCATTTCAGTAATGCTACTAAGAAGATATCTTGAACTTCCATTTGGCATGTCTATGAGGGGTGGGGATAATGGTGAAAAGGCCTAGTGCAAGTGACTCTTCTGTCTGAATTTGAAGAACATTTCTATTCTGAAGTAGGCAGGGTTGAGTTTCATACTACAGTCTGTTAGTTCCTGATTCTGAGCTGAGATAATCTTTCCCAATAGTGCAAAATCTGGAACCTTAAACTTACACATCTCCAGTTGACACCAGCTCTACTATGGTAACATGCATCCCTTTCAGACATCTCTCTGGTGAACTGTTTGCAAAAACTCCTATGAAGACTGACTTGATGAAATTTTTTTTTAATTATTTTATTTCTCGGCTCTCCGACCAATGTATTCAACTGCAGTGGTCTCCTGCTTGAGCTAGTTGTTTTCAAATGTTTCAGTTCTACCCTGATATCAGGCGGAAGAATAGTAAATGAAGGCATTTGTGATGAAAGGACAAGATCCTGGACAAATAAAAGTCCAAAAAGGCCAAATGAGTAAAAAAATTTCAGCTTAGTAAGAAAGCAGAGAAACTGAGTTCAGGAAAGGCAAAATAGAGCTTTAGATAGAAAGGATCAGGAAACTGGCTCTGGGAAATGACTAGTGACTGGCAGGATTAAATAGGGTCTTCTCTTGGCTTCCAAATAAAACTAAAAAATATTTTTTAAAACCACTGAGGATAAGAGACTTTGTTTTCTCACTGTTAAGTAAATTTGATTTATTAAGATAATAAGGAAGATGCTTCAGTGTGCCCTCTGTGGTCTCAGCAATCAACAAAAAAATATTGGTGACACACCATGTGAGCCTTCATTTTAATGAATAGGACATTTTTTCTTTAATCAAACTCTCATGACAACGTGGATAAATTCTGTCACCCCTCACTAACCCCAGGTTAAACCATATTGCTCAGAGGGTGACAATCAACTGTGCAGGTCCAGCTGGAGATCTGTGACTGTGACCTGTGTTCCCCAGGGGTCAGTGCCAGGTCCAGTCTTACTCATCAACAACCTCAGTGAAGGTGCAGAGTGTATCCTCAGCAAGTCTGATGATGATATGAAGCTGGGGGGATTTGCTGATACACCAAGGGCTGGGCAGCCATTCAATGAGATCTGGACAGACTGGAGAGCTGGGCAAAGCTGAACCTAATGAGGTTCAACAAAAATAAGTGTAGAGTATTGCACCTGAGGAGGAATAATACCTTAAACCAGTGTTGATTAGGGGTTGACCTGCTGAAAAGCAGCTCCAAGGAGAAGGACCTTGGAGTACTGGTGGACAATAAGTTACCCATGGGACAGCAATGTGCCCTTGTGGCAAAGAAGGCCAATGCTATTCTAGGGTGCATTAAAAAGCTTGTGTCTTGTGGGTCGAGGAAAGTCATCCTCTACGCTGCCCTAGTGAGAATACATCTGCAAAATTGTGTCCAGTTTGGGGCTTCCCAGTTCAAAAGGGACAGATATCTACTAGAGAAAGTCCAACAGTCTACAAGAATCATCAGGGGACTGAAACATCTGTCTTATGAGGAAAGGCTGAGGCACCTGGGGCTGTTTAGTCTGGAGAAGACTGAGAGGGGATCTTATTAATTTATAAATAAGGGTGGGTGTCAAGAAGAAGGGGTCAGTATATTTTTGAGTGGTGATAGGATGAGGGGCAACAGGAGAACAGGGAAACAAGGAGTTCCACCTCAATATGAGGAAAAACTGTTTTATTATAAGGGTGATGGAACCCTGGAATAGGCTGCCCAGAGAGGTTGTGGAGTCTCCTTCTCTAGAGATTTCCATGACCTTTCTGGACATGGTTTTGTCTGACCTGCGCTAGGGGAAGGGAGGTTGGACTTGATGATCTCCAGAGGTCCCTTGCAACCACTACCATTCAATGATTCTCTTCTTCTATGATTATTCTACAGTTCTATTGATGAAAAATTAGCATGTTACCTTCACTCTCATGCTGAAATTGCTCTCTGTAATCTGCTCTGTGTTGTAATTTCATATTGCAGTCTTTGTAAAGTCATACTTTATTTAACTTTTTCTATGATAATTGGGACTGTAGTACTTGTTAGCCTCAGACTATAATGGGAGGATAAAAGAAAATGTGTGATAAGACAGTATGGTAAACTTGAGTAAATAAATGATTTACAGTATAACATTTTAGTTTTTAAAGATTTTCTTTACAAAAAACCAACCAGTTGCATTCTGCTCAAACATTTTACCTTTAAGTAAGATGCTCTTGGTACAATGCAGGCAAAATTACAGCAGTTCAGCCAACCATACCCTTAGCCTGCAAAAGGCAAAGGAAATGGACAATAGTTTGCATTGTTCATTTGTCCAGGATAAAGGTGACTTTCTGTCTTGTACTTTTGCTTTCAGCTAAGTCTCTTGTAAGTAGCTGCACTTGCTGAAATTAACAGCAAGTTTCTCAGACAGTGTCTGCTTCTAGGACTGATAACACTCGATGTTTACAGTTACAGCCAGTGCTAGTGATATGCTGCCTCTAGATTAATCCTTTGCTCTCTCTATAGAAAAATGTTTGGGCATTATTTTGCCTCAAATCAATGATCTAATGGTTCAGCTAAAAGTTAGCTTGCATTCCTGCAAATTTATTTAAGCTGTTAAAAAGTAGTACTCCTCCCTGACTTTCAAAGTGATGTTTTTTAGTATTAGGTATTCCAGTGGTCCCTAGCTAGGCAATCACTCTGTGATCACTTTTAAACAAAATACTCTGATTTAATGATATGCAGTTTGGAAGGAGGTTTTCCCCATCCTGTCTGCACTGCAGGACTTTGTCACACAATCGGCCTCAGCTCCTCCTCTAGCAGTGGCAGTCAGGGCTGATGGAACTTTGAAGGCTGTTGAAGGAGTAAGGAGGCACTGAGCAAAGGGCTTGAAAGCTTTTTATGCCTTTTGAGTTTCTCGTGCCTTCAAGGACATACAGAATGAACTGTACGTCAAGTTTTTCAGAAAGAGAGGAGAGTTCCTTTGTATGAATTATTTTGTGTGTATAGAGAAAGTCAGAAATGTATCTGCCATGTTTATTTTCCTTTAAGCTGCAGAAGAGTTCTTTTAGATACACTGAGAATAGTTACTTCTGGAAGTAGTAATTTAGACTGTAATCACAGTAACAAATGCAGTCTGGAATACTGCACTGAGGAAAGCAGCCATAGCACACACATGGTGGCTCTTCTGTATGCAGAGAAAGTCTTGACAGAAAATGGCTTGGATGAGAACAGAAGAACTGAAGTAGTAATTTAATTACAAATTTTAATTTATTGTTAGCTATTAAAGAAAAATGTATCCCATATATGCTGCACAGGAACATGCTTGCCTTTGACAGCAGTCACAACATGAGTGCTTCCAGCTGAGGCTCTTTGTTTTAACACAGAGCTGGAATGCAATTCCCTAGCATTCATCATCTCTAAGATGTATCCTTTCTAAGCATGGTTAGAGTATTGTGGGAGAACCAGCACTCCTCCACTTCCATTTTGCAGCTCTCATTCCACTGAACTAAAGAGTTTTCCCAATCTGTTGGTATGTTATCTGTCACTGTGTTCCCCTAAGTTGGTGTACAAAAGGGACAGTATGTAAGGCTGTGTGCACAGATGCTGCCTGTATGTCTGGGTCTGTCTTCATTGTAAGAATTTTTGCATGGCTTTCAGAAGTGAAAACAGACTAGTGGATAAACGAATGCAGATAGATATTATTGTAGGATTTCATTTTCATTTAATGCAAATGAGGTATCCATGAGTCTTTGCTGGATGCTTGGGAATTTGCAGCTCCTTGTAAAATTCAACTGAGTCACAGTTTGGTTTTTTTAGCTTGCTGGAAGGATATTCAGCAGAGAATGGCTATCTTGACAGGTTTTTCATTGAAATAAAGATAAATTAATAGTTCTGTTGTAATAAAGATCAAGGGAGAGAAAGAAATAAGGAAGCAAGCAAACAAGCCAGCCAGCAGAGGAGCAAGTAGAGGAGTTATTCAAGTCCTCAAGGATGAATGCACCAAATTTAACTACAAAATGAAGAAGAACAATGAAAATACCTTTAATAGATTAAGTTTATTATATTTAAGTAAAATAGTCTCAGCACCCTCACAGAAGTAGCCCCTTGTAGCTTTTACCATGGAATCAAGGGGTTTGATTGACTCCTTGGATCACCTGAAAGTGTCTACAATGTCTTTGTCCACATCTGAATCAGTCACTCTTCTTTTTCAGTCACTGGAGAGAAATGGAAAAGTTTGGGGCATATTCACTTCCTGAAGTGAACCTCTAAAACCGATTAGACAAACAATATACTAAGAGTACAAATTTATCTTCATTAAGTATAGAACAGAGGCCACAGTGAACCGGTCATCTGTAGAACTGACCTAGATCTCTAAAATCTGGTGAAATGAACACTGTCTGAAATATATTGAACCTGTGACTAAATGGGTGACAAAATCTGTGTCATTTAATCTTTTCATCAGTTTCTGTCTGCTAAAGAGTTGAAAGGCTCCATAATTTTCCAGAATTTTAGTCATAAGCATGCAGTTCTAGATGCAATAACCGAGTAATAGATATATAAAGGCTTGGCACATATCCTATAGAGCCTGATTTCATTCTTTTTGCTCATCCTTCTGCACTGACAGACAATGCTTGAAATATTACCATAATTTTTCTTCCATGGTTGTTGAGTAGTTCTTGCCATTAAAAACACTGGTTTACAAAGCTGGAGTTCTTATTTCTGTGAAACACTTCAGTGGTGCAAATCTTTCTTTAGTCAGATAGAGCAGATTAGGGAGCTCATGTAGTCTAAAAATAAGCCAATCGACAATTACCCATCCATATCTGTTCCCTGGTGCCATTCCTCCATGGAGAAAAGTGCTGGAGATTAGTGGAATGAAAATAACCCTTAGGCTATGAACAGGCCACGAGACTCACTATGCCATGATGTACTGCAACACTTCCTACTCATAAGAGCAGCAAGCTCTCACGTTAAAGCTCTGTCCCATTATGAACAATACAGAAGGCTTCTGAAATACCCCAGCTTCTTGGGGTCACACTGGCCCAGGACTCATGATAATATACATGGTCATCTAACAGAAACATGATGAAAGCACCCACAGGCTTATCAATCTCTTCCAAACACATCTATCAACAAAACAATGTACTTAACAGAAACTTTCCCTTTTAACTCCTTCTTCTAAGTTTCTCTGCCCAAATCCCACCCTCAGATTTTAATTTGTACCTTATGTACCTTATGGTAGTTCATTCATCTTATAGTAGCCTTATGAGATTCTTTGAGTGGAAATTATTTTTACTGAATAAACTTATTTTCTGTTTAATATTGAGCTATAGTCAAAAAATCCAGTGGGTTAAATGGTTTTGTTCATATGCTTTCTGCTACTAGAAGATGCAGTTTCAATGTCCCTCAACTCATAATGAACCCATTGTGCCTCTACCTCGGTGACTTGGATGTACATTCCTTTGGGGATTAATTCCTCTGTGCTACCACTTTCTTCAGTATTCTAATGGGTTGCTATAACAAGCCAGACTTACCTACCTGTTGCAAATTATGTCTTCTGCAAGTGTATTCTAGAAAGTCAAGATTTGTAACAAGTTGCAATACAATTTAGTATGTCAAATGCAAAGTAGTCAGACAAAAACCCATAAAAGTTCTCAGCCATATAAGCTCCTAGTCACATTTGAAATGGAAGAAACATAGTTCAGACTAAGTACAGAAATTGGTCTCTGTTCAGTTTCACTACTCTTAAATACTGTGACTGTCCGAGGTACCTGTTAGTAAGGAGAGAGGAGATAAGGTCAGTAGTCTCTACTAATTAGAGAGAGAGGAATAGATTATTATCCCCCTTGGAGTCCTGAGGGTTAGCAGAAGAGATCCAGTAAAGAAAATAATATCATGTGAGATAAGCTAGTCTTCTCACTGAATTCTTGAATTTATGAATCAGAGCAGAATACTTTATGAATCAGAGCAGAACTCCATATTTAGGCTTCTTGTCTGAAAATTTACAGATACTACAGGTGGCCACAACTGCTTTGAAACAGAGGAATACTAACAAAAAGAGACTCGATTTTTAATGAGTCCTTTTACAGTATGCGGTCTGACCTCTTTTGGCAGCACTGCCATAAAGATCTCTACTGCCTGATTCATATCTCTAAAGAAGATAACAGAAGACACTGGAACCTGAGATCATGGCAGGGAAGATACATCTTACAGAAGAAGGGATTTTATGTGGATCAGTCACAGTATCTGGTGTATGATAGTAGTTTCATGTTTGTCATGGAGCCACCCAGAAATATCAAGTCTGGAAAGCAAAGATGCCTTTCAAAAATTTCCTTGTCCAGAATGATTACTAAGAGCCTCTGCTTGTCCAAATAGGCCAACATTTCCACAGAGGCCTAAAACTAAAGGAAATCAAAATTGAAAGGTTTATTTGAATTCTATTTCTTGTGAGCATTGCTGCACAGATGCTCTCAAAACACTAAGAAATATCTCATTTACAGTGCTTTTATGAAGCTTAAAAATTAGCAGCTCAATAAACAACCATTTGTATCTCAGCACAATGTCAATTTATTTTCTTTTCTGTTATTGCAGGTGATTATGTGGTCATGACTATATACTTCGACTTGAGCAGAAGAATGGGATATTTTACTATTCAAACATACATTCCCTGTATATTAACAGTTGTTCTTTCCTGGGTATCTTTTTGGATTAAAAAAGATGCCACACCAGCAAGAACAGCATTAGGTAAGTTGTTAGCAATTCCCTTTTCTGCTGTCTTTGCATGGTTTCTAGTATATTATCATTTGAAGATGTCAACTTCCTTTCAAAGAGACCACTAACTACATACTTTGGATTATTGATAGCACTTCTTGCAGATCCAGATCTACTTGTCACTGAAGCCTCTGGCTTTCTTCCTTTTACAGGGTAATTAAAAGTAAACTACCTTGACCCTTGGGAATGACACTGCCACCTATTTTACATAATATTCTAGAATTAATGTCGGTTGCCTTTTTCTCAGTATGATATTTTAGTGACATTTTTTGAGAATAAATTAATAGCATTTCTGGCTTTCTTCCCTTCTGAAATTCTCTCCCACAGATCATTATGTCTCATAAATACAGAAAATTATGTGATATAATAATATTAACTCTTGCAAAGGGTTTTAACTTGTGTCCTTGAAGTTAATCACACTAGGTGTATCAATATTTTTCATCGATTATGGAGATTTATGCTGGTATAGGTTTTCCAACAGCTCATTTATATCAGGACCAGCATGTGTATTTTGGCATTGTGCTTTAGGATACACTTAGTATTTCTGCCCATTTATTCTCATGTATGTAGGAAAACCTGCAGATTTTGCCAGTATCAAAGTCATAGGGCTGTGTAAAAGCAAGTTATAGATGTACATCAGAACGGAAATTGAAGCATTTTACTCCAGACTGTTTTCCAGGATTGCCAATACTAACTGATTCAGAAATCTTCTAGTCCAGGAAAAGAGGGAAGGTTATGTCAATGTCATCCTGTTTTCACAAGTGGGAATTTTCATACCCAGATAATAATTTCTTGATCCTGTGGGAGTTTGTTAATGTGTTAAAAAGTCTCTCCAGTTAACCAGCCCAACATTCTAAATCATTTCTATTTGAAAGAACAAATTATTAAAAACTGACCTGCCTGATTTTTCCGACTGAAATCAGCCAGGAAGCACTCATAGGCACAACTAAGACCCTAGGCTTAAGAAGATGTTACTGCTGCAAGGAAAGACTGGAGGACAAGAGCTGTGAAGAGTCCCTCCCTGTGGGACATGTGAAGGCAGCCTGCTGTGAGCACCCTGTGCTTGGGTGCTGGTTAGTGCCAACAAAGCCTGCGTTCCATCCCAATATAGGAGAGGCCATCTGTGCAAACCACCTCTGTCTTCCACTCTCCTAAACAGCTGATCAAGAGTACTCAGAGCTCCTCATCCTTTTTCATTCAAGTAACTAGGCATTTACTAGAAATGCTGGTTACTTGTATGTGAATCCATTTCTGCTACCTCTTTTTCAAATATCTTGGAGAGCTGCTCTGCTTAATCAAAGGAAAAAGACACCTTGTTTGACAACACAGCCTTTACACAGTTCTTTATAGGTATTTGTTTCAGGCTTTTTCTCTCCCTCACTAATAAATGTGAGCAACCACCAGTTTTGAGGGTGGCATTGTTTCTAGCTTAAAGGCCCTGAAGGGGAAAATAAAAATTTAAGTGTTAAAGGGATTTTGAAGCCCGGTCACTCTAAATGAGATTTTAGTTGGTAAATCTCTTGAACTCGTCCATAAGTCTAATTCCACTTTATAAGTCCTTCACTCATACAAAAACCTTACAAATATTTTCTTCCCCAACGTTATAATGCTTTAATAGTTTGCTAACTTTCAGCTGAATCATAGAAGGAATACATTGCCAAAAATATCCTCTCAGTGTAACTCTCTCACTAACCTTTATTTAAGCAATGAAGCTGTATGCCATCCATTCCTGCTATCAGTCCTTAGACAGGTTCCTAGGGGAAGATTCTATCAGCTTTCGTTCCTCATGATTGGCAAGGAGCATCCATTGAAACCCAGAATATCTCTCTCAGGGACATCAACAGCAGTACCAGTAGAAAGAAAAGTTCCAGAGAACCTGCAATAAGACAACTGCCAGCAGCCATGTTCATACTTCACCTGTATAAAACCTAATTTTGTGTGAGGCCAACAAAAGACCGTAACCTGATGGATATGCTCTGGGACATTGTAAAATTAACAAATGTAGCACTTCTGACTATTGTTAAGTCATGTGCTATCAAGTGGGTTCAGTTTTCTGAGGCTATTTTCCAAGCAAGGAATATTGAGTCCTAGCTCCCTTCATGCACCCAAGTACTTTTACACTGTGGCTCCATCAGCATGATAGACTCTAAGATTTATAGTTATTCTGTGACACCCTCCAGCTCCAGGACAGTGTGAAGATGATGCATACATGAAGACAGAGCAGCTGTATGACTGCCTGTTTCTGGCTGTGCAGACTTGCCTCTGATGTCCAGAAAATTGAGCTATTGACTTTTAGAGTACTTCTCTGCTAACTCCTTACTTCTTAAATTGGGTGACTCAGTGGAAATAAAGAGAGATTGACTATCCTTCATCTTTTCTAACTAAGAGTCTGAAGCACCATGTGTGTTCAGAGAACCACACAGCATCCATTTGGGTTGTTCTTCATCATGCTTAAGAGAAAAGGGTGGAAAGGGTGGAACAGTTTCCTTTACTGATGTTCTGGAAGCAGTGTTCATACTCTGTCCCTGAGGGAAGTTCCCCATATCACACAGCTCTGTTTCCAATTAATTAGTCACAGAACTAGGCAAGATCAGTAATCACAACAGTGTGACTCTCCCTGCTTCATTCTCTCAGGTAACAGGAACTTTACACAAAAAATGTATTCATGTACTGAGGCCATGAATTTGAAGTAAGAACATAAAAATTGAGATGTTCCAAGTCACTATCATGACTAATTCCTAAAACTCTGAGGAAGAACTATATTACTGGGCTAAACTATAATTTTTTAATACCTAAAGTCAGATGATGAGAAGATAATGTATACAGGAGCCATGTCTTTTTGTGCAAAGTCCTGTTGGTACCAAATTGGTAATACCCTGTTGACTCTTGGGATACAGTAAGCAGTTCATAGTTTACCGAAGGTCTGCTGGGATAAGGCAACTCAAAAATCTGTCTGTGCAACAGTACACATTCACATTTGGATGGTGTCATATGGTTAAACTGTGAGAAATACAGCCAAAGGCAAACCACTGAAATCATCCTGCTAATTAGTTGTAACGAATTGTAGATTCGGTGCACCAAACCTGCCCCAAGTATAGATACATTAATGTAGAGGGCTAGCATCTGGGAAATATTTCACTGTCTGAAGTTAGTAATTTCCTAAGCTATTGGCAACTACTCACAGTTACATTAAGGACAAATTTTACCTCTCTCTGAATAACACTGAGTAATAAGATATTTCTGAGCTGCTAAAAATAAATGCAATCAGGATACTTGCTTGTGAGGGAAAAAAACAAAACTATAAGTAACCTTTCAGCAGAATTGTCCAGAGGTATCAAAGGTCTCTTCAAAAGCTTGGCATCATGATCCCTTTTTCACATACTCTTTGAGGGTCTTGAGGCCCATAGTCGTAATCTAACTCACTCCAGGCTACTTGGAGAGTCAGTGGGAAACTGGAAATAGACTTTGAGTGTTTGAAAAGAACTGTGTTTAGTGACCTGAAGTTATTCTGCTCTTCATTCAGAGGTAAAAAAAATGTCCCTTTGCTGTTTTTTCTTGTCTCTAGTAATCAAAATGTTCTTATGTCCATGTTCACAGTCAAGAGCAGCCAGCAAGATTATGAAGAAAAGCTGCAATCTGGAAAAGAATAGGTTGTTTTCCTTGAAGATGAGGGGAATTAGATTAAACTGTAGCTTTCATCCTAGTTTGCTCCTGCTGTTTCTAAAATGGGTGTAATGTGTAATAGGATGAGGCAGTTAGTACAGAGCAACTTCAAAGTGCAGTTTAAAAAAATACAGGGGGTACCAAGACCAACCAAGACCAGTTGTTTTTTATTAAAAAAATATATATTGCTTTCTTTGTCATTCCACCTTAAACTCACTTGAAAAACAAGCAATTGATCAAAACAGGTGCCATAGCAAAAAGTGGGGAATTAAGTTTATAAACAACTGGTAGCATGGGTGAAAGCAGAACTCTTTCCCCTGTTGTCCCATACTCTTAGGAAGATAAGAAAAAATAAGTCAAAGATTTTCTAACACAGAAGGTCCTGCTATTTTGCATACTGTTTTCCAGTAAGGAGCTTTCAAACACTAATAATTTTAAATAACTGCTTAGGCCAATGATGTAAAAGTTAAAGTGTTCTCATGCATTATGTATCCCCACATCATTTGATCTCTCAGACAGTCACTTTTGATTTATTAAACAGTATCTTTGCTCAGAGAATATAAATGTCACAAAACAATATTTATACACAAACTTGTAAGCTCCCACTTACACATGCCTACCTGAAACTTTTAAAGCTAGGTTACTTCAAAGCTGTCCCTGGCTGATATTAAAATTCTGTTGAAAGAGACAGTTCAAGAGCACTGTGAATTTCAATAAAAAATAGAAAGGTCTCTTTACCATAAGGGCTTCCCCAAAGTTAACAGTTTCATCTGGCAAGGTTTTATTTCATTTGAAACCACTCAACAAAATGAATTTGCTTAGCATGAGATAAAATGAGCTAAGGGCATAGAATCCAAATATACTCTCTGGAAATAACAGATACTGCATTTTCACCTGTGCATATCTGTGTATTCTAACTGTTAAATGTATAGGATTACAAAATTGTACCATGTCATGCAGCTGCTTCCTCTTCATTCTCTGGAGGTACTCCCACAAGACTAATTTTAATATTTTAAAACCTGTGCCTATGCATCAAATGTAAAACTGATACATAACATAGTTTTTATAATTTCAAAAGCTCCTTTCTTGTTTATAGTGCAAGGTGGGATCCAGGTTCAAGCCTCAGTTTAAATTAATAATAATGGCTTTCTATCAGATTGCATATCATAAAAATATTTTGCATAAAAAGTAGTAAAAAATTGTTTGTTTTTCCTTTGGTTGTTTCGGTTTGTGCTCAGCAATCTTGTCTCATGCCTGTGCTGTAATTTGAAATGTGAAGTGTAACCCAGAGACTATGATGGCTTGTGATAATGCTCAACTTTCCTTTCCCCAGGGTTTTATATTCTGCTAACAAAATGTGATTTGTTGTCAAAGAGACTGAGGCTAGATGTTATGAATTTCTTAAAACCAAAATAAATTGTATACCGTTGCTGTGTCTATAGATCTAGTTGAACCTACTTTGTTTCAATCAGCTAAATTATTCCAGAGCCACCCAAACCTCACAGATTCTGTGTCAGTAAGACATTTACAAATTTATTTACTGGGCTGATTTTCCTTAGTTCTCATCTGGAGTTTCTGGGTTTTCACAGTTTCAGGCATGATTTGGGCGGGCATTCAACACTCAGGCCCAAGGCACAGATATAGGACTCAGGCTGAGTTTAGGACTCCTGTGCTTAAATACAGAGGGAGCAATTTTTCTTTCAATTCTATGCCTTTCTGTCCATAGTACTTTGGTAGCTGATCATCTTTACAGAAGGTTGCACAATACTCCTTGCCAAAAATTATAGGAATTTCTACGTACATTTCAGAAAAATAGAGGAAAAATAGTGCATTCTCAGTACAGCATTCATCAGAAACACTGCAGAACTTTGCAAGCTTCTTTCTGCTTTTATTTCTTTTTTTGCCTTTTAATTAAAAAAGTATCCTAAAGTAATCTGAAATCCTATCACAGGATTGGTGGGAAAATAAAACTTACCTTTTAGTCCATAAAAAAAGGACACAGTATATTGTGCTGGAAGAAGAGTACAGGTTTTGAGGATTTTTTAAAGGCAGTAAAATACCTGAGAACTACTACACGCACATGTGGCTCTGAAAAGGCCAGATTTGTGTTTGAATACTAAATGTGGATTAGAAGGGGTTAGAGAACTTAATTTCACATCATAGAGTATGTCATTCTGTGGATACAGTTCTTCTGAAGTTCGTGACTCCCAAGGTCTGAGTCATGGTCATGTGGAAGTTTAGTTAACCTATAGTAAGTAAGGGCCAAATCACACCTAGTGAGTCAACACCTTCTGCACATGGACATCTGCAGCTGACTACTGTGATGAATGGCTGAGGATGGGGTTTGTCTCTGGAGATTTTTCAAAGTATCAGCCATTTACAATACTGTTACTGAAGAGTCCGGAGAGGTTATTGAATCATGCCAGCCACATCTGCTAAGACTGGGATATGGCACAGTTTAGAGGGAACAGAAAATACTTTCCAATAGCTTTTAGATGTCCAAGGTACATATAAAGCCCACGTTTCCCAATTCCTATAAACACTGCTTTCATCTTGGCTATTTTTTTCTTTTGGCTAAGGAATACAACTAGCATTATTCACAAGAAGGCTAAGGTCCAGGAAATAATCTGCCTTCTGGCTCTTCCAGGGACATTTTAACAGTTTGAATGGGGAGAGTTATTCATGCAAATTGCTATAGTTTCTATCAAATGCTACAAATCATAAGTGGGAATTCCTTCATAAACAGGAAGCAGTCAAAAGTAATACACGGATACAACTTTCTCTCCAGAATGCCATTTGTGGCAAGTAATTTTACTATAAGGCATAAGGCATAATTTCGATCATTTGCTATTTCAAGCACTCTGCCATTGCAAAATACTACTTCAACTATAAAAAGATATATTCCCTTATGCTTATGCTGTTTTTAGAACAGGTTCTCTCATGAGGCATATTTGAGTGAGAGCTTTATTTCTTTTCCCAAGACATTGAGGAGTTTTGTTTTGTTTGTGGCTGTTTGATTTTTTTTTTTAATTTCAGAAGGCTTTAAGTTCATAAAAAATGATTAAAAGCATCAGTCCAAAGCGAGAATAAAAGAATTCTATTCCTCAAGAATGAAGAGAAATTATATGAATTACTAGAAGCCAAATAAATGACACTCCATAGATTTCATTCTAGAATTGTTTTTATTGTTTCAGGATATTTCACACTAAGCTATTCCCATTATGTTCATTATTACTAAATCAATCTAAGATGTAGTGCTTTGTGTGAATTAAAAAGCCTATTTCCATCAAGGTCACATCTGAAGTTCATATAAAAGTCTGTTTTCTCTTACTCGGAAGGAAAATGGCAGTGAAGGACTTTCAAGAAAACAGCAGTGTGAAAACATCTATTCAAAATTCATGGTCAGAATTTTACAGAAAAATTCCTTTTCTTTTTCCCTCCAGTTTTTGTCTTTTTTCTGCACAAGATTTTTCATCAGAGCAGCGATGCTGTGAAAAAGACTGTGTTTCCTTCACTGTTTTCTAGGTTACTTACTTTTTATTTATATCTGTATTTTGGTTTCGTTTCTTGTTTTTTCCTTTCTGCTTTACACTTTCCTTCAAAAATGCAATTTTCTTCTTGGCCCCTCAGCCATCTCCAACCCCAGTGAGACCAGAAAAAAAGAGATAAAGAAAAGCATATTGAGAGTCATGCAAAGGTTGCTTTTGCAAATATGAATATAAATATCTTAGAAAATCTTTGTTTATAAAATATCACTGGCTGTAGTGATGTTTGGGGTTGTTTTTTTTTTGGGTTTTTTTTTTTTTCTTTTTTGTTTTGGTTTGGTTTTTTGTTTGTTTGTTTGTTTTTTAGTATTACCAAATTAAATTAATAAATTGGGCACACTTTGGATTTCTGTTTTGTACATTTGTTTCCAAAGATTCTTCTGCAACATGGGGAAATGACATTGCATGCAATTAAATCAAATTTCTCCCTGCAGGCATCACCACAGTATTGACCATGACAACTTTGAGTACCATTGCGAGAAAGTCATTACCCCGTGTCTCCTATGTCACTGCTATGGATTTGTTTGTGACTGTATGCTTCCTATTTGTCTTTGCTGCTCTGATGGAGTATGCAACCCTCAACTACTACTCAAGCTGCAGGAAACCAAACTGTACTAAGAAGAAAAAGTCGGTAAGATGGGAGCATTTGGTTTCTTTTCTAGCATTTATTTGGCTCAGAGAGCAGAGAGCTGTTCAATGACAGCCTATAAGCCCATGATGCAGCACTCCTTCAAGTTCTTCTCAGTTTGTGGTGTTATCTACCTGAAAATGGGTGGAAAATAGTTAACCACGGTAACAATAAAAGCAATTATGTGTCTGTAAAGTGAGGTCTTTCATTAGCAGAAGCTGTCTGCTGACCATGAAGCAGCAACACTCCCTATGTGTCTTTTGTTTTCCAGTTTACTGGGCTGGTACTTATAGAGGACTCCCACTGAATCAGATTGCATAGCTTGTTATACAATTATACACATATCAAGTGTAGGTTCAAGTGCATCTGCTATTTCATGCTTTAAGAGGTCTAGAAATATTTATGAATTTTACAAATGGGATTTCCATGCTTCCACTGAGAATAGCTCTTGGTTTTATCCCTACACACGAAGTTGTCTTTTATTTTTTTTTCCTAAGTCCAAAAAAGAGGAGTTAACTAAAAAGGTTTTCTATATGCTTTTCTATTTTGGGTTGAAAAGATGCTTCTGGAAATAATAAACACACACACAAAAAAAAAGCTGCTTATTTAGAATAAATTAAAATAGTCATGCAGGAAGAATTGCCTGGTGTATTTTATAATTGAGTAAAGAATGACAGGGGGGCTGTATAAAGGAGGAAAAAATCTCTGTACATATAGGGAAGGGGTAGTAGGTTGTCCACTTAAGATCAGTGGAAAATCTCATGTGTTTGAGATCAGTAGTTGAAAATGTTGGATGCTATTTTATGTAATAGGGGAAATAAGGACATTTGAAAATGGAGATACAAAGCCAAGTGGTAAAATGAAGAAGGAAATTGAAGAGAGAGAAGGCTAAATGCAAGTAGTAATAGGTCACAATTAAATGAAGAGCTGTAGAAAATGATTGAAAGAAGAAATAATGAAGGAAAAACTCAAATGAGTACAGAATTAGAGAGAGCCTAGTAAGACATAGACGTAGTCAATGAAAACATCATTAACACTCTAATAGCTTCTTGTAAAAATGCATTGCACACAAAAGGCATGTAACCAAAAGAAATGTATGAGACAATAAAATGAACTTGCTAATGATCAAACAGAAATTGCCTTCCTATAGAAACACTGAATGTAAAAGTAATGACTATCCTTGTGAGTAGGATGTACTTCTAGACATGTGAGACAAGATGAGGGAAAGCAAGAGACATTGATGAGGTTTAAGTGAACAGAAGAGTAAATGCTTGCTTTGCTATTGTGCCCTAAATAAATAAATATAATGGATTAAACAAAGATTTAAAGTAGATGGAAGCTAGGTGTGTTGAGGTTTCATACAGTTTTAAAGTGTACAGATAATTATGCTGAAATTATAGAATATGCAGCATGAACTGTTTTACAAATAAATGCATTTAAAGGTTCGGTTTAAGATATGCTATGGAAAGCTAGATACTTATGAAGCAATAAGTATGTTTTCTTCTGAATTTTTTTTTATCTTTATTTAAGCTACCTGATGTCAGTTTTGGTCATGTGATGGTAAGTAAACTTTTATTCAGTGAGAGCAATGGAGGCCTGGATATATGGTTGACATTTATTTGCAGTAATGCCTGACAAAGCTGTAATGCTATGTTATTCTTTGCCCTGATTTCAGTATAAATATTATTTTGCTTTTTTGTTGAAAGGCCACTTTGATTTTGTCTGTTACAAAGGAACATAGCTCCCAGTTTCTATAAAAAACTTACCAAATTATTTTGGATGGAGAAATGTTAAGTGTAGAATACAGTTTGATAGTCCTGTCTCAGAAATTAGGCACACAAATTTAACACAGTTGTACTATATCTACAAGTGGAATAAAATCTATTCCCTAGACAACTGTTTGTGCATGTACAGTAGTGATGAAGTTGGAATAACACAAAATTGTGTCTCCAGAAGATATGAAAATTGAAACTGGAATAAATAGAATAATATTTATAAATTCAGAAGGCCAGTTATCAGCTAGTTGGATAGTCTGCTTCCCAGCTGTCACATCCAAATAAGAACAAGGACAGAACTAAACCATTGCTAAACCATCTGAACTGCCTTTTCCAAGCCACTTGAGAAGTGCCTTGCCTTGCCAGATGTCTCAGGCAGTACTGGGCTGACACCCATTGTGTGTGCACCTCTCTTCTCCCAGCCCCAGCTCCACAAGCCTCATAGAAGACAGTGGATAACATCCACCTTCCCCTGGTATCCAGTCACTTCAGGACCCCTCCTAGAGATGAAAACAATCAGATCAATCTCTTTGTCTTATTAGGGATTTTTTTTTTTCAATTCTGTCTTGAACAGATAGTTGGTACAAAAGAATAAAAAAAAAACCTAACCCAAAAAGCCACCCAAAACCCAGGCTATTGATACATGAGGAAGTTTCCTTTGCAGAACCAGGCCACTTATTTTTTTTCACTTACCAAAACTGGAGAGATCTATAGTAGCCATTCTGTTTTTAACATAAGTTTTCTAGCCAGGAATAGAAAATTTAGATCCCCAAGTAGGAACTTTTCATAAGTTTTCATAACTCCAAGAAAGTAAAAATATGTGACACAGTGGTATAGCAGAATTCCATATATACTTTAGTCATAGGTTTTTTTCTCCAGAATACTACATTAAAAAAAAAATTTAGTAAAACAAAAAAATTTTTGTAAAATAACCTTTCTCCATGTGGTAACACACTGTAAAACTCCCATATCAGCCACCTGAAACTTTATAAATGACAGAGAAGACCATGAGGGCATCGTCTGTGTCATCTAATCTCAAAGTTAAAGTCATTCACATCAAACAAATTTACAATAATCCACTTCTAAATTACAATCCATTTACAGCCCACAGCAGAAGGCATCTGAGATATTTTATCCATATACTTACAATGAGATGAATTGTGTCCTAGGAGTGATTGGCCAGATACCATAGGGCAGTTTTTCAGATGTAATCTATTTTGGGGATGCCAACATCTAAGCAGAGAGATGTCACACCAAGTTCTTAGCTCTGGGACCACTATTTATAATGAGATGGGTAACAATATCATTAGGGTTGACACAAAGATGATAGAAAGACAAAAATTACCTGAGGCACATCAGTCTTAGCACTGTTCTGCTTCACACAGACAATGGAAGTTTTCAGATCTGCTTTCAGATTCAGATTCAATACCTTCAACAGGAAGTGTTGCATATTTTACATAGCAAATGTGGAAGCAGGAGTCCAAAGCACCCTTCAGAATACAGGTAGGCATGATGCAGAGGCATGCCTAGCTTGGTAGTAGATACCAAAGCTGATGGGACCTTTCCTAGTGATGTCAGTGGAGGAGGTGACATTTGTCAGGCTGGAACGGGTGGCTTGATGAGAGAGGAGACTATCGTGAGAAAGCAGCTTCCATGAGAAGGAATTAGTATGACAGAAAAGCAGACAAAGTGTAAATAGGGAGTGCATTGAAGAAGGAGAGGTCTGTAGGCACAAGTGGTACTGTGAGGATGTGTGACATCAAAGTGTCCTATTTCTGAGCCTGGTTAGTGTGATAAATATTAAGAGGAAATGTCTAGGAATGGAGGTTTGAAATCCTCACTATTGTTACTATTGCTGATTATATCTGTTTTTATAAACCATGGTAAAGTTAAGAGGCAGTGAATGCATCTATACTAAGTGGAAATTGTTCTGTACTGAAATGAGGAAGGGGGATATTTTTTTATTTTTTTTTCAGAATCCATTCTTAAGCATAGTAGATGCAAGTGTTTAAAGGAACTTGCAAATAATATTCAGACTGGCACGTGAACTTCTAAGTGTGGCCAAATGAAGATTAGGAAATATATACCAGAGTTACCCAAGGGGAAAATACACTTAGAATTATTTAAATTGCCACTCTACGATCAATGGAAATTGATCTGAAAAGGCATCTTTTGAAGAAAACAAAGATATTAACTAAGTCTTGAATTCCTGTAATATTGACCTCATATTCTCAGCTCCCAGTTGCTTTTTTTCCCACAAATATTAATTCTGCTCTTCATCATCCATGGAAACTTATCAAACTGTTGGTTTCTTTTTCTCTCCTCAGAATTATTCTGTACTTGACATGAGACCACCAGCTACAGTCATCACATTGAACAATGCCATGTATTGGCAAGACTTTGAAGATGCATGTGTCTATGAATGTCTGGATGGGAAAGACTGCCAGAGCTTTTTCTGTTGCTATGAAGAGTGTAAATCAGGCTCATGGAGGAGAGGACGGATTCACATAGACATCTTAGAACTGGACTCTTACTCCAGGGTCTTTTTTCCTACGTCCTTCCTTCTGTTTAACCTGGTCTACTGGGTTGGATACCTCTATCTTTAAATATTGCCTGTAGCAGTAAGGACTGCTTCACACTGCAGAGGGATGGTGAAATTGCAGAAAAAATGAAGGACATAGTCAGTTTTGTCTCAAATTATAAAGGTCACATTAACCTTCACCATCACAGACCCTGATGAAGAATTTTAATATGTAATTACCTGAAAAAGAAAAATGTGGAAGAATTCTCTCCTCACTGCTATTCATTTTAAGGAAAAGATTCTTACAAAATTCAGCTGAATTTGTAGTGTAAGCGATGTTTATGAATAATTATTGTATATTAGAGTCTTTACTATTCTCCCTTGATATAGAAGCTATACAGAATTCAGGCAAAGTTTAAATATGTCATTTTTATTCTTCATTCCCATACTTTCTTCAAAATGCTGCCATATCCCTGAGGCTCAGAGCAACGTACACTGGCACTTGCAAATAAGCCAAAGTTGATGAAAATAATTCTTTGTATTTAAACTTGCTTGAGCTATGTCCCATAGGTTTGGGAAAGTATTCATTGGTAATCTGCTTTGTACAGAGAAACCACCAAAAGACAGTAAGAAATGTCTCTGGTGGGACCAAAACATGGAAATTACTTTCTGCAAAGGTCTGGGACTCATGGAATTAGCCACTTACCTACATATATTGGTTTTAACTTTAGGTGAAAACTCAGAGTTACAAGAAAGCTAATATTTTGGTATAAATAGAAAGACTTGCCTATCTTTGAAGAAACTGTGAGCATAACTTCTACAGTTTTTCAAGCTTTTAACTGTCTTTTTTATGACTGGTTAAACACAGGATGGCCACTGATTTCTAAAGTACTCTACTTGATGTAGGACAAGATTCCTGCTTGTCTGTGTCATGGTAGCAGCTCATAGTCAACACTACATGAGTAAACACTACATAATAGCACTCAGCATATGTGACTTTTTCCAGATTGCAATTTACTAAAAAGTGCTCTCATGCATTCTTATTTTCTCTCTTGATAAATATTGGTAAACATCGATAAAATTGATAAACAAACAACATTTTCTGTCCCTTATATAAAGTTAAAAATTGCAGTCTTTATTCATGGCAGTTGTTCCCAGTGTCTGAGCCAAAAACCAAACACTTTTGACTTGAATAGTACATTATGGGAACTCAATTGTCACACTTGGATTAAACATGGAATAGTTGTCACGTATAGAAAATAAATTGTTTTGAATTTTTGCCTAAACTGCCAACTACATTTTACCCTATAAAGCTATTCTGTATTTTTCAAGTTTTGACCATTAAATTCTTAAACTACCTGTGTTTTTAAAAAACTAGTTTTACAGGGTTAAACTAGATTAAGTTTTTTTACAGAATTTCTCAATAATTGTTACAAAGCAAACAAAACAGATTAAAGACTAAAGAGCAATAGCTTTTCACTACCCTTTGGATGAAAAGGGTTACAAATTTTTGAAGTTAAAACATACCTTAACACAAAACTCTAATATTTTTCTCTTCTGAGAGACCTTATGATTTTTTTTTCTTACATCAAGAAAATGTGCATATCTTCCACACAGTATTTGATAAAAAGTGAATAATAGACATGATTGAAGAGCAGTTCCTTTTCTCCTCCTAAAGAAAATCCTACAAACAAGTGAAAACTAATGCAATGGTAATTTTAAAGGAACAAAAAAAGCTGTCATTGTCTTTGAAACATCACTGTCTGTCATTGCTGTTTCTCTGTGAGTTTTTATTTGAAAAAAGTATTAACAAGAACGTTACCTTTATTTATTCAAAATACTTTCTTCTGTTTTTCACTTGTCCAAAATGTTAGAGCAGAGAGCTAGGTTTAGATGGGAGAAGGGAATCACTTCTCCGAGGACTGAGCAAAATTCAAATTAGAATCACAGAGGAGAACCACTCTGGAGCAAGATCTAAACATTATTTTTTAACAAAATCTTCCTAATCTAACATTTTCAAAACCAATGGTGATCTGGTTTTAAAATACATATTGAAGTTTTGCTAACTCTCAGTAGCAAATTGCTCCCTATAACATATCTCTCTTTAAATATTTGTGTCCTGCACTTTGAGTATGGATTGTTTTAAAATATTGGAGCTATATTTTCATCAGTACAAGAAGGTGACTGAATTGAAATTGAATATACTGATCTGCAATTATGAATTAATGTACTTTAGCAGCCACCTTGAGCCATATTTTGAGCCTAAATAATAGAAAGAGTTACACTGTAGGGGCCTGATTCTGCAAACTCTCTGCACAATCAATTGGTTTTGGTGAGAGTATTGAGGCAGATGAGGCACAAGAAGGTGCCTTCCACCATTAAATCCTGAACAAGTAAAGTGAGGTTTGTGTAGCAGTTACATACTTGAATGAATGACCTGCGAGTAAGTGAGGAAGTTGAATGTTCCCATTTCTGGCCATGAGCATATGCTTTTCTTATACTTTTCCTCATGTCTACCCATTGAAGCTAAAAGTACACAATCCCATCAGATTCTTTCTTGGAAGAATGATTCTGCAAAGTCCATTCTTATTGCCTCTGTCTTCTGAGTGCTTTCAACAGAAGTTGGAAGCATATAATTCCACTTTTTTCCATATTTCTAGCCAAGAAAGGATCTGTAGCCACTACTGGCTGCTGCTCTTAGACTGACAGAAGAGGACATATTCTACATTGCAACATATTCTAGTCTGGGGTTACATGCAAAAAGTAGATTTGTATGTAAGGTCTATGTAAAGCCAGCAGCTTTCAAAATGCATTCCTCTGTTTATTCCTAGTAGCGTGGTTTAGTTTCTCTCCGCTTCATTGTTCTGTGCCTTGACAGTCCCTGAAAAACTGGAGAGATCAGGGAAGTTAAGCTTTCCAGGCTCTGCATAATTCAAAATGCAATTATTCTAGACACCTAAATAATGTGGTCTGCGTATGTCTGTGCGTGATATCGTTCTGCTTTATCTAGTCGTAAGAATATCCTCATTAATCTCTATATGTTCTTTTGCTTCTTTCACAAATTGAAAACAACACTTCTGTGCACTGTTCCATGAGAAACGTGTGAACCACCTTTTAGGATTATGGAACATTTTCATAACAGATAACTTCATATGCAAGACTTGAATTTATACTTCTTTTTATGCTTCCAAGAAAGAAAAGGAAATGGAAGGCAATTTTTTTTTTTTTAATTGTCATGTAGTTCTTATCTATCCCACTCCTCTTATTCCATTCTTCCCACCACCCACCCACAGCTAATTCCAGTCATCCACCCATCAGTTTGCACATTCATCAGCTGGAACAGCAGTGACACATGAGCCTTTAGCTGATTGGAAATTATATTTCTGGAACTGGAGATATATTTCCAAATTACTCAGATAGCCATCTGTTTGCAGCCCTAATGTGTCTCAGAGTCTAACACCTCATGCTGCTGCTTGAACTTATCACAACTCATCTTACCCGGTCATTTCACAGGTGGCCTGCAAGACAGCTGGGGTAGGACATTTTACACAGGTGTGTAGTGAGAGAACAAGGGAAATGGTTTAAAACGTGAAGAAGGGTGTTTTAGATTAAATATCAGGAGCAAATTCTTTACTGTGAGGGTGGTGAGACAATGAAACAGGTTGCCCATGGAAGTTGTGGTTGCCCCCTGCCTGGAAGTGTTCAAGGCCAGGTTGGATTGGGCCTTGAGCGACATGGTCTAGTGGGAGGTGTCCCTGCTCATACAGGGGGATTGTAATGAGATTATCTTTAAGGTGCCTTCCAACCACAGCCATTTTATCATTCTATGATGGGAAGGATGTTTTCCTCATTTTTACACCACATTTCATCATTCACCTACAAAAATTATCCTACGCTGCCCATGTTTGAAGCAACCAGGTGCAAAACAGCTCTGGAAAGACCATAGTACTGTACTGTTGATTTTGTGAGAAGGGAAACTATTTTAAGATGGATATCTTTAGCCTCACAACCTGGAGTGTTGGTGTTACCTTCGAAGCTGTAAAACAAAGCTCCCACTGCAACTTGTAAACATTGTCCATAGCAGACTGTACTTTTCCCATTGGCTGCTCTTTCTGTGATTCTTTCTTTTTTCTGTGATTCTGTGATTCTCAGCTTCCATAAAGCACTAAGAAAAGGCAAGTGATATCCCATAATCTTAGCTACCCACACAATTAGATTATTCTTTTCAAAGTATATTCTTCTTCCTGATAACAATGAAATTTTTGTGTCTCTTACATTAGTGCCTTTAGCATTTTTTGGTATCGAAAGATGTTCCTGGCCTGAGTTAGAAAGAGGGACAAGTAACACTGCTGGAATTCTTCCTGAGCACCATAGCATGTGACCAATATTCTAGATGTCTTCAAGCTTTTTTGTCTTAAGCATTTGTCTGATTTTTTTGTTTGATTGTTTGTTTTGGTTTTGCTTTTTTAAATAGTTCATAGATTTCTTAACTCCTAAGTAGCAAGCGAACTGCAGTGGGATTTCAACAGTTTAACAAAATCCTTCCTTCTTCATTCTGCCAAGAGATGCAGAGCATAAAATTAAGGTTGATAGTTACTTCATCAAAGACTGCAGAAAAACTATGCATCAGGACTTAATCTCCTTTAGAGAACTTTTTTTTCTCTGAGTTAATTTCAGATCCTGCCTTCTTCATCTATCTTCTACATATACAGATGGGAAACGCAAAATCAGCTCAACGCACACTTACATACTGAAAACTTACATTGAAATTTACATACTGGGGGAAAAAAGCATAGTCATTAGTCTTATACTGTATTTATACTCCTACAAGTTTCTTATGAGTCAGAACATTCTGTTCTTGAGGGGTTCTAGTATATATGTGAAAAATGGAGGCCTTCCTTCAAGACTCAGTGGCCTTAGTAGTTTTGCCTTTTCTCCTGGAATCCATGGTTTGTCTTGACAACAAACAGATAATCTGCTTTCCTTATAATTTAGGTATCTGTTTTAGATAATAAAACCAAAACTATGTTCTACATCTAAAGTGAAGAGATGTTTTAATACAAAAAAATAATCTCTGCTTGAACTGCATTGCTTTGACGAGTTAAACAGTAAATTTCTTTACACCTTATGGTGTACAAAATATCTCAAAGAGATATGATAACCTGTAACCCTGTCTAAGACTAAAGCCTTAGTTAGGGACTGCTACTGTTCTAATAATCTAATTTCCCTCGCATCTTCTTCTTTAAATTACTTGGATTGGACTGACTTTGAGCACTTGGTTGTTGTCCAAAAATATTCCCCAACAAAAATATCCAATTTCTGTGATAATGTATTCCTTTCTACAAAATTTATTTTCATTTATTTTCCTCTTTTGTTGTGGGTGCATCTGGAGTCCGTGGGTATGCATCTGGAGTCCTCAAGGGTTTTCCTAGGACACATGTGAAATTAAACAATAAAATTCATCATGAAGTTCAGTGCCTCAGAGCTGGACACTTGAGAATTCCCTATATTCTATCATAACATGCATGTTGATCTTTCAACCATTTGCTAGTTACAAAAAGCTAGACACCAAGAGACACGTGGTGGAGTTTATTCATATGTCTGGGGGTAGGTTCTTCTCAAGAACTGAACCAGGCAAACTGATATAGTCAATTATTTCCCAGATATTCTTCTCTCCTAGAAGTGAAAGGCACCAGCCAGAGGAGCCATGACAGCCTGTTTGGTGTCATGGAAGCATTCATGTAACTCAGATTTATTTGGAGGGCTAAACCAGGTGGCACACCTGGTTCTCATACAGGAACACAGATGCTGCCTTCAGTACTTAATACAGTGCATAACACTCTCCACATGCCTGTTGACCTTCTTGAAGCCTATGGCAGTGCCTGGGAGAGGTGAAGCTGTGCTGATACAATATGTTATCGAACAGAACTAATGAAATGTCCACAGGAAAGCTTATCAAGACTGTTAGGATTACAAGTCTTAAAGGCAAAGCCTCAAGATATCAGTCAAAAATCAAAATCACTAACCAGAAAAGAGGTTTAACTTAAAGTATTCTTGCAAGCAAACAGAAAAAGCACCAGAACCATGTTTTGGTGGGGTTGACTACAAATGACTGGCTTCAAAACTTGAGGAGAACAGATTTGTAGCTTAATTACTTGAAGCGTAATCATCATACTTACAGTGAAGCCTAAACCAGGAAAACGCCAAAATCTTTAAATGTCATATTAATAGAAAAGGGTGAAGATACTGATATTGATGACATATTCAGAAAAAAAAAATGGCTGACAAGTTAATGTTGAACGGAGTATGCTACAGTCCATTCCATACTTAGAGACCACAAAAGAACCTTAAAATGTGAACTGCTGTTGAACTCATGGAGAGCTGGTGAAATAATTGCATCTCATAGTGTTACACAGGCAGATCAGGGAAGTTTGTGACTGCCAGACAGAGTGCTACAAAGGAAAAAAAATTCAGAATTATCTTCCGAAAAAAATGCTCCCCTTAACAATAGTGGGAAACCTTGTGCAGAGAGATTACAGCATCAGTCCCCAACATTTTCTTTTGTAGTCATTAAGGAGGCCTGTGAGTTTACTGCCATCCATGCTCACATGCACTACCTACCAGAAATCACAGCATGTGCCTGTCACAGGGAGGAACACTGGGCTGGAGGGAACCTCAGCCCATCCTCTGGCTATCATAGACAGACATGATCCACCTCATATAATCTTGTTTTAAGCTCTCCGTATACTCCTCTTGACACATTTATTTTCCAACATGACATCATATGGATATTTTGTTTTAATTTTAAGCGAGTGAAATTTTAGGAATCACATAAAAGCTGCCAACTGTGTGCCAAATTGAACTTTCTTACAGAACACAAATAAAATTTTAGATTTCTAATTATCCTTTCTTCCTAACTTTTTATTAGGGGTGTGTGATTTCTTTGCTAGCAGTGCAGCTTGTGATGTCATAGTGAAATGAAAGTACAATTATGTGCCCAATGTGCCTTGAATACTACAGGTAGCACTAGTACCAGTATGTCATTCTGAGTTAGATAGCCATCCTAGTGATTCCCCGGACTGACCTAACCAGAAGAGTCAAACACCCATGTGCTTCATCTCCTCAAGTTCTCAGACAACTTCTCCTTATCAACCACATCCATTCCAGTTTACTTTGTGTTAAGGAGTAGGGTTGTGTGTCTAGAATACTATTTATATTCGTATTTTGATCCCAGCATTTGTATTTCTGGATACAAATAAATACACATTATCAGAAAATGAAAGTTTTGTGTGCATATATTAATGGCTGTATTTCCTAATAGAAACTGAGAACTTAACAAAATAGAAACAGACATCTGAACATTTATTACACAGAAGGGTCACTGTTTGTTACCTTTTTAATAGGGTGCTCTTGAAAAGAATTTCAGAAGTCTTCATAAATATTTTCAATAGTCAGGATGAGCAACCAGTAAACTAAAAGATTTCAGACTGAGGTTTATCCAAGAGATTAACATAAGGTGGGGAGAATATCCTGCACAATTCAAGGAGAATTCCAGAAATAAGTTGTGTCTTTTGCATTAATTATTTGAGTGTAAAGACTTCACAATTTAAAAATAGCAATCAAATTTGACCTCAAAGCTTTCCCAGTCCCAGCTTTTTCAGTACACTGGAAGCTAATCCTTTGGACCTGCTTACATAATGAAATTTAGAGATAAAACTATACTCTGCATTTTTACAAATATGTCTTTGGAAGCCACTTATTTTCAATTAGAGTCTCTTCTTGGTTTGTTTTATTCAAATACAATTTGATTCCCACATCCATACATTCATGACCACAGGGCTGGTGGTCTTGACCCACTCAGGCAATGAAATTCCTGTTCCCTTTCATGATTCCAGACAGTAGCAACACTGGAGACAGAAGCTGGGCTGGACACAAAATGCGGAAGGTTCACAGATTTCTCACGATCCCATGGTGCAATGCATATTTCCCTATCTGAGCCTCTTATATTTGTACTTCCTGTATGTTCCTACCACTAAGGCTTTTTTTTTTTTTCTTTTTTTTTTTTTTCTTTTTTTTTTTTTTCCTCAAAAAGGTATTTTATTTAACAAACAATTATACCTAATACTTCTAGAGTCTTGCATGAAGTTTTCACTAAAAAAATCTCTTTTTTGTTGAGAAACTTTACTGTTTTCACTTATTAATTTGACATGTCATTCACGGTTTATCCCCATTTGCATTTTGATAAAACTAGTTTCTAGGACTGACTTATCTATTAAAAAATAAACATAGATTCTGGACAGCCCTTTCACTAATAGCAGCTGACACTTGTTATACCAGTAACAGTTCACCTGTTTTTGACATTCAATAGCCAAGTAGATGTTACTGTGCACCACTTCTCAGAAAAGCAGGTATGCATAATTCTTCCCATGACTATTTGCCTTCTACATATTAATCATTAATTCATACCACTGTCACAGTGTAACCACACCACCAGTTCTGCTCCCTTGCAGAACTTAACCTGGAATAACACCTATCTCCTTGCAACTATTTGAAGGACTGAATATGAGTTGAGTACATCAGCTCTTCTGGAGATTTAAGGTGCTCATCCTGCCAAATTCAGAAGGCTCTAACACATCTTCCAATTTAATAACATTTGCTAGCCAGTAGGCTCGGGTGTGCAATAAAGTACGATGATGAATTGTGCCAATAAGTTCTACCCCTTCATGCCACCCTCTGTCTCACCACCGCAAATCCAGTTAAGAACTGAATTACTGCTTGGCAGTTTCAATTAAAATAAATTCAGTATGTGAAATGGAAAATGAGCAAAGCTTAACATCAGAGATCTATAGAGAAATCAAGAAAAAAACAGATTTGCTATTGACTGAAATCAGAAAAGTACTGTCACCTAACAGTCAGAATGAAAAACCCTTACATTTTCAAAGTTGGTTGAGAAATGGAAGGCATCACCATCAGCAGTGCAAAATGTTTGAAATATTCTGAAGTTTAATATGAAAAATGAACTTTACTTCCCTCAAACTCTGAGACATCCTGTTTCCAATATTTCTGACTATGAAATACTGTTTTTTTTCCACCAGAAAAAGTTGGCAAATATCAAATCAAATGTGTTGGCCAACATTTTTTTACAGAACTCTCCACTCAAAACAATTACAGCTATCAAAGTTAAATGCCAAATTCCCATTGATATCCCTACTTTCTAGTGTCCATGGTAGATTAAATGCATATGAAAGCTGCAACGCTTCTTAATTAATTATACAGAGGAGCTAACTCTCCCAAAGACTTGAAGGATTCATACTACATGTGCACTGTCATTATTACGAAATTACAATGTAATTGACAACATATCTCTGAATATCTTTCAAGTCCAATGAACTGTAAGCCATTCAGTGGTCCACTCCTGCCCCTTAAAAATCCAGAATCTTTCTGGCTTTCAGACAGAAAAGACATAACACTGTACCAGAGCAGACAACCCCCCTGCATCAGTACAGGCTGGTAACCAGGTAGCAGAGCAGCATGAGAAACCAGGGAAGATTGCTGTCATTGCTGAATGTAAGGTAACAGTCTGAGTGTCTAGAATAACTTGCTGCTGTCACTTGAACTATGCCAAATGAACATCTCTAACTGTGCTCTCTATAAAGCTCTATAAAGTGCTATTCCATGATTATGTCCCACAGATCAAAGAAATTTATTGCAGCCTGGTAATAGACAATGATGAGGCCAAGCATGGCATATTGGTTTTGGCTGAGAAACCAGAGGGATCCTGTTAGGCAGCTGATAAGATTGTCAGGACCCTGGAGCAGAGAAACTGTGAGAACCTGAGGGAACTGAGCTCGTTCAAACTAAAAAGCTGTCTAAGGGACATTCCAGTTTCAGATTACAGCTACTCAAAGGACAGACACAAAGACATCAGAGCCAAAATCTCAATCTCTTCTCAATGCTGCTAATAGCAAGGGGCAAATTTTCGCCTTGGGAGGCTCAGGTTGGAGACAAGAAACACCTTTTCCACAATCGAGTGATATAAGGAAGGGAATGCCTAGATTGGCTGTGGGAGCTCCCTCCACAGAGGTTTTCAGAACCTGGATGGACAGAGCTTGACTTAGTATCAGTGGCAGTCCCTGCAAGCACCATATTGAAATATATGACCTCCAAAAAACCCCACAATCTAATCAATATTTCTATGATTATATAAATGGATTTTTTCAACAGTTACCTCATCCATAAATTTTCAACTAGATACATAGTGAACAGTAACATAGCCTGGAGAGGAGAAGACTGAGAGGAGACCTCATCAGTGTCTATAAATACCCAAAGGATGTGTGTAAGGAAGATGGAGCCAGACTCTTCAGTAATGCCCCATGAAAGGACAAGGGCCAATGTGCACAAGCTGGATTGAAGGAAGTTGCATCTAAACATGAGGAAAAACTTTTTCCCTGTGAGGGTAAGGCAGCACTGGAAATGACTGCCAAGACAGATTGTGGACTCTCCTTGTCTAGAGCTATACAAAACCTTCCTGGATGCAATCCTGTGTAATGTGCTCCAGGCAATCCTGCTTTAGCAGGAGGGTTGAACTGGATGATCTCCATAGGCCTCTTCCAACTCTTACGATTCTATGCTCTACAAAGTGCTTTCAGCTTTTATTTACATCAGCATGAAGGACAGGAGAGAACTGCCTGCTACATCTCTGTGTAGGCAAGTGGGAGTGCAGTTCTCCCACCACCCCTAGTGCATGTTGACAGAGAGCAATGCACCCCAGACAGAAAGGGGGTTTAGTTGAATATCCAAGACATTGATAATCCTGGGAAACAATCTGCATATTCAAATGCTTTGCACCCTATTTTATAGGCCTACAGGTATCACTATGACTTCAGTTGTCCCCCATCAAATACTGAAACTGGCCACAACACTTCCCATGAAAGCAGATCCATGAGAACAGGAAAAGAAAGAACCCTTCAAAGTAGTGTGTTACTTGAGTTCCTTTTACTGAAGGTGGCTACCAGGTAAAAATCAATCCGTATTTCTTTATTGCAAGAGTACATTCAAATCAAACCTCAATGAAAAACAAAACCAGGGGGAAAAACAACAACACCACCAAACACCAAACAACAAAACAACACCAAAAAAAAAACCCCAAAAACCAAAAAACAAACAAAAAACAAAAAAACAAAAAACCAACCAACCAAACAAACAAAAAACAAAACAAAACAAAACAAAAAAACAACCAAAAAACCACAAGCCAGCAATTTACAAGACAAGAAGCCAAGTTTATCTGACCTAATATAGATATAAGTATTGTAGACATTGACACTGGATTTAGTAATCTAAATTCCTGATATAGAGGCATATGGCACTTCTGGAACAAAACTCATCTTTAAATAGACATCTGAAGTGGAGTCCTATAAACATATTGTAAAAGAATTAATTTATTTTTCAGCGTCTAAAAAGGGAGCCTAAAGGGAATCTAGCCCAGCCATAAACATTTACATTTATGAAAGATAAACAACACATTATTTTTAAAACAACAGAAACAGGAATGCTCCATCAAGGAATCTGGAATGATAATAACAACAACAAAAACAAGAAGTGTAAGCACCAGTGCAGCTATGAGGAACAGGTCTGGATGTGAGAATTTCCATGTCATTTCTAAGACTCAAGGAAAACACTAATGTGAGGACATCTACAGTACCTGAGGTACTCTATTGTGTACACTGCCCTCCTGCAGTGTGCCAGCACAGGCTGCTTGTGTTGGCACAAGTGCAAGGATCACTTTTGCTCTGGCTGCATGGATCTTGGGGTGAGATCACTCTCTCTGCAGGGAGCTCTGGGCTATAGGGTTTGGGCTATTTCTTCAACTCAAGCCTTCTAAAGAAATCTCAAGTATTTCCATATTTCACCACAACATGCAGCAGTTCCATACCCAAAGGTGCCTGTATAAAGAAGTAGATAGCACAGTATCTCATAAAGTGATTGTCAGTTCTCTGCAACACAGCGACCAAGTGTCCCAACTCACTTTCCAGTTAGGTTCTTAATTATCTCAAGATTTTCTTAAGAGTGTGAAGGTCAAAAGACAATAACAAGTAGGAAAAAAAGATGACGTGAAACAGGAAATAATTGTATTCTGCACAAAATGTACAGCGTTATGCTTTTATGCTACTGCTACTGGACTTGAAATGACCTCTTCTACATGACAGGCACTCAAGTAGGGTGAAGTGCTGCATGCTGTACAGAACACCTAAGTGTGTATCAGACCCCACAGGATCAACTCCACAGTTCCTATCTTTTTTCTACTGTCATTTTGGAAGTCGACCATCAATCATTTTGTGCTGTGCTCTACTAGATGCTGTCATGTTTTTGCTTTCATCAAGATTACTCTGATCCATTCAGTCATACTTAAGTTGTCCTGCCAAATATTTGCTTGTGTTAAAATAACTTCTGAGAACATAGACTTGGTAGGTGACAATGCATTATTTTAAACATTCCACTAATATGTTGTTTGTGTATCATGCAAACATTAGCAGATATATGCTGATAACTTTTTGTGTGGCTATGCAGCAGCATCCCTCTTGTCTTTGTACTTCCCTTGTGTCATTGAAATTTTTCTTTTTGGAGTAGAGTTTCTATAATGAAGGGAAATACCTTATTGACACAACACACTGTCATATACTGTCCTTACATCTTACTATCCTGGTGTGGTTAAATCTTGTGTATTTCTCAACCCCCTGCATACAATCTCCCCTTCTGTTGAATAACTAGCCATCAGTCCCTCCAGAAACACATTCTCAGTGGATAACACAGTATGCCTGTGTGTTGTCACTATAATGTCACACATAAAAAAACCCACTTGCCAGTGGAGTATGGAGGCAAAGTGACCAGGACACAGCCACAGAACATGTAGATTCTCACATCCATATCATCTGTTGTAAGAGGTAAACTCTCCTCCCTTTTCAACTTGCATTTCATCCTGTACTTCACAAAATGCAATGAATAACTCAGAGCTGGCAGAGTCATATGAACATGAATCTCAGCTGGGGTGGCTTTTCATATTTCTTTCACATGCCCTACAAAAGCCTTTTGACAGAGACGTGTCATGAACGGACGTTCCCAAACCAGGACGTGGTTGTTGTTATCAGCATAACAAGGAGTGGGGCTGCACTCCTGTCTGGCCATAATTACTACAGAAATTGTGTGAGACAGCAAGTGGCCACTGCTGCTTAAATACTGGTTCAGCATGCCTCACCTGCTGCTTTCATTCACCCCACTTACAGCTCACCTTCCAAAGGGGTGGCCCTGCTGTGCCTGTTCTCCAGTTCCAGGGTAATTTTTCCCCTATCCAGCTGCAATAAGGCTGTTTTCTACATTTGTTCCTTTCTTTTCAATAATGAGAGGAGAGCATGACACTTAGATTGACAGTCCTCTGGAGTAAACAGAATTGAAGTTACTTCCTTCCGTTCTGGAAAAGAGTAACACTGCTTGTTTAAGCAATGCCCCTCAAGGATTAATAAAAATAGTTTTCATATATTTCCCTAGAGGAAGTTAATTCCTTTTCTCTTCTCATTGCTCTTTGCCCATTATCTACACGGAACGGACCTGACAGGCAAAGGTGAGGATGTGTATTTGTTTCTGACAGCTAATGTGTAGGCATGAATCACCTGCTTGATGGATAAGTCAACAGAGATACCCAGGGCTTCTACCCTTCAGTTTAGGTTCCTCAAGGCAAACTGGAAGCATAGCGTTAGTGATATGGAGTGTTTTCACTGTTGTTCTTCAGCTCATACCTTTTTAATGTAAATATAAATCCAACACCTCTAGTAATATCAAAATTCCTTTGAAAAAAATACACTCAAATACATAATGGGTACATTCCACTCAAACTGTATAAAAATTATAAGTACTTTTGCACTTAGGAACATTTTTCAACGTAGCACATGTGCATTTCAGTAAAAATGTTCCTGGAAGTCAAGTGTTGTGAATGTGTTGAGAGTGCTTCTCCATTCTCTTTGGTAATCTCAGATTTGCCAGCAAAGAATGTAATTTCATTATTCATTAAAGTATTGAACCAATTTTTAGATGAAGTGCTATACTGAAAGGTATTTTGCCTTCTTAATGTAATATCCTTGTTCTGAGATTAAAAGGTTTTTAAATGCTGCAATAAGACCAGAAAAATTTATTCTAGCCCTGTCATTATTCCCACAGAATATTTAAATTATTGAAATATTTTGTAATTAGTATGAACTTTTTAAACTCTATATTTCTATTACAGATTGTCATATACTTTATAATACTTTACAAAAGAACAATATATGTAACAAAGATGTATGTTGCATCTAATAGCACATCACAAGCAATGATACAGTAATATTACATATATTGCTTATTGGTAAGCCTTAACAGTTTTTCATTCATTTTAACCATCTGTTTTTTTCTGAACACTAAATACCAAGCTTGACTTATAAAATATGTATGTGCTTCAGTGTTCCCAGAATAGGAATCATTTGTAGAGAACTTATATATTTTAAAAACCGTGACTATTACACCTAACTCTATGAGAAAAACTTTCCTACCTAGGGTGAGATTGTCTTGTTTTCAGATGCCTAAATAGAAGCTAAACATCTAAGTCCCTCCTTCGTAGTCAATGAAAATGAGTAACAATAAATCTCTTTTAGAAGTTTTACTCTTTTGCTCAGGCATAGTGTATGAATCCTTTGCTCACATGTAAGCATAATGTGCCAGTGTGGGCACAGTGAGATGTCCAGCCTTGCCTCTGGATACTTCTGGATAGGCACAGGTCTTCTGTAAGACCTGTATCAAATCTGATAAACCCTAGATAACTTCAAGAACCAGGCTTTTAGTCTTGTCTGTTATTCAGTTATGTGTGGAATTGGGACTATCTTTGTATTTAGCAAACTGCTTTAGCCCTTCATACGAGAAATCAATATAATGCCTTTACCTTGACTCTGAAGCACTGTTAAAAACAGTGTAATAAAAAAGAGTGAGGAAATAGGGTAACAAACCTCTTCTAAGTAGCACAGATGAAATCTGCTTTTGTTTGTTCTGTGAACTAAAGAGGTTTTTACCATCACAGTACATTTCTTTCATCATGTTAACCACAGACTGCAAAACAGGAAGGTGAAATCTTAAATAAGAAGTTAAAACTATCACTTTTTCCTTACGCCTAAACAGTCTGTGAATGAAATGACATTTATTTCCAAGTAAAGTAATTTATATGGGGAAATTGGTAGACAGATTTTTAGATTAATTGAATTTAGACAAAAATGAACTTTAAATGAGTTGGTGGGTTTTGCTCTGTCATTAATTAAAAAAAAATGTCCTGTGTTGTATGGCATGAAAATGTATAAATACACTATAAGTATCCTGAGATTCACAGGATACTTCTTCTGTATCTTCTTCCTCTGAAGTGCTTGGATATTGTGGAAATTAATAACAAAGGAACACTGATAAAAATATCAGGCCAATTTCTTAGACAAGCTGAACTTGGAAGTTTTATTGTGATGTTAAGTAACATTGTGAAATTCTTCTGAGAAATGTCAGTCTTTGTATACCAAACTGTGTATTAATGAACAGTCTTCCATTTATTGATTTTCTCTTTCATACTTCATCTTTAATTGCTTGCAGTGCTGTTGTAAGCTTTCTGGTTGATGGCTCAGGGATCAAGATCACCCGCTGAAATATGGTCAGAAAGTTAATGAACTCTTCAGATATCTTAGCAGGGGAGCAATGCGTAGAGAAGCTATAACAGTGTTACATAAGCCAGAGAAGAGTCTTTAGTGGAATAAGTCATAGTACAGGGAGAGATCATCTTGATCATGATGTTACAATGCTCTTGGAAGCCAGCCATGAACCTTCTTAAAATAAGGTATTTTCTTCTTTATATCGTTGGACAGTGGTTCCAAGATATCACCAGTCACTGAAGACAATTCAGCCATTTGGTCTGAAAATCTTGTATGAAATTCTATTAGTCACAGTTCAAGACAATGCATAAATGGTGGAGAAAAAAAAAAAAAAACACAATAAGACTGGCCAAAGGATTGAAATAAGCTTTCGAGTGCCAAGGTAGGGTTGACGGAAAAAAAATCCCTTATGGCCAGGTCACTTCTAGATAACAATTCTTTAGAGAGCTAAGTTTCACCAGATGAATAATGGAGATGAATATATCTAACTCATGAATGAGAAGTGGGGAGAACACTGTTTGGGCAGAAAGGTTTTAATGGATGTTGCCTGTGTTGTTCAACTTCAGCCCAGCAAGTCAGGGACAGAGCAAGACCTTGAAGAGAGGATGTTATCCCAAGCCACAGAGTATTTGTGTAAATACCCACAGAGCTGGGTATTTATAGCATTTCCTTTGATCAGGAAGATACAGACCCAGATATTCATAGGCTAAAATGGGAAATAAATGCTAAATTTTCCCTTCTAGGCAACACTCACAGAAATCTCAGGAGCTCAAGAGAGGGTCCAGCATATGGAAGTGCTTTAGGCCCTGAGGCAGACCTGCAGAATGTAAGCCAGCAGAGCCCAGATTCCTGCCTCCTTCCTGAAGATGTGGGGCAAGCCTTGGGGACCCTGAGCATATCTCTGAAAAGGCAGGATGCTGCACTTCTACCAGCACCACAGTCCTCCTCCTGCCAGCACTGTCCCACCGCATGAGGAACCTGGCCTCCAATGACCCCTCCAAATGCCCTTCCAGAACGAGGTCCATGACATGGAGGGCTCATTTATGTCCCCTTTCCCCTACTGTGGGTTCTGGAGATGAGCCATAGGTCCTGCTCACAGGAATACAAATACAGTTTCAAACCTGAGCTCAAAGGAATTTCTTTTTTTGCATTCTTTCTTTATCCAACTAACTCTCCTGTTAATGTTGGATTCTTTTTATTGCCACCAATGATTTCCTATAAGCATCAGATAAAGTACTTTATTTAAGCACAAATGGAGCGACACAGTGCATTATCTGTGTCACAAAAATCTATTATCAATAAACAAACATTTGAGATGACTAATGGTTCTACCTTTGGTATTCAGCTCAGTATGGTACTCCCTGTCTTCATCTGTTTTACTTTTCTTTGATACCTCTTCCGAGATTTGAAAATACTAATGCCAAAGTAAGACATCTCTACTTCCTTATATTATTTACCTCATTCCTACACTTTTACTTCTACTTGCTACTACTCTCTGAGTATCAAAACACTCCTGAAATAAAAGATTTAGGAAAAAAAAACAACCAACCAACAACCATAATTTTGCTGATTTGCAATTTATTGTGCCAACTGTTTTCACAGGACAAATGCTTTGGACAAATGTTTAGGACAAATGCTAACAAAATTATGTGGTATTATATGGTTTGTAAGGCTAACTTAAGAAATCTTTGTTGTTAACTTCAAATGCGGTCATTTGAACTATTGTTCTATACTAACTATTGTTCTGTACTAAATTTTTCTAAAATTTGGAAGTAATGCAAAAGATGGCACCCTATTTTTTCATAAGGTTTATTCTGGTGTATTTTGGGAAATCAATTTTTTCTTCATGAGACTGAATTATATTCATCCTCTTTTCATGCATGTAGCTTCTGCATCTATGTCTTTAATTATCTGGCTCATTCTTCCCTTTGTTTCTGCCTTTCTTGCAGTCTCAGTCTATTTCATCTCCAAACTTTTGGGCATATGTTGACAATACTTTTTTATGGTCATAGTCTGAGAGAAACTATTCTGAAATGCAATTCAGTTGATTGTTAATAGTAGTCATCAGAATACTTTGTAATTATTCCCATGAGAATACTTGTATAGATTACATGAAAGGATGATTGCAGAGGAAAATAATGGCTGTCTTGAGTGCCTGTTATTTATCTGGAAAGCATTTTTTAATAAAGGAAAAGTTTCTGGCATGCACTACATAAATGTTGCATTGTTTCAAGTCCTTGTTCTTAGCTTCTCTCCTATCCAATTTTCTAAAATACTTCCCTTTGTTTTTGAGTGCCACTACATCTCGAAATGAAGAACTCTAGCAATTGGGGACAGCTAGTACTACTGAAGAAAGCATTACCATGTGGTCTGGGAACTTGTCATACGTATGCTATTTGGCTTGTCTCTTGTCATAAATGAATAATTAATTTCTTTCATGCTTTAGTCTCACATATGAACACATATTTCTACACAAACCCCTAGCATTGATATGAGTGTTGGATAGCAAAATGAGTTATCAAGCTAGTACAGAAAGCTTTCACTATTTTTAATTACTCTACATCAGACCAGAAAATTAAAATCTGTGTTGTCTCTGTTCTTACACTTTCACTATGACCTAAGAAAACCTTCTTTTTCAGAGCAGTTCTAGAAATGTGACATAATACCGGTGAGACTCATACATATTTCCTCATCTCTATTATTATTTGACTCAGGGTTAGGTTTTTTAATGACATGCCATGAAGAAAAATTAATATCCACAGTGCAGACTGGGAGAATGGATGGTTTGGGATGGACCCAGAACTGAGTGGTGGTGGGATCTCTGAGTCAAGAGAGAGCAACATAGGAAGGAAGGTTCTTCCCTGTTCTTCTTCTGGGTTAAATGGTTTGGGCTTTTTGGTGCTGCTTGAATTTATGAAAGAGTTGCTAGCAGGTGATGACCACTTCCAGAACAGAAGGAAAGTTGAGCTTCCCAGATGTACTGTCCTGTCAGTCCCAGATTGCTTTGGGATTTCTCTCCTTTGTTACCAGGAAGAAAAAGAAGCTGACATGTCACTTCTTTTCTTTTATTCCACCTAAAATTCTTTTATTCTACCTAAAAAATGCCTTTCTCTGAGTTGCTTTGATGCCTGGAAGAAGCACAATGGAGGTTGACAGTGATAAAAAATGAGTAGATTTATTTCCATGTTCATCCAGTTTCATTTAAAGATCACTAAGGGAATCCCCAATAATAACATCTCATCTTGGGTGCACATGGCTTTCCCGGTTTATTTTGAAAATATGAGCCTCAATGTATTTGTACGTAATTAGTACGTACCCCTCCTTCACTCCCCAGCACAATACTGCCATATAACTGAGCTACATAACTCCTGCTCACTGGTTGCCATCCGTAGATGATTCAACTTTCTTAACCTTTTTCTCCTGTCTTTTGAGATAGGAAGAAAATTAATTCTGACTTGAGATGTGAAAACCATAGGAGAAAAAAAAAAAAAAAAAAAAACCAACCAAAAAACAAATTAAAACCATCAAGTGTGTACGTACAGGATGAAGATGAAGATGAATAATCATTTAATCTATTTTGGACTTCTCCACTGATTGCGAATAAATTATCAGTTAATAACTAAAGCCACTAAGAAGTCCTCTGAAATGTTCTGTATTATTCCTCAATCTAGGGTTGTTGGGTTTTTTTGCTTGAAAGAAGTTCAGCAACAGATCTCTCATTCTGAACAGCTGCATTTCTTTCAGTCAAACTTAGCCAGCTCTCCTTTCTATGATTAATTACTCTCAGGTATGTACTGGAGTTCTACTAGACTTAAAAATTGTAAGAGAAATAAAATATTTATCCTGTTATAAAAGAATTGGCTTAGATTAACCATTCCCACTCTGAAACGTGCAATTTCTGAGTAAAATCAGGCTTGCTGCTGGCAGCAAAGTACTCAGTCAGCTATCCCTGGGGCTAAATATGGTGCTCAGTTGAGCCTGAGTTGTCCTTTAAACATATTACCCAGGTACAGGGAAAGTTCTTCCATTTCTCCTTAAGGATTCACTGTAAACTGTACAAAAGGGGGGGTGGGGGTGTGTGTGCATGTGCCTGCAGGTGATGGGGAGGGTCATCAGGCAAATGGGATTCTGCCCTGGTGCTGTGTAATTCCTCTGACACCTGCAAGACTCCAGCTAAGTACTAGTGAGTCCTGTGGGCTTGGATAAATGGTATCCTTGGTGAGGATATGATGAGCTACACAAAATTGAAATTAAAATTAATCCAATCTTGTACCTCTGTCACTTGTATCTCAGGTTTAACAAGTCACATTCTTTCCAATGGAGAAAAAAAAAAATGTCTGATGTATTTTGAATTATCTCAAGCCCACAAAATCATCAGTAAAAACCTAAGAGCTACCTTCTAACAGAACAATGCTCATGCCTTACATTTTTGTAGGCAGTGCTAGTTGTGGCCAGGAGAGTTAAGGACACTTGCCATTGTAAAGTTTGTTCTCTACTCATCAAGTTTTAACTACCTAAGCAGAAATCTTCTAGATATAGGTTCACCTTGGTGTGATAATATGTGTTTAGATGCAAAGAAATTGTTTGGCTTTTTTTTGGGGTGTGGCATTCTGTATGGTTAGGAAGATTGGTTCTTTTTCAGTGTCCTCTGTGTTTAATTCTCATTCCACTTCCTCCCTTTCCCTTCAAGATACAAGGGTTGATCTTTCCTGCTTTGGAAGGAGAACACTATAGGCAGAGATAAAGAAAGAGATTCCATAGCCATATTTTTGGCTGACATGCATGTCAGCTGTCAGATTACCAGTGATACTGGGTAGAATGTGAAGGCTGAATTCTTATACACAGCATTTACAGTGACTATGCTGCAGCAAAAGGTCAGAGGAGTGAAAGGGCAATTTACTTTTGACCCTTACTTTTGGAGACTGAGACTGCTGGGAAATAAGGCACACTGGTAGGGAATGAGAACCAGGCAGGAAGATTCAGAACAGAAAACAGGGACAGTGAAAATAAGAGTAAGGAGGTGAAAGAACTGGTGAGAGGGTATATAAGACTGTGAAATTGAAGGATCTGACTAGGAGAGAAAAAAGCCCTTCAGAACAGTCCTGGAACCAGAAATACCAAGGTGTAAACCACTGTGTCCTCTCAAACAGTATCTGTGAAACCTCCTGGTGAACAGCCATGGACACTGTGCAGAGTAACTTCTAATTACTGCTGCAATTAGCTCCAAAGGCAGAGGTGGGCCAGAGGACTGAAAAGTGTAATCCTCCAGATGATACCTGTCAGAGGAAAACACCTTGGTAGCTATTAGTGAGAGAGACAACGAGAGCAGACAATAAATCAAATAGTTGGCACCAGGGCCCTGGCATCTACTATAGACATAGTTCTGTGCCTTTTAAACTTCAGACTAGCTGTAAACCATGGACCCACAGCCTATGTGGGATTATGGTGTGTTATGTATGGACATGGAGAACACCAGCCTGATAAATAATCTTATAAAGAAAGAATCCTGTTCATGCTTTGTGACAGAGCTCCACAATCCAAAATAAAGCATAAAAGATGGAACTGTTCAGGAGGTTAACTTCTAAAATCCAACTGTTGCCAACAGTGAATGCCTGGGGAACAGCGAAGGAACTACCCCATTCATCTTCTATGAACTTGCTTAGCTGGTTCTGGAATCCACATAAGCTTTTAACATTTTGTACCAAAGATTTTTACAAGGCAGATACACAAAGCATGAAGAACCACCTTTTTTGTATATTTTTAATCTGATGCATACCACCTGTTTCTTGCATTGAAAGAGATACCAAACAGTTTTTATGTACCCTTTCTTGGGACCTGATGATTAAGCCTCTACCATATCCTTATTCATCCATCTCTGAGCAAGACTGGTACCTGCCACAAAAGACAGATGGCCTTAAAGACTTCACCTCAGTTTTTATATATTCTCAGTTTAGAGGCTTGATTTGTCAGGATTAAAGTTTCTTTTAATATTTTTTTAATGTAATTGTTATTTATATTACACGAGCCTTTACAGCACTGAATCATATAAGAGTTATAACAATTAATCTTCTGTGCCCAAGGAATGTATAGAACTGCACAATTTTCACAGCTGTGAAACACTTACTCTTGAAAAAGACAAAGCAGAGAAGTGAAGAAAGGAAGCACTGGTGTTTTATAGACCTGATAGAAAACTGAAGCATAGACAATTTGCATAAGGTCAGCTACGGAGAGGAAGAGCCCAGAATGGAGATCTTGCCTGCCCAGTGTATGGCCTAACTTGAGATGCCTTTCTCAAATAGGTAACCCTGAAAAAAACATCTGTACAGCAGAAATAAATGTAATAAGTACATTTAGAAACTAAATATACCTTTTAACCTTTGGGTTATTTAAAAAATAACACACATTAACACAGTTTTTCTACACTGATGGATCTCCTCCTCCAGTTTCATTGAGTTTTCCCAGCAGAGGACCAGTACATTGCTACTAATTCCTGTACTCATAGTCACCTCATTTACCAAAAAATCCATAAATGTATCTTCAACAGATGTCTCAAGAGTACATTTTCTCTGAATCTGAAGAGTCAATGGTTTTAATGAGATCTAGGGTTTAAAAAAAAAAGCTTAATATTAAATGAATAATTTAATGGATACAGTTTTGTTAGTTGTTCAGAATAAATTGCCTAATCAGACAGGTCCGTCTTAGGGGGAAAAAAAATCTCTACTTGTACAAGGCAAGTATGTGGAATAAGACAGGCAGTGAAAGATGGTCAGAATGATCTGTCATGAATGGAGATCCCTCTTTGCCAAGTCTGATACAGAGCAGACCTTCCCCTACATTTAAACAAGGGGGAAACTTTCATAAGAAGGGAAAGAAAAATCATTAATGAACTATGCCTATGTTTTGGTTTTTTTTTCCAAAAGGAGAGAAAAAGCATATTTAAGATCTCCAGAGTGTGGGGCTACCTATTCTATTTTAACTTGTTTTATTAGCTTTCCAAAACATTGCATAGCTGGGTGACAGAATTTACTGATGACTTATACAGGGTATGAAAATCAACGTCTAGTTGCAAGAAACTGTTGGGAGACTTGGAGAACAAGTATCTGAGGAGAGGTGGGTGTTAGGTGGAGGGAAAAAAAAGTGAACAAGAAAAGGCAGATAAAATTGAGCGTAACAAATTCAAAATAATGTAGAAGGGATAGATGATCCAGGCTTCACATATAAATTGTGGACACTAAGCAGATCATTACTCTGCAGAAGATTAATATCAAATCTTTATTTTAAATATTATGGATTATCTAGTTCAACATAGCAATTATCATCTGAGTCCATGGTTAATTGTCTTCTGAATTCTTTTGTATTTGCTTTCTAGATATGTATTATTTCAGCTCCAGATCATCAGATACTGTTTTTTTAACCTTTGTTTGCCTCTGCTGCCAAATATTTCTTTTCCACATTTTTAATTACATGAGCAGTGACCAAATAACCCCTTTGCATGGCCCTTCCTGAGGGGTGGAAGGGCTCTGTGCTTAGCAGCCCAGTGGCTACCTTCTCCCCCTGCCATTGCTCAGGGATGCTCATGGACCCCCTGAGGGCATCTTCATCTTGCCACAGGGAGTTGAGTCCCCCATGTAAGAACAAAGAGACACCTGAACAGGGCCAGAGAAGAGACACAGAGGAGGTGCAATTGTAAAAAGAATTTGTCAGGTGGAGAAACTCATGCTGCTGGTATTTTCCTCAAACTCTGCTGCTCCACCTATGCCCATTCTGCTTTCTCTGTCTGCTGCAAGCCCAGGCAGGAATGGGAAGAAATCATAGCATCCTTCTGTCTTCTTCATCCTCACTCTGACATTTTCCAGAAACTCATCTATAGCCCAAGCATAAGGAAATACATTCAGCACCAGTTTGCACCATGTGTGATGCTCTTACTGGCAGCTGAAAGCTTCACCAGCCCCCCCTCCACTCCACAACTTCTGTGTGAGACTTTCCTCAGAACAGTTTCTGATTCGTGGTCTCACCAACCATTTCTTCTGGTTCACGTGGCCCTTTCCAGAAACCCCTCAGGGATTTTTCCTTATTGTCCTCAGGCATGCTATTTTCTGAAGCTGGCATTTTCTTCTGTTTTCTTCAATTTGTTTGTTTACCATGCAGCCCTTCAGTTGTCTGCTGAAGTAGTTGCTTGTAAACCAGGAAGATGGCTTTAACTAAGAAAAGCCTTGAAAAGACACGGATAGGTTTGAGAGACCCTGAAAAACAGGATAGAAGCTGCTTTTAAGGTCTGTACATTTATTTGCTATTTTCTTTTGCAATTTGTCTAAGCTGGTAATACCTGAACCTATGAACCTGATGATCATACATGCCTCCTAGAATCAAGAGGAAACTACAAAGCAGAAATCTGAACATGAATCACATCTCAAATAGCTATGAGATTTTTGTAATGAAAATATTATGATTTGACAAGTCTGATATAGAAGCATTAATAAAGAGAAAGAACAGCTCTGGGACTCAGACAATCCTGAACTGGTGATGTCATGTGTGCCGTGGTGGGTGCAATCTTATTTCAGTTTGTGAACAGTCTGTGATATACAGCATGCATATTACTTTCCTACCTGAAGAGCATTCTGAAAATCATCCTGTAACAGGAGCGATTTTAAATTAACTTTTTTTATTTTTGGTCAAAAACAATTTTGCCAGCAGTTTTTTCCTGAGCTCTTAATAAATAAATAAATAAAAATATATATACATATCAGGAAATGAAAAATAGTAAGCTTGCCGTATTTAAGCAAGGTTTTCTTTTTTATTTTGGGTCATACTTTTAATTTATCTCAAGGAGTGGGGACTGCAACCCAGCATCAGTTCTGTAGAGCATTCCCCTCTAGGAGCTGTGGATCCAAACCCAGCATAGCATTCCTTGTCTGATTCAGGGCTCCTAACGGTGACATTCAGATGGATTAAAATGCTGGCCTTGGTTGATCTTGGCAGTGAAGCAGCAGTGTCAAATGATTAGTCATTACCAAATGACTATGATGTGGAATTATACTCTAAACACATCTTGTAACAGGAATGAATAGGTAAAGTGAAATTTTAAAAAGTAAAAGGTATAAGGGGTATGTCTGATGATAATGGCGGTGAATTGCTATTGTCTATCTAAAAAAGACCATATAGCAGTGCTACAGAGTCATTGGCAAGCCAGCAGAGGCAGATAAAAATAAATGAGACTTAAAATAGATAAATGTAAATTAGTGTCTTCATGGAGAAAAGAAAACTGGCAGAGATAGAACACTGGAAATTGTTGTTTAGAAAAACAGTAACACAGAAAACCAAACCCAGAGCTATTAGAAATCTATTATAAAGGAGCTCACAATGAATTGTCATTACAGTGTAATTAATGACAAACTGTGCTGCAAATAAATTAAAAGGATCCCTTCTAAGACAAAAGAGGCAACCATAATTCTTCTTAGTCCGTCTCTGACTGGGAGATACTGATAATATAGTTTCATTTTGTATCTCTCTGTTAGGCCCTGGAATGCAGTATATAAACTAATGGCATCATTGACTTTTTAAAAAAATAAGCTAGGGTCATATATACTTTTATATATATATATATATATACATACTTAGACATATGGAAGGAAAAAAAAGGCACTGGTAGAATTGTAAGCTCTTATTTGGCAAAATTCACAGGTGACTTTGCAATGAACTGATTTAGAGGGACAGCAATATTTCTTTGCTGTAAAAGTTCAACTAGAACCAGCGTACCAAATCCTTGTTTAGCATAGAAACCTGTAGCAGACAGTCAAGAAACTAGTGATGTTTAGGCTTTCTGTCTAGTAGTTCTGTTTCAGTCTCCTTTTAAACGCATTGGAATTAATCAGTTGAAGATACAGTTAGCAAAATATGTTGCTATTCAGTTTCCCTGGTATGATTAGAAGGCAACTATATCTATTTTCACAATATGTTCCTGAGATTTCATGCCATCTACATGGTACATGGAACTGATGACCTTTGTAATCATAGTGAGCAATCCACTAAAAAATAGTTTGGAGACAGAATCCGAAAAGAGTATCCTCTTACTCATACACGTCACAAGTTTATTAGACATTAGACGGGGCATCAGTGTGGGTGTAGAGGTTTGCAGATGAAGACCCAAGGTCTCTTCTTTCTGTTTCTAGGCTTTGGATGATCCAGTCAATATCTGTAGACAAAAATACATTGCATGGACAACAAATGGAACCTGCATCTGAACAGAGCTGGGACATGAAGTGTAAGAATCTGATTGTTTTTTCCATTCCTGTTGATATATAAATATGCATTCCTATATTATTTTGCTGGGGGTTATATTGCTCTCCTCTTTGTCCTCCCCAAAATCTATTAAATACAACTGAAACAGAAATGGAATAAATATTCTTCTAACTGCAATGTGACTATACAGTCTTTCTCCATAAAAGAATGAAATATTAATGCAGTGTTTATGCAACTATTAGATAGCTATCTCATGACCATTACCTCGGTCGCTTAATTTTCCAGAAAGCATTTATAATTTTCTGTTATTATTTAATATTAAAAGTCATGCATTTCCCTCTCTCAGTTTCAACATCTAAAGTCTGAGGGTTTTTTTTCCTAATTGACTGAACTTCCTCCTCCTGACAGTATTTTTTAACATAGTAGGATTTCAGTGACATACTGAAGAAGTATGAGAGCACCAATAAATCTTTTTCAATTGAGGGTTTTTGCAGTGTAGAGGCCCTTGCTCTCTCTTTCTCTCGTCCTGTACATCTTTTCTTCTCTGCTGTGCTGTGCATCCACCTGAATACAAAAAACTGCCTCTCACCTTCCTTGCAAACGCTTTCAGCAGTGTCTTACAACACACAGGTTGGAAAAAGCACAGCACTCTTGCCATCAAGATATCAAAGGGCAGTGAACTCAGCTCAAGTGTTTCAAAAGAGAGGTTCCATCAAGGAGTGAACCAGGGTGCAGAGGTCTGACTCCCAAGTGGACATAAGCACTTTTGTTCAAGGTATCAGAGAAGTGCCTGAGCTCCAGAAAGAGCAGTTCAAACACATCTCAGCCATTCAGTATGAGTATGTTTCAGACTGCCTGTTGAGATAGATGCATACTTCACACTGCGCCCTCGGTAGGGAATCTCTGTGTGTCTTACTTTAGGCTCCAGTTTTAATCCTGAGCGCCAACCACTCTGAAATGAGGTATTACAGCCTGTAACTCTCAAGTACTTAAATTGCCTGGGAAGATCCAGGCTCAAAAAAATTACTATAATCGCCACTGTTATCAGTTGATCTTTGATACTTCATTTTTAATAACTTTGCTTCCAAAACATCCTTTCAGATGCATGAGTTGTTTCTTTTCCTACATACTTTAATCCTTGCTGTGGTTTTGACATCAGGGATGGGCTAACTGCATTTGACCACAGTGACAGCCTCTTCCAAGCTGGTCACCCTGAGGTGTCTGTATAGTCAATGAAAGAACTTATCAATGTCTGTAAATATCTAAAGGGTGGATGTACGGAAGATAGGGCCAGACTCTTTTCAGCAGTGCCCAGTGACAGGACTAGGGGCAATGAGCACAAGCTGGAACACAGGAGTTTCTCTCTCAACATGAGGAAACACTTCTTTCCTATGAGGGTGACAAAGCACTGGAAGCAGCTGCCCAGGGAGGTTGTGGAGTCTCCTTCTCTGGAGACATTCAAAACCTGCCTGGATGCAGTCCTGTGTAATGTGCTCTAGTCAATCCTTCTTTAGCAGGGGTGTTGGAGTAGATGATCCCTAGAAGTCCCATTCATCTCCAACAATTATGTGGATCTGTGAACAGCAGTCTCAGAGATCTTCTAGTATGAATCAAGCTCTGCAGAACCTGTATCCCAGCTTGTGTGCCTCTGCCTGGGTGCTGCTTCAGGGATTGCCTGGTTGACAACATAATTAATGTAAATTTACTCTTTGCATTTCATCTGCATTTTTGTGGTTTTTCCTGTGTCCTGCATGTGCTGGCTCACACATGAGCTACTTGCTCCTTCCCACCTGGACATTTCCTGCCCTGCAATCTCAACGAGTCCTCTCATAACCTGGAGTCTGAAGCAATTGCCCTTGCTGCTGTCTCCCTGAAGAGCACACCAAACAGAGCTCAGGTTGCACTATTGATGAACATTAATTGTTCACCTAAGATTTTCTGTTGCCATTAGAGGGAAGTTTTGTAATTGGTTAACGGTAGATGCCATGAGAAACAACAACCAAAAGTAAGGATGGGGCATGAGAAACAATTACCATATATAAGGATGGTGGGACTCAGAAAGTGGTATTTGCCAGAGTGGGAATGAAACTCTCAAAAGCTGAGGGTAAGATGAAGATTGTTGTGGTTTAACTCTAGACACCAACTAAGAACTACCCAGCCTCTCCCTCACTTCCCTCAACCCTTACTCCCGTGAGATGGGGGAGAGAATTGCAAGGGTAGAAGTGAGAAAACTTGTGAGTTGAGATGAAGACAGTTTAATATGTAAAGCAAAACTAGGTGTGTGAGCAAAGGAAAAAATGGAATTTATTCACTACTTTCTATCAGCAGGCAAGTGTTCAGCCATCCCTAGGAAAGCCAGGGTCTGCCATGGGTAATTGTCACTTGGAAAGACAAATGTCATTGCTGCAAACATCCCTTCTTCCTTCTTCCTCCAGCTTTATACACTGATCATGCTGTCATATGGTATGAAATATGCCTTTGGTCTGTTGGGGTCAGCTGTTTCAGCTCTGTCCTCTCACATCTTGTGTTCTCCCAGTCCACTGCCTGATGGGGCAGTGTAAGAAGCAGAAAAGGCCTGGTTGCTGTACAAGAACTGCTCAGCAATAACAAAAACATCTCTACATTATCAGCACATAGCCCCATGCCATTTGCTATAAAGAAAATTAACTCTATCCTAGATAAAAACAGGACAAAGATAAATGGAGATGAATAAGGAAAAGCAACTACTGAGTTTAAAAGACACATTAACAGAAAACTAGAAATTTTTTGACTTGACAGGAATGAAGACTCTGTGATCACTGTGGACCTGTTGATCCTTTGAACTTAAAGGAACAGAATCTCCAGGAGCTTTGATATACAGCAGGGTACCTGACATCTCAAGGCTACCTCGTGAAATCTTATTTATGAGGACTACAGATAACTGCTTCGGTCTCCACAGTACTGTACGTATCCAATGGAGCTTTTCTATTAGAGAACAGAATATCTTTGTCTGAGCTGCTGACTGCTCAGCTGCCTGCTTCCCAGATTTATCACTCTGGCAACTCTGTGCCTGCTGAAGAGTTATCCAAGCATTGGTTATGTGCTCATGGTTCTCATTTTCCATCAATTCATTTACAAGAACCACTTGAAATAATGGTGATTCTTTCTGTCTTTTGGTATGATGTATGGACCTAGTCTATTCCTTAATGTTTCCACAACAAGCACTATACCTCAAATACTGTTTTTTATTTAGCCCTCAGGACTTGGGATCAATTTTGTCCCCCTCACCAACTTTCATACCAGTGAGCTCAAGTACACAAGTTATGGTTCAGTTCTCTGTAGCTTGACTCCCTCTCAAGCAAGGTGTACAGCATAGAGGAAGAGAGTACTGCATAAAAAGTGTAGGGGATTTTATGATCTACATAAATTTTAAGAATCACAGACCTCTCCACTGTTACACTGGTTTGCAGTGTTCTTTGATTAAAGAATTATTGTTAGTGAGGAAATCACAGTAGGAAGGCAATTTTCCTATACTGTTGAGGTATTTTCTGATAAGGTGGAAACCATCTTAGATACTCTGAAAAGTTTCAAATCAATTAGTGTACATAATTTGGAAGTTGTACTTTTTCCTAATAATTTTTCTATCTTTTTCACATATCTGAATCAATACACCCACTTTGTTCTGCTATATACATGAAGTGCCACTAAAGTAGTTCTCCATCTTTTAGTTTACATTATTGGGGGGAAAATGAAAAAAAAAATATACTTTTTCCCAAGATTCTTTCTAAATTCTATGCTATGGAAAGTACAGATTAATTCCAGCCACCTATCTTGCTCCTAATTTAAGGCATTGCCATGAAAACAGAAGCAAAATTTATGTATTCATTGCTAAGCACACACACCTGTACAAATCTGTTCCACGGTGAGCTGTTAATGCTCATGTTTCCCAATATGACTCAAGAGCTTTAACATTCTTATCTCCTATTGCTTCAGAGACATATGACCTACCCTATTCTGGCATTCCATTAAATATGTAAAATATGTAAAATTACAAATATGTAAAAATTCCCTAATGCAACTCATCTTTTCCCAACAGCAATGTGATTGACAGCCTGCTGTTTTCACATCCAAAAAAATACTAAGTTTTTAGCTAGCAAGGAGAATTACAATAGTGGAAGTTATTTTGCTTCATTTTACTATGGTGGAGTTGGATCTGACACATTTAGTGGAGTTTACTAACTGCAGCTCTTGAATGAATAGTGTTTATTGTCAGCGTTTGAATGAGTGAGAAGTATTTGTATCAGATTTTTCACTTAATGCTGCAATACATAAGTATATCACCTGTCAACCTCTTAATTCCAAAACCTGAAATGCTAATAAAGGTGCTTGCGAAGCAGCAATAGAAAGACAGATCTTTCCCTCTTGTAAATAATTGTCACCATTCACCAGAAATGCTCTGTTCTGTGTTTGTTTCTAGTATAAATTCTGCTTCCTTGGAACGTACATGAGAAGCATATTATTTGCTGAAATTCACCTTCTAAGCACATAATGTCAAAGGGGTACAAAATATCAATAAATGGCATGCAGTCATATGCTGAAATTTCCACAACACAATCAACTTTAGTGATAAGAGTCTGAGTTTATAGCAGTCTAATCTTTTGCCAGAGATCAGAAGAACACAATCAAGCCTCCAGGAAGGACTCACTCAACATTTAAGTACAAATAATAGGTATGCTATAAAGCACAGTTTGAATTCTATGGGAAATTCATCTATTTAAAAACAAGTTTGTACAGACAACTCCTAAAAATGTGATTATAATGGCAAGAGCCTTCAGGAGTATTAATTAGTTAATTAACTAACTGTTTAAACTAGTGCATATGTGCTAGGAAAATGAGAAAGACTGAACAGAAAATCAAGGACTTGGCAAAACCAATGGTAACAACAGAGTAATTGTATTTTTTTCCTATTATTTAGAATTGTTGTTGTCACTGTCATTGTTATTTACAATAGATTTTCCAATGAGGACTGAACACGAAAAAGTCAAACGTGAAAAACTAGTTCCAGAACAGGATTTCCCTTTGCAAGGGCACAAAGCACTGAGGTTTCCATAGGGAGAAGGGTCCTGCCCTCAGCCTGGCAGACCAAGTGCTGCGGCTGGGGACCAAGCAAGCCCAGGTCATGCCAACTGAAATTCATGTGATTCTTCTCAGTCCCATTGCTACTCAGCAGTGGACTCAGCAGAAAGCAAATCTACTTTATTCCATGGATGCTTTGGAAGCCTGCAGAGCTGTTGAAGTCCTCAGCAAACTCATGTAAAGTACAAGTCTTTCATGCCAGTAAGTGTGATTTCAAAGCATAAGCAAATTCAGAGCATTCAAAAAAAAAACCCCTAAAAGTTAAGCTTTATTTTACCCCACAGATTTTTTCACCTCACTTTGCTCTTGACAAAGTCACTGAAGTTGCCACTCCAATGATGCTTCAGGCAGTTTTACTTTCTAGCTCATTAGTGATGGAAATTAATGTCGCCTTGGAAAAAATCCATCTGAAATGTTGATTACAATATTTCTCTATGCACCAAAAAAAAAATAGATGCTGTATGCTACATACGAATGTCCCTCCATTTTTTAATACAAATCAGTCATACAGGAATTTACAAAGAAGATATCGCTTCTTTAATTAGTAGTTTTAGAAGGGGCTAAAATTCATGTGAAAGAACAGAAGTGGTTCATTTTGAACATCTGCAGCATGAGTGTTCTAATTTTAAGTGGCTATCAAAGATATTATATTTTTCCTAAAACAGAATATGACAAAAAATACATCTTGTCTTTCACAGCTGGAAACAATATAGAAGGATACACTGAAGGTTTGATGAAGCTCAGCCGGATTAATTTCTTCCTATTCTGTTTAAGACATTGTGTATAACCTCAAATAGTATTTTAGCACATCCTGGGGTTAAGGAATCAGAGATAAAAGATACTTCCCATAATAAAACAATTGTTATGGGGAAATGACCAGGGGGGAGTGTTTGACAGGGAAACAAACCAGTCAACACAGAATGTATCTTTTGTTTCAAATAAGGAAAAGTACCTAAGTAAGGTCTTGCAGTCTGTCTGAGAGTCTCCTGTCTTAAAATTTCATTTCCCTTTGCCTCTGTATAGACTTTATGTGCTTCTGGTACAGCTTAAAGAAGTAGTATATGGTCCCTTGCATTCCTCCAGTATTAATACTCAGTGCCGAAAAAGTTTATTTGGCAACAACAGATGTTACAAGGAACCTTCCTCATTGCTCATCAAGAGAAACCAAACAGTAAGTTCACTAAATTCACTCGCCCTGGGAAAGGCCCAGGGGTTCTCATCTCCTTCCAGTGACTTGCCTGTCCTGCTTCATGCTGATTCCAAAGATATGGGATTCACTGCACCACAGGACTTGTGCTAGTAAAGATCTGCATTCTCTAAAAAGACTCAGTCAAAGCATGATGTCCCCTGCTATTAATTATGATTAATAATAACTTAATGATTAGTAAAACTGTACCATTAAAAGTGCAGACTGGAAGGTCAAGTTCCATGTCTGGCATATTTTCAGGATGCTGCAGCACTCACAGAACTTGAAGTGGAACAAATTTACTTTGTTGTTTTGACACTGTGTCACTTGAAGCTAGTAAAAAAATGTGATGTCACTTTGGTGTGAAATCTACCTGCCCCCTGACCTTTTTGCCTATAGAAGAAATGTTTTGGGAGAGGGATGTTTCACCTTAACCAGAGACAACTGAAACATTTCTAAAATTATACACTACTGTGAAATTTTTCTTGCATATAGAGGAAGACTTCATGAAGTGCCACACCTGGTTTATGGTTCTTAACATGGCGCAATCCTCAATATCCCACTGATAGTTTTATTTTCTTTACATTTGTGTTATACCTTCCTTTTCTATGTTTCTTGCTTAAATGATGAAGGTTAACCACTTTCCAGCCCTAAAGGCTCAGATCATTTTTTTTGCTATTGTGAAGTTATGGTTGATTTATTTTAGTTCGTTGGATGTTTTGTGGGTTTGGTTGCACTGTTAACACTCCACCTGCCACAGCAGACTAGGCATGCTAAGTCAGTCTATGCACAAAATCTATTTCTTCTATCCAGGAGATAATACAAAAGTGCAGACAACTGTCCTATTGGTTTCTATCCAGAGTAAATTTCTCCTAGCAGGTATTAGTTACCAGAAATTTTAGCCCAGATTGAGAAATCTCACTTCAGTCTTTCTTTCTCAAAAGGGATGCTGAGCACTTTCTCAGGATCATGAATGTCTGATATCTCTTTAAGAAATCACATATTTTGAAACAGAAATTAACAGATCTCAGGAAAAAATAGACTTCCTTGTTTTTGATGAGATTATTTCATTATTACTCCTCAAGCCCCCTGAAAAGGGTCAATAACAACAAGAACTCCTCTTGGATGTTCACACTATTGCGTACCTAAAGTAACGTACAGCGCCTTCTCAGTTCTGACAAATAATCACAGCAAACACTACAGCAAGATTGAGTTCCAGCATTTTGACTGGCTTTATCATTGCAAATTTGAATTTATTCAAAGAATTAAATTCTGAAAAGAATAAAATTTTTGCAAAAAGAGTAAACAACCTTCCTGGACAATTCCTCAAAATCATGAGATATCCAAGCAGTGAGGAGACGATTATTAGGTGACACACATAGACAACCTAGAAGAGCATACAAAAGTTTACTCTGCTAATTTTTTTGTTAAATTATAAAAACATACTCACAGTTTAAAGTGTATCTTAAGTTTGTTTGGGGTTCTTTTGTTTGTTTGGTTGTTTTTTTTCCCTAAGAATATTTCTCTAGGAAGCCCCACACAAAACACCTATTCTTCAAGGACATGAAACAGAAAAAACAGGACTATCAAGTCAAAAATCAAAATCAGACGTAATTTGAAAGTCAACAATGCATGACAGTCTCCAACATATCAGTCACACGATTGTTGTATTAACATAAATAGCTTCTAGGGAGAAAAAACAGCAACAAATGAGTTTTTACTAAAGTTACCCTGATGTTATGTGGGACTGATGGTTGGAAAACTAATGTCTATTGACTATGCTATCAAGCAGTCCATATTTCATTAGCATTGTATGTGCTACAAGAAAATAATTAGCTTCTAGTGCACTATATAGCTAAATCACTGGAACAAAAGTGATCAATAAAACATTTAATAGCAAATTGTTTGGTTTTACTAACTCTGTTTGAATTCCTGCACTTTCCAATCTGGGGTTTATCTGCACATTATGAAGGAAATTTCTTTTTGTCCTACAAGTTTCATTACAAGAAGACAGAACCCATGTCTATTCAAGACAGTGACAAAAGTCACCAGCTGTCTAATTCAGTAGGTGTCTGGGAAATCAGTATTTTTTTTACATATGTAAAATCTAATAATGGGGTTTTATGAGGCTCTTTGCCAACAGATCTAATCAGACAGAAGCCAGATGGGGTAAGGGAGGGAATTTGAACCAAGTGCCAGAAGCCTTACCAGATATTACAGAATAAATGGCATGTCTCGGTATTATGATGAGGGGTGAAGGCTCTGCAGCCAGCAATCCTGTGGCATCCAGAATTACTGACTTCACATTCCATATTTGTTGTTGAGGTGGAGGTCAGATGTGTTGGTGACCCTTTATCAGATACAATTAATGACTCCAGTGTTCATGATTTCATCCAGAAAAATAACATCGATTGCAATTGCAGCAAATAAGATTTCACATGAAGGTTTGCACATAGCCTCTGACTGTGTAAACTTACACTTACATTATATTTGCATCTGGGAAGAGCCCACATTCTATTTTTTTCCATAGTACAGCTGCAATGTCTTCAGAGCCTGGATGCAGTGGTTAAACATCTGTCACTTAGTGCCAGACTGTTTTAGATCTTTTAAAATGGTAAGGAACTGATTAGTAGACACATTAGATACTTCTATATTTGTTTGTAACTCTAGCACTTCCTCTTCTTGTTGAGCAATCATTTCATATTAGAATTGAAATCCTAATTTTAGTTGCAGTTACAGGCAAAGCACTGACTTAGCTAAGACAGATTTTAAAAGTATAAATATGATGGGGTCAAATAAGTGACAGGATAATTAGATGAAAGGAGTAGATGATAAACCAAACAAGTGTATGATGAGTATTTGAAGAGCTAGAACACACTGTGAGGTAGGGACATAGCAAGGTATTACATTTTCTGTGATGAAAAGAGAGAACTAGTGAAAGGAAAATGAAACATAACGGAAACCAGCACACAAAAAGCAGCATGTTGAAGCAAGCAGGAAGCATTTTTGTCCTGGTTTGAGCCAGGATAAAGATGATTTTCTGTCTTTTACTTTTGCTTTCAGCTAAGTCTTTTGTAAGTAGCTTCACTTGCTGTAAATAAGAGCAAGTTTCTCAGACACTATGCTGATAACACTGGATGTTTATAGTTACAGCCAGAGACTGGTATGCTGGGCCAAGGACACTGCTCAGCTTTGAGAAACATTTTTACCCTCCAGAAGGAATAAAGAGGTCCCTCCTGCAGCCCACCTTTGGGGAGCTCCAGCTCCCGACTGCTGCCAACTCCAGGAGTCCAGCCTGGACTTTCCCAGGGCTGCCCTGCTGCCTCAGTGGTGATGTGAGAGTTATTGGGGAAAAGGGGGAGGGAACGTGGTATCAACTTTCCTGTATATTTGTATATATTCAGTAATTTTTCCTATTTATCATTACTGTTTCATTAAAGTTGTGTAGTTTAGTTTCCAACCCATAAATCTCTCTTCCTTATTCTCTCTCTTTTCTTCATCAGTGAGGAGAGAGAGATTAATATATAAATCGGCTACTCAGTTTAATTGCTGAGCCAGTGTTAAACTGTGACAATGTTTAAAACAGCTACTGAATAGTCCTACCAAACTTAAAAGAAAAGACCAGAAAAGAGTGTCAGTGAAAATAACTGTTTTGTAGAAATGAGTGTTGGACAAATTCAGGCAGCCACAACAGGGAGCTGAACTGCTGTGGTTTTTACTTTACCCTTGAGCAGCAGAAGATTCAGTCTAAATAACTATGAAAACCTAGGTCATAAAATCTCTTATTCTGAAGTCTGGCTTTCTACAAAAAAATGTGAAAAGTCATTCTTGGCATCACTGGAAACAAAACTGGATAAACCAGTAGAAGATTTTCTATTAGGGAACAAAGAGTTTAATGGATAATTCCAAAGATTTTCACATTGCCTGGCAGGATGAAGGCTGGGCATCATCTTCCAAGACAGAAGACAGACTGTCCTCTGAGACCTGGGCCCTCAGGGCTAACTCCACTTCCCTGTCTCCTCAGCACCTTCCTGCCCAGGAGGAGGAAGAGCTGATCCCCAAATCCAGACCTGATTACTGCTATTTCCCCCCCGTTCTCATTCCTTCTTTTTTACTTTATATATAACAGAAGATACCTTGGCCAAGAATAAAATAAAGCATCTCATGTCATCAGACTTTAGCAGTGAGCCTTCCCATCCCACAGGAATCTTTGACCCAGGGAACATCAGAACTAGTGAGGTTTTTCCATTTCAGACCCTTCTGTGGGATCTTCTCCCGTAACCTCATAGGGTAACTCTTTGAAACCCACAAACTAGTATCCTCAGCCTCATGTAATCTTTGCTTTGGCCATGTATTATCTGGAAAGGTTCTTCCTTTTCACTGTTTTAAATTTTCCTCCTCCTGGTTTACATGGAGGCTGACTTCTTCTTACAATGGCATTGTTTCCCACACCCCTGTTTCAGGCCAGCAAAGGTTTTGTAGACCTGTATCACCTGTGCCCTGCCAGTTGTCTCCGTTTCAAGATGAGCTGTAAATATATATTTAAGTTACTTCTTGCACAGAAGCACTAAAGCTCTCATAGTGCTTTGTGTGTATCATGTTTCATCTGCTATTTTATCATCTATTCCCTGTCATTAGAATCTTCTGGAGTTCTTTACTATCTTCATGCCTCAGCTTTACCCTTATATTTTTTATCCTGAATAAATCCCTTCATTGATTACTTTCTTCAGGTTGAATCCAGAGCATTTGTTCCTCTTTATCGATTTGGGGTCATGTCCCCTTCTTCAGGAGCTTTTGGTGAGGAATATTGTCAAAACACTTTTAGAAAGAGAAAAATATACAGCAATCAGATAATCTATGTCCATTTGCTTTGTTTCCAGCATAATGTAATAGCTCTGTCAGATGGGACTTGCCTTTAAAAAATCTGTGTTGATTCTTCACGAGTAATTAGTACATATCCATGTATTTGCCTCTTTCACATAGGCTTATTGCTTGGTATTTCATTGCATCTAATTTGGAATCCTTCCCAAAAGTGGAGCCACAATAGCCTGGTACTGTAATAGGGAAGCAATCATAAGCCTAAGGTTGTGCATCAGTTCAAACATTCTATGCCTTGAGAGCTCTTGGGTTGATAGCATCAAGAACTTGCAATTTATTTATATTAATTCTGTTCTTTGTTCCCCAGTCTCTTCTACTGATATTTTTAGTTAGAGCCTCCACTGTGTCCCAAACACTAGTGGTAAGAAAACCTTCCCAAGTTCCTCCATACTTAAGGTAAATTAAAACAAACAAAAAATCACTCAGCTTTTTTGATACCTCAGTGGGGCTTCTTATTATTGCAGCCACTATTTTACAGGGAACACACAACAGCTATTATGAGACAGAGGAATTCTATAAACCCAGGTTTGAAGACCAGCAATAATTTACGTATGTCTCCTGTTTACTTCATGTTTTTTTAATATAAATCTCTGTGCAGCACAGGTTGTATCCATATATTTTGGTTTACATATTAGCCAACACTTGCTTCCCCAGATGGATTATTTTCTTCTCTTCTCTTTGACTGACATAAGGAGATAGATGCCAACTCAGGATATGTTCCTAGGTTTTAAAACTGTTTACTTCAGTGAAAGTAGATGTTAATCTAGTTCTGTTATTAGCCTCTGTAATTATTCTCAGGTGTAACAATATATATACACCTCTAAATATCAGTCAGACAGTAACAGTCCAAATGATAGCCAACATCATAGTGACTGAAAAATTCATTGGGGAACCACTGGTCTAGCAACCCATTACGAAGATTGGATTTTATAGCTTCCTTTCTCCTTTATCTCCACAGGAAAATCACTTAAAGACAATTTAAACACTAGATGCTTCCTTATACTTGTGTAGCTGAGAGCTAAATGATGTTGTAGAGGGACTGTGTCTTGAAACGACTGAGCAATACCAAATGAATATTGTTTACCTCTCTTTCTACAGAAAATTATGTCCAAATGCTACAATAAAGTTTGAGACAGGGAAACAAGTTTCCAGTAGGCATTAATGGCTCCATACTGCAGTATGTTTTCTTGTAGCCGTACTATTTTCCAAACCACCCTCAATGGCAGACCTTTCTTGTTTCTATCATTGATCAAATAATTGTGCTTTCTTTCTAGCCTAGGGAGAAGGTTGTACTATTTAGTTTTATTTATACTCCTAAGTATAAATAAAGAATGGCATGGAACACCACTCTTAAAAATGATACCATTTACAGGTTATAGTTATAATAACAAGATTAACAGTACTTATTGGTAAATATAATTTTAAACATCAGGACAATCTGTTCATCAAATACTGCATTAAAACTGCTCAAAGTTCATGCTTTCCATTCAGATTGTACCTTCAGTCATTGCTGTGCAAACAGGTTTCACACATCTCAATTAAATCTGACGAATATAAACTGCTCAACCATGCAGATAGAAAAACCATGTTTATTATAGGCTTTTGAATCTATATACTGGTTCAGCTGGTAGCTGTATCACTACTAAGCTTTTGTTACATCATAGGAAGAAATTAGATGGCTGTTCACATCTGGGAGACTTGCTTCCTGGGTATCAAATAACCCTTAGAAGGATTTACAGCACATGAAACAAGGCCAACAGCAGAAAAAACTTCTAGATGTGTTCTAGATGTGTTCTTTGGCTGAAGGATGAGGAACAACATCTCAGTAAGCATCCACCACTGAGAACAGTCTGCTACAGCTCCTCTGAGGATTCATAAAAGTTCAGTGACCTGCTTTGGTGACAGATCATGGCAAGGAGAACATATCAGGCAGGTGATCTGGAGCAGCTTTAATGTGAGTTTGTGTCAGGTCATGGTGCCCTGCTGTATCAGCTAAGAACTGGGAAATGTTATGAAACACGTGGTAGTTGAAGAGAATCTTCTGGGGAAGCTGAAAGTTTTGCAGTTGCTACTCTCCCCATGTGTTCTAGCACATTCCAGCTCACATGAGGGAGAAGTCTGGACTTTTACAAAGCATCCCCACTTCTGTCATCATTGCAAAGGTATCTGTCCCATCTGTCAGAAGAAGCAGAGAAAAACATGAATTTGGAGGAGAGGAAACTTTGGATGCACGCTTTATTTCTGCTTATGGCAAGTTGTGTCACATTTGTTAGTAATGCTTGTACTATAAAACTGCTCTCTGCAGGCATCGGTGGCCAGACCTCAGGGCTGTAGAGTTCATAAATATGTGCTCATCAAAATACCTTGTAACATTCCCATTTATATTCCCTAGGAGAGAGGAGAGAAAGAGCATGTTAATTAGCATCTGTACTTCACGTTGCACTTTCTAGAAGAAAACTGGCTTCTGAGATTGTAATGTAAATTTATGTTCATTTGTTTTGGTTTGTTTTTTAAATTATTAACCCAGATGTATATACATATACATGGTTATCATGTTTTTGAACTAAAAGAATGTTTACCTCCTTTAACTTCTTGCTTTAGAATTCAGGAGTGATTTTTTTGCAGTGTTCATTTGATGGTTTTGACTAATCTTAGGATTACTGCTAGTGGTGCTCATAAATTGTTGGATGATTTTACTTTTACCATAATTTAATATTTGCACTGATTAAGTCCTAAATGTTTGACGTGTGTTTATAGAAGGCTTAAGTATTTTGTCCTCTTTAAAATGATTCCTGCTTATTTATTACTTTTAAAAAATTCATGAAAAGCGTGTTAGTTTACTTTTTCTTCAATACATGGTTTTAAATGAGTAACTGAGAGTGAACCATTTACTTCCATATACCTTCCATTGACTCTGGGTGACTTAATATGATGAACAGGAGGAAATTATCTCAATGAATGCATACTAGTTTAAAGTGCTTGGTACCTACAGACATGGCTTAGTAAAAGCAGAGATATGATTAATTTCAATTTTACTCAAACTCAGAAGAAGAATCAGTGCACAAGGAAGTTTATGACACATGATCTTAATTCAAATCAGATTAAAGCCAACTTTTATAAAAATTTCCTATGAAGAAGAAATTCCCCAGAGCTAGAAACTGTTCTGTGAAAATGACATCCTTGTCAGTTCAACTAAAAATAGCCATAACATTGGTTTACGAGAGCAGCTACAGTGGGTTTCAGTGTTCTCTTGCCCATAGTTGATTGGTTTGTGGGATGCCAAGATGCTGACCCTGATAATCCCAGAATCTATAGCTCTGGGCTAGGAACAAACTTGTTTTGGCTCCAGTGGAACCATGATGAATCCAAGATACTCTGAGTTAAGTATTTCAGTCTCACTGAGCTAGTGGTTCCAAGATTTCTCTTCACAAAATGTCTGAAACTCCTGAAGACAGTTATGACTTGCTAAAATGTCCTGATTTGTCTTGCAGTCAATTGAAACAGCACAGTTTGTAATAGCTCTCTGTTGCATATCTCATCCCAGGGCTGGCCTGATCACATAGCAGCGAAGCATTCACTTCAAAAATTAATTTTCAATTTTATTTTTTTTTTTCTATCTGAGCCTGCAAAGGCACTGAAACAGCAGTTCTGAGAGCTGAAGTTAGCCTTCTGGTCTCCTTTGGAGGGTTGACTGGAAGATGTGGAAATTCATCAAACCACATATTTGATGGATCATATCACCATTGCAGCAGAGAATTTCCCACAGAACTAGAAAAGAGCTGCAGAGACAGTGGATCTGCTCCCAGCTGCCCTGGTACCTCAAGAGAGAAGAAAACCACACTACCACACTACCACTATGTCAGCACATACTGTACTATAATGTACAACTTATTCAGGCTCTAAAGGAATGGAAATTATCCCTTGCTTCTTATTGTGGTTTGCAGTTCACCTTCTGCATCTGCAAAGCTTGGAGAACAAGGGGAGTAGAGAAAACAGAGCTCTAGTTTTTCAGAATGGAAAGATTTTTTTTCCAGAGCAATGACCTGCATTGAGAGGAGGAGAGACAACAGCCAAACAAAAGTGGTGGGGGAGAAGGAATTTGCAAAGAATCCCACAGAATCGGTACTGGTGCTTCTGTCAGCCAGTTTCTGCAGCAGGAAAAAAAAAAAAAAGAAAAAAAAGGTTGAAGGTGGGATTCAGGTTCAAATTTAAACCCCTACATGTAAGTTTTGGCCATGTCAGCCAAATAAGGACGAGGGATTGTGTGAGAGCTTTTGGAAGAAAATGAACATGTGAGCAATCCTGACTATTTAGCTTTAGCCAGAGTGAGCTGAGGGCCTTGAGGCTGCCAGGTTACTAAAAGATCAGCTACATGCAGAAGATAAGGGAGCTGGCAGCAGAAAAGAAGAAAACAGGATGTTTAGCCAGGATGTAGCTGACCGCAAGAATTTGTTATCTAAAGAGGCGTGGCCTCTGAGTTCTATATAGCACTGTGTGACTATTAATAAAATAAAGCTGTGTTTCAACCACATTGGTTTTAGCTGCAGACTCCATTTTTTGCGCTCTTCCGGACAAAGGTTCATCTGGTAAAACATAGAAACCTAGTGCCATATAACACGCTTTAGAGCATATGAGATATTTCTGAGTGAATGGTGGATGTGACAAAGGATTGGAGCCTTTACTACAACATTTGGAGTCTCGGTGGGACTTCCGATGGTTCTGAAAAAGATGCTAGGTGATTGTCTAGCAGTAGGTAATGGATTTTTACCCTGTCATGATAGCCAGCAGAGAGCTTGAGTCACGTAGCCTCATTTGGTGGCATCAGAGGTGCTCTGGGATGAGTACATCTGCAAGGAATTGTCAGGTGTCACACAGCACTGATAAATATTACATGTCTTGGAAGGCCATCTAGAGATCAGGTAGGATGCTTTGGAGCTGCTCAGCTGGCACTGGACGTCTACAATTGAGCAACTTATTTCAACTTGGAAGTAAATTATACTTCATTGAAGTACAAAGACCTGTTCATCTCACTGAAGTTAAAGTCAAATAGTTCAAAATAGTTCAAATCCATTACCTGTATCCTCACTGTCTGCAGAGACTGAAGATCTGGTTCAAAAGGTGGACGTTTTTGGTTTACCTATATTCTTAGGTGTCTGGAGCTGGAATGTAGTATGACGCTATTTTTCATTTAAAAAAAAACTTGGTTTATGTGTCAGATGCCAACAAGACTGTGGATTTCAAATTTAAAAGTCCCTGGAGCTCCTACAGAAAGAGCTTATAGTCCCACACAGGGCTGTTTTACCCAGGCACATTCAGTGTGTTTTACATATGAATCCTTGATACCCCAGCTCAATGACTGCTTCAAGGCAGTTGGCACCTGAATATTATTTGCTTCAACATACTGCACTGCAATGTTCCATTGTCCACCGTGGATATGAACATCTCTATGTATTTAGGACCTTAAACAGCTTTGTAATTTCTTTCTGTATGGACTTAAAGAACCAGACAAAACATAAGACTGAGCTTCATTTTTCCCAAATTGTGTAAACCACAGATGCTTCGTATTTAATAAAAGGTACCACTTGATGTTGGCTTCCTGTGGTCCCTTTTATTAAGTGTTACTTTTCAATGCACCCTATGAGAGAATAATAATAAGCTCTGCCACACTTGCTGCACAGAAACCATTAAAAATATGAACTGTCCTTGCCCTGTGAAAATGTACCCCCTGAGAGGTGTTATAAACATTGATTTTCAGAAAATAAAGATGAAAATTACCAGTCAAAGAATCTTCATACTTCACCTTCTGTAAAACAAAGAATAAAATTAAAAAATCTAAATTTCAAAGGTCACATGCAATATTGTCATGCTTTGGCTACCACATTGCAAAGTTAGGTGATAACTGCAATATATGCTGACTGGTACTTCTCACACTGAGAATTCAAATGCCTATTTAAGTGCTCTGCTCTCCAATTTCATAAACTTTTTTCGTCCCTTGAGTTTTGACCACAAACTCTGGAACTCTCCAGACAGTCACCTCAAAAAATTTTAGTTCAGAGAACACCAAACTTCACCTTTAGTGACTCTGAACCAGCCTAGGAGACTGATGAAAGTCTGTCTTTGTTTCTGATCTGGTGAATAACACTGGGAAAATCATCCTCCTCCTCCTGGTACAAGTCTTTCCACAGCTGAAGTGAACAGCATTATGTTTGGTAGCAAAGCACCTTTAGAGCTGCAGGTTGAGCTCCAGGATTTGCAAGTGCTGTAAGATTATTCTATTTCCAATAGAAATGACAGGACCAGAATCACAGCAGGGTTAATATGGTAGCTACCTACAGCAGCAAAGAAGTAAAAAAGGTCCAGGGTTGAAACTGTGGTTTTGGTCTGCTTTGTTCCACAGCAAGGACTACCACTAAAAATCTTGAGAAGTCCTATTAATAATGCAGGAAAGGAAGAAAATTAAAATGGTTAAGACCATTGATATAAGGCTTTAAGGGGGGATTTTACTTTAATTATATCTTTAATCCTTTGGTTTTCACTGACAAGTTTTCTAAGAAAAGGTCTTGTATGACTATATTTCAGACTAGTTGATAAGACTAATTCATTACTTTCAGGGGGAAAAGCAGCCAAGACAGATTAGAGCTCTAGTTACTGCTGCTAAACCTGCTTCCTTTGGCACCAAGCAAGATCAACAAAATAAAAGAGAGCAGCAGAGCTTCAGCTCCTGTCTGGGGTGAAGGCTGCTGCTTGTAAGCCCTTTGCCAGAGGCAGCCCATGCTGCAAGCGGCTCTTCAGTCACTGCAAAAATGTTGATTGATGTTATTTCTGTCCCTGTACCCACAGTGCTTGCTGACACTACTGCTCTCCCTGACCTGTCTCGCTGCTCCTGACACTGGTGGTACCACTTCTTACCACGCTGCTTTCCAGACCCATGCTCTCTGAGTCCATGTTGCTCTGGTGGCACTGAAGGAAGTTAGGTCATGGCACTGGATTGCTGCCTTTTGAAGGATGTTATTGGATGGAGTAATAGTGCTCGGTGCAAAGAGCTCAGATTAAGCTCTTAATGAGCTTCTTCCAGGGCAGGAGGGCAAAAACACCACTTGACTCAGTTTGGTTTACAAGTCTGTTCATTAATTCAGATGAGGATAATTAGCACAGCACCACAGCATCATGGCCATGCTCCTTGCAGGGCCCATAAGAATTTACTTGCCCAGTCATATACCCTGCAGAGATCCCTCACTGCAGCTCCACATTAAAACTTGAGAATGTCTCCCTGTTTGGCAGAGACCAGGCAAACCTGGACAGTTCAGGGCATCCATGCAACAGGCAGGTACCTGCAGTACTCACAAGCTGAGAGGTCTTGCTTCTCCTGTATCTGTCCTCAGTCCAGTCACAACCACTGTGTGTTACACTCAGTTTGGTGTAAAAGGCAAAGATGGTTTGTGCTGCCTATAAAACTGTTAAGCTTCAGCCATTCCCAGAGAAGATTAGATCGCTTAGATCAACCCTTTTTATTGTGCTCAGAGATTATAAACACAGGTTATGTTGTCTCACATTGAAAGAGTTAACTGCTTTTCAGATGATTCTAAAATCTCCGTCTTTAGGTAGTGACTTACGTTTGCCTTAGTTGTCAGACAATGTGTCATTCCTGTATTAGTCACAATATAGTTATATATTTCTGCATAATTTTAGTTTATGGCAAATATGATTCATCTGGGATCCTGCTTCTACTATCACAAGGCACTTACCCAGCTGTTATTTCAGGATAACACAGATTTTGGGAGAGCCTTAAGACAGGTAATAAATTAAAGCACCAGAAGAAAAAAAATGTGGAAAAGAGTCACAGCAAGACTGAGAAAGTAAAGATGGTGATTATAAAAGGACAAAGAGGTTGAAAGCAGCCCTGCAGAGGACAACTTGGGGATGCTGGTGGATAAAAAACTGGACATGAGCAACTGAAAAAGAAGTTCCCCTGCAAGTGGTGATGTGCACTTGCAGCCCAGAAAGACAACCTTATCCTGGGCTGTGTCAAAAGAGTCAAGGGAGGCAAGTCTCTCCCTCTCCTTTGCTCTCTTGAGACTCACTGTAGTACTGTGTCCATCTCTGGAGCCTCCAACACAAGAAGGACATGGAGCTGTTGGAGCAAGTCCAGAGGAGGGCCACAAAGATGATCAGAGGGCTGGAGCAACTTTCCTATGAAGAGGGGCTGAGAGTGGGGGTTGTTCAGCCTCAGGAAGAGAAGGCACAGGGGAGACCTTATAGTCTCTTTCCAGTACCTGAAGGGGCCTACAGGACTCTACAGAGGAATTTTTAACACCTCTGTGAGTGAACAGTGTAGTGAGATTGCAGATGTCCAGCTCTCTTTCTCTCCTGGTGAAAGTTAATTTGCTGATTCCACATGTAATGGCCCATCAGGAGGCCCTGATAAAGTCCCATTCTTAATACGCAGTACCCAAAAGTTTTGAGCTCTCATGTTGAGACTCCAACCACAAGGCAATCTGTGGTGTGTGGGGGTAAGAACACAGGCACGAATACTCAAAATGTTTGGGAACACCCTTCTGTTTCTGTGGGGAGTTTGGTGGGAAAATATGTGTGGAAACATTAAGAGTTACAACTAATTTCTCCCTTGGTGAGTTTGCGATGCCTGTTCATTCTCTAGAATAAAGCCCATAGACTCCCTAAAAATGGACTCAGCTCTAATGAAAAATGTTACCATGCCTAGAGCCATTAATCACAGCATGCCAGTAACACCCTAAAATGAAATCAATCCAAAATAACTGAAGCCTTTCTAAAGATCTCACTTAGGTTCTTGCATTGATTCTGGTCATATCCAGATGAGATCAGATGAGGGAATGATGACTTACTCAATTTATGCACTTATTCTTTGAATCAGCTCAAAAAAATTAAAAAGGGGAAAAATAATAAATAAATAAATAAATAAGATGTGCACACTTATAAATAAATAAGGTGTGACATACTTCCAAGCAAGTATTTATGCTTGGAAAACCTACTTTTAAATAGAAGTAATAAAGAATGGCACCACAAACAATAAATTAAAACCTTGGCCTTACTCAATATAGATACAGAGCTATAGTTCACAAACTATAAACTGGAAAACACTTAGGGCACTCATTCCCCGTGTCTCCCCAAGACATGTTCATCTGTACTTATGCCAGTTGTGACAGATATTTAAAGACTTAAGAATTTTTGTTCTTTTCACAGAAAGTATGGGGAAAAACTTATTCTATTTGTCTTTGTAGCTAACTTTTTGAAATGTGATGTTATGCCTGCTTTAAGTTATTTCTTTTATTGGTGAAAGAACTCCAAGCCCTTCTTTAGCTGTTCCTCATTCTGTATTTTCTGAACCATGCTTACCATGCACTTTTCTCATTTATTCGTATTTATTTGAAATTAGGTATAGTAAACACTGCTCACAGACCTGTTCACTTGCTGCCAGAGTCAAATAGGAAGAATTATTTCATATCTCTTGTGCAGTATAGCCCTGTTGTTCTGCATTTGTGCAACTGACAGCTCCTGCCTGATGGTCACACTTGGCTTTCACTCTCAAGTAAATGTGCCCTTTTGAGTTGCACCATTTCTGCAATGTGCCTTGAGTAGTTGGAAATTGGATCCCACCCTTCCACCACCCTTTCCAGTTGTTGGGGCAGTCCCTCACCCAGACTACTCAGGATGATGCTAAAGAACATGGCCCAGATGAGACTGTAGATTTCCCTTCAATGAGTCCTTCCCACCTGTCAATGAACATTCAGTTATTATACTCCAAGAAGTTTTCCAATATCAGTCCATCCACCTCAGATCTGTGGTACATTTTTCTAGTTTGTCTTAAAAAATATTAAATGAGGTAGCTAAAAGAGCCTTTGTAACACAGAGCTTGCTAGTGGGTCGCCTTAGATTTGGCTTGATGTTGTATGTATTGTATGTATTGTAGGTTCGACCAAATATATTTCCTGAAAGTTTTTTCTCTTAGCTTCTAGGTTTTTACACATAGTTTGCATCATTATGCATATATATATATATATAAATTTTTAATGGAAATTGTGTCCAAGTGTCTAAATTGTGTCTAATTGTGTCTAAAAGTGCCTAAGCTCATAATTCCTTGGCTGGGAGGAGCAGGGCTTCCCCTCCTAAAATGGTAGGCATTTTTGTAGTCTTTCTCCAGTCCTCTAGAAGCTTAGTCCATCAGATTTTTAAAAGTAACTACTTGCAGCACTCCTTGAGTCACTCAGTTGATGTAGGGTAAATTTTTGTGTTCTATAACCTGTTTTTTTTTTAAGCTAGACACCTGATTAAAATTAACTTTTTCAGTGAAGGCTGTCATCAAAAAGGCAATGAAAACGGACCTTCTTGCTGTCATCTGCTAATAGCTTTCCCTTTCTATTGAGCGGTAGTCAGATGCTTCCCTTGCTTTTTTTCTGCTCATCTAATTCACTTTCTAAATACCTTTCTTGCCATTTTTTGCTTATGTTTTGAATTTTTCTCCCTTTATATATTCATACTTTGAGGAAGTTTCTCTGGTTTGGCAGGTAAGGGGAGACAGAGGGAGAAGAGGATACTTTCTTTCTGTGCTTGTGGTCAGTGAAGAATGTATGACTTAGTCAGGCTTCTCTCTTACACCATTTCCAGCCTGTGGACTAAACTTCTGTGTAGTGATGTTGTCATTATGAGTTGGCTTCATATGTAAAAAGCAGATGATGTTTCTACTGATGCATAATGCTAACTGAATATTTCTGTTGGATTTCTTTTTGTTGATAGAGAAAGGCACAATTCTCCAACACGTTGTGCATGCACCTAAAAAAGGTACTGAGATTACCCATGGGATAATATAACACATAAGCACAACAAACAGTAAATGTAAGAAAGCAGAGCCAATCCAAAACAGCATATGTGACTTCTGAAATGGGCAATGGCATTGACATATTACCTGTCACCCAGATACAGATCTCACCGTGGAACAACTAACCTCTGAGTAAATTCAGTCAGTAATTACAGGCACTCATAATTCCATCATCAGTATTGCACTCCTAGATCACCCAGAAAAGCATATTTTGCTTGATGATAAATATTAATAAAATAATAATAATAATAATTTTAAAAAAATTAATTAAAGACCCATTTTATTATTTAGATTTTGTGGTCCTGTCAGCAGGAGTATGGATGTTACAGGTATACAGTCATAGAATCACAGAATGTTTTGGGTTGGAAGAGACATTAAAGATCATCTAGTTACAACCCCCTATCATGAGCAGGGACATCTCCCACTCAGCCAGGTTGCTCCAAGCCCCATCCAGCCTGGACTTGAGAATTACAGAGAGCAGCAACAACAGCTTCCCTGGTGAAGCTGTTCCAGTGCTTCATTGCCCTCACAGTGAAGAATTTCTTTCCAGTATCTAATCTAAATCTACCTTCTTCCAGTTTGAACCTGTTCTCCCTAATCCTATCACTATGTACTCTTGTAAAAAAATCCCTCTACAGCTTTCCTGTAGGCCCTCTTCAAGTACTGGAAAGATGCTAAAAGGTCACCCCAGAGCCTTCTCTTCTCCAGGTTGAAGACCTCTCTAACATTATGCAAGTTACACTGTCAGCAAAGTTCATTTAACATGCTCTCAGTTATTCTAGAATTGTTGCTCCAGAAGAGTCCAGCTCAGTGGCTTATTTCCCAGCCTGGATGCTGGATATGTCCAAGGATATCTCAAGTTGCATTAGAGGCTTATTGCTCAACAAGGAAATCCCACCTCTAAATCTCAGGGAGAGGAATTTAACTTTTCATTCCAAATTTCAAAAATCTGGTTTTAATTCTGGAAAAAAAAATCAAAAGCTGGACAAACATTCACCCATGGGAACTGAAACTGTAAAATACATTATTAAAGCCTTAAAACATGCAAAAGTAGAAATGGTGCTTGAAGAAGAACTTGTCTTTAACTAAAAGCTTTCCTTCGGAGCCAAAAGAAGAGCCAGGTCCCCACAGAGCTCAAAATTTCTGAATATGCCCATGAGGACAGGAAACAGCATTTTTAGAGTATCACTGGTGAAAAGACAGAAAGCTGCACTCTGCAGTGATTTCAAATTTGCCTTTAGGGCTACACAGCAGGCAGATTTTTCAAACTTAATCTATACTCGAGAGTGGTTTTGTTGTGTCAGTTTATGGACAACATGTCTTTAAGATTGATGATGTCCACAGCTCTAGGAAAGGCAAGAATGAAGATGATGAATGAAGAGCACTGTGAGGACAAAAGAGGGCTAACAAGTGACGTAAGGAAGTGAAGCCCAGCACACACACACTCCCTGGTTTTTAGCATTAATGAAAATAACTGTGAGACACCTGGCCCTGGGGAGACTCTGTGCATCCTTCCCATTCAACTGTGCTATCTAGAAGTGCATTTTACTGGAACAGTGCAATGCCTCTTTTACATATTTATGAAGGGATGGATAAATATACGTGCACATTGTGTAGAAAACACATGCTTCTCTGGCTATGTCTGTACTGAGCTAGCCAGAAATAAATTAGCTCTGACACAGAAGTCAGCTGGTGTCATACAGGATCCATGTAGGCAAGGCTGATTGGCTCAGGCTAAAAGCTGTACACAGTACCTAGAGTGGGGCTGGCTCCTTCCTAGATAGCTCAGAAAGTGTCAGCTCAGGCTCAACTGAGCTGTGGGTCTTCCCACTGTGTTTAAAGACTAATGGGTGTCCTTTGAGGTAGTGCAGGAGCTCATAATTACCAATCCCTGCCTTGCCTGAATGGGTAAACTGGAACCAAACCTCAAACTGGTAACCAAACCTTATGTGTCTGTACACAGCAAAGAACAGCCTCCTGCAATCCCACTTTCCAAAGGTGGCCTCCTAAAAGTCTTCCAATTGCATGAACAGTGAAGGAGCAGCCATCTCATAAATTAATTATTCCTATTCATAATAATACTGTTAACTTTTGTTCATTTCATGTCCCCATATCAACATCTTTTAAATGAAGAGGAAAACAGATGGGGAGCTTCCATTTTACTGCCCATTTCCTGCATCTTTGTTTCAACATTCAACATTGCCACACAATAGTTGGCCTGTTAAATAATTGTTGCTTCTGCTTGTTCAACTGAGCATAAAGACACAGTTCTGTGGCCTTATGCAGCTATATAATTATTCTGAATAAACACAATAGCAGTGAAAGTAACTGCAAAAAAGTCAGTCAAAGCATATGATTTTCACCCTTTTCATTGCTTACTTAATAGGGTAGTGTATAGCAGACGAACCAGATAAGCTTCAGGCTTATTTCAACCTCAGAAATTTTCTTCCCATCACTCCATCATTCTTTTGTTTATAATTCTAGAATGTACACGTAATTTAATCTTGAGTTGCATCACAAAGGATATAGGCAAATTGAGTATGAGGGGGTAGAGATTTCACAGAGAATGAGTAAGGACTTAAGAAACATTTTCAGGCGACACAGTGTCTTGGCAGCTTAGCCACCCTTTTTATGTATAGCTACACTGCCTACAGAATATGAACTCTCTTACTTAATCATACTGAGACAGACAGAGGCTAGTCTGACCTAGGACCTAGGGAAAATCTCCTGACAAGTGAATCCTCATGCATTCTATAAAGGTACACATGAACAGTTTTTATACACAAGAATTACCTACATTATTCAAATAATTGTGACTGGAAGGTTTAACTCTAAATGTTACTTCTCCTGTGAGATACTGCAGGTCAGAACAGATGACTTGGGACTCTCCTGCAGCTTTAAAATCGGTAAAAAATCTCAGTGTTACACTGTACCCTCTACTGGCCTTCTGTACTGCCATGAATTTCAAGTCACCGTGCCCATTTTTATCTCACATAGGGCAATTATTATCGATAAAGTTATAAAATCATAGAACAAAAAAATTGCTCTGAGGGGAAATGCTCAAAGAGGCTATTGTCTTCCAAAGATGTATTTTGTAGGTTCTAGTTACGTCTTAAATATGTTATTATTCTTTATTAAGAAAATATATCCAGGATGACATAAAACTCAGTTCACCTTAAGGGTGACCAAAGTGCATCACCATTCCAGAGGTTAAGAATATGGCTTTTTTCTACCTAAGGCTACTGTTGATGGAATAATGTATCAGACTAATGCCTAATGCCTCAGAAAACAAGCCCTTCCTGTTTCTGTTGCTGCTGTGTAACCTAGGTATTCTAAGATTTATGAGGCAACAAATGTTTGGGATTTCTTCCGAAGAGGCACATTTAAAGAATAATTCTTCAGTGCAAGAAAATAAATAAAACTATTTTATCTTTTGAATTGGTTTCCTTTTACATTGTTATTATTCTTGTTCTACAATGATTAAAGTTACACTTAAAATACAGTCGGCTAGAGATGCTTTCCTGCACTTCTCTTCATTGTGTAAATCAGAGTAATAATCACCTGGTGAAATTGTCATAATTCATGTTTCTAGGCACTCAGATTTGATTTTTAAATTAGTTGACTTAACCTGTAAAGGCAATGATTGCATTTATTGCAGTCAAATTTCACATATTTCATATTTCATATATTGCAGCCTTTCATACAGCAGATTCTCTTCATACTCTGATAGTTTTGCTCATGAATTTGGTTAGTACATTGTTTGCCAGACAGCCATTACTGAAGCCCTGGGATAAAGAATCTCCATCAAAGAACTAACTTTACTTCTAAAATTGAGATTTTTAAGTGGGCTACGTGGAGATTTTCATTTCACTGGGGAAAATCCTTTACCTTTACAAGTGTTCTTGATTTAATGAAGAGAAAAAAATGCAGCATGTTGTTTTCTTCTCCCAAATTGTATATAGTTTTCCTTTTCATATTAAATTTTGGAAAAATAAAAAACATCTATAATTTCTTAAAAAGATTTTAAACACTTCTAGGTCTTCAGTGTGAAGCAACTAAATTGAATCTGATTTTGCACAAGCCATTCCTTGTGCAACCTATATAAAATGGAGATCCTTTGAAGTAGCTCTAACTGCTTGTCACAAATTAAGACTCAACATTTTAGGAAGCTTGGACTGTACATACCTCTACCCATTAAGAAAAAGTAGGTGAATGCTCTGAGGAAAGATCTGAGGTCTGATCTTGAAAAACCTCCCATGCACAATTAATTTTAACTCTTGCTACCGTGTGTATTATTTGGACTGGGGTTTATTTTGTGTACAAGCTAATTCAAAGACCTTTTTCCTTTCTACAACAGAGAACAAGTGTCATTCTGTAATTGCTGATGAGCAAAGGCATATTAAGTAATGACTCATTGGCACTTTGCATGATATACACTTTTGCACTTGACCTGTACAGCTAAAGAACACAATTAATGCAGTATCATTTATGTTTCAGCATAATTTTCGTGAGCATAGTATCTGTAGAATGTCTATCAATTATAGAATTAATGACCCAAAAGGAGAAAACACTTCAGAAATACAAATAAGTAAATACAATGTACTCATGCAGGAAGATGTATACAGCAAAGTCTTTCATGGGAGCCATAAGGAGGGTAGTGATGCAGTGAGCTAGTGCCTGAATGGTGTCCACTGGGTATTAACACTTAGTTCTGGAAAGGCTTATGCTGATAGCCAGTTGCAAGCATAAGCCTTTGGAAGTCAATGTACATGCCCCTGCAATTGGAGATAAGTTCCTGCATGTGCAGCCATATGACTATTGGGATAAAAAGATAGTTTTATTGTGAGGACATTGGTCTGAAATTCCAATGTCAGGATTCACTTCCCAGCTTTGCTACCAATCTGCTTGAGGCTTTTCTTTACCTTGGTACCAGCTATAAAATCAGACTAATGAAACTTCCCTGATACATGGGAGCATGTGACAAAACAAATAAAAACTGTGAAGTACATTAGTAAACACTAAAATACATTTTATTAGCAGCTGACAGAAGAATCTAACAATCAGTGACTGAATTCTAGGTCATCTTACATTTTCCTTTCAATGACAAAGTAGCCATCAAAACTGGATTTAATTTCACAACATGATATAATTTAAGAGATGAGCTTTAATAACATAAGTAATCTATTTCTGCAAATGAAACCTTGTCTCAGAATGCAGTTAAAGAACATTTTAAATATATCTCGCATTTTGCTTTAAGAGTGTCTTGATCCTTCAGAACTTTTAATTATATGCTCAACTTGTTAGATGAGAATAATTGTCTTGACTTCAAATTCCAGGTGTATTACTTATACAACTAAGATGAAATTAACTATGCAGGAACTATGACTGCAGCTGGAACCAGTGGCTGAAATGGCTTAGCACATACATACAAGTTATATATATCTCCTATGCAACTCAAGACAGAATTTGAGCCCGGAATGGCACAATTCATGACACAGTGAAATTTCCTTTGTGAAATTTCAACGTAATTTCCCCTAAAGCCTGATTGTATTTGCTTCTGGGGCTGTGGTCCATTCTAAAGGGATTTTCCCCCACACATAAAATTCCAGGCACACATTTTTTGTGGTGAGAAAAGAGTATGATATTATAAAAAATAACAACTTCTATTGTCCCTTTCCCTGTGATATTTCACTGTCACAATGGAAGCTCAGTGGTAATAACCACCTTCAAACACACATTGTCTATTACTCCAGCGCCAACTAAAAGCATCAGCTAAGTAATCTGCAGGCTGTGTTGGACTGTGCTTTTTGGCTTCATCTACATTCTTGCGGTGGCAGGACATCCAGCATGTCCCATTAGTCTTAGTTCCAGGGATCTGTAACCCCTTATTTGTGCAGTGTCTAGAACTTGCAGTGCTTGCAAATCAGAGACAGTTACAGAGACTGTTATAGTGATGGATGAATTTATCATTTTATGAATTATTAATGGTAAAAACAACTAAATACAGATTACAAATGCAAATTTACACAATATCAAAACCAACCTGGATTAATCATCAAAGAATGTAACATAAGAAAGAATCAGGAAACAGAAACACGGACTGATTCTGAGATGAGCAGTACACACGAAAAACTTCCCCTATACAAAGAATGCTATTCTCCAGTATGCATTTTGTAGAATAGTCTCAATGATTTTGTTGTAGATTACTCATCATGACATCAGTCAACTTTCTCTGGAATAAACTTGTTATAAACAGAATAACTGCATATTTTCTAAAGGTAGTAGAAACATTTCCATTCCCTATAAAAGTATGGAACCAAACACTAAAACTAAAAATTGGTTTAGAGTATTTCGCAAGACCAACGATGATCTTGAAAACAAAGCAAAGCAAAAAAAAAAAAAAGACTAAAAAAATTGTTGTGAAAGGCAATAAGGTCAAATGCAAAGTACTCCATCTGGGCTGAAGAATGAATGACTACCAGGTAAGCAGAAGCTCTACAAAGGAGGCTCTGATGAAAGTCAGGACCCCAGTAAGTAACTGACTTAGTCAAATGTTAAATCATAACAGACTGAGCAGATCTGGCTCTGCTTTATTTTAGGAGTTGAGCTGCCCATGCTACAGCACATGAGTCATCCCTCACAATTTGTTTTAGATTAATTTCTATATCAGTTGCTCCCATTTTGAATCGTATGTTCACAGAGTATCATCTGAAGAAGCCCACAATGCACATCCCACATTTGTCTAGTGAAATTTCTAAAGGCATCTTCAGAAGGTTCACTGGAGTCTTCTGTGCTTCATACAATACTATAACATCCCACGTATCTTGTTTTGAGAAGGAAGATATGCTTTTATATTCTGCTATTTCAAAGAAAATTCTCTTCAGAAACTACTGTCAATTTTAAAAAAACATGCTGTAAAAATAATTTCAGGTGTTTTCCAAGTCTCTGTGCCCATTTCTTTGCTACTGCAAACACATTTTCCTACTTCAGAAATATTTTATCCCTCATTGTTGCTGGGTGAAATATAAAACTGATTATGGAAATTAGCTTCAGACCCATTCTTGTAAACACAAAAATGAAAACTAAGTACTGACAAATGTATAAACAAGTTTAAAAAATTAATTTTATTTCTGTAGTCTCAGACAAAAGAGTGTATAATTTAGCTTAATAAATGCAAAGGGCCTCAGAATTCAGATTTGGAGTATTTAAAGTAGACAAACGTTCTGCTCTTTTCAAAGAGTCTCTTTTCTTTGTTTTTTTCCCAGTTTACAGAAAAGCTGCAACTGTACAGCTATATCTGCAATTTTATGTTTGGTTGGGTTTTTTCCAAGTATATGTATAGCAGGAAGTCCTATTATGTATCATCTGCATACGTGTCTTTTGCTCTCCTTTTTGCCTCCTCCTTTTTCTGCTCTGCAAGGATTGTCATTTGGGCTCTGCCTTTACCTTCTTATTTTCTGTGTGTTCAGTTACCAACTTTGCATGTTTCAGCTGAATACTTCAGTCTTATAGTATACTTATGGTACTAATTATAGACTTCATTATGTGTTAGGTTCAAAACAAGGTCTTCATACAGCAGGAAAAGAACCAGCACTTCAGTTCTTAGTTCTCACTCCTGTTTGGGGTTTTAGCTATGGTCCTCCAGCCTTCTCTAATAATTTGCAGGGGTATCGAATTAAGATGATTTTTGTCCCAACTGTGCACACATGGTACCATGGCCAAGTCTAGAACTGTTACTAAATGTTGCTTGTATGGGATGATAATGGAGGGAGAATTAAAAATACCACCTTCAGTATGGCTGTGCAAATAATTGTTTTCTGTTTCATGGTCACATTGAAGAGAAAATAAAATGGCACTTGGACCATTTAAAACTTTCAATTTTCACTTGACCTAAAAGGAAACATTTCATTAATAATACAGAATGGTCAATCATTTAGCTGTACATAACCACAATAAGAAAATGCTTCCAGGCAGCACAAATTGTTGACATGACATCAAGGCTTGAATTAGCATTAATGCCTAGAAAAATAACTACCAACTATACTGAATTATGCCATTTCCTGAGGCATACAAGTATTCTTTGAGAGAAACCCTCCAGGTGAAGCAGGCATCCCTAACAGCACTTATACCAGGACAACCAAAGATCACAGCAACAGCTGAGTGGTGAAACAAATTCCAGAGTCAGGAAACTCATAAGTAGCAGAGCCAAGAGTAGCAGCCATGAGTAGCTGTAACAGAGAAAGGCAGGAGAACACAGCAGGAGATTGGGAAGACATAGAGGAAGCCAGCTGAATGAGAACTAGGTGAGGAGAATTGAAAAGACAAATGCATGATTTATTACTCATTCTGATTCTGAAAGTCATCTGTTGTTAAAAATTAAGATAGAGTCATCTTTCCATAGTAAATGGAATACACAAGCAGCAAGTAGTGTGGTGGGATAAGTGATGGGTTTTTAATGGCATAGAGCAAAAGCCCCCAATCTTCATAGGCTGGTGGGAAGCAATGCAGAGGAATAAGTATACTGCAGACAACAGCATCCTCTGCTTTCTTTCACACTGTAAAGAAACCTGTGTTTGCTAGTGTCTGTCAACATTATTGAGGGTGTCTCAGCAGTGTGTGTCTTCCTACAGATGGAGACAGGAATGTCAGTGTAGTGGTTTCTCTTCTCGTGTATTTCTCTGATTCAGACTTTCCAGGGACTGTTTTGGCAGGCCTGCTCTCAGAATAGACAGGCTCCACAAGGTATCCTGGCATGCTGCAGAAGGCAAGCAGGGCATGTCAGTGCAGTTATTGTGGTGCTCTCTGTCAGCATCCAATTGATGTGAATGCATAAAGAAGATCAAAGCCCCAACTCCATCTCATCCTGCTCCATTCAGTCTTTCAACTCTTTACCTTCAATTGGCAGATGCAGCTTCAGTAGTTAAATTTAGAGTAGCAATGGTCTGTTTTGAAAAGGATGTTGAAACTGCTCTTTGCCATGCTGCTGGCAGGATTAGTGATTAAAAAAGATCAGGGAAAAACAGGGGTGCACCCTGGGACCTTTCCAAGGGTGATGTGGAGGTGAGAATGCCCTTGGTTGCTAAGGGAATGATGATCAAAAAAACCTTTGTTCCAGGTAGAACAATGGTTCCTTTAAGCCCACAACATTAATTGAGTCTATTCTTTCCCATTAAACACTTCCCAGAAGTGTTTATCCAGAAGCAATTTCATTTTGTTTCATCTGTCAGCGTGGGTATCTGGCAGATTACGGTATACAGCAGGATTTAGAAATATTCAACAGCTTCTAGATGTCCTGCACAGTAAGCCCTGCACTGGTGGTCAAAGAGTAGCCCCAGGAACTTCCACAAGTTCTGAAATTCTGCTTGAGCTGAACGGACTTTTATATTTGATAGACACTACATTTCAATGGATGGATATTGTGAAATAAGAAAATCAAAGGCATGGAAGTCACTTGTATGCTCACTACCCACTGATCCCTTATTTCTGACTCCAAGAGGTCCAGAGCACTACAGACTAAATTAATCAGGAGACTATGGAGAGGATTTATTTAAATTAACAAATTAATGGGTTTCCTATCCATGTTAATCTTTCTATTAATCCTGAAAGGTTGATTTGTAATAATTACTGTATTGTTCTGTGCACATACAGCACTGCAATCACATGAAATCAGCATATTTTGATTAACTTAAAATACAAATTTTGTTTAAAAAAAGGGATCATTATCAGTAGGGAAAAATTACAAAAGTGAACACACTTTTTAAAGTGTTACTTTAAAAGCTGACTTACTTCATCAGGAAATATACAGCTAACATTGACTTCAATATTTGAAAAGATTTCCCAGCTAGTGCCATGGGTTTTGGTAGAAAAAAGACAGGTGGTATTTCCATTGTCAACATGGGCATAATGCTTATCAAGTCTAAGGTCCTGGGTTTTCCTCTACTGAAATGGCTTTGTTTTAGAACTATGAAAAGACACAAAGGCTTTGGATCACTACAATTGGTGGCTTTATAGACCCACCTGGCTTTCCCCAAGGCAGCCAGGCAGCTCTGCTTGTTAGGTCACATGTAGAAAGGCAGACAGAAATTTTTTCTGTGGATAGAACTATGGTCACAAGGTCACATTAAAGCACCTATGTGGGATCTATTGACCCCCTGCTTCTCCTACAACCATAAGAAAAAGGAAAAGACAAAAAAACAAAAAAAAAATCTTATCTTGAATAGTTATCTAAAACATTAGCTAAACAATGCTACTATTCTAGATAAAAAAGTGTGTCTTCCTCTTCATCAGCTACAAGGGCAATGAGCATTAGAGTGAATAGTTCTGTTATAAAGTACAAACTAGTCTCTTATGATGACATGGCTGAACTCTGCAGAGGTATCTGATGCTGGCAGAACTAGAGATCATGCAAAGCCTTTGAGGAATGCATTGTTCTACAGAGAAATATTCTGGGGACTTCTTTCAAAGGAGCTGTGTGGAGTCAGACTGAAATTCCATCTAGCCCAATATCAAGTAGCCAGCAAAGAGTATAAGGAAAGAATAATATATTTGAACATTTCTAAAAATTATTATTATTTTTTTTTAATTTATAAGAACAGAGTAAGCATTTTCCCATAGCAATCACAGAATCCCCAGTTCTTTGTGGCTTGGGAACATTCTGAAGCAGAACTAATCACAATGGACTAAACCCAGAATTTCTCAGATTGATCCTTGAATCCACCTAAATTTTAGAACCCATTGCTCTGAGGATGTTTCTTAGCACACTGTAAATGGGTATCATGAAATATGAAAAAAGGAGACTTCACTGCTTATTTTGACCTCAGATGTTCTCCCTTAATACGCCTCTGAAAGCCACTTGCGTCAAGAAGATACCACATAGAAGGAAGGAGGACATTATAAGCATGAATATTCATATCATGAATATTATTAGCATGAATCAAATTTCTGCTAAAAACAACTTACTTCCCCTTAACCAGAATTTTTCTCTTTCTTCCCCTTTCAGATATTTTCAAGCCACCCAAATCCATGTCATCTTCTTTAAGTAGATAGAAGCAGTTTCTAAGAGTTTTTCAGAATCCTTCAATCTAAACAGAAGTGTGTCTTTCTCACACAGAAGATAAATTATTTCTTTGTGTTGTCAGTTTAGGGAACTGCACACAGAGTTGTGTGCAGTTTTGGGGACCTGACAAAATAACTGTATTTTACATCTTTTGTTCTTCAGGCTTAATTGCCTTTCCGCTGCAGATACAGTTCTTTCCACTCAGTTCTACAAATTCAGGAAGGTTTCTCTCTTCTATTGGAAGAATCAAAAAGAGCTCTCTCCACTGCTCCAAAGTGCTAGCTTTATAAACCAAAGTTTCAAATTGTCTTTCTAATTTCATTTATACCTGTACAGAACTGTATGCAGAAATAATTTACATTTGGCACACTTAACAGCACACACACATGTAAATATAAAGTATTTTTACCACCTGTGTGTGCTGCGTGTGCACTTCCTTGATTGGAAATTTCTAAAGAACTAATGTTAAATCCTGATTTAATTTAAATGAATTATGTTCCTAATCAACAGCATCAGAATTATGCCCCCTACTTTTATTATGTACAATAACTCGATTGAATGTAATGAAAAATTGCCCTTAAATTCTACCGATATTAAGACAGAAACCTTAATATTTGGTTATTTTCTTTCCTTAACATATCTTAGACCAAGAAAATAAAAAAGTTTTAAATTGTAAAAATTCTTCTAGATTCTTCCTATAATCTCTAAACTTTGACTTGTTCCATAATCCTGGCTTAGACGGTGACATCTTAAAGGATCTTTTTCTCAGGTACACATTGTGCTGTGACATGTTCATTCAATAAAAAAAAATGAAAAATTGAACACAGCTTTGGTCAGAATGAGTCTGATTTCAAATGCAGTGGCTTCATTATCTGGTACAAACCATTCATAGAAAATCACATGGTAGGGACAGGGGAGGAAATGACACAAAAAATTTGTCAGGTAATAAGAAGTAAATTGATGAGTCATAAATTACTTGCTGAAAGGAGCACAAAGAGCAAAATAGTGGGTTTGCTGTTGACTTAATGGGAACATGACCAAAAATATTTATTTTTTTTGCTTTGACTTACATGATAGAATCTAGTTATGAAAAGCTTCTAACTGGAAAGGAAACTTGAATGGCTAAAATAAGTTCTCTTCTAAGCCATTGCTGTTCTTCCGCAGTAAATTAACACAGTCCTATCATTGCAAAATTGAGGATTCTGCTACAATGTGACTGTATATAACTGATGTCACTTGCCTAAATTGATTAGATGAATGCACTGGTGCTTTGAGATAGGAAAGGTCTCTGCACACTAATCACCTGAACTGTCAGCAGGAGGTAGCCTGATTAATTTCCCATGACCCAGGTATTCAGCGGCCTTGTGTATGTATCCCTGTATAAGAGATGTAGAAGACTGTTCAGGCCTCAGACATAAAATCGTGTTCATCTCCCCCTCCTGAAATTTTGAAACTACAAACAGGCTCCCTGGCATATGACTCTTTCATAAAGTAAAAGTACCCTGAGTTTATGTATACAGACCTAATAAATAAGAAAGCAAGGCTGGATCAGCTAAGAACTCCTGACCCTCCTATGAGCAGGAGTAATTTGGGATTATCATTCAGCTAGTACAATTAATGTCTATAATTACAATGCCAGTTTCCTAGTATTTCTTTTCCCTTCCCTCACCCACAGAAATATTAAGCCTTGAAAAATGAACTGTCATCTACTGAGTATAAAACAGAGGAAGAGGAGACTTCCCACCTGATTCATGCTATGATGACAGGTATGAGAGAATTGTCATCTGTGTTGTCAAGATAAAATGGTTTCTGAAGTTCTGCCAGCCATTTATGGTTTCTATATAATGGACAATGAATTTTTACCCACAGATTCATGCTATCTTTGAATTATTCCCACAGGACGTCACATGCCACCAACTGCAAATTCAAAGGATCCCAGGAGCTAGTTGGTTTCAGTCTGTCATACAGCTCTCAGCATAAAGAGCTGGAAGAAATGGTGGTGGGTAATTGTAGGCATTTCAGAAAAAAATGATCTCATTTAACTCTGTAGGCAACTATATTACAGGCAGCTACAACTGAGCTATTCATCTAAACTTCCGATATAGCCAGTGGGAAAAAACATTCTTATGCATGATCCTCACAACCTATTTTAGACATCTGCCTTCAGATAAGATTAATATCATCCCAAAACTGTCTCCTTCTATCTGTCATTTTCAGTGGGAGTCTAGACAAGTAGCCCAAATATAGGGATCCATGCTGTATATCCTAATAGCCAGGTGATTTGACTTTCAAATTTCCTTCTTCATCCAATTACAAGAGACACTTTGCTTCAGAGAGGACAATAGAGAGAAATCAAACTGCTTCCCTGATAAAAAATTCTGTAAGGGCTACAGCCTAGGAAATCTTGGATGCAAAAAGTCTAGGAAGAGAAGCTGCTGGAAGATCACAGGACTGATAGGAAAATTCAGGTTGGAAGTGATCTTGGGGTGTTAACTAGTGAAAAACCGTTCCCAAATCACAGTCAGCTATTGAGATCAGACCAGACTGCTCAGGGTTTGACACACCTGGGTCTTCAAAAATTCCAAGAATGGACAATGCTCAGTCTCTCTGGGCAACCTGCTCCATCGCCTGACTGAATGTTTCTCCTCTCATGATACAATTTTTCCCCACTGTGACTCTCCTTCTGTGCACCACTGTGGGGTCCCTGGCACTATCTCCTTGATGACCCCTCATAGGTACTGGGGAAGTTGTTAGGTGTCCCCAAAAACATTTCTTCTCCAGACTGAACAAGATCAGCTCCCCCAAGCCTCTCTTCATGGGGCAGGCACTCCAGCCCTTTCACCTTTGGAGCCCTTCACTAAGCTTTATCTAATTCAACGTTTTTCCTATTTAGGTGGACAAAAAAATGGACAAGGAATCTAGATGTGGTATTTGCATTTGTCCTTGTTGAATTTTATGAGGTTTCTGTTAGTGTATTCCTCCAACTTGTCTGGGTTGCTCAGGAGGATGGCAGCCCTAACCTTGAGCATATCAACTGGTCCCCCAGAATACGCAAATTTGACTAGAATGCACTCCAGCTCCTCTGCCACACCATTAACAAAGATGTTAAGCAGGACAGGTGCCAAGACAGACCTCTGCAGTACTCATCATGGGCAGCTATGCAGGGAGTGACCTATTAACCTTTGATGATACAAACAGCTTTTTACCCATGTAGCTACCTACCCATGGATATTATTAAGTCCTAACCTAGATACAGATGACAACGGTCCCTTCGTGCTCTTAGATAGAGGGGCACCATGTGACTGACCATCAAGAAATAGCCTCATCCTAGCATCCTGTTATGAATGTCAATAAATGTTAATTCTGTCATCAGAACATTTCCTCAGTTCTCTCCCCATGAGATATGTGAAGGCTGTGAGGGACCAGACCCTGGGTGAGTTGTCCAGGGACCATGTAATTGACTACTCAGTATGGAAGAGGAAAGTTAGCTAATCTACTTTCCGTGGATCTACACAGTATTGCTTCCAAAGCTGCTCTGCATACCAAAATGAGTTGCAGGGCCTCCCCTCCAGGTTTACAGAGAGGTCACCAGTCCTAGCATGAAGACAGGATGTGGTCTTGGGAAAGGTCTGGAAAAAACCTTCACAGGCTTTCAGCCTCTGAAAATTATCATGGAAGGCAGAATACAAATAGTCAATGTACACAAGGTGTAAGTATGGATGCAACCTGCCAAATTATGTCTGCTGTCTGCAGTTGGCTCCAGTGAAGACAGGAGATTTTCTGCTTCCTGATCTCCTAAAAGAAAGCAAAGGGTATATTGGACTTAGAGGAGGTCATACCTTGTCCAAAACTGATGACTGTCTGTCTGCATCCACAATAGTCCCTTGACAAAAAAAAAAAAAAAAAGGTGGTAAAATTTAGCTTTGGCCTGACTGGAGCATTTTGAAGCAGGAGGTTTCACACGGTATCCCCCAGCATCCTGCTAGTTTGCAGGGAGGTATCAATTTCTTCTGTATATTTAAAATATAGGAGCAAATGCTACTAACATGACAAGATTCCTACAGAGGACTATGGATTTGCTCAGATGTACATCATGAATCACTTTCTTTAGTTAATCTAACACCTTCTGTGAATCAGCAAAGCAAGTAAAGCATCAGTTGTGATGTGCAAGTTATCACCTCCTACAGGTAGACAACCAGTTTCTCCAGGGCCAGTTTAAAGCCCATGGAAAAACAGACAGAGGATGTAAATTAGGTTTATGTTAGATGTTTTCATAGCTTGTGACAGTCTCTTTCAGAAAATGCTTCAATGCCATTGTGCAGCAGATAAAATGACAGAAAAAAAAAAAAAAAAAAGCGCAATGCACAATAAACAGAATGAAAGAGAATATGTAAAAGCCAATTTAGCAGTGTTGATGATTAAATAAGTACTAAAAGTAAATATTTTTCCTATTTTCTACCAATGCTAAGAAACACCACTACTAGAGATGCTCCTAATTATAAGCAACTATTGGAAACCATCCCAGGCTTTCCAAGACATTCAGCCAGTTCCTCATGGAATAACAGAATGATATTATGTATATCAGCAAAAATGAGCTTTGTGTGTATGGACTGGAAATCCAAGATGACCTGGAGTAAAAGAAAACATAGTTACAAAGACAATACATAGCACTAACCTGGGAAGACCTTTTCCTGCTCCTGATGGTAGAAGAAACAGGATAAAATGTGAATTCACACAAAGTTACCCAGACTTTTTATTCCCCAAGCTTTCTTGTCAAAATTTTCTGTTTCAGAGAAAATATATTGATATAGCCCCTATATGACACACATAATAGGAAAGTTTTCCTGAGAACAAAAGTGTACTAAAAAAGGATGAAAGGATAGAATGTTTGCTTTATCCTTACATAGAAGGAGATGAGTGCATTTTGCTACATGGAGTGGTTAAAAAAAAAAAAAAAAAAAAAAAAAGGAAATTGGGAAATTTTATATCATAGTAAATTTTCTCTAAATACCAACTTTTGCAAGACATTTTTTTGCCATTAAGTGTTCTCACCTTTCCCCATTGAAAGTGAAAAAAATTGTGTACATGGTAATTAGAAAGTGTCTGGATACTCACACAAAAAGCGCAAAAAAAATAAAGCCACGGATGAAATGATGACAGAAACCTTTATGACTTGAATGACATTTGTAGCATATCAATGGTGTATTTTTGTACATAGAAAAGATTAATCTTAGGTCCTTCTAGCTTTAACATAGGTTAAGGACATTCCTAGTACATATCAGAAATATCTAATATTTTAAATTCTTCCTATGCATCTCATCGTACATATGAAACATAAGTAGATATTATGTAGATATATATTATGTGGGGTTTCTGTGCTGTAAGTATTATTTTGCCAACATGTCACATGTTTACATCACATATACAGTTGAAGGTTTCTTTAAGAGCTATCTGTCCCTTTTCCTCTTTACTACTGTAATCGATAGAAATTTTGCAGATGCCTAATGTTACACTCTAGTTAAAACAGAAGTTGCTAGGAAAGAGCTAGACCCAAAAAAAAAGGATGACATAATCCTTGGCACAGAAACTAGGGAGTCATTCAAATTTTGGAGATTTTAGTATTTAAGAAAACTTCTAAGAGTAGTTTTTGTTTCAAACTCTTTCTAAAAGAGCTTCAGAAGTCTATAACAAAATAAACTTCACCGTTTTCTAACATAGCACTGTCCTTTATTAAAACTAGCAGAAGCAGGGTTGTTTATTTCACTTCAGATTAAAAAAAAAAACAAACACAACAAAACAAAACCAAAAACAAACCAAGAGTGGATTGGGGATTCTAAGATAATACTCAACAAAAATTTTCAAACCTCTGTGAAAACTTTTCTGCATCAAAAATATTCTCACTGCCCAGAATGTTGCTACAGTAGAAATGCAAACTGATTTGCTGTATTTTAAAATTCAACTAAATTAGAACAAAGCTCACTGGAAGTTAAATACCAAAGATGGTATTTATCTGACTCAATTCAGATCCTGCATCTCAGTGAATGACTCTATTCTCTATTGTCTGTGGGACTATTTCTGTAAATCACCTCATCTTAAATTAAATGCTTCCTTTTGCTCTAAAATCATACATTGCCTGTCACGGAGTCCACAGGGTGCTAATTCAGGTATTCACACTGGAAACATCTAAGAATCAGTGAAAGTTTCTCTATTACATCAGCTAAGAAATACACATAACCTGTAAATTAGATGGCTCAGATGATTTAGATGTCCCAGATACTCAGATTCTCTTGGTCAAGTGATCCTACTACCAGCTTGTCTCTCTCCGACACCTATACTGCATCAGAAAGAGTGCAAAGCCTTCTTCCTTATCTCATGAGATCTCAGAAAATAAGAAGTCCTTTTATGTTTCCTGGTGTCCCATGAACACTGAGATAGGATGACCTTTCATTTGAAACAGGCTGTGGAACAGCTTATTATCCACACAAGCAAATAGCCTGCTGCACCTAGGAGAGGAGAAAAAAGCCTGAGGACTAAGGAGGGACATGTCATGGTGTCCTTGTATACATGGATTCTGGGTAAGGAAAGGTGGAGGTTTGGGTTTGATAGTTCCTTGAGCTCAGTTTCCATCTGGAATGAGGTAAAAAGCACTTCAGCAAGAGACTCAGAAAAGCTTGGCTTGGAAGGGACCATAAACATCCTCTAGTTCCAACCCACCTGTCCCTGCAGGGACACCTCCCACCAGACCAGGATGCTCAAAGCCCCATCCAATGCAGCCTTGAACACCTCCAGGGAAATTAGCAGCTACATCTTCACTGGGCAACCTAAGCCTGTGTCTCACCACTCACAGGAAAGAATTTCTTCCCAACATTTAAATTAAATGTATCCCCGTTCAGTTTAAAACCATTACCCCTTGTCCTATCACTACATGTCCTTGTAAAAAGTCCCTCTCTAGCTTTCCTGTAGGTCTCTTCAGGTACTGGAAGGCTGCTCTAAGGTCTCCCAAGAGTCTTCTCCAGGCTGAAGAACCTCAACTCTCCCAGCCTGTCTTCATAGGAGAGATGCTCCAACCCTCTCATCATCTTTGAGGCCCACCTCTGAACTCACTCCAACAGCTCCATGTCTTTATTGCACTAGGGAATCCAGAAATGGACACAGTACGACAGGTAAGAGAGGAGCAGAGGAGGAGAATCACCTCCCCTAACGTGCTGGCCACACTTCTCTTGATGCAGCCATTAGGGTTGGCTTGTTTTCTGGACTGCAAGTGCACATTGTGAGGTCATGGTGAACTTCTTTGTCAACCAACATCCCCAAGTGATTTTCCTTAGTGTTGTTTTGACCCGTTCTCTGCCTAACCTGTATTTCCCTTTTCCAGTCAGCAGGAACTTCACTGGACTGACACAACTTTTCAGATGTGATGGATAGTGGCCTGGAAATTTCATCCACCAGTTCCCTCAGTCTTTCCCTCAGATGTATTTTATCATGGACTTGTGTACTCTCAGGTTTCTTAGATGGTCTTGAACCTGGTCTTTCCCTGTCTGACCTACCCCTCCCATTCCCCTTCATTCTCCCAGTATCTGCTGTTACCTTCTGTGACTTACGCATTGTGGTTTGAGCACTTGACAATGAAGTATGAGGCAAAAAAGTCATTGAGTACTTTAGCTTTCCCCATATTCTGGGTAACCAGGTCTCCCATTTCTACAGAAAACTCACATTTCCCTGGTCTTCCTTGCATTACTGACATACCTATAGAAGCTTTTCTTGTAGCTTTTGATGTCCCCAGGCAGATTCAATTCTTTCAGGGCTTTAGCTTCCCTAACCTGATTCCTGTCTGCTCTGACAATTTCTCAATGCTTCAGAGAGATGCAGAGGTGATTCACCCAGAGTGACTCACCCTGTTAAGATTGTTCTTTAGCTGTAGGCTGACCAGAAGTACCAGAGAAATGTGAAGTTTGTGAGCAAGGCAAATAACTGAATAACAGACTTCAGAACTTACAAAGTTGTAATTTTGTCAAGTGATACAGTTCCTCAGTTCTACTGTCACAGCTGCTCTTGGGGTGCCCCACCACAGACAAAATGATCTATGATATTTCAAGCACCCAAGACATTTTCTAAAAGTCCAGGGAAGGGTTGGGTCAGGGGGAGAACAGTAGATGCAGAGTACTTTGACAGGACAATATTGGGGGAAACTTCCGGTATCATAAATATTTGGGAAATCTCAGTTTTCTATATTTTGTCTAGTTCAAGGGATGAAGAAGAGGGGGGGGATGCTTTAAAAAAAACTATTTGAGCTTAATATCTCTGAGAGCCCTTGAACTTGCCAGTTCTGAAATCTGCTTGTATTTTTTTCTTGGACGTAGTGTTTTATTTTGAAAGCCTATATTGCAGCAATTTTTGTTTTATTATTCTAGTAATATTTTTTGTACAGAAAATATTGTTCCACCTCTTCCCAGATCACAGACATTTTTCCTTGGTAAGAAAGGATTTTTCCCTAAAATAACAATTTTTTTCCCTGTTCTGTAACAAAATCAGAACATATAAGGTACCAATACACTGAAAGTTACTTCAGTAATTCAGAAAACGAGAAGAAGTGAGCACTAGAGTAATTTGGCTAAACATTTGTTTTATAAAGTCGAATAAATGGCTTTTCACAAAACCATTTCAGAGTTAATGTTAGGTATTCACCATTTTAATTGGATAAAAAAAAAAAAAAAAAAAAGCAAAAAAAAAAAAGCAAAAAAAAAGCAACAGCTGGCATCCTCCAATAATTTATTTATGTATAAAAAAACCTGGATGTGATTTTTGCTTTATAAGAATCACATTGTTTTCTAGTGGTAACATATGTATTGTGCAGTTTGAAGCACCAATGACATTAACAAAATCTTGACAGTCATAAAACTTCTGTTCTCCCTGCTGTTGCACACCTATTGTTCTGTCAGAAAGAAGAATATTTTACCCCCTTCCTTGTGAGGGAACAGCAGTTGTTTGCACATGGAAGATTAGCATTGCATGGGATGCTGCCCTGCTGGAGTGTAAAAGGTATTAATAATCTAAAGAGTATGAACAGCTGTTATCTTTACAGTAATTAGCATAATATTTCCTGATTGACTACACTATGCATTCTGGTTTTTTGGGGTTTTTTTTTGGTTTTTTTTGTTTTGTTTTGTTTTGTTTTTTAATTGAAGCTGCTATCAGAGTAATCCATTTATTTATCTTGGGGATTGTCTCCAATTTATAGACTCAGAAAGTTTAAAAAAATATATACAACATCAGAAAAGAGATGTAATGACTCATAAATTCTATATTCTAAGGCTCTGTATGTATTGTCTTAATATGAAGAGTATGGACAATAGCACTAAAATATAAAGGGTCCACAGAAGATGTGAAAGGATGAAAGCTGAAAAAATTAATTATTTGAGACTCGCACTTATCTGTGGAAACCTCAATACCAACTTTGGGAGCCCAAGTTCTCTAAACGATACAAAAAGAGCACTAAGAAAATTTCCAGATGCTCACATTACCTGGTAGAAAATACTGAAGAGACAAGTGGATTTGACATTAGAGATCCCTGAGTTTGCTGGATGTGAAGTTACAGCCCAAGGGGCCCACTTTTGCTGCTCTTATTCTTGCAAGAAATCCAATTTATTGAATTGCTCCATTGTCTCAAATAAAGAATTTAAAAACTAGGATCTAGGGAAAAAACTTAAACTGAAAAAGCCTTCTTTCTCTTTATACTCATTAAAAGTGTTCATTGAAAGGTTCAATTTGTCCTGGTTGGTTTTCCAAACTTTAAATAACTGTTAGGTAGGTACGGTGTGTCTACACTAACATTTATTTTGTGTCGGAGTGAGTGCTTTTGAAGAAAATGAGATTGCCTTGTGGTTCAGCTGGAACCGTGTACCTGAGTATGGGGGGAAAACAAGATTATCACAGGTCTCATGGAGAAGAGTAGAACTATTATGGGTTATTTGAAGGAATGGTGGAAATATGAAAATCTCCAAAAGGACCAAAAGCAGGAATGCAGGGGATAAAGATGGATCATAAGAATAAGAAAATGGAGAATAAGAGGCATTAAAGGGGCCAGTTCCATGCAAGCAAGCTGCTCGTCAGCATAATCACCTGGCAAACTCTGCTTCTGGTCACTGCAGTCTGCCATATCATCTTACAAAACCCTGTTCTCAACTACTTGCTGTGTTACCCTGCTCTCCCTTCTGTGTGCAGGTATTTGTCATACATGCACATGTAATGCATGTTGAATTCCCTAATGACCTTCAAGATGGATAAGCTGGTAAGTAAAAAATAATTTATTTGGTTCTGTGTATATTTCCATCCCCACCAAAAAGGAGTGGCTGGATATGTTTTCCTAAAGTTTTAGTATTTTATTAAGACATGTACTCAAACATATGTATTGATATATGTATTAAGAAACATGTTGTCACAGTTCAGTGGACTACAAACCTAGGACAGAATTCCTCTCTACTCCCCACACATACACACGAAGGGAAGTTAAAAGAAGAATAAAGGATGGAGACTTCAGGTTGGAAATGGAGAACAATTGGATACAGATTTTTATAACACAAGGGAAAGATAATAACATAAAGGGTAAAGTAACAAAAAATACATGTATATATATATATCTGTATACACACACAACCTGATAACACCTGGAAAGCTGGTGGTAACAGCACAGCTGAAGGAAGTGGGGAGAAGGAGGAGCTGCTCTTGACTTTCTGATCTTTTATAGAGTATGGCAGGAAATGGAAGGGAACAGATCCCTCCCTTTGGGTTCCACCCCTCTCAGAGTCTGAAAACCCTCCTTCTCTGGTTCCTCTGGTTCAAACGGTGACATATATGTATTTGAACATACCACAGTAAAGCAAAGCCAGGCACTCCATTCTGGAGGATACAGAGATATGACCTGAAGTGAATTCACTTATCCAGACTGCCCATTGGAAGGGTCCAGAGAGGGCACTGAACTTCATTGCATTTGCAGAAATAATATCTATTGTACCAATTGTGATGGTTATATAATAACTGTGAGCCTTATCTTATTCTTGTAATCATCCTGGCATTTCATTTCCCTGAACATGTGTAGGCATGTTCAGCATTAATGTCTGTATCCAGCCAACTCATCTTAATTGTCCTTTATAGTTAGAATCTGAATAGTTGCATATGTGCTATAACATCTGTAATGTAAATGTTTCTGATCAAATTACAGCTATTTATTCTCTGTTGAGAAAAGACAGAGACTAGAGCAAGAAGTTTAGGTGTGGGCATCTGCATAGGATATTTCTAACATGAGTGGTAGTTTAATCTTCCTGTTTAACCATGCCTACCATGGAATAGGCTTCCCAGTAACTTTAATTATTGCAAGCAGACCATCAGCTGCATGGAGATTGCCAGTGCTGGGGATGGTCTGCTCCACTTAGGCTGCAATCAGCCTCTAGGAAGGAAGCTGCAGATGCAGAAGTTTTGCAGGACATGTTTGCCATAAAGCTAATCCTGTACTAGTTGTTCTTTTTTTGACATTAAAATCTGTTCTCTTGAAGAGCTAGCAGGAAAATGTAAAATGGAGAATAACCAGAGATAATGTGGCAGGTTCCTTCGTTCTTCCCAACTGGCAACAATGCCTAGTAAGTGATGCTAGTTGTGTCCTAGGGCAGAAGGAAAAGTTAGGTGACATTCTCTTCAGTAGGTATACGTGATGAAAGGTGTCATCACCTTTCATATTAAATTCATCTAATAAATTTGATAATAAATTATCAAATATTATGTTTCCCGATTTCCTTTATATATAGAGAATATATATATTATCTTAATGTGCTTGGTGTGCCTTAAAACAGCTCACATGGCAGAAAGAACAGTTCTGCTAAAGAAAAAAAAAAACAAAACCCAGAAACCAGAAGTTACTCCCCACATGGACAAATTAGGAAATATGCTTGGATTACACCAGATTTTCCCTGCAGCCTACAGTGACAGGTTTCCTTCTGTTAAGACTGAAATGCAGCTACTGGAGAGAAGGTAGGTGAACAGTTGACTAATATTAATTGTACTGCAATGCACTGATTAGATTAGACATTTACTCTGTGACATGGCTGCGAGGTATCCAGGGTGTCCATGTGGATATCGACCAAGCTAACACTGCCTGAATGCACTTTGCACAAAATGTATTTCCATCAAAACAGATACATCTGTTAAAACTTACTGATCTGTGTGTGTTTTGAGGGACACTTAAGAAGAACTACCAGAGCCCACCTTTTACAGGAAGGGTAGCTGACTATGTAATGCAGAAATGAAATGCACATAGAAGTTCTAGTGAATAAGACATATTTCCCACTCTGCAGATTTCTTCTCAACAAGTTACAATTCAGTGCTGTATAACTATTGCATTGTTGCAACAGGTTGGAGGGTTGTAATCACTACTTCTCCCCCAGTGATTCATGTTACTGCTTATTTTAAATAAGTATATTTTAGATGGTAATTTGCAATGCTCTATTTTGCTTCAAAGCCATCTTTGAGTCTTATTGTCCTGACAATGTTTCCTTTTCAGTACTTGATGCCACGAAGTGCTAAACATCAGGTTAGGTTTGAAAACCTGAGAATAAAAATACTTACTCCAGCTGCAACTGACTGAATACAGTGTGTATTTTGAGTGCTGTACTGGAAATGGCAGTGCAGCTGCTTTGTTTGAATATGAGAGCATTTTAACTGGTTTTCTTATGGTTTTCCTCACCCATTGGCAATAACCTATCCCCATTCTGTTTCTTATTTTTACCCCAGTTCATCTCTTTAATTTCACAAAACATGAACTTCTTACTTATTCTGCCCTTACCATCTCCTCCCTCCAGTTCTTGGTGGCTGTGCCTTGAATTACACTAAGCAGCACCCATAAATCTTTTCCTATCTGTTGCATCCCCATCTGGCATCTTGCCTGTAGCACCAATTTGACCTGAGAGGCTGAGCTTGGAGGATTTCTTTGGTGAAATTTGGCTTGTGCAGCATGGAAGATGACAGGAGAACTCAGCACTTACAAATCAGACAGCTCTAAAGTAATGAGAGAGGAAGATTTATTGTTTCAGAGGCTCACAGGTATTACAAAGCTCTGGTCTGCTCTCACTGAAGCCAACAGAAGCCTTTCCTTTTATTTCAATAGGAGAGGAATTAGTAGAGAGAATGAAAGGAGAGCTCTAATTTTTCACAGTAATAACCTTTTTCCACTTGCAAGGATAAACTATTCAGCTTCAGACCCTCTGTGCACCCTTGCAGGTCTCAGCATTTTCACTAGCTTGAATACCATCTGTTTCCATTAAAAGTTGTATACAATGAAGGGCCATTTCATTTTTTATTACCACAGCACTATCAATAATATAATTGCTCATATGAAAATATAACCAACTGGCACAGAATTCAGGCTCATGACAGGCAGGCATACAAATGTAAAAAATTTATTGAATTAAAGAATCATTTATGTAGGAAAAAATCTGTAGACCAAATACATTAAAGTCTTAGCTTTAAGCTAATAAAAGGATATATTCCAAATCATATATAATTGACATTAAAATATTTATTCTAATGCTAGAATTAACTTTACATCGGTATTTGCTCAACTTCTTGATTATTTATTCAATGATCACATGTTCAACCTAGATAAAGTCAGTTTCCCTTCACAGCTTTGGAATAGATTTAAGAAAACTCATCTTTATAAGTATTCAGTCTTCTTTACAAGTTAACTGTGCAGTGCTGCAATACTCAAAAGCTAGGAGAGACTGGAATATAAATTGTCAGGGGACAAACTGCCACAGTCCTTTCACTGATCCTAATAAAATTATGTAGAATTTCAAACATAAAAAAAGTATCTGCTACACTTCACCACACCTCAGAGAAAAAATTTCCTTGCGGAATGCCAGCAAAATCACCAAACAGGCTAACATGTCTTGTAAATGAAATTACTTTTTTATTATTATTATTATGCTCCTTACTCAACATCTCTGATGAAGATAAGTACACTATAGGAAAGAAAGCAGGTAGTTGGTTGTATTAGATTCTGTGTCTTCCTTTTGACCTATTAATTCAGAGGCTGTTTATCCTACAGCCATTTGTGACTGAAAAAAAAAGGGACTAAATCTTTTCTTCCAACCATCTTAGCCACTTATTGATAGACATCTTGACTTGCATGGGTTTTTGATATGTGAGAAAATGTCCTGAGAATTTGAAGGCAACTGTGCTTGTGAGCAAAATTAGGGACAACAGGTCATCAGAGTTTTCTTGCTGAGGTGTTGTTTTAGTATGAATATGAAAATGGTGCAATTATTTTCCTAAATAAATCAGAAAAGCTTTTCAAAGATATCGAAAAGGGAAGAGAAAAGCTACCAGCAACATTTTATGTTGATTTATGGTCTTTACAGCAAACAAGACAAACATTTAAATCAGCACCCACAGAAAGGTTCATACTCGCTTCAGCAAAAGATTATTATCAAATGACCTTTCAAGTTTAAGCAAGTTGTGTATATTGATGTGACACATTTGCCATGATCTGTTGTCAGTCCATTCAGTAAGTACGGAACATGTATAAGGCAATCACATATTCAGAGGACAGGAAATACTGACAGATTTAGTCCCACAGACATCTCAGTTCATTAAAGTATTCAAAGATGAGATTAACTGTCAATATGGAAATAGACTGCCTCCAGATTTACAGTCACACATCCAAATTAAGGCATTTGCATCTGAAATAATGTAAATTATTTGTTTTGCCACTGAAAATTTCATAGACTATATGAAGAAGCATTTTAAAAGAGATGGGAATCCCAGGGCTCTCCTGCAGTGATTTCATTGGCCACATCACAATATTTGATGTTTTACTTGAAGGTCTGGCTGATAAATAATGATAGTATGGCTTACTGTAAGGGTGTTTCTATACACATCCTCATGACCATGTGAACTCCAAGTAATAAAATATTTAAGTAACTTAGGCTCTTAAACCTAGCAGATGGATATGTTTATGTACACAGAGACAACACAACGTCTGCACATGAATTCTGTCTCATTAAATACCTATTTTGAAGAGCTGAGGGACTTCAAAAGTGCCAAGTCCTTGGCTAAGTTAGGATTAATTTAATTTAGAATAAGAGTACATTGACAAAATGGGATTATTCACAGATTTAGCCCCATGCCCATTGCCAAAGCCAGATGTAATGTTTATATTCATTTTTATTTTCTCAGAGCAATTGAGTCAACCCAAACATATTTGTGGTTGCACTTAGATATTGGTAAGAGTTATTCATATAGACTAAAATAGGAAAGAGAAGTTTATTAGTTGAGGAAGAAAATATTTTAAATTATGCCTATGGTAATAAGTGAATCATACATATCCTCAGTTAACTTTGGCAGGAGAATATGGCTACATATCTTAAGGATAAAACCTAATGAAATCTTAAAGTTCACTTTGTTAGTGCGTCCAGTGAAAGTAAAAAGATTCATTTTCCACAGGAGAGGAAAAAGTAGAAAAGGTAAGTATAGAAGTAGTGTTGTGTATACAAAAAGTTTTCAGCTGATTATTTCTGTCTTCAGATGGGGTCTGTGGGGTGGCTCATCCCCCTGGGAGGGGTTCTGGGGAGCTCTGGGATGTGATAGCTGCTGGGTGCCTCCCACCCTGTATCCACCACTGGAGTTTTCTTCACCAAGCTCAACAGCTCCAGCACCAGACCAGCATGGCCCAAGAAGTAACCCCCAAACAAGAACTGCATCTGGTAGATGGTGGCCCCCACTCAGCACCGCAAACCCCTGCACTTCAATTTCGTTGAGATCAAGGGCAATGATGTGAGTTGTGTTACAGGGGCTGAACATGAGCCATCAAGGCCAAGAAGTCCATCAGCATCCTGGTTTGTGTCATCAATAGAGTAGCCAGCAGGACCAGGGCAGGGATTGTCCCCCTCAGATCCTGGGATAAGTTTTGGGCCCTTTGAGACAAGAAGAACATTGAGGGTCTGGAGCATTTCCAGAGAAGGGCAACAGAGCTGGGGAAATGTCTGGAGCACAAGGCAAAAGGTGTGAAGAACGTCTGAGGAGCAACTGAGGGACCTGGGGTGGTCAGCCTGGAGAAAAAGAGGTTAAGAAGAAAATTTCTCACTGTCTAAAACTCCCTGAAAGGTGATTGGAGGTCAGGGGAGTTTGGAGTGGTGGAGTCCCCATCCCTGGAGGGACTTCAAAGACGTGTAGGTGTAGTGCTGAGGGGCATGTTAGTGGTGCTCTTGGCAGTGTTGGGTTAATGTTGGATTTAACAATCTTAAAGATCTTTTCGGACTCAAACCACTCTATGATTCTAATTTTAAACAGCAATTGATACATCAAATAAAAATATAATCAAATTATAGCCATCCATCATTTAATCAGTGATTGTAAATTGAATAAATTATTCAAAATGCGTGGCCTATTTCATGCAGCCACACAGTCCTACCATGTACTTGCATATCTTACAGATTTATAACATGGTGACACATATGAAATATAGCTGGGTTCTGTTTCCACTTTCTAGCTTCATCTCACTTGGTTAGCAAAACTCATTGAGGTTTTCTTTTCACATCATGACCTTGCCAAGATAAATCTTGCATTTGTAGTCTGGAGAAATACTGGCTCAATCCTGCTGCCTGCTGTTGTTCCATTGTAACAAATTCCTTAAACACATGTGTAGCCTTCAAGCAATTCAGATAGTTGACATCAAGGTTAAATTCTTTTATGTTTCTTCTTGATTTGGGGTTTAGCTGTATGGCTGAACTAAAGACTAAGTCCTTCATTATAAATGTTGTTTTCCACTCGAGTATGGGGAATTGCAAAGGTTTTATATTTTGTGTATTTCCACTTTATCTCTAGTGAATATGCTGCTATTATTTAAATTCATTTCAAGGTTCTCTGTCAGCTTGCAGTAACAATCTGCACATTGTGTGTAATTTCTTGATCTGAGTATAGGCAACAGTACAAAAACAAGGCAAAAATCACAATTAAGCATAACAATGTATCTGAAAACCAAACCAGAACAAAACAACAAGCCCAGACCAGGCTTGTTCCAGACAAATTTGATTATCTGAACCGGTCTGTCCAAAGCAATTCAGATATGGCATCCAGATGTATGCACATACAGAGTAAGCCTCGTTATTGACATATCTGAGATAGCCTGAAGTGCCAACAAGAACTTGTTGAGAGTCAATTTGCAACCTTGTCCCAACAAGCCACCCTCCTGCATAGCTTAGGAGCAAAGCCATTGTCAACCTCATGTAACTCAGAGGCACAAAGAAGAGGCAAATAATCCCCTTCTTTTTGAACCCTTTTCACCCCAACCTGTAAGTCTTCATAAACTCAGTGTGGCCTAAGGATTTGTTCATTGATTAATAATGATGAAGTGAATTCAATTTAATCATATTTGTGTGTACCCGTGCAAGGACTGACAGGCATAGGATGAAGAAGTGATGTGAAAAAACACACTGGAGTTTATTTGTGAACAAATTATATAGCAAAAAGTATATTGATTCTCTGATGGGAAAATAAAGGCTGTGAGGGCTTTTTTTAGCCTTTCTCCCATGATAAAACAAATTGTTCTCTACTCGAGTTTCTCTTTCCATAAACCTAGGAAACTCTTCCAATCTGTCAGCTTGAATGAATTGGATCCATACTTTTAGAGTTGCCCAGATGACACACAGACAGATACACCCCATAAACTTGAAAGCCACATTTCCTTACAAAATCAGACTAAAAACTGAAAAGGAAATTACAGAAGACTAAGACATTAAATTATCTAAACCAAACAGAATTTCTGCTTTGAGCAGCACTGAACATCCCATTTTAGATCCATTCCTGCATTAAATGAAGTGAGTATTTCAGAGCTATGTTATAATTTCATTGATAGCAGAAAAACAGATAAATTTAAGAGGAGTAGAAACTGACTTCACAACCTCATTCATTCCTGATGAAGAGCAGAATGTGTGCCTGAAACAACTGAAACCATGTGTTTTATAATGAAGGCATGGCAGTGTTATAGGCACCTGAGTGCAGTGCGACATAATGATGGAGTAACCCCTGATTATTTTCAGTTTTGTCACTTCTGGCTACCTATGGACTTAGTTTCTTGTCCTGCAATTAAGTAGGGATATTAATTCTCTTTTTCTTAGAGTATGGAAACTCATATATATATATGTGTTGTACTGCTCAGACAATAAATCAGTGCAAAGAAATGTTTTTATATTTTCCTTATGAAGCTCTGAAGCCATTTCCCAGTTGTGTATGAAAGGGTTAAATGCAAAACTCTATACTCATACTGTTTTTTTCTCTTCTCCTATTTGTCCATAAAGATAGTTTTAATTAGTACTTGCCTGGAAACAATTTTTGTATATATTAACTAAAAAGTGTAATCAGTATGAAGAGAAGCTGATGAATGGTTGTAAAAATAGCATACAAACATCAAAGTCCCTTTCATAAGAAAAATATTTTTAATCTTTATCTGAGATAGTACAGAAGTGTTGCCATATCACTAGGAAATGCTCCATCTGCGTGTCATATAAACATGGCAACAGTTGGTTGTGGTCACTTCATATTCAAGATGCATTTTCAAGATGCACACAGTGCAAACACACCTAAGCCTTATGTCTCAGTATGAAATTCCCCTCCATCTTAAATTTGTGATTTATTTCAATTACACTCATTTCATGCCCCTAAGAAAACAAAAAAAATCCAACAAGTACTTAAATTTGCTCAATACTTTAGTTGCATTGCTAGATTTCAAAACCTTGTCAAAATTTTTATGATAGTGACATTGTCTTAAAAGTCCTGCTCCTACCACTAAGTGATCTAATAATAATCTCAACATACTTTTTTTTTATTGTTTTATTAGCAAGTTTCTTGCCTTTGGTTGAGAATAATTTTGCATACATGAAATTGTATTTCCAAAAGAAAAAAAAGGATATGAAAGCACATCTATGTAAATAAAATATTAAGTGGGTATAGGAATATTGAATGTATATGTGTATATTTAGTAATCTTATCTCCTGTCTTTAAGCAGAATGGGGTACTTATTTGTGGGAATGAATTGTTAACACCTTCTTTGGGCTATTTGAAGAGGAAGAAAACAAAGTGGGCCTGAGAAGATTAAGATACCATTGAGTTATCTGGTGCTTTTCTTCTGCTCAGTGGAAATGCAATACAAACTAGCATGGTAATGAAAATTAAGTGAAGAAAGGCACCCATAAAGAGCTATAAACTAGCTTTTTACTAGAAGTCTGACACTGATGAAAGAAAGAAGCATATGTAAACCCTATGGAGTGGAGTCATCTGCTTCCTTTCACAGACATTCTGGATTCATTAATGGTTCAAACTGTGCCCTGAGAAGATGGAAGGATACCAAAACGACCTCTCTCCAACCATCTACTGCCTTTAAAGGCAAGCTTTTAAAGGTGAGGGGCCATGGTACGGTGCTGGTTCTGATCCGATAGCCACACCACTGTGTTAATGTTGCTCTGTGATTGAACAAGTAGACTGAAGAGAGAGCATATGGTTAAATCTTAACTGAGGTCCAAAGTTAAGCATTGCAATTGAATTGAAAAGATGCTAAAGTCTAGATAGCAAGTAAGACCTGATGCTGTATAGAGCTAAGTTAGGTACTAATGCACCATGCCCCACCAAGGGCCTACTGGAGAGCCTGGATTATCCACCAGTTGCAAATGCATCAAGGAGAATTACATTCTTATCTCAAAATAGGTGACCTACACGAAGTGATCCTGCTCTGGCAGGGGGGTTGGACTCGATGGTCTTTCAAGGTCACTTCCAACCCCTAGCATACTGTGATAGTGCCTAAAAGGAGATACCAAGAATTCTCCATTCCTACACCCAGCTACAGAGGAAATCTGTAGTAATAAGGTCAGATGCAAATGTGAGATGAATCCCACTTTTCTCTAGACTTAAAGATAAACAAACTGCTAACCTGTTTTGAAGGACATAGTCCAAATAGCTCCCATATGTTGTTACTTGTAATACTTCAGACTTTGCTAAAATCCAGTGTAAATAGGATGAAAAATCAGTCTTCTCAGCCTGACCCATCTGTCACGTAGCAACTGCATTAATAAATCTCAGAAATGTCATTTTGAATACCTATATGAGAAGTCCTATATGAAACTGGGCTTTTTTTGATCAGCCTCTTTAACTAACCATACTGAAACTGTTATGTTTTTTCCTAAAGATAATGAGTAAGCTTTTTTCCTGGAGATCAGGCACAGCACAGGCCCAGGCACTAGTCAGTCTTTCATTTATTCTTGAGTGCCTCACCCTGTTTAAGTTGTTACTGACAACTAAGGAAGCCCAATAACAGAGAGACTGCTGTAACATCCATACCAAAATCAGGTTTTATCTCTTTATAGGCCACTTGATACTTTCAATCTTTCATTCTCTCTGACTGATACTGTCTATGGGTGAAAAGTGTTTACACAGATGGTGAGATCTCTCCAAGTTCAAATAAAGGCTATCACATCTTTTGCTATATCGGCAAAACTGTATCTGCAAAACTTTATGCAGGGACATAAGCAGATTTCATTGACTTTTAAATTAAGGGGAACTTCCTTTCTAGATTTTTTTGTCTTCTTTTGAAGTAACAAAGCAGTTAGAACCTACTTTCCCTACTTTGCCGACAGCTTATTCATCCCTGCCTTGTAGGATGCATCTCATCATATAAGAAACCATTCAGATTGTATGCAATTTAATTATCCAGGATTTTTAACTCTTGATCATAATCATTACATTCATGGCAAAGACAAAAGAAAGCTGTTTACTTTTCTAAAAAGAAATGCTGCAAAATGCTACAAAACATACATGTAAATTAGTCTGATTAGGCTTGATCTATTCCAGACAGTTCTACTTATGCTCTGTGAACTGATGGATTTTGCTAATATGGAAAATTTACAGAGATCTGTGCTCCTGTTTTCTCTTTTCATTGATGGATGTAGCAAGGGAACCCTAAAACTTGAAGTACAGAGAGACAGGTCACCCTACTTAAAAGACGGAATGGAAAGTAACAGCTTAATCAAATGAAAAAAAAAAACCAACAAAACCCGAACAAAACCAAACCCCCTGCATCAGCTATCAGAGAAGATCAAAAAGTGCCCTTAGGGAAGGCCGTTTATAGATCAGTCAGGAGTCAAAAATGCAGATTTTGCATTCTTTATCTGACTTTACTATTTGGACTTATTATATTCATGGTAGGTACCTGAAAAAGATTATTTCCCAAAATATTCTTTCTACCCCATCAGTGGGGTGTTTGACTTTTTCAAAGACAGAACATTTGATATAATTAAATGACAAAAATATTAATAATTTTTAGTCAACTTCCTTTCTGAATTTAGCCAGAGCCATTTTAGTAAATATTTATACCCATTTCCACCAACACAAACTCATGAAGTACCGTTTTTTTCTGATGGAGGGGGAAATGGCAACATTTTTTTAGTTCTTGTTGTGACTCCTTTGAGGTCAATGGCATTGAACTTGCTTGTTCCAAGATTCAGTCCAAACAAGCTGAATGGTATGGTGAAATCTTGTGCCACTAACAGACTATTATTAATACCACAGCAAAAGCAGGGTCTGTCTTCTTGCTTCTTTGTTCTTCAGTATCTAGCTCTGTTATAGTCTCAAAAACTGTTAGATTGAACAGAAACACAGCTGTCAACAGGAAACTATGCTAAAAGAGTGTGAGTAGGTCTTATAAAAGAGACACTTGGGTGTTAGGAAATGTCAATCATTATCTCCAGCAGCCTTTTCCAATCCTTGTCTGTTTTGTTCTTCAAACATAAGGGGGTATGATCTGTCGGGAAGCCAAGAATTTAGAGTTATAATCCTTTTCCTCCCAGGCAATTTCCTCTGCTTCTGTCCTGGGTCACAGAATGCTTCTGTTCTGTTTCTGTCTGTGTGAATTATGGATAATGATAGCTACCATTTGTGCTTTAAAAGGATGTCAGAGGCTTGATTAGAATAATATTTTTACAGCAGCATAAAGGAGAATGGTATCTGAGATGATCCCCATTTTTATTGGCACTTAAGTTATGCATTATTTCCCTGAGTTTATTTGCTTCCTTTCCAGTATCAGTTGTTTTAAATCTTATCTTATGACTTTTACCACTCCCTTGTGCTGAATGACAGATTCCTGCATGTTCCATTATGCTTGCTGGTCTCCAGTGTTTCAGTCACATTTATTTCTCCACCACCTGGCAGAGATTCCTGAATATTAAACTGCAAAAGCTGTTACATCTCGCATCCCTCTTCCAGAAAGTTCCTGTTGATAGCAATGCTATGCTACCCACCCTAAAGAAGCAAAAGAAATTCTTTTTCCCTCATCACTACCACAGTTCCTCTTGCCTCTCTGGGAATTCAACAGCATTTGTCCTGTAAATGAACTGAGATTTGCAGCATTGTCTATTAAAAATAATACAATATAATATAATATAATATAATATAATATAATATAATATAATATAATATATATCCTGATTAGCAGCTTTGGCTTTTCAGAAGTTTGAATCACCTTTGCAGCCCAAGGAATATCATTAATGGACCAGGAGAAACTGGATCTCTTTCCTACAGCCTGTAGATGTGATTGTCCTGCTTACACCTGCTCTTGAGCAGCCCAGGCTGGAGAAGACAAAATTTGCTCTGGTGTTGTCAGAGTGACAAACAAAAACATAAAGGAAACTAGATTTAGGAGCTGAAGAAAACTGCAGTTTTCTTTTTGATGAAAATAAGAAAAACCTAATGTACAAAAAGATCCCTGTGTTTAAAAATGAGATTTATGAAAGGCAAATGAATGCAGTACTTGGAAGAAGTAACTGGAAAAGATAGGTGAACTTTAAATGTATACTTCTGTGAGAATAATCATCAGGAACCATGGTGAAGGAGACTGTCTAGCTAGGTATGCTGTATTTCCTGACAGTCAGCAGAATGATGTATCTCTGTTCATAGGTTACAGCCATTTGCAGGATGAAACTGGAAAGGAGCAGTTGCTTTTCAATCTTCTAATGTTCAGTCAAGACAATGACAATACACAGTGTCTCTGAAGATGTTTATTAAACTGGTATTTGCAAATGTCATACATTATATTATCTCTTCTGGACATCTAAATATTTCACCAAAGCCATGAAGATAGGACAATGAGGAAAAAAAAAACCACAAACAAAAAAAACCAAACCAAAACCAAAACAGGAACATAAATAAATGATAAAGGGCATGTTCTCTCCAAGATGTTTTTAAGCAAGATGCAGTAGCATTAATTAAAGTCCCATCCCAGCTCAAAGAGTCTGGTGCATTTTATGTATCAAACTGAGAAGCTATTTCAAATAAATTGTAGGAGAATCAGTTGTATGCATCAGTTTTCTTTACATGGAACAATTTCAAGATATTTCTCTGTTGTTACTGAATGGAAGCTTTCTTAGAAACATGGATTTCACTCTTTATCTCCTGCATTAGCAACACTGTAATGGAACATCTCACCTTTGGTGTACTAACATTTTTCCCCAACATTTTTCCCTTTTAGGACATTGGTCCCAATTGGGATATATCTGGACTTACTCTCTCAGTTGTATGAGAAACAAGATATGGCAATGAACTTCAGAATATCTTCAGATAATCGGAGGTGGTCATGAAAGTCCCCCATATACTTCAGCAATTTCTGACAAGGTAAAAACATTCTACTTAGCTTCACACATGGAAATGGATTAATAGTTTTAGGGGGTCACAGTTTTAGACAGTGATAGATGCTCTCTATTATTCCCCACTACCCTCCTAAGGGAAGATGAAGGGAATAACAGAGAGAGACTTTCGGGTTGGTAGAAAAAACTAGGGTAGGTTTAATGAAGTAGTAATAGCAAATTACAAATATATATAAAATATGGAACTCTCCCTCCTCATCTGGTAATTACTTCCCAACCAGAGAGGTCCCGTGCTGAGCTAGGCAGCAGATGGGGGTGCCCAAGCTCAGGGTGTCAGTGACAGATCACAGCAGTCTTAGTGGAACCAGGCTGGTCCTGCTTGGGAAGTCAGAAGGCAACCTGCCTTGGTGAATGATGTTCTTCCCTGGTGAGGAAATGAGGAGGAGGAGGAGGAGAAGAAGAAGGAGGAGGAGGAGGAGGAGGAGGAGGAGGGAGAGGAGGAGGAGGAGGAGGAGGAGGAGGAGGAGGAGGAAGAGGAGGAGGAGGAGGAGGAGGAGGAGGAGGAGGAGGAGGAAGAGGAGGAGGAGGAGGAGGAGGAGGAGGAGGAGGAGGAGGAGGAGGAGGAGGAGGAGGAGGAGGAAGAGGAGGAGGAGGAGGAGGAGGAAGAGGAGGAGGAGGAGGAGAAGGAGGAGGAGAGGGAGGGGGGAGGGAGGAGGGAGGAGGAAGGAGGAAGCAGGAAGGAGGAAGGAGGAAGGAGGAAGAGGGAGGAGGGAAGAGGGGGGAGGGAGGAGGGAGGGAAGAGGAGAGGGAAGAGGAGAGGGAAGAGGAGAGGGAGGAGGAGAGGATGGAGGAGAAGGAGCAGGAGGAGGAGGAGAGGGGGGAGGAGGAGGAGGAATGTAAGCCAGCTAGCACCCCAGCCAGAGAAAGCCTTAGAGGGTGCTCTTGGGAAGCATTTTATACTGGACACCATGGGATGGACTCTGGGTCACCTGACCTATCTTCTCCTCCCACAGGCTCAGCTGCTTCCCATTATCACTGCCATATCAATAGGTTGGTAGCTGCCCCTGGTGTCCTAGGCAGGGTTTTTCTATCCTGGTCTTTTCAAAACAGGACAAGCCTCTGATTCCCTTCTATAGGGCCCCTGAAGAAAACTGACAGAACTGAGAAACTAATGTGGAAAGTCACCTCCTCCCATACAGTTATGGTGATGTTGTCTGTATCTAAGGAAAAATTAGGGTGGTCACTCACTGGAATAGGCTCCTTAGGAAAGTGGCTATGGATTCAAGTCTATTAAAGGTCATCTGGGCAACACTGTTCATGAAATGATTTAGTTTTAGGCTAGTCCTGAAAGAAGGGAAATAGATTTAATGATCCTTACAGATCCCTTCTGACTTGAGATTTTCCATGAATCTAGGACATTCGGGCAATACAATCCTTTCATGCCTAGAAATCCTGTCATCTGCTATGTAAAACCACATTGCTTTACAGATATTCACACCTCATGCCTCACTTATATGGCTTGCTTAAACAGTATCACAGAAACAAACTTTAGATGAAAAGGTGAAAATCATTTTCACCTTTGACAACAGTGCAATCAACACAGTGGATCAGAGAGCATGATGTAACATTAGCATAAGAAATGTCACTCTATCTTAGACTATTAAGCTTTATTAGCTCTCTGCTTTGGAGGTTACTGACCCCTCCAGTGCATATTTGGCACAACAGTAATATTTATGTAGTCATGAAGACCATAGTTTACTTCTAAGTTATCACCTCTTCAGACATATTCATTCCTCCTTACCAAAGTAAGTGGAACTGGAGCTGCATTCAAAAACATTGGGTAAAAGTTCTTAGTCTATGTTTTGCCAAAATTACTTAAACTTAATACAGAAGTATACATAGCTTGAATAAGTTACAGGTGCTGATATTGTTAAAAGGAAGCTCACTCTATGTTTATTGTTATTTAAACAGTATTTCATAAAAAAACAAAGCCAAAAGCATCAACAGACCAGAGCACCAGGGGCCATGGACTCTTCTGCCAAAATAAAAATCATAATCACAGAATGGTTTGGGTTGGACGGGACCTTTAAAATCATCTATTTTTAACCTCTCTGCCATGGGCAGGGACATCTTCCACCAGACCAGGTTGCTTATATCCAGCACAATTTTAGATATCATAGTGTCCAAGCTGTGTGTGTGAGGCTGGTAGAAAAGGCAAAGGCGTGAGTGTAGGACTATATCCTCAGTGAATGGCACCTAGCAGCCAGGTGGATATCTGCAAAGAGCTGGAACAGGAGCACATGCTTATGTTTTGGAAACTGAATTATCACCTGTGGGGTCTAAAATTCAGACAGTCCATCACCTTTAATTGATCCACTGAGCTGATCAGGAAAGGCTGAGAAACCTAAAAAACATCTGTACAGATGATGAAGCATTCGTATATGAGTCCTCCTTGGAGGATGAGATGAACAATTCTCTAGACTACATTTTATGTCCTGGCTTCATCCCAAGAATTTAGGTCTGTCCCATATATGGGCACTAACTGTACTTGGAATTCAGTGTCTCAATATGGATCTGAATCCAGCTCCCTGCTTTTAGAGATTTTCTGGGATGGCTTTATAATTTCATGCCTTTACAAGTGGATAAGATAGCAACTTTCTGCATCTCTACATTAGAAATAGCTCTCCCAAATCTGTCCTAAATTTCTAGTGCAACCAATGATACTCTAAAGCCAAAAAAATGTCTCTCCTGAGGATCTATTGGAGTAAATGCATCATGTAGATTTTTCTGGGAAATCTGCACACCACTATCTCTCAACCACAGAAAGGCAGTAAGGAAACGCAGAAGAAGAATATAACATAGCCTTCCATTCCAGAAATCCCTAAGAGATATTTCTGTTACAACTCTCAGCTCCACTTTTGAGCTTCCACCCTGCAGAGCTCTGCATTCTCCTTCTTTAAGCAGTGGCGGGAAAGTTATCTTCTTACATCCCTATTTTTCTGAGGCATGTTCTTAGTTTATGAATTCAAGTTTCATCCTGGGAGTTCATGAGTTGATTTCTTGGGGTAAAACTGTTGAGGAGCAGGTCCTCTGGACTGCAGCTGGTGTCTTATGATGCTTATAAGAGGTGATTAGCTGTTCTTGTCTTTACTTTGTTAGCCACTAATTATCACCACTTTAAATCCCTGTCCAGCATGAGGTACATGATAGAAAGATAACTGTCCTAGCAGAAGACAATTTGGCAATTAAAAAATAACATAATTTGTAATTTGGTATGGGTAAATCTATACAGAAACACTGGTGTGCTACATCTTATATACATACCTGCTCACACATAACAGCGATAACTACAATAAATGAATCTTCGTGCTACAGAACAGAAATGATCCCATATGATTTAATTACACAGAGAATAGGCAATTCTGTTCCAGCTCCTTTGTTTACTTAGGGGCTTGTGTGTCCCCTGTATTTCAACCCCATTGCTCTGCAAAATTAAAAAGGAGTCATTTTAATTTTAAGAACACAAGGTAGTGTTGCTTGGCAACACCATAGTTAATGTCTGGTCCCTGACTGGCCTGGAGCATTGCTGTTCAGAAACACTCTATGTATAGACATCCCGTTATTACCCAGAAAGGTTATTGAGATTTTTTTTTTTTTTAACTGTCCATTTAATTGAGAAGTATTCTCTCAAAAGCAACATAATTGGAAGAATCATTTTGCTTGATTTTGGCATGTAAAGCATTCATAATTCACATAGAACTGATGAGGGAAAAAATTTGTAATAAGTCCCCAGAACACAGTTATTAACACAACCATCACAGCACACAAAACCACTCTAGTTAGGAACCTTTGCACTGTTATGTGCTTTGATTTCTAAAACCTCTACATATGTTTTCATGCACTACTACGAATTACTAATACTATCGTTTCTATACAAAGCAGAGGACTGGCCATGTCTTTTGTCTCCCTTGATAACAGGACCCTTCTTTCATTCTTCAATGATTTGTTAGAAAAAGAAAGTTGCCTACATGATTTCTGTGAAAAAGTTGGCATATTTCAGTTTTTAATGCAGTGCTATTAAGTGTATCCAAATTCCAGACAGGTTTTTGTGGGATCATTTTTTAAATTACTAACCTCGCAGAACAGCAAGTTGAGAAAGATAAGACAGAATAGCTAGATGCTCTATAGGTCTAGAGGAAAAGCTCTTGAGAAATATATTAACAAGAAGATGCTTTCTTCCATGAATGCCAAAGATATTTTAGACTTAACCTCAGTTAGGGAAGGCACGTCATAAGAGAGTGAATATTTACTCTGTCTAATGTGCCATGTGTTCATATGTTAAGAAGCTGGTCTGGGGATTTGAGCCTCCCCTATTAATGTAGGAATCGATTAAACTAAGAAAGGAGGTCTGCAGACACAACAGGAAATACCTTGAGTGGGAAAGATTTATACATTTACAAACTTCTGTCCCTAACTGACCAATAATAACAATCAGGCTAAACCACTCTGTTCAAGGAACTGTTAAGTTGCAGCCCAAATCCAACCAAAGATAATTAACTAGTGAAGTATCTTCTCAACACTAATCAGATGACAGCTTTGCCTTGATGAGTCTCTTCAGTGTACTGAGAAGCATCCCCTCAGTATCACTCAGTCCTATCTGAGTGAGGAAGTTATCAGAGCAGAGCACTTCGCTAAAGGATGGAGATAAATCATCCCAGGGTTCTGAGACCTCTTTCTCCTACTTGATTTTCATTTTACTAATTTCATGTTTCAGTACATCACTTTCACTGCAGGACCAGGTCAGGGTTTCCACCTGTTTTTGCAGAAGATAAACTGGGCCTAGGAAAACTTTGCTGTGCACTGTATTCTCTTTAAAGTTTTACTAGGTTTCCCAGTTCACAGAAACAAAATAACACAGATTCACTTCTAGCTCAAAGTTCTGTGTGTGCATCGATACACCATTCAAAAGGGACTATTTTTAATAGACTACAGTCATTTTTTAAAAGCTCATTATGGAATACTTCTTGGTGAGTATGAGATAAAAAATGCAAAAATGCATTCTGCATCTTAGAAAATACACACAGTTGGAAACTGTGGACTTTCAGTAAATTAGAATATCATTGTAAAGAAGAGGTTAGATTCAAATATAAGATTTGCACCATTGTATGTTGAAAGAACCTTAATGTGTCTACAGGGCACAATAAATGACAGCTATTCTGAACAGTTTTGAATAAAAAAAACATGACTATCAGAGCAAAATAATCTCATTAAAAGACAGTTATATTTTTTTACTGTCCATCTACTTCACTCAGAACCTCAGATAAACTCCATATGAAAGTCAAACACAATATTACTTACAAATGTAAGTCATAAAACAACTAGTTAAGGTGACATAATTTTCCTTGTGTTGTACATAATTAACAATTAACCAGGCAAGAAAAAAAGAAAAAGGAAAACAAAGCAACCACACAAACAAACAAAAACCCCACATAAAACTCTGCTGGCAGAAAGATGTTTTACTGTTTCTCAAATAATTCAGACATTACCAGTAAAGCCTACTAAAAATAAGAATATTAAAAAGCGCTGGTCTTCTTACCTATTATGACATACAATGCATGATGATTAACACAAGGAAACATAAATAGGAAAAATTAGCCAGTGAGTTGAGTGATTGAAATTAGTAAGTGATCATCATACCACTTTTACTGCATACTCTTTTCCCAATTTTCCCCTGCAATTATTATTCAGATTTCTTTAAAATATGTTCATGAGATATTTGGAAGATGTTAGGATGCTTTTTTTATTTATATTTTTTATAACTTTTATCAACACAAATTCCTAATTATGGTTTCCAGGAAAACGATAAACTGCATTCTCCTTAATCATTTATTCTTTCTTATTTGACAAGACAGATATTGCAAGATACCAGACAGTTTCGCCTCTCCATCTCTCAAAAAACATAGACTATGTTGTAGGTAAAGGGACAGGGGCAAAGTTCTGGAAAGTCTAGTCACTGACACCAAAATTATGTGCAATTAATGGAAGGTTATGCATCATAAAGAGAAATAGTATATTAAGGTGTTAGAGGGGACAGAGAAATATAAGTGCTCTTGCAGTACTGCTTACACAATTCATGAAATAGGTTTCTTGTCAGCTATGATTGGAAAAGATAAACTGAATCTGGAAAAGGTGCAGAAAGAGATGCCAAGATAGTACGAGAACAAAGGTCATATTATCCAAGAGATTATAGTAATTGATTTGTATAATCTAATGAAGTCTAGGCCAAGAGGGATGATGATGGAAGCTTATCAGAGGGACAGAAGGACATGTAAGAAAGACAGAGGGACAATATTGGCATAAGGAACAGAGGGGTTTAAACTGACTATAATCAGGGTGAGACCATAAGTGGGGAGACTGATCCTATGTATGGGAACAGACACATGCTGAAACTAACCCATTTAGCCTTAGAAGCTAATACTATTCTTCCCTTAAGAACATATATATTCATTTAGTTTTATAATCAAAGAAGCCTAACTTTACTTACTTGAAATTAAATTACTAAAATTTATTTTTACAAATTTATTTTTTCTGGCATTTTAGCTGTCCTCAGATAAAATCCTACCTTTTGGGGACCAGAGGCCAAAACAAGACCTGCACAAGAGTTCAAATCTCTAAAAACAGTTCACATTTCTTTTTAAAAATCACATCATCATTTAGGGAGCTTTGGCACAGAAAAAGAGTGTGTCATCTCCTTGAGAAGTTAAAATAAAGAATGTAGTTATTTCTATATTTGTAATTGAATAATGACAGCCTTTTATCAATTATTAACCTCCATACAAAACTGTCTAAGGTTGTTTAAGAGATTCTCCCTGCAGCTGTCTGAAGAATGTGATCATTTGTCTCCATCACTCCTCACTGGCTGTCTTGCAGACAGACTACATGACCTGTCAGAATCTGTCAGAATACTCCTACAAAGCAGAATTCATCAAAATTTAATCAGTTTGCCATCGCTATAGGGACCGATGACCAATGGTGGGACAAGGAATAATGGATGCAAGTTGGAGCATAGAATGTCCTGTGGAAACGTAAGAAAACACTTTTCCACTGTGAGGGTGACAAAACACTGGAACATGTGAGGCTGTGGAGTCTCCTTCTCTGGAGATATTCAAAAGTCACCTGGGTGTGTTCCTCTGTGACCTACACTAGGTGGTCCTGCTCTGGCAGGGGACTTGATGATCTCTCAAGGTCCCTTCCAAATCCTAATACTCTCTGATTTCTGTGATTTTGAGAGTCATACATTTTGACTAAGCCCCCATTTATGATCAAAAGCATAGGTTTTGGTTCTTTTTGTTTATCATTCTTTACCCATGATGACCTAATGTCACTTTACAATTCTCCAGTGAAACACTTCTCAAATATTTAATCTCCATACCAACATGCCCACTTTTTCAGGCTTTTTCTGAAAGACCTCCTATATGATTTCAGCAAATCCCATCTTCCTAATAACTGAATGATAAATCCATGTTAGAACTGATTTAAAGTTCTTATTGCCCTTAAAAATCAGACACAACCAGGTTGTCGAAGCAGAGAGCAGGATGCCCAGGAATGCCAACATTCATCCCATGTTTATCTTATCAAGCCTGTGCAAGCACATCCATGCTAAAATCTAGGCATAATTTAGGCATAAGCTCCTTACCTTTATCACAAGTATCAACAGATTTTGTGTAAGACGTGTGTCCGTAAGTTGTATGTGCTTTACTGGTATAGCACATTTTTGTCCACTAGAAGCTTATAATTCCTTCAGCTCTTCAGTGAGTTCTTCAGTGAGTTCTTCAGAGACTTCACCTCTTTCCACTTTCTGTGAACAAGATTAATGATTTGTTCATCTCTAACAGAGAAAATATCAGGAATCAGGTTCTCTGCTGCCTTGCATCTCCCATTGAAAAATAATACAAAGCACCTCATTTTTATTTAATAACATTTTTTGCTTCTTCAAATGGCATGAGCATTTTTAAAAGCGTCTAGGGAATCTAGTGCTATACATTATTTATCTAGTGAGAGCTTTTTGCTCTCTGAGTTCTTTTGCCACAAGCCAGAAATCAAGAGGCAGAGGTGTTAATTGCACTCCTGTTTCAAGGGTAGACTTTGGTTCCAAAGCTGTGCCAGAACTCATTTAACTAGTTCACAGGAACATTTGACCTTCTAGAATGTCATCGTGTCACTGCCCAAGCTATAGGTTTTCCTTGGTGGGTGATAAAGCCTGAATTATTGACTGTTCCAATGAGCATATCTTTTCTGGAAATAATTGCCCATAGCTATTCCTATAATTTTAAGTTCATCACTATTATAGTAATGGGGCCAGTATATCCTCACAGATGTTATAATATATACCATGTTATAAAGTGAAAATATATGGGGAAATTTAGTTATCATGTAATTCACTATTACTGAATTTGCTATTGTTGCATAATTTCCTTTATTCAGCTGTGACCTGTTTTTCCCTCTCTTTCTTCTGTCTTTTTTTCCCTTGGCCAAGATGTCCACCAAAGCACAGCACAGACAATGACAACAAACACAGGGAATAAGCAGAGTGCACTCAAGCATGCAGAGAATGAGTTAGAAGCACCACCAGTCAACACTGGCAATGTTTCTCTGAGCTCGCTTCCAGCATTTTAATGAAGTAAAGCAACCAACTCGTAGCCATTCAACAATTCTGGAAATAGCGGAAGCAAGTCTTCACTACACCTTTGAAAAAATTTTAAAAAAATTATTTTATATGAGGAACTGAATCCATTTTTTGTTATGTCATATATTTCACTGCAAGGAGTAGAAAGCTACATTAGTCTTGCAAAATGGAAGGAGATCTAAAAATTTGTCTTCTGTATTATGACTTGTATCTCATATGTGAACTGTCAGAACTCCAGGATTTGAAAAAAAAGGAGGAGGAACCATTCTCAGTAGGGATGATGACAAACCTAAGAAATCTGTCATGGTTGTTGAGCATCCTTAAGCCACTGCAAATGGAGGCTTTAGGAAGGAAGTAACTAGATCCACAATGTATATATTTTTTAATATCTATGCAGTCTTCTAAGGGACGTATTTGATTTTGGCAGCTATCTTAAGACTTATTTTGTGCACTTAAAACTTGTAGGATAGCCAATGCCATTTTCCAGGTTTCACTCTTCAGATTTTTAAACTGAAGAGAAAAATCAACCTGGTTTGGACCTCTATCTTCCTTAGGGATTTGGGATGGGGTTTCTTTGCTTTAGCTCATGCAAAACTCATATAAGACAGATTTACAAGGAATCTTATGAAGTCATTCAGTACGTCTGTTTCTCCACATATCTGGACTTCCTAAATCTATTATGTTCCTCAAAGAAGTTCCTAAAGCTCTCCAGTAAAGGTGTTTTTGTTATCTTCCTAAGCAACCTTCTTTAGTGCTTACCTGCAAAAAGTACTCAACAGTGGGTTTAGTCCCTTAAGAAGCATAGCATGCTGGATTGACATCCTGAATAACTGGTTTCTGTTTTCCTCACAAGAAAGTTTTAAAACAACACAAGCATCTGGAATAAAAAGGTTTCCTCATCTGCCTGTTATCCTTTATCTGCATTGAAGTTTTCCTTATTTCAACAGAGAAGAAAAAACACAGGAAAAACAGGAACACAAAAAACCCATGCCCAGATTACATCCTTTGTAAGGATAAAACACAAACATGGGGAGTATCAGGAGCACAGGACCTTCTTACATACCTAAGATCTCACAGCTGAATATAACTCTTACGTTTCCTTGTTGACACTCGAGCTGGCCAAGCTCTGTCAACTCAAGCTCAACATGGGTCTCCTGTGTCATCTTCAGGTGTCACCTTCAGCACCACAGCAGGCACTCTGGATGCAGCTGCAGGTGCCACAGACACCTAGGAGTTAAAACATCACTTGCAATGGACTGAAAAATGAAATTTATTGGAGTGCAATGAATATGCCCCAAAGGAATACAGTCTCAATGAAAAATGTGAAGGCAGTAGAGTGTAGTCAGTTGGACCCTGGTTGTGCAGATAATTAAAAGGATCTCCCAGCATTCCCTGAGGATTTGAGTCATTCCATTATCAGGATACGGTTGTCATAAGCCTGGCCCCTTGTTTAAAAAAAAAACATCAAATTGTATTGAATACTGTGAAATGTGTGGCAAAAATAACTATTATGATCTGAAGTGCTGGAAGACAATGATGAATGAACAATTTAACTGCAGAACTACTAGTTCCTTTAGTAGCCAGCAGGGACATACTCAGTGAATCTCAGAAAAATGATTCCTTACATGCCATAGGCTTGTGAATTAAAAAACAAACAAACAAACAAACAAAAAAAAAACCAAAAACAAATACAAAAAACAAAAACACCAAAAAAAAAAAAAATTTCCTGAATTTTAAGGCATTGCACTTCGGTCTTTTCCACTATCTAATGAGTCTGTCTCAAAGTTTACAAAAACAAATATGGCAACCATTAAAATATATATGATATTTTTTACCACCTCTCCTAGTCTTTAAATTGGGTCTTAAAAATAACCTGTATGTATATGTAGTCTACACTTTTTGCCAAGTTAAAAGAGTTATATGGAAGATAGAAGGAGAAAAGCTAGATTGTGTGGAGGGTCTTCAAGCTAAGACATATGGAGATGATTTTCATGCACAAATACAGCAAAACTTTATATTATTAAATAGTTTTTGCCTATTTAAAAACATATGCCTGCTTTACAACAGGCTATAGCATTCTCTATTTAATGAAGTAGAACTGTTGCTACCCAGGATAAATATATTTAAGATGTCTCTGGATGGTGTGAGTCATTCAGCTGATGTGACTCTTCCTTCTGACTCAAGTTTAAGCTTATTGTACTGTTGAGAGGAAATCTGGGGGTCTACACAGCAAGATTCTACCCTAAAGCAGAATGGATTCAGATGTGGTTCTGGGCAGATCTGTAGCATTGCTCCCCTGGCCATCAGATGCCTGTGAAAGCCACTGAGCAGCATTTGCAAAATAGTTCGCCAAGTTTGCCACTTAAACTCTGCTGAAGTTTATGGCAACTGAACATCCAAATAATTTTTTAGATGGAAATTTTTTTCTAAGGAACATATGAGCTGTTCACAGCATATAAAGAATGTGGCATATGTAATCTGGGTATCAGGGGCAGCAGCAAGGTTGGGATAACTTCACTGTTAATATGTGCTGATAGAAGACTAGAGAGTCAGCTTCTGGAGTCAAAAGTTTGCACCTTGGCAGCTAACTCAGATAAAGCCCAGGGTGATCTTTCTTCACTGCTTTTCTTATTCCATCTATCTAAACTGGCAAATGTGCAAGCAGTGTGGATAATTTTATACTAGTGGATTAAGCATTGCAACCCCCTGTGTGATTAAATAAGTGGCCTCTGGTAGTGCTGTGATCCAAACGTGCTAGTGTGATACACAAATGATTCCCAGACATAATTCAGGAGTCAGTACATGGCAGGGACCATGCCTAACTCACATCCAGTTTGCAGGCAGGCAAACTGTTTAGAAGAGCAGCACAATTCCTTTGCAGGGATGCACATCATGCATACCAATTGACATCAATGCACAGGGTTGTTTCTGGGCACTTTTTAATTACTAATATAAACACGGACTTTGAACACAACATTTTTGTTTTGCTCAACAGACATGTTAGACATTTCACTAATTTCTTAATGTATTTACTCCTTAACATTTGCAGAGCATTCTCTTCATCTCTTGCTGCAGCTTTTTTCCATCCTGAAGAGGCAGTTGTGATCAGCTTCCATCTGCCCAAATAATACTCTGTTTAATTGGTATTATATTCCTCTTCCAGCTGCAAGTCAGTAAAGCTCACACAAACACATACACAGATCAGGTCTCTCCCACAGAAGGACTACTTGTACACTAAGAAATGTCAAAGTGCTTTCCAGTGGTTAAGATTCCCTGATGTTCCCAGCAGTACAATAAAAAAGGATCTGTGCACATGGCCTGTACAGAAACAACAATGCACTCTTTCAGAATATCAGTCCAGATGAGCTGCAGACTGGGATTTTAGGTCTTGAAGAAGCAGGTGTAAAACCAAGTCAAGATAGAACAAAATATATATAACTGGATGTATTTTATTCCTTTTGTTTGTGGGACAGAAGAACTATTTCTTGGTGTGACCAAGTTTACAAAGAAATTAAAACTGCAATATAAAAAGCTCCTAGAGACTCATAGAAGACAAATTATACTGCCTGGAAATGTTAAAATCATCTCCTATTTTATATGAAAGCCTTGGCATAGAAATGGAAATAATCCCCCCAGGTCACAACTGAGGGAGAAAAAACCCATGACCCTGAGTTATAAACAGGAAGAGATTTTCAGTGTACTGCAGGGGATTTAGTGAAGGGATCCCCATTAATGTTAATAGGAGGCAGAGGGATGAATCCCACGCACTGAAGTGGAAATTTAGCCCTTCATGTCAAATGTTCTGAACACCGGGCAGCTTGCTACTGCCTGTGCATCCAGCCAGAAGCAGGGATGAAAGCAATTATTTGCTTTCTGATGTTTTAGTGGAACTGAGGACAAAATGTAAGCATAAGACATCTGGAAATAATGCTCCTTTTAAGAAATTTGGGAGGTAAGTGCCTACTCCACTGTACAGACATGAGATCTCTCACTCTGCAGCTCTTTGACAAAAATTAAAAAAAAAAAAAAGTGGCTGTCATTTATATTAGAAGAGATTAACTTTATACTTCATTGCCCATGCAAACAAGACAATCTAAGTGCACTAACATATATGCTAACCATTTTTATCCAAACATAAATGCTTCTCTCTGCAGGGCTTTTAAGCAAATTACAAGACAAAATGAACATAAAGTACAAAATGAGCTATTCTATTGTAAGGGTCATGGGTTTTTGTATAATTTCTGAAGCTTTTTTTTTTTTTAATGTTTTGTTATGTTTTTCAATGTTAACTATAAAACATTCTGGTGTATTCTTCATTCCCTGCATTTTTTCAGCTAAAGTTTGTCTTTTTATAACAGAAGAGCTGAAATATCAAGGGAATGCTGGTAAGTGAAGTAAGTGATGGATTTCTCTCGGTTTTGGAAAACACTGATATTTCATTCACTTCTTTCTTTGCTTCCCTCCCAAAAGTAGAGGAAGGCTGGTCCCCAAAGAGGGGAGCCAAACAGTGAAAAATAAAAATTAAAACCAGTGGAAGAAATAATGTCAGTGTATAATAACTGGAGATGTGACCCTATACATAGCTGCCTGAATACATAATTGGAAAATTTACCACACGTTCCAAGACTGCTATTTCTCCTTTTTTATTAGGGAGTACTATTTCCTACCACTGAGGAAAAGAGGTACATTTGAGGAAAAAAGACAGATTAAGTTGTCACGTGCCATGACCTGTAAGTGCAACATATATGCAAATTATTATTATTTACCAATGGCGGGGTGGGTGAGTGGCTGATAAACTGGAAGCTGCCATCCAGAGCTTTCATGACAGGCCAGAGAGATGGGCTGGTGGGAATATCATGAGGTTCAGCAGAGACAAGTGCAACGTCCTGCACCTGGACATGCACAGTACCTTGCACCAGGACAGGCTGGGGCCCTAGTCTCTAGAAAGTAGCTTCTCAGAGAAGACCCAGTGGTTCTGGTGGACACCAAGCTGAACTTGGGTCAGAAAACTGTGCAGAGATGAAGACCAGATGCATCCTGGGTTGTATTAGCAATATTACAGTCAGAAGGTCAAGGGAAGTTACTCTGCTTGCTGATCATCTGAGGGCTCACTTTTGGAGCAGAATATTCAGTTTGGGTTCCTCAGTACAAGAGAGATATTGACAAATTTGAGACTCCAGAGAGGGGCAAGCAATGGGAACTAGATCACAAAAAAATGAAATATGAAGTTCCAGGAGCTGGACTTACTTAGCCTGAAAGGAACAAGACAGAGGGAGGATTTACTTACTGTCTTCCACTGTGTGAAGAAGGAGATAGGACTAGAATCATGTCTATTGCACTACATAGTACAAGTTGTCACAAAAACTCTGACTGGTCATATGGAAAACCTTGTTCATGATCAGGACTGTCAAAAACTGGAATATCCTGCCACCAGATTCTGTGCCATTGTCATCACAGAAGATTTTCAAAACTGGACTCAAAAAAGCTCTGAGTAACCTGATCTCGCTGTGAAGCCAGCACTGTTTTGAGCAGGGTGTGGACTAGAGACCTCTAGAGCCCCCTTCTTATCTAAATTATCTAAAAGTTCAAAATATTGCTTGATTCCATAAACAATTCTACAAGAAAAGAGACATTAGTATAGACTTCAAAAAGTCTAGCCTGAGTCAGGAGGGCACAAGAGGTCATGGTGTTTATGAACAGATAGTATTCATCCAAAAAGAGGATCAAACTCACATGCCTCATAGTTTTTAATAATATTGCACCTGTACTTCACTATTTACTAGTGGAAAATAATATGTGTAACACCAAACTATTCTGTTTTGAAAGGGGCCAGGAAAAGCTCAAAGGATTTCCCTCAGAAACTCTTTGAAATATTATTTAGAAGCTTTTCTACTGTGAAATTTCAGCATATAAGAAAGCCTTTGCTACAGTTTCTATTCTTTGTTTCACTGATCTTTTCCTAGTGGAGAATATGAAAGGCAAGTTGTGTAGTTCTCCCTCTCTGTACCTCTCTGTAACTTGTCCCAGTCGTGCCAGGAAGGAGAAGCCCATCACTGACATGGCCAAGCTGCATAACCTTGTCTCTGACTTCTGTGGAAATAGTTACATTTGAGAAAGACCTGTGAAAAAGACCGTAAAGCAGAGATAAGGAAGAAAAAATTGCAGACAGGTAAGAATTCTGAGTTAGGATCATTAGTAGCTCAAGGATTCAAAGAAGGAAAGCAGTGGCATGGAAATGTTTAAAATTCTAAAGGGAAAAAAAATGGAAAAAGAAAAGAAAATTATTCTGAACAATAACAGCTCCATAACACCATCTATGCTATGCAGCAAAGTAGTTCAACCTTGACTAACATCTGCCTGGCCTGCTAACACCCTTTGAGTGTCTTATTAGGTTAGGGAGTATAACAAGCTATGTAACTTGTTAAATACTAAAGCTGTGGATTCCCTGCTTGCAGGGCCTCTGCATGTGGCTAAACATACTGAAACAAACTGCCCAAAGAGGCATCATCACAGGAGTCCAGTTTTGAACTTTGCAGCAAACTTAGGGGTCAGAAAACAGAAACTTTCAATGTGTCATCTTATTAGTCAGCTTGAACTGATGCAAAATCATGCAGCTTGCGTGGATAAAGCCCTTAGGAGTATTCATACTATTGTCACTGACAGCTTTCTATGCTGTTACTATGCTTGGATATTTTGTAATTAATGAACTTTCCAAATAGTCAATTGACGACTTGCATTTTGCAAGCCTTTTCAATGGAGCCACTCTTCTTTTTACAAACTTTGAGTACTGAGATATGAAACCAAAAATAGCAGCATGGTTTTAGGCAATTAATATATAGTTAATTGCAATTTCAAAGTTATTACTTTCCAGCAAAATTGCCTGCTTTCAGTTTATAGTAGTGGAATTCCCAGAACTTGAAAATAATTACAAGAAAGAAGTAGTAACAAACTTGTTTCAATTGACAGAGACTGAAAACCCCACCAATATCTAGTCCACACACTACCAGGGACCACTATATTTTGTGCCAGGGGCTTCATGTCACTCTTGAGATAAACCACTCCTTGTATCTTCTACCATACCCTTTAGAGCTGTTACTGTCAAGCAAGAAGTTGAGGAGATCTCTTGACTAATCAGTTTCACAAAAATTGGGCAGGTTAAGCAAGGGTGCTCTGACTTACTAAGATATTATTCTGGTAATATTTCCCTTCTTCCATGTGTCCTCAGATGGTCGAAATGATGAAGGCTTCACAAGAGTTGGTTTGGGGTTAGTTACAGTTAAAATCTTGGCTGACAAAGCAGATGGGATCCTCACTTAAGAGACACCTTTGCATGACATCACATGATGGTCATGAGAGCATCAAAGGCTCAGCAAGCCCTAAAAAGCACAGAATTATTCTGGTTCCAAATCTCCTCAAAGCGTGGAGCTACACTTCCACACCAATCAACCACAGTTGTTGGTATGTTTTTCATGCACTTGATATTTACCCCCTTTCCTGTAGCATTTTATTGCACATGGAGGGAAAGCTGAAATCTAAATTCCACATTTGAAGTTGTCAGCCTGGATTTTTAGCAGTGACTTACAGAGTCAGGTATCATTATTGCTCTAAAGGAGGCAGAGGGAGGAAACTGTGGAATTAGGGTACCTTGTAAAACCCTGACAAACTGTAGAGCAGCCTATTTATTTTCCTATTGATCTTCCCTTTTTTCTTTGAGGAGTAATGACTGCCTCATCAAATTCCAAAACTTCCCCAGGTCACACTGTGCCTTAACCTTTGTAATGCTAAAAATCTCAGATTTACAGTTCATCAACTCACTCTGTAATCTTTCACGTAAACTGATGTGGGTATTTTTCTGTGTTGTTCTCCTCCTCCTATATTTGTGATGTTGTTCTCATACCTTTGCACCTCTAAACTCAGATATCAGATTTCTCACAGGAGATGATTGCCCCCTCTGGCATGACAAATGCCCACGCTTCCTTGCTTTTCTCTTCGCTGTGCTGTTTAAATTTCAGTTGTTATATATCTGCTCATTATTATTCACTAATACACATGGACAGTGCTTAGTCAATGACTCCCCCTTCCGTGAAGATGCCCCAGAAACAAGGCTGAAATCAGTGTTCACATTACTGGCTACTAAATGAACTCCTGTTTTAAATTTATTTGACATATGTTACTGTCATTTTTAATTTTTAAGGAAGATACAGGATATTGTGCAGCACTTGAGGCAGGAATGGTCTTTTCTCAAATGTCATAGGCACTGAATGTGACCATAACCTACACTCACCACAGAGCTAAGGTACCAATTTGAGCATCATCAACAAATTTATCTATTCATCTTAGGTTAAAAGTATTGTTTCAATTTTATATCCTTGGATATAATAATACAGAAAAAAAAATCAAAGCATTTGAAAATTAAATTCATTTCTGCAGACATAATTTTTGGCCAAAATAGCACTTTACTGTTACCTCATGGGCTGACTGCAAGGAGTTAGGTGACTGAAGTGTTGCAGGTCACTTGGACAACTTCGTCTCTCTGCTGTGAGAAATTACTGCACAGTTTGAAAAACTAATTCTCAAAGATGTGTTAAATATGGTTGATATTTTAGATGACCTCAAGGCATAGCATAATGCCAGGTAGAAAGACATTTAAAAAACTAAATAAAACCCGATTTGAATATAGATATAATTTCAGTAAATAATCCTCGCCCTGAAAAAAAAAAAAAACAATGCATAAAATTTGATTTACATTGAAATAAATGGTTCTGATTGACTTACAATTTTTTTTCTGTGTAACAATGACAGTACACGTCTATATGGAATTTTACATACTAAATATACAAATAAGTGTTAATCTTCTTTGCGTCTCAGACTTTTCTTAATTTTTTACTCAGTCACCAGAATGAAATGTTGATAATTTGTCCAGTTAAGCTTCCGAGTACAAAATTTATATTCAGGGAAAAGAAATGTAGCCCATAATGGTCAATTCAATAACTATATTCAAGATAACTATATATAATATTATATATATATATATTATATAATATATATTATATAACATATATAATTATATATATTATTATATATAGTAATATTATATATATTAATATATATTATATATATAATATATATATAACTATATATAATTCAAGATAACTATACTACCACAGAAAAGCTTTTTTTGCAGTTCTACCTATTGAGACAAAATAAAACAGAAAAACCTTTTCTCTTTTCATGCGTACATACAGTGAATGACAGATGCCTTGTTGCAATATGCAGAATTATCACTCACCACATAAAACAGTATAGATTCTCTCATCTGGTATCAGTGTGTTGTGCTGCATTGTAAACATAATCCGGACCTAAAACCTTGTTAGCTGACATGGCAAGGATTATCCCATTGCAACAATAATCCTTTTGGACACAGACCAAGCCTTAGAGTTCTCCTGGGACTTCCTCCTTTGCTGCAAGTATAGCAAGGAAAGAGGGGTGTTGCTCAAAGACAGGAAAAAAAGAAATAATTAGTGCCTTCCCATGTCACCACAGGCAAACCCCTATGATGCATTACAGCAAATGGCTGAGACCAACAAAAAAGAAAAAAGTGGAATACCTATATGAAGCCCATATACACAATCTGTGCTGAAAAAGAAAATCCAGCTACCTTCTCTGGTGTGATTTTTTACCAACATCAAGTGCCTGGTTAGCAAAGCCCAGTGCAGTACACATTACACAACCTTTGCTGGTGCCCTGTGCTTCCACCTCATTTTCTTTAGACAGTTCAAAAGCTTCAAAAGGTCAGCATGCCTGTGACATTTGAAGAATTTCTGCTTTTGTGTTTATTTCCTAGAGAGGTATCTGCAAGAGAAAAAGTGGACTGAAATACCTGTTTTGCTCTTAAACTCTACAGCAATGGAATAGGAGGGGTCTTTATAATTTTTTCTCCATTTTCATGTGAGTAAGTACCTGTTATTAAATAAAACAGGGAGAATACTGGGGAATGTAATTTGTTTGTTGAATGTTCAGCTTTGGCCAAGTAAGAAAAAAAATAAAAATCAGTACTTTGGTTATGAATTGCTAAAATTAAGACTGAGTTTCTGTTGTCTCAGGTTCCAGACCCCTGATCATTTTGCTCTATCAGGTCCATGTCCTTCCTGTATTGAGGACTCCAGAGCAAGATTCAACGTTCCAGGTGAGGTCTCACCAGAGTAAAATGGCAGAATCTCTTCTCTTGATCTGCTGGCCACAGCTCTTTTGATGCAGGATAAGATTTGTTTTCTGGGCTGCAAATGCATAGTGTTGGCTCACGTCCAGCTTCTTGTCCAGTATCACCTCAAGTCTGCAGGGCTGCTTTCTAATACCTTATTCCACAGCCTGTACTGATAGAGTTGATAGTTCCAGCCCAAATGCAGGACCCTGCACTTGGTCTTTTTGAATCTCATGAAGTTTGCCTGGGCCCACCTCTCCATTTTGTTCAGGTCCTTCTGGATGGCATCTCATCCCTCTGGCTTATATACAGCACCACTCGGTTTGGTGTCATCTGCAATCATGCTGATGGTGCACTCAGTCCCACTGTCTATACTATTAATAAAATACTAAACAGTACAGGTCCCAGTACTGACCCCTGAGGGACACCACTTGTCAAAAGTCTCCATCTGGACTTCAAGCTGTTGACCGCTACTGTCTGGATGTGGCCATCCAGCCAGTTCCTTATCTACTGATAAGTCCACCCATGAAAGCCATAAATCTCTAACCTGGCAAGTAGGATGTTGTGGGGGATGATTTCAAAGGCCTTGCGGGAGCCCAGATAGATGACATCCATAGGCCATCCCTTAACCACTGATGTAGTTATCCTATCATAGAAAGCCATCAGTCAGAATTTGTCCTTAGCGAAGCCATGCTGGCTGTCTTGGATCCCCTTCCTGCCCTCCATGTGCCTTATCAGACTTCCTAGGAGAATCTTCTCCATTATCTTCCCAGACACAGAGGTAAGGATGACACGTCAGTAGTTCCTAGGGCAAAAACAGGGGAGAGCATGAACGCAGTCCCCCCCCCACCACAGATTATGCAGTTGCAATTCCTGCATTTGGGTAAATTGAAGGGGTCAGCAGAGTATAAGCCTTGCCATGGAAAAACCACCTGCCTGATCATGGTGTCTTCCCTGCCAGGTAAGAATGGAGCCTGGCACATAACATACAGGAAACATTCAGCATGGAGCTCTTCTATGAAAGTCCACTCAGCACCCCCATAAAATTATAATGAGTGTATTCAGCAGGAGAACAGTCTACTGTATATTTACTCAGCTTTTAGAATGCTGTCACAGAAGAAAAGTCAACAAACCCTTATGTTCTTTTCTTTGTCCTTTCCTTAATGCCACCTTTTGATTACAATTTTTTTGGCACAGTTGGTCTTACTACCCACTGCCAATTGAAGATGTTGCCCTGAGAAAATATTATACTACATTCAACAGGATTGGCATAGTCACCATTTATCTTTCTAAAAACTAAATAGTTGGTCTGGGATATCTAGAGAATGAATGATCAAGGGTGTCTGGACTACATTTCGCAGGTATTGACTTCTCCATACTAAGGTCTTACAGGTTTCTCTGAGTGATTCTATCTTGGTGTTTCACCAGGAGCAAACTTCTGAACCTGATTTCCCTTTTTTCCTTCAGTTCACAGTGCTGTAGTGCCTTGAGAATGCACAAACTAGACCACTCTTGGATTCAAGTAAACTAGAAGATGCATGCCAGGAGAACACATAAGGCACTCCAGTTCCTAACTGGCATATGGTCCACCAGAGCAGGCAAGATTTGGTCCAAAATAAATTTCCCTGAAAGATTTGTCTCAGGTCTTTCAAAACATCTGCTTTGATCAGCTGATTTGCTTCTATTAATCTGTTGTACAAACGTTTCACAAACTTAGCCTCTGCATCTTACCTGTGACAGCACATCCTTACTCTGGAGGGTGCAGTCACTGTGATGAGGACAGAGAAGATGCATCTTTGAGCAAAGGGCACTTGGTGTCATAACGTGGGAAGAGGGAACAACTCCCCAGTGCCCCTAGGAGGAAGAATGGGACTCCATGTGCATAGGGTGAGTGCTTCGTTACTTGCACTTGCTGTGTGCACAAGAGAGATCCAGACACAGCTGGGTCAGGAGTTAGTGCCTCCTCACAGGACCCAAGGAAGCCAAAGAGGGTGTGAAGACAGTGACTGCTGCCTTAAGAGGAGAAATGCAGGCAGGTGTCTAGAGCATTGGGGAATGTTGCTAAACATGGGGTCTGGGTGTTGGTGCAGCTCCCTGTGCCAGCTCTGAGCTTTACAAGAGCCAAATATACCAGACAGGGCATCCTGAGGGGTTACATGGGTTGGGGATAGATGGGATGAAGGGTCACAGTATTTGGTCAAAAGCTCTGCAAAGGCCCCTCAAAGCAGTGTCATTCCTGAAAGTTCTGGAAGACACAACCAATTGGTATCCTACTGTGGGACAAGTTTCAATATCCTTTTCTGTTTTAAACCACATTTCACCTTTGCAGAGTATAATTTTTTTATCTCAAGCTCCCACAGTTGTTGCCAAGGGCAAGCTGAACATCTTCACATGCTTACAAATCCGGTTTATCAACACCTGTGTTTCTACTTCCCAATTCAGTACAAATTCTTTAATTTGCGACTAGGTTGAAAGACTGTCTCTGCTTCTTTTTTCTACATGCACCTATATCAGCAGGTATGGATGGGCTGCCAATGACATCATATGAGAACAGTCCCCTCCATCCATCCTGCATCGTCTTTCCATCACCACATTCCGTCACTGTGCTGTCATCCCTGCAAGGCTCTCTGAGTGTGGTTGGGTACAGGCACATCCACCTGACACTGAATTTAATTCTGACTTTTGCAGACATACATGTAGATGGCAGTAAAAACAATTGTTTCTTTTAAAAAAAGCAATGGGTTCCGCATGCAGTCTCTTGCATGGGTTTCATGCTGAAGTAGGTGACAAACCTCCTTTAAAACAATTCCTCTCACTGCTACTTTCTTTTGAGGACAAAGAAACAAAACAGGAGAGCACTCACATGTGGCAAAATTAAACAACTTTTTCTGGGTTTTGCCTGTTTTCCTCCATAAGAGAGGATGGTGCCTGCAGCTTTTCAGATAAGGAAAATTATGTATTTCATTTATTGTGTTGTATACGTTAACTTTGAGAAAATGTCCTCATCTTTACTGGCAATGGAAAAAATCAGATATCTTTGTTGCTTCTATTTTTAATGGCTTCTTTTATCATCTGAAAGAAATATACCCATCTACTATGCATTATTTTTCTTCTGATGTCTGTTGTCTGCCAAATGGCAACTGCTTATTACAGGCATATTTAAGTGTAGGAGAGATCTTTATTTAGACATAGGGAAGCCTCAGAGTAGGAAGTACAGTAGATGACTATCCAGATACTTTAGCAAAATAGAAGACTTCTGATATAGCAGGGACCCAATATTTTTAGATGTCAATGGGAATACAGAAGTTTGGAAAATGTGTCCAGTAATAAATTTCTTGTATAACTAAAGAGCAGTCTTCAGGGTCCTATTGCAGGACTGAAAAAAGTCATGCCTAATCACATTGTTCTGCTCCTCTGGAAAATTACAGCAGAAACCTACAGAAACACTTGCAAAAAGATGTGTATCCTAATTACAGATTATTTAAATCCAGGAAAGTTCCATGCATAATTTTTTATTTTTTAAATTTAATATATACATTAATAAATTAACAAACAAAGGGAAAGGACTAAGCAGCAAAATCACTTGACTCTTTCTAATCAGTTCCTGGCTATGTGGTGCCAATTGCATGGTGTTAGTTGCAATCTGCCACTGACAGATGTAGTCAGGTTTGGAAGCTGTTACTTAACCCAGAGGCAGTGAAAGTGGATAATTTTGATGTTATCCTGAGAGGATTAGGATGCAAACACAAATTTAAACTCTCTTCTCCACTGCATATTTGAAGATGATGTACATTTGCGTGGGACCAGCTGTCACAAAACTGATTTGGCCTATGTTTTTATTTGAACATATGTGGTTTCTCAAAGGAAGTGGGTTGTAGGCAGAGATGAAAGGAATTCAGTGCCTCTGATCTCTGGGATGTCACTTCCAAATGAGATCACCTTTACTGAACATTTTCCTTTTCTGGTGCCAAACAGAAATTTAGAGAAAAAAAATGTACTCTTCTATTTTCAATTTTTAAAAATTAGACTAGATGCTCATTCATTTCTTTTTCTTCAACATGTAATGAATGTCATAGAAATAATTTAGGGTTTTGTTGTCATCAGAGTAATGCAGTTTCCTGAGTACTGAAGTAAATGGTATTTTCTGAAGACAGGCACAATGATACAATCAAAAGCTTCTTCCTCAGATCCACAACAACACAAAATGCATCTAGAAGCCTTTTGAACTCTTTCTATGGTCTCCAAAGAAAAAGAGCAAAGCAAGGAAACCATATGTTAAGTAGTAAGAGCATCACCACTTTGCAGAGGTCAAATATAAAAGCTAGGCTTGTATTTTTATATACAATACATCATGAAATCCTTATACACTGAAAAGAGTGAATCGGAGATCAGGTTTTTCCACATCAGAAAAGTCAAAAGACCTACTGGTGCTCTGATTAGACATGACAAAATTGTCAGTTTCCATTTAATCTTCTATATGTAGAAATCCAACTTTCAAACAGACTGATACAGAAAATATCATCTCTTTTGACATATTGGCATTTCCATTGATATTTTAATTGTTAAGAGCTTGATGTCTTACATCTAGCAAATGTATTGTGATAGCTTCATGCATCTTATCTTCACAGATCATGAAGGAGTAGAGGGAAAATGTACTATTAAAAAGATATGGAAAAAAAGATTTGGTATTAAACCTCTCTGATGGAGCTGCTTATCCCTTTGTGATGTAGCTTGTAAAAATTGATCTCTTTTACTTATAGACATAGAGCACACTAAAAATGTTAAATAATACTATGCATTTACACAATTCCAGATTGTGTACAAAAATTTCAGAAAATAAGGAGCTTAATCAAATGATACATTTTCCTGGTACTATGCTTACAGACCCATATTATTTTCAGTTTTATTTTTAGTACGTTATTCATTTTTGGAATAAAAGAGACACCATTTGTCACAAGCATTTGCTATAAAACACAGATTTGCTAAAAAGATATTAGCAAATGGCATCTAAACTACAAGCTATGCCTCCAAGCCAAGTCATCATTAGGCACTCGTTGCTGTTAGGAGAAAAAAAAAAAACAAAAGATGCTCCTAAGGATTTGAAGAAATGCAAGGAACCACTTGAGTGTAAAGTGCTGTTTAGTATTTACTGAGCTTTGAAAATGCTCTGATTTTACTATTCCATGTTCTGCCCTGGAATATTATTTCTGTATGTTAGGTATAAGTACTGATTATGTAGTTCCACTGAGGGATGTAACCACAGAACATCAAAATGGAAGTGCAAGAGGATTTGGGACTTAGGCTTACATGTTCTGAAATAAATTATGAAAACAACTACTTCTTTCCTTAGCATGGCCTCCTTACTTGCAGTTGAAATAAACTTATTTTTTGCACCTCGACATAAAGGTTTTTTCATAGCTTATGAATTGATAATCCTTCGAGTCTGATTCAATTTTTAGATAATAACTCACACGAAAATCTTGTGGTATTGCCTCTCTGTGGCACTCTTGCAGCTATCCAGACTTATGGAAAAACAATGGAAGAGATGAGTGTGAAAATAACATTTTAAAAAGTTATGTGGAAGTTTGTTCCTTTTATTCTTGTTCAAGTTGTCATATTTCTAAGTTTTTTACTTTTTAACTTCTGTCCACAAGAAGACATTTAAAATTAAAAAATGAGAAACGAGATCTGGGGGCTTTGAGACAAAGACCAAATATGAGAAAAAATAACAATTTTTGCTTCAAGGACACAAAAAGAGGTTTGCAGAGGACATTTTACTTTGTGCAGATGACCCCTGAATTTCTAGGGAATTTTTTTAGCCTATGCAGAGCCCACTGAAGTTGATAGGCTTCTTGTCAGACAGAAGCCTGCAGCATTATAGGTCATTTCCACAGTCAGATTCATATGGTCAGTCAGAGTCTGTAGAACACTGCAGGAAGAATATTTCTCCTGGTATACTGAGATTAAATAATGCACCAAAGAACATGTTAAACTTCCTTATTATAATGCTGACTTTAAGAAGGTTTAAAATTTAAACTATTTATCTGCTCTGTTTTGAGTTTTGTCTCCTGACACTGCCTGAAGAGAACACCTCCACTTTCACAGAAGTCTAATTGGCAGAGGAAGAGTTATAAAACTAAAGGTGGTGTCCCTGTAGGAATAGATTTATTGTTAGGTTTCCTTATAAAAAGTTGCTTTCAAACCCACAAAGAAGCACAGTGGGGCAGCCCAAATAACACCCTGCTCCAGCTGATCCCGGGCCCATTACAGGAGCCATCGGCCCATCAAAGATGATCTCCACAAGCCTGGAGGTGCACAGGGGCACAAAGGCAGGTGGAAACCCAGAGTAAGACCTCAGAGAAAGAGACACTCCTTCCAGGGCTGATCCAGAAAAGTCTCATCCCCATGTCCCAGGTATGAAACCCATGAAGAGCAGTCAACACCAAAGCAACTTTAGGACAGAGGGAGGCTGCTGTCTAGGACTATGGGACAAATGATGGGATGAAGAAGAAGAGATTTTGGGATTGCATAAGATTGATGGGGCGTTCCAGGAAAGAACCAAAAGTGAAGGAGGCATTTAGGCTATTTGGGGAGTTAAAAATGTGGAAAAATATAAGTGACAAAGGAGATGTCCCATGCCATGTCCCATAACCACTGTTTGTCTCTTGACAGTGCTTGTCTGTTTTAAAAGGAAGTGAAGGTGATTAGTAACAATGGGGCTATTAATTATAATGCCTTTAAAATATTTTAATTAATATAGGATTGTTTTGCTATGAAATATCATGAAACACGATGTAATGTAGCAGGCAACTGGCCAAGAAATAGAAAAGACTGTTGGGAAAGCAAGTCTCTATCTCTAGTCACATTAATACGATAAAATTTTATTTAAGTACAGCTGAGAGAAACTACAAATGTCTGTGCAACTCAAAGAAGCTTGAATCAGGAGAAGCACACACAAGGCAAGTCCATCACACATTTCTATTTGTTGTAAACATTCAATCCAAACTTTATATAAACCCAAGTGAAGTTCCCACTTAGCTTCTGCCTTGTCTTCATGTTTGTTTCCTTTTGTCACTCAGCGAGCAAGCAAAAAAACCTCACTGCATTTGCAGAATGTCTGTTCTTGAAATGTGGGATAAGAGAAGACCTGTTTGTTCACAGAGCTGAACAGCAGCTGGAAAAAATTTTGTTTGAAAATTTTAGGCTCCCAGTGAAAGCACACTGGTGACTTCGTTGAATGGTAGCCCAGCAGAGTATCAGAACATGTGTACTTCAGTGCTTAATGTACACCTTATCATTTGAATAATTCTTCAAATGATTCAATGATTTTGTAACACTGTCAAATTTTTCACCGAGTTTGACTCTGCTTTTAACCACTTGCTAATGTGACAGAATCTGCTGTTTCATCTACAATAGTGCATGTCATCTCCCAGAAGTTTGAGAAATACCACTTGTCATTTCTAAAGCTGTGATTTCCCCTATGAGGTTATTTTCCACTCTTTTTCAGCAGCTTTGAAATATCAGGACCATCATCTGCTCAGAAGTAAAAGCAGCTGAATAAATTTGCAACTAATCTTTCTAGCTATTTGGGGTTTATTTCTTGTAATGGTCTTGTATTGAAAGCTTGTTCAGCAAGATATCATCAGTTACTTAGCATTTACAATAGGATCAAGCTTCTTTCTTCCAGGGGTTATTGGAAATTTGGGATGCTATTCATATTCCTTTGAAGATCAGCTTCTTTAGACCTTAAGAATGTTCCTGTCTCAAGGGTTTTTTTGAGTCAGAGAATCCAAACTGTATGAAAACTTCCATATATCCCCAGTATGCAAAATTAACGCAGTTGGTATCAGATGGTGTCTCTGGTATCAGCATGACAGAGGCACCAAAGCTGCTGAACCTGGTTAAGCACATCCACTTTCCAGAGAGATTTACATGAGAAGGCATAACATGCTTGGTAAAGCAGTGAGAGACAGAAAAGTTCACTTATTTGCTGGAAACAAAGCTATTTTAAAAAATTATTTTTCTTTCTTTTTATTTGCCTTCTTTTCAGTCAGGCATAATTTAAACTATTTTGTTTTAACACCTTGGAATTCTTCATCTTCTCAGCACCCCACTCAGTCACTACTCTGTCAGCAGAACTTGTGCAGGTTTGAAGGACAGAAACACAGCTGACATTGCCTGAAAAGTGGAAATTTTTACCTGGCCTCTGGATTTTGCAGCATGCTTTTTTCTCTCTCTCCTTTCTTAATTTTTTTTTTTTTCTTATCCTTGAATAACAGTAAAAATAGGGAATTATCTAGACTGCATCACTGAGAAGAGATGGAGATGGATCATTACATAAGCAAAATGTAGTGATAATTTGGGATAACTGCTATTATTCATTCTGCTAAGTGAAAATCCTCTGCCACAAGATGCTCTTCAAAGAAATTACTGACATTTGACAGGCATGAGTGACAAGTCAGTGACATCTCTGTCTTCAGGTCTTCAATGGTGTCCAGTTTTGCTTTCCTAGCTGAAAGAACAGTCTGGAATCAGGCAGAGGTGGGAAAAGGAAGAGTGGACAAAAGCCAGGGGGGAGACTTGGAGTCAGTCTCAGAGAAACTGCAAGGAAGTTTTAGGTGTTCTCTTACATGAAAGCAGTGCCACATAGAGTGATGAAAACAAATAACAAAACTTCTGAGAGACTGAGTTTGCTGTGCTTCTGAAAGTTGGGGTGCCAGACAGGGGGGGAGGGAAACAGGCTGAGATGGAGGAAGAAAATCCAAAACACAGACAAATGGGCCTCTTGAGGAGTGATTTTGTAGCCAGGAAAAGAAGGAACCAAGTTCCCTTACAGACCAGTCTTCATCTATGTCAGCAGCAGTCCAGCGAGTATCTGTTCCTCTAGGTGTACCAGAGGATGTCATTTCTTCCATCACAGTTAGAAAGTTTAAAGAGCTATTCCTTTTCATATCACTTCTCCTGATTCCATAAATTATTAAAAAAAAAAAAAAAAACCAAAACCAAAAAGGCCATAGGCCATGTTTTTTCTACTATAGAAAGATCTGATTCTTCTTTGTAACAGAGGTGATGGTACTATATTACCTACATCGTCTATGGCAATATTTATTGTCTTCACAGGACTTCTGTTTTTAACTGCTTCTTGTTCTTTGCTTTCCTAAATTCTTTCAGTTTCCTCAAAGATTTTTGGCTCTGAAAGGCTCAAATATTGATGCTTCTCATGTGAATAAAGGATTTTTTCCAGTTAATGGGAGTGGAATAAGGGGACCTGGCTGCTTTGGATAGAATTATTGTTTCAGATAACTGAACATGGGATATTTCAGCACCGAGTAGTAATAATATAAAGAGTAAAATGTTTGACAAAGTGGGGATGGGTGTCATGGTTTAACTCTGGGCTGGCAGTTAACAGGATGACAGATGCTCTCTATTAATCCCCCTACCCTTCCTGACAAAGAAAGGAGAGAGAATAAGGGAGAGAGACTTATGGGTTGGAAACTAAACTACACAACTTTAATGAAACAGTAATGATAAAAAAAGAGAAAATTATTAAATATATACAAATATGCATTTAAAATGACACCACATTCCTCCCCCCTTTCCCCAGTAACTCTCACATGACCACCGAGGCTGCAGGGCAGCCCTGGGAAAGTCCAGGCTGGAATCCTGGGGTCAGCAGCAGTCAGGAGCTGGAGGCAGGAACACACAGATTCAGGCTGGCAGGGATCAGGACCACAAGCAGATGAATGGATGGAATCCTCCCAGGATACCAAAGCAAAGAGGGACAGGTGAAGAAGAGACAAAGAAAGGACAAAAGAGGTGAGGAGGAAGGTGCTTGACCCTCATGATACCTCAAATTTACACCAAGTATGATGTATATGAGAGGGAATACTTTTTGTCAACTTTGGTCACCTTTCTTGGCTGTTCCTCCTGAAAGGAGGGTCACAGATGTGAGCTCTTTGCTCACTTTCACTTTCTGGAGCATAAGATGTTCCTCAGAACTGAGCAGTGGCCTTGGTTCTGCATAACATTCTCTAGCTGTAACTATAAGCATGGAATGTTATCAGTCCTAGAAACAGAAACTGACTGGGAAACTGGCTGTTAATTTCAGCAAGTGCAACTACTTACAAGAGACTTATCTGAAAGCGAAATTACAGGACAGAAAATTTGCCCTGTCCCGGCCCAAACCAGGGCAGAGGGGAGAAGGGGATGGAGTGGAGGAGAGGAGAAAAAGGAAGAAATTCACTGGGTTTTGAAATATTCTATGCTCCACAGAAAGGAAACAGCAAAAAGTCATTTCTCTAGTTTTCAGTTCATCTTTAAAGCATTTCAGCTACAGATTGTGCTTGATCTCCAGCTGATCCCTTGACATGTCATGGAACAGTTACTTGTAATTCAACTGTCCTTAGAGGCAATCATGATTTTTTTTCCTGAAAATCATAGGCCTCCCTTGCGCACTGAGTGTCCCTATGACATTCCCCACTGTGTGACAGGTCTGCAATTATAATTCTTGCAAATTATTATTTTAAAATCTCTAGCTTGCTCCTGAAGCTGTTAAATTATATGAAGTATAGGACCTAAAGCAAGAGTGTGTCAGAGAACATTTCTGTCAGTGTGGGGACAGTTGTGAATCATGTTTCAACTGGATGGAGATGCCCATACATTACACTACAGAAAAATGATGTGCTTGACTCTCAGTTTACAATTTACTATATTTAAGGCTTTTTTTTTCTAATCAGTTTTTCCCCTAAAAATTATGACTTGGCATGATAAAGATTCAGGGCAGCAGAATACGGAGAATATATCTGACTTTGTTTTTCTCTTGTGAAGGATAAAAGACAACACAAAGGAGAAAGGCTTCAGTCCATAAAAATTTCGTTCAAGAGAAATGTTGCAAAAGAAGATATTGTCCTATGTGATGAAAAAGCAAAAAGTAATTTTCAGATATGGAATAAATCTATAGATCTATGGAATAAATCTATGCCCGGTTAAACAAAGCATATGAACGACTAAAGAGCACTCTGGCAGGTACATGGCTATAAAGCAGAAGCTGAAAAGATCCATTGACCCCCTCTTCCCTGCTTTGCAAAGCACAACCCCAGCTGAGCCAAGCAGTGCCTTTCAAAGGCAGCTGATAAGAGGGAGCACAGTGTCCTGAGGGGACCACACTTTGTGAACATGCACAGTGATTATGCTGAAATAATTAATACCTCTAATCAAGCAAAGAAGATGCAAGGTTCAAAACACTGATTTTGTTCCTTTTACTTAAGAGAAAGAAGCTGTTCTTTTATCCTAAACACTGTATCAGCCCTTTGTTCTCACTGCTACAAGTTGCAAAGCTCTTTTTTTTTCCCCACTCTGAACAAATTTAACTGTGCACAGCATGAACTGATAAAGCTTGACTTGAACATTTCTTTCTGAATGTAAATTGCTGTAGGCTTTAAAGGATTCCAGATCCCCCTTGAGTCAGTACAAACTATTTTTAAAATGGATTTGAAATGACATCTGTTTTAAAAGTCAATTTGAAACTGAGTATGTATGTGTGCTAATGGAAGTAAATAGGCTTGGGAAACATATGCTGCAGACCTTTTGTTTTAAACAATACAAGAATGTAAGTACACAAATAATAAAAATAATAGCAATACTAACTTACTGTGTTGTCCAGCTGCTCTCCATACACATCCAAGTGTACTGATATTGTGACAGAGCCATGCCAGGCAGGGATCCATGTCATGCAGACTGCAGCTGAATTGCAAGCTCATTGCAGCCATTGCTGGTAAACACCAGGGAAGAAAGGGTTTCCTCATCAAAAAGGTTATAAAAACAATTTTATATGCAATATGCACGTATATATGTATATACTTTTCTCTATATGCACATATATATGTAAATACATTTATGGGCCCAGACTTTTTGGACAAGATTTCTATACAAAATTCTCAACTTCACAGCAATGTGTCAAAATACCAACTAATGCCCAACAACTGATATAGTCCAGTCTTGAAACATCTCTTCTCTTATGTGATGTCCTCCAGGGCTTTCAGGATTCCCCTACAAAAGACACAGATGCCTCTAGGGTCAAGGTGAGGCAGTGCATTTGGGAAGCAGCTGTCTCAGAGAACTCAATACATAGAGAGAACAGGAGTGCAAGACCCCCAGATTGTCAGTCCTTTGAGATGCTGTAGAAATATCTATTTGCAGGAGAAATCTTTGGAAAAAAAGAAAGAGAATTCAAAGAAAACAGATCTATGCATTTTAAAAACTGATGTCAAAACTTCCATAATTTTTAATTGAGCCAAAAATTTATCACCATTTGAAAAGTGTCCTCCCACTGACTGTCTCAGCACAGCAGTGGATGAAAGAGAGAGCAGCAATGTCCCACCTGCATGACCTCTCTGCCCTTGTACAGGAACTGGGCTGTGTAGAAACTTTAATTTTGGCTGGTGACTGCTTCTGGCTCCAATACCATTCACAAATCCTTTCACTGACAGAATCTTCAATCACAGTCTGCCAAACTCAATTCTCTCTCAAAAAAAGAATAGCATTACCTTTCTCAAAGAAAAGGGAAAAAGAAAAAAACAAAACCAAAACCAAAACAAAACAAAACAAAAAAATCCACAAACAACAAAAAAAAACCAAAAAAACCCTCCCAAACAAACAAACAAACAAAAACAAAACAAAACAAAACAAAAAAACGAACAAAAAATACTGAAAAAAAAGAGAGGAAAAGAGTACCTTGGAATAACTTAAAGAATCGAATTGTCACATTTAATGTGAATCACTTATCTCATAGAAAATACGTACCTGTATTCACTAGCTCATTCTTTATCCTTTGTACAAAACTATGCTACCAAAAATGAAAATTACTTAAAATTACTGTTTTTAATCATGTTTTATGAAACTACAAGAAGCAGTAAGTCCAAGTGGGTAACTCCTTGTGCCAAAAAGTAAAAATAAAAAAAATTTTAAAAGCTAAAAAAAACCAAAAAAAAACCCAGAAACCCAGTACTGTCAGACTTGGGAAAGACTTCTACGATCACTGAGTCCAACCATCAACCCAGGAACAATCACCATGCCCACTGAGTGCATCTTGAAGTGCCATATCTAAACATTTTTTTAACACTTCCAAGGACAGTGACTCCACCACCTCCCTGGGCAGCCCATTTCACTGTCTGACTACTCTTTCATTAAGAACTTCTTCCTAATATCGAGTCTAACCCTCCCCTGGTGCAACTTCAGGCCATTTCCTCTAGTCCTATCATTATTTACATAAGAGAAGAGGCCAACATTCTCCTCATTACCACCTCTTCCATGTAGATGTAGAGAGCAATAAGGGGTCTCCCCTCAGACTCCTCTTCCCTCAGTCTCTCCTCATAGGACTTGTTCTCCAGACCCTTTACCAGCTTGGTTGCTCTTTTCTGGACACACTCTGGCAGCTCAATGTACTTCTTGTAATGAGTGGCCCAAAAGTGAACACAATACTCAAGGTATGGTCTTGCCATTGCTGAGTACAGGGACATGATCACTTCTCTTCTTCTTGCTGTCCACAATATTGGCTTTGTTAAGCCTCATAGATTTTGCCTCACCCATCAATCCAACCTGTCCGGGCCCCTGTGCAGAGCCTTCCTACCCTCAAACAGATCAACACTTCCATCCAGCTTGGTGTCATCATTTATTCTTTGTGTTGCTTTAATTCTTTATTTCCTATTTAAATGCTTAAAATATTTGCACCAGGGGTAGGATTAACATGTTGAATGAAAACAACATTTCTGTCTTTAGAGCTTAGTAGCTCTGCAGGTCCTGCAACTCCTTAGGCACTTCCCAGCTTGACTAGAAAGTTCCAAGCAAGCTTGTTTTGACTTGCTTATAATTCCTCAGATGTGCCTGCTGTGCAGAGAAGAACACCTATCCCCTAATCTAAACCTTTTTAAAGAGTAGACTGAGATGTATAGGGACCTGAATGCCACCTAGTTTTAGCACCAGAGCATTAGAAGAGCTCAGACCTATAGCTCTTGAAGTAGCAATGGAGCATTTAAATGGTAAAGGTAGCATGTAAGTAGGCAGCTGAAGTCCTCCTTTCTTCCCCAACCAAGAATTTAAATCAAAACTGTGGTGCTAAAGCTTCAGTGTCACAGTGACTAAATAAGTCTCCACCACAGAGTCTCAGCGGCATGCGAGTAAAAACTCCTCCCCTTCTAAAGTGTAAGGGACTCAAGAAATGTAGGCTAATACCACAAGTTACCTCTTACTGTCATTATAGGAGTATTATTAAAGAGCCTGATCTCAACAGAACAGATGGGTTGTTACAAAACCGTATGGTAAAACAGAAAAACATCTCTGTAGGCCAAGCTGTCAAAGCTTTAAAATTTGCAAGTAAAATTGGTATAAATAATTATCCGGAACCAATGAGGCAAGAAAGAAAGACAAATATTGTCAAGAGAGAATAAGATAAAAATTTAAATTCCAAGCTGCAGCAAGTGAGACACATTAAAGGCAACCATTTCTATAAAGTGCAAGATAAGAACAGTGTTGAGATGATTCCATTTCAGTAGGAAAATGGTACTCTGAAAAACAGTTAATTAAACCCAGAATATTTAAACATTGCTTGCTAATATAACTTTCCTTCCTGAGTGTTCTTGTTTTTCATTTTGAACACAACTGAAGAAGATGAATATGTAGATTGATCTAATCCTGGAATTAATTTTCATCAGAACTACTGAATATTTGTACACAAATACAGTATTGCTGAAGTGCACCCTACACTTTTAATTTCATACTGTGAATCCATTAGTGCATCTTTGGACTGAATTAGTGGAAACTTTTAAAAGTTTTACACTCTGATGTCAAGAGCTACATATAAACATTTCCAAATGAGAGTCAAGAACCACCAAAGTGAGGAAATCTGTGCTTCACATAGGTATTTTTGCTTACAAACCTTACAACCCTTACTACACCACACGCTTTTGAGACTGCAGTTAACCTTCTCCTAACATAGCCCACCCTTTTATTCCTTTGTCCTCCCAGCCCTGGGAGGCTGAAGAAACACCATATTCCCTCCTTATAGATATACTGGTGACTCAGAACATATTCCCACATTCACCCTTTTTCTCTCCTTCCTACTTTCTCTTCCACTTGAGATAAAACCTTTTCTGCCTAACCTCTGAATCCTTGCACAGGTCCCAGATACTTATTTCTGATGAGCTTCTTGACCATCATAGGACTTCTCCTCACCTCACTCTCAATCTGCCTTTCCCCAGGTCCAGACCTCAGACTGAATGTAACCACCACCTCCCCATGCCCGATGACATTCTCACGGGTTACCTCTTCTCCGTGCCTTCTTTACATTTTCTGTTCCTACATTGAAAAGATTATAAGCCCCACAATCAGCTGGATTTCAAATGGTAATAAACTCTTGGATTCATTGTTATACTCAAAATTGCCCACACTGGTATCTTCAGAAAGGAGACAGTCATGGAGCTTAGGGCTCCATGTATGCATGGATGCCTTCAGCATCTGCTGAAGATTTAGGAGCTACAGAAAAAGGTGTAGAAAGAAGATCTCTACTTCCTTGCCTAGACGTCCCTGGCAGGGAAAGCAAAAAAAATTTCCTCCTTGTATCTCAGCAAGATGTTGGTGATGGCATTTGGCTTCTAAGAACCACACTTAGAAGAGCAAGAAGGTGCTGAAGGTCACCGAGGTATTTCTCATATCCCTAAGGACAGCATTTCTCTCCCTCAGACTTCTCAGTGGCAGGGCCCATGCAAGTTTGACACTGTACCTCCATGGTGCTTGGTTTTGTCTCATCTTTGAGGAAGAGAAGCCTTTTAGATCCATGCTGCAATATGCTACATTGCATTGGTTCTAAAGACACATCCACACATGGTCCATTACATGGCTGTGATGGTGATGTTTAGCAGACTGGAAAACCAGAACAGAGTTAAACTTTAAAAAAAACGCTCTACAGAGTTTATTAGGAACTCACTCCTGCTATTTTGTTTAACATTTATGACAAGGATTTCTGCTTACATGCTTTGCCTTGCCTCCTACCTATAACGATATGAAGGGTCTTTGACCCTTCATTGGTCAAGTTACCCACACGCCTTTGTAGAATGTGTAAACAGTCTCTCTTGCCATCACTTTCATTGTTTTAGATCATGCTGTTTAGAGCATTTGTATCCGGCTTTAAGACAAGTGAATATTAATCATATTGTGATTTGTGCATTTATAATTTCTAGACAATACAAACCTCTGCTGGAACTGCATTTGCATTGTTTGCCTATTCTCAAGATTATTTTTTTGCTGGTGCTTCTTTGATTTTGTACTGTTTTAAGACACAAAATCTTTCTTACTTCAAGTGCCACTGGGATAATTTCCAGTTTACAGGGAACTGCTATATGTGTTGTTTACACCATATATGTCCTGTCACAAATAGTTTTTCTATTTTTTTAAGCCTCCCTTTGGCAGAAGTTGTCAGTGTAATGGTGTGAGACATCCACTTTTGTAGACAATGAGAGGATCATGATTAATGGTGTAACAAGCATACCTGCCACCACAGAGCAGTCAAAATGTGGCACAATGGTTTGTGAGATGCAGCATCCTCACTTTTCTATCTGGAATTTCTTCCACAGTATTATATGCCATGCCTAAAAATTAGAGTTGAGCAGACCATACCACACAAGTGGCCAACATCTGCTTCAAAAATTAGGAAACAGGAAAAAAAAAAAAAAAAAAAAAAAAAGGAAAAACAAAATGGTAGGGTAAAGTCATAGTTTCATAGTTTAACACTGGCCCAGCAATTAAACCAAATAACAGATGCTCTCTCTTTACCCCCTCTCTTCCCTGATAGAAAAAGGAGAGAGAATAAGGGAGAGAGACTTACGGGTAGGAAACTAAACTACACAACTTTAATGAAACAGTAATGATAAATAGGAAAAATTACTAAATATATACAAATATACAAGAAAACTGATACAATGTTCTTCCCCCTTTTCCCCCAATAACTCTCACGTCACCACCGAGGCTGCAGGGCAGCCCTGGGAAAGTCCAGGCTGGAATCCTGGGGTCAGCAACAGTCGGGAGCTGGAGGCAGGAACACACAGATTCAGGCTGGCAGGGATCAGGACCACAGGCAGAGGAATGGATGGAATCCTCCCAGGATGCTGAAGCAAAAACCGGGAACAGGTGAAGAAGGGGAAGCAGGCAGGGCAGGAAGGGGTTTGACCTTTGTGATCCCCCAAATTTATACTGAGTATGACATGAATGGGATGGAATACTCTGTTTGGTCAATTCTGGCATCTATCTTGTCCGGTCCTCCCCAGAGGAGGGGTTCAGGTGGGACCTCCTTACTCCTTCTGGAGGGTAAAATGTTCCTCGGAGCTGAGCAGTGTCCTTGGCTCTGAATACCAGTCTATGGCTGTATCTATAAACATCAAGTGTTATTAGTCCTAGAAGCAGACACTGAGAAACTTGCTGTTAATTTCAGCAAGTGCAGCTACTTATAACAGACTTAGCTGAAAGCAAAAGTACAAGACAGAAAATCACCTTTATCCTGGCCCAAATCAGGACAGGTAATAGATGACTTATGAAAGTAGTAACATCTTTTATCTCCCCTCCCTTAAAAGGAAATAGAGGCAACAAATATACATACCCTTAAAAATTTTTTTTCTTGAGTAGATAGCTGAAACATTAAAATAATAAGACAAGGAATAAGTAAGTAACATAATGGGTCCTTTACCACTTTCAAGAAGCCTGTAAATATACTTGGAGACTAGAAGAAGTGAGATAACTTCCAGAAAGAGAATAGAAAAACAGATATGATGAAATAGATTGAATAAGGATGGCAAGGAGGTAGGTGAAGCAATAAAAATAGAAGTCTAGGAGAAAAAACTAGGAAAAAAAATGGAAGGCAGAAATGGGAAATGCACAAACCTTTCAAGGGAATGTACGCTCTTTAAAGGGAAAATGAAAAAAAAAGGAGGAAAAATAGGAGAATTCTAATGAGACTGAATGATTGTGTATCTGAGGCAAAACAGCCTCAGGGAAAGAATAAGGACACAAAAGTCATATTGCTTTACTCATGATATGTAGTCACACTACCAAAATCTCCTGAGCATAGACGCAGAAGCGTAAATCTAAATGTGTTTGCATATGCAGAGCACATTAGTAAAAGAAATGGAAAATCTGAGGGCCAGGAATACAGCTGAAAGCATCAAAAGCAAAGAAAGAGTCTGGTAAGAAAACAGAAATAAGAAATCTCATATTCTACATACGAGTAACAACAGAGCAGCATTTTAACAGTGGCTCTTATGTCCTATTGCAGAAAGCTTTCATTTCTCCAATCCAGCAATAAATTCATCTTTCAAATGAAGGTTTCCAAACCTTGCAAAATTTCTTTTCATGCCAAGATGCTTTAGACACAGGCTAAAGACCACACATTTGGGGGTATATTTGCTTTGTAGAGAATATTCTCGTTGGTTTTAGGCTTTTGCATTTGCCCCTCACACACACGGCTGAGGTTCTGGGGGACGGCAATGTTTTGGGCTTCTACCTTAAGTACTCTTCACTGCACATAGTCTCTAGGCTTCAGGTAGATGTCCAAAATGCCCACCTCTATACCAGGCAGGGATCCCCTACAAGCAATACTGGACTTTGGGGAGGTAACCCAATATTTATATATTTTGAATGCATTTTCAAATGCAGTTATGAATCACATCAAAGAGAGCAAGATTGCTGCAAAAACTTAGCCTCTTTCCTCTTGAGTTTGAGAACAATTACATTGCATTTGAGGCACCACAGATTTCAGCTGACTGAACCAGTGCCTGGGCACCAAGGGCATCTTGGAAGTTCTGATAAGCCACAAAATTCATGCGTAGATGAACAGCAGTCACTGCTATGCTCATCCCCATCTACCACTAATATTATTGCAGCTGGTTTGCTTTCATAGATAGAGAATAATAAAGATTCACATGATAAAACCAGGATCTCTGTTATTAGTATACAAAAGCAACCTTCATTAATGTCTACTGACAGCGTGACTACTTAATTGATTCAATCTGGTGTCCTTTAGTCACAGTCTCTAGAGTACTAAGGCTTTCTTTACAGCAGCAGGGACCACTTCCACACTGAACACTGACGCTCAGTTAATCCAAATTCTAATTAATTGGTTTTCTTTTACTGTGTATTCATGTTTTAAAGGGATTTTCACATCAATTTATCATATTTAACAAACCAGCACAAAGCAAAGTCAGAGCTGCTGTAATTATTATATTCTTTTTCACACTGAGTGGATACGGAGCATCCATTTCAATCCCAGTGTGAGAAGGCACATCCTCATAGAAGACTTGATGAAGGGGTCTGGAGCAAGATCCTGGGTAAGTCAGTCTTAAAGGTGAAAGGGTTCCACTTCACTGCATTAGGTACTTACAAACCCAGTCCAACAGAGCCAGAGGTATTCCTGTACTACAGAAATTTTGATAATGAAGCACAATCAGTGAAGTTAAACTCAATAATAATAGAGTCAAGTGTATCTTAACACAGTAAGCTCATAATTATTACATAAAAGATACTTTGGAGAGGCAGAATTGTCCCTCTCTCAGGCTACCAACCAGCTGTTCTCTCAGAAATATGGATAAAGGGAGGGTTACACTTATTTGCTTTTGCTCAAAAAGACAGGTGCTTTATAACACAGGCATAATAGATTTGGCATCCAAGGTTTCTTTGGGCACAAAAATGCAGGCTGATTATTCTATATTTTGATTCCCAAAAGTATTAATATCAAGTGCAACAAATATAACCTCTAAGCAGACCTTTATATGTTCTCGTTCTTTGACTTCTCTTCTGAGTTGCCTATAGATACATGTGAAGATAGTCACTTTATATATAATTATATATAATTATATATAATATGCATAGGGACACTTGTTTGTATGCCCTGTCTGAAGAGTTCCAGAAAGGAAACTAGATTTCAATTAAATTTCTTGGCTTATGTTTTTAAGTATAATTTAATTTAACAATAGAATAAATCTACAATATTTCCAAAGACAATAGCTTACAGGATGGGATAGTATTTTTAGGAGACATTAAAGAGGCATCAATTTATACTTTGGAGGTAAAAAGAGGTAAAACTGTCTCTGTTGCTGGAAGACCTGGGAGGGTTCCTTCCCCTTGGAAATAAATGAGGCATCAAGTTCTTGTTACATGGGGAGAAAATAAGCATTTAGTAAACATTTTCAACAGGACCAGTTCAAGGTTTCATTTACTTAGCTGAGCCATGTTTAAAAGGTTAGGGCATGATCTTATATTGAAAAAAGCCATAGTTTGGTCAAAAGAGTTAGGATTAGAATAAATAGGGACCAAAACATCTAAGAAGAGAGTGCCATTGAGATATGGATTGCACTAAGCTCTGTGTAGACAATGATGTAAACATCTGTATAACTGTTAGAGTACCCTGCAGATTTTTTGATCATGGCTCAGTTACCCTTTCATTTCCATATCAATTGCACATGAGGGAAATTGACTTAAGAGACACTACTGGAGGCAGTAGCTTACAGCCATGAAGCCTCATCCTACCCTCTCCCAGCCTCTGTAACAGAGCAGATCTTTCCTAGCAGACCGAATAATTCAAATAATTTCTTTCTAGGAAGCAGAGAAAGTTGTGAAGTCAGGACTGTAGTGCTGCTTCTCTTGCATCAGTCTCCTCTGGGGAGTTTTTTTTGTGTTTGCTTTGGTCCTGCAATGGCACCCTTGGCTGCCCTGAGCAGATGTTTTGAGCTTTCATTGGAGACAATGACTAACTACAAATTTCCACCAAAAGAGGACAACTCATCGTGAAATGAAGCTGCTATAAATAATCACTGGGATCTCTGGCACTAAGGATGGTTTGGGATGAGGGGTATTTTCATTCTAACAGTCAGAACTGGATCCTGAGCAGTGCACCAACAGCAAGTCCCTCTTCTTTCTCCATTGCAGCCCGGGAGAATCCATCACATAGTCCAAAATCAGAACTCCTTTGAGAGGGAACCATGATGCGCACCAAAGTGCAGATGCAATCACATCTCATGTCACAATCAATGGCTCCATCCCAAGCTGTTCGTTTGGCCTGTGAGCAGGGCTGAAGAAATCCTCTCCTTTTATTGCCTCCCTTGAGCTTCATCATCCTTCGTTTATCAAACAAAATGTCACTGCTGTGCTGTTTGAAGCAGCACTGATTTATTCATCTCCCCAATATATAATGATGGTAAAGCCAATGGAAGTGAAAAGCTCACAGCCAGCTGCTTGGCACAGAGCAAACAGAGCAGCAGACAAGAAAGCAGATCTGACTCTCACTGCCCTCTTAAATGGCAGGGAGAGCACAAGCTGAGCATACGTTTCTTGTCTGCTGCATCAAACCTCTTCCCATCCCTTCTCTCTGCCATCCTCTGAATTCTAATGAGGCAGTGTCTTCACTGGTGCTTACCTCCTGCCACTAAATGTTGTTTACTTTTTGAGCACATTGGAAAGCTGAATATGTATTTATGGTATGCGAGATATTTTGCTTCGCATTATAGAGAAAACTGTATGACTCCCTTTAAGTTCCTTCACTGGGATGTGTTTATCATTCCAAGATCAAATGTAATGCAAGTTGGCATCGCTTTTACTGAAAATAATAAGCCTAAACATAATGTGAATACATAAAAAGGGTTGTTGACAGCTTGTTTACAAAATCCAGGACTTAAATGCAGATCTTGTTTTAGCGCAAAAGATATCAACATAATAAGAATAGTGTCTGCTTCAGACAACCTGCTATCCTCATCTGCACCATTTTATTTTTTTGAGAATATATACTTTCTCAGATACCCTGAAAACTTTGCTTATACACAGTTCTCCTTTCCAGTAGAATAATTTATGAGGATTTTATGAAAAAGGAGATATGACTGTTCTTCCCACTTCTTTGGACAGACAGCTTGATTTTATTAAATTCTTGCTCTTTGGGGGAAAATTATTTTCAGATTAGCGTGTACAAATGCTGTAATTAGTTACAGTTTTTGATAATTCAGCACCTTTTCAGGAACAAACTCATTCTTTTTCTCCAAGTGCTGAGGGTCAAAATAATAGTAGCAAGATAAATCATCTTATATATTCAATGTATGCCACAGTTCAGGAAAGCTTTCACCATTCAAGAAGAGCACAGATACTTTTTTAGAAACGAAATGATATTTAGATATTTCAGAAATAAAAATGTTCTCCAGAATGAAGGACTTTATCTGAAAAACATGTGCTTGATACATCAGGCTAGGAGAAGCTGCTTCACAAGAACCTACCTGAGGTTTGTGTGAAGTCCAATTTGACCTGGTATCTTCATAAATGATTATAACAACAACAACAAAAAAATCCATAAACTTGAAATCCAAAGAGGACTGCTGCAAATAACACTACAAAGAGGTGAAAATGCAGCAATCTACCACAGAACTGGTGCACAGGGCTCTTCTTAAACTGTAAAACATGAAGAAGCAAACCTAAGCTTGGATGCATCTTTTCTTTTATTGGTGTTCTCCAACTCCTGAGTGTTTGTCTTTAGTAATGCTTTAATATTTCTATATGTAACAAGTTTGAGCATTGTATGCATATATGCATCTCATGAACAGAATACACTGATGGATTGATTCTCAAATTTGCTCCAGTGCAGAGATGCCAAGTTTCGTAATTTTTTTCAAAGACAACCAAAAAAAATCACGTCAAACATGGCCCATAGAAAAGACATATAAAATTTAAGTATGTTGAGGCAAACATAGTAAAAATGTTAAAAAATCACTTACAAAAATGCTAAATCTAAAATGTAAATATTTACAAATAGAAATACTTATCTCCTGTCTGTTTAAATGCAGCTCTCCAGATTTTGTTGTTTTTTTAAAAAAGTTGTTCACAGTAATTGATATACAAACATATTTCCGGTTTCTACTGGTATGGTAGAATATTTATATATTTTTTTACTCCTTGTTTTGAATCCATTTTCCAAATCTAATCTGTGCTGGAGAAAATCAGAAAACCTGCTTATATTTCTGATCTGGCAATGGAAATAAGATTACAGCAAATACTTTATTGTACACAGGAAAATAGAAAGAATTTTCAAAGACTATAGACTCAAGAAATAACAAAATAAAAGTTTCACATTCAAGCTGGAGGCAGATTCCTTATTAGTCTACTTCATCACACCGTTTTCACTTTCATGATTACACAATTTTTTCATGAGGAATACACACCCATCTTTAGCAGAGAGTTGCTGTGAACATAGCACTTGGCATGCTGCTTTACATCCATTCATGATGTAGCCACATAAGGAGTGGCTGAGGGAGCTGGTGTTGTTTATGCTGAAGAGAAGGAGGTTGAGGGGAGAGACCTTATGAATCTCTACAGATACCTGGAGGAAGCTTGGAGCCAGGTGGGGCTGGGTCTCTTCTCCCATGTGACGTGGTAGGATGAGAGGAAATGGCCTCAAGAGCTGGGACAGGGGAGGTTTAGATTGGATATTAGAAGGCACTTCACTGAAAGGGTTATGAAACACTGGAACAGGCTGCCCAGGGAGGGGGGTTGAATCATCATCTATGGAGTGTGTTTAAAAAACGTGTAGATGTGATGCATGCAGGTGTGGTCTTGCACTGAACTCCACAGTGTTAGGTTAAAAGTTGGACTTGACGACCTTAAGGGCCTGTTCCAGTCACAACGATTCTGTGATTATTCCTTAATATACTTCAAGTATTGTTCTCAAGTCAGTACTGCAGCTTTCCTCACCAACATCCTTGGAGTATTTCACAGACCTTTCTCAACTTATTTTCACAAGAACCATTCAGTGCAATCGACAAAGTGACATAAAGAAAGTTTAAGGGTAAACCTGTTCCCTAAGTTTACAATGTGCAACTGAGACTAATCAGCAGATCAGAAAAATCAGGTATTATTCTCAGGAGAAAGCCTTGCTCATCCTCCAGAGGCCCCCAGATGCACTATAGGCACTGTAGATGCTGTCTGTTTGAACTGCCAGCCAAAACATCAGGTAAGCTTTTTAAAGGGTTATGACAAGGTTATCTTGGAGGATTTTTCTTATGGGACACCTAAAACTATGTTTATGACACTACATCAGCCTCTGACAAACTTCAAGATGTAAAACTCTGTCTCTGAAACATGAGAGCATCAAAGTTCTTCAGAAAGGCTAGTGTGGTAATGCATTTAATATTCACCTTCCCTTAATCTTGTTCTTGACAAAATCTTGAACCATCAAGTGGCCTTATTTACTGGCAACACTGTGGAACTGTGACTATAATGACTATAAAGACAATGTTTTTATTATCTGGAATGTATCTTGTCAAGATTTTGCTGTCACCGTGCATATTTTGCATGTGCACACCTTACATCACATATAGCAGCTTAACAGATTTGCTTGAGCTCAAGCCAATATGAAAACTTCTCACTATTTCCACACAGTCAAGACAGAAAAATATTTTCTCCACATATATTTGGAACAGTCAGGTCACACTGCCTGGGCCCAGAGCTGGTGGATCTCCAACAAACCTTTTACTTAGAAGTCAAATTCTATGTCCACATTAAGGCTCAAAATTATTTTTCCAACACACTCTTAAAAGTAATATTCAGTCATGGGATGATCTTTGCACAAAGAAATACACATACCTGCAAGACAGAGAATGTATAAAATAGATTACATTACCAATAGTTTTAACCACCACTAAATATATGGATCAAAATTAAATAACCTATGTGCTGTAATCAAGCCGTTGGTACAAAGTTTGATATTTCCATCTAGCAGATAACTTATTTCTCCTTTATAAAAATGAGAAAAATTTTAAAAATATATCCTTCACAGGTTTCTTTTTTTCAGGCATTCTGTTTAATAAATGTATTCACTGGCAATAGTTTGTAGTCATCTGAGCTCAAAAGTGACCTCAGGAAAGACAATGAGAAAGAAAACCTCCTGGTGCATTAACACTCCTGAGTCAATCTGAGGAGAATCTCAAGTCTTCAATTTATGCTCATGAGGCCCAGCACTGTCAGAATTGCTGCAGGTTTTTTTACTGCAAATCAGTGTCTGTAGCTCTTTCCACAGTCAATGCATAAAATGCACATGAGAAGGTATAGGTTGTAAAGTGCAATAGGTTGATATATTAAGTAGAACAATAAATGGGAAAAAAAAAAAAAAAAAAAAAAAAAAGAGACTGAACTGAACTGCTAACTGTGCCCATCACTGACATTGGGAAATTTAGGAAAAAGTAACCATTTTCCCTTTTTTTTCAAGTATTAGTTTTAAGGGCTTTTTTCGCTCTCTTAAATGCTGTTGAGAGTAAGTAGGTACAGACCATCTGGAGAAAAGGGCTGGAGACAACAAACAAGTTAGGGCTTGGGGGTTTTTTGGCAACTGGTGGACTGGAGGAATAGAATGTAGATGAGCAAAGAATAGTGTTCAAACTAGCAGATATATAAAAAGGGAAAATACCTGGAGGACAACAAATTTGAAAGGGAAGGAGGAGACATAGGAAGAAACAGGAAAGATAGAAAAATCCAGAACTCCCCACTTGATTGTGCCTCTTGTTTACAGCACTCTGCAGAGCCCTTCTTCGTATTATCTTGCACAGTCAGGTCAGGTCAGCTCATACATCATGGGCAAACCAATGTGTGTTCATTTTCTTAAAAACAGCAGCAGGTCTTTTACTCCAGCCAGGATAATGATAATGATGGTCAAGACCACATCTTGAGAGGACTTTCTTTCCATTACTGATTCATTAAACAATGCACTAATTGAAACTACTGCTAATAAATCACTGCTGCCTATCAAAGCTGCAACAGCAAGCACCTTGAAAAGAAGAAAAAGAAAAGCATGTGATCAACTTTAAACATAGTGCAAAACCCCTTTTGTTTCTTATTCTTTTGAGTAGCGCTAGGATATTGTTAATCCTATAATATTTTCTCTAATGAAAAATGTGTGATTAGAGGTTTCTTCTCATCCGCTCCCTCTAGAGAATCTATAGAGAAAGATTTTAATCTTTCTCTCAATAAATCTCCATCACTTGTTGATTTCCTGTTGTCCTTAATAAATCACTCAGATTTTTATATGCTGAGTTCATCTGAAGTGGTTAGCACTTATTCTGAATGCCTAGGACTTCCTATTGTAAATTAACTTCAGAACTATTAATTTAATGCTTCAGCAATTTCATTATTTTTTCTGGCTTGGCTCCCAATCATTTTCTCAACATCCCATTACAATAAACACAGAGGCTCATGCTTACCACATTTATTTTCTGTCTATTTCAGGTGGCACTGATTTTCTGCCTTTTGGAACCTATGAATTCTTTAATCGTGGTTAATGAAGGGAATAACCATCTGATAGTAGTTATGCTGATGGTTCCACATTTTGTATTAACATCTTTAAAATAATAGCTAGTGCTTGCATATAACTCTAATTGCAGACTTTTTGTTCAACAGTATCTAATTCTCTCACAAAGCCCAAAGCCTGGGCAGGACTTTGAGCAACCTGGTCTAGTAGAAGGTGTCCCCTTTCATGCAGGGGAATGGAACCCTATGACCTTTAAAGTCCCTTTCAACTCAAACCATTCTGTGAACCTATGAAAATGTACCTTCTTGAAGTAGTTGAAAAAGTTGGGTAAAATCAGGAAAAAGGTACAATTCCATTAAAAGTTACACAGAAACCTAGCAATACGACAGGAAAAAGAGGCTGGTTTTTTCTGAACCTATTCCTATTTACTAAATACATTATTTACATTTCAATACATTATTTACATTTAAATACATTAAATACATTAATTTGTATTTATTAAATACAAAATCATTCTGAGCCACTGGAGGAAGTCTGCAGTTCCAGCTGCTTGAAAACAGCTCTGGCTCCACAAATAACATTTGACTTCTTAGTCGATATCTTCGTCTTTCTGGGTTGCCAAACAATTTTGATTTCTAACTGTACCTTTAAAGTTTGGTTTCTTAGAAACAGCACGGTTTATTTTGATTTTCACTAAGAAAATCTGATATATTTTCTAGGACTAGCCTTGGTGCTAACCAAGACGTGGTACAGGAAGCCTTAGAATGCTTTAAATTAAGCTTTTATGAGTAGTAGTAGCAAGTTTGCTTCTATAAATATGAAGTAGAGATGGCTTTTCCCCCAAAGAATAAAACATTAATCCTTTTTAAAGATATCTGGGTCATTCTAAATCCTATAGTTAAATTCAAATATTCTCATAGAAATATTTTGCAATCATACCTCAGTAATATCTGCTAGCTTCACAAAGCTTACTGTGCAACACAGGAAAACATTTTAAATTCATCTTAATTTGATGTGTAATTAAGATAGAGAGTAAATATATCCAGTCAAACAGGTCTTAAAGGAATTAAAGTACCACTAGATAAGCATATGGCCTTTCCAGGAAGCTCTAGGGGAAGTCAGGCTGACTCTGCTATGGTCAACATATTTTCAGATGGTCTAGATTTTGAAGGAAAAGGTTACATGTGAAAGTCTATGGGTTATTCAGGGTAGCAAAAATAACATTTATATCAAAGAATAACAGAAAATGCTTAGAAGAGCAAGTATCTGGGAAAAATTGGCCTGTGGCATTCACTGTGGATACTTGTGTAGTAACGTAGATAGGGGAGCAAAAATACACTTTGCATGCTAAAAAATGTGAGCTAATAATTATCACTCAGGGAATGTGGCTTGTTTAGATATCATGTTCTATAAAAATATATTCCTCAACTTAAATGTCAATAACAGACCAAGAAATTAATTAGAGCCTAACAATTATTAGAGATAAAATGGAAAAGCAGAAGGAATCAGCAGACTACTGTGTAAATCCAGGGTGTATTTGTGTCTTGTGTGCTAGTGTTTATACATCTCATCTTTTCAACTCAAAAAGGCTATGGTGAAACTTCACAAGGTGGAAAAAAAAGGGATGAGCAAAGACATGACACTGTTTCCATACAACAAATGAGTAAATAGACTGTGATCTCCAGACTGGAAATAGGTCTATAAAATCATTATTTGAAAAAAGAATGGCTATTTATTACCCCTTCCCAACCAAAAGATTTGGGAAAGCTGTTGGGGGAGAAGTGTCATAAAAATTAGATTAGCAAAGGGCAAGTTCAAAACAAACAGCTGGAATATTTTTCCCACAATATGTAGTTTGTCTTTGAACCTCCTTGTGACAGATGATGAATATACACAGGTTCAGCAAGGAGCTGGCTGTGGAAGGACAATCCATCAAGTGCAATGCCATACAAAGGTGCCATCTCTCATTCAAGAAGCCTCCAGGCCACAAAAATCTTTGAAAGTTGAGACAATACTCTTGGAAAGCATCATTTAATGTTTATTCTTGTGTTCTTCACAAACATCTACTGTGTCTCATCATCAGAGAGAGATGCTGGGCTGGGCAGACCTTTGGCCACTTTCAGTGATGTTCTTTGCTACTCAGCTCAGTATTTGTGGAAGTTCTATGACGTCCCTGTTTCTTGGTTTCAGTAATTGCTGTGCTTATCTACTGGAGATGGTTTCTTTTGGTGGGCTTTGCTTACATCACCGTGGAGAACTATAATTCATATTTTGCTGTCTTACTGCATTTTACACCATTTGGAAAGGATATATGGATCTCAGAATAGTCATTCATTTATATTTGCTCTATGATTTAAAACAAACATTACCAAATAGCCTAAAGGGATGTCCATGAAAATGAGAATACTAACTTCTGAGATCAGCCATGACCATACTGAAGAGGATACAATTTTATAAAATTTATTACTTAACTACAATATTGTTCAGACTCTTAGGGAGGATTTCACTGTAAAAAACAAATTCCAAGCAGTCTTCAAATTCACTCCATTTTTTTGGAATCCTATACACCAGTTTTGTCAAGGATGTAGTCACTGTAACTTGTGCCCTTCTGGTGTGCAGATTACGTTGATAACTATAATAGAAGTAAATGAAAAATATACTTCATTACTTTGAAATGATCTGAAGTACCTGGGTAATTTTCATTTTAGCGAATTGTCTGCTTATGTAAGGAACAACAGCAAGAGTCCAGAAAAACATCTTTATCACTGTTTATTTCTCTGGTTATTGAACATTAGATTATACTCACGTAAAGCCCTGTGCAAACAAACAACTTTATCTTCTTTTTACAATTTGCTTTGTCATACAGGCTCTCACTGAGATACTTCTTGGCTGTGCAAATGAATAAACAAGGTTGTTTAAGGAATGAAAGCCTGTTTACTTAAAGGAAATCCTGAAGAAAACAGTGTATCATAAAAAAAAAAAAATCTTAGAAGCAAAATTAATTAAGACTTAAATTTTGTTGCCCAAAACCATGATCAGTATGATTTTGTACTCCCTGCACACTTGCCTTCTTTGGCCTGGACAAGTAACATGAGAGAAAGATCTCATCTGAGACCTGCTAATAAATCAGTTCTGAAGCCAGTGAGATCTCTCTTGCTCTAAACTGTTCTATAGTATTTGCTAAGATGAGTGAGTGGAAATGTATAGCTGCACTTCTATCTTCCTCCTCCCAGCAAACTGTACATTTTCATGCTAGTGAATGTGATCACATTACTGGCATGGGTTTGCTTAGGGTTCCCAGGAGCAGGATTAGGGGGGGTTCGGGGTCCCGGGATTAGGTTTTGTTTAGGGCTCTTTTACCCCTTGAAAAGAACAACAGAAAAGAATTAATAAATAGTATCCTGGGAGCCTACACTCGTTTTTATATTCCTACATTCCAAGAATGTTTAAAGGAAATAGAAAGAAAATAAAACCTTGCATCGTGTGAGTGAAAAAAAAAAACAAAAACCAAATCAACAAACCAAAAAAAATCACCCAAAAACAGATGAAAACAAATATGTTTTAGCAGAGCCTGATTTCACACTCTCTAGGGTTTACTACAACAGTTCCTGCACAACTGCACAACCAGTGACGACACTGAGATTGCTCCAATGTGAGAACTGTTGAAGTCTGTAAAAAATTTTGTTGATATTTTTATCTAGGGATCAATGTTAAGCTTGTTAGCATAAATACTTCATTAATTGAAACAGAATTCCAGTTCTGCAGCAGTGTAAGCTGCCCTGATAAAGTGTCCACATTGAGAGCAAGAGGCCAAATTCAGTTTTACACAAATTGTCTGTCAAAGTGAATTTCAGCCTCCTCTGTTTGGTTGGGGGTTTTTTCATCTTGGTCCAGACTTTTTGGTGGAGTTTTTAATAGAAAAAGAAGGGCAAGTTATGATGGCTCTTGGTAGAACTTGTGAGCTACAGGTAGGTCATTGTTAAAGCAGCCTTGAGGTTTCTCAATCATGCTGAGAAACTCAGCCCTCCCACAGAAGACCTCTCTGATCCTTTGGATGGAGCTGGATCTTGGTGGGGTTTTAGAGGCAATGGAAAGGTCTCTTCCTCTCCTACTCTGTATGATTCCTCTGCTACCACTGAGTCTACCAGTGAAAGAGATAGCCAGCCTTCTTCTGAGTGGGTGCAGTGATTAATTTCCATTAATATCATCCTTCACACTTAAATGAGGGATAAATTATAAGTAAAATGAGGGGTAAAGCCTGCATGTGAATAAAATGGGATGTATGATTAACTTCACACCCTCTGTGGAAGAGATACTGCTTCTCTCTCACCAGGTTATCTCAAGGACTAAGCACAGGTAAGAGCCACTTTTGGTCAGCTCAACCACCTCCCTGTAATTCAGTCTTTGTCACTTGGGTTGCACTGGCCTGGCTGCCAATTTTTCTGACTCAAGATAGAACAGACAGGCCAGAAATTCAGAGCAATCCCACATAGGTATTGGAAGATGGGGACTGAGACCTTGAATGCCTCACAGGACTTAATCATAATGAAAGTTTGACCTCTTCTGGCAGCCAATTATGCAAAACAATTTGTGTGGTTTAACACATTATTATCAGAGAAGGGAACGAAAGCCAAAGTATGATCTCATTCTTCCATATAGTGTGTTAACTTATAGAAGATTCAGAGTACTCCATCACAGAAGCGAATTAATAATTAAATGGAAGATGTCCAGTGCTTTATCACATTTTATACCTCTACTTTGGTAAGAAGAGAGATATTAGTTTGTTTTAAGAAAAAAAAAAAAAGCAAGCAACTTAAGACTGATTAAGGTCTTTAAAATTAAAACCTAAACCATCAGAGAATGCAGTCCCAGTTACAAAACAGTGACTTCATCCGCAACACACTTTAAGGAGATGTATTTATTTTTGAATGCAGATAATGATACATCCTTCATAGTGTACAGACTTTCTGCTTAACTGTCTATTGTTACAACTTGAATATTAGTTACTTTAATACAAATAGCTAAATACATTGGCAAAGACAAATGAAGCCCTAAAAAGAAATTACTGAACATCTGCTATTGTGAACAAGTTTTTTATCTTTGACTACAGTCAGATTTTGTCAACACAAACTTTCAGGCACAACATATTCCCTTGTGATGGTGTCTTTTCAATTGCACAGTAATTGCATTCCTAACTAAACATAAGAATTATTTTAATTTTGATTGCTTAGTTCTGTAATTGTTCACAAACCAGAAGGATAAGAATGACCAAATCTGATGCTGATGCTGACAATCATTTTGACATCACCTGTTGGTGCTTTAAATATCTTTTTGCTTTTATATGTTCATAGTGTTCTAATATATAAACTAAATGAAACAGAAAGCTTGAGTCTTGAAAGTATGAATTACTATGTGTTCCAACCCAGTACAACATGAGCAACAAGAAGATAGCACATGCCGATGATACAGGACACAATCATCATGGGGAAACCTAACCTGAAAAAACAATAAAAAAGAAGAGATCAGTAAGGATACAATAGTTTGTTCTCTGAGCCATTTATGAAAAGAAAATTATAGTTATCATACACATTCCAAGCCTTGAATATGCTTATAGCCATGCTAAAACACATGGGTGCTTTGCAAGCATGACAACATCTAGGAGTCTAATATTCAAGTTCACAGTTCTGTTTACTGGCCTATTTAAGAGAGGTGCTCAAAATCAGTGTAATTTCACTGGTTTCAGGGCATCTCTTCCACTTTACTCTGTCTCAGAATATGGCATGACTTATCATTTTGTTTATTTGTTTTTATCCCCAGCCAATATACCATCACACAAGTAAAACAGCAATCCTTACAAATTATGCAGCATTAGAATAGATTAGCCAGTGTGTACAATTTCAGATTAGTTGTGCAACAGTGGTATCACACTTCAGAAATTGATCTATGGCTGAAGCTCATTAAATCATTTCCCTGTTGTTCTGTACTTACATACAGCTAGTATTCCTCTACTGTACCTCTCACCAGATTTAATAGACTTGAATGAAATGTTGAAAGTAAACCCCATGAAGCTATAAAGGTGATAAAACTTATCTGTTGTACCAAAACAGCTATTTTATTTTCACCACGGATTAAGATTTTCAGAATACACCCAGATTTATAGCTTTCTTTAGACTGACAAACATGGGCAGCAGAGATGGGCAGAGTTGGCCAAGTCCTACTCTGCTAGATTTGTAGGTCTTCCATATGTGTGAAAAGAAAGGAATTTTCTGAAACTCGCTTGTTAGGAGCCCACAGGATGGATACTCAAGTCTGCTCTCCTCTGCCATTGCAGATAAGGCCACTGATGAAGAGATAGACATTTCGTAGGTGACAGGAGGACTGATCTTGGATAGATGAATAGCTCCTTTCTCTAGGAAGCCACAGCTAGAAGGGATCTGTTAGGATATTTAGCCTGGCCCCACCTTCCTCAGGGTATGAAACCACCTCCATAAAATGAAAATTAAACTATTGAGTTGTTCTTTCTACCTGCGGCTGCAACATTACTTCAAACTCTGTGATCCTCATGTATGTTTTGCTGAAAAGTTGACTGAGGGAGACATACACGTGACCAGCAAAACAGAGGTGCTTTCACCTAAACAGCATTTGGTTCATTTCACTGGTGACTGAATTTTACCAAGAATGAGGTTCACTGAAAACATACAAAAATAAATAGCCTCAGCCTATGAGGTTTACCGAATAATGAAGAAACCAACAAAACCCCATTACTCTAAAGAAAATGTTGGAATTATTTAGCATAGAACAAACTTGTCTTGCCTGCTTCATGGCTGCTCTTGACCAAATGAAGTGAGCTCATCTTGCATGGCAATAGAAATGGAGGCAAGCTAAGCACAAAATAAAACCTTTTCAAGGTTGGAAATGTACAAAGTGCATCACTGTCACGTCTGACAGACCATCTCATTTCTGCTTTCTTGGCATCCCCTCAAAGGAATGCAGATAATAGCTGGCACATCCCTGTGTCCATGGCCAAATTATTGCCTGTGAGATCTGTCCCAAAAGTACAGTTCACAGGATAGGCTCTAAAGGCTTTCCCCTCCATCCTTCTGATATTTAGGACCTGGTGTGCTCATCTATTCTGCCATTCTGGTAACAAGAATTATACAACTTTTACGAGTGCAAGTTCAGCTGGTATTTGGAATTAAGAAAGGAGAGAAAGGAAGGGAGATGACAGAAGGACAGAGTGTGTCTAAGAAGTTAAAGGTATGAAGAACTGTGAGAAAGGGTCAAAGAAGTGTCACACCTTTCAAATATTTCCTGAAAAGTCTGAAGTCCATTTGGAAGATTTATTTTTCTTTTTTTGTTCTTATGAACAGACATAAGGATACTGCAGATAAGTGATTTCTTTTCCATACTGACAGGTCAGATTCCTGATTTTGAATGATTCATTACTTGAAGGCGCTAATCATTATTTAGCAACTAAACTATGATCAAGCTGATAGTAGTGTAAAATATCAGAGCTAAAGCATCTCTTGGAACTGGTTTAGGAAAAAAAATAATTAATTTGATGGCAAGACAACTGCTTCTCAGACCCTTTCCTTCCTTCTCTCAGTAAATATGACCTCTAGCCCTCCCTAATCTCACTTAGACAAGTGTCCAGATAAGAAAAAACACAAAAGCATCTGTGGCTGCAGGAATAAACCATCATGGCTAAAAAATCCTCCTGCACCCTTCAGTATGTCTAATGAATGCTCCCTGCAGCCGTATCCACACGACAGCCTGGGGAACCGGAGATTGCTACAACTCTCATAAGAAAACCAGCTGCTGTTTGACAGAAAACAGAATTTTATCGACCTCACAGTCAACAAACAATGAGCTGGTACCAGGAGGAGGGGACAATACAGATCTTAATCTGTACTAATGAAAGCTAACAAACCTCCCTGCAGAACGAACAGCAGCTCAGAAGTGAATGATAGTACAATGCCTTTGTCAAGACTGACAAGGGGAGGGCAGGATCCAAAAAGGTCCAGTTGCCACTGACCATTGAAAAGAGAAGAGAAAAGCTAGCTCCAGCTTGGAGGAGGTCTGTGCAAGAAAATAGATGAATTATACAGGGCCACATAGAAACAGGCAGGAACTGTAATCATTCTCCGACTGTCACAGTGCCAGTCAAACGTGCAGCTGGAGCCAGACACAGCCAATCTGGGGAGGAGCCTCACTTCATTAGTGGGGATGCTTGCATAGGCCACAACTGCAAAGCCATTATTCTCATTGCATGGACGATTACCCCTCAACTTGAGGCCTGAATTTCAGGGGCACTGGCCTGAGCACTAATATAATTGGATCAAATTCAATGTGGAATTTGTGTACCAGAGGAGATAAAGCTCAGTCAGTAAGTATTAGTTACTGCAGAGTTAATCAATTACTTGATTTGGTTCAGTGCTCTGTTATGCCATTACACTACCCACTGCTCTCCCCCAAAGGAAGATAAAGCTCCTGTCCCAGGCCATGTACAATACAGTGCTTATGTACTAGAAGCTTACACATAAAATAGTGATCTAAATGAAACTGCACAGCTTAAATATACACAAAAAGCAGATGTTAGTTCAGTGAGAAATAGTGAGAACATTTCAAGTGAGAGCCCCAGGGATTTGTCTTGCACAAAGTTCTACTTGTTCGTAATTTCATCGATTCAGTAATGCAAAGCTTGCAAATCACCCCAGCATGGGAGACATGTCAGACTACTTGGAGAACAGAATTCATCATGTTCTTAACACATAAAAATGAGAATTTGAAATGAACAGATGAAACTCAGTGAAGGCAAATATAAAGTATGTATTAGAAGTCAAATATGGGCACAAAACCAGCAAGGAAAATGAAGCTTTTCTCTGATAATGACCTTGCTATTTCTGATCCTGCCTCACTGGAAGAATTTTTTGCCTGGTATTTACTTACAAGAAAAGGAAACTGGTGTATGATTATTTTGGGAATAATAATAATAAATTCTGTGAAGAATAATAATAAATAAACAATAAATTCCATTTTTAATGAGTATCTACAGATGTGAACATTACTGTTTTCTTAATGTATAAGTTTATCCAATGTTATCTACTAAATAATAGTAGTGAAGCCTTAGGGGTGTGAATTGTGTTTTCCTGGACAAACTGATCTCCTACAGTTCCTTGCAGCTGTTTTGTGATGTTCCAAGAGCCAGCAGGACCCTGGACATACAAGATCAAGGCTCAGTGCCCGGTGCTGCATAATCTGAGACATAACATATGAAAAATTTTCACCCATAAAAATCATAACTACAAGCACTCTCTTCCTTGACAGTTCAGACCTTACACAACCTGTACATCCTCATGGGGGTCTGTGGAAGAACTGGGTCTCCAAGGAAATAAGGAACATCCAGTGGGTTCTCAGTGGAAATGCAACAGGAGAAATCTCCAAAGACCAAACCACCATCAGTGAAAGAAGCCTAGTGGTAGCAAAGGACAAGAACTGAAACTAACTTCTACTCACATTTGTGTTTGTAACTTAATGTATAATTTAGACTCTACTGGTGGAGTTTGCATTGAATTTAAAATTTCGTTTTTCTAACTTCATATCACTTTCATACTACAAATTCTGTAGTAGCTCAGTTAGAGCTTTGCAGAAAGAGACCTGGGAGGCCAGGTGGACTCCAAGTTGAACATTATCCCAGGATGTAGTAGGAGAAGTGTTGCCAGGAGGTCAAGGGAAGTGATCCTTTCCCTCTACTCAGCTCTGATGAGGCCACGCCAGGAGTGCTGGGATGACTGCTAGGCTCCCCAGTGCAAGTGAGACATAGACAAACTGGACAGAGTCCAAGGAAGGGTCGCAAAGACCATTAAAGGACTGGACATCTCTAATATCAGGAAAGTCTGAGAAAGCTGGTACTGTTCAGCTTGGAGAGAAGAAGGTTCGGGAAGAAACTCATCAATGTGTCTGCAGGGAGAGTATAAAGAAGACAGGACCAAGCCCTTCACTATAGTGCCCAGTAACACGACAATAGGCAGTAGGCATAAAATTAAACACAAGCGGTTCCTTCTGAACATCAGGAAACACATTTTTGCTGTCATGGCAACTGAGCAATGGCACGAGTTGCCCAGAGAGATTGTGGAGTCTCTATCCTTGGAGATACTCAAACATCATCTGGAAAGAGTCCTGCGTAACACGCTCTAGGTGGTCCTGCTTGAGGGGGACCTCCAGAGGTGCCTTCCAACTTCAACCATTCTGTGATCTCACCCACCTACTTGATCCTCTCTTATTTGATATTGGATAAGAAGGCATCATCTGCACACGTGAAGACTCATGTGTCCTCAGAAAACAATTAAAGGAGAGATGGCATAATACTTTTTCTCTTGGACAGTCTCTCATCATACGCAATGCTTTGCTCTCAAAGTTTGATAAGCACAAGCTCATTTTTAAAAGAACATTTAAATACGTACAAAAGGAGTCTCAAAAATGAGATTCAGGAGTAGATATACTTAGAAGATTCAAAAGCTTACTTATGAATGAAAGTTATATTTTTCACTGAAGTTTTATAATTTGATTTGCAAAGCAACTCAATATTTCCTTTTAACAAAATGATATAACTAATATTCATGGATCTTAATGAAAAGAATGTATTATAACTATCATAAACTGAACTCTAGAAGGGTGGGTTTTTAATGAAAGGTAAGATGATTTTACCTTGATGAAGAACAGAATTCACCTAGTTAATGATAGTTAAAATCTTATGCAGTACAGTTCTGTGGGCAAGTCCTTTTTCTGTACCTCAGCTAGGATTATATAGCAAAGCAAAATCCTTTTCTGGAGTGAAAAGGGAGAATAGACAACAATAACTTGTTTGTGAATCCTAACTTTCTTAGATATATTTCGTTGTGATTATTTGCTGCCAAGTTCTCCTATGGAGAGATTTTCTGAAAAGTTAATTTTGCCTTTTCATTCCAACTGTTTAAAAGAAAACCTCAGAATTCATTGGGGAAAAAAATTATCAAGTTTTATTAGTTCTATTGATTAATTTCTTACCCTTTTTTCCTTTGGCTTTGGCAAGGAAAAGAAACTGGAAGGAAATATTTTTAATTTGTTGCTTTCCTTACTTTCAAAACCACTAAGAATTTTTCTCTTGGTCAGTTTCTCTGTTCTTGTATCTGCAGTCACTTTCCTGTCATCCTATTTTTTCTCTCCCTTTCTTTCAATGAAGGCTACCTTATGAGTCTCCTGTCATTTTGATTGTGTCCACCTTTCCCTCACTCTGTCTTTGACATACCAAACCAGTATGCCTGAAAGTATGGACTTTACTAACAGCTTAAAGAAAACAGATTCAAAATGTTTTTCACATGCCCATGACCCTTCAAATCCAGACACCTGTTATAGCTCAGAAAACAGGTGTCTAAAACTGCAAGTGATCATTAATTCAACATTAAACTGCTGTGAATTTCATACAGTCTGAAATTACATTAAAATTACAGTGTGGTTACCTACTAGTTACCATACATAGTAGTTACTGTGTAATTTAAATCATGGTAACAATCAAAGAACAAAATCTATAATCCCATTTTCTTCTGATTACTAAATTTGTAATAATTTCTCCTTATATTCTATCTGTTTTGAGTCTATGCCAATATTTCCCACAGAGTCACTGCAAGGAGTAAACCTGAAATAGGGAATATCAGATCTCAAGTGAGAAACTTTAAGTGTTAGGTTTTGTCTAGAGCATTCTTCTAAAGGTGTTTTGCTGTAACCTCACCACTTTTATATTCAGAACAAGCAATGGGCCTTTCCTCAGCCCTCCAAAATGCACAAGGTGTTACAAACCTTGTAGCTAGGTGACAAAGGGGATAAAACAAGTAGCTTTACACATTTAGCCTTAAGGGTCCCATGACCAGCATAAATACCCTGCATCTAAATGACAATTACTTAAGTCAAGCTCAAGGTGTAAAAGATGCTAGACTGAGATCTTTGCACATTTTGGGGTGTGCTTTAATAAATGTATGTAGCACTCTCAAAGCCAGATTGACTACTTACAGAGAAGAATTTAGGTTACACTAGTTGCTTTCCAAATTACAATCAGCTAAATGGATGAGATGGATTAATTTGCAAATACTTTTCCTTTCTTTCTGTTCAAATACTATCAATGTTTAATTCACCTTAGTTTTGTCCTGTTTTGTTTCTAAGCCTCTGTGGATAACAGAAGAAGTTAACACCAGAGTAAAACTAAAACTGTGTTCCATTATTTTATTAGACATTTTTTATTGAACATACAGGCCCCTTAGTCATACAAAGGCCCTTCAAACAATTTTGCTAGATCACTTTGTATTTAATCAGTTTTCCTTGTGTCTTGATAATGCTAAAATCTACATATACTTTTAAAATCTAAATTGGTTTATGTCTCCCTTTTCTCAGTATTTCAATCTGTATAGTCCATTTAAAAGACTATATTATCACTCTTTTCCATTAACAGACAGTCCCAAGAAACATACAGTATACAGCATTAGAGCTCTAAAGTGAGCTTTCAAAACTATATAAGTTCATAATCAAAGTAATAACTCCATTCTCTGCCAGGCAGCATTACTGTGACTTTAAAAACAAGTGATCTTCTGGGCTGTATGCTGGCAAAAAACAAATATGTCACAGACTGAATTTTAGCTTTATTTTTTGTCAGATTATTTTTCTCCATGTTGCAATGTAACATAGTTCATTTTGTTTCTAACATTGGTGCTATAAAAAACTGTAAACACAGTATTTATCCTAACTGCCAATGTGCAGCAAGAAAAATTGTTTACTATTACATTCACCAGAACTAAGGTAACTTTACACACCTTCCAGGAAATTCTGCTGGTAAATTTAGTTTAATTAGTTCAATTCACATAATTTTCTGGTCCGCTAATGACAAAATTATGTTGGTTTTTTGTTGGGTTTTTTTTTTTATCACCAGGACTTGAGTTCCCAAATAGTCTCTAGTAATCCTAATCGCATGCTTTAATATGAAAATCTAGAGACAGGGTAGACTTCTCATTCATTAGGGGAACGTGCCCCATATAGACATAATGATCCCCTCCCTGCTCTACTAACGTAGTAAGACACGCCATGATAAAGTGTAGCATAAAGCATGATTTTTTGAGTTTATCACAACTTTATGTGACCCTGGGACCTATCCTCATATATTATCAGTATCTTTGCTCTCTTTGTCATGAGGTGTGGCTGTGAGTCCAGTCTTAAGAAGATTAAAATCATCATGGATGACTAGAAGAGAAAATCAGCAAAATATGTCATCTTCAACAGTACTTTGGGAGACTCATATACTGATTGTGAGTGCAAATGTCAGTATTGCTGATAGGAAATTATTATTATTATATATATTGTTTGAATGGCTCTGATATAAATATTCTAATAATGAGATAGTTTTATTAAAAACTACTAAGATTTACTTTGCAAAAATGAATGCATTAAGACTGCTGAAATAAATTTTCAGATCTTTCTTTGAGAAAGATTAGTCCCATTGCTGTCAACATCACAGCTATTACTTCAGACCTGTGTTGGGAAAAAGGATTACAGAGTGACTGGGAAGAGGGGAAAACAGGAATAAAATTACTATCTTCTTTTCAAATGATAAAGAAATTTTACTACCTTCGAATTTTCAGTGGGTGAGAGAAACTAAGTGGGTTGCTTTGGTAACTTCTGCCTCCCTCCTCCCATCTCCATTTCTGCAGTGGATGATCTGCTCCAGGAATACAAGTGGGCACCAGCAGCCCATCAAGGCCATTGCTTGGTAAGCCTAGACTTAGTTATCATGCCACGGGAGGGTCAGGTAACATGCCCCAGCAAGTCAGTTATGCAGGACACCAGATGGTCTGGGGCAACCATGTACACCAAGGCTACATGCACCCCACTCTTCCTTCTTTATTGTTTTAGTTGTTTAATTTTCTTCTGAACAGCTTGAACAATGAAATTGTTGGTTGCAGTGCTGTCAAGTGGTTCTGAACCATGTCTAAGTCCCACCACCGAATCACATTATTATCTTTCTAAAATATCAGGATCGTTGTTTCAGGTATGTTTAAGACATTTTTCCATTTTAGCTTATTTCTCTGAATTTAGCCTTTTCAGCTAAGTTCAATAGACTTTTGAATTTCCTGTCTTAGAAACAGCAGGCACAACGATGCATTCTGACGCATGCCAGCTGTAGCATTATGAAATAAAATCTTAAGCAAAAGCTTGACATTAATATCATTACAGTGGTAGAGACAGAATATGAATATTTCTTGACTGTTTGGAATGATTTAATTTTTTTCTCTTTAACTTTAGAAAGTCTTTTCTTTAGATAATTTCCATAGTACTAGTAAAAAACCTTACATGTACAGATGCCACTTAGTTTTGAGCCTTTAACAGATTTTGTTCAGCCTTCAGTATCAATAAGTAGTACAAAAAAACCCAAATGATTAATAACAAACCAATGCAGGACTAAAAAGCTGAAATATTTTCTAAATTATTTTGTAGTATGTGGTAAACAGTACTACGAAGGAGGGGAAAGAAAACCACCAGAATTTCTTTAAACTTCCTTAGGATTAATTCTTCTCTTTATTAGACTATTTCATGATAAGTAGCATAACATGCCAAACAAAAAGAATTAAAAAAAAAAAAAAAAAAGAAAAAGAAAAAAAACAAAACTACAAAACCTTATCTATTTTTCAGGAATGGATTTTGTAAGTTTTGTACCTTCTCCCAAAAAACCAGCTCTTACTCACTATCAGTTACAAACTAATGTCATTACATAATTATTACCATTTCAGCCTATATATCTGCTTAGAACCTTGAAGTACCCCTGTTCATGTAACCCACACTGAAACTGAAACTGCAAGTGTTGAGCAGGAAGCCATTCTTCAGGCAGTTATTAATACTGCCTGAATTAATAATAATATTAGTTATAATAATAGTATTAATTATTAGTACTAATTATTATTAATAACTAATAATGCTAGTTATTATTAACTAATAACTCGTGATTAATTATTATTAATATTAATTAATAACTAGTAATAGTTGTTAGCTATTAATAACTAGTAACAGTTATTAGTGCTGTTTAAATTAATTCAATGTTGCCATAAATATAATACGTAAATATTATCTGAAAAATAATAATTTTTCAAAGTTATCAAACTGTTATCAAAACTGTTGAATTCAAGCACTAAAAAAGCTGAAAGCTGAGACTGTAGTAAATACTGCCACATCTTCTGCGTAAGAACTAATGCCTACTCTATACACAAAAATCTATTTAATATTCCATGAAAACCACTGCTTCCTTTAGCAGTTCTCATTTCAAATGCATTATAAAGAAAATAACATAAACATTAAATCCGCCTTTCCTCTGATTACATTGGGAGACACCAGAATAGTCTGTTTGACACATTAGTTAGCAATGGAAGGATAATCATGTTACTAGTATCAACTTATTTGAGAAAAAGAATTGTCATGTAAAATTGGGATTCTGATGTAATTCCAAATATCTTTATGATGCTTTGGCAAGAAAATACAATGCATAGAATAAAGCAAGTTCAAGCTGAGGAGGGTTACTATACTCACAAATAACCGGCTAAGCTTCATATAGCAAATGTATAAGCTTCATACTTAGAGTGTTCTCCAAGTTTGCCAGTCTTCATGTCTCTTTCTGCCATTTATGATACCTCTGTGTTTTAATGTCTTGCAAAGTGTTTTTCAAAACCATGTTTAGATATACAGAATTTCTCCAAGCAAATATTCTCAATCCTGTGCTTTCTGATTAATTCTGGTAATTGCTAAAGTACCCTACTTAAATAGAAAATTACTTTCTAATTTCTATAATCTTTGAAGACTATAGTGAATGTCTAATCAAACTAAGCATGTTGTAATTAACTGAAAACTTGACAAATGAAGTCATAACTAAATGAAGCTGCAAAAAGTAGGAGGTTTATTGATAACAAAAACCTTTTGTGCCAGTACATATGGCATTACATACGTGAGAATTCAAGCAACTGTATATGAATTTTACATCATCTACCAAGTCAATTAAAAACAGAAACTGAGTTAATGTAGTTTGTCTTTATGTTTCTCCAAACTACTTACAGAAAGTACAGAAATGAGCAGGCGCTTCACTAATTCTTCTCTTCTTACAATCATCTCTACTTGGTTTAACTTGCTCCTTTCTCAAGCTCCTCTCCCTCCCTTCTCCCACCAACTCACTCATCTTCAGCTGAGGACACACAGTTTGTTGGAACAGCACTACCTTCCACCCATGATGTTCATGATGTTCATGACCTCAAACCCCATTCCTGGGCATTCGGCTCAGTCTCTGCACCTTACTGAGGGCAGCAGTGGCCTCACATCTCACACCAAAATACTTATTCTTCCAGTAGTCAGAAAGCCCAGTGGTGGCAATAACTAGAAAGGACACTGAAAAGGATTTAGATTTGCTTTTCCAAATAAGGCTCATTACTCATTATGCAGTGAGGAAGGAGACTGACAGTCCAGCTTCAAAAGCATGAGTCGCATTTTGCTCTCAGTTCAGGGAGTATTAGGGTAATGAACTAGCTACTTGTTTCTTTAAAATCCAAAGACACAAATTATTGGCTAATATTTAACTCTAACCAGTAATAAACAGATTAATAAAGCACTCTAACTAAATCATGTTTGCAGTGGCATTAGTTCTTTTTTATAGAACTTCCTTGCCACAGTTTCTCCATGTTAATCATTCCTGCCTGCACCTTCTTAAAGCTGAGTGCCACCTTTGTTTTGCTGCATGAGGATCTCCAATTATCATTCTTTTGCTTTATGGTACTATTTTTATTAAAAGCCTCTCCACACCCTCTTCTGATTGTTTCAAGACAGCTATCCTTACTAAGGCAATTCATGTATATTTGAGAAAAGAACACATGTTGTGGGATACACCTGCACAAGTATACATATGAGCTCATGGTCTTTCTGGGATAGAAATCATAATACTTTCTTTAGTTGTTTGTGTTAGGATGAACTGAATCACCCTCTAAAAAGTATTTCTTTCCACTGACTACAATAAGAGCTGGGTGTCGAAATAAAGACATCAGAATGGAAAAGTGAGGTGAGATGAATCTTTCCCTTACTGACAAGCACCTCTGTGAACATTGAAAAATAATGATGCCTTGTTTCTTACCAATTTGTGTCTGAAGTTTGTTTGACTTTCTGCCTAAGTAGAAAGCTCCAGCTGAAGCTTTCTTCCATAACTTATAATGACAATCACCTGCATAGATTATTCCAGTGTGTAAAGAAGTGTGGGCTCAGGCTGCACCTTCCCTCATTGGGAACATGAATGGGGTTTCTGTTCATCTTCCCAGACACCAATTTCATAAAATTTCAGGGGTTTTAATGATATCAAAGCCCCTTTTGCCCACCATCCTCTCTGTCAAATGTATTTGAAACTGACAAGCACATTATTGGGTGGGAAACAGAGACACAGGAAAAATAGAGACACATCCACAGCAGTATGATGGCACAGGAAACCAGATGAAAAATTAGGCTCTGAAGAAAAGATAGGAACAAAAAGCTTTTCAAAAGCATTATTTTTTTTTTAAACATACTTGTTACAAGTAGCTAACTCATCTTGAGATGTGCCAAAGACTTACCTTGATTTAAATTACGAGTGATTAAAGAAAGGGATGTAGCTTTGTATGTGCTTACATTATATAGTTCTAGTCTCCAAGTTATCAGAATGCTTGTAGGCGTGGGAAGGTAATGGGGAAGAGACAGAAAGGTAAAGTTAAAAGTCAGCATGAATTAGCATATATTTTGATTTGAAATTTCATGCAATCTCTAAGGAATTGTTAAGTTAAATATAAAAACTAAAACTCAGTTATTAAGTTGTGAAAAAGAAAAAGTGAACGGGTTGCATCTCTTGGTTGAAATTATTTAACAAGAAAAATGTATTTGAGTTTTTTTTCTAAATGTGACTAAATTCATTAGTTTGCACCAAATATCCTGTACTCTGGTAGTTACAATGGAAAAAAACGACTTGCACAAGTGTCACTGAAATAATTTATTTAATTATAAGCTTCAGCACATATTTAGTATTTCAAATTCTTCTATGCATTGACACACTAATTGCTGGCACTTCAGAATATACACTGACTAAATATACTTTGTGCTAGAATATACTCACTGGATTTTCTGTACAGTATTCAAAACATGGGATAGCCTCAGTTAATTGAAAAGATATTTAATCTGCAGTCTAAGCAGTACAATGACAGAACATTAACGTCCATGTAAACAATTGAAATGACTGCAGATTTAACCAATGGCTTTTGAATTACAGTGTATCATATAGAAAGCTTCTCTTCCTCAGTATGCCATACATATACATTTATAGAAGGGAAAGGAAATCAGTTTACCTTGTAAGAAAAAATGCCCTACAGGGGCAATGAGAAGGATACATATAAACTGCTTATTACGCCTTGTAAAAAGCATAAATCTTGTGCAATATTCACAGTACCTGGTGGGGTCAGCTCTACACTCTAATCTACACTAATGCAGATCATGTAGTCCTCCTCCAGGGAAGTATATACACATATATGTATCAAAAAATAGGATTTTTCTCAACTAAGCTGCAATGAAAATTACTAGGCAACCACAGACTGCATTTCAGGGCTCATCTTGGCCCTTGACCTTTCTCTTTTTTTTTTTTTTTTTTCAGTTAGTGACAGAAGCTTTAAAAATATTTATAATACCAAAGTATTTAATTTTATTTCCAACAAAATCTCTCTCAATAAACTCCACTCCACTGACCCCTTAAGTGAAACTAGAAGCAATGTTTCTTCCTTGACCTCCTAGTCACTGGTTTTGACACAGCTGCCTGTACTACTCATGGCTTTGGAGCACGCTTCATCCTCCAGTTCTCCTCTGATCTCTCTTCATATGTGTATCACTGTGTCCTCTGGTTGAAGGGATGCTGTCCTTCTTTTCCCTATTCCCATTACTCTCATAATAGTGATGAAATTACTGTCATTGTACTCCTTACCCTCACGAATAATTCTAATAATTTTGGATTCACATCTCTCTTGAGAGTGCTACAGCAAACCTACATCTAAAATTCTTGCAGATTAGCTCTGTGTAACTGTTCTTTTCTGCCTATTCTCATAACTCAAATGCTAACCTGCAGCTCTCTCACCTCAGTTGCTCATTGTCCCTTTCATAGAATCACAGAATGCTAGGGGCTGAAAGGGACCTCTAGATATCATCCAGTCCAACCCTCCTGCCAAAGCAGGATAACCTAGGGCAGGCCACACAGGAACACATCCAGGTGGGTTTTGAAAGTCTCCAGAGGAGGAAACTCCACAACCTCTCTGGGCAGCCTGTAGTAAAGAAGTAAAAACAGTAAAGAAGTTTCTCCTCATGTTGAGGAGCTTAAACTCATGTTCTAGCTTAAACTCATTATTCCTTGTCCTATTTCTTGTACCGCTGAAAAGAGATTGGCCCCTTCCTCTTGACACCCACTTTTCAGATATTTATAGACATTAATAAGATCCCTTCTTTCCTCAAGGCTAAACAGCTCCAGTTCTCTCAGACTTTCTTCAGAGATGCTCAAGTCCCTTAATCATCCTCATAACTATCTGTTGGATTCTCTCCAGTAGATCTCTTTCTCTCTTGAAATGGGGAGCCCAAAACTGGATACAGTGTTCCAGGTGTAGTCTCACCATGGCAGAGTAGAGAGGGAGGAGAAGCTCCCTAGATCTGCTGGATACACTTTTCCTGATGCATCATAGGATACCATTGGCTCTCTTGGCCACAAGGTCACATTGTTCACCTGTGGAGAATTTACTGTCCCCTAGGACTCCAAGGTCTTTCTCCATGGAGCTGCTTTACAGCAGGATGACCCCTAATCTGCACTGGTGGTTGGTGTTATTCCTACCCAGATGCACGACTCTACACTTATAAAAATTCATGAAGTCACTTTTTCCCAGATCTCCAGCCTGTCCAGATCTTGTTGGATCACAGCACAGCCTTCTGGTTTATCAGCCACCTCTGCCAGCTTCATGTCATCAGCAAACTTATTGAGGGCACATTCCATACTCTCATACAGGTCATTGATGAAGATATTGAAAAAATATCTTTGGGCTCAAGTAATACCAAGGATTATTCTCCACCTCCAACAGTTCAATCATTGCAGTGTTCTATTTGCATCCCTCCCCTTTCTAAGAAAGCAGAAGCTTTATCAGCCTTCATAGACCAGCACCTCATTAATTTCCTGTTTTTTCACAGTGCAATATTTCCAGCTACATCCTGGTGTGAGCTCATCATCATTTGTCATATTTCATGTCAGTACCTTACTCCCATAATGCTTCCCAGCACTGGTAGGGATCCCCCAAATCTGCCATGAGGTCACCCTGATAGTATTCCTCCTGGAATATCTTGGAGGAATAGAACAACTCACAGAACAAAGTCATCTTTACTGCAGTCTCAGTATTACATTTCTTTGTGTTCTTCTCTCATCTGGGCTAACATCACTTACCATGGGGTGTCCAAAGCCCTGAACTAAGCATCAGTCTGTCCAGTTATCAGAAAGAATTAGGCAGTTGTATGGAGTCATGAGCACTGAGGTGCCTATCTTCAGAGAGAATAGAAATTCAGATAGATAGATAGAAACTTGTACATTTCTTCCAGTTATACTTAGTAAGCTCAATACAAAGATTACTTCTTTCTACAAGTTTTGTCCTTTCCATGCCCCCAAAACAAGCAGGAAAGTCCCTCGAGTACCAGAACAGGATAACAGTGAAGGTACCACATGTGTAAATAGAAATTGCAAAAGATCAGTTATTCATGTCCAGCCTCAGGGTTGGACAAAACTGGCTTTAGGCTATGATAAAGAGAGAAAAGGAGCTGTATCCAGTGTACATAAAACACCACATGCATGGTTAAAATGTAGAGATAAGAAGAAACTATAAAAAGCGCTACAGCTCCAATATGAATTATTAGAATGAGGAGTAGAAATAAAATTGCTCCAGCACAGGATCAGCCACATCTGATCAATGTGGAGGATCAACTGATTTATAGCTCGACTTGCCCTGACTTTGGTAGATAAAGACTTCTGCTCTTCTGTTTGCTGTTCACAAAGTTTTGCTGCAACATCTCCATAAACATTTGTAACATAAAATATTTTAGAATATAACTGAGCTAAATAAATTACAATTCTAAGGAAATGTGCTTTTTGTTCCAACCTTCCCATTTGATAGTTTCTGATCTTTAGTGCTAAGCTAACATCCATGCAGACACACTAAGATCTCTAATCTTATGTTTATAATGACCACACCGGAAGTACAGGACAGGTTAAACACCTTACTTTAGTAGCTGAAAATAGGTCAAATGAGTCCTGCTCCTTGTATTCATTATTATTGAACAATCTTCCTCAGATTACAAGTTGCCTGGACAGGTACCATGTTTTTTTATTGGCCCTTTCACGTGTCTCATCTTTTTACCACGCTGGACCTTGGCAAGAACTTTCTTCTGCAGTTAGCAGCAGATGTGCAACAAACTCAGTGGAGCATGAAGCTCTGGGGTGAGAACATGAAAGCAATCCTCATGAACCTGCTTGTGCAATAACCCCACCTTGCACCAGCACAGAATAAATCAGAAGCACAAATGTTCGTATAGGAAGACAAAAGAAGAGCTTACCAGAAGAAACTCAGCAGTCTCCACAAACTCAGTTGATATCAAAAGAACAATGAAATACTCTGAAATGATGAAAGGTTTTTCCTTGACTGTTTCAGTTCAAATCTTGGCAGCTGAGAGCAAACATTATGCTAGATAACTGCTATAGTCTGGGGAAGTGAACTTCCATTACATGAATTTATATATCTGCATCTTATTTGGTAATGTATGTTTCTGTGAATTATGCTGAAATCACACAAGCACAGAAAGAAAAAAAAAAAAAAGTGGTATCAGCAACCAACAGATGATGATATTGCTGGATTAACTAGGTCATTTTGGTCCCCAGGCTAGAAACCAGGCCTCAGACTTGTTTGCTATTTTATAAGCACCATTGTAATCACCTATCAGCAGGGTAGAGCTCCATCTGGATGAAGGCAATTTCTTGCATTTGATTTTTTGTGTCATCGGCTTAAGTAAACTCTGTATATAATCTAACAGTACCTGCACTGACATGCATGCTAAATGTTTGCATTAATAAAAAGTGTGCTCTTTCACAAGAAGAGACAAAACAAAGGTACAAGGTATTCTGAAAATATCACTAAAGCACAAAGAAATTTTTTTGTTCTCGTTCAATACCGCCATTGGCAGGAATCATATTTGCTCCACAAATGCCTAAGCCTTAAAGAGGTACGAGCAACAGCTGAGTTTTTCAAAAGGGCATGGTCTGGGCTGTGGGAAGTGGAAAAGATTATATGAATGATATGAAAGGAATATACCAATGAAGACGCTTGCTTAAAAAAGGAACAGTGGAAAATTACTGAAAAACAGTGGAAAACCACCAAGAGTATGGGTGAAGGTCCGTGGAGAGGACCCCGAGGAGGGGAAGGGCTAGATTATAAATAGGACCCTCAGTTCAATAAACTTTCATCTCAGTTTGGAAAAGTGACTGAGTCACATGAATTGATGCACCACACTGGCCTAGTCCCACTTTCCCTCAAACTCACTGAAGAATGCCCATTGGCTTCAACTAAAACACATTAGACCACCAATATGTGCTCTCAGTAATCACAGGCCTCACTGTTTTATTTTTAGAAATAAAACAAAATCAGCCCTGGCAAAAACAATGACAAAACAAAACCAAAACCAGCCAGTCTCTGATTTTTCCATCTACCTCAGAAACACAGTTAAAAGCAATGGTGTGTGACATAGACGTCAGCAGAATGAATGAAATGGAAGTCCCTCATCCAGAGCACATAATATGCACATCTTCTCTGTGCTTCAGTAAGCCCAGTTCATGGGCCCTAGGGCCACTGATTCATCAGCACACTTAATGTCTGAGGCTTACAGGACAGTGGTAAGAGCTGTTGCCACAAAATATTAAAGCAGCCATTTCACCCTACTCCACTACCTGTATTTTGTAAAATGGGGACCTTATTACAGATAGCCTGAGCAGAAGATTTTTTTTTTAATTGTTTAAACAGACTGATAAAGTTAAATTTGGAGTTATTATGTCACTTTTCCCTGGTTTTCTATTGTTAAATCACACGTCCTTCCATTATAAGTTTGCTTAACTATGCACAAAGCACAGGCTGTCTTTGTACAAAAAGACACTTCTTATGGCAGTGACATTAGATGATAAACCAGACCAATGCATTCTCTCCCTCTACCACCACATCCCAGTGCCCTTACACTTACTTAAGATCTGACTGCAAAGTAATCCCATTAATCACCCATCCCTTGAGTAGTAAACAGCTCATTTAGCCCTTTAAAATTTGGATACCTGAGCTTCTTTTAAAGAAAAGATGCCTTCATCTTGGAACTCCATGTGCTCTTAATTTGATTTACAGTTTTCAACAATTCTAATGTTAAATGTCAATTAAACTCGTAACATCTTTGACATTACAATACATATGTATGTGTAAAAAGACAAAAAATCTGCCCTTTTAAACAAATATCATGCTTCTTTTGTGATTTATGACAACTATCAGCACATATATATCAATGAGAATATTTTAACTTCAAAAAACTATTTTCAACAGGAATCTATTTCTGATTAAAAGATTTAATTTGCTTTGAATGAAATAAGAAGCTAAACATAAATAGTCCCATTTAATGCAAACATTAAGCTCATATGTGGGGTTTAACTGACTACTACTACTATCTGATGTTCATTTAAAAAAAAATTATAATAGACTATTACTTAGGAGTTTAGCAAAGCATGCAGGAAGTCAGGCAAAGAAAAATAAAAAAGGAAAGTCGGGGTAGAAGGTGCAAGATTATTAGCCATTTCATGGAGAAGAATTCTCCTGTGACCACAGGTGTTTCCACGAGCTATGAACATAAAGACCTAATCTTGCAATAAAAATTCCCACTAGCCAATAAAACTTTAAAGTCCCACTTCTATGCGTCATCAGACTTGAAAATTATACGGATTATGTCTATAAAGTATGCATGATTCTCACAAAATTTATTATCATTGAGTTTGAAATTTGCAGTAGGTAGGCATCCTAAGCTTTTTATTTTAATATATTCTGGCCTAAATCTGATAAATGAATAACTTAAACAAAAATATGGTACATTACACAGAAGCATGAAAATATATTAAAAATTTTCCCTGGGATGAGAATTTTAAAGTTAAGCAAACATCACAAAAGGATTATTTCCCACATAATAAGTGGCCGACTAGTAAATTGTAAGTTGTTAACTAAATAAGCTTTACATTTGGGAACACAGAAGAAGTTAGTGTCCTTCCATCTTCACCTGCTAAGCACAATGGACAAATGATGCCTGCTTGGTGTATTTACATTTTCTGTTTGAAGTAAAATGCAAGGACTGAGACTGGCCACATAAGCATCCATGCAAAATCCTCACCAAGGCTGCACTGATAGGGCACAGTAGGAGGATTCCTTTCAAGTTCCTGTATGCCCAAGGATTCAGACCTGACTCAGCATATGGCTGCACTCCCCTATGAACCATCCTTTTGCATTGTTTGGAAGGGAAGTGTGCATGGAGAGAAAGTAATGCAAGGGAATGAGAACCACTCTGTCCTGAAGCCAAGATCTTGTCCTCTCCCCACCCTTGTGCAGCAAGCACAGCATCTGCCCTGGTGTCCTCTGCTCACCATCAAACCAGACTCAGTGGTCACCTGGCCCAGTGACCCAGTGTCTTAAATGCAAAAAATCTTAACAAGACCATTATCAGCTCCAAAGCAGCAGGGGGCTGGCTATAGAAGGAGGGTATTATTTAAAGTCATTTATATAGTCAGTTAAAATGTAGCTTTGAACCCAGCTCAGCCAAATTCATGATGAAAGACCTGACCATTGGCCTAATAGCTGTTCAGGAACTTGGGAAGTAGTGGGGGTTTATCTGCTTTTTTCATTATTGCCAAATATCTCTATGGGAGAGGAAAACACCACCTGCCACTGGGCAGGAAACAACAAGGGAAGAGATATTCATAGAGGGACAGTAAGGGTCAAAAAAGAAAGAGTGGAGAGTAGAGAAGAAAGTCAACACCAAACAGCAAACAGATTAATGTGTTGCAGCATCTTAAACTGAGTTGCAGTGCATACATGTTTTTCATTGTAAACAATTTCTACATTAATATGTTTCTGTAGTGGTCATTATTTATTTTTATCTCTTGTATTTTCATTTGAAGAATTTTTGTACATTATCAGTGTATGCATGATGAGAAACTTAGCTGGGATTCAGCTCCGGATTCAAGCACATGGAGATGGGAACTAAATGTGAAAGTTATTTTTTGTCTAAGTTCCCACAGTAGACAGTGGAAAATCTAGGCAATACAGTAAGCAGAATAGATGCATATGCTGAAGGGTGAGTCAAATCGCACATTAGATTGCATAAAGTTTATTGTGAGATGCTGAAATCTGTTGCTTAAATGAAGGCAGACATTTAGATTGGAGATTTGAAGATTGTCCCACTCAGCTTCCAGCTACCACTTGAGCATGGCATGAGTCTATGTATCTTATGTCATAACTACCAGATCTGTGAAGATATCCTGGACACAGGGCTAGATAAATATGTATGTGAATAAAGCCTTATATCACCAATGGGCCCTCCAACAGGAGCTTAGACAATTAGCTCATATCACATCAGGTATTTTATTTGAAGCTGAATACCATCTTAAGGTAAACTACTGTACTGAGAATTCATATACTTTTGTTACATGAAGATTAACCAGAATAAAAAAAAAATTCATTTAAATAGTGGATTCATTCACTTTTTTGTTTTACACTTTGCTGGAATAAAAATAACCCGGAGAATTTAGTCCATGCATTGGTCAATAATATCTGAATTCATTGCATGAATATGGTTTGAAGATTAAATTATTGCAAAATTGATGTGGGTTTAATCTAATTGTTTTTCAATTGAAGTGTTAATTTAAAAATTGAAATATTAACTTTTAATTAAATGCAGTATATTAATGTAGACTTACTCTCAGTTACTCTGTCTTTCATAGACATACTCACATTCATGTATAAATTCCACTAAAAAAATGTCAAGATAAATTAACGGTTTTACCCCTTAGCTCTCATAAATCAGGAAGCAGGAAAAGTAATGTGTCATGTATTGGTATTTCTTTTGTGTATCTGCTTTAGTGCAGCCTTTATCTTAGAGATGGTAGAATTTAACTATATATTAGGTTTATATAAGATTCAATTTGCATTATTTAGCTTTAAGACAGAACAGTACAAGGCTATTTTAAGTCAGATGGGACTTCAAGAAGAGGCCTATGAAGGGCCTTCAAGAAAGCAATTCTTTCTATCTCAAGATATCCTTTTAAGAGGTCAGGACATCTTCCCTTTTTCCTCTCCACAGACTGCAGAAGGAATATGAATGAATAGGCTGAATTAAATGGATGAACTCAGGTGTGCTGAATTGCATTTCAAGCCAAGTATCCTATTTCTGACAGTTGTCTTGTTTACAAGGGAAATGCAGAAAATTCTGGAATAGCAAACCCATAGGGAATATAAGTAATTTCTGTGAGGTAGAGGCTCACCCAACCGGTGACTTGAAAAGTCACTAATCAGGCTAAACTTCTTGTTAAACAATATAATGCAATTCATACACAAGTTTAGGTATGCATTTTTTGTCCTATGTCTTACTACTTAACATAGGCCAGACAGAACGGCCTGCAGACTCTGCTCATATTAGTAAATCATATGATTTTCAACTACTCTGGGAAGCTGTGGTTGCTCCCAGGGCACCCATAGACTCCATCGTCACTGCACAGCATCCCTGGAGCTTCCCCACAGCTCAGGGACAAGATTTCCTTCCTTCCTTCCGCCCATCCAGGGCTCCTCCACCCGAATGTTCTTAATGTCAGAAATCCATGTTGTACATGAGACAGCCCTTTGTTTTAGCAAATGGATTTTTTTTTTTTTAATAAACATCTGCATTTTTCTAAATTTCCGCACAATCAGAAAGCTTAGACATTTCCAAACCTGTAATTCTACTCCATCTACAACAGCAATTACTACAAGAACTGGCTTATCGCTGTTAAAGTTTCCAGTAATGGTTTTTGGTTGTACTTATTAATAGAGATAAATAACACTGGTGCAAAACATAGGGAAAAGCTGACCCTCATTTTGAATCTGGTTCTTTCACTTCCTATCTGAATATTCATAGAACTTTATATTTTTATGGGAGTTTATTCTGTTAATACAAAAGTGTCAATCATTTTAACCTTTAAACTAAGAGAAGGCACACTGTCTGTCACTGTACTTTTGAGTTTGACATCAGTTAAAGTTCTCCCATTAAAAAGGAGTTATTAAAGCAACATGAAGACTTATACAACCAATCTGTCAAAAACAGATATGCCTGTAATACCTTCAAAAATAAAACCTTTTCTGTCAAACAGGCACAATTTGTAGCTGGCAGGCTTTGACTTTGAGATTAAAGCCCAGAGATCCCAAAGACCTTACTTTAGTCCCATGTCTGTGACAAATAAGCGTGATTTCTTTTCTTTTTTTTTTTTAAAGAACAAATGTTAAGTAATCCAATACAACAAACCATGTGCTACACTGGAATAATGCTATGTTTCAAGTACCTGAAGGGGGCCTACAGGAAAGCTGTAGAGGGACTTTTTACAAGGGCTTGTAGCAACAGGACAAGGGGTAGTAGTTTCAAACTGGAAGAGGGTAGATTCAGATTAGACTTTAGGAAGAAATTCTTTACTGTGAAGATGGTGAGACACTGGCACAGGTTGCCCAGAGAAGTTGTGGCTGCCCCCTCCCTGGAAGTGTTCAGGGCCAGGTTGGATGGGGCTTGGAACAACTTGGACTGGTGGGAGGTGTCCCTGCCCATGGCAGGAGCCTTGGAACTAGATGACCTTTGAGGTCCCTTCAAACCCAAACCGTTCTATGGTTCTTTTTTTCTCATAATATTAGCTACTAGGTCAAATAATCCATACTCTGATAGGTCTGAAACGACACGTAATCTAAGATGACTTAATTCTCATACATTTAATTTAACTACAATATAGAAAATAATATATTAATATACTAATGACGTTTTGCTGGTTGCAACAGTCAATGGAAATAGAGCATAGAAATACCACTAACAACAATCTAAAGCCTTACAAATTTAATAAAAGACCGTGTATATAGTGAGTTCTCACTGAAGTAGCAAAAGCAGAGGACTCTCTAAGAAAAAAACTATATTTTGCTGTTTTCCTAGTCACTGCAAATACCCTTTATTCTAAACAACCTTCATTGTTATATTCACATATATTTTATACTTTAAGCAATACAACAGGTATTTTTTTATTATTATTTGTTTAATTTTTCTGGGTCTTGGCTTTTGTTGTTTTGAAATGGCCTCAATTTTGTTCACTCCCACGCTGGTTTGACCATTCATAGCTACGCTTCCTACCTTCTTTGTTTTAACATTTCATTTATCACTATCACTACAGATAGAAGCCTCTTGCTCTTGCCGAGAAGAGCACACTTTTCATAATAAAAAAGCTGCTTATTACTCTGTGAGAAGTAAAAATATAATTCAGGCTATTCCAAAGTGAATCCCTTTTAAAGTTTCACACTGTGAAGTCTCAGTCACAATGAAACAAATCAGTAAATACGGTTGCCATGAAAGGTGGGGGACAGCATGTGAGTTGCAATCTGATTTTTTTTCCAAACAGTTTGGCCAGCACCTGAGTGAGGTAAATAGTCACAGTTATTCAACAAACTAAATAACAGCCTTTCAGTATAATGTCTCATTTGCCAAAGGCAAGAATTTAGGCAAAGGGCAGCAAGTTATAACCTCCTCAGAAGACACTGCAGGAACAAAACAAAAACGTTAAGTTCAAGAGAAGTATATGCAGTGGCCACTAGCTTTCAGACAGAGAAATTGGAAAAGAGATTTAAAAATACTTAAACATATAATATTCATGAAATATACATGGCTGTGAGATCAGTATGAAAAGACCAGTCCTGTTCCATACACAAGTGTCTACAAAGACAATTCAGAATACTTGGTAAGATTATTATTAGTTCATTTTTTGCTTCCTTATAGATGAGGATATCTGTACTGGCCTGAATGGTCATGACACAGAGCTGGCCAAAGGCAGGACTTAAACTGAGCTCCTGAATGACAGAAAAAGCATCTCTTGGGCTTTGTATTAGAGAAAAAGCCTTGGGTTAGAGAAAGAACTTTGGGTTCAGCCATGCCAAACCAAATGCTAACTTCACTATGATTAACTACTTTTGGACCAGGTGTCACTCAAAGGCAAGTAACAAACCATAAAAAAGCAGATTTTTCAGTTGTCTGTGGTCATAGGCTTTAATGTACAGGCTAGTAGTGATTATCAGGCCCCAACAAAGATGGGTGCCCCCTATTAGGAGGGAGAAGGAAAGGCTTTGTGCCTCACTGGGCACTGTTTTACTGTTATAACAAGAATGGGAGATGGGTGACTCCTTGAATAACAAATACAATGGAAGGAAAACAACTGTCACCCTAATTAAGGCAGGAACAGGATTCTCTCTTGCTGTAAGAGAGAATAGAATTTTCCAGTGAGAAATAAAGTCACTGTGGTGTGCTTGAATCCTTGATCACAGGGAGACTGAGAGAGGCCACAATATCTGATGCGATTTCAGAAGTAATCTGTACATTTTAGAAAACTATACTGGTAACAGCACAGACTTGCTCTTTTATAAGTTTTCTGTTCCAGTTCTTATCATGGGTTTCACAGTATTCCACCACTGCATTTTAAAATAAACCAAGAGCTTCTCACACCTGTGGCAAACATCTGCTTTTTATAAATATTTTATATAAATATTTTCTAAACCCAATTAACTAAGAATAAGATTTTGCAATATTAAAATGTTTCCCTCTGTATAAAATACAACTGTTTTAACAATGCACAGCACACAGGTGAGCCAGGCATCACATCTATGAAGAGCAAACTCTTTCCTTTTCCATGTACTAGATGAACTGAGAGCAACAAGAAAAAATTCACCCCAGTTGCTGTCTGCAAGACATGGTGGGTTAGAGCAGCAGAGACTATTTCAGTCCAACTCTTCTTGCCAGAATTTTTCCTTCAATCTTAGCTAACAAAACAAGCTGGCATTATGAAATGGGCATGATCATCAGTGAGTCAAATCACCCAAAGGTAACTGTGACTGCTCTCTCTTCTGTTCTCACATGGGCCCACTCACACACAGCCTGTAAGGCTTTAGCAAACCCTTCCTTTAGTGGTTTAGGGGCAAACCCTGCATCAAAACACGAGAGCTAGACCGCAAGAGCAGCAGTGACACGGACACACTAACTCTCGACACTTGGCCCACATTCTCATTAGATCTACTGACATTGATGCATTATCTAGGAAAATAATGCACTGACCTCTTTTAACCACAGAAAATCTCTCTGATCTAATAGGCTCCAGGGTTTTTTAAATTTTTAAATCACAGTCATGACAAGCCTAACAGCATAATGGTACATACGACCTTCATTTTGTGCCTTTTGGCATTTAACAAATGTATATTTACTTCAATTCAAAAGTAGATAGACCACAAATTAACTCCTGCCTTGATGCTGTAGAAGTTTAATCAGCTACAGAGGAACCTTCCTGTTTTCACTCCAGATGCCCCTGAAACTTGGTAATACCTATTTTAATTATGTGTTCTATCTAACCATGTAATTCTGTATATTCGTATATAGTACCATGTGAAAACAGTTTCAGAGGATATGCTCGAAATCAAACCCAGTGAAAGGAAAAATGAGGCAATTTACTGGCTTTTTAAAAGCTTCCTATAAAGGTGAACATTCTTAACTGATTTCAGACTATATTAGTAGCAGTAAAATATCAATCCTCATGGACAGACATGTCAGAAAAGACAGAGCTTTTATTTAAAATCCATCAGTTACTGGTGAAAAATGATACCATGCAGATTTTTCTAGTCATTAATTTCTCAAGTTTTTACATGGGTACTATTTAAAGAAACACTGAAGAAGGACTACAACATTACTTTGGAGGAGACATTCTGATTTTCAAATCTACTTTTAAGCCCAAATTATAGTATGTTCCTGAAATCTTGGGCTTTGGACGTACTTCAAGAATCTTTCCATTAAAATATGTTTCTGTTAATTAAAGAAAAATAATTCATGTGCAGGTTTCACAAAGCACTTGCCAAAACCTATCTATCTCTCCAACTAAGTGTATGTAGTAAGACTTTCTGCTCTTCAGTTTCTTTTACAGATTATTAGAAAAAGAACTGCAAAAACATTTGACTAAACAAAGAAAGTCTATAAATAAATAATATCTTCATTACTGCAATATTCACTTATGTGACAACTATCATAGCTCTGCAACTTGAAAGAGGAATTCATTCAGAAAATTTCTATAGCCTTGTCATACACAAAAAGTCAACTATGGAAACAACAGCATTAAACTATAGTCTAAAGAAAGACAAGATTTTTAATCTTTCACAAATGCCAAGTCAAGTCAAGAATTAACTTCTTCACAGATATAATTTAAATCCCCATTTTAGAAGATACCATTTTTTATTCAAGACTGCTATGATAAAAAAGACAATAAATGTGATTTCTTATGTATAAGTTAAAAAACAAACCCATAGAGAAAGGTAGCTACGGTTTAGCCACAGCAATTTTTCCATCTTTATGCACATCTGATTTAGTTCATGTGTTTCAACATTCACCTTTATGTCAAAACTCAGAAAATTTAACAGTTCGACTCACTGGAGGTAGAAAAGGTGGCCAAGACACATACAGGTGAATAAGGGTTTGCCTAACACTATTGGAGGAGTAAGTATTTTCATAGGGTTTGATGCAAGTTATGCAACTACTTAAAAGAAGCAGCATTCACTTTATTTGACTGCCCACAGATGACAATGTAACATTTGTTTGAGAGCAGCTGTTAGGTCAACAATGACAATTTAAAATCTTGCAAAAACTGTCATTTTTCTTAACAAACCCCACCTAGTAGCTAATATTGAAAGATGGATACGTGCTGACCTACCATTATAGTTTATTAAGTGACTAGCTGAAAATCAACACATTGTCTATAGTATTGTCTTTCTTAGCAAAAGAGAGAATGGGATGCTAAAATCTAATTTATGTTTGTTAAACTTGATTCCCTGTGTGACAATAAAGATTTTCATGTGTAACTGAATTTTAAATTTATTACTAAAATGAACAATTTAAAAAAACTTATTCTGATCAAAATCAACCTCTAAAACAGCAACAGTGTTCAGCATAGAGTGGTGTAATAGGAAAAAAGGAGGGGAAAATTAACACCAAATGAACTGGAATTGACAGGACTGCAGCTGTCTAACACATAGTCAAGTACAGACATTTATGCGGCTTTACAGAGCCCAATGGGATCTTTTTCAAAACTGTTTTCTCAATAAGTTGTGTGAATAGGATACCCAGGGGACAGCAAAGAATATCATATTTGGCCTCCCACATGCATGAATGACAGTTCGAATGGGAAGCACTGGTTCACAGCCTTTATGGGTGAGTGTTCTAAGCAGGGCGAAAAGGGATATCCTACTGTAATTTTTTTTTTTCCTGCAAATATCTCCAAAGACAAATTCTATGATGAAAATGAAGTCTTTTCTAAGCTATTATCAAAAAACAATATTTTTTTCACACTTGCATATTATTGTTACTCCCAGTGAAGACACCATGATTAATTCACAGGTTGCCAAAGTTTTCTTGAAATAAAATTAGACCAATTCCCACTATACCCACTTTCTTTTTGTGTCAAATAGGTTGAGCATTTATCTGTGATTTTATAATTATTTTTTTTTTATCACATCGTGCATCACAGGCACATTGGGGTGATTGGTATTGAATATAACAAGATGAAGGAACATGACTTACTGTATGTTCGAAATACTATGTATCTTTGTAAGGTTATAAATGCCTTTCTCAAACAGAAAATTAAAATCAAGCTGGCAACTTTATTAGCAAGGGGAAACAGATAATTAAAGCCCCTACAGCAATGAACATGTCTTATGTGACAAAGCTGAAACCAAATTTTTCAGTGTGGGTCGTTTTTATATTCCATAGGGTGAACCAACCTACTGGAATGCTATGCTGCAATAAACAAACTCAGAGATTTATTAGTACAAATAAAAAATTAACATGAAATGAAGCATCTAGATGAGAAGAAACATCTGCACTGCCATTTCTTTTATCTCATTCCTTGAGAAATACAAAGCTCTCTTGATTATTCTAAAGTCTTAATTGATTCAATTAACTTCTGGAAATGATTCAGGCAACAAGTCTATACTTTCCTTATCTGACCATTTGCCAAGAGAAATAGTACTCTCCTACATTTGGGGTTTTCCTTTATATTAACTTCTTATTTATGATTTAATGTTCCTCTGATAATTAGACTGAACATAATAATATGCATATTATCTTTCCCTGCCTTCTGCTTACTCCTATAATGCTGTCTCTGAACAATTTCCTTCATATTATAAATATTTCTGATGTTTTATACAGTGTCAAGGCTACAAAAAAAATTGCTCTTCTCTCCAGAGTCATAATGCTCATTGTTTGCTCTGATGTTTACCCTTGACCATGTACAGAAAATATCCCACTGATCTCTACCTCCTTTTCTAAACCTCACAGACTCAAAATTATTTTTATTTTTACCACTTAAGTATTTGTCCTTGTGTCCATCCTCCAGTTCACTTACTAGATCACATAACACACCAATTCCCTTTCCTCTCTGCCCATTGATGATATGTTCATTAGAAACATAATGTAAGTAAAGTATAAGCACTTGCAGGAGGGTGAGAGGGGGAAGGGTGAAACATATACAAACAAGTAAATAACATGGAAGCTGACAGAGACTTGGATTTAACAGTCAATAGTAAATTAAACAGGAATTTGAAATGGCCTAGATTAACAACCAAACGGCAAATAGCTCCATATTTTATATTTAATCTTATCGTTGTAAAATGGGGAAAAAATATGAGGACTGTGCCTAGAATATTTTGTTCAGCTCTGCCTTCTGAATTACTAGAAGGATAATAAAAAATTAGGGCACATGAAAGATTTTTCTTTTTTTTTTTTTTTTTCAGGAGGAAAGATTAAAACACATAAATACGGTTTGATAAGGAAGTTAAACAAAAAGTTTAAGGAAGTTAAGGAAGTTTGTGGAAAAACACTGTAATTTGGCCAGAGTGTTTCCAAAAATGCAAGACCATCTTTATTCCAATTGCTACTTCTGATCTTGATCTTCCTAGGACTTTTAATTTTGTTTTTGTCTTAACTCTTCTTCCTTCCTTTCCTTTGTATCCATTGCAGTCCCAAAGAATCTTCCAGAAGCAGTTATTCATTATTTACCTTCAGATTTCTGGGGCTAGTTAAAAGCCAAACCCCAGAATGGCTGAGCTGTGAAGGCACCACTGGGGATCACAAGTACCTTGGCCAGTGCCTGGCCTCTAGCTGAACATTGTGCTGCTGAGAACCTCTGCCTTCTCCACTGATAAACCAGCACGAGCCCCTTTTCATTGCCTTACCATCATGTATAACAGATTCAAAAGTAAAAACATCCTCATGCTGATAAAGTCAGTTTATTACAGTATTTTTATATTCTAAGGGACATGGAAATCTTTTCATTTCAGTGGAAAACAATGAAGTATCAAGAAAAACTCACAAGAGCCAGGAACAGCTAGCTGAATTTATAGCAACCAAGGAATCTTTTGCTATTGGCAATCTTGACCTTCCCCTCGTAAGCACTGTTCAAGCAGAACTGTTTTTGACATGTGTTGATGTGTAACGTGGGAGAAGGGCACAATAGCTGAATGTGTTCCAGGTAAAATAGTTGGTGACACTGGACAGTCCAGTTCCATCCAGGAATGTGTGTTTGGGACCTGGTATCTCCTCAACCAGAAGTGTATTCTGGACATCAGACTGCTTTAAGGTGCTTCAACACAGAGAGGGAATATCCAACTCAGTGTAATATTTTCCATCTAAATGCCATCCTACTGGATCCTCCTTACAGGCACAGAACTTCCAGCACATTGGCCTGACTTGCTTGGATAGTGAGGATGGAACACCAGGGCTGGCTTTCTTCCTCTTACATCCATCCACACTCAGCAGTCTGGAATGAGATTATTGCCCTGAGGTCATTAGGGAGGTAGGGCTCAATCCAGAGAAGGGAACAATTAGCTGTGTCTTAGAGGGGGATCTTCCCCAAGATGTTAGATTTCTGACAGACTATAGCATTTACTGCCATTCAGACATGCACCCCTTGGCACTGGATTTCTTCTGCTGAAGGCATGCCAGGTAGAAGCACATTAAGCTGGTCAAATTATGACATTTAAGGAAAGTTATCATATCTGGTCACCTCTGGCTCTGGCTGGCCATCAAAAAAGCATTATACAACATGCTAGCTGATCTGCTACTGCTCACCTCTCAAAAAAGAGAAGAGGAACATTGAGTCTCACCAAGACCCACTATAGAAAGACAAAGAACAGTCATGAACTCATCAGCACCCTTACAGGACACACAGCCTTGTTCCTGTCTTTGTCTCTCCCACCTCAGAAAGTATTCTCATCACTAGGGATCCACAGGCTCTGGAAGCACCATTATCCCTGTTGTGTCAAAGTATACTCACTATACAGGCTTAGTAACACTGTCCAGAGTTTCTCCTCTGGTCACCATGTCAAAACACAGTTTACAAAAAAGTTGTTTTTAGCAAAGGCCTTCCTTGAACAAAATTGCTTAATTTTTGTCTTAGCATGAAAGTAGGGAGGAATGGTATAGGAAATATTATACCATGTTGTACAACCTCAGACACCACCAAGGACAGATTTGTCATGGGTTTCCTGCACAGAGACTCCTGACAAGGACAAAATGGTACGAGACCAAGTTGTATTGATGACACCTTAGCAAAAGTCAGGTAGCAGAGGGTCATCATCTCTCTACACACAGTATACATGATTTTTCCCTGGTGACTCAGAGAGTTTTGCAAGATGAGAAGGTAAAAATCTGTGTCTATACTCTAGAGAATAGACACTATAGAGAACCCTGAGCAGGGAAGTAAAACCTAATGAGTAATCATGGGAAACAATGAAGAATTACAGGAAAATCACTTCATACTTTGAGAAAACCTTCATAAATAAAATTAAGCAAGATAAAAATCCTCAAGGGATACATGTAATACCTCGTAATGCCAGAAGAAGCCTCAGAAAATATTGAATCAAGGCACATTGTACTAAAGCAAATACTTTCCTGACAAAAATTATAAAAGAGCTCATGATTTGCCTCCTTGGTGATTGAGAAGTCAGCATAAGCAGGCTTTTAATTTCTTTCTGCTAATTAATATCTACAGTTATCTTCCTGTGAACACTCTGGATTCAGTTCTCACATCTTTGCTCACAGTACCTACAGCTTTTCCCAGTAACCTTTTCCATTGAAAGCACAGATATAGAAGGTAATTTCAGAACATCTATGTATTGTCTTCAAGCTTCAATGTGCACTTCAAGCCCAGAAAGCCAACCATGTCCTGGGCTGCATCAAAAGAAGCACAGACAGTGGAGGGAGGTGATTCTCCGCCTCTACTCTGCTCTTGTGAGACCCTACCTGGGGTACTGTGTCCAGTTCTGGAGTACCCAGCAAAAGGACATAGAGCTCCTTGAATATTTCCAGAGGAGAGCCACTAAAAAGATCAGAGGGATGGAGCAGCTCCCCTATGAAGCCAGGATGAGGAAGTTGGTATGTTCAGCCTGGAGAAGAGGAGGCTCCAAGGTGAACTCATAGCAGTTTTCCAGTACCTGAAGGGGGCCTACAAGAAAGCTGAGGTGGGGTTTTTTGCATGGGTATGTAGAAAGAAGAAAAGAGACAATGATTTAAAACATGAAGACAGGAGATTTAGATTAGATACTAGGAAAAAATTCTTTACAGTCAGGGTGGTGAGACAGTGGCACAGATTGCCCAAGGAAGTTGGGTCTGCTCCCTTCCCATAAGTTTTCAAGGCCTGGTTGGATGGGGCCTTGAGCTGCCTGGTCTAGTTTCAGGTGTCCCCAGGACAGGGGCTGGAACTAGATGATCCTTAAACTAGATGATCCTTCCAACCCAAACCATCCTATGTTTCTTTGATTCCCCAGTGAACACTACTGAAAAGACTAGTCAGTTTATATCCTTCTTTCTGCTTAGAGGCTCAGTCAGCGTCAGAAGAGCTTTCAGAACATGTCATTATACAATTTTCCTAGAAGACACACTTTTACTGCAACATACAACTTAAATCCCCAAATGACAAGCTGAACATCTGCAGAACACAAATTGAAGAATCCACAGGCCCATCATTGTAGTATAGCCATATTTTTTGTTTAGCTATTACTGTGTACAGAAGACTGTATTGTAATATCAGAGGTCCTGACAACCAACATTTGGATTTCATAGCCATTCTGCCTTTCTGAAACATAACACCAGAAAACTATGACTGAAGAAAAACTGTGCAATTAGCAGCATGTACTTACAACAAGAATTTTAGCAACAGCTTAGACCATCTTATTTTGGGTGGGTTATCACCAACTCTGTTCCAGACACTCATGTATAATTAATCATTAATTATTCAGATTTAAAGGCTTTAAGGTTAAAGGAAAGCTTGTAGAACTGAGAAACTTAAATAAAAAATGCAATGAATAAAAAAAGTACTGGTGTCAACAGTATGCTTTTCCCTAAACATGTAGAAAAATGAGCAAGGAATCATGTTTTAGTTAAATCAACTACTCTTTAAACTTTAACTTCTAGTCTAGGCCTCTGTTTGCCAGTTTCTATTTATACCTTTCACCCAGAGTCTCAAAAACTGAAGGTGTTTGGAAAAACATGAAACTGTTGTATGCTTTAGGTACAGTAAGTATTCTTTTTCCCTTAAAAATGTTTTGATGAATGACTTACAGAGAAACTTCCATTATTAAACCACAATTGTTAACCACCAATTAAACAATTGTTAAACAACTTGAGTATTTACTAGCTGCCCATTGCACCTTTACATATAGCTTCTCAGCAGTCAGTCAAAAGAAGTCATTGTTTTTAAATAGGTTTACTCATGGGATCACGGACTACAGTTCTACTCAGTCTAAAATGGGATCTCCCCCTTTCTCCTGGTGATGGAATGTCCCTGAAAATGTGCAGTTGAGAAACTATTTTTAAACTGCATTTAACAATGAAGCAACAATTATGTGTAACTACAGAGCTGAAGATAAGAAAGAGGGTGACCAAAGCAGGAATTTCTGAGGCTTTTTTTCTCCTGTGGTTCTCCTGTGCTCCCGACACCTTTTTATCCACAGTATGCCAAAATAAAGTGATCCACCCTCCACCCGCATTTCAGTTGCCAAAAACAAGTTAGAAACACAGTTCTGCTTTATGAACCATTTCTCCAGATTTTGTCCTAGGAGGATCCATTGTTTTCTTAGAGAAAAATAAAAAAATAAAGTAAGAAGTTTGAAATTGTACCTGAAAAACTGCATGAAAGAGAAGCCATAACCATGCTGTTCAGCAATTCCTGCACAAACAACATTCGCAGATGCTCCAATCAATGTTCCATTACCTGCAGTTCAGAAAACAAATAACAGTTTATAGTTGCACTCTGTTTCTTATCCTTTCTCTGTTTATTCTGTGTTAAATTCCTAAGATGTACTAGTTAGAAAATAAAAATCAATTTCTTTTCTGTAGGCTTGAAAAGAAACATACAGACAGTATCTCCACATCCTATAAAAAGCTTCACGCTTTGAAAGATAAGCCTGGTATTCTCTTATTCTACATAAGCCAGGAACATAACACCAACCGACAGTTGTCAAAATGACATCAGATATTTTCATTCAGATAAACTTGCTCATTTTTTTGGTTCTACATACTAGGAGACATCAGAAAAAGGATGAGATAGTTTGAGGATGCTAAGAAAAATGGATGCCTATTTTCCTTACACAAACTTGATATCTTTTTTTATACAGACAGTAACTAATTGTGAAGATTTTATTTCTTTTTTAACAAAAGTTTAAAACAAAATAAGTAGGAATAGGGAAGGGAGTGGATCTCTTTCACGTCTCTCTGCTACAGCAAAAGAATCACCACAGATATAAAGTTTGCCTGCCAAACCTCAATGGTTCTTTAATACATAGTGGAACATAAACTTATTCAGTGAAATTCACCAAATCACATATACAAGTCCACTTAGGAGAGGAACACAGTGAAGCAAAATCATATGCCATGCTTATTATGTACATTTGTCCTCTTGGAAGAAATAAATAGTTTTCCTCTCTTGATTCTCTTCCCATAACTAATTTATTCCTATGCCTTTTCTTGACTTCCAGCAATCTGTCAATGTGAAGAAGCCAGTTACTCAGAGCTCAGAAAGACCTACCCATTTTCTATAGTTTTCCCATGAGTCATACCTCAGAATTAAGAATACTTGACTTCCACAAAGCAGATGTCTTCAGCAAATGTTTCTGATCTAAGGCACGACTCAGGAAGCAACAGTGATTCGTACATTTTATTCTTTTATTGAAATTTCAAATAAAAGATGTAATAATCTGGGAGAATTTTTTTTCATGTCTTTTGCCATACATCACTACATTAACTATCCTTTATTCTAAACAAACCTTTCTATGGTCCCACAGGCATATAGTTACTCTTCTCCCTACTGCCCAGGGATATGGTAGAGTCACGATCCCTGGAGGTATTTAAAAACCATGTAGATGAGACACTTCAGGATATGGTCTAGTGGATGATACATACATTGATATATATATTTTAATCAAGGGGAATGTTTACAGTTGGATGCACTGATCTTAAAGGTCTTTTCCAACTGTTACAATTCTCTGATTCTGTTATTCTCCTTTTGGTCCTATTAAACATTACTGCTCAGTGGACACTCTTCTGGCCTGACTTTGAAAGAAACAGAACAGGAGATAATTAAGGGCCCAGTAAATTCCTTTGATATAGTTAATGTTTCAGCTCATCCAGAGACCAGTTTACCAAATAATAAATAAGAAAAAAGGCAGAAGAATTATTTCCCTAAATACTGACACATGGCCTTCTGCACCTGAAAGTGCACAAGAAATGAGCTGACTTCTAAAAATATTCTTTAAAATATTAGAACAGTCTTAATTCCAAATAAAATGAAGTTACAGGGTTCAGAAGTAAGAAAAAGGAGTAAAAATGTGTGATGTGGGAGGAACACTGGAGGAAATCAGGTCTTTCTTGAATAAGAAAAAGAATAGGAGAGTTTAATTGCAATAATTTTGATCCCAGTTTGGATTTAAAGCCATACAAGTGTCAGTGGATACCAAAATACAGATTTTTGAATGGCCATTCTGGGGACAGAATAAGAATTTTGAGAAACAACTAAGCCACAAAAATTTGCTAAGGACTATTTTTATCTTTTAAAAAAAAAATTTTTTTTTAAGTTTTTTTAAAATGTTGATTTCATGAAAGTCCAGGCTTCCCAAGAAAAACTTCTCATATGGCCAAGACTCTTGCAATTGAGTCAGAAGAAAAAGCATAATTTTTTTATTTATTCCAGGATGGTTAACTATTATCAACAAAAGTAGGCAACAAACTGAGATACACATCCTGGAGTAGAGATCTGATCATGAATATCCATTGTTTGAAGTGAGTGGCCTAAACACCACCTATTGAAAACAGGAATTGAATTTGTTTTCTCATCAGCAGCCTCAAACAGGTCTTGAGGTGATCCCACTATGGAACAAGAAATCTTGCAGATGAGGGGAGATTAAGAAGAAAAGAATTCACACCTCAACTCCTTGCAATCCCACCATGACATTTTATTTTATATACTTGTCTCTATTTTCCTTTAATTTCTATTTTTCTGCTCTAATAGGAGCTACATGCACTAGGTGAGCTGCTTCCTACTCACTCTGTTTTTAAGGCTTTGACATTGCAAAGGAGATGGAAGTGGATACTGAGGTCCTCTCTGCCTATGAGGAGCTCTACTGATGTTAGTTGGAACTGCACATCAATAGAAGGATACATCCTTACAGAATGTAAAACATTGTGGTGCATTCTTGTCAAACACCAAGGGCTATTTGTGACCTCAGCTTCTTGTAAGTACATCAATCATTCACCAACTCACACATGTTTGAGGTGTGGAGAGAAAAGATGACTAACCTTACTAGAGGTCCAGAAGCCTTTAAAAAATAGTGCCTAGGGCACCACTGGTCATGAGAAATGGCACAGCTCATTTTCCATGCTCTTTTTGTCTCAAAGCATATTTCACTTACTTTAATGCATGCTTAAAGATTTGAAATTTAACTTGAAATATCAATGTTCCTTGTAGGCTTTAGCATAGGAAATCCAAGACAAAAGCATGTGTCTTAATGAAAAACCAGAACAAATAGAGATGATGTTATTAGAGGAATCATGCAACACTCAAGGAATTTGCAATTGCAAAACTAATGAGTGGTCTACAGCCTCCAAACATTTCATAAGATGTTTCTGCTCAATGTGTAGCACAATCAGACATCACCATCAGAATAATACTGCTGTAGTTGAGGAACATAGCACTAGCTACAAATTAAAGAAACTGAACTGAAACACTTGTCCCACAGCTGTGAGTACCTACAGTCAAGGTCTCCAAACAGCACAGTCTCTCCTCCTATGTTGTACAAGTGCGTCACATTATGAAGTGTTATGGAAAGAGTTTCTGCTTCAGCAGTGAATTGATTTCCCCAAGTACACTTTACTGGAGGAGAAATTGTCACTTTAAACGTTATCTGAAAGGAACGACGTTTCTTTTTCATTTGTTCAGAGCATGTGTGCAGTTTAATTAGGTATTGGCTCAGGAGGCTTCAAAGAACAGCACTGAAATTAACAACAGAGGCAAACTTTTGTTTCTCCTCCCAGGAACATCTGTTTCCATGGCAAATCTTTAACTCAGCAGAGAAATAACAACACTGTGACCTCTGAATGACAGAGTATCTGGGACTAGGTTAACGTACATGGAAACCTTCCCACATTAAATTTATTCCAATTGATGCAAAGGAAGAAGCGTTTTCTAGGACTTCACCCAATCTTGACTTCATCTTCACATCATCTTCACTCATAATTAAGCTTAAAAAGCACAGCTAGGACTCTTATTTGTTGTAGGCTCAAAATATAACACACAGGTGAACTGTGTTAGACTAACATTGTGATAACCAGTCTGTTTTGATGATTCCTACTGTGACTTTTTCTGATAACTCCTACTGTAATTCATCCTTTATTCCAAGGCAGATGGTTATTTAAAAACTGGATTCAAATAATTAAATAATATATTTCTGGTATCAATGGTATGTGACATGTATTAGGCAAGTGATTTTTTTCCTGAATATCTATACTGCCTCTTAGTCTGGGAAAACCACATGTATCATTGTCAATACTAACTATACTTAATAATGCATAAGCATGAAATCAAGGAAAAACTGTTCCTTAATAATGTTTTTTTTAAATCTCATTCTGAAATGTGATCAGAGAAAGGAACATATCACTTAAAGAGCTGCTGCTGCCAAGGCTAGAGAAGAGAAAGTGACAGAGAAATCCTCATAGATCACATTCATTTTTCCATGGACCTGCCCTTGTTTTGCACAATCATTGAACAAGCAAGGTAGATGACTTTCTACTGTTTATCTCCAAAAAAGTGACATAAAAATATCTTTCTGATACTTATCAAGGTAAATTACTTTTCCTATTTTTAGGGAATATGAAATCAACTCCCAGTATAAGAAAATATTCAGCCATTTTAGTTAGTTTACCAAGATCCAAAACAAATAGCCACACATTAAAACATGTGTTTGCATAAGGTTTGGTAATCCTGATTTGGTATTTGCAATATCCACCAGCCCTGCCTTTTCCAGACACTGCTCTCATTTGTAGTTACTTCTTCTCAACCTAATGTTCAGTTATCACCCTCTGCTACATCATTCCATCAGAGACTGACAAATTAAACCCAGAACCTGCATATAGAATCATAGAATAGAATCATAGAATCAGCTGGGTTGGAAGGGACCTCTGAGATCATCAAGTCCAACCCTTGACATACATGAGAAATGGCACAGCTCATTTCCATATCATATACGATGCACTTTCCTGGCCTCAGACAGCCTCTCCCTCAGCCCAGATAATTATAACCTGCAGTGTATTGACAACCAATGCTTAGAGAACTGATTAAGCTTGATAAAGGAACAGGCTGGGAAATCAGGGTACAATCATAACCAGAAAAGTAAGATAGCTTGTGTCTACAATGTTTCCTTTCAGTTTAAGTCTCATTCTCAGCTGTTGGTTTCTATTTGTCAGCAGCACAACTACTATATCTAAATACCATTAGTTCTCAGGAGTCTCTTTGGTATTACCTCCTCAAAAGCAAGCCTAACTCATGTGTTTGCTGAATTAATATGTTTGCCTAGAGAATCACCTCAAAGTTCCTGGGAGAATTAGTGTTCTCTACTCAACGCACTGAGAAACCAAAGGAAAGAGATGATCACCAACAAAGACATTTTGTTTAGCATGAGCAGCCTTCATGAACAGTAGCCTTCTGAAATAGAAAGGAGACAGCACCTTGCCTGTGCAACAGCAATTTAAAGTGGATTACTTGCAGAAAAGTCTTGCGTTTTTGTTAGCATCACAGACCATTTCCCTTCCATGTGCTCCGATGGTTGATAACAAGCCACAATTGCTGTTAACCAATATATTTTCTGCATTTTCTCTTCACTGTGTCCACAGCTAGGTAATGCAGAATCAAAAAGACTATCCTGTTTTCATGCCAATACAGGCCCTAAAAACAGCTTTTCCTTGGCCTTGGAGCAACATCTGTGAAAGGCTGTTTAGCATGGGATGTTTAGCACGGGCACAGATGGTTCCATTTCTTTGTCCCAAACAAGGGTTCTCACTCTGAAACCAGGAGTTCACTACAAAACCATGACAAATTTTAGGGTGAGGAAGATCAGCCCTGCTTTTTGCTGTAATCAAACCATTTTATTACAGAGTCAAAGCAAAACTTAATTAAGGAAGCCAGCTCCTTGTTTCCCATCCACTTTCAAAAGAAAACTCTGTGCAGTCCCCCATAAGCTTTCCATCATTAAATACAAGTAGACTAATGTGTGGAGTCTCCTTTCCATGGTGTATTCCATTTCTCCACTTAAAGCACAAACTGATCAAACATAAACAAATCGGGCTGCAGAAGTGAACACTGAAGAGTTAACATTAGCCTTACAGGAGACAGATTCACAGCTTTTAGAAATTTTCTGTTTCACAAAACCATTTTATATTAATCTGATAAATGTCTACAAGTCTTGAATATCTTTTAATACTTTTTTATGGGTAAAAATTAACAAGTACTGGATAACCAAAGTTTGCAGTCAGTAAAGAGCTACATAATCAAGGTAACTTAAACCATTAACAATCCCTAAAATAACAAGAAAACCTAAGTCATAAGCAGTCGGAGGGAGAAGGTATGCATGAACTCTTTCACCATCGTTATACATCGCAGTTGTACAATATCAACATTTTTTAATTTTTAACCATTTGGAAGCATCTTGAGTTAGATGTTTCTGCACAAATAAATACACATGGAGTATATAGGAGAGAGAAACAGAAGATTAAATCAAAATTTTGAGATAGCTTATCCAAAAAGTATGTTAAATGCATTTAATCTACCGCTTCTTATCAAGTGAACTCTACCAATTTTATCACAATGACTATACCACCAGTAAGACAGCTACTGTAAGTATTGCACTATTCAGTGCTCATTCCTTTCTTTTTATATGAGTGGAAAAGGTAAAATTTAAACTTGTCAGTTGTGAAATAGATAAGGCAGGTTCTTACACTTGTTATTTTAATGACATAAAGAAATCCACAACTTCTTTCAAATCCAGATATCTGTAAAAATGTATAAAAAATAGGGTCACCACTGGAGTCATCTTTCTCTCTGAAGTCAACTTACACACTACAGGAGTAAAAAAAAAAGTAGTATAATGGGAAATGTGTCAGCAGCACATCCTGACATGCCATTCACTCATGTCCTGAAATACATACTCAAGTAAGTTTGATTTAAAACATTTAATACTGAATGCAAGCCTCAGCTTACACATTTTTTTTCTCTTCAGTTTTTAGATTCAGAGGCGTAAACTGTGCCATCTCCTTTCCACAACTTCTCCACATACAGCACTATTAGGGATAAAATATTGAAAAATAGTGCCATGTATAGACTCCTGGTATAAAAAGACATTATTCAACTTCATCATAACTTACGCTGAAGTGAAAGAACAAAACAATATTATAAAAGGAAAAAAATGTCCCCCCCCATTTAATTATTTTAGAATATCCAACTGCTTTAAATTTAGATTCCAATTTAATCCATATTAACTTTCAGTTGGAGCTGACTTGTTGAGTTTTATTATGGTTGAATTGCCTTGCTTGAAACTTTCATAACTCCTGCTAGTGCCCTGCTTTGGTTCAGGTATGCTAACTGCGACTGTGCTACCTACATTTAATAATACATGTATAAATAATAACTAGAGCATAAGTTTCTTTAGAATCATACAGAGTGTCTGATTTATCAGTAAGAATCAATATGAATATTGCAGATTGAGGGAGGGTTTCCTCCTCTCTTCTGCACCACTGAAGGTGCAGAGAAAGGGCTATTATCTGGAAAGTGTCTGCAGAGAAAGGGAACAAGGTAATCCAGTGTTACCTTCTGCACTGAAGGGTTTTGAAGCTTGTTATAACTTCCTTGTATTGCTCTTTCTGATAATCCAAGGTCTACCTTTTAACTGAATAGAACTCTTGTGCTGACACCTATGCAGAGTCTGTATTCTCATATTTCAGCAATACAACTTAATGAGTTTGAGTATTCTATAGTATTCTGAAAACAAAAATGGCCAAGGCTTATAAAAGAAACCCTGTGATTTATGCTAAAGAAATGGACAAAGTAAAAGAAAAATAAACGAAACTCCACATATGCTTTGTATTAGTCTCTGATGTCATCTCTGTTCATTATTCTATCTCTAGTTTGAAAACTTTATAGGCTGCAGTGATTTACACAGATTGAAAACCATGAATACAATTCATCAATACTGCAAGCATTATAATCCAGTGATCTTGATACCTGATATTTTTGATTTTTTTAAATCAGCGTAAGATAGAACTGAATTCTATGTATTAGACATAGCTCTCTTCCATTTTGAAACGTAAGATTTACCATCCAAACTATAAATCCTCATCAGTATAACTTAAACTACATCCTTTAACTCATACACTTCATATTTCCTCCGTAACAACATACATATATCTATATATCCATGTCTGCCCAGGTAACTCTTTCCAAGCTGAGAAAAATGGCCCTACTGAGAAAAACCGACTCTGTTCAATATGGGGTTTGTTTCCATATTAACTCAGTATCTTTAAGTGAAGCAGGCCTCTGATACTGCCTTGATACAGAGAAAGGTAAATTCTTCAAATGTACACACTCAGTTTTAGCTCATTATACATTTTACATTCACAACTTTCTTCTGTATATCTTCCATGCCACAGAGGATTATCTTCAATAATTTTAAAGATTAGAGAATCTCCTTTCACTGCAGGGACTCTAGTACTGAGCCTGGCTTTCACAGTGAGGGCTTCACAGCACTTCTGGGCTTTCACAACTTTATACTGGGAAAACATAAAGATGGATCAATGCTTGAATGTCATGAAAGTGATAAGGAAAACAATGCTTGGATTTTTATAGAAGGCTGTGGGTCCTGACTGTTCGAGAAAACAGCAAGAGTACAGTTAAAGCACTCAAGTATCAATGCAGGGAATATATTCCTTGTGTCTATATCCAATGGTGTTCTTCATGCTACAGCAAAATGTGAAACCTTCAGTTAAGACCTAGAGTTTCATCTTGAGAACAAACAAGTAGTACTGCTATTTAATGGACAGCAATCATGGCTTATGTCCATGGTACCTGGACTTGTTTACATCATAAAAACCATGCAAAGTATATTCAGGAAGTAAATTAGATATTAGTGTAAGATATACAATATAGCTGCTATGTTTTGCTTCTAGGTCTGTATAATTTAGAAGCATAATGCTGCAAATGTCTGCACTGAGGTCTTTAGAGAAAAATTGAGAGACATTTCCTAAATTTCTTTATATGCTTGCCTTCTAAAGTCAAGAACAGCAGTATCCTTTTCTTTTTGAAAGAGCTCAAGTCACTTTTATTTCCTACAATACCACCCTTTGATTTGGGTTATAATCTGTATAATCATAGACAAAATGCTTATCTAAATCTGTGCTCTCTTACTTACAAGACCTAAAAATTAAAGCAAACGATTTCTCAACATTAAAAGACTCCAATGGCCTCTAGAAACAGTAAGAACTTCCAATAACAGTGTCCTGGTTAAGTTTATGCTCAGGTAAATACATTCTCTCCACTAAAAAACTATTCCTTATGATTCATCTACATGTTCTATACAACAATTAAGTTCGAAAACAAAGCTGCCATAAAAAATATTTCTAGGTTTATATCTTTGCTGTGAACATAGCTTTAAAACTTATCTAGGATTTTATTGAGCAGAATCAGGTGGAATAAAGAATCAGTGATACTCCACCATGTACAGTCCCATCTGCACCAGGGACTGAAGAAGGTATGCTAGGAGACAGAGTATCTACAGCACTGGACCACTGAAAGAAATGGAACTCTTTATCTACCCTGTGGGCTGCACACCTTTAATAGCTGTAATTAGCAGAATGTCCTGTGGATAGTGGATTTTACTCACATCTGAATTTTGACCCTGTAAGGTTAGAAGAAAAGAGCTAGCCCCCTGCAACTACCCCCTTTTGTGAAGTAGAGACTACAACAGAGTTTGTGTGGCCAGAATAACACAGCTGTATGCACCCCAGAGATTTTATCTGTCTGCAGGAATTTAAGAGTTTCGGGTGTTGTTCTCCAGGAAAATACAAGGAGTTTCTTTTCTAATAGTGCGAAGGTGCAACACTACAGAAAATGTCTCCTTCAGACCTCAGCAAGTCACTGCAGCAGAGAAACACTTTTTGCACTGAGAACTCAAAAGTTAAGGCCATTCGATATGAATTCAATCACTTTTTTAAATCAAAGCCTTCTTTTTTTCTTCATTTTTCAATGAAAAAATTCTCTAAATCATGGGAAAAAAAGAGAGAAAAAGACAAATGCCATCTCTTTAAATCTCTAATGTATAAAATCCCTTCAAATACTACCTTAGCTATAACCTCTACAGCTCAGTAAAAATCTAGTTCTACACAATCAAAGAGTTTTAGCAGGTGGATTTCTAACTGTCTACTTACTCAAATTGAGCTGAATCTGTATTTCATATTATGTTAAAACTTGTGCACAGACAGAGGCAGTGCAATTAAAACTCTCCTTGTTCTGAAATTGCTGTAGCTAGCAATCTTCATTTACCCTCCAAAATTTTAGCACAGCATTCCCTAGACACTACTGGGAGGTCTACATACAACTCAGTCTCAAGTGGTACCATAATTTCATCATGTACTAGAATAGGAAGCCATAATGAATATTCAGTGTCCTCTCCTGCAAAAGAAATACAGAGGGAAGTTTGTCTGAACACCAGAGTAAACAAGAAGTTACTTCCTGCTTTTTTTCCTTTAGTTCCTTTTAGATTTGCTGGTTTCCTTTATGGCTAAAACAGAATTTAAATGCTAGCAGACGGTACATGAAAAAACACACAGACATGCAAATTTTTTTTGCTTCTACATAGTCAACCCAAACATTAACACCCTGACAACCGAGGATTAATAGGGTCATCCAGTGTTCACTGGCAAAGCAAAAGGCCCTAAGATCTGAATTTATTTGGACCTGTCTTTGGGCAGACTCTCAGCTACTCAAGTTCTGCCCATGAGGGGCTTTGATATGCTCAGCAGAGAGCCTCTGGTGTCTCCAGTGAGTGAACAGCTGCCTCCAGGATACAACAGTTTCTCCAGCATGAGAGAGCCTAGGGCAGCCACACTCCTAACTTTCCACTTGATTTATGTTTTTAAAGATAGCTGGGACAAATATAAACCTAAATTTCCAGAACCAGATCCCCTATGTTTATTTTTAACCGCATAAGATTGACCTGATCTCAGCAAGAAAATTGACACAGTAGGACTAGCAAAGTTTGAAAAAGACTCAGATTTCCAAATTATGACCATCTTACTGCCTGTGATCAGTCTCCTACAAAATGCCTTGTTTACCGTGTTCCTTCGGTTGTATAAGCAGTGATAAGATCAAATATTCTGCCTTAAGCACCAGGCAATAATGATATAATTGTCATCTACCGCTTCCCTAATGGGATTATCCTACCTTGAGGATTCCTTCACACTGCTTCAGTGCTGATAAGACTTTTCTTTTGGAAATAATATTTAAAGGCCATCAACACTTTCTATTTGTTTTAAAAAAAAATACCATTTCCCACACGTTTGGAAACCATGAAATTTTTTAAAGCAAAAAGCTTTTCCACACTTCTCATTCCCTAACAATAAGCTTCTGTCTATTTGCTTTTAGTTCTGACACAGGAAAGTCAGAAGCATACTAATTTTCAGGCTAACACTCCTAATGACAACTTAGACAGTATAATTCAGCATACACACAGGTTTATCCTAACAGAGAACCATTCAGAGTGTTTAATAATCTAACTTTTTATCAATATATTTGTATGGATATGGAGTCTGTCTTGAATAACTGGGCTCTTTTTGTGGATCTCTAGTCCCTTTAATTCAAATAATTACCATATTACTATTAATCTTTTTACTTTCTTTTTTTTTTCCTCATACTACACACACACAAAAGTCTCTGTGGAAATCCTGGCAGTCCTTCAATAAATCAAAGTAAAGGGATTTGGGTTAAAATTATAACAGATACTACAGAAAACCAGATGAGACCTATATAGGCTCCGAGACTGGTGAAGTGGCTCCCACTCAGAATATATCAGTGCAACCTGGCCAATATTTTTTTACATCTGAAATTTTAATGAAATTAGAGGATGTTTGGTGATTAGCAAATTATGAAGGAAGATTATATTGTTATGGAAAACATCTGTATAAAGTGTGCTTATTATTCATATCAGTTTTTTTAAAGACAAATAAATAAAAGTCACAATACAATAATAACTAATGATAAGTACAAAAAATATTCCTTAAATTAATAGCTGTTGTTTGGTAAAAATTGTAGTGCCTATTCAACACGCTCTTAACATTCAATCTGTAAATTACATCATAATAATCTTTGCTAGGTACTAATGTCACTTGTATTAGCAATCACTTGGTTAAAGAAACAAACCAGAACTCATACTCCACACAAACCTGACTTTAGTTTTAATCTCTGTAAAGTGAAGGAAACTATTTGGAGAGGCATAGAGTGAAAAAAGGGGTTGGTCCAAAGGTGCTGGCCCATCGCAGGATGTAATTTTATCCATTTTAACATCATTTACCTTATTAATTGTATATTTAGGGATCAAAACACAGCCCAATAAAACATAAACAGCATTGAAATTTTCAGTGGTAAAAAAATTATACTAACTTTATTTCTGATTTAAAAACTTAGACTTTTTAATCACACTTACTACACTTGGTATTTGGAAATGTGTTGTAACACCCTCTTAAGCCATTTGCAGAATGTAAAAAAAAACAAAAAAACAAACAAAAAAACCAGTATATGCATTACTTTAAAAACTACTGGATCTCTGTTGTCCTTTCCAGCTATAATAAACAGTAAGTAAATCATGGCCCCACAATACATTCATGGTACACCTTCAATTCAAAAAAATCAAGTCATGGAACATTCTGTTTCTTTAGTGTTAATGCACTGACAACAGCAATTCCAGTTAATATCAACATGGGTACTAGAATGGCTATTAGATTTCACTATTAGAGGTCCCTTTGCCAAAAACTTCAAAACAACTTTTCATAGAGTGAGGACGGCTAATTGGGTCACTAAATGGATACTCAAACCATTTCTGTGAGCCAGCCACAAAACCTCCCAGGGACTTCAGCAGACTTTGAATCAAGCCTTCAGATCTCATCTGTTATGCAATTCCTGCATTTTTTCAATGAGCCACGATGGGTCTGTGTTATGAAAGCTAAAATGCATCTTTGTATTTTCTCTCATAAAAGATCAGAACCTCATAAGCACCATCTGGACTGCTTCTTTGTGCTTTATGCAGATACTGTCTTCAAACACAGACTGCAAAAATCCTATTGCAGCAGCAGACAGTAAGTGGGATCCTTATCCCAGGAGTCCTTTGAAGTCAAAAGCAGCTGAATCAGACCCCCTCTATGCTTTGCATAATAAAATCATCTCACCTATTGTCATAGTTTATACATGCCATAATTGCATAACCATTGCCATATGTCAGCTTCCTCACATAAACTCTTACCTCCAAGGCAGGCACCCATAGCCAATGAGAAGATTAATGGTTTTATAGGCAAGTTAACTTCAGGATCTTTACTCAGGTTGAGCAGCACAGGAATCTGTGGTTTAAGAAGAAAAGAGAGGGAGAAACTCAGGAGACATTAGCATCAGCATGATGTAAATAAAATTAATTCAAGCAATCAATTCAAAAACACCAGTAAGTCTAAAGAATAACTTGACCTCTTTTTCATTAAAAAAAAAAATGCATATTTGTATTATATTCTTGCTCTGTGCTCGCTTTTCCCTGCTGACTGTGCTTAGTCCCACAAGCCAAAGAGAAGGCATTGGCAACATGATGTCAAGCCTGACACAAGTACTGCTAACAACACTGAGGATGAAGGTTGTGAGTACCTCCTATAAGATACTCCTGTCTCACCAGGGAATTGCAGTGACTATAAATCAACCCCCCCTTTATTTCATGAAACCTAAAGGATAGAGCTATATCTCCATTTCTTGCTATAAAAGATGTCCACACCTTCACAGTCAAGATGGATGTAGATCATGTATCAGCAACTAAAAGATTCCTGAATCCTTGCTATAATCAAAATTGCTTGATCTTTCAGGGAAGAACTGAGAAAGACCAAATGGGACAGGCTTCTGAATGCATAAGCAGAGCTGAGGTATGTTACTTTTTATTCTAACATTATATTTACCAGATAATGTAGGTTTAGTTCACTGGGAAATGTTTGCAAGTTTAATCATTTTAGCAAAGAAAATAAAATAATACCTCTGAAAAGTCAAACAGGGTTTTAGAGAGACATAATAGACTTGATTAGGCAATCAGAACAGAGCCCCAGAATACAGCAGGCAGGCCTAGTCAAACCAGGCTTCAGTCAGTAACACTGACAGCTAAATAACTTTCCCCCACTTTTGGAAAAACTGGTCAGAGTTTGACTTGTGTAACCACTTGGTCTGTTTTTTTCCATGAAAGAGTAAAGAAAGGTTTAATTTCTCCCTGCAGACTTTGTTGCTTTCAAACCATCACTGCCAAAATATTATACGTTATTCAAACTGCAGTTATATTTATTCTGAAACAATGTTATTTTTCAATGTTAAAAAAAAAAATAAAAACAATTACTGAAATCACAGGATAGGATATCTTGCTCAATCTAAATAAAATATTTTTTCCTACTATATAATTTTGACCAGAAAACCTAAAAATTATTTAGTTCCTCAGAATTTTTTTGCAACTATCCTGATGTATTACAGTGATTGCTTTGTTGCAGAACACACCCTGAACAGTGCAGACCAGAAGCACCTTTTTAAACTAGACTCCTCCTTGTGCATGCCCTGCACAACATGTAGAAGGTAATTAGACAGAGGAGATTAAAATTGTAATCCTTTTTTTTGATGCTGAGACACCTAAAGCTGTTGCCATCCAGATCCCAGGTGCTGAGCAAGTTTTCACACCCCACCAGGGAGAACCATGCAGAAATCAGAACCCCATGGCCCTCCAGGAGCCACCTGATCATGGCACTGTAAACAAGAGGGGAAGTGAGAAACAAAACAGAGATCCCAAAAAGAATGCCCATGAAGTAATTCTCTGCTAGGTACTTGCAGACACACAAGCATAATGCTCCCATCAGAAAATTTGGTTCTGTTTAGTGAAGGAGACCATTGCCAGGAGCTTTCAGTGTCCTGTAAACTCTATTGATTTCAACTCACCATGTTTTCTTTTAAGCACAAAGATAGATGGCAATGTGTTGAGACAAGATGGATCTCCATTTCTTATGTTTTTTTTAAACCATACAAAGTATTTTTGGAACCAAAATATGTACTCGACCCTATTGGTTTTATGTTCTTTTCTTGACATAATGTTCCCTTCACTCAGAAATACTGTGACTTCTTTTCAAAAGGTTTCATAATAATTAATCATCTATGTTAAAATCACCTTCTCCCATAAATGTCTGGTTTTATTGTAGGGCACAAACACTGAAACATGCCTTAGCAATATACATTTGTGTAGAATTAAATTAGATTGCTTCCCCTACTGAAAGGAATTAATCTTTAGCAAAAATAATGGTTACAAGTCAGGAAAAAAATGGAAGTCTTATAGATCTCTACCACATCTGAAGTTAAATTTAACATGCATAGATTTTTTGTAAATAAGAGAAAAAAACAAGGAGAACTGCACCATAAGTTTCAGTTTTGGACAGCCAGAAGAAAGATGGATGCAAAACATTTGGTTAAATTTCTAGTGTTTCAGAAACAAGTGTTTGTTTGATCCATAATGTACAGTAATTTTTTGCAAACATTATTGATTATGTTATGTGGCAGCTGTGTGCCATAGTCTCCAGAAGTCACTGGCATCTAATTCTGTAGGTCCAGAAGTAAGCATAATGCAAAAAAGAATGTTCTACTTTCCATCCCAAGAACTTGCCTGAACCAAAATAATAAAGAATTGATGATCATCAAGATGATGCTGGTGAGTTGTTGCAAAGCAATTAAAGCCAATGGACATTTCTCATTGGCTGATCACTTGTGTTTTAAATAGACAATGATCACGCACAGGGGCAGTTGCAAAGGAAGCTGCCTCTCTGCTTTCCCCTAAAATCACCTTTAACATTTTTTGTGACATTTCTTCATGCAGTTATGTGTAAGGCAACAGTTCTGCACTATCAGCTTCCCAAACTTCACCTTCATCTACTGTTACAGTTACACTGAGCACTAAAAGCAGAGATGCAAAATACAAAAGGGGTAGAAGGAAACATTTCACTGTAGTTGCCAATGTTTTTGAAAAACTCCATTGGTTCTACAGCTCTTCCTGATCCAAGCCATGAGCATTTACGGTAGCATCAGAAGCACTCCAACCTAGGACACTTTGTGAACGGGGATTTAGCTGGCTCTGAAACATATTGTACGAATACCCTTGCATTATTATTTATGGTATTTGGAATGCAGTTTTTTTCATAATTTTACTAAATGCTGCCTCACAACAACAAGGCTTGTGAAGCCTTGTGTTTCCTTCATTATTTCATCTTCAGATTATGTAAACAGCACCCTTACAAAAACTTAGAGAATAATAATGTCTTATCAGGAAACAGCTTTCATTCCTTATAACTTTTATTTCAGCTGTCTTACCAGGATAAATCTGTTTGTCTAGCTTCTAGAAAAATTTATAATTTTGCTGGGAAGCTTGATATCGAAGCACTCCACATTGCTGCTTGATTGAGAGGATCCAGATAAAATGACTGATGTAGCTCAACAAAGCAAAGCCTTCACTCACTCATTGTTAAACTACTTGCCTTCATGTATTAAAACAAAAAATCAACAGTACAAGTAATTAGTGTACCCAGAAAAGAAACAGTGTCCTTAAAGACTAGGCAAAAAGGAAGATAGACATTACTTTTTATCCTATATAGTGTTATGTGTATTATATATATAGGATGTAAACTGATGTCAAAGACCAACAGTGGTGTCTACACTTGTTGGCACATTTGTCACTACCCTAGTCAAGATCATCCTTTTTGAAGAAAATGCTTGTTTATACTGTATACTGTGGAACAAATACAAAGAAAAATCATGGAAATATGTATGTTTTCCCACTGTTTTAATCTTAAGTCAGTTTTCCAATCTTTTAAAAATGGAATAGAATTTTACCGCTGCTATAAGTTATCCACCTATCCTACAAAAAATCACCTATTAACAATAAATAATATCATAAAATGATTCAGACTCAAAAAGTATGATTTTGCAGCACAGCATATCTCTTCTCAGCCCTCTCAGCTCTCTAGTGTCCTGAAAACATAAGCCAGATGGAGCAATCAAAAAGAGAGAAAGCTCAAATTTTACTTTAAATTAATGCTCTGGAAAACAGAAAAATGGAAGATTTTATACTAGAATTATATATACCAACTACTACTAAGCTTAATTTCATAAAGTACCGCTAGTTTGCTCATAACAATGCTTGCATTTATATTGTGATATGCAGTCCCCTTTTGTTAAAAAAGAGGAGTGGTCATATTTGCACTTCTCAGTTCTCATCTGCTTGACAGAGAGAGTCTAATTGATACTTCCCAAGCTTTATTCCTTCCAGCCCTTTTTTTACAAAAGTGAAATGGAGAGCCATGAACATTTTGCTTTCACATTTACTTTCCTATAAAGACTGCATTCTTTGAAAGCAAAACCATGACCAAAGAGTTAATACTTTCCTACCTTGCACTCACAGCCTCTTTTCCAAGACCCAAATTTAAAAAAAAAAAAAAAAAAAAAAAAAAAAAAAAAAAAAAGTTTCAATCAAGACCTGTACTCTATTCAACTATTTTACAACAAAACCTAATGAGCATGGCATTCCATCAAAGGTGATTAAGAAAGACCTTTTCTGAACCTATGAAGACCTTCTGAAATACATACAGAAATAATAATTTTTAGCATTACTAGCTGGACCTCGGGTATGCAGAGAGGAGACTAAAGAGGAGACATGCAAGTCCTGCTCTGCCAGTGAGTGTCTTCTCCTGAGATGGCAGGAGACTCATGAAAAACAGCAGAGTGAAGCCCTCTCACCTACCTCTGCTTCCCAAAGACAACAGTTTATAAGATATCACACACCCTAGTTGTGTAAGAAGAGTAACTTCAGCAAGTTTATCCTATACCTATGCAGATCAGTAGAAGGTATTAGGTCATATTGCCCATTTTGTGCAAAATGACAATGAAGCACCAATTCACACCTTTTTTTTAGGGTTCCATTGCTGCTCCATACTATGAGATTTCATGACCCACATGTCTTTTGTGAAAATTGCAGGAAATATGCATTAGTAGAAAAAGGGGTTTCTGTTGTTTCTCAAATCGTTTATGGTTGGTCTGTTTCTGCACAGTCCAGTTTACATTTATCAAGCACTGAAATGCAGGACATAGAAAATTCAGTAGAACAGAAGACAAAGAAGATCCAAAAGGAAAATCGACACTAAGAACATGAGATACATATGAAATACTCAGTAGTGTAAATAAAAAGCCTCTGATAGTTTTGGAGGCAGTAAACAGCAGGCCAAAAATTATCTGGTTTCTAATAAAGACCTGTCAGAGACTAAGTCACCTTGCAAGCCAGGTGGTTAATGGCAATTGTTTACTACCCTATCTTGAGGAAATAGTATTTAAACACAGCTAGAATGAGGAATTACTATGGCTATATTTTTTCTGGTAATAAAAGAAATATATAAACAGATGGCTCCAGCATGTGCAGCTGATAAAACATGTCAATTAAACTAAAGAGCATACTGGTAATAAAATTACGTCACCTGACATTCTAAGGGCAAACATCCATGGCTATTTAAAGGACAATACTAGGAAAGTGCAAGCCCTAAAAATGAGTAAGTCTGCCCGTCAAGGAATATCATGTGAGCTTAACCTGTTGAAAAGGAGAAAAAATACCAGGGGATTAATAGAATGATACATAGATCACTACATGATTCCTCAAATTTATTCTTCAGACAAAGAAAGCTGGGTAACCAATATGGAAAAATCCTTGCCATTCAACTTTTAAACTGTGTGAACTTATTAACCAAGCTCCTGGTCTATGAAATCTTATGCACAGATTATTTTGTGAGAGTTTTTTAAGAAATTTCAAGTTATATCTGTATATATAATTTTGCTGCTGGTAACATAGTCTTTTAGATACAGTCAGAGTTCATGGAGTTTCCCACAAAGTATGTCTCAAACTCAAAATATTTTGCTATAGTACATTTTTTGTATATATTGACAAGAAATGATTGATTTAGCTATAATTTGCAGACAGTTGCCAGGCATGTTTATGCAACAAAATGCAATAAACACTCACTCATATAAACATCTGTTTAATTAAGGAGGTGGATCTTCACTTTCCAGTGCTTAAAGAGAAATAAAAAGTCTTTGGATTCTAGTTCATCAATCAAGTTTCAGTCTCTCCATCTTTTTTTCAAGCAGTTCATGATCTTTGCATACAGGAGAAATTATGTGAAACAAGCAATTGGCAGATACTCTGGAGACTGCACACTTGCACAGTGTTGTAGGGGACAAATGGAGGACCTTATCCAGCAGCACAGACAGTGCTGGGAACATACCATGAATGAACTGATCCCTGTCTTCTGGCACCTCCCCACCCTTGAATAAACAGAGCAGTATGACTTTCTAAGCACCCTTGCCATTGCAGTAGTTTTGCCTACACTCAGCTGGAGGCTCACAGTCAGAATAGCTGGGACTGGCAGGACTGTCTCATCCCTGGAATACAGGACATGAATCACAGTATACTCATCTTTCTAATGCAAAAGTGGCACATCTGCTGTCCTTGACTGTGAGCTACCACCAAAACTTTCATAATCTTTGCATGAGATTTCAGGAAAAAAACCTATCCAGGTACAAGTCAAACAAGCCCTGTGAGCCTGGTTTCCATTAACTCCTACTGGTCAGTGGCAAACAACTTTGGGGTTATCAAATCCACTGTTTGCAAAGGATGCCATCTTCCAAAAATTCTTGGCTCAGTCAGAGCACACAGATGATATCTATGAAACCACACATTTTTATATCTGGGTGGGCTCAAAAAATGGGACGAACTTGATGGGTTCCACATCTCTACCCAGTCCTTGGTCCATCAAGGCTACAACAACAGAAATCACAAGGGAGATTGTGAAGCTGAAACCTTTTGCCAGGAAAGCAGAAACCTTTTGCCACTCATGGCTACATCATAACAGGTGCCCCATACTCCTGTATCACTAAGGTCTATGAAACCAAACACACATATAGAAGCATGTCAGTATGATCCTCTGCTTCTGAGTACATGCTTGTGCTGAATCCCAAGCTGTTGCTTCCATTGGGCAACTGCATGACTATGTAAGTATATGGCTGAAGGAGTGAATTTGCTGTGTGGGTGGTTATCTGCTATCAATTATTACAGCTTTATTCTCTTAATAGAAAGTCAATAAATAAAAGGAGATATAAGGAATACCTGTTCCACTGTCTGTTTATGACACAAAGTCTCCAGTTAGTGAAATGCTATTCTACAGGGGAGCTGGATTCGATATAAGTTACTCCTCATCAGGAGTTCATAACTTTGTATTAGTGATATGTAATCACATATGTAGTGATAAAAAGCCTTCCAAAACCAAACATCACCTGTTTTGACAGTGGGAACCCAGTGTCACAGAAACAAAAATAATTTCAAATTAACATTACAATCTTAGTGTAATAAATTGAGACTTAGTTATTTAGGAATTTTTTTTATTTTCTAACATATAAAGAGAAAGACCTAATCCATTAATTATGCTACATGTGTCTCAACTTTAGATTTCCATATAACACATCAATGTTTTAACAACTCAATTGATTACTCTCTTGCACAGGTGAGAATATGTGTATATTTTTCTTCCTCCTCCACTTACTTTTAAATAAAAAATATTGCAACACTCTTTTCAGTTCAGCCCAGAACACGATGAAAAAGACATACATTTGAAATATCTAAAGGCTTGGCAGGAATCCTTTCCTGTCCCTCTGTATTTCACTCCCTCAAAGATATAAAAGAAATGGATTTTAGGTATTCCAAAAGATTCCTGTGTTTTAGTCCATTCTCCAAAATATGCCCTTTAAAGACCGTTCCTTTCAAATCCTGTAAATGACCCTTTGGTCAATGTGCATGCAGATACTTTTTGGTATTGCTCCAAACCAATTTTCATAGACTAGCTGGATGTGAGGCTAAACCTTTGCAACTACAATTTCTGCATTAATAGTCCTCAATTATTTGATGGAAGGCGACTCATCCTGAACCAATCTTTCCCTTCATGCCTATTGCTTGCAGTCTGTTGTCAAATCAACATAATTCCACAGGAAAGACCAAGCTAATCAAGCCAAACTACCATATTAGCACATAATTATAGAGAAGCTGTAAATCTTTCCAACCTGACATAGGCCATATAAGAAGCACCTTAAACCTTAACAAGATTAAGGGTGGGCACGACCAGACAACAGAAATGACAGAAAAAATTATATTTAGATGACAACATGTTTTAATGTTGAATCATTGCTACAGTATAATGAAAGAATTATTGCACTTTAAACCGGGAACTTAATTGAATAAACCTATCTGATCATGCCCTATTTTTTTATAATTTGATACTTTCCTTATATTAAAACTCAGTTGCTAATAAGCATTTGATATGCTTGGCATTATTTGATATTTTTTAAACCAATTACATAAGTAAGGTAGAAGGAAAAGGTTAAGGTGTTAAAAAAGCATTAGTATCACTAAAGAGATCATAGAGGGAAAATACTGATAGCAGCAGGTGGATAGAGACAATTTCTAGCAAAAAGACAATTTTATTTCTCAGCTATAGATGTCGATACACGAGGAAAAGTATAAAAATACAGCAAAAACATTCCATCTGGTCCCACAGCTAACTGCAGTGGCCAGCTAGATGTCTAAATGGTATTAATAAACTTGTAATAACGATTCAGCCTTGGGAGATAAAGTAAACTGCAACTCCGCAGAGGTCAAAAAAGAAAAAATGCAAATAGGAATGAGCAAGCTCATCAGCCCTGCCAGCACGAAGAGGACAAAGTGCAAGTGCTGCCCAGACCTACCATTGTAGCTGTGAAGGGGATATTGTCAATCACAGAGGAGGCCAAAGCAGACACCCAGAGCACTAAAATGATGGCCACTGCCAAGCGCTGCTCCTCGGGAACCGCCTTGAATTGAGAGAGATTAAATTACAGCTTTGATGAGATCAGTGTTGCTCTGTCCCCTCAATAACAAGATTGTGTGTTCTTCACAATTTTAATTTATCAACAGTTAGTACTCCTTCAGGCTCTGTGATTTTAAAAGCATTGTGAAGAAAACAGCCCCATATTTATTAGCACAATTCCTGTTCTTTTTCCAAGAAAATTCAAACAAATAGAAATAGAAAGACGGATATTTCTAATACTCTTACTTGTATTTCACCCAAGAAACTCTGAATTTTCCCCTTTTACTCTTTATGGGGTTTGGGGTGTTGTTTTTTGTTTTTGTTTTTACTACAGAAAAGGCTTCCTTTTTGCCTTTATTGTTATGTTTTTTCTGACTGAGGACAGGTATTTACATCCTAAATATCACCCCCACAAAGGTAGAACATGCTTTCTTGACATTTTTGATGAAGGTATGAAATCATTAACACCAAATTAAAAATGCATATATTATTAATTATTCCTTTGGAGTAAAACTTATTATTTTCCTGTTTAAAAACTTTAAATATTTAAATATACCTTTATTAACAAAGCTGTCTTCTCTCCTATGTAATCTATTAAGTGCAGGTGAGCCAAAGCCTAAAAAAGAAGAAGATATTGATATCAACTTGTGAAGTACCTGGTGGAATTACATTTTTCAGTGGATGGAAGAAAATGCAACAATTCATTCCCATTTACAAGATATTTATATTCATCTCATGTAGCATCTGTAGCAGATTTGCAATTGGTAGAAAGAAAAGACATGTCAAGAGTTGGTAGCTGAATTTACAGAATTGGGTTGGTTGTACTGGAATGACTGGTGGGATTGCCTGAGAGTGTGAGACAATAAGAGGATGGCTGAAATTTAAAAATTAATTTCTTTCCTGAATACCTGAACACAACCTATTTTAAACTAATCTTGCCAAAACCATGATATAGAAGTATATCTTGTGTTTGAAAGGTCAGATGAAATGAGTCATCTTGCATTCAGTCTCAAATGAAGCAAAAAAGAAAGCAAAAGACATGTTTCTCTTAAGCAGATTCCTCAGACCCATTAAAAACCAACACTACACATCTGCTAGACCAGGCCAGAGATCTTGGGTCAGTGGAAATGGGCAGAGGAAGCAGCATTCAAGAGAAAGGAACGTGGAGTCTCCGATGCCCAAGTGAAGCATCTGAATCAGGGAGATTCATTCCCATTTATACAGGACACACAGACATCATCCAATACAAACATAGTTACTAATATGACAAACAGACATAGCAATATTCCAGCAGAGTGATGGTGACTGATCTCTCCTTAGGCAGACAGGAGAATACAAAATCAATCTGCACACCCCAGGAGAAGGATCTATTCCCTCAAACCACAAGGTAAAAGGGTAATTTTAACTCGTGAGAGGTAGCTTTAAATTCATGTCAGTTTTGTTTTCTTTTCTTACACGGGTCCAGGATGAACTAGTATTTCAGGTTGAATGGGATATGCCTATTTTTCAACTTCTCAGTTTCTTGGGGGAGAAAATAATTTTGTTTTTGGTTCACCCTGGACAAAGCTGGTTGGCTTGCTTGCAGTTTTTCTGCCATTACAAAGGGTCAGTCAGCTGCGATGTCTCACCTGCTTACCCCATTCCTACACAGAGCCACAGAAGTCATTATTCACACAACATAACTCTGTGTAACCAGCACACCTGGCCTTCAGACAGAGCCCTTCAGAGACAGCAGTGGGAAAAGAATTCAGCTCATAAGCTGTTGAATTCTATGACAGAGATAGACAAAGATCCTAACAGGCACTAAGTGGTGTGGTAGGAGACAGTAACATCAGGGTGACAAAGGGGCTGTCATTCAGATTGGAAAGTCCTGCACCTGCAGCTCATTCAGGTGGCAGCTGAACGCTACTGTTTTGGGCATCACTACATATTGGCCCAGAAATTATACTTCCTTTTAACAGTGCATTGCACAAGAAAAGGTCTATCTACGTTTGAAGACTCAGCACACAATAAGCAAGTTAAAAGACTTTTAAATACATACACAAAACCCTTACATTTTAAAAAATTGACATATTTCATGACTTTAACTTCCAGGAGAAAGTTCCCTAAGAAGTTAATTCTTTTTAGTAATTTTAACTTACCATTCTCATTCTAAGCTAGCTGTGTTGCTTTATCAAAGGTGATGAAAGTGTCTTTTACAATGTATGTCAAAGCAATATTTTTAATGAACCGTAATATGTTTTCTGAAATTGCTTTGCATTCACACTTTAAAATAAACTTTTTAACACATAGCTGTCAGCAGCCAGAGCTAAGAGTTACATTCAGTTAATATCGCTGCCTTATTACTTATCTATTAACAAAACATGACTTTTCAATAACACTCAATTTTTTTTCTGGTATCCAGACATAAAATATCCATACTATAAAAGAGATATTCAGAAAAGAGGGAAGGGAGTGAAGGACATGAACATCACTCCTGCAGTAGCCAACTTCAGGATATCTCTATAATATCTGGGACAATCACCTGCAAGCACCTAATTGAAAGTCAACAATTAGTACCCTGCCACTGGCATTCCCTGGATGCACACTGCACAGAGGGTCTCCTGAATATTCCTGTGTCTTCTAAGAGGAGTAATATTACTGCACTAACTGGTGCCTTCAAGCACCCTGGCTTCTGTCTGACAGCTTTAAATAGAGTTTTACTGCAGAAAAAAATATGTACCGCTTTAGATCATAATCTAATTTATGTACAGTAATTTGCATGAAACTCTCTTATGTACAATGTGTCATGACAGCTGTTGTAACTAAACCCTAGCTGAAGGGATTAAGGTAAAATGTCAATTTTGACTGTAAAATTGAACAAAATACTGTATCCGTGAGAGGTACACCTAATCATGTCATAAAAAGACAGAAGAAGCAGAGAGATTTTATAGCCTGTAACAGCAAGTTGGGAACAAGGGCAAAAATGACAGCTGTAAAGATGACTTACTCGAAGCACACAGTAGAAAAGAAGAGAGCTCCAAAGGGTTACCAACTTTTACATTGCAAAAGATCTACCAGACAGGACCAATGAGCATCCAAAGGCAGAACCTCCAAGAGTTCTCCCCCTGGCTCTGGAACTTAATTCACATTTTCCAAAGTGTCTTGCAAACTAAGTCCTGCAAAGTTTTTTAAATGGGCCTTGCAATAGGAAAGGGAACACTAATAGCAGTAGGAAACAGCTTCAGACTGGGAACCATTCAAGATGAAGGATCCCCAAGGGTGAAGAATATGACCTGACAACTGCTCATGGAAAGATTTCTCACACTTCAATGAACATCTTTGTTTTGAGTCGTTTCTTCTTGACATTGCTAACCTAAAGGGGAGAAAAATGCCTTGTCAGGGACTGTCATCTCCTTCTAATCCAAAGGGTAATATATTCAGATCAAAATTAGCAGTGATGATACTTAGAACATTTTTCTCATTCGTTTATGGGGAGGAATTCAGTGTCTCACTTTTTCCTTTTACTAGGTGTACAAGTTCCTTTCCCAACCTTAAACTGTTGTTATTCTAGAGTGCCAAGAAAAATATTCTTTCACTAGCAAACTGTGCACTGGCAACTTGTGAACCCATAAAAATGAAGTACAGTGAATTACAAGAATCATATCTGAACTCTGGCAGTAAATGGCAAATAACTTCCTGGCTGCGTTACTATGTTATTGTGCAGTCATAGGGCACTCAAATCAAAACCATTCAATCCAAGATAAAACAATATATACATCAGGGAATGCAACTAATAAACTATTGCAGCAGCAACAGACAAAATAAATATGGCTTCATCATGTAGTCCCTGTAAGAGCTAGAAAATGCAAAGATGTATAGAGTCCAATAACAGGAAACTAGAAATTGCCTGTGCTAAGGGGTGCACAACAAACCAATATTTCCTGATGAACATTAGACCTAGTAGCTCTCAAACAAGCCTCCTAACGATAAACAGTGTTCATTCATCTTCCCAGAGCTCATCTGATTTTGATTTCCAGTTTAGCATTAGAGGTAATTGAATTACTTGCTATATGTATTTGCTTCAAATTTTGTCCACTTTACTGCTGGCAACTTTTTTAATAGATCTCAATTCACTTCTTCTTGTGCTCTTTGCAGTTACCAGGAATAAGGGTGAAGGAAGGAGGCTGTGTGAGCAAATTTGCTATTGCAGGTTTTTCCCAGGCTTCTCACTCAGGAAAATTTACTGCCCAAAGTGGTGCCACACATCACTTGGGTTTTATTGGTCGTGCTTCTACAACATAATTACATACTTTAAACCCAACAAATAACAACCGAAAGCATTCTAGGGAATGAACAGAAGCCTAACTGACAAACAAATGTGGATATTCATATAAAGAATTATCCAAATATGTGGGGCAAAAATTAATCCTCTTGGGCTATACAAAAAGCATCAAACAGTAAATAAAATGGGATACAAAGTTGACTGTCATGTTTCTGTTAGTCAAGCAGACAAACACGAAGAAATTACACAACAATTTTTAAGCAACAATTGCAAACTGAAATCCAGTGATATTATCCTTTCAAAAGATACTCCCATGAAATCTCAGGCTATTTGGTAGCCAGCATGTAGCAGACAGCATAAGAAGCATTTTTCAGCTCTGGTTTATTCTTGTTCTTTTATTTTTTTCTCTCATTTGTCTAAGTAACTGCAAACCAAACACATAAATGCATTTAAGCTATCTGCACATATAGACTGCCAAAAAAACTGGAAAATAAAATTATACTTACAGGCAATGATTATATGTGGCAAATGCAGCAGAACAAGAGAGAGTGACACCAAGCTTATAGTGAAAAACTGAATCTCTAAAGTTCTAGCCAGATTCTACCACTCCGCAATTTCTCTCTGTACTGTTCTGACTACACTTGAGCCTCAATATTCCAGTGGGATTGAATCTGCAGGAAGCCTCTGCCCAGGTACATAATTCACATTTAGAGTCGGTTGTAACTCTTTGGCTTCAGAAATCACAGAATCTTACCTCCATGAGTACAAACAATGCTGCAAAGAAAAGGAGGGTTGCCCACTCAACTCTGTTTAGTATCATCTCAAAATCATGGATGTCTGCTAGCACGAGCAGCCAAATGGCTCCGAATATGGCAATCCAACCTGCAGGAGAGAGAGAAAGAACAACACGTTACACTTCACAGACTGAGAAGTTACAGTATTGTGTTTTTCCAGGCCTTTAATGACTCACTGGTTATGTGCTCTAGAAGATAAACAGAGGAAAGGAAAAGCTCTTTAAAACAAGAATGACTGACTTTAAATAGCAAAAGAGGCTTTTTTTCCAGATATCAACCCTCTATACATTCTGGAGTGTTTTAAGACACTCTGACTGAGAGAAAACTCAAATCAAATGCACAAACCACCAGAGAAATTAATCAGCGAATCTCCTGTCTGAGCAAGCCTCACTTTCTCTCTGTACAGTCAAAATGCTTTCTAGAGGTGTTTGATTCCTCTGGCACATTTATCTTAAGCAGCAGAATGGCATTTCAGACGTGGAACAAAAGTGTTTGGAGTGACTTTTTTCCTTCAGAATGACGGTCCTTTTCTTTCTTCCTTATTTTTTTCCCTGAGTGGCAGATGACTACTTTTTCAACACAAAAACTTACATACTGAATTTAAGATTTTGTTTTTAATGGCATGGAAATAAAGCCTCCCAGTTATTTCACTCTTTGTTGTGACTATTTCATATAACTTACACTATTTACAGCCTGAAAGTGATGGAGTCACAAATTTCAGGAGGAGCAAGGAAGAAAGAATAACAATCTTTGCTGGCAAACAACTTCAAGTCAAAAATTCACAATCAAATAAAAAATATAACTTAAGAAGAATAGGGTCCTTCTACAAAGAAGATAGATGAATAATATGAGCCCTCTCAAAAAACCTTCAAGAAACACAGTTGTAAGAAAATTCAAAGAGAATTGGCACATAAAAGTTTAGACCATTTAGTTTAAAGCTTGTAACTGTTTTCCTGTAAACTAAAAAAGAAGAAAAAAAAAAGTGATCCAAACATATACAACAGTTTAAAATCAAGCTATATTCCATTGAAATCCTGTTTAAAAAAAAAATAAATATATATATATTTATACAGGTCAAAGGTTTTCCTGTTCATGAAGCTGTAAACATTAACTGTTTTGCTGAATCCCACCCCTATACAGTGTTACGTAAGTATTGCCTATTCTAGAAATGCATTTTACTCTGCCAGGTACATTGTGAGAGCTTTCAGTAACATACTGCACTCTTTAAATGAGAATGTCAGGTACATTTTAGGAGCTTTCAGTAACATACTGCACTCTTTAAATGAGAATTTCAGGTACTGGGACCAGTTAGGACATCCACTGAAAATATTGCAGCTCACTTTTGAGCTCATCTCAGTACTGAGCTGCAGTATCTTTCAGTATACCTGCTAGAAAGCCAAAACCAGCAGCTTAGGAGTTATGGGTTAACAAACCTGTTGAAGGGTCTAGAGCAGCTGCCCATCTCTATTCCCTCAGCCACATCCCTCAGAAACCATTTGTGTACAAGACCCTCTTTTGTAGCTTCAGGTTCAAAGACCTTGCTTCTCTTCTTTCCAAACAGATGCCAAATTTTCTTTTGAAGAAGAATGATATTTTTATGATCCATTGGAAAGAGACGCCAGAACTGATCCAACAGAGCTAATGCTCTATACTGCTCAGGATGAATGCTGGCTTCTGGCATAAACTGAAAATATATGCAGGGGGTTTGTGCACTGAATTGTGGTTATGAGTGTGGCTTGAATGTGGAAATGGCATGAACATGTCATACAGAGGACCTTTGAGAACCACAGAAAGGGAGAGAACTTTTGGTTCCTGTCCACCACTACGACATGCACTGGCTAATTATCTTCTTTCAAGTCTTGTCTGTTTTCTGAATTCAAGTAAATACACTGCAAAGAGCAGTGGGCCCAGCTCATGCTTAAATAAATGGTGATGGTAATTCTTGTTAGAAGAATACTGCAAGGGTAAGTAGATCTGTGCAGATCACAAACTTAGTAGCAGAATTTTACTGCTATGTTGTCATGTATGGTTTTGTATGCAAGTACAACAAAGTGAAGAACTAAAGAATAGCAATTTCTCAATGGTTCTGGAAAAATATGTGAGAATCTTGGCATTACTTCTACCCTCTTGCCTCCAACAGAAACAAATCAACTTGATCATGCTATTCAGAGATAACAATTATTCACTAAACGTAATGAAAAATAGCTGAATGGCACAAAAGATGGACAAAGCCAGGCACTTTCTGGCAGCATGAGTGTTACCAACATGTATTAGCTCCATGCACATGAGTCTGCATGAAAGAACAGCACCCTGCCTTAAAATATTTTTCCCTGGGAATATGGACTGACAAGGGAGATTTGCTCCTGAAGAGCTCTGGTAAATACAGCTCAAAAATGTCATCTGACAGGTCTGGCTGCATACAACTTATTGCAGTCTACACACAGGGTCTATTCACAGTGTATTTCCTTTGCTTGTTATGTCTGCAAAGAGGAGACACAGTCACTCGTCTCTGAGAGGGAGCAAAAAGGAGAGGAAGGAAGAGATCCTTCACGGAATTTGTGTGACTATGCAAGATCTCTGTTCACCATGTCTTTTAGTACAATGGTTTGTAAAGTCTTCCTCTAAAGGTCACAGTACTTGGGGTATGCCCATAACTGCTTGACTGACAGGCTGCTCTCTGCCTTCCTAAGTAGGAAAATTTTTTTAAGGCTTTTCAAAGGCCTAAGTTCATTCATGACAGTGAGCATACTATATGAGTGGTTTATATACTTGGGTAGCTTTGCATTTGCCTCAGATTCAATTAGAAGCTATTCCTTCCTTTCTGAAGAAGTGACAGTAGTAAGATACATTAAAGAATGGCTTCTCTGGTCATTTTTCTTCACGCTTACTGGGCCACAAAAGATAGCCAGGAGGAACAGAAATAGAAATAATTTTTTAAAATAACCTCTCATTACTATAGTGAAAGCAAAGCTCATTTACAGTTCCACAGATTGCTTCCTTTACTTACTGCTTTTCCGTGCTTCTGTTTCACAATAAATTATATTCTGAGAATGTAACATGGAAACTGAATCTAACTTCAATTTTTATATTATTACAGTGTCTGTTGAAGACAGTGACAGTTTCTATTTACTTAAAGAAAAAGAAAATGGAATTTTATTATAAAATGCACCTTGCAAATTTATAGTGCATTCTTAACAGAAAAGATTCCTATGTCTTCTGTCTGTGACCGCAAAAAAAAGTAGAAATAGCTTGAGTGCTTTGCTTTCCTCATACACTTTACCCAGTAGGGAAAACTGCCTTTGGAACAATAAATAGCTCCTGATGAGAACACAATTGCAGTCCTACTCAAAAAAAAAACCCAAAACCAACCAAATGAAAAAGACCACCACCACCTTATTTTGAAATAATCAAGCAGGATAACTTGAAAATAGCAAAACAGTCTAATAGAATCAAATAAAAGTATAAAGTATGTGTGAGAATTCTAGATGAAAGAGAAATAAATGAAAGAAAAAATTACTCTGTAATCTGTAAGTTTTTCAAATGTTGGTTGAGAACTTTATATCCCATAATAAAAGTCACTTTGTCTGACCTACTACTAGCTGAAAAGCATAATAAGCTTCCTCTTAACAATGTGAACATGTAGACACTGTATGTTCACTTTATGTGCACAAAATTCGAACTAATGTCTTTATGAATACTGAGAGTACTCTTAAAATTTGCTTTCGGGGAAACTGAAATGGCACTTGAGACATTTGCAATGAAAATCAAAGCCAGGCAAAAATTGCACAGTCTCAATACTGGCCTAGAAAAAACAGCACACTGCTCAAGAAACACAGGCACAGGTTACTACATTTAGGTAGGAAGAGGTAAAACTGCACAAATCCAGGGTAGGAAGGAACTGAATGCTTCACAGTCCTGCAGAAAAGACTCAAGATAATACAGTGGATCACAACTGAACCTAATGGCCCACTGATATTCAGAAACAGAACAATGGTCAGCACAGAATCATAGAATGGTTTCAGAGCAACCTCTGCTCTCTTGACCCCTGGTAAACCCTGAGAGGAGGTATTTAAAGAGAGATGCACACCCATTAAGAAATCTAAGGCGGAGAAGTGCAATCAAAAGTCTGAAAAGTTAAATTTTGTGGAAAAATTCACAGAATTTAGGACATAAACATAAGCAGATTAAATGGCTACTGACAAATCTTCAGGTTTGTACCAAGAGCATCCTGTTAGGAGCAGCAGTAGTGAGTAGGACTAGAGTGAGGAGGAAGTGTAACAGCAGCAAGGAAGAGTCAGGCCATAATGTATTCAGGTTCACATATTTACAGCAGAAATGACTTTTCAAAAAATCAGTTACACCAACATCTGCCAAATGAAAGTAATACCTGTCTGAAAATAACGGGGTGGACACACTGTTTTTTTGGTTTTTTGTTTGGGTTTTTTTGACATTTTTCACTGATCGAAGTATGATACACTTTTTCTGTGACCTTAGCTATTCTCTGAATGTCAAAATGGCCAAAACTTTCTGTGAACTGCAGAAAGTCTTTTATCCCACCCTGTCCATAACAGGCTTATCAGCCAGAACACATTTGGCATTTATCTTTGAATGATTTTTTTACACAGTATGTTATTGAATATATGAACGAGTCCACCAATGCGTTCCAACAGCTTAATCAGAAGTCTGATTAACTCCACAACCTTTCAAAATTTAGCCTAAGGATTTATACTAGTCCTTCATACACTATGGTGTAGCTGCAATGTTATCTTAAGTGTTAATTCTACAAATTTGTTTCATGAATGCAACTATATTCTCATACATGCATATAGAAATGCCTGGGTGAAAAAGCTAAATCAAAGATGTGTTTCCAGTAGTGTTTGCTCTACTTATAGAATACGTTTCACCAGCAGTTCTGAATGTGAATTAAAATGCCCTGTATTTAGGTTTCTGTAATATTTTGCTCTGTTTTGTCAGCCATCCCAGAAAATGGATATTCTGAAATCATGCTGACTGTTTTTAAGTAATACTTGTTGTCAACTGGTAAGCAGTGTTTAATGTTTAATATTGTTTTTTCATAAAATTTTCCTCTTGCTGGTCTTTTGAGAAGTCTCTTTTCATAGGTTTAACTTCATGGAAATAATTCTGTTTTCTGTGCTATTTTTAGCACCACAGTGTAAGGCTACCCCTTGGAGACAGAGCTGGGATGGTGACAGCCCAGGACAAAAGGACTGAAAGGACATAAAAAAAAGTTGGTGGAAACTATAAACCCATGCAAGGCAAAAGAAATATCTATGAAGATAGAAGGTAATGTGAAAGTTAAAAACCAGAACTGTAGCACAAAACAAGGAAGCAGAGGATTAGCTGCTCTTCAATCACAGACCAGCACATGCACATAAGAAGAGGATGGGCTGGACTTCTTTGCATAGTTGTACTACTATGAGGTCAGAATGCAGAAATTATATTCACCAGTGGATTGCAATGTCAACACCTAAGATTGTGACTCAATAGCAAATTTAGGCAAGATTGTAAAGTTCTCCATGACAAGGCCCTTCATCACTAAGAAAGCTGCTAGACAAATGCCACTCATTTCTATTCAAATTACTGGTTCACATAAGTAAATTATAGTGGAAGCTGAAAATCATTCATGTCCACTTCAACAAAAGCAGGATGAGAACCTAGAGAAATTAAGCAGGAAGAATTTCAGATCCAGTCTCCCCTCCTCAATTTAAGGTGTTATTTCTCTCTGGAAGACAGAATTTTTGCTGTAATTTGCATAACTTTTTCTGTGGATATAATTTTGACATTTTTTTGTTCTGATGAAGCCCCTACAATTAAGCTATTTTGTTTCTCCTGTGAATGTCAACATTTTTTTACTAAATAATGGAAATCAGTCAGAAAATATGACAACTGGCAACCAAGGAGCCATTTGTACCTACAGCCGCTGAACACATTTTTCCTTTAATGCACTTGCAATAAAGTAAAAACAAGCTCTTTACAACATGTCCAAGTAAACAAAGTCAGTTCAAAATAAATTAAAGCACTTATTTCCCTATTTTTCCACTATTTCAGTCACAGTTCTAAAATGTTTCAATGATACAAGATACTAGTTGAAATAAATTGCAAAAAGAGTCACAGATCCTCAAAACTATCTAGACCACCATCAGAAGTTAAACCACAGTGAACATAGAAGACAAGAAAAAGTTTTCAAAGAGCAGCTAGGTTGAACTACATAAATGAGCTCTCACCAAACAAGATACCCTTTGTCTGTAAATATTAAGGGATTTTAGCTTTAAAGAAAGGACAACAGGAAAAATTTAGACCTTTAGGAAAGGTCTAAGGAAATTTAGACTAACAGGAAAAATTTAGGATGTTTGCCTAACAAAAGTGACATGAACTGTTGTTTTCTAGAACTTGTCCTAAAACACAGAAAGGTCAGTGATCACATTATTTAGTTAAAAGAAAAAAAATTTTTAAAGTTCATAAATTTGGGGTTCTTGCTAACACTGCTTTGGTTAATAATATCAAATCTGATTTTAGAAATTTAGAAGTGAAAACCCCATAATCAGTTATCAAGCCAAACCCGTTATCAAGCCAAATGTCCATCTAGCTGTTGTAGGGCTTTTTTAAGTATACATGACTAAAACTTGGTATATCTTGAGAAAAGATCCTCTGGCACAGAAAGAGCACAGTGACATAGGATGAGGCAAAGTGTTTCATTTCAAATGAATTAGACCTTTAAAGTAAGTCGGATGCATCACAGCTGTTGATCACCCCCACTGACTACTGACTTCCTCCAGAGATTATTTTAAGGGCAGCTGAAGCAGTAATTAGCTTAAACATTGATGCCTGAAGGATTATAAACACCCACAGCACTAAAAGAACCAGAATAGGATCAGGCAATAGTATGAAGACATAACCCCTCTGCAGAGGCCAAAAATGTCAAGATAGTTCCCTTGAGGTTTGTGATTTGAAGTTCTGTCTTCTGCTGGGGCTGGAGCAAATAGCAGTCCTACATTATGGAAGAATTCAGTGAGTCCAAAAATCTCTCCCTGTCCCTTTGCATTAATAATTAATTCATTAAAGGAACATGAGAACAGCCACAGATGGTAATAGCAAAGGTTCACCTACGCAAGAGTCCTGTCTCCAACAGGGAAAGTAGTGGCAATAAATGTAGGAATTAATATACAAATAAGGCAAACATACAACTGAACTTCTCCTGGCATACCCTCCCAGCTCACAGCAGCCAGGAGCTAAATAGAGACAGTATTGCTTCTCTGAAACAGGCAATATCTCTTTTGTTTACTCTTGGGTATGCACCTTGTTTCTTGAAGATGAAAGCAGCAGAATTTGTTGTAACCTAAAAGGAGGGAAGGACCTCCCCCTGCCTCAGAAACTACTCAGCCTGGCCCTGGAAAACAGGCATTTGGAGGTGGAAAGGAACAAGAGCAGGAGGGTCTGCAAGGAGCAGGGTGCCTGTGTTGCATGCAGAGTCCACTGAGGGGGGCAGACAAAAACAGAGCCACAGGGGTGGTGGGTCCCTCCTCATGGGTACTAGAGGGAACTGCACAGAGTTTACAGCAACTCGGCAACATATTGATATATAACTGAAACCAAAACTAACAGGAATGACCTGCTCCACAGAAGCAGAGAGAAGTAAGTTGTACATTGGTTTGGTGTATTCTTTCTGACCCAGTAACTTTGAGCATTCTCTGTTAAATATATATATATATATTTAAATTTCAACAAAATCTTGCTTTATTGTACTTTTAAAATATTTTGTCTCTTATGGGGGATCTCATTATAGCTTGATGCTTGATGCTCTAGACATGCCTGCCTAAGAGTTAAAGAAGACAAAATAGAAGCCAGATAAAATCCTCAAAGGGTCTTCACTTTCATCTTTTGTCATCTTTCCTCAGATGCTATATCAGTGCTTTATCAATAAAGTAGAACCCCATTGGGCCACATGAAGGCACTGTAGAAGTCTTAAAGATTGCCATAACTGTTTGTTTAAGGTCCCTGTACTAATCTTTCATTAACATAGATATTTCAAAGAACTAGACTAAATAAACTGATGAACAGGTACAAGAAAATGGAATAGGAAAGTGTTCTGCATTTTAAAAGGCAGCTAAGTATGCAAATTTTATTATTTAAATTAAAATGTCAGCTCCCTCAAATTATAATAATGATTTCAAGTTCATAATGAAAAAATTGTATCAAGGCTGGGGACTGATAAAGAATTCTGTAATCTTTCTAATTCACTCTTCTGAATGCAATTAAAAGTTATTAGATTTCTAACACTTCAGGCTCTGTATAAAACATCCTGGTAGAAAATTAAACACTGAACCACAATCTACTTTCATTTTTATGAGAAAAACATATTGAACAAAATTACTCAAACCATCAGAGTACAAAATGTACTATATTTTACTAAGTTCATTTCAATGCACTGGAGGACTAAAATCCACAGAGACTCACAGGAGCACTACTTCAGTAGTGATAAGTAAATGACAGCTATCGAGACAGTGTAATTCAGGAATCACCAATGAGATCCCTGTATAATTCTGCAGATTCCATTAATTGGTAATCAAAATTATGTGTATGCTTTAATATAATTTATTCATTAATCTACAGATTTACAATGAATACAGAACAGGGAGAAATTATGCAGAACACATACAGCCTATATTTACTTTACTCAAGATCAGCAAGTGAATAATAGAACCTTGCACTGCCAACCATGCCATTTTTTTCCTATTTCTTTTATTGACATAAAATAGGACAAAAACCAATCATCTGTTACTAAGTTCTCTTGTATTGACTCCACATACTTTGCAGTTTTGAAAGAATATCCTAGCAGGAACATATACAGCCAGTTCTATGTTGTCTATACTGACTGCCTGTGGCCTTCAAAAACACTTTTAGATATTGGTTATAATTCAAGAAATCCTATGAGGGTCAGTGCCCACTAGTCTCATACAGAAAAATAAAGATTAAAAATTGATTTCTTAAACTGTTGATGTGAACTCTTTCCTTGTGTCCTTAACCTTGGTGACTTCAAACGCCTTCAAGTGTTTTCAGTTTCTGCCTCTTTCTACACTATAGTAATGTAGCACTTTTACAGTTATAATACATCAGTACACCTTTTAACTTCATAACAACCAATAATATTTATTTGCTGCAATCACCCATTTCCATGGTAAATACTCTGGAACAGGGAAGCTCCCACAGCAGCTGGGGCACTGTCAGAAATGATGAAGAAAGTCTGGCTGACATATCCTCTTTCCTAGCCTCATACTGCTCTTGAGCACCAGGACTTCCACTGTTTGCCAACAAGGTCTTGCTCAGTGTACCAGCACTGTCAGAGAATTACTTAGCCCAAATCTACAGCAAGGTCTTGTTCCTCCAGACTGCCCCTTTTGTAGGTGCTGTTTTACTCCCAGACTCTTTTGCAGTCACCCAGATTGTTTTAGGTGAAATAAAACAAATCCAAGTACAGTTCTGGAGACAATTAATTTCCATTATCCCAGATGGCTTCATGCTTTCAAACTCCATCACACATACCAAATAATGCAACATATGCCCTCAGCCTCATAACCTTAAAATAACTCTGCTGGGCTAGAGAATGGCCTTCCATTTTGCTGGGGACCAAAAAATTAGTTGTCCCATGCATACAATGTACAAAGGGAACAGAGGGCCAGTTGTTATGCTATGAAGGTTCAGCCATTCTGCCCTGAGAGGACAAGGTCTGAGCAGTGTGGACACAAGCCATCCTGCATATCTAAGGCCAGGGGATCAGTCCCTGGAACAAATGCATTTACTACGTGTAAGGCTGTACCCATTAAAACACATTGCTCCACACACAGTAGCCCATATCCTCCTACTGGTGCTGGCAATATGGAACAATGGTGTTTCCTCATCTCCCAGCAGAGAGAACAGCCTTCTGCTACTGGGACCTTTCTAAGCCAGTCCATACACCAGAAGTGTCAGCAGCAAATAAGGAAGGTCTTCTTTACAACTTGATCACCATGTTACAGCTGTAACTAACTCTACAGTGTGAGTAAGAAAAATGGATTTCAGTGCAGTGTCTGTGTATATGATTATTAATAAATCAATGGTTTATTGATTATGTGTTATGCCTCTTCAAGACTATTGCATCCTTCAGCCATGGGGATGTACACAGCAAGGAAATTCAGACTGCATAAAAAAACAAATCTGAATTTTTGTAGCTTTCAGCATCAGCCTTTTGTAGGGCAATGCACAGGTAGACTCAATAATTGTCCTTCAATTAAATGGGAGCTTTATTTTGGTTCAGCTTTTGGAATATGCAAAGCCTGTCCTTGTGCAGATATACATCAATACAAAAAACTGTACATATGGGTATGTATAGTATGGTAGAAAGTACACATGCAGCTACTTAAGTTTCACACGTATATAGGTCGTCCTGATTTTATTCTGGGAAATTATTTATTCTAGTGAAAAAGTAATGGAGACTGTTATAAAAAGCTATAAAAAGAATTTCATATATTTTAGAAATAATTCCAGACTACTTGTTCAATCACTTGTATCAAGTGATTATTTCCTGATCTCAGCAATGCATTTTGGTCATCCACTCATATCACAGTGCAATAATGCCAGGATCAAATCTGCTCATTCTGTAATGTTTAGCCAGCTTTTTAGTACTCTGATGTCAGAAAAATGAAGTCCTGTGCATTCTCTGTTGTTTGTCCTGGAGTGACTGGGATGTGACTGCAGTTTAAAAAACTGTTCTAAGAAACTGCTGTTCTGATTAACCTGGTGGAATTTCAAGGCCAGAGACATGTGTGAAAGGGCTTTCGGAAAAGATCCAGACTCAAAAAAATATTACTGGGAGGGGTTTTGGGGATTCTGTTTCTGTGGGTTTTGGGGACATGTGTTTCTTTTGCTTAGAAAGAATAAAAACTATGAAACTTACCAAGATCTAGGTAGATGCCTGGAACAAATGAGTTGATAAAAAACATAAGAATAACACAACCCAGCACAGTCAGGCATTTGATGAGAAGCATTTTGTCTGTTATCCTGTGCTGTAGATAGGGAGAAAAAAAAATTAGTAACTGGGTTAAAGACAGAGCTATCTATTATGCAAAGAGTTCACAAAAGTATTCAGTTTCTCTATTGTATAGTCCTCTTTAGTTTAAAAGACAGAAATATTCAAATTGAAGCATTTAATGCATACCTATTATGAATATGTGATCTAAGATGCAAGTAGCTTGCAACTGCTTCATACATTCAGCTATATTTGGCTCCCTCATCTCAACTTCATTTCATCATGAAAAGTAGAGCTGACATGCAGTTCCTACTACAGAGGGCACTCCAGGCACTCCCTTTGTTGCTCATCTGCTTTGAAAACCTATGACCTAACCTAGACATCAGATCTTTCATGCTTCCTGTACAGCTCTCATTGACATTCCAAGCCCACAATCTCTATGCATCTTCTACACCCCTATGTCCAGCTCCTGCACTTCTGTGCTGAGTTCCTCATGCTCTCACCCTCAGACCCAGGACTTTCTGTCATGATTGCTTCTCTGCTCTAATCTCAATTTCATCACCAACCCGGGGAATCACCTTCTCCCAGCCTGAGTCCCTCTCTTGTTTCCAGTCTCTTACATGGTTTAAAGCTCTACTAAAGCATGAGTCTCTGCTCTTTAAAAAAGTTGGGTTTTATTCAATGCCTCAGGAAAAAAAGGGTGTAAAACAATCACAGAAGGGTTTGGCTTGGATGGGACTCTAAAGATCATTTATTTCCAACCAACTTGCCATGGGCAGGGACACCTCCCCGTAGATCAGGTTGCTTAAAGCTCCATCCAAGCTGGCCTTGAACACTGCCAGGGAGGGGGCAGCCACAGCTTTTCTTAAAACATCTTCTTAAAACTTAATAAGAGATCCTGTTGGTTTTGTTCTGTTTTAGTGGACGACATAGATCAGAGTAATCCCAGTCAAGGACTTGAGCTCCTGAACACAGGCCTGGATTCATTAGTGATACCAGTGAGGTGGAGAGAGTGTGACATTTAGACAACTAAATGTAGGTTAAATTAATCCCACTACAGTTTACATTTCATCCGATCCAGCTTCAGCATAAAAACTTAGGAGGTGTAAATGTGTGCATAGCAAAGACAAGAGGATTTAACCAAGTGGTTTATCCCCACTTTAATAATAAAGCAGGCATGTCACAGTGTACCAAATTAGACTCAGTACTTGGTACCTCAGCAGGAGCTGATTCCATCATCATGCACCACAGTTAGAAACAACCTATTGACACCTTCTGAGTCTTTCTGGCGATGAATTAAAAATTTAAGAAAATACTGATGCATTATTTATTGATCCTTTAAACGAGCTTTTTCTGAGGAACAAAAGTAGAAAACCTAGATACCCTTCCAGTGTTGTTCAGTCACCTTGTCCAGCTGAGAAGCCAGCCTGCCTGCCTACTTGCTAATTTTTCTGCTATCATGTGAGTTTTTAAATTTGCATTAGATTCAAAGCACTCTCTCCATATCAAGATATAGGTCCACTTACAAGGATACTGAGAAAATTTATCGTTTACTTACATTTTTCTGGAGTTCCTGAATATTTGTTTCCCAGTTTTTATCTTCTTGTGAAATTTGCCTGAAAGAAAATGACACCTGCTTTTTTCCAGAGTGAAATTAGAGCTCTGTCAAGAGTGATGGAGCAAATCTCTCTCATCACAAACAGTTCATCATTTATAGAGTAATCCATACCACAAAGGCTTCATGGCCTTCTTACAGCCAGCAGAAACATTCCCATGAGTATTCACTTAAGGGTCCATTTTTGTGCCTTATTCCACTAGTATACAAACCCTTCAGTTCATTCAGAGCCTTGGAAGGAGATAGACTCCAAAGTGTGGACCTCAGTATAGTATCCACACTATACAGATTAATTATATAGTTCCCTTAATAGTTTCAGGAGTTGATATGTGCCCTTCTGGAATAAAATAAGTGTCTCGTGCTAACATCAACAAGTCAGAACACATATATGTTACATTTGAATTTTATAATGAAGTTTTTAAGATCCAAGTAACTTCATTGTATTACCAGCATAGTCAGCCCTCCAGCAAAAAGCCTTTGGGTTTGCAGTTCAGGAACATTGCTGTTAACTCTAATGAATTTTTACATTGCTGCAAAAGTACTGTGCTGGAAGAATGCTGACTTTCAAAATTAAATATACAATTGCTATATCTACTTCAGAAGTGTATTCTTCAGAGTGTCAGTCCAATAATCTCTTATAATCTGTTGAAAAGGAGGTGATTTTAAGAGCTTTTTTTTTTTCTTTAAGTAACACTATCACCCCATTCAAAGTGCACAGCATCAGCAAAAATTATTTACACAATAGTCACCTTAATACTGGAATAGTTTGAGAAATCGTATTTACATGGCCTTGCTCATATCGCTTGTTAATATGTTTATTAATGAAAATTAATCACTTCAATTTCAATTCATTTTCATAATATTTATCACTGTTATGCTGTCATCAGTTCCCATAGAAGAACAGCTGGTTTTGTTAGAACATAAATGAAATAAGATTAGTATTTTTATTCATTCTAATTTATAAAACTTTCTCCTTTTCTATACAAAAATGCTTAATTATGTTTGTACTTGGGTTCCCACTGAAGATTGGATTATGAAATAATTTAAAAACACAGCAATTAATTGGGGAAGTATTTTTCAGACTCAACACTTCACTGAAGGATACTTGAATTTTTCAGTAAAAAAAAAGAAATTCTAGCATTTTACTACACTGAAGCCACTATTGTAATGAAAATCTAATGGTATATTTGTGACCTTTTTAAATGAAAAACTACTTTAAATTTCTAGGCCTTTAAATTTGGGTCATATTGACATATTCTTCAGGCCTCACACATCAGTTTTGTCCTAAAACACTTTTGTCTTTTACTGATGCTGAGGGTGGCTCTTCATATCTGCCCAAACATGCATCTGATCAAGAGACAAATAAGAATACAGGTCTCATCCCAGTGAAGATTTTTGAAAGCCTTAACTTTAAGGTCTGCCTAAAATTACCAGAGGTGAGCCCTTGGCTGCTTGAAGCAAACATAAATATTACCCACGGTGTTAGTAAAGCCATGCTGTCATTCCTGGCTGTAGACTAAGATGAGAAGGAGCTGCCTGCTGGTCCAACTGTCTGTGCATCTTGTCACCACCAACATTTGGAGAGGGCAGGTGGGTTATGCTGGTCCCTGCTCACCTGTGAAATGTCCTCAGCTTTGTCCTCAAGAGCATCTCCAGAGTCAGCACCTTCTGCATCAAGAGGCATTTCACAGCCGTCTCCTCTCTGCTGGCCGGGTTAATGCGCTGGGCTGTCAGTCTCCAAACATAGATCTCATGCTTCAACTCTGAAAAAATTAAAATTGCTTATCTTAAAGAAGGTGTAATGCATATGAAACTGGAGATGCACAAAATGTTCGTGTATATTGTGCCTTGGACTCAAAGCTGTTAGAGTTATTGGAATGGTTTCCCAACAATTTTCCACTTAGTAAGCTGTCTGCACCATTCATTTCGCAAAGCTGAAGGGAATGTAAAATAAACAGAAGCTTTTCAAAATTTTAAATAAATTCATTTCAAAACCATTTTCCAAAGAAAAAGAGGTACTGTCTTCAAAGACTTGCAAATGCCTTCCACAAGCTTTAATGTTACAATCATATCACATTCATTTTTTCATCAGAACATAAACTGCCTATATACATTTTAATACTGCTAACAAGATACTAGTCACTTTGTAGTTAGGAATATCAGCAAATGCTCCTTCACTGTATTTAGAATAAACAACATGTTTCCATTCACCCTGCATTCATACAAGTCTTAATGTCAGGCAAATCTGAAATTTAGCACCCTCTTGGGGAATATAATTTCATAACATTTTAAAGGTTCCCTGACAGGACTTCATTCTTTAGCACTGAAGATCTTTATAAACACAGCTACCTTCACCTGTGTGCAGACCTAAATGATAACTAATCCTGCATAATTTCAGATAGACTGATTAGCACTCAAAATCAGTCTCCAAAATCCTGCCAGCATTTGCAGCATTTTTTGATTTATTTTTTTCTAGAACTGTCAAAGCCCTTGAGAATGACTAAAAAGCATTAGGGAGGACCCTAGATTGAGCACGCCAAATATAAAGCTTTGGATTTTCCAGGAAATCACTGAAAAAACAAAAGCAGAATATTCTGCACAAAAACTTCCTGATGAGCGAACATATTTCCTCAGCCTTCTTTTCTTTTCCCCTGAAATTTCATGTTGTCGAAGACAATGTGCCAAGAATTTAAGGCTTTACCTCTTAAGGTCCCTGCTCAATCAGCAAATTGTTCTTATCCTGAGAAACAGCTGTAGGAGTCTTTGCACCATTTATAAAAACTATATGCATTATTTATTAAAACAATGTATTCTATAAAGAAATAAATATTTAATTACATTTTAATGTATGCAGTAATATTAACATTTACTGCTGCAGATTCTTGGTGGTTCATGATATCTATTATCAAATCAAGTACTAAATGAGTTTCACTCTTTCCCCTGGTTTGTGATGAAGTATTTGTAATAATAATACGGAGTGATTCATGTAAATATTGACTATAAGAAGGAAACAAACTTGACAAAACTCAGTTATTTAGGAGCAAAAGTAAGGGTGTCAGCACTGTTGACCCAAAAAAGGGATCTGAAGACCAACTGACTCACTTTTTGTATGGTTCATGTCTATAGGCAAGCACACATCCATCAAAATGTTAATCTCTGCCTGAGTTTTACAGTGCAAGATCAGAAATGGAAATTCATGTTATCTAAAGTCCAATGACTTTAAATAACCAGTGCTCAGATAAAGCTTTTCTTCCAAGAAGAGATTCATCCCTGAACCCGAATAACTAAGAGGTGCAGAATCTACCTTCTACTTTCTTTTGTAATACATGTGGTGATCCTTGCCAGGAGCATAATCTGACACTAAATTATATTAAAACTGGGATAGATCCTCCTTATCAAAGGTTCCACATGACTCTGTGCACATACCCTCTCCTGGCCATCATTTACTTTTCCAGACACAGGGAAACACATCATCAGTCACCTTCCATGCTCTTCCAGAACATAAACAAGAAAGTGACAAAGATTTCGGCCACATCGGATCTGCTCAGCACAGAATGATGGGAGCTGTGCAAAATTCCCTTATTTTAAATCTCATAAACTGTGGTATTTTTTGCTTAAAAATATGGGAAGACTGAATTTTAAGCCTTCAGTTTTATAAGAACTGTAAATAGCAATACCTGAAAAGAGCTAGTCTGCTTCATCTCCTCACTTTCTGGTCCATGGGACAATAAGATATTTCAGTTGGCAGCTTCAGTCTCATAACATCCATTTTAAAACTGGGCCAAAACTGAGAGCTGAGAACTTGTTCCTTCCCACATAAATTAGATGGACGAGATAAAAAAAATCTGAAAGGTGCCTTTCTCACACGGTATTCTAGGCAACATCCCAGGCAATTTTTTTTTCTTTCAAAAAGTCTCCTCACCCCTTTGGGTTGAAATAAATACATCTATGATCCTCCATGCTGCCCTAGCCTGAATAAGTTAGAAACTTTTGTATTTAATTTAAGCAGGTGAAGGCTTCAAAACCCCTCAGTAGGTGAACAGTCCTTTCTGTATTGTTTTCTCATGCAAATTGCAAGTGACTTGGACTATAGTTTTGAAACTGAGGCTCACCACCAGTTCAAGAGAAAACGTGGGTTTTTTTTCTTTTTGTTCGGCAAATGTTCTTGAAGCATGATTATCTAATTTGTTAACCTGCTTTCTGATAGCTTGTCTTTGCTACAATACCCTTTCTATTCATATCTGTTCATCCTGCCATAGCATTTATCCTCCTTCTTTACAAATTAAATTTTACTAAGGGCTTTATTGATGGAGGGATGTGAAATAAGTCATCATTCAACCAAGATGCAGATCTCCGACAGGTAACTTCATACAAAGCATTTTTATCTTCTTTCCTTCAGAAAGGGACAGCTAGCATCACTGTATTTGGTTAGACTCAATGATCTTAAAGGTCGAACCAAAAAGATTCTATGATCTGTGTCACAAGCAAATCCACAGGGCACAGAGCACTACTATTTGCATTGCACATTATGGTCCCACCTCTGAAGAGATGTGGGGCTAACATCCAGGTTCAGCAAGGTCAGCCTGATGCCTTCTGGTCTATGTTAAAAAATATACAGGTTTTGATCTTTCCTTTATGTACAGCAAGTGCATGCTTGACTGTTCAATCATTAGTTTTCTAAACATCCCAGGGATGCAGACATCCAACATGCCATGGAACTTGCTTCAGAGCAAAACGTCCTTTGGTAATCAAACAATTGAAACATCTTTTATATTGCAGCTTCTGTTGCAGTCATAAGTTGTGATGAGGTTTTCTAGGTCATCCCACAGTATGGTTTTCCCATTTCTCTTTCCTACACACTTACTGTACCAGCCCATTAATGGCACCAGGTGATACACATCTATTCTTCCTCTGCCCCAGCTCCCCCCAGGGAAGTCCATTTTCAAAAAGACAGAGTAATTTTTTGTTTAGCTCTAAGATCAAATAAAGGATCAGTAAACATGTAAACCCTACATTGCTTATCTGTTCTGTTTTGTCATTTATCACATTATACCATGGACAACACAGATACAGTGTCCTGGACCCATGAAATTCAATGGAGTTTCAGCTACTGACCTGAGCTCTGACATTTTAGAATACATTTTCCGCAATTTAGAAAACATTATGCTTCATTTAAAAGCGCATATTCTTTCTGCAATTTGACAATGAATTGTCAAATTGATTTTTACTAAGAGTAATCACACATCCCCTCCCACCCCACTGCCAATAACAAAGAAGACATCCTCAAAACATGAATGCAATTAATTTCCAGTCCCAGAATCTGAAGAGGCCAGACTTACTAGTTAATGATGCTCAGAGAAACAAGACCAGCTTTGACGAGATTATAACAATTAACATAAAATGGCAATTTTTAACTTGCAAGTGCACTCAATTTTTGCAAGCAACACAGATTTGCACTGTTGGGCTGTGACTAACAACATGCAAAGCATGTTCTGAATGTGGTTGGGCTTTTTTTCTCCATACATTATCGTAGTTTAACTTTTTTTCAGCAAAGAAATTATTTTCATAGGTAACTTATTAAAACAGAACACTTCTTTTAGATGTTAACTGAAAAACAAATTAAGTACCATGCATTATATCTTAATCCAGTAATCATAATATCTATAACTTTTAGCAATTTTTTAAATTCCTCATATGAGGTAATTAATCTTCTAAGAATCATTAGACAGTAAGTCATCTCCATTTTAAAAGCTCACAAAATAAGTCAGAAAAGGGAAACCTATGTGTAGAAAGAACTCAAGATGAGGGATATTGCAGCTCAACAACTTGTCCCTCTCTCCTAGGAGACAAGCGTAAGACTCTAATACTGAAAAAAAAAATTTCTGAAATGTCCTTGTCTTTATTCCTTTGAATAGTTCAGATAATCAGTTGTGGAAAAAAAGGTGAGCAGAGGCATAAATGTTGCAGGGTCTTCAAAACTGCAACAAAGCACACTTTGCCTTATTCAGCTGAATATTTGCAAAGGAATGCAGGAAATCTGCAGTGTTGCATAAAGCAATACAGAGCATTTATATAAGCTTTTTGACTCAAAGTCTGACAGCTGGGGCCCCATTTGGTCACCGAGGCACCTAATTCCAATTCACATGCCCAGCATGGAACTGACTCCACAGCAAGAGATTCACAGGACATCCTTATCCTGTCAGCAAAGCATCTGGAATCCAAGCAGAAAGCTGCAAAGCTCATATGGTACCGCACACTTAAGTCACCTCCCAGAAGTTTTCTTCTGTCCAAGCTGGCACAGGCTGAAGCAGCCCCAGGAGTGAGGCTATTCAGAAAGCTGCAAATTCTGGGCTGCATCAAAAGAAGTGTGGCCAGTAAGTCAAGGGAGGTGATTCTCCCCCTCTACTCTGCTTTTATGAGACCCCATTTGAAATACTGTGTCCAGTTCTGGAGCCCTCAACACTGGAAGGACATAGAACTCTCAGATCCAGTCCAGAGAAGGACAACAAAGATGATTAGAGGGCTGGAACACCTCTCCTATGAAGACAGGCTGAGAAAGTTGTGGTTATTCAGCCTGGAATTTCTAGGAAGATGTTATAGAGGCCTTCCAGTATGTGAAGGGAGCTTACAGGAAAACTGCGGTAGGGACTTTTACAAAGGCATATAGTGATAGGACAAAGGATAATGGCTTTAAACTGGAAAAGGATAGATTTAGGTTAGACTTTGGGAAGAAATTCTTCACTATGAAGCTGCTAAGATACAGGGACAGTTTGCCCAGAGAAGCTGTAGATGTCCCCTCCATGGAAGTGTTCAAGGCCAGGTTGGATAGGACTTTGAGCAGCCTGGTCTAGTGGGAGATGCCACTGATTCCCCCTCATCTTGTCATTACATGCCCTTGTAAAAAGGCCCTCCTCAGCATCCCTGCAGATCCCCATTAGGTATTGAAAGGCCACAATAAGGTTCTCCCTGAAGCCTTCTATTCTCCAGGCTGAAGAGCCCTAACTCTAGGACAGTAGCGTGCAATGCATAGTGCAAAACTGCCATCCAGACTGATCTTGAAGTTGCAGGCTTGAAAATATCTTGAAATATCCTTTTCTTTTGAAATTACTCTAGGCATAATCTGCCTGGTAGAAATTACTCTAAAGTATAATCTGAGCCAGCTTTCAAGGGAGGACAGCTCATTACTTTCAAGTTACATTAAATGACCAATAGTCCTTTGCCGGCAATTAGGGAAGTACCTACTTTGGTACAAAAACACCTCAGGGCTGAGATTTATCAATGTACTTAATTCATCTAGGTACATGAAATACCAATTCTAGCAAGAATTGTTCCTATGGTTACAATTATGCTATTAACTGAAAATAGGGCTAAAGACTGTTCTCTGACCCCAAGAAGAGTATGTAGCTGTACTGATGGTCCATAAAGCCATACCCTGAGTCCCCTCTGTACCTCTGCAGTGTCCTTGTGGCCTCAGACAATATTATTATTTTATGCTGGGGTTTTTTCTGTTCAAAGGATCTGAAACAGCATTGTCTTACAAATCATCACACTAGTTCTACCCCAGGATTAAAGCAAAAGGTTGTACATTGCACTGCAGGGCATTGTGTGAGGGTACACACCCCTGTTAGAGGATGCAGAGTCACCCAGACATCCTATGCTCTAAGAAAACAACAAAGCTCTTAACCCTTTAACCACATTCACCTGCTATGGGGGAAGTTCTCTCAGGCAGGTATCTCAGAGATGCAGCAGGCAAAGGGTTCACATAGACAGAATGATAGTGTCAGCTCCTCCTGAGCTATACCTGCTGTTCAGATACAATTACAATTGGTGATGCCTGTGCTTGGTCAGTTGAGCAGAGCACGAAGTACTACAGCAGACATTTGTAGGCACTATGGGACACAGAAGAAGAAGCTCTCCAGTCACTGAGTGCTAAATTAGTTTTTCAGATTCGTCTTGTCTTTCTTGACCTTCACCTTAGCTGTGTCATTCTATGGACATTTTCACACAAAATGAGGCCTGACGTGAACAACACTTCATTTTAAGTCCAGGAACAATGGGTCTGCAACCAGCACAGTCCTATCAAATGCACATGCCAGACAATCCCTCATTTATCACTGCCCTACTTCTTTCCTCTCCTAGATTTTCTACCTTTCCATAGCCAGTTTTGTACCTCTTCTTTCCTCTCCTCCATTCCCTCTTAGAGAAGTAGCTGTAAAGCTCCACATGGAAGAATGAAACAGATTTGCTCACTCATCTGGTTATCACATTTAACGTTGTAGGAAACAGCACTGTATTTTTCACACATTAAGCACTTTACACATGACTACGATTAATTAGAAAATTCCTTCTGTTGTAGACTTTACACACTGACTCTCATATTACCACAGCAGTATTTTCCCAGCTGCTGCAGGCAGAGATACACCAGAATGAATAACATGTTCTCCCCTCTCCTGCTTCAGCCATGGGTTTGTCTTCAGCTGTGGGTCTGTCTTCCAGCCAGTGACAAAATCAGAAACTGGAGCAAACCACACAGGAGAAATGGGGAGCTGGCACCAAATCAATTGCAGTGCTAAGAGAGAGCTTTTCCTCTTTGGCAAAAATGGGACCAATGATGCTTGTCACAAAATCACATGTCACCCACTGTCCTGTAGATAGTGACCTTCCCAAACACTGAGGTCCACATCTCCACATAGCTTGGCAGCTGACGCATACCAGTGCCTAAATAATGTGTTGTGAACCTTTACAGGAAGTAAAAACTTCAGTTTCAAGTTTAGGGTTGGAAAACAGAAAGTTTAATTCCTCTTACGCTCATGTTACTATTTCCCCATATATATTGTGTTGGGAAAGCATATATATATACTTTTTAAACTTTCTCATCGTACTATTAAGATCCTAGCACCACCTTCTGCACCACACAGAACAAGGCACAAATTTATCAGCTGAAAGTCACACTCAAAATAGTCCCCAAAATATGCCTTCATTCTTTAAAAAAAATATATTGTCTCTCATAACTCAGTTCTTTAGATTATTTTTTCTTTTATAGATAGTGATTACTGGGGAAGGAACATGTTTTTCTGTTGTATAGGTGCTACATCTCAGTCTGAAAGCCATCTATTTAAAGATACTGGTAACACACAACATTAGAATTAACTTGCCAATGTATCAGCAGAGTAACATCACTGTCTGTTCTTAAAAATAGTGTTTATCCATTCTCAACAACCCATGTATCTCAAAGCAACAGAAAAAATCTTAAAGCACATGGCATAAAATAAAAAAATTCTGAGGAGAATAATACACTGATTAAGTCTCACATATCTTATTTAATTGCTAATTGGGTGCAGGCTGAGGGAAGGCTGGTATTTAGTTGATTAAAACAGCTGCTTCAAACAAGCTATTTGAAGTTATCATAGATTCATTTTGAGGCAGAAGGAACCCTGAAATCACCTTGGAGTAAACAGCTACCTTCTAATGGAGTTGTGTTGGGTGCTTTCTCTTCCCTTTCCACTGAAAATCTCCATAGAAAGAGTAATGCTTTAGCATGTGCTCTAATGGAACAGCTACTGATTAGCTTCACAGCAACAGAGGCACAGCTGATTATAAGAAAGAGCATGCTATACCAATTAGGAGATGGCTGTATCTGAACATACCAAGTTGCAGGGAACAAAGATTACTGAGAGGTGAATTGAAGGAAACAAGTTAGCCTCAACTGTAGTGTTTCACTGGCAAAAATATTGTGTCAGTGAATCAATGTTGGTCAAAAAGTTGTTAGCCTACTTGACTTATTAAAAGTCAAAAATATATGCCTTAAATTTTACAGATTGCAGAAGAAGTTACAATTCTATTTTCTAAATGTATATTCACAAATAATGCTATTATATCAGGATCAAAATTGCTCACACTTCATAGAATGGATTTTCTGACTGTTTATAACTTATCTCAACATACCTTGCAAGCTGGCACTTCTAGAGATTACTTAAGTATATACAAATTCTGTTTATTTATGGAAATGTCCATGAAGCTGTGACTTTTATTAGAAAATAAGAAAGTAACGAAAGCAAATTAATTCTTTTTGAATAAGGAAGTTGGGAAGTTAGAAAAAAAATGCTGAATACCAAAGATTTAATAATATACTTCCAGGAAAGAAAGAAAATTTATTTTTTATAACAATGCATAATAACAAGGGGTTTTATCCGAGAGGCTCTTTTCCAGGGATGATCTCTTCCACAAAGCATTCTCATTCTTGAGCCCTGTATAGAACAGGCAGGGACTTGCTCTATATTTATCATTTTGATACAGAATCACAGATCAGTTTTGGTTGGAAGGAACCTTTTAAAGGTCACCTATTCCAACATCCCTTAAGGGAGCAGGAACATCTTCAGTTAGATCAGATTGTCCAGAGCCTGTCCAACCTTACCTTGAATGCTTCCAGGGGTGGGGCTTCTACCACCTCTCTGGACAACCTGCTTCTGTGTTTCACCCCTTATATCTAAATCTACCTCCTTTTATTCTAAATTTATTAGCCTTTGTTCTATCACTGCAGGCCCTGCTAAAATGTTTGTCCCCATCTTTCTTATAAGTCCCCATTAAGTACTGAAAGACCTCAATGATGCCTCTCTGGAGCCATCTCTGGACTAAACAACCTCAGGTCTCTCATGGGAGAGGTGTTCCAGCACTCTGGCCATTGCTGTGACCCTCCTGGGGTCTCACCAGAGCAGAGGGGGAGAATCACCTCCCCTTGATCTGCTGGCCATGCTTCTTTTGATGCAGCCCAGGAAAATGTTGTCTTTCTGGGCTGCAAGGGGACACTGCCAGCTCAGAAGTCTTCATCCACAAAGTGAAGGAGCAACAGGAATCTCAGCTCCTACCTGTTCATATTATGCATTTCAGTAGTCCACTAGGGACAGCTTGGGAGTGGATATTGTTTATCTCAGAGCTTTTCTGCATGTTAGCCCATTTTCAGTGACTTACTTTCTCTAAAGTAATTCCTAGCACCCAAGATAAAATTCTACCTATCTGAATGAAAACTGGTGTAGTGTAAACTGAGGTGAGCTAGAAGTGTCCTATCTTTTTTTGTCTATTGGGAAATAAAGTCTCTTCTTTCTTTGACCCTTTGAAGTATATAGTCAATAGTTTTATTTGCCAGGTAAGGAAGACTACTTGTGTCAACTTTCATGGTACAAAAAGGTTGAGAATGAAGATTCTTCATTGCTTTCTAGAAAATTCATTTTACATAAATGTGTTATTCAGCATGAGGATCTCTACCACTGAACTAATCATCTTGGACTCCCCTGATATTGCAGGGAGGGCTGCAATATATCTTTTCTACTTTAGATAGCTGCATTAGTCTTTAGAAGGGTTTATCTTTCTCCTCAGATTACAAATGGAGCCAAGCTAAATCAACTATAACAAAAGATGTCCTCAATGTTGCTAAACAGACCCCTCACACACAGGTTCAGAGATGTTGTACAGCACATTAAAACATCTGTTTCACAGTCAGTAGATGCCTAGATCCAACAAATTATGCGGCCAAAACGGAAAAAATCATCACTCCCAGGGAAGAACCAGTTATTCTCAGTTATCTTTTTACACAACTTGAAGAAATTATACTTAGTGAACTATTTCTTACCTTGGAAAGAAATTGTGAACATTTGAGGTTATTATTGTTTCACCACTCAAAGAGAAGCCTGAGAACAATAATGAAAACTTCGAAACAACTGAAGAGAAAGGCATAAAAACTCAAAGACATAGGGACCAACATACACAAACAGCCACTTAAACATCTTTACTAAGACTTTTAGAAACTACCAAAATGAAAAATCTAAAAAAAGGACATAGTCCTTTTCATAGTCCTTTCATAGTCCTACTGAACTGTAGAAAATATACACCAGAGAAATTTAGGGTTGGTAGAGCCACAGAGTCAATCTGGAAAGCACCTGGGAAGTTCTGCTATTGATGAAATGTGTTTCACTGACCACAGTCAAAGAAAAGATTGCTGGGAAAATCCAGTGGAAGAAAACCAACTGTGAGAGAAAGCATTAGTGCACTATACCTGTCATGAAGGAAACCTGGGATATTTCTAAAGCTAAGCTATGACCTCAGCACCTGACACAGATATTATCTGCTGTGATACAGAAAACTCTGATATTCAAGCCTATGGCTAAGAAAGTTGCAAAATATGCCTAAAATTTTGAAAGATACTGAATAATTAATGCCAACACTTCAGCCTTATCACCAGAAAAACTTCCATTTCTAAGGGTCAGAATATATCACAACAAAAAAGAAAATATAAAGTATTAGTTAAAAAAAAAAATATCCGAGATGGAAGGAGAGCAGTCACTTCCACAGGAGGACAACATTGTAGTAAGAACTGTTCAGTTTCTATTTAGCATACATTCAATGTAGCAACAATAAAAATTATTTCCTGGTAATACTTACCAACAATTTCACTTGGCTCCTTATTGTAAAGTTTTTTGTTCCAGTAAAGTAGTCTGAGAAAAGGAAAGGAGACCAGAACAACAAGGCAGATTCCAACAAACATATGCCCTGTGAAGGCTGCGAAATCCAATCCCTGGGAATAAAAATGAGAACTTAAATTAAAAATCAGTTATTTTCTATATTACCTACAGGCAAAATTATTCAATTATATCTACTTGAGCAATCAATAATAAATATAAATCAATAAAGTAAATTCCCAGTACAGTACATGCCATATTTCATCTATTTCAAGAAGATAAGCTACATTACAGTTTATTTCAGAAAACTAAAAAACAATATGAAATGGTATTCTAAAATACATCTAGTCTTCCTCACATGGACAGAAGAAACCCAAACCAAACTGAACCATTAAATTTTGTTGTCATCACTTAAATAACTTTAAATCAATTTTAAATCATAATGAATTACATGAAGATTCAAATTTTAGTGCCTAGCTTTTATTTTATATTAATGACAACTTGGATTTTTACAATTACGTTATCTGAACTGGGATTTAATTTAAATTTTTAAATATTCTTCTACAATGAAAATATTATCTATATCAACATTATTTATTTTTCTGCCTGATTAAAAATGGACACATCTCTTTATATTTTGGTTAATGAAACCATTGAGTGAAGAGGTTTCCAAAAAGGCTAGGCAGAATATATTAAAAAGATACTGTTTAAAGCATTAAGAATGAACAATGAGAACCCACCCTAAAACTTTGATGTTTACCATACATTTGACATTTTTTGTAGGACATTTGACTAGATGACCAGGGCACCTTTCAATTGAATCATTCCATGATTCTATACTGCACACAAAGTTTAATCTTTGGGCTGAAAGCATTTCTGAAGCAGTCATGACTATCCTGTCCAAAAGAAGTTGTACATGAGGCTCTAAGAGGGATCACATCCAACTATTCTGCTAGCAAGACCCTGCCTTATATTCCTAGAGTACAGGTTGTCTGAAGTGATGAACCCAGCAGAGCACTTCTGTGACACTTGGAAGGAAGCATGGTCCAAGCTCCAGATAGCTCAGGTTGTCCAATCTGAATTTTCAGACCACTCACTGGTTTCCCAGTAACTTTAGAAAGTCATGGAATCTCCCTGTGCCATACCTCTCTATATATGTATACTGATTTGCCATCTAGCAATTTACTGTGTACTACCTATGGACCCCTCTTTAATGCCACTATAAATTAAAAAAAGATTCCCATACAGCATCAGCTAGTATTATTTCCTTGTGCATTAAGACTGCTAGGGGATTTCTACCTTAAGTGTGCTTTCTTCTATACTTTTTTCAACTACAGTAATTTATGTGTAAATGTTGCAGCTGAAATGTCTCTAGATCAAAAAATGGAGAAAAAATGTTTCTTTCTTGCACCACAGGGCATAATAAAAAGACCTATGACACAAGAAATTTATTAAAGTCATAAAGAACTTTTGTAGCATGATAAAGATCAGTGCTCTTTTGCAAAAAATCCATAGTTTATGAAGAGTTAAATAAATCTCAACACATAAATATGCAGACCTAAGCTTAGAACTTGATCCTATGAAAAATACAGGTCTCAGCTCCATGAGAGAAAGAAAATCATTCTGATTGCCATTTCATGGGTAATTCCTTGTCTCTTATACTTTGCAGCCACTAAAAGGTGAAACAGTATACCTGTTCATTCACTCACCTTTCCTTATAATTCAGCTACTGCCATTTCATTTATGAAAGTATAAAGAAGACTTTTCAGAAGTTGGAATAACATTATTTTAAGAATGGGACAGAAAAACATTATACCACGAAGGAAAATAATATACTTTAATTCAGTTTGTCTACATAATAGGTCAGCAAGTCAAATGTCTGACATGTCTGAAATCATTGTTTGTAAGACTTGTCCCCAAAGTATATAAAGCCCATATCCCCCATGTGTATTTCTTTAATTACAGACATTTATAATTGACAATCAATCTGATCTATATATGGGTTACCTCTAAGATTATAGCAAAAAAGAAAAATTAAAGAATTCTGTCCAGAAAAATCAGAACACCTAAAAGCAAAGCTCAAATATTAACGATCTGACATTAAACAGTTCAAAAACTATGAAGAATAAGTATTGAGTTTTGTGTGATCTCCAAAATTACCTAAGGAGAGGTAGGAAGCTGAAAGGATGTAAGCTGTAAAAATAACAAAACTACAGCAGCCAAAATAGCAACCTCTGACTGGGGAAAACCTGACTGGGGAAAAAAAATTATCTTCTGAAAATTACTGGGAAATAGCTAGTTGAGGAGCAATAAAGTTATAAGATGTGGCCTCAACTGAATATACTCAAACCAGAATTACCAGAACCAGAATAATTACTTTAGTATTCTAACTAGTCTTAAATAGAACATTGGATGTGAAAATTTTTAGTCTTGCAGCAATGTGTCCATGTCATGAAGAAGGATGCCAGCTACCAGGCAGAGTATGCCAGTAGAAATTCTCTGCAGAGATACTCAGGCATAAAGCTAATTGCTAATGTAGGAAATAAAAATTAAAAAAAAAAATAGAAACATGAACAATCCTTAGAAACTCTCTTAATATGTTATGTGTTCAGCATATATTACTGGAATGTGCAAATAAGTAGAAAGACTTACAAAGTTACTTGCTTCTACATTTTTAATATCACACCAAGTTCAGAGCAGAACAATTGTGCTTTGTAACTGAACTGCCACAATGAGAAGCTTCTCAAAAAGAAATCCATGAAATTAATTTCTCTATTAAAAGAAAAATTACATCAATCTAGTAGGCACACTGAAATGCTGAGGTTAAGAAGGAAGTCTGAGGTCTGACTGACAGCTAAAAGGAATTTAAGAGAGATGCAGATCACAATACTCTTTAAAAAAATTGGATTAACATTCAGGATATAAGAGCTGACACAGGTGTGCCTCAAAACTCATTTGAAAATGCCATCACAAGAGAAAGTAAAATATCTACTAGATTTTCAGTATCCTTTGCAGGAGCTTACCCAAACTTTTCAAATAGAGTAACTGGGCTGAGATTCAGGATTTTGTTAAACTTTGTAATATCACTCCATTGATCTTTCTTATCTCTGACATCCCGAAGGAAAACGATAACATACTGCTCTGCTGTGACTGCAGAACAGCTTTCCAGCACAGCAGAAACAAATTGTTTCCTCACATGGAGCACACTTATTTCAGCTTGCATGGAAGTATTGCCAGTGATAGGATTCAAATCTCTTCCCATCCCTCACTCACAGCCTTCCTCTCTTCTTCATCCTTGCGTTGATCCCCAAGAGCCCATGAGTGAAATGAATCCTGATGATAACCACCCTCTTTAGCTCATACCCTGTAGCCATGAGGAGGCTGAGGACTCCAAATGCACCCCTTTTTGTGGCTGGCATCAGAATGGCTCTCAGTCAAAACCAGACCACTGCCACACTGATGCTTTGGGCTGGGCCGAGTCCCAGCTTCTCTGCAGCACATGGAATAGGCTTTCAGGGAAGGTGCAGGCAGATTTTCACACCTGACACTGATGGTTATCTAGCAGCCACCTGGCACCCTCTGGAGAACTTTTAAGAGACTAAAGGGTTTACACTGTACAACAGATACAAATGGTGCAGCAGAAGATGGAGGTTCAGTTACTTCCATCAGTTGCTCCTGCTCCCTTTCCCACACCCTAGAAAAGGACATGCAACATCTCCAAAGAGCCTACATTCATGCCCTGTGTGGCTGTGGATTACACATTCAGTACCTCCTGGGTCCTCTGCACTGCTGGGGCCAGGATTCAGCATTGTAAAAACACATTGAAATGCTCCACATGTTTGCTGCATTACAACAAAATGTCGTTTTCTGAAATTTTTAGTTTTCTTTCAAAATACACTGAAATAGAATTGACATGCACAAGAGACAAGAAATACTTCTCTTCCAGGAGATTTCAATCCACCAGAAAAATGCAATACATGATTCAAATGTCCCTTACTTGAGGCTATGCTGATTATGTTATATTTGTCCCATTCCCCAGTCAACAGAAAATCTAAAGATTTTGTTTTAGCAAAACAACAGCCTAAAGCTTCCACTGCATACAGATTCAAAGCTGAAATAGAGTGGGGATCTTTCCTTGGTTTATAGTTTTAAATGCAAAGTAAAATATATCCATTTCATATTAGGATGAAGTCTCATACTCTTTTCCTAAAATACTAATTTTCTGTCATTAAAAAATTTACTTTATTCACTGCTTTTGGAGTGACTCAGACCTTTTCAACAGAAATCTGTCATCAGCAAAGAGAAAGCAAAAAATGTACAGCTAGGTGCTAGATGGGAACGCACTTTACTTCATGGTTTAAAATTAGTAAAATGAGGAAGAGCAAGAGCAATTTATTATTTCAATACTGGTTTAAACATCCCTTCTGGATGAGCAACCAAGATCTATCTCATCTCAGAAAGAACTGTGCATGATAACACTGAATCGGCCAGAAGTCACTGATAGTCTAATACAGGTACATAAAAATAATCCTTATCTGAGACACTGGCAAACCCATTTTTTTCTTGCTTTGCACCATACCCTTTAATGATTACTACATGCAGAAATGGAAAAGCTATAAATCCATATATTTTTATTTCATATCCTTTACCCAGGATTTCCTTTTGTTCTTGAGAAAAGGTGCCAATGAAACATTGACAGAAAGGGCAGGAGTTTAACAAATTGACCTTGCTTTCAGCAAACTTAACAAAAATACCCTAGTAAACTATGACAATCCATTTCACAATCCACCACTGCTTGAAGCAACCTTATAGATTCTTATGTAGGATTTTCTCTCTTCCACTTTTCAGAATTACCTATTTCTATTCACAATTTTTCATACCCCAATTTGTCATGAAACATAACCAATCGATATCACACAGTGCAAAATTTCAGCATAAAGGTCAAAAGTCTCCAAAAGTCAGAACAGGGTAACCTGAGGACTGTCCATTTTCAAGGGAATTCCTGTTAAGTGGCAGGAAAAACTCTGGGTTGGATGCTGAAAACCCAAAATCCTCAGCAAGCGTCAGATTAACGGTACAAGCTTTATTATACGCTAAAACAGTAAAGATGAGGATATAATAAAAAAATATAAAACTGACTTTGTTCTTATTGGTACCTCTTTTAGGCAGACTAAGGCTAGATACACAAATGAACACTGTGTTCACACCATGATTCTGCTCTGAAGACCAATTTACCATCCATCCTCTAAAGATCTTATAATCACATCTGAAGTTCAGAGCACAACTTCTGATTTTAAAGGGATGACTGTAGATACTTGTGAAGTTCCCAGCTATAGAGGATATTTCTGAAAGTTCAGCCGCAGAACCGTGACCATTTCAATTGTCCAAACAAAAAAAGAGGAGTTGCCAAAGTCAGAAGCACATATGTCTCCAAGGCAAGAATATAATTTTGCTAGCAATGGCTACTCAATAGCAGTTCTCTGAAGGTAATAAAAGTTTTTTTAAAGTTTAGTATTCACTGAATGAGTTTTCCACCTGCTCTTGATAAAAACTCTTCTTTTGCTTCCCTAGGATCACAATATAAATGCTATTTTGTGAAACTACTTCCAGCCCCAAGTAAGAACAAGCAAGAATACAAATCTTCATCCCATATTATGCAAATGTTCCACTGATTCCAGGCATGATGGCAGAGAAAATGTCAGTATTATAAATTACCCAGTGCTACAAAGAAAAAGTCCTTTTGACATCCAGTTTTATCTCAAGACAAATGAAAAGACTTATCCCTACGTTTTAATGAGAGAACTATACAAAAAGCTTATTTATTGAAACATGCCATAAATAAAATATTCTTAATATGACATGAGTTTTCCCCAGAACCTAGGGAGAAAAATCTCTCCAGGATTACTGTGAACAAAAAGTAAAACGTTTCTAACAGCATAACCCAATAAAAGCACACAAATTAACAATGCTGCACTCTATTTTGTGGTGATTTAAAAACCAAGGTTTCCTAAGAAACTATGAATTTGCAAAGTATCTTACTAGGCTGCTTTTAGAGGCTGACGCAAAACAGTAAAAGTTCAGGAAGACTGGTAAAATTCTCCTCCTGATGGTATCAAATAAAATAGAAAATCCAATGACCTCCATAGTGGTCATTGGTGGTCCATATTCAGCCTCCCACAGGGGCATTTCTCCAAGGTCTCCTGTATTTACTACAGAAAAGTAACACTGAAAAAGAAGTACAAGTAGATGAAAAGGGAAATTTTAATCACAATACCAAGAAGACTTCCTAGCATGACAAAAACACGACCATAATGCTAAAAAGAGATTAAAAAAAAAAATCTGCAGAAAACATCATAATAGACACTAAAAATATAGTACATGAAATGCCATTTTCAAAATGCCAAGAACTTTTACTTTTTACACTTTAAATAAATGAATAAATAAATTTTACTTGGTAAAAATATAGCAGATATCCCATGCATATTAGACGCAGGTTTGGGGTTGATCACATAACCCACACAGCAGCTTTTGCTAGAAATAGTTTCAGAAATAAGACAACATCAAAGTTTTGTCTTCTGAATAGAAGATATCATGCGAGAGCAGGTGGAATAAATCAGGAACTGAGCTATTATTTCAACAGTGCAGAATTTAAGAGGCCAGATGGTTGAGCTTACTCCCTTCCCTCACTCTTGGCTGTGCCCAGTTACTGCTCCCAGCTCCCTCCCAGGAGAATCTCCTTTAGAGGAGAAGAGCCCTAAGCAGGGAGGACAAAAGTCACTGCATGCCCCTCAGCCTCAGAGCCAAAGATAGTCTTTAAGCTTATTTTATTTATATATATATCTAGAGAGATAACATGAGAATACAGGAAAGAAGCAGCACAAATCCCATGATCATGTGTTGCATCTGATCTGTTTTATAATGCCCTTATTTCTGTGATGCAAAAAACTATCTGAAAACAATACAGGTTGAAAACATTTGGAAAGTTTTTGTTCTTGTTTCAAATATAGAATTTGCTATTATATCACATTTGCTAGGGTATTTATAGATCTGAGTCCTCCTAAAATTATCAGTATCTCACTCGAGAAATATAAAACTGTTTCCTTTCCATGTGATTGCTTAATTACTTCCCATGTTTATAGCCACTTCTGAAGGTTTTACAGAGATGATGAGTTTGAGTATTTAGGAAAATGCCTGCATGGCAGGTGTTAGTTATCCTCTTTTAGAAAAGAAGTTTTAAATAATTGCACATATTTTTTATCGCAAACATTGAAATTTAGCTATCAAATCCTCAGCCAGGAATATTACAGAGTCTCCAGTTATCATCCAAACAAACTAACCGCAGCATATTCAAATATTTTGAAGGTAAATGTTCAGTTTATTAAATACTATAAATTTTTGAAGACATTTTTCAACGTGGACAGTGCTTAACTAATTAGGGTCTATTCAGTTAATTAGAGGATATCCCCTTTTGGCACAAGAATAGAAACATAATAAATAAAAGATAATTTTCACACTAGCCCCTTGAATTCCTTTAAATTTTTTTTTGAGGGGGGGGGGGGGGGCGGGCTTATCACACCTGGCCAAAATAGGCAACACATGCCTGGTGGCTCTACAGACTTCCCTGTTACATTACTCCCCTTCCATGGTGCTGGTCAGTGGGGGTGGTGCAGGGGCAGAAGGAGAGCAGAGCTCCCCACCTGGGGTGGGCTTCCTCCTGCATCCTGAGTGCCTCCCTCCTGCCCCAAGCGCACCAGAGACAGCTGATGCCCCAAGCATCACCTGGAAGCACAGTGTCAGGGGCAGAAGCAGGACCTGATGCCCACCTGCTGTTCAGGCCAGCAGGGACAGCTGAAAGCAGGGAGAACTCCAGGAATTGTCAGGTCCACACAGGAAATGAAGGCTGAAAATGTGAACACCCTCCAGCAGTGGCTCTGCTCAACCAAAGGCAGAGGGAGCCATGTGGCTGGGAGGAGATCATAGGATGGTGGGACTGGGACAGTGCTGATGTGTCTGAAGTCCTACAGTCCTACCCCTCACCGGTCATCATTGACTTCCCTTTGGCACTAGTCATAGAGCAAAATGACATTATTTTATCTATAAATAGAAGAGCCAAGTGCTGGAAGTCAAAATCTGTCAGTGAAGCCTGGGGATATCAAACTGTTGGCAGGAGGTGGGAGCCAGGTGCATCCCATGCTGCATGGGAGGAGCCCCCGCTCTGCCGCCCTCCTCTGCCACTTCACATCCTCCTGGGCTACAGCTGCAGGACACAGGATTTGCCTGTAGCAGAGTCATGTAGGACAGAAGTCTACAGGGAGAACACAGCCTCTCACGTTGCAAGGTTTTTTTTTTGTATGGACAATAATTTCTGCCCAAATATCTCTGGACAATAATTTCAGAATTATTATTCTGAAAAGGAATGAAATTGTCTTGACATATTTAACTTTTGAGAGAAAGCCTATTTTAAAAAAAAAAGAAAAAAAAGAAAAAAGAAAAAAAAAAAAAAAAAAAAAAAAAAAAAAAAAAAAAAAGAAAAAAGGAAAAACAAACACTTTGGAGTTTTCATCTTCATTTTCACATTTTGCTTCTTTTCCAACAAGTTGCCCTCTATAGAAAAACCTCATTTTTTTACTTCCTTCTTCACTTTGGCATTGATAAACAACATACACCCCCATCCCCACCCCAAAAAAAAACCCAAAAAAAAACCACAAAAAAAAAACAAACAAAAAAAAAAACCATAGCAATAGATTTTCTCAGTCCCTATCAGAAAATCTATTCTTTATTGCAGTTTTGCCCTGAAAGATATTCTGTTCTGTCTCATCGTCCTACTAAGAAGGACAGTGTGTATTGTGTTCCTTTTATATGGTTGTCTTAGGAAAGAGAAGGTTCAAACACTGTGTAAGTCAACATCAGTATTTAGTTTAGTAGCCAAACAGCCTGCAATGCATACCTCCTCTCTCAGCTTCTGGTTTGAAACAATAATCACATTTGGAGGATCTCCAACAGCTGTGGCAGCCCCCCCAATATTCGTGAAGATTACTTCTGCAATCAGGACATGCCTAGGATCAAGATTAAGTACTTCACAGAGCCTGCAGTATAAAGAGAATAAAATTAACCTCTTACCCTATGACTAAATTACCTTCAATCTTAAAATTGATAAAATTTATAAAATTTACAAAACACAGCCTTTCCACTGAAAAAATTTAGGACTTTAAACATAATATTTGTGTGTATGCATTGTTAACGTTTTAACTGTGCTACATGATGATAGTGTTGCAGTAATTACAGCACTATAAATATAGATTTTTTTTTTACATTACTAATGCAATAAATAATGGTAACAAAAATGATGTATTTTTAAAAGCATTTCATTAAAAGTAATCAACTATTGCAAGAGTTGAACCACACAGAAAATAGAATTTCAAATTGTCAGCACCATACAACTTTTTAAACCATGGTTCCCATACTCTACTGACCTATGGAAAATTACTCCAGGCAACCACAGGCTCTGCACTCAGCTCCAGTCGTTAACTTTCATGTGAGGAGCAGTGACAGAGGATTGTGCAAGCAACTTATTAGCCATGAATCATCTATTAGAGGCCTCCTCTTCCAGCCTACTTTTATCCAGTTTATTCCTACAATACCCCTTCTGTAGAGCTTCATCATGAGTATTTCTATTTGTAATGCAATAAGAGCAGAATAGGCACATTCCTCGTAATTAAAAATGTTTTTAGAAGGTTAAAAATATTTAATGCTTCTTTAGTAAGACACTTTTTTTAGTAAAAGGCCTCTTAAAGTGTTCCAGAAAATACTAGAATTGACTCAGTAACCTCATGATCCGTTTCAACTCAGAGCCCATTTACACACAGTAATCTTCTGGTAGATTACTTTAGCTCTCACAAATTAAATTTATGCACATATCTGCACAATCTGCTTGTTTCTGAGGTAAGTGTTCAAATTTAGACTTGGTCCAAAAGGCTGAAAGTTAGGGTGTCATCTAAGGACTTTGGAATAAGGAATGTCTCTTCTGTTCATGGCTTCTTAAAATGTTGCTCTGGTGTGTATGAGTCAAGTTTACCCTTAAACTATTGCCCCCTCTGCCTACTATGGTGCGTGGGGAAGAGTGGGCAGTAAAAATGATGTTTTGTCAATATTGCTCTGACTGTAGTGTTGTCACGTTTCCCTGAAGGAAGAGCTTCACTCTACAGTCTAAGCCTACATTATTAAAACCCATTTTTCAAAGAGAAAAAAGTGTATTGCACAAAAGCCTAACTTGATGAACTTGTGCTGCCATAAAGAGTGTCAATTTAAAACTAAGTAAAATCACTGACAAATTACGTGTATGTTAACACATAACTACATAAAAAAATAACTCTGAAAAAATGTTACTTCCCCCACAGCATAAAATTATGCAGGTAGAGGGTATTTTGTAGTACAACTGGACTGCATTACAAGACCACAATTGGACTTGTAATTTTATCTTCAGCACTCCTTGATTTACAAATGTTACAAAATACCACCTTAGCTTAAGTGACTCTTTCTTTTTGATCAGCCTAGGGATAGCTTGAAGAAAGAATCTCTGATGTACACTAAGAAAAGTCTATTTCAACGTATAAAACCATCAGAATGTGATAGCTGTATGGCAGGATCAAACTGCTTCAATTTACTAACCCTAGCTATATAGTTGTCCACGTGAACAACTATTAGCCTTTTCCACTTCCCAATAAAAAATAATTTTGAAAATGAGCTACCTAAAATTTCTTTTATAAGTTTACTTCAAAATGCAGAGAAAAACAAGTATCATGGTTTGTGCCTTATTAATGAAAAAATAAATCCTTATATTCATAGTCAGTAGGATTTTCTGCAGGTTTTATCTCCATGGCAATGACAGCACAGTGCAATGTAGTGAAGCTGTAAGACAAGGGCTGAAGACAATGGCAGTAAGATAAAACCAAAAAAACTACACCCAGTATGAAGCATTTAGAAATAGGCAACTGTTTTGTTTTACCAGATGAGATGAAATCTTATCTTAGCTTTGATAGTGATTCAAATATAGATGCATACCAATTTTTCTCTCCTTCAGCGTTACAAACTCATTTAGTGTAAAGCTGAAGTTCTTAGTATACATGTAGTATAAAACTCCTGTACTTAAAGACTGGCTACAAAGACAGATGCTCTCTCCTCACAAAGAGCCACATGAAGAAACAAAGGGCAACAAGTACAAGTTGCACTGGGAGAAATTTCATCTAAAGAGAAGAAAAAAATGTTATGGTGAGAACAATTAACTACTGGAAAAATCTCCCCAGGGAGATCACCATGTACAATCACCAGGGCTGGATGTTTTCAAGATGTGACCACACAGGAGAACCTATTCTATGCTTTTTTGAAAATTGAATAAATGCTACAGTAGCTCTGCCTGTGAACTTCAAGTTCTTCAATTTGCATGGCTGTCTGGATTTCAATTAGTGAAATCTAAAAAGTTGAGTTCTAGTGAATTCTAAATAATCTGTAACACAGTTAAAGAAAACTCTGTCCAATAGTTCCAGCAGTGTTTACTGCTAGAGATGAAATTATTGATTGGAGTAAGACAAAGTGATGTCTCTAAAATATAATCGGACAGAAGACAAATGGAGCTTTCACTCACCAGTTGTTACACAGTCGAGAATAAATTCCACTTGCAAAACAGGTTTTTACAGCTTTACATTGCATTTTTAATTGGAAGCATATCTTATTAGAATTTTGCACACTTTCATGTGATAATGACTGCAAGAATTACATCACACACGATCATTTTAAAAATCACTGGAGCTTTTAGAAATTGAGCTGGATTAGCCAGGCTTGCCTGGCCAGACACAGGTTAAATTCAGGTTGAACAGTAATTTATACCCATAAATTGATTAAATGTAGATGCAAATCACATGTTATTAATTTGTAGAAATTTGAAATCATTAACATCATTGTTCTCTACTAAAAATCCTAAATATGCAATCTAAATTGTACAATTAACCAGTGGCTGTACCAATATCATAAACACCAGTAGGAAGAAAATTCGGTCTCATATTTCAAAACAAAGATTTTAGTTGAAACCTTGAGAGTTTTTAATCCATTTGTCACTAGTCTTAGAAAAGATAAGCTCTCTAAAACATAGATTATTATCTAAAATTGTATTTAAATATTAGTAACTAAGGGACAAAGAAGTTTTAATTTGAAAATTCTCACATCTTACAGGAGAAAAAATCATCTAATAGGGATCATTTTGTGTGATATGTTATTGTAGGTCAGGTGTGAAGACAGACTGGAATAGTTAGCTGCCAAGGCAGTAAAACAAGCTTCACATACATGCTTGCTGTTAGCAGAAAAGGAAAAAGTAACCAATCCTTTGGAAAAAAGTTAGCAGTTAGCTCTTTACCCTAATACATTAGGGGTATCTGGAGTTTTAATTTCTATTTAAAAAAAAAAAAAAAAAAAAGCAAGTCTACTGCTGATTGCAGGCCATAAAAAAAACAAGTCCAAAACCATAACAATAAAGTACCTTATGGTTACCGGAGTAAAGAGCAGCATAGTAGTAACGTTATCCAAAAATGCAGAAAGAATTGCAGCAATGAGGCACAGGAGCGTAATCATGGCCCACACCTTGCCTCTAGAGAATCGATAAGCCTAATAATACAAAGAGAAACAAAATTAAGAGACTAGATCACTCCAGTTTAGCCTTCAAAATGATAGATAAAACAACTTCATCAAAGATGCAACAACAGTGAGCATGGAGCATTTCCTACTCCATGCACGTCCAAACAGCACCTTGTCCAATATTAATGAATTTATCAATAAAACACTTTCTGAAGTGGGCAAGCATTTCCACTGTGTAGACAAAGAAAAAAGTCTGAAGAAATACTGCACTCTGCTACTAGCAATGAAGGGGGCCTGTGTCAGGAGCAGGGCTGAGCTCCCAACCTCCTACCCGCAGAATCAGGTGAATTAATATAGTTCAGACCTACCAGCCCCTCCACACACTGGGACATCTTCCCCATCCTCAGAGCAGCACTGCCAGGGCTTCACAGTCTGCATATCTATGAAGGCAAGAGTTATGTCTATCCATGTTTTGTTTGGGGGTTCTCTGCTCAAATCAGTCTTCCTTGCCACTTGGGTTTACTGTCTTTTCATCTTTCTCAAGAAAATTACATTTGCAGCAGGTGAAGGAGTCCCTCACCCAATCTATCAGAATTACCCTTTTCATGTAACCTTTGGTTCTGGTACTGTGCAAAGGTCTGTGGCCTTTTATCACATGTGATTGTAAAGCTAATGATAGTTCCTAAACTTCTTCTCTCCCACTGCCAGGCATAATACTAGAGAAGTGAGTGGAATTACTCAGTTAAATGTTGTCTTTATGCTTGTGTACCTTTGCCTTTCTCCTGTAGAAACAGAATCAACTTAAAGGCTTCCTTTCATCCACAGACTTCCTTTCATCCCTAGTAGATTTTTCAAAACCACAAGTTGACCACAGTAATTTCTAATGTGATAAGTACACAGTGTCATAAGAAAGGTTCTTCAAAGATAGTTTGGTGTAACATATCTAGTTAAATACTAACTTGATTAACCAAGGAATAATTAAGAGTACCAAAACAACCCTACCTTTACTGCACAGTAGTCAAAGAATCCAGTCTCTGAAAATATGGCCACCAAAACCATCTACCAAAAGATGAAGAAAAAGAATAGCATGCAACTGAATTATGACACAAAATCAAAGGGATGTAGTTTGTGATCCTGACAAAAGTCCTCATCTGACATACCTCTGAGAATCTGATCACCTTCATTTTAGTCTATATGCTACAGCTGCCTGAAATCTCCTCTTAATAGATCATATGGTGAAGTTTAGTTTTCAGCATAAACAGTCTGTAAATGTCATAGTAGTCTGGTTGAATTTTATTTATAGTGACTACGTGGGCAACATCTATATAGTATTCAATGTATCTCCCTTACATCATCAATCAAGAAAAGCTAGTAAATGGTTTTGCCTTCTTCAGTAACTCTACAGAACACAGAAGACAGCACCTCAACCATTATTTGCATTTTCCCATGCTTACAGAAGGTTTCATGTCCTTTCATCTTTGTTCCCAACAGATGTTTTGCTTCCTTTTTCTGTGAAGTGGGAAGGCAGTGGGAAGCCATGTCAGAAAAATTCAGAATGCCAACAGATAATTGTAATTCTGTTTGTGTATATTGTACATTTTGTGGGAGAGTTCAATAGTGCTTGGACAAGTCTTTTTGCTACAAATAACTCGGCAAAGTGATTAAAATTAGATATTACTATAATCTAATCGGATATTTCTCCTCTATTTCTCCTCTTTTTTTTTTTTTTTTTTTTGGCTCCAAACATAGCACTAAGGCCAAGAAAACCACTTCTCCAGCAGAGTCCGTTCAAGAAAGCATTTGAGTAAACAAAATTAAAAAATAAGTGACAGTGACATCACAGTGACAGTGATGATATTTAGCACCTAGGGAGGTCTTTCTATTTAGAAACCTCAAGGATGTCTTCAGTATGTTAGCAAAGCCATTTTATTAAAATTTAAAAAAGAAAGAAAAGCATTTTGAAAAGGCTCTTTCATGAGTCCGATCCTCCTACTTTTTGATAAAATCTAAGGCCCAAGTATTCATAATAACACACCTCAGTAAAGAACAACTAATAAAATGTTCAAAAGGGAAGCATCTCTATATTGACTGTGATTATTTCATCAAATTTAGAGCAAAAGATACATTTTAGTTACCATTCCAAACAGCAGTGCCAGTGTCTCATAATCGATCCACTCCACCACTTTGGCCATACTTGGCCTCTGAAATCAAAAAATACCATTAGTTGTGAATGCCACTAAACATCTAACTTGTGATTAGCTATGAAGCATAAACTCCACTTAAACTGATGAACCATTGAAATAAGCCATGACAGAAATTAATAAATGTTCCTACAAGGTACACAAAAAGGACTCTTTCTTATTACCTTTTTTACTTTTATTATTACTACTGTTATTTCCATTACTATTAATTGAAAGAACTACCATCCCAACGTGGGTCATTAGCAAAAGCCTACATTAGGCTGTTGGTTTATCTAGTTGTTCCTTACGTTATCTTACAGAAATAAAACATAACCAATTTATATGGTACACCCCAGTTTCCTTTTTGGTAAGAGAACAAAAGCATAACACTTCATCTGTGAACAAAATGGAGGGAATTTAAGGGAACATAGCCTTGATATAGTGATCAGTCACAAGAGAAACAGAGTAAGCAGAGGGGTGGAGGTAAACAAAAGGTTTGGCATTTGCAAACATGAGGTGTAATTATTTAGGTTAGTATAAGGCAATGTATTTCTATTTAGGTTTGATTGGTAACTTAAAATTACTGAAAATAACAGTGTTCAAATAACTCTGAATTAAGTTCAAAAAAGGCTGTGCTCATCTTCCGGAAAATCAGAACAAAATAGCATGACTGTTTTCTACTTTTGTCTGTACTCTAAACTGGCTTGTTTTCCACAGAATGCTTCCCCATCTCATTAACTGCTCTACCAACTCACTTAACAAATACTGCTCTGTCATGTATCCAATTATAACAGTGAAACTTATGACATCATACCCAGAAACAAAGTGAGCACTTAGTTTGATTACTTACCTCCCCAGTTTGATTACTTACCTCTCCAACAGTGGCCAAGGCAGCTATAGCTGCCAAAGAGCCCAACATTGCTGCCAGGGTCCTGTGAACAATCTGTAACAAAGGGTAAGAATTGACCAGAGACTCCTGTAAACATCTTGTTACTACTAAAAAGGAAGAGGTAAAAGGTTAAAAATTTCTGTAGCTGATTCTTTTCTGGGATTTTTTTGTTTTATTTTTGCCTTATTCTACCTCACCCCTCCTCAAAAATACCTGATCAGAGAATGACTTATTACTTTGCAGCATTAGAGGATGTAATTTAAAGTTTTCTAAAAGGCACATCTGTTCACAACCCTACTTGGAAGCCTCAGATCTGATTTCAAGGCAGAGAAGGGACTTCAGCATCAATTTCTTATATTAATCAACAGGGGACTCAAGAAGGAAAGCAACTGATTGTGAATAGTGAGCAGAAAGCCAAGGCCTCTTGCTTTCCCTTCATAACCCAGAAGAAGAGGACATGTGCCCAGGAAGTGAGCCACTTCATTCTCCATAGGTGATGGTACATCTACAGTGTCTACAAAGCAATTCTCAAGCAAATAGCTCAGACCTGTGTAGATGAATTCTACCCATACACAGACATATCAGACTTCAAGTTTCCGGGTCCAGTTTGTTGTCTGGGGGCCAGATAGACCTGCCAAGCCTGTGCTCCTGCTTTCTGTCTTTTTCTTTCATAAAGTTTTGTTTGGTTTTTTTTACATCAGCATTTTCTCTACAAAGTTTGGCTTCAAGCCATGTACTTCAGCTAGAATCTGTCAGACATCTGGGCCCCTGCCTACTCAGTTCCTCAAAACCTACTTTCACCAGTGTACAGACTACTCAAGACCTTGACAGTGCTTCTCCTTCACCGCTGTTGTTTCTTTAACATACAAGCAATGCATCTGAAAATAAGATCCAATCTTTGACCACAACACAGATATTAATTTCACACTGCAACAATTACTATAGTATGCAAACATTTTTCCCCATCTATGTATCTAATGACTAAAATGCACTTAAAATTCTCAAGGACAAAGTGTAAAAGAAAGCATGCCCTAAAAATGCGCTTTTTCTTCCTACTGCTTATTTGTAGCTATTTAATTCACCATGTCTGGAAGATCATAGATTGTGTAAAATAACTCAGTTAAAGTAAAAATGTAATTAATTAAAATCACACTGCAAAAGATCAAATCTAATTAACAGCATTTACCATTAATGTCTTTAAATATTATTCAGACACAGAATTATTTCTAAGAAATAAGGTAGTCCAGAAATACAGAAATATTTCATTTGCTGCAAGTTTCATAAGAATTTTGCTGATAAAAACAGTAGAGTGTGAGCATTTCAAGGCAAGAGTCAAAAGAAAAATCTCTCTCATTTTCCTATGTTTTTCTTCAAAATGCACTGGAGAATAACCTATTCATAGTAATGAAGCAGGAGATCAGAGCAAGGTTTTTGTCTTAATGACCCAAAAGTACATAGCACAGATTACAGCTCCCATAAAAACGTGTGTGCTATAAGCCACAGTTTCATCTTTGGTTTCCAGGTTCAGAGCACTGATGAGAGGGTGCACTAATTGGACCTTCCAGTTCTCTCCAAATGACCAGACATTGGAATGGCTTGCCCAAGGAAGTGGTGGAGTCACCATCCCTGGAGGTGTTTAAGGAAAGCCTGGATGTGGCACTTAGTGTCATGGTATAGCTGATGCGGTGGTGTTAGGTTGGACTTGGTGACCTCAGAGGCCTTGCCCAGACTCAGTGATTCTGTGATTCTGTGAAGCAGATACCAGCTGGGGAAAGAGATCAGTTTCTTGCCAGGGCAAAGTAAGTTTGAGGGGAAGCTACTGGGGAATCCGCAGCTGTCCTCAGACTGGAGACTTTCTCCTCATCTAATCACCACCCACGTTAGATAGCTCTTTTGAAGTTCTCAGATAGATATCTTGGGGCTTCCTGAGATTTTATTAGGTTTCAATTTCTTGTACTGTTCCCTTTGCATATTTCTACATAAGTATTTTTGCTGCCACCACTGCATACTTAATTGCATACGTTAGATCGTGATTCTGTGATTGATAGCATCTTCAATTTCCAAGAGTTTGCTGTCACCTATGGGTGGAATTTCCTTTAATTTCTGCAGAAAGATAGGAAACAATGCTATACAAATGGAGTTATCTGTCAGTTCCCTCAACCTAGTGATTTTTTGAGAAAGATACACAAAAGTATATTCTGAAGAATGACCAAAGACTATTCAGATGTGAAGCTCTATTAAAAAAAACTTGTCAAACATACAAGTCTTCAAGCAGAAGCCATACAGTTACATAAAGCTTGAAAGAATACATATGTAGACTCTAAGACTTGTAAATATTCAAATGTTGAGATCTGAGAAGGATCATAAAATTTTCTTTTCACATAAAGCAAACCCCAAACAACTAATATATTTGTAAAGACTTTTTTAAAATCTTACAAATGCAGAAATTAAGTGATACAGGTTACCAGCTATGACACACTTTGAACAACATTTCCATTTAGTGCACATTTGAAGGCATTATATCAGGTAAAATTCCATTCTTATTCTTTTGGAAAACAGTACAGACCTGATCCAAACTCTTACAAAGGCTGTGAGGAGAAGGAAAATAATTTCAGGGTTAATCTCAGGGTGTATCCATACATGAAACCTCAGGTATAGAATTGAAGGAGGTCAGAAATAACTTAACACGGAGATTAAGGACCAGGAAAGCTGAGAGATTTGGTGAACTTTTGACACTGAAGACATATTGAAAGGTGAACTACAAAATTAGCAGTACTCGTCTGATCCTTCTCATGGTTAAGAAAGTGCATATCTTTGTGAATTCTCTGGTAAACAAGGATGATGACAGCGAAGGAGCCTGAATACATGATGTGTTTCATTTTGTGAACCTGTGTTTCAATAGGAAGTGCCTATAGGATCACAAATTTAGGATGGCTGAATCAGTTTCATTGGGCAGAATTTTAATTTTACAAGCTAGGAATGGAAGCAGAAGGAAATGGTGGTCCAAAAGTTACTTCTCTAGCAAGGGCACCTGAACTCAGGTGAGAAAGCCCAGGGCTACAGCCCTAAATCCTGTTCAGTCCAACCACTCTAAGGAGACATCTGATGTCAGAGATAACTGGTTGCAACCTCCTGAAGCCACTGAGATTTATTTCTGCATCTGCTCTCTTGTACCTAAATACCTCCTCAGATGCTCCCAAATCTTTCTGGTTCTTCTTATTCTGTCACAGGTCACACGCCAAAGTGCTTATTTTGTTCTCAGTCTTACTTCTTTCATCTCACAATGGGTTTCCCACATTTCAATGATTCAGTCATTTTAATCATGTTCTGTAAAATGCACTTATTTTAAGAGTCCCTTGCCTCATTTTCTGGAGTTTTCTTAAAATAAAAAAAAAAAAAAAAAAAAAACAAAAAAAAACCAAACAACCAGCAAAGGATGTTGTTTACCTTGTACAAAAGGACACATATCAATACAAACTGCTATTAAAAACAGTGCAACAGTGCAGCATGATACCACCATGGAGCTCCCTGATACAGCATATCACTAGACTGAGAGCTGAAAAGATTTCAAAAAAAAAAAAGGAATGAATATTTTCAGAAATGAAAAGACACAAAACAGCAGCAATGGAGGCTATTAAAAATTGCATGTGCTGAATTCAGCATCACAGGGTTATGATATAAGGTCAGTTTATAATGAGCAATATATCTAAAAGTGCATTGAAGTGTTTGCACAGTGCTCATCAAATCTTTTGGTAGACTACAACAAAAACATAAAAATTATTCAAAATTCAAAACATTTTCTCTTCTCCAGTGCTCCAGGAGGTAAAATGAAATTATTTAGAATCTAATTGAATGTTGACCTGTATGCTATTTCAGAGCATACATTTGCCAGCAGAAATCCAGAGAAAGCATATTTCCAAAACGTGCTTCTGAAGATATTTTATAAATGACACATCATAGAATACATACCGAATGGTTTTGGTTGGAAGGGATCTTAAGGCTCATCCAGTTCCAGATCCCACTAGACACCTCTCTTCAGACCAGGTTGCTCAAAGCCCCATCCAACCTGACCTTGAACACTGCCAAGGAGGGGTGAGCCACAACTTTCCTGTGCAACCTGTTACAGTGTCTCACCACCCTCACAGTAAAGAAATTCTTTGTGATGTTCAATGTAAATCAACCCTCTTTCAGGCAGATTTCAAAACTGTTCTCCTCATCTTAACCACTACCTGCCCTTGTAAAAAGTACCTCTTCAGCTTTTCTATAAGCCCCCTTCATGTGCTGAAATGCCACTACAAGTTCTCCTCAGAGCCTTAACTTCTCCAGACTGAACAATTCCAGCATCATATCAAACATTTTGTTTCCACAAGTCCCTCTTAATAAATGATAAATGGCATTTCAAAGATGACTGTGACTTTATTGTAAAGTTTCAAATGCAGTCTCAATTCATTTTTTATGAAGCCTATTGCATTAAAATACTTCTTTTACAGAGAAATTAATTTTCATTTGATCGAGTGTCAGCATTGCAGCATTTCAACAGGAAGAAGTTATTCCCAATGCTATATCCATATATTGGTTTTACACATTTTTCCACCTGCCTCCTGAGTAGCTGAGACCTTCCCTATAAAATCAACAGACAAATCCCTCTTAGCCTTTATAAAGGTTCTAGTTCAATTCTTTATTCTCAGGACACAGGGAGGGAGAAAACAGGAGTAAAAATTGCTGTAGGATAGGTTTTTTTCTGACTAGGTTTTATATCAATTCCTTTTATCTTTTAATAAGGGCTTCTTGGGTTTAAAGAATATACCCTCAGCAAGAGAATTTTCCAAAGACAAAGAGTTTATTTGTCCTAAAGATAATTAAGGCAGTATTATTCTGACTGCCTCTGGGAATGTATTTATCAGCCAGAGCCCTTGATGGAGATTATCTTATCCTTTGCTGTCACACACTTTATACTTTTGGTGGTCTGCATTGCCCTGGTCTATTCCAGCTATTTTGACAGGATGCAGACAAAGAATCAGTCTTTCACATTACATATTTGATCTACTAACAGCATGGAAAATTAATAGTGAGGTCAACTTGCAGAAAAATAATCGTAATTTAGCTAATAAGTTGAGGTAATTTTTTCTACTTCAGTCAACAAACACAGCTGAAAATCTGGGCATACATTAGAAATCAACAAAGGTCAAAAAAAAGCCTTTCAGTACTTTGAACTCTGCCTTGCAGCAGATCCACTTCGAAGCTGAATTCTCAGTTCATGAGAATGTGATTTTTTTTCTGGCATATTGCACCATTTGGACAGAAAGTAAACCAATAGTCCAGAAATACAGCATGTAGTCAGGTCCAGATGAGCTCAGGGCAGTGGAAAAGCAAGGTCAGTGGAGCCAGTCGTATTTATTTATTTATTTATTTTCTTCATGCTTACTTATATTAAAGAGGCCATCTAAATCACAGATGTTAGTGAAGGCACAGGCACATGCCACCCCCTCAGCTGGTGACTGCAGCTTATGTGTTACCTCCTCATCCTGCTCCCCTTGGTTTGCTCCCTAGATGAGCTCTACAGAAGTAGTTCTGCAGCTTCTTCAGCTCAGGGCACTCTCCCTAGCACATGGGAACCTCTTGCAGGGGATGTGTATCAACAGCCAATGCAAAATGGATTATACCAGAAAATTAATTGCCTTAGAATTTCTATATATAGCAGCAGCAAGTATATTCTGCAGGGGTTTTAATGAAGCAAAAGGGAGTTGCTTGGCATTGTTGAGAAAGTATGACTTACACTGATGCAGTATTTAGGGATGGAGACTAAAGTAGCTTTTGAGGGAAGCACATGGGTTACAGCTGCTGAAAGATGAACCCCAAGTGACTACAAGCACCACAAAAATCAGTAGCAGCAAGAACAGCTATTTATATTTTCATATGCAGATTAGGACACTATAGCTATTCTATATACCGAGCCACACAAATAATAAAAAAAGGTTTTACACTAGGGTAAATGTTTAAGAAAATCTTATTCATTACATTAAGTCAAACTATGTCAAAATCAGATCACTGTCCTTAAGTATTCCTCATGTGGAAAAAACGAAAATTAAAAACCTGTACCAACAGTTGTACCAAGAGTAGTAATTCAATTTTATAGTACTAACACGTGTGAAATATGTGCCCAAGATCATTTAAGAGCACTGACTGGAGTGGTCTGGGGACTTGGAAACATGAACCACACATTAAGTACTAACATGCATTCTTATCAATTATACAATTAATGGCTGATCTTTTTAACTCTGTGAAAATAACATTCCATATACATTAATTCCTATTCCATATACATGTTTTCTTTTTACAGACAAAATTCCCAACCCTAAAAGGTTTTTTAGATAGAAACATGAGATTCTACAGCAAACTGTGTGACCCCTGAAGAACATCTACACAATCCCAGGGTAAGTAAGCACTCACATTCTGCTGCAATATCCATTTTCACCCAAACATTGTGACAAATTACTTGTTCTTATTCAAAGTTGATGGAGAAAGTCATTATATAAACAACCCTGCTTTAGGGAAAGACATAAAAGGCAGCAATTTGCCACTTTTTAATGCAGTGTTTCAAAATATAAGATGGCACTACCCAAGATAATTATCTTAAATAGCAGGTGATTAAAAGTAATGCTATATGGTATCCAAGGCAAATTAATACAAGGTAGGGATATCTTGGGGGGTTTTTCTAGGAAAGATAGCTCTGAACTACCCTGATTCATTGAGTACATAATGTTCCACCAGCTGACATGAATGCTTTCTATACATGCATAGAAGGGGGAGATAAAGAAAGAGAAAGACTTAAGGACATAAAATTTTCTGAGAATAAATGAAGAGATTAACTCATTCCCTTCTTTGATATGGAACATCCATAAAAGTCAGCACCGGATTCTGCATTTACATTTGTCAATCCATAGCTTTATCAAAAGCTTTGAATAATCTTTTTTTTTCACTATTTATGAGATTTTGCCCTCAGCAACATCACTGTTTGCTGTTTGTAGAGAAAGCTTGAGGGGCTAAAGCTTCATGTTGATACAGAACATTAAGTTAACTGGTTTAAAGTAGCCTGCAAATGATGTACAGATAAGCATACCCTTACTGTGTGAGATGAGCAAGACTACTGATAACCTTAGATTTTCATTCCTTGCAGAAAAGCATAGAGTCAGGATGGAAGGAGAGAAGCAGCATTTGTACAGATGCTGGCCTGAGGATCCAGAAGAGGGCTTATTCCTATATGATGAGGGTTGAAATGGCTGCTTCTAAACTGAGTCTGGTTTTGAAATAACCTTCCCACTCAGAATACTGCTAATGAGAATGAGGGTTAAAAATATATAGCATCATACCTAGTAAATATTTCTATCAGGTTCATACAGAGGAGTCCATAATATCTATATCATTACAGTAATAAGTGGATATTTTCCTGCCTCTACCTACTGGGATGGCTCTGAAGTCTGAAAACTAATTTTATACACCTGTGGAAAACATCAGAAGGAGACAGTCCAGTAACATCTGATATTTTGAGAGCTCTACAGAGTCAAACTTTAAAAGTTAGTCCTTTATTTGCTATGGATTTGGGGGTTGTCTTAATGTTCAATTGGAAAGAGACACCCAGGAATGAATGAGCTGATGTACTGTAAATCAGGGCCTGGAGTCAGGACAGAAAAATAAGGCGGAGCCCTATGGAAATACAGAATGATGGATCATCTTTCTGTGCTATGATCTCAATCCTGTAATATTTTAACTATGAAAAAAAATGTATTCGCTATATGAATAAAGTAAGGATAATAAAGCCAGTAAAGGATTAATGTCTCTATCTAGAAGATGATAAACCAGCCCACTACTGTGGGCTGAAATGACCAAAGCCACTGCATTATCAACAGGTTGGCCTGGCAACTAGTTAATAGCACTTTGCAAAGGTCAATCCAGTCCTCCAGCACCTACCTCAGGAGACTTCTCTGCTTCCTCCCATTCTGTGTGCCATAATACCTTTCCAAATGCACACCCTCTTTTTTGTGTGCTAAAAGCATTACTCTTGGGGACAGCAGGAGCCCCATTATATTTGCAGTGTCAGAATCTTTTCTGAAACTGAAGAAGATGCCACCACAATTTTTCCCCAGTCACCTCAAAATCCCTGAGATTAACAAGATTGTGAATTTCTAGAAAAGAAATTAAATGGAACAAATCACAGAATCAGAGGCCAACCTGCTTTACTTACCCTCTCTAAATCTTTGCCAGCTTACTTTTAACAGTAGAATGATACAAGCATACAGAATTATAGCCATGTACTATGAACAGCAGTGTAGCAAACTGCAGCACTCGTATTACTTTTACAGGGAGCTCTATCCAGCAGATCCTCTGGAGAGTCTTTTACCCCTGACATCTCTCCTCAACTGTATTTTCCTCCTCTGGATTTTTTTTTTCCTCTTTAGATCATGCCATCGCATCTCCCTGAAAGTTGGCCCCCTAAACTCTGCAATATTAGATTTTTGTTCCCTTTTTCTCTTGCTTTTGCTAAAGGAAGACATCATTTGCAGCCCCAAAAGAACCTGAGTAGTTCTTGTCCCTGTCTGTGTGCATTAGAAGTGTATGTGTGTTCTAATACCTTGTTAAAATGTTAAGACTTCATAGCACTCTACCCCTCTGGTTGCCATAGGCAAGGTAGAGGCTGAACAGCAGCATTCAATTAAGCTAATTTAATGTTCCCTTGCCTGGCTCAAGCAGAAAGCTAAAAAAAACAACCCACTACATACATAACATGCAAGGCAGAGCAACACATTTGTGCTTGGCAGTCCTTCACAAACTGACCAAAATACAATTCAGAATTTTTTTGAAAGGCAATAGAAAATAGAAAATGAACCTTTGGAAATTAGTTTTTACACTTAGTGTTGAGAATATGACTCATGTTGTTTTAAAAAAATAGCTTTCTGCAAAAGGTGAAGCCTGAATGAGAGCATCTTTTAAAACAGACAGTCCTATTGAGCCCTTAGAATAGCAAGCAGCACCATCCAGTGGCAATTTTTTCCTCTTAGGTTCTTAATTAAGATCAATTTACATGCTACAAAAGTACCATTCGTAAGTAACCATGTAAGTTATTTTTCCTTAAAGCATACATATTAAGAGTAGAGAGAGACTTCTATCAAGATAGATCTTAACAGTTAGGCAGGCAATAGTCCATGTAATATCAATATTAACATTGGATTAATAATAAAAATCATTGTCTTAACATATAAAGCTGAGATCCAGATGAGGATTTTGCTAGCTCTTATATTGTATTTTTGTTTGAATTTAAACTTATCCTGGCCTTAACTTACAGGACTCACTACTTCCTTTACACTTCTTAGTTGAAATTATAGAGGGTAAAAATGACTGTAGTTTATCTAACTGGTGCTGTCTTCTTCCTGCTGGAACCTCTTTGTTCTTGACAGTAGCTCTGCTCCATCCAAGTGGTAGAAATCATGGCATCTCAGGGGTAGTGATCCACTGTCTTCATAAGGAGCAACTTGTAATACTCCTGCACAGCTGCTCTAAAGTCTTTTTGAGCCTCTCAAAAGACACAGAGGTCACAGCCTGCTCTTGTGTGCAAAAAGCAGAAAATGACCATAAGCCTTGATAGCCCTTATTGCTTAACTGCTAGTTCAGGCATAGGCTGCTCTCTGGGAGAACATCCAGGGTACTTTCCAGTGAATTCTTCATTCTGGGGGACAGGACAGACAGGTTCACTCTACATCTGCATCCCCTTAGTCAATCCAGTCCTCCAAAACCTATCTCAGCAGGCTTTGCTGCCGCCTTCTGCTCCCCATGCCTTGATACCACTCCTAATGAACACACACAGTTTGTCCTAAAAGCTTATGGACTGCAAGATTGCCCTCATTACATTGCACACTGTCAGCTGGAGGAAAAATAAATAAATTTAATATTTCAAATGGTAATGATCCTTTAGGGGTATGGGATCTCCACACCAGACTCGCAACTGTGTGCTTCACAGGAAGGATAGGCCATCTTGCTCTAGAGAGAGGTAGACTCTTCTTCCAGATAGGTTTCTCTACTTGATTTGATGGTTTAGGTTTCAGTACATTGGATACAGATACCAGGCAACACCCAGAGTCACAGCATCGATGATTTCTGCCTCAGGCTGGAAACACTGCTCTCTGAGCCCTACCTCCTGGCTCCATTTTTACCTCACTGTAAAACGCTGCAGATCAAAGGCAGGCGAAATTCTTTCCCCCCAAATCAGGAACAAAGCTCTCTCAAGGAAGGAAAGGTGTAAAAGAGACCATCCTTGTCCTGCAGGAAGATGGTCGGCACACCCAGGAGCACTGGCTTTCCTCCTCTGCCCTGATCTTGGGCTCTTTCACTCCCTCTCACCTCTAGACAGGGAAGCAGATATGAGTAAACTTTTATTCTTTCCCAGTGAGGTCAGGTTCAGACTCCTCACCAGAGGTGATAGATGGTTCGTTCTGATAACCCACTCCTAATTTTCTGTCAACCCCTGCAGCAGTGTTTTAATTCCCTTCACGATTTTTCCATCCTTGCACAACTGTAAGTACTATCATCAGGAATATATTCTTACCCACAAAGGCCAGGTAGAGCAGCAGCTATATTTTTTTTTTTTTTTTTCTAAAACATCTTTTCCAATAAAGACTATGGATTTTTGTCTGTCCCTTTACTACCAATCTTTTTGTAGGAAATATGTGGAGGTGGGAACACTAATCCACACTCTTCTCTGTCTCCAAATAGAGACAGATCAATATGAGAATGAATAGGAAGTGAGAAACCATGCTGAGTAAGCTAATCCATAGTTTCTCTGACTTTCCTCATTTGAAAATTCTCCTTTACGCTCAGCCTATTGCCGTCACTTTGTATTATGTGGTGTATACAAGTGAATACCTCCTCTGTTTTCCTACTTCTTCCCTGAAGCATCATTTTCCACGTGCAAACAAATAGCCTCATTACTGAAAATAAGCAAAATCTGGACAACATGAGCATAGACAGCAGTAAAAACAAATATCTTATTTCATTTGTGAAAATGCTTCCTGCAAAGAAAGACTGGTTCAACTTGCCCCCTAACACCAGAAAATGGTCAGTCTGAGCCACATAAGTATTGTGCAGTCTGCAGAAAATTTCTGCTGGTTAGATGCTATATCTTTGAGTTAAAGAAATTAAGCTTAAGGGGTGTTTATTCATAATTTAAGATAGTTAATAGTAGAAAAGTACTATAGAGAGAAACTGACACCCTCCATTTCCATTAAAGTAATAAAAATTGTGATTATAAGCCCATGCTTCATTCTGGTAAGAAGCTAGAGCTTTTAAGACCAGATTTGCACTTTCAATTATTTGTGTTTTAAGGGGAAACAGAGGCATGTAAATGTTATTCAAGACGCCACATCACTAAAATGCCATATGAAAGATCCTGGCAGGGCTCCTTAGGGCTACCTACGAGACAGGATGTGAAACTAGATGATAGCACCTATGAAGATACTCTTCCTAGGCAGGCTCTCAGAAGCTCTGTACTTTAATAATAAATGATTAGAATTACTCCTTACATATTGCTAATTAATGCAGCTTCAGCATAGTTATTATTAGTTATATATTTGCAGCTAAGAGCTTTATCAGCTGAAGAAACCTTTCTAAATTGCAATAAAATTTTATAATATTAACAGATACACTAAGAGACAGGTAGGCAGATAGATTTCTTCTCAGGATAACCAGTGTATTATTCCATTCTTTATGTATACAAATACAGGCAAAGGGGGAGAAATCAAAGATACCTTACTGTATTGCAAAGAATAAGATTTTATCTATACTACATTTTCTTGACTATCCTGTACCATCAGAAGTAATCATTACTAAAGCTGAGAGAATGGAGTCGAATAGTCACTTACATTATATAAATAGATATAGAAAAAGGTTTTGCTGAAAAAAGAATGAAAATCAAAGGAGTCAAAAGATGAAACACTCTCAGCTAGAACAAAGATCAGAAAAGCATAAAAATTCTTTTTTGTTTGTTTGTTTGATTCTTTTTTCAAGTTCTCAGGTGAAAGAGACTACACATTTTGAGATTCAAATCTAGAAAGAACCTTTCTTTAAATACATTGTGAACTACAGCAACATTAACATAGAACTCTGTACATCAGCACTTTACACCAGATCTCCCTGTACACCTATGTGAAAAAATACTTATAGCTTAACTTACCTATGCTTGTCAATAATCCTGAAGGCTCAGATGGTAGAGCCAAGATCAACAAAGATAAACCTGAAAAACTTTCTTTTATCTTAAACATACACTTGTTTTATTTTCTGTGCAGCATAGTTTTCCAAGAACAGAATAAAATACTAATTGTTTCCAAAAGGTCTATAAAATAGCAGAGATTAGATTAAACTAAGAATATCACAAGAAGTAGAACCTTTTTCTCCTTTCTCCTCTAGAAGAAGGGGAGGGGACAGAAAATTGAAATGCAAAGAGGGAATTGATCAATATTTGAAGAAAAATCAAATGTATATTTACTTAAAGAAATTAGGATTACATGCAGAGAAAAAGAGAAAGTCCAATAGATTTCAAACAGAAAATATAACTAAGAGATGCCTATCAAAAGAGAGTTAAAAGCAATACACCAGAATTTTGAAGGGGAGAGTAGGACTGTGAAGTAAAAAATACTCATGTTTATGATAAGCATGAAAAAAAATCATTTGAAATTAAAGATGAAAAAGAAGCATGTTCTTTTAACAGAAACAGGTTTGTATACTATGAATACATAGCAAGAAAAAAGTTTCAAAAGAAGAAAGAATTAAATACATGACTGAAGAAGCAAGGTTAAACAACTTAACATGTTCCCTGAAACATATTAAGAACAGCACATCCTGAGATGGTAAGACTTCTCCACTGATGAGGAATGGTACTTGACATATATTGAAGTTCTTGACACTTCATACCAACTTAGAGGCAAAGAGCTGCCTCAAAGCAGAATTCACCCTCTGTCTTTACCATCATGCAGGTTTGGAGAAGATGTCAGTTTACAGTAAATGCATTTCATTTTTCAACTAGAACATCATCAGGTTTTCCCATCATCTGTATCTGAAGGAGACAGAAGCTCTTGCAGCCTGTTTTCCTGCACCTTCTCTGGCGACTAAGGTTACATAGGGCAAGAGGAGAAGAGGAAGGATTAAAAGATGAGGACAGTGGGGCTGAGGAGGTTGTGAGCATGTGTGGAGAAAAAGGCTGTGCAGGGGGATCATACCTTCAGGTGGCTCTTAGGAGTTGCAAGAGATAAAATGCTTCCTCTTTCTTCAATATTGTAAGAAAATACATGACTCTATAACTCTAAAATTTGTTTTGGTGTCCCCACTGGTGGATGTTGAACCCCTATTGCCAATGACAATGAAGAAAACACAGGAAACTAGTAAAGACTAATAAAAGATGAGAAGCAGCAACACAGAAAATGGAAGTCCAGGAGAGATCCCTCCTGCAGCAACACTAATTGATTTCTCTAGCAATTATAACCACTGGTGAAATAGAAGATGCAATGTGTGGAGAAAGCGGGACTTCAGGCACTGAAATTATAAATACTGAATATAAAATGAGCTACTATTACATAGTCTGACAATATTAATATCCACCTCTTGCAATAGATCCATGAGAGAAGCAAAAAACAGACAAGTTTTTGTTGTTTTTTTCTATGATAATTATTTCCAGCTTATATATTCAGTGTTTAAAATTTGCTCCGATTGTAGAATTTGTCATTGTTACAGATGCTGTGGAGAAAACAACATCATGGTGTAATAGGTTGCTTTCCACATTTTAAAATTCAAAAAAAGTTTACTTATAAGTATATATACCTTCGGATTTGCACAAATAATGTTTCTGCCAACAAAAGAAGATTTAAAATACTGATTTTTCACAGAAACTATATGCCAATGAGTTGCTTTAAAACTTTCCCTTAGAAACAACACAAAAAGTTATGTTTTCCATAGCTTTGCTTTTCAGTTTAAAGCTTTTATTTCCTTGGACATATCAATTGTTCCCAAGTGGCTTCCTAGGATGCACACTAACACAAAACCAGCCTTCATATAAACTAAAAAACTAATGTTTTTTGCAATTGGTAAAGTGTTGCATATTTGGGTTGTTTTGTTTTTGGGTTTTTTTTAATGAAAGATACATTTTAAAGGATTAAGATTCTTTTGGTGCTGTGCAGCATGCCAGCATATATTTATAGTAAAATCTAGTCCAATTCTCTTCCACACCAAATATGCTCTCTCTTTGCTCATTTATAAAGTTCATAGGGGCATTTTTATCTTCATAAATAAATCACCACTGCAGAACAACATAATCTAAATGCCTAAAGCATCTGTCATGCTGTGTGCACACTTTATTGATATTTGATTAGAAGGTGTTCAGCCATTTTACTGTTTCAGTGGGTAACAGGATGAAAATCTTGAAATATATAAGGGATGTGGAAGAAAAATGAGCCTGCTGGGCGTATTTACTATTTACCTTCTTGTAGACTTGACTTGATTTACTTCTGGTTTATACTAGTTTTAACCAAGTGTGATTTAACCTAGAGAATTTATTGAGAATGTGGATGCTCACATGAATAAAAAAATAATCTGCCCTTGTATCTGTTGTTTATTTCAAGATAATCAGACAGAGGGTGTTTTCAGTTCAAAGTAATCAGTTGGAGTCCTCTGCTGTTTCCGAAATGTTTTCCATCCTTAGTGTTGATGCAGTACCTTTTCATTAAGTTTGGTACATCAAGACTTTGCAATGAAGATGCAATATATATTTAAAGTTCCTTCTCCTTGACTTCTTCATGTTAATTCAAATTACATTTCCTCTTTAAGTAATACAGTAGAAGGATTCCTAAATGTTACTCACTAAAAAGTGTGGTCAGTTTAACCTTTTAAATCTACTTTACGTTTAAAGTGCCTTAAAGGAGAGAATAACCAAATCTTTTCCTTTCTTTTATATTATCTTAAAACCCAATTAACTTAAAACCAGATTTTCCACACTTTATATAAACCAGACTTATTTTCACTCCCATAGCCAAATTATAATGCTGTTAAAATATTAAAACACTAATAGGTCCTAATATTAAAAAAACCCAAGATCACTGCAACATTTAATAACTTGCCAAAATCAGTTACAATTCAGAAAAATTTCCTTGCACATACCTTATTCATGCCATTTGCAACACTATTGGTACAGAAATAATTCATACACACATTTTAAATGTACATTAAAGCCCCCAAATTAGATCCTTTCTTGTGCACCATTTATAGTGTAAGGCAAATATAAAATAAAGGCAAAAAACATGACTTACTTCCAGTATGATCAGCACATAGACACCTACTAAGATGATGGATGCAATAGTTACTTGTGCCTCAATATTTGCATGAAGATATTGATACTTCATGGAGAAAGGAACATTTCCAGGCTCCTTTAGGAAAGCTTGAATGTTTATGTTTAAGATGGGGCCTCTGGTGAAAGAAAGATATTTTTTCTTATTTATGGAATGAAATAACACTAGTTTTACTTACGCATTAATTTTATATTGAGTACCTATAAATTTATGTATATGTGTTAAATCTTTACAATTGCAAGCAACTTTTAAAACATTTTCACTTCATTCTTCTAAATAGCACTGTTTAGAAAGTAACTCAAGAACAAACCTGCCTCGTAAATCCATTAAAAAAGAAAAAAAGACCCAAAAGTCATCCTTTCTTTCTCCCCTGTAACAGGCAGTGATAGATTATTTTTAAAACATTATCTATTCCATCATAGTTAAGTCTATGCAAACTACTACTTCAACAGACCATTTCTCAATCTCTTAGCCAACCTGTTTGCTATGGGAAAGTTCCTAGTTGTGATGATTCGCTCATTCCTTTGTGAGCTTATGGGCAGAGACCAGCTGTATAGCACCTGCAAAAGAGTCACAGTTGGAAATATTAATAAAGGTCACTGAAAGCTATATGTCTCTTATCTAGGGTTTTACTCCTTTATTCTCTCTCCTGTCCATTTAAGAGATTTTTTTGTGGACAGGGCATGACAGACATCAGGGTACATTAATTCCTCCTGCTCAGGCATGTTAGATGTGATCTGGTTGGAGCAAACTCGTTCTCATCCCCTTACTCAATCAATGATATCAGACACTTACAGGAGGTGCTCCAGAGTGGGAATGCCAAATCACACTTTGCATTGACTAGAAAGAGCATCTAGGGCAGCTAGGCTCAATAACAAAATGGTTCACCCCCATAGACTGCCTGGGAAGAAAACTAACACAGAGAAGGTACAGAGCATGAAAGGCCCAGGAGCAACAAAGACCCAGGCATTATGAAGAGGACATGGTAGAATTTCAGTAAACAAAATTACTGTCTGCTGCTCTTATAGCAAAAAGGAAAAAAAAACCATCAGAAAACAAACACTTTCTGAAACTTTGCCCAATTACTACACACTGATATTCAAGCAAGTTTAGCCACATATACTCTTTAGATGTGGATACAGATATTCTCTCTTTTTTTAAAAAAATTGAACATTAAAAAATGTCAAATTTGGTTAACTGTAACCTAAATCCCAAGCCTGTCCTGAGTCTGTATGCTACAAAGTGGAGGAAAATAACAGCTTAATGAACCAACACTGAACACCTGAAGATACCCCTGCTTATTGCAGGAGGTTGGGTTAGATGAGCTTTGAAGGTTCCTTCCAACTCAAACCATTCTATGATCTGACACAGAGAAATGCCTGAGGATTATGCAGGCAGGCAAGGTTATTTTGGTTACCTCCTCCTTGCATCAGGACAACTGCTGGCAGGCCAGCAGGAGGTGGGATGCTGCAGCCAAGTGTGGGCTGGCTACCCCACAGCTACATGAAGGCTCCTTGGGGATCACTGCCATCAGCACGTGTTACAGCAGCCTTCCCATCACGGGAGTGGATGGATTCAGGGAGTAATTGCCATTCTGGTATTGTCTGCCATGCTGAGGCAGTGGGACTAATATTTTTTGCCATAGACTGTGAGATGGAATGTAAGCAGGAATATTGTTGGTGTTGTTGACTGTCACTGGCAGAGGTAGGCTGTCCTGTCACTGCTACAGAATGGGAGGCAGTTGTTTGCATGTCAATGCAATTCATTAAGCTTTGAAGCTTCTTTTTGTTTTTCAGTGATATAGATGACAGGCTGTAAAAAAACCCTCTTCACCAAGTTCCCTGTGAGAGAGCAGCAGCAACTTTTTGCAAACAATGTCAACAATAAGAAAGCCTTAAGAGAAATAAAGCCAATAAATGTGACACATTAGAGAAAATAGTTTACAACAAAACGTGAAAATGTATTTCAGTGAGTGCGAAAAGGCACTTTACACTTGTTTCTTCCTTCTAAAACATCTTTTGAAACATTGCTGGCTTTAAACACGAGAACTTCCATGCGAAGTGTCAGTCAGTTTTACAAAATTTTAGAATAGGAACCTATTCTAAGCTTCCTATTCTAAGGAATTTCCATTTGTGAATGCTTTGTGCACCATTACACAGTGGCTGTCTGTATTTACATCTGGCACCAGACCAGGTCCACCTCACAGAACCTATAGTAAGCCTCATCAAGACAAAAGAAAAATGTCATTTTGCTCTTATTCTAATAAGTTTTCTAATACTGACATTGACACACTTTGCAGGAGGAAAAAGCACAACCACTTAATGTGATGGAAATACAAGTGATAAAAGCGACCTCAGAAAAAAATGAAAGAAAATTTACAGACCATCAACTGCTGCTGGCGTCTCCTCCTTGATCCAGCTGCTTCTGCCTGGCTGATTTGTATTAAAATGTACTCCTCTGTTTGCCCACCAACTACATCTGTTACAAATGGTCCTCCTACATCTAACTTTAACAGGGCAGTATCACGAAAATCAGTCAGATTCATAGCTGTTAATGAAGTTGTTAAGGTGTAAGTATTGAGTACAAATAGCTGTTGGCTGTACAAATTCCAGAAAAAGCAAGGTTTATCCAACTTATATTGAAAAATACATTCTTTGCCTAAAATGCTCGACAAACTATGAAAAGAACAAAATAAAGGTTTCCTGAAGAAACAGGAATTATGGGATCAGAACAAATACATGTGTCCTTTCCCAGCAGCTTTTGAGATCCCTAATGCTTTCAGCTGGCACTGTAGATGTACCAAAGCTCCAATATTGCATATGGAGATAGACAGAGAAGTAAGGCCCTTTAAGTGATTGTACTAGATGAAAAGCTGCATCATTAGCTCAGCAATTTAAATATTACATAATTTGTACTGGGGAAAACACTGTGGAAGTTCCATCCATGGGGAAAACTAAATCAGAATTAACATCCTGTTCATACCAGACAATTTGGGTTTTGGTCAAAATTTTAGTCACATGTTTTCAAACATCTGAAAGACATATTTTGAAGCTCCTCTTAGTTGGAGAATTCATGGTCTCTTTCTCCTCCAGCCTTCTCTTCTGCTTTTGTTTTCTTCATCCTTTGGATGTCTAGCGTGGACTGTGGTCAAACTACATTGCTGGTCTAATATAATTGGTAAGTCAGCCAACCATGATCCACAAATCTAATTTAAACCTGGCTCTATTAGTCCAAATACATCTAGGGCTATTTAAACTCCGTATTTTGAGAAGTCCACTTCTGGCATGGTTGAGAAAGAAGTGGGCCCGAGGGGAAGAGGGAAAGCCTAAGTTCTTAAATCCTTCAAAGTATTTTTGTTACTATAACAGAGAGATATTGTATTGCTTTTGCTTTGCTACTGTCTGACCAGATAGAAAGCTAAGGTATTACTACATTTAAAAAAAAAAAAAAAAAAAAAAATCTTAAGAAGGGAAGATATTTGTCTTTACACATATATGTTCTGTTTAAATCATGCTACTTAGTCACATGCTTGGGTATCTTAATGGTCTTTATATCTGACATTTAATTGAGCATACTGCAAAGAATGAATCTGTGGCAAAAAAAAAAAAAATATATATACAAGACCCATATACCTACAAGAAGGAGTTTCACAGCAAGACATTTTTTTTGCCCACAGAACTCTAAGATTTTTAACAGAAGAAATACATTACAGTTAGAGGGGACCCAGTGCAGTGCTGTGCCCTCCTTCCCAGGTAGACCCAGTAAGGTCATCATGGCAGACCAGGCTCTAAGAAGGAAAACTTTGCAGCTTTATGCAGGGGTCATTCATCTCAAAAAGAGTAGTTGTTTCTGACTGCATTCCCTGAAGGAGAACTGAATCTAAGAAAGAGATGTCTCTCACAATAACCAAAAAAGCACCTACTGGCAGGTGAGTAGCCAGCGCATTGCAAAGTAACACAAGGATCACCATGCTTATCATTGCAAGCAGAGCAAGTACCATTAGTGTCTCTCACATGCCCTTCATTAAGAATGAACCTCCCGAGCATCTATCTGCTTTAAGGAATCAATCAGGAAAGGCAAAATGAGAAGCACAGATGAAACAAGTCAGAAGACCAGTTGCAGTCAGGAGAATTTACAAACACAGCCCTCAGAGAGGGTAAATACAAATTATAACAGTTGTCTCCTGGTTCTGAAGGTTTTAAGCGTGATTTGGCATCTCATTTTTCTGTGTTCAAATTAATACATAATATTAATCTCAACTGGGACTATATCTATATCTTTAACTAAGAACATTAATTATACCTTCTAAAAGTCCTGCTGACCTGAAGTCATTAACTCAATTATTCGGGACACCTCTTGACAGTCTGCTTTTTATTAGGAGTGTAGCCAGTAATTTATGTCTTGAAAAGCCTCAGGTGCATGCAATTATGGCAACTTCCTTTTAAGCGATACTTTTAAAATAAGTCCTGTAATTACCCAGATGACATATTCAGGAGTCACATTATAAAGGATGCTTAAAATTAAAGGGGGAAAAAAGTAAACTTATTTTCAAGAAGAGTGGCTCCTTCTTCTTCTGTAAAGATGAGGATACTTTAATGTTTTTTCTTTCCTTTCTGTGCATTTATAAAACCATCAGAAAGAGCCCTAGCAATACTGATGTTAAAGTTCTCTGAACATCCCTTACTGGTCTGTATTGAGGTTCTTAAATGCCACCAGGCTTACCTTTCTTCAGACAGTATTTAGAGACTGTTATAATTCCATCATTAGACTGATGCAGATCACAGCCTTTATGAAAGGTGAAATCAAAATAAACAAAAATGGTTTTTGGTTTGGTTTGTTTTTTTTTTTTGACAAGATACTCTTCAGAATATTTTTGTTCTTCTTTATCTTGGTTTTATGTTTTCCTTAAACTCCCAGAATATCACTTCCTCTATATTTTAATCAGCCAAATGTGACAAACATTTAGAAAAACCTTCTTTTTACTTCACTTCTAGAGTATTTTTTATTCTGCAACTTACCCATGCTGGAAAGTATTATTTTTTCTTAACTTTTTTATAATGTGGCATCCAGTATGCGCCTTTAAAGCAAAAAATTGTCCCTGACAAGATTTACAGCCAGAGCTGTTATTTTTTATTCCGCTTCAACTAAGCTGCCCCATTTTTGTGTCATTCCATTCTTGAAATTATATTACTGCTGTGAATTATCCTGTCAAGGGATTTGCATTTGTGAATGCTTTGTGCACCATTACACAGTGGCTGTCTGTATTTACATCTGGCACCAGACCAGGTCCACCGCACAGAGTAAAATTAGGAGCTGTTTTTTTTCTGAGTTTGGTTTCCAGCTCCTACAAGGTATTGAAAGGCATACTAATCACTTTATTTTTTTTTTTTGTAGCTCATGTAGACAACATGATGGAATGGGACACCATGGACAAATTATTAAATTGGTATTCATTTGCCTTCTGTACTGCAGGCATCTGCATCTGAGTTGGTTACTCCCTTAAAATCAGTGAAATAGGGTGTTTTTAAGATGGAACTTATTGCTTCATTTTAGACCACCACACGAAGAGAAATCACTCATGAGAAAGACCCATTCCCTCTATTAACTCAAAAGAGAGCCTGGGATGACTAACTCAGGTGTAGCTGAGATGAATCACTCCCCAAATACTGAGTACCTGCTCTAACCTCCATCATGACATAAATTCAGAATGTACAGAGCCAACTGAAAAGCCATGACTGGCAGAGACTTATATTTGCATGCAGATGACTGATTTTATGCTTTCTTAAATATCTACTTGTGTTACTTGGTCTGTCTACTGTAAAATTTAACTTGAGAATACCATTTTTCACCAGCTGCCTGTGATGCTTTTATACTATTGATCCTGATTCGTAACCAGGCCACTTATGCTAGTTTCTCTAGGATCTCACCACTTTAAAGATGGCATTTTGACTGATTCTTTCCATCTATTTTTATATGTTGTCTGTAAATAGGGTTATTGCTGCATCACTCTGTCTTATCCCCTTTTGTAGCTCATGAGATTTTTTTTCATAATCCCAATGCAGTATACCAAGTCAACCCATCTGCTTTTCTATACCTACTGGTTTCCCCATCTGAAGAATGATCCATATCTTTTCTCCTTTTTTCCTTTCTATCCCCTTTTCCCCCCCTTTGTCAGCAATCTGGTTTAATTTTTGTGAAAACATTCTTTTTATGCCTCTGCACATAGTTCTGGTCTTCATCCATTTACTTCACAGTTTGGACACTGTCTGCAGGCCAAAATGCTTAGTACATTTCCAACAACATCAACAAACAGAAATTATTTTTAAATATAGGAATATATTTTTAAATATGAAAGGAAAAGTGATGGTGCAGTGTCTGACAGTAGAGAACTAGAGTTACAAAATTAAAAAAGAAACACTGGGGAAGGGATTAGAGAGATTGGTTCATTCCTTAAATTAATTTATGCTCCTTGGGAGAAGAATTCATTTTTAGGACCTTCAAGAAAGCTGAAAAGTCTGCTAAAATTTAACCATATTCTTTCCCTCACAGTCTGTCTTTCAGTATATACCTTTGGCTTAGGGAGTAGGAAGGGTTGTTTTCAGTCTCACTGATTTCAAGTTTTCTTGGTCACCTTTTCTTGCTCCATGTTTAACACAGTTGCACCAATTATTCAGACTCATGCAAATATTTTACAATAAGGCCAGCACATTTACCCATCTTATGTCTGCTCAGTCCAGACTTCCCATCAATTTCCCATCAACTTCCATATGTGGAATTGTTCTAATTAGTTCCACCATATTCAAATGAAGTGAGACACCTAGTCTATGATGTAAATTTCAACATATTATTGCTATTGAAATACATCTTCTACATTCTGAATTTGAAATCCTTGACTGGATGTGATGGAATCTCTTGGAGCTACTGAGAAAGGAAGTAAGTAAGTGAAAATGGCCACAGCTTGCCAGTTTGTTATCTCTTGTTTTGTGGACTGACCAGAGACCTGTTCAGCCATGACTTGAGGTGATTTATTTTCATTCAGTTTTATTTTGCCTGCAAAGTGCAAGTGAGTAAGGAATCCTTCACGGTGGGTGCTGTGCAAATAGAGACCTTGCAAAATGTCAATCCTTGCTCCAAGAATTTTACTGGGGAAATATCAAACATTTAAAGCAAACAATCAGAACATGACTGAAAGGCTTTAAAATGGATTTATAAAAATGCAGGTTCCCTGGCCAAACTTGTGAAAAATTCAAAATCCACTCCCCAGTTAGCAGCTTTCAGGTCCAACAAAAGGAAGTTTTGGAAATCAATCTGAAAAAGGATAATAAAATTGTTTCACCTAGGCTGATATAACTTTCCCTCAGCTACAACAAGAACTGGCACAAGTACAGAGGTTGAAAGGGAAGAAAACAAGACAGCTGCTGATACAGTTTTCAGGGACATTGTAAAGATCAAAATTCACTTCTCAGTGAGGTAGGTGTGAAACCCATTGTACAGAAATGTGTTGGAAGAAGATTCACCTTTTCTTGTATAAAGAAAGTGTTTCTACTATTAACAAGTGTAGATATAGTAAAAGTTGTATCAAGCACAGTGAAAGAAAAGGCACTGTATCAGGGCAACACTTCTTTAAATGACAGAGAAGTAGCTTACAGTTTGATTGCATAATTTCTTAATAGCATCACAAATCCCTATTTCTTTTTAATGTCATAAAGCCTTGTTCAATGCAAAAAGATCGTGCACAGTTCTGCTACAGCTGCCTGCTCTCCATTGATGGAGAAAAATTTAAAATTTTGTTTAGATCAGGGCAGAAGTTACTAGAAATGAAGGAATGAGTACAGAGCATGTTTAGCCTTTCAGAAGATTCTTCAAATCTGAAAACCTATGAAAGTTGTGAAGAAGAGAAAGAATAATTTTCACTAGCTCTTTGGTAGACCAGTTAATGAAGTGAAGTTACCTGAAGGTTTGAATTGTTAAACAGCTACAAAAAATAAAAATGTTCATGTCATAGAACATGTACATGTGACTAAACTAAGAAATACAGGAATTTATTCAGACTCTGTATCTCTCTTCTTATGCTTTTAGAACCCACTTCCCAAAGGCATGTGATCCTATTAATGCTTCCCACTTAACATACAATCTTTGAGACAAAGATCTGAATGTTTCACAAAGTATTTCACCTTGCTTCCTGCAGAAAGGAGTCCTCTAGCCAGATTTCAGTACCAGCACTTCTTTCTGTCAGTAAAGAGCTGGCTATTAGAATTCATAAGCCAACAAATACCATGTTTTGTCAAAAAGGAACAATATTACCACTGTTCTGGAATACTATACTAAATCCACCAAGTTTCTATCTAGTGCTTGGAAGGAAAATGAGTATCAAAAAAGAAAAAAAAAAAAAAGAAAAACAAAAAACTTACAGATTCAAAAAGCTTAGAGCTTCTATTAATTCACAGGAGGCAATTCTTTTTTTTTTAGAAACTGCAGCCAGCACACCTCAGTGCTACACGCCAGGTTTGTATACATAGGGATGGGCAAAACAAAGGAAAATACAGGTGGAATAATAGACAGTGGGAAGAAAAACAGCGTAAATCCAAGGAAGAGATAAAAGTATAGAAACATAAACAGGAAACAGAGCAAGTGGAAAAGTGCTAAAGAGATATATGAAAATCAGGTCACTCCCATATTAGCAGATGCAGGTCTCTTCTAGCATCCATAAATTCCTTCCTCTGAGAAAGCCCAAATTCTAATGGGTATGGCAGAAAAAAAGCAAATACCTAAGTGACACAGGATGACAAAGGAGAAAAAAATCCAAAGGGGGCCACCAGATTTTTTTTTTAATATTTCTAATTTTTTTTTTCTAGTGTATGCAGAAACATTGTAAAAAAGTATATAGTGGTTAGTACCCATTGCTCACTTCTTAACAGCTTTTGAGACATGAGCAAGAGATAAAGCATTCATTTGCATAATGTGGCATCATATGAGCTAAGAGATTTATTTTCCACCCAAAGCAGTCTCTTATAATTACTTCTAAGGATTTTGTGTCAAGGACTACTGCAGCACACCTACCAGCCGACCATGGAATTCTTGTAGACATTCAGACACCTAAAGTCCACTGGGAATATTACAGTCTGTCTGCCAGCAGAAATCTTATCTTCAACTGCTTAGCATTATCCTTGCCTAGCGAAAAAAGGGAATACTTTCTTCACTATGTAACAAAGTGGAGGACAACCATGTGAGCTTCCTCCTGTTTGAATTACCACATCATCTTGAAAATCAAGCAGGGCTTTGCTGAGTTGCTTGCCTCTCCTGCATTTTCCTCAGCTCAGTGACCTCGGGTAAGAACACAGGGACAGAACATCCAGTTTTCAACACACATGGCACAAACTGAGAAGATTAAGCTCCAGGTTTGTCAAGGAAGAAAGAGAAATTCTATGTTCTGATTGGCTCAAAACATCCTGACATAATAGGTAAAATGTGAAATATGGGAATGCTCATTTGTACTCAAATCCCAGCACTTCCCTTCAACAAGCAAAAGGAGTAACAGCTTGCAGACTCAATATGCACAAATCAGCATGTACAATTCCAAACCAAAACCTGTGGAAAGAAACCAAATTCTCAGGTTATGCTATGACAATTGACTAAAACTTGGCCTCAAAAACTTGCTTTGGCAGGAGGGTGGCACTAGACCCTCTCCCCTTTGGCAAACTGGTCCATGATATCCCTGATGCTGCTCAACACCACACTTATATAGGAGTTTTTAACAGTTTCAAGGAGCAAAAAAAATATTGGTGTAAACAGGATACTGATGGGAGTTCACAACTGACATATTCATTGGTCTTACTAAGTGTTTACTTGTTTTCCTCCAAAAAGCAATCTCAACTTCAAATTATAAATGGCCCTCAAGCACTAACTTTTTCATTTACTCTACTAATTGTTCCAATATATTGTTTCAACAGTGAGAGTGCTAGTAATTGACTCTTCCTGATGAAAGCAATGGAACTGCCCAGTGAAATAGAAAAAAAAGTCACATTTAAAACATTAAGACACCTCCCAGGAGCTTGTGAAATATCTATAGGTGAATTATTTTTAACACTAGTGAAACAAGAGCCAAGAAGATTGAAGACCAGACTGATTAAACTAGAAATATAGTGGGAACAAGAAATGTAAGTTATTTGCAAAAGTTTTTGTTTGTTTGCTGAATGAATGCTCCTCCTTCAAAGACTTTTCACATTTAGGACTGCGTTCACCTGCAATGAATGTTTTATTTTGAGTTATTCCATTGCTTGTTCTTCTGAACATTTCTTGTCAATTTGTGGACTTAAATTCACTATTCAGCAATTTTGCATGGAAAAATTGTAAAGGAATCTGCTCTCCCACTGACAAACATCTACAGATCCACAGATCCATACATATGGATGGACTAAGCTGTTCTGGAAACATATCCATATATAATCTAATTTCTGGCTTTTGAAGGAGTAGCATCGTGGTCCAAGTATACACAACATCCTACTGGCTCTGCAAGACTTCTGGCTTCATGCAGACAGACACTAAACACATGGCCTGGAGGGACACCAGAAATTTCCTCAAATAGGTGCCATCCAGTATGACTTGGATAGGAAGCAGGACTTTGGCCTGGATCAAAGGACATGTCTACGTGCAGTCCAGGCTCTGAGGACACTTAGTCCTCTCTAGGTATAAGACAGGAAACTCCAGCCATTTCCACCAGTTCATCAATGAAACTTCAGTTCCCCTTTTTTTCAGAGAAAGAAGGATACAGAAGTTTTCCGCTGGTGATACTGCCAACATCTGCCAGGAAATACCTTGGTCTGGATAAATTCCAAATAAAATCTAGGGCAAGGACAAAAAACAGACATGCATTAATAATACAAAAACGGACAGATACCTGTTAAACTGATCTCAAATACATAAATAAGACTCTCTCTAACTGTTTATTAAATTGTAAAATTGCTTTCAGTACTTTCAGGTACATTTCCACCAGAACTGAAATACTTAACAGGGAGGAATGGGATTCTTTCATAGATTTATGCCAAAGAGATATATTCAGTGTATTTTATCAAAGTACCTCGTAGTGTAATCTTAAGGAGCTATATGGAAGACAACAACCACAGCAGTTCAAATGGATAAATTCAAGCATTTTTAAACATTTCTCAAGACTTGAAGTCAATTTCTCTGATACTGAAAATTTTGGTAAGGGAAGGAAGCATTCAGGCAGTCCTGGTACAGAACTGCCTGCCCCACTGTGGCCTTTTGTAGCCATTGATGATGCATCCTCTCCAGCATCTCAGGTGTTAGCCAGTATATAAATATTCATTCTAAATTCAACCAGCAGCAGTAAAGAATACACAAATTTGAGTTAAAGCTGCCTCCTGAAACTCAACTGCTTATCTCACCACATTGCCCAGGGTGATGGCTAGTGCAGCAACCAGTAATCTGATTAGGTATAAGGTCCTTCACAGTACTTTTATTTTTACCATCTTGCCCCCACCCTCAAGACATTTATTCATTAGCAAAGACCAAATATCACATCTCATTTTGAATTAATTCTAAGAAACTGGGGAGGTGGGGAAGGGTTCCAAATTCAGTACTTACAGAGCAGACAACTACAATGACAAAAAGGCATGAAACTTTAAGGAATTTTAGGCAGCATCTGAAAAGTAAGAAGCATGTATTTACTATATGGCTAGTTTAAAACTAATATTTCATGTTCTCTTAATAACTCTGACATTTCAGAAACATCATGGTAAGCACATATGAGTGATACCACATTAGAATACAGACACCACTCGGCAGGGTCAGTGGGATCTTGCCAAGCCTATGTGACTACATGAGTCTCCTGCCCCAAATCTGCTACCAGCCAGGTCTCATTACGTGGGAAGGAGGTTTTTACCCCTTGGGTTGCAGCATGAGCTGATGCTGGGACCTGGAGCCCCTTCTCTGCTGCTACTGCCTGCCCTCAACAGACTTACAGCCCCATCATCTCACCCTGGTCTCTCCCAGGAAGGCAAAGGAGAATCACCAGAGTGGGGATGGGGGCATGGCCCAGCAGAAAGCACAGCTTGTTGCATAGAGGGGTGGAATTCAAAACTGGAATTCTAATATCCATCCTAAAAGGTGCTGGGAACTGACACTTTGAAGTTGAGAACAATCTGTAAGAATCTCCTGGTTTTAACAGTGCCTCTTTAAAACAAACGCACTTCATGAGCTTCTTGAGAAAAAGCAACTAGCAAAACTAGGTATTTTTTTTCCATGGAACGCCTGCACCCTTTGAAGGAATCCCCAGTCAGTCTTGGGGATCTGATACTATCAAATTTTCTGAAGTGTCAGAGCTTACTCTGCATGGGTTAAGCAAGAATAACACTAAATTATAATGAGGATGTTTAAAATTACATGCTCTTGAATAACAAATATTAAGGTTTAGCACTTTTGTAGTACCAAATTTTTTATTTTACTGTAAAATGCAACTCTTAACTAATTAGTTTCTTGCTTCCCATCAGTTTGTTACACAGATGTCTTAATTTACAGATCTCTTTCTAGTGATTTGCCATTATTACATTTTTTCAGTAATTGAAGGCATTGATCTTTACATCCCATTTTTTCAAAAGTAAACATTCAAACATTGATTTCTGACACAATGACAAATGAAAGGATTGATTTAAGCCTGATGACAAGCAAGAGGAAAAACATTTAAAGTTATTAGGATAATTAGTTGAGAAGAGAACAGTGCAATAAATAGCTGCATTGATAGATACAACAGAACAAAATATTAAGGCAGAGTAGTCTGAAAATTTTTAATCACACTGGAAATAAGTCCCTAGATCAAGTTCATTGACTGAAAGAAATATGAGTGACTCAAGACACATTTTATAGAAACATTATTTTCTAAAGATCCTATCATCTTTTGAGTCCCCCAGACAAATAACCCAGCACTAATAAAAAGGTTGCCACAGACACACTGGTACAAAGGGGATATACCATGTCCAAAATACAAGTGGTAGCAACTTCACACAACATGAAAAAGTTGAGCAGGTGGAAGAAGAGGGGAAGCCAGTTAGGTGGCTTCCAGAAATGACTGGTAGCCCTTCTCTACTGAAAAAAAAACAAAAAAACCAAAACCAGAAAAAAAAAAAACAAAAAAACAAAAAAACAAAAAAACAAAAAAAAAAAAAAAAAAAACAAAAAAAAAAAAAAAAAAAACAAAAAAAAAAAAAAAAAAACAAAAAAACAAAAAAAAACCCACAATGTTGCAGAGAGATCAAACGGGAGAATAAAGCTGTGAAGATAGTGACAACAAAATCCATTATGAGCAACTCATAAGTTGTCAGTTTCTCAGGGTACTGTGTGATTTATGGAAAATACCTAGTTTTAATGTACTTGACATTTTCTCCTTGTACCTCCAGATTATCATTTCCAGTAGTAATAATTCAAAATATTATTGATATGATAAACACCAATAGCTTGATTTTAAAACACATGAAAAATAAAAATGCATCCAGTCTTTATAAATTCATAAACATTTCTCCATAAAAAACAAAAACTCATATAACGGAGCTGGCAAGATAGAATAGAAAAGCTTTTGGAAATGTTTATTTCATTTCCTCCTGTCTGTTTTGATGGCATTTTGTATTAGGGAAGTAGGGCTTTTAACATCTTACAGTTGAAAATTGATCAGCCTTTGACTCATCCATGGTTTGCAATCTGTCTCCTCCTACAGCACTAGTCTGGCACAATGGGGCAAGTACAAACCCCGTGCCAAATCCTGCTCTGACATATACGCTTCCAGCACAATCCTATTTGACTTCAATTGGAAATGCATAAAGTATAAATCGATGAAGGATTTCAAGCCCGGTGCTAAACCAAATGACTTTTAGTCCTATCTGCATGGTGCTGGGCAGCCAGCTGCATTTAATCTCTTGCTAGAGTTATGCTGATTTCCAACAGCCAAGGGGCCGGAGCCCTACGTACAACCAGCACTATAGCAACGAAAATGTATCACAGGAAGATCTGCTAGGGAAATGTGCAGATTTATAAACCTATGCTGTACTGGAAACAATGGATCCTCCAGTCTCCCTCAATGCCTTTGTTCCACCAACTACCAGGGGAAGTTACTGAGAGATGGAAGAAAGATACCTGCTGAACTCCTTCACATCTGCTCGTGCTGCACTAATTGCAGGCATTTAAATACTCCTGCTCCATTTGTTCAGCAGCAGTGCAGGAGAGCAGCACTCCACACAATACCATATGCACAATGAAAGGAGGAAAACAATTGTGAAGTGATGAGCTAAGGAAACATATGGTTTGGGACATCTCATTGGAGAGGCTCTGTGGATCAACGAGGAGATGTGCAGGTGCAGTGCTGGCTTCCATGCACAACTGCAGAGCCACCTGCAGAGGCCAAACTAAACTAGTAGTAAGTGATGACACCCTGGAAGTGATGGAACTTTGAGGTAAAGAATGAAATATATTAATGTACATAAAGACAGAAAAATGCTCATATTTTGCATTGTCTACATGTGAGAAGTTACTTTAATGACTACAGACAGACTCTGTTAGACACATATTTCAATTAAAGTGAAGTAATACATAAAAGAAACAAAACACTGAAGAATAAAACTGGAATCCACCAGGGGGCTTTTAAGAAATGGTTTCAAAGAAATGTTAAAAGCAGTATAGGAGGTTTAATTACAAATATAAAGTAGGTGTTTGTAAGAAGGAAGGATGATCGATAGGTAGAGGTTGTAATCCATTTCACCAAGGTTTATTTCCAAACTATCAATGGCAAGATATGCCCTAAGTATGGAGGGCTATTTATTCCCTTGGCAGAAAATAAAGCATTTTCTAGACATCTATACTTAAAAGCTAATCTCTGCAGAAAATAAAAAAGTAAAAAAAAAAAAAAATGGAAAAAGAAATAAACAAATGTCTGAATTCAGACCTCATCTTTGATAAATTGAACTTGACATGAAGGTTGTCCAAGATTTCATATTTCTCAGAAGCAGATCTGGACCAACTTGTCATTTCACTTCCCTTTTGAAACATTTGCTCAAATTCTGCAGAGCTGTCCCATGAATCATCATCTGTGGTGAAATCTGGATTATGAAAACCAATGCACTGCCACCTGTCACAGATTTTCAGGAAACATAATAAAACAAAATAGTTGTTTATTTCAACAGGTAGTAGATGCAACTGACCTTGCATATGCTTAAGTGCACTGTGAGGGATTTTAATGGAAAAATTCAGAGAAAGAGATTTATTCAGTACAGATTGTGCTCCCCTTGGTGACACGGCTGGGTAGATTGGGGAGCAAAAAGAAGGATCCCATGAGATTTTGGTGTACCTGGGAGAACCAGGTCTCTGATGCAGATATACCTCAGGATTTGGTGTGTAAACCCCTTCTCTAGGTCATCTGTTTCTTTCAGTGCACCTGATACAACACTGCATGAAGGAACTAAGAGCATGTAACCTGCAGTTGCCTGTCCTTAGGGATCTCTAACCATCCTGACCTCAGACCTTACCTCCTTCCCTTCCCCAGTTTTACAACCTCTTCTTTCCACTCAAGGTTCTCCAAAGTAGTTCTCTCCTTACAGCCCCTGCTGTTCACTTTATTTCCCAGCAGATTTGGTGTCAGAATATGAGAATGAACCATGCACAATTAAATAGAAAAGAGTTTAGGAAAAAAAAAATACAAGTAAAATGAAAGAAACTCACCCATTTTCCTCTGAGGAAGCCTTCAGCAGTGGTGTCCTCTCTGTAAAGCCACTGTTTTTTGACCTTAGGCTGAATAACTTGGAAAAATTGAAGTGATATCTTTGGAGAAAAAACAAACAAACAAACATACGAAAAAAGAAAAAAAAACAATAAGCCTGCAGTTTCACTCACTACAGTTCTACAGAATATTTTGCGACAAGTGCATCAATTTAGTTAAATATTTTTAAGGATGATATTCACTTAAATTAAGGTTTTCATTAAGCTTTAACAAATTATTGCAGTTACTTCCTAGTAATCAATTAAAATCCCCTTGAATACCAGTAGTTCAAGAGACACCTGATTCAGACTTACATGCTTAAATTTTAGACACCTAAATTTACAGAGGAACAGCTGCACTATAATTTCTTAAGGTAAATAGTTACATATTATTAGTATAGTATATTCTAATAGTATAGTATGCATTTTATATATATAGTATGTATATTATATATATATATATATATATTTATATATATACATAAATATATTATATATATATTTAGGGCAACCAAGCTGGTGAAGGGACTCGAACACAGATCCTACGAGGAGAGGCTGAGGGAGCTGGGGCTGTTCAGCCTGGAGAAGAGGAGGCTCAGGGGAGACCTCATTGCCCTCTACAACTACCTGAAAGGAGGATGGAGCCAGGCGGGGGTTGGTCTCTTTTCCCAGGCAACTCTCAGTAAGACAAGAGGGCATGGTCTTAAATTGTGCCGGGGTAAGTTCAGACTGGATATTAGAAAGAATTTTTTCACAGAAAGGGTGATCAGACACTGGAACGGGCTGCCTGGGGAGGTGGTGGACTCTTCGTCCCTGGAGATATTTAAAAAGAGACTCGATATGGCACTCAGTGCCGTGGTCTAGTGACTGTGGTGGTAATTGATCAAGGGTTGGACTCGATGATCTCTGAGGTCCCTTCCAACCCAGCCTATTCTATGATTCTATGATTCTATGATATATATATTAGTATATGTACTATATACCATATATATTATATGAACGTATAGTTATATATTCATATAAGATAATAACATTCTTCACAAAACATTAAATAATAGGATAAACTCTGTCCCACAAATGTAATTTGAGACATGGACCACCTGAAACCTACTGCTTTCTACAACAATCGCAGCAACCTTTGTCTTGTGGAAGAAAGCTTTATCTGAAGTACTTCATTCCTGCAGTACAAATTTCTCAAAGGATTTCTGTCAAGTCTTGGTCCTGGTGGTGCAGATAATTATAAGGCAGTAAGCTACTTCTTGCCATATTGCAGCTTAGCATTGTTTAGAAGCCTTTTTGCTAACATATAAATCCCAAACCTGAAGAAACAGCTGAAGAGAATCAAGCACAATCACAGGGGTCTAACTTTGGGGCAGGATTCTGGGAAAGATTAAATAATTGAGCCATTTTAGAGCATTCTCCAAGGCTTGCTCTTCCAGGCACCATTTCCCATCAACACTGCCATTATTCAGATGCACTCAGATTTATTCCATTCACAATTGTGGCCACCTCCCACCAGAAAGTCCTGAATAAATCTGCTAGAAATACAGTTAACAGATCTCAGTGGTCCCAGAGACACTTAGAGGAAACCTAAAATGACTTCTGCTATTGGTAGAGTGTGGGGGGAAAGAAATTATAAAATCATATACAAATAAATAAATATTCAAAGGTGACCGGCAATTCAATCTTCTAAATGTAAGGCCAGTTCTAAAAGAAGGATCTATATACTTAACTTGAAAACACAATATGAGATTGTGACATTTCTTGCAATTTGTAGTGGTATGCATGAGCTCAGTCTATTTTAAAATGTCAGCTTGCTGCTTTAGCAGTGTTATCATTCAGAAGCCATGATAGGTGTGGAGCAATGGGATATTGTTATTTCAGCCTTGAGTTGCCCCAGTCCTCGTTCAAATTCTATCACAAGAGAATGATTGAGTTAGAGAGACCGAATTATCCTGTTCCTCAGGTCAAATGTTGGTCAGGTTACAATTCAGTAACTACACTGCACAGACACTTCATCCGTGGAGAGATGATTGCACACTGAAGGTGCTATTGAAGTACTTCCTTTTTTAAATACAATACTATTCACACAAAAAAATTATGTGGAGTAACACCAGCATTTTGAAGCAAATGCTAATCTTATCATAGCTTTAGATGTAAAAGATTACTGAGAGCTTTATACAAAATGGCATCCATAATTATAGCAAAAAAACACTATCAGGATTTTAAATGTGTGCCCACTGAGCATCACTGATATGGCCTTGGCTAATGCCAGCATCTCACTACATTGAAAGTTTGCATCCAGTGTTGGTGATTTGAGTATAAATTCTGATGGTGGAACTTGAACATTTGGAAATTTAACTCATGCAAAGACTGATTAGCCGCTTCTGCAGTTTAACAAAATACTGCCACTTGTTACACACACACAAATAGGCTCCTAATACATACATACGATATTCTGTTCTGCCCTAACCTCACTTTGCACAGACCATTAACCTTTCCACACTTTTTTTCTTTTTGTCTGAGGACATGTGCAAAATCTGACATTAGTAACCTGAAAGCTTTCCATAAAAATTTCCATTTTTTCTAGTCTTTAGACATAGATACCAATACTACTTTGTGTTATACAGGCATATGCATACCTACTGACAATCCTGCACAGCAGCAGGTCTTCACCACTACTGTAAGTGCAAAGAATGATAAAGGGCAAAGTAACTACAGCAATGGCAAACAGAAAGAGAGGATAAAAGATTGCCTGAAAGTGGTTTAAATGACAGAACCTGAGGTGAAGGATCCAGAAGGCTAGCTGAAGGCAACACCTCCACTTTCTCTTTGCACATTTGCTATTCCCACATGCTGCTATAGATCTTGCCACTTTTAAATGGAATTATACAGCTTCACAAATTGCTAAGAATGGCCAATCCAGTAAAAATGGAAAAGGTCTTCAGATAAAGTGAAAACAATTAGTACATGACAACATCAATTTGTAGAGAACAAAAACACATGGATAAAAATAAGCAGCAGGAAACAGCTAGGCTTGAGAAAACAAAAATAATTAGATAAAAAGCAGCAGAGCTTCAACTCCTCCATGATGTGATTACTCTAATTAAAGAATGAGAGTAAAATAAACAGTAAAGCTAATTAGGGCATAAAAGAATCTTGAAGGCTGAAAGCTCTAGAAAGAAAAGTTGTAAAAACATAATGAAAAAATAGCATAGATTATAAAAATTCAAGTCAACCCCAAAAGGAGAGTCTAATATAAGACCCTCTGCTCCTGTCATAGTTCTGCAGGGATACGGTTGTTGAGATTTTGTCATCCACTTCATCAAAAGTTAACAGAGATCATCTGCAAGCAAATCTAGGAAGGCCCAAAGACCCTCTGGCTATTATAGGAGCAAGTTTGCAGTGCTCAAAAACCTTCTTAGCACCACTTATTTATTGGTGCTCCTTGGTCCTGCAAGTGGCTGGCAATTATGACACTGTGTAAATAGGGGAAAGAAAACAGAGTGACCCATTTCAAAACTTAAAAACAATTACACTTTGAATATTTCTTCACAATCAAAAGAGCTAGAAACTTTAGCTACACCTAACCTGCTAGAATGGAGTGTATTCTATCTCTACTGAGCAATTCAGCAACATTACCAAGGAGCTAATCATCAGGTCAGCCTCATTAGCCCATTGTTGATAGGCCCATTCCTAGGATGAGAAGACTGCTCTGGATTTATACTATATCATGTGCAGGTGAGAAGCTGGTAAGTTGGGCACCAGTTGTGCCCCCTGCTCTTCTCTCATGGTTCAGACTCAAAAATTTTTAGCCTTTCACATATCAAATATGAAAAGAGACATGAAATAATTGCATTTGCAAATGTAAACATTAATATGTATATATGCACATAGATCTTCACACACAAAAAAATAACATTGTCATTTCTCCTTGATTCAAAAGTCATGTGGGAAAATTAGAATTAAAAGCTATGGAAGGAAGTATTTGAAAAGGACTTTTTAAAGACTTACAAAACACTACTCATACAGAAAGATCCATGTAGCATTGACACCAGAAAAAGAAGAGCATGTCTTGCCTCCTGTACAACCACTGCTGTGTCCACATTAATTTTCACATTTGCTACAGCTGTGCATGTTGTTTTTTGTGGGTTTTTTTTTTTTTTAATTAAGATAAATCTTTCAAACAGAAGATTGTGTTCTTAACCACTTGGCTACTACTGTGACAGACACGTATACAGATTTTGGCTCTCTCTGCAGGAGTATAGGTTTGTTCCAAGGAAGTGTTTTCTGAGCTAGTTACTTGCAGTCAAAGTCATTCTTTCCTATCCTTAATCTTTGAAGCAATTATAATTTCTGGCTATCTCCACAGTAACTCAGAAGAGCTAATATCATAGCAGGGCTGTCCACACCCCAGATGACAGAACAAGGTAATAGAGGTGTCCACAGACGAAGCTCCCAGTTGCCTGACAGCAGCTGGAGAAAGATCTCACCCACAGCATTAAAAAATACAAGGGCCCAAATGCAAGTCCCAGGCATCTATTGCAGAAACCCCAGCAGCCTGTGGCTGTGCCACTGCTCCTACAGATGAGCAACTTGCATGCTATTTGGTGGCAATTTGTACTTCTCTACAGGAGAGAGACACCCTTCAACCTCCTACATCCCTTCAGACAGTGTAAGGAGAAGGAGGCTGCCCCTGCTATCCTGGCCAGGTAGAGAGGTGCAGAGAGAATAGGAGAGGAAAGGAACAGATGTGGGAGACTCCAGTTGCTCCTGCTGGTGGTCTGATGACACCTTGGGTGTTATTCAGAATCTATGGCTGAAGAGTGCTGCAGGTTCTATCTACAATACACCACTGTTTCCCTTTACCTGCAGGTGATAACTTCTAGTCTTCATCAAACTTTGGGGGAAGTCCAAAGAAGGAATTCAATTCCTGCCACTGAGAACCAGACCTGCTTCCTGACCATATTTTCAGGCACTACCCAAAGTGCCAATGTTTACACATTACATTCAAAGAAGGCTCTGTGGTAGGAGCTGTTGTACAGCAATGAGCAGCCCTTCAATCCCAGATCTGTTACAGCAGAGGACATCAAAAAAGTAATCATCCTACAAAAAGCTGAGAAAGAAAAATTATATTCATCCGAGTTAGTTTAAAAACAAAATAATCAGTAGATTTCACTGGAGCCTGTTATTTAACCCTATAGTGAAAAGATTTATCATGCCACACAATCCATTAAGTTTGTACTCCCTATAATAAAAAGTATACATCTCAAAATGAGCTAATATAATGCTTTACCATATGCTACATTGTGCACACAACTAACAGTAAAAGAGCTATTTCTATGACAACAGAAAGCAAAAATTCTCACGTCCATGGATAGGATTTTCTCAGAGAGGAAGAAGAGGTAAACATGGAAGCATATATACTATGCAAGAACATCAACAGTTTTGAACATAACTTACTGGAAAATTCACTAAATAAAAAATTGAAAGCTGAAGTTCTTTGGGAAAAAAAGCTTGCCATGCTTCCTTGAATTAGTATTCACCAAAACCATTGTGTGAGATTGCTTATTAAGCAAAAGTCTAGTATTAGTACAAAGCCAAGAGTTCATTAAAAAATACAATAAAAATCTAAGCAAAATTTGCTAAAGGAGAAGGTCAGAGTGAGAATATGAGAAATAATTAATCATACAGGGGAGACTAGCTAACACCTGTAAGATTTTAATTTATCATTTCTACATTCTTATAGGTTAAAGCCTAATTTCAGAAACATCATCTTCCCTGACCAGACAAAATTTATCCAGACCATATGTACTGAACTCATTACTTTTATTATAACTGTAACCAAGTGCAGTGCAGAAATTAACTGAAAAACAGAGAGGGGTTTTTTTTAAAAAAAAAAAAAAGCTTTGCAGATTCTGACTGCACTTGACACAAATTCTTATATTCTTTCAGCAGACTGGTTATTTATCAGTCACCAAACTGCGTATTTATCAGTTTCTGATAAAGACCAGTTTTGAACAACTGTTACAAGGTACAAACTGGGCTGACCAACATCACCTGTACATATACATCCATCAGCATTATGATGTATATGTGTCTATACAGTGACACAACCCCCCATCATGTTTTCTCCTCAGTGGTATCAGTGCTCCTCACGGGAGAGCTGCTATGACTGCCCACCACAAATGAAGTAGGGTCAACTGATACACTAAGAGTCAAGGGAAAGATCAATGACTGCAATGCTGACATCTCTAAACAGGCTCCAGACGTTTTTTGATGACTGTTTTTTGTAGCTTCAACTAAATCAGCAAATAACCTCTAGACCCTTTAAAAGCATGCACCATTAGGATGTCAGAGAAATTTAGCAATGAAAGCATTACTTAATACAGGCTCATCTTCTCTTTGACTTTCCTAATTTTCAGTCAGTCAGGACTGTGCAGGATTCCCAAAGGACCACAGTGCTGGCACTACCTGACAGCAAGACACTGCAAGAGTCACAGCCATCTGGCAGGTCTCATTGAGTAGCACCTACCATGCCAAGATCCTGGGCAAAGAAAGGATGTGCTTAAGAAAGAAGTTGTGAAGTATGCACCAAGCTATTCCAAGACAGAAATGGTTCCTTTAAAAGGACATACACAATGTGTTTTCTTCATTCACTTTTGCTGGATTTGGAAAGTGAGTGTGTCCTTCAAGGCCATGTGGTAATGATCTCTCCTCCTTCATTTGTGCTATATTCTGTTATTTTAAGAAGTAGGGCAACATTTAAATTCAGAAATAGCTTGGAAAATAGAGTGCTTCCTGTGTTTCCCTTTTTTAAACTAAACTCTTTGTACAGATATTGTGCTTCCCTAAAAATAAAAAAAATAAAAAAATAAAAAAATTTTAAAATAAAAAAAAAAAACCTCCAGGACTTGGTAGCTCTTTTTCCTAAAGAATCTTTGCCTTCTTGCAGAGGAAGTTTCCATCAGGAAGACATTGGGACATAGTTAACAAGTTACACACAGCAGGACCACACTGTGAGTGAAGTTAAAGAAAGTATATAGTCCTGTAGTACTGCCCTGAAGCTCCTCTGACCCTACCTGAGAGTACTAAGCTGTTCTCCACATATTTTTCATTCCTCTGTCAGGGTGCCATGAGAGGTGGCTGCCCAGCAGGAACAAGCAAGGATCATAGGGTGTTTTTTGGCAAGTTTGTGCCCTCCTCAGCCAGGGTCTGCCTCAGAGCACCCAGAGAGGGAGCAGGGGTGGGATGGGGACAGAGAACAAGGTCAGTCCAGGGCCTCATGACAACCCAGCAGAGTCACAAGGAAGGGACAGGACCAAAAAGTCTACTCCTTGGAGAACTAAGAAGTCACACTAAGAAAGCATAGCTGCTGCTTCCTCCTCTCCATTTTCTGCTTCAGCAGAGAAAATTGGAAAACTACAGGAGAGAGCGTGCAAAAAATGCAGATAATCTAAAGGAGAAAATACATTTCAGGAGCAGGTGCTGCCAAAACTGTTTAGCTGTTGGCTGCAAGCTGCAAATTCAAAATAGACAGCAGTAGATGGTTATTGGTAGTGGTCCAAATTCCAAAAGCCCAGTTTCTCCATGGATTATACAGATAACCTCTTAGGAGGAATTATTCTCAAATATTGCAGGCCATATTGAGAAATGAATCTGCTACAGGAAGGCAATTTATCAGCAGCACTTTAAGCATGGCTGCACTTGTAATACTTTAGCTTATTCTGCAAGCCTGGCTTTCAAATGCCAGCATTTCTCTGGCATTGATGATGTGCTTTTAGCTTAACCAACTCTAATGACAACTGAATTTATGATACATAAAGGTGAGTTCACACTTTTTTGGTAGTATTTGAGGTAAGTCCAATGATGTCAAAAGTTTATAAATTTTATGTTTTAAGTTTATATCTGACCATACTCTCTTGAAGATATAATATGAGGCACTTGGATGATGGAAAGCCAAACAGAAGGATAAGTTTGAGAAACAAATGGATGATGTGAGTGTCTCTAAAGAAGGTTATTCTTCAAGCATTGCAGTGATATTATCTTGTAGTCTCAAAGGTTAGGGGAAATAGATGCTGAAGTATGAAGATGCACTTTTAGACTAGATGAATTTTTGGATGGTAGAGAAAAATGAAGCACTCTTAAAAGACCACTCACCACTTCCCAGATGAGAGAACACTTCCCTACACAATGGTGAGATGTAATTGTTCTGATATAATTTTCCTTAATCCAAGCAATGTACTGAGAAGTTGTCACACTTAATTTATTCTTCTGGTCTTGCACAGTCTTATAATATACTCTTATGCTACTCACCCAGTTTTGGTGTTTTTTGGTTTTTCTTCTTTTTTAAGAGTTAAAAGGAAGAAGAAGAAGAAGGAAAAAAAAAAAAAAAAAAAAAAGCCAGACAGATGTATGTAAAAGCTCATTATCTTGAAAAACATGTGACTGATTTCAGTGCCTGGAGAGGTGTTAAAGAGAGGAGGTGAAGGCAACTCAATTTGTGATCAAATTAAGCTTTCATTTTAAAAAGAAAACATGATAGAACTCAGCTATTATAAGCTTGCTGGAACTTGTATTTTTCCCTTGGTCCAGTAAAATAAAACAAGTCAAGTTCAAGTACCGTCCTATCTAATAAATAGTTGGGTTCCCTTAAGTTATTACAATATGGCTAGGACAACTAATATATCCTTTATGTAGATCCTGATCCTAGTGAGCTGGACTCAGAAACAAATCCTAAAATTCACTCCAAAGACAGGGCATGCAACACAGTATTCAGAGTAGGCAAAAAATAAACAATAGTAAAACTTGAAGATTAAAAAATAATTTGTGGAAGGGATATGACTATCATATAGTGAAAAAACACAACTTGACAAAGTAATTTGTATTTGTCATTATATTGTAATAGTAATGATTAATAATTTCTTCATTATAATAACAATTTTTCCTATTATTTAATTATAATGAAAATACTAAGTTTTCCTTTTCAGCTTCCAGCTGAGCATGGGGCACTGAGGTTATTCATGTGACTTTTGCCAGCTAGAAGTCTGACAGGAGACAGACCTCTTTAAATCATTTTCATACTCCCAATCTTCCATACTGACTATTCAAGGAACCTAGAGAATTAACTTTGATTTAACAGAAAGATTCCTTTGCTAAATAACCTATAAGCAACACACAAATAACATCTATAATAGTATACAAAAAAGCATGCATTTTTTCTTTGCTCTTAGATGAAAAATCTTTTTAGTACAGAAGACTTTAACCACAGAAGCTATTCAATGGTGATTAGAAATAAAAAGAACTACGAACAAGTCCTTCCAAAAATTACTTTCTCATAATTTCCTAACAAGTAGCTTCCAATACAGAGTAAATCTACATCACTGGTCATTGCTTTCTACCTCTAGATATAACACAGACAAAAATACTTTGAAGCACTGAAAAGACAAGGTGAACAAATTAGAAAAACCAAATAGAATAAAATGTTTCACGACAATAATACAGTCATTGCTCTCAACATCTGGAGTTTATTCAGCAAAACCATTCAAGAATCAATGAAGTTTTATCTCACAAAGATGATGCTCTTTCCCCCAATAGCCCTTCACTAAGATCACTGTAACATGTTAATATAAAAAGTTTCCAAGCCTCAGAAAGCTCATTATAGTGTTGTATTTTGTTTTGCTATGAGGTACCTTTTTTTATGCCTTGGAAGGCCTCAGCTAGGTACCCAAAGACTTTGTAAGCAACTACAGCAACTACAAACACAGCAACTACAAAACACAGATTCATTGACAAAGGAGATTAATTCAAAACACAAGACCTGATTCCATAAACACAGTCAACTTAGATTCTCAAATAAATATGGAAGAGAAAAAAAAATTATAAATAATATGTAAATCATACATTCCAAAAAATCTCTGAGAATTTCTTTGTCTCATGCAGAGTAGCATGCAAATTATATTTGGCACACCTCCCCCATGCCATAATGATGCCATATGAGCTTCCCTTCCTCCTGATTTAAGGTGTAATTTTTTCAACTTACTGTCATGTCCACGATATTACAGTCAACAAAATAAAATCATGCCTCTCAGGGTTCAGAAGGAAATTTAACATGGCAGGTGGCTTTGTTCCAGCAAAACAGTCTAACTATACATTGTGGTTTTTTATAGCAATGATGCACATTTTCCCTTCCAATCACACAAATGCCAGATGCTTGGCTCCCAGACACTGCATTTCCTTCAGCCATATATAAAGCAAAACTTCTATTACTCCATAGTCTCACAAAGGTGGCTTCCTTCCATCTTACTCCTGATAAAACACATTCATAATAAAGGAAGATATAAATATTCTAAAAATCAGCACTATCCCAAATTTAAATAAATCCTGGATGATGATCACCAAAAAAACCCTGTAGGATTCTGCTCAGTAGTCATATGTATAATAATTCTTTGTATATGCATGAACATTTCTGGCCATCCAGACATGGGTTTTATAAATAAAACCACATTTTGTGCTTCCAAAGAGAAAGAAAAATACCAGTGCTTCTGACTTAAAAAAAAAAAAAACAAAAACAAAAACAAAACCAAACAACTTCTTCAGCAAGAGAGAGCTGCAGAAAAGAGGAAATCCCATGCTGACATAGCTGCCTATTGTCATTAACTTCTTTCTGTCTTTCCTCATTAAGACAGAAGGCTACAACAAGGCTACAAGCTGCTACACAGTTTCAGATGAAGGGGAAAAAAAAAAATGGCCACAAGTTACCAGTGGTTTATGACACAGAACTAAAACTGAAGTATATTCTGACAATATGGAAATACAAAGGAAAAAGAAAGTCAAATTGATACCGTTAGCAGTGGAGCAGCAAAAAAAAGTAACAAAAAAAGTGGGAAAAAGGAGAGAAACACTAAAATGACAATAGCCAGACACTGTACTCAAAAGTTCATGTGTAAGTAGCTCTTCTGCACTTTAAGAATCAACACAAAATAATGGCTTTTCCTCTACACAAAAGTAATAGCTTTACAGCCCAGAAAATTGAATCACATTGGAGAAGTGGCACTTAAAACTAGGGCACAGTTTCAAATAAATGTTTTCAAAACAAACAGAAAAAATGTCTATGAGAAGCAAAATTCCATAGATGATTGTCACAGAAAAAAAAAAGTCTTTTTATACTGTTTTAATGTTATGCAATGTGAAAGTTAATAAGAATAGTAAAGAACTAAAGCTACAGAAATTATCTCCTTTTGAAGCATTAGGAAAAAACTGTGGGATGGAGAGAAAAAAAATCATGACACATGGCAGATACAAAAGAACAGATTTTAACTTAAGACAGAAGCTTAGAGTCATATTAAATTTTTAAAAGGTCCTTAATTTAGAAAGGAAGGATGGACCCCTATGTTATGCTACATTAATACAGTTCATACATAAATTAATTTTAGTCAATAATCAAAAACTGTAACCTAAATAGGACAAAGTGTGTTTCTACTTGCAACTTTCTTGTTAATAAAGACTAAACATGATGTAGACCATGATACCATGAAGACCTTATCCCTGAACAGACACATATGAAGCACATGTAGGACTCTGATGACTAACTCTTCATACAAGTAAATAAATTTTACTTGTAAAATGTTGAAAAACCAAAGGTTCTCAGCACTTTCTTCCCCTCTGTCTTTACCAACACTGTTGGGTCTCAGGCCTTGGAGGAAAAAAAAAAAACAGGTAGCACAAACATAGACCCACTTCCAATGAAGGAAGAGTTGGTGTGCAAACTATTACAGGGGCTTGAACCCTATAAATCGATGGGCCCAGAGCATATTTGACCAAGGATGTTGAGATCTGGCTGACATCATTGCAAGGCTGCTCTGCACTATTTTTAATAAGTCGTGGAGACTGGGGGATACCCCCGAAGACTGGAAGAAGGTTAATGTCACTCACATCTTTAAAAAGAGCTTAAATAAAGCTTTACAATAAAGCAACCTGCTTGGTTGATGTGGGGCAAGCAGTGGACACTCTTTACCTGGATCTCTCCAAGGCATTCGACACACTACCCCACAGCCTTCTCCAGAGAAAATTATGTGTTATGGTCCAGACAAATGGTCTGTGCAGTGGGTGGGGAGATGGCTGAGAGGCCAGACTCAGACAGTGTTCGTAATTCTTTTTCAAACTGGCAACTTGTAACCTGTGAGGCTCCTTAGGAGATGATATTTGGGCCCAGCACTCTCCCAGAAGGGAGAGCCACCCCGAAGGAAGACCTGGATAGGCTGGATGAGTGAGCTAACAAGAACCCTGTGAAGCTGAACACGGACAAGTGTAAGGTCTTTCACCTGAGAAAACATAATCCGGTACAGAGAACATCTTGGCAAAGAAGCCACATGCTGTCAATGGATGCAACAATACTGTGGATTTATAAAATATCATGATGTAGCCCTCCTGTTTTAGGTTATACAACTAAAGACATCACTTAAGCCAGAAATGCATTCCTTGTTACTCTCCACTCTGAGTTTACCATTTCTTTTATAAGACAGATTTGTTAAATTCATGTTTATGCTTTTCACTTTAAGAGGTTTACATGGTGAACCAGATGTTGATAGACTCCTAAAGAGGATTGCAGCTCACACATCACTGACACGGCTGAGGAGGCAGAGTTGTCCCTATCACTCCTAGAAAGATTAGAGACAAAAGAATATTTGAAGCTGCTTTTGCTTTTGTATTTTCTAAGCAACAGAAAAAAATAAATTGGATAAGACCACAAGAGTGGGTGGAGAATTCACTGGGAAATATTTACCTACCCTATTCAAGAAAATATTTATTAATTCACTATTAGATTTCTTACAATAATTTCATCAATATACACACATTCTCCTCAAAAAGCAACTTCAATGCCCTGTCAGCCAAATCAGTTCAGTTTATGTACCAGCATGGTCACTTGAGAGAAATTATTTCATGCTCCACCATCAGCACCAGAGCTCTAGTTCAGGCAAGGGAGTCCTTACAAAACCTCTGCTCAAGCATACCAGGGAATGAATGGCAGATGGACTATGTCTAGAGTCCTTACTGACTAGCACTGAAAAGGGAATACTTCAGAAAGTGTGAGCAACATCATCAGCCTTTCACAGCAGCTTCTGAATTATGCTAATTCCCAGACAGTACTGAGTCAGTATCCTCGTGCATTTCTGAAAACTGCCAATCTGTTTTCTATTTCACCCTGTCCAAAATAAAATGTATTTAAATTTAAAAAAAAAAAAAACACACAACAAAAAACACCAACAACACCTTAGTGCATTAACTCATTAACTTTTAATCTACCCAGTTCTGCACGGCCTGGCTCAAGCTCACTGTGCTAACCAACCTTGACTTAGCTCTGACCTGCTGTGGACAGAGCTCTGCATGCTCTCTGACTTCTACTGGTCCATTAGCATCATTATTGCAGTTTGTCCCTGCAGTCCCATTAGTACCTATCAAGCAGAGAATTGTTTGCTTGGTCACCGTCTGTAAGCATTTTGGTGACTCATTTATCAGCTTTTGCTGTAATTCAGAGAGTAAATCACTTGAGTTCCTTATGAATATCAGGTTTTTAAAAAAGCCGTATGATTTGCCAGACTACAGACTGTGACCCTATTTTTTTTTTAATTTGATGGCTAATTTTTTCCATCTGCATTAATCTATATTTCCATCAACTACATTCTATTTAACGTGAACTTCTGTTCTTAAATGTATGACCACTCTGGTGCTAATTCATTCTACTGGGAAAGAGATTTAAAGTGCTGGGCAGACAGAAGCACATCTCAGAAGCACAGTGGTACTCAGCCCACTGCTGTTTAACATCTTTGTAGGCACCAGGGACAGTGGAATCGAGTGCATCCTCAACAAGTTTGCTGAGAACACCAAACTGTGTGCTGAATTCAACACACTGGAGAGAAGGGATGCCATCAAGAGGGATCTTGACAGGCTTGAGAAGTGGGCTCATGCAAACTGCACGAAGTTCAACAAGGCCAAGTGCAAGGTTCTGCACTTGGCCTGAGGTAATCCCATGCATAAATACAGGTTGAGAGGAGACAGGATTGCAGACGGTGCTGAAGAGAAGGCCTTGGGATGAGTGCTAGACCAGAAGCTCAACGTGAGCCATCAGTGTGGGTTTGGAGACCAGAAAGCCAACCATGTCCTGGGCTGCATCAAAAGAAGCACAGACAGCCAGTCAAGCGAGGTGATTCTCCCCCTCTGCTCTGCTCTTGTGAGACCCCACCTGGGGTACTGTGTCCAGTTCTGGAGTACCAAACTTAAGAAGGACACAGAGCTCCTGGAACGTGTCCAGAGGAGAGCCACAGAAATGATCAGAGGGCTGGAGCACCTCCCCTATGAAGACAGGCTGAGAGTTTGGGTTGTTCAGCCTGGAGAAGAGGCGGCTCTGAGGTGACCTTATAGTGACTTTCCAATGTAGCAAGGGGCAAAAAAGCTACAAAAAAGCTGGAGTAAGACTTTTTATATGGATGTGTAGCAAGAGGACAATGGGAAATGATTTAAAACTTGAAGAGGGGAGATTTAAGTTAGACATTAGGAAGAAATTGTTTCCTGTGAGGGTGGCAAGATCATGGAATAGGCTGCCCAGGGAAGTTGTGGCTTCCCCCCTCCCTGGAAGTGTTCAAGGCCAGGTTGGATGGGGCCTTAAGAAACCTGATCTAGTGGGAAGTGTCCCTGCCCATGCAGGAGGGTTGAAACTGTATGATCTTTAAGGTGCATTCCAACACCAGCCATTCTATGATTCTCTATCATGAAGTTCTATCATGCTTCAAAACATCTGCTCCTAAGGGTAAACTATGAAAAAAAAAAAAAAAAAAAAAAAAAAAAAAAAGGCAAATAAAGGAAGGAAAGAAGTTTTTTCTCTACTTAGTGCAGGGTAGGAATGTTTTGGTTTTTGAGGGATCATGAACATCCATGTTTTTATCTTGCTAACATGTCTTACTTTTGTTTGGAAGATCAAGCTCTGAAAGGTGTTTGGTGTATGAGAAGGACTGCCATTAACTCAGCTACATCCCTTCAAGGTTTGGAACTAACAGTTTTGTACTCTTTTGTAATCAACTGCAGGTTTGGCTAGAATTAGGATTTCTTTATTGTAATTGAGAATTGACTACATCAGAGTCTGGCTTACAACCATGACATTAACTTTTGTTTATCTAGTTTGCCCCGTAGCTCCCTACACTCTGGTCCCAGTCTGTGGTTCACACTGTATTTCAGCTTCACTCAGAGTCCCTCTGTAGCCAGCTGGAAGGGTTTCCATTCATCCTTCTAACTATTCCTACTGTCTCTGCATTTATTAGCATCTTTCTTTTCGGACACTCCTCATTCCAACACTGTTTTGCAGTCAGAGATACATGCTCTGCCCAGCAGCAGTTCTTTGATAGCCTGGGCAGGGGTTAAGGCATATTTTTGGCCAGTTGCTCAGTATGAACCAAACTACCCAGGTTTTCATCTGAATAAGCTGGCTACTAGGAAAGACAGTAATTGGAAACTTCCTCTCCTCTTCCTTCAGGCCCTTATTTTTCAACAAAATTATAGTCACTGGAAGAGGAAGCAAGAAAATGAGATAAACAAAGGAATGCTGATTAAAAATAAATTTACTTAGAAAACAGAATACATGAGTTACTGCTGCTGTTTCAATTGAGGTTTCATTATTTATTTAGAGTGACAAAGTGAAAGACCAGAAAAAATATTAGTGCCTTAAAGCCTGGTGGCCCATATACTTATTCACAGGTTGTTAGGAAGTAAGTGTTTATGGTCCCTCAAAGCAGAGTGAAGATTGTTCAAAGACACCATTAAGGACTTTAACAGTAAGAGAGCCCCATTAGCATTACTTCTTTTTTGGATGGACTGTGAAATGAAGCTGGTTTTGTCCTTGGCTGTCCTGTCGCCCACACTCCACAAAGTTCATGGGCTCTGGACCTACCAGAGGCTCACTGAGGTTCAAGACTTAAATAGTCAAAACTTACTGTCAGACTATTCCACTCCATTACTACCTTTCTCAACTATTTTAAGCTGCCCTTTCAGGTTTTGTCTTGCTCTATCCTTCAACCACAGATCCTAGGCCCATAGAAAAGTTACCATGTTATCAATCAGACCATTTATTCAAAGAATTCTGGATTTCCAATGTATTTTCTTCTCCCCAGTAGTCACTGTCAGCAAACACTCAGCTGTTTTCCCCACATAAATTTTGCACACCTACATGGAAGAAAATAGGGGATAAAACAGAATTCTTATTAATTAGTACCATCTGACTACCTGCTAATGCAAAGTTCTGATTCCCACAGATGGTTTGTGGGATATGCACATTGGCCAGGAATGAAGCACACAGCATAGTTTTTCAAAGAAAAAGCTTCATTGAACCACAAAGTATTTTCTTCATCTCACACTGACAGCTACTCCTCACATCAGCAATTTAAGCACCATGCATGCCCTCCTGCTCAGCTGTAACTGCTTCTGTGCAACACGTTTCTTCTCAAAGTCTGGCTATTTGGTTGGCTTAACACTTCAACCTCATAATGTGAAAAAAACATTACTGACGTTAAAAGCTTTCCCCTGTTTAAACAGAGGTTTACATGAGGAAACAGCTGTCCAACCCCAGAGAGGATTGAAGCTTGTATGTTACTGGCATCTTTCCACAATTGGCCTAAGAGGTCAAACAATGATGAACCCCACATAAACATATTACTAACCATTAGGAAGATAGCAGCTGCTTGCAAAATTCAACAGTTTTCTGGAATATCACTGGGATTAAGTTGAAATATTTGATCTTTGGAGGCCAGTACATTACAGATTTTTCAAGTGCTCAGTTCAGTTTTCAGCCTGAAGGTGGGAAAAGGGTAAAGCAGTTTATTAATACCCCCTAATCCTTCCAACAGAGCACTTAGAAACCAAAATTATTAGTGGTGGATTTTTGTTTACTAAAATGTCCAGTCAGAATCAAAATTAATTTGAGTGGCGACATGGGAGTGCTATGATTTTGGCCCATCAATGACATCAGCCACGTAGTACATGACCAATCCAAGACATAGTGAATAATTATGAGAAATAAGCACTAAGATGATGAATAGTATGTAGGAACGGGGAAACTGAATAACTCTGAACACAGAGAAATCTGTCATGAGTGAGACCTGTATCTGTATGTTTTATTACGAGCAAAACCTAAAGTTAAAAACAGTCTTTTCCTGAGCACATCTTTTATGCAAATAAAGCCAAACTACTCCACTGAAGTTACTCTGTACAATCACATTTCTATCTTCCTTCCATTGCCACTCCAAGATACTTTTTGTCCAGAAAATAGAAGACAGTGATGTGGGAGGGAGCAGGAGAACTTTCCAATAACTCATTTATTTGCCTATTGTGCATAATGTTGTCTTTGTTATACTTCTTACAATCCAAGCTAAAGATTTGCTGGAGCTGCTTATTGCTTCTTTTGAGTTTTTCAGGTTTTGAATGGAATTCTGTTATGTGGTAATGGCAACAGCAGGAAGCTGCAATCTGAGCTAAGAGTCTCAGCAGTCGTATGCCCCTACGCAGTTTGGTCATGACAAGCTTTGTTGCAGCCACATATCTCCATGTTAGCAACAAAGGCTTGAGGGAGTATATTCAGAACCAAATTAAATCAATTAGTAATTTTGTTTCTTTAAAGCTTTTTATATTGTTTTTTCACTGTAGTGTCAAACCATTTAAAGATCACACAAGAATGGTGAATGTAGTGGTTTGCTGTGAAGTCATCTATCTGTCCTGGAATCTTCTCTAATGTTAGTGTAAGTGACATGAAAAATCAGAATGGTTCCTACACAAACATGCAATTCTGATGTGAATATGACCACTTTCCCTGTTTGACTGCTGAACAGAAGATGATCCCACTTTATTCTAATAGCCAAAGATCAAAATTAGACTTAGGACACACAAAAGAAAATTGTTTCAAAAGTCTGAGGTTTTTTCCCCTCATTCTTTTTCTCTGGTCTTAAGAAGCTCTTAAATTGTCACATCAGTTTTACTTATTTAGATAGTAACCATGACTTCTTGGCACCTAAGTCTCATAAGTGTCCTCTAAAAGCATCAACATAACTAAAAATCAAAATCAAGGTTTGTAATGCCCCACTGCTAAAGGCATAGCTTCACTTTCATATTGACTTCTCACTGTACAATAGCTCATCCTTTTTTAGCTTCTCCAGCTGACAGGAAACACAATTGTAATCTTTCCATTCCAGACTTAGAATTCAATAGACATTTTTAGCTCATTGAAGTTCTCATGGCAAACCAACCTGATCCTGGGACCACAGATTCAGGGCAAAGGAAGAGCTGGATTTTTTTGTTTGCTTCCTTATTCGTTTTCCATTCTCTTGTATGAGGGAGCATTACATAACTAAAACTGAGATACAAGGGAAATACTGAGTGAAATACTTTTGCTTGATGAAACACAAATTCAATCAGATTTTTTTTTTTTTAAAAAAAAGGGGGGGGGGGGGAATTTTCTTATTCCAGAGATGAATCCTCTTAATAAGGCACAAAGATTGAAGAAAAGAAGCTTCCAAGGACTATAATATTAAACCACAAGTGAATTCCAGTGCCAAATTCACTCAAATATAACTTGTAACAATGTAGTAATGCTTGGTTTCATCACCCTTCTTCCATGGCCTAATTTTTTGTGAAAAGCTCAGGACATAATGAATGCACAACTGCCAACCTTTTTTATTTTTTTCTTAAGAAGATAATGTTATTTTTGGCCACCTAAAGGACGTACAACCAGAAATTACATCAAAGAAAAAAAGGGAACACAAGGCAATATGAGATGAATGCCACAAGGTCTAGTTGCTCTATTATTCCGTTCTTCCACAACCTTCTGCCACTTTCATATTTCAGTGAATGATCTTTTTTTTTTCTCCAGTAACATAGTTTTAAATAACAACCCAAAGTAACTGGTTACATGGGACTAAGTATTACTTTTAATCCCTTTTCTGTTGATGGCCTTCAAGGCCATCACTAACTCCTAGTATGAAAACAGCTGACTTCACCCCCTTCCTGTGGATCACAAAGAAGGATTTCAAACTTGGTTGATAAAAAGCCATGCCATTAGTCTTTTCCCATGCAAGTAGCACTGATGATAAGATCAAGGCAATGGAGGGGCCTTTTTTGTGGTCACAGCCTGTGCATGCAGAGATGTGCTGGAAGTAGCTTGTGGTTTTGGAGGCATCAGGGCTGACCTCAAGAACATTGCTCATGCTGCCACAGAACAGCAGAAATCTTCCTGCAAGAGGCTTGGCTTAAGACAATTTGGACCAATGTTAATCAGCTGCAAAAACCACTTTGATGTCACTTAGTGAAAAAGAGCCTGGTCAAGCCATTGTTTCAAGGCTGAATGAACGAGAGATGTTCAAAACCAAAATCCAGACATCACCACTGATGTGCAGTACTTTAAAATCTGTATTTCCAATAGGCCAATCTACACCACAGTTCACTGTAAATCAACACCTCGCCAGGCACACTCCCACTGAAAACTACTGGAGCTCATCCATAATCCACTTCAGGGGGCATGGTGGCAGTTCCCACAGTGAGCAGGACTGAAGGGAGTATGTTGCTCACAAGAAGATGGACCAGGGAGAAGGATGCTCTGGAAAGATGAAGTCACTTGAGGTCCACTCTGGTCCAGACCTCTTAAAGCAGAGTGCAGGGAGCCTAAGGCAATGCAGCAATAGCTGGAGTCAGAAAATATGGTTCTTCACTAAGGGAGGTAAATGAGAAGGCATTTTGACAGGCAGGCAGCCCAACACAAACCACTGAAAATTACTGAAAGATTGTGCTGCAGTCACATGGAAATGTTCAGTCCAGAAAAGACTGGACATAAATGTCCCCAGGAAAAGGGCCTCACTTAAGTCAAGAGCACTTTCTTAAAGGTAGTTTTAGAGACTGCAATAAATCCCTTGTTAGGTTCAATAGATTCTTTAGAAAATCTTGTGGCAGCATACCTTTGAACAATTTTGAAAACCTAAGAAATATCTCTGAGAGATAAATCAAAAATTTAAGTTAAGTAGATGCATTTAAACAAACCATAGAGGCATGCCAATTTAGTGAACCTTTTGTGGGGAAAAAAAAAAAAAAAAAGAAAAAAGATTTGGTCTCTTTTTCAATCATTAGCAGTTTTCTTTGCTAGCAAAAGCACAATTTACGTTTAAAGCTAACTCTGATTCTAATAAAGCAAATCAAACAACTTTTGAGTCTGAAAGTCCATGTTTCTATCCCTGTTCTGGTGAGTAAGCCAAATGATTACTCATACTGAAAGGTTCACACAGATCACATTAGTATTTTAACTGCACCTGATGTCCATTGGCTAAAATGCATGCTAAGAAAAGTGAAATAAGATTTATCGCCACTCAAAATAAAATAAAAAAATAACTAAATAAAAGCCAGTATTGGAGGAGTGTCCTGGTTTGAGCCAGGATAAAGGTAAGTTTCTGTCTTGTACTTTTGATTTCAGCTAAGTCTCTTGTAAGTAGCTGCACCTGCTGAAATTAACAGCAAGATTCTCAGACAGTGTCTGCTGATGGGATGCTCAATGTTTATAGTTACAGCCAGAGACTGGTATGCAGAGCCAAGGACACTGCTCAGTTCCGAGGAACATTTTGCCCTCCGGAAGGAGAGAAGGAGTAAAAAGGCCCCACCTGAAACCCTCCTTTGGGGAGGAACAGACAAGATAGATGGCCAAAATTAACCAAACAGAGTATTCCATCCCATACACATCATACTCAGTATAAATTTGCAGGATCACGAGGGTCAAACCCTTCCTGCTTCCCCTTCTTCACCTGTCCCTGTTTGCTTTGGCATCCTGAGAGGATTCCATCCATTCCTCTGCCTGTGGTCCTGATCCGTGCCAGCCTGAATCTGTGTGTTCCTGCCTCCAGCTCCTGACTGCTGCTGACCCCAGGATTCCAGCCTGGACTTTCCCAGGGCTGCCCTGCAGCCTCGGTGGTGACGTGAGAGTTATTGGGGGAAAGGGGGAGGAACGTGGTATCAATTTTCCTGTATATTTGTATGTATTTAGTAATTTTTCCTTTTTATCATTACTGCTTCATTAAAGCTGTGTAATTTAGTTTCCAACCCATAAGTCTCTCTCCCTTATTCTCTCTCCTTTCTCTATCAGGGAGGAGAGGGGGATTAATAGAGAGCATCTGTTACTCGGTTTAATTGCCGGGACAGAGTTAAACTGTGACAAGGAGCAAGAGAGGTAAAGATCAACAAGGTGAAATTTCAGGGGATCATTTCTTGAGCACTAATATATTACTATAGAAGATTAGCTATACATTCGTCTGTGAGGGAGCATGGGGATATCTTTTTAATTGTACACCAAGTCCTAAATCACTCTCAGTGACTATAGGTTACTCAACAGAAAAGAAGATGTTATCAGAAGACCTGGAGCTACTGCCTGCACTCACAGGAAGTTACTCATCCATGATTTATTATTTTTCACCTCTGTCACCTGTGACCATGATTTACAAACTGTGGTTTATAAGTTCACAAGTTCCCTGTGAGTTGAGTATTACTGGTACACAAATACCTACCACCTACTGGGAAATAACAGGAAGAAGTTCAGCCAGAAGGGAGAGAGCTGACCCATAATAATGCCATTGTGGTTTTTGTTTCTGTACCAGGACAGTTAACTCCAGAGTAAATAGCATGTGTGCACACACTTATAGTAAGATATATATGTGAAATCACAAAATAAACACCTTATCTCCACATCTTAGTCCTTCCCTTCCCCTAACTTCCTCTCATCCGCACTTAAACATTGTAATTAGTGTTCTTTCAAGCCAAGACAACATTAAGTTTTCCCCCCATGTGTGAAACTAAAGAACTTCTACAAGATTTGATTGTCAGTCAGAATTTCAGTCAACACAACAAATCTTGAAATACTTGAAAAATAATTTCTAAAGGATTTTATGGCTATTGCAGTCAAGCTGTCAATTTGTTCTTTTTTTTTTTTTAATATTTGGAAAGCATAGTTATATTGATTTCCAGTTCTCACTGTGAAGGGAATACTTTAAGATGCACATAAAACCTTGACTCAGTTTTCTGTACACTTATAGGAGATGCTTACAATGTAGGTAAGTAAGGGGTGCAGCAAAGTTCATCCAGCTAGCTTGTGTCACCCTTGCCCAGATGAGGGAACTCCTAAAATTAAAAACTAAACTTACTAAAGCCTCCTTTGGTCACAGTATGAGCAATTGTCCTTCTAAATGAGATGCAGGGACAGGGGACAGACTTCAGCCCTGCTCAGCAATGGAGGCTTGTAACCAGCATGCACCAAACTGTGGGGACCCCCCAGGACTGCACCACTCACCTGACACAAACAGCTGTGGAGAACACCACATAGGAAGGAAGGAAGGAAGGAAGGAAGGAAGGAAGGAAGGAAGGAAGGAAGGAAGGAAGGAAGGAAGGAAGGAAGGAAGGAAGGAAGGAAGGAAGGAAGGAAGGAAGGAAGGAAGGAAGGAAGGAAGGAAGGAAGGAAGGAAGGAAGGAAGGAAGGAAGGAAGGAAGGAAGGAAGGAAGGAAGGAAGGAAGGAAGGAAGGAAGGAAGGAAGGAAGGAAGGAAGGAAGGAAGGAAGGAAGGAAGGAAGGAAGGAAGGAAGGAAGGAAGGAAGGAAGGAAGGAAGGAAGGAAGGAAGGAAGGAAGGAAGGAAGGAGGGAAGGAAGGAGGGAAGGAAGGAAGGAAGGAAGGAAGGAAGGAAGGAAGGAAGGAAGGAAGGAAGGAAGGAAGGAAGGAAGGAAGGAAGGAAGGAAGGAAGGAAGGAAGGAAAAAAAACTAGAAAAGAAAAATGTTCTTTCTGTTTTGTAGCTGAAAAGTCTAACTGACTTCAAATAAGAATTACCCAGGTTTCGGACCTGCATTACACTTCTGACCGACTTTAATCATATAATAAATTATACCTTTATGTTTATATAATTTTAATTAGTTTTTTTTTAAAATCTGATTCAAACATTAAACTACTTTGAAATCTACAATTTTCTTTCCCAATTTGTAACAGTGCAACAAGACTCTCCAGTATGAGGTTCTGGAAAAGATCCTGGCACTCCACCACTGCAGTGTAAACTATCTTGCTCAATGCAGGCATCCCCAGGCAGTGTTTCAAGGCCTGTGCTCTGTAGGAGCTCAGATTAAGTACAGCATTGCTGTTGCTTTAGCCTCTATCAAGTCACCTCTACAAATCCTAAAAACTACCCAAAAAGACTGGCAGTCCAACCTGGCTGTTCAGCCTTCCACATGCTGTGGTTGCTGCTGGTACAAAGCTTGCTTCACCTTGCTACTAGAGGGGTTTAACAAAGTGAACATATGAACAAGAAAGGTTTAAAAAGTCAGCTTCAGTATTTTAGAATCTATAAAATATTTTTAAATATCTAGAAGTAGAATTGCCGGTGTTGTACCTGTCACAACAGGAAAGACTGGTACCTCTGCCCCCAGATGTGCACCTTTCCTGATTCAGAAGAAAATGTGTGCACACACACAAGGAGCTCATGCTCCCTGTATGCATCTCAGGTGATGTGGTAACAGTTGCAGTGGTGTTACTTGTGCCATTTGTGTGATCCCAGTCTTAACCATAGGGATGAAGTTTATGGCCTCACAGTGCATTTTTTCTGGAAAAGGTGGGAGATGGGACATAAAAACTGCTATAATTATCTCTGTGCGTTTTATGATATTTGATGACACAAAAGGGGAAGGGGGAGAGGGGGGAAATCCATGTGGCTGATCTTGAAAACACACAAAAAAAAGGCTCATGGCTGCTATTAAAGCTGAGATTAGTTCAGAAACATGGTGATCCAGGACCTCCCCATGGCAATTAAGACTGCTCCAATGTCCCATTAAGCTTCCTGTTCTCTATGTGGAAGAAGCAACATTCACTTAATGAACATACTTATCTTCTCTGCAAGGAAATAAAAATTAATTTAGACTAAGTAAAAAAAAAAAAATATATATATATATGTTTTCCCTTATTCTTACCTTCCCTGCATGGGGACGGGAGTGAAATCCTCCACTGGAGTAACACAGTCATCCTTTCCTATTGCTGGTTTTTCACACAGGGTCTGTGGCTCTCCAAGGCTGGCTACCATGCCATGATACTCTTTTAATAGCCCCAGATCACTAAAATTTCTGGTCGTTGCCTTGGCTGCTGCACTTGAAGATAATGTCTCTTGTTGTAAAGGTGTCTGATTCAGCTCCATCTCTTGTTGTCTAGAAATTATACTGTCACTTTTGTTATCCAAGTACATCTGTCCCTAGAGAGTGTTCTCCTAAAGAAAGAGAAAACAAATATATTAGGACTAAATTGAATTGACTCAATGTTTACTTCAGTGACAGTATGTTAAAATTGACAAGCAGAAGATTTTTGTACATCTTTAGATATTTCTCTTGGTGGGTTATTTCCACCAGGTTGATTAATTCCAACATTTTAAACCTCTCTCAAACTTCAAAATTAGCCATTATAAAAATGATTGAAATACACAAAGAGGTGGCTTTTTTATTTTTTTTCATGTCTACCATGATTTTGTCCCACACATTTCCCCAGAACTATAGGCATTGACCTATCCCAAAGAAGAAAACTAAATCATCTCCACATGAGAGGTGCAAGAGACACCAATGGAGAATATCTTCCTGACTTAGAGCAGCATAGCTTCACCCCCACAAAACACCCTTTTTTGGTGGCCACACCCTTTTTTTTCAGCCCACCAAAGCCACCACTCTCCTTCCAGCTCTTTGGGCTCCCTCAGAAAGCTGTCATCACCCTGAAGCTCTGCCACAGCTGATGGCTTCTCATTAGGTAGAGCAGGTACTCGAGTTTTGTGAAGACAATGTGCCATTTCAGCAGCTGCCAGTGGCATTTATGAAATGTGAATCAAACCTTGATGAAAATTGGGTTCTATTATATGATTATTAACAGTGATTATAATAAAACTTAGTGGATAACAGTCAAAAAGATTTTATGCTCTCAATATTAAAATTCAGTCTGAAAAGTTATAAAAACACTTCAGAAACCCACAAAGTGCACAAGTCAGACATGAAGACTGAGTTAAAGATCAATCTGTCTTAAACACACGCTGTGGATTCTAATCACAGAAATACTTCTGTCTAAAGTGCCAAAGCCACTGCAGAGGACAGCACGAGTTCAGGAACTGACCCTTCAGCCTCAGACATCCCCACGGCAGGGGAGAGCAGCATTTTTGGAGCACATCCCTGCTTAGACCTCAGCACAGGACACACCAGAAAACCTGCAGGGCTGTGGGGCAAAAATAGTGCAGTAATGGAGAACAGGCTCTGCTTTGGTCTCAGCAGGAAAATTCACTAGAAACAGAAATAACAAAAAGCTAATGATGATTTTGTGCAGCTTTGAGCTCTCTCAGCCTGACATGCTAGAAAGGAATGGAGGCTTCTGAAAGAAAAGGCTGAACATACAGGTCACAACAAATGCAAATCTTGGCTCCAAGCAAAGACAGGCTTGCTATCTCAAACTAAATCAGAATTTCCCAAAGTGCCATTTCCTTTTCCAGTTCTGCATTTCTTTTTCTTTATACTGCCAATGCCCTTACTTCTCATATCCTAATCTTCACCTGTCTTTACAAGTAGATTGACAAATCTACTTCCATCATTACAGGGTAGCTCAAATACGGTGGCCTGCCTGGTCCCCACAATTCAAAAGACAGAGAAAGACTGCAGTGAGTCCAAAGGAGAGCCATGAAGGTGATCAAAGGGATAGAGAACCTGCCCTGTGAGGAAAGGATGAAGAACATTAGGTCTTTTCCCTGAGAAGGCTCAGGGAGGAACTCATCACATTATCCTGGTCCTTGAGGGGCAGCTATAAATCGAACAGACACTGTCACTTCACAAGGAGCCACATGGAGAAGACAAGGGGCAAGAGGAAACAACTGTACCAGGAGAGATTTTATCTTGATACAAAAAAAAAAATTTTTATAGTGAGAACAATCACTCACTGAAACAACCTCCCCAGGACACTGTAGAGTCCCCATCGATGAAGGATTTCCAGATGTGACCAAATAGGACACTAGACAATCTTACCAAGGCTTCCGTTCCCATGGAAGATCACAGTACGTGTTTTTTTCAAGGTCCTTTCCAAACTGGAGTGCTCTATGATCCTGTGATTAGCAGCCTGGAAAACAAGCACAAGGAGCACAAATGAGGATGATACAATATCAGACACACTGTCCCAGAGTTGGAGTACGGCTTCTCCGCTGAATTTTAGTAATCCAAGACAAAATCTTGTGAGAGTCCTGGAAAGACAGGCTTGCCACTCCTGCATCATGGGATCTGAGGCTGGAAAGGCTGGGATTGCAGACCACACTACACAAGGGGCACCACTGCCCCACCAACACCTTCTTGCCACCTCTGTGAGCCTACTGCCCTACCAGGTCTCCTGGTTTGAGAGAACCAGGATAAAAATTGCCTACAGCTATACTGACCAGAAACCTTCTGCATCCCCAGCAGGAGCTGCCAGGCTGGGGCAGTGCCAGTGGGGGGAGCAGCTGTGCCTACGAGGAGGAGAGAAGGGTCAGGGGACACAAATGGACAAATCACAGTGCTCCTGCCCACGGTGCTCGGTATAAAGTGGCTCCTGGGCAAGACAACCCCTGGTGTCTCTGGTTGGTGGGCTGGTTAGGTTGGATGGTTGGATAGTTGGATGGTTGGATGGTTGGATGGATGGATGGATGGATGGTTGGATGGATGGATGGATGGATGGATGGATGGATGGATGGATGGATGGATGGTTGGTTGGATGGATGGTTGGATGGATGGTTGGTTGGATGGTTGGATGGTTGGATGCTTGGATGGTTGGTTGGATGGTTGTCAGTCAGTCAGTCAGTTATCTACCTACCTACCTACCTGTCCTTCTGCTTCTGGTGTTCTTGCATCCTGTTTTCTTGCCAGAGAACATTGCTCATCAAGACAGGTTCTCTTCTCCTGCCTCCCTGAGTTGGACAGGCTTGGCTGCTCCAAGGCTTTTGGGGGCTCTCACTGGGACCTTGGTCTTGAGCACTTCCATCTGCTCCTAAGTCCAGTTTGGGACTTTTCTGCTTGGGAAGTAATTGCCAGCTGAGGAGTATGGGTTCCATATTTGTATATAATTCACCACTATAATTATTATTATTACATTTATTATTTCATTAAACCTATTTGGGCATGGGGATTATGTTTGAACCTTAAAGTCTCTCTCCTCCATACTCCTTATATATGGGGGAAAGAAAGAGCATCTATCACCTGGTTAAAACCATGATAACAGAGCAGACAGTTTTGCCTGTGTTTAAATCACAAACTGCCCTCCCTCCCAATAAAGAACTTTGAAATGCAAATATTTGCAAATCCAAATGGAAAAGATAATTGTTCATCTTCAATCTCACTTTATATGTTTACATACTGGTTTTATTAAGACGCTCTATAAATCATAATTGAAATATCTGCCCACTTACTCCTTTTTTCATTACATATGCTTTTGTCTGAGTATCTGCAGTGAAAATACACAGATTTTTAATGGATGTCAGACTGTGAAAACACAAGCAGTAAATCCACAGAAATTCAGGCTGTGATATCTTTTAGAAGATGAAAACCTGAACACAACCTTTAAAACTGATCTTGTCTCACCCCAGAAGTGGCAATTTTTTATCTCTAGGTGAGTAAGAACTAAATTCGTCAGACTCCCATGTACAGAGTGTTAGCATGAAAGACATCTATTTTTTCACAGCTTCTAATTCTGAAAATAAATGAATGCCAAGAACATAAAGTCTGAGAGAGAACTTGATGTCTAGATATAAAACCATAAACCACATTACTGCGCATCCACAAAAGCTTTGCAGAAAAACAAAAAAATGCAGCATCACTTTGCCACAAGAAGCAGGTTTGACTTTGATTACCTACGTAGTTAAACATTGCTAAGGCAACTATCACCATGGTATCTAAGCTTCTAAGACATCTGTGCATTTACCGTTAAAAAAATTCTCAAATGATCACATTCTTCTGTAGTTATGAAAATTTTCTTTGCTTTTTTTTCTTTTTTTCTTATCTTGCCATGCCAAAGCGGTAAGACATAGGTGAGATGTTACAGTGTAAAGATGGGGAGAGATTTGAGGCGAGTAAAGTTCATTTTGGGACCATCTTTCTGGAGCCATGCACCAGCAAAGGTTTGCTAGCCACAGCTAGAAACTGATCCAGCAATGACCCATCCAAACATTGACTATAAAAGGGCTAATACCATGTATTTAAACCATGCTTCTTACCTCTTTTCATCCCTTTCATTCCAGTCCAAGCAGCTAAACATCCACTTTAAAATTAATAGTGCAGAATTCATTTTTTCTTCCACTTTTCAGGTGAAAGATCAACAGATCAACAGGATAAATTATTTGATGTAAGATGCTTTGTGTAGCCTGCTTTTTGGTTTCAAAAACAAAATGCTGGGGCAAACAATGTAGTTGGCAATACATCATCATTCACAACATTATTTTCCTGAGTATCAATAAGCACAACATCATATATTTGCAATGAAAAATGATGCAGAATTTTAGAGGCCATGAGTCTACAAAATATTGCATCTGCTTCAGCTAATATTCATAAGGAGCACATTTCCGGACTTGTTCATCTTATTATCCATCAAAGCCTTTCTCCCACCAGGACTGGAGAAACTATTATCCCTGAACTAAGTCACCTTCCCATTACCAGACAGGAAACCAAAGTCTAAAAAATAACTAGCTGAAGAGGGAGGTTGGGGTGCTGCCACACAAAGTGGAAGAGAAGGAGAACATGGCTCTAAAAACAACACTCACACTCAGCCTCCAGAGCCTGCATCTGCCAGGAAGGCTCTCTCCCAAGGAAATTTCAAGGTAAATCTTCCCTGTCTGGGAATTATCCCTGTAGCATCTAAATAAACCTGTCTCTGACTCCTCTTTTAGTGTGCCCCTGTGCCAGGAGCACTGCAGAGACCACAGGTAACAAGCTGCTGCAAGAAACTCCCACAGCATTCACACTGACAGAGTACACCCCGGCAGATGTGTCCCTGAGGAACCTTTATATAAAGGTATATATATCTCCTTCCAGATATGCATTTCGTTTCAGCTTGCCCACAGGTTAGATGGGTGATGTTGTACTTGCATCCTGTAGTAAAGACTTGAGAAGAGAAGAGAAGAGAAGAGAAGAGAAGAGAAGAGAAGAGAAGAGAAGAGAAGAGAAGAGAAGAGAAGAAGAGAGCAGAGCTGCTGTGGCCTGACAAAACAGAGCAGGGCTTCATCCCATCAGAGGCTTGTCCCTGCACAGCCATTGCCATATCCCTAACCCTGCCATCCTAGGCACAGTGTAGGACATTCCCAGGATTGGTTGAATAATAGCTCAGATAAAAAATCTGAGCTATTTAGAGCTGCAGTCTGAAAAAAAAAAAAAAAAAAAAGACACACACGTGCTCCTACACTATCACTGCCAAAATACAATTACTTGTATTTCTTTGAGTAAAGGAAAGGTACAGAGGTGTCTAATGTAATGTTCAAGCAAGAATTCTCAGTATTTCCTAACTGGTGTGTTTTCTCTTATAAATAAAAAGTCTTTATAACTGTAGAAAGAAGGTAAGAATGATTTGGGAATACAGGGTGTAACAAAGGACTTTGACCTCAAGAATATGAAAGTATGTTCCAGTGCTGTTGTTTTCCACAAAACTCCTATCCTACATATAGGATTCCCATTATCCCATAGGGTGGTGTTAGGGATTGCACAGAAAAATGCTGTATAGAGCAGCTCTCCCTTGCATGGCCGAGTGGGAAGATAGAGCTTGGCATGCAGAGCGGGGCTCTGAGGCTGGCCACAGCAGGTTGTCACCATTTACCTTTCCATGCTTTTGGGGTTGTCTTTTCTTGGCACTCTAATGAGTGGCAAGAGGAATAACGTGGATAAAACTTTATCATTATGCGCCAACAGAACAAACAAGACTGCCTGAGGCTCATGACTAAGATGAGTGAGACTCCCTACTTACAGTTCACCATGAATTCTTGGCCCAGGGTTGTGGGGACCACTATTTGGCAGGTGGAAGCAGGGTAATGAACTCTAAGAACCTTTTTCTCCTTTGGCTTGCCAGAAAAGAAATTGCTTTGAATTTTTCCCATGAGACTTCCAAACAAAACAAACCATTAAAGCCTAGACACCTTCTGTTCTCTTCTATCAAGTTGTAAATTGTTGAAAATACCACAGTCATGAACTGGCAGAACTTCAAAGCTTCCAGCAAGTTGTTGTATTTCCTTGGTCAAGAGGAGGGTGACTGAGAGCAAAGTGCTTTCCTAATCCACATACTACACAGGCAGATCTGCTGGAAGTGCAGTAGTTTGGAGTCATTTGCTGTGGCCCCCTCTTTTATGCTGTTGATCTGGAATGGGCAGTAATGTGTCCAGCAAAGTGAAGAAAGGCTCCAGTCACAACATCTAGCAGGAATTCAGCAGAAGTCCCTAAACCTCGCTGCTGAAAGATGATCTCTGCTGCTTCTTCAGAGGCTTCCTGCAGCCAGGACACAGCCTGTGCTGGAACACAGCTCTTACTGAACACATCTCTGGCATCTTGCTGCTCAGGCCCCACTGCTGAGACCTTGCTGCTCTGCTCTTGCTGACCAAACTGCTCAGAACTTAGAGCTGTGTTAAGGCAACAGCCCCTGCTCCATACACAAGACCTTGACTTCATTAGTGCCTGGGTTGTTTGTTCTCCCAGCTGCTCACAGGGTTCAACTGGGCTCAAGGGGATCTGGCACCACGGTCCCATCCGACGATTCAGAGAACACAGGATAAAACCCTGCTTTTCTCAGAGTCAAAGCCTTACCTTGGAAAGTTGTGGAGACCTCAGTCTCCTCTGTGCTCAGTCGATGCTGCTGCAATCCAGCAGCTGCTGTGCCTGGAGAGATGGACTTGTTTCCTGGGAAATGGCCTTCACTAGCCATGCACCAAGGAGCTCAGGGGAGATGAGGCCACTCAAGGAGTGGACGCCTTGCAGATGAGAGGTCCCTCTCTGAAGTGAGGAGGTGAGGGAGCTAGAAAGTCCTCAGTGGGGAAGGGAATGGGCAAAATGGGACAGAGAGTCAGAATGAGGAAGAGGAAGGTTTGCTCCAGGGAAGTGGTGAGGGAATCTGCGAGGGGTTTGTGGCACGACGGGTGACAAGGTGCATGGAGTAAGCTCAGGGGCTGGTCATGATGATGATGGTCATGATGGAGAGATCTGCCCAGGGGACAAGCTTCTTGTGCAGGTGTCATTCAAACAGCTTAATAGGAGGGACCATTTGAGGGCCACGAGAGAAAAGAAAAGCAGCATTGTGGAGAAACCAGGCTAGAGGACAAAAGAAAATAAAAATTAACCCTTTGTTTTATTTTGCTTTGTAAAGTGCAGCCCCCCACATAGTTGCATCCATGCAAGTCTGAACAGTGTTCCCACAGCTCAGGAGCAAAGGCAACCAGTCCAGCTCCTTACAGAAAAGAAAAGTCTTGTCTAACTGCATCCTGAGAGAGCAGAAACCAGCTAGGCTGCACTAAGCAGGTGAGACATGAGTATGGCTAGTGACCATGCTGGGGCAGATGTTACAGAGGGAGAAAACAGTGTTGACACAACTTGGCAAAGCATCTAAAAGCCATCCTGCCAGCAAAACATCTAAGGAAGTGTATCTCTCCTGGGTCACACCTCAGAGCCTGTGTCCAGCATGAGAGACTTCAGGCGTGATGCTCGGGCACAGAGAGCTGTGACAGCAGGACTCTAGCTTTCCCTAGGTCTCTTTCGGTGTAGTTCTGAGGAGGCAGCACTGAACATCAGCGAAAGAGTTACAGCCCAAGGCAGTGGCTAGAAAGGGCCGCAGCCTCTGCCCACCGCCCCGAACCTCGCAGCAGCCCTGAGCATAGGCGGGCACAGGCTGACCCCTGCTGGCAGCCAGAAACGAGTTTTCCCCGAAGGAATAAAAAAAAAAATAACTAAATAAAAAAAACCAAAACAAGCCTCCTCTTAAGAGGAGAGCTCGTTTCTAAAGCCCGGTGTTACCGGAGGGGGGATACACCCCCCCCACCGCCATCTCCCCGGCCTACAGGCGGCAGGGCCGCAGCCGACAGGAAGAGCCGGACCGAGCCGCTACCCCCACACCCAGCTCCTCCTGCGGCCTTCAGCGGGTTGTACATGGACTGAAACGCAGAAGAGTTTGTGGTGGAAAGGACCTTACAGCCCGTCTGGTCCAGCCCCCACTAGACCAGGTTGCTCAAAGCCCCATCCAGCCTGGCCTCGGACACTTCCAGGGAGGGGGCAGCCACGGCTTCTCTGGACAAACTGTGCCAGTGTCTCACCACCCACACAGTTAAGGATTTCTTCCCAGTGTCTAACCCAAATCTACCTTCTTTCAGTTTGAAAAGGTTCTCCTGTGTACTGTTACTACATGTCTGTCCTGGTTTGGGCCAGGATAAAGGTGATTTTCTGGTTTGTACTTTTGCTTTCAGCTGGGTCTCTTGTGAGTAGTTGCACTTGCTGAAATTACCAGCAAGTTTCTCAGACAGTGTCTGCTTCTGGGACTGATAACACTCGATGTTTATAGTTACAGCCAGAGACTGGTGTGCAGAGCCAAGGACACTGCTCAGCTCTGAGGAACCCTCCAGAAGGAGTAAGGAGGTCCCACCTGAAACCCTCCTCTGGGGAGGACTGGACAAGATAGATGCCAGAATTGACCCAACAGAGTATTCCATCCCATACACATCATACTCGGTATAAATTTGAGAGATCACAAGGGTCAAACTCTTCTTTCCTGCTTCTTCTGCTTCCTTCCTGCTTCTTCTCCTTCTTCCTGCTTCTTCCTTCTTCCTCCCTGCTTCCTTCGGCATCCTGAGGGGATTCCATCCATCCTTCTGCCTGTGATCCTGATCCGTGCCAGCCTGAATCTGTGTGTTCCTGCCTCCAGCTCCCAACTGCTGCTGACTCCAGGATTCCAGCCTGGACTTTCCCAGGGCTGCCCTGCAGCCTCAGTGGTTACATGAGAGCTATTTGCGGAAAGGGGGGAGGAACGTGGGATCACTTTTCCTGTATATTTGTATATATTTAGTAATTTTTTTCCTATCTATCATCACTGTTTCATTAAAGTTCTGTGGTTTGGTTTCCAACCCATAAGTCTCTCTTCCTTATTCTCTCTCTCAGTGAGGAGAGAGAGATTAATATATAAATCTGTTATTCGGTTTATCTGCCGGGCCAGTGTTAAACCGTGACAATGTCCTTGAGAAAAGCCCCTCCACAGCTTTCCCTTATGCCCCTTCAGGTACTGGAAGGCCTTTAATAAGGTAGAAACTCTCTCCTCTCCCAGCTGAACAGCCCTAGCCCTTAGCCTGTCTTCACAGGAGATGCTCCAGCCCTTGATCATCTTCGTGGCTCTCTTCTTGATTCATCTGAACAGCTCCACGTCCTTCTTGTCTTGGGGGCTCCAGAACTGGACACAGTACTCCAGATGGACTCTCATGAAAGCCAAGTAGAGGGAGAGAATCACCTCTGTCCACATTTCTTTGGATGCAGCCCAGAATACAGCTGGCTTTCTGGGCTGCAAGGGCACATTGCTGGCCCATGTTGAGCTACACATCAGCCAACAACCCCAAGTCCTTCTATTCAGATAAAACAGATAACATACATGTAATCAGTTAGGAGAAACTGTTTCTCAATACACCAGAGTGGTCCGATTGGGCAGTGGTACCCAGCTGAGGTAGGAAGTGCTTTGTACTTGTCTTACAATAATCAATAGCAATTGATCATGCACAAGCTACATCAGTTCCCCATGTGATAACTACCCTCTGAAAAAGATCCCCATAAATTAGGATTTTTTCTAAAATAACATACTCTGTTCCTGAATGTTCCAGTGCTCTGCTTTTGCTAACTGTGTACTCTAAAGTTGGTTTGGGAAGCCTTTTAAAAGGAGCCTTACTGAAAGAAAAATGTAAATTAAGAGCTATTAGCTTGGATATTAGGAGCATGGAGCACAGCAGACATCATGATAATCAAACAGGCCAGCTAGCAGAAAAAGAAAAAAAAATCCAGATAAAACAGTAGTTTTCTTTTTCCTTTCTTATTGCATCTGTCAAAGAGATCAATCCAAAGCACATTTAAATGAACAGAATGGCTTCTAGTTTGTCTATTCGGATACAGATAACCAAGTTGCAATACATTGTGAAATTCACCCCCATCACTACTTTTGCATCACAGGTGCCCAGAGACCCCATGAAGAGAAACAGACACTGCCCCCCATCCAGCTCCTGCTACAGCTGGCCCTTGAGACAGGCTCAGTGCACCACGGGATGGAAGGGCCTGACTGCCAAGGCACCTGGGGCTGAGGAAGAGGTGTACTGTAAAAACATCTCAGCTTTGGTGAGATAAATTCCAGCAAGTAGCAGTAGCTTCGCATCCGAGACTGGAGTCACTGGGAACATGAAACCTGTAGCACCAAGAAATGGTGTCCAGTTAATGGGACCAACTCTGGGGCTTGGCCATTTGTTCAAGTACTTTATCTCTTATCACAAGCAGTTACAGAATCACAGAATCATCCAGGTTGGAAAGGACCTCTGAGATCAAGTACCAACCCTTAATCCACTACCACTGTGGTCACCAGACCGTGGTACTGAGTGAGTGCCACAACACATTTGAAGACTCACTTAAAATGGTTGCATTACTGAACCAGTACATACACTGAAGTAGATTTCTTGCTGATAAGCTGCACAAGTTAAGGGGAAGGGGGAGGGTTCAGATATCAAGATTAACACAACAAGCCACTGAAAAATTTATTCAGCCAGCGCTACTGAAGTATTAGAGCAGCAGCATCTGTACACAGGGACAGTGATGCACCCTTAGTGGAACATAATGGTGCCAACATCTGAGGCAAATGAGGGAGAAATGTAGCTAAGTACTAAGCAGCTAAATACCATCTAATGAGTCCAGAGATTCAGGAGACTGTGTTAGAACTAGGCTGTATCAGAAGGAAAATGCTTCAGCTTTGAAATAGACTTTATTTGATTTAGGTCTTAGCTTGGGGAAAAGTTAAGGACACCCTAGAAGAGACTTGCAAAATATAGATTGAGTCCATTCCAAACATGCAGCTTGTTCTGAGAAACCAGGCAGATTTGAAAGGAAAAACAGTCTCCTTCCTGTCGTGACCCAAGGGCAACCCCAGAGAGGGTCATCTTCTCTTCTTAAGCTGTAGGAGTTACTTTTTATGCCATAAAGCTAACACTTCTGTATTTCCTTAAAAATTATATGAGCATCAAATATGATGTTTCAAGAAAGATAAATATCCTGCGGAGGTGCCTGAGGCCTTTAGCTGCACCTCTGTGCAAGAGCATGGAATAAGTCACACTGATGAGTAAAACTCCAGCAGTATAACCTTTCTTAAGAACTTTTGAGAGCTTGGTATTCCTTTATTGTGCTTTCATAACCATCACTGTATGGCCATAGGGAAGCAATGAGATTTCACATTCTCAGATCAGACTGAAGAGCTTTTGTGGGTAACTGCTGAATTCTCAAGGTAGAGAAAGGCAAGAAATGCCTGGCTCTGCTTTGGATCTTCCCAGATGCTGCAATCAAAGGCTGCAACGGGTGACAGCAGTCCAGGCAGACAAGGCTTTTAGGAAAGAGTATCCTGAAATCTTAAGTTACTTCTACTGGGTTTTTATTGATTATTACAGATTGCTTATGCTATGGTTACTTTGGGTTCTTTGTCCATCAGACATGTCAGGCTAAGTATATAGCAGTGCTCTGTTCTGTAATTTTGTGCATACAAAAGTCTCTATCTCCTTTTTTATTTTTAATTTAGTAATGAGAATTACAGTAGGAGGGAGCTGACTAATTGACAATATGTTTTGAAATAAGTAAAACAAGCCTGGCTAGTTTCAGCTCTGCTTCAGAAAGAAAAAGAAATTTCAGGTCAGGACAAGTAGAAAAGAAACACCAATATAAAAGGTCAAGTTTGTATTATTTTTATGACCATTCTCTACTAGTAGATGTTACAAGTTCTAACAGGTTATTCTACAGACTTTTAAGCTGAACACCAAGCTCCCTAAAATAAAGTGCAGAAAAATTTTATTGCCTCCCCCCAAATGACATGTCTAGGACATTGTTATTCCCACAGTGTCCATCGTTCTTATGCCTAACTTGATAAATTGCAGGTGCTTGAAATTGCTGCAGCAGCTAGAATACTGATACACAATAACAGTTCATGTCACATTTCTCCTGTCCTCTGTTAGTCTAAATTTACTTCAGAGAAAAGATGATGATAAGGACTCTCTTTGCACAAAAGAACTAGAGCCTCCATATGCATTGGCACCTGTACCATGGAACAAGATAATGTCAACAGGTGCAGAAGAGCAGAGTTCAAAGTATTGCTTCTTTTTCCTTTATTCCAAACATGCCACAAAGCAGATTAAAATAGATCTTTCTCCTACAGGACCCAAGTGCAAATGGAGGTAGCAGTGAGATAGACTTAAGAGGTTTTTAGCTGGTATTTTTTGTCCTAGCATTATCAGGTTGGAGATTGCTTTGTGAAATGACCTTTGGCACAGAACTTATGTCGACTAACAAACAAAACATTATACCATGTATGAATATACTTTTCAGTATGAATATAAATTTTTCATAGCCTGCTAACACGGTTGAATTTTTTCCTTCACTACTGGTAAAAGTAACTGCTATATGATTTGTTGATACTGCCCATAATACATCCAAGATGATTAAACCAAAGGGAGACATTAAGGTAGCTAGTTCAGTATTTTATATAGATATGTTTTCATATTAAATACTCAAAATAATTTGAAAAAAAATTTTTAGTTTTTAAAATAATTTTTTCCTTCCTTTTTTAAATAGCTTCCCAGCTATGTTGAGAAATTAATCATCACCACAGGACAAAAATATTTCCTGTTTTACAAAGTACTTAATACAAAAATAATACTTTTCTGGCACAGTAATAGCAAAAAGCAAAGAATTCCAGAAGCTAGACAGTGACCCTGTAAATGGATGTCACTTCACTGATTCCAGACATCTTTAATACTTTCTTCTTTCCATAGAGCCAGAGGGATTTGGTTCTGTTCATAATAAACTTTGCTTTGATTTTAGCTAGGACATGGTCAGACCTGACTGAGCTAATAAGCCTCAGTTTGGATTTAAAATTTCAGTGCTATTCTAATAATCTATTCTGCTATGAATTAAAAATTGATGATGCCTCTACTAAGTAAGCAAGAGTGAAAATGCAAACAAGCATATTTAGAAATTTCTTTTCTGAATTTGGGCACTCCAGTAGCACCCTACTGCTGTAGACAGCTTTTTACCTGCCTCATGTTGCTAATGAGCCTTCTTTTATGTATATTCATATTTCTTAGATGCAAGCAATCATCTACTGGAAGGAAACATGGCATCTCCAATAACAACTGCTGTTTCCACACTGTTCATGGCACTGATTCATGTGGTCCTGACAAATTCATTAACTTCTCCCTCAGCTTTAAAGCATTTTAACAAAACCAAGGAGCTGAAAGCATACACTATAAGATGTAGATTTGTGAAGCTGGCAGCTTTCTGGAGTGGTAAAGCTTATGAAAATCCAAATCCATGCTAAAATGTAGAGAATGTGAGGTTTGGCTCAAAGCTTTATCCAAAATGACTGAGGCAAGACCACTGACTTCACTCAGCTCCAGACTAAGCATTTCAAAGATGTAAACAGGCTTGAAATGCTTAGCTTGTGAGATATATTTGGTTACAAATAAAAGTTTCCCAAATCCTTGACTCCAAGGTGAAAGCTGAACCATGCAAGCTTAGGGCCAGAGGTCAAAATCACACAAGGAGACTGCAACCACTGTGCTGGGAAGTAGGATCCATGGTCACGGACAGAGGAAAGGCTGGGAAGAAAAAACACCAGACCAGGCCTGATCCACAGCAGCAAAGGTGGCATAAGAACAGAAATGCTGCAGCTGGTGTATTTCCTTTTTCTGGCACTGCTTCCTGGAGTCCACAATGTTTCCTCCTTCCTCACCCATGGCAGGCACTCTTTTCATGTTGGTGGGAATGTCATTATGAATTATTTCATCTAGGTATACCTGGGAAGAAGATATTTCAAATATAGCACAGAAACAGAGCTTTCCTATCACAGTAAAAAGGAAGACTGAGGAAATCTCCAAAGTGATCAAGCAGTTTAAATGTTCCAGCAACCAGGGATTGCTTTAAGCATTTAAGAGGAAGGGGAGTGGGGGAAGATACAGTCTAGCATTTTTCACAAAACTGAAGAAAATAGAGGATTTTCTGTTCCCTGCTTCGCTATGTATTTAATCTTGTCTGTGGGCTAAGGTGTGCTTTGTCTGGTAAATAACATTTGTCCACTAGCTTTCATTCAGCAAAGCTGTGAAATATTTTCAGATTTTGAGGAAACACATTATAGTAGCAGCAGTTACCTCATCAAAATGTTTGGATTATGCCTAAGAGTACACCTGAGTATGTCCCCCTGAAAAGGAGACCCAGGGTGGCCTCTCTGTTGAGATTATTTTAAACGATCCGCCCCTCAGGAGCGATTATATCTGTTGGCATTTGCAGGAGACAAGTGCATTCCAGGGCAGAAAGTTCACTGCACAGAAGAGTCATTAGAGAGCCTGTCTGTGAATCCGTCCCAAGTCTCCAGAAGGTCTGCAGCAAGAATGCATTTCTGAAGCAGCTGCTTAAAGATCTGAGGGAAACTTGGCTGGAAGAACAGCCACATGATCCTCCAGTCTCTCGTGTAGTTTAGCTTTCAAATGTTAAGTCCAATGTGACATGACAGCCTTTTGCAGTCAAAAACTCACCACTGACTGATGGAGCAACACGACATCATGGCCGTAAAGCAGAGGCAGGGGGGGAGGCAGACATGCACACACCTTTCCCTTTCTTTTTTTTATTCTCACTGTAAGTTTTTTTAGGTGAGATGGAAGTGGAAATGGCCCGTGGTGGCTCTGGCTCTCATGCAGGGCAGCACACTGGCTGGGGAACGATGGGCTGCCTTCCCTGGCCACACGTGGCAACCCGTGTGGAGAGCAAGATCATTACTCTGAGCATTTATGAGCATCATGATCACCTTGTGTCAGGGAAGCCCCATGGACACAGCCAGCACTCAGCTTTAGAAAAGTTCAGATGAGTTTGTTTCATCTCTAGCACCAGCCCTCCATCATCACACTATCCCTTTAAAAATCCCTGTTGAAACATAGCCCCTGAAAAATATAATTTGCAGATCACAGAGCTCAACAGAGGACTAGAAGAAACTATCACTTTGTTGTGTGACATTTGGCTGCACTCTTCTCTTGGTCCTTACCATTATATTCAGGATTGGACACCCTATTCCCATCATGACACATAGGTACAAATAAGAAGTGGAGAGGAGGTTAAACTCTTGGGCCTGACACTCACACTAATGAGTCTTCTTCCTGCCTTAAGGCCAGAGGAAGATACATTTGCACTTACTCTAAATCCTCTTTTCACAGTCAAAGCAGTGTAAATGAATGCTGGAGCTGGCAGGGACTATTACTTTCAAAGAGATAATTTGGTCCTTCTAAACTTCTGAGCAATTTCACTGGAATACAGAAATTTTCTTTACCTCAATAAAATTTGAAAATCTCACCCTAGCAGTCATAAGAATGTGGAAGACTGTGCATCCCAAAGTCTTCAATTTAATCATGTACAGTAGTTCAGAAGACATATTGTTCAAAAATATGCATTAATTTCACATCAAAGTGCAGACATTTATTTCTTTCACTTCATACAAGATAATTGCTAGATTAGAGATAATTTTTTAGATAAAATTGTCTTCTTTTCATTTAGCATAGTTCACAAAAGTTACCTTCTAGCAGAAATAGTTCTCAGTTAACAGTGCAACACAAAATTGTAAGTTATTAACTTTCCCTGTTAACAGTCCGCATTTTAGAATGCAGAACTGTTCCAAGTTAGTCTGCATTTTGAAGCTGAATGTCAGTTATTTGAAAGTAAATCAACTGGTGCTCAGAGTTGTAATTCAACTAATTTATTGATTAGTGTAGTCCAAAAAGAGTTACATTTATTCCATTCATCTTTTTCAAAAATTTTCATCAAATGTGTTGAGTTCAATATATTAAACATCTTTTCTTCTGATTTACAGGACTTTCAGACAGTCTGTGGGTAGACGCATAATGATCTTTTTTGCCAAGAAGGAACATTAGTTTCTCTTCTTTTTGATTTAAGTCAAAGAGTTGGACCTCTGGGCTGATTCTGGAGCAGAGAATAGGTGGCAAAAGAAACCAGATTCTCATAAAGAGGGGAAAAGGTGTCTAGAAGCAATGAATGATTGGTAAATATATATTAAGCATTTGAAAATGAATGTGAAGATTTGTTCCTTTCAATGTGAAAGGAAAAACAGCAAGAGCTGGTTAGCCCAAGTATTGCATTGCCTGGAACTGGTGTGAAAAGCTTTCCTTTGAAAATGCAGACACCTTCAGCTTACAGTTATATGCCCCAGAATTAATGATATACTCTTTGCTTAATGGAGAGCTTTGCCATTTGAATTTTTTTGTGATTATAAACCGGTTTTAAGGCCTGGGCCTTAAGGCTATCTGGGCCTGTTCAGAGCAAGCATCTCTTCATACAGACCTACTCAAATAATAGGCCTGGGAACAAGGTATGCAAACTACAGAAAATGAAGCTACACAGTAGGGATCAGTGGTCCTGCAAAATGATCCAGCATTTAACAGATAAAGAAAGCCTACAACCTCATGCACTCTGTGGTGAAAAAGGACCAAATTAGTCCTTGAATGTGTAAGGCCAAGTAGTGGATAGGAATTGAGATGGCTTTTTTCATGTAAAATTTTGTTACTCACCATATTGTACTTTCCACTTGGAAAGGAATTTTGAGGAAGTAGAGGCAGTGTGGGAAAAAAACACAATTAAAATTACTCAGGGGCTGCAGCTACCTACTGCAAGCAAGACCAAAAGTACTCAATCTGCAATCTGTCCCATTAAAAAAAAAAAAAAAAAAAAAAAAAAAAAGACTCAGTTACTAAAGCACCTTCACAGAGGGAAAATATCTGGTACTAAAAGACTCTTGACTTAGTGGACAAGGCATGACATGAACTGATGTCAGGAAGCAGCTAAAGCCAGATGAATTCAAACAGGAAATATATCACAAATTTTGATGATTGATTTTTTGTTATCACATTGATCAACTGAAACAAACAAAAAAAACTACTGAGGACAGCAGCCTGACATAATCTCTCAGGTAGAGTTATCACTGGAATATCTGCTTAGACAAGTCACACCTATCAATCCAACGCTTGGAAAACTGGCTGAAATGTGCAAATGTGTGATAAAAGTGTGAGTGATGGAGTCAAGTGCCCCTTGAGCCCCAAATGCTTTGTAAGATCAACTGGACAAATTCCCTTTTAGTCTATGTTCTCAAAATGATTTGGGTTTAATTTTCCAGCTCAGGGAATAAATCAGTGGCAGTATCATATGGAATTTAATTTTTAGAGCTTAGCTTTGCAGATCTTTGATAAGAACCACGGAAAACAGAAATGGTTATCGTAGTAGAAAAAGCTGCTGCAAAAATCCTTACAGTAATCTGTTCCTTTTGGACCTATAAAACTTTTAGGAAGCTTAGGGGGGAAAAAAAAATCTAAAAAAAAATTTTAAATCTGTTATTGAGATTTTTTTGTACATTTTCATGCTTTAAAAGCAGTGCTTCTGCCATAAATTTTCATTGAACATTGCTATATATAGAACCACTTCAGCAATGAAATGGGAAACTGTAATCACACTCTACATGCTTTGGCAGCTCTTGACATGGCCAGGATGTCTGAGAGGTACCGTATCTAGACTATCTTTTTTTCCTTTCTTAATAATAATTAAAAAGCTAATAAAAATCTATCTTCAGAGCTTCTGTACAAGAGGAGAACTCATTAACTGAGAGACACACAAAATGCAAAGAGCTCATTATGCTTCTGCAATGAAGATACCAAGTTTAGCCAGACAATGTATTTTAATTGGATTTTCTAGCAGTAAGAGGTCACTTTCAAAACCAATCCTCTGAGGCAGGAGAAGGAGTTACTCTTCTATTTCCCTTTGACTCCTGCAGCTAAAGGAGCATTTCGAGTTCTTTGCTCCTCATGACTCCAGTCTCAGCAAGAACAAATCTCTCACCCACCCTGCAGAAGAGGAAGCTGATTATGATGATAATTCACCTCTCCTGTGAAGACAGATTTAGAGAGTTGGGGTTATTCAGTCTGGAGAGAAGAAGGCTCTGAGGAGACCTTTTTGTAGCTTTTCCACTATCTGAAGGGGGCCTACAAAAAGCTGGGGAGGGACTTTTTAGGATATCAGGTAGTGATAGGACTAGGGGGAATGTATTCAAAGTCGAGGAGGGTAGATTTAAGTTAGATATTATGAAGAAGCGCCTCACAATGAGGGTGGTGAGATACTGGAGCAGGGTGGGAGGCCCATCCCTGGAAGTTTTTAAAGCCAGGCTGGAGAGGGGTCTGAGCAACCTGATCTAGTGGGAGGTGTCCAAGCCCATGAAAGGGGGGTTGGAAGTAGATGATATTAAAGGTCCCTTCCAACCCTCAAAATTCTATGATTCTATGATGACTTCTGGTGCCTTTCCAGCTCCAGGCTTCCAAGGCCACACTTGAGAGAGCCTTTGTTTTGAGTTCCTCTTGCTCCAAACCCAAAATCAACCTGATTAAAAAAGCAGGCCTAAGGAGTTGTGGTGAATGGATTTAAATCCAGCTGGTGGCCATCCACCAATCATGTCCACAGGGGCTCAGTGTTGTTTAAGATCTTTATAAACGACCTGGTTGAGGGGATCAAATGATCCCTCCGTAAGTTTGCAGATGACACCAAGTTGGGCAGGAGTGTTGATCTGCCTGAAGGTAGGAATGCTCTACAGAGGGACCCAGAGAGCCTGGATCGATGGGCCAAGGCCATCTGCATGAGATTCAACAAGGCCAAGATCCTGTGCTTGGGTCACAACAACCCCATGAGTGCTGCCAGCCTGAGGGAGAGTAGATGGAAAGCTGCCCAGAAGAAAAGGACCTGGAGGTGCTGGGCAACAACAGCTGAATATGAGCCAGCAGTGTGCCCAGGTGGCCAAAGAGGCCAACAGCATCCTGGCTTGTATCAGAAACAGTGCAGCCAGAAGGAGTCGGGAAGAGATTTACCCCTTGTACTTGGGACTGGTGATGCTGCACCTCAAGTACTGTGTTCAGTTCTGAGCCTTTCACTACAAGAAAGACATTGAGGTACTGGAGAGAGTCCAGAGAAGAACAACAAAGCTGGTGAAGGGTCTGGACAATAATTAGTCTTATGAGGAGCATCTCAGGGGACTTGAGTTCTTTAGCCTGAAGAAAAGGAGACCTTCTCACTTTCTACTACTACCTGAAAGGAAATTGTAGTCAGGGGGATGTGAATCTCTTCTCAGTAGTCAAGTACTAGGACAAGAGGAAATGGCCTGAAGTTGTGCTAGGGTAGGTTTAGATTGGATGCTAAGAAAAAATGCTTTACTGCAAGGTTTGCCAGGCACTGGAAGAGGCTGCCCAGGAAATGGTTGAATCAGCATCCCTGGAGGTGTTTAACAGGTAGATGTGGTGCTTAGTGGTTTAGTGGTGGATTTGGCAGTTCTGGGTCAACAGCTGGGCTTGGTGATCTTATAGTTCTTTTCCAATGAAAACAATTCTGTGATTCTATGATCCTTCTCTTGGGGAAGCTGCTAAACCAGAACACTTGCACTTGAAGGGAGCTGCTTAGGGTCAGTGGGACTCACAGACAGTAGCCTCAGGCAAGTGCCCTGCCAGGTACGCAGTCTCTTCTCCGTGTTGGCCCCTGCCCCTCAGCACCCACAGGTGCACACAAATTCTCCTGCAGCAGAAGCAGGGTACGTCCTCCATCCTAGGAGAGCACATCACTGGCTCATGCTGTTCTTTTAATTCACTGCATGGCACAATAAGGGATTCTGGAAAATTAATGTAATATTAATGCTTTGCTTCCTTTTAACACTCACAGTACAGGTAAATATCTCAGAGCAGGCTGCCTTCTCACATTACTGCCTAATACACACCACAGAATAATTCAAGGGACCATGGAGGTCTTCTAGTCTCAATCCTGTCCAAACCAAGGCTAATACCAAAATAAATCCAGATTGCTCAGGGCCTCTCCAGCCAGGTTTTGAATATTTCCTAGGATGGAGATTCCTCAGCCTTTTTCTGCTTGTTGCAGTGTTGACCTGCTCTCAGCATGAGAAAAATTTCCTGACATGCAAGCAGAATTTTTCTTGATGTAGCTTGTGTTGTCGCCTCTTGCCTTTTATGATCCACATTTGAGAAGAACCCAGCTCTGCCTCCTCTGTAACCACCTTTAATTGATGAAGACAACAGTAAAATCCCCTCGAAGCCTTCTCTTTTCCAAGCTCTCAAGAGAGACAGTGAGACCATAACCTCAAAAGCCTACACATCACACGTTCTGTATCCCTGATACCTGTGTGGAAGTGAGTGTTGACTGGCACATGCTGCCAGGGGGTTAAACATGGAGCCCTACCAGCCAGAACGTGTCACCTCTGGTCAGTACCACTAACATCTTAGACATCAGCAAGGAAACCTAAAACCTCTGTCTCAGATTTCCTACGTCTAAATATAGCATCAATAAACTTTATCTCATCAGCAAAATTGTCTGTGGCCAGCCAGAAAAAGAATAAAATATTCTGGTTTGTACTGAAAATGCATCCCAAGTACACTTACTCCTGCTTGCACTGAGCACCTAAGACGTAGAGACCAGGACTGCCAGCCCAGCAGCAGCCACGTTCCTGCCAGCTCTAAGCCCAAGGGATTTTGTACATGGTAAAGGCCTTTGTGCAGTCAGAGGGTTTTGTTGGACTCGGGTCTTTTATTAGGTTTGTTGGGAGGGTTTTGCAGCTGATCAGAGAAAAAAAAGCCACAGGAAAATGGCCTACTGGGGACTATATCAAGCTCCCTGTGCTGTTATCCATAAGAAATCAAGTATCTCCAGAAACATTTGCCTAAGAACTGGAGCACAAAATCACCGCCATCATAAGAACTACAGGGGAAGAGCTGCCACCTCTCCTGCACCTGAAGCTAGCAAAGGAGAAATCCTGAGCTGTGTGATGACAGTCTTCAAATGGAATCATACTACAAACCTGGGGATATGGTCATGGTGTGCTGGCTCTGACCCCTGAGCCACCCCTATGCCTATCCTCACCAGAACCTCTGATGCTGGCCAGGAGATGTGTAACCATGGGGACAGCTACTGCAAAACACCAGAAACATTCAGTGTCGCAGAGAAACTCTTCCTTTGATAACTTCTTTAGGTATTCATATCCTAAAGCTGCTTCAGAAAAATGCCTTGAATGAACTTTTGGGTCACTTGAAATGAGGAGCAATTTACCCTGGTTGAAATCAATGACAGGCATTTCCTTCTTTGTATCACTGGCATAACACCAAAAGAGACACAGTGGCTTCATAGGTTCAGCAAGACCACAATGAATTAATTTCATTGTGCTTCCTACATGCATGCAGTTGAACTCATTTACTCTTATTCAATTTGGAACATTTAAGTTAATGAACCTGAAGAAAGTATGTTGTAATAGATCTGGGACTTAAATCTACTGATGAATTTTGCCACAGCAATGCCATAAATAGTAAGATAAAAAAGAGATGTACGAAACTGCTGTGAGTGGAGTGAGAGGCAATGTATAAAACAGAGTCACTGATGACATCCTCAGTTATAACAACTTCAGTACATGCAGTTTTATCAGGATCTTGAATGTGTCTCCTAGGATGATTTCTGTACAGAGATTTACCCCATTACACTCCTCTCTAGCACTTAAATAGCCTGTATGTCCAAAATAATAAAAGGACCGTGCAATGCAATCAGATTTCATTGAATGTACAATATTTATATAGCAGTGTTTGCAAAATTATTTCTTACATGTAAAACCTGCACATTAGGTTGTAAAACTTTCATAAGGATACATCATCATGTTAGGATGTGATGTGTGGAGGAAGAACCACAGGGCTGACGCTGAAATGCAGCAAGATTAAGGTTAAGACTCAGCTCTGTGAATCTGTTCATAGATAGCCAAGGCCATGCTTACAGTCTGGCCATCACAGGGTAGCTCAGAACTGCCTTTCTTTGCCTTGACTCCTGTGTCTTGCTTTCCCTAGGATTTCCCAAGGATTTGCAGCTCCTGAGCAGGTGATGGTAGCTTTTTTCTTCACAGCTGTCATCAGGTTTCCTCGGCATGGACTTGACAAGCCACCTTTTGGGCTCCTGGTCTATGGCTACATTTCAAGTGATATTTTCTTAGCAGAAGGTTTTTCCTGGACATCTGCAGACATTCTGGTCAAAACCAGACTGAAAGAAGGACTCTAAAGCATCAAAACAACAAAAGGTTCCTTTGGAATACAGGGAAGCTGGATTAAAACCTCTGATCATTTCATCTGAATGTCCCCCCAACACAGCATTTGACCTGAAATTGGGTATTCGGCTGCTTTTATCTACTAGTACACTCTGTAGAAGCAGCAAAAGTTTCTCGAGCTGGTCAGCTGTATCAGTTTTTGCATATCTCTTGGAATGGGGAAAAATGAGACTTGGCAGCCTGTGGACCAGGCATTCTTTTTCTGTAGGTAAGATGCACCTAGAAGTTTCTTTCTCTGGAAGATCTGAAGCCACGTTAAGACCTTCTGCAAAGGAAGACACAGAATCTTAAACAGCCCAGGTTGGGAGTGACCTCTGGAACTTGCCTAGTCCAGCTCCTTTTCAAACCAGGCTTGGCTTCAAAACTAGGAGATAAGGCAGATAACAGGCCAAGGTACTATCAGTTGGGGCCCTCAAAGCTTCTCAGCATTTGAGCCAGGAGTTCCCTGGGTAAGTGAACCAATGTAAAAAGATGATGGGGTCCCAGTAGCCAGTAAGTTTTACCTTCTGGGACACAAAGGCATGGAGCATGTGTCTCCCATAGCCAAGCTTATAAGCACATCCACTAGGCTGTCCATGGAGCCTTCATCTGCCTCTTATTCCCAAATTCTTTATTTCATCTAACCACTGATGATAAATGTTCTGAAGTGTCAAAGTTTCTGAGGAACAGAAGCCTAATTGCCTGTCTGGAAGGGTTTAGGCAGAACCGGGTCTCTCTCTGTCAATCTATATGGTCAATTTTCAAAGCTGAGGTAGGTCCTTATTTCACCAAGTCTCTTCTGAAAAATTTATCCTCCACTTCACCCACCTCACCTGAAACTACACCACAGGCTGGGCTGCAGCCCTCCCAAGGGATGTTTGCTTAAAAGGAGTCGGTGATGCCCGTAGGAGACGGCACCATGCGAGGGGCAGACCCCGGTGCACATGATGGCAGCGAGAGGGCTTGGCTGACGCTCGCCTCTCAGCTGACCAGCCTGACATTATGTAAAATTCCTCAGATGGTGATGAGGCATTCCTGGTTAGACACAGATGGGCTGAGGAGCTGCTGGATGCAAAACACACGGGGATGTTATGAACTGACCCCCTCATTCCCCCACATGTGTGTGCCAACCCACCCTCATACCCTGCTCTGCCAGAGCCTCCCCTCAGCTCTGTCACATGAAAACTCATCCGCTGGCTGCAAGTTCTTGGAGCTCCAGCACAGATAAGATGTAATTGTCCACCACTGGCTATAGTTAAGCATTTTTTCTCCTGTGCTTCTCAGCTTCTTAGTGTAACACACCAGGAGAAATCATTTCAGCAGAACATTGTATCTGCAGGGTGAAGCACCAATTTATCAATTAAATTAGCCCCATTTAAAGTAAATCAGTCAAGAGCATACAAGCACAAGACTGTCACTCTGGGGGGAGGGGGAAAAAAAAATGTATTAGCAATTTTAAGAGCAAGTATAAAACGCCAACACAAAAAAATAAGAGGCTCTCACTTGCAACAGATTGTTACAGTTGAGTTTATTCTTGAAAAAGCCAGGTCCTTAACTGAAGCTTGAGCCATGTTTGAGAGTATTTAAGGCTCTTCTGGTATGTTTTCTTCTGCCTGTCAATGAGTGAGTGTGTTCAGCTGCCTCATTTCATACAAAAGTGCTGCTGAAGTGTCTCTTCCTCTCTCTGCCTCACCGATTTTCAGGAGCTTTAGCTCTGAGGCTCAGAGCTGTCTCATCTATATCCATCCCAAGGCTGACTTTGTTTTGGGGTTTTTTTCCATTTTTTTCAGTGGCATTTTTATTTAAGACCCCGTAATGAACCCACTGCCCCTCGTGACTGCCAGGTAAAGTTCTCCCTTGCTACTGATGAGACAGAACAAGAAAGTTCAATGCCTAGCCAGGGAATTAAAAGTTAATTAACAGACAGTGTTGAAGGTGAACTGTGTCTTTCAAAAGGTTAAAGAAAACACATTGCCAGAGCTACCAAACAGGTAGAAACTGTTCTTGCTTTAAAGAGGCCCCTTAATCAGAAATCTTCCTGAGTACATTCCTGAATACAAATGGAAAATATTGAAAAGTGTTTTACTGCATGAACATTTCTGATGATAAATTATAACACTCCAACAAATATTTCAGCCTACGGAACTCTGGTTAGCTTGATTGAAACAAATTTCTAAATTACCCATTTATCATGCGAACTTCACAGGGTTGTGAAATTTGCAGCAGCTTCTATACCATTATTTACTAGGAAGTAAAATTAAATGTCCTTGAAAAGAGCCAAATGGCCAGTTGCAACATCTCTCCAACTTATACTTGTTGTGTATCTTTCAGAGTTTTTCACCTTGAACATTGCCCTATTCCCAAGACAACAGAAAAGATCTTCAGTATTTGTGATGCTTGTGTTATGACTTAAATACAGTTTTCATATTTTAAGTAGTGCAGCTATTCTGCTCAAACAAAAAACAAATTCCAAACGTATAAACCTGCAAAGACAAAGCAAAACTGTGTTTCTGGGACAAGCAATGACAAAGTGCTGCATTTCATTTCTTCTCTGAAAGAGAACCTCTTTCAGAAGGAAAATCCCTCATAAACACCCTTTTGGGGTGTTCAGGGAACAGAGGCTGGCACTAAATGTCACACATATTTCCGCTTTGATTTATTTTTCAAACAAATTCTCTTCCAGCAGATTTCCCAGCATCCCTCCTGAAGCAACTCTCACACTGGGAAGCTGGAAGAGGCAATTCACTGCTCTCACCCTGCTGCTGCCTCTCCCGGAGCACAAAATGCCTCCCAGCTGAGACTTGTGCCTCACGGGGCAGCCGCTTCCCAGCACAGTAATTAACAAATCCACGCTACTCACAGATCCACAAATCAAAAAGAAATCATGTAACCATACCGGCTTTCTGCTGCTCGACTAGGAGGAACAGCTATGCTTCAGCTCCTTCTGGTCTAATGACAGGTAAAAAACTCAAGATTTTAACAAATGACTCCATGAACATTAAAGAAGAAAATTCTGCAGCGTCAAACTCAAGCAGAGCAAACCTATGGCTTTGGGGCAGCTCCAAAACACCTCAAGATGAGCAAGTGTCTCTCCATTACATTTGACTAAACATTTCTCTGTCAGTATTTCAGTCAGGGCAAAATTGTGACACCAAGTGTAATCCTACTGGAAAAGAGCAGCCCAGCTGTGGCAGTAGCTGAATGAGGTGCTGTCATTCACCAGATCCACACCTTTGCTGGCTAAGCTGCAAGCTGCATCACCACAGAAATATGAGCAGAAAGCAGTTGTGTTTGGGGTTGAGCAGAATTCAATAGTTGGGAACTAGTGAAGGAAAAAAAAAAAAAAAAAGAAAAAAAAAAAAAAGAAATCCAAAATCCAACAAATCAAAACCCTGCACCCTATACAAAGCAGGGTGACAACCCTACTGTCCATTTGTGTGAAGTGATCAGAGACATCATAGCCCAGTCTATGGAGAAAGAATAATCAATGTAAGTTTGTAAGTTTTGAAATTACAAGTTATAAAGCTCATCATGCCAAGGTGCTTAATTTAATTAAAACAGAAACGTAGGAGATTGATTTTCTGTTATTAAACTAGTAACTGTAATGATAAGTGCAAAAGTGGTGAAGTTCTCTACTACAAGCTGTTCATGTGAGAAGAAGACATGAAGTCTCCTCGTGTTAGAGGAGACCTCAAGTGCAGCATTCACAAGGCGTGCTGATAGTTACATAGGTAAAATAAATGCAACAATAATTAGCCCTCCCAAAAGAGTAAAAGGTCATGAGCTTATGCAAACTAATAACAGGCAATGAGAACCAAATGAGACCACTACAGTGTTGAGCCAGCTGATGCTGCAAGCCTCTGAAGACCATAGAAGAAGGTAAGTGTGTCTGCTATTGATGGGGTAGAGGCTGGTGAATGACAGGCAGGCTAAAAAACCTGTGGGGGACAGCTGTGTCCTGTGCCATGTAGCTAATGAGTTTCCAATAGTCCTTGTATCAGGTACCTTTTACACTTACTGAGGGTCTATTTGAAAAGCCAGCTCCTCTGGAACAAAATTCCAGAGCCCCAGAAATCCCTGCTGTGGTTGATGCTACCAATTGCCAAAGTTCTCCTCTCAGTAGTTCTTTTACTCTTTTTTATAGAATCCTGAAATACCACGAACCTGGTACCTAAACCCATGAAATGCTGCAGAGGGATTCTGCAGGCCTAAGTCTTCTCTCAATTGGTCCCATGGATATAGCTTCAAAAAATGGCAATGTATGCAAGAAAAAGTCATCACTCAACCAGAAGATGCTGTGACCTGAATAGAAACAGGTTCACCCGTTCATTTGCAGAGCAGGACCGCAGATTTTATTCCTTTCTAGGCCACCATTTTTCCTCTAAAAAGACACCCCTTTTCCTGCCCTTTTAGATAGGAAAATGCTGTGTGTGTCTATATTCCTGCAGATATAAGAATTTCAATATTTTCAACAAGATCAGAGGGCTAGGATCAGGGCTAAAGCATGGAAATTCAAGGAATATGACAGCCAGAATGTTGATCTACAGCTAAGCACAGTGTTTATGTTCCACCCATCTTAGTAGGTACCCATCTAATGGGTAGTTTTGGCAGCACTGTACAGCTCTTCTACTGGACACAGAATTTCTTTCTTCTCCCAAGCAAATTAAAATCTTAGTGGTTTACATTTCTTTTCCCTGCTTGATCTGTTCCTAGCTGGATACACAGATTTTAGAGTGGATGATGATCCTACAGTGACCCTATTAAAAATGCAAACATCTGCCAACCATTACCATATGGTAATTTCTAAGATAATTCTCCATTTGTCCCTGCTCAGAGCAGTGACATACACAGTGCGTGCCTGTCAGAAAAACACAAGAATTATTTCTTTATTCTGGCTCCTCTGCCCAAAAATTGTAAGAAAGCTCATCCAGCCTTTGGTAGATAAATTTTAGTAGTTTTCTTTTGTAAATAGGACAGGCTGATGGTGTAAAGCTCTTGAAGAAGAAACAAAGCCACCCCTCTATAGATAGGCAAACTTTATAACTTCAGTGTCCCCGTCTCAGATTCAGGTTTTTCCTCTTGCTTTTAATGAAATGAAATAACCTGAAGTAAATACAGTTGTTACCCTTCCAATAAAAATATATCTTGACTATGTGGGTATGCTACAAAAGTTATTTACCAAAATCCCTGTAGTTTAATCTATTCTGTGAGAGAGACAATGGCCAAATTTTAACAGTAAGAACCTGAAGGCTTTCTGCTGTAACAGGATTTAGCAATAACTTTTAATTGGCAGTTCAAAGTTAATCCTCAGGGGAAAATGTGATCTGGCAAAAGCACCCAGTCACAGAAAGAAAAAAAAATATTAATTAGGCTGTGGAGGTTTTTTTCTCAGTATTTCTGTACCTCTCAAGAAACATTGTAGAAATAGTTGTCTCAGACTAACAAGGCTCTTCTTAGGTGATAGATTTTATTCCTTTTATTTCTCTAGCATTGAAAAAAGAGGGCAAAAGTTTAAATTTCTCAAATCTCCTAGAAGGTTGTATCTTTATGTAACACACCTTCTGAAGGGAAAATCACAAGCAAATCTCTTAGACTAGCACTCTGCTCTTCCCTTTTTCTCCCTCAACAGCAGTTTCACATGGCCACAAGCCTAATTTTTTCTTTTGTTTCTACTCAAACAGCATCCCCAGAGGCTTGCAGCAAGGAACAATTTCTCTTCTTGTGTAGGAAAAACCCATAACTCAGACAAACCTTCTCATTAACTCACCAGTACCCACTCAGCCCTAAATTTCAGCAATTCTGTCATCCATGGTTTCCCTTCGTTCCGGTGATGTTTAAGACTAACTTATGGTGACCTGCTTAACCCAGAAGAAAGCATATGGACTTTTCAGGAGAGAGCTGATGAGGCCCAAATTAGCTCTTACCAATAGATCAAAGTCTGCATTAAGAGCCAAGCTTTCAGCAGCTATTCAGGAGCTGCCCTCATGAAGCTACCAGGAATTTTGGTGACAGCATGTGAGAAGTTCAGCTTCTTTTGGGAAAGTTCGGGTAGCAAATAAGTGTTTGTTTTCCATCTATGACTGTATTAAGATGTACAAAAAGATTCCTACATGTCAACTAAGCAAAATCTCTTTAAAGTTGTAGGTCTTCAACATTTATTTTATTTGCATAATACACTTTATTCTCAAAAACTAAATATGAATATTAAAATTATCTAGCTAAATTTAAGTGACAAATCCCCTGACCTCTTTCCTTAAATTTCATTGAAAACCAAAGGTTCACCACAGCTAATTTGTAAAATCACAAGCTCTTGGGAAATGAGACTGTTTCACCCTCTTCTTTCTGCAGCAAAAGCAGTTGCTGAGCAGAACAGAGCAGCCCATTGTTGGTCTGGAGAGTGCTTTCTTGCTGGCAGACTGCTACAGCAAGATGACTGGAAAAATCACAACAGCTTGTTACAAATACATCTAACACGTGTAAAATCCATGAAAAGGAATGCTTCAGAAAATGATTGGGAGCACATATCTGGCTCATTCATTTTTCTTAAATCACTTTACTTGAGAGATGTATTCACTCTGCAACATTGATGTGTTTTAAGCATAAAGGTTCAAGTTTTGCTGACCATCCATCCCAAAATGTAAGCCTGAACTCTTTTCCTTTCACAGAAATAGAATAGCAAAGTAATATACGTTTAAAAATCACAGTAAGTTTGAGTCCCTAAAGAAGCTACAATCTAACAAAAAGGTAGAAAAATCTTTTAAATACTTAAGATTCTGGTAAAAGTTAATGTTTGACACAATAGGTAAAAGAAAACTAATAGAACCATTGAATATCACAGCATATACCTGATGTGTCTCACTGCTGTTTTGAAAAACTGAATACTCAGGTACATATAAAGCTGTCCAGAGCCCCTGCACTCTTTGGAAAATGTGATTCATCTTTTAATATCTAATATTTTATGGAACATACTAAAACTCCTCTCCAAACAACAGAACTACATTTAACCATTCTAGAAAGCATTTCTTGTAGAAAGATTGCATTTTACCTGCTTTTTTGAAGAATTCTTGGAGCGGTTCTTTTGTTTGAAAATTTAAATATCCAAAATGAAGAAGAAAAAAAAAAAAAAGGGTACACAGATGCTAAAAATAAAATAGATTGTTCAGCTGAGGGAGCTGCAAGATGCCAGGTATTCTGCAAATAGGGAGTTTATTTGGGTAAATGAATTTGTCGCTATGGAATTCAGCTCAGTTCTTCATAGTAGGCATCTCTGGGTGAGGAGAGAGTGACATTGCATCCTGTGCACACTCATAAATGAAGCAGGAATTCTCAGATTTGCCATCATGTGATTTCAGTGAGAAACTAGCACTTGACTTACTCCCAGTACCCGTTACTCTCTGCCGAAACACAGCTCCTCAGAAGCTTGAGATGGTTGTAACAAGTGGCAGAGAGAGAAAGAGTACATCAACCACTGTGAGCTTCACTGAGCAGACACTTCAGACACTGCCCTGAGTTTGGGAAGGAAGCTGGAGGGGAAGCAGAGCAGAAATACCATTGTTAAACTGCCCCAGAAGTTATAAAAGAGCAGATATTGGAGGTCGCACTACAAAAAACTGATTGTATTTGAAAGGAGAGGGCAGCTCACTTTTTCTGTCATCAGAAAGTACTAAAAAGATCATCCTGACAAACACTCATTCTCATTCTTTACACGGGAATTTCAAAGATTTATGAATCACACTGCAGTACTTAATGAAATGTTAACTAAGCTCCACACCATCCAAATTCCTTTTGCCTGTGTGAGACAAAGCTAATAAAAGTTTTTAAAAAATAAAACTAATAATACATTCCCCATACAGTGTATGCTAAATGGAGAAACATGCTACCTTAATATCACAGCTACAAGAAGAATAACACAAAGGAAAACAATATCCTGGTCTCCAACTCCACCCTGGGCTGCATCAAAAGAAGCATGGCCAGCAAGTCAGAGGAGGTGATTCTCACCCTCCACCCCACTGTCATGGGACACCACCTGGAGTACTGTGTCCAGTTCTTGGGCCCCCAAGACAAGAAGGACATGGAGATCTTGGACCAAATCCAGAGGAGGGCCATGAAGATGATCATGAGGTGCTGGAGCACCTCTCCGATGAGGAGAGGCTGAGAGAGTCAGGGCTGCTCAGCCTGGAAAAGAGAAGGCTCCAGGGAGACTGAGAGCAGCCTTCCAGTACCTGAAGGGGCCTAGAGAAAAGATGGGGAGGGACTTCTCACAAAGGCATCTAGTGATACTATGAGGGGTAATAGTTTTAAGCTGGAAGGTGGTAGATTTATGTTAGATATTGGAAAGAAGTCCTTTAGTGTGAGGGTGGTGGGACACTGGCACAGATTGCCCAGGGAGGTTGTGGATGCCTCATCCCTGGAAGTGTTCAAGGCCAGGTTGGATGGAGCTTTGAGCAACCTGGTCTGGTGGGAGGTGTCCCTTCACATTGCCCTCTGTGACAAAGTAACCCACGTGGCTGATGCAGGGCGAGTGGTGGACACTATCTCCCTGGACTTTTCCATGGCTTTTGATATGGTCACCCACAGCCTCCTCTTGGAGAAACTGACTCCTCATGGCCTGGACAAGTGGTCTGTGTGGTGGGTGGGGAACTGGCTGACAGACTGTACCCAGAGGGTAATAGTAAATAGTTGATGCTCAAACAGGCAATGAGTCACAAGTGGAGTCCTACTGGGATTGATATTGGGCCCAATGCTATTTAACATCTTAATAAGAGACCTGGATGTTGGGCTCAAGAACACCCTGGTGAAGTTTGCTGGTGACACCAAGATGAGAGGAGAGGCTGACACTTCATAAGGGAGAGCCACCCTCCAGGATGACTTAGATGGACTGGAGAAGTGGGTTAACAGGAACTTGTTGAAGTTCAGTGCAGAGAAGTGCAAGGTCTTACATCTGGGAACATATCACCCAGGAGCACAGTTCAGACTGGGATCCATTTGGCTAGAGAGCAGCCTTGTGAAAATGGACCTGAGGGTCTTGGTAGACAACAGGCTCAACGAGAGGGAACGGTGTGCTGCAGCTGCAAAGAAAGCCAAAAGGATGCTGGGTTGCATCAACAAGGGCATCACCAGCAGAGACAAAGAAGTCATCATCCTGCTCCACTCAGTGCTTGTCAGACCACACCTGGAGTATTGCTTCCAGTTTTGGTCCCTACTGTACAAAAGGAATGTGAACAGGCTGGAGAGGGTCCAGAGAAGAGCCACAAGGATGATCAGAGGACTAGAGTACCTGCCATACAAGGAGAGGCTGAGAAAACTGTGTCTGTTCAGTCAAGAAAAGAGAAGGCTTAGGGGAGACCTTAATATGATGTTCTAGTATTTAAAGGGGGGATATAAAAAAGAAGGAGACTCCCAATTTACAAGGAGTCACATGGACAAGATGAGGGGCAGTGGACAAAAGTTGCTCCTGGAACATTTCTGTTTGAACACAAGAGGAAAATTTTTCACAATGAGGACAGTCAGATATTGGAATGGTCCCAGGGGAAGTGATAGATTCCCCCACTTAGGAAAGTTTTAATTCTCAGCTCTACAGGGTGCTGAGACATATCATATAAACAATAATATTAGAAAGGTTGGACCAGATGATCAGATGATCCTTGAGGTCCCTTCCAACCTGACATTCTATGATTCTATTATTCTATTTCAAGAGGGCACACACCAAAACCTGTTCTATTTGCCATGAGTTCTCCAAACACCCATCACTTCATTTGTCCTGCATTTCCATTAAGATTTTTGCTTCATCACTGAGATAACCATATTAACAGTGGCCAGTAGAAATTCCTACAAATCGAAAGAAGAGTTTCTTGTGAAGTTTACGTGTCAAAGTAACATGTGCTCTAGTGAAAGGTGAAATTAAAATCACACTTTTGCATCTGTTTCCCATAAACTTTTATCTGGAGACTTAGCCATAGAAGTGAGGGCTTTGCCTGGTAAATATAGAACTAACTTAAAATCTGCATATATACACTTGGGATAGTTTTTAGAGTGCTGTACACACAGACAGTGCAAGTTCCTGCTGGTGCCATGGGCTGACTGTGCTCTTTCAGACTTTCTGAAACTGCGTACACCACCGCGTTGGAAGGAGCAGTAGTATTTCCCTCCCAGGTTACAAAGAGCAGCCAAGGTTACCCAGGTGAGTCTACCAAAGAGATTAACTGAAGAGATTCTCACCAGTCTGCAGCAGCAGCAGAAAGTTGCCAGCATCAAAAATAAGAGGTAAGGTATCCCTAGGGAAAACAGATGAATGCAAACTCAAGACACTTGGGACAAAACAAAAAATGGGAAGTACCTTGTGAGCACATTCTGGTAAAAGGGATTTCAGAAGTAGGTTAGCTGAGTATCCTGTGCAAACAGCAGCTGGGTAGACCTGAAAGACTCTATGGTTCAGAGGGAGATGAGAAACTCAGTCCTGAGAAACTAAGGCTGGTGTCTGAGCATGATAAGAGGCAAAGGGGAAATGAATCTGAGTTTATTTTCCTTTTCCTAGATCCATAAAGAAAGGGCAATAGGAACTTAGCAAAAGCATTCAGAAACAGGCAAGGCTCACCTCCTAGAACCATGCAAACCAACATGTAGGGCCAAGATCCAGAAAGGTCTCAGCCAAAGCTGTGGCACTACAGAAACACTAGGAGTGAAAAAGGCATTAGGGGTTATAGAGATGCAGGAATCAATGGAAAGGCTGGAATATAGAGCAGGTAGAAGTCTGAAAAGGCTGAATCAAAAAAACCACTTCAGTCAGTTGTCTAAAAAAAGTCTCTTTCCAGCAAGACAATCAAAGGACAGCTGAGGGGGAGAGGCAGAAGGGAGAATACAACCCGTGGACAGCTGAGGCAGAGAGGTCTATATATTAACATTGGAAATCAAGGAACAAGAAGGTGTCTATAAAAAGATCCAGGCAAACACAGAAAGGCTGGAGGAGGCTCAGGCTCCCAAGAGTGAATTGTGTGACCGGAGGTCACACGATTTTTGTGCTTCCTTAAATGTATGTTCCCCAGTAAATGTAGGGGAAAACAGCAACATAACTCATACGGCTGCACTAGGGAAAGTGGTGCTTAGTGTATATCTCAAGTCTCTGAAAATACTGCGTTTGGCACACTTGCTGATAAACTACATGGAAGATCATGCCTTGTGCTTGTAGAAGAAACTACAATGCATTGGCAACAGAAACTGAAAGTCCTAGTAAATTATGGAATCATGTATAGAAAAACTGTTGAGAAAATGTTGTGCTGTTGCTTAGTTGGACTTAGGATTTCACATACGTAAGTCTGAACAGCAAAGATAACTGGGGTCTGGAATTAGATTCTTTTTCTAGTACTGAGTTTTGAAACTTTCTTGCTTCCACAAATTAACACTGAGCGGAAGCAGGTGACAAACCACATTTGGGTTTAGTTTACCTGTTTTTTTCAATGCAAAATTGTGGTTTCCAACAGCTCCTATAAATGTTTATATGGAAAAAGTTACCAGGCCCATCTATTTTTCAAGTTAAATAAATGAACAGATAATCAAAAGATCATAGCCCCTGCATGCTAGAAAATTCCTGCTAGAGCTGTGGATAAACAGCTGCTTCTCAATAGGGAATAATGCTCCTGTGATCAGGCTGAATGCTGTGTGACACACATGTAGCTCAGACCAACAGAGAGGGGCTTTTGCGCTCCTGATGGGCTTTCCAGGTGGGAGAGGGCTCTGCCCAGCCCCAGGTCTGGGAGCAGAGGGGGACTTTGGGAAGCCCTCCAGACATGCCCTCCTGGGGAAGGGGCAACTCTTCAGTCTAGCCTAAACCCTCTCCTACACTTGAAATAAAGATGCAGAGACCTCTAATGCACAGAGATGGTGTGGATACCCAGTCCCTGGAAATGTTCAAGGCCAGGTTGGATTGGTCTTACAGCAACGTGGTCTAGTGGGAGGTGTCCCATTCCCTGGCAGGGGGTTTGGAATGAGATGATCTTTAAAGTCCCTCCTAACCCAAACCATTCTGTGACTCTGTAATTCTACATCATCACAACCTGAAGGAGGGAGGGCTTTATGCTGGTAAACTTGGTGTCACTACATAAAAACCACAAGTCTAAACTCCCACTTGTAGTCCCTGAAGATTCAGGGTCAGTGGAGCCAGCAGAGTGAGAAAGGGACACCACAACCTGATGCCTACTTCAGGATAAGAAGTATTGGTTGCATAAGTTAAGCCCTGCATGGCAGAGTGGGGAGAAGAGGCACATCCAACCTAAATTATTCTATGATTCCATGAGTTCACATGGGGACACCTTCATCTTAGACACTGACTCCTTAGGTGACACAATTTAGCAGTTCTCTGGAGGGAAATGTCTACATCTCCTTTGTAATGAATGGGAAGGGGGAGATGCCACTTAAAGGGGTCTTTGTAACCCCAGAATAATTTGATGCCTCTAAGGCATGTGTCCACATTCACCACCTTATTTCCCTGTGTTCCCTGCAGCTCCACTGAGCAAATGAATTCCAGGGTCAGACAAGCCCAAGTCCATCTGTGCCTGGGCTCTGTCCTCACCTGTCTCATTTGTTCCTTTCTCCTCTGGTTATAACTTTTCTGCTTATAGGTTCCTGGCTCTTCTTGTTGTTTCCAGCCTCTGTGAGGGCCTTTCTGCAATAGGGAGGAGATGTGAGGGGAGAAGGATGGTGAGAGGAGTGGAACTGAGCAGAGCAGGTGAAAACACAGGGGCATGAAGTCCATTTGCTCAGCACCAACCTGGAACAGCATAACTTATTTTCATAAGGGAAAGTAGAAATGTAAAAGATACGAGAGCTGGGGGGAGGGGGTGAGAAGGGTGAGGGGCATTGGAGGCAGAATCTAGTCTATAGTTTATACCTGCAAACCATGCAGCTGTAGTGAGTGTGAAAACTAGCTGTCTTCTTCTGCAGTTACTGAACAGGAACAGCAGCTTTCCAGCAACACTGCCTGCCTAGTGCCAAGCTAATGGCTGGATGTTGATTTGCTATCTTGAACTGACCATTCAAGAAGCGTGTGCTGATACATGCCAAAGCTGAAGAAATGTAATTAACCAGCAAACTTAATGAAAGATACACCTTCTGGAGCACACAGGTACAAGCAGTCAGCTGCTCCAGGCAGGGCTGCAGCAAGGAAAACCAGAGGAAATTAATCTCTGGGAGAAAAACCCGTGATCTCTTTTATTTTAGGGTGAAGGTAAGACAGTGTGGGTGCTCTGTCATTCAGTCCCCAGTCATATTTAACAAACCTACCCCACACTCCATATGGACTCTACTGTTGGAGGTCTCTTTGTGTCTCATATCAAGCCACAGTCCTGGTCACGCTGGCCAGCACAGCACTGAGCATGCCTCACCAGCAGTGGGGGGACTACAGGGAAAGAGCAGAGCACCCATAAACTTTCAATACTTGCTCACAGCACAGTGCTGGCAAGGAGATGGGCATGTACTCCAGTCCTGTTGTCTGTGCCTGGATCTGCTGAAAGGCTCCACACACCAGGTCATGGGATTCGTCTGGGCAGGGATGCAGATAACAATGGTACCCTTTGAGTTCTGGGCCCTGAAGGTGCCATTCACTGCCTGCCTGACACTGCTCCCATTCCTGGCTGTAGCCTCCAGATACTGAAGTAGCCTGGCACACCAAACACTTCTCACCTTCACAGGTCAAGGAGCTGCTGGAAATCTACATCTTGCTTCAGGGACTGAAGGACAGGAGAGCAGCATCCAGGTGACACACAGGGGGCTGCTAGGACCATGAGATGGCTCTGTATGAAGAGTCAGTTACAAGAGCAAACATCCTTTTATGTGTAAGCACATACGTCAAAACACACACGAGACAGTGCTCATTGTAAAAGAGAAGCTTCATGTTTAAAAGTCATCCCATATCCTTAGGCTTAATCATAACTCAGCTGAGGCAATTACAAAGATGTATCTTTATCTCATCCACACAGAAAAACAAATACTGAGTGGCAACAAATTCTGCATCCCTCTGCACCTTTGCTGATCTCCACATCCATTCCAGAGCGATCCTGGATGCCCCCTCTCCACTTCCTCACCCTGCACTGGTCTGGAGTGGAGCAAGAAAAAATAATTACTCCAGGAGAGTTATGCTGGTGTCCATGCAGAGACAAGTCTCAGTCTTAAATGGGGCTATGGAGCCCATATTATTTCTGTGTGTGAGGCAAAGAGGAGATTATGTTTCTAGCAGATGTGAAACTAGTTTGTTTGAACTGGAAAGTTTTCTGAATTTTTCATAAAAGAAGGTATTTGACTGCTATGGTTTTTCAGAAAAGTTTAATGGTGGTTCATGAGGTTTTATCCTCCCATCCATCTTTTTTTCTTTTCATCCATATTCCATATATGTATATAATTAATAAAAATACATAATGATAACTAATGATACACACATACTTTATATACAGTTCTGCTAGGAACACATTACCTAACATGTCCCAGCCCCATTTCACAGATTTCTTTGGGTCACTTTGGTTGAGCAGGAACATCTCCCCCTCTGCAGGGTTTAACTCAACATTTGCTGAAGTGGTGAAAGGAAGTTTCTTTCCAGGCTTTTTAAAGCACAGCTGGCTCCCATAAGCTCACCTATAAGAATGTGTCCTATAAGCTCACCTCTAAGAACATCTCACCATAAATCCTCAGATTCACATCCCACTTGAACAGAGGAGAGGTGTATTTCAGGAGACACTGTTTCATCTCACTTTGCAGCTTTTGTTTCTAACCTTTTACTTTCCACGGGGGAAGGAGCACTCATGTCTTTGGGAATGGCAGAGATAGCTAACATTCACATCAGCAGGGATGTCAAAAGGACCAGACACAGTCATTCCCACCAGCTTTTTTCATCTTTTCCTTTCCTTTCAGCTTTATATATATATTTTTTAATTACCTCTTTTTTTTTTTTTTTTTTTTTTTTTTTTTTTTTTTTTTTTACTGGCCACAGATTTTGTCAGGCCTCTTCAAGGGCTACCTTGCCATTGGTTACCTGGACCTTTCACTTCTTTAAGGGTCCAGCAACCTACAGCAGAAAACTGAAAGATTATAATGACTATCAGTTTAGTAAAAACATCCATTCACTGATGTAACTCCACCAGACCAAAAGCCATACCCAAAGGGAACTAGTTCTGCACCATCACCAGGGCTGTTCTCTAGGGACCATCACCAGCCTTGCTTTTTTGTCTTACCTTCAAATACCTCTGAAAAGTGGATCTCATCACATAGGGTGCTGAGGACTGATCAACTTTGGCAAGCCAAAGCCCATCTTGGTGGTAGGAAAGCATAATTTCACTTCACAACAATTCAAACCTCAGCCAGATAAAAGAATCATGCCAAAATCCCACCCTTATGTATTATAGCCCCATCTCAGAGCAATCTCATCATCCCCAAAATATCATTTTGGGCTTGTTGATGTTTAACCCAGAGCAAGATACTGTGAAACCCCTCCCAGCTCAGCAGTAGCATGGTTATAATATTGTTATTAGGAGCTGCTGTCTTCTTCAGGCAAGAGCCAAGTTACTGAAAACTTGTAAAATGACCCCAAGATCAGCCATGTCAGTAAATGGGTATTCAGTAGTGGTAATTCACCTCTTTCCTAAAAGCAGCAGAAAAGCTGGATATAAACTCTGCTGGGTAGAGGAAGCACTGAGTCCCCCTGCACAGGTTACTGTCTCAGAGGAGATTTGAGATGACAAAGTAGCCTGAAACTCCCAGAGGTGCCACAGAGCTGGTGTTTCATCTTCTCCCCTAAGGCCTTAGCAGCAGTTGTCACCACTCTGAAAGAGATAAGACGGTGATAAGACAATTTGTACCACTCCCAAATTGAGAGAACAATTGTGCAGATATCTTTCAAATTAAATAGCCTTTAAGCAACTTCTAGCTAGGGATTTTTGTCCACTCCTCACTTCAAAGCCTTGCATCAATGGATATCCCAAAAGCACACTTGGAGCACATGAGCCATTTCTATGGCCAGCTACTGTAAACATTTGCTCAAACTGTTTTCCATTAGTTGTCTCTCCACACTCTTACATCTTTGGCAAACAATACCCAGATCAAGAGTAATTTGTTTATGAAAATATTAGGGCAATCCTAGTTGCGTTTCTTGGTTATGCTGACCACATCCTTTCCAGCTCTTGTGACACAGTGTGACACGAGTAAGCACAACCACGGTTTGCCTTCTCTTCCCTCTTCCCTCTCAGTGCTCACCACTTCAAGGCTCCTTTCAAGTACATAGCATTGTACCTCTTACCCAAAGATGAGCATCAGTGCCATTTGTCCTTGCCCCCTTTTCAGGCTGGCAGCCTTTTCTAGGTGGGAAAAGCCAATTCTCTGCAGTGCCTCACTTGGCAAGGATGAAGCCTTAGCCCCAACAAAGAAATGTGTGTAGCACTCCTATGAGATCCCTTTTAACAATGCAGCCTATGTGTTGAAATAGTTTTTTTGTACAACACAAGAACTTGGATCTCCTGACTCCTGGTCCTGTGCCTTAACCACAGAGGAAGCTTCATCTCCCCTGGTCATGCCTGTACATGGGTATCTTAACACCACTGCAAACTGTCTGGGACCATGAAAGACCATCTTGGAAAGAAACATCAAGGTGGTACTGATGTACTGCAGCAGGCAGCCAGTTTTGTGCTAGCTCAAGACTGAAATGCAAACCCAGGGACTGAATCCAAGAGTGATTTCACCTGGAGCCAAGACTGTTACCTGGAGTTGTACTTGCCTGGTTTTATGAAGAATTTTATAGCAAACATGTTTCTTACTCTCAGGGGCTTCCCTCTCCTGACAAGGTCCAATTTTTGTCCTCTGACAGTGCACAAAAATGGTTAAACAGATTACTGACGTTCAAAACAGTTGCCATTTTAAAAACAAAAAATTTGGATTTGTGCAGAACAAAGTAGGACAAATTACCTGTCCATGGGATGGCATTCTCACTCAAGTAGCCTAGGGACACAATACAAAATTTGGGTGAGCTTCATACTGGCTCCAGGATAGAAGATAGCTAACCCTACACTGAACTTGGTAACATCTACTTTACCAACCACTGTAACAATCTGAGCAAGTTTGAACTGGTAAAACGAGTCTACACAACACTTAGTTCTCCATTCCATGGGGCTGTGGCATTTTTGAACCAAGAGTAAAAGCCTTGAAGCTGGAATTCCATCCCCTTGAGCTGACAATGCCAGGTTATCCCAACAAAGGATCAGACTAGGATGCAAACACCGAGTCTGCAAATGGAACCAAGATGAAAGACTTCCACAAGCCAGAAATACAAGGAGAAAAAGAAAAAAAATGGATTGGAAACAACCAAACAAGGCAGTTCCAAGTGCCAGATGTGCCCAGGTCCCCATGTTGCAGGGACTTTACCTGGTGGACAGAGGGCATCCCTTGTCCCTGGCATCCCCACCTCTTGGAGGGCACCATCAGGATCCAGCTGTTGTGGATGACTGTGTGATGCCTCCTCATCTTTCCCCATGGGCAGCCCAACCCCCCCCTGGCTCCAGCCTCCCTTCAGGGAGTTGTAGAGAGCGATGAGGTCTCCCCTGAGCCTCCTCTTCTCCAGGCTGAACACCCCCAGCTCCCTCAGCCTCTCCTCACAGGACTTTTTGCTGGAGTCCCTTCACCACCCTGGTTGCCCTCCTTTCAACCTGCTCCAGGACCTCAATATCCTTCCTGACTCAATGATTTTAAAGGTCTTTTCCAACCAGAACAATTCTGTGATTATCAAGCCAAAATGGACTTCCTGACTCTGAATCCCAATGGAACTGTCCTGTATGGATACTTGTTCCTTTTGTGGCTGCTTGTCATTGCTGAATTGTTTGGTCTGTCACAGTGCTTTTGTTCACTAGCATTGCCTCATCATAAAGTTCTTACAATGTTGTTTGGCCCTGACTGTAAATAAAAGAATTACACACACTCTTGACTCCTTCATGAAGCTGTCGGCCACACTTTCATTTACATACATCACAGATCTAGGAAAGCCCTTATCCAGTATCCATGTGTGAATTGCCAGTATAAACCACTCCCAGTAGAGAAAGTCTGGTCCCCTGCATCTCCAGATGGTGACCTTTAGAACAAGCTCAGAGTCTGTCATATCTCACACAAACCCTGCCAGTGTGGGCCTACCCTTGGCTATGGCTGGAGGTCGTGCAGCCCATCCCCAGAGCTTCCCCTCCTGCAGGAAAGAGCTTGGATTAATTGTGTGTAACAAGCTTATAACTCATTAGCCTCCTGCCCGCAAACCCCACCCACTCTACTGACCACCTCCATCCCTCTCTGGGGTTCCCTGAGCACTCTACCCAGCCCTTGTCAGACAAACACCAACACTGTGAAACTGCTGATGAAGAGCACATCACCCCCAGCCACTGGGGTGGGAATGGGGGGTGTGCATCAGAGACCCTGTCAGCATCTCCTGTCTCCCTCTGTGGGACATGTGCCCCTGGTGGGATGTGTGCAGGGAAGGGAAAGCAGCAGCCACGGGGCCCAGCCTGGGCAGAGACCCCCAGTAACTGGGCAGGAGGGGTTCAGGGACAGAGCCTGACGACTAAACATGATTTTTAGGAAGAAACACCACTCTTATAAAAAAGTAACACGGCACGTGTCCCCTGATCTCAATCATCTTCTCTCTGTTTTCACGGGTTGTTTAGCAGCAACTATATGGTTTTAGAAGTATTAGGAATTTATCCAGGCAACAAAGTAACTTGGAACATGGGAAGCAATTTTTCTCTCAGTCTTCTCCAATTTCATAATGGTAAAGCCTTAATAATAAATCAAACCACCATTGTTTTTTAGGGGGAAGGAGCATATGAAGAAGGCAAAGGAGCACTAGCAAACCATTCCTCATTTGCAACGTTGAACCCTTATCCTTCTCAGACTAGGAATTTGCATAAAAAAGCCAATTAAGAGCAAATGCCATTTTTTTGCCACTTTAAAAAATGGTTCTTCAAGAACGAGGACTGGCTACTCAGCAATACTGTAAGTCAGGACAGAGGTGACAAGCATTTCACCCTGTAAAGCTGCACCTGAGACTCTTCTGTTTGGATAAGAAAGCAAAGAAGGAGGCTTGAAAAACCTTCTTTTAAATAGGTTCACTTAATAACCAAAACTGCTGCCTTACAAAAAATGTATTTCCTTTTTGCTTTTTTTTTTGGAAGACAAGCTTTGACCTTAATTTTTAATTTACCATTATTTTTTCCCTAAGTGAATGATAAAACTTCTTATAGTAGTTTGTATGCTCCTAAAATGGGGTTTGTAATCCCAGAATGGCAGCTGAACTGAGTCTCAGTCCTTGGGCTCATGGCATTTGGGTATGATTCATCCATCACACCTCCTGGAATCTCTTTGATGAACCTGGATGCCTACAGGGTTCCAGACTTATCATAGCATCAGGACAGCAGATGACCACATGAGCACTTCTGAACTAGATTCTCCACTCCTTATCTCAGGATAAATCCAATTCAGCAGCAAAGATAAAAGAGGTTGGTTAATGCTTTGGGGGTTTGCAACTTTTTATAAGACTCAAAAAGGACTCTCATCAGCAGGCAGAGCAAATCAGGACAGGGCACAGGCCTGACTGCTGGAATCTCCAATGAGACACAGTATCAGGACAGAAGTATTTATCACCAGACACCTTCAGCCTGAAAGAGGCACCTGAACCTCAAATAACCGTAGTAGTTTCACCACTATTTTGAAATATCAAGTATGTCTTAGGAAAACTTATTTCACTAACACGGTTAATATTTAAAATTCACAGAAACTGTAACAGAAGTCAAACGCTCACATTAAAAAACCACCAAAGCAATCAACTCTGAATTGTAAAATGTTAAATATTTTATATATACCTATCGTAATAATTAGTGAAGAAATGATATTACATCACCTTCTACTGGATTCTTAAATAAAATATCAACGCTCTGGCACTACTAAAACTTATTTTCCTACTTTGAAAACCTAGTGCCTACACTGTATGTTAAACACACAGTACCTGCCTGAATGCTACTTGATTTCAGCAAGTCACTCAAATGGGCCACTCTGGATGTACCAAGCCTTTTAAAATGTTCTCATTTTCTCAGAGCCCAGTGTTGTCATACTCTTCTACTCCCATTCAAGTACTTGAAGAAACTCATCCCTTACACTTCCTCAAAAGCAACTTTTTTCCCAGGTGTCAATGAACAAATTCACCATTACTGGCAATAGTATCACTAACAAATGCATAAAGTGTACCTAATTGCTAACATTAACCTGCTATGTAGGCTTGCTCTGAGTTTACTACAGCTCATGTTGTGCCAACAATAATCTACCTACTATAGTTACACATTGCTGGAGCAGCACCATCGGTGTTTGGTCAACAAATGCAAATGGCAGAAACATTTCTAAGTAGAGCCATAGATCCCACATGAAAGCTGCATTACCATTAAAAACACCTGCAATTTCTTTCTGTGGCAGAACTTTTATTTGGAGGGAAATTATAACTTTTGCATTTACATGGCACAAATTATATACAGTACACTTTCCATGATAAGAATTATGGTGCTGTTCACAGAAAGGTATCAAATTTGAGATAAATAATGCATAAGCTAAAATATACAAACCAGGGGTGGAGGTGAAACTATTAGCCATTTTTATTATCTATAGAAGAATTTCAAGGAATAATGTTAATTCAATGTCCAAAAATTTTTAACAAACTTCTAGTAAAGTTAATTGAAATATTTATAATACTATTCAGTTGTTGCACAGTATTTCCAATATACAATCAAGAAGATGCACAGAACACAACACTTAATATGAAAAAACCTATTGCACCCACAACTTCAAGGTTTCATTGCCTTTTTGGATGCTGCACTACCATATTTATATGAACATTTACAACACTTCAGTAAACACAAAGTTTCTAAATGTAGTGCAGCATTATGGGAGGCCACTTTCAGCTCTTAAAATAAATGTTAAATGCCCATAAACTGTGCCATTTATTCTAAGCCGATGGTTTAAGATGTAACCCTTAATTCCTACTGAGAGTAGCAAACACACTTTCCCCACGTTCAGAACATTACCATTCCTCTGACTATATATAATCTGACCTAAACTGTCCTTGGCTTTATTGTCGTTTTGGCATTTTGCCTCAGTGCTTGTGACAACTATCACTTTTATTATTTTTTAATGTCCTGTTAAGTAGTCCTGTGTAGAATCTGAAGCAAAGGAATCTGCATCTTCATTATCAGAATCATCACTACTGTCATCAGCCGCCGGCTCTCCTGTCAGCGCTATCCGGGCATAATCATCAGTGTCTATGGACTTGCAGAAGTGAATGGCATATTTCAGTTTTTCCTCTAGTACTTGCTTACAGGAATACCTGGGCAGCTTCAGGAGAAAGAAGCAAGTGTACGACTCAGGAAGGAAGTGGTCTGGGGGGTTGTATTTATCCAATACCTGGTGAAAACAAAAAGTGTCATATCTTTTACTCACTATCCGAAGCACAATTAATATCAGAATAATACTTGAGTATTTTTTTAATGGTGTGTTAGACTTGTGATTCTGATGCTGAAGTGTCTTAGAAGAACAATGAAAAGACCAGAGCACTTTTCCATACTCTAAGTAAATAAATAAAACTGTATACAAGCGTCTTTGATTATGATTATGTAGTTGGGAACAATCTAAAAAAGATTGCATCCCTTTAGCTAATACCAAAATATGATTTGAAGATTGTGGGTTTTTTAATTTAGCTGAAATGAATACTGAGCTGAAGTAAATGCTCAGTAAATGCCAACAAAAGCAGCTGATGACTGACAGGAGGAAACTATCAAATTCCAGAGACACAAATGGCTGGGAAATGAAAAAAATATCCACTTGCTCAAGTCAAGAGAGAAAAATACTTATGGACATTACAGGTCTCTGTTGCACTGTCAAATCTCAAATGCAGTGTTACATAAACAATCAGCCTGCTTCTCCTTTACCAATTTTTTTTTTTAAATAAAACCCCAATGCCTCATGTCACACACCTTACCTGAATAACAAAGTCTCTCCCTCTAAAGTCTGCAATAGTCCTGGGCAGCCGCGTTCTGCCCCACACGAAACGCAGGAAGAGAGATCGCTCTGTATTGGAGAAGGACTCCATCACTTCCCAGAACCACTGTATCAAGGGAGCAGTTGGCTCAATTCCTTTGTAAGTTGCTACAGATTTCAGAAGGTGAAGTGGAATATCCGGGCTTCCACATACCTGAAAAATAAAGTAGAGTGATAAGCAAACAAAAGTCTAATCAAAGAAATTACAGGTTATTTGTTCCCTCCATTCTCTTAAAACGTTTCACCAGCTTTTACATTGACAAAATGAACATTCAATGCATACTCAAGTGCTATGCAAAGTCTCTTAATACATTGATGCTAAATGCACATCTTCCCAATTATTGGACAGTAACAAGTCTCTCCCTTAAACTACTTCATCAACTTTTATATTGACAAAATGAGCATTCAAATATTTGAAGCGCTGTGCATAGTTTCCTAATCGAGGGACGGTAACAAACCTTCTTTCCCACTCCTGTATCACAAAGAATCTAACATTTTACCTGAGACTAAGATCTCCAATTCATCTCCTAGGTCCTTGTTTTGTGGGTATGTTTAGGGTTTTTTGTTTGTTTGTTTCCTCCAGAAGTAATTCATTACATCACTGCTCAACTACGTTAAAATAACCTTATTAACACCAAAATTAAACATTGTTTAGTCTTTCATTTGACAAAATGTTTGCAATCACAGAGCAAGCATTGCAAATAATATCAAAGGTGAGTTTTGGATTAGTAAGAAGTAAGTGAAGAACGTCACACTAAGTTAGTCTAACACAGGTAGCAAAAAGGAAATTGATACCATAGTTTCCAGTTCATATCCTGTAAACAGTGAAAGTAGAGGAACTGGAACAACACGGGCCATCCCCTCACGAACTGCTGCAACTTGCTCGTCAAATTCGTGAAGTCTGCAGGGACACATTTCCAGAGTTTCAATGAATGTCATTTCTAGCCATTATTTCCATCAAATACTGTAATACCAAGGAAAACTTTAAGCATTCTCCTCACGTCTCCAGCTATGTGGCAAGGAACATTAATAAACATTTGACACACAAGATACCTGACTTATACCTGCTTCTACACCAATCCATGTTGCACAGCAAGCTCAGTATGGAGAAATACCTCTCAAAGTTTAGGATATTTTATTTCCAGTATTATTCATGTGCTGTGCCGGGCAAGAATAAACCATTTCCTATTTGGAAACAACGTGCTCTTGGGAAAAGAATGGCTGTCTTTGAAACTCTGCCCTCAAACATTCTCAGACATCATGGTAGAAGAAAAATGGGTCTGAACTGAAACGTGATGTCTGAGGACAGGAGCTGTTTCATTTCAAGACACAGATAAGTCTAAGACTTATTATTATTGTAACACTTACATTATTATTGCCACTTCTGCTGCCACCAATGATTTGTGTTTTGTGATTTGAGCTCTCCAGAGCAGAGATTCACATCACTGACAAGTCCTCCCCTCAGGCTTGTCATTACCAAAAGAAACAAAGATGTCTGGAGAAACTTGATCTTAATGCATCCACTTTTTTTCTCATAGATTTTACTCAGGTTTTAGTTTTTATCTCAAGGGCTTCATATAATTAAAAAACTTCATACTTAACCCAAACATTTAAATATTTCACCCACAGGGCTTTTAACTGTAAAATGTTTTACAACTGCTCGTGTCCTTTGAGGATAGCCAGAATTGGAAAGAGATCAAAACCGTTTCTTCAAAGGAACGTAACATTTTTATGTACATGGGATCATTCATGTTCCAAATGAAATCCCTTTCTGCTGTCAAAAATGAGTATTGTTTCATAACCATTTATAGAAAAACAAAATAAAACCCAAAGACTGTAAGCAAGCAGTTGTCGGCAGACACTGTAACTACAAACTAAAAAGCAAGTATATAGCAACGACTCAGCCCTGCTCAAGCACCCCCTAAGGAGTTAACTATGGCAGAGAGAATAAAACAACTATGAATCTGTTTCTTGTCCAAATTATCTAAATTTCCACAGTACAACAGGCAGTAGGGCCCCCGTTTCACATAACAAGATGCCTGTGGTTGCTTTGTAGATGTACTTATCTAGATTAGCTACATAGGCATTTAATAACCAAAGGCCTGTCTTCCCTAATACTAAATAACTATTTCCCACTGATTTCAGTGCAATGTTCAGCTTTTGGCACCCATGGGTCAATTTACTTGCCTGTGTCTAGGTGTTATGCTTATGTTATGCTGTCTGGGGAATGAACAGATTGGTTTGTGCATTCCAACATGGATAAGAATATAGGAAGAATACAGCTCCTGTCTGCAATTGGTGATTTGAAAAAATGTGAGAGCAGTAGTACTAAATCTAAGCTCTTGTCATAAAAAGCTTAATGATCAAGCCCAATACATTACACCACACAGAAAGAACTAGATGGATGGGGCATTTCTCCACCTGTAAAAGTGGCTGGCAAAACTGCTCTGTCAGGACAGCTATAAAAATCTAGAGACAGACCTGCTAGTAAATTTCATTTCCTAAAATTTGTTTCATCTTCTCTCCTTAGACAGATCAAAAGAAATCAGAAAATTAACATTATAATCACATGGAAATATCAAAATACTTGTACATTAGAGGTAAAGTAGTATATTGTTTAAAAGTTTTTACATATTTTTTAAAGAAAATGGTTATTCATATCAATAATTTGGAGGACTTATTCAACAAACCTGTAGTTTATTGCCAGCCTCACATACTCAGCTCTATTATCCAAGGTAATATGGGTGTACTTGGAACTCAGCTGAATATCTTGACCACTTGCATTAGGCACAGTAAATGGAAGGCTCATAGCTTCAAACTCTTCTGAAGTAGCTTCATTGTCTCGAATGTACATAAGGCCAGGAATAAAATCTTTATCAACCTTTTGAAAATAACAAAGCCAAATTAAAGTTGGTTTACTACAGTATACAGCAGCATCTCCTGCATATCAAAAGCAGTGTTTCATGAGCCATCTACCAAAAAGCACTGTGAAATGTCTGACCACAACCCATCTAACAATTTCAAAGCCATTACATGCCTCAGTATTTTACAGAAAATCTCACTATGTAGGGATGTGGGTGGGTGCCTGTGTTCTAGATTTCAATCCTCATGGGGAGCATTTTCCAACAACCTGCATTATATAGGAAAATTGATTTAAAGCTTAAAAACATAACCAAGTCTATGAAGTCCAATGTTGATTTTGGTACAAAAGGAATCCCCTTCCTCTTAGGTAAATGTCTCCATGCTTTTACAGTAAGTTCATTTCTATTTCTACGTGACACTATGAGACAAAACTCTTCTTTGGAGCAGAGACCTCACTCTTACTACACATTTACTGAGCTCAGTGAACAAAAACTTTGTGATGTTCAGCATGTTGGAACAAACTATTTCAAGTAGTACTTTGAATAAACTTTCTTTTACTCCAGCACAGTGCAACCAAGCAATTACTGTATCTTGGCACAACAGACAGAACCAACTACAGAAATGTCTACTGAAAAGTAGGAGTTTGACCACAAGCATTTATTTAGTCAAATTCATAAGAATATCTGAGAATGCTCTAGAATTCAAATAGCTTATTTAACTCCTTGTAAACAATGTGTAAATTTACAGTTTTACAGTGAATACAAGTCATCCTACATACCATCTCAAAAAGTAAAAGGATAGTCAAAATACACATATATAGAAACCAGGGCAGCACATCACTGGAGAAAAATTTACTCTAGAAGTTGCTTGTCTTTAAGTTATACCCTACTCAGAAACTTCCTACTTACCTCACTGAGATCAGCAATTGTTAGGTTCATTCCTGCAAGCTGTTTCCACACTGGCTCAGCCAGGTTGAGGCTCAGAGGGCTGCCAGTCCGGATAGCAATGCCCAAAAGTACACCTGTAAGTTCCAACAAAACATTTTTAGGTTGTGAGGGCTTTTGTTAGCTTCCCAACATTCTGATCATGCAATGCAAGCAAAATATCAGTGTTGCTGATTACCAAGAAAGCGAAACATGTTCATATGCAAGAGTGACTTGGCAGCAGGATTTAACAGGAAACAATCTCTGTTTGCTCCAGATTCATCTCTTCCATTTGGTGTCACAATTAACAGAGGGGTCAGCCCATTCTGAAGCTCCTCACACATTTCTGCTATTGATTCACTATAACCTCCTCCACAATCATCCACAGATTCACCTTGGAGAAAGAAAAAGGCTCACAATTAAACGTTCTTTCAAAAATAAATGAAGTATTGAAATAAACTATTTCTTCCATGGGGATGAATCAGTAAGCACAAGTTTAATGAAAGTTACGCTGTCGTATCTGCTCATATGAAAACCCTTTATGTTTTGCTTTACATTTGGATATTTCCAGTTTATTGTAAATCATACAATATATGCCAGTGTCAAAAAACACTATTTGGCCTGAGCATAACTAACATTTTTGTGTTGTACACTAATTAATATAAAATAGAACACAAGTAGAACAAGAAAGTCAAAGCAATGCAATTCCTAAGTGACATTTTAAGGTAAATATATTTTATATAACTTACATAAAGTAGATTGAATGGCTCTTCAATCTAAAATACTCTTCTTCAAAAAAACCTCAAAGTGATACGTGAATTGTAAAACTGGCCAGGATTATTTATCAATTCAGACAGCTGAAATACAGGTTTAGGTTTTACAGAACGTTTGTTGTAAGCTAAAGAGTTGCCTCTGGAATTTGAGGACAATACATAGACACTTTTACTTATCTCAAGGCTTTTTATAAAATCACTTAAAAATGCTTTTTTTGCTTCCTAACATTTTAAGCATCTTACTCTGCCTACATACATACATTGTTTTCCTATATGTCTTTTTTCCTTCACATCGTAAAAAAAAAAAAAAACCAAACTAAAACTGAAGAAAACTAAAGTAAAGTCCAAAATTGATGGGGGGGTAGAGACTCCTCTTACCAACAAACTTGACTTTCCAAACTCGATGAGGAAGTAGAAGGCTATCTGGGCTAAAGGAACTCATTTTAGCACACATCTGTCCAAAAACTGACTTTGTACCGTCAGGCCCAGCCAGTCCTCCTTTACTTCTAGAACGTTTTACCTGTTGAGTAAGCACATTATACAAAGGACATATTTCAGCTGGCACCACTGTGCAGGATCAGACCATAAGGTTTTATAAAATCCTAATGTTTTCAGTGAAACATTTGCAGAGGTCCACAATGTACCTTGTATAAATGTAACATATAAAGCGGAAGAATCAAATTTAAAACTAGAGTTCTACAATATTTTTCTAGTATCCATCCTTAGACATGGGTATCACAGACTCCTGTTACTGTTACTCTTCAGGTAATGATTCTTACCACTTGAGCTGACAACCCTCTGGCCTTTCTTCCCTAGATAAGGAATTTTATGTTCCCCCAACCACCAATACCTTACTTATCTTTAATTTCAGACACTTTTTTGTTCACCTGTCTCTACTCAGAACCTATCTGTTCATCTTTAAAGGAAAATGGAAAGACAAAGGAGTATCAATGAAAAAATTTGTTGATTGAAAAGTTTTCATCTGGTATTTCTGAAAAAGCAGGTAATGTCTAGGTAAATTCAGTTTTTTATGGATCACAAATCCACTTAGGTAATGCATCCTATCTCTACTCATACATTTAGCTGTCAAATCTGTGTAAGTTTTTCATACATAAGACAGGTCAGAAGCTACTGCTCTTGGCCAAATAACTTAATATATGTTCTTCATATAATCATTAATGTTAGTATTAACATATGCATGTATGATACTTATTAGAAGACTCTAAAAATGAGTTAATACTATGAAAATATGTATGTGTATACACACACAGAGCAACGTGTTTCCTAGGCACATACAGAAAAAGTGTATTTTCATATTCGATTAAGATCTGCAAAAAATAGCAAAGAAAATTTCATGCATTTTGCTGCAAGAGAAGCACACAAAGTGGATAAGAATACAAAAAGCACTTCAAGAGTATGGAGATGAAAGAAATGGAAATTAAGCAGAAGACTGGAGAAACGGAGTATTTAGTTCTGCAATTGATATTCTCAACCAGCCCTGACTGCAAAGAGAATTCTGCAGTGCATGGAGTTCACCAGTACCGCTGAAACTGCTCAGAAATAACCCAGACTCATCCCGATAACCTGTACTTGGTCCCACTCCACGGTACAGTACATCTCAAAATTCAGGTGTTCTGATGTTCCATATGCTTTTTGACACTTTGGAAAAAACATCCAGCAGACTTACTTGAGGCTGACACATTCAAGTCCTCCCCATGTATGAGATGTTCTGTATCAATACAAGCTGGTGTTAATTCAATGGATTTCTAAAAAAATGGAATGCAATGGGGGCCACCTCAATAATTTGAGAGACCTGAGAGCTAGCAAAAGGGAAGGTCCCACCCTGCAAAGCAAGGCTCACCAAAGATAGCAGCGAGGCAAGGCCTGCTGCCAGAAAAGTAAAGCTGAGGCAAGGCTCATCACCAGAAAAGACAGTAAGGAATTTGGAGGACACCTTCGCTGAAAAAAAGGAATTACGTATTCTTCTAACTTTTGGCCTTAACCAGGATGTTTCATTGTGGAAGAGTGTTGTATCTTGTAAGCAATGTCTGTAGCTAGCAAAACCATGATCTTTGTTTATTGTGTTTTACTTTTAAAACAATCCACCTTATCATGATGTCATGTTTTCTCTGCACTATAAAAGAGATGAATAAAATCACACATATTACCACCCAGTGTATGTCTTGCCTGGCCTCAAACGTTTTTCTCTTCTCTAATTTTTTTCTCCCTCTGTTCATAAGAACCTAAGAGGTTTTAAGTTGAGAAATCACTGGGTCTTCTCTTAAAAAAGGCCTGAGAAAGCAGTAGTTAACTCACTGTTGTTTCAAACCTCATACGTAAAAAACAAATTAAGTGACAATACAAAAGTAAGCAGTCTTGCCTAAACTGAATAGGATGGCATGCACATTTGCTAATATAGATTTAATTTAGTATTTATTTACTAGCAACACAGAATTTTCATTTCATCTGATCATTTAGATGCAGGAATGGTTACAATTTGACTTTTAAAAAAGCAATGTAGGAATGCCATGAAGGATTATGGCCATTTCTGCCAGCACCTTAATATAGTGTTTGCTGACAAAGACAGATGCCCATATTAAAATTTATTACACTATTACCAAAAGTAAAACACTTCACTGAAAAATGGCAACAATTCACACAAAAAGTTTAGGCCACAATCCACCACAAGTGTTTTAACTTTTTATTGTAGATGCCTAGAGCACAGCATCTTGTTCATGCTTCCAAATCCTTTCATTTAGACACATAATAGGTGTCCTGTGAAATCCATTTTATTGAATAGGCTGAACAGGGTCAGAAATAACCCTCATCGAATACATGCCAGATTATGCAGCATCTCAAGTTTCTAAAATACAGTTCCAGCCTTCTTGCTGATACTTTTTAGCATAAAACAACATATAACAAATTAATAAATTGATTTCGAGCCCAAGAAGGATTTTCATAAAACAGTCTATCATCAGAACATATAAGCTTGTGGAAAACCAACTTGGACCAGAGAGAAATGCAGAAGTTCAAAAGCAACACATAGCAGTGAAGTGTGGAAAAATCAAGTTAAAGAATTTGCCTGAGCAAACAATCATTTATTGAGAGCAGAATCACTGCAACAGAGCTGGGAGGGAAGGGGGCAGTCAAGTCAATCTGTAATCTGGTTAAAGCATTTTAAAGCAATGAAAACTAAAATTTAAGTTCTTGATCTGAACCTGAAGGACAGGAATTGTATTTCTGTCAAGCAGCCTGAGAGCCAAGACCCTGAAACACTGGTCAGCCTTTGGGAATCCCTTCAATGCACCAGAACTTTGGAGAAATACAGTATCTCCTAAATTTTAGAGATACTGTGGAGTATGCATGGAGAGCCATACACTCAAAGACTAATAAAAAAGCTTACAGAAAGATGACAGCTTATTAGTTGGAATCAGCTAAGAACGAAAAACAAATAGAAGATAGATCTATGAAGAAAACAAACACAATTCAAGGATATGTCCTGAAATCAATATCCAGAAGAGGTAGAGTAGTATCGGTGTAATAATTGCAAGAGCACACACATGGTCTCACTTGCACTTTGAGGTTTAACCATGCTCAAACCAAAATGGTAAAAAAACCCCAAACAAACAAACAAACAAATAAACAGAGAAGGAGTAGAGAAAGGCTATGCTGTTCAAGCAAAGCTTAGCTCAATCAGTTTAGGAAAATGAAATGAAGGGTGTCATGAAATGAGCACATTTGATAATAGAGAAGACAATACCCAGGAAGGAGGAAAGTTATTTAAACTGAAGGGTAGCACTCACAAAAGAACAAATAATTCATCCATTGATATGCTGTGGCTACTTTAAAATCAGATTTATTTTTAACGATCGTGCCAGTGAAATTTCTGTAACTCACACTTAATAAGGAGCCCTCATAAGGAAAACAAAATTATCCTGAGATTAAACTTCACATATCTATGTAAGTGTGACATTCCTCCCATGGCACTAGAAAACCTTTGCAGATTTACATTCCTGAAAGCAGATACTCTCTTTAGCAACTGAAATTTGTGTTTCCCTTTTAAATCACGGAAATTCCTTTCAACTACTGTGATAGTATCTTTTGTCCAAAGGTAACATATGATTTAACATCATTGTGAACGTGTCTGTATACAGGTCATAACACTATCCATTTGACAGCACACAAGCTACACTGGTATTCAAATACTATGTAAATTTCATCTGCTAGTAAAAGGAGCCAGTAAGTGAAGGTGAGCACTGGAGCCCTGCCCAGGCATGTAACCAACTGCTGGCTCACTTTCTGGCTCAGCCTTCAACTTAGTTAAATCTAGGACAGACTTGTGTTACAGCAATATTTTGTTTTCCCTGGAATCTTTGAAGAAGGGATGCCCCGTAGCTACCAGTTCTTCCCCAGATTTCAAGACAGATTCAGGTAACAAACTGGACTACAAGAGAAAAGCCTATCTTGTTTAATTAACTGTAGATGGAGGACAGTAGGAAATGAGCCCAAAACCTACTCAGCCTGCTTGAAGTTAAATATTTAGTACTGCTTTAATCAGACTTTCTAAATTGACACACACACACAAAAACCCAAAAAACAAACAAACAAAAAACCTAACAAGAAAACCTGTAGCACTCTCTTGAGCCTCAACTTCGCAAATAATAACCTAAACAAAAACATTTTAATCACACAACAGTATCACAAGAAATTTAAGTGCCCATAGAAAATGGCAAAGAACCAGAAACACTGCTACTGTTCATTAAGAAAAAGCTAATTAGTTAAAATTCACAATTTCTCAATCCTAACTTTACAAAGAGGAAGTTTTCTTACTTCAAACAATACCAAAAAAATGAAAACTGCTATTAAAGGACAAAACTGCATGAGGACTCTGTAAGGCCAGGCTTCAGTCTATTTAAAAGAAAACAATGTTGCAGTGTTCTACATTACAGAAATATCTATGGAAGAAAGAAATATCTGGCCTAAGGCACAACAGTATATTTTCTAGTGTCAATGATAAGGAAAAGAGCCCTTTTGTATCAAATGGCTCTGCAATCAATATGACCACATGTGATGACCAGCAAAGGACAAGAGTTTATCAGCCTGATTTTTCATTATATTCAAGGGCTTTTTATTTCCTCCCTCCCCTCCCCCTTTTTTTCCTTCATGTTCTCTGTTATGAAAGCAACAGCTGAATAATTCATGTGACCATTTGGAAAAGTAAGACAGGCAATAGAATCACTACTGTCTTAAATTATCTAATGTACCAAGTTTTAAAAAAGCAGTCCTTTGTCAAGCAGGACATACTTTGCTCATTAGAGTCTAAATCATTCACTCAGTATTTTAACAAGTGTCCCTTCCTTCCCCAAAAAACTACTGTGTGGATTAAAACGTGCTGAAAATAAAACTATCAGCCTTTGCTCCATTCACTTCTTCATTGTTCAACTCTGTGATAAAAATCCAGCTCAAGGCTGAAACAGAAAGGAACTTGACAGAGGTATATAGCACTCTGGGCTAAACATACAGATACTAAAATCACTTCAGCTTAAAATACCTGTATTCTGTTGAGCTCTACAACTGGCCCATGCTGACGATCTCTGACCATAGTTGCTTGCACAACTTTTCTGAAAGCTGCCTCCTAAAAAAAGAAGAATAAAAAAAATTTAAATAGTGGCAAAACTATGATCAAATAAGAAAGTTGCATATATTTCAAAAATAAGTAGAACAGAGAAACTGATCCTGCAATACTCTCCTTCAACAATTTCCTCCTGAGTACAACACAGAACACAAGAAAGGGCATTACCCAAGTATTTCTTTAGAATAAATGGAAACAACCAAACACTTTTGATATACTAAAAAAGAAACAAAAGTAGCAGAAGATAAAGCTGTGAGATGCTAGGTAAGGGTCATGCTAAAAAGAAGAAAGTATCCTGTATCACTCAAAACTTTCATGGCTTGAAAGTTTGTACTGCACCCATATTCAGTTATTACAAAGCATCAACATGGCACTGAGTGAAGGGAACAGTTAGCTTATAGCAGAATAATGCATGTATATGGAAAATAATTAATTTTAGAGAAAAACAGTTTATATTGCCTTCAGCTTTTTAAACTTGCAATGGGAGACAATAAATAAACAACAAATGAAAAAAAAACCAAAATCTTGTCATGACAGTTCAAGTATTTGAGGTTCCCTCACTAAATACTTGGATCAAATTACTACACTGTCAGTTTCAAGCAAGCTTTAAAAAGATTTTGCAGTCTTTAGAATTTCTGAAGGTAAGCCTGTGTTAAAAGCCTGGATACCAATCCAGCACTGCAACTTCTGATGTCTCTGTTGAATGAATTTAACATAAAATATTCCTGCTATTACATTTTACCTTCTATCTGAAGCCTTTCTGTAACTGTCCTGCAAACTCTTAAAATAAATTATGTTAAATATGCCTTTGGTACACTCCTTCCTATGTTTAACATCATACACCTAAAGAATGCCAATTAATACCAGCAGCATATAAAAGTGTCATAAACAGAATAGCTAGGATTTCCCTTTCCTTTTTTACAATTCAGGTTTTGATGAACAATGTGCGGCCTTCTCTTGGTCTGTGAAGCATCTATTACTACACAATTGTACTGGAGTCTGTAGAAAGAGACCTTGAAACAATTCATGCTAAGAAGCCAAGTTACAGACCACGTGTCTTATTTAAGGGTGCAGAACAGCACTGTGGAGGGATGTTTAGCTGCTTCTCTTTTATATGTATCTCCCAGGAGATTCTGTCAGTTTGTGCACGGTTATCATTTTTTGTTAGGTAAGTTACTATGGCACCGTTTATACCGAAGGCAACTCATGTTTTTAAAGGCTTTCTCTATTAAAGTTTTGAATAAGTATTGCAGCCTTCAGGTATGACCATACCTTACCTATTTTCCATTTTTTTTCCCACACTTATCTTCAATTTTTTTTCCAGGATAGCACATAGTGAATACTCAAAAATAATTCATGATAATACAAAATTAAGATTTCCAGGGTAAAGTTAATTTTAAGATCAACACATAACAGCAATATGAGTAACTGAAGAACAAATAATAAAAAGAACACAATCACGGAGAATTTTGTATAATAAGAATGCAAATATTTAATACTACTTGTAGAACAAATTAAGATAAATAGTTCAATTTTCTTACAAAACAGCTTAAACAGTATATTCGTCACTTGCCATGACAAATCATTCCCTTAAAAACATTCTGATAAATACCTTTCCCTGTGATATCAGTATTCCTCGTAATGTGTCAAACCCAACTGAAGGTCCTTGGCCAGTTTCATCGAGTCTTCCTTCAAGATCAAACATTGGAATGCAAGGACAGAAGAGTTCAGAAATGTGATGCAACAGCAGAAGCCTGTTTCTCAATGAAATGATGGGAATTTCCTGTAGATGATTGTACTCCATAGGAACCTGTAATAAGACAATGATGTTTGAATGGAATTTAGAATTATTATACATTTTACTTTATTAAACAGAAGAACAATTTCAAGATTTACAGGTAAATTAATAATAAAAATTCAAATATTTGCTTATTTGCATTGTCTAAACTTAATAGAGTTCAGTTGTTCATAAAAGATACTAATAGCATCTGTCTAAAGTGAAACAGCTATTAGGAATGTGAAAGTATATTCTTGTTGTTCTGTACTTTAAAATTCTCTTTATTCATAAATAGACACATTTTACATCAATAGTGAAAAACAATCTTCTCAATGCAAAGCAAGCAATGAACAACTCTGCTGGAAGGTGTAAGATTTTCATACCTGGAATACAGGATTAAAATTCCTGCCCATTTGCAGACTGAGTTACTGTGCTGCATTGGATTAGTAACTGAATGAAGTCTTTCTCACCTCAGAAAACTGGAATTCTTCTCTGGTAATATGGAAGTAAAGCAAAGTACCTGTCTCAAACTCCAAGTCAAAGCATGTTGACTTATGCAGGGATTTAGAAAGGAAATACATATACTAAAATATCAGCAGTAAGTACACTATGTTTAAAACAGGAATGCAGTGAGCCACAAACATTACCTGGGTAGGGAGCTTGCCAGCATTAGCAGGTTTACTGGTTGACCAAGCTAAAGTATGTGCTGAACCACATGCTACTCTGTTGATCTTTTTACCCTGAAGTGCTGCAACCAACCGTGGTCTTTGGATGGCATTAGTTGTCCCATCTCCAAGCTGCCCTTCATCATTATCTCCCCACGTATACACTTCCCCTAAACCAAGAAAAAAGAATTAATTGTTCTGTAGCTAAGACAGAAGCTTTTTGTCTTTTTTTCAATTTTTTTTAAATTAACATTGATAAATCATGTAATCAAACAAGGCCTTGGACTGCAATCAAGATTTCTAGTACTGACAGCCACCTTGAAACTCAGTATCTTGTGCAGATAACTCTTGGATGACAGTTAGGTCCATGACCTATGCAAAGCAGCTAGTATAAGATACATTTATTTCCTGGTAGTCTGCACAATTTAAAAGTTCTGTTCTGTATCAGAGGGAAATGTTGGAACAGAAGAATAACAACAGATATATGAGAAACATTGTGTATTTGACAGTTTCACAGAAAAAAATGCTGATATTTAAAAAAGAAAAAATTTAAAAAGGCTTAACATTTTGTACGAGAAGAAAAAAAATCCTTTTACCAGACAGTACATTAAAATGAGTGCTTACTGCTGCAAGATAATTGGGAAATTCTTTTAAAATAGCAATCTTGTTTCTGAGCACTCATTTTCTGTAGCTGTATCTTATTCCACTAACACCTATAAAACACAGTTATTGTGCAGACTTGTTAATGAAATGTGGGAGTGAGTCTGCTACAAAGAATACCCAGTATCTCAACATGTTCTATAAGAAGCAATATTGTTTGTGCAGTGCTTCATTTAGCAGATTTAAAGCATCAGCCTTAGAAGACCATGTAAACAAACAAAACAAAAGAAACAAAAAAATGCACTAAATCCATTAAATCAACTACTTGTCCTATAGCTTATTACTTTTAGAGCTCTATATTGACTATAAGCATTTATGAAACAAACTCTATATTTTCTATTAATTGAGTTGGGTTATGTGATCATTTTAGATCAATGACATGCTTGCTACTCAAAAAATATGCAACATTGCAAGCACAAAATATGTCCACACAGATAGAGAACCAGTATTTTTAGCAAGGCTAACCTACCAACAGCTGGTTAAAAAAAGTCAAGTCTTGTTTTCTACAAATTCAGTACTTAAAGTAAATAATTTGATTGTTATACCATCTTCAGTGCAGCAAACACAGTGTAAGGACCCAGTAGCAATTGCAATGACTTTCTTTCCTTGCAGTCCCTGCACTTGTCGTGGTCTTCTAACATGGTCATCAGATCCATGGCCTAACCGATGGTAATCTCCTTTACCCCTGCAAGAAGGTGTAATGCATTTCAGAACCAGAAAAATCATGGGAAAAAACAGAATAACAGACTGTGCCTGATATGTGGCTTGTAGATGTAATTACGAACAGTCCAACACTAAAATACTCCAAATACTCAACACTACTCATTCTTAGCTCACATGACACGGATGTCATGTTGCTGATGCAGTAAAAATTCTTCAACCTCCAATATACTGTTCCTACATATTCTGTGTAGGTCTTCACATGACTTTTGGTTTTTTCCTCTTAAAAGGGTCAAGTATCACAAATGTTCATCTGCAAACACAGTACATTTACTGACCTTGGAGACTGGAACTCTGGACAGCTTAATGCTATGTAATGTCATTCAAACAAGGGGGCAGAGGGATGTTGGGAAGGCATCTTGTTTATTCTTGAAACAATTAAGTCTAGTAGAGTAAACTACAAAATTCTGAATGAATGAACAAAAATCAGTCCTCAGACTATAGGCACCACAAGCTAGACACAGTTTTGGTAATTCATGTTATTTATGCCAACATCTTCTGCCTTGCGTGACATTTCAGGCTTCCACTTCCACTGACCTCTTTGGAACTTTTGCACCTTGCAGTGGTCAGTGCCTGGAATGACAGCTCTGTGCTTAGGTATCCAAGAAAAAATACTTTTCAGTCGAATAGCACTATAAAGTATTCCTGAGAGTGGCAGATGAAGGCAGCCTAACACGAATACCTGTTGCAGACAAGGTCACATCTAACAGTCAAATTAAAAAATACAAAATACTTACCAGGTATACACTGCTCCAGATTTTGTAAGAGCCACAGAAAACTGTGATCCACATTCTACTTTAACCACTCCAAGGCCTGTGAGGGAATCAATCTAGGAAAACAGTATCAAATTAAACTGAAGTTAATTAAGGAGGCTCTAGTTTCACAGACTGAACTGTCTTAAGTAAAATACAAGTGTGTCTGTAAGTATATTTGTACATTAAAATGTGTATGTAGACCATTTAGTAGAATTCTACTTCTTCCATCTCTTTACCATTTAATATCTAAACATTAGAAGAAGTTCAGATTTGTCAAGCTGTCCAAGATCATCTATACATTTTGTCACTAGTTACTCAGCAATTGCTCCTTAATAGAAACAATAAGGTTCTGTCTCCAAATACTCAACATTCATCATCCCTAGCTCCTATGACACAGATGTCATTCTGTTGACATAGTAAAAATATTTAAATCTCCTGTATACTCTTCATATTTATTTTGTGTAGGTCTTTACACCACTTTACGAGCAATCCTGAGGGAACAATGATTGATGAAACACAAACAAGCTATTTTCATACTGTGTTACACCATGATAAAAACCTGTTATTTGGGACAGGTTGGCAGACTTGGTTCATTTGGAAACAAAATGGGGACACCTGTATCCAGATAATAAAGTGTGATTCTGGAGTAAGAATCTAAAATCCACTCTGCACACATATACATAGTGACACATTTCTCAAACACAAGTATTTATCTTCTTAACAAGTGCTGCAATTCAAATGAGATGGCAATAAGGATTTCATTTGTAACATACAAAAAAATTCCAAGTTAACTATGCATTCACATGGAAGGTTTAATACAAAATAAGATTAGTTTTTAATAAATTAATACCCCTTTCTGGAATGAAGTTATGCCTCCAAAAAACACATTGAAGTATGAAGATTTCTTGGTAAAATCTAAAGTTTTGACAGGAACCAAAATTAAAATGAGAAATATTGCTGGAACCAGCAGTTCTCCAATGAAAAAAAATCTTCAAGTACATTTTAGAGCTCAGCAAAGAATTTAAGACTTCTCAGTGTAGCCTACAAAGGTCACTATTAACATCAATCAGAAGAATACTGATGTCCCAGGATGGGTTTAAGTTTGCACAGACTGACAAATCTGTCTTCAGTCTTCTCCATCTACCCCATAATTTCCAAAACAATGAAAAAATTACAGTCAATTACCTTCATTGGTACTTTACAGCCATCACTGCCTCCTCTCCCAAGTTTTCCATAATCTCCATCACCCCAGGACCAGACTGTATCATCATCAGTCAGGCACAATGTTTGTGCATCTCCACTGCCACAGGCTATGTCAATCACACGGTAGCCCTGGAGAGCTTCCACCTGTGAAGAAATTACCCTTTTTTATTGATAGCATAAGATTCAGTCATTTAATTTCAGAAAATATGACCAGCACAACTAGAAGTGCTTCTCTGAAACTACAAGTCTGAAACACCATAGGAAGAAGCAAATAAAAGCAAGTAAAATGGCTTTGCTCTTTTCAAACCAGCAAAATGGAAACTATGTATTTCAAATACCAGATTAGTCTTTTTAATTGGTTACATAGCTGTGGGGGGTTTTTTGGACCTAGGGAGTCAGGGAAAACAATTCACACAAAACACAAAGTTAATAAAGACTATATTCCAAGTTCTCTGCGTATTTTATATAGTTAAAAAAATAAAATTTAAAAAAAAAGTTTAAAAAAATTTAAAAAGCCTTATTTTCCAATAGTCTTTTACTTGCTCACATTTTTCTAGCACTTGCATCATAATCTAAATTTAACCAACATCTTTTGAAATGTTGCCATCTAGTGATAAATGTGAGATCTGGATTCACAAAGCAAAAAAATGGCTACCCACATGTATTGCATCCTCTCCAGCAGATTATAAGTAGCACAATCCATCAAAGCAGCCTGAAACTTTACAGACTTCAACTCATCTATAGATTATCTATCTTCATACTAACCAAGAACATAGAGAGCAGGAAGATGTGTAAGAAAGGTGAGCAGATCCTGGGTTTTGGGGGGCAGAGGAATGAGAACATCTGGATGCAAGTGATGAGGTCCCAAAGTGGACTAAGAATGTATGATACCTCAAACCACAAACTCAAGCAGTGAAAAAAGTTTATCTTTGTATAAATAAAAATATAAGCACAGAGTTATTGATAAAAATTACAAACTAACATTCTGCTTGATTCAACTAATGTAATTTTATCCTTTTACCCAAGAGATAAATGGGTAACAAAATGAACTCCACTTTCAAAGGCAGGGCAGTTTTCTTAATACCACTATTCTAACTTAAAGCTCTCACAGTATAGTTCACAGGCATACAACAGCAAAATTTTTCAGCTATTCAGTATACTCTTTATACATTCAATACAGTCCAAGGTTTTAGATCCACCACTTAAGTAGAAACTGCTATCCTATTCATCAGTAATTGCTTAAATCAAATTTCTTTAGCAAATAGCAATTAAATACCGCATCATTAGTTAGGTTGAATTCTTCTTAACTTAGCATATACTTCAGTAACATCTAAGTATTCAGTTGTGAGAATTAACAGTACCATTATTATGTGAGGTTTGCAAGTGACTAAGTGGCTGTGACTGTAATCACTGGTATGTTTTCCACACAGTAAACAATGAGGAGACCCAGTAGGCAAGGAACTCACTTGTTACTTCCTGTGCAAACTATTCCTGTGAAGGGGTAGAATTTCCTTACTGGGTGGTGGGGTATCTGATTTGGGTCTGTCTTCTCTAAAATAAATTCCTTACAAGCTGTTTCATGATCTTGAAGTTTTACAGCTCCACTTCCACTTTATTCTTCCAATCCATTCCTGTTTGCTAAAGCAACTGTTAATTGCCTACAAATGCATGCCACCACTTAGCTCTTTAATTCTTTATACACAGAAATGTATAAAAGTTACAAAGAACTGGACTAAGACGGTATACAAGTCCAAAGGTTTCTTACCAATTTAGGTTTTAGTTGATCCTCACTATCTCCATGCCCAAGGCGTCCATATCTTCCCTTTCCCCACGTAAAAAGGTCTCCTGCAGCTGTAATACATGCACTGTGTGCTCCCCCAGCAGCGATGTCAACCACTTCTATACCTCTCAGAGACTCGATTACACGAGGACGATCACAAGGGCTGAAATGAAGATATGTGTATTGACATAACTTTTAGAACAGACCATTCACATTCACCACTGTATGAAGAGGGGTTTTTAACCTGAGTACAAGGACAGCAAAAAACACTGAATATTTCCTTTTGATCCAGTTTAATATCCTCAAGATTTATGTTTCATTAGTCATTTAGAAATTTTAGAGGCCTATAAAAGCTATAAATATTTTACTAAATACTGCAGCATTTAAGGGAAACTGAAACTACAAAACCACTTCACTTAAAAACTAAGCATTCACACGGGGAAATCAGTCCAACAGGTAACAACATATCCTATTCAATGTAGGCAACAATGCCTATGGCGATCAGAAGCAGAAGAAGAGTTCTGCTCCCTAGTACACAAGACAGATACCAAAGGAAGGACTTCAGCATCCACAGATGTGTTAGAACATGGTAAATAATTACAGATATCAGAGTAACTGTATCTGGAAAATATTTTGTGGTTTATTCAACGTCCATTTACACATCACTACTTTACACTGACTTCTACATATAGGCATCTAATCTGCTAATTAGATCCTCCAATACATATAGGCAGTACTCAAACAACACTTGTAGTACATAGAAACTATAAGTATCCATTAATATTTTTTAAAATATCATTTCAAAGTTTTTCTTACCTTCGGTTTCCATGACCAAGTTTCCCATCTTCTGCTTCACCCCAAGAATAAACTTCTCCTTCAGAAGACAATGCCAAGCAGTGCTTTCCTCCTGAGTTCACTGCAACTTTCTTTATAAACACATGTTGAATGGATTCCAGTAAAGTTGGAGTAGAAACCGACTCTGTTCCTCCAATTCCAAGCCTACCACCTGCTCCATATCCAGTGGCATACAGCTTTAAAGTAAAGAACAGAATTTACTTTTGTTTGCCTCTTGAAGAATATTCACTAGACCTCTAGAGAAGAATTCTTTTAAAATATACATAAAATACGTTAAAGGAAACCCTGAAAAAAAAGTTCCTTACATGCCTCTATACAATTTTTCGCAAAATAAGAGGCACTTGAAATTATTTCACAAAAACCTGAAAATATGGCTATACTGAAGTCAGTATGAACTGCCACTGGCTTAATTTGATTTTAATTCCTAATTTGATTTTATTTTAATGCTAATTTTAATTTTATTTTAAATCCTAAGGATTATTTTGTAAAAGCATCAAGAAGCTACACCTTTGTTTGATAACATTACAAAACCATTTGTCACCTGTAAGTCAAGCAGCACTGTTCTAGTTTTCTTTCTTCTGTGGAATATACACACCTAAACACAGTTCCTTCTTCCCCTCCAATCCCATAAATATAACTAAGTACTGCTTTTCACTCTCTGTCTACCTCAAAGTAGTTTATCTGAATAGAATGATGTCAAGCAATGTCATGATCTGCCCTTATCCTTCTGTCAATTATTAACAAGGATGATACTGACTGCTGAAGATAAAATCACTACAGTATCTCACTAGACAAATTTAACTGTTACAAAAAGCTCTGGCTAAAATTCTCCATCATACCCTTAACACAACACTGCCTTCTGTATCAAAATAAAGACTTTCAAATTTGTGAACTATTTTTTCTCCTATCTCTTACCCTAAACCTTGGCATGGTGTTCCGTTTCACTCAGGATTTAAGAATCTGCTAATTAGATCCTCCAATACCTAATTTACAGGCTCATATCCAAGTGTGAACAATTCCAGATTCCAATTACACCTCTCCCCTGCCAGAGAGACATAATCACCATCACATTTTACTGTATATCCTGTTTTATGCATCACTGTAACCATGTTACTTGAATTCAGCTTTACTGAAATAAACTACAATGCATGGCTTTTTCCAAGCATTTAAATGCTATAGTACACTGAAATCTAGAATGTACTGGATTTGGTATAGTGCTCTGTCTCTTTAAAAAAAAGAAAATAAACCCTAAGTCATCATAAAAACAGTAACAACCATCATCTGTGCTATGCACATTTTTCATTTAGCCAAACCCATTTTTACTGAGGATTATATACCTCAAGGGAATCTAACAAACATTTGTTGTACTCTTACTTTTCCATCAGCTGTCACTGCAAACAGAGTCTGTTCACCACCAATTAACTGCACTGGTCTAAGGGTGGCAAGAGCTTCACATGGAGTTGGGACTTTGACTTTTGCTCCTTCAATCCCACCAAGCTGTCCTCTGTGATTATGACCCCAACCATAAATAGTTCCACTGCCTCCAGCCGAAAGTGTCCAATCATCAGGTCTTCTGTATAAAGTGCAAAACAAACTGTCGTTTAAAAGAGCTTTTAAAAAGTCACAAAAATGCAGTTTATCATTGTACAACAATGAAACATCACAAGACCAAACTGATGACAGTTAAAAGAAATAACCTGTTCATCCACTGGACAAGTTGCTCATCCTGTTCTCTCTTAAAGACATCATGGCACTCATGAAGAACATCCATATTTTCACTATCTGCCATTAATTCTCGAATTTTCTTTGCCACCTGTAAGATATTTTGGATTAAACACCATTATTCAAACTACCAGTTATTCCTACTAAAACACTTCAAACTTAGTATATCCTTTTAAATGAAACACTTTTGTATATTCCATGAACCATTAAAAATATTCCTGCAGTACCTCATCAAGGAAAAGGCGAGGTAATGGTGTTCTTTTATCAAGAGCCACAGCAACCCTGGATGCCATACAGTATCTCCTGAACCAGGCCCATTTGTGTGTCTCTGCACAGCAAGGGAGAGTGTCCAACTCCAGATCACAAGCAAGAGCCACGAGTACCTTCAGACAATCAAAAAACATTTTAGAGATGTATCAAAAATGTGTAATAAAAAGTGATATGCATTTGATGTAGTTCAACAGCTCACAAACCAGCAGGGCCTGAACAGTCTCGGTGACAATGTAAAGTATCAGGGACATTAAGAGCCATCTTCATTGATGGAGCAGAATCAAGTGTACCCACACTATATCACATGGTTATGAATTTAATGTCCTTTTCCAACCCCGAAATTTTCACAACCCCCTTGCGAAAAAAAACACACTACATTAATTAACTTTTCTATATTAAATACCATGTACTGAACTTTTTACCTTCCATCTCTACACAGTCTCTTTCCTACAATAAATCAATTTTCAACTGATTTTTTATTTGATTCAATTTCTGATCAATGTTACTGACAAAGATTGTGAACAATGGATTACTTCTTTCCTATATAAAACTGCTATGCATTTTAAGAATTTCTTTTCCTTATGACAGAAGTTCTCTTACTAACTTTTTCTACATGGGGGGCTTTTTCAGCCTTTTATTCTTACTGCTCTTAACATTTCCTCATCTTCTTTACTTTTCCTTTGAAGTATGGGGTCCAAAACTGAATAGCCCTCCCTTTAAAACAGAAATTCTTATCCATTCCAATTGTATGCAAAGAACCTTCAGATTGTATAAATAAATAAATGAAAAACATACAGCACCCCTTTTAGGAAAACCCAGAAATCATTTACCAAAAGTGTAGAGTACTTCCAAGATGTTTTTCTGACCTACTTACCCCTGCTTAGCTAAGTTCACCTTATTCTGTATTTGAGTATTGGATTGTCCTTTTACTCTGATTTTGTCAGAAAGTTTCTGATAGAGGACTTAGTGAGCTTATCACATTTCGCAAAAAAAAAATCCAGAACTACACTAATGAATTACTTATTGATTGTGCACCATTACCTTAAAGAAAGGGCTGTGGAGCAGTTGTTTGCCACCTCTCACAATGGGGTCCTCATAGTCAAACTGTCGCTGCAAAGCTTCTGGAAGACCTTTAACCAAAGCAGCTAAAGCACTCCCTGTGAAACTCTGAAGAAACCACACACCAAGGAAATTAGTCTTTGTGTGTATTACAAAAAATACATTATTTTAGGTAACCATGCCAAACATTATTAACTTCCCAAATACAGTTAGCTATGTGAAGTACCACTTACATCCATTTCCTCATACAAATTATTTCTATCACTCTTTGGCAATTCCAAAACCACACCTATATCCTACTGGAATTAGTGATTTTGTCCTAAAACAGAGGACACTTACAGACCTGTGCGAGAAGGCAATTCATTTGCACATTTCCCATTTTGTCATTAACAACAAAAATGCATTTCAATGCTTCACATGCATCTTAATGTGAAAAGAAGAGCGCTGATGCCTTCTTACCAAAGCTCTTGTTTCTCCATCATTATCCCCTAGGATGCGGTTGATGTTAATAGACTGACCAAACTCAGTTGTGAGCAGTTTCCGTAGTCTCTGCAAGGCCCACATCCTGTGACCAGCAGCTAAGGAAACAGAAGCACACAAAACAACTTCAAACAACCATCTTCATTTCAAACAAGCAGATTTAATTTTCAGAATACACCTACCTAAGGCACTCAGTTGAGCACAAGCTGCAAGGGAAGCTGCCAAACGAGGAACTATACTCCTGTTGGAAGCAAAATTTAAGCGAAAATCCAGCAAACATGTAACCAAATCCATCGAGGGACATGAAAGAATGCAACGATCTGAGAGAAGGTCTTTAGGGCCTGAAAGAAAAAAGGTGGGGAAGAGGTCCTCAGACTGAAATAAGAACAGAACATAGCCAGGATTGAGCTGTTCTAAACATAAAATATAGAATGCCAGTCTGCATCTGGGCTGGTACATTCCACCTCACTTTGAAGGGATTTGAAGCAGGAGGCACTTTCATGACATAATTCACCTAATTACAGTCTAGATGCATTAAAAAAAATAATATCAGATGAACTGTGCCTCAAAAGTATCCTCTCTTCACTGATGAAGAGGCAAACTAGAGAAAACTACAAAATATTTTTGTCTCTTCCCTACGCACAAGTGCACCTCTCAAGACTTTGATGAAAATGTTTCCTAAGTATCAGTGAAAATGTTTTCTTAGTATAAATGTAAATGAACTACTGAACTCTGGCATGTAAGCACCATGCAATAAATGCAACTGCAAAAATCAGACAAGTAAATCTACTCTCTCACCCTTTTGTAAATGTCATATGTGATAACTTACCTGCAGCTGGCATGATAGGGTAAACAGTGAATCTCCACCCCCATCCATTCACAGAGCCATCACTGATGAACTTCCACTTCAGTTCGTCCCCTGGAATTCGCAGTTCACTCGACCAATCTGACCACTCACGACCTGTTACCAAAAGGAATATGAACATACTCATCCTTGCCACCTGAGCCAATGCAAATTCCCTCCATGATCACATATTTTAAACATCACTTACATGCATACAAGAGCAAGGAAAAAAGCTATTTCAAAAACATGAATATAATTCTAACCATGTTACACTAACAAAACTTACATCTTTAACACTTCAATTAGCACTGCTAATGGGTACCTTTACTCCTACATTACAAAGACAATAATGAGATCTTACTCAAATCCAATGTCTTACTTTTCAATAATCTCATATTACAAAATGTGTATGTGTACCACATACACATTAAATTAAACTTTACAGCTTTTTCAACCAGGAATTCAATCAGAAATTTCTCAGTAATGAAACTTAGGTGCATCTGAAACAGTTTAGAGGAAAATGGGTCAACAGTAAAAGCCCATATCATGACTGCTCAGAAATGTTAAGCACAGGTAGTTACTACTGAGACCCTTGCACTCAGTGGAATGCATGAGTAGGGCCAATGCAAAATTTGATGAGTTTAAAATTATTCCTCTAAAATCTACTGCAAATAATAGCACTTAAAAATGGAATCAGAGATAATAGGGTAAAAGATGTGAAGATTTTGTGTACTGTCACATACACAGGCCAGAGCAGAAAACAGAATGAGAGCCTAGATACCATGTTATGCGTTTGATAGCAGAAGAGCATTTGTCTTGACTGTATGAAAGATAAATTTCTGTAAGTACTACAAAAAGGAAAAAAAGATATTCTCTTTATATATATAATTTGATTATACAGAAATTCACACATGTTGGCAGGGGTGCTAAACACTGGTTTTCTACACTCTAACTGCTCTTCGAAAGATCATGGCAACATGTTCTCCTAAAAGTTTCTCTACATTCAAAAATGCAAGATCACTCTTACATGCCTGTGTCTATATCTTAGTTTTTTCAGTTTAAAACAAAATATCAGTTTACACAGTTCTTCCCCTTTTTTTTTATTAGCATATCCCTCACAATAAGTCAGTCACAGACAGTGACAGACAGTGGTACATTTCATTCAGCATTTAAAAGTAAATCACACAGGCATTTTTGAAAGACACTTATTCTCATGACCTGATCGGACAGAAACAATTCTGTTGACACCATCCATTATGGTGAGGGGATCGTGGCGCCGCTCTGTGGAACACTGGCGATCAAATTCCACCCTCAGTCCCTCGGCACCTAAACAGCAACAAAAAGTTTACACATTTCTACAGAGCAATTGACACCACAAACAAATGCAGTATTTTAGAAATCCACATGAAATCAAATGCAGTTGTTTGGAAGCCACAGTGCTCATTAATTAATTAAAAAAAAAAAATCCACTGCTTTAATGACATTATTTGTCTGTAATTTCTTCTTTTTGAAAGACTTACATCCTAGCAAGCTCATGTGAGCAGGGGCTAACAGACAGAAGCCCACATTCAGAACATTCCAAACTGAAGTTGCAATAGAGAAAAAATGTCAGTTTTATAGTTAAGGCAAATAGCTCTTTGTTGCCTGTACCTTTTGAGAAGTATTAGATAACATACTGAAAGAAGCACCAAATGAAAAGACGATATGAAAGCAAGAGTATTTCCCTAATGCTCAAGAATAGAAGTGTTCAATTACTGACCCTGAAAAAGACCCAGTCCTTCTCAGCTTCATAACTGAACAAAGAACAGCAATGATTTCACAGGACTGAGATGCTGATGCAGCATGTAATGTCTTAAGAAATAATTTATTATAGCAACAGGACACAACATGGTTTTAAAGGTCTACTACGTAGTTTTGCAAGTTAAGGAAGAATTTTATGCATGCAGGTTTGAAAATAACTGAATTAAAGTAAGATAACTCTAGTTCTATACCTGGTATCTTCACTGTGCCACTAGAAGATGTATCATCAGTATACGGATGGCTGCTTTCTACCACAACTGGTTGTGAAGAGAGACGACCACTTTGTGAATCAGTTGCCACATCTTCCAGCTCAGTTACACACAGCTCCAACAACATATCTGCAACCTAAGAGAACAAAAATGTACACTTTACAAAAAGAAAGCTTGGTTAATCTAAGAAATCTAAGCCAAATACCATCCTTCCCTAAATTTTACTAAATAAACAATCAGTTCACTTGTTTTCTGAATTCTCATTCACAAACCACAATATAGATTCAAAAATAGTCCCTTAGGACAAAAACTCCTAAAATTAAAAGCCAAAAAATCTAAGTTTCAAGTAAGTAAATTACAATACAAGCAATTGTTTTCCTTTAGAGAAAATGCAAACTGTAAAATCTAAATTATTAAGCATAGGCAGCCAGATTATGGAAAGGTGCAAATTTCCCACTGTATTTAGCACTGGTGCAGCCTCACTTTGAGCACTGTGTGGAGTTCTGGGCCCCACCACTTAAAAAGGATATGAAGGTCCTTTCAGTGCATCCAAAGCTGCTGAAAGGGCCAGAAGGAATGGTCTGTGGGGAGTGGTTAAGGACTTTGTGACTGTCTAGTTTGGAGAAAAGGAGGCTGAAGGGTGACCTCACTGCTCTGTACAGCTTCCTGAGGAGGGGAACTGAAAGAGAGAGGTGCTGAGATCTTCTCTCTCCTACCCAGGGAGAGCATCTGCCAGCACGGCTCAAAGCTGCACCAGGGCAGGTTCAGACTTGGCACTGAGAAGCTTTTCTTTACCAAGGGGTGGTCAAACACTGGAACAGGCTTCCTGGAGAGGTGGTTGATGCCCCAAGCCTCTCAAGTGTTTAGGAGACATTTGGACAAAGCCCATAATAACTTGGTCAGCCCTGAATTGGTCAAGGAGTTGGACTTGATGGTCATTGTAGGTCCTTTTCAACTGAAATATCTACTCTATTCTAAATATACAACCAGTATGTAATGCTGCAAAAACACTGTTCAGAGATAAAATTTTCAACTATTCATTTTTAAGGAGCATCTTCAAATAAAACTCTATTACTATTCTATTCTATTACTCTTACTGTAACTAAATTCTAATAGTAATCAGTTTTAAGGAGCAGCTTCAAATAAAAATTCAGACTCAAAGTTTAAAAAACATCAAAAAGCAAAACTCAAAAAAAATTAAACCAGAGAAACCTCTCAATTTTTTTCAGCTATTCACTATTAATATTAGAAGCAATAATGAGGATTAATATATAAGTGTGCATATAGCAAGCATCTAATTGGGGTGGAAGAGGAAGAAACTAGATCTGAAACCCAGATTATGGGAATAAATATCTAACGGTGATGAGAAATGTGAAAATTGGGCAAGAGGGGGGGAGTGGGGTGAAGTAAAAGTTTGAGAAAGACCATTCAGTTGTTTCTGCATTAATAATTTCAGTTAGGCTCTCCCACATCCTTACTTTACTCAGACAAAAATATCATAAGGTTCCACTGTTTAAAACTGTAGCTGTTGTCTTATGTCATCAGCAAAAGATAAAATTTCACTCAGTAAAATGCACACTCCTTAGCAAAGTCATTAGTCTTCTCTTTGGTTAGGTAAAGCCACGTTTAATAAAACAATACAAAAATCAGTTTTGCATAATCACATCAGATGTCTAAAAAGCAGTCTTTAAGCATTGCAAAGTTATAAATTAACTATATCATATAAGCATCTGAAGAGGAATGCACTGTTATTCATTAGAATAAAAAAGTATTTGAAGGTAAAATATTTGAACGGGAAGTAACTTTCAGTTTATTTTTGTAAGCAGATATTCTATAAATAATATCTGATTTGTATCATTCTTCCATATAGCTGTTAGTATAGACATAATAGCATTTATTAATTCTGTTTGAAAGTTGTACAAAAAAAGCCACACCCAGGGACACTTTGTAAATAGTTAAACAGCTAGAAACTTCAGTGCATCAAATAATGCAGATCTTAAAAAGAACTGCTATATCTTCAACAATAAACTAAAAGCATTCTTAGCTTGCAATACTGACTGCATCTATTTGAAAAATAAACTCAAATGCCAACCATGGAAGTTTTTAAACTAACATTCCATAAAACCAGGAAATAGGTCTTGGTTTAATTCTGGTTCCTTTCAATAGCCACAGCCACTTGTCCAATTCATAGATACAGCTAATTAAACTTCTATGTTGATGTCTAATTGTAGCACAACAGATCTATACTCTACTACTGACATTTGTAGAACATGCATATATTAATGTAATATTTCTATTAAAATCATTAACATTCACATGCAAATTCAACTCAAATTTTAATGTTACTGAGTTTCTCATTCCATGCAACTGCACCTCAAATTCAGTGAAGGATTCTACTAAGCTGCTAATACAAAGGACATAGCTAAAACAGAACAGAAACAAAACCTGACCTGTGGGTAAGCTGTTCCCATGCCAGACAGCACAGCTGACAGAACATCTCTTCCCTTTTCACCTGCGCGGTTGGACACAGCAAGCTTGAGCAGGTCAACCATGACTCGTGTGTCATCTGGTACTAAGAGACTGGTGAACTCGTCCAAGTACTGTGGTTCTGGGCCAGATACCTTACTTTGACTTTCTACATCCTACAAAAGAAATTGCAGAAATACTTAGGGAGTGAAGATGGAAGAAGTATTTCACTGCATCTGAACAAGTTAACTTGTCTGAAGAATTTTAAAGTTGTTTTAAAACACAATTCACAAATCGGGGATTATACGGTGCCAAAATTAACCACTGTCAAATCCATTTGTTGAGCAAGAAAGTTTTCATAAAGCAAGCCTCCTTTAACTTTGGATAAAAACAAAAAAACCCCACAACCAACCAAACAAAAAAACCCAAACCAAAACAAAAAAACAAACAAAAAACCCCAAACAAACAAACAAAACAAACAACAAAAAAAAAAACCCACCAACACTCCTGTCTTTGGATAGATTTTAAAAATGCAGTAATTAATAGAATAATTTTTAAAACACAAAAAAGCAAAACTACTTTATAAAAACGGGCTTAGTTTTACGGAAGGTATTGACAACATTACTTCTTTGGTTTTTGTCATGGTTTCTGCTATGATACTGGCAGCTCCAGGATCATCTGTGACTGGAATGAAAGGACGGGAAGAAGCAGCAGCAGCTGAGGGAGTTACAGCAGATGGTGTCACAGCATCTTCTGAAGAAACAACCTGGCCAAAATAAATAATAATTAACAAAAGGTGCAACAGCTGTAAAGATACTGTAAAACTTCAGTTTTTCCAAATCGGATATACACAGAGCACTCACTCCTGAATTAGACCACAAAACAACTCTAATTTCTGTTATCAAACTAAACAGGACAATATTTTTCAGCTTTACTGTTAAAACACTTGGAAATATTACCTCGCCTCTCCTGTCCTGCCATGGGTTTGGGCTCAACCTCTCTTCTATATCTCCTACAAGCATGCATTCATCTCCATTTGCAGGGCTTCCTGTAGAAGTAGCATCAGATGGGGGGGCAGGAGATGAAGAAGGACATTCTACTGGTGCAATCATACTTGCAGGCATCAATGCTCCAACCACTGCATCTCTGAAACCATTTAGGACAAATTAACATAAACATAATTGTACCTCCTTGATGAACTTAGAAAAAATAATATTAGCTTGTCTTAATAAAACATGGAAAGGTTTCCAAGCTTTGGAGTTTTGAGAGTAGCTTATTCTGCTTCAGGCTTGATGCTTAAATACTGTGTGTTAAGGTCACTAAATTACATGAGATCCTCTTCAACAAATTTTAGCACACTCTGCTCTCTACCAGCAAGAAGGAGGGCACTGTCAAGTTTTAGTGTCCTTTCCACACTATCCCCCACTCCTTGCTTCACATAATCTATCATGATTTACTCACACGTTTTTTGCATTATTTACTTGAGCATTCCCAAATAAACAGGGTTTTTTTTCCCCATGCACTAGGAAGTTCTGTAGAGAAAGCATAACAGCATACAACTAAACATAATTTAAATTTTCTTTTGATACTGATGTTATGTCTACCCTGAGGAGTCCAAACTTGTGAAGCAATTTATACCTGACTCAAGAGAGCCTAACAGACGGTAAATTTTGTCACCCATTTCTCTGCAAAAGACAAGAATGTCTGCATGCATACCTGGCATACATGATTTGCAATGCCATCAGTATATGAGATAATGCCTGCTGTTTGGCAACATTCCCATCAAGTGACAGGAGAATCTTAGCAAGGGAAGGGCGATTCGGCTTGGAACTGTTGACCCCACTAATTTTGTTACTGACAGCAGAAGAATCCGCATCTGAAGGAACACCTGGAGTGAGAGGGAAAAAAAAAAAAAGAGAAGGCAAGCATTTTTTAATGGTGTGATACATAACTGGAACTGATTTATCTAATTTCTTTTATTCGGGAATATGCCTGCAAAGCTAACTCACTCAACAGTGATTCTTAAACTGCAGTGCCTACAGTTACAACTTTAGAGTCAATACCGAAGCTATGCAGTAAAGACTCATAAAATAATGTTCTACCTTGTTACTTACTCAGGAAGATTGAAGTAACTAAAAAAATTTGGCGATCAGCATCTAAACCAAGCTTTAGTTACAAAGAAATTTCAGAAATTGCAATATTTATTAGGGGATCTTAAAAATAATAATCAAATATTTAAGAATTGTAACAAGAGGTAGTATGCAATATTACAGTAGCATCCATCTACAATAACCTCCATGAAGGTCTATCCCATACTAAAGACACAGTCAGTCTGACACAGGGGCATTTGATAAAGCATGTTACAATTTCTTTTCTTGAAGAATAATAAAAGGTCAAATTAATGCTACTTCAAAAAAAGTCCTTTACAACTTCCATGGTCTGAAAGAGGTATAGCTGGGTTTTTGCCTTTTTTTTAGACATTACTATGTGTTTTGGTTTTGCTTTGTGGTGCTTTTTCAAAATGGTTCTTTTTGCACTCTTCTATTAGTTATTAAACCACACACACAACTAATGCTCAAGTGGCACTAAAAAAAAAAACAAAACCAAAAACAACAAAAAAACCCCAAACAAACAAACAAACCAATAAAAAAAAACCCAAAAAACCAAACAAAAAAACCCCAAACAACAACAGAAGGCAATAAATACCAACCAAGATAAGAAGCACCCAAAGGGTCCCTTGCTGTCTGGAAAAGTACTGGTTCATGAACAGATGGTGTAGCTACATCCACTGTTGTCCAAGCTACACTGTGGGAAGACCCACAAGCAACCCGAGTGATTTTCTGGCCTTCCAAGCCCTGGACAAGAGTGGGCTTTCTATTGACTGTAGTAGTTCCATTGCCTTGCTGCCCATGGTCATTGTCACCCCAAGCATAAACCTGCAAGTAAACATTTTCACATATTACTTTGCTTCACTGGTTGCATCTTACAATTGGTTTCTTAAAAATTCCTACAACAGAATATTAGGGATTTTTATTATTAATCTAGGCCACTTTAGAAAACCTACTGCTATGACTTTTTTTTTTTGCTCTTTAAAAAATGGAGGCATTACACATTAACAGAAATAAGAGAACAAATGATAAATAAAAGCATTACTTTATCAGATGATTAATAAATTGTTGCCAATACATAAGTCATCAATTCACTCATGAACTGTTCAATGTTCACAGTGAACAGGAACTTTCATGAAACTAGTTGTACAGTGATTACACTGGGGATCTGAATCACTAGTATGATAATGCTGGATCACAACAGAAATATCTGTCCAGAATTCTACAAATGCTTCTGCATTTCAAGAGTGAGAAGCAGGAAACTCATCATAAGATAAAAATATAAACTAGGAAAACATTTCAAAAGTACTAAAACACTAACATCTGCACTCCAATAACAATATGAAAACTAGTAAATTTTCAATTGCAAGCATGCTTATATTTATGAAGGATTTTTATAAGCAAATACATATCATTAGATATTTTTATTCCATTTAACCAACACCAATGCTATTAGACTTTTCTTCCTCAACAGGTTAGTTCATTCCATTCTGGAAAAAGGAAAAATGGAAAGGAGGGTGAAGCAAAACCTACCTGTCCAGTGTCAGTAACTGCTAGACAGTGGAGTGCACCTACAGCCACGTGCACAATCTTTTTACCCCTCAGCCCTTCCACAACTTGTGGCTTTCGTACATGTACATCCGTGCCATGGCCTAGCCTGAAGTAGTCACCCTTACCCCTGCAACAGACAGGAAACTCAAAATTCAAAACAAATCATTTTTCATGCATTCCCCCCTGTCAATGCAGTTTTCAAAATCAAAATACTTAATTTATCACTGAGATTAAATATAAGCACCAGATAGCAAATTCTTCATATGAATTGCAAAGGCCTAAAAATGAAGTTAATTGCAGTTCCGTGACTCCCATCCCTATTTATTTCAGTATAGAGCAGGCATCATTGTGAATATTTTTTTGTACATAACTGTCATTACATTGACTTTCCTCTGTTGCAGAAATACTGCAATTATAAATACTTCAAAAATTGACATGTTTTGAGAGACTTGGAAGGATTTATCCTACTGGGAATAAACCTAATTTCAGACCCTTTATTAAATTTACTCACATGAAAAAAATACAAAAGAACCAACATGTTCTCAGGACTCAGTTTTTTCGTACTGTTGCAAACCTCAATAATGTTCTCAGACCTTCATAATGTAAATTCTTCTAAAACTGTTATACACAAACAGCACTAAAAAAATATGCCTTAGGCAAAACACTTTAAAATGCCTCTAAGAACATCAGTAAAAAAAAGAAAAAAACCAAAACCCTAAGGTTTCTTCCACTATGTTTTTAGTAACCATTCAGTTTTGCTGCTCACCAGGTTCTCTCAAGAAAACTTGTTATGCTGAAGATCAGTGATTTACAGTACTGTTACCCACCTAAAGCTGTAACACAGAAGTTGAGATTTTTCCCTCAAACCAGTACAAATGCAAGAACAATAAAACTTTAGAAGCAACTCAGACATCTGTAAAGTATAGGCTGCAACAGAGTCAAAAAATCTGTAATGTCATGAAATGTCTGCAGATTTTATGAGTAGATAGAGAAGTGTTATGGAAAACTGAAGGTATGAACAAGAAATTTGCAAAGATTTCTTAAAAACTGCCAAATTACCCTTCCTCTCACTCCTTTAATCACAAATTAAACAAAAAAAATAAACCAAAACAAAACAAAAACAAAAAACAAACAAACAAAAAAAACACCAGAAAAAAACCAAGCAAACAATTTTTTTAAAGGGGGAAATCAAGAGAGAAATACAGTTTTCTGTAGCCACTCTGAGAGACTACATCCCTGCTAAAAGCATTTTTCCATTCTAAGAATGTAAGTAGTTTATAAACACTGAATCTTTGTAGATTTCTCTTAACATCATTCATCAATTGCCAGAAAATAATAAAACAAAAATTACCATTTAAAATCTTCTTAGCTTTGATATATATCACACAGGTCATAGTCTTAGCACACAAGGGCTAAAACCTTGTTCTGGTTAGAGAACTTCACTCTAAAGGTGATCTGCAGTAAGGTAAAGCTTGCACATCTTATAGGAACGTTTGTAATCTCAAAAAGCCAAGTTTGTGTTCAAAACAAAACAGAAGCAAGCAGACCAGAAGAGAAACAAAAAGGGTTTCTGAAGAATTCTCAGTGATCATTTTGCACCAGTTCTTGCTTTGAGACATCACTACTGACAACTCAGTGGCCTTCAAAGCAGCAATAAGCTCTACAGAAACCCTGTGTTTCTGAGGAAGTTCTTGCCCATCTCCTCTGAACTTTAGCCTACTTCCTTACTCTACTAGATCCTTAATCTCTCAATCTCTGCTTTAGCTGTAGGCTACATACTCCAAACTATGATTCTCGGGTTGTCTTCTTCAATCCACCCCTAAATCTTGAGTTAACATTCTTTTAAAATGCTCCCAAGAAGAGGAATTATCTTCTCTTTCTCCCTCTAATTCTGTAAGATCCAGGGATCCTAACAGAGTAAAATACAAAACTGAGTATGCTACAAAGCAGTGTTACAGTAACTGAGCAGATCACAGTTTGTCCCAAAGAGCCGCCAATTTAAAAGACAAAGTATGCAGATAAGGCATAGTTCAAGTTAGGAAAGCCAAATAGCAATAAGTACAACACATACTTGGTAATTACTTTGTTCATACTTTCTGGTATATGTAACATACCATGTCCATACCACTCCTGACTTGGTCAGTGCCAATGAGAACTGTGCACCACACTCAATCTGACAAACGCCTTGACCATTCAGTCTTTCAATGTTCTGAGGAATGTTGCATCCTTCACTTCCTCCTCGGCCCAGCTTTCCAAAATCACCATCACCCCAAGAAAACACCAAACCTAACAAACACCAAACAAACTGCAGGTCAAAAAATGATCACAGCATTCCCATCCCTAGAAAGCTACTGGAACAAAATAATACTACCTTCATCTGTCAAAGCAAGAGTCTGAGCATCTCTGCTTCCACAAGCAACTTGAATGACTCTGTGGCCAAGGAGCACTTTAACCTAAAGCACAGAAAAAGTAAGCAAGAGGTTTCAAAGAAATTGCATTTTTAAAACCTTACAGACATTTTCAAGCTCTTACGATTCATCTTGCTCATTTTGCCAGTCTGAGCAAAGGATTATCAAGCCTTGCCCACCCAAGAGCTAACATTGCTCAATGCCAGTACAGGTATCCAGCTACATTATGAAAGCAGATGCAGAACAGGAATGTTCAAAACAGCACTACCTATTCTGCATCACTTCCCAATAAAGACTAGATCTTCTTGGCCAAACACAAAATTTAGGTCACTCCAAAATACTTATACTGCTTTCTCATTATCACAGGTTTTTGTGGTTTTTTTTTTACTTTTGCTTTATTTCATCATGTATTAAACACAGACACACACACACTTGCATTTTATCAGAGACAAGAAACATTTATTTTACCATCTTAGGCTTCAGCTGTGTGGTATTATCTCCATGGCCCAGCCTTCCATATTCTCCAAGACCCCAGGTATAGAGTTCACCACTGGAGGTAATGGCAGCACTGTGTGAACTTCCACAAGCAATATCACGAATGCGCTTGGTTTTCAGTGCTTCTATCAGTCTGGGTTTATCACAGTTCCTAGAGAAAATGAATAAAGACTTTATTGCATTAATTAAGTGCTGCACAATATATTCCAATCTTCATAATCCACGATTTTTTGTGCAATTGCAGTAGCCTAAAGACAAAATGAGATGCAACATTATGATTCCAAGGTATACTCTTTAGCATAAATATGAGGTTCACACTATTTTAATGTACTTCAAAGTTTATTTAAATAAATATTATGCATACACTGGAAAAACATGGGTGACAAAGCCAAAACACAAGTGATTAATCAACTGAGAAGTGTATAATATGAAGTGAAAACTGGTATTCTGTTATTGCCCCATGTTCAGCAACTTGTTAGAAAAAATTATTTCTCCACACTGTAGACACATAGTAAGGTTATAAGATGACACTCCCACCACAACTTTGCTCTTTGCAAGAGAGAAATTGGAAATTATGGTTAAGTTTTGATGAGAAAAATGGAAAATTTTACTATTCATATGTTTACAAAGCTTGAAATCCAGGGAAGAGTTTCAGCTCAAGGTTTTCTAATACTGACTGTGTATCACAGCCACTATTTAAGTTTTATAAAAATTTGTATGGCCTCTGGAAAACTTGCTGCCATGAAATGCCTACGAGTTCCAAGTCTCACTTTTAATAAAATTACAGAAGAACAATAAACAATACTCTTCTAATCTGGATTCTGGACTTCCCCTTTCACTGATCTGACACACATACACCTATGAACATTTTTTTGTGGGGGGATCATACATTAACCGTGTGAGTTGGGCACTGTAATTTTTAATGCCTTCTGAGCAGGTCTTCAAACATATCAGAATGAAAAAGATTTCTCAATTGGCTTTGTCAATTAATAATCAACCCTCTTTTTTTTTCTTTCAAAACACCTATCTGTTGTGCATACAAAGAAAAACCCTGAGAAAATTCAAATTTCCCTCAAAGCTGTCCTGTGGAGAATTAAACTATTAATGAGAAGTACAAGGAGAAGTACAAGACATTTAATTATTGCTAACAAGTCTGCAAACAAATGCCTAAAGAAAAGCACTACAAAATATTCTCTAAGGCTTACCTTTAATGTACTGTTACAACACAGAAATGTAAAACTGCTGTAACAGCTTTACAACTCAAGGCACCTCTGTAAACCTTAGCTTACAAAAGTAACCAAAACTATATAAAAAATGAGCCATTTTGTGAGTGGTATTCAAAAACACTATTAAAGACTTTAAACACTAAGCATGTTTCCAAGCATTGTATTAATTGAACGCCTCCTTTTTAAATGACTGAACACTGCTACGTTAAACACTGCCCCATAAATGAATATACAGATGAAAAGAAGTTTTCACAACACTATGTTTTATTCCCATTGTATTAAAATCTTGTCATATGTTAAATAGTGGTGGGTCAGCAGTGTTCATAGAATCATAGAATTGGCTGGGTTGGAAGGGACCTCAGAGATCATAAAGTCCAACCCTTGATCCACTACCGCTGCGGTTACCAGCCCATGGCACTGAGTGCCACATCCAGTCTCTTTTTAAATATCTCCAGGGATGGAGAATCCACTACTTCCCTGGGCAGCCCGTTCCAATGTCTGATCACCCTCTCCTTAAAGAAATTCTTTTTAATGTCCAACCTAAACCTCCTCCTGTTATAACATGCAACACAGAAGTTCTCTGAAACACAGACAAACTCAGTATTCTTACATTCGGCTGAAGTGGCCAAGTTTTCCATCATCACCTTCGCCCCATGAAAACACTTTTCCATCAACAGTTAATGCCATAGCATGCCGGCCACCTAAAAGTGTAAACATATATTTAAATGTTCAAGCTTTCAAGCAGGCAGGAAGTCTAGCAAAAAATCCCAGAAATTCAACACTGCTGTATTTCTGCAATGTAGCCGTACAAGCCTTTCAACACAATACGTATTACTCACTTTCTTCTGAGTTTTTATGTGATTTAAACTAAATTAATAACCTATATTTATTTATAACAAAACCTATCAGATATTCTGGGGCATCACAGCACCCAAGAAAGTTGCAAAGTAACTATTTTCAGGCTTAATATGTTACGTTTATGTAAGTAAAGACAGCAGAGGTCAGTTACCTGAGTGAACAGCCACCTTCTTTACCACATAGTTACTGAGAGCTGTAATCTGGCGGGGAATAGGCACAGTCCCACTAGATATTCCCAAACCCAGCCTTCCGTTTGTGGCTTCTCCACAGGCATAAACTTTACCCTCTACAGTCACTAAAATGATTAAAAAAAAAAAACAAAGAAGTTTGAAACACCATTAATGATTCACAACTGGAACTCAGTTACTGCTCTTAGGTAACTATAGTATCTCACCTGCAAAAAGGCTTTTGGACCCTCCAGCTACTTGTACAACATTCAAGGCAGACAGGGTTTCAGAAAAGGATGGGACCTTTATCTGGAGTGATAGGAAACAAAGATCATTAAAATACATTTTAAAGCTTCACAGTTTAAAAAAGAGCGACTAATCAGTCAATCTAACAGGTAGTATTTTTTTAACTACATGAAATTCCATGTATTATTCTGATACTTCACATATACCAGTTAATCTAAAACAAGCAAAAGATAAAACACAAGAAAAAAAATTAAATACTGTAGTCATGACAAAATTTGAAAAAAAACAAATTTTATATAAACAACAATTTTCCTGTTAGCAAATTATTCTTGAGAAAACCAAACTCAGTTTTCAAGATAGGCACAGCACCAATATAAATCTAGTTAAAAGTGTTAACCAACACGTTTCAAATCAGCATATGGGAACACAAAACCAACATAGTTTTCAGATCAATTATACCTTAAATTGAATAAACATTCATCACATATCTCCCATCTGCATTGTATTAAAAATTCCGTACAAATGGCTACAGAGGGTTGAAATTCCTGTTGAATTATACTCAATTGTAAACCATTTACACCAATCAAATATTAACATTGACCTATTTTTTTCCCTGATTACTGCATAAACTCCAGGTACAATACATAGGAAAGTTCATAAATACCTTAATTTCATATCAAAATTAACAGAATTATGTATAGAGTATAACACATATTTAGAACGATTAGTTCACCATAATCTAAAGCAAATTAAGTGGCTGCTAAAAAAGAAGAAAAAAAAATATCAAACTGAATTTCAGAGCAACAACCAAAATGCAAATTTTCTCCAATTTTTTCACCTAGCAGACATCTATAGGTCTGCTGTTGATAAAAAACTGTAAAATTTTGATTAAATTTTATCTAATTTTGAGTTGTGCGTGTCTTGTACATCTTATTTTTAGCTGTTTCTGTTTTCTACTAAGTATGAAAACAACAAGCATACCTTGGAACCTTTTAGCCCTCCCAACTGGTCCTTATCATTCAGACCCCAAACAAAAACTTTGGTTCTTATTGTAGCTGCAGATTCAAGCCCAGCTGCCTTCTTTCTAACAAGACTGAACACAATGAGGAAAGAAAAACAAAGTCAGTTTAGCAAATCTGCAGGCTATAGCATAGGCACACACTTAGTGTATTTACTTATTCTACAATTTGGAACAGTTTAAGTACTCAAGTTACACCACCACAGTTAACTGAACACTACAACAAACAAAAGCATCCCCGACTCTTCTGCTGAGCACTGGTAAATATGCACATGCCACAAACCAAATATAAACATATCAAGTTTTTAGCTAGGTTTTCAAACCCAAGTATGCTGCAGAAGCAGATGAGCTCCACAAAATGGTGCTACCTTACCAGTATGATAATCTTAGTTATTTATCAACAAATACCTACGTACTATTCTGACAAACTAAGACATTGACTTCTCTTTACTACAATTCAACCTAACAAAGCTGCTCTCCCTAGAATAATCTCCTGCCTGGAATATCTAAGACTCTTTATGATTTCCCCCCACCCCTGCAGTTACCTACCTGCCAGTGTTAGCTTTATCATCATCCTCCTCCTCATTGTCAGAAGCAAGGAAAGGGACTGCAGCTAAATCTTCGTCCTCTGCACGTATACGCCCCAGTATGCTGAGGCCATGTATTTTGCAATCGATCCCAGAGCTTCTGCACTGCTTGATTGCAATCTCAATATATCTGTGGTACTAAGAAGAAAAAACTAAATTGCCATCTTTTGAGTTCTATATAACTTTATAAAACTTAACAGAAAAGAAACTGAACTTTTGCTTGACTTAGTCACCTTAACAAAACGAAGCTGTGACTTTAAGTGATGGGCTTTTCAGCCCTATGCAATTCATACTTTAAGATGAACATATGGCGTAATTAATCTGAGAATGATTTGGCCTTAAATATTCTAAAAATTCACTATGCATTCCTCCTTGCTACCAAAAAAGATCATAACTATAAAAAACAAACTTTATCACCCATTAGAAGTATCTACAACTTTCAGTTAATTGGGAAGACTTCTTGGTTCATAGGTATATTGTTTTACACCAAAAAATACACTGCAATTATGGTAAAACTTACCAAGATAAGTTACCTAACTAAAGGGCCAGAAATAGTGCTAATTTAGAAGTAAAATGCTACGTTTTAATAATCGCAACTGTGCTTTTCATCCATCTCTTGCAGTAAAATATTCTTCTGATGCATGCAAGAATAATTCTCACACAAATGTCACTTACTTCTGTACAATCACTGAGAAGAGGCACAGTGGTGTCTGTAGGATTTATGTTGATTGTCTTTAGCTCTATAAGGTTATTTAAGGAATTCCCCCCTAGAAAACAGATCATGGAAAGAAAAACATTTTAAGATATGGTGTTTGTTTCATAAACAGGAACTATGCGCGTTAAATAATGTTAAATGAAATCAGATAAATGCCTACTGGTTAAAGCACAAAAAAAATGTTTTTCAAACTTGTCAGAGAAGATACACATACCTGAAACTACAACTAAAGAGGGCATGTAACTGCTGTCTGCAGGGTCCACTATCATCTTCAGTCTGTGAACAAGAACATCTGGAAAAATCTCCAAGCGAATCCAGTGCTAGGGGAAACACAGATTTTAATTTTCAGATAGTATTTCTAGGACCATCATAAGGTTAATGAGAATAAGTGTGTGCTGCATTTGAAGAAAGCATGAAAAACATCTGTGAATGGTACATAGCAGCTGAAATGCATGGGAACTGGCCAAAGGAAAATAACCTTCAACTTCTCACAGTCCATCCTCCAAACACAAGAGAAACAGTTGAATTAAATTATTTATTTCACTGAAAAGCAACATGATTCCCCTGACTGAGAAAAAACTATAGCACTGGATATTATTAGGACATAATAGTAAAACTTTGACTGCTTACACTTTGTTGACAAGCTGAAGGAAGCATACTTGGGTATAATTACAATGTGGCCATCAACAGGCCATCAAAACACACTATTTAGAAGTCTAGCTGCAACTCCTGGTGACTAGACTAGGCACAAAGCAGTGCTGTGGGCCAATAAAAATGGTAAACCATGAACTAAGTAATAATTATTATTGTATATTTACAAATTAGCTGGACACAGGATTTGATAACACTAAATTAGGAGGGGATACAGATGGCAGAGAGGCCTTACTGGATAGATTAGAAAGATAGTCAATCATACAAAATTCAACAAGAGCAAGTGCTGGATTTTCTAGGTGGGACACAGTAATCCTAGTTATACATACAAGCTGGGGTACAAGAGGTTGGAGAGCAGCTCTGTGGCAAGCTGAATATGAGTTAACAGTGTGGCCTGGCAGCCAAAAGGGTCAATCATGTTCTGGGGTGCATCAAGTACAGTATAACCAAGGGAGGAGAGTGTCTCACTCCACACTACCTTTGTGTGACTCCCATCTCATGTACTGTGAGCAGTTTCAAGCACCTCCATATAAGAAGGACATCAAAATATGACTGTGTCCAGAGGAGGATGACCAAGATGCTGAGAGGTCTCGAAGGCCAGACACAAGGTCATTTGGTTTGTTCAGCTTTGAGAAGAAAAGGCTAAGAGAAGACTTCATTGCCTCTTACAACCTCCTCAATAGAGGGGGGAGGTGACAATCTCTCTCTGGTGACAGTGATAAAACACTAGGAAATGGACTGAAGCTGCACCAGGGAAAGTTCAGATTGGACATTAGGAAAAGGTTCTTCACTGAGAGGTTCGTTGTTCACTGGAACAGGCTTCCCAGGGAAGTGGTCACAGCACCAAATGTATCAGAGTTCAATAAGTATCTGTAAGACAGTCTTAGTAATATGGTTCAGATTTAGGTAGTCTCAGGAGGTGCAGGGAGCTGGATTTGATGATCCTTATGGGTTCCTTCCAGCTTGAGATACTCTCTGATTGTACACAAGTGAGGGAGTGATTGGAGACAGTTTTAGCTAGCAAGAACTGAAGTGCTTTTCATTTTGTAACAAACTTTTTAAGTAAAAAATAATGACTGTGATTAAGAAAAATTTCCATCAGTTATTATAGTGAAAAGGCAATTACAACTATATAACCACCTACAGAATAAAATAATTACCCTGTATTTCAAAAATCACACAAGTTCCATATAATTCACATGAATTAATTAGAAAGATGAAGAACAGCTTTTTAAAAATAGGAACACTTAATATGAATAAACAGTTTTTTACTTCAGCTCTCTGTTTTTACTACTCTTCTATTTTACTCGAAGATACAAAATATACTTCAGCAGGATAAATACATACCCTCTTAAGAAGAAAGTACACCAGAATAAACCAGCTACGGTTAAGTTACCTTTCCTTGTGAGCCAGAAGACTGCCAGCACTGCTCACTGCCATCAATGAGACGTGAAGCCTGATTCACAGAGGATGAGACATTCAAATTCTTAACTATTCTTGACCAATCATCCAGCAACATTCCCCGCTGGCTACTGTGTCGTCTCTTCAGCTGCTTCCCAGAACGCCCACAAAACACTGGAGACTGACCTGCATGGTTAAGTAAGTTAAGCACATACCCATCAAAGAAATTTGCTTTCAATAAACCCCTAATCAATTTGAAATGAAATATTTTTTAAAATCAAATAATTCAGGTATGTATTTTAAAAATAGAATACAGAAGCATGTCACGGGGGTATGGTAATACTACTCACACTTAAAGGGCAGAGCTCAATATATATTATTTTTTAAAGGTGTTTTAAGCACTCGACCCAACTATAAGTTTCCATCTCCGTCACCTGGGGTAGACACACTTTCTATTCTTACACTTATGATTGATTTGCATCAGGAAATCAAGCATAATTTAGTAAAAAATAAACATAAAACAAATTAAAGAAAATCACCCTCTTCAGGAATGCAAGACACTAAGAGTAATTCATAAAATCAAATGATAAAACGTTACTGGTGCATTCAGTCTTTAAACTGACAGAATCCATGTAATACTAACATTCTTATCTGAACAGACACTTAAAAGGGATCCCTCCTTTTGAAGTACAAATCAGAATTTATGATGACACAGACTTCAAAATACAGGTTCATGAAGGATGAATTTTATACACCACTACAGCATGTTAAAAATTTGCACCCTATTCTCAACAGTAATCCCTTACAGGAGAATAGACTGATTTTTAGACAGGTGAAGAGAAAAGGTAATGTCAGGTAAGTTTTGCATAATAATATAAACCCCAAAAGTTTTGGAGTTAAAATGACTGCACCTCGTTTTGCCCTAGAAAGAAAAACTGCTGATTATGAGTCTTTCAAAAAGCTTCCCTTTACTACCACACCTCTCCATTATGCAGAAATAGAGGCAATAGCCACCACACATCAATAGGCAATAACCACTCTCATGAAGATTTCATTCACCTCAATTTTGGCTGACAACAAAAGGCAGAAAGATTTAAGAATTATACCTTTTATTGTTCAGCAGCTGAAAAAGCAGTTCAGATAAAGACTTCCTGTCACAGTGGATATATTTTTAACCTTTTTAAATGCTACAAAGAAATCTTAAGGTTGATATTTTGGTGTAGTCCACCACATGCATTTGTAGCAGTGCTAAAATCTGCTAAACATGCTTTGCTGTCTAGAGGGCCAGCTCAAACACTAATTTCATTATGCTAAGCAGCTGAAATTTCAAACTTTTTTTAGAACAAATTTAATGCATTTGAAATTAATTTAAGAAAGACTCAGATTCTGAAACTTACCAGGTTCATTTATTCTGCCAAAAGTATGTCGAGTGTTATGTTTCCTGGTTTTAAAACAGGTCTCACAAAAGTCAAAATCATCACAGTTTCTACATTTGAATCTTGGCCCATTGATAGGAAACATCTGACAGCCATCACACCTGGTTTCACAGAAGAACAATGAGTAAATATATTTCTAGGAGTCTTCGTGCTATAAGTTTACTCTAACACAAGTCAAGATAATGGAATCAAAAATAAGGCTAAAGGATAACCCACATGGATTATGAAAAATGCAAATCATCACTTACGTGACTCCAGGATGAATGCTGGGAACCAGTTCCATTTCTGACAACAAGCCAGTCCAATGAGACTGTTGAGGAAAGTCTACAATGACATCTTTTCCATTGGCACTGAAAGCTGTGACAAAAATACAGCAAAAATTCTATGTTACAAATTTCTATAAAATAAAGCAGAAAGTGTCCAGTGCAACATCAGAACAGAAATACACAACAAAAACTAATCTCAAAAGTAGTCTTTTATATTAATTTAACTATGTGTTAACCTAACCAAATAGTCTGGAAATGGGCAGAAAGAAGGGATGTTCTAAAGATTTTTTTTAAAAAATATATACTATGCTATTTGATTTCCTTGAGTCTGAATTTCTCACTTTTTTTTTTAAATAGTTCCCAAAGGAGAGAGAATACTTCAAAGCACAAATTTAGTATGACCAAAATCTATACCTCTTCAAAAAAGCTATGGCCCACAGATTATTTCTATAAAATCCCTTAGAGCTTGATGCTAGTGCACCCCATTTTGTCCTCAATTCCATATATCTTCAAGATTATATTTCCTTCTTAAAGGAAAATCATTTGTGGTTCATCCAAAGTATAAATACAAAAACTACAACAGGAAGCAATACAGATGCTTAAAGACCCCTACTATTTGAATGGAGTGACTCCAAAAAACAGATGAACACACTAACAAAATGAGCTGCCAGACAGTATGCATCTATAAATTCTTCATGGACATAAATGCACTCTATGGTCTCTTATCACAGGCAATATTCAATGAAACGCTGTGATTTCTAAGTGTGTCTAAAAGTTTCCTTAAACACTGCACGAAGTCTGTGGTTTCTAGTTTTATTATTTCCCCATGCCCTGTTTTGAATACACATTACCTTTGACAACTCCCACACTTCGGTGAGTAACTGATCCCCATTTGTATTTGGGTGTGGTAACAGAGCTCCTCACACGCACTTTGTCGCCTATCTTGATATGAGAGGCAGAACTCTGTGGTGGGAATCCTAGCAATTGCAAGAATAAATGTATGGTGAGTGGGGTTTCCCATGTGTACCATTCAGGTTTATAATAAAAAGCAGCTAACAGTGAACTTACCTAAAAGTTCAACATGGATATATCTGACCCAGTAGGTACCACCCTTTTGTTGCCAGTCACACTGTACATTCAGGTCATGCAATCCATCTCGATCCAATTTAATAACTTTTCCTACATCTCCTTCACAAACCTCCTCATAAGTTCTGCAGCACCTAACCATCATCCCCACCTAGGGAAAAACAGAATGCTATAACCATGCAAAGACTTCTGTACCAGCAGTATTTCTGATACATGCAGCTATTCATCAACATACTTACCTGAATATTCTCCCTCACATACACAGCATAGTCATCATTACTTAAGAAATCAGATCGTTTCTTAAAGGTCTGGCTCTCTGTTACAACAGCACCACTTGACTGGAAAAAAAACGAAATAAACATATATAGTTACAAAATTTATTTCTAAATCAGAAAATAAAATTGTTAGCCACTAACAGACCACTAACCAAACAGACCCAACAGAAAATACAAATATAATATCCAAGTTGTGTGCCAAAATGGGTAAAATCTTCAACAAGCCAATTCACTTGAAGACTAACTTTTTATCACGTCCATTACTTTAAACTAAAGTTCAATTTCCAAAGTGACTTGCCAAGGGATGTAGATGAAGATTTTCAAAATGTGTGAAACAAGCTCTAAGTTGCTTTCACGAAATCTGCTTGCCAAAGAAAATTAGAACAAAGAGGATTTGTGAGTAATATACTTAGCCTGGCAGATAAACATTCACATTCTTAGGTTCCTTGCTTAAAGACAAAAAAGTTAATTAAAAAAAAAAAAAAATGTGGTGAATGGTCATCTCCTAAATAGCGTATACTACTATATTTTTTTGTTACATAATACACTGGTATATAAAGGATTCCCTTAGAAAAAGATGTTGACGAAAAAATATTGCAAATATTTAAGTTATTCCTTTCAATATTTTACTAGCTTAAAAAAATTTAAAAGAACTGTTGATTTCCATCTGTAATGAGAATTTTCAGAAAACTGTTTTGTTTCAAGCGTTACATGTTTTCTCATTCCAGTCAATATACAGAGCAATTTCTCACTGTAATACTGACAAAGATCAGAACAAAATGTGAAGTTAATTTCCTTCAAAATATAATGAATTTCTTTCAATTACAAAATCCCCCATGTGCCAGAAAACATAACTCCTTCAAAATTAAATAGAAATTTGGAACTCATTTCATTTTATTGGCAAATCCTTACCAAAAATTTCAGTTCCTGAAATTCGACAGAAGCCTAATAAAAATTTACATTCAAGCCATCATACTCAATAGGCTGTTTAAAGGTCATTTTACCCCCACTAAGTAAAAAGAGCTTTTATAAGAAAAAAGCAAACTTATTTCACTGGCATCTTTTCGACATTTATTCACTAATTCCTCAGTCATTCGCTGTCAGGAAGGGAGGCAGGAAAAAAAAAAGAAATTTAAAAAACAAAAAAAAAAACCCACACACACACAACCTAAAAAGTTCCTTACAAATATTACACTATATTATTCAAAATTTTATATTAGACTGAGACCAGCTGCCAGGGATGGTTATAGCTACCAGTAGTGTAACATCTGCCTGCATTCTACTCTTCCCTGTGCTGCATATACATGAATATTTATAGATATTCTTGTGTTCCTTTATGATGCACCTTAGAAAACATGAGAAACGTCTTCCGTGTTACAGTCTTGAATATCTGGGAGAGCAGAATATCCTTGTACTCTAACCAAGTTCACAAAAGGAAAATAATTACAAAGTTTGCAGCCAGATAACATGACATAGGTTTTAGTAAATTGATACTTACCACAGGGCAAGCAGCTTCAGCTTCTTCCACCTCTTCTGCTATTTCTTCATCTGAATATTCATCAGATATAGTATCAGCATCAGAGAGATCCGTAATTTGAACATCAGGGTGATCCAAGAGCCAGCCAACCAAGGATTCTACTCCTAATACAGAAAAGAAATTGTGTCCAAGGGATTCTCTGACATTCTTAAGACAGTATCCAAAAGCAAAAGTAGCAATTGCTCCCTTGGATACCACATTTTAATCTGCTCTCAACTTTCCTTCTCTATCTAACAACATAAATTTAACTACATGAAATACCTGGTAATCCAGAAGCACTTCCAGAGGTTCCAGAAAGAGATTTTAGTGCGAATTCTATGTTTTTCCTAGGAAAACCCATTTCCATAAGTTGAACTACAATGGGGAGGGGTGGAATTGGAGACTGCTTGCGTTTCTTCACTTTTGTGGGTCGGATATGTTGCACTGTGATGGGTGTTGTAGCTTCACTAGAGCTGCAGTCTTCAAACAATGGAGTTGAAGGATGTGTAGATTCTACAGCCAGGTACTGGCATACTGCCAAAGCAGCGGCCTAAATGAGAATAAATAATGAGTGTAAGTAAAACGTGAATTTAGTACATTTTTTGTGTAATAAAAAAAAGGGTTCAGCATCCCTTTTTAAAAAAAAAAAAAAATTAACAAACATATATATCTTAACAAGTTTAAATGTTATTCCAACCTACAAAAAGGGAGAGGGGGAAGGGACCAAAAGGCCCATTAGCCTGATCTCAGTAACTGGAAAAATTACAGAGATTATACTGAAAGGCATTTAAAGAGCAATGCAACCATCAGGCAGAGTCAACGAAGGTTCACAAGGGAAAGAGTCCTGTTTAACTAATTACACTAATTTTGATATCTTTCTTTGATAGTGGATAAAGGGAAGGTAATGGATGTAGTTTTTCTGAATTTTAGTAAGGTTTCTGACACCATCCCTCATAGCATCCTCCTGGACAAGTTGTCCAACTGTGCAATAAGCAGGTTCACAATATGCTAGGTGCTAGGTAAAGAACTGTCTGAAGGGCAGAGCTCAAAGGGTTGTAGTGAATGAGTCTGCATCTGGCTGGAGACATATTACCAGCGGTGTTCCTCTGAGTTCTATTCTAGGGACAGATCAAGACCTTTATCAATGATTGGGATGCAGGAGTTGAATGCATCATAACAAGTTTGCTAATGATACTAAATTTGGTGAGACCAAAGTGGAGGTGCCACTGACTCTGTTGAGGAACAAGAGCCCTTGCATAGGGATCTAGATAGACTGGAGCGTTGGGCTATAATTACTGGGATAAAATTTAGTAAGTTCAAATGCCAGAATCTGCACTGAGGACAGAGTGGTGCCAGGCACAGGTATAAATTGGGAGATCTTGAGAGCAGCCCCATGAATGGGACCTGGGAGTGCTGGTCAGCAGCAGGCTCAACGTGATACAGCTGAGTCCCTTGGCAGCTGTCAAACCTCATCCTGGGATGCATCACACACAGCATGATCAGCAGGTCAAAAGAGGTAATTATCCTGCTGTATTCAGAGTTGATGAGGCCTCACCTCAAGCACTGTGTGGAGTTCTGGGCCCCACCATTTAAGAAGGATATGAAGGTCCTTTCAATGCACCAGAGGGCAAAAAAACTGCTGAAAGAATGGCCTATGGGGAGTGGTTAAGGACTTTGTGACTGTCTAGTTTGGAGAAAAGGAGGCTGAGGGGTGACCTCACTGCTCTGTACAGCTTCCTGAGGAGGGAACTGAAAGAGAGAGGTGCTGAGACCTTCTCTCTCTCCTACCCAGGGAGAGCATCTGCCAGCACGGCTCAAAGCTGCACCAGGGCAGGTTCAGACTTGGCACTGAGAAGCTTTTCTTTACTTAAGAGGATGGTCAAACACTGGAACAGGCTTCCTGGAGAGGTGGTTGATGCCCCAAGCCTCTCCAGTGTTTAGGAGACATTTGGACAATGCCCATAATAACATGCTTTAACTTGGTCAGCCCTGAATTGGTCAAGGAGTTGGACTTGATGGTCATTGTAGGTCCTTTTCAACTGAAATATCTGTTCTATTCTAAATATATAACCAGTATGTAATGCTGCAAAAAACACTGTTCAGAGATAAAATTTTCAACTATTCATTTTTAAGGAGCAGCTTCAAATAAAAATTCAGACTCAAAAAAAAGAAACAAAAAACAACACCAAAAAACAAAACTCAAAGAAAACTCAATGGTCACTACAGGTACCTTCCACTGAAACTAGACTATTCTATTCTATTCTAATTGGAATACATCTTCAAAGTACTATTTAATAGTTTACTTAATTAGCAGATCACAGACTCTACCTCAAGCTCTTGTTTGTCAAATATTGCTTTCACAGGTGAAGGTTGTGTAGCAGCTGTCAAAAGTTGCTGTAGAAGAATCATGGGAGGTTGAGGTCCTTCAGGAGACATATCTCCTATGTCGGGAGAGGCAACTGCTCCATCCTCTTGAAAGAAAAACATTATCACATTATCAATCACAAAACTTAACCTGGGGCCTAGTAGTTCAATAACCAACAATCTAGTTGATTCACAAAACCATGGTATGTACTTTGTGGTTTGAGTAATTCCCCTCTCCAACAAAACTCTTTGAAAGATCTCCCTATACATATTTCCTATCCCTTCAAAAGAATACACCTTTTTTTAATCAACTGGCCCATTATTCTACATTTTTTTATATTTGATTGTGTATTCTTGCTGGCATAAACATTCAAGTTTCCCAGATCTTTACTCTGGCTATCTGAGGAAAGTGTTCTCACTTTCCATCCAACTCCAACCAAGGAAGTTCTCATATATGAAACAGTAATAGAACAGTTAATAGTCTTCATGTAATTATGCTGATATTTTTGAAAAAAATAAAAGAAAGGATGGGTGTTAATCTTTTTCCTCATTAAAAGTATAACCATGTTCCATTCCCAGAAAAACAAAATTATTATTCTGTTGACATAAAACTTGACAACTGACAAAAATTTAAAAAAATTTCAAATTAGTACATATATTTGAAGACATTACATGCTTCACAGAAGCCTGAAGAATTAAAGAATTCATTAAATTATAAAGATATCAATAGCTCTCCTGAATCCTGAGCTATTCTATTTACTTTTATATGCACAATAAATGTATAGAGAGCATGTATGCAAATTTTTAAAACTACATTTCCTTAAGCTCTTTTTAAGGTTATGCTTAAGACACTGTATCCTGATACTTATTCACTGGAAACTTCAAAACTTTTTTAGTAAAAGAAATAGCCAATTGAGAATTTATACTTTAAGCTTAGAAGCAGAAGAAGAAATCTGCAAAATATCCACAAGTTTTTAAAAACTATGTACAAAACATACTAACTACAGAAGAGTTACTCATTTAGCTAAATACAGTATTTTAAGCTTCAGACATCTGATCTACTTACATCTTCAAATCCTACAGTTAAGAATTCAAAATGCTTTGATTAGATCATGTTATAACAGTACTGAACTTTAATCTTCATTATTTTGCCTTCAGAGGCAAATTTCTACCCTTCAACTGCCTCTCTCAAGGGTCGTAGTCACATATTCTAGGTACCATACAAACAAACATCAGCACAGTCAGATTGCATTTCAGAATACCTGTAGCACTTAATGCACACTCCTGAACAGCAGGCTGAGATAAGATCTGCCTTAGTGTATCCTGGTGAGAAAGCAGAGCTCGTCCTGCTTTCAGTATGTACAGCTTTAGCTGCTGACATCGCAGTAGATCCAGATCCACTTGACCTATTAGAAAAATTAAGTCTCAGCTCTTTAAAACCAAAACAACAAAACACAAAAAATATAAAAAACCAACACAACTGTACCTGAAAGACCCTGATTGGGAGATTTCATTCTTTGTTTTTCTATTTTACTTCCAGCCAGATTTACTAGTTGAGCCCAAATGGATAGCATAGGTTCAGTGAAAGGCAAGTTGTTCACATTAAATGCCACAACTGGAAGCTAGACAGATGTGTGGGGGGGAACAAGACAAAACAAAAGCTACAGATAAGCATTTTCCAAAATTTTACAAAATCATTCAAAAGTTTCAATGGCCATTAACTTAAGAAGAAAAAAAGTAGCATTTGCCTCACTACTCTTGACCAGGAAAAAACAGGAAAGACTTCTATTCCCTATATAGCTCCTAACCCTCTATTTGTACCACACTACTGCAACTCTATTTGGTGAAAAAACAAGACAGAGCAAGAATGAGCTGCAGTCCCTAAAGCAGGCCAGGCATTCTGACTGTGCTTTCACTAATGCTATATTAACCAACTTGAGATTAAGATTCAAATAAAAACACCCAAGGCTTTCTACATTACTTAGCAAATCAAGTTAAACACAAATAAATAAAATCCTCACATGTAAGAGCTATAAATCACATTGCCATGACTTAGGATTTTACCTCAAGTCAAAGGACTTCAGCTCAAATCCCTTTCCCTTTCAACTCCTTCTCAAACAAGGACAGGAATTAAAGGCCCCACAGAGCTTTGTAAAAGCACCATCTCAGACTTCCATCTGGGGCACTGCACGTGCTGAATGCCAATATACCTATCTAATGAAGAACAAGTACTTCCTTTGCATTGTATCGGCCTTTAACTATACCTTTTCCTGTATTAAAGCATCAATAAATCAAACTTACTGGTTTTAGCTGATTCAGAGGGCACACTCTACATGTTCTCATGTCATAGAACTGTACAGTGATCTTCCCTTTTGGGGTGATGCGTGTCACTGTGCCTTCTCCAAATTCATCATGAACTACTTGTCCACCCAGTCTCAAGCGACTGTCTATGCCTCCAATCACTGCCAACACTGCCATCAGGCCTCCCACCTCTGGATTCTCAGTGTCTGGAAAGTAGTCATCCAAAAGAACCTAACAAAGAACAATAGAATTAACTGTAGGGAGAAAATATATACTTCTATCTGCTTTAAACTACAAAGTTATTAACATACACTTCAATTTTAAAATTACAATACATAAATACATATTAATAAAAAACAGAAAAATGGTTTCAAAATTAAGCTTAATATCGTTTACAAGCATTTAATATTTATAATTTCAAAATAAGTATTTCTATAAAAATGAGCTTATTTTAAAACGTGGAAACTACCCCTTCTGACTGTTTTCCTGCAAAGATGTGGGTGATGGAGGTTAGCTGAGAGTTGATGTACTTGTTTATGAGTCCATTCCACTGGCTGAGCGAATGGAGCGTCCTCAGCAGTGCCACTATCTCTTCTGCTAATGTACTACTGTGAGTGGCAGTTAGAGATGCTTGGGGCCTGGACTTTCTCCTTCTCAGAGTAGATTCTGATAGACAAAGCAATTGCACAACAGTTATCAACTTAGCACATGTATTTCCTACACATAAAAATAAGCCACTGAGAGAAAATTCTTCTACCTCTGAGTAGTGGGATATCTGAAGAACAAGTACTAAGCAGGCTGCCTAAAAATCCAAACAGTTTTTCCACAAGAAATTTCATGTCTCTTGACCTTTCATTTTTATCCCAGGATGGAAGTACTGCTTTCAATAAATGGACAGCAAGGATCTAAAAAGAGAACAAAATTTGTGTTATAGCATCCTAAGTCATCAAATATTTAAGAAATTCTCAAATACAGTAAGTGTAGAACAATGACATTCTAAAAGTTAGGCTCCCCTTTTAGTTCTTCCTATAATGCTGGTTTCTTTTCAGCTGTGAAAATGACAGAAGTACTGATCTTCTATTCATTTTGCTAAGAAATATTTTAAAGGAAGTTGTGCCAGTATGGAGTCAGGAACAATTTTACTGGCATATTAGCGAATCCAACCTCTTCAGTACTCAGGACATGACACATACACACACTGGGAAACAAGGTAAGCAACTGAAGCACATAGGGAAAACAGAAATACAGAATAGGAAAGTTCGTTCAGATTTCAGACTCAAAACGTAGTAATAAGATGCATTTCAGAATGAAAGTTTCCAAGTGTTCCGCAACAAAGGTATTATGATTAGAAAACATGAGATACAAAGTCGAATGATAGAAGAAGGAAAAAAAGTGAACACAGTGACACCTAAAGGTATTTAATGTGAAACTAGAGTCTTGGACACAGTACAGAGAGGACAGGCTGGCATCTCTAAACCTAGACACCTGGTGCAGGACTGATGAGGAACACGAGAAGATGACGTGCTGCAGTATCAAAGAGAGGATGGAGTTGCACGTTCTGAACAAGAGTATGTCAGGGTTTGAGCTTCCTCATTTTCTATCCAAAAGACCAATACAAGCAACCAGGAACAGTGAAGAGATGTCTCTTCGTGTAAACCTCTGTCAATTAACACATCTCTCTAAAATTTCAAAGTATTGTCTTTTTCTTCTTATCAAATTAGATGCTGGTATGTGGCAAATGATCATTTCTCCTCAGTATTCCCTGAACAGCACAGATAATTAGTGCTCTAAGTCCTGGGCAATGACAGAAGACTCATCAGATTTAAAATACCGGCAAGAATTTGCTGGAAGATCACATAAAAATGCAGAGGCCTTTATGACACAAGGCTTTAGGTTAAAGATAAAGATTAAGAAGAACTTTTTATCCCTAAGCCTTAAAACCTAGAAGAATTATTCCATAATAAGGTTGCTTTTCAATCTCATCGAAAAGGCACTGCAAGATGCTATGGAAAGGTAAAAGAACACAAAAAAAAACCAAACAAAAAGTCAAAATAAAAAGAAGGAAAAAGAAAAGGTGAAAGCGGACAAAGGAAATACAATACCAAAATACTATGCAAAGATGCAGCTTCTTAAGAGAGACTGTAACCAAAACAACAGTTTAGTATGAAGAGGGACAGTATATAATACACAATTTAACAGCTTTAAAATTAAATTATTAATTTGCACATTTTTCCTAGCAGTGGTTTTGCTACTGTTTTCTTATTCAACTTCTAGGAAATGTTATATGGGTGTTTCTGGAATACATTTTTTGGAACACTGTTTTGGCTTCTCATCTGTACAAAAGTTTCAGACTTTCAAGAGAGGAAGGGAGGCTGTAGTGGCCTGAAGGCTGAAAAACTTAGATGTATATTTAAAATAATTAATCCTAAATATAAGATGACGTTGCGGTTTTTCTCCAGTTATTTAAAAACTGATTTAAGGACATTCTCCATCTGTTTTTTAGAATACATTAAGAAAAAAGAAAAAGACAACTAAAGTCTACTAAATTCATTGCCTATCAAAGTAATTCGGAAATACACACATTACCTGTCTCTGTAGTGAAGCAGCAGTGAAAGATTCATGCCCCTCAACAATTTTCATTAGCAAAGTTATCCACTGAGAGGTACTAAGAGTGCTGCACATCTGAGGCATGAGTGCTATACTTCGAATGAATCCCAACGTGCACCAACTCCTATGCTGTTCTTTATAAACTAATTTATTTGGCAAGGAAGCTAAAAACAAAAAGATATATACATATAACAGTTGACGTTTCTGCCAGCTATGTAATTCTCTATATACTATCTGGGGCTTTTCTGCACAAATAAGACTGAGCTACTCCACTGTCTTTATATGTACTATTAACTTCAGTTATAGAGCCCATAATTTATTTTATTAAATATGCCTTTAGAGCAATTCTCATCCTTCACTGTCTTCTCATTTCAAAGCAGTTAAAAGTATTACTTCTTAAATTACTAAACATCTATGGAAATTAATGACAGTCATACTGTTGTCTCAAAAAAGACTAAGACATTAATTGTCTAAGCTAAGTATGCACATCCTCAAGCCCCATATCTCATGCATTTCACCAGCTTTTCCTTCTTATATTCCAAGAATGTTCACGGTCACTTATGTTGCTTTTGCAAACGATTAAGATTTCAAAACCTCTGAAAAAGTATTTGGTAACCTTTGGCTTTAAATAATTGAAATACTAGTACAAGAAGATTTACAAAGTTACAAGACAACAAAATACACAACACAAGCCCATACCTTAATAGGACTGTTTCTATATAACCTACCTGATTTATCTATTGTTCCACTCTCCACAAGCATACGAAGTAGACCACACAAAGTCCTAGTAGCATCACTTTGCATGACTTCAGCATGCACACCAGCAGAGAGACAAAGTGTCTGCAACAGGTTCACAGTACTTGTCAGCATCATGGAAGTCGGGTGGAGATTCCTTTCAACTTGTTCTCCTTCTGAAAGACAAAAGGCAGAAGATTACCTTACTACTGAGTTAGTATCATTCACAAACAGTTCTAAAACAAACACGATGGGATAAATCTGATGTGTTTTCTCCAAGATGATTTGACATGAAGATTCCTTATTCTCAAATGTTAGAGAAACATAAAATCCCAGTTATTTTGTGTAGGTATTTTCTAGTTCTTCTCTAACAGTATACAACTTAAAAGAAACTCCCAAGTGCAATGCCAAGAATACAGAAGCAATGTGACTTGATGCATAATTATGCCATTTAATAAACACAGTTCAGAACGGCAATAACATCTTAAAATATACACCTCCTGGTATCCATAACCAAAACTATTTCAGCTGAAAAATACCGAGTTCAACAAATGCAACACCATCCTTTCTTTCCTCCTTTCTCATGGTAAATCTACCTTGAGAAAGATTCTGGTCAGAAATGCACACCTATTAAATGAATCTTCTTTGATGAAGCATCTACTCCTGTGGAATAAGCTTTTTCAATAAAAGGCAGTAAATTTGGAATTAAACTTAAAGCCTGTATCCACTTTTATTTTAAAAGAATTGCTTCTTCACCAGAGTCATCCTCGGTGTCTGAATCCTCTGTTGCAGGCTGTGTTGCTGGGGGTGGCTCAGCTAGTTTCAGATCATATTTTCCTTCCTTCCCCATTCTGTAAGAATTTGTACTTCCAGTGTCCCATTGCACTCTTATCCAGCCATCTTCTCCTAATTCTCCAATCACTCGACCCAAGCCTGGAGGGGGTCCATCCTGACAGAAGAGAGAGTCTCAAGTTGCACTATCAGTCAACAACAGTAACTTGTATCCAAAATTCATAAAAGAGTAACACAATTACTCCTTTTTGCTTCTAGCCTAGTGGCTTGATAGTAAACATCAAAACTGTTTCAAAATTCAGCATAAAATTAGAAAGTATTTCAGTTTCTAAATGAAATCACTCCAGTAAACCACAGCAGCCATGTTTAGAGCTACTGGACTATGTACCACTTAAGTGCCATACATGCCAACTTGAAAGTATGTAATATTGTAGCAAATAAGTGATCCAATTGCCTGTTAAATCAGTATTTAGAACAGTTTCAAAGAAAAAATTTCATTTCCAAAAATGAAGTTAAACAAATAATATATTTTATGTTAATTCTCCAAGTCTCTGAAATATAAAAATTACCTTTAAATTTCGAACATACAATTCCTACAGTTCACTGAACACAGACTTTAGATTTTAACACAACCAAAATTGAATGAAAGAAGTTGTACCTGATCACCCCATTTCCAGTCTACCCCTCTCACCACTCTGGTACCAATTTTCATCATGGCTGCCAGTTCTGGTCCAGAAACAGGGAGCTGAACAGGTGTAGTTTCTTTTCTTGATTCTTCTAGGACTGTGGCAGAAGCTCCATGAGAAGAGGCAATCAGATCTTCTTCAGTGTTGTCAGAACTAGGTCCTAAGAGGAAAAAACATGAAAAAATTAAAGCTAACTACAGGTTTTTATACTACCTTCGTCACACTTAAAACTTTAAGGCACATAAGCTTTGCAATATAAAAGCAGTAATAAATAGGAAAACTGATTTAACAAGTGCCAGTTAGGTGAGCTCTTGGGAAACTGGGACAGAATGCCAGGTTGGAAGGGACCTCAAGGTTCATAGGGTAGCACCACCTTCCTAGGTATGAACACAGTTTAGATGAGATGGCCCAACACCTTCTCAAGGTGAGTCTTAAAAATGTCTAGTGTTGAGGTATCCACTGCTTCCCTAAGGACATTATTCCAGCGGCTCACTGTTCTCATTGTGAGAAAAATTTTCCTCATTTCCAACTGGCATCTCCTCAGGATTAACTTGTACTCACTATCCCTAGTCTTTTCCATGTAACTTACTAAAAAGGGAGTCTCCATCTTCTTTACAATCACCTTTCAAGTACTGGAACATGCTGACAATGTCTCCCCTAAGCCTTCTCTTCTCCAAGCTAAACAAACCCAGTTTTCTCAGCCTTTCCTCATACAGCAGGGATGCCAGTCCTTTTGCTTCTTTCTGGCCCTTTCCTGGGCCCTCTTCCAGCCTCCCTGCATCTTTTCTGTATAGCAGCAGTCAGAACCCAACACAATGTTCTAGATGTGGCCTGACAAGAGCTGAATATAGTGGAATGTTGACTTCCTTATCTCTGCTGGTGATGTCCTTGTTGATACAACCCAGCATCCTAGTGGCTTTCTTTGCCACAGGAGCACACTGTTCAATCCTACTGAGCTGTTTGTCCACCAGAACCTCAAGGCCCTTTCCACAGAGCTGCTCTGCAGCCAGATGGATCCCAGCCTACACTGCACTCCTGGATTACGTTTATCCAGGTGAAAGACCCTACACTTGTCCTCCATGAACTTAGTAAGGTTCTTGTTAGCCCACTCTTTCAGTCTGCTGAGGTCTTCCTGGAGGGTAGCTCCCTTCTCATGCAGCTTGCTGTGATCCGCAATCTGCAGACTTCATTGGGGTGCACTTGATCCCAACATGAAGATCCCTTACGAAAATATTAAACAATGTCAGGCTCAATATCAGTCCCCAGGGGACCCCACTTGTGACTGGTGATGTAAGGATTTTGAATGAACAAGACTTCAAATACTTAACTTTGAGCAAAAATAAGAAATAGTGGACGTTACAATAATGAGACCAGTGGCCAAACAGTTCTACTAACAAATTGTTTTGGAAAACTTTCTTATGAGCAATTCAGTTAAGTAGAAGTTATGAAAACAAATATTTTCCCTTATTTAAGAAAAACAAGAAAGAAAAAGTAGGAGCACTCAAATCATGGCAAAAAACACCACAGAACTCCTTACAACAGAAAAAAGAAGTTTACCGCTTAAATACACAGACTGGGAATAGTTTTAATAGGTAGCACAAATAAAACTGAATGAGTTGACAGTGGGCAGTTTTAATGTTTCCATTTTAACTTTTCCATGTTTAGCTTATTTGTAATGGCTCCACCAAAACAACATCATCACACTTCAGTTCTAGGAAATGGTGGCCAACAAAAAGACTTTTTTAGAAAAGTCATCAGACCAACTTCCTTCTCTGTCGTGCTTACATATGTGTTTCTTGCAGTAAGGGGTAGAGATGGATAGAGTTACACTATTCTTAAGCAGCAAAATTCTTCTGTAGCTTGGGTACACCAACAGGTAAACATACAGGAGATTTACAAAGCATGTACTTTCTTCCAAACAAGAAACCAGAAGGTCTCATACCGATGAGTCGCAGTGTTGTTTGTGTCAATGCCAGCATGCCTGAATTAAGGAGGAGGCTCAAGGTATTAGCACCGTGCTGCAACGTTAACATGTTGAGCATGACCAACAGAAAACGTGCTTGTGGAATAGTCCCAAGACTTGGTCCTGCTGGATTCTCATTAGTAATTGTTTGTAGAGGAACAGGCTGCACACCTAATTCAAAAGAAATATAAAAAACAAAGTTAGTTTAACATCTGGGAGCTAAATGAAATCAGATATTGTTTTATTTGATGGTTTAAAATACTTCCTGAACTGATGTTCCAATAAATGTTTTATAATTTAGATTTTAATGGCAAAATGTTATTAACAAGTAATTAATGATCTGTTACTGGGATACCAGCAACATTCTCTTAAACACCAAAAAGTGATTTAACAGAGAACAGAGGGGAGTGCAACAACACAAGGCTAGACAAAAAGTCCAAGTATTTCTCAGCACAGACCAAGGGAAATGATTTTAGGATCCTAATTACTGGTATCTTTAAAAAAATGTAACCATATTCATTTAAAACTGTCTTCTCCCAAGCCAACAGCAACAAAATGAGATTCACCTAGTTCTTTGAATTTTGCATGAGCATCAAGCAAGATGTTCCGGACATTCTGAATAGCCCATGCATACAACTTCCCAAAAGTTACTTCTAGCAGCATTCTGTTAAATGGTGGGATCAGATCAACATCCTTCAGGCAGTCAGTAAGAGGTTCCCTTCATAGAAAAACAACAGAAACAACAAAAGTAAGTATTTTTTTCTTACCAGATAACAGTGAAACCAAAAGCAACAAAGTTTTACCCTATATTTGCTCCTTCTGGAATAAGCCTCTGCCACCCACAGAACATTGCATACTGCACGGATGGGAGCAAAAAACTTTTTGCTGCCAATTTCAGAATAGTATCTATTCCCTCCAGACGAACTTCTGCTCTTTCCAACTGCAAAAAGAAAAAAAGAAATTGTAATACTTATGAAAACTGCTAATACATACCAGCCCATTTTCATCCATTTTACCTGTTTTAATAAACATTTTCTCATTTTTTCTACATCCACAGGTTCTTCTTTAAGTGCAAATTCAACAATGGTGTTAAGAAGGGCAGACTGTGGATACAAGCCTTGGACATTTTGCTTCAGCCATTTGTATTTGTGAACACCTGTAACTGTACTCAAAATTGGCTGCCACTTATCCTGCAAAACCAGAAGGTGGCATGTTAAACAAATTCTAAATTACTGAAAATTAAGTTTTTAATTCAAAAACATGCTCAAATTTAAACTCCTAGGAGGGTAAGAAAAAAATAAAGCAAACCTGTTCAGGAAGAGCTCAGTAATATCTGTAACAATTGCTACATAAAATTTCACTAAATTAATACTAAAAACAAAAGATGAAGTAACTCAGCACAATTTTATTTTGAAATAAAGCTTTATAAAGATACTTCCAACATTACAGACAATGTAAAAATTAAAGAAGGTATCCACATATTCTAAATATGGAGTACACAAGCTTGTTTTTACAAGTTATTCCAGGTTTCATTAAAACAACGAGATGCATATATATATACCAAACACCATTATCAGAATATTGAATGTCAAGTTACAGCAAACATGCTTTTGCTAATATTTTTTCCTCTTGTTATTTTCATTCACAATGTGGCTTCAAAATCTGGTATTATACCTTGGGCGACTTGATTGGTATGGGCCTTTTATCTATAGGTACGGGACTATGAGGTACCACACAGGACTCTTCCAAATCACTCTCTTCATTTCCAATTTTGGATTCTTCCACATCAGCAGATTCAGATTTTTTTGGCACTAGAAATAAAAACAATTATTTCATGTATCCTGATAACATTTTAGAGTGTTGCATTTTTGGTTTGCATGATAACCTAAGAATACAGAAAGCTTAAGATCTGCCTGTAGTAAAACGGAAATTGGTGAACTCTATGTCAAACTATTATCAAATTAGCTCTGGTAATACCTGCAATATATTTTTGTCTTTAAAGATCAGTTTCAGAAGAACTTTGCTGTTTGTCCACCATATTAATTAATTTCCAGTTAAAGAAGTGACTACAGTGTTTAAGTAAAACAGTATTTCTAATAAGAGATCACTTCTCGTTAAACTTTCATAAAACATACAGAGGGACTGATACTGACAGCTCACTTTTCAATATATGCTGGAATAGAAACAATCATGCCTCACCTAGACTCAGCTCTCCTGTGAGCCTGCTTTTAGTGTAGGAACTGATGTGTAACCATTGATTTAGAAAACTTAATGAACATACAAAAGAAAGTGAATCGCTCTGATGCTTTAGCTAGCAAGAGTCTCAAATATGGAGCGGCAAACCTTGGCAAGAGATTAATTTTAATTTTTTCAAAGAAAATAAAATGTTAACATTGCTTTACCTCTTTTTTTCCTTTTTTCTCTGATTATTTTCTGAGCTACTCTCCTCCATCGAGGTAAGGAACTCAGAAGTTTAAATTTAGACATTATAGAGAGATCATTGCAAACTGCAGGACGTAGTTCATTGAATAAGAATCTCAGACGTTCAATGACAGGAGCACAAACTTCCTTGTAAGAACGTCCCTGTTCTTGATGGGTCTAAAAAAGTCATTGAAAGATCAGGTCACTCTTTAATACACAATAAAATGAACAATATATCACTTTCTAATAAAACACCTCAAATAAAAAGTAATCTAAACTTGAGCATGTAATAGGCTTACCTTAATCAGTGAGCATTTTGCCTGGTAGACAACACGGCACACATCCACTACAGATTTGGGTAAGGTTTTGTGCTTTACCTGGTCAACTCCAAGGGTACCAGGATGAACAAGAGACAGGGCTATATGACCTTAATGGGAAAAGACAATTTTTGAACATGCATTTCCAAAATCATCCACAGCAGCATTTAAACTGGTCTAAAATGTATTCTGAGACAGCTGTACCACAACCCTACCTACCTAAATCTTCATGTTTCAGTAGACAACATAATAACAAACGTCCTACTTCTTCCACAGGATGCTCAGGAGGGAATGTGATTGGTGTTGTTAAGTGACACTGTTTACAGTACCTCTCTATTTGACACAAGAAGTCCTACAAAAAACACAAAACAGCCTCTATTTAATTGCTTTGAAATACAATTAACGGACCAAAAATAATGCAGCCACCATTTAGATAGCACTGAATCTCTCTACAATCTGAACTAACATTCCAAAGTGAGATACACCACACAGTATACACAATTCAATACACAGAAATTACATCCCAATACTACAAAGAATACCCTGTATCACTGTTCTTGTATGAAGAACAATATGGCTCATCAATAAAGCTACTGCTTTTAGGTCTTCCCAAGATAGCCAGGTCACCTGATTTTAAATTGTCTTCTCCTGACTTGTCATTACAACTATCCTAACACTGTCTGGGTTTTTTTAATAAAGGAACTGAGTACAAAGGTTTAGAAAATCTGGAAGTATTACAGAAGACAATGATCAAGTTAAGTCTTAAGGTTTTTCCTAATATCTATAACTGCATCTTGGTGAAACCAGAACCACAGGACATTAAAGAACTTCAAGACATAGGCATACATGCATCTAACAGCCAAAATACATTTGCACTTTGACAAAAAAAAGTAAAATTCCATCTTAGTTCAATTGGAGGTGAGCAAGGTCTGTCAATGCTACTAAAACTTGACATGGAAAGTAATACACTAAAAATTTTTTTTGTAAAAATACATACAAGTTTTTTAGTTCTCCCAGGCAAAATTTCAAATAACTGTAATTGTTATGATACCAAGTGCAATGCACAAATTTTACCCATTAGTAGTATTCAGCCTTGCCTTTTACAAGAGGCAATTCTGGAATAACTGTTTTGATAATTTTAAGTTCAAAAAGAATATTCACTAACAAAACTGTTTTCAGACCATCAGTGTCTCCCTCCAGCCACATTTTTAATGAACAGAACTAGAGAAGACTTACCTTCACAGTGTGATCCTGAATATTATTATCTGCAATAGCTTGGAGAAAAGGTTGTGAATGGTCACTCAAAGTTATTCGGTGTGTATACAGTTTTGATTTATTTGGGGGAGTGTTACCAGGTGAACTGCAATGGTCTTCATCTTTTTCCTCATTGTAACTGTAATGAATCTGACTAGTTTGCAAGCCTCCAGAAAAGATAGATGACTTCAACCACTCTGAAAGGAAGTAAACACAAATGTATATTCTGATTAAAGATTAAGCTATGAAGACTCAACAATTCCCTCAAGTAACATGCCTGCAAGGATTGCTGAAACATTTTCACAGGAACCAAAAAAAATTAATTCTGCAAATAAGGAAAAAAATAATTAAATAACTAAAAGGGCAGCCACATTGCCTGTTTAAAGCTAATATGGTAATAGCTATGATTTTTCCATTATTAATATTGAATTCTACCCTTTGTTCACCAAATTAAGATACTCAACAAGACAGAATCCAACATCAGATGCTTCAGACACTCTTTACTGAATACAAATTATCAAGATGCTATACAGCCTCCTTCTTTTTGAATACTCTCTCTACCTTGTATATTACAAAATTCTGGATATTTAACTGTCCAGAATGATCAAATATTCATTTTAAACTTGCTAAATTATTGGATTTTGACTAGTCCAGTAATTAATATTAACAATAAAGAACTTCTTCAGAAGACAGAAAAACTAAAAATGTACTAGATTTCCAGTTAATTTTTTTGTGCTATGTCTTTTTTCTTGCATGCTCTGACAAGTATTTATCACTTGTTTAAGCTCAAAATGAGGTTTGCTTACTGGCACATTCAACTTCCAGAGGAGAAAGTGGTGTGCTCATTGCCAAGTAGGAAGCGTGCAGTCCAAGGAGAAGACCCAAATTCCTTTCTGTGTCTATTAGAGGTGATGACAAAGTACTGAGATCTGGTGTTGTAATCACTTCCTGGTCAGGCTGATAAGAAGAAATAGGAGTTGAAAGTTGGAACTGAGCACCAATAAGAATTTTGAAACCAAGGCAATACTTGGCTTTAGACAACATGTATCCATTAACACGTAACATTTTTACCTCCATGTACTGGCCAACACAGAAGGCATGCATTGACTCCCGAGTGTCCTCAAATTGCAAAGCAGCTTCCAAAGCAACAACTGGGTCCTCACCTGCAAACTGAGCTAAATGAAAGAACCAGGAAGTCAGTATAATCACTAAAAATCTGTGTATGCCACCTAACTTGTGTTAATTTGTGTCTTTAATTCAGGTGTTGATTCTCACCAAGTATGCTACTGCCAGTTAAAGACTGAGTTTGGAAGTCCTTTATATCATACACTTTCCCATCAATCACTGTCCAAAATCCTCCATCTTTGTTGTGGTTCTCTAGATCAGCTTTACGTATAAGTGTCACCTCCTCATTATTTCTGCAGCTCTGGCCAGTAAAGAAGGAACCTACAGATATAAAACCAAATAGAGAATTTATCAACAGAAAAACAATGTTTCTTTTTGAACAATCTTTTATCAGATGCCTAATTAAATTCTTCACCCCCATTTCAAAGGCTGCTCGTCTCTTCTGATATTCTTAAAAGTCAGTGGCTATTAATATGTTCTGATCTACATATTATGCAATTAAACTGTCTGCTGTATTCTTTTATGCACTAATCTCCAGTGTCACACTGTCAAAGACCTAGCATTACTCAACTATATGACTGTTTAGTGTACAGATGGAACAAAACCATCAGTACTCCAGCAAATCACTGCTCTGCTCAGTTGTCCCTTAAAATTACTTCAGTTTTATGCTTGCAAGGTATTGACTGTATATTTCATTTCCATCTAAATCCACATTTTTTAAATAAACAAAGGAAAGTTACATACACATTAGAACTCTTCCAATCAATGTATCAGTAAACTATTTGAAAATAAAGGTCATTTCACCCAAGCAACAGAGTAATGTTTGCACAGATACCTTTATCTCAGTTTGCTCTATTAGACCATTAACTGAATTTTCATTTATTTTTTGCTCTTCCTAACACACTAGTGTCTAGCACTGGGATGTTTGGCTTTCTTGGGTTATGCCAAACATGTTTAATCCTTTCCTCCACCAGTAAAATGCTCACAGTCACAAATGTACATTTTCTGCTTCTCTTTTCACTCCAGATACAGCTCACTTTATACAGTACCCTGGGAAAAGAAAACATCCTTATTTCAAAGCTTTCACACTGCTATCCCTTTAAGTTATGGAAGGAATTAAGGAATGGAATACATACATGTACTGCTCATGTTTTCACTGCAACTTTTCACACTCAAAATGCAAAATTATGTCAACTACTTCTTTAAAAACTCGTGTTTGTACTCCACTTAATCCTACCTCTATACACAATTTTAGTAATAAAATTCTTGATAGAAATAAATACTGCTATATGAATTGGTTAATAAAAATTTTCTCAGAAGTATTCTACTGAAGTATAATTCCATTCCTGAAAGTAGTTTATGAATAGTCACCATTTTCATACAGCTGCTTTATGACAACATGAATAAATAGCCCAGTTGCTACTAATACATACCCATTATTCCTGGCCATGCTAAATCCTCATTGTCATCCCTTTCCTTTCCAGGGGCTAAATGGTCAAATCTGTCCAGGTGTTCCAGCAAGCCAGCCAACAGAGGGATAGCACCAGCTTCCTGCATTAGTCCAGCATTTTTACTAAGGAGCAGCACTACAGAAACCACCAGTTCTGGAAGAAGAATGCCTAAAACACAGAAGACATTCAGATTTAATTCAAGATTTGCATTTATAAATGCATCATGGAAGTAAATTGCCATGAAATACATTCTGCCTTGTATTACTGTTTTAGTACAAAGCTCTTGCCTGCCCCATCAAATCTGCCCTCTTCCTCTCCCGTCAATCAAAAGACTAAGTTGACTCTTTTTCTGGTGTTGAGAACTTCCAAGAACATCTACAGTATCTCTTTACAATTTCATGGAAGGGGAGAAGAGGAGGACAGTGAAGAAAAACCTACCTGTTAAATCTCCATCCACGACTCGGGAGACTTCAGCAAAATGCCTATGACTAGCAGAAGCAATGCTGGTTGCCACAGGAAGTATATCACCAATGTGTGTGCACAGAAGAGCAGTGTATTTCTTCAGTAATGAGCCAACACCTAAGAGGTCAGGACCTTAATAAAAAGAGGAAGAGCACAGGAAACCATCAACACAGCCATATTTAAAAAACCAAAAGCTCTCAAACTCTTCTGAAATACAGCTACTCAGTATTAACACTCATTTAAGAAATCGTGTCTTTTTAAAACTTTTTAGAAGTTTACAAGAAGTTTATCATTTAGAACCTGCTGCCTTCCAATAAGAAGTCTTCCATTTTTAAAAACAATTTAAAGAAACTTTCAAACACTTTTCAGACTCAGCAATTAGGCTGATAAATGAGACAAGGTAAATTAAAATAAGAAACTGCTATCCTGTAGAAGAATTGGAGGAACGCTTTGGGGGAGGGGGGGGAGGGTGGTATTTATATTTTTTTCACAGTAACTTACTGTAGGTATGGGGGACCTGCCCAACACAATCTCCTGGGTAAAGTTTACTAACAAGTAGACGCTGAAAACGGAGCAGGAGGTCCAGAGATGCAGATCTCTCTTTGCTATAATGTTCATGGTCCATGCAGGAAGAAACGCGACGAGCGACATCTTTTAGCTTGGCTATGGTCTGTGAGGCGATGTTCCTAATTGGCATAAAAGTATTGTAAAGTACTTCAAGAGAGCTGACAGTGAAGACAGTCCATGGAAACAAAGGTTAAGCTTTTAGTAGAGTTTTACACAAATATATAACAATCCAAAGTTTCTTTGTAGGATGTTTTCTTGTTTCCAACATGTTAGTCAAAGAGGCAACGGTTTGAGCAGAGGCATTTTATTTCACAGGACTCCTAAAATGTATCAATTTTCTATTTTTTGTCATCACTCACTGCAAAAAACAATCTGACAATCTTCACTGAAAGGCTGCAATGAAAGTCATCATGCTATGTAGCTCAAGAGTCCCAGTACTGATTAAATTATACAGTTGCCAACACAATTAAATGAAAAAGCACAAAACATTTCTTAGCAATATCATAATTACTTCCTGCTGCATATAATACATAGTAAATAATGCTGTAGCTGACATAAAGAAGCTGTGTTCTCAGCACCCTACTGGTCATGCATTCACAATTCTTCTTCAGTCTCAAGAATTTAAAATTCAGGTTTCTTCCACAGTTATGGCCTCAGATACAGAGGCAGAATATTCAGCTCTAAATAAATTTCTGCCGATTCTCATGCTTCGTGAGGACATGCTTTTGAATATTTGCCCGGTATTTGTTAAACAGACTTTCAAAATACAGGAAAGAAGTATCAATATCCACCAAAGCAAGGCGGTAAGTCTTCCTAAAATTTGGTAATTAGAATCATAGAATCAATAGAATTGTCTGGGTTGGAAGGGACCTCAGAGATCATCAAGTCCAACCCTTGACCACTACTGCTGTGGTTACCAGACCATGGCACTGAGTGCCACATCCAGTCTCTTTTTAAATATCTCCAGGGACGGAGAATCCACTACTTCCCTGGGCAGCCCATTCCAATGTCTGACCACCCTCTCCGTAAAGAAATTCTTTCTAATATCTAACCTAAACTTCCCCTGGCACAGCTTGAGACCATGCCCTCTTGTCTTGCTGACAGCTGCCTGGGAGAAGAGCCCAACCCCCCCCTGGCTCCAGCCTCCTTTCCGGGAGTTGTAGAGAGCGATGAGGTCTCCCCTGAGCCTCCTCTTCTCCAGGCTGAACACCCCCAGCTCCCTCAGCCTCTCCTCACAGGACTTGTGCTGGAGTCCCTTCACCAGCCTGGTTGCCCTCCTTTGGACCTGCTCCAGGACCTCAATCTCCTTCCTGAACTGAGGGGCCCAGAACTGGACACAGGACTCGAGCTGTGGCCTCACCAGGGCTGAGTACAGGGGCAGAATCACTTCCCTGGACCTGCTGGCCACGCTGTTCCTGATCCAGGCCAGGATGCCATTGGCCTTCTTGGCCACCTGGGCACACTGCTGGCTCATGTTCAGCTTCCTGTCAATCCAGACTCCCAGGTCCCTCTCTGCCTGGCTGCTCTCAGCCACTCTGTGCCCAGCCTGGAGCACTGCATGGGGTATACTAAGTATAGACCTTTGCTCCTTTGCCAATACAAAATAATGAAACTACAGACAAACTAGGAAAATGTTCAATATTTTGAATTCTGAGGAGTTAAAGTGCTAGCAGCAGACTATCTGCTAACAAAACCTAGTCATTCTTTAGTTGACTGGTTCATAAACCATATGAACAGATCTTCTAAAAAAAATAAAAGACAAATTCAAAGCCATTACCTTAGTAACTGCTGAATTAACTGAACTAATGGTAAACTTTGTTTTCCTGCAGATTCATAGATTCCAGTATTAATAATGTCTTTGTCCAACGGAGTCCTGCTCCTATGAAGTGTTGATGCATTTGCTTCTTGCTCATCGATTTCTTTTTCTTTCTGTGCTTCTTTTTTTGCTTCAATATCCTAAAAAAGTAACCAAGTTAATGAAAATGAGCAAACTGCCACTGTGATTGTGCAACATTTTACTAACAATGCTCACAACGTGATTAAGTTACTTTTCTTTGTGCCAGAAATTAAACAAATTTTACCAGACAAATTGTGTATTGCATAATCTGTAACAAATTATGTGGGCACATTTTTCTAAACAATTATAAAAAGAAATGGGGGAGGAGAGAGGGTTAAACAAGAGAAGAAGAACTTCCAGATTTCTCCAATTTCCACCAATTCAAGTTAACAACTGACTTCTGTTTTAGGTGTGTTTTAGCATAACACTACCTGCTACACAGTTCACAACTGAAGGCATATATATATTGTATTTATAAAGGTCACAAATCCAGTCCACTACAGAAGAACTTGGATCAGATTCACTACTGTTCTATAGTCATACAAACTACATGGAAACAAATTCACCCAGGTTTCAGACAATGTAAATAAACCTGTGCAGTGCTGTGTGCTGCCACCTAGATAATTTTCTGCATATAAGTTACTCAGGCATCTCTGACATAAATGTGTCCTAGAAGACTTCATTAAGAAACAAGAGGTCCTGAATGCCTTCAACAACAAAAAATACTAATACTCTGCACTGAAGCAAAACTTAGTATGTGCATTCCCTCTGCGTTATAAACCTCCCCACTTCCCAACAGAGGAAAGAAAGAAGAAAATATATCAGGATGAAAAAAAAAAAAAAATTTAAAAATCAAAAGGCAAGGGAAAAGCACATTTTTGTTTTCACAGTCATATAAAAATATGACAATTCAAAACAATCTGTGCATAGGATGTTTCTATATATGAAAATTTTTTTTCATCCATTGTGTAACCAATCAACATCTGTTAAATATTCAAACCAGTCTGAGAAAGAAGCTATAGAAATGTGGGGTGCTGAAAAGAATTAATTCATCTTAAATTCATAAGTAATAAATCTGAAATTTCTGCTGGAGATACAGGTGACACAAAGGAAATTAAGAACTCAAAAATCCCACGGAGAGGCATAAATTGCTTTGTAAAATTATGCTCCTACTGCAGAACATTGCAAAAAGGTTTGTTACCGTTGTTCAAACCAAGACTCTAAAAATGCTCTACTAAAAAGGAGAATATGACTCATGCTTGCAAACAAATACTGTCTCAAGTTGCACATCAAAGGAAGCTAACATCAACGCACAAACTTCAGAAACCACTCAAAACATCTTCTAAATCTGTTTATTCAGAACTGCAAAGCTGCTGAAACATACCTGAATTTCTGCAGTAATAGCAGCATTCAGCGCAGATTCTAAGCCTCCATCAGCCATCAAGCTGCCCACCAAGAGGTCAATCATAAATCTACGTCCTGGACTTACATTCATTTCATTTCCTGAAACTAAGAATGGAAGGAGCTATTAGCCAACTAGAAATGCAAGCCCCAAACAAAGAGGTTTAAATCTGAGGACTAACCTGCACTGGGTAAGAGAGCTGAGAGAGCCCTGGCCCGTTCTTCTGCTGTTGGCAGCAACACAGACCATCCGCTCTGCAGCACTGCTTGAGCAGCTGACTGCACAGTGTTAAGAACACCAGCGTTACTTGCTAATGTTACCACTGTCTGTTTCAAACTATTGAGCAGTATGCTGCCCAGACCCAAACCAAGGCATTCCGGATCCACCTGATGACTGATAGCAGCATGAAGCTGAAAAAAAGAAAGGAAAAAAATATTACATTTTTTTAAAAAGGCAAATTATAATCAAGAAAAGATGTGAACTTGAAGAACAAACATACAAAAAAACACCATTCTGGAGTAACTGAGCAAGTTTACTGACCATGATACAAAATTTCATCCCCTAAATCTGTAAAGTTCAAGGGAAATTGTGGCTTGCCCAAACACATACTGAAATTAAACTAATAAGCAAAGATTATGAACTATACTCTGAACTATGAAAACCTAAAGAATAATCTAAACACTTTGCTACAGTATGCTAGGAAAAGTAGCACATCTTCAGTGAATGTCAGATATTTTGTTAAGAGGGCATTCACTTTTAAAAATGGTATCTAAAACTCCTAGAAATGTTCAAAATCTGTGACTCTGTGGGTTTGTTGAGTGAGGATATAAGGCTTAAAACATTCAAATTTATAGCTCCTTTTTAAGGAGATCCAAAAGCTGCCAACGAAAAAAGCAACCACAAGCTGCCAAATTTTGAAAAGTAGAAAGTGATATTGTACTTATTTCATTTTTAAAAATCAATAAAAATGTTTTAAAGCACATTACATCCACTATTTTCATCCAAGCAATTTACTGAAATGTTCGGTTCAAGGAGTTCTCTGTGTGTAAGTAACCGAAGGTACCTGAAGCCTCAGAAGGTTTAATGTTGCCACAGCCATACACTCCTTTTCCTGAGGAGGGGGCCAATCAGAGGAGCCATCCATTCCCTCTGTCACTTGTCTTAGTAAAAGATCCAGCTGCTCAAATGTCATGTGGCAAACATCCACCACAAAAGGCACCCGCAAGCCTATTGACCATTCTGAACATGATGACCAAGCAAAACTCTGGAAATGGAAACAATATAAAGTTCAACACTTATTTCCCAAATATAAGATGATATTGATGAGAGAGAAATGTACACCTAACATCTGGCTTCAAACAATAAAAGATATAGAAATAATATCAGCACATCTGCTGAAGAGAAGCCTCCACTCATGCCCTTGTAAACATATATATAACACTACTAAGCTCAAAAAATAAGTCTGTTACATTTTCATACATGATGCCACTTCAGATACCTTACTATCTTTACTGTAGGTAACATTCTGATTGGCAACTCTTCAATTGCTGTACCAGACAAAAAACAAAACAGGTAAATAGCTACTTCTTGGGATACCTAACAATATTGTTTTGGTTTTTTTTTCCCACATCATTTATTCTGAACGAGAAATAAGAAGAGTCATGTAAGCACAGAAAGAGAGCCTGGGACTAGTGTACAGCATTAGTCTCAGCAAGTGGCAAAGACATATCACAATTAACCATTCAAAAATAAAATTTACCTGAGCAGGCCCACAAGCAATTCCAACAATATGCTTTGTATCTAATCCTGGGAGAGCTGCAGGTTCTGGTTTAGTGATCCGCAAAGTATCAAAATGTTGGCACTGATCATTGCTTCCCCAGCTGTGCACTTCACTATCTTCAGTCAGTGCTAAGCAATGTGTAGATCCAGCTGCCACATCTATCACTTTTTTTCCTGACAGAAAAGTCAGATACAGAAAATATAACTTAAGGATTACAATCATTAACATAAAAATACTAGAGGTAGGGAAATTGTGTTAATTACAACCATACCTAACCACGGACACATTGTGGTTGGCAAGTTTCATCTCTGCCTTAGCAGTGAATTGAAAGAGTACAGCAAAATAAAAGCCCAGGAAATAAGTAAGGACTCTTAAGAAACAGCTTAAGTACTAAAGGTTACAAGTTCAAAAAAAAAAAAAAAAAAAATCTTCTATTTTGCATCTCTCCTACTTCAGTACTTTAAGTTTATTAAAATATCTCCCCAACTAAGAACACAGACTGTCAAGTTGTATTGTAGTCATGATTTCAGAAGTTACTTTCAGTAAGTCTTTCCTCATATATGAATAACAATTTTAAGAAAGACAGAGCAATAGAAGTTTCTTCCTCATCCGCCCCTACAGAACCTCAGCTTTCTCACAAATACAAGAAATACCTTGCATTCTGTTACAAACTAGTCCTAAGTACAGACACAAACTTCAACACTACTTGCTCCCTGTTTCTCATTTATTCCATTCCCATGCCTTAATCTGATCATATATATATATATATATAAAATACATATTTATTTGCTTCACCATACAAAAATACATGCTTTAAATAATCATTTCTGTGAACCTAATAAAAGAAAAGTAGTAAGAATAAGGAAAACACAGCACATGCAGCATTTAAAGCAGTCATAACACAGTGGCTCTAAGTCTGCTAGAATTCTAAAAGTTTAAATGCAGAAGTAAAGGGAAACATGCACCATTACCATCCTCAATGCAACAAGCATCAATTATGACAAAGTACACAGCAGCATCATGCTTACAGCTGAGATCATTAGTGTCTGATTAAAGGTTCAGACAACAGCAAAAAGAACTTTGGAACAACTGCAGCTCTGATAATTACCTTTCAAGCCTTCCAGTAATTTGGGATATCGAACGTGCTCTTCTGTACCATGCCCAAGTCTCTGATTGTCACCTTTTCCCCAGGTGTAAACCTGGCCATCTTTGGTTAAAGCAACAGAAAACTGACTCCCACAGCGTACTTTCACAATGTCCAGATCTTGAAGTTTTTCTATCAGCTTGGGAGTCTTGCAACCATCACTGCCTCCCCTTCCCAGTTTTCCATAATCTCCATCACCCCAAGACCACACTTGGCCTTTAAATCAAGGCAAAGAAAACAAAAAAAAAACATTGCATTGCTTTTCCATGTAATGAAGAACAAGAAAGTTCTTAAAAATCTGACATTCTATGATACGTTCAGTTTTCAAATTGTATTTTAAGAATAGCAGCTATTAATTAATTTATAATAATTCATGATAATGAGAAAAACATTTCAGAAGTTTTCATGTTGATAAAACTATATAAAAAGCTTCACACATAATATGCACTGGTAATTCAGTGTGAAGAAAAATATATGAAGTATAGGATCTACTGTAAATCATAACTGTAATGTGATCTTTAGTTTAAAAATTGTCTTATTATAAGGTGTTATTTGTAAGAACTTGGCAAATCTTTCTCCACATCAAGTGGTCAAACTGCATGCAAAAGCTGTTCTCCTAATTTTCAGTTCTTGTCATTAAACCATTTCACAAAATGAAATTTTAAAGTGTGATTCTCTCTATCATGTTCTTTTAAACTACAATACTAATAATAAACCCTGATGTACAAACTTAAAAATAGTCAAGTCATTCTGCATCAAATAAAATCATGGTTCAAGAATGGTAAACTCATGAATGTCCAAAAAGAAAGTCTTGTTTTAGACTCTGATGCATTTATTTTCCCTACTTGTATAAGTCAGTCTCCAAGGTACACTAATAAGCAATGGAAACACTCAAGAAGAAGACTAAAAAAAATAAAATCCAGGCTTCCATTTCCTCGATAAGCAAACCTTTCAGCTATTAAATACTGCACATATCCATAACCAGCTATATATTAAAAGAACAAGTAGCTTCCAAGAGCTACCTGCTTTGGGTAGCTAATCCCTGCTAAGGGATTTGTGGCTTAATTTCACACAGTGAAATTCAGGTTTTGAATCTGTCTCACACTAGGCACCTTGCTTAGGGATGCTGAAAAGCAGGATTCCAATACAACCTCTCTTTGGAACTTCCTATAGATTAACAAAAACGATTCTCCTACTCAAAATTCTGGCTGCTGTGACAACACAAGTCATTAGCATTTATATAATAATGCATAAAATTTAGATGCATCTGTTCATTCATATATGTAGTATTTTGTGTGCATATTATACATTTTAAAGTGTATCTAAAATATATAAAAACTGAAACGGAAATACACATTTGCATATTCATACTAAATATTTTTGCACATCTATTCATGGAAATATATCTGTATACATTATATGCAATCAGTATAAATGCAGATATATATTTATCCAAAAGGAAGCTGAACTTCAAATCCTTACATAATTGAAGCTACTAGATTTAAACAAAATGTCTGCAATATAAATACCTTCAGAATGGAAAGGAACAGAAGGTAAACTTACTTGAAGTATTAAGTTATATTTTGCTACTTACCATTTTCAGTAACTGCAAGAGTCTGAGCATCTCCACTCCCACAGGACACATCAATAACTTTGAGTCCTTTCAGTCCTGTAACCAGCATTGGGATAGTCTGATCTTCACTAGAACCTTCAAAGCAAAGTAGTACCATGAGAAGCAAAACCAAGAAGATCTGGTAGGTTCTTTTGATTTTTGGGTGGGTTTTTTTGTTTGTTTGCTTGCTTTTGGGCGTCTTGCTTTGTGGGGGTTAGGTGTGTCAGCTGGGATCTGTTTCAGGTTTGAGCATCATAACTAACCTCCCATATGGTTTCTTAGTTGTCTAATATGCATTTGACCCATCAAGTAGTCTTTACAAGGGGAGAGCAGAGAACATAGTAGATTTTTTTTTCCTCCTTCAGCCAACTGCTTATTTTCACTCACAATGTTTAGTGTTTTTAAGTTAGTTCCTCCCATAAATATTTCAATTCACGTGAAACCCCAATTTTTTTGCAAATCAGCAAAAGATCAGTTGAGCCAGGCACTAAAAAAGTGACAAACAAGTTAGTTTAAGGTATCAAGTAACATACCATGACCAAGCCTGCCATAGTTTCCCCGTCCCCATGTATATAGCTCTCCTTCTGCAGTAATGGCTGCGCTATAGGTGCTTCCACATGCAATATGAACAACATGTTTCCCAGCTTGCTTTCCAGACAAAGCAGATATCATCTTTGGTTCCTCCAGAGGGCTATTTAAAGAGAAAGTGACATACTTCACAAGAGGCAAACTAATGAGTTGGTAACAAAAGGTGGGACATACTTGTTAGAAAACAATTGCTGTCGTAATAACTGCAAACTTTATTACTAGTTGGAAGTATCAAGATAGAAATAAGAGGTATAAGCCAAAAACTAATTTCCGTTTTTTAAACCACAGATAAACTACTGAAGGAATGACTTCTATTTTCAATTAAATTAATGCACTGTGGGTTTTTTTGAAATATCCATCTTCTTTTAAAAAGATTATGTTCAATTGCAATATCTAAACAATTACTTTTGTGACACTGATAACCCTTGCATAGTTACACCCTTGCTTCACAGGGATTTCAGCAATGGGGGAAGGCACTAAAATATAGTGATGTATACCCACAACTGTACCCCCCTGTAGCAGACTGTTCCTACACAAAGCAGGACACTGATGTGAGCGATATATGCAACATGACTGCACAGGAAATTAAGATCCCTCCCTGACATCTGAATCAGTGCTCCTAGAGAAAGTGAATTGTGGATCTGTAAAACCATGACTAAAAGGCCTACTAACAGTGCAACCATTACTACAGTCTCTACCTGCAAGTATTTCAGAAAGTAGAATTAATACAGAACTGGGAATAATAGAGGGAGAGAAAACATGCAGGAAGAATGCAATTTCTGTTTCATGATAGAGACAAGTGTCAATTGCTGAATGTGCCTGTTTACACAGCTATATAGTTTTTACTATGAATTCAGAACACTGGCAAATAAATGTTATGATTATTATTATTACATACACTGTATCCCCATGGCCTAGTCTTCCACCATCTCCACAACCCCAAGAGAAAACTTCACCATTTGCAGACAAAGCAAGGTAGTGATGCCCATCTGAATGTGCTGCTATCTTCACAATATTTCTGGAAGCTAGGCTCTGCACCAGCTGTGGTCCCTGTGAACCAACAGAGATACACTTACAAGAATTGTTTATATTTTCTCTCACTTGCCTATATATAGAATAAAGAGTCAGTTTTTCCTTAACTTCTAACAAAATTGTACACCCAAACTGATAAAGGTAGAAAGCAAGAAAGGTGAATTCTGCTGCCCAAATATGACAAAAACAATGCTCAGAAGTAAATTTGTTCCCATCTTCATAAGGTCTTCAATACATATGAAGAAAATTGTTTATTTTAATCTCACAGGCAATGTTAGTGACAAATAGTTACTGCTACAGTATAGTTCTGTTGAGTTTGGGCACGGTGTTATATCACTGAAGTAAAATCCATTTTGTACCTGCCAATTTCTACAGCTGTTACCAAGGCCAGCATACCAATGAAAGCAATTATTGTTGTGTTCATAACCTTTAGCCTGGCAGAAATCACAGAAACCAGATGCATTTCATCAAATCAAGATACCAAAACCACTACTTCTGAAAGTTCAAAAACAACACACAAGCTCACATGCTCACAATCTACATGCCTCCATCTACTACTCCATACAGTAAATAGTTAAAGAAGCAGATGTATGCTATGAAATAATAGAATAGAAAACAAATTTTTTAAAACATGTAAAAAACTCTCACCAGAGTGTCACTGTTGTACGCTTGTGTATAAACTCTTCCATTCCTAGACAAGATCAGAAAACGTTTCTCTGCACAGGCAACCTGTACAACACCAAGACTGGAAAGTCCTTCACATTGAATGGGACCGCTCACATTCGCGTAATACTTCCAGCCTATTAAACCCCAAGCAATGACCTCTTGCAGGGAACCCTAGAAAGAACAGAAATTCTCTAAGTACTGATTTTTAAAACTCTTATATGCCAAATATACTAAAATCTGTGACAGTAGTCAATAAAGCTTACCTATCAGAAGACATAAAATAAAGATTTGCATGCATCATACTCAGTTTAGACTGTTACTGAATAAGCTGTAAGTATCTACAGTCAGTGTTCAAAGACTTTTCAACTCCAAGGTTAACATCTACTTTTTTCTCTTTTTTATTTTTTTTCATTATGTCAGACCTCCAACATTTCTAAATGTGTCCTCTAATAAATACAGGAAGAGCTCAAAATATGGACAAGTTGGCCACAGTGTTGGAGGAAGAAAGAATGTATCACAAACCACAGAATTACACTCCAAGGCTGATTGAAAGAATGCTGATGTAAAAAAAGACCAACACAGTAAAAAAAAATTAGGCAACTCAAGGTTTCCTTGTGAAAATCAAAAAGAAATTTGAAGAACCTTATGAGCTATTTTCCTTCAAAATCAAAAATCGGTTACGCTTTTAGGAAAAACATCTTACTAAATGTTACATTGCAAATAGTTACCTTATGAGATGTAGGAGAGCTACACTGTGGAGGCATACATGGGGTGGCTAGACGATCTAAATGAGCCATAATCACTACAGCTGTTTGTCTCAGATCAATCGCTAGCTCATTGTCCTGTGGTAAAGTCAGATACCTTAAAAAACTTTCATTTGGACTCAAAGGGTAAGTCAGGAGCTAGAAGAGGAAAAAAAAAAAAGAGCAGTCAGAAGAATATTCAAGGTTTTTCTATGCCACTACAGATACATCTTGCACAGTCCGACTATCTGCACAAGGTTGAGTGAAAACAAATTAACTCTGTACATCCTTTTTCTTGCAGTAGGGAACTCCACATGTTGAAAATACAGTCAGACTGTGAATATACTAGGAAGTTACAAGTATAGTAAAACTGACTAAGTTTTAGCAACATTGATAATATTCACTGGGAGCTATAGTTCAATTAACTTCAAACGCAACTAAATAAAAGCAATCCAAATATGCAGAAAAGTTAACTGGCCACATGTCTAATTATCTGACGTTAATTACCACCTACACTGGAACACAATGCTTACCCCTAACTGTACTATGACATTCTTCCCCCTGTCTCAAGAAACTCAAATGTATGCACAAAAACCAAACAGTGGTGTACATACATCACACACAGAAAACACTACTGCCAAAGTAAATCTAAATTTTGTTTGGATAATTTTATAATTATTTTAGCCAACCAATTGAAATTTAATACCAGCACAATGCACCTTTCAAATAATCCAAGAGCAAGTACCTGAATCTCTTCCTCAGTGTTGGGCATGTCTTTATTACATATTATACTCTGAAATCTTTGTAACAAAGGTAGAAGGGGTGCACTTGTTCCCTGTGCAGATCTCTCATTATCTGTTTCCCTTGTTCCATTATCCCAAAGCTGAAGCAACAACATAACTGCAGACAACATTTGGCTGAAAAAGAAGGTTTATATTTCTATTAGTAAGTATTCCTGAAAATGTTACTTCAGGTTATTCACACAAATCACTTTCCGCATTTTGAAGCTTAGCAGTATCAGATGTCATGGCTTTCCATTTTAAAAAGATTACCAAAATATCAAAAACATATTTTGAAATGTAGCCAACATTAAGAACTTGCTTGTCACTGCATTACAGTTCACATACTTCGAACCACAATTATTAAATTAAGTGAAAACCCACAAAAACTGAAGACAGGCACTCTCAGGCATTCCATCAGACAGTGATAGTTAAAAATCGGAGTGTTCACGCTTCTCACCTTAGTGTACCTCTCTGCACTGCCAGTTCTAGCAATATGGCAAGTGCCAAGTGCTGATCTTGTAATGGAATGTTTCCTGGCCCTTTGGTACTGGGAGCTCCATGCACATCTCTATTTAAAAGTCAAACAATATACATTAACTATCAAGTAATTGGAAACAAGATATAGCAGCTTACCGAAAGCATTTATACAGACGGAGAACAACTTAACTGACAGAAAAATATAAAAATGGTGATGAAAGCAACTGAGAAGGAAAAGCTGACATATTCCATGCAAGATCAATTTTTAGAGTAGCAGCTAGGCTTTTAGATTACTCCAAGCTTCACTATCTACACTACAGCTCTTATTAAATATGGCAGAACATGAAAAACATTTTTCACAGTTGGTGTTCAAATATTCTTTATGACACTCACCATAAGGATGTAGTTTTGGTATTAAAAAGATAATTTCTGGTAACTATAGTAAAAGGGTAGCTAGCTTTAAGCCTTCTTAAATGACAGAGGAAAGGAGGGGAGTGCCCTAAGTCCAATATGAATGTATCTTTCCTCATAATGCACACAAGTCTGAATTATTTTACTATACTGGAAAGGTACAATTAAGTACATACATACTGTATTACCACAGCACACTTCACGTGGATGCAGTTTGCATTAGTGAAAGGCTATTATTTAGCTAAGTCTGCATGCATTAATTCAAAATACTAAAATTCAGATTTTTCTCAAACAGTCAAAGGAATTATGTCGTATTTAAAGAGCATAATTTTAATAGTTCATTTATCTTTTTCATATTTGTGTAACACTGGAAAAGGAAAGTGGTATTTTCTAATTTTTCATAAACTATTCTGTTCATACCATCAACAGCTTAAAGATGCAAGTTTGCCATTTAACAAATAATTCAGCAGTGCTCAAAAACAGAAACTTACCCAGTCACAACAGACCTTAGGAATTTAGTAGCTCTTTCCACCACTTCCAGCCATACAGAAGATACAGTCCCTTCATCAAAAAGGGATGCCTCTGGTAGAGCTCGTAGTGCATCAAGTGATTCCTGTAGTAATTCACTGCACAGGTCTGCATCTTCCCCTAAGGAAGACAGAACAGAATAATATTAGTCACAATCCCATCTTTACAGAAGTCACAGAATTTTTGTATACAGCGTTTTGTGGAATTATTTTTTTTTAAAAAACCTCAATTTTATGAGTTAGTTAACAGTATATATGAAGTGTTCAATTTTCACACAAATATTTTAACTGCAGGACTTCTGAAGATCTGCTTCACAAAAAACACATTCAGAAAGGTGACAACTCAAACTAGCACATCTTACAATGTACCAGTTGAGAATTCAGAAGAAGATGGGCTGGCTGCAAAAAGAGCTAGAGAAACTGCTAACATCTGAATAAACAGCACAGACCAATATCAACAGGTAAGTTAAGGTGGCACAGATGACAATTCTGTCAACCTTTGTGATTTAACGATCATTGACAAGAACACAAACTAAAGACAGTTTTCATACTACTGCCCCAAACTCCATTTCTAAGCTACTACTATCATGTAATAATATAGCAAATCAACCCTGTCTAAAGAACAAATCTATTTTTTCTGAAACCTGGAATTAAAAACACATTGTCTTTATGAAATCCTAACTTGCCTTCCTCAACACAGAGGTACTCCCCAGCACAGCACCATATTGGTATTGGGGTGGACAGCTTCACCCAGCAACAGAACTGTTGGGCATAATACCAAATAAACAGAAAACACAATTATGCAAATCTAACTTTTATAAGTGTATATTTCTATGCAAATATTTAATATGCACTTTAATGAATCATCTGCCTTCTAATGAAAAATATATGCAATATGCTACAGGGTAAACCTACCTGACCTCCAGGCTCTACGAAGGAATGCAAATGCAAAGGAAAGTGCTGCTCTGGATCCAACTCTTGCAAGTCCTTCCACACCTTTGCCTACAGGTCTTGGGCTAAATAAAGTTATACATACATTGTCTCAATGCAGGAATAATAATAATAATATTTTATAATGTGTATTTTAGACAATTTTCTAATTTAACTATTTGCATGTATATATATTTACAATTCTATTTGTAAAGAATTATAATTGTCTCTTGAGAATGAAGGTTAGCAACATCAAAATGTCAACAACCAGAATTCAACTTCAGGTGATTCAAAGAACAATTGACTAAACCCCCAACATCGATAAACCTTCACAGAGAAAAAAATAAAATTGACATAATTGACAGCCATCAGAAAAGGTACCTGTAGTTACTCAGAATGAAATTATGATGGCATAAGATACTTTATGCACTCATTCTACTCAGGAATTTTGTACTTCTATCTTAATTTGGACTGCATAAACTATGCTTATAGGCTATTTTTTTACTCAGTCTTCAATTACTCATAATTAATTTCATACATTTTGTCATTTCTCTCTTTCCATTCAAATGTCAATATTATGAATATCACTTTGCAGCTTCTGTGTAAGTTTGCATAGGGAAGAAAGATAGCTTGAACTTTCATTAATACCCACTGGACTCACATACATATCCATTAATTGCTTTTTATGGAAAAAAAAAAAAAGTCACATTAATTTCACATTAGTTTCAGTAAGCTTTCCCTTGTACTTAACAACAGGAGATTCAGTTGTTTTCTTTTTAATGACACATCAAAATAAAGTGAACTACTTAGAACTTTTTCAAGAGATAAAAATTTAAACTGGCATTTTTAGCTATCTGATAAATGAAATATACCAGTGCTCCCTTTAATCAGAGCTGAAATTAAAAATAAATTCAGAGAACAGACGATTCAGAGAAAGATACCACTGTCAATCCAATAATAACTAGTCATGGTATCTACTTACTGTCACCTTCATTTTTGAAGCTACAGACAAATCAACAAAAATTTCCCTGCCTTAATTGCTTGTTCTGTCAGACAGAAACCTTGTTCAGCTACTTAATAACTTTTTTAATGCCTATTCTGATAGATTTTTCTATTTTTAGGTCAATATGCTATCTAAACATTGAAAGTAGTCAGTCAATTTCTTAGTCAATTAGTTCTCTGTAAACAGTTTCATAAAAAATATACAATTACAGGATTTCTCACTGAAGCTAGGGAAAACTTCTACACATCTGAGTTTTAAAAATGTTCCTTCATGAGCCAATATTGATGAAAATATATTGTTATTAAACTATGTAACCCCATCAGCATCATTTCTGAAATAGGCTAATCCATACTTTCTAGCTGAGCCTATCAAAAAGAATACCTCAAAGAATATCTTCAGCAATGTGCTACAATAAAAACCCACTAGTAACCAGAGATACTATAAAAAAGTATCAGCCTATGAGGAACACTGCATGGTAGATAACCCCAGGTAAGTCCATCTTCAAAAATAAGAACAGTTCCTTTACTGCTCATGTTTCATGAGGAGGAAGAAATCCCATTAAACCATCACATACAGGTTGATAACCTTTCTATGACTTTCCTAAGATATTAACTTGTTCAAGTACGTGTTTTTACCTTTTCTTATCCACAGAAGGCAGAGGAATACTACTGCTTTTCCACTTAACTTTGACATTTTCCTGAAGAACTGTTCTGTTCAATGCAATGAAATATCTTTCCAGGATAACTAGCCTCTGCTTTAGCCTCATAGCTGAAAGAGCTGTTGTAGCAGTTTGTGTGGCCAGAGTTTGCTGTTCCTTCACTAGTACATGAAGGCACTCCTTCAACTCATTCACATCTGAGAATCAGAGAAAGATATCATTTAATGGGTGTTCATCTTTGCTATACACAAGATCAAGAAAAACCAAGAATTTAAAATTGTGAACTGAACAGTCTGAAACCCAAAACCCAGTGAAACCTCCTGTCTCCATATTGAAAGTATATGCATCTAATCCATAGAATTACAGAATCACAACCACACTTAACAGGTGCTTAGGCAGAGGTTATCATCAAAGCTGAGTTTTTTTGTAAACACATCCGAACATTCGTATTTCATGTCTCCAAGTAAAACGTCACAGGAAATAGTTGCGTTCCAAAAAACATACTAGACAGCAAATTCTTATCATCAGACCTCAGAGACAGACTTCTCTTAAGTACAGGCAACAACCTTGCAAGTCTTCACAAGGATGTTTTCATTTTGCACTGATATACATTATCTGAAGTTTCTCAGAAGCTATAAAACTACTCTCAGAAGCTCTAGGATCACTGCCAAGAGCTGGTAAGCTTCTGAAGCAAATAATGGTAGAAATTTGAGATGCTTGCAAGTACTATTAGGAAATAAAAGAGTGAACTTATGTACCAACACTAGAGAACCAATTCTTCATTAGGCAGAAAAAGCAGTCAACAGACCAAAATCCTAGTAATCTAATAACATGGTAACAAGCAGAGTGGGGAAAAATAAATAAATAAATAAGAAACACCCACCAAACAAAAACCCCCACAAACACACAACATTTCAAAATAAGAATTTGAAAACTGAACATTTTTACATTTTCTGTGGCTTTAATTCCTAGGACAAATATCAACGAAGTGTATTCTTAGAAGTGTCCTTTTCTGTCCCTTTATTAACAGTCTGCTCACTGCACCCCACACTGAATTACTGTACTTGTCCCTAAGCCAACCACATTTGTTGCCTGCCTGCTACACAGAAGCACCTTTGTTTAAATGACAAATGACTAAGGGGTACAAAAAAAAAAAAAAAAAAAAATTGTCTGCATGTACATAACAGTGTTTGAGAGATGTTCGGTCAACTCAAAATATTAAAAAAAAGAAACAACATACAAAAAAAAATACAACCCCACTCAACGCAAAACTATTACATTTTTTGAACAGTTGACTCTAAGCTACAGAAATTTATACACACTTAGGATATAATCTCTAGAATTGAAAATTGTATCTAATGAGGCATAACTTATTTTGCAGCTGTAACTACGTGGAAGTTTTTTCCCAGCTCTCCAACACATCTCTTGGGTACCCAGCAGAAAATTCAAGTGGACTTCTCAGATCACATTGCACAGTTAGGTATGGTTTGATGTCAGCCATCACCCTAGTCTGTTTTTAAATTGCTACTCACATTTCACCATTTCATAATGTGTTAGGCTCCTTCCCCTAAGGCAATTTACAACTTTCCACCTGACTATGAGGAACAACTTGTTTTTTCAGCAAGTAAGAATAGATTTAAAAGTGTACCTCACAATCTAATCGTTAAAAAAAAAAATACTGAAGCAACAGGAGCTGTTTTACAAATTCATACCTTGACTCCGATAAAAAGAAATGCAACAAAACCAAAAAGAAATATGACAGAAAAGCCACACTGTCCTTAATACTAGCCATACAAATTAAATATACATCATGGGGTCTACTGAAAGGAAACAGGACATGCAGAGACCACCTACAATTCTCAAGAAATTACTTAATGAGGAAGTTTCCCTAGGAGTCTACAACTGGACATCTTTCCATCCACTTTCATCAGCTCTAATACTGCTATTATCAGCATCCCAGTCATCTGGATACAATAGGTAACACAAACTACTGTGTGAACTCTGAAAAGAGAATCCTATGGAAGCATATACAACACATGCAGATCACATAGTACCAGTTTTAAAGCCACTGCACACATGCACAAAATTGTGCCTCTGCAGGCAAACAATTCCATAGCAGTACCAACAAAATTAATTCCTAATAATCAGCAGTGCATAATGAGGATAAACTGTAAGATACTCAAAATCCTGCTCAATGATCTGACAGAAAAACAGGCTCATTTGTCAAAATAAAAATTTTAGAAATTAACATTACTGTAGGCTTTAAATATCTCAAAGGTTCAGTTCTGTCTTAATACAAAAACGTCCATAGTTCCATGGGTTACGCAATACCTCACAAAGCAAAACCTCACAATAGTTTTTTAAACTAAGGGATTTTGAAAGCAAGTTATTTGTCAACAAATAAAGTCAAATTAAGACAATGCAAAAGCTAGAAAAGGAATAAATTAAAATTCTGTCTTCACTTTTTAGGAAAGACAAAGGGCTGGAAAGTACTTGGACTGGTGCTGTTTAACATTTGTCAGCAGCACAGGCAGTGGAACAGACTGTACCTGCATCAGGTTTGCTGATGACACCAAACTGTGGGGTGAAATCAACACACTGGAGGGAAGCGATGCCATCCAGAGAGACCCTGACAGGCTCAAGAAGTGGGCTCGTGCAAGCTGCATGACATTCAACAAGACCAAGTGCAGGGTTCTGCACCTGGGGTGATGCAATCCCATGCACAAATACAGGTGGGAGGAGAAGGGATTGTGGACAGCTCTAAGGAGAAGGATTTGAGGGGAAGGGAGGGATGGTGATGGTGGACCAGAAGCTTAACATGAGCCGTCAATGTGTGCTTGCAGCCCAGAAAAACAAACAGGTTCTGGGTTCCAGCAAAAGAAGAGCAGCCAGAGGTGATTCTCCTCTACTCTGCTCTGGTGAGACCCCACCTGGGGTACTGTGTCCAGGTCTGGAGTCTCCAAGGTAAGGGCATGGAGCTCCTTGAGCATGTCCAGAGGAGAGCCATGAATATGATCAGAGGGCTGGAGCACCTCTCCTGTAAAGACAGTCTGAGGAAGCTGGGATTGTTCAGCCTGGAGAAGAGGAGGCTCTGAAGTGACCTCCCAGCAGCTTTCCAGAACCTGAAGGGAGCCTGCAAGGCAGCTGGAATAGGGCTTTTTGCACAGACATGTATCAAGAGGACAAGGGGCAATGGTTTAAAACTTGAACAGGGGAGGTTTAGATGAGTTGTTAGGAGGAAATTCTTTATTATGAGGGTGGTGAGACACTGGAAGAGGTTGCCCAGGGAAGTACAATCCCTGGCAATGTTCAAGGAGCTTTCAACAACCTGGTCTAGTGGGAGGTGTCCCTGCCCATGGCAGGAAGGTTGGATCTAGATAATCTTCAAGGCAACTTCCAACCCCAGGCACTTTATCATTCTATGAACTTAATTTTCAAGTTATTAGTTCTAAAAATTACAAAGTGTGCACATTCAGGAACCAGTAATGTAAAAACCTGTTCATTTATGATATACTACTTTCATGCACTTGAACTTTACATGCAAAAATATTTTTTATAATGGAAAATATTATTTAGCCTCACCAAGATTTAAACCATATAAAAATAACCTGCATGAAGCATAAAGTTGTTTCCTGAATTCTTTTCTTTCCCCTTTCTCACCTTGCATTCACAATCTCAAATTACTACAATTTTAGGAAGGCTTTCTATCAAAATCAAGTGATTCTGCTCTTTAATATTTTATATAAATTTTTTTAGCACTCCATGAATGCAAAAGAAAGTACATATGCAAAGTGTAGTAAAGGCTGGAACAGGTTACAGAAGCCCTGTAACTCAGACATCTCAAAATTGAACCAAAGACTGTCTCGTTTTATTAAAAGTAACACTATTTTTAGTCAGATACATCTACACACTTCCTCATTTTAAATCTTCTCTTACTCCATAAGCAAACTTATCTTTTAAAAAAGATCAGCCCATCTTTAGAAAGATTTAAATATATCTGGGAATCAATCCAGTGACATTTATTTCAATAAATCCTCAAGTCTGACCAACACTTACCACCAATGAACTAAACAGCCTAATGAGAGAATAGCTTATTAATAGTAACGATTCAAATTTCATCTGAAAAGGTTACAGGGAACTCTTTAAACAAAACTGTTCATCATGCCAGCCCTTGATGATAACCATGCCTTGCAATGCTTTGCTTTGTCAGTTATTTCATGAGGGTTGGAGACACATTATTTACCTCATCCATACCTACAATGCAAGAGCTGAAGTCATACCATAAAAGTTTAAATTCTCAAACTACCACTAGCAAAATACTTTTAAACTCACAACTACAGTCAGATATGTTTCTGGCAGAAGCAGAGATAGGCGAGGAGGGTTTTACCATCTTCTGTAAACATTTATCCCATCTCTCCCTCCCCTTGGCAACTAACATAACTACGTAAAGGTCTTCATTTCCTAATTCCTCCTTCCTCTCTGTATTAGAAGGGAAAATACTGCTAGTGATTAACATAGATAATTTGACATAACAAGGTTAAGAAGTAAGGTGTTTTTTAGGTATACCAGCAAAACTGCGGTGAGGGGGCAAAAATAAAATAAAATAAAATTTAAAAAAACAGCTGAAAAGAATAGCTTCTGAAACTACCTCAGACACAGCCAGAACACTAACTTGATAGGAGTATTAAGACAGGTAGCCTATCTGAAGGCATACTTGCTCCCTTGCTCCTGTTTCAGGAAATCAAGAATAAAATAAAATAAAAAATAAATAAACGGGGGGGAGGGGAGAAAACCCCACTAAATTATTTCTAACTGATAAAATAAGGACCTTAAAAATGCCACTATCAAACTAACAAGTATAAATTACTCTGGTTGAGTCACAAGCTTTAGTAAAGGCAACTATAGATCATACTGTGTGAAGAGAATCTCAGACCTAAAAACTCGAAACACATTTTAAAGAGAATATGGCAAGAATCTACTGTTAAAATGAGCACACATTCTTTAAGCAGTAGAGCTAACATGCTCTAATTTCCTCGACATTTTATATTTTGCCTCTTCTTCCCCTTCTACTACATAGCACTTCCACTGGACAGAGAGCAGACAGAGGATGCAGTTGGCTTGGCATCGAATGGCCTTGAAGGCCATGACCACAGAAAGAGTGGATTCAAAAGCTAGAAGGAAAGATAAAAATGCAATTACATATACGTAATTTCCTTCAGGAACAAAGCTAAATATGCGCCCAAAATTATTTTAAATTAATGTAACTCTTAAAAGGCATTTTTGCTTCCATATGTCTGCTCCCACACTCAAAGGGTGACCATCAGCAGACCTCACCTCATCAGTATTCAACAGGAGAAATAATGAATAGTTGCATGTACATTCAGACTGTATCACACTGTGTGGCTGGGTGCTTAATTTTCATAGTGAAAACTATGTGAGCAGAACTTGTTTAAATTAATGCTCCAACACACATGCAGGGAGCAAAATAAGAAGAACTGAGCATTGCATGTGTGTGTGTAAAAATATACAAAGACATGCACATATCCCTAGGAGCATAAACAGCAACCTAACAGATACTTGGAGCTGGACAACAACAGCTTTCAAGCTGGGGGGGAAGGGAGGAGGGAGTGAGGGCTGGGGAAATGAGGTAAGTTAAAAGTCAGTTCCAAGTGGCAAGACAGTAAAAGAAAGAGTTCTGAGAAATGTAAAACAGAGGAGGTCGGATTGCACTCTCTGACTGAGCCATTCTTTTATCAGCATTTCAAAATCTAAACTTCGAAGCATTGATCAATAAATTTTATTAAAGTAGAAATTGCCACTGTAAAGGAGATAAAAACCAGGTTTTTTTCAATTCCATGACAGCTTTTAATTACTTTGTATATAGTACAAATTTAGATTTAACTATGTAACAAAGAGCCCTTACAAGATAAAAGTTCTGTGTGTCCCCTCTCAGACAGAGGACATATTTGACTGCTGTTGGTAGTGACATGTATCTCAACAATATCTCACACATTTCACAAGGGTAATTTTAACCTGCCTCTTAGGTAGTGCCTCTAATGCATTTCTTAAGGCAATCAGTTATAAAAGCAATACTGAATAAACAAGCACTGTTTGTCAACAAGCTCTCACTCACACATCAGGAAACCCCAGAAGTGCTACATCATAGCACTCATTCACCAGCATAATAGTTTAATTCACTGCACATATGAATCAAGTTTGAGTACACAAGAAATCCATATTGCTACTTCAACTGTGCACCGGGTATAAATTTAAGAATGTTTGTATAAGTATTATTCCCTCATTTACTTTTTCATCCAACAGGTGAAACAGAATAGCAGCAATTCTACTGAAAGTTCCAAGTAGAAAGTAACATTGTCCAGTCAGAGAGCAATTAAGGTGAATTTAAACTAACTTTGTATGTATGCAATATAAAGTATTTCAAAGACACAAAATGAGGTCAGGTTACAGTGAATCTGAATCATCATCTGTTTAGCAGATTCTTAAAGTTAAATTTTTATACATACAGTTGTTGGACCAGTTGACCTGTTCCTGATTTTTCAAGAAATAAATGACCTTGCCTCAAGTGGTATTTAATAAGTTACCAGCTATGTCCATAATCAAAGTGAGATGGCTCTGTAATTTTAAGATTTAAGATTTAGCCAGTGGGGTTTTTTCCCCTATAGAAAAAAAAATAATAGGGAAACTGGATTCATCTTAAGGGGAAACCACTTTTGGATGGAAGCTAAAAATACTCAAATATCTCTCAGATTTTGTAAAGACACAATGCACTAAAGACATTTCTAAACCCCCAGTGGTGATACATACTAAATGCTATGGGTTAGAGCTCTTAACATTGAAAGAGATGCATTTGATATGCAAGGAATATGAATAGAAAGACAGTATACACTTCAGAGCAACAACTGCAAGTCCCACAAAAAACCTGTGTAAATTCCTCTGCTATTCCATATATGCATAAATTGTGTGGAAATGGAGACAAATACTTAGGGCATTAAGTCTGTTGGTACTACATTAGTAAAGATGACAGCCAGCTGCAAAAATATGCAGGCAACTAGGTTAACAACAAAAGAGTAGATGTCCCCTGATGAGCAAGGGAAAAAAAAAAAATCCCAGTTTTCCCTGCTAAAGCAGCTCCAAACAGCCGTCCACTCAGAAATGATATTGGCACTACAGCAGGGTAGATCCAAGAACAAACTGGATGCCTGCACAACAGAAGCTGGAAAACCAGGGGATCAAGGCAGAATGAAAACCAGAGATAATTATAACACTTTATGAAACTCATGAGGTACCCACAGCTGAAGGAGTATTAACCTAAACCACCTTTCCTGGCATAAAGATACAGAAAGAAAAAAAAATTTATAGAAGGGGAAAAAATAGAGGGAGGAGTGAAAAGTTTGGAGTAGGTGTTGTATGCAAAGAAGTTGAAGAAGTGGCATGAAAAAAAGATCTTCGGTGAAGCAGTGAGGGAAAGATACCATTAGTAGGTGATGATGACAGAATTCTTCACACACACCAGTGCTGGGGAAGACAAGTGCCAGTGTGGGGAAAGAAAAGTAAGGAACATCCACTCACTGCCTCTTCCAGTAAAAGAGGGCACTAGGTGAAATCAACAGATGCCAGAATCAAGTCAAGTGCTAGGAGGAAATAATGCACATGCAATAAGCAGTTGAATTAGAAAGCTCCTTGGTCCATCTATCTTAGATGCTAGAAGTTCACAATGTTCAAAAGCACTTAGACAAACTAATCGAAAAAATAAACATCAAAAATAAATAAGCCTACTAAGTTGTATCATGCACATATATACTCCACCAAAATAAAAGCGAGGTCAAAGTGGGATCCAAATATACATTCTCATTCCCCTATACTACCACCTCTGGCTCACAGTCTGTAGGCTACAAACAATGTTTCATAAACATGAGGCATAACTCTATACTTGGCTACTGCTATTTATGCTGTTACAGTAAGGACATCAGACTAGGTCATCCTTTGTCTTGACTCCATATAACCAACCCTAAGCATATCATGACTAGAGAAAAGGAAGCCCAGGAAAGTACTGGTCTACTTTCCGTAGGTTTTGAACAACTGCTTCAAAGCGTTTCCTCTTTTTCTCCCCATATTTATACAAAGTATCAAAGTGTTTCTCTGTATTTTTTGAAAACTAATTATAAAAACTAGGATGGCTCACAAGGCAGCTGTTAGCTGTGTTTCTGACAAATGCAAACAAAAAGATACCTAAAATCATGGACAAAAGTCACCTGTAACACTTCTATAAATAAAAGGAACGTATGTTTGTAGTTTTGTTTAAGGATTTGTATGTCACAGCTAGGCAATGCCAACTTCAAGCACAAAAAGAGAGCAACAAAATTATTAGATATAATCTTCATAATTCATTACTAGAATAAGAATCTATATATGCACCAATAAACCATACTCTATATAAGCCCTAAAAGTAAATACAAGCAAGTTATTTCTTTCTGAAAACTCCAAACACACATCTATCACTATTTTTCTAAGCAACTGTCTTTTTCAGTTTTTAAGAAATAAATGGAGGGTAAACTTAAAGGACAAATCTTGCCCCAAACACCTTGGCCCATTGGGTGGGATTTGTTAAGATGCCTGGCATTTACATTACCATTTTATAAAACAGTTTTAGTTTACCCTGCAGCAAGAAACACAAAATAAAAAAAAAAAAAAAACAAAACATAGAAAAAAAAATAATATGACCTTCATCTTACATCTCTCAAACACATGCAAGTCTTGCTCTCCATTCCACTGTCGTGGCAATTAATTTCATTTGTCCTACACTGCAAAAATCTGTCCCACTACTAGAGTGACAGCAAGTCCATCTGTCCTCCTGTCCTTAAGTAAAGGGAGCAAGCTGGCTGGCACAAAGCAGAGGACAACAGACTGGCAGCTGACCCGTGGCTCAACAGGAACAGCTTCCCAAGCAAACAGAGCTACATAGATGCAGATTTTGGCACTGAAAAAAGAGTATTTCTCCCAGGGCTCCTCAAGTACTTCTGGGTGAGGGGAAAGGCGAAGGAACACAACAGATGTCTCTGAGGTCTGTAAATGCTAACATTTGAATCAGGCAACACCATGTACCAGAACTGTAAAACAAAAAACTGAAGGTGAAGCTTTTGATCAGCTATTTTTAAACTTGGACATTTTTAGACAATGAAATGCTGCTCTGCAGTAATAAGCAGTCATGAACTTCAACTGGCTTCACTATCAAAATCAGTATTTTAGAGAGCCATACATGAAGACCTGAACACACAAACCACTTTTTCACTGCCATCACAGGTAAGATTACTGTCTGCAAAGGTCTGGACAGACAGTTAATTGAACTAACATTTCACCTTTCCTTCCACAGTCCCTTCCAACTTATCTGCCAGACCACAAAATCAAAAAGAATAATCACTTTTTAAACCTTTATTGCCTGAAGAATACTCAGGCATCAGAAAATAAGCAATTTCTTTTTAGTGTCTGAAACTGAAAAGAAATATTCTTAAGACATCATAACATTTCATTATACAACTGCAATTTGTTCCAAGTCAGTTCATCATCCCTTCAAGCAGCATGAAAGTGCAAATTGACTCTCCAAGTTATAAGTCTAAATCTGAAAGTCAATATAGTGAATAGCTTGAATCAGTTAACCACTTATCCAACTTATTCCACAAACCTAGCAGATGCATCTGTCACCAAGTACATTTGATCCAACTACTTCCTGATGCTATAAAAATAGTGTTCAACATAGAACAGGAATGCTTCAGTGAGAATTACCAAAACAGCTGTAATACCTGGTTGCTTGCCCCACACCCAACTCTCAACAATCGACTTGGCCCTGTAAGTGGGCAGTGGAGTCTCTTCTTCATCTTTTTTTTCTTTGTCATTTTGTTCTTCTTTTTTTGATGCAGTTTGGCATTCAGTGCTATCATCTAAAGAAAAAAAAAAAAAAAGGGAAAATAAAGAAAGACCAGTTAAGCTACTTGCCCCTTCAACAAAGTTCTAGATTAGGATTGTAAATGGCAAAATGCCTAGCCAACAAATTGACAGCAACATTGTCTATCATTAAGAGCACAGGGTCAGGGAAGTGGTATTGCACCATGCTAACTGTCACAGGTGCTAGGTCTCATGTAACATTTAATAAGATAGTAACCCTAGATTCCAGAAATCACTGCTGTAACCTCCCAGAGAGGATGAACATTTAATATCAATACGATCACATAAGACTTGCAAAGGAATTGCAAACACTATTGCAAAAGGATGCACTTGTAATTCAGATTTTGCTCCCAGCTTTCCACATTTCTGTAGTATTTATATGTTTTTATATTCCACTTCCAATATTGGAAAAAAGATAGCAACTGTTTTATTACAAAATGAAGAAGAGGTATATATTAGCATTTGCACTAATTTTATGCAGCAGCATTTCAACATCTGTATCTACTACCTTAGTAAATACCAGTAAGGAAAGAAAATAATCCCACTACTTTCAGCAAACAAAGTAACAAAGCAGCTTCTGCAATCCTTTTGAGATTACTTTCATAATGACAAAACACATTAGTCATTTATCTCTGTAATCAAAGGCTACAAGAAAAGCCTCAGTTTTCTAAAGAGAACAGAGCAAGACAGCTGAAGTTTCTCCTTATTCATATTGGCAACATGGATTTCTGTATCTCCAGTCCATTCAGTGCCTGAGACAGCCTTGTAATTAAGGGCCACTGGCAACTGTTTTCCTCACCCTAACCTTTTTTTCTAAAAAATATCCCCCAAAATTTTTCAATTCCAGCATTTGCTGTACATGAAGAGTTTAGTTCCAGCATTGTCACCAGCCTCTTAAAAGTGACTGCTTCTCCATTCCTACTTGCCAAGTTAGTCTACAGGGACTCTCCCAATAAATGGCCCGGCCACAAGAAGCTAGACAAGTATTAGAATTTTGTCCTTTTTTCTATCTCATCCTGCATACCCACAGCATAAGTGTTTGTACTAGCATATTTCAGAGGCCAACAATAAGCAAGAAGTTTAAAGCTGCAGCCAGACACAGCTCATCTAACTGCAGGTTTGCCCAGACTCACCATGACCCCACTTGGGAGATCAAAGGTTTTCATTAACTCAGAACATACAGAATAAAGGTATCACAGTGCACATAAACATTTGACTATTCTTTCCATTCAGTCTGGAAAAAAAAAAAATAATGTCTAATCTGGAATTATGCCTAATAGTTGTAACTGGATCTGTGATTGCTTCTTTGTTAAAAACTTGTAGACAATAGCATCTCCCAAAAGAGATCTTTTCAAGGTACCTTAATTATACAAGTTTTAAATCAAAGCTATGTCTCCTAACCTGTAACACAGACTAGTGCTCAGGAGGCAGCAGATGAAGACTGAAGAACAGGAAAAGAGACGTAAGTGCTACAGGGATGCTGCAGCCAAGATTGTGAACTAAGGAAGGGATAGCAAAGGTCACCGGGGAACAGGAAAAGCAGTTTGGATAACCCACTTATAGGTGGCAATCATGGAGACTATAACCATTTCTCTAACACCAATGAACAGTCCAGACACCATCAGCATGGTAACACATGTCCAAAATGTGACTCAAGCTAGCTGTTTCTATTCCAAGGCACAAGCATATAACATTAAAGGCTCAAATTCCTTTACAGAGATTAACCAGAAACTAAGAACCATGTTTAGCCCCAGTAGTTCAGAATAGTCCCACAGTAACACCCTAATCTCACTGTTTCTTCATTCATCCACACGTCTAGAGACACACTTCATGGAGTCTGGGATCTTAGTTCGTGGGCAGAAGAGCATTACTGTGTCAAGAGGCTACTTTTTGCAGCTGTGGGGAACTTGATACAACTTTTAACAGATCCTTGGCAAAGGCTTACAACAAAGAGCAACACACTGTCATTTTGCCCAGCTCCTCACTGGCAACAGAGAAGGCCCCAACCCAAGCTGGAACTTAAGCTTTCTACTGTATAAAAACATCTTTGACTTGTAAATCCACAAGGAGGATTTCTTTTTTCCGTTGTCTGTATGAATTGAAAAGGGGAGCAATGAGAGAAGAGGCAGGAAGCAGCTGAGCTAAAAATCCCTCTAGAAATCCGTATCAAATGGTTCCACAAAGACCTTCCACTATACTTGCAAAAAAACCCACTTGTATCATAAGGGACAAAGTTGGTATGAATCTAGATTGAAAGGATCAACACGGACATCATACTGTGGAAGCAGAGTGACTCTTAAGAAAGGTATTTTTTAAAATAAAGGAAGGACAGAGATTTTTGAGAAAGTGGGGCAGGGAGGGATAAATCTTGTGTGTGTGTGTGAAGCCAGCAAAGTCAAAAAATCAAGTAACAAGAGTTTTCAGAACAGTGCATGCAAAAACACGACACAGTGAGACAAATTGTTTTAACTCCATTTTTCTCAGACTGAAGGACAAATATTGTGGTAAGGGGAAAACAACAGCGCAACATTCCCCTGGAAGAAATTTCTTTTGACTATTTTTTGCTTTACCTTAAGCCTACAAGTTGAGCCAGGCATGCCTAGGCAGTAAAAACTGAGCAACTCAAGTTAGCTCCCAAACCAAAGTGCAGCAGCTCACCACATGTGCTTCATCCTGCCCAGCAATAGCCTAATCCAGTGTAAACAGGGGATAAAAAGGAAGCAGCTAAAAGTGGAAATTACATTTCATATTCAAATAAAATAACTGACACTAAATAGTTGACTCCAGCACCTGTTACAGTACAATCTTGCATGGCTCTTAGATGCCAACAAACTGACATAGTCAGAAATGCCTCAGCAGAAAGAAAAATCCTGCATCATTTTCCTAACAGATGTTGCCATTAATAATGCAAAATGTTAGGCAGCATGCTTTAGGCAAGGGCTGTATTTTACAGACACTCTAAAATTTGTTTTGGTAGTCCCATCTCTGGGAAGTGTTTCAGCTGCAATACAAAACAATAATTTGTTCTCTGTCAAAGTGCTTTATTTTATATATATATAAACATATAAAAATTTCAACTGAGAGGTTATTTGTGAAGGAAGGATGCGTGCCCAACCATTTGCAAACCATGTTTACACAGCCTTCCAGCTGCTGATGTCCAGATGACAGAAGATTCAATCTCCTTAACCCTAATCAGAAATACAGTTTCTTTTCTTCCCTGGCATACTATTTTTAAAAATGCATTCCTTAAATCATCAGCTGAATATGAAATACAGAACACTTATGAAGTCAAGCAGTCCCATGGGGAGTCTACAGGCTTCCTTCTCTCCTGCAAAGACAGTATAATGACCCACAGCTCAATGCTGAAGACCTGAGACATTGGGTACAGCAAATATAGTTGAACTGGGGGAGTCAGAAGAGAGTGAGAGAAGAGAGGCCCTTTTCACTTTTAACAAGTTCTTTCAGATACAAGAAAAGTGGCTCAAAGCAGGAGCCAGCCTGAATGTCTGCACACTACTAGTTTGATACGTATGTGGTCTGAATGGCACCCACTATAACCAATTCTCCCACGCTGTTATAATTACCATAAAGATTTGGTTTCTGCCAGTCTGTCTGGGATCACTTGTGGCATTTGGACTTTATTAATCTATTTGAAGTGGCAGCACTGAATGAGGTTTGTGGGTTCAATGGCACTTGCCTGACAAAGGTCCAACTATCAGGAAGGGGGGAGACCAAGGCCACAGTATTTACCAGAGACAGGACAGAGGCATGAAGCTTTTAATTTTATATTTTTGCCTCAGAACTTAACACAGCTAACTGAAACAGGAATTCCCACCTACACAGAAGTCTGAGGAATCAAAAATTCAAAAACAGTCCTATGCAGTTGACTGATATGTCTTGAAAATTTACAGTAATGGTTCTCTAACCTAAAAATTTAGTAAGAATAATATTAATACTTTTTAGTACTTTTCATTAGTACATAGATCCCAGTATACAAGACTTTAGTCTCATCAAAACTTCCCAAGGGCAGCCTGATTATCTTTTAAGTACATGCCATGCTGCAAGTGCACCTGTATTTGGACATCACTACTGTCACAGCTGTGTCCTTAGATGATACTTGAAAACATGCAAACACATTCTGCTGAACACATTTATCAAACATTTTTCTGGAAGTGCCATGAAGAAAAAAGACAGAGGTTATTCTAACCAAATGTTCTTGCTAACAGAGGAAAATAATAGACTATTTGCATATTCTTTGTAGAGAGAAAAGGAATGCTTTTCACAATGGACAGCACGTTCTTCCAGTCTATTCCTGCTTCTGAAAGCCCCTGAAAGAATGAAATTACTCTTTTTGAACAGCCCAGTGTGCACCAACAGAGAGCAACAGCACCAGGGAACAAAAAAGGATCACAATGGATCAGTATAAATCACAACTTCTTAAAACAGCCTGCATAGAAATGACTGCTTACAGCAACCTAACTTCTTTATCTCCCAATTGGTCAACACAGCAGAAGATTCTGAATACTGAGACTAAAACATACTGCTTTTAATATAAAAGCATTAGGTCATATAAATTTCATTACTGGTACTTTTACTGTGCCTCTTGAAATACATTTGTAGATCATTTATGTAAAAAAAGTAACTACCAACTGAACAGACTGAAATACTCTTGGATTTTAATTTCATGAAATTATATTTGAACTGCAAGTTCAGAGATGCAAACTGACGACCATTTTTTCTGGTTCCAAGACTCACTACTGCCTAATGGAACCAAATGTACAATTGGTCAACAGTGACCAAAAATAGTCTTGATTAGCTTTTTCTTCCCAAGAAAAAAGTAAAGTTTAGGAAGCAAGATGGTTTTATTTTACCTATCCTGCTGGGCAGCACAATGGCATTTATGAAGACTACAGTCACTGAAAGAGAATCCAAACATTAATTCTAAAAGTTAAGAGCCTGATAAAACTACTGTAGCTTCTCCAGAAATAGGTGTTTTAGAAGTACTTAGGTAAAGCAGCAAGTACAGATGAAGGAACATGTTCTTTGGAGTCTCTGAAGACTTTTAGTCAAGAATACCTTGTCATTATTTCAATCCCATTATTGCTATAGGCAAAACTAAAGGCCAGCCAAACCAAAGTATTTTTGGAAGTCTCAAAATCACAGGACATCCAGTGCAAAATATTAAAAGAAGTCTGTACTTTCTGTAATATATTGAACAAGCCTCTAATGAAAGAATTTGGCAAAAGGGGGTAAACCACTAAGAGACTCACATAATCCTCACTTTAAGACAGACCTCTGCATCTGTTCACTCCTTGCACCTACCATACCATATGCATGGGGAGGTTTTGGCACAGTCTGGGGAGTGCACCTACCTGGTGACCATATGAGGACAGGCTGTGGCTGCCTCGTGTTGCACACAGTGGTCCCAATAAACCCACCCCAAGTTGCAGCTGAGCCCCTCAGCCACAACTGTGCTGCCTCAGGATGCATGTGTAAGAAAGGACAAAAAAGACAGATGGGGGGGAAGCATATTAAAATCAAGGCCATTGAATGAAGAGGAGGAGGTGCTCCATGTGCCAGAGCAGAAACTCCCCTGCAGCCCATGGAAGGGACTGTGGGGAAGCAGGTATTTCCCTCAGAGGGGAGGAGAGGATCACTGTGGGGCAGGTATTCTGCAGCAAATGGAGAGAATCAATGCTGGAGCAGTTCCTGAAGGACTGCAGCCTGTGGGAGGGATCCCATGCTGGATCAGGGGTGTAAAGAGGAAAGAGAGGCAGAGATGAACTGGTACAAACTGAACACAGCCCCCATTCCTCAGCCCCTGTGCTGCTGGAGGAGCAGCCAGAGAACCTGAGAAGAAAGGAGCAAAGTTGAGCCTGGAAAGGGCAAGGGGAAGGTGGTATTTTAATTTATATCTTTGTTACCTACTATCCAACTCTATCTTAATTGGCAATAAATTAAATTAATTTTGCCCAAGTCAAGTCTGAATTGCCCATGACAGTAATTGGCAAGTGATCTCCCTAGCTTTATCTCAGCCCATGAGTTTTTCCATTATGTTTTATCCCTATGTCTCACTGAAGACAGGGAATTAGTGAGTAGCTGAGTGGGCAGCTGGCTAAACCAACCCACCACACCACAGGAAAAAAAAAAAAAACCAAAAACCCCGACAGGTACACAGATATAAGAAAGCTTTCAAGAGCCTCAAAACACCTGGGACCAGTAAACTGTCAGATTTCTTTATTTTTAAGTATCCTAAAGCTGTTAACACTTTATATCTTTTTTATACCTCTATACCAGCTTTCTCCACATCATGTGTACATACATACACCTAATATGTAAAAATAGTTTCACATCATTAGTATTACAGGTGTACCAAGCATAGATGAGCATGTGAAGTCACAACACCTCTATTATGAGCTATCAAGTGAATGGAAATATGTTTCACATGGCTCCTTTAGTGGACAGACCTCCACTGCATCGACTTCACAATGTCTTTTAGTAATATATATGAAAGTAGACAATTTTAAGAAAATAATATTATACTACCTCTGCTCGTTGCATGAGCAGCTGCTCTAGCAGCCCTTCTGATTAGATCAGCTGTATTTTTGTCCAATGTCAACAATATTCAACAGGGCCAGCATCAGAATAAGGACAAAAATGTTTTCTAGCTCTGGGAGAGTTAGGAGCATCATTATAATCCTTACTAAAGTACACAGCCACCCACAACCTTGAAAGCTTATACTCTTGGTAAAAATAACATATAACTCACCCTCCTCTCAGAAACTAAACTATTTTACCTTCTTCCTTTAGAAAAGACTTCCTCTAGTGAAAAAGAGTTATTTTTTATTTCCCTTCCTCCTCATTTTTTAAAGATGACAAATCACAGGCATCACCACCAAGAAAAAAAAAAAATAGAATTCCACTAGTAATTAAACATTACTGGCTTGGAACACCTCGTCTATCCAACAATAAAATTCAAGGAGTAATGGAAGCTGAAATAATAATTCACTGCTACAATAGCTAGTATCTCCACCCTTCTCCTAGACAGAGCTTCATTTATTTGATGGTCACATAAATCACTGACAAAACTTATTTGACCATTTCATAAGCCCTTTTCAGACAGAGTAGGAAACAAACCATTTTGGTTTAGATCAGATTAGTTTTCTGTTCAGTAAGGAGTCAGAAGAGCATCACAATCAGCAGAAAGACACCAGGCAAGAGCAGACTCACTCCATTCTGGCAGAACCCTTCATGAAACAAAATCCACCTCCAAAGTAATCTCTCCAAATAAATGCATTACTCTGCCATTTGCAAAATTAGCAGTGTTTGAACTGCTCTCAAGTGCAATAGAAGATAAATTTTTTAAAAATATAGAAGCACTAGCTGCCAGGTTGTGGACAGTTTTTTAGTTAACCTTTTAGTCACTTTATGAATATTGTAAGCAACATTAGAAACAGTAGTATCAGCTTTACCTCATTCCTCAGTCCACTTCCTTTAAACAAAGGCTTCAGCAATAGACACCAAGCATACCAAACAGGACACTACCAAGCCTCTCTCTTATAACATGGCTAGATATGAAGTTTAATTTCAAAAGGCTGAAAGAGATTTAAGCCTCTATTTGAAGGCTTAAGACATTTTTCTATACACTTTTATGAACTCAAGTTACAGTTGTATTTAATTAAAAATGTAAACACCTGCAAATTGTATCAACAGGTGACTACAAACCAAAGTTGTGTGACAATATGAAATCCAAAGTCCATTTCATCAAGATAAAAAAAAATAATCAAAAAAGAGAAAACTTATTTTAAAATCCATACCTTTTCTTGGAGGTAGTTCACCACTTTGTGTTACGTCTGTTCCAGGATATACAATCTCCCCATCTTTTACCATTTCATTCCACAAGCCACATAGTCCATCTCGAGTGAAAGCCAGCTGTTAAAAATAATACATTTTACATATTTACACACAGCAATTTTCTCTCAAGCTAATACTAAAAATACATGAGATTTTATATTTTGTTGCAGAAGAAAGAAAACACATGTATCACTTCACTGGTATATTCATTGTGTGTGAGCAAGATAAGGATTTAAATGATCTTCAGGATCTCCAATTCTCTAGCTATGCTATTTTCAGACTGGAAGCTCAAAACAGTAGCTTTTAGATAGAGTCAAATGCAGCAATGCATTCCTTCTTCCAGTGGAAAATTCTCACCAAAAGCATGGATTTAGTCATCTCAGAACTATCCATATGTTCAAGCTGACAACATGCCATTATCTAGGGTGCACGGGGTGGGGTGTCCTTTTTCCCCTCAGGAAAAGTTATCCAAGCAATGTAAAGCTGCATGAAGTAATACAACAGGGAAGCATGAAAAAGTCACTACAGGCCCCTCTCCAAAGCAGCAACTGAAGGGCTGGACGCTCACCCAGAACACATGACACCGAGGCACATATTCACAAACACATTCAACTGGTTCAAACTGGTCCTGCTGTGCAAAAAGCACCACTACAGCCCTCCCTCTTCCTTCAGCTGCTATAATGCCTCCTCTCCCATGCCGGCTAACGCACATATACATTCATCTGCTGAACCAGAGTGTGGAACAGAGCAAAATTAAAACCAGCTGGGCCTGCAGTCAGAGCCAGGAGCTGCTCCGGCCCGGATCAGTTACCGATAGACTGAGTGTGCAACAGGACAAATACTTGAGATGGAAGAACCAGCAGAGCTGTGCTAGCTGGAAGTGCTCATGAAAGCACCCTCTGTAACCGGAGCCTCCTCATGATTTATCAGCTTGGATCTCCCTTGAAGAATCCTAATGACTTTGACTGGTCGTCCACTAATGTCACTTTATAAAATGCTGCAAAACAGGTGTCAACATCCCCAGTGAAATCCGTAATAACCAGGCTATCATTCGTAATGGTATAGCGGGAGGGAGGGGGGAAGTACATGACACAGAAAAACAGAATACCTACAGCATACTGAAATGGTGGAGACATTTAAAAAAAAAAAAAAAAAAAAAAAAACACCTGCTGAAAGCTTATTTAGAAGCATCTTTGTGTTATACAACCAGTATTCAAATCCTAAGAGTTTTAACTGAGGAGTAATACGAAACTGTTATTTACACAACTGCTGTAGAATACCTAACACTCCTTATACACAGAACTTTGCTTGCACTTTACCTTTATTCTAAAGATAGTTTAATTATTTAAGAGCACAGGTTTTAAGAGCCACAACCACCATCAGGGAAGCTGTGCTGATCAACCTCTCTCAGTATGAAAAATTAAAAGGAAGTTGTATGCTTTGACATCATTGTACCACATACAATTACCACAGTAGTTTCTTGCCCACATAATTGCATCCTTCAGAAATTCACTCCAACACATACATGTTTGAAATTGTTTTTCTCTCAGCATAAAATACGAGCTCACATGTTGTATATTGTCACTTCCTATTTCCTGACCTCAGGGGGACAAGAGGGAAAAGAATCACATGGTGTGAACTAGACATTATTCAACTAATCTGCAATTTATCAAGTTTGCAGCACCAGAATTACATGGTCACCATGCTGCACTGAAAGGTACAGTCCCTGTTCTTCAGAACTAGACAGCACATAGAGCTTTTTCAAAGATGATGGGTTTTGCTAAAAGCTTTAATTTTGGCTTATTTTTTTTAATTGTAACAGTCTGTAAGTAATAGTCTGTAACAGTCTGAAGAAAAGTTGTACTTCAATAATTAAAAAACAAAAAAATCACCATTGACTAACTTTCTTGCATTGTTTTAAGCCTATAAGCATTTAAAAAATAAATGGTATTCACTTTCTCTTTCATCAGATGTGGTCATACTTCAGTGAGGCCCTTTAGGAAATTATATTTCACAATTTTTTTTTTTTGCAAAAAGCGCTAACAACTGGTTCTCTATTTTTTGCTCACATCATAGATTAGCTTTTTTTAAACTTTCACCTGCTGAATGCTAATCCATGCTAAAATGCAAAGTTGAAAAATATCAAGTGAGGGAATTCTCCAGATGGGTTGCATAATCAAGTATGGTTTTCATGAAGTTAAGATTATTGCTTGTTAAACTGCCTTTTCATGTACTTTATTTTACATGTTCAGATCCCCTTTGGTGTGCAAAATTATTCTCATAGCCCTTAGGCTTACACTCTAAAAGCCTTATATTCAGGATTCAAATTCAAGGTTCTTCACAATGCAGCACTGCTGTATTTCAGAAAACTCACCACTTTTGTGAGCATTACTGTAAGGTAGAATCAAGAATTGTTTTCTCTGTTTTAACTTCAAATCCCTTCACAGTACACAATGTTCACTCAAGTCTTTCAAAAAACTAAAAAGTAAACAAAATTTCTCCTGCTTGGGACTGGTGTTCAAATTCTTATCAAAGTAATTTTCTTGGTATGTTGCATAAAGATAGAGCACAAAGATTATAGCTCCACCATAAGCAGCCTTCAGATAAACAATTCTGCTTTTACTCGGTTTGTAGTTAAATTTTTGCCAGTGGCGTGCATATGTGTTGGTAGAGCAGGAAAAGGAGACATGCTTTAAAGTAAAGATTTTTTTATATTTTTTTTTTTTAGCAATAATCAAAGTAACCAACTGGAAGGATAATTATGAAGCAGTATTTACAACCAATTCATCTGTAATAACTGAAGACAACTCAAGCCCAACTAGAACAAGTCACTTTTAGTCTAGTCAGTGTTCAGCTATGTCCATATTAAACAGTGAACTGCCACTATAACAGACCAAAGTGAAGGAAAGTCTGAGTATCTAAGTGATAAATTATTCAAGAAATGTTATTTTTATTATTCCAAAATCCTATAACCGTAATAAGAGCTTCACAACTTCTTTAATTTCACTTAACCAACAGAAACAGGAAAGAGCAGCTGCTACACCAGAGGCTCATGCTGCTTTCCAGAGGGACCTCAACCAGCTGGGAAAAATGTCCTGAAAGGAACTTCATGACATTTTTAAGAACTGCAAATTCCTCTCTGCATGCAGGAGACAAACCCATGCAGCAGTGTGTGCTGGGGGTAACCCAGCTGGAAAGCAGCTTTGCAGAAAAGAACCTGGGGATCCTAGGGGACACTGAGTTGAACATAACCCACCAGTGTGCCCTTGCCACTGCTGTCCTGGACTGCCGGTCCAGGGAGGTAATCCTTCCCTTCTACTCAACACTGGGAAGGCCATAACTGGAATACTGGGTCCAGTCCTGGGTTCCTTGGTGTAAGAGGCACAGACATGCTGGACAGAGTCCAACAAAAGGCCACAAAGATAATTAAGGGATTGGAATCTCCTATGAGGAAAGGCTGAGAGAGCAGGGACTGTTTAACCCCAAGAAGGCTTAGAGGGGGAACTCGGTGTATTTACTTGAAGGGAAAGTGCAAAGAAGATGGAGCCAGGCTCTGCTCAGTGGTACTTGGGAGCAGGACGAGGACACAGGCACAAACAAACACAGGAGGCTTTCTCTGAACATCAGGACACACTTTCATCACTGTAAGAGTGACTGAGCATTGGCACAAGCTGCCCAGGGAGGTTGTGGACTCCTCATCCTCAGTCATTTGGACATGGTCTTGGGCAACTGGCTTTAAAGTGGCCCTGCTTGAGCAGGGAAGTTGTAACATATGACCTGCAGAGGTTCTTTCCATCCTCAGCCACTTGTGGTTCTGTGAAACTAGCAGCTGAAGGTAACAGTAAGTCAGCTCTATGGTAGAAAAGTCAAATAGCTATTCCAAATACACAAATCTTATTTTCATTCTTTCTACAGTGTTTTAAGACTATCTAAGCCAATACAAGCACATACACCTTTCCTCTTTTGCTCCTCTATACACTTCTTGCATGGAGTCATTTGCAATGAGTCTATCAACACATCCAAGTGCTAAAACAAGAGAACTAGAGCTTCATTCAGAGCAAATTTGGAACACATCTATTTGGTTTCTATTTTCAAAAAATATTACTCAAAAAATTTCTTCAAAATTATGGCTGTTTCCACTCAATTGTTTAAAGAAAGTTCACAGGCAAGCTATGATACAGTGCAAGAAAAGAAAAACATGTTTGATGTTTTCATTGATTCTGACATAGCCAAGGCTGCAAGTACAAGAGTACCTACCTGTATTCTGTTAAGCCTAACACTCCCTCACCAGATTGCTTGATTTAGGGGGACACCTTTGCCACTAATAATTTAGCAACTTCATTTGTGAATGTTTAAAGGCATAAACTTGAAAAACTCAGTAAGCTAGCAAATTAAGAATAATTAAGTTTTCATTTAACTGTTGCAACTGGCAACAGTTCCAGAGATGTAGACACTGTAAAAACCCCACAAAGACCTTAAGCCCCTACTTGTCCCATCACCCTGCCTTCCCAAGACTGAGACAACAGCAGCTCCATGCTCCATCACCACTAATGATTGCCCTACAACCTTGTTCTGTGAACCTCCTTGAGCCTCCTACTCATTCTGCCACATCAAGTGCCATTCCCCATGCCCAAAATCTCCCTTGTTCTTCCCATGACATCTCCTGAACTCCTCTCAGATGAGACCACAGGCACACACCCCCATCTCCTACAGAGCTCACCTTCACAAATCCTAAGATATTTCCACCATTTGTCACACATTCTCATCCCGAGACCATGTCTTGACCACCTACACCTTTAAGGCATATACCTCACAAAATTAATACTTCCCACACAAACCTGAGTCTCAGCTCTCATTGCTTATCCCAAGCAAAAAAAGCAAGGGCCTATGCAGACTTTAAATTTCTGCTGTACTGTAAACTAGGCAGCCCCCAGTCTAATCTTTTGCTAATCTCATCTACACAATTAAACTGTAATTTATTCTGTCTGGTACAACATTTAATTAAGTCATAAGGATATCTAGTTTGGTTGGCATATGCTGCTGCCATCTCCAACAGGGCTGTCAATGAATTTTCCATCCATACCCTTCAACTCTAGAGAATAAGGCACTGGCATTATTATAGCCTTACATTTCAAGAAAATTAAATCTTGCAACCGTAACTGGATAGGCTTCTGAGAATTCTCAAAGCACCACTACAATTTTGATGCTAATGAATTATTTTAAGAATAATTTTGTTCTGAAGTCAGACACAGTTTACTACACACAGTGCAAATTATCATGTTCTTATACATTTTCACAAACTTCACTGCAGAAAGTACAGAAAACTCCATAAAAGCTAACCCAAGCTCAAGACAGATGAAGCCAGGGAAAGGACACAAAAGGACAAGTACTTATTCAGGTAGGATTCCTGATTATATAATTGCACTGACACAACAAGAACATTACTTCATAATCACAATGTCAATATGGATTTAAAATGTAAGCTATTTAAATAATCTTCACCTCAGAATTACCTATGTAAGAGGGAGGGGGAGAGAAACTGATCTTCCATTCAGTTACCTCTGCATTAGCTGTATTACTGCTGCAGTATTTTAAAGACCACATAGGATAATATTTTTCTTTAGAAAGCACTTACAAAAAAAAAAAAAAAAAAAAAAAAAAAAAAAGCAGCAACAACAACAACAAAAAATCAGCCCACTAATGGTGAAGAAAATCACAGAACAGGAAGCACTTTCCCAAGACCCTCTGTTGTTTTTGCTTTATTGAAGCCATTCAATTTGTGTTTCCTTTTTTCATTGTCATCTTCTTCATTATTTTGTCACAGCTCCCTTCCTTCCCTGCTGAAGCATGCCCTGAAAAAAAGGCTGCTTATCACACCTATGCAGAGCACAGTGAAACATCATTAGATCTAAACCTACTGCTCTAAAGCTCTAATAGGAAGCAGACAGGGCAGTTCAACAGCCCCGTATTACTTCAACAGACTGAAATTAACTAGAAACTGTCCCCACAATAAGTCAACTGGTCTTCCCTTTGTTGCAGAAGTTTATGAACAGCTAACAGTCATATGCAAAGAAAAACTATGCCTTTGCCTCAGAAGAGAAATTCTCTACCTTTCTCCATTTGCAGGACAGTAGTTCTGTTTGAGACCACATCTTATGATAAGCACTGATTTAATTTAATTGATTTTAATTTCCTCGAGCCCTCAATGTCTGGCCCTCTCCACTCTCTTTGGAAATCACTTATTTTTGGAGGGTCAGCATTACTTCATTTTTATAATATTTTTAAGAATTCCTGTTGAAGACTTCTTCTCCTTTCAAAGCGTAGATCTCATTTCCAGTTTCTATAAGAACTTCCACATAATCCCGTCACTTTTGCATCAGAAAATCAAAAACAAGAAGAAAATTAAGAAGAAATAACAAAATACAGAAAGCAACTTTCATTAACTTCCTGCTTTTAATGGCAAAGACATCTTTTATTTACATTATCTTCTTACAAGCAAGATCTATATCTAGATGGGATTATGATGAAAATTAAAGTGCCAAATTTAATTTTGAAGGGAAGGTAAAAAGATTTCAGACCAATGCAACTCCTACAAGGTAGCTGTTTCATTTTTAAAAGCTCACTCTCACCTCTGTGGCAAAAGAACATGACAGAAATAGCCTGCCAACCATGAACACAATGAAAACTGATGAAAATGCATCATATTCCCCTTGTGGGCAGCTCCTGCACCTTGACTGTTGCCTACAGTGTTTTTCACACTACAGGACAATGAAAGTTTGTCCCCTCTAGCCCCTGCGATCAAGCACAACAGTTCTCCACAGGATCCAGAATAAGCAGATTAAGAAACACCCTTTAAGCACACATATGTATCCTATTAGCTGACAGCAATTCTAGCTTTTTGTTATTCAGCCATCACTAATTGAAGTTCTCTGCATAAGGTTCTAAATTAATAGTACAGTATATGTATTTAATTAAAATTAGTTTAAGCACAGTTTGATTCAGCAAGCTGGATATCTAGGTTCAAGTAAAGAATTTTAACCTTCCCTTCCATTTCTGTTTTTTATCCTTTCCTTTCAAAAGAAAAAAACAATAAACAGAAAAACCAACCAACCAGTTGTCTTCTTTGGAAGCAGCCATTAAAACACAACCTCCCATTACACACTGATTTTGCTTTAAGTGTTATGGTTTCTACTAGTAACAGACATAAATATGTAGGTGCTTTTAAATGTACTCATTTAAATCTGAAAAAATAGATTGGAAATTTAAGTGACACACTAACCTTTCTAACAACTATGTTAAACATGATCCATGAAAAAGTGGCATGTACTAAAATCCACCTGTTTTACAACTTGACTGGATTATTTTATTAATGATGATGTTATACATATATTATTGATCTGTGTCAATATTACATATTGTGGTACTGATGTTACCTCATACTGAGGTAACTAATTTTTCAGATACTATAACAGTTTGTGCTTTTTCAGGTAATACAGAATAAGTTAATTTCGCTCCACTAGGAAATTTAGATTTTTAATAAAACAAATGTTTATCGTCAGTTCAAAATTATACTAGCAGCTGTAAATCATACAATATTAGGTCAATTAATTACACAGTAAAAAGACGTGGAATAATTATGGGGTGCACTTGGGTCTCTGCAGAGCATTTTGCTTCCTATAATTACATTACTTTCATATAAAATAATACAAGCAAAAATATACTGTCAAGGTAAGTTCCATTAACATTTCACAGGAGTTAATTCTTCAGGCTAGAGACTCACTCCTACAAAAGGACTTGTGTCTTTGATATACTCTTAAGAACAGTAATGACACTGCACATCATGCTTACTTTGTCTCCTAACAGTAATACTCCAAAACTGAGTAACAACATTTACATTTGGCCTGGATGACAGCTGGAAGAGTGACGCACGTGGGTGATTAAACACAATCCATGCTAAAATCCACGTGTCATTCCTTTCTTATTATATTAACACCACTGTATTATAGACTTATTGATGCACACAGTATTATAATATTCATGTATTACATCATTAATGCAACATCATCTTGAGCTAAAGGGGGAAAAAATCTGATGATTTTCAGAGATTTCACTGGCTTAATTCACTGTTACTGCCACAACCATCAAGTCTAAAGAGCAACAACAAAGACAAAAAATAAAAAACAAACACCAGATTCTGGAGACCACTACCCACCAAATCAAACATTTCACTTCCCATTCCAGCTACACCCCCCAAATTTTGCAACAAGAACAAACGTTTAAAAACAAACCACAAAAGCTCTTTTTAAAGACCAGTCTATCTTTGTATGTCTCCTAAGATAAGAATTCCCTAACATAAGAATTTTTTCTCCAAGGACATTTATCTACCCTCTCCTGGACTGCTGTACAGTGAAAAGTTAGAAATTTAATTGCAAAGTGAAGAGTTTCAGGGTCTAATTCCAAACAGCAATTTGCAGGCAGATGGACTCACATAAAATAATGTGGTTTTCTCCAAATCTCTCTTAAGTATTCCCTCATCTTTTCAATTCCTGTTAACAGTCTCTTGAACATCAATAAGGCCTTTCTATTATTAGTCAGTAAAAACACACAGTAGGCAATCAGCATAGACATATAACTTAAAGGATTAAGAGACAACATTTATACCTATAAAGAAACTTCACAGTCAGCTAGGTTAGGCTAGTCAACCAGTAGCTAAAACAGTCAATCATGCAACAGAAAAACTCCCAAAATCCTTTACTTGACAGAAGGCATCTGCCATTTAATACATTAAAAAGGAGTGATTCAAGATTCACATGCACACCTTAAAATACTGAACACTCACATCCAGACCAAGTTTGTTCTAAGGAACCCTGCAATATGAAAAACAGCTAACCTAATAAGAAAATTTTATTACACCCAGAAGGCCTAGCTAGTCTTCAGATTCCAGAGAAGTGATGTTTGTGTCTAGAAGATCACAAATTATTACTGTTCTCTAATTTCATTAATCTTATTATTTTGACAACAGCATGACTGGAAGAAAACAAATTAAGTACCCTGGCAATTAGTCTAACTTTTTATCACTCATAAAGAACTCTTGTTTATAAGAGATCTCAATCACAGAAATTTGTTATGAATAAAGATTTTTAATATTAAAAGGAACTATTACACAACAGTCTTAGAAGATAGAAATATTTAATTGCATTTATACACACTCAGCTGAAAATAATCCTTTAAGTTTGGATGGCAACTGAAACCCTCCTGTCAGGAGTTTTTCTACATCCATTTTTTCTATTTATGGAATAAGGCACTACGAATGAGACACAAAATCTGAAAAATCACATGAACAGACCCATATAATGCAGAAGAAAAACAAACAATGCATAGTCAGCTGCTGTTTACAAAGACTGCCACTTTTGCAGCTACAATTTTCCTCTACAATCATAGAAGCAACATATTTGTAATCTCAAAGCCAGCTTCCAGAGAGAAAAAGAATATTTCTCTATTTCTTAATATGCTTCTCTTCAATTTTTTTCTGCAATGTTAGCTTGCCACATTAGCCAAAACATGTAACTTTGGATCAAAGCCTTTACTTTGGTAAGAATAAAAGATGAAAAGAGAAGTAATCTAGCCAAACCATGGCACAAGCCATGCCATTTTTTAGCATTTACATAAAAGTCCTACTAAATAATGTAATCTCTAAGTGTCTATCTGTCACTTCTGATTCTGATTTAGCTTGTTTGATGTAAAATATTGGAGAAAGATTGCTCTGAATCACAACTGCTTGAGGAAAAGCCCTGCCTAACCACAAAAACAGCTGAATTCAACCATGCAATTGGCATGTAATTTGGGGTAAAGTCACTCAGGATGTAATTTTTAATTTTATTATTATACAAAAGAATAACACTGTCTGGCCTGTTTGAACATGAATTTCAGAGTTCAGAGCAGGAACTTAGAAAGGTTATTCAAAGTAAGGCAACTAATATGCAATATCTGGGAGAAGGAAGAAAATGGTCAAGACAAGGACATAATCTAGTTACCCACTTCATCTGAAACAAACCCAAACCACTATACTTCCCTGTATTTTCCATTTGATTTCCAAGCCTGAACTGGGAAAATATGATAGTATGCTCATCTCTGTATGATGCAATTTTTAAAAATTAACAGATCATCCTCTAACACAAAAGAAAATTTTCACCAAACACCAGCACATGGTCAACCACTTTGGTCAACAAAAACCAGTTCCATGACAACCACATGTATTTGTCAAGAAATTAACTCCCTTCAAAAAAGACAAAATTTAAAGTAAGTCTACACCTGTTATACAAACAGCTATAGGAAAACAACTTCAATTCTTCAAAATATGAATCAGACTTCCATTGTTTTTCACTTGGATTCTTGTGCATTAGAGCTGCTCGTTCGTATGCAAGAAGAAAAAAATCACCAAAAACCTAAGAATTTACAGTTCTAGTAGTAATGCCACATTCTCAGCTATGTGCTTTGACAGTCTGCAAAGATAACATACACATGCAGTCCATCTTATTTCTAAGCAGAGGGGATCAGACTGACAATACAGATCTATTTGCAGTTCAAAATAATTCAGTGTATCTTCCAGATCGGTTCCAAATCCTGCACATCTATCTGAAGAGCACTGCTGCATGCACACTTCTGCTTGTCAGCTATTTAGACTTAAAGCATCCTTGATCTGCACCTGAAAGGTCACAGTGCAAAACAAGTATCTAACTCCTTACCTGTAAGTCAGTCTTCAACCATTTGGAGTCAAACCTAGCTTGAGCAGCCAAAGTAAAAGAATCAGCAGACATCGTTCCTTCTGCAGCCTTCTCTCCAGGCTGGCTGAGCAGCCCAACCTGCCACAGAATGAGAAAAATAACAACCCAGCACAGGAAATAAACCACACTGCCTTATTTTTGGACGGCTTGATCTTTTAAAAATGTATCGTTAAGGACCTCCCTCGCTCGCATCCCCCGAATCCGCAGAGGGGGATGCAGAGGCACGAAGCACACATTCAGGACCCCCGCCCCAGAAGCCCCGCTTCTCTTCCCCGCAACATCCGTGGGAGGACGCCTCCCTTCCGCTGCGCCCAGCACCCCCAGCGGCCTAACGCTGCCCCTCAGACCCTTCCAGCGGTGCAGGAAATAAATCATTGATCGCAGATTACGCAAGCCGCAGCCCTAACATAAAGCGATTATCAGGGGGGGGGTCACTCGCACCCCCACCACCCCCGGAGGCCTGCGGGGGGATTCCCCACGGCCGCACGACCCCTTCTCCCAGAGGCATCCCCTGCCTCCTCCTCCCCCCCCCCCCCCCGGCAGCTGTCACCGCCCCTGAGGACCATCACCCGCGGCTTTACCTCACCGCCGACAGCCCCGGGGAGGAGGCAGCGGGGCGGCGGGCAGGTGCCGGCCGAGAGGACCGGGCCGGGAGGGGCGGCTGCAGGCCCCGCCCGGGCAGGGGTCGCTGCGCACGGCGCGGGGGGCTGCGTGCACCGCCCCCTCCCCTCCTTTCCCCTCCTTTTCCCTCCCCTGGGGCTGAGGAGCGGAGGCCCCGCTTCCCGCACCGTTTCCCAACCCGTCCCCAGCGGCCAGAGGGGGGAAGCGGGAGAGGGAGAGGAAGGGGGTGGGGGGGGGTGTGGACGTTCCCGCTCTCTGCCTCTCCGCCCCCTCCCCGCTAAACCGGAATGAGGCGCGCCAGGATCGCTGGCACTCACCGGCCGGCCGTGACGGCGGCAGCTTCTCACCCTCTGCCTCGCCTGCAGCTACCGCTCGCTCGGCCCTGAGTAATCCTCGCCCCTCCTTCCGTCTCCCTCCCGCCCACCCCCCCCCTCTCCACCTCCTCCTCCTCCTCAGGCGGCAGCGCCGGTCCCACCCCCCCCCCCGGTACTCAAGACGAGGGAAAGGCGGCCCATTCGCGGCTCAGCCCCCAGTGACGGTACCGGAGCTCCGGGCCATTCAGAAGAGGCGGGGGAGGCGGGACATCCGGTCCCCGAAGGGAGCGGCGCGGAGATATGGGGGTGCGGGGAGGGGGGATGGGGGTGGTGGGGGTGTTGGGTCTCCACAGGGGGTTGGCCTTGAAGTGAAGATGATAGTGATTAAAAAAAAAAAGTCTCCTTTGAGATTGGATGCAGGTATATGTTTTAAGAAGACGAGGGGTTTTTTTTAAGTCACTTTAGGGACCATCTGCAAACCATAAATATTAAAAAAAAAAAAAAAAAAAAAAAAGGAAGCTTTTAAGTATTCCCGAGCAGAAAGGTAAATAATGAGTAGTGCGGCTTCAGAGGCAAACAAAATGGCAGAAACAGCCTGAAACAGTCAAAGCTGGAAAGGAGAAAGTGATGCCACTGGGCATAAGGGGAGTAGGGAAAGGAACCTAGAATCATTGAGGTTGGAAAAGACCTCTGTGATCTTCAAGTCCAGCCGTCAACTCCTGTCCTGAAGTGCTATGTCTACGCATTTTTCTTGAACACTTCTAGGGATGGTGACTCCTTGAGCAGCCTGATGGAAAACATGTTGATGGTGGGCAGCAAAGGGAGTCCAGGGGCACAGGCAGCTAGCCTGTCACTCCAGGGAAAAGCTGCACGGAGGCAAATAATCGTGCCCCAGGCTGGGTTTGTAGAGACTGATGAAATATATCAGCAGCGTGAAGTTAAAATCAGCCAAAAGCAAGGTTTCTCACAATACTTAAGATCCAGTTCTCCAGCAGCTGAGGAATGAGGTAGGAGCAACACTTAGCAGGCACAGACTCAGTGTCAATGGCATTGTAACAGAACCGAGTCCTCTGGATGGCATTTAGGCAAAATGTAATAATAACTACACATGTATTTACTATTCTTTGAGAAGCACTGTAATAAAGCAAAGTGATTTTTAAGGTCCCTTCCAACCCTAACCATTCTGTGATTCTATGACCAAAGTAATACTGATGTTGTGGGGGTCTGACAGACTTCAGAACCCAAGCTGAAGCCAAATGGTTGATGTGTTACCCTAAGAAAGCAGGGTGTATGATCTTGCAAATCAGTTCCCCAGCCATCATCTTTTGTGCACCACCTTGCTAAAGTAACCTACTCTACGCTAAAGAAAATCACTCAGTAGATCTGAAGTCCTTGCCTTAGAGACAGACACCCTCGGGAGCTGCAGGGCAGACGGCTGGTGTGGGTAGAAGCAACTCTCTACTTTCACCACAAACCTGCCAAAACTCTTTCACATCTTTCTTGCTTCCTCCAGAGAAATCGAATCATAGAATATGCTAAGTTGGGACCTATCAGGACCATTGAGTCCAACTCCTGTCCCAGTGTAGGGCACCCCAAGAACAACACTATGTGCCTGAGAGCATCATCCAAGTGCTTCTTGAACTCAAGCAGGGTTGGTGCTGTGACTGCTTCCCCAGATGGTTTGTTTCAGTGCTCGACCACCCTCTGGGTGAAAAACCTTTTCAAATGGGAAAATCCAGTTCCTGAGGACAGACACCGTCAATCACAAATCCTCTTCTAGGCATATGGTGAAATCACTATTATAGATTAAAGCAGAAAGTAAACAGATTAGAATGGAAGGCATGCTAAAACCAAGGGATCACATTTTCTTGTTCTCGTCTCAGAACACCATCAAACAATACAGGGTGCTCTAAAAATGTCTGGCTCTGGGCAGAAAACCTTTCTTCTGTTATAACTGTGGCAGAAAGCGATACCACCTTCTACAAGAGGAGAAACACTGTAGAGGTGAAGGAAGGAGAGGAAAAGAAGGATGGTGGTGCACATGGGATCTGCGTGAACCATAGAAGGCTGAAGAACATAGGGTTGGCAGTGTGAATGATGCTCCTCTCCCTCACTTCCCTGCAGTGCCAATTTGTGGCACTGTCAAGGCAGGCCTAAGGCGATGGGGAAGAACAGACACTAATCAAATTAAATAAAACTCACAGAGTAATCTAAAGAAGAACAGGCAGAAGGAAGAGAAGTATCTTTGGACAATCTGGGCAGCACCATATATCTTTTTATTTCACTTGTGACAATGGGATCATGATGTCAATAAGTATTGACAAGATCAGCCTCAAAATTTAAAAACAATTGCTTCTTAAGTAGCTAAATACAAAACCTTATGAGCCAACAAAGAAGTCATGAGAATCAATTTTTTTTTTAACAAAGAGGACCAAAAATAAGCAAGTATACCTAGTCCTACCTGCAGGTCTTCTAGATATAAGTATCAATTTTTTCCTAATAATAATTACTTTAAATGTGTGAGCTCTAGGGAGGCCATTATAGTTATAAAAGCAGTGGAATGTGGGGCATTTTTTTCTCTCATTAGTGAGTATCAGTAATTGTTATGCATGCGAATGGGACACAAAACCATTTCTGTAAGAGCAGTGCCTAACTATTCACTGCAGGACAATGCCTTTTTTGTTTGTAATTTTTTTCAAGAGCCATTTGTGTTGAGTTCTCCTACTGAGTTTGGAGGCCTTTGTGTATTATTATCCACAAAATGCCAAATCCAATCCACTCTGGGCCTAAAACAAATCTCAAAGAATGTCCTGGCTTACTTCTCAGTGATGAAGGCTTTCCAAAAGAAAGTGAGAAACTTTTACAATTAGCCTTTATTAATTTAATACTCGGAACTAAATTGTTAGCCAAAATTTAAGTTTTATGCAATTAAAAGTTCATAATGAGGCCCATTAATTCTTTATTATTTTATGCACAAAGAATGCCATTAATCCAAATTAGTCAGTACATATTATGCCACACCAGTGCTTTCTACAGGGAGGAAACAGGACAGTAAGGACATTAGAGAATTCTCTTCCTTCCAACATACACTAGTATTTCTAAGTGGCCACAATGGAACTTTCTACTAGCTATTTTTATTGCTGAATAAATATTTTTTACATAAGAAGAAGAAAAACAAAGGAAGCGTCTTCCATGTTCAAAAACCCAAGTGTCTTCCAATCAATATCCTAACACTCTTTCCTCATGACTCCTCAGTACAATGAGACAAAATCTTCTGTCTCTCTGCATGGCTTTCTGCTCTTTTGCTGCTTTCAATTTAAGTCCGGCAGCTTCTCTCTTTTTCTCTAAAACATCTCTGTTCCAACCTATATCCTTCGCACTCCTTGTACTTCCAAGGCGATTTCACTCCTACCTTTGCTGGGCAGTGCTACATATTTTTGTCTAGTTTAGAAACTAGTGTTCTGCCATTAAGGAGAATTAGGCTAAACCATTCCTGTCTCTTGTTTTTACCTTGATTTTAAAGTGTGAATATTGCTTTATATTTCAGTAAGCTCTTCTCCTGTGACAATTTTTCTTTGCAAAAACAGTCTTGTGTGAATCACGCTATATTGTAGAGATGGCACAGCTCAAATGCAGAGGTGGTGTTGGAAAAGCAATTCAGAGTACAGAGAAATGAAAAAAAAAAAGGAGGCTAGAGCAACTAAAAACTGTCACAATAAAGCCAAAGTTTCCACAGATAGCTAATTAGAATCTATTGTTAATTACATTTTGCATAGTTAATTATTTTAAACATTAGAGTGATTCCTGTCCTTGTTAAAGAAAACAGTAACATTTTCATTGGCCTTGTTAAGCTCAAAAATCCAGCCTCTTATATCCTTTATTTTATTCATCCAGTACCTACACTAGTTTTTAGTTTCCCAGAAAAATGCCATCCCAGAAGTTTGTTTTCCAGGTTATGTCTTCTGTTACAGAGAGGAAAAGTTGTTTTGCTTCCCCCAGGCCAGCCCCAGCCTTTTTATCCAGGGAGTCTCTCACTTTACAGCCCAAACCAGTCTGATCAGATTTCATCCTACATCTTTGAACTCGACAACAGTAATGAATTCCCTTTGGCTGTTCCTGTTATTTCTTTAAATTATCAATTCAGATATCCATTACAGACCTGTTGAAATTGAAGTATTTGGTAAACAGTAAGGGATATATCAGAAATTCAGATGGAAAAGATATGTATTTCATCTACTAGAAAATAACAACCTCTGTAAGCTCTCTCTCATTTTGAAATCAAATACAATGGTTAACTTAAAACCAAGCAGAAAATGCATGCATTTAAACAGCCTTTTCAATTACAGTATTCTGTATATGATTTTCTAACAATGCCATCCAAAGATACATTACAGTACTAAGCTTTGTTCATAAAACTGTTCACTTATAAGTATTTGATTTGCAAAATTATCAAGATATAATTTAAAAATCCACCAAAACATCAAGGCAATGCTGAAGGCAGTAGAAATCAACATGGTATTACACTGTAAATCGAAATATTACCTCACTATTATACCAATCTATATATTTAGAACAGAATGATCCTGTATTATTGTAATACCATGCAAATAGGTTATCAGTATTGGAATAATTCTGTCTGACAGAAGGCTAGTTGCCTACATCTGTAAAATTTACAGATTAACCCATCAATGGGCAATGCAACATGCTTCACAGTCACCTAATGATGGAGAGATGTTCAGTAGGCACTTTGAGAAGCAAGATCATTTCAAATTTTGAGTTCAAGCAGATGAACACAAACGTTGCATTTTTTTTCCATAAATTATTATGCACAGCATAGCTTATTTCAGAAGACTTGGAAACAAAATGGAAAAGATTTGGCAAAACAAGAAGAGCATTAAATGCATTATAACTCTGAAATTAAAAAGTCTGCACCCTTTGATTTGGGTAGGTGGATGCAGTAGGATGGAACCTCACTAGACAGAGATGGGAACAGTATCCCTTAGCCAATAATCAAAGCATGAGAAAAATCTCCTAATATATAAGAAGGACACATGATGCTAATTTTCTTTTTTTCCATTTAGAAGCTACCAAGTATTGAGTTTCTCCTAAGGCCTGGAAGGTGGCCAAAAACACTTTAGCTTTTATACATTGCTTAATATACAGGGAAACACTTTATGAATGCTGATAGGAATCGTTACAGTCATTTAACCAGGAAAGGAAGCAGTAGTTCTATAAAGGATTTGTTAACCTAGAGCCAGATGGTATCCTTTCATCCAAAAATGCTTCATAAGGAAAAAAACCCTTAAAAAAAAAAAAAAAAAAGTTGGACTTATGCCATGTTTTGTCCTTGCTGCAGTGCTGGGAGCAGAATAGAAAGGTCAAGGAGAGGTTTGTGAAAGCACAAGCCTGGAGATCTTGTCCGGGGTAAGGGAAGGAAGGAAGGGAATCGAGACAAATTGTTAGGTCTGTCTTTAATATGTAAAGCTAATACCAGCCCACAACATCATCAGTCAACTTGGCTTATGGATCAGGCAACTGTCCACAGCTCCCTTTCCACAAATGCATAAAAACTGTTGTAGAGAATCTCTGCTGTGTTTCTGCAATATACCCATTTATAAAGGCAGCTTTTTCACCCCCTCTGTTTTGCCAATCTCCACCTCACTTACTCGAATTCAGAGACTGTTTTATCCTCAATGGGGAAAAACATGGTATTTCAGACATGCTAATCTATATATATCCCTTAAAATTTGGGGGGTGGTGCCAACAATGTTGGTGCTCTAAAAGGAAGTAATTAGTTCAAACAGGAAAGAAAACAATCTACCAAGACAATGTGTACTTCAGGTTGTTCCGGCACTAGTTTTCTACTGATTTTGTGGTATGGTAGCTCAATAAACCATTGCAACCAATAGCATTTGCACCTGTGATCTTTTCTGCTCTCAGTCCCAGAGTATAAACGCCATTAAACACTCTATAGCAGCTGAAGCCATCTTTCAGATGCTTTCTTCAGAGCTGTAGTTTTGTTTCAGCTCTCAACCAGATCACAGCTTTGCCTCTATGTCATGTCATTTCAACATATCAGTTATTGGAATCTTTGGAAAGTTAGAACTTGAATCTCTTTTTCATCTTATCTCAGTCATAATCCCATGAAGAAAATTGGAGACTGGGAAATTGCAACATTGTGAAATAAGCTTCTATGAATCCCCTTTCCTGTACTAATTTCAAATTACTGCTCCATTTACAGTGTATAAGGTTTTAACAAATATTTATGAAACTTTTGCTATTAGGATGACCTACTACTCCACCATGGTAGAAAGCACCTGAAGTGCAACTCACTGTACCCTAAAGCAGGACAGAGGAATTGCACTCATAAGTACAGACATCTCTCCACTCCCCACAGAGAAAAGAAAGGCAGTGAAGTGAATTCCACAGCAACATAATAAAGCTGAAAGAATGAACTTTGCACTGGTGGTGCTGAAAGTAAAATCTTGTCTTGGCACTTTCACTGATTATGCAGTACTTTTGTTTCTTTATCAGAAGGAAGGTTGCAGGACTCTGATCTCATTTCTAAAATCAATTCTGATAATAAGTTAACTCTGCTCACTTCAGTGATGTTAGTCCTGTTGTGTTAGAGCTGACTTACTCCCATGAGACTGCAAACTGAATTTGGTTTGCATTTTATGTGGTGTTTTGACAATAGAGTTCCCTGTTCAGAAAATACTACTTCAAAATTGTCACTACAACTTCCTTGAAGTAGCAGAACAATTTTCCAGTGGAAAATTATGCCTAAGCCACCACAGCAAAAACAGCAATACAAATGCAATGCTTCTTGTCATATTACATTGCCATTGTTTAGTAGTAAAATAACAAGCTAAGATAAAGTATTTCACATGTACCTAAAAAACAAGTTAGGAAAAAAAGCAATTCCAAAGTATAAGATGATAATATATATAACAAAAAAGTAACTCATTCCACTTGCGAGACTAGTGGGGAAAAAGCACATCCTTTATGCCTATAGCCAGAGGTCATAATTTTTCTCAGACCTTCAACCAAAATGAGGTTCACTAGAAGGTACCTGTAACTGAAAACTGTTCTATAGTGACATTCTTCTCTAATACTGATTCTCCGTCACTGAGGAGAAACTCCAGAAGCCTCAGTTTTACAAATTACTCTAGCACATTTTGAATTTTAACCCTGGTGCAAAACCATGCTGGTCTGGGGCATTAGAACAGTTTGCTTTCTAGTCTTCTTGCTTTCTTACTTCAGTCTTTGGATTCAAAAGAAGGCTGCAAACAGAAGTGCCTGGTGTCTATTTTCATTGTTCATTAACTAGTTAATTAAGTCATCTGCTTCTGTCTTTCCTTCTGGGTACTAGATACAGGAATTATTCAGACCACACTACAAAAGGTCCTTTAGGTCCTTTTAGTGAAGTCCTTTTTCAAAGTTCAGGGGGTTTCTCCACCATTTAATGCAGTGCCATCACTAGGAGAAGCAACATGCCACAGAACAGAGTACATGAGGTGGTGATACTTGACTGTCATAGAGTGAAGGCAAATTGAACTGGAAAAGGGAAACTCTAAAAAGTCCCACCTAGGCAAATGTTGATGCATATCAACTAACTCATGCCCTAATTTTATACTTTTTACAGGTTGTCTGGCATATTAGAGGCAATGCTTGTGTAACATTCTCACCGTGATGTCAATCCCCTACCTATAAAGGTAGGAGATGCTGGATATACGTGGCTGTACATTTTCTGTCAGATGCTTCTCATTGTCAGAAATTGGTATCAGTTTTTATCATCTTTAAAATTTTAATAAGCATATTTTACTTTTTATTTCAGCATCTTTTGCTGTTCTGTGGAAGAGTAGTGAACTCTCCTAGGTGTAATTTGGCTTCCCTCACAGCCAATGGAGTCAAAATTAGCAAACATGTTAACTCTTTGTAAGATCAGCAACTAACAGACTTCCAACTAACTAATGTAAGGGTTGTAAGTGGCTTCACAGATGATACATTGAGTGTATATACATAACTCTGATTGAGTGGTCAGAACTACATAAGAGCAGCAGTTCTGTGGGCTTGCATTTATACAAACACCTATAACTCCAGTAGCTAACACATCACTGATCCCTCTGTATGTAACATAGGCTTCAAGACTCTGATCAAGTGGTATTTTAGTAGCAGTGAGGCATCAATATATCTTTAATATTTCATTGGTCTGATTAAAAAAAATATTTTCGTCGCAGTTCATTTACAAATGCTTCTGCATTACTAGAATACATTTTGGCTAATTGGATGTATTTTAGATTATAGTCATCAGAAAGACAGAAAATGTGGATTGCTCTAAGTGATGCTTTGCCTTACTTCACTGGCATATAGTGTCTGATATTAAATCTGCATGACAGTCTTCTTGTTAGATTAGTTTAGTTGGAAAAGGCTGCTAAGGGGACAGATTAGGTTAGCATTTGACCCTCAAAGATTTAAATATCCATCAAGTAACTGGAATAAAAATTAACACATCCTTAATTCTAGTGTGTCTGAAACCATTATTACAACAAAATAAAGAATAATAATAATGGAAAAAAGTATAAAACAAGTAACTGCCAATGAAAACTACTTTGCATGTGTTAATTCAGCTCCACTGTTTAGCTTTTCAGAGTCATGTTTCAGAATTGTGCTGGTAAATGCAATTTTGTACTGTAAGACATTTTTGACTGTTATGCAAATATTGCATATTTAAATATTTAAATTTAGCTCTTAGCACCATGCCATGTATTTCCTTGACACACCCATCCTGGACTTCAAAAGAAATAACAAATGGTGTACAGTTAGTCTCCATTAACAGCTGGAAAACAAAGTAATAAAGGATCCATTTTTTAACTGATCAGTGCCATTTATATTGAAAGCACCTTGCAGAGCCATCTTAAATCCTTCATACAATTCATCCTCTAAGTTAAAGATTACAGCTCTTGAGCAGTTCTGGTTTTCTGTGTTTTACTCAAGACTATTAGCATACCATACAGACCATGCAAGCTTTACAATCACTGTAATGTGTAGTAATTTGTTAAGGACTTCAACTATCATAAATCAGCCAATACTTGTCTGAGTCTTTTTTTTCATTTAGTATAATTCTGAACTGAATTTATATTCCTAAGTTCTCCTATTTGTGTTATGAACATTAATGTAAATATTTATTTTCCAGTTCATTCAAAAGCCATGAGAGCACATAATAACTAACAAGGTTAAGGAAAGAACAGAACAGCAGTCCCATTACAGCGATCATCAGAAGGACAGGAAAACTGAAAATTGGAACTGAACAGTTTCTGAAGGAAAAGTGAGCCATTTCTGTTTGACCACGATCTACTTCGATGAGATGTTACAGACTCTGCCTTCATGAGTCAATCATTCAAACTCTGCAAACATTTTCTGTCCTACTATAATGCTGTCTCGTGGCTAAATTTGGAACAATTTTATTGTTGCATATTTTAAACAGAGCCTCTCATAAATTACGTAGATTGTTAAAAATATTCACCCAGATTTACAGTATATTGTACACACAGGCGAATGACCTCCAGAGTACTTTGGCAAAAATCAATTAAAAATATCTGAGTTGCAGCAAGCAGATGGCCAAAGCAAAGGCCATATCTGGAGAGCTAAAAGTTTTAAGCAGACCCTGTAATCTCAATGTGTAAAAAAATATTGAAAGAAAAATTTCAGATTATCTCAATAAACTTGAAAACCCTCTCTCATTCTAGAATAGCCTTACTGGAGTAATGGATCAATGCCTGGGAGAAGAGCCAGAGATTTATGCAACCATTGCATTTGAAAGTGTACAACAATCAGGGCTAACAGCTTGATGTATTTTGGAACTCATCCACTTCACCATACCTGGGACATTGTGGAGATCAAGGACAGGAGAGGGTGATTTTTACTCACCCTACCATTATCAGACAGAAGAAAGATTTCAGGAGCTGCAGCACTGGCTGGGTGCCTTCCAAATAATTAGATTTATTTCCAGTACTTTATCTGTATATTTAGAGGTGGCATTACACTACAGCAGTTAAAAATACACTAAATAAATGCACACTGCAAGAGGCTTGTTAATTTCTAGGATACCTGAGTGACCTCTTGTCAGAACAGAACCAAGATGTTTCTACTGTAATCACAAAGGCATCCCTTAGCTTCAAGCAAGTAGGAGATATGGTGACTGGGATCCCATTTACAAGAGCTCCCCATGCAAAAAAGGAGCAGCCGAAATGCTCACTTTGTGTGTTTTTATTAGAAAGGGTCACAGCCGTAAGTTTCTTGGAATTCAAAGAGGTCAATTTTACCTCTCTGCCCAAGGACTGTTTATATAATTTATGGGATGCTGGAGTAGCCCATTCCCTGGCCCAGAAATTGTGTCATGGGATGCAGCTCAGTCGGTCAAAAAGCAAAGAGCCAATGGCTGGATTACAGCCAGTGGGCTGAATAAACATCTCCTGATCAGGCACAGCCCAGGACACCCACACTCTGTGGGACGAGTGCTGGTCCACACACAGAATCACATCATTATTTTGGTTGGAAAAGACCTTTAAGATCACTGAGTCCAACCATAACCTAACTCTACCATCCATTAACCTAACTCTACCAAGTCTAAGCACCACATCTATACATCTTTTAAACTCCTCCATGGGCAGTCTTTTCCAATGTTTAATTAGCCTTTCTGTGAAAGAGTTTCTTCTAATATCTAATCTAAACCTCCCCTGGCACAACTTGAGACCTTGAGAGTGGGAAAGGTGCTGGGGGTGGTGGGCTGCCCTGCAGCAGAGGCAGAAGGGAGATGTCTGCCAGCATTTCAGGGCAATGGGGAGGCAGCCAGGGTTACTGGGAGGTTGCATCAAGTGGCTCAGGTGCTGTTGACCATGAGAACAAAGCTGCTGAGAACAGTGGAGCAGGATGGAATAACATGAGCCAGGAGATAGCAATGAACTCCTTGGCCTTCAAACCAAAGAAGCCTAACAGTGCAGACTCTAACAGGATGGGAATTAAAATACTCCAGTAAAATTAGGCACCAAGAAAAGGAAAGTGTGGCTGTAATTACCGTACTCATGGGTCAACAAGTTATAGTCTTGCAATATAACCTTCCACAGTTTAAGTTAGTGTAACTTCTACAAATTGCTCGTTCATACAACTGCAGACCTTAATTGCAGAATTATTACATCATCTAGTCCATTTTTCAGTAGAGCATAGGCTGTAAAATTTTATGCTTTTGCAGTCAAATAGAGATGACAGAAAACATGTTCCCAGTCTAGATGCAAAGCCATCAAGAGGCAAAGGTCTATCAAGGGAACAGGAGTACCCTCCCCCAGCTCCTGGGGGTTTGGTTCTTTAGGCTCCAGGCTGATCCGTAGTGCAGCTGTCCAGCCTTGAAGCAGAACTGTAAGAATCCTGGGTCACTGCCTCTACCTGTCCTGCTGGCACGCCTGGTTCCTCTTCCTTTTCAAGGCAGGTGGTGCTCCCTGACCAGGTACCCATTTGCTTCCCTTGGGAATTTGCCCCCGCAGGTCATTACTGCTGCTTAACAAAATGAAAGAAATACATACCTCTCTGACTAGTAACTACTCATTCTTTCTGCTTTTCCCACTGATCTGAAGAACAGCAATACCTCCTCATCATGAAGGGATTATATAATTCCTTTGATCAACTTTTGATTGCATGTAGAGATGTAAACCAAGTTCTTCAAGTTGTTAACTCTCAGATATTTTCTTTCATCTCTCAAATAATTTACAAGGCTTTTCTACATCACTAGTTTTTCAACAGGCTTTTAAAACATTATCAGCAGAGCTACACATCCTATTTTAGCATACTATATACAGTACATCATACATATTCTGTCTCCCATTACTTACTTCCCTAAGTCCTTCTTGCTCTGGCATATCAAGAATACACATACACATGCTTTTCCACTAATGTGCCAAATCCTACTAACAGAAAACTGCTTTTGAGGATATGCTTTCCCTTTCTTTTCTTCCTCAGCTCCCAGCCCCCTTCCACAAGTGGTAATTTGCCTTCTTCTTTGGCTGAATTTGACACCACTCAGACAAAGTGACAATGCAGGTTTCTCTGCATGATGAGAGTAGGGCAGTCTTCTTCTCCCTGTGATATCTGCAAATTTCATTTTCTGCTCACTAGGAGTAGTGCAGAGCCTCACTGGAGCATGTTTATTTGGGATTCCACAATGACAGCTATTTGAGTGTGCATTTGTGATTCTAGTATTGCCCAGTTACCTCCCAACTGTTTCATCTCATATGTATTTGACAAATGCTGTACAAAACTAATCTCCAGTCAAAACAAAGTCTAATGTCTTAAGAAAGTTACATCTATTAAATATATATAATTACTTTTATCAAATTTGTCACTTCAGATATGACAAAGATCAGTTTTGCTTAAAAAGGAAGCTTTCCAAATCTCCTTGTATCAATCCCTTCCTACCCTTTTGTAAAGTAATTCTGTATCAGTTTTACCCCTGTAATTTTCACTAGGATCAATGCAGTTCAACAGATCTAATTATCTGAAAAGGATAGGTGAGATGTCTAAGGCTGGACCACCATTAACTTCCCATTTTTCTTTTATTTCCACAGTATTCCAGAACTATTAGCATAAGCAATGCAGAGATCATCTCAAATATCTCTGTGGGAATTTACTTAGCCCTCCTGATTCCAAAGTGTTCATAGAAAGATGATCACAGACTAATTCCACATCTTTTAGCTCCTGAAAAATAATAACCTGTATTTTACGAGTGCTATGAGGCCAGAGGAGCTTTGGAGAAGGTATGCAACAGGACGGGACACATACTGCTCTTGGCTGGATCTGCTTAGATGTGTCCTATGTAGTTGAAGGACTGAAGTTTAAGTCTGCAGCCCCAAAGATCTGAACATACAAAACCTGGAAGACAATGACTTCAGATAATCATTACAACACCTCATGTCTACACCACTGACAGGCTGACACCACAGGGCTTGGGAGCAGAGGTTTCAAAAGCTACAGCTAGGAGATTGCCAAAGAATGTGCCCCGTACTTACATTATGAACTTATTACACAAGGATAAATAGCTTGTTTATTATGGTGAAGAGATTGTGCTTATTCTTCTTCACATCAGAGAAGATGGAAATGGTGCTGCTGCACTAACCCCTCATCCATGGCATAGCAGAAAAGTACCTGACCTACTGGAGGCATACAGGACTAATAGAGTTTTACACATCTGTTGCCTAATATGACTTAGATTTGCACTATTAATCACAATGAAAAATATGTTGGGGTTTTTTTCATCCATATATCAGAAGGCCAGCCTGTTTCCTCTGCCCATCATCCTTCCAGAATCCCTTCCACTTTATCAAAAGACCAACACATTTACACTTCAGACTGGTTTATTTCTTAATATTTCTTTCAGCCTCTTTAAACTACATTTCTACACCAAAGCCAGCATCAGCTGTCTCTCTGAGGAAATTAATTTAAGTCATATCCCATCCTACTGCTTTTATTTCTCTATTGTGCTTTTCAGAAATACATATTCCTTTGGGACTGTTTTGAAAGCTCAGTGCTCTCTGAGTTAAAACCTAGCTATTGTTCATTTATTGTTCATATTTTCCTGTCCTCTTAACTGCAGCTATTCATGCAACAGGGTGAAAAAAAAAAAAATAGCAGTCAATTATAATTGCAAAATTCCCATTGAACACTGTCCTAATGCTTGTTATCCTCAGCCTAAAACAGTATTTTGTAGTAGATGAAGTATCCTTAATTAATGACAAAATTATATTGAGCCTCTGAAGAGAGAGAAGGTTGGATCCACTTCTGGTATGAAAGCCAAAAAATCTTGAGATCCTGCCTGCTGCTCCTCTGGCTGGATAGCAGTGCAATGTGTCTCTAGTAGTGGTAAAAGTTTGCCCCAAGACCACTCTAGAATGCACTAGAATGCACTGGCCAACCTTTTTTTTCCCAGAAGGGGCCTTAAAAAAGGGAATGTACCTTGCTCTCTGACTTGAGGAAGATAACAGACTCTATCCTTGCCTTTTATGAAGGAACACAGCAGAAAGCAGCACACTGCCTGCATTAATCCCAGCCCAGCTGCCACCCTGGGTGCCTCTCAGGGACACTTCATGCTCCTTGTGACTTTACAATTGTTGCACCAGCAGCATCAGATACTGCTCTTGCTTCATCACACTAGAGATCAAGCCAAGAAGTATGATTATTGATTTATATGCAGGACACCACTGTGAGCAGGAAAACAAATCCTCTGTGAGCATTAGTCTCACTGAAATTGTTAGATGAGTTCATTTCTTACCGCCATCCCCTAGGAGATTACCAGCTTCTTTTCTGGTCCAGAAAAGAGGATAATTGTTCCAGGGAGGAAAAACAAAAAATCAACTCCTTTTTATACTTGGAATTTGGGGGGGGCGGGGAAAGGTGAAAACAAGAATTACACAAATGGAACAAGAACATCTCCATTTATACTTAATGCCTCAGAGCCAGTTAGGTCTCATTTCCAAGTCATCTGCTCATATAATACTTTCATAGGAAGAGCATTTTTCAGGGTGGAAAGGCTGTGTGTGAGGAACAAGGAAAGCACTCTTTCCTGTGTTAACAGGGACTATACTCAAGCTTTATTTTCCTAAATAAAGGGCCACTAGAAACCTGTGCTGACTCTACCTTCCATGAAGAAGTAGCAAGGGCCATATCTGCCCTTCTAGACAGCACGGCTGCCCCAGGGAGAGCTGTCAGGGCCTCACCTGCCTGTGCTGTTTTTAGCTTCTGCTATAGATAGATCAAGCCACTCAAAGGCACAGCCCTCCTCTTCAGCAGCATCCGCTCCTTTACTAAAAGCAAAGCCCCTGCAGATCCTGCTCCTCAATAGGCAAGAGAGTGCTCCTGAAGGGAATTCAGCTTTGACATTTACTGGCAGTGAAGAGTCCTTGAGCAGTGAAAGGATGATTAATTGACATCTAACCCTGCCTGTCTTTAGCCTACAGTCTCTTTCCTGCTGCTTGTGCTCTGGGCTTCAGGGAAGGGCCTGAACAGAACCTGGACAAGTTGACAATTCCAGTTTGACGCTTCCTTTCTTTAAGCCTTTTTCCCTAAGGCTTTAGCAATAAGAGGCTATGCATAAATTTGCACAAAACTTAAAACTATAAGGAAGCATATGTATTTGGTTTTGTCTCAATGTCTGATGCATTAATATTTTAAGCCTCAACTCGGTCACTATACAGGTTTTGTGGTTTTGATTTAAGGCAGAAAGAGCAACACAGTAATATTACACATGGCAAAATTCTCATACAAAATCTGTGTCAAAAAATACAACCCCCTAACTTTAACTTTGTCTCTCTTGGGTTGAGAGCAAGAATGAGAAGTTTGAGCTCAAGTGCATCATTCCAAAGAAAGTGAAAAGTGTTTACCTGGCACACATCTTAACAATTGTATGAAAGATTGCTAAAGCTGATTATTTTTTTAGCACAGAATAGACCTTAAGCATCTTGCACAGCAGTGGACACTTACACAGAGTGAGTGGTACAAATAGGACCAGTACTCCCTGTTTTCATGAAGATTACTCACAGAAGGACCAGTTATGAGTGATAGCCTTCCCAGCCTCCCTTTGAAAACACAGCAAAACGCCCAGGAGGCAACAGGCACTGTAAAAGCCCTGAAGCTCCTTTAGTAGAGGAACAAGTCAGTCGTCTGTACTCCTCCAGAACTTTCCCTTCTCACAGATATATCTAAAGGTTTATGTACATTCTGAATTTCAACAATCTTTGCAGTAGTATAGTTTTACCTGTTACAGCTTCCAGTGAATGAGAAATCCTTTGAATAAATCTTACTGATTTAAGCATTAGTAGGGTAGAAGAACATGAAATATCTGACTTATGATTGCCTTAGTCTGCATGCAATGAAAATAATAAATCACAGGCTCTGCTACGCTCTTACAAATGGCATAATTTAAAAAAGTTGCCTAAGTAGCACTGTGTTTTTGTATGGAGATTCACAGACTAAGGAACACTGAATATCATGGCTGTAGGACCATGAATGTTTTATCTGGAGGCCAAACCTTTCTCCATGGCTTGGTGGACCATGAGTCAGCCAACAGCAGTGCTGGATTTCCCTTCTTCATCCCATTCTCCTGAAGTAAGCATGCCAAAGGGTTTCTGTGAGAATCTTGTGTGTTGTAGTGAAACAAGATTACCCAGCCTCACATCTTCTGGTTGAGCTATATTAAAAAGACTTGAAAATGTGTCCTTTGAACCTTGGGGTCCTTCCATTTCTCCAAAGCCTAAAAGCACTTGACAGTCAGTTTTTGTGCTAACCAAGCACAGGGGGACTCAGAGAAGTGTATATGGAAACTCCTTTTCCATGACTTCTGAAGCATGGCTGTGAGCCTGACCCCTGCAGGGACAGGCTCCCTCTTTCAACCAGAATTTCTCTCCCATCTTCATACTTGCTCCCCTCCCCACTATGCCAGCAAGTTCATTCTGCTGGTCCTTCCACAGGAGCCGTGGTCCCTTCTGCTCTCCTGCCAAAAGGTCCATCATGACTGAAGCTCAGCAGCTGGGGAGGAGATAAAGAAGCAGCTTTTCTCCCTGCTGCTCACTGACACAACTTTCTCATAGGTATACAACATGCAATATTCCCAGTTTGAAGCCTAGACAAGTTAAAAATAATTCTATCACGGGGGTACTACTTCATACTCATACTTGCATTCTCCATTTTTGGAGCCACATAGCACAAGGCTGAGTTATATCAAGACCTGTACGACAGCCAATATCTTTCAGATACCGCTCCCCTCCTTTGCCCTGTAGGAGAGGAGGAAACTTACAACCAGGTGTAATCAGTCTACATAGGTGTAGTAAACCATGTTGTACTGACACAGCCACTGGCCTAAGTAGGTTATTCTGAAGTGGCTTACAAATGAGATTTGTCAGAGTTTCAGATTAGCTCTTAGCTCAGAAGGATTTAAAATTAGTAATCTTTCTGGAAGAATCATAAAGTCTTCCCTTCAGATATGCATTCAAAAAACTATTTTTTACAGATTTCACAAGAGCTGCCTGCATCTTTGAGCTGTTGAGCTTTCTGACATCTTGCCCATGAGTGAGCCATAATTCATAAAAATCCAACTTAGTGCTGGGCAAAGAAGGGATGGTGACCCCGGGAAAAAAGGACTGCAGCTAACATGAAAGCTGGAATTACTTGCCTTATGAGCTTGCAGATGATTGCTAATCTTAAACATTAGATTTCCTCTGCTAAATGCAGAGAAAATATTTTAAGGCATTGGAACAAGGTGTTAAATACAGAACTGATGCTCTCCTTCCTCTTTAATAACCATCCTTCTCTCCAAATGATGGCCTACCATTAAAGTCTTTAACCTAGTGCTGCTCTTCAGTTCAAGTTCAGGATTTACCAGCCCATCCTCCCATTTCCCTGGTGAGAGAGCTCCACATTGTGGGAAGAATGTGCATGATGAGCAACAAAAACAAGGGATGCTGGAAAAAAAAAAAAAGCACATTGCACAAAATTTACCCGGCTCTTTCACTAATCCTTTTTTCATGAGGTAAGTGTCTGATGAAAACTTTAATCTCTCTTTCAAAGAGGATTGATTTATAATAACAACACTGTTTTATTCTACTCATCCCAAGCATGCCAGCGCTGTTAGAGGAGGATGCAGCACAGATATGTGGAAAGGCAGAGTGAACAACCAGCCATTTAAATACATACTCAGCTAAACTGGAGGTAAGTTTAGATGTCTTGGAACCCTAGGCATAGATCAGCATCCAGATACAACTAAATCTCAAGCTAGTAAATGTTTTCATCCTGCTGAAGCAATGATTAATTAAGAAAGTGCATGCACTTGAATTTTCTGTATCATTTCATACCCATTTAGTTCCTCAATCTATTTTACACATTAAAATCTAAACAGCCTTATTAGAGGGCACATACTTACCTCCATTATTTTTAAGAAAATGTAATAAAAGAGTCACTGTCTACTAGTTAACTTAGATGCAGGATATGAGAATCAGAGTGATGTGACCTTTAAAAAAGGAAGGTTCTCAGTACGATGAAATTTTGTTTGTGTGCAGTGATTGGGTGGCATTTTGTTGTTGCAGTTTTGCACTTGGCAAAATCTTTAATTAAAAACTCAAAACCTAATTTCTTCCACCCTATTAGTGACAGTGGCCAGACTATTCCCTCTCACATCTTTTATCTTGAATTTGAATTCTGCCACCCTGGGTGGTACAATTTATAGTCAGGATCACCCCTTCTTATTGCCATTCCTGACCTACACTTTTTCTCTCTGGTTTTGGGTCTTGCTTCTTTTGCAGTTGCCAATCTAATAACCTTTTTCCTGCTCACAATTCATTCATTCTCTTACCATTGACAAGTTAGCTGTCATCTTTTTCACAACCCTTGAATCTTCTATGTTTATACTACATCAAAACCTAGTGAGTGGTAAGCCTCTCCCTCCTTCCCACTCTGACACTGCAGAGGGAGGCAGGCTTGGTCCTGCCTTCTTGTCATTACATAGTGTGCTTAGATGCTGAAAACAGATACTGAGGCAGCATCTTACAAAGAAGATGAACCTTTAACAAAAGGCTCATATGAGTAAGATTCACCTCTTAGTCAGGCTTCTTAAACCAGAAATTCAATAAAATATTACTTTTTCTTCCTTAACTCTGAAAGGCTGATGCCTTTAAAACTATCCACAAACGTGTTGCCTTTCACAGCTATTTAATTCAGACTCATTCTATAGATTAGGAATCTACAGAGACATGGAGACCCCATCCATCTTGACAAAAAAAGCATAGGGGCCCCAGCAAGGGAGACAGAGGGATGGATGAACCCTTGTGTCAGATTATCCCTGAGCTAATCTGCAAAATCAGAGAACAGCAAGGCATAGGTGTGCCCACAAGGCACCTCTTCCCATCATCATGTTCATGGGGCAGATGTATGGGCACTGAGTTAGTGGAGTTTCTACCAGCACAATGGGCCTTCTCACCCTTTCTTTCTACCTGCTGCCTCTGGGATGAGGAGTGAGGTCAGATGACACCTACCTCTGTAGGCTCCTCCTCTGGGGGTAGTAAGGGAGGACATGGCAGGACTCTTCCAAGGGTCCAGGTACTCTGGCACAGGAGTTGCTGCTGGTGAGCAGGTGGTACATGCTGAATAGGACCCTGGGCAGGTAGTAAAGATTAACTGCATCTGACTAATAAATTCCTGTAGCTTTATATTTTGCACCAAGAGATGCTCATACATTCTGCACCTGGGGCAGAGCAACCCTGGTGGTAAATAAAGACTGAGGGGAATGAGTGGCTGGAGAGCAGTGCAGCAGAGAGGGACCCGGGGGTTGTAGCAAGCTGAATGTGAGCCAGCAGTGTCCCCTGGCTGCCAGGAAGGACAACCTTGTCCTGGGGTGCATCAAGCACAGCACTGCCAGACAGTCAAGGGAGGTGATTGCCCCACTCTACTCTGCAGTGGTACAGCCTCACCTTGAGTTCTGTGTGCAGTTTGGGGCACCACGGTACAGAAAAGATGTCAGGGTGTTGGGGAGTGTCCAGAGGAGAGCCACAAGGATGGTGAAGGGTCTGGAAAGGATGAATTATGAGAGGCAGCTGAGGTCACTTGGATTGTTCCTCTTGGAAAAAAGGAGGCTGAGCGGTGACCTCGTTGCAGTCTGTGGCTTCCTCACAAGGGGAAGAGATGGGACTGGTACTGATTTCTTCACTCCTGTGACCAAAGAGAGGACTAAGGGAAATGGTAGGAGACTGAATCAGTGGTGGGTTAGGTTAGATATTAGGAAAAGGTTTTTCACCCAGAGGGTGGATGAGCCATGGTACAAGCTCCTCAGGGAAGTGGTCACAGCACCAATCCTGCCTGAGTTCAGGAAGTGTTTGGATGATGCTCTCAGGCACATGGTGTGATCCTGGGGGTGCCCTACTGTCACAGTTTAACACTGGCCCAGCAATTAAACCGAATAACAGATGCTCTCTATTAATCCCCCTCTCCTCCCTGATAAAGAAAGGAGAGAGAATAAGGGAGAGAGACTTATGGGTTGGAAAATAAACTACACAACTTTAATGAAACAGTAATGATAAATAGGTAAAATTACTAAATATATACAAATATAGAGGAAAAATTGATACCACGTTCCTCCCCCCTTTTCCCCCAATAACTCTCACGTCACCACCGAGGCTGCAGGGCAGCCCTGGGAAAGTCCAGGCTGGAATCCTGGGGTCAGCAGCAGTCGGGAGCTGGAGGCAGGAACACACAGATTCAGGCTGGCAGGGATCAGGACCACAGGCAGAGGAATGGATGGAATCCTCCCAGGATGCTGAAGCAAAAACTGGGAACAGGAGAGGAAGGGAAGCAGGAAGGGCAGGAAGAGCAGGAAGGGGTTTGACCCTTGTGATCCCTCAAATTTATACCGAGTATGATGTGTATGGGATGGAATACTCTGTTTGGTCAATTCTGGCATCTATCTTGTCTGGTCCTCCCCAAAGGAGGATTTCAGGTGGGACCTCCTTACTCCTTCTGCAGGGTAAAATGTTCCTCAGAGCTGAGCAGTGTCCTTGGCTCTGCACACCAGTCTCTGGCTGTAACTATAAACATCGAGTGTTATCACTCCTAGAAGCAGACACTGTCTGAGAAACTTGCTGTTAATTTCAGCAAGTGCAACTACTTACAAGAGACTTAGCTGAAAGCAAAAGTACAAACCAGAAAATCACCTTCATCCTGGCCCAAACCAGGACACCTACACAGGGACAGGAGTTGGACTTGATGATCTTGATGGATCCCTTCCAACTCAGCACACTCTATGATTACATGATTCTATGATGATACCAGTAAGAAAGTCACTCAGATTCTGTACAGTGTCATATAAAATCCTATTTATTAAATCTAACACTATACAGAAACAGAGACTAGTACAGATAATCTTACATCCCTTACAACCCTGAGTCACACAGCATCAAATGGGCCTCTGACCTACACATAGCCTGGTAAAAAGACCCTGTCCGTGGAAAAAGTTACCCCATTTTCATCATTCAAACTATTATGCGATATTCTTACAAAAAAACAACTGTATTCATCACTTCCACTGTCATACAGAAAGGATGCTGAGATGAGAACCTCTTGCTGCCATGATAGATAAGGGCAAGGATGTGGTGTAATCACCAGTACAAAGTGGGAGCTGTTGCTGTGAAGTGGCTGAAGTGGTCCTGCAGCCAAGGGGTATGTGCAGCACGGCACAAGCCTGAAGGACAGCCTCTACATACAGCAAAGCACAGACCTGAGCCCACTTGGTTTGACTGTTCTATGGATCACTAACTCCTCAGCATACAACGGGATGCTGGTCAGGACCATTACACCTTTCCCAACTCCAGTTGAAGGGTTCAAGGACCCAGGGGACAAAGGTTTCTCTGAGTGCAGGGGATGTGAACAAAGCCTCATGGGCTGCTGTCTGCTTTGGCACGCTGACCACAGCTTCCTGCAGGATTTGCCTATCAGTCAGGAGCAGCAGGAACAACCTTGGATGACAAGGAGACCTTGGAGACAGTGGATGAGCTGCTGGGGACCCCGGCACAGCCTGTGGAACAGGCAATATGGTACTCAGCTCCAGGTTCTGGAAGACCTGAGCTGTCAGGGAGCAGCAGGATCAGCAATACTCTAGAAGGGAAGGCAAGCCAGGAGGTGACCACAGCCTTCACCAAGGCAAGCAAAGCAGGGTGGTGACAGACAAAAGCAAGGAGACAAGTCAGGTTTGAGGTGAGTCTTGGAGATGCAAACAACTGTTCAGGTATGTCACATGTTATGAGAGTGGGAGTACACACTGATAAGCTGTTTATTAGCACTGGAACAGTTAATGGCACTTGCATTTGGAAGAGGACCATTTGAGATGCTGTTTCTTCACTTGCCCAGGTTCAGGCTGCTGGGCTGCTTTCCCCAGGCAGAGTCTTCATCGTTGTTTAACCATATAATTCTACTTCAAGGCCAGGTTGAATGGGGCTTGGAGCAACCTGGTCTAGAGGGAGGTGTCCCTGACTATGGCGGGGGAATTGGAACCAGATGATCTTTAAGGTCCCTTTCCAACCCAAACCATTCTGTGATTCTATGATACTAGATTCTGTGATACAGCTCACACCCAGGCCAGAGCTTCAGTGGAGCTCCTGCCTCAATAAACAGTGTGGGTGGAGGTCCCAACTGAGATTGGTCAGGACAAGTCACACCTACAGGGCCTCTCATGGCCCTGACAGCAAGACAGTCCAGCTTAATATGCAATTGTTGAAGATGACAGTCCTTTTCATCTAGACCCCTAAGCTATCTGACATCTTTCAACTGCTCCAAGAAGCGGAGGACCTCTGCCTCATAGTACTGCCTTCCTAAAGCAAGTCCATGTGGTTAACTTCTACCCAGGTCATACAGGTACAATGATTCTCAGCTTTTTGAACCAATATTGCACTATCCGCATACACTTCAGCTAAATGTCTGTATTAAAATTGCTTGAGAAACATGAATGTTGGTATTTCTTGTCAACTCTAATGCCACCATTTTAAACATACTTTGTTTTTACTCACACGGGCCATCTAAACTGGCCAGACTGTCAGACTAACTGGCTATAAAAATACACATGCTACAGTTAAGTTGTTGATCTGGTTTGCAAGTATTTGTTATATTGAAAAAAAAAAACAGTTTCACAGCAGGGAATTTGTTAATTTAATTCTAGCCTATAGGTAGAGGGTCAAAGCTAATGATTACTGTTGCACTGAAGTTCAAGAAACTATCCTGATTTCATATTTTCCCCATGTTTCAATTCAGTGTCGGAGACCTATTGCATTAATATTAACTATCTAACTAAAAAGGAGATAGAAAGCATGGCGGTTCACCCCTTCAAAAACTTCAGTCATTGGAACATAGCTAAACAACCAGAAAATCCCTGGTGGATTAGAACATGAAAAGAATTGGAAGATTTTTTTTAAAATCCAGGAACAAAACCCCATCAAAAAGCAGCAGAGAGGGGGCTTGAAAGGTGAGGGACTCCGTCAACATTCAAGTAACAAGCAAATGCCAGCAGTGAAAATGACATTTTTCTTAGCTTCTAGGTTTTGTATGAAGGACGCAGTTTGTCATGGGATGACAGGAGACAGACCTAAGGCTCCCTTTGATGGAGGGGTCTCCTGTGAGCCTGAGTGTCCCTAAAGGACACTGAGAGCTTAGCAACCGCAATGCACTGAAACATTTACACTTAAGTTACTGCTATGCATGGCTCACAGGCTGGACAATTGCCTGGAAGGGACAGAGAAGATGGATGGATGCTACTTTTTCAGGGTGAGCATCTGTCCCCCAGGTTCCCTAGCTTTTCCCCTGGAAGCCAGCCAGGTACTAGCATGACTTAGTCCCTACAGAGAGGGGGCTTCCTGTCACAAAGGAGAAATCCCTGTCATATGCACACACAGTGCCATTTGGGCATTCAAATATTGCCATGCTTTTTTGGGATGCAGAGAAGTTCTACTTCCTCCTCAGCAGTGTGGGAGAAGATGCATCAAGCCAGCAGTCCTCAGATTGCTTTTCTACATCCCCCTCACCATAAGTACGTTTTGGATTTTTGGGTGTTTTTCCCACATAAGAGCTGCTTTTGGTTTGGATGGATGCAGGGGGACTGCTGGCTGGACTGCAGCAAGGGACCTGACAAGGAGAGGGCAGAGGGAGCAGGAGGAGCTCTGTGTCATCTCTACAGCAAGATGATGAAGAAAGCAGAAGTCTGACTGCTACAAGCCACAGAGCCAAATCTGTGCCCCTCAGCAGGGACACCAGAATCAGATACAACAGGAAAAGACTTTCCTCAACAGTTCTCAAGATCCATGCTTCCTGGTGCTGCCTGTCTCCTCACTCAGAGGGAACCTTTTTAAGCACTTCTTCATCTCCTGGCTCTGTCCCCAGGTCATCTTCTTGCTTTCCTCCCACTCCTACTCACCTGTCAGCAGTTCTCCAGGGACAGGCCACCTTCCCTCACTAAGAAATGTATTCCCCAGGTCCCTAATGCACCAACCAATGTTTGAAAATAGCCGTGCTAAAATGCCATGTTGTCTCCAAAGACTGTAAACAGTAGCCCACAGCCCAGGGTCCAATTAATTAAGATGTGAGGCTTTACTGAGGAAAATTGTTTTAAGGCAGCAAGAGAGCCAGGCAAGATTAGAAAAGCATGTAAAAAAATTGAGGTGAAATTGTTGACTCATATTAGTTATTAACTCAAGGCCTCAAGAGAAAAACACTAATGTGAAAGTTATAAAACTAAGGAAGAAAGCAGAAGTTATTTACAAGACAACAGTAGAGCAAGAGAGAGGAATAGCCTGCTCCAAGGAGCCACAAAGACTGGTGTTTTCCTCTGTGGCTGACACAAGTGCGAGGCCAAAGAAGAGCATCTCACCCTACACCGGAGCGCTGAGTCTTGCGTGCTAGGTGTGTTAGACCTCTGGATATCTTTTGTGTGCTTTCACCAATAAATAATGGCTGTGTACTCAAAATCCTGCATACTCCTGCTTGCAATCTCTGTGCATAGAAACAGATGCCCAGTTAGTGAACCAGTGGAAAAGAAAGCCGAGGGCCTGGACACTCAGGTGGCATTTAGGTGTGCCACTTCCTGCTCAGCACACTCATTTTAGTAAATCCATGTGCTTAATCTCAAACATTGAGAAGAGCTCAGTACTGAATCTCAGAGGCTGTTATGCATTTCACAGTTTAGATGAGCAAGTGCTTGCATGCATTTGCTTTAAGGACTGCTGCAAATAGCAGGCTGTTTTCTTACTTGATAGAAAAAAAAAACCCAACACTTTGTCTCAGCATCTCAGCCTGGTGGTTATTTCCTCAACTTGTTGTGTGGCTATAGGCTGTCTTCTAGCAGAGGCAAACCATGGTTTTGATCCTGCTGCTACTGTTTTTTCTCATTGTTCAGATCATTTGACAAGACAATGTGGTTTACAATACAGGTGCCCAGGCTGTAGAGGGCAGAGCACTTTCACATCTCCCTGTACTATCAGCAACTGCCTGGCCACGCTGCCATTGCAAAGACAAAAGAATGGGCTAATGCTTGGCAGCCCCTCATAACTTTTGCAGGATATCTTATATGCATAGTGGTCCTCAGCTATTCCCGAAGCAGGAAGAATTGGCATGGGTATAGGAACCTGCAGAAAGAACCAGCTGCTACCCAAAACATGTTTTCCTCCTAAGCCAGGCAGGAGTCCTAGGTGCAATGCAGTATGAATGAACCATACTTCCACTTCCTGAGCTAAGATCTGTGTTTTTATATTCAGCCCTGCAGCTGGCAAATTTCCTTTTCCCTGTGCATCTGACTATAGCCAATCTCAAAATCCAACTGGCTTCTTGCTTTTTGAGGAGAGGGAACTCTGACAACAGTGGTTGAAAGCCTCCCGTGCTCTAGCCTGGCAGCTGTTGCTGTACCTATTACTGTCCCTGAGCTCAGGGTGAGGCAGAAGTTGTTAAAGGAAAGAACAAAACAAACAGATAAAATAATTATTTATTCAAGGGCCAAAAAGAAGGGACTCTCTCAAATACTAATTTTGGGTGGTGGCAAAACTGAAGTCAGCCAGAGTCCAAAAGAAACATTAAGTCAGAGAATAGTTGTTTCATCTACTGGCTAAATGAGAGAGGAAGAAGCTTCACATGTTCCTGTTGTTCTGTTGCTGAAGTAGCAATTATCTTATCTGCCTTTCACAGTTCTATTATGCAGTCAGCCTTATTTGAAGGAAAGATGTTCTGAGACAAAAGATTTAAAGATACGCTTTTGTTCTCAGGCTCCTTTTAAAGGTGTTGTTTTGTTCTGTTTCTTTCTTTTTTCTTTCTTTTTTTTTTTTTTTTTTTTTTAAGTCACATTTATTTGACAAAGGAATCTCATCGTTTCATTGAGTTTAAGATCAGATCCTTAGACCTGAGACAGTATTATTTGTGACAGTCATCTAAGACTCTCAACCACAAGATCTCATTTCAGCCATGGTTATCATTAAAATCAGCATTAAAATACTTTTTATCATTAAAGCTAGAGAAAGTACAATGTACATTAAATACCTCTGCAGTCTATACACAGGAAGACTTCCTCGGAAGGCTGTTGCTACCTACAATATTTGCTGGACATCTCATATAGCCAATAAATGTTTTTAGGCACTTCAAAATTACTGACAACTAAGCACAGGGATACCTGGTCTCAGATATCTTTCTGACAGCTTAGCAACCCCCACAATACCATTTGTGTACAAGTGAATCACTGTCAGGCTACCAGTAATCACTGTCTTCACATAACCAAAATAAAAATAAGGCTGTGCCAACGAGCAGTAGAACTGTAAGAGGCCCCTTTGGAGTAAGTATTTAAGGAGCAAGCACTATCAAAGACAGCTTTATGACATATGTATGCCAAATGCATAAATGGAGCAGCTATAATAAAAAAGCAGCTCAGTATTCAGTCTAGTAATTGCCCCACATCCCTGGTACCTCATCTACAAAGGACCCAAAGCAAGTCTTCCAGTTTCACCTAACAGCATTCCTGTCAGCTGCTTTCAATGAACTCAGAGAAAATTTAATCCAAGCATTTTTAGTCTTCACTGAAACCCTTTTTACATCAAGATCCATGACATACAACAGGATATTAACATGGATCTTTCATACAATAGGCATCTTGACTACTAAGAAAAAAAGACTTAAATGTAGACATTGCTAGGATTTACAGAAGATTAATGAATTTCCCTAGAAGGTGACAATTTCTCTCTGACATTGCCTAAGATGTTAATGTTACACTTAATATAAATACAGCCTTGTCTTAATAAAAGGTGCAGATCAGCATGTGCAATAATTGTGCAATAACACTGAACATCTGCTGAACACAGCGAGACTGACTTCATGCCAGTTGGTTTCCTTCCAGTTTAGGTAAGTAACTACCACAGATGCCTTCCACTACAGTTCTCAAAACAGCTCTTTTAAATATTAAACTCAGTTTTAAATACTACATATTAAATACTAAACTGGCTGGCTTTGCAGCTGCTCTGATTTGGAGCAGAGGAACTTCATGGAAAGACTTCCAAGTCCATTCAAAAACACCCAAATACAAATGTACTTTATAATGAAACTTAGGGTTTGCAGTACAGGATGCCCTCAGCCTTACAAAGACCAGTCTCTGAGCAGGCAGCTGGCTGCTGTACTCCCTGAGGTGTCTGCTAGAAAATTATCTTCTGAGGAACAGTGAAGTAGAAAAGCCATGTACATATTGTTGAACTTCCCAGCAAGTCTTATGAGTGAATTTACTTGATTAGTAGGAGTGCCTCTAATGTTCTTCACTTGAGAGAATTTGAATTGTCCAAGATATACCTTAAATCTTGGTCTTCACTTACTGAATTCAGCAGCTGACCAGATTAATGGGAAGAGACCACCAGATTCAGTAATGACTACGTGCTGGTTTGGTGTGCAGCTTATCAAGTTGCCAAGGTTTAATGCTGGGCTGGCAAACAAACGAATGACATACTCTCTATTAACCCCTCTCCCTTCTCAGAAAGGGGAAGAGAATAAAGGAGAGAAACATGTCTTGGAAACTAAACTACACAGCTGTAATGAAACAGTAACAATGAAAACAATGAAATAGGTACAAATATATACAAGTACATCCAAAACCACTATCACTCCCACAGTAAGGCTCATGCCATCACCAAGGCTGCAAGGCAGTCCTGGGAAAGTCCTCAACTGGGCTTTTGGACCCAGCAGCAGATGGGAGCTTGGAATCAGGAATGCACAGGCTGAGATAAAAGGCAGAAGAATGGAGACAGTACTCCCAGGACACCAGCCACCAACAAAAAATCCCTCAGATTTATAATGAGTATAATGTATATGGGATGGAATAGTCCATTTGCTCAATTTTGGTTTCCTGTTGATCCTCCCACAGGCAGGTCACAGACGTGACCCCTTTTTCCTCCCTTTTGTTTCTGGGCCAGAAGTTTAGCAGAATCTAGCAGTGACCTTGGTTCTGCATACCACTCTCCAGCAATAGATAGAAACATCCAGCTTTATCAGTCCTAGAAGCAGACACTGACTGAAAAATGTGCTGTTAACTTCAGAAAGTGCAGTTACTTAGATTTAACTAGTATTTAACTAGATTTTAACTTCTCAGATTTAACTGAGAAGTAAAATTACTAAAAGGAAAATTAGTTCCATCCTGGCTCAAACCAGGATAGAAATGACATAGGTCGCTATGTCAAAGCTTACAATAACATACTGGCAACATCTATAAAGCTGAAACATGGTCTAGAACTCTCTTTACCTGAGAAGAAGATTAATGTGGCTAATTAACAGTTAAGGTACAGGAAAGATAGGCAAGTTCTCTGCATGCAAGTCTGTGATAGAGTCTGGTTTGGGGTTTTTTGGTGCTTTTAGTTTTGTTTGCTTATTTTTTTAAGATGATTGTAATGACCATACCTTCATTGAAAGACTTGTTCTAAAGGTTCATGCTACAATACTAGCGTGTGTGAAGCATTCACCACACTTCTAATGTATGAAAACAAAATGCTGAATATCCATATACTATATTCATCACATTAAGATGTTATATTCAACTCCTGGAAACTGTGATAGAAGAGTATGCCCTGGTCAGAGTTTGCAGCTAATGAGTACATCATCTGCTACAAGATTTACTGGGAAATCTGTTTTTTTTCTGTTCCTTAGATACTGGGGATCTAGTAGTGATTTCTGCACAGCAAATGTGAGCACTCCTAATGTTAAATAACCCGGGTTCTCCACAGCCTGCTCATGAACATACATCAGAATGAACTTATGAGCTTCTGCCTGCCACACAAAGGACAGATTCTGTCTGAAGAGATCCATTTTCCTCACAGGAGAGCTAGGATGGGTGTGATCTGTCTGCAGTACACCTGACAAGCTTTCTGTGTCAATAGCCTAACATCAGTCTTGCATCATGTCTCCAGAAAGGATGCTGAATTATAAGTGACCACTTTGGCAAAGAATTTGTTTTCCATGGGCAAAAGTGACAGCAAGCTCCTATTACTCATTTGGACCAGACTTGTACATCAATAACACAGCTCCATTGCATGAACCCTGGACCCTTTAACAAAAGCAACCTAATCTGCCCTCACTTTTCCACTCAACATAGCACTGGCTTGTGATGATTTGCAGCCTATTGTTCTGCTCAGAAAGAAGCCACTATACTCTAAGGGCTGCCTTTCCTCTTGTAATCTATAGGCTTGTGTAGCCTCCTATATTACAGACAGGATGTAAGGCAGCATTCAGTAATTCAATTTCAGACATCAAGGCTCAGATGGATTATTTCTAGATCCAGAGGATGTTTTCAGGAGTCTTGTGGTCACTGTCTGCAGTGCAGTAGAACTCTGTGCTATGATTTCACTTCACAAAGACCACTATGGACTTTAAAAGCCCAAGCCCAGACCCACAGACTGTACATGTTGTCATCTCTGGTCCAGTTCAACAAAGCCCTTATTCGTAAAGTAGCAAGCAAAAAACCTGACCCATCAGTGCAGTGCAGTTGCAGCAGGTTTCCATTCATTCTCCTCTCCACAGGTATGGATGCCCATAGCAAACCATAAGCTAGATTACAACAAAGATTCAGGTCACTTCCTTGACAAAGCAGGACCCAGTCATACCAGTACCAGCCCGCTTACACACCATTTATACTCCAGGCAACTGTTCAAGTCTCCTAAGAAAGGATTTTTTGGACCTCTTCAGTGGACCATTGCACAGAAAGCTTCATAAAGCTGACCTTATTATTCCTTTTTTTCTTTGGTTCTCAAGAGCCAGAAAAAATTGCAAGGATTGCCACTGTCTTCTTGATGTTTTCTCTGCAGTCTGAGTTCCTAGTGCTTCAGTTGCTGGCAGAGAAGATCTCTCTAGTGCTTCCACCAAGCAGAATTACTGCTTTATGCCTCAGGGTCTGATACTGTTGGTACTCTTACTGAGCTGTTGGTAAATTTCTACCCTGCTCTTTATAAGGAGCTTCAGATTATCTTCTGGGCACGGCTACTGTATTGTCACTCTGTGCCACATATAGGCTGATCTGATTTTCCTCTAGACCAGCTAAAACACTCTAACAACTGCTTTAATTAAAAAAAAAAAAAAAAAAAGTTATGTACATAATACAAATATAACAGAGAAATACAAGCCATTACAGAGGAAACAATGCTAAAAGAAAACTCCTTTAGATCAGGGAGGAGCATTTTTCTTCCCCTTCAGATCAGGGAAGAACCCATCCTTACAAAAAAACCCCCAAATTAAAAAAGTCTCTATGAACTTTGTTCACTCACTTCCAAGGGCCCTACCTCAATCACAATACATTCCTTCCTCCAGCTAGGTGTCCTACACAAATCTATTAAATACTGCTCATACCTCTTGATTGATCCTGAACATCCATACTCTACCAGACTGGAGTCTTTTATAAAACAACCCATATTCTTTTTATACCAACTCTCACATATTGCTTGAATTAAGAAACAAGTGGACAACAAGTGTGGAACTAGAAGCATGACTGCTTAGGTTGGAGTTGGATAAGACTGATAAAGATGGCCAGAATCTGCTGGGGGAAATGACACATAAATCTGAGGTTACTCCCATGCAATTTATGTGTTCATGAGAGGTGAGATCACCGTGACATCAGGAATACTGCAGTATTGCAATGTACAAGCCACACTAGCCCCTAGCATCTTGTTTTGCAGTTCTGCTAACACAACCTCAGCATGAGGAATGATGCTATCACAATGAAACTGTCTCAGAAGAGTAGGAGTTTATATACTCTCTATATGTAATAGTTTAAGAAAAAACATATAATTCCCATTTAAATAATTATAATAGATGTTATCTTCGAGGCATCTTTATGGCTTTGGTCCAAAATGTTAGTAAACTAGATAATACAGATTTTTTGCATCAAGTGATTTTATAAAGCATTAGTGAAGTCAGGCTCCATTTTCCAAGATATTTGCAAATATAATATTTATCAGTGATGTGATATTATTTTAGTCTACAACTAATCCTCAAGAACACTACAACTATTATATAGCAAGCGTAATAGTAGCTAACTGAATAAGGCCACTTAAGTGTCTTTAGAATTACTTATCAAAATATGTATTTCAGAAAGGCATCTATAAGTTTTACAATTAGGAGTTTAAAATTACATGGATAGAGAGAAATAAACTGTTTATCTTGAGATCTTTGCTACCTGTTTTTGTCTTAGTTCAACCACACCAGAGAGAGATCATATATAAAAACTGTTCTGGTCTGAGTTTTGTTTAGGAACCTGATTGATAATTAGATGCAAAGGCTGTTAAATTTATGTAATTTTTCCACTGTGCAAGCATAAATTATTTCCTGTAATAAATTTCACTGTACATGCTACTAGGCTGTATATAGAATTGGATATTTATAATTAGCCTGTATTTGTCCTCACCTCCATCTTTGTTTCCAAGTGTTGCTATGGATAACTGTTCTTCCACCTCCTGTATTCCCATTTTGCAGGTCTTGTGAATCTCACAAGGATGAATTTGCTTTTCCATAGCATTAAATATTTATACAATGACCTGATGAAGCAGCCTAGGTGAAAACACAGGCAATGCTTCAAATAAGTATTGCACCTGCTTGCTGTTAAGCCTAAACAAAGCATATTGCAGCCTTCCTGTGCCTTCCTAGGGCAACTGCCTCAAACAGTGTCAGCAATCTGAGAAATAGCCTAGGAAGAAAAGCATTTTCAGCAGTTTTCCTTTTCTCTAAACTCATGTTTCCTGGGAATGCTAAAATTTACTTTGAACTGTGCCCAATAGTTACAAACAGCAAATGTGTCCACTTTACAAGCCGAGATAATGTGTCCCATTTCCTTCAGTGGATATTGCCACAATATTCCATGTACAGGCTGATCTATTTCAACACCTGTCTGGGAATGGTGAGAATGAAATACGTGCTAAAAAAATATTTCTGCCTAGCAAGGATGATTGCTTTCAGCTAAGCACTTCTGGCTTTGAGAGAATAGGTTCTAACCACCTTTTTCAATATCCATACCAATATCAATGGACTCAGGGATATTGCTGCCAGAGGAACCTTTAGGCCTTCTCTGTGATGGCAGGATAAGTTGTGTTCTGCACCCCTGGAACCTGAAAGCTGCTGAATGCTATCTGAGAGAGACTGTGATCTAGAGAAGCTGCCGCTAGGAGAGAGTGAAGATTTTCCTGTAAATAAATGCAGATTCCTGGATTTACTGCTGGATGAAAACAGGGTGATTGTGGATCCCACACTTTTCAGGCAATCTGCATGACCCTTGGCAGCAGGTGAGCTTTCACAGTCTGTAGCCACATGCTCAGTTGCTGATTCTCCAGCTCTCCCTGGCACATTTACCCAGCTGGTGGTGGAGTGAATCAAGCTGCAGCTCCAGCTCATGGGTGGGGGCTGCAGTGGGAGCCTTGAGCCCCGGTCTGGCCTTTAGCTTGCTCCTGCCCGACCCTTGCAACACACCATCCTCTCGGCCAGACCAGGGAGCTCACACAAATTTTAAAATCCCCGAGGGAAAGCGAGAGCGCTGGTCAGTAGCACTGCCCCCACATCAGAAACTCTGTCCCGGCAGCACTCCCTTTGTTCTCCTGCAAACCACGTCCTCCTGCACACCTTCCCACACAGAACCGGGGCACTCTTTGGGTTGGAAAAGAACATTAAGATCACCGAGCCCAACCCAGCACTGCCAAGTCCACCCCGCTAAACCAGCATCCCACACGTTTTCCTCATCACCTCCAGGGATGGGGACTCCACCGCCTCCATCCCTGGGCAGCCTGAACATCCCTGCGCATCTTCCCACACCTCTCTGTCCTCCCACGCCCCCCTTGCCCACTGACGACCGCAGCTCGCTCCGGCGGGGCCCGTGGCTTCTCCTCAGGCTTCCCCCACGGCGGTGACACCACCGCCATCCCCTCCACCCGCGCCTCAAAACGCTGCAAGCCGCCGGCACCGGGCCCAGCGCCGCGTCCCTCCCTCTGCCCGGTGCCGCCTGACCCCGGCACCGCCGAGAAGAGCGGCGACACAAAGCCGTGACGTCAGAACGGCGCTGAGGGGGGGGGGAAGCAGAGACATGCCATTGGTATGACGTCATCCTTTTGCCGGCCCCGCGCGGGACGGGCGCCCGGAGCCGCCCCCCGACGGGGCGGGTCGCGCAGCGCGTTGCAGCGCAGGGCGGGTCCCGGCGCAGAATCGCGGTACCGGGTGCGCTGGGCCCGGGGCAGCCGTCGTACCAGCAGCAGCAGCAGCAGCAGCAGCAGCAGCAGCAGCAGCAGCAGCAGCAGCAGCAGCAGCAGCAGCAGCAGCCGTCGGCGGGGCGATGCGGATGGCGGTCGGTGCGGCAGCGGGCGAAGGGGCAGCGCAGAGCCCCGGCCCCGCCGCCGTGTCGCTGGGCTTGAGCGTGGCCGTGGTTTCCAGCCTGGTGAACGGTTCCACCTTCGTCCTGCAGAAGAAAGGGATCGTGCGGGCCCGCGGGAGAGGTAGGGGCGCCGGCGCTGCGGTGGCGGCGGGACCCAGCGCTCCCCCCGGGGCTTCCCGGTTTCCTTCTCACCTCCGCGCCGTCGCTCGCCCCCTGCCTCTCCCCCACCTCCGGTAGCCTCCCGCTCTGCGGAGCATCGCCCCGGCCACCTTGTGGGACGGGTTCCCCGCCCGGGGAGCAACCCGGCCTTTCCCGGGGGCCGCTCCCGCCCCTCGCCCCCGCGGAAGGGCCGTGTCTGCCCCGCGCTGCGGCGGCGGCCCGCCCGGGGGAGGCGGGGAGGGGATACCGGGGGGGGGGGGGGGCAACAGCCCCGTCCCGCGGCGGCGGCACAGCCGGAGAGGGGAGGTGGGGGTCGCGGAGGAGCGGTACCCTCGGCTTTTGGCAGATGTTCAGCTAAGGGTGTTTGACGGGGGGACTCCCCCTGGGGAAGGGGACCCCTTCAGTAGCCGTCCTTAGGTTGTCACCTGACGCCTGTTTGACATCAGGCTTGGAGCGCGGCGTGAATGGCAGGAGGAGCGGCAGGGGTAGGGCAAGGAGGGGCGCGTTGAGGTGGTCACCAGCAACAGCTTCCCCGGGCATGGCCTGCGGGCAGGGATGCTGCCGCGGTGTCACACGGCTCTGGGGACTCCTCTGTACGCCTCTGCGGGCCGGCATTGGGTTCCCTTGCGGCGTTTTCGTGGGACTTTTCTGCCCCCTTCGCTGGCTCGGGTTGGTTTTTTTGTTATGAATAACACCGGCACATCTTGACACTTTGGGCTGCCCAGGGAGGTGGTGGTTTCTCTGTCTCTGGAGATATTTAAAAAGAGCCTGGATGTGGCACTCAGTGCCATGGTCTGGTAGCCACAGTGGTAGTGGATCAAGGGTTGGACTTGATGATCTCAGAGGTCCTTTCCAACCTGGATGATTCTGTGATTCTGTTTTCTTCTGTGACTTGTTTTTTTTCTAGTTCTTCCACTGCAAGTTACCTATGTGGTGCTTTCCTTATGTAGAGAATAAAGGCACACCAATTACACGAAATAATTTATTTTATTTTTCTTGTTGCCGTCTCATACCTCCTTACTGTTTTCTGAGATGAATGTATCCATGAGCTGACTGTGCTATCTGGACAGTTTAGCCAAACCAAACCTGTAAATTCACAGAGTATGAAGATGTTCTGTATTTTATTCTTCCCCAAAGCACGCAGCCTCTGAATAGCATTTTGCTGGTTGCTTCTTGATTCTCTGGCTATAGGAAAATGCAGTACATTTATTTGCTGCTAATGTCGTGCTCTTATGTGAGGGAAAAGTTGTAAACATGGGTTGTGTGAGACCTTTTAATTGCATTTCTGTGACCAACAGCCATTTGTTTTGCACGTAATGGTGTCTGTGTGTAAGAGCATGGGAGTTCTGGGAAGTCTTTCTTATGAAAAATCCTTTTTAGTGACCAGGACACGCTTGGTATTTTCTCTGTATACATACGTGTATGTATATAAATACACACACATGTATTTGAGATGGTCCCTGTTAGAGTAGCAATGCATTTCCATGTGGAAATGCATCTAATAGATTCAGAGTGGATGCGGTGGAGTAGAGCAAGCTTGCAACTATGTTCCCACAGCTGGCAGCCTTATCAAAGAAGTTTATTTTGCTTTTTCTGCATTGATCCTACCATTAATCGCCTCTACTGTTTGTCTGTCTCCCTTTCCCTCCAGAATGGCTGTAATCCTCAGAGATGTTTGCATCATAAGCACAAATTTGGTTTTTTGGGGTTTTTTTTTCTTTTTTAAGGGAAACAATGAGAAAACAGGAGAGTCAAATAAATTACTTTCTCTCCAAAGGCAGTTGGAGAAGTTTCCATTTTGCATTGTAGCTGGGTCTAAACACTCCTGAAGAGCTTTCAGTGGTTAAGGGGGTGATGTTGTGTCTGCCATCTCGGCACTGGCAGTTGTAAAACATCCTGTTTTGAAGATACTACTGATGTTTATTTGTGTATCTCAGTGCAGAGACATCCAAATAAGCGAGGTTTCTCTCCATTTAATGGTGTGAAGCAGTATGGTTGGGCTTGAATTTACCAGTTGGAGCTGTGAGCCCGAGATGGTCTGTGTCAGATAATGTCTTTTTTTCCACTGACTTAAATTTAAGTGCTGTATAATTAACAAGGAGGCATTTCAAGTCTATTCTGTCTTCTCTCTTGAATCAATAATATAGTATCAATGCAATTAGTAATCCTTGCTTAGTTAGGAACAGCAGCAAGTGACAAATGTTTTGCAAAGTTATCTTCCTTGAGTCAATATTTTCTATAATTTGTGCCCCCAACAGTTTTTATTTTATATGCATAACAAAGTCTAAAAAATTATTACACCCACTCTAAAGCTGGCCATTTTCATTAGTCATTTTCCATCTTATTTCAATTATATAGTGTGATTTCTAAAGGCTCAATATTTTATACATCTCCAGAGTTACAGATTACTGTGTTTTTCTTTAATTTGTGATTTCAGAGTAGGTACAATATTGCCTGTTGCTCCAGCAGCTCTTACAAGAGCATCTTTACAAATAAATGCAGAGATGAATTGCTAGAAAGAGGAGCAGAATATAAGAGCATAGTGTGATGCCAAGGTTGTGCTCAGGGAAGGCTGGGCTTTAGTTTAGTAAGTGGTCATTAGCCTTAATGTTCTACAGAAACAGAACTTAGGAAATGTGGTGCAGACTCCCCTGCAGAATCCCAAGGCAGGTGCCTATAATCTGATTGAGAAAATAATAACCTTTGATCTTAGGAGACACTAAGAGACAATCCAGAGGTTTTGCTCCTCTCTTTGAAATGTGGTTTTGTGTCTAGAATTCAGAGACTTCAGTCACAGTATTTTCCAGTGCTCAAATGCAGGAGTCCACGCTATGGAACTGCCAAAACTCTGTGCCAAAGCAGTTTCTCTGGCACATCTATCTGATATAATTTCATTTAGGTTATTATTACCCAACTAATTGATCCAAATCATGTTTTGTTTCCATAGGTTTTCTCTTCTAATACTGGTTCTAATCTCTGTTTCAGTGCTACTCTCAGAAGCATTTGGTGACATTTTGGGTGCTCTTCTAAGTAATAACATGTTAGCATCACATAGGGACTTCACTGAAAACCAGAAGTTCTGACTCATATGTTGTCTTAAGATCAGACTTGGACACCCTAGGCCAAATCCGAGCATCTTCTGTCTTGTTTTCCTCCCATTCAGTTGCCTTGAAGAAAAGGGCTAAGATTAAGGTCCTTAATAGTTGAGACTGATGACATTATTCTCTTGCATAGTTTCATTACTGCAATTTCATATTTTTCTAATACATCTTCATATACTTCCTTTTCCAGGTACTTCGTACTTAACAGATATAGTATGGTGGTCTGGCACTATTGCAAGTAAGTATTTTAAAAGGTTTGATTTTTACTTTTCTATTATTATTATATTATAGGGGGAAAGTTGTGGTTAGTTGGTGAAATGAGACATCAGGAAATCTGAATTCTCATCTTGAGTCTCACACTCACTTGTCACGAAATTCCTATCCCTCAGAAATATCACACCCTTAGTAATCTCTCTCTGAGAGTGTTTTAAAAGTCAAAGAGCTGGGACAATCCCAAATCAGCCATCTTTCCAGATTTCTGAACCTTTTGGTACTTGCAGCCCTTGGCAGCTATGTGCTGCTCTGACTCTGGGCTCCTGCATAAATTTGTGTCTCTGAATTGTTCTGGTCCCCTCAGTTTTTAATAAAAGTCAAAGCTAAATAAGAAATTGTTGCTCTGCACAAAAGGGCTCATTGAGCACGGTTTTTTAGATCAGAAAGCACTTAGCCAGTCTTAATTAAAAAAATCAAAATCCTCTTTGATTTCTAGTTTGACAGATATGATTTCAGTTTTGCTTTTAAGTCTTCAAGGTTAATGTAGAAGCCTTGTGTGTTGCTGATAGGAGATCAGTGTAATTTCACTCTTTGTATCTTTGTAAACTTTACTTAGGCCAAGTTCACTCTCTGATGGGAGTCCAGAGCATGGGGAGCAGCTAGGTTTCTCCTCTTACAGTTCAGCCCTTGTTCCACCCATGAGCTTAAAATCATAGCCCACTTTAAGAATCTAGTTCAGCCTTTTGCAAATTATTTGAAAATGTTCCGGTGCTGTTTATGAGAAGTAGCTGTGTCCAGTTGTGGCCCTTGTTTTGTGGCAACAAGGTAAGTCTCTGTTTTTGTTGTCTTCAAGCTATGCAACTGATAGAACCCTTGAAGGACAAAGTTCACAGCAAATGTAGAAGCCAACACAACTTCAGAGGAAAGTCCTCAGCTAATTTAACCTGAGTTTAAGTACTTCTTTGTCACCTTCCTCCTCTGCCAGGATCGAAGCTGCCTAAGTAGCAATAAATCTGTTCGTAATCACTGCTGTTTATCTCTTGTGGGGCTCCCATCTTGAAGCCTTAGGCAGAAGGAGTTAAAATAAGAGATATTTTATTACAGGAGTTCATCTTGGTGAATCAGAGAAAACAATTTCATGGTTAGAAAAGCTGACTGAATCAAATGAAGGCAAAATAGCTGAAGGGAATGGTATCAGTTGGCTTTTGTCCAGTAGCTAGGTGCAGGTATTTCAAAACAAAGCCTTGGTAAGTTTACAAAGGAACCAAGGGAAGAGTTGCTTAAGGATGTTAAATATTCAGAATTGCAGGAGTCACAAACAGCAATAGCAAGGGCCAGGCAGGCACCTATGGGATGCAGAGAAAGGCAATGTTTGGGGAATTAGGAAAATCCTCAGTTATCTGGGTGAAATTGTAACAGCTGGCCATGATTTTCTCAAGCGGGGATTTTGGAGCTTGGATGACTAACAAAACCTGCATAAAATCTGTCAACTTGTTTTCATAATATTTGTTCAGATGGTGAACAAGCATTTCTGTGTTGGCATGCTGACTCAGCATAACACTGCCTACCCATTTTGGGGCCTTGGGATCCTCTGGATTACTGAAGACTTCAAAGGAAGGGCTACAGATTCTGCTAAGGGATTTTTTTTTAAAGTCAAAAGAGTGATTGCAGCATGCGTACAGGTATTTCAATGAGCATTAAACTAATTAATTGGCTAATTAATTAGTTTCAGTGAAGGTTTTGATAGCAGCATAGATGTGGCTGGGTTTTATATTGAATACATCTATGTCAGCGTTTTATTGCAGATGGGGAATACACTCATGAAGCAAATCTCCTGTTTGTCTCCATGGAATGGGCTTTCTTTTATGTTGTGGAGCAGTGTTGGAGCTCCTGAACTGGACTTTAAGATGGAACTAGGCTGGAACATGCACTCTAGGACCCTGCCTAATGCACACCAGCTGGAGATAGACATTCAGGCTCTGGGAGCAGGCTGAAGTTAGTCTGAAATAAACCTCCTGACATGCATAAATGTGACATCTTTTGCTGTACAGATCTGATCTCCTTGCTAATGTAGGTATGTCAGTGTGCATCAAATTTTGTGTTGCAGTAACTTAGAGGATATTGGTACTCCTGTAGCAAGCTTAAAGCTTGGTGTGCCTTTAAGAACAGAAGCTGTGAATTGACTTAACATTCATGTATCTGGAGAGCAATTTCTATTGAGAGAGACCTAGGTGGGTTGTCAGCAAAGCTCCTCAACATTAGGGAGATGATAACAATTACTGAGATTCTTTTTTTTTTTTAATTAGTTTTAATTAGTCCTGGTGTGTCATTCATTGCAGTAAGAGACTGTTACTACTACTCCAGGGTGACATCAAAAACTTCTGTTAAGTTCAATTGCCTTAAAATATGAGCTGCTTGAAGCTTCAGAGACCTGTTTTATGGGTCGGTGTTGGTGCTATCTGTTAGAGTTCCTCCAACAGAAACTTAAAGCAGGTGACCTCCAAAAAAAATGCAACCTTTTCAGAGTTCCTTGGAAATATATGTAACCCGCAGAAGCACAGTGTGCTAGCTGTGTGCTGCCCTCCCTGCAAGATCTGCCCCAGTGCCTTCAAATGCCTTGAGGATATTGCCAAAGTTGCCACATATGTCTGCTGAAAAACAAGCCCAAGGCTGATAGCTGAGTTACTCAGTTCCTAGGGGCAGGGAGTATTTAGGAAACCATCCCTGACTCTTGTGCTCCAGAAATGCTGCTTATTGATTTCTCTGGCTAGCTCCTGCACATAGAGAAAGCCTCAGTGAACTGAATTAGTATAATTCTGCCACACTCTGCTGTTTTGTAAATTTGTTTGTCTCCTTTGAGTTTCCTGTGGGTTGGGCAGGTCTTCTGCTCTACTGATAATGTGAGCTAATGTGGTAAATTAATTAATGTTTGCATAGTGTTTTGCAGGTGTAAAGAACAGGATGATGGTAACGATATTTGATAGTTGAGGGCAGTGCCAGCCTGAGCAGAAAGACAGCTCGAATTCTTGAAATGTTTTAAAATGCCCTTAACATCAACTGGAAATTTGAGCTGTATATAATTTGTGTTCAATCTCAAGGCTCTTGCCAGTTACCACAGACCCTGTAACTATGCAAGCATCATGTTGACTTATTATAAACTTGCCAGCACTTGCAAAACCATCTAGTTTTTCTATTTGAACTGGAAGCTGGTATGCATGAACTGTTTATCACAGCTGTGATGTGCAATAGTGTGGTACATCTTGGGATTTGCTTTTTTGGGGGGAAAGAAAAGAAAATATTGTGAGGCTGTTATTCTGACTTGTCAGGGATCATTTCTTTTTACAGTGATCATGAATTACTGTTGTGAAAATTTGATGTCATCTCTTGCATATTGAAGAGCCCCTATGCATATGCTTAGGATGTCATTAGTAGATTCCCTTCCTTGGTAATGTCCTCATTTCCCCTCACAAAATATGATACTGCTGTTAGTAACTATAACCAAGTGCATTTATGTTACATGTATCCACTCAGAAACTGAAATCATGTCTTACATATCTTTTAGCACTCAATATAAATACTCCAGCATCATATTGAGATATTTGAGTGTAATCTATGAGCATTTCTAATTAATTGTCTTTTTCATATTCAAATAAGAGAAGTTGCAAATTTATTTACTGTGCCCTCTTGGATCTTCTTGTGTGGCAAATATGAATCCTCTATTAAAAAAACAATTCTAAGTATAGAGAAATTGCAGCCATTTTGTTTAAGTGCAAAATTAACAGAGCTAAGCAAATTTCTAACATCTGTTTTCCCATTAGGTCAGTCTTTCCCAAACAGTATTGAGTAAGTTTTCATTACTTCTTTTTACAAAGGGATTTAAAAGCTTATTTCTGGTTCTCTTAACAGTGGCTTTGGGTCAAATAGGGAATTTCTTGGCCTACACTGCAGTTCCAACTGTGCTAGTAACGCCCTTGGGAGCTCTTGGCGTTCCATTTGGGTAAGAGTTTGCTTTTCTTGTTCTTATCCTTATCTGAATATTGTTACTTAAATAAAATGTCAGATAGACTGAATGATCACTGGAGCCCACTGAGAAGATGTCAGGCTTGTGAGTGTTAATGATGTGTTACAACTTCACCTATTACTGTTTTTCCCAGCAAAGTAGGGGGGAAGGGGGGAGGCAGTGGTGAAGAAAGGGTTCCTGAGTATCTTTTGCTTTAACTATCACTATGATCTGAAACAGATAAGTATCTGGGGTATTTGATGCTTGTTCTGGATTGCTCTACAGTTCTCTTATTATGTAGATCTGCCCTTTTGTCTCACATTCTTTCTCTCCCCTGCTATCCACAACCCACATGTGTCTGTTGGTGCTGATTTTCATTTAATTGGATTTTGCCCAGTTTCCTGAAGCGATAGAGTCCCTTGCATATGCATACCCACAGCTTCTTGAATGTCATGTTCATGTGAAGGGAGGCAACAAAAAAGGCAGTGACTGTTCCTAAAAGGAGTTTAATATGCAACTAAATGTTTTGTGAATAGCTGAACTACTGTTGTGACCCTACTGCAGTGAAAAGGTACAATTCTTTGAAAACAAAGCTGTGTGTTGCATCGAGATTTTTCTGTTGCCTGCTCAATCGTCTGTCTGGCTGCACTGGTCATCTACTTCAGATTGCAGATTGCTTTGTATGGGCTTCTTTAGTTTTATACACTATGAAGCCCACCACTGGGGCTCTATTTACCACCTGTTATTTTACATAATCTTGTGTGTTTCAGTCAGCTACATGTCTGAGCTGAGCCCTGTGATCTTTGTAACCAGAGGGCACTTCTATCTCATTACTGTGTAGCACCTAAAAATGGGGCTTTGTGACAGCTCACCAAAATGTTGATGGGTAGATATCTACCCTAGGTACCAGATGCCTGGTTTCATAGTTTAGGGGTTTTTTTAGAGAGGGTGGTGTGTATTTGTTTTAGGGGTGTTGTGGTTCGTTTTTTTGTTTTGGGCTTCAGTTTGTTGTTTGTTTTTTTTTCTTAAGGTGAAAATCAAGGATTGAGTAACACTGAGACTGCATTAATCTTTCCTAAGATCAGAAATGCTTTTCAAGGTTCCACCAACATTTGGTACTATTCCTTTAAGAGGGAAATTCATGCAGGACATCCCTGTTGGAGCATTATTAACATGATGAGGTCAAACTTTTAATTTTCTTCCTCTTTTTGAAAGGTCTATTTTAGCTTCTTACTTACTGAAAGAAAAACTGAACATTCTTGGCAAGCTGGGATGTTTGCTGAGCTGTGCTGGGTCTGTTGTTCTCATCATCCATTCCCCAAAGTCTGAGAGTGTAACGACTCAGGCTGAGCTTGAGGAGAAGCTCACGAATCCAGGTACTTGGTTCTTTTATTAACTGATAATGATTCTGTGAGAAAGATCAACAGTACATAGGAGGAAGAGGCTTACCACTGCCATCAGGAAGGAAAATTGAATTCTGAAGTAAGCATGTTGTACTAGAGGTAAACCAATACAGCTTTTGTGTGGTAACACAGTGCCTCACTGTACTCGGAACTCAGCAGATATGTTGATAAATGTGCACAGAAAGGAAAATGGAGACATTTTTGCAAATATCCTGCACAGCAAGCTCAGAACAATGGCCATTTGAACCTGTGATTTTCTGTAGTTATGAAAAAGTGCATCTTGCTACACAGAGATGAAAGGAAAGACTGCAGGATCTCAATGTTCTTTCACACAATCAAAAATACACTGATGGTCTTTTGTTCTTTAATCCTGCATTTGTTTTGGTGTTTTCTTATTAAGAGTTCATAGTAGGTACCAGGAATGTTCCAAGCACATTTTATTTGCACTGTTTGCATTCCTTTGCACAATAAAGGTGTGTAGGAATACACCATTGAGACATATGCTGAAATGCCTGTTCATTCTCACAGAGAATGTAAAGACCCAGTGGTTCCTGGAGGACACATACTAATGCTAATAAGTGCCAGACCCACTTTTGTTTTTCTGCCATAAGAGCTACAGTGCCAACTATTACTATTTAATTGCTTTAGGTGTTAAAAAATTTCAAATATAGTAACATCAGCTATCCAAAAAAACAAAGAAAAAGAAAACAAAGAAAAGAAAAGAAAATACCAGGGTCTAAATTTGCCACTTTGATCTGACCAAAATGAACTGGAAATATATTGCTTTAAAATTGTGAAGCATTAAATTTTTTTCATCATGCTAATCTGTGTACTGCTGCTGTAATGTTGATGATACAGCCTCCCAGTGCTTCCAATTCTCCCTACTTACCTTAATGGGATCTAACTTCATATTTATGCTCCTTGATGGATCCACACACCACGCTTTAAGAGGTGTTATTACTGCCATCTGTCATAGAGAGCTTTAAGGAGTATAACCCTGGTGGAAAAGAGAATAAAAAAAGTTATCTTAAATTCAGTTCAGATGTGCAACAGTGTCTATCTTACTACCTAATCATTTGTTTTACACAAAGAATGTCACAGCATCATCAGCTGAGATGCCCATATAGTCTCTGAATGCTCTGTGGTCTAGATCTGTATTCAATAGCAAACTTTAATTGTGTTGTATACATGAAGTTCATTGGTATGACATGATTTGCCTGCTGAAATCTTTAGAAGGCCAGGAGTTCTCACATTGCTATTACCTTGTTTTCTTTTTTATTTTCCAGTTTTCGTGGGTTATCTCTGCATAGTGCTGCTAATGCTTCTCCTGCTTATCTTCTGGATAGCTCCAGCTCACGGACCTACTAATATCATGGTCTACATCAGTATTTGCTCTCTGTTGGGCAGTTTCACTGTTCCCAGCACAAAAGGCATTGGGCTGGCTGCTCAAGATATCTTTCACAATAACCCCTCAAGCCAAAGGGCTCTGTACCTCTGTCTGGTACTTCTGGCAGTGTTAGGATGTAGCATTATCATTCAGTTCAGATACATCAATAAGGCATTGGAATGTTTCGACTCCTCTGTGTTTGGTGCCATCTACTACGTTGTGTTTACCACCCTAGTCCTGCTGGCTTCAGCCATCCTTTTCAGGGAATGGAGTAATGTAGGAGTTGTAGATTTCTTGGGGATGGCTTGTGGATTCACCACAGTATCTATTGGAATTGTTCTTATACAAGTCTTCAAGGAGTTCAACTTCAATATTGGGGATTTAAATAAACCTAATATGAAGACAGATTAAAAAAAAAAATTAAAGGGGAACTGGATGGCTCAGGGAAGAATGCAGAGCCTTTCATTTCTAGGTCACTGATTCAAATATGATTCAGGTTGGTAGTTACCCTCCTATGATTTGGTGGCCTAACTGAAATGAATTGGAGTCATCCATCCAGTTTCAAAGGAACAGTTGTCCATGTACCCCAGTCAGCACAATAAATGACCTTAATTTGAACCACTGATTGAGTAAGCATAGAGACCGATGTACTTCCATACTGTAGGAGGTAATTAATCAGAAAAGATCAGGGGATGTTCTGACAGACCTGTGTGTGAACGCTGCTATTGCAGTTTCTGAGGTACCATTTCGGTGGGCAGAGAACATTGGTTTCTAATGCACTCAATCTTACACCTTTCATGAGTGATGTATACCTTAAAATATGTGGGAAAAAAAGTGAGTGGAACAATTTGTTAATCTCAGTATAGCAGTGTGTTCACCATCAAGGCAGTGAATTCAGAGACAAATGTTGGTTGACCCATGGACTGCAGATTTGTCTTGTTTAGTGACTGTCTTGGCAACTTGGACTGTCATGCAGTGAAGACACTGGGGAGTTTTAAATCAAATTATTTATACAGAGCAGTGGACCATTAAAAATCTTTCACTAATTACTCATCATCTGATGGTAGTGTCCAGGTATGCATTTTTCTTTGTAACTTAGTGCATTAAGACATATCACCTTCATCTGAGAATTTGCAATTGGGAGAAGAAGGAAAGACCCTGAAGGATGTAGAAATGATGCACAGACTCATTGCCTATATGGTGGCTTATTTTTAAGCAGCTCAGAACTATTTCAGTGCCTTTGTAATCCAAAAAATACTGCGTAAATGTGAATGTATCTGTTTCAGATGGCCTGTACTGGTTTAATAATCCAATTTCACTGTCTGTAATGTTGGACTGTATTCAAATTCTAGACATGCATTTTTTGAAGAATTCACAAACCTGAACTGAAACCCTTAGATGCCTTGACAGCTTCTGAAAAACCTGTATTCCTAGTGGGAAGAGGTAATCTGTGGGAGGGCTGTTTAAAGCAGTCCAGCATATCCTTATTCTAGTTAAGTGACTAAATACAGGAAGCCATTTTGTGAAGTAGCTAATAAGCAGCAACCACCAAAAAAAAAAAAAGTAAGAGATAGAGGAGGATGAGATTTTTCATAGCTCAAAAAAGATTATTTGATCCTATTGTTATATGGGAAATGACTGAAAAAGCATAGGCATTCAGAGAGGCAAGTCTCAGCCAACAAGGATATACATTCAGATCCAGTAATTTACAGACCTGTGTGAACAGTTCAGCAATAATATTTTGACAAGTAGTAAAAATAGTTTAAGCTATGACTGGAATGATTCTGAACTGTTAGCTTTAAGCCATTTAGAGAATGTTGATATGTCAAAGAAAGAAAGAGTTTTCATGTTGTCCTTCTTTTTGCTATTTAAAATATCTTGAGTCAAAAACTTACAAGGAAAGCTTGAAAAGCAATGAACATTGGTTTCCATTTGAAGTACAAAGGCTACAGTGGAACTCAGCATCTCTAGTTCAGCCTGTTTCTTGAAACAAAAAAAATTCCCAGTGTGATTCCGAGACAGCATTTGAAAAAGTTCATGACACTTCATCAAGAAATCATGAATGTGGCTGGCTGACAGGAATGGGGAGTTATGGGGAGTAATACTGTTGACTCTCGTGGTGCTTTTTGTTGACCTGAATTAATGTTACCTTAGAATTCAGCCTCAGTTTTCATTTAAAATTAATTTATGAGGAGAGGCTGGAGGAGCTGGTGCTGTTCAGCCTGGAGAAGAGGAGGCTGAGGGGAGACCTCATCGCTCTCTACAACTCCCTGAAAGGAGTTTGTAGTGAGGCTGGTGTTGCCCTCTTCTCCCTAATGACTAGCAGTAGGACAAGAGGGGTCAAGTTGTGCAAGGGGAGGTTCAGATTAGATATTAGGAACAATTGATTCGCTGAAAGAGTGAATAAATGATGAGGCATTGGAACTGGTTGCCCAGGGAGGTGGTGGCAGCAGTGTCCCTGAGGGTATTCAAAAGACAGGTAGACATGACACTTTGGGGTGGTTAAGGTCGTGTAGGATTGATGGTGGGACTTGGTGAGCTTGAAGGGCCTTTCCAACCATGATGATTCTATGATTCTAAAAGTAATGTCAGAAGCCCTTCTGATGGCAGCAATAATCATGAACAGAGGATCCTAAAGATTCAGTGTTCTGCAGGGACAAATATTGAAGGAGTAAGAGCCCCATTATGTTATTGGGTAGCTTGTTTCAGAGCTCCAAACTGAGGGGAAGAAATCTGAGTTGGCAGAAATGCACATTGTTATAGTCCAGCGTGGAAACTGGGTATCTCAGTGAAATAAAACAGTGCTAGCAGAGAAAAAGCCATCCATATGGATGTGTACAGTTTCTAGAAAGTCTGATAATCACGGATGATGGGAATTGTTCTATGAAAGCTGGTTAAAATGAGCTTATCTCCACTATTGATTGGAAGATGGTTGTCAACAAACAATTATTTTTGTCTTATTCATTCCCTTTTTCTGATTGAAACAGGAATTGGACATGGGTTATAAGACCTGTAGTGACCAACTTTTTAAAATACTAGCTGTTTTCTGAAGCAGTCAAGTTGTCTTTTCAAAATTAAAGTTCAGAGATCATGAGTTGCATGTTGTTCTTGTACTAGCCTTTGTCTGAAGACTTCTGTAAAAATCTTTAGGTTAAAATTGAAGTTACTGCTGTCTCATCTTTGTCCTCCTTTGGCCATATTTGTCTTCGTTTGTTTTAAAATCCATTCCAATTTATTTAGAAAGTGCCTATCCTAGTGTGTTAACTGCATATGCAAATTATTAGTAAATATTAGATCAAAAATAACTTGACTGCCCTGTCTAAACCTTGCCATTTTCTGCACCACACACTCATGTTTACTTGACAAGCATTCACTATGCAGAGTAAGAAGTAGCAGCCGTGTTCCACGGTCCTCTGACCATTCTTAAAGCTCATAAATGTCTGCATAGGCTTCTTCTCCCCAGCTGCTCCTCATCTGTGATAGGCTTTCTAGAGATGTCTAGTTAACCTTGTAAAACATGAATGTCAACACCCAGCACATAACATGAAAGAAATTCTTGTGGCCTTGCACATCATTTTAATCTGCAGCCTTTTAAGTGATGAATGCTAAAAAATGGAAACTTTTTTTATTTTAATTTTTTCTACTTCGTTCAGTATGCAGCAGTATGCAGCAAACTTCTTTTGAGTTCTGCTGTACCTGTATCAGTTCTAACTTCAGAAATGTATTAGCATTTTATGTTGTCATGATTATGATTGGTATGATTATTTCCCCCTCCATCCCATGCCCTCCTTGTTCAAGGTGTCCTACCTTTTTTTGTCCCCTTGCTTTTCTGATTTAAAAGGAGGCACTCATGAAGTGGAATTTTAGCCATTTCCTCTCTTTTTTTTTTTTTTTCCTACCCCTTTGACAAGTAAGCACTTAGAATAAGACAGATAGCTGAGTTCCATCATCTCAGGGAGCAAATGTGCATAGTTGTCTCCTGAGCTTTGGTGTCCCTTGTAGGTCTGCCCTTTCCCCCTTCTTTTTTACATTATGTCTATTGACAGTTACCAGCCAGATGACTTCTGATTCCAAAAGTAGACAGGGGAGAGGCTACACATACAACAAGTCGACTCATTACAGTGGTGGTATGCACTTGAATTAAATTCAGATCCATATGAAAGGTGATTCACTCTGTATGTCTGCCCTCTATTATACTTGTCAAACCTATTTACTTGGTACTCACTTGAAGATAGCTTTTTGATCATTATCCCTTCAGTGTATGGAGGATTTACATATGTCAGTCACACTCTTAATTAGGTGTCAAACACGAAAACCCCTCATGTTCAGTAGGAGAATAGAAACATTTTTTTATACAACAAAAAAATTTGTTACACCTTAAATACTTTAAGAAGAAAAATATCTGAACAAGTTAACTGCTGTATTAACTTTCCAGGACTCTGTATGTGTAAATAAAGCCTATTTGCTAGTGAGCTGCAACAAACAATATTAAGAACCTGTCATACCACAGTCTGACAAGAGAGGCTTCCTATTAATAATCTCAGTTTATATTGAGCATACATATTTTCCTGAAGTACCTAGAACTGAAAAATAAAAACTCTAGCTTTTATTTGTTGAAATACTAGAATATGAGGTCTAGCTTTCCTTTTTATTTAAAAAAAAAGGATTTGTAATTGAAGACAGATTTGGGGTTATTAAATGTGGGGTGTTTAAAATAGGCCATTATTTGCACATTATACCCTTCTCACCCTGTTTCACAAATATAAAACATCAAGGATTCTGCATATCTTCCTCAGTTGTCCTGAGATGGTGTAACTACTGAAGCTTTGCTATCAAATGTTATTAAATATTTATCTATTACTTGTTATATTTTATTTACAGGTATTAGTCTTTGTTATAATTCTCTGGTGCTACTGAATATGGGCTTAAGTGATGCAGACTTTTCTGTGTACCATGTTAGGCACCAATGATATCAACAGTTACTATAACTAGTGCCCAAGTGTTTCAGACAGCAGTGTTGAAATGTTACGGATTATGAAATCTTTTTTAAAAGCTACAAGTAAATTTTTTGGGTTTGTTTTTTATTGGTTTTTTTGTTATTGTTGTTGTGGTCCCCACCCCTGACAGTTGCTCTACAGAGTGGAAAATATTACGCAAAGGGAGTATTTTTAAGTTAAGGAGAAAGCTCCACAGTTGAAAAAGGATTTTTTTTTTTTTTCTTTGACTCCCCCACACACCCCAGAATGTAAAAAATATGGGGAAAAGGTGGATGGCAGAAAACATACAGTGTCAGGTTTGGTTGCTTCAATGCTATTGCAATATAGTTACTACAGATTACACAAAAATGGTTTATTTTATTAGCTTCCAAATAATGTATATATAGATTTGTTAATGGCTTACAAGTCAAGCTTACTCTTTTTGCTTTTTAAGAAATAGTTATAGGCATGTTGTATTTGCCTTGTGTAAATTATAAAAGGCTATTTATTAAGTTTTCTGATAACTAATCTATTTATTAACCTGTATTGTTTTAAAATAAATGATTTATTTCTAGCTCAATGCTTGTTTTATGACTCCTCTTTATCACGATAAAAAAAATCAGTTTCCCATACACCTAGCTGCTCAACAGCCTAATCTCACTTCCCAAGACAAATCTATTTCCATTACCCTTTCATAAAATAGCAGCCCTGCTTTTATTGAGAGTAGTAGATTCTTTCATCTGTACAGATCAGTTGCCACACAAAGGGCTTAGTGGTATAGTGGTGTCTAGTAGCAAGCTGTAGTTGGATCACAAGAAAAACTAACACTTCTCATGCTTGTTGGGGCCTGAGCCACTTCAGACTGTATCTTAAGGTTTAATATGTGCTCTGCTCCTGTGTTCCTGTACACTGGCTGCTTGCTGGACCTTTTCTTCCAAGATACATTACTCCACAGTTGGGTGTGCATTGAGTGGCGACAGCTGTAAGGAAGTCTGTGTCACCAGATCTAATTTACTGTCACAGCAGCTTCCTGCAGAAGGAATCACTTGGAATATCACAGTGACTGCACATCTAATCAGAGCCACAAAGATGGTGAAGGGAGTGGAGCATCTCCCTTATGCGGAAGGTTGAGGCAGCTGGGTCTCTTCAGCTTGGAGAAGAGGAGAATGAGGGGTGACCTCATCAGTGTTTGCAAATATGTAAGGGGTGAGTGCCAGGGGATGGAGACAGGCTCTTCTCAGTGATGTCCAATTACAGGACGAGGGATAATGGGTGCAAGCTGGACCATAGAAGGTTCCACATAAATATAAGGAAAACCTTTTTCACTTACAGAGTCACAGAGCACTGGAATGGGCTGCCCAGTGAGGTTGTGGAGTCTCCTTCTCTGGAGACATTCAAAACCCAGCTGGTCATGTTCCTGTGTGACCTACTTTAGGGTTTGACTCGATGATCTTGCAAGGTCCCTTCTAACCCCTAACATTATGTGTTTCTGTGAATCCTTCATCAGAAATTCTTAGCTCCTTGTATCTGGTACTGGCAAATTCATGACTTAAAGACATGTTTTTGGTTTTTTGGGTTTTGTTTTTTAACTGTTTTTTAAGTGTGGGATTTATGATCAAGAAATGATGTGCAATTTTGTTATTAAAGGTGTTGATGATATTAATGCAATGTACAAAGACCAGAAAACTAGAGCAGCTTTCATGCAGCATCTCTGATTCTTAGTAAATAGAGCAAGTATGGATTTTGAGGACATACATTTAACACGAAAATTCAACTATTCTCTTCCTGTGCATCTCTGGAGTTAAGCCTCTATGCGTTGTGATAAAGGCAAGTATGCTGTTTACACCATTATTTACAGACTGGGATGTAACCAATCATGACTGTATGTCTATCCCCACAGATCATATGTGAAAAGTGTTAAAGACCAAAATCTGGTAGTGCCAAAAGAAAAAAAAAAAAAAGTCCCAATGATTTTTCTGAAGTTTATCTGAGAACTTAAGGCTTCAGCAGTCTCTTAAGTCCCTTGTACATGACTGTTGTATGAGCAGACTCGCAGACATGGCTTTGTTCTGCTCAGCTGTCTTCTTTAAACGCAGCAGAGATGTGGCCACCAGAGACTCTGCTAGAGCTGCCTGATTACCTAGTCAATTTTCTACTAGGTATGGACTTCCTTGGATTCACAACCCTGTTGGGATGCTTTAAAACTCTTCCAGCAGACACTGTTCTGCCCAGGCACCATGTACCAGAGAGAAGCTGTAGAAGGCCAGGCATGTGGTGGCTTTCATCGCAACCCCCTCACAGCGTGGCCGTGGTCGGAAATTACCGCACAAGGAGGAGCTGGTATCCAACACAAGCTGGACCACCAACTAACCCGGTAATGTTTCCTGAGCTTGTGTGTGTGGCACCACTGCTCTTTGTCCTTTTAAACCTTATGATAGATACTGAGCCCTGAAGAACCCTGTCCGTGGCCTTGCAAAAGCACCTACCCTAGCTGACCTCTCTTGAGAAATTCACTGAGCTCAGATGGCTTGTGCTGCTGAGTCACCCCACAAGAATGAGTATAGGCAGGTTACCATTTCTCTGATACCTGGAGTTCTCTCCAGATACTCAGCATATGAGTCTGAAATGCCATGCTGCTGAAAATTACTGAGAGATGCTTTGAGTATTTTCTGTTACTGAGAACAACCCCTGGCTTTGAAGTGAAGATTTAATGATTTGTGCAGAGTTGAGAGCACTTATAAAAAAATTCTTATTTTGTGTGATAAGATTACAGTATGTTAAATCAGCAGTTGAAGAAACACAAGGATTAACAGATAATGACTGAAGCCCCACAAAGACTCTGTAAGGCTTAAAGGAGTTCAGTTAGTATTTTGAGATGTTTATTCCCATCATTATTGTTTCAGGTTGGTTGAGAGGTGGTTTTGAAAGGAGGAGTGTAGTTGAGAGGATGGAAAAACCTAACAGACTGGCTTCAGATGTTACTGTTCAATTCATCGTTACCTATGTGTATGTTTCTAAAATTTGGTATGATTTCTTAGGCATGACTCCTTTAAACTTTGGACTCTCTTAGATTTTGGTACTTAGATACTCCTGTTGATACTTAAGTGGTTTAGGTGTTTAAGTTCTGAGGGTTTTTTAATCCATTTTCACCAGCTGTCAGATTTTCTCAGAGACTCCATGATTTTGGTATAACAGAGAAAAATCAGCTTATATTGTGTAATTACATAGGTACTAACTGCATACTGCTTAGTGAGTTTTATATATAAGTACATATTATTTTTATACACACACACATAAAAAATTACTTCACAAGTGTATGTAATTAGTATATACTAGTTCTAGACTAGTTCTAAATTCCTAGTGTGAATGGAATTTTGTCTTAGGTAAAATTTAGGCTTCTTTTATTCCCTATTTGCTTTGCACGGCCTAAAAAAATTTGGTTTAGTAATGGACAGAGGGGCGATTTTTAATGAGGAAGAACATAACAGGTAATGTGATGAAGAATAGCTTTGTTATGGGTATACTGTGATGGAAAGCCAAGACTGCATCTCCTCTCTTGTTTCCAAGTCTAGCGAAAATAAATCAGCTGTTTGTGCAGACTGTGGTAATTTCAACACAAATGCTGAGGAAGGATAAACAAGAAGAAACCATTGTCACTAAGGTATGTGACAGGACAGTCCCATCCTGTTTGAAAAAGGTAGAGCTGCATCTTCACTGTGGAGCTATCACACCTATTTTGGCAGCCTTGGTTATTTAGACCTAATGTTTCAAGGCAGCTTTGTAAATCCTCTTTCAATGGTTTTGAAGAAACCTAAGGAGTCTGAAGCTTGTTACGACCGTTTCAAACAGTCTTTACTATAAACTGTGAAGAAAGCTTTGTCTATCCGCATACTTCACGTGATATTAAAGCTTTTTTGTTTGTAAAGTATGCATCTAGAGTGTGTGACCTGGGGTTAATAAACCACGCAATTTCCCCAGCCATATAAAATGTCTCCTTCCCTTCGTGCATACGGTTTGTCAGTTTGAGTCCTTCTTTTCTGTAAAAATGTCAGAACTAGGAAACGCGGGTTTTGGCAAGAGTGCCTGAAGCAACAGGCGGGAACGCAGGAGGTGCGGCTGCAGGGGCACAGCGTCGCTGCCACAACGCTGCCCGCCACCCATTACAGGCTATTTTACAAGCCGAAGCTGACGCTGGGTCAGGCCGAACCGGTTCCACGACGACTCCTTCCCCGCTCCGGTACCGCCCGCTGCCGGGCTCCGTCTAGCCGCTCGCCTGTGACCGGCGGGGCCGCTGGGGGGCGCCGCAGAGAGGCGGTTAACGGCCGTTAACGGCCGTTAACGGCGGCAGCGGGCACCGCCCCCGAACCCCGGAGAAGGGAAAGGGAGGGGCTACCGCGGGGCACGTGACCCCGGGGGCGGGAGGCGGGAGGCGGGAGGTGCGAGGTGCCCGGCCCCGCCGCTGCCTCCGTCTGGGCCGGTGCGCGTCCCGCCCCTTCCGGGGGCGTGGCTGGAATTTGCGGAGAGGGAGCGGCCGGGCCCGGGATACCGGTGCTGTTGCCCCGCTGCCGCTCTCTTCCCATTCCTTTCCCCCCTCCCCCTTCTCCCTCCCTTACCCCCGCCCCTGATGGCGGTAGAGTGCGCGGGCACCGGTCCCTCCCACCGCCCGCTCCGGCCTCCCCTTTCCCCCTCTCCTCTTTTCCGTCGGCGCGCGGCGGCCGCCGCGGGGCCCTTGCCGGCGGGGATGTGAGGGGCGGCGATCGCAGGTAACCGGGGAGAGGCGGGAGGGGGGACGGCTGGAGCAAGCGGGCTGAGGGGCGGGGGCTGTCCTGCTCGGCCCCACGGAGGGCGGGGTGAGGAGAGGAGGGGTTGAGGGTCGGTCGAGACGCTCAGGGGAGGGGGTTGGGGGTCGAGCCCGCGGCCCGCCCAACCGGAGCGAGGGCCCCTCGGTGGGGAAGGGCTCTGCCCGGACCGTCCTGGCTGGCCAGGGCCCGGTTCTTCCGGCTGTGGCTACCTTCCTGTTGTCGCCTGGAAAGTGTCGGTGTGCTTCGCTCCCTGCCTCGCCTCCCTCTGCTTGAGCCGCGCTATGGCTTTGGGTTTCGGCGCTGCGGGTGAGGAGCGAGCAGGTGGGGCTGAGCCGTTGCTGCCTCCGGACGCGGTGGTGGCGATGGGTGCGTGGCTGTCACGGCTCCGGGCCTTGGACTTGGCTGCTGTGGGTTTTTCCGTAGTGGTAAACTTGCTGTGGCTTGGGTTTAGAAAGATAAGGTTAGAAAAGGGAACTCTGAGTGTTTGTCAGGTTCTAGAACTGGACAGCACTAGCAAGTGGCAGTGTGCTAGTTCTGCCAGAGCTGCTCTGCTTCTTAATGGAGCGTGCGTGTTGTTTATCAGGGAGTGAAACCAGTTTGTCTTCGGTTTGGCTGAGGATTGAGCTTAGTTAAGGTCCAGGGTTGTTCAGCTTGGTTCCAGGTCAACTTCAGCAGAACTTCAGAGTCCTGACAGTGCTCTAGTTTGAGGTGGAAAAAAACCAAATCTACTTTTGCATCAGAGTGTTGATTTATTTTCATTCTCATACTGTGAAGATACAGGCAGGGTCTGACCCCTTAGTACCTGTTTTTTTTAATTCTTTTTTTCAACCAGTTAACTTTTCCCATTTTCCAGCAATATCTGTAACATTTTAAATTAAAACATAATAGAAGTAAGTCATCATGGCTCTTGGTGAATGCTTTTGGTGTGCCTCTTTGTGTACTTTTTCCACTGAAAGGTAACAGGTGCATTGTCAGGAAATTATTGCGTAAGCTTTCATCAGTATCATGTTTAGAGTTCAGTGTCATGTCAGTTCTGCTTTTGTTGAAGTCATTCATTTTCAGGATGAAATCCTAGCAAACAAAAAGTGGGTTATAACAGATGATCAGTCATGGCAAAGGAGTAACTGTGACTAATGTCTAGGTTTTGCTAACTTATTGGGTTATCTTTAAGTTGAAATTACCTTAAATGCTTAATGTAGAACTTCAGTGAACCTGTGCTGGTGAGTCATCCTACTGAGAGTGGAGCCAGTGTACCATGTACAGCAAAGGTGAAGTAAGACATGTCCTCTACTCTTATCTTCAGTCTGTTTTGCTGATCTTCCAGAAAATGGTCAATACAGTATCAGCTACAAAACATCATCTTTAGTTTACACTCAGTTAATGAGTAACACTCTGTTTTAGTGAAGATAGTTTTTAGTTGTATGTGAAACTGCTTTAATTGAAGGTTATTTTTTTATAGAAGAGAATAACTACAAAAAGCAAAGAATAAGATGTAAAAAAACTTTGTGTGGCATTTTTCTTGCTTTCTCACAGTTTTCTAAAGTAGAATGGTTGTTGAATTTACTTTTTTTTTCATTAACAGAAATCTGCTATGAAGGATAAGTTTCTCCACAGTTTTAGTTAAACTTTAAAAGTAGCAACTTTAGAATTATTAATGTATGTTATTCGAGTGTTTTTTCAAACATAAATCCTATTCCTTTTTAAAGCATAGGTGTGACAATGTAGTCTTTTGTCATGCATGAAAGTAAAAATTAAAAATAAAAATACATCTATCTTTTCAAGTTAGGATGAACTCTTAAAATGCCAATTAATGGTGTTATTAACTTATATTAGAAACATAACATTGAAAATAGGAGTGAATTAAGAAGTTAATACCTCTGGATTTTGGAAAAAAATTGTACAATAATTTGTATGATAAAATTTGTATGATAAAAAATTATGTATGATAAGCCTTTGAAAGGCTCATCAGTGAACATTTTAATTTTTGTTGTTAGGGAGTGTTTCTGGGTTTTGTGTAAAGGAAGAGTCAATGTGTATTTATTAGCAGCAGCTTGTTGATTCAGCTCTTAAGCATAAAACTTCTCATGAAGCAAATAAATAAGCATAATTGAAAATAAAATGCCACAAGACAGTTCCAAAGATGCTCAGTGGCTGTACCTGGAGTAACTATCACTAACCTATTGTCTAAACAGACCTTTGTTTAAAAATTCTTCCATGTGAATCATGTCAGAATCTTTTGCTGCTTAGTAATAGTGACCTGGCTGAAAGGACAAAAAGAAATAATGGTACTGAGCAAGGAAAGATTGCTGGCATGTAATCTCAGGTTAATGGTTTCAGGAAACATTTCTGAATAAAATACATCCTTTTTATAGGAGTAAGTGAAAGTTTTTACACCCAGACAGGAATAGCTTGCTAAACATGTTATCTTTAGAGAACAGTCATTCTGTAGAAAAGAATTTAGAGGTTATACTAACAGGGAAGTTGAAGATGAGTCAACTGTAGATGATGGCTCAGGAGGGACTAAGAAAAGAACCTGTTGTGGGTTGTATGAAAGGAAGAAATATAGTCTTCTACTGTATTGCAAAAGTAATAATAACTTGGGTAAGATACTTAGTTTTGAGAGTTGCACTTTTTTTTTTTCTTTCTAAAAAACCCAAAAAAACCGAAAAAAACCAAACAAAAAAACCCCCAAAAAACAAAGAAAAAAAAAGAAAACCAAGTGGACTACTGGAAAAAGGATCCAGAGGGTGGCAGGGCAGGAAGGGCTGAGCACCTAACTTTCAGAGTACCATGGTGCTGAGATAAAGGGATGTTTTCCAAGTCCAGAGTGGACAAGTGTAACAGGCTTGCATAGTCGAAGTGAAGATCTAGATGAAGATTATCAGATAACCAGTGCTCCTAACTAACAGCATCAAAGGGTGACTGCTGTTTTTGGCAAGTTTCCTTTCTACTTATTTCATAGGAGAGGCTTGGGTGAATGGTGTGTAAAGGGGAGCAGCTGTGAAATTATGCTGTATATGGCAAAGGGCTGGCATAAATGGTCTGTTAAGGTTCTTTTTAGCTTAGTGATATAATCCTATTCACAGTAAAGATCAGTTTTTAGGCCAGAAAATCAATTCTATCATTTAAATATTCTAGCATATATTTAGATTACTTCTAGGAGAAAAGATTGTCTAATGAACTCTTGAGGGCTGATGGTAAGGCAGGCAAAGTTGAAACAATCCACCATGTTTACTTTTACCAACTCTAATTATTGCATCCACACAATGTACAGCTTGTGGAAGTGATACTAATTTTCTTTGGCTGTTAACTCCCTTATGCTTATCTGTTTGTAAATGTAAAATATAATTTAATCTCAGGACAACACTTTTAGTCTTTCTGAATACTTGGAGAGCTCACTTGTTATAATAAATAGATAACATCTTTTGAGCTTTGCATATGTGCTGCATTTGGGAGAAAAGAACTTACTGATTGAAGAGCGTAAGAAGTGTTGCCTCGTGGTTTAGACCAGAAAGTGTGCATCTTGTCAGCATTTGTGATACTTCACAGAATCACAGAATATTGGGGGTTGGAAGGGACCTCTGAAGATCATTGAGTCACAGCACCAAAACTAGGGCAGGTCTCTGTTACATCTTAAAAACAAACAAACAAACTTTGTGGCTTATCTGCTTATGACTTTTGTTCTGCTACTTCTTTCTGAAAGCTTTTTCTCCATATTTCTCTGTCTGATAACCTCCAAACTCAGCCTATGTTATCTATGCTGTCATTGCACTGGTGGGCACCTAGGGTTATGACTTATAGTACTAAAAGCTCCACAGGCAGTTGATAAATACGTGATTATTTGATACATAGTAAATGTTGTAGCTTCTGTGGATAGGAACGTCTCATTCATTCTCTTGTTAAATTTCTGAAAACAAAGCAGTAAAGTAGTATTTCACCATGAACCTGACAGTCTTTGATGAATGAAATCTTCTGTGTGAAAGTCAGCTGTGACCTTGCTTAAAGATCTTTTACAGAACTACACCAAATACAACTAAAACTGCTGCTGAGTTTGTTTGTTGTAAACCATTTTCTGGTTTTTCTCTTACGTGTCACTGTACTGTCCCTGGCTGCTGGAGTGGGACTGTTTTGGCATGTCCCAAAGCTGAAATGTGAGAGGAGTATTTGTTCCAGAAACTGCTCATTAGGTGGCATTTTCTTTTCTTCTTTCCAAATGCAATAGTTTTTTAGTTTTTCTTGGTGGTATTTATGAGGACACATTAGTTCCTCTTTTACTAAGTCTTAGGTCTAGTATTAAACTACTGATTTCCTGAAGTATAAAACTTCCTCTACATGATATTGCTTTGGCTTTGCAGCTCTATCTGCCAGTTCTACATATGCAAATTATATCTGTACTGTATGCAAAGTGAACTAAATCTCTTCAGAAAGAAGTTCACCATGATTGTGCAGCAGAAATGGTTAGCAAATGTAGATATCTGTATAAAACTTAGATGGAACTACAGCAGAAAAAGAAATAGGAATAACTATGTCTGTAAGGACAAATAAAACAAGAAGAACTGGAGTTAATTTACGTGAAGAAGATTAGAGTCATTTATGAAGTGGTTAACAGGGAATCAAAAACTCTTCAACGAATCTGGCCCAAGGGGGAACGTAGTACTAGATTTGAAGTGTAGCATCCTTGGGGTGATTTGAAGTCTAAATTCAGAAAATTAACTTGGCTCACAAATTTTCATCATTCTTCTGCAGCTGAATTCTTCCCCTGCTGCTAAGAAAAGCAACCTGTGCTTCTCCCTTGTCTCTGAAATGCAGTGGGTGAAAAATGTCAGGATGTGACTAATTGATTCCCTTTACCTCTTTGTCAGAAGTGTTTTTGTATAGATGAAGTTATGCTAGCCCTAGAGGGGGGAGGGAAATGGTTTTGTCAGTATGATGACTTCTATTTTAGTAAACAGTTACAGTTGTAAACACATTCCCATTAGTAATATACCTAGAGTAGCAACTACTGAAAACACTGGTAGTGTAGAAAAGCTCAGCAGAAGCCCCTTGTGCAGATGATGTATCACATCACATCAGTATCACATTTTAGACCAGCTAGAGCTAGAAGAACATTTTTATTATCACTGCCTGAACAGCGTGGCGTATGACTTCTAGAAAAGATGGTAGAGAGAGCAGTCACAAGTCTCTTGGTGTCTTTTCCTTGTATTAAAAAAATGTCTTTATTCCTCAGTCTTGCTTTGAGTACAAAACCAGGGAAATATTAGATACAGTTGGTCAGATCTTGCTCTGGTCTGTCCCCTGCACTGATGAGTTGTCTCTTTTGGTTTTGTTTTATAGGTGACTTTCTATTATTCAAGAACCTACTTAAATTTATTTTATAAATTTGCTTGAAAATGAAAGCAGAATCTTGGAGTTCATTTGCTTATTTTTCCTACAAAATAAGATACTAAAAATTATGCAAGAATTGAGGGAAGAGTTTGAGAATTTTGAACTGTGGATTTTGTGGCATTTTAAGAAGTGCCAATTTAAATACTTTTAAGATGGGAATATTTTCCTATACTTTTTCACAGGTCTGAATGCCAGTCAGAGGATCTGTGTTCAGTTTTAATGCTAATCTACCTGAAGCTCTCCCCTAGGTTTTTCCTAGGATTTTAGCGAATTAATCAAAGTAGGAAGCAAGAAAGTACACGGAAAGGTAGCACTGGAAGAAAACACGATTTTGAAGGAACAAGTGCAGGAAGCAGAACTGTGACCTGGTGTGGAGATCAGAATATGGTTTTATCTAGTCCTGAACTCCCAGTGCATCCATCACTGCCTGGGTATGAAAGAGACTGCTTGATACTGCAGTACATCAACACCAACATGTAACTTCTGTGTGGGGAATATGCTACTGTATCTCAACATTAAAGCCATTTGATTCAGATTATAATAAGCACTGAAATGGAAACATTTACTAAAAGCTTGTTAACGTTTAAGAACCAAATTCTAGTCTTGGCACATCTATGATCAGTATTCCCAGTAAACTTTTTTTCATCTATAGGTGTTTTTTTCCTTTAGAACATTTCTTTATACTGCCGTAATTATCAGTTGTCTTGAAATCAAAGCCTAGGAATACTTTTTATTGTCCTTTTTACTATAAAGAGTACCTTGAGCTATTTTTTTTTTTTCCAGTTTAAAAATTATTTACAGAGATACCTTAAACCTCAAAGAGGTTTGAGACACCTCAAAACATTGTGTGTTGGATGGAATCTAGAGTATCTTCATTGCAGCATATAAAGAAGATATACTGAAAAATCTTTTCTTGTTAAGCTGGAGATCAAGCATATGAAATCTTGATTTCTAGTATAAAAATTAGTATAATCTAGCAAGCTGCTGTTGAAGGTCTTGCCTAACTAAATTTGTAGTCTTATCAGGCTAGGTGAAAGCCTTTCAACTGTAAGCTCCTAACTGTTACTGTAGCTAAGCTGAAAAGAGCCTTTGTTCTGGTATGGGAAACTCTTTGTAAAATGGATTAAAATTATTTTTTTTTTTTAGATTTTTTTTTCCAGTTTCCCTGTTTGTTAAGAGAGTAAGTGCCTGTGCATACATCTCAAACTTATTTGTGTTTAGGAAATTACTATATGACTGAATACCCATTCTAATCTCTCATTTTTCTAGGGAGTTTGTATGGAAGAAATGCTGTGACTGTTTTCAAACTCTCTTATAAACTGATTTCAATGTAAGTAATTGTTTGATCAGTTTGTCAGTTACATGGTGTGTCCAAGTTAGATCTGTGTGCTTAATGAAAAGAACAATAAATCACACGTCCCTAAGTTTCCTTAATGTTTCTCAAAGAACTTCTTTTTGTTGATTTTCAGTTTTTATATGCCAGGTCAGAAACTCTTCTTATGTGCATTCAGAACTGTTAATCACTCAACTCAAACTTACACATGCTTCAGAGATTGCCTTTTTTTTTTTTTTTTTTCTTTCTTATTTTTCCTTAAGCACTCTACTAGAGATCATTGATAGGGAACCAGTCACATGAGCTGGTGAGGATTTTCTTACACAGTATGTATCAGTGTATATTTTTACCCCTTTAATTCTGATGTGTTTATTTTGCTCAGGTTTTGGTGTTGCATTATCCTTAGTAACAGAAGTTCTGCTGTTCATTGATCAATGTGACAGTCTTTAGCAGTTTACGAGATGAGCCAAACTCGTGGAAAATATGACTTCTGTATTGGTCTGGTGTTGGCTATGAGTTCCAGCATTTTCATTGGAGGAAGTTTCATCCTGAAGAAGAAAGGCCTTCTGCGGTTAGCTAGAAAAGGCTCCATGAGAGCAGGTAAATACATATTTAAGAAATTTGCTGATGTTTAAATTCTGCTGTTTAATAGAAGATTACTAAGCTTAAGATCTTGTTTTGACTTTTTTGGTTCATTACAGATATATGAAATCTAAAACACATAGCTGATGTGGTTTTTCTCTGGTATATCTAACTCTGTGTACAATACATACTATTTAATTTGCATGTAGCACCCTCTAGGGACGCTTTCTGAAAGATTTCTTTGCACGTGAGTTAATTCTGCTTGCAAATTTAACTTGAAAGCAGCACTCTTAACATCTGTGCCTCCTGAATGAGTGAATTTAGGAGAATGTTAACTGTTTTGAGTGTCAGGAAGTTATTTTAGAACACTAAAAATCTCATGTAATAAACGTGTGTAATGAGGAGTGTCCCTCAGTGGTTCTTACTGGAAGTAGTGCTATTTAATGTCTTCATTAGTGATATGGACACTGGGATTATGTGCACCCACAGTGAATTTGTGAATGACTCCAAGCTGAGTGGGGTGGTTGATGTACTATAAGGAAGGTATGCCATCCAGAGAGACCTCAACAGGCTTGCAGAACGGGCATATGCAAGCCACATGAAGTTCAGTAAGTCCAAGTGCAAGGTCCTGCAAGTGAGTTGTGGCAGTCCCTGGAATCAGTACAGGCTGAAGGATCAAGGAATTGAGAGTATTCCTGAGGATGACCTGGGGTGTCGGTCAACATAAGAAAGGAATGTGCCCTTGCAGCCCAGAAAGCCAACTCTATCCTGAGTTGCATCAAAAGAAGCATGGCCAGCAGATCAAGGGGAGGTGATTCTCCCCCTCTGCTCTCATGATATTCAATCTGGAGTACTGTGTCCAGCTCTGGGGCCCCCTACACAAGTAGGACATGGAACTGTTGGATTAAGTCATTAAGTCTGGAAGAGAGCCATGAAAAGAGGTGCTCCTGTTTTATGAGGAAAGGCTGAGAGAGCTGGGGTTGTTCAGCAGAGGCTCTGGGGGGAGACCTTATTGTGGCCTTTCAATACATGAAGTGGGCTTAAAATAAAGGTGGATTTTTTATTTTTTTTTTTACTGGGGCCTGTAATGATGGGACAAGGGACAATGGTTTTAAGCTGAAAGAGGATAGCTTTAGACAGAATGGTTGCAGCATCCTTAGGTGATTCAGAAGGTTGAATCTGAATATTTTAATGCAGTACCAGTTATCTCTGCTTCTAAAAGATGGTTGATCTTGAGGTACATCATTCATGTTCCCAGGTTTGCAATGGGACAGTGTGACTACATTTCACACCCTTATGTACCATTTTATCAACCACATAGGCCACGCACAATTTCCATGAAATAGCATTCTTGGAAGACACAGATAATGTGGCTTTTATGTCACTACAGTGACAGAGTAATGCAGATATGATCATCAGTGCCATTTCTAATACAAAAGAAATAACATTTGTTTTCAAAGTAGGCTGTAAGAGGCATATGCCCATCAGAAATTAAAGATACTTGATTTCAACCCCCTTAACTATAAAACCTAAGTATCAAAAGGTTGCCCATGTTTTTAAAGGCATGGGCTGCAAAAATTATGTTAAGGCAATAAGTGATGTGACTTACTGTTTGTCAGTGGAGTAACAAGAATTCTTTACATTTTAGGTCAAGGTGGTCATGCATATCTCAAGGAGTGGCTGTGGTGGGCTGGACTTCTTTCAAGTAAGTATGAAAAGTATAATCTGCATTATGATATTTAAGTAAGTAACTATGCCACAGATGGCAGCAGTGGTTGCAAAAATGGAGCAAGATGTGGAATATACAGTGAATGGTAATGCTGTCTGGTGATTGGATGGGTTCAGCTCTAATGATTTTAGTGTTAATTTCTCTCACACCAGAGGTTCTTTCAGTAATTTAACTTCCCTCTTTGGGCAACAGAACCAGACCCAGAGGTTGGTTTCCTGTATCTTTTTGCTAGCATGTGCATTCTGGTTTTTGTTTCAGCAGAGAAGTATTTAGAAGTACAGGGTTCTTTAGAGGAAAGCATATTTTGGGACAATGTCTAGTTTCTGAACTTTGTTTTCATTGCTTAAACTCTCAGCTTACTGCCTGTGTTCAGGTAACCATGACTTCATGTAGGTGTTGCCCTGTATTCTGCTATTGTGGATATCTCCATGCAGAAGTTCATGAGTCAGGTTGGCAGGCTGGGGAGCTACAACACAGACACCAAAATAGAACACCTTCTAATTAGGTTGATTTATTTTTAATACCTGTTGTAGTTCCCCAGCCTGTTCTTCAAATACAAGACTGGGGGATGGGTGGGGTGTGTTCTGCTAGTACTGTTAGCTGAACACCATAATTAGATTTTTCCATTGTTCCCTTACTGCATGTTTTTGTCTACAAGAAAACTTTCCCTGATTCACAGGTTTGTTGTGTAAGACTGCCTAACTCTCTGTTTGGGTTTTATTATTATTATTATTATTATTATTATTATTATTATTATTATTATTATTATTATTATTATTATTATTATTCTGCAGTGGGAGCTGGCGAAGTAGCTAACTTTGCTGCCTATGCTTTTGCACCAGCTACATTAGTGACTCCTTTAGGAGCTCTCAGTGTTCTTGTAAGGTAAGAAACTCTAACAGAAAGCAATGTAATTTCAGAGAGTAAAATATTTATATGGAAATATGTCACTTAAATATGTTGTAATAAATGTGGTTTGTTCTTAACAATATATAGAGTGCTTATAAACATTAGGAGTAACCCCAAATATGAAGTGACTGTGCTGTAAAGGGTTCTAGCAACACAACTACACCTCAATCTATGAAAAGCTATCATCTTTTGCATTTCAAAAGCATGTTGTATACCTACAACAGAGTAGTATTTTCATTCCTAATGTTAGATAGATACAGAGGTTTTTAGGAGGCAGCATTAAATAGGGGTTCTGGGATGCCAAATATGAGCAGGCTTCTCTGTCTGAGGAAAGTATCTTGATGTTTTTCAGTTGCACATTGCAAGTCACCTATACTGTACAGTCAAAGCAACCATAAGCTGATGAGCAAGTGAATGAGATGTTACTAATGACATGTTTGCTGAAGCTTGGTGGTTTTTTTTTTCCAGTGCCATTCTGTCATCTTTCTTTTTAAATGAAAAACTGAATCTACATGGAAAAATAGGGTGTTTGCTAAGTATACTGGGATCAACTGTGATGGTAATTCACGCTCCACAAGAGGAGGAAGTAGAAACTTTAAATGAAATGTCCCACAAACTGGGTGATCCAGGTAAGAAGAATGCTGTCTTGATAATGTATGCAGCTCATCATTCTTTATCATAGTTTCATTATTGCTGCTTTCAAGTTCCAGGAAGATAGTCTGTGTCTGTTTCATGTTGTCAAGATGAAGTGGAGATGTGAATTCTGTGATCTAATTCCATAGGAAGGTTTGCATGATGCCAGTGAACTTGGCTGGCCTTGGACAAAGTGTCTTGATATGAACCAATGAGATGACAATTTAAACAAATGCAGCAGCTCAGTTGGGTAATCAAAACTTGTGTAAATTTTGGTTTAAGCTGTCATTCTCTAAGCCCTACTCTGAACTAGCCTTAGAATGGGAAAAGTAGCTGCTGTGGTAAGTGGATACTGGCTCCTATGTTTACATGGAAGGTGAGGCATTAACAAATACACATCTGCAAAATACTATGTGTGCAAAGTCAGATCTCATTTTCAATGTGAGGAAAGAGATTAAAAAGCTCATCTAAAGGAAGGACCTGAGTATTGTGTATCATCTGCTGGCGAATGTAGCAGCCTGCCAAAATATACCTCCCTAAACAGCATTCAGATGCACTCCTGTATCCAGTGGCATCTACGCCTCGGTGAGTCTGCCTGCAAAGCAATATAGCAGTCTAATACTGCAGGCATCTTGCTGATAGACTGCTTGGGGTAATACAACACTTCACAGGTTCATTCTTTGTTTTAGCTAGCTCACTCTAAAATGTTTTTAAACTTGATGTTGGAGAGGTAATGAGAAACATCCTGAGCTCTTTTGTGTAAGTTGAGCTGGTCACATTAGTGTTTTTGTGGTACCTCTTAAGATGCTTTTGATAAAGTCCACAAGTAACGAGGTTTTTCTTTCCCCCCTCCTAACCACAGGTTTTCTGGTCTTCGCAACTCTTGTTGTCATTGTGTCTTTAATTCTCATAGTTGTGGTGGGACCTCGCCACGGACAGACCAACATTCTCGTGTACATAACAATTTGTTCCGTGATTGGAGCATTATCTGTTTCCTGTGTAAAAGGTTTGGGCATCGCTATAAAGGAACTTCTTGCAGGAAAAGCAGTGCTGCAACATCCTTTGTTTTGGATTCTGCTGCTATGTCTTACTGTCTGTGTGAGCACGCAGATCAACTATTTAAACAGGGCTCTGGATATATTCAACACTTCCATAGTGACTCCAATATATTATGTAATCTTTACAACGTCTGTTTTAACTTGTTCTGCCATCCTTTTCAAGGAATGGCAACACATGGCGGCTGATGACATTACTGGCACCCTCAGTGGCTTCCTGACTATTATTGTGGGGATCTTTTTATTGCATGCCTTCAAAGATGTTAATATCACCCTAGCAAATCTGCCTGTCTCTTTGCGGAAAGATGATAGAGCAGCAAATGGTACTTTGCTGAGCACATACGACTGCTTTGATCATGATGAAGAAAGTTCTGCCTGTCTAGGTGAAATGCAATCCACTGAGAATCTCTCAGGCAGGAGAAATGGAAGTCTGTCAGCCTTCTAAAAATACCTACTTCTGACCTAAGAACAATTCTGTAACTCTGGAAAAAAATTTACTGCTGTGAAATGTCTGAGCTTGTCGGGGAATCATACTTTTTAACAGTATGTATAGACAATCGTTAATTTTTTAAGTTCAATTTGGTTGGATAAAGAAGACTGAAGGGGGTTTTATTTGCCTTATTTTTACTTTAAAAAATACTAAAATGACCTCAGACCACAGTTGGTTTTGTTGCTTAAGTTATGTGTAAATACTTTAATTCTTCTGTTTTAAGATGTATTGCACTAATGACAAATTTATCAAAAATAAATCGCTTTATTTCTGCATTGGTGGTAAAAATATTGCAGTGAACCTGGGTCCTTTGTATTTGTACCCTGACTGAACACTCTGAACAGACCTAGAACAGGAGCTGCAGTAAGTACTCTTGTCCTGTTTTGTAGAAGAGCAAAGGGAAAGCTACATCCAAGCCACACTAATCTTTTGAAAAGATTGCTTAACTAAAACTCGCCATATTATGGAGGAGGAAGGATTTGAGTCTTTAATAATAGCCAAAAAAAAGCTACTACCTCTTTTGGGGAAGAGGTCAGGGTCTGTCTTTCCTGTACCATGTTGTCCCAGCTCTGCAGAGCTGCTGTTTTTTATGTTACCAGTTGAACTCCCAGGATTGCAGTTTTGTTCCATCAACACAGTTACTGCCTGTGACACTAAGCTTTTAAAAAATGGCCAATAATTGGAACATAATGTCATTGCTTTAAAAAAAGGAGGCAAGACAGGTAGGTGGTAATTTAAATCCACAAAAAAAAAAAAATAAAAAAAATAGTGCTTTATGTTTTGTAAGAGTATTTCTACCATAGATGTGAAGTTGAGAAATTATCTAAGAAAGACAACTAGTTACAACTAGTTTCTGCTGTAAATTGTCAGGTTTAGTGCTTACTCTTTAAGAGTAAAATTTAAGATTACTACTAGGACAAAACCCAGTTCCCACCTGTGGAAGTAACTCTACTGCCTTCCTTTGGTACATGTTGTATATGCAGATGCACCAAGGTACCAAGTAAGAAAAAGACTCTTTGAATTCTGGTTGAAGGGTGAGATTTTAACTTCTGCCTAATTTTAAGGGACATCTCATCAGCGGCACTTGGTCACAAAACACAGCCCTCTAAATGCTTACTGCAACAAAGAGCATAACCAAGAGTACCAGGGAAGGAGTCCAACTGCTAAAGAGTCATTGAACACCAGGTTACCACCTCGAGTAAGGAAACACCAGCCTAGCTGGAGAGCAGGTTCCAGTTTCACACAGTGTAATCTGTTACTTTGTGTTGTAATTGGCACCTTGGCCTCCAGACCCACCACTTTGGATGACAGAGAAAATACCTTTTGTGCACTTTGCTTGACAGTTGTTTTTAGGTAGCAGAAGCAGTTATACCAGGTGAAGAGATTTTAACTCATTTAGAAGTCTATAATAGTGCTAAAAAAGAATAAATAGTAAGCTACCTTTAAAAATGTGAAGGAAATATCTGGTAGGTTCAAGAGAAATCAGGCATTAGTCCTATGGTGACTAAGGGGGGAAAAAAAAAAAATTACATGCTTGTAGTTTTAAGATGTTAGAGACATTTTTGTTACTGCTTCCAGTTAACTGGTAATAATTACAATTTGCTCACACAAAGGCTAGTTATTTTTAAATATTTCTTTAAAGTAATGTTTATTTCTTAAACTATGTGTGCACTACAGTGCCAAGCTAGAGCCCCAAGTGCGTGAGACCTACCCCTAAACCAATGATTTATCTCAACAAGTTTAAAAATTTGTTATTTCCTTAACGGAAGCTTAAGCACAGATAAATGTTTGGCTGGCTAGGGGTCTTATTGGTGCTGTGCTGTGAAGAACTAAAAATAAATTGTTCTAACTAAAATTAAAGGCTTCTTAGAGAAAACTGTGTTAAGCACCTTGTAAAGAAATACTCCAATAAGCTGGTGTAACAAAGGACAAGCATAGCAGCTCAAGCACAGACATCCTGGAGAAACTTGCTGTGGTAGTGAAATTTGCTTATCGATTGCCTGGCAAATTTCTACCCACTGTTTTGATGAGAAATTACAGTTTCTTTTCCCCAAATCCAGTTCTTTTCCACCCCCGGTACCTACACCTCCCTCATCTCCTCCATGCCTTCTCTGTCAAATGCAGATTTCTCTCTGTTGCTGCACTTGATTCCATTGCTGTGAGACTTCTGAAAAGAGTTGAGCAGGAGAAAAGATGTGCTCTAACCTAGCCTGGAACGAGTAAGGGAGAAGGGGAAAAAACAGGATCTCAAAAGGATGTGGTTCTTGGTTTTACACTGTGGGTTAGACACATTAACTAAATAACATCTCCAGAAATCCACATTCCAGATAAAATGTGTAATTATCCATCTGTGTCTGTTCCAGCCCTCTCAACTCACATTTGTTCTGGGCTGACCCTACCAGCCAGACAAAAAGCTCTCTTGGGATCCCATAGTAAGCAAACAGGAGTTAACCTGCTCAGCCACAAGTAGCTGCTTTAAAATGCAAAGTTTTCCAGTTGCAAAGTTTTACAAACGATTTTACTCATGCAGCGTTTGCATAATACAGTAAGTGTAATTAAACAAATACTTTCTATAAGCAAATCATGATTAACATCATTAGAGCTTTTGTACTGGGATAGAATACACCTGATCACTGCATTCAGGATTCTTGTAAACAAGAATTCCTTATCACTTGTAAACATGTATTTTGGTGTGTATCACCAACTAAAATATAAATTGTTAGAAGCTCTCATTAAGAAAAAGCAAACAGCCTCCATTCTAATCAATGAAACTACTGCATTTTAGAAAGATCAGTCACCTCCATGCTAAATAACTTCAAAACAATCACCTTAATTAGCCTTCATTTCCATAATTACTCAAAGATTGTGGAGATTAGTTTTGCAAAGAGGAAAAATAATCAGATGACTAGAAAAATTATTCACAAAGCACCAGCAGAGTTTGTTGGTTGGTTTTTTGTGGGGTTTTTTTTGTTGTTGTTTTTAATAAAGGCTAATTAAGCAGTTAATGCTCTAATACAAACAATTAAGAATTGATTTTTAGATTTTTTTTTCCTACAAACCCCAGTTTCTTATCCTCCATAGCTACTGTTTTGTTAGCTTCAGGGGAAAATTATGCCAGTCCACTCCAAAATGGCCACTTCGGTACAGGAATGCAGAGAGGTTTTAAAAATCTTTTACAGTTGCAGGTTTTTAATCAAAGTGTATAAAATTTAAGTCTAGAAAAATAAGTCTAGATTGTATACAGTTGCTGTTCTTGGAGACTGAAGAGGACAGTGCACTCAGATGGCACAGGCATGCTGAAAAATGAAGAAGAGGGTATTCCTTAAAACTGTAGGTTTTGTTTGTTGTTGTTTTCTCACACTTTTTAGCCTAAACAGGTACAAAAAGTATCATTAGGTGGGAAGTCTAGTTGCTGGCAAGGGACTGATGGATAGGTGGCTGGAAGCAGCGCACATGTTCCACGGGTGTGCTCTCTCCATCGCCAGACTTCAAATACTTGTCCAAAATAGCAATTATTTCATCATTCAGAATCTGGAATTTGCGAATTCTCTCAACCATTTTCTTCAAAGGCTTCAAATATAAAACCAAACCAAAACAAAAACACAGAAAGAAACACAGGAGTTAGCTTCAGAGATACAAAGTTTTAGACAAAAAAGCAACACGTGCTGCTATGTCACCTCTCCCAGCAATGCTATGAATGTCTCCCTTACACTGCTAATCCAGCACAAATCCAAGGTGCGTTTTAGGTTTTGACAGGCCTGCTTTTTGTACAAAAAAAGGGCAATTTACAGCAGCCTTGTCATAACCTGAATGCAGATAGACGAGATGAGAAGCATTAAGAAAATCCCACTTCTTCAGGATTTCAGAATTCACACTGACCAGCCTTCACATTCCAGTACTAATGCCTTTATCTTTCATTCCTAAATACCCTGGTGCCCTCATTTTTAACATTTCCTTCTAAAAAAGCAACTGTTACATCTGCACCGCGTCTGAGTACACAGAGCTCTGACTCGTCTTTATTACTACAGCAAATAGAGAATGGATGTTTTCAACTCACCACGTTCTTTATAACCTCATCTTTGCCATCATGCTTCTGGACTTTCAACAGGTGGTAGCAGAAATCCAACACATCAAAGCGCCGCTGTTGTCCCAAAAGCACGATGATCATACAGCCCGCCCAGTGCAGGCCGTCCCCAAAGCACTGCCTGAGACAGGAAACACACTGCATGAAGCACGTTTCACCTACATCTTGCCCAGTAATCAGCTATTACACAGAAACACATCTATACCACTCTAGAATGTCAGGTGTTAATCCAGAAAATACAGCAAAATCTCTAGTAAGCAAGGTTTATGAATATGATGGAGGGATTGGAGTGTCTCTTGCAAGGAAAGGTTGAGCAAGCTGAAACTTTAGCCTGAAGAGGAGAAGACTGAGAGAGATCAATGTCTATAAATATCTAAAGGGTGGGCAGAAAGAGGATGGAGCCAGACTCTTCAGTAGAGCCCAGCGAAAGGAAAAAGCCCCTGCTCCCATTTTACATAACATAAAGAGTTACTCCAAAAACACTGAGTCTGGCAGCTTTACATTTCATTTGCGAAGGAAACAACACTTTCAAAGAAGACGAGGTGGGATTTCCACACTGCTCTGCTCCTTTGTGCTGCAGGCATGAAAAGGAAGAACTGTCCTATGCTGTTGCCTCCATACTTGCTCAACGAAAAGCACAAAATCATGGGATTGTTCTTGTTAGAAAAGACCTTTAAGATAACTGGACAGAGATTGGATGGGGCTTTGAGCAACCCGGTCTGGTGGGAATTGTTCCTGCCCATGCAGGGAGACTGTACCTAGATGATCTTTAGGTCCCTTCCAACCCAAACTTTTCTTTGATTCTCTGATCAACAAGTCCAACCATTATTTAACTCCACTGAGTCTAGTTCTAGACCATACTCGTAAGCAGCACATTAACATCTTTCAAACATCTCCAGGGATGGCGAGTCAGTGACCTCCCTGGGCAGCCTGTTCCAGTGTTTGATAACCCTTTCAAGGGAAGGAGTTTCTTGTAATATCCAGACTAAGCACATTACACATCAGATGTTTTGCAAAATAAGGGTATTACCAAAATTAACAAACCCAAGAACTAATTAGTCTCTGTTTAACTCATGTTAACTTCCAAATGCTTAATCTTGCCCTTAATTCAGAGAAGAAAATACTTTTTTGAAATAAATGCACAAACGTTCAGCTTTTTTATTCAACTTCAGTGCCCGTAGGGGTCTGACTACTATTGAAAGACGTGTGCCAGGGCCTGTTTGTCATGGGATCATTCATTACACACTGGCAATACTCGAAAAAATTGAGGGTTACTTTTGTTAAAGATACAATAACATCTGTGTTCATGGATTATGAGCCCCTCCCAGTGACTGCAGCAGCCCTTTCCCTTGTTTTCCCCCTACGCTCTGGAGACGGGAGAACAAACCCCTCCATTCTGGGCCCCCCTGCCAGTTCCAGGGAGGAGAAGCAAAGCGCTGCTGCCCGCAGGGGTAGGGCTGGCAGGGGGCAGTACGTACTCCACAGTGAACTCGTGCGTTCCCACGGGGATGCAGTAGACGAACTGCATGGCGCTCCAGAGGCGATGGAATTCCACGCACTCGTCCACGTGCATCACCCCGTTGCTGGGCAGGGGCCCGCGCCAGATGGGATCGTCCAGGAAGGAGCGGATCCTCGTCAGGATAACCTCAAACATGGAGAGGCCGCAGCAGAGGCGTTCTTTGGTCAGCAAGTCCCCTTCCCTCGCAATGGCTATTTGCTGATGTGGGAGAGAATGGAAGAGCACGGCCCTGGTAAAAGCCACTCGACACCGAGACTTCATGTAAAATAATAAAACCCCCCAGCACCATGTTTATACAGTTTTACTTGGTTTATTCTAGGAGATACTCCTCCTGACTTGAAGTGAGGTCAGAGGCCACCGACCTGGGATTCAGTTCAGTGGAATAAACATTCAGAGAAAACTGTAAAAGCCTCGTCCAGCAGCCAGGCCACTGCTGTAGTAACACAGACTACAGTAATGCTAATCCTGGACTAGTCCCAGGGAAGTTTAAAGAAGTTATTGCCTGAGTGGAGGCAGAGAGCAGAACCAGAGTTCAGTGCTCCGCTGCTGTACGGGCAGCAGCTCCTGCCCATGCTCCTCTGCCTGCCTCTCTCGGCTGCTGCAGTGAGAGATGGGAAAGCTCCAAAGGCAGCACAAACAGGCTTAGACAAAACCCACAAATGGCAACCCTGGTCAGGGCTTGTCCCAGCTTGTGGCACCACATTGCTACAGTGCAGCAGCACTTACCAAGCTGCAGTACACAGCATCATAAAAGCGCCAGAGCCCTCTGCTCTTAGTTTCTACTGTTCCTAACTCAATCACTTGGAAGCTGCTACACTTAGAAGGGAATTAATGTACCCCTCACACTGAGAGAAAGCTGCTGAAGCTGCAAAAACAGTTCAAGAATTTTCTCTTCAGTCATTCTGTTTCCAGGAGAAGTTCAGTTCAGCTCAGCTCACTTTCCAAGAGTTGAGAGCGGAAAAATTGTTTTCAATTATACACGTGTGCACAAGAAGAGTGATTGGTTTTGGTGGAATTTGCACTGGGACCTCCCAGGATGACCCTTATACTGACAGGATATCACATGGCAACATACATGCAAATTAGCATTTTACCCAAAACATGTCAATTCCACCCCAGCCTCAAATGTTTTAAACTTCTGAGCTTTGACAGCTGTACCAGCTCCACGGATATGAAAAAAAAAAAAATAAAATCCTGTTGTGTGAACAAGTTGAATGTGGAGGTTGAGGTTCTGACACAGCTATCAGAGCATGTGAAAGTGCTCTCTAGTGCTCAGAAACTTCTTCAGCTGCCTCTGACAGAAATGAGAGATTACCTGGGGTGTGCCTAGTCTTTCAATGAGTGGAACCAAATGCAGTGGTGCATATTTTGATTCTAGTCTCTTCATTTTAGCATCAAGTCTTTCACCCTCTGAAATGAAAAGGAAAAAAAAAAAGGGGGGGGGGGGGAGACTAATGAATTGTAATTAACAAAGAAAATTCTTATTTTCACACAATCTTTATCCAGTGCAGAAGAAAAGTTGAAGTTATTTGTATAGGTACTTTCAGTTCTAAATATCTGGTTAGTCTTCAATGCAATTTTAGAAAAATATTTATTTTTAAATATTGCATTGCATGTGCAAGCAAAAGGATTTGTAGTAGAATGAATTTCAGTGATTAACTAAAATTGAGAAAGAATCTAGGCCTCTATTATGCTGCTGCTGCTCATATATTTTACTCCCACTTGTACTAAGCCAAGTAAATCATCCTTATCATACAAAAAATGCTTGACTTCAGAGGGTGCAGTATAATCAGGGTGGAATCTTATGTATAGCAAGACTTAAAAAAGCAGTTGGCATACCCTCATCACTGTTAGTAGGAAATGTTCTCTGGCAAATGGAAAATACTGTTTACAATGGTCTGCGTAGTTTTATGTAGAGATTCAAGTACCTATGGTGAGTCTAGAAATATTTTCAAAGATTTTTAGCTGATGGGATTTTTCTCTGAGCAGAAAAATATCAGCTGCTGTGGCAGCAAGAAATGGGGAGGAAAGGAGACAAAGGAGCAACAGAAAGAAGAGAAGCATGAGGGAAAAATAACTCCCTTTCCGATGCTGAAGGATGAGGAAAGCAAATACCAGAGGAAGCAATCCTGCAAACATTCACCACTGCATGCCCAATTTAGTAAAAAGGATGTGAAAGGACTACTGGGACCAGGGACCACTTGTATTTACTTGATATGCTGACACACATGGCTATATACCCTGTTTGATCAATATATACCTATATTTATAGGTATATATGCCTATATACCTTGACTGAATTGACTGAATTGACAATCATATAAGCTAAGAAGTCCTTCTGGAAACGCCTCTGGCCAATTCCACGGATAGGGGTGATACCACCCTGGGTATCCATCTCATCATCACAGTATTCCTTCTCTTCCTCTTGTAATTTGGACAGAGCCTCACCATGAAGCACACATTTTTCAGCCAGGCAAACATGCCTGAATCTGTTGCCTCTGTGTCATAATTAACAGTGGTGTCATTAAGGATGGCTGGGGGACAGTCACTGAGAGCACAGCAAGAAAAGTGGGAAGCATAACCCCAGGAAGGTGTTTTCACTTCGCCCATTACCTTTGACGTGAACCCTGGGCAGGATATTTTGGAACGGCGCCGCGTGCAGCAGGTCACACACCTCCTCTAGGGACTGGAACAGAAAGGAAATGAAAGGCATTTAGGACTGAAAAATCCTCAGTCCACATCAAATCCCCAAAACAGGTTTCCAAAACATGCTGTCACCATCGCAGGAACACCAGAGGGCAGCCAGCCACTGCCACCACTGCACAGAACCGCTGCCTGCTCGCTGTCCTCGCTGGTTCACTCCCAAAGATCATTTGATTTCACCAGATTACCTTGGATTCCCAAATAAACTCCAGCAGCTCTCCTCCCACGCTCAGCTGGCAGTTTGTAAAGGACAGGGTATTTATTAAAAAGACTAATTCAGAGTGAAAGTGACAGACAGCTCCTGCACAGAGCACTGAATAAGATGACTCTCTGCTTGGTTATTTTTACCAATGCTATTCCCACAACCCATTATCCTGATGGGGGCATCATCTCATCCTGCTGGGGACATTTCTCAGACAGGCAGACTGAGACACATGACAGCAGCAGGGAACCACCTCTCAGGATCATCTTTACAGATGGGGAAAAATATTCTTGACTGCTGTATGTAGGTGCAGAGAAGATGCAGAGATGAGCAGAAGCAGATGTGTGACTTTGCTAAGCCTCTCTCCTGATTTTTGGAGCAAAGGCCCTGCTTATTTGTAGTCCCTCAGTGCTAGAAGAGAAGTTCATCAGCCATACGCTCTGCCAGGCCAGGGTACTGGAGGTTAATACACCTTTCCCACATCTGTTTCCTTATGTCTGGATTTGATGCTCTTCAGTGTATTTTCCAGACTCAATGATTCTTTGATTCTATGTCAACACTATGAAAATTCATCTCCTAGGTAGTCAACATTAACAAGACCCACCCATTAGCAGAGATGCCCTCCAGACCTACTTTTTGCACCAGGGTAAAGTCTAGTTAAGTTATGAAAGATGACCACAGTGGAAAAATACTGAAATTCATGACAAGACCTCAGAACACCAAAGAGGACAAAACCAAGATGGGCAGCAAGCTGGGGTGTATAACTAGAAAATGTCACTGAGGTGGTCTCCCAAAGAACATGCCTCTAGCACTCATGTTAATTCTGTACACCCTCAAGCAGTAAGGGCCTTCACCTGCCTGGCTTTCCACTGCATACCCTGTTTAGCCTGAATCCAAAGTGATCCAGTTTCTCATTTTGTTTCGGCTACCCATTACTCAGTATGGGTTTGCCTCTTGTCACCTGTCCCTCTGATTATTCTCCACCACAAGGGAATGATCTTCTAACACCATGAACAGGACTCTGAGGAACATCATGTCTTCATTACCTTATCTAACATCGATGGCTTTAATACACCCTAGACAACAAGTCTTACATGAGGTTCTATTTTCATGCAGTGGAAGGCTGCCAGCCAGCTCGCTGAGGAAATGATGTGGCTGGTTTGCAGTCAGCAAAGATCTCCATGATGGGCAGCCCAGTCTCAGCAGCAGTGTGTGCTGGCACAGCGTGGGCAGAGCATCCTTGTACACACAGGCAGTGCAAAGACTCACCACTCAAGTCTCAAAAGCACAACACAAGAAAAAGAAGCCAGCACACCTGTTGCTTTTCTAGTCCAGCAGCAGTGCCCACCTTTCCCTCCATAAGCACCCAAAAAGACAGTAAGTTACAGGTCTGGCCATTCTGTTTAAACACCAGATTGAATAATGTGACACAAGAAAGGGAAAAGAAAATGAGAGGCAAGGATAAAGAGCAATTGTAGCCCCATGCCCTCAGCAGTGGACAGCTTCACATGCTGTAGGAGGAAGCTAAGGCATATAGGAAACAGCTGAAAGATTGGACGCTTTTCACAGTTTCATTCAAGCTAAGACAGATGAATGCCTGGCAAAAGCAGGTGCCACTGCCAGCCCTCCAAGCAGCAAGAAGGATGTCCAAAAAGTCCATGTTAACTTTGTGATGTCAGATGACAAGAGGAATGACAAGCAGGGAAGGAAAATAACAATACCAGCTGCACAACTCATTGACATCAAGAGAGTAGCCACCCTGTGACTGACTGCAGGAATACAGTATTTGATCATAATCTATGATGAAGGTCACAATATTTGATCCTCAGGTACCATAGATGAGGCAATGCCTCTCACCCAAAGTTAGGCATCCCTGCTACCTAGCAGACACAACCCCCCCTGCAAAACTCTAAGAGATCAGAGCAAGGAAATGTTTCTCTCCATCTGTCCATCAGCAACAGTGAACTTGCAGATTTCAACCTTGTTATTTGTGACGTTAGTAACAAAAATTGGAGAGCACATTTTGAGAGACAGATGGGTTTTAAACTAGCACAGCAGGCACCTACCAGACTCTGTTCAATGAGGAGACAAAACAGGACAGCATTTCCCACTTCCCGCAAATTCTGGAAGCAGACAGTCTTCAGTTCTGCATATTCAACAATGTCCTTCAGCTGATGGTGAAAAAACTCCAAGATACCTGAAATCAAGATAGAAGCAAAAAAAATAAATCTGAGCAGACAGAATGAAATCTAGTGATTATCACACAGAGTACAACTACTACCTTAGGAAAGCAGACAAAAGATTCTGGTCATGTGGATAAGAGTCACATGGAACAGGATCAATTTTTCTGCCTCAAAAGCACACCAATTTTCTAACCAATTTACTGACTCAAAGGTTGCACTGCATATGCATAAATACAGTGTATCAGAGCACAAATAATTGAGGGGGCAGGCTTAGAGTTCTGGCTCCACTTAAGAGCACACAAGATTTTTTTTTTTTTTTTACCTCTGAACGTGCAGCCTCCAGGAAACTGAAAGGAGCAGTGTTTCAATACATAAAAATTCAGAGGCCATGAAATGTTAAGCCAGTGGTGTGCTGACCTTTTTAAGTGGATAAATCACGCAAAATGGAACACCTAGCTTCTCACTCCTGGAAAACAGAGCCAGTGTAAGAGGTAGGAAAATAATTTCCAGGAGCAGGAAAAGAAACTAGGGCTCTCATTTGCCATTAGTCCTGCTCCAGCCTCTGTCCCCAAGCTGCCGTGTCCCCTGACATGTTCAGTTATTCTCAGGGACAAGAGGGACAGAAGGAGGCAGAGTGCTAAAGATACAGGGAACGGAGGTGGTGCCAGACCATGAGTCTGACAGTGCCACAGACAGCCAAAGGTGATCTGCAACCCCACAAAACAATTAAATGCAGACATCCCAAGCCAAGCTCTGCTGGCAAGGGTACACCAGATCCTGCTGACAAGCACAGTGGGAATATTGTCTCTGTCAAAGTTTTGCCAAAAGCTGTTAAAAACAGCTAAAACTATGCTTTTAAAATCCATGTAATTTACATAAATATGCATTTATCCACCAAACCTCTCCCAAACAATGGTGACATTTAATGCACTGGTGGATTTCCAGCTCCTTTACCCCCCCCAGCCTCAGAAAGACTGCACACTTTCTTGGTTAGAGACAAGCCCAAGAAACTCCAGGCTTGACAGCTTCTGCAGAGACCTGATCTGGTCAGCACTGCAGAGGTTAAAGCCATGTGCAGGATGGGAGAGGAAGAACAGAGAACTGCAGTAAGTCAGACACCTCTCTGGCTTTTTACAAGGTAATTTTTGGCAGCATTTTTCTATCTGGCTGCACAAGCCTACCTCTCTTAAAAAGCCACCAAAACCCTTGACTGATGACAAAAGTAAATACATCATGCAAAGCTTTCAAATTGCATGCTACATACTGCAGTTCATTTCCATTGCACTAAAATAAATAAGACTGTTAAACATTCACCCAGTCACATCTAAAGCAACTGGGAGGAGACAAGGAAAGAGCACAGATGCCCCCACCACCTTCCCATGTGTTCCTTGGACATAGCTGATGAGCACTTCCATGCAGGAGATTAGACTTTGGTATTTACCCAGCAAGGTAATGGCTGAGAGCACAGTAACATAAAATCCAGTCTGGAGTGTATCTACACCAGGGAGTCCCTCAAATTCAGCAGAGGAACTCAAGAACATACAGTGAGGGAAGGACTGTAGGGCTAACTCACACACTTCTACAGAAAGCCTCAGGACACTTAAATTAGCAAAACAAAATAACAATGAAGTCCATGGTGAGGAGATGCAGGGCTGGCTCTGTTATATTTCAAAGAACTGTTTGTCAAGTGAAAATTTCCCTTAAAGAGTGTTCCCACACATGATCAGTGGAGATGAATTTCAGATCCAACTTTAGCAGTCTAGTGACTCAATAGAAAAACTGAACTGAAAACCTATTGCAGAAAGGTCAGATGTAATGACTGCTTGCTAAGCCTGATTTATTCAAAGAAAACACATTTATATCTAGCTAAAAGGCAAACCAGTAATGCCAGCCCATCACCAGCTTCTCTCTCCCCATGACAAGGGGGCCATGTTATGAAAAATCCCTGGAAAAGACTGTCAGCATCCATTCAATGATGCAGTATAAAAGGCCAATTGCAATTCCCAGGTGTTTAAGCAGCAGAGCACACTTGTGTTTGCTGTTTAAACACCTGAACTGAGATGCTGCATTTCTGAATACTGGAAATTTTATTTTTAAAGATAAGGCTGAAAAGCCCGATTGGTACTTGGAGTACTGATTCCAGTTCTGGAGCCCTCAATACAGGAAGAAGCTGGACCTGATGGGTCCAGAGGAGGGCCACAATAACACTCAGGGCTCTGAAACACCTCTCCTGTGAAGAAAGGGTGCTGGGGAGAAAAGAAGGGTCCAGGGAGACCTAGCAGCAACTTTCCAGTACCTGAAGGGGGCCGACAGAAAGGCTGGAGAGGGACTGTTTGCAAGGGCCTGGAGTGATAGGACACGGGGCAATGGTTTTAACTGAGAGAAGAATAGATTTAGATTGGATGTTAGGAAGAAGGTCTTCACCATGAAAAATAGTGGAAAAATGGAAAAGGGAGATAGTTGAAGCCTAATCCCTGGAGATATTGAAGGTAAGGCTTGATGAGGCTCTGGGCAGCCTGATCTAGTTGAGGGTGTCCCTGCTTACTGCAGAGGGGCTGGACTAGATGACCTCTAGAAGTCCCTTCCAACCCAAATGATTCTAAGATGTGTCAAAAATTTCTCTAAACAATTCTAATGCTTGGAAAAAAATGCAGTGAGGGTATTGAAGCAAGGCTGACCATAAGTCTACAGTGTGTTTGATTTACATGCCCTAGTATTTTCTTTGTGTTCTTCTCTGTTGATGAAAGGGCTTCCTGGCCAAGCAAGACAGGTGGTCTAAGGAACAACTGTAAGAAGTCAAGCCAAATACTTTCTTCACACCAAGAATTTCTGGAAAGTCCATTGAGTTAACCTGGACTTAGGTCTGTGCCATACAGGAAATCAAACTAGAACACGTACCAATACTTCTGGCTTTAGTATCCATGGCATGTACACAGAGACTGATGGTGAAGGGCCAGAAGGGTTGGCAGACTCCCAAAAACACGGTAACTGTAGACTTCACATAGTTACCATGGTGAGAAAGAATTACCCAGGCAAGTAAGATATTGTCAACAAGGACAGACGTGGGGATATTTTTTTCTTTATCTCGTACAGTGAGTGGGGAGCAATTTGGTAGGAAATAGAAGCTGAGCAGGGCAGCAAGAATGATTCTGCTACCACAACAAGGAAAAAAACCCCAGTCATGGCAGGGTTGGAAAGGAGTGGGAGGGTTTGGGATCCCCTCAATTTCCCACCCAATCTGTGGGTTCTGTGTGGAGTTTGGGAAGAGACAGACAGGTGCCAGGAAGGATGTTGAGAAGATTTTATCAGGCATATATGGGCAGCTCTCAAGTGAAATCCTGAGAATAACCCATGTCACCTACAGCAAAAATAAAGAAGCAGGATGGCACAGAGAGAATCCAGAGGGGACTGTGATGGGCAGCAAGGAAAGCTATTACTGAAACCCATACTGAAGTTGCAACTGAAAACAAAGCAAGACAGTAAGTCCACCCAAAATCAAAGAAGTCAAAGAGGTTTGAGGTTCATACTACATATTGTCTTTTACAGTCATTCCAGGTCACAAGGGTCCCTCTCAAAATCCTTACCAAGATCTTTATTTCTTCACCCAAAGCTGCAGTCTCCATCTACAGACATATAAATACATTCACCCGGGCACATTTATTAATGAACAAATTGTGTCATTATTTTGCATTTCTGACACCCAGTATTAATTACACAGTTACTCCAATAGTTATTCCAAGTAGTGCATCACTGATGATTTCAATGATGCACTACTTCCTCTTGATTTACCAGCAAAACAGACAAAAGTTTACAGAGCTACACATTTCTGTGTAGAACTGAAAATCTATTCCATTTTTGATGGAACAGAAATGACACTGAAAGCACGATCTGCTCCCCAGTGGAGTCCTGTGGCAGAAATATATCATCATATTTTCATTAATGTTTGAGCAATAGCATTCCTGATTACACTTGTACCATACAGTATACACAGAACTGCATTTTTATGAAAGACTCAGCCATTGAAGCTCTGAAAAATGAGCAAGTGTCTTAGGAAAGTTAATTTCACTTAACTGCATGCCACCTTACTTCTTATTTTATATGTGGGTACAATTCAGAAGTTACTGAACTAGTTATATACACATAGCATTTTGCAAGGCAAATGACTCTAGAGTTTTTGCTCCTTCTCTCCAAGAAATCAATTAATCAATCCCTCTATTCCTGCAGATGGAATGATGTTAGGTATCATAATAACTGAGTTTATAATCCTGGTTTCTGATTTACACAGATCTCAACAAAAGCAAGGGCTGCTGATATAAAATAGAACCAGTAAAATATAGAAGATTAATAAAGGATTAGGTTCCATCTCTGCTTCCAAAATCCTATCTCAAGAGTACTCAAACAGCAGATGCAAAGTTTCAGGTGTACAGTCTGTACAAAAATGAATTTAGGAAGTCAGATCAAGCCAAAACATGCAATGCAAAGCTGGTTGGATTTCTTCATTTTGGTCAACTTTCATTTTCTGTAAAACAATCTCAATTCACATCTACAGACTTCAATCCAACAAGTACCAGAGGTCATAACAATTCTGGTACCTGAAAGGTTAGGGCAAAAATTCGCTATTACGTCTACAGCTGAACTGCTAACAATAAACTAGATCTTGAATATAACTACTGGTTGAGTTGTGTTTTGGTTTATTTTCTGACTTGATTATTATAATGTAAAATCTGCTAATCTGCAACATAAAAACCACTTCCAAGAAACTGGGTGCTGTAAGGACATTTAGCTTATATTCACTGTCATGTAGACCTTCAAATACTAGCTACATATATTTCTTTTGCTCATCAAAGACATTATTAACCCTGCATCTCAGCAGTTAAGCCACTACTGTCGACAGAAATGTTTGTAATGTTTAAGCATATAGATGAATCTGTGAATTAATGATCACTGAGCCTGCACACTGTGTTTATTTTGTGAGGAAGAAATATCCTTGTGTTCAGTATATCTAATCAGTCCTTACTGCCCTTTTACAATCATCTAGGTGATTTGGGTTGCACCCAAATTCTTTTAAAGAGCCTGTGATACTCAACCAAACCTTTCTCCAATATTCCAGGAAAAGCTATGAATAAATTCCCTTACTATTTTTTCTCACGAGGACTCAAGCCGTTGTGCCCCCACCAAGAAATGAACTTAATGTCCTAGTCATCCAAATTGGATCAAAATCATGGATCTTTGCCATATCCCAAGGGATGCTTCCCCCAGCCACTACTGCACTCCATCACATTTCTCAGCTCCCATTTCTGTTAGACCCTAGACCTGAAAAATTCCAGAAAAAAGCACAGTGGAAGACAGGTTTTTGCCAAGTTGCTGTGCTGAAGGAGCTGAGAAGGTGTTTCCAGCTGGCAGCATGGGACACTGGGAGGCTTCCTCAAACTGCTACACAAACACATGGGATTTCAAGAGATCATGGCCTGGAGTAATAGGGTTTTTTTCCCTGCATCAGCTCTGGGTGTTTTGTTTCTCTGTTATTTTTTCTTTGTTTGCTTGTTTGAAGAAGAAATATAGAAATGCTGTACTTAGAAAAAAGACACAATTAATCTATATTCTTACCAAGTTTATATCTTGCTAAACTCATTGATTTAACAAAAAAATTTTTTTTTCTTTTGGAGGGTTGATAAACCAGTGACAAAAAAAAAAAAAAGCTGCATCTCTTAATACAAATTACTTTCCTCACCATGCCCAATAACACTTCGGAGTGGCAGGACACAAAACATTCTTATCAAACACAGAAATCCCATAGTCAAATACTAGAAAAACAGTGGAAGAAAACATTACCTCTAAGAAGAAACTTCACATTTAAACTCTTATAGGCCAGTATTCCTTTAAGTGCTTTAGCAACTTTAAAAGGTCCCTTTAAAAATCCTTATGCTTAATGTATTTTTAGACAAATATTTTTATGACTACAAGAGAGCAAGTTCCCCACTGCTTTAGACTGTTCCTATGGAAACAATCCATTGGTAAACAGGACAAGTCTGATGCCTGCTTGTACCCTGCTCCTTTTAGCAGGAATAAATCACCATTCAGAAATCCACAAGTCTAGAGGGCTGATTATGTAGGGCTCAAGGAATTAGAGTCCAAACAAAGCTCTCCATATGAAGTCTAAAGTGTTCGAAATAGCTAACAGATCACTTACTGGGCATACTTAAATTACTTTGCATTTGGAGAATGGACTGGGGAAATCAATTCTGCATTGATAAATGCACGTTACATCAAGACAGATGAAAATCTACATATTCAGTCTGTAGAGGAGAATCACAGTTTTGGTCTTTATGTGTAGGTAGTGCTAATTATAAAGAAATGATCTGTTATGAAGGAATAGAAGCAGCACACAGACACACCCGGACTTACTACTACAACTACTGCAGAAAGCTTTTGGAGGCAGAGGAGGGAACAGAGAGCAGTTGGCACATGTATTACCTTGCATTTTCTGTAGCAAACCAAGTAAACAAGGTGTGGCAGAGACTGCTAGAGAGAATAGCACAGAAATGAAAGGATGGGGATTCAAATCAATCATGGTTTGAATCTGCCCTTTTACAATCTGGCAGCTCCTCTCCAGATGCCAGACGAGGGCTAAAATCTCCTGCACACTCTCATTGCAGGGAACATTTTCCTTTGTCTGTCAGAGCTGCTCCAAGGACAGAGAGCTCCGTGATGGAGGTGTCAGAAAGCACAACCTGACTCCTCAGTGATGTGAGAGGGCAACCATGTGTTTTCTATCTAGCATCTTTACAAAGAAAGCAGTGTGACAGTGCTATAAAGACTGCCTCGGCCATTTCTTGGAAGAGACTCTCCAGGAAGATATTAAGTGTCCACTGCTAGAAATAGCTCAGAACAGGAAAAATACACTTGTCAAGACAAAACCTGCTGCAGTGAAGGAGCACAGAATCAGACTGGGTTTTGAGATCTAATTCTAGTTGTTATGGTCTTCCAGCCAGAGTTACTCTGACCTCTCAGTTCAATAAGCATCTAAACATATGGGATTTCTCTTGTAAGAATAAATATGAGGTCAAAGCAGTTTGTTATCTCCACAGAACAGTGAAGTGATGACTGCTTTAATCAATTCCATGAAGGCTACCATTGCACAAGTAAAGCTTTGCCTGTCCCATAGGACAGATTGCCTTTTAACCTCAAGAGGAGGTTTTGGCTTAAGTCCCTGGACATCTACCAAATACTCCTTACAGGTGAGTATTTCTGGCAATCGACTATGAGCCGCCTAATGTCACCTGCAGCATCACAGTCCCTGGTGATGCAAAACCATATTTGAAAATACCTACTGCTTATGTGGTCAGACCTTAATGAGTGGCTAAAAACCTCAGATTATTTTTACACTGCTAACTACCATGATTCATCCATTTCTATGCTCCAGGGAGAAAAACAGGAAGGTAACACTTAGTAAGTCCTTGGTTTCATTTCGGATTGGTAACAAGCGTCAAGCAAGCAGTGGGAAGCAGAAAAAACCCAACCTCATTCTACTTGGAGTGGCATTTAATAAACCTAAGAGACTCTGGAAAAATAAATATATACTCAGAAGGTGGGAGGCACATGGAAGTATTAATTTGTGTTAATTAGAAGTTGCGGAGGAGGAATATTTTGAAGGGGGGGGAGGAAGTAGTTTCAGAATTTCAGAGAACAATGTGATAAATACTAATTAACCAATTATTTCTCCATAGTGGCAAGCAGCTTTCAAAGTCATTTCTTCTTCTGCACCTGTCACACCTCCTGTTAAAGGGGCTAAAAAGCACCCCACACAAGACTCAGACATAACTGTTCTATCAGGATCAGTTTGCCTCTGAGCAACACCATTCCTTTTCTCTTACATTTGATAAGGGCAAAGGAAGAGGGAATAGAAGCTTTTCCAGAGATTCAAGGTTATCTAAATCTCAAGTAGACATTTAAAAACAAAAGGTCTGAGACACTACCTTGCAGAGGGAAGTGCTCAACATGCTTATGAGAAAGACTAGAAAGAGAAGCTGCTATCATGAGTATCTTAGCTCAAGATCAACTATTTCATAAGGCTACCTACACACAGACTGTCATCCTCTTATGTGCTCTAAGCATAGAAGTCTTAAAACTTTATTGAATACTTTCAGGAAGTCCAATATTCAGTGAATCTTGTTATAAAAGAGAAAAATATACTAAGTGATGATTACTGGGAGAGACAAGAGAGGTGCAACATGATCCAGAAGACAATGATTAGTATAATCTTATTAAGGCTATGATGGTAACACCAAACATGAACTAACCTGGAGAACCATACTCATGTCTTGGTAACCTACAGATCTTGGGCATCACTTCCATTAGGGTCTTGACATACTGAAGAATTGTCCCTTGTAACTAAAAGAAAACGTGTGTTATTGAGTCAGTGTTACTGAGTTAAGAAACTTTAAAACCAACTACACTCAAACTACAAATGAACTGAAAAACCTCTAAAAATCTTGCATTTAATTCTGTCAGTCATTTTCAAAAAGGCAACTTTTTTTTAAGGAATACAGTTGCACTTCCCTTCATATAGCATTAGCCACTGTTTTCTACAAGAAGAGTGGCACAACAGTTAAGACCAGGAAGGTAAAAACCGGGAAATCATGATGTTGCTCTCTTGCAGACTGTCTCTATTATCTAACCAACTTTTAGATTTTTGGTTACAAAAAGTTACATTTGAATGCCTTCAGAAGCAACAACAGAAAAACAGCACCACTTAAAACAAAGACCCAGCCTACAGCCAGTCTGCTTTCCTCCCATTAGACACCTATCTCATACCTGTCTCCCTACCTTTGAGCATTAGCAACAGGTAACAGCAGGATACCTCCCCCCAGGCCGTATGACCTCCTTTAGACATGTACATTCAGTGCTACCTTTAATGAAATGAGATGACTTACCACTTGAAGAAATAATTAAAAAAAAAAGAACTCCCTCAAAACCCAACATTTGAGCCCAAACCACACAAAAAAATCTGTATTTTCCTCTTTTCCTGAAGATCAGACCACAGCACCTCTTCAGACTCCAACCTTGTAGAACATCAAAACCCACTTAGAACACTGTGGGAGTTCCTTTAATGTGTCAAGTGTCTGAAGTGAGATTATGAAAACTACAGCTATCCTGGGGTACAACTGGATTATTTTTGGACGCATGCTCCTTGGAGGCAAGAGGGAGAGGGTGGAAAAGACCAATTCTTTGGCTTAAGCTTAACTGCAATGCATTATGACTGTATATAGATACTAATAATACAGCCAGCCCCTCAACCTCCTCCTAGTTAGAGAAAAGGTCCTTTGCAATACAAGACAGGCAGGCTGTATGGATAACTTTTTCAACAGCTGGTCTGACCACTCTTCTTAATAGGCTTGATGCTATCCATTGCTAGATCAAGCACAGAGATTAAACTTTCCTTGCGTCATCTGTCAATGATGTTATTAAGGAAAGCCCTGAAGTTAAGCAAGGCAGAAAGCACACTCCAGCTGTTCTCAAAAAAAAACAGAATAAGTGAATTTACAGTATAACTTTTATTCTTAAATCAACTAATTTGAAATATCTGTACTTTTCCAGAGTTTACCTGGACCTAAACAGCATGGGTCTCCATAAATTAAATTAATCTCCAGTGCAGAACCCAAGGTTTTCAAAACATTGTTCAGGCTACCAAGCCACATCATTTATTGCTTTTACAGGACACTGAGTGCTTTCAAACACAGCTTATACTGAACTTCAATGGAAGTAACATTTTGATCATTTATCTGAGATCTTCTTCTTTTTCCTTGACACACTTCCTATCAGAAGCCATTTGCAATAGCAGAAAATTAAAGACGATTGGCATACCAGGCTCTTGACTACTTTCAGCAACTCCTCCATCACCACAGCAATACCCTGATACCCAAGAAGTCTACAGATTACTTTAAAGTGAGGGGGACCAACAAAATTCCTGTAGTTGCTGTAGATGCTGGAATATGCCAGATTCAGTGCCTGAAACGAGAGAACAGATATGATTAATGCCAATTTCAGTTGACTGCATCTGTATAATAATCTCATTTAAACCACATTTTAAAACATATTGAAAATAGAAACTTTTTATCTCACGGTCTCTTCAGAAAGTTCAAATAAAAAGCTTCCCTTCTTTAAATCAGGAACCCCACCAAAATGTCTGGATTAGCAAGAAAAACTTATAAACTTTTTTTTCACCATACATCTTCCACTTACTGTTTATAAAGCCATGAACATTTCCTCTTTTTTATTTTTCTATTTACACAGGTATAATAAAAGGATAAAAGTAGTCAATGCCACTGTTCAGATCCCTGAATTTAAATCTTAGCTTCTTTTCCTGTCATCCATTTTATGTACAAATCATCTTGAAAGAAGTTACTTCAATTTTCAGTTCCTAATAGCTGTTTTATGCCTCTAAGGACTCAATTACAAAAAAACCTCAAAAAACAAAAAAAAACCCCAGCCTTCTGCAGCTACTGCTCTCTGTGACTAATTAGTAAGGATCTGTCTTTCTCAAATATCTTAGCTGTACACAAAATCAAATCAAATCTTCATCTGGGATGTAATCTTATGGAAATTATTCCAGAGTTGCACAAATAGGATCAGGTGCTTTGCCATACTAATGACTATTTCTTCAAAGCAAATACAATAGTACAGACTGATGCTGTGCAGGCATTTGGGAACTGTTTGCTGAAGCTGTGCATTAAAGGGGAGTTAGCTAACTTAACATCCTCCATTTCTGTATGTGGGTTGTTCTTCTAATAACCCAAAATACAGTTTTAAAAGGGAACCTTGGCAACATTTCATGCAGGGGATTCTGTTATGTTTCCTTTTCTGCAGCATTCATTCTCTCATACATGTACAAAAGACAGCACACTGTTATACTTTAAACTCCACAAAACACAGATTTTGTCTTCACCAGCATCCTGGAAGAACACTGACCCTTCCTCCAGCACAGATCCTGCCCCAGTTAGCCATGCCAGTCAGTATCAGATCTTGTAGTACCTGGTACTGCACAAAAAAACCTACTAGGAATTCAAGTCATGAAATCCTACCAAGTTCTTAGAGTATTTTAGACTCATACAAGAAAAAGGCTTACAAATTGTCTTTAAAAGAATTCAGGATAGAAGACACACATTTGTATTTGTCTTGTACATCTATATAAACACCAGTTTCCAACATGTTTTAAACTGTGGACTTGGAAATGTAAAAATAAGGTTCTGAAATATAGTGAATGCAAATTTGGCAACAGGTCAAGACTTCTCATCCACATATTGTGGGGTCAAAAATTGTTGCATTATGAAAGAAATACCCAAAAGCATCAGGTCAGAAGAGAATATCTAGGTCATAACAAGAGAGAAACAGAGATCCAAAACCAACCTGCTGAATCAGGCAACTCCTGACCTTGGTGAGAAACTTTGCATAAGTTATTAAAACACACACACAGAGAAAATAACATAATTTTTCCAGTGTTTCAACAACACAGGTAGTTGTAACTAGAAATTTATTGCTGTAATGTGAAAATTCAAGAAGTTGCCAGTACTGAAATTTACTTAGAAGTTTAGTTGTATTTCTTCCGTGCCTGAATTTTTGTCTCCATCTGTGTGAAATGTGTCCAAACTATTTATCTTGCCTATAAAGCAAGAAGAATTTTACTCCAGCAGGTCAAAGCATTTTACTGCCATGAGGTTAAGGGGAGGGAACTCCTCTTCACATAGCACATATTTTTCATGGAAAAGCATGCCATAAAAACATGATTTTAATATGTAAAAACTCACTACCATTACAATATGTAAAAAATACTCTACAATAAGAAGCCAGTCCATTTAAAAGTGTATCTAAATATCTTTCTTTAATGTAACCCTCACTGGGAAGCACCTAAAATGGTCCACCTGTAAATGATGGATTATAGAAGCTTTATGAACTGTGACAAGGGATGTAGAAAATACCATCACACATCACTGCTGCTAACCCCCCATGAGGCACAACACTATAAAAATCCTTCAGGAAGGAGCCACTAACAAAAGTTGGGGGGAGGAGAAGAAGCAGAGAGGGGGGAACCTCTTTTTTTTTTTTTTTTTTCCTTAAGGTATGCTTGCTGCCTCCCCTACTTAAATTAAAAAGGGGGGGAGAGAGAGTTGCTAGTTGCTGATGTCATCAAAGTGCTCTCATTAATCACTCACACGGCATCACTGGTACAGGCACAAGAGCATATAATAGGGATGTTCTGGCAGTAAACTGTCCAAGGGGAGGCAAGCAAGAGAGGGGGGGGGAAAGACATATTTTTCTCCTGCTTGTTCTTTGAAAAGCAAGGCAACAACACCTTTAGAAAAGATGTGCTCTTGCGTGAATTTAAGTGAAAGAGACAAAGAAACCATGCCACCAGCAGCCACGGAGAGAAAAAACTGAAAGCACCAAGCAATGAGAATTCTGAGGGGATTCAGAGGGGAAGAAAAAAAAAACTGGCAAGCAGAGATCAGGCAGGAGGTAACTCATGTGAAGAAGAACACAGAGTTTATGTCATTTTCACAGCAGCATCACTGGATGAACATTCCATTCTGAAATATTCATCAGGAAGTGAAGGTAAGTACCGACTCCATAATCTATAAAACATCAAAAAGGTTTTCCAGATATTTACAAGCCAGTAATTATATGTCTTCTAATAACAGATATTTTGTAACAATAGAAATGTATTATTGATTTTTAATTTAAATCCAAACATTATACTTGCAAAAAGCTCTAAGGATAAAACTATTGCTTCTAAACTGTACTAGGAAGTATCCCATAAAAGATAAATTATAATTTTAAATACTTGGGAACTACCAGCTAGAGAGAGGACCAGCAAGCAAATAAAAGCTCTGATCTTACTAATGCTCCTGATTTTAATATTTGCAGAAGTTGAGTAGATGCCAAAACACATCTGCCTAATAAGTTTACTTGATAGTAAACTCCCTTCTTTATATTGTTGCTGTACCAAAAAGGGTGCACTTGCCACAGGATTAGAACTGCAGCATCTCCCCAGATCAGTAATTCCTAAGGTTATACATTGTAATGAAAAGAAACTTACATCTTTTTATTCCCACTCCCAATAAGTATAATCCAAAAGCCTCGAGCAATAATTTTTATACATAACAGTCAAAGAATTTTAACTATTAATATAATCCAAAATCCCACTAAAATAATATATATTGCCAGCTTTCTTATCTAGTATAAAATACAATAAATTATCGCAGACTAAATTCAGAAGACTTCATGAGCAAATCTGATAAGCTTTCTATATCGAGAGAATTTTCAATAGCCAAATGTTATTTAGCCAGGAAACTTAACATCTGAAACCTGATCATAAAAAATAATTATTATTTTATGTGTTCATGTCATAAACAATTAACATAGTGTTACTGTCATGGGCATTCATGTGCATTAAAAAAGTAAAACACTTTCACAGTGGAAAAAGCTTTCATGTTTGTCACTAGAAACTGACTATTAAACTGAAAGAGAATCAGACTGAACTACTGAGGTAGACTCATTTTCAAAAGTTATGCTCCTCATAACAGTGAAAACAAAAAGATACCTGAAAGAATATATATATACTGTCATTATATTTGTTTTGTGATTAAACCTATACAATTTTAATTAAGGTCTACCAAGGGAGAAGCAAACATTTTTTACATGATGGAAGATATTATTTAACACAAGTGTTTAGAAAATTGCAGAAAATAGATGCTTTCCTTATACTATTTACAGTGGTAACACAAACTCAGAATCTCAGAACATTGGCAGGTTTTCTAATGTTAATTTTACCGTGAGTAGTATTAGTTCAGGACAGATATAGTATAGAATTACATACAATCACTAAACACATGAGAAAAGAGAATTCTTTTTTTTAAAAAAAAAAAAAAAGCAACACTATTTACACAAAAGGTATGCTATAGTGAATACTCTGTTTCACGCAAGCCTGGCTTGAGAAAGCTTTTCCAAGATGCTAAGCAGCATCAAGACAAAATATTGTGATTCTGATGCCAGCAATGCACAATCATGGCAGTAGCTGCTCTAGCAGTGGCTATTCATGTAGTAACTCAAAAAGGGAGGGTATCAGGGAATAAGAAACTAATGTAAAATTATATTTGAGACAAAATAATATCTGGTGTGTTTACACATAACTTTTTTTTTTTTTTAATTGACCATGACAGGCAAAAATCAAGACCTGTGGATGGTAGAGGAATTTATCTCTGAAGATCAACTCCTGCCCCACCTTACTTGCCACTTAACATAAGTAAATCCATTGCTCACAAAAGCAAGATTTGAAATTACCAAAAATACTAAATACATAAAATAAAATGCAAGATGCTCAGACTACAGAGAAAAGCAAAGGCTGATTTCCTTTTCATAGAAAACAAACAAAAATCCCCAAGCCCCACTTAGCAACACTCTCATTGGGCAAGTACTTTGGATGACAGGTACTTAATTAGCTGGGTAGTCAATCTGTCAGTTTTTAGTTTAATGCTAAACCATGAAGTGTTTAAATTCAGTTTAGAATTCAATGCCACTTTTTTCCCTGAGAGTTAGGTTCATATAATAAAATTATGTTAAATAGTATGCTTTTCTTCTCTATTAGAAATGTTTGTTCTATTAAAAAGAATACTCCAGCATTGTTCCAAAGGAATGAGGCATTTACTAATGCACCAGTGTAAATTTCTGATCATTTGTTTTTCCTTGTGGGCTCAATATATATTTCAGAAACGCAAAGCATATTCACCTCTTCCCCTTCAGAGTCTTGAATTCTTATTTCCCTTAACATTTTCAAACTACTCTTTACTAAAGACAAAAACATCCAAGACCTTCTTCTAGGGACTGTCCCAAATACAAGTAGCATGCATACCAAAACTGAAATAGAGGTGAATTTTGAATGGGATGCTGAGGGCTGGTGGCCCCTTCTACCCGGATGCGAGGGCACAGTCATCTGAAAAAAAAGCCTGTGAAAGGAATTGGTTCCCCAGACCTTGTCTCATGGAAACAAGATGCAACTGATCACCTGGATCAGCAGGCTGAATTTTTATAAACATATAGGCTAGCCTTTCTCTGTACAGTTTAAAAGTACAGTTTAAAATTCTCCATACTTCATGAACTGTCAACTCTCACTTTGACACAGTATTGTCAGAGCATAGTTGCCTAATAAACTCCTTTCCTTAATTACAGAGCACTACAATTAAGATCCACACAACGTCCCCAGTGCTGCAGCTTCTCAGCTACCTGCCTGGGAAACAAACATCTTCCCTCTCGAGAGAGAGGCCAGCATCGTGAGAGAAAAAAGCACCTGAGAAACACCCCAATGGGAATAACAGTCCAAAACATCACAGGAAGCACAGCAATGGTCATTTGGCCAAAAATGGCCAGTTGTACCGACAGCTTTTACAGCGTCATGTACCACCCTAACTGGAACAGGAACCTATCGAGTTACTTGAGAAAAAACTTCCAGAAGGAAGAGAGGGTGCCCACCAGTCGCTCCTCCTTTGTTGTTGAAAACCTAACTCCACTAACAACATACATCATGTGCGTGACCTGCCAGTCTGCCAACCCTTCCAGTGACCAGTGCAGAGTTTTTAACACCCTGGAACAAGACCCAGCATCCAAAAGCAACACCAAGAAAGAGCTGGCACTGGGCATCTGGCTCACCAGCAGTGTCCTGCTCCTCACCATTGCCGCGATCCTCCTCTACGGCTGCCTACACCTCTACTGTCGCAGGAGACGAGAGCGTTTGCAAGGGCAAAATGAGACCTCTGAACAAGACCATGGGAAGGCATGGCCCAAAAGTGTGGTGCCCACCTCAGGGGAGCTTGGCAGACAGAGCCAAATGGTGCAGGACAGCGAAGAAAAGCATCCAGGTGGCATCCAGCTGGCCACAATCATAGAGAATCCCTCAGCGTGCAAGGAGCCCATCATGCCGACATCAAAAAGCTGGCAACAAGCACCAACAACAGGACAGTGCTCTGCTGTAAATTAGAAACCTCTTATCAGGAAGCAGATTTTCACTACATACAACAGCCCAGCTGCTTCAAATGCACTGTGTACATTGTCAAGGCTCAAAACCAGGAGCTGTCACTGCTCACCACAGCACTCCTGGCTGTACCTCTGGTGTCACATCATTTCCCAACAGACAATGGTTCAGATTCCCAAGAAATAAGCACTTCAGCCACACTCCATTATTTTAGAAGTGAAGCATGTAGCATTTTGAGGGGATTTTCTGGTTGCTTTTCTTTAGTCTAAAACATCAAACAAATAGAAAAATTAATGAAAAGTGACAAAGAGACTTTTTCTTTTTTCTCCTAGCATAAATTAGAACTGAGCAGAAATTCAGCAACCAAGATGGCAACGCAGACTGCTACACTAGAGGTAACTGGAACATACACCCTGAGTAGAGTGTGAGTTTTATCCCAACATCCCCAATGCTTCTCAAACTGCACACTACAAACTACAGCACTCAGACTTTGCTCTTCACTGACCATGGTGCTCACCAGAGCTCCCATGTGAATGCAGTCAGTCTCAGCATCTAAGATGAACTCACCGGGATTTTAATGGAATACATTTGCCACCTGTCTTTGAAATTTCCCCTTAATCTAATAACATACGAAAGATAGTGACCCTGTAAGGACACTTCTAGCAAAACTAAAGAAATACCCTGGGTTATTGCATTTTGGACACTTCTGCACAAACCACCACAAGTCACCTTCCGCACCCGCCACACGCTACCTTCTTCTCTATGGGCAAGTGACTCCCTGTAGAAGAAAGAGTTCACAGAGGTAACTCCTGGACCTTCCTTCTCCCTTTCCCTTTCAGTTTTAATGATAAAACTCATTCACCAACTGCAAATTTCTACCAACCAGAGAGTACATTTTGTGTAACCAAGGGGCAAGGAAGTGAAAATGTGCCAAAACACATTTTATTTTTGTAACAATTAAATCTGCTGATTATCTCACTTTGCCTTGAACTTCACGGCAAAGTGCCAAGAGAGGCCCTTTGGACAGAAATCTGTTCACCCTCACAAAACAGCACATCCTGCCTGGGTTATGTGTAATAAGTCACCCTGTTTTAAATCTCTTCAGTGCATTTGTCTTTCATAAAAACATAATAAATCTTACGACTGCTGTGCAATACAGTGTATCTACAAAAATAAGATAACACACTGTGACTGCAGGCCACCCCTCTCCACTCTGCCCCGTGTACAAGTCTGGCAAGAGAGCACCCACCAAACATCTCACAGCAGGCAGTGGGTCTTTTCAGCTACCATATTTTGACAACATTTCCCACAACTTGTGAAAGACGTCAGCTCTCACACTGGTAGGAAGACATGAGCTGGCAGAAGCTTGACGTGTTGTCTTTGCTTTTTTACTCCTAGAATAGCTATGACACACAGAAATGTGTGCTGAATGGGGGCAAGTTATTACTTTTAGAAAACGCTTCAAAAGGCATCTTTTATTGTGTTCAGTTAGAAATTATGTGTTCTTCACCCCCTACATAGCATTTCCTCCAGCTGACATATGTTTTTCTTTGTCTTATACACCAGTCTTAAATAAACTGTGAAGATGACAACAGTTTGCTGCTGTTTAAAAGGAAGGTGTTTCATGAAACATACACTGAAAGCTCTCTTCAGAGCATGAAGCCAACACTACAGGTTTACTGCCAAAAAGGGGTGGCTGAGTAGCAGGGACAGAATAAAATGCTTTTAAATGATCTTGTAATCACATTGAGGCTAACACTTTTCTGACTAGGATTTCACCAAAGAGGCAAAAGATCTTTTTAATGTTAAAGGGATGGAGCCAAGACACATGCAATCCCATCTCTGCCAATATCTAGGGCCCTTGAAAGCCTAATTCTCTGAATCTTTTTAACATAAGTTTTAAGGCAGTCCAATACACATATTTACATTCACTTATAAGCTGTACACACATGTTTATACTATACTGAGAAAAAGGAGCATTTTAGTCTGAAAGCAGTTTTGAGGCAACTCACCTAGTGAATTTTGTTATTTATACACAAACACAAATGTACAAAAAGGCACACATATACATCAGAGTGGGAAGGCAAAGAGCTACCATGGAAATACTCCCAAGTATTTGGCAAAGTTAATTTCAAATCCCCAGAAGAGACTCTTTCGTGTATGTAGCTCATTAAGTATTTTATGCATCCAACCCACATTGCCAATTTTCAATCTGCTAATGTTCATTTAATTAATACAACACTTGTTTCAACTGAGTAAGGGGATTTCAATGACCATGCTCAATGAGATTTTAAAATACTCCAGCTCAATTAAAAGGCTACTGAGCTTTTGCAGGTCAGTTCCTCACCACCCAACAGCTCTGCTCCCATGTCAGCCAGGAGAAGCAAGTTGTATCTGTGGGTCTCAGTTTTCCTAATTTGAGGAATATACCACTCAGAAAAATTTAGATGTGACCGAGAATGTGGACACACCTGTCTATGCTACACATCAATAAAGACAAAATGCTTTGAACCATTTCGAAATATCTGAGAATATGTAAACACTTTTGAGAGCAAAACTAAAAATGTATTTAATTACTCATATGCAAGACCACTGCTCATGCAAGCTTCTGCACAGGAAGTGTTTAGCCATTACAGTCCAATACTGGTACATGTATCTCATACATACATGTATAAATGCACAGAAAACCACAGTGCTGTTGTCTTCATGAAAAGCAACATTGTGCATTGCTTAAAAAAAAAAAATCTTCAAAAAAATCTTCAAAAACCCCAAACCTAACAAACAAGTCTAATAAGAAAAATAAAAACTTATATTCCTTGGCTATATGCTCAAAGTGCTCACCTGAATATCTTGAGTAGATCAAGAACTCAAAAAAGACAATAAGACAAAAAATACATAGCTGCTCCATACTCCATCACTAGTCACTCAGGAACAATTTAACAATATATCTATTAAATGACCCAAACAAGGAAGTGCTCTGTAAAAAGCCTGGCTATATAATACACAGAATAATATAGTGCAATTATATCACATGCTAGAATGTGTGGCCTCTTTCACATAAGATTTCTTATCTGTTACTTGCTATATAAAGAATAAATATTCTCCTAAAATTCCATTCAGATATCCTCAATTCCAAAATACATTTGATTCAAGAATAAAAATAAACTCTTGGAAAAACTTAAAACTACAGAGTCAGGAATATTTGCTACTACAGATATATCTAGTTATGAAATTTGCTCCAGAAATGCTTCTAAAAGCCCCCTTGATTGCTCCTGCTCATATGGAAAAAAAAACAGTTTTCTGAAAATATATAGCTCTCACAGCAAAAATTACCAAACTCATTTTAATAATGTAACCTGACTGATAAAAAAAGTTCACCCCTTAATCCTCTGTCACTCACCCCACTGTATCATCACTTAGATAAATTAAGTTAGCATTCTCTACTACATTCACGAGGGCTTTTGCTCTTTATACCGCATCTGGTGAATTCCTAAAATAGTAAGGAACACAATAACTCTAATGTAAGAAAATCCCTCTTTCCTATCATTTACTGGTCCCTGTGGAAGAACAATTATATAAAACACTGTTCACAGCACCAGACAGTCAGCTGTTACATTCCACATTAAAGTTACATGAACTCCTCTACATTTTCAAAGCATGAAAGTTTTACAATTGCAGTAGATACATTAGGACTGCAACACTTGTGAGCTATCTCTTCAGCTCTCAAAAAGTATCTGGCTGAGCAAATCACTTTACAGAGACTGAATCATATAACTAAGATATGATGTGCAGAAACAATAAGACAATGAGACTAATTATGCTCATGTTTAAGGATGAGCTAGATAATGGAAATAGCAAGACAGGCAACTAACACATTGCAGCTGTATAAATTACAAGGATAACTGAGTACATAAATTTTAAATTATGCTACTTTAAAAAATAATAATAATTTAAGCCATTTGGTATCTGATAGCTTAGAATGGTCAGGATTTATTCATTTTAAGTCAGATAACATCTGAAGCAGTTTTTCCTGTCTGTTCCCTTTTCTCCTGCCATTGCAGCCTTCATCATTGTAACGAGGGAGCAGCTGCACCCAAGATGGGCTCTTGTTCTCACTTCACCAGATGACTAATTAATCTTCCCTGAGTCTGCTCTACCACTACAAGCAACTGTGCAATGCAAGGTGGTTCAGAAAAGTACTTATTTTTAACTATGTCAGATAAGACTAACCATCAGACTCATAATTTTCACTTTGCCTGAAACATGCAGTGGGCTTCCCTACAAAGCCTGAAAAAAGCATGCGCTGAATTTAAAATATTCACAAAATATATTCAAGTCCATTTTTAATGGACTCATTTTAATTATTCCATAATTTATTCAATTAAAAAAGATACCTTTAAACATTAGCAAACCATAAATATAAAGAGAATTAAATCCAACCTTTGATCCATAGAGATACTGTGGCTGTGCATTAGGCTGTTTGTCTCTCTGAAACTCCTGAGAAAATGGTAGCACAGTCCGAACAAATCTATAAAAACAAAATAAAGCATTCATTAATTATGCTTAGGTTGGCAGGTATACAATGAATGTGTCTTACTCTATAATACTGCTTTTGTCTACATACAAAATCAAAGGCAGACCAGTAGCCTTTCAGCCCAAGCTGAAACCAGGGAAACACAGCATGCACTGCCCAAAAGCCTGGACACAAATTGTAATGCAATGCTCCATCACTTACCAGGACTTTGCTCCTCCAGCAGTGTGAAAAGTCCCATAATATTTCTCACCTCAAACTCCAGCCCGGCCCAGCAAAAAGAGAAGCAACAAACCAAGCAGCAATAGCCTTTTACAGAGCTTTGTTCATGTTTAAGTGCAAGCAGGTACCACTACAAACCATGTTTAGCTTTATCTTCATGTATTATTAAGAGGATGACAAGAGAACTACAGAGCCATGAAGTACTGCAAAACACAGGATCAAACAGGCCACTCCAAACTGGAAGCCCTGGAGTCTGAAGAGCTTGGGCAGAGCCTTGCAGGCACAAGTCCTCTCATCAACAGGCAGCACAGACCCACTCCTGATGTTGCCTGTGAACTGCAATGCACATTTAGCAGCACTGCACTTTGATTGCAGGAAGAAGTTGCCAACATCTACAATTCTGATTCTCATTATCTTTACTTAACCAAGTAAAGTTACTTGTGCGTGTGGTTACAGGTTGAATGGCTACTTTATTTTTTAAAATGAGAAAAAGGATTTCTTGGTAAACGGTGGAAAGCTACATATACACAGGGAAGTCGAAAAGCAGCTATTTAAGAAGTGTATATCAAATATTTGAATCAGATCAGGCTGTTCTGAGAGCTCAGTAAAAGACATGTAGCAAAAGGTTTTAAAAAAGAAAGCTTTCAGCACATTATAAAGTCAGAAGATACAAGTATATCTTGATCTGGTTTTGTTTAAAGTATGTTTGAATTTCTATCAACATACAAAATAAATTACTAATTAATGATTTTTCCTAGAAAGGCAAATTCTATTTTAATGCATCCATTTTCTAGCTGAAAGCAAAATCAACCATGCAAATAAAAAATTGCTTCACACAAGCATGAATAAATTGCACCATGTTGCTTACAATTATTCCCACTGTTTTATTTCTGAGTAATCAGAATCATTCTTGTGAGAATCTACAACTTCAGAACAAGATTTTCTGTACTTTTTAAAATGTTTTCAAAAATACAAATACCCACAGTTTCAGCTATGCATATGTTCACATGCACTTCATCCCTGTTTTTCTAAAAGTACTTGTACTTGCTTTGGTCCAGAAAGTGCTTGCGCTTACGGCTTTTGAGGAAAAAAGATAATATAGGTGTATTGGTTTTTTTACTAAATGTATATGTATGATTTAAATCTCCTTATGCTTACATTTCCTCAGTTCATAAGCTTCCTCCCTTCTCTTTTACTGACATAGCAACATAAAACTTCCTCTTGAGATTACTGGAATCTCTTTTCTACACAGATACTTCATTAATGAGTCTGCCAGAGATGCTGTAAACATTTGATTGAATTCAAAGTAATCTGCAACATATGACAGTCTCAGAGATTACTCTATTCCTCCTTCTTTCTCTCCAAATTCTACTCCTTTTTAAACTGACATCAATTTTCAAGCCCTAAGAAAATCTCTAAAATGAAAGAAATCAAATGAGATAACATGTCATTTGAGGTAAGACTGGGTTTCCATGCACAAACATACTGGGCATGGAAAATTTGATTTGATTCAAACTCTCCCAAGGAAAAGAGTTTCAGAATAGAAAGGTGGATGCATCCAATGACTTGGGAAGATGCAACTGTTATTCTTTCTCTTATCAAAAAGACATTGTACTATTGAATATATTTGAACTACAGTGTCATTAAGGGTCTGGGAGAGTGAGACTGTATATGGACTGAGAAAAAACAAATTGCAGCCTCAAAACAATCACCAGAGAAATGCTTCTGAGACACAGGCTCTAAGTTTCATGAGCACCATAGAAATTCAAATGTATCTTGTGCGCCGCCCAGAGCTCCTCTGCATTCTTGGAGGTTTCTCCATTTTTAATATTTAGAATAGCAGCAAAATAACCTTAAAGGTTTCTTCAAGACTTGAAGCAAGAACCTTATTTATACTTTCTTTTGAGACTTGGGGAAAAGATGCTAAGAAAGGAAGACAGATGTTAAGAAAAGGAAGTAGGAGAAAGAGAGATCTTAGGCAGTGCTATGTCTAAGTACTGAGGGTACAACAGTTTAAAGAGAGTGCATTGTTCTAGGAGCTATGTGACTGGTCCCAGTTAATCATTCAGATAAATATTATAGACTTATTCTCTCAAAACTAAGGGCTATAAACAAATCTTTACAGTTCAGCATCACCTGTTATTCTTCAAATTTTGATTATGTGCGTGTGTCTTTTTGACATCCTGCTGGTTGGCTTCCTCGTGCTTCTCTTCCAAGAAAAAGAAACAGCTCCTTGAAGTAGAAGCTCTCAGAATATCAATGTTAAAGCTAGGCAAATTTTTGCCTTCCCTCAGATACTGCTGGATGCAGGTTTTGGTATACTCCAAGATAATCAGTTCTTTTCATTTTTAATCAGTGTTGATGATCTCACAGCAATGTATCCATTTTAATCAACACAGGTTGCAAGCAGTCAAAGTAGATTAAGCAGATGAAAAGCCTACTGGCTTACCAAAGCTTTGCAACAGTGATTGCTAAAAGACATGAGCCCCAAAGTGGTTTTGGGGTCAAATAATTTTATATCAGTGTTTCCGTGATGCTTGCAAAGAAGGAGTTCACAGTGAGCGCTTCACAAATTAGCCTAAATGATTCTAGGATTCTAATTACCATAATCTATTTAGGAAAACAGGGAGAAATCTGAAAGAGACCACCTCAGTCAGTAAGTCCACTTTCTTTCTACCACAGACACCAGATCATTCATAAACTTCTTGAGCTTCATCTCAGAAGTAGTAAGATGTCACAAATAAAGTGTTCATACAGAAAGTGTCACTCTGAACCTCCCTATTTGGTATAAACACTCCCAGCCTTCTCAAATTAGCTTGTCCTGTCAACCAGATCTAAGAGTAGTCCTACACTTCCTCTCTTAGTGAGTGCTACATCTAACTCACCCTTCGTGAACACGACTGTCAAGATGGAAAGAACAGGAGGCTACGAACTGAAGTGTGAGGAAACAGCAGACAAAACAGAGGCTGAAAGAGGAACAGATATCTTCCACCCCATTGCTACTACATTTTCCCTTGGCAGAAAGATTTCTTTTTTAATTATTAGTTTATCAGTGGGGGAAGATAAGGTGCTTGTTGTCAAATTTGATGGAGAATTTGACTACAGTCACCTTTATTTTGCATCAGCCTATAGAACTGCACCATCTGTCTCCTTGTAGCAGAAACTAGGAAGTTTTTACTACCAGTGCTGCTTTTCAGGTTTGCTCCAGCACCATCTGAAAGGGCTGGAAAGTTTTCTGAAGAGCAGCTATAAAAGCGTATATGCAAGCAGCACAAGGGAGGCATGGAGCTCATGAAAGGAAGGGGAAAGCAGGTAGGAAGACTGAAATATAAAAATCCAGTGTTTTTATTCATTCTGTGACAAATCTGCATCCTCAGAAGAAAATGTCATACTGCATTTAGAAGAGTGCTAAACATACGACTTTTTAGCAGAGAATACAGGTTTGGATAATGCCTTGAACAGAAATGGAGCTACAAGTCTGACTACTGTCTCAGAGAACTTGTAGCATTTCTGTCACAAAAGCAAAGAAAATCATCAGTCCAAATAAATGTCTACACCATCTCAGGCTTGCTCCTCTGTTAGCCCTGAAAACAAAACCTGCTATGATGCAAGAAAAAGACAACCTTAGAATTAGTAAAGAAAATAAGGCAGAAAAAGGAACAGTACAGATAGTGGAAAAGAAGAAAGAACAAAAACCTGGAAGTTGTCCTTATGTCATTTCAACCCTTTGGGCAGCCCTAGTCCTCCTAACTCCACAAATATACAAGGGAATGAAAAAAGGTACAGACACAGGCATAAGCGCAAAAATTTCCTGGTGTGAAAACACCTTTGGCTGGGAAAACCATGCAGCTGAGGGCCAATAAGACAGAGAGCTCTTAAAATAAATCCCAAGCAGCACTGAACAGACAAGTGGGAAATGGCTGCTTACAGCTACTTTCAGAACTGGCAGGCAACAGCCTGAGAGCAAAATGAGAGATACCATTTCATGCAGCTCACAGTTGCACTGCAGACTCCTCACTACACCACATCATGAATGCCAAAATCTCACGCAGCTTTAAAAAAAGGATTGGATAAAACAATGGGGGGGTAGGGGGGAAATACCTTTAAAACAGCCATAAAGGTACTAACATGACACCATTTTGTTTTACAGAAACACCTAATTGTTGCTAGATATTGGCACATTTCTTGAGGAAAAAAAAAAACAGAAGCCCTCACTGTTTTCCTACTCGGCCTCTGCATGGCTGCTGCCAGAACCAGGACACTGGGTTTTGACCTCACTTGCAGTTCATATGCTCATACTGTTATCCAAAAGTTTGGTCTCTTTCTTTTCCGAATGCCAACAGGTGGATTAAAAACACCCTTGGACTTCATTGCTAACTGTCCATCTGCAGAGGTCCTCTCACTCATTTCCACATTCTTTCTCCACAAACTGTTGCACAGTCTGGATATGGCTGTGTAGCTGGCCGGCACTGATGAGACCAAATTTTAGTAAACTGGCAGCTGCAATTATTTAATTGATAAATCTTTTAATAGCAGCCTCACTGCTTAATCTCAGTACGTTATCAGATATGAAAGAATTCTTAAGTCTCAAACAACTAAGCATGCAACATGCTTCAGTACTTCTGCATGAATAGCCTTAGCTTTAGAATCAAACCTGGAGAGTTTCTAAACAGTCTTTTATTAATGCTTGAAATCATTACACTCAGGAATTCTTGGGAAAAAGAGCTTCAAAAGGTACTGAATACAAATTTAATCTGACCAAAATACCAACTTTAAAAGAAGGACCCTTACACGTAAGTCAAATTACCTAAAGACAAGCCCCAGATATTGCATGCTTCCTGGGAGCTGTACCACCAACTTCTCAACCACCAAGCAATCTCTCTGCTTTTCATCTTATGTATTTCTCTTTCTTCCAGCTGTTTGCTTTCACTTCTCTTCCCTTGTTTCCACAGGGCTTTCACACAAAACATTACTTATGAAGTCAAGAATTATACTAGCAACTCACACAGAGCACTGTGTACTCCTGTATTTCCACACAATAACCATAATAACAGTTGAATGCAGAGAGAACTCATCAGTTTACAGCTCACTAACAGCAGGGCACAAATAGACAAAATGAGCTTAGGGCTCATAAAAGGGCTAGAAACTTCTGTCCCCTCTCCCAGCAAAAGTATCAATGGGCACCACACGGTGTGTGCAACCACACACTCTCTCCACAGTTCTCTCCACACTGCTGGTTTTGATTGAAACCAAAGCAATTCTGTGATGAAATTAGACACATGACACACATACTGCTTAAGATATGTCTGCCTTTATCATCTCTTAAATTAAATATCCTGAATTTATTACCTGAAAAACTTGAGGATCAGCCTAACCCAATTTGTGTGTACAGTTTTTAAACAGACAAAAAACAGGGTCCTGATAATGTCCTCTGGAATTTCATGCTCACTTCCCAAGCAGCGTGGTCTGCAGTGCAACAGTCCTTAGAGCCAGGAATAGCACAGATTGAATTGTTACAGGAGCTACTGTCTTTCATTAAAGCTGACAGCTGAAGGATCAGCATTTCATCACAATTTTCTTTTAGTATTAAGCCTATACAATTCTTAACAATGGATCACATATTCCAGTGTTTATCTCCAAATATATCAACCCCACAGTAGCTTCCTCAGAAATACATTCAACTCTTCTACGTAGTCAGATTAATGTAATGGAAAATTCTTGGCTAAAACTGAACCACAAGAAACACTCTTCTTTTTTTAATTTTTTTTTCTTTTTTTTTTTTTTTTTTTTTTTTTTTTGGTACAGACAGAATCTTGGATCTAAATGCAACAAAACCATCAGAGAACATGTCAGACAGTGAAAGCTTTCCAAGAAGATATGGAAAGATGAGAACAGGCTGCCTCCTTTTCCTACAGCTCAATATTCAGTATCACTTTACTGTCACTGCATAGTGCTTTAACCAAAACCTAAGTAAAGGCTAAAAGCAACATAAATCCTAAAAACAGCCCCCAAGCAGGAAGCCCAGAAATGCAAAGTCACAAGCACTGCAATTTCCACTCATTCAAACTTCAGATCCTACCTTCCTCTTTGTTTCTATTACTCTCTCCCCTTAAAGGCTGCAACTGTACTTCAGAACACTGAACTCTTCCCCTTTTCAATAAACAATGCTCTTCTTCACATTAATGCAGAATTGTGAATATAATCTTATTTCCATTGTCTCACAGTCGAGGAGCCTGTTTGCCAAAATATCTTCCTGATACGCACTTTTGCAGTATTTTTGGACACACTTTATTTTTCAGCATATTGTAGCTAAGTTATTAAAATGTCAGAATTTGGATGCTGTGGTTACATTTGACTTCTATTGTCGACAAATAACAGGCTTTCATACATTTGACAGTACTTTGCAAAATGAGTCATTCTGCTTCATTTCAAGTAAGCAACAGAAGTGGAAAATACATGAAATGAATGGAGATGGATTTGTCAGCATATCCTAGGAAAGAAGTTTCAGGAGGGTGAAAGAACTGCTGTGAACAAAAAGCTGCCATGCTAACCTGTTAGTGGATCCATTGTAGCAGTAGTTTGGAAGGAAATCATAATTGAGTTCCCAAAAGACATGAAGAGTGATTCTTCCATAAGGAGCTGACACGTTGTGATTTGCTTCTCTGAACATGGCATCAAAGCTGTCCAAGGTCATATATCTACTCAGAAGCTTGTGAGTCATTTTGTTTATCTCTATCAAGCCATCCAGCTCCTACAAAAGAAAAAAAAAAGAAGAAAGAAAGTCAGCAGTGCATTTAACGAAGTGGAGAAACTTGAAGTTACATAAATAACCTTGACAGAATAGAAGACTAGAAAGAAGTAAAAATTAACAACTGACTCTCCCACAGTCTCCTGTTTTAATGCTATGAGCTGGAAAAGCTCAGTGCTCTTGAGACTGTTTGTAACTATCTCACACCAAAACCAGGACTTTAAGGGTATTCATTAAATCAGTCCACACTGCCAGTGGTTTTCAAACACTCATCTGTGCCAGCTCTTCTTCCACTGAGCTAAAAAGTTAAAACTCCAACACTGAAATGGGGTGAGACACGGCTAAGAAGCATCTTCTGCATTTCCTCCTTTACAAGCTATCACTACATTATTTCTGTTGAGTAGTGCTCTGGTGAACTAACTTTTGTGGTAGTACTAGGGATAACATCACATTTTCCACACATCCTTCTCATGGTTTACTCCAGAGAAATAAGATGCAATGAAAGACCATACCAGACAAATGTTATAAAGGTCATGACAAAATCACTAGCTCCAAATTACACAACTATATATAAGCACTGGCTTTCATAATGTTTCTCCTCCTGAAAAGAAATTCCAGGTATGATTTCTGGCACTTTCAATAAAATATAGCAAGATAAAATAGATCTGTTTCTGACATAAGACACTAAAAACACCAAACACAAAGAACATACTCACTCACAAAAAAAAAAGCCAACTCAAGCACTACTTTTAAAAATTGTTGTGCAGTAACCTAATGAAGGAATGCCCAGTGTCTTTGTTTGGCTCTGCATCAAACAACTGGTCATCTTTCCATACAGTGCTGTCAGATTTTAAAGATTTTCAGACCTAACATTTTGTTTTAAGGAAAACAAAAAAGACCTGCTATGATTGTTATTTCAATACTGAGTCCAATATGAAGGGAAAACAAAATTTAAAAGAGAGACTACATTAAAATAAATTAAATTAAAGCAAAACAAAACGAGCATCTAGACCCCAATTGCAGCACTAGTGCTCCAGCAAAACTGCAACACAAGACTCACCACGATGGAAGTCAAATCCTCACTCTCAAATCGACCAATTGCCAGCTCCATTGACCGGTACATGGCTGCAGAAATTCGCTGAGTGATCAGTCTGTTCAGGTCTATTGATCTACCCAGAAGCTAAAGAAAAAAATATTCTGATGTTTTGAACTGAAAGTCAAATTACAAGACAAGCTGCTCATGGATAGTGAGCAGATTAACTGACTCTCACACAGTGAACTTCCATTCCAAACACACAGAAACAAGGCAGACAGAAAAAATTATAAATTCACTAACAAATGAAGTACAACAATTTAGATCCTTTCTCATAAAAAGAAGTAAAATCGCACGTTGCATTTATATAAGAAGTATATACATCAGCATTTTATGCTTCTATGACATTGTGCCAACAACATATTAAAACCAGGCAAAAGATATTAGGAAGACAATGCTACCACACATGACAATCCATTTGGTTTGTGTTTGCTTAACTACAACAGACATTTCCATTAAAACAGAACCTTTCAATTTCTTTTTCTTAATTTACGCCTTCACATGGCAAAAAAGATGACTTCAAACATCAGTTGTGCCACTTCGATGACAGAACATAAAGCACACAAAAAGTCTTGTGTATCTCCATAAATCAATGCCCCTGGAAAGCTGCCAAGCAACTGGAATACAGCAGAGTAGGAGCCAACTCACTTGGACATGTCTCTGTTTCAGCAGTGTCTCGTAGCGGTTGGACTGCAGCAGCTGAATGGTTGCTCCCTGATTCTTGCATTCCGAACGTAATCGTTTATCCAGAAGCAAGCTATTAAGAAAGGGGAAAAAATGCTTAAAGTACATTAAACAGCAAAGCAGAGCGGAAAAGGATGAATAGAAGTTCTCACCACTGGAATAGCTACCTGCCAGCCATTGCCTTGTAGTATGCAAATATTTGGTCTGCCAGCTTGTAGACAAATTGGTCAAAACATAGGTTTACCTTTGAGAGGAAAAGAAATTGTACAGTTAGAGAAAGTTAAAAGAGGGAACCTTAGCCAAGATCTCCCACTGTTTATCAAACGTAATTAAGAAAGTTGATGTTTCCAAATTTCCCAGTACAAGAGAAGATGGCATTCAGTTTTTGGCATTAATGTGAGGTGTTTTGCATTAGGTCTACAGGTTTCCTCACAACATTATCACCCAACCAGTTAAACCATCTTCTGGTCTGCCTTCTCAGTTTATTATCTCCAGCTGTTCCAAATCTCTTATAACAGGTCTTGGCCTTTAGCATCATTTTCACATTCAACTACAGACTATTTTCCTACAGTATGTAAGGTTACTTTACCTCTGCCTCAATCTCATCATAGAGGAACTGCTTCTTAAATTTAGTAAGTGCATAATGAGCACTGTCATTATAAAGGTCCAAAGAATACAGAACATACCTGAATGAAAAAGAATAAAAAGAGGAGTTACATGCCTATAGAAGTTATGATTCTTTTTAGGATGGTGCAAGCTAAGAAGTTGTAGACTAATCAATATTGTAATCTTCATGTGGTCGATTCAAACAGGGTCACTTTTTGAGTTTACATATAAAGTATCACAATTTCTCCTTAGGTAAGTCTTTTGTTAGTTCAGGAAATTGTATAGATAAGTTTGCAGTCTGAAATTTGTTTTCTAGTTGTAACTTTGCATCAAAATGGCACTATGCTTTTACCACTATGCATTATATTCAACATCTTTGAGGAATAATTAAGAACTCCTGACTCAGGGAGCAACATACTTGGCTGGCACAATGATACTTATATGAATGGTTTCATATTTAAATTATTCACTTCAAAAATAAAACTTTGAGAATTTGGTAACTGGCAAATGTTAACAGGAAAATTTTTTAAAGATTCAGAATACTTTCTCAGTGACTGCTTGTTAAAACCAATTAAAGCAGTGACATTACAATAAGGAGTGTTCAAATTTAAGAATAATGATTAAGTGGAAGAAGACAAGTAGGTCTTACTCCATCATCGATGCCTCTTTGGTCTCCAAAATATGGTCTGTCAGAATCCAAGGCATGGACATCTCAATGGGAAACTGGATTCTTCTGCCCATGGTTAGCTCTAAGAAGAATTCCCTAAACCACAGCTGGGACAGGTCACAGCATTGCTGCAGAGTTTCTTTCAGAATAAATAAGGAAGAATTACACTTCTTATAGAAGTACATCAGGAAGAATGTAACTGATTTTGACAATGCAATGTGAAACACAAAAAAAGCAGGTGTGAGTCACTAGAACTATACATAGCCAAATATGTAAACCAAATTGAAAACATAAAGCCCATGACTTTTTCAAAGAGTTTTGAACTCCACTGTTGGTCCCCAAAAGTGCTACCTTTTTATGGAGAGAGAAAAAAAAAAAAAAAAAAAAAAAAAAAGCATGAAAGAGGACCAGATTGCCACTTAAAGAGAAAAACTATGTGCACCAGGGGATTTCTATTTTAATTTCTCAGTTTAGGGCTGAGAAAGCCATACACTGAACTTGGGAAGTTGCAGGCGAAGGAGACAAAATTGTACCATGTCCACCAGTACCATCTCTCCCTCTGGAGGACTGAATCACTCCACATGTTCCTGTTGATCAGATGGGCAGGAAATGACAGACAAGACACATAGAAGTGGGATTAAACCAAAAAGTTTCTAAAGCTGCTGTCAAGGGCGTGGACGTGCAATTCCCACCTCTCCAGAAAACATCTGGCACAAGCCTTCTTTTGAAGAAGGCTTGAGAATGAAAATGAGAATGAACTTTTTACATTCAGATCTTCTGAAGACCTTTTGAAGTGTCGTTCCCCAGAAGCGTTATGACCAACATTAACATATATTAACAGGCTCCCCCTTCTCTGAGGGTAAAGGAGTCGGGTAGCAAAACAAAAATGAATGACAACACAGCATGGTAACAACAAAGACTAGATACATTCAATGTCAGTAGGTGAATTCTTTAGGACAGTATGTTTCCGATTACAATTAACTGAATAGTAAGAGTAGTGAAATGACATCAAATTTACCACAACAGAGAATTTGTATCCTCTGTACTTAAAACAAAAACAAAACAAAACAAAAAATCCCCCAAAACCCAAACCACAAAAACTATTTCCTTTTAAAAATTTCAATGTGCATAAGCTTATAAATACGTACATTAAAAAAAAAAAGATAAAAGGGAGGTAACAATATGAAATTTGACACATTATAAACAAATGTATAACAAGTCAAAATAAAAATCCCACCACAATCTTGAATATCATGTCTGAGAAAAAGTTTGGACAGACCAAGGCTTTTGATAAAAAAAAAAAAAAAGTTATGTTGACTTAGGCAATCGGAAACATTTTCCAGGTCGTGTTAGAGGTGTTAGGACATGCTAAGCTGGACACTGATCATCTACATATCTTACCACTGAAATTTATCAAATGAGTGTAGAAGAAAGACTCGCGATGGAATTTTTCTATGTCCAATATGGTGGGCCCCTCAAGGCTACTTCTCAAGGTTTTCTTGGAACCACTTTTGTCAGCAATGAGGGACTCTAACATAGTTCTCACCATGTAAAGCTGTATCATTAAAGGAAACAATTGTGGTGGAAAGGGGGGGGAAAAAAGGAAAATACACACGGTACATTAGTTGAGCAACACTGAGAATTACTATCAGTAAGCGACTACTCCACTTCAAATTGAAAACTGGCACTCTGTGGGTAAGAGCCTTGCAGGCAAGAGGAAGAGGTGCCACGCTACCCTACACACCAGCACAAATGCCTACCCATGCCAAGGGGACCTCCACTGACACTCAGCAGCAGACCATTTGCAGTGGAACAGTTCACATCACCACAGAAAGTAAAAGTAATAAGTAATGTCTTACCACCAAAGTTTAAAAGAGGCGGATAGATGTAGGACTGCCTCAGAAACTTGTGTGTCACATGCAATAGCTTTTCCAATCCCAGAGACTTGAGCTGCTTCAACAGCTCAGCAGAGTTTAAGGACTCTGTCATAGTGCGAACCATGTAGAGCTAAAAACCAACAGACAGGGGCAGGCAGGGGAGAGAGAATACGTTAATAAAAACACAGGGGTAAATGAGGAAGGGGAAACAGCAGCAGAGAAAACTTGTTAGTTTGTTAAAAACAAAAAGCAGCACAGTAAGCGTGCAGAGAAGGACATAGAGAAAGGTCTTCTCCTTCAGAATGATCACTGCAACCCGGTGCTCCCTCAAGCAGAGGGAAAGTTCCCGCTGATTTCAGAGGATGCTCAGAGAGCCATCCCCTTCTCCAGATTATTTCCCAAAGATTTCCAAGTATTACCGATTCATACGTTTCAGAACTGTAAGTAACTGAGGAAAACCTCTAATCTAAAATCAATATATTTGGCCTCCCTTCCTCCTGTCAGCCGAGACAAGTGTGCCAGCCCAAGAGCAGAAAAAGCAGACAGAACTGTGAATTCTGAACAGCCAGTGCAGCCCTTAGACATACCAAGCACAGGAGAAGCACACTGGTGGTGATATTTACTTTTTTTTCCCCAGAAAATGAGAAATCAAACCACTTTTTTCCAAATCCCAAAATAAAATCTTCATTTAACCCACCTTAACAGAATATAAGCAACTTTTTAGCACCCAAGACTATTATCCAAACATCCTCTCTTCCCCACAGATTTTAGGTATTAAAAGATTGTCTTTACAAGCCACAGCTGCCATCAGTTTTTCACCCAAAGTGCTCACTATCTCATTTTCTCAGTTGAGCTATGAACACCAGACCATACACTCTCCAAAGAAATCCACAAAGAAAATTATAAAAAGAGAATTACACAGAGGTAATGAGTTTCTAGGTATGGGATTTAACTGACTACCACAGAAAACACACTTCAAATACCTCATTTTAGTGGCAGCATCAGATTAAATAGATTTTAGGGAGCACTTTCATCATTCATTACTGAACAGTAAGGGCGATCTTATGAGAAGTCAAATACTCTCCCATATTTAACAGGCAATCATATTTTAAAACAAATTTTAAAACAATATAGACATTTACTGAATAATGAGATTTAACACACACACACAAAAAAATCCACCAGCCATGCCAGAGATGGGACTCAGCCAAGAAATAATTCAAATAATTAAAAGTATTATGTAAAAACATTAGGAGCTCAATGAGAAAATATTTCTTCCCAGAAAGTCAAATTAAGGAGATTGAACACTTGGAAAAATTATGCATTAGAGTAGAAAGTGAGAGCAACCCAGACAGAGGATTTTGGTTAAGTGTATATAATTTCATAAATATAAATCTAATCAAAGTAGATTTTAAGCATTAAAACCAAGACTTTAAATTTTCATATAGTTCAGGCCACAGAGAAAACATTTCATGCAGTAATTGTTGACAGGTATCACAACCAACAGACAGGAAAATACCTGAGTGCTGGAGGGTCCCACTGCACGCCTTGGGACTTTGATGTCAAACCCACTTTTGGGGTCCTTCTCTCCCCTCAGAGCTGGGTCATTGAATGGCTCGTGCCCAGCTTCCCAGTCACAGACTGTCTTTCTGATGGCCTGCAAAACACTGAACACAATTCACACTACTTCAGACTGTCACACATCCAAGTGCACTGACGAGAATGTTTCAGGTTTTTTAAGCACTCTTCCACAAGCACAGAAACTTTGCAACAGGATTTGGGAGCTTGAGGTTGCCCAGGGCAACCAGAAATTATTTCGTGAACAACTCCAAGAATGCCACATCCACAAAGCAACCTCTCTGCACTGTTTATAAAAAAGAATAGCTCAGAGCCCTTCTCCTCTGGCAGAAGGAAGCTGGCCTCTGACATCGATTGAGAAAAATGTCATTTGTCAAGGATCCATCTCTGGGATCCTCAGCATGTGCATCAAGCCGTTTTATTTTCCTACACTATGGAAATTCCTGCTCCCAGCAGAACTCCAGAATTCAGCTGGAATTTTTACAATTAGCTTCATACTTCTAACTCCAAATACTGAACTGGCCTTCAGATACCTGTGAGAAGCTTGTGAGGGTACTTTTGTCAGAGCCTTCAGTAATAGCCTAATTAGCCAAAGACCTTCACCACTAAGAGCTTTGCAATGAAACATGGGAGTAAACAAATGATGAACAAATCTAGATCAAAAGCAAACAATTAGGGACAGAAAAATAAGGTCAGGAAATGCCACCAATCAATGTGGGTGGATGGAGCACTTGGAGAAGAAGTGTAAAACTAATAAGCTAAAAGCAGCAGAAGCTACGAAAGAAGGCAGGATGCTAAGAGGGCAGAGATAAGACTGCGGGGCAGGGCATAAACATGAAACAGAAGCAGAGGAAGTTCTGGAATCATAAGGAAGGTGGGCATTAACACCTTTCTTTAAAATAAAAAATACTAGTCTTGCTTTCAATATTGCCGTACTTATCTTTCCATAAATAAAAATAAACTTCCTGCAGTAGATGTAAGGGGTTCAAGACAGTCTGGACTCCTCCTGCAGCTGCCATGCTGGCAGATGTTTGGTTTTGACTTCAGACTTTTTCAAGTTCCAATAGATATTCAGCCAAGCTGATTTTGAATACCAGGTAGCCTAGCAGGGTAGTACAGACTTTAAGAGGCAAAATTTCACAGCCATGAAATTCTGCAACAAATGGAATAAGATTTGGGGCAAAGAATATGGGAGGAAAAAATGAAAAGCAAAGCACTACCTCTGAATTACATTTTTCTTCTTTTTAATGGCTTGTCTTAATGGCTCTCTTAGTGTGACCTGGGCAAAGTCCTGAAGAGCTGCATAAATGGTATGGCGAATGGCATGATTGAAAACACTTTCCATTCTTCCCATCAGAACCTGAAGGCCTTTGATCATGGCAATCACCTGAAAAAAAAAAAAGAAAAAAAAAAAAAGCATATTTTTCTGTTTGTTTGTATAACTCTTTAGAAAGCCCTTTTTAAAATACAGAAAATGAGAAAAGGGGAACCAATAAGTTTCAAAATATAAAGGCTAGCTTTTCTGTGCTCTTGGCACATACTGAATGGAAGAAAACATACTGTTTCAGAGTCAACACAGGGCATGCTGTCTTTTTGTAATTGGTGTAGAAAATGCTTATACTTTGCATAGGATTAATCTTTGAAAAATTCCTAATAAAAAAAATAATTTAAAAAATTATTTAAAAAAATATTTGTAAATATTTATCTTACCTCAACCAAAGCAAACTTCTCCTCACTAGTATAATTGTATCTTGTTGCTCTTTCATATTCTTCTGCATTATCAGGACAATCTTTATTAGAGTATTTATCAGTTGGGTGTACCAGCTTCCAGGAATACTGCAGTTCACACAGCACAACAGAGAGAAAAAAGATGGGGAGGGAGGAAAAAAGGCCTGAGAAATATAAAACATAGCTGAACACAAATAACATACCTCAAAGCATAACAAAAGACTGCAACACCACCACACATTAAAAGAGGAGCTTCCAACTTGGCCAAACATTCATATTTAGTATTCAAACAACCACTGGAAAATGACACTGGTTTTTGTTTGTTTGTTTTGCCTGTTTGATAGGCTTAAAGGTACAGAAATAGCTGTACTGTTTGTGACAATATCACCTGCACAACATGCATTTCTCTTAAACACTGCTTTTTCAGTCACTACAAACAGTTCAAAATGCTCCTAAGCAGTGTCAGGATGGTCTAATATCCATCAGGGTACACTTCATGAAAAATTCTAGTCACATTCAAATACAATTTTCTTACACTTTGAGTTCAGAGAATAGCAAAGTCTGGTTAATGTTATCTCTGCATTATGGAGCAACATAAATCTGGCTACTATAATGAATTAATACTTGCATCAATTTACCTATGGCAAAGAAGAGCATCACACCCTGCAACCTAAGTGCTACAAACAGGACACAAGGGAAATTATTAAAGATGAAGTTTTGGGAGAGCATTAAGTTCAGAGGATTAAGCTGGGCATCAAATGTATGCTGAAATCTTTTATCTGAACATGATGGATATAACAAGGTTAATGGAAACAAAGTGAATGCAGAAGGCAGGTAAGTAAGTAGGAAACTCTAGGTCACAATAGATTCACAGTCAGAGGACCGAGAGAAGGTGAACACAAACTTACATGAACATTCACAAATCAGAAAGAAAAAGAAAAGTAATGATAATAGGCAAAAAAGCCCAAACTGCTGTGGTGCTCAGAGGAAGTTATGGAACTGGAAGGACAAAAACAGCTAAGAAAGAGATATTTTCTACAGAGTTATAATAAAAGAGGAATATTATCTCTGTGCAGAGCCTGAATGCAGCAGTTTACAGTGACAGCAATAAAGGGAGCAAGTGTGGGAGCTCCAGAGGCCAGAAATAGATGACAGCAACCTCTCTTAAAAGATGAAAATAAGAACAAGATTTTCACCATAAAATACAATGTTGATTTAAATAAGAATAGAATAATACAGGAGAAAAGCATGACTCACCTACTGGCTTTTAAAAGAAGCCACTGAAATAGAGAAATGAAAGAAAACTGGGTCTCTAGCTATGCTCACCATGACCACACTGGATTTACATAGTACAACTGGCTTGACACTCCCTCAGACAGCAGAAGCAGAGAAGGAGCAAGTCTGTCTCCCCTCATGCAATATGTCATTTGTTTCAATCTGTCCTAGAACACGCAGCTTTGATCTCAGTGTCTGCAGCATCAAAAGGACTCCTGCATCCTCCTGTTCAATTTCTGCCTTAATCAGTTTATTATTGGAAAAAAAAAGTCACTTCGCAAACTGGCATGTTTTAAAAATAAATTATTATAATACAGAGAAACAACACTTCTGGTTATGTATATCCCATCCCTCATTTCCTCTCAGATTTTCCTTTTCCCAAATTTATTTCACTTTTGACTAAAAACCTAATCTAAAGCCAGTGGGAGCCTTTCCATCCATTTTTCTGTCCTTGGTTAAGACCTAAGTGGTTCAATTTACTGAGCAATCATGTCTAGACATAGCAAATTGAAGCTGTTCTATCACATCCTATGTCACTGTGTGGCGGTTACAGATATTTCTATCAGATTATAGTTTTAAACAACTTTTGGAGGAAAATAATGCATTCGGAGTCTACAAAATTTAACTATCAAGAGCAATGTAAAAACATCTGGTCAAGACTCAGGTGATTAAATCCAAGCCATTTAATATAATTAATATAATCCATTAAATATAATTAGTTGAATGCACTGTATGAGACTGTATGAGCTACTGAATCTTCAAAACAGGAACATTACTCCTAATCTTAAGAGAACTTCATGTGCCTTCCTCTGAGAATGTGGTGTGGAGCAGGAGGAGAAAATGTGTAAAGAAAGAAGGGGAATTAAGGGAATTAAACACAACTCGCTTTTGATTCCACCAAAGGAAAGCCTGTCCAACCTCACCAAGCCACCTCTTTTTCATCTGATTTTATTTCCCAGGTAACATACCACTTCCATGACATGTGCACTCCACTGGGAGAGAAGCTGCAGGCCTTGGAGAGAGAGATCAAAGAGCTTCCGATACTCAGCATCTGTTTTTTGAGCTTCCTGTCGACCAGATCCAGTCACCACCTAAAACATTATTAAACAACACAAAAAAGAAACCCACATCAGACCATGCTGTATCCCACATCCATAACCAAATTTCTACACAGATTTCTTTTAAGCATTAAACAGCATCATATACCAACATCTCCATTAATACCAGCTTTTTCTTCTAGGCACTTTACATAGTTAAGCTTCACTGATTTATGTCAAGTAATGGAAATCACTGGTATCCCTAATCATCAAATGCTGCTGCAGATGAATTCAAGGCACTGGTTATATATGTATGGTATAAGTTGTATATATGTATACATGTGTATAAGTGTCCATTTCTTCATTTCTTGTTCTTTTTTTAAGCTAATCTCTTTAGTTTCATTTAAACTGCTATTAATACCCTTTTGGAGTAAGGGATAGACAGCCTATTCCAAAAGAGATAAGATAAAAGTTCTATGATATTTAGCCTAGATGTGTGTGTGTGTGTGTGTATATATATATATATATATATGCAGAAGAATACCTCAGTTTGTATGATGTATCATTATTATTTTTAATTTAATTCATGTAAATATCATGCAGAGACTGGGTACTAGCCCAGTAGGCAGCTTTTCTTAGGTGATCAAGCTTTGTAATTTACCTAGCCTGAGGATTTACCTGCTGTTCAGACATTTAATGAAAACTTTTAATCAGTGAGGTGAAATTTATATGAATAGCTCCAATCCCACACACCTACCTCACTGTTGCTGTAACGAGCCAGTTCTGATATGAAACGCATATGGTCTTCTCTGATTTGGATCATCTGTTCACATATATTGTACTGGGGACTGCTGCTGGAAGATGTGCATGTCCATCTGTTCCAGACAAAAAAACCCCACCAGAATCAGTTTAGGCAGTACAACTGCCTAAACTGCAACTTTACAGTTGTAGAACAATTGACACTGCAAAGAAAGCATGACTTTTTAATGACTTTTAATTAAAATCTTCCTTCTTCTCTATTTGAGGCCTTTCCTCTCCCCACACACCTCTGACCCTGCACAACCCATTAGTGATGGATTGTCCTTCTGAGCTGCAACAGCACTTCTTGCCAGTCTTAAAAAAACTATAATCAAGCATCTCTCTCCAGGAGCATTCACTTAAGGACAGGACTGAAAAGTACTGAAAGGCAGGGCAGAAGTATACATACAGGTTGCAAGATACACCTAGCTACCTTCAGAGAGGTTTTTGTTATTCTTGTTTAACTATGAAGAGCTTACAGTATGCTGCCTACTATTAAAAAAAAAAAAGGCATTATTAAATACTACCAGCATGTTATCAAGAGGGACACAAAAGACATGCTACCGAGAATGTCATGTTAAGTAGCCTCATGTTTTTAGTAGCTCACTAGGCCCAGTGTTGTTCATTTTCTCTTAGCAATTACATGCAGGTTATGTGTTTTTTTCTGCAGGAATTAAAATGCAAAGCACTACATTCTATATTCATGTAACTGCATGGAGGGAAGGTCTTGGAAGAGTATGGAAATGTTTACTAAAACAAAGCAATAACCATAAACCATGGAACCATTTATATAAAAACTAGCTGCATTTTCCAGCCACTTTGCTGTGCTGCACACCTAGCAACAACAAAAAAAAAAAAAAAAAAAAGAAAAAAAAAAAAAAAAAAAAGAAAAAAAAAAAGAGCTGGGAGACAAGCTAAGTTGCTGCTCCATATACAATATACACATGCCTATTTACCCATGCACTACTACTGCTCACCTTGCTTAGTAAAATCCTTCATTTCTTTTAAAGTAAGTTTCATATTTAAAGGAAAAAATGAAAATTAGTGTAAGACAACATTCATTTCTTCCCAACTCAGCTGATAAGAAATGTCACAGATGCCAGAATGGGCTCAGCAGCATTGAAAGGTATTTTAACAATCTGCTTATTCAGCTGTATTTATTATGTGAAGTACATCAACAGTAAAATACCCACATCAAAAAGTATACCAAGGCAAAAATCCTAATGAAGTAATTACCACAGACCAGTGGGTGATTATGAAAATACCCTCCAAGGGTCTGAATTTCCCCAGCCCAAATCCTCCCCTCTTTGTTTCTCTCTCCCCCTTACCTGGATTTATTTTCCTCATAATGGGCACTGGTCTTAATATATCTTGCAAGTTCAATCTGCATGTCACCAAACAGTGGGACAACCTGCAACTGCTGTACAGGGAATAAATCAGATTAGATGAATTATTAAACACAAATCTTAGTGAAAGGAAACCCCTGTTTACCCATTTGAAAGTTCAACATGATCCTTATTCTATTCAATTACATTTAAAACACCAAGGTTTTAATTACATTTAAAACACCTTTAAAATCACATATTAAAAAACACCGCTCTCAACCAACCTTAAAGTACTTGTCTATCTTGGCTAAATTTATCCTTTTCTTTGCATCCAGCTTATAGATGTTACTGACACTTCCATCCATCAGGTACAATCCAAAGCCCATAACCTGAAAAAGAAAGAAAAATTTCTGTGCAAAAGTATCTTAGAGCTAAAAACGTGCCACAATAAGACCATTCTTCATATAATTAAAAAAAGGAATATTTAAAAACAGAGTCCTCAAACACCCACCTTCCTTCAAACAGAATATATTTGCAAATACATACACTTCTATTATATGTATAGTTGTAGTTTTTACATTAACACTAGCCTGATTAGTTAACCTTAAAAGATGCTACTTGCTTGTATAAAGGTCTTACTGAAACTAGAGTTTGGGTGGGGTTTGATTGCTTTTTTTTCACTTCCAATTTATTAAAAATTTTTATATGCAAACGGATCTGTAATAGAAGCTTAGATCTAACATCTCTGAGCTGTTGCTTTTTATGGTTTTCAGCACATCTCTCAACTACACTTAGCTCAGAAGCAACCCAAAAGCATCTAGTAACATTTTGTCCAAATTATTCATTAACATAAAGTTGTAATTCCATATTTACAATAGCAAGAGCTGAGCATCAGCAACTTCTAAGCATGCATTTGCCAAACAAAAGGACTAAATATGAAAAACACATTGCACATCCCTGCAGACAGATGCAAATGTTTGAGAGTTCACATATTGCTATGTTTCAGTTTGGTTCTAATAAACAAAGATCTTCAGAAGTTAAACAATGAAGGGGCTCAAAATATTTGTCATGAGGTAAATTTTCAGTCCTTACTCTCTACTTTTTTTCCACTGCAAGACATGCAGATGATAATACCAACCACACTTCACATTGCCCAGCACTCTCTTATTATATGTACATACACCAGCTAACTAACCTTATCTACTTACTAACCCTAATTTTAAGCTCCATCTTCCCTGAAGTCTGTAATATACCCAAACCACTTTGATACCGCCAAAAGCCTTTTATACAAACTTGTCCCATAGCTAAAAATAAAATACAATAGTTCCTTTCTGTTGGCATTATACTTCACAAAAACACAGTTTCATGGAACTGGTTTCCTACCAACACCGCCATTCAGTTGGGCCAACTTTAATTTATGAAAAACAAAAATTGATTAGAAACTTTCTAAACAGATTTATCATGTAATGAAGACAATAGAGAGGGGGAGAAATGGAATAGTTTGAGCTATATGGTTGATTTGATTCTATTAAAAAAAAAAAAACCAAAAAAACCCCAAACAAACAAACACAAAAAACCACCAAAATCTCAAACAGGAATTTAAACATCTGTGTTCTGCTCAATGAATCTTTTTTAAAATTTCTAACGAAAAAAGAAACAACCTACTTTCAAAAGCATATGTTTCTCACTGGGCGTTAGGTACATTTTGTTTTCATAGTAATCTACACACAAATTCACAATATCTGCAAGCAGCTCTTCATAGCCAGCAATCACCTCCAACTGCTGCTGTAAAGACTAGAAAACAAAAATAAAAAAGGATATTAGTCAACTACTTATACTTCCTGGGGAACAACAGTTACTATCAAACTGGAAGACTTTTATGAGGCACTGTGTTTTGCAAAAAGACAGTTAAAGCTTACTTGTGTTATCTTGTTGTGGTTGGCAAGGAACATGGAGAGGTTCTGAGATTCCTGAATGGACTGAGGATCTGCCATTTTCCGCAGGAACTGAGCAGCTCTTTGAAAACAGAAGAAAAAAAGCAGTATTTCCCTTCAGCAGGACTGCTTGTATGCAAACCTGTCCCCTCTCAGTAGCAGCACAATTGTCCCCTAAATCTGCCAGGGGAACAATAAGGTGTCAGCAGACCTCTAGGTGCCAGTACAGTGGTGTATCATTCACTGCTCATACAGGATTGTCAGCCTGGATGCACCTCTAAATTCCTGAATCAAGCAGACACAAACAGTGCTTTTTTGGCACAGCTTAACAAAACTGAGTTACCCAAACACAGGCTACAGACTTGACAAATGATGCATCAAGGGCCAGTTTTGTAAAAGGTGAAGGGAAGGTTTTTTTGGAAATAGCTGAAAAGGTGAAAGTTCACTGTAGGAGAGATGGACATAATTGATCTGAAATGAGCTGCAAATCCCCCACTTTGTTAAAAGACCAAATCCAACCCAACCCAAAAACCATGGGGTATTATCCAGCAATGGCTCTGTTGAGCCAAGCCACACAACAACCCAGGAAAAGTGTGACTTCCAGAAAACAGAGTTTGTCCTCCAGAAGCACGCCTCCAAAGAAAAAGAAAGGCAAACCAAGCAAGTTTAAGAAGTCTCTGTGGGCATAAAAACAGTTACAAAAGGCAACTACAGTAAGAACAGGAATTAACTCTCATATAAGTGGTAGCAATGTAGATAAAACTGTCTAATCACTGCCTGAATGGTTTTGTTCATGACAGACCACAGATGCTACAGCTGGCATAAAGACAGTCTTCCCCTGCTGCTTTCATCACCATGCTTGACAAAAGATAACCAATACCATCTGTCAACTCAAGCAGAAAACTTGGCCACTGATATTCCACCCTCCTCCCCTCACTGCCACACCTGCAGTCACAACAACCTTGAACAGCAAAGCTGAAATGTCAACTCTCAGCTAAAAATGTCAAAAGTGGATGTCAAAATTAGGATAGGATAGGGTGGAATGGCATGAAAGTGGAAGAAGGGAACAGAGAGGATCAGTTTCCTCTTAAACTTAAAAAAAAAAAAAACCCAAACAAATAACCCCACATTAATAAGCAAAATATATTCACTACATTTAATATGTGCCAAGACAGAAGTATTTGCCACCTTGTCATTAAAAGACAGAAAAAAAAAAAAAAAAGAAAAACTTTATCTGCAGGAAGAACAGCATAGAGAAAATAGATTTACTCAACTGCCTAATTGCAATCAATGCATCCTTAAGTCTCAAGGTAACCTGCCCCACACTTGGATGGGCCACTTTAGAAGAGGATGCTGTCAGAGAAGGAGCAAGTGCTGCCATCTCGTGGGAGCCCTGTATCCTTGCAGCAGAAACCAGGGTCCCGTTGCTCCTTGCCACTTACCGCTTGTAGGCTGAATGGTCATTCTTCACACTGCACTTCATGTTCTTCAACTCATCCAACACGGCAAACATGTTGATGAATTTGCCCAGCGTGATCAGGTAGGCTTCAGAAACAAAGTCCTTCCTCCTCTCAGCGTGGCACAAGCGCCTCACCTCCCCACAAAATCGTTCAATGGCATTTCTCTAATGGGGGGAAAAAAAAAAGAGAGGAAACAAGGAGTAAGGAAAAAAAGTTCTATCAGATAACTGGAGATGGTCCAGTGAAAAGCACCACTGAAGCAGAAAAATGTTTAAAGCATGCAAGGACATCAAGGCATCAGCACAGGCTTTTCAGCTCCACCGCTGTGTAGTTGTGTGCTGCAAGCGTCACCAGGGATTTTTTGGCACAGAGCTTGCCCAGTACAAACAGCAAGGTTGTTCTCTGCAGATTGAAGTCACAGAAGGCCTCAGTCCCTTTGAAACAAGTAATTTCATGCTCTTCAGTGAGGAAGTGTATATGCTTTACAAAGGCAGGTAATGGTTAGGTTCCCTTAAAAACAAAAAGCAACACAGCAAGCTGTACATGCCAACTCTCAAAATCATCCTGACACATGTCTATTTCAGGGCTCCTTTCCAAGCTTGCATCAGGGCCATTTGAGATGGAGATTACAAGTACAAAAAAGACAGCAACTTTGAATGTAAAAAGGAATCCCTTCTGATGTTAGGGCACTAATCTCCTTGAATTACAAGAGATAGGTTTTTGTCAGTGAGATCCGCTAGCTGGGGAAGACGAGAGGTGATATTACATTTCATTCAGTCTCCTCTTCCTGTGTGTTCTGGGGTTCACAGGCTCTAAGATGCTTCAGTTCCCTACAAATAATGCCTGGAAACATCCTCAGTCCATTGAACCAAAGGGCAAGCTGCCAGGACGGGAGGAGAAGGCAACAAAGGCTGCTATTCTCAGGCGCCTCTGTAGCTTGGGCTCCTGGCAGGTCACAACAAGCAGGAATTTCCACAGCAAGGATGCACCTGCTGCTCTGGTGTCCAGATCTGTGGCTCCCTCATCCTCCAACAAATGTTTTCTGGGCTGACATGCTCTTATGTATACATGTGATATGTATTGTATTTATTTTTCTTCCTAAAATGCCAGTTCTCTGTCCCCATGGGCTGGGTAAGGGACCATATGAGATTACCTTTGATTTTATGCTGAAACTCTTCACGGAGATCTCCCAAAGTCATTAATATAGGCATTAGAAATTCTGCCCTTCTGTGAGACAATGTTTTCTTTTTTCTTCCAAGTATAATGACTAGGTATCTGAGCACACAATATCAAGCATACAAAATAACAATGTAAAAATACAAGCCTAGTGACCATTTTTTTTCCCATTCCTTTTACCTGAAAATACATAAAATTCATCAGTTTTGTAACTTCCGGCTCCAGAACTTCCACAGTTTTCTCATAAATTTCTACTCTGTTAGGCTGTTCGTTGCACTTGACCTGAAGATAATTAAAGAGATCATTACACTTGGTACTTTCCCTGATAAAGCCTCAGAAACTAACCTTACCTGTGTGATAATACATAAGTAAATTAATTAAAATTCTCAGATTTTTCTGTTACCTCACAACAAGTAATAATACACCTCTGTATGGTTAGGAAACTATTCTCTACACACCAAGCCACTTACTTAAAATCATGCACTAAAATAGGGACAGAAATTAAAACAAATTCCCTGACTTTAATTTTGAATATTTAAATTACACCCCTGGAATTTCAGTACAAAAATAACTGTATTTTAAAATCCTTATGAAGCAGGTAGGTGTCAAGTCACGGCTATAATTTTGTTCAGTTTTCTGATGTATCTTAATATTCTTCCCACCCCACACCTATGCAACAATTCCTAGGACTTGCCACCTGTTCGCAGTGTTTTATTTTTGCATATGGATCAAGAAAATATTATGTAGCTCTGACACTTAGAAAATCACTACCTAGTCTGTCTAGAAACTTAAAAGTTTAACCTGACTGTTAATTGTTGCATGCTTTGCTACTTGCTAAATCTGTTCTGAATGTAAGTATTAAGCTGGGGAGTGGGAAGGGTGAGTTCTCTGGAACAAAAATTTTACCTCAAACAGATCTGGCAATCAAAGGTTTTCCTTCCAGAGTACATTACCTGTATACTACTCTTGAACCAATCAGTAAGACTGACACAAAACCCATAAAGTACTGTTATAGATGCCACACAGAATCATCCAACTAGTACCCAAGTTCCAAAAGACATTCTTCTTTGTAACTCAGTAGTCAAAAGTAGACTACATTTCCAAGCTCATTGACAAAGTTCTATCTGTGGAAATCCGCACTAACACAAGAAAGAAGTTAATATGTTGCACGACAGTTTAATTTGTATTCTTTACCTGAGGAATGGCTCTTGAGCAGCTTCTCCATGTGTATAACATGACTGCATATTCCTGACCTTCTTCTAGCATTTCATTCTGTACAAAAGACACTCGGCATAATTAGGTATTGTAAGACAAAAGGGTTAAATCCATTTGTCTTCCATCATTCCAAATCCTTGCCCAAACAAACCTATTTCTCTTATCAGACTGTAAAGGTGCAAACACACATATACTGCAAGCTGAATGATACATCATACTGTATGTATGCAATACAGTATTAATATAATTTAAAGGTTCAGATTGCCTATAATCCAACCACAAAAAAAAAAAAAAACCAAACATTTTTCTCAGTCATCTGTTTTAGCATCCAACTTAATTCTGAGAGAACTCACGCCATCATCCTCATACCACTTAAGCCAACAAATACTTACCAGATCACTAATAAAAAACTGCAGTAATTATGCTTATGTAATTACTATCTTAGCTGATCAGATTTATTTTTGTGTTTCTTTCCTCCCAAAAATAAAGACACTGTGATGTATAAATATAAATAAAAATGCCAATCTGAGATGGGAGGGTAGTGTTTGTTTTTCCATTTAAACTTGGGCACTGCAGGTGGAATTGTCAAGGATTAAAGAGTCAGGACAGGCAGAGTAATTTCCTTCTTCACATGGCAAAGGAGAGGCCCAACAGCGTCCAAAGGATGAAAAGAGGTTAAGGAGTTGTCAGATAATTTAAAAGTAGATTGGTGCAAATTTACATAACTTTCTGTAGCATGTAATCAGGTGCTTAATCTGCCCATTCCAGTGTTTGTGAACTCTCCTCTAGAAATACCAGACATGTTATTCCTCATTTTCTAAGAGTGCCATGAAACGGCAAGTTCAGTACGGACCAACATTTGCCGCCACCAATATCCTTCCGTGTCCCAGAACAGCTACACCATCAGCAGAGATGGAGTTATTACCATGAAACCTTATTTTCTATTGTGGAACTGTTAAAGCCACAGAATACCTTACACAAAAGTATGCCAATAAATGACCAACTCTTCAGCGAGGAAGCCAAAAAAACCCCTCCAACACCACTAACCTCGCAGAAATACTTGAAAACTGGGAGGGTGGAAAGTTAATTTTTCACTCAAGTTACAGCAGCTAACTGTCAATGCAGCTAACCTCAGAATATTGAAAAATTAACAACGAAAGCAGGAAACTTCTGAACAACATTGGTTGATCAAGATAAACGACATTTCTGAAAGTATATATCTGAATATCTACTTACCATGCTAGAGTGGACTGTAGCTTGCTCAATGTATCTCGCAATGCCAGTGACAAATGCATTTCTGTCTTCAAAATTAGTGTTAAAGTTTGGCTGCAAAGAAAATATGAATTAAATTTTTGTTAGAGAAAAGAATTTTTGTATATATTACAAATTTGCAAATATAAACACCCTTTGCTTTTGCTTGGTTTGGTTTGTTTTTTTGGAAAGCACAGCCCTCTTCTTCTGAACCACAACGGGAAATGGAAAAATTCTTCTTCCTACAATGACAACATACCTGGTAAAGCAGAGATGATGGTGGGGGTTCAATACATGGTTGCTGATCTGGCAATGGTAATTCTTCTAAGAGATCCACATTGGACAAGGCATCCTCCAGTGTTACTTGAGCAGTCATTTTGCACCTGGTTAAAATATACATATAGATAATGTATACACACATACCTATTATTTCTTATGTGTTACTGTATATACAGAAAATAAATGAGTCAAATGAAGAGCAGGAACTACTTCTGTTGTGGGAAATCTGCAGTTCCCCTTCAACCACAATGGAAGGAAAAGAGTCAAACTGAAACCCATCTTGCTTTAGTATACAAGTTTAAAAAAATACTTAGAGGATTAACATTCTCCTCCTTACTTGAGAAATATTTCCCTTCCCTCACTGCTGCACACCAGAAATACACCAAAAATAAAGAATGACCTTTAATGCTCAGTTTTGAGCAGATGTGTCTTCAAACCTTAATGCACAGATACTACTACCAGCCCATCTTCAGAAGACCCAGCTGTCAAAAGGTGCCAGCAGTCTCCAGTGTCTCATGTCCCAGGATAGCCAGATCCACTTTGAGCAATTAGTGATAGGCCCGTAAGGCCCTCAGGGTCACAGAAATCTCCTTACACCTAAAACTGATGGCACTGCATGGGGTTTTGAATCAAGAACAGCAATGAGACAAAATTTTAGGTAAAAGCGTGGGGTAGAACAACTCCGTCATATACTTTTGTGTAATGATCTTGTCATCCTTTGCAGTGGAGTAAAAAATTCCTCATTTTTAAGCTAGCACCTCTAATAAGGCTGACTTTTTTCTATGGGGATTTGGAAACTATTTCCCCCCACTTTATCAGAGCAAAACCATGCACATACATTGAAAGGAGCAGCTGAGCACTGTCCTCAGCTCTAACCAGGAGGCCAGGAACACAGAGTGCCCACACCCCAGAGAAGTAGGGTCCTGCCTGGCACATGCTACCCAGGACTTAGCCAACAAAAAACAACAACAAAACAAAACAATCAAACAAAAAACAAAGGGAAGAAAGCAGTCAGAAGTTATTACTTATCTGTCTTCAGAGACCAATCCCACATCCCAACCCACTGCTGCAAAGCTAATGCACCACATCTGGAGAAGGCTCGCCCACAACTTAAAACATTCACCATCAGAAAGGTCCAGAGCACTTTTGCTTCTTGAAGTCTCAGCCCAAATTCTTCCTCAAGACTGAGTATATCAGGTTTTGTTAAAATAAATAAATGAACAAACATCCATCTAATGCAATTTGTGATCCCTGATGAAAAACAAGAAAGGACTGAAGAGAATGGAGTGCTGGCTGGCAGACCTGCACCAGGATGCTTGCCCAACACCTGCTGACACCCAACTCAAGCTTCTTCACAAGAACCACAGTTATTCTCAGCTTAGAGATTGCCAAAGATCATGGCATCCTCCCTCAAATAAATAAACAAATGACCAAAAAAATTCCATGTCTAAGCAAAAGTCCTGTGAGGAGGTCAGACCCTCAACAGTTTTACCCTAGAGGAAACAGAAGAGAATTGCCAAGGAGTCAGAGCACTTTAAATAAACGGTATTTTAATTTTTGGTCTGAGTATCTGCAGCTCAAGGTTTAGCTAGAAAAGAAAACAGTAAGACAACACTTTACATTGGTTGGTTTAACTGAGAGACTCCTTTCAATTTGATTTCTCCTCTCAGCCTCTGTATCCAAGCAGAAACATCTGGCTGTGCAGCTGCTCCAGGATGTGCCAGCACTGGGACTGCTGGGCCCATGGCCTTCTGCCCCACAGGACAGGTGAACCACCATAAAGGGCTGACCCCAAGCAATCACAACAGGGACATGCTACAAAAAACTGCTCTGCAAATCATAGCAAAAAAACAGCTGCCTTTTCCACACCAAAAATTATTGACAGTATCCACATAATGGAGAATTGTGATTTGAGTGCAAGGAAAGTATCAATTCCCTCTCCCCAAATCCATCTTCCCTCTAAAATGGGGTCCAGCCATTACACGCTTATTTCAGAAAGCACGCCTTCACACTTTTGTCCTCAATATTTACACGCTTTCTGTGGTCAGACTATCAGACACTGAACTCTTTGTGTATTTTTTTAATACTTGGAAAATAATTTAAAAATAGAAGTTAAAGCATAAGCAAAACCAAAACCCCACCACACTATATTGATATCTATTTAACAGCACAAGTCTGGGAAATCCCCCATACCAAGCCAGAGGTGCAAGTGAAGAAACAAAAACTTGCTGCTACCTTCTGGGTTCTGAAAGAAATACGGGAAGGTCCATTTTTCCAAGCCTTTCGGCTTGATTTCCCAAAGACAGATCAGTCTTTTTCTAAAAGGGAAAAGATGAGCAATTGGACATGGACAGTTACAACAGCCTTCTTGTTTTAAGGTCACTCACTGAGAGCTCCACTTTGTAATTTTGCCAGAGGTATCCATGTGCCTGGTGTTTCGCCGGCCGAGTCCAACCCACTTGTTCAGCATTTTACTGTGGTACCCAGCAAGATGGGAAAGAGGAAGTGGCTCCTTCCTGCCCAGCTCATGGCACGTTTGCAAACCTTGGGAGGGCAGGACTTGTGCTTCCCTCTGCTCCCCAAGAAGCGAGCAGGCAAAGGTTTGACAGCGGTGGTGACAGGGGGACAGCCAGGGCTTGGCCACACTCATGCAGTGTCAGCCAGGAGACACCATCCCACAGCCAGCTAACACCTCTGTATGGCCCAGGCCAACTCCTTGCCTGATGCAGAAGCCCTGGGATCAGGACAGAAAAGATTTTCTTGAAGATTGAAGGTTTTTTCCCTTCTTTTTTTGCTGTTGTTTTCAATAAAACCAGCTCTAAATGACAAAGGCTGCTTCTAATGTACAGCAGTGGAGGGCTGGCAAAAACCCTATTTTTTCCCAGTGAGTCTCAGGAAAATTAAAGAACACTAAAATTACACAGCAACAAAATTTTATAATTTTGCCTCCTCAAGAATAATTCACTATGAGTTGTTACAGGTTAAATTACTGGGCAGGAAAGCTAATATTTTAACAGACTCCCTTTTTCCCATCATAAGAAGCTTCAAAATCTGCTGGAACATTTCAGAAGATGCAGTCTGATTGGGAGTTAACCTAAATAAGAACACATTAAAATACTGTAGTCATATTGATAATTTTAGTTATACTAGTAAATTTACCCAAGCTATGAAAATTACTTTCATACTCAATTCCTACAATGCTGCATTTTCAGCTTTGTACCTAACTGAGATTTCCCAGGAAGTATTTTCTCACATAGAAGACATGTAAGAATTACTTCTGATACAATCTTTTTTCTTTCTTTTATCTTTCTATCGTGACCTATCATTACAGTATTAAGGTCAAAACGCAATCCAAGAACACATTTTCACATACCTACACAATTTAAGTTAAAAACTTTCATTATCCAATATCCTCCCTCCAGGAGAAAGAATCATACACACCAATATGCTTGTTTGCTAAATTTTGGTGTCTGAGCAGGAGACTGGTGTCTTTCTAAGCAGGAGACAGAAGCAGCTGTGCCAATTCTCAACTTCTTTTTCTGGATTTCAAAGAAAAAAAAAATTTAAAAAAAAAAAAAATCCCTGTCTCTTGCACAGACAAGCTCGAGCTTTACAGTGCCAAGTCCATGTTCAAGGATCAAAGGTATCAGTCACATCAGTCAGGATTTTAGGGAAACTTTGGATATATTAGTACAAGGCCACTGAGAATATCGTTAAGATATTCTTTTTCTTCAGTACTGAAAGAGATTACCATTGGCTGAGCCTCACCTGCTCTGAAAAGCCTGTGATGCAGAGAAGGTCACTGAGCCACCTCCATTACATTTTGTTCAGAGGGAAAAAACTAAAAATAAATAAAATAAAATAAAAATTTAAAGGTACCAGATCCTGAAGTCTCTCTAGCATTGTTTACATTTTGATTGAACTTCAGATCTGGTTTATTATTGAAACACATTCAGACAAAAGATTTGCCATCTATTAAATGTCACAATTCTGTAATGTTGTTCACACCAACACAACTGCATGGTACACAGTTCCCTGCTCACAACATCACTCTGGTATCTAGAGGAGATGAGTGTCATTTCTAATAGAGAAGTCTAATTTTCACATCTCCATCTCTACAGAGTAAAGCTGAAGTATTTGTACAAGTTCCTTATTCTGAATTCCAAGCATATTAGAAAATGCCCAGCATGTATCTTTCACAGTCTCTCCCCCTTTGAGGCCTCCTAAGGGTTCAGACTATTTGAATAAAAAAGTAACTGGAGCAAATTACAGGGAAGAATCTTTTGGGAAAAAAAATAGACAAATGACCAAAAGAAATAACAAAAAAAAAAAAAAAAAGAAGGTAAGCACTGAGAAAGCAGGGAGTAGAGAAAAGAGCATTAACTTTTGAATTTTGAGAGAGAAGCCTGCCATAATTTTATTCAGCTCTCAAGATCAAAGGTTAGAAAATTGGCCCAAATTTTATGGAGTTTTGTAGTTAAAAAAAAAAAAAAAAGTTTTTAAGTCTTCTCCCAGTGACAGAGTTAAGTAGGTCAGATTATTTATCAAAGAGAAGATCAAAAAGACAACTCAGGCACTCAGTCTGTAAACAGCTACAACAGGAAAACTATGCGTGATGATAGGAGGTACTTTTTCAATGAATTCAGCAACAACACACAAACACACACAATCCAACAGATAGAACTTGTAGCTGTCAACGAAGGTTTAAGAAAAAAAATTAATAGGAGTTAAGCAAATGAACTTAAGTAACTCTAGGCTTTTTGAGACCTTGTTAAAAATGCAGAAATTACCTCTCAATTCCTCTTAGCTTCTGCCACAACCATTTAGCGAAGACTTCCCCACAAACTGCCTCCAATGGCCTTAATCCAGTTGATTTTTATAATGGCATCAATTCCCAATACAAAAAGTTCAACCACAAATAACTGGGTTCAATAATACCTACTTAAAGATGAAAAAGACTATAATTAAAAAGAAAAAAAATCTCTTCTTAAATTCTATGACTGCATTAGACAAGATCAGGAGATGATGAGGATGGTATGTTATCTCCAAACATTTATTTAAAAAATCAAAAAGTACATACTAAGTACCCTGAAAATATATAGGGAAAGAATGGGAAGTAACTCCTTGGAGAGTTACATACATATGATTTAAATTATTTGCAAACGGGCATTACAGCCAGGACTTAAGTCTGTCAAGTGGCCATTCCAACAGCACTTTTCTTCAGGAGACACTGATTTATTTAGATTATCACACCTCATGCAAAGGAATTCACGTTTTGGTAATCATTGCTCTATCCTTTGAAAAAGAAGTAACAATTTTAAATTTCCCTCAAATAAACAATAATGATTAAAACCTAAACTCCATTGCTGACAGGCATTTTTTCCTTTGCATTGCTCACTCAGTTTGACATCCTGGGAGCACCTGAACACCCTCACCTTGAAATCTTTAAGGATTTATCCTCACACAACCATCAGAAGGGTAACCCTGCAGCTTTCCCTTTTGAAACATGGGGGGTTGCAACAAATAGCAGTCTGGACAGGGTAATATTTTCAGGTGGTTTTTGTTATCAGCTTCTTACAGCACATCTTTTGCCATACTGCTGCATACTGGAAAGATCAGGTGACAGACACAACTAAATCTATTGCTACCATCCCGTGCCCTGGAAGGTAAACTTCCATCGAAGATGTAAAAAGGGCTTAGCTGACAGCAGAGCAAGGGAAAGATGTGAGGAGTGAGCAGGAAATGCTGTGGAGAAGGAACCCTCCCCAGCACTGATATTACAAGTGGAGGTGCAGCAGCCAATCTCACTGCCCAGGGCACTGGAGCTGATAAGGTGAGCAAAGGCTTCTCTCATCTAACCAGCTGCTCAGCTGCTCTTGAACTGTGATTTCCTTTTACCACTGAACTCCATAAAAAATGAAAAAAAAATTTTTTTTAAAAAAAGAAAAGCATGCAAGAGATAATAAAGGATCTGCAGGGTTTTTTTCAGCTTAACTACCAGAATGCTCCCAATGGTTTATGAGTAAAACAAGTGTCTTTGCTCAGATGGGTTCAGTCAGGTCCCCAAGCTGCTCTGGCATGAAGGGCTACAGCAAGCTAATAGCAATAGATGAAAAAGTGACGGATAAAATCACTTTCCTCCACTCGTTCATCCCAGTTTTTGGATGGACCCTGAAAATGAGAGCTGAAAAACAAAGCACGTCCCATTTCCTCCTGAATGAACTGCCAAGGTGCCAAGCAGAACCAACCCTTCCGAGGGACCATCTTCAGAGCAGCCACCTACCACTACTTTCTCTTTTGGCAGACCCCCCTTTCCCCTCCCTGCCCCAAAAGCACACACCACCACTTCCAGATGAGTTTGGCCAGGCAGACCAGAAGAGCTAAATGGGCAAAGAGTTGAGCCACGCTGAATCTCAGGGTGAGAATAGTCAGAAAATTAACAGCACTGGATAATCTTCCTCTGTAATTAAGGAAAAGCAACAGGGTATGGAGGGAAAGGGAAGAAACCAACTTCACACAGCCACTGCCAGTGCTTTTCCTGGAACAAAGCTTGAAACAGTCATAATTTAGACTATAGGTGCATAACAGAAAGTTGAGCACTGAAATTAACATAAATTCTTCATTTTTATAAACCATACAAGTCAGACCACAGTGTTTACTACACCACTCTTGGAAACCAGTATGTTCAATACACATCACAAAAAAAAACAAAACCAAAACCGAAACAGCCCACAAAATTAAGAAGTTCTCCAAAGCTTATATTTTCAGCCATTTAACCACCAGTGCCAAGAAAACATGAAGTTTAAAAGAAGCATGAACCCATCCAAAATGCAGTCACACTTCAAACAACCTGAAACAGTTCAGGAAAAACATATCCTCCCCAGGACACCATAACTGCATGGCAAGTTCCCAGTGCTGGAGAGGGAAGTTTGGGGCCCTGGGTGACAAAAGGCTGGATCAGCAGTATCTGGGCTGCAGCTGGGGGCCGCACCCCAGGCTCAGAGCTGGGATGAGCAAAGCCTGACCCACCCCAACACAGCTTTTCTCTCTTTCTCCACTGCAAGAGAAATTACAGCAACACTGCATTGCAATTGCACAAGCAGAGCAAGAAGAGATGCTGCAGCACACCCCAGCTCCTGCTGCAGAGAGATGGCTGCAGCTGCACCCACTACAATGTCAGCTCTGGAAACCAGCACACATCCAGCACCAACAAAACACGGGCAAATGTTAGCTTGGAATACAGTCCAAGAAAGCAGAGATGTCTGGAGACAGTGAGGGAATTGGTTTGGGTAAGACCATGCTCCACGTAACCAAAAAAGATCTCAAATGCTGAAAACTCTAAGTGGAAAAAAATTATTAACCAAAAAGATCAGAGAAGGATCATGCCAAAGAGTGAGATAACTTAGGTGGAGTTTAAATGACTAACAAAAACTGCTGGACTACAGAAATTTTAGGATATTTTATGACTTCACAGATTAGAGCATTGTTTAACTTGACTGAAAACAAGTGTTGGGAAGGGATGGCCCCTGACTTTTTCCAGTCCACTGGACGCATTTTTCCATTTTGCTTTTAAATAGATGCATTTGACCTCCAAGTGCTTGTACATGTTCCCAGGCTCAAAATAAGACAAAGAGGAAGTCTGTCTACACTTCAAACAGCACTTCCTTTGACTCTGCCTCTCTTCTTTCCTCAGTCTGCAAAAGCATCTCTGAATCATAAATTTAAAAAAAATCTCAAGTCTGGCATTGATACTGAAGATTACAATTGCCATACAATCCATAAATTATGTATCTGCAGGAGCTGTTTTGCCCTTTTAAAACAGGCATAAATTAATAAATCAAAGCTTAATCTATAGGACAGAATACTATGATGAAAATCAGAAAAATCCTATATGCAACAGTTAAAGAGTGGGAAGAGAAGCATATCCTTCAAAAAGAAGGAGCAAAGTCATTCTACAGTCCATGCATATAAGAGAAATTAAAATAGACACAAATTTTAAATTAGTGAATATTAATGTCTATGTGACCAGTCTCAGTGAACTCCACAGGAATCAGTGACAAGTTTCCCAAAGGAATAGGCTTGGCCTGCACAGCAGAAGTTTTAACCCTTCCCTATAGCAACACAACATTTTCAGGTCTCTTCTGTTCCCTCGTGTCATTCTGCTGTGTTACCGTCTTGTAGAAAATCAATTACATCATTTTTCTATTAAGGAAATTTGATTCAATATTATTTGTAATCACAAATAATAGCCTTTTCAGGCTTGGAAGAGACCTTTAATATAATCTAGTTCCAACCCCCCTACCATGGGCAGGGACATGTCCCACCAGATCAGGTTGCTCAGAGCCCTGTCCAGCCTGGCCTGAAAAACTTCCAGGGATGGGGCTTCCACCACCTCTCTGGGCAACTTGTGCCAGTGTCTCACCACCCTCATGGTGAAGAACTTCTTCCAAACAACCAATCTAAATCCACCCTCCTCTAGTTTGAATCTATTCCCCCTAACCCTATGACTACCTGACATCCTAAGAAGTCCCTCAACAGCTTTCTTGGAGGCCATTTCTTGTAGTAATGTTTCTACTCAAGTTAAACCGCAAGACTCTTCATATAAAGAAAGCAAGGGCTATCATCAAAAGGAATGGGTTTTTCTCTTCCAAAACCAGCACAGCCATTACTAAAATACTCACTTCTCTTTCAGACCTCTGAGACCACTTCTCAAAAACTCCCTTTTAGTTCTATTTTAATTAGATTTCAAGAGCCCCAGCTGTTCAACTGCACACCTATCAATTCAGACTGGGTAGAAATATTTTAACAGACTGGTAACAAAAGTGTTTCAGAGAACAGCAAGGCGCTGGATCTCCTCCCTTTGAATACTTTTTCCATGCTCTGGATGGCACAATCTGCCTTTTTGCCAAGGGGATCAGCATAAGATGTTCCTTTTGGGACTGGAGCTCCTTTTCGTTCCTAAGCAACAGATTTGCATAAGCTGAAGGAGCAAAGAAAAATGCTTTTCACATCACTTACTGGCCTGCTTGATTAAAGTAAAAGACAGGAGAGAGCAAACAGCAGCTGACAGTCCTTTGTGCAGCAGATTTGACAAACTGTTAGGCTTTCAAAAATACATCTGTGACTGGAATAAATAGGCTCAATAGGTGCAAAAGGGAAAACAAAAATTCTGGCACTGAATTATCCCATCTCAGCACCACGGCAAGTCCCAGAAGAATAGCCACACTATGGAAACAAATAACTTATTATTAGGCTCCTATAGGCTGCTGTGGCTCACATCAACTGCTCTGCCCTGCTGCTGGAGAGGCACAGGGGTGGAAATAACCTTGTGAGGGCAGACATGGATTTGGAGGAAAACATAAGGTTGATGCACAGAAAGTCATTTTTTTCAGAAAACCTCAACTTCCCAAACTAAAAGCACTTTGTGTTCAGTCACGTGTGAGTTTTTCATGCATTCTTCTCAATCAAAGTAGCCTACGGTGACACCAGCCCAGCTCCTGTCCCCTGCAGAGACCATCACAACAAGCAATTCCCATCTCTTTACACAAGCCATGCCTGTGCAGCCAAGGTTCGAGTGCTCAGTGATACACCAAACCAAATTCTGTTGAGTATCAGGCACTTCAGTAAGCAGCAGCACTATTAATACAACCTAAAAGCCATCCTTTCATGAGTCAGTACTGTTCCTCCCTCCCACAAGATGATCAAGGTCAGGAGGACACCGCTGCTAACGATGCTGTCACAGAGCTGAGATGTCTCTGACACATTGACCACCAGTGCTCAGATGACAATCGGTCACATCTGTCAAGTAACTATAGGCATTCCCTTCCAATGTCCTGGATGAATTCCAGCACGTTTCCAATGAGGGAAAGGGCCGATACTCATCACAAGAGGTTCCAAATGGGAACTCTCAGGCTCTTCAGGCAAAGCCTATATGTGAATGGTGAACCATGAAGGGACAGTCCTTGCTGCCTGCCACCAGGGATATGTCTACTAGCAACTCCCTCTGTAAGAAAACTCTCCCACAATTAGGGAATGTGATGTAACTCAAGCACTCCCATATTATACCATGAGGCTGAAGTCACTATGTTCTTGTTAGCAAATTAGCACAGAAGTGGGTTTCTTTCTGCCTGCTGTGCTGGCAGCCAGAAGAAGCACTTGGATAGGCACATATTAATTCTACAGAAGCAGCACTTGCAGTGGACAGCACAGCAAACAAACACAGACTTCTTCAATGGGCAGCCTGGCTTGTACCATCCATCTACTGTACCCTTGCAAATCTTGAAGCTTTGGAGGAGAGATGCAATTTCCCGATGATAAAATGTAGGGTCAAAGGCTATCCCCAGGCAGGAATCTCAAGTGCAGTGCAACAAACACTTCTAACAGGGGAAATTGATCCCACACATCCCCACTCATTTTACTTGAGAATCCATGAGGATGATATGGGAGAAACTTGATGCTGTAAAGTTTGCTCCAAAGGAATCCCATGCATGTGAGCAGGAAGCGTGGGCCTGCTGGTGCAGCTTGGTCTGCAGCACACAACCCCCTCGGCAACAGCACTTGTGTGACAAGATTTCACAGAGGGGTTTTGCTTGGTTTGTTTCAGCTGTGTACCTAAGCCCAAAGCCCAAGATACGTCACCAATATAAAATAACATTTTAAAATCTGCTATTGGTGGAGATAAATGGCTGAGGGGACTTGTATTGATTTGCCAGTTCCTACAGAGCCGAGTTGGGATTCTGAGTGAACACATAAAAATTATTAATTCTAAACTTATGCACCTTTTAAAAATCCCTCTGCAATATCGGGCCTCTCTCCAGGCTAGAGTGAAGTTAAAGATTTAACTATTGTCTCACTCTAGGTGAGGGTGTTTTGCTGCTCTTACTTGCCTCACCCCATTAACACTGATACTACATATTTGACTTACATAAACTGCAACTTAAGATTCTGCTTGCCCCCCAACTTACAGTTCTTTTTTTCTTATTGCATTTTGGCTAAGTCCCTCCCCTTCTCTTTTTCATGTTCATTTCGTCTCACACAGTTCACTCCTTCCCTCCCCTGTTGTTTAACCTTCTTGTTTTGCCACTTTGGCCATTTTGCTGTGCTGCTGCTGCTATCTCCTGCAGCTGTCCTCAATATGCATTTCTTACATACTTCCATTTCTAATTCTTCCTGCTGCTGCCTGAGCATGTTAGGAAATCATGCTGCACGGTGTAGGCTTAGCACAGAAGCTAAACTGTCAAGCACAGTGCGTATGGCATCTTCAATAGTTTTGAAAAGCTCTTTTCTGAGCAAAAAGACTCACAGTGTAAGGATTCTGCAAAGAAATGAAGAATGAAGAAGCAAGAGCAATAACTACCCCAGAAAAGAGAATCCATGTGCACATGGGGTTAGCCTGGCATTGCCCAGACACAGCACTCTTCATCCTGCAGAAAGACACCAACACAAATTGCTCATGTTCGTGCCTATTCAACACAGGTTTGGCTGTTTGTCCTTTGTGTTTGGCCTGGAAGGACCACTGTTACTTTAACCAAGAAGGGCACATCTGTGTGCATGTGCCCAAAGGAGCAGTGGATGGTGGGCTGAGACCCAATCTGCTATTAGAGGCGAGGGAGATGAGCCACAGAAAAAAGTCATTAGTCTGGAGTCTTTAGATTTTAATCTAGGCAACAACACAACCCCTCGGCCTTAGACAAACTGTTTATTTAAGCACACAAGTTCTCGAGCTGTACTTTCATTTCACAAGACAGGAAAAAAAAAGAAGAAAACATTGTTTTTTCAGGGGAGGGGGACATAGCACTCTCCTCTTGAGCCCATTTCCAGGCATGGTTGCTCCAAAATCAGTCTCACCCCTTCTCAGAGGAGCTGGCCCAGCAGCAGCACACACCTGCAGGGGGGCCAGAAGCCACAGCATTTCAGGGGGCAGCTGCCCACCTTGAGGCAGCCCCCAAAGTCTCCCTTCCACAGTGCCACTGCATCATGCATCCCAGCTCCATCTTACAGCACATCTGCCCCATGACATGACAGATATTCTTGATATCCAGCAGGTTTCCCCAAACCAAACATGGAGCTGAAGCACTGCCTTATTTTCAGTTTAAAAAGGCTTCAATAAAAATTAGTTCTTAAAAGCAGAGACTGTACACTGACATTTTCACTGCTACCTGAAAATATTTACTAAAATCAGCAGTACAACTCACTCAACTTTCATTCATGAAAAAAAAAAAATTGCTCACTCCTTTATCTGAAAAGCAAGTTGAAAGATATATTAGGCAAACTGATGCTATTTATCCTTAAAAATACCTTTTGTATTTAATATCCAACACTGTACAAAAGTAATGTACAATTTTGAAAAATCACAGTATCTGAAAAAAAAAAAAAAAAAAAAGGCTTTGAAAGCTGTTAATAAATGTGCCACCACATGCAGTTCAGGGAGGACAGGGAAAAACAGACAAGAGTTTTAAATTTAACAATCTTTAAAAAAATAAGGAACTACTAGAGGGCAGGGTAGAAGAGAAAACAGAAATAAGCAAATAACTTGCTACTGTAAGATTTCTTTTTCCTCTAAGTGTGAGCTCATCATCTGTAACATTTTATACAATACATGAAAATATGCAATTGCAGTGAAAAGTCACCAAAAGCTTTACTTCTGGCATAACCTGATAAAAGCATCCACATTTATTTTAAGCAGTGTGACATAATAGTTTACCTGAACTTTACATTCAGATTGCATACTTTGGGGCAGTCTCCTTATTGATTTAATGCATCAGTGAATTCACTTAATATAAGAGCTGTACTGAAAGACAGCTATAAATCAAGTTCAGGTCTACAGCATTTTTATTGCCTGCCAACAAAGTGTCTGTCCCCCTATCAGAATTACAGTATTTTAAAGTGACAACACAGCAACACTGTATTTCTCATCTAGACTTTGGAAACAAATCTCTTGTGTACCTGTAGCGCAAAAAGGTAAAGACTTCTGAAAGCTCCAGGTACCATTTAAAGAGCTGGAATCACTACTTAGACTCATCAGCTCTCAAGACTTTCATCCCAGTATAAAACCACAGTACTGGTTTTGAAAATGTCAGTATTTGTTTCTAAAAATCAAAAGCACCAGTCTTTTTCTTTTACCTAGTATTATGCTCATTCATAATAACATTACTGAGACTCAGTCCTGCTAATAATTTGTAGAGATTGTCACTTAATAAGCATAAAGCTACACACTGAAGTTTTAAGATGTCTCTTGATAGAAGGAAGGGGGAACAGCATTTTTTGCTCCAAATGAGCAATTCTTGGTTTTAAAAAGTTGCTTGGTCAGTCTACTACCTCCTGACAATTATTCCTTAAAAGCAGACCTGCAGAAACCATCCCTGTGACAGGCTTGTTGAGAGACATCCCATTAAACTGAGAAAATCTCCTAATATCTGGTCCAAGCATGAAATTTCACTCCATGAATAACTGCTCTGCAAACCAGGAAGATCCATAAACCAGGGGAAGGTTCAGGAGACAGCTGCTGTCCTGGCATTTACCTCCAACAAAAGCAAGAACAGAAGCATCACTTCCTCACGTTGTCACCCAATTACTTGACATAAAAAAGCTTTAATAAAAGTTATTAGGTTTTAATAAAAGAACCTCTTCTCTTGTGGTGGACTTGAATTTTAAGCTGTGCCTACTCCAGAGCACATGCCCCAGGCAACACACACGCAGCCACTCAGGACCACTGTGTTCACCTTTCCTTCTCTCTGGTTTTTGAGAAGAGTTTTTAATGGGGACCTCACAGCACTACTTGGATGGCTGCAAATCCACACCCGCCAGACCACGGGTGGGTAAGCCCCACAGAGGGAGTGAATAACCAGCAAGCAGCTCAACCAGCTTACCAAAGCAGTTCCACCCTGAGAGCCCTCCCTGAGCTCAGTGCCTCAGCACTCCATGAGACTGATGTCCCATTGGGGTCCCTGCCAGCAGGAGCAGAGGTCTGGCAGAATGAAAAAGCTCCCAAAGATCATAGAATCATAGAACTGGCTGGGTTGGAAGGGACCTCAGAGATCATCAAGTCCAACCCTTGATCCACTACCGCTGTGGTTACCAGCCCATGGCACTGAGTGCCACATCCAGTCTCTTTTTAAATATCTCCAGGGACGGAGAATCCACTACTTCCCTGGGCAGCCCGTTCCAATGTCTGATCACCCTCTCCGTAAAGAAATTCTTTCTAATATCCAACCTAAACTTCCCCTGGCACAACTTAAGTCCATGCCCTCTTGTCTTGTTGAAAGTTGCCTGGAAGAAGAGCCCAACCCCCCCTGGCTCCAGCCTCCTTTCAGGGAGTTGTAGAGAGCGATGAGGTCTCCCCTGAGCCTCCTCTTCTCCAGGCTGAACACCCCCAGCTCCCTCAGCCTCTCCTCACAGGACTTGTGCTGGAGTCCCTTCACCAGCCTGGTTGCCCTCCTTTGGACCTGCTCCAGGACCTCAATCTCCTTCCTGAACTGAGGGGCCCAGAACTGGACACAGGACTCGAGCTGTGGCCTCACCAGGGCTGAGTACAGGGGCAGAATCACTTCCCTGGACCTGCTGGCCACGCTGTTCCTGATACAGATGTGGGGAAGGGACACGGCAGCAGGGCACAAGTGCTGCTTCCAGCTGTCCCTGGGATCAGGGATCACCACCTCCCAGACAGGAAGGCCTGGGAGAGATGGGCTCCCTCCTCAGCACCTCCAGACAGATCTGCTCTCAACCTGGCTGCTCACAACTTTAAATCACCCATCCCACGATATTCTTTCTCAAGAAAAGCTGCACAGCTATACATCCACTTGCTGTCAGGCTGAGGGGAGGGAAGTTTCTAATGAGATGGCAAGCATCTGACAATTATTTGTGCCACTTTTATATTATGTATCCCACCTTTACCACAACCCTACTTGTTACAGTTTGAAGCCCGAGACTGCCACTTCCCCTCACCCCCCAAAAAACAAACAAAAAAACCCCCAACAAACACTAAACCATCTTAAAATAGGATTTTTTTTCCACATTGCACACATATGTTTACAGGCATAATAGAGGTAGAGAACAAACAGTACATAATGACAGAGAAAATCTTGTAAGTTCTGTGAAGAAAACAAGCTTCAGGGTTTTTTGTGGGTGTGTTTACAAGAGATAAGGAGCTACTCAAAAGATGTTACCACATTTTTTGTGCCAAGAGATAGAAAGATTATCTGCTATTTTGCACCCTCTGTCTTCCTGTTGTAAGTCTCATCCATGCATCATACATTAATTTTACCACTAGAAAAGCAGGTGGTGTGGATTAATGGAATTATGCTTAAACCAAACAAATCAATACACACACTCAGTTATCAGCATTACGCAGCAAAGTGCACCCAAGAGCCCTACAAAAGCCATCTTCTAAGGGCAGATGTACAGCAAAGACTCCTAAACTGATGCCCATAGCTTGAAATAAGTACCATTACTAAGCTACTAGTAAGTTTTTGTAGATATAGAGTCATATTTCACAATTCTGTAATGTTCTCCTTTCACATTTCTCTGTAAGAGCTTTACACATGCACTCACACAAGAGGGACAAACAGAGGTGACTTTCATTTGTTACATTTTCAAATACCAGTGAAGCCAAAACTAACAAAATGCCCTGCAAGAATAATGCCTGTGGAGGCCACCTGTTACAAAGTATATGTTCTAAACATCAATAGTTTCCAAATCTGTTCCTATTTACTACTCCCTCTCTGCCTAATCCAACCCAGACCCTACGGCCAAAGGGAAGCTCGGGACTGTAAACGAATCACATTCCCAAATGTATGGATGGATCCATACATCCAACCACTTCCCTGCCCATTCATGTGGTTCACTGACCACTGACGCTTGGTCTGTGTCAACCTCCTGCAGCACTCCTAGCTAAACAAGCACTTTGTTTGGTTTAAGAATAATTACATATTAAATTTGGGCTTGTCGTAGTAACTACAGCTATTTAAAAATATATAAACAATCAGCATTCAGAAACTCCCATAGTTCAAGACAAGTTAAGTCACTTATATGGCTGACTTTCTGCTTCACTATAGTATAAGACTCCACCCAACATTGAAGTTTATTTTACTTGTTGGTACAGCAAAGGAACCACATGAAGGCAGGGGCAATGACTCCAAAATGAGAATGTCTTGCTCTACACATAAATACGTGTGGAAATTCTGCTAAAATTCATTCTCTCTTGTATAGCATTGCAAGCAATCCTAAAAGCTTTCAGATCAATTCAAACTGAATCCAAGAAAAGGAGCATCCTGGGGACTTTTTGTTCAGACTTGACAAATCCAGTCCAACTGCCCTGAAGCTTCTGCCTCAGCCTGAATACCTCGGAAATCTTTGAGAGACAAAATGAAAAATAAAAATTGGATAAATCTGAGAAGAGAGTTATGACAAGATTGTGAAACCTGCCTTCAGGAACAAGGCAGCTTCCAAGGCACCTTTCTCACAGAATGAATAAACAAAGCATTAACCAAAACTTGAGTATACCAGACAAACTTTACATATAAAATAGGTAGCTAGAACAGATAACTGTTAACTATGTAATTACAATTTCAAGTCTGTATAATGGGTCAGGAGAATCTGTGGGTTCAAGCCCAGGGGCAAATTTCCACATCAGGCTAACTGAAGAAGCAAGAATCTTGCTAATTAACACTTTGGATATTGCATATCATCACAAAAGGACTACCAGCTTTTCTTTTTAAGTCACACACTCAGAAGACAAGAACTGAAAAACCTGAGCTCTTTGTGGAACATTGCCTTTCTTATAACATAGATGATTTTTTAAACAGCTTTGGTAATTCACCTTTGCTTAAGTTTAAATATTGTGATATCTGTTAACTGAGAAGCTTTAAGGTAACACTGTTTGCACATCTCAACCACTACTCCACTTTCCACATCAGGAATAATCAAACCCACGGTCTGTAAAAGAAAAAACAAACTCTTACTCATCTTCAGCAGGGCAGCTGGGGGGGGGGGGAGGGGGGGGGAAGAGGGGAGGTGTTGTCTTGTTTATTTTCCTAAGACTTTGAGAGGCTTATTAGCTAAATAAATATATTAGGTATATATATTGGCAATCCAAAGCCACGGAGCACAACTGAGAAATTCTACCGAACACAGTATTTAAAAAAAAAATAATAATCTAAGCTACTGCAGAGAAAAGCTACTGTGCTTTGTACATTTCTTAGAAGGCAAGCTGAGAAAGCCTTGATACTAGGACTAAGCCTTCCCACTGTATCCACTGCTGTACAGGCTGTTTCCGAATTCCTCCTCCTCCTTCCTGGAAGCTACAGAGGCACTGGCTGCCTACACTAGCCAGACTTCACAGACCAGTTGTCTGGGAACACTTTGAGAGCCTTTTACATTAAATCAGGAAGATCTCCATGTTCAAAATGAAAAGGAGTTTTAAAAGGGTAGGACTTGGATAAAGCCAAGAACCAAAACACCGGAGGACTAAGAATGCGTTTTCAAGCATTTATCTCAGAGATAGTCTGAGCATAAAACCGTGTGTTCAAGTGAAATTAACATAAACATAATCCAGACATCAGAGAAGTACATTACAGTATTATTAAAAGCTCCACTTTGAAAAACACGCTAGCCAGCAACACTGTGTGTACCTGCTCAGTAAGTTTATTGTAATAGCTGCACCAAATACGTAACTGGAATGCAATAAGGACTGGAGTTGCTCATTAGCCTAAACTTTCTACTTCCCACAGTTTACAGCAAAGCACGGTTTGACCTTCTAATTAAACAGAAATTCCTCCAGACATCTTTCCTCCCCCTCTAATGTGTGCTTCCAGCCACCTCTTCAGGCAGACTGGCTACATCCCACAAAGACAACTTCCTCCTAACAGCCTCCCTGGCACAAACAACCATTTACATGTCTAAATGCTACTCAAACCTGTCATCAAACAGCTCAGGAATAAATATCTAGGCATGGGGAGACTCCTGAACGGCAGAGACGATTAGCAGAGCTGCTAGAGAAGCACTGGAGTGCTGCCACAGATGAAAGTCTGTCTGTCCTCATCTCCTCGCTTGTCAGCCAGAGGTACGAGAGGGTCAGGGAACCAGACGGTCCATTTGGCGAATTTTGTACTTACATTGCTGCTCTCACCGCAGTGTAATTGTTTGAACTGGATAAAACCCAACTTCCCCATGAGGAAATTACTCTGCACGTCCTTAGACAAACACCAGGTCACCTCCTCCATCTGAAAAGCCGGACAAGCCTTCATAGCTCTTTTTTTGGCCCCTCAGTTCAAGAAGGACAGGGAAGTGCTTGAAAGAGTCCAGCGCAGAGCTACTAAGATGATTAAGGGAGTGGAACATCTCCCTTATGAGGAAAGGCTGAGGGAGCTGGGTCTCTTTAGCTTGGAGAAAAGGAGACTGAGGGGTGACCTCATCAATGTTTTCAAATATGTGAGGGGTGAGTGCCAGGGAGATGGAGTTAGGCTTTTCTCAGTGGTGACCAGCGATAGGACAAGGGATAATGGGTGTAAATTGAAGCATAGGAGGTTCAAGTTGAATATCAGAAAAAATTTTTTTACTGTAAGGGTGACAGAGCCCTGGAACAGGCTGCCCAGGGGGGTTGTGGAGTCTCCTTCACTGGAGACATTCAAAACCCGCCTGGACACGTTCCTAGGCGATGTACTCTAGGTGGCCCTGCTCTGGCAGGGGGGGTTGGACTAGATGATCTTTCGAGGTCCCTTCCAACCCCTAGGATTCTATGATTCTATGATTTACATTCTCCCCCCCCTAACCCGTTCCCAGACAGCGTAAGCAGCAGCACTCGCACCGCCTCAAGCCTTAGAGACACACGGGTTACACGCCAGAGAGAAGAATTCAGACCCCATACGCAGAAGACTACAAATTAGCTTTTTTAGTAACTACCCCTGAGACTTCACTCTCTGGTAGGGCCCCTCAGAGGAGGGAGCGGCCACCTGCCCGCTGCCGCCTCACAGGACCGAGCTGCCCTTTCCCGCCGCCCGGCCACAGCTGCCCCTAGGAAACTACGCCCGGAACCCCTGGGCCCGGCTCCGCCCGAGCCCCCGCGGCGGTACCGGCACCTCCAAGTCCACAGCTCCGCAGGAATCCCGCTCCCGGACGGGGTCGGCGACAGCCAGCCGCGAGGGATGCAGCCCGGGGGGAGCACCAAAAAAAGGGGCAAAGGATATAAATAACAGCAAAATAAGCGTACCCTACTCCCGGTCGCTAGGGAGAGAGGGGCGCGGAGGGAGCGCGGAACCGTCCGGCGCTTCGGCAAAGCCTCTGTGAAGGGAGGAGGGGGGTGAAGCCGCAGCCGAAGCGGCGGAGTGGCCGCCGCAAGTCCGGCCCCCACCCCGCGGGCAGGCCGCTCCCGGGCCCGGGGAAGCGCCGCTCACCCGCTCCTCGCCGGCTCCCGGGAACGGCGTTGCACAGCGGAGAGAAGGGCCTCGTTTGTCCGCTCGCCCAGGGCGCTCCGCTCCGCTCCGCTCCGCTCGACCGGACCCGGCCCGACCCGGCCCGTCCGACGCCGCCGAGGGTCGCGTCGGGCCGGCGGCTCCGCTCCTGGGCCGCGCCTGGCGGGGAGTTTCCTGCCTGAGTCACTTCAACCGGGAGCTGCGCAGGGAAACACCCTTCCTGCCGCTCCAGCTCCTCCTCCTCTTCCCGCCTCATCCCAAACCTGCCGCCCCTCCCCGCCCCCCCTAGGCAAGCTCCGGCTCCTCCTCCTCCTCCTCCTTCTCCTGGGCTGCCCGGAGCCTTCCCGGGGCTGCCGGCGTCCCCAGCTGCCTCGGCATGAGCTGCCTCTTGCTTTGTATGCAAGCGACCTTTTCCGTGCCATGTTCACGGGGAAGTCTGTACACCAGAAGATAAATCTAGGACAAGAGGGCATGGTCTCAAGTTGTGCCAGGGGAGGTTTAGGTTGGATATTAGAAAGAATTTCCTCACGGAGAGGGTGATCAGACATTGGAATGGGCTGCCCAGGGAAGTAGTGGATTCTCTGTCCCTGGAGATATTTAAAAAGAGACTGGATGTGGCACTCAGTGCCATGGGCTGGGAACCACAGCGGTAGTGGTCAAGGGTTGGACTTGATGATCTCTGAGGTCCCTTCCAACCCAGCCAGTTCTATGATTCTATTTGTTGGATGATTGCTCCCCCCGGCCATACTTGCCTACTAACGAGTGAAAGTTAGATTTTTGCAAAATGACTGACAAACCCACCCAGTCCAAGCAGGGTCTGGGTGCCCCCAGCACCACCCTGGGAGCCCCCTCCATCCCCACCGCAGAAAAAAAAAAACGGAGCCCCTCCCGAGATGGAATGGGCTGCCCAAGGAGGTGGTGGATTCTCCATCCCTGGAGGCTTTTAAGAAGAGACTGACTGGCTGACTCAATGCCCTTATCTGGTAACCATGGTGGTAGAAGATCAAGGGTTGGACTTGCTGATCTCAGAGGCCCTTTCCAACCTGGATGATTCTGTGATTCTCTGAGATCGGCATTAACTTTTTTCCACTTTACAATTTCATCAGGATGGCGAGGGAAAGGGCACAGCACCAAGGATGGAGGAACCTAACCCTGGAGAAGCAAAAGGTAGTGCATAAGAAACCCCCTTAAATGTCCTCTAGAGATTGCTCCTGTTGCCTTTTTTGCATCCAAAATGCCACCAGTCAGCAACATTAAAATAGAAAAGAACAAGAATGGGGGACAACCTCCATCTTCACTTTTCTGTAAAACACAAAATACACACATATGCTTGCTCATTTTAAATTTTCCTTATTTTTTTTCATATCACATTCTTCCATTTCAAGTTCTAATGAACTCAATGCTGCATCACAGTATGAAGCTGCCAGATCTTTTGCACTAAACTTCATCAAGGTTTTTCTATCTACTCCTTTATGGCAAACAGAACTCACAATGTATGGGCAACAGTTGAGAACATGGGAGCTTCCAAACAATTCATCTTCAAAGCGTATTTGCTTGTATTTGATCGCTTTAAGTTGCACACAACAATTTATTTACTCTTGAAAATCCTCTCTAATTGTCATCTTGCTCTAGCAAGAAATTTTAGGTCTCTGTTTCCAACAGCTGTTATAGGACACTGTGCTACTACTGATTTTTATGCTGAGAACAGAGTAATTAGTCCTTCACTTCATCTATTGTTGTTTGTTTGTTTGTTTTCCCAAACAAGCTTCCACTGTATTCAGTTCCCCTAAATAGCCGTTTTGTAATAGCATCTACAAAAAATAAAAACCTTTTAAAAGTTTGAATAAGTTGCTAAACTCCCTAATTCTCAGTATTTCAAGTACGCTATAATCCAAATATCCCACCCATTCCATATCATCAAGAATTCTCACAACTTGTGGAGATGTTATGCATCATTTTAAAATGTTATTGTTACAATTTCATCATAACACAGACACATTTTCACAGTCATCTTTTTCCCAGTGCTGAAATACCATCTTTTTTTTATGAAACACTTATTTCCTAGAATGTGGCTGCTGATTCTGCTGTTTGTACATATTCGGAAGAATTTCAAGTGCATAGATCAAATGAATTAACTTTAGCCAGCACAGCTTCTTATCAGCCCAGCTTCTAAACCCAGCCCAGTCAACACTGTAAAACACAACCACAGACGGATGCTTTGGTTTCTAAAACGACAGCTGATACTGTTCAGTGCAATCCACCCTGTGATCTTTTCCACAAACGCTGTCTGTGACAAAGACCTTGCTAAAGTGAAGAAGAGTAACTCACCTCTGTAAGGCAGGATTGCCTTTGCTTCCTTGTCCTGGCTGAGTGCCACTTCAGAGCAGCCTTCTCTTATCATAGCTGCTTGGTCCATCTCAACAGCGAGACCTTTGCTACCAAGCCACAGTGGAGCAGCAAGGAGAGGGAACTTGCTCCAAGCCAAAAGCTCCCAAGGATATCCCATCAACAGCAGCTTGCTCCTGGACAGGTGGGGCTTTGTAGTGCTCCTGTGTGAAATTGCCACCACAGCTCCCATACCTGCTGAAAGCCACCCTGTGCCAGGAGCAGCTGCTTTGCATGAAAGGAAGATGCTGCCAGCTGGCACAAAGCTGTCCTGGCAGGAACAGCTCATCCTAAGGGTTGGCTGGTGCCCCAGGCCTTGCTGAGCTCCTTCTGAAATAACTGAGTGGGTAAGGAGCTACTTCCCCACTGCTGGAGCAATCTGCTCTTTGTCAACATTCCCATACTCAAGTTTATAGATACTGATAAGGTCAGATAAAAAAAGATTGATGATAATTGATGATGATATGCAGCTAGTCAAGATTGGCACTGCTTTTTTATTTGATATTGGAATTAAGAGGACAATCACATTTTACCATCTGGGTGTCCATGTTCTCATGGAAAATGAGGCATGTTTATCAAACCTGTTTTAAGAGTCCACATCATCAGTCCAGCTGCCTGTTCGAATTCTGTAATATTCCCTCGACTCCCTGATCTTTCTCATTCTGTACAATTCACGGTCTGCAGACAGTATTTGGCTAAAGAGGTTCATCAGATCTCCATGACCTGCTTCTCCTTGCCACACTGAATGCAGGCCTAGCTGAAGATAAATCTCCTGTATCTACATATTCCTGATCAAGCCAGTAAACAATCTCCTATCTGTGGGAACACAGGTGTGGTTTTCATGAGGCCAGTAGTTAAGACTTAGGATCTCAAACAGCCCTTTCTTGGGCGGTATTTATTTAGATCTGGAATTTAAATCATGCCTGCCAACAATCTTAATTGAGATCTCCAACATTAATGTATCATGCTCGTGGTAACTTGAGTACCCTATACGTATACCAGATGAACATCAGGTAATATGGTAGTACCAAGCTTAATCCAATTGTCTGAGGACAAGATAAAGCCTTCATTCAAGGCACTATGTCAGCCACAGACAAGTCTACTTCCTGAGTTTCAGCTACTTTCATTTTATTTTTTTCTTCCTTTGGCCTTTTTAATATTTATCTGAAGTGAAAAGAAAGTCAGTCTCCCTCTGGGAGCCCACAGCAATCAGAGAGAGCTTCAACAGGAATTTTGTGCTCCTGCCATGGTGTCTAGTCTAAGATGCTGATCTACTCACTGTTCTTGCACCTTTCCACTCAGATATTTTAGCAATTAAGGTTGGTAGCACACACAGCTACTAATGTTTGGGGTTTTTTTATCTACAAAATCCACAGAAATCTCGTCATCCCCAGAAAGGAGGCAAGGCAACACAGGAAACTTGTCATGACCTGACACAAAAAGGTATTTATGAAGCCATGATGGGTAATGGCTGCAATCATCCCAAAAACACAATGCAAAACTATGAAGAAAGAAAATAAGTAATTGTCTATGAATCAGACTAGAAATTAAATCCAACCTCCGGCAACACAACAGCCACCTGTCTATACTCCAAAGGACTAGACAAGAATTTTCACAGAAGCCAGCACAGGCTTCGCAGACATGGCAAATGGTTTGAAGCAGAGCAAGGCTACAGAAAGACTAAATGCTTCCACACTACATGGAGCAAACTCATTTTTTCATCTCTCTGGAGGAGATAGGCATCTATGCATAGGGCACAGCACCTGGGGGACTTTAAGCAGAAGATGTAGAGCAGAGAGGAGCAGCTGTCTCAGAGCTCTCAATGGGCAGCCAGGTCAGCAAATGGAAGAAAGCTTCATTTAACTTCAGGAATACTTGCCAGCTAAGATGTAACTCTTACCAACGCTACAACCAGGAACTCTCTGCTTCTAAGGTACATTTGCCTTAGGTAAATGTAGAGTCATCTGGTCACCGACACCTACCTCGAAGTCCAGGAAGAGCCAAATTCCTACCCCTGAGAACACATATGCTGCCAAGGGCACAGCTGACCATAGCACACATGCTGCACATTCATAAATGCCCATTAGCAGACGATGACATGTGCAGCTCTCTGGTTCCAATTTCCCTCCCAGTGCTGAACACATTGATCTAGTCAAGTCCTAGTTCTGCTTTCCAGCTCCCTGAAATGCTAGACTAACATTCTGTTGCTAATTCAGGGGGATTGACCTGTGTAAAACAGGCCTGTGTCCCCCCACTTTGCTTTCCAAGAAAGCTGCAATGCTGTGCTGCCGACCATGCCAGATTCTACGCACAAACTCCCTGACAGGTCTGAACAAGCATTAAATCCCTTCCTGACCCTATTAAAAATTACCTTCATTTGCTTATGCAAGACATCAGTACAGAAAGCAGGGCACATATCTTAGGCAACTCATACCACACATTCTTCACCCCAGCCCTCTAACACTGGTAACTTCTTCCTCTATCTAGACACCAAGACCAGCAGCTCTTATAAGTCTTAATCCTACAGAATCAAGATCTGTGATCTCCAAAAGCCTTCCCACAGCAATAATTGTACAGCACAGCAAAAATCCATGGCACAAACCAATAAATATGAACTTTATCAGTTTGGAAAGCTTTTTCTGTAAGCATGAAAAAGAGCGTAAGAGAAAAGCTGAGAAAGAGAAAAAATTATAAATCCGGACAGTTAATAAGATTTAAAAGCATGTCAGAGGGATTTTTTTATATCTTTAATCAGAGGGATTTTTTTATATCTTTAATCTGCCAACAATTTTGGGATGCTCTTTACTCTATGCTACCATGGAGACCACACAATCAAAAACTGTGTGCTAACTTTTTTGGTATCAATAGCAGAAGTCCTCAAAGACATAGTGGTTAATTAGGAGTTACAAAACTAAACAGCAAATAAAGGATTAGAGAATTTACTACATCTGTGCTGAAATATGTCCAAGAGATTACAGAAGCCCACAGGAAAGAAAAGGAAGAAAACTACTGAGCCTAGATGGATAAGGGCTTTCATGCTGCAGTTTTATGAGACAGAGCACCCAGAAGTTAGAGAACATATAAAGACAGAGAAGAAGCCCAGATGAAACTGCCACAGCATGCAATAATGCAGTGTGTTCTTCAAAGAATTTTAGACATCAAAGAATTTTAGACATCAGACATAACATCTGATGGTATTGCAATCTTCTCTAATAGCACCTGACCAAACCCTTACTTTTAAGCACCCAAATCCACGCTTGCTGTTCCACCTGTATCAGCGTTGCTTTTTAAAGCCATTCACTTCTCCCTTGTGTACATCATTTAAATACTTATTTTAATGTTTAAAAAACCCAAGCAGAGTTAGCAAAGGTGTGCCTCAGCATAAAACAGAGGAATATGGCTGAGACCAGAATCTAAATAGATCTTTTTTTCCTCTGTCTAGTTTCAAATTCTCTAAGAACAAAATAATCTGGCTGTAATTATGAACCAGATTATAGCTCTTCCCCTTCAATATAATTCATTAAAAACTCTTTTCCATAATCAAGAATGTTTATTTTAAACTATAAAATAAGTATTATTTTATGCTTTTTAGATCAGACATATTTAGGGAAAAATGCATGCCTTTAATTTTTCATACAGATTAGCCTTTTGACCTTATGAAAGCAACAGCCATGAGCTCAGAAAGACCAACACAAAAAAGCCACAAAACCCTGCCACCTAGTGGGTTTATTTTAAAATAAGGTTTAAAATTAGAGGCTCAGTTTCTACATGCTTTGCTGGCTAATTTTTCTGCTTTCCTTCAGCTAAACTTGACAACTTACATAACAAAATCTAATAACAGAATGCCCTTAAATCTACACATGCATGCAACAAATTGTGCCTTGTTTTTCTAACATCTCTGCAATTGCTTACTTGAAACTGCACAAGTGCAAGTAAAGCATACTCAAGTACTAGGTCTCCCCCACCAAAGAGTAAGAGTGCCCAAAAGTTAAGATTCAAATAAATTCAGATATACTGGTAAGAATAGGAATTTGAAAACAGGGTCAAAAAATGGCAAAAAGGAACAGACCCAGGACAGAATCCCAAGTAACAACACTGCTCAGAAAAGAAATCAGAAAATGTGACAAGGAATGTCATCAAATAAAAAGCGAAAATACCCCAAACCTCACTGCAACTCTTTCTCCCTTCTCTTGCTGCAGAGAAGACTCTGCAGAATACAAGGTTAATTCCTAAACAGGAAATTGGGTAAAATGGCAAATTCTTTCACTTGCATGGGGTCCCAAAAGAAGGAAAACATTATTTTTATAAAAATAAGTAAAGTCTGTAAAATTGTTTACTAGGAATTTTTGTTTCATCAACATGAAGGATTTAAGTGGGTTTTTTTTTCCCCTCAGATCCAGCTAATAATATCCAAGATAAGTCTATCTATGAAAAGCACTGAAGGTAACAACCATACAGAATGGAAAAATATGGCAACCACTTGCTAGATTTTTAAAAGCACAGAATGCAAGACATACATTACAGAATGCATACATACATTACAAAGTAATGAAACAGTACTTCCTAGTACAAATATGTCTTTTCAAACTATGAGTATGCTATTCAGTTTTACCAGCTGAATGAAACTGTTAATAAAGAGCATACATCTTCTCTGCATGCAAGAAATAACATGGAATCTCAAATGAGAAACAATCATGGTAAATAGGAAGTACATAGTACTTTTGTTAGTCTGTCTACCACAAAAAACATCCCCTTTGAAAAGCATGTCACGTGGTAGTAGAGGATAACAGAAACATCACATTCCCTAAGGCAAAACCTCCAGTCACACACACACAAAAACATTCTGAAGGGCAGCAGAAAGTTTCCCAGTGTTACACTTTAAAAAAAGTTCTTTTGTCTGAAAACATTTTATGGGTATAGCTTGAAGAGCCTTCAGAGATAGACTGTTCAAACAAGAACCCAAATATTCACTTACATATCCAGACATTAAGAGTTCACAGCTAAAAAAAAGTTTTCTAATGCAAGCCACACAGTCTCACAGTTGGTAGTAATTCACTTCATTTACCCTGCAGAAACAGCCCTCAAACTTCAGTTACCAACTAGATTTCAGCAGAAACACACACAATGGTGAAATTCCACTTAGCAAATGATTTATTTAGTCAAATAAAGAGGTAGATGGCTATGACTGATTTTCTTGTTTTAAATGCAGGTGTACTGATGCCAGAACTACAGAGAAACTTCCACAGGGAAGAGACAGGGTAAGTCACCTGTGCAGAACATGTTCCACTTTGCTTCTCTAGAAATGTACTCTTCTGTATTACAATCTTTTGATTTACAAGATATAAGCTATTAGATATGAGGTTTGTTTGCAAAAGGCTTAGAAGGAGAAGAAAGGTCAAGTCACATTGGATCACCTCTGAAACATCCCAACAACCCAATAGTTAAATACATTACACATAGTAACCTTGATCCTATTTAAACTGACAAAGACTTACCACTAAATGAGTAATCATTTGATCACTTAAATAAAAAGTACTGGTATTTTATGGCTTGCAATAACACATTTTTATAGTCTTGCATTTTTTACTTCAGCTTATTGCAAGTCAAAATTGTCCCCAAAGAGTTTTCAAGAACCATTAAGAAAGATGAATTCAAAGGAAACAAGGCCAAATAAACTCAACTAAGCTTTTGAATAATAATTGAGTCCCATCACTCCACACTGCCCTGTGACCTAGTCACAGCTGCAAAGTTAATGCAAAAAGCAATCAGTGATTGTTCATCTTAAAAAAATAAATCCTTTGTAGAGCATGAAGTGCATTTTATGTATTTTCAGGTAAGATTGCTTACACAGGATGAATTTCACATTGTACAATGATGTTGACACACGTATGTACAGAGAAAAATACTGCCACAACCAATACATATAAATACCTGTACATTATTTACATTTTAAAATATTTTACACAGCTCCAAACCCTCAGAGGAATTTTGCTATACACATTTCAAACTGGAGTGTAAAATGCTTGCAGCTTTTTAACATAGGAATTTCAATATAAATGCTGCTTCCAGTTCTTTAGTGATTCGATGAATTCAAGTTCTTCAGTAATTCAATGGACTCAGGTCTTAACTTTGTTCCATGCCAGCCATCAGTGACAAAGCTAAAGATTCCACTGTGAACAAAACCATTGAAAAGCAATTAATATTTGCATTTGCAGAAGTTTGCTAATATTTATTGCAATATTAAATTTACTAGTTTAAAAGGCAAATAACTATTTTTTAAAGTGTAACATTTCAGGATTGAAGACTAAGACTTTTTATGCATCTCTGACAGTTTAGACAGTCTTTCACCACTTTCATCCTCAATTATCCACTAGTTATTTCAGGTGGCAAGAACTGCTAAGAAATTGTTTTAAATACAAACTGCTGCAGACTAACAATGAATAAACTTTGAGGGTGTGTGTGATATGCAGTAGGTCATTCTTAAAGACAAGCTCTTGTAGACTGAGTAGCAGTGATGTCAGATATTATCTGTTTATTAGATACAATAGAACATGCACCTGCATTGCAGCTAACCCTATCCAGCAGATGCCCCCCTAGCTCAAACTGGCACTGATTGGCAATTTAAGCTAATATTGGGCTACATGCAGAGAAGCACTCTTCTGACATTTTTGCTATGCAGGAAGTTAAGTTCCAACAAGCCAGAGCCAAGAGCTTGGTGCAGTTGTAGCTGAGGCACTGTCAGGAACCCTAGTACAAAAATTTTATCCTTTCAGGATGTATCACAGCTGTCATCCAACAACAAAAATAATGCTCTTCTGTGCCCTCCAGAACTGAAGTTTCATCCACTGGTTTAGAAAACTGCTTGTAATTTGTTTGGTTAAATCAGTATGCCCTCATCAAAGAGGTAAGCTGAAGGTAGCCATCATAAAAAACAACACGGCACAAATACTTTAAAAAATAATGAAGTTCATTTATTAAGAAGCAAGGCTTCCTGACCCTCTGTGAATAAGTCACATAATTAGATTCTTAAAGGTGTACTGAGAAACACTGAAACAGATTTAAATGTAAATATGTTCCTAGCAAACCTCATGTGTTGTGTGAGAAGGTTGTGTCACACAGGTTGTGTGACAAGCTTTGTGTACTTACAGTGAGGAAAAGAGCCTCGACAGACAGCTTTGTTGAGAACAGTTACGAGAAACATGTGGCAGTTTTTAAAATCAGATTCCATCTTCTCTATGGATTCCATCCTGTGGAACAATTCAACAGAGGAATGCTTAACAGACGAGCCACTCCAAAAGATGGCCAAAACTTCACGGTAAATGAGAAAAGTACTCTTTGCAAAGCATTCTGCCTTCACCTTAAAAAATTTCAGTTATACCTGTGTATACCACTTCTAGAAAACAAAGGCAATTTTGAAAGCGGTGCCTGAACACTCTCACAATGGTGTTGGTAACTTCCTCATCATCTCAGAAATCTCTGCAGTAACTATGAAGAACTGTGTGGTTTCAACTGACAACCACTGCTCCTATATTGCTGTTGTATTTCAACACAGCCATTCCTGGTCCATACTGCTTCATAGTTCCTTGGGGTAAACTGCCAAATGAAACAGGGACACCCACACTGCTTTACCATCAGCCAATCCTTGAATTCCAGCTAGTGCTCAACAGAGATGGAAGATGTAGTTCACAACAGTCACTACCTTTCTTTTTCCCTCTCCCAAGAGGATACAGATGACAGGACATCAGCTGATTTCTGCCTCATCCAAGAGCATGTAACTACATATCTGAGTTTTAGTCTTTATCAAGAGCCTTCACAAATTATTTCTGACACTTCAAACTGGAAAAGCATTCAAAAAACAGCAACTTCCTAATGCCACAGGAGAGTGGGATCCAAATTCTAGGTCTGTGCCAGAAAGAATTAATCCTGAAAAATACAGCTGACAGCCAGTCCCCACCAGCTGGCCTCAGGGCCACAGATCAACCCTTGCATGTTAAGACACAGCCTTGGAGACTTGCCCACTACCACTCACCCCTTGAGCAGCAGGTTACACAAGCAGAAATACACAGTATGAACTGTGAGAGGAGTGGCTGGAGAACAGCCCTGCAGAAGGGGGTGCTGGTCAGCAGCAGGCTCAATGTGAGCCAGCTGTGTGCCCTGGCAGACAAGAGGAAAAACCCCATCCTGGAGTGCATCACATACAGCATCACCAGTCAGTCAAAAAAAGTGATTATACTGCTGTACTCAGAGTTGGTGCTGCCTCGCTTTCAGCACTGTGTGCAGTTCTGGGCCCCAGCATTTGAGAAGGATGTGAAGATCTCTGAATGCATCCATAGGAGGGGAAATGACTGGAAGGAAAAGCCTATGGAGAGCGGTTTAAGGACTTTGAGACTGTCTAGTTTGGAGAAAAGAAGGCTGAGGGGTGACTTCATTGCTCTGTACCGTGTCCTGGGGAGGGAACATGAAGAAGGAGGTGCCAAGCTCTTCTCCCTGGTATTGAGGGACAGGATGCATAGGAATGGCTCAAAGATGCATCAGGGCAGGTTCAGACATGGCATTAGGAAGTCTTTCTTTAGCAAGAGGGTGGTCAGAGACTGCAACAGGCTTCCTAGAGAGGTGTCAATGCCCCAAGCCTGTCCGTGTTAAGGAGGCTTTTGGACTATGTATTTAATAACATGCTTTAACTTTTGGTCAGCCCTGAAGTCATCAGGCAGTTGGACTAGATGATCATTTTAGGTCCCATCCAAATGAAATAGTCTATTCTATGGTTCAAAGAAGAACAACTGATTCACAGATCAGTGCATTAATCCTATCTCGGAAGTTATAGGCAGGTTTCTAACTTTGATCATGACACATAAGGAAGCACACATCTTTTCTAAAAATCCCAAATATGACACCCATTCCAGGTTGCTTCTACAGAAGTACTGTAGGAAAAATTAGACCAAAAATAACTTCAGAATTTGAGCATTTGAACCAATGGCATCAAACACGCCTGAAAATCTTGATACCAAAGTCAGAACTTTCAATTACTTCAACATCTTCACATTTTCACGTCATTTTTTTCAGGCAGTCCAAACTATATGAGGATGTTCAGATTACATTTGGATGACTATTTTTATTAAAGAAAAAAAATGCATTTTCTTCTAGAATGGAGGTAAAACTAGCCTCACTTTCCAAAAGCCAATTAATGAATGTAAGAATCCAGCTGCATACAATGTTAAGTCACCAGGAAACATGATCCTAAACCAAATCTGTGAACCTCTCAGTTTACCATTACAAACAAGTACACAGGAAAAGAAAACCCTCTTCACTGCTATGCTCTACAGTCTCTTCAAAAACTTAGAAGTTACATATTTTTCACCTTTTTAGTAGAAGATACTGATTATATAGTGACAAAACGGCATGTAACTTAAGTTCTTTCTAAATTTTACTACTGCTAGGAAAAGAATATTATTTGGTATTTAAAAATTAAATAAAAAAAGAAATCAGTTTCTGATATCTGCTGTTGAACATTGACCAGTCTGTTATTCCACACATAAAATATCTCAAATTCATATTCTGAACTGTGAAATTATGTCCATGTAGAATTTCAGGTATATATACTCACTTCCAAGCCCCCAAACCAGCTTGCCAACGGTCTGCAAACATCAATACTAAATTTAACACTTTCATTATAGCTTCTTTCACAAAGCTCACCTGGAATAGCAATTAAAACAAAAGGAGTAAAGTCAGAAATTCATTGTTCGGCGTAATAATACAAAAGTATCACATACCAATTATCCAATCTGTGAAAAGAACCTCCCAAGTTCTATGTAATTGTTCCATATTTAAGATGTATTTTGCATTTGCTCTTCAATTCATTTCACAGCTGAGTGCTTTAGTGAGGACTAAGCAGCCAGTATGTGGGATATCATTACTTTACCAAACCTCAATTTGTTCTGATCCTGCCATGTCTTAGGAACAAATCAGTTATGTAAAATTCAATACAGAGAATTTAATTACATCTTCTCTCCTTGGCAGAATTAAGCTGGGATTTGCAAGGGAAACTGTACCTCAATGGTAATTCTGGAAAAGCTACCATTTCCTTGTGAGTACCTATATACTGCTTAGTATAGATGAACTGCAAAATAGACAGAATAATTAGTATTAAACTATTTTCTTGCTTTGTTAAACTCAATATATCAAATATGCCAATTTCATTATTCACCTTTTCTCTCAGTAGGCAGCGATCATGGATTGTAGACAGGTATCTGTAGTGAATCTTTATCAACTGATCTAAATCTTTAGCTTCTTCTACCTGATGCTGAAACTCCAAGCCTGTACTGTGAAGAATCTTAAAAGAAGAGGATACTTATTAAAGTCTGTGTTGCACACAAAGGCTCATGACTCTCTTCCAATTTCTATTATTTTTTCTAATAGCCTAAAATTGCCTGAATCACTTTTTCCTCTCAAACATTAGGCTCACAGTCCAAATTACCAGCAATATAGCAAAAAAATTGAACTCTCCTTATAACTGCACAATTCCTCATATAAAGAGGAATATTGCCAATGCACAAAGGTAGACAGACTATCCCTGGAGATGATTCAGAGTGTATTAATTATATTAATGGGGAAAAAAAGGCAATAGTAAGGCAGATATGAATTGACAGGCATTGCCTTTATATTTGTATCTCTAGTATCTGTGTACTAGAGATTTTTGAGAAGGATCCATTTAACCAAAATGGCTGTATTAACACTTTTATAAGCACAACAGCTCTTAAGAGGGCAGCAGCTTGAGAGAAAACTATGTGTACATGACTGAGCTTCAGTCATGTGTCACTGGGAGAAACAATCAAAAAGAACTAATAATATCCAAAGGGCAATTATATGCATAAAGAACTATTAAAGCATTTTTAGAATCATTCATTTAAAGTGGCCAAGTTTAAATTTAAACATTTAGCTCACAACCACCTTACAGAAAGGGCAGTGAACTAAGATTTTGCTTTCTGTTTGTGTTTTTTTTATGTTTTAAATGAAAATTAATATTGCATTTACAATTATAAGTTTTCAAAATAAAGGAAATTGTGATATAAGACAAACCCTAGTCATGATGTAGTTGTGCAGGCTGTTAACAAAATGCATAAGTTTCACTCGTAAGAGGAACATGCGATGTATTTGTTGTTTTATACTTCCTGTTTGTAGTCCAAATACAGAAAGTGTTCCTTGTTCTAACGAAGCTCCTTCCTTAGCCTGTGGGTTTTCTGCAGCACAGACTAGTTCTAAAAAGAAAAGGCATGACTATTATATTGAACTCCTTATGACATACCTAAAATATTATTTAAAACTAAGATTTATTACGTCTTATTCTGCACACAATACTCATGTAAGGTTTTCTTGCGATTCAGATGTGTTACCAAAACTGAATAGTCTGACAGGATATGTACAATACAATTTGATAAATACTACAAAAGGAAATGCTAATTATGTGCAAGGATTTAAAAAATCTACTTTAAAAATAAATGTGTATACTATCTCCACAAAGGGGAAAAAAATTAAGCACAAAGCCATACCCATAAAGTTTAAACAATAGGTTTTCATACCTTTTACATTCACATTATAGTTTTACATACTTTTAGAAAAAGAATTACTTAACTAATGTGTAAAACATAGATGATCTCTTAACTTCCTAAGTAATTTTCCAGAACACAAAATGTGAATCTTCTTTATATGGAAGAGTATAAATATTAACCTGATGAAAGAGACACTACGAGATCTCTTTCTACAATCCCTAAATATCTAAATTGTAGCTTACAGTATGTATTCTAAACTATCTTGCTTACCATTTCAATCTCAAACAGAGTACTTTTTCATCTTATTTTCTTCAGTTGTTTGCAAGGTACTACTCATAAAAACTTGGGTTATACATAAAGCAAAAAATGAGGGTGTGGTAGACAGACCTTTCAACAGCAAGGTCTGAAGGATTAGGTAACAAGTTTGCAGTATAACTAACTAGACCTGAATCAAAGACACAAAAGGCATGCATCAATAAATAGTACTGTCCCTGAGGCTGAAAACCAGTGAAAAACATACCCTGCTTAACGTATCTAATTTGCAAAGCTAATGGAGATTAGTATTTTATAGAATGAATCAAAATTCTGACTGGTTTATACTACTTACTGGAGAAAGCAGCACATTACTTAGACCACAGAAAAAGTTTTTAGAAAATCTTTCACTGACAAAGTTTCTTACCATCAAATCGTAAAACATCTAGACTATACTTTGCCCACTTTATTTGCAGTAAGAGTAGAAAAACTTGATTGTAAATTTTTTGGCACTCTAAGCTTATAACTATATCCACAGGCCAAGGAACCTGAGGAAAAAAAAATAAAAGACCATCATCAAGAGAAAATGCAAGTCACTTCAAGAGAACATTTAAAATCTGTTCTTGAATAAGAAATACAGCAATATTAACTCACTACCTTGTAACTCAATGTCAAACCATCTAAGGTGTGGACAGGGAGTTTCTTCTTTGCTGTATCAACACTTTCAAATGATATAGACAACCTATATAAGGAAGTAAATGATTTAATTGTTAATAACCTGTTTTAAACTAGTGGTTGCTTTAACTATCTTCTTTTTACTTCTTATTGTAAATACTAATAGTCTGATTTAATCTGATGGACTTGGGCAGAAGAGATTACAATAGCTCAAAACTTCATTAGAACAGATTCTTGTAATGGGGAATGCAATAATAAGTATTGCGCTATTCAAGTTAAATATATTAGTATAGGTAAGTGTGAAAGAAACATAAACAGACTACACTTTGCAGAATTTTGCATTTTACCTTGAACTGTCCTCTGGATAGCGTTGCCCAACTGCTTCTTGAAGTTGAACATTTAAGAAAGCAACATTCTGCCAAGTTTCCTTTTCTCTAATTTTGTCAAAAATAGATGTGTAGAAGTCATACATGGTATCTCCAGCTTCAAGTAAGAAGAAGTTTCTCATTGCCTGCAAATATTCTACAAGCCTAAAGAGGGAACAAACACATCACATTTCCTCAGTCTTAACTATGTAAGTGAAATACAACTCAACATTTACAGAAAAAAAAAATCTTCATTAAAAGAACTCAGTATTGAACACAAACTTTATGAAGCCAACAGTAAATGCTTTGCTTCATCCTCAGACAGCCTTCACATGTTCAATTAAAACAAAATAACCAACACCAAAACCAAAATAAACAGAACTTAGGGAAGATGCAATTGCAGGGACAGTCCTGTCTTAGAAGAGACTTTATTACAGAGCCCATGAAAATTATGATTTTTCCTACTGGATGAAGTAGGAAGAATAGTAAAGCTACAACTCTCATGAGAACCATGACTACAAATTTATTATTTCAGAAAGAGAAAAGCATGACTACTTATGACCAGCTGAAAGGTAAAAGGAATAGGCTATTTTACTCTAAGTAATATAAAAATACCACACATTATTCTTCTTTTCTTCTGATTTTATAGTATCATAACTGAATCTCATATTATACAAATATAATCTGGCTTCCTAAAATTTGTCTGCCAGTTTCAAATGACACTGTTAAAAGTACTGTTTGAAAAAATTTCTCTATTGAATGTGCACTGAAGAAAAATTATAGTTTTGCTGTTGATTTAGTTAGACCAAGTTTTCACCCAGGAGTCTATCATGTTAGATACCCTTTCTTCCTTACTAATTTTATTATCAAATTAGAATAGAAAAACAAAACAAAACTCTTGCTTATAGTGTATCTCATGCCACTGGTAATCAGAAAAAAATATTAAGGAAAAACAGATCTACTTTCTTACCTATAATCCTTCTTTAAAGTTTGCATTAGATTTCCACAGCATTCCAAGTATTGCTTGTCTATGTGCGGATAAAGGCAAGACCTTAATGTCAGCTCAAAAGTCTGGCAGGTCACTGATTCCGAGGATCTATCCACACAAATATCTCCACCAGTAAACTTCTCATGAAAATCACTCTGTTCCAAATACAGTCTTCAAAGTAAAACAAACAACTTAGGGAAGAAGGTTCACAATTCATATAATACATAACACAAAAATGTCATACCTTCAAAGATTTTAATTGGATCAATTGGATCCTCTGCTCTAAAAATATAGCACAGAAGTAGTAAAAGCTGTTTCATAACTACAGTACATATCAAGCCTATTAGGTGATTCTTCATACTGGTTTTGTAGGACCAGGAATAAGAATAACAAAAAGGATGACATACTGTAATAATGAAATTGCTCAAGGAGTAATTCTGGAAAAGCAACATTGAGTCCAAAAACTATGCAGCTTAATAAACAAACCCATTATCATAGGATCTTTAGGAGTATAGTCTGCATGTACAGCAGTCAGATGAATTTCCCAAACAAAGAAAAATAAAATTACAGAAACAAATTGAAAATTTGGACAACAAAATAACAAACAAACAAAACCCACCACCACCCAACACAGAACTGGTTTGAGGTACCTTAAATATGGGATCCCTTATATATCATCTGAAATATTGTACCATGGGAAGAGAATTATATGCAGTCTACACTTGGTAAGTAAAATTATTTTGTCACAAGAAGGATCGAGTCATTATAGCAATTTGTAAAAAGCCACTCTCTATTTGAACACATTGTAAGTGGAAACCAAGCTCACAGTAGGTATCACTCTGATAGACTAATTGACTGATTGATCCAGTCTATCAGTTTTGATAAACAAAATAGTCCCAACAAACAAGGGACGTAATGGAGTATTATCTGCTATTAATTATGATTTATTTAAAACAAACTCCTCCTAGGACTGAAATAAAAACATGTAAATCACAAATTAGCATTTAGAAAAAAAAATTAAAAGCTATTTTGTATCTGTAATCACGCAGTACACGAGATTTTCAGAGTTTCTTTCCTGCTAATTTCCAAGACATTTACACCTCTGACTTTTCTAATTACAAGAATGAATAATTTTTATGCAATTAACATAAATTTTGGAAGGCTTTAAAGTTAAATTACTTGAGCACAGCGTAGCTGAGGCTGCATCTGTCAAAGAATATACTTGGCACAAATCAACGACATTGTGCACGCATTTCAAGCAAACACATTTAAAAGGTTAGAATTCACAACAGCATTCACTATCAAAACACCTATTTGCTGAAAGCCTTTTCTGACTACTCTCATTTTCTATGCTAGCAGATGGAAGCAGCAGATTCTTCACCGATTTAAATTTGTTTTCTGTCACTGAGCACAAGAGTGGTGTTTATGTAGCTCTGATTGCTCGCGCTCCTCTTTATTCTGCACTCGCTTGTGTGCAGCAACAGCAGCAATAACATTGCTCTCAACATCACAGCAGGACGATCGTTTACCTGGCAAAATTAATAGCCAGCAGTGGGTCATGGACATCATCCAGTTCCAAGTGTCTTTCTGCTATAGACTGCATCTTTATCAGGCTCTGCTTTGTGGCCTGCTGTTCTGTAATCGTATCTGGAAGAGACTCTTCCCCGTGCCGCAGGCGAGACTGCACCGATTCCAGGAACAGTGTATACAAACTCTTTCGTTCAGCATCTAAAGGGGGCAATGCATTCCACGTTAAGATTTTGTTCTAAGAGAAAATGTTCTGAGCTGCAAGAACCCCTCTCTAGTCCAGGATTTACTTGGTTGGTTCTAACATATTGAATTTAGACTTCTCTGAAGGAAAACGGCCAAATACAGATTTAACTAATATCGCCGAACCAGTAGGAATTGTCCAATGCCTGAAGTTAGGAGTGTTCAAATGGATTGCTGAATGGGTGTCTGGAATATAAAACACTTCTGGAACTATTAAGAGAACTCTCCTTCATGTGCAAAAGCAATTAATTTTTAGCACTTGAAACAACCCTGCAGTATTCACTAGAATGGTTTATAGCGTCCCAGCAAAGAGGGAATTAGACCTACAAAGCCTCCAAAATAATTAAACTATCTCTACTTCTAAACACCAAGAAACAGCAAAACAATGTATTTGAAGGAAAAAAAAAAAGAAATCAGCAGACACATACTGGTTACACTGTTTTGTTATTTTGCAATCAGTCAAGATAGTTACCATAAATATCCAAATATATTTCACTTAATTACTAGTAAGCTTTTTTTGAAAAAACAAAACAGAAGTTCCACATGCTAGCTCAGAATTTTTCAACCACTTAGTGATGGAAAAAACAGCTCTTTATTATAACAAAAAAGCTTTATTATTAGCCCATACAAGCTGTTTTCACTTGACTCCTAAGAAAAAAAAAGTTTTAGAAGCACGTGAAAACAAGTTTAGGAAAAATATAATGGAATAAAAAGCAAAATCTTTATTCACTTTGCCCTTTTCACTTATTTGCATTGGAAGAGTGTTTTCAATCAGACCTCAAGTTACCAGCCATGACAATGACATTCAACAAAGATAATGATATCATTCTAAAATCACAAAAACATTACTACAAAAAATGCATCCATACTGTTAGGCATCTTAAGGCACAACAGTGCACAAACTAACATCTCACCTCTTGATGCAGTCTGCTTTGGAGAGCCATCTTGGCATTGAAGATTCTTCAACAGCTGCATGGATTTTCCAGCCATAATGATTTGCTTTAGCACAGGTTTCAGAAAAGAGACCATAGTGTGTTGCCTACTTGAAGGGGCCTGATCACTGCCAGAACTGGCACTGGCATTATCACTCATCTTTTCTTCATTCTCTGTCTTCTCTGACACACTATATAATGTGTAGGTAGCATACCAAAAATCTCTGTGATTAACTGGAACATTTTTGTTTCTGTGAAGAAATAAAAAGCTGTTGAGTATTTCCTTGTTCCAAATATGAAATTTTCTAACTAGAAAATCTGTACCATCTTTGCTCTATGCTTTACCTTTCTTGCAGAATAGTCAAGCTATTTCAAAACTATATGAACCATGATAAACTATCTAGATGCCTCAGATAGCTTTAGAAGGATAAATAATCATCTCACAGCAGATTAAAAAATATATATACCAAATAATCACCACACCCAACCAAGGCAAATTATACTTTAAAATTATACTTAAAAATACTTATAATTAAATTTGTCCACAATGAGATTCATCCTTAGTAACAAAATTATTAGTGATTGACATGCAGATTTATTTAATACCCACAATGAAACAAATACTGCTAGGGAAGTTGAAGCACTTTAGAGTAGGTGAAACTTGATTCCTAGCTTCACTTTGCTCTTTTATGCTATTTACATCAGATACCCAGTTTGGTCTTTGAAGTCAGATGGAAAGCAACCTGTTCTAGATAATTAAAGTGAAGTTCAAATAGAAGTTGAAATCAACCTTGCTGGCAGCAATCAGAACACAACTGCAGAACCACAGAAAGAAAAGCAGGACACAATAAGGATAGAAGAGATTTCAGCCAATAGGGATTTATTACAATACTCCAGTTGTTCTCTTCATGCTCACCTTCAGCCAGGTTCAGTTAATTATTGCAGATAGGAAGGAAACTGGCCAGTAATTATGAGCCAAAAGTCTAAGTTACATTATCATTCTATATATGCATGTAATTCAAGACACCATATTAACAATAACTATAGATTAATAAAAGAATAAAATGGTTAACTTTAAAAATTTTTGCAAACAACTTTAATTTGAAAAATAGTGAATTTCTTTTTACAAAAAGTCAACAAACTGAGAGTCAGGCTGCTGATTATTTATTATAGATGCAAAAATTAAAACCTCTCTGTTCCAGAACAATACCTAATAGGATTCTCTATTTAATGCAATTACCCTAGTGGCAAACCCAAGTTCTACAGCAGGTTTTGTATTCAGGCTTGCACAGCACTATGTGTGTCCCTATCAGCATCCCTACCTCTGAATGATAAATTCTTTTGCAGGATCAAACAAATTACCATGGACTATCCACTCATCCACTGTCTGTAAGTATGGCCTCACAGTTTCAACCCAGAGAGAGAACAGAAGAGACACCTGAATTGAAAGGAAGAAAGGAAGAAGTGGCTTAATGTTTTTACAGTAAGCATTACAAGCAATATAGCAAAGCCAAACCTCTTAATTGTGTAATTATAGTTCGTAAGATATACATAACTACACTTAGGGATGTTTTAAATATGACAATTTAAACTAAATATTTAAGCTTCGGTAGTTCTAAGGGAAGCACTCATTGTGCATGCTTTCTTGTGTTACTTTTTGTCATCACAGTCATTTGTTTTCTTTCCACTCTAGTATCTCTTAAGTGATAGCCATAAACCCTTCTATGGTTTTATAATGTAGAAAACAGGAAAACAAAAGGACATCTACTGTATTTTCACTAGTATAGTAGAAAAGTTACTGTCAAACCCAAACCCCCTATATTTCAGAATTAACTGAATTATGCAGCTGTAGAAATAGAAAGAGGCAAAACTGTTTCAAAGCTCCCTCTTTCCTAACATCTTCCTGTCTCCCAGTTTCCCACAGTTTTGCCCCTCAGTCCTAAAAACACAGTGCTGATGATCTCCTATAAATCTGATTTTGTCCAGGTTGAGCAAACTTATGTCAGATAACAGTAATGCATGATGTCAGTAACTATCAAATTTGTCTTCAGTCCTTGGTGGCTGAATGGCACACTCTATCACCATAAAGAAATGTAAGTTACTAAATATTCCAGTGTGTTGGTCTACTAAGGAAGGAATTAGTTTCCCTACCGTTTGCTCAGATGCTTCTCCCACACTGTCATACTCAAGAATAGCTTTGTAGAGAGTATTAAGCAGATGAGATGCTCGTACAACATTTCTAGTGTCAGGTGGCACTTCTGCTACTCCTGTGCTGAAAACTTTGTGAAGTACCTTCAGCTGTGCCAGTCGGGGAGACAACTTGTCTATTACTATTGAAAGTGTGACTGTTTTATCTGGAAAAAAATCCAAATATGTATAAAGGTAACATCCAATAGAAAAATCAAACTTATCAATGTCATTAATGAGGTTTTAAAATGCAACATGACATCGTTCACAGTTCCAATAAGTATCTCTGTAATATTTTGCATGTTTTCCTCTTATAAAAATTTCCTTGGGTGCCCCCCTCTTGTAAAATTTGCCTTGCACAGTACCTTTGTTGATTATACACTTTTCAATTTCAGTGAGTTCTTCTTTAAAGCTAATGAAATATTTATACAGGGCCCACATAAAAGCTTGGTAGGTTCTGAATGGGGCTTCAGTGGCTTTCTTTGGAGTGGAAATTGTTCCATGCAGTATGTTTTCTGGGCTGTGTCCCATCACTTCATCAATAAACTTCTGTAGCCTAAACACAACTTGACCATATGCTGCTATCTGCTCCAATACAGATCTCAGGCAATTCTAGGAAAAAAAAAAAAAAGCAACCGCACTTTTTAGAATCTAATAAAACTGTGTGTTTTATATAGACTAAAAACTAAGTCATAAGTTATTTCTATGAATTAAAATACATTAAAATCATGCCATCTCTATCACTTCACCTTGTTCTCATATATGGGAACAGCCCATTCAATTTTATTAATGGATTTGTTTTGACTAAATTAAAAACAATTGTGGAAATGTGGAAATTCAGAAACAACTTACATGAGTTAAATGAGTTACAATAATATCATTCCGCACAGCCACTTTCCCATCATTCAGCTGAAATATAAAAAGCTTTTTCACTCCTGAAAGTAGCCTTGAAAATGAACAAAAAGAGCAGTAAATTTTTCTCCCCTTAATAGACTCACAGATAGATAATTAATAAAAGAATTAGCCCCCCCTTGCCTGAAGTTTCTTTTCTTCAAATAAAAGGGGACCACAGATCAACTACAATGCTAGTGGTACTGTAAGTTGTTGCTAGAACAAAAACAATAAAACACTGGCATCAAGAAAAAGATGTTTCAAGAAAAGAGTTTCTTTCCATTTGAGATAATTTCCAGCTATAAGATAAGTCAAACCTGCTTTCTAAACTGGACACTATTAAAACTCCCTGGCAGCAGAAGACAAACAAGTTGCTGCTTAACAGTTAAGACTTGAAGAATCAATGCATGTAAGAGGCAGTTAGCTACTTCTTTGGGAATCTGAATGGTTAACACACATAAGCAGCATCTTTATTGTCAGTAATGCTGCAAACTAAAAATTCAGTAATAATTTCTTCTTCAGACACAACTTTAAAGATAAATCTCTCATTTCTTTGAGAGAAATACTAAACATTAAGATGTAAGATTGTGATGTTGCTCTTACCAAAGAGTTTCCCGTATAAGCTGAGTTTCAGTGACGAGTGTTCTATCTTCTGGCACATACAAAGGATCACTGGTGTACAAGTGGTGGTCCCTTAGAAAAGAAGGAAATGAAAACAATTCACTGGCTGAAATAAGAGCTGAATCACTTGAAAGTAAGAAGGAAACAACAATCTTAAGGCTCAGTTTCGTTCTAGTTATATCTGTGTAGATTCAGTGTTCATGGGGGCATTTCAAGTAGTTAAACAAAAGCAACATTTGTTTTCATACTGTTAAACAGTTTTCATACTGTTGAAAACAAACAAAAGTATGTTTTCATACTGTTAAAAGCATTAAGAAAATGCTTTCACTATAGAAAGCATTCAAATGTTATCATATACAGCAAGACAAGCCATTAGGTAGCTAATACCTGAACTACTGAATCTGGGTTATTTTGGGTTACCTTTTTCTTTAAAAAAAATTATTTTTGATCCTTGATTGTCTTGTTATTTCCCATTCAATACTGTGAATAAAATTATTCAGATACTTTCTGTTAAGAATAATAAGCTAAAAAGTAAAATTTCCCTAACCCATATAAGAAAATTCACGTTAGCCCAAAAGTTGACTGAAGAAATTGAAACTTTCACAGCCACCAAAGAACTTTCCATTTCAAACTTGTGTTATATCTTTGTAAACCTTCTGCCATATTTTTCATGTTTTAGTGAATTACAAAAGAATTATTTCCATTTCAAGCATTCTGACTGATTAATATAACCTGTTGTTAAATTTATGTACTTGTGGTCAAAATTCAAAAATCAAAATTAAGTAATAATGGTTATATATCATACACATATATAAACCACAGATCTGCTTATAACATTGCAACAGAAACAAAATTGCCTTTTTCAGTGTTACTGATTTCCCAATATTCATTGTACATGTTGGTTTGTAACTGTCTAGATAATCAACTGACACAAAAATTCAACTCCTTGATGAAGAAATTAATTAATTTAAGGAATCAAGGACAAAGCTAGTGACCTGTATTAATGCAATACTATCACATCAGAATTTGGGTCAGAGGGAACAGGCTTCTTTTTTTAAATGATCTTCCTCTGATATTCTTTCCAAAACCACAGCAGATCACAACCAGGCTCTGCTTCATGTTCCTTTCACATACAAAATCTGTTTTTAAGACTAACTTTGTAAGGAGGAGACCAAAACCAAACAAAAAGTTAAGCTTTAGGGAATTCCTCATTTCCAGGACCACTTACAACACACCAATATTAGTTCCTCAGAGACCTTTGTAAGGGTCAGCCCAAACGAAATTCAACAGTAAGATTTGTTTCTCTGAAAAAGAAAAACCCCTCTCTGATATGACAAATATAATAAAAACTAAATTAAGAGAAAAGAATCTATTAATAGAAAAAAACCAAAACAACTCGTTTGTTCATCTTATAAATTCATATTACTTTAATTCTGTTTTTAACTGAATTGGTATGACTTTATGCTTAATAAAGTAATGATTTATCACTATATGCCACTAAGGAATATATAAGTGCAACTGTTTCCATACCAGACTGCAGCTAGGTTAGAATGCAAGTGCAAACTATGTGAAAAGCGAGGAGCTCTTCCAGTCCAGTACTGAGGAACTACATGCTGCTCCAGCCAGCTACGGGCATCAGGTTCACCTACTGTGGAAGAAATCACATGACAGTCTGTGATGTGATCTCATTTATTCAGGAAATGATTATAAAATACGTGCAAAATTTATTAATAAGCCTACCCTTGCAGCTGCACAATCACAGACCTTTTTGAATAAGTTACAGTTAGCAACTATTTCACCATCACTAGACACACAATAGACGATACCATCACACACAAATTAATTGATACAGAAATGCCTCATCTCCTAAATGTTGCAAAAGTCCTAAAAAATAAACTTGAATATAATAAACTATGTAGTTTCCAGTTCTTCCTCAAAAACTGTGCTTCTGTCTCAGGCAATCCTCAAATTACATATACAAAGCCAAGCTGACTTTAAAAAGTTCCAAATATCACCAACTTTGTCACTATGTTCCTTTTTAGTATTCATTCAGTACAGTACCTAAAAATGTTATTGGTTCTTTTTTTTTTTCTTAAATGTTATTATCAGGAAAACTGTCTAATCCCAGTCTCACAGTTACTGCTTATACAGTATATGAACTGTATGCTGTCTTCTTATGCAAGATACCCTGTATGTAAGGTACGCTCTACAACATCTTATGCAAAAATACAGACACAGCTAGTACTCCCTGAAGCTACTCATGAGTAAGCCCCTAGTGTCTTTATTATTTTTCTCCAAAAATGCTTCATACCCAGAATGGAGTCAACCACTTCTCATAAATAATTTTTGTCTCAGTATCAAAATAAGTATTTTTAATAAATAAATAAAAATTTTATTTATAATTTTATATATTATAAATATATCAATATAAAATATATAAATAAATGTAAATATAGAAATATAAGTTTATATATTTATACACTTATAATTTATAATTTTTATTTATAAATAAATAAATTTTTATAAATAAATTTTGTTTCAGTATTCTGATAATTAACAGAAGCTTACATTATATCCATACAATCACATGCTGCATTTAATGTGTAAGTTTTTATTTCTACATTGGAACATCTGTATCTATTTTTATAGAAATAAACAGAATTCTTCCCACTAGCAACAACAAAAATGAGATCAAATCTTCTATAATACTTCTTTACTGTTAAAAATAAAACAAACAGCAATGAACAAGGTGCACCTTAAAACTACAGCTTTACATCCAAAACATAATACCTCATTAAAAGTAATAAATAAAACTGCATTAGTTTGCTGGCTTTGAGTATGTATGACTGCAGAAGAATTACAGCTTATTCTAACCTTTCCAGGAAACATTAGGTACTGTTTTCTTATTTGGATCTTGATCTTCTAAAGGTGTCCTGTCTACCTGAATACCCGAGTCTTCCCTGCTCAAAGGCTGAGTGTCTTCTTCCTCTTCACTTGCTCCAGACCAATCCTATAAAGTGCAACAAAACCCAGTACACTTCAGTACAACATAGCAGACAGATCTTTTTACTTCCTATTCAAGCCAAACATAAACTATTCTCTTCTTTCTTCCACTATGAAGTGAATTCAGAGACCTCAGACTGATATAACTGTCTACCAGAGACTGGTTTAAGTTATATAGAACATTAATAACCATACAAATAAGAGAACTGGAAAAGATCACAGAACTGCACCAAGTTTGATTAGGAGCAGGCATGGTCAGCAGAAGGAGCCTCTTTAGCTGCAGGACTAAGTCAAACATGGTGAAGGACAAAAGCATTTGCATTAGTGTTAATCTGCTTGTGTCTGTGTATTTGTGTCTGCTTGTGTCTGTGAAATTACTTACTGGTGTGTCTATGCCTGGACCAAAGTAAATTTCTTCTCCTTCCATCAAATATTTTCCCCAATCAAATTCTTCTTCCTTTTCTAAGAGAAGTATAAATATAAATATAATAAGTGTCACATAACTTGGACTTTCCCCTAAAAAAGCTAAAAATTGTTGTTATTCTAAATCTAAAACAAAAGGCATTCCCTTCCACTTAAGGTTACACCACTGTTCCTTTAACAAGGTTACAGACTTTCAACATGACATGTGAATTGTGACATAACAACCATGCTTATTCCTCAGTTCTCGTTCTATTGCTCACACATTCAAAATATGTAACATAATGTGCCATCATCACATTAATCTGTTTCACATTACGTTGTGGAAAAACATGCAAAAATGCATCATATCACTTATTTTGACCAGACCCAGTTAGCTTGGTGGAAACATTCTAAATGTATAATTTACATATGCACAGGGATCCCAGACTGTAAACAACATGAAGCAAGAACTGTCTTACTCTCTGAAAAAGACACCACATATCCATGATGTGATGTGTAATACTTTAAAAATAACAATCACACTTACAATATATTATATCTTAAACATGAAGCTTACTCAACTGTAATTAGTGCTGTTTGAGATAACCTCTTCATATTCACATTCCTGGAATGGGCTGAAAGTGCATTCAAAACACCGCCGAGGGAATGTGCAGAGATCATTCAAAAAGGAATCTTAAGATGCAAGATTTTCTTTAGGTTAGTCTGAAATATTCTTCTTTCTGTCTATGATACAACACTGTAAACAAATGTGGGATGGTATCCACTCAAACTTAAGCACAAGCCTCATTTTTAGGCACTGAGTGAAACAGCTCTACTTTAGCAACAAGGTATCTAGGATCTCCCTCTGGAAACCTTCAAAGGTACCTCCCTTTCCTTGACTGCATAGAAAATACAGCAATTTACACCACCAAAGACATTTCAGAAGACCTCCTAGTGAGGTGCAAGACAGAGTCTGAGGGTAGAAACCCTGTTGCCTGTCTTTGATCATGTAAGCACAGCTGAACTGGTGGAGAACATTAGTGAGTGACAGCAGTACAAGTCAAAAAGAGCTCCTGAGGAACTTTGGTGGCTGGAAAACTCAATTAGGTGATGTAACATAAATGGGGAAGGAAAAATTTGCAGGCTATTTTAAGTGCATAAATCATAAAAAGATAATCAATAAAGTACCTTGAAGTGAATGAGATAATAAAATGTCCTTCTTAATGGATTGTGCTAATGGGTTTTATCTTTTATTAGAAATATAAACGTTTAGTGAACTTACCCACTTCTTTGACTCTTGGTTTTTCCACATAGGTGGTGTTGGATGGAGAATCAGATAAACACAACAGAAGAGACAGTATGGAATAGTGTGTATCTGTCTTTAAAACACATTTTTTTAAAAAGCAAGTCAGTAAGTGTCTAGAAGATTTCAGCTAGTATTAAAAGCCTAGTATCTGCAGGAATGCTCCCCATTAGTCCCCATTCCCCAGCCATGAATTACAAAAATCATATCTGCAGCACAATACTGAATTCTCTTTGCCTACTAATTGGCAATAAGCATACAAATACAAAAAAGTAGGCACCACAGCATGAGCTGCTTCTTACTGAGCTAATAATAATATGGAAAATAGAGAAAAGGAGCTCTGAAGTACTGTGAAAGCAGGAAGCCACCAGTGGACAAGTGATAATGGACAGCTACATTAACATGGATGAGGCAAAAGGACACAAGTAATGGGCCTAGAGGAAACCAGGTCTTAGTTTCCCTTATTTGTATGGCTGATTATTTAAATAGAGGCTAAAATGAAGTTGGCTGAAACACTTTGCTATAATCACTCTGTTTTAGTATCATGTTCATGTTATCTTCCCTCATCTGAAAGTCTACACAAAGAATTAAAGATGCATCCGTAACTCCTATACTGCACTAATGCAGTTGTGAACAGGGGACTTCAACAAGGTTGTGCCCACACTGGTATGCTGCAGAGATTTGTGTTAGGGCCTATTCTCTAATACCTGCTTATAGCACAACAATTTCTTACTAATCAAAGACTTTTCTTTGGCCTGATTTTTCAGCAGACCATTTCATAGCTAGACACATGGAGATTTTGCTGTCTACATCCTATATATTTTGACACATGCATATACACACTTACAAAGCTCTTTGGAAATGAGGTCCACTTTTATTAAAAAAAAAAAAGAAGAACAAAAAAACTCATTTTCTCAAATTTCTGATAAAGCAGCATCATACTAATCAAGTGTATACATATATATATATATATATGGAATATAATACATTCCTATCAAACATTACTGACTCTACAAGAGTTTGTCAAACACCAGTAGGTCATCGACAGAATTACATGTGTGAGCTGGTATTTAATTTACCAGTCATAACACTGATAAATACTCAATCTTCCAATTTATGTGCCACTGATAAAACTAAAGGCAGTTAACTTCCCAAAGTTAACTATTACCTATCGCCAGCTATACCCCAGTTGCCTTTTCAAAAGAAGGAAAAAATAAAAAAAATCTCTCCCAAATCCTAGGATACTTCAACATTTAAGTACTGAGTACTTGCTTGGGCTTTTGATTTGGTTTGTTTGTTTGTTATCAAAGTTGAAACCTATGCATAATCTCTATAAGGAAGCTACAGGACAGGAACACTTTGGAACGACTAAAATCAAAACATCCAAATGTACTACCCTAAGGTGAAATAAACATGCAAAAGGTAAGAATTGTTCAGTTAACTGTTGTTCTAGAACACAGAGGACATTTGCACGATGTTGACCGTATTCTCATTGCAGAGCAGATGTTTTATGTCGCTTAAGTCATGAAACCATGTGTGCTGAAACCCTGGCAAGACAATAAACACATTTCTAAAATAAATAAGGAAACTAAAGAGTGCAACCCTGAAAATTCATGACCTGAAGAGCAACAGCAAGACCCACTGCTAAGTCATCTGCAACTTCCAGAACAATTGAAGTCCTGATTGTCAGTATATATGATAAGGTGCTGGGGAAAAAAAAAATTGCAACATACATACCTTTGTTTCTTCTGTACTTGGGAGTGGAGAGTTCAGAAATTTTTCTGTTAGTTTTTTCCAACTTGCTGCTTTTCCCAGGTCAGAATGAACTATCAATTTCTCATGTATTCTAATAACAAAAATAGTATCAAAAATGCTTTAAAAAAGTTAACTAATCCATTATCAATCCATAAGCATCAAACTTACCCTTCTATTGTCCTCTCTACTTTGTGACTGTTCACATCAAGAAAACGATGAAATCTGTGTAAGAAATCTGTATTAAAATATGTTTATAAAGGAAGCTTAAATGAAGAAGAAATTAAAGCTGATTTACATACCTGAGAACAACATTACTAATTTAATTACATGTTTAATTCAGCAAGGGCACCGAATGTCACAAGTTTTAATCTTAGTGTCTCTTAATTCAAGAAGGATTAACTACAACTCTCCTTAAAGATGGGAAAATGGAATACAGGTTACATTTAACCAACACTTTCAGCTGAATGGAAAATTACCACTGTATCAGCAAACTAAGCAAAGTATGCTGTCAGTTAGCCAAGTGGAGAGAGATCAAGAAGAATATTGTCAAAGGCATCTGTGTCAAATGCACAAAAAATGTTTGCATCACAAGTACATGCAAAACAAACACCCACATGGGAAGGCCTCTAAATCCAAATGAAACTACTTCATAAATAGTAAAGGAGAGTGCCTAGAAGAGAGCCTAATCAAAATGAAGATACAACACCAAAGGCAGCATGTACAGCGAACTCATGAAAGGTAAATGAACTTTGCAGAAGAAATTGGAGTATGAATAAGGTTCTTCAGTTCCACAGAGAGAAAAAACGGGGAATGGGATATGACAGCAGTGTTCATAAGCTCAAAATACTCCATATGTAGGCCCTCAGAGAATATTTTTTTGGCTCAGTTTCCAGCAACAACTGTACAGAACATAGCTGTCTAAGTCATCTGCAACTTCCAGAACAATTGAAGTCCTGATTATCAGTATATATGACCACAGAACTCTCATGACCACAGACAGAAATGAGAACTACTGGATCTGAATCAGGAGCAAAATTTTAAGCTAAACAGACTGAATTCAGAAAGACAATCTAAAAGCACCTCAATGTCAAAGTAATAAACTAGAAAATTAAATTGTAAGGCAAGTAGCACATATTTTTAATAAGTATCACTTAGGGATGAAAGCATGTCCACATTAAAGAAGTGTGGATCCATTAGTCTTATTTGAGCTGTATGTAAGGCTTTGGAACAAAAATATGATAATACATAACATTAATGAGTGAGGTAGCTAAAATTTAGGTCAAGAAAATGTAGCTTATTTCATCTATTACAGAACATTAGTTTATAGAGGAAACCATTAGCTCAAATGGAAAATGGTGGTAACTACAAGAACTGGAAGGTTTATAAAAAACAGACTGGAAAGACAACTATAAAAAAATTAAACCAAAAATCTCTACTGAAAAGAAAAATTAAGCTGTAGGGAAGTTGTAAGTGAAATTCTTTTAGTCTGCTGTTAGCTAAAGTTTAATTAATGACCCTGCCACATACACCCAAAAAAAGTATACATTTCTTTAGACAAGTTGGGAATATTATGAATAGAAGTGAATTACCATACTGCATTGAATGGAACAGATGAATCTGAGAACTACAGCATCAAAACATCATCAAATCTAAAAATACAAACCCCAAGTTTCACAAACTTGAAACTAGAAATAATTTCTGCTACAACCTAGGATCTCACAGCTCAGAAATACAGTATTAGTCAATCTCAGGCTGAAGTTCCACACCCATTTTCCTCGACAACAATTCTGTCATAAAATCCCTTTTCTTCCCAGCCCTGTAAACCGTCTGCAACCAGCTCTGCATCACTCCCTCTGTTTAACTGACATTGTTTTTAAAACAAACTCAACGCAATAATATCCCAGTCTAAAAGAGATCACACAGCTACGCCAGCAACTGGGTCACCAAAAGATGTGACACGAGGAGATGAAGCCAGGGCACATTTACCTGCCCAAGAAACTCTGTTACCATCACCAAACCATTCTGCAGACTCAGGATAACAACTTACAAGCAACTATTCTGACACACCTACACAGCCAATAAACGCAATGCCAGGATGCTGCGCATAATTTTTTTCTTGTAAATGTAACAAAGACAGAAAAAAAGCAATTACCATATTCCTACATTCCAAGTAAGTACAACTAGCCTACTGAAAACTTAACAGAGCTGAACTTGTCCAAACACTGACTACAGTCATACCCAGATCTCCCACACCTCAGATTGATCTTTGCTGCTGACCAGTGGCTATTTGGTTATTAAATGAATAGGCTTATTTGAGCCTATTAGTAGTTAGGATTCACAGTCCAACTTAATCCAATGCAGTTATTATCCATCCAAAAGATGGATTTAAACAGGATTAAAAAAATATAAGTAGCACTGATTTTAAATTGTTTGGGTACCTGCTGCATCAGGTTATGCAAGTGTTTAAGACTCCAAAGAGGCAGCAGATAGTGAGGGTATGGGAAACTGGAGACAGAACATGTGAAAATTGGCAGCAGACACTGAAATGACAACTGTGATAACTGAAGGAGCAGTATGTAAAGTTCTAGTAAGGACATTTTAAATGGGAGTGTGACAGCACGAAAGTGATGCAGATAATACACATTACAAGCCAATAAAGCCAGTTTTGACAAACTCAAATAACATGAAATGCACTTTATTCTGCAAACTTGTAACCTCTCATGTCAGCAGCACAGCGGTCTTGGCCAGAAGCCTTATCTTGATTTGTCAGTTTTGTTTACTTGTTCTTTACAAACAGTTATTACTTCTGTACTTCCCTTCAGCAAACAGATCTTTTGCTGGCTAAATGAAGATGCTGTAAGGTATCAGAAGGTATCAGGCCTAACAGAGCGAGATTTAATCATAGCGATGGAATAACCCCCACCGGGCCTCCGACAGGGACCCAAGGCGGCCCCCAGGGCTACCCCAGGAGGGTAGGGGGACACGGCCCGGTACCGCAGCCCGCCAGCCACCAAGCACCCGGGCAAGCAGGTGTCAGCGGCTGCCAGGCGGGTCACACCGCTCCAGCACACCGGAGGGGATCCGGCCCGCCAGGCGGTGCCGGTTCTCAGGGGGCTCCTTCCCTGGGCAGCGCCGGTGGGCCAAGGCGGGAGAGGGCCGATAGGCCTCGCTGGCTGTCCCCCAGCCCCGGCGGCTTGAGGGGCACGGCTGCAGCCGCGGATCTTCCCCCCGGGGCGCGGAGGTTGGAGGGCGCTGACCTGAAGTTGGACCAAGCGAAATTCAGCGCCGCCTGGAACCGGCCGCCGCCCAATTCTTCCTCATCCTCCTCTTCCTCCTCCTCAGGCAGCCCGGTCACGCAGCGCACCAAAGCGCGGACGGCCCGGTCTTGCTCCTGCTCGAAACGGCTGCGGTGTCCGGGCGAGACCAGCGACGGCACCGCCATAGCGGTACCGGCGGGAGGGAAGCAGTGTGTGGTTGGGAGGGAAGGGCAGAGACTCCGGGAGCCGCCCTTTCCTTCCCTTCCCTTTCCCCTCCTCTCCCCTCCGCGCCGCCACCGCCGCCGCCGCCACGGGCCGGCAGCACTTCTCGCGAGATTTCGCCGTGCCTCTCGCGAGAGCCAGCACCCCCCAACAGCGCTCTGCCCCGGGGATGTGGAGGGTGAGCTGGGACGGAACCGGGGGAACAGGGGTGGTGGGCCTGGGTTCCCTCACAGAATCACGGAGTGTTAAGGTTGGAAAAGACCTCCAACCTTTGACCAACACCATAAGCTAACTACTAAACCATGTCCTTAAGGACCAGGTCCAAATGCCTTTTAAATGTCTCCAGGGATGGTGACTCCACCACTGCCCTGGGCAGGCCATTCCAATGCCTGACAACCCTCTCAGTGAAAAAATGTTTCCTAACATCCAGCCTAAACCTCCCCTGGTGCAACTTCCTCCCATTTCTTCCCTCTTCCTTGTTCACCCTTCTTCCCTCTTCCACCCAAGACAAGAGGGCATGGTCTCAAGTTGTGCCAGGGGAAGTTTAGGTTGGATATTAGAAAGAATTTCTTCACGGAGAGGGTGATCAGGCACTGGAATGGGCTGCCCGGGGAAGTAGTGGATTCTCCATCCCTGGAGATATTTAAAAAGAGACTGGATGTGGCACTCAGTGCCATGGGCTGGGAACTGCAGGGGCAGTGGATCAAGGGTTGGACTTGATGATCTCTGAGGTCCCTTCCAACCCAGCCAATTCTATGAATCTATGATTTCCTCTGGTCCTGTCACAGGGAACTGATGAGGGAGGGGAGAGGATGTGCTGGGGTGGGCCTGTCCCTCCAGCCACACCCCTGCCCCATCTTCCTGTCAGGGAAATGTCACTGGTGTTGGCAACCGCCCTTGCCAAAGCTTAATCACCCGGGATGATAATTAACGATTAGTAGCCATGGCTGGCTCTGCCTTGTAGAGTTTATTTCAGTTTAGTTTTAGTTTGGGTAGGATGCTCCATCACTCAGAGGTGTTCTGGAGGGACACCCTGTCACCCACTTCAGTTGGATTTGTAGAGTTCCTAAAACCTAAGACACTACATTTCTGCATCTTGCTGAGGTCACCCTGCACCAGCAGGCCTGGCTGCCACCCAGGTTTTCTAAGGCAGCTGGCTGTATGCCTCCCTGACTGAACCTCTTGCTTTTGCACAGCTGGATGACCCACCCATAGTGGATATTTGGTAGACGGGATCACAGAATCGAATCATAGCACCGTTTTATTTGGAAAAGACCAAGTCATCCTCAAGTCTAACTGTTAACCCAGGACTGTCAAGTCCACCACTAAACCATGTCCTTAAATACGTCATCTACACATCTTATAAATATCTCCAGGGATGGGTACTCCACCATTTCCCTTGGGCAGCCTGTTTCAGTGCCTGACAACCCTTTCAGTGAAGACATTTTTCCTAATATCCAACTTAAACCTACTCTGGCACAAGTGGAGGACACTCCTTCTCATTTTATTGTTTGTTACTTAGGAGAGGAGACCAGCACCCACCTGGCTGCAACCTTTCAGGGTGCAATAACATCTCCCCTCAGCCTCCTCCAGGCTAAACAACCCTTGCCCCCTCAGACGCTCCTCATAATCCTTGTGCTCTGGACCCTTCACCAGCTTTGTTGCCCTTCACTGGACTCTCTCCAGCATCTCAATGTCCTTCTTGTAGTGAGAGGCCCAAAATGGTATTTGAGGTGCGGTCTCACCAGCACCGAGTACAGACGGACAATCACAGCCCTATTCCTGCTGGCCACACTATTTCTCTTACAAGCCAGGATACCACTGGCCTTCTTGGCCACCTGGGCACACTGCTGGCTGATACTCAGCCAGCTGTCAATCAAGACTCCCAGGTCCTTTTCCACTGGGCAGTTTTCCAGCCACTCTTCCAACCAACTGTATAGGTTGTTGTCACCCAAATGCATGACCTGTCACTTGGCCTTGTTGTATTGACCTTATAGAACTGACCTCAGACAATCTATCCAGCCTGCCCAGGTCCCCCTGCAGAACCTTCCTACCTTCAGGTAGATCAACACTCCCTCCCAACTTGGTGTCATCTACAAACCTACAAAGGCTGCATTTGATGCCTTAGATAATTGATAAAGATATTAAACAGAACTGTCCCCAACACTGAGCCCTGAGGAACACCAGTTGTGACTGGACAGCAACTCGATTTAACTCCACTCACCACAGCTCCTTGGGCCTGGGCATCCAGCCAGTTTTTCTCACAGCAAAGCATACACCTGTCCACACCATGAACAGCCATTTTGTCTAGGAGAATGCTGTGGAAAACTATGTCAAAGGCATTACTAAAGTATAGCTAGGCAACAGCCACATTCCCTCATTCATCTAGCAAGTTGTGAGTGTGGGTGTCAGGAGTGAAGTGAAAAAACAGTTTTGCCCCGTGTGTCAAATGTTCACCGTTACGATGCTGAGCAGCTTAAAATGCTTTTGTCCCTCTGTATAGTTTTATGGGACAGCAAGAACACCAGCCTGGCCATGAACTTCCTTATTGAAAGAAATGAACTGAATTAGTGGGAAATGTTATTAGGGACTGATTCCTACAACAGGCCCTGACATGCTGCAGTTGTCTTGTCCTTCATGTTTGGGCTTTGCCTTCCTTGATCTCATCAACAAACATTGGACTGTAACCTGCCTTTAAAAAAAAAAAAGTCTTTTAAAAGTCTTCAATTCCTCATCTCCATAAAATCATTTATATTAGCACAACTAAAGTAGTAGCTAATGGATCAGGAGGAGCAATGGAAGGAAGGCCTCAAAAATGTCCTTTTAAAGTTAAAATATATTTAATGTATCAACACAATGTGAAGCATTATGAAAAATATAGTAGTTAATATAATTTTGTAATCCTAACAACAATGAAATAACATTGAGATTTTTATAATAGGAAACACTAGGATGTTTTTACCCAGGTAGGCTAAATCTTAGTTCCTTGCAGAACTGCAAGGAAGTGATGGCCTCAGGACATCTGCAGGCAGGATGCTCAAAAGAAACATGAGCTCAGAAGGATTCTGCTCCAGGACCTTTATTTTAAAGCCTTAACTTACTAAACATTTATTCAAAGGAAAAGTCTACAAAACTTTATTGATCTTCCTACATCACCTCCGACATTGTATGTTTTTTCTACTTTAGATTAGCAGCAGTCTTTTTATTTGACTTTGTCAAACAATGTTTTATGACATAATTTGTTGTCCTAGTTTTTAATTAAAGGTCTACACAGTCAGTAGACACTGCACTGATATACAACTTAGTAATTAACAGTTGGAATGCCATGAATGGGATTTAGACAAAATTATTCGATATTAAGGCTTCAAGTGTTCTTCATACAATCTAACTGTAGTTATCACTTAACTCGCATATATTTAAGCATGCTTATGCTGTCACTTTGATCTCTGCTTAGGGAGAAAGCTCCAGGCTTTGCAGCATGACAGGAGTATGTGTGTGTCAGCTCTGCCCTTTGTGGCAGTAACCCGTTTCACAGTATCACATTGGGAAAAAAAAGAAGAAAAAAAAAAAAAAAAAAAGGATTTTTTCCAGCAAGAAGGATTCCAGATCTTAACAGCTGCCTTGTGACAAGCTGAGTGCCATGAAACATGGGCTTTAATGACAGTGCTGTCTGACAGGCTTCCTGCCTCCCAGTACAAGTCCATTTCCCCCCACACCCTCAGCTGTGCTCTTTGTGGAGCAGCACAGTGCGCTGAATCGGGGAATTGATCCAGGTTAAAAATAGTCTTGTGTCTGTTTTTCCAGGAGTTTAACCCAGGTCAATTCACTGATCCATTCCCTTGGAGGCATCAATAAGTGAGGGACGAACCACATACCCTAAAGCCCCCAGGTAATAAATGTACACCCTCTGTGGCTGATGAATCAGAGTTCCGTGGCTGGTTTTCAAAACAGGATACAAGGGCTGGGACAAATGTATAACATCCGTGCTGCCTCAGGCATGATAGGCACTAATGCTGAAAATTTTTTGGTTTGCTTTTTTTTTTTTTTTTTAATATACTTTCCCTCATCATAAGCTTAATTTCTATTTTCATTTTGCCAATATACAGTAGCAAGGCCCAGCAATCTCTCCCCTGCTTCTCAGCCTCAACTGATGAGTCAACTTGTCAAACAGGATTCGAAGGCAGGAGAAGGTATACTTCAGGTGAAGTGTGTCAGGCTGCAGTGGACCACGGGACAATCACTATCATCTATCACTTCACAGAACCACAGAATCATAGAATGGTTTGGGTTGGAAGGGACCTTAAAGATGATCTAGTTCCAAGCCCCAGTTTCATCAGTCACTTCTGTTACCAGGATAAATTACACAGGACTGGAGGAGAGTATATGTACAATACTGTGTTTAAAGATATACTTACAATTATAAGGTTTTTTGATTTTATTTTCAGTATGTCTATAGAAATTATTGTTTAATAATTACCTGGAGAGGGTCACAGAAAACTATTATTTATCATTAATATATTATAGCTGTACTTTTTTTTTAACACTAACTTTAAGACGTATGAGGCTAATGTGAATACTGAGCTATCTGTAAAGAGTAAGACCTACCTTTATGGTTAGGCAAAAATCAGTCCAGGTGAAGGAGTACCAGAGAAGGCTATAAGCTCATGATTTACACCAGAACTTACACAAAAATAATTCTGAAGGGCAACAGGAAAATGATGTACCTGATCTTTATCCTTAACAGGAAGGAGGTAATCTGATAACATTCTACAGTAGTTTTTGAGATGCAACCATGATTTCTTACTCTCAGTTCTTCATCTGGTGGAGTTTCCCAACTAAATATAACATAGAACATATTTTAAAAACTTTTTCCTTACCTGTTGGTGGATTAGTCTGGGGAAAAATTACCTTAATCCTCTGTTTGAACCTGACCTTCATGAATACTAGCAAGTGTTTCTTTTTGTGGAGACTGTCACAGCCATTTATATTCTGGTTCTGCTTTCTTCATTTTTCCCTCCCAATAAAGCCTTCAAACTTTCTTTGACAGTTTTACCATCTGCCGCTTCTCTTTTTACCAAAAAATATGGCTGCTTTCTTCTTTCATTGTACCCTTTCCAAGTCAGAATATTTTCCTCTTCTAGAACTGTCTTGATTGTAAATGTGCTGGCTTAAGTTTCCAGCCATGACAGATCCTTCTGGGATCGTGTTGTTGTTCTGTTCATATGTGCAGAAATGTCACATCTTGTGTAGTGGTTGCTTGGCTTTGTTGCTGATGTGCAATCATTTATCTATAGAGAAACAAGAATGTGATAGCAGCTTCTTCCCTCATGTAGAAAAATATCTGGGCTTTCAAGACCATCTACATCTTCTCAGATTTAAATGCCAATTTCACTATTTTACAAAGGGATCTGGGAATAAAGGCTTTATGTGTAAAACTCTTCAACCTGTGAAATCATGGAGCAACAACTTTGAAAATCTCTTGATGAAGAGTTTCTTAAGGCATGTACTAGCCTGGTAAATGAGAAGAGAGCAATGGATATTGTTTATCTGGACTTCAGTAAGGCTTTCAAGAGTGTCTCCCATAAGATCCTCATAGTAGTAAGTATTTTGAAGTATGGCATAGATGAGCAGACAGCGAGGTGGGATGAAAAGGGACTGAGTGGTGGATCCCAGAGGGCAGTGGTCAGTATCCCAAAGCCTCATTGGAGGTCGGTTACTAGTGGTGTAGCCCAGGGGTCAATACTGGGTCCAATAGCATTCAACATCTTTATTAATGATCATTAACATACCCTCAGTAAGTCTGTGGATGCCAAGACAGAGGGGAGTGCCTGATATGCTAGAAGGTTGTGCTGCCATCCTGAGGGACCCCAACAAGCTGGAGAAATGGGCTGAGAAGAACCTCATTAGATTTAACAGATGCATAGTCCTGCACCTGAGGAGGAATAATAGCCCCAGTGTATGCTCGGTAATACAGCTGGAAAGCAGCTTTGAAGAAAAGAACCTAGAGGTCCTGGAGAACACCAGGTTGAACATAAGCCACCAGGTGCCTTTGGCTAATGAGTGTCCTGGGCTGCATGAGAAGGTGTGTCACTAGCCTGCTTAGCACTGGTGAGGCCACACCTGAAGTCCTGGGTACACTGCCAGACTCTCCAGAATAAGCAACACAAGGGCAAACTGGAAAGAGTCCAATGAAGGGTGACAAAAATGATTAAAGGAATGGTGCATCTCTTCTAGAAGGAAAGGATGAGAGCTGGGGCTGTTAAGCCTGGAGAAGACTCAGGGCAATCTTATAATTACATGCAGATACCTGATGGAAGAAAGAGACAGGCTGTGCTAAGTAGTGCCCAGAACCAGAGGCAACACACATAACATCAAACCAGGAGGCTGCTTCTGAACATCAAGAAACACATTTTTACTGTGAGGGTGACCAAGCACTGGCACTGGCTACCTGAGGAGGTTGTGGAATCTCCATCCTTGTAGATATTCAAAAGCTGTCTGGATATGATCCTGAGCAACTGGCTTTAAGTGGCCCCTGCTTGAGCAGGGGTGTTGGGCCAGCTGACCTTTAGGGGTAGCTTTCAAGCTGAGCATTCTTTGATTCTGTGCCCATTGTAACCTCTATCTACTTATGGTTGTGGACTCCTTCCTATCATTATTCAACTGAGTAGTGGAATTGCAGCTTGTAGCTGGGGCTCCAGTGGTGGTGTTGGGATTTGAATCTGATTTTCAGGCATAGAATGGAAGTCACAGTGTAAGGATGATATTCAAGAATAAAAGAAGTACAGTGAATTAATTTGTTTCTGTCCTTCAGCTCAAATTTTCTAATAAACATATAGCAAATGACATAATTGTTATATAATAGGCTGGAATATTGTGGAAAAGCTTCATTTATGAGATCACTGTTAATTTAATATGATTACAAGATGGAACAAAACAACTTTAAATAATTGGAAGTAACCTTATTTTTTCATTTGAGTGTATTGCAAGAGGTCTACGTGCTCATTTATCTGAGCTGGAAACAGAGATTAAGGCAGCTTTATCACCCAAAACACTGGTAAAGTCCTGGCCTGAAAGAAAGAAAAATTACTTTGATGCTCCAGACAGAGTTTCTCGGGAACTACCATGGCCCTTACTCAGAACTGTTTTGATTCTGTTGCATCTGGAAGGATGGAAGAGCGTACAGATTGTGAAGGAGATAGGCAGACCTCTGAGCAGTCTAAACAAACATCACAGTATGATCCTGAGAAGATAGGAGAGAGAGAGGAGAGAGAAAGAGGAGCTTGGTGAGAAGGAGCTAGGTGATGAAAACTGTGTCAATTTTTCTGATTCTCTGTATTTTCAAAAAAGCAGAACTCCATATATTCTTTTTAGTAGAGAGAATTATCCTGGAGATGGGGATCCTTCATGATTTTTCCTTTTAGAATCCACTAATCTGCACCAAACAGCTTAATGTGAAGAATGTGATGGGCTTTTGCCAAAACTCAGAAGAAGAAAGGAAAAGGAAAAGGAAAAGGAAAAGGAAAAGGAAAAGGAAAAGGAAAAAAGGAAAAAGAAAAGGAAAAGGATCCTGAGCTCGTCTTACTACCAAACAGGATGAATGTAGCTACTACAGTGCTTTTGGGACCAAAATCCAGAGCCACCATCAACACTTTCTCCTAACTCTAATGCCAAACAAATAATTGGATCTGTCGGGTTCAAATAGATCTCCACACCTACCCCACAGAGATGTTTCCAGACCACTCTGCAGCTGCAGTATATATAGCACAGTGCTATAAGGAGCTCAGAAGTACAACACTGAACCTGTTCTTTACAGAGCTGACACATGGGTGAGTGATACCCTTCCTCCTATGGACTGTCTCCATCTTGGCTAAGGCAGAGAGCTCTGTGCAGCACCTGAGGTACTGGTAGGACTTACTACCTTTGGTACAAGCAATGTTCACAGAGCAATGCACCTGCCACTGAAAACTTTCCAGACTTAGAAGTGGGATGTGTGACACCCTATTCGCCATATTATTTCTTCACTTCTAGCAGAAATAGGCAGAAGGTAACTATAGTGAGTGACCGGATTTCTTTGAATTATCTTAATTATTCTGAATGCCCTGATCTGTTAGAAATATTACTGAGTGCCTAAGAAATGTATTATTCAATTGGAGAAATCAAAGTGTATTTCTATACGCATTCTGAAACACTTGGGTGCATAGAGAAGTATTAGAGGAACAACAGGAAGAAAGTAGTTTTACTTATCTTCATAGGCAACAAGCAACTAGGTAACAAACAACCTTCATAAAACTAAGAACAACATAGAAATGGTTTCAGGGCAGATCTCATACTTTTTGGTGAGGGGACATGGAAAGCCACCAGGGTGACTAAAAAAAGATTAACTTATTCCAAAATACATGCTCCTAGGAAATCCTCAGAGAAGCATCTTCTTACAACATCAAGAATTCTAACTAGGGCAAGCCCACATCAGCATCAAGTACAGAAAGACAATTGACAGACAGAATTAGGACACCATCAACCTGACTTCCATAACAAGTGAAGATATGGATGCCATCTGGAAATCACAAGAAAGGGAGTTGCATGTGGATGAGCTTCTGTCAAAGTTGGTTTCTTATTTTTTGCTGCTATTTTTTGTCCAAGTTCCTGACTTTGATTACTTTTATATAATAAAAATTCCCTTGCTCGTACACAGTATTAGCATACTTAAGGGTGGAGATGTTCTGAGAGCCAAGGGCTTCAGGGGAGTGAAACCTGCAAGGTTTCAGAGGAAGTATGGCTGGCTGGCTTTGCCATCTTCTGTCACAATGGATCCTAACAACTCTGAAATGCCCTTTTTGCTGCTTTGAACAGCACAAAAGCTATAAAAGGGTTGTGTGTTCCAGAATATTTTGCAGGTTGCGCTAGTGATCAGGTATATATTAGTAACTTATTAAACCTCCTATAGGTCCCACAAGCCATTCAAGTACTTAACTTGTCTGAGACAAGTCATTCCTGCCCTGCCTGGTTGCATATTCATTAACTTCCTTGTGAGGCTGAAACACCTGTGTATTTTCAATGGGCTTAGTTCTGCTTTGTGACACTGAGATGAGACTCTCATCCTTTTTAAGGAAGAGCACCTCACTTTACCACCTCCAAATTCTCACAAGCCTCTTCAAACTTGTCACTTGGCAAAATGGGATGCTACATGCTGTAACTGATGCAATCCCAAAGTTATAGTAATTGCTTTCTCTTTAAAGCTAGTAAGAAGCTGTATTTCTTGTTAGCACCGAACAAATCTTAAAATAAGTAGCTGTTCAGGCCTACAATACAGAAAATCTATGTGCTTGGATTCTCATAAATTCAGCTCTTAATGAATCTATTTATCAAAAGGAAAGCGCTTGCACTAGAAAAGTGAGCTGTTTATTGAGAAGTTGATATTAACAGAGGGCAGGCCAACTGGCCAACCTGCAATCTCCAAAACATGGTGAGAGATCCCCAGTTAATGCTATCTCAGACATGTTTCCCTAACTGGGGAGCCATAAATCAATACCCTATTTAAAACTGAAGTGTCATGGCTGTGGGATTCATGATGCCTCCAGAAGTGCATTTATATTCATCTGAATCTCTAGCGTGCCCAGAAATTTCTTGGCAGAGTTTTGCTGTAAACAGCAGGTTGTGGCAGGGGAGATAGTGCCAGGGCATCCAGCTTGTCAGGAGAATCAGCCCCTGGCTCCAACCAGCTGCAGACGTGTCCTGGCAGCTCCTAGCTGAACAAAACATAAAGAGGACTTTGGGAATTTCTCCAAACACAGATAGCCAATAAAACTTGTTGTTGCTTTGGTTTCTTTTTGTTTGTTTCCTGAATCTCCTGGCTAGCTCCTTAATTTATTTTACTTTTCATCTGGTCATATGGCAAATGTCACTTGGTTTGGAAAACACTATCAAGCACAAGCTGGCAATAATACAGATGACTGCTCTTCAGGGGAGGGTGATATAACAAACTTCCACTAAATTGCACCTTTGGTATTAAGACACACATGTATAAATTAGATTTTGTCTTGCTACCTTCTGGAAGAAAGTTATGAAAACAGAAGATGTGAAAGAGAAGGAAGAGTTGCCTTCCAAGCAAGTTGAACTAGGGGAGAAGCCAGTCTAATACTGGCTAAGTATAACATGAAACTAAAACAAACAAACAAACAAACAAAAAATAACAACAACAACAACAAAAAACCCAAATAGGTAGAAAATTATTAACTGTAATAAAGATGAGAAAATAAGTCAGCAATGCCATGAAGCTGTTGGACAAGAAGCAGACAGCAATAACTCGGAGCAGCTTCCAAGAATCATGGAACTAAGACAAGGAAACTCAACACTGAGAAAGAAGATGAAGTGATATCTGAGAGCAGATGTAACTTTTTTTGGGTTACTAGAAACTTGAAGAAGTTCTTAAGAAAAAAGGTCATGCTGGTCACCTTAGATTTTAACCAAGTGCTCAAATTTTATTTTTGTGTCCAATACACAGTGAGAATAAAAAGGGAAGGAAAAGCAAAAGCAAAACTGAACCAAGCAAACAAACAAACCAACCCAAAAAAATCCAAGGAGAGGCTGAAGAGTGGTTTTCTTTACTGAGGTGGAGTCTGCAGAGTAAACCAGCAGTAGCCCAGCTCAGGCTGCACAGCCTGAGACACCCACTCTCCATGTAAAAGGGAGCCAGAGAAAGCCTGCCTGGGGGCAGGGAGAGAATCTTGCACCTTCCAGTCTAAGGATGTCAGCCCAGTGGGAAAAGTCTGCCTTCATCACTTAGTTGGAATTTCAAAACACTTGAAGATTTGAACTAATTCAGACAGGACAATGCAGATTCTACCCAGTCCTTGTGGGTGAAGTTTTTAAGTTCAACAGCAAGAACCAAGACCAGAAAGAACATACAGAGCTGTGTCAGGAGACTTTAAAAGGCAAATAAAAAGATAGGAGAGGAGGCTAAATCTGCTCAGATTTGATATTCCCAGTACAGGCTTTTACATTGGGCTCTCCTTGTAGTTAGTGGGAGCAGCAGCTGTTTCTGGGCATGACTCATCCCATTTGAAAACTGGTATTTGCACTGATCTAACAAGCTGCACCTTGAATTTGGTGCTTTTTCTCCACTGGAAAGGGCAGGCAAGGTCATTGACTCAGTTATAAATGCTTTCAACACAGATGTATAAAACCAAGTCAGAAGAAGTGGGCATTGGACCAGAGGACCTCCAGAGGTCCCTCCTACCCTCAACCACCCTGTGATGCTGTGAACCCCAGGCAAAATACCAACATGTAAAATAGAAGCAACCAAAGGCAGCTGGCCCTCAAGCCATGTGCCCAAAGTAGCTATATGTCCAGTCTTTCACAGAATTTGAGATAACAGGACAGTCATGAGGGGTCAGTAATATTGTCACTGTCTTTACTCATCTGGTAGCTTTGACAAGATAGTACACACCCAGAAGCTCAGCAAGAGATTGTCAGGAAAGCAAAGGAAAACTTACTGAAGGGTTGGCCCTACCACAGACAATCCTAATTTTGTTAAGATATTGATCTCTGTGCCATTAATCATTGTTAAGAGACAAACATGAAACTGGGGCCCTTGGAAACTGAATAAACAACTTTTTATATTATGAGAGTTAACCAATTACTAAATAATAATTTTTTCATCCCTGTGTGACCAGACCAACTAGTGTTGAACTAATGTCTAAGCTGCTAAGGAATACGAAATGCCTTGAGCTGGAGAGAATAAATGTGCAGCTGTCACAGGAAAAGGGAAGAATGGAGGAATGTTTCTGATGCCATGTTTCAGAGGAGACTCTGATGGCCACAACTAACTTGGAAAAGGTCACCTTATTTGCCTGAAAGTCTTGTTCTGTCCCTAATTTCTGCAAATAGATCGACTCAAAGAAGTAAGTGTAGTCATCTAGAAGCTGGTTATGAGTCAGAGATTAAAGTGTGATGATAGGGTGTGAAGAAGTATGGAGGTGTGAGGAAAAGAAAGCTCTCCTCTGCACCTCCTATCAGATACAGCATCTAACTGCCCATGGGCTGACTGAGTTACAGAATGTAATACCCTTAGCAATCATCATAAAATTTGTTTTCCAGTATTCTCTAGGTTTATGCAGTAGGCTAGGCTCTCCAGGAGCATCTTGACCTATAATAGCCATAACTCTCACCCCCCCAAAAAAACCTTAAAATATCCTCCATACTTTTTGTGATCTCAGGGAAAAAAGTAATCAGAAGTAAACCTTCTCATGTATCTAGGACACAGTTAGATACCAGCAAGTAACTTTGACAGATGGACATCCATGGCAACTCTCTTGGACTAACAGCTGCTTAGAAGAAGGAAAGAGTTTATATTGCTTTATATACCCTTTAACTTTCCATCACTTTTAGCTCTGCAGATTTTATCAGTGAACCCAAGGAAAATATTTAGCATCACAGTCACAACAAATGAAGAATGTGAGTCCCTAATATTCCCATCCCACCAAACCCACCTACCATACTCAAGAGCTATAGCCCTCCCAGGGCTGCAAGGTGAGGCATTCATCTCCACAGTTTTCTCTCTGGTGGTTAGCATTCCTTTCCAATTCATATCCCAAAAATATACACTTACTATCTGAATATATATTTTTTTTTACCAAGCCAGGAGTGTTGCTAAGAGGAAACTGAGGAGATAAGAAGGAGAAACAAAACATCAAAATTCTTGGTGATTATTGAAAGCACTCCTTGCCTTACTCAGAAACAAGTAGAGAGAGAAAGATGGATACATTAAGCTGGCATTGGCAATTTTATATTCAGCCTCTTTATTGCTTTCTTGATATATTCAGTTCATGAGAGATCTGATTCTCTGCTTTGCTATCCAGTTTTAAATCATGTCATGGTAGAAGGTAACACCTCTGTCTTTCAATGAAGCAAGCCAGTTTATGGGGCAAGGGAGTAGATGATCTAACTGACCTAATTACTTGAATATTATAAGTTAGTCCTGTTTAACGTCTTGATTCCTTACCAAAGTGTTTCCTCATATTCCCAGCCAAAAGAAATGTTCAGCAGCAGCCAATGATCACTGCCCTGAAGGAACACACAGGCTCTGCTGCTGGTCAGCACTTCCAAGCCCTGTGTGTGAGCTAAGAAACAGCAACAGATGCCAGGACCAATCTGAACCAGGAGTAAGTCTCAGCAACATGCACTCCTTTTTTGTGCAAAAATTTTGAAATTAATAGCAGCCTCTTTTCCGCATGCTTTAGTAGCCTCCATTATTTAGCTGTTTTTCCATCTTTTCCCAGAGCATACTTTCCATGTTTGGTCTTTTCTCTCCCTCAGGGATTAGCTCCTCCTCACAGAGATTAGCTGTGATGCTGGCAGCAATTGTATGTGTTACAGGTGCCAGGTGACATATACTTATTCTCAGCATCCCAGCCCTTTTCAGCTACTGAAAGTGGGGCCCATCCCCTTCTCCCCAGGAGCTGCTGCAGACTCCCCCCTGGGCCAGCAGGACAATTGGCTTCCATCTTCTTGGCTGAGTTCAAATTTACTTCATCACCTCACCTCCAAACCCAACTCCCTCTTTTTACTTTATGATCTGCTCTCTGTGCTGGCTGAAGTTGCTTTAAGCTACTGACCCCCATCACTTATTTTTTAAACAAAAGAAAACAACAAAAAAAAAGGGACAATAAGTAATTTAGATGGAGTGCCCCCAAATTTGACCCTCAAGTGAATTCTGCAAAGGGAAGCCCTCCTGTCTCTTGTAAATGCAGCTGCAGTCACAGGAGCCTGGAAAGGCCAGCCCCATGTGACCCATTTGAAACACACAATCACTGATTCATGGCAGAAATCTCATTATGGATATTCATTTTTTTGAAGAACTGCTGAGCAGTGGGTAACAGCCTATCTTCAAATTAAATCCAGTTCAATAAATAGCACAAAATTAAATCATTTAATGTCTGGCCTGCCTTGAGCTATACTTAAGCCCTGTGCATGATTAACAGATTAGAATGAGAAAAAAAGCAGCTTAATCTGTCCGCTGCAGAGATACTTTTATCCCTCTATGCTGCAAATTGTTTTATCTCTAGATGCTATACCAGTCAAGCCCTGCCTGTAGGTCTCAGCAGATGGTGTGGCTAGAGGAGCTCTGAATTTCCAATTTATCCTGAAACCTAGATTGTTGCATGTTTTTCAGGATAATACCCTTTTCAATTCTTGCAAAGAGATACATATGTGTTCTTATTTTATTCATTACAGCAGTATCCCAAGTCAAGATCAACACAAACAGACAAACCCTAAGAGGCTCAGACACGGGAAATCACTGGTCCCAGGCAATGCTGTAATTCAGTGTAAAAGAAAAAGCAATGGCATCCAGATAGGCAAAATCCTACTCTAATGCCTTATCTGTAACAACACACTGTCTGCTGTGTGGCTGTCACTTATCCTTTGAATTAGGACTTTATATGAGGATATTTAAATCCTAAATGTTCCTGACAATGGACTTAATTTATAAAGAGGGAGTTCCCAACCTTTATTTTCTTCATTGAGCCCTTTTATTTTATTTTATTTTATTTTTTTTGTAAGGCTGCATAGCTGCATGGCTACACCACTGCACTTAAAATAAAACTGTAGTAGGTTAATATAAGAATATGAGCTGAGTTTTTCCAGTGCAGCATGAGAATGTTTGTCTTTCCAGAGAAAGAGAGGTGAGTGCTCAGTGTTCCGCAGCATGAAGCTATTATATACTTGCAATATTACAAAAACTGTGTAAGGCACAGGTGACAGTCTCAGGCACACACTGACACCACACACAGATGCCTGAAATACCACCTTCAGCATCTAAATAACCAGAACATCACTCACATCATTTGCATTTTCTAACTGCAACTTCCATAAATACAGGGCCATATCAAAATAACAAGGAGGCACACTGGCATATTCATATCTTCATAAGCTTGCAAAAAATCCCCCTGCTGTGTCAGGTGATGTTCTGCAGTCTGTTCTCATACTTTCCTTCATTTCTACTAGCCACTTCCATCAGATCTTTTCTGCCAAAGTGCCCAAACAAATTAGAAAGCTGCTGGCACAAGCGATTTTTCAAATTGAGCAGTGGGATTTTAATTTGTTAATGACCAATGTAACACCCTTAAGCCCTGTGTGGGTTTACAAGCTCCAGAGCTGAGTCAGATTGCTGCCCGGGGGACAAAATCCCACCAACAATCAGCCTGTACCAGCTGTGAAAGCCTCATGAGCTAATGAGTACTGCAGCTGCTGAGGCTGGCCTAGGAATAGGTTGATGTGTCAATTTTTTCTTTTTTGGTCAACTTTCATGGCATTTTTCTCTATCAGAATTTCAGAAACGAGTCAGGCGACCCATGACCCATTTTAGTTTGAAACAGGAAAGTTATCCTACCTGTGTTACCCTACCTATGTTACCAAGAGCAAGAATACTCACCTGGTTTTAGCTTATACTAAGGAGTTCTTAGTTGTATTTTTCTAATGAATTGATGTTTGAGCAGCTGGCTTTGTTGTGTTAGGGGTTTCTTTCTAACTGCAATTTCTTTAGTGACTTCTACTAAAACACCTGCAAAGAGTTTTTAAAGACCATTCAGTATGATAAGGCTGTGTTGAGAATTTAAAAATGTTGGTCATACTATTTTTCTGCAAAAAGACATCAGAAGAAGAGTGTCTGTGATGTGGAGAACAGTGAGACCTTTTTCAGTTACTTGCTTAAAAATAACTGCATTTTTTTAGTGACCTGCCTCAAATTCAAGCGTCTTTGTGATCTCACACCTGATTGATCTGTAAATTTCGGAGGCTGAAATACGTAAGATTCCTAAAAAAAGAATCAAGTGAGTCTGAGAGGTGTGATATTTGAAGAAAGATTGAGAAAAAAAGCTGTCAGTAGGGCCAGTGATAGGAGAGGGTAGGTGAGAAAAAATTCTCAAGATTAAAGTTGATCCTAAATATCCTCTCTTCTTAAAAAGAGCCTCTGAGCTATTCTATGCACCTAAAATAACCTAGAGATTTGAGTATGTCATGTGCTTTTTTTAATAAAGGGTTGTTAAGAGTCCAACTGAAACTATTTTGCTAATGGTTTTATTATATAAAGACTCTGTAACAGTAATGAGAGAGTAACAGGAATGTCAAACTAAAGGGAGCTCTGTTGCTGTCTCTGAGTTTGTGATTAAAAAAAAATTAATAGCTTGGCTTTTCTGTTCAGCTACATTTTATGTTTATTCAGTAATATTCTCTAGCCTAGACTTCTTGATCAAACTCAAAGTCAATTTTTAGATTTTAGATAAGAAAAGGTAATCTTGGTATTAACAATTATTTTGATCCTGAATTTACTATACTGAGCATATCATAATAAACCCCAAGCAAACAAACAAAAAAAACCCCCACAAAACAAACTCAAGACTTGATTTTAATTTCATTAACGCTTTAACTGGTTTTGTTTCAACTTAATATTACAGTATGGAGGGTACCTTTGGTGATATATTGTCTTGATTTAATTTGATTCTACTTCAACCTCTTAAATACAGTGCTCTATATCAGAAATACATAATAAATCCCATTCCTGCCCCTAGGTAACACAGGGAATACACCACTACCAAACTGAAACTCTAGCTCTTTGGCATTGATAAGCTTATGATTCTTGCAGATACACCCAAAGAGTCTCCTTCCAAGGAAGTTGCTTCTGGACTGATACAGAAAGGGATAATGTGAAGAGCAGGAAATATTAATACAAACAGGAGAACTGCGAGGTGCAAAAACAAAATACCCTTTATGGTTGAGAATATTTTTTTTTTTTAAAAATGTGTTAGTCAAAGACAGACTGAGAAAATCAATTCTTTTTTTTATGCCTAAACTAAAAAATTATGCATCTTAAAAGGATAATACAAAGACAGAAGCCCAGTATGATTGGCACATTGATTGGGAGTGAAATATTAGCCATTTGCTATTTCATTTGGTCTGGGTTTTTCCCAAACAAAAATCAATAAATCTATTTTGAATTTTAAAATCCTTTCACGTTTTCGATTCCCTGTAGATACCATTTAAATTATTTTGGATTACAGTGGAAAACTGTGTATTTCTACAGCTGAGAAGCTGTCTATTCACCTACTGATTGCTGATGAGGGTACTGAAGAATGTCCATCATTTGAGACATGTCACTATGATCTATTAAACTTAGATTGTTTTAATTTTCTTGATTAGATTGTTTTAATTTTCTTGACTATATTCTCATTCAGTGCCAGCAGAAATTGAGACAGACAGCATTCAGCAAAGCCACAGAGGTGCTTGTGCCAGTTCCACTTTCATCATGAATCAGTTGGAGGCATCACTACTTGAATCAGAAAAGACATTAAACTCTCTATTTGAGCACATTGTTGGGCAGAAGAAATTGTGGTGGAGGCAGTACAACTGCAGTAAAACTGCATTATGCAACCTGTAGGGCTGGAACTTGGATCACAAGGAGCTCTTATGTGGGTGAAGCAGGGAAGGAAAACAGGCCACCCAGCACAAACACAGATAATTTTAATTACCTTAATTGTTTTTGCAGTAGCCCTTTAAAGAAGACTCAATTCTTTTTAGGACTCCCACAGGATAAAGATAAATTAACCAAGTAAATAGACACAGGGTATCTTAGATCCCAGACAAAACATTTAAGCAAATGGATCTATTTCTCTCCCTTGCCAAGTAACTGTTGGGGTTTCCCTCCAGGAAGAGGGATGGTACTGAGCCATCAACAATTCCAAGGTGTCATCCAAACCCTTGAAGTCAGTAAAGCCAAACTAACGTGAAATGTAGTACTTTAGATATCCCTACAAAACCTCTTGTTGGTACTATAGGGTGTGGTATATCAAAGCCTAAGGTATTCTTGGGTGGTGAGAGTTCATGCTGTAAACCAGGGGAAAAAAAAAAAATTATAAGAAGAACAACAAAAAAAAATGGGTCAAGAATAAGGAAACTGAGATTAAAGTTTCCTAAATTACCAGGCTTATCTCATTGATAACCTTTATGCCCATCAGTAAGTCAGGATGATAGGGCCCAGGACACCTGGAAGACTGTGGTCCTGACTTGGTCTGTGTATTTGGGAGGTGGCCCTCAGGAGATGACTCAAAGCAGAGCCTCAAAGGAGGTCTCCAATGTTCATCAGGTAAAAGTCCACTAAAGCTGAGTTGCTGAAGAGGCAAGATGATACTGCTGTTAAGAAAGCCCTTTATTTAAGGTCACACTGTAGGCTGTGAGCTTGGGCAAGAACATCTGGGAGTCCTTTCACCAAGACTGATTAGATAAAAGCCCAAAGTAGCTGAAATGTAAAGGGGCTGTTTAGCTACCTGGTTTTGCTTGGTTTGGAAGCAGGCATGACTCTTCCTGGTGGAGAATTGATCTGAATCAGTCTTGGCTATCAAGAGGACACCACACTCCCTTTGCAAAACAGCTGTGGGTGCATCAAGGAGACTCAAGAAATGACAGACCCTTGCTGTGTTTCTGTTGTTCTTCCTCTGGGGATATGAGGGTGTAGACCAAGCCCTACAAGGCATTAACCCACTTGTATATACATGTCCATTCTTTTAGGGATTATTAGTGAGTGCAGGTGGGGGAGTCTGGTCCATAAAAAATCTGCTCAGATGTAGGTGAGTCTTCAGCACATCACTCAAAGTGACTCTTGGCAGAAATGAAAGGCAAGGTGCCAAAAATTGTCAATTACCTAATATCGGGTCTCTCAGGGGCCTGAGGACACCCCCAGACAGCACTGTCCCTGCCCAGCTCATCCTGGGGTCCCCTTGCACTGCTCACAGCTCAAGACCCCATTCCAGGCAGGTTGGGGCTATTGATCAGGAAAGGTCCAGATCAAAGTTACCTTGCTCAACATAGCTTACCGTCAGGAATCTGACAGAGGCAGCTGTGGCAACAATTTCAAGTACTTAAAATATCAGAAAATTTGGTAAAAATTTCTGCTTAATTTACCAGTAGGCTTGCAGTATTTTCAGGGGGTGTTTTGCAAAGGCAAGTTGGGAGGGGAAAACATGGAAAAAAATCTGTCAGTGGTAAAACCAGGAGGTATGACAATTTGTCCAAACAAGATGTAAAATAGGGTCTTCCTTCCATTTCACTCCAGTATCAAAAAATGAAAAATGTAAACAACCTTCTGTAGCTCCTGCTTGGGCAGCTGGTTCAGCCTCAGCTGGGTTAATGGTCTGGAGGTTGGGTGACCGGTTCATCCAGCAAGAGGATAAACACAAAAAGCCCAGAGGTAAGAGGAATGAAGACAGGACAAAAGAAAAACCAATCAACAACAACAAAATACAGCAAGGGAGAAGACAAAAAAGATTCCTATAAGAAGACAAAGGTACAGGGGGCTTGAATGCATCCTCCAGTCTCAACTCATGGCCACAAACTGGAACATCCCAAATTGATCCATTCAGTCTTACCACCAGTCATGCCTCCATGCTCTTCTCCATACAACCAAGTCCAGCTGCAAATGAATTATGTGTGAAGCCTGCCTGGGCAAAGGATAATCCCAGGAGGTGGTGAAATCAGGTTTCCCCAGAATTTTTCTATAGTAAGCCCGCAGGCGATAGGTGGAATGGGCAAGAATTTCTTCTGGGCGGAGAGTGAGAGGAGTATTGCAGAAACTGTGCTGAGATCAGCTTGAAGCTTTCAGGTTGAATTTAAATAGTTTTTGTTTGAGCTGCTCAAATTAAGTTGCACAGCTGCTCTGCAATTGTATGTAACCTTTGTTGTTGTTCAGCTAGCAAGCTGGTTACCTCTCATTTGTAACTCAGCTGCTTTATCTTGTACTGACCTTTTACTGTGTGGTTTTCTTCTGTTCACTCACTTACTTAATGACTTGAGTTTGTGGGTTTGCTCTTTATTTTTTCTAACGGGTATTGTAACAGTGAGGCTAATGTGAGTGCAGAAGAGGGGATGATTTCAGTGATAAAGCCTGAATAAATTTTGCAAGACAATTTTCACAAAGAAAACCTAAAATTGCATTAAATTGTCTACATAGCTAAAGCAGCAAAGAGCCTGACAATTATGGGCTCACATACCAAAAAGTGCCCAGATTAATTTGAGCAGTTTCTCCTTCACAGAAAACTTGTGTGAGTGTTTTGTCCTAATCACTTTTTGCCTGCCAGGCCACCGAGACCTAATTCATCCTTTAATTCTTACCCCCACCTGAGCTCAGTCCTGCAGGTGGGAAGTGCAGGGAGGATAGCAGATTCCTGTCCTGGGACTGAAGGACAGCAGCACCTGACAACCACAAACTTTGATAGAGTGAGAAAAAGAATAAAAACTATGGTGATAGTTGATGTGCATGTCAGCAAAGCTGTCTCTGTTACAGGGAATTTCAGACATGCTGAGGTCTGCACATAGATCGGCACACGTGGGAGCCCTACCAGGAAATCTGCTCACAGACAAATAACAAAGCTTATTACTTTCAGTTTTTAGTATAATAAGCTATATGTAGTCAAAGTCGATTTTAAACCTTAACCATGAACGTTCCCTTTTAAAACTATTGATATCCAGCAGTTTAAGATCAGCTCAGTTGGGCTCAGGTTTGGTTCATCATGCCTGGACTCGCAAAAACCTCTGTTTAGCAGCCACAAAATGAAATGCTGGCACTGGGAACTTAAGCAGAGCCTGAGGAACTGTGGTTAGCCAGTGCGTGAGTTCTTTGTTGCTAAAAGGTTACAGTCAAACCAAAACTGCTTTCATGTAGTGTTTTAAGCATATGGATGCATCACTAATGATACAGTGTGCTGCAGCCACATAGTTATGCTACGGTCCCTTTGGCCAGGTTTTGTAAAGCTGGTAGTGAAGGCCCACGGCAAGAGACTACCACCAGTTTTTAAATATGTTGCACTCATTAGACAGCTGGAAAAAAAAAAATTCTTGCCTGCTGACTACCATTCAAGTTGGGAAACCCCAATTAGCAGCACAGCAAACTCAGAGAAGACTTCCTCATTAATAACCAGCAATGACAGCCAGAGAGCTAAACTGGTTCCCAAAGGTTCCAGGAATTTCCCAGAATTGCTACCTTTTTGCACACTAACATTTTCCCACATCCAAGTTAGATCATCTGGCACAAGAATATACAAGAATAAGTTTCTAGTGAATTATACATCCTGGTATTTGTCTTTATTCCACATGGGCACAGTAATGTGTCCTGGAAATAATTTGCATCAGAAATATTGAATTTACAAAATTATCTTTAGAAAGCCTGATGGGAAAATTCATAAAGTAGGTGATTGAGTCCTCAGCATTCTTATATGCACGTGCCAGAACAGATTTGTGCACAAGACTGAAAAGAATAAAAAAGCACAGAGATTCTCAGTCTAAAATTATATTCTGTGCGTGAATGTTGCCTTACAATAGCACAAGAAAGCTGTGTTTTGTTACAGTGGCTGTCAGAGGGGGTTTTTGGGAAAAAATAATCCCCAGTTAAAAATAGGTCTCAGATTTTCTACTTCATTTCCTCACTTGACTGAACTGTAAAAGCTTTGGTTCCCTAATTATACCAACACAATGGCTTAACTTGTTGAGTTGCACAAGCTTGCTGTTATTCTTAATCAGCATCTCTAATTCAGCAGTAGCAAGTGTGTGACAATGAGAGAAAACAGACAAAGGTTCACGGTTTCTGCCACTAAAAACAATTAATTCCTACACATTTTAGTGTTGAGGCACTTTTTGTACTTGTAGCTGCGAGACCCCAAACACATCACTGTCTGAATAATTCCTCTTCAGCAGCTCCTGCAAATTGCCAGGCAGCAGGAGGCTCAACAGAGGTGCTGGCTCTTTGTGCAGCCAAGCCCATTTCTGGGTTGTGGAATGACTGTCTTGCTGCTGAGGGGAGAAGAGAGTACACTCTGCAGGGGAAAGGCTTAAAGACTTCAAATTAGAATCATCCTCAGTAAAATCAGAAATATTTAGGTTACATAGGCATTGAGCGGAATAGATGTTTTCTCCTTTCACTATTACTGATTTATTTGAATTTCTACTGCTACAGATTTTTCCTCCTGAACTTCCTCTTGAACTTCAACACCTGCACATCAACAGCCTTCCTCCTTCTTCACTTTCTTGTTGCATTTCCTAGTAGCATTTTCTATCACCTTCTATGAGGACATTATCTTCTTTTCTTAGAGGAAGCTGGAGATGTTCACAGGATCACTGATGACATAAAAGGAATCCTGACTGTGCTATCAAGCATCCCTTAGCCCAAAAGCAGGCTGCAGTACTGGAGCTGCCTTCACCTGAACACCTCCCCAGCTCACACTCTGTGCCTGACTCTTTCATCAGGCAGCAGAGAGCAGCAGCACACTTACCTTGACAACTTTACAAGTTCTCAGTTAGGTATAACTGGAGAAATTCGGGAGAGAAGAGAGAGGGACATGTCTCCTTTCCTTCCATCCTTTCTTCCACTTTAATTAGCTGAATGAGTACACAGAACAAGACAGTCAGGAGCACACAACAGTTTTCCTGCCTCTTTTCCTCATCTTTCTGCAGGTACTGAGAAGTGACATCAGAGGTATGTATAGAGAGCTGAATTACCACCTTCTGCATGTGGCATTGCCTGTGGAGCCCCTTTCATCCAGCTGCTCACCAACCCTGGGGCTAGAAGTCTCCTTTTACCTGACTTTGCACTTTCTTAATTTCCTCTAGATGTCCACTGGCTCTCAAAACTCTTGTGACATTTTGCAGCCAGTCTCTGTTCCACTTTGGGGGAAACTCCAATGAGAAAAATCCCTTCTGCAATGCCCACCTTGCCTGGGCTGGCTTCTCCATCCTGCTGTTCTCAACATATCTCTTCCAGAATGCCAGCTACTGAGATTGGTCTCACATGTGAAACATGTGGTACTGCACACGTTGAAACATCTGATGGCAAAGCAACTTCAAAAAGACAAATATTGTCCTAGTTTGTTCAGTTCTTGAAGCTTTTTAAGCTGCCATCAACCACGGACTTCCTTTTGGCTGAAGCCAAAAGTGAGTGACAATATATGCAAGCAGAGCACTCATTAACAGCCAGGATGTTTGAGGGCGGCACTCCCTCTGCAAATCATGTTTAATTTTATCAGCTCATCAAGCTATTTTTAATCACAAAGTGCTCTTTGAAAACGACAAGAGCACACGAGAGCTGAAAGATAGCTAGATATAGAGACAACTATTTCTAGTTTGAAACCTCTACTGAGAAGATGAAAATGATTGTGAGGCTGAAACACGGTGTTCCAGCATTTACTGTCTCTCTTGTCAGTAGAAGTGCTGTGGGAGACGGAAGAGCAGAAATTAAGTTAGAGAGATAATACACAGGAAGCCAATGTTATGTTAGATTAAAACCAGCCAGTACTTTCAGTGAAGAGCTTAGAAACTAGAAAAGAAATACTGTTGTACTAAATTATGCAGAACATGTTATGCCTATATTCTTTTTTTTTTTTTTTTTTGCTTTACAAAATAACATCAAGCACAGAATAATCACCAAGAAAAGCCAGGAGCTAGATGACAAATGGGAAGGCTGCTTTGCAGATCAGTGAATAAGAGCCTGGCTGCTTGTCTCTGGTACTGAACTGCCCTGCTCTTGAAAGGAGTCACAAATCATTTCTATGTGTAAATGGCATCTATATGGTTCATCGAAGTAGCCTACGTGAGCTAAAACCATCCCCCTTATCTATGCTGAAGACAGGACAAAATAATGCAGAACTAAAAAGTGAAAGCTGATTTATTTCCAGCTCTTTTTGAACCACCAATCCACTCCCCAACATTCCAACCAGGTACTTTTGTGACCCCTCAGGAGGGCTGGAGCTGAGCAACTTCAAGCCTTGCTCAGGTACCTGCTGGACAGCAGGATGAATACCATCTTTGATACTCCCCACACCAGAAAAGCCTCAAGCCCAGACAACCAAAGTCAACACTTACAAGCTAATACTCTTTCTGTAGAGAAACCTGTGTTATGTTAGTGAAGACATAGCCTTGGTAAAGTGATTTGTGTTTTCCCAGAACAGCTGTCACAGAAGTTTGTAGCTCCGTTGTCTGGAAAAAAAAAAAAAAAAAAAAAAAAAAAGAAAAAAATCAGCATAGCAAATATGTAGTGTTATTTCTATGGCTGCTCATTTGTCTGGTTTGCCATCTTACTCTGTAGGATGCTTCATTCTTTCCAAGACAGGTTTACTTTAGTTAGGCAGTTTTCAGTCCTTTATTTTAGTTTTTAGATTAGAACATATCATAGAAACCAATATAAAAGTAGTTGAAGGCAATGTGTATTGCACTGTGGCTTTGTCAGTCATAGTGCCCATGCTACCACCAGCTTGCTGTTTTATTTTGCTTTAAAAAGAGAAAATGGCAACAGCTCATAACGCTCCATTCTCATCTGCACTTCCTGTGATCTCAACTTGATAAATCCTCCAAAATTAATATTTTGCAAGATGCCAGAGAAGTCATGGAGTCATAGAACATCTCAAGTTGGAAGAGACCCACCAGGATCACTGAGCCCAACTCCCTGCTCTTTGCAGAACTGCCTAAAACCTAATCATATGACTAAGAACATCACCCAGATGCTCCTTGAGCTCTGTCAGGCTTGGTGCTGTGACCACTTCCCTGGGAAGCCTGTCTCAGGGACAGACCACTCTCTCAGTGAAGAACTTTTTCCTAATGTCCAACCTGAACTTTCCCTGATGCAGCTTCAGTCCATTTCCTCATCACTGGTCAACCTATATCAGCAACCTCTTCAAAATACTGGGTGTTTGTGTTCTTTGAATAGGTGAAGGGTTTTTGGCAAGCCCGTGACCTGCTTTTGGCAAGTGTTTCTTTTTTTATTCTGTTGTCCTCCTTTAGTTGCTTAATGGTCTGGATGAAATCCTGGTCTTTACAGAATGAGAGCTAAAATTCAGTCTATCTTGCTGTTTAAAAAGCCCAAAGCCATGATACATATGGATGTTAGTGCAGAATTTCCTTTCCAATGCCATAATTTCTACATTCTTCTGTTCAGGAGCCTACAAGTCCTGTTTGGCACTAACTCTTCACTCAGCACACCATAAACTGCAGGAAGCACAGTCTTTAGCACTTACTTAGCAGAGGTCAAGTGAAGTGTTAGCAGGCAAACTGCTGGCTTACCACCTGGTCAGAGAGAGTATCTCACATTGCTTTGTGCTTCTCATATGTTGCCTGATAAATGCAAAATGAGATTACTAAAACCTAGACATTCAGACAGAAGAATGTGCAGCAGTTGCAGACTCTGTATCCATCTATTTATGTTATAGAAGGAATGTTTATAGAACCTATGTACCTAGTGAGTCGTTTCTGAGCCCATTTGTATGAGATATTGTTGACCAAGTTTGTGTCATATAGAATCATAGAATCATAGAATTGTCTGGGTTGGAAGGGACCTCAGAGATCATCATGTCCAACCCTTGACCCACTGCTGCAGTTGCTAGACCATGGCACTGAGTGCCACATCCAGTCTCTTTTTAAATATTTCCAGGGACAGAGAATCCACCACTTCACTGGAAAGACCATTCCAATGCCTGACCACCCTCTCCGTGAAGAAATTCTTTCTAATATTCAACCTAAACTTCCCTTGGCACAACTTAAGTCCATGTCCTCTTGTCTTGTTGAAAGTTGCCTGGGAGAAGAGCCCAACCCCCCCTGGCTCCAGCCTCCTTTCAGGGAGTTGTAGAGAGCGATGAGGTCTCCCCTGAGCCTCCTCTTCTCCAGGCTGAACACCCCCAGCTCCCTCAGCCTCTCCTCACAGGACTTGTGCTGGAGTCCCTTCACCAGCCTGGTTGCCCTCCTTTGGACCTGCTCCAGGACCTCAATCTCCTTCCTGAACTGAGGGGCCCAGAACTGGACACAGGACTCGAGCTGTGGCCTCACCAGGGCTGAGTACAGGGGCAGAATCACTTCCCTGGACCTGCTGGCCACGCTGTTCCTGATCCAGGCCAGGATGCCATTGGCCTTCTTGGCCACCTGGGCACACTGCTGGCTCATGTTCAGCTTCCTGTCAATCCAATATGCCTTACTACAAGTGAACACATACTTCACAGACTTGTTCTGGGAGTCAAAACATCACAGGCAGGGGGTGAGAATCGGGTTATCCTTGCCGAATTTCATTCTGTGTGCCATACTTTCATATTAATAGTGTTTTACAGAGAATTACATCTATTTCCTGGATGTTAGGACAGCCAGCAACACTGTTACAGTCAGCAGGACAGGGACACCGCTTTCCAGCCAGGCAGATTTCTTAAACAGGAACATGGTCCATCTATCACTTTCTGTGAGCATTTGCCAAGGTCAGGCAGGGAGATGTAGAGGCTGTACATTTGAATTTAAAAACCTGAAGTCAAACTTCTTGCTGACTCTCCCATCTTCCAGGAGCCTTATTTAAGCTAATCTTTGATGTCTAAAAACGCTAGTAAACTAAAAGATTGCTACGTTATGCTCTCTCTGGAGTTAGTAAAGAGGAGGGTTATCAGAAAGCTATCAGACATCCAAGATAGGCTGGTTGTCCTGTTGTGTGTGCCCCTTCCTTCCTACCAGCTGCAAAGGGTGACCAGCTCGGACAGACACGAAACTTTTAGATGCATGACCTGGAGTAATGAGCCACCATGAAAGAGATGTCCGTAATCCCATCAGCACGCACACAGAGGCAAAAATGTGTCTGAGAGCTCCCACAGCTCCCTACAGCGTTTCTGAAACCCACTGCAGATTGTCATCCATCCCGAAAATACCTTTGCACCTCTTTTCATGACTGCGGCGTCTCCTTTTTCCGGAGACCTGGCGGATACCAGGATCAAAGGCATCTCCTCAGCTCAGCCTCCCCTGCTCGCTACCCATCCCGGCAAACGCATCTCTATAGAATCATAGAATCATAGAATTAGCCGGGTTGGAAGGGACCTCAGAGATCATCAAGTCCAACCCTTGGCCCACCGGAGCAGTTGCTAGACCATGGCACTGAGTGCCACATCCAGTCTCTTTTTAAATATCTCCAGGGACGGAGAATCCACCACCTCACCGGGCAGCCCATTCCTATGTCTGATCACCCTCTCCGTGAAGAAATTCTTTCTAATATCCAACCTAAATCTCCCCTGACACAACTTAAGACTGTGTCCTCTTGTCTTGTTGAAAGTCGTCTGGGAAAAGAGTCCAACTCCCACCTCGCTACAGCAAAGGTAAGCCCTTTCCCGGCTCGGGGGGACTCCCGAGGTGCCGAGCCCGCCCCTCCGGCCCTGCCCGGGGGAGGGAGAGAAGAAGGGAGGGAGTTGCGGGGAGGGGCGGCCCGGAGCCCCGCGTAGCGGCAGCAGCGGGATCAGCAGCAGCTCAAGCCCCGCCGGCGGCGGCTCCTCAGGCGGCGGGGGCAGGTGCGGACGCTTCCGCGTTGCGCTGCGCGGATAAGAAGAAGAAGAAGGAGGAGGAGAAGAAGAAGAAGGAGGAGACGGCGAGGAGCGGGCGGCCCGGAGCCTGTCCGGCGTGCCCGTGGGCGTGCTCCCCGGCGGGGAGGGCCGCCCGCAGCCCACACCCCCCGGCAGCCGCCGCCGCTGCTAACTTTGCTTCTTCGCCTCTCTTCGAGCAGCCAGAAGGTCGGCGGAGCCCCGGCGGGTCCGCAGCTGCCCCCCGCGATGAAGAGCCACCGGCGGCGGTGGCGGTGGCGGGGGGAGCACCGGCGTTTCGCCGCGGTGCTGGTGCTGTACACGCTGCTGCTGCTCCTCCTGGTGCCCTACGCGCTGGACTACGGGTCCAGGCGGGGGCGGGCGGACGAGGAGCCGCTGCTGCGGCGCTGCCCCAGCCTGGAGGAAGCTCTGAGTGAATGGGGCTGGGATCAGCAGCCGCTGCTGGACGAGGAGGACGACGAGGATGAGGAGGGCGGCGGCGGCACGGCCGGGGCGGCGGGCAACGAGAGCGCGGCGGGGGGCAAGCGGCACATTTACCTGCACGCTACTTGGCGCACGGGCTCCTCCTTCCTGGGGGAGCTCTTCAACCAGCACCCCGACGTCTTCTACCTCTACGAGCCCATGTGGCACCTGTGGCAGGCCCTCTACCCGGGGGACGCGCTCAGCCTGCAGGGCGCCCTCCGCGACATGCTGCGCGCCCTCTTCCGATGCGACTTCTCCGTCCTGCGCCTCTACGCCGCCCCGCCCGGCCCCCGCGACCCGCTGGCCGCCGCCGCCGCCTCCCCGAACCTCACCACCGCCGGCATCTTCGGCTGGCGGACCAACAAGGTGATCTGCTCGCCGCCCCTCTGCCCCGCCGCCCCGCGGCCCCGCCAGGAGATCGGCCTGGTCGACGGCGCCGCTTGCGAGGAGACGTGCCCGCCGCGGGGGCTGCAGGAGCTGGAAGCCGAGTGCCGCAAGTACCCGGTGGTGGTCATCAAGGACGTGCGGCTGCTGGAGCTGGGCGCCCTGCTGCCTCTACTGCGGGAGCCGGGGCTCAACCTGCGGGTGGTGCAGCTCTTCCGCGACCCCCGCGCCGTCCACAACTCCCGCCTGAAGGCGCGGCAGGCGCTGCTGCGGGAGAGCGTCCAGGTGCTGCGCAGCCGCCACCGCGCCGAGCCGAGGGGGCCGCCCCGACACCAGCCCCAGCAGCTCCTGCTGCCGCCCGGCCTGCTGGGGGGAGGCGGGCGGGGGCCGGCGCCGCAGCACCGCACCGAGTTTTTCCTCGGCGGCGCCTTGGAGGTGATCTGCCAGGCCTGGTTCCGCGACCTCCTCCTGGCCCGCCGGGCCCCGGCCTGGCTCCGCCGCCGCTACACGCAACTGCGTTACGAGGACTTAGTGCGGGAACCCCGCGCCCAACTGCGCCGCCTGCTGCGCTTCGCCGGTTTGACGGTACCGCCCGCCTTGGAGGCCTTCGTGCTCAACATGACCCGCGGCGCCGCCTACTCCTCCGACCGGCCCTTCCTCATCTCCGCCCGCGACGCCAGGGAAGCCATCCACGCCTGGCGGGAGCGCCTCAGCCGCCAGCAGGTGCGGCAGGTGGAGGACGCCTGCGGCGAGGCCATGAGCCTCCTCGCTTACCCCCTCAGCGCCGGCGACGCCCGGTAGCCACCCCGCGGAGAGCCCGCCGCCGGGGGAAGGACGAAGCCGCGGGGCCGGGAGGGAGGAGGGGCCGGCTGTAGCGCGGGGGCCTCGGCCTGACCTGGCGGGAGGAGAGAAGAGGAGCGGAGCGGAGCGGAGCCGAGCGCTGGGATTCACCGCCGGCATGGCGGAGGGCGGGCGGGCTGGGAGCTCCGTGTCAGGGAAAGGCCCTCTCCGCCTCGCGTAGGGGCAGAGCTGCGGGGTCCTGGCTCCTCTTCCCGCCGATGGCTTCTGTGGGGCTGCGTTTCCTCGGCCGCCCCGTGCCGAGGGCACCTGGGACGTTTTAAGGGAAGAGTTTGGACAGAGGTGTCCTCTGGGCAGGCTCCAAGCCCTTGAACGTGAAACCTCCACGACGTGGAAAGCACGGGTGTCCTTCCAAAAAAAAAAAAAAAAAAAAAACCCAACAAACTACAGCAAAAGTTAGAAGTGCCCCAAATGATGACTCTCGGAAAGGGACTGGAGCGTTTGCTGCTGTGGGAGAATCACCTTTCCCGAGTGCCAAAGCTTTGTCGTCTGTGAAATTGCTACTGAAATGTGTACCAGGGGCTTCTGTGAAGTGGGGTGCAGAGGTCAGTGGAGGCCTGGGCAGGCAGGAGGAGGCTTCTCAGCTCTCCTGCTTCTGCTCCGTGGGGATGGACTCAGCCTCTCTGGGCTGCTGATGCTGCGGGGAAGGGGCAGTGGCTGAGGGAAGAGGGACTGTGCCCAGCTCCATCCCTTGTTCGGGGCAGTGGTGTAAGCAGTCGTCTGGAGGGGGTAAGCATTTGCCTGCTTACCTGTTTCCAAGGTGTTTGTGGCAGAAATTGTTGCTTTTCTTAAAAAGTCTCTAATTCTTTCTAAAGTAGGATTTTTTTTAATATATTGATAGAGTTAGGTAGTGATGCTTATGTGAGAATCATAGAATCATAGAATTGTCTGGGTGGGAAGGGACCTCAGAGATCATCAGGTCCAACCCTTGACCCACTGCTGCAGTTACCAGCCCATGGCACTGAGTGCCACATCCAGTCTCTTTTTAAATATCTCCAGGGACGGAGAATCCACCACTTCACTGGAAAGTCCATTCCAATGCCTGATCACCCTCTCCGTGAAGAAATTCTTTCTAATATCCAACCTAAACCTCCCCTGGCACAACTTAAGTCCATGCCCTCTTGTCTTGTTGAAAGTTGCCTGGGAGAAGAGCCCAACCCCCCCCTGGCTCCAGCCTCCTTTCAGGGAGTTGTAGAGAGCGATGAGGTCTCCCCTGAGCCTCCTCTTCTCCAGGCTGAACACCCCCAGCTCCCTCAGCCTCTCCTCATAGGGTCTGTGCTCGAGCTCCAGGTCATTAACATGTTTGCTGGGGACATGTATAGGGCTGACTGTAACTGGAAGGCAAACACTCAACATTTCCATTTTGTTTTCTCAGCCAGATGAGAGAATCACTTTTCTTCCCTAGCTTCCGGGCTGACACATTGTGCCGTGCACAGGGTCCCTCCTGGTCACATCCCTTCCAAACAATAACATCCTCTCAGCTGGCAACTCCTGGACAAAAGCAAGTGTTTCCTAACAAGGCTAAGATGAGAAACTAATTGTGAAGGTCTGAAATAAAAGCTTGTGTTAAAAAAAAAAAAAAAAAAAAAAAAGGTAAAACTTAAGTGTCATTTCGATTTTAAAATTACATTTTCCTGTCAACACCCTGCAGCTTGGATGAGAAGTTTGTGAATGTGTGTCTGTGAGTACCTCTCTTTCTTAATTTCTTAATTTGAGGATAGAGGCTCAATTGTAATTTAGGGATGCAGTATTGTAACTCCCCAGGGGCTGCTTTTGCAACCTGTCAGCGTTTAAACAGCTCCACACAAGTGTACAGGGTTCTGCTGATGTTTACATGCAGTCTTTGAATACAAACTAAGAACATGAACTTCAAATTAAGGATAATCCAGGATCAGGAATAAACCTACATTTATATGAAGTGCTGGAAATAAACACAGTTCAAAGACATCACATTATTTTGGAGGAAATATTTGAACTGGATTGTAGGTTTCTGTGCTCTGAATATTCCCCTGAATATGTCAGTGAGTTAGGATGAGCCTTCAGTTTTTTTAGCTCTTTTCATTCCTTCACCCTCCCACCTGAGAGTACAAGCAGGTTTCTTTTGCTATCTGGCAGGAAAATGAAGTCATAAAAATGTTTTTTTGGGTGCATCTACCCATTTTGCATGCTTCATACTATTCCGCATCCTTTGGTTTCTTCTTGAAGTAAAAATTACAGGTGCCTGCTTTGTGCTGGAACAACCTTCCACATAATCTGAGGGGTGTCTGCATATTCTCTGACAGGTGCTGTGAGAGCACAATTTGTCCCTGGGTGTTCTAGTGGTGTTTAACAATGGTATTTATAGATGGACAAGACCTCATTAATAAATGCCTTGATAACCAGTGTCTCATAACCTATTTTGGAAAGCTTCTCTGGGAATATACCCAGCCTGGCTTGCTCTGGCAGGTTTGGGAAGAAAGTAAGATTTTCTTGACTGCTAAAAAGATGATATGGTACTTATTTTGTTTTGTTGGGTGGGAGATGAAAATTCAGTGTATCTTGCTGATTGGTTTTCAGCCAATTGCAGTCACAGATTTGTATGGTACAAATGTCAAGCATTCACTTCACCTCATTGGGGAATCTCATCTCGCTGTCCTAGTGGTAAATGTCTCTCATAAGAAGTTTTTAGAAATCCACACTTGGTTTCACTTACAGCAGTTCATTGTGATGAAGAAAGAATTGTGGCCATGTAGGTTAGTTTGATGCTTGTAGCTGAGAGGAAAATCACTAATTGCAAATGATTTCCTATTTTCTGAAGCAGTTTCCATGTCTGACATGAATTTGCTATATCAAGACTTGTTTCTCTCAACGGAAATTGTTCACTTAACACAATTTCTTTTTATTAGTGATTAACGTAATATTTTTTTCTCACCTCAAGCTCTTACAGTTGTTTTTTTGTGTGTGTGTGTGAGTGTACTGTGAAAAGGACTGTGTTTGACAAGGTGTGCAAAATATGTGCCATTCGTGTTTTGTACTTAGAGCACTCAAGTTCATTAGAGACTCCGCAAGACATTCCACAGGGAATATCCAAAGCTGAAAAAAAAAAAAAAGAGTAAGAAGCCCAGAGTGGGCTCTTAGAGCAGGACATGGAAGAGCAACTAAAACTGCGTGTCAGCTCCTTAACAACTGATATTGCAATATGTGAATTCATTCCTAAAATTCCCCTCCAAAGGAGCACCACTAAGGCTCACAAAGAAATTCATCCCATTTTTCTCTTCAATATGGTTTGATGGTGTCAGAAAGCATCTTTCGGGATGCTTTCAGCATCTCCTTGTTGGCCTTGTAACCCATATCTGGAAGAAAAAAAAAAGTACTGTCAAATGTCAGTGTTGGCAGCTACCTGAAAAGACAGACACAAGTCTGATTAGGACAGTGTGGAGATTCACTGGCAGAGCTCTTTGGAAGTGAGCAGAACCTGCTGAAAGCAGGACACCTATGGCTAAACTGCATTTTGAGAGCATCTGGAGATTTATGGTTCTGTTATCAGCTTTTTTACGGTTACTGGGCTCAACTGGGATTTTGAAGTGAAGTCCCAGTTCTACCTGAATGATGCACGAATCCCAATCATAGCTGCATCTCTAGAGCAGAGGATTGGATGATAATCAAGGTAACAAAAACCAACAAAAACCACCTGAACTTGGCAGGCTTAGAATCAGAGAGCAGGGTTGAGCCACTGAGTTTTAGTAGTTCAGACCGAGATTTGGGAAAAATACTGTGGTGCACAACCTGATCTGGTTAAAGATGTCACTGCTCACTGTGGGAGGGTGGACTAGATGACTTCTGAAGGTCCCTTCCAACCCAATGCATCTATGATTACATATAATGAATTAACAACTTTAATAAAAAGTCATAATGGGAAACAGAAACAAAACTGACATACAAGACTTTCGTATCATCTGTTTTTATTTAATGTTTGGTCGTTGGGTGTTTGCCTTAAGGAAGGTAGAAACTTGAGTACTATCATTATACGTAAAAGGCTGTGATATTTCCACACTGGAATTGTTAATGGCTCCCTTACAATGTTATATCTGTATTTAGATTGTTGATCTTTGGGGAGACAAGTGTAGCAACACACTTGTGAGAATTGCTTAAGGCTAGGAAATACTTAGCCCCTGGTTATTTGCACTGCCTAAAATGTTACTGGAGGAGTCCTCGTAGGTACCCACGGTATGTACTTGCATACTTCAGATTCAATAGAAGTAGTTTAGTAGCTCTCCCAGTTGCAGTATCCTCTGAGAAGTGTTAAACAGTTGTGAAGATTTTTATTTAACAACTTCAGTATTGCAGGAGTAATTTCAGTCCCCCACCTCACCCTATCAGTCTGTACATCAAAGAAAAGTTCTGAACCCAGACATTAGGTTCTCAGTATCACCACTTTCAGTGATCCTGATGATAAAGAAGTGCAGAAGGGCAGAATTTCTGGATTTATGATGGTAATGCAATTAAATACCATTACAGTGAAGAGCTGAGCTTTTGAATGACTGAATGCCAATGAGCCTGGCAGCACCTTTTGTTCCTTTCTTGAGCACAAAGAGTTGCTGCTGAGCCCCCTGATGCTATCTGGAGTATGGGCACAGTACCTATGGTGCAAGTCACTTCTCAGAATCACCCTAGGATCCATGCAGCACTGGGATGACTTAGATGTTGTTTAGCCATTGCTATTTCATTTGATATGACATCTTACCACCATGGAGAAGGATATGGGAAAAATGCAATTGTCAAAGCAAATCTTACACTAGTAGAAATCTTCACGCCTCACTGACTGTGTTTGTGTGTGTGAGGGGCTGGGCACCAGATTGTCCTTCTCTTGACAGCAATTTAAAGACATGTCTGGTAAATCCATATCTGCTAAGGTGGTGATTTTCAGTACCTGTGGGACCTGTTGCTTGTTGCACACCCTCCAGCAGTCTCCGAGCTGGCCAGGTGATCTCTTGCTTCCAGCACCGAGGCATTAAGCTCCTCTGCTGACCAATGGCACCTGCAGCACCATTCCTTGGTGTTGGTGTATGGGAATAGGGTCTCGCCCTTGCTCTTCCAAATTTGTCACCCTGTTTCCAATTGTCCAGCTTTGCCAAAAGTCAGCTGTATGTCATCTGAAACTTTTATTCTTAAGGTTAAGGCTCAAGTCTGTGTGGGCAACTTCAGTCAAAACGGTGCACGTTCTTCTGAACCCAGAGGAATAGCTTTTACCATTGTGTTGAAATAATCTCAAAGATGTTTCTTTGAAATAATTTACCACTGCAGTGCTTTGAGACGAACTCTAGATAGGGGAAATGACCTCCCTCTGTGTGAAGGATGCCTCCCACATTTTATTTTTACCACTGCTTTCTGTACTGATCTGGCTAAATACCGTACTGTTTGTAAAAAAACAGCATGTGCTCAGTAGGCGTGGTTTTGGTATGTGTATCTTTATTTTATACAAAATAAAATTGGCCTTGTTTTTATCTTCAGTTAGTATCCTCAATCCTCTCTTCTTTCCCATAGAAAAGCTCGGTGTGGTCTAGGATGTACAGCAGTGGGAATCAAAGCTGTGTAACTACAGCTAGGGCTGTGGTGCTGGAGCTGAGCAGGGAGGAGTGGGCCATTCCTGCTCTCCCATTGATGCCTTCTCCTCCAGCCCCTTTTCCCCTCTTGCAGGTAGTCTTAAGGATGACTTCCTGAGCTAGTGTTCAGCTTTCCAGTGCTTAATAATGGCAAGGGCTCAAAGTGAGAGGGAGAAGACACTGATGATGTATGAGGTAAACACAAGGAACAGGGGAAAGGAATTACCTTTGAGTTGTAGAGAGTGGGATTTGTTGGGCAAAGGGCTTGGGTGTGAGGAATGGGGGACTGGGATTTGTTAAGGAGGGGCAGCTAGAAGCTGTGACTGTTTTAACTGGAAAAGGCACCTAGGACCACATAGGAGGGAAGGAAAGGACAAGCTGGAAGGAGAAGTAGGGAAGAAGAGAAGAAGTAGGGAAGAAGAGCTGGGCTGCAGCAAGGCACTGTAGATTGCCCCAGAACATTTTTCAGAGGAGATGGAAGAGGAAAGCTCAGGGGGATGGAGAGCAGGGTGAGGCGAAATCCAAATTACAGGGGGAAACTGATAGCCCTTCAAACTCAGGTCTTCCTGCTTCTCTGTGCAAATGGCTGTGCAGACAACTGGTGGTGGTACATCCCTTCCAGTGGAGTGCTGGTCCATACAACAATGGCAGCTTACCTTCCACCATCCCTTTTCAGGCCATACAAACACATTCCTCCTGAAAACCAGACTCTGCTCTTCTTCTCTGCATAAGGAATTTGTTAGCTGCCTCACTGCTCTCCTTGCAGCATCATGAGATAGGAGTCACGGGATGAAGTGCCCTCTGCAAAACTGAAGTTGTAAAGCTTAAGTCTGTAAAAAAAACTGTCTTCCCCATTTCCCAGTACTGTCAGGTTCAGGTCATCAGTAGAAGGGATGATGTGAGAGCTGTGTTATTCAGGTGAGGTGCATTTGGGGTGCCCTTGTGGTCCCTCTGCAGTGGGCACTACTACCAGCCACCAGAACAGAGGGCTCTGGAGGAGATCCTTGTCCATGTTCAAGTGACAAAGTCCCAGTTCTAGGAGTAATTCGTGTCTCATTGACATCTATTTGTTTTCAGAATGAGCCTTAAAAAAATAAGCCAAGAAACCATCCTCTATGTGCATAGTAACAGAGATGCTCAGTGTCTGTGATGCAAAGTCAAGCACTGAAGGAAAGCTGCTGCCTTCCCTTCCATGCTCCTTTGCAGACATATATCACAGGTTGTTGGCTTTTCTACTCTACAGCACTTGGTCAATGCACAAGGACCCATCTGGACCATGCAGCACATCAGGCAACATGAGCAGTGCCCGGTCTGTGGCAGAAGTGAGAAAGTGTGAAGGAATCTGGCAGGACACTGAAGGAGAAGAAAGGATGGGGGCAGTGTCTCATGGCTGAGATATTCAAAAGCTCTCAGAGCAACTGGAGTCAGTCCCTGGCGCCAGACTATCTGTGAGATGTTAGACAAATAAGTTAGCTTTTCTGGAGAGGCCAAGTCAGTATCAGGCTGCCAGAAGCTGCGTGACACACTTGGTATGCTGGAGCTGGCTCTGCAGAGCTGCTGTAGCAGCAATTAGTGTGTGGGTGTGCTTGGAGCACCAGTGGCTCGTGGAGTGACTCTGAACCAGCTTCTGATGGAGCTGGTTTTGAAAAAAGCAAATGTAGAGTGGCATTGACATGTTATTTCTCCCTTTCAACCAAGTCCCACGGGGATGAATTCAGATCGTTAATAGATATGGAGAAATGTCAAGAGAAATAACAGCCCTCTGTCCTGGAGAAAAGCGTGTGTTTTATTTAGCCTCAAAGTCAAGGTTGAAAGAGGACAGCAGTGCACAGCAGTGTGAGCAGCAGTGGGGAGAGAGGTAATCAAGCCACGGACAACAGTGGCACAGGAACAGATGTTTGTACAGGAACAGATGTTTGTACATAAGCAGTGAATCACATCAGCCTGGAAGCTGGAAGGTTTTTTTTTTTTGTTCGTTTGTTTTTTAAACCATGAGACCCACGTGGCTCTGGAACAGGAAGGGAGGGAAAAGACCTCAGTTTAAAAGATAACTTCATTAATTTAGAAATAGGAAGGAACTGATATGGTAGACAACCATGTTAGGGGAAGGTATGAAGCTGTGTGGTCCAGGAGCCCTGTGATCCTTAGAAAGTTCTGTACACTGTGCTGAAGTCTTCTGAAAAATCAGCTTTAATGTAAACAAAGCCATAAGCCCTGGTGTAACAATGTTTTCGTGCATTTTGTTTGTGCTCTGTGAAAAGGAGGCAATGCTGACCTTCACGGAAACGTAGAATAGTTTATTCTGGAATGCTCTGCAGTAGGTTAATGTCTCATAATATTTCCTGGGAGGAAATCTGGTACTTTTGTCTTTGCTGGTATTTGACTAAATATGTTAGACCTGTACAATAAACTGAGAACAAACCCCACTCCATTAGCTCAGTAATTTTTGCCCCTTTATTTCTTTTTGAAAAGACAGGAGCTGAGGAGAAAGGAAGGGTGGCTTGTGCTTGTGTAAGGAAAAGCTGTGTGATTGTCCACTTGCAATGGGTAGAAATCCCAGCTCTGTAGGCAAGTGTAGGGTCACAGAACCCCAGCACTGGGCTACCTGTGCATGAGATGTCTTTAATGTGTTTGGCCATAGATCTATGGAATGTTTAGTCCCTTATTTAGTCTCTTTATGCACACAGCTGAAGCAGTAAGAGATTCAGGTGTGCTTGGGGTGGCATTAAAGCACAGCAGAGATATAAAGTGCACTTATTAAAATAATGGGAAAGGGCTGCAGGAGATCAGCCCAAGTACAGCAGAGGCCTCTCTGATGGGAGTTCTGGAAAGCTTTCCTCAGGTTTTCACAGTCATTTCAGCTGCTGCTTGAGATGGGATGATGTCCTGGTTTAGGCCAGGATAAAGGTGATTTTCTGGTTTGTGCTTTTGCTTTTAGCTAAGTCTCTTGTAAGTAGTTGCACTTGCTGGGGTTAACAGCAAGTTTCTCAGACACTGTCTGCTTCTAGGACTGATAACATTCCATGTTTATAGTTACAGCTAGAAATTGTTATGCAGAGCCAAGGACACTGCTCAGCTCTCAGGAACATTTTGCTTTCCAGAAGGAGCAACGAGGTCCCACCTGAACCCCTCCTCTGGGGAGGACCGGACAAGATAGATGTCAGAATTGACCAAACAGAGTATTCCATCCCATACACGTCATACTCGGTATAAATTTGAGGGATCACAAGGGTCAGAGGTCTTCCTCTCTCTTCCTTCCTGCCCTCCCTGCTTCCTTCGGTATCCTGAGAGGATTCCATCCATCCCGGTGCCTGTGGTCCTGATCCGTGCCAGCCTGAATTTGTGTGTTCCTGCCCCCAGCTCCTGACTGCTGCCGACTCCAGGAGTCCAGCCTGGACTTTCCCAGGGCTGCCCTGCAGCTTCGGTGGTGACGTGAGAGTATTGGGGAAAGGGGGGAGGAACGTGGGATCAACTTTCCTGTATATTTGTATATTTGTATATATTTAGTAATTTTTCCTATTTTATCATTATTGTTTCATTAAAGTTCTGTAGTTTAGTTTCCAACCCATAAGTCTCTCTTCCTTATTCTCTCTCTCTTTCCTTTATCAGAGGAGAGAGAGAGATTAATATATAAATCTGTTTCTCGGTTTAAATCTGTTGTTTTGCCGGGCCAGGGTTAAACCGTGACAGATGACTTGGGTGAACTATCTCCTACCCTTATCATTTGTTCCTAAAACTAGTTTAACAACAATTAGTGATACATAACTTAATCTCAAATGGATTTAAAAGACAAGAGTATGGGGCATTTGTCGCTTGCTCCAAGTGGTTCTTAGAATCATGAAGGATGGAGACTTCCAGCAATCACTTACTCCAATATGCCAGATTATCCACTGTTAAAAAGTACTCTCTACCACCTGTTTGAATCATTGATTCAGTTTAAGCCTATTACTGCTTTTACTGGCTGCAGAAAACAGCCTGCTGCCATTTTCTGTGTGCTACTTCAGTCTTAACACAAGCATGTAATTATACAGTTCTTTTTCACCCACCAACAACAAACCCTCTAATCAGCTTTTGAGCCTATTAGTTTCCAATTCAGGCCTCAATTTAAAAATTCTTGTGCTGATAAAGCACTTTGGTTTGTTTATTCTTTCATATTAAACATCTAACACACTCCATCTGACTCAAGACCCAAAACTACTCCCGGTTCCACCTTAATGCCACCAGATCAGATCACCAGAGAAATATTTTAGTTATTTATATAACCTCAAATTCTTGCATGAAGAGGTGCTTTTGTGTACCTGAAACCTAGTCTTGGCTGTTTGCAAAGGTTTTTATGTTTAATTGTTTGTTGCTCTAAGACATGGAAACTGACGAAAATAGTATCCAGCCTTGAGCTGCTGGTGGAATCCAGTGGAACTGCTGGTTACACTCTGTAGCAAATGAGGAGTCACTTTAGCAAGAATTTTATTTTGCACCTTAAGTTGTAAATTGGAAACTGTATCTTCCTATTGATCTCAGTAAATTCTTAGTAAAATATTTGTGTTAGCTGGCTTTTCTGAGAACCTGTAATTAAAGCAATTGCATTCAGACAGGAAGTAACTAACTAGTATTTTTTAAAACCTTGTTCCTTAATGGGAGAAGAGTTAAATTTGTGATAAATGATTTGTGCTGCTCACTTGATACTTCTACACTAGAAAATGTCCATTCTGCTGCTTTTAGCTTTCCACTGTAGGTTTAACATGTCACTTGTAACATGGTGATGCCAACCTTGAAGGAAATGGCTAATAAGCAGTTTTAAGACTGCATAAACTCAACTTCTTTCTAAAATGAATTTCAGGTTGCTTGGAGCTGTTAAATCTTGCCCAGTCATGCCTGAACTTACAGCTCCACAGATTCCTGTCATGAGGAATTCCTGCTCCGAGACACTGATCTCCCAAGGAGTGCCCCTGGAGCACTTCTCAGCAGGTGGAAGCAGAGAGTGAAAGAGTTAAATCCCTTGGCTGGCTACAGAACAGGTGGGAGATGCCCCATCCTAATGGCAAAAATTCCACCTCTGTGAAGTTAGGCTGTGCCTTTCATAAAGTTTATTTCAAAACCCTCTAGTATTGCATGGTAGCAGAAGGTCTAGGGGTAAGTGGGAGGGAAGTCTCTTGTGATCTGGTATAGATCAGCTAAAATAATTTTGAGGTAGATGTATAGTTAACACAACTTTTTGATCTTCTAATGATGCTTTGATCTGGGGAATGCAGAAGCAGCACAGGGCCCAATGGGATAATTTCTGAGATTTATTTATGAATGTCTGCAGGGCTTCATCACTGCTCTACTCAAGAAATGTTCATTCCAATATTGAGTATTTTTAAACCAGCAAAGGTAAAAAGTATGTAGGGAAGGTGATAGCTACTCCTTAAACTAAACCAGCTGTAGTGCTAGAACCATCTAAATATGGGCAGTAATTTGAATATTTTAAGTGCAATTAATACAGAGAGAAGTTTACATCCTTTAAAGGGTCAGGTTTTGGAATAGCGGTCGAAAGATAAAATTAGTCTCAAACAAGAAAAAATGCATATCCCTCTATGCAAATTTTTTTTGGACAGAGGCCCACCACCTTCCTTTTTAGAAGCTTTAGTTTTGGTTATTTTTGTTACTGCTGCCTCAGCTCCACACAGCCACAGCATCTTTATTGAAGCAGGCAGCTACTGGGAGCTTTTAGTTACCCGAGGGAAGTTTTGTTGCCATGTTCCTGTAACATTGTAATAGCTAATTCCTCCTGAGAGAAGAGCTTGCAGAAGCTTGAGGATATTCCTTTCTTACGCCTTTTTAAATGCCAGCAGCTAGGGTAAATCGTATCTTGTCTGGTTTATTTTCCTAGTAGAAGTTTGCCAACATGCACATTACTTGCACCTGAAGAGACTTTCTCCCATTCCACAAAATCGCCCCGTGCCTCCTTCCCCTCTGCTGCCTTCAACCCTGACGTGCTGCTGGTTCTCTGGGGTCTAAACCCAAACTCCTGCTGCTGGCTGACAGTTCTGAGCTCCTTATTTCATGAAGGACAGGGAACTACTGGAGAGAGTCCATAGCAGAGCCACTGAGATGTTTATGGGACCGGAGCCTCTACCATGCGAGCACAGGCTGAGAGAGCTGAGTCTGTTCAGCATGGAGGGGATAAGACTGAGGGGGGTGTGTCATCAATTCTTATAAATATCTAAAGGTGGGTGTCCAGAGGGTGGGACCAGACTCTTCAGTGTGTCCAGTGACAGAACCAGTGGTAATGGTCACAAAGTGGAACAAGGGACGTTCAACCAAAACAAGGAAAAACTTTTTTACTGTAAGGGTAATGAAGCACTGGAACAGGCTGCCCAGAGAGGTGGTGGAGTCTCTGTCTCTGGAGACATTCAAAACCCACCTGGACACCTTCCTGTGCATCCTGCTCTAGGTGAATGTGCTCTGGCAGGGGTGTTGGACTAGATGATCTCCAGAGGTCCCTTCCAACCCCTATCACTCTGGGATTTCTGTGACAAGCCCGACCCGGAGGCACATACATCTCGAGCCCCACTCCTTGGATAACTCAGCCAACACTTGGCTCCTCAAGGTCTGGGTAGCAAAGGACCCAGCTGGGATCAGGCTGCTGGAGCTCCATGGTCACATCCAACTCCCCAGCACCTCTGGCACAGCGGATCACAAGAGGAAGGCTCAGTCTCTCCCTCAGTGTGACTCCTGGTTGCCATTTTAAACCCCACCAAGGCAAACTCACCAGTGTAAGAGGGCAGAAGCTATTTTCTGTACAGGATGACTTCTGAGTGAAGGGGGGAGGGAACTCGGCCTAGAGAAGAGCTCTCTCCTCTTGTTGGTATAAAGACTAAAAGCATGGCTGAAAAGTCAAAGCTGGAATTTCTAGAGAAAGACAGGCGCATTTCAGTACTGTGGTTGCTATTGAAAATTTCACACCATAAACCAAGTACCTGGCTGTAACTGGGGCATGTGTTTAACTACTCATCCTTTCTAGAAAAAAAAAGTGTGTTATCAAGATGGCTGTATTCCTACCTCAGGGTATGCTTCCTTTTTCAGATAATATTTAAATACTAAATGATTACATACAATTTCTCATCCCATCACATGAGAGCAGACTTGGTTTTGTTTAAGATTTTTAATAGTGAAGGATTTGAAACTTCAAAATACTTTGAAGTGGAATATTTTTAATACTTTGAAATTTCATTGATCAGATGACTCAGAACCCAGTGTATTTTGAAAAAGTCACATTTTCAAGGATTACACTACACAAAAAGGTAAGCTGTCACTTTTTTTCTACAAAAAAACCCCCAAAACAAATGAAACAAAACAACAAAACAACCCCCCCCCACACACAAACCCAAAACAACAAAAAAACAAACAAAAACCCCAACCAAACAAAAAAACAAAAAAGAAACCAGCTCCTAACTTCAAGACACAGGTGACTAACTTTACTTGAAGTGCTTTGCAGAAATTACTTTGTCTTGGATTAGTTTAACAGGAACAGTTTTTACCTCATGAGCCTGCTCTTTGTTAGGGAAAAGAGAAAATAAATGGATTAACAAAATTGATCTGCCTTGAGAACACTGAACTTAGTCATATCATAGATGTGTTAATCTTGGAACAGAAGCTGTGTTAGATTGATAACACTAAAATATCCCTTTACTAATTATATTTAAGAAAAACAGTGTGCAGAACGTCTGTAGCTCTTCAAGCACAGTTTAATTGTGATCACAGTCTCCTAACATGATTTATATAGTTCCCTTATTTCATCCAGTTTAAATACTCAGCTGATGTTAGCATACTAAAAATTTACTGAGTACCCTTACAAAGCTCATTTTTAAAAGGAAGTTCCTACATATTTGACGAAAACACTGAAAAGGAGAAGAAAAATGGTTTGTACAGATCAAACGAACAAACAAAAAAACAAACCAAACCCACAACAAAAGTAGAAAACAAGTAATGTTTTAAACATCAATTCTTGGGCCTCCCAAATAAAGGGATTTTGTGGTTGTAGACAGGAAATAGCTGTAATTTTCTTAGATCTCAATTTTCCAAGACAACACTCGATTATGTTGAAGAAAAGTCCCTTTCTCACTAAATAACAGTTCTGATCTTCCTAACCTACCTGATTAGAGGTTTCATGTCTTCCCACAGCTGCTGAAACCTACTTATTCCTGTACAACCCAACATGGTTCTCACTTGCAGGCTGACTGCAGAGCTTCCCTTCTTGCCTGTGGGATGAACTTCAGGGCAGGGTGAGTTTGCTTTCACTGAAGCTGGAAGAGGTGCCCACACCACTTTGTCAGCAAGTACAAGCTTCATGTATATGATAAGATGGTGTGTATATAGTAAGATGGTGTGTATATGGTAAGTAAAGTCACACTCCCAAATGTGGAGCACCTGTGTGCTTCAGACAAACTTTCCATCTGGAAAGGATCGAGAACTACTTCCTCCTGAAATTTCCACTTTCTTTTTACTCATTGTCGACCAAATAGTCAAAACATAGCAACTTTCAGTGACAGGAGGCACTGCTTCCAGCTCTTCTTAAGGAAACAAGAATGGCATAACATGGGTTCACCTCCTTTGACTGTAACTCTATTTAAATTCATGCTCAGATTTGCTTATCCTGTGCCGCCAGAAAATAAAGTGACTCACTGCATGCAAACTACAGGAAAACCCTCAGATTGCATCATTGGGAAGAGAAGGACCATCCTTGCTCAGACAAGGTCATTCTGTGAGCAGAAGCCTTGCCAGTGATTTCATAAGTTACAAAGAAATGCCATTTCTTCTGTGGTCTTAGGAAAAAATTGTAAGGTGTGATGGAAAAATTTATCATCAGGTGCAAGTTCCAATTTTTTTTAAGCTGAAAAATAATTCCAGTGATAACTAGTGAATACAGTAATCAACTCATCAGTTTATATGCAACTAGAATAATTTTGGTTTGAAAAGACTTTAAGATCATTGCGTCCGACCACTAACCCAGCACTACCAAGTCCAACTATGTCTCTACATGTTTTTTAAATGCCTCTAGGCATGGGACTCCACCACTTCCCTAGGCAGCCTGTTTCAGTGCCTGACAACCTTTTCAGTAAATAAATTTGTCCTAATATCCAACCTGAATTTCCCCTGGCTCAACTTGAGGTTATTTCCTCTTGTCCTATCACTTGTTACTGGGGCGAAGAGACCAACACCCACCTCAGTACAACCTCTTTTGAGGGGTTGTAGAGAGTGTTAAGATCTCCCCTCAGCCTCCTCTCCTCCAGACTGAAGAACCCTGGTTCCCTTAGCTACTCATCATAAAATTTGTGCTCTAGACCCTTCACCTGCTTTGTTCATCTCTCTTACTGAAAAATTCAGGCTAACTCACTGTGTGTTTATGAGGGAAAAAAACCTCACAGCAGCAGTGCCTGATCTGGGCTGGCAGGACACACTTAGGCTGAGCAATGCAATGTCCCACATCCTCAGTCCTCTGCCAACTTCAGCTGCTCAGGGAATGTCTAAGGCAGACAGAAGCCAGGTCTGGATTGTGTTCAGCTGTTGTGGGTACAACTGATCTGGTCAGAAACACTGACTTTTGAACCTGTCAATAGGCTTTTGAGCATGCGGCCTGTCACAGCAAGTTTCACTATTTGCTTTGGGCAACAGCATTGCCTTTGTATTTGACCTGCTGCAATTCATGCCAGTCAGTACCCTCTCATTTGTTTTAGCAAGGGGTGAATCACCATTCCCTTTTCTAATTTGCCACACCATTATTAATTTTACAAATCTCAAATATTTGTTTGGTATCTTTTCTACCCCACTGAAAAAAATGTATTTATTCATCACATCAAATTTACACTGTACTTCTGGTTACCTTTTTGCTCTGCTCTGTGTCTTTTGAGGTTTTTGAAATTGCATTTCAAACATGACCATGTTTGAACATGATGATGCTGGTAGCAGAAACACATGGGAGACTTATAGAGCAACAGGTTTTTGACTTCAGATCCCAACATTATTTGCCTTTTAAATAATTTCTACTGTCATCTGAATGCTAACCAGAATTATTCCATTACACTGTATAGCTGGAGGTGTTTTTCACTAAGTATTTCAGCCAACTTTGGGGCTCCATAATCCTGGGCAATGGAGTATCCCATGTATTTTTTACTTTCCTGTCCACTTCTTTCTCCAGATCCAGCAGCACAAACCTCCGGGTAACATTGCTAGCAACGTCTGTCCATTGCAGTAACAGGTAAAAAGATAAGAAACAAAACCAAGAAGATAGAAGTGGTGGATTCCCCCACTTTGGAAATTTTTAAGTCTCAGCTCGACAGGGTGCTGAGACATCTCACATAAACAATAACATTAAAAGGGTTGGAGCAGATGATCTTTGTAGTACCTTCCAAGCTGACATTCTATGACTCTGTGAAGAATGGTCAGATACTAATCCTGATAATTGCTGTAGAAAGATGAATCCAAGATAGCATTAACTAAGACTTTTTGTTGACACTTTCCAAAGATCTTATAAATTTAGTATCCCATCTTTGTCTGCATCATGATTTACACTTCCTACAAATGAATTTAGAAGTTGTAACTCCTCTCTATCTCAGTTATATTGATGTAAATCTCTATGTTATTGGTGCATATAATAATGTTTATTCTAGTTGTAGCTTCCAGCCCTCCTAAAAGGAAAAAGGATATCAAAGTAACTGTTGGACGTTCCTAGCTGGGGATCATTAATTGTTTTTAAGGGAAGGAACTCCAAATCAATTCTGTATTGTGAGAAGTGGGCTGAGTTGCTAGCTTTGCCTTGAGGAAAGAGCTGCCAGTATCAGCTCTTTTCACTTCTGAGCTGAAATACAGAGTTTATATGAAAGTGCCATGCCACAGCAAGTTTTACGTCATTATTAATCAAAGACATATTTCTGACTTGAAATGTGATCATTTGTTGTCATAGAGCATAACTCCATGTAAAACACTGAATGCCACAAAAGCTAACAACACTTTGTGCTTCTTCTCCAAAGTCTGTGCAGCAATGGAGTATCAAGAAGAAATGGAAAGATGAAGTACACTGCTGACCTCAAACCATCATGTTTATACCCAACCTGAAACTTGTTAGCAGAGCAGAAACTCCTTGGAGTTCCAGCATTAGGATTTCTTCTCTTGAGAAAGGAATGCATGGACAAGGACTTAATTAGCACACTCAAAGCTGAAATTACTGCAATATCTTGTCTACACGATTGAATGTTTAGCTAAGTGTGTACACAAATCAGGCAGTGGCAGAAAGCCTGGCAGGTGTGTTATGTCCTTCTCTGCTACTACTATCCCCACAACACTGAAGAGCTTTCACAATATTTTGCTTTCTCTCTCTTTCCCACCCACTGGCATAGTTAAACACTAATCCCTTACTGTTCAACCTCATCAGGATATTGAGCTCCCAAACAAGGGCTCAGAGCACCTACACACCACTGTGGCACAAAGTGCTGAACACCAAAAAACCAAACCCTGGCCCTGTAGAAAGTTGCTGTCCTCCTTAAACCCTCACAGCTTAAACTACAAATAGGAGAAAGATAGTTGTTGCTAGAGCTATCAACACTATGAAAAGGAAGTATCAGGGGACACAATATCATATTCCAGGTTGTACAAATCCTGGGCTTACACTAATTACACTTCAGGGTTGATAAAGACAGTTGGCACACCCAATTTCTTGCACATGAGATACACACTATCTCTAGGAAGGAAAGGACATACATTATTATGGCCCTCCCTGACACAGTGCTTGGCTCCCATCCAGCTTGAATCTATTACACCACACAGGCTTTAGGAGGTTCCATAACAAGAGAGCAGAAGTTTTGAGCAACTTACCAACAATGCCTGCAACCTTACTGATGTGATTGCACCTTAAATGACCAAAGGGAAGGAGTTCTGAGAATGTCAGTCTGATGGAAATCAGGTTAAATGCTGCTTCACGTTTTGTGCTTTATGGACAGACCAGAACCAATACACAGCAAGGATGCAGCACGCATCCAAAACTGCAAAGGAAAGGCAGAGCAGCCTGCAGTCTCTCTTAAAGGAAGGAAGCAAACTTGGGGCATTCTAACACGGTTTATGTTCTCCCTGCTCCACCAGAACCAGCTACAGGTCATAGCCCTTTCTTTACTTCCAATATCCCAAACTTAATCAGATAAACTTATGTCAAGTGACCCCATGGGCTGGAAGCTGTTATTTCACAATGCCTGTCACTAATTGGCTGTTATGATCCAGAAAAGTGCCTCTTGGTATTCTGCTTTCTGATATTAATCTGTGTCAGCATCAAGACATTCAGCCAGGCAATTTGGGACTGAAATTCAGAATCAGACAGTGGATGATAACCTCCTTGATCAAACTGAAATCTGAAAATGGATTTCATAAATATGTTATAACATGGAACTGCATGACCTACTTCTCCCTGCCTCTGTAATAACAACTTCAGAGGCTTTACTAGTAAAAGAAATAAATCCAATCTATTTCTCATAGCTTAAAGTAATTTAACATTGCAGTGAAACCCTTTTAAGCTGAACATTCACTTTCTCTGAGGGAATGCAAATCTGGGTTTTTTTGCAAATAAAAGTGGGAAAGTCAACCTTAGTTGCAGTATTTCAAATTACTGCCATTTAATTAGCCACATTTGCATAAGCTAGCTATGTATTTCTAACTTTGACACTGCTTTGACACTTCTTTGACACTCCCTCCCTCCTTTTAAAATACATATCTTTATATGGGATGCTTTCAAGCTCCAAAAGGTTAAAAAAAAATGCAGGAAACTAGAGCCATCAGATAAATACATGAAAAATATTATGTTAGCAAAAACTAAAAGTAACCCAAATGCTTTTAATTTCCCCGGGACAAAGATTGGAGCTCCTTTTTGTGCAACTGTTTGAATCCTTTCTGGCTCTGTAAATGAACCTAGGAGGGACATTGGCTATATCCACATATGCATAACCAGGTATTCAAAAAGCCAGGGCTTCTCTCCCTCCCTGCAGGCACCTTTTTACACCCCCAAGCTCCCTGATGCAGAGAGTGAAGGCAACCAAAGAAGTCTTCTATTCCAATAGAAATCATGATGAACTGTCTCTCTCAGATACATTTCCTAGATTAAGCTCCAACCCCAATGGCATTTTGGAGGTCTGCAAGTCTATGTAGGGTGGTGCAAAATTGATTATGATCAAAAAAAGTAGCATGAGATAAAGGCATAATGGGGTAAATCCAAATCAGATTGGTCGTCTAATAACCTGAAAATCTGAACTCATTCTGGTATTTAATAACTTTGTCACAGCATTTTAATTTCCATCACAAAAGCTTGCATAAACTGCAAGTATTAAATGAAGATATAAAATTTTCAGTCTTCAGAGACTCAAATATGATTGGCAAAGTATTTACACTCTGTTTCTATGTATGCACCTTTTGTAAGGCACCTCCACATATAGCTAGAACTGCTACCTAGAACTGCTTTCAAAATTATTACAGGCTTTTTAGATTAAAAAAACCCAAAACAACGAAGTAGTGACATGAGCTTACTTTTTTTAAAGTGTTCAAAGTTACTTCCCTTGCTCTGGAGTGAGCAGACCAAGCCACTGCTTCCCTGGGAAAGTTTGTGATCAATTTGGATGGGGTAGTTTACTTACTTTTGCATTATCCTATTGCCCTTGTTTTAGAATAAGATATGCAGATGCTTACAAAACTTCTCAGCATTTCAGAGTAAAAGATTAATCATAGCAATTGTTTACATGCTGTTCCCACAGTAAGGCTGCCTGTTTAAGCCATTTCCTGGCTTTGTAATTCACTATTTCCTCCACACTTTCCTTCTCTTTCACTTTGCAGGCTTATTTCCACTGGAAGCTATTTTTCAGAAGGGCACTCCCAAAAATCCCAGACCAAGAAGTATCTGTGGTTTCCCACCACACAGTTTTCAACTCTTCTCACCAAAATTGGGAAGCGAGACCCTCCTCCTGCCCTGCTAATAAGGTTCACATGGTTGCTTCTTACAAAGAGCCTTTTTCAACAAGGGAGCTCCTTTGAAATTGATATTTCAAATTGTTATTCTACCTATTTTTTCTTTTAGGAATGTGTTCAAGCTATTCAGCAGCATTCTTCTACTTTCCGTGACTGATTATGACCGAGATTGTACATAACCAGTTTGGGGTATTCACTGCCTGCTTTCCTGATGGATAGCCTGTGCCTCCTGGTCGTGCTTTGTCTTCTCTGTCTTCTAAATTTCAGTAGGTCATGAGTTCAGGATTTTGGAGAAAAATGCTCCCTGATGATGCATCTGTAAATTCTCTGGTTTCTCCCCAAAAAAGAGAGGTTTCTCCTCCCTCCACATCTTAAAGAAAAGCACATGAAGCTGAGGCTCCTGAGTACTCAAATTCCATTCCCACACTTGTGCAGAAGCAGAGACCATGTCTGCCAAGGCTGAGGTCAAGCATGTGTGTGAGTTACTTCAAACAGAGTTTAAAGAAACACTGAACCTTTCTTTGAAAGGCATTTGAAGTGTATTAAGTTTCTAGGATTTTACTGTTTAGATTTAGGCTCAAAGAAGCTCCTCTCACCAATATTGTCTCATAAGACACTGCAGTTCAAGTTAAATTAAAACTACACAAGAAGGACCATTCTTTCCATAGAATCTCAGACTGGTTATGTTCCATGCCAATCTATAAATTGTCTCACTGATTACAAAGATTAAAAATGCAGGATCTGGCCTCCTAGTTATTTTAAGTGGCTCATGGTATCTATTAAGGTCACTAGGCTTCCGACTATGAGGTCTTTCCCTCCTTGCAGAAGTAAAATATGCTATCATTTAGTAGTAGACATAATTTCAATGTCTGCTATGTACTTGATCAGCTCTTTGGAAGTTCAGCCAAAAAAGTTTAAGATTTTTTCCCCCCTCGAGTTCAAATTTTGGCAGTCCTTTCCTCAAAGGCAATTCCTTCAGTGCAAAAACTAAAACCATTAAAAACAAACAAACAAACAACAACAACAAAAAACCCCACCAAACCCAAAACCAACAGAAAACCCCCAAAACAACACAAAACATTTTTGGTCCTTTTGTAGGCCAGAAAACTTGCATCCTTGGAATCCAGCCAGACTCAGTCAAATACCAAGTATGTGATACTTTAGCTGTTGTTCAGCCTTTATCAGAAAGGGCAGCTTACACTGCTGACTTCCTCTGCATAGCAGACATGTAAGGCACAGCATAAACACACTTGTCCCAGCATTCCTCCTTGCTGATAACTTGAGATGAGAATATGAGAGCTACTCCTGAAGCCAATGGAAGCAGCAGTGCCAATACCTCTCCCAAAAACCACCCTGAAAAATCCTGTTACACCCATGTTTGCAGTGAGGCTGCTATGGTTCTGCTCTTAACAGTCCCAGGGTCTGCTCACAGCTGCTCAGCTTTAGCTGATAAACTGCCTGTAGTCCCATGGAAGTTAAAGAGAACTTGCAGTCTTTAGAGCACCTCTCTAGAGGTGACTCAAAACATGTTTGTTGCTCTCACACAGAATTAAGTAGGAAGCAAAGCCCCAAGACACCAGTTTTCTCAATTACTATTTTTTGTGTTCTTTCAAATTCTGTCAACAAAAATGTAACTTCCCCCCTAAACATTGAAGATAATGCACAGGAGGGTTGTTCATGTACTGCTTGTGGATTGCTGGTGGCCTTTAACACAAGTCAATCAGAAGGACCAGTTTGCATGGGAATTCAAGCACCCACAGAAGAGTCTTGCCTTACTGTCAGCATTAGCTTCTATGAAGCACTGAAAGATGAGAAGATTCATCTGGCCCATCCCCAGGGCCTGAAGTTAGCAGAGTGCTTGGCAACATCCAGTTAAGATTTTCAGCAGTAAGTTAATGATGCAGCAAGCAAAAATCTACAAGGAGAAATCATTCAGTCCCAAGTACAAAGGCATCCATGAGAGCTGCTACATCCTATGCTAGTACAGCAATACTTTTTTCATCAAAGGCCATCATCTTACAAGTCTTCTATTTCAATTTGAAGAGGATACTAAAGCATATAAATTGCTAATGATTACAATCTTAATGCGTTTTCTATTTCTTCTAGTGTTTTCTATGAAAAACTTCACAGCAAGGTTATAAAAAATTACATATCTGCTGTACAGTTAAGAGCATAGAGCTCTTAAAAGCTAAGGATATTACTGGAAAGGAACTGAATGCATTAAATTATTATTTCTTTAAAAAAAAAGAGGATCTATTAATAAGTGCAATATACAGTGTTTCAGGACATGCAAATTTGTTTTATTTTTCCCACTTTTCATTAAAGTAGTTGGGAATTTTATACAAGGGCTGGTAAGAAGATGGCTGGATGCTTTAGCTTACTTTTTGAGGATAGGTAACTGATTTCAGAAAAAAGATTAAAAATGAAAAATAGATAAAAATACAATCCATCTTCTTTGGCTGCTCAGTCACAAACAGATTTTGGATTTAAGTGCTGAACTTCATTCTTCTGTATATTTTTGCTATGGGAATTATAAACACAGACAGAAAAGTATCTGCAGTGGGATGGTTTATTGATGCTTTTAAAAGATTCAGTCTTCCTGAGGAAAGCTAATGACAGAGAATTTCTACTTTCAGAGCCTGCACTGATCATTTTTCCAAGGAACAGATCTCTCTCTGCATGATGCTCTTGTTTTTCAGCCAAAGTGATTTGGTAAGTTTCAAGCTACACATAAACGTTTGTCTCACTGTATTAAGTCCATTTATTTTGGGTAAGTTTCACCATCTCAACATAAAATTTGGGTTGTATGACTCAGCTAATAGGTCAAATTAATTGCTGTAGCAGTCTTGATCCTCACTCTGGGACCCTTGCTAAGACTTGTACAAAATAAATGCAGTTGGGTTTTGTAACTTAGGAAGAAACTACTTTGTTTTGCTTTTTTTTTTTTTTGACTTTTTTTTAAAGTGCTGTCAGTAGAAAACCAAGCCATAATAGCATGGATAGTTGCTATCTGCCTTGTCTTCCTTGAAAGCAGAGGAGAACTGGAAAAAAAAGGGTTGTTCTGCTCAGAGATCTTCACCAGGATTTGTTAGTCCTCACTGTTTAAGAACAGAGTTCAGTCTGTATTGCTCTTCCAGTTTTTCCCCAATAGAGGCTCCTGATTTCCTCGTGTCTCTTTTCCTAATAATGTCAGGGAGTTATTACAGATCAGTGCCCTTTACAAATTTAGCTTGGAGGAACAGATAAGGAGGTAGATCACTCATAAGAGAACACATTTGAAAGAAAGCAGACTGGACAATATGACTGCAATGTTTCTCTGCAGCAGTAAGTTCTTGTACCAGAGTTAGCCTATTAAGTTTAATAGTTAAGGAAAAACAGAGTGGGCATTTACTCACACACATTTTTATGAGAGGAACAACTGAAATGGCAGCAAGAAAAACACACTTTCTGGACAAACTGATACCACATCACATTAGTGGGCCACAGAGTTCTTTAAAAAAATAAACCTCTTGAGACATGAGAATGAAATCACATTTCAAGCATGCTTTAAATAGCTGAACTGCTCTTCAAAGTGTGAGTTTTCAGCTATTGGCAAAGACACTATCTCCTCAATTGGAAATTAAGAAGCATTTAGCAATAAGTTAAAGCTAGACTATGTGTAAGTGGGCTAAATACTAGACAAAGATTTTTCCCTTTTCACATTTAAGATGATACTACAGTTCGTCACTTCTGTAGCGTATATGTTGTGCAAGGCCCACTGAAGTTTCACATCTACTCTGTGAAAAAGAACAGGAGTATACACCTTTCTTTTAGGATAGTCACAAATGGTAAAGCCAGTAGCATTTGTTTGTCCATTTAATTAGATGTTTGCTGTTTATCACACATAAGAACTGTAAGCAGAGTCCGTGGATTTCTCTGAGCAACGTGAAACCTCATGGTTCCATGCAAGTTCAAGACTGCCTCTCTCTCTCTCTCTCTCTCTCTCATCCCCTCCTCCTCTTAACTGCTGCTTTTTCCCCAGCCTGAGATATGTTTCCAGCTGTCTTCGACTGATTTTAAAGAACCTTACGGGGGAGAAATTTTTACTTCATTACTTGTACCCGAGAGAGCCTCGCTCCAGGCCTGTGTCAGGTCAGGTATGTCTTAGACCACAGGAAGCTGGATGTTTTTCTTTTGAGGCACTAGAAGCTAGGCTAATGGTAATAGTCAAGTTGCCTGAAGCTAAAGGGAAAAGTAACTCTTTGTTGTCTTCTTAGTTAAACACATGGTCAGCGAGGAAATCTTATTTTCCTTTTTTCCCTGAAATATATTAGTATAGCTTGTAGTAATAGATTCCCACAGAACATTGCATTCATGCCTCTGTAGTCCTAGCATATACTGTCCTGTTTGACTTTAGTTTCCTCAACCTCATTAAAGAAGTTAACGATGGATCTCTCCCCACTCAGCTACACATACACCTCTTTATGTCATTATAATGATCATATTTCTATTTCTTCTTCCACATTCCCAAGCTAAGCCATGAGAAGCTCAGTTTTATAACAATGTTTTCACGTACCTCTCATCAGAGAGAGCTGCTGCAGCTGAACAAGACAATTGCAGCATGCTAAGTATACTTGGATTCAATATGCAGTTGAAAAGAGGAGAATAACCATTTTTCTCATTCGTCTACTTTCAGACATCTAGAAAACCCCACTGCCAGCATCTTGAGTAAAAAATAGGTGACATCTTCAGACCTTAGTCAAACCCCTTATGCCTGTTAACTTGTTCAAATAAACATCCCCACCTCAAGTGACACAGTGGCCTGCAGTCTTCCTTGATCCATCCACAGAGCAAGAGTTATTTTTACTGAATCAGTATTCATGCATTGTCTTCCAGAGGAAATACTAGCCGGGTACCCCTGCTTGTAACTTCATGATCTGCTGCTCCCAAATCACATTCCAGTGCTTCCTCTGAACTAGTTTTTGTTCTTCTGCCGTCAAGGCTGGTGGTGGCTGTATGGGGGCCAGAGGAACCATTTGCAGTTATTGTTGTATCGCCGTATGTCACAGTAAGGTCACCATCATTCAGAATAAAATCAGAATCCTCTTCTCTAAGTTGCTCTTGATTCTGGAAAAAGAAGAAAAACATTTGTGCAGTGCACAGCATCTGGTCTTTGCCAAGAAGGTAACTGTAGAGAAAAGTTCAGATACGTGTCAATGCAGAAGCAGCAAATGGTGAAGTTCCACCTTAAGAGGTGTTAAAAATAACCTTGAACCCACTGTTTGCAAAGCAGCTTAACTGCTCCCTGTACAACCACTGCTATTGTGGAGAGATGAGGGGGAGCTGAATCCGAGAACTAGATTATGAGATAGGTAACTAGAGATTTAATATTACTGGAAGTTAACCAGTAGTACAGGAGAGATGAGCTGTACACACTGGTTTTTGCATAACAATTTCAAAGGCAGTACCAGAAAAAGACAGAAGACCAAAGACAATGAATTAATTCCAGTCAGTGTTGCATTTTTCACTAGTTAGGCAACTGCGTTAGTAAAAGACTCATGCAAACTGGTAGGAGTTCATTAGGCCCCAATTCATTACATTCAAGGTTTCCTCAATAAATTTTTGTTACAGACAAAAAACTAAACACACTCTTTTAAACTATCTGCTCAATTTTGTATAGCTGGTATTAAGTGGAAAATTACTTGACCTAGTTCTTAGGAACACTCCTGAACCATGAAAGTAAGACAGACTGACATAAGTGCCTCATAGTTTTGCCACTAGTTCTGATATGCAATCTTTTCAAAATCATTTCAGGAAGAGGGTCACGAAGCCCTACGAATTTATGTGGGCAGAGATGGGATAATATGTGTCCAAGGACAAAAAAAATTGCTAAAGTGTAACAAAACACTTAATTTCCCTACACAGCATAATACAACAGCAAGCAGTTGTACCACACTGCACTCCTGTTTAATGTGGCCTCATAAAAGGTGTAACAGCTGAACTGATCAGAAAACAGGGTTTCTTCATATTTAAGGAAAATTCTGTCAGTACTACCAGCTTGCTTGCTTGTAACCCAGAACAAGTATTTTCCCACGTGAATAGACCCATACTGCTTTGTCAGAGCTGATATGTTCAGTGTCTGTATTGCTCTTCTCCTCAGAAGGTTGAGTACAGATCAGGTTCTCTTCCCAGACTACACCATTTTCTTCCACTTGAGCAAAGACAGGGAGGCACAGGCTACACGAGACAGGCAGCCTGTCATCAGCCTGATGAGAAACTCCTACCTGTACTGCAGAATGAGGGTTCAGGGTACTTAAAACTGAGACTAAAAATACTGATTGACCTGTCCACCATGAGAAGCACAGTGCCTGGTTAAAGGAAACTTTCTGGGAAAGCTTACTGTCATTATTTCAGAATGTTAATCAGCCAAAATAAAGCAGCAGAAACCTCTAGATGATACAGAATATTTTAACTAACAATGACTGAAAGAGGCGTCAGGAGTTTACCAAAATCAAAGAAAGAATTGGTACAGTTCAGTGTCAGGTTCAAGACAAGCTCTACTTAGAATGAATGCTAATGTCTCAGAACTTTTGTAGCATCCAAATTTAGCATTACTTATTAGAGACGGGGTTACTGTGATAGAGAGCACTGTTTTTCAAAGGGCAAATAGAGTTTAGGATATTTGCTTGGTTTGACTGCAAAGAAAACACTGAACTACTGGCACTACCTTGAAAAAACAGAAAACAAAGGGTTCAGCTATAGTTGGCAGTAACAGCTTTTACAAGCTTTCCATTGAAAAAAAAAAAAAAAGAAAAAAAAAAGTCTGAGGGAGAAGACCAAGATGCTTTAAAAAAAGTACACAAAACAATTAGCTGTTTAGAAAAATCTGGTATCCCTCTATATTCTGTTGTTGAAAATGTGACAATCAAATGAAGATGAAAAGCAGAAAACTTAAAATGAGTAAGAAGCAAGCACTTTACTACAGCCTGAGCCAAAGAAGCTGTGAAACTGCATCACAAGTTGCCTATCAGTGTTGGCCTTTCTCTCACTAAGGAGAGAAAGGCAGGGCTGACAACACACCAGGAGGTACCACAATACCAGAGCCACATATAGAGTGGCTGCAACAAGCTACACAGCTCCACAACACCATGTAACAGAAAGTCCTTGCAGCAAGAACCTCTCAGGTAAGAACAGGCACTACAACTGAGTTTCCCTAAAAGGCTGTAAAGCTTTTGGAAGCAGAATACTGAGAGGAGAGGGCCACAGGCTTTATACCATATGGCAAGTTCTAACTCAGTCTTTCCTGGTTTGTCCCACGCTATACGTACATGTAGGTAAGCATGATCAGTTCCAGAGAAAACAGTCTTCTCTCAACAGAGTGAACAAACATTGCCTTGTATGAACTAAGTTCCTCTTATTTATTTCACTGTGACACAGTATCACAAGCAGCAGGCAATTAATTTCATATTTTCCCCCAGAGAACATTTATGAACAATCCCATGTAATACGTGGATTTGCTGTTTGCAAGCAAAGAGGATGAGTGAATAAACCTACTGTGCTTCATGCAGTATGAACAATTCTTTCAAGAAAGACAGGAAATGTATCTAAGTAGATCCCTAGAGACTTGAAATTCTTCCAAGAATAACCCTAAACTGGCCTCTGCAATCCCCTACAGTTGTGTAGGAATAGATTCAATTCACTCAAAAAAACCCACAGGTCTGAACTTCACTTTTTAAACCGACAAACTAGAATGGCTAAGTACTTAAATCCCAAACTCAATAAAAGATTGGATTTTGTGTTGATGTGCTGACCATAACCCTGAGGGACCTCACAGCATTCTGTCCCATTTGAAGTAAAATCCGCTTACGTTCCTAAGGATGCGTGCTGGAGACTTTAAAACAGCTAAATCTTATTTAGAGTTATTGCTTACAAAGCCAGTCTTTATTGCCTCCTAAGGCAGTGCAAAAAGAAGCACATGCAAATCATACCACATGTACAAAAGTGCTGGTAGTCATCACGTACACTGCTGGTGCTGAACACAGCACAGGCATCAGGGGTGACAAAATTTATTTATCTTGGGGCTACAAAAGAAAAGCATCAAGTAGTGTGCATGGCAAAATATATTACAATATATTACAATTTAAAGCTGATGATTTAAATTAACCTTAGCTTAGAGGCTCTCTGTTTATCGGCTGAGTTTAGATTCATCAAGAAAACTAAACAATTTTTGCTATGAAGCTAGAAGCACTAAGAAAGGGAAGGGGAGATGCATGACTGAACAGTTTTCTTAGCAGTTTTGAGTTACCTCCTCTAAGACTAATGCAGACTGCAAATGAAGTTTCTCCACTGGGCTTGCATATTTAGAACAATTATTAAATTCCCTCTACTTTCCTACCAAGCTGTCACCCTGTGTATGGTGAAAGAGCCAAACTTGAAATAAAAAATGGGTGGGAGCATGTGTAGGACACAAAACACATGCCTGAACAAACAAGCAAGAAAAAAAATAAAATCTCAGGAGTGCCTCATCATGAAGAGCAGGCGATAAACAGATATTTCTCTTAAACGGCTGATGAAACAGAATTACTAAAAATTTCAAAGGACATGTCAAAAAAGGGAAGAAAAAGTGAGCTACATTAGTTAGGGATAAATTAGAAAGCCCTGCCAAATGGTCATGCACTGAACATAACACCAGGAGAGAAAACAGGAGTGAATTTTTGAACATTATAATTTTAAACACTGTAACTACAGCAGCCTGTCATACTTTTAAGTTCCAACTTGGATTCTGTCTGGGTAGTAAACACTTAATGGGACTGTCTTAAAGAAGTGGGAGAGCACTAGCAAGGAATGATAGCAACAGCCCTGGAAAAAACCACAGTATCTCACCCCTGCATGCTGGCTCAGAACCTTATTTGTACACCATGAAAAGTTTAGCTTAGAGGACATGATTTAATACTTAGGAACTGGCTGTAGGTGGACTATGCAATAAGATTATTTCACATTCAGACTTTAAACTCTACCTCTTTGGCATCTAATCCCAAACGTGTACTCCCACTTATGGAAGTGAAAATGAATTTTAAACAAGGTTGTACAGCTACATGCTTGTGTGCTTTCTTCTTTCTCCTCTCTGTTGATGTCAGAATTGTTCAGACACACACCTAGATCTAGGATTTACTATTTCTTTTTGAAACACATTTTCCACTGATATTGCATTCTGGTGAGAATTTACGGACTTTTTTGTTGTTGTTATTTGACATCTTCAGTCTCTTAGTCTCTCAGATGTACCATTCAATTTTTCTGGAGATACCTTAAAAAAGCACAACCATGCCAAGCAGTTCCTTTCCTCCCATAGACATGGTGCTCTCAGTTGCTTCACTTGCACTTAACAGAAATGCAGAAAGATTCCACAGCTTTTTAGCCAGTAATAAAATGACGTAGTAAAGCTGTGTAGCAAAGCCAGCCATGCAAATAGATGAAAAGCAACAAAGCAACTGCAGAGTTCAGAAATCTTTAAAAGAAACTAGAAATAAAATCTCAAAATTATATTCCTTTGTAAGACTAATGCAGCAATAAACTGAAATATATTTAGAGAGATATAATGTGAAAATTCTACACTATATAACATTAAAAATATGCAGCCTTACAATTTTACTAAGTTAACATATCAAGTGTGTGTGTGTGTGTATGTGTCACAGAATCAATCCAACTAAAGAATAAGTTTCCACATGCAGGAGTAACCAAGAATAAGACAAAAAAGAGCCCAGTTATTAGATAAAATGAAAGCCAAAGCTTGCATGTTCTGTCCGGTTAGATCCTCAGTTACTGGGTAAATAATCTTATCAGATCATACCTAGATAGACACATGGGCAACACACAAGTAGGCTAATTGGTCTGATGGATACCTTCCAGCCTAGATCTGGTTTAAGATCTCCCATGGCATTGCAAAGATGGGAACGAGGCCAATTTCTTGCATTACCAACAGCTCCAAACAGGCAGCAGACATTTCACATTTCTTTGAAATTTTAGTATCAGGTAAAAGTAAGATGATAATGATGCCAGAAAGAAACGCACAGAGGTATTTCAAAATTGCAAGTAGAATCTGTAACTTTCTAGGAAAAGATTAGTAGAAATCTGGTCCAAGACTATATGAACATAGCAGAGATGTTACCATTCCAGAGAACCCACAAATTTGAGTGGTGTCACATAGTTCTATAGTTTCATTTACAAGTGGCTCATAAAAAGCTGTAGATTTCAGAAATGCTGTACAGATAGTAATAACATGTATCAGGATTCTGTAAGGGTAATAGGAGAAGCATTAATTACTGCAAGACATGGCAACTATAGTGACCTGCTAGACTGAGATAAGTAACCGATTAAGGGTTTCTGAAATGGGATCTCAAATTTCATAGTGGAAACAATGAAGGGATGCTCTCACAGATTTCTTTCCAGCATGGGTAAATGCATCAGTGTCTTCTCTGAAAGAATCTTCAATGAAACCTTAGCAGTAAAAGGAAGAGAATCTTGTCCAAAAATGTTAAAAAGGGACTAAATATTTTTAAGTGATTCACTAACAACCAGTTTATTGATTAGGCCTGTAATTTTGTAATGTCCTTAAATATTTTGGGTTATTTTTAATGTATTATTTGAGCAGTAAGATAATCTCTGATATCTACTAACAGAAGTTGCATTAGGGGAAAGTACCTTAAATCTTTTCTGCCTAGGACAACCCAGCACTTTCCTGAAATATGTGTATCACACCAAACCTTTTGCCTAAAAAGAAACCACACAATCCTGCTTTAATGAAGTTACATCAATAAAAAACAAAACACAGAAGTATTGAGTTATTGTACTTACATCATAAACCTGTGGGCTTGTCAGACAGCGAGCTATCAGGCCACACCAGCTGGGTAGAGTTGTGGTTAACGGAGGGCCACTGTGAGTGAGAATTGGCTTTAAATAACTTAAGTAGTTAAGGAAAACACATCAGTGCTGGAAAACCACTACTGAAAATAAACCAACATTTTTACATAAATATAGTTCTGACTTTGACTTATGTACTGCACAATAACTTTATATAAAGCTTTTATTGAAAAAGTTAGCATTTGTAAGCAAATAAATTAAAAAAACCTTCCCCCCCAACATTTTCCCCTTGATCCTTTCAAGGGCAGTCTCTTTACTCCCACATTTTCTGCTGCCAACTCTCTTCTTTGAAGTTGTTTAACAGTTGCAATATCTGAATCTTTTGGGTTCCCTGGAGCCTAAAGGAGCAAACAGAGATGCAAGTGCTTTAGTGTTAATAGGTCCAAAGGTATTTCTGCTTTGAAGATGGAGCACGGTGATGAGATAGCAAGCTAGAGGTAACAAGGTGACATGCCTTTGTGGATCAAGGCTGGGAAATATAGAAATACTGTCCATCCAACATCCTCCAAGCAATGCTGCCACTTGAACTGCCAGCTGGTCACTGAGCCACAGAGATACAACCAGAGATTTTACACCCGTAAGCCTCAAAGACAGCTCTGCAGTGCCCACACACGTATCACACAGAGCCTCAGAAAAGCAAAAGGCAAAAAGTGTATGGCAAGAACCACATAACACATTGTGGAAGAAAAGCGATGCTACTTACATTACATTGAGAGGGCACAGGGATAGGAAAGGAAGGTGTCTTTACACCTCTTCTCATAAGCCTGCTCTCAGTGCCCCAGATAAATCCATATTCACTCACACTAGTACTCCAGACTGATGATATGCCTGAGAAAATACTGAGGAGTCAAGAAAAGTGTCCCTGCTACAGGGCAGCATGCTGCTCTTGACTAGCACAAGAACAAAGCTCAAGAGGAGGGTGCTAAGACTCCCAAAAATAGCCTGAAATCATGGGGGTTTGGGTTAGGTTTTTTTGTTTGTTTGTGGGTTTTTTTTTGTTTGGTTGGTTTTAAGTCAATCTGATTATTTTAAATGTAAATATATATTGTAGGTATTATAGTTACTTTCTTGGGCCTTTAAGCACAGGGAATCAAATCCATTTTGTGAACAGTTTCCCTCCTCCTCTCAAGAGTTCACAGTCCTTAGGGAAAGACAGGATTAAAAAAGAGGCTGTTTTAGCAGAGATTTATCTCTCCCCCTTAGCAGAGCCTGGCATAGTGTGTTTGAGCATGTAACAGTTATGCCCACAGTTTCCCCCTTCCCTCCTTCACTAACATTATGGCTATATCCAACCCTTGAAAGAAATAAACTCTTCCCCCTCACACTATCCTACCAGCCTCCACATTGCCCTGTGGCAGACAGGCATGCAGTGACTCACTTGTAACAAAACAAATCCAGCCAAAGATATTTGGTACTTCAAAGTCACATTTTCTTTGGGTATAACAATTGTGGGTGAACCCAGGGAACAGCCCATGACATTAAATGAACTCTGCATTCCACAGGAATGAGGTTCCTGGTTATCCATCCACAGACCTCTCTGCAGGCAATAGCCAGCAGTAGAGCATGCTGCCAAATGCATCATATTTTCATCTTTTTCAAGTTAAGTTCCCTAGCAAAGGGTGAAATTTGAGACTTCAAAATTACTTTTCTGTGGGTGCAGAGAATGCAAGGTCAGCTTGGTTTTGTATTGTCTCCTCTGTCTCCAGGGCTGTGGGCACAGACACCTGGAGCCACGGCCTTCTGTTATGTAAAGTCAACATAAGGTTAACCTGAATGGGTAGTTAATGCCAAGGAGAGGGACAGAAGTTTAGCTTGAGGTGTTTGCAGCATCTCCTTATTAGGGCAAATAGTCAGTTGGGTGGTGGCATACTGGCTGTAGCCAATCAGGTGATTTTCAATAGGTCATGGAAAGGTATATAACTGTATGTAGAAGTGTAAATAAATGGAATTGGTTTGCATCAAATCGTCTCCCTGTCCTTCGTTGCGACACTTTTCTACTCACAAACCAAGCAAATCCATCAACAAAAGAATACTTTTACACTTGGTGTCAATCCTAAAGATCATCCTTCCTGTGCAATTTAAGCCCTCTCAGCCAGTGTTTTTCTGAATGTGTCCTTGCAACAGAAGAAGTATAATTTTACTTCTCTAAGACACACTTAGTTCTGCCTCTGGGTGTCAGTTTCCCTCATACAGACTTCACAGAAACCCTTCCCCAGATATTGCTAGTTGCTAGTGAAACAGCAAGTGCCCTACCAGGATCCTTCAAGTTTTTGTGAAACAGCTGATTAAGCTGTAAACTTTTACTTAGCACTGCACATAGTCTTGCTGCAGCTGCTGTGGACTGCACTTGTGCTAGCATCAACTGAGGGGAAGTCAGCATTGCCAACTACTCTTTTTTTCATGGGGCACATCCCTTTTATAGAGGCAGGGGAAGAAGACAGCTCTTAAAAAGAAAGGGAAGAGGAGAGGAGAGGGAGAGGAGAGGGAGAGGAGAGGATGTTAGGGGAGGGGAGAGGAGAGAAGAGGAGAGGACCAAAATCAAAACCAAAACCAAACAAAAAAGTAGTCAGCCACAGCCAGATCCTTCTGTGCTCTTAGCACAGGAGCAACTGTTTTCAATAACAAAAATTGACTTCAATACACTGAGCACCAGCCACTACACAAAGGGTTAACTGAAAATTACTACAATTTATGAATATTTAAACTAGCACAAACACACCCTTCCACCAGGCTTAGGACCACTACTGCTGCATCTGAAAGGATCAGTCACAGATTTTACCCTGAGCAGGCAAAAACTATTAGGATCCAAAAGCTTCCAACTAAAACCCTGGGTTTTCCCTGAGTGGAAAATCTTGATTCACAAGGAATGGAAGGAAACTATTGTTTCATCCACCAATGGACAAGATCCCAGTTAGAAGACTTCTGATGCAGAATTGCAACAAGATCAAGGCTGTGTCACAGATGCTTATGAATATTTAACTGCCCCAGAAATTACTAGAAATCAAGAACTGAAATGCCTTTGAATTTCTGGGTACAAATGACTGGCCACTGCCAGGAGATTACCTTTTGCATTTTCCACTAAGTGAGTGCAGGCTGTTAAGGAGAGGCATCAAATCCCAGAATGAAGGATGGGACTTTAAAGACCATCTAGTTCCAATCCCCCTGCCATGGGGAAGAACACCTTCCACAAGACCAGGTTGCTCACAGCTCCATCCAACCTGTCCTTCAACACTTCCAGAGAGGGGCACCCAAAACTTTGCTGGTATATATTGATTAAGAATAAGTAGATTAAAAAGACCAAGCATGAACAGCAGGACAGCTACACCAAAATTGCTCAGAAGCTTAAGTAGTATAAGAGCTTTTGGAATTTTGTAGTGTACTATATAAACACCAGGACACACTCTGCTTTAACACTCAAGAACTTCTGGATATACTAAAGGGAGTAAGTTGGATCACATGCAGATTTTCAGTTCCAGAACTTCCTGTATCAGTGAAAGGCTTCCAAAGAGAACTTCATCACAAAAGCAGATGGCTCTTCAGAAAAACTAGTTTGGAGTCAGACATGTACAGTGAACTAGAAAACTAGTTTGCACTCTGGGCATCAGTGAAGATGAGAACTTCTTTAATAAATAAAAGAGGATCTGAAATAGTTTATTGGCTGTCTTAGTGTTAGGAAAGAACTTTGGCTGCTAGAACTTACTGGTTTTCATCCTCTGGCAAGTGTGACATACCATGTATCAAACCAAAGAAAGATTCTGAGTCAGTGAATTCATGCTTCAGTTCTGCTCCTTGAACCCCTCGAATACTTGATCTTTCTCACGTTTAACTCCCCAAGTGCTTAAGGGTACATATGGGTACATGGAAAAAAACCCCAAAACTGAACAGCTCATGTCTTGAAGCTAAGCTGTGTTTTCAAAAGGATACTTATGGTCAAAGCTATACCATAGCCTGAAGAGCCAAGCACTTTCCTGTTTTGTCCTGTTCTTTCTTTCAGAATCCAGGCCATCCTAAAAATAAGATAAAAACACATTCCATTATTTCAGGCAGAAAACAACCAAATCATACATCCCAATAATTCACATTACAATAATTCACATTCCTATTCAAAAAAGCCAATTTACTTAATACTGTAAATTGCAGAAGAAAGCTTTTAAAAGACATGATTATACTGAGGAAGGTTACATCCCCTAAAAAGACCAGAAATAATAGTGCAGAGAAGTAGGCTCTCTTCATTATCCTTGTTACCTTAATTATCCCTCTGCCACCAAATTTTCCTGAGTCTAAAAGCTTCTTGCACAGCTAAAGAAGTAATGGAGATAGAAATAAGTCCAAACCTGACAAATAAACTTCACTGATGTCTGTCCTCACCTCCCTCCCCAGATAAATTAACTGGAATAATCCAGACTGATTCCTATTCATTGCTTGGTTAGCTCCCTTAACTCTAGGTCTATTAGATGTTCTTTCCCTAAGCCTGTTGCTTCCTTGGAAGAATAAGAGAATTGACCATACCTGATAAACTCTGACAAACCTGATGAAACACATCACACTTAAAAGAAACATACTTCACAGGTAATCCATATAAAAACACAATTGAAGAAGGTCATGCAGATTTCTTAAATGCTAGGTCAACCCCAGAAATGCAAACAGTGTTGAACATAATCCCTCTACTAGCTGTGCTTCAAGTCATTGCACCAGCTGGTCTGCAGCTGCATTTGGTTTTACTTTTATTGCTGCTTTGTTTTTGTTTTTGTTTTTTGTCCCAAGGCAGGAAAACAGATGAAGTGAGAATGTCTTACATGAATCATCATCTTCCAAACTACTGGAAAAGAAGAGGGGATTGCCTTGTGTACTTCTGATGTGCAAGAAATCCATAAGCTACCAAGAGTTTAAGCTTAGTAAATTTTCACTCCCTCCCCATCCTAAGTGATATATTTTCTTTAACTGTGGCGCACTGGTAATCTTGGCTTGGTAAAAGAAAAAGGAATCCAATAGGAACTGACTAATAGAGCCCATTAGGAATGCAGTACACAACTAAGGAGGCAAATGCTTTATGTCTACATGGGAAAAGAGCAAACAAGTTATTCCCAACCAGACACTGAATGAGTACAGAATAGCTGTGCTTTGTTTCCTCTTAAAGCAATTCCTCAAATACCAACAAGCTCAGTCTGAACTGGCTATAGCCACCTCACCACAATACCATTTCCTAACCTTGATTTCATGCAATACCATTGCCTTCACTGTAGAAGGTGTTTTGAGGCCTGGCCTACTGGTTGCTTCCAGGTAGCTATAAAACCAAGGTTAAATTTTTCAGCCCCAAGCCCACCATTTCAGAATCTACTTTTTGTGCTGGACACAGGCTCCTACAAAGAACAGAGATGCCTAATGCAGTTTCTTTAATAAAAAAATGTGCTTTCTAAGCAAGTAGCTCCTATCTGTACAAGCTGTAACCAAAAAAAAAAGAAAGACAAACCACTAATAAGAACCCCAAATACAACAAGTATCCCATGTATGTATCCATGACCAGCCTACACACCAGCACCTGAGAATCCAAGATTTACAAAGCAGAGTTCATGCACTTGCACCCTACACATCCTCTTGGTCCAAAGTCATCTATCTTCCCTGCCTTTCAACTTCCTCAAGCAGGTTCCTACATAAGCAAACAGTTGTGCTACTGAACAATTAGTGTCAAGCAGTACTCTGGGAGAGTGTAAACTAAGGTCTGAACAGAGGAAGTCTCAGGAAATGTTTTTTTATTTTGGTTTAGTTTTTTTTCTTCAGACTTCTCACTCCTCCTGTGAAGTTACTCAGATTACAGATTAGGAAAACTGAAATTTCTGCCATGAGTAAAAAGTTTTGTTTGCTAATAGATGACAGCAAGGAAAAGTATCAACTCCTAGGTTGTTACTAATGCATAGGAAGCTGCACTAAAGATTCACATAAATAGTTTCATGGATATAAATAATAATTTTCTAGTGTTCCTGTTGCCTCATACAGGTGGCAGGTAGTACAGGTAAGATCCATCTGGGGTGTGGTATAGTATGCAGGAGCTGAAATTGGATTAGCAAACTTAACCTTTGATTCTAAAGCCAAAATTTGGTGTCAATAATTGAACAATTATCTCTGGGTTAGACTGTTTATATTGTAGCATGTTAAAGCCAGCATGTCTGGGAAGAGGAAAACACTTTGCTTTATAGGTTGTATTAGTGGATTGGAGAAGTTTTTTGATACCTTATATATGCATGTATACACAAAATTTGGACATTGTAGTATTTTAACCAACACCACAATGTTCTTTGTCAGGCATCACTTGAATATTAAAAAGTAAAATGCGTTACTGACTCGACAGCTAAGAGGAAAAGGTTTAATCTGTGCACATAGCTTCTTCAGTTCTTGATCATTTTAGTTATAAAATAAGATCAGCCTAACAGAGAAGTTATGTGATTACTTACTCCTTGTAAGACTTGAAAGCTGTCATTAGTAGGTGGAGGATCCTGATCTGGGTCAACCCCAACCCTACAGAAACATTAGGAGAACAAAGCAAGTGGTGTTACTGAGGGTTGCAAATGTTGTAAGTTCAGCAGAATGCATTTTAGAAGCACTTTAGGCACCCAGCAAAGCTGCATTCAAAGAGGTTGTAAGAATAGCTTGAGGAAGAGCTGTCCATTATATCCCTGCAAGTACATGGCTATTTTTTCACTCAAGCAGCAACTACCTGTAGATAAGAGCTTTATGTCCTTCTCAGCATCATCTTCAACTGCTTACCTTTGTTGTCAGTTCTTTTAGGACACTGGCAAATACTATTTTTTGGCTTAAAAGGTGAACTGCGGGTGACATCCTCTTCAGTGGAGAACTCCCCTCGTGTCCAGCAGCAAGAAACCAGAGACTAAGGACAAGCCCAGCCTAAATATTTGATAGAGCAAATAACGTATCTGCCAGATAGGCCTGACAATAGCTCAAATATACAATTAAAAAATGCCACACACCACCAAGTTTTAATGAACACATAGTGTGAAGCAACAAAAATACTTTATAGAGTCCATAATATTATTTTGCTGCAAATTTAATTCACCTAACACAACACAGCCACCATACCTTAACAGGAGGTCTGTCTAATCCCACCTCCCACCTGCAGGAGAGTTTGTATAATGAGATGGGGGATGATTATGTGTTGATAAGAAAGTCTCTGCTCACTTTTGCATAGCTAGTGAGTATCTTATTACTGAACTACCCTTTCACACACTGCTTCTATCCAAGATGGACATCTAATTCTTGTGATTATGTTCGGGTTTTTCTGGTCTGTTTTGGGGGCAGCTACTTGTTAAGAATAGATTTGTTTTAAATCCTATTCATGCCTTTATCTTTGTACTCTCTTGTAAAACCTAGACCTCCAACCTCAAGCACGGGGTAAAATTGTCAGACTCAGGCGTGTTGTCTTTCATGTTGCACAATAGGAGTAGGAAAATGCATGCAACAACAAAAACACATGTCTGAAGCAGCAAATTTCCTATCTCTTGGAAGGGACTGAGCTTGTTCAGTGTAATTTCTTTGTTACCTAGACTTTATTTCATGTCAGCTATTTCTAGTTGCTCTGTTTATGTAATATCCCTAAGGATCACCAGAAACTGACAGAACCTTGCTAGTAAAACCATATCATTTCTATGTCCCAGGGGCACATGCTTGCTTAAGGCAAGCAGTGAACCAGTTATCTTCAGGCACGGACGACTGCATGAATTAAACTAAAAGGGAGCACCTTCAAATAACTTTCAGTTCATCTCCTAATAGAACAATAGAAGAAGAAAAGTAGGTGTTGAACTAAAGTTTTAGGACATCCTTGCGGATTCACCGCCAACTCAAGGCCTCAAATGACAAAGTAGTCCAGGTAAATTCTAGAAGGCCACTCTAAACCAGCCTGCAGCAGCCTCCTATAGAGCTTGTGCTGAACCAGTCCTCTGCTTGGATTTTTTCCTGAGTTCCCTTTTTTTTATCACTCTTTTTTTACATACAGTGTCATCTTAACCCATAGGAGGTATGCTTGGACAGGGAATTCATCAGCAATCAACACTAAAAAGCTTCACCAGTTTAAAGGAATACTGGACAGATAGATTGGGTACTGAATTGCAACCCATGCTAAAATAAAATGACACACATAAGAGCTCTGAAAGGTTACAAGGCCTTAGATGTTATTGCCTAGGTTATAACTAAGCAGAGAAGACAAGATAAGGATGGTTTTCTGTGGACAAACTAGTTACCTAATGAAGCCTCACACAGAAAGCTGACAAGCAACATCAGGAAACTTGCTCAGCATGGCAACATATATAAGATTGCACATTTCTTTATAAATACACATATAAATAAATGAAAAAGATTTGCAGCTTTCCAAAGTCCAGCTGCACACTGTGAAGTTTCAACACCCTGTGCACAACAGCCACTCTCCAGAGGGCTGTGGGACTCACACTACAAACAGGGAGTTCAAGGAGCTGTTCCAAAAGATGCACATAGCTTGCATTCCTTAAATAGTTTCAACTCACTGGGCTACCCATTCACTTCACAGTACATAAGAAAACCCAAACAATTCAGAATGTGTCAGCTTTTATTTGAGTTACAAGGCTGTGCATTTGTTTTGGTGATTGTAACTGCCCTTAGGCAGGGGAAAGGGACTTAGAGGAGGATCAAAGAAGGATGGCCATACTGTTCAGTGTCAAGTTATAGTGCACCATGGGCCAGGAGTTCAGGTTCATTATTTGTGCTGAAGAGGAAAAGAGAGCTTCTCAATATTAAAATGGTTCAACTTTCAGAAGAAACTTCTCAGCACAGATGTTTCTTTCAATATTGAAATAGAACATCACCACAGATTTGGCCATTTAATTTTTTTTCAAAGTTACTTGTTGGATTCTATGTTCTTTTGAGGTCCCTTCCAATGCCTAAAATTCTGTGATTCAGGTGAATTTATATTTTGTGTATTTCTAATTAATTATTCTCCATTAATCACTACTTTTTTTTTTTCAGTTCATGTTTCAAAGTGTGTTTCTCAGTTCACAGATTAACAAAAAATACCTTAGTATTCTGAGTTCCCATAACTACTTTTTGTGTCTTTCAACCAGCCTATAGTGGGTCTCATTCCTTACTTTATCCTGAATTGCATAGGAATCTTCATTTTTTTGGTATCGAGTATGCCTGTTTAAGTTTCAAAGCACACACACCCTGGTCTTATGACAACTAGGTTTTTGTAGGCCCTGTTCCCAAATGTCTAAGAAAGTCTCATCTTTATCACCTGAAACAAAATACCAAAAACAAGTCAAATATCTCCCAAACTTCTTCACAGTGAAGAGAAGCACAGAAAACATTAAGTTACTTCACCCTTACTTAACTACTTCCATAATTAGAAGTAAAGCTGATGTAGGTATGTCTTCAATATAATTTTTTTCTCATGATTAAAAGAAAACAATTCACCTCACAACCTTAAGTACATGAAAAAAAATTCAAATAATTTAAATATGCCATGACAGCTGTAAAGGCTGATATCACCTATCATTTATTAATCAGCTTTTAAATTAAGAAAAACTGTTACTGGGTTCATTTATGCAAATCCCCTCTCAGAGATCAGGGACAGAGCATGGCCTTGCTAGTGACTGATGTTTTGTTCATACTTCTATCTGAAAGGCAGTTAAGCAAGCTCTGGGTCTTTTTTTTGTTTGTTTTTAAGGCATAAAAGGCTTTTCATGCTTTAAGAACTGTGTAATAGCAAAGAGACTACCACTGAGCTTGTAACACCCCATACCAGAGCAGCACACCTGATTTTGGTCCTTACTCTACAGCAATGACCCCAGCATCACATACAGGAAATCAGTTACCAGATTTGATTCCTCAAATGCTAAGCCTATGTATAATTCAGTCATTTAAGCAGTGTGGTAGAAAGTGGTTTACACACAAAGCAAAGTGGAAACTAAATGTATGGAAAGCAATGGTAAAAAAAAAAAAACCAAAACCAAATGCAAAAGCAGAAAGAACTGCTTCAAGTTCTCCACTGCATCATTTTAAAACGGGTGGAATAATTTCTTCTGATACTTCAAAAACCTTTCCAAAGCCTGAAATGCACAGATGACAAGTTACCAAAATACCAGGCTTTATTACATTCTAGCACACGTAATTACTGTGGCAACAGCCAAGAAGCACTGTAATAGATAATAGTTTTGAGATTCTCTGTACAATCTGCAGCTTTAGCAAATTTACTAGTTTGCTGAGGAATTGACATTGCACCATCCCAAAGATTTTTCTGTACATAACAATTCTGAATATACATATAAACACACGTGAACATACAAAACCACATTACCCTATAGATGCCAGCTATTTTTAAATTCTCTCTCCATCCATGATCAGTTTTAAAAAACATTAAGTAGAGAAGGCTAGGGTTCTGTTTTATCTCCACTCTTATTAGCATCCTCCTATAAAGCAATGTGATAACCATCCCTTTTTAAAATATATACCCATAGAGGCTGGGGTAAATCATCTGTTAAGTTCCTTCCAAACTGAATAGTTATATGAAATAACCCCTAGGAAAATTTAAGAATACCTGTGTGATTTAGGATCATAGAATTGCATCCATGATCTCTCAGCTTTCAAGTATTCCCAGGCCAGATATTATTTTTTAAAAAAAACTTTTTATTTTTTTCTTCATTTACTGCCCATACACAGAGCTAAAGGATGTGATGTTTTGTGGTTATTTTGTTTGTGTTTTTTTAAGCTAAAGACATGATGTGTGATCCATGCTGTCCCAGCTCAGAAGAACAAACTCAGAATTGACAAAAACGTATGGCACTCTGCAGGAAAGAAGCAGCAGCAGCAGCATGCCATAGTATAGAAAAAGAGAACACACTTAGTGTAATAAAGATGAAGAAAGACAAGCATCAGGTTAATTTGGTATCAAGAAAAGCACAGTGTCACCTGAAATACAGCCAGCGACTTTCACTCATCTCTTCCACCGATGGAACACGGTCACCAACTCTGGTACAGTACAAGAATGTAATGTGAGTAACAAAATGCTCATGAGATGGTAGCTGTACAGAGCTCCCTAGCAAAACAAAGCAAACCAACAACAACAGAACAAACAAAGAAACCCAAACAACAAAAAACTTCTACCCAATAAAAAATATTTTAAAAATGAGAATGACAGAACAATGACAAAGTGATAAAAATCATAAAAATTAACAACAGGAGCACTTTATGATAAGTATGTCCAGTAACATTCTTTATTCATTCAGATTCAGGTTGGCAAAACCCTCCTGTGCTCATAACAGGCTACTTCCCCCAGAAAAATCAGACTTTCTTGCTCTCAAGAGAGCTACTACACAGAAACAGAGTTGCTCTAATACAATTCCTACCGCTTCAGACCTGCACACAGTGGGAAAAAAGAGGAAAATAGGCAGTAGAGAAAAAAAGAGGAAAATAGTCAGTAGAGAAGGTCATCAGCACTGTTGAGTTTCCAAAATAGTTTCCTAGAGCAGTCCAAAACAACTGGTACTAAGGACTAAATCATGCCACTGGTCTGACAAACAGTTGACTAACAGTCTTTCAGATAATTCATCTCCAGTCATAGCAGAGTGCATATTTTTAGTTCTTGCTTTACCTTTTTGAATTGTATATTTGAAAAAAAAAAAAGAAAAACACAAGTGAAAGTATATTTGGTTTCTAATATTTTCCAAGTCTAGTCCTTAGCAGCTTGTGAGGTTTTTTCCTGTTTTTCCAAGAAGGCACGCTACATGAACACATACTGCTTATGTGAAATAAAATAAATAAAATTTTTACAGGCTTCACGTTAAAAAAGAGGTGTACACAGCCTGATTGCAAGCTGACATCTTGATGAACCACATATTTAATACCATAGCTTGTGCTATAAAGAGCATGCACATTGAAGGCTGAAGCAAATACCAGATTTTGGATAGATTTGCTTTGGATTCCTGGTTCCATAGCTCTTCTCCCACAACAACATAAGGTCTAGGTCAGAGCACTCTGCTCCAAAAGGCCAACACTGAGACAGTTCTGCATACGCAGGAAAAACTAAAATTAAAAACTGCCCAATAACTTCTTTCTATGAATTCTCTGATTTGCTGTATCTTTGCAAAGTTTGTATACAGAACTTTTCCCACATGTCTAAATGAGTGCATTTTAAAAAAAATTAGCTATTTTGGAAGAGTTCAACTGTTTCCCAGAAGATGTCTGAGGAAGATTTTTCCCACCACCATATTAAAAAAATATAAATGGTCACTGCAATGCCTAAAAAAAACCTGGATAAGTTGTTTCAGGTTGGTTTTAGGGTGCCTTTGGGCATTTCTTTACTTGACTTAACCAAAACTCCTGAAACTGCCTGCTGAGGCTTGCCAGAGCTTGGCAGTCAAACCCATATCAACCCATGTGCTCTAGGTGTATCTGAACCCAAATTCTGCAGGGTCAGGGCCTTCCCCACACTTTTTCTTCTCTGGTGTGAATTGATGTTTGAGAGCACAAAAACAGAGACGAGGAAGCCTCTCCCATGTTTACTGCTGGACATTCAAAAGAGGGGGCATTCCCTTTCCCACTAAGGGAAAGACCCAGAGAGGTGAGGCTGAAGGTCTGGAGGCTGCTCTCCACTTCCATTGAGAAAGACTCAAGGCTGATAATGAGAAAACAGAGACTGGCAAAGGAAGAGGATGATGTGAGAAACTAGAAAGGGAAGGATTACTAGAGAAAACAGTGTAGAAAAAAAGATATGGTGGAAAGAAACAGGGGTCAAGGGACAGTACCTGTGTCTGTGTATCTGCCCTTCAGGGGCAGGAGAGAGCAGCTAAAAGGCAAAGAAGCGAAGGTTGCAAGTTACAGATTAATGGAAAACAGTCTGCAAAACAAAAGGAGGCAACCTTCTATCAGACATTCCCCATTGCAGCCCAGAACATAAAACAAAGCTGGATCCCAGCATCAACACTTGACTCCTCCCATTGCAGCACACTGAGGCATGGTATTCAAGAAATGCACATTCTATCATTGGACCTCTGAGACTGCCACCAAGACATCAGTTTTACCACCACCCTAGAGAGTTAGGGAGTTCCTATAGCAGCTATGTATTTCCAGACTTCATTTTCAGTTTGCTCATTTAAAGGAAAAAAAACAAAGCATGAACAAAAAAAATATCCCAAAACACTAAATAGAAAGCTCTTAAAAAGACTGCATTTGCAAAGTCAGATATAAAGCATTAAATAGCTGAGCTGACACTGTCTGCAATCTTTAAGTTTTATGTTAGAAAGATACCTAAAATATTTTAAATAGAAAGAACGCTTTAAGATTTAGAAAAAGGTTGTTAAATATAACTGAAATTACTTCATGAAAATAAACACAAACTTCCTCATTTGCAATGGATCATGAAGCAGATGAACACATTGCTCTATGTGTTGCTTCACTCGACATGAGAAGAATCATAGAATCATAGAATCATAGAATCCTAGGGGTTGGAAGGGACCTCGAAAGATCATCTAGTCCAACCCCCCCTGCCAGAGCAGGGCCACCTAGAGTACATCGCCCAGGAACGTGTCCAGGCGGGTTTTGAATGTCTCCAGTGAAGGAGACTCCACAACCCCCCTGGGCAGCCTGTTCCAGGGCTCTGTCACCCTTACAGTAAAAAAATTTTTTCTGATATTCAACTTGAACCTCCTATGCTTCAATTTACACCCATTATCCCTTGTCCTATCGCTGGTCACCACTGAGAAAAGCCTAACTCCATCTCCCTGGCACTCACCCCTTACATATTTGAAAACATTGATGAGGTCACCCCTCAGTCTCCTTTTCTCCAAACTAAAGAGACCCAGCTCCCTCAGCCTATCCTCATAAGGGAGATGCTCCACTCCCTTAATCATCTTAGTAGCCCTGCGCTGGACTCTTTCAAGCACTTCCCTGTCCTTCTTGAACTGAGGGGCCCAGAACTGGACACAATACTCCAGGTGCGGCCTCACCAATGCAGAATAGAGGGGGAGGAGAACCTCTCTTGACCTACTGACCACACCCTTTCTAATGCACCCCAGGATGCCATTGGCCTTCTTGGCCACAAGGGCACATTGCTGGCTCATGGTCATCTTCTTGTCTACCAGGACCCCCAGGTCTCTTTCACCTACACTGCTCTCCAGCAGGTCAGCCCCCAACCTATACTGGGACATAGTGTTGTTCTTCCCCAAATGCAAAACTTTACACTTTTCCTTGTTAAATTTCATCTTGTTTCTCCCTGCCCAACTCTCCAGCCTGTCCAAGTCTCTCTGGATGGCAGCACAGCCTTCTGGTGTGTCAGCCACTCCTCCCAGCTTAGTGTCATCAGCAAACTTGCTGAGGGTACATTCTATACCCTCATCCAAGTCGTTGATGAAGATATTGAACAACACCGGTCCCAGTACCGACCCTTGAGGGACTCCACTAGTCACACACCTCCAACCAGATTCTGCCCCATTGACTACAACTCTCTGACTCCTTCCTTTCAACCAGTTCATGATCCACCTCACTACCTGATCACCAAACCCATACTTGATCAACTTATCTACAAGGATGCTGTGAGAGACGGTGTCAAATGCTTTACTGAAATCAAGATAAACCACATCTACCGCTCTTCCATCATCTATCCACCTAGTAATTTCCTCATAGAAGGCTATGAGGTTAGTTAAACATGATTTACCCTTGATAAAACCATGCTGACTGCTCTTGATGACCCCCGTGTCCATGATATGCCTGGCGATAGTGACAAGAACAAGTTGTTCCATCACCTTTCCAGGGATGGAGGTGAGGCTGACCGGTCTATAGTTACCCGGGTCCTCCTTCTTGCCCTTCTTGTAGACTGGAGTGACATTTGCTATCCTCCAGTCCTCAGGCACCTCTCCTGTTACCCATGACTTACTGAAGATGATGGAGAGTGGCCTAGCAATGACCTCCGCCAGTTCCCTCAGCACCCTTGGATGCATTCCATCTGGACCCATCGACTTATGGATGTCCAGATTACTCAGCTGATCCCTAACCCAATCCTCATCTACTATGTCAAGCTCCTCATCTATCTTGACTACTTTTGGGGCTAAATGAATCTGGGGCTCATGCGGAAACTCTGCAGGAGTAAAGACAGAGGCAAAGAAGGCGTTCAGCACCTCTGCCTTCTTTATATCCTCTGTCACCAGGGCTCCTAGCTCATTCCTTAATGGGCCAATATTGCCTCTAGTGTTAGTTTTCCTAGCTATGTATTTGAAAAAGCCCTTTCTATTATTCTTAACCTGACTTGCAAGGGTAAGTTCCAAGGAGGCCTTAGCTTTCCTAATTGCCTCCCTACATCCTCTGACAACAGTCCTGTATTCCTCCCAAGTGACCAGCCCCTCCTTCCATGATCTGTAGGTTTTTCTTTTCCACTTAAGTTTTCCCAGCAGTCCCTTTTTTAACCATGCTGGTCTCCTAGCTCCCTTACTAGATTTCCTAACCATAGGGACGCTCTGATCCTGTGCTTGCAGATAGTGGTCTTTGAATATTGACCAGCTATCTTGAGCCCCTTTATCTTCCAACACCCTGTCCCATGGGATTACTCTTAACAGTTGATTGAGGAGGCCAAAGTTTGCCCTGTGGAAGTCCAGGGTTCTGACCCTACTGGGTATTCTGTTCCTTCCACACTGGATCCTGAACTCAACCATCTCATGATCACTGCAGCCAAGGCTGCCATTGACCATCACTGCTTCAACAAGGCCCTCCTTGTTGGTTAGTACAAGATCCAGCAGCGCTCCTCTTCTAGTCGGCTTGTCCACCATTTGCATTAAGAAGTTATCATCAATGCACTGGAGGAACCTCCTAGACTGTGAAAGGCTGGCTGTGTGGGTCAACCAGCAGATATCAGGGTAGTTAAAATCTCCCATGAGCACTAGGGACTGAAGTTGTGAGGCTGCTTTCAGCTGCCTGTAGAAGGCCTCATCAACTTCCTCGCCTTGATCAGGAGGTCTGTAGTAGACCCCCACAACTGTATCACCCACACCAGCCTGCCCCTTAATCCTTACCCACAAACTTTCAACTTGCTCCTCATCAGCCCCTGCACAAAACTCAACACATTCTAGTTGCTCTCTCACATAAAGAGCAACTCCACCACCTCGCTTCCCCACCCTATCTTTCCGAAAAAGTGCATAACCATCCATGGCCACGTTCCAGTCATGTGACCTATCCCACCATGTCTCTGTTATCGCTACCAGATCATATCCCTTAGCCCGAACACAGACCTCTAACTCTTCTTGCTTATTCCCCATGCTGCGTGCATTAGCATACAGACATTTCAGGAAACAAGCAGAGTGCACTGGTGGGAAAGAACTTGGTAAATAACCTCTAATGAGAAGTGGAGAAAACATTTCGCAATACAAATGCTAGAAGTTCCCTTTTCTCCTGTGGAAAATTAAGGAAATAGTAAGTCAGCTACTCTTTTTAAAAGAGTAACTTTGCCAATGGTTTTGATTTACAGAGGTCTTGAATTTGCTGAAATTGTTAAAACTTCAGGAGGGAAATGTTTCTTTGCCTTAGTCTCAAAGGATGAGACTATTTTTAATATCTAAGTCATGCTTTACTTTCTAAGAAAAAAAATAACTACAGCTAGAAAAGTGTAACTGTTTACCACTCACATGCCTGGATTTGTCTCGCTCATAGAGAGCCAAGAAATTCAAACACATGACATCCTGGCTTTAACTCCAGTTTCTGGTGCTAACTTTTAACTTGTTCAGCATCAAATGGCAGAAAGCAAAAGCATCTTAAGATCTAATTATTTTTTACTTAAATTTGCTGTCATGACCTTCGTTCCCAACGAGTTCAGTAGTAAATTAAAATTAATCCTGTGCTACATTTACTTTAACTGTACATTTAAGCCTGGTCAGTGGACCCTGGTACACTGGCAACACGTGCTATGTGGAAAGGTGTCTATTCTGATTTCTTGAAACATTCATAACAGAGAGCAAGGGGAGACGGAGGGCATTTCTACCTATTTTTCTCCTTATACTGCTTTTTACTTCACCAACACTTAAATTTCATTTTAGCCTCTCCATCTCTTATCACATCATGGGAGAGAAGGGACCACCAGAAGTAAAGAACAAAATGTGCTATGCAATTGATGGTGCAGCCAGAGGCATGTGCCTCTGTCTCTAAGCCACAGCAAAACAATTCTGGACCCTTATGTGGGCACTGCCCCTGCATATGTACAGTTGTCCCCCCATAATACCAAGCCAGGCTGAAAGCCTTGGCTGGAGTCAGCTCTCTGGTACTGTTCTACTTCAATCATACAGGCAAAATCTTAAATGAGAAACCCATCTTAGCTCCTCTGACTTGCCCAGTACAACAACTATGTGCCTGCAGCTCCTATCTCAGCCCTTTACAGCCCATAGGAACAACTGAAGGAGCCACCAAGGAACCCCAGTGATGGACAGCCCAGTATCCACAGGATAACATTAATGCCACCTTGCCATACAATGACCAGAGAAGCTAAACCAGCCTAAAGGGACAGTCAGCTTGGTTTACTCTTCACTAAAGCACATCCTTGTTTTCTCCTCACCTCCACACTGCGTTAAGGCAAACTATTACATGAGCACTTTGTTATGGCTGATTAGCTTTCCATCTCTCCTTCCACAAAGGCAAAAGTCAACACGGATACACCTGGTGTGAATTCTACACCGGAGCTGGACTTCTAGGAGTCCACACAAATCCTGACATTTAACACACAAATGGCACTGGTTTCCTAGCCCCTTCACTTAATTTAGGAAGCAAACTACCTTTTAACTTGTTTTCTGCTACATAATCCTGTATGTGAGCACAACTTATTTCCAGAATCTTGCAATTTAACCTAACATGTGAGTGCCAAGGCTCAGAAAGCATCCCAGGCCTCCCATGGACAAGCTACCTTCTGCACAGCCTCAGGACTGCCTCATCACTATAATATGTGCTGCTGACTGAGGCACTGGGACAGCATCTCATCTGCATCTCCTCCTGCCTATCTCTTCCATTAGACTGAACGGCTTGGCAGTATTTCTAAAATTAAGCTTGAAACTAATTTACCCCTTTCTGCCGGGTCTTGCACTTTTGCCACAACAACCCCATGGGGAGCTCCAGGCTGGGCACAGAGTGGCTGAGAGCAGCCAGGCAGAGAGGGACCTGGGAGTCTGGATTGACAGGAAGCTGAACAGGAGCCAGCAGTGTGCCCAGGTGGCCAAGAAGGCCAATGGCATCCTGGCCTGGATCAGGAACAGCGTGGCCAGCAAGTCCAGGGAAGTGATTCTGCCCCTGTACTCAGCCCTGGTGAGGCCACAGCTCGAGTCCTGTGTCCAGTTCTGGGCCCCTCAGTTCAGGAAGGAGATTGAGGTCCTGGAGCAGGTCCAAAGGAGGGCAACCAGGCTGGTGAAGGGACTCCAGCACAAGTCCTGTGAGGAGAGGCTGAGGGAGCTGGGGGTGTTCAGCCTGGAGAAGAGGAGGCTCAGGGGAGACCTCATCGCTCTCTACAACTCCCTGAAAGGAGGCTGGAGCCAGGGGGGGTTGGGCTCTTCTCCCAGGCAACTTTCAACAAGACAAGAGGACATGGACTTAAGTTGTGCCAGGGGAAGTTTAGGTTGTATATTAGAAAGAATTTCTTCACGGAAAGGGTGATCAGACATTGGAATGGGCTGCCCAGGGAAGTAGTGGATTCTCTGTCCCTGGAAATATTTAAAAAGAGACTGGATGTGGCACTCAGTGCCATGGTCTGGTAACCACAGCGGTAGTGGATCAAGGGTTGGACTTGATGATCTCTGAGGTCCCTTCCAACCCAGCCAATTCTATGATTCTATGATTCTAAGATCAGACATGAGTCCTTGCTGTCACAGACTTCATCGGGACCAAGCTTAAAACTCTCGATCACTTGCACAAGGCTGCCACCTCCTGGCACAAATCTGATTTTAAATGTGGGCTCAAAAAAGCGCAGCCCCAATCACTACTAGAGCAGTGCCTATCAAAGCAGCTGTAGGCAGACCCATGCAGTTCTCTAAAATACCTCCTACGTAGAGTTCCCTCGCTTACATTATATCCTTCCCTTACTAGGTAAGTTAACTATTTATTTTCTGTCAGCCATGCCAAACAAATGACAGTTAAGATTACTGCTTACTTGCAAGGGTGGGTAAATCCCCCTCAAAAACTAGAGGCAAACACTCAAAACCATGGTTCTGCCAATTGCCTTTTGGCAGCTACTCCTCTAGAGAAAAGGTATTATAGCCTTTCCAGGTGGTCTGTCTTAATGGCCACACTTCTGCAAGTACAGCCTACCCAAAGGACAAGCCTGTAATGAATATGGTGTTAGTCCCTTCTCCCAGCAGGAGCAACTCGTCAGCCAGGCTCACGGAGTCTCATTACTGAACCAGATCAGTTCTGCTAAAGCAGTAGGTGCATGTTCTTGGATGCTTCCCCAAACTGCTTCCTAGGCTCAGCAGAGAAGAAAAAAAAAATAAAATCAAAACAAAAAACCTGCTATCTTAAAACCAGTTTCCAGGTGGTAAGGAGCTGGGCCACATGCTAGAATTCACCCTTGTCCTAACACTCTGCTGATGATGACTGAAGGAGCCCTGTGACAGAAGTAATGGTTGACTGCAGTCAGTCTTTTGATACAAACAGACTGAACACAAATCCTTGTCACTTAGCTGGTCAGCAGAGTATTCTGTGGCGTGTTGGATGACATGGTTTGCAGGAAATACCCAGTTATGCTCCTACAACAAAACAGTTGCAGGAAGCAGGGCAGAATGCTCAGGATGCCAGCACCTATGATGAGAGCTGTTTAGAGCCAGTTTTACTGACCTGATCAAAGCCATACTTTGGAATCTACTCATGTGGAGGTCAGGCAAGGGATATTCTCACATTGGCCATCTCAGAGGCTACAGCAGATTTTGGCAGGCTTCACTCAGACATTGCAAGCAGACTGCAAGAAGCATTCTTACCTGTGTACAGCTGGCCAGAACTCATTGGCTTCCTTGTACTCCACACCTTGGACAGTTTATGCACACTGCTGGTTACACAGACACTGTGCTTGCCCTTCTTCTGCAGGTCTATTAGTAACATCATTCCTTATACACCACCATCAGACATAAACTTCCTTCTATTGTGAGAGGTGCCAAATGGAAAGCTGCATGTGGCACCTATTCTAGGTATCTTTTTACAAAGCTCTCATGTGGGAACAGAAACCAGTCATCTAGCAGAAATACTGCTAGCATGTGGAATCTCATTAATGAAACAACTGCACTGGAATTGGTTTTGTTGTTGACTTCACACTAGGTGTTGCATTACCTGTTGTTAGAGAGTCTGTCTACACGGAACCAATGTTTCTTTCTGGTGTGCTAGCCCAACATTTGGAACTTTCATTTAAAGACAGATTTAAAGGACATATATTGGCTAATTTGGCACCAAAAAAAGCAAACCAATTTCCCAATGGTTGCTGTTAGAGCTGAGATACTGCAAATGACTGCTGAAATGCTTGTCTCCAGATGGAAGCACACTACCTTCAATGAGAAGAGTTCATAAGTGTTTCTGCAAGTCCTACTCAGTTAGGGATGGGGGCTCTGCATCATAAAAAGCACCTGCTACCACCTGCCACAAGCAGGTCACTTAAATTTTCTAAAAGCAGTGTTAGTCCCTAAGAATAATAAATTCATCCAAAGACTACAACTGGTTTTATCTAAGATTGTTCTTCCTATCCTTGCCTGTCACAAGACAATGGTATACAAATTCTGATTAGTACCACTGAAAAGCCAGACAAAGTAAGCTTTCAAGTGCCAAAGAACACAATTTACATATGAAAACCAGCATGTCTTGTTTTAATTTCACTCTATTTACCTTTGCCCCCCAATTCCCAAAACTTTCACAGAATGATAAGGTGTGGTCTTTAACAAGGACTGAGCCAAAATTCTCTAGCATTTCTGTTGATAAGTATCCTCAAACATGAATGTACCCTATAGCCCGAAGGTAGTAAGTACTGACCAGGATTTAGAGGCAAACTTCTATAATGATGCTGCTCACCATTTCCACAGGTCTCCTCAAACCAGAAGGAAACAGAAGCAGAAGACTTCTGAGGTGTTGGAGAGCAGCAGAGGGGAAAGGGCCCTGGGGGTGCTGGTGGATGGAAGGATGACCATGGGCCAGCAATGTGCCCTTGTGGCCAAGAAGGCCAATGGCATCTTGGGGTTCATTAGAAGGGATGTGACTAGTAGGTCAAAAAGGGTTCTCCTCCCCCTCTACTCTGCCCTGGTGAGACCATATCTGTAATATTGTGTCCAGTTCTGGGCCCCTCAGTTCCAGAAGGAACAGGAACTGCTTGAAAGAGTCCAGTGCAGAGCGACCAAGATGGTGAAGGGAGTGGAACATCTCCCTTATGAGGAAAGACTGAGGGAGCTGGGTCTGTTCAGCTTGGAGAAGAGAAGAATGAGGGGTGACCTCATCAATGTTTATAAATATGTAAGGGATGAGTGCCAGGAGGAAGGAGTCAAGCTTTTCTCAGGGATGACTAACAACAGGACAAGGGGCAATGGTTATAAACTGGACATTTGTGGTTCCATATAAATATTAGGAAGAATTTTTTTCACTGTGAGGGTGACAGGGCACTGGAACAGGCCGCCCAGGGTTGTTGTGGAGTCTCCTTCCCTGGACACATTCAAAGCCTACCTGGATGTGTTCCTGTCTGACATGCTAAATGTGACCCTGGTTTGGAAGGAGGGGTTGGACTCGATGATCTTTTGAGGTCCCTTCCAACCCCTTCCAGCTTTCTATGATTCTATGATTCTATGACTTGCAGGATCCCATTTATCCCAGTTGTTTCAATAACAGCAGGTTTGTTTGAATACATGTTTAAAGTGCATTTGGTTTAGCACTACCCACTAAAGACTACATTTAACTTTAAAACCCCCAAAACTTAACAGGGCAATTACCAAGAGTCAAAAATACAGGGGAATGTTTTAGTACAATAAAAAGAGAGGCTTCTATGGGACTAGATGGATAAATTATTTCTTTTCCATATAGAGGCTACTGTATCAGGCAACAATATTCCATTTGCTACTGGGCTGGCACGGACCTACATACCTACTTGCAGAGCATCTGAGAACTTTTGGCTGAATCCCTGCATCACCCATACATTCTCTTCAATAGCACTTTCCTTTACAAAACAATGTTCTAAATACCCAGAACACCCGTAGCAAGCATCAAACAAATTCTGTAGTACTCCCAATCAGGACAGTTGCTACTTGAAAAGTGAAGTTTCCCCAGCATACAGTCCTATACTGACCTGATGTTCAGCCAAGACAGCATGGGAGTTGTACCTCCACCAACAATCCACACAGTGAAAAAGACAATGAGGAGAGTTGTTGAGAACATCATTTGATGTGAGTAGGTAGCAGTATCTCGTATAGCCAGAGCAAATGCCATGGCTCCCCTGAGGCCTATGCAAAAGAATGAAAAAGCAGAGCTTCAGAAGTGCAACCATGGCTATTTATAACACAGCATCTTTCCTTACTGTCACACAGGTAGAAATTGACAGGCAAAAAGCGATGTGCTCCAGCAAGTTTTAATTCCCTCAGCTTCCCTGATAAATTCTGACTTGGCATGTTTTAGAAATTGATTTTCCCTGGTACTTTTCTGTAACTTATATAATCCACAAATACTAAGAAAAGGTGTAGATATTTCCAGAAACTAACAGGAAAGAAATGCAGAAACAAACAAGTCTTGGACAACAATAAAAGGTATTACGGAAATCGAGCAGGTCCCTGAATCCAAATGAAAATGCACACTTTTTCAGTTGATTACATAACTTGAAATTTGAGGTTTTGATATGAAATTGTTATTAGCTGGAAAAATATTCTAGTTAATAAAAAATGCGCAGGAAGACTGTATTTCCCCCCCCCCCTTCTCTGTCCCTGAAAATGAAACTTTACTAGCAAGGAGGAGGCGAGGCATTTGGCTATTATCAGACTTCTTAAGTAGAGGAATCACAAGATGGTTAAGGTTGGAAGGAACCTTCAAAGGTCACCTGGTCCAACTCCCCTGGTCAAGCAGGGTCACCTGGACTAGGTTGCCCAGAACCATGTCCAGATGGCTTTTGAGTATCTCCAAGGTCTAAGATGCCACAACCTCTCTGGGCAAGCTGTGCCAGCACCTGGACACAATAAAACGTGTGTCCTGAAGTTTGAAGGGAACCTCCTGTGTTTCAGTTTGTGGCCACTGACTCTGGTTCTGTCATTGGGCATCACTGGAAATAGCTTGGCTCCCTCTTCTTTACATCCTCTTGTGTACAGAGGCATCCCAAACACTTCTTGAGGATACACATGTTTAGACATACAGACACACACTCCATGATTTGCTTTAAAAGACAAGCTTACAGTTATTTGTGTGATGAAAATCATAACAGAGTTTAAGTCAAATACCTTGCTTTCTCCAACTAAGTAGGAGAGGGCACCCATAAATATGCCTCAGCAGGTATCTGTTTCTGCATAACATGTATATCATCTCAGCTAAAAATAACCCTTTGGAGATACACCACAATTTCCCCATTCCCTTCAGAGGCACTTCAAATGCAAGTACTCCATTCCCAACATGAGGTGACTACTTGCTGCCATCAGCTGGTATTTCAAGATATCACTCTTCCCAGACACGACACACTTTCTGTAAAAGCTGGAAGATACATCACAGCACATTGCAACAACCATTAACTCTTCTATTCAGGATGCAGGGATGTGGATCATGTGAGCAGAAGGTAGTACTACGAATTTCTTATCTGTTAAAAATGAGGCCTTTTGCTTTACCAAACATATTTGCCTTTACCTGAAAACATCATCATGTGCTGAAAGTTCCAGCTGATCTTATGCCTTCTGCCCAGATTCAACAAGCAGGAGAGAGGGTAGATGTGTGCAGCTCTGCCCAAAAAGATTGCAACCTGTTCACAACTGAGGGTTAAGGATTTCCCTTTCTTGAGGTAAGCACTTTTAGGTACCTGACTGTAACACAAAACTTGTTTTAGTGAGATGCTTACAAAATGGTATCAAGTGTCCTTGTTATCTCTGCCTACATGAAACAGACTTCAACCAATCACATGCACAAAATGCAAATTTTAATTAACATAACAAAGGTTTTTAATGCACAGTGAAATTATACTTGTGAAATTATTTTGTCAGCACTGGAATGAAGTTCAAAAAGGGTAGCAAGAGTATTGCAGCAATTCATGGCAGTAGGTGGTAAGCTCTTTCCCTCCTTTACTGTGGTGTAAAGCATCTAGTGGTTCCGGTGAAGAAGCAGAAAACTGAATACACTCTCCACTTTCTAAGGAACACTTTGAGACAAACTAGAATGGTGTACTGAAATCCTATAAAACACCACCACAATCAGCAGCCCACCAAACATTGGTCATCTGCTGCTGGCATAATAATATTAGGAGAATGAAAGAGCTCTTCTATGGAAATGAAATAAAACCATATAAGAGCTCTAGACACCACTGGATTGTTGCCACAGCTAAAGTGAAGTGATACTGTCTGCAGGAAATTCTCTAGAAAAATTAGATTGATTACTACATTGTACAAAAAGCTTTGTGTAATTATTTCAAACAACTTGCAGAGCAGTCCTTTGGAGGACTGCACAAATCAGACACCACAAGCCATCATGACCAACATACATACTAATAATGGTTAGGGTTTTGTCAGTGACACTAAGGCATTAGCTCTGCCTTTGCAGTCCAACAGCTGTTGATACCTCTACATTTCACCCCCACAGGGTGTTAACAGGGACAGTATCTGTTGAGGAAAAATACAGGTGCTTGTACCAGCTACCCTCCTCACATATGTACAAAGAACACTAAAGAGGCAACAGACATTAAGTGCAGTGGTAGAAAAAAGATGTGGAAAATGTAATATAAGGTAGGTGTGGAAGATGTAATACAAGGTACGCCATCTAAGTCAGATGGTGTAACCCAAGAGAGGACAGAAGGCCACAGCAAAATGAAAACCTACAATGGTTAGTATACCAGCCATGACTATTCTGTTCATGTCTTCATCTAATGGCTACAGCGCTCTGGACCATTTTTTAGGTCAAAAGAACAGATGTGAGGAGAGACAGGAAAAAAACATTGCTGTTTAAGAAAAAAAAAGTAAATGGCCAAAGAAAAATAAAGACAAATGTGATAAATGCCTAGAAGCAGTACAGAGAAGAGGGGAAACAATAGAAAGGAGGGAAAATAAGTACATTCTAGATTAAGGCATCTTTGTATGTCTTTTTACTGGGTTTTATCTCCATTGCTGATCACTCTACTCCTGTAGGAGGCAGAGAGAAATCAAGACTAGCAGACTCGCTCCCATTGCTTCATGGACACTAAATTGCCCTGAATTTTCAAGCAGCCAGGAATATAATGAGGAAGTAGTTACATAAACTATTTTAACAGGGGTGGGGTGCAGAGAGAAATCCAGTGGTTCCCAGCTTACATGAGTGTGACCACTACAAAAGTGTTCAGTTTTGGTGAATTTGAGAGCCAGGTATCCAGTCAGCCAGGGACAACAGAAACTGGATTCCCACTTCCAACACCAGCACCTTTAGCAGTGTGTACCTTTCATGGAACAGTCTGTGCTACAGCTCCCTCCTCCCCTTACCTCAGATTCTGACCTCTACACCTCTGGGGCACTGCTTAAAGGTAATCTGTTCACCCACAATCCTCTTTATTTGCTTGAAGTCTGTCTGCTTTCTCCAAGGGACTGTTAGAAGTGAACAGAAAAACAAATCTTTTCTATGCCTCCAGAGTGTGTGTTCAAGAGTAACACAAGCACTGCCTGACTGTCAATAGCCAAGTCACATTGAAAAGCATATTCATATCTTTATCTACTAAATTATATGACTTCTAGCACTTGCTCAAGTACAGAGCCAACAACTGTGTGGCACAGAGGCCTTAGGGCTTTGATGTAAGGCTAACCAAAGATTGTTTTCAAAAGAAAACATCAGGGAAACTCAGGTCAGCCACCATTCTCTATTTGGTAAAGCCAACAGACACCATGAGTTTTCAAGCACGTAAGATAATAGAGAAACCTCATACAAAATAAAAAAGGATACAAAAGCTCCAATGATGAAAACTGGGCTGAATATGTGCTTCTGGAAAGTAAACAGTGCCAAACCCATATAAGAAAATATGAAGTTCTCAGCCAGGAAGTGCAATACTTCAAAGAGCTAGGGTAAAAAAAGTTATATGTTAAAGACCAAACAGCAAAGGTGTTTTTAAAAACAAGCACATGTTTTACTATAGCAATACTCTGTATAAAAGATGAAAAACTGTCTTGCCTGCTTAGTGCGACTTCTGGATTCAACTGACAAGTTATTGTATGTATAATGTGCCTGGGTAATTCCACAGAAAAGGACAGCCACCACACCTGTGAACAGAAATACTTGAAAAATCAGCCTGTTTTATGGTTATTCAACACATTTTCCCTTTCCAATTTCTACCAAATTTATACATCCTTAATCTTGAGATTTTATGAGCCTTATTTTCAAGACAGATTTCAGGTTGGAGGTGGTATTTGAACCAAACCATTGCTCTTAAAAGCCTTCCTTGCACAGTGAGGTGCACTTTCAATGATATTGTATGGCACATAAGAAGTGTTTTATGTAGAAGAGCATCATGCTTCTCATCAGAAAGTTTCAACGAGAAAGTGGAATAATAACTGCTAAAATGGACAGGACTTCTATCCTCCATGCTCTTGAATCACAACTCACCAGTAAAACCACAAGCTTCTGCAAGCAAGAAAGTGCTCCAGGACATCAGGAAGAAGAGAGCTGTTTCCAGCAGGGGGAAGCAGTGCAACTTGGTAAACTTGGTTACGTTAAGTCACTTGTTAAGGGACCAAAAAAAAAAATCCTTTGGCTTTCATAAAAATACAGTATTTACTAAAAACAATTTTACATGCTAACCACCAATACTAGCTGGAAAACAAAACACTTCTAGTGTTGAAAAATATCAGTTCCATCACATCAAGACAAATTTCAGAATCAACAGTCACTTTTAGATATTTTCATTGCATACCCATGGCATAACTGTACCTCCACCTCTTTCAGGTAGTATCTTATTCTATGCCTTGTTTTCCTGCAAAGTGCCAGCAGTGAAGGGATTTATACATGGCATTCCTTTCAGATTGTATGTCTTGTTTTTTCAGATTTTTGGTTGGTTGGTTTGGGGTTGACGTCATGCCTGGCTCCCAGTGAAAATCTCCCATATTTTTAAATAAAACATAACATACATTCAGAAGCATTTAATTAATGGACTTGTTCTTGAATATAGCAATGATAATATTAAGTAGATTCATCACAATTTTTCTGCTTAGATTTGCTGACACTTGTTTTTCAGAAAGTGTGGCTACTTCTGTACTTTTGAGGCAAAACAGAAACTCTGTCTGCAACAAAATGTATTTCTTTTGCTTGTGCTGATGCTTTTTAGAGTAAAAGCCAACTCAATCAGAGCAGCTCAGTTTTACAGTAGGAAGAAAAGACATGTTCATCTTCCAGAGGAGAGCAAAACTTGAGTAACATATACTGGATTAACAGTTCATACAGCTACTATATATTTAACAGTAGTGTTAAATATAGCTCTTCACATACTGCAAAAATGTTTACATATTTATAGAATTCCAGGAGTTTGTTTGTTTCTTCATCACTACTTTAGCAGTAGGCAAACTGTGAACAGCTCACTATGCACAACTCTAGAAGACACAGAAAGAAACCATGTCCTACCAGGAACGCTCAAGAAATCTCTGGTCTTTGAGAAAGTTAACAACTAGCACAATCTTCTCCAAAACCTAATTGTCAGGACAGCAAGAGCACACCTACTGTTTTAAGGACATTTAAAACAGTAAGATGGTAGCACTCTCTCCTTCTCATCTGAGGGCAATTGGTACCTCAATGGACACATCAGGGATGCACCACCAGCATCCACTATTGCTCTTCAGGGCTGCATCCTGGGCTTTCTGCAGCACTACATAATCTCAAGGTACTGGCAGCATTGCTGCCTGGGGAGTCATGGCTCAGTTTCAGATAGGGATGTTAAAAGCAGGAGCTCTTTTTACAGGAAACTCCCTGGTGCTGTGGGGCTCACAGAACTCTTGACCGCCTCCTGCAAGCAGCAGGCAGGTGGCCCAGAAGACTCAGCAGAACCAGTATCTTGTGGCCTGTATCACAGAATAAGGTGTTTACAACAATCCACAAATGATATAACACCAGAGGGGACCAACTGGCAGCATTTCAATGGCATCCTGGTTAGGATATAGCAATCCTGAGGCCAGCCACCCGCTCCCCACCCACACCTGCTATTTTTTTGGCATTCTTCTGCTAACCTGGAAAAGTAAAAGGGCTGTGAAACACAGACTCCAGCCACAGATTCAGCTGCAACCATCCTTTGTCAGAAGGTTGCCTTCAGAAAAAACCCAAGCCATCATGCAAAAAACAAAAGAATGTATTCTCCAAGACAGTCAGCATTACACCATACAGTCACAGAACAATAAAATAGTTTGGGTTGGAAGGGGCCTTAAGGATCAGCTTGTTCCAACCCCCCTGCCATGGGCAGGGACATCTCCCACTACACCAGGTAACTCAAAGCCCCATCCAACCTGGCCTTGAACACTTCCAGGGATGGGGAGGACAGAGGTTGCCACAGCTTCTTTGGACAATCTGTCCATCTATACACCACCCTCACAGGACTGAATCTCCTCCTAATGTCTAATCTCAACCTATCCTCTTCCAATTTAAAGCCATTACCCCTTGTCCTAAAACTACATGTACTTGTAAAAAGTCCCTCTCCTAGCTTTCTTGCAGGCCTCCTTCAGGTACTTACAGGAAGGTCACTATAAGGTCTCACCAGAACCACTAACTATAAAACTCAGCAACTTTTCTAAAGCAGCTGTTAATTCCCCACACAGTTGCTTCTCCACATAAACAACTTTTTTTCTGGAACTTTTAAGGATGTACTGTTACAGTCAACTGCTCCCTAAAACAATCTCTAAGATCATGCTCCTGAAGCAGCAACATCCACCCTAGCAACAATTAGAACCCATCTTCCAACAGAGCATTCAGATGATCCCATTGCAAGTTCATCCCAGTGCCAAGCTCAAAAAGCATTACTGGATACTTAGGAAACTGGAAAGTCATAGTCCCTCCACAGGAGAGGAAGAGGTTGAGCTTTGTTTCCCTGAAGTTAGGCAAGGGGCCTTGGCTGAACTAGTTCCTCATTTCCCAACTTTTCTGGCAACTTTGTGAATCAAATTCTTTACGCTCCTGTTGTTATAAACATACCAACACCACAACAAAACATTTCATTAAATCTGAAATGAAACTGTCTTCATTATTTTGGAGGAAAATTAATCTGAGAGAAAGGTAAGGGAAAAAGGCTACATTTTATTATTTCATAAAACTGACCAAATTGAAGAGTTAATTCAAATTAAATTATTATTTCTGTTTTCCTAATTTACTTTATTCCTTATACATGGCCTTTTGTCCAACTTCATTTCTACCAGGCAGATTCTGCAATTTAGGAAGAAAACACAAATACTTTAACTATTATAAATACTTAAACTATTATAAATACTGGTACAATACTTTAACTGTTATAAAAATAACCACAAAATGTCAGCTCAAGACAGCTTGCTGAAAGCCAGAACAAGTCCTTGTATATTATCTGCATCCTATTTATAAACTAAGTGTTTGGGTTAGGGTTAGGGCATGACTGCATGAAACCCCTTGCTCACAGGGAAGTACAGTTACAGGTACTACAAAGCTACAGGAATAACAGTCTGTTAACATAATTCATGGCTTAAGTTATGTGTTCTAATGAACTACAGACAGTAAAATGCAAATTTACAGTTTGCTTCTAGAGTACTGCATGACACTAAGCACTTTTTGAAAAGAAAATAGTTCGTGTAAATGAGCAGTTTGATTTCTTGGTTGTTGTTCTCTTTTAAAACAACAAGAAAAAACCCCAGCAACACCAATAAACCCCACAGAGGCTGTCTTCTTAACAGCCTCCCCCCATCCCAGCTTCATATCACCCTCCTGAGCACAAACGTCAGACACAGCAAGAACCAATTGCTGCTTCAGAACCGTGATTTTACAAAATGGATCTGAATGCATTTCACTGTAATTAATAGCCAACCAACAATCAAAAAACCCACAGTAACAGCATTTGAGCAGCTAGAGCTATGAATGGCCAGTAGTCTAAAAGCCAGATGAAGAATCATGGTATGGTTGTGGGTCACAGCGACTGCAGATCCGTGGAAAGACAGAACAGTAAAGCATCTACAGCACATTTTCCCCCTTACACCTGAAGGGTTTCATTATACAGACATATCAGGAAAATCTGCATAATGTCTATAAAACCAGGACATGTTTGAGACATTATTGTTTAAAATGAAGAGTCACACATTGATGATTACTGTACAAAATACCACATTTTACCCCTTCAGGTCAGTTTGCAGAAGACTAGACAAACCAAAGCAAACTAGGATATGTACAAATGTGGTTATCCCAGCCAGTCTGAAAGTAAAGAATTTTAATTTTTTACCCAAAGCAGCACCATGACTTCTGAAGCAGGTCAGACTTAATGTCTACAGCCTAAGTCTAAATCAAAACCCTCATACTGATTGCCTGCTCAGTGCCTCAGAGCTGTAACCAAATAGCAGCAGTTAGCTTCAAGCAAACATGACAGATCATGCAAAACACATCATGTTATGATGTTAACTCTGGTGGAGATACAGTCTTATCCAAGATGGATTATATCAGATTTCCAGCAGAAAGTTTAAATATAGGGCTCGGAGAACCCCCTGGAGTCAGAAGGAGCTATTAATGAGTTTGCTGAAGACAGAAACAAACAACAGTTATCATGCAAGACATATTTCAAGCCTAATAATAAAAACTGTTTTCCTCGTTTCATAAAAAGAAAGTAAACATTAGGACATGCCCATTTGGGATCTTCCCCTGGCTTCCAGCATGCAGCAACATTATTAAATACCTAAGTACCTATAATGCCTTTCTGTAGACAAAGGTCACATGAATACTGATCAGGTCTACACACTCAGATTAAAACAAGCTAGAGTAATTTTTTCTCTAGTTGGAAAAGAAGAGCCCTGTTAATACCTGAATGTGGTACTTAGTCTGCAACAGCTAAACATGAAAAAGGATATCAGAGCTGTCACAACCCCTGTCACTGCCCCCATCATGAAAGAACCACTGAATATTCCCAGGAAAACACCAACAGACTTGAAAAACGCTGCTGCATCAAAAGCATGGGTATTTTCACCTGTTGGCTGGTAGGCAACTATAGATCTAGAAAAAAAAAGTAACACAATGAGAAGTTAGAAGCTGCATTACAAACTTTTATTCCATTACAACATCTGAGCAACAACTGAAGAGGCAATCCCGTACTGAAGGGAAATTTGCCTTTCTGGTGTATGTGTGCACAAGGGATCTTAGCAAATGTGTGAAATGTTTGTTTATTTAGTTCAAGACAACCCATTTACATTTAAAATAACATTTCTCGGGGGAAAAAAAAAAAAGAAAAGAGAGAAAAAAGAAAAAAAGAAAAACAAAACAGAAGAAAAAAAATAAAAAAGAAAGGAAAAAAAATTTTTTTTACAAATACCAAAAGGAAGTAAGTAATTTCAGAGTAGAAATCTAGGCAGTTACTTACGAAGATAAAACAATGGCAACAGCGTCATTCAACACACTCTCCCCAAACAGAAGGGCATAGAGATCGACATCAGCATGCAGCTCATTGAATATTGCCAGCACAGTAACTACAGAAAGGAAGGAAAAGGAAAAAAAACATGCTGGCTGACTTTAGAAACAACTGAGCAAGCTGATGGAGCAGACTTTTCCAGTTTGCCTCAAGGAACAAACCCCCGGAATTGAAGCACAGGATAAAAATTAAGCTGGAAACCAGACTAGTCATGTTTACCTACATGTAAGTGATTCCCATATCAGTTCTAGGGCAGCTCCTTCAGGAGGCAACTCTGTCCTCTCATCTGCACAATGTTTCTAGGAAAGGCCCTAGGATAATTGGCATGGGGCAAATAAACCACTTCTACCAAAGCACTGGTGTTTTCTGGAGAACGTTCCATACATGAAAATCAACAAAATGTTGTGCAGCTCTTGCTACTTTTAAAGGCTGCATGGATTGTTGACATAGCTTTATTATTTCAGCCACTGTGAAATAAACCTAAGTATTCTCCAAAGCATACACTATGTCACAGGAGTGTGCATTCATTCCAAATCTGAAAAGGGCAAGACTGCTAAATACTTCACCATCCTTTAAAGAAACTTCAAGCTCACAGTCTTTCATCTCAAACTGAAGATGTTCCCATACATGAGCTTCAAAATTACGTGGTGATTTTTGCATAAGTTGTGTGCAGCCACCAGCTATTCAGAGCTCAGCTCAGATCACAGAAGCTACTTCCCATTTTCACACAAATCACCACTGAGCAGCCCACATTAGTGGTTTTAAATGTCAAGCTTCATACTTCACCACTCCTTACCATGGCCCCTGACACATACCAGCTCTCCAGACTGACCTGCCAAGCAGAGAGACCTCTGAGAGTCTGCTGGACTAGATTATTTTGGTAAAAAATCAAATTACTTTCCCAGAAGAGCATTCTTTTGCATGAACTTGTTAAACATGAATTTCATTTGAAGGAGAAAAGAATAAATTTCCCCACACCTGAAGAACCTAAAAAGCCTCAAATATTGCTCTTAATCATCCAATATCCCAAGCAATGCAGCCAAAGAAGGAAATCCTTCTAGATTTGCAGTCTTAAACTTGATGCACACTCAACAAAAAAACTACTGGGGAAAGTATTTGAACAGGGAAGTTATATTTTTCCCCAAACATTACCATCACATCATACCAGTCGAGCACCAAACCAACAGAGAACAGCTTTAACAGCACTCAGAATTTGTATACCTTTCAGAGCAGAAGATCAGAGATACCAGCACAACAGAACTGACACTAAAGTGCTGTTAATATCTTCACGCTATGTAGCCAAATATTCTAGAAATGGGGTTATTTTCAAAAGTTATTAAAAAATGTTCAGCAAGCTACCTGGATCAGTGGCAGATATTATTGCACCAAAGAGGAGGCAGTCGGTATAATAGAATTTACCAGAGAGTTGACCCACCAACTTCATTAGTTTCACAACTCCGTACATAAGATTCCTGAAGAGAAAGAAGATAAAACAGCCCAAGTCAAGCAACTTGGTGCATTTCACACAGGCAAAGAAAAAGCACAAGCAACACTATTTCAGCTGGCCTTGGTTATGGTACAGCTGTGAGAGACACTGTCACGATTTAACACTAAACTCTCAAAACATAAATTTCAAGTGATTTATGACCCAGAAGATATATTTTAAAACCAGTAAGCAAAGCGTAACAACTGTTCACACACCCAGTACACAGAATCTACAGGTTGTTTCCCTTTTTTTCACCAAGAGAACATTTTCCCACTGGAAATTCCCCTCGGTATGGCTTCTCCCAACACAGTACATAGGCCAAAATCTCTGAGCTAAGAATAGCCTTCAAAGTACTTTTCTAGTGAAATTCTTTGAGAAGGAACCAAGGTCAACTATGCAATTCTGGATTTCTGTATTTCAGAAGACGCATACATCAGACTAGTATGTGCAGAATAAGAAACCCTATGCAGAGTAAACCAACATGGCTAGCTATCTCAAACTAACTGTGAATGTACATATATACACATAAAAGTATACACACACACATGTGGACAAAGAGAGTGCATGTGCATGGATGTGGGCACTGAAAGGGACACCTCTAAAAGCCTGACAGCTAAAATTCTATTACAGGTACTGTTTATGAGTCAAATTAAATTTTGTTCCAGCAAGGAGTCTAACAAGGTTTTATTTTGGACTAGACCAAAATGGTACACTTTAGTACTGTGGACTTATCAAGTGATTCGAACTTGACAATATAATTTCAAGGGACAGTTTTATTTAGAAGTGGGATAAATCTCAGTGAATTTACATATGCATTTTGCCTGGAGGATACACAAATAAAATCCTCAAAACAAACATATTACAAAATCGAGGCAATCTGGAAGGCTCAACATACCCTCTTTCATATAGCATATAGAAAGGAACTGGTATCAGAGTTCACTTACCCAATAATAAAACAGGAGACTGCTGTTCCTAAAAAGGCATAAGCCAATATGGACCCCAAATTCCTGAAAAAGTGTCTCTGCATGGGAAAAAAGAGTTTTATTTACTTAGTTAAAACAAGTCCTATCACCTGTTCAAAAACACATAGCACATTACTATCCTTGCATTAATACACAGAAACAGTTCTCCGTTTCAGAGAAACGCTTCTATTCAATGTAAATTCTATCTGATATCAATAAATTGACAAAACCAAATTGGAACCATGTATTAAATCCTACTGAATACTAAATAGCTTACTGACAGGAAGCATTCTGGCCCTTCTGCCATTCAGGGTCTGGCACATCCCCACTGATTTGAAGTTTGGGTCCACTTCCCAGGATAATTTACTGCATTTTGAATATTCAGGAAGTACCAAAGCAATTCATAGCACTAACTCACTTACTTTTAATGAAACTGACATTAGCTTCTGGCAAAGTTCAAAGGAAAACAAATCATCAAGTTTAAATAGAGTTTAATGTGTTTATAGTAAAAACCAAATGTATTTTAAAACAATATGATCTAACCATCTATGGAGGAAATAAGATTTTTCTTACTGACATTAAAAACGTGTGAAATGGAGACTACACTCCTGATCAAATCAGCATCTTGCATTTTTTAGAAAAACTTTCTTAAAAAAGTTATTGTCTACATATATTATTACACTTACTTTCTTGAGGCTATAACCGGCATGAAAAATAATTGGAGGCAACAGAATGTTGAAAAAAACTTCTGGGTCAAATGTTACCTAAAAAATGAAATATGAAAGTTCAATTAGAAACAGACATACACAAATGATTACATCAATTTCTGCTTTCATTTTTTGACTACTATTTTTGGTTGTTGAAATAGCCACATTGGCCCTCCAAAGTATTGATCCTTTCTGTACATATGCAGCAGCAAAAAGCTGCAGCTCTTCTTGGTAAATAGGATTTAGAAAAAACAGGCATTACAGCCACAGTTATTCTAAGTGAATCAAGTCAGAGACAAGACTGGTTTTCAGGAACTGGGATTATACATCACTTCCACGTAATTCAGTAGTAGCTCCAAGTACCTGTGAAATGCTACACTACAGCAAGGAGTGAAAGACATTTAAAATCCAAACAGAAGACCTGCATGCATGTGAGACTCACTCAGCTCTCTTCACCCCCTGTCTAAACACAGGTTAGAAGACAAACCCAAGTGTGCACTCCCAGAATAGGACTCATTTCAGCTAACTGTATACATCCATAGCAGACAAGTAGGTAAAAGCAGACACCAAAGCTCTCTTCATAGTCAGCAGAAAGAAGTATTTTTAGGTTAGAAACCTTGAAGTCTAAATCCTAGTTTGAAGCTGCAAATGCTTCAAAGTCTAGCTTTAATACACCCAAAAGGTGCTTAATCCCTGACACGGAATAGAGTAAGAAGCCAAACAGCAGATCTGAGTAACAGTTGATAGATTAATTTCACTTCCAACACCAGACTGTCTCATCAGCTGGATTATAGGGATGTAAGCAGGAACTATCTCCTGACAGTAAACAAATTTAAAGGTCCTAGGAAAACAAGCCACTAAGAAACAATCACTTTTCACTAAGAAATTATTATTTTCCTTACATTGTTTTATACAAGGCAGCATCAGACTTTTTTGTTTATCTGGTTCTACAGACTAGAAATGTACATTAAGTCTCTGAACAGCAATTGGAGGCTATGGGAAAACACTACATACATGCAAGAGAGTACAGTTCACCAGCAGCAATGTAATACAGAAGGTCCTTTTGAATTAGATATTGAAGTGCTGTTACTATCAGAAGCACAGACACTTGATATTACCTAGTGCTCAAAGGAGATGGAAAGGGGAGGAGGCAGGAAAGTGCAGATAAAGGAGAGACAGTCAGCCAAGCACAACAAATGATCTGCCCTCACCTTTCTCAACATATCATTTTGCTCCACGTTGTGGATCTTCCCAGGGCTTATTTCCCCTTTCAGTGTATACTCAAAGAACTTCCCACTGACGTTGACCAGCAGGGTTGTAAATGGCCTGTCCTCCTGAGAGCAGCTGAAGGGCTTGTCGTGGCCACTGGTAGAGGGAGTCCCATATCTCAAGATCACCCCAACTATGAGTCCTGGAAGAGAGTTAAAAATCCATGAGGCTGATTTGCCACTCCCATACCTAATTTTCTAGTTTCAAATAACATCCAAGATGTAACGCATTAACCTTACAAGCATACATGCAGCATAAATATTTTGCAGTGAATCTTTACTATCAGTTTCCTATAGCAGAAAAGAAGCCCTGAACATATCAAAACTCCTGATGAAGTCATAAAATCTGCTACCTGCCTGAAGTGGCAAACAAAACACTTTGGTTTGTATTTTATCTTCCTCACCCTCATTCACACCTCTAACAGGTAAACCCTGAGTTGAATGAGAAGCTAAAACCCAGGACACATCAAATACATTTTACCTGCCTAAGGTCATACTGAGCAGATACACCATTGCTGGCACATAAATGCTGAAAACATACAACCATAATTGACCAGAAACAGTGATGTTTGGCCATAATCTTTTACCACTGCAGCAAGGTTGCAGCTTTTCTGCCTGGTGATTTTAAGGAAGCAAACAACACTTTGTGCACAAGCTCTTGCATACTCTGCAAACTAAAATGCAGATGGCACGCACAAAGAAGCCAATGACATGTCTTTTTCAAGCATTTTCCACATTTCATGAAAACAAACATAAAGGTAAAAAATGAGCAACTGTAAGAGATCCAAGATTCAGGAAAGTAAGTACTGGTCAAGACAGTCTAGGTAAAACCCAATCAGAAAATACTTCCAGTAAATGTATCAACTTAAAAACGCTTCAAAAGCAATCACAAAAAATAACTTGCAACCTAATGGAAGGGCCATGAAAGGGGACCAGAGAAGCATGAGGTTTTAACTGAGCACACTTCCTTTTACAGGCTAGTAAGGTAAGAAAAAGACCCCAGTTCTGCACAGAGAACATGTGAGAACAGTCAAACTGGTTTTGGTCTGGTAACAAATTGATACCTATTTACTAACGACTCCCCTGTCGCCTTAGGATGATCTGCAATTTAATCCTTGTTCCAGACAACTGCAAGATGAAGATGGATGTGTGATTCTTTTGTTAAGAATGCAGCAGGCAGTGCTGGTTGTGCTCCCTGTCACCCTGTCTCTGCAACCACAGATCTGCTCCCTGAGATGCTAAATGAAGTTGACAGGTAATGATCAGATAATAAATGAGGTTATAAAAAAAAAAAAATATCCTGCCACACAGCCTTAAAACCCCCAAACTTATGCTTATTGCACAGTGTAAGGAGTAACCAAACTTTACCCCTAAAAAGCCAAGACAAAGAACACACCTCTTTTTCTTCCACTTCAGAGTGGAAAGCACATAATGCAAGAGAAGGTACAGCAGGTATTTGCTGTGACATGGGAGGGCAGCTCATCTCCAGCCCTCTCTCTCTGCTATCATGACAACATAGTGGCAACAAGCAGCTGGCACATGTTTCAAAATCGTCGTCCCTTATTCTCGTGGGTGACTTTAACCTGCCGGACATCTGCTGGGAATTTCACACAGCAGAAAGGAGGCAGTCTAGGAGATTCCTAGAGTGTATTGAGGATAATTTCCTGATGCAGCTGGTAAATGAGCCTACCAGGGATGGAGCCCCACTTGACCTACTCTTTACAAACAGAGAGGGGCTGGTGAGGGATGTGGTGGTCGGTGGGCGTCTGGGACTTAGTGATCACGAAATAATAGAGTTCTCAATAATCAGGGATGCAAGGAGGGCTGTCAATAAAACCTCTACATTAGACTTCCGGAGGGCAGATTTTGGCCTGTTCAGAAGACTAGTCCAGAGCATACCCTGGGAAACAGCCCTTGAAAACAAAGGAGTCCAGGAGGGATGGACATTCTTCAAAGAGCAAGTTTTGAAAGCTCAGGAACAGGCTGTCCCGGTGTGCCGAAAGGCGAGCCGGCAGGGAAGACGACCACTCTGGCTCAACAGAGAGACTTTGAAGGAAATTAGGATCAAGAAGAGGGCCTACCGGTTATGGAAAAAAGGGCTATCTACTCAAGAGGAATTCAGGAATACAGTTAAGTTATGTAGGAAAAAAATTAGAGACACAAAGGCACAACTTGAACTAAATCTCGCCACCTCTGTGAAGTATAACAAGAAGTCCTTCTACAGATACATCAGTGGCAAAAGGAGGGGCAAGGAAAACATTCATTCTTTAATGGACATGGACGGGAATGTAATTGTCAAAGATGAAGAAAAGGCTGAGGTATTTAACGCCTTCTTTGCCTCAGTTTTTAACAGTAAAACGGGCAATCCTGAGGACAGTTGGCTTCTGGAGCCTATAGGAGACAAGAATCTAAACACCCCCCCTGCAATCCAGAAGGAAACTGTCAGTGATCTACTGGGCTGCTTGGATCCCCACAAGTCTATGGGACCGGATGAACTCCATCCAAGGGTGATGAGAGAGTTGGCAGAAGAGCTCGCCAAGCCTCTCTCTATCATCTACCAGAAGTCCTGGCTCACCGGGGACATCCCAAATGACTGGAAGTTGGCGAATGTCACGCCAATCCACAAGAAGGGCCGGAAGGAAGACCCAGGAAACTACAGGCCTGTCAGCCTGACCTCGGTGCCTGGCAGGGTTATGGAACAGATCGTCCTGGGAGCAATCACACAGCACCTGCAGGATGGACAGGGGATCAGACCCAGCCAGCACGGGTTTAGGAAGGGCAGGTCCTGTCTGACCAACCTGATCTCCTTTTATGATCAGGTGACCCGCCTGGTGGATGAGGGGAAGGCTGTGGATGTGGTCTATCTGGACTTCAGCAAGGCTTTCGACACCGTCTCCCACAGCATCCTCCTGAGAAAGCTGGCTGCCCACAGCTTGGACAAGCCTACTCTGCACTGGGTTAAGAATTGGCTGGAGGGTCGGGCCCAGAGAGTGGTGCTGAATGGGGCTGCGTCCGGTTGGCGGCCGGTCACGAGCGGAGTCCCCCAGGGATCAGTGCTGGGCCCAGTCCTGTTCAATATCTTCATCGATGACTTGGATGAGGGGATTGAGTCTATCATCAGCAAGTTTGCTGATGACACCAAGCTGGGGAGAAGTGTTGATCAGCTGGAAGGCAGGAGGACTCTGCAGAGAGACCTAGACAGACTGGAGAGATGGGCTGACTCCAATGGGATGAGCTTCAACAAGGCCAAGTGCCGGGTCCTGCACTTTGGCCACAGCAACCCCATGCAGCGCTACAGACTGGGGACAGAGTGGTTGGAGAGCAGCCAGGCAGAAAGGGACCTGGGAGTATGGATTGACAGGAAGCTGAACATGAGCCAGCAGTGTGCCCAGGTGGCCAAGAAGGCCAATGGCATCCTGGCCTGTATCAGAAACAGTGTCACCAGCAGGTCCAAGGAGGTGATTCTGCCCCTGTACTCAGCCCTGGTGAGGCCACAGCTCGAGTACTGTGTTCAGTTCTGGGCCCCTCAGTTCAAGAAGGATATTGAGGTCCTCGAACAGGTCCAGAGGAGGGCAACCAAGCTGGTGAAGGGACTCGAACACAGATCCTACGAGGAGAGGCTGAGGGAGCTGGGGCTGTTCAGCCTGGAGAAGAGGAGGCTCAGGGGAGACCTCATTGCCCTCTACAACTACCTGAAAGGAGGATGGAGCCAGGCGGGGGTTGGTCTCTTTTCCCAGGCAACTCTCAGTAAGACAAGAGGGCATGGTCTTAAATTGTGCCGGGGTAAGTTCAGACTGGATATTAGAAAGAATTTTTTCACAGAAAGGGTGATCAGACATTGGAACGGGCTGCCTGGGGAGGTGGTGGACTCTTCGTCCCTGGAGATATTTGAAAAGAGACTCGATATGGCACTCAGTGCCGTGGTCTAGTGACTGTGGTGGTAATTGATCAAGGGTTGGACTCGATGATCTCTGAGGTCCCTTCCAACCCCGCCTATTCTATGATTCTATGATTCTATGAGATCATGAAATAGCAACTGTAAGATTAAGATGTATTTTATTTAGAAAAGAGAAGTACATACTCAAAGAAAACACAGAAGAAGAAACCCCCTCTCAGCAAGATAAATCTACTTACTGGAATGTAAAATGCTGACTATTTAAATACAGAAGCATGCTCCTAACAACCCTGGAGCATTTTACAGCTATGTGTGACAGATGCAGCAGAAGTGCAGCTTTGCACAAAGTGACAGGTTAAGGGCAGTCACCTCCTACCACCTGAACTACCAGTTAAGGCTAGAGACATTGCCACCAACCCAGCCAGGCAACCAGATTTCAAAGCTTTCTGCTGCTCTCACCACCCTCGCACCAAGAAAACCCCAGGCTCACAAAATACATCAAGAAGACTGATTGTGTTAGAAACCAGTCAAGCCAGCATCAGCCAGAAATCCTGTAGTAAGCCAGAAACCAGAATTAAAACTGTACAGATGAGCTTACACACAGGAGTGGCACAGAGCCAAATTATACTGTTCCTAAGCTAAGAATAGAGAGGGGGACACTGACAGACGTAATAGCTTCTTAGGCTCAGAGAATGTCCTTCAGTGAATCCATTGCAAAAGCAGATGGGAAACCCTCACTGCTGCTGCATTAGGGAGAGCAGGATGTGATCGCATTATACAACTGGATATAGTCCACACAAAAACATTTCCTTTCCATATTTATCATATACCAGTTATTTTAGAACAAGTTTTGAAGATACGGCAACTCTAACCGTAACCGATACCCAGTGTCTGAACCGAAATATCCTTTTACCCTCAGTGTCCCAGCTAACACAGCTGCAGGGGAATATCCTGTTTTTATATACCTTCTGCTGATAAAAGACCAAACTGGACAATTTTTGGACCCAGCACCACGTTGTTCAGGAACATCTGCTGCCTGCTGCCAGGCTGCTGTCTCACATCAGGATGCAGCTGGGACCAGAGGGGCTGGTGTCAAGGCAGGAGGCCAGCAGAGGCAGAGGCAGCTGGTCAAGGCAAGGTGCAGCTACATGGGACTTTTGTGAGAGGAAATAGGTGTGAAAATAGAAGGAAGCCACACGACTACACCAGCTTCATTAGCCAAGAATACTTGGTAGTTCAAAAAGGTGAGTTGCGAGGGGAAAATTCTTGCAAAGGCACAGGCATACTGCTATGTTTATCACGGAGTCCCAAAATAATAGGCCTGGAACATTAATGTGAAATGCAACAGCTGGACAAGTTTGAGATGTGAGATGAGGGAAGGCTGAAGTAATTAATGTTTTTCCAAGAAAAAAAAAAATTTAAGGTCTTTACGGAAAACCATATGGAAGCATTTCCAGTTTTCTGATGAGCATCAAGACTTCTACATGCTTAAGACTTACTGGACTTGTTATACAATTCCTACATCCTATATCACTTGATAAAGCAACATTAATAAAACTTATATATTTAGTCAACCCCTGAGGTCCCAAAAAACTAAAAACCTAAGCACATTTTGGACAGACAGAACAGCCTGATTTACAGGTTCAGAAAGGATGCCCTTCTAAGCTGCCTGCCACGAGGTGTTTTATGGGAAGCCAGGGCATTCTTTTTAAGTTCTCTCTGGATGCTTGATTTCAACCATTTCTGGACAATCAGAGTTGCAGCTGCAGAACAATAACAGAAAAGAGAGACCCGAAATCACTCACTGGATAGACCTAGGAGGATACTCTAGACTTACTTCTCAGCCACTAAGACAAGCATAAAATCAGTATAGCTATTTGTAAGCAAGGGGAGGGATGGATGCTGAAGGCTAGGAACACATACAGCAGAATCAGCAATATCCATGTCATTTCTGCACAACAAGGTCTCATTGGTGAAGAGTCAATCAAGGACCTGAATTAATTGACCAAATATTTATCTCGCTGATTAAGAACATTTTACCTCTTAAAAAAAAATCCCTAGGGCGACTAATCCAGTGCTGTCTGCCACTACAAGGCTGTCACAAGAGCAAAAAGAAAAATCTAGAAATGGGCTACAAATACTTCCAATTTTGAGAAGAGCCTTACTTTCAAAGTTTGGGGTTTGTGGTTGGCTGTTGAAAGGGCAAGTTTATACCACCTCTTAAAGACTTAAGAAGGATAATCACAAAAATTAGTACTCAATACATACATTGTCACTTTTACCAAAGAAAGCATTTATTGCAGTATCTTGCATGTGCAATGCAAATCATACAGCTGGTACACAAAGAACATGGAAATAAAGCATTAAAAAGATGAGAATATTTCTTTCCTTTCAAAACAAAACACTACTACTACTACTAAAAAAACATTTTACTTCAGACATAATCAACACCAACCTACACAATACACCATGTAAAATGGCATATTTACTTTTGGGGTTGTCTGAGCACAGAACTCACAGAAGTGGGAATATGACTTCAGATAGGCAGGCACAACCATGAGCACCTGCCCTTGTGTCACGGTTTAACCCTGGCCCGGCAGATAAACAGATTTAAACCGAGTAACAGATTTATATATTAATCTTTCTCTCCTCTGATAAAGGAAAGAGAGAGAGAATAAGGGAGAGAGACTTACGGGTTGGAAACTAAACTACAGAACTTTAATGAAACAGTGATGATAAATAGGAAAAAGTACTAAATATATACAAATATACAGGAAAATTGATACCACGTTCCTCCCCCCTTTCCCCAATAACTCTCACGTCACCACCAAGGCTGCAGGGCAGCCCTGGGAAAGTCCAGGCTGGAATCCTGGGGTCAGCAGCAGTCGGGAGCTGGAGGCAGGAACACACAGATTCAGGCTGGCAGGGATCAGGACCACAGGCAGAGGAACGGATGGAATCCTCCCAGGATGCCGAAGGGAGCAGGGAGGAAGAAGGGAGGAGTAGAGGTGTTTGACCCTTGTGGTCCCTCAAATTTATACCGAGTATGACGTGTATGGGATGGAATACTCTGGTCAATTCTGGCATCTATCTTGTCCGGTCCTCCCCAGAGGAGGGTTTCAGGTGGGACCTCCTTACTCCTTCTGGAAGGCAAAACGTTCCTGAGAGCTGAGCAGTGTCCTTGGCTCTGCATGCCAGTCTCTGGCTGTAACTATAAACATCAAATGTTATCAGTCCTAGAAGCAGACAGTGTCTGAGAAACTTGCTGTTAATTTCAGCAAGTGCAGCTACTTACAAGAGACTTAGCTAAAAGCAAAAGTACAAACCAGAAAATCACCTTTATCCTGGCCTAAACCAGGACACCTTGGTCAGAACAGAGCTGTGTGTGGTTTCCAGCCCAATTATCTGCTGCAGAACCTGCCTTCAGGCTCCAGGGAGCTTCAGCAGGCAGCAGCCTGCAGGAACTGCACTCCACAGCACAGTGCAGTCAGTGAATTCCACCTGTGCATCAGTGGACTGGATACATGTGTGAACTCAAAGCTGTTCAGATACCCTTGCTTTCATGTGCTCCTGGTGAAGAGCCAGGCACTGAATACTGAGAGCCCATCCCTATGCAGTGTGGTTTGTGTTAACCAGGTTTCAGCATGAAGGAAACTCAGCAGAGATCTTACTGCTATTTGCTGGGAAGATGAAGAAGAGAGGGACAATCTCTTCTGGAATGTCCATGGTAATTTAAGACTGAAGGCAACAAACTCATTGCAGTGCAGGCGAAAAAGTATTAGGTAAGGTTAGGTTTTTAAACAATGAAGTGGATAAGCACCAGAATAGGTTTTCCACAAAAAGGCTGGATGATATCCTTTCTTGGATACAGCCAAAACTCACATGAGTATGGCTCTAGGAGACCCAAGAGGTGGAGGGCCTGCTGAAGCAGAGGTCTGGACAGGACTACCTCCAGAGGTCCTTTTCAGACTAGGTTATGCTATAATTCATACTCTTCCATGAACATTTGGACCTTCCTGGTAGACAAGAAGATGACCATGAGCCAGCAATGTGCCCTTGTGGCCAAGAAGGCCAATGGCATCCTGGGGTGCATTAGAAAGGGTGTGGTCAGTAGGTCAAGAGAGGTTCTCCTCCCCCTCTATTCTGCATTGGTGAGGCCGCACCTGGAGTATTGTGTCCAGTTCTGGGCCCCTCAGTTCAAGAAGGACAGGGAAGTGCTTGAAAGAGTCCAGCGCAGGGCTACTAAGATGATTAAGGGAGTGGAGCATCTCCCTTATGAGGATAGGCTGCGGGAGCTGGGTCTCTTTAGTTTGGAGAAAAGGAGACTGAGGGGTGACCTCATCAATGTTTTCAAATATGTAAGGGGTGAGTGCCAGGGAGATGGAGTTAGGCTTTTCTCAGTGGTGACCAGCGATAGGACAAGGGATAATGGGTGTAAATTGAAGCATAGGAGGTTCAAGTTGAATATCAGAAAAAATTTTTTTACTGTAAGGGTGACAGAGCCCTGGAACAGGCTCCCCAGGGGGGTTGTGGAGTCTCCTTCACTGGAGACATTCAAAACCCGCCTGGACACGTTCCTGGGAGATGTACTCTAGGTGGCCCTGCTCTGGCAGGGGGGGTTGGACTAGATGATCTTTCGAGGTCCCTTCCAACCCCTATGATTCTATGATTCTATGACCTTCAGACAGGTACTTCCTGCTGCAAAGGTCTTTTTTTTTTTTTTTTTTTTAAAAAAAAAAACCACAAAAAAACCCCAAAAACAGAACAAAAAAAACCAACGGCAACTTCAGTGTTTTCTGGGTCAGTCATGGAGATTTCTCTTGCTTTGGAGCTGGGTTTGTTGGGGTTCTTTTTGTTGCTTAAAAAAACCGCACTGTAGGCTCTAAAACTAAATCAGAGGAGAAGAAATGGCAGCATAAGTCTGATCATAAAAGCCAAAACAATTTAGCAGAACAGGAAGGAGATACTTTCACTTCTTCAACTCACCCTGACTTTCCCCCTCCTCCAGGCCACAACTTACCCCCTAGCAAGCAGGCAAAGGGGCTGACCAGGAGATGTTCAGCTGCTGTTCATGTGACATAACTACAGGAAAGCAGCAGAAAAAAGCACTTCCTAGTAGTCTTTAAATGTAAAAATAGTAAATTTTGAAAGCAGTAATGCAGATTGCCTCATTGGTCAAGATGGGCAGAACTGTCAGCAGTGAGATGCAGCCTCACCTCAGCATGTGCCCTGTCCCACAAGATATTCCACAAAAGAATAGTTTATTTTGGATACCTGGACACCAGCTTCCTCATGGTGCAACGTGATGGTGCTTTTGAAAAACCACGGAAAGCATATTCAAAGGGATTTCTCACATCTGGAAGTCTAGATATATTTTCCTCCATTCTATAACACTGAACTTTTTACCAGCTTGAAGACAAAGATGAATTAAAACTTGGCAAGTATGAAAGAAAGCCCTGTAAATATTTTTAAGGCAGAAGACTAGTAGAAAGAGTAATATACATTACTAAACAGCTTGTTTTACTATAGGATCTTTGTGTACATCAATGTACCACTGCTGGTAAGTTTTACCTTAAGTAGCTTGAAACATCAACAGGAAAAGTGGTTTTTCTACTACAGGGTCAACCTTTGAACCTTACAGTCCACACCTTCAAATCTGATGGTGATTCATGAGGAAGTTTCAACACTTCTTACAAAGTAATTCAAGCACTGTTCCTGATGAAGAACTGAACGAGTAATATTGCACATAAAAAAAAAAAAATCACAAAGGTTACACACCATCTCCAGAAGCACTAACAACCTACTCCCTATGTCATTTGTTTGCCATTCACAGTGTTACCCTGTACAGAAGTGCAGAGGAACACCTGTATATGACCTCTTGAAGAAGAGCTAAGCAAGTGTCTGCAGAGCTCCAGAGCTCTGTTAGGGTCTCACACTCAGCACTGCCAAACCATCATCTACTTTCTTCATGGTGCAACGCTGCCAGCATGGCTTTCAGCAGCCTGGCACATTGCTGCAGAAGATGTGAGACTTGAAAAACTGGAAGCCTGTTTTGAAATTAATCCTTGTCTTTGCCAGTTTAAGTTTAGCAGCATAAACACGAGACAAGTCCTCAGCACATTTCAGTAAAAATTTATTAAAAAAAAAAAAAAAAGCGAGCAGCAACGGGGAATAGAGGAAGCTGCTGCCAATTCCTAAGCCTGAAGGAAATTTTGGGGATATCCAAAATGCTGAATGACTCATTCAAGGTCATGCTTTGTCATTGCCTTAGGGCTATTGTAGATAAGGAAGTTAGAAGACAATAACAAGCTGGTAATTCTTCCTTATAGGCACATGTTGCAGTATGCTATCAAGGCCATTGTTGTAATAAGCATTTTATTCCCTTTTTAAATAAACTAAACACAGCTTTGAATTCAAATAAACATATTACTCGAAGAAGGTACTGGGGCACTGTGCTGAACTAAATGTCAAATTAACTTGCTGGCTCTACGCTGCTGGATACATTGCATAGTGTGCACTCTCACCTTCTCACAAGCCTTCAGTTCCAAAAAATTTTCAGATCTCTGTGATGGTTTGACTAACTGCTGCTCTGTTTCTTCTTAGCAACTAATTCTTTTTCATGTCAGGTTATGTTAGTGTGTTCTACATGCTCATATGTATAGTGAAATGGTTGAAAAATTTGACCTACAAAGGCAGGCAGATACTATTCTGTAATGCACATTCTTACTGATAATGGGATCAAAGAACAGGCTTAAGGTAGAAAAAAAAACAACTTAAAAATACAACTACTGAGATATTTTGAAAAATTATTGCTTTGGAACTTCAGTAGTTAATTTCTGACGAATCATTAAATTTCACATATGCCTTTACATTTGCACATGAGAGTTGTAACTCCAGAAAAATCTTGTTCCAAAAAAGATGTCAACCACAGAAATATAAGCATAAAGATGTGGTAGAATAATAACGATTAGGAAAAATTGTTCCCTGTATTCTCCCCTATAATTTACAAATCCATCAATAAGAGGGGGAAAGTTACCAAAAAACTAAAACCAGAAACCCACATCAAACCACAGCCTCACACCATACTTTGAAGAGCCTATACTGAAGAAACTGTTGACCAAAGGTAAGAGTGTGTGGCCTCTGGTCCAAGCACAGGACTGTGAGTCAAGGCTCCTGACCCAAATCCCAACTTTACCAGTGACTCGTTTGAAGAGCTCAGATAAGCCACACAGAAGCTAATTTAAAGAGACATGCTCAACTCAGAAATAAGACACCACAGCCATAAAGTGCACAGGTATTTGTTAGACACTGCAAAGCTCAGAGTCTACAATTAATCTCAACTCCCCTTGTTCACGTATTTTCAAGTCCATATAACAAAAAAAACATCACTTCATGCAACATAGGTTTAAGACAGCATTTGCAGTTAAATATTTTTATAAATAACATTTCAACAGATTCTTTGTGCTTTCAAAACTAGAAGTATTCCTGCATAGCTCTAAAACCCAAAGCAGTGAAAGCCATACACATATTAATGTCACACCCATTCCTAGAGGTGTGTGTAGCAATGGGCAACCACAAAGACCCTAATCTCTGCCCACTGTGTCTCCCTCTCCTTGCCCTACTCCCTAACAGGAGCTGCAACTGGTCCCATTCCCCTGCAGCAGAACCAGAGCTGAACAATTTATTTCAACACAGACTTCTAAGCCAGGTGAGGAAAACCCCCAAAGACTGAGTTTCTTTCCCTGGGCACATTGGTGACCATGCTGGAAGGCACCCAAGAACAAGAGCAGGAGCAGCAGCTCTGTGGTATGTATCAGAAAACTGCCTATTTAATTTTTGTGCTCTGTCACTCTATTTCTCCCCATTTGCACATGCACACTAGGAACACCCAGCATATCATAAAACTCCTTAGAGTCAAAAAAAAAAAATAATGTCAAAGTGCTTGCTAAAAAAGCTTTACTGAAATATCACCTGGTACAGGCACTAGCAAGAAATGAAGCTTCCCACTTTTAAAGAATAAAGCCCAGACAATAATTATCATCCCCTCCCCCCTTCTCCCAATGTGCTGTAAATCTTCAGCAGGAGTTATTAATCTGTCATTGCAAGGAATCAGGATTCAATCTGCAATCCAATTGAAACTCATTGAGTAGCAGCAATGTCTTTGCTGACACTGTCATTTAATTTTGAAGGCTTGACATCAGGAGAGGATGAAGGGGGAAGGGGCAGAAAATGTATCCATCTTGGCATGGCTTGGGTTTCAAAGACCCCAAATAGCCCCACAGAGAGTTGTTAACTATAGATAAGCCTGTTCTCTTGCTATGAGGAGTTCTGTATCCCAGCCCCAGGCTTCTGTTTATTTGAAGAATATTTAAAGAGACGGATGTGAGTGGAGGCCTTCAGCCTAAAAACCATTTCTGGGAGCTCCTGATTAGGACAGGAGCTGAAGCAAAGTCTTAGGAAGAAAAGAATAGGAAAAAATTCAAGCAAGGGGAGTGAACTAAAATCTGCATCAGAAAGGTGGTTAGTTGTCTGAAGGAAAAGTTGCCACTACTCTTCTCAAAGGTCCCCAAGCCTCATCCATTTACCGACAACACAACCTTGTATTTGTAGAACCGACAAAGGTTTCAAGATGATCACATTTTTAAGGAAATATTCTTTGGTAAGACAAGTCCCATACTCTGTAACTGCTGACAGAGGACCAACCACCACTTGTAAACAAGAGGGTTTGCAGCTTATAGGGAAATGCACCAACCCAAAAGACAGAAATAGCAGCAAGATGACAGCTGGTTTTCCCTGATCATTATAGCTGACCATAGAAGTCTTGCTATTGCAATACCCAAGCACACAAAGTTTCAACAGAAGATCTGTCCCATCTCAGAGGCAATCTGTCATTTACAGACATCTCTCAAGGCAGAGCAGAGAAGCCATGAGTTTCCTCACTTCGGGCTCTCTGGGTGACTGCTCTGAGCATGGGTACTACAGCTTTGGCCATGGCCTTCCCACAAACACACCACACTTCTCAATCCCACCCCACAGCTGTTTAACCTGCTGACCCAGCTGCTCCAATATCCATCCCATTTTACATGCTGGGAACAAAGCAAAAAAAAAACCAAACAAAAACCAACCAACCAAACCAAACAAACAAACAAAAAAACCCACCCACCAAACAAAAAACCAACAAAAAACCAAACCCCCCTCCCAAAAAAAGCCACCACAAAAAACCAACCAAACAAACAAACAAAAAACAACAAAACCCCCCCAAAACAACCCAAAAGCCAAGAAAGACCCTTCTAGGACCTTACGAAAAGCTGAACAGAGAAGCCAACAAATGAATTTTTATTGCTTGCTCAAGACTGCCTATTCTGCTTGCATATATAGTGTAAAACTTAAACAGTTTTAGTACTAGCTGCAGAAGCCAGGCAAATGAGAGCTGCCCCAGCCCTACAGTGCATGAGCAGTTCTGTGATGCTTCCGTCTTCCTGACTGATTCCCATGCACTAGAGAGGAAGCAGAAAGATTGCAGTCTGAGCTGCTAGAAGAAAAGCCAGCCAAAACCTCAGCCTGCTCACAAGCAGCACATTGTCCAGAGGTCCCACAGCTGCAATTCCCAACCTCCTACATACACACTCAGTTATCACCCTCCTCCTTCCCTCCTAAACTGGGATAAGCTTCACCTCACTCCAGTACAACTCATCCTACAGCTCCTGGTCACTAACTTCTTGCTGTGCTCCCAGTACAGACCGATGCCTCCTTGCCTGCTCCTGACAGATCCCAGCTGCTGACAGCAGGCCTGACATTTCTTCCATCCCTTCCAGCTTTTTAGCAGCAGTGGTGCCAGCATGATGCCCAAGCAATCTCCTCTGTATCCCATCTCAACTCTCACTCCAGCATGTCCCAGTAGTGGCACAGATGTGGCTGTCCCACAGATGTGTCTGTCACACAGATGTGATTTCATGTCCCCTCCTAGTCCAAAGTGGCAGCTGAGCGCTGGTAAGATGAGATTTACTAAAGAGCCCCCCACCAGGGTCTTGGTGCAAGACCCCTTGGCAGAACAGAAGAAGTTAAGGAGTAAAAGATCCTTCCAAAGGCTGATACCACTTGCTTGTGCAGAACCACTGCACATCTCATCAGCTTGCTCTTACCCTAGCTATAATAAGTGCATTAAATTATTTATTTACACTGTCTTTTGGCCATCCATTCCTCTGCCCAGCATATTGTCTTAAGCAAATACAGCCTCAAGAACAAACATAAAATTCTTAGGCTGAACCAGGCTTTCCCGTGCTTTTTCAACACAACTCCCAGCTCCTCACTAAAATCTTGAGTTTTGATATATGTAATATAAACACTATAAAGCAATTCTTGCATCCAAAGGTGGATGGATACTGTTTCAGGAAGATACTGAACCAAAAGAAGGATCCTTCTATTCCACTTGATTTACACTACTGCATTTTCAGAGCTGCTTCAGGTAAACATCACCAAAATATTCTCTAAACTCTTTTTTCATTACATTATTTCTATCTATACAAGTGGTTAACTATGTCTAACTAGTTCAGATGGAAAACTGCTTAAGTCAACTTGCATTCAAAAGAATTAACTACACATAGTATGTACAAAACCAAGGGACACTACACATTTGCCATCAGAAGCATAAACACCCACTTCCCATAAAACTAAAGGACAGGGGACAGTCACGTCCACACACATGAGGTAGCCCAGAGAGCAAGGAGGCCACTACTGCTCCCCATGCAAGTCCTTCACCCTTTTTGCATAGACAAGTTCAAGTAACCAGCTACATTACTGCTCAAATGTAACCTTTGTGGCCTTTTCTTTTTACTTTTCTATTTAATTTTTTTGTGTGTGTGAAATACAGCATCAGCTAATTCTGTCTTCACTTCACTTTCACTTCCACAAAGGTGCTTTTTTCTTAAACTAAGAAAATGCTTGACAGAATAATACAAGTGCCAGTGACAGCAACAATACAAGATAATATATTTGGCTTAGCTCACAACTGCTACACCAAACCACAGAGAAGTACCTCAACTTAATAACAATGTGGATGCTAGGCCTCTGGTATCAGACAAATAGTTAAAACTAATGCAAGACACTGGTTTGTGTGGATAACAGATTACACTACCTTGCACCTAGGTGCTAAAATTATCTACACCTGTCCACACTGCTCATCAAGAGAGTGCTACCCTCAGAGTACCTTCAGGTCTTCTTTGCAAAAAAAAAAAACAACTTTATTTTCAAAATCACATGCTAGAGCTAAGATTTTTAGACAATGTGGGTAAGAGATGGGTGGTAACCTGGACACTTTGGAAAAACACCTTTTGCAACGTTATTTTTTTTTAAAAAGTACTCACTTTTAAGATTTTTTACCATACGAATCTGCAGGTTAAATATGAGTACATGCGTATTTATTAATAGCCCACAGCACACAAGCTGGATTGGTAGCTAACACACAGAAACTGCAGATTTGCATCACTGTAGGTAAATGATCTAGGACAACTCATTGTAAGCCACTGTTTTGCTTCCATAAAGCTTAGTTGTGGTAATGTCACACTATGCATCTTAACATTTTTAGGGAAAAATTTAGGAAAAGTGAATGGCACTTGTCCAGAGCCTGGAGGAAACACAGCTGTCATCTTGTCCCCTTCTAAGCATCCAAGCTTACAAGCTGAGAAGAGAAACCAGCCAGAGCCTAGGCTTGCCTGCTCCTCCCATCACTGATCCAAGCTCCAAGTCAGAAGAGAATTAAGTTTTCCTTGAGACTGTTTGAGACTTCCAGCCCAATGGAGCACCTTCAGCCCAAGATGATACTTTCTACATCGCAGAAATCATGTTTTAGTATATCTCAAACTATTAGAGTCAAGTTCATTTACACCTCATAGGCAGACACAGGAACTCCACTGTGCAATTCAAGTTAAAGCCACAGAAATGCTATAAATGAAGTTAATTTTATGCAGACGGTGAAAGTCCCCAATGCACTTGAAGTGTTCTTATTTAATGATTTGCCTTTGAAAAGCCACTACCAGTTTGCAATGTTTGTCTGTCAGGTTGTGCATCAAGATGGGTAGGGAAAATAGAACTGCAAAGAAAACAAATTAAGGTGTTGAAGTATAAGCACAGACTGAAGTCTGATAAACAAATCTAATACCAAAGATCTAGCTCAAGTTCAAAATGTAAAGACATCTTAGGAGAAAAATAATGTTCTTAAAAAACATCTGTAAGATGTTCTTACAAATCATCCATTTCCAACTTCCATACATAACTAAAGAGAAAAATAAATTCTAAAAAAAAAAAAAAAAAAAAAAAAAAAGGGAAAAAGAAGGAAAAGAGAAAAATCCAAATGTAATCCTTTTTTCCTTTAGATGTCAGCTGAAAGTTGCTAAAACCACTTTTAAGACCTAAAAAAAGCCACTTCCGTGGGTTTAGAAACTGAAAAGTGTTTTTGAAAGAGCTCTAGAAAACGCCCAAACCACATAACTTTGAGCAGTGCTTTTCAATTTTAGCTACACAGCTTCTCCTAGGAAAATAACTTAAAACTTTAAATCTCCAGCATGGATTTCCTTGGTGAAATATGGCAATGTAATGACATACTTTTATGCATGACTTTCTAGAAATCAGACAAAACAGCTCACAGGCTAAAGGTCTGCAGGAAGAAGGAAGTCAGATTCTTTGCTTAAGCTGCCCAAAACCCAGAAAAGGCATCTGGTTCAACAGCAGCCTTTAACTTGAGCAAGCAAATTTGGGATACAAGGTGCAGTGGATGAAGACTTGATGCTAATACAAGTCCAACCAGTGGCAAGCTGCAGACAGTCACCAATCCCATTGACCCTGCATCCAAGGACAAAACCAGAGTTCCAACCAGAAGTTTGGAAATGAAAGAGCTCTTATGCTTACAGGTGCTGTTCAAACCAGTTCACTCAGTCTGTATTTCTGCGAGGTTCCCCAGGGCTTTTGGCAGGACACACATGGAGCAGCCCCAGCTGCTCTTCCCTAGCACATCAGCAGAGCTTTATCTCCATTTCACCGACAAATGCAGGTTGCACCTCTCATACAGATCCTGAGCATTCAGCAGCCAGCTCCCAATAGTCAGGCCAGACAAATTGCAAGGATGTCAAGAAGACCCAAGACTTTGCAATCAACAAAGACTGAGTGGTCTCTCTGGTATGCTCACCTAATGCTGCTTCAGATTTTGAAAAGGTGTGCTTTCATCAAAGCAACTTGATTTTTTGCAAATGAGGTGTATTAAGTATTCCTGTCAGAACAATATTTCACAGTTTATGAGGAAATGTCCCATAAAAGCAAGGTAAGCTCTGTCAAATAAAATTTGTATGAGTTATTTTGCTAGGTTTAAATTCTAGCCCTATTGATACCTGTGCTTTAAAATAAATTTGATGTAAAATAGTAACTAAAGAGTTTTTGGAAAAAGGCATTAAAGAAAGGAAGTCAGGACTTCTAGAAATAAAAAGGAGAAGAAAAAAGAAAAAAAAAAAAGAAGAAGAAAAAAAAATTACCATAGTGAGAAAAGTCTATGTATTGTAGTACTAACTACACTTGAAAAAAGATATAGGTTAACTTATGAGTATCTCCAAACAGGCTTCCATCACAGTCTGCCATTAGTTATGAAAGTTTAGAAACAGTTCTGGGTATCAGCCTGGGTTTCCAAATTTACATGGATCAAAATGACTGAAAAAACTCATAGAAAACCAGAAACCCCACAGATGCAGGATCAGGGAGGACATCATGACAGAGCTCAGAGAGAGAAGAAGAAGGCTGAGAGTGATGACAGGCTATGGAAGCAAAGGCAAAAATGCTCACCAAGAACCAAACTGCAAAGAAGCTGCAACCCCAACTGCAAGAAGCTGCATCCCCTTGACTCGTCTCTTCCTTCTATTACTGCTACCATTACTTTATCTTAACTCCAATACCACGTTTTTGTGCAGAACACAATTTTCTAAAGCAAACCGAAGTATCCCACTCTACACATGGAGAAAAAAAACCAAAGAAACAACAAAAAAACCAAACACAACTTCATTTCAGTTTGCTTTAGAAAATTGCTCTCCAGCTCCAGAAACCAGCAGACAGAACAGGAGAACATTGCTCTGTTAGACAGCTCAGACATGGAAACCCACTTCATTCCCACACAAGTCTTGGATTAACTCTAAGATTGGACTTTTTACAACTCACAGGAGGACCTGTGTCCAGCTTGTTAAAATTTGGAAAGTATATCATTAATGTGGGTCTCTTCCAAAAGTGATAGAGACTTAAAGCAAAGCCTGCATATTTGTCTGCAGAGCTGAGTCTTTAAGAGCTTAAGAGTGATGCAAATAACCACAAGCAATTTTTCACAAGGGATCATGACTTGGCATTCTTGAAAAAGTAAACATTTAGAGGTCTGGGTTGCAAAAGTACAGGGCTTTCCACAATTCACTAATACATAAGAGCATATCTGAGATCATAAAGAGAAGGAAATCCCAATTGCAGGCATCAAAAAGTGACAGCTAGAAATATTCAGTGAATGCTTTTGATCTTCTTCCTTGCCACAACTCTGTACTTGCAAGATGGAGTAATAGCACTCTCCTGAAAACACATCACGGGATTTAATGGTTGTGTAAACCCCTAGAGGGTAGCAATCATACTCCAAAGAATTAGAGAGGGAAGGAGGAAAACTTCAGAGAGACACGTTATATGATAACAGCTCCATATACCACGAGGAAGTTTTCATCTATAGGCACAGAGGAGGCAACACTATGTAGAGTACACCTCTTCACGTCAACTGTATTGAGGTCATTTGCTGTTTTGGACACGCTCTGTTTCCAACAGTCTCTAGGAAATTACTTTCATCCCTACTAGGAACTCAGCATCCTTGAGTAAAGCACAAGGTAAAGCACAAACTGGGCGAGAGTAGCTAAAGCTGAAGCATAAGTGAGGTACACTGACAGAAAGATGATGATACATTTTCTCAGAATGGACACAAGGAGAGCACAGGTTGGTCTAGTACAGTTTTGGAGTGTGACATTTATTGCTTTTGCAGTTTCCAAAAGACCTGGTAAAAAATCCTAAGTCCACATGACCATGTATTATAGTAATGCTGGACATGATTATTTGATTTTCTATGTCAGAAGCATAGAAGCTGGTCTTGGATTGACAAGAAGCTGAACATGATCCAGCAGTGTGCCCAGGTGGCCAAGAAGGCCAATGGCATCCTGGCCTGGATCAGGAATAGCGTGGCCAGCAGGTCCAGGGAAGTGATTCTGCCCCTGTACTCAGCCCTGGTGAGGCCACAGCTCGAGTCCTGTGTCCAGTTCTGGGCCCCTCAGTTCAGGAAGGAGATTGAGGTCCTGGAGCAGGTCCAAAGGAGGGCAACCAGGCTGGTGAAGGGACTCCAGCACAAGTCCTGTGAGGAGAGGCTGAGGGAGCTGGGGGTGTTCAGCCTGGAGAAGAGAAGGCTCAGGGGAGACCTCATCGCTCTCTACAACTCCCTGAAAGGAGGCTGGAGCCAGGGGGGGGTTGGGCTCTTCTCCCAGGCAACTTTCAACAAGACAAGAAAACATGGTCTCAAGTTGTGCCGGGGGAGGTTTAGGTTGGATATTAGAAAGAATTTCTTTACGGAGAGGGTGATCAGACATTGGAATGGGCTGCCCAGGGAAGTAGTGGATTCTCTGTCCCTGGAGATATTTAAAAAGAGACTGGATGTGGCACTCAGTGCCATGGTCTGGTAACCACAGCGGTAGTGGTCAAGGGTTGGACTTGATGATCTCTGAGGTCCCTTCCAACCCAGCTAATTCTATGATTCTATGATTCTAAGCAAATGCACTAATCAGGCAAGTTCCTTCAGCATGACCTACCCAAATTACAAAAAAAACCAAACAACTCAAACATAAAAAAAGCAAGCCATGTGACATGACTATAGCAATGCAAATCCAGACTGACAGATAACAGCTGGGCAACTGATGCATACAGAAGTGCAAATACTCAGTTAACAACTATCAGCAATAGTCACAGACATCCTAATGGAAGGGAATGTAGTTGTACCAATTCCCACCGAAAAAAAGAAAACACATGTACATAGGCAGAGATCTGCAAAAGAACACATCACTATGTGCTCATGTCTTCTACTAGCAAAGACCCTAAAGATTTCAGCTGTGTGCAAATTTATTTCACTGAAAATCTGAATAAAACAATATTCAAAATATGCACCTAGATGGATTATACAGCACTGTGTCTTCATCAAGGGAAAATGTGTTCCCCCTTGCTTCCCTCCCTCTATAAGTATCTCGACTAGCTACTATTTTCAAGCTATTGCTATTCAAAGGCCATTTACGCAAGACCTGTCATTAGTAATAAACTGTCACTAGTGAAATACTGTTCAGGAAAGGTTATCTCTAACTACAGATATTTTCCAAAAGCACCACTAGCATTTGCCACTTTGGGATCTGCATGAAAGTCCCTGGCTTTGCCTCTTGACTCAACCAAAAGAGAGTGCATAGTGAAAACTCAAAAGCAAGGAAACTTTCTTCAGATCAGAATATTAATACTGTATGCAATAAATAAGACTCACATGAGTGTCTCATTTTGTCATACAATATTAACAGGTGTTATATTTGGGTTATGCAGTTGCTAATCCAACCAGTACTGATGGAAATGGAAGCCCTGGTAAGTCACACGAGACACGTCTGTCCTGATCTGCACAGTCACTTCCAGGCACAATGTAGTCATACCCTGCAAAAGGCTTTACCAAACAGTTTCACCCTAATTCTTTCTTTTAAGTGACATTTTAGTAGCTTTCTAATGTTTCATCTATTTTAAGTATTGGTCATAGTTAGGGCAGATTGTTCAGTCAAGAGCAAAGTGGTAACGTGAGATGTTGTGTAGTTGCTCTGGCACTGGAACAGTGTGAAGTGCTGCGTGCTACGTAGGAGCCCAGAAACTGCTCAGTGACCACTTACTCCTGATTAACACTGTATTTAGAAGAGATTGGTATCACTGAGGATCAAGCTGCTAAACTGCTTTATTGGAACACCACTGAAAAAAAAAACCCAAACAATTTGCATTTAGTACTACCCAGCATGCTTGTCAAAGTGGAATTTGAAGGCACACAACCACAACTCTAGCCCATGGTATTATTTTTATTTGTGAACACAGTGAACATTTCAGACTCCAGAACTTTCCTCTTCAGCCAGTACAGCAAGGCCCTCCTTCTTCAGTACTCCTGGCATAACACAAAGCAGCATCTCATTCAGATCCACGAGTACCTTTTTGATAAGACTTCTCTGATAAGACTTCTCTGATAAGACTAGTGCAGCTAGCCATGGAAAGTAGAATTAAAATCTACAGTTACAAGATTTTAGTGATAAATAAACAAATCAGTACACTGAAGAAGAGAGAGACACACACTGTCTTGAAATACACTCTTTCCCAGTATTCTACTGTGCTTTTAATAAAATGAGTATGTTACCCAAAGCTAACGTTTTTTGCCAGCCCAAATACTTCACAATATACTGACAACTAAACAAATGCCTGGGACAATCTGTCCATTCATGACCACTGGAGTTAATCATTCCTACTTATTCTTCATCCTTTGCAGATGCAGTAATCCTTATGAATGCAGGCTTTCTTCAGATTGTAAAGAATGGCAACAGGGCCATAATGAAAATCCATCCAAAGAAAATCCAAGCTTTCAAAGCATGCACTGAAGATTTGCTGGGCTGTACAGCGGTCAGCTAGAAAATGTACGTGCTCTTCAAAACAAGACAGAAAAATGGAAGTTGGTCAAAAAGGGTTTGTAAAGCAGTACATTATTCAGATGCTGTATTTTAAAAGTTGCAAAGGGCTTGTGTATAAATAAAGTTGTTTTGCAGCACCCTCCATCCCAAATACATATAAAGACCTTTTGCCCACTCCGTAAGCAAAGGATCAATGTCAGGCAGAAAGAAGGAATGACAAAAATAAAACAAGGTTACAGATGGGTTGAAAGGCTACTGTAGGCACTGCGTATCATTCTACTGCATCTGTGCAGAAAGTATGTTCATGTCAGGTCCTGACAATGATATATTCTGAAGCTGTAGCAATTAATGTAGCTCTTGAGAAAAATTACTGCTGAGATGCCTATTCACACCAAGGAGCTGCAGAGAATTACAGCTTCAGTGAGCCTTCCCATTGTAGCAGGCAGACCAGCTGCACCGTGCTTTTGCTCTAAGTCAATGTGAATAAAAATCTGCCACAATAGATAATGCAACCCAATAAACACACGCCCATTGCACTTTGTTTTTTTCAAGCTTTTAACAAGCTGTACCAATTTAAGCAAGAGGACTTGTTACAAAATGTAGCCAAGATAATCAACATGGGAAATCAAACTGGATAAGTACTCCTTACAGTAAAGTGTTACCTAGCTATCAGATCCACAGGTATACAGGATCAGTTTTAGGATCAGATATAATTATCATAAGGAAACAAGCAGACTACTGCTTTCTTCCAGCATAAATAACTAATATTTCAGAAGGAATAACAGAACTTTGAGGACAAGTACGGCATTTTCATTGTAACTGTAACATTTCAGATTAAGACATCCAGATGGGCACAAGAAGAAAGTGTCACCTTCTGGAAAACACAGACAAAGGGTGTGCCAAGTTACCTAAGCTAAAAGCTGACAGACTGAACTGCCAAACCATTGGGAAAACACTCAGATGGCAGTCAGCCAAATTTTAGACCACAAATATAACAATAAAAAAAAATCTGGTAGATGTTATTAAATGTATAAATATTTTCAGAAACCAGTGCAACGAGTGTGCACCAATAAAAGATTTGCTTCCAGCACTGGGTTCAGCTTTGGATACTCTCTAAGCAAAAAACTCTTCTCCAGCAGTCCAAGTGGAAGAGTTATCATTAAATTCAACTGAAACTGAAAGTTAATTTCAAGGTGTGCCATAATTCTCCTGTCACAGCAGTAACTAAAAAGCTTGCATAAAAATAAGCAGAAATAAAGGAATAAGCAGATCTCTCAAGATGAGACGTACACATTGCCTTACAGTAAGATACTCATAGCAAACACCAACCAACCTACAAAAAGCACAGAAAGCTCCCCTATCAAGTATTTCACCAATATTCAGACACCCCTCAAAAAACCAACAACAATGACAAAATAAAGGTCACTTCTCCTTATAACTGTTGGCTACAAAAAAAGGCACAAGAGGTCACCCACACCTCTCCGTGCCAGGTTAAAACTCAGGAGTGAGGATGGGTCATTCCAGCACCCACACACTCTGACACTCAGACTTCTCCTGTAAGGGACACTTTGTAAGTGCCTGCTTTGCACTGCTCCTGTTAAGCAAAAATCATGGACATGTCAGAGGCACAGTTAAGATATGCAAAGTAAAATCGTGTTTAATTGGGGTCTTGTATGATCATTACAGAAGCCAAGAGCATGCACAACGCTGACTGCTTCAGAGCAATGGGTTCTGCTTTTCCCTGAGCAAAAGAAATGACACTGGTGGGAATCACTGAGTAAGGACCAAATCACAGCTCATGATCCCAATTCAGCAGCAAGGTATGCAAACAGCTCTGAGCAAACATTCCTTGTTTTTTACATCAGATTCAGTACTATTTACCATCTTGAGGAAGTAAAAATTAAGGCTTTACAATGCTTCAAAGCTAATATAGTATTTCATGGAGCATGTAAATACATACACACACTTTTTTTTTTTTTCTTTGTCCCATATAAGCAGGTGTAAAGCATATTGAAGAGAACTGTATCCCAATTTTAGGCTTGTGAGTAACAGTGGCCCAACCATTCCCCTGCTCCCTGTTATCACACCATCCCTTCAGGTGTGCTGGGTGTGCCCAGCAAGTAGGAGTATGTAGAAAAAAAAGCAGCAGCATAAACACATGACTAAAAACATTTTTACAGGCTGAGCAACATAGCTGTAGTGGTTCAAAGATGGTGCAACTGACCTTGACTTCTGAGAACATATGTCATATAGAAACTAGCTGCCTGTGCAGTTAAATTTCAGATGGAAAAGCACTCTTTATCAGGATTTCCTATTTATCACCTCTAAGACTTGAGGTTACTAGGTTGAGGCCCACAGACTACGCAGAAAGGTCTGCCAAACAGCACAAGAATATAGCAACAAAAAGCCAGTAATTAGAATATTTTTCTTCCTTGCAGAAAAGCTACTAGTTTTTAAGCGACTGTTTTATCACCCCTAAAGAAAAAATTAATATTTCCCCAGCATACTTCTGAATTCCCACAGTCAATCTCTCAGCCCATATAAATAAACTTGAATGAATCCACTGCCTTCTCCTAAGTTAAATCTCTCCCCGCAGATACAATTCAGGTAAATATTTCTCCTAGGGGTACCTGTTATTTATTCTACAACTTCTTCCAGACAAAGCAGACATATTCTTCAGTAGCAGCCAACCTCTTGCTCACTGAAGCTTACAAGAAAACTGCTCAGTCCTCAAGCACAAACTCTAACCTATAGATGCATTTTCTGGTCAATACAGCCACTTGTCTGGCAGAACAAGACCTACAAATGTGACATCCCCATAGTAAGTCCATGGAACTTGGTCTGTTCCAGTTACAATATGAAAGTGATGCAGTTTTTGGTTTTTGGGTTGTTTTTTTTTCTACAGACATTTTAATAATAGGGTATTGCTTTCAATTTATTTTTTTTTTTAACTTTGAAGCCCAGCATTATGGAATGGAGCACTGGCAAAGAAGCTAATAGGAATCAGTAAGTCTTCCCAATAGGTTTTAACAGCTCCAGAACACCCTCCTGGTTTAACCAGCCCACTGTGTCTGAACCTTGCAAGACCCCTGCCTGCTCAGGAACTTCTCATAAATCCATATTCATCAGCAAGCTGCTGTTTCAAGCTTCTCAACCAGTAGGAGTATAGCTGGTGATTGTGAGGGTGGTGAGACACTGGAACAGATTGCCCTGGGAAGCTGTGGCTGCCCCCTCCCTGGAAGTGTTCAAGGTCAGGTTGGATGGGGCCTTGAGCAACCTGATCTAGTGCGAGGTGTCCCTGCCCATGCAGGGGGTTGGAACTAGGTGATCTTTCAGGTTCTTTCCAGCCCAAACCATTCTAAAATTCTATTATTACTTAAGGTGCTTGAGATTGCCACTGATTGTATAGTCATTTCCATATATGATTCACAGACCTTACATGTTCTCCATACAACATACACTCAGTTCATGTATCAAGTTACTAGAAAAAAGGCAGCTCTGTTTCTTTAGTTGACAAGTTTTTCTGGTGTTGATAGTAAAAAATACCACCTCCACACCTAAAATGGTGTATTTTCTGTACCAAATCAAATGCAACGAAATAGTGCTTCCAGTCAAGTGAAGCATCAGAAAACTGTCCCTATGATCTGATAAGACTTGAATTACTCACTTTCCAGAACCTGTCCTTTTGTAATACTCTCTGAAGCACACATGTTGTATGTGGATGCACACACGTGGGTCACAAATGTGACCAGTTCCAGGATCTCAGTGTCCAGCAAACACTATGTAGGTACTACAGCATTTGGATTTCAGCACTTTGCCATTATCACAAAAGCTGCCAACTTTTGTTCTTAAGTAGTGTCTTTTCTGCAATTAAGGGTTCTGAAGATCTCAGAAGATTAGATTGAATAAAAGTGTATTTTTACAAAGTCATTCTAATTTAGTGTTATAAACTGAGTTAATGTTCTCGCTCACCAGTCCAAGAAAATCCAGTAATGTAATCTGGTAGAAAACAGTCATCAGTGGCCCAAGGATTTTTTTCCTTATAGATGAGCAACCTGTACTTTGTCCATTAGTCAATCTTTACCCCTTCCTTGGAAGTTCAAAGATTGAAAAGTCGGTCTTGCTTTTGACACAGCCTATTAGGAAGTTACATAATGCTAGGTAATTGTGATTATCTTACCTTTCACTTTGCAAAAAAAAAAAAAAACCAAAAAACCAAAACCAAAAAAACCCACCAGAAACAAAAAACCTAAACCACAACAAACCTGATATATATAGCATTAATTAAAAAAACTCCTAAAACAATACTCACAGCAACAGGAGGAGAGCTGAGAACACAGCAATAAAGCAAGAAAAAGAAAAATAGAAAACAAGTCAAGGGAAAGAGCTACTTATAACACAAAATGTAAAGTTTAATCTGAATGCAACTCTCCTGGGTCCTGTGAAGGAGAACATCAAAGGAGTCAATGTTGCAATGAAAGCCTGGACTGTAGCCATATTATGAGAGAGAGAAAATCAGATCTTACATGTATTTTAGCTAGGAAAAACTTGCACAGCTTGAACAGGCCTTGTGAAGGCTTGAACATTGCTTGTGAAGACCAGGCATGTGAAGACTCATTTCAGCAGTACTCAGTGATCTGTCCTAAGTGATAGAGAAGACTGATAGCACGAAGAAGAAGAAAGCAGGTTATTTCAGCTATTCTGAGCTTAAGCCAGTTTCCACATGTTCCTAAGAGGCTGGGAAGTAAGCAAAGGTTTTTAGTGTAGGCTGGAGGAAAAAAAAACTGAGTATTTGCACTTATGTCCCCTGACATAAGGAGGGGAATCCAGGTTGTCAGAATCAAGAAAAGCTAGTGGATGTGCCTTGGGGAAAAGAGGCAAAAAAATTAGTTTTAGGTGATGCCCACAAAAAAGCAGATAAGCAGAGTAAATATAGTACTTTCAGGAGAGCTTAAAGACAACATTAGAAAAGAATGGTTAAACCCATAGGAACTATTGGAGGTTAAGAGTTACCTGTGTCTGTGTCAGCACCTCACAGGAGGGAAAGAGGGCTACCAAAATTCATGTAAACACCATCCTCAAAATTTTTGGGATTCTCTGGTTTCTTAGAGCTGTGGTAGATGTAGCACCTAATGCAGAAAAACAGCTTGTGGCCTGGTAACAGAGAAGAAAAGACAACCTATGGCTACCACCAGTGGTACTTTTAGGTACTTTAATAAGTACCTAAAAGATTGAGCCAAGGTGGGTGCCCTGGCTAAGAAGAAAGTGTTGAAAAATACAATGCAGATTGTGTTTACACGTCTTACTCTGAATTTGTGGTCTTTAGGAGAGAGGCTCTCTCATAAGTACACAAAACATGTAATGCAAAGTTTTCCCTATTCCTAATTAGGTTTGCCAAAACACTTACATATCTGACATCATAAGCACCTGATGCAGTGAGATTAGGTATTTGGTATTTGTGGCTGAAGTACACAGAATAAGAAATATAACTGTTCTATGTTTTACATTTTGGAAGAGATCCCAAAACCATTAGAGCTGAAAACTGAAAATGTTGAAATAAATACATTCAAGCATTTTCCAGCAAGAGCAATAAACTCTTTTTATAGTTCCCTGAGGCTAATATAAGGGGAAGAGAAAGATAAGCAAGTACGAGGTATCACCAAGATATCTATGTTGACATTTCTGTTTCATGCAGACACGTAAAAACTGAGTATGCTGCAACTACATCCAGTTACTGTAGCTTAACAAGCAGGTCACCATTAGGAAACCACACTTATTAGCTCTTCAAGCATGCAGTGCTGAGGAAAATAATAATTTTGTGTCCCTGAATCTCTGTTAAAGGTCATTAGGAGGACTGTCACCCACTGGATTTTTTGGAATCCAAAGATGCCTGTGTTTTTTCTAAGGAGACTCATTCTCTCCAGCAGAGAGATTTGAGAGCAGCAAACTCCCTGGGAAAATGGTAATTCAGAGCTTCAGAAAAAAATTAAACCTGGTACAGAAAGACAATTTCCCACTCAAGCTCCTGAAGTCCGAAGAATGTGTCCGGGGCTGAGCAGATCAACATTTGCCCTAACACATGATAGCATGGTTGAAAAATTGTTAAGTTTCTAAAGGTAAATATGAACTTCATAGACAAGATATATGCCAAGTCAGGCATACTGCCTTGTGGAGAAGAAAAGCCATAATGGTTGAGCTGAAATCTTGTACTGGCACTCAGCTGCCCAGATGGAAGTCTATTCCAGAGTTCCGACCACTCACACCATCATGTCTTTGAAACAGCTCCTTCTTAGAACTCTTTGCTGTAACCAGTGTCTAGTGGGAACATGCTCCCTGTGAGACACTGGTATTGCACACAAGTATCACAAAGCTGTACCTTTTTATGCTGTGAAGCAGCCCTGACTGCCAAGTATAAAGCTTCAAGACAAGCTAAGCAAGCAGAAGTGCCTGCTTCAATTCTGTGAGCCCGGAAAGGATGCTACACCCAAACTTGCCAGACACGTCTCTGGAAGGTCATATACAGTCACCCTCCTCTGCTCTTAATATATAGCATTACATAACATTCAACTGGAATATCAAAGATCCAGAAGAAACAATCAGGTGGCACTTCCACACCAGGAATAAGCATTTAAACTATTTTTCTCCCTCCGTGCTTATTCCTGTATTTCCCAGCCATTGCAGAACTGCAGTGTAGCTGCTGATGCCAACTCCACACACTGCTTAACAGCTCCTGTGAATGCCACTTCCACCTCAGGTGGCACATCCATCCCAACTAGCCAAGGAGATCCCTAGCTGTGCCAGTTCCAGCTCCTCTATTGAATCCAACTGCTAAAGGCCACTCAGAAAGAATCAATTACAAAGCAAAGGGAAAAGCCAGCTGGAATATGTTGGTGTTCCAGGCCAAGAATAACAAGCTTGAATACAGTGTCTACAAGGACAAACAAACAAAGCATCAATGGTATTCTCTCTCTCAACCACTTTAAGTTATCAACTTCATTACTCAGACAAGCAAACAGAGCACCAATTAGGTAGAACCTGGCCAGGTCTTTGATGACTGCCGCTACAGGAAAAAGCCAACCCAGATCACTTCCAAATGTGCCCAGATGAAGCCTCTACTTCTTCAAATGTAATTTTTTTTTAAATACTTCCCAGTGTAAAAAAAATAGAGTTTGCAGTTCACCTACAAAACCAGCCAGATCCTAAGACTGCAAACAACAGCACTGGGTATACAGGAATGGAATACATGCTCTCCAGCCACAGCAGAAGTATGGATGGGGCAAGTGTCCAACTTCAGCAGGTGACTAGCATGTTCAGCAAAGGCTATAAAGCAAGCTCTCTATCTGCAGGACAGGATGGGTTCTGGGGCTAAACACAATTCACTCACTAAGAAGGCAATTGAAGGAAAAACAGTCAAGCTGTCTCATGGATAAGGAAATTATTCCCAAGAGAAAGGCTGTTACACAATCAGTAAGCACGATGAGGAATGACATGAAGGAAAGAGCAAATAGGAAAATTTGTGCAGCAGTAAAAGAACAGCAGAGACGTATATGACATTTGAAATGCAAGTCCCCTTTCACTACTGAAGGACTTGGTATCAAGTGTAAAGAACGAGGGGAAGAAATAATTCCTCAGAATTAGCACAGAAACAAATAGTATCCATTCTAATGGATTCAAAGAGTACAAATCAGAAGCTAGTCATACCCTTGTGGGACAGCTGATTTTTTTTAAACTATGATCAGCTGTAACATCTTTCTATTAGTATCTCATATTCAAAGCAATGGCAAAGTTTAACAGCAGTTTTCATACTGAATCCAATTCTTGACTGAATGGGATAGCATCCAAGCCTCAGAAGCACTGACTACATTCCCAATGTGTTGGCACTGACCATGGCCACAGCACACCCTGCTACAGGGCAGCACAGGAAAAAAATCCCACACATAGGGGACCCAAGCCATACAGGCAGCTGCCTCTTCAGCTTGCTGCTGAGGGTAAGGGTTGCAGGTGTATACACCACACATCCACACAAAGCCAGCACGTTGAAGACTGTCATCTTATGCCCAGACAAGTTAATTGCATTTTAGAATACATTTAAACTCTGCTCCTTTGTTTCCAACCTTTTTTTTTCTTAAGAATAGTCCCCCAACTTCGTAATGAAAGAGGAGAAGTCAAAGAGCACATGCTTAATAAAATAAAAATAAAAAAAAACAACCAAAAAGCACTCCTCAGTACTAATTTCAATCACAATGAGAAGTAAAGAGAGCAATGAAAAGGTATAGCATTCAGAATAAGCACAACAATTTATTTAAACATTTCCACAGAGCCACCAAATCGAGGTGTCCATCAGACTCACCCACAGCTCTGCTGCTGAAACTACCCCCTCCCCAAGGAGCTCACAAGGTAACAGAATAAAACCTGGTAATTCACTCATTACATGCACTTAAACTTTGCACCAGGTATTTTAGTGGCCCCCAGCTGCCTTTAAACCTATTTCAACAGGGCAGGGATAGTTTGGAGACCCTGCAAGCAGAGAAAACAGCAGCCAGAGAAGTAGCCCAGACTACAGCAGATCTGCAAGCCCCACCAGCCTGGTTTTATAGGCAGGACCCTCCAGGGGTGTGTTTGGCTACCCCATGGCTGGGCCACCAGGGCTGCAGAGCAGGGAAGCCCACAAACACCTTCTGGCAACAGTGCTGCACAGACAAGAGTTTTGCCAGGACAGAACTTCCAGGTAGGGGCAGGAGTTTTTCCGTGCATTGCTGACACATACAGCCTTGTCAACAGAAAGGGAGAAATGCAGAGCTCACGTCCAGCCTGTGAAACCAAACATTAAATGCTGAAGCCAGGAAGAAAGAAGAGAAACCATGAGCCTCCCCCTGGCGAAGAGCACAGAGCATATTTCATCTCCTCTGCTCTAATTGAGGGGGAGCCTTCAATGACTTCTCCTTGACAAAAAGAAAAAAAGAAAAAAAGAGAAAAAAGAGAAAAAGAGAAAAAGAGAAAAGGAGAAAAGGAGAAAAGGAGAAAAGGAGAAAAGGAGAAAAGGAGAAAAGGAGAAAAGGAGAAAAGGAGAAAAGGAGAAAAAGAGAAAAAGAGAAAAAGAGAAAAAGAGAAAAAGAGAAAAAGAGAAAAAGGAGAAAAAGAAAAGAAGAAAAGAAGAAAAAAAGAAAAAAAGAAAAAAGAAAAAATAAAAAAGAAAAAAAGAGAAAAAGAAAAAAAGAGAAAAAGAAAAAAAGAAAAAAAGAAAAAAAGAAAAGAAAAAAAGAAAAAAAGAAAAAGAGAAAAAAAGAAAAACATACCCAACAACAAAACAGCCACAAACCCCCAAAATTCACCAGAACAAAAAAACCCCCAGCTTCTTCCACCATAGCTTTCAAGCTTCTGAAGTAAATAGCATTGTCTCATTTCAGAGCATAAAAAAAAAAAAAAAAAATTATACCATTGCTCTTTTCTCCCTTCACACTCAGTTAATTGCAGGCTGAAGTGCTTTTTAATAGAGGGAAAAAAAGCAGTGCCTTTCAGCTAAATTACCCATCTTTGGTAGACACAGAAAAGATCTGATCTCCTGAGAACAACTGTGTGTTTTTCACAACATCAGTAAAAACCCCTTAAAGATAAATACCCTTCTAAAAAAATAATTGCTGATATCACATCCTTTCAATACAAGCACCACTTAGTCTAAAGCAGGGGAAGAACGGCGAGGGTCAGTCTTCATCAGGGATAAAGGATTAATCCTGAGTTACAAATAAAGACACTTGCAGGGAAAAATAAAATAAAATTTCTGTTTACAAGCTCATATTTCTGGCTATCAGAATGAGCAGCCTTCAGTTAAATCCCAAGGCCACCTCCTGAGCACACAGGGACAGTTCAGCAGCTCAGTGCCAGACTCCAAGCCAACACAGCACGTGAGCAAGGAAAAGGCACCCATGGTACACAGCACCTGCTGCAGGACTACGTAGGAACCAAAAAATATTTTACTTCTTACTTTAATTCTTTTTACTTTACCTGGCCCAACAGGCCAAGATACACAGTTCTGTGCTGTAGTAGGTGTCCATTAACACACCACAGTACAGAGGAATCTACAGTTCCTGCTTCAGATTTCTCATTTCCAAATCAGTAGGGGGGTCAATACTGCCACCTCTACTTAATGGAAAGTGGCTCTTCAGATAGCAGGGGATGGGGTTGTAAATAGATCCCTAGCAGAAGCAAGGGAAAGGTTTCTCTGTAGGGTAGGTTGGGATGAGGAGGCCAGCTTTCAGAAGAACAGCTGGGGGAAAAGGATTATCCATGCACCCCCAAAGTGAGGCTCATGGGGGCAGGGGACAGAAGGGGGGAGCATAACTATCTGAATGATGGCACTTTTCTGTCACAGAGAATTGAGACTTCCCATCACTGCTTTCAGAAGTATCTGTGTGCACTGCAGGGAACCATCCTGGCATGGAGACAATGTCAGTTCTCTGAGAAGGGAGAGTTTGGGCCACAGACTGTCAGAGGGTGCAGTTGGTGACGTGGGACCTTCCTTTTGATATTTAAGTCTTTCCTGGAAATCTATTGTATTTGCTATCAATCTGCATTAGATGTCTGGCCAGCATTATTAGCATTTTATCTTTTTAGACCTGATGAGATTTTACTGATGGAGTCAGGTGTGATACGTATTAAACATTGTAAACCCTGGGGAGCCAGGGTTCTGCTGACTGATAAATTTTAAGAGTAAACTAAGCTGGGGAGACAGACGAACTAAGTTTTGCTACAGTTTAACAGAGACAGTCAGGGTGGGGAGAAAACCTGTTAATTGGAAATAGCTTTGGTTCTGCTGAATCAAGAGACAATTTCAAATTTCAGTGTGCTGAAATCACATCTGTTCCCAGCTGTACCAGTTTTGCTGACAGTGGGATCTGGGAGGACACACTACAGAAGTCTTCAGCATTTCATCTCTTTCAGTGAAGCCAGGACATGCAGTGGTATAGAAAAGTGTTTCACAGATTGCACTCCTGCACCTCAGTGTTCCCCAGGATGTACAAATGAATCAGAGACACTTCTGAAAACACCCTGTTTTCAGGGTGTTTTCTTGGGCTAATTTCTTGGGCTGAAGGTGGCTTCAGTGTTAAGATGCTCTGGTCTTTCTATAGCACAGAGAGTGAGAAAGGTCGATAAAAGACACACACCACAAGAGAAGGCACAACTAGAAACACTTCAGTCCAGCACAGCTTTTTAAATTAAATATGGGAAAGAACAATGTCTGAATTCTTCATTCTGTTTTGCATAAGGTATAAGTCAATGTAGTTTTATGAAACACATAATAAAGAGATAAAACTACATACAAGTAGCTTCATAGAATTTTGGGAGCATAGCCAAAGAAATGTTCTCTATTATCCCTTCTATAATTGTCAATAAAACAAAGGACTAATATAACAAAGAGAAAGGAGACAACTGAAAACCAAGACTGGATCTGTTCCCAAATACATTTTCCCCAAAACATACTGAATAGAGGAGCACTGAGATAGGGACACCATCAGCACGTGAGAAGCAGCTTTGGGCATCCTATATGTAGGATGTAACAGCTTTTATACACTCCCTCTCAATCTCCTTTTCAGCCTTCTCAACAGCATCAAGAGCAGAAGCTACTGGAATAGCTGCAGATGCTCTGCATCTACAGAAGAGCTCAGACCTTGTGTGTTTTAGAGAGATTCCTTGGAGGGACCTGTTTCAAGTCACACTTCTATTGCAAGGTAGCAAAGAAAAATGAGAAAAGGCTGCAAAAAAATCTTCTGAAGTGAACTAAGGAAAACCTCAAGCTCCTGCAGGGCTCAGAGAAGAGCCCATCATGTGCTGCAGAGTCACCTCACTGTTTGACAACAAGTTTGTGCATCAGACACCAGGTTACCTACCCTTAGTTTGCCACACTCCTACCAAAACCCAACAAGAGAAAACAAAACAACAACAAAACACACAAACCTAAAACAAAAACAAACAAAAAACCCCAACCACACAAAATCACCGCTCTAAGGACTACAGCTGAATTGTAGTTCAAAGACATATCAGAAACATTAGCAATTTATAAGCTATTCAACCACCTTACATGAAGAACAAATCTGAAGCAGAGATAGTTTAATAAGAGAGACAGCATTTCTCACAAGAATAAAATCTCTCACAAGATAAATCCAGACATAGGCCACAGAGCAAGCTTAGAGACAAGATTTGTAATAAAACTAAAATGTCCTGAGAAGCCAAGAAATTGAGCAAAACTAACTTTGGAAGCCTGTAACCAAATTAATTAACTGCATATCCAGGAAGAACAGGTCACCAGAGAAAGGATAATATTCTCAAACCTGGGTGCTCAGTTATGCTCCTAAATCTAGTATTAGAAGGGTTATGTAAAAGTGGCTTATTAAACACCAACATTGCCATTATTTTGATAGCCATGGAGATGTATTAGGACATCTCCAGCACATTTAGGTACTAGAACTGTAACAGAGAGCACCGCAGCCAGATGAGATGAAAATGGCCCTTTTCTGTATCTACTTTGTGGATACAGAAACTTCACCTGATACAGAGTATTTCAGAATAAAGCACTTATATTTATCCGGACCATTTACCTCATCTCTCTTTTTTCTGATCCACAAAAAGTAATGTACATTTTATATGCCTCTTAACATATTGTTTTTATTTTTCTGGGTCCAGTTTTACTTTTGCTTTTACCTCCTGCTCCGCCTTCAGGAAGTTCCAAAACAATCCTGGAGTCAGGAAGGTACCTGGTAAGACTGCCCTGTGCTGATGTGTGGTTTGCTAACTACCCAAATTATCATTTATGAAAAGGGACAAACTAATAGTCTTATGGGAGTGATACCACTGGATCTGCTGGGACATGCTTACATATCCAGACAGTTGCTTCCTCCTCTGCCAGGTGATGGGGAGCCACAATCCTGTCCCACCCTTAAGCTCTTCTCAGAGCTGTTACCAAGATGCACAGTCCATGCCATGTGCTGCCTACTATATGGGGATGCTTCTCAGCAGAGTGAAGAAACCTGCCAGAGAGCTGAACCTCTTTGGGAAAAACAGGGCTCAGAAAACTTTATCCTTGGGGCTCAGACCAGCTCAAAAAAAACCAGTCTTCATGATCACTATGCCACAAGTTGGCCTACATGTGTCAGCAAAGTCTCAATTCCTTGATTGTTCTGTTGTGGGTTGTTTTTGGGGTTGGTTTGTTTGTTTTATTGCTCCATAATGACTTGCATCAGTAGCAGCTGCAAAACATTTTCCCCATGCAAGTATTTAACTGTCACAGATCAACACCCTTGTTACATTTTCAAGACCAGTATTTAATTGTATGTGGCAGTACATAAGACAAAAGCACCTTGTGGAATGACCTGCAGATTATCAGTGCAACAGCGTGTGACATAATCAGTTCAAATCAGCATTGCACCTGAACCTGCAGCTTAAGGTGCAAAGTATTTGAAGACATTTTTTAAAAGTTAGGTCCCTTCCTTTTCCATGGACACAGCTGCCAGACCTAGCATGTTCTGCTGAGGTCTGTAACTACTGTATTTTTGGTTTTAGTAGCACATCACAAAGAAAGACTCACTGTAAGTCCTTGAACATGTGTATGTTAACTTCATGTTATTTCATGCCTTAGCAGATGTTTCCAGAGAAAGATATTTAACAAATCAGAACAATACAGACAGACAAGCAGCAACTGCATGTTGAAAAGACAGTGACAGCACAGGAAATATGAAACATGGAAAGACTACATAATTATTTTAATGACTTTTTACTCCTCAAATCATCAGCTAGCACAATGAAGTTATAAAACACAGCAAACCTAGACAGGGCAGCAGGGTTTGCTCTGTTGAGGAATGGGTAATTAGACCACCACATTGAAACTATCAGGCACAACAGATGCCTCTCATTCCATAGGCAGCAGAAAACATTCTACTCACAGACTTTGGCTGCACCAGCAGTACTTGGGCTACAGGTCTTTTTAGCTGGGTAAAACACTCACCTTCTTTAACAGAAATGTGATCAAATCAACAGCAGAGACATCATCAAAGTCAAACAGGATGCCTTGTATCTAGATCCTCAAAAAAGATAAGTGAGAACTGATGGTTAAAACCCTTTTTCTCATGCCAGTGTCATGCCACCTGATTCCTAGTGTGCTCAAGGAAAAAATGGTCGTGTTGCACATCACTGGAAATCAACATAGCTGGATAACAAAAAAAAAAAAAAAAAAAAATAAATCCAGCTCTATCACCTTGTCTTAAAGAGTGAGAGAATCAAGCAACCATCAAGACCGGCAGTTTCACCTAACAAGCTCAGGTCAAATGTGTATCTGATCTAATGCAGTTATCCAAAGATTCATCTCTTTGAAACCAACTGTTTTGGAGGGCTTTTAGGTACAATATGACAGTTGTTTGGGTTTTTTTTCCCCAAGTGTGTCCACAGTAAAAACTAATCATCACTGAAGTGCTAGCTTCTGTAAATAAAAGCCACTAAGGTAGGATTTAAAAGTGCTGTCATAGGACTACTTTGACTTTTTTCTGTTAGAAAAATTGAACATAAATAGTACATGTGCTGTAGACTTCACCATAAAACCATATGAAAGTTACCTAGTATGCATCATTTGGAGCCTATTACATTAACACATTATGAAATACATCCTTATGAGAGCACTTAGACACCCAGAACCCATTCTTCCAGATACTGGTGGGTTTAGGACTACCAACTACAACTTTCTTTAGTTGAAATACTGTAATTCTGTGTTTACAACAGACTGATCAAATACGTGCATTTAAGCACATGCATAGTTTGAAGAACATGTATTTCTCAGACATCAACTTAGCAGCAAAACAAAGGATAGTGGTTAGAGATGGATTTCTAAGTGACAAAGAAGGAAGGGGAGAAAGTCCTATTTGAAGAGTAAAGCCTGGTTATCAGAAATGTAACAGATAGTTACTATGACACTTGATATGTTTTTTTTTTCTTTGCTCTAAGGAAGTCAGCAAAATGCTTAAGTGAAGCCAGGCCTCAGGACAGCTTTACTGGCATGAAGGCTAATGGTGTTAGAGAGGAAATGAACTTGCTAAACGTGTTTCCTCATGTCTGCCACAACACGGGAACAATCATTTAGCTTGGGAGGGAGAAGAGCATATATTGTGCTATACCAAAGGGGCTTATCTAGAAGGTGGGTGTACTGACGGAAACTATGAAAACAAAATTATTTAAATGAGGGCACAGCAAGAACATAGAATGGTTTGAGCCAATCATTCTCTCAGCAGTGCTGCTTATGGTGCAGAAAGGGCAATAGCGTAGTGCCTTTCCTAAAACAAGATTGCAGCACTTGTACAGCAACTTTGGACTCTATCATCCATTTCATGGGTCAGGAACTGGATGCTGGAGAAAACTAGCTTGAGCTTAATGAGAGGCAGGAGTTCTCCAGTTGAACAATTTCTTATTTCCTGTATATTTAAATGCAAGCCCACAAGCCCTTGGTGCCCTGGTAGCAGTGCTGCATACACTAGCACTTCCACATACACAAGACTTCCACCATAAAGGAAACCACCTCTATCACTGAAATTGTCTTAATGCAAAAATGAACTTTCTGAAGGTGACAACACCAAGGTAATATGTAAACATAACATCTTCAACACAACCTTACCCTATATAGTCCAATCAGCACACATATAGCTAATCTATCATCTCCTGACCACTATTCAGCAGCTGCATGCTAGTGCATAACTTACTTACATGCCCAGCTGTCATTTTGTCAGTTTTCCACAACAAACATGCATGAAACACACAGCAATGCAGCAAAGACACCAGTGACTAAGAGCAAACTGGGATGGCTTAAGAGAAGCATCGGCAGAGGAAAATTCCACTGCTTTGCAACCAACGCGGTGGCTCTCAATAGCAGTAGTACACATGGGGGAAGAAACAGGTCACTTTCCCCCGCCCCTTGAGTGCCCAATTCCTCATCTGTGGTTACCCCCAATGTCCTTATCCCAACCAACACTGGGCAGGTGTTTCACACCATTCAGCAGGCACCGTCTCAGCTGACGGAAGAGAAGAAGTGTCCCTGCCACTAAGGCAGCAGCCAATCACCGGCAGACGAATCATTATTTTTAATGGATGGCTGCTCCTCCTCGCAGCTCTTTATGCTCTGCGTTGCAAACTGCGCATGAAATACAACCCTGCGAGTTGGCAGCGGGGCGAGCACCCCGCATGGTACCAGCTCAGGCTCACCTGCGGTTCTCGGCACCAGGCAGTACCAGCACAGAGCCCGGCTCCTCGGAACCAAGAGCCCTCGGGGGGTTGCTTTCCCTTGACTCCCATCCACCGGGAGCCGGAGGGGTTAAACTCAACTCAACACAGTCCTTATTCCACCGGCTGGGCTTAGGACGAGCTGTGGGCTGCCTGCTGTCCCCGCAGTCGGTCACGACCGGCAGTCGTGACAGAGCCCCGTGACAGCATCACCGAGCGGAACCCCGGAGCATCCCAAGTTCAAACACGCTCCTCCTCACGCAGCGCCTGCCACAGCACGGTGCGGGGCATGTGGGTAACGCTGCCTAAAAATCATTAAAAAAAAAGTGCCTGCCCGGCACCCCGAACTGCCGGAATTAACCCCGGCAAAAGCGGCTTTTCTGCGGCAGCGAAGCTGACCCAACGCCGTGCCCGGGGGCCGCTGGCAGGGCGCACCTTGGCGGAGGACACCGCTCCGCTGCCACACGGGAGGCGGCCGGCCCTGCGCCCCACCCCCCCGGCTCCTTCTGCCCCCTCCGGCTCCGAGAGAAGAAGCCGGCGAGGGGATCCAAAAGCACCGAGGCTGAGGAGCTTCCCTCTCCCCCCGGGGTGCGGCCTACCCCTGCGCCGCCGCCCGCCGGCCGTGAGGGGGGCGCCGAGCCGCAGCGCCGCCGTACGCCCGCACCTCGCCTCAGGCAGCGGGGGCGCGGCCGAGCACCGGGGCCCGCCGCTGCCTCCGGGCCGCCCTTCTCGGCACCTGCCGGGGGTGACAGCGGCCCTCGGAGAGCCGCCTGCCCAGGGAGAGGGTCGGGAAGCGCTGAGCGAAACGCGGTACCGCCGCCCCGGCGTGACTGACCGTAGATCATAGCCAGGCCGGTCTCATGGAGGAAACGGACGCGGCGGTGCTTGAAGAGCCAGATGGTGAGGATGGTGAGGGTGAGGAGCAGGATGAAGGTGAGGAGGCTCACGCTGTCCTGCCGGTGGCTTTCCTCCGCCTCCTTCTCGGTGGCCAGCTCCTCCATGGCGCTGCTGCTGCTGCCGCCGCCACCGCCGCCGTTCTGCTCCGCCGCCCGCAGCCCGCCGGCTGCCAGCAGGAGAAACGGCAGCAGGGGCAGCCGGCGGCAGCGCAGGGGCAGAGCCATGGCTGCGGGCACGCTGCTGCTCCTGCTCCTGCTGCTGCTCCTGCTGCTCCTGCTCCTGCTCCTGCTGCTCCTGCTCCTGCTGCTCCTGCTGCTCCTGCTGCCGCCACTCCCCGTCCCTCACCCGCGGCGGGAGCCCGCGGGCACTGCCCACCGCCCGGCCGGCGGCGGAGGGAGGGAAAGGAGGGAGGGAAAGGAGGGAAGGAGAGAGGGAGGGAGGGAAGGGAGGGCGGGCAATGGCGCTCAGGATCCCGCCCGCTGCCACCTCCCCCGGCCCCTTAAAGTCGCAGCCCCGCCGGTGGCTGCTCCAGCCTTGGAGCGTCCGGGATCCGGGTGCGGGGTCCTTCCCTGCCCAGCTCGGCAGCCGGTGTCTGGGGGAGGGGGACCCGGGGGGGGAGAGCCCCCGCTGTGCTACGGGGACCTCGGGTCCTGACGGTCGCTCCCGGTCCCGCTGTCCCCGCGTCGCAGGGCGGGAGGGTGAGCTGCTCTGCCCGCCTCCGGGATCCAAATGGACCAGGAGCTGGTGCTCTCCTTCAGACCTGGAAGGGAATAAACGCAGGCATGGGTAAAGCTCTCTCCAAAGGGTGAGAACATACTCACTCGAGTGTTTTCATAGAATCGGCTGGGTTGGAAGGGACCTCAGAGATCATCAAGTCCAACCCTTGACCACTACCGCTGTGGTTACCAGCCCATGGCACTGAGTGCCACATCCAGTCTCTTTTTAAATATCTCCAGGGACAGAGAATCCACTACTTCCCCGGGCAGCCCATTCCAATGTCTGATCACCCTCTCCGTGAGGAAATTCTTTCTAATATCCAACCTAAACCTCTCCTGGCACAACTTGAGACCATGCCACACATGGTTTGGGGTTTTTTTTCTTGTTTTTTTTCCTCCCCCCCCCCCCCCCCCCCTTTTCTTTTTATTTTCTTTACTTTATTTCCTGATACAGGAAAACTTGCAAACCTCTAATTTGGGGTTTTCCATCCGAATACATCCTGCTGGAAATTTGCTTCTAGGAAACAGGACAATTGTAGGAAATCTATAGAGCTAGGCAGTATTTTTAATTTAAAATTTCTTCGCTGAAAAAAACAAAAAACACGTAGTTTTTCTGTTCTAAAAACATCTTAAATTGGCAGAAAGAAAGAAAAGTTACTTTTTGCAAAAAAGCCAAAATCAGAACTGTCTCCTTTATCTTTTTTCTTTTAACAAATCACAACACCCCTTTTTTTAAAAAAAAAAAGGTGAAAAATCCCAGAATTTCGAGTAATCAAAGTGTTTGGTTTTAAAGAAGAACAAAATGTAAAACTCAGGTTTGTGGTTTGGGGTTTTTTTTGTTTTGTTTTAATCAGCTCCAGCAGAAGTGTGCTTTGCCTTTAGCTACCAGGAAACAGAGGGAATTGTGGGGTGAAAAACACTGACATTTCTGCTCCTATGACATTTCTCCTAGAACTGTTATTTTTCATTACAACTTCTAAAATATATTCTAGCCATTATTCTGCATTAAAAGAAAGCAAAGTACCTTTGAGCACACGTTTAATTATTTATACATCAGATCCTATCTCCTTTAATGTTATTCTCTTTTTTTCTTAACCTTGCTGTCTGGATATTTCTGAGGGTATTTACTGGGGTGCTCTAGTTAAAAGTCTCTCTTACAGACTTTCTCAGCTCCTGCTAGTGGATTTGGAGCTGTCTCTTGTCACATATAGACATGTTCAGGAGACTCCCTTTTCAAAACATTTAAAGATGACAGCTATGTAAATCCACATTTTTATTTATATGTAGTCCTTTTAAACATGGAATTTATGCAAACTCCTCAACAACCTTCAAAATCCAGTATAATTATGTGCAATTACCTTCAAATATTTGATTGTGCAGGGATGAAAATTTACATTGATAGTGCTGTCATTTGTAAATCTCTTAGAGATGAAAAACATAAATTTGCCCTGAAGACTGAGCTCTTAAACCTACCTGAGCCATTAAAAATTACTGCCTCAAGACTGCCTGAGGTTAAATGTCACACTCAAAATTAACATTTCTGTTAAATCTTGATTTTGTATCTTTAGGATATACATTTTACATACAGTATAATATATCTCTTTGAGATACAACAAGCTGTAGGCCTCACAGTAGGCTACAAGTATGCAATAAAGATCTAAGTATGTGTAGTTCTGATAAAGTTGTAAAATAAAAAGCTGAATGGCAATAAAAGGCTCTCTTTGGGTTTTTTTTTTTATTGTTTGCTACATAGCGCTAGGTAAAGTCTGTTTGTAAGCATATGGTGGCTCTTTAAGGAGACAATTTCCATGTATATTGTAATTTCATCTACATCTCATCTGAGTTGCAGCCAGGGTTTTAATTTTCTTTCTGCAAAGTCTGCCACTAGGAACCTGCGGCTTGGCCCCTCAACACTCACATAGTTCACTGTGCAGCTCTTGTTCTCCAGGCAACAATGAGAAATATCCAGTCAGTTCTTTTAATAGTTAAGTGTAACACCCAAGTTTTACATTTTTTTTTTCCCAGCTGAATTATGTTGTTTATGGAGGAAAGCATTCATTCATAGTTTGTTGTGTCAGTGCTACCATTGCCACAAGCTTGAAACCTCCACATGGACATTTACAGGTGGTTTCACTGCTCTCTTGCCTCTGTAGCCTCTGCACAAGTATTGTCTTATCCTAAGAACACCTCCACTGAAACCAGGACATCAGTAGTCACTGACTCAAGATATTTCTGCTGAATTAAAAAAAAATATGTTCACCATCATTGTGCACAAAATCTGGCACAATTAGTCCTTACTCTGAACTATGTGGCTGTAACTAAATCCCATACAGAAACTGGAGTTTTATAGAGTATGATTGTTTTTGTCTGTTTAGGGTGCCAATGTTCAATAGTGATATGGTTACGTTCTCCTCAACTCAGTGTTCTCTCCAGTATGTTTTCACCAGGGAATTTCATATGCACGGTTTATTTGGTTTGTACAGTCCAAGTTTGCTGTCTCTTTGCACTCATGGCTTGGTGTCATGGTGCATTAATAGTTTAAATGATTTAAATAGGATCACCTGGAGTGTATAATAACAAATAAGAGAAAAGGAATCAAGTCAAGGGCTTGCCAATACCTCACTGTAAATGAGGCTGTATCCTTTTAAGAGATCTGTGTTCATACAGCTTGACTCCTTATAGTGGTGCATTTTGCTTCAGTGTTTTCAGTCCATTAGGAGCATCAGTAATTTTGCCTCTGGTGTAGCTCTGCAGTAACCCTGCAGCTATAGTTTGTGCTCCAAACCTTTTCTGGCAGGCCTCCACCTGCCTTCCTAAGCTGTTCAGCATGAAATCTTTTTTCACGTTCTCTACAGGTGCTACCTGGATGTTACCTCTGTCTGGCTGCCACTGCGTGTGTTGCAGAAGTCAGACTACTGGCTTAGGAAAACTATCATTTTGTTCTGTTCTTGCTTTTTTCAAATTTGTTTATATTTTCTATAATCTGGTCCCAGGCAGAAGTGTTTGATCTGTGTACCGTTTAAGAGACCACAGTTGAGGAAGGAACAATGCTGCTTAGGGAGATCTAAGGCAGTGGCCAAGTGGGATCACAACAAAGGCATAAAAAAAACCCCTAACCTAAACACTTAAACTAAATCAGGGAAATTACACTGAAATAAAGTGAAAGACAAAATCTAGCCTTTCAGCAGAGGCTATGTATGTTCAGCCATACATAGAGGGATGCAGGTGGAATTTGGCATTAAATGCTAATAAAAATGTGTGTTTTCATGTAGTTGGATTGATTCATGTGGGTCTGATCAGAACACCATAGATATGGATCACTCCACTCCATTCCTTTTGTCTCCCAGTCTTCTCTAAGTGGAAAGTTCATCTCACCGGAAGCATCACCAAGTAGTCCATACAGCATTTTTATAGTTTTCTTTGTTGTGAAAGTTACTGTTATCACATGAGCTGATGAGAACCTCAGATTTATTCTTATTTCCAGAGTGTCATTTAAATGTGAGGCAAATGCAAGGTCCTGTTTTCAAGCTGTGCTCTCTCTCTGAGCTGTAGGTGGTAACATTACCTGCTCCTTGTCAGTAAGACTGAAGAGCTCGCATGCTGTCACGACCTTTTCTGTATTAGGCAGTACAGACCCTTTGTGCTGACAAAAGCAGCAGTTCTGAGATTTTCACTGATCTAACATGCCAATGTAGGACTGGTTCTGATAGAGAAAGGGCTCATGGTTGCTTGTCTTATAGGAACTAGAAAATGAAACAAAACCGTATCTCCATATGTTTTGTGTTTATGCAACTTCACCATCAGATTCCAATTTTCTAGCATATAAACCCAGATTCAGTAGCAGTTGATTAGCAGGCAGGCCAACCTTGCAGAGCAGCTAGCATGTCAGCCAATCTTCTTACCACCTCTCTTTCTTTATCCTTTCTCCCTCTCCAAACCAAAATTTCCCATTACTAATAACACTTGTTAAGGGTGGGTGTAAGGAGAACGGAACCAGAGTCTTTTCAGTAGCTCCCAGCAACAGGACAAGGGGCAACGGGCACAACCTGGAGTGCAGGAGGTTCCGGCTAAACATGAGGAAAAAATTCTTTACTGTGAGGGTGACAAAGCATTGGAAGAGGCTGTGGAGTCTCCTTCTCTGGAGCTATTCAAAACCTGCCTGGGTGCAGTCCTGTGTTATGTGCTCCAGGCAATCCTGCTTCAGGAGTTGGGGTGGACTAGATGATCTCTAGAGGTCCCTTCCAACTCAAATGATTCTCTGATGAATGTGTTTCAAAATGGAAACCCATTTTTAACTTATAAGCAACTTCTACTGATACTGGGATCATCTTTAGATTTATGCTCCCTGTGTCCATGTAAGATATTTCCACACCCCAGAATCCCATAAAACATGCCCTATTTCATATGTGAGTTTAAAGACAAATAAATGTTCTGCAATTAAATTCTGAAGAATGCCATGTTTTTACTGAAAACCAAATCTGTTTGAATATCCAGCTTGATGGAAGTGCTAACAATTGTGACACATTTCTCTGTTAGCACCAGTTCTTCAGAGGTGTTGTGTATCTGGGAAAATGTCAGAACTGTCATTTTCCATCAGAGTAAATGCAGAAATCAACATTAGCCTTTCCAGGAGACAAAAGTCTAGCTAGAGTAAAAGCTGTTCTGTGCTATTTGCAAGGTGCAAAATTCACTCACTATGCAGCCACATCTCACAGCTTTTATGTCATGGTAAAATTTAAAAGTGTCTGAGAGAGATATGACTAGAAATTTTATCTATGGAAGGGTGCTCTGTCATCTCCATCATCCCCAAACAGACAGCTTTCCCCTTCTAGCTGTACGTGGTATCAGAAAGAGTAAACTTTCTGACAACAAAGCTGTGTTTCTCCTGCTCTTCAGAAGAAGGCAGTTCATTAACCAGTGCAAGTGCAAGTCATGGTTATGATTTGTAATGTCCAAAGAAGCAGCTAAGTGATAACTGTTCTCATTACTCCCCGCCACATTCCCGTAAGTATTTAAACAAGTTAATATCCTACTGCCATTTTCCCAACTTCTGCCAACCAAGTCTGGAAAAGTTCTGCAAAGGAGTAAGTGAGCCTTGACTGAGGTCCATGAATTATAATTTTACTTCCTGCAACAACTTAATATTGTCTAGCCTTATGAGGAGTTATGTGACCATCATTTGAAACTACTATCATGCACTTCTATGCTGTTACTGTCACCTGTCAGTTGGCCACTACCAGAAACAGTGCCTACATATTTCATGCAGTTCTACAGCACAAAGGAGAAAAGATTAGGAAAAACGTGGGTACACTGTTGTGGTATTCAAATTTGTTATAAAATATTTCTATTCTAGATTTATACAATTATACCAAATATTTTGGGAATGCTCTCATGGAATAGCCCACCATTCTGTCCTTGACAGGGAAACAGAAAGTCAAAATGATGTTTGATCAAATCTTGATTACATTCCATCAGCTATGCCTGTAGGCATTGCTTAGGTTAGAAAGCGAATCTTTGGAAGTTAAGTTATTCTAATTATCTTGGCTTCATCTGAACTATGCATCCCAGAGGCATGGCTAGATGTATAAAAGAAAAAGCTCGGAACTATCTTGAGAAATTGTATCTGAAGATATTTATTTTTGCTCTTGTTCTTGTTGAAAAAAATAATGAAACTTTTGGTTTCTTCTACAGGAATATGGGCTACTATAAATTTTTATGATCTAAACAATCTTTTACACAGAAAATAAATAATTTACTAAGAGAGTGAGAGAATATCAGTTAATTGGACAGTAATCATAGGGTTGTTAAGGTTGAAAGGCACCTCAGGAGGTCATCCAACAACCCTGATCGAGAAGGGTCCTCTAGACCCAGTTGCCCACAGTCAAAAGCCAGGCTTTTTAACATTTCCAAGGATGGAGAGTCCACAACTTCTCTGGACCACGTGTGCCAGTTCTGCATCACTCTCACAGTGAAAAAATGATTCCTGGTGTTCAGAGGGAACCTCCATCATTCCAATTTGTGCCCATTGTTTCCAGTCTTATTGCTGTAAAGAGCTTGGCTCCATGTTCTTTAGACTCTCCCTTTGGGTATTTACACACATTGAGAAGATTACCAGTGTGTGATGAAATCAGATTATCAATCATGAGATTATGAATGTAATATATAGTTTAATATATAGTAATATAATGTAATATATATTACATTATGAATATAATATATACTTACAGCCAGAGTTTTTCATACTGGCAAAAGTCTAAGAGAATGGTACTTCAAAAGGATGAGAACAATTTAATGGTAAATTATTATTACTGTTGAAACTAAACAACTGATTGACTGTAACTCATCTCATTTTACAGGGTCTGTCAAATCATGTAGGAAATGTGGAGACATGTCTTTCAAGAGGATACACAGGCAGACAGTTCCCCACAACTTTGAAGAATCCTGAGTCAGGGAGGCAGACAGGGCTGCCCAGCTGAAATCTGATGGTCAGACATAAGAGATAAGGTCATAATAAGATCAGATCATGCCAGTACTGGAAGCTGAGTTTTCACTTTTCCAAGAACAAGGAAACTTGGGCTGCTGAGGGGAGGGCCAATGGGCAAGTTCTGACTCTACGGGAAAACATTCTGTCTCCAATAGTTGAGCCAGCTCACAAGAGATTTGCATCAACTGGAAAAATTATGATAGTATGGCTAGGGCAAGTTGTGACAAAATGTGCAGTCTGACAGCTCCCTAAAAGCAGGCCTATTTGAAAAGCAAGCCTGTTTGAGGTGGACCTGGATGTGTATGATACAGGTAGTGATATTTGTTATTTGGTTGATGGCCACTGGCCAAGGGCAAAGAGGAGAAAGACAGCAAAAGGCTTGAAATCAACAGACAGAGAGCAGTTGGCAACTGCTTCAAGATGAAGTCAATATTATCTCAAGCTGTACCCCCAAGATAGGAAAAGTCCAAGGCAGATACGTTATTGGAATCGATATAATGGGAGTCAGGTCAGACACAAGCCATCATTTGTGCTATTGTAATGAGGGATTTGATGTTATACTACACTGTCTAACCCTTTTTATTACTTATTTTAGTGGATAGGATATTTCATTTCATTAAAAAAAGGCTCTTCATGCTAACATTATTTGCATATTCCCAATTCCTCATCCTTCCCCAGTTGTGTGCTATTCAAGATAAAATCCAAGTTTGGGCAACAGAAAAGATGGGACAATTAATTGTGGTGTGCTTTTTACATGCAGATGGAGCAGGGACTTCTAGAGCCAAAGCAGTGTCTGCAAACACAGTCTACAAATACACCTACTAAATGTGGAGTGTTAAAGCCTATTTCAAAGGCAGCTTAGATAAAAAGTACATCGCATGACCTCTAGTGGTATTAAGCCCAAGGCACTGTCAAAGACACAGCAGCCTGATACAATTGAGGAGGAGCCAGAGTTACAGAGAAACTATCACTTACATGATAGTTCTACATTGCTGCACCCCCCACCTTACTGCCAGTTTTATGCTGGCCCAATTTTTTTTCCCATTGTCAGGATAATATTGAGAAATTTTTTTAATACAGCAGAAATTCCAAACACTCAGCAGAGCAAATGTCTTGCAGTGATGCTTTCATTGCCAACTAATCGCTCATGGTCATTAATCTTTCCTGCTATTGTCTTCATCTAGAGAAACAAGGATCCTGGCAACAGCAGTGCAAGAAGGAATGGCAATGAGAACTGGGAGGTAAAACCAGCAATGTCTTCTCTGCAGTAACTCAGAAAGTCAAAGAGAAGTAACGTTGTCCTTTAACATCATCAGAAGGATAATATTTCTTCTTTTCTGTGGGTCCTATTTCCTTGAAGAGGTGAGGCTGGCATTGCTGACATTCCCTCTGAGGATCTGGGGTCCCCACAGTAAGAGCAGGAGGCTAGGAATGACCCACTGCCTAGGACAGACTCCAGCACCAGCGAGAGGTAGGGCAAGGGCTGCCAGAAAGAAGCTACTGGCAGAAAGATGAAGTGGAAATGCTAATAAATGTGGCAACAGAAAACACTGAATGTGACAGCATGATTAGGAAACCAGGAATCCCACAGGATTGTTAGAAGGAGGCCAGCATTCTCACAGGGAGTTGTTGGCACAGCCTCTTGGCAGGACAGCCAGCAGGTTGCAGAACACCCTGAGACAGTCAAGTTAGGATCTTTAGAGTTAGTTACAGGGCCTGTTCCCATGGTTTTCCTTCTCATCCATCGTGTTGTGCAGCCTCTAAGCCATGCTGAGTGTGCAGTGAGTCAGTCTCCAACATCCTGTGAGTGGAAAGTGTTGAAATACATTTTGACAAAGTGCAGTGCTTGTTATGAAAGACATATTTTGTTTCATTTTCACTTAAATTTGGGTTCACCCACATATTGGGGTTTGGGGCCTGTCTCTAGTGCACTCCTTTTACATTCATGGCACCTGGCTGTATTTTTGATGTTTTTTAATTATTTGCTTGTTGTTTTCTATTTTCTCCTCCTCAGTCCCTTGGTGTGTAATTAGATACGAAATAGAGAGAGGAACTTCAAAGAAGATTATTTTAAAAGGAAGTAATTTTAAATAAGCAATATAAAAGCTTACCACAAACCAGTTTAATCCAGAAAATTAACATTTGTTTGCCTTATCCTACAGAAGTGTTTAAATTGGAACCTCTTTTAATATGCCTGAATAAGATTTTTATTGGATTTGTTTCAGGGTATGATCCAGTACACTGATACCCAGTGTATTTACCTTAATAGGTACATCAGCTTCAGAATTAACAAGTGAGTATAAGTTAGCTGGTTGTTTGAAGCTGAGTTGTCATAGCAGGCACAGCTTTAATGTGTGTCTGTGAGCTGATTTGGCTTAGCTGCTTTCCAGATGTAAGCCCTTTCTGGCATGGACCATGGTTCCATTTATGTATAGCACTTGTAACTTTGAGAACTGATGGAAATAATCAGTGGTAAACAGTTCAAGATAGAAAGTGTGATTTGCCCAAAACAGCTTTGGAAGGTCAGCTGAAGTTTTCATGTATGTGTTCATCATCTTTTCTTAATTTGAAAGTTAACTAAAAAGAAACAGACAGTTGAGATGGGTTTGATTAGCTACCATCCAAAAGTGCTTATCTGATATTAATTGCCACCCCAGAGTTGTTGCTTTTTTTTTCTCTGCCTACAAAGAGTTTATTTTGGGTGGCAAGATCAGAGTTACATATCTAACTAGTAAAGCTACTACATTAGGGCTAAGGAAACCTTCCCATGAATTGATTGTGTTTGGCAGCAGTGGATCCCAGTGAGTACTGTGACCTCAAAAATAAAAGGCACTTTTTTATAATCTGCCTGTACTGAAGATGTGCCATAGACAGATTTTTCCTTCTCTGATTCAAACCACAGACAATTAATAGCCTGTTTTGCTGGGGACATAGAGCCCACTGAACAGGTCTTAAACAGAGTAAAGTTTGAGTCCCAGAATGAAACATTATTATTGGACTTTGGCTGTTTTTTTTAATTTGGCCTTGTCCTGCTGCCTCTCTCCTGAAATTTTTTTAGAGAGGCTACCATAGCCTGAATTACTCCTGACCTCCTAAAAAAGAGAGAGGTACTGAAACTCATCAAAATAGCACAGGGCTGACTGAGAAGAGACTTCATTTCCCATTGCTCATATGCACCACCTCTGCCACCAGGTTCTCATAACATGGTTGTATTTCCCTTCTTTTGACCTTTAAGTTAAGAGCAGTTTCTCTAAACTACACTTACTCCTGTATATGATCACCAATTCTTTTGGGATTTCACCTTACAGTACTAAAGTCTTACAGTTTTTCTACCTGTCTGGACAGAGAGAAAAGTTTCCACATGTCAGATTTCTCTACTTTGTATCCCTCTCCAGTGACTATATCTATTCTGCATGAGAACAAAACTTTCCACCACAATTCCTCTCCATCTTATCATTTTAATTTATTGATTTCTGTACTTTTACATTATTTGAACACCAGTCAGTGCAATGACTCTTCCTAACATGCAGTCAAGCTTTAGAGTTTAAACAACTCTTTCAAATAATAATTACTTCAGTATTTATTTCCATCTGCTGTTTCCCCAGAATCCCTTGCTATTTTGTGTTATCAACAGTTTAACTAATTTATTCCTCAGAGTCTTACAGTGACATAGCCGTATTTCCAAAACTAGAGAATGTTTATTCCACATTCTGCTGAAAGAGAGAAAGGGAAGAAATAGAAAACTAAATTTCATCCTGTGTTTGTTTACTTTAACAGCAGGACTTTTTTGTAGTCAACACTAATAATAATTAATAATTAATTAAATAATTATTGAATAATTAAATGTGCAGTTTAGATTTTATTCACTGGCTTGTTATGATGCTGATGAGGTTTGATAAAAATCTTGACCTGTTTAGAGACTGTTCAGGGATACAGATTCCTGTGTGGTTCACTGACGTTAGTTTAGGCAGAGTCCCGCACTTCTGCAACCCTTGAGAATATATTGAGAGATTTCTGGACCAAGGTCCAGATAAATGATGTCTCCTACATTTCTGTTCTGTTCACTTTTCTCACTTTTTGCCAGTCTCCCTGGATGCATAGGACAGCCACTGTTCTTACCCACAAAGACAGTATGCATGGCAGGTTGGTACCATAGATAAAGCCACCTCACAAAATTATTTTTAAGATCCTGAAACTGGAAGAGTATAGATGTAGTATATATATAGTATATTATATATAGTATAGAGATATATATAGTATAGTATATATAGTATAGTATAGTCTGTTACAATGTAAAATAAGACTTTGGATAGACAAATTCTAATTAACTGTGCTATAGCAAATGACCATGCTGCTATCTCCAACCACCAGTCTTTGATAGTTTGCTGCACCAGAATTAGGGCAGTGTCTATCCCAGCCCTCAGCAGTCCCTCTCCCATGCCACAGCAGCAGCTCAGACCAACAGTGGAATGGGGCTGATGCTATGTTAGATACTAAACAAGAAAAAAACCAAACAAATAAACAAAACAATCAATAAGTTATCTGGGCCCTAAAAATCGTGGGCTATAAAGTGCCAGAGCAAGTAACCTTTACTTGGTGCATTTTTGGCTTTCCTTTTCCACATTAGGACTGTGACAGAGTGGAACTTTCTAAGAGCCCACCTTTGGAACAGCACTCTACTGAGCATCCTGTTAGGTGCTAGAGACCTGGAAAAAGGATTAAGAGATGTAAGTGGAAGCAGATACTGACAGATGACCTTGTCAAATTTAACTAGGATACAATGGGAACTGGAGTGCCTCTATAACAAAAAAAACCAAACCAAAACAAAAACAAACAGCAACAAACCTACCAGAAAAAAGTCTTGTACAATTAGGGAAGAAACTAGGGGCTTCTGGGCTATGATGCAGCAGGCCTTTAAGATCATCTTACTTTTAACTATGTGCCTAACTCTTTGCTCCTGATTAAATCCTCCAGAAATCTGTATGTTTTAGCTCACTGCATACATGCCTTGCTGAATCAGCACTGTAGCTTATTATCTAAATTACTGCCCTATCTAATATAAACCACAAAATGTACACTCCATAAACTTTACTGTCATTACATTGAATTTTCATTTAACATTAAACTGGTGAGTCTGTCTGCCTCAGCTAGTGGCTCAGATGGAACAGAAGCTTTTCTGGCAAACTCAATGTAGGGCAACACCCAAGTTAGAGCAGCTCTCTTTGTATCACAAAAAAAGATCTGGGATCTAGACTCTTGTGTAACACCTATGAACTTGTAATTGCTATACAAGAATATGCTTAATAGCAAAAAACTTAATTGTGTTCTGTTTGAATAAGTCCACTCACTACATTAGCAGCCCTTAAGCAGATTATGACCCTCTCAGCTACAGAATTTCTGCCACAGAAATGGCTTGCAGCAAAGCTCAGAACTAATGTGGGTTTTGTATTATACATTATGCTATACATTATTCTAAAATTAGGATATATAATTCAACTATCTAGAATAAAATATATTATGGTCTGCTTTCAATTGATTTGTTCATTCTTTTGACCAAAAATATTTATGTCTTTTCAAAAGTATTGACTATTTAGATCTTCAATAAAAATCTTCTGAAATTACTTGTAGATCTAAGTAATGCCCTTTAGGAATAATTCAAATAGTATATCCCCTGTCTGCATCTCATGTACTGCATAGAAATCTGATCATCATTGTACCAAACACTTGCAAGAGAAAAAGATGTATCGACATGATGTAATTTATTACAGGGAAGGTAATTTAAATTAGGAGTATGTGGGAGGTCATTTCCAAGCAAACAAGTTAGCAAATGTGAACTGTTTAGTTTGTGCTTTTCCTTTTCATACCATGCAAGTTCACAGTAACCTGGGACATAGAGACTCTCGTCTGTTGTTCAGATTTAAATAATCCCAGCATTAAATCTGTATATCACAGCTAACAGACTTTATGCTGGGGACAGCTACAAAAATACATTCCCTTGTTTACCAGCAGTAGTGTGATTCATCAAAGCTACTGGTGACCAGGGCTAAGTTCTATATGCAAGGAGATGCTGGAAAGACATACATTGCTTTAAAAACAGAAATGAGTTATTCCAAAATCACCCATAGCAATGCAAAATAAATTCAAGTACATTTTATCATAAAATGAGCCATATTATTTGATCTCACATTTCAGACTAGCTTCTGTTCCTGACTAACTTGTGTGGCAAAAATCTCCAGCAGTAAAGGATCTGTCAGAGAGACCAAAAAAGCCACCAGTGTGATCTCAGAGTATATGATGACTGCTGTGTGAAAATACTATTCAGTATATTTGTCATCTGCTTCTGAAAAAAAAAAAAAAAAGAAAAAAAAAAAGAAAAAAAAAAGTGTCTGTATGAGACTCATATGTACAGACGTATAATTGAAATGGTTGGTTTTAGTCATCAGTTCCCCAACACAGTTTACCACATGTCTGTACAAACATTTGTGCTGTTCCACTGCACAGGTGGTTGGAGATTTAAATATGCAGCTGGAGGCTTTCTGTAACAGCTCTGTTTTAGTGTATCAGAACATAGCCTCAGAGAGTGAACCCATCAATAAAGTATCCTTCTTTTCTGTTGGATACTACATAAGGACTTGCCACTCTCAGGTGTAATTTGTTTCATTTGTAATTTGCAATTCCATGTAAGTATAGGTGAATCTAATTTTAATTAGGAATAATTTTCAAAGCTTTACACCAATTCTAGATGAGTTGCCAGGATCTCAAGTACAGGATTTATAATCTTTCCTGACAGAAAGGTCAGGACATTGAATGAGCTTTTAGAAAGTAGAAGTATTTAAGTCATTTTGTTTTCTCTTCTTGATTTCCATGTCTCAGAGGTGACATTTTCAAGGTCTTCTCTATAACCCACAGGATTAAAAAATCTACTTTAAACGCAACATCCTTCAGATTTTGTCACAAAGATATGATTTCAAGGGTTTTAAGACACACACACACAGGCCACAATGCATCTCATTGAGACAAAGATTGTGAAAGTTTGGCTTTGTGTGTTTTGGCAAGCTTCCAGCATCAGCACAGAGCAAATCTGCTTCTGCCCAGTGTTAGGAGAAGTCCAGATGTGAGCAGTGAGCTCTCACTGCCTTTCCCTACCTGTGAAAGGTACACAGCTCATGCACACACTTTGCTCATCTGCCTGAGAGGGACTTCTCCTTTGCTGAAACAGAATCACTGTTCTCCTAGGAAGGACAGCAGAGGTCTGAAAGGCTCCTTGGGAGCTGCATGTCACCAGGAGGTATGGATATACCAAGTTTCTTTCACCAAGTCCCTCGGATGTAACCTTTACAATGACAATATTTTATTTTTGTTACCCAGGAACTACTGTCTGGGGATGACAAAGCTCTGTATTAGACTTCAATTAGATATATTTCACAACATCCCCGTGAGGGAAATCACTAATTACAGCAGTTTGTTGAAATTAAAGTAAGTATAGTAATGCCTGGTAGTGACTAGAATATTATTGTGTTATCTTGTGTTACTACACTTTAGGCTATGATTGTATCAAATCTTAGAAGCCAAGAGGGTTGGGTCTGGCTGTCATATCAACAGAGAATTAAGATTTGAAATAGGCATGTATAATTTCTTAAGAAGTCATGTGTTTGTAAATTACAAGTCATATTAATTTGGTCTAGAATAAATACTCTGGTGATTTGGTGTCAGGAAACACCCTGGAGCTTGAGCAGTTGTGTTGTGACAGAGAGATAAAACCTATGGTCTGTCCTGATCAGCTGTAGCCATATAAAAAACCTTGTATTTTTATGGGACTGCTAATTTTGCAAAACAAGCATATTTGTCATGGCAGCATGGAAAAATCCCAACTCAGAATCTTGCACTTGCATCTGCTCATTAAAAATGAGAAGCTGATTTCTTGCCATGTGTTCAAACACCTTTGTGAAGCATTACTGACATTGCTAATGAAATATTTCCATTGTAGAGCCATCTGTATCTCAGCAGGAGAAGTCTCTTTACACACACTGACTATAGAAGTCCTCTCTTACACAGATAATCCACTAACATGAGGTAAAGATGTTCTGGTAATGAAGTTTTAGGTTTTGCATAAATTAATTAAGTAGTATTTTAGTGTTTAACAAAAATGTACCAAGGATAAAAAAATATTATTTTTATTCCTTCTATAATTTTAAAAATTATTTTTTAAATGTATTTTACAGAAAGAAGGCCCAGGTTGCCTGAGGACTGCAGAACTTTGCTCATCTTTATAAATTACAGAGTGGTCTGGGAGGACTGTTAGACTTCAAGAGAGTTAGCTAGAAGAGATGAGGGAGTATCAGACTCCCTGCCATTGCAAATTGTCTCCAAACAGTCTCCAAACTGTCCTGGCTGGACACACCATGGAAAGAATGGCTGCACAGAGGAGTCGGTGAAAGACCAGGAGCCAGACAGCCAGTGGCCAAGAAATCCAGACAAGTGGCTCATAAATCTGCATTGAAGCCAAGATGTAAAACTGTACTTTGAGTTGTCAGTGGTAGCACCAGCTGAGATGCTGACTTGGGCTGCAGCAAAGAAGCTCCTTCTCCTTCTCCTCCTCCTTCTCCTCCTTCACACCTATCCAGGCATAAGGTCTCGCACTCCCTTCCTTAGCAACCATCTCTGTCCGATTGTTCTTGCTTCCTCCATTCTGCTGTCCTCAGGGCCCTGAGCTGGGTGAACCTTCCAGCCTGCTCAACTGCCAGAACACTTCCCTGTTACTTTTCTGGGGCTTCTCTCTTCTTCCTCTTCTGCTCCTACAGTAGGGATGTCATTCTTCATTTTTACAGAAAACGGCTCTAAAGTTTTGTAAGTGAGTATGTACAGGGTGACAGTGCCCAGGTGCTGGTCCCTGTGAGGAGAGGCCAGGGCTTACCCCATGCTGGACATGACCACCCCCAGACATCTCCAACAGACCCACTGCAGGGCACGGCTGAGCCAGGTGGCACCTCTGGGAACACGTGTTTAAGGAAAGGCAAAAACATTGCTGAGGAGTGTAAGAGAGAGGAGTGAGGAAAGAGAAACAGCAATGTGAACATCAAGGTGAGAGAAAAAAATGAGGGTGGAGTTGCCACAGCTGCTAGAGCAGGGATTCCCCTGCAGCCCATGAAAGGGACCATCCTGGAGCAGATATCCATGCCAAGGAGGATCCCGCAATGGAGCAGGCAGAACTTTTCTGAAGAAACTGCGGCGCCAGGCAACCTGTTTCTGTGTATCACCACCTTCACAGTGAAAAATTTCTTCCTAATGTCAAACCTAAATCTACCCTCTTCCAATTTAAAACTATTCCCTCTTGTCTCATCACTACATACCCTTGTGAAAAGTCCCTCCACAGTTGTCCTGTAGGCACCTCCAATTACTGGAAGGCTGCTACAAGGTCGTGCTGGAGCCACGGTCTCCTCTCCTCTCCTCCTCTCCTCCCCTCCTGTCCTCTCCTCTCTCCTCCTCTCCTCTCTCCTCCTCTCCTTTCTCCTCCTCTCCTTTCCCCTCCTCTCTCCGCCTCTCCCCTCCTCTCCTCTCTTCACCTCTCCTCCCCTCTCTCCTCCTCTCCTTTCCCCTCCTTTCTCTGCCTCACCTCTCCTCTCCCCTCCACTCCCCTCCTGTCCTCTCCTCTCCCCTCCCCTCCCGTCCTCTCCTCTCCTTTCCCCTCCTCTCTCCGCCTCTCCTCTCCCCTCCCCTCCTCTCCCCTCCCGTCCTCCCCTCCCCTCTTATCCTCCTCTCCTCTCCTCTCCTCTCCTCTCCTCTCCTCTCCTCTCCTCTCCTCTCCTCTCCTCTCCTCTCCTCTCTCCTCCTCTCCTTTACCCTCCTCTCTCCGCCTCTCCTCTCCCCTCTCCTCTCCCTTCCTCTTCTATCCCGTCTTATCCTCTCCTCTCCCCTCTCCTCTCCCTTCCTCTTCTATCCCGTCTTATCCTCTCCTCTCCCCTCCTCTCCACTCGCCTCCAGTCCTCTCCTCTGCCCTCCCCTCATCTCTTCTCCTATCCCCTCTTATCCTCTCTCCTCTCCTCTCCCCTTCCCCCTTTTCTTCCTTCTCCTCCTTCTCCTTCCCTTTCCCCTTCCCCGTTCCTTCCTTCTCCCCCTTCCCCTTCTCCTTCTTCACCTCCTTCTCTTCCTCCTCCTCCTCTCCCCCTGTCATACCGGTCCCGTTCCTCCCGGTGACTGTCGGATTGGGCCGGTCGGCTGGGTGGCGGTGAGGTGGGCGGGAAATGCCGCTGTCGCTAGAGGAGACGGGGGGAAACCGGAAGCGTGCGGGGCGGGGCGGCGTGGCGCTGGCTCCCGCTCCCGCCCTCACGGCTTCTCCCCGCGGGCCGGGCGGGCGGTGGCGGCGCCATGGGCTGCTTCTTCTCCCGCCGCAGGAAGCCGGCGCAGGGCGAGCAGCAAGCGGCATCGGCGGGGGGAAGCGGCAAAGAGGCGGCGGCCAGCGAGGAGAAGGCGCCGCAGTACAGCTGGGACCAGCGAGCCAAGGTACCGCCCCGGCTGTTTTCCCCCGCCGGCGGGCAGCGGGGGTCTGGGAGCGGGCAGGGCATCGGCTGCCTCTGCGGGAAGCGCCTCGCCCTCCTCTGCCGCTCGGGCTTTGCGGGGCGGGAGCTCTGGGAGGGTCCCGGAGGGGGTGGGGGTACCTCGGCAGGGAGCTCGTCTCCCCCCCCCCCCCCGGTACCGCTGTCACGGCTCGGTCCGTGAAGTGCGTTCGTTTACAAAGGAGAAAAAAAAAAATGAAGAAAAACAAGTCTTTAGCTTGGGGGTTTTAGCAGTCAGTCTCGAGTTGTGCAAGCAGAGGGGGCAGGAGGCTGGGGGGGCTGTGGCTGTCCCCGTCCGGGGTGTCCCTGGGCAGCTGAGCTGTGACAGCCTCGGCGAGGGGAAGGTTCCTGCCCGTCCCCCTCGGGGTTTCTGATAAAGCTGGGAGTCCCTCGGGTGCGTGTTCCCCCAGAGCAAAGCGGAAGGATGGCGATTAGTGGGGGGTGGGGAGACCCCAGCTTGTGCCCCTGGGAGCTGAGGTCCCGGCACCTGGAAGTTCAGTGGAGGCATAAATCTTGTGTCATGTCCTGACTGTCAATTTATCAATAATATTTATTCTTCTTGCTTGGCTGGTTGCCTTGTTGGGATTTTTTTTTCTTTTTTTTTTTCTTTTTTTTTTTTTTTTTGTTTTTTTTTTTTTTTTTGTTTTGTTTTTGTTTTGTTTTTTTTTTTTTTCTTTTTTGGGAGGGATTGTTTTTTCATTTAATCTCAAGGTGCTAGCACCAGCCCATCAGTCCTTGAAGTGACAGATGAAGACAAATACCTTCACAGTGCTTTTTCCTGACCTGTTGAAGGCAAACATGACGTCTCAAACAGGAAAACATTCAAGTCCTGGATTAAATACATTTCTTCTCACCCTCGTTTAAAGTTTCACTTCCTAAATACCTCATGGCATCATAGCCCTGCTAATCTCTCCTCTGCAGCCACCTTTGGGTGGGGGAAGGTTAAAATGGGGTAGGCCATAAGTTTAATTGATGTGGTTTTAACAAACACAATCCCCAAACCTTTAGGCCATATGTTACAAGTACAGAAAAGAAAATGCATGAACTTATTTGTATGCTTAGTTTGTTTGTTTTTCAAACTTGGCTGGGTGCTCTAGGGTGTCCCTTAAGTCTTCCAAGTGCATCAGGCGAGCTCAAATAGAGATGAGCTAGAGAGCATGTGTGTGCACATGGCCTGGAGGAATCAATTCCCTGAGGATAAAGAGGGTTCATCTATCTTGGGCTTGTTGCTCTGACTTGCTAGTGGATATTTGCAGTGCCACGCTGGAGAGGTGGACACAGAGGAGATTCTCACAGGGAGAAAGCTGTGCTGAAACCATATCTTAGAGCGGCAGAAAAAAAAAATCTAAAGGAGCATTTGAAATTGTGTGATTTAATCTTGGACCAAATTCATTAGATAAAGCTCATCAGATATGAGACTTTTTATCCCATCTGCTTATATGATGCTAACTTCTAAAACTCACAGGAGGAAAGTCAGGACATGGAAATGCTTGAATCAGAGAACAGCCAACATTGTTGCCAAGGAGATGACTGTTAACATGCTGGAAGTAGTTTCAGGCTAACAGGAGAGGCTATTGCAGCACCCGTGATCTGTATCTGTTGAAAAAAAACCCATATAATGTATTGCATGTACAACAACTTCCTCCTTTTCTATAAAAGACACTTAGAAACCAGAAGAATCAGTGAGTTTGGGCTGTGCTACTGAACTAAAGAAGCTGTCAAATTAGCAGCTTAATTTTCTACTGTAGAGCTCAAGAATAATGCCTACTTAACTTTTAAGCCCATTTCTCTAGCTCTTTGCAACCTTACCTTTTGTTGGGCTTTTGGGTTAATGCTTAGTATCTTAAACCAGGAAAGCAAAACTGAGAAACCACAGATAAAGGAATAGTCAACACTTAGTGTGCTAAATCCCATTTTGTATTAAGTCAGTAATAATATAGCATATAATATTATAATAATATAATTATTATAAGTGTATAATAATAGTAAGTATATAATAAATATATAATAATAATATAGTAGCTTTAAGTATTGTCTCTGGTATACATTATCCTGTTGTGTATTGCTTCCTCATTTCTGATACATCACAGACTTATTTCACAGTTTGTGTTCGTCCATAAAATTGATTGAAGTCAGTCAGAAAGCTTGTGACATTAGGTTTCTTCTTGTTCAGCACATGCATTGGATTGTATTCTGAACCTAGAAAACCTCAGCTCGGTCAACAGATGCAATGGTCTTTTCATGTGAATTTGCTGTTACTTTTAATGGTGTGTCAGTACACCATTTGGTTTGAGGGGGGGGCGTTTTCTTATTTTAGGCTCTCCTCAGGGATGCAGTTTTGGTTATAGAGGAAGGTTTGCCAATTGTTTACAGTTCTTGTAAGCTGTCCTCAGCACATCCTTAGAGGTGGGTAGGTCTAAATAAGTGCCATGCTGACACTCACAGAGAAATGTAAGCACGCTGGTGTGCATGCTTCTCTGATTCAGGGTATGACTATATATCCTGGTGACTATATAACTCCTGTTTAATACAGGAGGTCCAAATAATACAGGAAAATGGTCTGTGTGGTAGAAAACTCCAAATACAAAAATATAAGACAATGCTAACAATTACATTGAAATTAAGGACAGTATATTAATTTGAGGGGCCTTTTCAGAATTTTCTGTGATCTCATTTAAGTAAGAACAGAAGTCAGCGTTATTAAGATTTGCAAAAATTAATGACATTTGCATCATGTTAGAAGCCTGCTGGGATCTCTGTAATGTTGTCCACTTGGTTTGGAGAACTGTGTGAGAATTACTTATGGTGCAATAGAAAAATCAAAGGATCAGTGTGGGACCAGGTGTGGGAGAGGAACTTGGTAGTGTTCAGCCTTCTTCAGCTAGATTTCCACCTGGAATGCAAGACTGTATTTCTGTTCCTTGCCTCACTGTTCCTTTCCTACTTTACTGCCTTCTGTGTGAGTAGTTTTTTACATGCATGACCAGAGTGACAACTACAGCAGTAATTGAATATGGAATCATACAGACAGGAACTGGGGTTTTGTGTCTTGTGATGGTAGATATACCCACATGCTGTGACCTTCTCAGCAGAAGAAACACAAAAATCTACATTGCCTTTTTTGCTCTTGTCTTTAAAGAAGTAGGTTTAGATTAAGAATGCAATGGCATTTAAAGTTTAGAGGGACTTTCCTTCCCAGATGCCTTTTTTTTTTCTATTAGAAGGAACAAGTAAGGTTTTGTTTTATGTCAGTTGATTTGCAACTTAACTGCTTTAATTGGTAAGAAACATTCAGCTTTCATTGCTATATTGGACCATGATGGCTGTATTCAGACAGTTTAAAATACCCTCAGATGTGTAACTTTGTACACAAATCATAGTCTTGTTAGTTACCATACATTTAAGGATTCTACTTGGAATGGTCCAAGTTGACACAGACATCTTGAACTGTCCAAGTCTTGTTTAGGTAGACACTTTATATTTTATTTTGGAACATAAATAAAACCACTTTAATATCAAGTCTTTTTTTTTTTTTCCTAACTAGGCAGTGAAATATTTTGTCCTTAAATCCAGTGCATCTCTCTTACGCTTTTCAGTGGACCAGAACTACTTCTATATTTCTCAAAACATAGTCTTACTAGCTGAGAAACAGTTAGCAGATTCATACTAAATATTTCTATCTAAGTCAGATATTAGGTGAGTAGTAGCTTTGTTTCTTATTCCCCTTATTCTGTCTGCAGTATTTAGCAATGGTTTGTTGCTCAGAAGAGTGTGAAAATGACCATTACATAATATTGTGGGTAGTCTGAAAGAGGGGGAAGATTACAAAGAATAGAATGCAGTGTGTTGTCTTAGGCTCACAGGAGATGCTCCAAGATGAAAAATTGTATGCTAGTTCCTGGAACCTTTACCTACTGTCCCTTGTTCCACCTTTTCTTGTTGCCTAAGAATCTAGAAATCTGCCAGTCATAACTTCAATAAACACTCTCCAGAAGATGTTGCAACTCAGTGCTTAAGGGCACCAAACCCATACAGGTATAGATATGCAGAGGTGTCTAGGCCTGCTAATGCACCTTTTTTCCTTGTTTCCTTTCTGTTAATTCCCATTAACAAAAATAGCACCTAAAGCCTCTTAAGTTTTGTTTTCCCTATAGCTGCAGCTCTTAATGTCACTGGGTGAACAGCCAACTCTTGGATGTCATTCACTGTATATAAGTCTATAGCTGAACCACCATCTGTTGTGATTTAAAGATATGGGGGGAACAATTTTTTTGAGAATTATCTTTAGAAGAGGAAGACCTCTGTGTAAGTGGTTTAGAAAGACTTTACAAACTGTTTGCTCAGCAGGCTAGACCCAGGCAATTAGGGAAGAACTCTAATCCATCAAGAACAGCAATGCCTTCTCATATCTCTGGTGGTATATAACTGCTGACAAAAACTGCTTTCCTGATGAACCTGGTAAAAAAAGTCTTATTAAGACATGAACTTATGCAAGAGAGAGTTCAAGAAGCTGTTGGGATCCTTGGTGATTCTAGGGAAGTTACCACTGAAAATGTGTCTTGTACTTCAAAGTCTTCTTCCAAATGGGAGCTGCCGAGTCTTGGTGTCAGCAAACTGGATAATGGTGGCTGAAGAGATGTACGCCATCAGCTGCCCCCATGTCTGGCCTCTGACCTTCTTGCAAGACAAGTGTTTGCAAGAAGGAAAGCTGCTTAACACAGCTTGTACTTGTTGCAGCAGAAGTTTCTAGAGTTCAAAGCAACCATGACAAACTTTAGCTTGCCTTCACTTCTCTTTCATCGTTCTTTAAAATCCCTGCTCCTTACAATTTGTCCTTCAATCCTTTGTAACAGATTTATAACTGATGCTGATAACTAAAAGGCTTCTTTACCTCTGCTGAAGGGGAAGTATATTGTGTAAGTAGGAACAACTCTTTTGTCATCCTGTCTGGTTGTATTAGGTCACTCTATGGAGTAATTCCCAAATCTGCACATAGCACTTTGTTCAGGTTTAATTCTTGATCTGTGCCCGTATGTATCAATGCATGCTCGTATGTACTCCAAAAACTCTTTAAATTCAGTTGAAAGCATTAAAAGTTTCCTCTATAAATACTGTAACCACATGGACTTGCACCATCCCGGGGAAAAAAAAGGCATTTATAACTGTATAAAGGAAAGGAGAGTAAAGCATCTGTCTGGATGAGATGGGTGGGCATGGACAAAGTTCTTTGAAGCTTTATCCAAATGTGAAGGATAAATAGATAAGCTATCAGGCAGCCGATTTGTGCTGACCTGTCACATACTCAAGATTTTACAGCAAAAGTTACAGCAGATGTAAGGGTAGCGAAGCCTACACAGCCCCGATTAGAGCAATGTGAAGCTGGAGATGTTACCTTCTGTTGTTTTTTGTTTTCTTCACCTGTTTTTTTTTGCTCTGTTGCTAAGACTGAGCTTAAGAAGCAGTTAATGCTGACTGTCAGGGGAAGGTAAATAGATGCCGTGATTTAATACTAAACTGTTGATGTTAGCTGCAGATTTCAGAGGTGGTTGGCATGAAACTGTCATGAGCATATTGGCACATGTTGGATACATCCTCAAAATCAGAGTTCTGCCTTCACTCTCCTTTCTGAAGCATATTTGTTTTATGTGAGGGAAGTGAAATGTTCAGATCTGCTACAGTCTCCTGGGTTACCCCTCCTTCTCAGGGCAATAATGCAGTGTGGGGAGAGTATTAAATCTATTTCTTTCAATTCCTTCTATCTTTATGGTAGTGTTAGTCACTAAATACCCTTGATCTTCAAAAGGAAAACTCTAAAGCAAAATTGAAGGAAATTGGCGAATGTCCTAGCATGGTCAGCAAAATGGGAAATAAGGGCTGTCTGAGAGCAGAATTCTTTAATTCACATCAAGGAAATAAAATGGAGCTTCTGAATCTGCTAATAAGTTGACTTTTGTATCATTAAACTCAACTACTGCTCTTTCTCAAGAGCTCTCATTTGAAACTGTAAGCTGTGTGTTAGCTAACAAGTGTTTTTCTCCTTAGACTAAATAAAATTGCAAGCTGAAGTTCAAGTTTCACACGTCTCTGTAAAGGGTGCTGTGTAGGACAAGCTAACACTTGCTTCAGAGGCTTTTTAGAACAGAGCCATTTAGAAGGACATGCTTAGGTGCCAACTTTCAAATAGACTGTGAGTTTTGGAAACATTGAGCTTCTTCATAAGACAAATAACTTGCTTAATAACTGCTAAAAATAATAATATTATTATATCAACAACTGTTATATTATTAGTATATAATATTAATATAATATATAATATAATAATTGTTATATTAATAACTATAATATTTTTGTATTAATAACTGTTGCAAATAACTGTTGCATAAATGTTCTAGGAGATTCCTGGAAAGGACATGTCCAAAAGCAGTTTTGATACTTGTATTCTCAAGTATGAGAGAATGAGTATACATATCTTATATATAGATCAAATATGTAACATTACATGAGAATTAAGACCTTAGGGATTGAATCCTAATCATACTGTGTGTCTGAGCCTTGATGATGTGCCCCTTACCATTTGAGCCTCCCCATATTATTAGTAGCTCTTCTGACTATATTTCTTGGATGTGTACTAGTGGTGTTAAATATGATTGAGGGGAGATTTCTTAGAAGCCATTGTCATTTTCTCACCATGCATTGTATTTGGAAGATTCATCATCTCCAAGTCTTTTTTCCTGTCCTGAGGTTTGATATGTTCTCTATAAAGCAATAAATTTTATTAGTTAGTTAGAGCCTTTTCACTTCCAGGAGCTGTTCTGGACAAAAGCTGCAGTGGCTGAGCTGCTTTAGTGAATCTCTGGTGCTAGATCATGCTGGATTATGCTTTTTCCTGGTTTCTAAATCTTGTATGAATGTTTGAAATGACGAAGAGGAAGAAGAAGTTTCTTACAACTTGAGCTGTCCAGAAACTGTTGTCATGTGCTAACACTGGTTACGGTGCAGCAAGCTTTAGGGCCATTGGGCTGATCATCAAACAGGAGGTTGGTGAAGTGGTCTTGTGTTAAACTGCTTCTGGTAGCTATATACATTTGAGTGCTATATTAATGAGCTTTCACAAGAGGGCAGAGTAGAATTTGCTCTAGAAAGCATAATTGTCTTGAGACTCATGATTTCTAGAAATGACCCGGCTGAGATTCCTTTGGTGTTACAGCAGCACTGGCATTATTCATGCTGTTCATCTGTATCACATACTGTTCTGGGTGCTCTGTGGCTGTTCAGTCCCTGCTCCCACACAAAGACTTCCAAAGAAAACCACAGCCTCTCTCAAATGTCCTGCCTTGGCAGGGGTGTGCTGGAGGCTAGAGGAGGAAAGGTAGATATGTCCCCTGCACCAGCACTGCCGGTGTTTTATTGTTGGTTGTACCTGAGACAATTGCATAGCTACTGTGAGCACAAAAATCTTGTAGTTGTTAGCACAAGATAATGCTAGGGCACAGATAAGCAAGTGCTTTGTACTTTGCAAACATAAAGGAGATTCTGTTTGAAAGCAGCAAGTTCTCCTTCCAGTGTGTTGAAGTATGGTAAAATATGACCAAGAAAGCTACTTGAAAAGAAAATACTCTGTATCTCTAGCTTTATGAATCTTCAAGCATGTTGGCAAATTCATTTATTACAGCTGCTGTGGTAATACCCGGGACAGTGATCTTTGTTGAAACAGTTCTGAGTCCACAGAGAAAAACTATTTCCCCTCACCCCCTTTCTTTATTAGAGGACAAACTGGGTTCGTTTGTTGCCCTGGAGCATTTCAGAAGTGTAGTTTCAATTCTTCATTGTACCTCAGTACTGTGCATTCCATCAGTTTAGAACTTCTACCACTCTTTGAAGAGTTTTCTGGCAGTTTATCATGTGCAACTCACAGCTATCTCAATCCAGGTCTATTGACATTTAGCATTGTAATATTCTCCAGGTATGAAGTCTTTCATGGGTTTTTTTCTTCCTCCTTCAGATTGACCCCAAAGATTACACTTTTTCCGGACTTAAAGACGAAACTGTGGGTCGATTGCCTGGAAAAGTAGCAGGGCAACAATTCATCATTCAAGACTGTGAGAACTGTAGTATCTACATATTTGACCATTCTGCTACAATCACAATTGATGACTGTGTAAACTGCCGAATCTTTTTAGGACCAATAAAAGGCAGCGTGTTTTTCCGTGACTGCAAAGATTGTAAGTGCATCGTGGCCTGCCAACAGTTTCGCACTCGGGACTGCAAAAAGCTGGAGGTTTTCTTGTGCTGTGCCACCCAGCCCATTATCGAGTCCTCCACGGGTATGAAATTTGGATGTTTCCAGTACTACTATCCTGAGCTTGCTTTACAGTTTAAAGACGCTGGGCTGAGTATCTTCAATAACACATGGAGCAATATCCATGACTTTACCCCTGTGTCAGGAGAAAACAACTGGGGCCTTTTGCCTGAGAATGCTGTAGTCCAAGATTATGTTCCTCTGCCCAGCTCTGAGGAGCTGAAAGCTGTCAGAATTTCTACCGATGCTACAAGGAGCATAATCCCAGTAACTCGAGGGTGGAGACAGAAAAGCAGTGATGAATCGTGTTTGGCTGTGTTTTTTGCTGGTGACTACACAACTGCGAATGCCAGGAAATTAATTGATGAGGTAAGCAACCTTTGTCTTCATTCAACTTTTTAAATTTCTAATTGAATTTTCCTCTCTACAGCCTCTGGTTCTCCCTGAAGGGAGAATGCAGAGGCTCTGCTTGTCTACTAACCGTACCAACTGCACTTTTTAAAACTTTCAAGCAAGGTTTGAGTCTGGAGCTCATCTGATCAGATAGTTATTTTGCAGCAGGCATCCTATGACTGGCATGTCTATTCTCTAACAGTTCCAGTGTACTTTTCCACCACGGCACACCAAAGCTACATTCTGAAGACAATGTGTAGTTGGTTTGAGGAACTTGGCCAAATGTAGAGTAAGTGATTGGCAATGCTTGTGAAAAGGTTATTGCAAATTAACTTGTTAGCTTATCACCCCAAAAGTCACTGCTAACAAAGCAACCTGTCCTGCAAGTTCCTTCCAGTTCTAATGGACACTTAAAAAAAAAAAGAACGTGTTTAATTGTATCTTTCCTGCCATCCAGTATTGAAATTATTTTCTGGAAGAGGCGGTGAATATTTGTCAGGACTGCTCAGCTGCCTTTGATTACTTAAATAGCTAGCTCTGACTTTCTCAGAGGAGTTTGGGCTTTCCTGGGGCTGAAGTCTGGGAGTGGCTGGCTGCTTCTGGCACCCTGGAGTGCCAGGGATTACAGAGCAGAGCCAGTTACCCTGAAGTGCAGCTTCTGAGAAAGGGATCTGCAAAACTTACTGATCTCAGTGTTTCACGGTCAATAAAAAACACCCAGTGGACATCCTTCCCTAGAATGTTTAACTGACAAGGAGCAAAAACTGTAGGGTGAACTTCTGCCTGTCCCCCCTGCCACTCCCTGTTGAAATTTATGGAACTCAATTACTAACAGTTACTTGAGTGAATGGAGATAATTATATTTAAGGATTGAGGGGGTTTTTTCTGCAGTAAAGAGGATAACAGATCTGTTTTCCCATGCTAGTAGTTCTTCAGAACTTAAAAGGTAAGAACATGATAAAAGACTAGTTAGTGTGATTCTGTTGGAATTTTACTGTTCTGTAGATTGAATGCTTTGGAAGTACAAATAGAGTTGCTCCTTCTCCACATGCTGTGTGTGTTCAGCAGTTTGTAACTTTTTTTTTTTTTTTTTCCAAAATTGAAAACTTCAGCAATGAATAGATGAGAGTGTAAGCTAATGCTTGACTGAACTATTGCAGACTAACGAGAGTAACTGCTTGACTCCAGATGCTGAATGCTTTTAACTCACATTAGTTGCAGCTTGTGCTGGATTGTGAGGAAAAGAAACACAACCCTGGGCCATAATATAAACCAAAAGCATTTGCATTTACTCTAGGTGTACTAGGGCAGAGGAAAAAATCTGAATGGATGGAATGAAAAACAGAAATGTAGAAAAAGCAAATGGTCTTTGAAAAGAGCAAAAAGAGTCCCTTTGCGCTTTGCCTTAATGTGTGTGGGGAAAATGGGTCTGTTCCAGTGTAATCTGGATGGATACTCAAGCTAATTCTCTGCCTTAGAAGCATTTTTGACATGAATTCTTACTCTGTTAACAGATGACTGGCAAAGGCTTTCAGCTAGTACAGACTAAAGAAGTCCTAATGAAGGCAGAGGATGCTCGTAGAGTTTTCCAGCAGTCTGCATCAGAATTCATTCCACTGCTTGAAAAAGGTGAGTTCGTGTTGTTTTCATTCACTTCTTGATACAGAAATCTAGCTCTCATGAGAGACTTCTGGAGAAGAAAATGGGACATTTTGATGGAAGGTATGGATTTTTTAAACATGTGACTACAGACTATATAGAAGCCATATCTCTTCATTTTTCCACTAAATACCCCTTTACTTTTCCAAAGATTTTAAAAACTTTTTTATGACAACATACACAGAAGTAACAGACTGTATTTTGCCATAGCTTTCACCTTTCCATTAACATTTCAGCTACTACATGACAAAGATAATCTCACTAATTCTTGCACTGTTTTTTCATGGAGAGCATATTTTCTTCCTTCAAATAGGAGGAAATCTAGTGTCACATTACAGCTGGCCTTGTTAAGACACTGACCTTGACTTTCTTGTAGCTACATGCCTCTGGTATAAGTGGAAGATAAAATGCTCTCCTCTTGGAATGTTTACCTTCTGAACCTACATGTGAGTTCGATTTGAAAGATGACAAGGTCCAGTTGGAAAACCAACATCATGATTTCACCTGGAAGTCCAGTCACAAAGAGAAATTTGTGTTTCAGTGGCACAGTGTAAAGCCAGTTACGATGAGTTCTGGAGCCTCATTCAGGCCTTAAGCCAGCCAAAACTCCTGAAGGCATCAGAAATTAATTATTCCACATGTATTTTGTGTCTCTGCCCCCCCCCCTAGTGGTCCAGCCTCATAGTTCAGGAGCAGCAGCACATGCAGATCTCTCTGGGGTGGTCAAAAGAAGCTCATGCTTTTACTGTGTTTCTAACTTATCACCATTGCTGCTCAACCACATTGATGTTCAGTGTTTCTCTATACATATTTCAGCAAATCAGTGTAGATCTGTATAAAACGGGCAAGTGTTAAATTTCAGTTTATAACTGCTGTAATAGTATTTCAGAAGCCTGTTACTGATCTGATTGCAATTGATTTTTGTCTCCTCTTGCAGAAGTACTGGCACTTTGCTATCTGTTATATGGCTAAAGCTCAGTTCACACCTGCAAACTTAGTAGTTACATGCAGGGTTTTTTCATAGTTACATAAAAGATCTATGACACTCATTGCAAGAACAGGACAAAAGTTATTTTACTTACTGGATTACAGTCTCATTTAAGGGCTGTTTTGCACTCATGTGGGAAGAAATAACGTGTTCTGAATGAAACCAGAGAAAAGGGATCTGCAGATAGTGAGAACGAGGCTAAATATCAGCCAGTTTGCTATCTTGGGACTGAGGCAAAAATGCCTGAATGACTCAGTCTTACTCCAGATGTCTGTGAAATGGCTCACTATTTGAGCAGTGTAGGCTGACTCATTTCCATGATGCCCTGCACTCCTTAGCATTTTTGTGCCATTGCTGCCTTTAAAGAAATAAAACTGGAATCCTGCCAGACTCTCTGCAAAAATGAGCATGGAATTGCAGATATTTTCTTCTCAGATAACACTGTGCTTCGAGGCTATGGTTAAGTGTTTTTAATTCTTTATCCTGCATTATGGCTGTTCAAGCAAAAACCATAAAATCCTTCCTGCAAGCTTCACAAGTGCCTACGAGTTCTGGAACCTGCTGTTTCAATGCAAAGCTTAAAAGCAGTATTGATTTGAAATGAAACTATCTTCTAGGTCCAGTGGTTGCTTTGGAGTTCAATGGAGATGGTGCTGTGGAAGGATGTCGAAGCACTGTAAGTGAGGTTTTTAGTGGGACAAAGGTAAGCTGGTGTATTGCTTTATCAGTAGAAAATGTTACAGAGCATCTGAGATCCTTCATGGTCCAGCTGTAGCTTTGACGTACTGAACAATCATTTTGCATTTCTTGAGAGTAAAACCTGAACATTCTGTTTATTTTTTGTTTGGTTTTTTTCTACTCAAGTTGCTTGTCAAAGACAAAAAAAATAGCCCTAGGAAAGAAAGTATTAAATCCCTGTATCTATTGAAAATAGAAGACTTCTCCTTAAAACTGTTAGTCCACATTGTAGTAAAAATGAAATTCTATAAATATTCCAGGGAAAGCTCTGCTCCAAGTCTTATACTGGTCTCCTCATCTGTTAAACCCTTTGTTAAACAAAGATAATACGTTGGGATTTCACCTTTTTTCAGGGTTTGCTTTTGATGCATAGGATATTGCAGAATGCCTTCCTTCAACAGCATTTTTCTTTTTTCTCTGATCAGCTTGTTTTACTGTAGCTTCTTTACACCATACCTCCTCTTTGCTTGCTGTCCCCATTTCTGTAAATGGCAATAGTTTTGAAAAATATTCTGGTAACAATTAGAGCATGCCTGATAATGAGAACGTGACAAACCTTTTGCTTTCAAGCAGCTGTTGAAAGAAGACTAGAATGTTTTTGAGACATGGTGTGCAGACAGCTCTTTGCTGTCTTTCAGCTCCTTTTGAAAGAGTTACTCAGAACCAAACTGCCTAGTTTCTGGAAAACAGTCATCTTGTCATAAATCATCTCAAATGCAGCCAATGTTTGCTTTTTTTGTGCGTTTGCAATTGTACCAGCAAAACCTTGACGTGTAGCAGGACTTAATTTGGCTGAGTCTGGGTAAGGTTAGAACTACACTCTGGGCAATGTGATATTACTGATTCTTTCTTGTGATTTTGAAGGCATCACTGAAAATTTGATCATAAAAATGGCCTTTTAAGCAGGAGCTTATAGTGGCTTTTTTTTAGTGTGCTAACATTTTCATACAGAACAAAGCTGATACCTGATGGATAATTCATTGGTTCTTCTAGATCTTTTTCTCTACTCAAAGACTGAAGAGATAACAGTTATTAGAACAAATCAAGCTTTCTATTTTCCTCACTGAAACGACTAGTCTCTGTAATTGCAACATTATGAATGTTCTGATAGGAGTTGCATCCAGAAACTTCAGACTGTGTACTTCGTGCTATGAAGCAAAGGTTGTTCTTGAAAGTAATCTGCAGTGTTGGGTTTACAATTGGGTTTGGTTCCAATTGTGAAATTAGTTACTGCATCTGGATTTCAAACTTCTGTTTACAGCCTGATTCCATAGTAAAATCTACTTCACTTATTAAATACTTGCTGCATTGAATTAAGAGTTAGAACTTTGGGCTTTCTGAGAACTATATATATTTATTTAGACAAAATGTAACTCCAAAAGTTCTGGTAAACATGGGGTTTCTCCAATAATCCCCAGATAATTAAATATCATGAGTATGCATTTTTAAAGAAAATTTATTTCTTTCTTGGGGTATAATTTAGCAATTACTTAAGGAGTAACATTTTCAGACTTATTACTACCACAGGGCTCAGGAATGCTCTATAAAATGGTTTGACCTCATTGTTGACTGCTTTTACTGTATTTGAGAGTTTTTAAAGTGCTCAGGAGGAATTACAGGTATCTTTGATCAAGAAACAATCACACAAGCTCTTAGGGAGACATATATCCTATAAGAATTTGAAGGAGATTAGTCTGCCTTTCAGCAGGTGGATACATTTGCATTTGAAAACCTCAATTAGCAGTTATTAAATTAATCCATTAATAACCTTCATCTCACCAGATTTTTGCTCCTGAAATAAATCTGGTAAACAGCTCTGGCTACTTCAGTAAGACTAGAAAAGTTTCTCAGCAGTAGCACTGTCAGTTTTTTGAGCTGTTTAGTAGAAAAAAGTGTTACAGGGAGAACTCCATGCTATACACTTAAGCAGATATTCTATTTGTGGGAATAGATACATTTGTACTTTTTACGTCTGTCATTCTTTCTGGTTTGATACCTGTGGGTCTTTTTTGGTGTAATTTCTAGTACTCTAGTACTGGTCTTCTGTCTCACTTATTCATGAAATACCACACAAAATGTAGATTGTAGTATCCTGGTAGGGAAGGATGCTGAAAGAAGGGATACAGCTGTTGTGACCATGGTACCAATTTCTGTCACACAAAACAATGACCAAGTAATAGATTAATGTTGTCAAGTCTCTTCAAATAGAATCATAGAATCATAGAATTGGCTGGGTTGGAAGGGACCACAGAGGTCATCAACTCCAACCCTTGACCTACTACTGCTGCAGTTACCAGACCATGGCACTGAGTGCCACATCCAGTCTCTTTTTAAATATCTCCAGGGATGGAGAATCCACTACTTCCCTGGGCAGCCCATTCCAATGCCTGATCACCCTCTCCATAAAGAAATTCTTTCTAATATCTAACCTAAACTTCCCCTGGCACAACTTAAGTCCATGCCCTCTTGTCTTGTTGAAAGTTGCCTGGGAGAAGAGCCCAACTCCCCCCTGGCTCCAGCCTCCTTTCAGGGAGTTGTAGAGAGCGATGAGGTCTCCCCTAAGCCTCCTCTTCTCCAGGCTGAACACCCCCAGCTCCCTCAGCCTCTCCTCACAGGACTTGTGCTGGATCCCTTCACCAGCCTGGTTGCCCTCCTTTGGACCTGCTCCAGGACCTCAATCTCCTTCCTGAACTGAGGGGCCCAGAACTGGACACAGGACTCGAGCTGTGGCCTCACCAGGGCTGAGTACAGGGGCAGAATCACTTCCCTGGACCTGCTGGCCACGCTGTTCCTGATCCAGGCCAGGATGCCATTGGCCTTCTTGGCCACCTGGGCACACTGCTGGCTCCTGTTCAGCTTCCTGTCAATCCAGACTCCCAGGTCCCTCTCTGCCTGGCTGCTCTCAGCCACTCTGTGCCCAGCCTGGAGCTCCCCATGGGGTTGTTGTGGCCAAAGTGCAGGACCCGGCACTTGGCTGTGTTGAACCTCATCCCATTGGAATCAGCCCAACTCTCCAGTCTGTCCAGGTCCCTCTGCAGAGCCCTAATCTATAGAGGAGGAGCCTACCATGCATCCAAGCCTACCATGGAGCCTACCATGCAAATAGAAGACTGCCATGCATCCAAGCAACAGTCTAGGAAACTACTTGCTTTGTGATGAAATAATAAAATTTTTAAAAATCAGAAATTTACAGGCCAACAGCATATGCATCTTAAAACATGGTTTATGCAAGTCAATTCAAGGAACTATCATAGTTTGCATTCACGTGGTGTTCTGAGCTGAAGCAGAGAATTGGTGACTGCAGGACCATAGTCATGTGGAATAACTACAGCTTGGACTTCCACATGCATCAATCAGTTCTACAAGATGCAGATGTGAAGTTGTGAGTTTTTTTAAATCACCTTATGAAGAAGCAACTAAGTTTTTTGAGAGGAATATAGTAGAAGGGAGTTTTTCTTACAAATTCAGCCTTTCTGTTAAAGAAAAGCTTAGTTTGTTTTCTTCCCTTTGTGTTTGTTTTCTTCCCTTCTCCTGGTCAGAGTTTCACTTCACTAAGCAAAATACATCCAAATGAACACTAGCTGAAGCTGTGACCCCTGAATAACGGAGCCCAAAACTTTTATTTCCCCTCAGTGGAAGGCTGGGGTTATTGCAGCTACCATGTCTGCTAGGAGCAGGTGGCTGTAACAGGGGGTGCATCAGGGCTGAGAGAATTGTAGGACTATTTTATCACACAATGGAAACTAACAGACTTGTGCCTCATGAAATGCAAAAATAAAAATAATTATTATTGGTTCTGAATGAGCAAAGACTAGTTGAGCTTCTTCATTAGTAAAGCTTAACTATTTCTGTGTTTAATAAAACAGGTTTTTGTATCGGAGAGCAAGGCATCAGCATCTCAAGATGTAGACAATTTCTACAACTTTGCTGACATGCAGATGGGAATGTGAAGTTCAACATGAAGGTGTTCACCTATGGTTTGATTTGGCACTTGGATGTCAAGTGGCTTGAATGCTGCATTGAATATCCGAGTTTTGTCACTTGGTTTTGTATGTCTCATATATCTTTTTTATAAAGCTATTGGTGTTTTTAATACTGAAATTCCTGAACTGGAATTAATGGCATAGCTCCCCATGTGCTTTGTGTTTGAAACTTACATTTCAAGTCCAGAAACAATGGAGGTTTTCTACTAAAATTTTACTGTGATTTTTAAACTTCTGTTGACACATGAATGGTTTTTATCAACATCAAACAGTAAGGTGTATTTGAAAAGTCCAATGCTGATGCAAATTTGATGCAGTAGTAATTGTTATGTTTAACTTGGACACATTGTTTTGGAAGTCCATTTATGTGAAACTTGCTGTTCAAAACTTTCCCACCTGCAAAATTGTCTTCACTGGGGGCCAGGGAGGAAGCTGTAGTAGTTGACTTTTTCTGAAGGCCTAGGTTGAAATGAATTCTACCAAGTGTGCTTTCAGAAGCAGTGCATGGCTTAGAAAATGTACATCTGGCAAACTCTGCTTCATCATCTTTTTCTGAATAAAGTTGTTAGCAGCAGCATTTATGCTGCAAGTTGTCATAACAGCGTTCTGCTAAGTGAGGTGAATTCAGAATTCTTGCTGAAGATGCTGCCTCTGATATCCCCAAGTCATGTATGTGATACACATGAGGTTCCCTTGGACTCGGAGCAGTCTCTGGCACCTTTGTTTGCTAGAAGGGACAGAGAGCAGCCAGGAGCCAGAGGATGGCTCTGATGGCATGAAAAAACCTCTTCCTCGCTAGAACCCAGGAGAAGAGTTTTTCATTTGGTAGCAATACTGAAAATTTGTCTGTAAAGTACTACATAGTGCTGGAGGGTTTATTTTGGACTAATTCTAAAAACAGACTGGAGAAGTGCTACTAGCATGTTGGGAGATGCATTTGAATCGAGGTAGCTAAAGATTCTTACTGCTATATAATGCGTATTAGAATGCAGATCTATATAAATGTTAAATACATAATTGATTTGCTTTTGCGTATTGCATTCTCAATGACTCTTCCACGTGAAGTCACAGCTTATGTCCAGGTTTACAAATATCTGTTATACTTGAAACAGATAGTGCATGCTGATGCACAAAAACAAATTTCCTAATGAAGACTGTGGCTTGCCAGTTTATATAGCCTTTATAATCCATTGAGTGGACTGGGGCTGTGTTGAGGTGCTAAAGCAATAATTTCCTCATTATGATCATCTGTCAAAAGGGAAGATCTTGTACATCGTAAATGAAAATTTATCTCAGTTAATCAGTTTCACAGCTCTGGAGCTTCAAAATAGGTGGCTAAAAGCACATCTCTTTCTAATTTTTTAGAATTAGCACGTGAAAGAATTTGTTCCCCTGAAATTCCTAATTCTGTCACGCCCAAGAGATGTTCTGAACTGTCATTTTGTTGCCAGTAGGCACATGCTTGCTTGCCCTTGGTTAAAACTATATATTGAGATTATGTCCTTAAGACCTCTTCTTAAAGTTATACATAGATAAAATAAGGAAGACTATCTCCTGAAGTCACTAAACCATTAGTGTACTGAAGGTAAGAAAAATGTCACTTTAGTGGAATGTTTTGATTTGAGAAAATGAAATAAGATCTAACTGCACCAGAATCTGACTGGTGGCAGAAATTACCACTTACTTGCACTTAGCCAGAATTTTTTCATATGTGCAAGGAGAGGCCTTGGAAACAGCTAAAAATCCTAGATACGTCTCCAAAGTAATACCACAACTCATTAATGAACATTTGCAGGAATTATTCTACACATGTACAGTTAATGTATTTTTGTGATACGGACAGTACATTAAATTTGTGTAATGTACTTCAGAACTGTCATTGTGAAATTTATCTAAGCAGTACATATAATGGACCATCCTGGTCTCTAAACTTATATATACAGTACGCTGACACGTGATTATATGTATGTTTATAGTTGTTTTGGGGGGCTTTTTTGTATTATCAACCTGCTCTGGAAGCAAAATGCTAAATTGATTTTTGTGTTACTTGTGTAAATGTGATTCTTCTGAAGGACAGCATGATTAATTGAAAATTAATCTAAGCTTGAAACAGTGGAAAACCTTTTCCACGTGCTAGGAAAGAAGCAGAATATTGCTTTTGAAATGTTTTGGTTTTTACATTGGTAGCCTGCTTACCAACATTAAGGGTTTTTGATTAAAAAACCTCAATAATGAAGGAGTTTCTTGATCCAGTTTTTTATCTTTTTACTTCATTTTTTTGCTAATAGGAGTTAACACTTACAGCCTAAGCTCCAGGTATTGTATGTATTACAGAATGGTACGTGCTTCATGTAGTCTTTGTATGTTTGTTGTTTAACTTTTTATGTAATTTCTATTGCACTGTGACTGTGATTCATAATAAACACTGAAAATCTAAACTCTGGATTCTGAAATACTTTTTAAAATAATAAAATATTGCAAAGCATAATTAGATATTATTAAGTGTAAAAACTGAATTCCTTGCTTAAACAGGGACTTTAAATAGATACAGCTAATTGAAAATTATCATTAACTTTGCAGTCATCCATCCTCCAAAACGGGTGAAGTTTTGATGGCAGTGATTTTTCCCCAAAGTCACTGAGGGTATGATTAACTTTGCACTGCACTTTTCCAAGTAGAATAGGGAAGAAGATATTCATATCTCAAGCTGTAGCAATACAAGTACAGAGATTCCTGGTTGGAAGTGGTTAGAGTACTTCTCCCTGAGCTGTGCATGCATGTGGTTGTTTCTTTATGTTTTGGGGTTTTTGACTTGGAAAAGTTTTGTGCTTTTTAACTGTGCTTACCTCTTAAGGTACGAGATGCATGCTAGTGATATGCTCCTGGCAAAACCTGATTGCTGTGGTTATACTGGTAGAATTGTTCATTTAGAAAGCAGTTCCTTTGTATATCCCATTTAAACAGTTCAGAAATCCTGAAAACAGGCAAATATTTAATAAATCTCTAAACTCAGCTTTACACTGCTCATAAATTAAAATCTTCCAACTAGATATCATCTGGGGTAATTTTCATGAAGTGTAATTATTTGATAAGAAGTTGAATCATTGTATTGATATAATTTGCTTTTGAATATATTGAGTTAAATTGTGAAGCTTTAAAGAATGAAAGCTTTTCATATACACAGCTATTATTGTACAATTTCATGTTGTTGTTTGCTATTTTTTAAATCTTGTACCCGAATTGGATTTGAGTTGCCTAGTAAACTTTTAAAAATAGTATCTAAGTCATAGCAAAGCTGCACTTAAGTATTTTCACAGTTTTTGCCAATCACATCCTCAGATATTAACATACAGAAGGTTTGTACCTGTGCCCTACTTGCCAGGAAGTCACCCATTTTCTTTTGTCATATCTAATAGTCATGTGTAAAATGCATGAATTTAAAAGTAACCCACTTACCAGGCTGCACTTATATAACTGGGACAGATTTTATTTTTTCCTCTAATTCCAAAAGCAGCTTGAAACTTTTTATTTCAAAATAAGGGCTTCAGTCATTCTGACTAACTGGTGCAAAAATTAGTTTTGCTGACATAAACTTGAGCAATAACTCTGTAGCTGAATATCATCTTCTCTTAATTGCTGGCTTTTAAGTGTTTAGGCTTTATTCCTCCAGCGTTCAGCTTTCTGTGCATTTTTAAATTAGCATTGCCGATATGTTTTCTAGAAGGTGAGGATTCCCCAGGCTTTTTTACTAAAGATTTATTAAAAGACACTGTGAAACGAGTCTTTTAAGACCTGATAAAAGCCCATGTGTCTTCGTGAGTAATTCCTAAACTCGAAGGTTTTTGCTGTCGTTTTCCTTGTTGACTCCTTTGGATCTTTGTGCCATTTCTTTTTTGAGTTAATGATTAAGCCTTTTGAATCCTGTAAGGATGACATCGGTCTTTGGAAGTCTGGAGGAAGAGGTCTTCCAAGCAGTGTTTAAACCTGATATATACCCTCTAAATTCAAGTGCAACATTATTAGAAGTTATGAGTAAGTGTCAGTCGTAAGTATTGTCTCAAGCATACATGGGTTTGAGTGGGATGGCATAAGCAGGTTGTAGAACTTCATTTAAGTTGTGTGTAGTAGTACTGCATACTTGCTGCAGTATATATGTTGGAAGGCATCTGGGTGGGGGTCCAACCCATTCCCTGGACATTGCAAAGCTTGCAGTATGAGCTATAGCAATTTGTGGAGGATTACAATTGCTGAAAAATAGTAACTTGTAGTATTGCCAGCCTGGAAGTTTTTCTTAAAGCTATCTATTCTGAGCTCTGTCTTGCAATACAACCATCTACCTGTATGAGAAAACTTCCCAAGCATCAAACCTGGTAAAAGTAGGATGTACAGGAGGCTTCACTGAATGTTTGGGAGTCAGTGTATTAACAGGCCACACATGAGTATCTTTGGTGTCCAGTTTGATAAAAGAATGCTTTTTATTGCTTTCATCTCTGCAGAGTGCCTGGGTGCTGCTGATGTTTGTGGTCATGCAGTCATCCTGATACACATGTAGTCATCACTGGCTCTTAGTAAGAGAGGAGAGGGAAGTGAGAGAAGCTTTTAAAAAATGCTGTCGTTTTCTGAGTATGCACAGAAAAATGTGCAACTGCTCATTCCTTTTTTTTTTTTTTTTTCCTTGCCAGAATGTATTCATCATTCTAACCAGCATTTGTCAAATACAAGTCATCCTCTTTCCAGTTGCCCAAGGCTTTAAAATTGCCATTGTTGTCAAGGGCCTAAGAGATCTACCAAATATACATGGATTTCCCTACCATCCTTCTACTAAAACTACTATAAAAAGTTTGTCCTTAAAAGCATCAGGTAAAGTTGTTTAATAGGAACAATCGTGGGGTTGAGATGCTCTTGGAGAGCATTTAAATAACTGTTTGTCTGGCATTCCCTAACTGCAAAGAAGTGAAGAAAACTTGAAAAGTTGTTTATTGCTGTTTGAGCCATTGAACTCAAGTGCCTCCAAACACAAAAACTGAAACAAACTTTTTGGGAGGGGGTGAGGAAGAATGGAGTGACCAATGACTCGTGATTTCTGAGCACCAAAGGGAGCAGCAGCCTCACTTCCCCCTACTTACATTGATGCTGTATAGGAGATCACCCACATAGCATATAGGGCAACTTAGAGGCAACTTTCCAACTATTTCAGTCAAGATACATAATTTGTTTACTCACCAATACAAGCATAAGATGTATTTTTTGATTCTTTTTTGTTAGGTACTTCCTTGAATGAGTTTAAGTTACAGTACAACAATAGTGATACGTTTGAAAGCTGCTGGCAGTCCTCTCCATTCTGTGCTACTGTCTCAGAAGGAGGAGGATAAATCGAAGATCTCCCTAAGCACAAAACTTTGAACTTGTTAGAGCTGGCACATTTTGCTTTAAAGAGAGCAAATGTTTCATGACTGTGGAAGTACTTTTTTTTTTCCTTTTTTTTTTCCCCTCGTTTGAATGTGCTGATCTTTTTACAAGACAAGACCTTCCCCCCCATTTCTGAAGTCCCTCAATAAAAAACACTTCAGGGGCTTTTTTTTTTTAAAGGGTTCTGGAGATTAAATGGAAGGGCTGTTCTATGACCTGAGGGCATCTTTTGATAGCTGCCCCAACAGGTGCTAGAGGATTGGATACAGTGTTAAAGGTAAAGAATCTTTTGAAGCTCTGAGTTCTTTTTCCTTCTCTTACTAATAGTGAGTATCAGTTTTCAGTCACAAGAGCATTTAAAGACAGGTAGCCATCCTTAGATAAGATTATCTGCTTTGCATTTGTTTTCTGCAGAAGAATGAAAGTTACTTCAGGCTGGTGTTTGTGCTTTATGGTAACACTTCAATAATTGTGCTCATTGTGAAAAGTAAATAAAGGAGTTGCACTTCTCTTTCACCAGTAGCTGCCAATGATTGCTGTGCTTTTAAGGACAAGATTTCATCTAAGGGATCTGGTCTGCTGAAGAAGTGAATTTTATACAGTGTCTGTGTGTTTCAAAGAAAGGTGCTATACCAGGCCTTGGTATCTGTGCATTTCTTTTATCAAAGTCAACTAGAATCCCTGCCCATTGAGATTTCTACTTGCAGGCTGGGAATGCTGCAAAGGGCAAAGGCTTGGAGGTAAGGGGTATGAATTAACCTCTCAGACTTCCCAATTCTTATTTCTCCCCACTACTCCTCCATGATGCTATGATGTGTTTGTTGTCTTTTACTTCACTGCCATCTGATCAGAGCAGGTTTTGTAGAAAAAATACTTGAAAATCACTCCTAGGTATTTCAATTAGAGATCTTCCTTTTGTGGCTCCAGTCCATGTTAAACTCTTTGTGACCTTGCTTCTCAGATGTTAAACATTATTTCAGTTTAACTTTCTTAATACCCGAAAGTACTATGGGGAGCCTTTGTACCATTGAATAATGAATGGATTCAACTTGTATAGGGGATACACATATACCTTATTTTATCCTGACCATATCTCTTATACTTTTAGTTTCCAGAGCATGCCTCCTTTGGGAAGACTTTATGCTTGTGCTATATTTTATCAACATGTTAACATCTGGCTCTGTAAATTCTTCATATTCTCTAGGTGCATAAGAGCATCTGTAGTTCATCCTTTCTTGAGAAAATGCAGGAACTGTGTTGCATGTCTTGAAAAAAAATGATAGTGTACAATCTGCTCCCTATTTTTTCATCTTACTTGCTGCTCCTATAGAAATGCATAGCAAATGTAAATGCAATTCTCTAAATTCCTATTAAATGGTAAATAGTCTGCTAGAAGTTTACACAGGATGAGATAACAAAAAATTATTTGCGCATAAAAGCATATATTTAAATGAGTAGCTCCACAGACTTTCTGTCATGGGTTTTCCCATGTCCTTTTACCCTGAGCCCACCATGTGCAGCTGTGGATTTACTGTAGAACTAGAAGTTTGTATGTCCTCTTCTAATGACATGTTACAGCCAGTGCAGTGAGGTGTGTGTGATCCCAGGCATGGGAAATAAATTAGCTGTGCAACACCTTTGCCTTGTTGGGCTGCATCTGCTCCTGCTGAAATCATTCACATATAAAGTAATCCAGCAGGATAGGGGTATTTCATACTTCTCATAGGAGTATTTCCCTCACTGATGGTAATACATGTTTTTCCTTTTCCTTCAGAATTATGAATACTTTAGACACCATATGTATACACTCTAGTAAGAAGGTTTCATGGACATGCAAAACCCAGAAACAGGCTTTAGAAGCCAAATGAAGATATAGGTGCTTGATAATGGTTTCTGTTTAGTTTAATCCAATTGGACTTTAAATTCCTTTTATGATTAGAAAACATTTTTTTTCTATAGCACATGGACTTGGCTTTACGACTCTAAATTATCTTCATTTTGGACATGAAATCTCTTGTCTAACAATCAGTATTTCCTGCCCTGCTGCCAGGACCATCCAGATTGATATAGAGTATTCCACAAGTGGAGGTGGTGGTAGAGGGGCGTGCTCTTGGTATTTTACTTGATGTTGTGGTTTTCTGAACTTGTTCTGCGCGTTTTTGTGGCAAGTATACATTAATGAACAGAAGGCAAATGAGGTGATCACTAGTGCGTGAAGGAAGTCATATGTATCAGCACTGCTCTCTGGTTGTGGTCTAACTGCATTTGTAGAAAGCTACAAATCACATTATATGCAGGAATACTAACCAGCTATTTGGAAGAAAAAAAGATGTTTTGCTTTGGTTTGGTTTTTGCTTTGTTTTTCAGCAGCTAGTAGGTCCATGGAAGGCCTTGCCAATGGTGATTTGCAGTCAAAGGTCTACATGGATTCACTGAAAGCTCACTGGGACGAGAGCTTGGAGAAGAGATCTGTTGAAGGTTACTAATGAGATGTACCACACCCTGCTTGGGAAATCTGAGTAAGAAGTAGTTGTAGGCTTACTGAGTACTTAGGGGAAGTCTCTTAGTGTGGATGGCCACTTGGGCCAGGAGGAAGATGATGCAGGGGGGCTGTGACTTGGTAGAGCAGGTGGGAGGCTGTTGAGCTAGATGAACCATTTGCCCTGAAATAGTGTTTCCTTCCTTAGGTTCTGTTTCACCTCACCCTTTGGCTGCTGGCTGAAAACTGCAGAAGGTGCATCTCAGGTGTGCCAAGGTATCCCTGGCATGCTTGCTGCTCATCTTTTCACTCCTTTTCCTTTGTATTCCTCTTTATTCTTGCTATATTTCTTCACTGTGCCTGGTCTAGAGAGAAGGGCTGTATCCCAGATTTGAGATCCCAGGTTCGATTTCACTCTTCATCGCGTTTCTGTAGCCCTTCCATGCCTCAGTTACTCTGTGGGCAGAGAACGGGGCTGTAGCAGCCGAAGGGTGTTCTCCGAGTCAGTTTCTTTAGAGCAGAACTTTTGGTAAGAAAGGCTACAAGGAAATCTGCAGTGCACTTGATGCCAACAGATGCTCGGCAATAGCAGTATGGGAAATGGGTGTGGGGCCTAACAACAGAGGAGGGTTGCAAAAGTGTTGCCATTGTTGCCTTTATTCCAAGTGATGCTTAGTATTCTCTATAAACCCTATCACAGGCCTAACACCACCTGGTGTTAAAAGCTGCCAAAAAAAAAAAAAAAAAAAAAGCTGGCTAAAAGCTGCCCAAAGGTAGACTTTACGCTCATCATTTTACATGTTGTGCCGCTTGCATAAAATGTTCTCAGCTTAGTGCTGGGCGAGGATGGGCACACGGTCCCCTTGGAAGGTGCTGGAAGGCAGGTGGGATGTGGCGATGCACCTGGCCCATTAGCAGTCACCCAGCCCATAGCTGGATCTCGGTAGCCAGTGGCTTCGGGGATGCGTGCTGGGAGCTGCTGCTCGCTTCTCATCTGCTCTGGGCACCCGATGGGGAGAAGCCACATCCCGTCCCCCGCCCCGTCGGCGATGCGGTTCCCTTCCCTCGGCCCTATACCCGTCTGAGGCCTCCTCCTCGGTCTCCTTCCCGCCCGCTCTCCGGGGCGGGCCGGCTCAGCTGGCAGGAAGGCCGGGCCCGGCGCGGTGCGGTGCGGCCAGGGAGGGAAGGGGAAGAGGCGGGGCCTGGATCCCAGCAGTGTCAATAATACAATAGGGCTCTTGTGCGGTCGCCGCCGCCGGAGGAGGAGCGGTGGGGCGGGCGCGGGGACGGGGCCTGGCTGCGGGCACGTCGGGAAGCCGGCACGCAGGGCGGGAGCCGCCGCCGGCCAGGGGCCCGGGCGGGCGGGCAGAGGCGATGCGCGCCGGCGCGGGACGGCACCAGCAGCCGCAGCAGGAGCAGCAGCAGCAGCAGCCGCCGCCGCGGCGGGAACGCTAGCCCTGACGGCCGCGGCCGCCCACGCCGGCGAGCAAGAGAGGAGGCGGCGGCGCCCCGGACCGGGTCGTGCCGTGCCGTGCCGGCGGCGGGAGGTGAGCTCGGCCCGGGCTTCCCGCATGGAGGCGGGGCGGGGGGCGGGCGCCGGGCTGCCGGGGCCGCCGCGCCGGGCCTGTGCGCGGGGGAGGCGCCGGGCCTGCGGCGGGCGGGAGGCGGTGGCGGCGTTTGGCGCCAAGGCCGGGCTGGAGGAGAAGGAGGAGGAGGAAGCAGCGGCGAGCCGGGGGGAGGCTGCGGGTCCAGCGGGTACGTGGGGCGGCCGGGGAGCGCGGAGCTGGGCTGGGGGTGGCGACCGGGCCGTGCAGTGCCGGGTGGGCAGCGTCCCTCCCTCGGCGAGCTGCCCCTCCGGCGTGGGCGCTGCGGACCCGGCCGCGTCCGGAGGGAAAAGTTACGGCGGTTCCCCCGCCCCGCCGGAGTCGGGCCGCCTCCCCGCCCCCGTGCTCGCCGGGTTGTGCCCGCGGGGGGCGGCGGGGCCTGGGCAAGGGCTGGGCGGCGGCGGCGGCCCCCGGCGAAGCGCCCTTTTGTTCGCCGCAGCCCGGAGAGGCGGCGACCCGCCGGTACCCGAGCCGGCGGGGCCCTGCGGAGCGCGGCTGGGCGTGGCGGCGGGGCGGGCGGGCAGACAGACAGACAGACAGACAGCTGGGTGCTTGTCCGCTGCCGAGCACCGCTCCGCCGGTATGTCGAGGAACTTGCTAGAACTGAGTTTGACAATGAAGCGATAGCGCGGCCCGGCCCGCCGCGACGTCGAGGTAAGTTTATCCTGGGCACCGGGCGCCGATAGCATCGCAGTCGGTGTCGGTGGGGATGGGAATGAGAAGATCCTGCCGCCCCTTCTCCAGATCCAGCCTTCCTCCCTCGCACGGTGTTGGCTTCAGCCTTTGCCCTCGTTCTGCAGAGGCACGGATGGCTTGGCCGTAGGGGCGTGCGGCGTGGTTAGCGGCCGGGGGTGTAGAGAAAGTAGCACTTGCAATTAATTCTGTGGTGATGAATGTCAGAGCTGGGTGCAAAAATTGCATCTTAATGGGAGGAATAAATGCTGCTGTTTTCTCGTTTCTAACTACAGCTCTTTTATGAAGAGCATCTAGAGTTATTTGAAGAGTTCAGCTATTGTTCACAAATGGTTTTAAGGAGTGGCTGTGTACTTTAATTAAAATATCACTATATTAGCACTGTCCTTTAAAGCAGGTTGTGTTTTGGTTTTTTTTTAAATGTTTGGGAAAAAGGGGTTGCTGGAGACTGCATCCACTTGCGATTAGAAATCCTGTGATTAAAATACACCACATGCTGGAAAGCTGTTCTGCCTCTCTGTTAATGTCAAAGAAGAGTCTTTGCACTAAAACTGAAAGATTAAGAGAACTCTATTTTGTGTTGCTGCATGCGAAGTGCTTTATCTGCAGCCAACTTTTTATGTCATTCGTGTTGGTGCTTGCTGTGGGCTGCTCTGTAGAGCATCTCCAGCACACCTGCTAATCTCTACAAAGTGAGACTGTATCTCAGCGATAGTGAGAGCTAACCTGAAAATCCCAGGGCTGGCAGGGATTAGAGAGGAAAGGGTGACCTGGATGAAGGCACTTCAGCATAACCATCAAGCCTGAACACAGAGTTCCTTACATGGACACCAGGAGAGCCTTCACTTGTAGTTACCGAAGGGAGAATATGCAGCTTGGATTTGCTATAATTAAGAAAGTGCTTTTTCAATTTAAAAGCAAGTTAGTGCTTTTAGGATCCAAAGTTTTGTGTTTTTTTTAAATGAACTTCTGATCTATTATTACACTACATTTGTTGTGTAGTGTCCCTGTTTGTTCCAAAGAGGAGCAGAAGAAAGTTCTCTGGAAACGTTGGGTTTTGTTTGCAGTAAAAGTCACCAAAATAACAAGAGCTGTTTCCATTACCTTTCCTTCATTTAGTGTTTCCTCTTTCTAGGTTCCTTTTTGAGAACAGGCCTCTCTCCCCCAGCAAGAAAAATTCCCCTGAAGTTGGGTCAGTCAGTGCAACTGTGGGGATTTTTCTTGTTTGTTTTGTTTGTGTTATGTATGGGAAGTAGATACCCACAAAGATTTGTTAAAGAGCTAATGCAGAAACATATACAGTGGCATTTATTGGCAAGAATGCATGTTTTGGAATCATGTTAAAATAATGAAAATCCACTGTGAATGTAAAAGTCTGGGCTCAGAGATCTCAGAATAAATTATTTTTATTGCTGTGGGGTTCTGTGGGCTTCCTCTCCAGGGCAGAAAATCAGGAAGCATCTGTCTGGAATTTATTGGGATACCTGAGATTGTTGTGGGCTTTTATTTATTTATTTTTATTTTTTAAATACACACCGTTTTCAGAGATCACTTGTGGAGGAGTGTTTCCAAAGGCCGCTTGTCTACAGTTGAGCATTTTTTTTATCTGTGTGGCTTTTCTGTGTGTGCATACAGGCGGGCAACATGTGTAAGAGGTTGCTGTAGCTGGCCTGTGGGGTGTCGTGACTGGTGACCTGAACTCTTGTCTGGTGTGATGGCAGGTGTCTGAGCCCAGGGTGGTAACATCTAGATTTGTGAGACCTGCTGATGGGAAGCTAAGTTAAACCCTGTGCACTGCAGTGAGTTTGAGTTTGAAATCAATAACCCTACTGTGTTCCCTGTGGTCTATTTTGGTAGCTTATTTCAATCTTTGAAATTAATTTCTGCCCATCATGCCCCAGAGGGTAAGGAGCACAGCGTGGTGTCTGTGCATTTTTGGTTAGCTCAGAGAGACCTGGGATGTGTCTCGAGTAATGAACGCGTACCCATTTTTGTAGTGCATCTTTAATCATCCATGGATGAAAATCTTGCATAAGCCTCTCTTTCTGTGGCGTGTCTTTCTCCTTGAGTTCCTAGAAGTCTCTTTTAAAAGAAGCTGGTACATGGTACTGGGGGCTCTTGCCTGAGCAGATTTGATAGTGTAGCACTATGCCCACTCTTAAGAAAACGCAGGGTAATTTAATAACAAATAATGTTGCATTCAACAGAAATTTAAAAGTTAATATATTTTTAAGCATGTGTATCATTCCCTTCTGTGTTTTATAACAAATAAAACCTTGCCATTTTGCCTAGGTCAGTGGTGGTGGTTTTTGGTTCACCACTTCTTGGAAGAAAGAGAAATGGACTTGGCCAAAACTTGCTGTTAGATTGTGCCAATTTAATCTCTCCCCACTCCTTCAGTTTTTGCAGCAGCTACAGATAAGGGGAGTTGGGGCTTTCAGATTTCTGAAGAGGGGAACCCTTCCTCTGAAATCATTTGGTATTTCTCTTTCCTGAAGATCTGAAGTGTTTGTAACACTTGAGGCTTCATGTAATTGGAGACTTAAATGCAATTTTGACATACTTTACTTAAAATGGAAACTAACAAGTTAATAATAGCTCTTATCAGGGATATTTATGTAATGGAAGCCAACAGATGCTATTTGCATCTCAAAGAGCTGATGTATAAAATGTTATGTCAGGGCCCTGGCAGGTTTTGTGCTGGCGGAGGCTGGGTCAGGTGGGAGTGGGAGATGCCTGAGATCTGTAGGTCTTGATTACACTTATGGAAAGTGAGATAACTATGAAATTTTGCATTTTTAGCACTCAGATGATTTTATCTTCACGCTGTTATTTAAAATAAAAAGAATTGGGGAGGTGATTTCTTTTATATTTATCCATGTTAAATAATCATTTACACTGTCACTTGAAAATTACTTTATACTATCTTTTAGCTATAACTGCACATCTGATGTTCAGAAGCCCTAAAAAGTACGTTTATCAATAGTATTTTTATAGATGCATCAACTTTTTTCAGCTATAAGGTGGTATCTGGTAAAGAAGTTTTGGAAATATGATGTGACAGCCTGGGTGTGTTGACTGCTGTGGAGAATTATCAGACCCATGTCTGATAATTCTGAAAGGCTCTGCCTTTCCACTTCTGTGTAATTACTAACCACCTCCCAGTTTCCCTGGCCTGTTTGCTCTTTCACACTTACTTACTTCCAAGTCACCCTTCTATAGATGGCATCTGAACTTTTCCAGCATTTGAGATCTGATTTCAGCATGTAGGAGTTGAAGAATGTGGGGATCAGAGCAGTTTGAGAAGTGTGATCTTGGGCCTAACGAAAGCTCCCGCGTTCGTAGAGCTGTAATAAAATCTTTACTTGGATTTAAAGAAGTAGAGGAGACCCTGAGGTGTGAGGACCACTCTGGTGGCAGTTGTTAAGCCACCTTGTTCAGGGCAACAGGAGAAGGTAGGAGGGCAAGCTCGTGACTGCTGATGCTATTTGTTAAAACAACTTTCTCCTGGATTAAATACTGGCATGCTTGCCGAAGCTTGTTAAAATTTGTTTGAAAACTTTGGAGTACTTTCCTTCTTTAAAGTACACCTGTTACAGGATTGGATTACAGAACTGTGTTCCTTGCTTATTGAGTTGAATGCTGAACATAACATATCGTGTTGTGGATGCCTCCTTGTGTTTTAATTAGAGCTGTAGGGATGTGTTAAAAAACAGGTTTCTACACATGCCTGACTGGTTGCTAGAATGAATATGCTTGTCACATGGTCCTGAGGGAATTGGGTTTTACTTTGCTAATCTACAGTGCGGGGCTTTCCCCCCTTCACTCTAAAAAAATTCTTGCTTGAATATTTTCTGAGCCTCTGTCATACCTGCTAAAAGCTCTTGACTGCGTGGCAGCCTTTGCTGGCGGTGGGCTCGGGGTCTCCCTGGTGTGCCAGAGACCAGTTCTGTGCCTGGTCAAGTGGGTTTGGTGCTCAGCAAGTCCAGCAGCTTCCAGAGGTCCCTGTGTGGTGGGACAGGAGAGGTGGGGATGCCTGGGATCCTCCAGCGGGAGGAGTGCCTGCCAGGCTGGGCAAAAGCAAAACAACTGACCAGGAGCCTGTGTTGCAAATAATAATTTTGTCTGGCTGTGTTAAGAACTGTTTTCCAAGCTTTGTTTTATATTTATGGGTAGCCTTTGTTTTGGAATGCCATCTTGGGTAGGTGGTCAAGTAGTGGGAGGAAAACTCTTCTGCACGGGACACGCCTGTGTGTGCTAAATAGTTTTTCATGTAATACTGGATGACTGAAAATTTTAAATATGCAAATAAATGGCCTATCTGCTACAAATGTTAGGCAGAAGTTTCCTCCCGAAGATACTTTTGTTGTTAGGTTGTATCAGCCTAGCAGCTATCAGTAATGCCTGTTCAAGAGCCCTTGAAAATCTTAACTAAACTCTGAGCTTTCATTCATACTACTTTAAAAATGTGAGTGTTGGCTTAACAGACCAGACAATTTAAAAATAGTGCTCGCTTTAAAGAGCATGAAGAGAAAATTGTTATTTTAATCACAAATATTTAAACTGTCCCAACATAACAAGTAAAGCAGAATAAAATGACAGTATTTTCTTTCTGCTGCAGCATAGAAAATCTTGTATCTTGAACCTTTTGATACAGAAATAGATAGAAGTGTCTATCCTGACAAGATAGGAAGAAAATGTCCCTATTGAGATTACTTGTGGTTTTTAATTCTCTTTATTGTTCTGCTTCTAACTACTTGTATTTTTTTAATATTCCTCCAATGTTAATTTGAGGGCTTTTATATCTAAGTGGCTGTAGAGGAGTCACAATTTGAAATATTGCCATGTCCCACCCAGGTTTTGGCTTTAATGAGAAAAACCCAGGGGAAAAAAACAAAAGCACAAAAAAAACCAACAAACCAACCAACCAACAAACAAACAAACAAAACACCAACCACAAAACCAAACCAAAAAAAACCTCAAAAAAATCACACCAAAAACTTCATGGAGCTAAAATATGCAGTAAGCAAATGAGTTGTGGAGACAAGAAAATGGTAGGTTCAGCAATTATCTGGTGAGGAGGAGCCTCAGCAGGAGAGGTAAGAGTAATACAGCTTCTGCTTTTATTAGTGCTTGTAAGGGAAGAGGAGCAACAAAGTCATATTCCTTTTCTTGCTTTCATGCAAACAGACTCTTTCTAGGAAGCATTTCACTGAAATACTGGTAATGGGTGGTTACGGTGCAGTGTAAACCTTGTTAAATGATCTTTGGTAGGAAGAAGTGCTCGATTCCAGCACAGAATGTAGTTTTCTGTTGTTTTTTCAAGTGTGCAGACCACTGACTGATGGTCTGACAAGGGGAGGGGAAAGGTTACTTGGTCCTCATGTTGCTGTGCTTTGATAATGTTGACCTTGTTTGGGGGGAGTTGTAGCAGCTCTTCAACTTCAGCCGAATTAGAGAGCAGTTGTGTTCTTTCACAAAAATCAAACTGACTGCCATTTAAGAAACAGAAAGGCAGATGCTTAAACGTGATAATGAAGTGGCATTTTTCCTTATGTTAACAACATCGTAGTTTCCAGCATAGCGTGAAATGAGTGATCTTAAGAAGTGAAGCATTTTGCCTGACAAATTTGAACTTGCAGCTCTGCAACGGAATGTGCTAAAGGTAAAGGAGGAACTATAAAGTTGATCTTAAACAAGCACCTGGTATTAAGAACAACAGTATTGTAACGGTGGTTGGCATACATAGGACGTAAAGTTTGCTCCTGCTTGATGGTGTTAATTTTTCTGTGGATACGATTTTTGCAAGATACTTTGTGATACAGAAATTAATTTTCTGTGCTTTTTTTGCTTAGTGCTTCTTCACTTTCTTGGACTAAAGAAAAAACCAAAAAGATGAAAAAAAAGTGAGATGAAATAATTCCCAATATTTTATATAAATAAAAACAATGCAAGATGGTTTTATGTGCTCTTTGAAACTATCCATCAAGTTAGGTGGTTTTGTTTTTTGTTGGTTGCCCAGTGTCAGTTTGTGAAACTGCTAAAAGTTTTTCTTTATTCAGATAGTTTTCAGATATTTAAGTATGTTCAAGTTGGGAACGAATGTATTTTTTTATCAAAATACATTTTTATTCAGCTAGTGTACAGGGTGTACTTACCATATCAATTGAATGAGATTTTGCCAGTGGCTAGGCTAGCAGGCTACATCCATGCCTGCTTCTGCAATTTTGAGGTAGATTTGACTTGCTACAATTGGATCTATATGCCTATACAGAGGTGAAATAGCTGTGGTATAACTGTTGCCAAATATGAAGACTCTGACCTAAGCTCAATGAAGGATGAGGTTAAAAATTTCTTAATGTATCACTATTTAGTGTGCTCTTTCTTTCCTTTATTGCTTAAAGCTGAATATATATGGTTCTTTGCTAGATTTGACGTAATGCTTTTTTGTTTTTCATCCTTTATAAATGCCATAGAACTTCTGAAGGTGAGACATAAGTTATTAGAAAGCTTGCACTCCTGATAATCAGCTCATTAGCAGTCAGAACCCGTGACTCCAATTACGTGGGTTAATCTGGTTTAAGTGTTGTCTTAGATCCTTTGTTTTGTGTCTTCTGTCTACTTGCTCTTGGTATTTGGAAGCTTCTGTATGTAACAGCAAAGGGCAGGGATATGCATGGATTTAGGTTGCTGAACTCTTAATAGCAATTGCAGGTGCTATTTCATTATCTCCATAAGATGATTGAAATAAATTTGTTTTCTGTATGCTTGATTTCTGTATTTCAGTCCACTTTTGAGATGTGAATGGGTTAAGAGTTGGAAAAAAAACATCTAAAGTAAATTAAAAAGGGAAAAAAAATGCCTGAAGTGCACATGATAACTTGATGTGATTTATAGTCCTGACTTATCTCTCCCAGCCATGTCTTTGATGCTTTTGTAGTCTCCTGTTGGCTGCCCTCTCTTCTCTGCCTTGACTTCCCAACTTTTTCCTTGTTATTGGAGAAAACAGCATTTCTAGTGAGTGTCTGCAGCCTTCTGGGGCTTGACCCTATAAAGCAGCTTGGTCAAATTAAATTTGTCTCCTCTCCCAGATCCAGACAGTATGGACTTTCAGATTATTTGCAGTCAGCCTGAAAATATTTTGGCAGACCTTCTGGGATTTTTTTGAGTAGGATTTGTGTAGGTTTGCTAGGTCTGATAAAGAGGTGTTTTTATGTGAGGTGGGTTTTTTTGTTTTTTTCTGGCTAGTACATTTGTGTAGGTTTACATACCTGTTTATGTAATCGTTTAGGAACAGCCAACAGCAAAGAACCACATGGCCTTGCAGGCAGTGTCTGCTGAAAAATCAAGCTATATTTTTTAATATTCCCAGAAAATAACACAATCATATAAATCATGAACTTTTTTATTTTTTTTTCCTTCTTAAATGAATGCTTGTATTGATGTGATGAGTATTTTGTATATGTGTACGTTGTGCTTGGTTAAGCAAGTTGAATCTGTGCCTTTGACTTAAAGTAAATAAGGTTGCTGATGTGTGATTTGTACTGAAATGTTTCAAAAGCAGACTTACTTTTATGTGCCAAGAGGAACCTCTGGAAAACCAAGACAGTGGCAAAGCATTGTTTTAGTGGAGTAACATTCAAAACATTCAAAGTAACCCGGATGCACTTGTTCGCAAATCTTTTTCTGACCGTTTTCTACCCTATAATTTTTTTTTTAACTGTTTTTTCTTTCCTCCTTGAAATCTCTTTAGGGAGTCTGTATGAAGCTCATTCTGTCAAAAAACCCATTGATTTCTAACAATTTTATGGTGTTGCACTACTGTAACTACATTCTAGTGATCAGACTGGTTATTTGAGTCTGAAGAAATGGCATTGCTGTCAGCCCTTGCATGAGGACTGTGGAATTTGAGCCTGCTTCATTCCCATACCAGACTGTCCATGCCAAAGCATCTTTAGGTCTGTGTTTTAATGTCACGTTATGGTACTCGGTAGCACCTCTGCCTCTTCACTATAGTTGTAGTCAGTCAGAATTGTGAGTTTAAATGCATGATGAAAATTCTCAAAGGAGAAAAAGTTCATCTCCTTTGTTTGCTTTTTCTGCTGAACAGTGCAGGACTGACAGGACTTTTTGTGCTTCAGGTAAGCAGAAGTGATATAAAACTTGGGGGGGCAAAAAGCTGTTGTTTTGTTTTGTTTTTCCCTCCTGCCCTTTGGGTCATGAACGGAGTTTGTCAAGTGAAGCACAAGGGACCTTGATGTCATTCCAGTGTCTGAAGTGCAGAAATACCAGGATGTTTCTAGGGAGCCTGTTACCTCCTGAGAATGGGTGAAAGCCTGTGCACACAGATGTGGCAGGCTCTGTACATCTAGTTTAACCCCTTGGTAAACAATGTCAAACACTTTGCCTCTGTGAAGGTGACAGCTTTGTGTAGTGGAAATCTTAAACTACAAAAAATTATAAAGGTCTGTATGTTTATAGACAATTTTATTAAAAGTCATGTTTTTTCCTTTTGACAGAAAGCTCTTCTTGAAGCAAATCCTTTAAAAGAATAGTTCACTTGCATTACAACTTCATCTTGTAACCCCCCCTCCTTTCCCAGCGTGCCAGAATCAGTAAATTTTGAGAAGAAAACCTCAGTTTTATTGCTTAGGAGTTCTCAGAATTTCATCAGATAAATGCCTTGCTAATTTCTGGCTTTTTGGCCCTGACTTAAAATCCTATTAACCAAGACCAAATTTTCCTTGCTTGTTTCTCAGATCTTGTCATGTGTTTGTCTGAGTGGGAATGGCTTTGGAAAAAAATTAGTCCACTAACACAGGTTTCTCTTTTGTAGTAGTAAAAACCAAAACAAACCTCCAACCTTTTCTGACCATTTAAGATGAGCTTCAAGGAAGAATTCATTTTTGGTTGCTGCTATGTCATTTCCAACCACAAAAGATGAAGCTGATGGAGTCTTGTTTACTGTAATTTTGCGTCTGCTGCTTTGTTAACTGTAATTTGATTGTGCTCCAAGCCTTGTGTTTTGTAGTTGAACTGCAAAGCTTGGGTGCTTTATTTATTTATGGAGTTTCTTTGAAGGGGAAGGTGACAGTTTGAGTGCTGGTGTGATGATCAGATGCCTGCCCAAGAAAGAACAGGGGGCCATTCCTTATGAAATCTCACAAATGCCAGTGTCTTGAGTTTGATGAAGGATTTTGAAAGTACTTAAAATCACTGTGATGAGCAAGTGAAATTAAAGCTCTGTTATTTATTCTCTTTCTCTTCTTTTTTTTTTTCCTGGGAATTGACTCTCATTTGGTTAAATACTGACTACACTTTTGATATGAGGTGTGCTGTTCATGATGATTTTTGAGACCACCTTCAAGGTCAGGAATATTCAGGATGCCCATGCTACTTTAAGTACACAAATTCCTCATACCCAGAGCAGTCACAGAAACTTGAAAGTTCTGTAGCCTGTGCAAACAACCCCAGTGTTGTACACTGGTGAGCATTGCAACTTAATGTATGCAGAAAAGGAGACACAGTCTTTTCATGACTGCTGTCATCCAGTTGTGAGAGAGCTTTCCTCCTGTAATCCAGACATAAGCATTCTTAATCTTTTCTTTAAACTAAGTGATGTCAATTAGTTGTGGGTTGTTTAGGTTGGGGTTTTTTTCTGTTTGCACTGACAGTGGAGCAGAGGCTCATCAGGCTCATTGGTTTTGTGAAATCTGCTGGTCTGAGGTGAAGCCCCTTCTGAGACTACCCAGCAGTTGGTGGCCATTGTGTGATGAAGTGGTTGAACCTAATGGCTCGACACAGATAAGGAAAAGCTTGCTTAGACTGGTTTTCTGGCAGACCAGTGGTAATAGCCATGGGTGCTTCTGTGCTGCAGGCAGTGAGGGAAAGTGGTTGAAGGGATGTTTGGTAGCTGAGGGAGGAGGCATGTGAGGCTATTTGTAGACAGGTAGGAGGGATGGGAAGGTAAGGGGCAGCTTTCACAGGTGTGATAACTGCTGGGGCCTTATGGAATCGGATGCCTGAAAGGGTGCATGTGAAGAGAGGACAAAGAAAGGTCGAAGTATGGATCTGGTTCCTGGAGGTGCCTTTTTGAGAGCTGCAAAGCAGCAGGTGTATCTGAGAGAGAGAAGAGATTTCTGGCATTGTTCCCTCTTAGGTGTATGAGTTGACTGTCCTAAACATGCTTGGCACTTTGAGTCCCACTGTAAAGACCTTTCCATTTGCTGCATGCAGAGTTAGAGCCTTGTGAGCTTTATTTCTTCCTGTTATTCTGAAGTCAGAGATTTAACTTGAAGGCATGGAAGTGCACAGCTTGGTATTATTTCAGTCCAAAGTCTAAATCTGGCCCTTCATCTTTTATTTTGTCAGTGTGTGGAAGATTCAGCAAGAAGTAGAGCTTCTTTTAGCATTTGTGACTCTCTTGTGTGTTTGATGGGGTCATGGGACTTGATTCAGAGTGTATGAGAATGGTATGGCTGTGCCATCAGAAATAGTACATCTGTTACCATACTTTAAAAGTTCTCACACTTGGTGAATTGCTTTATTTTTTAAGATCTCCACCGAAGATATCCATAACCATGTAGGAATACAGTTTCATTAAATGATGAAAATTAGCTATGGGAAAAAATGCTTTTAGGTCATCTAGATTATTGATTCTGAAATGTTCACTTGACCCTCCCTTCAGAATATAACATGAAACAGTACTACCATCACTTAGCTTTGGGAAATGCACACATGTCATCCTGTTTAGGACAGGATGTACAAGCTGAATAAGACTGAGAGCTAAAATCTGAGTGGCCAACATGTGGCTGTGGCTAATGGCAAGACACGTAGTGTTCCCTTTCTTCAAGAACTAAATTTATTTTTGGCTCCAGATCCTTACAAATAGCCTTTTTTTTTTTCTGATCTGTGACTCAGTCCTATTCTCCAGTTCCCGGTAGTAGGTAGCACCAAATATATTTGTTACTTCTTATGCCCTGTTCCAAGCTTCATGGATTCTGGAAGCATCTTGACAGTTCCCAATACTTTCATCCCAAATTAGTTGTTACTGCAGGCTTCTGCCACATGCATTCGGGTCTCTTTCTGCTATACTCCAATGCCCTGTAATGCGAGCTGCTGCAGGGAATACCCACTCTTCAGAGAGAGGAGCATTCTGTACCAGGCCTGATGTTAATACATCTCCTTCCCATTTCATCCTAAGAAAGGAGCACATACCTGAGCTGGTGTGTGATAAAACTGTCCTCTCTCACAGCTGTATGCTGTGGCATTCCTCGTTGCATCCCTCAGTCTCTGATGTCAGGAAGGAAAGAGGTAAGGGTAGACTAGCTACTTGGACTTGCTTTGCTCTCACTAGCACCCAGCCATATACACACGATGTATATGATGGAGTAGCTGCTGCACAGTATTTGCTACCCCACAGCAACTTGTCTGTGCACAGAGGCCCAACAAACTGCTTTGTGCAGCCCATTATAGTCTGGTCCCATTTGTTGTTGCCTCACCCTCCGGCTGGTTTGAGGAACGCTGAGCCCAAACATGTTGTCTTGGCACTGCAGCTACCAGGACTCTTGTCCAATCTTTGTTTAAACGTCAAGAGCTGCAGCCACTGATCCTTCCCCTGGGGACACAGAGGAGTTCTGACTGTCAGGATGCTTCCTTAATGCTAAGCCTAACCTTCTGTTTGTGTGTTTGGGGTTTTTTGTCTTCCTTGAATTTATTACGTTATATCTGATTTTTTTACAGACTCATGCTGATATACAAAGAATATAAACAGCTTTGTGTGCAGCTTAGGTTGGATGTTTAAGTGAAATCCCTCGTGTAATTGTCTCTGTAGCTTTTCCCTACAGGGCAATTGTTTCAGCCCTCCCAACTCACTTTTTGCTTGTGTGTGTCAATCAGGTCCTATAACAAGTAAGCTGGCTTTATTTCCCGTGCTGCCTTGGTAGTATTAAAATCTTGATTTTTATTTTCTGAGAGATCTGTATTAATATTACTGATAGTCCATGGGGGGGTGCCTACATGCATTAGATAACCTGAAATAGCCTGTAAAAAACTGGAAATAATAAAATTATTTTCCAATACTTTTCCCACTTAAGCAGTTGTTTTGTCTGTGGGATTACTTATTGGAAGGAGGTGTAAAGTGTTACGAGACTAGCTTTCTAATTCTGTCTTGAAAGTCGTGTGTGAGGTGGGAATTGCACAGTAGATGATGCAAGTTGTTAAACATGGCATGTTATCAGAAGCAGGCTAAGGAAATGAGGATTAGCTGAAACGCTCACAGCAATGCTTATAGCTGCACAGAAAACTGATAGGATAGTTACCAGTTAGTTTCAAACAAGACAGGTCAATTTGGTGAGATTTAAATGGTCTCTCATGTCTAATGTTATTTAATATTTGCCATTAATGATGTGAGTAAAGTAATGAAGATGCTGCTCCTTAGGTACCCAGGTTAAACTAAGTGAAGCTGGGTGTCTACTTGAGAAGGTGCTTTGAACTTGTAGGCATTTAGGAGAGGTTGTAGAAGGAGCCTGTTGGATGGTGCTGAGCAGGGAGCTGTGGGGTAGCTCTGCAGCAGGAGGGGAGGGTTCAGCTGGGAGCCATGGGCCCAGCAGCAATAACTCCTCACAGCCAGGACGTGAGGCAAGACGTCTGCTCTTGCAAAAGCAAGTGCTCTGGAATTTGTACATAAAACTATTGTGACTCACATGACAATAAAGGATGTTTTTCTGTAATAATAAGAGTATTTGCTGTGTAGGGGAAGGGCTCGACTGGAAGACTGCTCAGATTCGAGCATCCCAACCTCATGGTGGTTTTGTAAGGCAGCCCTAGGAAGGGTGGTGGAGAGCATCAACTGGAAGGATCAGAAATGTAGAAACTGTGGCCTATCAGCAGAGAGTGCCAAAACTTTTTTATTCAGTCTAGCGAGAAGACTAGGACATATGAACAAAAGAAAGTATTAAGCATAGTGTTAAAACATGAAGTAAACTGTATGAAGAATAAGGGGATGGTATCTTAAGGGTGTGGTGCAGAGAGATACCTGAGAAAGGGCTAGAGCTGTGTCAAGGGAAATGAGTGCTTTCAAGTGTCCTTTTTTAGGACCCTTGCAGATTTTTTTTTTTTTTTTTTTTTTATCTGCCACTTTTTTTTTTTAATGGCAGTGCAGCATGTGGGATGGCTAAGGAGAGAAGCACGAAGCACTGTTTATAGGCAGTGCTATTCTTGTTTTGGAGGCTTGGCTGTTGGTACTAGGTAAATTACAGAGGGAATGATAGTATAGCAGAAGTGATAACTGCAAAAACAGGTCTCTGTTCCAAATAGCTTTCTGTTGTTAAATGTTGTGTTTTAAGAAATAAATCTTAGTGATGCTTTTTCCCCTGGCGATGCTTAGTTTCCAGGCAGTATTTATGAAAAGCTACTGTGCCTTTCAAAGTTCTGTTTTATGCATCTACATTTTCCTTTAGTTCCTGTATTTTTATTTATTTATTTTGCTTTTTTGTTTCTCTGGGCCACAGTTTCTGTTGTTGCCTTGTTGCTTTTTCAAATCTACCCAGAGAGTAGAAATGCAGAGAGGAGAGCTGGGATCTCCTGTGTGATTGGTACCCTGCTCCTGAACCATGCTACTGATGGAGAGTTTGGGGGCTTGGCACCTTTACAGGCTGGAGAGTACTCTTCTATTGTGTGTTTTTTTTAACCTAGTAAAGAGTCTCCTTCTTATTATCTTTTCTGAGTCAGTGTGTTAGGGTTGGTTTCCAAAAAAACCCCCAAACCAAACCAAAATAAAACCAAAAATATACAAACAAAAAGTCCATGGTATTATGTTGTATCAGCTCTATCTTTCATGCTGTTTTGTATATATATATATATATATATATAGTGAAATAAGTGAAGTTGGAACTGAAGATCATTGCTGTGTGGTGGAAGGGCTAGAGAAAGGAAAGATTTTTAGTCAAACCTTTTGGTATTTCAGAATTCATCTTGGCATTTAACTGAGCAAACAAATGTGGTTTTAATGAAGAGTTCAAAAATATATTAGTTTTGTGGTTCAGCTAGGAGGCAAAAGCTGTGGTTTTGTTCACACTTAAAAGATGTAGGCTGTGTTGAATTTTAATGATGCCGTTTGAGCTGCTACGACCAGGGCTTTGCTTGTGTTTCTATGGAAAACTTGACATTAAGTGGGTTCAATCAGGACATTAAAAAATTACCCCATAATGAAACATCTCATAAGAAAAACTTCTTTGAAATTGTGTTTGAAAAATCGATCCAGGCATTTATTTTATACTTAGGCTCTTCCCTTCTATTCCCTCCCCCAGTGCATTTTCTGGATGAGGCAATTCTTAGCCAGAAGGCAGAGGCAGCATTAGTACCTGGTTTTTGCAGCAGTGGTGGGCTTTTAACACGAGACCCCCTGGCCACCCTCCCTCATTGCATGTTGGCTCCAGGCACTGTGTTGCTGCTGCACATGAGCTGGGTCCCTCTGGATGGGGAGGATCCTATCCCATTGATGCTCTGCCAAATGCACTTTGTCTTCTGCTCGGGGGCCCTGTGGGTTGCTTCAGGACATCTGTGTGGTGATAGAGGTGGAGGGTATCTGCTTATCTCAAGTTAAAAACCCGACCCACATAGGGTGATTCATGTTTTGGCAATCTTGGCTCTGGTACTGCTTTGATCAACAGATCTTGAGTTGCTCAAAATTAATTGCTTAATGTGGGGTATAGACAGAGGCTGTCAAGGAGATGGGAGGAGGAAACTAATACAATTAAAACAAGAAAAATCAACACCATGAAAACACAGAAACACACACACACAAAAAAAAACCAAGACAAAACCTCAAATCAAAGAAGATCACTGTAAGGTCAACATACTATGTATTGTGCTATATTGATGTAATATATTGTGTGCCCTCCCCCCCCCCCTTTTTAAAGAAGCGTTTTACTTTGATGCCACAGCTGAAGTTGAGCAACAATAGTTCTGAAGTAATAGGATCTGTGCCACTCCTCAGTGGATGGGTGGTGATGTCCTTTTCTTGTACTGCAGCGGGGTGGAGAAGCAGAAAAGTTACGGGATGGTGATGACACTTTGGCCAGAAACTGCTTTATTTAATTTAGAAAGACATTGCCATCCTCCCCTCCCCCTTTTGATTCTTTTTCCTCTGGCAGGATATGCAGTTATCGGGTTCCTTGGTTTATACTTCAGTTTCTGCTCTCTAATACTCTGTTCCCCAGCTCCTAGCAGCCCTGTTTTTATTAGCTTTTTACTCCGAGGCGTGTGTTGGACTGCATGCCAGGACAGACCCCGGTCTGACTGCTGACATCTCTGAGGAGAGCTGCAACTCATCTATTGGGTGTGACAACTGCAGTGCTTTTGCCATGTCCATTACAATAGGACACAAAACATACATGTGCATGATGCTGCAGGAGGGGAATGTGGGCAGCTGGTGGAGGCAAAAATTCCTTCTGTTCCCATACTTAATATTGCTCAGGGCTCAGGATTAGATTTAAAAGGGCAAGTTAGCAGAATCCCCGGCAGAAAAGTTTTGCTCTCTGGGATTGTCAAGATATGAAGGAGTATCTTGAAGAATTGAGACAAGAGCCACACAACTTTTCCTCTTAAACTTATTTTTTTAATTTGCCCTCCTGTGAATTTATAAGCATGCTTCATTCACAGAAGACCCTCTAGAAGGAAGAAAGCATCAGTGCATTTGGAGAAACCAGTCCCTTAAATCAGCTGAATCAACATGCAGCTACCTGAACTTTTTTTTTTTTTTAATTCCCAAAACAGGATAGAGAATTTTGTTTTGTTGGTATTGGTAAAGTTGGTTCTCCTTCATGTTAAAAGGGTGGCAAAGTTGACTTTGGGAGTATGCTTATGAATTTACTTTTAATTCTAGTTCTTTGTGTATTTGCACTGTAGTGTGTGTACAGCGGATGTGTTTAACTTTTCTGTGTTTTAAGCGAGAATTATGGAATTTAAGGCTTTATATTGTGGATGTATTTTCTTGAGAAAATTGCAATAAAATACCATACACCCTTCACTTACTTGCCAAAAATTAAATTGTAGCTCAAACATGAAATGCCTGATGTCACTCCTAGCTAAATAGCACTCCTTTCATTTTTTTAGGAGCTTGTGATGTCATCAGCTGAAGTGAAAACATCTACCTCGTGACCTGGCATGTAAGTGAAGGAGGAACTGATATTTAATAAATAAATGTGTGTGTTGGTGTTTACTATGTGTAAATTGAACCTTCAGCATCCAGGTATCACCTTTTAAATGAAAGCTTTTAGGATTTTAAAGGAATATAAAGTGTCTTCAAGGAGAGGAAGTCATAAAAGAAGCTGTTAACAAAGATGTTCCAGCCTGCAGAACACCTTGTAATAACTTGGGTTAAAATCTAGCTTGATGTATGCTGTAATGCTTGGAAGGCTGGTAGGATGGGATAATCTTACCACAATATTTACATGTTGTGCTTCTAGTCCTTTTTATTCTGTGCTTCTTTTCTGCATAGACATGTTGATAGTAGTGATAAATACGTACTGAATGTGGTGATACCCTTCCTAAAATTAAAAACTCTGGTTGTGCACAAGTTTTAGATTCTTTTATGTACTCAGATGCTTCACAGAAAACTTCCTGCAGTTTTGTGACACTTCTACTTTTTTTCCCTTAAGTAAGCAAAAATATTTCAATACGCTGAAGAGGCGTTTTCAGATTTTTTTTTTTTTTTTTTTTTTCCTGCCCACTCCCTGCTTTTCTTTTATGTGGCTTAAAGGATTAAAGCACAGTCATTGCTTTGAGGGGCTGATGTCAGCAGTGAGCTGGGTATTCCTAATTAGTGCCAACACCTGTACCTCATTATGAAGCTGCACTGAAGCTGTCCAGTGAACCGAGTTAACTGGTCTCCGTTGCGTATCTCTGATGTGATTATGAAGCCTCCTCCTGCTGCAGGTTTTATTACTTATTCAACTTTTGGACTGATGTGGAAAGTGAAGCTAAGCTGAGCCCTTTAGCTGGCTACCAGAGACCATAAGTAGTGGCAAAGGGAAGGGATGCAGTTATCTCAATTTCAAGGCTTCTAGTTCAAAGCTTGTTTTTGCATAGACTGTTTAAATAAAACTAAAAAAAAAAACAAACCACACAAAAAAAGGAGAGGGGAGTGTTTTTTCTAGTTTTCAGTGTCAGATAGCCTGAATTTAGAGAGCACATCTACAGACTCCATTTGAGTGCCGTTGTTATTGTCCATAACCCATTGATTTTCTGCAAACAGAGCTTTGGCCTTGACTACTCCTGCACTATTGCTTTGTCTTCAAGAGGTCAAGGCTTGGCAATTCTTTTATACACAAAACCAGCATTGGTCTCTCCTCCCACCCAATTCTGTACTGTTAGCAGAGCTACAGTACAATGTGCTTTGCTGTTGTGGTTGGAAGATACAATCTCAGACTGATTTTAACTAATAAAATCAGTGACTGGGATGAGGTTGGGTTGCTGTCATCTTGGGGTTTACAAACAAAAGTTTAAGCACAGTTCCCTTTTTCTAAGCAGCTGAAGTAGGTTAAGAGTTTAGCTTACAGAATTCAAGCATGCCGTGACAATGCTAGCTGAAGGTTTTGGGTTTCTCACATTTCCCTGTGAGTGAGAAGAGAAACTGCATAACTTCATATTTGTATTTTGAAAGGGTTTGTGATAATAAACCTGGAAGAATTCACCATGCTAGTTAACCAGATTTGGAAGATTGGAAGTAAAAATGGAAGTGTAGTGAATTCTTAAACTTAAGGCATGGAATTGAAAGTATAGTTATTAAAGGATTAAATCTCTGCAGAGTAGAAGCCTTGGAGGAGAAAAAAACCCAGAAAGGAATAATTAGATAGGCATAAACTTTTGCATGGTTTTCTAGATTAAAGACCTGTCATCTTACTGACATGTCACAGGAAAGCTAGAATTAAAGTTACTCCCGCTCTGTAAAAATAATAACCATCAAGTTATCATTCTGATTTTGAATATTTTAAATGGGTTTGGGTATTGAGACATTTTTACAGCTTGTTTCTTTTTGTGGTGGGGCTTTGGTTCTTCTGGGTTTTATTTACTTATTTATGTTAATTTCCTTAGCTTAAAGTTAATTTAGCCTTTTTTGTGTTTTTGCAACACATTTCTCTTTACTATTTTCTCAGCTTTGTACAAGCTTGACCACTATACCTAGAAATGGAATAAGGTATTTGTTGCAACTATGTATGTTCACAGATAATCATGTCAGATTTAGACATGACTTAGAGGAGTAGGATTAGATATAAATAGGTGGCAGATACTAAAAATTACAAGAAAAAAAGATGAAGAAACAGGTTTCAAAGCAGGTTTTTTTGTAAAACAGTTTCTTAACTGTATGAAACTCAAGATTTCACCAGTGAATTTAATAGTTCTCAGTGATGGTTTTAAAGGAGGCATATCTGTGCCTCCAGAGGCTGTAAGGCAGCCACTGTTCTTTCCTGTGTACACATTTGGAAGGTGCAGCAAGGTAGGTAAAGGTAGAAAAGTAAGAAAGGTAGCTTCTCTATATGTGCACGTGCACGCTGCTCCAAAATGCTTTTTGTTACTCCTTTCATTCTTTTAGGTTTCCCAAAAGAAAATCCTGAATAGATATGCATGTATATCATATTTGCACGTGTGTCTTTAATTTTATTTTTTTGAATACAAACCAACAAGTCTTAACACGCTGGGAATGATCAAATCTTTTTTTTTTTTTTTTTTTTTTTTGGCCAACACAACTCTTTGTAGTGACCAGCGATTAACAAAATGTTCAGGGCAAGTCTTCAACTGACAGAATCCCTGGTAGTTGTGCTCACTGTAATTGGAATCTTGTCTGATGAACGTACTGACTTCAGTATTTACCATGGCTCAATAGACCCCCTATCAGATCAGTAGTCCACAGATGTCAGGTTGGGAACTGATATGTTAAGAAGATAAAATCCATCGCACAGAGGTGTATTGTTAAGTAATTGTGGTTTCAGGTGAGCTCTCTTTCTGAATTAGGTCAGTCACTGTCATATAATGGTCAGCAGTGGACTCTTAGAATAAGAAATAATTTCAAAGGGCATATAGACTTTGTTTCTTGTAAAATTTGTATTTCCGGCAGATTGATATGACGTATTTAATAGCCTTTGTCCTCCTATTCTAACTTTAATCTGCATACTTTTCAACCCCTGCAACATACCATAGCACTGGGTTTGTCAAAGTAATTATGTATAAACCTATCTTTTTTTTTTTTTTTTTTTTACTTTTAATGACTGTCCTTTCAAGTTTGTTCCATAATTTTGTGTGTTTCTTGTCTTTTGTGCTGTGAGTAGCAGTGAATAGTCTTTTCATCCTGTCCACTTCTTTTTACCACCTGTAGCAGATTTCTTCTATTTTGCATCCTACTTTCTCAGCTGAGTGGTCTTGGTCTGTGTAGTCTCTTGCCCTAAAGCTGTGGCATGCTCCCCTTACAGCTGTAGTTAAGGTTCATGTTCTGCAAACACTTTTTCTCCAGTGATGCCAGAGGGAGGGAGAAGATACTCCCCTTGCTTTTAGCCCAGATGAGCCACTTTGGCCACCTCCATCCACTGTTTGCTGCAACTTGTGTTATGACAGAAAAAAATAGTAATTTTTCTTTTTGTCTTTGTACATAGAAATGGAGAAACGTCAGTTAGTGACAGTATCTCTTTCATGGTATCTTCTCACACCTGCCTCTAGGGATTTTAAGATGCTTGGAATGCTTATGTTTTTATAAATCTATTTTAAATCTGTTTTACTAAAAGACCTCTCAAGGTCTTTGGTATGTTGTTTATTACATGTTGAAGTACATAACATTAAATTAATTGATGGCCATTAAAATTAAATGCATTAGTTAACATAGATGTTGTCTTTTTTTAAAGTTTCTTTGAATTAAAAAGAAGTGCTTTAATGAATCTTCTAGTAAATTTTTGCTCATGTTTTGACATAGAGAATTAAAGTAACAGTACGATTGCATGTAAGTGTGTCGTGTGAAATGTTAAAAACCATAGTAGGATATCAGTATTCAACCAATTATTTAGACTATTCCAATTAATACATGGAATAATTCTGGAGTGCTGGCTGTGAGGGCTCATTCCCTTTAACTGCTCCTATCTATTGATCTCCCTGATGCCCTTTTTTAACTTAGGAAAACTTAAGCATTGTAAGCATTGTTTATTTTTGACTTGTAAATGAAAAACATTTCTTTCCAGGTGAGGGCAAACATTATCCATGTAATGTGTTCTAATAGGAAAAAATATTTGTGTTCTTCCTGTCTCTTACCCTTTAAGTAGAATATAAAGATGCAAATTGTTATTTTCTGCCTTTCACAGTCTGTAAGGTTTTGTTGGTGATGCAACACTTTGCAGTGAAGTGGTTAGCTTCTTCAGAGCAATGTCAGAAGTAAATGAGTCAAAACAGATAAGATACTTAATGCAAGCTGTTCTTGTTGATTCTTCTATTATTTAAGATTTAGAAAAAAACAAACCAAAACCTGTTTTGTTTTATTAGCAAGTATCTAACAATTCACTGATTATTTTACATGAGTTTCTTGCAGGATATGAGAACTGTTGCCTATGCTATTAATAGAAGAGTTGTTTGTCTTAATCCCAAATAGTACATACGTTTCTAGGTCCTTCCTTCCTTTGAGAATATTTCCTGCCTGGATTCCTACCTGTGACACTGGTAGGTTACTTGTGTATTGTTACGAAAGCTCGCATTGGTACAGCTGGAGAGCAGAGAACCAGATGCAACTGGGCATCTGCTAGCAGCATCGTGTAGTTAGGGCAAAGTGGCAGCTGCATTTGAACCAGTGTAATACGGGTTATTGCTGGTTTTCAATTTAGTGACACTTCGGCGCTTACAATTTTTATTCCTTTCCCTTGCTGCGGCGCAATTTCATCGCTGTACAGCAGCACAACAGTACCTGGTGGCTTAGGGCATCGCAGGGGTTTTTCTTCTGCTTGATTCTGTGTGTTCATCAGCAGGAAGGGTGGCGAGTGGCCAGGCTGCAGGGTACGTGCCTGGGAGACCTGGATGCTGCTGCCTGCTCTGCCGGAGGCTCCCCGGGTGATGATGCACGGCTGCTCTGCACCGCAGCGCTGAAACATCAGTGCTCGCCTCACCCCAGCTTACTGTCTGGATAGATGCAGTAAAGGCTGCAAAACATTTAGAGCCAAAGTAACGTCAGTCATGCCGGTTCTTAAAATAGAAAGCCCAGCTAAACGCTCTCGGAATTTTGGGTTTGTTCGTGGGGGGGTTTTTTTGTTGTTTTTTTTTTTTCTCTTTTTGCTCGGTCACATTGGTGAAGCTGTGCGTGCTGCTCCTGTTTCTCGCCGGCGCTTGGCACGCCTGTGACTGCAGTCTCCTTGCAGATGCAGTGCATGTGGCCATCTTGGGGTGTTGAACCCCTGTGGGGAGCTCCTGGGCAGCCATCTGCTTGTTTACCCACCTCAGCACCGGCGCAGAGTGCCATGACCCGGTTGGTACCGTCCATTTTTAGTAGCACTACATCCACATTAATCTTTCATCAAAGTGGATGTTATCCTTAGCTTTGTCTTTGTCGAGTAAGTACACGTAGGCTTATGGGGTTTTATTTTTTCTTGTTTCCCTTGGTTATCAGGTGCCTTGGTGGCACTGTCAGGTACACGTTTCCTTCTGAGGGAGGCCTGTAGGGTGGCACAGTCACCGCCTCTCTCGGGGCGGACCAGTTCCCCAGCGTGAGTAGCTGAGGTAGGTGCTTTTCCCTAACGATTGGTGGATGTGTGTTTCCTTCAGGGATCAATTAGCAGCCATGGAGCTTCCCACAGCCTGACAAGAGGTTGTTTGTTAGAGCCACGCTGGCCTGAGGAAGCAAGAGCGGCGATGGCTTCCCTCCGGCAACATGGCGCTCCTGCCTGTCCTCTGGACCTGCCTGCCCACCTTGGCCTCTGACATCAACCTGCAGCGTGGTGGCAGAGGTGGTGTCCATGTGTTTAATGCCAATGCAATTTCTCTGCTGGGAATTTGCTCCTTGTTTCATTGCACTGGGGACTTTGTTTTTCCCCATGGCAGGGCTCCCCTCCGACTCTCCCCAGCCATGAGGTAGGCCCAGCTGGGGTGGGCAGGGAGGGAGAGCCGGCCCACAGGCAGCAATGCCCAGCATGGTACCCTCTCTTGAGGGCAGGAGTTTCCTCTTCCTCTCCTAAAATGAGGATGTGCCCTCATTTTAGTATTTCCCCTGGCCAGAAGCCACACTGGGAGGTGGGTAAGGAGTGTTCAATGGGCCACAGCAGGGCAGAGGCACCTCAGGTGTGTGAGCGTGGGCAAGGGCAGGCAGCACCGGCCTGTTTGTGGTTTCAGGGGAGGAAGTGCTTTTTGTTCTTTTTGCTTTTTTTTTTTTTTTTTTTTTTTTTTTTTTTTTTTTTTTTAAAAGCAGGCTTTTGCTGAAACTCCGTTGGTATTTTGAAGGAAGTAATTTTTTCTTGTGTGTCCAAATCTCTACCACGGTTTTACGAAAACGGTATTTCTGTTAATAAACAGGTGGTGTATAAGCAGCGTTATGTTGAGGAGCAGAGAGTAATTAAAGACCTGAAATTGAGAGGAGCAGGACCATGTATGCATTGGTGTATTTGTTTGAATTAATAACAGTCTGATGTTGTTGGTTTTGGTTTTTTTATTGATTCTTCCCAGATTAGTATCATCTTCAAGATGCCAGTGCTAAAGCTGCAGTGTTTAATGGACAGAAATATTTCCATGTCAGCCTGGCCCTCCTGGCTGCTCTGTGTACAGGCCAACACAGGCAGCTTGCTTTAAAGATGAAAATAAGGTTGCTGAGTCCCTGCTGGGTGTCAGAGAAGCAGAGGGAAGAGAGAGCATGATTCAATTTCTTTCTAGCCCCTTGGACAGTTTCTGTTGAGGTAATGGTGGTGCTGCTTGTGGTGCTGGTGACTTGCTCGTCTGAGAAGGATTTCTGAGATTTAACAAGCTGCTTGTAGTGAGGATATTTAGCTGAAGGCATCTGGTGGAAATCTGTCTCCCCTGTCCTTGTGATGGGTCAACACCCAGGCGTGGCAGTGGAAATTAAAAGCTGCACTTCTATTTTCAAGGTAGAAAGGTAGTTATGCTTGAGATATGCTGTATTTTATTGCATTGTCAAAGTATGTTATAAATGTGAAGTAGCATCACTTACCCCATTTTAAATTCACAAAGCAAAGTGATGGGCATTAAGTGCTGTGTACTAGACTGAATGATGAATCATCATCGTAGAAGGGCACACATGTATGTCAGGGCTCCCTTTTGGCCAATAATCCAGAAATGAATGCAGAGGGGGATTATATTTGGGGTTTCTTCATCCTAGTTTTATAATCTGTCAGATGACTTCAGTCCAGAATTTAACTATTTGAGGGGGTGAGTCATGCTTTTAGATTATTATTTTGTACTTCTTTTTCCTTGTTTTTAAAGCCATGGTGTCCTTGTGGCAGCTGCCAAATTGCTGTACATAAAAAGGTGATGTGTAAGGAAAAGAGAGCTTGTGACTGTCAATTTGCTATTGCATTTCATACAGACCCATGTTATTAGCCAGTTATCTCTAACACGCAGTTCCTTGCCTACTAAAATTATTTATTTACCTAATTAAAAAGGAATCAGCTGTCACTGGTAGTTCTGCTTCTGAAAACTGATACATTCCTTCTTTGTTGAGTTACAGTTCATTATGCTAACTGAGATCTAGCATAGAGTAGCATCAAGAAAAGTTTCACTTTGCAGTAGGTCCTACGCAGTCTTCAGAGAATAAGTGAAGATTTTATTCTGGGGGGCTGGGGAGGATATACTAGATATGGTGAGGTTCTTTAGTAGCCCTAGGTGTTTATTACTTAGTTTTTAAAAAATTCTGATTAGAGTGAAATAAGAAAATGTTAACTTTTCTTGCTGAACTTTATTTTCCATGGCATGTTTAACCTTTCAGACCTTTTCAGCTTGCCCAAGTTCCGAGTGTTTTGTTTTTTTTTCCAGTGTCTATAGGCTTTTTGTGAGATTGGATAGGATATTAGAAAATAATAATAAAAAAACCAAACATGAGTGATCTCTTTTCCTCTAGTTATTTGAAAGGTTGTATTAACCCTACTCATATTTCGTCATTTCCTTGGCAGTTGACTATGAAATTTGACCTGTTTAAATGGTTTTACTGTACTACATTTCCTGGAGATCTTTCAAGATAATTTGCTTCCTAATCTAAATTTAACAGTTACATAAACCACATTTTTGAGGCTATGAAAGTTCTACCTACCTGTGCCTCCTTTTTTTTCTTTTTAGAAATGTAAGCACAGAATTTTAATCTGAGATTTCCATGTAGTTTGTTATTTGGTTTTCATACGTGAATGCTGTTTTTCTTTTTAATAAATAAAGAAAGTAGGTTAATTTTTATCCCACTTGAAAGTTTCCCTAGCGCTGTGGCCAATTCCATTTTTGTCAATCTGTTTTAAGATGTTAAGAATTAAAGTCTTACAGGTCAAGGAAATATTTGTGTTACAGTTCCTTGATTTATTTTTTTAAAATTTTTGTTGTTATTGCCTTTTTCTTCTCTGTAGGTCTTAACAAGGTACTAAGTAGTCTAGGGGTATATTTAAAATTTCTCTACAACAAGCTGAGGCTGGGAAGGAAGGTTTGCTACACTAGGGAGATACTGTTCTGTTCTGAAATCTTGGCTTGGGTTAAGGATTCATTTTGCACACTTGTTGCTGATGTCTCACATAATAAGCTGTGTAGATTCAGACTCTGAGATACTTCATCCTTCTTTCTGCCAGCTTCTGTTACTGATGAACTATGCTGAGCAATGTGTTTAATAGTTAATAGTTTATTTGGTAAATTTAGTTGTTTGAAAACTGAAAAGGGGAGAATGTTGGTGGTGTTTCTGCAGGTATTTGAAATGTGTTTTTGCTTTGACCAATCTCCCCTAGATTTTTTTAAAATACCAGTGCTATCCTTTTAGTTAGATACTTGCATGTGCTGGCTGATACATTGATTATTCTTAGCTTGGGGTGTGTTTCTAATTTCAGTCAGGTGAGTGTGGGGTAGATTTTTCCTGGCTTTCCTTGAAAGTGCAGTGATGGTCTGAATCCAGCATCAGTTTTGGCTCCAAGGCATAATTCCCACTGTGGGCAGAAGCCTTCTGGAATCCAGAAAAATGCTGGCAGTGTGATGTTACTGCCTGTGTTATGAGGAGTGTGTGTTTCCTAGCATCACTTTTATTTGAACACCTGAAGGGTTCAGGCCATCTTGACCTGTGTTCAGGTGACAGCAAGGGTAGAAGCTGATTTCTCTTTTTTAAGTTGGGGATCTTGTCTTAAGCTGCTGTGAGCAGATCAGAGAGATGTGTGCAGCCATGGCTTGACAAGTCAAACGTGATAGATGCAAATATGGTTCAAGTTTAGGAACTGCTCTGGTAATTGATGTTAAAAATGGTGCCACAAAATGTTCCACTGCAGTAATTGCCTGGAGATTTTAGTATCGTTTTGCTTGTGACATGATGATTTCTTAATGTCACTTCTGTAGTTTAATTTTAACTTAAAAGATTCCTCAAGGTAAGAACCTTTGGAACTTGTATATATTGTTATACCAGTGATGAGCTCTTGGTCCTTATGTGAATTTTTTTTTAAAAGCCTCAGATCAAGACATGTTTTTGTTTTTAATTACAAGTTTTAGGGTAATTTGTGCTTGATTCTAAGTCTTGAGCACATTTTGAGTCTGCAGCCAAAGCACCTTTACTTACCTTTCAGAATAATGGGAATCATTACTGCTCAGTGACTGGGATTAAAGTTTCTTGGGGCTTTTGGGGCGAAGGGTGCAGCCACTTACCTTTTTCACTCTGAAACAATGTTTCAGTATTGAGTTGCTTTACACTTCTTGGTTTCTTTTTAGCTTCTACTTTGGAACTGCTAGAAAGTTTAAATGCTAAAGCTAGGTTTTCAGAATTCAAATGAAGTTCAACACATATGTTTGCAAAACACCTGGATCAAGATAATGGGAATGGAAGGAAGATGATCATTTTAGCTGCTCGCTGCATGGTGTTTTCATCATGCTCCTATTTATGGTTTATCTTATTTCTTCTTTCCTTTATAAGTAGCATCTATTTAAGCCTGTTTTCTTTTTGAACTATTCCATGGAAAGAACTGTTATAAAAGTTTACTAAAGTTTCTGTTTTGTCTGTAAAAATAATACTGTTTACTTGATTCTCTTTCAGTGTTGACAGACTGAAGGTAGGAAAAGGGCACTGGCAATCTCATTGATTTATTTCTTACTTTTTCATTTAAGTTTTAATGCACATGTTGAAAAATTATTTCTGCTCCTTTATTTTCAGCTTTATTGTCACCATAGTTTTCAAGGCTGAAGTTAGGTTGGAAAAGGGGTAAAGCTAGGATATGTGAAATTGTACCTGTTTCTGTAGGATTTTAATTCTCCTTGTTTGTGTATTTGGTATGTATGGATTGCTTTTTCTTTCTACATTTAGCCCTTTTAGGGATATGTGTATGCTTTGCTCCTGTTGGGTTTTTTTTGGGTTTGGTTGTTAACTTCTTCACAGTTCTTTGCAAGTGAGAACACATGAATGTGATGGAAGAAGCAAGAATTGAGGCACAGAGTTGCTTGCAGCCTTGCTCTGGACTGTATCACCAAGCTAGTAGTATCATTGTCTGAAGCTGAGGGACAAAGTGGAGGATGCCAGACTGTTCTGGGGAGAATTGGACTGAAGCTGGGAAAGGCTGATGGCTGTTTCCATGTTGTGGGGTCTGGCTTTGCATCTCCTGTCTTTCTGAGCTGACAGACTCCCAATTCTTCCACATTCACCAGATGAAATGAAGATCGAATGAGATGAAGGAATGAGACAGGAACTTTACCACAAGATGAGTGTTACTTTGAGGTGCCTCTGTAATGGTCTGAGAGTGGAAACACTCTTAGTGAGCCTTCCTGACAAGCCCTTCATGCTTTGGGTTTGGCAGTGAGCTAGAAGGTGTGTGGCAGGCCCAGTGTACACAAGGATACAGTGAAGGAGCCTCCTGTTTAAAACAAAAGGGAAGCTTCCTGCAGTGGTGATCCTGTTGAATGATGCTGAGGCATCATGTTACTTCTGCATCATGTGAGGGCGGATGTCAAACTTGTGTTTGTCACTTCAGTATCCTGTCTTGCTGAATGCAGCACACCCGTGATTAGTGGGCTGTTATTCATTGTTGTTGTGGTTGGTATTGATGAAAAAAATCAGTTGGGAATCCAGTGTTACTACTATTAAGGGCTTTTACTCTGCACCTCTGCTTTTTCTGTTTCTGTCCGGTATGGAGGCATAAATCTCTTTCCTGAGCTGCCACAAACCTACTATTCAAATAAAACCTAATATTTTTGTTTGCTTGTTTTTGTTTTTTAGTTTGGGATTTTTTCCTCCCATAGAGTTGTTGGCAGATTTGTACTTTCTGTTCTGAAGTATTTGTTGCCCTTGCACTTCTGTGTAAGCTATCTTTTGAGTAGCCATCTCCTCTGCTTTCCAGTTGCCCAGGCTTTTTCTGTGTGTTCCCTTCTGCAGTTGTCTCTCTCAGTCCTGTGTTTGACCCTGCTTTAATTGGATGTTCATGTTGTGCTCTGCAGATAGCTGTCTGTAGCATGGAGAGAAAAGGTTTTATTGCTGCATGTGTTTATATATACACTACAAGAGATGTGAATCGCCTGCCATAAGCTTTCAGCACCTCTTAACAACTGCTTAAAAATTCATCTGAACATAAAATCAGAGTAAGCAGCAAGCACTTGCATTTGTTGCTAAGAAATGGAAGCAGGGGACACTCTGCTCAGCACACCTAGATGTGTCTTCGTTGTCTCCCAAGGTCTTCAGACATGCCTGATGGTCTGTAAGCCAGGACTGTTTGGACCTAAAGACTGCCAGCAGAAGTGTTTCCATGGGCAGAACCAGCTCCTGTTTAGGGAACGTTGTATGCTTTGAGAAGATGTGTTTGGCTGCTGGAATATAAACTCTCAAATAGGCAATATAATTTTATTTGTTTTTGATTAAAGTCTATGCCTTTAAACTTCATGAGTTAGCAAGTAGTCTTCTAGTCCTACAACTTCTAGTCTGATGCCCCCAAAACAAGTACAAAGGCAATCTCTTCTCACCCAGGTACCTTCTACCCATCAAACAGCTTTTGCCTAAGAAATTAATGGAAGTTTCTTATCTGACTGGTTCCTGCACAAGGCACGTTATGTTACTACCTGGAAGTGAAGGCCTGCAGTGTTTGAGTATTGATGTTGCTCTCCTGTTGGACACTGCTCTTTGTATACAGCTTGGCTTCCTTGGCTTCCTTGCCTCCCCACTGTTGCTTGACCTGTGAGAAGGTGAACTAATGTAAAATGAATTTCTGGGTTATGGGAGTTTTTATAGTTTGCTTACGTGACACAAATGACTCCTTTGACATCCAGTCCTGTTCACCTCTGTGTTTGTCTGTCCTCCTCCCAGATGAAATACCTGACTCCATAGTTCTGTATCTACCTGCTTGGAAGCTGCACACATTGCTTCCTTTTTCAACTTCCAGGACTGTGAGCAATGTATTCTTGTAGTAGGGCAAAGGTATTGTTTTAAACTTGAGCAGTCATTGCATTCAAATTCAGTAAATTCACTGTCTTAGATATAAAGGCTGCTAAAATTTCCAGGAAATTGAACACTTGTGCAGCAAACAATTCAAATACAATCTCTTCAAAACCTTTGGACAGGATTCTCTTGTTTATCCCCTAGTCTTTGGATAATCTCAAGACCTCTTGTACAGTAACTAATGTGAAGGATTTATCTAATGGGATATTTAGCTTTGTTGCTTTTTTAATGGCAGCTAGTTTTGTTTAAGAAAAGAAACTGCTTGTTTCAGGTGTGGCCAGACTGGCACTTTCAATACTGCAGGCATTTCAGGTTCAGCTGTCTGTAACCTGCCTGTGCCTATCTTCCCTTCAGAGAAAAAGCCCAAGGCAAAAGTTGTTGTCTACTGTGGATAATTTTTTACTTCTTTACTGATTTGCTCATTCAGTCCATAAAAAATTTAGGAGTGATTTTTGTTTTCATTTATGTTTAATAGTTTTCGTTTAGTAATTTTATGGCTTCTTATTTAACGAGTTTAACATAGAATAGTATAGAATGGCAGGACTTAGAAGGATTTACATGGTTTTCTGTTTGTGCTTATTGGAGTATTAGCTGATCACTATTTTATCTTTTTTAAGTAGCAATGTGTAATTTCCTTCTACATTCACTGTATGTGTTACATGTTCAAAAATGAATTACAAAAGCTCAATACCTTTTTTTAATGGAACCGGTGCTGTTACATAGAAGAATTTCTCAGTGATACCCTTGATCGTTTCTCAAACTTGTGAAAAACACATTTAAATTAAATGGCATCAGTCACTGTTTTTGTGACTGTGCTTATTTAAAATCTGCCTTTTGTTTTGTATGCATCCTTGTAGGGTTTTTTTGCCGCCTCCTCCCCACTTTATTTATTTTTTTTTTAAATTAAGGTGAATTATAGTTCTAAATCTTTGCCTTTGGTGTGCACCCACCTTTTTTCCTGGCCTCCACCCATCTCTCAGCTAGTGACTGCCACCATGGCAACTCTTCCTCTGGCTGAACAGATGGGACATTGAGTCTTGTTGGAGAGCAGAGCGCTGCTCACGCCCTGCCGGGAATCAGCTGGCGGGTTGCACTCCTTCCTGCAAAATTTAAAGCAAGCTCTGCCCACCAGAGGCATGCTGGTGTTGAGTGTGCTCAGTTTCACAAATAATACCGTGGTCTAATAGCTTCTTGCAGAAATAAAACATAGTGACTGAGCTGGGATTATTTCTGTGCCTGGAAGCTCTTCAGAAGAGCTTTACCTTTGGAGCAGAGAGCTTGGCATCAGCCAGCAGCCTGTAATTTTCTGGTAGAATGGTTGGCATCACCTTTTTGTTTCTCTTTAGGATGCGTCAGGATGAAACGCCACAGGCATCTAAGCACCAGTGACAGTTCAGACAATGAGAGTAAGTAATACTAGTTTTTCTTTGGTCTGTCACCCCCTTGTGGTTTCCCTCTGTGGTTTAAGGGCAAACCGTTTCACCTCTTATAATTAAAAAAAAATGTTTCTTGCTTGATTTCTTTTGTGTTCTGTGGTCTTTGGTGTTCTGAATCCTGTTGCAGGAGAAAATGAAGCAGGGGATCTGTAAACCTTTGGGGGAAGTTTGAGCCTACTTAGAATTTGAAGAGAAACTTGTTCAGTCTTCCTTTTCAGAATGAATTGATGTGAGATTTTACTTTGCAGGTTCCTATTTTTTAATTTTTTGAAAAAGAATTATGTTGTCTCTTGTTGTGCAGAGCCTCACATGAGTGATAATATGTTACGAGTTATATAGAGAGAGAATTAAAACCAGTATATTAATTGCTATGTTATGCTGGTTCTTTACCTGTTTGTTTAGTGATGTTATATTTTAAATGTTCCTTGGCGCACATCTGCTTAAAGTTACATCTTCCTATTTTATCTAAAAAAAAAAGACCAAGATCAAAAACTAGACCCTGTGCGGCAGGATCTTGTTTGTTTTTTACAGACCTGTGCCTGTCTAATAACTCTATAAATACTGATGATTCATTGTCATATTTGTTGCGAGTCATCAATGTATCCTTTACTGAAATAGCATTTTGCCCAGAAACATCTAGACATCACACTAGTATTTTTTACATCTCTCATCAGCATGCTTTAGTATTGCTGCTCCTTTTTTTTTTTTCTTCCTCATTTGCAAACTGTCTCCTTTTTTTTTTTTCCTTAGACACTTGCAAACTGTCTCCTGTTTTGCTCCCCATTCCACCTTGTTAGAAAGAAAATGAAGGAAAGTGGTCTGCCTGCTTGTTTCTGTTTACTCTTGCTTGTATTAGGCAGAGCAGAATGTACCCATAATCTCAATGTGCTGTAGCTTCACAAGAAACTAGTGGAACAGGAGGAGCTGTAATCAAGCCTACAAACAACCTGCCTAAGACTTGTTTGCCCACGTCTTCTCAAAGTTGTGAAAATTCAAGAGATTGGAGTGCCTTGTGTTTTAGTGAAAGAGCAAATTGATATGAGCTATAACTTATTTTTTTTTCAACAGGTCCTTCCACTTCCTTTTCTTCTTGCGCTAAATACAGGAGCAAATCAAAAACACCAGCAAATGAACAAAAGAAACCTGCTGAGGTAAGAACCAGGGTTAAAGATTGATTCTTGTCAGTTTTTCAGGTAGTTTTCATGTTGCTAAACCTTGCAATCCTGAGCTTCGAACTAGTGCAGTGAGTCCTTTTGTCACCTGTCAAATTCTCTGTGAAACTGTGTTTTTCCCAACTGCTCCTATACTAAGGAGCTCTGGTGTTTGATGTCCCAGAATGACTTATGTCATTTGCAGACAGAAGCATTTAGTTCTTTCTTCCCCTGAAATTTAGTCTCATTTTGATACTGAAAAAGTTAGGATGGTCTTAATGATTTAAGAGCATGCCACAGGAAGAAGTGGTTTATGTGTATGGGAAGGATACTTCCTGCTTTAGGATAAAACAGTGGCACACTTAACATGGGCAGGGGACATATAAACAGTGTTTTCTGCCATTTGCTCACTCTTGGCTTTTTACCTTCAGTGCAGCTTTTTTCCACTGCCACCAACCACCTATTTAGGACCTTTACACCTATCACTGCTGTTATTGGATCTGTATTCACCAACTGAATCAATTGACATTTATGCACAATCCAGTACTGAAATCCATCTGATCATCTGTTCCACTGGTGGCCCTCTTTGGGGAGGATGTGGTGTCTGCCTTCTCCACATTTGATACTTGGTTTCTTAAAGGCTGAAGTCAGGTAATAAGTGCCAAGGGAAGAAATTGTTTCTTTCAGGTGATTCCCTTTACTTTCTACCACATTCCCTCCAAATGAGTCCTTCAGCATGTTAGCTTGACTGTTGATGCCTGAAGGTTACTGAAAAACAGACTGACAAAATCCACTTTGTTTCTCTAGAATGTGAAGCTGTTTGTTATGTTCCAGAAGTAATATTTTGTACTGTACTAGCAACTTTTTTCCTCTTCAGATATTGGTGTGAGAGGTTGCATGAACCATACGTTTTGCTCATAGAGCAAAAGCTGTTCAACAAACATACTTCATGATTCTTTTCTAAATGCTGCTAACTAGGGAAGTTTGGTTTTATAAGAAGGTAAATGTTACAGAACATGTCCTTTCTTTGGAAGCTTAATTTTTGTCACAAATTATCTGAAGAAAAGTCACTGATTCACTTTTAAAAGAATATTGCACAAATGTTTCAGTAAAACCAAAATTGGACAGGATTACCTACATAGTGTTTTGTTTACAGCCACCAAGCGGGCTGAAAAAAGCCTGCTATGCTTTTTACCTATAGAATGTTGGCCTGAGGATTATGATTCTGTAAGAATTTTAATCTTAAAGCAGCTCGTGGATACTTAGGTCTTTTCATGATTGATCACATTTGCCTAGGCAGGAGTTTTGTTGCTAGCCAAGCTAGGCAAGTGGAAACTGAAACATACACTGCCAGACTTGTTGCTCTTTCAAATACACCTCAGTGCTAGGCCCTTGCCAATCCCATCCTTCTACCCAGCCATCCAGCTTTCCTCTTGCTTCTCTTCCTCCTAGGGATTGTGCTATTTCTGTTTTCTTTGCCATTCCTCCATACTGTCTTTATGTGTGCACGTACAGTATTAACAATAATTATGAAAATGTGGTCCATGTATATAGTATACAAATGTTCTTTTCATTTAACTTCTAGGAATTAAAATGAACAGTGTTTTCAGTTCCTCCTTTTGAGATCTTGGCTGCATTCTACCTGTTCTAGGATAAAATATTGAAGTTCTGTAATGTTATAAAAATATGAAACATGAGAGGACAAAATCTGGACCATACACTTGGAATTAAAAAGGTGTATTTCATAACATCATGGCAGTAATACTGGCATCTTTTTGTCATCTTTCACTTAAGATGATCATCCTCGTGAAAAAGAAGAAGGGGAAAGAAAAAACAAAACAAAACAAAAAAAACCCCCACTTTAGTATATGGCCTCTTCTTGGAGTGTCCAAAGTACAATATTTAAAAGAACCCTGGAAAAAAAAAATCCTCAGGGAAAGGGAATGGAAGGTGACAGTAATAATCTCTACTGGTTTTACTTAAGACTCTTGGCTCTTCTTCCAGTTTTTTCTTTCCTTCTGCTAGAAGTAAGTACTCCTTCCAAATCCTTGAAAAACATATGCTGGAGAGTGTATTACACTAAATGCTGTTGTAAGCAGAGTATTGAAATTGATTATTTATGCACCAACTGGTGAAAAGGGTATAAAACAAAAACTGAAAAGAGAACCCACTACACACCATTCAAGAAAATCCTGTTGAAAGTCCACAAGTTTTTTTGTAGTAATAATTGTCTAATATCTATTGCATGAAAAATTAACATTTCAGGCTGACAGCAACCCTTTAGCAAGGGCTCTCTTTTAACAAGTTGGCATGGCTCTCCTTTCATTCACCTCTGCTTGCCAGGCAGCAGGCTGTTTCTTGAGTTAGTGATGCAGAAAATCTAAAAGGTCACAGCTATAAATAGCTGTTTGGGAATATTTTTACTTGTGGACTTCATACATTAATTTTTCTTTCGTGCCAGTAAGCCTGGCTTTCTCAGTTAAATTGCATGTGAATGATGTAGGCTTTTTTCCACTTCTTCAACCATTTCCAGCCCAGCCCAAGTACCTGGGTTCGCACTCCAAATAAAAGCTTGGTGTTGGTACTGTGAGCAACAATCAAATTAGTGTGACTGTTGCTGACTTCATAGGACTTGTCTGTATGTGCCATGGCTCTCTGTGGTTGCCTATAAAAATGATGAGTGGCTTCAGAATGTCAGGAGTTGGAAGGGACCTCTGAAGATCATCAGGTCCAACCCCCTTACCAGAGCAGGACCAAAACCAGGGCAGGTCTCTCAGAAATGCATCCAGATGGGTCTTGAAAGTCCCCAGAGAAGGAGATTCCAAAACCTCTCAGGGGAGCCTGTTCCAGGGCTCTGTAACCCTGACAGTGAAGCAATTCTTCCCCATGTTGAGGTGGAACTTCCTGTGCTCTATTCTGAATCCCTTGCCCCTCATCCTATCACAGGGCATAAATGAGAAGAGGTTGTCCCTTTCTTCTTGACGCTCAGCCTTCATATGTTTGTACCCATTAATTAGATCCCCTCTCAGTCATCTCCTCTCCAGACTGAGAAGCCCCAGGTCTCTCAGCCTTTCTTCATAAGGCAGGTGTTCCAGTCCCTTCATCATCCTCATAGCCTCTCCCCTGTACTCTCTCAAGTCCCTCTTGAACAGAGAGCCCAGAACTGGATGCAGTACTCTAAATAAGGTCTCACTAGGACTGCTCTGCTTTGAATTGCCTCTCTGATGCTTCAGAATTGAGGCAGATACAGGGATGGCCTCAGCAGAGCCAGGTCATCTGGTGTTACTGCAGGGCAAAGAGGTGCAGTGTTCAGAGTGCAAATGTCAAAGCCTCTTTCCAGAGCCTGACCCCAGGGGTTGACATCAATGCAGAAGGGATGTTACTGGGTTGGACCTGGGATCTGCTTACAGTATTCTCCTTGGAGAAGAAGGTGGGAACAAGGCAAGCCTGTAATGATGCTTCTTCAGATCACGGTGTTTTTCTGTGCAATTTCAAAAGCAAGATTGTGTCTTTTTCTTGGTGCTCCTCTTTTGGATTACAGTCCCTCACAAACTACTGAAATGGTGACTTAAAAATTCTGCTGTCCGATCAGCTTTAGCTGTTACTTTGAATACATAAGTTGTGTTAAAGTTACAGGCGCACCAGCAGCATAAATCATAAGAGTTTTTCAGACCTTTATGATGATGTTGGCCACATGCCAATTGTGGTGTTGCCCCTCATGGATTTAAATGCAGACAGGAGGGGCTCACAGGCTGAAGCAGTAGGCTGTGTGGGAGTAGCAGGGTAGGAGGCATTTGGATGTCTGGCTCAGCATGAAGCCTGTACTTTGCAGTTTCCTGTCTCTCTGGAAGCTGCAGCAGAGAAAAATGACATAGTTGAAATAATTTTGCAGGGAAAACCTGATAGCTGGACCATCCTGGATGACTGACCCTTTATTTTCCTTAGGCTAGTGGGGTCACCAAAGAGCCTAAGAGATCTTTATGATGCTCAAACTTTTTTTTTTCCTCATTCCTCTCTCCCTCTTGAGACTGTGAAGGAGTTAAGTTAGCAATGTGCTTTACTTTTTTTTTTTTTTTTTTTTAACTCTTTCCATATAAGATGGCAGTACTTTACCTCACTTTGCCAATAGGGTTTTGAATCTCACAGCAATAGTAGTTTTTAATCCCTCACTGCTGATAGTGACAGCTGTGCTATAATGCAAAATGTAGCTTGTCTTCTACAAGAAAATAGTCTGTTTTCATTACTTGGGTATATGAAGTTATTTTTTTTAGTGGCATTTAACTGCCACATAAATCACAGGTCTTGATCCTGAGTAGTGCCCTGTAGAACTAGACTCTTGGCATAAAATGGATTAATTTTGCAGTTTGAAAGTGGTTTGTTTGGTTCTGTTTGAATAGGCAATGTGGTTAAACCATATTGCTCTGCGTGTACTATACATAATAGAATAGGAGACTGTTACTTTTATGTGCATGCTTACTTTGGAAAATTCTGAATTATCTTGGACATCTGTACAAGTTTTTCAAGACCTTTGGTGAATACACCTTAGGCATTTCGATGAAGTATTTTTTAGATTGCTTGGGTTAGTTTATTAAAAAAAAACTAGTATTTTTATATGTATTTTACAATGTAGACAATTAACAGTGACTCTGTAAGTCAGTGGTGCAACCTCATTGGTTATTTTAAGGATTTTTTTTTATTTTTTTTTACTTTGAGATACTGTCAGGCTCTTTGAACTCTTTAGCAAGAGGTAACCTGAATGTATAAGGGCATGGAAAAGCGTGCCTGTGAAAAGGCTGAGATACTGTACCTTTGTAAGAGAATGAACAGGTGTAACAGTAAAGGATGAATAGCCTGGAAACAGCACATCTAGAGCTCCAGTCCTACTTGTCCTTGTGAAGGAAGAACTGGGGAGCAGAGGTGGGGGGTGAGAGGGAGATGAATGAGGCCAAAAGTTAGGAAAACTGTAGCAATTAAAAGGATATTCTTTCCATGCATGTAATTAGGTTGTGAAGCTCATCTGCTACAAGAAGTTGTTGAGACTGAGAATTAAACAAGATTAAAAATGGAATAGATAATGAGGACAGATTTTTCTAAATATCTGTACAAATTAGTACCAATTTCAAAATTGATTGTTAGGATTAATCCCCAAATCAGAAGCTTATGTCTGATTAGCAACCAGAAGGAAACTTGACATGTTCTTGCACTTCTTCTGGCTCATGAGATACTGCCAGAGATAAAACGATAGGTAGAGTAGATTTAGTATCTGATTTCCTGGCTTTTCCTATACAGGCTTGTAGAGGAGGCTGGGAAGATTCATGGCTACTTAAAAGAGAATTATGATATTTCATTTGCTTGAGTCTTTGGTAATCCATAAAAACAGTTCTAGGGAGTAGGAGCTCAAAGATTAGGATTTACTGCAGTGCATGTCCTAATTGTGTGGATGTTCGAAAACTATAAATTCAATGCTGCACTTATTTCTGCCTGTCCCAGCTTTTTTAACATCTGAAGTTTTTCAGTGTACATGCCTGCAACTGCAGCTTCATTACATTTTTTAATTGTTGCCTTTTATGTACTTTGCTACCAAAAAACTCCATCCAAACAACAAAAAACCCCCACCTTGCTTGAGTCCCCAGGCTCTTCCATAGAAACTTCATACCCAGAGTGCAACAGTTAACAAGAAAATTCTGCTTATCCAGAAGCAAACCAAATATTGTCCTTCAAGCTTCATCCTCTGTAAATGGGCAATCTTTTGCACGTAGTGTGAACCATCTCTACTGTGCACTGGTACAGCCTCACCTTGAGTTCTGTGTGCAGTTTGGGGCACCATGATATACAGAAAAGGTGTCAAGGTGTTGGAAGTGTCCAGAGGAGAGCCACGAGGATGATGAAGGGTGTGGAAGGGATGAATGAATTATGAGGGGTGTCTGAGGTCACTTGGATTGTTCCTCTTGGAGAAAAGGAGGCTGAGGGGTGACCTCGTTGCAGTCTGTGGCTTCCTCACGAGGGGAAGAGATGGGACTGGTACTGATTTCTTCACTCCTGTGACCAAAGAGAGGACTAAGGGAAATGGTAGGAGGCTGAGTCAGTGGTGGGTTAGGTTAGATATTAGGAAAAGGTTTTTCACCCAGTGGGTGGCTGAGCCATGGTACAAGCTCCTCAGGGAAGTGGTCACAGCACCAATCCTGCCTGAGTTCAGGAAGTGTTTGGATGATGCTCTCAGGCACATGGTGTGATCCTGGGGGTGCCCTACACAGGGACAGGAGTTGGACTTGATGATCCTGATGAGTCCCTTACAACTTGGCATATTCTGTGATCTGTACAAATATTGAACTATGCTTAGATACTATGTAGCTATGTTACATTTGTAATAGGGCATATTAAAAATTCCTTTTTTTATTTAGGGGGTGATTAGGTGTAAAGTGCTGCTTTATAAATGCATTTAAATGTTGCTGAAGGTGTTAAGACCTCCGATAATAAAAGAAGCTTTAATGCTTTCTCTGCTGAGAGGGGATATTTGCCCCTGTTCCATGCTCTTTTCTGTAAAAGTTTTGAGACACACTCTTGCAGGGTGATAGGATGGGACAGTAGTTTCCTTCTGCCTTTTAGAAATCATGGCTCTGTGTTTCTGGGGCAGCAAGTCTTCTGACAAGGAACAGAAATGCATGTTGCTGACTTACCTGAGGCTCTGACTCTCAGGGAAGGCTTTAGGACCATAAACAAATTCTATGATAATTCTACTTGGACATGCTCTTCTAACATAATTTCCAAACAGGACTCAGAAATCTGAAAAACAAAACTTGTGAACCGTATCTTTCCTTCCATAGCTCCACAATGTTGTTATTACTTGGTGTGTTAGTGCCCTGGGGGAGCAGAGCATCCTTATTTCTGGAGAATTTTTGTAGAATTTAGCTTTTAAAGGCTTTAAGATGGCAGTACATCTCTGCAGAAGTGACTTGAGTTCTCATTGCCTCAGCAAGTCCAGGCAGACTTAACTGCAGAGCAAAAAGCTAATCTTGACCAAAGAACAAGGTTCTAGATTTAAGCCCCAGCTCTAAAACATTAAACAATTGAGCTTCTCAATAAAACACTTAAGATATTGTTATTGTTGTTGTTGTTGTTATTATTATTATTATTATTATTGTTAAAACACATATTTCATTGCCATCCTTCTCTTGGAGTGCTGCATTGTTTTCAGCTGAACCTAAAAATTCCTGGCAGCAAAATGAAATGGCAAATACAGACCAAGTTGTCTTCTGTGGTAAGCAGAGCTAAAACCCACCATCACCCAGTGACTTCTGTGAATGCTTACAGCAGTGGGGAGTTTCCCATTTTTGTGTGTAAAGACATGGCTCTGCTAGCTGCAGTTGGCTCTAGTTCAGCTCCGCAGGGCCCTTCTCTATTATGGTACAGATGTTCAGTGCCAGGTGAATCTTCTGTGGAGTCATGTCTCCAGATGGCAATGCCTTATTAGCCTAGACCTGCCATGCTGATTTTTCAGGTCTGATTCTCAGTATTTATGATATTACAGTTTTTATTAAAGTTGAAGGGTTGTGTTTTCTGCATGGTAAGAAACAGCAGCCCTCCCATAACTGACGTGGGTTCTTGGGCATGTAGAATGAGGGGGCATGATAGAATGAGGGGTAATGGTTATTAAGCTGAAACAGGGTAGAAGACAGGGTTAGAGAGCAGAATAACCTCCCACATAATCCAGGTTTTTTAATGACCTGCTCTGCCACCTGGACAAGTCTGTGGAGCCAAGAGTACTGAGGGAGCTGGAAGAGGAGCTCACCAAGCATCTCTCCGTTTATCAGCATCCCTGGTTAACGGGAGATCCCAGACAACAGGAGGCTTGCCAGTGTGATGCCCATCTACAGGAAGGGCCAGAATTAAGGTCAGGGGAACAACACGTCTGTCAGCCTGACCTTGGTATGGGGAAAGATCATGGAGTGGTTCATCCTGAGTGTGCTTACATGGCAAGTGCAGGACAGCCAGGGGATCAGGCCCAGCCAGCATGGGTTCAGGAAAGGCAGGTCCTTCATGACTAACCTCATCTGCTTCTGTTACCAGGTGACCCATCTAGTGGATGAAGGAAATGCTGTGGATGTTGTCTACCTGGACTTTAGTAAAGCTTTTGATATTGTCTCCCTCAGCATTCTTCTAGAGAAGCTGGCTGCTCATGGCATAGACAGATGTATTCTTGGCTGGGTTAAAAACTGGCTGGCTGGCCAAGCCCAGAGAGTTGTGGTGAGCGAGTTAAATCCAGTCTGCAGCTGCTCACCAGTGATGTGCCCCAGGGCTCAGTGTTGGGGCTGGTCTTGTTTCATATCTTTATCAGTGATCTGGTTGAAGGAATCGAATGAATCCTCAGTAAGTTTGCAGATGACACCAAATTGTGCAGGGGTGTTTATCTGCCCTGAGGCTAGAAGACTCTAGAGAGAGACCTGGACAGGCTGGATCAATGGGCCAAGGTCAACTGTATGAGATTCAACAACGCCAAGTGACTTCCTGCACATGGGTCACAACAACCCCATATAGTCCTACAGGCTTGAATAAGAGTAGTTGGGAAGCTGCCCAGAAGAAAAGGATTTGGGGATGCTGGTTGACAGCTGGCTGAAGATGGGCCAGTGGTGTGCTGAGGTGACCGAGAAGTCCAGCAGCATCCTGGCCTGCAGGAATAGGGTGGCCAGCTGGAGAAGGGAAGTGATGGTGCCCCTCTACTTTGGCACTGGTGAGGCCACACTTTGAGTGCTGTGTTCAGTTCTACAGGAAAGATATTGAAGTGCTGGAGAAGGGCAACAAAGCTGATGAAGGAAGTAGAGCACGTCTTAAGAGGACAGGCTGAGGGAACTGGGGTCTGGAGGAAAGGAGGCTGAGGGGAGGCCTTACAACTGCTTGCAACTACCTACAAGAGGAGAGGATGTGCTGTGAAGTGGACTAGCTGTTGCTTTATGGATACAATTGGTAAAGGGGTAGCACTGTATTTCAATTAAGTGTCCAAAAGAAACAAGCGCGAGGGAAAGTTTATTTCAATCCTGAAGGCACCTGTCTGCTCTTAGTTTGGTTGGCTTAGTTCATAGCCTTGAAGCTGACTGCTGAAGCAATAGTTACTTGATTTATCAGAACACACTCTCAGGGTCCCATGGGTGTTTTGGTTTACTTCCATAACAAAGTAAAAACAGAATGAACAATCAAAGTGTGTATTCTCATACATTATTCTCCAAGAGTATTTTACTTTTCAAAGACCCTGCTTGGCCACGTGGGAAGAAATTAAGAATTATGAGAGATAGTAACTGTTCTAGGTATCTGCAGGAAATACTCAATTGCACTGTTATCACAAGTATGAACAGGCAATTCTTAGGAACTCTTGGTCAAATTTTGGGATTCCTTAAGATTTCAGCTGTTGTGTTTATATTGCTTAAGTCTTTGACCTTCAGTGATACCTCTGTTGTAAATTTTAGAAATTTGAAGCAGAGAACTTTGTGGCTTGTTGATCATGCGGTTGGTACTGTACAGCAGTCAAAAAATCAACAGAAAAAATCTATGCTCCAAGGGATTTGTGCTCTAAAAACAGGGATGATACAGTTCACATACATAATGGATGATGAGAAGATGAATTTGCTGCTAAGTGGTATAGTTAGAATACCGATGCCTTTAATGGCTTTTTAATCTCGTGTTCAAAAAATAGTGGGCTTGATATGAAGCACTCTACTTCCATACTCTATCAGTGGCTTAAAGGTAGTTTGTAAAGCACTTACCTCAGATAAATTTTGAGGAATATCTTATAATTTACCAATCATTTCACTTCTTATTTATTGTATTATTTTTTCTCCTGGAGTTCTTGGGATTGGGCCATGCTAGTGTTTCTTTTAAACATTGTTCTGTACCTGTAACATGGAAAACTAAAATACATTTTAAGTGCCATAAACAATTTTACTTTTTTGTGTGTATATACACATACTGCTTGGAAAAAATGGATTCTCACAGTCTTAATACTTTCACTCTTGTAACTTAGTTTTTAATACAAGCCCATTAGGTACCTGAGGAATTTCACATAGAAAACACTGAACAGTCTGGTCTGAACCAAAGCAGGTAACATGTCAGTAATAAATCAGGGAGCCTTGACTCTGGTTTTGAGTTCCCCCAGTCAGCTTGCTTTCCTGGCAGCCCACGTGAGATGCAACAGTAGGACATAATGAAGTAGTAGCAATTTTTCAGGTCACTGGCAGCCTATTTCAATACCTGGTTTTAACACAGAACCTTTTAAAATAATGTTTTTATGATGATTTCCAAGAACAGCTGAGAATTTTTGCAGTAGGCATAACCTGTCTGGTGCTGTCAAATTGAAAAGGGTATATGAAGATATTTGGATCCGAGATATTTTACTTCTCTAGTGGCTATAAAACTGAATTAGTAAGAAGAGAGTTCAACCTGTCACAGATTAATGCAGGGACATTTCCCGTTTCATTTTATTGCCTTTTGAGGGTTTGATTTCTCATTATGATAATACAGTAGTTAGTTGTGATGTCTCCCTAATACCAAGCCACAGTCACTGTTCTGCTTTTATGAATGTTGAACTGGTGCAGTGTAGCAGTGAAAAAAAAAAAAAACCACAAAGGACGCATATGCACTCTATTTAAATTGTATGCACCTGTTTTTGACAGATATTGACATTAAGTAAGCTTTGAGGTGTTTTGTAGTCATGGTATTGTGCTTGTAAAATCTTAATCCTCTTGAGCCAAGAGTTGAATATTAGAGCTGAAGGCAAGTCACTGATGGGTTTGCTTTGTTTAATGCTAGTGTGTTTCATTGCATAGGTTTTCTAAAGGAAGCTGAGTCTGGTTTGTGTCATTATGCTGACATTGCTGGGGTTCAGACACAGAGCAACACAGGTCTAGTGTTTCAGCAAAGGCAGCAGGCAGCTGTTCATCTTTGATTTTGAGATCCTGACCAGTAGAACTTGAAGTGGTTTTAATAAATGAAGAAGTGCCTATACATCAGTTTTGCCATGGCAACTGTTCCTAGCTTGTGATGAATATGGCAGTTTAAAGCAGCTAAACTGAGTGAAAGAAAAGGAGATGCTAACTCATATCTAAGTTGAGATAAAGCCTACAGGCTGGCAAGTAAAGTGAGCTGTTAGAAAGTGACATGGTGGGGAGTGTTAAATGGGGTGCCAGGCTTCCTTTCCCTGATTGCCTGTAACAGCCTGATTCCTTCTGATCACTCTTCAAGCAGCCGCATAGTTTTGAGCCAGCACAAACTTCCTTTCCTACTGCATGTGATACACCAAAATAGCTATAATGTAGGCAATTTCAAATTAAATTATCTGTGCGTCAGTACTCTTTAAACAACATTATCAATGTGTCTGTATTGTGTCAGTGTAGATGAAGAAAAATACCTACTGCTGCCTTCAGTGCAACACTTTCTTAAGCCACTCTTCCCTCTGTTGTTTCTTACAGGTGTTCCGCAAGGATCTCATCAGTGCCATGAAACTACCAGATTCTCACCATGTCAACCCTGAGGAATATTATGTCTTTGCGGACACGTGGAAACAAGAATGGGAGAAAGGAGTTCAAGTTCCAGCCAGTCCAGAAACTATTCCACAGCCTTCTCTCAGGTAATGGCTATCAGAGGAAGATCAAGAGAACAAAATGTTGATTTAGAGGAGGTGGTGTTTCCAAAATGAGTAGTCTAAATGGACTCAGCTTTTTTGTGCTATTTCAGTCTCCAGTGCAGCAGCCTTCATGTGTGTTCTTAAGCAAGTACCAATTTGGAAAACAGTTCCGTGGCACTCGAGTCCAAACCTGGTTCTGTCTCTATGCTATTATAGTATCTACATTGTGAGTTTAAAAAGGACATATATTTTCCTAGATAACACGGTGCTGTGAGTTAAAAATTATTTTCTCATATGAGTAAGCTGAGTTTAATACATTGCAAATAAACCCAAACTTACACGTGTTACTTGAAAGGCTTCTCTATAAAACATGATGATATAGAGCACTAGGCATGCAGGAGTTACTGATACTGATAAAGTTACTTTTGTGTTCATGTAATTTCAATTTGGATATTGTTGCCAAAGCTTTAACCCTTTCTGACTTCTCTGGACACAACTTGGTGCTTACCATTATAGAAGTCAGTAATCTCGCCTTTTGTTCTCCCACACTGTGCTTTTAGACTAGGAAAATGTAACCATCTAGTCCTGCAACCTTTCCTGGTGGAAACAGTGTGTTTCAACATAGAAATGTTATTTTCAGCATGATCTTTGAGATGAAGATAAATGAATTGTCCAGCAAAAGCCCTGATACCAGCACAATTTAATTTTCACTGTGGCTATTGTCAGTACCAAGTTATTAAAAATAAATATATTGCATCTCATACCAGCAGTATTACATTAGAGGAAAAAACTGATATAGATTTGGTTAGACCAGAGAAAAGAAAAACTCACAAGGGAACAAGAGGATAAAATGAGCAAGGTGAAGGGGAGGAGGAATGGCAGAACATTGTTTGTGCTAACATTGGCAACCCACATTGTCCAGTAAGTGTGGAATACTGCTTGACTGTCACCTGCTCCCTCTGTACTCCTCTTGTATTTCCCACAGCTTTTCTTCTTGTCCTGTGGAGTGTTAGATCCAGAAAGCATGTAGAGCTGCTCACACGTGGCACCATTCCATTCAGAATCTTTCTAGCTTCCTTTCATGTGCAGGGCCTCTTGCACTGGATTAGGAGAAAGATTGACTTTATCTAGTTAAGGTCAGTCTTTCCATTCCTGTAGGCAAGTTTACTAATGAAATGCTGACTTCTATCTCTTAAAATAATTGTGAGATTGAAAACACCAGTGTCTTTCTCCCTTGCTTCCTGCGTGGTTTTTAGCCCTTTTATTGTCCTTATGCTTTTGCTTGGCATCAGAATGGTTCTTACATAACAAAATAATAAATTTTTACTGTGGATGAACTGTCATTTACAAAACAAGAGTAGGCTGCTGATCCCAACTGAGGGGAAAGCACTTCCATGCCCCCTGCCTTTCTGCCCAGTAGAATAAATTAAACTTTCCTGAAAAATATGTTATTTTCAAGAAAATAGTTGGCAAGATTTCCTTCTGTCATTTAAGAGGAATATAGAACAAAGATTTGTTATGTTCCTAATACTTCTGTGGGTTTCGAAAGCGCTTGCATCATTGCACTGGTGGTGTGTGTTAAATTGAAAATCATATGCACAGGCTTACACTTTAAAAAAGGTTCTGTATACGTAGCAAACCTTAGCACATTTTGTGTGAAGAAATTACATTTACAGAACCCCTCTCTGAGCCTGGCTGTGCTTGCTGGCTAGTTTAAGATCTGTAAAACACAAGGTTTCTTTGCACTTACAGCAAATATTTCACATCTTGTAAGGATGGGTCATTAAAAACTGTAACTTGCCATTTCTTTTTTTTAAAAAAAAAAACAACAACTTTTCATTCTAGGGTTGTAGCAGAAAAGGTGAAAGAAGTACTGTATACACGACCCAGGAAATACATCCACTGTTCTAGCCAAGAGCCCACAGAACCAGGTTACATTAACATTTTGGAACTGGCGGAATCTGTGTGTCGCTATGACTTGGACGACATGGACATCTTTTGGCTTCAGGAGCTAAATGAAGAGCTTACAGAAATGGGTAATTTCACAATACATTTTGATTTTAAAAGCACCAGTTAATTTGTTCTGTGTTGTCTGCTGTGTGGGATCTCTTAAAGAAGTCTGAGTGAAAATTAAATGAAAATGCTAAGAAAAACGAGGTTAAAATACTTAAAATAATGACTTGCTTGATCTGTTAATGTTTTATGTTTTACCTGTTGTGACTAAAAACTTCTTCACATCCAAAATCGTGTGCAACTTCTGCAGACTGAGGCAGAAGGCAAAAAGCCCACACCAGGTGGAATTAATTTTAGGGCTTCAAAAGTTAAAAATTCTGTTTAGGAAAAGCAGATGTTTCCATTTGTTAAACTTGAACATATTATTGCTACAGATTCCCAGTTCTGAGGAGCTTGCATGTTGGGGTCTTATCAGAGCAATTAAGTTTCACATGTTAGCCCATTGAAAATCAGCTAAGTAAACTTTCTTTTTTCCATTCAAGTTGTGAGTATGGAGGGCTATGAAAGGGAGTCAGCTGTGGAAAATAACCTTGGAGTTATCACCAGAATAACTTGAGTTGCAGTGGAATAGTCAGTGTGTGATTGGCATTTTTCCATGGATGACTGCAGGTCCTTTAGGAAGGACAGATGAGCAAAAGAAGGGAGATAGTTGCCTGCTCCTGAGTTTGCTGTTCTCTAACAAGGAGGAACACATAGGGATGTGATAATCCATGGTAGTAGTATTGGCTGTCATAGCTTTGAAAAAGTGATGACTGAGATCTTGAGGAGAGGTGAGGAATGAGAGTAGTGTTCTGTCCCTGGAATACAGGAGAGCAGGTTTCTATATATTTGGGTAACTGGTTGGTGGGATATGAGAGAGAACTGTGAAGAGTAGAACTGCTGAAGAGAGCTAGCAGGACTTTAGAAAGTCTTCTCCAGGCCCAGTAAAGATCCTTCCAGACATTTCAGAAAACAAGTAAATATGTCAGGAGACTGGCTTGGTGAAGGAGGGAACTCCTGACTGATCTCCAGCACCAAAGTAAGAAGTAGAAGCAAGGACAAGCTTCCCAGGCATACAGGGATGCTGTTAGGAAAATCAAAGCTTTTCTGAGGGACAGATGTCCATCCATGGATATTTAAAAGATCTGAATAGATGTATCTCTTAGGCAGCAATCTTGTCTGGGTTTACTGTTGACTGTGCTTGAAGCCAGGGATGAGGCTGGAATGCTCGGAGGGTCCCTTCCCCGCCTGAATGATTCTGTAGGTCTTTTAAGTCAGGGAGTGAGAAAATACCCAGGCATCAGAGAGAACAGTTTAATGGCAGAAGGTACTTTGTATCAGAAGACATTTGCCTTTTCTATCTTCCTGTTTTATCTGTTGCAACAAGGAATCAATATTAGTGTCCATGTTCACCTGCATAATCCAGCAGTTAAAATGCTAGCCTCTGCTGTCCATCATACTTGAAAAGTCATGGCAGTCTGGTGAAGTTTTTGCTGTCTGGAAAGGGGGAAACATAACCCCCATTTCTATAAATGGAAAAAAAGAAAACCCAGGGAACTACAAGCCAGTCGTTGTCACCTCTATGCTTGGAAAGATCATGGAGCAGATCCTCCTGAGGCTCTGCTAAGGCAAGCAGATAACAAAGGGGTGATTGGTGACAGCCAACATGGCTTCACTAAGGGCAAGTCCTGCCTGGCTAATGTGGTGGCCTTCTGCAGTGGGGTCACAGCTGTGATGGACAAAGGCAGAGCAACAGATGTCACCTACCTGGGCCTGTGCAAAGCATTCAACGCTGTCCCATGTGACATTCTTGTCTTTAAACTGCAACAATATGGATTTGATGGATGGACCACTTGTTGGATAAGGAACTGGCTGGAGGTTCCACCTAAAGAGCTGTGAATAATGGTTTGGTGTCCAAACAGAGTCGTGTGACAAGTGGTGTTCCTTAAGGGTTGGTACTGGGACTGGTGCTTTTTAACATCTTTGGTGACATGGACAGTGAAATCGAGTGCACCCTCAGCAAATTTGCTGGTGACACCAAGCTGCATGGTAAAATCAACACACTGGAGGGAAGGGATGCCATCCAGAGGGACCTTGACAGGCTCAAGAAGTGGGCTTGTGCAAACTGCGCGAAGTTTCAACAAGGCCAAGTGCAAGGTTCTGGGTTGAGGCAATCCCATGCACAAATACAGGCTGGGAGGAGAAAGGATTGAGGACACCCTGAGGAGAAGGCCTTGGAGGGGGTGATGATAGACCAGAAGCTCAACATGAGCCAACAATGTATGCTTACAGCCAAGAAAGCCAACCCTGTCCTAGGCTGCATCAGAAGAAGCACAGCCAGCCATTTGAGGGGGGTGAATGTCTATAAAAAAGCTGGGGTAGGGCTTTTTGCATGGGTGTGCAGTGAGAGGACAAGGGGCAATGGTTTAAAACTTGAAGAGAGGAGATGTAAATTATATGTTAGGAGGAAATTCTGTACTATGAGGGTGGTAAGACACTGGAACATGTTGCCCAAGGAAGTGGTGGAAGTCCTATCCCTGGAAGTGATCACGAGCAGGTAGGATGGGGGGCTCTAAGCAACCTGATCTAGTGATAGGTGGTCCTGCCCATGGCAAAAAGATTGGATCTAGATGATCTTTAAGGTCCCTTCCTACCCCATGACTCTGTGATACTGATGTTACGTGTGTGTCCCAGACTTTGAAGGTCTGAGTAACTAGTGAACTATGGGCAGTGTTACCATTTTTGACTGAGGATTTTGAGAGGATACAGTTGAGGATTTGGTGTAACTGTGAACATTGTAGCATTTCTTACAGTGTGTTTGTCCTGAAGCTTCAATCTGAGGACCAGTCTCTATTATTTTGCTATGGCAAATGCTTTTAAAGTAGTTCTGCTTAAGCTGAGTTTGGTTAGCAGTAAGTGTATATAGGATGTGTATTGTTGAAGTGAGCAGATAGTATGGATTCCCAACAATATATATATATATGGTAAAAGCACTTTTCATACTCCTCGTGCTTATCACTCAAGTATTGTACTGGATGGTGGCAAATTCTGTATCTTTATAAGATATAAAGTGTTTTTGATAAGTTTTATTTCCAGAGTCAGTCTTCAGAAGAACATTGTGTGTAATTCTGGATGTCAGTAGTGTTTCTTAAAGTGATGTAGGTGGAGGGAGGGTTGTATGGGAGCAGCTGGCAGTGACAGAAATGGCTGTCTCTCTTTTGTGCTGTCGTGTTTTCCACATGGTGCAGTGTTGTGTTTTATGTACAACTTAAGCTTTTATTCAGGATTAGTTCTACATATATTTCACAGAATTACAGAAAGTTAGGAGGTGGAAGAGACCTTGAAAGATCATTGAGTCCAACCCCCCTGCCAGAGCAGGGTCACCTACAGGAGGTCACACAGGAATGTATCCAGGTGGGTTTTGAATGTCTCCAGGGAAGGAGACTCCAAAACCTCCCTGGGCAGCCTGTGCCAGTGCCTTGTCACAGTAAAAAAATTTCTCCTCATGTTTATATGGAACCTCCTGTGCTCAAGTTTATATTGGTTGCCTCTTGTCCTATCATTGGGTATAACTGAGAAGAGCCTGGCACCATCCTTTGGGCTCTCTCCCTTTACATATTTATAAACATTAATGAGGTTGCCTCAGTCTCCTCCAAGCTGAAGAGACCCAGCTCCCTCAGCCTTTCCTCATAAGGGAGATGTTCCATTCCCTTCAACATCTTGGAGGCTTTGCACTGGACTCTTTCAAGCAATTCCCAGTCCTTGAACTGAGGGTCCCAGAACTGGACACAATATTCCAGATGTGGCCTCACCACAAGGCAGTGTAGAGGGGGAGGAGAACCTCTCTCACCCTACTAACCACCCCCCTTCTAATGCACTGCAGAATGCCATTGGCCTTCTTGGCCACAAGGGCACATTGCTGGCTTTTATCCTATTATTTATAGGATAATGCTGCAATTAGCCAGTGAGTAAAACAGGTTTTCTATTTTTATTTCACTTTTTAATTTTCAGTAGGCATGATGGGAGAGAAGATGCTGTGTCTACTGCTTCAGTTGCTCGAAGATACCCTTTTGTTTCCTGCATCTCAGACTCAGTCAGAGGCACCTGACTGTCCTCTTAACTCCCCTTCCCTATTCTTTGTTGCAGGATGTGGGCCCCTAGATGAAAACACAATGGAAAAGACAATTGAAGTGCTGGAACGGCATTGCCATGAGAACATGAATCATGCTATTGAGACTGAAGAAGGATTGGGTATTGAATATGATGAAGATGTCATCTGTGATGTGTGCCGATCCCCTGACAGTGAAGATGGGAATGACATGGTGTTCTGTGACAAGTGTAACATCTGTGTCCATCAGGTTGGTGTCTGCAAGAAGAGTTGACACTGTCCTGTGGTCTGAGTTCACGTTGGCAAGTGTGGACTTTGAACTGGTATTAAATGTTAACTGGAGGACTTTGTGATTTTCTAGGTACAAAGGGTGGTACAATGCTAGGATGGATTTTTGTGCCCTAAGAGTTACAGTAGGTTAAGTGGCCTAGCATGGCAAATATGTGGACAGCTGTAGTCTAATAGGAGCACAGAGTGTATTCTTGGGACTTACAAGTACTTCCTCTGTGACTGCAAACAATTTTTCCCTATTATTAAACCTGCTTTTGAAGATAAACAGGACAGGAAATGCTGGCTTGCCTGTATGAAGAATCTAAAGATGTTTGTTTCAGAGCTGTGGCTTTTCCTTCTTGACTGACTAGTTAATTGACCAGACGTGGGCTGTCTAAATTTAGCCATCTGAAACCACATTTAGGCACTTGAACAGACTGATCTTTTTTAGAGGGCATAAGCACCTGCAGTAACTGTGCTGTCAGTCTGAATGTTGCTCACATTTATAGTGTTTCAGATGTAGCCAAGACTTTATGCTGACTGAGCTCAGTGTAGTCGGGCCTTATAATGAAAAAAGGGATACGAGTCCTGTGGTTTCTGTGTCTTCTGGAGGGGGCTTTGCTATAAATTGAAAAGAGTCTAAGAAGGTTTTTTTTGAAAATGTATTTTTGTACTGACTGCTAGTAATACTCAGAAAACATATCTGGCTGAAAAAGGACCTGTCATCTCCCTGCTCGCAGTGGGCTGGCTTCCTGCCCAGCTGCTTTCCTGATCTGATTCACTGTGTGAAGCAGCCACGTGAGCCTGAGTGCCAGTGACATGGTCAGTGACAGGAATACGGCCAGCAGCTGGGCCACCTGCTTCAGCCCCTCCTTGTGCCTGTTCAAAAGTAATGATGAATTTGCAGTTGGAGGCTCATGGTTGCCTGCTGATGGCCTGCTGCCTCCTTGCTTCTGATGCTTCCCCGTGGCAGATCTGCCTGAAACAAGCTGGGGAGTGTGGGGTAGAGCTAATCCTAACAACATCAACCACAAAAAAAGTAATTGACTTTTTTTTAGTGGCTTCAGGTCTGTTTGTCATCACACAGTTTGGGGGATAGGGTGGGGGTGAGGAGTGAGAGATGTCATCCTTCACGGTTCCTTCTTCTGCTGGCTCAAACACATTGTATGAAATCACTGGTTTAGTAGTCTAGACCTCTTCCACTCATTAGTTGGATTAATTAGAAAAGAGTGAGTAGTTTCAGTCCATTTCCAGCCTCCTAAATGTGATCTTAGGTGTAATGCCACTTCTGCTTTAGTAGTAGAAAGAATGGTGATAGGAATGTGCCACATAAGGGACGAGGGGGCCCCAAAAAAAACCTTGCAAAATTTTAAGATTACAGCTCCCCCTGTTGGGTTTTTAGAGCAGTTGACACATCGAAATAGCATTTAGGTTAGTCAGTCTTTGAGTTTCCATAATGCAGGGTTCAGTTCAAGAAAGTCATCCTTTCTACAGAGCTGACATAAATGTGCAGTGTTTAATGATAACTCTTTGTATTAAAGTAAATTACTGAGATCCTATAATCAGAAGTCTGGGAAGGCAAATGTGGGAACTTTACACTGGCTTTAAATCTGGAAGACTGGTTTACAGCTAATGATCCTGTTCTTCCAAAGGCTTCTGAAGTTACTGTTTCCAGAGATGATGTTAAGAATGGTGAAAGCCACCCTTTTGATAAAGCTTTTATTTGGAGCATTTGAGTGGAATTAGACCTTTGTAGCACCCAGTGATTTTGGATACAGTTAGCTTTAATAAATCTCTATGTACATATAGAGCAGGATATATCCAGACACACGTGTAGTTAGCCATTAAGAACTGCTAGGAATTTGAATCAGAAAGAAGACTTTTTTTGTTCTTTTCTTTTTGTTTTTAATTCTTAAACCTAGCAAAACTTAAGAAATTTCTAATTTTCTTAGGGGTTAAGTTAAATACTTGGGCATAAAACCCAGCACATTATTTCAGTATGTGCCATGATTTTTGTTGCAATATTGTATAAATATTTAAAGTAGCAATTCACAGAACTGTAACCACAAAAATAATTTATTGTTGCAGGAAACAGTCTTCAAACAGCTCATATTCTCTCACATCTAATTACAATTATGTTCAAGTATAAAGTTATTAGTGATAGGAAACTGATTTTAAAAAGGATTAGATGCAGAAGCTAAATTAAGGAAATGTCCCTGGGTTTTTTTAGCTTCAGAAGTTTAAAAGTAACTGCAAGCAAGTAGGAAAGGTTCTTGACACCCATGGTGTTGTGCAGTCACAATGGATATGGTTTGCACTATAAACAGATAATACTACCATATATTTTAAAAAGAAAGCAGCATAAAAAGAGTTTGGTTTAGAGGCTGTTTATCTCTTTGATCATGTAACTTGTTTTAAGGTACCAGAGTTGGAGAAGGAATAAGTGAAGGCCACGTTGTGCCTTTGCAGTTTGAAAGCTTAGCTCTGTATGAAGAGTAATGCTTGTGTGTGAAGTCATATCAGTGTAGTAATCTCAATTCAATACCTGTTTTCCTCCAAGGCATGCTATGGAATCTTGAAAGTACCTGAAGGGAGCTGGCTGTGTCGCACCTGTGTTCTAGGAATACATCCTCAGTGCCTCCTGTGTCCCAAAAGAGGAGGTGCCATGAAAGCTACAAGGACAGGGACCAAGTGGGCACATGTGAGCTGTGCTCTCTGGATTCCAGAGGTAAAACCTGATTTCTCCCTCTCTTTTTCTAGACTCCTCTCGGTCATGATGCTTTTATTCCCTTCTCTTCCTTTCTACATTCTGATGATGTCAGGTATCTGGTGGACTTAGTATCTGGCTTTATTCTGATGAGTCTGCACACTCTGTGAGGACTGTGAGAGAGTACAGCTTATGTTTCATTAATCAATCACCTTGTCCCTTCCATTTACTCTGCAGTCACCAGTTGCTTCATGGTGGTCTTACAATATCTGAGCGACCTGCTAGAAAGGGTTACTGATGCAAGGTGGTGTTCTCTGTAAAACTGCAGCTTTATTATCTCTCTTCTGATGAATATGTCAGCTCAGTGAGGTGTATAATTTGTGTGCATACATCTACTCTCTCACTTTTTTTTTTTTTTCCTTTGTCTTTTTTTTTAGTAACCTCAATGCCTTATTTGTATAGGATGTATTCTAAGATTTGTTGTTAGGCTTTTTCAGTGGGGGGATGAGTCTTTTTATCTTCTTACTTATAAGCAAAGGCTTTTTTGCTATATCTATGTGTACATAAAGGGAATTTTATAACAAAGCTTTATGCTTCTTCATCCATTTTGAATCAAGTTTAGCATCACAGTATAATTCTGTAAATTGGAATGTTCACTTGTGCATAGGTGGGTTTTTTTAATTTTGTACTTTGAATAGTCTGTTTCCTTTCTGGTAAGATCCACAGATCTATTACAGTAGATGGTTTAATGTGAGGCAGTAGCCAGATGTGCCAGCACTGTGACATCAGGGGGGTGGATATCTTATTTTCTGAACCTTCTGCTCTCAAGTGCAGCCAGGCTCATGTTTGAAGACAATGTTAAGATTCTGGATCTCTTTTTAAAATAGCAGCCAGATGCATTGTGTAATTACCAGCTGTCTCAGGTATAGATCTGGTTTTCAAGGAGGTTATCTTTGCAGTTGCACTTTCCCTTTCAGGCCTGATTGCAGTTCCTGATATCTCTTCCACGTTTAAGGAGAGAAGAGTTGAGAAAAAGATTTATTTTAAAATTAAAAACAACAACAACAACAAAATTCCTGACTTTTCCTGTACTTATGAAGTGTGTTGGCTGGAAGCTCTCCTGGCTGTGAGCAGACTGGTTTTTGGAAGAGGTCCTTTCTGTATTTGGTTGCCTTGATAATCCAGAGGAACCAGCAGGTTTGGGAAGCAGAGGTGAAGGGGCCTGCCTTCCCACATCCCTCTACTTGAGGGAGAGAAGCAGGGAAGCACCTAGAAGGGAGAGCTTGAATCTGGCTTCTCCCAGCAGCCCAGACTGTCACCCTGGGCCTTGGGAACCTTCTCCCCTCCACACCAGTGCCAAGTGTGTCAGCCATGGTGAGAATGTGACACTTGCCAGTTAGGGTGTGAAATGCCTCTTGGACACATTCTCTTCCCTCGGTCTCCTTCATTGTGACTTTAAAACAACTCAGTCACTGGAGAAGCCAGAAAATGCTAAAATGGCAGATCAGTTCCCATCTGGAAACATCAGTGTGGCCTTGCATGTTGCAGTAGACAGGAAGGGCCCACAGTTAAAATACCTGGGGGTGTATACTTTAGGGGAGTATGTGTATTCCCATATATACCTATTTTTCTGCTCCCCAAAATGGAGCAGGCAGAACAAAGAGGGGAGTGGGCCATAAGCACTTCTGCCTGTGCCTTGTGGTAAAAAGTTGTAAGAGAAGGAGTTAATGAGTCATCAAGTACAGGCTAGCATTGTTGCAGGCAATTGCATCAGGTATTTTCCCTCATTAACTCATTCAGCACCATCTTAAAATATTTTGTCTTCCATCCTTTCCTTGAGAGCTGTCACAGTCAAAAGGCTTGTGTGACCCTCACTTGACTGTTTGGGATGTTTGAAGGTTTTTGCTTTCCAAAGTAGACTTACTGTCAGGTTATATTATTTTATTATTCTGCCTTCATTGTCTTCTAGTATAAATGTGTAATCTCTTTCATGTTTTATTAAAAGGTACTAATTAAATAATTTTTAAAAAGGAAGAAACTCTCAGACCAGGAAACTTACATTGTGTTTTGGATTTCAAGGTCCTTCACTGCCTTAGATGGCCCATTCCAGTTACGTTCTCCCTCGATCAGTGTGGTGATATCTGAAGCAGAAAGTTATTTTTCCTTGCTACAAATGAAGAGGGTATGAAATTGACTGTCACCCTTGCTGTTGTGAGTGACTGTGCTCCAGCCACTGGGCTGCCCCTCAGCCACCAGTGCAGATCATTGTGCATTCATGTAGCTGCTGGTGGCAGGTTAGCAGGGGAGCAGAGGACAGCAGGGTGGCAATCTAGATGGCAATTCCTGTGCATAACAGTAGCAGAGAAGAGGCTTCAGCAGCTGATTTTCTTCACGCTCTCCCACTCTTTAATACAGCAGTCAAAATGTACCCTGATACAATGGAGCACAAGTCTTAGGAGAAGAGGCTGAAGGAGCTAGGGTTTAGCTGGGAGAAGTGGAGGCTGAGGGGAGAGCATATCACTCCCTACAGCTGCCTGAAAGGAGGTTGTGAAGAGGTGGAAATTGGTTTGTTCAATGAAGCTACAAGTGTTAGGATAAGGTTATACCAGGGGAGTTTTAGATTAGATATTAGAAAGAATTTCTTCACTGAAAGGCTTATCAGACATTGGAACAGGCTGCCTAGGGCAGTGGTGGAGTCACCATCCCTGGAGGTATTTAGGGTTATATAGATACAGTGCTTGGGGATACGGCTTAGTTAAGGTCTTGTCAGTGAAAGATTATGGTTGGACTCAATGATCCTAAATGGTCTTTTCCAAACAAGGTAATTCTGTGATTCTGTAATGTGAAGAAATAACAGAGAAAACAGCTACATGCTATGGCAGTTGAATCATTTCTATCTTGGGATGGGAGGTTTTGGGGAATGAAAAGGTTGGCCTCTCCACTCTCTGGATCCCTTGTGAACAGCAAAGTTCAAACAGGCTTTGCATTGATTCCTCTCTTTGAGTACCAGAAACGTGCAGGCAGTGTGAGGCCAGTGTAAACAGACCACACCTGACACTGTGAGCACCTCTGTGCTTTTACAAAGTGGGGCAATAGTAACAGGCTGAATTACAAGATGAATGGACAGTGTTTTAAACGTTAAATATTTAAAACCTTATGAGTCCCCCTGGGTGAGGGAGCAGACAGCATTAAAAGGGGCAGAGTGGGACAGGGAGAAGGTCTCTGTCAATTCCCAGCTTCCGCTAGGAAGCATGGTGGAAAACAGGTATTGCTCAGTCTCCAGCAAAATTCACTGAAAATTCTGGTTTCTTTTCGACAACCTGGCAAGTTAATTTAACTCCCAAAGGAAGTCTTACCTCTTAGTAGTGGTAATTAGGATGAAAGTTTCAGTGAATCTTTGTACAATATTTTTTTGGAGATACCTGTGCAACTAGTAGCCAGCTCTGTTTTGGGCACGGTAAAACTCAGTGAATGAAAGGTTCTTTCATTTTGGAAGAAAAAAGCTGTATTTGATGTGTAGGAGTGCTGGACATGGTTCTGTGGAACCATTCAAGTGATTCAGGGACAGCTTTGTCACTTTCCCACCGATTTATAGGAAGACTGCAACAGATAAATTGTTCGTCATCTCTACCTGAGGAAAGCGTCACATATTTCTCACTATTTTCCTTCTTGTCTGTTAAAACTTGGACCCTCTGTGTAGCCTCTCACTGTCTTTCTAATAAAGACTTCTGGAAAGGCTATGCAGCTTGTTGACCTCAGTATATTCCAGAAGACATGGCTTGCAGCTGTCAGATCAGAGGGTGAAGTGCTGTAACAAACATAAATCTTATTTCCATCAGTTTGTCAATAACTCATGAACTGCTGCTCTCCTTTTTAAAATAGGAATGTGTGCATCGTGACTGTTGATGTACCCCAAAAGGGAAATGAGAAAATTCAGCTGAGTCCACTGACTCTTTGAAAGTCAGTGATTTAATTATCACATGTTAAACTAATTCCTATGGCCTGTATTTCATTAGGAGAGTGTTATTATGGAGGTAATCTGTGACAATTGTTGTAGCATAATGCGCTTAAAGTTTTCCAAGGGAACAAAAATTTTAAAAAATATTCAAATCTCAGCTTTAACTGATTTTTTTCAGGAAATAGCCTTATTCTGCCCTCAGGATGCCACAGAGCATGACCTAGGAAACTTCTTTCTTTGAATTCTTAGATCTGACCCCTTTCAGAAGAGGCCCCTATCCCATCACTGTAAATACAGATCTGCTCCTTTCATGTGAATTGTTTGTAGAAAGTGTAGAGATCTTCCTAGCTAGAATCAGCAGTGTATTTCTGCTTCAGGCAGGTAGCCCTCCAAAGCACACAACTACTAAATTCAAAAAGTGCTGTGTAAGCATCAGAATCCAAGCTTTTGGAGACTTATCTCACTGAAATCTTCTGCCATGTGTCTTTCTCCTACTGGCTCAGTTTCTACATGTTGATCATTCAGAGCTGGCCAACTTTCTGATTCTGCTTTTGCTTAAATCCTATCTGCCATGAGTGGCTCAGGTGTGCCTACAGAGATAATGGGTGTCTGTTTTGGTGTCCAAATTACTGAGGAGTCAATTACCTTGACTCCCAGTATGGACAACAGGTAACTGAGAATTTTCTGTCACAAGGGATACATGAACGTTAGTATAACAGAGAATAGGAAAAGGTATCCTCTGCTTTTTTTTCTTTTTTCCTAGTAATCTGTAGTTAGAAAAGTCTGTAAGAAACACTGGGATAGCTCAGTGGGGAGGCAGAGCTGGGAAGCGAGGCTTTCACAGGCAGCCAACTGATTTTGCCCCAAATTGTGAGCTGGCAGAAGTAGCTAGATCTGTGGATCTTAAAGTAGGAACTTTTCAGGTATGAGTAAGTGTCCCTGTTTTGTTCTGAATAGCTCTTACTATGGTACTTCTTAAGGTAGACCTGTTAAAGCAGCATAGAAAAAAAAAAAAACCAGAACAAAACAAAACCAAAACAGAATCAAAAGGATATGAGCTTAAGTATCACTTACTGCAGTGTCCCAATTGTTTTGTAACAAGGCATGCTGTATATGCCTCAAATATTTTGAAGGATTGCAACTTCTCGCCACCAGGTTAAATTAGTAACATTCTACAATACTGGTTTTTATGTGGGATCTTTTAGGGCTCCTTGCTGAGAAGTATGAGCACATGGAGATATTGCAGTGAGATAAATGTGTGGTTGTATTTCTTCTTCTGGTATTGATGGAGAGCTTGTTTTAATCCCTTGATAATTGCTTTCCATGCTGTTTTTTTGTTTGTTTGTTAGGTTAGTATTGCTTGCCCAGAAAGGATGGAGCCAATCACAAAGGTGTCTCACATTCCACCAAGTCGATGGGCTCTAGTGTGTAGTTTATGCAAACTGAAAACCGGTGCTTGCATTCAGGTACGTACTTGTCCTGGGGTGGTTTTTGTTTTACATCTTGTTCATCCTGTGATCAGAGATTCTTTACAATGCAGATAACCATTGGGTAAATGCGTGCTTCTTCATAGCTGTTTGCTATCAAATGAGTTTACTAACACAAAGATGTAGAAGTTAGTCTGAGTTGCCTGCTTTTGAATAAGGCTGAGATGCGTAAGGACTGTGACAGGCTGCACCAGAGGTGGGCAGAAGGGTCCTTCTGTTGAACACTTCACAAATGAAGAAATACTAAATTGGGTGATACCAACTTCTAGTAGACCAAACAAAGTCTTCGTGCTCTTATTTTTAAGAGCACTTAGGAAATATGTTTTTGTAGGGATGGACTTCCAAGTAATTAAGATAATTCTGTCCTTTTTTTCTGGTTTGTTGCAACTGTTGATGATTGAGTTCTTTGGTTTTATTTTGTCTGTAGTGCTCCGTGAAAAGCTGCATCACTGCCTTTCACGTCACCTGTGCCTTTGAGCATAGCTTAGAGATGAAGACTATCCTGGATGATGGGGATGAGGTCAAGTTCAAGTCGTATTGTCTAAAGCACAGCAAGAACAAACAGAATTCACTGCCTGATGTTGATGAACACCCCAAAAGCGTGTCAGACCAGAAGCAAACAGAAAGCGAAAAAACCAGTTTGCGAGCCCAGAAACTCCGAGAACTAGAGGAAGAATTTTACTCTCTAGTTAAAGTGGAGGATGTTGCAGCAGAACTGGGCCTCCCTAAACTTGCTGTAGACTTCATCTACAATTACTGGAAACTAAAGCGGAAAAGTAACTTTAACAAACCATTGTTTCCTCCCAAGGAGGATGAAGAAAATGGCTTGGTGCAGCCAAAAGAAGATAGCATTCATACACGCATGAGAATGTTCATGCATTTGAGGCAGGACCTAGAGAGGGTAAGAATTTACCTTATTAAAGTTTTGAAAAACTATTTGCAGGTGAGCAAGGTCCTTGTGGATGAAAATGGTAATGGAGGAAATACAGAGAGAGTTTAAAAAATCATACTTCTCTGTCCAATGTGAAAGGAGTGCTTGGTAACTTGCTATGGTAAGATGCACAATAGATACATTTGCTAATTGTCTACTTAATTTCAATTTCAATTGAGTAAATATTAAAAATAGAGTAAGTTTATTTTAACAATCTGTAGTAGTTGCTAGTAAAACAGATTCAATAACAAAAAAAGTTATTTTTGTTAAGGGAATGTAAGTGCGAACAGCAAGGGAATGGGGCAGGCTTAAAAAAATCTTACCTTTCATCTTTTCTCTTGTTATGAAGGGTCTCTTGATTTGTAATTAAAAAAGGTGTTTTGTAATGGTTATAATACCATGGTAAGTATTGGCTGTGTCTGGATTTGGCAAATGAATTTGCATAGGTAATGCATTAAGTGTTCTGTGGAGGATGTGCATTAAGGTTTTGAAGAACTCTAAAAAATACATAATGTGACTAGGTTCTCACCCTCATAGTTTGAAGGCAAGCAGGCAAAGTCCTAGGTGGTTAACTTCCATGGTGACTTTTTGGCTACACACACACACACACACACAGAATCATGTTGGCCTTTACTCACACTAATTCCTAAGACAGACCTCTGATATCAGGAATCTTACCCCTGTCTCTTCCTCACCCCCATGCTGGTGTCAGCTGGTCCCCAGCAGCGGGCAGGCTGTGTCACTTGTCACTCTCTTGACCTGGATGCTTTCACTGCATGCAGCTGCCTCAGGTGCTACGATTGCTTAGCAGTCTGAAAATAACCCACTGACTCTACCCCTGCTTGGGAATTTGTTGAGAAGGAGGAGAAAGATCTTTTTATCAGTAGCTAGCTGACCTCTTAACAGGCTGCCAGCTAGCTCGTAGTTTGGAAAGATGGAGTCCTTCAGCAAAATTCAGAGCAAGGATTTATTAGGAAGGCACACAAGAGTGCCTTTTTCTGACAGCTGATGGGGAAAGAAGCCACATGTGTTACCTCCCAGGCTGCCCATTAGGTTGTTTTGTTGGCTAATGATCACTTGCAGTTTTCAAATGCTGAGAAATAACTAGTTAATGTAAAAGGGTAACAAAATAAAGAAATGTGTTAAACGTGATACAGACATTGGAGAGGAAAGGGAAAGGAAAACCAGAAAATAGTGTTGTAAGAAAAGGAAAACCGTTTTGGAGAGAGAACATGAAAATACAGGGAGATGAGTGTTGAAGCTGAGGTTTTTGTTAGTCATTGTAACTGTTGTCTTGAATGTAGTCATAATCATTCTCAGATCTCCTTTTGGAAGGTGACTTTGGATATGAATCCTTATTTTAGAAATAAATAAATAAAAGTCCATACTGTGCTCAGAGTGGAAGGTTGGGATTTTGGGGTGTTTTTACTTTCCAGAGATCATTTTGAGCTTTTTCTTTTTGTTTTACAAGTGGTTAGAGTGCTTCAAAATTTGGAGAAATTGATGTACCTAATCTGAGTGGAGGTAATTCACAGTTTGAAATGTCTGTCTCAAAGTTTCTGAGCTTCTTTATGCCACAAAGTTTTCTATTCATTTGTATCTTGCGATGAATAGAGATTTGGGAATCATGGAATTTCCTTTCTGAAGAGAGAGAGGTTCCAGTTTTGAACAGATGAATTGAGTGCTAAGGGAAGCATATTTGGCAAATATCTTTCAACCGGTCCCTATGCAGCTTCTGTGTTCTGAAAGCTCTTTTAAGTGTTTATCAAGAAATTTCAGTGCCTCCTCCTATTCTCTCATAGCATTATGTGGAAATACTGTTAGTAATAGTAGTTGGAAATAGAATTATATGGAACTGAATCATAGAGCCACAGATAGTTTAGGTTGGAAACAACCTTCAAAGGTCATCTAGATGAACTGCTCTGCCATGGGCAGGGACACCTCCCAGCAGACCAGGTTGCTCAAAGCCCCAGCCAACCCATCATTGAACACTTCCAGGGGAGGGAACAGCCTGGGCAGCCTCTTCCTGTGTCTCACCACCTTCACAGTCAAGTATTTCTTCCTTATGCACAGCCTAAATCTGCCCTCTTTTATCTTAAAACCATTGGACTTGTCCTGTCACTACAGGCTCTGGTCATTCTCCATCTTTCCTGTAGGCCCCTTCCAGGTACTGGCAGGCTGCTGCAAGGTTTCCCTGGAGCCTTCTCTTCTCCAGACTAAACAACCCTTAACTCTCTCAACCTGTCTTTATAGGAGAGGTGCTTCAGCTCCTACCATTTTTGTGGGGCTTCTCCAAACTTGTTCCACTAGGTCTATGTCTTTCCTGTGCTGAACCCAGTATTCCAGGTGGGGATCTCACCAGAGAAGAGCAGAGGGACAGAATCACCTCCCCGTACCTGCTGGCCACGCTTCTTTTGATGCAGCCCAGGATGCAATTGGATCCCTGGGCTGCAAGTGCGTGTTGACAGCTTACATCCAATTCTTCATCCACCAGTACCCCCAAGTCCTACACTGCAGGGCTGCTCTCAGTCCCTTCATCCCCCAGATTTTGTTGATATTGGGAGTTGCTTGATCCAGGTGCAGACTTGGCCTTGTTGAACCACGAGTCAATGCAATGAACTTGGAAAAGGAACTGCTAATTGCACAAGTAGCTAGAGTGTTCTTTCAGGGAACATCCGTGTGTTAATTTCCATCCAAACACATCAGCTTTCTTGGGTAGTTTTTTTAAAGGTGTTACTTTCCATCTTGCAATAATTTTAGGGGAAACAAACATAGTGTAGCTGTTAAAAATGATTCTGTGAAACGTTTTGCAGGTAAACTCTGGGAGAATCCAGTACTGCCTGCAGTAAATCCCCAGCATCAAACATCACAGAGGCAAGGTTACAGACAAGCAAGTTTTAGAAATTACTTTTCTTTTGACTAGAACTTTGTATTAATTCAGTGTTCCTATGGATGAAAAATATATTCTGTTGTCTTGCAGAATATTGTTCAAGGAATTCAAGAAAATGGCAAATAAAAAAATCCAGGGTATTTTTTTTAATTCATAATTACTTACGTTCAGTGATATTCACAAGAACTTTACCTAGGGATTTTGCACATAATATTGTTTTAGTTCTGCTGTTGATGCACATATTTTTTAACTGTTAGGACTTGTTGTCTTGTTGCCTATTGAGTTTCATTTTGTTCTTCCATAGGTAAGAAATCTCTGCTACATGGTAAGCAGGAGAGAGAAACTGAAGTTGTCTCACAGTAAAGTACATGAACAGGTCTTCAATTTGCAAGTCCAGCTCATTAATCAGGAAATTGCTGCAGGTAATCATATAAATGTAAAATATTTACAAATTCTATCTGTATTTAAACTAAAAGACATGCATCTGCTTAGTGCTTTTAACATTGAAAATCTGCCTTTAAAAACTTCCTTCGAGTACTCGGTAAATGAAAGTAGCAACATACACAGAACGCTTTAATGTCTTAAAATATTTACTTGGAAATGTCTTTATTATGTGGCTGTTTCTGAAACATGCCTATCAATTATCGATCACTACGGCATCCAGATAGCAGAAATGAGCTGGTGGTGATCTCTGAAATTTCACTTCCTTGCCCCTGGTTGCTGGTACTGTTTCATCAAGCTCTGCACTGCTGCTTGGTTCCCCAGCTGAGCAGGTTTTTTGCTTACTGTCAGAAGTTGGTTCCTTCAGGCAAAGGAGAAGAGTGACTGATGGGAATCACTGGGTTTTTTGTGTTGCTTTGCAGTGCAGAGGCATTTCTTAGCCTGCCATCTGCAGTTCCTCTCCTTCCTTCAAATAAGAGTTTAAGTACTCTGGATTTTAATAGCGAACTGTAGCTGGTGGGGAATGCTGATGTACCAAAACCCACTCTGCCTTTCATTTTTATAGCAACTGTATTGAAATAAGGAACACAACATTTGAAAAGAGGAAGAGTATACACTCTAGTGCCATTACTTTTCTTTTTTTCAATAGGGAAGACATCTCTTTCTCAATGTGAAACTGAGATATCTCTGTTCTTCCAAGATACATATTGTGTTCTTAATTACAGATTTAGAGTGAAATCTTTGTGCTTTTTTTTTTTCTCCACACCTGAAATATGGATAGGTTTCATAAGTAATGACAAGGTGGTTGATTTTAAACTGGTTTAGATCAGGTTAGTACTTTGTGGTAGCAGCAGTATCCTAAAGCACTTTATTTTTTTGTAAATGTGTTTCATTAGAAATGTCAACTGAATTTATTTTATATTTTCACAAATAAAGTGTTTTCTTAATGGTAATTGAGAATAGTTTGATAGCTACTTTTGATGGTGCTGTGTTTAATATCATAGACTAATATATGAGGGTGAAAAGACTTTTGAAGTGTAGAGAATTTTGTGATACAAAGCAGAGACTTGAACTAAGTCCAAATTGAAACTCAGTTTGAAACATTGTTTTTTCTGCATCCAATGCTGATCAGGAACCTTTTTTATAGCTTTGTTGGAACTACTTCAGTCATATCTCAAAACTGGTTCAATTCACTGGCTTAAAGCCCTGTAAAAAGGGCACATTGTTGTTTTTAATGGAAATGCTAAAATGCTTACCTAAATTCTGACATGGTGGATAATTCGGAATAGTTTTTATTACCCCAACTTCTCCTGAATATCCCAAGATAATTTCACACTAATTGTTTGCAAATGCCTCTTAGTGTTGAATGATCTTCTAATGGAATGTAAAACTTGTTACAGATAACAAAACGATTACTCTCTTTAAAAAAGGCTTTTTTTCTTCCCTCTTTCTTTGCCTTTATGCTGTAGGCCACACGCTGACAAGTGCACTAGAGAACACACTGTTCTACCCACCTCCCAGGATCACCCTGAAGTTAAAAATGCCCAAATCAGCACTAGGAGATTGCAAAAATAATTCTCTGAAGCCTGGCAACAGACCGCTTTCTCCTGACAATAACAGCACTGTTTACAGCAAACGCAGTGTGCCGATGTCAAAGGAATCATTAGAAATTAAAGCAAAATCTTACTCCAGGTATCAGCACGACAGCAGAAGTAACGGGTTGCTGGCAGGGATTGGCAAGTCTCGGGGAGAGGTGAAGAATTCTGGCCCCACTCAGATGCCGGAGTTTTACCGGGGCCAGTCGTCTGGGAAACCCTTAGCACTCCAGGCTGCTTTGCACGGACAGTCTTCCATTGGGAATGGGCGGGTGCAGCAGGAGAACTCGAGGCTGGCAGCCAAGTCCAATGGGCTGATGGGCAGGGCTGGAGACGTGAGCCAGAGAGACAGCTCCAGCCAGACACCCTACGAACAAGAGTCTGTGCTCACGGCTCACTTGGCCAGCCAGAGCGGTTTCAGAAAATCCACCATAGAACATTTTAGCCGGTCCTTTAAGGAGGCTACCAACAGCCTGGTGAGGACCACTGAAGATCTTCGGTGCTGTGAAAAGCCAACGAGAAGACTTGCAACAAAAGATCGCTTGTGGAGCAAGCAGACACTTGAAGGTGCTCCATACCAGGACAACGATGGGTACTGTCCTGACTTAGAGCTTAGTGACTCTGAGGCAGAAAGCGATGAAAACAAAGAGCAAGTGAGGTTAAGGAGAAGTAGCTCAGAGAGAGAAAGCCCAACTAAGGACTTCGGAAGAGATTGTCACAATAGAAACAAAAAGAATATGATTTCTCACAGTTCGGTACAAAGGTGATTAGCAGCCCCCGCGGGGTAACTAAGCCTTTCATGTATTCCAGTGTACCAGTGCAAAGCTCAGCATCAACAGGTTCCAGAAAACAGCCCAGGACCTACGTTAGGAAGAGTTGCAGAAGGGGATGTGGGGAGAGGAGAGAAACCAAGAGTAGTTTTGCTCAACTGTGAATTGGCTTGCAGCCTTCACAAGGTTAATGGCGTTGTTGCAAAGTCGTGTGGAAATCGATGTCTTTTGTTTAGGAGGTAACACCTGGGAGAGCACAAAGCAGTTAATCTTTGCATAAATTCAGGATGCTGCTTCCCCCTTGGTTTACGTGCAACACTATGTCAGTCTTGGGGGTGGTTGGCAGGTATGAAAGTCCTTGCATTGCTCTAACGTGGTGCAAGAGGCTGCAAAGGGAGACACTGTAACTGCGTTCTGACAGCACCTGCAGTGTGGCTTTGATCCAGCAATGCACTTGGGGATGTGTTAGGAAGTTAAGCATGTGAAAAGTCCTGCTGCTTTCCTCCTCCCGGGAACATTTGTGCTCAGATCTCCTGAGCACATGCCGGTGTGCTCTGCTGGACCAGGCCCAAAGTGACTACTGAGTGATGATCCTCTTCTGCAGGAGGCTTTGAACCACAGTGGTGTTTGCAGGCTCCTTGTGGAGGGTGGAAGCAGGCATCATTGGCGCTGCCAAAATTGCTGACCTCTAGACATGCCCCCGTTCCCTGCTTTTGCTGAAGATTGTGTTTCTCTTCACAATAATTGGCTTATTTTGTAAATATGCAACTTCTAGTACTTCAGTTTTTTTAATCTCTGTACATAGTTGCTTGTTGTGGGATGCACTTGTAAATATTTTACCCAGCTAACAAGTACAGATGGCTAATTTTGTGGATAGTGTTTACAAAAGTAGATGTACTACTTCAAAGAAAAATGCTATTTGACACTTAAATTTAGGCAATCACCGGTGATGCCAGGTTCCTCTTGAAATGGAGATTTCACGTCCAGAGATGTTTGTACCTGGTATTTTTAACATAAGATGAATTAGAAATAATTCCATCTGAACATTTTATGCAGGCAGAAATTTTCAACCCTAGTTGCCCGAATATGGATGCAGGAGCCTTACTTCAGGCACCTAGGTCTGTAAAATTTTAGCCAGTCAGTATTTGGAATATAGTTTGTTGGTTCTTTTTTAATTGCTGAAAAATTATTATTTTATTAAGCTGCTTTTCAATCTCTGGATCAGTTGCTATTTCCCAAACTAAAACTTTTTTGTATGTCCTTAAAAATTATCTGTTGTTACGTAGTGATTAAATTTCAGCCAGTACTGAGGAAGTGAAAAAGAAGGGGGAATCCTTTTTGGTTTGTTTCAGTGATGGGATTTTTTTTTGAATGCAAACAAACGTCTTGTTTTTCCAGGTGGTGTTGTGTTGTATCAGCAAAGCCACTGCACTGTTTTTCTCCGGAATGCTGTACATTTCATAAATACACTACACCCTCTGTCTGCACACCAGTCAGTGGCTGAAATGGGCTGCAGGTTGTATTGGACACATCATAGGGCTTCTTTCTGCTGAGAGTTCACATTATCTTGAAACAAAAGGTGTTCCCCACCCAGTGTGAAGATGATTATGCAAATCCAAACAACAATCTGTTATCTTCATGATCTTAATTTATTGCTTTTAGCTTGGGAAATGGCAATGACATTTTTAGACTTGTTTTAAACTTGGAAATCTCCATATTCACAACAGGACTAGCAGGTCAGGGGCTGGAGGACTTTACAGCAGTGAAATAAAAAGAATACTTGGCAATTCTGCTCTGTTTTTGCTTCATGCATCTTAATTTTCTTTTTTTCACTTCTTGATTTTCTGTATATTTGTGTAATTGATCTTTCTAGAGCTGTATCTTCAAAATTATTTCTTTTGTTGTAAATATGCTGTAGCATTTTAGGTTTCCACATGTTTTATTTTAATGGGAAATGCTTTGTGTTCCAAGCCATGGGCCATTCAGAATAAGTAAACAAATGTCCTTTCATTTGTATTCCAGTTCTGATTCTCTTAGTTCTCCTTCGATATTTATTGGTGATCCTCTCTTGCTGGTCATGAAATTTTATGAGGCTTGTATTGGGAACAGTTATCTGGGAGGTTCAGCAGAGCATTCACCTTACTTTGTGGCCACAAGCCTGTGACAGAAGGGAGGAAAATGGTGCTTCAGCAAAACTCAGCGTTTCTGCTCTTCTGGGGTTATTCAGTTGTTTGCAGTCTGAGCAATGGTTTTGCTAATTTTTACATTATTTTAATAGATATATGAAGGAGGCCTTGGTTATGTAGTTCTCAAGTATTGTCCCCAAAGTGCATTTGCTAGTTTTTATTGTGTGTTCGGTGGCTAACTGTTTGAAGTATTACCTCTTAACCTTATTTGTCTTTTTTTTTTTGGTGTTTTTGCATTTTGTTTTATATATATAAATATATATATATACAATTTTCCAAGATGGACTCGGTCTTTTTCAGATGTCCCCTTTTTACAAGTACTTTTTCATTAAATTATGAAACTGCTAACAGTATTTTCATTCGTTGTGATTTATTCAGGGCTTTACCCTCTGCCTGCCAGGTTGTTAAACTCATCTGTCTAACAGGTACAGTGTCCATCAGGAGTAAATTATTTCTGCAGAGCTGGCAGTACTTCGAGTTGAAGTGTCAAGGAAAACCTTTCCCCTTCGGCCACCCAAGGAAGTTGCTGAACACTATTTTGCTGTGTATAGCAAATAACCCAGGCCAGGCTTTTGTTTCTGCCTATCTGAGCAAATGTAACAGACCATTTGCTGCCCTGGCCTCACTTTTTAATTTGTTTATTGCCTTCTATGACTGTTTTGCCCCAGTTACAGAGGAGGGCCTTCTGCCTTATCCCTCTTCTTGTACACTCACACAGAGGCACAAATGAATACTTGACAGAGAGCTGCAGCTTGGCCTGTGCCAAGGGGAAATTTGGGCACACGACTTCCCGGGTTGATGTTTTATGTGGGTTTTGCATGAGCTGCTGCTGTAATTCCCCCTGCTCCCACAGGCCGGTGCTGTGATATTCTTGTCTGGGAAAGAGGAGCTGCTCCCTGTGCCAGAGCAGGGGTGAAGGCAAAAAAGAAGAGGAAGATTGAGAGAAAGGAGCAGGTGTTAGCTATGCAACCGAGCTGATAGCATCCCTCCTTCTCTGACCAGCTCGGTAGCTGGCTGCATGCAAAAGGGACTGAGGATTTGCAATCTGCATGCTGGTGGCAGCAGTGACCTTCCTGGGTCAGTGGCAGAACCTTGAGCTGAGCAACCAGTGTGCTTGTGGCCCAGTGTATGGGCAGGAGCACTGATCAGGTGGCCCCAGGCAGGCCAGGATGAAGTTGGATGGCATGGAATGTCAAGTCCCTCACCTGAAAAGAAAGCAGGTGTGTGTGTGTGTGTAAAAAGTAAAAATGCAGTAAAAGTGCATACAGAAGAGAGAAAAAAACAGCAATTGGGAGAAGCAAGTGGTGGATTTTCAGCTGTTTTTCAGGACCTGGATTTCTTCTTCCCTAAAGGCATTTGCACAACAGATTCCAGCATGAGGCTTCCTTTTTGTGACTTTCTGACTGGTGGCCTCCCACTTCCTTTGAAAGTACAGTCTGCTTGTGTCTGGGATATGGGAAATACTGGGCCAAGAAAGAAAACTTGGTATTCCCCATTATTTTTGAAACTGCTGTTTGTTTGTAGAGTCTTTAAAAATAAGTTAACTATGGTTACTTGTTGGTAGTAACTGGGACAGGCTCTCAAGCTGTAACAAGGTCTGCATGGGTGATTCCCAGCACCATCATTTCAGCATTTGTGTCCAAAGAGAACTTGGCTCTTGGCAACTAAGTTGCACATGTCATTTGTAGAATGTTTTGGTTTGGTTTTTTTTCCTACCTTGAATCCCAGACTATAGAAGGAGGAATTACAAATGTATAACCATTAAAAATAAGCCTGAAACGCTCACTTGATTTTGATGTGGTACCTTGCTGATGACTAGGCCTAGGCACACAGTATCTGATACCTGGGAGGGACTGAGCATTCAAAGCCTTTGTGAGCTGGGAAGATAATCCCATGAAACCTGTCATTTTGATCGTGGTATTTGTGACGGTTTAGCACTGCAGGGAATTGACACATCTATTGGGAAAACAAGCTTTTGATGTGAATTAATGAGCAGAAGGAAGCTGCTTGCACAACCTGGGATCTTGGCATGAAAGGGAAAAATATTGGGGAAGTGCAGAGATAGAAAACAATGGAGTGCCCAATGCTGCTGCTTTAAGAAGACGACTCACAGGCTTCTAGGTCCCAGTTTCATGAGAGATGCCTGTCTGCTGTTGCATCTGAATCTTCTTTATGCCAGCTTTGTGGCTGAACAGGCTTTTGCCTCTCCTGGGATGCAATTCTGCAACATACCCCTCTTGCAGAGACCATCCTGAAATAGCATGTTGGTCCTGGGCTCCACTCCTTACCAGATTAGCAGCATTGGGCAACTGCTGGAGCGATCAACAGAAGTGGATTAAAGTCACTGTAAGCACAGCTTTGTGAAACAAAATATTACACAGCAATTGGGAAAGGTGTTAGAAAATAGCAGATGTGCATGCCTGCTTCTCTTCCTCACGTTAGCCCCTCTGCAGATAGCTTAGGTGCATTTGCATGGCTACCTTATTGACTGAGGGGAAGCAGCCCATGGATATTTGCTCATCAGTTTCTCTGTGAGTACATTATCTTTCTTCAGCAGGCTGCTTTTGGCTGGGACAACTGCCTAGATCCAGCTTGCTCTGCCCTTTCTCTGGGACTCTTGTTTGGGGCTGGGCAGACCCTCCCTGCCTTCCCATTGCTTTCTCGACAGCCCTCTGGCAGGGTATCTGCCTCACCTAAGCTGCCTTATCTAAGACATTGTTTTAAATCTCCAGGTAGGCTCTGTAATGATATCTTTATGTTTTCTTTTGACTTAATCTCCTCAAGAGATTTTTTCCATTTTCTGTTGTTTTTCTCCCCAGGTGCTGCCCCACCCTCCTTCACCCCCAAGAATAGCACCGGCCAAGGCAGGGACAAGGGGGTATTTTGACTGAGTGCTTTAGAGGTGTCCTGATGGCCAAATTAGTGGTGCAGTGTCCTGAGGAAGAATTTCAAGCCTAAAAGAACAGCAGTGTGTAAAGGAAGATGCTTTCAAGAAATCTGGTCATGTGAAAGCCCTTGAGGTTGTGACTGACATCAAGATATGCCATGCTACTTACTTTCTCAGCAGCCACAAGGAGTTCATTGGGGTAGTACCCATTAAGAGAAAACATGTTATGTGTCATTTGGGAAAATGACTCAGGTTATACCTCTGGAAGTGCCAGCCCTAGTGAGGGAATGAAATGTATCTGAGGAAAAAACTAAAACTAGCCCAACCACTTCACCTCAAACCATGGTGTCTGGTTGCATTCCTTTGTAATTCCATCTCAGAAGGGTGGTGCTGAGTAGTTTGGGAACCCCTGTGCTGGCATCATTCGCATTTTAAGCTTCATTTGCATCTGTTTGAATGGCTCCTGACCAAAGTACTTGCCCCCGTCTTCAAAACTGATGGCTGTTCTTATTGTTCTGTTATCTCCTTTAAAATGGAGTAAGGGCATTGCTTCACTCTCTGCCGTCAGATGTTTTCTTCCCGTCTCTCTTTGCTTAAGGAAACACAGAGGCCAAAAGCTGGGTGAGCCAGGTGAAGCAGAATATCCATAAGCAGGTCCAGGGAAGTGATTCTGCCCCTGTACTCAGCCCTGGTGAGGCCACACCTCGAGTCCTGTGTCCAGTTCTGGGCCCCTCAGTTCAGGAAGGAGATTGAGGTCCTGGAGCAGGTCCAAAGGAGGGCAACCAGGCTGGTGAAGGGATTCCAGCACAAGTCCTGTGAGGAGAGGCTGAGGGAGCTGGGGGTGTTCAGCCTGGAGAAGAGGAGGCTCAGGGGAGACCTCATCGCTCTCTACAACTCCCTGAAAGGAGGCTGGAGCCAGGGGGGGTTGGGCTCTTCTCCCAGGCAACTATCAGCAAGACAAGAGGGCATGGACTTAAGCTGTGCCAGGGGAAGTTTAGGTTGGATATTAGAAAGAATTTCTTCACGGAGAGGGTGATCAGACATTGGAACGGGCTGCCCAGGGAAGTAGTGGATTCTCTGTCCCTGGAGATATTTAAAAAGAGACTGGATGTGGCACTCAGTGCCATGGGCTGGTAACCACAGCGGTAGTGGTCAAGGGTTGGACTTGATGATCTCTGAGGTCCCTTCCAACCCAGCCCATTCTATGATTCTATGATAAGTGGTACCTTACACTTGTTATACACAGCTCTTACAGAAAAGAGACTCATCTCCAGTTGTCTGGTTGAATGTTCTGAATTAACCTTGGAGCAGTCACCCCAAACCTGCAGCTAATTTCAAGTTTGCTTCTGATTTGGGTCTGAGGAAGGGCTTGTGTGCCTGAAAGCTGCAAACACCGAAAGCAGTGTTGCTAAATCGGCTTCTTGAATGAAAGATGCTGCCTTTCCCTGAACTCCTGGCTCCCTCAAACAGCCTCCTTTGTGGCTATAATTTTGCAGCTGTTGTAGAATGTATCAATGCCTTTTTTTTTTATCCTGAAGCAGGCAAAATGCAGATCTGGATCACGTGGGGTCCAAAGAGCAAAAGAGTAAAGGCATTAATGAAAGATGTCCTGGCCAAGCTCCCCTGCAGAACGATTGCCCTTTCTAAAGTGCCTTGTTTCCCTGGCTGCTTGGAGCTCAGAGGAGAGAGATGGAAAGGCAGAGTTTGTGAGGGAACTAGCACTTGCAAGTGCCTCCATGGCTAAGAAATTGGAGGTGTTGATGGTGTGTTGATGCATGTGTTGATGTTGTGAGGGGTGTTTGTGAAAGAATGAAGAGCATGGTGGCACCAGGAAGGGTCACATAACATGCCTGCTTACATATGTTCTTAAGTGTGAGATGCTTTTTCATGATATTGTCAACAGTATGTAAAAAATTATGCTGGAAGAAGCCTGCAGAGTAAATTGTAGTAGGTTCAGGATACTATTGTGATTTCTGTGGGAGACACTGGAGTTTTAAAGCTAAATGCTTCGGTATGACTTAAGGGTAATTTAGTGCAATCCTTTCTAGAAAAGAGTTTGAGATTCCTAATCCGTTCTGCAGTAGCTTGCAGTACCCCAAAAGGTGTTAGACTTGGTGTACCATAAATTAATCTGCACAAGTCTGCTGTTAAAGCCTCTCATGCTGCCTTCTCCCGAGGAGATGTTTGCAACGCAAGGAATTCATGTACTTTGGCAAATATCTGAACTGTCGAATTAAATACATGACTGTGATCATCCAAAATTGTAAACAGTGGGCACTACTCAGCTGTTTTATCTCTCCTGGACCTACTTGCTGCTTACAAAGCAAATAAAAGCTTGATCCAGACTCGCAGGTCAATTCTAAGAACGATACTTGGCTTGCTTTCCAGCCAACTAATTGCAGTAACTGATCTTAAATTTCTACCCCTGCCCTTGCTCAGGTGTTACTTGGTTTGTTTTGGGGTCATTCTCTCTAAATTGCATTATTAACTGCTAGTGGTAAATTTCCACATGCTCAGTATGGTTATCCTAATGGATATAACAGCAGGGCAGACTTACACTGAGGTTAGGAAGGTGTTGGGTAGTTCAGCTCCAGCCCTTGGCATCCCCCCCTCTTGGCTGCACCTTCCCGAGCTGCAAAGGAGGCCTGACATGTGCAGTGCTCACGGGCAGCTCTACGGGAGGGTGTAGGGTATTTGCACTTTGTACCAGGCATGGATAAGAACTACAGCCCTCCCATCTTTTGGTTAAGGTCACAGGTGAGCACCTTCAAGTAGGGAGGAGCAAGGACATATAGAGGTAAACCAAGGAAACTAAACTGAGAGAAAAAAGATGAAGATTGCTCTAAGGATGAAGAAATGACTAGCTCAGGCTCATTAAAAAAACAAACAAACAAAAGAAAAACAAAAAAACCAAGCCAGTAACTTTAACCTTCCAGGAACTAACACAATTTATTTGCAGTCTCTGAAGTATGATTCAGCATCCCTTCTTACCTGCAGCCCTTAGGAGAGAGGGGATTTTTCCAGCTCTTTGGCACACTGGGCCATTCTCCAGAGCTGCCAAACACTTCTGACTGGCAGGAAGGGTAATGGCTCGTGGCAGGCTCAGGGAACCTTCCAGCTAGGGTGAAGGCTTGTGACTTCACCTTACAGTACCTCCTGTGTCACAGGAGGTCTACTTATGCTCACCTTGCTTGTGATAAGTTTCCCCAGCACCTTATCACGTGGAAAAAATGCTGGGCTACCAGCCATCTCACAGAGGTGCCAACTCCTCTGGAAGTCAGGGACATGTGGCACGTGCTCCCTATCAATCACTCCGATTTGGAGTGAGCATTATGGCTGCAATAAAACATTGAGAGATCCCCCATGAGGAACACACATGGCAGCAGCCACCTCCTCTGCACTATCCCCCGGTGAACTTGTAGTGGGAGAAGACCTCAGTAAATGCCCTCTGTGAGGGCAACTCCCCATTAAGTTCTCCCTGCTTCATCTTTCAGCGAGCCTGGATTAGCCATTACAGAAGCAAAGCAGAAGTACTTTCTTCTATCCCATGTGACCAGAGATCTAAGTTCAGAATATGTTGCACTTTGGAAGATGAACAGAGTTTGTGTTGTAACCCAGAGCTCGGGGAAGCTGTTAATTTTCTCCCAAGGTGTGTGCCAACACACAGCATGTTTTGATGCCTCCAAACCATGCTGGCAAATGCCTAAGTCAGCAAGGAGCAGACTGGCCAGGTGGGCTGAGCCTGTCAGCGTCTCCTGCTGCTGGATGCAATAAATTGTTTTGTTGGCCACAGGTCCCAAGCAGCCTCCTGGGGTGCGAGGTCAGTGGGAGAGCAGCAAACGCAGCTGAGCTTTGGGAAAAGAGACGATTATGTTATGACAATTATTACACAAATTCTCAATTCTTTGCATATTTTCAAATTTTAAACGCCTGGATCTTTTAGGTTGAATATTAGAAAGAATTTCTTCACGGAGAGGGTGGTCAGGCATTGGAATGGACTTTCCAGTGAAGTAGTGGATTCTCCGTCCCTGGAGATATTTAAAAAGAGACTGGATGTGGCACTCAGTGCCATGGGCTGGTAACCGCAGCGGTAGTGGGTCAAGGGTTGGACCTGATGATCTCTGAGGTCCCTTCCAACCCAGACAATTCTATGATTCTATGATTCTGTGATCTTTGTTCCTTGTAAAATGTATGAAAGAAATATAACTGGCTTGCTTGCTTTTTTTTTTTTTTTTTTTTTTTTTTTTCCCCTGTTTATTTGCTTTCTGTGTGGGCAAGTCACTAATAACTTGTTTGCCTCAGCAAAGTAGAATCCCGCTGTTTGTTGTATGAAACCACGGTGGGGGGAAAAAGAGAAAATTAAAAGCTTAGGTAATGCTGTGCAAGCCTTTAAAATAGAAGCCTGGAAGCTCAGGTGAGGTGAGAGTTAGTTAAGAAGTATCACATTAGTAGTCCACTGAGGGAAGCCTGGGTGAAACACGTGTTGGTAATGATGTCTGTAGCCCAAGAACTTACCGAACACACCATGAAAAGAAGAAAAAAAATAAATGTGGCCAAATGAATGAATGAGCACACGCTGTACGAATAAATAAAAGTAACCGCGTAGAAATACTTGGGACAATGGCCAGCAGGAAGGTGTAGGCTTAGAGACAAAGCAGGAGCTGGGGGGGATGCTCGGTAAGACCCCAGCGGGTGCTGCTCCACCGCGGGTGCGCAGCGCTGCGCACTCACCCGGGGCCGCTCCCAGCGCCATGGGGAAACGGGAGCCTGGCAGAGGGAGAGGCGTGCGGAACCCAGGCCTTTGGAAAACAGCCTCTGGGGGGAGCGGGGAAACCTGGCCATGGCGGAGGGAAATCTCTTCTCCCGCTCCTTCCCCCCCTGGAGGGGGGAGCCGAGCAGCCCCCGCTGGCTTCCCAAACCCCGCATGGAGATGTTCCCCTCGCCCGGGAGGGTGGGATGGCCGTCCTCCTCCCTCCCCGTGGGGCAGGACGGGGCGGGGAAGGGGACCCGTCCCCGGGGAGGGCACCCTCGGCCCTTCGCCCCCGCGGTGCGTGGGTGCCTGAGCTCTCCCCTCCGCGCTATAAGAGAGGCGGCGGGCCGGGACCTCTGGCTGCGCTGCTAGGAAGAGGTAAGGGCGTGGGGTTTATTGTTATTATTACTCTCTTACAGACGTGTATATGTGTGTTTATTATAAAGATAGATGTGTTAAATTAGAACGTCCCACGCACGGCCGCGGGAGTTGCGCCTCGGCGTGGCTTTCCCTCCCGGCATCAGCGCCCATCGCCACCCCTGCATTTTTTAATATTTTTTGGCCTTTTTTAATATATATATATATATATATATTTTTTTTTTTTTTTTTTTTTTTTTTAATGTGAGGGCAGGCTGCACACCCACTGGCGGGGTGCCCGTCCGGGCTCGGGCTCCTTCCCGTCCCCGGGCCGGGCTGGGTCAGGCCGCTCCGTGCAGGCCGTGTTTGAGGGGGGGTTTGGGGGGAAGGAGGCCGGACAGACGGAGGCGGTGTTGGACGTGTGAGAGCCGGTGACCTGCAGGAAAGCGGGCGATCGGCCCCAGCAGCCCCGATGAACTCTGTTGCTCGGTGCTCAGCAGAGATAAAAACCCCTCCAGAGGGAAAGCTGCGTCTGAGCCGGCCGCAGCCACAAACGCGCTCATCTTACGCGCTCATCCCCCTTGAGGGGGGTTGGCGTAACCTGCGCTTGCTCTTGGAGAGTAAAGCGTAAGGCGGCAGGGTTGGCTTTCCAGGTATGTCATCCATCAAGATCGAGTGTGTGACCAAGGATGGCTGCAGGCTCGGGGAGTCACCCGTCTGGGACGAGAAGGAAAGCGCGCTGCTTTTTGTGGACATCACGGGTCAGAAGGTGTGCCGGTGGAGCTCGGTCACCAAGCAAGTGCAGGCCGTCCCTGTGGGTAAGGAAAGGCTAAAAAAAAAACCCCACAGTGAACGCAAAAGTTGTGTGTTTTGGCTTGATGCTTTGTCCCTGCTCAAGGTGTGCAGGATTCCTGTAGGTGATGCTGGATGGTGCTTGTCTGGTATCTCCCTAGAACTTGACCTTGCTAGGCTGAAGAGGACACCGAGGCTTGTGTTGCCTGCAGAAACTAAGCAGAGTGACTGACCTGAGTTAGTCCTGAGACCTTTTCTTATGTTTCTGTGCTACATTACATTATATCTACTTCTCTTTCCTGTAAATGGTTCACAACATGGTCTTTTTTACTGCCTCTTTATCCCAGAAGTAAGGCTCACCAAGACTCCTCCTTCCCTGATATTGACCTCTGTGGGAATTTTGTTACTGAGCTGAATGATTTGGATGTGATAATGGAGATATTTGCATGTCTAAAAACAGCTCCTTACATAGTTTGTATGTGGATTTATTACTTCCTCATCTTCAATAGTACTTGAGGGAAAACACTTGCTAACCCCTAACATTGTTCACAGTAACTTGATCTGGGTTTTGTCGACCCTTCAGTTACTGTGGTTACCAGTTTTAAGATGAAAAGGGCCTGATACTAATTTTGGAAACATTGCTTCCCAAACTTCCTTCTACCCTCCCTGAGGTTGTATGCTTCTCAGTTCCTCCTCCTTGACTTGGACCTACTCTCAAAGGTGTAATCTTTTACCTATGGCCTCTCTGGAGATACAGAAGGGGTTGTGTTGGTTTTTGGTTTTGATTAATTTTTTTTGTTTTGTAGGGGGTTTGTTTGTTTGTTTGTTTCAGTTGTTATTGGTGTGGTTCCATTTTGTCAGTTTAGTAATAGAATAGTTATAATTAATGGCTGTGCCTTTGGGAATACCATGATTGAAAGACACCCCCCCCCCAAAAAAAAAAAAAAAAAACAACGCAGGCAGCTAGAGTGCCGTGTGATTAAAACAATGGATTGATGTCTCAAGTAGAAACCGAGAGAAATTACTCATTACTGAAGCTTATAGTGAATTACAACCACCCACACTTAGCTGCAACTTCAAATGCCCTTTTCAACTCCACAGGGAAAATGCCACTACATGCCTAACTGTGCCTGGGGGTGAGGGGAACAGACCTTATGGTCAGTTTTTTGTTTGACATAAAATGGTATTGCTAATAAAGCAATTCCTGGGGATACTGCTTAAGAAAGCCCCCGAGGAGGGGATAGGAGGGGGGTTGCAGACTGAGCCAAGTCTGGATTGACAGGAAGCTGAACAGGATCCAGCAGTGTGCCCAGGTGGCCAAGAAGGCCAATGGCATCCTGGCCTGGATCAGGAACAGCGTGGCCAGCAGGTCCAGGGAAGTGATTCTGCCCCCGTACTCAGCCCTGGTGAGGCCACAGCTCGAGTCCTGTGTCCAGTTCTGGGCCCCTCAGTTCAGGAAGGAGATTGAGGTCCTGGAGCAGGTCCAAAGGAGGGCAACCAGGCTGGTGAAGGGACTCCAGCACAAGTCCTGTGAGGAGAGGCTGAGGGAGCTGGGGGTGTTCAGCCTGGAGAAGAGGAGGCTCAGGGGAGACCTCATCGCTCTCTACAACTCCCTGAAAGGAGGCTGGAGCCAGGGGGGGGTTGGGCTCTTCTCCCAGGCAGCTGTCAGCAAGACAAGAGGGCATGGACTTAAGTTGTGCCAGGGGAAGTTTAGGTTGGATATTAGAAAGAATTTCTTCACGGAGAGGGTGATCAGACATTGGAATGGGCTGCCCAGGGAAGTAGTGGATTCTCCATCCCTGGAGATATTTAAAAAGAGACTGGATGTGGCACTCAGTGCCATGGTCTGGTAACCACAGCGGTAGTGGATCAAGGGTTGGACTTGATGATCTCTGAGGTCCCTTCCAACCCAGCCAATTCTATGATATGATTTAAGTGCAAGGGCTGACGCACTCACTTGTTCTGTATTTGTGAAGTAGGGTGACTGTCCCTCTTGCTAGCCTGGTACACCCTTTTTCCCCTGGGCTGCTTTGTCAGCATGGTCTGGGGACATTCTAGTGGCTGTGGAGGGCAGCTGGGGGCCACCTCGAGGGACAGACAGGCAGGGTGTATACAGACTCCTGGGTGGGAAGGGGCCCTGGGGGCTGCCTGGGTTGGAAGGGTGACTTGAGGTGGCACCTAGTTGCCCAATGTAGGTGAGCCCAGATCCACCAGCAGCCTCAGCAGTGGGGTCACACACCTCTAGGTGAAAGAAGAAAGAATTCCTTCAGTTGAGCTTGCAATCAGGTGTGTAGAGAACATTTGGGTTTCTTGCGTGGTGGTACCACTGCCAGGGCTGTAAAGGGAAAAAGGTCCTGAGCCAAGTGCCAGCAGCTGGAAGGGAGCAGCTCCTCTTGGCAGCAGTGGTGGCTGCTGGTGGATCTAAGTGTTTGTGAAACTATTACCTAATGATGTCTCTGCAAAGCTATACATACAAGAAATCTTTTATTTTTAAGTTAGAAAGCTGGTGCTTAGTCCCATGTGTATTCCAAAGTCATGCCTATCCCAGGTTTCATTGCCCTGTTTAATCCTATTATTTCTTATATTGTGCCCGGATTTTACAGAAGAGTTATCTTCACGGTAATTTCTCTGGTTGGTTGTTTTTTGTTTTTTGGGTTTTTTTTTCATTATTTTTTTACTACAGATTAAAACCTGCCACTGAGGTTTTATAGCACAATCGCTCGAATGAGTGTAAACTAACCTTGGAGCATTTACTCATTTTCAGTTTTGCTTTAACTCTGGTTGCTCCTTGGTGTGTTTTTAGTGCTGATGGAGGTATGTTTGAACTGCACAGCCAAGTGTGGTGCAGAGGGATGGCTCTCCTGCCCAGCTTGACTGTCCCAGTGCTGAAATACTCTGGCTCCAGGAGTTACCACTGAATGGCCATGCAGGGACTGGGCTAAGTAAACATAGTTGCTCCTGTGTTCTTGTGGCAATCAGTTTTTTCCCTGGGGCAGGGGAAATGCACATAGTAGCCCGTTATAAAAGATACACGTGCCTGCATCTGTCACCCTTTAAATATCTGTGTTTTTTTTTTTAAAGCACCTAGCAGAACCAGGTACTGATAATGACTATTGCTGTTGTGAGCGGTGGTGTAGTACTCAAGTTCCCTGAGTTTCTGCGACCCAGAGGTTATGGTTTTCTTCATAACCAGTTTCTGTATGCATTAAGTATGTCTTCTTAGCATGAAAGGATCTATTTCTATGTATTTAAACATCAGTTCTGTTGGTAGAAAAGTAAGTTTGTTTCTCCTGCTTGTGGTATCACATAGCTTGGTCATAAATGTCTTTAAAAAAAGAAAGTTGTTTCCATACCTCTCACCATTTCACCCTGTGTCTAGATGCTCCTGTGAGCTCTGTAGCTCTCCGAAAATCCGGGGACTATGTCATCACCCTGGGAACCAGGTTTGCTGCTTTGAAATGGAAGGAGCAGCAGGTAACCACCCTTACTCAAATCGACAAGGATAAACCAAACAACCGATTCAATGATGGGAAAGTGGATCCTGCAGGGAGGTATTTTGCAGGTATGCTGCAGTCAGGTCCTTCTTTCTGCTGCTGTGTTTGGTTTTGGTGATAACATGCAGTGAGCAGTTGTAGTGCAGCAGGGGGTTCATTCATAGTTAAATGGTGGGGATTTTTGTTGTTGTCATTGTCTTCAAGCAGAGTTTAATCCCATTTACAGATCTATTTGTATCACCTGGACACCATCTAATCAGGGCTGCTTTTTTTAAAAAGAGGCCTATTATTCTGAGACTGCCTGTTGGAATGCTTGTTTTGAATGCTGGCAGAGTGCCAATAGAAAATACTTTGCCAGTGAGAATTTTATGATATTTGTTTTTCATAAATCACAATTTATAGATGGCATTTCTAAAAACTATGGGACTGTCCAGCCTGCAGAAGAGAAGGCACAGGAGGGATGGATCCTACTTGTGTGTATAATTACTTGAGGGAGGGGAAGTAAAGAAGAGGAAGCCAGGCTCTACTCAGTGGTGCCCAGTGACAGGACCAGAGGCAATTGGCATCAACTGAAATTTAAGAATTTTTTTAAAATGCAAAGAAACTCTATTACTGAGTGGCATAGGTCATGCAGAGAGGCTGTGGAGGCTCCATCCATGGAGATACTCAAGGTGCAACACTGCCCTGAGCAACCTGCATTGACCAACCCTGCTCTGAGCAAAGGCTGGGCCTAAATGATCTCCTGAAGTGCCCTCCAGCCTCAGTCATCCCATGATCTCTCAGTTTTTCAAATGCCATTCTGTTCATCTGCCTTGTAGTTGGGTCCCCAGGCTTACCTTAATTTGCTTTTACCCAGCCTCTCAAGAGACAGTCTCAGCTGCAAGCTTTGAGCCACAACGATGAGATTTGGTTTTGAAAAGGCTTTACATAATTCCTTCATTCTGAGGGAAGAGGAAATTTTTTTCCATTCTCTCTGCTGTACAAGACATTAAAATTTGTGGGAAGTTAAATGCTGACCACACCTTTCTTAGTATTTGTATGACTGAATAAAATGTATAGCAGAAATCACGCTGCCCACAGTTTCTGCCACAGTTCAACAAAAAAAAAGCCAAAGGCTCTGTTTTGTCATCTGCTAAAAGCAGACACTTGAAATCTACCTTCTCTTTTGCTTTTAGCTTGGTTTCTTCCCCAAATACCCAAAGCCCCTGCACTGCTCCTTTTTGTGTTGGCAGTGTGGTCATCATCGTAGTGAGGGGCTGCCACCAAACCTGGAGAAGAGCCCATTCATGCCCTCTGAAACTGCATTCTCTCTTTTGGCCCTGCCCAGGTACAATGGCTGAGGAAACTCGACCTGCTGTGCTGGAAAGACACCAGGGCTCTCTGTACACCCTCTTCGCTGACCACTCAGTAGTGAAGCACTTCGATCAGGTGGACATTTCTAATGGGCTGGACTGGTCACTGGATCACAAAACCTTCTTTTACATAGACAGCTTGTCTTACTCAGTGGATGCCTTTGATTATGATCTCCAAACTGGAAAAATTGGTATGAATTGTTGCACTCTGAAATAAGTCATTTGTGCCTAAGGATGGCAAAGTCTAATTCCATTCTGGTCGTTACACAGAGGTGGTAAGAGCTCTGGGAGTTGTTCTTCAGAAACCTCTTTAGAACAGAACAAAAGCCATATTAACATCCATCATATGCATATGCTCTTAGCTCAAACAAGTCCAAGGCTGTGGGTAATAGTATAAAGTATTTAAAACTGCATGGCAGGGTTTGAGTAGTCATCTGGACTACTGTTACTGAGCACAATGCCTGTCTAATCTTCCTGTGTAAAAAAGATGAAGTGTTTCTTGTATGAATAGGTTTCATTGCCTGTGTATTTCTTACAGCTGACAGAACAGGGAAGGTAACAGAAAGCCTGTAGACCTGTGAAGAACTCTGCTAGCTCCTCTAGATTATTTTTTTCACCCTGTTTTGTTTTTTTAAAATATAAACTCGTAAATGAAGATTCTGCAGACAGAGCTAAGCAGCAACTGGAAAGCAGTAACTCAAAGCTTCTTCCTTCATTTATTTAAAACAAAACAAGACAAAACAACCCCTTAAGGGCTTCTACAAGCTTGGGCAAAGGGAAAATTCCAGTGACTTGACCTAATAATTTGCCTTTGAGTACATTTTAAAAGCACCCAGTCAATTTGATATTTAGTTTTAAAACTCTGTGCATTTAAAAGCATTTTAGGTGTAGCATCTTGTCCTGTGTCTCTGCTGTGGCTTACAGTTTAATTTTTGTTTAGGAAATAGGGTGGTTCTTTCTATCTCACCCACTCTCGGTCGCTCTCTTTCTGTGGGCAATCTGCCAGTCCCTAGGAGCACAAAGGAAACTCATTAAAAATATTGCTACATATGAGAAACATTGAAGTTGTCAGAGCATAAAATAAACAATGTTGGAAAGTTGCTTTTAATTTTCTTTAATAACAGTGGATAGAAGTTCAGATAGGGTTGTTTGTTTTTAGGTTGATTCTATGCCTTTGAAGTTGATGCTTTTCCTAACTCTGTGTTTTTATGAACTCTCCATTTATATATCTGAAGGTCACTTTTGTGTTGGAATAGTGATTATTGGCATATTCCAGCAGTCTGCTTGGAAAGTCTCCAGTTCTCTGACTGGAAGCGATCCATACTTGAAACAATCCAAAGTGCCTTTAGAACAATTAATTCTCTTAATATATACAACATTAATTTATGTAGTTATTCATTTAATATTGTAAGTAGGGAGCGCGAGTGGTGCAATAAAAAAGAACACCAGAGAAAAAGATTATACTTTCAGTGGATAGAAACTGATCTACAGGTTTTCACAGTGAGACACAACCATCTGGAGAAATAAACAGGGCAGCAGTCACAATCTATTTCTTTCATATAAAAGAACTGAGGACTTCAGGGCTTTTGAAGAAATAGTATGAATAACTGCTGGGCTGTGACTGATAAAAATTTTAACAACTGTCTCAGTTTTGTTGTGGTTTTTTATTACCCTGCAGGCAACCGTAGGAGTATGTACAGACTGGAAAAAGAGGAAAGCATTCCTGATGGGATGTGCATTGATACAGAAGGCAAACTCTGGGTAGCTTGTTATGATGGTGGGAGAGTGATTCGTCTTGACCCTGAGACAGGTAAGTACTTGAAAAGGGTGGACTGCAATCCTGTGTTGAAAAAAAGGAAAGACAAAAGAAAAGCAATGAATAAGAGGGTTATTGTTTTCCCCCAGAGAAATGGTATATCTACTCTTCATTAAAACATTACTTTTTTTTCCCCCTGTTTGTTCTAAAACAATTATATCTATGTCCCTGCTCTCAAAAGTTAGCTTTGTAAATAAGTCTCCTTTGTTCCTAGCCTCTGTTGTTTTGGAAAAGATAAAGTTACTGAGGGGATTACCGTTATACCAGTGAATTATTTGAGTTAGCATCCTCTAACATCCTCCAGACTTTTAGAACAGCATTTCCTTGGCTCAAAATGCTTTTTAGAACAGCATTTACCTTATTGATAAACGATGTGGAAGAAAATGAATAAACCATGAAGTGGCAAAGGTATCTTCAACCATTTTTTTGTCTTTCTGCATAGTGCGTTATATTGGGCAGCCTACCGAGGTTAATACAAGTCCCACAGTGGCACTGATGCTAGCAGCATTTTTCTTAATTGTTGAAAATTATTTATAGTCTAAATTTTGCAATTGAAATAATAAAAAATATTTAATGAATTCCACAGAATTTTATAATTCCTACAGTAACATCTTGGGTGTGCCCATTGTCTGAGCCTGTTGCCCATTGCATTTGGGCTTTGGTGGTCTGCCAGGCATGGTTTAGTCTACGTAAAAGACACTTGTGGAGCACCTCAGAGAGACTGAACCACTCTGTCTGCAGGTGGCCAGTGGGTGAGAAGGAGAGCATGATTTTGACAGATCCCAGGCTGCACAGGTTTGCATAATGCAGCATTGTAGGAGAAACTGCACTGGATTGCATCTGGAGTCTCCTGAACCCAAGTCCAGCCCTAGCAAAAGTCTTGTGGTTTTATGGGGCTGCAGATTCAGGGGTGTCAGTGTCCCTTGAGGCATCCCTTCTCTGCAGTGCACAGCAGACCCAGGCACACGTGTGCACAAGTCAAGTCAGGCTGCACCCTCCCTGCTGACAACCCTGGGACCTCTGATTTGGGGCTCAGGCTGTGCCTTTCCCCTCACCTTTTGATTTGTTCACATCCAAGGTTTTGCCAACCCATGGGAATAGCTCCTGTCCTTCAGAGTCTGCACCCCAACCCTAGGAGGAGAAAGCTCCAGCTGGGAGATCCCAGCAGCTCTCAGACCTGTTTCTGGTCCCGCATCCTTTGATGGGCAGAACGCTCCTTTGTGACCTCTGCCCACGCTTTGAATAGCCTTCTGAAGCAGTGGATTCTACCATTTTTCCATTCTGGTGCCCTCTTTCTACCTTTTTCCTCCCAGCTTCTACCTTCTTCCTTTTTTTCAGTTTTTTTCCCTTCCCCTCCTGCCTTTTGGAGGTGTTCTCTTAAGAGAAGGCTAATGGGAATCATGTCCTTAAGCAGATGCACAGGGAGACTGTAAAACTAGGAAAAGTAGAGTACCTAGCCCTAATGCATTCCTAGCTCTCAACTATGCTCAGCTCAGGATCTTTCAGAGCTGAATGTGTTTTCAATGTATTGGTAACTGCCAGTAGATTTCCACATTTCTGTGAGCTTTTTCTGAGGTCTCCCCTCCCATGTAGAACTCTCAGTGCCTGCACTGAAGAATAGTAGGAAGTTTTTCAGGTTAAGTGTCCATGTTTTAAAAAACCACCTTCTTTGTGCTATCTCATGCATGTCTGCCCTCTCTGTGCTGTCATTTCAGAGTAATACCTAAAATCTGCAATTTGCTGAATTCTGAGAGAATTGTAACTCTTTTAGGGAGATGACACAAACTGATTTGAAGATAACTCCATGAAAGCCTCTCACAGCAGCTATTATGTGTGGCTTGAATGACTGTCTGCCTGTTCAGATACATCCAATGATTAAGAGCTCCTCTGAAACACCCGAAGGATTTTCAGGCTTCACTGATACCAAAGCCTAAACTATTTCTTTAAGGAAGATGGGCAAGGAAACTTGTTTGTTTGGCATCTTTTCTAAATTAAGATTTTTGAGGTTCAGGGTGAAGCAGGTTTTCAGGTCTAGGCTTCTTTAGCCTAGATAGCTGATGTCTTTAGGTTCAGGGTGTGCTCCAGGGAAAGGTTGTGATGACTGATCCCACTGGGTTTGTGAAGGGCTCGAAAGGGCTGTCTAACATGTATGGTACCCAGTCTTGTCATATCTGTTGGTGACTTAGTGACCTGCTGGAGTTATGCCATACTGTCTTTTGTGTCTTTTAAGTGGGAGTTAAATATTTTTTAAGTTCTTCCCAATTAATATATTACATAGATGAATGCTTCAGGTGGATTTCAAAGCAGCCAGGTACAGTTTTATTGCATCTTCAGGAAGATGTTGCAGGAAGGTCACAGGGCTTTGTAAACAATACCTTCCTGGCCATTATCTTCTGAGACTGCTCTGCAAGTACAGTGAGGGTCTCTTCCTTCATCTCTGGAGCTCATGCCTCTTCTCCTATAGTGCATTTTTTTTCCTATTGAATGCTCTTTTCACTCCTTTTCTTCCAGTCTTGGTGTCAGCCAGTTTCTAGAGTGGCTACTGGAGCATTTTATAAGCCACCATTTAGCCCATGTAGCCATGTAATCCTTCCACTGCCAGCTGACTGCATAACCACAAAGTGTTGCTAAAGCCAGTTGGACTCATGGTGGTCCTTGTCACACCCAGGCAACAGACAGGACATTTTTTTACTTGGATTTTGATTTTTACTTTGTCCATTGTGGGTTGAAGTGTATGCCAGATAAGCTTATTATACAGCATCAGGAATCTCAGAGGGCTGAAACTTCCCTGGCTATTTGTGCCAGAGACTCTTTGACCACTGCTCACTTGCTGTTTTCTTTTATTTAGTTTGTGATTAAAAGATGGTTTAGAAGTATCGAGCCCTTGTGTCAGGGGTTTCGATGAAAGAGGCAGTTTTCTCTCAGTCCTCATTTTGGAGGTGCTGTTTACATCCATAGTAGCAAGTAAAATGGATCAGTGATGTCCTGTAAGTCCTGCACCATGTGGCATGTTGTTGCCTATTTTGTACAGCCAGGCTGTCTTCCTACACCAAAACAGAGCCCAGACTGTCTCAGGGGAGCAGCATACCCAACTAGGTGGGCCAAAATGGAGCCAGGAATTCACCAATGACTGAATAATGTGGTCCTGCTTTAGCCTGTGCTTATGCCTTGCTTAGTGATTTGGTACCAATGGAGCTGTTTGGTCTGTGCTTTTGTGGGTTCATTGCAGCATTGTGAGAGACTGAGGCACAGCTTCTTGAGAGAGGGAAAAATTTTAGAGCTCCTAAAAAGGAAGCCAGGTGCTTGCTTTGATAAACATCTCCTAGGAAATGATGCTCCACTCTAAAGCTGACCAAAAGCTTCTCATAACTATTAAATGGGGTCAAACTTCCTACTTTTTCCTTGTAGGGTTCCCAACATCCAAGTTACTTGCCTGCTGTTTCAAAAAGTTAAGGGCACCTTAGGGGCACCAAGCCCTTTACCCATGCACTTGGGAGGCCAGGGAAATGACATGTGTTGTAAGGAGTTTTATGTGCTTAAGCATGTTTCTAGAAAGAGAAAAAAAAATTTGCAAGCAAATTGAAATAGGCATGATGGGCTTAAGCACTTACTGCCCAGAGTTAGAAGGAGTTCCAGAAAAATCTGCTGTAAGGTGTTTGGACAGCCTCCTGGTTGAAGCTGGAGGCAATCTGTTTACTACTGTCATTATGGTGGTAGCTGTTTGTTGGTTTAATTAATGTGTAATATTATATATGGTAGTGCTAATTGCTTGTAAACTTGAGACAGGTCCCATGATCCTTAATTTATGCAAGCTTGATTTGAAAGGCTATTGGAATTTCAGGAAAAACTTCTAGGAATTAATCTTCCTTAACTGCAGGCAGTAGAGATGCAGCACAAGGTATGGCTCAGTGGAGCTGCACGAGGTCTGCTCGTTCCTGGTTTCCTTTGTAATTAAAAGTAGAAAAGTCAGCAGGTCTAGGGTGTGATTCATGTGACCTATTTCGGGGAGGAATTACATCCTATTTTCCATTGGCTGCATGGACAGCCTAAATAACAAGTTTGGGTCCAGAGGTCTGAACTGTGGATGTTAGTATTTAATTAGAGGACAAGCTGGGATCGGGGGTGGGATTTGCTTGTGATAATCGTGACTGAAACTTGTCAAATATTACATTGTCAACAACACGATTTGCAAAAGTGGTTTCTCCTGTCACGTTGCTCATCAGTATGCTGAAACTGGGCATGGGACCTCCCCCTGCCCTGGTACCTGCTTTTGTGGAACACCTGGCTCCATGCAGGTAATCTGCAATAATTTGGTTAAATTTATTGTCATAAGTAGACAGCCAGGAAACAGCATGCTTATTTTTCTCCAGGAAAAAGACTCCAGACTGTGAAACTTCCTGTTGACAAGACAACTTCCTGCTGTTTTGGAGGAAAGGATTATTCAGAAATGTATGTGACTTCTGCCTCTGATGGGATGGATCAGGAGCGGCTTTCACAGCAACCACAGGCTGGCAGGATTTTCAAGGTGAATGATACTTTCTCCTGTCATTTTAGAAGCCCATTTTTTGACTTCCTGTATTTTTCAGGTAGCAAACTGATTGGAGTGGTGGGAGGCAGGAGAAGGGAAGTTGTTACAACATCAGTCATATATCTTAAGGTCTTGTTCTTATTTTTGGTTCCTGTTGGAAGACGCAAAAGTTAAATGTATTTAGAGATTTGAAAATATTTTTCCGTTTAAAATTTGTAGCAGTGCTGATAGTTCAAATTTTCTGTGCCATCACCTTTCCACTGCTCTCCCTTGCAACACAGTTCAAGGTTTCTATTCATTGTGTGAATATTTAGGGTTAATACTTTGTCTTAATGAATGACACATAAAACCATCTGCTTTTATTTACTTTCTGGTTAGTTATAACTGAGTTATCTCTTTAAAAATACATCACCTTGGAATTTGTTTTAAAGCCCTTTTCCTTCATATCTTTGTATACTGAAGGTTATATTGTGAAATCTAGAATTAAGACTGAGTAGTATCTGAGAAGAGGCTTTTGGGGAATGGACTCTGGCCTGTGATTACCTAACTTGAGAGAAAGAGCCTAAGCTGAAGTTCCTGCTTGCAATGAGTTGTGTGCAAAATACAGTAGGATGTCAAGCTGCAGAACACCATCCTTTTCTAAATTAAAGCATGTCTAGTTGTGAAAGAAAAGCAAGTGTCTGATACTGGTGAAGTATTGCATTAATTTTTTTTTTCCTCTCTGTTTTAACAGATAACAGGGCTAGGGGTGAAAGGAATTCCACCGTATCCATTTGCAGGTTAAGTTCACACTCTTCAGAATGGAACTGAGAGGACCGATTTAACCAGCACTAACCAGAATGTCTTGTTCTGGTGTTCAGCATCCTTTGCTTAGAAACCATAACATAATCATAATATCTCATCAGGGAAGGATGAAAAACTTCTGATATACACGGAATGTTTTAGTACTGATCTTTTTTCCCCTTTTTAAACTCTATTATTTTAAACAAATGATGGCTCTTTTTCAGTTGTACTAAAATGATTTTCACCCTAATAAACTACTGAATATTGTAACTTTCTTTTATGAATAAATACATTTTTAAATCTTCTCTTTAGTGTTTATTCTCCCATCTCATTTGCAAGTTGTGATATATTGATTTTATTGGTTAAACTACTTGTACCTTCTCTTTTACATATTTCCAAAGTTCCTCATAAAATACCCATTTGTGGTCTTACAATTCCTTTAACTGGAACTTTATTTGTCCCATCATGTTCTCAGCAACTGAAATATTAATACCCACTGCTGTGCCTCTGCAGCTTCCATTTTACATGACATTTTTAAGGCTTCAGCTATGCTTAAGTTAATTCTAATTGGCTGGAGACAATCATCATCTCTTGCCCGTGCATGTCATTATATTGCTCATTTTGTTTAATATAAACCCAAATTTTTGTGATCGAGGACTGTATCTTTGTCCATCTTCTGAAGATCTTGGCCTGGTTTGGAGAGTATCAGGCATTCTTGGCCATTTTTAAAAAGAAATGACCACCTGCATGTACCTCCTGCTGGACCAAAGTCCAGGAGGAGACTTCCTGCCCAAGTGGCCACTGCTTCTACAGATGTGCAGGAAAGGGTAATTTCTTCAATGCACCTGTTATAAATGGGAAACTTCTTAACTGAATTGCTTTTTTTTGCCTCTAAATTCAGTGCCGTGTGTGCAGAAAGAACTGTGATGTAGCTAAGTTGGTTTATAAACAGCAAATTTTGCCCATGGCATGTTACCTGTTCCAGGCTTTTGCACCTTCACCTGCAGATGAAACAGATCCCTGTCCCCATCATGCTGTGTGACCATAAACTACTGACTGCCAATGAGAGAGCCCCTGCCTGTGCATTTTCTCTGCAGGTAGCTCCAAGAATGGGACATTGTGGCTTCCCTGTGCATCTCTGCAAGCCTGTCAGAGTTAGTTTCTCTGCTGGATCTGCTTGTGTCTCCTATGCCTCTCACAGTGTGCAGTGGGCAACTTGATAGCTGCTTGGCCCTTGGACCTCATCGGGGCCTCCCTGCTGCTTTGAGCCACATGCAAGTCACTGGTTTCCTTCTTTAAATCATGCAGGGGTATGTCTGAACAGCAGGAAAAACAGGAGGTTTATGAAGACCCATTTCAGGGCAGAGGATGAGTGTGGGGCAGTGAAAGATGCTGGGGCTTGTTCTTGAGTATCCACCATCCTTCATTTGCTCTATGTGCTGCTAAGGTGTTAAGGGTGACAGTGAGCATGGAAAATTTAGGGCTCCGGCCTTGCTGAAGTCGTAAACCCCGTGATAAATGTTGCTCAGGAACTGTGCTGTAGGGCTCCTGTGGCTGATAGCTAGAAACCCAGTTAATCTCCCTCTACCATTGCTATTGTGCGGCAGAGGTTCCTGCACCGTGGGGTTTTGCGCCCGTGCTCACCCTCACCCCACTGCAATGGCAGTAGGGTGATGGCCAGCACAGCGAAGGATGCCTGCTGGTCCTTCTTCTGTGTTGTTGTTGCTGTGCTAGAAATGTGATAGCAGCATCTATTACAAGCACAAAAGATTTAGTCAAGGACTAGCTGGTCAAGAGGCATCCTGGAGACACAGGGAGGATGCAGCTGCTGGAACCCTCTCATCCTGCATGTCTGTGAGTGTGGGAGCAGGAACAGGTAAAATAAGCTGCTGTAGAGATTTTACAAATAAATGCCACCTCCTCCTCACCCCCCTTCAGCTTTGTCACACCGGTTTCACAGGCATCACATGAGCAGGAAGAGCCAACTCTGCCAGGAGAGCTGTATTTCCAACTTTGCTGAAGTGCCCTGGGAGTGGGCCGTGCCGCAGCCTCCGGTGCAGAACCTGTAGCTTCTTCCCGCGCCCCAGCCCGGAGGAGCCCAGACAGGCACTGCTGGTGTGTTTTGACTCAAGTCCCATGACAGAGAGCTGGATCTGGCAAACTAGAGCTGAGCGGTTCCCTCAATTAGGTAAGGCTCCTGGCTTTTGTTTAATCCCTTGCTTGTTAATGGCACTCACCTCTTTTGATTAAAGACTTGCACTGATTTCAATCAGGGTTGAGCAAAATCCCAGTGACAGGAAAGGCTGTATCAAGAGGAGCAGCTGCTGTGCCCAGAAGGGTTTCTTCACCCTCGTGACCAAAATCTATACTTGGAGGTGAAGCGTATTTATTCCCCATCTCCCAATCTGGAGAAAACTCAAGTAATCCTTTGCTGGCAAAATAACTCTGCCAAAAAAAAAAAAAAAAAAAAAAAAAAAAAGCAGGCGGCACTGACTGCCTGAGGAGCTCCCATTCTTCCCATCTCAAGCGCTGGGGAAGGAACACACCCTTCCTACAAAAAGGGTGAAGCCAAGAGAAGATAAGCCTTGACTTCGCTTTTGGACAGCACTGCCGAGTGGGATACCGCTGGAGTGAGTAGCTACACCTGTGCCTGCCTGGGGTTTTTAATAATTGTGCCTGTCTTTGTTAGCTCTAACCTTGTCTCTTGTTGTCTCCAAAAGGGAGGCAGCCACAGACCATGACTCTATAGGTGAGGAATGACTGTAAGAAATCAGGGTTTTATGCAAAGTTGAGTTTTTGGAGTAATGAAAGCTGGGACGGACCCCCCCAAGGAAATAGGTGACACAACTGTAATGTGAGTTGTGAAAAGAAGAGGGGAGCAATGGATTTATTAATTGTTTGTAAAACCATGGGAACAAATTCAGAGCTGTTGTCTGAGTGCATGCCTGTAGGTAACAGAAGGCAAAATTGTTTAAATACCACATTAATATATGTGGTGAAATAATACCTTGATAACACTCTTCCAACCACACTATGTTGATAAAAAATAGGGACTGCAAAAAGAAGTGGTCAGATTCTCATCAGAGTAGACCAAAGCAGTGGGAAGGGAGAGGTGAAGACACCCTAGAAAGAGATGCTGCAGTGGAGTCTCAGCCAGAGGTACAGGGTTATGTGGCTGCCTTTGGCAACTTGGCTTTAAGTTCCTGCTTTGTGACCCAGTAACATTAGAAACATATGAAGTACATGGCCATGGGTGGCTCTGTACATTGTGGAAATAATTAAAATAATATCTGTCTGGCTAGGAACAGAAACGTGCACCTGCTGCTGTGGGGTTACACCATGCATCAACAGCATCTGCAAAGCCTTTGGGGTATGTCTCCTAAAGTGACCAGTTTCTGGAAAGGTAGGCACAGGGGACATGGAATGAGACGTGATGCTTGTGCTGGGCATCCAGAAGTCAGTGGCGTAGGAATAAGAGACAGTGCAGAATGTGGTGGGGGTGTCCACAGAACATTTGAAGCCACCCAAGTAAATTAGAGAGACATGCTCTGGAAGTGTTTTCCCAGCTGCTGTCCTGCTTAGTGCCACCCATGATCTTGCATCCGAGCTGCTGCTTGCCAGGAAAGCAGCGTATGCTTTTTTTTTTCTTTTTTTTGTTGTGGTGAGGCGAATGCTTTATCCCTCTCCATGACGTGGTTTTATTTTGCCACAGCCTGTGGTGGGGAAGTCAGTCAAGTCACCAGAAGAAAATTGCTGAATGCCAAATTCTCCATTAAAACTCCTTTAGAAAAAAATTGCTTTGGGAAATATTTTGCAGAAAAAAATATGACTTTTTTCACCACCCCCTGCACTTGGGAACCAGTCACTTCTTAAATGAAAGCAGTTTAAATGATCTTAAACCAGAAATTTCCTTTCAAATATGTCTTCCAGCTGAAAATGCTATGGCAAAAAAAAATGCACCTCTCTTCAGAATTATCTTGTTGGTTAAAAAAAGGAAAGCAGCAAGTAATGTGAAAAATGTGATGAGACCAAGGCAGAGACAGAGGGTTCAGGCTTAAAGGGGATGGAGCTGACTGCTTGGGCTGGGAGCCCATGGAAAGCTGAGAAGCGTCCTCAAGGCACTCACAACTTTGCTTGTAATATAGAAATCTTGGCAGGAGTTTTAGCTGGAAATATTACTGGGGTTTTTGCTAGAAATGTTTGAATTCGTTTCTGTCTTTGGGCTGTAATTTTTTAATCTCCGAATTGGAATCGATGGTGGCTACGATAGGATAATACTAGCTCTATCTTACCTCTTCACTTATCTGGGAAAAATGTTAATCCTGTGAATCATTTGAACACCAGGTTAAAATGGTCATTAGAATTTTGCATGAGTAAAGAAATGCATGCTGGTTTGGGGCCAGTTCCCCCCAGGCAGATTCTGCCCTGGCTGACTGTGATAGGGGCAGTGGTGCCTGTCCCACAGTAATCTGCCTCCCTTCTTGCCCCCTCGCAGGCAGGACCTCTCTGGAGGTGCCTCAGCACCAAAATGCTGGTGGTAGCTCTGGCTCACTGCCTAGCTTGGACTCTGTCCCCAGTGCAAGCCTGTCTTTGTCCCCAGCTTGCTGGAGCAGCTGCTGGAGGGGTGTACCTGCTGTCACCCATCTCTGCTAGGCAGGGCTGAGTAGCAGAAGGCACCTGGTATCTCCCACCTTCACTTCCCACAGGCAAAAAAATGGTGGATGACAAAAAAAGAAGAAAAAGAAAAACCAAAAAAGGAAGTCTGAACAGCTAAGCAAGGTTGCTGTCTTGCTGCATTTGTGTCAATCATTGTGGCTCCCTGGCCGAAGTCCTTCCCTGTACATGCTGCAAACAGCAGCCCACAGCTCTCTGCCAAGGCGGGGACTTGCACACAAGAAGGTTGTGGCACAGCTGGGAATTGGAGCTGTGATAATCTTAATGATGCTAATATGCCTTAATCACGGGCATATTTTTTTCCTTATGATTCAAAGTGACTCATACTACTCATACCCTCCACTGCATCTTTTTATTAACCTCCCTTCTTTATCACCTGAGATGTTCATTTGCCCCTAAATTTGGGATGACTGGTCTAGCCCTCAAGGAGACCGAATGGTGCAACATCCCAATTTCCCTCTCCCACTCTCATGACAGGAGAAAAATACTGAGCAAGGATTTTTCCCTATCACATGTTCCACTGCTGGCACTGGGAACCACACCATTCAGAAGGGCTTTGGTCCATGCCTCATCATTCATGTGACTGCTGACTGAATACAAAATGAAAAAGGTTACCTGTTCCATGCAGATAACATCAATTATTGCACATTTTAAATCATGGCTGAAAACAGCAGCTGGTTTCATTGGACCAGTGCTGGAAAAGGGACACCAACCCAGGTCTTGCAATATTTTCCTTAGCAGGTGTGTTCTGATGAACTGCTGAGTTTCACATAGGCGTCCTCTAGCTTGGTATCATACTCAGCTGTCTGACTGAGTGGAAAAAGGTTCTTGAAATTCCTCTGTTTACACAGATGGTTGTTTGACTGGATGCACATTGAAAACTTTAGCTCTCTGCCTGCTTAGTCGAAGCTTATCTTGGAATTAAAAATGAAACTATCTGTGCTTGCACAGGAGTGAGAGGGAGAGAAACAGCAAAGAAACCTTTTAAGGCCTGTTATTTGTTTGTATTTTACCTGTATCTTAGGCGTACCAAAACAACTAATTTGTTTGTTAAGATGATTTGAAAAGGGATGTGGACTGGTGCTAGAAAGGCTATTTTCAAATGTACCAGAAGGAAGCCTTAGGTTTTAGAGCAGATTGGATGCTTTTATATTATTTTTTCATCCCTACCAGGAAATTTTTCTTACAGTCTCCAAATCTGGATAACTTCAGAGTTTCACTTTGAAAACGTTTTGGTGTTCCCTGTCAGCCCCCTACTTTCTGTGAGGTCTTTAGGCATGAGTCCAGGAGGCTAAAACACTACTTATATGTGGCAGAGAGGCTACAAGTAGGGTGGATGTGATGTTTTCATCCTTGGGGGGGGGGTTGTTTGGGGAGAATACAGAAGGATTTGGTGCTTTCTGTTTGGAATTGCTCTTTTTTTTTCCTGTGTACTCATCTCTGATGGGTCAGTGCTGTTGAAAGCAGGATGCGAAATGCAACATAAGAAGGTGCAGGGATGGCATGATGCCTGGGGAGTGGTGAAGCTGGGATGTTTTGAATAGGAATTTTGGGGGTCAATTCCTCATTTTTCCCTCTGCAATGCTGCATTCATGCTGCTGCTTTCTAAGCAGCTCCATAGGGTGCTGGCAGGAGGTGGGATCACTGGGTGTGGGTAAGGGACCAAGGGCTCCATCCCTGCCAGCTTGTAGGGACTCTTCTGGAGGGCAGTGCTGCCTTTTAGGGTTGAATGACCCTTTCCATTAGAAGCCTCTAGTTTCATCTGCTTATAAAAATTAGAGAAACCTCAGCCAGTAAGGCACAAATCTTCCCTTCTAGTTGCCCTCCTTCTTAAAATTGGGGGAAATTTGAGCTGAAAGATTGAGCTATTAGAAAAAAAAAAGACCCACAGCTGAGGGGATATGGGGAAGCTATTTATTTGGTGAGGAGGAAGGATGCTGAGACTCAACATGGAGCTGGGGAGGGTAGATGAGCTTTGAGACTGTGGGACAGGACAGTTCTCTGAAGCACCTGAGGGGAGATGTGAGAGGGGCAGGCAGGCAGCTAGTGCAGGGGTGTTGGTTTGTCCCCTGCCTCTGCCTTGTGAAGGAGCTGGTGATGGTGTGATTGTGTACTCCTCACACAGCCTGCAGGACAGGTCTGTGAATCAGTGTTTCACCATGGCTTATGTTTCACCATGGCTTAAGTGCCAGGGGGCCTGTTCTGTTGCTGCAGAAGCAGGAGAAGGGGCAGTAAATGAGAAGAGGGCTGGTGGGATGAGGAAGGTTTACTATAAATCTCACAAGAGAAAGGTATAATAAGGCTTGGTTGGGTCAATGGAACAACCAATGAGAAAAATACACACCATCTGCTTTAGGTCTGCCTCTGTGAGAGCCGTGTGACAGCTGGGCTGCTGCTGAGCTCCATTTTCCTGTGGGAAACCAGACCACAGTACAGTCAAATCGGTGTTGTGCCCCCAAGCCTCATGTCCCAGGTATGGCAGCCATGTGACACCAAACTTTAACCTAAGGGAAACTCACTCCTCCAGCTCCAGCATGGCTTAACAGGTTTTATAGGAGATTTTACTGGCATCTTGCTGCATATCCTCATCTGCAGTGGAGACTTTCTGCTCTGGAGCAGGTCACTGCCCGGCCTCTCATGGCCATGTTTCTTGGAAGGGAGAAGGATATCTTTGACAAATGGGTTTGGATCTCACCTTGGCTGTGTGACCGGGGCAGGGGAGTGGGGAAGATCCTGGGTCCCCAGCCCCGGCTGAGTTTCCACTCAGTGAGGTTGCAGGCACTTCCCACGTACTCTGGGGTACATTAGGGCTAATTAATTATCTGCAAACCTTATCACCACCTCACCTACTAGGAAACAATGCCCACTGGAAGACAGTAATCCCGTAGGAATAGTGTTGTGTCAGGGACTGGCCACCTCCCAAGAAATATCTCTCAGATCTGTGGAAAAAAATGGGCTGAGGCTGGGGGTGTAGCAGTTGTGTCTCCATGAGCCATGAAGGGAGGCAGCCGGAGGGCCCTTTCCTTTTGCAAGAACCAAATGAAGGTTATGGCTCACATCCCACACACCATGGCTGGGAGAGGGTAGGCCCAGGGGTCAGAGGTACTCATTTTGGAGGGCATCGAAGGTGGTGTGGACACAAACATGTGGCATTGGGCACTCTGTGCCAGTGTGGTGGCTGAGAGGCTGCTGTCCCCATGGACATGCTGCTACAGGTGGAACAGGGGGCATGGGGTACCAGCACCCCCCAGACAGGAGCAGGCACCTGGGATGGGAGTTTCATTTGCCCCCAAAGCAACAAGAGGGGTTATTACACCCTGCAGCCTGACACAGGGTGAAATTTGGAGTTTGTAGCAGGGATTGGAGCCCCGTACGGAGTGGTCAGGGTGGTGATGGGGAGAAAATGCTTGGAGAGAAAACAAGCATCAGGATTTCAAAGGCAGGAGCCTTCCCTAGTGTTTGCATGTTCACTCTGATTCTGGGAACAGCTGTTTCATTTATAGTGGCCTGGGTGGCAAACTGCAGCTTGTTATGGTTGCATATGTTATGTGTATACATCTTCCTACAAAGCAAGTCAGTGCATCTGTGTTAATAAGCAGATTCCACAAAAAGGCTTCTGACCCACTGGTGCTGCTGGCAGCAGTCTCTCTCTGTGGTCTGGCTGACCCTCAGTATCACAGGTCCCCAACTGTGGGGTTGGCTTGGTCCCAGCTCAGGGCCATGTCCCCCAGCCCCACCGTGCCTAGAGGTGAGTGCCTCAGCAGCAGCTCTGGTTTAAAGTCTCTAGCCAAGGGAAGGTTTGCTATGGAGAATACTTGGTCCATCAAGTTCACTTCCAGTCATAAGGCCATGGAAATATTGTAAGAACCTCTTAAATTACTCTGTCATGTGGGGTATGGGGGGCTTTGCCATTTACAAGCTCTGATTTTAAGCATCTTGAATATGAAGAATGCGTATGAGCATTTATAATTGAACCCTTTATTGTCCCTCCTCCTCTCAGACCATGTGTTCCTCCATAAAAATTGAATCTGTTGTGAAGGAGAAGAGCAGGATGGGAGAGTGCCCCATCTGGGAAGAGAGAGAGAACGCACTTGTCTATGTAGACATTAACTCACAGAAAGTTTGCCGCTGGAGCCCACTCACCAACGAGGTGCAGAGTGTGTCCGTGGGTAAGTGTCTGTCCTCACTTCTTCGGCTTGGGAACCTTCTCTGTCCACCTCTGTCCATCACTCCGAGTAGAGGTCTCACAGCATGGTGGTCTCCCTCACTTTCCACGGGGCCAGTTGCTCTGTCCTCCTGTGACACATTGCTAAGCATGGCGTGGCCCAAGCCAGCCAAGCAGGGGGGACTGTGGAGGGCCATGCACGTGTTGGCCTTTCTAAGCTCCAATGGGAAGGCACATTTCATCTGGGACCTCCAGAGGAAAAGGTACAATCCTAATGGTTGTGTCTGCCCAGGAGGTGGAAAGACCTGGAGAACAGAGAGTCGGTGAGATGTGTGAATGATCCTGGGGTAGAAGGATCTTGGCATCAGTTCAGCCTTTCCTGAGTGAGGAATGTCCCAGTCAAGCCCAGATGCTTGAAGTGAGGGGGTAAGGGGAAGGGACAGGGCTGACTGATGGCTTCAGATCTGCCCAGTATCTCTCATTCCCTCTCATCCACAGATGCCCGTGTTGGCTCAGTGGCGTTACGGCAGTGCGGGGGCTACGTCATTGCCCTGGGGACCAGGTTTGCCTTTCTGGACTGGGACACTCAGGAGGTCACCACCATTCTTGAGCTTGAGCAAGATAAACCCAACAACAGGTTCAATGATGGGAAAGTGGATCCAAAGGGGAGGTTTTTTGCTGGTAAGTTCCTGGCAGAAATTTCCCCTAGAGCAAAGAGGAACTAATAACATCAGTGTATTGAGTATAGAGCATTTTTTTCCATGTTTTCAATTGCTCTGTTGAGTTCCCCACAAAAATCACCGTTGCAAGCATTAGCTGTTTTTTGAATGGTTACTGCCTGCTGGAGGAGGACAAGGGACCCCAAATGAGGACAGAGGCTGTAGACAAGGGATGTTCTGCAGGAGGGGCTGCCCTTCTACTTGGCAGACAATGTTTTTCAAACATTTGCCTAAATGGGAGGTGAAAAGCTCATGCAGGTGAAGGTTTCTGAAGGTGTAGAGGAAGATGCAGTTCCAAGAGCAGAATATGCACTGCAGCTTGCACCCCTCATGTACAGCCTCCCAGGTCAGCAGATAAAAAACAGGGATGTGGGGAGTGATACCTGGCCTCCTGAAAGCAAGAGTGACTTTTGCTTCAGGTTAAAATGCAGCTGTGTTCCCCCCGTGTTTTTTCTCCTCTCATACAACTGATGAGCCAAGCATAGCAATCCACACTGGAAGTGGAGAGTGACTGATGGGAGAGAGTATAGCTCTGTATTTGTTTTGCCAGTCCTTTTCTTCTTATTTCAAATGTGCCAAAAATAATGAAACTCATTTGACTCATGGTTATACTTGAGGGATGATGTGTTGCTAGAGTGAAAGGCAAGAGAGAGAAAAAAATCTTCTTTGCACACCCATTTCTAGCTGTGTGTGGTGCATCAATGCTTTCAACAGTAAAACAGTGGTGTAAAACAAGCTCATGTTCTCTTCTAAAAGGAGAAAACAACAGAGAATATCTGTCACAATTAAAAGAAGGCCTAAATGCCTTTTTGAGTGCTTACTGACCTGTCATTGCAGAGCTGTTTCCTTTCCAGAAGAGAAAGGATGAGAAACTATATAATGAGTGTAACTTTGAAGCATAAAGTTATTAAGAAAAAAATCTCACTTCTGTAGTATTCACCACTTCCTTCTGAAATAACCAGGCTTTACATCAGGTTTTCCAGAGGAGTTGTGGATGCCCTCTCTCTTGAAGAGTTTAAGGCCAGGTTTTGAGCAATCTGGTCTAGTGGAAGGTGTCCCTGCCCATGGCAGGGGGCTTGGAACTAAATGATCTTTAAAGTCCCTTCCAACTCAAACCATTGTATGAGTCTATGATTACATCACTTGTATTTTAAGGTTATAGCCGATTTAAATTTTGAAAGTAGTCTGCAATAAAGAACAATAACAAAAAGACCACATGATGGTTGCCAGCATCTTGGCTTTTGCCACGAGCAAAACCTGTCTCTAGTGTGTGCTCCTTTGGGTCTTTGGTGTCTGTGACTTAAACCTCATAGAAAGAAAGAACTTGTCCTTTTGGTGGCAAGGATCACCTCCATGAGAGACAGCTGCTTCTGGTGGGCTCCCTTTCCTCTTTCTCAACACTCTAATGGGACCTGATTGTTTGCTTTCTCCCTAGAACCTCTTAGTTACCCTTAGAGGAGGTTTTAAGTAGTGGATTCTCCATCCCTGAAGATATTTAAAAAGAGACTGGATGTGGCACTCAGTGCCATGGTCTGGTAACCACAGCGGTAGTGGTCAAGGGTTGGACTTGATGATCTCTGAGGTCCCTTCCAACCCAGCCAATTCTGTGATTCTATGATTCTATGAGAAACAAACTTCTACTTTCTAACTGGTGCTCCCATTTCCTTTTCAGGTACGATGGCTGAAGAGACAGCACCTGGGGTCCGAGCTAGGCGGCAAGGCGCTCTCTATACCCTTTTCCCTGACCATTCAGTAATAAAACAGTTAGGCCAGGTAGACATCTCCAATGGTCTGGATTGGTCCCTGGACCACAGGACCTTCTTTCACATCGACAGCCTAGCATATGATGTGCATGCCTTCAACTATGATGTACAGACTGGAACGATCGGTACGCGCGCTTTTCTAAACTGGGTGGCAAGTAGCACTATGGCTCTTTCTGCAGTGAGACCTGGGCACGTCATACTCAGGGATTTATTCGACAGATCTCATATCTGCTGGTTGGAGCTTGTCAGCAGGCTGACTGTGTTTTTTTTCATTTAGTTACAAGCCAGGTGTATTTGTCTAAAGACAAGCCTTCAGCTTACTTTCATCTGGATAGATAGTTTATATTTAGACATGTTCCAGGAGCTGCAAGGAAGAAGGTGGTTTTTTTGCAGAGATAGAACTAGCATATAGGATACTATTTATTCTTGAGTGCCATCTACTGGAACTCTTTGATTGTGCTAGCTCCATAAATACAAATACAGAATGAGCACACAGGTATGTCACTGAAATGTATTTTAAAAATCAAGTTATCATTGTGACTGAAGTTTCCCAGTTCTGAATTAAATTATCTTCAGATGTCTGGCAGATTTCACTTAAATTCAGTTTCTAGACAGTTATTATAATAGCCACATAAAGGGAAATTTAAATCCAAGCAAAATGGATTTTTTTTCCACTTCAGTGCAATCCCAATCACAATGGCTCTATTGGGGTCTTGTTTCTGCCAAGCTGAGTTAGGCTTTTAAGGCACCTGTGAAGTACATATGTGGCATATATTTTGCAGCACCACTTTGTTAGAGAAAATGGACTTACCTGTCTGCAAGAGCATGGAAGATGTTAGACTGGGATCTGGTGCAGAACTGGTACCAGTGCATGTGACATCATCTTTTTGATTCTCCTTGCAGCCTGCCCCAAACTTTTGTACCATCTAGAAAAGGAGGAACAAATGCCTGATGGGATGTGCATTGATGCAGAAGGGAAGCTCTGGGTGGCCTGTATTGATGGTGGAAGAATCATTCGTATAGACCCAGAGACAGGTAAGGCCTCCCCACCAGGATATGCATATTGAGGGTTACCCATGTGCCACGAGCACAAGAGGAAGGGCAGCCAGGAGGAATGGTTTGAAGGTGAGGTAGGAAAGCTTTGTTTATAGCCTGTTTCTTCCTGATGGGTTGCTGTGAGCATCACTGGTCCAGAGTCTGATCATATGGAGAGATGTGATGCTGTGATGCTCCCCATGCTGCCTCCCAACACTGGGTACCCCTGCTCCCACAGTCTGCTGATGCAGAACACCCACTTCTTAACAATGCCACTAAGAAAAAGAATTGCATTGCATATGTATTGTGAGAAACATTATAAACCTGTAATTAAGAAAGAAAAAAAAATCTCAGGGTTGATGTTTAAATGGGAAACACTGTTAGGGAATATAGTCATCCCAGGACACATCTGAGTAAATGCCACATCTGCATCATCTGCCCTTATAATTAATGTTGACACAGAAAAATGGACATGAGGAAAAAGTTGTGCATTTTTTCCCCAGGGAAAAGAATCCAAACTGTGAGGCTCCCTACTCCGAGGATCACCTCTTGCTGCTTTGGTGGAAAAGACTACTGTGAAATGTATGTCACTTCTGCATACGATGGACTGGACAAGACAGCCTTAGCCAAGGAACCTCATGCAGGAGAGATTTTCAAGGTGATCAGATTTTTCTTTCTTTCTTTCTATTTGTCTGACCTGCCAAGCCTTGTGCTCAGGGAGTGAGATGCCCCTGGGCTGCAGCAGCCCTGTCCTCATTCATCCTGCTCACCCAGATTTGTTGCTTTTTTCTGGTCCAGGCACTACTGCTTTTGTATGGCTGCTGAAGTGTTTGGAGGGAAGATTTTGGAGAAATTGCTAGACATAATGTTGATATGGTTTTTAGCCAAAGTCAGTACCTGCTTGGGATCTGAAGGCAGCTGGTGGTGGATTTGGGTCTACTCTGTATAGCATATTGCTCTGTATAGTGTATTCTGTAATATACTGTAAGGAACTGTGTCTTTCTCCTATCTCTTCCTAGAGTTTAATAAAAAATTTCACTCCCTTAATTCTTGTTTTTTAGTTGTATCAGGGTATCAAAATATTTACAACATAGACTGCTCTTTAAAAAATTAATTCTTAAATTCACCAGTGCAGAGCTTTGCATCCCAATCTCAAAACTTTTGGGATTTTTTTTTTTTTTTACATTCTGTTAAAAGCACTTGCTACATTTTGAGAAACTGATAAGCCACATTTTTGTTCATCGTTCTTGAGACGAAACATGTTTCTCTCTTCATTTTCCTGTCCATTAGCAAAAAGTATGTCAGGAGAACAAAATGCAGTTCTTAATCAGCAATTGCCATCATTCCCTGAGAGTTGACTATAGCATGAAAGGGAAAGGTTGTAAATGAGGGGAAATGGAAAAAACCAGCCTGGATTACCAGTTTGGCAATAGGATGAAGACATGTTCCAGGAGGGATGGGGATCTAATCTGGGATCTGGGACCTTCTAGTTGAAAGCAGTGCTTAGAGCTGATTTCCTACAGCCAAGAACTGATAAGATTTCTTAAGCAGCAATGTTTAGGAGACATTAAATAAATGCTGGAGAATTAAATACCAAAAGGTCATTATGAGCCTTGCCTTCTTTATCTCTGTTACTCAGTCCTCCAGGTCTAGAAGAGAATGATAACTCCCATTTGTCTTGCATGGGCAAAGATCATTAAAAGTTACTATAACCTGTTGGGTTAATATGGAGATAGGGACCACATGTAAGGGCCAAAGGTCATGCATAAATCTGCAAAATTATTGAGTATTGCTTGATAAACTTGAAGAACTTAATCTTAAAATATTCTAACCAATTCCATATAATGACTCTTCTTGGGCTCCGCTTGAAGCAGGGAACTCTCAGTGTAGGGTTGGGTTGCTATGATATTTGTTGTACAACTTTTGAATGTTTCTGTTGTACTTAGTTGGAGATTTATCTTCTTCCTTTCTTCCCTTTTATTTATTTATTTATTAAACAGATAACAGGTCTGGGTGTGAAAGGAATCCCACAGAATTTCTATGCTGCTTGAACACTGAAGATAAATAACAAAAAAGAAATGTTTGCATCTTGTCGTAACTCTGACAAGGAGAAGTCAAATAACTACAGAATTTCTCTGTGTGAGGATTTCTAAACCCACATTTGAGGGAGTGCTTGTTTGGAATTGAAGATATTCCTTCTTCTGTGGGTCCCTGGCTTGATGAAATAGGTTAGAGAGGTAATGGCCATCTGTGTTACACCTTGATAGCTTTTGTGAATTTTCATAAACATCTTCAAGCTCAAGCTTAGTTTTGTTGAACTTTCTGATAACCAGCTCTGGATTTTCAAGTCTGTATGGCTCCCAAAGAAGAATTTGACTCCTGGTTTGTCTTTTCATGTTACAGTGACGTACCAGCAATGATATGGCAGATTTTAACAAACATTTTAAGAGTAATGACCTGAACTGGACTGCCTCTCTACTGTGTGATTTCCTCTCAGCTGTTTTCTTGGTGATCTTGAATACTACCTATTTGTAGTATCTAGAGTCCATTTTTACATCCTTACTAGCCTGTTTCATTCTATCTTGTCTTTAGGACATCATTTATGCTGCTGAAAATAAAATATGCCACGGTGTTTTAAATATGCTTACATGTTTTTTTCTTTGCTGCATTCAGACAGTACCATGAAAATGATGAGTGACCATACACAGTCAGGGTACAAACAGCCTGTGAGCTACTGGTTGACTTGTGACACTAAAATCTGATGCTCCTTAGAGTTTTCCTGTCAGGGGTCATATTTGCATCCATGCACATGGTCTTGCCTTTGCTTTACATGCCTTCTTCTTGTATGCATGGCTTCACCTTTTCATTTCCCATCTGGTAACACTCTTCCTCTCCTATTTCAAGTATTTTCCTCCTTCTCCCATTTTTCCTTTAGATTTTCTTTTTCTTCTCTTCCCCTTGAGCTTCTCTTTCTACTTAATCTCACTTTTTGTCAGCTTTCTTCTACTCATGGTCCATATTGCTCAGTAGTGAGTTTGAAGTCATTGTCCAAGCCTTCAATGCTGTATCTATCTTCCCAGTTTTCTTGCTCTATTTCTCTCACCTCTTTCTTCTCTAGGAGAACAAGCCAGGTCTATCAGTGTTTTTCTCTTGTCCCAAACTGTGAAGGGTTTTCTCTCACACCAATAACTACACCAAAGCTAACTTTGAATTTGAGGCTTCCTCAAAAGCCTCAGCAACCTGCAGTGAGCCAGGTCATAGTCAAGACCCGGTCAAACTGAATGGGTGAGCAATGAAAGTGGAGAAGTTGTTCACCCTTTTCTGCTGTTTCTATTGCATGGTCTACAGGCAGGACAGAGATAGTATCTTGCATGTAAGTAAAATGCACTTTGGGAAATGCTGGAAAATGAGCCTGTGTGAAAACAGAGTGATGTGGAGGAGGTCTCTCTGTATTTCTTGGCTTTATGCAACCTGAGGCTCTGACAAGCCCGTCCTTGCCTCCTATAACTTAATGACTTCCAGTGCTGCTAAGCAGAACCTGATTATAACACAATGCTGCAGAAAGCACAGTCTCAAAGTGTATTTTTTAAAGTCCAGCACTATGCTAGGTTTACTGAACCATTGTCTGGGTATGACAATTTCATTTCCTGGGGATGCTTGAGACTCATAGATATCCATAGAAAACTAGTCTTTGTATTGAATTTGCTGCTTTTTTACTGCCTGGAAAGATGTACAGCATATAATACTTTTTCTGATCCTTAATGCTGACATTTTGTGATGTTACAAAAAGTCAATAATACTCATCATGTACTAGATCAGATGTTTCAGTGTCTTTCTCGAGGTATTTGGCCTTCCTACCACCACTATTCAAAACCTTGGGCTAGCCCTCAGGCACAATGAGCAGGGAATAAGTACTCAGGAGGATAATCTCCCACAGTAAGCCATCCATGGAGAAGCAGAGGAACCCAGTTAGCCATTCAGTAATGTATGCAGATCACCCCTAGAATTAGCAGTGTTCTCTGGAACTATCATCCTTTTCCTGGCAAGGGGCACCTCCTAGCACTTTTAAAAGAACACAGCTTGATTTATTCTTTTTAAAACATCCATATTGGCCAACTCTCTGTCATGGCAGCCTTCGGGCTTGCTCACAAACAGGAGTAGTGGTTCTGTGCTCTGCTCCAGTGGAGGGCAAGTCAAGCCAAAAATCTCAGGGCTACGTCCTACAAGTTTTGAAGGGGGATGTGACTCAGGAGAAGTAGATGGTATATTTTGGGCCCTCCAATTGGACTGGGCCAGAGCCCAGAAAGAAATCTGAGAACTAAGGGCTGAAGAAGAGACCTTTATTCTATTGAATATACTGGGCACTGAGCAGGTTTTTTGGAAGTGCATTGATTCAGTGCAGTTACATGAAGCCTGCTGTAAAACCAATACTAGGTACTTTTCAGAAACTTAATATAGATGTTTAATTTAGGTCATTAGCAAGCACTTTGTTCCTGTGCTACTTGACTTGATAATTGGTAAAAAAGGACAGAGGCTCTTGGTCTATTGCTACCTTGCCCTACAATCAGGAAGATGAGTTCAAAGACCTGCACAAAGAAAACTCAATTGAGAAATAAAACATTCAGCTCACTCGAATGTTTGCTCAACAGCCAGGCTGTTGTTTTTCCCCCTAGTCATAATTCCAATAGTAATTAAGCTGCTGTGGCTTCTTAAAAGCAAAGGTGTTAAATGCCCTCTGGCAACATGTCACTGCCAAACTGGATAAGAAACAGTGACAATTATGCAAGATATCCTGTTTACCCAGTCTGGAGAGGAATGTGAAGGCAGGATGTTTGGAGGTAAGTCAAGTGTCCTACTCTTAAATTAAAAACAAGGTAGGAAGTGTGTGCAGATACCTTATTTAAAAAAAAAAACCCAAGTATTTGCAAGATTGCCTAACCACTAGCTTCTCAGTCAGAAAAGGAAAGTAGATTGTTTTGAAACAATTTGGTCTTGAGAAATCCTTTATGCCCTCACAATTTTTGTCTAGAACTTCCCCAGGAATGCAAGCGATGCTCACTGGTTTGTAATTCTCCAGCCACTCCTTCCCCCAATCTCTAAAGGGAGGTACCTGTGCATGCTTCTCTCAGATTCCAGGGTCTGTGTGCTTTGGGATACCTCTCATCATGGCACAGCTTCCCAGGCTAAGGAAGGGTTTGAGGATGAATTTCTCCCCGTTGAACAAAGTCCCTCTACTTCTCTTCAGATTTCAGAACTTACAAAGTGTTGATTGAAAACCATACGGGGAATTTTCTTCAGCCTTGTTAACCAAACTAAAGCAAAGATCCTTTGCCCTGAGCAGGACAAAGGGGTGAGGGAAGGTGGTGTGGGACTGGGGTCATTCCCTTTGTGCATGTAGGGAACAATACATTATCTGTTGTCCTTGGGGAGGCTCTGAGATGGTTACAAGGTGACTGGGTACACAGGTTGCAGTGAGTCAGCCCCCCAGGAGAGAAGCACAGGAGGTCTGCTACCTGCCCAGAGTTAACCTGTCAATGAGGTATCTCCCCACTATGGCTTACAGGCAAGACCATTAAGCAGCTTGTCAAAAAGATACTGACTGATGGGATCTGGCTTCTCTTGTAAGGGATTACTCTGTACATCCTGCCTTTTGTTAGCTTTTCTAAGTATTTACTATAGTTAATATATGTTTAACCTATCCCAGGACTGGATACGCCTTATTTCTCTTGCATTCATTTGTGTGTGCTTGTAATATGCTTTCAACTGGGAAGATTTTCATCCTTGTGTTCTCTAGCCACTGGGGGACAACCTGTCTCTTTTCTTGCCTTCCTGGATAGACATATCTTTGATAAAACCTCTTAAATCTAAACTGAGGCTCTGCAAATATTCATAAGTGCAGCTGGCATCTGCGTGAAGCTGGTTAAACATCATGGCTGTGCTGGCACTGCTGCCTCACTCATCTGCTGTCACAGGCTTAGAATTGGCAAATACAGGGATATAGGGTTTGCCCCACTGGCTTTTACTCTTGTATGTAGGATTATGGGCAGCAAAGACGACGTGAAACTATTTCTTAATCCTGGATCAGGAGACTGGGTCATGAAAATGAGAGGAGAGCAGGAGCACCTCCCTTATGAAGACAGGTTGAAAAAGTTTGGGTTGTTCAGCCTGGAGAAGAGAAGGCTCCAGAGAGACCTTATAGTGGCATTCCAGTACCTGAAGGTCTATAGGAAAGCTGGGGAGAGACTTTTTACAAGGGACTGTAGTGATAGGATGAGGGGGCAATGGTTTCAAACTGAAAGAGGGTAGATTTAGATTACATATTAGGAAGAAATTATTTCATGTGAGGCTGGTGAGACACTGGCACAGATTGCTCTGGGAAGTTGTGGCTGCCCCCTCCCTGGAAATGTTCAAGGCCAGGTTGGATGGGGCTTTGAGCAATGTGATCCTTTCCAACCCAAGCCATTCTATGATAATAATTTCTCTAGTGACCTTTGTTTATCTATTTATTGTTCTGATTATTTACTTTAAACCAATATTTTCTGCTAATGAGAGAGGGTCAGACAAAAAGTAGCTGATTAAAATAAAAAGTTATCAAGGCTTCCTAATGTGGTTAAATAGGCCCCTGGCACAACAAAGAGGTAGCTGCCCTCCTGAAATAACTTGGCTTTGTATAGTTTGTTTATTTTACCTTGAGCCTATCATGCTCCATATCCATATCAGCATAAAACACAAAGATTTGCTGCCTTCTTTCTATTATCTCTCTGTGTCAATGTGGATTGAGATTTGAGGGGGTAATAATGCAGCGACTACAAAGGATTGAACTTTGACCTTCTGTTCACATGAAAATATTGGAAAACAAGAAGTCACTCGCCCTATGAACTGTTAACAAGACTGCTGGGTGACCTACGAGGGCCTGACAGGGCAAATGGCTGCAGAAGCAAGAGTCACATCCTCAGGAGGTGTATGGACAGGAACTGTCCTATAAAGAATGGCTGAAGGATGGAAATAACTGTAGATCTATTTGTTTTGTCTAGAAAGTAGATTGCTTGATCTTCTTAAAGGAGTGGTGGTTATGGCAGTACTGGCAGCCCAGAAGTTGAAGGAATAGTTAGAATTGATATCAGGCTCTCCTCCTGCACCAAAATCAGACTCACACAAGATGTAACTGCAAGCAGAGATAACTTCTAAGGAGGTGTAAGAACTTCATTCTCATTCAGCTCCCAGCTTCTTTTGAGAAAGTGTTCTACACTGTGCCTACCAGTACTTGATTCCCACTAGGGAAGAGAAGATATGGGTGAATACTCTGTCAAGAGTGTTATCTCCTGGAATGTATTGATATCACAGCACTGATACACTGGAAGGATTTTAAGATGGAAGGAAAAGAGTAAGAGCTATCAGATGTGATACTTAACATGGGATCTGAGATGATGATGAAGAGAAATGTGGTGGTGCAGAGAGAGGAAAAACAGGGTCTCGGCAAGTGTGGGAAAAGGCAGGTGACATGAAAGTGGGCTCCAAAGTTTGAAATTAAAGTTTTAACTAGAAAAACTGTACACTTACAAGAAAATGAAGATGGCTGCTCCATCCTCTGCAAGACTTTCCTTGCCTGCTGATAGTTTATTGTATCCAGAGGGAAGATGTGATAGGTGAAAAGCTGACCTGCCATACTTTTTGCAAAGACCCTTCCCCTTTCTAAAGTCAACTCAGATGCAAGCATCTGGGATGGATCCATTTGTATCTAATGTGGTGAGGAGTGTCAGTGCAGGGTGTGGGACTGGAGGTATCCCTGCATCAACACTATTGGGGTGACATGGTCACTTTTAGAGTATGGAGCAATGAGAGGTGGGCTACAAGAAAGCCAAGGAATGTAAGGTTGGTCTGGAGCAGGTAAGGAGAGCCCTGCCTGTATTTTGTGGTGCTGGGATGCTTTCTGGTTTGGGATGTTGGACATCTTGGGAAGCATTCTCTTCTGTGAGAGTATTTAACTTTTCTCTGGGAAAATGAGGGTGTATATGGACCCAGGAGCTTTCTATGTCACAGGAACTACCAGTTCCTGATAGAAAGCCTGAACAATGGCCTTTGTCCTCCTCCTCTTCTCAATCTGTAAAGGCCTGTGAATGGGTTTTGAGTTATCTCCTGAATTCCTTGACAGCCACTGTGTGTCAGGGAAAGGGCAGAATAACTTTGGCCATTCTTCTTTGATGCTGGGCTTTGTACCTGGACCTTTTCAGCCTTCTTTCTACCCTCTCCTGGCCCATGACTGGCACATGCTTCTTTGGAGTAGTTTGGACATGCCCATGTGATGGGAACTCAAGCCAATACAGTCACAATCACTGGAAACATGGCATAAAATTACCTTTTCAATGCATGTACAGAAAGGCTCAAAAAGGCGCCTACCTTCTCTTAGGATCTGCAAACTTCTCCAGAAGATGTAAACTCCATGTGACCTGGGATATTGCTATGGAGAAAACAAGTGAAAAACATGAAGAACTTGAAATGATACCATAGCATCAATATTTTTGGTGACAGTGTTTTTTTTTTCAGTGATTCAGCATAAAATATTCCTTCTGCCAAGAAAAAAATTATAGAATACTATGGACAAACTTTACTAAGCTATCTCGGCTTGGGAAGGTTGTATTTTTGCTGTCCTGTAACAACTTTGGATCTGGAATTGTGGCTTTCAGGCAGTGCTCCTGGGATGGTCTGGCACAGCTGTGTGCATTTGTCCCTTCTGACAGATTCCTGTCTGGGCCAGGGTCCTTTGCCCTTTTCCACACAGCTCATTTGTACTCTTTGATGAAAGATTATTGCTTTGAAACCAACAAATTCTTCACTGTGTGGAGGAGAGAAACAGGCAGCTCTAGAGTGAAACTCAGCAGAATGACTTGAGTTGTCTACTGGAGTCTATTGAACTGTACATTTTAATTATTTACTTGCTTTGATTGCAAAAGGAGTCTTACCTGTGTAGTGCAGCCATCTGTAGACATCTACAATGCTGGTAGATTTGGAATTGGATGAGCTGAATCCCACATAATGTCCCAGTGTCTTGAACTCCTCTGTCAAATGTAGGTGGCATTGGTCAAAAAATTGACGTTACCTGGGAGATAATGGTGTAGGCTTGTGCCTTTGGGCAGTGAGGCTGAGTAGTGACAGTCTTGAAAGAAACATTTAGGTTGGAAAATAACTTTAAGATCATTGAGTCCAACTGTTAATGTAGCACACTGTCAAGTCCACCATTAACCATGTCCTTAAATACCATATCTACACATCTTTTAAATACCTATAGGGGTACTGGCTTGACTACTTTCCTGAGCATCCTGTTCCAGTGCTTCACAACCCTTTTGATGAAGAAATTTTTCCTAATATCCAATGTAAGCCTCCTCTGACACAACTTGAGGCTGTTTCCTCTCATCCTCTCATCACTTGTTACCTGAGAAGAGACCAACACCCACCCCACTACAACATACTTTCAGGTAGTTGAGAGAGTAATAAGGTCTCCCCATAGCCTCCTTTTCTCCATGCTAAACAACCCCACTTTCCTCAGACACTCCTTTTAAGACTTGTTCTCCAGACCTTTCACCAGCTTCATTGCCCTTCTGGCAGTGAAAAGCCCCAAACCAAACACAGTATTTGAGGTGCAGCCTCACCAGCGCTTCAACCTTCTCAGTGCTTAGAGGTCTTCTTTAAGCTCTGTTCCCAAGAGGAGGCTTAAGCAGGTTGGCACCTGTCATTTGAGGGATGCTGGAGACTGGCATTGCTCAATTTGATTCCCCTCATTTAACAGGAGCTTTGTTTTTTGTGATTAATAAGCCTCTGGGCAGTATGTCGTGTTCATTATACTGTTTGCATGAGAGGGAGGTATAAAGGACAGCTGATACCCAGTTGGGAAAACCTGGTATAGATACACAAAGACTGTCTGTCGGGAAGAGCTGGAAAGAGAGATCAGTGCTATAATCTCTGCTCTTGGGTAACTGAGGCACAAACAGGATTGCTAAGAAATCTTTAGAAGATTTGGAGAGCCCTGGGAAATCCTCACCTGCCACCTTCTACTCCACTAACAAGACCTGGTGGGTTTTGGAGACGTGCAATAGGGGTTGGTAATGGGAACCAGTGGAAGTAACTCCTGAGAGAAGGAAAGCTGATAGCAAGCCCTGTAGTTTCCATCTTTCCTCCTCTGGCTGCTGCTGCTGTTGCTCCATCCTCCTCCCACTCAGTGCCAATGCCAATGAGGTCTGTTTGCTCCCACTTTCATAAGAGGGAGTGGGAGTAACGTGAGTCAGCTCTGAGTGTGTCCTTTCCACTTCTTCCATGTAGGTAATCTCTGCTCAGCATTCAGACATTGAGGCTGCTGTGGTGGTTCCAAGGTGGCTATCCTAGGAATTTGCTCTTGATTTTCCCTGAGGGTCAGGTCACTGAGAAAAGAGTTGCTATTTTTTTACAATCTATAACTAAGGATTTCTCAGTATGCCAGAAAGTAAACCTCTTGTTTACTTTAACAAATTGCTTTATCCATTTCAACTGCACATTTCCATGTACAGTAGCTTCTTGATGTGAAGGCAGTATCTTAAGGTGAGACACAGTTCATAGGGTACATGTGACTTTTCTAATAATTAAAACTACGTAGGGTGGATTTATAAACTCCTTATTTATTCTCAGCATCTACTTTGAAAGTCCGTATGTGGTTGAGGAGCAGAGGAGGGAGTAATGTCAAAAAGTGTTATGTTCACCTAAGTTCTTTCTTTTCCTTTAAAACTAAGGAGTTTTGTTGTTTATTCCTCTTCTATTACCATTCTTAGGATGAGCTTGTGACTAGGATGATTCCTCTTAAAAGATGTTTCTTAGAGCACTTTACACATTTTTAAAAAATGATCGACAAGGTGACCTGTTTTTACCAGATGAAACTAGGAGAGACTGAGTTATGGTGATGCACTGACCTCTGTTGGTGTCATCCTTTCCTACTGAAACTCCTTTTAAATGCTCAATTTTATAGTCTTGAAAACAGATGATACATATGAGACATGACCTGAGGCAGAATCGGTTCATGATGAAGCCATATTCTGATGCCACAGTAAATCTAACAGTGACACTTTTCAACCAATTCACAGTTCTCAGGCATAGTGACACACAGTGTTGGTTTCCTAAAAAAATAACACCCCTTAATCAAACATGCCAGAAAAGATGGGTAGTTTCTCTTATACCAGCAGGCTCTGTGATGGACCAGGTATTGCCTTTGTGTCTTTCTGTGGCTGGCATAAAGCCAGGCTGTGTAGAAAAAGCACGCACAATATCTCTGTCAGATGCTCTGGCTGATGGTGAACTGGGTGCCCATGCCTGACTCCAACCTGTTTTGTACTGCTGTAGCATTGGGATGTCAATCCAACATGAACCATCAGTCACAACTGTTCGTGAAGTGTTGGCCTCCTGTCAGCAAACCTCTTCCCTGCACCACTCTAAAGCAACTTTGACCAATTAGCTCTAATTAGAGCTGCTACTCTCCTGGAGACTGCTTGTCAGGGACCTAGTTGCCATAAGTATTGGAGGAGCCTGGTAGAGAGAAATGGGCATTTCTGCCCTGTAGTTTGTCTGGTTTTAGTTTGGGATGGGGTGACTTGCTTTCCAGAGGTTCTCTCCACAGCAGCCTCTGCCATGTGGCTCTGATCCTCTGGTGGGAAAGACTTCTAGGTGCCTCCTAGGTTTTCCTCAGATGAAACTCCAGGTGATGCCAAGATCTGATGGGTGAAGCAATCAAAATGATGCTAAAGAGCATAATACCCTCGGGAAAATGGAAACTGTCTGTGTAGGGAGTGATGACAGTGGGAGAAGGCTGTGTGAACTTTGGCTGCCCTGGTGTGAGAAGCTTTCCTTTGCTGTCTGCCCATACAAGGACTAATTACCTGGGAATTTTCTGTTTAGGAGATATCTGTATTTTTCTCCATTTCCCCGGTGGCAGCTGGACATATAACTTTGTGGGGGGCATTGTGTGTATTTAAGAAACTCTCCAGAGAGTTCTAAGCTTATTGAGTAAATGTGGGAAAATATATGAATCCATGTTTTGTTTGGGCTTCTGTCAGTTTCCACATTTCAAAGAGAAGCTGTGCTTGTTGCCCATGGTCTAGCCCTTGGAGATGAGTTTTAAAGAAGAGCAGAGTAAGAAACAGGCTCTCCCATGGTTGTTTCTCCTGTAGCAAGCAAAACTGTTAGCTTTTGTTTTGGAAGGAAACCTGCCTAGTCAAGACAGGAGGGACAGTAATATTCAGGGACATGCCTGCTCATGTGCTGCTGGAAGTGGAGGCTGAGACTCAGCTGCTCTGTCAGAATATGTGAGTCACATTCGTACTTATGTTTTTCTGATCTGGAATTGAGAAAGCTTGTGTAAGAAATTTTACGGCCTTTGACATCACTCTGTACTTTTGCAAGACAGTAGCCTGATGTTTTGCCCAAGGTGTCAGATTAAATAATAACTGGAGATTGCACCAATACTTCAGTTTAAGTATGATTATCATGCCAAGGCCTTGTGCAAGCTGGGGACTTCTGCCACTGGGCTGATTCTGTAAGTGCCATCAGGATAGCAGCTCTGTCTGTTTGCACCACTGTTGGTCAGCTCTTCTTTCAAAGCATGGATAGAAAGCCCAGTCTGGAGGGACTGAGGGAAGAACCACATCCTGACCACCAATGCTTGCTATCCAGGCGAGTCTTGGTACTAAACAGGACCCATAGGTAATGACTGAGCAAAGGTGAGCTGGAAGTTAACAATTCTTCTGTTGTATCACAAGTGTTTTCACACAAGCACATCTGTGGTCTTGGTTGTCTAGGGAGTCATGCTCTGGTAAGCAAGGCAATGAAAGAGAACATAGACAGCTGCATAAGTGTGCTTATTCAGCTGTAACCTATGTTTCCTGTAGAACTACCTCTACTAAACCCTCTCTGTGAAAGCAAAGGGAGTTAAGATTCTAAGAGCAAAGGGACTTGCATTTCTCAGTCTCAAACCAACAGCTGCAAGCCTGAAATAATTCAGGGGATTTTAAGCTTGCTTTCATTTTAGGAATGAGGAAGCTGCTAGGTGAAGAAAGAAAGATTCAAGTATTTTAATGCATTACAGATAAGTTTTCAGAAATATTTTTATCATTTTATGACCATTGTTTTCCCTTTTGCCCAGCCCTACGGCGATGTCATAGTTTTAAATAATGATCTCACAATCTGCATTCAAGCTGCAGTTGCAGGAACACGGCAGCAGCACTTTTCCTCCTCAGAGGTCCACTTGGTGGGTAAAATGGGACTAGCAGGTCAGTAGAACCATGTTTAATTTTTAGCTCTCTACTCACTCTCCACTCCCCTGCTCTCTCTCGTGTGCTTATCTTGGTGGTATCTTGATGACTTGTTTCCCTTCCTATCTTACAGTGCCACTGTGAGCCATCACGGGTGACTGTTTTAAATTTATCATACCGGGAAAAATTAAATTTATCATCATGGGCAAAAATCTTTCAATGTCTTTGGACTGACGTACAGGCTCTCCTCTCCTGGTTGTTCAGATTAGGGGACATGCTCAAGCTCATTGTACAGCAATAAGATGTACAGAGATCATTTTGCATGGCTGGATCTCACCTTGTCATGGGTCTGGAACACCCTATGGTGTGCAAGGCAATCAGCCCCCTCTAGCTCTGGCAGAAGGAAGAAACAGAAAACAAACTTTCCTGAATTTTCTGCCTTCTCTGTCCTACCATGTGACCTCCACGGGAGACCAGATGTGCTCACCCCTCTGAATTTGGCCCAAAATTCAAGGGCCACATAATAATCAAATTATAAAAACTTTACAGAATTGTTTTTTTTTTCAAGAACTCCGTGCTACAGCTGATATAATTCTGTTTGAATACAGTTCATGGCTTAAAAAGTGTTGGGGGTAAGAAAATAAGAAGAAAAATAGATATAAAAAAATGCAGCTGGATAAATCTCATTTCCTTTAAAAAATTACCAACAAAACACACACACAAAAGAAAAACAAAACCAAAAAGAAATAACCTCCCTAGCTGACAAGTTATGTTTCCTATAAATCACCAATTGTTTGAATTCATCATAACCTCTTTTCCCCAGGTTATTCTTACATGACTAAATAACCAGGTTGCTTAAGTTACTGCACCTACCTTGTGTGAGTTTCATTTCAGTAGGGAGCAGAAAACAAAAAAAGAATTGCCTAATCCTGCAGCCTGATATGAGGACCTGAGAGTCATTTTAGGACTGGAAATATGTCATATGCTTATAGCAATGTCTAAATGTGTAGCTGATGGTTCTCATCACACCCACAAACTGAAGGAACTTCTTCTATCTTGGTAACACAGCTATTCACTCAAAAAAAGGTATGTGCAACAGTACACAGTGGGTGTGCCATCATGTTCTTCACTTGTAACCAGGGACCAAGAAAAACTTGCATTTCAACCTGCCACAAAGATTCTTGCTCCCTGCAGCTTCTAATATGTGTACTGTAATAAATGTGACCATATGCTCCTGTAAGTGAGATTTATTACTGTGCTTTATTACTATAAATGTGTTGGTTGCCATTGCCATGATTACTGCAGGTAGAACTGATATGGAGGCATGTAATAGAGAAGAAAAATTAATTTTGTTTTTACATTAAAACCTGACAGCTGGGAACATCCTAATCCATGGAAAAGCTAATTGTCAAACAGGATAGTCTTCAGCTTTAAGTCTTGTGTAAGATTTGATTTGTTTATAAGAGGCAGTAAGAGTTTTTTTTCCTGCTAGGGTGGGAGTGGTTAGAAAAGCCTTAGTGCATCTGGAGTCCAAATGAAAGAAAATTTACTTATGGGATGAAAGCAATGACAGTCAGGTAGGGTTTGGTCACTGTCAGAGCAGCTCTTCTCTATCTGCTTTTGTCTTCTTCCTCAAAAAGAAATGATGACACTCGATGAGACAGCTGCTGAGCTGCCAGTGCATTGGGGTGGCTTCCCACCATTGCTTTTAACAGAAGGTGGTTTGTTAACATTGTATTTTGAGGCCTGGTGAATCTGCTTTTATGGCCAGATAACAGTCTGATGTTGTTCTTAACAACATCCCCTAACTTGTAATACTGTATCACAACCTGAAGAGTATTTTTATTATTTTTATTATTATTATTATTATTATTATTATTACAATAACGTTTCAGGAAAAGTGGCCATATTGAGTATATCTGAATATACAGCTCAGGAAAAAGAAAACATAACACAGGCCTGGTCTCTGTGTGGGAAATGTTAATTGGAATGTTTTTACACACACTTCTATCAGAGCTGCTTTCCTGAGGGTGCAAGAGTGGGCTTACCCCGATATGGGGTTGTGACCCTTGTTTATTGTGTGTAACTTTTCAGCTCCACATCCCTGATGGATAATTATCCCAATGGATAATGTTTTGTAGGTAATTTTGACAGAAAAAAGGGTCCAGTAACATATATCTAGTGGTAATGGAGGAAGTGATGATGGTGCATTGTTACTCCACAATAAAATAAATAACCATAATGATGAAGTATTTTCTTAAGTTATCTGGCCCCTTTGGAAACTTATGTCTTTTTTCTGTTGTAGATCTTAGCCTTTAATATTAGCAATGTTTGACACAGACTGACATCCTGAGCTCAGATACCAGCCCTGCATCTAAATCCTCTACCATGGATGACTTGTACTGTTTGAAGTGTAAAGGTCTGTTGGAAGATGAACTTCTACTGCAGGTCACCTCAGGTCATGCCTGCACTGCCCAAGATGTCCATCCTTGAATGCTTTTGCTTGTGTGCCCTGATACATCTGAAATGAATGCAGAAAGCAAACCAAAGCACGAAATCTATGAAAATGCAACAGAAACTGCTTTGCAGGGAGTGGGATAGGGCAGGTTCTGCACCTGAGGACCCAGTTTATCTGACCTGTATCAGCTTGTGAGTCATCTCTGTGTGTAGCACCATCTCTGAAGTGTGGCCCTAAAAAGGTCTTGCTCCATGGCATGCTATGGTTGTGGTTGACAGTAGAAGTCATTAATGCATGGGGGGAAAAGAACCCCCTACTTTAGAAGAGTATTTATAATTATTTCCCGATGATCCATTATGAGCTCAGAGCCATCAAGGCTTAACCTACTTGAGATCCACAAGAGTTAAGGTCTGGATGGCTTAAAGACCCAGACACTCTTAGCTCTAACCTTTGCCCAGTGTCAAAGGTACTGGAAATTCGTCCCTGAAGGCCCAGATTCCTAGTTTGCACAACTGATCCCAGGAAGATGGTGGGATGTTGTTCATAGCTGCTGAAGGACTCAAGATTTGCTCTCTCAGCTTCACCATAGCAATGACTTTAAGCATAAAGTCATTCCTCACCCTCCCCCCATCATCTGCCACCAAGTTAGGAGATGCACATGGGAAAGACATGGGCAAAGAGAGGAATGAGAGGAAATTTCCCTCTCCCCATAACTGGAAGTCCTTTCTAGTGGATAGGGATTAATTTACTTTTGTGTCTCCCCAGTTTCTCTCTGTTGAAATGGTTTCTAGCAAAAAATCCCAGTTCTCTCCTGATTCTCTTTTTGCTAGTGTCTTCTCAGACATGGATTCTGAGGAGAGAGGTTTCTCTCCTCTTTAAGCCTCCCTTTGCAGCAGGACACTGAGCAGCTCTCCTGTGCCTCCTTATGCCACCTGTTCCTTTGTGACTGGCTGATTCAATGGCTCAGTGGACAAAATTCCTAATCTTATTTGCAGGATGGCAAAAAGAACCAGTACCTCCTCATAGTTCCTATCTCTCCCTGACTAGCAGAGCTGGCTTCAGCTGCAGGACTCTAACAAACCTATTATCACAACTGAGGATGATGAGATTGTTAGATAATCATCCCTGAAGGTCAGCCCAGCAGACCCCATGTGGCCATATCAATCCTTTTTCTGATCCTTTGAGATTCACCTCCATCACTGAATTTTTTGTCTGTAAACAGGTGGTCTTTTGTAGGAGTTTCTTGTCTTTTTTCCCTCAAGTGAAAGATCTTTTATTTTTCCTGCCAGAGATATGTTACTACTTCAGATCCTCAAGGGCAGTGGATTTACTCAGCTGGTGTGTCTGTAGGGTGGCACAGTGTCAGCCCTCTCCTTTTGCTCATTTCTCCTTCCCTCCTCTCTCTTCTGTTCCCTCAGCTCTGAAAACACAGATGGTACTTTCGCTCAACATTGGGGCATCACTAGGAGGAATGAGTGTTCATGAAGGACCCCAAGCTCCTAAGAGGGTGTGCCACAAGAAAGCACTCTTTAATAAGAAGGTTGCAAGAGTCTGTCCCATGGGTTAAGGATACCTCCAGCCTTTCCCCTCCTTGCAACACACGCCTCCAGTGCTCAGTCTATTTTGTAGCTGACTTCTTGGATGCACTCTTAGTGTCTTGTTTAAAGACTGCTGGTGCCAGACATGAAGTAAGCTGGCTTTACTATTTTTTTTTTTAGGGCATTTAAACCCTTCTTGTCAACACTGGTGTAATTAAGTTGAAATTAAAATCCCAATTGCCTGTTTTGAGTGGAAAATTATTTTGCTTAGACCTTGCCCCAAGCCTGCTGAAGCCTCAGCTGACATTTAGAACTGTATCAAATTGGAGGAATTTTTCCCACACTTTTTTTTCCCCTAAAATTTCAATTGAAAGGTAGCTGAAAAAAAAATTGCAACTCTAAGTTTTCTTCTCTTTCTGTTGTTTTAAAGTAAGTCAAAACATTTCCCCCATTTTCCACTCTGATCAGCAAAATCCCATGTCATATAGCCCTGGCTCTTGTTAATCTATCACGTGAAGGGAGCAGAGTTGCATCTCATGTCTAAACCCCACAGTGGCATTTTTACCAGCCACTGAATTTTATCCCCAAATTTGCCTGTTGCAGATAAACCTGGGCTGTTTCTTCATGACAGTATTGGCACTCTGCAATGTGTCTGGGCACTCTAAATCCTACCCAAATCCTTCTGCCTGAGGTTTTCTGCCAGCCAGAGGCAGCCTGTCAGAAGCATCTCAATGACAGGCAGCTCCAAGCAGGGGTATCAGATGCAGAGGAGGACTCCAGACAGTGCCCCCCAGCCTCACCATGGTCCTCAGTCACAGCACTGCAAGTCTGGAGCAGCACTCTTGACCTGGTAACCCCAGAATAAACACAGAGGACCAGAAACCAACTCCCAGGAGGTCTGCGATGCATTTTTCTTCTCAGGTATTTTTATTGCCCAGAGTGACCTCTCTGGTGCTGCAGGCTGCCTTCCCACCCGATTCCCCCACTCTCAGGAGCCATCACAGCTCCTGCTGCTAGACATACAACCTCCTCTCAGACATATTAAACTGCCTGTTTGTTCCAAAAGACAGAAATCAGGTGAGGGTTGAGAGGATATATCAGTCAGACAGGCAGGAGCAAACACACACATAGTCAGGGTGTTGCAAACCTCTCCAAACCAAATACTTCAAATCCAGGAAATTCTGTTAAGGGCGTTTAAACACTTAGTGGCATTTCTGTGTGTTATAGCATAGAGTAAAGATGTTTTGCATCTGAAAATTAGAAAACAGGATGGAAGAAAACAGTCTCACGCAACATCCAAAATATTGTAGCCATTCAAAAAATCTTACAAATCTCTCTGTCTCCTGAAAAAAACAACTGATTTCCCTTGGACTGATTGTGGCATGTTTTGGGGAACCAAAGCTGTTTAAAGTCCAGTTTAAGCCTCTACAACTACTGTCACTGTGACTAACAAACCAGAAATACTTCACTTTGATTCACAGCTATAAATTAGAGCTGCATTTCCACCAATGCCCACGCTGAAGCTTCTGTATCTGCCTGTTTTGACTCTCTTAGATGCTATCAGCTTCAACCCTTTTCACTACTGAATGCTTCAAAACCTGATAAGCTCCTGCTGGGTAATTTCTTCTTTGTCCAATGCTTTTGATTTCCACTCTTAGTCTTCTAAATGCAGACTTTTATTTTTTGAGGGAGGTTGAGAAATCTTGGGCTTCTCATCACCCTGCTTCCTCATCTTGATATCTGCTTATCATTATTTCTGCAAAGATCGCTAAAAGTTATCCTTGCCTTGACCCCTCCTCAGGAGACATGCTTAGACAGAGGTTAATTGGTTGCTGATTAATTTCCTATCATTCCTTAGCTCATGGGCTTCCTAAATCCCTCTAGAGAGATTGTGATCTCAGGACTAAATGAGGAGCAACTCTCTTGACATCTCTAGTAATTCCAGTGCAAATGAAGAACTAAGACCCAGACTCAGACTTGAAAGGATGGGACTTAGGAATGCTTGGAGAGGCCTTGAGATTTCCTGATAGAGTATATCCATTGAGCTGAGCCCTGCAAGATCGTGTCCACATCAGTCAGCAGATACCTCACATTACTGTGGTGTAAAGTCCTGTGGTAATGTGGTAATTTCAGTTTCATGATTCTTTCTGTTATTTTTCTCAAATCAACAAAAAATAGCTTTCAAATTTTCCTTTCCACAATCATGTTTTCCCTGCTAGTCCACGCAACTTCACACAGGTTTGCTTTACAGGACCAGAACCATGCCTGGGTCTACTGTATCTGTCATTATGGTATTCAGAGGCTGCCTGACTGCTGCTTTTGCTTCACAGTCTTAACTTTCTAAGTGAGTGAAAAATTAAAGTTGACTTTGCCTGATTTTTCCTCCTAACTTTTTCTGCTTGAAATACTTCTCCATTTATTTCATTTGATGAAGAGCACAGTAATACTCCTCAGTAGCTGTTCACAGCTAGTTTCTAACATGTGCAAAAATGCACAGCCTTTAAATACTATCTTTCCTTTCTTACCTTCTTTGCTCTACTTCATCACTTTTGATATTTTGTCCTTTTTGTGCCTAGCTTTACAACCTGCTGCACATCTATTCTGCATCTAGCTTTAGGTAGTTTTGTGATACTAAACAGCAGCCTGAACTGTGGCATAACCCTGAAGCCTAGGCAGCCCTGCCATCCTGGGACTCACAGGGATGACTCGGGTAGCTGAATGTTAACCTGGGCCTGCTGCTGCTGTTGGCACTATTTTTTTTTCTTTTCTGTACAAGAACATTGTTTCTCCTTTTGCTCTGCCTCATGCAAAAAGGAGGTAGAGAAAAAGGAGTATCTGGAAAGTATGTATTTTCATAAAGAAGCACAACACTGCAGCAGCCTGAATTTTCCTTAGTCCTGGCAGCAGAATGATCCTGTAGCAGTCAGATCTCAGTTCTGTGGTAGCTGTATGCTCCCCTATGGAGGATAAAGGGCAGTTAATCTTTATCCATTATTTCCACTGCAGTGAGTTTCAGCTCACCATTCTTTATATATGGAACTGTGCATTTCAATGTGCTCTTGGAACAGGGTATTTCAGTAAGGAACTTCCTCCGCCACTCAGCCTCTGGGAAGACTGAGACAGGATTCTGGTTCCAAAACCACACAGAGGATTTGCATGCTTGCCCCTGCATGCCATTCACTCACTCATTTTCCTCCTGCCTCTGTACACAGTGAAGCTTTTTGAGGAGCTTGCCAAGATTTCTCCTAGGTGCCATAATAAATATGAGAGAATTGCATTACTGATGATAGGCTGTATGGTCTATTGAAGAGGGAAAGAATTAGTGAATTGTGGGTTAGCTCTGAAGAAACTGAAGAAATAGAAACTCTGTTGGACAAACCAGGCAATTAAGGTACTAGTATATATATGTATAATATATTATACTAATATATACAAATTAAGGTACTAATATATATATATATGGTACATATAGATATATGAAGCTTTTTTATTATTTTTAGTAATAGCTTTTAATAGGTTGCCCAGGGAAGTTGTGGATGCCTGTGGAAGATTGGGTTTTGCCGATGCAGAATTTATTAAACAATGTTAAATAAAATATAATCAAAGCTAACAAAGGACTTGTATGAAGCTAACAAAGGACTTGTGTCTTTTAGCAATACTAAGTGAATCATAATCAGAGTTACAAGGGACTTGTATTAATATTAACCTTGAAGATGTATCGATCTTAGAATGTACAAGGTAAAAGAAAACAGGCTATTGTGATCACTGAAGCAAGAAGTGCTGAGAGCATGGGAAGAAGTGCTGAGAACATGAGAAGAAATGCTGAAAGTATGAAATCACAAAAAGAAGAGCCGTTTGTTTTTATCTAACCAATAAGGAGCTTAACTTTTGCAATATTTATGAGCTAATTAAATTAATAACCAATAGGATAATGACAGATATGCATAAATTAGTGAAAGTGTATAAATAGTAGTCTGATGCTCTAATAAATTTGGATTTGACAATCATATTGATTGTGTATACAAGTCCCCTCTTTGCGACAGCTGCCCCCTTCCTGGAAGTGTTCAAGGCCAGGCTGGATGGGGCAGAGGGCTTGGAATCTTTATGGTCCCTTCCAACCTAGGCAACTATCAGCAAGACAAGAGGGCATGGTCTCAAGTTGTGCCAGAGGAAGTTTAGGATGGATATAAGAAAGAATTTCTTTACGGAGAGGGTGATCAGACATTGGAATGGGCTGCCCAGGGAAGTAGTGGATTCTCCGTCCCTGGAGATATTTAAAAAGAGACTGGATGTGGCACTCAGTGCCATGGGCTGGTAACCACAGCGGTAGTGGTCAAGGGTTGGACTTGATGATCTCTGAGGTCCCTTCCAACCCATCCAATTCTATGATTCTCTGAATTTAAATGCAGATGAAGCCTGGATGACTACATACTATTACTTGGGTGTCCACCCCCCACCTCCCTGTCATGTCCTTGCCTGTGCCCTGCCTGCAGGTCCCTCCCCACAGCAATGCACCTTCAGCCCACTGCGTGTCTCACCTGCGCTATGCGGGCAGTGCCGCTTAACCACAGCCACCTCCCCTCTTCTTCCTCCTCATCTCTCTCGCCCCTCCTTCAGCCTCCTCACACCTGTGGTCACTTGACCGGGTTGAGGTGAGGCCGGGCAGACCTTGCCCCAGGGCTGGGCAGCCTGCGGCGGCATCTGCGCGGCTCCCTGAAGCGCGGGGATGGAAACCGAATCCTTCAGCCGAGTAAGTAAAACAATTTTATAAACAAAACAAAAACCAAACAAAGAAACAGAAAAAAAAACAACAAAAAAAAAACAAAAAAAAAAACCCCAAAAAAACCAACCCCAAAAAACAACCAATAAAAAAATTAAAAAAAAAACAAAAAACAAAACGAAAACAAAACGAAACAAAACCAAAAAAAAAAAAAAAAAAAAAAGGAAGTGAGGAGAGAAGAGGGAGGAATCTCGGAATCTCTCTTCCGGAGGGTCCGGGGGGGAGGGCCGGTGCTGAGCCCCTCTCCTGTGGCATCCCCCCTGCCCGAGTTTGCCAGGATGGGCAGGACGAGCTCCTGGCATTTGGGGCAGTTCTTGTCAAAATGTTTCCTGTAATTCCCGTGACGTTCATTAGCTTCTGGGTCGGCCGCAGACAATGCTTTAATTATGTCATCATCAAACTTCGTGAATCATTTCTTCTGCTGGGGTTTGTGTGGTGTTTGGCCATTGCCCAGCTCTCGGGGCTGGTGGGGCTTTGGGCCTGAGGTTAGAGCACGGTGATCACTAGTATCTTGTCATGTTTCCATTCTTTGTTGCTTGTTTATTGTTTGTGTCCTCTTGAAGTCCTCAAAATGTAACTTATGCCTGCACTGTGGTTGGACAAGGTACTGGTAGGCAGATGGTGTGAGGAACTGGAGTGAAGGCACTGTGGACTTCCCCAGCCTGAAAGAGGGGAGTAAAGAAACAGTTCCCCTTTGCTACGTATAGGATTTAGTCATGGTAGCTAATGGTTGTAATTTCACTCCTCCAGGCAAACCTTGATTTCTGCCTAAAGGATATGACACATCTCAAACACAAGTTGGCAGCTGAATTTGGGAGCTGCTGCCTGAGCATCTAGGGCTTTGCATTGCACACGGGATCAGGCCAAAAGCTGGTACCATCACTTCTGTATAGGACTTGATCAGCAGACAGCCATGGTGCTGGTGCTCCTGCTGTCCACCACCAGTGGCTGCTGTCTGTCCCCAGCCTCAGGTTGCTGGGGAGGGAGGTTGGAAGAAGAAGAGGAGGATGCGATGTGAAGCTCTCGTGTGTCTCTGTTTGTGTGCCTGCACTATGGCTTGGTCGTGGTGTTTCTGCTCTCTCCTGGCTTTCCCCAGGCCCAGCAGGGCACTCTCCTGTGTACAACAGGTCCAACAGTGACTGGGACATTGATGGCAGCTTGTGCCAGGTTAGAACCTCCTGCCTGTGAACTTTGCCTTGGCCAGTGCCAGGGGACCTGTTTTACAGCCCAGCAAAGTTGATCACAAGGCTTGCTGCCTCTTCTGGGGCTTTCTCTGGGAACAGGTTGCCCAGGGAAGTTGTGACTGCCCCCTCCCTGGAAGTGTTCAGGTTGGATGGGGCTTTGAGCAACCTGATCTAGTGGGATGTGTCCCTGCCCATGCAGGGGGGTGGAACTAAACTACCTTTAAGGTTTCTTCCAACCCAAACCATTCTGTCATTCTCAGTGTGGGCCGGGACTGTGCTATCCTGACTCAGTGGTGAACTGGTAGCAGGGACCAGGATGGCAGGAAACCAGCTTTTTTTCTTTAGCCATGGGACTGTGCCTGCGCTAGCCAAACTGAAGTGGTGAGAGCACGTGGCGGGAAAAGAGGGTGACAGCAGGTAAACTCACACCTTGAACAGGTACTGGGAGCACTGTCTGTGCAAAGGAGCTTGTGCCAGGCTGAGCTGTGGCTGGCCAGTGAGGCTTTGGTCCTTGCTGCTTGCTGAAGGACTGCATGCCCACTCTGGGATTGTGGGTGGTGTGGGTCTCTTTGGGAACATAGGAATGAGGTAGCCACAAGGGCTCTGGAATGTGATCTGCAGACCCTAAAGAAATGAGAAAAAGCAGTGCTTATAGGTTAGGTTTCAGGATCCATGTAAGTGCTGCCGGGTGCCAGAGCATTTCATCCTCTCAGCTCTTGTTGCCTTCAATGTTGGGGGAGGAGAAAGGGTATCAGGGTATCCAGTCTTTTGCAACTACTAGAAGCCAATGTTGTTTTAAGATATTGCAGCTGTTGTCCAGCCTGATGCTACATGGTACATAGACTAGAGCAGATCTGTGTTGGGTGAGAAGTGATGTGCAATCTCAGGAAGCATAAAACACAGAAGAAGGGGAGAAGATCAGCTGCAGACCTCCACTGCTAGAGCAAGGGGTCTGCAGGAGGCAGAACCTTGGCCTGTTAAATTGCAGAGCCAGGAGATGAGTAACTTGTTCTGTCTGAGGTCTGAACTTCCTTCCAAAACTAAGAATACCAGACCAGGTATGAAGAGAGTGTTTGCTTATACAGAACAAAAAGATCTGCATTTTATTTTTCCTCTAAATAAATCCATAGTGATTTTTCCATTGGGCTTTGCTCTAGGCCCATCAAATGTCTGTTGTTTGTTTATAATAAGGAGACAAAAAAGGCAAGAAGGGAATTAAACTACTTCTTTCCTGCTTGCTCAATGGCCTTGTGTGTGTGGATAATCTTTGAAGTAGCTACTCTTCACCAGGAGGAAATCCCCAGGTTATTCACTGAACATGTGCAGCCTGTATCACTGGGTTGGGGTGGTTGGGCATTTCCCTCCTTTTGCATCATCCCATTCTTACCCTAACTGGGGTGGCCATACTCAGAGCAAGCAGTTCAAAGCCACACTGAAGGTACAATTAAGGTAGACTGGGTGAGTGATGCTATGTGCACTGGCAGATATAAAAGCAGATTGTATCTGTTACGTGCGGTATGGATATTAAACTCAGGAATGCAGTTCTTAAACTTGTCTTTCAGATGACCCTGTGTGACTGCCAAACCCCAAAATGTTTTGCACCATTTTTAAGGAAACCACAGATTCTTTATATAAGCAGCATGGCTTACTTGTAAATCTGGAAAAAAATAACCACCTCCCAAAAGCGACCCAAAGAAAGCTTGAGGGAGAAGCAATCTCAGGGATGAATGTGTCACAATGCAGCAAAATGGATGGGGGGCCAGTGAGAAGTTTGGCAGATCTGTGAGCACAGCAGCAGGACCCATGACAGGGCCAGGACAGGGCTGCAAAGGTTCAGGGAACAAGTAATGTTTCCCACTGCAGATGGGTTACTCCTAGCAGTGTTGCAATAGTCAATGTAGACAGCCATTTCTCCATACCAACAGAGCTGCACATATTTATCTTGGCACTATTTATCTTTCAGTGGGTCAATTTCCATGCATAGGGGGGCCCTCCCTTGGCATTGTGTTGCAAGGCAGTGTTAACCAAAAGCAGTGTATGTTGTAGCCAAGAAGCTCTTGACACTTTGCTGCCTCTACTTGAGAGAAGGGTTGACATTTATAATGTGTATAAATTTGTTCTGCACAGGTGCAATGGCATTAATTCAACCACTGTACATACAATGTTTTTTTCTTTTTATTTTCTTTTTTTCCTCCCAGAACATCAGGTCCTAGAGCAGGCACTAATGGACGGCCCTTTGCAAACCTCCATTCAGGTGTGCTATGAAAATGGTCAATGGATGTCACAATTACCAGAGAAGCTCTGGGATATTCCCCTCTATAACTTAGCTCTTCCAGGTAAAGATGAACGTTTGTTCTGTGCCTTGTTAGTGTGTCTTTTAAACATTGGAACATCCTGTTTGTCCCATTTCAGGATGGCTACATTTATTATTTGGGTCAGTGTGTGGGTGAAGGGCTTGCGGGAGGGTTTGTGTGACGTGTGTGTGTGCATGTGAATACTTTTAGTATGGAATGTTTGGGGGTTCTTGGATGGGAGGAGAGTAAAAAGCATTTTGTTTGTTTGTTTGGCTGTTTTTGGTAGAAGGAAATAAAGAGGGATTTTTTTGCAGTCTCTGGGCACCAACTTGTTTGATCAGTGTTAATCTGAGCATTTACTTATCTGGGCAACGGTGAGATTTGTCTAAGTCATTCTTGCTGTTTCCTACATAATAAAGGGGTGCAAATGAAGAGATAGTATTTTACCTTACTGTTTGTTTCTTTGTACTGTTTAAATGAGGCTGTGAAAGTATGGAAAAAGGAGGATGGAGATTTTTAATTAAAACATTTGTTATTAATGTAGGGTGGGGCTTTACTGCATAACTTTCCTTATGAAAACTGGATTTCTCCTATTATGGATAAATACATCCGTGATATAGCTGGTGCACTCGCTGATGTTACATTCAGATCTGTGTGTCATTAGCCTTTCTTTGGCAATATTATCACTTCTCTCTGCTGCCTTGGATAGATGGGCTTTTGTATTTGCTTTGTTTTGTGTTTATTTTTACCACCTTGTCCAAACAAGTTATTGGAAAACCAGTTTTCACTGGCATTTGGGGAGGGATCAGCTCTGAGGGATTCCCTTTGCCTCCACAATGGAAATAGTACTAAAAATAAGTCTAGCACATGTTTTCTCTCAAACCTGTAGATGAGAGGTAGTTTGGGTGGAAAGCAGCACAGCATGTTGAATTAATGGAGTGTGGAGTTTTGATTAAAATTGAAAACCAGAAACTTATTTCATGATGACTTCTTGGATATGTAATTTAAATTGTTGTTAATGTCAGAACAAGTGGACCTCTCAATTTTGGATAAAGCCTATTCAAGGGGACCCCAGGCCAGATGTCATAAAGAAAATCTAAATTTCTTATTTAACCGTCAAGAAAATAAGTATCTAATTACACAAGATAGGTCATGTTTTCTTCTCCCACCTTGCAAAAATCTCCCACCTTTAAAAAGTCAGTAGCATGCTCAGTGTTTGGTGGTGGGATTTTGTTTGGTTTTTGTGTTGTTGTTTGTTTGTTTGTTTTTTTCTGGAAGAGGAACCATGTTGTTTCTAAAAAAGCTTTCATAGTGGTGTTGCTTGAACGTTACAGAAAGATGGGGACCTGCTGTTGTGTGTCTTTGACTCCCTGGCTCTTCCCATTACTGTGATCTTGTTATTTGTGTGAATGCTTGTTTTTCATGTGAATATAACTGTGTGGAGAATGAAGAATAGTTGAAGACAAAGCCATTCTGCCAAACGCTGGAGGACTTTCACAGAGCATTTCAGGCTATTTGCTTGAAAGATTTTGGTGTCTGTCCAGCTGACCTACAAAATTGGTTTAGCCCAGGTCAGAATGAAAGCAGGTCAAGACAGCCCTGGCAGTTTTTCAGAGTGACCAATGACTGAGGGAAGCCCAGTTTGGAAGTGGAAGCTTATCTCAGATAGAGAGACAACAAAGCATGTGAGAAACGTGAGAAAGTGCATTCTGAAAGCGTGACAAGGAGACAGAGGCTTTCTGTAACCAATGTTGTGTTTGCATTAGCTTCAGCACAATGCTGCTGCAGAGATGTTGCTCCAGACTCTGCAGCTAGATGGTTTGGTGTTAGCTCACTATCTTTGCATTGTGTTTGTTGTGTCATAGATATACCTGTCTGCCTTTCATGACAGTAACTCACTGACATCACAGGAAGACTTCTAAATGAAAGGTTACTATCAATATGCTGATTTGCATGAGTAGATACAACTCCCATCAATGGCATCCTAATAACTTCTCTCATATTTGGATTTTGTCCATGGGTATTTAAAGGTTTGACTGTTACATCTTGTAAGACAAGCTTCTTTGGTTGCATGCCCTCATTATTGATCATCTGTCTGCAATGAGCTTGGTTTGGGTCTTAAAAGCAGGAGAATGAACAGAAACCAGATTTTAAAAGGTGAAAAAAATTGAGCAAGACTTTTGACATTTTCAAAGAACTTTCTGTATTTCAAATGCATTCTTCCCCTTTCTCTTTGGCCATCAAAAATATTGCCATTGGTCACCAGTAAGACTGACCAGTCAAGAAGGCAGTTCCCTAACACCAGTGAACAATTTGTTTGACAGAGGATTTAAAAACAAAAATTACATGCAAATTCCTTGCTGATACTTTGTAAAGATCACAGCAAGTCTCTTCACTGAGTTTTTAGCTTTCCTTACTGATGCTGTATTAAATCAGAAGAAATAATAGAGCCGAAATAGCTAGGAAAATCACTGGCTGCCTGCTCTGAAGATGTTGTGATTTGTAACAGTTTCCTTTAAACAGGATGCAAGAGATGTGTCAGGTTTATTAAGACTTCAAAGAAGTCAAATATTTGGGCAGGTTCTACTTAAGGTTCTACTTAAGCTCTGATGCTTAAGCCTGCCCCTGGGTAATTCCCTGTGCTGGAAATAGTCAGGTGATTTTTGAAGTCCGTAAGAGGTGGATCTTGTCCATCTATAACATGTAAACTTAGACTTGGATTTGCCTCAGAAACATTCAAGCACCTACTTCTTATATTGTTTTTGTAGGGAATGTGGAGTTCTGGAGGGCATTTTAATCAGGTATTTAAAATACAAATGCTTGAAGTGCCAAGTTAGGAGTTAAAAGTGTAAGAAGATACATTTCTTCTTGCAGTTATATCTTCCTGTGCAGAGATGATGGGATTGGAGTACGAAATGCTTGCTGCATTTGGACACTCTGAAAGCAGGACAAATTCTAGATAAATTCATCCTTTAGCTACTTATTCCCTGAAAAAAGTAGGTTTTCACATCAAGATAATTATTTTCCTGGAACATGCTAGTCAAAAATGGGCCATTTTATTGTGGTTTGAGGGAAACAACAATGATGTGTAGTTTGGATGGGGAGTGCCTTGGTGAAAATTGATAGGACAAGGGATAATGGGTGTAAATTGAAGCATAGGAGGTTCAAGTTGAATATTAGAAAAAATTTTTTTACTGTAAGGGTGACAGAGCCCTGGAACAGGCTGCCCAGGGGGGTTGTGGAGTCTCCTTCACTGGAGACATTCAAAACCCGCCTGGACACGTTCCTAGGCGATGTACTCTAGGTGGCCCTGCTCTGGCAGGGGGGTTGGACTAGATGATCTTTCGAGGTCCCTTCCAACCCCTAGGATTCTATGATTCTATGATTCTATGAAAAGTCTCAATGCCTTCCCTCCAGGAGGATTTCACACTAAGCTTAGTAATGTCAGGTGAGCAGCCTCAGCAGAAGAGGCCACCTTTTTGCCAGAACTGCATAGGCTGACAGTCAATATAGATGTGTTATTTGGAAATGGGGTGGCATGTCAGGTGTGCACATGCAGTGTGACCACTTCTACTGTGGTGCTTGAGCAGTCAAGAAATTTCATTTTCCGTACCTTTATTTTTGGATTCTACAGGGAGTCACGACACGATGACCTACTGCTTGGACAGAAGCTCTGCTGTTAGTAGCAATGAATCCAAGATGGTGAAGTTTTTAAGCAAATGTATGCCCTGCATTGTGCACCCCATAATTATGAAGTGGTCTACAACACAGGTAACTGTTTAGCATTTGCCTGGGCAAAGTCAAAACTTGTGTTGCAGTGATGGGAGTGGTCACTACACTCAGTGCAGCAATGGAAGGACAGCCTGCTACTCAGAAATCTGTGTTCTTGTGTGATACTGTGCTTGGGTGTTGTGGTTTAACCCTGTCTGGCAGCTCAGGCCCAGGCAGCCACTTCCTCACACTCCTCTGGTGGGATAGGGGGGGAGAACTGGAAGGGTAAAAGTGGGAAAGCTCATGGGTTGAGATAAAGACAGTTTAATAGTAAAGCAAAAGCCATGCACACAAGCAAAGCAAAACAAAACAAGGAATTCATTCACTACTTCCCTTTGGCAGGCAGGTGTTCAGCTATCCCCAGGTGACCTCGACTTCATCACATGTAATGGTTTCTTGGGAGGACAAATCCATCACTCCAAATGTGTTCCCCCTTTCACCTTCTTCTTCCCCCAGCTTTACATGCTGAGCATGATACTGTCTGGTGTGGGATAGCCCTTTGGTGGGTGGGGGTCAGCTGTCCCAGGTGAGTCCCTTCCCAATTCCCTGTGCACCCTCAGCTTCCTCACTGGTGGGGTGGTGTGAGGAGCAGAAAAGGCCTCGACTCTGCATGCACTGCTCAGCAATAGCTAAGCCAGCTCTGTGTTACCAGCACTGTTTTGGTCACAAATCTGAAACACACCACCATACTAGCTACTATGGAGAAAATTAACTTTGTCCCAGCTCAAACCAGCACGCTGGTGTATGAGATAGGTGCTATACATACTAGAGAGTTGGTTTGTTGTTTTTTTTTTTTTGGTGGGGGGGGAAAGCACGTAGGTGTGGCAGGCATGATACACAGACAAAGTTGTTGCTTAAGGCTGACCACTTGGTACTAGACACTCATCTTATTTTTCAAATGTTTATTGTTGTTATAAATAACATATATTATTACTATAATCAAAAGAGGTTTTTCACTTTGTTCAGAAAGTAATGCTTGTCATTTTTACTATCACTGTTGTAGATGTTAGTTGTGTTCCTCATTTATATTGTGTATTTCACCAAGCAGCAGAGACAAAAATCTTGTTGAAGGGAGTTTTTTTACCAAAAGATTAAGAGAATAAAGGTGTTGTTCCTCATGTAAGGTCTAGTTAATTTTTAAAATTGTGTAAATAATAAGCTAGTAGTTATCCCTTTGTTCCTCACAAATGTATATTAAAGACAAAACTAGGGATCATGATTTAAGCTAGAGCTTCTGAAGATTTTTCTGAAGAATAGGCCTACCTAGCATCAAAGACATGCCAAAAATCTTTTCACTTTTGTTCTTATTGAAGGAGTAGTTCATTATTAAGGAGTTAAAACTGAATAGCTGATGAATGGCAATAATTATGCCCCGGCTTCGTTTGTTGCGTTTGTGTAGCCCTGGCAAACCGGAGTCTTATACACCTCCAGATATTGAATATGTAATGGCAGTGATGAGTTGATGTGGGAAGGCTCTCACTTAGCACAGTGTCTTGCATTGAGCTGCTTTTTGCTCTGGGACTGAAGCTCATGGAAGATTTAGGTATCAGTGAAGTGACCCTGCTGGTGACAAACAAGCTCCTTACACCACTGGAGTCCTTTTCTTGTCGAAATGCAGTATACTGAGTGGGAAGTAGCCTGGTGCTGATGGGAAAGAGGCACGGCTGCAATCATGCCCCTCCTTAGCTCTGTGGTGCTCAAGTTATCTTTGCAAGGAGGTGACTCCACCTGTTGGTATCCAGAACAGAGATCAAGGACCCTTACCAAGGGTAGGACTCAGAGGTTCCTCTATGGGCCGGTGCCTAGGAGGTGGTGCCTGGCTGGAACCCTGCCTGCTACAGGTAACAGTCTAGAGGCTCAGATATTTCAAATATTCTCTCCTGTGGTGATGGTGAGACACAGGAACATGTTGCCCAGGGAAGCTTTGCCTGGCCTCTCCCTGGAATTGTTCAAGGCCACGATGGATAGAGCTTGGAGCAACCGGGGCTAGTGGGAGGTGTCCCTGCCCATGGCAGGGAGGATGGAACTGGATGATCTTTAAGGTCCCTTCCAACCCAAACTATTCTGTGATTCTATGATTTTCTGCATAGTGTAACTTCTACTCATGTCCTGGATGTCTGGAGATTGCAGCACTGAGCAGCATTGCTTCCCAGGGCTTCCTCTTAAACTTTGCCCTTGAGGGATGATGTTCACACTGTCTAATTCAGTATCCAAACCCAGGTGACTAATTAGAGACCTTCCAAATGAAGGTGGGAATTAGGCACTGATCCTTCCTTCAGCTGCTCTATCCTGGTGGAGACCATGCAGGCACACGGGGAGCTGCTGGCTTAAGCACCACCTGCACCCCGGGGCATGTGGGGCTGGGTTGCACAGCCTGTGGGGTGTGAAATTCCTATCCTAAGGACCGAAATTTAGAGGGTTGCAGACATCCTGCCCTGGGGCTTAAGCTCTGTCTTGGCACTAAGGCTATGAATGTGGTTATTCAGGCACAATGCTTTGTATTGATGTAGCCTTTGCTGAATCTTAAAAACACCTAAAAAGTGTTGGCTAGAGCAGTTTGAACTGAGACAAATTAGTGTTTAAATGTATTTTATTAAATTCATTCTATTTTCTTATGCAAAGAGAGCCTTGATACCAATAAGAGAGAGATCATTTGGGACTTTTTGCCCTAGAAAGTCATCTTTATCACCTGTTATATTCAGCTGTTAAATCTCAGGTCTGAGGGAAGTGGAAATAGAGGAGAGCCTCTGTTTTGTAGGTTAGTTCCAACTTTTAAAGAGACTTAATCTTGAAAAAGAACAATAGCAAGTACTTTTTTCTATTTTCGTTTCTCCTTCTGTTGAAGATGAATGAGCTCCACAGAGACAACCATGGTAAAGTCTTTGATCTAATAAAATAAATACAGCATTTCTAAGGTGCTGATCCTGCAATTTTTGTTCATACACACAGTCTTGTGAAGAGTAGTAATGTATTTATGCACTGGTTAATGGTTCTTTACCCTCGTGTTCTGAAATATGCTGCAGGAAAATTGGAATCCCTCATGGCAGAGAGTAAAATACTTCACAAGTTGTGACTTGGTGTCATAGGGTGGCATTTTAAAGATGAAAGAGCTGAGAACAATGTCATAGGGCTAACTTCTTACACTTTTTTAATCTTTGTAAACTAAAGAAACACATCCCTTCCAAACTCTCAGGGCCTTTGTCTTCTGTTTCACCTTTCAGGTACTGACTGTGACAGAGCAACTTGAGGCTGGAGTTAGATATCTGGATTTCAGGATTGCCCACAAGGCTAATGATCGATCTATGAATTTGTACTTTGTGCATATGGTTTACACAACTGTTACTGTACAGGTACTGGCCTTACCTTTGGGATAGCTGTAAAAACAGTGCTGTTTCTTTCGTTTAAGAGCCATCATAATCTGAAAATGCTGGCCCAAGGTTTTCTGAGTAAATTATTTGTTTTCTGAAGGTGAGGACTTCAAACTAGAGAAAATCAGCAGGGCTGGACGTTACGTTCAGCAGCTCTGTCATGGTTTAACACTGTCCCAACAATTAAACCAAATAACAGATGGTTTATTAATCCCCCTCCCCTCCCTGATAATGAAAGGAGAGAGAATAAGAGAGAGAGTTACGGGTTGGAAACTAAACAACACAGCTTTAATGAAGCAGTAATTATAAAAAGGAAAAATTACTAAATATATACAAATATGCAGGAAAATTGATACCACGTTCCTCCCCCTTTCCCCCAATAACTCTCACGTCACCACCGAGGCTGCAGGGCAGCCCTGGGAAAGTCCAGGCTGGAATCCTGGGGTCAGCAGCAGTCAGGAGCTGGAGGCAGGAACACACAGATTCAGGCTGGCACGGATCAGGACCACAGGCAGAGGAATGGATGGAATCCTCCCAGGATGCCGAAGCAAACAGGGGAGAAGAAGGAAGGTGTGAAGAAGAAGGGGAAGCAGGAAGGGTTTGACCCTCGTGATCCCTCAAATTTATACTGAGTATGATGTGTATGGGATGGAATACTCTGTTTGGTCAATTTTGGTCATTTATCTTGTCTGTTCCTCCCTAAGGGAGGGCTGCAGGTGTGACCTCTTTAGTCCTTTTCTCCTTCTGGAGGGCAAAATGTTCCTCAGAGCTGAGCAGTGTCCTTGGATCTGCACACCAGTCTCTGGCAGTAACTATAAACATCGAGTGTTATCAGTCCTAGAAGCAGACACTGTCTCAGAAACTTGGTGTTAATTTCAGCAAGTGCAACTACTTACAAGAGACTTAGCTGAAAGCAAAAGGACAAGGGAGAAAATGGCCTTTATCCTGGCCATTATCACCAGGACAAGCTCTAAGTGAGACTGAGGCATTAATCAATTCCTCATCCTCAAACTGGAGTTGCTGCGCCTTGCTCTTCACTGCCCAGATCCCTCCTGATGTTTCTGAGGTTTATCTTGTGTTGTCCCAGGTTTCTACCCAGGACAATCCTGCTTCACTGATAAGGAGAGAATCTGGAAAAGAGAAGGAGGTATTTAAAGCCTAATAAAATCACAGAAGCACTTTTTAAATTTTTTTTATTTTTGAGGAAACAGTATTTCACTGACAGACTCAAGTCTGGGCCCCGTAATAAAATCACTGTCAGCTACTGCAAAGAAACTACTGTGAGTTGCACTTTGCATGTGCTCTGTCACTGTGGAGGCCTTTACATCTTCTCTCCATTTGCTAGGACCTGTACAGCCAGGCACAACCAGCTAATGCAGCTTTTCACTTGTAGACTGACTGGCTAGATTTCTGTTTCATGCTCATGTGTAGGAACCCTTCATGTGTTGAGGTTTCATGGTGACTGAAAAGTTCATGTAAATAGTTGGATGCAGTGCCTGACTACCCTGCTAATTACATGTCATCTTCAAGAAGTTTTTTCCATAATGATAGGAAAAATGGGTCCTGTCATGTTCAGGCAAGCATGGAGTTTTTCCTGGTTTCTGAGTTTGTCACTAATATGTTGTGTGTCCTTACAGAAGCTTAAGGAGATGGGTTTACTGCCAACCTGCCTGTAGTTCATAGGTTTGTTATTTTCTTTGTATTTTTCCTGTTTTAAATGAAGAACATCAAACACACACTGAAAAGACCAATTTATCTATATCTTCATGGATATTATCAAAATACAAATCTGTTTAAATGTAGTGTGCTATAACCACATTCATCACAGACGTGCAGGAAGTGGAGCCACATTTTGGGCAGTCAGATGGCCATGCTCCAGAGACCTATGCTGAATCTTATAATTGTGATTACAAGCCTACATCAATGCTCTGTTGGTTTTATGTCCTTTTTCCTGCATAGCATAAATTATTTTCTAAGTTGTCATCACTCTCTCTTGTAGGATATTCTGTGGGAAGTGTTAAGGTGGTTGGAAACTCATCCTCAGGAAGTTGTTATCTTAGCCTGCAGGAATTTTGATGGATTAACCAAGAAACTTCATTGTCATCTTATTTCCCGTATAAAAGAGATTTTCCAGCGTAAACTGTGTCCCAGAAATGTAAGTATGAGATCCTTTTTTCCCTCCTTTTTAAAGAATGATGTAATGATGTAATACAGTGAGAACACTGGTTCCAAATCTTGAGATCTTTTGCTTTATATTTAACCTAGGAACAGTAACATTTACTGCATCAGAGACTGGCCTTTACCTAATAAAATTAAGAATGTAAAGCAAGACTGCATCTCACAGTGTGGAGGGGGGAATTAAATGTGACTCTCATGTCTGTTGAGTTCTGGGACAATAGTAGGGCCACAACTGACACCCACTGGCCTGAGGTTTGTTTTAAAAAATAAAAAATATGTGTATGTCATAAATATAGAACCATGTTGGATGTAAAAGACCTCAAGTCCAGCTGTTAGCCTAGCACACTGCCAAGTCCCTAAGCACCACATCTGCACGCTTTAAAGTATCTTCAGGGATGGTGACTTCACTACTTCCCTGGGAAGCCTGATCCAGTGCTTGACAACCCTTTCAGAGAAGAATTCTTCCTAATATCCTACCCAAACCTCTCCAGGTGCAACTTGAGGCCATTTCCTCTTGTTCTTTACGTTTTTACTAGGGAAAAGAGACCAACACTGGCCTTGCTACAACCTCCCTTCGGGGACTTGTATTTTATGTTTGTTTTGTTTATAAACATATTATATTTTATATATATAAATACATTTAAAAATATATTTTGTTTATAAACATATTATGTTTATAGAATTTAAATAACCGATTTTCTGCCTGTTCACAGCAGTAGTTGTAAACAAATTCCTGTGTTATTGATAATAGTTTAGGTTGGAAGTGACCTTGACTTTCATCCTTTTGCTAGGCATCTCTGAGGAATCTTCTTTGCATCCACCTGTTAGGTCTTTGCAGGCAGCAGTACAACCTGTTTATAGTCTTCTTCCTGCTGAATAGATCCATCTCTCTCAGCCTGTCCTTGTCCGTGATGCTCCAGCATCTACTCGCTCTGGCTGCAAGATGCTGGACTCACTCCAGCATGTTGGTGACTTTTTTTTGTACTGGGGAAGCCTGCACTTGAGGTACAGCTCTACAAGTGCTGAATAGAAGGAAAGAACTCCTCTTCTTGACCTCCTAGTTTGCAGCTGATCTTTGTCACAGGGCACACTGCTGTCTTCTGTTCAGCTTGATGTCCAGTTGGGACCTCCAGGTTGTTTTCTGCAAAGCAGCTTCCTAGCCAGTCAACATCATTCTGTTCTGGTCCATGGAGGCAGTCTGTGCAAGCTCAGGACTTTGCATTGGCCTTTTTTTGAGTTTCAAGAGGTTTCTGCCAGCCTGTGTATCCAGCATGTCAAGGTTCCTCTCTGCTCTCAGTGCGTTTCTGAAGGCACTGACTTTCTTTCCTGGATATGAGCTGGAGATGACCTTCCAACCAGCCAAATATGTTTCGGTCACCCAAACCTCCAGAAAAGCCCTAATTGAAACAATCAGAAATTATTTGGTTGCTAAATATTAGAAATCGAAATTTCTAGCTTCATCTCTTTTTTTACAAGGTGTGGGAGCTTATAGCATTTTAACAATTAACATTTCAAAGATGCACAGGAACAGAGGGTTTTCTCTGGAGATGTGAGGGGTACAGGATAATGATGACCCTGTTTGGGATTCGAATTCAGCCTTTGAAGCTGGTGTATCAGTAACGGTGAGTATTACCATTTCAAAGCATTTCATACGGCAGAGTTAAAATAGAACAATTCTCAGCAAAAGCAGGGGAGTCTGAACATCCAGGCCACAGCTGAATTACTGAAGACCCGAGTGACACAGTTTTATTGTTTCCCCAAATAACTTGAGTGTGTAAATCATGGAATGAGCAGAGCAATACTGGAGAAAATGGCCAGATTTGCTTTCAGACACACAGCCAGCTCTTAAAAGGCAAAAAGTTATTTATTCATTGCAAAAGGGGCAAGCTGCTGATGATATTTGTTGAATGAATGTGATGATCTCAAATGGTTTGAGATCACATGACTGAAGAAAGGTTTCTGAGTTGTGTCCAGGGGGAGGAAAAGCACTGGAGAAAAGTGAAGCAGGTGGACTCATTCTTCTCTCAAGCTTCTCTCAAGCAGGTGGACTTTATTTCTATAAATAAAAATTTGACAGCACTATGGCTCTCATAATTTTTGCCAGTGATCCTATTGCAGATTAGGTAGCTGTGGGGTCTTTCAGGATCGCAGATGCAGAGTTAACATTAAATAACTAAGAGGTTGCTCATTTATTTTAAAATTATGGCATTTTTAAATGGCTATACTGTGTTTCAAGGCTGCAACTCTGTCATTGTACAAAAATGCCAAAGTATTTATGAAGCAACTGCTAAGTATGTAGTACTGGCACAGGCCACAGCGTGACAACATCACACCAAGTTTAAAGTTTTAATTGCCTTAACTATTCGAGGTGTTTTCCTTTGATCTGAATTACTAGGGTTGAAAGAACCCTTGTTAAACATCAACAGTTTCGTTTCTGCTTTGTTTGCAAAATAGGCACCTGTGCTTGTACACATTTTTGGCAGCTTCTATTTTTGGCTCTTATCCCACATCCTTCCCCCACCCCTTTTTTCTTTTTTTTTTTTTTTAAATTTTTACAAGGTTCCAGTTTCAGGAAGGAAACTGGAGTAAAGCAAAGGCTTCTGTCAACCACAGATTTTTGTAGTTTGAGTAGTTGTGTCTTAAGTTTCCAGTATTTTCTGACCTAATTAGAGCTTGCAGTTTCTCGCTCTTGGATGAACTAGGAGGGATTCCCATGTTCATTCAATCCTTAGGTCTTTTCAAAGATTTACATAAAACATTTTTTACTGCCTTTGGCTTTTATTTGAGTTAATACGTTAATTGGAACCTCAAAAAGCCACCATTTCCTTTTCACAAGAACCAGACACAGCTTTTAACCACAGCATTTGTAAAAAAACAATTACCTGTTAATTATGTTGGTTTTGCAAATAAAACTAGTCAGAGGGCCTCAGTTATGTCTGATGGTAACTTTTGAGGACTGGAAAATGTAATTCCATACTTAAACCCATTTAACCTGTTTCAGCCCATCTGCCTGTAAAAATTTCTTACTCAAAACTTCCCTTGTCTCAATTCAAAATATCTAGAGCGCCCGTTTCAGAAACTTTCCACTCAGAGAAATCAGAATTAACATCTCTCTTAAAGACTTAATTTTAGTCTTACTAAGTCTTAAGCTGTTAGATTTTCAGTGGCAAATTTGGATCAACAATATGGGGCATTTGCCAGAACTATTCCTGCTTCTCTGTGAGTGCATTCCTACAGCTGGGTGTTGGGCTTTCCCCCCCCCCTCATACCTCCTTTCACCAAACAGCCTGTCTCTTCCTCTTAACTCATTTTCAGCAGCGCACGAAGGCCAACATGGGGATGGTTTCTTTGTTACACAGGTGTAAGGACCTCCATAGCTGAGTTTTTTGAGGAAAGGGGGAATCTGCTTCTGTTCCCAGGCTCCTCTTGCCCCAGCCAACAACCTTGAGCTGTATGCTTAAAAACTTCAGCTAAACCCATGCCTCTCTACCATGGCGATGTCATAGAATCATAGAATTGGATGGGTTGGAAGGAACCTCAGAGATCATCAAGTCCAACCCTTGATCCACTACCGCTGTGGTTACCAGACCATGGCACTGAGTGCCACATCCAGTCTCTTTTTAAATATCTCCAGAGACAGAGAATCCACTACTTCCCTGGGCAGCCCATTCCAATGTCTGATCACCCTCTCCGTAAAGAAATTCTTTCTAATATCCAACCTAAACTTCCCCTGGCACAACTTAAGTCCATGCCCTCTTGTCTTGTTGAAAGTTGCCTGGGAAAAGAGCCCAACCCCCCCCTGGCTCCAGCCTCCTTTCAGGGAGTTGTAGAGAGCGATGAGGTCTCCCCTGAGCCTCCTCTTCTCCAGGCTGAACACCCCCAGCTCCCTCAGCCTCTCCTCACAGGACTTGTGCTGGAGTCCCTTCACCAGCCTGGTTGCCCTCCTTTGGACCTGCTCCAGGACCTCAATCTCCTTCCTGAACTGAGGGGCCCAGAACTGGACACAGGACTCGAGCTGTGGCCTCACCAGGGCTGAGTACAGGGGCAGAATCACTTCCCTGGACCTGCTGGCCACGCTGTTCCTGATCCAGGCCAGGATGCCATTGGCCTTCTTGGCCACCTGGGCACACTGCTGGCTCCTGTTCAGCTTCCTGTCAATCCAGACTCCCAGGTCCCTCTCTGCCTGGCTGCTCTCAGCCACTCTGTGCCCAGCCTGGAGCTCCCCATGGGGTTGTTGTGCCCAAAGTGCAGGACCCGGCACTTGGCCGTGTTGAACCTCATCCCGTTGGAATCAGCCCAACTCTCCAGTCTGTCCAGGTCCCTCTGCAGAGCCCTCCTGCCTTCCAGCTGATCCACACTCCCCCCCCAGCTTAGTGTCATCTGCAAATCTGCTGATGATGGACTCAATCCCTTCATCTAAATCATCAATGAAGATATTAAACAGTACCGGGCCCAACACTGACCCCTGGGGGACAGGGAAGAGGTCAGGATCTGAACTTTGGGAATGCTGCTGTGTTGCTGACTTCAACCCAGGCACGCTTTCTTTTAGGTGGTGCCAACACTGAGGGCCATGTGGCAGCGTGGCCACCAGGTTATAGTCTCATATGAAGAGTATGTGGAAGTGGAGCAGCACCGTGAGCTGTGGCCCGCGATCCCGTACTGGTGGGGAAACAAAACCACCACTCGTGCTCTGATCCGGTATTTAGAGCGCATGAAGAGGATGGGACGTCCAGGTAAGCACAGGGAGGTGCCTGGGGAGGGTGGGTGCAACAAGGGGCACCTACAGCAATGCAAAACAAGTAAGCAGTGGGGTGGTCATAGTGGGATATAACCACTTTGTGCGTGAGACGCGCTTGTGTTGCAGAGCGCTCTGCCCACCTGCGGGCAAGCGCAATGTTTGTCTTTGGTGGTGCAAATACATGTGTCAGTCTTTGTAGGTGCAAAGTCTGTGTAAACTGTAGCAGCTGCTTCCCTGGAGTGATCCCGTGGGAAAGAGGCCCACGGCCCAGAGCAGCTCGCTGGTGCTGTCATGTCCATAGGAGATGCTTCCTCACCCACTGCTGGCTGCTTTAGGCAGTGCTGACAAGGAGGGAAACACATTACACTAGTTGCCTTGTGACAAGAAACCCTCACCAGAATGGTAGCTGCATGAGGAAATGGAAGCCCTCAAGCATGCTGGTGTAGTCTAAGCTGAAAGAAATCCAGTTCATCACCTCTGAGGCAGCTGTAATGTTGTGGGGTGAGGAAGGGGAGAACTGCTTTCCAGGCAAGCTCCTCCATCAAAGGAAAATGTACCCTGTGATTCCCTCTGTCACAGGGGCAGGCTAAGGGTTTGGAAGTAACCCTTACAGAAGCAAACATGATTTACAAAGGAGAGTTAGTGCAGAATCTTCAGTCTGCAATGAGTAATTTAGGGAAATTTAGCTAAACTGGAATGGTTCACTAACTGGATTTGGTTCAGCAGCTGTTTAGTGCAGCACGCAGTGGCAACAGGGGGAGACAGTCTACTGAAGCAGTGCTAGGGATATTAAACAATACAAAAAGACTGTGAAGTTAGTACTTTAATGATTCCCAGAGGAATGAGATGTGGAGCTAATGCAATGCTGAGCAGTTTCTGTTCTCCTCAAAGGAATTTTTAATGTGTGTCACCTTCTGATTTTTATTTCAGAAAAATTCTTTGTAGCAGGGATTAATCTTACTGAAAATTTAAGGTACATTCTTGTACACCCATTTGGATCATTGAAGAAAATGACACTCCAGAGTCTTCCATGCTTGAAAATCTGGGTAAGGAAGCAGTATCCAGGACGAAAGAAAGACTGTATTAACATCATTGCTGGAGACTTCATAGGAAATAATGATTTTGTCAAAGATGTCATAGAACTTAACACAAAAATTAATCCTCCATTACACTGTCAAAATAAAGGGGCTGGAACAAGCAGCACATCATTCTCAGCTTCTTAATCTGTGGAAAGCTGAAGAGGCTTTGTCTACATTTAATGTGTCCTGGTTTGAACAGCCTGGATCCCATACAAGTTCAGTTAAATTAAACCAGGGGCGTTTTACAGACTTGGTAAGAAATGTGCTTTTGACATTGTGAGGGTTTCAAGGCCTTCTCACAGAAAAGAGAGCAGACAGACTTTGCTGAAGTCTCTAGAGAACTATGGTATAGGGAATATAGGTATTATTTGCTTGGAGGTTCTTAGATTTTTTAGCAGTTGGCAACACTGAACATATTAAGAACCTTAATCTTATTTTACATATAAGCAAGAATGAGAAATATGTCAGTAGCTGCATGAATTATTTTGTGGTAAGATTTTATCTTTTATAATTGCAAAAATTATAAAATCTTTATAAAAAAATTTTATATAAAAAAAAATCTTTATAAATTGCAAAGACTCCTTGCAGCTCCAATTCTCAGTCCTTTATATCAGTGCGAAAATGACTTGTCTGTTTTCATAGTTGGTGTTAAATATACAAAAGGAACAATTGAAAAACATTTTTGATATCTCAACGATGCTGTATTGACTTTATTTTTATATATACACCAATACATCATTAATGTTGGAACTCCAGAAGTGGCTCTGTTGTTGTGTACTGAATTATCAGTTCTGAGCTTCTTTACCATCAGCGTTGTCACAAAACTGTATGATTTGTAAGAGGTATGTGTATTTGAATATTTATTCTTTTAAATACTCATGCCAGTTCTGCAGTGATAAACATTAAAAAAGTAGGCCCTTAGACAGTTGTCTGAAGTAATGAAAAGCATTTTATGCCTTACATTGCAAATAAAGAAATTTCAAACCAATTCCTTATCTATACTTAGGCTGCTCTAGAAATACAAATTCTTGGCTTCTATCATGCTCATTTGGGGTTTCACATCGGGTGTTTTATTGAACTATTTTAGTAGCTCTATAATTATGTTTTCACTCAGGTAATTTTTGCTTATGAAAAAAATAAGGGCTTTATGCAGTTTGCCATTGCACACTAATCCTATTTTTCTAATTGTTTTAAAAAACGAACTGTGCAATAACAGATGCTCATCAAGGTAAGAGAACTGACCAGGATTGGGACTAAGCCAAAAACAGACATTATGTGAAGTTCACTCTGCAGCTTCATCAATATACCTCACTTTTTACACACACTTTATATGCAAAAGCTGAGTTCAGATGTCTGGCAAGGTGTTAACGTTTGCCATAGCTATTTGCAGAAGCTTGAAATCAATTGCTACTTGACATCAGAACAAACTCACCCTAGACTTCTCAGCATGCAAGACTAAGATGCTACCTTCTCATGCAATCTCTTGCAATTGCAGAATACATAGCAGTAAAAACCCCAAACATTCTATTTATAAAAATGACTTTCTAAATGCTTCCTTTACAGTGCTTTTTATCCTTGTTCTTTTCACTGCATACTTCATACTGAATTTTTCTGCCTCCCTCTTGGACCCCCAGGTGGCTCATTACTCTGTGTAATAAAAAGATCTCTGTAATACAGATGGAGATAGTGTTATTCTCCTTTCTGTGATAGATTGTTTTATTGGTTCCCAGTAGTAACTCAGAACTCAAGTAACAGACCAGTTTTGGTTTTTTTCCTTTGTGCAATAATTTCACACAAAATGTATGGTTTGCTGCACCCTAATCATAGAATCATAGAATGGTTTGGATTGGAAGGGAACTTAAATATCATCCAGTTCCAACCCCCCTGCATGGGCAGGGACACCTCCCACCAGACCAGGTTGCTCCAAGCCCCATCCAACCTGGCCTGGAACACTTTCAGGGAAGGGCCAGTCACAGCTTCCCCAGGCAACCTGTTGCAGTGTTTCACCAACCTCAAATTAAAGAATCTCTTCCTAATGTCTAACCCAAATTTCCACTCTTAAGTTTGAAACCATTTTTCTGGATCCTTTTACTACTCATGTAAAAAGCCCTAACCCAGCTTTCTTGTAGGCACCAATGAAACCCTTAAATGTTTTCTCTAAGAACTGACACAATAATAGGTATTGTGGATAAATTACTCTAGACAAGAAAATTGTATGGGTAGAGGATGTCGGCCTATTGCTTAAATAAAGAAATTTGGATTTTTGCTCCACTGCAATGAGACATGGCAGTAGTCTTATTCAGATTCATGCATTCTGCTTTAATACGTATTTATCTGTATTATTTATACACAGCTAATAATATTTTGTTCACTAACTTTCATTTTCCAAGGACACCTTACCTATAAAAAATATTTTATTCTGAAAAATGGAGTAAAAAGCTTTATTTATACTAAGTAAGACACTTGATAGTTTTCTGAAAGTTAATTCATCCATCCAGTGATTTCCATGTGTTTGAGGTCCACAGCTTATAGCCAACAACTGTTCTAACACTGAAAAACTCAGTGCTGTCCTTGCACTTGCTGATGGAATGAAGCTTAAAGCTTGGAATGAAGCTCTTACTGTTTCCAAACAGAAGCTTTGTGAAACAGCGCCCATTTCTAAAATGCATCAAAAACATGAACTAGAGAAGAAATGCACTCTTCATACCCTGGCTAATAGGTCATTAACTTCACTTCTCATCCTCTTGATGATCAGTTTCTTTTCCTAGAAAAGGATGCAGTTTCATGGTGTCAAAATCTTACTGTTAGGAAAGAGGGTTCTGTATTTGCCAAAAGCAGAATTGCTGATTATCACTTTCACCTTGGCTGTGCCATCTTCAGCCATGACTTCTATATTCTGAACTGTTGCTTCTTTATAGAGCCAACTGTAAAAATAAAAGTATATTAGCATCCTAAAGGTATGACACCCTGCATAAAATGTGATCTTTGTTTTAGGTCAACATGTTCCATTTTATGTAATTTAATACTTTAAAAGTGAAGTGCTTCACTTAACTTTTCATTTGCTACTTGCTGTTAGGAAATAAGGTTTAGTGCTTTCATAAATATTTCAGAGGTGTGCTTTTATTAGAAATCTAGCTCCAGGACCAGTGGCATGGTCTTTCAAGAAGTACGTTTTATTGTTCTAAAAAAGAATTCTATGTACTAACAGAAAGACACATTCAGAAGCAGACTCCAGGGTATCTAATAGGGATATTTTCTCTCAATAGGTCAGAAAATTTTGATAATTATCCCTGTAATTCTTACCACAGATTAACATCAGTATGATATGATTTTGAAAAATTAGGACATGCATGGCTAAGAGTTTCATATTTATCCAAGTCCTTATAATTGATAATTATTTACCTTAGCTGAGGTCCCTCTAAGTTGATGTTAACTGTCAGAATCTTCTTTCCTGTGGCTACCAAAATTTTTTTCTCTATTTCTTCCCTCAGCTCTTCTAAACCATGTCCATGTAGAGCAGAAATGGCTAAAGCATTTTCTTCAGTGGGTTTATACCTGGAAGGTAGCAACTGCTAGCATATTTGCTCTTGAAGGTTAGGTTGTTAAAACATTCTAAGCATAGACAATTTAACTTCATGACTTCATATGGGCACCTTTTTAGAGAGGCCACCTCTTGTATGACTCAAGTGATTACTTCTGTAGTTAAAAGACAATTAATCCTTTTTAAGACCGTAGTTACATTTGTAAAAGACTGATAAAACAATGTTAAATGTATTTATAAGTATGCGAGCTCTTTTTTAAAACTAAGAACTACAAAGCTTCCAGAAATGTTTAAGTACACTTGGTACCACCTGCTTACCTTTCTATCAAATCCACTTTGTTATGAACTTCTACCATTGAGTCCAATAAATGACTGGGGATATTAAGATTCTTCAGAACTGACAGAACAGTTGCTTTCTGGAGGGTGGTTTCTGGATGAGTGATATCCCTCACATGAACTATCAGATCCTAACAAGCATCAATTTACAAGACAGTTACTTTACAAAACAGTAATTACCAGGTTGCAGAGATTTTATACTCTTTTTTCATTCCTAATTCATAAAAGTTACTTTCTAAACTACTAAGCTAACATTACTGGGTTTTGTACCATGATGAAAGAAAATCTGTGGCAGCTTAGTGTTTCACTTCACAGTGAGTACCAATTGCCTCTAACAACCCTGAAACAAACTCTGTCAGCCAAGCTAGTTAGACAGTTCAGGTTTCAAATAATAAGTGATCCAATTTTTCAAAGCCAAGGCTGTGGAACAGTAGGGCTTGAAAAATATGGGAGAAGAAAGACTGGACTCTAAAAAGGTTTCAGAAGAGTAATGGCTGAAAAAACTGCTTAAAAACAGGAGGAAAAAACCCATGTCACTTGAAATTATATTTTTACATTCAAAATGCAGATTATCCTTAGTTCCTGAGTTACTATTACTGGAGCTTCACTTAGAAAGCTTTTTACAAAAGCTATAACTTTCAAGTATGCATACAATCATATTGCCATGATAAAACCCAAGCAAATTCCAATATTTGCAATCAAAACATTTTGTCATCTTTGCTCAAGACGCTGCTTCAAACTTCTTTTAATCAGTGAGAAGCAAGAAAATATCTTGTCTTTCATTTAACACTTCAGAATAAAAGACACATGGTATAGTTGCAGCCTGCTTTTGAAAGTCCTGTGGTGAAGTCTAATCCTCAGAAGCACCCAGCTACCACTCAAATTCACAACCTTTGACAATTCAGGATTTTTGTTTAAATGTCTGTGTATACAGCTTTATACTTTGCTATAACACAAGAAACTAATGAGAAAATTATTGGAAAATTACATTTACTGCATGCTGCCTGCGTCAAATCACAATCACATACTTTTATTCATCTGGTTCACACGTCATGGAGAATGACACAAATTCCAAATGAGCCCTTTCTGAAATCTCTTCGCATCTGCATGTTCTGCATAATTTCAAGTTTGAGAAAATTTGCTTATGGCAAGATACCTATTTCATCACCTTAGGAGACTACTATGGTCAGCCACATACTTCACTAAGAACAGCAAGCCAATTAACTTCCCCTTTTTTGAAGAGATGAGGATTATCTAAAAGGAAATTAATTTGAGTTCTCCATTTTTGTGGTTAACTACTTACTGAGTAAGCCACTTCTTCTAATGTAGCTGAGAAGGACTCAATCAGATTATGTGGAAGATCAGTCAGAAATCCAATAGTGTCAACATAAATAACTGCCATATGTGAGGGCAGGTAGCCAGCATGGGCTGTAATATCAAGAGTGGCAAACAGCTGATCTCGGGGTTGAAGTCCTGCTTCCCCAGTCAAGGCTTTGATCAAGGTAGTTTTTCCTAATTAAAAATAAAAACATCACAAACAAACATACAAGATTTTTGAGGGCTTATTTCAAGAAAGAATTTAATTGGCAAGCTTCAGGGGAACTGTATCATGGAACACATCTTTTTGTATCTATTTTATTCATTTAAATCTAGCCTATGATTAGTTACCTATACGATGTTAGGAAATCCAAAGACAGTTTTAACCTTTGTAATGTAGAATTGGATTTAAAGCCAGGTCTGGAAGCTATGTTCTGAAATCACAAGATGACCAAAGACTGAACTGATTTGCAGAGTAACCTACATCTCTTACCTCTAAGACTCTCTGAAGAGTACTGCATGACAGAATTAGGAAGCATATGCTTATGCATCTCTCAATGCTTCTGTTGTCAAGTAAAACAATTTAAAAAATAAGCAAAATACGTTGTTAAACCTCCGGTTTTAAAAGTATGGAAGAATGACATTTAAGAAAAACATATTGTGTAATCCAAATCCTTGAGTATATAACTGATAACATTAGTGCAACATTAGTGCAATTTAAGTTTGTTTTTATAAAGGTTTTAAATAGGAGAATGAAATGGTCTTAAGATAACACAAGCTGAAAAAAGTGTTGAGTCCAAAGTCTATTTATGCCTTGCATATGAATTCACTTGAGTAAGCAACATAAAAAAAACCCAACAACCATCTTTATTTAGCTTATTTTATGAACACATCTTGGTACACTGTACATCAATTGATGACAAGCTACAGTGCTTTTTAAAGCACATTTTTCAGTTCAACTGCCAACTCTCCTGAATTTTCCTCCTATGCTTAAGCTTTTCCACTTTTCTTTACCCATTCTGATCAAGTAAGAAATATTCACACAAAAGGACACTAGCAGTACAGTCTTAGCACCACATATAAAATCTTACTGGCACAATAATTGCTAGGCATATCTCCAAAACATGTCTTCAAGACTGTGAAAAAAAATAATTAAAATCTAACTACAACAAGCACCATTTGCTTTCCTAACTGCATTCTAATTGACATATATTCATTACACAATTAAAAAACTAATTACAACGTGAAGCCTATTCACACTGAAATGAGATTCTGGCTAGAGTTTCTAATTAAAAATTAGACAATGTAAGCTCTTCCATGCTACAATTTCATGAGTTTTTGCTTACCACAATTAGTATAGCCCATTACTGAGACAACTGGAAACTCGCGTTTTTTGCGCCGAGTTCTAAGTAAAGACCTTTTTCTTCTTAGTTTCTCCAGAGCATTCCTAATTTTAAGTTCTTTTTCTTTCAAGAGACGATATTGTGTCTCCAAGAATGTTTCACCTGGGAAATAACAATGAAAAGTTTGTAGAATTGCAGAATAGTCTACAATAGAAACAATAAACCAAGTAATGTTGTGCATTTGGAAATCAAGTGAGTTAGCACTAAGGCTAATACTTAAACTGTATTTTTGCTTGATGGAGTCAGTGATAAATATTAAGACATATGCTAAGCACTCTAGAATTCAACTAGAATAACTACTTACTCTTATGATAAATCACTGTGGCAGCAAATACTCTGCTCATCACCACTTATAGAGACAGTACAAACCAAAAACTTTATTATTCAATTACTTCCCAATAAAGTTTTGCACATTCACTTAATCAGATGCTGAACACAAACAGTTCTTCCTTCTGGCCTTCTCTGAATGAAAAATAGGATGCAATAAAATTTGTTTAACAGTTATGGGGAGTAAAAAAATAATCTAATTCATGACAATATTTCAACTTTACCTGAACCCATTATATATCTTGATCCACCTCTCTGCTGATCTAGCTGAGACACCTCATTTTTCAGATTTGACCTAGCAGTGGAGTAACAGTTAATTAGAAACAATTTTCTTTAATCAAGGTATCTCAAAATGCTTAATAAATGTGAAGCAGCAGCAGTATTCTAATAGTACAAGTGAAACAAATAAATGACAGAGCTCTAAATTAAATTTGCTCATCGTGAAAAGCCTAGCAAAAAAACCCCCAGACTTTCCTGGCTTCTTAACTGTAATTTGAAAAATAATGCAACATTTTTAGCAAATTAAAATGGCTATTCTGAAATTTCAGAGAGCCAAAGCTGCCTCTGAGACATCCGTGCAACACATACCACCTTCCATACACAAATACTTCTATGCCACGGAATGTAAAAATGTGAAAAACTCGCTTGCAAATGAATGCATTTATTCTTCCTTGTTTATAGCTTCCCTCATTAATCCTATCGATATGATGTATGGGATATGCATATCCAACTCCTACACATTCTTACAACCCATATACTGCATTTGAAAGAACCAGGGCCTTTTCAAAAGAAAAATAATTTGTAAGATGCCCCACTGAACACTTCCTGGTTTTGCCTGTCAGCACTGCACAAGCTAAAAGCAATGACATTAAAGCAAATATTTATAGGTTCTAAGTAATCATTGAACATACCATGCCAGCACTGAAACTGTGTCACCTTTCTTTACATTACAATATTACAGTTTTTGTTACTCTAAAGAAATAGTCACTAAAATATTTATATAGTTGTATGATTTGCACAGCTCAAGGTACCTGAGAAGTGGAATTTCGGCCAGTGCTATCTGAAGTTTTGCTTCTTTTGTCCGGGCATTACTCCGAAAAATGTGAAGTACAACTGTGTATCTGTCAAAGACTTTCACGCCCCAGGCATCTTCTAGTTCTTTCTTTAGCACATAAGACAAAATAACAGATTTTTTGTTTTGTCCCCCACAGTATCAGTAGATCAATTCCTACCCAGCACTGTGGTTACAGTTAACTGATGGACACTAACTCAGGATCTCAGGACTACATTTGAATGGTTGGGTAACACAAGCATGCAAAGGCAAAATTTGGTGGATGACAAAGCAAGGTGAAAAGGAGAGTTTAAAAGGTATAATTTTATGTGTTGTGTGTCATCAAATTCAGTTGAAATGCTACCATTAGCTTTAATGGATTCTGAAAACAGCACTTATAGCATATGTCAGAATTAAGGATCTCAGTGGTTAAGCCCTTTCAAAAAATAATTGTGAAATGCTGATATGGGTAAGTATAGTGATAACATAAGAAAACCAAAAAGATTACTGAAATTGAATAGAAAAAATAAATAGAGAGGAAGGAAGGAAAATTATTTCATAACCAGCTTTTCACAAAATACCTAAACTCAAGGAAGAAGTCAACAAAACCCCCACCCCTGCTCTAGCTGAGCAAAAGTATGCAGCAGCTCCCCTCTGCCATATCCAAAATCTAGAATGCTTGTCTTTTGTACCTGTTCTTAAACATATTGACAAATTGCTCTTAAGATCTAAATTTGAAAAAAGGAGTGGGTTTTTGTTTTTTGTTAAGCAAATTTAGTACTATTGTAAATTAGGGAAAAAAAGCTAAGAAATTGAAAGGAAACATTTTCAATGTCTGCTTCATCAATAAATTGAAATACTCAAGCTAACTATGGCCCAGTTGTTTTCCTGCCAGTACTAAAAAAAAAGTGAAGCATGCTCCTCCCATCAATGTATACATCCCTTTTAAGGGTTAGGAATGAAAGTTTAGGGTTAGGAATGAAAGTCTAGCTATATGAAATGTCTATTCTCTTTTAGAGAAAAGTTTTATTCTCACAGAATATAAAACTTTTTTATACTGAGCAGAATGCTCATAAAATACAAGTCTGCTCTGAATTAGCACCTCATATTCAAAATACAATACAGCATCCATAGAACTATAGGAAAATAAATATGCTGTCCACATAGGCATAGAAACTTGTGCATATAGCTAATCCGAAATGTTGCCACTCTTCATCCCATCAACTGCATTATCACTTCAGTTTTCTGAAGAAAACCTTGAGTAGCTTTTCTAACACTTTAAGCAGAGCCAGTGACAGCAGATAGCAGAGTCTGTACTAAATGGCTATTAGGCTGCTAGAAAATTTCATGCATGAGGGCTGGAAACATTGTATCAACTGGATAAATATAGTAGATTCCTTTCAACAAAACTCGGTCCAGGTAACTTACTATATTATCATTTGCAAATTCAGACCCTACTTCTCATAGCAATTGCTTCTGAACAATACTGTTGTAAAGAGTATAATTTGATATTTAATTACCTTTGTTAGTGAAGATATTCTTTCCATATTCAAGAAGACAGCTGTCATATGGGGCAATTTTTTAAGCTTTTCTAAAAGATGGATAACCATTACAAAATAGTATTACATGTCTATTCTCTTTTAGAGAAAAGTTTTATTCTCACAGAATATAAAACTTTTTTATACTGAGCAGAATGCTCATAAAATAGCAAATGGCATATTCTTTGTTCACAGAACAGTTGTATTTGCACTAATTCAGTACTATGTAGAACAGCTACCACCTTGACTTATGTCAAACACATAAATGTAATGATGAAGTTGCCACACATTTGCAGTTTGCATGGGTCATTTATATTCTGTGTTGCTTTTGTAATCTTAAATTATTTGAAGTTTGTTTGCATACTTGCATGGAGGATAAATAAATTTCTCTCACTTCAGCTTTCCTATCTTAAATGGCTAAACTGCAGAGATTTTTCATTTAGAAAGATGCAGTGCTGAAAAATCTCATTTCTTACCTGTCAAAGCCTGAAAGTTGCCTTTGCCAAAAATTAACTTCTTGTCAGGATTTTTTGTAGGAATAATTATTTTATCTAAAACAGTCCAGTTCTGAAGGGTATTTACAAGAGCAACGGCTTCAGCAACCTGCAGTTCAGCTTTAGGAACACACATAGACAAACAAAACAAAAAAGATCATAATATAGCAATGCACCTTTGCTCAGATTTCCAACTACTACAACACATGCATGAACAGGGAATTCTAAGGTATGCTGAAATTCTACTAAGGTATTTATTTTAACCAGTAGCACAAGAAGCAAACTGTTGTATATCTACTCAGAATAATTAAACTTCTAGTTTGATGCAATTTTACCACACAAAGCATCTTTCTGCCAGCACAAATTATTTTCATGGTTATTGATTTAATTTTTAACTGTATTGTCAGCAAAGAAATTACCAAGCTTTTTGCCTCCACAAATAAAATGAATAACTAGTTGGAAAATATATTACTTTAGATAAGTGCAGAACACAATTAATTCCTTGCTGTTTTGTGGCAGTATTTAAAGCATTACTATTACAGCATATCCTGCTGCTAGCTTCACTGGTTGTTATTCTTAGAGGGCCTACAATGATTAATGATTTATTTTTTTTTTAAAACATCCACGTAGGCAAAGCACTGATTTTTGAGGACTTGGTGAATCACAAAGACTACATGGGCATATCAGATCAGTAAATCCAGTTCTGACTTGCCAAACAGGGATAAGATACTCTTTTCGTAACAGATTTGTCAAGTTTCTCCAGGCACCAAAATGTAATTGATATATTAAATAGGTTACCTTGATCCAAAAAGTAATATAATTTTAAAGATAACCAGGATCCTTTTTCTCCTTCTACTGTTAGCATTCCTTGCAAAATGCACAGATATCTTGCTGTACCTGTGGTGTTTCAAGAATCATTCCAAAACATTTGTTCAGACTGCAGACTCTTCATCTGGAGGGCCTAAATAAAGGGAAAGGCATGACTGCTATTCTTATGTATCTCTGGACAGAAAGGTGCCTTGAGTTATTTATTTTTAAGGCATAGAAGAGGAATGCTTATGTGAACTCTGAAAAGGTTACAAACTTTATTCTGCAAAGTGACAATTTGTTATAATCAGCAGCACCAATAAAACTAAATATTTAGGTGCATTGCATAATAAACTTGAATACAAGAAATGATATTTACATATAAATGACATGTGGAGAGTCACAGAATGGCTTAGGTTGGAAGGGACCTTTAAAATCAACTAGTTTCAACCCCTCTGCCATGGGCAGAGACACCTCCCACTAGACCAGGTTGCTCAAAGCCCCATCCAACCTGGCCTTGAACCCTTCCAGGGAAGGGGCAGCCACAGCTTCCCCGAACAACCTGTTACAGTTCTTCACCATCCTCATAATAAAAGAATTTTTTATAATATCTAATATAAATCTATGCTCTTTCAGCTTAAAACCATTACCCTGTTTATACAAAACTGTTATATATACAATTAATTTACAAAATGTTTAATCTTTCCTATTACAACTGTGTAATTAGAGAAGTGTCTAGAGAAACAAGCTCAACCTAAGTGCATCATCCATATCGAGTATGCATAATTAATGTATATACATTAGAAAGCTACAAGAATTTCTGAGGGAAGTTGAAAAAAAGCAATGATTGTTAAGGTCTTTAGAAAGGAATTATTGGTGAGAGCATCCCCCTAGGTAACTGCACAAAGGCACTCCTTTAAGTCCATGGAAGGACTGACTTTCACAAGATGCCATCTTCACTAACACTCTTCTATTGACAGGAGAGCATTTGGGCTCTGAAATGACCAGCAGGCTGGAGCACTTTTCTGAAGACAGGCTGGGTTGGGATTGTGCAGCCTGGAGAAGGCACCAGGGAGATCTTACAGTGGCCTTCCACTACCTGAAAGGGCCTACAGGAAAGCTGGGGAGGGACTTTTCACAGGGGTGTGTAATGACAGGACAAAGGGACAACAGTTTTAAGATGAAGCAGGGCAGATTTAGATTAGACATTAGGAAAAAGCCTCCTGTGAGGGTGGTGAGACACTGGCACAGGTTGCCCAGAGAAGTTGTGGCTGCCCCCTCCCTGGAAGTGTTCAAGGCCAGGTTGGATGTGGCCTTGAGCAGCCTGGTCTAGTGGAAAGTGTCCCTGCCCATGACAGGAGGGTTGGAACTAGATGATCTTTAGGGTCTTTCCAGCCCAAATGACTCTGTGATTCTATTTCTCATCCAACTTCTGGGTAAGCTGAAGGCTACAAGACTCCTGCCTACAGGGTCAGGTAGGTTGAGGTCTGGAGACTATTAATGTTTGGCTAAGAAGGGGGAAACCCAGCTGCTTCCTTAAGCACTTGATATTCTGAGTTCTTTTGCTGCCTAAGACCCGCAGCCAGTCTGACACAGAAGTCACAGAATCAGATGGGCTGGAAAGGACCTCTATCAAGTCCAACCCTTGATCCACTACCGCTGTGGTTACCAGACCATGGCACTGAGTGCCACATCCAGTCTCTTTTTAAATATATCCAGGGACGGAGAATCCACTACTTCCCTGGGCAGCCCATTCCAATGCCTGATCACCCTCTCCGTAAAGAAATTCTTTCTAATATCCAACCTAAACCTCCCCTGGCACAACTTAAGTCCATGCCCTCTTGTCTTGTTGAAAGTTGCCTGGGAGAAGAGCCCAACCCCCCCTGGCTCCAGCCTCCTTTCAGGGAGTTGTAGAGAGCGATGAGGTCTCCCCTGAGCCTCCTCTTCTCCAGGCTGAACACCCCCAGCTCCCTCAGCCTCTCCTCACAGGACTTGTGCTGGAGTCCCTTCACCAGCCTGGTTGCCCTCCTTTGGACCTGCTCCAGGACCTCAATCTCCTTCCTGAACTGAGGGGCCCAGAACTGGACACAGGACTCGAGCTGTGGCCTCACCAGGGCTGAGTACAGGGGCAGAATCACTTCCCTGGACCTGCTGGCCACGCTGTTCCTGATCCAGGCCAGGATGCCATTGGCCTTCTTGGCCACCTGGGCACACTGCTGGCTCCTGTTCAGCTTCCTGTCAATCCAGACTCCCAGGTCCCTCTCTGCCTGGCTGCTCTCCAAGAGCGCGTTGTTCAAGTTAACAAAGAAAACACCGACCAAGATCTTTTTACCTGCTCTGCGTTTACAGTCCGCAGTTTTACCCCCGCACTACCCCCCCACCCGTGCCTGCTACCGGCACTCACCCACCCCTCTGCCTTCCTGCGGACCCTACAGATCTGCAGCAGGGGGGATACCCAGAAGCGAAGACGCCAAGGAAGGACGGAGAGTGGCAGGGGGGGATGGAGGGACAGCGGGGGCTGACCCCAGCCTCCCCCTTCCCCCGGCACCCACCCGTGGTGAGCGGTGACTTCTTCGGGCCCCATTTGACCGCCGGATGCACCACGGCCACGCGCTGCGCACCGGGCTCCACCGCCAGCGGGGAGGGGCCCAGCAGCTCCTCCAGCTCCGCTTCATCCTCCTCCTCATCGTCCTCCTCCTCCTCTTCCTCTTCTTCTCCACCCTCAACGGCGCCCGCCACTCCTTTCCACCGCGCTCCGCCGCCCGCCCCCGCTGACTCGCCCCAACCCGGCGGCCGCTGCGGAGCCCGCAGGCGAACGCCGGCGCTGAGCGGGCGGATGGACAACGGCCCCCGGGAGGCACCGAGAGCCGCCGCCCGCCGGCAGCGCAGGAGGAGGGATTGCGAGAGGCGACCGGGGCCCATTGCGCGGCACCGGCACTCCCTGTCACCCCCGGGCACGGCGGGGAGTGAGCCTCCCGGGAACCACCTTCCGCCCTCACCCCCGCCGCCACGGAAGCCCCGGTGCCCCTCCCCCCTCCGCCCCGCCCACCTGACACGTGACAGCAATCCCCGCCTCTGATAGGCCGGGCGGCTCCCAGCCACCGCCGTGATTGACGCGAGGCCCGGGGCCGCCGCAATCCCGAGGAGGAGGAGAAGGAGAAGGAAAAGGAAAGGGAAGAGGAAAAGAAAAAACAAAAAGGTCTGGGGGGGCTGAACCCGTGTGTGGGTGCGCGTACGGTTGCCCATCTTCCCTCCCGCTCCCACCGTTTCCCTCCCCGCCTCTCCCGGCCCCGGCACGCCCGCTGCGCGGCTGCGTGTGTGTGCGCAGGGGTAGGGGAAGGTCTCCTGGCCCGGCCCGGCCGCCGCCGCTGTCTTCGCGGCCCCGTTACATCCCCTCAGGGCAGCGGCGGCGGAGCAGCCCCCGGAGGCGGCCCGGCTGTGCGGGGAGATTGGGTCGCGGTGCCGCCGGTGTTCGCGGGTCTGCCCGAGGGGGGCCCGGGCGGCTCGGTAGGCGCTGCCTGACCGGAGCTGCCGTCCCGGTTCTCCTCTCGGAATCAGTTTCTCAAAGGTGCATCCCCTCCCTGCCCCTGGGATTTGCGCGGGACCTTCTGACCTAATTTTAAGGGGAGCTACCTAGGATTAACTCTTTTTTTTTTGTTTTCTTTTCTTGGCAGCTTTTTGGCTCCCGGTTTTCACCCGCCGGAGCTTCGTTAAGGTTTTAACGCCACCGATCTCCATGAAGGTCCCTGAAAAGCGGTGCTGGTGATGTTAGTTTGGTGCCTGTGCTGCTGATGGAATGTCGTGGAGATGATAGCTGAGCCCAACACAGCCAGTAACCTCCCCTGCCAAAAGTAAGAGCTGGCACAGGTTGCCTCCCGGATTTCTTGATCAATTAGGGTGCTCAATTTGCACCCGGTGGATAATGGGGCAGTCTACAGTCTGTCATTTTGGGTGGGAGGGAAGGAAAAAGGGATTTGCTATGCTCTTTCTCCTGCTACTAATATCTCCACTGTATTCCTATTTATTTATTTATCTATCAGCATCTTCTTAATGTAGTGTTCTGTGCTGACTGACAAAGGCCTTACAAGCTTTTCTGTGCTTTCTTATTCACTAGAGGGCAAATGAACCTATTTTGAAAAAAACACAATGGTTCGTAATCGGCGTGTGTTGATTCTCTTTAGTGGTGAATTTGGGGATGCTGTGGGGGAAGGGCACTAAGTTATCTGTAGTCTCCCTGTTGACAATGAAGGGGGGGCATGGGGACATAGCTATCTTTGTCAGGAATAGGTCAAGTGTTCTCCCTTTCATAAAGTATTTTTTCAGTTGTCAGCTGAGGTGATCTATAAACCAGATGTATTCATATAATTACAGAAAGGTATTTAGAAGACTAAGATTAGAGCAGGTATAAATACATAAAAAGTAAAAGTAAAACATTTGGGCATATGTTGTTTAGTTTGAGAGTGAATCTTCTGAGATGTCCTCTGTTGCATGCTTTTAACTAATTGGAGCATAATCTTTGTTGACCCTGTCACCTTCTGAACAAGTCATGTCCAGGACTTTTGCTTAGTTAAGCCCTAATGAAAGATGAGAGAGGTATTCCTTGCTGTCCATTACAACAACAAGTACAGCTTTCCATATGTCTGTTCCAGTATGTTTCATCTGAAACCAGCATCTTAGTTTCAGAAGTGTCAGGAAGGCACCTGACAGTTGTTTAGCTGAGTGTCTGAGGTTGTTTCTAAAAGATGAAGCAATTGTACTGAGATTTATAATTTTTAAAATCTACAGGAAGGAATTCTTCCAGTAACATAGATTAACTGGTTCTTTTAAGCAGCTAGAGGAATATGGTATCTCTTTGCTAAAGAGGTAGCTTTCTTTTTAAGCATGAAGCACTAAATATGGCCCACATATTTATAAAGATCAGGAAACTAAATTCAGAAATTGTCACAGCCATATTGTGTCTGAGGACTAGACAAAGGACTTTGTCTCCTTCTTACTTCCAGTGTTTTCTCTCATGAGTAATGCTTCAAGTGCTAGTGAAAGGACTGCATTGTGGCAGGAATGTGAGATAAAAATGAGTCTATGAGCTTTATGTAAGGGGGTATAAAGATAGTAATGGAATTCTGTTTGTGCTTTCTTACTGATTGCTGATGGAAACAATGAACATGTCTGAGAACTGTTTCTACCACTGCATGAGGCAGTGAATTTAGGCTTGCAAAAATTCTCATTATGGTGTAGATTAATGGAGAGAAGGTAAAAAAAAAAACAAACTAGTTCAAAATTTGTCAAACCCAGTGTTGCACTTCTATAGTTGAAAGATGTAAATGGATTTATATATAAGGATCACTGCAGAAGTGATCATGTCATCCTTAATTAGGTTCAGTGGTTTCTATTTTGCTCAAGAAGATAAGAGGATGTTTTAATTCTTTTAACAGTTTCTTTAACATAAACTTAGTTGTGCAAACAAAAACTCCATTGAAATATTTAATTTAATTTCTAAGTAGTTTTGTGGGGTTCAGTTTCTAGGGTCTGGTCTAGTTGTTCCAACGTGTAGATATCTGCCTTGCAAATAACCTTACTGGAAACATTAGTTCTAAAATTAAAAAAAAAAAAAAAAAAAAAAAAAGGAGAAACTTGAGTATTGATGGCATGGTAGCATCTGGATTTAAAAAAATCTCAAAAGTTTAGGTTGTCTCTTGTACTATGGTGGTTCCTCTAGCACTTCTGTGTGCTCCGGTGCACTGATAACCAAATTCAGATGTTTATTACATGTATGAAGGTTCACAGAATCACAAAATTGTCAGAGTTGGAAAAGACCTCCAAGATCCCTGTGTCCAACTTTCAACATCCCCACCCCCCAAATAATCAGTTACTGTAAGTGATTTTATCACAGGGATGATGTGTTATTTGGCATTGTAATCCAAGCATGAGGGAGCTGTAGATCAATGATCTTTTCATTCCTGCAGGTTTTGCTGAGCTTTGGTAAGCATGTTGTTCTATATACCAGATATTCACTTAATTTGTTGAGCCCCTTTTGCTACAGGTAACATTTTGCCTGGCATAAGCTGACAAAGTCAGTAGCACAGGGCCAGTAAGTACCATCTGTAGTGCCACCCTTCAGGATGTTCCTGATGAGGAGATGCTTCAGTTAAATCTTCAAAGTATATTCTAACCAGAGATATTAACAGTAGCAAGTAATCAGACAAGAACTTGACTGAACTGTCCTGCAGCAGTTCTCATTTTTTCATTATTTAAATATTTTAATTCAACTTGGACTCAATTTTGAGTTACGAATGGATGCAGTGCATTTATTTTCATTATGGAATGGACTAAAAGGTATGTGCAAACGATTCAGGAAAATTGTTTGAGACTGTGTTGAGCATTATGTTGAGGTATAATGCAGAGTCAGGTAACACGTGTTCCCACAATGTTGGCTGGCATCTGAGTTGTAGTTCTAGTGAAACAGTGCAAGTAAGAACATGTTAGTTCAGCCCTGTTATGTTGCATTCGGCTTTGGAAACAGGAATGGAAGGTTTTAATCACACAGGAGAAGCAGCTCCTTGACAAACGAGTTTGAATTATTTTTGTTTCTTTGTGTTCTGTAGTAGAATCTGGGCAGAGCTAACTGGCCCCAGAGAAGCAATATGCATTGCTGTTATCTTCTTGCTTGTTCTTTTCAACTGGGAAGTTACTGATGGTGATACTCAATCTCTTTGGCTCGCAACTAGAAGTAAAAAAAAAAACCAACAACACATTTGAAAACTTTTGCAAACTATTTCTTATAATGTGAGACTCAGTTGTGAACTCTAGTTTATCCTTCTCTTTTGTACAACTTGCAAAAGCACAGGCAACTGATTTAAGGATTGGCTCATCATTAATTATTGTGGCACATTTTGAACATTTCTATTGCAAGACATCCACTGAATTTAACTTTCATGGGTGTTTTCTCCGTAGAGAAGTTAAGTATTTGAATAATTGTATTTAGAAATTTGCTACATTTTTTTAGAATTTTCTGTTTTTATAGGAGCCTTGGGAAGCCTAATTCTACATCAGTTACGGGGAAGTGTCCCAATAGATTCAAAAAGTAAACAGAGATGTGTTTGAAAGAAATTCATGCCTGTTCTCATTAATGAAATAATATCAGAACCTTGGTCTTGCAGTTGAGTCTATTCAGCTGTAGGATTTGATTTGCAGACTGTTTCAGCCAACCATGGTCCTTATCTCTGGCATTGATAAACCTAGCTGGAGTCAAGCTATCTCTGCATACATAGCACAATTAATTCCCCATCTGAGTTAGGATACACTGGATATTGGAGAGTTGACTGTATCTGACAGTGTAATACACTGGTTTTTCTTTTCTTTGTAAAGTGGTCACTTGTTTTAGGACACTCTCTTATTGCAATAGTATCATGAAAATGAAAGTAACTGTACACTCTCATATTTACTTCTTTTTTGTGCCTTCTTATAGTACAAGTCAACTGGCTTCATGTCCTGGCCACCGTAGTTTAAAAGGAGGCCATAGCAGCCAGCTGCCAGCACTGGACCTGCTGCACAAGTGGGATCCAGCTCGTCTGCTCAAACATGACCTTTGGCAAAGTGTATTGTTAGCATTGGGAATGATGAGAAGTGGCATCATTTCATTGCAGATAAATGTATGGCTTCAGATTTCCCAGAAGGTGCATCTTTATTTATAAAATTATTCTTCCATCATAGTAGTAATGACCTGCAAATGAAGTTTCTTATGTGTCTTTTTTGTTTTTCAGCATGTTTTCTAGACAAAGTAAAATGGTTTCTTTGTCTCATTTTTAATTTTAGACCCATCAAATGTTGCTACCTTGTTTTGTGTAGAGCACCCACAAAGTGAATGCATACCTGTGTTACTGATTCATGGTGCAAAGCTCTTAAGTCAACAAAGGCCGCCTTAAGTCAACATCAGCTTTCTATTTTATTTAATTACTTTCTACTTCCTTGATATCTTTGATAGGTTTGCTGTTTTTCTAAGTATCTGAGTATCTTACAGGAAAGCAAATAGTTTGGAAAAGGCCCCAAATTTCTATTGTGCTTTGGAAGTTAGTGGTTTGGTTTTTAATAACAAAGTGATGTAACTTCTAAATGTTTACTTTAAAATACTGAAATACATACATATGTGTTTATTTTATTCTGGTGTTTATATCGAGGTGGTGTTATGTTATCCTCACTGCTGACACCTTAAATGTTTGTTACACTTCAGAGAGAATGCTGTCCATGATGAGACTGTGCCTGAGTCTGCTGTGCAGAATGGCAGCTCTGTGAGTAATGGCAACCTGAAAACACCAGTAAGTTGATTTTTCCTTGTTATTTTTATTTTTGAGTTATGAAATTTGTTTTCTGTCTTGTTCAATAGCTACAAAATTGAGTATTGCATAAATCAATAATCGAGTTGCAATGCAGTGTATCTAAAATCCAGTCACTGGGTAAGACTTTACCAGTGTCCTTAAAGCTTAAAAGTTAGCACCCTGGGGAAATCATTACAATGACAGTAAAGTAAACTTTTTAGTAGGGCCTAATCTGTGGATGGCTGTTATGTGCTGCATTTTCTCATGTACTTTCCATTGCTTGACTCATTTCAGAAAGAGAAACGGAAGGTCCGAGAACAGTGTGAAAACATAAGGAGAAAGCCTTCCAGCAGCAAAAGAGTGAGCCAGCTGCAGAGTGGAGGAGTGGTTGAGGCAGTTACCTTGTTTGAAGTGGTTAGCATGGGGAAGCAGGCCATGCAGGTATTTCTAGCTCTGAATTCTGAGAGGAGTTGGTGGAGGGAAGATGGGTAAACAGGGGTCATTTCAGTTATTTATGCTCTGGAGGACTGAAATTTTGTTTTGACATAGATGGGTAGGAAACATGTTTGATTGGAAAACTGGCATGAGCATGACTCATGAAGAGAATGCATCTTCAATAAATTAGTGAAGGAGTAGGTATCAGGCATTTGAAAAGTGGAAGGAAATATGTGTCTAAACCACTCTTCCTAAAGCAATGCCTGAGCACATAAAAAGAATTACTTTTTAAAATACAGGAATTGTTTATCAGTAGAAATCTTCAGTTCTTCAGGATTCTGATTTTCAAAATTAGGCAGTTTTTTCTGGGAGCTTGTCTTAGTGTTTTCTTTTTACCCCTATTCCAATGCAATGCAGTGTGTTAGCAGTCTGCATAATACTTGAGTTTCCTGTGCATCTATATAGTTAGTAATTTTCTTCAGTGTGAGAAAGCCCACCTCCTCATGCTCTGTGAGCATATATGTATATTATGTTTGTGTATATGTATAAAGGATTAAAATCTGGAGCCACAAATATTTTTATGCAGGGTTATACATATGCCTCCAGAATGTACTTATCTGTAAGCAGAGTCTGTGTGTGCACACCTGGAAAGTACATTTGTATTTCAGATGAGAGACCTTAGTTTTTGCAAGGTGTTTGTGTTGATGGAGTTTTGCCAGCTACAGCTGTTTTAACTTCAGTAGAGCTCCCTGAAGAGTGCAGTTTCTGCTGTGCAAAGCATGATGTTAAAGGCTTGGAAAGGCAGGAGCTTGAATCCAGGCTGCTGCTGTTAGAATTCATTAAACCTGTGTGGTGCTACAGGTGGGTTGAAGCCTGGGTGGCTTGTCCCATTAGGCTTGTGTTATGTACACTGTAATCTGTAGAAATGAAATTTGGAGTTGCTTTTTAGATTAAGTAGTATGTGAGCTTTTTTTTTCAGTCTCCTGTACAAACTAGGTGCTAGAGAAGAACTCCCAGTGACTATTGCTAATATTAGTTATTAGATGGTGCAGAGGTTATTTTTTTTTTAAGCTGTTGTGGTTAAACCTCACTAAGCTCCGCCCAGCTGCTTGCTCTCTCTTCCCTGGTGGCATGGAGAAAAGAATCAGAAGAGTAAAAGTGAGAAAACTCATGATTTGAGATAAAGACAGTTTAATAGATAAAGCAAGTGGCATGCATGGCAGCAAAGCAAAATAAGGAATTAATTCTCTGCTTCCCATGGGCAGGCAGATGTTGAGCTGTAAGCCAGGCTCCATTACACCTAAAGGTTACTCCATCATGCCTGATGTCCCCCCTTTCCTTTTTCTTCCCCCAGCTGTTATTACTGAGCTCAGCAGTAGCTAAAACATCCTTGTGTTACCAACACTGTTTTGGTCACAAATCTAAAACATAGCCCCATACTAGCTGGAGAAAATTAACTCTGTCCCAGCCAAAACCGGCACAAAAATGAAATGCCTGCCTCAATGCTGACAAGAAATCAGGAGGAGGATATTTTGGATTTTTTGAGTATTAAAATTATTATTTTATTTTCCCTGTTAACAGGTAGTAAAGTGAATACCAACATTGCCAACAGCAGAACTTGTGAATGAGCAGTTCAAAACTTAATTTTGCTCCAGAGTCTTTTACATGCGCTATTAGAATTAGAAAAAAATGGTGTGAAATTTGTTTTCATTTTTGTAATTTAATGGAGATGGAACAATGTTAGTTTGTTTATTGTGGATGTACTCAGTGATGTGTAGTATTCTGTGTTCAGCTCTTGACTAATGAGTTTCTTTAATCTGTTCTAGTCTGTAGTAGATGACTGGGTTGAAGCTTACAAGCAGGACCGGAATGTGGCACTTCTAGATCTGATCAACTTCTTCATTCAGTGCTCTGGCTGTCAAGGTAATTTACTTAGTAGCCCTTCCAATTTTCTGTGTCTGAGAGTACTCTGAAGTGCACTTTCTACACTGGAATTTTTCTCTCCAGGAGATCATGTATTGTTTGTTAAGACACTGTACAATAATCTGTACTGTTCATTAAGACAAACACCAGATGGGCAGTACTAACAGTAAAGAATGTTGCCATTTAAATTCTTTGTCTCTGTGTTTACAGCATACCAACTCTCAGAGCTGTATTTGAACATGGTTTGCAAAGTCAGGTTGCTGAAGTGGCACATCACATCACTTTGCAGAACCCAACCCCACAGGGAAGGTGGTTTTGATGACCATTCTCATTAGAATCCAGTGTTTCATTTGCTATCTGTTTTGTACTTTTCTGGAATCTCCTGTTTGGTTAGGATCTTTGTTTGAAAATAAGCAACTAGCAAGTTAAGCTTCCTGCTCTGGTGGCTAGGAAAGAAATCTCTTGCCACATTAAGGTAACTCTTACTAGGGGGCTGTGAAGCTGCCTGTTTCATAACAAACATTGAGACATAGAGACTTCTGGGGACAGTTTGCCAGCTAAATGCTTCAGGTTGGCAACGGAGAATTTTAAGACTATTCCGTTAGTTTGAAACTTCTGAGTGCATTTAAGAAGCTACATTTCAAATTTTTTTCATGTCTTTAGCTAGTATGCTTTCTCTTATGAAAATGTTTTGGGGCCTTTGGCTAGCAGTGGACAAAATTTTAGTAAATCCTTGAAGTAAATGTATTGGCAGAGAAAGAGCTGCGCCAGGCATTACAGTAGATTTCTCTCATGTGAATTGCAGTTTGAATTTATCAGTATTTTCTACTATAAATTTATTTATCTCACTGTATATATCTGTCTCTATCTCTAGGTATAGATCTGTATGTGCGTGTATATATATGTTGCCCATACCAGTGTAAGCAGAGATCAAACAGCTAGTGTCTCCTCTTCTTGGTGTCTCTAAATTTAAAATTAAGTCCTTACTGTGGTTTTGGACTTGATTGGTGTAATATTCTTGTGAGTAATGCTTTTTAAAATGCTACTTTTCTAGGCATGGTAACAGCAGAGATGTTTCAAAGTTTGCGCAAGAAGGATATCATGCAAAAAATGACTGAGAGCTTTGATGAGGTAGGCCCAGCTTTGACTTTGCATGCCTTTTTTACATAAACAGTAGGCTCTGCTATATTAACCAAGCTGTACAGAGTTCCTGCTGCTTATCAGGAGCTGTTGTACTCTTAGGAGTTTTTTTGATTGCAGAGTTATAAGAGGTAAAAATAACCTCACATTGCAGCAGATAAAAAGATTTATTTGGTACTCAGTTGATAGATCCTTTAAAAAATGCTGTTGTGGATTACTGATGAACTAATTCAAAGATATTTTTAGCTCATATTTTTAGTTGCATTTTGTTCTCTGTTATACTGCCCATGACTTTTTGTACCTATATTATTTCATATGGAAGAAGAAGAATGGATTTCTGATTTTTCATTGTCAGAGCAACAGTTGATATTTAGTTTACTGAGGACTCCTAAGAAAAAGTTACAATTTTACAATACTGTTTCTCTGTTTGACTGTTCCTTGGCTAATTAATGCCAACATCAAATTTTCTGCAGTGCTCTCACAGTTGCCTCTGTGCCTTTTTCCTCTATTTGCCACCTCTGAACTGATTGTCAAGCAGTAGCCATCAGCCGTGCTTTAATTGAGCACCTCTCAAAGACTGTCTGCTGCAGAAATTCCCACAGAGGATGAATTTGCCAACATGGTGTTCGTTTTAGAAGTGTAGTAGCACTTCAGCTCATGTCTGACAGAAACGATCTGATATGTGTCTGGCCACATAAATTAATAATCTGGCACTTCTTTCCCAACTAAATTAGTCCTGGATAGCACTCGCTATCCAGGGTAGGCACTCTGGGAGGTACAAAAATGTGACTGTTCTTATCAGCCTGGGTTTGTTACAGCTCTGTAACCTTTTCACATATCCTGGTGGGCATAAAGAAAGGTTCTACAAGTTGCCTTAGAAGCTGTATTCTGCATGCTAGAAAAGCAAAGTAACTTTGGTTTTGGGGAGGGATTTTGTCATACTATTCTAGTGAAGCATTTTACTGACAGAAGGAAGTAATGATTTCTGTGTTACTCTGTGTCTCTTTCCTTTTCCCCCCCTTCAATTCTAAATCAGTGAATTCTGAAATTGTCTGTTTTCAGATAAACTGACTCTAAGAAAACTCCTAAAACTATTTATACAGAATTCAATATTTTTAAAGACAGAATCTGTCAACTTGTTTAATTTACACATGGTGTGTTATGACTAGTTATTAAGGCATTATTAATGTATAAAAAAATTGACTGATGCAACTATTTTTATGTTAACCATGGTTATTAGACAACTGAAAAATGCTTGAGGATTAAACCAATTTTTTTAAAGCCACAACTGTGATAAGAGCAAGAGGAAAATTGTTTGCTATTTTCAAGTGAGTTGTTTCCTCCTTGTGTTTCTTTTTGCGTGTAGTTCTCTCTCATCTTTTGCATAAATAAGATGGAAATGTAACTTGGTGATTAAGTTAGTTGAGAAGTAGTGCCATATAGGACTACTGTGGTTTTAAAAATGTTTTTGAAATAAAATTATAATAGTAGTAATATATACTATAAAAATAGCAATGAAAGTGGAGAATATTACCAGATACCTGCTTGAGTATCTTGCTTTATAATTTATATTTTTTGTTTATAGCATTGGAAAGTTGGATTGTAATCCTTCATTTTTGATCATTTTAGTTATTTAGCCATTGCTTTACTTCTTGATTATTCATTGCAAGACTACATCTATGTACCAAAACATCTTCCCAGAATTCTCACTAGTGTTACTGGGAAATGTTAGTGGGGTTGAGTCTGGTAAGAAACACAAAGGCCAACAAGAAAAGGTTCTACAAATACATCAGTAGCAAAAGGAAGACAAAGGAAAACATGGGCCTGCTGCTAACTGGGGCAGAGACCCTGGTGACAAAAGACACAAAAAAGCCCAGAGCTTGATATTTGTGCCAATGATGTTTTAACATCTTCAGTAACAACAAAAGGGCAGCGTGTACTCTTAGCAAGTTTGCAGATGATACAAAACTGGTAGAAGCTGCTGGACTAGGTGGTTGTTCGGATGTTCAGAGGGACCTCAGCAGGCTGGAGAGTTTGACAGAGGGGAACCCTATGGAGACCTTCAGCAGGAACCCCGTAAACCTGTGGAGGAGTAAACTCGTGCACCGTTGCACACTATGGGCTGACTGGGTGAAAAGCAGCTCTGCAGAGGAGGATCTCTATGTCCTTGTGGATGACAAGATATATGCACCAGCATTGTGCCCTCACAGCAAATAAAACCAACTTCTTTAGTTGGCAGAGCACTGCCAGCAGGTCACGGGAGGTGATCCTTCCTCTTTACTCACACTGATGAGATTACATCTGGAGTGTTGAGTCCATTTCTGGGCTTTCCAGTAAAAGAAAGAGATGGGCTTACTCAAGTGAGTCCAGCAAAGGGCTATGAGGATGATTAATGATCTTTCATATGAAAGGCTGAGAGAGCTTTACCTGTTCAGACTGGAAAGAAGGTGTCTCAGAGGGATCCTAGCGATGGAGTCATCCCTGGCCATCTCTGAGTCCTGTATCTGTCTGTCAGCCACAGCTCTGGTCCAAGTTTCCTACCCCACTTAGACCTTGTGAGTGATTTTCTAGATAGTGCTCACTGTGATGTTACTCTTCCTTGTTCTGTGACAGGGTCATCACCACCACCCAGTTGGAGATGGTACTTGGGGGTATGGATTAGTTAAGGACTTGTCAGTGTTAGGTAAACGATTGGAATCGATGATTTTGAAGGTGTTTTCCAACCTAAATAATTCTGTGATTCTGTGCTTGTCTGGGTGCCTGGGAAATTCAAAGCTGTTAAGGGAGGGGAGTAATGTGTCTGGTGCCCAGGAATCTTGAGGCTGATAGGGAGAGTACAAAGAAACCTGTTTGGCTTGTCTCCTTGGGTCACAAGACCTTCAGGGCCTGATAACTGGGTTTTGTTTTCATAAACTATTGTTTCTTCTGCTTTTCTTCTTGTATGTGGCATTTTTTTTTCTTGCAGCAGTTCTTTGTTCTTTTGTTGGTTTCATTCCCTCTCCTATTTTGTTGCTGAAGTGTTTAGCAGTGGAAGAATTGAGCTCATTGCATAACTGTAGGGCAAGATGTTGTGTTTCACTGAGCCTAGCAAAGAATTGTAGAGTTCATACCTTTTGGCCTGGAATAATAGCAGAATTGAGGAAATACCTCTGAATCAAGTCACACTAACTTGAAAACATTTCTCTATGATTTGAAAAGTTCAGACTTATTTTTCAAGAGTGTAGATGTTTTACAGTATCTAGTTACTAAATGTTGGAAAGAGGTACTGAATTTGCTGGGGAGGCATATCTTAGAATTAATAACAAGAGTTATACCTTACATATATTTTAAGACCAAGCTCTCTCTTACTTGTAGCAGGAAAACTCAGATTTTTTTAAAAATAATTTTTTTTTTTATAAGTGCTTATAAATAAAATTAATTACATGAGAAGGGATTAGATTTTGTTTAATGCCTTGGATTGCACGAGCCATGTGTAATACTAACTGTCTGAAGTTTTAATACGCTTTTAAATATGACGCATGGTTTGTGATGTTTTTGTCTTTGTGAATTAACTGTGCCACTTCATCAAAAAGCTTTTAACATTCTGTCTCATCCATTACAGGAAACTGGGTTGCAATACAAGAAATTTGTGGCCTATCCTTGGATCCTGACGGTTACATGGCCAGTGGACATGGTAAGCCTCTTCTGTAGTTCTCTGCAACTATAGTGCAGCATTTTCTGAGGCTGTATTTCCTATTTCCAGTGGAGGCAGATGCACTGGAACTAATCATCTTAAACTGTGTGTTAGTGAATGCTCTTCTGATGTCTGATTAATCTGGTCTGGTTTAGACCTCTGGTTTGGAACAAACGCACCCATCCTTTCAAAGTGCTTGTTGCTGACTTGATTTTAAATGAAGGTGTCTTGCTGAGTTGGATGTGATGATTTGCTCCTATAGCAGTTTTCACAGTCAATTAAACTGCATGTCAACTTGCACTGCTGTTCAAGTTCCCTGTCCCTCCCAACAAGCTCTATGCACTCATGTGAGTGTGTACATGCACACACATATATGCACACACAAGTTTAGGCAGAGAGGTTTGTTCAAGAGCTTGTTTCAAATCATTCAAATAATTTCAAATCAAAACACTCACGTACAAACATGAAGTTTTGACTGGAAGAATATTTTGAGAACAAAAACAGGTTTTCTGTAATGCCTCTTCCCATACAGCACTTGCAGCGTTGTGGGGAATTCATCTTAAGCCCTTGCTGGCTCTTCACATTGACTGTCCTGTCTTTCCATAGACTCTGTATGAAAGAGAGAAACATTTCTAGGATGAGTCAAAGCAGGAGCCTTAGCTGAGGGATTTGAATGGCTAAGTTGGTTTCTGGAAGAAGATTTGCTTCTCTCTACTGGGTGTTGGGGGAATCTGAGGAAGTCCAAGTTAGGTGTCTGAATTTAGGTGGTGTACCCGCTGGGCTGTCTATATATTTAAATTACACATACTATCATTAAAATGGTATCCCAGTATAAGATACATGGGCAGTAGAAATACTTTTAAAAAGTGAGCTGTCTTCCTGTATTTGTGTTGATTTTCAGATTGAGGAGTAGGTATTTCTTGAAGTTGTAGGGGTTTTCCCTGCTGTCCATGTCATGATTAGTAGCATTTAATTGTTAAGTGACAGGAGAAGAACATGATGTCTGCAATTTGCAAGTACAGGAAGCTATTCTGAGCATGAAGCTGTGGGTAGGAATACCTCTGAGGGTTGTCTGATCACCTGAGGGACCAGCTGAGTAGGGGCCTGCCTTCAGAATGATGTTTTCCATCATGACTCAAGTTTTTGAATTTGCTGGCTTGATTCACACCTGGAAACTATCAGGTTGCAAGTTAATATTCTGAGCCATTCCTAGCATATGTGAGATGCAAATGATGTAAATGCTCACACTGCCTGAGGTTGCCATCTACAAAATCTTCCTTCACGTGTATGTGCCCTTCACACGAGGTGCACCATTTTGTGTGAGAAGTCATTTGAATTGCCATCTGTCTGCTTTCTTCCTGGCAGTATCAGCTGTACTGTTAATGCTCTTGTGGCTTTATTGTAACTTGCTTTTTGCACAGTGTCAATGGTACTTACTGTTTCTGTGGTGATTTTCAGTGGCTTAGGTGAGAGACTCAGTATTTGTTATTAAGCTGTAGCCTGATAAACTCCTTAAGCTGGCAGTGATGCTGAAGAAAACAGTCCCATCCTTTCCTACAAGACAGTTGTTTGTTTTCACTTCCCAAACATCATATTTTTTGTTTTAAATCACATTTAGTTAATTACATGCAAAAGTACATCCTGGGAGACTGATGCCACTGAAAAACAATTTGGTAAAGCAGCTGGGCTTTAAATCACTTCAGTTTCTTTCTGGATTTGACCATGCACTTGCAGGAACAGGAAGGATGGGAAACTGAGGAAGCACTACTACCTGTGAACAAGGCCAGGAATGCTTGTGGTTTATGCCAGTGAAAGTTAGTCTGCCTATTCATAGCTACCTCACATACATTGCTTTCAGATTTGAGCTATCCCAGCACCCTCGCTCTTAGGAGGCTGGTTTGTGTCTGTTCTTGCTTGAAAAAGAGTTGCATGTACCTACTTTGCAGTAACAACCATGAGAAAAAGTTGCTGAGGTCTGAGGTGAATTCTCTTGTCAGCAGAACTCTCTGATGTTCAGTGGGAGAGATGTAAATGGTGTGCACAAAAAAAAGTAATTTGTGTGTTTTCTCTTGACTTTTCTTTCTTGTGAAGGACAATGAAGACTACCCACTGATCAGATCAGGACCATATTGGAAGAAGTTCAAGGCCAATTTCTGTGAATTTATTGCAGTGCTTGTCCAACAGTGCCAGTGCAGCATTCTGTATGATAGCTACTTGATGGACACTATCATCTCGCTGCTCACAGGCTTAGCAGACTCCATGGTCAGAGCATTCAGACACACAAGCACTTTTGCAGGTAAAATAACTTGCAGTTGCCATAGACCTTGGTATTGTTGGCTTCTGTGCAAACAAAACTGCTCAGTTGTTCTTTTGCATTGACAGTGCCCTCTTCAAATGTAGATTACTGTTAAAGAATTTGTTCTCCTCTATCTGAATGGAATTTGGATGCTTTAGATATGACAGACCAATTTTTGTATTGAAAAAATATTTTTTTAAAGCTTGACATGACTAACTGTAGAACTATGCTTTGTTCTGATTCTTTTTTTTCCCCTCAGTAACTATTTTTTTTACAATTGAATTTCTATTTTGTTGTTTTCTGTCCTCCACTAATTAATGTGGTGAGGATGCATTAAATGATTAACTTAAAATGTTTCCTTTGCAGAGCTACTATTCTTGTAGTACCTATGCTAAAAAGAACATTGCTTGTTACATATTTTTGTTCCATGCAGCATGATGATACTAAAACTACTACTTTTTTTTCCCTTTAAAGACACTAAATACCCTCTTTGCCATACAAAGAACACTTAGAGCGTTATATATTTTTAAGTATACTGTTTGCTTTGAAGGCTTAAAAACACCAGTTGACATCTGTGCAAACCATCTATTAATCCTTAGAGGAGTGTGAATTTTTGTCAATTCAAGTAAAATATTAAGATTCTCATCCTTTTATGGTCCAGCTTCACTGCTGTTTGTTTTTTTTTTTCCTGTTTGTTTTGTTACTGAAAATCAACCACACCACAAATATACTTTTGCAGAAAAATCAAAATTACATAACCTAAGAAGAGAGTGGTCCAGTAAGTTTCTTCTCTGAATAGAACTCTAGGCAAAACACCTACTGGTGTAAATCACCATTAATATCACTCAATTTTTCTTTTTTATCATTGTCTGCCTTTAAATTAACACTGTGTTTTAAAAGAAATTACTGTAATCTAGCAGTGTTCATATTTGGATAATAAACTGGATTTGGCTAACCATACCCTTTTTGTGGTAAAGTGGTAAATATATTCATGCTACATATCTCTGAGTTAACTTGAATCTGTTGGTTCTGTTTCCTTTTTAGCAATGAAACTTCTGACAGCAGTTATAAGTGTACATCTGAACCTTGATGTCAACAAGCACAATGCTGAAAGATTATATGAGGTGGAGAAGAAGAGGATAAGTGGCAGGAGGACCAATTACAGACTTGACCAGCTAGAGAAAAAAAAAAAAGAGGTTAGGCTGGTGTCTTGTATGGGAGATGTGTGAAGATGTAAAAAGAAGGATTGCTGACAGCTTACTTTTGGGCTAATACAGTCTTTTTAGGTTACTGGCTAGATTAAGTGGTACAAATATGACTGCTGTATGTATGGTTAACTTGTGTTTTCTGTTCTACTAATTGCTTCTATAAATTGGCATCATTAGCCCCTGATCTTTACACAAATACGTATTCACACACACATAATTGCATCTGGCTTTGTGAGAATGCAGCTTTTCTTATGTTTGTAAAATTATAAGCCAAAATGTTAGTTCTTGAATGAAATTTCAAATGAATGGAATAGGTTACAGAATACCTGTCATCTCTCTGTAGGTAATATGTTAAAAAATGGTCATAATTTCAGGTGTGAGCTGTATCTTTCTGTTCAGTTTCTGTCATTTCTTCCCTGCTCAGCCAGGCAGCTCCTTATCAGCTTCCAGAGACAGGCCCATAACTGTAAGAAAACTTGAGGGTGGAAGTGACTTGATGTACAAACATCAAGCATATAGTTCCTTCTCTCCTGACCTTAGATTCAGTTACATCTGTTCTGAGGTATGGATGCCCATGAACTTCTCTGTTGTAGAACTAACCCCTTTTTCTGTTGTGAAAAAAGAAGTGTTCAGGTGAGAAATTTTAGTATCAGAATTCTGATCTTATGGGAAAAAACAGGAAAAGTGTGTGTTGGGGAATAAAAACCAAACTTGTCACCCTTCTTGATGTGTTGATTGACAAAAGAATGTTTTTATTAAGGAACTTAAGTTTTCCAGCAGTTCAAAATGAGATTTTCAGGGCTTGGCTAATATACATGCTCATTGTGGAATAGGTGTATTTTAAAAATTCCCTTGTCTGCCTTTCTTCCATCTTTGCTTAAGGGCATAAAAAGAGAATTTGGATCTGTATGTGAAGATGGCTTAATAGCTATGCTTCATCTTTCCGTATATTGGCAGATCAAAACTCACTCTATCAAACAAGTACTTTGTTATCCAGGCTAGCAGCTGCTATCTGATAAACCTTTCATCAGGATGTAGTTTGGAAAAGTCCTACTGCTAGTGTAGGGACACACCTCTCATTTTATGTTGCTGCTGTATGCAATCACATGTACTTTGCACCACAGTAGTATTGTAAGTGCACTGGTGTGAATTTTTCATAGGTAGTGAGGTGTGGGACCAATATTAACATCTAGTTCTCTTTGTATTTCAGTATGAGCAGAAGCTTCTAGAGATAGACAACATGATGAATGCTATTTTCAAAGGGACGTTTCTGAACCGTTACCGGTAAGGGTCAAAACAAGGCTGTGATTTGTGTGTATCTGAATTCCCAAGAAAGTCTTGCTTAGATTTTTCAGGTACCAGATTTAAGTTAAACATTCTAGAGGTGCTGATAATGTTAATGAAAATGCAGCAGTTAAATTACTTTAAAGGATTTTGGCTTACAAAATTTCTCTTTGGCTTACATACTCTCTCAAGTATGTTTCTTAAGTTCTTCCTGCTAGCTATAGAGCAGTGTGTTTGTGGTTGAGAAGATAGCCAGAATTACAAAATAATTATTGTATGAAGCATCTGTAGCTAGAAGTGGCCTAAATGTTGATTGAAGACTAACCTGAAGCATTGCTATGAAGACTTTTAAAAATAATTTGGATTGTACATCCTTCTGCAGTTCCAGAAAATACAAATATTTCAAATAATACAATTAATGTATTAGGCATTTTTTAATGCATCAATATTACAATTTTATAATTTCACAGTGATGTGATCCCTGAGATCCGAGCAACTTGCATTGAAGAAATTGGCAGCTGGATTAGGACATACCCAGATGCTTTTTTAAATGATAGCTATTTAAAATACATTGGATGGATGCTGTATGATAAGGTAAAGTTTTACTTTTTCTTACTGGGGGCTGTAGATGGGAATTTTTAGCAATTTGTTTTCTCAAGAATCCTAACATTTAGAGTCTTGAGAGTAGATGTTTAAGGCTCTGTTGGTACAAATAACAAGTGACTTCCCTTTTCATTTCAGGTTTTATTTTTAAAGCTGTTGTAGCATAAAATAACAGAGGTCTGTAGCTGTGCATGTCCCTGCGTGTGCAGTTATTTTTATATGTACCGAACTGAGAAACATTACTAAATTGTAAAATGTCTTGTATCCTTAGAGCATGTGCAGTGTTAAATGATGATTAAGCCTCTGCTTTTAGTTTTGATGGCTACATATAAAGTTTTGTTTTATTTTATAAAAATGAACAGATGTTGCCTATAGTAAGAGTTGGACTCTTTTCCCAGACGACTTTCAACAGGACAAGAGGACACAGTCTTAAGTTGTGTCAGGGGAGATTTAGGTTAGATATTAGAAAGAATTTCTTCACGGAGAGGGTGATCAGACATTGGAATGGGCTGCCCGGTGAGGTGGTGGATTCTCCGTCCCTGGAGACATTTAAAAAAAGACTGGATGTGGCAATCAGTGTTATGGTCTAGCAACTGCTCCGGTGGATCAAGGGTTGGACTTGATGATCTCTGAGGTCCCTTCCAACCCGGCTAATTCTATGATTCTATGAAAATAGTCTTGAATATTGCATTTGTCATTTGGAAATAAATTGATATAGAAAATCTTTACTGAAAGCCCAGTTTTCCCAAAGGGTTTTGTCCTTTTCTTTATAGTAATTTTGTATTTTCTCTTTGAGTAGATGCATACTTAAAATGAACAACAACAACAACAAATCAAAAAACAACTAAAAGAAGTATCTAAAAATATGCTTTTCTCATGCATCCGGAATCCATGAGATATTTTAGGGTGATAAGTATATTTATCTTCACTGTCTAATTAGTGAATTGACATGCTGTACTTCTGCAGGCCAACTTTTATACATTTTAATTTAGAAACCTTCTTAGTTTTGTGTCGGCTTTAGCTCGTGTTCTATGAATAAAATTATACTTTACGACTAAGCCAGGAGGGGGAGCACAAGGCCTCTTATTTCTTTGCATTCTGCCATTTTTGTAAAGGTATTATTTAGATTTTTAGAACAACAGTTCTTATAAAGAACTGTCATCTCCTTCTGCATAAATTTTATCTGATCAGAATACATTTTTAGTATATGTTCAGTTGGGAGAATTCTCAAAAGAGGTCATTTTTGAAAATGATGTGTCTTCATTCCCAGTGCTGTAAAGTGAAAATTAACAGCTGGTGTCTCTGATTAATGCACATAGCTCATCCAGTGTCAGTTATTGGGAACGGGAAATAGGTTTTTTTTGTTTGTTTGTTTCTAATGCTTATTATGTGAAATGCAGGTGCAAGCAGAGTAAGATAAAATGAGAAGTCTTCCATGTTCCCCATTTGGCTGAGGGCTGATAGTGTGGCACTGCTGGTGGTTGGAGTCCTGGCTGTGCTTTGTGATTTGCAGCCACTGTTAAATTGCCCGATTCCAAAATGAGAGCAGGGCATTTTTGGCAGCAACAGGGGCAGCAGTGCTTGTACATACATCTGCATCTTATTTCCCACTAGTCCTCCTTAATAAGCATTTCCATCCCATCTTGCTGAGGGTGGGTGGCAAGAAACTGATATCTCCCAGAGCCAATTTTCTTTTAGAATATAACGTAGAGAAGTTTGCCAAATAATTTAGGCTCCAGAGTGTAACAACCACAAAAGTATTGTAATGGTGGGGGAAAACCTGGCCAGGATCATCTACTGTGCTGTAAACAGAAATTAAGTTCAGTCATATGGGAGGATTTAAAGTGGAGAGGGGAGGGGGAAGTAAGTTTGAAATTAACATTTTGCCTTCAGAGTCTTTTATTTGAATACAATAATTCTTTCTTCCTCATTAGTTACCATTTTGCCATTTCACCCTGATATGAAACATTTTATTTTTGTGTAAAAGTGGCTTCCTAGGTGAAAGAATCTGCTCCAAATTCAATGGTAATATGCTCAAAATTGCATATAAGGATCTTTCTTTGGCCCACTAGTTGTTGAACAGTGCTATAAAGATACAGTTTCAAGTAATTTATGTTCATATGATAGAAATAATTTAATTTTTGAAGACCAAGCAACAGCTAAATCTGACATCTGTGTGCAGCTGAACAATGTTATAGGCAAGCCCGGTCACCTACCCGTGCATTTGTGAAACCCAGGCACCTAGCTCATCGTTCAAGGCACTGGAGATCTTCTAAGGGTGTATATAGATACTAAATGAGCATCCAGAGCCAATCAAGCTGGTTCTGACATGAGCACCAGGTGCTGAAGGGAAGGGCTGTGTAAAAAGTTCAGAGTTAAAGAACAGGAAAATCAAGACAATGAAGAATAAGGATGGGGAACGTGGAAGGCAGCACTAGCAGACTGGGAGGCAAAGACAATGGAGATGCACACCTGAGACCTCATACTGTGTTAGACAAGCTTTGTCTGGAACTACAGGGCAAGTTGTTGAGAGTTTTTTTATAGTACTAAATGCCCAAAGAAGTCCTGTGGAAACTTTTTCAACTCGCTGTTGAAGCGTTGCTGTGTCCTGACCGTGTGATCCTTCTGGCAAATTTCAGGAAAGGGAAAGGGGTTTTAGTTTTGCTTCCCATTTAACATAGCTATAGAAGCTGATCCCATGGTTATGGCTACTTCTGAAATGCTCCCTTTTAACATGGTCACGTTTTGGGCAGTTTTAAAAATTGCTTTAAAATGACTCAATGACCCTGTTGAATGATCCAAGTCCCAGCTTGTATTTATAAGGATTATTGAATGGCCTTATCTCTGTGATAGTGGTGAGGCTGAAATCATGGAACTGAGTGTGTCTAAGTGGTGCCAGAGCCCACGCAGAGCTCTTTGAAGTCACTGGAGCTGCCCATTATCTTACTGATGTTTTCTGCCAGTCTGTTTGCAGCTCAGGGTCAATGTATACTGTGATACAGCTGAGGGACAGTGTGTGTTCAGACTATCCTGAAAATGTTTTTATAGAGTTCCCCTTCATAATAGTCACAGCTCTGAAAAATCAAATAGGTCTTTTGTCAGGGAAGATATTTTGTCAAGATTAGAATGGTAGTTCTAACGAGGGGAGTAGATGGCTGGCTGTTTGTACTTGGCTACATTACTGTCTAAAGGAGATGAAGGCTAGGTAGTTGAGGTATTTTAGTAGGATGTGAAGTAATTTTAAATGATCAAGAAGCTGTGATGAGTGATAAACCTAGAAGAGGAGAGGTAATGGAGAGGAGGAGAAAATGCAGCTGAAAACAGAGGAAGACAATTAGTCATAGAAGAAGTAATTACTTTTTTGTAGTTATTAGAGTTAATTTTCTTACTACTTAGAAGAAACATACAGCATTATGACTGAAAGCTTTCAGGTGGAACAGGATACCTTAGAAGGCAGGTGCTGTAGTTTAAGATATTAAACTTCATATTTGAAGTTCATATTTGACCTAGATTTGAATGCCACCTGACTGACAAATGCAAATGACACTACTAGCTGCATGTCAGGGCTACATGACCATCCAACAAACAGTCACAAACTTAAAAAAATTTTTTTAACTTTCCTCAAGCAAAAATACAGTTTATATTCACAAGCAAAGCCTTGAGATAAAATACTGAGGGCAGCTAAAGCCAGTTTTGCAATACATTGGCTGAATTATTGCCAGCATGAAGCGAGGGGTGCCAAGTTGGGACTTATTGTGATCAGGTTCTGTGCTGTGGAGCCAGCCCTTCTGGCTGTAGGAAGCAGCATCTGTGGGCAACAGTCTCTTTCTCAGGAAGTCTTTCATTTTAAAGTAAGATATAGAATATGTACTGCTGGTGTGTCACAGGCATATCAGAGGGCAGTACTAATTGCTACTTGTTGATATTTAATTTTATATCTCTAGCAAAAAGCTGTCTGTTGTCATCATCATGTCAACATCAAAACAGTAAAGCCTGTTGGTAAAAGTCTGCTCCTGGGAATCATCCTTTGCTTTCCATTTAAGCAGGTGAACAGGAACTTGTAGTAATGCAGAGCCTATGTGTAGGTGGTCTCCTTTCTTGGATTTCCTTGATTGTTTTTACTGCTACTGTTAGCACAAGGAATTAAGGAAGAAATATGAAGAGACTGATTGGAAGCCTGGAGTTCATTAAGTGTCTCTGCTGATATCCTTAGCATTGTAAGTTTATAGAACACAGTGATTTTCTCATGTTAGATCCTCAAAATTACTTTCCTAATGTCATTAAAGGTGTAGCAATATGCATGAGAAGATTTAAAAGCTGGATGAGCAAACTACTTCTTTATGAGGCATCTATGAGGGAGCAGTAGTAACAGTATGAAATAACACCATGGGGATAAATATGTTTTGCCTAAATTAACTAATTCAAAGCAACCCTTTTCTTTTTGGAATGCTTAACATGCACTACTCTAGCGTAAAACAGAATAGGGAGAAGGTGTAAACATTTAACCACCATGCATCTATAAAAATCCATAATGATAAGCCAGTGATAATTCCCAGTTCTCTGGGAATCTTCCAGAATTTCCTGGAGTCCTTTTCCATGCTTGATGATTGTCCAAGTTAAATGTTGAAAGGAAGCAGGCAAAGACTGATGTATGAAGAGTGCTGGTTGTATTAAGTAGGTCATCCACATTCTTGTCTTTGTATCTTTAACAGGTGAACAGCACAATTTTTGCATCTCTTGCATTCATTTTTTTAATTAACTGTGGTGTCTGTGAGGGTTTTCTTTGACTCTTAGGGAGCTTGGGACAAACTCTGATGTCACCTTTAAGTTTGGCTCAGTGCAGACTTCTTTTTGTGTGAAAGAGAGATGTGTGTGAGAGCACACAAAATAATACTGATGTCTCTAATGAAGAAAACGAGGCAGTGTTGGGGTAGTGTGCTATAGGGACGCACAAAGAACTCTTGTTTACATAATAAAAATTCCTATAGTGAATAACAGCAAAGATTAACTTTTTTTACTGTTAGCTGATTTCTCTTTGTCTTGTAGCAAGCTGAAGTGCGGTTGAAGTGCCTTCTGGGACTGCAAGGAATTTATAGCAGAAAAGAACTTGCTTCCAGGATGGATCTCTTTACCAGCAGATTCAAGGTAAATAGTTTACTGTTTGCTACTTTTTAAGTCTAGGTTGGGTGAGTCTGGGTCGGATGTTTTGATCATAGCTGCTCTCCCCACTGCCTTGGCTGACAGGTGCTTAAAGTACTGCAGAAACAGCCTGTTTGACTGGGTGGATGAAGTAGTTTTGCAGAGATGTTTCCCTCTCTTTCTGTGGAGTTTGTTTCATTTTAATTCACTCACCAAAAAGTGTTAGTGTGCATTGTGGTCGGTTATCTCCAGAATTCATCCAGAATGGCCCAGATTTTTTTACAGGATCTTTGGCAGATGACAAAGAATTTCATACTCTTAAGGGTCCCTTATTTTGCTGCTCCTGATAACGGGTTAACCATGTAGATACTGGATTGACTAAGCATGTATCACACTGATGTGGGAATGGCTCTCTCTGTTGATCCACCATGTCAGTATGAATCTTGAAGAAGGATCCCTTATCTCCTTTCTGAGCAAGTCAGGTGATATGCTGTCATATTCAGAGCTTGTTCTGTCACTGCATTGACCCTGTATACTGCCTTTATCATATTCCAACATCCTGCCTAATTTAAGAAGTAAGCCTTTTTTTTTTTTCAGTCCTGCTCTGGGTAATAATTTTGTCAGATACTCTTACCCTCAGTGGGGCTGTGCCTTTTCAGTATTTGAATAAGAAAGCTCAAGATGCTGTGATTGTTATCTGAGTCTCTCTGAATCAGTACATAATCAAGTCCTGCATGTGCTGGCAATTCATGTTCTTTTTGCAAAAGGTGCAGGGATTACCTGTATATCAAAACAGTTGCCAATCTTAAAAAATACCTAGAGCACATCATCAAAGAACAAGAAATAGATTACTATGGGCATTTTAAGAAAAAATTATTCAGACTGAAACTTGGCTATCTAAGATTAGCTTCCATGTTAAACAGTTACATGGTAGTCCCTTATCTTTCTTTCTAAAAGCAGGTTCCTGTAAGCTTTTTAACCAGATGCGGGATTGGTATTTATTCAAAGACTGATGAAATACCTCCTGTCTGTTTGTACTCTTACCTTCTTTTATGTGGAGGATGCTATATAAATGGATTACTGCAAACTTGATCCTCCAATCAAAACAACCCAAACACAACTCCTTCACCTGTAAACAAAAGAAACCCTAACAGCTACACACAAAATACAGACTGATCTGCAATCTTTCAGTGTTTAAATTCTCCTTCTTCAGTGATGGGAAATGTAATCATATAACCATCAATCCAGTTCCCACAAGCAGGAGTTTTTCATGCTCCCTCTTGTACTGTTGAGTGTTCGAGCTCAGGATTCATGGGCTTACACATCTTGCAGCTGGGTTATGAGAGAAAAGGAAGGTGCAAGTTGAAATGGATCTAGAGATTTATAAATGATAGGTTAAGTGAAAAAAGCTGTTAGTCTCAAAACAAGCATGTCCTAAGGCTTAATGTACCTCAAAGATGTAGGCTTCACTGAGGAATGTGAGTCCTTGGATAGAAAGGACAGAAAAATTTCCACTGTTTTCTGAGGAAAGCATGTTACAATAATGTGAATTCTGTAGGTCAGAAAAATTGTTGCTGTTCCATGAAGTACCTTTATGACTCAAGTCATAATTGTCTTTCCAGCAAGGCACTGGCTTCTGTAATGTGTAGGTACATACATTTTGTTGTTGATGGGAACAACTGATTATAATTTGAGGCTCACCTTCATTTGACATACTGAAATGCCAGTAGAAATGTCATAGAAACAAGCTGTCAGTCACTTTTAATTTGTAGACTGTAGTTGATTTCTTGTGAACGCATACATTACATCTATAAAAAATATCATATTACTACATGATTAATTCAGTTAAAAAATTAACATGCTGTTAATTTTCAGGGGCCGGGGAACTACGCAGTAGTAATCAAGTTGCCTTATGTCTCTTAGGAAATAGCTGCTGAAATAAAAATAAATCTCTGCTCTACTAGTGTAGATGATCTAGCTGTAGCAAAAATATGTTTTTATTGAGAACAGACCATGTTACATCTTTTTATTGTCATTTTACATCCATTAGGATCGAATTGTGTCCATGCCTCTGGACAAGGACCATGAAGTAGCAGTTCAAGCCATGAAACTCTTGATGCTTATGTCACAGTAAATAATTTTTTTTTTTTTAATTTACTGTATTGTTTTAATGGCAACAAGATCCCAATACAATCCTGATTGATGAATCTTCCTGTAATCAGATACATGCTGGGAAACAGCTGCTTCTGGTAGGATATCAGTTAATGTCGCCCAACCAAGACATGGCATTTTCTTTCTGTGGGAAATACCAATGTTAAGCAAACTCTTGTGCTGAGATTCAGTATGAAAATTACATCTTTATATTTTTATACTTCCCTCTGAAAGGAAATTCCACACTTTGGTTTTTCTTAAAGTGATCATCTGTCTGTCCACAGGGTCCCCACCTCATCTTCTGTCCAGGGGTGCCAGGCCTTGGCCAGGAGCTCAGAGAACTCTGCCATCTTCCCTGTCTCCCCACCTGATGCAGGAAGCCTTGAGATTTGAGGCTGTTGATAAAATTTGAACTTTCAGATTCTTTATGGCAAGAACCTGTGAGCTATTCAGTCCACACCAGACTGACTGACAGGAAATCAGCAAGTGTACAATGTCTTGGTCTTTACTTGGTTTTACTGAGGTCTAAAACTAACAGGAGAGTTATTTTCTTGTGAAATTAACAGCCACCCTTAGATTTGGTGTGGTAATGGCAATCTGGAAGGGTGGAGAAAAACTAGACTAATGTTACAGAAGTATGCAAATGCTATTCTGATACATCCTTGAACAGCATGTTTATTTTAGAAGTGGCTTTACTTGAAAGATACATGAAGAATAAATTGTCTGTCCCTCTTTTTAAATGAAAAATAAGAACTAAAACCCCACGTTTCATTGGTTATACAGTTGAGATGTTAGGACTCAATAAATGTCTCTTCTCTCTGAGTTTAAGTTGAATTTTGCTGATGCTTAGTTCCATGTGCAGCGTGGTGTGTTGTCCAGTAGCCTTGTGGGATTTGCTTTTCTGTTTTAAAACAGATGTAGTGGTTATTGCTAGGTGAGGGTGTATGGACTAGCTAAGATGATCTTGTAGGTATTTACATTAAATTTCAAGTATCTTTGTATATTGAAGTGTTGCTTTATAGTCTGATCTCCTATGTCACTGCAAACACCATTGATTTGAGTGGCATTTCTATAGGCCTTTTTCAACATACACATCAGGACAGCATATGATGCTATGAGCACAGCTTTTCTGAAAGAAGTACCATTGTTTGGGTGTCACTAGTAGTAGCCAGGGTTATATTGTTTCTGTGCTTACAATGTCCATTTTACACCCCTTGGTTCTCCATGGTCTGTAGCTGTTGGAACAAAGCATAAAGCTGTGTCTGTGTGTCATGTGTTCCTGTGCTAGGAGAAGCAGCACACCATTGTTGAAGTACAAAGATGCTGTACAGCAGTTCTGGCTGTCCTTGTTCTGTATCTGAACTAACAAGTGCTACATTGGCACTGCAGCTGTTTATCATCTCTGACTTTATTATAAGGGAGCATGTTCTCATTAATGCAAGCTGCAGCTATAAAAGTTTGATCAATGTTTCTTTTTCCCTGAAGCATTTTTTTCCCTTAAATTTTTCTTAAATGTGATTTCCAAAGTGAATAAATGCTTTCTAAAGTTTTCCGAATGACTTTTTTCCATCATAGAAATGTAGCCTTTCGCAAGTAAAATTAATATCTTTTGAAACTGGTTGTAATTAGACTGTGTGGAGCCCAACAAATACATGCTTCTCTTTCTGTTTGCTCACCTGTTGTGTAGCCATCCTCCTTTCTGGTCCCCTCTCCTCAGTTGCTTTGAGCCCTGCTCATTTGGCTTAATTATTGGAGTGATGAAAGTGCAACTGGGGACTCAAGAAGCCAACTCCATGAAAGCTCTTCTTTTTGGTAAGAGTAGCAATGACTAATCTATAAAACCTACGTGAAGAGAATTTTGACAATATTGACAGTGTTCTTAACAAGAGCATCAAGATGCTCTTTTAGCAGGGGAAGAGCTCATGCCTCAGTACGTACAGCGGTGTCAGAAAGGAGATGCTGCTGGCATTGCAGAAGCAAAGGCATTTCAGGGCTATTGTGTCTCAGATAGGTATGTCTCATAGCTTAAAACCAGTATCTGGATATTCAGCATTAATGCTGCTTTGTACATACAGTAAAGCATGAAATGGGGTTGGGGATTAAAATTGCCCTTGCCTTTAAAGAATAATAAGTGACAGCTTGTATAAATGGCACTTCTACTTGTATGCATTGATGTATTCAATTTTTTTGCTGCTTTTGTGATGGTGTATTGGCTTCTCCATGAATGGCTCTTTTTTGTCATCTGCAAATTTGGCAAATGAATTCTGATTTTCCAACTTGCATTTTTGGTGAGACATGAAAGACCTTTCAGATCAAATTGCTGTTTTTTATGCTACTGGCAAGAACCTCTATCTCATGAACTGTGTATATGATTTGGAATAATGGATTATTTTTAACAACATATATAATCTGAACTGATCAGGTACTGACCTTTATAACATGTCTGTAATCTAGAGATAAATATTTTGTTGTTCCATGACACATGTTGGCAAGAGGCAAAGCCAGGAGTGGCTTTCTTCCTCTAGTCAGTCTGTTGAGTGCTCTGTGACTTTCTTTGTGGGGAAAATTTACTATATCAATAACTCTTTTACTGGCTTCCATAACTGTCTTTTGGGTGAGTATAGTAGGAAGACCTCGTTGCCAATTAACTATATTTGTGATGTTTTATGGTTGCAGTGGAGCTGTGCTCCATGTATGTTAATAACAGTTTTGACCATTTTTTAACGAACACTTCTTTCCAGTTCTTTGGAATATACATTGAATACTCTGTGTACTACTGGCCCACGTAAATGCTATGGTGACCTTTGCATTCTCTCCCTTGCTAGCCAGAGAGGCAGTGAAAATACTGATTTTCAATTCACTTAGGCGTGCTGCGTTTTTAAAAAAAAAAAATATCCAGTGCTGATTCAAAACCCTCCTGCTATGCATATGCCTGTTTTTTTCAAGTCCCTATTTGTATTTTCATCTTGTCTATGTCTGTGAACTCAGATTTTTTTCTTCTTGTTTGTTGCATATTGTCTCAATTGAATGCCAAGGTCTTTGGGCTGGTAGATTTCTATTTTTACACAGCATGATGCAATCCCAAAACTGAAATGAGCCTATGAGGTTTAGCATAATAGAAATTATTAATGCTACTGCATTATGCATAATTGTTAGCATTAATGTTGCAAAGGGTCTGAGAGGGAATAGAACTAGGAAGGAAATAAAGAGGGAGAAAACATGAGTGACAGTGAGAGACCAAGGAATCTTACTGAAAACGTTGCCCTTTAGGAGGCAAATGAGTTTACTGTGCCTACTGCCAGACAGTTCTGTTCATTTTGGAGTGCTTAACTGCTTAAAAGAGTGGAGGGATTTTAAAAAAGAGCAGCAAAATTAATTAGGTAACTGTAGTGGATGCATGAGGAAAAGTTACAAGTGGTGCAGGTAGGGGCACAAATCTACAAATAGCTTGCATATGTAAACAGCAAAGGGGAAAATTACTTTGTGTTACTTTAGTTACATGTAAATGGAAATTAAACTGAGTTTTAAACATAAAGCTCTCAAGTTTGAAATCTGGAAGAACTTAATGAGAACTGTGAGTATATTACAGTCTCTGAAGATGTCTCATAAGTAGTTTAGAATCTGTTTAGTGGAGCTGGCAAATACATTAATTCTCACCACAGTGCTTTGATGATGGTGGTCAGTAAAGGTAATCCAACCTAAAAGTCAAGAAACTGAGCCCTGTAAGTTTCCAGTGTCATGCTTAGCACAGAAGGACCAAGTCAAATAGGGCTACATCACTATTGTGCTTGAAAATCAGTCTCCCTTCTGATTCTCAGCTAGACTGGGAAGGCTGTTTAAGTTTGGAGAGGATGGGGAGAAACTTGGAAACCGGATTTGGCAAAGGACGCCATGTCAAATAGTATGATGCTAGTTCTAGTGGTAGGTGTAGGTATGTACCATGACAAGCAATTCATAGCAACCCTCAACTGAGGGTTGAACTCTGTGATTCTCTAGTGTTGTTTCACAGCTCAGCCATGAACTGAATTCAAAGGATAAACTGGCATTTGTCAGGCAAATGCACTCACTGCAAGGGTATTCAGACAAGCCATTGTGCAGAAAAAGTTAAGCTTATTGAAGTCTTAAATGCTATTATATAAAGTGTTTTCCTGTGATTGTGAAAAACAAGATGAAGAAAGAGACATGCCTTGCACACAAAAAAGGAAATTATCCACTTTTGCCTTGTTTAGTTGCTTTTAGGAAAGATAAGGAAATGTTATCTCGAAGTACATAGAAGTGCATATGAAGCAGTGAAGGGAATTATACTGCACAGTTCTGATTCTTACATCAGTAACTTGCTTGTAGGAGATTAGGTACTATCAGAAGGGCATGGCATGGAGCTCGTCACAGCTGTGTGATTCCTTCAAGTCTGCCACAACTGTTCATGTGGATTTCTGGTAGTGCTGCATCATTTTCCTAACAAAAATAGTGAAAGACCAAAATGGAGCAAAGGCACGTGCTTTCTCCTTTGTCTTCTCCTCTTTTCCATCCTCTCAGATTTATGCTTTCTTGGAAGTTAACTGTCAGCAATTGAGATCTATTCGGGATTCTTATCTTTCCCATCCGAAGAGTTAAAAAGACAAAATAAGAATTTCTTATCTCCTTGGGTTATGTTTCTTAACCAAAACAGTATTACCATACAGCATCTGTCTAACGTGTATTGTCTTGTGTTCTGTCATAGTGTAATTATAGAATCAGAGTGTATTGCAGCATGGTAAACTTATTTTAAAGTGGGTGGGAAAGGGCTCTAGTCATATTGTAGTGGCACCCACGTTATCATCTCTTTGATCACCAAAGTGTTGTCTTGAAATATGTGCAATGACAGTAGGGTAGAAAGAGGGAAATAACAGAACAGACTAGCTGTTTTTTTTTCTATTTTGAAATTTTATCTCGGATAAAATAGAATAGTTTAAACATATGTTTTTTTTCTTGATAGTGCTTAGTGCATGAATAATGTTTTTAGAATATATTTGCAGATTTAGATGTTTAACTTGAATTAATTTGAAATACAAAATTAACAGATTGTTTTTGTTTGAGATGCTGTCACTTGCATTACCAACGTCACTATAATGTGTGCCAGATCTTCCCCTGCACAGCCATTGGAAACAAAAAGAATAAGGTGGTAAAACTTTGAGAAGTGCATGTGGTGTAGTTTTGTTTTACTATCATGATTTTTTGGTTATTCTTGGTATAAGCAATAGTACAGACCAAGAAAGGCAACTCCAGCAGTCACGTCTCTTATAGTAAAATGGAACAAAAGCAAGGAATGAAATCTTTCAACTGGTGCCATATGCAGAACAAAATGGGTCTGTGATCTCCCTCTAGAATATCTCAACTTGTTCTTCATGACATGTGCACACTGAAGTGCTGAGAAAATGATATGTCATGACACTGGTATGTGGAAGGCCATGCCTGGTTATTTTTAGGCACCCAAATACTGGCAGGCACTTCTGGCTTAACCTTTATCTGTTGTTTGGTGTTCTGAGGGCTGTAAATTTGTAGTAGCATTATTGCTGTATTTGAAGTTTTGAAGTATTCTTTGAGTGTTTGATGATTGGCTTATGTATGTAAAAAAGGAAGGCACCTACTTACTGTGGGTGGTAGTACTGGTAGTAGTGGTAGCTAATGTAATGAAGTGCTGCTACTTCCAGGGGCAAGTAAAACTTATAAAAACTCACTTGAGTGGGAGCTACCAATATAAACCCCAATGTACCACACAAATTCGTGTCTGAGCAGTATGTGAAAAGCAGTAGTAGTTCATACTGGTGTTCCTTTCCATTCAGTAGAGGAATAAAAAAAAGCAGATCAGGTGATCAAGTAGTGTCTGTCACCCTGTGCTGCAGAGAAAATGAGTCGTTTTCACCTCTTTTGCTTCTTTTCAACTAGGGATTGCTTCATACATGGCCAGACCTATTGCATCTGACCTACTCTTGTCCTGAGGAGGGAGGAAATAACTGGGGAAAATGCCTAGCTTCTTTGAATATAGATGAAGTTAAAAACAAGAAGGTGGCAATTTCAAATCACAGGATGGGTGAGGTTAGATGGGACCTCGGGAGGTCAACCCCACTGCTCAAGCATGGTAACCTAGACAACATTGAGATGGCTTTTGAATGTCTCCAGCAATAGAGACTCCACAATCTCTCTGGGCAGCCTGTGACAGGGCTCTGTCACCCTCATGGTAAAAAACATGTTTTCTGATGTTCAGAGGGCACCTTCTGTAGCTCATTTTGTGCCCATTGCTTCTAGCCTTCCCACTGGGCAGAGCCCAACTCCATCATCTTTGCACCCTTCCTTCAAGTACTTACACACAGTGATAAGTTCCCCTCTGAGCCTTCTCTCTTCCAGTCTGAGCAGTCCCAGCTCTCTTATCCTTCCCTCACAGGAGGGACATTCCAATTTCTTAATAATAATTATGGCCTTTCATTGACCTCCCTCTAGTATGTCCATATCACTGGTACTGAGGAGCCCAGCACTCCAGGTGTGGCCTCACCAGTGTTAAGTAGAGGGTAAGGATTACCTGCCTTGTATCCACCAGGACCCCCAGGGCCTTTCTGAGAAAAGAGCATTTCTAAGGAAGAGTAGTTTCATTTGTACTTGAAAGATAAGGTCCTTAATTTCCACCAGATGAGATGGCAGGTTACTGAGCTCTTTGACCTATCTGAACAATTTGTGCAAGGAATTTTGTTGCATTCACTATTTCCATAAATGTGCTAAGAAGAAAAAACTTGAAATATAAAGAATAAAAAATTATAATATAAAAAATGTGTACATTTGACTGGCATGTTCAGAATGGAACAGAAATTTCCATTGAAGTGAAAGGAAAAAGCTTTTTTTCTGGGGAGGTGGTCTAATACTGGAACAAGTTGCCAGAGAAGTTATGGAGTCTCTGATTTTGTAGGTATTAAAAATGTAATTGGACACAGCCCTCAGCAACCTGTACCTGATCCTCCTCTGAGCAGGGGTTTGGGCTAGATGATCTCCAGATGTACTGTCTCCATGCTCAGACATTATGTGTTGGCCCACTCTAGTTCATGGTATGTTTATATAGAATTTTTTTCTTTTTCAAGCTGTCCACAGTTTTCTAAAACTATGAATAGAGAGAGTGACAAGGACAGCTTCATAGAAACTAGTGCTTTAAAAGCTTTGTCAGACTGCTAGTTTATTTCAATAAATTCCCCATAGCATTTTCATATAAAGACTATATCATGTATTTTTTACTCCTGTAAATGCAATTTGTTGTAATTCTGTTTTTTGCTCCCACTTGTTAAATTTGTAGAAGCTTAATAAATTTGGTACTTGCATGTGCATGGCTTCACAAGACACCTGTGCTTGTTCATATACTCTAATGAACCATGTTACCTTTTGCAGTTTCTTACTGTTCAACCTTGATAAACACTTTTTTACTATATTTCCCCAGCTCTGTAGCTGGCTGAGTAAGAGTCTCATAAATTTTTTTCGTTGTGTTGATCTCAAGATGTACATACTGAGAGTGCTTCCTATATGTCCTATTACTATAAATATATATTCAAGGATATTGCATGTTAAAAGAGGCCACCAATATCTACTGAGATTATGTAAGGCAGCTTTTCTTTTTGGTTGAGGGCAAGCATACTTGCAAGATTGACCTTTTTACTGTTCCAGTGGCCATTGTAAGCAACCATGGCAAAAATGTGAAAAATTCAAGTGATACATGAGTAAATACACTGTAAAGCTAAAATTCATGGGGTATCAGCTTCTTTAAATGAGAGGCCATTGGCTTTGAAAAATGAATACAGTCTTTTTATAATTTTTTTTTCTTTTCCCCTACTGATTTAAAATCCCAGACAGTGCTAAAAGATATTTTCAATGGATGTTCCAGTGATACTCTCATCTAATGTGAGCTTTTTTTTTTTTTTTTTTTTTTTTTTTTTTTTTTTTTCCCAGTCAGACTGGAGGTTATTTTATGAGTTGTGAGGATGCTATAGCAGGTGATGGGTTTGGAGACAAATGGGCAAACACAGGAAGTGTTGCTAATTTTTGTAAGACATTACTCCCAGCAAATGAATCCTTGGTTTTAGAGAATGTACTCGACTGCAGGTGTAGATGGCAACTGTTAGTGTGTGAGGATTGAATGCAGTAATATATGAAAACATGCACAAATACAGGTTGGGTGGAGAATGGATTAAGAGCAGTCTTGAGGAGAAGGACTTGGGGATGTTGGTTGATGAGTAGCTCAACATGAGCTGGCAATGTGTGCTTGCAGCTGGAAAGCTAACCATATTCTGGGGTGCATTGAAAGGAGTCAAGGGAGGTGATTCTCCACCTCTAAGCTGCTCTCGTGAGACCCCACTTAGAGTACTGCATCCAATTCCGGAATCCCCAACAGGAGGAGGACATGGAAATGTTGGAGCAAGCCCAGAAGAGGCCACCAAGATGATCAGAGGGCTGGAGCACCTCTTCTATGAGGAGAGGCTGAGAGAGTTGGGATTGTTCAGCCTGGAGAAGAGGAGGCTCTGGGGAGACCTTGCAGCAGCTTTCCAGTGCCTGAAGAGGCCTACAGGAAAGCTGATGAGGGACATTTTACAAAGGCTTGTAGGGATAGGACAAGGTAAAATAGCTTTAAACTTGTAGAAGGTGTTAGATTCTAGAAATAAATTCTTAATTGCAAGGGTGGTGAGACACAGGCACAGGTTGCCCAGGGAAGTTTTGGCTGCTCCCTCCCTGGAAGTGTTCCTGGCCAGGCTGGATGGGGCTTGGAGCAACCTGGTCTAGTGGGATGTGTTCCTGCTCATGGCAGAGGGGTTGGACTAGATGATCTTAAGATCATCTTAAGGTCCCTTCTGTTCCATACCATTCTGTGATTCTATGATATAAAGCCCCTTTCACCTGTCTGTAGTAAGTGTAAGGTTCTCCTATGTTGCTCTTCCATTGTCTGAGATAGCTTAGTCCAGTGGCATTGCTATGGCAGTAAAAAACAAGTATTTCAAAACTCTAATCTTTGCTTTGGGCTTCACTCCTCTGGTGTCTCTTTATGCTTCAGTTTCCATTTTGTAAAAGGAAATGTGCTTTTAATACCATTTCTACCTCTCTCTGTGTGTTCTAGGTTTACTAGTTAGTTGGCTTGTGCTATTCTCAAGATGCATAGTTGAATGAAAAAAATTATGACTTTCATTGTGTTTGCATAGAAAGGTTACAGTTCTAAGCATGCTATCAAGAATGTCTTGATTTCTATGTACATGTGACTCTGTATAAGCCTAGTGTAACAGAATTTAGGTTTTAAAATACTGTAATAAATAATTTAGAAATAATTCTCCAAAATGAAGGCTTATTCTTGTTTATTATCTTCTATTGTGAACATCTAAGAAAAAAGTAGAGGCATGATTTTCCTCTTTTGTTACTATTACTCTTTTTGCCATGACCACTAATCAGTTATACTCTAAATTAATGTTCATGTCCATGCAGCAGGCCTGATTCATCATGGCTTGCACAGACCTCTGTTTCTCTACACAGCGAGTAAAAGAATGCTGCCTAATTTGTTTGGTAGCCTTTTTAGATACTTATCTGTGTAAACAAGTTGCATGGCTGTGGAGAATCAGATCTAGTAAAAGCTGGACATAGCATTCATAAGATTCTTTGCAGATAAGCCTGAACTATAACTTCCATTGTTATTTTTGCCTAGGAACTGTGAGGATGTGTTATCAACTGAAGACTGTGAAATGTTATACCAGGTTGTTTATACCACACACCGTCCTCTTGCAGTAGCAGCTGGGGAATTCCTTTATAAGAGGTATCTCTGCCTGCATGCTTCCTCCTTGCATATTCTCATTTGTTTCTGAATGAAGGTGGATTTACTTAAGAGGGACATTAAGCATTCACTTTTCTGCTAGAAGTGTGTACCACAAGGGTAGTAGATGTGCTTTCTTCCTCTGAGTCAGTAGAGAAATGCTGTCTGGGGGTAATCATTTGTTCCCCTCTACAGCCCTGGCACAATAAGCATGAGAAATGTTTCAAGACTAACTCAGAGAATATGAAACAACTGACTGATCCACAGATGCCATGCTGTGTGGAGCATACCTCCTTTCTTTCTACTTTCTTTTCCTGTTGCTTTGCCTCTTACAAGCTAATTCATCACCTGGCATCTGCTGGATTTCCATAGCTTTGGTGATTAATCACAAAAATGGCCTCCTCCCTTTGGAAGTTGCCTTACACATTGTAAAGGCTTTGAATAATGAGAGATGCTGCACATTAAAAAGCCCTCCCAATTTTCTGTCAGGTTAATGAAGTACAGGGTTTATCTTCCCCAGGAGTAACTCTTATAAATGGGCTTCTTATAACAATGGTTGCATGAAGTGAATGGAGTTGGCGTGCTAGAAAGAGAGGAAATAAATATTCTGTCTCTACGGCTGATAGAAGTAATTTTGTCTTACAGAGAGCAATGAAAAAAATATTTTGGCAAGGCTTTTTGTGGGCAAAAAAATCATAAGATATAGTGATTTGTATTCCCACACATGTAGAATCTCCTGCTGGTTATCTCTTCCTATCTAGCTGAATTGCTGACATTCTGGGGCTTGTGGAGCCAAGTCCAGCAGAAAGATAAATGAAGATAAATTTCTGTTTTGATGAGTCTTCTATCACATCTGCTAGTCTGGCTTAGTCTTTTGTGTTGGTCCTAATATTCTATCGTAAATCAGGTGTTTTTCATATCATAACACTGCTACTTTTTTGCCATCAAGGAGATTGCCCTGATAACTACTTTTTCTACCTACCTTCTCAGTGCATTGTGGACACTCTGACCCTGTAAACCTCATCCTTGTTCTTGTTTGCCCAGTTCTTCTCTCTGTCACTTCTGCCATATAATGCACATTCTAGTGTGATAGAGACATTAGTGGCTAATAGTGGACATTAGAGACATTAGTGATTCCTTTCCCTAGTCATCCTGCTAAAAATTTAGTATAAATGCTTATGCTTTCCTTCCCTGCTACCCTACTCTTGGTTTGCACAAAATGTCCTCAGTGCCTCTATTATTAACTTAGGCTACTTACTTAGCTGGCATAAGTTATACCAGCAGAAACCTAACTGAAAGTATAGGGTTTTTTTGACATTGAGCAGTGTGGTCCTGTCCTTAAGTCCAAGGTGTTTGGGCCTTGTGTTAACTTCCTGTATTTATTTTGGGATTAGCACTTTCCTTGAGCAGTACAGTCACACTCATTTTGGATAAAGAGGAAAATAGAAATTGAAGTGTCATATTGTGCTTCAGACTTCAGGCAGAAGAGGCAGAATAGTTTTTCCACTGTATTTGCGAAGTTGAGTATATTTCCTCTTATGAGTAAATTTCCTCTTATGAACTCAAGATACTGTGCTTTCTTTAAGAAAGTTTCAGTTCCAAGATGTTCTATGATGTGAGTAATGGTTGTGAATAACACCTCTACTCTGTTGTTAATGTTTAGATTCAGCCTAGAGCAAGTCCCTTTTCAAGCATGAGCAAACGCCTGCCTTGTTAGATGTCCAGCATTTGGGAATCTGCATCTGTTGTCCAGAAAACTGGCAGGCTACTTGTGGAATTCTCAGAAATAGGCTCTGCATCCACAGGGATAGCAGACCTCTCTTAATGGAAAACAATCTAATATCTTTTGCTTTCATCTGATAAAAAAGCCTGATGTGATTTGGAGTAAAGTAGATGTGTAAAAAAAATACAGTCCTTGGGATCCAATGGAACACAGAATCAGTGTTACATTGGCAAAGAAGAATGTGGCAGAACTGGACTGACTTCCTTTTCTGTTGGCAGGCTGCTTAGTCGTGAGGGAGATGAAGAAGTTCAGCCCGAAGAAGGAGAGAAGTTTGGGTCGAGTACTGACCAATTGAAAAGATTAATATCTTTTTTCCTGGAGAGCAAGGTGAGAACAGCCCCTGAAGTAAGCCTTTTAGATCTAGTGTTGCATGTTACACCAACTATTGGCTTCCTTTTGAAAACTGTTTCTGGTGGTAAGATCTGAAATATTTGGTGTTTGTGTGTTTTTGCTCTCTAGGATGAGTTATTGAAGACATTTCTGTTCTGTTGTGATAAAACTAATTTATGACTATCCTCATGGGGGGAATCAGTGCTGACGCAGCTTCTGCAAACAACCCGAAAGACTAATGCCACTGAGTGAGGGTTTTTTGATATATGTCCATGTCTCTCCATGGGCAGATATACCATGGCTCTATGCTGACCGAGAGCTGATCAGTTTTGCTGGGAGTTTTATTAGCTAAAGTGTTGTACTTCACTATTTGGCTTTTTCAGTGGTGCAGACCTACGTCTGGCTAAGGTGTCTCAGGCACAGCAGTTTTAAATCTTTCTGCGAAGCTTTTTCCTGCTTTTTTCCACCACTTTCCTACTTTGTATCAGATTGGAGACATGAGGGTTTAGGTGTTGGTTAGCCTCAAAATAAGTTTGTTGGAATACTATGTGTGAATATATGTGAGAATGGCAAAGCTTTGTAATTGGAAAAAGGGAGAGGAACATATGAAGGTGGTTTTAATTTGATGATGTGTTTGCTTCTGTAAGTTTGTGTTTTTAATCCTAGCTACACAAACATGTTGCATACCTCATAGACAGCTTGTGGGACTGGGCAGGCACATTACTAAAGGACTGGGAGTGCATGACCACTCTTCTGTTAAACAGTGCTGAAGGAGATGGAGAAGGTGGGTAAGCAAAGAACTTAGTTTTGTCTGAATGAATCTCTTGATACTGTTTTTTGATCTTTGCCTTGAGCTAGTTTAAGGTCATTTCATATTGCAGTACCCCTTGATGTCAAATTGTGGTTCTCAAGAGCTAAAAAGCAAATGCAACTCCATGCCTTCCCAATATGATATTTACATCAATATATTTGTTTTATTAGTACATGTGTTATATATTTGTTCTGTATTCATATAATGTTAATTTAGAAACTTTGCAAGAATACTGACATAATTAAGCCATAATGGATATGTAGCATCCATTTTTTTTGTCCAAAACCTAACAACCTGACAGTATTAACTGATTGAAGTGCAATTTTGTTGGGCTATTGTTCAAGACAATATGAGTAATGTGTTGAGTTCATTGGCATCTAACACGCTAGAGGATTGGGTGTTTGTAGAATTATTTCAAGGGAACTTCTTTAACTTTTTCCAGTGCAAACCATTCTGTAAATAGTTGTTGTAGCAAAGATGAAGGTGGTCATGTGATTAAAATCAAAGTTTGAAGACCCGCTGAGTTAAAGCATTTTGGTACTCAAAGGAGCAGGTTTGACCTAAATGAGATAGTAATTAGTAGGAATAGGCCTCGCTAAAGTTGCTTGGGTTTCTGGGAGCCCAGCCACCCTAAAATGTGTAGCTATGAGAGTTACAATCAGTTTTCTGCTCAGTAAATGTAGAAAATAATTCTCTTCAAATTAAACAAAACTACTCTTTAGGTGTTTATTTAGCATACCTGCATCTTTCTTTCTGTAGTGTCTCTCCACAGTTGCTCAGATAAGTGAGTAGGCTTTACAATAGTTGTTGCTGTGTCTTCATTTGTCTTTTGTGTGATGCTGAAAGGAGACTGATTTACTTACAGCACTGAGTGATGCCCATGAAAGCACTCTCATTGAAATCATCGTTGGAACAGTTAGAGAAGCAGCTGAAGGTCATCCTCCAGTGGGCAGAGGTGCAGCCAAAAAAGTCAGTGCATCTTAATCTTATTTGTTGTCCTGTAATCACGTTCTCCTTGCCTTATGTGCTTTGCCAGACATCATGTTCCCAGTGGTAGATTTATCTTAGGAAACAAAATGGCTTATTTTTATGAAACGACACAGTGTCTTTTGACCTCTAGATCTTATTAGTAGTGTATATTGAAGGAGGTGAGCATTAGAGGAAAGCCAGTTGAAACATATTATTGACAAATGGTGGGCATTTTATAGAGATATAGCTGTTCAGCAATTTGCATGTAATTTAAGGTTAACAAAACAAAGCATCTGGTTGTCTCCATGGAAAAGTACTGTTATCTTAGCTTGATACACTTTAGACAAAGGCATGTGATTTAACCTTGAGTTACATGTAAAATTCCACTCAAGTCCAAGAGTTTTTATAATTGAAACAAAATGCTTTATCTGCAGATTCTGTCAGCAAAAGAGAAGAAAATACAATTGGAGGATTGTACCAGAATTACTGAACACTTTATTATCGTGCTTCCTCAGCTCTTGGCAAAGGTAACTAACAGCTGCTTTGTCAATGCATGTTAAATGTTTCGTTAAAATTCCTACAGTGTACTCATGTCCTATTTTTTCTTTGCAGTATTCAGCAGATGCACCAAAAGTGGCAAACCTTCTGCAGATTCCTCAGTATTATGATTTAGATGTTTACAGTACGGGACATCTAGAGAAGGTGAATAGGAATTGTGATAGTCAGTTCACTTGGAATGTACTAAATGTATGTGACAAAGTACAGAGTTTAGTGGGACTTGGAACAAGTAGGAGGCTGTTGAAATATAAATAAATGGCATCATACCTTGAGGGAGGTGGGCTTATTCAGGTCTTATTACTTTTTGACTTGGGGCTGCCAAAGAAAAGCCTTAGTGCTTGGCATTTCTGATATGCTGTGACTGACCTTGATGGATGATGATCTGTGGTTTCATTTGGTAGGCCCTGCCCAGGGCTTTTCATTTTTGGGTGGAGAGAGGGTGGGTAGGCCACGTGTCTAAGCTAGTGTCTCCAAGGAGTTTAATGCAGAATAGGTCTTATTTCCCTTGAAGACTGACTCCCAGCTGCTGGGGAATGGTAGTAACTGAAAGATAAGAATGGAGATAGTATATCTGCTGATGGGAGAGAGATGGTCAGAAACAGATAGATGAAATCCTTGAAATAGCTTAATGTACTCTTCAGCAGGGGTGTTTACAGGGAGGTAACATCAGGCAAACACTCCTAGGTTAATTTCAGCACAAAACTTTAACTGAAATAGAGTCAGCAGAAAGTTACCTCCTGTCACTAAGAGTGTAGACCCCAGTTGCTGAGAAGTTCTGAAACAATCTCCATTCTCTGCTGTTGAGGGAGACAACTTTAATTAATTGGAAACACACCTGTCTTTTGGAAAGGCATTTTTTTATTCCCTACTTTCTTCTTTGGTTTTATGTAATGCCAAGTGTGTATTGCTAAAGTAGAACTTTCAAGTAGCTGCTTAATTCTTCAGGATGATCCAGACACCATAGTAGTGAAAAAGAGCTATAAACCCAGAAAAAAAAGTTGTATCCTCTAATTCTGCCCCTTTACTCCTTAGGCTGGAGTAGGCTGGCCTTTAGTTCATGTTGGTTGTATGACCTGTAGATATATATGAGCCTAGTGAAATGTATCTAAAGCATAAGTGAATTTTTGTACAATTTACACATAATACACCTTTTTTTCACCTGCAGCATTTGGATGCTTTGCTGAGAGAGGTAAAAGACATTGTGGCCAGACACTCTGACATATCTGTGCTTGAGGCTTCTTCCAGGACTTATTATATTCTTTGCAGTGAAGAAATTGCCATCTATAACCAAGTGGATCGTGCCCAGACTCAACTGATAGATGAGCTGATGGGACAGCTTAACCAGCTATTAGATGGCTTCTGGAAAAAGGTGAGTGTAACTCATGGAGAAAAATACACTTGACTGTTTCCCTTTGAAAAAGAAGCCAAAAAATTAAGGGGGTTTTGAAGCTTCTGTTTGTCTGCTCTTTCTGCTTGTGGGGAGCAGAGCTTTCAAAGATGTGTTTATACCTTGTTCTAAAATGCAGATGTATTTTGGTAGGAGTAGAGTGAGGAAAATAATAAATGAGGAAGTCCATACTACCATCAGAGCATTTTGTCTTCTGAACATTCTGGGCCTGAGATCAGTAGTTGATCCATTACTGTGCCAAAGATAGGTGAGCTAATAAGTGCTGTGGATCTATAGGTGATGAGACTGTTTCTAAAAAGCTGTAGTTCTGTACTTCTACGTATTTAACTGTACACAAGATGTCCTTTTAGCTGCCACTTTGGCTGTAGAGATACCATTAGGGAAAAAAAGCAACCCAGCACTGTAATGCAGATTGAAAGCTTAGGGGGTCTTTGAAATAACAACTTTCCCCTTCAAGGAGATCTGCAGAGTCTCCTTCAAAGTTTTTCATTAGTTCTAAAAAGCAGAAACAGCTGGTGGTGATATGAATAGCTTGCTGGCTGAACTGAACAACAGAACCCTGCAGCTGATCTGATCAACTGTGCTGTCACGAACAGGTGTCACACCATGGTATGAGAGTCAACACTGGCAGGTTTTTATTGGACACTGGGATATTGTAAACTGTGTCAAGCTAAAAAATCCCCTAACCTGATTGGATTTATTTTGTTGGTCTTAAATAGCTGTCCATGTTGGTGTGGGAGAATGTGTACTTATGAGAAACAAGATAAGTGCTAGACCAGGGATTCTTTCTTCAACTCCTTCATAGTGCAATCCCTATCTAAATAAAGAGATTTTTCTTCTGGAACCCCTCCCTTCTAATTCCTGGTCATATATACTATCTCCTATAATCATGTAGCATATTTGTGGAAACTACAGCAATTGCATCTATGGGAAAGTATTTAATATATTTTTAGCTATCTTTTAATGTGATCTGGCAGCTGGAAGCATGGAGAGTCAGCACCATGTGAACACTTAGCTTTCCAGAGATTTAACAACTGTGTGAGGGACCATGAATGGCCCCTGACTCTGAGGGTTAGCACTTCTGTGTTAGCCTAATTGCCAGTTTTCTCTCTGTGTTAGCAATACTGTAGTCTACTGAAGCTGCCATGGGTTTATTGATGACAGGGACACTTCCTTACACAAAATTTCTGTGCAGTCAACATGTTTTGTTTTTTGTTTTGTTTTGTTTTCCTGTGGAGGAAGACATGAGTAGCATGGTTAAAGGTGAAGAAACTGGGGAGGACTGGAGGAGAGTAATTCAAGCTTGTGGGTTGGTTTGGAAGAGAACATTGAGTTTCATTGCCCCCGCAGTGTCTTAATTGCTTTCTCTTTCCCAAACTTCCCAATTTAGGAAGAAGGATTTTGTACAGATGCAGGAGAAATTTCCCGGATTCACTCTGCTTTGAGAAGAGTAGCAGCTTTCCATAAGTGAGATGTTTATTTACACAATTTGCTTTTTCATATAACTCAAGTCTTGACCTAACAGGTGCAAAGTGAGAATTGATTGTTTAGTTAGTTGGTTTAGTAAACTTTATTCATAAGAAAATGAAAAAGCTTCCTGAAAGAGGAGCTGCAAAGTCTAGTTTCTTTTTAACAGAGCTGTACTCTTAGATATGGAGTTCCTTTTAGACTCATTACTGAGGCTGGAGCATCAGCCCTATTGTGGCTGAGAAGCATGTGCTTCAGAGTTGGAATGTCAGAGTGGACACACAGATCCTCTCTCTGGTGCCTCCCTCCTGGCTGAATGCTTTTGCACTGTCTTGCTTGTCAACTCTGGTGGTCAGTCTGAAGAGGGTATAGTGTATCCAGTCTTTTTTTTCCTAGCAGATGTAATCTGCATTGTTTTAGTTTATTTGATCTTCTTTTGTTAAAAGATGGATTCTCAAAAGCTTGGTTCTGCATGGATTATTTACCAAGTAAATTATCATGCAATACAGTAGCAGGTAGAGAAATTGGGCCTTCTTCTCAATGTCTCTTCCCTATCCAGTGTGTTAGGGCTGCTGAGTTTTTGCAAGGAGAAGTGTACAACACTGAGTTGTGAACACTCAGGGGTGTTAGAAATGGTCTTTTAAAGCTGGGTCAGAAAATTGTTCTCTAGAGCTTTTTGGACATTTAAAAAAGAGTGTGAGTAGAGTATAGGAGAAGGTATAGAGCTCAAGCTTCTTTTCCCTGTCCTCATGTTGTATGAATTCAGACTGTAAAACTGTGAACTAAAAGGTGCCGTGTTAGATCATGAAAATTTTAATTTCATCCACCCCTATAATTAATAATTAGTTGTTTAATGTTATTGCTCATATGAGGGCAAAAATAGGATACATTTAACCTCTTTGATCAGGTGAGATTTCATTCCTTTCTTAGTGTATCATTATTGTTTCTTATTGACTTGCAGTGCCCATGATCTCACCAAGTGGAATCTGTATGACAAGACTGTACAGTTGCTGGTGTTTGAAGTAGAACATGGGAGCTTGCCTGTTTTGGTGAGTTGTTAATATTTAACATTGAAAGAGGTTTTTCTTATTAAAAGCAGGAATATCAGGAAATATTAAATAATCTCATGAATCAATGTCCCATGAGGCAAGAAGATAATGTTTCTTTTTCTGAGTCTAGGAAACCAAAGCTGTCTTTGGCATAACATTAGAAACAGAAAATTCATGCAACAGATTTGTTTATTTTTGAGATTCTCCAAAATTGTGCTAGTCATCTTACATACAGATTGATCTTTTGTCACACTCAGTACTTTGCATTGGTTGCACAGCCTTGCTCTCAGTACATATGAAATTGTTGGGAGTGTGAGAAACCCCATATAGATTGTGTGTAACCAGAAACTGAAATACTTTGAAGCTGTTGCTTACAGATTGACTCTTGGTAAAAATGATTTGTAATCACCAGTTGTCTCAACTGCATCCTTTTGGTTGTCTTGTTGCCTCAACTCAAACACTGGTTGTGCCAAGAGGGAGATGTATAGTCTGGGATTACAAGGTGAGACACTCTAGCAGGCAGGAATGTTAATCAGCCCCGTTTTCAGGAGAGAACTGGAAGTTATTTGGGCATGGGGTGAAATTTAGTTGAGAAGAGAGAACCTGCAGCCAGGGGGTAGCAGTGGACTCCTTGAGATGCAGCATCAGAGCACCAAAGTTTGTCTTCTGCTCTGAGTTGCCCTCTGGAGAAGTCTACCTTTGATCAAAGACTGCAGAGAAATCCTGAGAGTCTAAACTGAAGCTAGCTTCTGAGAACACCCTTCCTAGTACATGGTTACTTTCCACTGAGTTTATCAAAACATCAGAGCTCTGCAGATGCAGCACTATAGTAATTATGTTTTCAGAAAGCAATGTCTGCTGTATGTAAACCTATTGAGTTTATTTTGAGGCCCTAAATACTTTACAGTGCAGAAATGGTCATGCAAGCAGCATGCAGGATGTCAGGCTTGGACACTTGGTTTAGTCCTAAGCATTTGCTGTTGAGCCTTTCATGTAAATAAAGGAAATATATTTTTACTTACAGATGATCCTGCCAGCTCTCCAGTGCACATATTTTTCTCTCCTGTGGAAACTAGCTGCAGTTACAGAAAAGTCTCCCAAGGTTGGCCACTCCGTAATTTTGAAACCAAGAGTTGTGCTTCTAGAAGTTTAAGTTGCTTTTCTGTTCTTAGTTTGCCAGAAGAAAACAAGCTTTCTAAGCAGATAATTTGTGAATTTTCTAGACAAAACCAAACTGAGTTAAGACATTTTCTCTCTAATCCCTCCTTCTTAAAGAAAAAAGTGTGTCCATTTTCAGTCTGCAAGAGACTGAGTGAACAATGGTTCATCTCTATTTTCACTGCAAAACATGTGCATTGAATTCCTGCGGCTTGATGTAGATAAGGAGCTTGATCCACTGCCGGTTTGTTGTTTTCTTGTTTTGAGCAATGAAGAATATTCAGTGAAAATTCCAGGAAGTCCTGTTGCTTTGTTATGATTTTATTTTCTTATTTTACTTACACATTTCTGGCAGAAGGTTTTAGGAAAATGATAGTTTTCTCATCAGCTGACTATATACTTCCTTAATTGGTTTTATCAAGTGTCAAGCTCTGGCAGGTGTTTCAGAAGACAGACTTATTTAAGATGCCAGAAGGAGAAAACTCTTTAATGCTTTCTCTCACTTGTGAACGTTTACCTGTGTGGCACCTCTTTGTGGTGATTTCCAACTACACTGATTGCTGCTTCTTCTGTCATCTTGTTCCCTTCCCCTGGTGCTCCTGTGTGTACAGAACAGGACACTGTGAGAGAAATGCTAGCTGGGAGGTTACCCATTTGGTGACTGATTCACTCTCTATTCATGTCCCTTTCCATTCCTGTGTGAATGTCCACATCTCTCACTGCTCTAGTATGTTCTGCCTTTCAATCCAGACACAGTTTGCTTGACTGATAATAAGGCAGCACGTTTTTTAATTTGGCCTTTTGTATGGGAGCACACTTTGATTGGAAGCACAGTGTTATGGCCCGCTCTGCAGGGCCAAATCTAGATGTTGGCAGAGAGAAGAGAAAAAAGATGATTTCCTGGACAGCAGCTCTAGGACTGTTCCCCCCCCACCCCCCAATAGTGTTAAGGCAGTGTTTTGCCTCCCCCTCTGCTTCTCAGCATGCCCTAGGATGGATCCCCTTTCTTAGGAAGATACAGTTGCATAGCATGAAATCCAGCTCTCATTTAAGGGCATTCCTCTTCAATTGACTGCTCAAAGTTCAGTGCAGTGCAACAGCTGGGACCTGGTGAAGGATCAGAAAGTGTTTTATGTGGCTGTGGGCAAATGAAATAGCCTTTCTTGCTGGATTTATCTTAACTAATAGAGGTGTCTTAAGTTTCTGAATGCCAAACTTAGCTGCGTAGTTAAGCTGTGTTCCTTCTGTAGTCAATAGAAGGAGAGAGAAGAGCAACTCCAGAAGTCAATTCACATTGAAAATTAGGTGAGATGGGCCGGAGTTCTTACAGCTCTGCTTCCATCTCTAAAGTGAAAATCATTGTCACTGCTTTATAAGGATGAGCTGAAGTGAATAAATGGGAATACATTACATACTAGAGCTGCCCATCCTACATATGAAGAAACAAAGTTTGTGACTTGCTGAATACTGCCTGCCTCAGCAAGCATGACAGATGCACATGTCTTACTATTATTTGTCACATTTCTGCACCAGAATGGGGGAAGGGAAGTATATATTTTTATAGACCAGCCTCTCTGCCCCAGGTGTTGTACCTGAAAACAAGACATGTTTTTAAAAAGGTCAAAGTAAGCTGTTGCTACTGTCAGATGTCAGCTTCTTTCTTGTCATCAGCTGTGCTGTTTTAAAGGAATAATATCAGTGGAAGGTAGGTGTAACTCCTGCTTGTTTTTATAATTCTCTATTGAATCATAGTCTCTAACATACTTGTCCTGTCACTTCTCCTAAATACATTTCTAGGAGACTCTTTTTGCCCTAAGAAGAGAGCTGAGACATTTCAGTCAGATTTGCATGTGCTTCCTCCACCATAAGGAAAAAGATGTAAGAGAAAAGGTTTGTGTCCATCATTTAACTGGCATTCATGCTCAGTCCTCTCTTTAAATGCCTGCCTTTCTTTTCGAACTACAATTTTCTTCTACCAATTTTTGCAATTTTTTGTCTCTTAGCAGAGAAATAAGTCTTTAAAAAAGCCTTGTTGTCTAATTATTTTAAAAGAAAATAAAAGTTATTTTAGTTAAAATATTACAAAATGTAATGCTTTAATAAAGCACAGATATGTGTTCACATGGGTACATCTGCAGAATAAAGACCTGAATCTGAATGATTCAATTTGCCAGTTGATAAGTACTTTGTCTTCTGATAAGACTGATCAGTGTACCCATTCCTATACCTGCTTTATTAGTTCCCTGCCATGAACAGTACTAAAAAAAAAAAAAAACAAAAAGGAGACCTTGTCTAGTGATTCACATCACATGTTAAACGAGGAGTATCCTAGATTAATGAAACTCTTCCTTCCCATGGAAGTTTTAAAATGCTTACGTGATGTTCATGCATGACACTTGTAGATATTGTATCCTAAGGTACCAGTTCTGGAAGGGGTTATCTGTGGCCTTTGACCACACATTGAGGGACACAGAAATCTTTAGCTAGCAAGGAAGAAGTAGAATAGAAGCTAGAGTGTGACTTGTGGTGTTTGATGGAGATGCAAAGTGAAACTGGCATGAAAAGTGACACAGTCTCTAAATCCTTTTTTGGCTTTGTTTACTTGATACAGGCCTTCATGATACTCTGTGACTGGTTGCTGATTCTGAGCCATCAAGATTCAAATAATAATGAAGAAGCAGCCAGAATTGTAGATTATCTTCCTAGCACATCACTTCAGGAAAAACTGCTTTTGTTTATCCAGGAACATGTTTTTGTGGAGCAAGAAGAGGAAAGCAAAGGTTAGACATCTTCATCACTGGAGAAACCAAACTGTCTACCACTTTTGCTGTCATTTGTCATATGCACTGAACATCTCAGGAAAAGGGGCTGGGCTGTTTTTTTGGTGTTATTTGCTGATATGTGTCCACTGTTGATTAACCACGGGAAATACCTGCCAGTTTGCTTGTAGGATAAAAAGGGCTGATGCAATTGCAGGTGTGGGTGAAAGCATGAAAGTATTTGGTAGACTGACTTTGGTGGTACAGTTGATGGAGTTAGAGGAAGGCCTTGCAGTGTTACGGTGTGACTCTGGCATGGACACTTCCAAGCCATCAGAGTGAAGTCAAGTGGATTTTCGTTTGGGATGGGGTACGGGGCAGATTTAGTGTGAAGCAGTACTTGTCTTTTCCAAACATGTTTAGATGCCATATTGTGAAGGCTTGTTTCTTTTGGGAATATTTTGAAACTATATTGTTCATTGTTGTTTGGAGGCCAAGTTTAAATGTCAAGCTCTGAAAAAACAAGTATAGTTCCAGGTTACTGTGTCGAGCTGTCCTTCAGGTGGGGTTCTGTTTTCAGTTTTGGGTGCTGCATTTCTGCAGGTAACAGTGTACATGCACGAAGTGATGGGCCTGAATTGCTACAGGGAGATAGTATAAGAGAATCCTTATTGCTGAGGATAGAGATGCAATAGAAAAGATTGCTCAAGTAGGTTGTAGTATCCTAGTTGTGGGTGTTCTGGAGCAGCTTCTTTTCAGGTTGCATATGTTATGTATCTGAAACTGATAAAATTGATCCCGTTTTGGGTGAGACATCCCAACATCTGTTTCAAACCCATTCTGTATTATGCCTTCCATTTCTTAGTCCTCCCCACGAAGGATTCCTGTCATCCCATCAGATTGCTTCCTCTCATGTTATGGGTGTGATTATCTGTGTGCACAGCTGGCAGCTGCTCCATTTTAGTTTTAACTCAAATTTGCAGATAGTTCTGATCCGTCATTTACCTTCTGTTTGTTTCCAGGCCCACAGTTGTGCTAGAAGCAGAAACAGTCCATATCAAAATTAGAAACAGTCCATATCAAAATTACAGGTCAAAAGCTGAACCCTTGGGGCAGCTGATAGATTGCATTCACAGCAGGAAAGACTCTGTCTCAGCTTTTCTTCAAGAAGCTGTCCCCAGGCACCTTCATAGCTTTGCTGGAAAACTCTTAAGAGTATTTGTTTTCCACAAGTTATCCAGCTAGTAATTAACCCATGTTCTAGAGATTTAATATATTCTTAATGATTTGAAATAACTTTTTTCTTTCGGTCTTGTTGATAACTACTTGGAGAGTTTAATCTGAACTCTTCTCGTGTTGACTGTGCATAGCAATGTTTGTAGGGTTTCTGATGAGTTATGTGCTAGTGTTCTAGCATTTTGTGTTCCTCTGGAAAAAAAAAAGTGATTGCAATTTGCCTGGTCTCTTCCATTTGGTGTGTTTGTGCCTTTTCTTCAGCAGTCTGGTTCTGTTCTGTAGCTGTGAGCAGCAACATACAAGGAGATTCTGATTAGTAGAAATGCAAAAGCCTTGCAAAGATCAGAGTAGAAGACTGTGGAAATAACTCGTTTTCACTGTCATCAGCTGCAAGCTTTGAAATGGAAATAAACCTGTGTTTTCTGATACAGACAGTAATGAGCGCTAGCATCTGTTGCTTAGTATGTTGACTGCACAGCTGAATCTGTGCTACTTAGATGAAAGTTGGTCATTAAAATTGAGATATCCTGAATAAAATCATAGAACAAAGCTTCACTGCTTTTGTTTCCCTAGACCTCACAGAAGAGGAGGAGAGAAAGAATGAAAGTTGCAAACTTGACGACTTGCACAAAAAGCGGAGTCTTCTTGCAGCTTATTGCAAGTTAATAGTGTATAATGTGGTAGAGATGACTGCAGCTGCTGAGATCTATAAGTATTATGTGAAGGTAATGTTTTAGATAAGGTTGCTTTGCCTGTCAGTGCACTTTAGTTTTTCAAAGTGACTCCGGTGTTTCTGAAAGATGTGGGGTTAATATTCTTATGGCTTAGAATCCTTTTCATAATCACAAAAGAGCTATAAAATCAAGCAAGGGTGGGACAGATCCTTCCTTTATGCTCTGCAGAGGTGCCTCTCTGCAGACAAAGTAACTGAAATTGAGTAGAGGGTATCTCTGTCTGAACATCTGCTTCTCAGCTTCTCCAGAGAGACCACTGCAGAGAAGCAGTTTATGGCTAGAAGAGTGTTTTAACTATAGATGTTCTTACACTCTGGTATGAAGATGTCCTAGATTTCACAAGTCCCAGTGTTTAGACAACTGGTAGAGCTTCAGGCACTCTGAAGTGGGTTTCAGAAGGGCTGAGTACAGAATGGAGTAGGCAGTTTCCTTCAGTCAAGTAATGGGACTTTGGAAATACCTGAATGTGGATCTTGTTCATTACTTCGTTGGGCTCAAGGCAAACCTTGGTTAAATATGGAAAACCCTCTATTTCTCTCCTGAGGAGGCTTTGTTCTTTTGTTACAATAAATACTTAACAATTTTAGTGTAACTTCAATCCTCATGTTACTCTCAAAGGGGCATGTAATTGTTTTAAATATAAAATAATATAATAAATTCAGTTTTCATTTTTTAGCCTGGATGTTCTGATATTGGGAGTGTTTTATGAACCTCTTGTGTAACACGAACAGAGCCTTGTGTTTTGTATACTCCCAGTGCTAAAGAAGAGGAATGACAATTCTCATTTGTTTTGTTGCTGTTACTAGACCTACAATGATTTTGGAGACATAATTAAAGAAATGTTAAGCAAGACGAGACACAGTAACAAAATTCAGAGTGCCAAGACACTGATTCTCTGTCTTCAGCAGGTAAGGTTAAGCAGGAGGCTTGGGGCTTTTATGACAGTTGTATTCATATTGGACTTTTTTACCTGCCTTGCCATAATTATTCAAATTAAAAAAAATAGTGGAAGAAATAGTTTCATTGCCTTTATTTTCTGTGTGTATGCTATTTTTACATTCACAGTTAAAACGCCTTTCAAATCATTACATCTCGTTTCAAATGTGATTTTGTGCACAACTTTTTTGTCTTGCTTTTTATCCTCAAATTCATAGTGTGTTAGGGCTGATGAGAGGATAAAGTGTTTTTTGTGACATGGTAGGAGTCTCTTACCCTTAACAAAGGTTAAGGATAATACTCCTTGTTTTACGAACTACCTTAATTCCTGTTGAGTTTGAAACCACAAATGTGCCTGCGTCTGGCCAGCTCTAATCCTCTTTCAGTATTTTTTTCTGGAAGAAAGTGGGTCACAGCTCTTCTGAAGGCTCTCAGTTGCTGGAGCTTGCAGCTGCTGAGGCCAGTTAGCTATTTTAGCAGCTGCTTTTGCTGGCTCTGCTCATGAGTGGGGCTGCTTCTAGTTTGAAGTCGTGCTATAAGCCACAGAACAGTCTCCTCCCAGGGGTTACTGATACATGAGCTTTGCTTATTTCACACACATTGCCAGGGGCTTAGGTCTGTGAACTAGCCCCTGAAATCTGAGCTTAGATGAGGCTAAGTAGCATTTGGCCACATATATTCTGCTGACATAGTCAGGACTTTGTGTTTAGGTATCACATAGACAACAGGTCCTTTTTGGCCTTTGCTTGACCTTGAAAGTTAACAGGTTGAAAAGAACAAGGTAACTCCATGTCCTGTTAGGCAAAACCCCAAAACACAGTTGATTGGGCTTCAGATGTGCTTTTGACCCAGGCTCACTCTCAGAAATGGGGCTATGCTGCTGCAGAACTTGCTGCTGCTTATCTATTCCGAAAGCCTCTTGGGCAGATAAGGCCTCTGGGGTGTGGTTCAGAAGTCCCAACAGGAGATGGGATCAGTGGAGCCATCATCTTCAGGAGTCAGTTCTCTGTTTATGCACATCATTTTTATTTTAATTTTTTGATTCATACCTATCTGTTAAGAACAACAGCGTCCTTTGTGCCAGTTCCTTGTCACTGTTCCAGTCGTGTGCTTCTGAAGCAGGTGACTTCCCTGCTCTTCTGTAATACTTCTGTCTCTGTAAGCTACCTGTTGCTTGTTGTGCTTGTCTCCGTGTCCTCCTGGTGCTTTCTTTGCCCAGAGGGTTTCATAGGTTTGCTTATCTGAGGCTTTTTTTGCAGCTGTTTCAGACCCATGCAGACAGCAGTGGTGGTGTGGACTTCTCCTCAGCTTCCTTCACAAATATGAAAGAACTCGCTCGCCGCTTTTCACTGACATTTGGCTGGGACCAAGTGAAATCCAGAGAATCTGTGGCCATGATACACAAGTATGTGCCATGTAACATCACTTTGTCTGTGGTTGATGCTTTTATTAGTTGTCTGTTTATGACTCTTGGTTCTTCTACCGATAGGGAAGGAATTGAATTTGCTTTCCAAGGAGCTACTGGAAAATGCCTCCCTCCTAACTTGAGCTTTCTGTTAATCATCAGTGAATTCTCCAACAAGCTGCTGAAGCCAGACAAAAGACTAGTGTAAGTTAACTTCTGAGTCATACACAGTTGTGTTTTGTTAATCCTACTACATGGGACACTTGACCTTCAGTGTTGCATAAGTTGTTCAAGGGCTTTTCAGAGAACCTTTGAAATCAATCCACCCCTTAGGCTGACACTTGTTGAATTTTGTAGAAGTAGTAATTTCATATTGTACGTGCAGTATGCGTGCCAGAGCTCTTCTAGACATAGTTGTGGCCACACAGGGCAATTCTTCTAAAGGTAAAACAGTATTAATCTGATGGAAGAGATTTGCAACTTGAATTGGTGCAGTGGTAGGAATGCTTTTCTGAACAGAAAAGTAAAGCCAAAAAGATTGAGGAAGACATAGATTGTTATTTTGTAATGGTCTAATTCTGTAGTTTCAAGACTTGAAGCACACTTATTGCAAAGTTCTGTGGAATATATTTGGAATAGAAATATACGTGGGAGTATTAATAATGTGATACTTAAATTCAAGAATCTACAGTGCAATATGCCCTGATCCTGTTGGACCCTGTGTTTCACAGCGGTTTATTCATTATATTATTATTAATATTTATTTATTGTGTGTAAATATACAGTCTAAATACACATTTAGTAATGTAAAAATGATAGACTTATTTTGGCATCACAGGCACTATGCATCTGAACAGAGAGATTGTTACTATTACATCTCTTATTCCCTTCTTCACATGCCTCAACTCCAGTTTTGAGAACAGCTTGCTTGCTTGCTTCCTTCCTTCCTTCCTTCTGCAAAAAAAAAAAAAAAGTATTTCCATTTTCCTGACATCCTGTATGAAGACATGGGAATGTAAGATGAAACATTAAGATACATCTGCCTTTTAAAATTTCTGAGTAAATCACTCCAATACCTGAAAAGTTCCATCTTGGAGGTTATCACCAAAAATAGAAAAAAGCCCCAACCACCACTTCTAGCTAAGCTTTGTGTTACTTGTTTGCTCCTGTTTCACTTTGTCTTAAATTGGAAGTTAACTTCTATGGAGATCATCAGCCAGATTTTATATAGCAAGGGTCAAAGGTGGTAAAGTATCTACCTTCCTGTTATTTTACCTGACTAACACAATTGATTAAAGATTGCCAGCTGTCTGGGCAATATATTTAAAACCATTAATTCAAACCCAAAGTGAAAAATACAGAAGAAAAATATTTGTCTTATACAGATTACAACCCCTGGTAAATCTAAGGTGGATGATTTATGGGTAGTGATAACTTCTCTTTCTATTCTTAAACTTTTCTTGGAGAAAATCTTTGAGCTATGACTAGAATTGGTTTTCACAGAGCCATAGAATCACAGAGTGGTTTGGGTTGGAAGGGACCTTAAAGATCATCTAGTCCAACCCCTCTGCCATGGGCAGGGACACATCCACCAAACCAGGTTACTCAGAGCCCCATCCAACCTGGCCCGGAACACTTCCAGGCAGGGGGCAGCCACAACTTCCTTGGGCAACCTCTGCCAGTGTCTCACCACTTCTTTCTTCACAGGAAGCAATTTTTTCATAATTTCTAATCCAAATCTACCTTCTTTAAGCTTGAAGCCATTCCCTCTCGTGCTATCACTACAGGCTCTTGTAAAAAGTCTCTCCCCAGGTTTCCCGTTGGCCCCTTCAGGCAGTGGAAGTGGGGTGCTATAGGGTCTCCCCAGATCCTTTTTTTCTCCAGGCTGAACAACCCCAGCTCTCCAAGCCTGTCTTCATAGGAGAGGTTCTCCAGCCTGGTTTGTATGCTTTCTGTACAAATCTATCCCTATTATCTGGATTTTAAAGAGCTGTTAATGTGTGGTGACACTTTGCAATAAGTAGATTTCTGTTAATCCATCCTTAAAAAAGTTCATCATTTCATTTGCCTCCAAAGAAAAATTTTTAATTAAACAAGAAGGAAATATTTCATCATTAGTGTGGGAGATTAAAGGTAAATTTTGGTGGTTTTTTTTTTCCTATGGCTGTATATAACTGCTTGTCCAGAGTATATACTTCATAATTATTCCTGAATGTGTTAGATACATTCAGGTAAGTTTATTCATTGAAATTTTTGTGGGAAATACAGAACCTAGCAGGGAATGCACTTGTCCTTCAGTTCTTACTGCTTTGGACCTGCCCAGTGCTGCAGAGAACAAATGGGAAACAGTAAAATTCACAAGGGGGAGAAACTACACTTTTATCCACAACTACATTCAGACTGTGTTTCTGGAGTAACAGTGTCTATTTTGGGAGGCCTAAAATGTCTTGCAGGGGCTGGAGATTATATTTCATCTTAGAAATATTTAGGTTTAGCTCCATCATAAATTACTGGATGGAATGTTTTAGGTCAACATGAACTCTTAGAAATAAACATCTGGTTATTTTCGTTTTTATTATTGATCATACCATTGATATCCAGGTCTCTATGTTAACATATGTGAACGTACCTGTAACAGATGAGATACAGAATACAGGCATTTGTTAGAAGGGAGTATATTTCAACACCATCAAAGTATATATGGATTTTAACCTCCTTCTCTGTAATTGCCCAGGCTGTAGCAGTAAAATATCCAGCTTGTCAACTCTTCTGTGCCACAGAATGCACACAAAAAATGAAGTATTGAATAACAAGCACCATGGAGGGCCCGATTCCTGAGTCAGCTGAGCCTTTCCATTGACATTGATAGCAGTTGGATTAGACCCTAAAACAGTAGCTACAATACATGCTTGTTTGAAACCCACAAATTCCATTACCAAGGTTTCTTGATCCCTGGAGCCCCCAGAGTCCAGGACTAATTGTTTCAGAGTTGGTGCTTGCCTTAACCTCCTCTCAGCACTGTTTTTCTTGTTTTGCAAACTGAATGAAATGCCTGATATTTTCCAGGCCACACTCCTAATCAAAGTAAGAATAATATACTGTTCAGGCTGGCGTTAAAACTGTCACTTCTGGTATTTGCTAAAGTGAGGTCTGTTTTAACAACACTGGGCTTGATTTTAAAGTGATGAACTGTAGCTGAAATATAGTGAATATCCAGTTTCTAATCCTGAGTCAGTTTTGGGTTTTCTTTTCTTACTGTTATGAAGTAGGAATGGGTCAGAAAGACTTTGTCAGAAATGCTGTTTTTCAAAAAGAATGTTTCAAAAAGACCTCTCTGCTCCAGAAAAGGTGGTAGCTTCACCCAGGGATTCAAGGAGGCCCAATGTCAAGACTCTGGATTGAATCAGGCAGAGCAGGAATTCGAACTAATGATCCCACATCCTGTGTGTTGTCGTAACTGCAGAGCTGTTAACTGCCTCTTGCAGATGCTTGAATTATTATTTGGAACCGGAGAGAATTGGATTGAGTTTGAGATGATAGTTCTTGTTTTCAGTTTTGACAAAAGAGGCACTCGTGGCCTAAACCTACCTCATTTCCTGACCTGCTGAACTGTTGAATCACAAGGAACGTCTCTTGCCTGGGATCTCCTCTGCATTGCAGTCCATGAGACAGAAAAGGGCCACCAGGAGGAGGGATGAAACTTCACAGAGTTCTACTCCTGGCAGCATCAATTGGCAGTAACATTTCCGGCACAGGAAATTCTAGAGACTGATGTAATTCTGTAATTCCTGTGGATCTAATGTTGTTCCTAATGCTAAAACTGAAGCAGTCTTTTGCCTTTGAAGGCAGTTACATTTTAAATATTGGGGTATTTCAGAAATGTCAGATATTTATGAGAAAAGAGATACTCTTCCTTTTTCTTTGACATTTCTGAATGCACCTTTAGTGAATGGAGGCAATATGCTTTCCTGGCAGTACCCTTCCTATGTATTGAGGAGAAAGATACTGAGTTTTCTTATGCTTGCTTTTGTTTTTCTTCAGGTATGCTTATTTACAGAGGTACATAGCAGAACCACTGCCTTGCAGAGGAGACCAATGGCAGCCATTGATTTGGTACAGAAACTCTTTACTGGCAAATGAAGATGAGGAGAGCTCTGTCCTCAGCAGCTCAGGAGACTGGTCCCCTGTGGGTACATCTAAGATGTCTTCTTTTAAAAGGAAATTGTCTAATGGTATGAAAACTTCCCTCTTCTGGATTAACTGCATTTGCTTTGCCCCAGCTAAAATGCACTTTGTTCTTTCTCATTAGCAGTACCACTGTGTGTTGGATGCTGTGGACTTTCCACTTCTAAGTGTTGCTTTTGCCTTCATCTTTGTTGTTGTTAAATGTCTCTTCACCACTCAGTAGCAGGAAGGTTGGTCTGGAGACTTTGAGTGAGCTGAATTCAGATAGTCCTGACTTCTGCTCTGCAGTGAGCTCTGACATTTATCCGTGCCATTGAGACTTGGTTCATTGCTTTCATTTGTTAAGGGCATTGTTATTTTAGGCCCTGCAGATAATTGAGGCAGGAGAGAGATTTCTAGATCTTCAGCCCAGATGATTTGGTGTGAATCATCTTCTGGGTCTTTTTCTCTCTGATGAATTTCTACAGAGCCTGTGAAGATTATACTCCTAACTTAAAGAGTTACAGTTGGGTGGGCTGCATCCAGACATTAGCAGCTTTCATGTATTTCCAATCCATACTGAGGTATCCATTGTGTGGATACAGTGGGACGTAGTTAAATGTATAAAGCCATTATGAAAACAGTTGTCAGTGAAAATGGCAGTGTCTAGTGCTATGGACATGTGCAGATGCATGTGGAGGAAACAGAATTTTTCCAGGCTGTCATTTAGTTTCTTTCTTATCCTTCCTCACAAATACTCTTTTTAGTGGCTTGCCTTCAGAAAGCTTGTTCCTTTGAGTTCCAAAAGCAGTTGTTTCTTGAGGGTTATACAGCCTCAGTAATACTGAGTCACTTATGGACCTGGGTGAGATCATAAATCTAGATTGCAAAGATGACCAGTGGGCAAATTAAATGGGTTTTCTTTTATGTGACTTTTATCTGTCTCCTTCCATAAATGAATGTTGTGCTCCAAATCTTCCTTTAAGCTTGGCCTCATTGCTTTACTGCTGTGATGAACATGCTGAAAATGTCCATCTCGACAGAGGGTGAGATGAAGAACGAGTCTGTTCACTGTCTGTTACAGGGTCTTTGCCTGAAACCAGCCAGAATGAAGTAGCCAGCAAAGCTCCAGGCCTGCAGTGTACTTCCCAGCTTGCCTCTGCAGCAGGGAAAAGCAGAAAGAGGCTGAAATCTCGAGAGATGCACTTGCAGGAACATTTGCAGTTCCTTTGTCCAGGAGGGCTGCGGAGAAGATACTGGTGAGTTTTAGGTTTTAAAACTCCTTCACTCATCCTGGTATTGGCAGGTGGGGTCTCTGTGTCCACCTCTGTGTCTTTTTTTGTACGTTTGCTGCTTTTGCTTGACTGTCCCCCACTATCACAGAGTTTCCAGGCCTTTTTTGACTAATATTGAGTGTGCTGAGACAAAGACAAGGACGAGGAGAGTTCCCTATCCTGTTTCTAATGTCTGTGGTCTTGATTAGAGAGCTGTGGTTTCAGTTGCTCCCTGGCTGTTGCTTAAGCCTGATGATGAATGTTTTCTCCATCTCTGGAAATGAGGGAGTATTCTTGTCCCTGCAGATCTGCTACTAACTACTGTGTAGCTGGTGACCTTCTTTTAGAGAAGAAGGTCATGGCCATGTGCAGCATGCACACATGCCTGATGGAAACACGACAGAACTTGGATGTAAGAGAGGTGTTGCAGAAACAAGGAGTCTGGAGTTTACCTCTGAGCTCTGTAAAGCACTTAAAGTGCTCAGTTGGGATTTTTACTTTAATACAGTTCATTCATTGAGGTTCTAGGTGCCATTTTCCTTATTGGAAGGTAGGTTAAAAGAAGAAAACACAAATCCCAGAAAGACTCATGCTTTTCCAGGATTTTGGGGCATTTGTTGAATGGACCTGGTGAATACAAGTAAAACAGGAAAAAAAAATTTCTTAAACATGTAGGTGGTCGGAGATCCATCCCAGTTTAAGTGAATGTTTTGTTTCTGAACTGCTTTATTGTAAAGCCCTTGGGTCATAACCCTTTTCGTACCTGGGAAATACTGGGCCAGAAACTTTGAGCTACCTTACATGGATACAGATCTTACAGCAGCAGATCTTAATATGGGAACTACTCTGACTGAAGTACATTTGTGCTGCAATAAGATTTCTCAAGAATTAGGTTCTTATGGGTTGGTTGTTTTTTGTTTTGTTTTGTTTTTTCTTCAGCAAAGATGAGATTAAGACAGAAGATCTCAAGCAAGGCAAGGGTCAAGCAAAAGACACAACTGAAGATGTCGATGTTGATGTGGTTGGTGCAGACCAGGTAATTCTGTCTCGAGTTTTTCAGCTCTGAGGAGAACTGTAGTTGAGATGGGTAAATGTGAAATCCGAATCTCAGGACTGCTTACCTAGGAGCAAAGGGGCTGCTCTTATGTGGCCCATTTCAGGCTGAGAAGAGGGGTTCTCCTCTCCTCTCTTTCCAGCTGCAGCCATAGTCTCCTCCTTCAGCTTGATCTGCATTTTTAAGGCAATTCTTATTGCAGTATCTAGACATCCTTAAGTACTCTGAACACCAGCTAGGAGGCATTAAGAGGAGGATCCAGTTTCCTTTTTCCCATTCTGTGAAGCTCCTTGATTAAGAGCCATTTGCTGCAGTTGTTTTGTGTTACTGACACATTGCAGAGATGGCTCTGCTGCATGGCCTGCAGGGAATGTCTGCTTCAGAAATGGTGTTTGCATTGTGCTCTTTAGATGGAAAGACTCAGAATGTGTCTGATCACTGGTCAGCCCTGGGCTCTCTGCTCTCCTGTCCCTTGTTTCTTGCCCTTTTCCAGTCAAGGCTGTTGGGGAGATTAAATTGTCCCCAAACCAGCTGGGGATTTGAAGGGCATAGCCTGGGGGTTGTCCTGTGGGCCTTTGGGGTCAGATAATAGGTTGGTAAAACTGCAGCTGTCTGCCTGGGTCTCAGCTCAGCCCTGGGATGGATACTTGCAGGAGGAGAGGGCTTTTAGCCCTTTGGGACAGTGGAGTGCAAGGACACCATGGGTCGTGTGGCAGTTACTGTACTGAAAGGGGAAAAAAATAAAAAGGCCAGAGGGGTTCCTGTGCTATACCCCCCCTGTCCTCCCAGGGTTTGCTCTGTCAGCCCCTGCGAGGGAATGAGCAGTTCCTTTAGGTTTGTCTCCAGCATTTCCCTGGTTCTACTTCCAATAGAATATAAACCTAGTGTATGGTTTTCTGCAGCAATTCAGGCAGCTCCTTTCAGCTCTGGTTATTTGGGATCTAACAGCCACATTTGAAGACTTTGTCTGATTTTGGACCCATTTAAATGAGTTTTTCTTGTACAGCTGACCAAATGGTTTCTTTTCATATATGAGCGGTGTGTTGTGGTTGTTTTTTGTTTTTTGTTTTTTGTTTTTTTTTTTTTTTTTAAGAGAAGTAGAGGGGAAAAAAGAGACTTCTACTATTCCTTCCAGATCTGTGCCTTTTAAAATGTAGACTGTTTGGTCCACATACTTGCTTCAGCTCCTATTGAAGATGGAGAATACAAGAACTTTAGTCTGTGGGCCAAGAGGGAAGCCATACAGAAAATGCACTACTCATCTAATGTGGCCTTTCTCTGTAGTGCCTTTTCTGGGCTTTTTGGGTATAGAAATGCTTCTTTCCTTTTGTGGAAACTAAATATAATGCTTTCCAAGCACCAGCAATGGCCCAGCTGCTCAGTGGTTAGAAGCTATGCTTTTATTCTGATTCCTTATGTGCTCTTGTACAATATTTTCTTCATAGTATGAGGCTCACTTAATGATTTTTTCTTCTGGTATAGGACAGTTAAGGAGCTGAGAGAATAAATGGAAGTGAAGAACACACTACCATGTTTTTCTGCAACTTGCCAAACTGAAAATGGGATTGCAGTGGCATCAACCAAGGCAGCAGGAGATATGGATCAAGTAAAATGTCTCTGTAGTCACCCACCCAGAAGCAGTCACAAGCACTGCAGCTGATTTATCCACATTGCTGTTTGTGGTGTTCCCAGTTTGGCTTCTTGTGCTTCTAAGGTTGTGGTTGTTGTGAACATAATTACTCAACTGCATCCTGATCCTTGCTGGTGCCTTGGGACAATTCCTAACCTAAGGCTTAGAATCAGTCTTGACAAATACTGACTCAAAGACTGTGAAGCAGATGAGACAAGGGTGCTCAGAGCAGCAGGGGTGAGCGTGCTGCTCAATGGATTCTTTACCATTTGAGATAGCCAAGGTGGATCCCTACTTTTTTCCTTGTACCTGGTCCGGGGAAGAAAGGCTCCTGGCCCAGCTGTGAATGCTGTGACCTGCAGGGTGATGGCAAGAGACTCGGCAATGCCCTTTCCTGCCCATAAAATGGAAAACCAGGATCGAATCATCTGACTATCTCTGAATTCCAGTGCTTACAGAGATGTGGGTAGTGGTCTGGGGGGATCAGGACATCACCCCCAGGAAACTTGCATCAAGACTTCTAAAGCAACAAAGGAAACAGTGGACCAGTTGACTGAGTATTTTCCTCTGGAAGAAATCCTTCATACAGTGATCATGTGGCATTTTCTTGGAAAATACAAAGCTTGAAAAGCCAATGTAAATAGACTGTAAAAAGGCACTTCAGAAGTAGTTTTTCCATTAAGAATTTGCAAATGATCTTTACTTAAGAGTGTTTCAGAGTCAGGCGGGTGGGGAGTGGTGGCTGCCCCTTTGTCCCCACTCCATGGAATTGTACACTGCAATAACCCCCAGCAGCTTTATTTTATTTATACAGGATTGTAACTGTAAAATAAACTACATAAACATTGCTGTCCATTAGTGACATTCCCACACGAAGCCTTTGGAGAATGAAGAGCAGCAATGCTCCTGGCCTTAGAGCTTGCCCTGTTATTAAATAAGCTGAGAAGTGCATTCCCACAAGCATGGGAGTGAAAGCCAGGAATGTCTCCCAGGTATCAGATACCTTGAAGTGGAAAGAGTAAAACATTAGGTTTCATTTTGCATACTTAAGTTATGCAGTAGGCTAATGTAAGAGGAGAGGTAGCACTCCATGGGATAATGCTGATTCTCATCCAGATCAACTTTGTTTCCCTGAGACTCCTCACCTCCTGTACCTCAACTCTGAGAATGAGCTTCCCTCATCTACTGAGATTTGTGGATCTACACCAAAACACCTACCAGGTGGCCAGAATACACTTGGGTGTGGACTGAAAAAAAAATGAATAAACACTTAACACCTGGGACCACATCAAACATGCAGATGCTTTAATTCTTGTAAGGAGGGATTAGGGATGGCATTTGCCCCTCCAGAGGAAGGTACCATAATTTTTCTAGTTTATGTATTACAAAAAAGTCACTTCCACAATAATGCCATAAAACTTGCTCTACTAGAGCTGTGCAAGTCCTTGAGGGAAAAAGCCTGTGACTCTACCTGCCCATTTACAAGCCCCTTTCTTAAAAAGGGGTTTTGTAACCCTTCCAGCTGAAGGATTTCAGGTAAGGAAAAGTCACAGCCCCTTGAACAGCAATAATAGTTCAGGATCATCTTCTGGAAAGCAAGTTGGTCATCCTTTCCCTCAGGACCTTAGGGAACAGAGCAGAATATAAATGCTTATCTTTACTCTGTTTAAAATCCCCAAACCATGGGCAAATAGTAAAAGAAATTTGACATCACTGAGTTTCCATTATAATTGAAATAATCAATCCTAAAATAATTTTTAAGAATCCAATGGTATTAAAATGACTCCTTTTTGGTACAGCTTACTAACAGCTAGTGGGTTCCTAATTTAACCTAAATTTCCAAGTCTCTTTGTGAGCAGGTGTGATGAGTGCTCACACAGTTCTCTGTGCCCCTTCCAGTTGCTCAGGATGAGGAAAAATGAGAGATTGCTTGCTTTAAATATACAGCTGGGTGTGATTATCCAATGAGACTGCATACATGTGTCACCCATTGTATCTTAAATGGCTCTTCAGTAGAAGGAACATAATAATTAGAACTGTTAAATTACATGTATGAAAATCTTTATTTGAAAATACAAACATAATTTTTAAACATTTTTAAAAGATCTACACTGCAACCAAAAAATAACTTACATCTTTTTGTACATTTTTTTTTCCCACAAAATCTGTTTAACAGTAAGCGTGAGGCAACAATTTCAAGCTGCTGTGACACTGATGAATATCCATGGAATGTGTCAGTAGCAAACAACTGAAGGGGGAATAGACAAAAGCACTGAATGCCCACAACAAATTAGTGCACATCACTGATCAAGTAACATTCATACAAAGGATTTTAAAAAAATTGGTTCCTTCTACATGAATTAACACACTCATTTTGGATCAAGTATGGACACTAAACCAGACTTCATCATTAGTTTTTTAATAATGAACATCAATGAAAACACTGAAATTTCAAGGGGCAAGCAAAGTTAAAAGTTGGGAGGCCAAACAAGAACTACACAGAGAAGAGAAGCAACTTGTCTCAGGTGTTTGCTTTCCATGTGCACTAATATACTCAGCTTGTCAAACGAAACTACTTGCAAACGAGAGCAGAAGCCTGTGCCCAACAAGTCACATCTCTTCCTTGCCCAGGCATAGCCCCCAGGCCTGTCTGTGAGCACATAAGCATTGTGGGCCAGGTATAAATTGTTTCCTTACCTCCCATACCAGCACAGGAACACTCTTCCCATATTGGATGGAGATGGTCAGTGCACTACACTTCAACTTAAAGAGAATTACACAGTTCTCTTAAAAAACCAGTAGATTACTTTTCTCTAAAGTCAGATATTGTTATTTTTCCAAAAAGGAATTATGCAACACCTGTAAATAAATATTTTAATCTATTTTACAAACTATAGACTATTGAATAAATACAAAAAATTTCATCATTCCATACAAATGCACTTCTTTTACTTAAAATGTAGTGTAGTGATTAAATATTTTTAGCACAAAACTAAGCTGACTTCCTGGAAACAAACCCCACTGAAACATATAGGTGTGTAGCAGACCTGCTGCAGACTGTCCCTACTCTTCTGCAAGTGTTGACTGTAAGTTACCACTACTCAAAGTCCTCTTCATAGTCATATTCATCCAAGTCTACATCAGCCAGATGGGAAGGCATTTCAAAAAACGGTCTTTTTTCCATTTGATACTTTAGGACATTGACCTTCTGATGGTCTACAGGATTCAGTTCTGCTTCATACCTAGACGTGAGGAAAAAAAAAAAAAAAAGTCCAGCTATGTTGGGAAGTGCCTAAATGTTAGAACACTAACAAGAGACCTGGAAGAAAAACAATTTCCAATATTTTACACTCATAGTAAACCCACATGCTTTATGTACTTCATGTTACACATTGTTTTACTATGAAGCAGCACTAAGTTTGTCATAATTTAATTAAGTTCAAGCTAGCTTAGTCTCCCATAACATGCAGAACATATTAGCTTTACTGAAACATATGTAGCTTTGCTGAAAGGATTCAAAGCACATACTATTCCAGTGTACTACTTCTAAGTTAGAAATGGTCAAATGTGAGACTTAAATCACTGAATTATGCTGGATTAGGTAGAACGAACTACACCTGTAGTAAAGAGAACAAAAAAGAAAGAGTACCGAAATTGTTATTAAAATGCACATGAGCACAAGGACCTGATAGCAACCAGCTGTGTATTTAAAGCAGATGCTAGAAACAGAGCCAATTTTTTAATGTGAAATTACAGATAAACTCCTGCTGCTGCTGAAACTGAACAGATGGATAATGAAGTGTAACATTTACCTAACTCAAGTCAGTGAAGCCTGATACTTAAAAAAAGATCTGCTTCAGTACTGCTTAGGTGGGATCAATCTGTAATTGACAGCCTTTTAAAAAAAATGAAACATAAATCTGTGCAGAAATTTATGATGTCAGATGAAGGAACTGACCACTTCCTGGGCTAGGTAGACTCAGGTTCCTGTACACCTTCCCAATACTGCTGAATTTCAGCATACGATTATTTCCCTCTCCTTAACAAGACTGGGCCAAGAACAAAATGTGACTTATAATGACATTATGTGGTGGATAAGGAGAAGTATTCTTTCAAAGACAGGGCAAAGAAAAGTTAAATACTAAAAACCCACTCTGAACATTAAATAGAGTAGCAGTAATAGCAGAGATGGGAGAACAACATTTTGAATTGAGTACAATTCTGTTGAAACACTTTATTAGATAAGCATAGTAAGCCAGCTTCACCACCATTTTGAGAAAAAGAAATTAAGGCAAAGATGCTTTGATAGCATCAGGTAAAAATTAAGAAGTAAAAGATAGTAAAAATAATTCCTGATGTTTTCCTCCCTTTGTATTATTTTCATGCTTCCCAGTGTTACTAGAGTCTCAATTACTTGAGCATCAATCAGTGCTTACACAGTGAACATAATACCTTGGGTTCCTCCCACAAGTTCACCACCAATTTCAATAGGAAACAAGAGTTATCCTAAGAGTTACTTTACAAACTTACACATTTGAAAACAAGGATTTGCAAGAAAGATGCATATATTGCCATAACAAAAGGTTTGGCTCACAAACCTGCCAGTCTTCCATACCATTAATTCCACCTTTTTTTTTTTTCTTTAACAAACAAATTAACCTTTTGGATTTGTTTATTGTATAGTGATAGAGACTTGATAGAAGCTTTTCTGGTCATTAAAATGGTAGCATGAGGTCAATCTCAGATACTATTTGAAAACTTGTCTCAGTTTTACGCATCTGGGCACTGAAATAATTTTTTACAGTGTTAGAAAGTTTATTGCTACCTCCCAGTTTTTATGAAACTAACGATACAGCCACACCTCCTCCAAAAGGTTTTTTTTTTCCCTCTTTGGATTTTTAAACCTGTAGCTGCATGGACATACAAAGAGGACTGTGCCTAGAACCAAGGTTTCAGGTACACCTTGAATAAATTTTTTATGGAAAAGAAGCTATCTGGCCCCAAGAATACTGGCTGTGAATCTTTTATCTGGAGCAAGAGTAGATATCTTACAGGAGGGAGAGAAATACATAATAAAATAATTTAGTCTAAATAATAATCACAGAAATTATTCTAGCTCAGAGAAACAGCTGTAGTCAACAAGCTCACAACCCAGTCAGAATAAAAGCACCTCAAGGCTCTTTATGTCCTATTTGCACTTGTTAATGAAGTTTTGCCTAAGCATTACCTTAAAATTTTACAAAATAACACTTGTCTGCAACAGCCCAGTGATTTCCACCCCTTAAGCAGAGGTGCAGGGTAACCTGACTTACTGACATGCTCTCCCTTACTACTAATGCAAAGGGTATTTTCCAGTCAGTGAATCCCAGTTGCCAGTGATCCTACAGTTAGACTCAGGACAGAATGCTGCAGGACCAGCTCAAATCCCTCCCCTACAGTCTAGCTAAAGGATTAGCTTTTATAGATGACACAGTGTGCTTCTGAACCCTCAGTGTATCACCTGACAAAAGCACCAGTCCACAGAAAAGCCCTAAAGGCTTTAAGAGCTATAAGCAGAATAATAGAATCTTAGTGTATCAACTTTCTGAATTTAGAAACTATTTGAATTTTGCAACTTTATATCTGAAAAAGGGCAAAACCAGCTTACCACTCAAATTCTGCAAAGTCACAACAGTAGCAGAATTTTAAAACAGAAAGGTGGAAAACACACAACTGTGACAGAAGTGAACAAACACAGCAGCAGAGAGAAAATAAGGCTAAAACAACAAAGGTGTAAAACACTTGAGAAAGTGATTATAGTTAAGATTTAAGATATTAAGATGTAATGGTCCCTCAAGGCTCCTACATGCTATTCATTTCTGTCTCAGGCCTGGGCTCCCAGGCTGACCTGCTGATGCACTGATTTACTGGGTTATATTAAGGGAGGTGATGGCAGACACTGTAGGGGCTGATCTGATCCTGCCAGTGGTAGCCATAAATCCACCAGTAACTTTTAAAATCCATCGGGAGTCAAAATTTAAAACGTTAATTTTTAGAAGAGCATTCCAAAACAGAGGCCCAAAAGTCTGAATCATAAAATCACAGAAGGGCTTGGGTTGGCAGGGACCTTAAAGATCCTCTCATTCCAACACCCCTGCCATGGGCAGGGACACCTCCCACTAGATCAGGTTGCTCAAAGCTCCATCCAGCCTGGCCTTGAACATTTCCAGGGATAAGCCATCCACAACCTCCCTGGGCAACCTGTTCCAGTGTCTCTCCACCCTCATAAGGGTTTCTTCCTTATGTCTAATCTAAATCTACCTTCCTTTAAATCTATTACCTCTTGTCCTGTTGGTCAATCATTTACCAGTTAATAAGAATTCAAGTAGATTTGTCAGCTCAGTTATTGATAAGTAATATTTCACAGCCAGAAAGACTGTAAAATCCATCAAATTTAAGCTATTTTTCTCAGCATTACAGTGTCTCAAACAAGTGTCAAAATTTTACATACCTATTCTATACATTCCCCAAACCTACCCTATGAACTTAAAATACTAAACAAGATAAAAACATTGAAGGTTGTATATTGCCTAACTCACAGAAACAAAGCTTCAATTATTTTGGGCTCGTTAATTCTGTAATATTAATCAATTCTAGAGGATTCCATGAAGAGTTAAGAGCATGATGCCCCTTAATGCTGAAATGATAACAATTCTCTCCTTCCTCCGCCCGCTTTCTTTTATGAAGTTTCTTGAAATATATGTGTTAAGAGGAATTTGGTTTCTCTGGTTTTAAAGCAGTCTCAAATATGGAACTTGTTCTTCTTTAAACACTTGGCAAGATACTGGAGATATTTTAAAACACATTACTGATGTAGGAAATGCAGGAAAATGTGTTTTCTCTAAACAGGTCTATCAACTTGAGGCCTAAAACAAGTTAAATTTGTACTTTTTTTTCCCCTTATTTTTTTAAGTAATGAAAACTATGAATGGCAAGTTTAGGACTTTGCATTCCAAAAGGTTCTGGAATCTACATTCCAGAAGAATGATTTTGAAAGTGCAGGATTTATTATCTTATTTAGTCTCAGAACTGTGAGAAAATATTTCTGAGTAGTATTTTTTTTTCTCCCAAACACTCTTAATGAAGCTTTTAGTTTATTTAACCATAAGCGACAAAAAACATTGTATTTTATTTATAGGAGCTTTTTCAAATCTTACTTCCTCTTAAAATTTGAAGTAGGATCTTTACCATGACAAAACCAGTGTGATCACAAACTGCCAAGGAATATTTGAATTCAAGAAACAAGCAAGGTTTTTTCTTCCTCCCTGAGCACACAGCTAAACACAGTGAACAGCAGTGTTTTACATCAAGGATGACAGTGATGGTGAAGCTCTATGTTAGGATTTGTACCAACCCTCCTGCTACATTCTTACCCATCATTCCAATGGTCACTTGCTTCCTCTTCTGCTACCAAGATATCATACTCTTCAGCAGCATACTTCTCCCAGTCAGAGACCTCTTGGCCTTCACCTTCACCATCCTAAACAATCACAGGGCATGATATACAAAAATGTATTACTTGTTATGCACATAGCTAAAAAGACACTTAAAGTGTCATTACTCACCCTCAACATGGAAAACTGATCCTTCTGTTCATGGTCAAGGTATTTTTCAATGTTGAAGAAAGTATCAAAAAACACATTTGTCAACTTGCATTGCTTTAAATCATGCAGAGTAATTTTTCCTGTAAAGATGGAAATATTTAGAACTGAAGTTATTCTTTTTCCACAGAGGAGGAATGTTATTCAAGCTAAGTCATCATTATGCTTAAGAACATCCTGCAATGAGAGAAGTAATCAGATGAAACACACTCCCAAAGAAGTGTCCTTTGAAGTGGACAAAACTTCAGTTTTTCAGATTTGTTACTTGCTTAGCTGTCATTCTGCTGTCCCTTCAGTGTAGAGCTAGATGCACTCTGCCTTGCTTAGCTGTTAAAAATCATTTAAGCTAATTGCTTAAGCTCCCTCAAGAGCAAGAAGTCTCCAGTGAGATGGCCATTCCTTAGTGCTTGGGTGGCAGGTGGGCATCTCCTCTGGCACTGGCCCTTTCTCTTCCCTGACTTGGAAAGGGACATGACAGATGACAACGTGCAACTGTGCTTCATACAAATGCATTTTTCACAGGGGCTGGTTTGTCACACTTATCTAGCCTGATCAACATTTACTACTTGACAGAAAGGCTAAATGGTCCAAGGTATTTTGTTTGTTCATTTTTCATAAAGTGATACTTTAAAGACTCAAATCAATGGATCCATTAAGTATTAGAAATACTTGTCAGGTTGCTCAGGAATGTTACCTTATTTCAAAGTTGAATATTAAGCTTCTGCAGAAAGCCTGAAAAATACCAGACACAAGTCTTTAAAACTCCACTTTATTGATTCACCTTACATTTGGCCAGACTTGTGTTGTCAATCAAAGAGAGGCAAGCTGCAGATGTTATGGAAGAATGCAATAAAACCCAGACTTAGGACAGTATTTCCTCAGTGTACTGTCCCAGCCTCTAACAAAATATAACTAAAGGACACCAGAGGGAAACAAAATAAGAATCCTGATTGGAAATGTTTTCCACACTTGTGTCTGTTGCCATCTGAAGTGCCTTAATGAGTTCTGCCTGGCTTGTAGCTGATGCTCCCTCACTGCACCTGTGCCAGATCTGTCAGACCCACACAGATGTCTGATGTATTGGGCCATCTCAAGTGGCAGCAACTCTCCAGAACCAAGCAACTGATTTGAATCCCAGTTATACAAGCTCCCAATTTAAGTTAGACACCTATATTTGGTTCATTGATTTGTTCTTTGGTTTCCATTTATTGCAATGTGAGCTTAGATACCTAACACTCCTGTATAATCAAAGAATTTGCTTTTTTGGTACACAGAGCATTCTATAACTAACTGTATTACAATTTAGTCATAGCTGTATGAAAATACTTTGGTTTAAATCTATCAAGGGAATTTTTTTCTTAATCCACCTTTGAAGTGTCACTCTTTTTAAAACAAAAACAAAAACCTTCACAAAAAAACCCCCAAAAGTCAACCCTTCACAATTGGTTCTAATTTTTATTGCCCTAAGTAACTCTGATCTTGGTTGTGTTTCACAGCCTTTTATAATTTTCATGATACAGAAGAGCTCCACCAATCTTGTTGCAGTTGAAACACAGACCAGAAACGTTGCTGAAAATTCTGCCTTTCAGAAGCATAATGCATGAGATTGGAAAGGAACAAAGATCAGGAGGCTATTGTAGACAACCATATAACAAATGTGTTCCTCAGAGCTTGGTTCACTTAATTTTAAATGTACTCCACCCTCATGCTCTACAGAAACAAACACTGTTTAGAAACTGTTCCATCTGAAGAAACCTCAACTCATTGTGTAGTGGAACAGGGAAGAGATGTGAACAGAACAGTTGAGTTTTTCTGCAGAGCATCATGTCAGCCAGAGAGTGACACAATGTCATTTAAGACTAACGTGGCTACAAGACCAAAATTAAGCCTACAAAGAATTTTAAAGCAGAATATTGAATTTTAGAATGAAAATCAGTGTCTGCCTGTCACTGGAATACCATTCAATTAATGAGCTCTAACAAACTTTATGGAAAAGACAACCTAAAGGCATGTTCTTTGTATAACCAACTGAGTGCTCTTAAGGATGCACTAACTCCTAATCCAGAGGAACAGAAGTTAGAGATGGAAAGCATTTTATTACCTTCATATTGTGGCTTCACAAGATCCAGCATCTGGCACAAACAGTCTTCAAATGGCAAAGGTTCTATGGACATGTTATCTAGTTTTTGGCACTGTTCTTCATAAAAATATTCCAATTCATACATAGACAAAGCACCATCCCCATCAAGATCCATGCAGCGAAACCAGTATTCAATGCTGAAATTCAGTAATTAATTACAAAAACCTGTTAACCTAAAGTTATTACAGAGCTTTAAGAATTTATATGGCCTGTTTTAAAGGCTACACTGCATAGAGATGCAAAACTAGACTCAAGAATACATCCCATAAAGGCATAGGAAGCCATTAAACACCACCTACTGTGGTAAGAGTTTCTGGTATTTGCCATGACATATATTACTGCACTTGAAACCACACTTGTTAGTCGTGGGTGGTTGAGGGAGGAGATGACTACAACATGTGCCTTTACATAAAAACTAAAGAGGCCCAATGAAAAATTGAATTGTGCATCAAAACCCAAGGGGTTTTTTTCATATTGAACAAGCCAGTGACACAGCATGCAACAGCTTTCTTATCAATATCCCACAGCTAATGCTGGCTGTAGTTTCCCAGTCACTGACATGAAACAAGGGTAATTTTCTCATCTATGAACTTGTATGTAAATAGGCCACACACAGAATATGGAACAATAGCAGTTAATTAGCCTCCTAATAGTCTATTTTAATGATGTAGAGTAGCAACAGGAGACACGGATAATTTATTGTTTTTATCATTCAGCTTCTCCTTTACAGTTTCAGCTGAGCACCAGTGGTCTCTATTTGCACTGGAAGACCCATCAAGCCTTTATTTCTGTTAAAACAAATTAATTCATACCTAGTTGGTGTCTTCTTGTCCTCTTCAGAGATCAAAAACCAGACAAAGTCAGCATAGCTAATTTTTCCATCTTTTTGTGCTTTTCTGCCTCTTGAAGGCCAATGAGGAAAAAGATAGAGAAGTTATTTTACAACTCCTAGCTTCTTCCAAACAAAATGAAGAATACTTTCCTTGGTATTTTTCTGTTTGTTTATCTCCTAGAAGTTGCTGTGTTCCTAAGGTGACTTGTAACAGACTACTCAGATCATTCAGGATAAGGAGTGAGCATGCTCTGCTCTGTTCTGCTGAAAATGGGTATCTAAAGAGGAAGAAAGCAGCTGGAAGAAGGTGGCAGCACCCTGTCCAGAAGGACTTACAGCTTTCCTTCCTGGGCAGCAGTGCTGATGCTTAATTGTTAACAAGAGATCCCAATTAATTAAAAAAAAAAATCTACAAGCACAGACACTCTTAAAAATGTCTATTAAGGTAGAATATTCAGGTAAAAGTGATGAGAACTTAAAGATGTACAGAACTCTAGCTAAATGTGCTGAAATAGAAATACAAAGATGAAAATTAAGTGAAAATACTCCAGAACCAAGTGTCTGGTGGCAAGAATGTGGTTGTCTTTTTCTGTGCTTACACCACAGAACACAGCATCCAAATACTTTCTGAAGAAATATGGTTAACCACTTTAGTAAAAAGGTAGGCAGTTCCTACACATGTTTAATTTCATTCCTTGAATCCCTTTATCTTCAAAATGTCTAGAAAAATTATTATATATGTTTTGTCTTAGCCAAAAAACTCACATAAAGGAGTAAGTTCAAGACATATGCCTGCCAAGTATCATTTCACTCATTTCAGCAGTTATGTCATTTCTGTTTGTCACACTTTCTAGGTGCAAAAATCACACTAGCAAAATGTTTCAAAAAAATGAGTTGAATGGCACAACTGTACAAGAGTCAGTCAATCCAAGAGGGAGCAATGAAGAATGTATGTCAAAAATGTGAAACTGGAGGCATTTTTGTAAATTTGTTGATGCAATAAGCATTGATTTTACATGTAGTACTGAAAAGCCCAGTTCCATTTGAAACTTTTACAGGTTTGAGGGATGGAAAAACACCACCAACTTTCCTCCCCTTCCTCATTACTGTTCCTGCTAAGCCATACAATGCCCTACGGCAAGTGGTCATTTGGGTAAAGAAAGGAGAGTAAATAACTTGGAGCCAAAATCTCCACTCCAGTATGACTAAGGTTCAAACAATATAAAATCTTGAAATTCACTGTTCCATTTTAAGGAGAAAGAATTTTTTCTGGGACTGTCACACTTCATTTAACAAGCAAATATATAAATATTAAATTTGATTTAGTACAGCACATGAAATAAGTACCTTGTTACTGCTCCTGAGAAGATTCTCTCTATCATCCTATTTGATATTGCTGTGGAAAGAAGGTTTAAAATAGTGTTAGTTCTATTCTGTTTTTGCTTTGTATTGTCTAGTTGAAGAGTTGATCAGAAACCTCATATATAAACATATGTGAGAAAGATCAAATGTAGCACTCTTTAATGTCCCAGAAGAGCACTTAAAACAAAGTCTCTAAAGCAAAGCTAAAATCAACCAGCTTTGAAATGAGACTTGGTGCAGGGCTAGTAGTATAATAAAAGGAAAATTGGCTGATTAGTAGGATTCCATTTTCCCGTTCTGTGACAAGTAAATCATGTTTTCAGCTGCCACTACAGTTTAGATGACCTTGGTTTTGGCAAAGAGCCAAAATGGAATTGGCACATTAATGCATAAATAGCATACCTAACTGATTCTGACATGGGTCTATTTCTGACATGGTTCTGATCCAGACTTCTAATTTTGAAACCATTTCGGGGATTTTAGAGACATGTCTTAATTAAGTACTGCCTCTGTAAAGGTTATTCAATATATCCTGAAGGATTTGTAGACAGTACTCATAACAACACGTGATACTATTTTCACAGAAAAATTACTTCTCATTATTCTAGCCCTGAAATATTTAAGCATTGCAGAAATAGGGGTAATTAAGGCAGGTGGCTAACCACTTGAACAATTCACCTGCTTTATGTTCTTACAGTGATGCTATCACTCTATTCTAGTAAGGACATTAGTCCCTGCTCAGACACGTGCTGCTTCTTATCTACTTTTGAAGCACTGAAGTTGTTCAGCCTTCTCAACAACAGCTACATTCTTTAATATTTTTCTGACTACATTAACAATTTGTTCTAACCTGATTTTATACCAGTTACAGTATGAAGGATTTAGGAAACCAGATTATCTCAGTTTGACATGCAAAAATACAAGTTTAGGACTAACATTGGGTTATCATATAATTTTATGCACTTATATAGTTTAGTTATTTAGTCTAGCAGCAGCTGTTTAGCTTTAGCCAATACTCCATGATTTAAAGGATGTAAAACTACAGTGCAAATGGCATGGTATCAGTTCTACTTCCTTTCTGTACTGAAGTAGCTCAGTAAAGAGCAACCTCTCACACAAAAGCAGCTTTCCTTCCTCAGTATCCTAAAGCATACTTAGACTTCACTGGACAAGCTTTCTGAAGCAATCAGAATTGTGTTTATTCTTTTAATGTGGGATAATACTTCATAATCACCTTGTACTTATGTAAGCTTCCCAGTCCTCAGGGGTATACTTTTAAAAATTACAATAGACATAGAGCATCCAGAAAAAAACCACAGTTCCACAAAAGCTAAAGACTGTTTAAAATAGATACAAGTGTGCAAGACTACAAAATCAGTCATTGTATATTATGAATGCAGAAAATGTAAAGCTGCTAAACAATATTACAACAGAATGTACTGCAGCACAGTTAGTAAAACTTTAAAATAAGCAAAGTACCTGAATGCATGTTGGCCTTTTTCTGCTATTTCCATATCTTGCCCAAGAGCCAAGCTACTTGACTAATATAAAAAAAAAAAAATTGTTTCCAAGATAACAACCCAAACCTGCCAAATGAAGCCATTTATAATATACCAAGACTAAGGATTATTTTAGGTCAAGTTCACCCATGTACAGATTTATTTCCTCCTCTACTTCTTTGCCACAATCAGAATTCAACTTAATTTTTTCCCCTCAAATTCAGTATTGCTAGACACAAAGCAGCATTATGACTTGTCCTGTTTCCCTAATCTGCAGGATCAGCTAACCAGCAGACTCGTGAACACTGGCCTTGGCAGGTAACCACTTCCTCAGCTGAAAGTTTCCAGGTCATTTAATACATGTAAACAAAAGGTGCTTTATTTGCCATACCATGATCGTTATGTCGAGCTAAATCCTTCCGATCAATATAGAGGTCATGGTCTGTATCCAGCTCCCAAAATTTGCAATAGATAACATAAAAATGTTCGTAGGAGAAGTACTCTGTCAGCTGGTTAATATCAGCTTCCTCTTCCAATAATGCCACATTCTGTTATCAGAAGGATAAATAGAACACATTAAAGTTTTTGTAAGACATTTGTTGAATGATCTGACTTTTCATAACCAAGTTAATATCTAATGCTATTTCAGTGGAAGAATCTTCACAAAAAGAGTACACCATGCAGCATGACAGCAAAGACTGAACCCACAAGATAGAAAACTAACGTTTTCAAAACTAATTCATTGAGGAATGAAGAGGTCAGCCAGGATTATATGCATTTATACAGCTCTAGAAAATGTCATTCAAACATATTTTTGTGTACAAGAGCTAATGCCTTGACGAGTTTTTGAAAACAGAAGTGTTACTTATGTTACTCCCTTCAACATTTAGCTAATGCTGTATTTAAACTTGTAGAAACACATCTTGCAAAATTTTAGAAATTATGTACCTGCAAAAAGTTGCTTTTCCTGAGCTCATTACAAGTTATTTTCCCAGACCAGGACCTATTTACTGTATAAAATATTCTCTGTATAACCTGTGAGAAACAGAAAATAGAAAGGTGATCTTCGGTATGCTTACTAAATACCGTCTCCAAAAGCTTGACAAATATTAGTTTTAGCTGCATACAGACCTCCATCTTTCCTCTAATTCTATTCTTCTCATTATTTAGCAAGCTGATGCTTCTCTTACATGTCACACCACCAAAACATTTCTAAACTCACCTTGATACGCCTCATTTCAGTGCTGCAGTACCCACACAGCAAAGCTGCAGAATACTTGGAATGCTATCCAGAATGTCTATTGGCAATTCTACTACCTCCCAGTCTTCCACTGCTACAGGATATAACTTAATAAACCTAGTAATATATTTCATTACTTCAGATTGAAAGATCTATCTTTACTATAAGAATATTTTACTTAATAAATGAAATTACAGAAATATAATTGAGACCATTTAAGGATCAGAGAGTAGAAGGGGATGTTGTTATTTTTCAAGTCCACAAATATAACAAGCCAATGTTTGACAAATACTTCCTGCATGTGCAGAAAGAATACTTTTTTTCCCAATTATAATTTTATTCTATTCAGTTATTTGAAAAAAAAAACACGTTACTAGTCTTAAAAGTAAAATGCATGTTTTCTAACTGGAAAAAAAAAAAATTATGTAAGAAATTACATGACTGATATTGGAACCAGAAACAAATTTATTTAGTTCAATATCCAACACTTGTTTAAATCAGCTTTACAAGTACATTATTTTGGCAAACTCATCTATTCAGCATAATTTGCTTCACTTTACATTAGAAACATTTGACTTTAAAATAACGGTTTTTCAGTTTCCTAACTGAATTCAGTATTCACCTCAATTAATTTAAAGTCAACCAGATATATATTTTGAATCAATCATTCACCGTTAACAAAAGCAGACAAGAAATCTAAACATAGTGCAAGCTATAGCTGCTTAATTGGAAATTGTTTATACTTACTGATTAGCAAGACCAAATATTGCATGTGTAGCATTTCATTTGCAACACAGTAGTTACTAGTTATAACAACTACCTCTAGTTATCCTTTTCCCCCAAATAAAACCTCTTCCAAACTGAAGACTATTATTTGTTTTTGTAACTTGAGACTTTAATTGCAGCAAATCAATATTTTCAGCAAACTGATCATTTCTACATTACAAACAGAAGAGTAATTTATTAATAAGGTTTTAAAATAAAGCTTAAACTGTAGCTCTTTAAACAAAACCAGCTGGTTCAATAAATCCAAAAAGAATAGCCTACTTCTGAAATTTGACTAGCTCATTTCTAGTGGTGAGTTTAGGAAAGGCCCATTTTTGGCTTATACTACAAAGCAATTTTTTCTAAAAAAGGTTTTGCCTTAGCTTTGCAACTTAATCCATCTGCATGTCATTATCTCATCTGCTACACATTTAACTGGTCTAAAAATAAAAACAAAATCGCATGTTTGTTAAAGACAACTGGGAACAGACTTAAAAAAACAAACAGTTTTCTGAAGTGAATGAAGGGGAGTATAAGCAAATCCTCAGAGAAGTGCCTTCTTTACTATGTGGCACAGTGATTTGTCAGAAAGGAGAGGAAATGGTGCAATACAGAGATTACAATTTCAAGAATTCATAGTTCAGATTTATACATAGCATACTTGCAGATTATATGTAGCATCTCACTTGTGAGGGTAAATTTTAAAATATATTTCAGCTTTATCTTGAAAATACATCTCTAACCCTACTATTCCACTGACCAGCCAACCTATATCCACAGACAGAACTGATTGCTTCCACAGTTGAATGACACTTGCAACACACCTGCTTCAAAGAGAAGTGTGACATATATGTGTGCATACTCATATACATACACATGTATATACAACTACAGCAGAAAAAGTGATTTTATAAATTGTAAGTGGAAGTTAGCATGAACAATGTTTAAAAATCTTTTAGCTGAAGTTTCCTGTAGGGAAGAACTTTGGATGCATCTGAAATGCCTTAATTATAGCTGACTTTTCTCTAAGTATTAATAACAACTTATAGGACAGAATTCTGGAAATGCCTACTGAGCAGCAGTTACTCAGTGACAGTCCTGCCATTTCCTTGGATCTGCAGAGTAGTATTCCAAATATTCTTGCTATATTCCTAACCATACTAGTTTTACTTTGGGGATTTTTGATTAAACATGGATATCTGTTGAAGACCACAATAGATTTTGTTAGTGAAGTACTGCCAGCAGTAATTTATTCAATATTAGTAGACTCAGGCCTACTCAAATAAGCTGTTCCCTCCAAGAAAAGCAACCGGAAATGGCAGGAACTTTTCCCTCCTACAGTCCTTCAGAACAGGCAGCAAGTCTTCAGTTTTAAGCAAAGCACACTTTGATACAACCCAGAATCCATTAAGAAAGAGAGTTACTCACAAGCAGAACATTTCCTTCTGTCACATTTGACAAAGAAGTTTTGGGAGCTCATGAAATCATTATAACAAGAAGCAAATCCTAATGCAGTTGGACATATTTGATAGGCTGGCAGTCTCTATAAGATGAACATGCAGAACCAAACCCAAATGCTTTCAAAAAACTTCCACATTTTTGGTCTGGGTCAGACTATAAACTGGATAAAAGTTGACCAATCTGCATTTTTTTTTTGTTGCAGAATATTCATTAAGCTATTTTTCACATGCACAAAGAAAGTGAAGTGAATGTAATTTTGAAGAATTTTAATCTTTTGATACTTCAGTGGAATCAGCTGTCTAGTCTACAGTTTAGAAAACTTAATGTCACTGTTTTTTCCCTTGGGTAAAGAAAGAATACTTCAGTCACATGCCCCTGGGAAGAGTAAAATGGAACTCTTCAGATAAAAAACCTGCTTGGAAAGAAAAATCCCCAGAGATGAAAGTGTAAAACAGCTTCAATTTTACCATTATTTTTCTTAATAATGAGCATAATTACATTAATAGAGAATTTTAATTGAAAATTCCATTTATTTAAACCTAGAGTAAAGTCAAGAACCTAATGTGTGCAGTCTGCTCTTCTTTTAATCTTTGTTAATGTGTTCTACACTATGACAATTCAGTGTTTCTTTTATTAGTACTAAGTTCAGGAATTTCTTATAAGTGTTAAGGAAAACTATGATTTTTGACATTGAGTGTCTCTTCAAAAGATTTCAGGTTATGTACAAATGAAGACTGACAGCATACTCAACTTTTCTTAAGATGCTTACACATACTGACTAAGCCTAATAATTCTGATTTTCCTACTTAATTAAAAACAATTTTTCCAAGTAAAAATTACTTACTGTGGTAATGTACCGAGAATGAAATTCAGATGCTTCTTTTAAAAATGATAGGCCAGGATGACTATTCACCACATCCTACAAAAACAGAAAAACAATATTGTAAACAGTATTATTAGAGATTATATAAAACAATTGTCACAGAACAGGACATCTGCTTTCTTAAACAAAAGAATTCAAATTAACTACCACAATAATGAATGCTAAGTTTATTTTGAAGATGTCTCATGTAAATAATACTGCTCACTATTTAAAAGTAATTTTTTTCTTAAGGAAGCCAGATAAACAAAAGCTTTCCTGTATTTGAGATGGGATCTTGAATACTGCTGACAGTTGTAGCTTGTATTTCTGTGGCTGACTACGATTCTGACATGGAGTTGTTGGAATGGTTCCAGAGGAGTGCCATGAGCAGAGGGCTGGAACACCTCTCCTATGAAGATAGGCTGAGAAATCCTATATAAAATCTTATATAAAACGATAAGCTGTAAACCAAATCCCTCACTAGCATCTCAGTAGACTGTACAACATCACATTAGTATTATCACTAAACTTTAATGAAGAATATGAAAAAGAATGTTCAGCTGAAAAAAAAAAAAACCCAATCCCAAACAAAAAACCAGTTCTTTCCAGCTCCTATTTTTGGTTGCTTTTCCAGAACTAGGTTCAGTTGCAATTTACTTGTAAAAATGGAATGAAGTCTTCTTGCACCAAGTAGTTGCATCCAGGGCTCATTAGAAGATGAACAAACTTTGCAGCATCATCATAGCAGGTCTGAAGTATTCTGAAATGTAAATATTTCAGTTGAATACACAGAGAATTCCTCATGCTACCTCATACAGACTTCTTAGAGCAAGACTTAGGAAACTGCAACCACAACATCTAGATCAAAAGCTAATTACAAATGTCAAAGTATGCTCCGAATGAACTTATCAAAGCAGTACTGTTCTATACATTTACATTAAAGAAAGTAGGTACTCCATATTATTGATTACATGAAAGGGTATTTTTCAGTTAGCATTGGAAGGAGAACTACAAAGAAGAAAAAGCATTTTCTCCAGTACTGGCATGTGGAAGTCAGGGCCATGGTTTTCACTGTTCTCTAAACAGCCATTTACCAAACACTTTAATAAATTCTATGAACACTATAAAGATTTGCTTGGTTAAGTGACGATTTACTTATATTTACCCAAATACATGTCTGATGTCAATGGCTGATTTTATGGGAAAGTGCTTTATTCCCCTTTACAAACTAGATCTTGTCCAAGCTTAAAATATTGCATTTCCATAAAAATTGCAGTACTTCTAAAAAAAGAAATCCACTTACTTCCGCCACATTGCAACAAATTTATGAACGGACACGTCTCCTGTCCGTTCACCTCCAGCACAGTAGAACAAAGGACCTTTCCAATAAAGTGGGCATTCACAAGCCTAGAATTAAAGTCCACATCAACTTAGTACATTGTCTGCTTATCTAAAAGTCACTGCCTTATTTGTAAATCTTTCAAGAATTATACTTTACAAGTCCTAAGAAGAAAACATTAAGGCACAGATTTTTTTAAAAATTATTTCTGAAACCAACTGCAGTTTCCAAGATAATTAATTTTAACAACTGCTTTAGGCTGAAATCCAAATATGGAAAGCAAACCATAGGACAACTTTGCAGCATTCCTAATAGATGAATGCAGTCACATGTCTGTTCTGTCCACAGTCCAAGCAGCTGAATAGAGTCCATGGTAATAAGCTCTGTGAAAGGGCTGGGTATATTTAAGCTGAGCTAAAGACAGCAGTTATACAACTTCTGAAGTAGAGCAAATTCACCTTTGTCTCAGAGAGTAGAGCTCAGCTTGTCTACATTCCTGCTTATGCAGGTACACTTTCTATCCAATTTCAAGTAGTAGGACTCTCTGCTCTGAGCAGCAGTATTTTGCTTCAGGACACATAATAGTTACACATTCATAACTTCAGTGCTTCCATATACCTATATAGCCTATATACAGAGACGTGCTGCTTCTGTATTTGCCTCAAGGTTCCTCAGTCATATCAGCTAAGTACCTCTCACCTAAAACTGACTATGACTTGAAGTAGTCAGCTGTGCTGGCATCTCTGAAATCTCATGTGAATCTCAAGACTGAATACTAGAAGATGTATAAGGCCACTGGAGCTAAAGTACAGTGACTTCTCACAGAACAGTTTTAACAGGACTTTAAAAAATAAAGGATAAAGAAAGTTTGATGAATACTGTCCCCAGAGAGGCTTTTTTCCCTGTGTTCCAGGAGGGTGCCTTTCACCACTGAATTTTAGGTGATTGGACCTTTCCACCTTTCCTCTCAAAAGGAAAGGGTGTCTTTTATCTCTCTCTCTCCTCACTTCCACATGGAATACAAGAATCCTACCATTCACCTTAACAGTTAAACACTTCTGGTGAGGCAGACAAGGAGAGAAATTGGTTTCTGTTTTCTAGATGCTGGACTTCAAATGCAAAGTGACTGGAACACAGATGAGAACCTGAGATTTATTATCAAGACAGTGACTTACAGTGATATTTTGAGCATTGTTTCCATATAACAAAATAGATTTAAAAATTTAAATTTAAAATTAAATAGCAATTAAATTAAACTAGATTATTGTCTGTTACACAGACAAGACAAGAAGTTAAAAAATATTTGCTGCCTTCCAAGATCAGTATTTTGTCACTCTGCTTGAAGTCTAAATTATATAACTCTTTGCTAATGATTAGAGGACTATAATCTCAAGATACTGAGCCATTCTGTCGTTAAGTGTCTTTTACAGTAGAGGCTCACGACAAGAAGAAGCAGTGTGGCCACCTGAAAACCAAATAGATGTCAACAGTGCCTTTACTGGCAAACAGATTTACAGCAGAGAACACAAAACAGCATACCACATGCCCTTCAGTTCATGCAACTGAAAATATAGTGCAAGTTTTTTTTTAATGTTTCTCTTCGTAAGCAAAACATAGGGCTATTTTGAGACATAGTTTAATGGAAAGACTTCCACACATAACTGTGCTATTAACCATCTTGCATATGTTGTCTTAGTGGTACTGCCTTACAGGAGATGAAAACTCACAATACAAGAACACAAAGCACACAATTCACGCATTACTAAACTCTCACCTTTGCAACCTTCCCCATGTCTTCCAATGTTGCCCTCTCATTTGGAAACTCAGAGAAAGTTTTCTCAATTTTGGCAATCACAGCATCTATATTCACTTTTTCCTTAGGACATCCTCGAGGAAAATAGAAAGTTGGAATGTTCTGACTAAGTGATGGTGGCAAAGTTTCTTCCTTCTTTGTCTGAACCTAAATAGATAAATACATATTTGACAGTCAGGTAGAAGGAAATAATGTATAACAGTAATCCTCAGATGACTTTAATCTCTTGGTATTATATGTTACAGTACACCTTCAAAAAAGATTTCTGATAGGCTGAATAAACTATTTAAGAATGAGAACATAATAGAAAAAATCATGAATATTGCCAACACATATCATTTAGAAGGATTTCTAGGATGTTAAAAATGTAATAAAAACAGCTTTAGTCTTCAGCTTACCAAGTTTCAAGATTAATATACTACACAGCTTCTTGGAGACATCTGAAATAAGTTATCAGTTTCAGAAGAAAAAACCCTTCAACTTCTAGCTTAACAGAAAGACCATGAAATAATTTGCTTTTGAATAATGTCTAGTTTTACAGCATCAAACTTTTGAAATAAGCACAACTTTGTTACAACACACCAACCTCTTTCACTACAGTGAGGATTTTTGTTTGTATTTTTATTTTAAAGAATGCTTGACTTTTACAAAGATAGCAAGTGATTCTTGAAGAGGGATTTTTGTTTTTTTTTTGCAAACTACACACAATTATAGCACAAGATCTTAGAAATCTGTTTCTCAAGTATTTGTGATGTAGTGTACTAAAAACAAAAAAAAAACCCAGATAACCAACAAAATTATTTAAATGCATTTACCTTCAGAAAAGAATAATTTTACCTTGTACTTTGGTTCCAAAAGAAAGTCCAAGAGGGTAGAAGAACAAAGATAATGAGCAAAGTAACAACTGCTTTAACAATAGTCTACACTAACTTTACAAAAATTTAATTGCTCAAAATTAGCAATTAAACATGAAGTCCTTCATCTCAAGACCACTGTTTAAATATAAAAACCAACAGTTAATACTCTAAGGTGGCTCATCCTAGTCTTAAACATGTTCAAGACCCTGAATTCCAATTTCATTTCAAACTAGAATTCTGGGGGGAAAAAAGAAAAAAAGCCAAACCAAAAACCAAAACACTACCTCAAAACCCCAACTTTAATAGTTTTCTTATTATTTTTGTCAAAGTGCCTGAAGATACCCAGCTTTTCTACCACAATCAAAACCCTTTAAGTGCCTGAAAGAACTAGGTGCTTATGGACAGCATATTTTTATTTGAGGGGTTCCAATCTAGGAGCCTTTACTGGAATGCTACACATACTGAAAAAGAAAGCCTTTCTTTCCCCACCTCTGCATTTCAGACAGCATTCCAGTTCACAGGGCAGAACTACCCCAAGTGAGCTACAAGTTTTAATTCAAAGAGGAAAAAAGTTACCTTGAATCTATGGTACCTACAATCAATTTTGAATCAAAATGAATTTGAATCAATTTTAGAATTGAAATGACCTAGAGTCATTTTCTAAGAAACATGAATTACTGTTTTAGATACCACATTAGATTACTGGTCTAGTTTAATGAAGCGTCAGCTAGGATGAAAGTACCCCAGGGCAAAGAACCCGTCCAACCACAGCCTTCCAAACTTTTGGGAAGAATAAAGACAGCAGCATTTGAGTCTTTAAGTAACATTACCATCAGCACTAAGGTATATAATTGGATTAACACGTTGTTTCATTTTAGTAAGTCAGCATCAGCACCTTAAGAAACCTAGCAGTTACCTCCATGCAAAACCAGACTCAAGACCTATTCCCTGGACTGCTATCACAGTCTGATAGCTTTTGAACACCAGCAACAAAATTATCTTTTACTTAACAGAATCAAACTCTTCTACTTGTTCCAAACAAAAAGGTTATTTTATTTCCCTTTTCTCCATTTAAAAGATCTGCCTAGATACCCACTTCCATGTGAGTTACTCAAATTTCCACTGAAGCAGCAGGGGTTCCAGTTCTTCAGAGATGTCCCGTAAGGTGTGCCTCAGCTGAGAAAAAGCTAAGTGCCAATTAAGAAGACTACTAATGTCTTCTGAACATTTCAGGTAAGATCAGGTAAATCAAAGAAAACTTAGTACAGACAGACAAGGCATTGGTAAAGTCCACAGCTAGTAAAATTTAGAGCCTCAGATTAAGCATCTTATTTTAAAAGGAAAGGTAGAGGCAGAGGGAAGACTACATTGGAAAAGGTTCCAAGAGAAGAAGGTTTATCATTAGTACTACTTGCTCATCCCAAACTTTGTTTTTTTCATACACTACTAATATACTTTAGGTAATCAGGACACAATAAATGATTTCCACTAACCCAGATTAAAAGCTGCTCTTAAGTGCATGTGGAGATCTAAGTTCAGGATTTGTAATAAGGCTTATCCTAGTAGGACTGATTTCCTTGGGTGTTATTTAAAAGTTATAAAATAAAGGCCTTTATTTTTCACCCTTCTCTGTGTTGCAAATAGACCATTTATTGCAGACTATGATTTTGAAGAACAAGTTAAGCAACAGGTTCAGAACTGCAGATAGACACGTAGGTGAAAAATATTTTTCCAAGACAAAAATGTCATGCTAAGCATGACTTTGAATTCAGCCTGCTAGTGTAAAAATATAATAAACTGTGAGGCACTATATTTATTCAACTCTAAACCCAAGCTTCTCACTGAAAGACAAATGAACTCTCCTTATACTGAAAGATGTTGCCTATTTCTACATGCTCGTTTCTCAAAATCAATGAAAGAAACTATCAAATGCTTCATTTGCATTACAAAGTGTATGGTCACAATAATTTCTGATAGATTTATCTGCTGCCTACAGGTAGGCATCTAGTGAGAATACCACCTAGGGCACAACCCAAAATGCTCTTGACTATTCCAAGAGGTGTCCAGCAGCCAGCTCAGAACACAGCTCTGGCTCTGCATCCGCCACGCAGGTGTCCTGAGCACTCTGATGCTTCTTAAATGCCACTAGCAACTTGCAATTAGACAACTTAATTGTACTGTTAATGACAGGTTTAAGAGCCTGTATCAAAGAAAGAAACGGGTTGTCCAAAATTATCAGCTCCAACTAAAGCACTATTAAATTAGTACTGCATCTCCTCACCTTCCCAAGGAGGGCCAGGGAGTGCTCCAAGGGCTGCTCTGATGTTTGCTGTGCTCTGAAGGAGAGCATGATAGCAAAAGGGCTCTCAAAACATCACTACTTTCTATAATTTTGCCTAGCTACTTCTGTAGAATATATTCTGCATATATTGCATAGCTGATGAAGAGAGGCAGTTCTCTTATTTCAGGACAACCAAAATACATTAATTGTGTGAGATTAAGTTGTTCTAAAATTAATTGTACTTTTAACTGTTTTTCATTAACAAGACCTGCCAGAAGTCTGCTAGCACCGAATCTTTGAACTGAAAATCTGCAGCAACAATCCATTATTATTTTTACCCAACTATTCAATTTCAGTGCCCAATTTAGCATTTAGAAAGTTATAAATATTTTCATATGGCTTTAAGTTAAAACCTTTACTATGGGTACCAGTAAGCTGAACTGAGAGAGATTGATTTGGTGAATGAAGATTTTCACTTAACTTGACAAGAAATAGCATAAAAAACACCATGGTTGGAATCAGAGATATATAAGCTTGTAAATAACTTATGCAACCAGATGTATGCTGCACTGTTGAGACTGAATGGTGCATTAAACTTTGCGATAGATAGAAAGTGCAGAACCTGTAATTGTATTGTAAAGTTGCCACTGCAGTTTAAGTTTTACGTGAAAGATGGGGTTCCTTGAGAATTCCTTGTTTGTGCTCACGTAAGGAAACTTCCATAAGATTTCACTAGAAGGTAATTCAGTAAAACATTTAATATACAACCAGTGTTCATTTCTGACATTTACAACCATAAGGACTCTCCACAGCTATCCAACTCTTGCCTTGATTTTTAGAAATGAGGAAGTGGAAGCTTATATCCCAATGGTGCTACATTTCAAAGGGTAAACTTCCTATTACAATACAGTACTATATTAATAAATACCAGCAAACATGGATACACCTTGTTCCAAAGGGAGAAGTTCAGTCTTCTTGCTAGATGGTGGTGTTACATCTAACAACAGGTGAGTTGCACATGGCAGCTAACTTGGTTTCATACAAAAATGACGACAGTGGGAATTTTAAAACAAGGTATCCGTTTCCCTCTCTCTCAACTGAAAGAGCTGACACTGTGATTGAGTTATTCATTAATAGGATTTGAGATAAAAACAAAGGGGGAGTGCTAGTTCTCAGGTATTTTGAGATTGTACTCAGTCAAGTCTAAGTATACCTCTGCACATGGATCCAAAGTCACTGAATCCCACAAAAGGGTTGAGTATGTGGATTGCAATGGAGTGAGAACTCACTTTAAGAGGGACTTGCTAGAAAAGGAGGTAAGGTGAATGTTTAGGAATGTAGTCTTTTTAGACAGCTTACAGATCACGACAAGCTGATTGAACTGCTTTGGTACTTGCATTGTTTTGACATGACTAAAGGAAAAGAGAACTTTTTTCAGAACTGCAGATGTTTCCTAGTATCTGACAGACACCAACATCTGTTATGCCTGCTTCTCAGAAAAAAAAACGAACAACAAACAAACCTCACAACATTTAAAACATATTAACAGAGTTGGCATTCAGCTTTTGCTGTACTGTATTATTTGTTAAGAATTTCCATAAGAATGTCCAATTAGAAGAAAGTCAATGGAATAAAGACAACAGGGTCAGGACCATATGACCCAAAAAAATTCTACCTCCCGTTCATCCCAAACTTAATGTGAAGCTTTTACTATGTGAAGTGTTTACTAAGAAGTCTAGCAGCACAGTTACAAACAAAAATTTACCTTAAATGCTGGAAATATTACAAAGAAATGCCTACCTATCAAACAGGTAAACATTTGGTTTAAATACTTGGCATTTTTAATTAGGGAATTAAAAAAAAAAAAAAAAGGAATATTGCACTACTTTTCAAATGTGCCATGTTCAAGTTAATTTCATTCTTCAAAAGACTGATATATATATTCTTATATATCCTACTTTAAGCTAATGTTACCTGCGTGAAACAAAGTACATAATAAGCTAAGAGGATTTTCTGCAGAGATATGCTACTCATCCTTTTAGATCCCAATATCCCTGAAGCCATCCACATACAATGCTTATAAATCACCTAACAAAAGCAGATACTGCATGAAGTTCCCTGATATACAACAGAAACCCAAAGGGCAACAGGGTGGTAGCAACAAGACCCAAACATTGTTTAGCACATGAACTTGAAAATTCCAAGCTTATGCTGCACTAATTTTCTAAAAAGTGAAAAAGCCTGTCCTCTACAAAAATCATTAAGTTATTACAGTATACAAAGTGTCCTACTGTCTTTAAAAGTTAAATGGTAATTGTGAATGTAAGAAAGTGTTATCAGTAAGCATAGAATAATAGAATTATAGAATTATAGAATCATAGAATTCTCAGGGTTGGAAGGGACCTTAAAAATCATCCAGTTCCAAGCCCCTACCATGGGCAGGGACACCTCCCACTAAATCAGGTTGCTCAGAGGCTCATTCAGCCTGGCCTTAAAAACTTTCAAGGATGAGGCTTCAACCCCTGAAGCATGCTCAAAAGGAATACATGACCAGCCTTCCCATCTGTTTTTCTAGCTTACAGTTTAAGTCTGACCAATAAAGTAATAGGAATATTTCTTCTTTAGCTTACTATTTGATTGCATAGTGAAACTCAACATTTTCCTCTACATAATCAAGCGACATGATCAGTAGCTTCATGGAATTTAAATCTTGAAATTACCAAGTAAAAAAATCATATGTTACTACTATCTAGAAAATGGCTCAGTCTCATTTGGAAGGAAGACACCAATTTATAAAAATCTGTTCCAACACTTCAAATATTTCAGCATGTTCAAGTGCCTTCAAAAACCTGCTTCTGGATAGGTGAAGTAAGCTTACTACTGCCTTACTAACTTACTAGCTACTGCCTGGAAAATAACTAAAACAGTAATTTAATCTGAAATCTTAAATAATAAATGTTCAGAGCACAGACTAAAGCAAAATAATCCACACAGTCATGCTGCATCTTCCTATACTTCTGCATAAGGAGTTTACTGAACTTTGTGTCAGTACTACTGGCAATGCAGCAGTACAGTGAATTGCCTCAGGTAACCAAGACAGCTAAAACAAAGTTAAAAAAAAAATTAAACTTTCCCTTAATCCAATCTAACACAGTTGTTTCCATTTAGAAGCAACATGGTTCTGATGCTGGCATAATGAAGATTAGAGGAATACTGTGGCATATATTGTCTGAAATAAGCTTGTGTTAGGCTTAAACCCTTGCTGAGATCATGATTCATCTTGCCTTAGTCAAGAAGTTAAGACATATGTGAGTGATCAAACTCTGAGACACAACAACAGAGAATAAACCTATGCTAAAAACAGACAGAGTGCAAAATTCTTTCCTCTGGCAACAAATGCTTTAGTCCCAGTTGCTTCTTCCTATCCTGTACTTCAGTTTACTGCCCTTCAGTCACCATCTGGCAGCTGTTTTTGGATGTGCCATAGAGACTAATTTTATCATACATGCTCTTCTTTCCTTCCCACAGTAAGAGATAAACATCTATTAATTTCAATCCTGATGCAGTTTTTGCTGTTAATCTTAACTCAGATCAGTTCTGACCCAGTTTCATCTGGAGTAGTTCAAATTTGTGCTACAAGGACAGGAAGGAAATGGAAAAACAAATACATTATTCCACAAAGTTCCAGCCATATACCATTAGAAGAAAAAAAAAAAAAAAGTACTTCAAATTACACTCTTTCTGATCTTAAACATACTGATCGCCTACATTAACACAAAGGAGCAACCCTCCCCAATGCTGCCTGTGTCCCAGTTAGCAATTTCATGTTCACCTTCAAATTCTAGTTCTAAAACCAGTTTATTGGCCTTTATTCAATTCTTACTTGCTATAAGCATATAAAAACAACTCTAATAAAGAATAACCTTCTGTATATTTAGTTTAATTATGTGTAAACCTTGTTGTGTACCAAAGTTGACAGTATAGACAATGTTGAGATAAGTTGAGATAAAAGCAAATGGCAAATCTAACCAAACTGTTGCCTCTTCTGTCTACTGACAGCCTGAGTCAGGCAAATCCATTCCTCATTTGGCAGCAAAATTACAAGCAGCTCAGACTCATTTAGGTTGGAAAAGACCTTCTTAGATCATTGAGTCCAGACACAAGCCTACACTATCAAGTTCACCACTAAACTTTGTCCCTAAACACCCTATCAACATATCTATTAAATAACTCCAGGGATGATGACTCCACCACCTCCTTGGGCAGCCTGTTCCAGAACCTGACAACTCTTTCAGTGAAGAAATTTTTCCTAATATCCAACCTAATCCTGTCATGGAAAAGCTTGAGGCCATTTTCTCTTGTTCTATTGCTTGCTACTTAGGAGAAGAGACTGCTCCCCCCACCTTGCTACAGCCTCATTCAGTTAGCTGTAGAGACCATTAAGGTTTTCCCCCTTCGCCTCCTTTATCTACAGACTAAACAACCCCAGTTCCCTCAGATGCTCCTCAAAGTATTCCTTCTCTAGACCCTTCACCACCTTTCTCACCCTTCTTTGGCCATGCTCCAGCACTTCAATGTCCTTCTTCTAGAGGGGCCCAGAAAGGAACACAAGATTTGAGATTTGGCCTCACCAGTGCTGAGCTAGTTGATTTAAGTGTTTTTTTAAAATTACTCAGTATCAAATTCTACTGTACCTTTAGTGCAATAGCTCATTATTAATATAGCCCATATTTACAGCAAATATCAACTTAAATGGCAAAATACCAATACTTCAGGAATATTCCTGGTTAACAAGTGGCCAAAATGGGAACTTGCATTAATTTTACAATTTCATGTTGTTGGAAAATTCAGTTTATTAACCAACTAATTCTGGTCTATTTCAGCACTGAAATACTTTCTGTATAGTAATTTCTGATTTAGAGGTTGTTTGCTACCTGAAACTCACTCTCCCCTTATTTTAAGTCTCAAGACAACTGAGTATGAATTAGTTTAACTAGTTACTCTTAATTACATGATAACTAGGGAACATGATAACCCTACCAAGTTTAAGATTTCTGTGGTAATGAATATCACTGGATAGTCTTAAAAGTCTCACTAAAGATTAAAGAATTCTTTCAAAACCTTTTGACAGTGTCACAACTATCACTTTTCCACTTTCATTTTGCCAAGCTATATTAAAACAGCCAAAATGAACCTCAAGAGAAAGCCACCGGATGGAAATCTGTGTTCAAGCCTCAGTATTCTAGCAGACCATGCAAACTTTGCACCATCTGCACAAGCCTATTTGGCATAGTGTCTTAATTAGCATATAGGAGGAGATAGTAGGTAGTGGCATCCAGGAAAAGTTTCCACTCAAAACTATGAAATACTTTGTATACACGGTACCTTGAACATTACAATGGGAAACTCATTCAACTGAAAGCATGTTTAAACAGGTCACCATGGACAAGCGCCCAAATAGAAATACAAAGTTGCATGCAAAAAAAGGTGAACACAAGCTTTCAAATGGTCAAATACTCATTTTCACTAGTTCATTGAAGACTCAACTCTGAGATACAGCAGCATTACTTTTCTGCATGATATCCAACCATTACTACATACTTACCAATCTCCTCACCTGCAGTTATACATAAGCTGTGCTAACAGAGATCTCACCTGAGTTCTACACCTCCAAATGCCTTGAGTCTCCTGATTTGCAGTTTGATATTCCAAGCTGCCCTAGACCTGCAAGCCACACTGGGAACTGGAGATTGCAATGGCAAATTCATTATTTCTGTGGAAACACCTCCAAATGTGTCTGCATGTTTCTTTTTTGGTACAGTTACAGAAAGCTTTAGCAGCAAAAGAGTTCCAGTTATGCAGTTAAAGAATTTAATGATTTGTTCAGAAATATCCAGGGGTGAGGGTTGTTAGGAAAAATAAAAAGGTAGCTACCTCCCCGACAGCAGAAGACAACCTTACTGGTAGATATACATGTGATATATAATGTACTTACTGACAAAACTTAACTAAAGGCTTTAGAGTTAGGGTCCTATAAGAATCTGCTGTGACTGACCAGTGAAAACACTATTTGCATCCCCCAGCTGCCCTGTAGATTCTCAAAAGAAAAAAGGGACACATTAGAAAATGGAAAAACCCCAAAATTCTTCAGAAAAGTCTACCCTGTGAAAGTTGTCTACGTTTTGCATTAAGACTGAAGTGGTGCAAAATATTAGTCATTTGCTGTGAGCTCTTGTCAAGCAGCCTCCATTTTATGAATTATGTCCCATCAACTATACTAGTCATTAGTATACAGTTTGTCATATAGCTGGAACTTTCTTGGCAAATACTCCAATTCTAGACTAAATCACCATTCCTTTTCTTTACCAGTATATTCTGATGTCCCAACTGTTTTCAGGAGACAAGCTGGTAATTATGATGTACTAGGATGATCTTCTGATTGAACACAGACAATGGACCACACTGGGACTCACTACCTGCAAAGAAGTCACAACTACCTAAACATCACTTTAATGGGGAAAAACTTAGTGACTTACCTGAGGCAATTCTAACTCTTGTCTACAAAAAAGAGCCCTTGGCGGGACAGGTCACCAGTTTAATATAACCAGTAACAAACGGGGTTAGGGCAGACATCCACTTAATTCTCAAATATGTTTGCCTCCTTCTATGTTCACAACAAAACAAGTTTCAATGACTCAATGAAATGGATCCTACCAAACAAACCACTCAACACAGAAAAATATCAACAAGCTCAGCCTTATTACCGAGCTGCAGAGTCAACAGTTGGAGCAAGTATTCTGTCAACTTCTTGTCTGGCAATGCACCTATTTTTATTTGGACAATTGTGAAAACAAACTCATAGACCTCTGATATTGTAGAATTTGAAGGACATTTTATATGAAGATGTGCTGAGATATTTTGGGCTTTCTAGCATCCAAAGTACTACCGTCAACAGTCATAGAACATCCACTACAATTACTAATACTACTAATAGAGGTATGGGAAGTATGTTAAAGGGAAAAAAAGTGAGTGAAACTTATCTGAAAGGATAAAGAAATCGGAACTCTTCAATGTCTAAATTGCTGGATCAAAAAAACATAACTGCAGAGGAAACTGGCATCTAGACTCTCTAGTCATGTATTCAAAGAAAGGAAGATACAACAAACTAGCGCCATACTGACTTCTCTACAGAAACAGTACACTGTTGCATAAATTTATTACTATCCATGAGCACTCAAAGAAGCTGCTACCACAGGGCAGTCAGCAAATGTTAAGTTCAAACCAGAGTCTCCACTCCAGAAGTGGTAAACTAACACTTTGCTTACAGCTTCCTTTAGGAGGCTAAAGCTTAGGACTTGGCAATCCATTAGCAAGCAACCATTTATGAAAAACCTTTCATCTTAACTACCAGCTAGCTTTTATATTTTCATTTCATCTTAGATGCTGGCATCTGCTCCAGAAAACTGGCATCTTATCAGCAAATCAGCATCACATTTAACTATTAGCTAGTCACAATGAAATTTCTATTCTCTCCCCACACCTCCTAGCAAGTGTTTGGGTTTTGTTTTTAGAAAAGTATTTGTTTGTGTGAGGTAAAACTATTACATAGAAATGGATATTAAGTCCTCCCTCTGTGGTATTCAAAGGTCTCCTAGTGGTAACAAATTAGAAAATCGATACTAACAGGAAAGCTGTCCTGCCAGAGATCTCCAATAGTTACACAATCTACTTCTGTGACTTTAGCTGTAAAACTAACTGCCTTGGTTAAATTTTTCAAAGTTCTTTTTACCTCAGAAACGGGAAAATTACCTTCATGACTGGAAGAATCAGTGTGCCATAACACAACCACACATCAGCCCAGCACACATTAACACCTACAGGCACTGTACTTGTTGCTGTCTTGAATGTGCTACAAGCATTTATGAAGCATTTCAGTAAGAGCTGAGCGCAAAATGATCAAGAGGCACTAATGTCTAAACTTACTTCACTTAGAAGGAAAGCCAACCTCGTGAGGCAACGCAGAAGTGGAAGAAATAGTTCTCATAGAGTTGACATAAATAGCACGTGTAAGCAGCATTTAGTATCATTAACAGGTGGTCACAGAACTAGTAGTTCTCCATTTTCACACTGAGGTGTGAAGCATACAGCTACAGGAATCACCAAGTAGTAACAGCAGATAAAGGTATGATGTATCAGAAAATACACCAGCACTTAGCTCTGGCACTGACATTCAGACATTTTAAGTTAAGATTTGTCGTCAGGTCCAGTCAACTTTCCTTCTTCTCCTCCTTTCCCCTTTTTTGTGTGTAAATGATTAGATTCAGTACAAATCTATTTGAATTTAAGAAAGTCTAGTCTTTCAAGTTAGAACTCTACTGTTTTATAACATGGTGTAGCCTCTAAGTAGCAAAAGGAAACCCCTATTTTCCTAGTGTAGCTAACAATGAGTTACATGGATATAATCATGTCACTGTAGACCGATGTATTTTATTATGTCATAATTTTGTTTCCAAGTTCAGACATACTTTCCTCACACATCCTGAGTAACGATGCTGCTTATATTCCAGCTCTGACAGGGAAGGATATCACCAAAACCACTAAAACACTCTGCTCTCCCATCAGTAGGTAATAAGCCTCTCAGTTCTCATCTTTAAGTTGCTGGCACATTTGACATGGTGGTAAGTTCCTTCTCTTTCCAAGTTTCAGAGAAATTTATGAGCAAGATGGACACCGAGCCTCTTCCAGTGCTGCATTTCCATCTCACTATATTGTGTAGCTGTTAAATTTTTAAGCACTGGGAGAAGACAGACTTAAGTTCGAATGAGTTTTATGCAATTATCTTTTCAAAAATTCAGTTCTCCAAAGTAATACAGAACACTTCAGCAGTTGTGTGTTGTTTTAACTCCCTTTTGAGAAACCAGTCTTTCCAGAAAGCCCTATTTTGCTAAATTCTATCAGTTTTCATTAACAAACAAAACTACTAAGAAATGGGTTGTTCCACCACTTTTCAGAACCACCCACCTCACTGCTGTTGGGACCTTGATTTGCTACACTCCAGTGAGCAACCCCTTCCAAAACATGGGGGATTACTTACACAGATTACTTAACAAATTCCTTACATAGCTCTATGGCAAAAAGCCACTGCCTTAGAATTTGTAGAACCTGTGGAAGGCCAAGTCACTCCAACCTACCTCAGAGCAGATGTTGAGCAACATCATGTTCTCACCACCTACAACTATTTAAATTATTATTTTTTTTTTTAGAGAAAGCTTTAACAGCACTAAACCGTTAAAGAGGCCCTGCCACTTATTTAATAAGTTATCAAAACTGCCAAGATAAGAAAAAATATGGGTGTAAAAAATATAGAAAAACAGATTGGCTTTCCTTTCATCTTGATTTTAGCATTTTGATTTTACATCATATTTTCTAATTGTTCTGTGTGAAAGCCTGTATTATAGTGGTACAGGAGGCTGTAAACTCCAGTGCATTTGCACTTAGTAAACAAAATGGAATTTTTTTCCAAATTATCCTACAACAGCTCTAAACAACCTAATTTCAACATAAAGTATCTTCAATGATAATGAAAAGCTGTTCTTTGAAATGCGCCACACCCAGAAAGACAACTTGAAATAAACATTAAGTAAAGAATTTCCATCTTCTATACTAACAATAAATAGCACGTACAGCTTTAAGCTATTTTTAAGAAAGTCTCCTTAAAATCATGGAGTTATTTAAAAAAGGAATCTTGGATATTTTTTATCAACTTGAGGGAAGACAAACATCAGATTTTAGTTTTATACCCCTATTGACACCATTTTGCCAACAGAATTTTATCTGCAATACAGAATAATATACATTAATATACTTATTATAAGTGCCATTTATTCAAGAAGTGCAACTATGGCTAAAAATGTCAAATATTTATTCATTGCCTGCATTGTAAATTTATATTTAGCAGCATGCTAAACCAGAAAAAAACCCCTACAGATTAGACAAACTCTTTCGTAAAGTACTTAGTTGCTTGCTTGTACATATGCATTACCATACTACATAGAAAAGTTTTCTAGCTCAGTGTAAAAAATCCTGGAAAAGTACAAGTGATCCAACTATCACTCGATGAAAGACAGATTAAGTTAAGGAGCACCACACAAGGTAATGTGTTTGTTTACAACAGGATTCCATTCTAAGCTAAACTTGCCTCATGCTCTTAAGTGCCTAAATATTAACTGGTACAGCTAGTTTTTAGTAATTAATATAGTATTTTCTTCTCCTTCTGCATCTAGTCAACAAGTCTTCTCTGTCTCCAGAATGTTTTGAGTCTTCAGCATGAAAGATTCTAGTTGTAAAATCCTTTCATTCACAACTTTCAGCTGAAAATAAATCCCTGCATTTATAATACAGAAGGCAGAAGGATAGCACATTTTTAGGGTCATAGGGTTCTACAGCCCTCTTTTGAAGGTCACCTGAAAGGGACACTAGTACACTGAATTCAAAATCAAGTAGCAGACTATATTTAGACTCATTTTAATATAATCTATTTTTTATTCAAACGCTAAACTTTTCTTAATTAAAAAAGGGTAAAAAACCCATGTCACACATATCATCACTGACATACCTTTAGTACATGAATTAGAAATAAGGGTGAGGTAAGGGCAAAGTCAATGCTTTCACATTCCACCAAAAGCCTTAAAGTTGTATGTTAGAAGAAATATCACCTTTCAGTTTTTTCTGGTATAACAATTGTAGGCTTTATCTCTCCTCCAAAAAAATACTACCTTTGAACATTACTCTGTAAGTATATTTTTTACTAATTATGCCTTTAAAATGCTTCTCTTCTCAATTTTGGGAATGCTGGACAGATTTAACTGCCTGCTGAAAAACAGCAGTCCAAAACAAACATAATCTAAAGGAATTCAGGATTATCATCTAAGTATGAAAATACCTTTTAAAGTATTATGTATGAGTAGGAAAGTTAGAGCCTATTGCAAGTGTATTTTATATGTTCATTTCCCATAAAGAGTAAACAAACACGCTGTGGAAATGCACGCAGATTACGAGCCACTGCATATGCCTGTGCAAACATATTTACTTCATTACATGCTTCAGTAAACTCCCCTAACCTTTTGTTTGCAGAAAACTACCCCCCACAAAGCAAACACATAGGAATTCGCATATGAAATAGACAATCACAGTCCTGCTCGTCTGGGAAGAACTTCCACGTATTTCCTGCAGTTTGAGTGGTTGTGAAGATACAACTGACAACAATAACATAATTGTATAAAAAGGGAAAGACAAACCTGGACTTGCTGAAAAGCTTTCAGTCTCTTCTTGAATCTAGAAGGTAAAACAAAATCACATCCTCGAGCTAGCAATGCCAACTCCTTTCTCAGATCAGGATCTTGCCGCAAAGAAATCTCCTTTATCCTCATGTTTTCAGATTTCATATAATGTCTCTGTGTCTCAGTCCAGGCACTTGAGTCCCAGTAAATAGCAGAGCTGCTGTGTTATCACACAGTGCCACTTAAAGCAGCAGCTGCGCCTGAGTTCTGTGATATTATAAGAGTCAGCTTAACTTTGCCTGCTCCATACATTAAAGGGAACTTGGCTGGAATTGCAAAAACAGATTGGAAAGTCACTTTGAGGGCCTGCCCTTTCATACATGCATTCCAGAGTCTAAATGGTAGAGTATGGAAAAAATAAACCTGTTTGGAGAAGCATCTATAAAAGCAGATTCCAATTTTAAAAAAGCAAGCCTTACAGGAATGCAGAGAGGCCAGCCCTGGTCATTTGTAGCTTCTTCCTCCTCCCATCCCCCTCAGCTTTCCCTTCTGTCACAAAACACTCACTGTCTAGCTTCAACCAAGTATCTTGCCAAAGGATAAGGCTTATTGCACAGCAATTAAATTCCTTTTGAACTCTTCAGCCCTTTACCAGGAACCCTATCACACAGGGAAAATTAAAACAACAACAGAAAAAGCTGAAGATGAATTCTGACTGGCTCACACAGTTTTATGAAATACAGTTTTTTTACATCTGTCTAGATCTAAGTTACTGTATTGCAAGAATCCAGTAATTCAAATGCTAAGGCAGAAAGCAGTAGAAGAAATGATGCTAATATTGCCACAACGAAATGCTGCTTTAAGTCACATTTCACAGAAAATCTACATTAGAAATATCAATGTTCTAACAAAATCTGACAAAAGTTGACAACATACTTTGTTCTTCAATGAGTGTTATAAACATTAACACCCACATCCTGAATTGAAATGTGACAGGTATACAGTAGCACTAAAATTAGAGTCTGCTACCACCTTATTTCAGTTTACTGAATCTCAAATACTTTTGTGTGTGTGTGTGTGTGTGAGGCAATGCTTTAAGTCCACAGCATTCTTCTGAGAAACAGCAATCTTACAAGTTTGTATGGAAATTAAAGTGACCTTCTGTCCCTCCCGCTTTACAGTTCTAGGTACATTAATTGATAACTGATGAAGTTTTCACAATAAAAGCAGCAGAAATGCTACTATTTTGATTAACTTTGTTTCAAATACCATTGTTATTACAGCTATGAGTATGGCAATGCTACTATTTTGATGAACTTTGTTTCAAATACCATTGTTATTACAGCTATGAGTATGGCAAGTCTTGCTATTTTGGTTGCAATAAAGTTAAGAAACTTATTTTGTTCGGAAGCAGGAGAACAAGAAAGAAATTGATGAAGGAAGAGTTGGACATATTGTGCTTGGCATGAGCAGACTATCAAACTGCATCAAGCAAATCTGGCTGTCACTCACTGTCTTTTAGGAAGATCAAATCAACCTGTGATAACCCTTGGGCCACAGGCAAGGTAGTGGGGAGCTGGGCATGCAGCACGTAACAGCAGCATTCCTGGAACTTGAGAAAATCTTGAGGTGTTAGAGTAGGAGAAGAATCATACTCTGGCAATGGATACCCTTCTCAGACCCAAGATGTTTGGGATGGTCAGGAAGGCTATATTGAAATGCAGACTGCATTTCAGATTAGAAAGCAATTTAGGTGAGAAGATAGCTTACCTTACTTTTAAGTAAGGCCTGTTTTTTCCTCTTTTCACGAGGTGATACACTCCCATTCACTACTACATTCACGGTCTTGTTTGAGGTGTCTGTCACAATGTCATTAAGGTGACTGACCTTCACATGACCTGCTGAAGAAGCCTCAGGGGGAAAAAAAGAAAAAGTGTTCTGAGGTGTTTTGGAAGGAGTTCCGGAGCTCTTTTTTTTCAAGTGGAGTTCAGAATTCATCACTACTTGACCAGCATATTGTGTTCAGTGTTGTGAATGTTCTGTATTTTGTTGTCATAGTATTACTTCATGCCTGAAGTAGATAGTAAATTAATCCCATTGTTAGCCTGGTTTTGTGTGGTTTCAAATCTAGTGGTCTAGATAAAATATAGTGGTCTGCATAAAATATAGTTGTCAAAACTTCACAAATTGCAACATATGAAGAATTTACATGCAATTCAGCATTTAGTTGCAATACCTTGTGAGAGGTAAGGCCCCCGGCAGCTATTAATCACCTCCTGTTTACCATCTGGATGGAAAAGTATTTTGTATTGCCACATAAGGCAATAAGCATTTGTAAAGCAAGGTGGTCAAGAACCGATGAAATCTGTTTTAACCTTTTCAGCTATGAATTAGCCACAGGAGAGAGAGAAAGTCAGCTTCCATCCAGACTGAACTAGGAGTGTTCGGGTATAATGTTACATTTATTTTAAATCTGAATTCTCTCCGCTGAAAGCTGTGGCAAACTCCTTTCCTGGGTGAAGGGCTGGATGCCAGCCATGAGGCTGTTCATGTATCCTGGCAGCTTATTATTAGCTAGATAAACAGAGAGGAAGATGCATGCTCAGAGATTACTTCCAAAGCTAAGGATGCACACTATGAATGGATCTGACTCAAGGGACTGTGGTAGAGTTTACCACTTTAACAGAGACCTGAATATACACATTAGCAGTGTAATACGTATGTGGCTTTCACACAGAAGTACTAGAGGGAGACAAAGATATAGATCACCAGTATTCTGGGTAAAATGAAAAAATAGAAACATGAAGAATATATCAAAAAACCAAGCATTTGGTGACAAAAATGCACTTTCTTTTCAGCAGATTTAAGAGAATATGGGAAACTGATAAGAAATCTTTGATAAAAGCATTCATGCATTACAGGAAGCTTCCAAGAAAAGATGTATTCAGCCATAGAAAACCTTTAGTTATTGGGCTGAAGACTGGACCTCAGCACCATGTGAACCAAGACAGAGAGCCTCTGGAAGATGTTTAAATAAGGCTGAACGAGCAAGCCAAATGGCAACAGCATGCAACCTAATTAGAATCCCTCAGACTGCAATGCTACAGAAATTAGTGGCTCCCAGGCTAACTGAGGAAAGAGAACGGCCAGATCTCCACAACAGTAAATGTAAAGGGTTATGCAACTAGTACAGACCTTTCTGAAAGTAAATACCTAGTGAGAGGCAGACAGGAGCAGTTAAGATAAACAGGCAAGGCAGCAGTTTCCTCAACATAGGAAAAGGATGAACCAGGACAACTAGGTTTAGTATGAAAAATCTATTTCAGTGGGAAAAAGGCACTACTAGTTCAAGCAAACAGTTAAGGAAGATCTACAAAGAGCATGGCAGCTAAAAAAACCTAAGTAAAACACAGCTACTACAAGACAGACAAAGAAATTACATACACATTCTAGAAGACAGACAAATGAAAGCTACAATTCTTTGCTAGACTAAGAAAACAAGCAAAAGAAGAAAAATCTGAAATGCTAGGTGCCTTTGATATAGTGGAAAATGCTGGAACTGAATGTGCCCCAATATTTGCATAAATATTAGGCACTTGATAATTAATTAGCTCCTAACTCTTTAGATAAATGCTTTAGTCAGACTGAACTTCTAACAAACCTAATCCAAGAGTATCTATCACTATGCATCCCTAAATCTCCTGTGGATGACATTCACCCCTTTGCAGCAGTAAAGTGAAAAAAAACATGAGAGATGAAGTCTACAGTGTCTATATCACAAAAGGAATCAAGTTGTTATACTCTTACCCAGCGACCCAAGCTGACCGCTTTAAACTTACTGTTTTCAGAATGATTCCCTAAAGCAACAAACTGTTAGGTGTTGCCAATTTAAAAATAACAACCAACAAAAATCCACCTTCACAGGAAGAAACTGATCCTTTGGCCTTGGAAGGAAGCTTAAGTGAACTTGGGTCCAGATGCATACTATTCTTGCAGTCTGCAATACTTCCCCCATAGTAGATGCAGAAAACTTAAACATCAGTCTTGCATATGCATGCCTTCTCTTCCATGTTTATTTACATTTTCCAGTACTCTTGGATAAGACAGAGTAATGCTTGGAGGTTCTTTTTACAGCTGCTGGGAGAATCCAGAATTTTAGGAAGCAAGAGAGTGAATAAAAAGACACCAGTTAAATGCAAGTTAAATGGTCATGTTGGTAGTCCAGGAAGGATGGGCTGATCAGATTCTCTGCACATTACTAAAAGAATGCCATGTATGCACACCATGCCATAGGCTGGCATTAGATTCTAAGCAAAATAAGATACATGTCACCTTGCTATGATTACACTGCCTAGACTCCAAAGACATAGCGTGTGCCTTTTTAGATTGCTAACTGCATCTGGCAGACTAACTTCAGCAATCTTCAACACTAGATGATATAAAACTGAAGCCTGACAGGTAATGTATGGCTTACATTCCTTCCAGAAAATTCTCATGCTTTCTGCCATCTCAGGAAAATATTATCAGTTCATTTTATTTATTTGTGTATAGCAAACAAATTTTCAATGTAAACAGCTTGTTGGAATGGTACTCTGCAGATGAAATTATTTACTATTCAAGATCTTCAGATGACCTTGTTAATCAGATGATGAAAACCAGGTACACCCAAATTGTTGCTGCTGATGTGGCTATTAAACAGAGTAAAACATGCAAAATTTCTAGAATGGATTGTACAAATTAAAAAAAAAAAAAAAAAAACAAAAAACACCTGCTCTAATACGATGCTGGGTTTTTACATTTTAGACAAATCGCAATGCTACAGAGACTGCCCACAGAGGAAGCTATAGTCATTCATAACTTTACCAAAGTAACCCTCTGAATAGCAGAATAGTTTAAAGTGAGGTTTAGGCTGATGCAGAACAGCAATGAAATTTTTCTACAGGAGACAGCAGCTTTTATAGTGAGCTTATTGTTATGCATGACAAATTTTCAGTCACACAGGCCATTTTTGATCTTGAGGAATTTCTAGATTGGTATTAATTGCTTCGTGTCACCTTAATTTATAAGTTGACGGAGTAATCTGGTACAAAGAATACGAATGACAACATTTTGTAACTATCCAGCAACTTCAGCATTGCACCAGCTGTTCAGTACTTTGTCATTTTTTACATGAACTGAATTTTCAATTAATCCTTTCAAAACCACATTTGTACCTTGGAATTGCACCATTTCCAAAACTATGATGATTGGTGTGTGAAAGTACAACCACAACTCTAATTCCAGCATCACAGGGTAATGTGTCTTGTAATTTAGTCTCTGAAATCACATGATAATAATTTTTAGTCAGTGACAGCTGCAGGAAAACTTATGCTTTAACTTGAGATTTTCCTCCCCAGAGATCTTAAAGCAAAACCAACTAATCAGGAGACTTACAATCAGCCAGGCAGTAAATTGTAATTTACCAGCCAGCAATGGGATATCTGACAGACTCACTCTTGAACCCAACTGTGTTGGTCACAAATCTGTATGAAATCATGGCTGATCCAAGAAATGGTCAGGCAACAGAAAATATATCGGTTTCTACAGCGCTAGATGAAAACTCAAACCTCCAAACTTGCATGCAGGGCAAAACAAGGAGGCAGAGCATAGAAGCTGGTCATTGCATGATGTGGAAAAAGCTAAGGTGCTCATTTAACATTTTTGCCTCAGTCTTCAGCAACAATATCTGTATAGAATATCTAAAGCTAGTTCCACATGAAATGAAACCAAACTATGCACAAGGTTATTTAAGCACATAACCCAAGAACCCAAGGAGCCTATTATCTCTGCAAGTACCTGTAGTTAAAAAATAGTATATGTGGCTTTACAGTTTCTAGCTTTTTTTTTTATATAGAATAGTGACCGCTATGCAAAAGGGGCACAACTAACATCAAGTACCAGAACACACTTTTAAATGCATCTCTTGATTACTTTCTACAGACCCATTTTAAGTTTTTTGTTGTCTGCAGACTATAAACTAATCTTACCTTCCATGTACGTTAGTACTGGTTAACTTGAAGACAAGACCACCACACTAATCCAGTCCAACACAAAGGAGTTATTTACATATGATACCAGTTATAACATTAAGTTTAGTAACCATCTGTTGTGGACTGCAGAAAACAAACGAGAACACTTAAGTGCTGTCTTCTCAAATGAATGCATCTCCTTAGGTTGCCTAACTTTAATTGAATTTTTCAAGATAGTTGTAGGTATGTAAAACATCAACTTTGCAAGACTCAGCCATATGACATTACCATTGGTATTTTATAGATTTTTCTCATAAAACTGCTTGCAGAAAAATTCTGTGCAGTCATTGACTAGATTCATCAGTAGACCGTTGGATGAACTGCATTAATAATTCTGCATTGAAATAATCCCATGCATAATTCTGGCCTCAAGCTTAGTTCTTGCTGACAGAGTAAATGTAGGGCATACAGAGACAAAACACAAGATGAGTTCTCAAACATCATTGAAGAAAAAAAAAAAAAGCCATCTCCTCTATATCAATATCTAATTTCCTCCCAGACTGACCACCTGTTAAAAGAATGAACTGTTTAAATGACTGCTTTAAAGCTATAATTAAACTTAAATGTTTTCAAAGACTGGGCAGAGAGAAACAACTGGAAGTAATGATCTCATACAGCTATGTACTTATTTTGTTTGCTTTTAAGTGACACTTAAACAGAAGAGAGTACCTGTGATTAATAAATTTCACCCAAATATTTGAATTTGTCCTGTGTCAGGATTCAGACAAATTTTACACATGAAGAAAGCCATGTATAATTCTGAATTAATTTTTTCAGCACTATAGATGCAAAACCCCCTTCAGTCTGGATGTAGCATATAAGAAACATTTACAAGATTCCAGCAGCACAGAGATATCTCTGTTTCAAGGGCAACTGCCACTTCAAAAGAAAACAAGAGATCACAGTTTATTCTAAGAAAGCACAATGTGTACACAGAATTAATATTATTGCTAAGAAAAGCATAACATTTATGTCCCAGGATACAAGATGCAGTTAGAATAAAGAGCAGTACCAAAAAGCTACAACAGTGAAAAAACTTTCAGTTTCTCATTTATGCTTAAAAAGCTGGTTCTCTAAGTAGGACAACAATTCTTCTATCCCAAGCTATTCAGTACAGCAAAGCTTAAGAATAACACCACAACATCATACCCGAGCTGTTTATGCTGACTATTATTTTACCACACTTGAAACTACTACTGATTTTCTAGGAACACCTAGAGCTGCACTCTTCCAGACCTTAATATGAACTTCTGGCTGTCCTTCCTGTGTTGGCACCATAGAAGGAGTTTTATTGTGAACACATTAGTGCTGACATATGTCATAATACCCTGTTATCATCATAAAAGCACATTGGTTTGATACCAGGTTATTTACAGTCTGTCTTTAAGTCACGGGCTTGAGTTGGAAGCCAAGTCCACCATCCTCCCCACTTACTGATGGGACACAGCACTATTAACACTAGCTTTGCATAATACAGAGGTAGGGAGCTTATGTGCTAGACCACCCTCAGTCCTACACAGCATGATCTGGTGTGCTGTGCAATGCTAATGAAGCTTATGTAACCCAGGCTTGGTCCTTACCATTGCTTCTAGTATTAGGCTATGCTAGGTAGGAGCTCAGATGCAGACAACATAGAAGAGTAGACACTTCAAACCTCAAGGCTGACACCAAAAGTTAACTACTTAAGGGAAAGAAAAGTTGGCAAGAATCCAACACTGCCGTTCCTCTTACTTCTCTGATGTTTTAGGAAAAGTCTCCTTGCTAGCAGAAGGTGGTCCTCCAAAACATTTACTGCACACCTGCAGCACAGGGAGATAGTCCACTACTGCTATAAAGGACACAGTCTAGGCCTGGTTACCATTTAACTCAAGTTCACAGCAGAACACCTTTGTTCCAGTAAACAACTGTTAACTGTTGTTATTAGTATGCAAAATTTGGGTAGTACTAAGGGGTTTCACCTTAGCCTCCATTTAAATTAAAATGGATTCTAGTACTACCAGTCCACTAGAGTCAGCCAATTGGTAACCACAATTTTACAAGAACATAGTGATGAAAAAAGGTAGGCAGCAGTGAAGTAGTAAAAAAATTGCAAACTATAGAAATATGGGATAATAAGTTTTAGGCACTGGATAACAAACAGGAACAGTATGCTGATCAAGCAAAGGATGTAGAAACCAATCCAAGAAATACCATTTTATCAAAGGTTGACCCTATAAAGAAATGGAAAATAACTCTGAAGTACTCCAGATCATATCACATTCTCTCTGCATCACCACCCCCAAAATGCCCATAGGGAATTCTGTGAATTGTTTCCCCAGATGCCTTGCACACCAGCTGGTTAGGATTAAACATCTTGCCTGCGGCAGCTTTTAGGCCTTGAGGCCTGGCATTTTTGACAATGTGATGAACAGTGTAAAATTGTGTATACCCCATATGTTTAAGATAATCTAGAGTGCCAGAAACACTCTTAAATCCATGTACAGCAGTGATAAGAGAAGAAAGCTATTCTTATTACAGCTCTACAATTTCTTTTCTTCATGACAATATACACATAAAATATTCAAGACTTAAGTGTTAAGATTTCTCTATACCTCTGATTTTGTTACTTTAATAGATTTACTAAGTCACAAGCCTACTTGCAGAACACTAAGCACTTGCAAGCACTACACAAAGATGACCAGTACTCTGCAATTACAATATTTGTACAAAGGATGCAGTCAGACATGACTTCACTGTTAATGACATAAGTGAAGGGAAGTACCTCCCCTAAAGGAAAAGAAAAAACAAACAAGTAAAAAACCTAACCCCTAAACACTGTTTAACATTTGCACCAAAACACTCCATGAGATGAATTTGCATGGTAGAGTTGTCTAGCTTTCAAAATGTGCATGTAGGTTAAGTCACAAGCTCATTCCAAATTAGCATTTTCCCAGAATACACATTTAAGTGCCCTGTCCAGAGTAACAAATTCCTGTTTGAAGCACCCTAGGTTTTTGGTAATCTTTATGTTTAAGACCACGTAGATTCTTTCATTTTCTGAGAAAATACTCTGGACTTGCTAACCAGGATCAAAGGATTTCAACTGTCTTGAAAGGCAGCACATTCTCAGACATGACATCAGTGTTTCAGCAAAAAAAGGCGGGAACTTCTGAATTCTGGATAAAAATCAAACCTAACTTCAGTTACAAGCTAAGGTGTGAAAAACAGAAAAGATCTTGAATACAATATCTGTCATCTACAGGACCAGCTTGTTGTGCTCATATACTACTGTTTAAGCTGTTAATTTTAAGTACCTAATCAGTGTTAAGACTGGTCTTCCAAGAATGCTTCATATTCTGCAAAACAAGGTTTTCTAGCAAGTACAAAAACCTGTAGCATGAAAATGTGGCTTCTTACACACTCAGACTTACTATCTGGTAATAACCCAAGTATGACAGTTTTCTGTTACCAGCTTCACTGTTTAGTGTCCTCCCAAAGAGTTGCAATAGTATTTTAAGAAACAGGAACAGGTGTACACCAACCTTGCCCATAATCAAATGTCGTGATTCAGCTCAGTGATACAGAAAATGTGTCCTGCTAAAATGAGTTTACATCTTCTAAGCTGTATTATGAGAACTGTATACAGTTAGAAAAAGTTTAATAAGATGATTCCTAAGTTGACTCAATCCTAAAAGAAGTGATTCGCCAGCTCCTTACGGCTGGATTTAAAAGCCCTAATATTCCTAATATATCCCTCAGGTACACAGAGTTAAGCACATTAACTTTTACTGTTTTCTAGGACTGCTACTTAGAAATAAAATTTATATTGCTGGACATGCAGTACAAGCTTCTGGTTTTTAAAAGCCAACTGAAATATTTTCTTCTATTTATAGAAATGAGATGATGACCTCAAACTTACTTGAACTCACCTGAGGCAGGTAAAACTATTGCTCCCTATTCTGTGAATTATGATTACATGCACGAAACCAGATATACTGGTTTTGACACTGCACCAGGTAGTTTATGGAGGCAGATGGAAAAGAGGTATATTTTGAGTCCTATGAAAACATACACTGCCATGGCAAGACATGCAATTAAGCAGTTGTTATATTTTAAGTGCTGACATTGGCTCAAAGTTTAATTTATACTTCCTAAAGATTAGAAAACTTTTGGATGAACCATAAATAAACCATAATGAACCATAAATAAATAAAAAGTCTCTCATTGTTTAGAAACTTCCCCCTGCACAACTGCTTGAAAGAAATCACAAAACCAATCAACAACCCAACCCTCCCAGGTTCTCTCTCAGCTCTACACATATGATCCCACAAAACTGCAGACTGCTACTCTTTATGACTCTCTTCTAGGTTTTTTTAATGGAATCTACTTAAAGCTATCAACCAAGACACATGAAGAGAAATTACAATATGTAAGTTAGCAAACAAGTACAGCAAGCAACAGTGACTTTTAATGGAAATCCTCCCTTTGCTTGCTTTTATCCAACACAAGAATAAACTGCCAACTTCCTACATTTCACCTCAACAGGAAACAATGGTGCAAACCTAAAGAAAAAATAAACCAATTATCATGTCCTGCTGTCTGCCTAATGATTATGCATCAAATACAAGTCCCTATTATTATAGGGTCAATATAGACAAACTATTTTTAAAACTCAGAGGTAGGGACTTCAAGTTCTCAAGCCAGATTTGAAAATTAGTATTTACACTTTAGATTAGATGTTTTAGTGCTAAACAGCAGTTACATCATTACTCCTGTTGGTTAAAAATTAAGTGTATACATTCAATACACACCAATAATAGATAAGAAAAACCTGATATTCTTAAACATTGTCAGCTCTAACCTCTCTACCCTTATCAACCTGAAAAAGCTTCCCTGGGACAAGCAGATGTTTGGCCAGTTACATGAGTTAAGATACTAAATTATGTAGAGTGAGTAGGAGTGATGACCACTTACAAATAACCACTATAATCGCATTATACAAACTTACACTCCTACAGATGAAATAGCATGCACATAATTTTCTGTGCAGTTTTGTTTTTACAATTAATGAAAAAGGCTAGAAATGAAATTGACCTGAACTGCAGATTAAAACAAAAATCTCAGGCTGGGGGCAGGGGGTCATTCAAGCATAGAGGGCATTGTCTATTATAAATGTAGGCCTTCTTGGAAAGGAAGCATTGAGTGTACCATGCAGTACCAAAGCAATTACTTAGTTACTATGCAGATTCAGTGGAGCCAAATTTAAGTCTTGTACTAACAATAGTGCCTGGCATCAGTAGACAAAGGAATATTTGTAGTCAAGGCAGTATGTTATAAAAATAACACTGCAAGCAAACACAGGGACTTAGATTTATTCACAATTAGATTGGATTTAACAGTGGGTGGGCCTGTTATTGAAAGCATGGTATCTGAAGCATCAACACATAGTTTGGGTTACCTCTAGCAAAGTTAAATAAGAGATGTCCAGCAACTGTGATCTATTTAGTGAACTAAACGGCCTTTGTAAACTACCACATCTGATAAATGTGAGATATTTCTTACAATATTAAGTGCAAGATGTATTTCCCAAACAACATCTGGTTAGTTGTGGCTATCTGACCTATCTATCCAAGGATTAGCTTTTACTCTTATTTCTCTTTCATTCTCTGATTCTAAATACAAGTCTTCCTCCATGCTGCACACTGCTCAGTGGTTGCAAGGAAATTATTGAAAACTACTTTTTCATTATAAATCTATTTCTAGTTCTTCCAGCAATTTTACTTTGGTTATGACTGTTAGGAAATAAAAGAATAACGATACTAGCCCTAAACTTACTGCATCAACAGCAGCTGTCCTTCAGAAAGCAATTAATCACTTGTTTTGACATCTCATTATCGAGGCTCTGTCCACTGAAGCAAATGTAACATGTGAACTAGTTGCAACACAGAACACACAGCACTTGAAATTAAAACTCCAGACCAGGGCAGACACACCAAACCTAACCACCTGTACCAGATATGGACTTTTCAACATGCCTTCCACTCTACAGTTCTAAGGAACAAGAGCAATAATTTTTCTTGGCGGAAAAGTTGCTAGAAATAAAAAAAAAAAAAAAAAAAAAAAAAAAAAAAATTAGTTTTGTGTCAGGCACATATGGCTTATAAAAAGCAACAGATCTGCAAGGAGCTACGAAGAGTCTTTTGGAGGTTTGGGACACTAATGCCAGTGACACACAAACATTAACATTTTACATACAGTGCTGCTGCTTTACTCCACTCCCAACACCTCCTGTGGGGAGGTTCAATTACTTGGTGTTTGCCCATAGTACAAACACAATTTTCACTTCTATTTAAATAAATGGGTCTAATAAGTATCAAACACACTTACTGCTCTGATTCCTGAGGATCGACGTGTTGCTCTAGCATTAGAGATGTTCCTTGTGCTGGCTGGGGTTGCCAAAGGAAGAGTAGTAGAAAGCTGAGGAGGACTGTAAGACATCAAAGGCAGTCTGGTATCTCCTAATATGCATTTCATGGAATGGGAATTTTTATTAGCAAACCTCTCGTTTTTACTGTTTCCTGAATCTCCATTACCAGTCTCTGTTTTCTCCTCATTCTTGATTCTTCTCAAGCATTCCTTTAGTGTCAGCTGAGTTGCAGGCTGACTCAACCAGCACAAAAAGAGTTCATCCACCTTCATTTTCAGCACAGGTTGCAGAACTTTACCAGGTGACATTTTTATACTGGTTGCCGTTTTTGTTGGATTAAATTCAAAGCAGAGGTGTGACAATCATCTACTTATTCTACTTGGCTTTCAGTGTTTCACAGACTCCAAGGTTCCTGTTAAGGAAAACACTATTATTTAATCTTGCAGTTTTGACCAGGTGCTGATATTTGTTCCCTCAAGATACCAACAGGTGTTGCAAGACAATTGCCAACCATGTGACTATAACAACATACAGTCATTTTTGAAGTGTCAGCCATTAATCAGACAGAGTCAATTCCCAAGGATAATTTCTTTTACAGGCATACCATGTAAATGATTGAGACTTAAAGAGAAAGTAGCTGCACTTGGGCTTCTTCAGGAAGCTAACAAATGTTCTCCAAAAAGTTTTAAAATAACGTTTATTATGACATGCAGCCTTGAAAAGAATTATAATTGAACCTGCTAAGAAATAAACATCCAAGCAGATTACGCAAAGGCTTGGTGATAGTACAATAAAGATTTAAGAAGCAAGCCTTTGAATCAAGAGATTTAGAGCTAAGACCAAAGGCTCAGTTTTCATTTGGAAGTCTGTGCTTCTGATTTAAGATCTCACATTGTGTAATGCAGTGCGAGATGCATTCCTGTATGAGTGATGCTCTGTCTTCCCAAGGTTCCTTCTTCAGGATTCGTCTGCCCACATTCTGCCCCACAAGCCTGTCTTAATTTGTCTGCTCACTTGATACCATACGTTCATGTAGTACTTACAGAACTGATCTATAGGATATTCACTTTCACAGTGTATTTAAAAAAAAAAACAATGTGAAACATGACTCAAGAACTAGGATAGGATGATTTCAGGTTCAGTTGCTCACCTGAAACACAGAAAATGCATGTTTGAGGGGTAGAAGACTAGAGTTAAGTCCTGAGAACAAACTCATCTCTGCAATCACCCAGATTACTTAGTGATCTGGTACAGCTTAACCACCCCCTATGCTTCCTCCCGATACGTATTTTTTAAAACCTTTATAAATATTTGATCCATATGCGGAAGGCAACAAATGCTTTTCTGAAGAAGCCTTCAAATAAGAAGGAGTAACACCCAGCAAAAGATTGTAGCGCTCAAGTCAGAGGCCGAGTCCTCATCCTAGGGCACGACCCAAAACCTCGTAATACAGCACCAGTTAAGTTATTCATAGAATCATAGAATTGTCTGGGCTGGAAGGGACCTCAGAGATCATCAAGTCCAACCCTTGACCCACTGCTGCAGTGGCTAGACTATGGCACTGAGTGCCACATCCAGTCTCTTTTTAAATATCTCCAGAGACGGAGAATCCACCACTTCACTGGAAAGTCCCTTCCAATGCCTGATCACCCTCTCCGTAAAGAAATTCTAATATTCAACCTAAACTTCCCCGGGCACAACTTAAGTCCATGCCCTCTTGTCTTGTTGAAAGTTGCCTGGGAGAAGAGCCCAACCCCCCCCTGGCTCCAGCCTCCTTTCAGGGAGTTGTAGAGAGCGATGAGGTCTCCCCTGAGCCTCCTCTTCTCCAGGCTGAACACCCCCAGCTCCCTCAGCCTCTCCTCACAGGACTTGTGCTGGAGTCCCTTCACCAGCCTGGTTGCCCTCCTTTGGACCTGCTCCAGGACCTCAATCTCCTTCCTGAACTGAGGGGCCCAGAACTGGACACAGGACTCGAGCTGTGGCCTCACCAGGGCTGAGTACAGGGGCAGAATCACTTCCCTGGACCTGCTGGCCACGCTGTTCCTGATCCAGGCCAGGATGTGTTTAATAACTTAACAGCTAAGTTCTGCTGCTGCTGAAACCCAAGGCCCCGCCGTTCCCGCCAACACTTCCCCAGCTCTCAGGGCCGCACCAGCAAGCCCCCAGGCAGCACTTGCCCGGAGATAGATGCACAGCCAGGCCGCCCGGCCCCACCGGCCACCTCCCTAGTTGCCCAGCTGGCCCCGCCGGCAGACCGGCCGGGAAACAGCGGCCACCAGCGCCTGCTGTATTGGGAGGGGAAAGGCCTCCCGGGGGCCGTTTCACGGCGGGGGGGCAGCGGCCCAGGAACCGGCAGACGGGGCGGCTCGCCCCGGGGGGCCGGGTCTGGAGGAAGGCGGAGACCGGGGCGGGGAAGGAAGCGGCGGCACCGGCACCTCACACCTCCTCAACCGGGAGGCGGTTGGCGGGCGGACGGGTGGGGGGTGGGGGACCGGCACCACCCCCCGCACCGCCACACGCTGCACAGGGGAGACGCGACCCCGGGACCACACGCGTGGGTGGGTGGGGGGGTGTGAGTGGGAAATGGGGGGGGGCCGCGAGTGGGAAATGGGGGGGGGGGCCGCGAGTGGGAAATGGGGGGGGGGCCGCGAGTGGGAAATGGGGGGGGGGGCCGCGAGTGGGAAATGGGGGGGGGGCCGCGAGTGGGAAATGGGGGGGGGGGGGGGGCCGCTAGTGGGAAATGGGGGGGGGGGGGGGGCCGCTAGTGGGAAATGGGGGGGGGGGGGGGGCCGCTAGTGGGAAATGGGGGGGGGGGGGGGGCCGCTAGTGGGAAATGGGGGGGGGGGGGGGGGGGCCGCTAGTGGGAAATGGGGGGGGGGGGGGGGGCCGCGAGTGGGAAATGGGGGGGGGGGGGGCCGCGAGTGGGAAATGGGGGGGGGGGGGCCGCGAGTGGGAAATGGGGGGGGGGGGGGCCGCGAGTGGGAAATGGGGGGGGGGGCCGCGAGTGGGAAATGGGGGGGGGGGGGCCCCGAGTGGGAAATGAGGGAGGGGGGCGCGAGTGGGAAATGAGGGAGGGGGGCGCGAGTGGGAAATGAGGGAGGGGGGCGCGAGTGGGAAATGAGGGGGGGGCCGCGAGTGGGAAATGAGGGGGGGGGGGCGCGAGTGGGAAATGAGGGGGGGGGGCCGCGAGTGGGAAATGAGGGGGGGGGGCCGCGAGTGGGAAAGGGGGGAGGGAGGGGAAGAGTGGGGGGGGGGGGGGACGGACACGAATGGCCCCTTCCCCTAGGCCCGCAGACCACCCACCTTCTCCGCCGCACACCGCACCGCACGCTCCCTCCCGCCCCTGCCTTCAAATCCGCACCGCCCTTCCGGCCCGCCCCGCCCGGTCCCGCCCCGCCCGACGACATCTCGCGAGAACTCCTCACTGCCGCCCCGCCGGGGACGCGGCGGGCGGTCACTATGGTAACGGGAAGGGGAAGGCGAAGGCGAAGGCGGCGCGGAAGCATCTCCGTTCCCTCTCCTTCTCTCCACCCCCTCCCGCCCCTGCTTCCTCTGCCTTCCCATACCGGGGCCGCGGGAAGCCCACTGCTGCCGTTCGGGGCAGGGAGGGGAGAAGGAAGGGGGCGGGGGGGTGGGTTGGGCCTCCCGTCCTCGAAGCTGCCGGGTAATGGCGCCGAGGCCCTTCTGGCCCTGTTGGGTGTTTGGGAATTTGCCGCAGGTGCTGCTCTGCCTGTGTCTGCCTGATCCCCTGTGCCTTCACCTGTACTGAACTTAGAGGGCTGTTGTCACAAAAAGCTCAGTTTCTGGAGCTGTGGCTCACAGGCTGCTTCTCCCTGATGGTTTCCAAGAGGAGCTGGCAAAGTACGTGAGTTGACCTTTGCTGGTTCCAGCTGCTAAATCCCCTTAGAGGAGGACACAAAATACTGTTTCTACACAAGTAATTGCTGTAGTTGCCATTAGCATCGCAGGATTACAAATGAGAGGATGAGAGGAGGAAGTGGTGTGGGGTTTTTCCACAAAAGCAGACGTGTACTGAGCAAGCCATGTTTTGGGAATGCATCAACGAACTTAACCTTGGCGTTACAATAACACCGAGCTGGCTTTCTAGCAAAACAAGATAACAGAGTAAGGGCAAGACAAAACATTTTTAAACCAGGACAGCCCTCAGCATGGGCACGGACAATGACTCTTAACCAATTAGCTTATAAGTTAGAAGAAAGTTTGGAGAGTGTTAACCAATCAATGCCATGTATATAACATAGGTAAGAGAAAAGTATATATTCTGCACTAGTGAATTCAATAAAAGAGATTTTGCTGGTTGATCATATTGGTCAGTGTTTGGCTATTTCTCCAGGCCCTCTCAACAAAGTGGCAGTAGCAAATGAAGACAGATAATCCTCTTATTAAAGAGAACAGTGTGTGCCTTTATTTGCAGCCCCTTTCTGCAGCGGGTAGCATATAGTGGGAAGGTGCAGTTGCCAGCCTTCCCTGGCACTCCTGTGGGGCTCTCTGGGTGCACTTCCCAATGGGATGCTATGTAACCGGGCCTTGTCCCATAGAATTTTTTCCTTGGTCTTCTGTATATCAGCAAGGCATGCTTTTACATCAGATCCATACTTCCACTACACTGCATTTTACCCTTGTGGTTACACTTTTGGTTGTTTTTTCATGTTCCTCCATTTACCGTGGTAGGCACTTCAGATTTATGATGGGTTATTGTCACAAATCCTTGGAATATTACTGCTGAGGAACTGAGACTGTATCAGAGATGATAACATTTGCATGTTACAGTGATTTGAAGGGAAGGCTAAAAAATGCAAAGTCAAAATAGAATAAGTAAGTGAAAGAATAGGGTTACTTTCTCCTTTCTGGGAGCTTGAAGAGGGGACACACAGGTAAAAAAGGGATGAGGAGAAGCAAAAGACTAGATGCTGTGAATGAGATCTGGTACTGTGAAACAATTATATTTTGATAAAGTTTAAAATCTGTCAAAAATCCCATATACTTACTCTTGTAAGTCTATCAGAAGCCTTTGACTTACTGTAGACAATGAAATATAGTTTCACAAGTCTTTAAATTCTGCATTCAAGAAAACCTGTAGAGTGTTGGAAGTTCTTGAGGGAGTATCCATTTTCTGAAGCAAAATAGTACTCTGTTACATGCCCACTAGTTGGTGAAATTTAGGAAGGATGTTTTTAGAAAATCAGTGTGAACAAAATTGCATTATTTTAAACTGGAGTAAAGCATTTGACATAACAAGGGAAGCAGATGTCAATATATGGGTAGATCTGTAAACAGTATGGAGGTAGCATTAAAGCAGGGGAAAAGAAAATGAAAACCCTGTGTTACAGATAGCATCAAGATTTTTGGCTGAGAACTGAAGGGTTGAATTAAGAAGACTGATAGCACAGCCACAGACATGGAACAAAGAGGACTTTTAAAACATTTTGAATGCCTTTGAAGCATTCCTTAGTGATGGTGTAGCCATCTGTTGATTGACATGTTGAAGACAGGTGGCAAGAAGGGGATCAGAGAATGAGCTGACAGAATTGTAGAGTTGGATATCATCTGCATAGAGATGATGCCCTTTGTTGAAACTGGCAATGAGATCTCCCAGAGGAATGAGAAATCAGAAAAAAAGAAATGAAAAAAAAAATCCCTCTGAGAAATACACTTAGCCGCAGTATTCTTTGGTGCACAGTTGCTATTCAAAGCAATTCTAATTCTGACTTTATTAGATTTTATAATGATTAACATTGGCATGAGAGGGGAATCAATTCCAGTGTCTTCTGTTAAAAAGAAGAAATTACTCTGGGCACCATCACCAGGTTGTACCAATATTTAAAATGGATTGATATTTTGGATAGTTCTCACCTCCCTACAACCTCTTTCAGGTAGTTGTGGAGAGCTATAAGGTTTCCCCTCAGCCTTCTTTTCTCCAAACTAAATAACCCCAGTTTCTTCAGCCTCTTCTCATGGGACTTGCTTTCTAGACCCTTCACTTGCTTTGTTGCTTTTCTCTGAACATGCTTCAGCCCTTCATTGTCTTTCATGTAGCAAGGGGCCCAGAACTGCTGACCATCTACCAACTGGGTTTAACTCTGTTAACTATAACTCTCTGGGCCTGGCCAGGTAGCCAGTTTTTAACCCAATGAAGAGTATGCATTCCCATACCATGATCTGCCAGCCTTTCTAGGACAGTGCTGTGGGAGATGGTGTCAAAGGCATTACCAAAGTAAGTCCAGGTAGGCAACATCCACAGCCTGCCCCGCATCCTCTAAGTGGGTCACCCGGTCATAGAACGAGACCAGGTTGGTCAAGCAGGACCTACCTTTTCTGAACCCACGCTAGCTGGGCCTGATCCTGCACTTCCCATGTGAGCACACTCAGTATGAACATCTCCCTGATTTTTCTGAGCACTGAGGTTGGCCTAGTGGGCTCCCTGGATCCTCCTTCTGTCCCTACCTGTAGATGGGCATCACACTGGCAAGCCTCCAGTCGTCTGGGACCTCCCCAGTTAACCACAGCTGTAGACAAATGATGAAGAGAGGCTTGGTGAGCTCCTCTGCCAGGTCCCTCAGTACACTTGGGTGGATACCATGAGGCTGCAAAGACTTGAGTCTCCAGGTAGCATAGCAGGGTATTAACTGCTTCCTCCTGGATTATTGGTGGGGGGGTTTGCTCTCTGTCCTTATTTTCCATCTTAGGGGGCTGAATACCCTGAGGGTGGTTGGTCTGACTAATAAAGACAGAAGCAAAGAAGTTATTAAGTATCTTGGCCTTTACCTAATCCTTTCTTATAATATTCTCAACTGCCCTGAATGCAATAAAGGATGGAGATTCTCCCTGTCTCTTTTTTCACTGTTAATGTATTTGTAAAAACATTATTTGTTGTCCCTTATGATTGAGATTGATGGTGATTTCTCTGTGTTACCTCATGTACAGATTACTGTACTCATCCCAAGATTCTTCCTCCTTCTTCCAAAGCAGGTAAACTCTCCTTTTTTCCCAGCAAAAGCTCCTTCTTCTGATGATTTGTCTTACAGTGTATGGGGACAGCCTGTTCCTATGCTTTTAAGATTTCCTTCTTGAAGACCATCCAGTCTTCCTGGTCCCCTCTGTCCTTCAGGGCTGCCTCCCAAGGCATTCTCTCAACCAATGCCTCGAATGGGCTGAAGTCTCCCCTCCAGAAGTCCATGGTGGAGGTTTTGCTAGCCCACCTGCTTACTTCACTAAGGGATCAAGAACTTAACATTTCATAGTTGCTAAGCCTCCGACCACCACACCTCCCACCAGTCCTTCCCTGTTTAATAACAGGAAATCTAGCAAGGCACTTCCTCTGCTAGGGAAGTCACTTACCAGCTCTGTCAGGAAGTTAGCTTCCACACACTTGAGGAACCTCGTAGCCTATCTCCTCTGGCATGTTCTTTTTCCAGCAGACCTCCAACAGGTTGAAGTCCCCTACCAGAACAAAGGCTAGTAATTGTCACACCTCTGCCAGCTGCTTGTGGAATTCTTCGTCTGCCTCCTCATCCTGGTTGTATGGTCTATAACAGACACACAATAGGATATCCACCTTATTTGCTTTGCCTCTCATCCTCACCCATAAACACTCGACCTTATCATCACTATAATCAAGCTCTATACAATCAAAACATTCCCTAACATAGAGCCACCCCACTGCCTCTCCTTCCCTGTCTATCCTTTCTGAACAGCTTACAGCCATCCACTGCAGCATTCCAGTCATGAGAGTTGTCCAAACATGTTTTTGTGATGGTGGCTGCATCATAGTTGCAGCTGCACAATGCCTTCCAGCTCCTCCTGTTTATTGCCCATGCTGTGTGCATTGGTGTAGATGCACTTGAGCCATTGGCTTCACCCCTGACATAGGCATGCCACCCAAATGCTCATCCCTAGGAGGCCTGATTTTATCTTCTTCTTGCTTTGAACCTAGTTTAAAGCCCTCTTGATGAGCCTCACCAACCCCTGGCCAAGAGTCCTTTTCCTCCTTGTGGATAGTTCCACTACATCTCTTCCCAGCAAGCTTGGTGCCATGTAAACATTGCTGTGATCAAAGAAACCAAAATTCCAATAATGGTACCAGCCTCTAAGCCACATATTGATCAGGTGTGCCTTCAGTGTTCCTTTCAGCATTCCCTGCCAGTGAAGGAACTGAGGAAAACACCACCTACGCTCCTAATCCCTCCACCATTTGGTCCAGTGCCCTGAAGGCCCTTTTTATTGCCTTAGGACTTCCCTTGGCAGTCCATCACCACCCACCTGCTTGACCAGTAGTGGGTAGGAATCAGAGGGCTGTGCCAGACCTAGGAGCTTCCTAGTTACATCTCTGACCCAGGCCCCTGGGAGGCAGCAGTCTTCCCTGTGGGATGGGTCTGGCCAACATACTGGGCCCTCTGTTCCCCTCAGAAGAGAATCTCCTAAGAAAATTACCCTCCTTTTACATTTCATCGGAGTGGTCCTAATGCATGGGGCTGCTTGCTTCAGCAGCAAATTGGATGGACCATTATCAACATCCTCATTTGCCAGGTCCTCCAGTTGCAGAGTCTCATAGGGGCAACTGGGAAGTTGGGGGAGGCCAGGAAAGGATTCAGCAGCCACCCTGAGGGTGCATGGCCAAGTAGCACTGTACCTCCTGCCTTGTAGTGTGGGGAGGTACTGACTGCAGGGCAGAAACTGAAGGCCATGGCAGCTTTCAGTTCTTGTTGGCTCTGCTGCAGATAGCTCATTTCTGACCTTGTTTTGTCCTTCTTGACACTCCAGGTGCTCTTAGCAGTACTGACAATATACATAAATGGCTAAATAGCAGAGTCCTCTTTGCCTTTATTTGTCGCTGTGATGGTGACACAGAGCAGCAGTGTTCCTGGGGAATGTTCCCATTCACCATTAGCATGTTGCAGTTAAGGGTTGGGCTTCTTTGCTGATAATCTTGGGTATGTACAGCTTAGACACATGAGTATGAAACAGGTGTCTCCACTCCCTCTGTACTTGGTGGGAATAAAATTAATGTTACTCTGAGGTAGACATGTAACCTAGGTCAGATGTATCGTGACTTCAAAGGGCCTGCTCCTCTACACTAATTTATAAGAATCTCAATTAGCATCTGAGGTGTACACAACCACATTTTAGAAGTCTAACGTTACGCAGGATAAATTTATTTGCAATATTACATTTACCTGGTTGCACAGGGCTGAGTTAGAGGTCACATCCAGTCTCAAAAGCAGAGACATCATCGTTCCACGGAGTGTGAGGTTGAGGTGAAACACATGCTCAAGATGAAAATGCAGTTCACCACAGGATCTCTATGAGTCCTTATTCTAGGGCTTTTCATATGCCTGTCACACAGGGAAGAGAACTACAGTGCCCTTTTAGACTGTTGCCTTAATGTTAATACTTAATTTTGATCGGGCTTTTTATAATGCTTTTGCTGACACATCTCACAATTTTCAACTTTAGGCATCTGAAATTCAGGTCTAACTTATATATAAGCACTAAAATAACTCTGTCCTCATTTTATAGTATGCCAGCTTAGTTGGAAGCAAGTGTGCTGCATATCTCTGACAAACTGGTCACTTTTATTTAAGTCCCTGCAATTGAAAATTTTGGCCAGAAGGGCTCATTGAGGCTACGCTGCCAAGGTGATGTTCCTTGTAAACCTGCTTATGGTATGCAGTCAGAAAGACTTCAAGAGAGCATAAATATTGCTTTCCACTTAGTGAAAGGTAAAGTCTAGCATTCTGTTGCTCAAACCCCCCCTGCTACTCCTGGTACTATTCTGGGGGGTATGGGGAAGACTTTGGGTGCCTTATGCAACTTCACTTAAACTGAAGGGAAAGGTGAAGAAAATGGTAGTAACTGGGAATCCCTTGAACTACCCACCCGTATCAGCTAACCATGCCACTTCAGCCCTTCTTGCAGCAGCTGACCAAAAATAGAGCTAGGATGGTGAACTACAGGTCATACGGCCTCCAGAAGTAGCATCATATGTAAACTAAAAAATGTCAGCAATGCTGACTTAGTGCACTTGTTCAGCAGCCAGCAATGCTCTCAGAAGAGCCTGATATTGAGACTTGAGGCTTGAATTTTTTCTCTCCTACCACTTTGAGGTGGAATTCTGCAGTAATGCTCATGCACAACCCCTTAAGAGCAAGTTGGTGGTATAATTACAAATTGCTTTGTGACTTGCCAGCTTGTTTGATAAGTAGAGACATTTAGACATTCTTTACTTAGAGATATATTTTATTTCCTCTTCATCACACCATGTAATTAGACTAAGGTCTTGTCAGTAGCTATTTTTTGACATGGGCAGTTAATTTAATGTGGGAATATTTACATTTCTGGAAAAAAAAAAAAAAAAAGAAAGTAGAAAAAAAGAGTATAAAATATAGATATGGTAAGGGCAGGTGCACTAGAAGCCAAAGAAGGAAATTGTTTAAGCATTTGTTTGCCATCATGGTTTTAGATTAAATCCTATTGCACATCACTATAGGGCTAGCAATGAACATTTCTGAATATACTATTGATGTGCTGTTTTTTTCCACAGGGGCGTTGGATTGGGAAATGTTTACAGAAGTCCAGATGTGAAGTCTGGTTCCTCATTAAGTCAACCTGATCTTCTAATCCTAGGTTCACATATTTCTAGTGCTGTGTTTTGTCCGATAGTTTTATCTAGCATTGCATCCAGGTCACATGGAGTTTATGGAAAACTGCTTGAAATGCAGTCTCTAGGGTGGTGTTTAACAAGGTGTGCCTGGGGATGTTTATGGGGTGTGAGAATGGGAGTCCATTCATTCTCCACACTGAGTGTTACTGAGCCCAGTTCTCCTCCAACCTTGTCCTGGTGCAACCATTACAGGGGAGAGGAGACTCTGAGCTATTGGATTCAGCAGCCTGCAATCTCTGCCAGCTATTTGTCTGCTGCCATCCCATACACATGCCCGGGTGCTTGGCTCTTGCAACTCCACCAACTTGCTAGGACCCAGTCTGGAGAATTGAGATCTGAATTTTTGGGGGGATAGAATACCCATTTCTCAGTTTCATCAGAGCAGTCTTCATCAGATTATCAAGAGGACAGTGTAAAACAGATACTATAGTGTCTCTACTAATTTTCCACTCTGGCAGTTTAAGAAAATGTAAATTGTGTGATGGACAAGTATACTTTTATCATTTGGCATCCATAATTTTTTCTGAAATAACATGTGTGTCTAGGTTATGGTCTTTGAATACCTGTGTACATACATGTTGAATGCAAACTGCAGCAAAACATGGGATTGTGCTAGCTACCAATGCTTTAATTAGGTCTGTGAACTAAAAATAATTAGGAAATTTAATCTCTGGGTTACAAAACAATGAGAAGCACACAGTTAGTTAATTGCTTTTTTTGTTTGTTTGTTTTTTGTTTTCTTACTATCTGTTAAGTGTCTGGCTGCTTGAGTAATATTTTACAGCTTTGGTTAAATTCACCTTATGATCTTCAAAGCCAGTAGTAAAATTTCCAGTTTTCATAATGCTATGGGATCAGGCAGCTATGCTCAGGGGGGTTTAATTCACCACTGCATTACTCCACTTCCACAATCTGATCTGTGATTTGACCACGATTTTCATTCAGCAAAACTTAAATATTAACTATTCCTAAATTTATGAGCTAATTAGTACACTAATAGAAACCACATTTATAATTTCCTTGAGTTTGCTTAATCCTTCTTCATTACAGAAATCAGTTTAGATGTCCATAAAAGCTTACAGGGAAAAAAAAAAAAGGATTTGTTTTCATTTTCATTAGGGAAAAGTGAAAATTCCAAAAGATTCTGGGCAGACAGAGCCACATTCTTTTGCTCTCATTAAAGAACTTTTAGCTACAGTAGTTAAGGGAGGAAAACACTGTGCAGCTCTAGGAATATGCCTGCAACGTTGCCAACACCAATAATTTTATCACAAATTTAATAAGATTTAGTGTTTTTCCTATAAAGCTCCAGCTTCATAATCCCATGATTATGAAATAATATTACCTTCAATTAAATATGTATGTTAAAAAGAGCCCTTGTGGTTACAAAGGAACTCTTGGAAATATACAATTGATGGCTCAAAAATTGTAAGTAAAGAAGTATAGGAGCCCTGTATTAATTTCTTTTAAATTAAGATTTAGAGGCAATCTCAGATTTTGAGAAGTGTTTATTAATCTACATATTGTGTCAGTAGTAGCACTAATACCAGCAATACTGCTCTTCAGGTATTTTTGTATAGGAACTGGTGCTACATTTTTGATTTTCTTTTCCTACTCTAAAAGCTTAGTTTGAGGCACAAAAATCCTACACGTTTTTGTAATTTAAATACATCAGAGTGCTGAGGCTTAGGGTTAAGAGTTGGTTACATATTTCAGAGATTGGAGCCAGACAGCAATTCGGTCTAATAGTGTGCATGTCTACTGTTTCCTGAAAATTTGCTGGTACATGACCCCTTATATGCATATGTGTGACCCTACAACAAACTCTCTTATGTGGTGCCAAAAAATGGCATTAGCTGCAGCTGCTTTATTAAATTGCTACCCAAGCTGGCTTGCTTTCAGAGGGAACAAGACCCGAGGTATCAGCAGTGAACACATGGTGTGCCAGCCTGCACGGGAGCCTCTGCTCCCCTCCACGGTCACTGTAGTTGGTGTACAGAGGAAAACCAAAAACCCCCTGAATGCTGGGCCTTATTTGTCCCTTGTCACAATGTTGTTTGGCCTTCTCTCTGAAGAAGGCACTGGAGGCACACTACCACATGGCTACCTTGAGCCAAGTTACTCCCTTTCAAAGTCCCCACCTCCCCCAAGTGTCAGGGAGGCAGAGTACCCAGCAGCCCCACATTTTGGATTTTAAGAAGCACTGATCAAATAGACTGCAGCTGTGATGGACTGTTCTGTTCCCAGCTACATATCCTGTCCCAGAGACAAGGTTAAGGAAATAGTCCCTGTAATGAATGTTTAGCTTTTAATACTATCAGCTGAAAAGAGAAGTGAATGTGACAGCAATCAGCAACTGCCAAGATACAGATCCACCATTTGAACTCATAAAAGATCTGGGTCACTAGAAGAATTCTGGACTATTACGGAAATGAGAAAAGTGCAAGCTGAAAGAAGACAAAGCTTGCATAACATCCCACGTGGTTCTGGGGAAAATAATTGAGGAAAAAAACCTCGTGAATGTGTGGGGAGCATTCACAGGGGCTCAATTTGTCTGGGTGATGCAGACTTCTCTGGGCTTGAGCTGGGTTCCTGAGCTGAACTGCTCTCCAGAAGAGGCTGTTGAGATCTCTTGGTTGTGGAGTCCCCTATGAGGCTTAATGTTCACAGGCTAAAACCACCTCTGGGAATAGTCCCTGTAGTAATATGAAGCCATGTTGTGTTCATGTTTTAATGGGGGCATTTGCTGACTTTTAAGTACCTCTTCAGGTAGTCTTTATGTTCTGACTCCATACCTAGCTCTTCTACAGGGAAGAGTACTAAGAACTCTTTTGGAAGGACCAAGATCTGGATGGAACTTCTGAACAAAATCAAAACATTTCTCTGATTTATCTTCATACTATGTTGCACAAATTTCTTTCATATGTGTGCCTTACAGTTTTCATCTTGCCACAGAGTTGTTCACTAAAGGAGCTCCAAATAAATGTCAGCAGAAGTAAGTACATGCAGCAAATGCCCTTAGTGTTCTGCACCTTGAAATGCTGCTGATAGGTTAGTCAGAAGTATGTGCTTATTTCCTGTTCTATTCAGGACGGAGTGAAAGCATCTACTTGAATTATTTCAAAATCACATGCTTAAATCTTGTTCTGTGACATCTTAAGTTTATTTTTCATAAAATAGTAGAATGCTTGGAGTTGGAAGGGATCTTTAACTAGTTTCAAACTCGTCCATGAACAGAGACACCTCCCACTAGACCAGGTAGCTCAAAACTGCCTCACATTTTTGTGTTTCTGATTATGTAACACACCCCACACTCTATTTCTGTGTATCTATTTTGTATCTGTTAACTTTAACCTGTAGGAGAATGCATTTTAATGACTTCTATTCCTGCTAGTCCTGCAGAAGTAAGGGATCTGGGAACTGGGAATTGGGCTCTACTTTCTTATTCATCAGTGTGCCTGTTAGTGGCTTCCATTGCAGAACTGCCTTTACACCAGTGGAGTGATGCCATGTAATGTTTGGTTCCTAAATTGCTCTTGTAGGGCTAGGCTGGCAAAATGCAATCTTTTATTTATCTGAGGCTTGACTGAAATGAATATTTTGGTGTGTCTCTCCAGGTTCAGCTCTTCTCCTGTGACTGTGCTGGTGGATCACAAGTTACTGTTCTTGCTAACATTCACCATGTCACATCAGTGTTTCTTAATTTGGAAGAGTTAATTCATTATTACGAGCTTCTGCTTGTAAATATTCCAAACATAGCCACTACCCTTGAGAGTCTGAGTACTTATCCTATTACTGAGAGTGCATGCTTTTTCCACATACCTCACACCCAACCTTTACCCTGTGGTTGTGAAGCTGCACAAACCATTAAGGTGAACTCCATCAACAGATTGCTTACAGAAAATAAGTGGTCAGAGAGTATGCCCAACTCTACGCAAAGCTCTATGTTTCCCAAGAAGAAGCCTGAGCCTGAGCGCTGCTTGTGGTGTGGAGGAAAGAAAAATGTTCTCCCTGGGTTGTGAAGGCCACCTGATGTCAACCAGGTATGGGAAGTTAATCTGAAAAGAAGTTCCCTTCATCAGCCTGGCCTGGATAACTGCTGTGCACCAGGTAAGTATGTGTGAAGTGAGAGCATAAATAAACATGGAGGAGGCTTCCCTTTTTGCACAGGTTATAGTACTGTCAGTAAAGGCAGGATCTGACTACGTTTTTAACACAGTGCCTTAACATTTAGGTTTCTGTAATGCAGTTTTAATTAAATGCTAGTGGTGCCTACACTTAAGTATTCCTTGTGGCTTAAATACTCCACATAAACAGAAAATAAATAACTTAAATACCATATTTAAAAAGCAGATGGGGTAATTCCATGTATCTCAAGAAGTAAAGAAAGGAAATGTTGGTAGAGTTTTTCAAGCAAATTGTATTTATGCAGCATCATTATCTTATTGATTACCTGGAGACATCTTGTGTCCATCAAGTCCATGTGTCCAAGCATGCTGCATTAGTAGGGTGGTGCCAACTTTAAGTTGTTCACATAAATTGTTGTTTAAGGGTTGAGTTTCAAAAGCAGCAAGATGGTTTTCCAAAATTAATCTGGTAGACTTTTGAAGATAATAAGATAACTGATCATGTTACTTGACAAAATTTTGGGCATGGAAATGAAACATTACAGTTCTTTAGTGTATCAGACGACTTGAAGTGATTAAAAAGACTGTTTCTTTGTCTAAAAGCATTAAAAAACATGTTAAAAGGCTTTGATAAGCCAGCACTGAACATTGCAAGTACATCCTGGAACAGATCTGGTTTTCCCCCAGTTTTGTAGTTTTTCATTTGAACACTTAGGAAGATGCCTGCATTTACCTTCAGTGGTGGCTGCTTTTCACATGTTCTAACCTACATAAATTCTTAATGTTTTACTATACTTTTTGCAATGGAGATGTTATTGGTTAGATAATAAGAAAAAGCCCCAGTTCTACCATGTAATGTGCATTTTTTGCACCTTATGAGAATATTGAATAGACTTCATTATTTTTTTCAATACAAGTCTGAATTCTACCATTTGATTACCTGAACCAAAAGCATTTCAATTTGCCATCCATCACCCTGACCAGTGTAAAATGCTGAATATTCAGATTAAATTGGAACTTTTTTTCTATGAATACGGAATTTGATTCAATTCTATAATATACAGTGTCTCTGGGGAGAGGAAATTGAGCTGAAGGTCGCTGAAGGCAAGTGAGAAAATTGTATTATCCAAATACAAAATTCTTTTTCTTATCATCAAAACCTGAAATACAGCCATGGGGAATAAGGGGGTCAAGAGAGAATTCAATTAGAGATGAAAATGGAAAAGGTGCATTTTTCAACTTGCCTTTCATTTTTCCAAACAAGTGGCAGCAGTGAGCTGTATGGGGACAATGAAATATTTGTTAAGCAGTTTAAACTTTTTTTTTTCCGTATAAATCAGAAAATTTTCTCAATCAGTTATAAAGAGATAGTGAATGTCCATATGAAGATGGAGTGTCCAGTTCTTCCTAGCCTTAACCACTGCAGTTTTATCTTCTAAATCAGTGGTGCAGGAGAGATGGTGAATACCTAATTGCAACAATTTACATGAAAAAAGTTGTCTTGTTAGGAAAGAACAAACCTCAAATATTTATAAGCAATTTCTCCTCTAAGACAGTGTGCAATAACAGTTGCTGCACTTCTTCCTCCTGAACTCACAATGTTAAATCATAAATGTCCAAAATACTTGTAGAAGCATGATGGTGTAATACCATAAAAATGTTTGCTTTTATCTTTATTTATTTTAGTGCTTATCTTTATTTTACTGTAGATACCAAGCACTTATGAAATAAACTAGACCCTCTCCAATGTGGCCACCTCTGAAGAATTAGCAATTACAGTTGCAGGCTGTGATTTAGCAAATAGCTGCTTTGCTTGCCCAAGTTCTCAGCTGCATGACTGGTGTTGCAGCTGCCAGTCCACCTCTGTCTGCAGGATAGTTTTCTTCTTGTTAAAGGCATTTGAACTAATGCTGAAGCTAATCTTAGAGAAAAGATTTATAGTGAGATCCTAGAATCTTAATTTAGTACCTTCCTAAACTTGGTGTGTAAATTATACAACATTTACAAAATTAACGTGAGGTAGTTCAGGTGTTCTCATTCTGTTTTGTTTGCGGTCACTTCCAAAACATTTGTTCTTTCCAAGACAAAATCACTTTGGTATTTGATGAAACCTTTCTATATTTGGTAAATGATAATCTTTAATAGTTTATAATTTCATAACCGTTTTTCATTATATGTTTTCTGAGATACAACCTGAAAAGCAATCTCCAAACTTTACCCTATGGAATCTGAACATTGCCTTTCCAGTGTATTTGTAATACTTTATTATTATTAAAAGCATGCTATATTGACCATGAAGATATTCTGTCTTTCAACAAAATAGTCTCATTTAAAAAAAAAAAAAAGAAATTAACAATTGAAACCTTCATTCTGTATTGCTGCAAAGATTGTATGAGCAGGTGTGAAATTAGGCCTTATGCCTCTTTGTGAGCACATGTGCCTAGTGTTTTTAGGAATGAAGCAGTAGTTTAAGGGAATATAATGAAAAATTTCCAGTTAACTGAATAGGTAGAGATAATAGTGTATGTGTATATTATAGAATGGAATGTGGTTACCATGGTGAACCTGTCTCTGAGAACAGAAAACAGGAGGCCTCAAGGATGATAAAGTAGGCAGCTGGGTAGCACAAGTTCTGTGGTTGCAGAAGGCAAGGTAACGAAGAAAAGTGTTGCACCTTGTCCAAAGAGCAAGTGGAGAGGTGATGAAGAGGAGGGCGATGAAGAAACGAGCACCTGGACACCACCAGGAGGCTGTAAGACACATGTGGGAATGGGTGGTAACATATGTTAATGAGTTCTCTGAAAAGTTATGAATATGTGGAAATTTTCTTGAAAAGTCATGAATATGTATATCATATCTTCATAAAAACTATGGAAAGGAATGTTGCCAGCACATTATTAGGAGGATCCCCTGTGCACCCAGGGCTGCAATGAAGGATACCACTTGATAGCCCTGCCCGGACTGTTGAGTCTTTATCCAGCCTTTCACAGCATCAGGAAGCAAAAACAATGGTGCATGTCCTTGAGTAGGTGACAGAATGTGTAGAGATGAATTTCCCCCCATATTCAGATTTCCTTGAAGTACATAGCCTGAACATTTCCAAAAGTGGCCTTTTCTTGTTCCATAGGACAAAAATATCAATTTTGGGGTTGGTTTTTTTGTAAAATAAATTTCTATTTCAATTTTGTTGTGTTGTTTCATTTGCACTATAACGGGTTGTGTTACAGACATTGAAATGAACCAGAATGAAATTATTTCAGTGGGAATTCACTCTCTGTGCATTTTTAAAGAATTCACTGTCTGTATTTTATGTGCCAGAACACCTCTGCAGTGCTAATGCCTGATGGATTTGCTGGCTTTCAGTGTAAGTGAAAGAGCTCTGCTCTTTGGATTGGATTGCAGGATAGGGGTCTTTGTAAAATAAAATTCCTACTAGATGGATCAGAAGTGTCTGCATGTTATTTATACAGAGATTTGAATTTTTTTTTTTAAGAAGAAGAGTGTTATATTTCAGATCTAATGGAATAGAACATACTTTAATTTTCTTTTCAACCTATCACAGGAACAAGAATTTCATCCACAGTTGCTGAATTTTTAAGAGTGAAAGAAAAAGGACATTACATAGGTAAGGTTATGCAGTCTGGTGCTATTTGAATCTACTGAACTTCCTCATATTTGACAAAATGTAAAATTAATGTTTTTGGAATCTGGGGACTTCAGTAACCTAAGAAAATTAAAAAATAAAGGGTGTTTTACTGAACTGAAATGAAATAGGTTGTTAAAAGAAAATCAGCCTCTGGTAAAGGGAAGGGAAGAAAAATGATAAAGAGAATCACATTGACAGACACCTCAAACAGTATGGAAACAAGTAGGTCAAAAGAGTTGTTCAGAACAATATACCTTTGGAGTATATATTATCAAAAGCACCATTAATTCTTTAGGCAGAAAGACACCTGAGATCAAACAAATGCAAATTTATAGCTAACTATTAAACAACTACTTTGGTGATGGGAACAACAGAAAATATGTAAAGTGCGGAAAATGGAACCAAAGTGTTTATTAGAATTAAAGGAAATTATGCCAAAATAATAACAAAATAAATGTGAAACAAAATAAATGCACTTGATGTTTTAGAGCAAACTTAAGCCTCAACATTTGGGAATAAAGTTTCATGTGGTGGACTTTCTGCAGAAGTTTGATGATTAAATCCTAAGACCTGGGAAAAGGAACTAAACCCTGTCAACCACCTGGACTGTCAAGAGAAATTTAATTTTTTTAACTAGCTTTGGTGAACTGTAGACTGCTGGAGAATACAGCTAAATAGAGGCTAGGCAGCAAAACAACAGTCAGAGAGACAACTGTCGCGTAGAACTTGCACATACATTGTGACTGTGTCAGGATATAGCAAAATCTTCCCTTCCCTTCAGAAATATCACTATAAGAATGAAGAGGGCCAAAAATGCATGCAACAAAAAAGGAAAAGGCTTATACAAGATGCCTGGGGGTGATTTGAACATTGCACCTCTTCTAAGATAAGGAGACCCTCAGCTCGGATGAACTCCAAAGGACTTGAGGCTGAGCACCACCTTGTACTTGCAAGGCCAAACCAATGATGTGGAAAGCCAGACATAAACAGTTAAAGGCCACACATGTATTTGTTAGCTTTATCCAGGTAAATTGCTTAAATGGTAAAATCCTGCTTGAAAGTGCAGCCTAATGATAGCTCTGTAGTAAAATGAAGCAAATATGTCACTTAGGTGAGATACTGACCTACTTAATTACATACATTTGGGAAGACTTTTAAGATATCAAAACCCTTTTACACACAGGGTTGGGATTTTGATATCAAGCATTCAATAGTAAGGAGTTCCCAGTAGGTAAGACAGTTAGCTCAGCCCTATTGTATTTCACCTTGGGGAAAATATTACACAGGAGGAGCAGGAGGCAAGGTACATTTCTAAAGCAACCTGGCTCTGTGTAATTGCATGTCCTTGAGATCCTAGCCTGGCATTTTTAGAGTCAAATCACAGAAGTCTGGTATGCTTGAGAAGGGACAGTGCTCTTTTTACTATTCTACATCATAGAATTTTACTATTCTACATCCCTGCCAGGCTCTTTGGAACTATTCCAACTCCCATCTTTTCCCAACTCTTGCCATTTCCCTCCATAGCTGTGCTCCCCCTAGAGAAGTGAGGGAATGGAATAAAAAGAGTACTGGAAAAAAGCATCAAAAAAAAAGGTCACCATCCCTCATATGACCCCTGCTGGACTCATGGAAAATAAGCATCAAATGCTGAATGGTATGAGCCTGCCCTTTCTGGTGCTGTTCTTAAATTTGCAGCCGCTTTGCCAAGATATTTAGAAAAGTCCACAAAGAGTAGAAGGTCTGTTTTTGAAGAGGGACACCTGGAGGGAATTCTCCTGAGCATGTGAACATTTTTTATGGCTGTGCCAAGAATTGTATATATATATATTTTTTTTTTTTCCTTCTAAAATTTCAACTTTAGCAGCTTACAAATGCTGTTGATCTTGTGGGCCATGGTATGCTGACTGAAGGATCCATTCCAGCTCATATTGGTCTTACTGGAAGAGTCATCTCTTATTTTCTGGGAGCATGGCCTTGGCCAGCAGTGGGCAGCTGTGTACACCTCGGGTGTAGAAGACTTTCCTGCCCACGTCTCAACAGCAGTTTCTGAAGAGCAAAATGTGCAAATGGTGTGGAGCATACCAGACCACCTGGTGAAGAAAGGGCCTGCCCAAGAAACTGTGTTGAGAAGCGAACTCTGGTAAGAGGAATGCATTCATTACCTCCCTATATTTTGTATTAGAATCTAAGTGAGATGCTGAACACCTTGAGCTATCAATGACCTCTGTGAAACTTAATGTTGTGACCATCAAGGTACTGCATTAGGAAATAAAATAGGGATGCGGGTGTGGTAGAAGGCAGTTTTATTCAGCAAAATATAAGTGGACTAAAAGCAGACAGAAACTGCCAGAACTGAGTAGCCATACTCCATGGCTTTGTTCCATTTAATAGAAATTTGCAGAGAGGCAGCCTCCTCCCTCCAACAGTTTCCTTTTCCATTTTTACAACTCTGCAATGTGAGGGAAATAACATAACATGATTATGACTGTGTTCTTTTTATGTATAAGAATAAAACCCTTTTCTTTCATCTGCAGAGCCATTATTGCAACAGTAAACAAGAAGAATGATCAATTTTAAACTGATAAATTTTCAGTGGGTAGAATAAGTTATGTTGAGGTTATTTGGTGAGAGCAGATTAAGAGAAAGCCAGCACTTGTGTTTATTGAGCTTTTAAAAATGAAAACCAAGCTCACAAGCCTTGTTTATAAGCTTTTTATTAACAATGAATTGCATGCTTGGTATGTACATGCCCATATTGACAGTCAAATCTGAACTTCTCTCCAATGCATGAATATGTACACATGTACTGATCATTTCACATACTGAAAGAGCACAGAAACCCAGAGAAAGTCTGGCTTCAGGGGAACTTTTTCTGTTTACTTTTCTTGTCTGTTGGATCACAGGCTTATTAGAATACAATTATCATTTGGCAAAATTCTCAAGCAGGATTTGTCCAGTTTGCTTGGCATAAGTGCAGTGTGCAATGATTAGCTTCCAGTCAGGAAGAAATAAATACATATGAAAACATAAACAAATCATAGAATTTGGTTATATGTGTCTACTACAGAACAACCTTTTTTTTTAGAAGAGATACCAGATTAGTAGGTATAGAATTTCCATGCATAAGGATTTTTATTTGGTGCCTGGGTCTTACAAAGACAGAAGAAACATCTCTTTCTTTCTTTGCTTCGCAAACAATTAAGAAACAAAGCCATTCCTTTTATTTGTCATAGGATGTAGTTTGGCTGAGAGTAATACATTTGCATGATGATGGACTTGCTGGCCTTGTGTTGTAGGAAGTGGGATTCTGGTTGGGGAAAGAGAAAAGGAAATACAAACTACCAGGTGAAAACTGTTGAGTTTTGAATTTAAGATGATGTTGTACAGGCTAGGACTTTTAAAGCATTCTTTTAGGTCACAAAAATTACAGACAATTTGAGACAAATGAGAAAGTCTATGCTAAGTATACCAAACCCCCACTGATAGGTCTGTGGTCCAGTACAAAGGCTTACTGAGGACAAGTTATTGCTAGATGTAAAAATAAGAAGCCTATTAAGCTCTGGGAAACTCTTCTCATATTCTCTAATGACCATACAGCTATTTGCTGAAGAAGGAACATGAAAATTATGTTTCTAGAGACGTGTGCAGGGATTCCTCAGTGGTAACTGCACAGTTCATCAACTAAAGCCTCCCATCCTACCAGCCCCAAAGGCTGGAGCACAGATAGTTGAATGGGCTTTTATATGAACAGGGCATAAAACACCCACTGGTGTGCTACTGATATAACTTTAAGTGTTTTGCTTAAAAATATGTAACTGTGAATATTGAACTCCTGAACCAACTGCTCTGAGGATGAATAATGAAGCTTCAAATTAATCTCTTCTAAATAACTTAAGATGTTAAGGATCTGTGCATGTTACTGGGGTAGCCATTCCTCTCCATGCTTGTAGAAACAAGACAGAATACTTCTAGCCATATTATAGGAGTGAAGCAATTGTCTAGATTCTCTGAAGGTCTCCCAGGTGAATTTTATTTTGGAAGAGAATAAGGAAACTCTTTTCCATTTCCTATGAGTCTTCAATTTTTAACACAGGTGGCAACTTGTATTAAATTCATGTACACCTTGACCTCAGTTGCAAGACAACTTTTCAAAATATTTCTCTGAGTAAAGGAAAAGATGAATCTCCTATTGCTGCTACAGCTGAAGGTTTCTTTATGTTTTCCTGCATTGTAGAACCTGGTGTAACTGATCCTGTCTTTTAGAAAATGGGAAGAATGTGAACCTGCAAAAAGGAGAGGATTTTTGTACTTCTTCTCTGGCAATGGTACATGCTGGAGGCTGTGAATGTAATGTATCTCCTGTACTGTCACTGCAGTGACTCTAGGTCGTACTTGTAGTGGTATGTTACTTTGTCAGCACTACAAAATTCCTAAACTTTTATGGGGAATATTAAATTTGCTGTTTCTGAAGTGAAGCTTATAAATTGCACCAGAAACTACCAGAAGACATGCAACTATATTTGCACTTGTAAATTAAGCAAAATATGTGTATATCCATGTTAGCTATTCACTGGAGAAACAATCACTTTCTTATCAAAATCTATGCAGCAGATAGATATCTATCTCCCTGAAGTGGAAATGACATGACATAAATACTTTTCTACTGTATAAAAAGACAATGCCTCTCTGTCTTCTTGTAATGCTTTGTCATCTTTTTCATTCACTTAAAATGTGTAGTGATTTCCAAATTACAAGATAATTTTTGTATTATTTGGGATGGCTTAGGTAGAGTTAAATTTAGCAATTCCAGTCTATTGCTTTGACTATTTTTCCTCTGGCTGAAACTTCAGCCTTACAGTTATTTGTGAGGCAGTAACGTGCATGCATTCTCTTGACTGTTTTTGTTGTTGTAAGAAGCAATAAATTTGTGGAAAATCAGGTAAATGCTATGTCAGAGGAACATAAATCTGTCATATACAAGTATTCATGAAAGACTTTTCTCCCAGTAACAAACAGTATTTATGTCTCTTGCAGCAGAATATTCCTTAACCTGGGTATCTAAATAAACCCCATGATTGTGCAGAGGAAAGATTTCTGAATACTGCAAACAGAGGTTTGGACTACTTTTTTTCCCTTGAAGTGCCATACTGTGTAAGTGGTCTACCGAAACAGCATTTTCCTTTCATTTTTGGAATATTTTTTATTATATATAAAAAAAGGCAATGCAACAATATTCTTGCCTCATGACCACTTCCTGTAATGTAATGCATATAAATTATAGTGTATAAAAATACCACAAAACAAGAATTTCAGCAAAAATAAAATAGGTTTTTATGTGGAAAGATTTTTCGCATTCTGTGCCCTTTATTGATGGTGGCAGCTCAGGATTTGGCTGCATTCATCCTCACTGGTGTGCAGTACTGACAAGTCTGCTTGATCCTGTGCCCTTACAGTAAGCACAGATTTAGGCAGCCAGAGCTGAAAAAGCAGACCAGTGTTTTATTTAACATGTCTTTAAAATTATATTTCTGTTGCCTGTGTGTTAGTGACTATGAAACAATAATCTTTATGTTTTTAATTAGTTTCATATAAACAACCTTGAAAAACAGACTTAAATGCAACTTATGGAATAGATCAGTGAGCAGCATATACAGTAGGCAGTTGCTTTTAGGAATAGCAGGTGCTCTAGTTCAGTGATTCCTGGTATAAGCTGGACAGGATGCACATTTCATTTACACAGATGTTTGTCATAGGATTAGGAATGTGTCTGTACTTTTAGATGTCAAAAAAATGTTGCTTGTGAAATATTATTATGTGAAACTGAACTAATGTATCTTCTTTGATTTTTGCATTCTTAGTCCATTTGTTTTGTCATGTAATAAGGTAAAAGGGTTCTGTGTCCCCCTGCTTCTAACTTCATTGTGCTGTAAGACAGGATAAAATATTGTGAATGTGACTGAAAAGAGTTTCTCAGTAGTTTTGTTGTCATCCTGCAAGACCAGGAGAAAGAACTGATACTCATGGGGAAACAAGCAATCTTGCGTTTTCTGTTTGGTAAAACTCTTCACTGTCACAGTGCTTTTAGTTGTTGAATTTTTGAGTGGAAATTTTGTTATATATGTGTCTGTCTCACAAGCCAAGCAAGTTTTGTCATTCCTAGACCTTGTACAAGTTAATGTAATATTTAGGTGATTTTATATTTGCAAGATAAAAATTGTTTTCCGTGACCACTTTATCTAAGTAAAACAAAGATGTGTATTATAACTTTTCAGCATTGTGCAGTCTTAACATTAGGCCCTAGAAAGTAGCTAAGGGGACAAAGAGGAAAAGAGCCAGTCAGAGATATATGATAAATTAATAAACTGCACGTCTGTATCTCCTGAAGTTATTGCAAAGCTAACACCCTCTGCCCATGTAATGTTATTACTTTCTATCGATTCTTGTGACAGTGAGAAAGACAGAGGGGTAATACACTGAAAATGAAGACAGACAGAAAATTACATGTTTAAACCAGCACTGGGCTGATAAAGGGAGGAGGAAAATGTAGATGCTAGTCCATATGACTAAATGGAGCAGAGATGTACTCTCTTTCTCACACATACATTGTATGTAGCAAATACCATATCAAGCCTCCTTTTCCCCTCATTAGAATCCCAAATGAGGGTTCTTTCTGATAAACTGAATGCTTTGCTGAAAAAATAGAGAAGCTGTAGCAGAGGCCACAATGATTCAAGAACAGTTCTGACCATATCTTGGTTTCCTGTGGGACATATTCACTGAAGAAAGGGGTGGGATACTCATATCAGCATTTTAAGTGCAAACATAACACAATAGTACCTTGTATTCCTACAATACCCACCTGGAACTGAAAGCTTTGGGAAGATTGGCTGGCTCTCCCTAAGGCTGTAGCAGGACTTCTCAATACTCTGAAGCTGTCCCTGAGGTGTCCTCTTCCTGGAATTGTTCCAATCAGAAGTCCAGTTTTGTTTGTCTAAAGGAAGATGAGGAGTTTCTTATTTAATTATTTTGACATGATCCCCACATGGTGGTCCAGTCCAATGTCTCTGGGAGGCTGACCTAACTTCAATGGCTGAGAAGTTGGGAGGTGAAGGGTGACCCCTGTGTTTGGGACAATCCAGTGCAACAGCAGTGGAGGAAAGGGGACAGCACACTGAATAAATTAAAGTAACTTCTGTTTGTAACGTTAGCACTGTTTGGCTGAAGGAGAAGCAAGCATTTTGCCAAGTGCAAAAGAACAGAAAAGGAATTTGTTGTAGAGATGCTGAAGTTACTATTCTACGCAGAGCTGGAGCTGTATGGTCTGGCAGGAATTTGGCTGCATGTAGCTGGTGGCCAGAAGGGAACTCTCTACATTATACACATGTCAGTTTTTCAATTTTTTTTTGTCAACACCCACTTGAAACCTAAAAATGGTTTTCAGCAATGTTGCCAGCCTGGAAAGGGAACCCCACTCCACAGCTGGTAGGCAGTGGGTGCAGCGTTCCCAGAACCTCAACATACCTGTGCATGAAATGCATCTGATTTTTCTATCCTTGACATCATGTACTGGCCTTGTTTGCTTTTGCTTGTTACCCCCTGTAATGTCAGATCATAGCCCTGCTTTTCATCAAGCTTCTGTGTTTTCTATCCTGTTTATCTGCTGCTGCTTCTACAAGCAGTGCTCTGTTTTGTGTGCGTCTCCCAGGACTGTGGCTCACTGTGTGTGTACCTCATTCAGTTCATCTTTCTCATCTGCTGAAAACACTTCTCACACTTCAGTTTCTCCTCACAGAAATGTGCATGAATTTCATAGACAGGTGAGTACAGTTTACCCTGGGTCATACACAGGACTTATTTTCTCTGGTTCTCTGTTTTTTCAGAAATATCTTCAGCAGCGACTATTTCATGCTTTTGCTTTTACAATTTTTTCCTCTTAATATTATATTCCCATGTTCCTCTTTCGAACTCTCAAACTTTAAAAAAATGGAATAACACACAAGAGATGACCAGGTAACTCACATTTCTATAGTGCAGCTGTGCATACCTGGTAGTTTTGATATTAAATTCCAGTTAATAGATTTGCTGTTGGAAACTGCAGCCAGGGGATACTTCAGTGAAAGGAATTCTCTTGCAACAGCTGCAGACCAAAAAATAGTAATAAATAATTGGGGTGACCCTGAGAAACATTCTCTCATGTTAGTTAAATATTTATCTTTCTTTCTCCTTCTTAGGCTGCCATGAAGTAGAGGAATAAAGACTTAATAGATTGCAAAACATTGCACAGAGCATAACATGTACAAGCAATTATATTTTCCTCCAACTCTCCATTTTGCTGCAGTTTGATGTCAAACAGAAAGCAGTTTGGTGTCAAACAGAGAAAAAACAATTTCACCCTCTCCTGTGGGCCAAATTTCAGCCTCAAGCCAACTTGTGCATCTTCTCTAGAGCTCATGTGGTCTGAATCAGGGAAGTCAGAAGTAGCAGCCTTGCCTTCCTCTTTTTGAGCAAAAGATGGACAAATGTTGTACCAAATGAAAGGCAGTGGTGAGCCAAGTGGAATTAGTTTATAGAAACCTCCTCCCAAATTAATTTTATTTGTCTCCCAGCTACAAATGAAATGAATTCATTTTGGACTTCCTGACAGATTCAACTGTGTCAAAACATTAGGGTCACAAAGGTGGTTGTTTTGCAGCAATAACTGTATTTTTAGTGGCACACTGGTTTAAATCAGCAAATTTCAAGCAGATTTTGCACTGAAGTTTGGGAAAGAGTGGAACCCAATTTTCATGAAGAGAGTTGTGACATGTAAACAGATTTATATGGCTGGTCAGTAGCTGAAAGCAAAGCCATTAATGTTTGAACATCTCTGTATGTTACCTGGGAAGCTGAAAAAGTAATTAAGTGTTTGGAGAAACATTTAGGGGAGTAAAATAAAATAAAATAGCATTGGGAAGAAGACTGGAGAGATATTTTAGGCAGAAACTGCGCTAGAATGGGATAATATGGATTAGAGAACAGGAGAATTAAACTTAGTAAAGTTAAAATAATCAGTTTCATTATCTAGATCACTGGGTGCTGGGCCTGTTACCTGTATTATGAGGAACTGCATTAGTTTAAATCTGGCCAATATAATAGGTGCTAATTAAATGAAAACCTTGAGTTAGCTGAAGAATGTGAGGCTTGGTCTTACAGGTCTGTCATTTTTGAGATGAGAATCATACATCCTCTTGCAACGGCCAGCTACCAGAATGATGATGCTTCTCAGGGAAAATATTAGGACATTTTAATAGGTTATCTGTGAAATAGATTACATAATTTCTAAGGACAAAAAAATAAAGATGGATATATTGTTGGTGTTAGTGCATTAAATGCAAACTGGATATCAGTATCACATAAAATTTCTGGCATAAATCAGTTACCTGCGAGATGAAAGAGAAATGCAAAACAAGCAGTTGAGTTGGATCCACCTGTTCATAAATAGTGTTTGTGTGATGGCTAGTGGAACAAAACTCATATGTATTTATTTTACCTTTTTGTGGTTGAATATGTATGTTGCCAATAACTTGTTTCACAACTGAATACTTCTAAAAGCTGTGGTATTTGACCTGTGCGCTTTAGATTTCAATAAGGTACAAAAGCTAGAGCTCTAAGGGCAATCTAAAAGACATTTTTCTTTGGGGATGCTGATTATCCAGATATGTGATGTATATAATTCATAAAGGTACACATGTTCAGAGTGCTTTAACTACACTGTTCATAGAAATTTGTGTTTATAACGTAGAATTAGTACCTAAGGTCTTGAATGCAATACTCACATTTTCCATTTTGAAAGCATTTCCTTTAAGGCAATCTTCTCTTAAAACATAGTACAACTGGTGAACTCATTGTAGCAACTTTACTTAGTCATCATAATGTATATAAATGCTTTTATGCTTTTTTTTTTTTTCTAATACTGGGATGTTATGACACATTAATTCATCTATCTAGGTCATATCATATTGGTTATTTATATTTAATATGTTTGAAAAAAGTTTGAGCTTTTGGTGTGTACATTTTTCCCCAGGTAACAAGCAGAATGGCTATGCAGATACCTGATGGGTCTATTGGTTGTCATGGCACTCAGTGCAAAGGAGCAGAGCTATCCCCCCATGCTGGGGGAATTAGAAATGAAAATGAAAAAGATTTGGTAACGTTGATTTTTCTTATGGCTTTCACTTCTTCTGAGAGAAACAAATGCAATGTTTTTAATGAAAAAAATGAACCTAATTGCTGCTTATCTACACACCTACCTCTTAAGAGTCCCCACACCATACCTCTTTCCTTGTACCATCACTACAGATACCTTGGGCCTCCTCCATCCCAGTATTCCCAGGCACTGGTAATTTTCTGTTCCAACTCTGTGATCTCTGTAGGTCCCTGTGCCACAGAATCTGCATCTTTACAAGATTGCCAGCACCACGGAGGCTCCAAACCTGCTGATACTGCAGTTAGAGTCATCTTATAGATTTGCCATGACTTTTCCTCCTCCTCCTTGGGGAAATGCATTCAGAGCTTTGAGTCTTACCCAAATATAATGTGCTCAGACATGGTACTTCCAGTCCCACACTGGGAGAAAGCTGGCCATGCTGAGCAGATAATGTAAAGGTCCCTCTGCATCCTGAGGGAAGCCGAGTGTTCCACTCTTCCAGGGGTGACACCAATTTTAGGTGATAATTCTCATATTCCACAATATGGAGAAAGAAGGTTCAGAAGCATACTGTACCATGGACACTTGGGCAGATAGGTTTAAGGCAGGCAGGTAGGTTTAAGGCCTCACACACTGATGAAGTCTTACATTAGCACATCCTGGTCACTAGTCTTCAGATGCTTAATAGCCTGTGGCAGTGAATTAGCATAAAGAAACATGGAAAAAGCAATATTGGTGGTTTGACTACAATATTCTCATAGCCTCAATCTGTTCTGCAGTATGAAAAGAGCAAAATGTTAAGTGGTAACAAATGTTCCCTTTTAATTTGACTTATCTCCAAATTACTGGCAGTATGATCCTACAGGACTTCCTTTTGTCCAGGTGCATTTGCAAGTGTGTATTTACATTTACTGGATAGACTTCAGTGACAAAAGTAATTTGAAATGAAATTGTGGAATTATGAAATGCGCTTCTTGGAACAGTCAGCTGCAGAAGGGAAACAGAGTAAGCAGAGAACAATCTACCCAGCATGCTGCCAGGATGGGCCACAGAAAAATGACAATTTATAATGATTAAATATATTTAATAATTTTCTGAAAAATGAATTAAAAATATCTCAAGTCAGGAAATATGAACCTTTTTATTGATTAAGTGTTTGAAAAGGGGTTTTTCTCAATAAAGGAAACCATATTTTCTACTCACTCTTTTTCTCTTGTGTTTTCATTAAGCAATTTAATATGTCTGAATCTTACTTTATGTTGTATTTCCTCTTTATTACTTTATATTACATCTTCGTGTTTATAGATTGAATGATATACCGCCTGGCTAGGAAGAAAATATGCTTTCTGTTCAAACAGGTATAATCATTTCAGACCAACTTTACTCTTTTTATTGGGGGAAAAGTTATTAAAAAGCCTGTAAGATGTGTATGTTTTCTTTTTGATGAAAGACTTTGGTACTCAGGTTTTTCTTTTTCATATTCAGTAGGAAATACAAAGGTTCCCTGTCTGTTTTGTAGAGGTCCTGTGTTGCACTGTTAAAGTCAATGGGAAATTTGCCTCTCACTTCTATGGGAATGCAACCAGACCCTGCATATATAGCAGAGAGCAGTATTCATCTTGGTGGAAAAGTTGCACAGGCATTCTGAATACCTGGCAGTCATTCTTTTGCTAACCAGCCAAAATACATAGAATCATAGAATCATAGAATTGGCTGGGTTGGAAGGGACCTCTGAGATCATCAAGTCCAACCCTTGACCACTACCGCTGTGGTTACCAGCCCATGGCACTGAGTGCCACATCCAGTCTCTTTTTAAATATCTCCAGGGACAGAGAATCCACTACTTCCCTGGGCAGCCCATTCCAATGTCTGATAACCCTCTCCGTAAAGAAATTCTTTCTAATATCCAACCTAAACCTTCCCTGGCACAACTTAAGTCCATGCCCTCTTGTCTTGTTGAAAGTTGCCTGGGAAAAGAGCCCAACCCCCCCTGGCTCCAGCCTCCTTTCAGGGAGTTGTAGAGAGCATTGAGGTCTCCTCTGAGCCTCCTCTTCTCCAGGCTGAACACCCCCAGCTCCCTCAGCCTCTCCTCACAGGACTTGTGCTGGAGTCCCTTCACCAGCCTGGTTGCCCTCCTTTGGACCTGCTCCAGGACCTCAATCTCCTTCCTGAACTGAGGGGCCCAGAACTGGACACAGGACTTGAGGTATGGCTTCAAAATGTAGCAGTGTTTACTCTAGGTCAATAAGAAAATGAATGTCAGCACTGGAGAGCACAGAATTTTTGATGCAAACAAGTTTTCAGTTTTTTTTTTTCTAGTAACAGCATTATTCTGCCTTCCCCTTGATGCCTCCAAGGTGCTGCAGTAGCTGAACAGTGGCTGAAGCCTCAGCAGAGGGCTGGGTGTGGATTTTGGCTTGGGCAGTCGTGAGCTTACTGGGCAGCCCATCACTTGCTAGGACAATTTGGACTTGGCCACCTTGCTTGGGAAAAAAAAAGAGAGTTTGACCATGGAGATGTGAGAGAGAATAGTCCCCATGCTGTGTCACTTAGGAATTGAGGCAGAGCCTGGCAGGACTGAAGTGGAGAGCTTCTCTGGTCCTAGGAACAGTTCAAATGCAGACAGAGTTGATTGGCATTTTTGTTCAGGTTCTTATAGGTTAGAATAAAAATGCTTCTGTTTGCTACAAAATGAAACTTGTGAGTACTGGGAATTGTCCAATATTTTTGCTCTTTGCTTGTTGCTGTAAGAGGGACAGTGTTGGTCAGCAAATGCTTGAGAAACCCTACAGCCCAGGGCTGCAGTTGTGCCCTGCAATCCTGCATCCCATGCAGATTCCCTGGGATAGAGGCCTCACTGAGTGAGACACAAAGAGAAAGGAAATTTGGAAAATTGCAGCAAGCATATATCTTCCTGATGGCTTAGTCTTAGTAAATGATATTTTAAAACTTCTGAGTGGTTCCTGAGTTCAGATTAGGCACAAGTTCCTCCTTCTGTGTGAGCTGTTTGCCTTGCTGGTAAGGGTCTGTACCAGTGGGTTGGTATTTTACTGGTGGTTAAAGCTTGGTTGTGAAAATTCATTTCATTTTCTTGTGAGAAGAGCAAAAAGCATGAGCATGCAGTAGGTGACATGAGAAACCTCCACCCATCAGGGAAGGTATTGCATGTTGCATCACATGTACCATGATGTTTCTTTTTATTATTTTCCACGGTTCATGTTGTACTACATGTACCATGACATTTCTTTTTATTATTTTCCACAGTTCAGTGCACTAATTTTTGAAGAAAAAGAAAATTGTCCCACTACCCGTGGGGAAATATGAGCTGAAGCATCTTAGAAATGCATGCAAACACACTAGAAAAATCACTTGATAACTTAGAGGAATGGAAATAATCACACCAACCAATCTCCTGTAATCCATAGTGGGATAAAAATACACCTAAAGCTCTACTTTCCAGTTAAGAAGGCGACAATCACATTACAGGACAGCCTTGTCATAGATAAAGTGATAAGTAAATGACAAACCACACTGGTAAATGAATATTATTGACATGAGATAATTTTGATACAGTCCTAGTAAAATCCAAGCAGGTAGGCAAAGAAGTTGAAGCATGAGCGTTGAGTGATGTACTCAAGGTCATTGAGGTAATGTTGTCAAAACTGGCAGTCAAATTTAGGAAGACAAGATCTTCCTGATAATTTCAAATTACTAAGCTATCTCCTCACTGCTAAGAAGCTATAGGTTTCCTTGCAAACTGTTCCCATGGATGTGAAGATTTTGGTTTTAAAAACCGATGCTGAGACCAGCTGGCATGAGGCAATTCCTTATGTTTAATTATCTTATTATTTATCCCTCTGTAACATCTGCTTTCTGAAGCTCTGTTCAGTTTGTAAGCAAAAAGTGCCTATCCAGAGAGAAATTTTCAGTGTCTTAGAAAATGAGAATACAAAATGTCAGTGTTTCTGAAATAAAGCATTTTCCTCAAATATTTCTGAGAAGTGTTTTGACAGTTTTGGCATTTCTTCTTTTCTTTTTTTTTTTTTTAGACTAAAACAGTCTATAAGAGTTGATTTGACATGGTAAATATTCTTATTCCTTAGAAAATCAGGTTTTCACATATTTACTGTTCAGTGATACTGTTTCCCCTAGGTCTATGGCTCAGCCTTATTTAGCATAGTTAGCAAAAGTTAAGCAAAAGTTAAGCAAAAGTTAACACAATCTAACCCTTGTGCTTTCTTTAAGCATGTCTTTCCTAAAGCTTAAAATCCTTGGGGCAAGAGCCTGTGCAGGAGACCTTGTTTTCAGTAACAAAAGCAGAATGAATTTCTAAGTCTTAGGGATGTGGGGACAACTTAAAAATGGGATTTATAGGGTCTAAAAAACAGACAGCAAACCTCCCCGTGCTGGGAAAATTTGAAGATTTTACCATTTTTAGTTATAAAATTAAATTCTGGAGTCCATGAACAAGTTTTATGCAGCTGGGGTTTGTCATCATACAGACATAAGACTTCGCTGGACTTCAACTAAGACATGAACTTAGCCAAAAAAAAAAAAAAAAAAAGAGGGAGTCAATGTAATATTCATCAAAGAAAATGAGCTTTTTCACTCTTTCAGTGGACTCTGGATAAGGACCCCTGAAACTGTTTATGTGTAAGTATATATTAAGCATAGCAGAGGTCCTAATAAGTTTCCCAGTGACAAGCTTTTGAAGTAGCTCCACAGGAAAGTGAAACCTTCCAGGGTTGCCTTTGTACCAGTATCTCCCAAAAATCCTGTCACACCCCTGGTGTTCAGTCCTACAAGAAGTTGCCATCCGAGCCTTATATCTTGAGACAGAGTACACCTTATGCCTGAAATTGTTACTGACAGCTGTTAATATTAGCATGTTCTGTATGGTCTCTATTTCATTGTCTAGAATAATTTTCATAGATGCTTAATAAAACATATATTTTGTAATACACCTTTACAAGAGAGGCTGTAAATAGCACACACACGTTCACCCCTCCCTCTAATGTTATGTACATATGCGAGCATTACAGTTTTTACTATTTTATGGTGGTTTCTTATATGCTCCTCTAGGCACACTAGCTTATTAATTTGATTTCTGTAGTCCTAAGTTCTTAATTTTATGATCTTTGGCCCTTATTCAAAAAGGTACTTAAGGAAAATCTTGAGTAAAATTTCTGCAGAAATGTAGTGAATGAGTGTAATTTTTAGGTGAAAGGAAAAGAGGTAGGAAAGAAGAGACAATTTTGTGTCTCCATGGCTTATAAAAAAAAAAAAAAAGACAATTGTATATGCAGATAACCCTATTTTTTTAGAGACACCACAGCAGTATAGACCAAAACTGCCTTGATTGCTGCAGTGTAAGGACTTGGCAAACTTTTGCTTATACTCAGCTTTCATTTGGCAATGTCTGTCTGCCTCTTAAACAGTTTGTAGCTTGTGGATTTGTTAATGTCCTGTCTTGGGAATAAGTAGCACATGCAATATTAATATAAACAGTTTTACTCTTTATTATCTATTTGTACCTTTTTGTCATTAAATTTCGTCATCTACTCAAGGAGGAGAAATGTTTGAGCGTTGATCTAGGGTAAGAATGACCCAGTGTAAATTACAGATGTCAAGTATTCAAAAGATTCAGGCAAACCACCTTCTGTTTGTGGAAGCTATTTGCAGCAATTTAGGAAGAACAGAGACATCAGCAGGAATGAGAGTTGGTTTGTAATCAAGGAAATATGCTTCGTGTATCAGGTGCTGTATTTGTAATGGAAATCAGAGAATATCTTAAGGTGGAATGAACCAATAAGGATCATCAAGCCCACCTACCTGCTCCTTGCAGGACTGCCTGGAACTAAATCATATGATCTGTTCTGCAGGAGATGAGGGTTTTATGACTATTAAAAGACTTTTTATGACTATTAAAAAACATGTCACTGTGTAACATGTTATTTGCCTAGAAGGGCCTGGCTCATACCTTCTCCATGCCTCAGAGAGATCAGATCAAGCTGTGAGCTCTGAAGTAAGAACAAATCCCTGTGAACACCCTTAACAGCAAATTCAGCCCCAGGAAAGATCACACTTCACAGGCAGGATCAATGTCCAGTTAGTAACAAACTGCTGAGACCCATCCTTTATATATACTTTGCTAAAATCTGGAAATTTATTAGAAAAAAGTTGGACAAGGATGTCACTTCGTGTTTTTCTGGTGGATCTCTCCCCTTCAGAAAAATAGTGCTCTTCTGGTGAGCATTAACTAATAGAATCTAAGTTTATACCAACCATTCATTTTAAAGTTTATCTGTCCAATAGGAAACCTTGTAATCAAGGCAGGGATAAAAAGGATGCCACATCATGAGATTCATGGCCATACTAGTCTAAATGTAACATATCACATCAGGTAGAAAGTGCTTTGCAAGTTTCTTTTATAGATGAGTAATACCACATAGCAGAGAAAGGGGATGTCCCTCAGCAATGCAGGACACCTGCACTACACCCTCAATGTGAGATGTGGCAGCCAACAAGGTCTTGTTCTGTGGAAGATTATAGGTTCCTAAAGAACACAGAAAGCAGAATTTATGTATTTAGAAAATGTGCAGCCTGCAAATCCTGTGCCTGATATTATGGTGTCCAGTATTGACTGTGAAATTCCACTGGCTTGGGGGAAGGTGTAGGAGGGTCACTCAGTTGCCTACACCCAGGTGCTCTCTATACCCTTTGAAACTTTTCAGTAGATGACGGAAATGTCTGCACTACCCTGGCAATCATGTCTCAGGCCCCATAGCATTCTCTGGAGAGACATCTGAAGGCTGGGTCAGGTCCTCTGGGACATCTCAAGTAGGGCTACATGTTTATAGGTGGACAATGTACTTCTGCTCCTGTGAATGCTGAGGACTGAAACCACCCTGGGATGTGTCTACGTCTCTGTGTCTCTTTTGCGACTAGGATTTGGGGATTTTTAGTGATGGAAGCACTCACCCAGGATGCTCAGCATGAAATACAGAAGCAACATTTGGAAGAAGGTTTGGAATACTGTTTCCCCATCCTTCTGTCACAGAATGTCCCAAGCAGCTGCTTGCATTACCATTACCATGGTGCCTGGTCAGTGACTGAATGACCAGAGTGCTTTGACATCAAAGTCATCTGCTGCTGGGTGGCTGGAGCACTCTCCTGGAAGACAAGAGACATGGAAAGTTAAGGCAGATTTTGAATGTTTCCTTCATGCTGGAATGGTGTCGTAGCTCCAGTGATATTACCCCTCTTATACTGCAGCAGCCAAAAGTGATGCCTATTGCAGCTTGGGAAGGAATGACTGATCTGGTGTGAGAGCAGGGACCTGAGAGCTATGAATCCTCACCCAATAGAGATGTTTCCCCAAGGCCTTAGTGGCCTTAGCCTGAAAAGCCCGATTTTCTTAAACACCCTTCCTTCCAGCTTTTCCTTTCAGTTAATTTTGATAACACTGTGGGCCAGGTGGCTGCTGAGAATCCCATTTGAAGCAGGCAGAACTTTTCCCTGCATTTCATAGTAAAATTAAGTGTGACATTCAGATTTTTTTTCACAAACCAAATGTCTGTGCAAGAATATAAGAATGGCTTATATAAGAGGTATAAATATATATACGTTATATATTTAATATATTTAAATGTAATATATTTTATAAATTAACTATATAATAACATAGAATATAAGACATATTAATGTTTGATACATTTAATAGATCTAAATATAGAATGTATTTTATGTGTATAATGTATTTTTATATAAATATGTAACTATAAGTTTGCAGGTCCATGTAGCTCCATAGTCAGTTTCAACAGAAAGAGGTTGCTTTTCATGCAAGGGTCAGTAGACTTAGTGGAACCCAAAATTTTACAGGTGTTTCAGGGGAGATTTAAGAACTCAGATAAAATATCCATTGGGGCTACCAGATTGACAAACCACGACAAGCTGAAGTTGCCTGTACTGAAAACAGTTGGATGTTAGAAGAGCCTAGGGGGAAGTTTCACATGTGCTTGGCCCACTCTCACTCTGCTTTAAAGATCAGTCACTGCTGAAAATAGGGAGCTCAGGCAAGCCCAAGGTCAATGGCAGGTCCTTTGGAAGATGTATGAGAACATTCATACTGGGGGAATTTGCTCTCCCAGCCTCCATCGGTGGTTAGCTTAGACAATTTTTGACCTGGGGTGGCTGTGTGATGGGGGGCACTGAAGTGCTGGCAGCTCTGTATAGAAGTAGCCTTATGATCAATAAGTGCAAGAAATGCAAGTGCAGACTCAGATTAAAAGGGCAGAAGAAGCCAGGCTACAAGCAACAACTTGGTGTTCTTGCAACATGATCAGGTCTTGGTTTCTGCATTTCCAGAGGTAATGGAACTAGAAAAGGCTGGATCACATCTCATTTTGAGACTAATATGCATGATATGTCCATATAAACTGAAAAAGTAAAATTTAAATATGCATGGCTAATATTAATGTCATCTCTGTATCTTCTTCACTTCTGCCATGATTTTTTTTTTCATAACTAAGGTATTTCTGTTCAAGTTCATTCATTCTTGTAAGAGAGGTTGTCTAAATGAGGACAAGTCTTGGTATACCAGTGCATAGTGACAGTCACATTAGTTCTGTGCCAGCTTCAGCCAGCTGAATGCTATTTAGTCTCCCTTGGCTAGATATAAACCATCACTGGTACCTTGTCAAGAGGAACTGTGCTGGTAAACTGCAGCAGAAGTTAGGCTGTAAAAATCTGCAGTAGACACAAAATTGCATTGATGTTCTCCTATTGCATGCTTTAAATTGTCAGTTTTTACTTTCTATTGTCAATTTTAATAACTCTTGTAAATGAGGCAAATTAAAAAGTAAATTGGCACCACTGAACAAAGGTATTTGTAGGTAAGGCATTAAAGTAGATTCAGGAATGTAAATTGAACAGCTCTATTGTGAGCTTTTGATGTAATTTGAGTCTTCACTCCCATGTTTGTAAAACTGGAATGTATTTGGTCCAATTTGGTTGTAAATTCTTTGAGTTTTTATCCAGCACCAGGCACATTTCCAGTTTTCCTCTGCATTCTTTGCAGCAGTGAGAATAAATCAATCGATTCTTAGAGAACGCCTGCAATTTCTTGAAATAAACAAGTTGGGTTATTTTTCCAGAAAGTAGAAGCAGCTCCCAACTTAGGTTTTTGTGTTGCAAGAGAAGCCTCCAACTCTAAAATCTTCCAGACTCACTGGTCCTGTGGCACTTTTCCCCTGCTATTCTCAGTCAGCATTGAAATGAAGCACTATTTTCTTAAGTCGTTTCTTCATTTCTGGGCATGGCCTTGGGGACCAGGGTTTGGATGGGACATAAATTGTTTTTGCATGGGAGATTTTCAGAGTAGCTTTCAAAATGCCATAAAATCTCCATGGCTTTTCTGTTTTTCTTGCTTTTACTTCCATGTTAGAACAAAACTCAGAGCACAAAAACCTATCTGAGACTCCACTGGTAGGACAGAGGAAGTGATATTTGTAGTGCAAAAAGATGGACCAAAATTTCTTGGGTTTTTTTGCAAGAGAATTTTTTTTGTTTTGTTTTAGTGTTTTGCTTGTTTGTTTGTTTTATTTGTTGTTGTTCGTAGTATGGTCTGAGGGCTTAAAGAACATCTTGATTTTGTAGATGTGCACCAATGCACTGCCAAACCAGGCTGGAATTTGTTTCAGTCCAGCAATTGGTGAGGATGTTTTGAAGAAAGTGGAGCATGAATGTGGAGCCTGGGAGCTGCTTTCTACTAGTTTCCACCCCTATAAGTTTGTGATCTGCTAGAAATCTATGGTCTGCAAAACATTAGGTTCCAGTTATGATTTCCTCCTTCACTAATTACAATTTGGAAACCTCTTTATCCATGAGAGACTGGATCTCTCTCACCAAGAACAAATTTCAAATTTCCCCCCTAGTTGCTACAGTCCCAGGCCTACACAGGGAATAGACTGGAATTTTTGGTCAGGAGAGCAGCAGTGGGGCTTACTGCAGGTGTAAACACAAGCAATCAATTTTTGATTAGCTTTGTGAATTTTATTCAAATTGTGGATTAACCACTTCCCCTTGCCACCTCATTTTCATTGTGTTGACTGTCTTATTTTTCATATCAACCTTTTCAAAGTTAAAGATATTTACTCTGTTCTTGTGACCTAATTTTAATCTGCTTTATATTACCCATGTTCTTTCTTTATCTGGGTTATTCTTTCTCCAGCCTCCCCCACTGCATTGAATAATTAAGAGTTCGTAATATAAAAAATAATGAAAAAGTGCCATGTGTAATCAATACAAGATTATAAAAGTATACAAAACTAATATTAAGTAGGAATATAACACTTGTAGTGTTACAGCAGTTAAAACTGAAGTTGTCTAATGATTTGTCTTAAACTATAATCTTATATCAGAGGGATATGTGTGGCAGAGCTGCCACCTTCACTCATTAAAGCAGGGTTCAGAGAAGAGGCAGACTCGAGCCAGTCTGTGGCTCTCTCATGGGCTGGGCAGAGCACAGTGCATGGGAAAGATGTACATTTGCCCAAGTGGCTGCTTATGCTGAAGGGTTTTCAGATTATAACACTGCATCTGGACAATGAGGCACCCTTCTGGGGTGCCACTGGCTTCCCTGACATGGGTCCTCAAAGCCATATGGTAATTATCATCTACACCTACAAAACATGCTTATTCAGGGGTATTTTGCTGAGAGTGTCTTGCCATCTTGAAGTGAAGAGAATCCATCCAATTATCCCATCGTGGAGGGTTTTAGGATCCTCGGTTAAGTGCTGTTCTCAAAGCAAAGAGAGATGCTGGGCTCCCCATGATCTGGGACTGTGGTCCCTCCTGCCTGCTTGTTGTGTCCTTGGGATCAATGGTCTGTTTCCATCCATCTCTTGTCTACTGACTGGTATCTGAGGAAAGTCTGGCTCTTCCTGTGCAGTGCACAACACAGGAGGTTCTTGTTCAAGACTGATGCTCCTGCATTAGTGAGTACCACTAGCAGGAACTGTAAGATAATGCAGGATTTAAAAATTGCCTTTCCTCTTCCTCTCACCTTTCTCCCTGTAAACCTGAGCACTGGCTGGGGCTAGATGAATGAATTGTCCTCCCTTGGGGTCTGACCTTTTTGTCTTTTTGGTCATACCTTTCTACCTAAAAGATAAGAAATTTTTCATTAAGTGAAAGTGCTGTCAAGCATCAGAACATGTGTTAATTCTGAATATTTTGGGCTCTTGTTTGTAATTCCTTGTTTCAGGTCTCAATTGACTGTCTTTCAGAGCCAGCATTGCCAGTTCACAGCAAGATATTGCTTCTCTTATTTCTTCACTGATTAGCTAATGCAGCTTAATTTCAGTGAGGGGCATGCATATTAAATGGCCTGCTGCAATCAAAATGCTTTTTAGTTTTGAAGTTTCTTTAATGCTGTTACAAATGTGTTCTTTGTGGTAACACATATTTACACTATTGAGAATCTCTTCCTGTAAATCATTTAATTTGTGCAAATTACAAAAATATACGCATAAATAAATTAGAGAACACTGTGTTTCCCCATAAGTTGTGAAAGCCAGAAAATTTACTTGTTACAGCCATAAGAAGAGAATTCACTGGAGAACTGGATGGCTTGGGAAATGGATAACAAATAATGGAGTACAGAAGATTTCACAACCAGGACATCTGCACAAGTCCAACCCAAAGGTCCAGTCCAGCAAATATTAGTATCTGTCCCACAGCAATCCACAAAAGCAAACAAAATATCAGAATGTGCAAGAAACAGAGAATAGTTTGGAAAAACAGTGTGACCATCTGCCTTAATCAACAACTGACAACAGCAGCATTTCTGAAAGATTGCCTTCTTGGTGCAGGCTAGAAATAACTTTTTCATGTCTGGTGTTTCTTACGTGGTTACACTGGCACAGTGCTGCAGGCACAAGGTGACTGTAAGCATCATGACACTTTCCTGATCCCAAAGGGCTGGTTAAATCTGTGGTATTGTAGGCATAAGAACAGCTTCTTCTTGGATGCAAATCTAGATGTACAAACACCTGTTTCTCTGGGCAGGTAGAGCTGTGTCCATGGGATAAGGATGCAAGGAGTCTCAGCTGCAGGACAAGGTCACAGCCACAGGACTGTGCATCCTCCCTTTCCCCAAGTCTTACCCATCCCTGTCTCCAGAAAGCAGAGTGAACTGAAGAGCAAAATGCAGCATCTGTGTCCACACTCCATTTTCAGTCAGCATCTGGCCCCATAGGTTTTGTCCATTTTTGACTTGATGCCCATCCTTCTCTTTTCTCAGGCTAAATCTACTGTTTCTTTGCTGTTTTCCATCTCCCCCTTGGACTTGTTTCTGGTTGTCTTCCACATCTGTTCCAGACTTCAGAAAAATAAGAGAATACCCTTTTCTTTATGCTTTGTTTGGTGACATAAGAAAATGAAAACCACTGTTTCTCCACCTACTTTAAAGGAATTCATTAGTTTCTTACAATGATCATAAATCCAATCCAGAATGTTGGGATATTTTTTGGAGGGTGTGTAGGAATTTTGTGCTTTGATGTTTAAGTCTGATGTTTCTTTGAGTAGACTGGTCAGTATTTAGCCTGATAAACTGTTCAGTGCCTCTTTCTGGCTGGCTCTGTCAATAGTGGATTGACTCTAACAGTCCTCCGATCAAACGTTTTATAGGCAACTTTAGGTTAGAATGGACACTTAGAGTTGTGGCTCTTACACATGCCTGTGGGTTCTTAGTCCTGCTTAAACCCCTTGTTATATTCGTCTAGTAATGAATTTGTCATTTTCCTTCCATTAACCTGCGTTGTCTGAACACCTCTTGTTTTCTGGCTTTATTGCTAAATCTATTTCCAAGTTAATCTTTGGCTTTATGCATTCTCATATCAGTGACATCTGAGTAGAATGCATTCCTATTAAAAACAGTAAAATATCACCAGTTAGTCCTTAAGGTGTAGTATTAGAGTCTAGCATATTTTCCTGTGCATCATGAAGGGTCTTGCATGTTTTCCTGTGAATCATGATAGAAAATTCTGTTTTTTCTCTGACCTTCAGCTTGTGGTTTTTACCTTCCACTATTCAGGAAGCAGGAGAAGTTTAGACAGCTTATGCATCTTCTCAGCTAGTTTTTAGTGGCTTTTATTTTTAAAGTATGTGGAAGGATAAAGTCCACAATTTGTGCCTGTGTCTTCCATTACTATGGAATTATGATGATATTCCTTGAAAGTGCCCTTGATGATCTGGCTGTTTTAGAAAGCTGGTGAAGGGAATATTCTTCTGTAGGGATCTGCAGTCTGTGGACTGGTCTCCAAGTTACTTTGGCATGCAAGTAAAGTAGTTGCCACTAGATGACAGTAGAATCTACTGATATGGTACCTAAATCAGCATTTCAATGCATTAAAATATTGAACTTGTTCTTTGCACTATCTGTTAGACTTCTTTTGCTGGATCCAGTCAGAGCCTACTGAACTTCAGAAGAAAAGCAGAGTGATCTGCTTTACATTTTTTCCATCCTAAATCCTATAACCTGGAAGGGAAAAAAATATTGTCCTCAGTCCTGGGCAAGAACTAGAGGGAAAAAAATGGCAAGAAATAAAGATTCCTAATTACTTAGATGTAACTCATCTTTGTATCTCCCCCTGAGCTCTCATTCATGCTGCCTGGCATCTCAGGTGTGCTGTATTTTGTCCTTCTGACGTGATGGGACTTTTCTCAGGGATCAGTATCTGCAGCAGAGGAAGAAGTGAATCAGGTTTCTTTCTACTAACTGCATATACACATCAGTATCATGCCGAGGAAGCACTGTCAATCCTGTGTAAATCCAGTGTAAAAAGAGTCTGAAAGTATCCTATTATTTTAAACCTAAGCTGAGCCATGAATATTCTCTCATGGTATCTTGTGCTCGTGACTCATTTCTCAAAGAGTTAAAGAAAAAGTGTTTAGTGTGAACTTTGGGCTTCATGGGTAAATGGAAGCAATGGTGTTCCTTGTGTTCACCTCCATTCTCTCTCTGCTTTGTGTTCTACAAAAACACTGAATAACTGTGCAGGTAATTATAGGAGATTTTTTTGCAACTTTTTAATATTTATGTTTATGTTTCTCAATTGCAGCTTTAAAATTGTGTTATTTTATCCAAAACATAATGAGAAGAAACCTTATGCAATATATAGAATGCTGCTTGAATGACAGAAGCAGCCTCATTTTTACAGCTCTGGATGGAACAGTCACCTGTGGGTTAGTTTATTCTCTGGTACACAGCTTTCCTAGAAAGTATATTATTTCAAAGGGCAACAACTTTAGGACTTACTTAATTGCTTGTTTTCCTTTGTAGCTGTCATTTGTTTGTAGGCTTCAGTGGAAAAATGATGTGCTCTGTGACAGAAATCACCCATCACACAGGTTTTCACTGGAGTTTTGAAAGCAGCAAAGAACCTAGATCCCAAAATACTACAAAAAAAAACCCCCAAAAACCAAACCAAAACAAAAAAACAACCAAGACTTTTTTTTTTCACTTTATAATTTCATGCTTATACAGGAATTATGGGATAAAGAATGGTGAGTAACTGAGAAATGTCATATGAAAATCTCTGAGGGGAATGAGAGTTAGCAGTACAATAAGCAAGACTGGGCAGCCTTCAGGAAGAGCTTTGATTTCCTAACATTGTCTCTCAGAAGTCTACCTTTACCTTCCAAAGATCACATTTATAATTTTCCACACCACTAAGCGAGAGTGGATTTGCTGACTCTATTATAGGCTGAGTTTGCTTTCTGCTGGGGTCTCATATTTGCCCCAACTTGGCGGTCCTTGAGATAAATCCCTTGAAAGAAAAGTGATCAGAATGGGCACACTCTGGTGTTTCAGAGAATATGTCAGAGAAGACATGGCAGTGATTTCTTTACCCCTTTTCAATGGGGAAATGCCTTTCTGCTAATTCTGTCTTCATCAAGAAGCTGTTAATGCAGACAGCAACCATAGCCTGTGTTCTGCTGTTTGTCTGAGTGCTGACTTTAAACCAGGTTCAGCAGGGGATTTGGAAAATATCTTGAGGCTTTTATGCATGTGCAGGTCAAGGGGAGGAAGCTCTCTGAGCACTCAAACACTTAAAATCAAGTTACTGTAGCTGAAAGGACTCTGACCATGTATGAGACTGAGGGGAAGGGAAATTGAAGTTTTTGCATTTTAAAAGTTTTCTTTCAGAATGCTAAAAAATGAAGGCCTGTTTTTCTTCCCTTTGGGTGATTTCTGGTTGTCTTCTACTGGGATGCTACAATGATTTCTGTGTCCAGCACCTTCAAGTAGCTGAAACAGGGCAGGGAAAAACTCTGTAGCGAGAATCTACCTCATCCTGGGCTTAAACAATACTTAGAAGAACATTTTTCTTTATAAACATAACATTCTGGCTTAAAACAAATAGTGGCTACAGCAGAGGGAAAGCGTTTTTAAGCCCACAGGCCACACACAGCAGTGGTAGGTAGGGGTGGGCCTTGGTTTCTGAAGGTCTACTTGTTGCAGTGCAGAGTGCTGGGCTTTTCTTCTGTGTGAGCTGCAGTAAAATCCCATTGCTCAAGCAGAAAAAGAAAGATGTTAACTGGTCTGAGCATGGCTTGTGCTTTCTGGAATGCAACAGTACCAAGGATTTTTTTTAACTTTGAAAAATAACTAGTATTCAGGAAGAAGCAGAGCAAACTTATGGCAAGAACTGAGACAAGAACTAGCAAACAGTTTGACATATTTCACAATGTGTCCCCTTGTGCATTCATGGGGAGAGCGGAAGTGCTACTATTATTTATTTTCATGAACAGGGATTTTCTTGATAGCACTCCTGTAGGTATTCCAAATACTTGTCCACACAACTCCCCCTATTAATTCCTACAGGAAAATCCAATGAGTAGTGGGTCAAGGGTTGGACTTGATGATCTCTGAGGTCCCTTCCAACCCAGCCACTTCTATGATTCTATGATTCCAGGAAAGATGGGTGAGAGCAAGATGGCAATTAGGGCAGCTGGATGTTTTCTCTGTCCCTGGAGGTTTTTAAGAAGAGACTGGATGTGGTACTCAGTGCCATGGTCTGGTAACCACAATGACAGTGGATCAAGGGTTGGACTTGATGATCACAAAGGTCCTTTCCAACCTGGATGATTCTGTGATTCAATGATTTTGTAGTTCCTGTGTATTGTATTCCAGTGTGTTTGTTTGCATGTGCTGCCCAGCCTATTGAAGCTATCTGCGCAGCTTTAGTTCATGTGCCTATGGAACATTTTCCTTGGCTTCATCTTAAAACCTACACACTAAAGTGTAAGGGGAAAAGACCAAGGTGTCACTTCAAGTGCTGTTTGTGGGGCTGTTAGAAGCTGGTGGAGAACACAATCATATGGCCTTTACAATCCAAGAATGAAAGTAGGTTAGAAATTATTGAATATACCATACTGGAGGTCTCATTTTCTTGGTGAATTCAGAATCAAGCGTATGGACCTCAGAGGTGCACATGCACACCACTCTGGCTCCCGTTCACAGGTATATAAACATCATTTGAATAAAGCACTTGAAGAAGACATTTGTTTAAATGACAAGCTGTATCACATGTTAGTGCCTGTAACAATGCTATGGGTCAGAATTAGAAACTTAGCAGATGAAGAGGTATTTTCCATGATCTTCACTGCCTCTGGACTGAACTGACACGGAAGCAGTTTGTTTCTTCTTGAAACAAACAAGCAAAAGTCAGGCAAAGGAAGCAATCACCATAAATTGAAAAAAAATGCAACTGAAACCAAAAATAAACCAGAAAAAGGTAGATCAGCAGGTTCCTCAAATCATCAAAGTTTCCAGTTGATAGGGGTTCCCTTGGTATCCTGCCTTTGTGAATCGTGTACATTATCTGAAAATCTTGGATATTCTGTGCTTCTTACATGGTGCATGTCTTTACATTCACTTAGGGGGGAATTTACTATGGATTTTTTTGACCTGGAAACATTTTCTACCTCTGCTTTGCCTTCACTTGCATACATGTAAATTCTTAAAGTGACAAGGAGGTGCAGAGACACCCCAGTATTTCAAGGTGTCCATCTTGTTAAACTTGAATTTATTCTCCCAACTAGTCGAATCAAAATATATGCTGTCATCCAGAAGAAAATAAACCACCTTCCAAGGACTATTAAAGTATGTCCTGAAATGCTTCTGACTTTTAAATTATGGATAACACATCTTTTTTTTTTTTACCTGGTTCTCATTGCAGAGACTGGAAACTCTCATAGGTGTTTCCTCATTCTGGAGATACAGCATACAGGTGCCAAATTGTGCTTATTTTTACCATAGTGCTCTAAGGCTTCTGCTCTTAAGGCCAAAGCCATAGAGAATCAAACCAAACCCATGTTGGGTGTAAACTTTGGAATCAAAACACACACAGGCTCATGGCAAAGGCATAAGGTCTCACTTTTTCTGACATCTGATGAGAAGAAAGGTAGAAGTTGTAGCATTTCAGAATGAATGAAAAGCCACAGGGTGTTATTACTGGTCAGTGTAATAGGAGCAATTGGGGATGGTGGAGGCTGCTGTGGGAAGTGAGAATTTCCCTAGTTTCAGAGTATAAAACCCCCATAAAACAGCATTGCTCTTTCAGTAATGCTGCACTGCATTAATGTCTTCCTGTTTATAGACTCAGTTTAATCTTAACAAAGCCCCCACTTTCTCCCCCAGAAATATTCTCTGGAGAATTGTCCAATCTAGCTTTAAATAACTTCAGTAACAGTGCTTCCATCATTCACTTTTGGAGATGATTACTTGGCCTAATAGCAATAATTCTGAAAATTCTGTAGAGTTTGGTTCATGATGAAGTTTGCAGATTGACTTCTGCAGTTCTGTTTATAAGGGGTTGGCCTTAAATTAAACAGTTCATTATTTTCCTGATGTTTGAATGCACCAATTCAGGTGCCTCATAGCTTATTTCTAATGGGAGGTTGGGTGCTTAAATAGGTTTTATAACCTGTCCCTAAGTGAATGTTCATGGCTACAGCTAGCTGGCCCCTCCTCTGTGATCCTGCCTTGATGCAATACTGTGTTGAATTGCCCTACTTGCCCAATGGCTTCTCCCATTCTGTTTTGCAGATGACCAGTGGCAGCATAGATTATACTTATTATTTATGTCCTGGTAAGACAAGTGTAGATAAGAAGGACAGAGGGTTTTTTAGGTTTTTTTCACTGATACAAGCACACCAGCTGTCTAAATGTCAGCTACTAGAGTCTGTCTTCTCAGCCTGCAGCTAAGGAACAGAATGCCCATATTACATGCAGAATTTTTCTGGTTGAAAATCAAGAGTTTAGGATGCCTCCATTACTAAAGCCAAAATTCACTCTTAATCAAATAGAGTTTTCTTTCACCCCACTGAATGAGATCTGTGATGATAGGAAGGATAAATCTCTGTGACTGATTTTAGGAAAGGGCTTACTTAAGCAGCAAGGGTAATACAATTTGCCCCTTTAACCCAACAGAATGTTTCCCTCCCATTGAATTTTGAAGTTCTTCAAGATTTTCATGGCAGAGTTCAAGAAAAAGTAGTGACTTTTGAACTGAGCCAAAACTGAGAAATATAGAAGTTCTGGCCAAGGGCCAGTGTTTTCAGAACTGTTGATCAAAGATAAGTTTTATCACAACTGGTCTTTAAAAAATACTGACATCTCAGAGAAAAAATGAGCTAAAGCAGATGGAATTTGAGCCCTTACATTTTGAGCTGAGATGGCTTTTCTTCTTCCTTTTCTTTCTTTTTCCTTTTAACACTGTGATCACAAATATAATTATATGGAGGTAATACAGGTGTAAAATTTATTATAACTTCCAAACTCTTGAGGGTCTTTAGAGAGCAAAGTGCAGACAAAACCTGCATTTGACCTTAGCCATTACTTGTTCCTGTGGTCGCTGGGGATGATTAAGCCATTTTTAATATAGTGGATGCTGGGGTCATGCTTCACTTCTCCTGAAGCTCTTTAAAGGACAAGTTGCTATAATTACTATAATAAATGTAATAACCTACAGAAAAATGCAACCCACAGTAGACTTGCTACTCACAAAACCACCCAAGTTCTGCTCTGGGAATGTTTTCTGGTTGTAGTGACTGAGGCAGCTATTAGGAGAGCACAGAGAATATGTGGGAAAATGTAGACATTGCTGTTAACTGCATCAGGCTTTTGGCCCAGTCAATTTTTGGCAATTCTTTTTCCATTAATATTGAGGCCACAGAGTCGCAGATTAGAGTCATGGACAGATTTAGGTCAGGAGGGACCTCTGGAGGACATTTGGTCCAACCCCCTGCTCCGAACAGGCCTGACTTCCAAGTGAGATCAGGCTGCTCAGGGCCTTTCCAGTCACATTTCTAATGTCTCCAAGGACAGAAAGATTGCACAGCCTCAATGTGCAGCCTGTTCCCATTCATAACCATGCTCACTGTGGAATAGTTTCCCCTTATGTGCAATCAGAATTTTTGTAATACTACTTATCACTTTCTCCTTAAAGCCCCTACTTGATTTTATTTTAGATTTTTTTTGTTTGTTTGTTTGTTGGTTTTTTTTTGTTTTTTGGGGGGGGCTTTGTTTGTTTTGGTGTTTTTTTTATTTTGTTTTTGGTTTTTGTTTTGTTTTGTTTTGGGTTTTTTTTGTTTTTTGGTTGGTTGGTTTTGTTTTTCTTTGTAAAAGGGATGTGATATGATGAGGAAAGAAGCAGCATGCCAAGTGACATATATAACCACTCACACAATCTGGGGTTTGAATTCTAAATGGGAAAAGTTCCCTGTGGAACACTCATTATGAGTATTTGGTGGAAAATCCATAAACCCAAATATATTCATAAAAGCAATCAGTCAAGCAATGACAAAGAGCATACAAGCTCAGAAAAAAATAATCTTGCTCCATGTGTGGAGAAGTTGTGAAGGAGAAAAGAAAAGGCCCCAGCAGCAAAATCCATTGTTTGTAGCCTGTTCTGATTAGGAGTGAGCACACTGGAATCAGTGGGAGCCACATAAAGGTTCTAGAAAGGATAGATTTAACTCTGAAAAGCAAGAGTTTACAATAACAATGTGTGGATTTCTGTTTTTTATTTGTTAATTTATTTGTGATCAAAGTTTAACTCTTTGAAGGGTCAGATCTTGCTTTATTCTGATACTTCTGCAGCAGGTGTGCTGGCCTATATTCCTTTTTGCTGTGACAATTTCAGGAATATGTTGCTTGTGCTTGCACAAGGAAAAGAACAAGATTCTGGCAAACTAGTGGCAAGTGAGGAGATGGCCTCTTGCAAGTGAAATTTTACAAGGACAAACTGATCTTATAGGTGGATGGCTGCAAAGTATAAGCTACACACATGACATACCGTATGAAAACACTGAAAAAAAGTCAATGGATTTACCTCCAAAACCATGAGAGTGCAAGAAGTGGATCCATTTCTGTTTCATCTTGTAGAAAAAAAATAACCTTTTTCAGTTCAGGAATTGTGAAGCATGATAAGCAAAATTAATTTGCAAATTATTTTAAAATACACAGGCCTGGCTAGCATTGTAATTTAAATCACCTCTTGTTTTCCACAGTAACTTAACTCAAATTCTGATGTGTTTTTTTTGGAAATTCATTATGTCAACATAAGTAGGAGCATCTTATCATCACTCGGATGGTTGTTATTTTTTATCTTTTTAATTCATTGACTCACATCCGGCAATAATTCATGCAAAATGGGCTCTGAACTCCTTTGCAATATGCAGATTTGTGTGCAAATGAGCGTTACCTATGGTGTTCACACTGAAGTGTTTTTCTTTGATGTACATTTCTGACATTCTGAGATTGTAAAGAAGAAAATAACTTTAAAATTTTTAAGAAACCTTAATTGAAGTTAACATAAAAGAAGATACATGGTGTTAATTGGTCTGTTTCAGGCATAATTTGGGCCTTTGAGACCATGTCCCTTACCCCCCACCATAGTGTCAAGACTCACATCTTTAATTCAACAATCTTTGTATTAATTACCTCTGGATAAGGTAAGCTTTGATTGGGAGGCCTTTATTGTAAAATTATAGTACATTGCCTGCTTTAAGATAAATAAATTAGGGTTGAACTAAAAAAAAAAAAAATTTCCTTCCAACTGTGAATGGAAAAGTGCATTTGAGTATCAAATACTAGATGAAAGAACAGTTTTTATCAGACTTCCTTAATGGGGAAAAAGTGTATTCTTTTGGTTCTTCTTTTACATTGTTTTTGCGCATTGAAAAATAGTATCTTCAATGAGAGATACGAACACTCATGTTCTAGGTTTGCCAACATTCGCCTCCCAAAAGACCTATTTCTGCCTCATGGGATCTCAGCATTCTCCTCTGAGAGTACTTCCCTAGTATTTGGTCCATTTGTCACAGAGCAATCAGTGAGCTGGAGATGTCTTCCCACCACCACCACACTTCCCTCTTTCCCCCACTTCTGAATTGCCTCTACTTGACTGTCTATTAAGACCAAAAGATTTTTTTTTGGAAGAGTTGGAAGGACTTAAACTGAAGAGATTTTTGTACCACCTCCACGTCAACTGGATTTGAGGGGATGATAAGTGTCTGTTACGAGTTGTGTGAGGTACAAAACAGGCCACATGGTCAAGAAAGCTGCAGGCAGATTGAACACAACTTGTATTCCCCATTCATCCCAAAGGAAGACTGACCATTCCTGGCCTTGTTGTAATGGATCTGCTGAGCTGTGTCTGGAGGCAGGGACCCAGGGTGCTCTGCAAGCAGTATGCTTTTGGTATGGATTATGCTAAACACAGTCTGCTGCCCACACATACACTTCCAAAGCAACTAAGTAGTTTGAACAGCATATTGGTGAATATTGATAGTATTTTACAACCTGTAGGCTCAGTTCTGACTTCAGAGACACCAGTTTTAAACCAGTTAAACATGACACATGCCTTGTGTACCTTTGTAAGCTACCACACATCATTCCACAGTGCCTATCTGAGGCAAACAAAGGAATGTAGATAAAAAAGCAGGTGTATCATTTTGAAGTTTCACCCATGAAGGTGGTCATGTTAATAGAGCTGGTGCTGAAAATACTTATATTTCTGAGCGGACACCTGAGTGATTTCAGATCTCCTGTCCCTCAGCAGAGAGACACACCTGACCAGCCCTCAAAAGATTTTTAGCATGCACAAAAGACCTGAAGATATAGGTTCAGGTTTTTTTATCCTTAGCATAGTTCTGAGCATAGTGTTTTCACCTCGTCTTCCTTGCTTGGACACCTTGCTCATCGCAGATCTGTTACATTATCCAGTTAGCACAGAAGTTGTCCCAGTGATAAAGGGATGCTGGAGGCTTCACTTTTGCCACCTGAGCTACCAGCTACTTCAAGTAAACCAGGTTATACTCTATGGCTTTGGAATGGAGGTCGGGCATAGTGACTGCTGCTCCAGCCTCTTATTTGCATTAAAACTTGAAATGAAAGATGGCAAACCACAGAAAAAAGATCAGAAGTCCCTTTGTTTTATTAGAAACTCTAGGAATGTTGACACAGCAAGACAGAGAGCACCCATTCAACCCTCCCTTACTCTGGATGGGGAATGGTACCACCAATATTTTGAAACCACTGTGGGAGCTGACCCTAGAACTGGCTGTCTACTGCTCTTTCTCCTTGTACCAGGCCACTGTGATTTTCATCCTGCTACGTTTTCCCATCCCCTAAAGGCAGACTTGTCAAGAAGCCTTTTGTCTGGCACAGTGTTTTCAAATCTAAACTCTGATAATTATCTGTGGTTCTGCTGCGGACTTGAAAGGCGATTGCAAGGCATTGAATCCACATTCCCTTCAGTACAAAAATTAAGAGTAAGGAGAAGAGACATTTCTGTGCTCACTTCTCTCTCCAACACTTGACACCAAATGCACATGTGAGGCTGACCGTCAAAGACAAATGAGTTCAATAGAAAAGAGCAGACACGTAGTTGGGTCTTGCTGTAATACAGTACAAATCAGTAGAAAGAGCAACACAAAGGCTTTGCATGGCAGACTCTGCTAATCAGAAGAGGTGAGTGTTTTAGCATATTTAAACGAGGACAGGGCATCCATTAATCAAACAACAGAATCCAGAGGTACTGAAAGAGCAAGGGAAAGACTGTTGCTTAAAACTTTTTGACACGGATGGAAGATTTTTGAAATATCATTAAATGTGATGATCTAGGTTTATAGGAAGATAATGAGGTAAGTAACAAATATGTCAAAACTAAACTATTGAACATTGTAATTATGCTGGATACATATTAGTTTCTGAAAAAGTTTCCCATTACTGCTCTGCGGCTGTCAGAAAGGTGTAGTGAAATAATGGGTTTTCTACTAATTTGATTTATTTAGCAAAAGGTACTATGTGGTAACTTTCTAACAGCTTTCATGGTATGAATAAAAACTGCAACATGAGACCACTAGGATTCTTCAATATAAATTGGTACATAAGAAATAAAAGCTAATTTTTTACATGCAAGATTTTAAAAGCTTTCATGCCATCTAAGTAGATTGTTTTAAAAGTACTGCCTTTATATATTTCTCTTACAGTCCTTTACCTTTTTTTTACTGTTTTTCAAATCAAGCCCAGATTGCTGTCATTCATTGACATTTCTCCTCCGTAGTAGCAATATTTTTCTTGTTAATCAGTTAGGAAAGAGAATTTTTACATGAACATTTTAAGGGGATGTTTCCTTAGAACTTCCCAGGGAAAAAATGCTTTTTACTGAGAATTATACGAAACGTACATGCTTCCTAGGCCAATAGATCATTGCCATATGAGTATAACAAAGGTTACTTAGCAGTCATGGGTTTTCTTTGGGAATATTGCCTTCACAGAAGCAGATCTCTAAGGAGATGAGATTATTTTAAGCTGATATTCATTAGAAAGCTAGTAAGCCACTAGAGACATTCTGGATACAAAATAGGATATCTGGCTTGTGCTTTCTTTTGCAGGTAATAAGAGATAATATCTGTAATCACGGACAGAATCTTTGATTTATTACAGTGAGAGGTTATATTATGTCACATGATATTCTGAGCTTTTTATCTCTATTTCTTTAAAAGAGTATTTTTAATGGCTTTTAAGCACATGAGAGCATCAGAGTGACAGTGTCAAGACTGGCGTCTTCCTCAGTTTATGAAAATGATGCCTCCTTCTGGACATGCCCTGGATTTGCTATAGTTGCTTGTCAAGGTCTTGAATATCTGCTTTCAAGACAAAATTTATATTTCATTGTCTTCAGCAGAAACTGGATGAAGGCTGCATACCTCACCAAATTAAAAGGGTTTAAGTATGATCTTTTGAAGGCAGGAGGGGGTATGTGTTTAATGTGTTACTGGATCTTTTGATGAAATATGTATCTTCCTCAAGGTACAAACAGAAAAAACCCTAAGTATTGGACAGAAGAAAGAGATGACTGCATGTATTAAACAGTAAGACTCTTCATGCTAAATACTAGATAAAGATGATAATTTAATTGGATTGAATACTTGAGTTCAGAAAAGAAACAGAAAAAGAAATAGGAAGATCTTTGTTAAGAGTAAAAAGAAGTTATCGAAAAATTGGAAAATGGTTGTTTTAATTAAAAATAAAGAATCTAGAATGAAAAGTGCTTGCATATACACATTAATCTCATCTATGATAAAAATGGTACAATCAAATCTGAAAGGAGATTTGGGAAATATATCTTTTCAGCTGTATAAAGGAAAGCTTTTGGTTTATCACTTTTGACAGTATGGATACAGTGCAAAAAGAGCCGAATGGTATCTGCAGGGACAATGCAGCACAGTCAGGAACTGACTAAAGGGTAAATTCTGCTCTTTCTTCAGTATGTTTTGGATGTCAGGATTTCACTATCTGTACCCTGGATCCACACTACTTTCTGACATGCAGAGAGCAAAACAAAAGGAGCTATTACATGGAAATTTGGGGCCAAAGCTCTAGAGATTTTGGTTTTATGCACAGACTGATGACACTTCTGGATCAGGGAAGGAGCATTATGAAGAAGGAAAGACAAAGGAAGCACAAACTGAAAACCTCTATGACCAAACAGGGAATGTATTATTCCTCAGTGCCTTTGGGTTACTGGCAACCATAGATTTCTGTCAAGGCTTTTCCCCTTTCTTTAAATTTCTTTTATAGACAAAGAGATGCCATTGATGAGGTACTCAGGTCTTGAGCATTGCTATCTACAGATAAACCACAGGTCTGATACCTCAGATCTCCAGCTGAATTCTCATCCTGCTCTGGCCATAACCTCTCTGGGAATGTTTCAGAAGATTTTCTCTCATTTCCTTGGTTTGCCTTTTGCCACTCTTAGAAAGCAGTTGTGTGTTCATACAACTCTCAGCTAGAGGGCATCTTGGTGAGGAATGCCACAAAAAACACTAGGCAATGACTTTTTCCAGGAGCTGTGTATTCTAAGTTATTTTGAAGTTATGCTCTGCAGCTGTATTTTAAACAGCATACCACTGGTGGGTTTTTTTTTTGCCTTTGACATCAGCAATAATGTAACTCTGTAATACTATAATTCACCTTACCAATCCTCCAATATAGATGGGAGAGGTGAAAGTAAAGTTCTTTGTCATTTTGGAATGCTTTGCTTTGCTAGATCATACAGCTTGTCCAGAAATGTGGAGTAAAACTGGAGGACACAACTCTAAATGGTGGAGGGAGCGAAGAACCTCAAGCGGGTTCTGCTGTGGTATGTAAAAACTCCAAGTTGCCACATATGCACTAGAATAATTCACCTACGGGTACACGTACATGGTTTTCTTTTTATTTGTTTGTCTCAACAGGCTTGTTTTCAGTGTGGACCTCCATAAATGTAAAGGCATAGAGGTATATGAGTGAAATAAAATTCCTCAGCTAATGTTAAAAAGTGTTCGGACTTACGAATAATGAATGTACATACTTCCAGTGAAGAAACTTGGGTATAAGTGGAGGCTGTCCTTGTGATTTCTGCTGTGATACTTTCTGTCTAGCAAAGGAAAGAGGCCTAGGGTGTAAGCAAGGTTCTAGGCAGAGGCCTAGTGAGATCCAGTAGTATTATGTTCTTATGATAATATTCTAGCTTGCTTTTCCCTGCACCAAACTGGAAATCTCGGGGTTCCTGAAATAAGTTCCTCCCGTGTTACTCACCTATACACTTGCATAGTTACTCTTCTGTGACTTAACTACTGAGAAATTTCTCTAACACTGCAGGATGAAATTTAATGAAATTGCCACTAGTACAACTAATTTTGTCCAACAGGTTACTACATCTATTATGAACAAGTGATTCCAGGTGAGATCTATCTGCAGCAGATTTACAATGAATTAAATCAGAGGACAAAAAAGGATTCTGAAATTAATAGGAAAATAGATTACTTTTCTGAAAGTTGGGTATTGAAACATTGCATGAGTTTGGAGATGAGGTCTGAAGGCTATCCTTTGAAAAGTTTTTTGAAATGCTATCCTAACATTTCCTGTCAAAAGCAGTGAAACACAATAGTAACAAGCTATGATTGAATAAAGAAGCATGAGAACACTAAGCCTGAGTGAGCATGTTTTAAAGAGCCACTTAAAAACTCACTGATCTGTCTGTAAGCAGATGAGAGTCCAGCACCATAGGACCTGGTCTATGGTGCAGTGAAGTTTCTTAGGCAGCCATCTGCATGAAACAAAGCTCTTCCAGCATTCACCAAGATAAGCAGCCATTCCTACTCCACTAAATCTGGAGAATTTTTTCAGCACTGATTATCAAGTCCAGATCTTTCTCATTCCTATCTACAACATAGCATAAAAGATGAGTGATTCATTTTCATGACACACTTCTTTTGGTTCACCTCCAGCCCAGAAACTTCAGTGATTTCAATGTTATTTAAGCACCTGCACACTAAGCCCTGAATGATGCAATACAAGGATGCCATTAAGATGTATCTTAAAGCACCATTTGCTCCCTCTCACAGTGGTGTTCTCATTTCATTATGGAATATTTAAGGGGTGCATGTTGTTCTGACAGCATATTAAAGCAACGTCTTCTTTGATGATGTAATAACTGTTAACAGCTTAACACTCCCATAACCAGCTAGTAATGGGAAGGGTATGTTGGATTCTACTAGTTTTGAAGTGATGTCAGCCAAAGATATGTAGGATCAGTTTTCCTTAGCTTTTTAAAATATCTACATCTGGTATACTTTATATTTTGTTCTACTCTTCCCTGGATTGTAGTTGTGCAGTGCTTTGTAACTTCCCTTGCAAGATCCATGCTTTTTCACCTTGACTTGATCTTTGTCTTGATAACCTTGGACTGGTTTTCAAGGATTTGTATTTCAAGCACAAGACCTGTTGTCATCCATCATTAAAATATGAATTGCTCAAGTGCTTTGTGATTAATACAGTGTAAAATCTTCCTTGCTGAGCATCGGATTCATTTCCATTGCTGGGACATGAACATTTTTTTTTTTTTTGCTTACCATATATTTTAAAGGTTGTTGGTGATGTTGAGCTAACTTGCAACCTGTTTCCATAAAATTTTAATGCTCAAGTCTTAGCCTGGAATTGATGTATTGTGGAGTTAAAATTGCTTAACTTTTTAATCCCTCATGAATTCCACTGTATTTAAAAAGTCCATAATGATAGCTGGTCTTACAGAGAAGTATGGAACTTTGTTATTATTTGTGCAGCTCTTTGAAGAACATGACATGGGAAGCAGACTCAGAACAGAGTAACACAACATATTGCCAGTGTTGTTGGTTTTGACTTTTAAGGCTGAAGCTAAGATCCACTTAGTCTTAAAAGAGGCTGTATTTTCAACCACTTGAGCATTCCAGCTACTTACCAGACTGCTTAAATGCTGATGAACAAGTTGTGTAGAAAGCTATTTATTATTAGCCTTTCGGATAAGCTTTTTGTTAGGAATGAAGTATCAGCTATTCTAAGCTTCTTTGAAGCCTGGAATCCTTCACAAATACATGTAAAATTTTACCATATGTAAAAAGGAAGACCTCAGAAATGGCAGATGAGCTTTTGAAAGAGTCCAGCTTTCAAGAACCTCTCAAATTTAGCACGTTCTCTACAGGACAAGTTAGAAAAGTGCTATTTTTTTGTCTTCTGTTATAATAAAGAGCTATGAGGTGGGATGGGAATCCTTCTGGCAAAACAATGCTGATGTGCAAACAGATCTGTTTCTGATCATACATGGCTCTTGCATTGTTGATATCAAAGTATTCAAGGGATCAAACTCACGTCTTTGCAGCAGTGTATTTTTAAATGTATTACTGAAGTTGCCATAACACCCTGTTCTTTTATGACTTAATGAATTTTAAAGAACTATGTCTAATTCCAAGAAACTTTTTGAAAAAAACCACGTGAAGTACAGTGGATACACAGTTCAGCAATGTTGCTAATCTTAAAGAAACTATGATAAGAAATAGTTGATGTGCTATGGTACCTGTGTGGATGTGAAGTTACAAATCAGTTAAAGTTTGTAAGGGGGACTAATAAGCTGACCTAATATGACAGTTTCCAAAACCATTTACAGCTTCAAAGTGAGAGGGAAAGCTATGTAATTATCATGTGTAGCATCGTGTGATTAAGAGTATACCTATGCTCCAGTGGCCTTGACTACAAGAAAGATACTGTCCTTGTCTCTCCTTTACCTAATCTGCACTTGTGTCTTGTGTCTAGTAGGTTTTACTAAATTGTTCTCAAAGTTGACTTTTGCTGCTACAGTCTTTGCAAATACACCACCAACCCCCTAGAAGAAATAGACAGATGACAAGATTTAGGACCAATGTTGTCTAAGATTTCATATAACAAAAATCCAATCCCACCTCCTCAAAATATACCTGGGCACCAAACAGCTCTAAGGATAAATTAACAAGCTGTGGGACTATATGCCTGACAAATGAATAAACTTAGTGACAGGAGCAGTTCTATCAGTTGTACTTAGTTGTTCCACTGAAATAAACAGGTGTTTAAATGTTGTCTTTGATAGGTGTTGTGCACCACTAATTGCTCTTGAATAGTATTAAAAATGGTAGTGAATGCTTACAATGTTTTATGGTTGGACTGAGAGACTTCACAATGTGTGTACCTCCTTTCTGTTATAGAGGTCTGGTTTATTAGGACTGAGAAAATGGAAGAAAGACGTGCTGATGAAGATGATTAACAATGTTAATGTATTGAATTGCTGCTTGATCAAGAAAGTGTAATTCTAGCTTAACAGCCTGATTGCTGAAAGATAGAAAAGATTTTGTTCTGGTGAACAGATGATGAGGAGCAGCTCTACAGCCAAAGCTGATAGACACTTCATTGCTTTGTAGTGCTTGCAGTAGTTAATTAAAGCTACTGTGGATCTTTTTTAAAAAAATGATCCATAAAGATCCCAGTACCTGTAGTTAAACCAATTTCTTACTTTTGAACAATAGAAAATGAGGAATAAACCCAACTACATTTCTGCTTAGGGGAAAAGTAAAAAGGAACAAAGCAACATCCCCTTCCATAAGCTCTGCAACCCGGGGAATGCCAGAAGATACTTAAATAAGGAAATGTTGTTTCAGAGTGCTAGGCAGAAAAGTGCTGGTCAAGAAAAGTATAAGATCACTTCACTTCTAAAAATGGGATAACTCCACCAACATCCTAGAGAACAATGTATATGGATTTTCATATATTTCCTGGGTGATAGCAAACCAGCTCTGTTGCTTGTTGTTTCAGAATGAAGGTCAAGTGTATTGAGGCCTGTCAGCTGGCAGGTGCATGTTTTTCCTAAATAGTTACAGTTGACAAATACTCTTCTTGTTCTGCTGACCATTACGGGTACACTGCGATGTCCTGTTTAGTTCAATTTTAGTTAGCAAGATATGAATGCAGCAGGGATGAGAGAAGGGAGGAGGCTGGAGAGGAGTTGGAAAAGTATGGAAGTAAGAGCCATATGTCAAACAGCTCACCCACAGGATGGCTCTCTATTGTTTGATGCATTTCTATGGATGATGTGGTAGGTTCATATTCTGTAAAGGGGGAAAAACTGAAATATTTCTCTTCTAGCCAGAAGGCTAGAAACTTTTAAATGTAAGTAGATGAAGCCAGCACTCTTACTGAGTGAACATACCAGCTAAAATCACCCCTCAAAACACAAAAATCTCTCCATTCCCAACTCACCAAACAGTGAACTCTAAAACCAGAAGAATAATGAGTTACTAGGAGGAGGGGGAAAGAAGTGAGGACTGAGAATCAGAGACAGAAAATACCTTTGGAGAAGAGCTGAACTCCAAAAAAATCACAAAGATCTGACAAATCTGAATGGACAGAGTGCTAATTGATGACTAAGACTGTGGCTGGGTACACAGCTCCCTGTGTTTTTTAGTGTTCATAGTCCTACAATACATGTGTCTATTTGTCATGTCAGTCATTTCCTTATTTCAGGAAGCTAAGCTATCATCTCTTGCTAGATAAAAGTAGATCCCCCACAAATGTTAAAAGTATGGGTAGGAAGATGTGGTCAAGTGAAGAGTGTGCCTTTGTGCTTTCTCTTTTATTTCTGTCCCCATGGAAATTGGCAGAGATGGGCAACTTTTCCTCCCAGAAACTTCTTCCTATGTCTACAGACAAAAGGACCAGCATAGAAGCTACCACTAAGACACTGCAAATTCAGGACATGTTTCACATCCCAAGTGAGTTATACTCAGCAACAACCTTGTAACTGAGGGATTTATGGGAAGAGAGTTGTGCCTGCCTACCTCTGTGTACTGTACTTGATGAGTGCAGACCTTTTAGTAGGCAACACTTCCAGCACTACCCCTATACATCCTGAACACAGGAATTAGGTGCCATGTGACATCTACTCCAAAGTGGAGGTTGTCCTAAATCACATAGTTAAAACAAGTAAATGAACATTAGACTTTTTTATTAGCCTCTATTTTGGGGCCATTAGTGTTCACGAGGGTCGTGTTTACAAGCTTTTCCCCACCATCAGTGTTAGAAAATTGCTCTCTAAGTAAAGTGAAAGCTGAGATCATAATTATATGATTATAGGAACTGGGGCTTCAATAAAAATGCAGATACTATGGGTCTTGTATGAATCAAGTATCTGAGTCCAGGAAGAAATAGATAATGCCTCTTCAGTATTCAGTTTTGGGTGTTCTCACTCCATGCTGCCACATACACTGTTTTAAATTATACATCTGCCCCTGAGCTTGATCGCTTTTCTTGTGTTGGCCTCTTCCACTAGAAAAGGAGAGTAAGTTTATGGTATAAAGAACTCAGTTGGAGGCTTGGTTATATATATTTATGTGACTATTTTATTACCAGGATTAGGCTCCCAAATTAGGAAAAAGTCAAGGTCATCTCAGGAGCCAGGTCAGGGTATCCTCCCAGTGAAGTAGGTCCATCACTGAAGGATACAGAAGGAAGGATGTAACCATCATGTTTAAAAATATTTTATGTGTTTCTGCTGGAGGGTAATTTTTCCATAAAGTGTATCAGGAAAAGTCCAGATGTCATACTCTAATCTGTCTTCCCACCAAGAAGTAATATTATCTTCACAACTGTTATGGACCCAGACCTCTCCTACTAAAATCCCTGTTCCCTCTGCAGGTAATATTTTGGGTAACATTTTGCCCATCTTGAAGGTGAAAGGCAAACCCAGACACCGAGCTGATGTAAATGACCCCCAGTGCCTGTGCCTGCCAAGGAAACCAGAACTGAGCTGAATCTGAGCTGCCTGTCCTGGGGGAAGAATCTGGATGGGAGACATAAGGGGGTGAGGGAGGAAATGGGTGCAAACAGGGTTGCATGTGGCATATGGTTCCTTTTGCTCTTAGTCTAGGAGAAGTTTCTTAGTGGATATGAAGTCCTGTGTCTGGTTGTGTAAAGCCCATTAGCATGTGTCTCTGCAGTGGGTTTCTATGGCAGAGTTCCAGTAATTACTGTTCATTAGTATTCATTAACACCAGGTCTTGCCTGATCTTGAGTTCATGTTGAATCAGCTCTGCTGTAACATTTTTGATATGGGCTGGATGTAGAGGTCATCATGGAGGCATTAATTAGGCCTGGTAGTCAGAAGTTATTTTCATGGCTCTTCAGATAGAGTTTGCTTCAGATGCACCATGCCTTTTCCTTCTGAAGTGGAAAGCATATATGTAAAGTGGAGCAGTAGTGAGCCTGACACTCCATGGCTTGAGAATATAAAAACGTGAATTTAAAGAAAGCCCTAAAATTGCTCTCTGGATTGACCTGTAAAAAAATCTACCGGGGATTCAGGGACTTTTCTTCACTGTTGCTGCCACTTAGAAATGTTGACACAGAGAAGAATTTCAATGTGAAAAATATGGATGATGGATGACAATGTGATTTTTATTTCTGACTCTTCATTCCTCTCCTGATCAGCTACTGGTGATAATAATGTAACTGAGAGCTTTTAGGGTATACCCCCTGACCCCTACAAAAAGAAGAACACTGAACAACAAACCTACTTGTCTCTTATTAAAAACAAAAAGGGGAAAAATGTCATGTTAGACTAGTTGTTACTACATTAATCAGACAAGTTCAAGGTACTCTTGGAACCCAGAGATACCTTTGAGAGGCCACAGGAACTTTCTGTGAGAAAGGACTAAGTAAAATCTGAACATGGGTTAATTTGTTTTTTCTTGGATAGTTAAAGAAAATAAAATTATTTCAACCCTAATGACTAGTTTTAGAGAAAAGTGTATTTTCTATAGAAATCTTAAACTGCACTTATACTTAAAAGTATGGCTCTATTTACATTTTCTCTACCCTGACAATCTGTAAAATCATGATTCTCAACATGCAAATAATTAATTCTAGTAATAATCATGCTCAGTGGGATGTTACTTTCCTGAGAAAGAAAAGGAATAAAAAGATTCATACACTGAAGTATCCCGTCAAAATATTTTCTTTTGCATAGCCAATGCTACCTTTAGTAGAATTTAAACCTGCAATGCAGAGATGCAATTGGTGAGATCAGAGTAACTTTTCAGTAGCACGGAGTATTGCCATTACCTGGGGATTACCCTGGGGAAATCTGGCTGATGGATAATGGGAAAAAAGATTTTTTCAGACTTTCTCATCCTCAATAATGAATAAAATGTTTTACATGAAACAGGAAAAATTCTCAGAGCACAGGAGATGCACTGGTTGGGACTGCTCCCCTCATAAACCCCTGATTTTCTACACAGCAACACTAACAGAGTTGTGTATCTAAATGCACTTCAAAGTATAAAGCAAAAAGTCCTCTTCTGCTTGGAATAACCAACCTAACCCCTTCCTCACTCCCTTTATTTAATATTTCTCTGCTCTTTATCCATTTTATGGAACTTGGGTAAACTGTTCAAAAGCATAAAGTAAGGCTTTTCTCAAACCAATATGTACTTAGGCTATGAAACTCTTGTTGTGGATGCTTACATTTTAATAGTGACATGGTGAATTGACACATTCATGAAAGAAATGATCATTGATGCCTATTAAATATAAAGATGTCATCTTTGTCTCATGAGGTTGTTAACCAAGAAATCACTGTGGTCTGTGAGAAGTTTGGTGGAAGTATCACTACTTGTTTTGTTTCTATGCTCTTTGCCTGGCCAAAGATGGACAAGGGGCACTGGACAAACGGACTTCTGATCTGGACCACCATGCTCACTCTTGTATTCCTTTATGTATGGGTCCTGAGAGATCATGCTGAAATCTTGATGGAAAAACATTTCTGCATAATTTTCAAATTCAAAGAACATGAAACAGATCCCATAATGCAGAAAGACCTCTGATTTAAACAAACAAACAAACAAAAGGTGTAGATTAGGAAAATATAAAAGTAACACCTCATATAGCAAAAATATCTCTGTTAGTGGTATGGACTACAGAGAAAGTCAGTGTCCATACCTGAATGCTTTTGAAATATTGCATAATGTACACAGAAATAAAGATGAATTATTTTATAGCTTCAAGAGATCCAAGTACCTCCCGGAACCTATGCAGATCATAGGAGTGTTTGTTTGGTAAAGGACCTGCAGAGATTTGCAGCCAGCACTAGGAGAGGGAATGAAAAAACTAGAATCACATCCTGTTCAGGCTGGTTCCCTAGCCTAAAAAATCTGGCACCCTCTGGGATGACCTTTGGCACCATCTGGTTTATAGTTCAGGCTCACACATCTGTCTCCAGAGCTGAACACCTCTCGGGTCTCCTTTTGCCCTCCACCAGAAAGTGCACACACTCTGGATCCCATCTGAACTGGATACTTTTCACTTCCAAATGATTTAAAAGGAGAGACAATTCTCTTTTAGGGCTTCTATGGGTGAGATTCTTTCAAAGTGATGCTAGTGCTCTTTGCAGATTAATGATGGAAACTTGTCAGATTTCTTTGGGATGCAGTATGGAATATGCAGATTAAAGACCTTCAAATAAATTATGGTTCATAGGCACCTTTAATTAAGGGCCATACCTCTACTGGCCTCAGAATAGTTATGTTCAAATCAGAACACCTAATATCAAGAAGGTCCTAATTGCAATACCGGTTTTGTAGGATATTTTGCTAGGAGTTATCAGATTACAAGGCAACCTGGATGTTGCAAATGCATCCCTTTCCTCCCACAAGAAAAAGTGCAAACTCCCCTAAATAAGAAATAGCAAGCCTTTTCTGCCAATAAAAAATTAAAATTCTCTTTATCTGAGGGGAAGAAAAAAAATCCTGAGTTCAGTGGTGGTACATTCCACATGGAGGGCTCCTTTTCATTCTTGTCAGGCGTGGCATCTTGTTTTAGGATCCTTCTTTGATGTTGTACTCCTGCTGCAAGAGAATTGTTTCTAGTTCAGGGAAAGAACAATGCGTCTTTAATAAACAAACCAGGGAACTAATACAAATCCATGTTGACAAATGCTTGTCAAGAAGAAAACCAAAGAAACAAAATCAATACATGGTCTTGCATTAAATCACATTGTTTACAGATAGATATCTTGCAACTTCCTTTTTTTTTATTTTTTTTTTTTTTCCCCCCACTAAATAGCTGTCCCTGATTAATTTAGGATAAACCAGAATTTGGCTTTATAACAACAAAAGTTTTTAAGTTTTTAAAAAAGTTTACAGCCAACCTTTTCAAATATTCTGTCATTTTTAAGGAAAAAAACCCCCATTCCTCACAGCCTTCCTTATTCTGACACCATTTTACTTTAGAAGATCTCAAAGTACAAGTGAATACATGACACTCGCAGTGTCTCCAGTGTACACATTTTACGTTTGATTTATGACATTACTATATAGGTGCACTTGACAGCTTTCAGATTGAAGCAGAGACAAGAGAGCTTTAAAGTGAGATGGGTTATCTGGGTAAATCTATCAAGGGTTCGTCCTGGGAGAACAAGGAGAGAGGCTTTGTAGAGCCCTGCTGTGTAGCAAGCCTCCATGCTGAGCACATCCCAAGCTCCCTGACAGTTGTGCTCAGCCTTCACTGTAATAACGAATAAAAGGGAGCTCCCTGTAGATTACAGATCTTCCGTGTTTTGACATTGACCTTAATACATAATTTAACCACAAAGCCTGAGAAGTGTGGAACAAGATAAGAAAAGACCACAGAACTGGCAAATAAAGTGATGTTCAATCAGAAATCATATTTGCTCCTGATAGTGGAGATGTGGGCATTAAAAAGGGAGACAGAGAGAGACTGAGAGAGAGAGAGAGGGGGGAAGAGAGAGGGAAGAACAGTCTGGGTTATTTGAAGACTTATGGATCTCTTTTAAAGGACATATGGTTGTCAAATAAAAGTTTGTCCTGGATTCACAGTGAGAAATAATAAAAAAAAAAAAGTCAATGGTTATTAAATTTTCATATACACTGGGTTGCTGCTTTTCTCAAAATACCATAATGGCATTTTCCATATTTGCCTCCAGTTTGTGTTTTTACTTTTAATGCAATGGACTGCGGAGGGGGTGGTATGTGGAATTACCATAAAACTGTCCTTAGGCATATAGTTAGACTAATCATGTTCAATATCTGCCTATTCTAGACCTTAGCTTGGGTTTCTATGTTAAAAGAAACAATTGTTTGGATGCTAAGAGTTTGTAGGTTTTTCTTCTTATTTACAGAGAACACTCAATGCACAAGTGAAATGCACAGTGGGATGGGCTGGTTGCATGGCAATGGCATATTTTTACTTTTACAGAAGAGAGACTTCTGCAAGGAATGGGATTTTTAGCATGAAGGGTATGACTGTGGATCCTGTTAAAATTAAGCACAGTATTATGTGAAATGTATCAGGGGTGAAATAATGTACCAAAAAAAAAAAAAAAAAAAGAGCTGGGGGAAAAGTGACTTTTCATCATTTGTGTTGCATTATTTTTTCATTCCTACTGGATAATATATATAACCAGTTAATCTTGGATTTTTGTTTCTAAGCCTTTTTTATACTGCTCATCACTCACTGTTTTTCTCTCTGCTACAGCATCTGGGTGGTAGTGACTTCATGAAAATTTCCACTTGTCATTGACATGTTAAATGCAAAATCTTTGAAAAATATTTACATGGAATAGAATTTAAATTTAAATTAGAGTTTTATTGTGACTATAAAATTAAAAATTGATTCCTCCGTTTGCATGGATTTTTCAGCCACCTCCCTCACCCCCTAATCTTTTTATTTCATTCTGGAAATTTGTGCAGACACCTAAGGCACATGGCTGTCTTTGAATATGCAGAGATTTTTCATTGTTAGAGCATGAGTACATAATTGGGCTGGTCAAAGATTAATACCTTTTTTTTTTTTTGGGTGCAAATATTTTGACTCGTAAAATAAAGTCAAACCCTGAGAACAAAGAATTAAACATGAAAGCCAATACACTGTCTGATGTACAAAGCTGATATTTCATTTTGTTTCCAAAATCAAACAAGTGAGCAAACCTCTCTAAGGGAATAAGAGTACATCAGTATTATGATTTGGGACCATGGTTGCATGCATACTAGAAACTGTATTTTGGCTTTAAAAAAAAAAAAGAAAAAGTGTGTACATATTTAAAATACAGTATCAGAAGTGTGTATCCTCAGACCAGTCTGCACACCAGAAAACCCTCAAGTTTGAAATAAGGTTTTAATTCAACAAAATACAATGGTCCTACCATTAGTTCCTTATCACCACAGCACTCCACCCATCCTGTAACCCCGCTGACACTCTCACTTTCATTTCAGCAATACAACCTACCCTGCTGCATGCTTCCAAAGGGTGAATATAATACTTCAGCCTTGACCATCTGCTGCATTATTGAAGAACATTATGACAATAAAAAACTCAAAGCTATACAGCAAGTCCATCTCCAGGATAAACTGGATATCTACTGGTACTAAGGGTTAGGCTCTAAGGGAACTTCAGACTGCTTACACCAGGTTTGGTAAGGATACAGTTTACTACTTTCACAACCATTTTCCCATTTTTTTCAAATGGAAGCAATAAATGGGGCAAAAAAATCCACTGCAACCCAAACATCTTAGATATTTCTGGTCCATGTATGCAGCTTTCTATCCATGTGCTAATAACAAATATGAAGCAGAACTTGTATCAATATGGAGATGAGTGAAACAGAAAGAATTCTGGGAAACAGATAACTGATGGAGGTGACAGTCAGTGAAGTTTTTTCTTATATAGGGGAGGAGGAGGCAATTCAATTTCGTTCTTGTTAGAAATGGTCATGCATAAAGCCTGACAAGAAGTTTTGGAAAGTGGTTTCAGAGAAAGGGGGAGACAAACTCTGCTAGGTTGACTCAGGTTAGCTGCAGTATATTAAATACTTGCCCATCCATTTGGATCCAAACGTGCTATCTTGTCCTTCCAGTTTTCTGTTACTCAGCTTCATCATTTTTCATGGTCATTTTCATTTGATTTATAAAATAATGCCAGAGGTTTCCCTGAAAATACATTACTAAAAGGACAAAGTTACAGGTGATGTCTGATGTGCAACGCATTGCAAACCAGGAAGTTAAGAGTCCAAGAAAGGGAACCAATGGCAAGATAAAGAGGGAAGGAAAACAGAATGCTTTGGATTTGGGAAAAAAGTCCAGGAAAGTGTAATCTGGTGTGACATTTTCCCATCCTCGTTAGGACTAACTTTCACAACCTGTTGGAGAGGTGGCAGGTCTGCAAATCTTCTGTGATTGCCTGTAGAGTCACGAGGGATGGAAATGGAGTGACTGCTCACAGGATGGCTTATGGACTTGTTTCTGATTTATGGATGGGAGATGTTACTTTCACCACATAGAGACAGAGAGTAGCTCCCTGATTTCATCAGCAGGCCACCAAGACGGTCTTTTTCAGGGTCTAGGAAAACAAAACCAAAAGCAGATGTAAATAGTGCCCTTCCTTGAGCAGAAAAATAGAAGTTTATTTTTCTCTCTGCTAAAGAGCCAGAGCCTGAAGCAGATAAAAATCTCAGATGTTTTAAAATTAGGGTGAATTCTGAAAAGGCAAGGAGAAAGCTAAGGAAGATACGTAGAGGTAATATGAAAGCTGTAACGGCAAATAAAACAGAAGAAAACCACAATTTTTGACTGAGTTTGGTGGAAAGAAGTACCACATTTTCCTGGGAGCTAAGTGTAAGAAATGAACATTTGATCATCAAAGTTCTTTCAGGGGAAAAAACCCAAGCCTCTAGAAAAGACAGTATCAATAATATAGATGGAACTATATAGAAAAGATATTTTTATATAAATAAATATAAATGGATACAGTTCTATATAAATAATATAGATGAAACTCTATAGATAGAGATACTAACCACAAACTCAAAACTACCAGGCCATTCCTTGTGAATTTAAAGCACTGAAAAGTGCCCTTGTTCAAAACTACACACTTTGTGCTGGATCAGCTGAAATGTCTCTGAATACTCAGTCTAAATGTTTAAGCCATGATTCTGAATGCCAGTCAAATGGGTCTTTAGGAGAAATGCAGGTAGTTTTTTTTTTAAAGTTTCAAAATAGCTTTATCAGCTGATGGGAATGAATACAAATAAGTCCCATACATTTGTCAGTATCAAGAAAGGAAAAGAAGCCATGTGTTTGCAAAAAAAGGCTCAGACTGCAGCAGGTTATGAAATGAATGAATAGTGTGCAGAGGCGAGCTGTGCATTTGCTTAACAAAGATGGTTCAGGCTCAAAAGAGTGGCTAATAAAACAAAGCACAAATGGCCTCCATGTGATGCACAAATTAGGCCCAGGAGTGCAAATGAAAGAAGTGAGAGAAACTGAAACAGTCGTGTTCAAAAGAAAGTATAAAGTTGGAGAAGTCAAAGGTGAGACAGAAATCTGAAAGCAAGGGACAAATTCCAGGCCTGGCCAAGTGTGAAGTGTCACCGGTGTTCAAAGACACAAAGAGTAAAACAAGACGTTGTGGTAATGCACTAAGGAGAGCAAGTAGTCCATGGGCATAGGCTTGGTTTCATCACTGGAATGTGTGCCAAAGTAGATTCATAGCTTGGGGAACAAACGTGAACCAGACATGAATGTGCCCATGCGTGAACTGAAGTGTGCTTGTGGAAAAAAGGAGTCACCTGGTGGCATTCAAGGTACAGCTAATGGAAGATGCAGAATCTCTTACATGTGGCACTAATAAAAGTGCAGCAAAACATGACAACAGATGGCTTTATTCACAGGATCAGCCAGGGCAATAAAACAGGCTTGTTCCTTTTTAGCTGTGGAGAAAGATAGCAAAATTGATTGGTCTTAGATTTTGCAGTGACCACAAGATGCTGAACAAGATCATTTCAGAAGAGAAATATTTCCATTTGCTCTCAAGGAACAAAATGTTTGCTGAGCTGGTAGAAGCCAAGTTCTTCTGAAGATTACATACAGAGGGAGGGATTTGTCAGATTCCCCTGGACACTGAACACTTTGAAATTTGCTTTCAAATCACCATTTTGCAGATGCTGCTTCCTGAGATTGCCTTTTGGAATCCATTTAACACCAGAAGCATATTGCAGCACAATGACCCAAACACTAGGAGGTCTCCTAGGAATGAAAATACCTGTGAATGACATAATAGAAAGGGGCAGCACCACTATTGAACATCAGGAATGATTGTGGAGAATACTGAAAATTGCAAGAAGAAACAACCTTAAATTGAACAACACCAAATTGTCAATCTCAAGCTAACGAGAGAAATAGACCACAAAGTGAATGATGTCTGGCTCATCTACAGCAGAGGCCTCAAGGGCTCTGACAATGACACAGGACAGGTGTAAGAATGTGTATTCCAAGTAGAACATGCAACAGCCACAGAAGGTTTTATGATTTTTTTGAGAAGGAAAGACAAGACACTAACCATGGATCACTTTTTATGAAACACTGGAAAGGACTCAGTTGAACACTGCCAAGCTTACTACAATTAATTTTTAGAAAGCTTAGGAAGAAGCTGTGGATGTGGAGGTCCAGTTAAGACATTAACTACTAAGTAAGTATGCTGTCAAGACAATATGATTTACTTGATGACGTGCAAAGAGGTGATCTGTAATGAACTGTGACAGAATACATGACTGCTACAAATGCATGAATTTATTCATATTAATGCATATTTACCCTGTGTGTAAGATGAGTTATGCAAGCAGTCAAACTATAAACAGAGAATGACAAAACCCAACAGTTCTCATGCTCACATTGGATCGTCTACGTATCAGTCACAAAAAGTACAAGAATGGCAGTTATCACAAGCAAAAGTAAAGTTTATTAACAAAGGACACCTTGAATTAACTAATCAAAAAACATAGTAGTTAAGTTGTAAGAGAAGAGAAGAGAAATATCATAAACACTGGACATAAATCAAAACTGGGTTAGCTGCGTTGAGTAGATCTCTGCAAGTTAGTAACATCTATATTATTCATATGTTCCAGCTTCCAAAATCAGAAGTGAAACATGATTTCTGTGGGTAAGCATAGCATCTCTCAAGGCGTATGACTAATTGAAAAGACCACAGGTTCGGCTGTGATCAAGTGTGTTAAAATTGATGCATAGCTGTTAAGAAAGGGAATAGATGTTATAGCACTCCATTTCACTAATTCTGAACTCCCAGATGCTTCTACAGTGTATGCATTTTAACATAAGACATCAAAGGCATGATTAATTTGCCCACATATAGACTTCTTGTTCAATTTAAGATGCACAGACATACCTGAAACCAGGAGACTGAGGTAATACTGGAGTGGCAGCTTGAGGCCATGGTGGATACCCCAGGGCATCTCAAATCCCATCTGTACCCATATGTGAGCAACTCAAATGAGTCTTTAGCCATATATATCCAGGACAAACCAGAGCATGCTCTCTGCATAAGGAAGAATTTGCTCAGAAAACACTTGGCACAAAAGGAACCCTGGAAAAAAAAAAAAAAAACAAAACAAAAGGGGGAAAATCAGTATGTAGAGAAAAGCCTTAATTAAAGAATGACATACAACAGTGATTTTTGGCAAACAGCCTAGAGAAGAAGCCAAAGTGGACACAGAACTGTACTAGTCATCAAGCATTTGCCACAGCCCAGAAATACAGACTTCAGCAAGATTGCTGCTGTCAGAAAAGAGGAGTGAAGATACATCACCTTGTTTATATTCTAGGACTGAAGCCAGCGAATGGACTTCGTAGACAAACTTAGCACCTCGATATTGTGCTTATGGGAAAACTTAGATTTTTCTATTTGCCTGATATCCCCATGCTTTTTAAAATCAGAGCTACAGGGTTACCTCATGAAAGAGTTGGAGAATTCCCTGATTATCTAGCCCAGCACAAGCATGGTACAATACATGTGGTCTGTAGGGGCCTGGTGTTTAACATGGATTTGGCTATTGCCACAGTGAAAGCGAGCATCACCTTATCTTCTGGTCTTCAGGACATGAAGAAGAGGCATTGTGGAATTTCAAGAACTGCTTACCTGTCAAGGCTGAGCCCAAAGTCACTTTTGGTGATTCCGTATCCACTTGCACTGAGTGCATATTTGGATGATAACTAAATTAATTCGAGGGCCTGTTTCCCATCGTAGTTGCTTTGAGTTCTCCTTTCAGTCATTCTGTGGCAAGTTCACAGGTAAAACCACCTCCTTCTGCTACTGAAAGGATCACTTTGAGCTCCTGCCTCCACAGGCTTCCTCTTCACATCCTGTATCCAGGTCAGTCTCTGATCATCCAAAGCATGTTTTGTTTAGATCTGAAATGTTGCAACTGAGCTGTTCACTATAACTCCAACTGAAATAGGAGTTGCAGATGTTCAGTCCCAGGGTATGTGACTCTTCTTGTTTGAGAGGCCAGATGTCACTGGGACAAAGGGATTTTTCTGTTGGGGTAGGGCACTAAGCATGCCCTTGGCACTTTGCAGACAAGAATGAATCTCTGTCCTAATACTGAGTTGTTATTTCAAAGCTGTTTTAGAATTACAGATGTAAAGAAAAGCAAGCAATCCCACAAAATTGCTATATTTGCATTTTCTTCTCTTTTAACTTGAACACAGCTTAACCAAATTATTTTATGTCCAGTAAAATTTGTCTCCCCAAAATGTGTTGGTTATTTTGTTTCATATAATTTTTTTCCATATGCTTTATGAACTTTTGAAAATGCAGGGTGAGTAAGTGCATTGTTGATAAACAATTTTACCATACTTACTGGAGATTGTGGAAGGAAGGAAGGAAGGAAGGAAGGAAGGAAGGAAGGAAGGAAGGAAGGAAGGAAGGAAGGAAGGAAGGAAGGAAGGAAGGAAGGAAGGAAGGAAGGAAGGAAGGAAGGAAGGAAGGAAGGAAGGAAGGAAGGAAGGAGGGAAGGAAGGAAGGAAGGAAGGAAGGAAGATAATAAAAGGGGAAAATAAAAATGGAAACTTCTTCAGTGGTAGTTTTGCTCAAGTACAGATGATAGACTTATGAGCTCTGTGAGTGGACAGGCAAGCACATAAAAACTTTATGACATATGCATGTTATTTAATAGGATGGTTGCAGAACAAAATAACCCAGGCTGGAAAACCATTGTCTTGAGTGGATCTGAGGTCCCAGTTTAGATCAAAGTTCATCTTTTGCTGTTTTGGAAAATGCCTGAAAGCTTTGGAAGGAGTTTCCCTGTTTCTGTTGTGCACATGTACAAAGAGAAAAGGGTATTAATAGGGGTCCCTAGGCATCCCATCTACTATCTGGGATTTGGAATCCAAAACAATTTTGTTCCTCATGTCAACAATGTCTTCAAATAAAGCTTAGGTAGAAATGGGTGACTTTCTTTGTGTGGAAGAAGAGGAATGCATGGATTCAGAAAATGGTTAAGAAGGATGGCAGTATTCCTAATGTCCCTCAATGTATTTTTTTGTAAGTAACAAATTCCCTTCTATTAAAAAAATAGTTGAACCAATTTAATAACATGTTCAATTGAAAAAAAATTGTTAAGAGGAGGAAACCTTTTGGGTCCCAATTACTGTTAATTTGTAATCCAGTGAGGTCAAGTACCTGATTAAATATTTATATAGGAGAAAGGTCATAGTCTTTTGTGATCTTCTTTGCCATGTGTTAATTTTCCGTCAGATGCAATATGAGTTCCTTTTGGAGAACACTTAGCAGAGAAAGCAATCCTTGCTCTTGGCCTCAGAAATGGAAGCTACTGGGTTTTGATGTCAAACAGCTGAAACCAACCTATTTCACTTAGATAAATTTTTAGATCAATTTTTTCCAAAGCAATATAGAGATTTTAGTTTTCTCAGCACTGAATGCTCATCTGGAGACCTTTGAAAGGCACAAAACTTCAAGGAAATGAAGAATACCTGATCTCTGGAAATTGAGTCACTTTGAAGAGGTTTCTGCTGGACACATGCATGTTATATGGAAGCCTTCCAAAATCTCTAGTCGCTTTTGAAAACCTTGCACTCAGAGGACACAAAACTGTATTTGGTTTCTATCTATTGCAATTTCTTTTGTAATTTAAAGACCTCAGAAGGGACATTCCGTATCATGCTCAGGGGTGTCTGATGAGGAAATAAGTATCTAGGTGGAAACCAGGCAAAACCAACTGGAAGCAGCAGAGATTTGCCTGAGTTTGCAGTTTGCCCACTATATATGGAGGGGCAAACACTCTGCCTGCTCCTCCAGATGGAGTGATGGGGCAGATGTAGCTCAGCCAAAGCCTCTCTCTGAAGCACTTCCCTTGCTATGGCACTGCATGGGGCAGTGCACTCACTGTGGTCAGGATATGAGGACTTGGATATTTTGCCGGGGTGAACCTAACATCATCTAAGGAGTGGTCAGGTGCCCTAGGTGCTCTGTGGGTTGTCCCTCTGCCGGTGGTAGCCTTTGGCACCCTGATGTGGGTCATAGCTTCTGTGGAAAAACTATTTTGTCATTCTCATATTAAAATGAATATCTTTTTCTGCATGCTTGTTTTTTCCTTTTGTATGTGTGTGTGTTCATGTTTAGCTTGATGTATTTAAATTATTTTTTTTCCTACATTTTAATTTTCTGTATGCTCCTCTGCTACTGCTACAAACAGAAACACACATTAGAAATGTCCATTCAGTCAAAAGGTTCTACACCAGGCACATGTATTGACTAACCTGGAAGCCACAGGAGGCATTTATAGCAAATATGGTGCAGAAGAATGGCAACAACTATAGTTTCTATGGGTGGTTCATTTGCCATAAACAGTTACATCTTGTACCATCCAGATAAGACCTGGGAGTATGAGGCAATACAATGGTTTTGCATTTAGGATGAAGCTTTATAGCTGGGGAAAATGTATATGGAGTAGTTGTATGAGTTCCACTGTAGCAGTGACATTCCTTTAATGATATGCAGCCAAGGGCATCACTCTTTTGCCTATCTGTCCTGGCTTGTGGCAGGATAGAATTAATTTTCTGTCTTGTAAGTTTACTGTCAGCTAAGTCTCTTGTAAGTAGCTGTACTTACTGAAATTAACAGCAAGTTTCTCAATCAGTGTCTGCTTTTAGGACTGATAGCACTCAATATTTATAGTTATGGCTAGAGACTGGCATGCAGAACCAAGGCCACTGCTCAGTTCTGAGGAACATCTTGTGGTCCAGAAATAGAAAAGGAATAAAGGGGTCACACCTGCAACCCCCCTTTAGGGAGGAGCAGACAAGTGACCAAAACAGACCAGAGTATTCCATCCCATACACGTCATACTTGGTATAAATTGGAGGGATCACGAGGGTCAAGCCCCTGTCCTTCTTCAGTTCTTCCTGCCTTCCTCAGCATCCTGGGAGGATTCCATCCGTCTGCCTGTGGTCCCAGTCTGTGCCATCCTGAATCCCTGTGTTTGTGCCACCAGCTCCTGACTGCTGCTGACTCCAGGAGTCCAGCCTGGAACTTCTCCAGAGCTGCCCTGCAGCCTTAGTGGTGATGTGAGAGTTACTGGGGGGAGGAGAGGAGGAACATGGTGTCATTTTTCTATATATTTGTATATATTTAAGTACTTTTCTTTTTAAATTATTACTGTTTCGTTAAAGCTGTGTAGTTTAGTTTCCAGACTGTAAGTCTCTCTGCCTTACTCTCTCTCCTTTATTAAGGAAGGGGATTACAGAAAGCATCTGTCATTTGGTTAATTGGTTAATTGCTGGCCCAGTGTTAAACTGTGACACTGCCCTCCCTGTGCTCTATGAGAGGGGAGCAGGACCTTGAATACCCAGGCACGTCCCTCCAGAAGTCTGCTGCATTCTACCATCCTGGTCCTCTGACCTTTCAGAACAACTTATAGGTTATTTTTATTGCAAAGATAGAATTTATTTTTCTTTTAGTTGTGTTGTAAATAATATTTTAAATATGCATTTGGAGACATTTTCCTATACTGTGCACATTTTCCTCACTTCCAGCCTTTGGTGTAGCTCAGCTGGACAAAAAGTTCTTTCAATCCAGCAAATATCATATGGCAGTAAAAGTAAATATAATAAAAATTACATTTTCTATTTAATTTTGTAATCTTAATCCTGAAATCTTCAGGGATACCTCATCTTTTACAAGTTTTTTCATAAAGCTGTGTTCTTTTTTAATTAAAAACAAAAAAGGAAAAAAGAAAGAAAGCAAAACCACATCTCATTATATTTCTTATACTGAACAAAAATTGCACAGAATACCCTAAGTTCTGCTTCCAGTTACAAGAGTAGAAATCCAATGAAAGCAATTAAACCATTCAAGAGAATTCATGGATGATTTTCTGCACTAATATTGCTGGAATGTCCCAGTTAGGTAGAACTTGGACTGGTAACTATGTTTTATTGTACTGTTATTCTTATAATTAACCCATAATTACTTACTGGCTGAAATCAGTGTCTTTGGCCAGTGGGCACTAAGTGGCACTGGAAGAAAGATATGACTTACACCTATTTACAGTAGGTTTTTTTACCCCTTGCTGATGTGTAGTCCCACTACTAACACTCTGGAGACTAAAGGTGGTGCAGACCAAGCAGGCAGTTGTGTCTTCAGGAGTGTAGTTTTCCTACTAGGCTGCCCTTTTAATGAAGAATAATTGTAGAATTAGCAGAACTTTTGCTGTCACAATGTTATTTTTTTCCATTGCTTGTCAAGTTTGAGATGTGGTCTCTTGACATTGGTGGCTACGTGTTGTTCCCTGCTTATATAATAATGAGTACAGTGGGATAGTGGTTTTGTTAGGCTACTGGAAGGCAGAATTTTCTAATGTGATATTACACAATCAAACATGGATTGGTCAACCTAGGCTCTCATTTTATTCAGTGGGCAGAATCAGGCACTTAAGAATGAGTTAATTCTAAATTTGAATGCTTTAGTGTAGAGAGAAAGTCCTTGCTGTAAGACATTATATCTGTTCTTCTCCCAGAACATGTAGGGTTGAAGGCCAGGAAGTGATCATCTAGTCTAGCCTTCAGTATTATCACAGGCCATTTCATATCCCAAGTTACATATATAGAACCCAAATAACTTGTACTTTGGTGAAATAATATCCTCAGAAAGGTGACTAGTCTTACATGGAAAAAGCCAAGAAATGTAAAAAGCCTACCATTTCTAGTGATACAGAGTTCCCAAGCTTAATTGCTGTCCTGTGGCATTAAACCCAGATATATTTATTCTGATCTGAATTGCCTGGCTTCAGCTTCTCAGCCTTTGGACTCTTGCTATACTTCTCTCTTCTAGAATTTCGCATGGTATTTGCTGCCCAAGAAGGTGCTTATGTACTGAAATCATGTAAGCTCTCAGTCTTGCCTCAATAAAATAAATAAAACGAGCTCCTAGAGTGTCTCATTGTAAAGCATTTTGTCCAGAATTTATGTAGCTCTTGGGATGTTTTCTTCACATTTTCCATTTTTTTCATTTCCTTCATAGAGAAGGGACATCACATCTTCTCACCGATGTCATAAACCACCTCCATTTTGGTTCCTGCCTCCCCCATTTAAGCATACAAGGGCTGTACTTTTTTGCCACTGTAAGACACTTTGAGTTCCTGTTGAGCTGCAGTCATACTGGAATTTGTTTATTTTAATTTGTCTGCAGATATTTCTGTGTAATATTCCATCATTGCATGGTAAGTTCTGACCATAAAACTTCAGGGTATTACCTGCTAGTGTATTCTATGTAACTTAACATATCCAATAGTTTCTACTACAGTCCCAGCAGAAAGAGCTTGAACACTGGATATATACTGACATTTTTCCCCAAATCTATCAAATCTGGGTATTAACACAGTGACAGACTTCTGCAGAGTGACACTAGCCAAATAATTTGACTCACCATGTTGCATTAGATTTTTGTGCATGTCAACAGTCTATGTTGAGATGAGCCAAAACACTAAGGGAAACAGTGCTCTTCCAAAAACGACAATTTAAGCCCATTTTAATTATGTTAGTTCACTAAGATAAGGGCTTGGCAGCTGAGATTCCAGCTCATCCCTTCAATAGAACTGTTGCTTTCAGCCAAGGAATTTGCTCTATGCTTTAATGGAGTAAATTAGTGACATGGTAAAAAACTTGGTGGCTTTGGAAGCCAAAGGGTACTGTCCCTAGAAGAGAGCACACTTTCTAAAATAGAGTATTACAGAGCATATCTGTATTCTTAAATGCAAAAAAAAACCCCGACAAAAATCAATAAACCAGCTTGGATTCAGCTTATGGGCTGGTAAACTGGGTTTTCCTACTTGTATTCTAGCCTAGGTAAGGATTTAATGATTTTCTACTGTCATTTCCCAATAAATTTCTCCCTGGATGCTTTGGTTGGGTTTTTTTTGTTTGTTTGTTTTTTTCTGTTTTTTTGGGGGGGTTGTTTGTTTTTTTGTTTTTGTGTTTTTTTGTTGATTGGTTGGTTTTGTTTCATTTGTTACTTGAAACTGGTACAGTTTGGAAAAGAGAAATAGATGCTTGCCCAGTGTTACATAACAGCTGTGTTACTAGAATGGGATTAAGAGATTTAGGAAGTCTTTAACCCAAGAGAACTTTAAACTTGAGGAAAAAACTCAAAGTGTAAGTTTCTTGGGTCAAGGCTATTTTGCTTTGTTCATACAGTGCTGTTGCAGTGGCATTCCTGCCCATGACAAAAATCTGCCAGGTGCTCAGGTAATAAAACTGGAAAATATGCAAATAGTCTCCTTGAAGATCCAGTGCTTTGACGGATCAGGGCCACAACTCAGTGGCTGAATGATGTTGGCTCACAGCAGCTGAACAAGCCCTATTGTTTTAGGAAACTGTCATCTTGTGCTCCAAATTCTAATCCTTCATTAAAAATAGCCTCTAGCGTATAATTGCAAAAATAGCCTTCTCCACTTGGACTGACAGCAAATTGATGCCTTGTTGCCTCTAGCTTCTGTAATAACTGGAGACAGGAGCTCAGAATGGCCTATATTCACTCCTTTCACTTCAATAACTTGTTGACTCTGAAGCCTAATGATGGCTTTCTCAGACTTCATGCTATTATTTAACTTATGATCACATATGCAGGAAACAAGAAGAAAACTGATCAATAGGGCTAGTGCCTTTAGAAAAGTTAAAACCTAAAGTCTGCAGTTGTTGTTTTCCATGTGCTTGCCTTCCTCAGGCACGATCCTCTCTTTCTTGCCAGGCAAAAGCCACTGTCTCCCTTTCCATGACAAATTTTGTATTTGTTTCTATGGAGTGCATTGGAACTTGTTCTTAAACAGTCGCACTCTTTTGGTTCTTCTGTATTTTTTTACACTTGTTAAAATGTAATTTTGTGCAATTTCTAGTTTATTATGTTTACAATAAGAAGTCTGTTGAGAGTGGCTTCAGTTTAAGTTCTCTGGCTTGTGTTCTGATGGGAAATGTGCATAATATATTCATGTGAACTGCTCATTTTTTCCCTCACTCAGTTTGTAGATGAAAGAATCATGGAATTAACTGACTAAAATAAATAAATAAATTACAGAAAAAATATCCAGGACACAATCGACTGTACTTCAACAAATTGAGAGCATTTTTTTTCAACATCTGGTAAAAAACCATCTGTGGCGTTGGACTAAGAGCAGGTGCAGGATTCAGGAACAAGGATATTTGAGATGCAGATGGACAATGTGTCTTAAGAGTTCAGAGAAAACTTTTGAGAATCTAGCAGTTAAAATAACATATTCCAAAGAAGCCCAGGGAATTAAAGGATGATCTTATCATGGGGCTCAATCATAAATTTTTAGTGTGAATGAAAAGGAGGTTTTGAAATCTCTATAAGACCTGACATAGTCTGAAGAAAATATTTTGTTTTGGAACAGAGCAACTAAATCCAGTTACGTTTCCTAAACAAAGTTTTATCTATCAAAAAACTTTAGACAGTGCACCAGCCCTTATGAAATGTTGTTTTAATAAACAAGGAATATATGTGAGATTGTGAAAAACTGGCATAGAGCATGACTACAATTTGTTTTTTTTCTGTCATTGGTTGTAGGGGAAGCATCCTAACAAGAAAAATGAATTAATATTAGAATTCTGTGAGAACATTTTTTTGAACCACCATATGAGTATGAAAGTCTTATTTTTAATCTTTCTTGTAAAATCTTCTTGCTGTTTGTTGATTTGCTAAAGACATTCCAGAATGCTGTCTTCTGTGACACAGCTGGTAGCAGGGCTTGCATAAATACTGCCGTGTCAGAGAGTGACATTTTTTATGATATCTTCTCTAGACCAGAAAATGCCAGTTAATTTTAAAAGTAAGATGTGGAAAAAAGATTTATTTATTTTTTCATTAATTTTAAGATAAATTCTTTTACTTTTTGCCACTCAAAAGCCTGGTTACTTGAGCCAAACAGAATGTAATGTGGGTACTAAGTGAGTTTTTCTATCACTTCGGCAGGGTTCTATAATAATAAAAATTTTTCCCTAATGCAATCAAGACTATTAAATTGACATATTTCAGATTATTCAGAATGTTTCCTTTTTGCTGCAATGGAAGTATAAGGAAAAATACTGATAGATGCAAAGAATACTAAAATACCTATTACCAAAGAATTTGTTTCATACAGTTTATAGTTTATTTTTGCAAAGCATTTTTACGAGAGACTGAGACTCTTCTTTGCAGGTGGATTTTGAGTTGCCCTATTTATAACAATGTATGATTATTTTACTTGTGAATTTCTGTTCACCAGGGTGATAATAAACATACATTTTGCTTTCCTGCCTCTACAGAGCTGGAGGCGGGTTTTCACCTTGTCCTAGTTAGACCAGTCATTGATACAGTGTAGAGGCAATCATTAAATACAGCTGTATAGCATGCCTTACTCTCTCCTCCAAAATGTGTCTGAGAGACCCTACAGTTTTAACTGTGTCATGCTCTTCTTTAGCTCGTAAAGAAATGCCAGAAGAGTTTGTCTGCATGGTTATAATGGCATTTTTTAAGAATCAGTGGCTCATCTAAACATGTCTGATAAACTAAGTGTTAATTACTTAATTTAATGTAGCGTGGCTGATCTGTTTATCAAACAAATTTTGTGGATCATGCATGTCTTCTATTGTTGTTGCCTGTCAAACTGAGGTGGGATTTACCTCAAATTTTGAAGACTTATTTCAAAAGAATGTTGCTAAAGTTTGCAGGAGAGTGATTTTTTGTAGTATTTCCCCACAAGGCTGACTTGTCAGCCTTATCAAGGCTCTTTATGCTCTCTCTTATAATGTAATATTTAATACCTTTGTTTTTGCATTTGGTTTCCTTGGTACCATTAGGGTAGGACAGAAAAAAAAAGGAAGATACAAAAGTGTATGTGTTGCTTTGGCAATTATCTGCCAAATTATACACAGCTGTCCAGATGATTTAAGAGTAGAGCCCCGATTCTGCAGGCACCCACTAGAGCAACTCTTGTCTTTCATGTGGGTAATTCCACTCGTGTTTTCACTGAGCAAGCAAATGTTTTTTCTTCATTCCGTGAAGAAACAAAACATAGTACAAGTGATTTTAATGTGGCAAGTTCTCACCTTGTTTTAACACTCTAAGGCATTTAAAGGGATAGAGCTCAAATATGAGGTGTGTGTAGACCTAAGAGAGTCAGCCAAAGAGTTCCATATGAATGGGGTCTGTGGTTTGGTCTATTTCCTGCTTTATTTTTTCCTCCTCAATCCTGGGCAATTCCCTGGCCACTGTTTCTTCAATTTGTTCCTCATAAGGAAGTATTAGACACTCTTCCTTTTTTTTTTAACCTTCATTTTTACTCACTGGTCACTTTCCACCACAATGATCATCTCTACTGGAAGCAACATCTCCTGAGCAGAGAAAAAGAGACAGGCCTCTTTAACAAATCAGTCCTTTTTAAGAAGAAGTGGGAGATAAGAGCCATTTTTAGGCACAGACCTTGACAGAAAGCCAGATATTCTGTGTTGGTTTCAAAGCCCTTTATTACCTGATGATGGGCGGTTTTTTTGTTTGTTTGTTTGTTTTGGGTTTTTTTGTTTTTCTTTCCTAAATGCCAGTTCTCTTAATGCTCTTAATTTTTTGTAAGTCAACCGACACATTAATATGACTGAATATTTGTATAGTGCACTTGACTCTTCACTAGTTTTACCTGCTATCATGTTTCTGAGCTCAGCTGAACTGTAGGTTCTACAAAACTAATCTCTTCCAGCCAAATGTGGCACGAGCTGCAGCTGGGTTTAGCTTTACTTTCTGTCCTTCTGTCATGAGTGAATGGATCATTATAACCCCCCCAAAAGCAACCTGTACTGAATTTCTTGTAAATGTGAGATGAGACGAGATACTTTAACACATTGGGTGCTACTATGGCAAACTCAAAAGGCAGCAAATATCCAGTGACACCTTGGGGTAAAGCACAGTTATGAAACAAATATTTTACCTTCAACTCCTGTCAAAGGAAATAGAGCTGAGCATCTGCCAGAAGTATTATGAATTGTTTGTATTTTTCTTCTCTTATAGAAATATTACTGTATATTATTTTAATTGGTAGAGCTAGTGAGGCCAGGTATACTGGGAGATTTCTTCAGCCAGTAAGGTTTGATCAAATTTAATCTTAAATTTAAATCATGTGCATTCACTAGCCATGTTCTCAGAGGTGTCAAGTACCTGAAAACTGCAATGTTCAAGGGTGCAAGTTACTAACCCGCCCTAGAAACTCTGTTATAAGAGTTAGACAATTTTCTCTTTTACCAGCATTTACTTCACTAAGTAGTGTTTCTGGCCACATATGCTCTGCACAGGGAAACTTCTGTAATGTTTGCAATATTGTTTCAGAAATGGTTTTATGATTTGTGGCTTCCAGAAAAACATATTCCAATAAAACAGCTTTGACACTTCCTTCACCTGGTTATTCAAAATATTAACATCTCTGTTGAGTGCAGGTATAGCAAGTGCATCGAGGACATAGTAATCTTGGGCACTTCCTCTTTCATCACAGAAAACTGACATAGAAATTGTTCCAGCTAATTTCTTTTTTCCCCCGGCAACATGGTAATCAAAGACTTTAGGGAAATACTCAGTACGCAACCATTGAGATGTTGGCATGACCCCAGGAGATTTTAGGTTTGCTTCAAGGTAGTAATACAGACTTGGGTTATCAAGATCACTGAATGCCACATTAACACATGTAAATGCTCCCATCATATACATATATATATATTAAAAAAAAAGAAAAAAAAAAGAAAAAAAAAAAGAAAAAGTACTCACTGAATTGTTTTGGTCTTTAACAGTTACCTGTTTACCTGTGGGGCACACAGGAACAAAATCAGGCTATCGCTTCAAGATGTGCCTTGCATCTCTGGGATGGCTGGGGTGGGCAGCCTTTCCTCAAGGACAACGATGCTGGCACAAACCCTGCACAAAACACCACCAGCAGGAACAGTAAATGGCATTTAATGGAGAAAAGACTGAAATCTCTTAGAAATGTTTCTTAATTTTGTGCCTCTTTTTGTCTGCCTCAGCCCAGTGCACACAGTGGCTCTGGTTTTAAGTCCTGTCTTTTCCTCAGCCACCCACCCACCATGGGGAAACCAACCATTTGGGAAATGGGGAAGCAAGAGAAATTATCATAGAATCATAGAATTGGCTGGGTTGGAAGGGCCCTCAGAGATCATCAAGTCCAACCCTTGATCCACTACCTCTGTGGTTACCAGACCATAGCACTGAGTGCCACATCCAGTCTCTTTTTAAATATCTCCAGGGACAGAGAATCCACTACTTCCCTGGGCAGCCCATTCCAATGTCTGATCACCCTCTCTGTAAAGAATTTTTTCCTAATATCTAACCTCAACCTCCCCTGGCACAACTTGAGCCCATGCCCTCTTGTCTTGTTGAAAGTTGCCTGGGAGAAGAGCCCAACCCCCCCTGGCTCCAGCCTCCTTTCAGGGAGTTGTAGAGAGCGATGAGGTCTCCCCTGAGCCTCCTCTTCTCCAGGCTGAACACCCCCAGCTCCCTCAGCCTCTCCTCACAGGACTTGTGCTGGAGTCCCTTCACCAGCCTGGTTGCCCTCCTTTGGACCTGCTCCAGGACCTCAATCTCCTTCCTGAACTGAGGGGCCCAGAAGTTAAGAGCTTCTCATGCCACCCCTTCTTTACACATGACAAAAGAGCACTTTAGGTGCCTGTTGGGATGGTGGTGGTGTTACATGGTGTGCTTTTTACAGAGTTGGGGGGTGTGCCTGCTCCCTGATGTCTCTATCTGTTTCTTCTACACCTCACACCCTCCCAGGGTGAGGGTGCTGCCTCAGATTGTGGCAACATGGAGTTCTCTTTGCCTGATGGAAGAAAGAGCTCTGGGGAAGGGCTGGTGTAGTTCTTGTCAAGAGTCTCAGGTCTCCTCCCTTATATGCTCCCTGGGGGCTCTTCTCCCCAGGGCTGGGAAGGGGTGAGGAAGCCTAAGAGTAAGTTGAGGCCCTTCTGCCCAGAGCTGCTGAGATGGAGAGGGAAGCTGTGGGGAAAGTTGAGTCCACGGTGAAGCATGCCTGTGGCTTCTGGTACCTTCCTGCAAATGTCAACCTCCTGGATCACGACAGGAACACAAAAAACGGGGCTTATATGGGAGAAAATACTTGCTCGGTGTCACTGCTGGGAAGTTCACAAGGGTCCTGCCTGGTTTTCGAAGGTGTAAACTCCTGGAGTGAGTGGCCATCCCTGTGAGGGGGACTGGCAGCACTTCTGGGGGGGCCATCAGTAGCACCCAGGCAGGAGGTGACCAGGGACTGAAGAGGAAGTGGTGTGAAAAGCAGAGGGATGTGACACGAGGTGGGGCAGGATGCGTCAGCCCTCATGCTCTCCTTGGCCAGCTGGTTACATCTGTCTCTGGTTAGGACTGTCCAGATAATGCAAGTGCTGGATGGGTGAACACTTACAGATTCCTGAGGATATAAGGGTTAGTCAAATGTGCTCTCCTTAAAAAAAAAAAAAAAAAAAAAAAAAAAAAAAAAAAAAAAAAGGAAAAGTTTTCTCACTTTTTTGATACAGTAGTTCTGTTATCATGATATTAATAATTCCGAGGACACTGTGGAAGACTGTACTAAGCTGTTGCCGTGTCAATTACACAGAGCTATATTTTTGTGCTCATTATTATTCTTGGATGTCTCTAATTTACATCTAAATGTACTGACTAATTTTGATTCAATCATGTCAAAAATGATAGGTCATGTGTGGGAGGAGATGACAGTCCTACCATCAGGAACTGCCAGAATGTGAATTCCTCGGGGCAATGATTTAATGCCCAAGTCAAGCAGTGCTGTCAGAATTGGAGGCCAAATTATGACACATTATGCTGTACTATGGACTTGCACATACAATACATATGAAAAAAGTGACTGAGATTGGAGTTATTAAACTATGCTTTAACCGTTGCTACATTTTCCTTCCTGCTCTCATTCTCTCTCCCCCCTACCATCTTTTTTTTTCCTCCATTCACTGCATTTGTTCAGAGGTACTAATAATGGTACAGAAATCTCTTCTGTAGCAACCAACATCCCAAGCCATTCTGAACAGCACCCTGTGATTAAAGTGGGTGATAAAATAATAGTACTTGAGGTGCATTTCTGCTTAGCCTTTCTTTAAATCATTTACACTTTTTTTAGCAAGACACATGTCAGCTAGATGTTCTGTGAAAGGGCAGGGCCTATTCATTCTATTGTCTTTTTTTTTCTAGTTTTTTGTTGTTTTTTTTTTTTTTAGGAATCAGCTGTTTCTGGTTAAACCTGCTGAATAACCTTCAGCAGCTCCTGAGCAATCCACAGGAACTAATTTGCATATTGGATAACTCATCCTAATTATTGCAACCTATTTGCCTTTTTTAGCTTATGGGGATTTATCTGTCAGAAGTGAGGCTTTTTATTTTTTTTAAGAAACACTTGATTTTCTACCTGGCCTTTTCATACCGGGGGAGAAGCAGCAGAGCTGTTTACCATAAATGCTGTATGTACAGTTCATTGCATATTCTTGCTCAATCAGTGCTGCAATTATTGTCTTAAAACTCATAGAGTCACTGTAAAGATACTGAATTCAATGATTTTGTATTGTCATACTGCTATTATATGTTCATCTATTGTAGTCCTAAAACAATGTAATAAGATACTTAGTATGACATAATTGATAGCTGAGTCAAAATAGCTTGTTTCTTTAACTCTCTACAATGACTCTTAAAAAAACCCTTGAGACTTCCAATCACTTGTATAAGAAGTCATGTTAAATCATTTTAATGGCATAGGAGTGAACAATTTTTACGGTGCGCATCTCAATTTTTGAATATTTAAATGAAAATTTCAGTCTTTTTTTAGCTATTGGAAATGACTGAAAGGGAAATTTTTGTGTACTGTAACAAATATAACATTTTAAGCATTGCTTGAGAACCAAGTTCCAAGAAAACTGGCTGGCATTTAAGCCCACATGCTGAGAATGAGCACTGGGAGGAAAATCCATTGCTGAGTTTGGAAAAGACTGGTTTGATTGTCACCAGATTTAAATTGTTTGGTTGAAGTGCAGTGACATTTTCAGAGAAGTTTTGGAATTCTCTTTATAAACCTTGAGGCTTAATGTTCCTAAGCATATCTGTCTTGCTGCAGATATGTGGCTTGTTCTTTCTTTACCTTCCTCGGATATTTAAAATACATGGTGTGTCAACTTCCCAGTTGGGCTGGGGCTGTCTCCATATCTGATGTGGCTGTGACCACTCACAGCAGTGTAAGAGGTTTCCAATGACTTTTGTGCTTTGTCTGCTGTCCTAACAACTGTTCCTGATCTCTTTTTAGGCCTTGGAACAAAGGCAGCGGGATGGAAGTACTTCATGGGCCAGTTGGATTGATCAGCCCAGTTTACATCATTGCAATGCAAGTGTCAGTTGTTGCACTGATAGATCAGTGTGTTACACACTGCTTTCATGGAGGTGACATGAGTGCCCATTGTGCTCAACAGCAGAGAAGAGAATGGTCTCTTTGTCTTCTGGAAGAGTTCTCAGGCAGTTGGGATTATTCCCAAAGTTCCGGGATTTTTGATGTGGTTGTTGATGTCTGTGCCAAAGCTGCAATGCTGGATGCTCGAAATGGTAGTACAGACAGCAGAAAAGAAAAATCCAATCCAATCAAATTCATCTTTCCCAGGGGCCACTTTGGGGAAAGAGGAGTAGAATTTGGAAGACTTGGAAGGAAATGAGTGAGAGGTTGTACAGATTGGATCGGATGTTGGGATTGTAAGAGGCAACAAGGAAAATCTACAGATCTGATTTCACTTCTGCAGGCACGCAATTGAAATTCCTCCTTGCACTGACATGGAGTAGAAATGATCTGCAGCCAACTGGATTTCATACTTCAGTCTGCATTTCCCCAAATGTGGAGAGTTCCTATCCCTGATAATTAAACTTCAAAGCTAACACCCTATTAAACATATAAAGCTATTATTTCAGTCTGCTTGGCTACAGAGCCAGTTGGTTGACATAGTGAAGGCATTAAAGAGGGCTATAAACTTCACTGCTTTTCAAACAAAAGCAATGTTTCAGAAAATGCAGCAAAGTTCTTCAGGAATACCTTAATCTCGTTATTTCTGATGATGTTTCTATATGCCTGCATGTCTGTTTTCAGTGGTGAGGAAAAACATAAACCAAGCCAGTTTTCTTACCTTCTGCTCCTCATAGGCTTGCTAAAAAGTCAGGACTAGAAGCCCATTTCAGTTGGCAGAGGGAAAGCAAACAGTTGACAGGGACCATGCCTGGAAAGGCATTTTTTCCTTGTAGTTCAGTCACAAATTCCCCAAAATGGAAAGAATAAAAGCTAGCTGAGTAAAACAGGAAACCATCATTCAGTAATCTATCTTGCCATTTTGCTGGTACCTGAAAAAAATATTTTTATATCAGACCCATGTAAGCTGGATGTCTGAGTTCAAGAAACTAGTGATATTTTGCATATGGACCTGTGTTAAATGTCTGCCATTCCATTTTTGTCAATCGGCTTAATCCCATTAGTTTCTGATTTTCCTGGAAATTTTATGTTTTTTTCCAAACAAAATTTGCTCTTCTCCACAGGACAAAGTGAAACTTCATATGTAAGCCAGTCACTGGCTTCCCTGACAATCTCATTTTTCTAAGATTAGGGTAGAAATAGAGGAGGAGCCAGGATAGGCCCAGAGATTCTGTTTGAATAGCCTGCAGCTTTATTAACACATCTGGGAACTATCCAGCAATAACTTGTACAAAACAGATAATTCTTCCTTCCATAATCTGCTCCACCTGTTGGAGGGCTGCCATCAGGACGGCTGGCCAGCATGGCCATGCTGGCTTGTTTTCTAACCCTACTTTCCATGTTGTGAATAGAGCTGTGAAGGAATGATCGGACACCAAACTCTTTCAGCAACTTCTCTGGACCCCCAGCCCCTCATGAAAAGCCCCCGCTTTTCAAGTTTCTGTTTGCCAGCCTGCTGGATCTGTGATCTGCCTTCCTCACACTGGGCTCTTCACGAGTTCTAAAATATTGAACAGAGGCTTCCAAGCTCCTCTCTAGATTCCTGAACTGCTGAAGTCACTTTGTACAACTTGTCCCATCTGTGATCCCAGCCCAGTGACTCCCTGGCCAAAGGAAAATAAAGGGAAGAGATTTTCCCTGGCTTGGAAGAATGTGACTTTTACTAATTATGACCTCTTCAAGCTTTGTCTTTTCAAATGCATGTTAAACTAGTACAATACATTCCTATTTCTTTTCTCTATCTACACATCTGTGAATTTGTTTTTTGATGGATGAATTATCTGCCAAATAAACCCCATAGTATCTTCATGTATTCGCTCTTCTGTTGTTCAGGGTTGAACTCTCTGGGCTGGCACAAAACTGTATTTCTGTTGTGTGTCAGCATAAAATGGTATTTGAATTATTCATGGCATCTGGCATGAATATAGTTGATTCCTTACATGTTTGGCATTTAGAAGTCCGGATGATCTATATTAGCCATTGAGCCTCTCTCTGTAGTCAGCTGGGAGAGAAACACATTCAGAGGGTAAATCCCACAATTTTAGTGACATACTCACCTGGCATGCATTGCCTTTTGTCTCTGATGTAGAGTGAGCTAAGATGGCTAGATAAAGATAAAATAGCACGGATTTTGCCTGAAGACTACTTGTGAGATAAATACTACTCGTGAAATAAAAACAATCACCTAAATGCATTTTTCCTTAGGGAATTTTCCCCTTCTGCCAACTGGACAAGCCTAGTTCTTTTTGTCTAAAAAATACTACATATTTTAAAAATTGCTGCGAAAAGCAAACTTTGAGAGGTCCTTAGAAGGCCATCCTATGAAGTATGAGAAGGACATTTCAAACATACTTGGTCCTGCCCTTTCCTGGAATTCCTGTGCAGAGTGATAGCAATAATTCTTAGAGGTAGAATAATTTTCTGGCTATGGAGATGTAAAACACACAGGACACAAATTTTTGTGAACCGGTAAGTTATTTTTGGGGTTCTCTGGGTTAGACAAACATAATGTGAACTTGCAGAAGTTCTGTAACCTGAGCAATAGGTACATTTTCAGTCACAGCATCCACAGGACAAATCCTGACTGGACAGGAACAACTTTTTCTTAACTTCCCCTGTCACGCTTCCTCTCTTTTCCCAAAACACCTACCAGCCACTGATCCCAGACATTTTTTTTCCATGCTGGCAACTGACCCAGAATGCCCTTTGGTGAAATATTGAGTGAGAGTAAAATGGAGAGTTTGGCAGAGAGAGGTCAGAGCTGTTTTTGTGTTCTTTACATATCATGGCAAGTCTCTAAGGAGGAGATGAATCTCATGAAAAGGAAGCCTAACCCTCAAAAATGGAGGAGCAATATGAAGAGGGAAGAACACCAGCCAACAGAAAAGCTATGCTTGGATGTAGGGGCAGAAGGATGGTAGTGAAGCCATCCACAGCTACACATGGAAGGCTGTAAAATGGCTTGTGCGGGAGGAACTTAGGAAAAGACTTGGAGGATGTGGGTTCCTTGCTGGTGAGAAAAGGGGAATGGGAAGGATGGCACATCCAAGCCCTTGTCAGAGGACATGTTCGACTTACTTTTGGTAAATTTCTTCTTATTCATTTGCCTACCTGTGTGGTGTGAACAATCTATTTTCACTGCTGTACAAAAGCATTCCAAATTAAAGCTGTTTATGAGTAAAAGGAGAGAAAGGCAAATGTGATTACATGTGCTAATTGAATTGAATGGTCCAGCTGCAACCTGGCACTGGTGCTTCTGAAGGTTGGAATAGAAGAAATATTTCTTCACAGTTATGTATTTCTATACAGAAATCTTTCCTGATTGGCATTATAGTAAGATGAGTTTATTATTCAGATTCCAACAAATGCTGTTTTCCAGATGTGACTTTAATACTTACTCCAAGATATTAAACTCTCAGTGCCCTCAGTCTTGACACATATTTGACATATAAACACTGTTACACAAATAAAATAGAAATTCCTCAGAAAACTGATCTAATAACATTGGAGTGATAAACCTTTAATGTTAGTTGAGGATAATAATTATCCAACAGCAAAAAGCAGACTTGGAAATTGTGTTAGCAGGACAATGCCTGTGGTGTAGAGAAATACAAACAAGCAGAGCAAACAAAATATTGTGGCTGGAATTTGATTTGGGGAACGGTTCTGGTGGGTGACTGAGTATAAGGCTTTGAGCATTCATGTGTTTTTATGTGGGCGGTGGTCATGTCATCTTGTTTTGAATAACCAGTAATTAAAGAAAGACCTTAAAAATAGCTGATACCATTTGTAGGTTTAGGGTGGACTCTGTTGGTTTCAGTCATAAACCCAAGTTCAGATTGTGAGGACTTCATCTGTATGGCTCCTCCAGGGAGAACAGAGGACTGATTTAGCACTTTCTGCTTGCTTTCTTCCTGTTCTGCTCACACCTTTGTATGAAATGAGTAATGCTTTTGTTTCTTCTGCCTGACTCTGCTGAGTGATTTACATTTGGGAAAAATGATTCCCTGTGGAAATAACAGTTATTAATTTCTAGTACCACAGTTAAAATAGTCTTGATACTATCATGATAAAGAACAGTGGAGTTAGAATCACTGTGGTATAGCATTAACTATGACTTTTCAAAATGTTAATTTGGTCTCTTAATTTGACCTCCTGTTAGGCACTTTATGAAATGAAGATAAAAATGGAAAGGGTAATACATTAATGCTTAATCCACTTAATGAAATAGGATTTCCTTTGTGATTCCATATAAATTACTGTGTAACTGTGACTATTTTACCTGACATAATAATAGAGACGAAATTAATTCTCAACTGTATACCCATGTGGTTAATTTTGAAATGGTCACTTTACCCCTGTGAATTATTACATTTTATTATTGTCCAGAAGACTAAGGTTGTACTTTTACAATCCGTAAATTTGTGCTGTTTTCTGCTTACAGCAGTTGTTTCTCTCCTGTATCTGATACCCTATAAATTTGAAGAATGCTATGGATTAACATGTACTAAGGGGAAGGTTAATAATGGTGCATTCCTCACACAGGATTATTTTGAGGTGGGTTGCTCAGGCCATTATGCTATTTTCCTTTTTAAAAAATCTTTTTCTAAGTCCAAGCAACCAATCAAAAGGTGGAGAGGGAAGAGAGGGTTTGGGTTCTGCAGTACTTTCCCTTCCTGCCCCACAGGGAATAACTAATTTCTGCCTCAGCATCTTTTAGTCTTCACAGCTTACTGTAAGACATCTGGGTTTGAGGGCTATTCCCCTGGGTATGAGCCACTGCCCCCTGAAGTGAGTCTTTCCATGGTGCATGTATGATTACTGGCACCACTACTGACACGTTGTAGCTTGAACCAATGATGTCAAAAGCATGAATGGGTACGGCTTGAGTTAAACCTCTCTCACCCTGGGTGGTCATTGATTCTGTGGAGCCTGTGCAGGGGGAAGAGCAGCAGCACACAGGCTAGCACACAGGCCTTCGTGTTTAAGGACCTGCAGAGCATTAACAAGTGTTAATCTTCCCTCATCAAATCCATGCATCGCAGAGCAAAACAAGCAGACAGCAAATTGATATCGGGGCAGATGGACTGTTTACAGGGCAGGGATTAAATGGGATGAAATGCACTTAACCATGGCTGACTGCAGTATTACATGTGTTTTGCTGATGAATTCAGGAGGACTTGGTAGAGTCAATTACACCGTGGGCTGATTAAGATTTCTCCACAACTGTTTTGCACTCTTGCAGCCCCGGTGGAAGCAGTGGAATTATTCCTCATTTGTAGGAGTGTGAGATCAGAATCGGCTCACTCCATCATCACTGGCTGTGGGCAGCTGCTTTTAACACAAATATGCTTTCCCCTTCTGCCAGTGGATTTGACTTCTACCAATTCTGTGTATGGTTTTGGTTGAGTAGTAAATTCCCAGTTATTTAGTACAGTGTTCTGCTTCATCGTTTACATCAGCAGGACTTTTCCATTAATGTATAACCTTGTATTCAGTTGGGACGAAGTAATATTCCATGTGTACTGATTTTAGTCCATTAAAATATTACACATTTTATATTTTAAAAGGAACCACAGGAAATTCAATTCTCTTTCTTTGAGTTTCATTATTCCAATATCAGAAACCATATGTGGGTTTCTACTCTGTTGTTTGTTGTAACATGTGGCTGAAAAATAATATAAAATTGGAACTTAATTGGACTAAATGCTTGACAGACAAGCTGCATCTGGTTTAAAGAAATTCCAAACATCTTCCTTTCTGAAGACTGTGGGGCCTTGACAGTGGTAAATTGAGAAGAATTTAATAAAGTCGTTGCTCTGGTTAGGCAAGAAAGCCTACCAACCATGGGGTTTGGGGCCTAATTCTGATATTACTTGCCCCAATAAAAAAGCATTAATAGTTCTACTTAGAGTCAGTGGCATTAATGCAAGATAAAACTCATTAATGTGAGATCAAGCTCTGATCAGTTATTTGGAACTGAGAGGATTTGCAGCCTCTGCCTTTTGAAGTGCAGTTGCTCACTGCACCAGGCCTCAACACCTTCATACACTCTAAAGAGAAAAATCTGCTTCTGGCCATTTAATAATGGCAAGAAGAAATTGGGAAAGAGTTGCTTTCACCTTGTAGGCTGGTTGAAAGATTGGGAAGCTGGCAGCAGGTAGGTAAAATCCTGCTGAATATGTCCCAGCCATTGACACCTGGGTGAGGCAAGGCATGGAACATCTGGAGGGGGACATTGGGTGCATTTCATGTCATCCCTTGAGATATCCAGGGCTCATAGAAGATCTGCTTATGCTTTGGTGAAATCTGGGGTAAATCCCTGTAGATGGAAGGTGTCACCATCTGAGTGCAGAGGACAGGCTGTGAGCAGGGAAAAGAGACAGTCAAGATGGGGGCAGGCTCTGATGTCAAATTTAAATTAAAGATGACCTTCCAGTGACTGGAGCTTCAGCTGGTTTCATCAAATATCAAACCAATGAGAATCATTATGGAGAAGGGCAAGTTTAAATCCTCTACCCCTCTGTTTAATCTACACTTTTCTTTCACACTATGTATGTCATTTCAGTTTTGTGTTCAGCAAATGTCGAAAAAGAAGCATGGCCAGGGCAAGAGCTAGACAGGATGCTTCAGGAACACTTACTCCTTGTTTTCCAAATTTGAAAAGCATTCCCAGGCCTGCCTCAATGTTTCTCTATGCTCCTGGCATTCAGGGTAAATCTCTTGAAGCTGCGTAAAATTAAACAAGTGAAAGTAGTTAGTGCTTGTGTATATGGCAGTTCCCATCTGTGGAATTCAGTCATGCTTCTGTGAGGGAGAAGATGAGGCACAGAAAAATGAAGTGTTCTGCATACAGTTAAATAGTAAGTTGGTTGGAAATAGTAAGAGGCTGGAAAAAGGAAATTGGATCTTCAAATTGCCAACCCATTTCCTCCACAGCATGGGCTCTTGGTATGGGCATTAATACCAACATTTGTAATTCCATGTCTTTTTTTTTTTTTTTTTTTTCCCAATGAATATTTATCTACATATGGTTGGAGGAGGAGTGTAAGTGTAACCCTTAGCTTCCCCAGGGTACAGCCTTTAACCATCCATGGGTACATTACAGAGGAAGATGGAAGATTTGTGTGTCAGTAAGTTAATGTATTTCTTTATCACCCACTTGGGTTTCAGCCTATCCCACTCAAAACTGATCATTTGCAACAAACATGCCAGCTCTGAAGGCTGTAAATTCTGAATGTTAATTCAGTGTGCAATGATCCAGAAGGAAAACAAGGAATTAAAGGGTAAATGACCAAGCAGAAGACAACAAAAAAATCCTGACTGTAGCTGGGTTCAGGTCTAAAAGAAAGACCATTGTCTGTTCTGTGACACCAAGGATAGAGAGTGTTTCTCAGTCTCTTTCTCTTGGTTGCCATAAGGCTCTTAGGTTATGTCAACTGTATTTTTGGAAACAAACCAAACAAACAAGCCTTTCTTTCAATGGATAAGAGAAAGAAAGATAATCTTATGTATATAAAAAAAAACTTTTAGGGATTCAGATCATGGAAACATAATTTTCTTTTCACTGTATATAAAGTTGTTCATCACCAACTTCAGTGGATTCAGGAAGCAAAAGATTTTTTCTTCTTTTTCCTTTGTTTGGAACTCACAACAGCTAACCAAGTTTTGTTTATGCTCATAGTGCTGCATATCAGAGCTCCACACAAGTGGAGCAAATGCCAAAAGCTGCAGAAAGTCTGGGTCACTGCATGTGTTTTGAAAAATAGCTTGCTTTATCAAACAATAAAATGACATGAAATGAGACACAGACTCCATCTCTGAAGCACCTTGTGGGAACAGCAAACCAAAAAAATTCCCACGCTAGCAAGATTTTTTCCTTCTCTTCTGCAAAGCTGAATCCTTGGAAAAAGAACATGCTGAAAGGCTATAGACGACTACTGAAGCTGCTGCTTGGCAAACTGCAGTTTATTGATTTTTCAGCTAGAAAAGTTTACCTTCTCACACTACCTAGTGGAAGTAAAGTTTATGTAGCTGGAATTGGGTTGCTGAGATCAATAACAATGCGGTGAATGTAAGATATATTTGTGTAAGGTGGCCTTTATAGACAGATGAGGTATACAATGAAATCAAAAGACAGGGAATTTTCTTGAAGTACAGGTGTTTAAAGGATTCCTAGACCTCAACCTGGTCTCCTAGGAATTTTTTTAGTAAGGCCAGTTTCTTACTAAAGCAAGTAATTTTTGTTGAGCATACAAAGGGTGGCCAAGTCCTGAAATAGTGTCGTTGCTTGGGAATAGTGCATTAAAATGATCCTTCCTGTTTTTGAGGCTAAAAGTTGTAATGAGCATTAATTGCAAGCACTCTTGCATGCTTTGGCTCCAATTTAGTCTCCATCTAAATTAGCTAGAAATCTATGGGCTTGATTTATTGCATTTGCAACAGTCGCACTAAAGGAAGGTAATTCCTTCTGAAAATGCCACATGCAGGCAGGAACAGGAAACCAATTAGGAATCAGTGGATGATAAATGGGCATTTTTACCAGCAGTTTACTTAATATCCCCATTAAATAAGCCTCTTTGCATTTATCATTTCATTCTCCCTCAGTCTATAAGGTCCTTTAATTGCTGCCTAAATGAGCCCTGTGTTTCAGTCCAAATTTAATCTTGGATCGGGAGAGAGATATCCTTTCCAATGCTTGCCTGCCCAGCTGCCAAGAACTGTCAGAAATGATCACATAACTTTGCACATTTCTCACAGTCTCATTGGAGAAATGTAAGATTGACAGGAAAAAAAAAAGAAAAAGCAAGCAGGCCATATTTTTGCTTTAAATTGTAAACTGTAGTGTGAGCAGCCCTTTTCCTCAATTGCATTTCCTGTATTTTTTTTAAGTCACACTAAAAATAGATGGAAGTTGTAATGTTGCCCTGTGCTTTTTCGTTTTGGAAAGTTACCTTCAGTGGAAGTAGATGTGTGGCAGAACTAATGAAGTGTTACAGAGTTTGTGCAGCAAACAATTACTGGCTGGCTGTGGCTGGGTGGATTGCTTACTGAACATGTGATTTGTGGGTAGAACATGGCATCTCCAGGCTAAATAAATGGCAGTCAAAATTTATAAAGAGTCCCAGTGCAGCTGCCTTATCCCGACTTTTAATTTTATAATTTTTTTTTGTTACACTCAGATTTGGGGTCTAGGTTTTAGACTTATGAAAACATCAAATTCGTTTTGGTGAGGTTTTGTGAATCTGCTATTTCAGAAGTCTTACAAGCTTGGAGAATAAGCAGATGTTTGCAGCATATGCAGAATTCACGGATCAGCCCCTAAACTTAATCTTGGAAGGGGACATTCCCAGGCATTTTGAGTCAACTGGTTCCTGGACTGCAGTGGACTTTCACCTGGGTGGTCCAGATGTCAGACCTCATGCCAAAGTACAAAGCCTAATCACCAGTGCTCTAAACCTCACATATTTCTGAAAAATTGGCAGCAAGTAACCGGCCCAGAGGAGGAATATTACCCAAATATGCTTTACTGTTTAATCTTCCTACTGTCAAAACCATATACATCTGCCTAGGTACAAATAACAACTCAACACAAATGTCATTTACTTGCCCTTTATCCAGACCCTTCAGCCTCCAGTTTGAATTAGCAGCCCAGGTATAGCCCGGAATTTATTCTTGAGGAATTCTAGATGATGTGAATGGGAGAGTCTAAGACTGAGCTGCTCAAATTTACTGTTAAATGTTGGCAAGTGTTACGATCTCTTAAAACAGAAAGATGACTGAATCTTCTTTCTAACCTGTCTTTCAAAGGCATAAAAAACCCCAAGTATAACAAGAAAAGAAGGAAATACAGCTTCTGTGGAGCTCTGATCACGGGAATGGAGTTATAAACTATGTGTTTTATATATGTGCTTGCCTACTATTTTTCTTCCTTAAAAAAATATTATATATGTTTAGAGTATACAGATAATAACAGCACGGAAAACGTTACAAAAATATTTTTTTTCTTAATTCATTGAAAGGTGGTTGAATATGGACACTGTCATATGGATTCAAAACTGTGGGAAAAATCATAAACAAAGGTAATCATATTCAGATGGGGAAGGGAAATGATTGATGGGCTCCAGGGTGTACTAATATAAGATTTGTCTTATTTTACTGTCTCCATTAAAGATTTGAAGGTGAGAGTAAGGAGGAAGTTACTTACATTCAGACATGATGCAAAACTGTCATCCTATGCCATCCAAAATCAGCCACTTTTGTCTTAATATGTTCTTTAAATCATTTGTCATCATAGGGAGTCTGGGGAAAACCTGACCTGAAACCTAATATTTCAGACAATGAAAATGAGATTACTGCATAAGAATGGCTGTACCAAGGTAGACCAAAGGCTCATTTATCCCAGCTCTTATTCAGAGGTGGCCAATAGCAGATGCCTAGGAAAGAGTATAAAACAGGGCAAGTATTCAGGGATACTTTTTCTGTAAGAATCATAGAATGTTATGGGTTGGAAGGAACCTCTAGGGTTCCTTCCTTCTAGAGATTATCTGGTCCAACCCCCCTGCCAAAGCAGGATCACCTAGGGCAGGCCACACAGGACTGCATCCAGGAGGGTTTTGAAAGTCTCCAGACAAGGAGACTCCACACCCTCTCTGGGCAGCCTGGTCCAGTGCCTCATCACCCTCACAGTAAAGAAGTTTCTCTTCACATTGAGGTGGAAATTCCTATGTTCTAGCTTAAACTCATTGTTCTTTGTCCTGATACTGGGCACCACCAAAAAGAGATTGTCCTCTTCCTCTTGACACCCACCTTTCAGATATTTATAGACATTAATAAGATCTCCTCTAAACCTTCTTTTCTCAAGGCTAAACAAACCCAGTTCTCTCAGTCTTTCTTCATGAGAGACATAAGGAAGCACAAATGTTAAAAGATGAAGTATCCATGCAAATTAATATATTCAGCATCTAAGAGGCTGGTCAGGATTCCTGTTGTTTTCAGCTTCTAAGAACTAGCAGGTTCAGCTTTCACTTTTCAAAAAGCTTCTAAGAAAATCAAGTCGACAAAATGCAGTCATTCTAGGGGAGGAAAGAAGGGTAAAATTGTGTCACACATCATGCCTGGCTTTGAGACCAAAAAAAGTTTGAATAAATGGTCCATTATCAGCAGGATATGATGATATTACTGTACATGTTTCATTAATAATCTTTAAGAAGTGGGGGAGGAAGAATGTTGAAATCACAAAATCTGCAGAATTATTTAAGTTAGTCCAGACAAAATAAGACTGTGAGGAACTCTGGTGAGACTTAACAAAGATAGGTGGCTGGGGAAAATGATGTCAAATAAAATTCAGTGCTGAAAAATATGTGGTAATACATATTGGAAGGAATAATTTTATCTACTTTGTTCACATTGCTGGGTTGTAAATGCACCACAACCACTGCAGAAAAGAGCTTGACTGTCAGTGGAAAAATCCATGAGGAGCAGTGGCTAAAAAGAAAGAAAAATACTAAAATCAGGGACTAGAGAACATGGAAAATAACTGAAAATTACAAAGCCAAAATTGGTAGGGAAATAGATAGAAGTAATGTAACTTATTAAAGGCAGTGCACAGCCTCTGTATCTGGGAGAATTAAAAGATACAATGTGAAGGGACAGCAGGATGGAGCGTGATGAAAGTATAAAAATGATGACGGATATGAAAATGATATATTGTGGGTTCTTATTTATCCTTTCTCCTAACATGAAAAATAGGGCTACCAAGTGAAAGCCCAGAATAGGGCTACAGGAGTTCAAATATCTGTCAGTCTTTCTTTAAACTAATAAAGAACTCACCCCAAAATTTATATACTAACAAGGTAAAATGTCTGAGAGCCTTTATTAAGTAATTTCTTTGCTCCTCTCCTCTACTTTTGCATGAAGGAAAGCTAAAACATAAGACAGCTAACTCTTAGCTTAGTAAACATAATACCTTTATTAATAATAATTATTGTTCCCAAAGCAGGTTTTGTAGAAATACACTAACCAGGCTTTCTACTGGCCACTTTTAACATTTGATGAGTAATTATCTCTTTGCCATGCTACTTCCATCTTTCACAGATGTGGAGTCTACTTAAGGCTTGTGGTCAGGTGATGGCATAGTGCCAGAGCTAAAGTGTGTTTGGGCAAACATGGCCAGCTGATCTGGGGAGGGATTATTTCAGCCTGGTCTGAGAGGCTCCCTTGCTCACATCTCTCTAGTGATATCTGCTCATTGAAGGGATGATCTGTGTGAACCTAAAACACTATCTGCATGACATACCCATACAACTCCTTGACACTTGATGTTATTGAGGCAATAACATTACTTCTGAAAAATATAGATGTGTATGGATAGAAAGGACTATTTATGGATAGAAATGTCTGGTATTATACATCACTGGAGAGAATCTTGTTTTCTTGTCTATATAACTTGAGAATCATCCCTTCAAAGAATCTGAAACCTTTTATTTAGCAATATGATGCCATCATCTCTAGGGTGCTAGAACTGACCTTTGGCCCTAAGTCCTAGGCAAGACCCAAGCAAAGGGATATAGCTGGTTAGTGGCATAAAACCTGTTGTCATGGATTTCAATTTCCAATATCTGCGATGAAGCGTTTTGGGAAATGCCTTCAGACAGGTCTACATCTAGTGCAATGTCATAAAATTACACCCTAAGAATTGTGCTTGATAGTCTAGGCAGTGAGACCACAGGAACATTTTTTATTGTGTGCTACAGAAACACACCAATCCTCAGTGACTGTCAGTACGTGGTATGCATGTGTGCACACCTGGATGAGCTCTGTGACTTGTCTGAGCCTGCTATATTTCATTCTTCATGCCTAATCTTCACCCTTCCCCTCTCTATTGCAGCAGGTCTGTGACCCAGGTGGCTGGTGATACACACAGCCTGAGGCTGGCTCTACACATAGACCTGTGGAGGGGCATTCTGCAAATATGCTGCTGTGCAGGAGCACTCTGAAGTGAGGGGGAAGCCCAGGTCCCAGAGACAGAAAGCCCATAAGACTCTTTCCTTCTTATAGGAAGGCTGAGAGGGGAACAGGTAACCACATGGCTAGAGCTGTACAGCTTGATGGCTTTGTAGGATCAACCCTCCTCAGTTTGGCCTGTGTTCCCCCTTGCCTTCCCAATTTATGCAAGTTCTGAGAACCAGTAACAGTTTTTCCCTCAGAAAATTAGCCACTAAACTGCAATAGTGTTGTCAATCATGGATCTCAGTGTACTTCGTATCTTGCCTCTGATTTATAGGTGAGATAAACAAGGTACAGAGAGCTGAGATATGTGCCCAATCTTTGCTAACAGGTTGCTGGAAGAGTCAAGAATAAAAACTTGGTCTGTGGCATGGCATCTTGCCTTTGCAACTTTGCAAATATGGATTGCAAGGTCACTTGGGTAATGTTTGTGTCTTCCTATTTGTCCTGTAAAACACATGTCTTTCCTGATAAAAAAATAATAAGGAAATGGCCTGTCAGAATAAGGTGAATTTCTGTACAAAGACCGTGCCTATTATTGCTGGAATTATTATTTTTTTTGACAGCATAGCTGTTATGCTGATGTTGGCCAGTGAACTATGAAAATATAGAAAAGAGGAGGGGATAAAAAAGGAAAAAATGAGTGCACAATTATTTTGTGCATATCCTAAATATCTCTGTAATTTAACAGTCCGTGTGTGCCCTCATGAAAATCTGCACACTGCATAAAACAAAGTGCTGGACATCTTTGAAAATACAAGCTGTACCAGCAGAAACATAATTAAGAGAAAAATGCTAATAGCCTTTACGTCCAGGGTGACATGAGGGGTTAAGAGTGCATATGTGTTTGTGTCTGGATTTCAGTCCTAAACTTAGAGCTGAATCCAAACAATGTAACCTTCTAAAAGTGGTGAATAATAAGAAATCTCTTTCCAGGAAAATATTTTTAACTTTGAGAAAGTAGCTGTCATTAATTTCTAACAGCACATACTGGCCCTCTTGAATTAATATTTTCCAGGATAATAATCTGGCTAAAGACATCTAATGAGAAAACTATTCCTTGCACACGTTTCTTGAAACCAGTGCCTACAGCCTGATCAAACCGCTCAGCAGGGAGTGTTTTCCCTGCATTCATGTTGCACAGGCTTATCGTTTGGGAAGGGTTGGGTATATTTTCCTAACCTAGCCACCTTTTCATTGAGCACCTGTTATGTTTAAAATTAACAACTGATTATCAATTCCCCATATAACTGTGGTTTCCTGCAGTCAGTCAGAACATACAGACACTGATTTTCTCCCTTGTATACACAAAGCTTGCTCAGGCTTGCTGTAAGGCTTTCTGGTGTTAGGAAAGGCCATGAACAGATTAGCCCACAGGGTTGTGTAATGGCATTCTGCTTTAGAGTAGCATATGGGTAGAAGCAGAAGGCCTTGGGATCAAGGACAATTAGTCAAACCTGTTGGTCCAAAGGTGGTTTTACTGCTCTTGGCCATGGAATAGAATAGTGGCTGTAAAGCAACTTGATGGAAATCTGAAGTTTAGCATGATAGGGTCCATCCAAGGAGAATTCGTGGAGCATGGTTATCTAGATTATGATATGTTGTGGAGTACTGTGCAGAAAATACTTGGTGTAAAATCAACCTCTTTATTACTTTCCTTGTGGATTATGTGAAAATATAAAATTATGACATTTCACATTTTATTCAGTAAAATACCAAAGTTAATAAAAAATCTTAGCTCACATATCACATGCTTAAGGTGAGCTTTGGTCTCTATTATGTCTTACAAATGTTTCAAATTATATATTCCCTTACCTTCATTCCTTTGTGTTCAATGCAAATTGAGATGAAATGGCACAGACCTCAACCACTTTCGTGTAGCAGCTCAAGGTTGAACTCTAGTTTTGCACAGTCAGCAAGAATTTCATGCCAGATATTGTATCTCATAATATTCTTTTTCATTTCTATGTCTGAAAATCTTATCACACATGTAATCCCACAATTATAGATTAAGATGCAACAATTAATCTGTAATGTTAACCATTGTACTTTCATTCATTGACATAGAATGATTAATAGTAAAGGACGAAAGAGTGGACAATTGAGGTAGTCCATAAACAATCATTCTTCCCTGGCTTCACAGGAATGAGAAGAAGGAAGTGCAAAGAGCTTTGTATCACCATTCTTCCTGACAATCTTTTGTATTTTGAGTAGTAAACTTCTGCAGCAAATCCATGGTGACTTGGGAATGTCATGGTTGTCATTATACTGTGCACCGTGGCCACTCACAGTTGGCTGAAGTAGAAATGGGATTCAGTCCTCCTCTTCTTACACTCCAAATTTCTCCCACTTGGGAAAGTAGTAACTGTGTGGGGTTTACAGAACAGGCAGAGGTATTGCATCTGTCTGGCGGGCACTGGTAAGTACTGGAAGAATGGAAATAGTGTAAGTGTACCACAGCATCACTGAATGCTGGTATTGTAGTACCACTGAATTGTGGTAATATAGTAGTGAGTTCCCTAAACTTCAGCTTTACTCACCATCCAGCTGGAAAATCTGATTGATAGGTGAGATTTTTAAGTAAATTTCTACCTTCTTCACTCTTTAGAATAAACCAGTGATTTTTCCCACTCCCTTCCTGGACCAGTAACAATACTTTTTATTACTATCTGCTATATTTTTATTGTTGTTATTGTTATTATTGTTATTATTTCTTAAGAATTACTAAAACTTATGAACTGATTAATGGGATGAGACCTTTGTCATATCCAGCTTCAGTAAGTCATGACTCATGTCATGCTGCTGCTTCTTAGAAGGAAGGCTTTTGTGGCAGGCAGTACTCTTTTTCGTGCTGATGGATGGAGGACCTGGAATGAGGCCAAGAAGGGACACCGCAGATGTGCAGAGACTATACATCAAAACAGAGATAGAAAATTACTGCTGGTCAGTCCCTCAAGCAGGGCTGAGATCAGAAAGATATACTGGAGAAGAAGGAGAGACTGCAACTTCATGTTTTGTAGGTAGGCCTGGCATTATGAAGATGGCTCATTAAATTGTCACTCAGTCAGGGAAGAGGAAAGCCCTACAAGATGCTTCTCATAGATGCTAAACTGGACAATGTTTTGTCAGCTCCTTTTATTGATCTATATGGGCTTTTTTTTTTCATGTTAAATTGTTTGATAAGCACAACACTTTGGAAATACACAATGCTGTGCTTTTTTTTGTCCTATTCTTGTGCTTTCCTAGTTGAGTTTGGAATAATAATAATAAGCTGGCTTTCCAGAGGGACTAATTCATAATGAGCTGCATAGCCTTATATCCCTCAGCTGTTTGGACACTGGGCCTTAGACATGGGTAAGAAAACCTTTCAGTCGCTGTTAGTGTTAAACCATAGCTGCTCTGGGGGGACTCTGGGGTGTGACATAGATTTGTCAGAAACCTGGTAGCTGGCATGTTTATTTGCAGTCTTAACAGAGGCTTGAGAGTTTAAACCCTGGTGGAAGGGATCCATGTGCGTTTACTGTCAAAGCATGAAGAAATAGGCATTACCCCTCACACACAGACATCTGATTGCAGAGATATCAAATGAACTGATAAATTTTAAAAGTACTTGGGCCATTAAAAGACAGGCTCTTTCATTACCACCAAATGCTGTGCTTCTCTCCTGATGCTTGCTGCTATTTCTTTCTTATTGTCTTTGTGGGAAAAAAAATCAAAGTGTTAGGGGACAGAAGAAACATTTTTGTGGAGTTGATTTGTCATCCACAGAGGCAGAGAGAAGATAAGAATTTTTCAGAGGCTTTAAAAGATAGCAAATTCACTGCCTTAAAGGTGCTGTTTAGCCCCCATATTTATTGACATACACATATGTATATGCACACATACACAATGAGTGAGCGCTTACACAGTAAATTCCTCTGAAGTATATTAGGGAGATATTCTCATAAGGAAGTCCTTGCCTAAGCCCAATGCTAAGAAATAATGGTATTTGTCTCCTACCTAAAGTTTTTTCTCTGGATTTCTTGCTTTCTCTTTCTCTCTCTGAGAATCAGATCCTCAGCATCACGGGATTAAAGTCTCACGGTGTAACATTCATCCTTCTTGCTGAATGTATAACATGATTAAGGTATATGGGGAAGTGGAGTGACAGTAGCAAGTTCCATAGGTACAAACCCCCTCAGGGGTTGTGCTGCAATATACAATGATTTATTTGGCAGCTATTTGCATGCAACAAACGACTGGGAACATTTCCCTGGAACTCTGGACAGTTTCCATGATGGAGGAAGCAGAAGGCAGCTCATCCGGAAGAGGAACAGTATTTTTTCCTGCCACTACATGGACAGCTCAAAGCAGGAGCAGGGTAGACAGAGGGTCTAGTGTGTTCTGCATGTGTTTTGTGTCCCATACAAGAAACAACATATTGAGCCATATACACTGTGATGTGATAAGAATAGTCAACAACACACAAAATATTACAGAAGAGACACTGGTGATCAGCTAGAACAGGCTAACTTCTGTCCAGACAGCACAGTCCTGGGACAGGTGAAAGGCTGCACCAGGCTGGACACAACATCCTTAGCTGTTGGCTGAAGACTTAGCAAAATCCATTTATGATTTGTAATTTATTGTTCAAAGGCTTGTAGTTTTTAGGCTCATAACCTCACAGAATTTCCTGTGAGCATTTTTTCCCTGTTCCTGCTAGAGAACAGAGTGATTCTATCCTCATTTTGCAAAATGGTACTGGAAAAGTGAGCACCACATCCATGAAGGCATCAAAGTTTATAAGTGTGCCTTTGGTAGGTTAGTCTGAACCCTAGGTTCTCAAAAATTCTGCTCAGCTACTGCTTTACCTCTGCAGCTGCCTATGTTTTTGACATTCGGATTTTTCAGGAACATAAATTCTGCTTCTGGGCATTCTCAGAGGCACCTCAGCCTTGGCAGTCTGAGCAGCTCAGAGCCTGTTTCTTGCTTGAAATCTGTTTGTATCCAGAAATGAGGTGTTGCTTTTGTTTTCCTGCCTGAGGGGCTCAATCCAATAGACGTTCTGCAAATACACCAACTTGACTGGGTTTTGCACAAAATAGAGTTGCTGTGCACCTCTCCACCTCCTTATACCCCTGCTCTCAATCAGGTGGCTTAGCACTTGTCTTGGCTTCTGTGAAAAACCTGGCATCAAGTGCACTCAATATCTAAAGCTGTTCATAGCCACATCTTTGATGCAGATTGGAACATCTTCCAAGATAATTTCCAAGATAATTTCAAGATACAGATTGTGGGTCAAATTATATTATCTTATGGACTCTGTGCTTTGACCAGTTTTCTATTTGTGTGATTTCAGTTGCTTTTTGTATGACTTCTAATTGTCCCTACTGCTGCATGCAAGAGGCTATGGAAGAACCACTTATTTTTTAATTTTTTTTTTTTTTTTTCCACTGAATGCCTAGGTATGTAATTGTCTGTGAAACCTTAAAGATGAGTTTGGGTCTCTTGTGCAATTTAAAAAAAAATTCTGTCTAATAAATGTTTTGGAGGCAGAAACTTGGTTTGATCTCTTGGGTAAATACAGTGAGTTTTAGAACTAAGCATAAAAGACATACTAAAAAAAATATTTTAAAAGAGAAGCCTGAGTGTACTAATAAGAGTTGGCAAGAATCAGGAAGACCTGTGTGGCACTATCGCCTGTAGTGATCAAAATGTTCTAACTGTGGTTGAACTTCCTTTGCTCAGTGCCATGCTTTCACTTGACTTAAAAGAAGAACTGCAAGTGCTTGAATAAGTGATCAGAACATTTGTTTTAATAGAGTCTCAAAGTGCCTCACTGTGTTATAGCAGAAAGTTGCTGGCAACTTCTTTAGTTGACTCTTCTCTGATGAACTTCAGTGCTCTCCTCCCATACTCCAGAGTGACAGCACAGGGGGCAGTGGGCTGGGAGCACAGTCATACTGCTGCTTGACTATACAGTTTCACCAGTTTTTGATTTTTATTTTACACACATTAATGATGGAAACATTTTTGAAACCTCTCTGGGAAGATAAATTTATTTTATTTATCCTTTTTGTTTGTTTTTCTTTCCATGTCCTCCAAAATAACTATCTATGATGCACTGTCTAGGAAATCTTGGAAAATTGTTAGCATGCTTTGTCCGTAAATCTGTATTATTGCCTGTCACAGGATGGAGACAGTTAAACAAGCTCATCTTTCATTTTCCTGTAAAACAACAGTCTGTGGTCTCCTATGAAAGTCGATGGACCTTGATTATGAGCCGGTTCATTATTAAAACTTCAGTTTAACAGGTTTTTGCTGTTTAACAATATTTTCCTATTTTTGCTCTCTTTTTAGAAACAAACATAAGCATTTTTATTAGTGTGACAATTTGAGAAATATTCTATGGTTTAAGCACCCTTTTATATACTGGGACTTCCTATCTCTATGTACGTCAAAAAGTGTACTCCATTTCAAATACCAGGCTTGTCTGCATTTTCTGCAGTATTTTGCTTCCAGGGAAAGAGAAGAGCTACAGAATGATGTTAAGACCAAAATAAATGAACAGAAATTGGTCATGAATGCTTTGTGGCTGGAAATTAGGATTCTATCTGTTACAAGAGTGAGGTTGTGGAATAATCTTCCTGTAGCTGTGGTAAGCCCAAAATATACATACACATATATATATACACATACACCTATATATGTATATATATACCTTTCTTCTTTTTTTCTTTTTTTTAAGTTAGAATCTAGTCAGTTTCTGAAAGAGGTTCACTAAAGAGGTTGCACTAATAGTCCTTGTAATAGTGAGGGGCTGCACTCTTGACCTAGAAGTCCTTTCTGGTCTTACGTTCCTAAAACCTAACTGCTTTTGGAACCCTACAACATTTTTGTGTTTATTGGGTTCATTTAAACAGTGCCCCTGAAGAGGTTTGGAAATAGGAAAAAGGTTGTATTTCAGATTCTAAAAAGCCTCTGGGGCTGGCATTGGTTCGGTCCTAAAGCAGTTGGGTTCTTAATGGGTATTAATATTTGGAGCAGGAGCAGAGAAGAGCAAGGGGGCTGGTGAAGGGACTCCAGCACAAGTCCTGTGAGGAGAGGCTGAGGGAGCTGGGGGTGTTCAGCCTGGAGAAGAGGAGGCTCAGGGGAGACCTCATCGCTCTCTACAACTCCCTGAAAGGAGGCTGGAGCCAGGGGGGGTTGGGCTCTTCTCCCAGGCAACTTTCAACAAGACAAGAGGGCATGGTCTCAAGTTGTGCGAGGAGAGCTTGAAGTTAGATATTAGAAAGAATTTCTTCATGGAGAGGGTGATCAGGCACTGGAATGGGCTGCCCAGGGAAGTAGTGGATTCTCCATCCCTGGAGATATTTAAAAAGAGACTGGATGTGGCACTCAGTGCCATGGTCTGGTAACCGCAGCGGTAGTGGATTAAGGGTTAGACTTGATGATCTCTGAGGTACTTTCCAACCCAGATGATTTTATGATTCTATGATTCTATGATATTAGAGGGCTGACAGGAAGGAACTAGTGTTTGAAAGATGTAGTCAAAAGTATTGATAGGGATTGATCTGATAAGTGCTGTGTAGAATTAGGATATTAGTATACTGATCTAGAATACTGTGCTCAGTTGAAGATGCACAAGGACTGGATCACACAATGTAGTGAAAGTATTCTGGGATAAATTGAGGTAAGACCATGCACTGGAGGCATGCAGACCCCTGAGAATTTAGGAGTTCACAGAGCTGAGGGCTTAAAGGATGGCTGGGTAGCTGCCTAATTGAGAAGACAAGCCAGATAGACAACATTTAAAAATATGGTTATAAACTAGAGAAACTTTTGCTTATTCACCTTTTTTAGAATACCTGTGCTGTAACATTTTTCTACAAGCCTAAGCCTAGCCAAATCCTTCTAACATTTAAGCAGTTGGATGCTGAAACTATTGAACTAGTGTGCTGTTTCCTATCAGGAAGATAAACTACAAGGTCTGAAAGTTTGACTGGGTGAAATAATGGAATTACAAGATATAAAGTGTTGGAAGGGACCTCTGGAGACATCATTGGGTGTATTTCACTGAACAGATACCACTGGTATTTCACTGAACAGATACCACTGAAGCACTGCTGCTTCATCAAAAGCGTGGCTTCTTGGAGCTGTTCACAAGATGAACTTGCAAAAAACTTGCCATGACTATCACTGTCCTTTCATCTAACCTCAAAAGCCATGATTCGTGATAAAGATTTAATTTCTTTGCATTGATAGAATGCCTTGATATTAGTGACAAAATTAGATGATTATTGTGTTTCCTCAGATAGACTGGGGTGTGGATAAGGGTAGTGACAATTGTCACCATTTAATTCTGATGGACCCGTTATTGCCTGTTGTCACAACCTGCCACTCACTGAGTACATGTAGACCTTTGTAAATCTTAGACAAAGTGAAACAAGACAAATTGCAAGAGGGTTTCTCCATATTTTCAGGCATGTATTTACATTGCTCTCTAGAGATACCTGAAAGGAGCTTGCGGGGGGGGGGGGGGGGGGGGGGTGTGTTGGCCTCTTCTTCCTAGCTATAAGACAAGAGGAAATGGGTTCAAGTTGCACCAAGGGAGGTTCAGATCAGATATTAGGAAAAAATTCTTCAGCAAAAGAGTGGTGAAGCATTGGAAAAGGCTGCCCAGGGAGGTGGTGGAGTCACCGTCCGTGGGGGTCTTCAAAAAATGGGTAGATATGGCACTTCAGGAGATGATTTTGTGGTTACAGTAGTGTTGGCCTTCATCTTGACAGTTTTTTCCAACCTTGATGATTCTATGATTCTATAATCAAATGCTCATGCCCTGACTTTTCATTCTGGTGTGGTAGAGCTTCTGTAAAAAAAATCATTCTTTTCTGTTTGGGGAGAGTGAAGCTGGGGGGGTGGGGTGGGGAGGAGCATGTCACTAATACATTTTGGTGTTCCTATTGAAAGAAAAACAGATCCTATAAGTAAAAGGTAAACTTTGAAAATCTGATGCTAAAACACAGGAGGAAAGCACATGGCAAAAGGGATCATTCACTAAAATTAGAATTGGCTATGGGGTGGTCATTTCATTTCAGTGACAGCATTGTGCCAAAAAGTGCCTTGTTAACTGGGGATGAGGAACTGTAAAGAAAGGAGGAAACATCCAGCAAGAAAGTGGTTGGAATGGATGTCATGTAGGATCACATTACAAGGAAAATGTAGAATTCCATGCATAGACCCCTGCCTAAGTGGATGCTGATAAGGCCATCATTAGTTACCAGAGATTTTTATGTTTAAGATGCTCTGGGCTGTTTGAAGCAGGCTGAATTATTTGGGAAATCACTGAGGTAAAATCTAGCAGACTATGATGTGCCTGCAGAGAGATCTACCTGCTCATCTGAGTGCCATCATGTCCCCTCTCCACCCTGCAGCAACACATCAGTCAGCTTGGCCATTAATTTCACACCTTCTGACATGTCCTGCTATGCCACTACATTTCTGCACTACAAACATTTTTGGCCACAATTTCTAAAACTTTAGAAGTACAGCAGACACTGTAAGGGCCCTTTTCTCTAGGGCTGGTTCGGCTACATATGTCACTTTGTCTCTATATTGTTTAAGCTGGGAATGTGTCCCCTCCTATGTAGGGGACATACATACTATGTGCTCTGTGTGTGTGTGTGCATGTGATGTTTAGGGGATCTGTATGGTTCTCGTGTTGTTGCAGACCATGTGTCACACTGTCATAATTGATTTAACCTCTCTAAGCATAACTGAGAACACCTGTTTTCTCTGAGTGATATTTTTTCTTCACATATGTCACAGTTATTCTCATTATTTACAGTGTATTTTTAGAACTCACATTTAATCATAGCATAAAAATGCAAAAATCTCTTTTCCACAAGAAAAAAAAATTAAAAAATATTTTTCATTATCTTGTTTTTTTAAATAATTGCATCATGTTTTTGACAGCTAAATAAATGGATTTTATTAAATAGGATTATGGGCTGAGATTATTTAGTATTCCTTTTTTATTATCTGATGTAGCCTCTGCTGGGAGCTGTGAGTTTCTTTTCTTCATTTCCAACATTGATTCTTGCATTAGATGGTTACATTGAATAATTAATATACTTCCCATGATTGATGATTTGTATGGCCTGAATATTAGGTTATCAATCATGACCCACTTGTTCTAATGTAATCATATTGAAAACGTGTCAAAAGCTCTTTACCCAACAATGACAACAGGAGCTGTGATATTGAAGGTGCCTGATGCACTACTGCAGGAAATATCCTGGTTGAACATTCATAATGCAGAGATTATGAGTTTCTCAAATTGATGTAACAAAAGCCTGGAGCCCTTGGTGGGAGTTATCATCTCCAATAAGAAAAGTCCTTTTTTCATCTAGAAAATCATCCTGATTTCTTTGCCTTTTATCAGCTGCTTAGTGACTTTTTGAGCCTACAGTGTAAAGCAGTTATGTTCTGTGCTGCATACCAGAAAGAAACTGGGAAAAAAAAGGAAAGTGTTTTTTTTGGAAAAAGGAACAACACTGCCTGTGCCTATTGTTACTGGAAGGAGAGAGCATCATTAAGGTCTTCCCATAGTTCACTTCCACTGGATTATTGCAAACATTGAAAAAGTGGGAATCATTTAAGCAGAGCACCAGGTTTTAACACTCAGAGTGTAATGCATATTTCCCTTACAGTATATTTCTTAGCTCATAGATGTTTCTGCAGAACCATACTGGGTCCATTTCAATACCCTGTTACTTTTATCACAGCAAACTTCAATGACTCTCAGCTTTTCATTATGCCTATCCATTTCACTCTTTCCTTTTTCCTGGGACAACTCAAATTAACATTGGCATTATATTGAGGCTCAGTTCCACAAATCCATACAGATGGAAATACTGTGCCCAAGGCAGAATCATTCACTTAAGCCAAAGCTGCTTAAGGTGGAGAAATCTAAAGCACTCAGCTTTATAACTCCAAGCAGCAAAGGTGCTTCAACCTCCACCTGCCTTCTACTCTGAACTGCAGAGCACATGGGTTTTACAGACTCATGAAAGGTAACACAGGGATGCTTTTCCTGGCATTTTGCAGTGCTTTACTCTTCACATAAGCTTTTGGCTTTGATTCAGGCCTCAAAAGCATAGCTCCTTCCAGCTCCCTGTTGCTCTTGATGTTAGGCAACTTAATTGATGGATGCAGACCAAAATCAGACTATTCATCAAGATTAAGAGTACCACAGTTTTGTCCAAATGTGAGGAGTATATTAGTCCTGGCTGGCCTTCAAGGCATATATTCAATGGAGTTCATACTGGTGTGGTGTCTGAATAGCTGGAATGGTTGACAATAAATGTAAGAAGAAAGACAACTGGAAAATTTAAAAGCTAAGGGGAAAAAAAAAAGCCTCCATTTCAACTCCTTCTTTTTTTTTTTTTTTTTTAAATTTTTTTTTTATTCTTTCTTTATCCACTATTTTATTCTGTTCCTCCAAAATAGTAAAAGTGTATGGGAGCTATGTAGTCTGAGTGATACAACCCAGCAGGAGGGTTAATCTCCTGGGATATCACCACGGTTGAAGGCGAAGTGTTTCAGTTACTTAATATATGATAATATTAGCCCTGTTGTGTCTCCAGTGATTAAAACAGAGAACAAGTATGTTCATTGTTATAGGAAAAAGGAATCCTAAAATAATTTGTAATAATAAAGCCACAGAAATCTGGAACCGAAGAAAGTGTAGATGGAAAATCTAATTTCTCTGCCAGTGAAGGATTTCAGCATGCATTTTAGTATATTCTTACTGCAATAGTGTTACTTAGAAAGCTATGCCCCAACCTGTTGGATTTTAACATAAACACAATGATTCATCACTTTGGTAATTTCTTGGCTTGAATCATTGTAATTAATTCAAATCACCTTAAACTTTAGTGCTTCTATGACCATGGGAAATTAAGCAAATGAATTTGATTGTAAGAAAATCTAGGACATTTCTTAGCTTCGGTAAACTACATCTTCTTCTTCTAAATAGTTCCAGAATTGCCACCTCAAATCAATGAGAAAAATTGTGTCATATTTCTCTGAATTTCTTCTTTGCTATTGTCTTCAGAATGAGGGAAAACATAAAAAGAGTATGTTCTAAGTTTTCTTTTTTTGCCTGGTGGTTTTTAAAGCCTTTAGTGACCACTGATAATGTTCTCTCCACAGATAAGAGAGTCTGCAACCTCTTACTATTTTTAAAGTACAAGCAGGAGCAGTCCATTTATTGAAATGACTCCAGGAAAGGCATGTCCATGAAGACTCCCCATAGCTCAGACTCAGAATGGAAGTGCTAGTAAAGGTAACACTGTAATTCGTTTATGTCACTGGTAAATCATCATTCAGATATTTGTATTTTTTGTGCCATGGTGTCTTCTCTTCATTGCATCATGGTAGGTTTTGGCCTGCCCCAAATTATATGTAAAGCAGGTCAGATTGAAAGACCTGTACATAAAAAAGCAGCATAAAAACTATCCATCTTGTACATTTATTGCTTTGTAAAGCTTTCCTGCAAGAAAAGCTGTTCTGTTTTCTGAACTGCCATTTTTACATTTTTAATTTACATTTTTTTGGTTATTGCTCCAAGACTGAAGGACCACTACTTTTCAGTTGTTTAGTTTCTCAGCCAGTAGTAGAATTTTCCTTGGAAAGAAGCAGCATTTTATGGAAACTGTCAGTAAACTGTTTTTCTATGGAAAATATTTGAGTAGCCCTCCTCTGTGTACATAGCTATAAAAATATTAGGGCAATATGTGCTAAGTGGGCGGCACAATTGTTTCAGCACACAGCACCCATCTCTGCAAGTTGCTGCCAAAAGTAAATTACTCCAGCAAGCTATTTAGTATAATGGGACAGAGCAGGTGTTGGGCCACATCTTCAAACAAACAAAAACCAGGCAATGACTAATTTACTGGAAGGAACAGTATAACCAAAATATTCTTCTTACCCACAACACTTGAATTCCAGGGGAAAACAAATCTGCTGTCCCCCATTATAATGCTCATGTGTGTGGGATACAAATCTTTCTAAGCAACTAGTCACATATCTGATACTGTACTTGGAAAAGATCAAAATAGACACAGACTTCTGAAGCGAGATGTGAAACATCTCTGACTGAACATTCCTCAATATACCGCAATTACAAATGAGTACAAACAAAGTGCATTCCCTGCTGACTCTGAATGGAAAAGAGCTGGAGAGAAAAAGAAAAAAAAAATGTCTGTGTATGTTTTCTTTATAATTTTGGAATGTGTTCAGTCTTCACACCAGGCAGCAGAGAGAGAGAGAAGAAGAGGATGCTGTTCTCATATGCATCTCTTGCTTGGAAAGAGCATTTCTCATCAGCATTGTCCACAGTGATCCTGAGAACAGGATATCTTTAGGTCCATGTTTGTGGGCAGTGAGGGACTCTTTTGCAGGTGGAGGAATGATGTGTAGTGTGGTAGAGTGAGGGGCAATTTGACCCATCGTATTTCCTGAGGATGACAATGCAGCCAGCAGGCAAGTATGCTTTCCTGATGCCTCTTCACTTGCCTCTGCATTTTCTTCAATTTCTGCAAAGCCTGCAGCACCAACCTCCCTGCACCCATCAGGAGACTGATCACGCATCAGGCTCCTGAAGCACGTGACAGCCTCTTTACATTTGATGTCACAGACGCCAGCCTAAGGTGACAGAGTTGTCTTATTCTTGGCATCCTCACAAATCTTCTTGCTGTCTGTGGACACTTCTCATAACTACTGTAACTGCTGTAATCACTGCAGAGGGGGTGACAGCATATTTCTGTGTTGTTTTGTTAACCTATGCAATGAACATCAGAAAATAAAGCTGGGTGTCATGTGACACATGAAAATTTCTTTTTCTTTGCTGGATTTTTTTTTTTATAATATTATTCTCTTTCCTTCTTCCACCTCCTTCCCCTGCAAGGTTCTCAGTGGTAATATCAGGATGAATATATCTGTCAGCTTCAAACCATGACTTTTTTTTCTCTTTTTGTAGAGCTGTCCCGAAGCATACCTGGGAGCTTCGAATAATACAAAAAAAAAAAAGAAAAAAAAGAAAAAAAAGAAAAAAAAACTAAAAAAAAAAAAAAAAAAGCAAGCAGAGGCCTCTGTAGCATAACATTGCTGGCCTTGCCTGTAACCTGAACACTCACTGAAGCAAGGTAAGAGGAGGCTCATTAGGTGTCTCTGACTCCCACTGCCTTTGCTATTTTTGGGCCAGCTGTCGTCTGTGGGGTGATCTGCCCGGCCTTGACGTTTGGTGTAATGTCTCAATGCCAACTCATTGCACCTTTCCTTTCCTTTCTCGCATCCTTCGATGTGAGAGGGAAGTAGACAACACTGCCTGGTCAAAGAGGCAATTAAGGAAGCACCAGCTGTATGTGTCCAGGTGAGGGCTTGGGTGGGCAGAGGGGAGCAGGGTGTGAAGACCAATTGCCTCGGAGCACCCCTCAAAGCCTCCTCTCTACCTCTGCCTCATCCCTGGGAACTGCCAGGGAAAACATCTGAGCTGCCTGTGGCTTTAACAGTATGGCACAGGGGAGCAGAGGTCTCCCAGGATTAATTAATGGGCATCCTGAGAACACATTCTCATTATGGCTATAGTGCAAGGGTTTTTCCTCATTTTGCAGAACATCAAACGTATTAGACAGTATGCAGTGCGGAGGGGTGGGGAGGGGAGCAGGGAAGGCAGAGGCTGCGGTCAGAGGGAAGCAATATGGACCAGGAGATTGAATCTGACCCTGTCAGAGGCTGTCACAGGACTTAATATTCCATTTATTTAAACTGGATTTTCTCTGGTATAACGCGGCTGACTTTGGGGGAATGAGCCTTGCTTTAGAGGGGTGTGCGGGCCCCTCGGGGAATGAAATGCCACTGATAATAAAGAGCTCGTGCTGACATCCTCTGCCACATTTTTTATTTGTTTGTAGCTGCTCATTCTTTGTTAGAGCACAGTACTGGTGAGGCACGTGTGTTTTGTTTCTCTCATGTGATTTTCCCCGCCAGTCAGCATGGCTTATGCTCAATTAATTCCATCAATATAGGGTCCCCCCCAGCCTCATCTGCACTTGTGTAGCCTGACAGGCAGTTGTGAATATACCACTAACTGTGTCCAGACAAAGGCGTGAGGAGGCTCCGTGAGGGATCTATTAACTCCACAGACAGACTGCAGCTTTGGCTGAGGCACAGCCCCTTTGCAGGAAGGTTTTCTTATTTGGTGAAACACTTAGTAAAAAGTGTTTCCTCCCTCCTGGTGAATTAACTGCCACTTGGATGCTGGTGAGCCGTGTCACCTCCGTCTGAACTGCGTCCTACAAAGCATTGGAGTAGCTGGACACACTTCTCCAGTGCTCACAGACACCCACGAAACACAAGAGATAAGGGTTTCACACTGCTTTGATCAAGAAATGCAGGTGATCAGCCGAAGCTGAGTATTTTATAAAGGAGATTCTCTGGCTGTGTTGTGTCCCATCAGTACGATTAAGCAGAGATGACTTTCACTGAAGTTCACAGACATCCTTTCAGCTTTTTCAGAAAATGGCAACAAATCTACTCCCACCTTGGGGCGGTGTGATCTCCTCAGCAGCGAGGAAAGGTGCTTACAGGTGAATTTCAATGCTCTGAAGAACAGGGAGCAAAATTAAAATGGCATTTTTCATCAGGAAAAATTATCTTTCTGCGCACTGGGTATTTCAGAGGCATGAGACCGTACTAATTGGGGTGTAGTCTAATGACTAATCCCATCAGAGGTGATGTTTATAGATTACTCGCTCATTTGAGAGACTAGAAAGCAACATTGTAATAAAAAAAAAATCAAAAAGGGGAGAGAAAATTTTTTTAGAACTGCTGTGACACGAGAATGTGAGAGATGTTAGTTATATTGAAACACTCTTTCAGCCGACAAGGTCACTTGTGGCAATAATCTGCTCATTAGAGGTGTAATCCATCACTCAAGTAATATCAATTTAGTGCCAGGGTTTTAATGCAGGTTGTACTAATCATTAGCGGCAGTTTGTCAACTGCATAATTCACAAGGGATTGTGGGTATGCATGATTTAGCAGGTGACCCCTGACCTCTGCTGAGTAAGAAGCCTGCCTTAGAGGCAAAATCAAGAGGGACAAAAAGCAGGGCTCACTCATGAACAATTATTATGCTTAACAGCGTGACTGTCATTTTAGAGGGAAAGGGAAAAAAACATTATGTCCTGAATAATGAAGGATTAAAATTCACCTGAGATTTGGCTCCGGCTACAGTGCTGGAGTCACCACCCTCACTTAGTGGGGCAGGAGGAAGGCAACATTTTTTTTTTTTATTGTTTACTTAATGGCCCCTTAGCTAATATCTAAGAGCAAAAAATCCCTTTCACCATGCAAAACATGAGGCGTGATCAGAGCGCCAGACTTATTTATAGAACTGTGGAATCATAGAAGCCCTGGGATTGACCTGTGACAGTCATAGGTGAAAAGTATTAGTTAGGAAAGTCTGCATTAGTGTCAGGCAGATAGAGGATTTCCCCTCAGGCTGTTAATTCATTTGGAGGGAAGAGGAGAATAACCTGAAGTGAATTTCTGTGCCCACCTGAAATCTACTCAGAGAGTTAAATGCATAGTTTGATTTACCAATCATTATAAATGTAGTATAGCATCATATTCTCTATTTCAACTTCTGGAAAAATCCATCTCTTTTCACATCCCACTTGGGAAGTTATCGGTGTCTTTCCTTGCCGTATTGCTACTCTTTTATAATAGCAATAATCCTCCTGAAATCCAGCAGCTAGGACCAGTTAAGTGCCCTGAGCTTTGCTTCAATTAAGGTACTTTTTTGCTTGCAATAATTCAGAATTGGCTTTGACTTAAAAACTGAAATTTAACAAGTGATTTAGCCTGTAATGTGCTCTAATTGCTTTTGGTATTTTGAAAGGGGGGTTGGGTGGGAGAAAGAAGAAAGAGGTCAAACAACTCAGTACTTTAACAGAAAAAGTGGCAAGCGAACTTGCACGTTAGGCACTTTCTGTGGGGGGTTTTATTATGCACACCAGTCTCCTGCTTCTAAGGCTTTTTGTTAATATAACTGTACTTTACAGCTAGGCTCATATTTTAAAAAATTACTCTCCAAAGGAAAAGAGAGGCTGAGAGAACTCACTTACTAAATATTAGACCTTAGGAAGAAATTTTCTCCCGTGAGGGTGGTGAGACACTGGCACAGGTTGCCCTGGGGAGCTGTGCCTGCCCCCTCCCTGGAAGTGTTCAAGTCCAGGTTGGATGGGGCTTGGAGCAACCTGGGCTGGTGATAGGTTTTCCTACCCATGGTATGAGGGTTGGGAGAAGATGATCTTTAAGGTTCCTTCCAACCTGCACCACTCTATGATTCTATGAAATGCCTCTGGTGCTGTCAGCAACAAAACTGCTTCACAGTCCCTGTCTGCTCAGAAAGAAGGGGGCAAAGATGGGGAGAAGCCAGGCAGCCACAGTCACCTGTCAACAGGAGCATCCATCCTGTCAGAGGAAAGTATGGAGAGAGGGACAAATGTTTCACATGTTGGTACCGTCCCAGCTGTGCAGCGGGACCGGATGAGCAAGGGACGGCTGAACCTGAGTGGGTTGGGCCAGGCCCGGCCAGGCTGGGCTCTGATGCCTCTCTGGGACCCAGATCCCTGCAAGGGAGGGCAGGCAGTCCTGGGAAGCTCAGTTTAATTGCTCCCTGTGAGCATTGCCCTGGCCAGCAACTGGGAGAGTCGCTTGGCTACCTGGAGGAGAGGAATTGCAGGATAATTCAGCTGGGCGGTGGGACCCAGAGGGTGTGGGGCAGGCAGGACACTTGGAACTGCCTCTGGGATGGTCCTCAGGAGGCACTCCCTGAAATATCTAGGAGCAAAGCAGGATTCAGGAAGGGCCTGCAAGAGGGAGAAGCTGGTGTCAGGCTTGGAAACCACTTTCTTGCTTGGTCTTGTCATTATGAAGAGCTGGAGACGTGGGCTGGGGCCCACTTTTTACCCAGGATTATCCAACAGCTTTTGTTCAGTTGCCTGGTGCCCATCGTGCAAAATTAAAACTTCTGTGCTGTTGGTTTTATGTTGATTAGAGTGGGCCTGTGTGCTCCTTCTTGAGGTAAAAATCATCGTTAATACTGAAGGCTTAAATCTGTGACTGCTTTATCTTTCAGAGAGAGCTGAATCACCACTGGATCATTCCCATTTGTGGCGTAGAACGGATGAAGACAGGAATATTCCTGCAGTGGGTCAATGGCAGTGCTGGCAGTACTTATAAGACCACATAAAAAGAGAAAACTGTCCGTCAGGAGATACTGACACCACTTGATTTGAGGGACCTGCCTCTCTAATGCAAGATAGAGAGCTAGGGCCCTCCAGCAGGTGATTCAGCCCACTTATACCACATTCCTGATCTAAATTTTGTCCCTCTTGTGTATGCCCACAGTCTTTGGTACTATGCACCAGGGAGGGGCCATGGCTCCCATGCTATGGTATGGTTTGTTTAGCTGGTACATATATTTCCCTGACTGGGAAACTATCTAATGGAGCTCCTGCCAGTTCCATCAGCACAGCCTTTAAATGTTGTTCAGCTGCTCTGAAGTGGGTGTCTACTTTAATGTGAGCTGAGTTGCTAAATCTAGGTATTTGAGCTGAATCACATCCAAAGTGACTTGTTCAAACAAGGGGAGAAATAGGAAATGGGACTGCAATAGTGAGTCAAGTCTTGATTGTAGTTCAGCCATCATTTAGTGATTTTTCTTGTCTTGTATTGAGATTGTATGGGGTTTGAGGCAGAAATTGCCTCCTACTGCAAAGGAGACTGTACTTTTTTAATAAAAATGATTAAAATTCTTTAAGGATATCACATACTCAACAGTTCACATGTCAATAAAAAAAACCTTTTAAGAAGAAAGTAGTTTTCACCCAGTTAGATGTAAGATGCCAAATTCCTTCCTCAGGTATATGCATACACAGAAAACAATGAATCCAGCCAACATTTGCCTAATATGTTACAATTCTCCTCTGCTGGAAATCAAAAACCTTCACACTTCAGGCAATATTCTTGCACATGGACCTAGGAACAGTAAAGCTTATGTCTCCTGTGGACTGGCCAGAAAAGGAGTCAGATATAAGGCAGTTTTTCTTCATATTTTAGTCTTTTTAACTTCAAAAGCTGCTGTTAGTAGGAAATTGGGGAAAACAAACAAAATGAAATATTATACTATCATTAACATTGTGATATTTGGGTATACAGAGGATAACACAGTGCCCATCTGGACTGCCTTAACACCACACTTAATTGCATTACATATGGAGAAGCAATTCAAAAGAACAAAGAATTCAAGCTACTTCATTTAAGTAGCCCATTGCTGTGGTATCTAAAGCGCAAGAGTAGATCAGAGCATAAAAAAGCAGGATGCTAAAAGCTATACATCCTAAATCTCAGGCACAGTTCTGTGTAGAGATTAATGAAACAAATAGAGCTGCAAGATGGAATGTCAGTGGCAACAGATTTACTCTCTCTGAGTGTATATAAGACATCAACTTCAGTCATTTCCAAAGTGAGCTCTATCCACCATGGATGGGCCTCACAACATTTGCTCATGTTTCTTGTTCAGTGGCTAGTCACATGGGGCAGTGTTTTAAAGGTATCTCCTATCCTAAGAAGGCTGATCTAGCAGGGTTAAAAATTATCTAACCTCTTAACTCTCATAGAAATCTCATGCATGCAATCCTACAAGCTGTCTATGGTTAGGCATCTGGATATTCTAGGGAATATGCCTAGGGAAATTGTGAGGTCCCCAAACATGCATCTAAAGCAACCTGATAACTGTGGATCTGCTTTTCCTGTGTACTTCCAGGTGCATCGTAGGACTGAGGATTATTGGCCTCCTCTCAAAGTATGACCCTAATATTGGTGGTAAGTGACTGCTATCTTTAGAGAAGGGATGGCAATTAGCAATGAAGAGCATTACTGAAAACTGAAGAGAAATGTGACCATGAGATGTTGGAGCTCCTCTATCTTAGTGTTTTCATAGAGTTACAGGAATTTTCTGGATGGTTAAGAACACAGCAGCTAACCCAGATGCTGATTTGACCCCCACACTATCTCCTTGAGATAATGTTTCCCTGGGAGAACTTGAGCCATGTGCAAAGCAAGTGTGCAAACAGATGCAGCCAGTGAAAGAATGTGTCAGAGACTGGAACAGACCTGTGTGCATCAGGGGACTTGCTTAAACAGGCCAGACCTCATGCCACTGTGGGACCAGCACCATCCCAGTTTCTCAAGCCCACTCCAGCCCCACAGCCCCCTCTCCCAGAGGGGGACCTCCCTTGGGGAAGTTCTGGATGATCTCCTTGGGGGATTCAGCTGACCAACATGTGTAGCAGCTGGGGACAAGAGTACTACAGGAGTAGCTGAGACATCTGAATGGGCAGCCCAGAGGAGCACAGCATGTACAGGGCAGACACCCAACCTGTGATCAGTGGTGTCACCCTACAGCTCCACCAGTATTGGAGTCGGGGAACCAAAATGCAGGGCCTGGTGTCCATCATACCAGGTCTGTAAGCCCAGGATCCTGTCCAGTGTCTGTAGTGTTCCTCTGCATGCTTGATTTTGTTTGAAGTCTTCGTTGTCTTGACTTCTCTAGTTTTATCTTCCTGATATTGTGTGTGTGTGTATTTGGTTATATTTTTTGTTTTGTTTTATTGGAGATATATATATACATATATATATATTTTTTTTTTTTTTAAGGTGGTGTTTTCTCTGGAGCTAGGTTTCAAAGAACTGTTATTGCTGCCTCCACAGATACATCAATAATATCAGGTACAGAATATTTTGGGTGTCTCAAAGTGTACAATTTCCTAGCAAAACAGGACAAATAAGATAATATGCCTGTACACTGAACTGGAACATTGTAAATGGCTCTGTACATTAAACACCAAATTATTGGACTCATTACAGCTGACATGTGCAAACATTTCAACTACAAAATTTCAGTAATTGATCTCTGTTAAACTCCAGGCAGCAGATGACAGAGTCTGCTTAAGAAAAATTGCTACTCTTTTTCACCCCCACTGCTTTTAGTATTTTCTCAGTATCATTAATATAAATATGCAATCATTGAAATCAATGCAACTGAAGTTAACAGAGCAACTCCAGATTTACATCAGTGTAAATGAAAGCAAAACTTGATCCCCTGCATGTAATTTATCTTTAATTCTGGTTTAAGTCTCTCTCATCCTGCTGAATAAAAACTGATGTTCTTCTCACATACAATCTGTATACCATTCATTAGTGTCTTTTCTGTTTGGAAGAAAGATTGGAGCCTGTGGTAATGAAAGCTCAAATCCTGGGGAGCAGTACACATGGTATTTTGTTTTAACTAAATGCTGTATTGGTATTCTCATGAGTGGCTTTGCATTACTTGAACATTTATGAGTAGCTTGAACTAATAAATCTCTAATTAGCACTAATTACTAATTAGGTTATTGATTTGCCTGACTGTGGACTCCTCACTGGTTCTATTCATAAGCAGAATGTTATTTCAACAATTCTGGTAGATATTACCCCCAGCAAGCTCACTCTTGCATAGAAAGGGGCAGAGCAGCTCTGGGCAGCATGTTCATCAGAGCAACAGCTGGGTTTATTTAGACTGGGGAGATACCAGTACCTAGCAGTACATCCCAGGGCAGAGTTACCTTTTTCCCCTAACTAAGCTGGCAGGGAAAATTCCTACTTGTCAAGATAAGCTGGAGAACTCCATCACTTTTCTGCTTTGTTAAGGGATGCCTCCTGATTGCACCTTGGAGTGTGTGTCATGGGCTGCTCATGGAGGTCCCAAATCCAAAGGGTGTCTGATGCTATTCTGAGGAGGTGTTTTGCAGGGAGTCTTGCTCTTTTTGTTCTCATGACAAGCCCTGAAACAGATCTGCTGGAGCAGGTCAATGTACCTTGTCTTAATTTAGACAGTCTGCATTTGCTTCTGTTTGTGGTTTCACTGTAAACAGAAACCCCTTTGGATCCTTGTACTTCCAGAAGAGTTTCCTCTCCCATTCTCCCATCTCTCTCCATCAGCTGTCAAACTCACTACCTGCCTGACAAGTTCTTTATTACAATCCCCACAGAAGTGCTCTGGACTCTGCATTTACACAGCATTCCCAAGAGCTCTTTGCAAAAACAGCCCCTCCTGCTCAGCAAGGGTCAGTAGCTCCATAAACCCATTTTTTTTTTTTTCCTCTAAGACCTCAGAAAGTAGGACTTATGAAAGCAAGATCCCCAAGGTCTGGGACTCCTACATTAAGTAGAAACTAGCTCATCTGACTGCTACCAGCACTGCCACAGAACCTCACGCATCGTCTCCCAGTTTATAACCCCTACAAACTCATGCATAGAGGAGTTTTGTTCTTGTATGGTTTATCAAGGATAGGAGTTAGCACACTGTCTGCTGACTTCCTTCACTTGAAGGCAAAGAACACAAGTGATTGAAGAGATTTTGTCTTCCTTCACTGGCAGGAGTGATTGTACCTGCAGTGGCTGATTGCCTTTGTGGTAGGGCTGGCAGGAGAGTTGTAGTGCGATGTTGCTTTATTCAAGCATCAGGCAGTTTCACTTGCAGAAGTTTTGCATGTGGTACATTTTCAATTTGCAAGCCCAGGCAAGTGTAAAATGAGGCTTACTCCTTGTTGGCACTGATTGTAGGGGATGTGTAAAATCTCTTTTCTGGTGTCTTCCCTCTCATTCTGTTTATTTCTACATGTGACTCAATATGTTTGTTTTGATCCTCACAGTCCTATGTGGGCTACGTGATGAACTGCTGTGGCACCGAAGATCGATGGTGCTACATTCATGCTGCTGTTTTCACTAGCAGAATCCAGGCCCTACCAAACTTTGCACATAACTCCCTAGGATAACTGTGGGAGACGTCTGCGTGTGGCAGTGAGGAGATAGGGCTCCCTGGATAGCAACATCTGCGGACCAGAAATCTGGTGTTCTTGGCAACGGGCCCCTAACTCTGTAATTTGATCTTCCCAGCCTTCTAGTCCATCTCTTCACGGAGCAAAGGAATAAAGAAGGGAGCTAAGTATCTCTGGATGGGAGTCCAGTCAGCTAATTAATATCAATGAGGTGTGTGTTTTTAGTTATTGCAGATGTGCTCATACCTCATTAGCTTAAACAGCGAAGAGCAAATAAATAGCATCTTCTGTCACATTTAAAGGAAACATTTTATACATGGGTTATTGGTTTGGACTTCAGAGGGACCTGGTGGGAAATCTGTAAGGCTTCATCTTCCAGAGGTGGGGGAAGGAGAGGAAGACTTTGCAGAAGTTAACTTAATGTGTCCTTGTTTGTAATGCACATTAAGAAGAAGTCAAAAGTCTTTGCTGTTTCCAGGTGGACCCAGTGAGGTTGAGTTTACAAAGGGCTGGTTCCTGCCAACACCTGTGGATGCTTTGCAGAAGGGCTGCTTGAATATCTTTGTGTGACAGTCACTTTGGGGAGACCATCGGTCCAGAAGGAAGAGTTTGTTCTGAGCCTGCAGGAAAAATAATGGCCCAGCTTACCTGATATTTCAATTTCCGTATTTAGCAAGGATCCCAGATGTGGGTTGCAGGAAATCAGTAACTTGTCAGTGGTTTTGAGGTTTCTCAGCAAAAAGAAGATTACGTCCTTTTGCGCTGAAGTATTGAAGAGAGTGTTTTATATTTTGAATGCTAATGAGCACAGTTTTTTTCAGACGGGAGCCATAAAACTGTCATTATGTCAGTGGTATGTCTTTGTTCTTAGCTTTGCTCGTGCTAATCAAAGACAACAGTGGTATATTTTGAGTTAATACTGTAACAAGAGGAACAGCATTAGTGGTCATCATCGTGAGTGACTCCTGGACATGTGGTAATAATTTCTTAAGTGTTTCTGAATAGTGAATGAGTGAGAGAGAGGGAGTTCAGCTCCAGTGCTGTGCAGAATGGAATGTACCATTCAGCCGAAATAACGAATCCACAGCTCAAGCTCAAGAGGCTGTAAAAGCAAAATCTGCTTTTCAGTATAATTAATGTATCTTCTTCCACAATCCCTCTTTCTTGTCCAGCATCCAACTCCACCTTTCTGCTGAGGACAAAATGTAGAGTTCTAATGTGAGCGAGTGAATCAGTGCAGTCATCTTTATGGTCTTAAGGAAATCAATCCGCTTTGGAAACCAGATTTGGAAACTCTTATTCTTTGGGTATTTTACCTTTGTGTAAATGTAAGTTTGAGAGCCTTTAGCCATAGCAGCATTTTCCTTCTTGTTAATAGATGCCTACAGATATGGTAAATACCTGGAAATTGTATTGGTAACATTCTATATTTAAACATTACTTTTCTCAGGGAAAAAAATACCCAACCCTTTTTATTATCAGTCAGGCAGTTTTCATTTCTTTGGTGAGGCAGTCTGTTTGCATTGGCTGGTGGGTTTCTGAATGGTTCCTGCATAACGAATCATATGTTTTAAAAATTCTTTCCAAAGCTTTTATAAAAATACAAAAAGTTAAATAACTTTAACACAGTTCTGTGATCAGTCTGATTAAGTTAAGGCTTTTAGTCTAAGTAACCCCAGCAGGGTTTCGGGAGTACTGTACGTTCCAGAGAAGGGAACAATTGCTGTATTTTCACTGTCTGACCATGTTTCTCAGAGAATGCTGAACAATATTAAACATTCAGAGGCTGCGTTTTCCCTTTGTTTTGACAAATGTTAATAAGTAGCTAACTGCAAGAGAGGGGGGAAAAAAATCCTAATTCAAACCAGTTGCTTGATGGTAGAGCTCAGCAAATTCCCTGACCAGCAAGATATAATCTGGAAAGAAAAGAGCAGAGTGGTAGCCTTCACTAGCCTTTGAAATCACTAGTAAAGTCATTAGACAATATTTGGTTGAAGAGGAATGACCAAAGCTAGGGAAGCACTACTCTGGGAGCTCTCAGAAGGAACATTAACAGGCTTTGGTTTCTAATTAGGTGGTATTATTAGAAGCTTTGATAAAAGCCCTTGCATGCATGATATCTTGTGTTTCTCTGTGTATCAAGAGTGCAAGAGAAACTAAAAAAGGAGAGACTTTTTAATGATAATACCTGAAAAGTGTTTTTCAGCAGACCCATACATCATTGTCAAGCGAAAAGATTAAACTTTATTGTTTCTTTTTGAACCAAGAACTCAAGGTGAGTGGAAATGTCTTGAAATGCAAAGTAGTTTGGCAGATAAAGTAAAATGGAGATGAAAACAGACAATAAAAAGACATTGGCTGTAATAGAGGAAAGAGTGAGGAAGTTCACTCTTTAATGTTGCTGGGAGAACTTTCTTTTTGCTATTAATGATAGCATTTAAGTGTTACAATTACAAGCTTTTATTGAAATGAAACATTTCATTTCAAGAATGGCACCAAAATAATTTTTGTATGTAATATGAAACATTAGTTATGTGATGCTGCTGCCAAAATAAACCCCACCATTCATTTAAAATATCAGGAAACTCCATTTGAGAGGGTAGTTATACATCCATTGAGGATACTCTGTATATTATTTTTCCTTGGTATTAATAAAGTCTATTAACAACATAACTGCAATTGATTCATAATGTCACATTTGTTTGCAAGAAATGGATGTAAGTTTAAAATGGTTTAACTAATACAACGTTTGAAAACGATTTCTGTTCCCTAAAGCCTCCTTTATTTTTATTACAGTTTTTTTTTTTTTTCCTTTCAGCAACCAGTTGTTTTGCAGTTGTTAAACTGCTTTCAGCTGTAGATACTCTGCATTATCAAGATAGATGGGGCTTGGTGTGAGATTTCCACAAAGGTTGGTTGCTGAAAAAGAAACTTCAACAGGGTGCCTTAGAAAGATTTATTTGACTTGTCCCTTAACAGTCCAAGCCACTCCGATTCCCACTGAAAGAATTAATTTTTCTGTCAAACTCGAGGCTGCTTTGCCAGGAGCCTCATCTACCCTCCGGTTGGCACATGAAATGTACACCACTGACCCTGCAGCATTGTTCCTCTCCCTGCCGCTGCCTGGTGAGGGTCTGTGACTCCAGCAGCCTTTTGTAGACAGGAGATGGAGGGTTTTGTTCTCTTTTTTGTGCTGTGCTTACAAAGACAGCGCCGACACTACCTCAATCCAGAGCGCCGGAGCACTCCCCGTTTGCTTTGGCCGTACGTCGTTCTTTTCTCCGTGTCCTCCAGTTGGAGACAGGCCTTGAGAGAAGCAATTCCTGAACTCTGGTGGGGCACAGGCAGACGTGTGGAGCCAGCATGGGGCATTGCTAACTTCTGAATTCCTGGGAAAGATGTTGCCAAAATCATGTACTGTATCAAAGCCTTTCTTGTCGTCTCAATTCGCAATTCCCTCTGCTGCAAGATTTTTTTCTCTGACGTTGAGAGAAAAATGCGGATTGAAGCAGATTGCTTGTCACATAATTGTATCTTTGAAACAGGTTAGGCAAATGCTCCACACAAGTACCTACACATAATTTGTTATAACAATTTGTTTTGCCTATTCTTTCTTTTACAGTCACATTAAATGATAATTATTCCATTAAAGAGAAACTCCTGACTTGTGTGTGGATTCATACTCTATTCACATATGTAGAAAGGGTTGAACATAGTTTTTTTTTTTTTTTTTAAGGAGAAAACAGAAAAGAAACAATTTTATTGAAGAAAACATGCTTGAAAGAAAGAAACCCTTTCAAGTTCCTTCACTTAAACCATGGTCAATAGCTAAGAGTATCAGAAGTGAATTTTTTTTTAAGAGTCAGGTTCAGTTCTTTCTCATTGTGTGCTGTACATTTGCAATTTTTTCATTTATAATCAGGCAATGAAAATATTACAGATTATTGAGATTTATTTTGTTTCTGGTCATCATCAGTTAATTTCACTCTTTGGCTCCAATGCACTGACAGAGGGTTGCAATTACTATGGATTTTGTGTGGATGCACTTAGGGAGCCTTGTGATGTCTGGCAGTTTAGAATACTTGGACAGATAGATTTTTGGACTGCAAATACAGCAGGGGAATATTTAGTTGTTTTTTTAAATACTATTTTAATAGGTATTTTCAAGAAATCATGGACTCCCAGACTTGCAAACCACATGTATTTATAGCCCCTAAAAGGCTCAAATTCTAATTGTTTGGATTCTTTGAAGAATGTCCTGAATTTTCACATCTTGTTATTACAGGACTTTCTACCAACATAACCACATAACTGGGTTACATTACTGGCACAGCTGCACCCACAGCAGAGGAATTGCGCTCATTAACTGTATCAGTTTCCAAATGACACCTAATGTGTATACAAACTTAAGCCCCTGACCTGCAAGCAAGTCCTGTGTATCAGTGCATCCAGAAGATCAGGCTGTTTGCAAAAGATCTCATGTATTTATACAGGGCTTGAAAAAGGAGGCATGTTTGGGTTTTGTTTTGGGTTTTTTCTGTTGTTCTTTTTTTCCTATTGAGGCTTTCAGGGTAAGTCCCAGATTTGACTCTTATAATGAGTCAGGTTTAGTCACTATTTTAGATACTATTTTTGTTTTCTAAAAGGGAGGCAACAACACCCCCCCACCCTACCTTCACCCCCCTCAGTTTACCCAGCATAAGACCATGGGACTACTCACCCAATGTGTGGGGGGCATCCACACACACCAGGAAAATGCATCTAGGATGGAGAGCAGTTAATCTGCACCACCACCTTTCATGTTGTGTTAATGCTAGATAGCAGCAGAAAATGTCTGCTCTCAGATTTGTTAGCTTAAGAGAGAGCTTTGCTTCTTCAGTGACAAGATTGCATTTAAGCCAGTGCTCCTGTCTGTAAAGAGCAAAAAGCAGGAGCTGAAATCTGTGATAGTGTCATTGTTCCCAGAGGTACAGTAATAGGCTTCACTTTACAGTGCTGTATCTCACTTGGATAGCATTATCTCTAGGAGTGCTATAAACTCTTTGTTAAGATGGATAATAGACTTCAGGACCACTTAAACCTCTTAAGACAATAAGGCTTGGGCAGCTGAGAGTATTAACTACAACACTTCAAACACTTTCATGAAAGTTTTTCCTTTCACTTTCTGGATGGCTTGACAATATTTACATTAAGCTTTTGACTGTTTAAGCCACTTCTGAGATCAATTAGTTTTTTGAGGAGAATGAGCCCTTAGAAGGCTACAACCCAAGCTTCTGGACTACAACCACCTCAGAGCAGTGGCCCAGGAAATTTAACATTGGGTATGATTTGTTACATTAATAACTCCAATTGGGACAAAATAGGGATATACTGTATGAAGTATTGTCAGTCCATTTTTTTAAAAAGATTTTATGGACTACTTTGTATAAAATAAAGGAGGACATCTAGTTTCTTTTTCTTTTTCTTTTTTTTTTTTTTTTTTTTTTTTTTTTTTTTTTTTTTTTTTCCCTGCAGTGCCTTAGATACTGTGATGTCCACCCTGGGCTCATTTCTTTGGAGCTCAGCATGGGATTATCCAGTGTGACTGTTTCTCCAGGTGCTGATGAGATATACTGGTTATGGGAGAGAGTGAGGATTTGATCTGAGGCTGAGATTGACTCTTATCCTGGCATGGGACTTCCTCACCTTCTAACAAGCCTGATAGGTCCCATCTGGATAAGGCAGGTCCCTACCTTCTGCTGTGAGAGATGCTCTTGCACTGACTGGCCCACTGGCCATGGACTCTGGGCTGTTGCTGAATTCCCCTCTGGCCTTGCTCTCTGAGGGCCTGCTGACTTAGTTCTCTGTCCTCTGGCCACCAGCTTCTGTGGCATTGAGAGTGACACAATATCTCAGGCTGCTATCTCCTGGTCTCTCAGATAGGCTTTAAGTTGATTCAGGCACTCCAAAATGAATTGGAGGTGTTAGGCAAGAAACACTGAGTCCTTCAGAAACCCTGCAAAAATCTCTTCTCTTTCTGCAAAGCATTTTAACTGTGCTTGTTTTTTTCTGCTAATTCCCCCTTTCAGAGCTGCTGAATGGCAGATGCTCAGATATCAGAAGTAATATGCCTATAATTTTACAGAAAACTAAGGTTGATTACTCTTTCTACCGATCACTGGCTTTTTTCTTATAGAAGGATATATATTACTTCATGAACTGGTTGTAATTATTTGTAGGAGTACAAATCTCTACCCCCTTTGAATATCTAAAATAGCGTACCTGATGTGAAGCATATCTGACTTTCTTGACTGTATTAGCTACTTCAGGCATAGGAAGCCGGTCTGGGGCAATCATCTAGACAGCCTCTACACTGACTGTCCATCCCAGGAAAATTCATCATATCTTAAAAGTGATGTTTGCCATTGAGACTTGGGGTATGAATCTCTTTGTTTACTCTAGCAGGTGTCCACACAGCTGGTTTCACTTAGCGCTTAAACAGAGAAAATTAGGTGGGATGAATGCCACCCATAGGATGTCATGATTAAGATACAAAACTTCATTTGTGCAAATGTATCAGCACTGTCACATCTTCTCAGTGAAAGAAGAACTTAATGCCTCAGACTGGCAGCTCAGTAGTGCTGTCATACCTGGCTCTAAACACCGTGTATCACAAATTCAGTGACAGTCAATGACAGTCATTCTGACAAATGGCCTGATTCTGTTTGACATGTAATGCCCTTTACCCCACTTTGGCAGTGGCAAGAGGCTACACAGGCAATGTAAATAATATTTAAACAGACCTTAGGGCATCTAAGCATTGCCTGAATGGCATAACACTGGTCTTGTATAAGAGAGAATTAAGCCTGGAGAAGTTTGGCCTTGAATTCAAAGGATGAAGGATGGATCACAGATATTGTTACAGAGGGGTTATACAGCCAAATAATATCCACATTTATTATGCATCATATGGTTTTTGGTTAAGACTAATAGATAAAGCATGGTTACATGAATTTATATTTTAGGTTGTATTTTGCCTTTTCAATGCACAGGGCTTAAAAAAAAAATCTGTATGAGTACAAAAAAGAATATATTTTGTCATCCCAGTCATCTCCATAATAATGATTTAACAGCTCTTCACTTGATGTGGCAGCCTTAGAATGGTTCTGTGTATTTAAAACCTGCAGGTTTCCAGGTTGTCATTGCTCATGTGCAAGAGGAACACGAATCATCTCAGCTGCCCTTTTTGGCTTTTTTTGTGACTACATACATGACTGTGTGTAAGAGACATGTCACAAGGATAATGACTGTGCTATTATATCCTAAGGAAGGTATTGTATTTTTTATTTTAAGTGCTCGGAAGATAAGCAGCCAAGGCCCAAATGAAAGCATCTTTTATTTTTCAACTTCATTGATCAAAAGCTTCTGTGTGTAACATGCTAAATGACATCTGACATATCTGAAATGCTGAGATAAAACACCAATAGCAAAAAATCCCAACCATTAACATCCAAGGTTTTACTGCTGCTAAAGCAGGTCCTCTGCTGAGAAGAAATGTTAAAACTGCGTGAATTACACCCAAGCAACTGACAACTTTACTTAGCTATTCCATACATTAGAGGATAAATCTCCATTCTAGGAAGTTTCAATGCCATTTTAGTTATCCATTTAATCCACCTATTCATTTAGCAGGAATGGTAATTATGGGAAAATTGCTGCCAAACTATGATGTGCAATTAAAATTCAGGCTATTTTGTGTGATGCAAAATCTCCCTTTTTTACTATCATCTTACAAATCCTCTGATAGAAAGTTTGTGCCTTTTTGAAACAGAGCTTGTAATAATAAGCCATCTGGCTTACTTAAACATGAAAGATTAAAATGATATACAGTATGAAGGCTTCCTATTCAATTGCTAATGTCCAAGAACTCAACTCCAGTGGTGAAAGCTGTCATTTGGGGGGAAGAGGTAATTAAAAGATTTCCTAGTAGAGATGGGTCCTGGAGCAGGGGACTGGCACATCCAACAAGCAAAACTAATTTTCCAAAAGAAAGCAATGCTCGCCAAATGTCTTGCAAGATAATCTTCTGTATCCTTTAGTTCACTCACAACTGCTTGAGTGAGACTGAAAGGTGGGTTGATGACTGGTGGGACAAAAGCAACGAAACCTTGTTTTATTTGGCATACTAAGCCAGCAGCGCTCCGTAACATGGGCTTGACTGAAGCAGAAAACAATGAGGGAAAACACATTGTGATTAAATAGCTAACCACTCTTTTTAAAGAGACATTGAAAAAGGTTTGCAAATGTTTTACGGAAACTGCAATGCAGAAATGGAAAACCTGGATTCTGAGAAGTGACATACATAAAAGACCTCTGCTGAGATGGACTTTTGAAAAAAATGTATTTTGCAGCCCTTACTCCTCTATAATTGGCAAGAGGCGAAGTCAGGGCCAGTACTGGGACTTGTGCAGCATACAGACCACCTGAAAAAACAGGGTTATTGTCAGCTGGCTGCAGGGGGAAAACAAAGGACACCCCAGACAGGACAGTGGCACGTCCTGTTGATTTCAGCCTTCCTCTACTTTCCATCTTTGACTGATGAATTTCCAAATGAGAAGCAACTGAAAATTATGTTGAGCAGAGGAATCTTCCACCCTAGGGCCTGAACTCTAAGTGGAAGCAGAGCTGGGTATGAATCGTTACCAGACAGTGCTCCATATGGTCGGGAGTACTTGTAGAGACTGCTGTATCTTTGACTTACAAAGCAAGGCCTAACTGTTATTACATGTAGATTTTAACCCTCCCAGATGAAGAAATCATGTCTCATTCCTTAAGCGAAGAAGAATTTAATACATAATGTAAAACTCTCTAAATAATTTTGAGCTCTGGGTGTCTTTTATAGCAAGGGTTACTTCTCAGTTGAGTTTTACAGAACTTCTTTACAAGTCTGCAGAAACATAAACTTCCTTGTTTTTATTCTAACACTACTGTTGTTCCTATAGAAGCCTACTTAATTGCACTTCAACTATATTATCTCCGTCTTTATCAGACTTTTTGAAAAGAGCGATGGTTTAAAGTGCTGTATGCAGGTACAGTACTCCATAAATAGAGAATTCTAAAATGAGAAACCTCCCATTAAAGACACTATCCTCATCTGCTCCTTTTCAGAAGAGCTATTCTATTGAAGATCCCATTGCTATTAATTCTACTTTCAGGCACCATTTAGGCTGAAAGGAAGAAATAATGAATCATGATGTAACTTAAGTCCCTGTAAAGCACTCAGTTTATGGGACAGGCAGTCAGCCTTGCACGTGCCTTTGTTTTTCTTTTTAAGTCTACTTCTAAAAATGGCAGCCAATGAGAAGCTATTAACTTCATTGTGTCCTAACTTTGTCTTTGGTCCTTGGCTATCTTCCAGCTTAAGTCCTCTAAGTCAGCAAGACATTCAAACCAGGTTAAATGAACACTTGGATAAGAACCTTGACTAAAGGAATAATTGATCTCTCCATCCAAGCTCATCACCCCTCCTGAAAAAGCCACCCACAAATGAACAAACAAAAAACTGCTGCAAAGGCAACAGTTTAATGTGCAGTCCAATTCAGAGGTGGCAGGGTGAACAAGAGTGGGGGTTTGGGTGAGTTGGGGAAGCAAACGCATAAGGGTTGTGAAGCAGCTGATGTGAAATTAATGCATACTTTGTTTGGCAAAACTAAGAAAGGGATGTAGGACTGCTGGAAGTTAACAGTCTGTATTTGCTTCTCTGAAGCAGCTTCCATTTGCCTTCAGCACAGTTTGTCATAATCTGATTTTCTGACACCCTTACCTTTTTACTTTCTCTAATTCTGTCTTGTAATGTGATGGAGATTCATGTGCCCCTTTCATGTCAGAGGAGAGAGGATTTCCCTCTGCTTAGGAGCACTGACTGTTATAGGGAGAGAGGGTGAATCCACTCTTTTTTTGGCCTAGGTCTTCACCCAGGAGGCTATCACAAGAGATATCATTAAATCTGTTATAAACTTTGTGTTCCTCTTCAGAACTCAGGGACATCTGAGAGAAAGAGTAAGACATATGCAGTGTAGATGTGTTCATCATCAGCAGATTACAGTCCTGCTGCTAAGGTCTTTGTTGAAAGGTACATAGGTTATATGGTACTGAGGACATCAAAAGAACACGAAGAAGATACAACAGAGTTACACAACACTCACTTCCTTGTGGTCTCCTCATTGGTTTGTTACACCATATTGGAGCCTCTTTGAGGCAGAGATCAGTGCTTCCTTCTGTGTTTGCCTAGAGCTGATGCAATACAATTGACTTGTTGACTAGGATATCAAGATAGCACCATAATAAAAGTGCAGAGTGATGTATTCTAGGACTGTAGTACTCACTCTAGAAAATTCCTGCCCTTTGCAGAGAACTTCCAGACATATAATAATAATTTTTCCAGATAACTTCATTTGTGAGACATTATTTCCCTGTTGAAAGGCTGGTTAGGGAGGGACACTTAGTGTGTCTGACATTTCTGTCCTTTTCTGTACTAGCTATACATATGACTTCTAACCAAGTGACTGACCAGACCTTAGTCCCTTCATTGTTTGACATCTCTGTTCATCTCCTAATTCATTAGAGGAATAAACAATTTGAGAACCTCTTAAGGTTTATGACAAATAGAATGTACAGAAATAAGATTTTCCAGGGCTGATTGTTCCCATTGTAAAATATGTGCTAAGCACCAAGCTGAGGAGAGTCATTTCTCCCTTGACACTCCTGCTCTCCTCATCTTTTGAGTAATAACTCATTAGGAAGGAGATTATAAACTCTACCAGCTTCAACTAGAATGTCATTACAGAGCCTTGCATTTCATTTGAGAGAACCACATTGTATCCAATACTAGTGAAAAGAATGTGAATAATAATTTATTTTTTTTTTACTTTTGTTTTTATTTGGTACCAAAGCATATGGCAGGCCCAAAATGGCAAGGTGTTCAGGAGAGGAGTCATCACTAGAAGTGGAACAGCTCAGAATCCTGAACATGAACCAACACAGAAGCATTGTAGGTGTTTCAGTAATGGCACTTGCAATTGTGGTTCACTCAGAGAGATCTGACACTACAGAGATGTTCCCATGGCAGCTGATTTGACTGATCACTGACACATGCCATAATGAATCTGTCAGGTTAGCTGAGGGACATGGAATGATCAAGACAGCAAGAAGAGGATAGAAGAAAGCCTTTCTGAGGTGAAAAGTGGTGGAACTGGGAACCTGTTCCATTTGTAGAGAGATCAGAAAAGAATAAGGTATGTGAGGTAAAGTAGTAGAGCTACTGTTTCTTAATCTGCAGGTACAGGAAAACAATGGAGAATAATTCTTAATTTCAGAGTGGCTTAAAGACTAGGCAGAATACTTTGAAAGAAAGATTTCCTTAAGATTAATAAAATTCATTATGTGGCTCAAATGAAGGGGAATTTTTCTTGATTTGATGACATATCTTGAAAATGGAAGGAAAAACAATACCTGAAGGCTACGTCTTGACTAATGTGCTGTCCAAAGCAAACGAGATATACTGCTATGCTGCCCACTCTTCCCTTTTCTCTTTCAGCAGTGTCCATTTTAATAATTTATTTGGTGTATCTTGTTATTTTAGTATGTTCTGTATCACTTGCATGCTGTCATAATGCATTTGTGCTCACAATAAAATCACCTAACAAATTACTGTTCTTCTTCAAATGTCTCCTCAAGCTTTCCTTTTGCCAAAATCCTTCAAAGCACTTGGGAGTGACCAGGAAGTCCTGATCACAGTCTTGATGCTGATCCTTATCCTAGCAGAAGAGCTTCTTTTGTCTCCTCTTGTCTCCTTGGCTTCCTCATTTTTTCCCGTTCCCATCTTTAATTACTGCATCCAACACCTGCAAACTTTGTAGGCAATTACTACCCCTAACTCTAGGAGCCATTGCAATTTACAACTAATGAAAATCTACTAATAGTTAATTTAGTAGAGCATTGCTACTCAAGGTAAAGGACTGCATCCAAACTGTGCTATCAGTTATAAGTGAGCAACCCCAACAAAGTCAACATCTGCTCCATATCAACATTAAGCCTCGAGAAGACTCTATGCAATGCTGCAGGCACAAATAAGGACATTGTGCTGATGATGCATGTTGCTCTCATTTGAAGCAGACACTGGCTCCAGTTATCGTGGAAACAGAAAGATGTGGCTGAAGAGAAAATGGTTGAAATGCAGCCCAGAGAAACCAGTTACACCCTCCAGCACTGAGGAGCATTTCAAAGCCAGTTCCTGGGACAGCCCTGCAGTCAGGCAGTAGGATCCTCCCAGCAGGTGTGGTACAGTGCAAAGCTATGCAGTTGCCTGACTTTGTTTGAAAGTGCCACATTAATGAAAGAAATGTGTTCGTCTGTCACCTTGAGAAAAATACATATGCTCCTATCCTTCAAGAAAAAGACCTGAGTGCAGCCATGCACATCTTCTGAGACTAGATTACAGCAAAGGTTCATACTATAAGCTGGCAGTCAAAGACACTAAAAAGCTGTAGTTGACTTAAATCAGAGCAGCCCTCTTCATGGCATTTGTAGGTAACTTCAAGTACAAAGTATGCAAAGCACTTGACTTCCACTACAAAAAGAGTTTTTCTGTCTTAATTTGGGGTTTACAAACCACTGGTGTAAGCAGAGATCCCTGCTGCAGTAGTAGGTCATGCAACAGCACCAAGGCTTGTCCTGGTAGGGCTCATATTTTCCTCTGCCCTATGAGACCATCCCTAGAAAATGTTATAATGAACCCGGGAGAAAAGCTCAGAAGAACTGGGAAAGGGAGTCCATCCACTGCTCTGCCACATTTCCAGTGCTCTGGGGATCAAAAAGAAAATCTGCATTTTTCTGCCTCTTATGTTTAGAGCTCAGCTTTAGCCATTGCTCTTGGCTCTGTCAAAGCTCAAGGCATCAGGCTTTTCACAGTTAAAAAAAAGTTATTACAATGAATGACAACAGCAACAGAACAAATCAGAGGATCTTCAGATCAAATGGCTCCTGGATAAGGCAATTCTCTTTCTGCAGCCATCCTATTTACATGGTGACTTTTACTTACATCATTCTCTTTTCCTGACTTATCACCACAGTGACTTCTGTGACTGTGTGAAGCATTTGTTTTCGGAGGCAGGGCTATGCAGAGCCCAGAAGATCCCCTTAGAACATGGCCATTTTAGTAGTGCAAGAAGTCAAAACCCAAAGGGGTTTTTTGCCCTCCTGGTAAATACACTGCATCCAAAACACAACGCTACTTCATGCAGAAAAGCGTAATTCACTGTCCTTGTGTTTTATGGCATCACTTGCTTCTACTTTGTATTTATTTTGTTATTAATCCTGGCTGCCTTCCAATAGCTCCTGGCCACAATGACTGCTGCAATCTTTTGTCAGTTAAATCAGATACAATCTGCAGACAGAAACATATTATCAGGAACATCATTTTCAAATGAAGCAATGCACATACAACACCCTGTTGTTTTATATGGAGGTGTACTGAATTAAATTGAGAATGCTGTTGAGCCCATCTAAAAGAATAGCTGCAAAAAGTAATAATAAGATGTTATGCTGTCTGAGTTTAAAATGAATAAATATTGGAAAAGAATGGGGCTTTAAAGAGGTAACCTCTCAAAGAAGTAAAGTAATTAAAGATGATTGTCCATTCCTCCCTCTAGAATAAATATTTAGGAGAAATGTAAAATTAGTTGGTTAAAAACATAGACAAGTACCTATATTTTTCAATGCTAAAATCAGATATTGTAAAACAACAGAAATTTTATACCCTGGGAGAAACTTTTTGTGATTTGGAATTTGATGCTGTTTTTATTAAAGTCAATTAATTTCCTTTGATTTTCATGGGAATAATGTTGTGTCCCCTCTCCTTCAACAGCCTTTTATCTGGCATCAATGAATGCAATTTCCCTGCCCTAATATACATTCAGAAAACTGATGCAGAGATGATATTTTTTCCAGTCCATGTCTTTGACATGACATTTCCTTCCTTCCTTCCTTCCTTCCTTCCTTCCTTCCTTCCTTCCTTCCTTCCTTCCTTCCTTCCTTCCTTCCTTCCTTCCTTCCTTCCTTCCTTCCTTCCCTCCCTCCCTCCCTCCCTCCCTCCCTCCCTCCCTCCCTCCCTCCCTTCTCTCTCTCTACTATTTTGCCTTGAACTTAAGTTACTCATCCTCACTTTCTACAGCCTCCATGGCCATTCATTGGCCATCCCATCTTTTCATCTTTGACTTCTGCCTCCTGTCTGACAAATTCAGTGGGACATCTTGGGATAAACAGCAGAGATTTTTGGTCCAAAACCTAAATCTCAGAGCAAACCTCAACTGTTTGCTTCTAGGGAAGCATTCTGAAGGCCAGTGGATAGCATCCTTTGAGTTTTGAACAGGACTGGGGAAGCTTATTCAATTTTTTGAAATTCTTGTCCCTTCTGGCAGCAAGTGGCTCTGGGAAATATTAATTGTAGGACTTTGCCAGACAGAGTATGGTGACAGTTCACAAGCTGCAAAGGGCTGATGACTCGTGCACCTTGCAACCCCCACAGCAGTCAGCCAGGTGCCTGCTGGGAAGCTTGCCCCTCCTGTACCCTTCTGCCCTCACAAGAATATTGAGGAGAGGTCCTGCTCTGTGCATGGGGGAGACTATTGGCCCTTCTGTCAGGAGCACAGCAAGGATTGCCATTTGTACTGTGTCCAGAGAGAGAGAGATAAATGAAGAAGCCTGGGTGAACAAAAACAAAAACAAAAACAAAAACAAAAACAAAAAAAAACAGTTTATGTGTATGATAGTGTTGACATGAATTAAGCTAACCTGTTCTGACAGATCAAGGTGAAGCAAAGCTTGAATCAATATTATTGGAGCAAGGAGAGGCAGTGAAGGAGATGAGATGCCCAGGTGTACAGACCAAGGCCCTTGACTTGGTCATCTCTCTACATTGCAGTAACTTCATTATGGTTGCTACATACTTTCAGTATTTTTTGTTTAAAAGGTGCAGTCATTGCTCCTGTTCTTTAAGGCTGTGTAAAAAAGAGGATTCAGACCCCTAAAAGGCAACACCTTTGAGCAAAGCCACGTGCACTTTGTTTAAATAGAGCAGCTGAAGGAAGGTGACAGTTACACAGCCTCTCCAAAGGCAAGTGGTCCCCGCACTGTCTTTCCTCATTTCCCAAACTTTTAGGGAAGCTTCAGAAGTTATGAACTTTTGAGGGTGTGAAGGGTGGGGGATGGCAGGGGAGGAGAGGCTGAATGTTACCAGATTTTGTCTGGATTTGCAAAGCCTGTGTGTTGGCTAGTGGTGGGTCAGCGGAAGAGCATGTTGGGATCAATCATCGACCATCATTGGTTGATGATGTATCAGTTTTTGTAGGCAGTCTGCCATCCTCCCCTTATTTTCTGAGCAGCGTCAAGTAATCTAGATGGAAGAGGAATAGCAAAGCAACATCATTACCCTCAGCTTCCTTTAACTGTTGAGTGAGAGGCCTCTTTGTCCTGGGCCCACCTCCCCGTGGAAGACAAAGTTATGATCCCAAAACTAAACTTATGTCTTTATATAATATTTTGATTGGCTGGTAATATTCTTTCGCTTGGCAAAACAAACAAACAAACAAACAAAACATTTCTACTCAAAAAGGTGCAGGGATGAATAACAATGGGGACTGATGGTTTGCATAATTAATTAAAGCCATTGCTCAGGGCAGCACTATGCCTCCTGATGAAACATATGACAAGAAACATGCCTTTTACCTGCTGCAACCAACCTGTGCTAAATGGACTGGTAAGACAGAAGAAAGGTCTGGGGATTGGAAAAAAATATTAGTTAGCCAGGGAGTGAGTGCTCATGTAACAAATCCACTGGGATTCAGTGGGAGCATCTCTTGTGAGGCAAGGGCTGGCAGGGATCCTCTTGAAGCCAATTGAAACTCTTCTATGGGTTTTGGCAGGGGATGGATTGGACTATTATTGAATTCCCAATCTGGCTGCAGACCTGGAGCTGAAATATTGTTGCTGTGATCAGGGTGGGTTCTGGCCTACCATTGCCCAGGTTGTCCTTGTCCCATGAATGAAGCCAGATCTTGGCAGTGCTCCATTTGTTTCAATCACTGTATCTGTCTGAAACTTCCCCAACAAAATCCTGTTCATTTCCAGGAAAGACTCTTTTGTCTTGGTCCATACCTCCAGCAGGTCATCATATTTCTTAGCTATTATTTTTAAGACTATTCACTTCAGCTCTCCTACTTTCTGTCTAGAATTCACAAGATACCCTTTAATTTATTCTCCCTAAAATGATATAACCCATGAGTGACCAGTCTCCTGGAGCTGTGCCATTCTGTTGTGAGCCTTATATAAAAGATACAGGGTACATTTTCAGCACTGTGCGTTGTTATTAATGAAGGCTGTGAGTCCAAATCTTTGTCCATCACTATGAAAATTTACCCTCATGTATCTCATAAATCTCAGATGTAGATTTCACTGGCAGCATTTTTGGATATTCTTTGATTATTTTTTTTCATATCAGGAGAGCGTAACAAAAAGTCTGAGCTCAAGTGAATATACAACTAGACCTCATCTGACACTAAAATTTGCTAGTTTTTCTTTTTGGGGCTTAAAAAAATTTGCCTTTCAGAGCTATTCAATAAGATAAATGTTAATGAGAAAAATTTTAACAAGGCAAGCCCTGGCGGTGACCCCCTCGGATCTAAGCAGCGCTACAAACTCAGGGCAAGCCTGATGCATGAGGAACATCTTGCAGAATATCTCTGGCCTTCTGTTCTATCAGCTCTATAGCTCTAGAAACAAGGCTCTTAATGAGGAAAGATCAATCCCAACAGGAAAACCTGTGATATCTGACATCAGTAGACAAGCATCCATGCTGTACAAACCAACTCCCCCCTCCCACACCAGCCCCCGCTTACAAAAAATAAAATAAAATAAAGTAAAATTGTGTCATTTTCTTTCGAAGTTTAAAGACTCGGGATCACTTTATGTAGCATTTAACTATCATTTCAGTCAGGCTTTTGAAGCTGTTTAAGTTCTTTTGTACCCGAGTTGTTTAATGTTACTCAGATGAGGTAAATCAAAGTCTAATAGAGTGGAAAAACAGTAAAGGCAGAAAATAGGTAAAAGATAAATCACACAGGAAGTTTTGCTTTTTTTGTGTTATTATATTCATTAAGATCAAAGTCCTTGTTTCAGCTCTAATTAACAAAAGCTAATGCAGATTGGAGACCTTCTGGCACTGAGCAGAGCCTTGGAGGATACAGTTGAAATCTTCTGAAGATTTAAATAATTAATATGACACCTTGAGCTTTGGATGGGAAAATAAAAAATAAAAAAAAAAAAGAAGAAGGGGAAAAAAGAGCCCCATGTTCAAGTTTAAGAACAATGCCATTGCCAAGTTTGATACCATTTGTTCTGATGAAAATGAGCTGAGTAGACTGCACCGACTTCATTGTCTGGTACATTGGCAGTTCAGTGGATTGTTTTACCTTTTGTCATGCTAAGGGAGCCTTTTGTGTAGTACTTTGTTACCCCCAAGTCTGTCCCAGTTGAAGGAGGATAGAAAAAGGCAAATCTGCTTTAGGGACTTGGAGGATGGTCATTTAATGGTTTTTAATCCTCTTAATCCACGTAAGAATGGAGATCTCTGAGTGAAAATCCCATCCCAGAAGTCCTTATGATTCAAATGTCTGGCTCAGGAGACTGTCTTTTGAAAAAAAAAAAAAAAATGCAGCAAAATATTCTCCACTACTGTGGCATTGTGGTTTATTTCTCTCTGTTTTTCCAAAGCTGTCTGAAGCAATATAAACAAAATGAAATGGAAAACTACTTCAAACCCCGTGAAGTATGAGAACAGGAAGTACCCAATGCCAATCTGTGCATTTGGGGTACTCTGGTGATTCAGCTTTATTTTACAAAAGACATAAGAACCCTCTTTTTTAATTGTCTCAACTGTATGCAAATCCACCTTAGGTTTGGGTGTGCACTTATGCCCTTACCAAGCTGTTTTCCACTCGGATATTTTCTAGGTAAATGAAATTCTCTATTGGATTTGGATATAGATTACTTCTAAACTGTTGACATAATCATAGATAAGCCTTTCTGCTGAGCTCATTATTACTTCATAAGAGCATGATTTCTCTTCCTCGCTACCAAAAATTATATAAAAAAATCAATATATCTAATTAGATAAACCACTAAAGAACTCCTAAGAGGCAATATTCATAAGCAAAATTAAAGAGAATCTGAAGATAGAATGTGCTTTTCTTTCTCTCAGACTGTAGATGTGCCATTTACCACAACAAATTGACTTTAAAATAATCCTCCAGATACATGTACAATGTGGCTTTTCATGTATTTACGTAGTGTGTCACTTCATTTTTTGGAACTGGCTAAAAAACAGAAAAGTACAGCTTCCAACTGGTAATTCAGATTATAACAACTAGAGAAAAGAGAATGCTAAAAATGATAATATTTCTTTTAAAAGAGTAATGAAAAAAATATAGTTCCCACTGCAATAATTTTCACCTATGTAGATACCAAATGATTTTAACAAAATTGCATGACAAAACAACCCAAGGCATGTCTTAAAAAATTGTGGCTCACTAATGTAATGTGTTATGTTCCAATCAGCTCACCAACAGCCATTTCTCACCATCCATTCCTACAGTCCGCCACGCCTCTGGAAGAACAGATACAAATCCAACAACTGGTTCCTAGGATCTTATTTTTGACAATTCAATTTGCATAAACCAACAAGCTCTCTAAAGTAATTTCAGCTATACATTAACATTGACATAGTGACATATTCTAAGTCTGCTGCAAGAAAAACTAGGTGTTATTTTGTTTTCTTCCCCATAGTTAACAAAAAAAGTGGGCTAGTGATGCATCCCATAAAGACTTCGACTGTCCATTTAACAAAATTTCTTTTTTTTCTGTCTGGATCATGTTAGCATCTCATTTTCCAACAGAGGGAAAGTATCCATTATGAGGGACTCGTCCGCATTGCATGCTTCCCTATTTGTCTACTTTCTATTTGTGCAGAATTCATTTAAAGATCATCTTCACTGAGGTGAGCTCCATAAGGGATGTGCACTCTTTCTTGAATCTCTGTGGTGGTGCTGCCTGGGCAGGAGGATGACATGAAACAGCAGCCTGGAGTACATTTTCTGACTCGCTGCATCACTATGACCATGACTCTTCCTTGCTGAATACCTTTCTTCTTTCCTCATCATGGCAATTAAAAATTAGTTAGAGGAGCTCTTGCTTAGCATCTGTGGCCAAAGCTGGCCTGTATCCCATACTGAGTGTGGCCTTAATATAGTATTTCCTTCCTCCACCAGAAACGTTGGCAAGGTGTTTTACTTTGCTGACCCTTTTGGATTTTTAAACCTTATATTCTTGGACCTTACCCTCACCAGCAGTGGTTAGCCCCCAAAAGCTACGGTCATGTCTGCAAATGACAAGTGTTGGGTGAAAATGTATGCACAAGAGTCCCTTTAGAGAAAGGTGAGGGCTGGTATTCAGAGAAGGAGGGTTAGCTACAAGCAGGCTGTGGTCCTCTGGAAGTAGCGTAGCATAAGACAAATGTAATTTCCAATGTTTTCTTGGTAATTCCCATTCTCTAGACCTTATGCACTTCATAGAAATCCATAAACTGTTCTTTAGACAATGTTTTATGTATTAAATCACATTAATTGTAAATTACTTGGTTCCCATGAAGATTACAAATTTGTGACTATTTCTTTTTCTGTTCTTCACACTCTTACCTGACTGGATTCTTAAAAAATGCACAAAATACTGTATGCCTTGACACAGGCATCTATGGGATGATATACAGATATCATGCACACCATATTATAATGCATCAAACCAAGGTCTGACTCAAATCACTTTAAAAGATGGACAGTAACTCCTTATTACTAAACTACAAAGGTAGTACTAACTCCTTTCCCAGAGGTATCACTGCGATCAAGGAAAAGACCCCTTAGCGGTATTTTTATAGCCTTTGCTTGAAATGTTTTTGAAGGAAAACTCTGACTTCTAAAGAGTTCTGAAACTGTGTGGTGTCTCAAGATAGATCTTAATGAAATTTGCTGCTATCAAAACCAGACTGCCTAGAATATGGCAGAGCCTATTAGGACCTCAATAACAACATTGATTTTAGGGATTTTCCCCTCCCTCCAAATACACTGCACACTTTTTTGATGTGTGAAGAGACTGAAGCTTCTTAAAAGATATTTTCAATGTGATAGTTCTGAAGACTTCAGATAAAATATTTCAACACAGTACCTGCAGGGACAGGAGAAATTGCTTCAGTTCATTTTGCCTTAGTTAGAGTCGTGTTAAATCAACTGCTCTTGGCGTTTGCAGGACTTTGTAGACATTCTTTCAAAAGTGTTTGAAAAGCTTCAAATAGATGAAGGTCTTCAAAAAGCAGATAGCACATGGGATTGACATCAGTAATGCTCCAAAGACTGTCCAAAAGGGCCAATACATGATATAAATGGAGTGTTATTACCTCTTTTTTTTTTTTTTTTTTTTTTTTTTTTTTTTTTTTTTTTTCATCTCAGATCCTAGGCATGTTCTGTCTTTGTTATATTATCCATTTGCTGCCAGGAAGATACCTTATACATAGCCTGATTAGTAAGAGACACTGATAGTGGGAGGGCATGATTCTTTCCAGCTTTGAAGTGGCTGTAGTTATTTGCATGTGGCTTTAACACACTGTCAGTTTAACAGGTAATTTGTGAAGTTTCTCTGTGAGAAGTGGTGAAAACACAAAGTGCAAAGTAAATCAAAGATGGTGACATCTGCTCCCTCCATTGCTTTTCCTTGTGGCAATGTGTAACATTGCAGAGCCAAATATAAATTGAAAAGACCAGTGCTTCAGTCTGAGCAAATTCAAGGTCAGCTGCACTTCTCAGGATATCTAGAGGCAGGGATCTAGCCAGCACCATTCACATAGGCAGCCACCATTATATTTTAGCAGATCTGTTCATATGAATAAATATTTAATAACTCAAATTCACAAACAGTGAGATTTACATGACTTTCCACTGGAAACACCTGTAATATCTTCCTAGAATATAAATAAGAGGATCTATTTGCTTGTCTGCATTTGTGCATGTGTAATCAAATCACAGTTATGTTAAGAGAGAGGGGAGAGCAACCAGCTGCATCACTATATAATGTTTTCCTTCCCACCAGAGATCATCAGTGACCCAGTATGTCTTTGTAAGACATTGTCTGCCTGAATGCAGGATGAAAATATTTTTTTAATTTTTTAGTTTGTTTTCTTTTTCCCCTAGAAATTGCCTCTTTTTCTGTGTTTGTATAGGGAAGACAGTGGCCAGATTTGTATCCTGGGGTATTAAGATCTCCTTTATATGCTCCATTGCCTGGTCCTGAAACACACCCCTAGGGTCCAACACAGCCACTCCTGTGAAAAGTCAGCTTAAAAAGAGGAACAATGCTACCACAGGACTGTATCCAACAGAGATGCCATCCCACAGTGCTGTGGATTTTCCTGAGGGCTCGGAGTGCCAAACTCAGGTTTATCACACCATTTTAGTCTTGTTACTATGTGAGAGAAATATGTACACCTCAAAGAGACTGTTGTGTATCTGCTTGTAATGAAGTTGCTCAGTAGCCCGGAAACTCTGTTGCTTGTGAATAAATAAACCTCCAAGTGGCATATTCTCATAAATATGCAGCCCTTTCTATGCAGCTGTAAAGAAAATCTTTTTGCCTCTTTGGTCATAGGCTTAGAGACATACTGTTCTTTTTAGGGTGAGTCAGTAGATTTATACCTGGAATAAGTGTGAATTATAGAGTTTTCCAGCAGGGCAATAAAGAGCTTATATATAATAACACCAAGAATGGCATTTAAAATAAGTTATAACAGTAAGTTAAGATAAAAGATTCACCCAAGATCATATGCTTTCTTGTTAATGCTAATCATATTTAAAGATTGTTTCTATAGAGATCAGATAAGCCAGGTATTTTCTTTATATAGGAAAGCAATAACATCTTCACATTTTCCTGTCAAATCCCTCTTTTGCATTTTGGGGCTCTGAAACATCTTTGGATGGAGGTGGTTTCAAAGGGAATAAAAGGAGCAGGTATTTTTCCCATGGTGAAGGTACCTATTTGTAACCTCTAACCTGGGCATCTTAGAAAATTTAAGCTTAAGGGAAAGAGGCAGCAGCTACTGTTTATTTCTGTTCACTTGTTGCTCCTCAATATATTATTCAGTTCAAATTCAAATTTGGTTATATAGTCCTAGAACGAGAAGCTAGGTTGTTTTGGTTTTTTTCTATTTGGTTTGTTTTTTTCTTTTCAGTCAAGAGCTTTTAACTTTAATACACTTTTTACTAAAACATTTTCATTTTGCACAAGTTGAAACTGAGAGGATTCACTGCTTCTTAAGCTTTCAAGAAAGTTATACCATGGCTGAATCTCTCTTGTTGTAGTTTTGCCTGTTGTCTCTTGTCCTCTCTCCATGCATTGCTATGAAGAGCTCAGATCCATTTTCTTGGTGACTTCCAATAGGCACTGGTGGGCAGTGGTACTATTAGGTTCTCCCAGAGCCACCTTTTCTCTGGGCTGACTCAGCCCAACTCCTACAGGGAGAAATGCTCCAGCCTCCAGCATCCCCTCCTCTGACCCTCCTTCAGTTTGCCCTGTGCTGAGGGCCCCATAACTAGGTGCATTATGTAGGTGTGATGTAATGAGTGTTCTGTAAGAGGTGAATAATCCTTTCCCTCAATCTGTGGGACATACCTCTGTTCACACATGCCAGAGTTCTGTCACCCTTCACGTCTGCAAAGGTGTGCTCTGGACACTGGCTGAGTTTGATGCCCACATGAGTCCTCCAGCTCTTTCTAGCAGAGCTGCTCCCCAGAAGCAATTCCTGTCCAAGTTGCTGATGCATGAGTGGTCCTGTGCTCCCATGTTTTTCACTCCCAGCTTATGCTGAACTCTCCTCTTCCATCACATCCTTTTTCACTCCCCAGGGCCGACTGCCCACATTAATCCTTGTTTCTTCTTTCTTTTGAAGGTGACCTGTGTATTTTTGTGCTGCTGTAGGCCACAATGATTCAAAACACAAGCCCTCTTTGGAAGCTTCAGTCTCTCTGCCACAGTTTCTTCCTTACCTGCCTATCTGAAATAAGTCACTGCAAGCCTCTTATATATTTGAGAGTTATGCTTGATATAGTAATCATCTCCATCTGACCTAGTCACTGAATTTTCTTCCAACAGCACAGGTTTTGTAATTTATTTTTTTTTTTAAGTATTGCGTTTATAACTCTGGCTTGAGTTTTTCATCCTCCATATGCATGTCACTGACCAAATGTCACTCTGATCTCCTCACAGACTGGCCAGGTAGAGTTATGCTCGCCTGAGAGAGGAGAGAGACTGTCAGCATCCCATTGAAGCAGAGTCTGTGGAAGAGAAAAAGTAGTCTCTTAGACACAGCAGTTCTGTCTTCCCCTTTCTTCACTGCTTGAGACATGGCATCAAAGGTGGGAAAGGAAAAAGCTTTCTGTTCCTACTCACCTCACTTCCCAGGCTCACTCTCTTATTATCTGCCTGGGAATGCAGGGCAGGTGAGATTTGCTGTCTCTCCTCTCTGTCACAGGACCTACTGTCATCCACATCCTTCTGTGTAAACCTGAAGGAAGCCAATGTCTACTGATGCTTTGTGCTGCTCTTTGCCCAGAAGAGAGCCAGATCAGCTTGTCATCATTAGTGACATAACAAGTCAACTGCATTTTGGCCTTTCTGCATTTTGGAATGGAGGGATGATCTAGACAAAAAACCACTGAACTTCTCATGCTGAGAGTCCAGAAGGTGGCCATGAACCAGGTTAGAGGTTTTTTTTTTATTTTTAACCTAAATGTTAAGGGAGAAAATGTTTAACAGCAAATAATAACACTTTCTTCAGTCACTTTGAAACTTTTAAAAATACGGTTTCTTTTTACTGAAGATCATCTTCACCACTTCCATAACAGGTCTAGTTGTTCAGAGGTTTCTTAACTGACAGATTTACATCACTAGCAGGCAGAAACCTTATATTTTTTTTGTTAAAGGCGTCTTCCTGGGAAATTGCTACCTCCCAAGGAGATGAACTTAGGGAAAAAGGTGCAATTCTGCCATCACTCTGTCTTGGATCAAAGCTTTCCTTGGCTTGCAAAAGGTCATTAGGATTATCAATGCAAAATGACTTCCAGCTCAGTCATGCATCAGACCCTTTGCAGTTTCTGACAACCAGCCACTGTTGAAAAATGGCTGGGATAAGAAGAGATGAGAGAAAAATGCAGCTGTCTTAGTGTTTCAGTCTTCAACAAAAAAGCTAAGAGGTGAAACAATAATCAAGACTCTGCAATGTTTTACAAGAGAACAAGTCTCCCTCCTGTACTCATGAATGTCAGTTGAAATGACCTTTTAAAAGTGGCAATATGTCATGGTTCAGGGAAAAACAGGAAAATGTATTCTTTTGGATTGAGAATCTTATAGTAATGTCATAAAAATGTTTGCCAGAGTCTTTGGATTTGGAAAAATATTGCTGTTTTGCCACTTTTCTTCAAATGATGGGGACAGGAAAGAACTGTAATATATAAAGCTTTCTGTTTTGAAACAGAGGAAGAAAACAGGGTTCACGAGTTTGCAGTGAGTCTTGGTTTGATTGATCACTTTTTCTCTGTAGCACACATTAATGACTGTAGTATTCCCATAAATTCTTCCTCTGACCTTTCTGTCAATGTACGTATGACAAAATGACAAGTGCATTTCTCACAGCTTTTGGACCAAGAACAGATTGTGTATTACCCCTTGAGAGCCTGGGCTAGCATGCTCCAAATTTTTTTCTTTTATGTGGTAGTCTAAATTTTTTATTCTCCAGCCCTTCAGGATTCATGTTTAATATTGGTCCAATGGGTCGTTTTTTTGATACATATTTATGTTTCATGTAAATGTTCAGGTATTTCTTTTTTTGATTACATTGTCTCCTGAGTTCATCAATCTTTCTAAGTTAATTCTAAGCCTTATGAAGCAGCCCCCTTGGCAGATGGAGTAAAGGTCCATCTTAGATTCTCTGTGTAATGTAAATTTATTTGAAACTACGGTATTAATTGTTCTTATGTTTAATTCTACCAGGCAACTTAAAATCAATGTTAGTAATTTTCTTCCACAGAAAAGATTCTTGATAGCTCAAAGGTTCCATGGATGATGGTATGCCTGATAGAAATGAAGACATGTTGAGAAAAGATGGTAATGCTGCAGCTGTAACCTGTTAATGAAAACACCAATTCTTTTCCAAAAGGAGCAGTTGATTGAGCTGTTTTTCATGGCTGCTGGATGAGATTTTGGAGCAACCTGTGGTGTGAATATTGCAGGCTTGTAGCTAGGTGGCCATAGCCATGTCTGTGTTTTCACATTAACCCAATGCACCCTAATCCACAGAGCAAACATTTGGGGACAGGGAGACGGGAAGCCTGGGAGAGCAGTGACCGAGCAGAGCAGGCAGAAGGTGGGTCAGTGGTCACCAGCTGAGATGGGAGCTGGCTGCCTAACTCAGGAGATCTGCTTGCTGGATCCCTTGTTGCCTTTGTTGCTGTGGCACACTGATCTCCGGATCATTTTCTTCTGCTCAGAAAATAAAAACAAAGGCTGGAAAGTTTAATGAGAGTCTTTGATTTCCTGACAATTAAAAAGCAGCTAACTTTGTTTGTTCAGCTATGAAGATACAATGGCCACATTAAAAGTTTACAGATGGTGACTCATCACATGTGGCAACAGGATGACTTTTGGGTTTGCTTTGGTATCTTTTTTTAGTGCTATAAACTGTACTGCACAAAGCAATGTAGGTAATGATATACAGAGCAGATCTCTTGTGAGGAACTTCAAATAAAAGAGAGACAGGTCTTGAGATGAATTTGTAGTCAGATCTGGCAATAGTGCTGTTAGTTTACATGACCTGAAAGCTTCACTCTGATTTTTGTTGAGGAAAAGCTTCAGTGCCAAGAGCATTAAATATTAAGCTCAGAAAAGTCTTCAGAAAAGTGATATTTCCAGCCCATGCCTTTAGCAGATCTGTTCAGGAGGCACTGGACCAAAAGTCGTAACTGATCTTTTTAGGGTCTTAATAACAATATTACTACTTTGATGTTGGTCCCATAACTAGAAAGGCAATGGTGAAAATGATATTTTCAAGGGTAAATGTCAGCAAATCAGTAGTAAGGACAAAGTATAGTACACAAATGCTGGAGATTTCCTGTTGGAATAAAAATTAAATTGCTGAACTTTCAATTGGAAATTAAACATAGAATTGCAGAAGTTTCAGAATTCACAATGTTAGTTTTGATTTGGCTGATGCTTAACTTTAAGAAGCTGAAAAGTGTTGAGGAATATAGGTCGAAACTCAGAACTATTTCCCTTATCTAATGAACTTAGCTCTGTCCAGAATATGTCCCGTACGATAAACAGTGGCAGAAAACCATTTGTTGGTATCTAAAATAGTTATGGCAAGTCTTAAAACCCCTAGGATGCCTGACAGCTGTTTTGGATTTATGTTTTACTTTCAGATGGGCGTGGTAAATTGCATACAATATAGAGGGTGGAAGTTGTATACAAATTCAAATTATGCAGCGTAGTTTTAAGGAGCGTTAATTCAAATTTTACTGCTGATGTAGATGTCTGAATGTGTTGGAATTCAATGCACATCCATATTTGCAGTGCTGGGCAGCAATCTAAAATTTAAAAGCACAAAGTACATAATGCAGAAGGGTGATGTTTGAAAAGAGCAGGGTTTTTTTTCACTAAATGATAAACTGACACCTGGAAGCGAAATATGTCTCTGGTTTGACTTCTGGTTTCTACTAAATAAAGATCTGATTCCTGTTCAGTATTACCATTGGCTGAGCAATAAACCAAGAAATAAATAGTCATTGCACATAATGAGCAGAGGGTAGCAATTTTTTTCCTACAAGAAAAGGTATACACTCACAGATATCTCAGGCACTTCCAAGGGGGACAAAGACTGTAAATGACACTCAAGATACTTTGCTGCTACAGCATATGTGAGGGGAATGAACTGGGACAATGAAGAGACACTTACGGAGGGAGAAAGCACCCTTGCAGTCAAACAAATCAATATCCTGGGACATTCCTGCTGTCTATTGCACATTCATACTCAAGTACAAGACATTGCTGCATAAATAATTCAAAGAAGATGAAGAACAGAAGAATCAATTGGTATTAGAGAGAGTGAATATTTTAAAAATGAGACATTTCAGTTTACATTGCTGACTTCAGGAATAATAAAAGCAAGACTGTCGTGGAAAAAAATGTGGTGGCTTTAACTTCTGGTTTTGGTTACTAAACACTGTAGGGCATTAATAAAATTTTACAAATGCAGAAACAGGTGAGTGAATTATTCAAGGCAACCACATTAGTAGCAGACACGGAGTACCCTGGAAGATGGTAACTGAGAGGCTGTAGCAGAAATGTCCTTCCAGATGTCACCTACTGAGACCTCCAGAGTCAAGAGATTGACTCAAACATAAAATAAGTTTTTAAAGTAAACAATTATGGACTTTTTTATTTGTTTTGTGATATCTATGCCTTTTTTGTTTGTTGGGGTTTTTTGTTGTTTTTTGTTTGTTTGTTTCAAGCTTTTCCATACAATCCTGAGGGCTAGAAGCTTCCTTTCTTTAAAGTTGAAAATTCCATGTAAGTAATTGATTCCTGAAACTGAAGCTTTAAGAAAAGTGCTAGCTGCCAGAAGGCTTGGAATAGGCTTTCAAGAGCTGATAATGCTGAGATTTATATAAGCAAATGCCATTCATTTCTCATGGATTTACTAAGTGATGGAATTTGACAAGGATGGAAAGCTGCTCCTTAAAAGTCAAATTCAGTCAAGAGCAGTTCAGATGTGAGAGAGCAATACTAATGGTAATGATATAAATATAAAGGCAAAGAGAGCTGCCAGTGTTGCTGAGGATAATTAATTCACAGTGTGAATTAATTTGCTGTTTTGTCTGAGTTGATAATTACTTGGAACAACCTCCAAACTATATTTTCTTGACTGAGACATTCATAATTTGATCTCCCAGCATGCCAAGCCCACTTCAGAAATGAGTCTTGCAAGTTTTAAAAAAATTTAAGGGAAAGGTATTGTCTATGATTGCTGTTGTTATTGAATGCTCTTGTGAACATGAAAATTTTAATGGATATTTCTGTTTAAAAGACAACCAGATTTTTCTTGAAAAAAAAAACTGAAAATTCTTGCTGGTAGGAAAGCATTTGGCACTTCCTCTTTTCTTTTTTTTTTTTTTTTTTCTTTTTTCCACCGAAAATATGAAATAAGCAGCAAATTATCTTTTTTTCCCCATAAAATCGTGAAAAATAAAAGAGACTCTACTTTAGAACAAAAGACTAAACTTAAAATAGTTGTTCTTTCTCCCCTAAATATGTTGTGTCAAAATCTAGTCCAACTCAAACATCCACCATCACATTCTGGCCTCACTTCAAATATCATAAAACTACAGGATATGTTGTTAGCCTGGCTAGGTATTGACTCCAGAGGAGTTTCTCTGTTTGTTGTATCTGATTGAGATTTCTCAACACATCATACCATAATTTGTTCCTTTTGCTGATGTCTCTAATGAGGGTCTTGGAGATCTTTGAGCATCAGAGACCATGCAGGTACCCTATGTACATCCTGGCTATGGGCAAGGAAGTTCCCAACAGAGGACACAGAGGTTCATAAGCCAAGAGAGAGCCAAGTGTCCCAGATGACCACCAAAGGACTACAAGGTCCAGAGTTATTGTGGTGGATTCTGACATCTGCCTGTAAATCTGGAGGTATAAGCCAAAAAAACCCTTACCTGAAATGAGGGTGTTATGTGGGATGTGCAGGTGAAACACATCTGGTAAGCACAGCTTTCCCTGGACAAGTGCCTCTGAACTGGAAAGGTGAAGGAAGTGATGAAGGAGAAGGTGAAAACAGCACCCAGGGGTCTGTGTGATTCCAGCCAGGCTGTGATGGTCAAGGTGACTGCCTGGCTGCCCCGTGTGCCAAGGAACTTCTCACAGCTAGGAAGAACAAAGTTACCTAAGCCAGCAAGTCTTCACATATAGCTTGCATTCTTCACCTGGAAAAGGAAAACAGTGTTTCCCGGGTTTTAGCTCATCACAATTTCTCAAGTTTGCAGGAGCCAGTTATTTGGAATTGACACTGAAGTAAGCTGGAATGTAAAAACTCTCCTCTTGGCACCTGCAGAAAAGACTAGCCCTGCCAAGAGCTGGCTTACTGCTTCAACAACAGCTGGGTTTTGGTGCTCAGACAGTGACTTTCTTAATTTCACCCATTTGACTTTAAAACAGCAGCAAATGTGTACTTGTTTAAGGACCATTTTAATTAAATTTGATTGCTTGCATATATAATAAATTAAGGGATAAATATGACTCATGACAATTTCAAATTTAATTCAGCTTGATCAAGGAGAAGAAAATATTGAGTCTTTTAAAGGCAGTTAAAACAGAAGTGTTTATTTTCCTGCATGTTATTAAATCAGTCTTTCTCTTAGGTGGGAGATAAGCAGTGTGTGCACGATGTAGCATATTTTACAGTGGACTAGGCACTAAAAAGTACCCTGGGACACCGGATCTTAAGAACTAACAGTGTACCCAGAATGGAGTAAAGCTCTCTGGGATGCTTCTTCAGCTTTGACAAAAGATAAAAAAAGTTATTCACTCTTTTTTCCATCTCTTTCAAGGGTAAAAAAGTAGTGGTAGATGATAAGTTATTTTGGAAAATGAATGGTTTGGACAGCCCTGAAGTTGGCATAGCATAGCATAGCATGATTCCACAAGGCAAAACACTTGCTTGGTATGTAGAATCACAGAATGGTTTGGGTTGGAAGGGGCCCTAAAGATTTTCTAGTTCCACCTCCCTGCCATGGGCAGAGGCACCTACCACTAGACCAGGTTGTTCACAGCCCCATCCAACCTGACCTTGAACATTTGCAGGGAGGGGAAAGCCACAACTCCTCTGACAAACCTGTTCCAGTGTCTCACCACCCCTATAGTTAAGAGTCTCTTCCGAATATATGACCTAAATCTCCTCTCAGCTTAAAACTGTTGCTCCTTGTCCTATCACCACATGTTACTGTGAAAAGTCCCTCCCCAGCTTTCCTTTAGGCCCCTTCATTTACTGGAAGGCTGATATAAAGTTTCCCCAAAGCCACCTCCTCTTTAGGCTGAACAACCCCAATTCTCTCAGCCTGTCTTTGTAGGAACCCTCTGATCCTCTTTGTGTCCCTCTTCTGGACTTTCTCCAATATCTCCACGTTCTTCTCGCCTGGGGGCCCCAAATCTGGACACAATACTCCAGGTGAGGTCTCATGAGAAGAGAGTAGAATGGGAAAATCACTGCCCATGACCTGCTGGCCATGCTTCTTTTGATACCAGTCAGGATAGAGTTGGCTTTTTGGGCTTCAAGTTAATATGCTAAAGGCTGGAATGGGAAAGATTAACAGGAGTAGAGACAGATAGAAAACAACAGGCTTAAACCAGCATCTTTCTTTGCCAACAAGAAGCCCTGCAGAGCAAACCTCGTGACAGCTGGCAGTTATCTGCCCAAGGACAGGACAGAAAGCAGCAGTCCCACCTCCTATGGGATAGGAGTGAGATCAGGTAACAGCAGGAGAGCTGTAAAAGGAAAACCAAACACAAATGTAGGGTAGTGAAAAGCAGGCGGTGCTCTGGAAATGTCTGAGTGCTGGTACGGTACGGCTGGCTTGAGTGTATGTTCACAGTCAGCACTAAAGGCATGAGCACCACCAAATCCCAGGACAATCTCCTCAACCTCCAAGGATGAATTTGTCAAAAAGGCAGGAACACATTCTCCACTGTCAGCTCAGTCTCAGAGGGGCTGGTAAAAGGCTAAAGGAACAGTGTCTTGGAAGTGCTGTGCCAGCATCTGGGATGCTCTGATTTCTAGAGAAAGAAAGGGGATCTGTGGTAGCTCTACAGCACATACCAAGCCTCACGGAATTGCCAGGGCCACCACGCCAGGCATTATTGACCTGTCTTAGATTAAGCTGTGCACTAACCAGCTCTGGTTGTGTTAAGTGAGTAGGTGGTGACACACAAATTGAGCCAATAAAGGTTGTTAGAAGAAAATATTCAGCAATTTGCATCAAGCTGGGAGAGGTCTGCAGGGAGGAAGTGTTTGGAGAAGGTGTGTGGTGAAATCAGTCTGTAGGTACCTGGGCATGGTGCTAGCTCTAGTTGAAGCGTTATATTTGTTTTCTTATAGGAAACAAGCTCAGCTTTACAAGCTCAGGGCCTTTTCTGTTATTTCCCCAGCGTGCAGTACACTGGGACTGCAGCAATCACCTCGATATGTTCCTCATGCAAGTTGCTGCAAACGGCCTGCTACATTTCTCCTGTACTTTTCACAGTAGTGCCAGTAATTTCTTCACTCAGAACAAGCCTCCCCTCTATTACAGTGAGAGGAAGAGATTTTCTTTATGCATGTTTTTGCCGGTCCAGTTTTGGGGAGCACCCAGGCTTAAAATGAGGTAAAAGCTTTAACGAGTGCTGGAGCCGTCTGGCTGACTTTAAGAGGTTTGCAAAGCTTTAATCCCCTAGCTAGAGACTTAAGGCATACTTCTGTCATATTCTATAATCTGTGAACTGAGGGAGCTTTGCTGGGTGGGGAAGGAGCAAAGACAACTGAAGCTCCCATCCACAGAATGAAGAAAACCAGGACTGTTTTCTCTACATCCCTGCTGATCAATGGGATACACTCTCCAGGACTGGGGACTCAGGGAATACAAAGCCTATTGCAGCCCTTTTACTTACCCCAGTGACTCCACTGAAGTTACCTGCATACATAATGTTGCTGGTGCTGGCAGTTATTGTAGTATGTATTAAAAGATAGATTAAAACCAGATTGGAGTGGATTTTGAACCAACCAGTTGTCTAAGTTAAATGCCCTTTTCTTCCAGAGTTACTTCAGAATAATAGAACCATAGAATACTTTGGGTTTGAAGGGACCCTAAAGATTACCTAGTTCCAAGCCCCTTGCCATGGGCAGGGACACTTCCCACCAGACCAGGTTGCCCAAAGCCCCATCCAACCTGGCCTGGAACACTTCCAGGGAGGGGGCATTATTTGTGTTATTTATTTTGTTATTATTTATTTTGCAGATACCTTGACCATACTGGTGCTGGTGTTCTTTTCTCTGTGCTTCTTTACATGTGCTGTGTGCTTCCCATGGCCTGTATTCTTTCTGTTTTAGCTTTGCTACTGTTGTTTCACTGCAAATTCCTTTTGCTGGACCTAGGGAAAAGAAGCCTTCTGCCAATTGTACCATAAAACTAAGGCAAAAAGTTGTTAAATGCACGGAGTAAGAAAACTGGGAAAAATAATTAGATTTCCTATTGATCTTTCACTGCTTAAAAATTTTTTATGGTCCAGCCATCAAAAGTCTTCATGGATCCAGAGTGAAAGGCAACACAGCAAGCTGCATGGGAAAGACAACTTAGAAGGCCTGTGGAGACACAGACAGAAAATACAGAAGGAAGAAATAGCTTACTTATTCAAGAATGGAAAAAAATGTGAGTTCCTGAAGTTTTGATTCTTTCACTTGTGAACGTAGGGAAGGAGCAAAGGAGGAAGGTACAGGAATTTGCCAAAGTGAGTGAGATTATTTCATACATAAGGGACTGCACTGAAAAAACTGTGAAGAGACAATGAAAGACTAGAACAAACAGGGAATAAATTTAACACCACCAGCAGAATAGGGAAGGTAAGGCACTTCATTAAGTCAAGCAAATGAGTCCATGTAAGTTCCATGTAATGTTTTTGGTGAGATCTCTAATTTTTGTTGAGCTTTCTCTACAGAACAATTCCTGGCTCTTCCACTGAGGAACTGAATTGAAGGCCGAACTTACATCTCACAGGGCTTTTGAGTCACACACAAGCAGTTTGAACTTTGTGCATATGAAAAAAGTTGCAGAATCAGGACTGAAAAGAGGCCAGGAATTATAACAATGAAAATGAGGTTTTAGGATTGCCTTTATAAAATGAAACAAGGTCTTCAGTGTTTCCTTGAGTTCATCAGTACTTACCCCTTTTAAGTCTTTTTTTTTTTCCAATTACTCCATAATAAACAGAATTGAGGAAAAATATATGAGAAAAGAGAGGGAAAAGGAGAGAGAAGGGGAATACAATTACAAATTACCTGTTCAGTCTTAATTTTAAGTCTGTCTAAATTTTGAAAAAGAAAAACAAAAACCAAAACAAAACATGAACTAAAAAACAAGAAACAATGCATGAAAAGATCCCAAGGCTATTTTTTCTCAGTGGATCTTCTACCTGGGGATAGTGAAGGCTATCTCTGTACTATGGGGAAAAAGCAGGCTTGAAAGTGACTGTGAACATGGGATACTCCAGTTTTGCTCACAAGGCTTCCCACCTAAGTAACAGCCTTCTGGCTGCAGAGGCAGAGGCATGATTTTGGACAATCTGAGGCCTGAATAACATGAATATATATAATTTCATATAAATAGACATATACCTGCAGTACTTTTTGTGTTCTGAAAAAGCTCACTCAGGCACACCTGAGGTTTTGTTTTTTACCTGTCTAGCTGCGTACTCTTCAAAATGGGATGAACGGGCAGCCTCTGGGATGGCAGTATAGACAGTCCCCAGCTGGGATGGACACACATCTCAGATGGGATAATCTGTGTCTTAATCCATGTTCAACACTGCATGACAGTGGCTGGCTGAAGGCCTGCAAAAAGGAAGCAGTGCTCTGTGAAGGAGAGGCTGTACCTGGACTGCAGTCAATAAAATCTGGTAAGAGTAGTCTTTACCTCTTGTTTCATCAGATTGAAGTGCAATGTGGGACAGAGTGAGTTATCTGTCTTAAGATCTATTGCACAGTACTTTTTCATCTTCAGCTCTTGGTGTCACTGGGTTTGCTGTACTAGCCCACTGCTCTATTAGCACTGTAAATGTTCCTTCCTATTCCTCTTTAGGTTTCACATCCTCCCCCAGTGAAACTGTTTCTTAATCCAACCTTTTTTTTTTCTTTTTTTCCTTTTTTTTTTTTTTTTTTTTTTTTTTTTCCCCCTTTCCTGAAGTTGTTTCCTAAATTGTATTGTAGCTTTGGAGGATCCTGCTTGGTGGTGTCTACTGACCATCAGGATTTAACTGAAGAATCATAGAGATGTGGGATTGGATGATTGGATGTGACCTCATCTCCTGCATTAGTCCCATAGGTCCCAGTGACAGTACTTAATATTAATTAATATAGTTGCACTATGGTGTCCACCTTGATATCTGCTTGCAGTACCAGTAGTTTAGAGAAGGATCAAATAATATTTTTCTTCCAAGGAAGGAGCATATAGATTTCCTAGGTATAATTTTTGAAAGATTAAATTTATATTAAACATGCAGCACATATTTTTATATTTTTTCATCCATCAATTTTTTTCTTATCCAGTGTGAAAACTGTCAAGCTGGTACTTAGATTAATCTTCCAGGCTGCACACATCACCCGTAAATCACTCTGCTTCAATAGGGAAACCATTGGCTTCTGGAGCACAGGTGAGTATTTTTTACAGGCTACCTTTTCCCTAGATGCAATAATCTGCCTGTCTCATCAGAGACACACTGGCATACCTGACATACACTGAAGTGGTTGATCAAGAAGGACCTGCTATGAGGCAGGGTGAAGAAGTGAGCCAGAACCCTCTCTGTCAGCTGATACGAGATGAGGAGGTCTCAATTCCTGTTGCAATTCCTAATTACGTATAACAGATCGAGTACAGAGAAATGATAATTCAAGAACCACATGAAACAGGGGAGATCCACAAGTTAGGAACAAGCAAAGCAACACTTTACTTTCTAAGTACATTACAGAATACATGATCTTACCGCTTTAGAAACAGCACAATCTATAAAATTGTAACCCCCAAAAACTGAGTGCTGTGTATGGGAAAAATATCAGCTTGCTTAATTAATCCTTTGCAATAGAGGAGCTGTTTACGGGAACAGAGGAACACCTTTACTTCCAGTGTTTTTTTTCTTTAAATTCCTTTGAAAAGCTATTCCACAGTCTCAGTGCTTTCAGCTGATGTTCACGTTAAGTGTCTGCTTCTATTTTACAAGAAACCACATTTCATTCAATTGCTTGTATATAATCTGCTTCTTGGTGTTTACATTCTACAGAGGTTGTGTACCCTTTCTATTCATGTTTCTGCAATCACTTTCCAGTAAAATTCTCCATTTTCCATATCTGTCTCTGTCAGTCTTCTCCAAGACCACTGAGTTTTGCAATATTTGATCTATTCCTTTTACAGGAGAAAATGCTTCCTGTGGTGTTCTCATGTGTTTGCTGTAGGATGTGTTTGAGTATCAGATTTCATATGTATTAAACATCATCACTAACATGGAACATTTGATATTTATGTCCTTGTATGTAATGGTGAAAGTTGGTGGATGGACTGTCCCCAAAAGCAAGCTAGTCCACTTTCTCATCTAGCTGTTTAAGCCACATGGCAAAGTCAGAAACCTAAAGATTTCCTGGAAGTGGAGACCACTTTCATGTGTGAGTATATCCTAGAGTGAATAGTTCAGAGATATATTTGACTTGGCTGTTTTTTTCTACTGAATTTTAATCAACAATTTGTGCAAAATCAGTGAAATCCCTCAAAAATTTTAGGTTAGTATGTTAGTCATATTTGGGACCAAAAGTAACTACGTAAAATATTGCAAATCTTGTGAAGAAGGAGATGTTTAATGAGCATGGGAACAAGTGTAGGTATTTATTTTTATGTGGGGACTTAGATCACATGAAGAAATTCTTGACAGGATGTCACCAGAAGTGGGTTTGCCCACCACTGCTCAGGCAGGTGACACTTGCTAAGCCAAGATGGAGCAGCACATTAAGAGACCACTTCCATTTTTCTATTTCCTGGGCTTGATTAGATCCCATGAGCCCCCAGCCAGTTTCCCCATATGTAGTGTACATACCCAGTAATGGCAAAAGCATTATCCAGCCACACACTTCTCTTCCTTTGGAAGGTTTTGGGTTTTTTCCTTAGTCAGAAAGATATAAAACCTTTTTTCTAATAATTTCTCTTAGATAATTACCTCAGTTCACATATTGTTGAAAACAGTTAAATAACCACAGCCCTCTCTCCCTGCCTGTGATGTGAAGACAAAGAATTCTTAAGGTTAAAAGCAGTCAAAAGGTCAGAGCAGAAACTAAGCCAGATACTGTTAGGGTTTTGAATTTTCTTTTTCTGGTTAGATAGAGTCTACATCAAAGAGGACCTTAAATTAGAATTAGAGTTCATTTGCATATCTCCCTGGAGGGGAAATGAATGGATGAGAGAGAGATCTTCAGTGACAGGGAGAGGGACAGAAAGTAAAGGATGAGTATGAATTCAGAGATGGAAAAGGGGAGCAGAAGCGGAAAAGGAAAACCGTGTTTCTACCACTGTACACCCTTAATTGTTAAATAGGTGAGAGAATTTTTCAGGGAAGAGTCATCCTCCTTGGACCAGTGTGAGATCTTATGACAAAAGTGGGCAGATGCTAGGGTCTCTGAATGTACTGTGGTCCGTGACCAAGGGGAAAATAGGTTTTTCTACAGGTCTGTGTGCAGGCTGAGAATTCACTAGATATCCACATAATGTAGAATTATAAGGGAGACTCTGGAGTCTAGGAAAACATGTGGCTGACGTAAGGGTGGATGGGATTTCGATAACATTGTAGAAACACTTTCAGTTTTGAGGTGAAGGAAATACAACACAGAAGCAAGAGATGATCTTCTGGACTTCATGTTGTTTGAAAAGAAAATCAAGTTCTTCTTTTAACGCTTACTCGACATAGAAAGAATGGATTTTGATTACTCCTGATCTCAGAAATTAGAATTTTGCACTCCGTGATCTTATTTTAGGCAATCCTGATGAGCTGGAGGTCTCACAGCTGGGTTTATTGACAAGCCCTGGGAGAGCATGTAATGAAACAGAATGAACTGGTCCTGGGCATCTGCATATGCACACACTTTCACACACACCCATGGTCACAAAAAAGCAGTGAGACTCAGCTGAGGGCAGTAGAAGAAGCTGCAGAAGCTCCCAGGGGGTGGGGGGTGAAGTTCAGCTGAGCTGGGCCTACTGGGGAAGGGTGTGTGCTTACAGCAAACGTGCTGCCATCATGAATATTTATTGAATCAGCCCCCTCATACCTAGGCGTGCTGGCAATCATCCTCTCCAGATCCACAATTTACGCCCTCCTGCCACTGGCTGCACGTGAGCTGAGACCCCATTTGGCAAATTTCTTTTGAAATTTTGATTTATATGCTCCTAAAAAATCTTTATTACACTTCTCCCTTCCACACAATTTACTTTGTTCAATATATTTGGTTGTTGTGTATTGTTGGTTTCTGGCTTTTTTTTAAGTTTAATTCCTACTTTCCATTTTTCAGTATTTATTATGCCACATTCCCATGGGGCTGTGACTGGCAGGTGGGTCACAATATACATAACTGATAGGCCCATCTGTCTTCCTTTCACTGCATGCTCCCCCCTTCTTTCTCTTTCTTTCTTTCTTTCTTTCTCTCTCTTTCTTTGCATGTGTCATAAACTGTCAACTACAGGCACAGTCCTGCATGAGGACTAACAGACAGGTAGAAGCAGCCTGGGAAATATAAAAAGGGGATTTAGTCAGTTCACAGTAGGTTATAAAAGCAAATGGTTTTATAATGGCTGGCATTGTTTCTGCTCAATATTTACAGTTTTTATCTTCTGTAACACATGGAATCAGATAGCAACAGAGCTGTGTTTTTCAGGCAAATGTGAGAAACATCTTCATTTTCGGTTTCTTTTTTGTTCTTTATTTTGTTTCTTTATCCTCTGGTGTAAGAGCTCCCTCTTTTCTTAGGGTCCCCAACACCCAAGGATTCCAGTGTTGGGGAAAAAAAAAAAAAAAAAAAGATGCTAATACACTCTGAAAAAGCAATCAGTCTCTGAAAAACAGTCTGCCTGGCTTCTGTTCTCAGTAATGCTTCCCACCTGAGATTTTTGGGAGCTCTCAGCTTGGTTATGTGCCTGTTTTTTAATTTTAGTATAGGAAAAGTGAAAGTTCAAAGTGCTGCAGCAGCTGTTGGCAACAGAATGCAAGCAAAGGCTCGCAGGGACCAGGGGCCAACAGGGTCTGAGAGGCCTGATCCTGCAGCCTGCCAAGCATGTGGGGTGCACTGGCTGATGCTGTGGCCAAGCACCGTGGCAGAGCATCAAGCTTCCAGCAAGGAAAATGCAGCAAACTGCCAGAATTCTGCATTCTGCCAGGCCAGATGCTCACGGGATGTATGACAGCAGGGTGACATGGGAATCCACTGCTCCCAGCGTCAGCATGAGCCACCAAGGGACGGCAGCCAGCAGGGCCAGGTGGTCAGGACCCTGTTCTCTGAGGCTCCATGCCTCCATCCAGCACTCCTTGAAGGCACCGCCTCAATGAGACCATGCTCAAACCCTGCAAGTGATGTCAGGGCTAGGGGTAACATTTACCAACATCAGCTGAATGGCAGTCGCCCGTTCCTCACACTCTTCTTTTTCTCTGTATATTATGCTTAGTGGCATTTCCTGCCTTTTGGTTTTTACATGGCTGCTTTTAAAATTTTTCTAACTTGCATCGTTATGACCATTTTACCCAGCATCCCTCAAAATGTGAAAATGGAAAGAGTTGTCCCACATTTTTTCAGCTCATACTAAAAAAAAAAAATAAAAAGGCAACAAAAAAATCCAGCGGCCTGTCTTTAACCTTTGGTAACCCTGACATTCTTTGCACTAAAGTGTCTGATATTAAAGCAGATTGCTTTCATGCCTACATAAGTAATATCATATGCTTCACATCAGCCTATGCTCAGGCTAGCTGAATTCCCACTGTATTATTGCCTGTGAATGTACACTCCATGCATACTAATAATGGCCTATCTTAACCAACTTGCCTTTCAACTTTTTGAAAAGGAGTTTTATTGGTCTGTTGGATGGCTATGGCATAGGAATATAGTTTAATAAATTATGGTAATGCTTGTGTCTATTAGTCCTTGGCAGGCTGTACCAGAGACACAGAGCTGAGAAGAGAAACAGCCTAAAAAGCCACCTAAAATTACTGAAGAAATGGTGTCCTTCCTCCCCCTCACAGCTGCTAACCAAGATCATGTCCTGTCTTGGTTTAGCTAAAGAAGCACTTAAGAGAACTTCTATATTTTGTGTTGTAAGCAATCTTTTTTGACATTTTAATTTTCTCCTGTCTTTCTCCCCATACCCCATCTTTAGACAGTTGGATGTTAAAGGGGAATCTATCACAAAGAAGAACTTTGATACCAGAGTGATTAATTTGAATTGTCTGTTCATCTATAGTTACGTGAGAGAATTCTTTTCAGTCATACCAGTAATGTCTCTCAGCTCTTCATTCTGCCCCAAATCTTCTTGAGATCTTTCTCTGCTCTGTCTTGCTCTGATGCATTTCATTCCAGTCTGCTCTGTTTCACAGGGTAATAGCCCAAGTTTCTGCACAGTGGGGCAATAGTCTTACGCTTAGAGAACCTGGCCCTGTGTTGTTATTGGGATTCTCTGTTTTTCCCCTTCTACCTTCTAAAAGCTTATGCTTACAGCCCACCTTTAGGGGGGATTCAGAATGGTTTTATTGTTGCCCTAGTATCAAAACCCAAATGATTTCCCCACATTAGAGGTGCACTGCCAAGTAAAATGAAGACCTCTCTCCTACCCAGCACATCAGAAATTCACTTGTGCATACAATGGAATGTGAAGCTGCCTCATTTTTACCCTTCTTTACAACCCCTAACACTCTGACTCTGTGATTTCTTTCCATATACAGGGCTTACCTTAACTTCCATAGCTCTTTACTAATTTGCATAAGATACATGTATAGCCTGGCAAAAATCTTTCCTGCTGGAAATACAAGTTCCCTTGTTTAGAACTAGGAAGGCACAAGTAGCTGGACCAAACATCCACCTAAGTCCTTTCTTCAGCAACAGATAGTAACAGCTTTTTTGGAAAAAGAAAGAGAAGTAGGACAATCACAGAAAAATCCTTTATCTGACAATTTTTCCAGGCTCCAGTAATCTGTGACTTGGAGACCTCTTTGTCTTCTTCAGCAAGGGTTATCTTGTTCTGTAGCTACCACTGGACCTATCCTCCTTAAATTGTCAACTTCCTTATTTAACCTATTCAGTTAGGGAAAGTGTTAAGCCTACTTTCTCTTCACAGTCACTAAAAAGGGGGGAAAAACACAACACTGAAGAACTTAACATGACCATAATGTCCTAGAGCATAACTACTCTCAGAATACGGATGTTGTGAATGTGTTCACTCTTGATCCTGACTGTAAACCACAGGTAAAATGCCTGTATTACCACCACAAGTAATAATCTTGATGTATTTTCTTGTCTTCTTTTCACTAGAGTGTCAAAGATGCAGAGCTAGAGATAGAACATTAGCTTTGTTTGACAAATTTCAAGTCCAATATTGTTTGTTAGGGTGGCCTTTTAAGAACTGATAGACTTTGGCAAGGGAGGGAGAAGAGATGGTAGATGAATGGGCCATGAGATTGCTTTCTGATGTTGAAAAAGGAGTGAGTGCAATTTTTTTTCTTTCCTCTGCATGAGCCAAATGCTAACTGCTCTTCATTCTGTGCTGAAGTTTCTATTGTGTAAGTAATCATATGGGCATATTTAAGTACTGGGCTTTTTTGAGTTAAACCCCATTCAGACTGTTATGACTGTGTTTAATCTTTGAAAGATGGGTGGGGAGAGGGAAATCTGTTCTTCAGAAAAGAATCCTTTTTATATAGAAAACTATAGGGTTCTTATCTTTGATCTAAGTAAGCACAACTGTACCATGTCGGCATCATATTAGTGCCAATGCACGTGTGTTGTACTTTTAAAATGCTGTTTCAACATGTGTCATTGGATCTGTGTTCCTACAGGCTCACAACAACCTGCACCCTGGTAACTACATGTTGATTGAAGCACCCTTATGAAAAAAAGATATAAATGTTTGTGGTTAGGGTGATAACCCTTTTGTTTTCTCTGTAATCCATCACAGGGCTTGTCAGCCCTGACAGCTCGAGTGGATTTTTTGAACACCTCTTTATCTGACAGCTTCATGCATCATAAAGCAGCAAATAGAATTAGATCAAAGTCTAAGAGTCACTGTAGGCTTGGTAAGGTATGCAATCCTGTTTGTATCTTTATCCAGGCTCTGACAGTTCATTTTAACTGGCAACAAGGGGAAGGAGGGAGAAGGAGGAAAGTTTCTTTTTCTTTTAAGAAGGTATAGTAGTGCTGCATTTTTAAACATACACTGCTTTCACATATCATTTCCCCTTGACATCTGTGATTCCCTGTGTACTTGAGCACACTATATATATATTTTCAGAATGCTCAGCAACAGCAGTCACATTCTCAAAGCCAAGGCTTAAGTGGTGTATGAGGCCGTGTACCCATATGCTTTAACAATCCTGACTTTTGTTTAATATCAATGGCAAAGATTGACAGAGCTCACTTTAAACAATGGAATATTGTCCATCTGGTACATGCCAGATTCTATGAATTACTGTGATGGATAACAGGTTTACCAACAGTCCACCCTAAACTCATAAGATATAGTCAGCATTTATTAAAGAAAGACCATAAGGGTAAGAGTGGGGAGGAGAGAGGAGAGGAGAGGAGAGGAGAGGAGAGGAGAGGAGAGGAGAGGAGAGGAGAGGAGAGGAGAGGAGAGGAGAGGAGAGGAGAGGAGAGGAGAGGAGAGGAGAGGAGAGGAGAGGAGAGGAGAGGAGAGGAGAGGAGAGGAGAGGAGAGGAGAGGAGAGGAGAGGAGAGGAGAGGAGAGGAGAGGAGAGGAGAGGAGAGGAGAGGAGAGGAGAGGAGAGGAGAGGAGAGGAGAGGAGAGGAGAGGAGAGGAGAGGAGAGGAGAGGAGAGGAGAGGAGAGGAGAGGAGAGGAGAGGAGAGGAGAGAAGAGAAGAGAAGAGAAGAGAAGAGAAGAGAAGAGAAGAGAAGAGAAGAGAAGAGAAGAGAAGAGAAGAGAAGAGAAGAGAAGAGAAGAGAAGAGAAGAGAAGAGAAGAGAAGAGAAGAGAAGAGAAGAGAAGAGAAGAGAAGAGAAGAGAAGAGAAGAGAGAAAAAAGGGGAAAAGGAAAGGCCTAATTTAGTAAAAAACTCAAGGGAAAAAACTGAAGTTCTGATTTGAAAAACTGTATATGAAGTTATCTACTTTTGTCTGTGTTGGTGTATCTTGTTTTTTACAACTGATGAATAAATGGTGACACTTGATGAATAATATAGGCAAATCCATGGATTTATGCCAGGGCTTTTAGAGATGCCATATTCCTTAGGAGTCTGCGGTGGAAGGGAGTGGGGGAGCCCTCAGGTTTTTTTACTCTCAAGCATATGGTGCATAAATATGAAATTAGGTAGCCTGCTTTGCTTCCATTGGAGACCTGCACCTGAAAGCTTTTTTTTTTTATTTTTATTTTTCTTTTTTTTTTTTTCCCTTTCATCATACCATTTGCTAAAGTGCCACATTGGCATGGAAGTGGTAAGTTGTATTTGTTTGATGGAATATGGAAACAACCTACTAACACAATGGTCCCATGAAGGGGAGAAGCAGGACAAGACGGATGCTGCCTTTGGCACAGCTGAAGAAGAGATGCCATCTCTGTAATACAGGTTTCTATGCAGAAGCTGCTCTGAGGGTTCTTTTTAAGGAGGAAAGGGTCAGAGGAGGAGAGGCTGTTCCTCCTGACTATTTTTTCCCCTTTGAAGGCAATAGCTTTCAGAGAAGGAGTTTATGCTGCCACAGAAGGCAGCCATCCTCCTGCTCTTCCAGGCTGGCTGTGTTCAGGAGGTGCTGCAGTGGTGCAAGGGAAATGCTCCTTGGAGCTCCTGCCTACTGCCTTCTGCAATACCTGTGTAGCCAGACCAGACCAGAGCTGGGGGAGCAGTCTGGGGAAGTGAAAAGAGAAACTGCATCAGTTGGGAGTCTTTTTTCCTTCTCTCTCTGGTGCAGAAGCATATCTGAAGCTGGATACAAGGGAAATCCAGCCATCTGATAGCACCTCCCTCCTCCCAGCAAGCTCAAGTAATTATTGTCTCAGCACATCCTATCAAGATCTATCAGACTTCTCAGTGCTGCATCCCTTGTGCATCCAACCCCTTCCTTCTGGGAAAAGCTGAAAGAAAACCTGGGGTCACCACCTCGCCTTACACCACTTGGTTGCCCCAAGGAAGAGTGAATTTTTGTTAATCTGTTTTTGCATTATCTGATCTTTCCTAAAACTGTTTTATCAAATCTTTTAGAAGTTTACACTCCAGAAAAGTGAGGAAACCTTTTCCAAAGAGATGGGGAGCGTTTCTAACACAGAAGAGTCTGTACAAGGAGCAAAATAACCTCTGAGCTCCTGCACTTCCACACAATAGTCCAGTTCTGGAGCAGTAGTTTCTGGCAGTGGTTAGAGGCCAGCAATGCTTTGTGCATGACCAATCCCAGATTAGTATCAACACATAAGCTTTTCTTGTGAGAATCCACAACTATTTCGTTCAGATTGCGGGTTACCATGGGACTGTGGGATATACTAGAAGGTCTGTGAACCAAGGCCACCTCGCAGATTTTCTGCACAAAATGCTCGAGACTCTGCATCAAGTGGGACAGACCACTCATTTCAGCAAACCTGAGAAAGGTGCCTGAGTCCCTAGGGTGTTACACTGTGGCATGAGGGAAACAGAGCAGTGCAGAATTAAGCAAAACTCCCAGAATTTCTGAAGTGGTCCCTGACCAAATGGCATGGTTGCTGACCAGGTAGCATGTACCCTGCATGACCTATATGTAATGCCTAATTGGACAGCAAGGAACTCAAAACATAGGCCAAAATTCCTCCTGCTGGCTGCATCCATCTAGTCTGATTACAAGAGGCTCAACTGCATTTTAAATTACATGAATATGAAGTCTACTTCAAACACCTGAGAATGGCATAAATTGCAGCTACTGCCATAGTTCTTTGTGAAAGGCTGCAAACAATTCCTGCCAGGATTTTTCACTGCAGGCAGCATTGGGGTGCAGCCATTTGAGGTGAGTTGACTAAGATGAAGTGGCTAGCAGGAATGGGCTGTCCCACTCAGACCCAATGGACCTGGCAAACAGTCTCTGATGTCTCTCTTGTTTCAACATCTATGATCAAGTTGGCTGAAAACTCTTCTCAGAGTTATGTTGTGCCCTCCCTGTCTTGACCCAACTAAGCCATGTGAGCTACACCCCCAGACGGAGAGGACAAGTGGCTGATGGAGCTGTCTTTGGTGTCTCTATGACCATAGTGAACAGTCATGGTTAAATGGCCTCTAGCATTAATCATAAGCAAAAATTGCTAATGAAAATTGTTGGTTTTTCCACGTGTGCATTACTCCCTGAGTTTACACTGAAAAGAATTAAGTGTGTATATAAGCTGGGAGCTGGCTTGCAGCTTTTTTCACAGGAACTTTCCCTGCAGTAACATGAGACATATTAAGGAGGGATTTCTTAACTGTTTCTGACTTTTTTTCTTTTTTTTTAGTAATATTAACAAATTCATTAACAGAGTTGCCTTTCCCTTAGAAAAATGAGATTGGCTCATAGTGTGGGCACTGTGGAAACAGGAAGGATGCCCTCAGTGCCTAAAAGACATGACCAATAACATCTCCAGCCAGTGCACAAGAAAAACCTTCAAAAATCATTACTTCCAGTCTTTTGAAGTACTTACACTTTCATGTTAGTAAGTAGGTCCTGGTGGAAATATTTGGGAATAGTGGGAAAAAAATGGAAAGACATTATCTTTCTATACAGTTTTAAGCATTCGTTTTCTTCCACTTGGAGTGTGTTAAAATACAAACTTTTCCATGGCTCTTCTACCTTCTGCAAAACCTCTTTTAACTTTTATTTGTTATTTAAAAAGCCACAGGGTATATTCTCTTCTTAATACATAGGGATTTACGTGTGAAACTCCCTGTGCATCGAGGTGATAATATACCCCTTAATTGGAAGCTGTTTAATGCTCTCGATTTAACATTTTAATAGAAAAGTTACAAGCAGTCTGGCTGTGTGTGCAGAACTATTAAAATTCCCAGCCAGGACAGTAGTGTTTTTTTCTTTAAGTGGCTTTTTATTTGCTAAAATTCGTTGCAGCTTTCATTACAAGGTGGGGCCACTTTTAAGTTTCATACTACATTATGAAAAAAAAAAAAAATTAGAGAACTCTAAATCAATCCTAAGTCTCAAATAAAAGGAGGACTTAAAAGCATCTTTGCCATGTGTGTCCCTCTATAGGTTGTGCTTGCTCAGGTCATTCAGCACTGAGGCAATTTTATTGAGTGTCTTATTGTGCAAACACAGTAGGAGGAACGTTGGTCTCTAAGCTCTCCAGGACTGCTTATGTGGCTGGAGTTTATTTGCTTGCATGTTTTCAGACCTTTATAATCATACGAGAACAGAGACAATGTGGGACCTTTACGGCTTGGATCTTACAGCCACTACCCTGTACAAAGCAAGCACTGCAGAAATGGGGTCCAAAGATTGACCCTGTGACTAGCATGTGCTCCACAGTCTTCCAGGTTTTATTTTTTAAAACACCACTGGGAGGCAGGAAATTGCCTTTACTGCCATGAGGCACAGAAAGTTATAGGGCCATATTCATAAAAGGATTAAAAGCCTCGGTTATGACTTTTAGCCCCTCAATTCTCCCCCAAAACCACAGAACATAATTGAGAACTTGCCACCCTCCTCCAAGTTCTAGAAATACCCCATGACTTCAGGTATCCACATTTTTACAGCAAACTTCTTGAGGAGCTAAAGCTTTCTTCTGCCAATGCCTCCAGCCTTCTGTAGGCTGAGTAGCTCTGCACAAAGCTCTCATCTAAGTCCAATTTGCTTTTTTACAAGGATGTGTCTGTAGCTGTGAATCCTATGATATGTTTTCTGGAAACCCTATGGGTATTTTGGCATCAAAACATCCATCTACCCAAGTAGGTTAGAGATACAGACAAGCAGGAGTAAATTTTCAGTGGCTAAATAAAGGCTGAGCGTATTCCCTATGGGTAAATGATGTCGGAGTTTGTTGCTTTATCTGTATTAATTTGATGTATGTGAAACTTTCAGCAAACAAGTCTGTGTGTATGCATGAAAACAGTTTGTATTCCCGTATTCCTGAATCAGAATTCTACTCTGTGTCTTTTACCTCCTCACTCATTTTGCACAATAGAGAGATGTGCGGGCAAAATAGAGTTTACTCAGCTGAACACATACCCCTTTAAGGAAAAAAAAATCTGCTTGTTTTTCTGTCAGCATGTAAAGCTTTAGCTGTGGGAGGGAAGCATTTGTTGATGTGGGGGAGGAGGGTTTCTGTACAGGTGTGGGGTAACTTTATTGCAGGATGGTGGACACAGGGGGGAGTGGGATGGGAGGAATGAGTGGCCTCAGTAGCTCCCTAGGGCAAAATTCTTCCCTTCACAAGACCAACCCAGGTTTCTGTAGAGCAGCTCTCAGTCTGCTGGCATGTAGTTGTGCACACATTGCTGGGATGTGTCACAGTGTCACACCTACATCCGGTGTCTGCTTAGGCAGAATGAACCATGTGCTTGCTACAAGCCTAGCTATTCATGGTGTTGGGAATGAGTTTAGAGCCTGGCTTTCTAAAGTTGTATTTTAATGGACTTACACTTGTTCACCCATCAGGAGAAGTCTTAGAAGAGGGAGTAACTACTTCTATTGATACAAATGCACATAATTCAACCTAGCAGCACATCATGCTGGGCCATGATAGAGTCTCTGGGCAGTCTTCATCTTGGCACATGGACCTCGAGGAGTTTTGATAACATGCTTGAATGACTGGCTGCTCCCCCCAGCCATTCACTGCTTGTGTTCTTGTAGAGAAGCAATCAAGAAAGAAGCTGAAGACAGACTCAATTGCTAGTGTGCTTTTGTGATGTGGCCACTGGGAACCGTATTTAGGCAGCTACTCACTTTACAAAGGCCTTAATAGCCCTTAGATGGTATCAGCTTTTAGTTGTTCCTCATCTGGGCTGGAACTGAACCAGCATCCTGTTGGCTGGAAGGCTTCATATTCCCATTAAAAATATTTTACTGGCCTTCTCTACTTAAAATACATCAAACAGTTTCCGCTTATGTTTGTTTTTCTGCTAAAATATGAAGGCTAAAAGTGGTCCTGGTAGGGTGTAGCTTAAACTGAAAAATACGGTGAGACAAAGCCATGGGTTGTTGAGCACCTTTCAGAGGCAGGATGGAGAGAGCAAGGCACAGCAAGAGCTCAAAGCCTGAAAAACAGAAACACCTCGAGAGGCTTAAGTTCCTCCACTCTACAGCTTAGTTAAAAGTCTCATTAATATTTGTGGAGAAAGAAAAACTTTCTCTTTTCTTCCCTCCCTTCACTCTACATTTATAGCAAAAGGCACGCAGTTATTATATAAATGAGGGGATCACAAAAATGTGCATATTTTGGTGAGAATTTAACTCTGAGTACAGCATTCCTGAAAAGGTCACTTCAGGGCATTTAGTTAGGTGATTTTAACAATCAAAAGCTATGCAAAAATTGGTTTTCACATAAATTAACTCCATGCTATTTCTCTTGATTTTTTTAAGAGAAAGCTATGGTCTTAGAGCAAATAGATTTTTCTCCAACATACAGTATATATTGTCTTTCAGTACAGCTTCCGACTAAAATTTATCTCTTGCTAAATGCATACTAAATGAATAGTGTAGAACTAATATATTTTGTGCCAAGAAAATAAATGGGCACAGTGCTAGATGCTTAAGAGTGTCACTAATTATTCACGTGATTTGTGGCATCCCTTCTCAACAGAGGTATGGGGGCTATAGCTAGGAAACTCTCACATTTCTCTCTTGGAAAATACATCACAAGAAACTGATCAGACTCACAAACATGCCCAACCCTCTTAATTTCAGTATACCCAGTATGCTATTCCAGCTCCCAGAAATGCTCTAGCACTTCTAGTGTTTGTGTGCTGAGGACAAACCAGAAGGCTTGGGCGTTCCCGTACGGGAATCAAGGTTTTTTCTTTCTTTTTTATTTCCTTTTTTTTTTTTTTTTTTTTGGTGTACTTTGCAACCTGAAGTTGTGGAAGTCCAATCCCACTTTTAGCTTCCATATCTTGGATTCATGGGCGTACCCAGAAGCCCTTTTTTAGCTGGTAGTGAATAGTTTCCAACCGCACAACTCTCAATTCAGCACAAAATATCTGCAGCTTCTGAGCTGGAGACATCCATGTTTTTTGCAAAAAAATTAGGCCTCTTTCTTTCTTTTTTCCTCCCTTTTCTTTGGGGGGCAGGGGGAGATTGTACGTGTGCTATCACAGGCTAGTAATTTAAATGAGCAAAGGAGGACAAAGAAATAAGAAGAGGTAGAAATGTTGAGGAAAAGTGTCATGTTGGTGAGAGGAATTTTTTTAACCTTCAGATGTTATTGAGGAGCTTAAGATTACCGCATGAGGTACACTGAGATAAAAGTGGAAAGCATTCTGCCTACATGGCTTCTTTTAAAGGCAAAACAGATTTCATACACACAGAAAAACACTGGCATAGTGGAGGACAGAGTCACTGTTGATGACTGCAGAAACAAAAATAAATGTAAAACATTGTACATAAAAAATCACCTTGTCTAGACTTCTGATGGCACTTTCATTTGATGGACAAGTTACAATTTTAATTTGTTTTTCTGACAGTCCTTGATCAACATATCGAGTTTTGCCATTGTTATTATCTGTATTATTTTGAAAAGGAAAGAATTGTCTTGGACAGCCTATATTTTTGAACTGTTTTTTCTTGAGGGATTTGTTTCATTTTTGTAATAGTTTGTAGATTTCTTCCAGCATGGTCTTCAAAATTAAAGTCTGGGTGACCAAAACTGTCTGAATGATAGCAGCTTAGGATATTTTTGCCCTTTCTCATAAGTGCATTTGGGCAGTGTAAATTTGTATTTTTAAGAGGGGGGCAGTATTGTTTTCTTTTTCTGTATTCCTTCTGCAAGGACAGGAAGTCAGCAGCTACTGTCAAAAGAAACCAGAATTACTAGGAATACAGTTTTTATGCTTTTGTCTTTTATTAGACCAAAAAAATATGTTTGGCACCAGCATAATCAGATGGAACGTGTTCGTTTCTGTAAAGCATTTAAAACATATTACCAAAAAAATAACTGGTGTGCATGGAAATTCAACACATATTTTGATATTTGAGTGAAAACATGTTGAAAGACAGAGATGAAATTCTACCTTTAGGAGTCAGTCCAACCAGCAAAGTCCTTAAAGAGGTTTCTGAGCTGGAGCCAGAGGGAATCACCTCAGGCAATGATGGGGTCAGGATTGGGCCCTGAAGGGGTACAGGCACAGAAGGAATAAGCAGGATGAACACCATTATAACAAGGGTCCTGGAAATGATTCATGCTTTGCAAGCTCCTGTTGGGGAAAAATCCAGGTTAGATTGGGAATGCTTAAACAGGCAGCGTTAAAATTAATTTGGACTCAGAGTCACCAATTAGAAAAACTCTCTCTTGTAAAAAGGAACCTCTTAATTAGACAGTCTTGCCTTTTTGTTTTCTAACATCAACAAAATGGATACATTAGTGCCATATGAAGCTGCCTTAGGAGGATTAGCTAAAGGAAACCGTATATTGAGCTTCACCTTTTAATTAACTTTTAATGAATTGCTCTCACAGCAGAAAGCAGTCACAGAAGGACTCCAAGATTCAGGAGTTACCTAAGGTCTATAATGTTTTTTGGGAGGAGGGGGTAGCTGGAAGCTGATTTCATTGCTCTGCATCTATTTCAGAGGCACTCACAGCCTGGGCCGCAAATCGTTGTGGGATATTTGAAAGGAAGAAAAGCTGAAAAAAGTTAGATGTGTAACTAATTATATAAACATGTCATCTTTGTTTTTGTCAGTTTGGATTATTGGGAAGCATATTTTCCTTATTTAGTGTTGCTTTTGTGCAGTTATATTAAGCCAAAAGACAAAAAAAAAAAAAAAAAAAAAAAAAAAAAGGGAAAAGCAGGGAGGGAGGAAGGAGAGCACAGGGGATGTGCTGGCAGCCTGGACTATCCAGCCCTGCAGTGATGGCTTTCCCTGAGCACAGCCATTAGATGGAGGTGAGGATCTCTAGCCCAGTGAATAATCTCACTTGGCATTCCCTGTCAGGAAGACAACTTTGGTACCGAGTCTAGAGATCATTAGGAATGAAACATCAAATGCTGGAAAACAAATGGAGGCTTAATCTTCAATGAAAGAGAACATCAGCAAAATGCGGCTTTCATGGGTTTGGGTACCTGACATGTTGGGAACTGGCAGATTTTTAGCTGTGCTGCACTCCCTGTCCCTCAGACCTGTAGCTCTCTGGAAATGCTTTAAAAGGCAGCAAATCTCTCCTACCGCATAAGGAGTAAGCAAGGGAACTGGGCCATATTTGGTGCAAATCTCTGTGCGTCCAGCTTTGGTCGAAACCAAAAGCAGATCTAGACACACATCAGAGGCAGGGTTGGACCCACTGCTTTTAATTTAAGGGGCCTTGCCAGTGGGATGTAGGATGGGAATAAGTCCCCTCCACCCCACATACTGCACACCCAACACGGTGCCCTGAGGCTCGGAGGGGCTGGGGCCACCCTCTCACCACCTGAACCCCATCAGCTTTTGGGGCTGGGTGGCTTTAGGGCCGCGCTGCGGCCAGGAGAACTGGTTCAGTGCAGTAAAATCAGAAGCCAGCCAAGTCTCAGGAAATAGGGGTGTTCCCAAAACCCCTCCTGCTTCCAGGGGACCCTTCCCTTTCATGTCTGCCTGCCCTCCTCTCGTTGCTTTGTGCAAACGTTTGCTTGCACACATTTTTGTCAGCACAATGGCCTTTCTTACTGCGAACTTCCACGTCAGCAGCCAAGACAAAGGCATCTGCGAGCAAACTGAAATATTCATTGTTGTCTTTTGCTTGGCTGAGTGTTCGCCTTCCAACATTTGTCTTTGTGACACTCTGGGACTGCCCAGAGCTGTGGGATGTCCTTCTGCAGCCCGCCCCAGGCTGGGCAATGCCCACCAGAGGGGTCTCCTTCCCAGCCACTTGGCAGCAGATCCCCAAGCTGCCCGGTTTTGGGGTCCCCTGGCAAGCTTGCACGCACGGCTTTGGGCTGGATGCTGGGGCTGGCAGCTGCATCCTGACTCCCTTTGCCCACCACAGTGAGACCGCCTGAGAGCTTGGCAAGAGGGATCCCCAGGAATGGGTTGCCCGCCAGCCTGCATGGGCTGCTCTGGGATCAGATTCATGCCAGGGCCCAGCAGAGGTGTTCCCTGAGCCTCACCAGTGCCAGTGGCAGGGACAGCTGGGAACAGAAACATGCTGGGTCCTCAAGAGCCCTGTGGGTCTTGAGGTTTGGACCCTCACATCCTCCTCCCCATCCTCCATCCTTATCTATGGAGTTAGGGGGTTGGCTGTAGGGGTCACTTCATCTAGACCCTTGGGTATTTATAGCCTCTGGTTAAATACCCAGAAGTCTGTGACTTGTCTGGACACCCACATCAGCTCTACAAGTGACTCAGCACCCAGTGTGTGCTGGGCTATTTTCCTCTTGCTCTGAATCCTTTTGCTCAGAAGGGTCCCCATCCCCTCTTAATTTTTTATTTCATCCCCAAGAGCAGTTCCTCATTCAGTCCTTGAAGATTTTATGACCGATTAATTATACATTGATTCTGTTAAGCTTGTGATGTCTGTCACATGATCAGCTTTCTAGGGAAACTATACATGGCACACAGTGAACACTGATGACCGACTGGGTGAGAAGAGGTGGAGGTGTAGCTCCACCAAAGGGAGGTGTTTCCATGCTTTGGCAATGCAAGGCCCCCTCCTCAAATCCTTGGAAACCTTTTGCAACCTGCCAGATGCTGAAGCAGAACCAGGCTTATACGACTGGCATGTTCACATCTCACAAATACTCACATGTTATCAAATCAGGAGCAATTTAAGTGAGCAGTTCATAGTCCTTCACTGAATATCCTTCATTATTCAAAAAAGCATGCAAGAATAAATATTTTCAGAGAAGACAAGAATGCTCATAAACAAGTCACAAGCAGAGGAAAAGCCTGTATTTGTCAGATAATTTATCCTCAATGAATAATTCAACCAAGTCTAATAATAATTATTTATTATTTATAATATACACACTGACATAGGTGTACACGATCATTCAATAAAAGTAATTAAAATAATTTTGCATGAACTTATGGGATTAGTGGAATAAGCACAAAGTGTACTGTTTCTGCTCAGTGTGTTACAGAAATGATCATTGCAGTACACAGTGGGCTAAGAAGTGTTTATCCAAAATTTTAGATGGGTTCTCTACAGCTCTCAGTGGTGTAATATATCTTTAAATAATTTTTAAAATGTGTCCTTTGATATGTCTTAGATATCAGTTCTGATATTTGTCTCCCCTAAGTGAGTTCAGACCGAATTGTTCAAAGTGATAGTCCATTTTTCCATAGTTCACATATTTTAATGACAATGATACGGCAGCTGATGATAAAGACACATATTAGACCTGATTTTACAAATTCTTTGTGCAGGATTCAGTATTTGTTTTGCTTAAAGGGGAGAACAAATAACATGCTTTCAAAATGGAGGCTTAATAAGAACTAAAATATGAAGATTTTGATTTAGAAAATCAAATCTAAAAAAGAAACTTGTAACTTTAGTGCACAATTGTTTAAAAATTATATGAAGAGTGGCTAGCATGAGGTTGAGTCCCTTTGTGAAAAAAAAAAAAAAAAAAACAAAATACAAAAAACAAAACACTTGGATTATTTTTTTCCCTTGAAACAGCCTGAATATTATGCAGGATTTTGCAGAGAAGCAAAATGGGTTGTGAACTGAAAAGCTCCTCAGAATTTGCTTTCATGGCATAGCCCAAGCCATGCTATGAATGATGCTGCAGATATTTCAGAGAAAGCAAGCCTATTATCTGCTTTCAGGGCTCAATGCATTTCACCTAAAAATGTGCTGGCAATATAGTTTCAAGCAGCCCAATTGCATATCTTTTCTCCTGCTTCACCAAGCATTTGTACAGTCCAAGAATTTCCAAAGTAAGAACAGTTCTCATAAAAAGCATGGCTTATTCCTAAATACTGTACTCTGGAATGACCTCTGCAAAATGTGCAACCGTAGCAATATGCCTGGCAGGAGGAGCCCTAAACTTACCCTCTCGCTGCAGAGCTCTGAAGCTTGGGCTCGCCTTCAGAATGCAAGCAGGCACATTGAAGTCAGCTAGATAACTCATGTGCTTAACATTTAATGCATGCTTACATACTGTAGTGAATCAGCCTCACCAATAAAATATGCCCACAGCAACTGTCAAAGAATTCCTTAACCAAACTTAAAATAAAATATTATTTTTTTCATTGCACGGTTGCACAGCATTGAGATTTTTTTTAACTCCTTTAGTAAGAAACATTTACTTTTGATTTGAAAATGCTCATTTTAATTTTTTTTTAATTGGCTTCAGTACTTTAAAGAATTGACAACGAACCCACAAATATTTAGCTCTTATTTACTTAATTTCCTGACTGTATTTCCCATGTACACATGAGCCCTGAGAGTCTGTGGCAATCTCAGTAGCTGCTCGGGGAAAGCTGTGAGCTGAGCACACAGCACCAGCACGGATCTGCAGCTTTTCTAGTTAAAATCTTACAGGCACAAAGTGTATGGATTTATTTAATTGATTCTTTAGAAATTAAGAATGGATAAATTTCCAGGAAACAAGGAGACAGCAGGCTGTGAAACTTGCAGTCACTGTGGGGAAGGAGTACCCTCCAGCTGGTGAAGACCTCAGCCAAGTTTCAAAGGCCCCCAGGTCCTCTGCTGAGCTTCTTGAGGCTTGTGAGAAATGTGACCACTGGTGTTTGCCAGAAAGGGCAGGAGGTGACAACTGGTTTGGTGTGAGTTTTATTCCTTCTTTTGTTCTAGAGGTAATTTCAGTACTTACCATAGACTGGTCTCTAATAGTAAAAGAATAATTAAAAAAAACAAAATAATTGGTTATATGTATTCCTGTTTTCTCTCTTTTTTCTTAATGATATGTAGCTAACAGTGTGAAGACTGTTTCTGATATTAACCATTAACCTGCATTTAACTTGTTCACATTGCTTTTTGACAAACACATCCATCTAAATTAGAAAAGCTGCAGTGCTGTCAACTAAGATGATTTAAAATCCATCTGGTGGTACTGGTGCAAATCCTCCAATTACACCTATGTAGACTAGTTTAAACCTTACTTAAATGAGTTTACTTGGGTTTGGTACTCTACCAGTTTCAGAAAAATCTATATAAATCCCACCCTGAGGCTTTAAATGCTATGCAGATGGAGGGGACAGAGGGCTGGAGGGAGGGTTTGGAGGGATGGTTGGAGGGAGGGAAGATGGGAAGAAAGGAGAGAAGAAGGTCCATCTGCTTCTTACTGGAATGCCAGGGCATTAAAGAGCTCACCCAAGAGAATATCTGCAGAATTTGTTGTTCTTTTGTTGCTTATTGGAAGTGCCACTCAGAATGACAGTTACTTTTCAACTGGGAACATCTCCTAAATTTGATCCTTTTCTTGCATTACTATACCTAACCTTATTTACAGATTTTGAAGTGCTTTTTTCAGTTTGCAAAACATCATCTTTCAATGCTTCTTCACTTAAAAAGCTGTTCATATTGGCAAAATGAAAAGTATATCCATATTTTTTACTGGAAATAGGTATATCACTATCATGGGAATGGTATTCACACAATTTGTGTGTACAACTGCAGCACAAGGGAAATTAATGGGCTCATTTAAAAGGAAAAAAAATTCCTTGACCACTGCAATGTCCCTACCATCCTAAGATCTAGAGGGAAAATATTTTTAAAATTATTCCAAGAAGTGAGGGTGTGTAAAGTTAAGAACATGCATAACTTATCCTGAAGAAAAAAATTTAGTCTGCAGAAATGAAGAAATAGCTTGCTTCTGCTGCATCCTGAGACTTCCACAGCTGCTAAACTTAATGTAAACTAGAATGATCCAGTGAATAAAGGTTAGCTTTATCTCTTTTTAAATTTTGGATGAATAACATTCTGGGTCAAAATGCAGATCCCCTTAGGACTCAGACTGGTTTACAATGTGGCTATGGAGATCCCTCAAACCCATGGTCCCCCATCAGTAGGTAGTACAAGCTGGGGGTTTACTATGCTACTGATACCATCAACTAATTTTTGCAATTTGCTGACAAAATTCTCCCTGCTCTGTGACTTGCACTGCCCCACACCTGCTGGTGGGAATTTTATCAAGGAATTTTCAAGTGAGTGGGTGAGGAGGAAAGTCATAGAGAGATAGTGGGTGCCGTGTTCCCCTTTTCTGAACTGCTGAAAATGCTTTTCCTCCACCTGCAGGCTTAGGAGGGACCACAGCCTGGCTGCTGATAGATACCCTGAGACCATCACAGGAGATGATTTAGTGGTTAAGGTGGTGTAGGACTGACAATTGGACTCATTCTTGAAGGTCCTTTCCAACTATGATGATTTTATCAGTCTATGATCATTAAGAAGCTGACACTGAAAATGTACTGTCAGCTCTCAGCAGCATTTGTTTTGGACTCTGCTGTCCAAAGAGCCCTCCAGCCCCATGAGGCACCATGAGATCTGCACAACTGCTTCTAAATTTCTCTGCTTATCTTGCACCATGTATTACTTTCCTCCAGAAAGAGTGGGCTGTCTGCTTGACATGTCCCATGTGGGGAGGACATACTGTGATCCCTGGATTGCAAGGAATACGCTTGCAAGAAATCAAAGAGCAGAAAAAATTCTGCTGTTAAATAGACGCCAACCTGTCCTGGGAGGAGTTGTTTTTTTATCCTCTGCAAGAATGGAGGCATTAGGAAGCAGTCTGTGGCTGAGTGTGCATTTCCATAGGCACCAGCTGAATGTGGCACCCAATCTGGTAGTGGGGGGCAAGGCACCCTGAATTTGCTGTGGGAAGGGGATACTAAGAATGATTCCTCCATCTCTCTGCTGGTTTCCTGGGCACACAGAGAATTTTGGAGATGGTCCAAAGTGGGTCCAAGGTTTTGGCAATGTGGAGGACACGGACCAGGATGGAACAAGGCTGGGTTTGCTGGGAGAAGATAGGAGTAGGAATCCTTAGAATAATTTTGGAGGTAGTGGTGGGGGGGTTGTGGTGTTGCTCCTGGGTCATCAGCAGCTACAGGCGCCAGGGAGAGCCTCCTCAGGGCACCACTCTGTGCCTCAGATGAGCACCTCACTGCAGCCACCAAAGGGAGGGATGGACATGTGAGGGGAAGGGACCCAAAAAACACTGGCAATGTGAAGGGATAATCTTTGCATATCCACGTAGCATGTCCTCCAGTGTGGCTGCTGCCTTCGGCAAGGATTTGCACCAGCCAGTCTCAGGTTTGGCTTTTTTTTCCCATGGAGTTGCTCAAGTCCCTTTGGAATATTAAAAGCCACATCATGGTGCTATACATATTAATGTGTGAGGATTTTTTCCTATTGTCTGTACCTTTCAGTCTAAGTCTGACTGACAGCCTGATCTCTCTTAGATCCAAGATATCCAAGTCTTAGGGTGGACTGATTTTTAGATAGGTCACTCTTCCTTTTCACTGTCACCTTTTTTTTTTTTTTCTTTTTTTTTTCTTCTTTACTTGCATTAGTGAATTTCCAGTTTTATTGACTTTCATGTTATATACTGTGCAGAGCTGATGACCTGTGGTTGTTCTCTTGGCTATGTAATGTTTATATTTCCTAGATGCAAAAGCTAGAATAAATTTGACTGATGCCAAAGATAGAAATGTTTATATTTCCAATAGATTGATTTGTCACAATGGAAAAGACATATGGCTTTTAAGTTGAGTTCTTAGTGTCTATTATTTTAACCTAAGGTCAGAATACTACTTAACACCTTATTTGGTAAAATATTATGCCACTGAAATCTACAAAAATTGGAATTTTTTTTGAGTGTTTTCATTTTGGTTTTATACTAGTACACTGTGAAAATCTTTTCCATGCATCTACAGAGGGACTACTGTTGGAATAGTTATTTGATAGTTAAATCAAGTAAATAAGACTAAAACCCTATGTAAGAGAAAAGAAAAATTCTGACATTTTTTTTCTCTCCTTTAGTAGCCACATTTGTAGCCATATTTATTTTAAGTAGCCTTGGGCAAAAAGTTATGTGCCTCATTAATCTAAATCAACCTTGCAGGATTTTATGGCAAGTGTTGTTGCTGTTGCCACATTATGTATGCTTTTTCCTTTTGTTCTTCAATATAGTGCTTATGAAGCTAAGGAAGAATTGTCACTTCCTATTATGTGAACTAAATGTACAAGAATTGATGGGGCTTTCTACCTAATGTTGTTAGCCTGAACCTGGTTTGTTTATTTAATGAACAAAATGTCACAGTGTATCTGCATCCTCCTGACATCTGAAACAGTGGCAGCTGCTAGTGGCAGATTTCCTGAAACTGGGGTGCAGAATTAACCAATCCAATTTGCATGTTATCCAAAAAAGGGAGGGGGGGGTTGGGGGGGATGCAGGGGGAAGAGAGACAAGACTGCCCTTTGAAAACATTCTTTTAAAAAGCACGTATTTTGTGCACAGATGTCCTGAGAACTATTGTATTGTGGGGGGTGGGGAGGAGCCAGTCTAATCCTGACCCATAACCTACTTCAGCACAAGTAGGTTTAGAGAAGTTCATTGAGATTCAGGGTTTAAATATGATGCCATTACTAGATAGATGCCAGGTTGGTAAATAAAAACTCATAGCTACAGGACTGTTTTAAAAACTGGGACCTGGTCTTGCCGCCATCCTCTTAAAACTGGTTCTATTAAAGAAGAGATGCCGATTTCACAGCCATGTCACCTAAAAAGAGGTATATTTTATGCCGTCTGCAAGTTGGAATTTATAGACATAAAGAAATATAGTGATAATGAACTCTTTTAAAAAGTGACAAATCTGCAGAAATTACCACAGACATTCACACTCCTCAATTGTTAATCCTAATAATAACTGCTAAATGGCAGTGTTTTTGCATAAGCATCCAGAAGCTACAGCCACCTTTCTGCCTTTGAATGACGGGTGGCAAATGCTGTTTACTGGACACCAGAAGTTTTCAGATACAGGTAAAACCTCCTTTAGGTTTGTCTGGGTTTAACTGCTCAGTGGGAAGGTGATGGTGAGCTACCCCAGACTCCAATCAAAGGAAGAGCAAAAGCAACTGCTCCGGTTCCTTGCGTGGGGTGTTCTGCACACCCCTCATTGCAGCCAATGCTACCACCACGCTTCATATGCAAAGAAAAGAAAACACAATCTTTGGGTATATTACACGACAGTGCAGGGATCTGAACTACTTGGTAAAAGGCCCAGTTATGAGTATGTCTGGCAATTAAAAATAATTGGGAAGCAGGTTTGCCACTAACTCTTCCAAGAATGCCAGTTATGATATAATGATGTTTCATTAGACATGCTGAAAGCTGTGAGCTCCGTATGGCAATGGCAATTAGGAAGGATCATAAAGAAGAAAAAAAAAGAAGAAGCAGAAGAAACATTAAAAATATCCCTGCTAAGATTAGCATAGCATTTAATGGCCACTTCATTAGCTAATTGATTTCTTATTAGTTACAGGGAAAAGCCCAGTTAGGGGCTCTGCACAGCTAATTAACAGCATTTACACAATTAGTCAGTTGCTCATTTTGTAACCAAACATTCTTGGAATCAACTGTGGCTGTGGTGCTCTGGGCCATTTGATTACTTTTATTTTATTTTTTGCTAATATTGGCTTAACCTTCAAATAAAAATTCACTCCCTAGGGCCCCACCAGATTTAATCACAACATTATACAAACAGAAAAAGTCTACGTCACACCATCTTAGGACATGAATAGGTTCCTCTTTCTTTTATTTGCAAGTTGTTTATTGGCCCCATGAAGTCAATAGCATTCAATAAGCAGAATTGTCTGTCTTCTCTCCTGGCAGCTGAGTTTTTGCCCATCAAACATGATTATTATTTTGCAATTGGCAAATGGAACAATGTAGGTTTGACCACAACATATTTTTTTGCTTATGCATTGGGAGAAGAATGCAGGAGGTCTGGCTGAGATATTTATTTCTAATGCAGTTTCTTTCTATTGCAAAATAAATGTATTGAGTAGAAAACTTGCCATTTAATAAAATGCATGTTTTCACATTAGTTTATACCTCAAATTAAGAGTGAATGAGGAAAATTGCATGATTCTATAAGGTTCAAAAAGGGACAGGCTGAATTTATGTGGGACTTTGGTAGCAACTCCGAGAAAACTGATGACCAGGAACATAATAAATAACAATAACAGCATTTCATAAAACAAAGAAAAAGAAACTTGTCTATTCATTTTCATCTTATGGAGACACTCCATAATCTCATAGCACCCAATTATTATGCTGGCAAAACCCAGTGTCTCCCCAGGCTCCTATGCACCACGAAGAACCAAACTCTGATCTAGCTGCAGGCAGTAATGATATCCCCCTGATACAGGGGCTCTCCTGTGAGATGGAAGCCTTTTAGCATTGATGCATATAGGCTGTTAGCACTGTAAGAAGATGTTGCTTATGTGAGCAGAAGGTCAATGTTTTCACTTGCCAGTTTTCATTGGCACACTGGGATTCTGTATGAAATTACCATACGCTAATTAAATAAAACCAAAACCTCATGATGACCGATCAGGGCAGAGATGGTACCAAATCATCAATATACTAATTATTATAGTTTGGTTTTCTTTCATTTAACTTATCTTTTCCTTTTTTTTTTTTTTTTTTAATCTTCAATGATTCTTCACAGTGAGAGCAAAATGGGAAATTATTTTCAGTTACCATTGCTATTAATTGCAGCTAATGGAAAAACACTCTAAGACACATAATGGCAATTATTCCACTTCTTCCTCCTTTTTTTTTTTTTTTTTTTTTTTTTTATAATGAGAATTTATCTGTAAGCGTATTTTCAAACATTGAACTATAATGGACAGTCATTTCAGTGTTGTATTCTTTTATTTTTTATTGTGCACACAGATAATATGCTTTCTTCCCTCCCACATTGTTTCTTTTTCTGTTGATAATGCACATCTTGCTTGCATGTCTCGAAGGATTGCAAGAATCAAGAAAACATACAAATTACCTCATTTTATAGTAGCATTCTGTCGATTTGGGACTTTTTTTTTTTTGGTTGTTTTTTCCTCAGCAGAGGAAATCTACCATATCTGGAAGTCCTTTCTAAATTCTGAGCAACATCTATGACACTCATTCTGGTCTTCTTTGTTCTTCTATTAAAATGAGAAGAAAAAAAAGCCCAAATGTGGATCAGTGGGGCTTTACCAGACTCCAGATTACTGAATCTGACAGTGGAGGTGAACACTCAGGTGTCTGTTGGATTCTGGCATTAACCTCTACAGGGTCAGACAGTGCATCAAAAGGAGAGGAGGGACTAGGGACCAGAAGTCTTGGCTCCAACTTTTATTCTCCAGCTTCTGCTGGAGATGGATTTCTTCTCTGTTCATTTGGTTCCTGCATAGTTCTCTTCTCTGGGTTATCTGTATTTCTATATATGTAGCAGCTATACATGTATTTCAAAAAATGACAGAAGTTAGTCCACAGATGACTACTATATTTCTCTTGTTTTTCTTTTCCAAGCATAAGTACTACCTGCTTTCCTCCTCACACTTCTCAAGGTCTACCGGTTAGAGGGCAAAACAAAATCAAATCAAGTTCTGAAATCCTTCTCAGCCACCAGGACATCTTCCCCAACATATGTTTGCACAGGATTCACCCAACAGAAGATGCTCAGCAGCACCCGACTGATTTGACTGTTTAGTCTGAACATTGAGGAAAATCATTGCTCCTCTTCTTCTAACCCTTTCCTGAAAGGGTCAAGCCTATTTTCTCAGCCTATGTTGGCTTACAAACTAGCCTTCTTATATGGTGCCTTATATGATGAGGCTTATTCCTCCAAGTAACAGCTGTCTACTGGGTCACTGTAAGACCCATAGAAGGAACTTTTCTGAATTTCAGTCTCAAATAGTAATTTTTGTGGTCTGCATTGCCCAACAGTTTCTTGTTTTATTGGGTTTCCTGGGATTCCTCTTGGGGATAAACATATATTCTTTCAGCCAATTAAAAAAAATTATTAAAAAATCCTGTAGGTGTCTGGTCATCCTAAGTTCATCCCAACATTTTTTTCCTTGTCTACTTCATTTTCCAAGAACTGAAATGTGTTTCTTTTACTCAGGCTGAGCTTGGTGCTAATACTGAAGGGCCATGACCATTGGCAAACACAGAAACAGATATTTACAGGGGTGCCTGGGCTGCTCTGCTGCTCATAAGGTAACCTGTTCAGCTCTGTCCCATTGCCAGTGTGTGGAGCTGACAGCACTTTTTGATATTTGAACAGTACCAATATTAAGGAGTACATTTTATAGTGCCATTTTATAGGGAACCCGGGAAACTTAAGTTGTGGTTTTGGCTCTGTTATGTGAAGTATAGCAATTCCCATAGTTTTCCCTTGCCTGACTGAGATGATTATGTTAAAATGTTGAATAGACCACTCTGAAAAAAAAAAAAAAAGACTGGTGAAAGTGTATGTATGTAAGTCACGGGTCTTAGAGCATTGCTGTTAATCTCTGTGTGTGGGTACCCACTTGCCACTGCAGGTGCACACTAGCCTTGAAGGACATGATGCCAGTGCTTTGGAGGGCTGGCTTCATCTGGTAGTGATGGACAAGTGTCACAAAGAGGGTATTTGCCATTGCTAGCAGCAGTCAGCAAGTCATGTTAGCAGGATAACCTGTGATGATTTTTCCCATCAACAGAGACAGTTACTCTTCAAGAGAGAAAGGTCTTCCCCCCTGTCCCTGTCTCTGAATTCTTTTTTTTTTATTCTTTTTTTTTCAGAGGATTGAATATTATTTGGGGAAGAACTACCTTCATAGTTTCACTTCCTGAAGCCTCCTCCTGTCTTAGTCCTCATTCCCTTTCTAAGAGACAGAGTAGAAGTTTTTAATGACTAAAGGGATCTGTCTCAGTGTGTGACAAGCAGGGTTTGTCAGTCTTTAGGCTCAAAAATCATTCCTTCTCTCCTCTTGAGCTGTCTATGCTGTGCAGTTTCTGGAAAGAAATTATCAAACACAGTTGGAAAGGTGAAACAACATTATTATGATCATCTCATCAAATAATGTAGAAAAAGTCCTGTTGGGAGAAAAAATAATCCGCTCTACAGGCTTACTGCAATTTTTAGACCTGGGAAACTAGTATCCATACCAAGAATCAAAGAAAGGAGTCTAAACGCAATCATGAACAAGAAACACATCCCAATTGAAGGATAAAAGAGAAGATGGACAAGATATAGAAAAACTATTTCTGGACCACATAAAATATACAGATTCAATAAATGATGCACTAAAACTGACAGCACAAATATATGCTGACTTCCCTTCCAATGCCTCTCTTCCCATACTGTCTCTCCCTGTAATATTTTCCTTCACTCTACAGATATAATCAATGTATGAAAAAAAAAAATCAAAAAAACAAAACAGAGAGGGCATAAGGAATATGGAATTCAACTCTGCTTGACAGGAAAGTCAGTGAATACCACCAAAATCCAGCCACTCTCAGAGTGGCACATGGAAGGTGATATGGCATGATACTAAATGGATAAATAGCAGAAACAAAACAAATAAAAGTGGAAGAATGATCTTAGGTTACAAGCTGACTCTTGTGTAGGTGAACAAAAAGGGAAGGAAACTTCCTGCATGCTACGGAAGATTACACTTGAACCTGCTGTTTTTCATATAAACTTACTAAAGAATGCCCATTGCTCCAGAGTTATCTGTCTGTCTCCAAAAGCAGCAGGTTTTCAACCTTTTATCTTAAACAAGGCAGGCCATAAAACTGCCTACACACACACACAAATCTTCCTGTCTTTCTGATGAATCCATCTGTTCTACAACCCTGTGAGGAAAGCGAGGGAATCAAACCTATTTTCTAGCTGTGTTTTTCTGAACTTGCACCCTAGGTTTCAGGGAGGATTTGGGCTGCCTAAATCCTTGGAAGCAACCCAGCATCCCTGCACCTCGTGTTCCCAGAGATCCCCACTTAAGAGCTGGGGATCCCATGTCTCGGCCTTATGACCCAGGACATCATGATGTCCTATTGGTTGGCAGAAGCTTCAGAGATCATGGAGAGACTGAAGGTTCACCCAACTGGTGTCTAGAAACAAGCTCCAGCTGAGGCAAATGGCACAAGGCAGAGTCTTTTGCTTCAATTGAATTTTTTTCTCTTTTGAAGGGGAAGGAAAGGAAGGTTAACCAGTCTCAGAAGAAGTAATCATAGTAGATGGAAGCTAGTTTTTAGAGATACAGGCTGCTTAGATGGTCTGAAAGGTACTCGACAAACCAACAATAAAAGGATATGTTCATGAAATAGAGGGAAAACAGGAAAATCAAGATACCCAGAATAAAATTAATCAAGGTTCCAGAAGTCTGAAGAAAAGTATCTAATTGCCTTCAAGCCTTGTGAGGAGCCCAGTAAAAAGCAAAATGAAAGGGACTTGCCCACTGATTAATGTACAAACACTCCACTTGGTATTATAAGCCATTGGAAGGAAAATTGGCATGGCTGGAATGTTAAAATCAGTGGTACAAAACTTTTTTTCAAGGAATGACCCAACTAGCATAAAAGGAAAGAGAATGGCAGTTATGTTGAATATGGCATCAGCTATCTCTGCATCACTGCCAATTGTTCTTAAATGCTTATGGTCTGCTGTTTCAAAATATAAGCCAGAAGGTGGGAGGCTGCTGTTGCCTATTGCCACCTGTCAAATCACACCATAGAGCAGGGTGACTGAGTGCTTAAACACCCATCTATATCACGTGTAGGAAAAGAAAAACTGTGCTATCATGGAGGAGTCCAGTACGAATGACGTGCTGGAAGTTTCATGCTGCCAAGCATTAAAACACCCTTGGAACTTTGAAAAGTTATAGAAGACAATTTTCTAGCTCAAAAAGTATGGCAATCAACACAAGATAATTTTAGACTGGACCTCATCTTGACAGATGAATAGAAGCTGGGCTGAGAAGTAGAAGTCAGGGGTTATTTAGGCTCAGACTATGTCTGTTTATACAGACTGCATAAGGGTCACATCAGTAAAATATTTACTTTGAGTTTCTAAGAGTTCAGTTTTACAAAACTGAGACAATTAGGACATGAGTCAGCTTGGCAGAACTTTAATGGTAAAATATTAAAGGTTGAACTATTTTGTAATGTTTTATGATTGCTGAAGAGCTAAAAACCTAATGTCAAGAAAGAAGGCCTAAAACCATCCAAGCACATAGGGAAAAGAAAACTTGTATAACAATTAAAAAAACACTATATGGAAAAAAGTAAAGCATATAGCAGTAAGAATCTATTATGAAATTAAGAATATTGATGTGGAAAGAAAAAGGACACAAAGGGAAAGCTGTAGATAGGAGAATGTAAGGCAGTGGAAGGAAGCCTTGAACATCTAAGGAGTGAAAAGAATCCCAATAAAACTGTTATTTCACTAAGTAGTTAGACATGGCAGAACTGTCAATAAGAGGCTGAAATATTCAATACATCTTTCTATACCCTGGCTGGCAGAAGAGAGAAGGAGAAAACAGATAGTGTATTTAAGTCATTCAATAGTGATAAAAATGTATCCCCCAGTGAATAAAGATGGTGTTAAATTACAGACACAAGAACAGGACCTTTTCATGTCATGTCCAAGATTTTCTGGTTGTGAGCTGAGCAGCTTGGTGGATTATTAATGTTGAGTTTCACTAAGTTTTGTGGAAAAGGAAGACTTCAGTAAAAAAGCAGATACACCCATGTTTGGAAACAGAGAATATACCTCAAATTCAGAATCAGAACCAAAATCAAAAGAGAACATTCCCTGACAAAGTAGCAAAATTGCAGACATGGGACCAGATTAACAATGATTTAAAGGAAAGAAATATCATTAATAATTATTTATAGAAGAATCTTGTCAGACTAGCTAAGTATAAATTTTAAAGTGATTAGAGTTTTGGTTGACAGAAGTAATAGTATTTGCAGTGTAACAAAACACTGACGTTATTGCATATGGGACCACACACATTGAATAACAAAGTAGAATGTTATAAAATCAATGTCATATATTAAATACGGCGAAACTGAATTCAATGGTGTATCCAAATCTGTTTGTAAGCAGGGAGCCTCCATCAATAAGGTGCATTCCTTACTTGTTTTTAGTTTTGTGGGGGCTTTCTTGGTTTTTTCCATTTTTGTCAAGCTCAAAGGTGGAGCTTCTTAAGGCTGAGACAACAGTTTGGGTGTAGTCACTGATAAAGAGATAAAATGATGGTCCTGGTCAAAAAGGAAGTGTTTTCAGGGGGCTGAATTTGAAATGATCAGTCTGGGAACAACACGTACAGGTTGCATTTCCTGAGGAACTCTGTTTTGGGAAGTAGAAAATTCTGGAAACGGTATTTGTGATCAGGATGAAAATTACCTGACAAGCTCCCAGAATAGCACTATGGCCAGAAAGGCAAAATCAGTTTCTGCAGGTATTAAAAAAGAAAGAACAGGGTGTGGGACTGTTTCCAAGGTTCTTGGTATTGATGCTGTTCTTGCTGGAGTCCTACATCCAGATCTAATGCCCAAATTCAAGAAGGGTGTAAAAAAATTGCTCTGAGTTCAGAGAGGAGCTCTGACAATAATTAAAGGATAACTAATAGGAAAATATTTAAGTAGCTTCCAAGAGAGAAGGTTAACAGTGACTTGATCATAGCCTGTAAATACCTCCACAAGGAAAAGATTTAGGTAATACAGAGGTTTTTAGTCTGGCAAACAAAGGTACAGTGATTAATAAGACCAATGGCTGGAAACTGAAGTGAGGCAACTTCAGACTGAAAAAGAAGGTATTCTTAACAGCAAGGATAATTAATCATTTGGAATGATTTACATAGGATTGTGCTAGGTTCTCCATTAATGAAGATTTTAAATCAAAATGAAACACTTTTTTTTGAAAATGGCATTCTGCTGCAAGCATTGCTTTTAATCTTGAAGCATGAATTACTATCTGGAAGATCTAGGGGCTCAACTGTATGGAAAGTAGTGAGGCAATCACAACAATCCCTCTTGGTTCTGAAACTGGTAAGCTTAGGAATCTTCATCAATCATGGGTTTATATGTTTCTTTGTGTAACACTTGGAGGATTAAATTTTGGTTTTACAATGAAATCTGGTTCCTTACATATTCAAAGGATTCCAGAGGACATGGCTTTAAAAAACAGTGCAACAAAGACAAATGTGAGTATTTTCAAAACCAGGAGTCAAGATTAGTCACAGAATGAGATTCAGTTTTTAAAACAGAGCTCTCAAGAGATGAAGCACTTGTTACAGCTTTTCATTTTACAATTTTATTAGTTGAAACCCCTTAGGACTTAATATTCCTCAATGGCCTGATAAAAATTCATAGCAACAAAGTTAATAAAATGTTTCATCATTTGACAAATCTAGTAGGAAGTACTTTTAAAAATCTGTTTTACAAAGTAATTCCCCAAGCCCCTGTGTCAAAGAGTTACCTCTAAATAGTCAGAGGTATCAAACTGTCATCTTCTGTGCCCAAAGATGACCCAATAGCCTTCACAAAAAAACCTCAGGAAAAAGCTGAGAAGGTGGTTGTTGAGACATGAAATTACAAGAGAAACTCTCTGTCTGTGACTCTGAATCTCAGAATTATTATTTCCTGGAAATCTGTCGGCTTTCACCAGTGCTTATTAGACAAAGTACCTCCTAATTTTAATGCTGTCACCAAGGGCCAGATATTACTGTCAGATCACAGAATCACAGAATTGTTCTGGTTGGAGAAGACCTCTGAGGCAATTGAATGCAACCACTAACCTAACGCTACCTAGTTCCATGCTAAATCGTATTCCTAATTACTACATCTATATGTCTTTTAAACACCTCCAAGGATGGTGATTCAACCACCTCCCTGGGCAGCCTGTTCCAGTGCTGGAAATCCTTTCAGTGAAGAATTTTCTTCTAATATCCAGCCTAAACCTCCTGTAGCACAACTTGAAGCCATTTCCTCTTGTCCTATCATTTGATACTTAGGAAAAGAGACCAGCCCCGACCTCACTGCAACTTCCTTTCAGATAGTTGTAAGGAGCAATTAAGGTCTCCCCTCAGCCTCCTCTTCTTCAGACTAAACAGCCTAAGTTCCCTCAGAAGCTCCTCATAAGACTTGTTCTCCAAATCTTTCACCAGATTTGTTACCCTTCTCTGGATTCACTCTAGCATCTCAGGATCCTTGTTCTAGTGAGGGACCCAAAGCTGAGTACAGAATTTGAGGTGCAGCCTCACCAGTGCTGACAGCTGCAGCCAGATTAATTTCAAGTTGAGCTTTGGCTTTTCTAATTTTCTCCCTTCATAGCTTCACAACATCTTTGTAATCCTCTGGAGTGTCCTGTCCCTTTTTCCGAAGGCACTTTACTTTCTTTTTTCCCTTTTGTTGCAACCAGATCTCTATTCAGCCAGATCCATGTTATCTGTCTCCAGGAATTGCCTTAATTTAAGTCTGTTCTCTCTTTTGGTGTTTCCAAGTGCTTTTACCACCAATGGCATATGAGACCATCTCCCAGCACAAGAATTGTTCCCTCTCCTATGGGTATTTAGTGACGTGCACAGCTGAGATTCATGCTATAGTCAAAATATCTGTGTAACCCAAATCAGGATGGCTGACTGCTTTTCAATGGGCAGTGTTTTCTTTAAAGCTGGTGTCTGATCTCTTTGCTGTCTGTCCACAGGTATACTTTTTCCAGTGAAAATGTGGAACAGAATATTTTTTGGTGTTTTCAGAAGAGCTGGCTACAGAGCTCAATTAATATTTTGAAACCAGCTCTAAGTACTCTGAAATAACTTTTAATGAATCACACTTTTTAAAAGGAGAGTATCTTCTATACTTTCCAAACACTACTGTGAACCTGCAAACCCATATTTACTTGAGCAAATCCTGCAGATCTGCAGTCACACTGAGTCTATATGGTACTCAATTGAATGTGTTTCCCAAAAGAAGTGGGTCTTAAATAAGAGATCTCCTTACATCTTGCTTTGCATATGTGACAACAAAACACAATGAACAGAGGGTTTATGACATACTGCTCTGCAAATTTTTTTCCTCTAGATGTGTTTGCATTTATGGTACATTTCACCGATAAGCATTGCTTTCTGGCTGGGGTTGTGCTGCTCCTGCAGACTGTGCACAGAGGAGCACTAGCAATTGCACTAGCAATTTTCAGCCTGAGCTGAAAATTTCTCCCTAGAAAAAAAAGCAGCTGGCTGAAGAATATCGAAGAATTTGAGCTCTATGTATAAATTGCCTCTTTCTGAACATCATTTCCCTCCATTCTGTGTTGCACTGTAGTGACTCATGTGTAGCCAGTATTCTTTATTAATTTATTTGCAATACACAAATGATTGTGTAATTAACTTCACAACATCTGTGAGCTAAAAAAATAAAACTGTAACAAGAAAAAGGTTGTAAACGGGAAATAACCATGAGCATGAGATCATCTCTATATCACTACAGACTTTCATCAATGTTTGACTCAAAGGGATAATTTTCTCTAGATTCCTTGGAATCTGCTTCATTTTCTTTCACATTCTGGCACTATATTAAACATTTTAATGCATTTAATTTTAAAGTTTATTGTTTTCTTTTTCCTCTTGATTTGTGACTTACTTAAAGAGCAGATTCTTTTGTCTTTCACCTCACAAGTGTCTCTGTGTGACCCCTGGGTGCATTAACTGGAGTTTGGCATAACTCTCAGCTGGTGCAGAGCTGGGCTGCCAGCTCCCTCCCACATCTGCTCCTCCTTGTGTGGAAAGGAGAATAGGAAAAGGCATTTTGGGAAAGGGTGGGACACACCTGTGCTTGGCTAGAGCCCAGCTGGCATGGGGTTTCTCGTAGCCTGAGGCCATCTGGTATAAATTAAATCTGTCCCTCCTCTGGTGCAGGAGGGGATCTATGTCAAGAGGTCTAGATTTTGTGTTTTATTAAATTATATGATCTGATGGATGATGGAGATCATCACAAGAAGAAAAGGGAGGCAGAACATCTAGAGTAGCATAAAGTTTTGATTTGTGTTAATTTGGGATGGTCACTTCAAGTCTCGAGTGGTGAAATCATGGTAAAGCTATGAAGCTCATCTCACCAAGTGTTTATACCATATGAGGACATGTTTTGCCTATGCCACAATCAGATGCTGATTTATTTTTCTAATGAGGTGATGAAATTTCTCCTTGTATATTCTGTGTCTCTGTAGATAAAGCCCTGGTCTACTGATTAACGAGGCTTTGTCAACATATGAAAATCTGCTTTTCCACATAATCAAACACATTTTTTAGCTATTTGAAAGGATAAGGAGTTTAGAGCTTTTCAAAATAAAGTCATACTCTGTGCTTTGGAGTGTGGAGGAGACAGTGGTTTGATAGCAGGGCCTGTGCTGCAAGGTCTCTGATGACTCCAGGAGCCTGCTCAGCTTTGAATTACTCATCCTTAGACCCTCATTGAACAGTGAATGGCCTCTCTAGCTGCTTCTAGAAATTCCTTAGCCTCTATGGCTTTGCACACCCTGCTGCCATCCTTATGCCCCTTGACAGGAATAAGGCCACAAGGGTGCTGTGTGGGAGCTGCAAGGGAACAGGGTGCATCTTGGCACATCCACGGGCAGACCCTGGCAGAGTTCCCCTGTCCCAGGAGTTAACCCTACTGCTGCCTTTGCCCAGCAGTGTCTCTGCTTTCTGCAAGGCAGAGGACAGCTGTCTGTGACAAAAGCTGTGTGGATGGAGCTGGGTCCTCCTGTCACACCCAAAGGACACAGGTTTTCCTGCTTCCTGAGCCCCTTCCTGCATGGACAGATGTAAAAAAAAGAATATACTCTAAAATGCTGTAACAAGGCTGAAAACCAGAAGTTTTTTCTACTTAACTACAATGTCAGAAAAACTGAGAAGTGATGGGCCAGCTCACAAACTCGGGGTGTCTGTGAGGGATGGGTACCTGCCCTCCAGGAGAGATCAGAGGGGAAAATAGGGGGGCAAGGGGCTTACTATCTGGTGAAGGAACAGCTTGGGTACAAGGAGGTCTTCAGTGGGATGGATGATGGGCTGGTGGAGAACCTGTGGGTCAAGGGAGAGGCATATAAGGGGGATATTTTGATAAGATGGTAATACAGACTTCCCATCAGGGTGAGCAAGTGGATGAAGCCTTCTCTGAGATCCTAGAGAAAACCTCTGAAACACAGACCCTGGTTCTCATGGGGGAATTTTAACCTCCCTGACATCTGCTGGAAGGACAGCATCATGGGACAACGGCAAGAGAAAGGGAGGAGTGTAGTAGAGGGCAGGCTGTGGACTTCAGCAGCAGCACATTTAGAAAACTGGCAGGTGGGATCTCAAGGGAGGCAGTCCTAAATGGCAGAGGAGCTGAGGTAACCTGATGGGCCTTCAAGGTCAGCATGCTCTAAGCACAAGGGCAGTCCAGCACTCGTGAAGACAAGCAGTCATACCATACCTTGGGTAAGAAGAGAGCTCATGGTGGAGCCCAAATACAAAAAGGCACCATAGAGAAGGTGGAAGCAGGAACATACTGTGAAAGAGGAATTTAGAGATATTGCCCAGGCATGTAGCCATGGTGTTAGGGAAACAAACCTTGCTTATAGCTGATGATTCCAAGTGACATCAAGGCTAACGGGAAGGTTTTCTATGGCTAAAATGGAAGTAAAGTTTGAATGAGAAAAAAATGGGTCCATTGCTGAACAAGAGGGATGGCTTAGTGACAGTGGATGCAGGCAAGGATGAGGTAGGTACATTCATTCCCTCTTTGCTGAATCTGACCCTTGTGCTAGCATCTGTATGCTAAAAAAATAGGTTGCTATAAAATAAGGTGTCGTATTCATTAATTATTCTATTTTAAAACTGTTTATGTTTAGAATTATTAAAAAGTCTTATGACTGCAACAACTGGAAGAATGAAAAGAAGAGGAAAAACTAAAGATTTGTTAGTTTTATTTTTACTACAGTTCTCATGTTCTCAATATAGTTACTAATGAAAGTGGACCTAAGTTCAAGTTGTACTTCTATACCAGCAGAAAAAAACAAACTACAAACACACAGTGGCTTCACAGAGATTGCTGTGAACCTTTTCTGCATGTAGAGGTCTGATTTCCTCTGGAATATTTTATCAGAGGCAGGATGTCTTTACACAACAGCGCAACACCCCCACACACTAATTGCTTCAAACTGGAAGAAAGTAGATTTACGTTAGACATTAGGAAAAAAATCTTCACTACAAGGGTGGTAAGATACTGGAATAGGTGACTCAGGGAATTCATGGATGGCCTGTCCCTGGAAGTGTTCAAGGCCAGGTTGGATGGGGCTGGGAGCAACCTGGTCTAGTGGGAGTCGGATTGGAACTAGATGATCTTTAAGTCCCTTCCGACCCAAACCATTCTATGATTTTATGATCCTAATTTTTTCTCTGCTGTGGTCTAACCACAGATGTCACCTCCACATGTAGGTGACTGAAAACCTACTGAATTCCTTCCAGAGTTCAGTGAGCCTGAAGCAGGACATGGCACCCTCAGGAACTGAAGCTAGCGTTCCTGAAAAGTTACATGTTACTCTGTCACGAGGACTGGAGTGTCCCTGTTCACGTACTGTGGGATGGCCCTAATAAAAGAGGGGCATGCTACAGGATAATATGGTACTCCTATCCTGACTGAAGCGAGTTGTTGCCAAGCCACCATGCATCTGTGCATGTCTCCTGGGCTTTGCAGTGTGACTGAGGAGTGTGCCTGGCTTTTTTCCCCCAGTGCTTGAGCTTCAGTGTGGGAGAATAAGAGCCCCAAATCCAAGAAGTCAGAAGGAAATGAGTTAGTGAGTTAAGGAGGAATCTGACTTGGAGAAGGGAAAAGATTTGGCAGATAGGAAGGGGTTGAAATGTTCCAGGTGTGAGGGCAGTATGAGAATTGATGCAGAAATGAGCAGAATGGGGAGAAGTCTGAGATGCACGGAGCTTTGTAAGCTGCTCACTCTCTGAAATCCAAAGGATGTGCGTTGCTTTTAAATCTCCAATCTCTTTTTGAGGAGTGATGTCACTTCCTTAGAATTTTTTTCCTGTTAAAAATATACAGGCCTGCTTCACCAAACTGGTAATTTTAACAGGTTAGTTGTTTTAACAGGACCCATTGCAGAGTGCAGACCTATTTTCTAGAATATGTTTTGGGTTAGTGCACTAGAAATGGGTTGGTTTTATCGGTCAATTTTCTACTGTAAATTTCTTCTCACTTGCAAGGGCTTTTTATCCCCTAGCAGGTTTAGTCTTTTAATGGGAATTCTTTGGATGGACACACAAGTGGTTCAGTCTCAAAGTGAAGGCTACTTTATGATGCTTGCAGTAACAATGGACCTTGCTCTAGTGGCTGGATCCTCAGCATCAGTGGAGGGGTTATTCATGCTATGTTGCCACAACACTGCCAGTCCCAAGCCAAGCCATTGGCCTATAAAACATTATGGCTTTTCTAAATTACAGTTATCTGGGAAAGCTCTCAAAGGGGGCACTCTGCATTAGAAGATAACAGGAATATCCTTGCTCATGCCAGTTTCTTCCCAACACAGCTGTAATGAGATCTCATACATATCCAGGAGCTTTCCTTATTCTGAAGGGCTTCCCACCTTGCTGCTACAGCAGCTCTGGGCTGCTGGAACGGGATTAACCAAATCTGAGGGAGCTACATCCTAAATATTTAGCTCTAGGCTAAGGAAGTCCTTGGTAGTATTTCCCAGGATGCAGGTGGACAGGATTCACCTCTCCTAACTCAAAACACACACATGTGAGATGAGTAGTCAAGATGTCTAGAGGAAACCAGGACTAGAGGAAAGGGTCCAAAGTTGTACCAGGAGAGGTTTAGGCTAGATATATCTGAAGAATTTCTTTACTGAAAGAGAACTCAGGTGCAGGAACAGGCTGCCTAGGGAGGTGGTGGAATTACCTTACTTGGAGGTATTAAAAAAAAATGTAGATGTGATATTTCAGTACATGCCCTAGTAGGCATGGTGGGGGGGTTTCTGGGTTGACAGTTGGACTCAGTGATCTTGGAGGTCTTTTCCAACCATGACAACTCTGTGATTCTACCTAGGCACATTGCCTGGATCCCCGTTGGTGAATGACCCTCCCCACCTGCTTCAAACTCTTGACTTGTGGTGTGTGGTGTCTCAGTCTCGAGTGGTGCTTTATCTTTCTCCCTTGGCTACAATATATAGTTTGATCTGGACAACCAGCTCTAAGAAGCCTAATGCTACTTAAAATAAATCTCAACCTCTGATGATGGCTTCTTGCCCCCCTTTTTTTGCTAAGGACAGAGGCATCTGCCATACAAGGGGTGAGGCTTCGTGACCATGACAGAAATGCAGTTGAGGGGAATCAGTTGAGGAACAGTAGTGTATGGATATGATTCATAGACTTATCCTTTACCTCTGAAAAACTCTTGCAATACATGTGGTTTTATATGGATGTATTTTATGCAGACATATTTAGCTCTTTGCATTCTTTTTAGTACATGTCACTAATATTTTCTTGCAAATATGCGTACTTGGTGCAAGTGGAATGTTTTCATGGGCTAGTAAAATTGTTTTCTGAGTCCAGAGGGCGGAGACTGAAACTATTTATTAAATTAAGACAAAGAAAACAACCTCCCCACCTCACAAGGATAAAGTGTTAGTTTCTATTCCTTTAGAAGTGAAACATTTCAACTCTTCGTTAGGAAATGATACTTTGAATGTTGGCTAATATATTTTAAGAATGAAAGGGGAAAAAACAACTTAATAAACCAGAAAAAAAGTTTTAATTAAAAGTTAAATGAAGCATTCTGCACTGATACAAAATAAAAACAAGATTTCTGTTCTGGTAATATTTTTTCCTTTTTTGTTTGTTTGGTTTTTTGTTTGTTTCTTGTTTGGTTGTTGTTGTTGTTTGTTGTTTTTAATTTGTTTGAGTCTTTTTTGTTTGTCAGCTGAACCAAAGAAAATTCAACTGTGCCCTGAGCTCAAGCTTATATGTTTTGAATGCTGATGGCTTCAGGAAAATAGCTCAATGTAAATAAGTTACATTTGCAAAATTAATGAGTTTTGCTAATTGAGTTTATCCAGGTAATAAAATCCATGTAATAAAATGTATCCATCAAATATAATTCTTCCAGTTCTACAAAAAATATATGTTTCTTTGCCTGTATATCATCTGTGTGGAGATAATGAATACCTTGTGACATTGGGGTCATAGGTCAAATCCCAGACCTTATTACAAATCTAGGGAAAATTACTTTTTCACTGACCTATAGTGCGACCTAATAGTCTAGGAGGAGTTAAAGGCCAATTGTTCATTCAGCATTGCCAAATAATATATATATAAGTGTGTATATATATTTAATAACACTGATGCAATGAAAACTTACTGCTGTAGATATGGATTTACAGCACATCCACAGGGATTTCTCATGTAGATCTTGAGATGTCAAAAACCAACATAACGGCAACACTCTGAAGTTCATGTTTGAAATGAATGATGACAGACCTTGGTGTGTGGGGTAGGTTTTTATTGTTCCTCCAGTGATTTGCCATAGACTCAGACAGTGCATCTTTTACAGCTCTGGATGAAAAACTTTCCTCATGCCTTTAAAGATATGGGTTAATTGCAGCTACTTTTGCCAGCTGCAAGGAGACAGATTATTTGAGGGTGTCACTCTATGCAGCTGCATCAATGATGCCAAAGCCTTTCCAGGAAGTGCTACCTTTCCCCTGCAGAGATTTCAGCTGATGCTTCAGTGCATGGGGCTGGAGTGCAAAAAATGAGTCAGAGAAATGATCAAGGACCTTAGAAAATTCCTTGGAAAGGGGGACTTGGGGTTGTGGGGAGGTTTCATTGCTCAGGACTATGGCACAGTCCCTCACACGACTGCACCAGGAGGGAAGGGTGAGTGAACCACATGGTGTGCAGGACCTGGGGAAGAGAGCAGGTCCAGGGGAGTGGAGTGGCCACTGAGGACCCTGCAATGTCTCAAAATTACACCCTAAAATGTTATACCATCTGCTGGGAGAGCAGTTTTGATGTGGAGAGGAGACTGCTGCCTCTTCTGTGGCTTGAAGACATTGTCCAGCACCAGTTATTATCAGGCCCTTCATAAGAGCCTCATGCGGGCAGAATGGGGGAGTCTTAAATAATCACATATGTTTTCCACATCCATTTGCTCCCTTCTTTCAAGGTTCAGTCACACTCTTAACACACAGGTCATTCATATGTGTCTTTCTCAGCAAACTTTTCTCCCAATTCCCTTCCAGCCTTCTGCACAATAACATGTCCCATGTTTCCTTCAATGGCCACTTTGAACAGGATCCTCTGTATTTGAGCCGGCCTTGATTTGCAGGTCTGCTGCCCTATAATGACTGACAAACAGGCCACAGATTACTTCCATTTTATGACTTGAGTTTAGGGAAATTGAGCATCCTAATTAAGCACAGATGTAAGGTTAAAGTGTAGAACAATCTGGACTGGTTTTCATTTAAGTCGCTTTCTGATTCATTTGGTTCCACAAGAGAGTCACAATTAGAAAAAAATATTTTGTCATTGTTGAAAGACATGCGATGTAGAACTGATTGGATTAAATCTGAGTTCATGTGAGTTTTGGCAAATTCAATTAGGAGAGGCCCTTGCAAGTGCTCTGTGGAAAGCCTCCAATGGCTTTGCAAACTGTATTTGGATTTTCTAGTCCATAACGCTGCATGTGTTGACAGCGCGCCATCCCGGTGTAATGTGTGAGCATTACAAACGAGTTTCTTCTCTTTGCAGGAACTGTAAGGTCAGGAATAGTGTGAAACTGCAAACCCAAACTCGTTTGAAGATTTCCAGACTGTGCAAAAGACCATGTGGGCATGGGTTAAGGGGCAACACAAGGAAAGACCTCAGTGAACTGCTTTGAACTGGCTGTGATGGTACAGAAGTCATAGGCTAGGTGGGAGAGCTTTCTGAAGCAAGTGTGGGCTTTTGTGCAATTATTTGTCTCAGGGCTGCAACAAAAGGATCGTAATTTCTGGTTGCAATGCCTATGTGCCACTCCCATGAAAAAGTTTCAATATTTGAAATTAAAATGTCTTATGAAATGTGTTTCTTGGTCTGAAGATGGTGGGTACAATCCTGGTACTTTTTGAAAGTTGTCTATTTGTTTGTTAATTCAGTTCATACTATTTTGTGGGGAAAATATTTGCAGAAGTACCTGTGTCAAGCTGGATCTACTTTTTGGGGAGGAAGATTGACTGAAATTTATCTAAACCAAACCTTGCTCTCCGCAACCTTTCTTCCCAAGCAGACAGAGATAAATACCTCCCTGTTAGAGGTAATAAGACCGAAACCATTTGTTTTTATTTTCTGACTTTATTAAAGACCAAATTCAGCTCCTGTGTTTCCTTACTCTTTGAAGGAGTGTGCATCAATTTTAATACTGATAACATATATCGTCAGTTGATATTATTTTTTAATAATCCTTTGTTCTGCCTGTACTGACAAAGCATGATCACCAGGACTCCTTTGGCTTGATAACTGTTCTGTAGAACCAACAGACAAACAAGCACAGCCCTGTTTTCAAAAAGCAGTTGTTTTCCTTCCCTTAGAAATGCGATGCTTTTGTTACTGATGCAAAATGTATTCCCCTTTCTCAAGTCCCTCTCTCTTCTCCAGTCAGACACTGGATAGCACAGCAAATAAAAACCAAAACAAAACAATAAACCCAGCACATTAAAATGGACCCCTGCAACACAGTCAAAATAGAAAATGAGGAGAAGGCTTGGTGAAAGAACCACAAAATTCGTTGGCCCATCTCTCCCCGTGGTGGGGGACTGTCACATGTGCCTGATGGGGGTAAAGTCCCCTTTTGCTGTGGCTTTCCAAGAAGGCTCTAGCTGTGTTAGCTTTGCCTAAGCACTTGAACTGATTTCAGAAGCTTTAGAAATACTCTTTGCTTTTGATTCTCTTTGCAGAGCCCCTTCTTCTTTTCTTTTTTCTTTCACAAAATACAGGGGGAAAGTCACTTAACGATTTTCCTGAAAACAAAGGAGGCAAAGACTCCCTCCATGAAAAACCCTTAAACAAACAGCTGAAGATATCTTCATTGTGATGGAGCAGCTACCTGGCTGGAGCAGCTGTGGCTGCAGATCTTTCTCCTTAGCACTGAACACAAATTCCAGCCATGCCCAGATCAGTGGCTGAGGCTCCCAAGCAGGCTGAGTCCCTTTGCAATGTTAACTCTTTCCTTCAGTCCTGCCAGCTTAAGGTGAGGACAAGCTTATGCCTTGCCTGCATCCAGAGCCCCCAAAACTAAAGTTGTTTCTGTTTTCACTTTTTATTAAGATTTTGTATTTGGTGATTCTGACAGCAGCAAAAGTTATTTACATTGACCCTTTCCACTGCAGCTCCCTTCTTCTGTGCATCTACCCATAGTAGCTCATGGTATATCCATGTTGGTATCAAATGTGGCAATTCAGCTTGCTGATGTATCCCAGACTCCTGGTTTTTATTGGCAGTTCTCCCTCACAGCACAATTTTTCCTCGTGGAATAAATTCCAGGCTCCAGTGAGTTGGTGGGAAATTTGCCTTGTCCTTTCATCAAGCCAAGATTTCCTCTGTCATCTTCAGATCCCATCATGAATTGCTCCCCCTTTTACCATTTTTGCTTGCTCTGAAACTTGCTCCCTATGCTCCTCAAGTATTCTGCTTCTGTTTCTTCGCTTTCCTAAAATGCTGTTCTGTGGTTGAAAATCCTTGTAGGGAAGCCCAGGGAAATTTTCTCTGGAGAACCTTGTAGTAATACATACAATCTCCTGCAATCTGGTATACAACAAAGAAGAAGAGGAAAAATACACTCAGATATCTTGTACCATTACAATTGACATTGAGATTCCTTCAGACTTCAGTGGAATCCGAGCTAGCTCTTCCACCTTTCTAAGTTTTGAACATGTAATTATATCTCTGTGGGGAGAACAGGGATAAATTTTGTATGACACAATTATTCTTCCCCTTGTATGGCCATCATGAACAATGAGTCCAAGTTTCTTGATACTCTTTTGGAAGGGTGCATGCAAATCCCATTAACAAATTAAATGCTATGAGGAAAATCTTCTTGAAGCCTTGCTGTAGTTGTTGGGAAGCCAAAATGGGTCATATTGCAAACTTGAAAAGAAAATGACTAAGCTAGTGAGCTTTACTTTGGAAAGAAAATTTTCCTTATAGGTGCTTTAGAGTAATGTGATAGTGTTTATTTGTCTGGTATACATTAATTATTTGGTTATGTCTTACCTAACTGTAGGTTATGAATTTTTTTTTTTAAAGTACTTTTTCAAATCCTCCATAGCCAAACAAATTCCTCCTGGTATGGTTTTAGTATGTTATTATTCAAACAGTGCACAAAATGTTACCAGGGTTTTTTTTCCTTTTTCTCTTGTGATGTTGTGGGATTTTGTAGAACTAGGAAATGTGAAGCCACTGCTTGCTTCTTCTTAGAATTCAAGCAGTGAGGTTTTGAAGTTACTTGCCAAAAATGACAGCAATATTACAGGTCTATCAAAATCAGTTTCTGTATTAGTTGCTTGGCTTTCATGAATCTAATACCGAGTTGGTGGGTTGTAGGATATCACTTCTGAAGCAAGGCTGAGTTGTCCAGGGGTTCTGACAAAATCTAGTTTTCAGCACCAACTTCAGCATGTACCTTTGAACTTAGCATCATATGAGCACCACTGGCAGGCAGGATCAGCCCCTGAAGCATAGGTCTGTTAAGCAGTAATGTGGAACCATACCTGAGTTAAGAACCTTTCCTCTGTCCCGGTGAGCTATTGCATCCTATTGCCTAATTATCTTTTACCTGGCCTCTGTCTTCCTTCACTGTACAGAGTGTGTTTTCTGGGATGTGCACCTTTTAGAGGCACTTGAGACAGATTTCCGTCCATGTTACATTGGTTTTGCATAGCTATGAAGTCCACAGGCAAAATTTGTCCAGGAGGATGTGATTGTAGTGCTGTTTGGAAATGACAGAGGAAAAAACTCTTTGGCCGCTTTTATTGTGTGTTATTGTAAACACACAAAACCTGTACCTCTGCTGACATGGAAACAGGTTTCAGTACATTCAGTGTTGAATACTTGTTTATCATAGAATCATAGAATCATGGAACTGGTTGGGTTGGAAAGGACCTCAGAGATCATCAAGTCCAACCCTTTACCCACTACCGCTGTGGTTACCAGACCATGGCACTGAGTGCCACATCCAGTCTCTTTTTAAATATCTCCAGGGATGGAGAATCCACTACTTCCCTGGGCAGCCCATTCCAATGTCTGATCACCCTCTCCGTAAAGAAATTCTTTCTAATATCCAACCTAAACTTCCCCTGGCACAACTTAAGACCATGCCCTCTTGTCTTGCTGACAGCTGCCTGGGAGAAGAGCCCAACCCCCCCCTGGCTCCAGCCTCCTTTCAGGGAGTTGTAGAGAGCGATGAGGTCTCCCCTGAGCCTCCTCTTCTCCAGGCTGAACACCCCCAGCTCCCTCAGCCTCTCCTCACAGGACTTGTGCTGGAGTCCCTTCACCAGCCTGGTTGCCCTCCTTTGGACCTGCTCCAGGACCTCAATCTCCTTCCTGAACTGAGGGGCCCAGAACTGGACACACGACTCGAGTACACACACGACACTGAGTACAGGGGCATTCATTGGGCTTGTTTATTTACTCATGCCCCAAATCTAGCTCCTAGTCATGTATCTCCCAGCCCACAGTGTGACTTGGTGAAATCCAGCTATACTCGTTAGGAAAATAGAGTCATATTACTCTGTGCATTGCATATATACATGAAAGCAGCTAATAAAGTCCATGCTCATGCCAGGCAGGAAGGGGAAGTTTGCAGCCTTGTTAGCACTTTTGAAATGAGAGGGAGAAAAATCTTAACTGGATGGGCAGTTCTGTCTTCTCCCCACTGCAAGATGGATTCTACCTTGTGCCTTTTCATCCATTCAAACAAGAAGGACTAAAAGCTCTCCTAAAATTGGCTTGGATTAACTAGTTTGGAGATACACCAAACTTTCTCTTTCCAGGGAAATTATTAGAATTTTTTCATTGCAATTGGAAAAGACCTGAATGGAAAAAGATGTGGCCAAACTGTTAGTAAGTTATTCATGCCCACCCTCTTTTTTCCTATAGTTATCCTTCAGCCTGACTCATCTCCTCCTGGAATCACTGGACATCCCTCCTCTGGATTTGTTGGAAGATTATCTGGTCTTCTGCTTTTTATCTAGAATTTCTGTGGAATTTATATACAGTTTTGTGAGTTAATGTAAAAATAAGCATTTATCGTACAGATAATAACACTGAAAAGCAATACAGATTTATGTAAAAATCATTCTTCTGTGGACAGAGTGCATGATCTAATAAAAACTCTTAGGAACACATGAGAGAAACATGGGGTCCTTCCCTTTGGGGTGAATTTTGCATGTAAGACTGACACTGAGATCACACTATGACACAGTCTATTGTATAAATATTGCATTGAAAACAAAAGGTAGAACTTCATTGAAATAATCCTAAAACTATTTTTCCTATACTAACTACAGCTGTGGGGCATGTTTCTATGGAAACAGCTTTCCTTATGTGCTTCTCTATAGCTAAAGGTCTCAAATGGACCTTCAGTCCACTCATTGCCTGTATAAACTGCAGATTCTGTACAATAATCTCTAACACAGATCAGCTGAATCTCCTGATGTGTGTCAGAAAACATTATCAAGAGGCAAACACCAGTTATTGCAAGTTCCCATAAATTTATAGATAATCAGGTCCTTCGTGGCAAGTTGGCATCTTAAGTGCAAGGACTGTATTGAGGAGTTTTGATTAGAGATCATTGTGCTATCCAAAGCTGTAACACACAACGATGAATTCTGTGGTTTCACCTTTCCTGTACAAAGATTTATGATGCTTTGATTTGAATAATTTATACCGCATGCTGCATTCTAGCTACTAGACAGTAAAAATAATTTGTTCTTTGTTGACAAAAGTAAAACGTGCAAAACTGATGATTAAATAAGCCATGTACCTGTTATCTTTTCCTTACTATAAGCCATCACTGTGAAAAAGAAGGAGTAAGTAAAACTGATATTCCTTCAGTGATACCTGACAGGCCAGGTTGGTAGATAAAGCCACATAGATAAAGAAACAGCTTAAAAACACAAGATAAATGACCCATCTTTTTAGGTATTCTCACATTTTAAGATGCTAGTCTTACATGCTGTGTAGTCTGTCCTTGTGTTATACACATTCAGAGACACTTAAATGTAAAAATAGAAAAATGCAATCATTTTTATATGCTCAAGTATATTCATCTGTGTATGAATAACACAGAAGCATTTGGGGGTATAGTGACTGATATGTACAGGAATGAATCTTACTCTATACAGTAGAAAGCAATAGGTGTATTGACATTTATTATAACAACATAAAGTGTTTCAAGCTATAGGATGCTGTCATCAGTAGAGCGTGGCCACAGCCATGCACATACTTGCCATAATAAAAGTGCTATAGATACTCCTAATAAATTATGAAGATGGCAGACAATAACTTTTGTGTCCATGGTATTGCATCGAAGAGTAAGACATTGTATCCTACTTTAGAGTTAAGTGTGACTCTGAGAGAGCTGTCTGGGATTCTTCTGAAGGCATCAAAGAAGGACCTTCAGAACGTGAAAGTGTGCTGTGCCTCTGAGGCACACAGCATGGGGTGAGATGGGTGAGACAAATGAAACAGGACAAATTCCTCCATAGGGTTGATAAACTCTATGCAGTATAGGAGAGGAAACCCACACCAGCAGCTTTAACTGGACATTTAATTTTTAGATAAGGAAATTGACACGACATGAATGCAGTTCTATTTCTCATTACCCAATACCTTAAATGCTACATTTAAAAATATTATTAATTTATGCATTTAATTTAAAATCAACTTTTTTTTCAACAGCTACATACTCAATTTACTCTCTATGCTTCATTCCGTTCAGGCAAAATAGATGGGCAAGTCTGATATTTCACAAAATCACAGAATGTCTTCGGTTGGAAGAGTCCTTCAATATCATCCAGTCCAACTTGACCAACACTGTAACCTCACCACTAAACCATGTTCCTAAGGACCAGGTCCACGTGCCTTTTAAATACCTTCAGGGATAGTGATTCCAGCATTGTCCTTGGCAGACTATTCCAATGTTTGACAACACTTTCTGTGAAAAAATATTTCCCCCTGACCACCCCTGGAGTAGGTTGCATCCATTTCCTTTGGTCCTGTCACATGCCACCAAGGAGAAGAGGCTGTCTCCCTCCCTCCTCGTTCCAGACTCCTCTGAGGTAGCTGAAAAGAGCAATAAGGTCTCCTCTTAGGCTTCCCTTCTCCAGACTGAACAACCCCAGCTCATCCACATTGGACTTGTGCTCCAGGTTCTTCATGAGCTTTGTTGCCCTTCTCTGGACACACTCCAGCACTTCCGTGTCCTTCTTACAGTGAAGTGCCCAGAACTGAAAGCAATATTCAAGGTGTGGCCTCACCAGAGCTGAGTACAGGGGGATGATCACCTCCCTATTCCTGATGGCCACAGTGTTCCTAATACAAGCCAGGATGCCATTGGCCTTTTTGGCCACCTGCACACACTGCTGACTCATGTTTAGTTGACTGGCAACCAATACTCCTAGGCTCCTTTCCAACTTGCTGCTTTCTAACTACATATTCCCAAGTCTTATTTTATGCAATAATTTACTTTTTTCTTTTTTTATTTTTTTTTCCCTATTTTGTGGCACAGTGTTCCTTGGACTTCTTTTCAAGGGAGATTTTTACAGTTTATACTTTACAAATAGTGAACATCCTATGTGAGTGAGTATGCTTGGGTCAGCATGCCTGGGCAGGCACATTGAATTCAGATTGGGAGAGCAGCAAGCAAGGAGGAGAGCACTGTGTGCTCAAACATGGCTCTTTTGTGTTTGGGGAATATCTGGGGACAGAGGACAGTGTCCTCGTTTAGTATCACAGGAAAAGTGTCTGTGCAGTCCATGCACCCAGTCCCTGCTGCCACCACTGGGTGTTATCAGTCAACTCTGTGCTGGGAGGGAAATTCCACACTATAAAAATGGTTATAGATTTCCTGAACTTACCATTATTATGACTGTTTATATGAGGACAACATGTGCCCAGAATAACCAGAGGTTACTCTAACCATTTTGGGATCAGGTTGTGACATCTTAAAGGAAGCTGTATGTGGAGTAATTAAATTTACTGCTGTGGAATTTCATTACATCTTTTCCTGGGTACTCAAAAGAGGTGTTTTGATTGTTTATTTGTCACAACTCTCATATAAATTTAACTCTATGGCTTTTGCTGTTGTACAAATAGCTAGGGTTTTTATTTCCCCCAGACAAGCAGCTGGAAATGCATGGAACCCTGAAAGCTTTGCAAAAACACATTCAGCATGGAGAAATGCTGCAAGAGTGAAGAAGAGGCAGTGGACGACATTGGGCCAAATAAGAAGAATCCTGTGTAAAAAGGGGACTCTGACAAAGATGATTTTAGTTAAAAGATACTTAAATGAACAGACAATTTAAAACCCCCTCACTCTTGTCTTGTTTATGCTTTTGAATCAGTACCAGACACTTTTCAATTGGTTTATTTATATCAGCCAGCTGATAGTACTTCAGACCAATGAAACATACCAGAACCACATTACAGCAAAGTTTTATTGAAGTTTGAAATAACCTACTTATAAACAAATTAGGAACTACTTTACTATGAGACATAAGTCCAGAAGGATTACAGGCAACCATTAAAAAAAAATATGTACTTATTCTGTTGTTGGGTCTGTCTCATTTGTCTCACTGTCATACTCAGTAGTCCAATACACTTACCTGCAGACTGTTTTCACTAACTTGTGCAAAAGATAATTATTAAGGACATATGGCCTGACACTTAAAAATATTCTACACAATATTTTTTTGCCATTTCTTTTTTCCTATCTATATATAACCAAGTGTACTGAAGCTGTAGTTAAGTCCCATGCACCTGCTTGAGCTTACTCCCCTTGTCCCAATAGGCAAAAAAAAAATCTGTTAAGGTTAAACATGAAAAAAATGAAAAAGCAAGGGAAACAGCATTAAAAATAAGGCTCTCTGGAGCTGAGAAGTGTATTAGAAGACAGAAACACCTCTGGATCATAGTCTTATTTGTCCCCAACAGAGGTCAACTGTGCAGAAAAAAACTTTAAAATCTGAATGCTGGCATCAGTGGTTCCCTGAGCACTGAGCGTTCACTCCTGGCTCTGGAGGCTCTGGTTGCCTGAACCCATGCTGATGACCTGAAACCACCTCAGTTATTGAGCTAAGTCTCTTCTGGTTCCCATCACATTTAACACCAGTGTTTAACTATCTAGTTACAGCTGTGCATTTTCCACTCTGGTGAAGAGCCTCTCTGTTGAAATGGTTTGTTTTCATAATTTATAAATGTTCCTTTCCACTATCACTTTATCAGGTTCCATGTCATTGTTCATTTAAGTTCTCAACACCTGTATGTCAACTTATCCTTTGAATTATGTAGGAGTTGTAAGGGTTGCCTATTATAATGCCATCTTCATTAATCAGCCTTTTAATTTTGTGGTGCATTGCTGCTAAGAGTGAAGAAATGCCTAATTTATGTTTGACTTTCACAGTAGCTGTTTGCTTCCACACTTTAGTCAGACCCTTCTGTGAGATGCAAGAGCCTGAACGAACTTCCCCCTAACATCTCTATGCCAAATTTTTGTCTGGTGTTCTCTTCTTAATTAATTGTAGTAATAGACTGATGCAGCCTTTCAGCAACAATGTAGCAGAGCTTAGGGTGAGTTTCTTTTGCAGCAGAACTGGTTTCTCTGACTCTATGCTCTCACACCCACAAACTCCCACGTCCCAGTGCCCTGGATCTACAGAGCCCACCCAATGTTCCTGAATTTCCAATGCCTTGACAAGCAGAGCAAGAGGCACGACCTGATGACTCCTCTTTACACCTCTTGATTTTAGACTGGTTTTAGACTGGTGGTTATGTTGGGGTTTCAGATGTTTTTAGGGGCTGCCAGCGATTACCACCTTTTTCCTTCCTATCCCATATCTGGTATCATTAGGATTCATACTTTCTCCTTCACCTCTTTCTCTGGGTGCTTTAAGACTTCAGTCCCACACTACTGTCCCTTTTTTCCTATTCTCCTTTGTTTTCCAGAACCAAAAAGTCTATGTAGATCTATCATGACTTTGATAATCTGCTAGTATAGGTGGCAAAAGCATATATACCTTCTACCTTTTCTTTCATCTGGTGCTCCCACATTCAATCATCTCCATTCATTCTCCAGTGAGACTGATTTTAATATTTATATTACAGATTTCTATACATTCATGATGACAGATAATAGTAGAAGACTTCAGTGACCCCCATGAGTGATTTCTGTAGTTCTCTGGAGATCAGTTCCTTCCTTGATCCTTTTAGTTGAGCTCTGAGCACGTCACTCACAGAAATGCCTGTGCTATTGCTCTGAGAGCAGTCATCCAGCACTCAAGTGAATCTTCTCCAGTTCATCCACTTGTCCTTTTGCCTTTTGCCCCCTCTCTGACTGCTGATAGCTTTTGGATACAGGTTTGCAGCTCCATAAATAACATGTCTGGCAAATGTTTTGGCTTATTTTTACTTCTTTCTGCTCAGGCTGCATGTCCCTGATGGTTTCTTCTTCTCTCGGCACAAAAGATTTCAAAGAACATGTATCTGGCATCAGTGGAGGAGCTGTATGTTTGACCTAGAAGGCCTGCTTGAAATACATTTTATTTACTCTTCTTCACAGTCCCACCACCTTGATCCTCTCAAAGAAATCCCTATTAGTAGTGCAACTGTCACTCTAGTGCTAGTGTTACATTGGTAAGGGCAATCAGTTGTTACTTGTTTAGTGCAGGTGTTACAATGGCAAATTAATTTGTTGTTATTAAAATAATCATCAATCATCAGTTCCCATGTCTGATACCTCTCCATGGGCTTTAGTTGCTCAGTCTTAAGGAGTACAAAGTTACACTGAACCTTACTTAGAGGTAAGGAAATGTTACTTCTGACTGTCATCAATTGTGTACTTTATACAGTGGAGAATTAGTTTGTTCTTATGCAACATGCCACTACTGGGTGTCTTCAGTTGCCCTTAGCATAGGGCATCATTGCTCTTTGGATTCACTGAAAGATATAGCAAGTACAGTTGCAGCACAATGCCGAATAAACTAATTCTGAATAAACTAAGATATTCCAAATGTTTTTTGAGGGATAGCAAATCCAGTTTCAGTCCAGACTCTGAGGAGATATCACACCTCTGTCTGATGGAAGGAACAAGGTGGAGATAGCTGTATTAGCACAAGAGAGGGATGTATAGTGGCTATGTCTATATATTAGCAAGTAGCCTTCCCCATTAGAAGCTGCTCTTTAGAGCAAAATGGTGCTAGGGACACAGCACCCATTTCATCTGCCCTTCAGGGTATTTACTTTGATCTCTACATAGCCTGGGAACTGAACTCCTACTACTGATCAGCATGCACCAAAGCAGCTTCTGGTACACAGCTTTCAGTGGTGCCTGATGGTCATCATATTTATGGGATGAGCACACTCTTGGACTGAGCCAAAAGGCTGGTGTAGACATGTGGCTGTGCCTGGTATGGTCTGTCTGCAGCATCTTCCTCTTTGGTAATGGAGAGGAGAAGGGGAGAGAGGTTATGATTGGGAGGGGTGAAAACAAGCTGTTTACATAAACTATAGCAGATGTTTCATTTAAGTACTGACATTTGGGGACTGATAGATTCAGAAAAAGACCCTGTACTAGATGCTTTGTACAGACCCCTTGAGTGGCTTGCCCCTACCCCACCACACAATGCTGGTACACTCAGCAGTGTGGATGTCTAGCCAGGCAGGCTCTGAGCTTGAGTTTCTAAATGTAAATGGGGAGATCAGCATGTGAACCCACCTGAAAATTAATTCCCAAGGTCAGGCCTTTGAAAATATCTAGTGAAGCAGGAAGGCAATTATGAAGTATTTCAAGTGTGGTGATACATCTAAATTCATTTCCTGTGGGCAAGTGTGGCGCAGTTTCATCACAAGCATCTCGCTCAGGGATGGAGTGTACTGTGCTGCTCTGGCTTAGGGGTGGTGACGATACCAGTAGCTTCAAATTTTACATCAGAGACTTATGGCCTGTGTGTGCATCAGAAGCATGGTTAATAAAGAGCTGTGATTTGTACGATCATAGGACAATTCAAGTGGAAAAGGACTGCAGTAGATCACCTGGTTTATTTATGAATGGGGTCAGCTCTGCAACAGACCAGTATGCATTTATAGCTGTATATGTCACGTTAAGTCTTTTTTTTTCTTTTGAACAATGTGATTCAGAGAAACAGAGAATGGTTTGGGTTGGGAGAGACCTTAAAGATCATCTAGTTCCAATAGCCCTGCCATGGGCAAGGACACCTCCCTCTAGACCAGGTTGTTCACAGCACCATCCAACCTGGCATTGAACACTTCCAGGATAGGAACAGCCACAGCTTCTTCAGGCAGATGGTTCTGATATCTCACCATCCTCAGCAAAGAATTTCTTCCTAATGTCTAATCTAAATCTACCCTCTTCCAGTTTAAAATTGTTGCCCATCTATCACTACATGCCATTGTAAGCCATCCCTCCCTAGCTTTCCTGTAGACCCCCTTCAGGTACTGGAAGTCTACTATAAAGTCTCTCTGGTGCCTTCTCTTCTCCAGGCTGAAGAACTCAAACTCTTTCCTCCTGCCTTCATAGGAGAGGTGCTCCCAACCTCTGATCATCTTTGTGGCCTTCCTCTGGGCTCACTCCAACAGCTCCATGTCCATCTTCTGTTGGGAATTCCAGGAGTGGACACAATACTCCAGGTGAGGTCTCACAAGACTGGAATAGAGGGAGAGAATCACCTCCCTTGACCTGCTGGCCACACTTCTTTTGATGCAGCCCAGGATACTGTTGGCTTTTTGTGCTGCAAGTGCACATTACCAGCTCGTGTTGACCTTCTCATCAACCAACGCTCCCAAATTCTTCTCCTCAGAGCTGTTCTCAATTCATTCTCCATCCAGCCTGTATTTGTGCTTGAGAGTGTTCCAACCCATGTGTGTGCAGATTTTGGAGACTACATATGTGTCTTCCTAGTGAATGCTGAACTTTTCACCTCCCTGTAGACTTCACTTGGCTAAATGACAAACATAGATGCAGATTAAGGAGTCTATATTACTTATTACTTGTAAAAGTGTAATTTTAATGAACTGGAAAACATTGCTGATATTCTATAAATTGTTTTGCTTGACAAATGAATTTCAGAATTTTTTGTATTCACTCCGGAAAGTAATTACTTTGTCATTCTTCACATTGAAAGTCTCTTCTAGTAGGTGACCTAACTCTGACATCTTCTGTTCCACTTGGCAAGCAGGAGAACTACCTGAAGTCACCTGGTTTGAATGGCACATCTAACCTGGAGACAGAAAATATGGTTACTTGAGCCTTGTTACTTACTGATTGTCCAATTTAAAAAATGAAAATAAAGCAACACTAAGAAATGTCTGTCCAACCACCTCTGCCAAATATCTTTCTTAAACTAAAATTTAGGATTAGCAACTATATTCATAAAATTTTTCTCCCATGGGCCTCTTATATCAAAATAACTTCAGAAATAATAGAAATTTGAAGCATGCACAATTTGCATTTGACTTTTCAACCAATCTATCTATAATTTAAGGATGATATATCTGAATAAGAAGGATCTTGAGACATAGGAAGGTTGCCTGATAATGCAGAAATAGCCCACAAAGGGAGTTTTCTTTTCTCTCATTTATATTATGATTCTCTGAAGAGCAGTATCATTTTCATATCTCCTCCCTCAAGCAGCATGAAATCTGTATCCACAGAGCCTCAATATTTGCCATGGGAAAATAAGGCAACAAAGAGAAAAAACTGGTTTGAAAAACCTTAGAAAGTAGAGGGACAAAAACACAACCATGCTCAGCTGTTGTTACTGGTAAGCTATTTTTTAAATTAATTGCATCTGTGTGCTTCTGGAAAAACAATCACATGAGCTATTACATCAAAATTTAAATAAGGACAATTATTCAGAACACTCCAATGGGTTTTACTCATGCATTCATAAAAAGTAAGAATTAGTCAGCCCCAAGCTTTTAAGTATGCATTTAACTCTCCAAACTATGAATTCAGTAGTCCTTGATACTCCATCCATGCCAAGCTATGTAGGCACACAAAGTGAAAGCAAGTCTGAGCTAAGATGCTGGTCCCTTAATTTCAGGGGCTGAGGTCCACTTCCACACCACTCTTTCTGTGGGTGGGAGAAGGAGGTAACCTCTGGCAAAGGAACAGCAATGAACAGCTGGTGATGGTAACTTCTTAAACTGTTCCAGCTAGGTCTGCCAGATTTAATCTGATCGTACCTCTCTTTTGCTGTAATGGAAGAAAGCCCCAATGATCTGTAATTACTTAAACCAACTTTCTCAAATGCACTCCCTAATTTGAGGTCCTTCACCTTTTGGTGATTTAGGAGATACGAGGGACATGACTTTCTGAAGAGTGTGGTACTTAACAGCTTGTGAAGTTTGAAGACAAGAGGAACTGACAACACACACCGCAGTTTTAAATCTGAATATTTCAAAGGTCCAGAATTGGGACACATAAATGACTGGCCACTGCTAAAACCTGGACGCCACTCTTCCCAGACACACTTGTAAAGGGTTTATGCATCTTCAATGTACAAACATGAGGTCTGTATCCTCTGCAGGTTCTTTTCCATGAATCATCCCTTTAAAAACTTCAGGAATCTTTCTGCTCTTTAGTGTTTCAGTCTTAAGAGGAGCCATAATTTTTTGATCACTGGTGGTCCAGACTAATCTGACAAGCAGAACAGGTGAGATAGGTCAGTCTGGTGGACAGTAGGGATTATAAATTATTATTTCCTTGTAATCTGATAAGATTTTGCTTGAGGGGCAGAGGCCCCAGCGAGATGCTGTGAAGATATGTTCCTGCATTTAGCTCATGAGAACAAGATGTGATGAGCTCTGTGGCCAAAGGCAGATAAAAAAAGAGAGAACCTGTTACACTTATTATCTGTATTATGGAAAATGCCTAAGGGTCTCAAGGAACATGGAACACCCAAGCAATAGACACAACAAAAATAGAAGAAATGTCCTAAAGTTTCTAGGCTGTTTAGACAAGGCAGACAAATGAAAATAAGACAAAATACTTAGCTGATTCTCTTTCTGTAGGTGGGAAACTGAGGCAGAGAAAGATTAAAAAGTGACTCAATAGCACACAGGAAATCTATGACAAAGCCAGAGATCTCTGTCATGTCACAAACCCCAGATATTCCCTTCAGCAGCCTAATCACCAAACTCCCTTTTGTACTCAAGCCCTTCTTCTGGCTTTTGCTCATGGTTTTTCATCTGCACCAAGACTTTCATGTTACTACAGAACTGGCCTCCTGATTTCTTTTTTTCTATACCAAAGCTTATATATATATAAAACTACATACTAAGCTTGACGCAACACCTTAGATCAAAGTGTGCCTGCTTTCAAAGGCAAATGGTCAAATTTCAGGCAGGTTGAGCTGACCCTTCTCCTTCCCTGGCATGACCCTCCTGATACTCATATCCAGTCAGGGAAAGGACACTGATGGCTCCGAGAAAGGCCATGGTGACCTCTGCTAATACTAACAAGTTTCCCTCTCCGTGAACTCAGCGAGGATTCATTAGTGCAGGGAGGATCCAAAAATATATAAGATGAAGAAAATTAGGCAAATTAAAGATGCACTCAATTTTGCCTCCTCTAAAATGGATTCCCAGAGGAGCGCAGTCAGTTTAAGTAGTTGAAAAAGCTGCAGTGTCTAGAGGCAATCTGCTTAACTGTTCCTTTCCTCCTTGTACTTTTAGCACCCAGCTTCTTGTCTTTTTCCCTGTTGCCAGAAGGGTTTATGCAGTTATTTTTTCCCCTTACAGCCCAGACTCTTTGCACCTTTTCCTAAGACCTTTAGCCCCTGTTCCCTGGCTTGCCCCCATGAGCAGCTGGCCAGCCCTCACCAACCAGCATCAGCACAGCTGTGGCAAGCTGCTTTCTGGGTTACCCGAGCCTGGAAAAGCCGTCAGGGTTTCCAAAGCCTTTCATATCCCTCCAGTTGTTCTTTAATGCAGAAAGCAGGAGTGTTCCACCATACTGATCAATTGGTGCTCTCCTTGAGCACTGTTCTTATGGGGTTTTCCTTGGAACCTCCCTGCAGCAGGCAAGTGAACCACCGAGAGCTGATAATCTTCTAATTAATAACACAGAGTTAGTGAATAACTCATGCTTTACAAATAAGTCAGCACATGGAGGTCTCAAGACCCCAGTGTATCCAAAGGAAGCCCGAGAGAAACTAATTGACATCTGTGGGGGCTACAAGGGCTGTTGGCTAGCCTTGCAGCTCTCTACAGCTGCTCATGCATACCCAGAGGAACCAAGGGGAGGCTGCAGGCAGCCAATTTTTAAACAAAACCAGAAACCTCCACAGCCTCTTCAATGGGTGAATATTTGCTCATGTGGACAAGCAGTGAGGGGTGTAAACGGGAGCACATGGTGTGATTTGGGTGTGCAGCCACCTAAGTATTACTTATTTTGCAACACTGAGGACAGCATTCCCCTCTTTAAGGCAAAATAAATGAATAAACACTCTTCCCTCTGACAGTGAGTCCCGCCTCCTGCCCCAGAAGGATCAGCATTATATGCCCTTAAACCTTTTCCTTCCCACAGCTTTTCCTCACTCAGCATTAAATGAGGACCCAGTGCAGCAGAGGGACCTGCAGATGTCAGCCCTGGGCCTCCATTTCCCTGGGGCTCATATCAGGACACCAAACTATTTCTGGAGGCCACATCCTTACTGATGAGCAGTTGAGACCTTGAGAGTGAACTCTGGGCAAACCACTAGCAGAGTACTTCTTACTGCAGAAGCAGAGGGATAGTGTAACTGATTGAAAAGAAGAAGAAGATTGGCAGGGAAAAATAAGCCCCAAACTCTCTACGGTTTGAGGAGAGGAAGGAAAATATTCCACTTTGCTGCTTTTGGTGCCAGCAGTTCCACCAGCATCGTTATTCCCACTAGTGCAGTGACACCTCTGGTTCTGGAGGATGGCCTCACAACTTCACAGGTGTCCCAGGGCCATCTCTTCTAGTGGATCCTTGGAAGCCAACACCATCCCAGGACCCTCTGCTCTGATGATAATTCTTCCTCTAGGCCAGGCAAAGGCTGTGCATAACCTACAGCCCTGAGCCCCTGCCTTGTCACAGTACAAGCATCAGCATGGCAGCTTAAATCAGTCATTTCAAAAGTTGATGATTTCACATAGTGAGCACGTGAACCTTTGAAATGGCAGTAAAACACATGGCAGAATTTCAATTTTAACTTGTATTTCTAACTCCGGTCAAGTTGAGTCTCCAAGCATTTCTAAATCCAATTCATCTCCAGAAAGCCTGCACGCTTGCGGGTAATTAGCTTGGAAGATTTCTTTGTTGCCTCAGCCTTGCTCTGTGTAATACACTCTGGTAAGTCTCAGAATTTAGTTCACTTAGAACGGGGTCACGTTGAGAAACAAGCTTGCAATCCTCAAATTGCTTCTGTCATTGGAAAAAATAAACCTCACTCTTTCAAATCCTATTTACAGAGGCACAACACATGCCCCTGTCAGCATAAGTGTCGTGACCCATCATGCATGGTAGATGCTCCCCAGGGCTGTGTCCTATCCCATCCACAGGCAGTTCCTGGCATTAAGTGAAGCCAAGGATGAAGAACAAGCAGAATGTAAGGGAAAAGCACAAGGACAGGGTATACCAGGAGTAGTGAAACTCTAGGGAAATTAGGAGTGGGATGCATGTATCGGAGAGAAGTTTTGATGCCTAATTCTAGGGATGAGTCTATTATATGAACTTTGTTGGATCACTTATCTCTTGGCTTTCTAACTACTTCCACTTTTTTTTTTTTTTTTTTTTTTTTTTTTTTTTTCCTGTGCATTGGATCTGGATACACTGCTGCTTTGCAGTGAAGGGCTGCCAGCTCAGGCAAAGCTGTGGCCATGTCATCTGGATAAACATCCTTCCTAATGGCCAGTTTGCTGCTGTTGTTTCACTCAATAGAAAGTTTAGGATGTTTGTGAAGGGATGGCAGCCTAGCTGTCAGACCCCAGCCAAGAATCCGGGCTGCAGCTCCACTCTCACACAAACACACACATCCCAGATGCTTCCCAAGGGGCTTCCCTAGTGCAAATGTACAGTGCAGAATTAGGAGCCTTTTCATGCTGATGCTCACAGGGTAGAAAGCCTATAACCCCTTCTTCTCTAAAGAGAGGAAAGAAGAGAGAACAGGGCTTCAAAGGAGAAGAGGGCAAGTTGCTTCTTCACTACCTTGTAGACTGTCCCCCTTACCCACTCTGGGTTATTTCCACCACACACCACTTAGAGCTTCGTTTGGCAAGGGGCTTAAAAAGCACACCCGACTTCTATCGTCTAACTTTGTGGCACCACTCACTCACTTCTACCTAGAGCTACTGTTCCCGGGCTTCCCACCTCTCTGAGTCTCACCTACAATAATCCCTATCATAAGCACCTCTGCATAAGCCCCCTCTGTACAACATAAGGGGAAGCTCTGCATGCTGCCTGTGGTAGAATGTCTCCATTGTGGCCCCATTCAGGAGCTGTATATAACATTTCTCTGCCAATATATGTCTTCATGAGCTGCCCCCCTCCCCCTCCTGAAAATAAAACGACTATTCTTTTCTGTTTTAAGTAGATTTTGTGCAATAAAAAACATTTTATTGCTTCCAGTAATTGGTATTTAATTTGCAGGCCTTTACAACTTGCAAAGAACAGACTGCTTTAGCTGGGGAGCTGGTATGTGTGTACACTTTCCACTGGCACTCGCTTAGTTGACTGGTGTAAAATGATACAATTACAGTTTTGCAATCAGAAAAGCTGCAGATAAAGACCTGGAGAGATGTTTTAAGGTCCTGGGTCCAATTTGAAGCAGAAGGAAGGACAATATAATTTTAGGGGGCGCTGCCAGCCTCAGACATCAAAACTTGACTCCTGTTAAGTGTTTTCCATTTCACTGTCAAAATACCAAAGGCTGTTATTTAAACCGTGAGACTGTTAAAGCTGATTTTCTTTCTCTCCCCTTCCCCCCGACCTCTTTTTTCCCCTGTAACTACCCCGATAAAGGCGAGGTGAGGTAACCTGTGAAATGTTAGCCCCCTTCGCTCACCACCCCGCTGTGCAGGGGCACTGAAGCCTGTCTCAGCCCTAGGTGCCTCTTTTGGGTGAAATCTCCTTCTGACTGATCCCATTCCTTCCCATGGCCGCTGGGTAGGGGCGGTAAAGGAGTGGGGGGGAGGTCTCTGCCCGGCTAGGGACACGGGATGGCTGCGGGAGGTTGAGACGGGGTGGGGGACCCGGCTCGACCCTTCCTCCGGGGGCATGCCGCTGTGGCACCCTCAGATTTCCCCTCAGGGGATGTCAGGGCAGAGATTAGCAGCAGGGACGGGACTCGCCCACCCGCGGCCTGCACGAGTGGGAACAGGGGACCAGGAGAGGGGCCTCCCCTCCGGGGCAGAGCTGCCAATCTGCCATCACCATCTCTCAGCCCCCTGCCCCGCCACAGGCCCTGGATGCAGCCCTGGGTAAGGGTAGCATCCCTCTCCGTCTGCCGGGGGGCAGCGTGGGGACTGTGGAGCCCCTGGCCGGGCCGGGGGAGGGACGGGGGCATCCCGCAGCTGCCTCCGAACCCCTCCAGATCGCGGAGGAGGGAGGATGTGATCAGGGTCTGTGTGTGTGTGCGTGCCCGTGCACACGTGTCTGTGTGCGCGGATCCTCCCGTGTGTGCGTGTGTCCACGCGTGTGCGCGCTCCCCGGGTCTGCGGGGACTTCAGGACCCACCGCCGGACGAGAGAGGAGAACCACCTCAGGAAGTCCTTTGGAAAACAGGCGTGGGTTTTGTTTTTTTTTTTTTTTTTAACTTGCTTTAACCGAGAAGTCGCGGCGGAGAGTTGGTCAGCGGGGTCCCCCCGGCACGGCCACGACACCCGTGGGAGGCTCCGGGAGCCACCGAGAGCCGCCGCGCTTCCCCTTGTACTTTATTCCTATGTAAAAATATAGGTAAAGCCACAGGCTTCTGCTTGTAATAAACTGGCAAATGAATTATTCCTTCCCTTGAGTATGAAACCATGATCTGATTTACGTTTACTCCACTGCTTCAACAATTTCATTCTGGTACGGGAAAGGGGGAGGGGGCAGAGGTAGTTGTGCCCCTGACAAAACAAACAAACAAACAAACAACCCCTCTACAGTCTTCTGTAGGAAAAAAGTTAATATAGTCAATTGTTTTCCGAAGAAAAGATCATAACATCTGGAAGTTGATATCAAATGGTGTACAATCCCTGAGAGACGATAAACTTCCACTGTATAATATTTCCACTAGAAATCTTAATAATCCCATAAATCTTCCCTGTGAATTGGGAAAATGTAACAGTTCATTGAAATACTCATTGGGAAATAATTGAAAAAATGTAATAGTTCACTGAAATATTCGTGGGTTGTTTTTTTTTTTTTTTTTCTCTGGTGCTGTTGCTAACTCTGTGCATGTGTGTAAATATTCCTACTTCGTTTCAAAGACGTACACGGAATATTCCCTTGAGCGCTGCATACCATAAAAGAAAAATATGCCCTTTTGACTTATTAATCATTATTACAGAGTTCAAAATTGCATTGTCCCTTGCACATAACTGAAGGAAGAAAACAATTCTCTCTGTATATTTTGTCTTTCTAAGATCAGTGCAAACTTCTCAGCTCGGAACTTTTTTCCTCTCTTTTCCTGCGTTTTTTCTGATAGACTCTTCCAATTCTGCTCGAGTTATCCAGGGCAACTGTAAACAAGGGGGCTACTAGCCCATTATGCTCGCCCACTAAATTGTAATTATTGACACGCAAAAGCAGTGCCTTATTGTAATTCACCACTTGCATGTTTAATTCTACAGAAGTAAAAGTAGGTGATGATTTGAACGCATCTAGGCTCCCTGTAATGAATATATGAGAGATGAATACTACAGGCAAGATGTAGCTTTTTATAAAAAACAATCGTGAGAAAGACGTCGTGAGTGTGTGTGAGCGTGTGTGTTCTCATGTGTCCCCGCCTAAGAGAGAGAAGAGCATTTGTGTAGTTTTGTATTGAATTAATGTGTCCCTTTGGTTACGTCGCTGGAAGTCGAAATAAAGACAATTAAGCTCTTCTGTCACACTCCATTAATTACTGTAGCCACTCCTGTCCCGACCGCTTGGTAACTTATTTATCAGGTACTATACCCGTCCAGCAGCCTCAGCCGGGGAAGTAGGCTATTTTTAGTTTAAACTATAGCCTTTCCAACGTTCTTTGTTTTACTTTTCATCCGAGATTGGTTTTCTCTCCTTTAAAAATGTTTTTCTAAAAATAAAACTCAATAGAAATGTTTTAAGATTAGATTTGCTGGGAAACAGTTTAATTTTCACCATATGTTGCCACAGCGGCTTGTAGATCACAAAAAATAATAATAATAAAAAAAAATCTTTCCACTGAAGCTACCAAAAAAAAAAAGAAAAAAAAAACAAACCAAAAACCAAAACCAAAATAAAAAAAAAAACAAAAAAAAAAACCAAAACAAAACATCTAGTATAAAAATGTATTCTTCCAATGCGTCTCCCTCCTGTGGGACCTTTTATGGCCCCCAAATAAATCTTTAAGGTTGCAATGAGGAAAAACATAAAGAAAGTGCTCTGATGACGGAAAAGCAAGTCCTGACATGATAATGTCCTTTATTAATATTATAGATGTGTAGTGTGCTGCATGGATCAATCATATCCATTCACAATCAGGATTAGGAGAGCCTATTTTAATGAAAATCTATTAGTCTCTCATTTGAGACACGGATGTTGCTTAAATCAATAAACAGCATAAAAGAGAATACGACACAGGTTTCTAAATTAAAAAAAAATCCCATCTATGAAATGTGTTAAGACGTCTGTAAAATCCTGAAACCCTCGATCGATACTTATAAATATTTAATGTTGGGGTTTTTTGTTGTTGTTTCTTTTTTTTTTTTTTTTTTTTTTAACACAAATTGAAAACCATTAACACTGCATCCATTCTTATTATTAAAACAAATTGTCCTTGGAATTATGTGCTGAGGAAATGGAGCCAGATTGAAAGGGCATCCTCTGAAATATGTTTACTCGCTTTCATGTAAACCAATAAAAATCCGCAGGAGTCTGTAGCATGAGCAAAAAGGTTTGATGTACAATGTCCATGATTACAGTCTCTGAATTAATCACGAGAGAGAAGGAGGGAGAGAGGGGTGGATGGAAATCGAGAGAGAGGACTCAGTTACCTACTCAACCAAATCTTGCTCTTCTGGTCAGAGCTTATTAAAGCATGGGTTAAAACGATTATTTTTTTATGTTTGCTTACTTGCCCCGTTTCGACCAAAATAATCTGAAGCAGGGGGAGGGAGGAGGAAATCAGTTTCACCCTACGTCATACCATGAGTCAATGTACAAATGTAAATTCCTTTTACAAATATGAAACCAAACACTTTGCCTTGGACATGCTTAAAGCTAATGAAACGCTCAGACCCTTCATAATTATTCCTGTCGCTCCACTGGTAGAATAAACCCCGCGGTAGTCAAGAGGTCCCTTTGAAAGTGGAATAAAAACCAGCGTATAAATTGTCACACGCTCCTCTGCAGTGCCTGCTCCGGGGGTGCTGCCTGGCAGGGAGAGATTCCCTGATACCACAGCTCCCCTCGCACTCCTCCTCCGATCATTCCCGGCTTTGGAGCACCCGGAGCCGGACACAGAGCCCAAGCTGCCTGCCCCCCGGTCCCATAAAGCCCCTGGCCCGGGGATCCGGGGACGGGGGGGTAAGGGTGAGGGGGAGGAGGGGGCTGCCCGGGGGTGGGCTCGGCTCTGCGGAGGGGAATTATCCCCCAGGACGGGCGATGAGGCAAGTAAGGAGAGGAGGAATGAAAAGGGGGGTGAAATGAACGGGACACCCCTTTTGCCCAACCGGGACACCAAGCAGGTCGGAGGGCTGCTGCCCAGTGCCTCGGGGCGGTAAGGAGGGAGAAGAAGGAGGATTTGGGGGGCACAGCGCCCCGCAGGCGACGCTGGCGGCCGTGCTGTCAGGGGAGACCCCAAAATGCCACTCATGCCAGGTCCTGCAAAGGACGGGGGGGGAAGGAGAACTAAGGTAAAGTGGGTAGGCTTGCGCCGCGGCAAAGGGGAACCCGGGGAGCGAAGCTGAGCAAGGGGGTCAGGAAACAGTTCTGAGGGACAGTGGTGACTTCTTCGTTTTGCGACAGGGTCCCAGGAGCTCCGTGCCTGCAAGGGAATGGGGTTTGGACCACAGCTCCTTCCCTCCCTCTCCTATCTCCCCTCCCTCCTTCCCTCCTCCCCAGCCTATTATCAGGAGCAGCAAGAAGCGCGATTCCTCTCTGAACCCGCCGTCAAAGTTTGTAGGGGAGTCAAAAGTGCCCCCCCACCTTTGCTCACACCCGCACCACCTTGCTCAAGGTACCCGCAGGGCCACGGGGGGGGCCGGGGGACCCTCCCCACCTCCCCCCGCTCCCCGCCGCCCCATTGGGACGGGACGAGCTCGGCATCCCCCGGCAGGCTCGTCCCTGCCCGGAACGCGCAGTCAGGCCCTGCGCGCCCGCGGAGCTTCCCGCGCCCTCTCTCCGGGACTCCGAGAAGTGGAGCGGCGGCCGCATCCCCGGGGAGGGTTGCGAATTTCACGGCTTCTTTCTTTCTTTTTTTTTCTTTTTTTTTTTTTTTTCTTCTTCCTTTTTCCTCCCCCCTATTATTTCTCCAGCTCCCCTCTTCGTCTTCCCCCCCCTTTTTTTTTTTTTTTTTTTTTTTTTTTTTTTTTTTTTTTTTTTTTTTTTTTTTTCCCTTTCCGGTGCTTTGTTTCGCTTTTCGATTTCGGAGCGAGTCTGAGGCAAGTTCCCTCGTCTGCAGGGCTCCCCCCCCCACCCCCCCGCTGCCGTCGAAGGTGGCGAGTAGCGGTGAGCCTCGGGTTGCCGCGGGATTTGCGCACCCGGTGGCTGCCCCCGGACGAGCTGCGAGTTCAGGAACCGGAGGGGCAACCGGGTTTCCTACCGGGCGCCCCCGCGCTGCCAGGGAGAGGAGAGGGAGGGGGAGATGAGGATGGAGACGAGGGAAAAGGGGCCCTTTACCCTCTGTTTTAGGGGGATTGGGTTTGTCCCTGTCCTCGGGAGCAGAAGTCCCGGTGGTGTCAGGAGGGCCCGGGGAGTATTCTCTGGGAGAAGCGCGGGCCCGCAACATCGTGGGCTGGAGTCGTGCGGTGGTGGCAGGGGGGAGCCGCAGGGAGGGGGCCCCGGGGAGTTGGGTGGGTGAGAGAAATCCGGAGGATACAATCTCCATCATCCCGAGGCAGGCGAGGAGCTCCGTGCCACAGCAAGGCTGGGGGAGCGGAGGCGAGAGAGGAGTTTGTAAATATTTATCCTCCTTTGCTGCGAGGGAGGCCGGGCATGGCGGGGGATCGATGATGGGAGGACCGAGGGCTGGGGAAAGTTTTCCCGGCGGCAGCTCAATCCTACGAAGCCTTTCCCCGGCAGCAGCGGGTGCCCGTGTCTCCGCGTGTGCGGGGTTGCGTGAGATCCGCGCACCGCGTCACCAGCAGCCCTTACACAGGCGGAGTGCGTGAGGGAGGCACAAGCAGCCCGTCGCGCCGGGATCTTTTCTTTTAGCCATACGTTACTTCCACGTCTATCGTTTGCCTCTATTATTTATGTGGTGCCGTGTGATATACATTAGAGCCTGGGATTTGATTGGCGTTTGCGATGACAAGACCTGTTTGTTAAGTTGTAAGGCGTCCTCGGCTCCCTCGCTTGGTAAAAGAACTCTGGAGGAAGAATGCCATCGAGACACCACAATATAATAAATGTCAGGGAAATGCGCAGTGCCGAGATCAAATGATCAATCCTTGTCCCCTAGATAATAATTTTAAACTCGCACAGGGGGAGATTGATTTTTTTTTTTTTTTAAGCCCTTTATTAATTGCTTCCTCGATTATTATTTTTCCCCTCCTCCTGTGGAGGTGTTAACTCTGGTGCTGGGGGCACCTTTGGATTAATTAAAAGTATTTTTAGTGTTTTAATGTTCTGCTAATTTTTAGAGCAAGAGACAATAGCCCCTTGCTCCAACAAGGAGCCTCCTCTGGTTGCGATTCAGAGCAGAGGGTGGCGTGATGATAACCACTCTGATAATCACAAACTAAAGGCGAGGGAATGAGAAAGACGTAAAAAGCCAAACGAGCAGAAGACAAAATTCCACCAAATGCCAAGTAACCCTTCGCGTTAAAACCCGAAGAGAGGGGATAGAAATAAACAGCCTGGAAGTCACCTCCGCTTGCAGATCAAACAGTGCGGACAGGCGCTAGAAATGCCGGCGCTGTTATCTGGAGATAAATTTCAGGCAGCTATGAAAGAGCACAAAGTAATAATCATTCCGGGAATACAATAAAAATAACAGCAGCCTACCGAGAGCAAGGTGGGAAAATTATTGCCGGTCCGATCTTAAGCCCAGCATGATACGTTTCGGTTTTTTGGTTTTTTTTTTTTTTTTTTTTAGGAAAAGGAAAAAAAAAAAAAAAGAAAAAGAAAAAAAAAAAAAAAAAAAAAAAAAGGACAGACTACTTAATGCTCTGTTCGTCGTTTACAAACTCTCGGGTTAACAAATTACCCCTCTGCTGCACGCAGCAGGGTAGCTCTACATCCAAAGACACATTTTATATTTTCATTTTCCCAATAGTATCTTCAGACGACATAATAACAGTAAACAAGAAAACAGCCCCTGCAATATTTACGCGCACCTGGAGATCCCCCCTACCTATGAATAAACCCTCGAAACCAAGCAGCTCCCTCCAAATCCCCCAAACACACCGACACGGGTCTCCAAGACACCTCACAACTTGTTTCACTGCAGCACACGGCCCCCCCTCCGCGCACACACCCGCCCGCCAGAACAGGCAACAGTTCCAAAACAGCATTTTTAGTTCGCTGATTATTTTCACCATTTAATTAAGCGAAAATAGCCAAATAGCAAAGTAGGCAGAATTTCCTATGATTACAACAAATGCGCAGCTACGGCTTTTTATTCTTTACCTTTCTTTTTTTTTATTGAACACTCATTTTCTTTTCCTCTTGACAGCGATACATATAATGGCAGGAGCACAATTATTTGATTAGCTGCGGGTCCGGTTTTACTCACAGTGTTGCCACGCACAGGATGTCCTTACAATCAGTTAATTCTTCCTCGACTTTCATTTCTGCAACCCATTTGCAAAATGCAGATACCTATTTTCATGTTTTCCTCTGCCCCCGCCCCCCTCCCCTTTATTCCTCTCTCTCCCTCTCGCGCTCTCCCCTTCTTTTTTCGCTTTTGCCTCTTTGCCTCCCTAAATCAAGGTGCAAAGATGCCAAAGAGTGATGAAACGAAAAGAAAGCCAATTGCTGGACTGAGGTGGGGGAGATAGCTGCTAGGAGTCCGCCTGCGACTATGGAGCAGTCAGTAATTGCTGGAGACAGGGAGAGCTGGGGGTTGGGCTGAGGTAGCCATGTATAAATAGTGTGATCTCAAATTGAAAGGCATAAATAACAGCAGGAGTGATCTAACCCTATACAGCCCATCTTCTACGTGCAAAAACAGGGTGCGGAGGACGGCCACATCTCCGACTGAAAACAAGTGGATCTCTGTGGATAAGATCACCGGGGCAGCCATGGAAGAACTTACGGCTTTTGTATCCAAATCTTTTGACCAGAAAAGCAAAGAGAGCAGCAGCGGCAGTGGCAGCAGCAACAAGAAGGAGACGATCACGTACAGGGAAGTTTTGGAGAGTGGGTTGGCTCGCTCGAGGGAGCTTGGAAACTCTGACTCTAACCTGCAGGACATGACAGAGAGCAGCAACCATTGCCCGGTGCATCTTTTCAAAGACCACGTAGAGAGCGACAAGGACAAACTGAAGGAGTTCAGCACGGGCAGGACGGCGGAAGGTAAGAGTGGGGCTGGGCGCCCTCCCCCCCGGAACCCCTCGCCAGAAGCCCCGCTCCCCTCCCCGGCCACCCCGGGCTCTTCGCAGCGGGGTCGAACCGGACACCGCTGCCGCAGCCCCGGCGGTGCCAGCGGGCTCGCCTCCCGCATCCTGCCTCCCGCATCCTGCCTCCCGCCTCCGGCCGCCTCCCTCCCTCCTTCCCTCCCGCAGCGGCGGGAACGCACGTTTAGCAAGACATACGCCTGCATGCATAACCTGAACCCTGTAGCCTTGAAAAATAAGTCTCAACTTCGGTCCTCCCACACCCCCCCACACCACCGCCGGCCTCCCTTCACATCCGAAATCGATCCCTTCCATTAGGCGTTCACTCGCCCGGGGGAAGGGGGCAGCGCAGGACGTCAGACATTTTTGTCTATCTGTGTGTTTTTGTACGAGGAAACCTTGTCCGGGGAGTTTTCATGCCCGGGAAGACCTGTTCTTCCTGCTTCCGGGCCGTCAGGATGCTGCTGCTTCTGGGAGAAAGCTGGATGTGGAGAGGGCTCTCCCTGCACATTTTGCCTCCTATCTATCGATCAGCCTGTCCTCATCATAGGCTCCGGCAGGCGCGGAGAAGGTGGAGGAGAGGAGCCTGGCTATAGGGAGAGCTGCCAGGGCCCGGGTGAGACGGATCTGCAGAGGGAGGCAGTGACCGGCCCTGCCTCTGGATCCCTCGGTTCCCTGTGTGTCCTTCTCACCTGGGCCAGGGAAGCACCGCGTCCCCTCGGGATGTAGGGATCGCTGGCAGAGGGGTAAAAGAAACTAAAATTTAAATTTTTTTTTTTTTTTTTTTTTTTAAAAGAGCAAACTAAAAATGACGCTCGCAGGGGAAAGAGAATAAAAAGGGCGGGGGATTAGAAAGTTGAGAAAGTGTCTCTAGGCAAGTTAGACAGGTGGACCTGCCTGGGGAGCTACTGACTAGCTTGGGGTAATAAAAAGTGGTTAATAGGTTGGGGAACAACAACCAGCCTTTCAGCTGTTTCCTAACATTTGATCTTGTTTAATATAGCATTGGGCGAAAGGCAATTTAATTTACAGCTCAAACGCTTATTTAATATCCTCCTCTCTTCCACCCCCTCCGCAAACAGAAGGACAGGGTATAATCACATATTCGGGTACCCGTATTTCTGCACAAGCCAGTTCCTCTCAGCATTGCTGATTTTCCTTCTCCGGTAGAGAGATCACAAAGCGAAAGGATAGAGTTTAGAGGAATCATTGGCACTGGAGATGATTTTAAAAAATGAAAGCAAGGAAAAAAAAACCTTGAAAAAAAATAATGCGAACGAACCCAACAAACAAACAAGGAAAAAAAAAAAAAAAAGAAAGAAAAAAAACACAACAAAGCACAACTTAATAACAAATATCTCTGCTATTCCCCCTTCTCCCAGTGTATCGAAATTCTGGTTTGTATGTTTAGCTAATCTAATCTATGGAGACGGGCTGGGGGTGGGGATGGAAGGGAGGAGTTGGAAAGAGCTGAGATGCTTCTGACAGTTTAAACTCATGCCAGGTTTCAGTCTAATTTCAGCTGATTCCGGTGTGTGATTTCAGTCCCACCGATATGCTAGTTAATATTTTATACCTATCACAGACACGCTGTCGTCTCGGATCTCCTAAAGGAGACAGAGCTTTTGAACGCCCCTCATTTTCCCTAGGCACCTACTGCGTTAGCACCCTAGTCATTTTCTAAGGGTTTCCCCTTAGAAATGAGAAAAAACCGCCATTAAAATAAACCAGTAAACACCCCCTTCGTAGGCCAGACCCTTTCCAAAGTTTTATGGATCTGATACCTGTCGATGACTGGGAGCCCGGATAAGCTATTAAGGCCAGGGACAGTTTTCATTTTGGAAATGAAAACTACCATTTCGTCTCGGTTCATCGTCTTGCTTAAGCGCAGATACAGTTCCAGATGTTTCATTACGTTCAATTAACTTCCAGTTTGCAGTTAGTAATGTGCATTTTGGTATGCCCTTCAGCATGTAGGATAATAATATATATATACACGCGAAAAAATTATGTGTCTATGCATATGTATGTATGTATACAGTGCGTGTGCGTTTGGTGAAGAAAACCGGATATATACAATTCGGAACCATCTGCTCGCCCCCAGCCCCGCACGACCCAGAATATGAAGCAGGACAAAGGAGGCAGCCGGGCTCGGTGCTGGGGAACTCCGAGCAACTGGTTCGGTCTCCAGAGGTGTCCCAGCCTCCAGCATCTCTCCTTTCGTTAGCTAGATGGAAAAGAGGGTCGGTGCTTTAAGCCGCCTGACATTAAGGAGGAGAGGAAAAAAAAAAAAAAAAAGGAAAATAAAAGGCAGCTGTTTTTCTCCACTGCTTCTCCCTGCTCAGGACAAACATGAACAGCGGTAGCCTTCGGTCGCAAGCTTGTTCTGAGCCCTCTTGGGCTCCGTGAGTGCTGGGGGAGGGGGAGTCTGCTCTTTTGGAGGGCCTGGGGGACACTTAGAGTCCTTAAGTCGGCTCCCGTATATCGGGTAGTGCAGGCCCGACGGCCCAGGAGTTTTTACCCTCCGGCTGGTCTTTTGGGGGAACGAGGGGTGAGAAGAGGGAAAAGAACGCATAGTCTCAGTCTCAGGCCCATGGCAAGTTTCTTTTTTACGAGGCAAATGTTTTCACCGTAGTTTCACCACGACAGCGGTGAGGAGCTTCTCCCATAACCTTCTTTACTTTGGGAGAAAAAGGCTACGGAGAAGCCCCCTTCTCTCTGTTCTTCCCACTATCTGGAGTTATCAGGGAGCTGCTGGTTTTCCTACTAACCCCTTCCCCGAACTGCCCGTGCCAATGGGCTTCCCGGCTTCCCCCGCACCCTGGAAAATATAGAAAATAAAATTAGATTTATGCATATCGTTTTTCTGATGGGGCATCACCCAGGACAGACAGTGTGACTCTCCCTCCCTCTCTCCCGCCGACAGACGAGGTGTCTACTTGACCGGTGCCGAGCTGACAGCGGGTTCGGCCCGACCCGGTGTCCCCACTTGCATCTCTGGCCCGCCGGAGCCGTCCCGGGGACCTTCATCCCACCCTTTAATTGCCCGCACAAGTTGCTCTGAGTTTGGGGACGAAGAGAGGGGAGGGGGGAGGCCCCCCTTGTGATGCGGAGAGAAACTTGGGAGAGGTGCTAGAGGAGGCTCAGTGTCATTTTCCCCTTCCCCCTTCCGGCAGGGATCTACGAGTGCAAAGAGAAAAGGGAAGACGTGAAGTCAGAAGATGAAGATGGACAGACCAAGCTCAAACAAAGAAGAAGCAGAACCAATTTCACACTAGAGCAGCTGAATGAGCTGGAAAGACTTTTTGATGAGACTCACTATCCGGATGCCTTCATGAGGGAGGAACTAAGCCAGAGGCTGGGACTGTCTGAAGCTAGGGTTCAGGTAAGAGAAAGGCTCTGTTCCTGGAAACGTCCTCACCTCACTTTCTAACAGCCAGAGGATCCTAGCACAGTGCCCCGTTTCATCCAAAGCGGGGAGGTGGAGGCAGAGACGACACGTGTGATGGGGAAGCTGTTTGCAACTCCGCTGTACCTGTCCTGCCAGAAAAATAATTCTGCTTTGGGAGTATCTGCCTATGCCCTGCGTTTCCTAGGAAGGATGTTTAATATTTTAATTTTTTTTTTTTTTTTTTTTTTTTTTTTTTTTGACAGCGGGGGTGGGGGTGGAGGGGGTAGTGGGGTGCTGATAGTGTTGACAGGTCTCTAATAACTTAGCATCTCGGGTTTTGTGGTTTTTTTTTTTTTTTATTATTATTGCATTTTTCCTTGCAAACGTGTCATTAGCTCCCCTTTAATCCTCATTTTCTTCCCCTTCGTCCTTTTATGGGGCCGTTACGGATTAAAAAACAAAAAAAAAAACCAACAACAACAAAAAACCAGCACAGAAAACAATTGGCATGAATAAGAGTAGACGGTTCGGGTGCTGAGGGACAGGATTAGGCAGTGCCGGGGGAAAGGTGCCCGCTCTGATTCGCGCAGCAAGCGTATGAATGCATGGCACCCCATCTGGTAGAGTCTCCTCCAGTCCCTCCCATCCCGCTTCAGATACAGCTAAAGACCAATTAGCCTTCGAAACCTGGAAAATAGGTCCGGGTTGCTGCAGTTCTGGGGCCATCAGAGCCGTCTGTTTGGGTGGTTTCAAATCGATTATTTTAAAATTTGATTTTCGTTTTGATGCAGGGAAAAAACATCACCACCCCTCCCTTGAGCCAACTAGGGAATGCCTCTCCAAAACAGATGTCGTGCATAAAAAAAAAATAAATAAAAAAATCACCCCTTCCCACTCCCCCGCCCCCCACTCCTCCCTGATATGATTAAGATCAACCTGTGGCTTTCTGAGCACGCCTAGAGAAGGAGAAACTTGAAGGAAATCCCTTCTTGGATCATAATTCTGTGCTTGGCCTAACAGACCCCAAAGAAACCAAAACTCAAGAATAAAAAGTCACCAAGCCGCCGCTTTTACTGAACAGAACTTCTTTACACCCTGGAGATAAGAGATGCGCATGCATAATGTATATCCGTCTATACGTGCGTGCGGCTATACACACAGATGCGCGGATGTGGCACTGTGGGCATAGGTGGGGATCTCCGTGCCTGTCCCCATCCCAGAGCACAGCGGGAAGGCAAGAAATATCACCCCGAGAACGGAGCCAGGGGTGGGCTTGTCCCCCTCCTCAGCTTGCCCGACCCCCCACTTCCTCCATGCCCCAGGCGGAGGGGCTGGGACCCTTCTCCCCCAGCGTTTTAAAGAAACTGCCTCCTGGAGGCATTTGCCGAAATAAATAGAATAACACAGAGTAGCTAGATTGTTTTATTCCCCCTTCCCACCTTTGAATTTTATTTTTTTTTATGTTTATTTTTTGCTGTTAAGGCTCTCTTCTCCCCCCAGCTCTCAGTGCCTCTCCCAGTATAAGTCAAGCTGGGCGAGGGATGGTGTGGGGCTCATGCCTTAGGAAGGGCGGTTTGCAGGGGATATATTGCAGGGGTTCAGAGTGCTGCTGGCCTACTTTCTCCTGGAAGATTGATCTAACCACACCATATAAATTAATGAAAAGATTAAACTTTTGCTGAAGGGGACATCAACTCTTATGTCATCTTCCCAGATCTTCTTACTTGGGCTCTGTAATATCTTTCCACAGCCTTGATGTACTGTTTCTATAAAAATAAATTACTTGTAATTGAATTCTGCACTCTTTCTTTCAAGTACTTTATTACTGAGCAGCACCTTAACAGGATGTTCATAGTCACAGGAAAATTGGTGCTTCAAGTGCTTACAGATCTTAAAAAAGAAAAAAAAAAAAAAAAAAAAAGAAAAAGAGAGAGAAAAGTGATACTGATTCAAGCCGAGATTATGAGACAGATTTTAAAAAGTAATAAATTTAATCATTTTACAAAAGACGTTCGCATGGATGAAAAGAAAACTAGAAATGAAAGAAATATCAAGGATATATAATGGATAATTAATTAGGAAATAATCAGAGACCTTGATATACACCAAGAAGTGGAAGCAGAAAAAAAGAACAGGGAAAACGGAAAGTTGGGTTTTTTCCCCAGTATTTTCAGAATTGTTCCTCTCTGAGCCGCTTGTCCCTTGCTGTTAAAGGATATAGTTTCAATTTAGTGTGGAAATTTGCTGTAAATAAATTGAAGCTCCTATGGTAGCTAGTCCTTATTAACCTTTTATTTTTAGTGTTGTACTGGAAACTCATATCACCCAGCTGTCAGGGTTATAATTGAAAGTTATGAGACCATAGTGAGGAGCAGGCAGTAATTCAATTACAACAAATATCTTTGGGTTTATGGTGCAGGGCTAAATTAAATGTCATTATTCACTGTCTCTAATGGAAATCAAAAGGAAATCAGATTAGAGCATTTGTGAAAGAAATCACTGAGTGATCCTTAATGAAGAAATAACTGTCTAAAACAGTGTACTGTGCTTTACTTAGCATATTCATGACTAATTGGAATTGATCGTGAATCACACCAAGCCTGATTTATTATCGCTTAACGTAGTGGCTAATTCATCACTTTTATTCCTCATAACCTTATTTTTTCGTAGCTAAAGGGAAAGGGCACTTCGTTTTCCAGATTTAAATATAATTTCCGTTTGAAAGATGTTCTGATTTGCAAGAGAAGTTGTTTAAACGCTGCTTAAATTCCTCTTGACAATTTATACTCCTTTGGGGTGGGGGGAGTGGGGGGAAGGGGGAGGGCGTGGAGAGCACATAGAGGGAGATTTCCTGCTAGGATTTACAGCCCAAAAAAAAAAAAAAAAAAAAAAAAAAGTATTATTGTCGCTACAGCACGATAATATTTTGCACGCGTATATATATATATATATATGTAATATAAATCTCGGCCCGGTTAAAGGAGAAGCGTTGCATGTTAATATTTGCCTATTGCTGGTAGGGAACACCAGGCTTGTGCCATGCTGGGCGTTTGGGGGCAGGGAGGGAGCAGCGGTGCCCGGGCAGCGGGGGAAGGGCTGCGGTAGCAACCAGCCGGCGGGGAGCAGGGAGTGGGCAAGGGGAGCGATCGGTCGGTCGGTCTGTCCGTCTGTCGGTCGGTCAGTCCGCAGCTGCGGTGCCCGCCCGCTGCACGCTCCTTCCCGCTCAGCCCGGGAAGGAAAAACTGTGCTGCAAAGCAGAGAAGGCCAATTCCTACTTAAGAAAATCACTGAGGTACCCAAGGTAATTAATGCCTTTGGAAGCCTTTCTTTGCACTAATTACTCCGTTTTAAATGACCATCATTAAGGCAATTGAAGAAAGCTTGAAGGGAAAATTTGATGTAGGAAGTGCAGTTAGTATTAATTAACCGTATGATCTCTTGGCAAGTGCCAGAGCACCAAAGGTTGCAGGTGTTTACTTAGCTACAAGATTTTTATCAGAGGTGAAAGTCAATGTTTGTCCAAATTCGGTAGGCTTTGGTGTCAGCAAAACATTTTGGTCCGTGCCTCTTGATGATGCTTGAGCTAAGCCCATCACCGGGGCAGGGGAGAAGTAGTAATGAAGGTCTGAAATGCCCCTGTAGAAGAGGCAGGGAAGGCGCAGTGGCAGCTCCAAGTTCTGCGTGTGTTTGAGTTGGAATTAGGGCAGGATTATTGGATTGCCGGCATTTCTTGGGTTGGGGCAAGAGTACTTCTTTACATCCTAGCCTGAAAATATGTTGCTCTTGTCTGTTCAGAAGTCTACAAAAGCGGGTGTTGTTTCTTTTAACCATGGGGGATAAGGGAAATAATTCAGACCCTTTTGCAAGTTCAGTATCTCGTATCTTCTCTGAGGTTTTCATGGGTTCCAAGCCCAGCTCGGGATAGGCCAGAGGGTCCGGTGGTTTAGGGTCCTGGGCTCTGACCTGGCCCACGCTGACTGTTCTCGGGATGTTGAGTTGTGACTTGGAAAAGTAGAGAGGGTCTCACCCGACATCCCCGTGGGCTTATTTTAAGTGCCCGTGGGAGCGGCCTCTAGCTCCAGACGGCTGGCACAAGGACCGTGCTTGCCCACCCGGGAGGACACGGTGGCCACGGAGACTCGGGAAGAAGTGGTCGGCCCCCTGTGTCCCCGGTTGTGAGGACGTTTTATGACCTCCTAGGTGAAGCTCTTGTTGGGAAACCACAGGACATCACCCACGCTCACCCCTGCCCAGTCAGCGCACTGGCACCCATAGAGGGGCTCATTCCACCTGGGGCTGTTCCCGAGGAGAGACCTCAGCAAAGTTCTTAGACTCATAGGGTCGTTTGGGCTCCGCAAGACTTTCAAGAGAATCAAGTGCAATTTGTGATAACCCCCTTGTCTCTCTTATCCATCCCTAGACCCTGGGACACTCTTCTCTTAGCAACTGTCTAGTCTACCTCCATTTTTGTAGCGGTTTTTTTGGTTGTTGTTGTTTTGTTTGCCTTTTCTTTTCACAGGTCTGGTTCCAGAACAGGAGAGCAAAGTGCCGAAAACAGGAAAACCAGATGCACAAAGGTGGGTAAGAGGTACAGGCCAGGCGGGGATGAGGTGGGGCGAGGAGGGTGGTGGCCTCAGAGATCCCGAGCCACCTTCGCCTCTCACTCGGCCCTGTTTTTCCCCGCAGGTGTGATCCTGGGAACCGCCAGCCATTTAGACGCCTGCAGAGTGGCCCCCTACGTGAATATGGGAGCCTTGAGGATGCCTTTCCAACAGGTAGTTAGCTCCGGTTTTATTTCCCTTTCCCCCGGCCAGCTCCGAGCCCCGTTCGTTCGTTCGCACGGGAGGAAGCCGGACACGTTTACAAGTGCCATTTATATAGAAGTTGGCACATATTAAAAACAGGCCGTAAAACTTCGGGAAGGAGCCCCCGCCCGGCTGGCGAGAGCTCAGAGTCCCTCGCACCCAGGCAGGGGGCCGAGCCGGGGGGTCCCACGGCCCCGGGAGGTGCAGACGGTGCCATGCCCCCCTCCCCCCCCTCCCCCACGCAGCCGTGGGATGGGCCCGCACACGGCTCCGTGGCGACGGCTTCCTGGGGCCGCAGAGCCTTCCCGGGGCTTGTAGGGCTGGGGGCACCTTGATAAGTCCCCCCGCAGCCAGCGGGGACCGGGGCAGGAAGGGAACAGAACGTAGGGCCCGGGTCCTTCTCTCGGATTAGCGCAGTCCTCCGAGGGAAACCGGGACGAGGGGAATGAAATGCCGTCCCGCTTCCAGCCATCCCTCGCCACTGCTTGTAACCTCCCCCCCCCCCTCCGCTATTTTTTTTTTTTTTTTTTTTTTATTTTTTTTTATTTTTTTTTCGTCAATTAATCGGGGGATCGATTTTTCCCAGCCCAAAGGGACCCTCCACCACCTTTCTCCGTCTCAGAGACACGTGGAGCTGACAGATTAATTGTATCGATTTTTAAAAGACATATTTGGACCAAAATAATTAAATACATAAATAAACTCTTTCCTGCCCCCTCCCCTCCCCCAACCCCGAACCTACTCGGAGCTGAAATCTCAGCCAACCCATCGTGTGTTTGTGTAGATCGAGAAAGCTCCAAAGCAAACACCAACCCGGTATAGAAAGGACCGGTGACCAAAGAGTTTTTCGCGATGTATAAATAAACATCCCTGGAAAAAAGAATAACAAATAAATAAATATAATTAGCTATTTAGCACTTGTTGGCGCCCGTGCGTTGGGCCGTATTTTTTTTTATTATTATTATTATTATTTTTAGTATTTTTTTAAATCTGAGGAGGGCTTAGTGGACCTCAGGCGAAGTGCAGCGCGGAGATTTGCTGCTCTGCGGGCCCGCTTCCCGCACACGGGATGGGCTCTGCTAACAAGTGACTCTTTCAGCCCTTCGGGAAGGGTCGAGGCAGTTTTGGGGTGGGCTGTTAGGTGAGGAGATGCGTGCGGGGGGTGTGCAACGCCGTGCGTGACGCTGTGTCTGTCTGTCTGTCCGTCCGTCCGCCCAGGTCCAGGCGCAGCTGCAGCTGGAGGGCGTGGCCCACGCACACCCGCACCTGCACCCGCACCTGGCGGCCCACGCTCCCTACCTGATGTTCCCGCCGCCGCCCTTCGGGCTGCCCATCGCCTCCCTGGCTGAATCCGCCTCCGCCGCCGCCGTGGTGGCCGCCGCCGCCAAGAGCAACAGCAAGAACTCCAGCATCGCCGACCTGCGGCTCAAAGCCCGCAAGCACGCCGAGGCCCTGGGGCTCTGACAGGCTTCACCTCGCTCCATTCCCCCGCTTCCTCCCCCTGCACCCCTTTCCCCCCGCCCTGGGTGTACGCGGCGGGCATGCGTGTGACCCTCACGGGCCATCGCCCTGCCACCCCCCCGGCTCCTTCTCCTTATCCCCGGCCTCAAGGAGAGCAAGCGGGCGATCCGGGCCGCCCTGCCGCCTTCTCTCATTTTTGTTATTTCTTTTATTTTTGTTTGGTTTTTTTTTGTTTGTTTGTTTGTTTGTTTGCTTCGTTTCAATTTTTATTTTATTATTATATATATATATATATATATTGTTTTTAATTACTCTCCCTTCTCCCAAAGTCTGCGAGCCCTCGGCGGCAGCCTTCCCCTCCCCCCCCGCCCTTTTCCTCGCCCTCTCGCCCCCAAGGGACTCGGCGGCCGGGGAAGCCGGGCGAAGAGGGTGGGGCCCGGCGGCCGTTGGAGGCCGTTGGTGGCCGTTAGTGGCCGTTGGTGGCCGTTGGTGCGGTGTGGCACGGTGGGGACCCTCCGCGGGTCGAGGGCGCCCGGCTGCCGCCTGGCGAACGGGCACCCACACACAGGCGGGCACCCCCACGGGGACCCCCAAACCCGAGTCAGAGACTCTGTGCGGAGGATAAAGCAGGTGGGAGGAAGAGAGAAAGGAAAGTTTAAAAATAATCCACACACAAAAAAAAAAAAAAAAAAAAAAAAAAAAGAAAGGGAAAAAAAAAAAAAAAAGAAAGGAAACGATCTCTAAATTATGTTAATCTGTGAACATCGGGAACTCTTTGGATTTTTGACCCTGGCAAAAGTGATCGCTCCAGCATAACGTCATCTGCTGCTGTCAGTTTTGCTACCTTGTGCATGTGTCTAACTAAACACGTTTTGAAGATCAGAAATATATTAGAACGAAACTAAACAAAACAAATAGTAATAATAATAAATAATAAATCCTTGGGGCTGGTCTCCATTAAAGATGACATTTCTTTGTTGCCAACAGTATTATTTCACTGCCATGAATCTCTTCCATCACTGAGGAGCTGCTGCTGCAGAACTGGTTTGAATTTAAATGTGGAATTTCAGATCTGAGGCAAGGCAGTTGTTTTTTTTTTTTTTCCTTTTATTTCCTAAAAGAAAAAAAGACAAAAAGAAAAAAAAAAAAAAGAGAAAAAAAGAGAAAAAAGCAGCAATAACAAAAAATGTCCATCTCAAATGGCTATGTCCTTTGAAAGGAGAAAAAGAGAGACTAGAATTTACTAATCATTAGTGACAACTTGAAAGATGGAAACAATAAGAAATGTACCTGTTTTGCCAGAATCACCTGAACTCAGTGAGATGCATTGTGCCATAGAAACAGGTCAATTTTTCTATTTTTTTTCCAAATGTCTGGATCTTTGAATCAAAATCTCGCTGTTTTAAGGGTGTAGAAAGATTGACTTATACAACAAAGATGGACATATGGTTTTAAGGCATAATACTGATGCAGCATTAATTTAGTGAAATGCAATTAAGTGCAGTAAAGTGCAATACTGTAAATATTATAGATTAAAAAAAAATAACCGTTCTTATTCTGTTAATTACCAATACTACAAGAACCATAACTTAAGTCCTTTATGCTTGGACTGATGCATTGCAGCTCCTTGCCAAAAGACAGTCCGAGTCTTCTATGAATGGATAAAGTTACACATATCAATATGGGAAAAGGCAGATGCCATGATTTCTAGCGGAGTTAATGTGCCATATTTCTGGGATGTAAGCTGAAAAATTTGTATGACACTTCCACAATCATTTTAAGTAAAGAAAAAACCCAAGAAAACAACCCAGAGAAGTGTTCTGTAGAGGTGGGCAAGTTCAATATTTGGCCATTTTAGTGTTTGCCTGTCATTTAGACACCAAGTCTTAAACTAATGCCTGAGAAAAATAACTAATATAAACCCAGACAGCATGGGGAGAAGGGAAATCCTTTAAGTTATACTACAAGAGTATCTGGGTTTACTGACACCCCTTCCCCACAGTTTTTCCTTTTATGATATTAACTTCTAATTTGCTTCTTGGGTTTTTTTATTATTTTATTTCTGGTAGGGGGGAAGAGTGAAAGGTACAGATATTGGTCTTGTCTACACCTAACAAGATAGCAACCTGTTGCCTTTGTTGTCAAGGCCTGTGCTGATGGAAGGTTATCCTCTCAATCCTACTGTTATTAAGCCCGCTTTTTAGGTCTTGTTTAGCAAGTCATTACTAGTTTTGGCTTTTGCTGGTATTTATCAAATCCAAATATTACTTTAGGACAAAAAAATCATGCTGTAGATAAATTTTTAGACACCTTTTTTGTTTCTCCTTCAAGTTTTGGCATTTTCTAGCAAGCAAAATTTATGGAATGTCAAGGTTTTGCTATTTCCCTTCTATTAATTACATAAGAAGTAATTATATTTTGGATTATCTAGAGCTGATAAATGTTACCTGCCTTTTCTACCTCTCTTTGAAAGGCCCAGTACTTTTTTAAAGCAAGGACAAAATACTGAAGCAGTGTTACTCATTGTTGAGAAGTATGGACAAAAATCTCAGGCAATTAACAATTTTTTTATTGAAACAAAACATTGCCTAGAAAGTAAAATGTTATTCATGATGTTGTATGAATTTCTAGATAAAATAAGGCATATCTCAAGTGTTTCCAGCACTTCTAACATGCAGATCTGAAAAATAACAAGCTATAGTGATGCTGTAGGCTATAACAAGTAACCTGTTGTCCTGGAGACCCACAGCTGTAGAAGGAGAATTTGACACATAGTGTTGAAGACTGAAGGCATAGAGCTTTTGACTGAATGAGGATTGCTTGCTATCTGTACCTGTCATCTAATTACAACCCTTTCAAGTCCCATTTGAGAATTTAAGAGAGGCTTACCTGAGGTTTTTTTTCTGTCCTATACTGACTTTTGCAAAGGAGTGATTTTCATCCTGAAACTGCTCCACAGAATGAGGTCAGCTGATGCTGTAGGTGTGGGATCTGAATTCTCTCAGACCTCTTCCAAGTGAGGCTGTGAAGTGCTACCGACCATACAGTGTTACAGGATGCATGGACAGTATATATCCACCCCATATTGGAAGCAAGAACTTTTTCACTTTTGCTGTTTTACTAGGTAGTAACACAGAAAAAATGACTGTAGATTTCCCTCAGAAATTTTGCTACACACGGCTTTTTTCTTGTATTTCAAAGATTGTAGTAACATGAATACAATTCCCTGCTAACATGAAACAAGGCCGGTAGTGTAACATATACAGCTTTCTAGGATGAAAAATTCTTAGAGTTTCTTCTGTCTGTTTTCAACAGACGTCTCAAAGACAGTCTTGCTTTCAACTGCAGAAGTGAAGAAGGTGGCAAGATTTATCAGCTTAGCTTGTTTTGAAGCAGATACCATAGATCAGCCTGGGAAAAGGGGCAGGGTGTTGCTGTGAATCTACCAAGGTGCTTCATGCTGCTCTTGCATTTCATTTAGGCATGAAAGGAAATGAAAAGGTGCACTGCACAAGGGCTGTTCTACTTTGCTAATTTCTAGAATGAGCCTGTTGCACTAGTGGTGGTACAAAAGCTTTGCCTTGTTTTGGATGATGCATGCAGGTGGCCTCCTCTTCTTGTCATCCTTACATCGTTGGGAAGAAATGAGGAGTCCTACCTGGACTGTACTTTTCACTAAATGTAAGTCAGATTGGCTACAGTCACCATGTGGAGCTCCAGTGATTCATAGAAGTTGAGAATCTGGACCAAAGCCTCTACTCCATTTCTGTTAACATGTGGTCTTTTAAAATTTTTTTTCTTTTTTTTTGTGTGTTATTTTTTTATTTTATTTTTTTATTTTCCTGAGGAGTTTAGATGTGGAAGTTAAGATAGTTAATGTCCTGAGGTGCTTATTAAAGTTTAAAAGTATTGTGATTCTTTTAGCTTCTCAGGCATGCAAATCCTCACTTATTGTCCACCATCATCCAGCCTGATCTTTGTGTAACAATTCATTTTAGAAGTGTGAGATTTCCAGGATCATCAGAACAGCATCCACTGGGCAGGATTCCCTTGGAGGAGGCCTTCCTTTAGTGTATGCAGATTGCTAAAGAATCTTCCTCAAAAGTTTGGTTCATTATTTGAAAAATAACTTGAATGAATTCCAAATGAATAGTGCTGTTTATAAACAAGTCTATATAAAAGGCTTTATTCATTACATGGTCTACTTTATAATGGAAAAAAAAACAGTCTCTGATTTTTTTGGAACTGTCAAATATGCTTAAGTACTTCACCCATTTGCATCAAAATAACAAGCTGACTCCATGGTTCATTGTTATTGACTTGGAAATGTGTCAGAAAAATTATACTGGAACTTTTTTGTTTAGTAGGGTCATGTAGATGTAGTGACATTTTGGTTTATATCATAATACTTAGCACTTATATAATGTTTATTTGCAAAGCACTGTATAAATGTTTATTATTTAATCCTCACCCATTATGAAGTATGTAAGAATTAGTATCCCCATTTTTTGTAGAAATTAAGGTATATAATTCAGGGGCCAGGTTCCATCTCCCATTGCCAGCACTGTGTAATATTACTTTTGTTTTTGTAATGTAGCAGCATCCCCCGGGTCATAATCTGACATGAACTTTGTGGTGCTAGACACCTTTCAACACTGTAAGTAGCAGAGGCCCTGCTCCAAGAAATGTAAACTCTCTACCTAACTTCAGCAAATGTCTTAAAGGGAACACTGGATGTGATTCAGAGTGGCAGAATGTCTCTGTGAGCATATCCACAGAAGACAAATTACTGCCCATTCCTTTGACCCCAGATATCACTGGAAGTTTGGTTTATGACACAGTGGGGCCAAGTTGCAGCAGAGCTAAGATGAGAAACAAATCTGAGTTCCCAACAGAATGCACAAATTGTTAAAAAACCTTGATTTCCAACTTCTTCTACTATAAATTTTTCACACAGACCAAGTATGCTCATGTCAATTCTTCGTATGCTTTATCTGCTGTATCTTTTAGTCCCATGTTTGCCTACAAAATAATGAGACAAAATTTTGAATTGACATAACATTGACACATTGGGACTCTTGACTGACATACAATAGACATGTATTCCTAACGAAATACAGATCCCTAAGGCAAAAAGTTATGATTTTTTTTTGATGAAAAATACACATATTTTCTGCTTTTTTAAATGCTAGGAAGAAAAATTGTTTCTTTTTTAAAAAAACAGATAATTTTAGTTTTTGGAAACATTATTACTTTGGAACTGGCAGGCTTTTTCCCCCTTCAGTTTCAGGAAATTTTTCAAAGTACAGGAAAAACATTACACATTTTTCTTAGAAATGAGTTTATTTTTATAACAACTGATGATCCAGGTGATGTCCTTGTAATTGTTAGTTGTACTCACCTCTATAAAGTGAACACAACCAGTGTGGCTGGAAATTTTTTGTGCTCCTAGTTAAAAAGGATGGTAGAAATGCCCCATTTCTCATCTGTAAGCAGCCTACTGACCCCATAATATTGTTTTCTTTCCCTTACGCAACAGAATTCCCATGGCTAACAAGCTTCCAAACAGCTGTGGCTCACATGGCAAGAGCTTCTCCTTTGGTCACTTGAAAATCTCTACTGATTGCAGTAAGATGTGGTAGGGCAAGAGAAGGCCTAGCATTGCTTGGAAACAAACAAAAAAGGAATGCATTGTGCTACAGAACATGATCTTCTCTCCATAAGAGAAGAATAGAGCCTTCTGTTTTACGACTCAGGCGTTTTGTAAAATTGCATCTCTAAGACACATCTTTAAAAGGCATGACATGGGTGCCATCCATGTAACCCAGTGGCTATTATTATATTGGTTATTTTTGTTAGCTGGCCTTTCTAGCCAAGTCAGTTGAAGGCCATAGGCTTTGGTGTTTGAGGCACTCTTCAGTCGGGGTTTGATACCAGATATCCCTCAAATTTTGTTTGTCTGTTAGACAGATTTGATGCTAAAAGTTGGTGCCTAGTTTTATTAAGTCAGCCTAGAAACTCGCCGATTTCCAATAAAAATCAAAACGTCATGCAGTTCATACACCTTATATTGAAAATTGATATTTAACTAAAATCAGTTGAAGAATGTAGAAAATATCAGATTTTGAAGCTGAAGATATTTATTGAAAGGCAACACTCATGAATCTAGGCTTATGGTATGTATTAATGACATCAAAGACAGGCAAATATCTCTGTTTCTTTGTATTAATGTATGTGGATGTTTTATTTATTTTTTTGTTTGAAAATTTCTAAATGTGTATTATTTTAATTATGTCGAGTATAAATTTGACAATGCTTTGCATTTATTTTTATATTTTCTAAACCTATTGCTTTTGCAAAACTATGAGCAGCCAGTATGATCTGCAGTACCATATGCATTATTTTGGCTACATACACATAGTGTGTCTGAGTTTACAGACATTTCAGGGATTGCTAAAATGTAAAAAAAAAAAAAAAAAAATCTCCTAAACCAACTCATCTTAAAAATTTGTACCCCTTTGTTATTGTGGAAGAGAAAAGCAAACAAAGAAGTTTTTTTTTAGGTTTTGGTTATACCAGCATGCTCCTACACGAATTCACCAGACATGTTGAGTTCCATTTTCAGAGTGTATTATGTTGAATCACATGATATGAATGTACATCTTGTAAAAGTGAGATATGAATAAACTTATAAATATTTGTAATCATGTGTTAACAGATACCCAGAATAGCAACTACCAAAGGGGCTACTATAATAACAAGGCATTTCCCCCTGTTAAAACAGAGCTTTTCCTTCTGTATTTAATGCTTTTTCTTGTTTTTTTTTTTTTTTTTAAATCACCTTATCACTTTCTCCTTGCAAGGAAGGAAGCCAGTGCATCTTACTCTCTAGCTATTCCACTTGCAGTTCTCACTGGCTTCTGTGTAAGTTTTAAGCAAGCAAATTATAGCTTGGTGGTGACTACTCAGAAGCTACTTCTACATCCCATAAAGGAGTCTTCTCAGTGGACCATTCTAGGGATTGTATTTAATTGCTCCAATCTGCCGTCTGTCCAAATCAATGGAAGAGGCACTAGATCAGGGTTTTATTTTTCAGGTGATTAAGGAGGTTTTTTCATGTCCTGGCTTGTCAGTATGTTAGATGTAATTTTATTCTTTCTAACTGTAGTCTGACATTCTGGCGTTGATAAAGATAAGTATAACAAGGGAATACCCTTGTTCCCTTGCACTGTGTTATTTCATCAAGAGCACCAAAGCAAACTGGGTTAGAAGAAAACTTTCTGTTAGGTTACAGTCCATGGCTCAAGTTCTAAACTTCCAAACTAGTCACAAGAGTTAGGTTATACTTGTCTTGTTTAAAAGGTGGTTTGTCTGACGTATATGTTGCATTTAAACTTCATCAAGAGTAGCTGTCTATCCCAGACCTTCCTCCAAATCCTCCCAGCATATCTTTATTCTTTCTTGTCTACAGCTGGCTGTATAGGCTGTATAAGCTGAAGTCAGAACCTGTACGTAGGTTTTCTAACCTTGCATTTTCTGCAAGTATTTGAGTCTAATGGAGAGCTCTGACCTGGGATGTAGCTGGATGGCAGTTGGTACAATATTCCCACATCATGATTACTATTTCTCTCTGAGCCAACACCACAAACTGACATCCTGTTTTTCCTGTCATTAACTATGTAAGAGACAGGCTATTCGAAGAAAATTAATACTTCCTTTCTGTCTCTTAAGGGTACATGGGCACTGAATGGTTGTCGGTACCATGTAATGTTAAGAGCAATCAGAAAAAATATTAAGTCATAACTGTGTGTGCTGAAAGATTAACTACACCAGAAGACCATCTAATACCAATCTAAGAATAAATATGTTTTTTAACACTCCTATTTTTTACCTATTCATATTCAGCTCAGATGTTGAAAAGAGAGAATTTTTTTTGGCAATTTGGTTGTTAGGAAGAGCTTTTTTTCCCTCTTAATTTTTGTTAATTACAATGTTTTTACAGTGGCTACTTATTCTATTGCTTTCTGAAATAATTGACTGTTCTAAAGGGAAATTTCCTCTCCCTTGCCTTTGGGTACATTTTTCTTCTTCTTTGCATGAGAATTTATTTTTAATTAAAAAAAAAAATAAAGAAAAAGAAAGAAGATATTTTGACCCCACTGCCACCAGCGTTTTGGGTGACTGTTTCTAGCTCTTGCCACATCTGAATTGAATTGGATAGGAATAAACAAAGTAACAAAATGAATTCCTTTTGAATTGTCAGTTAAATTTTCTTTTCTTTCTTGAGTAGCTTCTCTCTTAGACTATTATTTTTTGAGCAGCAAACATCTAAAAAAAATTATGGGGAGCTACACAGAAAACAGGACTGAGTATCTGCTGGCATGAGTACCCGTGAACTGTAGAAATTTTACCAGTATGTGTGGTTAGGTTCTATATTGCTTGCATATCCAAAACTCCAGTCTGTCGAGAGAGAAATCTGTATACTCAAGTCTGCAGGAACAACCACATAAAGACAGATCTACATCCAAGGACCACATGTAAATGACTAGAGGCTGGACAGCAGAACAAAAGGAAATGTATATAATTTAATTTTCCTGAATCAAATACTCAGACTTCATTACCAATATGATTAAGGGTAATGATCCTGCTCTTACATTTAATTGCTGGTTTATAATGGCTACCAAGAGGCTATAAAAATACAGGGTCAGAAAGCTGGATCAAAAAAATATCTTAATGCCTCACTCTAAAGTTAGACTTCTGAGGAATTTAAGCACTTAGTTCCAAAACCTTAACACACGACTCTTGGCCGCTTCTCAAATTCTTCTGAAGCTGGATGGCTGCAGGTCCTCTTGTTCCACACACTGAATTTCTCCATGAGATTTATGTTCCACTTTTGTGTCTGCCTGGCACCTGACTGATCTTTGTGGCTGGGAGGCTTGCTCCCTTTTTAGCCTGAGTTACAGAAACTGGGCATCTTTTCATCTTGCTTAACTTCAGATATTTGAAATTCAGACACCTACATAAAACTTGTCAGTGGAAGCAAGCAGACAATTTTAGCAAATAGACCTCCTGTGAGTGTATTCAGGATGTGTTTTAGGAACAGACAAGCTCAGATGTAGCCACCTTATCTGTAGATATCAGTCTTTGGATAGACATGCACAATTCCATGGTTAAGTACACTTTCTTTGTGTGTTCTCCGCTGCACAAAAGACAGCAATTCCACCACTTAATTTCTTTGTCAGAGATTTCCCCTTACAGAATGACTCAGTGTATAACAGAATAATACAGCACTCTACAGTATGGATTTTCCTGGCTTCCTTCATCTGAATAGATGGGGTAGTTGAAAAAGTAGAGCTCTTGGTCCTGGAGAAATACTTTACAGAACATGCTAGATGTAGTTTTCTTGGGGATGAACTGACTGTAGTTGATTCTGCTCTGATGGATTAGCAGGCAAATGAACTTTCTACTATGATTTCCATTCTAACTGGTTTCCCTACTGTGCTTTCTGACATTACAGTCAGATAAAGTGCAAATTGCTTTTCTACAGATTCTTGGGAAAAAGAATCATCTTATTGTTTTCCTTAGGGGGGGGTGGGTGGGTTTAAAACAGTAAGTCTTGAATATTTCTTAAATATAGCAGCTTTGCACAGTAAAGTTCCTAGATTTCATGAAGTTTCAAATTTTTCTCTCCTCCTCATTGCAAAAAGACCTCTTGAGTGGAATGATATAGATGTACCTGTACACATAAACATTAATAAACAAATCCCTAAAAACTTGACAGAATTTAAATTGCCATATACATAGACTTAGGGTCTTTAGTGAAGCAATCTCATATAGTTCCAACTTATGTTACCATGCACATTCTTATAGCAAGACCTCTGTCTCAATTGCTGCAAGAGGTAAACTGTTCAAGGAGTGAATCGGGATTGTGAAGAAAATGAAATAGTTTTCTGGGCATATTCCTGAGCTGTTTAAGATACTGGTAGGTAGGTGAGAGAGAACACTACAAAAAGTCTAAGTTTGTCTATGTCAATAGCAATGCTAAAGCAGAAGAAATAGATCTAGCCTTGTATGGACTTTCAAGCTGATATGTTGAAGAGAGTAAGACATTTCCAGTATATCACTGAACGTGTGCTTTCTCTTTTCTTGAGGTGAAAGTCTCTAGACTGGGAGTCTGATGTAGAGAAATGCCCACGATTTAGTGTCACAACTTTAATTAACAAGCTATGTAGGTTTGGGACTGTGAGGAAGCAGGCAGCATTTTGTACTGGTGCAGATTCGTGCAATATACCATTGACTTATTGTCTTACATTAGGTGGCTCATGGTGTCTTTCTACTTCAGTCTATAAAATGGGCTTAATGACACTCTCCTAATGTGTACATAGGAATGACACTCCTCTGGTATGTACATAGGGGGATTGTGACCATAAATTAATTAATCTTTATAGTACACTGATATACTAGATTTTCAGGCATTGGCATAAAACCCACGAGGCGATACATAACTGTATTCAATGCAATGTTGAAAGGATATGCAGTAAATAAAGCATGAGGATAAAGAGAAATACTGAGCAGCTGCTGTATTCACTGGACACTGTGCAATGAATGAAGTTGGGGTCCTGTGTAAAAAAACCCAAAACCCAAGACATTGTATAACTAGGGAATGTATTGTAATATGTAATCAAATGGGAGTAGAATTCGACTACACAGTAAATGCTAGTAATGGCATTTTCTGACTTTTTGATGTTTAATGAATTAATAACTGTTTATATTTTTCAGCTTTAAGGATGTTTTCCTCCAGCATTTACATATGCAGTTGTCTATTGTTATCCTTTTTCAAATAAGAAGGAAAAAGCCAGATTGCTTCACTGTAGAACTATTAGAACTGGGACCCTGGACTCTTTGCTGAAGTCTAGAGATCACTTAAATCACAAAAGTATCTATCTTCATAGGAAGAGAAAGATTGTTATGGTGTTTTAAGGTTACATGGGACTCAGAAAAATGAGCCATCCGAAGCAGTGTTGAACTCATTGACACCAAATGCACAGGAGATTCCACTATATGTTTGTTACAGCCCTCTGGTATGAGGGATGGTTGAGCGGAAAAGGATTTAGGACCTCTTCTTACAAGAGATCCGTAAGAGGTAAGCTCTCTGCTCACAGAAATTTTCAGTGCAATGTGAGTCTCTGCTTAATACTGAAGGATATGAAAGGCTCACAGCTATTAACTGTGCCAACAGACTCTGCATCCAGCTTAGGCCTAATGATATTTTGACTTGAGAAGAACAGTCCCAGTCCCCCTTATTTTTTTTGTTCCATGCAGATGCATCCCAGTGCACCCCATACATTGTGGAGTGTTCTCCACTATCACTTGTGGTGCAGTGCTAGAGCTGCTGTATTTGTAATTGTTCAGAGTGTGAAAGCTCTAGGCTGCAAACTGAAGCTGAGCTATCTCAGAACAAGGGGAACAGCTGGGAAATGAAGAAAGCTGGCCAAATCTGAAGTGATTTCATTAGGAGATGCACAAGCTCTAACCTGGCATTAGGGGGTGAGATAAATGAATGTTTTATCACTGGCTGACAAATGAGGTCTTTCTTCAAGGGCTAATTTAATTTAGTTTATACCATGTTTGCCAAGGACTATGAACGGCGTATACAGATATTTGTGGAGGAACTGACTTTTCTATGTATTTGAGCTCTAGGACTATTGATCATAACAAAAAATTTGCAGAAGGTGCCAGTCATTATTAATACTGCTTCTCCTGTATTTACTATCTTGCGTAAAAGGGAAAGTCGTAGTTTTGATAAAATATTGAGATACTTCTTAATATGATAGAATTAGAAGAGTTTGATTTTTCTGTGAATGTTTATTTCTGAGTCTCATGTATTTGTTCTTTGGGGTTTGACTCTTGCACTGTTACAGAGACACACAACTTTTGCTGGCCACTGATGGACAGAAATATTGTCTGCTCACATAAATATATTTTCATGGCTATGGAAAGCTGCCATAAACTGGGAACTAGAGCCTGAGCTAGGGTGTTGTGCTCATGGGAATATTTCTGCTTATTAGAGAAGCACATGGTTCATGTATCAGGACTCTGGAATTGTTTATCCTTTCATCCTTGTTGCTGAAGTACTGGGTAATTCAGTTAGGAAATTAAGCATGTCTAGTCTTTGAATGGCATCTAATACCTTCTTTTGTGAGTAAAGTTCAAAGTCTTATTCATGGAGGAGAAGAAAAAAAGATTATCTTTTACCATGAATATTCTTCCTAAATAAATGATGCACTAGATGATATTATGAGGACTGAAGTAATTGTGATGAACAAGAATGGGGGAGAAAAAGAGAGAAGAAGGAGCTGGTGAGTTTAGATCACTTGTCTCCTTTAAATCTTCGAATTCTGGTTCTTTTATCAAAACTACGTGAATCTCAAGAACTGAGAAAATCAGATCTCAGACCTACAATGATTTTTCCTGGGTCTCAGTTACTTTGCCTTGGGCCCTGTCACTAGAAAGGCATAGTTTTTCTAGGGAAGTGATAGTTTCAGATTATTTTAATTGCTTGAATTCATCTGTTTTCTTAGTTACTCAGTGTTCCTTTATTAATTTTGTCTGAATGCTTTCTCTATCCAATCTTTCTTGGCAAATGTAATCCTGTCTTTCTATAAATAGTAGAAAACCAGATTGCACAAGTTTTCACAAAGTTTTCTGAAAAAGGGTCATAGAGGTTCTTCACTACCAGACTAATGCTGAATTCTGAAAGAGTATCAGCAGTAGTGTTATCATGCACTTCAGAACAGAGAGGTTTCAAGCTAGTCTAGTCTCAGGCTTTCACTTGGATTTTAATTTGTGAAGTTTCAAGAATCTAGTAAGTTATATGTTGATCTGAGTGTCTTTATCCTTACATGAAGGAAGAAGAATGCTAACTACAGTCTGTAAACTGTTGTAGAATATCTTAATATATAGCAAATAGGGCTACATTTTATGTTGACTCAGATGTTGGAGTATCCTCATGTTAGCCACCATTCTGAGTCTAATGGTGACTGTTTTCTGGTGATATTGAATTGATTCATTTCAATATTTAAAGCCTTGAGTGTCTGAAGACATATCTACTGAGAAGACCATGTCTCCCTTGATGTTTCTATTGGTCAGTAAAGAACCAGCATTCTGAATAGCTTTCAATATATAAAAAAGGCTTTTCAATATATAAAAAAGGTATTCCCTTTGGGATCTACTTCCTGAAGTGGTCCAAGATAGTTCCAACTACCTGTTCTTTAATGTATGATAGCAAAGCACATCCGTCTGCTTAGGCTCCTGGGGACTGATACAGTTTATTTTTGCTCTGTGTTGATTATGCTTTGTGGAAGGGTTCTGAAAAAAAACCCTAAACAACAAAAAGTAAACATTTAGAATATCCACATATTCTAAATATGCAACACTGTGAGGGCTGACTGCTACTTGCATATTTCAGTGTGGTTCTGCTGGAGGTGTAGGATGATTTCGATTCTCTACACTCCTGGCCCTTCTTTTGGGTCTGAGTTATGAGAATCTGTTGATATCTTTGTCTGTCGCCTTGACCATTGTTAGAAGCAGACATGGACGAAACTTGTATGATGCTTGTCTGCTCACTTATATATGCATTTGTGGCTTATTTTCTGTAGTGTAATTTTATTTTGGCCTTTATTCACCTGTTTGTATGAGTACTAGTTCACAGAGAAGCAACCTCTAGAAATTTAGTTTCCTCCCTGCAGGAAGTATGATATGTTTTCTTTGTAACAGTGTGTTTCCTTCAGGATTGCTGGATGAGGCTACCTTAGCATGGATGTGACAAGATTGAATTTTAAGGACAGTCTCCTAGATTCCTTGAACAGAGTGGTATGAGACATCTCAAAATTACACAAACTGTCTATGCTGCAGAAGGACAAGGTTAAAAACTTATTGAACTGCCCAGTTCAACAAGTAAAATTGCCCAAAATCCAACAAAACCATGGCACAGAAGGTCCTTTTCCTATCTCCCAGAAATGAAAGGGCTAAAACCCAAGAGGTATAACAAATACACTTGTGAGAACTTGCTTTATATTTAAACCTTTTCCCATCTCAAATATCTTCCTCCTGGAGTTTCATACAGGAGGAAGTCTCAGGACTTCAACAGGAGTCTCAGAAAGGTCAATCCTTTAGAGGTTGCATATGTACATGCCATGTTTTGTTTATAAACTTTGATAATTACTGTGTTTCATGTCACTTAAATTTCTGCATTTTGAGGCAAGATAAGTTTTTATCTTTATTAAGATCATTATTTAAAGAAGCTATGGTGGTTACAATAAATAAGATTGGAAGAGATAGCACAATCTAGCTTTTTATATGTGGACATAGGAATGAAAAAGAAATAATGTTTATTTCAGAAACTAACTGTAGCTATGGCAACAGATGCATGCTGTATTTCATTTGGGAAACATAAGCAACCATGTTAGAAAAGAAGATGTTATTTCAACAATGGCTTTTCAATAATTCATTGCACAAATTTACAAGTCAAGAAGTACTGCCACAGTCGAACTAATGAGTATTAAGTTAATTTTGACACTCAAAAGTGATTATTTTTGTAATTAAATACTCTTCTCAGGTTATGGTTAAAGAACTGGTGGAGAAATATTTCCCAGAGATCCATTAGTGAAAACTAAGTTTGACATTTCTCAAGTAGAAATAGGATGCAAACTTTTTGTAGCTGTCCTGGCAACCACTTTATATCCATGGTGTCTATGATAGGATAACAAAGATTTCTAAATACATTTCCACAGGCAGAATGAGTTATAACTGAGTATTTATTTAACTAGTACTTAAATGCTTACCTAATTTATAAACATTTGTGTTAGGGGCATGTGGTTCCTACAGGCACATAAGTGGAGTTTCTAATTTAGATGGTTTCTTGTTAATAATTAAAAATAACGTCATCTTTCCAAAGCCTCAGGTGTTGTCCCTGGCTGCTGCTTTCCTTGTACCATATCTGTCTGAAGCTGTATGTCTCTTTACCCTCTTGAAATATCAGCTCCTTCTGAAGTTGCAGTAAGAAACATGAAAAAGCACTTAATTTTTTCTTAATAGTAGTGATAGAGAGACCAGGCTGTGTGCTAATGATCTATTAATGATCTTTAATGATCAATAGTGAATAATGAGTATAGAAGTTTTCAAACAAGAAGATGTTGAAAAGAACTAAATATCAGAAGTGAGAGAGAAAATCTTTTAACACTAAGTCAGACCACCAGCATTAAAATCTGACAGCAGCAGCCTGAAATTTTCAGGTGAAATTCACACCCATACAGAGGATCAGTATAAGATGTACCTACCAATTTACTCCTTTGATCATCATTTTAATAGCTAATCTAATAGCTAATTTTTGAATTAGCAATTATAGACAGCTGGGAATCAAAAGGAGGTACAAGTTCTTTAACTTTTCACAGTGAAGTGGTTAATTTTATCATTAAAGAAGTGTGCAAAATCAAGTATGTAAAGTGAGCAAAGATCTGACTTAAATGCACACTTTGGCAGCAGTTCCAGGGCTAAATTCTTGACTGGCTACTTTCTTTGTACATGTACATTTCATTATATTTACCCAAAAATATGCAGACAAAATTGGTCTGTGCAGATCTGGAAAGGTAGCACTAGAGCTTCTGAGTGGCTACTTTAGATTAGTGATCCTTTCTCTTCATCATCCCCTCTGGAAAGCGGAATTCCATTTTATTTGCTGGATGTACTTCATGGTGAGTGTGGCAGAATGAGGCTTTTCTTTACATGTGTGTCCAGACAGTCTGTACAGGCCTGAAAGTACTAAGAAAGTAATTTCTTGCGTTGTGAAGGCTTGAACAAAAATGATTCTTCAAGCACCTTGTTCCCAATGGGTCTGTTACAGTAAAGAGCATTTTAATTCTGAAGAGATTCACCACTGTAGAGGAATAATTTAATATATTCAGCTTTTCTAAAGACATAATTTTACTTCCTCTTTCACTCTAAAGCCCTGAGAAAACTATTTGTTTATGTTTATGAAGATGTTTTTCTGTGATGTTGGTAGACCAGGTTTTGTTTTTTTTAAAATATTTTGCTATGACAGAAAATTATATATGTCTTTTAAATTTACTATTTCAAAAAATAAATATTACAGACAAAATTTTCCATCCTGACCTACACAGCAGCTCTCAGCTCCAATAGTCTGTTCTTCCTGCATGAAGGGAACTCCCATTGATGTGTGGATCTGAGAGAATTTTGCCCTAAGGGCTCAATTTTGCTCTGAGATTGACATATGCATTTCATCAAAAATAGAATAATCTATGCATTTGAGGAGCTATCAGCAGCTCCTGTGCAATGCTGTTGCTCTTGGAGACTTCTGGCATCGTACTAAAATGTGTGATAGGCTGAGATGTAGCCTCTGTCTAGTGTTTGTGCTAACAAGCCCTCCTCCCAAATATATGAGGTTGAAACAGAAGGGTAATCTTTCTTTGATAAGGTAATAATTGATATTATGACATAACAGGCAAATTTAACAAATGCTTTTTATGTTATATCACTTCTTTGAGTAACACTTACATTAAGGCATCCTCAGACAGGTACTCCATCAGGAGCTGCCTTCCTGCCTGTGATTTTTCATATCCCTTGGCATCCTCTGAGAGACATCTGCAAATTATGGCATTTGTGAATCTTACAGGAGACAGTGGGTTATGTTGGTTATAGGAATTATAATTTCAATTGGGAGTGGAATAGTACTTGAGTGCTTCTTGCTCCCTGGTGTTTGTAAATCCATAAAAAATAATCTGAAAGAGCAGAAATCATCACATCTTCTCCTTTTTTTTTTTTTTTTTTGCACAGCAGGCCTTTGTGGTCTTTCTTTTTACTTGTTTTCTTCCAGGTTTTCCTGCTGGCCTGAATAATATGGCTACTTATCTCCAGTGAACACAAGTTTCTAAGGAAATCATCAGTATTTCCCATCCATTGCCCCCTGGCACTTCTGATGTCACCCTTGCTTTCTCATTCATGCTGGTGTTCATCAGTTCTGTTCATCTCATCAGCAGTTTATTTCAGGTAACATTAGGCAACTAGCAAGCAAATTCTGAGTCCAAAGTAAGGTCTCTTGATGCAGTATGGCAGGAGACAGGTGCCAGGATCCCCTGCAGGTTGAGACTGGACTGACTGAATAGCTGGAACTCAAGGGGCAGTCTTTCGGTGCTGACTTTCCACTACTTTTTCCAACTGTCCCTTTGCCAGTTCCACTTGAACTAATTTTCAGGTGCATGATGCTCAAAACTCTAAAGCAGTCTGCCTTTTATCTAAAGCAGATTTTGATTACAAGAGTAGTTCTTAGAGACTGTCCAAAGGGGAACTAAATTAACTCTCTCTGCATAGTACTAACAGATATCTATGTAAGCAGTTAGGAGGCAGTGTCATATCACGGTAAGTTTTCATTCTGGCTTTTTTTTTTTTGTTTTTTTTTTTTAATGCTGCCTATAATACAGATCTGCCCCTCTGTTGAAAACTGCAGAAGAAAGGGCTCCTCTTCTCTATATACAGCAGTAAGAACGGTGGGAAGCCACTTTTTTCCTTCACTGTGGCACAGAAAGAACCCTTTCTCATAGAAATTTGTGGGAATAGCAGAACCTCCTTTCCCTTTGGAAGAGAGCCATTTCTTCTTGAGGAAGACACTGGAGAGAAGTTCCCAGCACTGCCTACTGCTCTCCTCCCCTCTCCCTACCTCATGCAATTCCTAGAAGGAGGTCCAAAGGGTTCTTCAGAGCAACTGGTTAAAACACCTTTAAAATAAGTGGGATGGTTTGTAGTTCCCAGGAATTGTGCTCATATTAATATTCTATTAGTTCTTTAACAGAGGGCAAATGATCACCGTGTGGGAAAGCTGGTTTATGTAAACAATAACATACTTCCATCTCAGGGATTGGTTACATCTTGGAGTGGGATATGGCTGTGCCTCCATATAAGTGTTGATGATTTTTGCTTCTATGTTATCTCAGTACCCCAAACTCCCACTAAAGGGGATGGATGTCTAGTTAATTCAGGCAATGGAGTCTAGAGCAGATACTTAGGGACTGACTCGTTTACAAATAGGAACTGTGCTAGGGTACTTGAGACCTCCAAATCTGGCTGTCAGTTTTGATGTAATATTTATGAGGGACCTTCTAGAGAGGCAGCTGACATCTCACAGGATACACTGCGGCATTTGAAATGGCAGCTGATTGAGTCATGGATTTCCCTGATGAGTAGATTGACACCTTGTTCTTTTAGTAGCCATCTACATTGTTAATACCTAAGTTTAGGTATCGGAGTCTTGCACAAAACGCCCACTCCAGAGTCACTGCACCATGAATAATTCCTGGAATTTGGTCATGTTGACCATGACAAATGATATGGGATTAGACAAAAAAAATTCAGTGGTGTTCCTTCTGGTTTCATAACTGATTATCACAGGCATGGAGACTTTAATAAATACTTATCAATACTTATAAAAACCTTACCTTGTCAATATGGATATTAATTTGTACATGTTTGAATGCTTGCATAAGTCTGTGTTTTTGGAAAAAATATTTTAAAAAATGTGGATGTTTGCATTCAATGCATTAAAGTTATTCCAAATGTCATGAAAACATATTTGCAGCTGTTATTTGAATCTGTGCTCTGGGACCTGTTTTCTCACTGTATCCCCTGTCTCTCCACAATCTTGTGATGCTTAGTTGATGTTTGGCTCTATAACAGATCTTCTCCACACTCTCAGTTTTGCTTAAGCTAAATTTGAGTCAGAAGTTTACTATTCTAAACCTTTCAAATTCAAAATGCTTTACAAACATTTAAAACTAATGACAATGATATCCCTCAGCAGAAAATACAACACTTTTTACAGGTGTGGAAATGAAGAGAGAGAAAAATAACATCCCGGGAGAACTCATGAAATTCTCGAGCTGCTTCAGGCCACTAAGCATTGCTGTTAGGCAATATGGAAATGTATAAGAGCTATAAAACAATTTGCAGGGTTCTGAAAATCTGTGACTACCAGAGGAAACCCTTCCAATACTCCCACTATAGGTATGGTTGGTGCTCCAGCTACAGAAGCTTTCCATGTTGTACCTCTTTACAGTTGTAATGGTAACACTGATAAAAGGCTGGCTGATTGTCACAGTCTTTACATCAGCCTCCTAAAATGAAAAGCATGTCTGAAGGTCAGCTACAAAAGCTTGATTTTTGGAAATAGTACCTCCAGACCAATAGATCAGCATATGTGTGGCTGAAATATGATTTGATTCTTGTAAATAGCATAAATGCCAGGTTGCACCTGTTTCTGTAGAAGAGGTGCCTGAAATCTTTCACACTAGCAGATGTAACCCTCTGATGGTAGAAATCCCTCCACTTCAATCTGATGAAGTCAGTAGTGAAGCATGTCATACTTCTGACAGGCACAACAAAATATTGGTACTAGAAAGAAAAGTCCATTACAAAACTATTTTTTGCATCTCTAGGAATTCAGTTTATTTAAGAAACAAAACAAGCAAACAAAAAACCGCAACAAACATTAAAACACAAATTAGAGTCTCTGAAGCATCAGAAACTTTCTCTGAGAAATCCATCAGGCTGAGGAAAAAACTCTAAAGCCAAATACAGCACAAAAATCTGCAGTCTTTAATTACAAGAGGTCTAGAGGAGGGTCATCCCTGCCATGGCAGAGAGGTTGGAGTAGATGATCTCTAAGGTCCCTTCCAATCTAAACCACTCTATGATTCTGTGATTATGCTTCTGCCACATTCTGGCACATGGTGTGACCTATGGCCTCAGCTTCCTTAGGACTAATTTTATTTCCCCACCTGGATCTAACACTCCTAATCATGATGTTTGGGAAAAATACTCTGGAGGCAGAACAGAGACCTATGACTAATTTTTCAGGTATTGTTTCAGTACTGGAAGACCGATCATATTTCTTTCTTATGTCATATATTTTAAATTTTAATATATCCTGATATGAAAGAAACAGACATCTTTTTCTTCCTGGTAGAAATTATACTTTCCAAACATGAAAGACAATAAAACTTTCAGTGCTGATGTCCATTTCTTTTATTTATCAACATTAGAAAGCATAATTCTATTTCTTCTTTTGTATCTTTTTTCAGTAGGCTTTTTTCCCATCATCCCTTCTCTTTCTCTGTTTCCATTACTTCCTTTCTTGAGGCCTAACTTTGTCAGTGTTCTAGTTTATCCACATTTCGCATTGCTGGTCAAAGTAATTTGCTTAGGGTTATGAAATGTTGATGGATGGCCAAGTGCATTTGTAATTTCATAGACCTCTTAATCTATTGTATTTAATTAGAAATGTCTTAGGAACCCTCAATCCTTTAAATCCTTTCTTGAGTGAAAGCTGGAGGGACACACAGTATCATATTTTCTGTACGAGCTCCATCAAGGATAGAGAAAGTGCTTGGTGTTGATCATAACCAGCCCCATGAATTCAGGCTTGTCTGGAGAAGGGTTGTTCAATCGTCTAAGGTCTGTGCTGCACTGGGAGTTATCTCTGTCAGGGAGTTTGATCACAGGACACTTGCCTAGGGAGTACTGTCTTTTTATTATCACTACCAACTTTGACTTCAGGAATAATTTGTAACTTTAAAGTATTTTTGGATGAATGTATCCCCAAACGGTTATTGGGGATGTTGCATTATGGAAAGAGAAGCATCAGATGATAATGTCATTATTTATAAAATTGCTGAGCTGTCATTCTCCTTTAAAGCTAGTGATAGGAACTGTAATAGTAGGACTGGTAGGATCCATCTTCCCTTCCCCCATTGGAGTATATAAAGGGCTTTCCGTACAATATAGCTCAATGTCTACTCTGTCAAAAATTCTTTGAAAGACAAACTGTTAGAATTCTTTCAGAGTGAAAGCAATTGACAAAACTCTAAACCTCCTTTTTGGTATCTCTAGCTTTTAGCCCTAAAATTTTCAGAAGCTTTCCTGATAATCAAGAAAGGAACAAAAATTATCCTTTTATTTGAACTGCTTATAGTAGACCAGAAAAAACTCTGTAGTAATCCTGTTTTCACTCAGTCAAATGTCTTTAAAATAGTCTGTTGTCAGTAAAAATGATCACATCATCTCGATTTAGTGGCAAAGGTTTGGAAAAAGAACCTGACATTTGGCAGATCTGTTCAGTCATTTTGCAATTGTGAGGTGTGACCAGCCAGTAAATTTTTCAACTTAAAAAAGTTAAAAAATTGTGAATAAGTTTTTATGACTCGAGATGGTGCTAAATATATGGCTTTATTTTCAGCCAGTATAACCAACAACATACCTTGAATGATGTCAATAAAAGCATCCTGTTTCAGTTTTGTTGAGGACACAACAAACTGAACAGGTCCAACTTGAAACAATCAGCTTTCTTACTGACTCAGGAGAATCTTGCCAAATTCAAAAGGGGAAAAACATGAGTATATTTAAGCTGTGATGGTTTATGGTGATTCATTTGCTCAGGCTCAGGAGGAAAAAAATTAATTTGTCTTCTTGTTTTGGATTCACAAAAGTGCTTCCAGAGCCTTGAATCTGAGTGAATATTGGCCTCACATTGGTCTGTAATAGCAGCACTTCTCTTGGAATCTGTAGCTCTGCAGGGACTATGAGTATATGGAATTTGAGAAGGAAAGTTTGGCTGTGTCATATAGTTTATTCCCCAGCAAGAGTTGAATATTCAATAAACAGATGATAGACCAGCCCTTATGTGCAAATCCTACTGAATTTACACAGTGTACTGACAAAAACTGTATTAGCAGTTAGTTAAAAGCATATGTAGTTTGAACACAGAAGCTGAAAATTTTCTATAAATTTTTGCACTGTCCTATAGCACCTTCTTTCTGGATTGCAAGGATTTTAGTCAAAACCAGGTATTGTGAGAACCTGGAAAAAAAGGTGATAATGTTATTAGTTCATTTGGTCTTTCCATAAAGGTGTTATTGTCCTGGTCTAACTTTGGAATAAACTTTAGCTTGTTAAGTGCCTTAAAAAAATCTGAGAGTAACTCCTTCCTCTTGGCAGGAGCTCCTGGGCTGATGATTCATCTTTCTCCATTATATAGAGGCAGCTTTGTTAATGTGGTCAGGAGACAAAGAGACAACAATATGCAGCATTACTCACTGGGTCAGCTCTTACAGCAGCCTCAGACTTTTCAAGTCTTTATAGATATGTGTATGCACGATGATCATTTGGAAGATCTTCCTCTATCACCTGGCATGTCACTGAGGTTTAGAACATATTCAAACTCTTCCTTTCAGCAAAAAAAAAAGCAAGATCAGAGGTAACTTTGGATTATTTTTTCTTTTTCTTTTTCTTTTCTTTCTCCTGGCTCTGCTTAAAGCTCTGTTAAGTTTTCCAGATGATAGCCTTCTGTCTGTTGTCAATTCTAACCACATGGAGTTAGAAGACTGCTTTTATAATCAATTTTAGATGTTTGACAACCTGCTTGGGCCAAGAGCATAGATGAAGCCTTGCTCATCATGTTCAGAAATCTGTCATCCTGAATATGGGTAATATAGTCTTGGAGGCATGAAGCATGGGATTTGGACATAGCAAATGATAAAGACATAGTCTAGGACAATCAGAGGGAAATTGTATTACCCCATTTCATTGTATCTCTTGTGGGTTTTGCCGCCTTCCTTTTTTATACCAAAGGTGTGAGTTTATTTTCCTTTTTTATTTATTACTGTACCACTGATCTCGGACCAGATGTGCTAAGTCCTGTGCATCTTGGGAACAACAGATCCTCTGGATAGTGCAGACCATCTGCACCCTGCATGTGTTAGGGGTCCAGTCCTTCCAAGAACTGTTAGATTTACTGAATTTGTCATACATGTCTTGCATACCTAGGAAATGATGAGAGGAACGATGAGAGGAATTACTCTAGTTCTTCTGAGGGATTAGGAAGAGATACATCTTCCACTGTAGGAAAACTAACCACCAAGAGGAGTACTTCCCCATCTGGGAAATGTATTCTGTGAGCTTTGGACAGAAGACAAACTTAGTGACTATGAGAAACCTTAGTGTCTGAGAGAGAAATCTGCTCAATGGTTAATATGGCTTAAGGCTCTGTAATCCCCTGAGTCAGTAAAGTAACCTCTGTGCCTTAGAAACTCCTTCAGCTTTATCACTGTGGCACTTGGGAACCACTGTGCTGGCAAGCCACAGAGCACGAGGTTGGGTCTCCAGCAGGTAAAGTCTAGGGGTACAAGATGGTCAGTATGGTCGGGAGCCATAGAGCTGATGTAGCTATCCACAGTGATGGGAAACAGGTGAGATACCACGTAAATTTCTGGCACACCAGGAGGTAATTTATAGTGCTGGGAATAAAAAAGAAGGAAGAAAGTATCTTGAGTGTAAGAACGAAGCAATGAAAAATTTAATTGCAGAGAAAAAAACCTCTAGATGTGTGGAAGATAACACTAGAAGATGTGAATGACTCTATAATCTTTATCTGCTTACAAAAGGGAAGAGAATTAGAAGATAATAGCTGTGTCTGACCAGAGGTGGTACTGAAGTTCCTACAGGTTTCTTTGGTTTCCATTTACTTAGGCAGCCAGAATTAACTGTGAAAGTGTTCAGGAGTACTTTAGTATGAAATAATTAAGTATAAGCATTTTTTTAACAGGAGAATGTATTAAAAGAAGGTGAAATCCTTAAGAATTGAAGTCTCGCTGTCTGAAGGGAAAATTTTGCAGTTTAAAGGAACAAGATCCTGATTGCAGAGGAAGGTGTGACTGGGATCTGGAACAAATCAGTGGAACATCAAGAATTAAATCTTGATGAGTCAGAGTTTGTCCAACCAACCAGCTCCCCAAAGGAGGACACAATGGAGATTCCAAAATAATGCAAAGAAAAATGCTTGAGGAAGTTATAACTGGAGTCCTACAAGAGCAGCATCTGGGCCTGCAGATGGTGTGGAAAATAGCACAAGCCATAAACTAGCAAAAGATATGCACTAGATTACATCACTGTGAAATAGTTTGTAAGAAGCAGCACACAGGAGATCAATGACAGCACCATTTGCTCTGGGGGATTCTTCATAAGAGCAATTCATCAGAAGATGAATGGACTATCACCCTGAAAGCAAGTAAGACATTTATTCATTTTAAATTGGATACTGGTGCACATGATGGTGTGTTGATTGAAATAATGTTATATTCCTGACAAGAATCAGATAATGGAGAATCAGGGGAGTCTTAAAGGGGTAAGCTAATAGCAACTAAAGTTAACATGAGGGTAAAAAAGTGGACAGATACAGTCTGTATTAGCTTTATGGAAAAAAGCATCCATCGTGGAATAAAAAATGTCAAGCCTTCGTTCTTGTTGGGCTGGTAAGTTGACAGGAGAGGACAGGAGGACAATATACATGAAGAAACATTAGAGTACACCATCTAGAGAACAAACTGTTTCTTAGCAGCACACAAATTCAGCCTCTCTACAGTCCTTCTTTCTATTCAAATTCCATTCCTCTTAAGGAAGAGGGTAAAAACAGAGCCTTGCTTATTAGCCCAAGAATCACAAAATGCATAGGAGAATGAGCTGTGGGTACATTGTTCACCTCTAAGAAGAAAAGAGGGACAGAATGTTTTGCATCAGGGTAGACCAGAAGAATTGAATAAATATGAAAACAGAAAAAAGTCACAGTAGTTGTTAGGGGATAATATTCAGGGAAGTTGTCTAATACTAGATATTTTTATACGCTGGATGTATCAGCAGGGTTCTGAGGAATGTCTCTGGAAAAACAGAGCACATGTTTTGTGCATTTTCCATGTCTTCTTGAGAAAAGCCTGTTTTTTTTTAAGAGCTCTATTTAGGTTGTACACAGCACTCCATTTGACTCATCAGGAAACAGAAAGAAGTCTTGATAGTACAGCAGGAACTGGGACACCATAGATGATATTTTAATCTGGGAAAAGTGGTAAAAGAAACCAAAATGTCATAAGAGGATGACTAAAATCTCTAAGCTTTCTGGAACAGAACCAGAGCTGCTGGCTTAGTGTGACACCAGCAAAATGCAAATTTTCTGAGAGAGGGTTATTCAGCAAGACATATAAGTAACAGTGAAGCCACTGCAGCTGACAAAGAAACAGTAGATTCCTTGGAATGATGGATTACATTAAGACAATTGTACCTTATACTGCTGCCTGAATAAATAAATAGAGAGAGCTTCTATACAATGACATTGCCTGACCTTAATAAAAAGTAATAAAAAGAAGTAAAAAGAGTTAATTTGAGAGGATAGGATGCAGAAAACTCTTTTGTCCAAGGAGGATTTTGGTGCAATCTTCTTACAGGAGAGTGGCTATGTCTAGAGACCAGTGGTTTATTCATAGTAGATGCTAACAGGAAATGAGAGTTAATAAGCTCAGATATAGAATGGGGCTTTGGCATGGTTGTAAAAGAATTCGTGTCTTAGTTGTGGGAGGCCTTAGCTATTACTATTTTATTAGCTGAAATCGACTGCAAGCCACTTCCTGCTGTTCCTGAAAATGGCCTCTTGAACTTTTTTTTTTTTTTTTTTTTCCAACTAGAAATGGACAATTGGCTAATTGGATTTAAACCTGGAAGAGATTTGGAGATGCAGACACACTCTTAAGAGCATTTGGTAGAGGTGGCAAAGTCTACCAGTAGCATGCTACACTAACTAAAACAAACCTTGTGTTCTGAAGTGAGCTAAGGACTTTGAGTTTCAGACTGATGACCTAGGATGAGACTCTGTACAAAGTAATTAAGAGTAAACAGGTAGTGGCAAGAAAAGTATATTCCTCATCACTGTTACCAGTTTAAGTGCAACTACTACCACTGCAAGAAATTTTGTGTCAAGAATCATGACTCCTATGTTGTAACTACAAGATATGTGAAATGTAGCCAAGGAGGTCGATAGGGGTTCTTTGAGGAGAAAAAGTCTAAAGGAAAGAGGAGAGTTATTTTGACCTTAAGTGAACAGTACTACCAAAGAGGCTCTAAAGTTTTGCTGCATATGCCAGAAATAAAAATCAAGGTGCGGGAAAGACTTGTATAATGGTACAAAGGAAAAACAGGCTGGAGCAAAGTAGACATAGATTATTTACATTGATTAGGGGGAAAAAAGGCCAAAACAGAACTCTATGAACTATGTACTTATTATTATTCTGATTCTTCTGAGATAATTTTATTGGGAGATACAGGTAAAAAAATGATGATAGACATCAAAAATCTTTTCTTGCCTAATAGGCCTTACTTGCAGCAAAGGGCCAGAATTAGGCGTGCATGAATGTAAGTAGTCTGCAGTGCAATATTGGCTTAATCAAGTTTGTACTGGTTCCTGTGAGCTTCTGTCCAGTGAACAGGCGAAACAAACCCTGTATGTTTAGACAACAGGTCTCTGAGTTATGAACTAGCCAGGAGAAAGCAGGCCTCCTGTGTTCTGACAGTAGCAGAGCTGGTCTTCCAGAGGAAGTGAAACACCACTTCAGACACTGTTGGACAGTTTATGTATTATTGTGACTTCATATGTTTGCATTAAGAACAGTTTTAATTATAGCTGTCATTACATTCTGCCTTGGAATGGAACGTGTGGTATTTGGGGATGTGCCTTGAAAGGCCAAAGAGCTTGGCAGGGCACTGTGAGGCTCTTGTTGCAGTTCACAGACAGCTGGATGCAGACAGAGGATTATCCCCAGCACCTCTGCTGCTGAGTAGTGCTGAAGACCACAGAGGGAAGAGCTACTGAGAGCCAGAAGACAGCCTAGAGGCAACTTGCCACCCATCTATGATTGATCACCTAAGATCCTGTGGGAGATGGGCCATTTGCTCCCACAGGCAGAGGAGATGCCAACCCACACAGAGAGAAGGAGTCTGAAAAGTTTCTGAAGGAGAACCTCAAGGAATGTCCCCCCTCACTCCGACAGTCATTCCTGCAGGAAGTGCTGCCTGCCCCCTAAGGAGGTGGAGAGTCCCAGTGACTGTGATACAAGGCAGAAAAGCTCCTTCTGCCTTTTTTCAGGGCTGTGAAAGGCTTTCAGAATTTGGTCCGTGGACAGTAGAAATTGGAAGGCTTACATTATTATGAAATAACCTGACAGGTACCGCAGGTGAGACATTTTTCTGGGACGTACAACTTAGTTCTGGCAGGTTGAGATGGTGTGAGTTGGTTCCAAGCCTAATAAACCAACAGAACTTGTGTTTCCCATGAATGGGCTCATTCATTTCTATGGCAATGTGAGTACACATGTTTGTGTGTGTGTGTGTGTAGAGAGAAGAGAGTTACTCTTCTTCCTTCTTTTTCTCATGGCCTATATCATACAGCATGCTGTTGTAGACAGCCTATCAACTCCTTCACAGGGAATCTGAAATAAAGGGTCCCAGGAAAGTTTAACAGCTTCATAGCTTGTAATTCTCTTTTGCGCACATTTTGTTTGTCAGGGAGAGCACAAGAATGAGGCCACACATAATTTAACACCTTTCCCTATTTAGAGTTTGTTAGCTTAACTTTATTTGAGATTGTTTTTTTTTTAAATGTTTGTCTGAATTTAGTGGTTGTGAAATAAAATGACAGCCCTAAAGACTGCAGTTTTCCTTGCAGAATGGGGATGGGATGAGCTCCAGCAGAACAAGCTTCCCCATATGACCACCCTGATTTGACCTTGAATGACCTTTTGCAGCATTCAGTGGAGTCGGTCTTCATATCGTTCCAGTTCTTGGCCTTTTTGCTAAGACTGACAGATAGGCTGAGCCAAATGTGGCGGTGCTTCTGAGAGGGTGATGTATGTCCAAATCAGAGCCTGACTTCTTTCACATAAGCACAGTGTTGTAATAACCTTTCCAATAATAAGGAGGCTGGTGAGCAGAGCTAATGAGGCGGAGATCTCAGGGTGAGTATTTCAACACCTGCAGCCATGGAAGTGCCACCTTTCCCAAGGGCTTTATTATTACAGCCATGCTTAGGGTCTAATACTTTCTGAACATTGTACAAACCCAGAGCAAGACAGAAAAATGTGGGAGGAGAAATGCTTAAAGCCACAACCCCTCCTACCAGATCACTTTAACAAAGGGGCAGAGGGATATAAAAATATCTTTCCCTACTGTAGTTAAGCGGACAAAAGGACTCGGCTATTTCAGTGTCCTGGCTAGCACAGCACATTGATCATGCTGTGCTTTGAAGGTGGATGAAGAGAGTCCAAGTTTACCTCCAGCAAGTACGTAATGGCTCAGGCAGCAAATGTTTACTTTGCTGCAACACCATTTTTTTGGTATGTTTTGGGGTTTTTTTGAAAGCAATGTTCCACTCCTGAATTTACTTTAGCAAAAGATTACTAGAGCTCAGACACTGACCTTTCTTAACAAGGATTCTCCAGTTTAGTCACAATGTTTTCAAACTTCATGCTGGCATCACCACAGGGGTTGGTGTTCCAGCCACTGCGAACAGTTTTCCACTCACTTCACTTGCACCTCAAGGTGGAAGTGCTCCAATGCAGAAGTCAGGTGGTCCCATGGGCTTGGTGGTGTCCTCCAACTTGTACTGTAAGCCCTGCTAAATGTGTAATGCCATGATGAGAAGGCTGCTGTGAGTCCTTCTGAAGTCAGCTCCTGGTGTGTCTGTGTGCTGATAGGCTTGCTTGGAACAGGACATGCTATTTCTTCCTTCACAAGGAAGGAAGGGGAGAGCTGTAAGGGAAGATTGGGCAGGTCATCAGGTGGTCCACAGTAGGGCCTCATCCTTGATACATGGGGGTAAAATCCTGCAGGAAAGCATGGCTTTCATTTCGTCACAAATCTGGATTATGACTGTTAAGTGTTTACAGGAACTCTTGGTTTAATGCAAGATTCAGCTTTTCCCACTAAGATGTGACCAAAGCATGCATTTGGATTTTGATTTCACTGCCTGGGACCATGACTCTGGGAATGTTTTCTACTGGGTTTTTTGGGCGGGCTGTTATAATGATGGAGACATTTAGACTCCATTCATTAACTTCTGCAAAATTCTGACTGTTTAGATCAGGCAGGTTTGTTTGGTTCATCTCCATAGAAAACTGCTCTCTGGCATTTAATCTTTCTCACATGGTGTCAAAGTTAGCAATGGCTAGTGAAGAAATTACTATTATTAGTTAACCCTGGTCTCTCAGAAGAACCATATGGCAGAGCAGAGGGAAAAGAATACTGTTGGTTTTTAATTCTGATGCACTGCTACTGATTAAGTTTCTTTTTTTTTTTTTTTTCTTCCATTTTTAAGACAAAAAAAAATAGAGCATTTTTTTTCCTGAAGCCTAAATGTCAGGAGGGTTGATTTCCTTTAGGTGCCACAGTGTCTTCAGAAAGTTTTAGTCCAGCAGGCCACCGTGACATAAGCCAACATTTGTTTTAAAGGATATCTAAAAAATTCATGATTACATTCCTGCATCTCAGGTCACAGGAGAGTGTGACTATTAACAAGTTCCAGCTGCTTTATGGAGTTGCACCAGCCATTTGTGGATCTTTAATTTTTTTAAGGAAATCTTTTAACTATTTTTTTCCTGGAGGTGTATTAAACCTTTGCATCATTTTATTTTTTTAAAGTTCACATTAAATACTCCCTTTTTGTCCATTCAGAGGAACTCTTCAATGACATTAGTTAAAAAAAAAAAAGAAAAAGAATAAAAAGAACGAATAGTTCTGATTTTGCTCTCAATTGCTCTGATGGTGCCGTCTCCTCTAGTCATGTTTTTTGCATTTATTTTCTCAGCAAGGTGCCTGTATGAATACTGCAGCTGATGATCTAAAAATGCATCAGATATGTTTTATTACACACATGCCTCATAATATGGATGTCTGGCTCTCCTGGGCTGGATGAGTTGCTCTGTGCTCAGGGCAGAGGAGAGCATCTCCGGTCAAACCTCTTGCTCTTTCATCCCAGGTCCCTTCTGGAGTTTGCATTTATGGTGGCAGGGCAGCACAATTCAGAACCCAAGTTCAAGGAGGTCCAACTGGCTCCTTGCAGTCTCATCTCGCTCCTCTTGCTGGAGCCAATCCCAGCAGCTTGATGCCACCTAAGAACTGCCTTATTCCCTCCTGTGAGTTGCTCTGCTCAGTGCTATGCAGCTGCCAGAGCCAGGGCTCAGCACTGGCCAGTCCGTTCTGCTTCCATTACTGTTATTCCAGAACAGGAAAATGCTGAAAAAGAAAAACAAATATAATGACGCTGTTTTTCTCTCCAAATTTAGGGGTCTAAAGTTTTGGAGTGAAAATATTTGTTTGGAAATTTGGGCCCAGATCATGAAGAGAGCAAATATAGTGACTTACTGTAATATCTGTGTTGGAATTTAAATGAGAGTAAGCAAAGGGATTTCTTCATTTAAAGTTATAGTGTTCAGAAAATGAGAGTCTGCTCAAGGATGCATACCATCAAGAAACCGTAAGAACAACCTCTCGCCAAGTGATTATTACCAGCAACAAAAATATGCAAATACTTTCTTGCAGACTTGGTGTTAGCCACACTTTTGTTTATCCTACATGAACGTATAGCTTCCCTGAATATATGCATGTATATCTGTATCACACACACTTGGATGTGTACTTCTACTATGCATATGTATCTATATCCACATATATACCCTTTTAGATGGGGGTGATCATTCTAGGTAAGGAAGGCAAACACAGAATAAAATAACATTGAGTTAATTTCAGTTTCTATTCAGGATTTTATAGGAAATCTGGGGCATTGCCATGACAATTCAAAAAATGGTTGGTTAATACCTTTTGTACCCCTGTAAACACCTACTCACTGCAGCAGCACTGAAAACTTATGCTTGTTCAGGCCAAATATACAGAGAAAATTTAGCCCAATCCTCCTTTCTGTATAATTATGTTTTTTCTTAACATAAATGTAAATTGATACAAATAATTTCCAGTTACCATGAAACTCTGCATATCTATGAAGTTTGGCATGAATTAGGAAATGTACCTGGAACTTTGTAGCTCTTACATAAAATTAATAATAAATGTTTTCTTGCCAACATCAATATGTTTATATTATGGTCATGGGACTCACTCTGATGCCTAAATTATTTAACACATTAATTTTTTATCTCCACTCAAGCCCGCTACATAAAGTTGCTGAGTTTTGTATCAAAGGTGGTGGTTCAAATCAAATTGATATTGCATTTTAATTAAAAGAGTGTTAGGGCACATCTCACAGTCTTTACCCAGAGAAAATATACTGTTGTTAAAACTTGCTTTTCCTCTGCTTTTTGCTTTGCCAGGTGCTGGCAAGGCTGGAGGTAGGCGGGCAGCACATGGAAATATTGCCTCACTCCCTGCTCCATGTATCGATTTGCCACTTTTAAGTTGCACCACTTATGGCTGTGCCACAGAGGAAAAGGTCAGGGCTGAGTCACAGATAAGATCCTCATAACTGCTCTTGTCATACTGTGGAATACAAGAAAATGCAATTGTGAAGATTTTCAGCCTGAAAAATTTCAGGTGTATCACTCTGTTGTCTGAAGGATGCTCCTGCACCTCAAGTGGTATGTGAGTGGAAGGGCAGCTGTGCTTGGGCAAGTCCCTGGTTGGTGAGATGTTGTGGTACAAAAGAAAGTTGGCCTGGATGTGCTGAAAAAGTCCTCTTGCTCTTAACTGAAGCAAAGGTCTTGAGCACACAGGATCTGCTTCAGGTTTTGATTTCTCAAGTTGTCCTTTGCCAGGGTCACTTTCATCCCTGGCCTTCTACAGCTACGTGCTTCTCCTGGGTCCTTTCATGTTGGATGAATTTCATGTCTGGAAGAAGTTGATAGGCAAACAGACTGTAAGTTACTGATGAGCCTTCTTCTTCTCCTTGCTGTAGCAAACAGGAAGGAGAAATCTCCTTTTTGGGGGATTAATTTAAAAAAATGAAAACAGTGATGTGTCACTACAGGAAGAAAATATTCAAAAGCCCAACCTTCATCACAGAGACATGAGCAGGCACCTGGCAATTTCCCAATGAGTAGTCATTCTGGAAAACACTGAGACCAGAACACTACCTTTTTCCCAGAATAGCCTCAGTCATGACAAATGAGTGGCCTCAAAGGTCTAAAAAAAATGTTCTTATAGTGTTTTTATACATTCAAGTTGTATTGACTTCATGACTTCATGACTTGAGATACCTGACTTTTGGTGATGCTGACTCTCATACAGAATCCTGGATGTGCTTTTCTCACTCCACTGGCAACTGTGGCACTAGAAGAGAACTGAGCAGCTGCAGAAAGGCCAGCTGTGGTGGTCAACATCTCCCTATCATGGCTCTGAGGTAAGAAGGGGTCTTGGCAATTTGGTTGCCTGAGATGCTGCTGTTTAAGAATTGCAGTTCACCACCAGCAATTGAATACTGATAAATTAATAGCTCAGGGGTCTTCAGCATCATGTCCCATGTCCTTTCTGTTACCACCTCATGCCTACATTCTTCTAGACTGCATCATTATTCTAGGTTCATAGATCTTGAATTAAAAAAAGAATAACTACTTTACTATATCTAAATAAAAAATATGTCTACCTCAAACAACTGTGAAAATCTTAACAGAAGTTTAGCAACCAAGAAGAAATTTGGCATCAGATGATTGTTGATACAACTAAAACAAAGCTTCAGGCAGGCAGACAAAGCCTGAAGAGTCTTGAGGCCTTCTGGAGTTAGTGTGAAGCTTGTGTCCTGTTATTAACTATTTACTGGGCTATCAGGCAACACACTGCCTGGCTTCTAACCTCAATCCATTTACATTTCTTCTGTGTAATCACTCTACACAGCAGACTCCTTTCTTGAGGGTTATGAGTGAAGGTGTAGACAGTGAGTTTCCTTGCCCTCTCTTGTCAGAAGAAGGAGTCCCTTCTCTGATGAACCTCTTTGTGTTCTCCTTGCTCACCAAAATGGGAGAGTGTCTTCCTAGCTGCTCAGCTGCTCTCTTTTCTTCAGGGTTATAGACTCTCCAGACATGGAGCATTCCTTTGTGAGTTCCTGTACTAAGCAGGATGCTTCCAAATTCACTTCTCAACCTCCTGTAAACATCTTCTAGAAGGCACAGCTACGGCCTGAGCTTATATTTGCAATGAAATATCTCTGCTCTTGGTACATTTCTCTGCGCTCTTTTCTTCTGCCAGGTCAGTTCTTCTTGAGGCATGTGTTTTCAGATACTGCCTTTTATTCAGCATGAGATGAGATGGGCACCTGCTACTAAAGCCAAAGGTCACTCTTTAGATGCCATCAACACATTTCCCCTATTCTTCCAAAATGCTGAGGCCAGACCTTGTTATCCTGTTTTATATTCTCTCTGCACCAGCTTCCTAAGATTTGGGGCTACATGAGACTATGCTTTGCATTGGAGAAGGACATAACTGTCATGATTAATAACCTAGAGAGATCTAATAAATCTAGAAGAAAAAGTATGTCAGATGTGTTACTTCCAACTGATCTTTCAAAAAAATGTCATTTGTACATTCCTGCATACCACTAGAGTGTTTCTGATTTTTTCCCCTGATCATTCCTTTCTGGTGCCACTAGTTTTCTCCTTCTTCACAGGAGATAGTCCACTCAAATGACCTTTGTTGTTGCTCCTGTTGTATCATCATGTTTTCTCCCTTCTTTGCTACCTTGCGCTTTTCCCTGCAAGTTATCTTGCTAGGAGATACATGTCTCTAGTCTGACATTCTCTGATTTCACCAGTAGCCTGCTTTCCTGCACCTGCAAGATCTTTCTCTCACGAACTTTTTTGTAGCTATGTTTCCAAACAGATGCAGCATCTCACCAGAGAATCTTGGTTTGAATTGGAACTCTTGTAAGTCCTCTGGATCTAATACACATTAGGCTCTGCCTGCCATACACCTGAGAGTGAGCAGCCAATGTGTTTGTCAGTACTTGATCATGTTACTCCATGAAAAACAGAAGGAAACTCAGATAGAGTCCAGGCTTTGTCTTCCTAAGCTGTTCCTCACAGATGTATATCTAACACATTTTACAGACTTCCACTTATGAAGACATCACAATATTTCTGCATCTGTGGCATTAAAACAGATTTTATTGTCTAGCTTGAACTTCTCTTGCTGTAGTTAAAGGCTTCTGGGTTCAGCTGATTTGTCATGGATGTGGAGAACAGTACATCCACGTCCTCCTTGCTGTGCTCGTTTCCAAGGAAGTCCATTCCAGCATGGCTATCCTTATAGCCAGCACATGGAGGACTATAGGGACTGAACTGACAACTTCTGTAACAACTGGGGAAGCTGCTAGTCCTGGGAGAACCCTGCCCATCACCTCGAGGTGAATAGTCTCTGTGATCTGTATATCCAAGTGCAGGTGTCCACCCTGATGGCGAGAGCCAAAGTGCACTGAAATCAGTAGCAGTCTTAAGCCTTTACTGAGTTAAGGGGCACAAAAAAATTAGAGGACCCATACCAGTGTTGACCTCTAACAGATGGTAGCAAAATGACTGCTACAAAAACCACATGACATTAGAATCACATCTGGCTTGGCAGTGCTGGAAGGGTCTATACAAGATTCTGTATAAAACCCCAAACATTCAAATGTCTGTGAATGTTTCTGACTTAAAAGTTAGTGCAGACTCTGAGACTACTCACTGAAAGACAGGGGAGGAAAAGTCATTCTCTCCCAAGCTCATCTTCTTTCTGGTTACCAGCTCAGACACCTCCCTTCCTCAGATCTTTTAATCCTGATCTCTGCTGCTGCATGCAAAGCATATTAGAAAAGGGCTTTCTTTAGTTACAGTTTCCCTCCATCCCCCTTTTCCTATGGCCAAAGCAACACTCACCTTTTTTTTTTATAAAATACCTGACCCGTGGTTTCTGACTTGTGTCAGGTTCTCTCATATGAATAACATTAGCCTTCTTTTTCTTAAAATAGCATAGATGTAAAATATTTTTCAGTCCTCTTCAATTAGGGCATAGAGCAGGGCTTGAGTTGCTTCTCAGTGAAATCATAATCACAAATATTTCTTGCATTACATTGTTCAGTGTGAGGGCTCTTGCTAATTCCTTGTCTCTGTGGAATGGGCATGTGTTCTGGCTCTATAATTTAAAAGTTCAAGACTAGCATTTTTCTGATTCTTGTTGTCCTGCATCTTGTAAGATCAGTATTTAAGTTTTAGGAGTAGCAAGTTTATTTATATATGTTGCTGCTAATCCAAACTGTCTGCTAAACTAATCCCTTGTTAAAATGAAATCAAGTCAGCTATTTTAGATTATGAAGTTAAAACAATAGCTCAGTCAGACACTTCACACATCTGTTTTACTTTTCCTGAATAGGTATGAAGTTTTTCTTACATTCTTTCTCTGCAAAAAGGGACACCAATTAGCTATACTTTTCTTTCCTTTCATTTTTCTCTGGTGACCTAAGTCTTTTGTTTTCTTGATTATATTACTGATTACTTTTGAAATGCTGCCTTTTTTAATGTGTTTGTTTTCTTTTTCAGTAATACATTTTAAAATGGATAAAAATTTCATGCCTATTACTTGTTAATATGTTATCATACTCTATTACCCAAATTTGGAGCAGAGGTAATTCCAATGTGGGAAATGCCAAAATAATACATTCTTGGAGATGAGATCTTAGACAGATATGGAGACTCAAAGTAGGCTTTGATTTACTTACAGTCTACAGGAAATGAAGCATTACCGTCAATGTGGTACATAGAGATTTTAACTGCAGATAACTTTATTTCCAGCTTTACCTGCTGCTTTGATTTAAAGTGTTTTTCACATCATCTAATTTTTCATAAGCTTTCTCATGTTTAAGGTTTGGCTTTTTAAAAAGGGATTGTATAAGTTTTCATTTTGCGTAGGAATCCCCCTCTTATTTAGTGTATTTGCAGAGAATTTTAAAATAACATCAGGTGAGGGCTCCTTTTGGAGCCAAATACATGGGACATTTCTCCTTGCTCTTGCATATGGAGTTTATCTCACAACATTTTATAAACTACTTTTTTTACTAGTGTTCTATGAGGATGGTCCCATTTCAGTTAAGGTAACCTTCAGACCCACTCTGATCTGATTTAATTTCCTTGATTCACTTTTTTCCTCAGCCCTCTTTGAAAGGTGGAGAAGCAGTCTTCTGAAGTAGGTTGATCCCATCTCAGTCCTATATTAAACTTTACATCAACTACTAGGAAGATTATCAGCTGAGGAACTTTCAGGACAAGAAGAGCAGGTCCAGCTCTCATCTGGTGTTTGGGAGTACACATCCTCCCTTCCAAAGGTCTTCAGTTCTTGTGGTAGCACTCAGCAGCTACCCAGTAACTGCCTCCAACCTGAAGTTGCACTTGTTGGTTCTGATCCAGCTAATACACACATGGTGGTACTAGACAGGAGATCCAACAAAGTTGTGGCTACTCCCTGGAGGTGTTGAAGGCCATGTTGGATGGAGCTGTGAGCAACTTGGTCCAGTGGGAGGTGTCCTGGCCCATGGGAAGGGGATCGGAACCAGATGATCTTTAAGGTCCCTTCCAACTCAAAATCATTCTTCCAAACCATTCTATGATTCTGTGATTATTCTTTTCTTTGATGAAGCCCAAACCCTGCTGAAATCATTAGGGAGTGAGATTTTTTAGTTCAGTAGTCTGTGTTTAAATCACAGAATCATAGAATTGGCTGGGTTGGAAGAGACCTCTGAGATCATCAAGTCCAACCCTTGATCCACTACCGCTGTGGTTACCAGACCATGGCACTGAGTGCCACATCCAGTCTCTTTTTAAATATCTCCAGGGACAGAGAATCCACTACTTCCCTGGGCAGCCCATTCCAATGCCTGATCACCCTCTCCATAAAGAAATTCTTTCTAATATCCAACCTAAACCTCCCCTGGCACAACTTAAGTCCATGCCCTCTTGTCTTGCTGACAGCTGCCTGGGAGAAGAGCCCAAACCCCCCTGGCTCCAGCCTCCTTTCAGGGAGTTGTAGAGAGCGATGAGGTCTCCCCTGAGCCTCCTCTTCTCCAGGCTGAACACCCCCAGCTCCCTCAGCCTCTCCTCACAGGACTTGTGCTGGAGTCCCTTCACCAGCCTGGTTGCCCTCCTTTGGACCTGCTCCAGGACCTCAATCTCCTTCCTGAACTGAGGGGCCCAGAACTGGACACAGGACTCGAGGTGTGAGTACAAATCAGTGTGTCAAGACTGCATAATTTGCTACATAACTTTTGTCACCTGTCTGAAGGAGGAGAGTCTGAGTATAGTTGTTGAGAGGGGCAAACACCACCTCAAGGAAGCTCAGTTATTTTCCAGTGATGATTTTGATGTCTTCATGTCTTGTTCAAGAAGCTGGCAATCCTCTTCTAGTTGCCATCTCTCAGGGTCTGGCAGGAATGGTTGCTCATCATAGCAGACAAAACTGCCAGACACATGGTTAGATTATTCTGTCTCCTGGATTTTAGATATCCAGGCTGTGAAGGAGTGACTTCAGCAAGTCAGTGGTGGGACAGTGACCTTCGAATAATATTCCTTCCCTTCAGACCTGCACACACTCCACTGGTTGCAGTTTCTGCAGCCAGAAGGATAAATCAACACCACCAGGGACTGCCACCAAGACACTGAAATGTAGCCATGCCACCCTACAGCCAGATGGAGTCAAGAACACTTAGCATATTAAAGCTGAGCTTGACACTCAGGGCTCATGTGGGAGTCAGCAGGAGCTAGCTGAAGAAGTCAGGGAGTGTTGGTGGAGCTGTGACAGCAGAGTCTGATCCAGGCTGACTTCTTCAGGTCATGCGTCTTCTAGAACCTTGTTTCCTTCCCACACTGGTCCTTGGAACCCTGCTTAGATCTGTTCTCCAAGGATGGGGACCACTGACTCAGCCTTCTCTCCTGTGAATAGCTGCATCTGAACTGGTTACTCAGTGCTCTCTCTGTAGGTGCCAGAAACAAATAAGCACTTTTAGGATGGGATTTATATGGCTTCTGCTTTTGGAGGAAATGAGTTATGTCTTATAAGCACTGCACCCATTTTCTTTTTATCAGCTTTAGTAGGGATTCAGGGTAGTTAACTTTGACATGGATATCTTACTTCAGAAGCTGCTCTGTTATTTTAACATCCTGAATGTGAAAAACACCACACAGCTACTGTGTGATGATGTATATTATGAAGGACTGTGAAAGCACACTACAGGTTAAAATGTGTAGCATTTTGTATACCTAGCACCCTTTCTGGATGGGGTCTTATCTGCTTTTCTGTTATCCCTCTAGTGTACAGGCATGAGCAGTCCTTGATGAGAAGTGTGCAACTGGATCATGGTACTAATAATTTGTCAAGCCTATCACAAAGGATAGAAGAATATTTGAGCAAGTCTGATATGCCCTGTTCTACTGACTTGTCATCAGCAAAACCAGAAAATAGGAAATAGCAGGGATTTATCTCCTCAGCTCATGTTCACTCTCTTGCTAGAGAGAAACACACTTACCTAGTTGAATAAACAATTCCATAATGTCAGTGTTGTGAAGGAATTGGTTTTGAAAAAGACCATGACATCTGGAGGAAGTTGCCCTTCATCTTCTGATCACATTAGTTTCCTCTGTTCTTATTACCCTTAGGAGTCTGGGTACCTCTAGGGATTCCAGAAGAGTTGCTGCCAGCATCCTGTGACCCACAAACACATTGTGGTCATAATATTTTTCCTGCATGTGATCATCACACATGGAGTAGCTGAACAGGTGATGTCACAGCCATGGTTTTGCTTCAACACCCAAGAAAACTTATAAGTGACTCAGTCCAAGAGAGTATACTTAAGGAATCATAGAATCATAGAACTTTCAGGGTTGGAAATGACATTTAAGATAATCTAATTACAAGATCCCTGTCCATCCTGGCCTTCAAAACTTCCAGGGATGCGGATTCCACCACCTCTCTGGGCAACCTGTGCCAGTGTCTCACCACCCTCATGGTGAAGAAATTCTTCCTAACATCTAATCTAAATCTACCCTCCTCTAGTTTGAAACCATTCCCCCTACTCCTATCACTACCTGACATCCTAAAAAGTCCCTCCCCAGCTTTCTTGCAGGCCCCCTGCAGATACTGGAAAGGCTACAATAAGGTCTCCTCAGAGCCTTCTCCTCTCCAGACTGAATAACCCCAACTCTCTCAGTCTGTCTTCACAGGAGAGGTGCTCCAGCCCTCTGATCATCCTCGTCCTCGTGGCCCTTCTCTGAACACACTCCAGCACATCCCTGTCTTTCTTGTAAAAGGGGCTCCAGAACTGGATGCTGTACTCCAGGTGGGGTCTCACAAGAGCTGAGTAGAGGGGGAAAATCACTTCCCTCGACTTACTGGTCATGCTTCTCTTGATGGAACCCAAGATCTGGTTGCCTTTCTGGGATGCAAGTGTATACTGATGGCTCATGTTGAACTTCTCATCCACCAGCAACCCCAAGTCTTTTTCCTCGGGGCTGCTCTCAAGCCAGTCACTGCCCAAGGGAATACTGGCTTGTGTTAGAACAGAATGCTGGATTTCTAACACTGATCAAAACAGTCCCATTTTGGATCATTGTGGCAAAATATTAACCCTGATTAGTGGCATATGTCATATTTTTAGAATTTTCTTTTACCTTCTTAGCCATTTCCATGTTTCTTTACATTATCATAGCCTTTGAGTTGAAGCATAGTGGAAAAATAATTCCAGTGATTCTATTTTTAAAATCTGCAATTTGTTTCACTTTCCATTGCACTTCTTTTTCAAGTCTCTTGATACTTTGAAGAGCCCGGGTTCTGCCGTATCTACTTTCCCCCATATTTTCCCACTAAATACTGCTGTATGATAGGCAAGTGTGATTATGGCTTTCTAAGCTGCAGTGCTACAAACAGAATCATAAAAGTATTTTCGAGCCAAATTTCTGTCAAATATTTGAGAATTTGAGATAAAGTAACTTATCCAAGTGCCAAAAAAAGTCAGTGACAAAGTAAACAATTGAGCAGGTACCATAAGTAAACATCTACATTCTAAATTAGAGATTCCTACTCACCATTTGTTTCTTCAGGAAACACTGAAGCTGTAACTAAGAGAAAAGGAAAAGGGATAGAATTACCCCAGAAGTCTCACAGGTCTGCAAAATGAACCGAGCTTCATGAGGGATGCCAGCAGAGAATGACCTGTGGGACAAAATTTGTGACTGTGATCTGGCAGTGCTTTGCATCACCAGCATGCCATTTGAGACTTGGAGGTGATTCTGTCTGGTCATGTTTTCTTTGTGTTTCTAACATGATGGAGTGAATGTCAGTAGGTCTCTGAGGCATCTATGACTTGCTTCAGTGTCTTCACTGAACCAAGCAGTACTGTGCACACTGCTGGTTCTCAGAGGCTTTATGGGAAGCCTATTGCACTGGAAAGCCTGGTGGAAAGCAAAATCTTTTACCTTGTTCAGAACTGTGGAGCTAAGTCTTTCATGCCTTAGGTTTACTAATATTTTATTTTTTACAGCAGGTTGTGTTTTGCTAATTGAGAAGTTGAAATTAAACCAGTGTTTTACCTTTATTCCATCCTCTAAACAAAAAATTGAGCAAAAGTCACTATGAGGAGAGGAGGTCACTGCATGGGATGGGGGTAGGGAGAAGGCGGAGGGAGAAGGAGGAGAAGGGAGAGTTGTGCAGATTTCCTGCCCACACTTCAAAAGGGGCTCTCTTCTCCTGTATTATTTCCTTTCCCATTAGCTTCACTTTGTTGGCTTATGGTTCCAAAATGCACCAGGAGTCAACTCCAGTGCAAACCTGATATTAAAAACTAACAGGCTAATGCCAGGGAAAACACACTCTCCTCCTGGTTTCAAAGACAGATTTTTTTTCTTTCATAAGTGCAGCCATGCTTTTCTAATAAAAATTCATTAAACAATGGTTATGAAGGATGAAGAGTGGGGGAGGGGGAAGGGGTACAATCAAGTGAGTTCCTTTGAACTCACTTGAAAAAATACAAAAGCAAACAACCAAGCTGTTAGTGTCACACGTTTCACTTATGAACGGAGAGGCCTATCCAGGTTTGCTGACAGTCGAGGGAGTAAAGATGAGTTAGGCACCTTCTCTAAACTTCTCCCTCCAAAAACTGTAGGATTTCTGTTCTGTAAACATGGATGTGGAGGCTCTTTTATGTTGCTTCAGTTTACATTATTGTGGGTCTAAACGAGTCTAGTAGAGACTGCTTAATTCGTTTATGTAAAGTAAAAACAAATGTAGAAGCTCTTGCAATTTTTTATTGTTAACATCCCATTGGGAGGCAGGAGAGTAAATATTTTAGAAGTTTAAAGCAATCTACTTAAGCTTAATAATAATGCTGGGTTTCAAGTAACAGAGAAGAGTACAAGTCACTGGAAGATCAAAGATTACACAGAGTTTTATAGCAAATCTGGGCAAAGATCTCCTGGGAGGGGTAAATCTTCAGAACTCTCCTTTCCCAGTCTTTCATGGTGATCGTTTGACATCTAGGGAACAAGAAACTGAAGAAGTGAAAATTCAGGCAGTTCTCCTGCACCCAGAGAAACAGTAGGCCAGAAATACGAAGAAATGGTAATTTTGGGGCTATTTTATAACATAAAAATGAGAAAAAGAATAAAATGTGCCAGAGATATCCTTTCTTTTACTGGATCAGCTTGTAATCTTGTATTAATTGAATTTTGAGTGAGTCATTTCTAAATAGGACTGCTGACAGTTTCCCTGGGTTTATGTTAAGTGGTTGTATTTGTCAGCAAATTTTCTGAATCATTTACCTGTTGAGAGACACCAGACACTTCTTACATTCTTCCCAGAAACATTGTTCCTTTCATCTAAAACAAGAAGAAGAAGAAAGTGCTGCATTTTTGGGCCATGGGCATGATTGCGTGTTTAAGAAAAAAAAAGGAGGGAAAAAAGGAACATCAAGCAGAAGAGCTAATAATGAATGATAGCACATAACAATACTGTAATATCAGGTATGTGTGTCTGTGGATGTGTTCAGGGGATTGATATTTAGAGAGCATAATCAAGAATCTCTAACATAGGAAGAGAAACTGGGCCATTGTTTTCCCATGGCTGAGAAAGTTTCCACTGGCCTGGCTTCCAATTATAAAAACACTGGAGTCCTCTGCCGTTACACCAAAGCTTGTAAATTTCCTAATGAATATTTAAAATAACCCTATGGAGTTTTTTAATGTTAATGTATTTCAGCCTTTGACTAACACGAATATCCTACAGGGCTACCATCGCATTTAGCTACATGGTTAATTCCATTCTTTTCTTTTAATGCTAAAAAATAATGCCAGAGAAAAAAAAAATAAATCTGTGCCTCAGCTACTTCTGGTGTGCATTTTATATGTGGTTTTGTTGTTTTTTTGTTTTGTTTAGTTTTGTTTTGTTTTTTGCCACAGTGACGTTCCAGACACAGAGCAGACCCACATAGCCAGTTTCTTCCAAGGCTCTACTCTCTTCCAACATGAAAGTGACACATACACTTCCCCCCCCCCAAAACAAAAAAAAGCTATTATTGAAAATCAATACCATAATAATAGTGCACAGAGCTGTGTGTTTTCCTTGATAGCCAATTATGAGCAATTTACTAAAGTTGTCAACTCATGGCAAAACAAATAGCATTAATAGTGGAGACTTCATAAAGACCTATCTGTCTTGTTATTGCTGCAGTCTGAGCAGTGTTCCAGGTTCAGGCTGGTAATGGAGCAATAACTCACCCGGTGCTGGAGAGAGTACCATCACCAGCACAGGTTGCCTTTGGAGAAAGGGGACTGAGCACTGCCACCATGCAATATGCCCAGATGTGATTCCTTCCCCATAAATAACCACTTGGTTTTTACAAGAGAAGGGGGCAATGATAATACCTACCAATGTTCTTATTTTGTTTTTTGGGGTGGTTTTGGACAGTGCAATAACATGTGGTAGTATGTTGGGAAGAATTTTTGGGGTAGGAAGTTATTGCTCCGTTTTTGATTGCTTGTGGCCTTAAGGCAGTCAATACAAGTTTGCTGTGTGTTTGCATAGCGTTGAGCACAACAGGAACTTCGCGGCTTCTCTGTGCCACATAAAAGACAAAGGAGCATAAAAGTGATGTTAATACAGTAGGTGAAAAGTCTGGTATCAAATCAATGACAATGTTATTAGGCCAAGTTCTGCCAGACTCTTTCAACTGTGGGAAGCTGTGTCTCATAGACTGCAGCAGACATAGTCTCCGCCTTTGTGAGAGGAGCACAGTGCTGATCTTGGCATTTTGCATTTGTAAATGAGTCCTCACAAAGCAGGGCTACATCCTGCTTTCCTGAGACAGAAAACAGCAGTGTTGAGAAGGTAAGTAAAAAGCTCCATGTATCTGAGGTGTTCTTGCCAAGGGAAAGCAGCAGTTTTCTTTCTCTGGTCCTTGGGAAATTCTCAGATGCAAAGGATGTTCATGTGGGATCAGACATGTATTCTGCACAGCTGAACTTGACCATGAGGGATTTTCCTCTTTAAATCCTTAAAAGTGTGTAAACAGGTATTCTGGTTTCAGCCCAGGGTATGCTGAGAAGGAAATTCCCCTTGTGGTTGACCCATCCAAGTGAAAGCCCTGGGAGGATGCGCAAAGATGTGAGAAGCATGTGGACACCCAGGCTAGGATTAGCTCTTTCCTCAAGTCCAGGCTTTAAGTTCAAATCTGAACTACAGCTGGGCTCCATCTTGGATTATGGTTGGAAAAGCCTTTTGGGGCCTGGGACTTTAGCCTGTCGTCAGGTTTCTTTATGCTCTCCAGCTCAACTGTCCCCCTCTCTGGGAAGCCACTGTTCCTAGACCCAGCCTTCACCTCTGCGAAAGGTGAAAAAGCAAAATGTAGGAGCACAAACTAGAGTCAGCAAGTAGTCACCCCTGGATTTACAAAGGAGTTTCCAAGCCATGGTTACCCTCTGGTCTTTAAGAGCCATATAAACCCAGAGCAGCAAGATATTACTCCAGTGGACAGAGGGAGAGGACACACAAGGCATCTTGTAAGCTCTCGACTTTCCTGCCCTCTGAAAGATGCATGCATGTGTATTTGGAGATTAAATGGAGTTACCTCCCATTTATCCCTTCAAACTAAGCACTGGAGGAGTGACACTGGCCTTTGCCTTGCAAGGAGCTGCCAACAGCTGTGTCTGGTGAGACGTCTGCCACGCACATGTGGTGCTCCCTAATGATGATCTGGCAAGGGTCTGAAGACAGCAGCAGCACTTGCTGGCAACTTTGAGGCACTACTCTGTTTTCCTTTTGTGCTGCCTGGCCTTTGGAGCAAGTGCAGCCTCTACTCTCCCTCCTGAGGTACAGCTGTCAATGAAGAAGGGATGTCTACACTGGGAACTCACTCACATCCCTTAAGATGTCTATTTTAATCTGCAAGCCCCTTTCCCACATACTGGAACAGCTGCCTTTGCTACAGACTCCAACCAATGCTCACAGGGTGCCTTAAATGCCTTAAAGTGTTTCTCTGCTGGAGGCTGTGAACATCTCCTTTGCCATAATCCCAGCTTTGTGTGGCAGGGGTGAGAGCTGGTGTCCCACCTTTCCCGGACAGCTTTAAGAAGAAAATAATTCTGGAAAATAAAGGGTGGATTTTTTTTCTTTGTGCCTAATCTGTTTCTAGCTAAGCTGAGCCTGGTGAGCAAATTTTAGGTGCCTCTTTAAGCGTTTGCAGATCCCACTAGCAAAGAAGAGGAAACTGGGTTGAGGAAAATAAAAAACAGCCTGCACATGAAGGAGAAGTTGGAATAAATTTCCATATCAGGTTTAAGGTCTGTTTTAAAGTTGAGGTTTGAAGCTGAGGTGCAGAATCAAATCTGGTAGCTCTGGAACAGGGCAATCTGTTCTGTGAAATTTCTTTGCTAGCAAACATAAATTCAAGAAGCCAGGCAGACTTGAGGGATTTCTACCATCTTGGGCTGTGTGGGATAGAGAGCTGGAGTTGTTGGAGACTTGTCATACTGGATTTGTCCTGACACTGAAACAGAAGAGAAAATATCTCACTGCCTAACAGTGAATGAGTGGATGTGGAGATTTATTTACATGTCCATGTGGAGATTTATTTACATTCTCCAATTCCATTTTAAGGCATGAAGAGAGGAACAACAGCTTTAAGTGATTCTGTAGACAGAGATTAGTGAGACATCGTTAATGAAATTTGGCAAAAATGCTGCTGTTTCTTGAGTGACATAATCTTTAGTTTACCATAAGTTGCCGAAGGCAAAAAATAATTCTGCCAACAGTATTAGACTGGAGGAGTATTAGCAGTGAACTCTACATAGTTGCCAAGATCATGTTTCCAGTCATGACCAGAGCAGCAAAGCAAATCTGAGTGGTGAGAAACACAGCACTACAGGTGTATAGTTCACGAGATCTTCCTTTCACCATATTTTTTTGGAGTGTAGAGGAAGCACCTGATGAAAAATGGAAGGTCATAAGATATGTCCTAGGAAGAAAAAACCTTAATTTCAATCATACAAACATCCAGCAGTTTGGAGGTTGGTGTTGTTACTATTCACTACATTTCTACCTATGAGTAGACAATAGATTTTGCTACTGTTTTAATGCATCACAGTGTGCTGCTACTTGGTTAAACCAAAAATCACTGGTTCTGGAAAGTGATCCTACTGAGAGGGGGACTAAGAGGCTTTCTGTTGAGATTACTTGCCTGAAATTCAGGTGGCATATTGCTGGTCCTAGCAGACTGGTTCTCTCTGCTCCTCCTATATGGGAGTTGTCCCTCCTGGTCATTAGCCAGCATTTGCTGTTCACAGCATCTTCCTTTACTGCTTTAATGTGTCTAAATTAGGAGCTTAGACTTGTGTTTCTCTCTGTAGCCTCTTCCAGAGGTCAGAACAGCCCAAACTAGATGCTGTGAATGCTCCTTGGGAGCATCTTTGCTTTCCCTCTCTGCTATCTAGAAAGAGGTCTTATGAGAAGTCACATCCTAATTTGGGCATGTAGTGATGGCACAAGGGGGAACAATTTTAGACTGGAAGAGGGTAGATTTAGATTAGAAGTTAGGAAGAAACTCTTCACTATGAGGGTGGTGAGACTCTGGCACAGGTTGCCTAGAGGAGTTGTGGCTGCCCCCTCCCTGGAAGTGTTCCAGGCCAGGTTGGATGGGGCTCTGAGTAACCTGGTCTGGTGGGAGGTGTCTCTGCCCATGTCAGGGGGTTTGGAACTATGTGGCCTTTAAGGTCTTTTCCAGATCAATTAATTTAGTGATTCTATGAATTTAGATGCTGAATTTTGATGCTTAACATATAAGGCCAGTGTGGATGGATGTCCTCTGTATGTAGTTTGCTACTGGAAGTGTCACTTCAGTGACCTGATCTGTGGAAAAGGCACTGCTGGTAAAGTAATATTTGGAGAAAATCTAGACACTATAACTCTTTGTCTTTAACAGTTTATTTCTTTCATACACTGTCTCTCTTTTGGCGTGTAAATTGTGTGTTAATAGCTTGCAGTTTTCTCACATTTGTTGGTTATTTGAAACTATTGTCTGAATAATTTCTATGAATAATTCTTGATCTGTAGGTCTTTCACAGTCATTTCACTGGGATTATTTGAAAACTGAAATTCATCTTTCAAGCTGAGTTAGTTTTTATTGGTGTCATAGATCATAAAATGTATTTCTTTTCATGGAATTGACTGTTGAAAAATAGCACTTATTGTCCTATGAAGAAATACATTTGGGCTCCTGATGGGGAAATCTCATCTGTAGGTTCTGTTTAGTTTTTTTGAATTATCAGCCATAGAAACAACCGTAGTATTAAACAATCTCACTGGTTCACCTAGCCCAGTCCCTGGTAATCATATAATATTCAAACTTTTGAGTACTGATTCAAATGCTTACAGATTTTAGCCTGTATATTAGCTGAGGAGTAACTTTCCATATGTGTTTGCTCAAGTTGCAAGTCCTGAGAACATTAACCCCCTTCTTGTGGACATTTTATTTCTCCTACATCTGGTTAATGTTGCATGTAGAAAAGTCACAGAGAAACATGGAATATAAGAAAGGTAAGATGTAAGACTGTGAGGAATCTCAAGTCTCTGCCATCACCAAGGCTAGGCAATATTTTAAAGAGGGAAAGTTAAATATTTATAAACCTTAGAGAACAATTTATTTTGGATTAGTTCTGCTTATGAAAGTTTGGGTTGGTTTCTTTTTATCTCAGGAGGCTCTGCTATTGCTGTTAGTCACTTCTCGGCAGGAGTACCTCAAGGAACTTCCTATTGGATTTGTGAGTAAACTGCAAATATTCATATCAGCTGGCTGCTTGTTGTCCAGAAGTAAGACCACGTGTGGAAGTCCATTTTAATATTAAAGTGATTTTTTTTCCTTACAGCATTGTGCTCTGTAGCACATTCTACTAATTTGTATCAGAGCGCTGTTTAGTTTTTATGCACATCCCACAGTGTAAAAGCAGGCAAAAGAAGAGAAAATAGGGAAATAGTTCTGTAGACACACTGTCATTAAATTATCTTCTCAGTATCATCCAAAAATAGCTGTAGTAGTAACAGTGAACAGAACAAATGATAATGCTAGTGAATATAAGCATGACAGAAAAACTTTTACTCCCAGGCCCTGAAATGCTTGCTTGCTAGTAACAAGCAATAAACAATTCAACATAATTCACACCTCAGTCAATTTAGATAACATAATTTTTTTCTGTTAATCACTAATTAATTAAATATTTCAGGGTCTTGTTTCTGTATCAAAAGTAGTCAAGTCTTTAGAGTTCAGTGCTTGTCTTTCACATCTTTTGAAACTTACACCACACTAATATGAATGCTTCCACTGTGTACCATGGATACAACACTTCTGTGCTCACTATTGATCTTGACTGGGTCCTTTGAGGAATACTTCCCTAAATGTAATATTGCAGTACAACAGCGTGACTTTGAGATGTCAATTTTGGTTGCCTCAGCATCCACAGACCCCCAGCAGAGAGCTGGATAACCAGCATGGTCAGACACAGGAGGCTACAGCACTGACAGCTCAGAAATGCATTTGGGCAACAGCATGCCATGTGACAACTCACAGGTTTGCTCAGTTAGGTAATACTGGGGGAATACATTATATGCTATGAGATGCCAGGGGATCACAGAGCTGGAAAGGATCTTGGGAATCTGTCTGGTCCATCCTCTTGCCCTTGGGTGGGTCCTTGGTGTCTCTCCATTCTGGCAGATATTTATCACAGTGCACAGTGATGGAAGCAGAGTGGCTTTGCCAGACACTCTGTTGGTGTTCCATGCTCCGAACTTTTAGAAAGCTTAAATCTAGCATAAATCACCCCATCTATTGTTTTATATAATAATTTCATGACTGCCACAACATGGTCAGAAGAAAGAGATTGCCCTGTTTTTGCAAGAGAGTTTTTACACTCTAAAAGACTATTGCTGAGTTTTTTCCCAAGTTCGTTTCTTAAATATTTCTAGTTCCTTCAGTCTTTCCTTCAGGTTGTGTCCTCTAGACCTGTAATCATTTTTTTCTCCTGTAAATGATACATTCCTGCAGTACCTGACCTGAATACAAGGATCCTGTGGCAATCTGCTTTCTGATGTGAAGGGAGTTGGATAACTTCATACATCTTGTGAAAAGTGTTTTTTTTTTACATGCAGCCCAGTATGTTGCTTGCTTCCTTCAGAACAGAGTGACATTTTTACCAAGATGTTAATTCAAAGCTGGTAATTCCTAATAATATTACTAATATACTCCTGAATTAAACTGCCAGTTTTTAGCTGAGTGTATGTACTTGAGTATCTTAGGTAATCCATGGCCATTTCACTCCATCATGCTGTATTTATATTCTACAATATGCTGTCAAAAACTTTGCAATTTCCTTAACTGTGTGTCAGCACAGAATCTGTCAGTACAGAATATCTGGTATAATACTACTGCCATAAGCTCAACTCAAGCAAGTGCAATACATTTATTTATTGAAAAGACCTTAAACTAAATAGCTTTTCTCTATCCCAGAGTAAGGAAAAAGATGGTTTTCAATTCCTAAATTGTCAGTTTGCTTTCAGTGTAAACTTCTAGGAAGCTCTGTCCTGGTCATGGTTACAGATGAGGAAATGTCCCCCTCTACATAACACTGCCACAATGTATCAGGGTGAGTGATGCCAAACTCATCCAAAGATTATGTTTACTCAATGCTATTAGGCCTTTGAAAATCTGCCCAGTTTCGGCCTATCTGGGACTAGAACTATGCAGGAAATCTGGCTGCAGCAGGAAATTCTGAACTCATTTGGGTTCCCTGTTCAGTGTTCCAGAAAATGAGGAGCTGCTGGGAGAGTGAGTCTTTGGTACCAGGAAGTTTTCAGCAGGCTGAATTGTTACATCCTTTTTCATACTTCAGTCTTAACCTCATTTCATTCTCCCTCCACTCTCTGCCTCAAAACAGGATCACTACATGGCTATGTATTGTGTGTTTGGGGTATATCAGCAAGCATCTGCTACTAGAAGACCCCCATTTTCCTCAGGAAATTTGACCAAACTTTTGCAACTCATCTCTAGGGATGAATGGTTAGCTGCTTGGACTCATGTCTATGGTGTTAAACAATACAGCAGACATCTTCACTGTAGTCATCAGTCAGATGTGATACTCCCCCAACAACTACTTCAAACAGTAGTTGCAACACCTGTGTGATGAATTGAGTAAAGACAATACAAAAAATACACAACTGTCAAACTGGATTAGGGAGGAAATGGTTTTGCTGCAGTTTGCTATTGTGCCAATTACCAGCTATCAGGCATATCATTGTTTCCAGAGATGTTTTTGCTTCCTAAGAAAGCAAGTATGTGCTCATGAGCTCAAGTGTGAATGCTGGCACACAGGTTTTCATGTTTTACAGGGTAGATAACTACAAAAGGGGACTCATTCCTGTGGTAGAAATCTGTGTCTAACTGCAGTTGATGACAGAAATTAGATAGGTCAAAACTTTTCATGCTCAGCTACAAAACATCTCAGAGGACCTCCCAGCTCTGAAATTTCAACGTTTGCTCTTGCTTGAGAAGTGTGCATGGGAATGATTGAGCCCTACCCCTTCAAAGCCTACCTGAAGTTAAATACAGCTGCCCCCAGCAAGATGATCAACTCAATGTACCTTTCAGGCATGGGGAGACAGAGTCATTGCCCACACACAGCATTTTCAGGGGGAGGTTGTGAGTTGGAAGATTATGGAGTGTTGCTTTACCCTTTGTGGCCACAGCTCCATCAGGGTGGTAGGTGGCCAAAATGGTGGGGTGTGCAATTTAGCTGTCTACATTGCTTCAAGTATTGGACAACTGCAGAGAAAAGAGAAAGGGGGTTTCCCCTTCTCACATCTTTCTATTCAGATCCCAGTTGCAGCTTTTCTAGGCATTGCACTAACCACAGACTAATAAAATAGCAGCAGGTGTTGGCGTGAGGAAGATTCAGAGGCATGGATGAGATTCAGGAGTGAGGGCACTGACTGGGTATCAGGATATTGTGGGACTTTCTTTGCCTCTGCCACTGTTCCTCAATACTTCTCTAGTCTGCATGTGAAGAGTAAAGGCTGGGACTTTATCTTGTACCATGTTTGTATAGTGCTTAATAATACCCTGTAAATACTACTGTAATACAAATTACACTGATAAACCTCCCCTAGACACCCATTGGAGGTCACTGCAGCAAACAAACAGGAAACCAGGTGATGTAAGGTGCAATATGGAATAATCCCAAATAATTATGCAGTGAAGTTGTAGTGACTGTGAACAGGTGAGCAAGCAACACTGTGTATCACCTACAGAAGAAAATTATGCTGGTTTCAGAAACTGGAGAACACTGTGACCAGAAAACCTCCTTGAAAATAAGCCACCCTGTAACTGTCTGCTCTCGGGCTCTCTGGAAGTGACTTTTCAGACAAATAGGTAGTTTTGATTTTGGGACTTTCAACAAGAATAGGATCCAGCTGCTCATGCCAGTGGTTGCTGCTGTGTCTGATTTTGCTTTGTTAAGTGTCTTTTAGTTAATTCTGTGTAAATCTGGAGTTAGCTGGTCATCATAAACAGGGCACCATTTTAATTCCTGCTTTCAGAAGGAGAGGTGCTTACCAGCTATTTCCAGACAACAGATTTGGTTAAAACCAGTATCCACCTGCTTTGCCACAGTACATGTGTTTCAGCTTTTGGAGTTTTCAATAAGTCTGAAGTGTTTGATCATCTGTGCAGGTGTACTAGCAAACATGGAAGAATCAAGAAATTGAAATTTCCAAAGGCAATAGCAAGAAAAATATATTTGTCTTTTTCCTTGCTGGGAGATCCGAGGTGCAGTAGAGCTTAGGTAGTCAGCTATAGGCACAGGAAGGGTATGTTTGTTGTTGCAAGAAACTCTGAGGTGACTGTTTACTTGAAACAAGATCAGATATGAAGCTCTGACTTGTGCCCAAGTTCTCTTGAGGTCTGAGGAGTGCAGGGCTTGGATGCCCTTTCAGTACCTCAATAGCCATAAAGCCCTGTATCTGCCAATGCAGGTGCACTCCAGACCAGTGAGCTGACTACACCTTCTATAGACATATAGATCCATAACAGCTTTTATCTACCCAGCTTGTGCCCCAGTAACTGCAGAGCCAGAGCAGCAGGTAGCTCAGAGGTGGCTATCACAACAAATAAAAAGGTTTCAGGATGTACCCAGCTTTGAAATCTGTGTTGCCATGGCTAGATGGTTGTCTTGCCACCTCAGTTTCCTGACTTAAAGATTTGTCTGCAGTCTCTGTGAATGTGTGCACTGTCATCCATTAGCAGGTGGAGGTGACCTTGCTCCTAACAGAGTTTGTACTGTGATGGGAGGAGAACCCCAACAAATTGCATTCTTCATGTCCTCTTGGGCTGCTGCTGGTGCTGCTCAGTGCAAAGTGACTTGGGCTTGGCCTTTTGCTGCAGCTTAGAGGGAGGTTTTTCTTCATACTTCATCCTGCTGAGAGCAAGCAGCCTAATTCTGTCTTTCTGTGATATTGAGATTCTTGGTAGGTGAATATGTGTGTTGGACCTCCATTTCTTTCTCCCCTCTGCAGGCAAGACAGACCAGAAGCATTTTTTTTTCCCTAGGTGGGAAGCAGGTGCTTAGTGAAGAGCATAAATTCTACAGAGAGAGGGAAAAAAAAAAAAAAAAAAAAAAAAAAAAGAAAAAGCACTCAATAAAATAGATGCTAGGGAAAAAAAATAAATACAAATCAGTAATTCTGCCAGCAGGCACCTGCTGGCATTGTCAGCGAAATTTAGTAAGAGAGGTGTACTGAGCCGTAGGTTTTGCAAACGCTTTTTTTCGAAGCCTGTTACAGGTCTCTCTGCATGTTTATTTATTACTGTCTTCACAGCACTTCATTCAGGCTTTTTAAATGATTCTGAAAGGCATGAGGTTTAACATCCAGAGGTCTGATGTCATGATCTAACCTCCAGAAGAGGACCAGCAAGGGCAGCAGCTGGGTGATATTTCTCACACGGTTCTGGCAGCGTGTCTCTGACTCCTGGAAAACTGACTGCTTAGGGTGAGGGGAAGAGGTCATCTGTGCACTCACACCATCAGTCCTGAACCTTTCTGTTGACAATATCCACAGGGTGTCCCCTCTGACAGCTGCAGCAGCAGAGTGGCTTTGTGACAGGGACACGTGTCCAGACTGAAATCATCAACTCATTTCATCCAAGCCGCCGAGCAGCTATCAGAAAGTTAGCGCCTTTTGGCTGCGCTAGTTTTGAACCACTGGCCTTTTGGTGACAGGCTCTGATATCCTATTACCAATTCCCAAGCCACCCAGCTCCTCTGAACACATGCACACTCAAAAAACAATTACATATAAATGTAAATGACTCTGAAGTGCCAAGTGACAGAGACATGACCTTCACCTGGGTCGGGTGGATTGTGTGAGGCAGCGTGAGCTGGAGGTAAGCTGACACCTACAGCCTTGTTGTCTTGGCATTTCAGAAACAGACTCTAGCCCCAGACCCCTGCTGCTCTTTGCTTCCCTTCACCTGCACCCTCCTCACGGACAATAAAACTGAGACGTAATACATCACTTTTGTGATAGCTCTATTTTCAATCGAAATGGGAGATCAGGATCTTGCAACAGCTCGTGAGATTTACATTCATCTGCTGCACAGGGTTGTTAGGAAGCTGTAGTTCGGGTCACTTCAAAGTACTTTTATTTTGAAAAATTGGCCAGAACTTCAGCTGGTGTACATCAACACAGCTCTGTTGCTTCAGTAGAGCTGATTTACTCCAGCTGAGGATATGGCCTCATATCATATGGCTGGTTTTTAACTTAAAAGTGTATAATGCTGCCAAGTACAAGACAGGCAGACATAGGGTTCAGTATGAGAGTAAAGGAGACTTCTTTGTAGGACGTTCTTGTTCCTGTATAAAGACATTTATAGCAAATGATTAAGAAATTATGTGTCCCTACATTTTCTAAGCATGCCATGTTTGGATATAATTGCGTTGCTTTGAATATTATTACTTCCATTTACAAAGTGAAATTCCAGCTCCGCTCTCTGAAAATTTGTTCCCTCATACTTAGTAAATCATAATTATACTGTCACAGCAGTTACCAGTGGACCCTGAGGGTCAGTGGACTACTTCTAAGGGAATCACAAAAGTTAACTGAGAAAATCAAACCTATTGTTAATAATTTTGAATTCATTATGCAAGGATGTGCAGCTCTACTGAAAAATGTTTTGAGGGTTGTAATACCTAAAAGACTAGAAAGCATTTTCATTGAGGTTATATTTCTTTCCATCTTTCTTGTTGTTTTTGCTCATGTTCTGTTTCTATTTAATTTTCATTCCCTTCCTGATGGTGTGTTTAGGTTTTATTTTCCTTTTACAAGACAGGATCTTGAGTCTTTAAAATGTATCTGCCTAACCTGCACCAAAGCATTAGTGGATGTTAACATGCTATCCCCATCCTCAGGGCTTCACAAGTGGCCAATGGTGGTGATGTCTGAAGAAGGGTTTTAGGTCATGGTAGTTTATCTAGATTTGATATTCCCATCTTGAAAAATCAAGTGCTTTGTGAGTTAGCTGTGATGTGCTTATGCTTCTTTGGCTTTCTCAGTTGCTACCATAAAAGATCCCAATTCTGAGTCTTTCAGTTGAATATGTACCTTATATGAGAGTGGTGATTCTGGTGAAAACCCTGTTAGAAACCCACAGCAGAGTGCTGAACAGATATTTACAGTAAAAAGAGAACTTCCTCATCAAAGAACATACAGTCTAGACAAAGTGCCTTTAACAGCTCCCTGACACACTGCTGACCCGTGTAAATGGAAACTCTCTGTCCCTGTGCCCTTTCTTTGTGCTGTGTCCAAATCCTGCCATCAGTGAAGCATGCATCTCTCTGAAGAAGCATGCTCACTTGCTTTTTCAGCCTTTTTCTTCTCCCTGGATGCTGATAACTTAGCTGGAACAGAGGGAATGTATTTCCTTCAAACACCTCATCAAACAGGACTTCAAAACAAAGCTCACTTCTCTCTGGCCATTTTGAAACTGGAGCTGATTTAGAATTTCCAGGACAGACTTTCACATTGGTTGACATATACACTATTGATTTCACAGTCCCTACAGTGAACAGCAGGTTGTCCAGCAATGAGGATTACACACACATATCATTAATAGAACTGAAGTTTATTTTTACATAGACTGTAAGGAAGAAACTTTGCTGCTAGGAACTCTTCAGTCTGGAGCGAGAATTTGTGTGAAGATTGGATAGAAGGCAAAGACAAGAAAATACCTCTGAGGTTTGATCCACATCTTCTCCAAGAGAAATGCACTTATTAGCAGTGTAGTCATCCTTTGAGGGATGTTTGTAAGGAATAGCTGACCAAATAACAATTTTTTTTTTAGTTGCTTGTTTACCAAGATGTAAGAATAGCTAAAAATGTCCATTTTTCAGCATGAAAATGGAAACATATTCATTGGAACTAAAGCCTCATGCATCATTTTTTTCCCGCAAAAAAGGGGGATACTTTGTCTTTTCTATACTCTCTCCCCTGCTGACAAAAGAGAAAAAAGGGACATAAAGGAGGATGAGGGGAAGAATGGAAAAAAAAAAACAAAACATGGAAAGGCAAAAATAGTTATATCCAAAAATATATGTTCTTGTTTTCACTGCAAGACAAAAGAATTTTGAAGGAAATAAAAATATTATCCATTTAATATCCAGAAGTTGTTTTGATAGAAAACTATCTCCCTTACTAGACCTATTTGTGATCTGATTTGTTTATCAACAAAGGGTTCAAAACCATCACATAATTAAAAAAGCTTTTGAAAAAGGTGGAGAATTACAACTTAGATGTGTAATAGCAATGGCAAAACCATCTCTGAATATGCTTAACTATCCACCTTGAATTCTCTTTAATGTTGAAAGAGAATAAGGTGTTATAATATCATATAAAACTATCTGTAGTTTCTTTCCCAATAACGTGTTCTTGTGTCAGTCATTTGGGACTGGTCAGAGCAGTCACACGGTTGCATAGCAAACTGGATTCTGGGAACATTATGGCTTTGTGTTTAGGCTTTGTCCCATGTTATAATCAAGGTCCTTGGGATGCTGATTTGCCTTTCAGAAATTTAAGAAATTTTCTGTATTATATACGATACGACCTGATGTGGGGCTGATACAGGAACTTTTTGTATAACACAGTTTGTTAAACCAGAGCTCTGCTTCTGGCATGACTTTGAATGTGTTGACTTCACTGGAGCTACTTCTCACTCACATCACAACAGTCAAGGAGATATTCTGTGTTGAGCTTCATAACATTTTAACAAGAGGAAACTGGAAAAAATTTCACCAGTCTTCAAATTCTGTAACTTCTGGACATTTACCTAAAAATATCAAAATGCATCACATGATCTTCTGAAACAGCACTATGCCTACCTTCTGGGTGTGTATTATTGGTTCTGTTTCTTCCATACAGACTGAGAAGCTGGACCACTTACACGCCAAACCTGGGTGGATATAAATATTAAATTCCTTTTAAACTGGCATAGGCGAGCAAGATAGTCAGTAGGCAGGGAGCGTCCCTTGATCTGCTTTTTAACAATCTCACACTGCTGCATTTTTTTTCCCTGAGCTGGGGTAAATGCCTCAGCTAAATGACTTGCCCCCAGTACATACAGAAGAGTTTTTTTGTGTACTTGAATTTTCTTTCAGATAATTTTTCATCACGTCTGTCTGGACGTTTTTTTTTTAATGTATTCCTTCAGTACCATTAGTGAGGCAGTGCAATGCCATTTTTCTAAGGTCCCGAATGTTTACTTCTCCAGGTAGGGTGATTATGGGCATGATGGAATGATGTCTTTAGTCAAGTGTAGATCTTATCTTCCCATGTAACAAGGTAGCCTAATGAAATGAGTTTTATTCAAAGACCTTGTCTCCTAACACTTCAGGAAAACATGATAAATTGAATGATTCTTTTAGCAAATGCATCACACAAAGCACTGGCATATTGCTTATGAAGTTTAATTTTGTAATAGTTCATGGGGTATAATATACCTGTAGCTATTTCAGTGGAATGAATCTTACAGGCTCATAACAAAAGCAGAACTGTTGTCCCAAAATATTGCTTTTCTTGTTGAACTGTTACTCAGATTCAGGGCAATTTGCATGTATAGCCTCCGAGGAATCACTGAATCTCACTTTTAAATTTTTTTTCTTTTATTGTGCTATTATTATGAACTACAGTAAAACTCCTTCATTTAAGTAGTGAGAGCCTAGCTGCTAGTAACACTGGTTTTACTGACCAAATGTGGCAGAAAAAATCTCAGTTAGGAAGTAAATTATGCATTTTTTTAAACTAAGAAAAATTTGGTTGTTTACCTTTAGAAAGACTGTAGAACTAGATAAAAATAAAAATATTTTGATTTGGACATACTTTTGTTCTCTTGGATCTCAGAAGTGATGTTTTTAACATTTCTTAAGACACATATTAACTTTAATGGAAGGTAGCTTATCCAATTTACTTTACTGAAAATGAGAAGTTAATCTCTGTTACAGGTATATTTTTGAATACACTTAGTTGCCATGCATAGAAGGACATCTCCTGGAGACTGCTAAACTGACCCTCCAGTGTGTTCTGTGCTTATATCCAGGCTGTACCCCCTACGTTTTCAACCAGGAGCCAGCATGAGAGTAAGAGCAGATACAGATTTAGTTTTTTCCCCTGTATTGAGTTCAGATGTGAAAGACACAGGTTTCTTGACCAAGGATCTCTATAACACTCCCAGATCTCTATAACACTCCCAAACTCTTTGGACACAGACTATGAAACCTCTAGGACTGCCACAAAAGACTGGGCTCATTACTTTTCCCTAGCTTTTCCTCAGTTCCATTAATTTCTCCTTTCCATTTTCTTCTCTACAACATCTCTAGAATTAGAAAGACCGAAAAGTACCAAGGATGAGTTTGAGGAAGTTGGATCAAAGGGCAGAGCTGGAGCCAATTGAAATGAATGTGACTTTTCCAAACGTTTATAATACTGCAGTCTTTTTTAGTGGTTTCACTGTGCCTCGTTTGTGCTACAGTAATCTTCAGAGGAGCGTAGTGAAACTGGAGCCCCATTCTGTTGTCCATTGCCTGCGCAGCACTGGCTAGATCTTCAGCTTCATTGGAGTCCCTGGAGTTGTGCCAAGGCTGAGAAATGTGGCTCTGAAACCATCTATGCTGCAAACATCTTCTCGGGTAGGAAACACCTGGCCTCAGGAAGCTCAGTTCTGGAGCCTTTTCATTATAGCATAGCAGAAATATTCAGTACTGCTAACATTAACACGACAGCAGGAGAGTTGAGGGATGTGCCCTAAAACGTGCAGCAGGCTGTGGCAGGACTGGGTCTCCTGAGACTCAGACTCTCGGTCCTATTCTGTCTATAGTCTGAGCATCGTGCCACTCAGGCAGACAGCCCCAACAGCAGTTTCCATGTTTTGGATGGATGGGGTGGGGTGGGAAGAGTCCACAGCACATTAAGGAGGAAGACCAAATGGGGTGCCTTTTTATTGGAGTCTGAATGCACATTTGAAGTGTTCTGGGCTCTGAGGGGTGAAATGCTGCAAAGCAGTGAGCTACAATATTATCTCACTTCATATTATTTGATCTAGTTTTAGTGACATACACTTTTTTATTGATTACTACAGACGTCTCATTTTTGGCTCTAGAGTGAATAAAATGAAACTTCAGAAACTTGACTTTGAACACTGAAAGTGTCACATGTATATTTAAATTAGTGCTTTTATATAAACCTACATATTGTATTCAATTTACAAACCTGAACGCTCAAGATTGTTGAGCCTCTTTATCCATTGTTTATCTCATTTCAAAGCACTGAAAGATGCTGCAGGGGCTGCATCTTGTACAGTTTTGAGTCTATTTCTCCAGATAATTTCAAAGATTATTGCTTAGGATGTCCATGCTGTTTAGCTTGCAACTCTTTGTAAATGAAACTTGTAGTAGCCCTGAACATGATAGAATTTATCATGGGATACAGAAGGTAACAATCTCTTTGTAATTGAGATTGAAATCTATATAATGCATATACTGTATTGGATGTATATACCACAGTCAGTATCTTTAATCCCATTTGGTGTTTCTGTCTGTCTGCATATTCTTCACTTTTTTTTTCTTCTGTAGCTTCAATTAGTGTTTAATGAACTTAACGAGAGTTAATTATTAAAAAGTGACTTCAGGGGTCAAGCCTGTTTTACTTAGATCCACAGACACAGCATGAATCTAGTTTTGCCACTCTGAAAATCGTAATGAAAAGCTCATTATTATTTTTTCAATCAAGGAATAAAATGCTGACCAGTCCAAGTATCCTTTCCACAACACACTCTCTGGAATTATTGCTATACATATTTTTAAAGGAGCAATCTGTCCTGTGTTCAGGTGTACCACTCTTACAAATCTAACAGCAAGCATCCATTTAAGCCTGACAGCATCATTCAGTTCTTTTTATGTTCCTCCTCCTTGGTGATTTAAAAAATGTTATGAAATTGAAGTAGACTGCAGTATGTACAGTGACAATATGTTATTTTCCCATTAAGTACTATGGGATGTACTCTTGTGTTCCTTGCTTCAATGATTGTGATAATTAAACATTAGGGAGGAGCAGTGAACGTAATTTTTTAAATAACATCAGAGTCACAATGTTAACGCAGAGTCAACATGCCTACAACATTTTGGGTTCAAAGCCATAATTTTTTATGGCCAATGTTTGTGTTTTGACGAATGTCTTCTACTGTCCTTTTTTAGCATTTGAGCTGAAGCTCAGGCTGTCATGAATATAATAATGTGGCTCTTCCCTCAGACCCAGGGAAGACCCATCTGAGCTGTCGTGTTGTGGGCTGGTCTCTCCTGAGCAGAGAGGGAGAAGTGAGTTTTCCCTTACCTTGCCTGTGGTGAGGACAGAGAGACAGCAGAAAACTCCTGTGCATCTCAGTCCCTCCCTTGCCCAGGGACTGCCTGTGCAGGCAGGGTTAGGGCAGCCTTGTCAGGCTGACTTGTGCTGCAGCTGTGCCTTTATGTCACCCTTCTGGTCAGCTCTTCCAGGCCACAGGTAGCTTCTCTGAGGCTCTTCTGTGCAGCAGCAATCCCCAAGTCAGTCATACCCCAGCTATCACTAATATTGTTTGGCTGATTAACGCTGCATGGCTGGTAATAAGGCTGAAGATACTCAGATTTAACTTACTGATCATTAACACTCTGCTCTAAATAATAACGGAGGAGTACTGTTGATTTATAATGACAAGAGAGTCCTGTGGCAATGAACTCCTTGTGCCTGACTTTCAGACAAGTCAAGCTTTCACTTATCTTCTACTGTTTTCAAGGATCATAGCTGATCACTGCTTGGAAGATGCAAGAACTGTCACTGCAGTGGCTGAAGAAGACCAAAGGCAATCTCCTTTGTATTTAGACATTTGGTGGCATTCATAACCAAGACTCAAACACCTGACCTTTAGGTTTCCACTCTATTCTTATATTAGAGCCATGCAGGGTGAGTTTCACCTGCAGTGCCAAGGAAGTTTTCACAGGCTTCACAGCTGATCTGCAGAGGGCAATGTACATGCTTTGTAATGATGGAGCTTTGGTAATTTCAAATTAATTATTAAGTACTGACAATAAATGAGTATCAGTATGCAAACAAATAAACAGTGACAAGGAAAGGCGGGAAAGAGGGGTAAATAAAACCAGCAAGGTTTCCTGAGGATCGGACAAAGATGTTTCTCTGGGATTATTTTGACTGGTGTCAACTCTTTCTTTTATTTAGAAGCAATTTCTTTCCAAGCAATAAATATTTGAAAACTTCATATTTATTAAGTGTTAATTTTACCCCTAGGCCTTTTGAGCTAAAAGTTCAAAACACAGCACTGGAAATACACAAAGGCTCCATCTGTTCATCTCTTGCTGCATGCTTTGAAAAATGTCACCCAAAGCCTTCATTATTTTTAGTGATGCTATATTTTCAGGTTTTGGATCCTTGCTTTCACCTTCAGTATCTGTATCTATCCCTTTCTCTGTAAGTGACCTCTTTAGTAGCCTGTAGAATTATTCTCAGCTTCTCATTGCAGTTTAGGGAAGCCAGGCCATCACCTGGACAAGGCCAATATCCATTTTTAATTATGGCCTCTGGACAGGGATCTGTATTTAGAACTTTGGCTCACTTCAATCCACAGCAAACTCCCCACTGATATCAGTGGAAAACTGTGTAAAATGATGAAGGGTAGCACACAGCTTTTTATGAGAACCCGATAAACAACTATCGCCATTATTTGGGTGCCCTGTTCAGGGCTTTAAAGTGTGCTCACAATTTAGATTTATGTAGCCCCATTTATTCCCTGTGTCTCTCTCCTTTCCGCATCCTCTTTCCTCTGTTTCCTTCCCTTCTGCCTGTTTCGGTCCACCCCCTAACACTTTTCCTCAGTTTTTCCCTTTCTCCTACAGCTTCCCAAACCCTCCCTATCTCATAGACTGAGGTGATCAGAATTTGAATAATCAGTGTTGACACTTTTGAGAGCCATCATCAGGGGCGAGGCTTAATCCCTTGGGAGGAACAGAGCTCTGGGAGCTCACAGATTGTAGAGCATTGTCTTTAGTTGTCTGTATGTTCAGCACCATAGGGCTTACAATTTGCTCAGTTTTTGAAGTTTTATTTTGTGATTTTGTTGCTCATTTAAAGAGGACGACAGTTCAGGTTCTGCAGAACGTCTATCATGAAAACACCAAGCCAGTCAAATCCCATGAACAGGATGCAAGCAAGATCTGCTTTGAAAGATTTTTCATTTTTCTTTTTTTCCCTGTGGGAATTGGGTTCCCAATTGTAGTAAGTTGAAGCACTGTATGTCTGGTATTTCAATGTTTCTGTAAACTAGGCTATTTATTTATGGGAAATATGGATTTAGATGCAACATTTAAAGCTTCAGGTTTCACATATCTTTTTAAAATTTTTGCTAGGCATAGGCAAGGATTCCTTTTCACATGAAATACTAAAATGTTCAGGTTTTTGTATTATGGGTGATTGATCTTTCCTAATTTTAAAGAAGGTGTCGCTGAGATTTAATTTCATTGCTGTCTCTGAACTTTGTAAACATTATCAAAATGACTTGGGTAAACCTAATCCTCTGAGAGACCTGACCTGTTATCACTGCACTCTATGATAGGTAAAAAAGGATGCTTGTTTTAGAGAACGAAGAGACATATTAGTATTCACTGCAAAGCCAAGGTATGAATTTAACTAAGTATAAAGGTAAAATCTCCGGGAGAATATAATCATCTTTCATAGATGAACATAAAAAGAAGCTGGTCTTGAGGAAAGGTTTGAACAGGCAAAGTGTCATATTAGGAGGTAAAACTGGTCTAATTAGCTAACAAATAAAAAAGGCTCTGTAAAGATTTTTCTTTTGGAAGAAAGCTGATGATTTATCTTTTTAGATCCACACTAAACAATATTGTTAAGTTATGCCCAGGACATTGATTATCATGATCAGACATAGTTTGACAAAACTGGTTTTTGCTTGAAAAGATCTTGTGAGCTCCAGTCACAGGACTTCTGAGTATAAATCAGTGAGGTCAGACAACTCTGAGTTTGTTATTTCCTCAGGTGCAGATCTGTTCTTCTCTGCAGCACCTTGTGGGACCTCCACTGGTTCAGGCAGACCACCCTCAGTGGCACAGAGGTAGGAGTGTGCTGGTTCAGGTCAGCTTCTCCTAGCTCAGGAGTGTCCTTCCCCTCCTTGTTCAGGTGGTGTTGACAACTTCAGGCTTCCAAAGCATATTTGTAAGCCTTAAACTGGGGTACCCACCTGGATCCCGAGAAGCTTAGACTTTCGCTGCAGAATGGAGTGGAGCCAGAGATCCTTTCCTTGGAACATCTCCCATAGGAAGACAGAAAGTTATAAAACCCAGAGTGAGTGAGAGAAAGATGAATCTTACCAAAGCCTCTGTCATAAGACTATAGAAATCACAGGTCCCCAGAGAGAAGGATTTGTTTTTTCACCCAGGCACTAGCCACTCCTGAAGACTGCAGTATCTGTCCCAGAATCTGCCTTGTTTCTCTCCTAGGTGCTCAAGACCCTTAAAGTACTACCTTTGTAACTCTTTAAGACTGATAGACACCCCTCTCACACTCTTAAAAGGAATTGGTATCTTATTAGTTGTTACTGACGAGTTATAACAGATTTGCGCTCAGGAATCTAATTTCTCTAACAGCTTTTTAAAATTCCAGATGTAGGAGCTTGGGTGGAAAGGGTTGGTAAAAGAACAAGAAGTCTTTTAATTAAATGTGTATGTTCCCCTTTATACCCTGAGTTGGTCATAAACCTGAACAGGACCCAACTGTTCAGATTCTAACTCCAGCTATTCAACTCTTCAGAATGTTCTTTTTACCATTAGAAATATTAATAGCAATAATTTATTGTAATTTCACCTTCAAAGGGAACACTGAGAAAAGACAGTTGAAAACAGGTTAGTACAAGGGAGAATGGCTTACTCCAGATTTGACTTGAAGGTTGGCAGAAGCAACTAATTTTTCTTGTATAAGGAAATGTGTCATTTTAACAACATCATTTTAATGACATATACTTTTTCTTTGTGTTAGCCTTTGCTTTTGTCTCATCTGCTGCTAAGACATGACAAACCTATTCTCAGTTCACAGCACCCAATGTCAGGCAGCTTACACCCAAGAACCTGTCTTTTTTTCCCCTCTTCCAATTTATACTACTACAGGATGTGGTAACATATTAAGTTATCAGTCAAGCTATTAGGCTGGCTGTAACTGTTTTTAATAAAATACCACAAAATGATAGAAAAAATATTTGAAAGATGAGGATTTGACCGCTTTACATGTGTTATAGATTCTGAACATGATGTGCCAATGGTAAATTCTGAAAAGTTATCTTCATATAAAGTCATTTCTGCAGAACTCTCTTGCCTCAGGGTTGTGAATTATTGTGCTGTGAACATTATAGGAGAGATTATTTACAATAAATCGTGTAAAACCCCAAATGTTTTGCAATCAGAATATGTCAAATGCTGAGGAATGAGGAACCCACTTTGGTTTATAACTTCCTTCAAATACGAGCCAAGAACTGTACAGTACTGTACCTAATGGAAAAGCATCCAGACCAATCTCTATAAATACTTACCACAGTCTCATAAACTAACCTATTAGAAGCATTTGAAATTTTCATTTATACCTGTAAAACTGGTGAAAAATGTTACATAGGCTGAGCTCTTTAATTCTTTCTCAACATTTCTCATGCACAAAATAACTTATAATCAACTCTAAAGGATTGTTCATGTGATCTTTTGGCTGATCATCTGTTATCTAAAATATGGTTTATCTGAATAATATGAGTTATGCTTCCTCCACCTCCCAATTTATGATATTAGAGGCATCCTTCCTTACTTCTCCACTGCAGCTGGTATGCTGTAAAAATCTACTGGAATATTTCCAGGTAACAATGTAACAGGAGCCTTTGCAGTAGTTGTGAAATTAATATAGTATCTTACATTTTTAGCAAAACTTCAAGAAATTAATTCTGCTATGTTAGCCATCTGCAATAGTTGATATAAATTTTAAGGTTGCTTTTTATGCTGTGTATGAACATAAGAATTAAAAAAAATAAATCTGAAAACTCTGCTGAAAATGATGTGGGCAAGTTGAACAATCGACAGATACTGTTGGATTCGCCTGATTCTTGTATTTTGATTGAAGATACAAAAAACTTAAAGAAGACTTTTGGGACAGCTTTTCAAAAAGGCCCAGTATGCTCAGAACAGATAGCAACACTCTCAAATCTACAGAAAAGAGAAAATGCAAGACAGACTGCTAGCATTAGCAATAGGAAGTATGTGCCAATATTTTTGAACTGTGCAACTATAAGTGCAAATAAAGTATAAGATGTATGAGATGTGGAACAGATGACAGGACAGATTAGTACACTTAAAACTATTCAGAGGAACACTGGACCTGAACCCCATGAGTAAGAAATACAAATGACATCCAGAACCTCATTCTAAAATGAGGTGAGGATTTCAAACGCTGCTCGTCCCACATCCTTCACTGTGCAAACTTGTGTCTCCTGCTTTACAAATAATTTACAAACTGTTTCTCTGAACGTAGGTGTGGAGACGCCTAAAGCACAACCATAAGGGCAAGGAACAAGACAGTTTCTGCACCTGACTGCCAAAGACCCAAACACTCAAACCAGCTCTCTGATGCTGACGTCAAAGCAATCTTTTCGGAAAGAAAGAATGCAAGGTACTCTGGGAAATCTATTTTTATCAATCACCTGCGCCCACCACTCAGGTGGATGCAGCATTTCAGTGGAAGGAACAGTCTTGCAAACTACTATTGATTATAATGCCACATGGCTGCAGCAGCACTTCATTTCCAGGCAGCCTGCAGCCTGGTGGTGATGGCAGCCTGGCTGGCTGCAACTGCTTTCTGAAAAGCCCAGGAAGGTGAATGCTTGATGAATGCTCTCCAGTGCTCTCACCTTCTGATCTTACCTCACACTGAAGATGGTGACATACACAGAGTACCCTCCTGCATGTCTCGTACTTTCTGGGTGTAATTTTTTTCACAACAAGAGGATTAAGATGTCATGTAATCTCTTTTTACAGCTTGGTCACGGTACCATCTTTTTCAGTAAAGGCTAGAAACAAAAACTTTCAGTAAATCTGCTTACGTACTACCAAGATAAAAAAGAAATTGTCTTGGAGGCACACCATATGCATTACAGTATACTGAAGAATGTGTGTTTTATGAGAAATTCTGTGGAAAAAAATTTACAAATGCTATAATTCCAAGTGCCCAATCTGACATTTAATGGTTAAGATTAGCTACTGAATACCCCATCTTCCTAAATTATCAGGTAAAATACCAATATAGAAGTAAATATACTTGCGGTATCCATGTAAGAAAATAAGCACTAAAGTTTCATATTTTACTAGTTTTGCAGGAATTTTGAGGAAAAAAGCTAACTTGTGAAATTTGTGGTAATATTTCAACTTGATCCGAGTAGAACAGAAGTGCATTGTTGATCAGCCCATACGTAGTGATCCAATCAATATTTATGTTAATTGGGAACTCACGCCAATGATTTTGACAAAACTGTTTAAAAGCATTGATCACAGAGTAGATATTTTTTTCCTTACATAAAAATGGTAGTCAACAACAAGCAAATCAAGCAGTTATGCACAATTACCTATGGTATTTCAAGAAGTAGAAATTCAACTAGAAAGAAAGCCTAAATTGTCACAAAGAAAAATAATACTCAGCACATAAGAAAAAAAGCACAAAGAATGGCAAGCTACAGGTTACCAGGAACATACAGTGCTCCATAAAATGCATAGCTCATCACGGGTAATTTAAATGTGTAGAAGACATACTCTGCATTTTGTATCTGTCCTCCAGATAAGATATTTTCCACTTTCTTGTGATGATTGTCCTTTGAGTTGTTTGGAAAATGTTGATTTTGGCTTCTGGGTGGCCTGCAAGTATCAGCAACTAATTTCCCATTTCAAAGGACCTATAAGGCTGCAGCATTTAATCTGACATTTTTCAGGAGGGAATGGTTTGCCAGTGTCATCACCAAAGGTACAGGGATGCACAGACATCATTCATCAGCACCTACTTGAAACAAGCAGTGGTTTTCTGTGCTTTCTCAAGTCCAGTTTCATGATTTGGTTCTAGGTTTGGCATTTATCCCTGCTTATAAACTACTTGCCTCTGATGACTGCTGGGAGTGGCCTCACCAAAAGTATCCTCTGTAATGAGTGGAGGGAATCCTAGGCCTTCAGAAGAACATAGAGCCCAGCAGAGAGCTTGTGACCTGGATATGACTATTTTGTCAGAAGGAGCCTGAGTAGGGGAATCTATGCAAGTAAATGCTTCAGTTACATTCTTGGAGTTAGGTGGGTAGGCCTGGATCCTTTCTCATAGCCCCTGGAAATAATCTGTAAAACACTTTCAGGCCCTAAATATTTCTTGCAAAGTTGAGAAAAGGCACAGCAGTGGCATCAGAGTAGTGTCCATCCCCCTTTGTTCCTCCTCTTCCCTCATATTCTATATTTTCTTATTAAGAGAAACAAAATGGTTTGGAAATTTATTCCAGACACAAGATTTTTTTCCTTAATATATATTTCTGATGGAGCCACATGCTGGGTTCTTTACATTAAACACATTTGGTGATTCAAATTTACTTTGAGAAACAGCCTGCTTTGTTTTCTGCCCTTGGTTGTTTTACGTTTTTTCTCTCTTTTAGAACCATGAGTTTACTTTTTGTACGTCTTGTCCTTTTAAGGAATGCAGGCCTCTTCTTCCATCTCCCATTGTTTATTTAGTGCTTTGTGGAAACACACTGATCTTCATAGCCAGCAGCCCATTGTCAGCCTCCTTGGGTTGCCTCTGGCATTGTAACTTTAAAAATGATGATTTCCATCCATTAAGAGGTAACTTAATTTTGGTTTGGATTAATCTCATTCAGCTTTAACTGCCTAAAGTTAAAGTATCTATGCCAAGATAGTTATATAGGTTCCTTTTGAATTTAATGAGGAAAAAGGGATCTCCTGAAGGTTACTTACCTCAACATTATCACTTTGTATGGTTTTCTCCATTGGAAAGATGAGACTGGATGATGAGCTTCAGCTCGAAGTGTAATCCTTTGCATATATATTTTGTATTTCCAGGCTGACCTTCACAAGGAAAGCGTGAGAAGTCTGTTTTGTCACTATGTCTTCAACATAAACAGTGCACCATATGGATGGTTTGATGATTTTTATGGGTTTCTTCTAACTTGAGTCATTCTATAACTTTCTGATTCTATGGTGGTGTTTTGACATAAAGCCTTTCTATTTGGGTGTAGCTTAAGTCTCTTCCTAGATGTCATGCACTAAATTAGATTTTTAGTATAAAATCATTCACACACGCCTTTACACCTGGTTAATTAAAAGAAAGCTAAATAAAAGACTGAGCTAAGCTGGTGCAACTACAAATACAAATAGCTCCTCTGATTCTCCTTTGTGCATCCAATTTTTCTGTAAAACGCTGCTTTGGGCCATAGGTTTTGTATTGGCCAAAGGCTAAATACTTCTAATGCTGCTTTTCATTCTCCAGACCACAAGTACAGTATATTTCTAAGCAGTTTCACTCTTCCAGGTTCCCTTTATATTATTATAGTTCCCCTCTTGGGATCAGCAAAATAATATGTGAAGAATATTAGTGATCTGGAAGCTTGCTTCAGGGTTATCTTTAGATATTTGAGTTGAACTCTACAAGTGAGGTACTAAATCTGCCTTGAGATTATCAATACAAGAACAAGTGAAAATGTAGGCTTTAAAAATAGCTTGAACTCCTTTTCTTCTAGGACAAAAGGAGAAACTGAGCCATGCTCTGCAGTCATTGTTGCAACACAGCTGGCTTCACTGAGCTGGCACTGAGGTGACTGCCAGCAGAGTAAGGCTACATGTATCTTAGTTAAAACAGTAAAATATCACAAGGTGTGCAGATAGCATAGCACTGGTAAGGCACAACAGGAGGTGCAAATGACTGCCCATTTTGCATATAATCATCTTGCATGATGATGATAGCAGTAATGCTGTTAAATTCTTTGATGGGGACATATATATTTATATATAACGATTTTTGAGAAGCTTAGAGAAATGACAATACAAAATCTTCATATTTACAAGACCTAAAGAAACCAAACCTCTGATATTTGTTATTTATTCTATAATCTTCTGCATGGTTGACATTTCATCTACGGGCTAATAAAACTTCAATTTTATAACTTTGTCTAACTACTGAGGTCCACAATAAGCCCAGTTATTTTCAGGGAGGAAAGCCAGCCTTCACTAATGCTTTTTCAAGGAGCCAGGTATTGCCCTACTCCTAAGGCTGACTGAGCAAACCTAAAAATTTTACAAGAGCTGGCTGAGATTTATACCAATAAAAATCTGTTTTTTTCTCTTTTTTACCAGTAAAAATCCATAAGTATAAACAACATTTAACCTTTAAAGGTGTAAAGCTTAGGTTATTGGGCCATTCGTAATTTCTTTTGGCAAAATTGAAGCATTATATGTTTTCCAAGGAAACTTTATACTCTATTTTAGGAGGATTTGAATATATAGAAACCTCTCATGATTCTTTTGTCTTTTGTTCTACATTCTGCTTTTAAAATAAAAATGCAAATAAAACTTTGGTACAGCTTTCATATTTTTCCTGCAATTAGCTGGTCTTGCCCAATAAATTGTAGTATTTTTTTACCAATAACTAATGAAGAACAGGTAACAAAAGCCACAACAGCATCTTGTAGTCATTAAGAATTGAATCAAGCTAGCTTGCACATTGCATGAAGCACGCCTTCACATACAGAAAGCAAGAAGTGTCTGGGGTAGCATACATTATTAATTAGAGTTGAAGCTGGACTTCTGTTGTGGCAGTCATGACTTTCATGTTCTATTACTTTCATGTTCTAAAAATACTATGCCTGACTTGATGTTTTATGATTTCTGTATGTCAGGGGGTGGACACTAGATGCATTTCATGATGGGCTGCAAGCTTTAATGCTCCTCTCTAGATGAGTGGACAAGTTCAGCCAGGGCATGGTAGCAACATGAAATGATTATACTGGAGGCAAGCAGTTGGGTCTTGGCACCCTGAACACTGTAGGATGGAGGTGGAATATCTTTCATGTCCAAGAACATCCAAAAATCTCTGCATATTTTGTAGCCTCTTTTTTGTTTCACATTTCTCAAGACTGCTGCTGCCTCTGGTATAGGAGGGGCAACATCCCATGCCTGTTCTCATATCTGCATTTTGGCTGGTGTGGCAGTCTTACCCTTGTAAGGTATCCTACCAGCTGCTGGTGTTCTCTATAGAAATACTCTTCATGCTTGCACTCTTTGAATAGTCTGAGTGCAACAAAATGCTTAGCTTGGTTTGGGGAACTAATTAGCTCTGTCTTGTAGCTAGAATGAATTTAAGTATGATCAAGCTGATCATATATTTTTGGGGTGGTGATATCTAGGTAGGTAACAGGCTGTCATTACAATGCTTTCCAATGACAGGATCCTCCTTTCTGAAAGTGATTAAGGAAAGGTAAATGTGAGACTTTGCTATTTCCACTGTAAGAATGACTAGGGACATAAACTTGGCAATGCACAGTTGCAAGAAATGGTTAGGAGGCCGTCTTCGGACAGGAACTCCATCAGAGATCAATAGGTTAATTGGATGCAATCAAATGTCTTATTTGAGTCCACTAGAAGAGCTAAGACCCTCATGTAGTCCCTTCAAGCTGAATATTTGTATTTTGTGCTGAAGCAGAATGGGAATGCAGTTATAGCTAAATACTGCCGCATTGTACATGGGGGCTGGTAACTTCCTCAGCTGCCAAAACATGATCCTTCTGATTTTGTATTCTGGCTTGAGGTAGCTTCAAGTAATGGTAATCACAAGAAAAATTCCCTGGGCACACTGCTTGCATTCCTTCTGGTGTCACGGAATGGACACTAGAATTACGTTGTCATTTTGCTTTAAAGTCACACAACTGACCTAAGGAAGTTGGAGATTTTTATTCTTGTAATTGAAACATTTTGTGGAATGGATTCCTGTTCTTAACTGGATATTTCTCCATGTGGCTTTTTCTCATCTTAGACAGAGGTGGGCACTTCTCTTCCCATGCAGTGAGGTCATCTACAAGTGAACTTGCCATACAAATCTGTCAAGAGAGACATGGTTTAGTGATATCATCCTCGTGGCATTTGTGGGAGCATAGAATGCTTAGTATCTTATAGAATGGTAAAGCTAGTGTGAGGGTTGAAATATTTTGCATTTACAAAATCAGCAATTGAGAGATCACACAAGTTAATTATACCTTTTAAAACCTTTTCTCCTGAAAAATCTATAAGCATTGTGGATGAATTTCAACCTCCACAAGGCTTTAATGGAAATACCTTTTATATATAAACATGAAAAAAGACTAAGCATGCTTTTTGAGTTCTACATTTTTGTCAACTTGTAAAGCATTTTTATATAATTTTGTTTCCCTTGTTGCTTCAGGGGCTCTATTTTCATCCTGAAAGGTGTTAGTTCAGCCAGTTTCTGAAATTACCAACATTTTCCAGGGCTATAATCTACTTTGACTAAAGAAAGTCTGAAGATGGCTGATGTTGTGAAGAACATGTGTTTTGAATTGAAGAACAATGATATGGTTTTGTTTGCACTCATAAATAATGAATCTTTTTCTGACCACAAGTAAAGATTGTCTAAATTAGTCTCCTGATTCAGTAATTGATCTGAAGTGTATGCTGTGTCAGATCTATCAATATACTGACGACTGCATGTGTCTAAAAGAGCTACAGTAGTGTTTATGAAAGACATTATAAAAAATATAAAGGGGGTTAGAAATGAGCTTTGTGGATTATCTTCAGTTAATGGCATGGCAAATGTCATTTTATGGACCTAATTTACTGAACATTAATAATGCTACAGTTGAGGTAAATCATTTTAATGGCAAGATTTATGGGAATAACACTAGCACTAATATACCAATGGAATTTACAAAATCCATTTAGCTCTTCTAAAGAGATGCTAAGTGGATGTTATGGCTTGGCTTTAGACTGACACTATCACAGGAGCAGGGTAGCCCTGTTTTCTTTCTCCCGTATACTTGTGCTTAGTGAAAGCGAAACAATGAGTTCAGCAATAGCACTTTGGTGAGTCAGAGAATAGTGTTGAGCGATCAGCTTTTTTTTTTTTTTTTTTTTTTTTATATGTGTGTTTGTGTCTGTTCCCCAAGCCAAGAGAAGCTGATTAAAGTTATATCAAAGCAATAGTGGGAAGAGATGCAATAATGGGAAGAGATTCTTGGGGACTGCATCTCCTTCACAATGTCTTCCCTGTATTAAATGCATTTACCTTCAGATAGCTAAGCTGATGTGAAATCTTTGGATCCTTTAAGTGTGCAGAATGCTACGGTGTGAGCAAGACAGCATGAAGAAACCATGGGGTCAGCAAGACTTTCGTCTGGGAAGTCCCTGGACAGAATGTCCTCAAGAAATGGAGGAGAAGCACTGCAGAATCTCCTGTCCCTGTCAAGAGAAACTGATGGCTTCTGACTTTTTAGGAACAAATGATGAAGTATTTTTAACTTTAGCTTTCAAATTCCACAGGCACATACTGTAAAAAAACCCTGCTTTTTCTCTAGGAGAAATAAGTAGAATATAAGATATTCACCAACCAAGAGATTAAACAAGCTGGGGAAAGAATGTAAGAAAAAATTTAAGAAATACAATGCTAGTTCTGTTTTAAATATATAGATATTACTTAGACACTTTCATAGCAGGGAACAACATAAGTTGAAGAGAGAGACTGAGAAAACCCATGAAAGAAAAATCAGTAGACAATCAAATGTCTAGTATGAACATAGAAGCTGATTGAATAGTGCATAACTATCAGTTTAAAAATTATTGCATAGAGCATTTGATCATTTGAGGAAGGTTACAGGCTCACCTGAATGTGAGATTTTATACATATCTGTTGGAACTGGTTGTTTATGATGTGTCATTTCTTAATGTTAAAATGAAAAACATCACAGATCCATGTCAGGACATGAGAGGGTCATAGGGGGAATGAATATTTATGAACAAAAAAAAAAAAAAAAAAAAAAAAAGATGGCACTTCCCCCTCCTTTTCCCAGCCCCTACCCCTTTTTTTTTCAAACTATTGGAAGTCGATGACATATAATTTACATTGGCTTATAAACACTGTGGGAGACAGCTCATGTCTTTGCCTGTAGCTCTGATTATGGTATGCTGTTGCAAGTAACCTGCTTGATAAGTGGGTGCTGTTGGGGGCATAATTTGTCCTTCATTGCTTTTAAAAGATTCCTGTATTCCTGAAATGATGCAATAACCCAGTTTTACAGAGCTATAGTTCTATTTTATCCATCCATTTTAAGGAAATGTAGATACCTCTTCCTATTTAAATGCCTTGACGTAGGATTTCTCTGTAATGTACTTACTCTCAGGAAGGAGAAGCTTTACTCCTCATTTTACAAGTGAAGACCCAAGAAAGAGGCAACTGAAGGTTTCAGAACCAGATTGGGGTGGGGGGGAAGAAACTGAAGAGATGTGGCTTACATCCTTAGCCTGCACATAAGTATCAAAGCAACTTTTGTCTTCTTAATGCTGATATCCACTCTTTGGTTCTCCTTACCCACTTGCCTGCATAGGCAGTACTTGGAATCTTCCCTCAGTTTGTCAGGTTGTAGTTTGGGTAAAGTCTATGCCTCAGGTTCCTCATCTGTAACTTTAGGCACATAACAGAAGTGCTGCAGCTAACTTAATTCCCTGACATCCCCTCCATAGAAAATGGAGAGAAACTTGTACCTCTGGACAATGATTCATTCCACATTTTTTTTTTTATTTTGATTTACCCTAGGAAGATGACAAGATCTCTTTCACAAGAGGAGGGTCTAGAGTGAGGGGGTCCCACTGTAAAGGGTTCCATGAGACGGCTGCCATTGTATGGGATGAATGTAAGTTGACTGTCTTGATAGAGAAACAAAGCCTTTATGTCCTGCAGAGCTTGATGTGATCCTGATGTATTCTAGCAGTAATTATCAAAGAGAACTATTCTGAAGAGCTGGGAAGCTGCTAGCATTTATCTTTACTCATTCACTGAGCAGGTAGTGTGCAATTTTGCCAGAAACACCTCTTTCCCCCAAGAAGTGTGTTTTTCAGTCCTGGGCATGGACAGTTGCCAACTTATCATAATGAGGTGTTTTTGGTAGTGTGCACAAATGAAGATGAGAAAAGTGCATTCCTCGTAAATATATTCTCAGAGGAAAAAGGAAAACAGCTCTGGATGAGACATGAAACATGAAAGCATTCAGTCTGACTCATATTACCACTAACTCATCATCACCTTTCCCAATAAAACCAAGCTGCTTAAAAATTGTGTTGAATATTTTTTTCTCAGGGAGGAACAATATTTCAGGTGACAGAGAGAACACAGTAGACAGCAAAGTATTCAGTATGGATAAAACACTATGTTTTCACCTTTTTTTTCTTTTTCTTTTTTTTTTTTTTTTTTTTTTTTTTTCTCTTCAATCTGGTTTCTTCCGAATTCTTTATGGGCTGTGTTCCACAGGGGAAAAATGTACAAAACAAAACAAGAAAAAACTTCTATGAACCAAACTGAGTTTCAAAGACAACCTGAAATGAAGAGTGAACATTCAAACAACTGAGAGGAAGCATATCCCTCCTTTGAACTCAGAAGGCTGGTATGAACTGGCAATACTTTCTTTCAGACCGTTCCTCACAATTAAGTACAGAACCGATGAAAACTGGAGAGGAGATCAATGACGTGTCCTGGAAAGAGCTTGAACCCATAATGGAGCAATCAAGAGCAAATGCCTTCTAAATACCAGGCTCTCACAGGGATCAAAAGAATTGCCTCAACAGTCTGTTTATTTACTAGGGAAGGTACTTGTTTTTATTATGCTACTGAGAACAAAGAACCAGTGCTGGTACCTGGTTGTTTTTTTCTTCCACAACTCTGCTATCACCATCAGTAGCTGAGACAAATTCCTCAATAGAAACAAAAGTATGGGCTTCCCAGCCTGCCCACAGTTAAATGAGTTGAAGTAAGAGTATTTCAGTGTACTATTTCTTCTTGTCTCCTGTGGGACAGAGGAATCCGTGTTGCTTGCCTATGCTGTCAGCTTGCACAGTGTCCGAGCACCTGGTCAGGAACCTCTGCTTTGCCTTCCTCAGAAAGAGCACCAGAAATCCTACTTAGAAATGTCCCAGGGCAGAACCTCAGTTTGTGTGGTCACAGGTGAGAAAATTATAACTGAGTTTTCAAAAGGCAGGCTAGCTGAGTTATGGCACGGAGGTGAGTTTAATTGTCAGGAGAGTGGAAGGTTTTCTTTCCATTTCATATATTTTGCATTTTCTTCTTGGGAGTGAGAAAGGGTAATATGTTTGGCTCCATTTCCTGGTGCAACGTACAGAAAATGGGTTATCTTCTGAGCTGAAAGAGAGAGGACACAACCGCACATCTAATTCTGTTCTTGAATGCTTGTGAGCACCGGGCTTGAGGTGCAGGGACAGATGGACGCGAATCTTTAATCCAAAAGACCACTTAAAGACTTTATTTTGTAATATGGCAACAAATCCATTGGAAGTAAGAGGTTTACTGGACTGGAGTCAGAGAACTCGTAATAGCATTTGGAACCAGCGTGGAGGGGCTTAGGGATACATCCACTCACTACTGCAGCACCATTAAGCCATAACCTCTTAGTGCATCTCTCTAATTGTATTATGTGCTATTTATATATTTAAAATTGTAACAAATTGAAAGATTGTTACATGTCATAAAATCACTGCAAGCATTCATAGAATTTACAGACAACAAACACAGACCCTCTGTTAAAAGAATGAAAAACAATTAAAGAAAATAGACCATTTCTCTCCAATGAAAGATGTATTCCCTTGATGTATATTCTTAGTATAAATCATAAAATGCAAAATGGATAAACACAAGAAAAAGCCACAGTATGAACAAAAATAAAAGAGGGAGAGGAACAACTCAATTTTTTAAAAGAAGAATCTTAATTAAAGTTAGCATCTGCAGGACCTGGCCACACAGTCTCTTTGACTGCTTGGATGCAATAAACAAGGATCGGAGATTTTAAAATTAAAAAAATGTTGCTTTTTTAAAAATAATGTAAATTATTCTTAGACACCACCCAGGGCTTATTAGGGCTTTAATTAGATAGTATAATTAATACTAGAAGTGAGTGTCACGGCAAAAATTATGCGCCCCTTGTAGTTTACATGTATTTTGCATACCTACTGTTTCCAGCTTTCCCAGTTTAATGACCTAGACACACACTGTATGCAACTTACTCAGCCCTGTATGTTGCTAGTATCTGAAATAAGTCTTAAGACACCATCCAACACAGAAACCAGTCTTACATAGGATCTGAGTGGCCACAGAGATGTCATGGTATGTATGGATTATTTTGTCATTTTTCTGGCTGTTCTAGGACATCCACAGAGCAACTGAGGACCTTTTGGTGAAATCAGATAGAACTAATAAAGATCTTCTCATCCATTGTGGGGTACTCGGCCATTCTTTGACTGAGAAGGGGGTTTTGTGTTTCATTCATTTGTTTTCTTCTTTGGGTTTCTCTTGCAAGCACCTCTTGTCTCAGAGATTTCTGATGACTCTTGGAGATCCTGGTGTCATGAGTTGTTATCAGGGCAATTAGCATGTTCTACCTGATGTAGCTGAACATCTATGTTAGCCAGTCCCTGTTAGAAGGGCTTGGCCCAGGTCTTGAGTTTCCTTTACTCTTTCTCACGGACCTTTTAGTGACTTTTTTTTTTTTTTTTTGGACAGAAGAGGCGTGACTTTGTGACTTTGTTCTTGTTACAGGTATATGCTAGGTCATGGTCAGGTGAGAGCAGATCCCATGAAAAGGTTTCTGGGGGTATCTCTGACACCTCTCCAGGCAATGTGCCTCAGGACATTTCTTTGCTCTTTGGCAAGGTATAGAGGGACCAGACCTCCAGATCTCTAGTGATACCATTGTGAGCAATGTTGGAAAACCCTGCATAGCTCAATGCTCACCCCATAACTAATCTTTTAGCAAAGTAGACAAGTAATAGTGGACATATACAATATCATTTCTTCCTAGAATCAGTGGAAAAAACCTAGTGAAGCAAAGAAATTATATTTAGGTGAAAGTGATGGGTAATTTTGACCTGTGACAACATAATGTTTTTCATATCTTCAGTTACTATGATCTTTTCTATTATGATTCCTTAATATTTAGAGTCTACTTGAGGAAAGGAATTACCTAGGAAGGACATTCTAGAGAAATTGGGAATCAACTCTTTCCTAAGTGCCTCAAATACCCAAGAAAATCTCAAATATATAATTTGGAAGTTATTATTTTTGATATGTGCAGAGAGAGAACATTTGTAATGTATCATACATGCATTTGGTCTCTGAGAAAACTAATAATGTAAAGGGCAAGAACACATGACATAATCACAGTTCCAGTCCTGTTCTCTGTCCATATTTTTGTCTCCATGGGATGATTATGTTGCAGTCTTGAATGCATTAAGTGTTATGCATGAAGTCACATGACTTGAAGTCTGGGGCAGACATAGATTAATTTATTTCAAATAGAAAAATGCATGTCTGATGCTATTTTCATCACAACACATTCTTGCCTGCGTAGCAAGTAGTGACCTCTTGTCTATCTGAAAGTTAAATCTAGAACACTTTTTATGTGCATTGATACAAACTGTGCAAATACAATACTTCCGTTGCACCTTAATCATAGGGTAATATTTCCAACCCTCTTGATTTGATTTGTGGTGGATTCCTTCTGTGCACAACTTCTAATTTTGAAAATTAAATCTTGTGAAAAGCTGTCTCTTGTAGACATGCTCTTGTGCTGCTGCTGAATTTTCTGCTAGGGTACCAGAGGCACATAAACTAGCAGTAAACAGAATAAATATTTTAGGTCTGCTGGGAAGAGACTGGTTAGTGTTGAATGTGTGTCTGTTTTGGGAGCTGGTAGTGAGAGTTCCAAATGTTCTACCATCAGTTTACTCCAGTGCGAGTTTACATGTCCTTCTTTCCTCACAAGGCCATTTAGAAGTGGGCTGCGTACACTTCTGGGCTTTTTCAAACTTTTCCCAATATATTTAGGATTTCTAAGTATGGAGTATTTTTACTCCTGCTCTTCAGTGTATGAGTGGGCAGCCAACTGAGCTGCAGTGGGATTATGTTTTGATACATCATGACAGCCTTTCTTTGAAATACCTTCATCACAACGTGGATTTGACAGATAAGTGTTCTGACTTTGTCCTGCTGTACCACTTCTCACAACTGTAACAAATGGTATAAAAAAATAGCCATATTGTCACTTTGCTTTTCAGTTTCATTTTGGTCTTTTGCTGATTTTTGGTCTGTTCAGACAATGAGCTCTTCAGGGCAGGAGCCCACTGTTCTTACACATCTGTACAGTTCCTGTCAGTGCTATATGCATCAAAATAACAAATGAAAAGTGCCTCACTTCTGATTGTACTCACAGAGTGTGCCTTATTCTAGAAATAGACATAGTGTATCTAAGTCACTTTAACTGACACGCAAAATACTCCTTGAAGTTTAGGCTAAGTCCCTCTGATGCGTTTTGAGGCTAAATATTTCTTCTATGTCATTGACAGAAAGAATGAATGGTTTTGCTCCCTCTACTGCTGTTGTCATGGTGCAAATCTGTCTCTCTGCAAATAACTACTTCATTTCCTTCTTTGGTGGTAAAACCATTAATAGTCAGATCTCGCTTCCCAAGAACAACTTATGATTCTAGGAAAATAAAACTGCACATTTTTCCAAGAAAATATTGAATCCATTTCTTGAAAAGATGTGGTCATGGTATGCAGCTGTAGAGTGAAGGATTTACTTTGAGGAAGCAATTGGCTTTCAAAAAATGTCTGCCATACAAGACAGAAAGGAATCTTTTTTTTCCCATCCTGGTTCATTTTTGCCTGAATGTATATTTAAGGATGCAAAATCTAAAATGGTGTATGCTGCTTCTCCAGCTTTCCTTAAAATGAGCCCAGTCCTAGTCCTGAAACTCTTCTTTTTCTCAGGAAAGATGATCCAACTTTTTTAATAGCTAGAGTTCAAAAGATGCCTCAGCCCCTCTGACTTATCAGTAATTGCCCTACCCCATCTACAGAGATGTCCAGAACAGTTCTGAGGTGGATTCTAAATAAGTGTTCTGTCATCGTAATTTCTAGTAACTTCATAGATTTGATTTAAACTATCTTTAGAACACACATTTTGTTTCCCAATAAAGTATTCCTTTTGTGACCTCCTAATTAATAAGATTAAGGGAATTTAGCCTGGGAATCTGACAAAAGGCAACATTCTAGGACCCTCACTGAATATTAATATCCATCTTGTAGCAAAAGCGGAACACTTGTTTGTGTATATTGGAGCCCCACTGGTTTAGGTCTTTACTAGGAAAACAACAAAGAAGAGAAAAAAAATAACAAATTACAGCTGAAACAAATCATCAGCATTACTGTTTTCAAATTACTATATTTCTGGGGAATTTCAGTCAGTTACATGAAAAAGAAGACACCAGTTTCAATGGAGCTTTGATAGTCAGGTTATGTTAATAATGGGGACTCATGTAAAATGCATAAGGTATACCTTACAGATGAAGAAGATTGCTAATAATTATTCTGTATGCTAAGAGTGTAGTTCTTTCTGAACTGATACATAAAGACTCCTTTACATCCCAGTCTAATTACTTATAGACAGTTGAGCACAAAATTACTTTCATCTGTTTGAACATGTGGAAGGAAAGAGATTAGAGATGTACCTTTCAAAACAGCTAGTTGGCATGTTAAAGAAGAAAACCTACTGGTTCTTTGGTTCTGATTGAAAAGTGCATTTCTTTATAATTAGACCTATTAAAGTAAATGTCGTGCAGAAGGGATTCTCAGAGGGGGTGACTGGGGTGCACAGCATGAAAGTCAGTTGCTCTCCTATGGCTGCTCTAGAAACTGGAAGAGTTTTCAAAGCTGAGGAAAGATAGGTCTAGGTGTTTAAACAGATTGTGTTTTTCTCTGGCCATTCTGGGGTCTCTTTTGGTGCACTGGCTTCTGTCAAATAGCAGTGGGAATTCCTGGGCATGGCTGTGGGCAGCCACTACTCTGACCCTTCCAGATGTCTTTCTCTTGCTGTCCTTTGGGAAGAAGCTGATGTTGAGTTGTGTGGAAAGTAATGACTTGCACAGGAGAAAACATATGGAGTGTCACAAAGGGGCTATAGGCAGATGAGTGATCAATATCTTGAATTTCTATTTGGTTGCTTCAGCTGCTTTCAGATAAAGTGCTCTAGAAAAGGAATGCGTATACAATGGGCCTAATCTTGTACTGACTTTATAGTACTGAAAGGGAATAACTGTGCATTTGTGACACGAACAAATAAAAATCTCTCTCCTCCAGGTTCCTAATTCTGTCCAAAACATTTGAGTGTGTTCTGAGATAAAAGCTACGGTAGCAAGTTCTCAGAAGTGCTCTCATACAGACTTCTAGGATTTCATGAATCAGAAATATATTGTTGTTCTTTTTGTGCTGAGAGATGACTCTACAGGGTGAAGGTGCTACCTCAGAGATACAAGACCTCCAGGCTGACTAGAGATTAGACGCCTTTCCTAATTTTTCAGGTATACAGAAGAATAGAGTCTCTGAGGTTCCATGGGTAGGGAGCTGCACAGTGAGCTTCAGATCACCAGAAAGAGAACTGTGTACCTGATAGAACTTAATGTATGAACTTAAGGTATGAAGATACCTTGCTGCCTCCTGTTTTATCTGTGCTCTCTGTGAGATTATGTAAAGCACCTAGAATTGGTATAGGTTGATGTGAAACCCAATTTTACTCTTCTGTAAAATTTCGTGGAGATTGTTCCCCTTCATTCAGCACTCATTAGACTACATGTAGATGTTGCATCCAATTTTGGTACCCCAATACAGGAGAGCCAGGGACAAACTGGAGTGTTAGAACACTTGGACGTTGAGGACAGGCTGGTCCAAGGCAGCATGGATAATGGATGGTCTCAGAGGCACCTGACACTGCTCCTCCCCCCACTCCCACCCCACACATGCACAGTGCATAAAAGGAGCTATTGAGAAGATGGAGCAGGCTCTTTAGAGGAGTAGTGCTTAGTGGGAGGACAAGAAAAAATGGGCACAAGTTGAAAGAAGTGAAGTTCCAACTGGGTATAGGGGAAACTTTTTCCCAAAGAGGACAGTCATGAAGTGGAGCAAATTGTCCTGAGAGGTTGTGCAGTCTCTTGTTCTCTGTAAGTTTTCAACACGTGACTGGACAAAGTCCTGAACAACAGGGTTTTACCTCAAATATGTTCCTGATTTCAGCAGGAGTTTGGACTAGAGATCTAGGATTTTTTCCAAGCTAAATGATCCTGTCTTTATATGTATGGATGATATAAATCACTAAACTAACACCAGCTCCAGAATCACCTATTGATTGATCAGTTCAGAGTGGCCTTTTGCCTGGTAGACAATGCAGATAAGAAGTGGCAGATAATAGGGTGGGACATAATATTATGTAAAACTGAATTCAATGATTCTGGGGTTGTGGTACTAGAGGGTGATGCCGTTCTCCCGGTCCCAGTGGGCTGGAATCTGGTTTGGGGATCTTAAGAGTGCACAATGGAGACATCTACTGCATTCTTCTTGCCTTTGGGAGAAGTTACATTTCTCATACTTGCCTCTGAACATGTCTGCGGAGCAAGCTGATGTGGCTTATGATGTAACCCCATCCTCTGTAGCCCTGAGGCCTCTGAAGTTCTCCCCATTTTTCAGCTCAGTCCCTTTTCTCCCTGTGCTTCCTTTGCTGTAGCCACTCATCTACACAAGGTATTATTTGCACTACTGACTGAGCAACTGTTCTCTCTGTCTCCTCATTTCTCCTACCTTTCTGATTCTGTTGCTTTCTATTGTGCAGCTACTATCTTCAGAGCAACTAATGAGTGGTCAGTGTGTGACTTTATTTGAACCTGATGAAGTTTAATCAGACATGACTACTTCAAGAACCTTGGCTGAATGTGGATCTGCCTTTGGCTGAAAAGTCATTAAATCATCATCCCAAAGCACAACACCATCTTACAACACCTACCCTAATGATGCTTGTTTTTCAAGTCCAAGTAATGACTAAATGGTTGGAAGCTACAGCCTGTAAAATCTTTCTGGACTCATGTAGAATGTTAAAAAAGTCTACATGGAAGCCTGTTTTCCAGTCCTGACATGGCATTCTGTCATGTTTCATGACTGCAGTTCTTTATGCAAAAGTGCTCCAGAATCAGAATCATAGAATAATTTTTATTGGAGCCTCTGGAACTCTTTTGGTCCAAACCTCTTTCCCCAAAAGGTTGTTTAGGGTCTTGTCCGATCAAGTTTCAAAAACATGAGAAAATCTTAAGATCAAGCGTCAAGAACACAAAAACAGTCAAAATAACCACTAGATTAATCTTGTATCCTGTCTCTAATGGTCACAAATGGATAGTATTTAGGGGAAGATTAGTAAATCTACCATAGTGCCACCTATTTCACACATGAAATTGGTGAGTTTTGGGCTCACTTCATGCATCTCCAGGATCTGTGGGATGTATTTTTTTGAATCATGGTGATAAATAGTTTATGGTAGGCATGATTGAGGAGGTGCATAGGTAAATAGTGGATCCAGTCCAGGTTCTCTTGTATTTTTTCCACAAGATGAATTTTCCCATTCCTACAGACAGAAAATTATAAATAACACTTTAAAAAAGATTACAGTGAATAAACAAGAGGGCTATCACCTTAATGTGTACTATTGACCTTTTTCATCAGACCAGCTCCTGTTTATGTCAAGAAAGAGCCTACTCTTTGTGTCCATCTGGGTGTGCTGGTAATTGGATCCTGCATGGCTGTGTGAGGCAAGATCTCTGGGCTGGTGGGATTTGAAGTAGTCCTTGCATGATGAATCACAAATCTCAGTTTCCCCCAACTTCACCCTGCTCCCCACAAAAGTCTTCAGTGGGCTATTTTGTTGCTGGTTAAAGAAGGTTCCTGGTTCCTCCTGACTTCATATCAAGAGGCTTAACCTCTTCTTTGAGAGAGCAAAACGCAGTGTGGCACATCACTGAAAGATTACTGACCCTTTCATGAGTGAAATTAGTGAAGAGGGCACTGTGGTGCACTGAGCTTGCTGGATCCTTCCTGCTAAGTCTCTAGGGCAGCACAAAGGAATGACTGCCCCTCAGATCCCTGAGCCTAACCCAGGCTCCCATCACACACTGTGACTGCTAAGCACTTATGCAGCATGCATAGAAATAAAAATAATTGTAATGGCACCAGTCATGCTAACTCATGGATGAGCTGACCTTTGTCTTTATTTCTAATTTGGTTTGGACTTAAAAAACTTTGAATTCTTTATGGAGAGAAGATACTTCTGATTAAAAGATACATCTTGATTTAAAGGACAGCTAGTGTGCTGAACACATAACACATGGCTACCAGGACCGCTGCTGATTGCTGATAATTTAATTCCTATAACAGACTAGAGAGAGCTTATTACCTGGCAGCCAGTATTCAATCACTATTTTCTGAAATAAATAGCCTATCAGACAGCTAACGATAAGAAAGCAAACGCGATGTCCTTAATTTTGTGTATTTTTAAATGTAATATACTGTGCTAACACAGACATCCTAAATGCTGTCTCCCTGTTAATACTTCTCAATGGCTTTTTGCTGTGTTTGTGACAGGGCTTATTTAAGTAAATGGTACTGTATCATTTTAAAATCTGATGCATAGTGTAAACAAGATAGTGTAATAGAACATGGAATGCACTAAAATACTGTCTTCTGTGTTATGAGGTTCAGGGTTGGTTTCTAGTGTGCTGTAGAAAAGGAAGAATTTTTAAATAAGTAACTACAACTGATTGCATATTTCTTTTCGATACCATTGTTCTTGGAACCATAGAAACAACTAAAGAAGGAAAGATTACAGAAGCACTCAGGCATCTGGGCCACAGAGAAATAGACACTATAAAATAAAATAATTGTCCCACCTCTCCAACAACCATTTGCCTCCACAGAAAAGCTTGACATTGTAGTATGACCAAATGTAGTAAATGGGTAACAAGTGAAATAGACAGTGGAAGTAAGAAGGAGGAGGTCGTTCATTTAAATTAATTAATTGATAAACTAAGTTATAACAAATCTACAGAAAAGACATCATACCATTCAGTTATCTGTCTTTTACTAATGTAGAATGAAGTCTGATGTGACTTTGACTATAGATCAAATATAGAGCTGGCTGAGAGTTTTCAATGGGATATTTTGAAGAAACTTTTTTAAAAAAATCAAACTATAATTTAAAAAAATTGAATCACTGAGTAAGCTGTAGGTAAAAATTGACATATTAAGATATATAACCAGGGAATCAGAACAACCTGAATATAAACACTTTATTTGTTTAAGAGATTTAAGACATTATATATTTCATATTAAGATATCCTAATGAATGGGAGGAAACACTCGTTGATGTGGCTCACACTTTGATACTCTTCTAGTTGGGCTTTTTGGCTGAATGAGGATTCCTCATTGTATCAGTGTTCTTTTACTAGTTGAATAAGCAGTATGGTCATTTGAAACATACAAGTTAGTCCGTAGGTCATCCTAGTACTTCTTATTAAGGATTTAGAGGAAAAAAAACTTCCCAATGGAAAAAAGATTGAGTTCATCCTAAATACAGTTTGTCCTAAACATCAGAATGTCCTAAATTCAGTTTTAGGTGTTTACAAATTTGTATAAATTTCTTCCACTGCAACATATGTACAATGGAACTAGGCAATTTTCCCTCTATTATTCTTGAAATTACTGAAGTTGAAAACTAGGACTGAAATCAACTTCTAGGATATTTATATCCTGTTTAAAAAGGCAATGAGAGAAAAGAGGAGAAAAGTAGTGAAATTGCCTCAGAGATCGGAATATAATGTTGAACAAAACTCACATTCAGAGATAAGATGGGCAAAATAGTGGGGTGTTTCCTCCTAAATATACTAGGGTTGTAGAGGGAGATTAAGGAATTTGTTCCCTTTTACCTCCACCTTTGCCTGCAAAACCTGTTTTGACTATATACTAAATGTACTAATAAATACTAAAAGCAACAGAGAATAAATAATGTCCTAATTTCTGCTTCGGTTTGAATGTCCATCTGAAATTGTTAGTAGCAGAAGAAAAGATAAAATATATGTATAACACTTTTGGAAGAAATAGCACAGCTGCTGCCAGCTAAGTCCTCTGGCACTCAGGGAGGCAGAAGCTCCTCTTGGGTTTTGCAGTATGCTCTGAAATGGAGCTGTGTGTTAATTGCACCATCCGTCCCTATTAAAGGACAGGCAGAAAAGGAAAAAAAAATCTAATGAGAAAACAGATATTGTATATATATTACACTAAATACCTGTGGTTAAAGAATATTAAGGTTGCTAAATGAAGCACTGAAAAAGCAGGATATATTGTATTTATGGCTTCTGCTGTGACCTTAATTTAGCTTTTGCAACCAAGAGCATTATGCTACAGTTCCAGAGACTCCCATTTCACCTAATGAACACTGACTGGTCCTTCATGCCTGTTCCACTCTTCACAGGTGGTTTGGAGATCCAAGCCTTATTTATCATATAAAATAGAAACCCTGTTCTAAGTACAGGGTTATTAATTCCCTCACAATTTTTCATTTAGCCCCCTACTACAGTCTGTTAATGGTACTCATGGTACTCATTGTTATAATACTCAATGTCTTCAAGAACATTCAATAATGCATGTCTGTAAAATCCTGGGATGTAGTGGATGATGGCTATAATTTGTTAGGTGTGTTCTCATGCTTACAATATTGTTTAGGGGCAAAGAGGAAAGACACCTGATATATAAAGCCAAGAATGTACTGCTTGCAGAACTAAAATGTTTACAGTATAATAATTTGTCTAAATTTAATTTAGAAAATAGTATTTTCATACCGAAAGTCTCATAAAAATAAATAATATAGTTTAAATTGTTATATACACATTTAGTTTCTACCCTTTTTTCTATTATTATGCTCAACGTTTCCCCATTCCATTGGGTCCTAACGTTGATGATTGATGGTCCCATTCTGCTGTTGAGGGTGTTGGGGATGCAGTGCAGACTGGTTAGTGTCTGAAGTTCTTCACTGGGAGAAATGTGATTTCATTTTGATAGCTTTCTTTCTCACTGTAGAATCTATGAAAAGTTGGTGTGGGGTTTTGTTTGTTTGTTTTTTTCTTTCTTTTTCTTTTATGCTTGCTAACATGTGTTTATATATTTGCTCATGGGTCTGCGACTTTAAGTTATATACATATTTACTACTTATCGTGCCCTTTTTGGTATGTTATATACTATGTCTTTATTTGCTATTACACTTAAACTCAGTTTTGTGCAGGTCTATATTTCTTTAACTGACTGTTGGTGAGTTGCTTACACCTATGGACCTTGAGTGCCAAGCCTGTGCCACATTTCTTATCATCCCATGCAGGTATTTCTCTATGGTGCATCCTGTCTCTCCACTTCTCTGCAGTCAAAGCAGGCAGGTATTTCTCTAAACTACATCATTAGGTGATACATCTTTATGTTGCAAAATCATGCCTTGTAAAGATAGAAAAAAAAAAAAAAAGTAAAGTGAATTATCCAGATATACCCAGTAAGTAAGAAAAATTGGTTTTAAAGATTAATCAACTAACACAAAGTTACCTGCAGGTCAAGAAAATTTCAGAGCAAACCTGGAAAGCTCCAGCCCTGAGGCCTTGCAAACTCAGTGCAAAGCATATATCTGGCTACTAGCAACAGCAATATCATACTACAGGGATTGCAATCACAGGACTGGGAAATAAATTAATTAGAAGGCAAATGTTACATTTCGTTGTAGAACACTTACCATAACTCTTTGAAGGTTTTTTTTTTTAAACTTACGTTTCAAGACTGAAAGTACTTTTAGTTCCTAATTAGATCATTACAATAGCACTGTAAATAATGATGATGATGAACAGACACATGCTGAGTTAGGATGTTATGTCTTGCAGGAATGGACACACTTGAGAATTTTAGAGTTAGGTTGCAATTCAGCTCAAACCGCAGAAATTTAGAGTGAGTTCCACTGTCACTGGCTGCATTGGGCTGCTCTGGGGATGCAAAACTTTCATAAACTTAACTGTCTAGCAAACTGGATTTTATGCTGCTTTGTATCACTGTCTTTTTCTGAAGCAGATGGAGTATCACAGACTTTGTTGTCTGCTGCTGGATTCCAGCAGGCGATCTCAGGTGGGATGGATTTCAGAGGAGCTCAGGCATCTGCAGCTGAGTTAGTAAACTTTCAATCTCTTTATAGGTAATAGAATAATCTAGGTTGGAAAAGACTTGCAGGATCATCAAGTACAACCATTAAGCTAGCACTGCTAAACCATGTCCCTAAGCACCACATTTACGCATCTTTTAAATACCCCCAGGGATGGTGACTCCACCACTTCCCTGACTAGCATATTCCAGTGCCTTACAGCTCTGTCAGTGGAGAAACTTTTCTTAATATTCAATCTAAACCTTCCCTGGCTCAACTTGAGGACATTGCTTGTTATTTGGGAAAAGAGGACAATAACCATGTCACTACACCAAGCTCCTTTTAGGTCTTTGTAGAGAGTGATAAGGTCTCCACTTAGCCTCTTTTTTTTTTCAGTCTAAACAGCTCCCGTTCCCTCATACACTCTTCATATGACTTCTTCTCCACATCCTTCACCTGCTTTGCTGCCCTTCTTTGGACACACTTCAGCACCTCAATGTCCCTTTATGGAGGGGCCCAAAACTGAACACAGGATTCTGGGTGCAGCCTCATCAGGGCTGAGTATGGGGAGAAAATCACTTCCCTAGTCCTAGTGGCCGCACTGCTTCTGATGCAAGCCAGAATTCTGCTGGCCTTCTCAGCCACATGGACACACTTCTGGCTTATGTTCAGATGGCTGTCAATGAACACCCCCAGGGCTTTTTCCACTGGTCAGCTTTCCAGCCACTCTTACCCAAGCCTGGAGTGTTGCATGGCCTTGTTGTGACCCATGTGCAGGACCAGACACTTGGCCTTGTTAAATCTCAGATGGTGCAAAAGATGCTACTACATCTTCTCATGTGTACGGTCACCTAATTTATGAGTTCCAATGTTAGAATTATTTTATAACAACTTTGATAGGAAAATGATGTAGAAGTGTTTTCACTTCTGGTGAAAGTTTACATTACCTTTATTCATACTAAATGCACTAATAATTATAAGTTGTCTCACCCAACATGCTTGTCTCAGCCTGTCCAATTCTGGTGCTAGCTCCAGTCTACCCTTATACTGAAACTGAAGAGCAAGAAGATCTAGATGATCTGTATTCTGCATAAGGGCACAGAATTAGTTGAAGATCAGGAAAGTCTTTATCATGACACCTGTGTCATCTGTAGGACATTTCTGCATATCAGAAGTAAATGCAACTTAAAAAAAATTATATAAAATATATAAATATATATAAATATAACATATATATATAAATATATATACATATATATATAAATATATAAAATTTAAAAATATTTCTGGTTTGAGTCACTTGAAGTGCAGCCAAACAAGACACTGGGGACTACAATGGAAGGAACATCTTTATTTTTGGCAGCACAGATGAGCTAGCTGACTTAATAGAAAATAGATAACTCTAATATCTTTGACTTAAATTCCTTAACTTATGTAATACATTTATAAAATACATTGAACTTTAAGTTTACACTTTACAACATCATTGAAGAAAATTCCTGCAAACATGCATTTTTTCTAATTTAGAGATGTGTTAATAGATACAGAAAGAACTGCCTTTTTTTTTGGATAAGATGGAGGCTAAAGTAAATATTGATTAGAGAGGTTTTAGACACCAATACCCAAAAGGAGTTAAACAGGCATTTTTTTCAATGGGAATATTCAATCTAATTTTCTTTTTATACTGTGATTAGTTTCTACCTTTAATTGAATGTGTTTTACAATAATAAGGTTATTTTATAGGTCACATAGCATACATGAAGAGCATGACCTTCAAAAGGAGGCAGGAGGGATAGGATAGTTGAACTGTTAACAGATGAATAATTGGTTTTGAGAATAGCCTGCTTGTCTACACTAAAGCTGTTCCAAGAGAGGTAAACAGAAATAGTCTCTTTGCTGCAATTACATGTGCAATATTCAGAGGCATTCTAATTACTCACATTTCTAAGATTACTTGGTCTACAATGAGTTGGGGCCAAATCTGAATCTAGTAGCACACTTCATAGTGACCAGATTATTAGTGAAGGAACATCTGTATTTAAAAGAAAGGTACCCCCAAATTAGGTGGCAAATCTTTTCTCAGACTGTGTTGGACCAGTAGCTAAGCCCACCTAACACAAAGAAAAGCTGCATCATGTTTGCATACAGTCTTATGAATATTTAACATCCAGCTGATAGTAAAAAGTTTAACGGCTTTCATAATGTGAAAAATTGAATTTGGAGGACTTTGGTAACTGGAGGTTTTACAAATTCATCATCCCTGTGGTAAAGACTTCACTGTAGGTAGACAGGGTGGACAGAGGGTGGAAGAGGAAGTGGAGTGGTGTGCACATGTTCACACAGAAGAAGGAGCATTAGAAGTCATTGCTGGATCCTGTCGCCCACCCTGCTCTTTCTCAGAATGAATAGCTCAGCCTTTCTGCCCTGAAAACTCATTCCATGTAATAAACATAAATATATACCTTAAGAAATAACCCACGGGGTCAGGCATCACTCTGTTAGTATTGTATGGATCACTGTTTTATTGAGAAGCTGAGCATAACTATTAGGACTTCCGGCTTCCCTTCTTACTTTAAATATAACCTGTGACCTAAAGTGAATCACTCAGTCATGATATAAATGGCAGAGATCATCTTATCTGGCTCAAGTATCTGTCATATACTTTTTAGATGAGAGGTTCTGTTTTAAAACAGACAGGAGAAATTGTTTGACATTTAGTTTAAAAGGTCTCAAGACCTCCCTGCTAATTTCCCTAAAGTGTCAGTAATATTTGAGTTCAGAGAAAAGAGTCTAGTATTACAGTCCCATTGTGTCTTTTTCTACCAAATGTCCTCACAGTCACCAGCCCACTGCCCTCCATACTTGTTTGCTCACTTTCCTGTCATCACCCAGTTTAACTCCCTACCAGCATCCTGTCTCCCTTACTGGTCTGCTTATCCCTCCCCCATATCTGCATTAGGCAAAGCAGAGATACTTTGAAAATGTCTTTTGACTATCAAATTAGGCTTTGAATCTCATGAGAACTCAAATTCCAAAGCTACATGTGTTCAACATAAGGTCCCACTTGTAGGAATAACCTTTCTAGAAAGCAGAAGTCAAACAGCACTGTGTGGGAGATTTTCCTCACCCAGGACATGTGGACAATGTGTCAGGACCATCACTCACATGTGTACATTTATTTACATGCCTTCCACCCATACAAGTGGCCAGACGTGACCAAACACAACAGTGTCTGTAGACAGCAAGTGCTGTCTGTATAGCAACAGGAACATCCTACTCGTGTTACATAGTACTCCATACAGGATCTCTTCACCAATCCCATACTTCTGCAACTCTGTTAGGAGCTACCACTTGGTATATACAAGCAAGATCTTGACAGCTTCCATGGACAGCTTTCATTGTGATCACTGAGATTTTACAAGCTGTACAAGAAATGCATGCTACAGATCTGCTGAAGTTCTTGGAAATTATTTGGCTACCCACAAAAATGTAGACTTTATTCTATTTCTTTTTGTCTTGTTAACAAAATATTTCTGTCTGAGGGCACTATAGGATGAGTAATTTACTTGATAAGAACAGTGAGTTTTGCTTTTTAATTTCTTACTAATCACAGTCTTGCTATTGTAGGTAGTTTATATCAGGTTATGTGAGCTAGTGCAGTATAGAAATACAATTGGAGAAAACAGGATTTGTTCCTTCAGAACCAATAGTTCACTCCTCTGGTTCTTATAGAAGTGTTTCCAAGGATAAAACAATTTCATGGCATTTCCAGTTTTCTGTCTCCTATAAAAAAAAAAAAAAAAAAAAAAAAAAAGACCGTAAATCCTGAATATTTGAAACAGCTTGTATTCTACTTCTCTTTCACAAGTATTTATTATTTATTGTTGTCTTCACAAAATTAGGCCAAAATAGTAACATGCTGTCATATTTAGACACAACTTTAATATATCACTGATTGTTAAAACGAGAGACATTATAAAACGAGCCACATCTGAAACTATGTCTTTATGGTTTCTGGATTTAAAAAAAATGACAAGAAAAATAAAGGTGGTCTGTATAGCTTTGGAAATAGGTTGAAGATTATGAATTATTAGGCACTTCTAATTAAAACAGACATTTTTATATCCATTTTATGCTGCTTCTCCAAATGATCAAGCCACACTTTGTATTTAATTTGAAGAAGATCTGTGTTTTTTAAAAGGAAACAAAAGCAGCTGCATATAAATAGAGGGATATATCCAGAAGATATATTTTCAAAACTTTATTCATGTAGGTAAATAGACTGATTGGGATGTGGGCCAAATTACACAAGCCTCTACTGATATTTCTAGGTTGGGAGTGTCTCTGACTTATCCTGACTCCACATCAACATCAAACTCAGGTGCACACCATCTCTTTCCCACACATCACCCTTAGTCCATTTTAATGGAAAAAGAAATGGGGTGTTCAATCAAGAGAATGTGCATTTTAACAAACAGAAGCTTATGTAGTATGAGCGTGGTATATCACTTGTGTAACAAGCCTGAGCGCTTACGGACACTTACTCATTTGATATTAGGAAATTTATTTACCATGAAGTGACACAAGAGTGGTATCACAGAGTCAGTAGAGCATAGATGTGCTATAGTCATGAGCTAAAGTACTGAGCAACAAACAGAACTCAAGGGCTTTTGCATTTCCATTGATTATTGTCACTGCTATTCGTTCAGAGGATTATGAAAGTCCTGAGCATCACTTTTGGTACCTTCATAGAACAGCAACTGTACTTCATACAGTTCCTTAAGGGATTCTGTTTGAATTGCAGTGAATCTCAACAGTCCTCACAGATGATGGACTGATCAGCCCCTGAGCAATCTGCAGATATCATTGGGGAACAGAAATGTCTTCCTTGAAGGGTGTTCAGTATTGTTTCTCTAAGGGGAGAGGGACAGACAGGAAAGGGCTGTGAACTGGCATCATGTGTGCTGAGGAGGAGAGTAACTTCCTGCAGTGGGTTGTGTATTTCCCTCTCTGTCTGATCCTTCCAAGAATATCTAATCTATGGGGTCTACCCATATGTGCATATTCGGTTTCCAAAGATGAGTTAGATGATAGTGGATATAGGAGGAGAAACAAAGCAGGGTATAAGCTTAGCACTGAAAACAATGCAGGGTATAAGCTCAGCACTGAGCTCAAGTATTCAAATTCCAACAGTGCATGGTTTCTTATGGTTTTCCTTGTCAGAGATTACTCTCTTTGCTTTCAAATTCCTTTCATAAGTTGCTAGTGAGTGGTCTTATTTTGTTTGACAGGGGCCTACCTGTGTGTCTACCAAAACATGAGAAGTTTGAAGAGAGACTGCAATATTGCTCAGTCTTATATGGAGAGTTCTTTGTGTGCCATTGGACATTTTGCTAATGTAGTGGAAATTGTCTTTTTATTTGAGTCTTCCTTTGAAATAACTTTTACTCATCCATCCTTTTGTAATCTTAATTCTGCCACTTTTTCACCCTGACTGCTCCTCTGCTTAATAATGTACCAAATGTTTCTCCCTATCCCATCACCTACAATGAGTCCCTTCATTAACATCCTATTAGACACCTTCCATGGATATCTTGAGGTGAGTAGCAGAGGCAGCTGAAAGAGAGCACAGGCAGTTCCAAGACAGAAGTGATATGTGACAAAGTATATCTGCTTTGCTTATGTAATTGTCTGGATTTTGATTTAAGATTCCCCTGCTTCCAGAATGAATTATGCCACAGAGTCTGTGTTCTTCATGTCTGAACTCTGGAATGCCATTAGTGATGATTTGTGCCAGATATCATTAAAATTAAAATGCATGAAAAATATAAATGATCTGCAAAGCAATTACAAGTTTACAGTTCCAGACCATTTTTTTTTTTGGTTCCCCAGGCTCTTTTTGTTTTGAATGAGAGTTCCACATACATAAAAAATATCTGTCTTGAGTCCTTGAAGATGCTTTCAGGATTTTAAATTTTTTTTCGTTGTTGTTTTTGGGGGTTTTTTTGTGGTGTGTTTTTTTTTTTTTTTTTTTTTTTTTCCACATATATCTTCATAACATGGGCAAGAGATACAGGAACTCAGGTATTATTTAGAAGCCAGGCAAATTTGGTGCCCGAGCATCTTAGCAAACCTGGGCCTGGAAGAACCTGAAATTGAGTGCATTTGAAAATATGGGACTCTTGCTGGAAGGGGGAATAGCCAGTACTTCAGAGCACTGCAAACCTGAACTACTTATTGGTATGCTTTATTTCTGTGGCTTTATTTCTGTGGCTGTGGCGTATTTAATTCAGTAGAGATGTGACTGCTAGCTCTGATTTGAACCAGGTACAGTGTGGTGGGCAGATATTATACAAATTGCTCTACACAAGATCTGCTAATGCATCTCAGTTTGAATTTGTAAATCTGCCAAGTTTCACTCATTTGGAGAGAGGCTTCCTCATTTGGGATTAATTTTAACACTCTCTTAAAAAGTGTCTCCACTTGTGATGAAACATTTTTCTCTGTGTGAATGAGATGTATGAAATCTCATTCTAAAGGCCAAATTCATCTCTGGTGTAACTTCTGGGGAATTCCCACGATGCTTTGAAATCTTCCTCACTCAGATGATCACAGCTCAAAAAGCCTGAACACTTCTTAAATTCGACCCCTGTGCATTTTGCACAGAGTGCCAGTCATATATTAGTTTTCTGATTATGTTCATATGGAGTGAGAAATGAGGTAGTCACTGATCATTTTCTTTTTAGCCTAAGACACAATGAAAACTCTAATGATGAAGTGAATGTGACATACAGCTTTACTTTTCATATGTAGGAATAATACACACTTTACAACATATATATATGTAAAGAATAATATTTCATTTCTTTCTTCCTTTCTCCAAAATAAGCATGTTAAGAAGGTAGATAGTGAAAGAAGCTTCTGATAGCGTAAAGCTATTATACTTATTAATATTAAAACATCCACTTGGCTTTTTGAGCACAATAAACGACCAGGAACAAAACCAAACAGGAAACAAAACCCCAAACCTGAGTCCCAAACACTTCATGCTAGCTGTTAATATCACTCAGGACTAAAGATTCCTTTTGTCTTCTGTGTGATACTAAAGAAACTCTCAGGCTGATAAAATCAGCAAGGACAGGGCAATTGTCATTGCTCGATTTATGACCTCGGGCACAGCTCCAGTGCCTCAGACTGCCTTGGCACCATTAGTCCCTAGACTGCTTCTGCTGATCTTAAAGAGGCTTTTGTTGGTAATCAGTACAGACTTTGGAATCCCAGGACACCACTGCTAGTTATGCTGAACTAAAATCATAAGGAGTGCAAGCAATAACAAGCACCAAGGCCCATGCTGACCCTTAGCAGCTGTTTATATGCAATCATAACTGAGCAAATGACTTTCCAAATGAAAAGGCATGTTTTTGGAACTGATAATAAATCAATCTTTAAAGAAGGAGAAATACTTATTAGTTTTATTCTCTGCTAGGTTGTAAAAAAACAAATAAGAACCCCTGCCTTAGAGCCAGACGGCTTTCACATATATAGGGAGATTTAAAGTGGTTGGACATCAAAAGGGGGCATTTTTAATAGTGCTCACATGGCAGAAGAACACTACTGCATTCCTGGAAGTGATACAGCCCAGCCTAATGAAAGGTAACTTTCAGAAAACCAACTTAAATCCCACCAAATCTCTGGCAATTAGTAAAAATAAAACACATAAATTCTTAATGAGGAAAAGGAATAATAAACAATGTAATTCCAATAGTGTGAATTTCAATGTCACGGATAACATGGTAAAGCTGTTCTTACTTCAGAAAGCTTGAAGGTAATTAATAACAGAGACATTTTTAGAGATGCAGGCGAGAGAAGGCAACAGTGCCCTGTGTGAAGGGGGAGAGAATGCATGGCTCCAACACTGCCAGGCCTCGTGGTCCTGATCCCTGCTCTTCCAGGGAGCCTTGGAGAGAGTTCCTTTCCTGTGCCCAGCCCCATCAGCATGGCTACTGACTGCCTTCACCACCTCCTTCCCTAGATGATGTGCCAAGGTTGACCCTGAAGGGTGCAGAATTTGGAGGTCACTTGTTTGCACCATCCTGATGATGGTCACCTATTGCTGCTGAGACCCTGTGCTTCATTGTACAGATATTCAGAAGTAGGTATGTGTCTTCTCTTTCCCTCTGTACAGGGGATGTTTAAATCAATGGATTTTGTGAGGAACAGTCAGAGGCAGGATTCATCTGCCTGAACCAGGGGTTTACTTCTGAGCTGGCTAGCTTTTCTGAGAATGATTTGACTCATCCTCAAGAAGAGGACCTGTAAACTGTTCAAGTGAGGTGTGACAGAGAAATACAGTCCTTTTGCTGATCTTGAAGATGATGACTCATGATGACTGTTCCAGGTACAGAGGTCTGTATGACAGACATCTTAAGCTTAGGTAAAAAAAAACAACCCTCTGAGAGCTCTTCCTTAGGTTTTCCTTTTGTTATTATTATTATTAAGAAAAGGTTGGGAATAATTAGACCAAGATGAGCAATATCATGTTTGTAGCCATGGTGTTGTTTTGAATTTTGCAGGGGACTACCACACCTCTCTGATGTTTTCTTCGTAACATACCGACTGCTGAGAGATTGGCGCAACAATGTAATATTAATAGAAGAAATCTGGTTTGAATTCCCTTAAAGTCAATGTTCTTGTAAATCTAATAAGTACTTGGATATTGATGTGCTAGTCACCATCTGCAGAATTTAAAAATCTGAAATTCATTTTAGCCTTATAATCAATGAACAAAAATACTCAGACTTAAGATGTCAAAGACATTGTTAGATACAGATGGACTCGGAGCACAGAGGTGACACACAACCCTCCTCTGGCTACAGGGATGTGCCCAAGGATGCACAGGTACACCCCTGAGTTGAGCACTGTCCTCATGAGGCAGACCTGGCCTTGACCAGATGGGATGGAACAGAGACAGGACAAGGGGTACCTGTTTCAGACTGAAAGGGGGGAGATTTAGATTATATATTAGGAAGAGATTTTCCCCCGTAAGGGCAGTGAGACACTGGCACTGGCTGCCCAGGAAAGTTGTGGCTGCCCCCTCCCAGGTAGTGTTCAGGGCCAGGTTGGATGGGGCTTTGAGCAGCCTGGTCCAGTGGGAGGTTTCCTTGCCCATGGCATGGCATTGGAACTAGATGATCTTAAAGGTTCCTTCCAGCCCAAACCAATCTGTAATTCCATGATTGTATTTTGATGGTTCTATCTTTAAAATACGACTAAAGCATTTTGAGATCAAATTGATCTTTTACCTAAATGCTGTAAGAAGAAGGGGTATTTTTATTGTCATTCTACAGAGAAATGGGAGAATTTACCGATACCAGGTCAAACTTTGAAATGCTTGCCTGTTTACTAGGGACCATTCCCAAGCTATTTGTAGGATATGAGAATATCATAGAATAGAATAAAATCATAGACTGGTTTGGGTTGGAAGAGACCTTAAAGTTCATCTAGTTCCAGCCACCCTGCATGGGCAGGGACACCTCCCACTACACCAGGTTGCTCAAGGCACCATCCAACCTGGCCTTGAACACATCCAGGGAGGGGGCAGCCACACTTTCCTGGGCAACCTGTGCCAGTGTCCCACCACCCTCAGACTAAAGCATTTCTTCCTAAAGTCTAACCTAAATCTCCCCTCTTCCATTTTAAAGTTATTAAGATGAGAGATAAACTGCAGCAGCGGTGTAGAAATTTAAGCCCAGTTTGTGGATCTCATGTCTGGGATGAGTATGCATGGTCTATTTTGCATCTGAAGCCAGCCTGGACATGCAAAAGTTTCTTCTGTGTTTTCTGGTGGTCATTTAGCTAAGTAGACATTAAGTGTATGCTTGCCTGAAGTGACCAGTGAGGGAAAGAGGTAAGGCAGAGGCAGGATCACTGTGGAGACTGCCATGGAGTCAGCCTGGCAGTTGGACACATTTTACTTTCTTCCTGGTATAATTTGCTATGGGCACAGTCAGGTGCCCAGTAACAATTAGGATATGCTAATTGGCAAATGAAGTATGCTAATGATCAGATGAATCAGATGCTAACAAGATTGGCAGGAGTACTCTTACCCTGATAGCCGAGTAGAAAAATAATATTTGGGTAAAAAAACAATAAGAAGGTGAGTGTATGGGGAAGTGCCCAGTTGACCTGTCTGTAGGCCTTTGTTCCCCAAAGCAAGAGTGTAATTTAGAGGTACATGTGTGGGAGGTGTTGTGCTGCTCTCTTTAGTAACCTTACTCCCTCTCATCTGGAGTTTGCTGGCAGAATAAACGTACTGCCTGTGATGGGGATAAGCTTCCCTCATCTGCCGAGTGTGACTGGCAAGGAAAGCCAGATGTGTGGTAGCCATAGGAATACTCAGTATTACAATTCAGCTAGTCAGGAAACACAAGAAGCCATGGGGCTTTTTCTAACTATCAGTGCTATTATACACGTGCAATGGAGACAGAGCTCTCTCAAAGAATGAAAAAGAAAAAATTGATGGTCACAACTGGATGTTGACTGTGGTCTTTCCAAAATTTATGGACAGTTAGACTGGAAAATCTTGCTGGTGGACAAAGACAGATTTGAGGCAAGTAGGTAGGCCGATGGGAAGTACTGTGATACTGTCATTTACATAATTTACATCTTAATTTTTGGTATATTAAAAAAAATATAATATGGCACTTCTTTCTTCTTTGTTTGGTGTTTTTTTGTTTGCTTTTTTTTTTTTTTACTTTGGACATTTTTCTACAATTTGTAGAATTTACTGCAAAATTAGTTGTACACTGGAGGACCTGTGAAATGAGACCATTTATGTTCATTGAGGACTGAGGAGGCTGCTACTGGGATTCATGTTCTGAATCTTTCTTATCATTTTTGAGGGTGTCTGCATACTATGCTCTGCTGAATTTCTGTTCAAACATTCTGATTTCACCTCCAGAAATTTCTGAGATCTTAGTAAAGAATGTAGTGCTTGGTTAGGTCATTCAGGCAGAACAGGAGGATTTTTTTCCAGAAGGGGATGCATGCACTTCTGCCTAATCCCAGAACCAACCAGAACTTCCCTGTTTGACTGGAGAGGTCCCCAGAGCCCAGAATTTTGCCTTTCTACATGTTCAGACCCATCTTACTCTTGTCAAGCCTACCAGTTATTATCCTGTTTCTGTTTCAACCCAAGATGCTGCCAAGAACTGACATTTACCCCCCTCAGATCTCTTGAGCACTTGAGATGTTGGTTAGCTACCCTACAGCTCTCTTGGAGCAAGTGCCTAACACAAAGCAGTGGGAGCTCCTGCTTTCCTCTCAAAATCATGTGGAAAAGGAAATGGTAGGGATCTGTTTTTGAATTACCAAGAATTCTGCTTTTTTCTTTTTTTTTTTTTCTGAATTTTGAATTACCCAAGAACCAGTAAAACTGACCAATCTTTTCTGCGTAGAGGAGCCTCTGCTTCTCAGAGAAACATCCTAATCACTAAACTATGCAGACTGGGAAAGGAATCTCTATTCCACCTCTTGAACAGAATTTTCATTTTGAAAGTGAGAGAGAATAGGATGGTACTGGAGTATTAAAGAGTTTCTTGGCACTGAGAGACACTACAGCCCTGTGTGGACTTCACAGCAGGCACCCCAGAGGAGATGTAGATATACTCATGCCTTCTGCATCCTACCCCTTTATTTTGGGTCCAAAAAGTAAACATTGTGATGCCAAAAAAAAAGACCATTATTGATTTTGGCCTGAAATAATGTAATATCAGATGATCTATTGCAAGTGGCTATGGGTGTGACCCCCAAATTTGCCTTCCTGTTTTTCACTACCTTTTGAGGTGAAATAACAATGGTCTTCCTTACTTGCTTTCCTCTGGGGTTTATATCAGGTTTTAAACTCTACCTGGTAAGGACCATGACTTGGTACGTGTTTGTGAAGTGCTTAGTGTGTTGAGATTCTGCCAGAACTGCTACTATCTAAACACACCACGGGAGGCTAAAGAACTCTCAGGGAGTCAATGGCAAAGTGAAAAATTACATAATCTATACAGGTTACATCATATTATACTGGGTCTCTTTATTCACCTTTCTGTTATATCTAGGTATTGATCAATGTTCTCTACTGCATTCAGCTATAATCTTTTTCTTGTAAATAAATCAACAATTTGAATGAGTTTGACGACAAATTTTACAATATTAAAAGCTGCACTTCTCAAATCTAACTATTATGTTAGCTATTTACATACATAATTTAATAACTTGCATATATTTTTAATATATTTTCCTGACAGTTATAAATTAAACTGGATTCAGGAAAAATATTCTGATACACAGAATCTCAAAATACACATTTGTATTGGTAAGGTAGTAGTGTATATTTTTGAAGGCTTATATTACTACCATTGTGGTTAGTGGTTAGTATGACTATCATGTTTTTGCAGTATTATATATCCAAGAAAATGTAATTTTTTCTATTCCTTTAAAAATCAAATTACAATGTGACATTCAATAAAATATCTTTTGTGCAGCTAATAAAAATGAGATCCCATCTCACTGCTTTGACAAATAAACCACACAAGTCAAAATACTGCCTCTGATACAGTTTATAGCTTAAGCTTTCATGTCAGCCTTTCCTATAAAAAAGCCCCATTATTTATTAATAGCCTTCTATGTCTTAAAAGTTTCTTTTTCTTGTGTGGAGAAAAAATCATTTGCCTTTTAATGGGGTGTCAGATTTGTTTTCCAAACCTTCTAAAAGGTTATCGTTGTTACATATGGACAAGTGCTTTTTTCAGAATCAATGTAAACTCTGTTACCAGGGTAATTTACTGCAGTCCCCTGGTAGCTGTACGGAAAACTTAATTTCACCATTTTGCAAAGTGGAGGGGTGGGACTCTTTCCTTGTGGTTAACTATTTTCACATGGAGTGAAAAGAAAATGCATGCTTCTAGCACATACTAAATAACTGGTGGGCTCCTACCCTCTGTTTGAGCTCAGGGCACACTGGCAGTCTGGTAGGGTTCATGGTACAGAAAGATGACTGAGCCAATTAGATATAACATAAAACCTTTTGGCAATTAAATCCCACCTAACCAAAAGATTCAGGCTAATGCTACAGTGGATAATAAAGCTTGTTAAATTTCCGTCCATTACCCACACTCATGTGCACACACAATATCTGAGACACATTTTTGATGACAGAGAACTCTGTACAGAGGAAAGAATATTCTGTGAAAGATACAGAGGTGTCAAGTTGGAGTCTGTGTAGCAGTTTCAGTTAAGAAATGACATGAGGTGCCAGCAAATATCAAATTCAGACTTGTGCATTTAATTAGGGTTTGCATTAGCAGCTGCAGTACTTTATTTTGAAAAAGGCAATAATAGCAGTTTTTTCCTCTAAAACTACTTTAAAAACCTCCAAAACCAGAAACCACTAGGAACTGCTTATGACCTGAACAGCATTTTTAGATTAAATTAATTACTTTTTTACTAGTACTTTCTATTAACTTGGTTAATCACACAATATATTTAGGGATGCTGGCTACATCTGCACATTGAAGAGAGGGTTTCACAACAAGTATCAGTGCTTCAAACACATCAGTCTGTGATCTTTCTGTCTACACTGGTGGCTGTTTACCAGACTAAGACAGTTTGCCACATCTGTGCTGTGCTTAAGAGGTAGCATGATGCTACCAAACTGGACTGAGACATAGATGGCTCTAGATTCCCTGATTTTGGAAGCTTCCACTTGGTTTTCACTGGAGGACAGACACACAGAACAAGGCTCTTTCTGGATCTCAACAAGACAGACCTGACAACAAATGGCATAATCAAACAGCTGGGTTGATAAGGTGGAGTAAAAAGGGGAATATGGATAATGGGTAAATCTTATGCCACTTTAATGTTGAGTACCCTATCTTTATGCAGCACTGATGGACCCTGGGTGGATTTTCCCATGACATTCTGTGCAGATATAATCCATGGAAGGGTTAGGTTAGTGGCTGCTCATACTTCTTGAAACCTAAGTATGAAGCTCTATAAAGGAAATGTGGCTTGCCCAAAACACATAGCTCCTTGAACTGAACAGAACGTCTTCTGCTAGGCTTCACATACAGCACTATGTTACTTAATCTGTTCAGTGTTTCTTTCTCCAAATACCTCTTCAATGTAGGCTGAATCAGCCTCTTTTAAGATTAGCTTGGGGATATATAAAACTCAAAGCCCTAAATTTACTGACTTAAGTGAAAAGAACAGCTGTCATTTAGTAAACTGAAGTTTCTGACCCACCAAGTGCAAAGTAAAATATATAAGACAAGAACATCAATGGTATTATTTTGAAAGACTGGGATTTTAAAGCCAGTCATAATTTTGAAAGCCCAGTTAACTTTGAATGTTAAAGGTTAGCAATATTCTTCCTCTCTTGTTATGTGTAAATATGAATGGGGAACCATAGAATTGCTTGCTGAAAATTTTCAGTTTTATTCACGTAGGAAAAAACAAAGAGGACTCTGAAAAGCCAAGGTTTATTCTGATAAACGATCATCAGCCCTTCATAGACAACTGTTTAATGGTCAAGTCAGCTTCCCTGAGATAAGAAAAACCCTGTTATGCTTTTCCTTGTTTAGATCAAGAACTTGCCTCCCTTGTCAAGTTCACAGATTAAAAGTCTTTACCTCCCACATCCAAACTTACTTATCACTAAACTCTGCTCTCCTGACAGAAATTTTTTTAGGCATTCTAAGATGTAATATTCAAAGTTTTCATGATGAAATTTCCACTCAAATTAGAATGATCATTCAAAGATTTCTATCTAACAGCCTTCTAATAGGATAAGTAGGGAAAAGAAACCCAAAATCAAGGAACTGTAATTAATAACATGATGGATCTTTGTAAATGTATGTAGCACCAACTGCACTATGGTGGCGTGTGTTATATGAAGAGTTCTCTCATAGGAAGCTTTCAGTAAGCTGTCATTTTCACATTAAAGAAAGGTTTTGCCAGAGTGTCCTGGAACATTTCCAAGTATGAGTTTATAATGAAACTGGAATTCAACATCCTTGGCATTTTTTTCTGGCTATGCTCTCAGGAGAATTACCCTACTTAAATGCTGAGAGCTTCTGAAAGACCTGCTGATGTTCACGTAGCAGGCTCAATCTGCACTCTTCTCCCTCAGAAAATCCTAAATATTAAGTAACAGTCTGTGTTTAGTGACTTTGGAGCTTTGATTTTCAAGATAAGGAACATTTTTTTTTGAGATGCTTTCCCCCCCATTATCTGCACACCTATGGATTTGGGAGACACCAATACAGTTTATTTCTTAGTGCCAGTGACTGAAGAAGGAAAGGATGTGTCATTCAGCTCATCTCTAGTAGTTTGGATTTTGGGCACTGTTTCTTCCCTGATGTATTACTCTACACAACATACTACAGAGCAGAGGTATTCAGTGAAGTTAAAACTAGATGATATAGTCTAGCTGAATCAGTGTACACAGTAGAGCAAAACTTGAGTTACGTGCATTTGTAGATAAACTTCTACCTCATCTATCTCATGTAGAGATCACCTAGATATTTGTACTTCACATTATACCCTGAGTGTTCTGTCAGATAAACGTGACTGTGTTTATAAAGCATTAAGCCTCAAAAGATGATGCTATACTGCAGTCAAGAAGCAGAATTTTGACATATAGAAGTTTTCTGACTTGTCTTTGATCTGCATCATTGGACTAGCGAGGTGGTGATGCAGCAGCATGTTCTTCAACTGTTTGAAAAAGCACCCAGTATCAGTACAGACCATGCATACTCTGGGTCTTCTTTGCAGTAGATACCCAAGGTATATGACACTTTGATATAAAAAAAAAATAGCTCAAGTATGTTTTCACATGCTATCATTGAAGCCTTCAGCTACAATATGGTCATATTCATAGTTTCATTCCTACAATATTTGTTGTTGGAATCTGGACTTACTGTTCTTCCTCACCATGATGTGTGCTAATATTTGACTGTATCAAGCCTAGAAAATTGAAAGCTTTTGAACATTCACCAGTATCTTTTTCTCCTCACTGCTTAGGTACCAAAAACCCAAAAAGCTGTCATCAAATGGAAACACTGAAGAGTAAGTATTTCTCTGGATCAGTGCTAGCACACAGGTGCTCCTGGCCTACCCGGAATCTGTGGAGGGATGAAGTGTGCTCAGTCACCCCTGTGGCTGCCGCGTTTTGGCTCAGCCTGTTTGAATCAATGAGACAGTAGGAGAATCTGTATGCTGATGGAAATATTCAGATAATTTACTGCCTAGGTCAAAATCTATTTCCAATGAACATCAGCAAATAGATTTTTTTGCAAAACCGATTAATTTGGCCAAAACAACGTAGATTTTCTGAGTGGCAAAAGACAAGTTCACAGATGAGCTGGCACTCCCTGGAAAATATTGTATTGCTTTAACAAAGCAGAGGGCTTGTCTGTAATATTGTGTTAAGAATTATTTTCACACAGTGAACCCCATTTTTTTTCTTAGACATGCTTAATCTTTAGAAACTATCCTTAAATTTTAAAATATTACTACTGCTTCTTTTGTCACACTGTGGCAGTCACACAACATGAAACATTTTTTGCTCAGACTATTAGCGTTTGGCAAAGTTACAGCATCTGAAAATGAGGTCTTATAATGGGAAGTATTAAATAACTAGAGCTCACTAAGCAGCTCCACCTACATAAACTCAAAATATAGCTATAAAAGCAAGAAAGGTCTTCTGAAATACAGCACCAGGCTTCCACGTGATTATACTTTTTACCTGAGCTTACACTTGGGCAGTGAAGTCATCAGAAGATCAAGTGACCCACCCAAGGTCACCAACTGGTAGACAGTGACAGTCACTATCACAGCCCAGGGAAGTTCCCGTCTCTGAGCGAAGCACAAGGAAAGTGACACTAAGGTACATCTTCCCTCAGTTTTCATTATGTTTCTAATCTCTCTTCAACACATAATGAATGATAATGAGTTGCATTTTTTTCTCTCGGTTGTTCTTGCCACTGCATGGGTGACACTTGTTACAATAATAAGTGAAAAAAAAAAAATTGTGCGAAGTGATATTACAAATAAGTAAACCTAAATAACTTACAAACAGAACTGCTTACAAACAGGGGCTGCAATAACCTGCTAGAAAGGACAGTCTTACTCAATGTGCCTGTGTCTGGCATGGCACCCTCTCCTGCATCCAGAAATGAAAGACACAGGAAAAAAAAATGGTCCTGATTCAGTAACTGCAACTTATGTGAGCAAGCCTTACAAATGCAAGGATGTGCAAGGACAAGCACATAACCAACCTTGTTATGTTTACTGTGCAAAAATCAGAAACTCAGTTATCACAGCACAGAAGAGCAAGCTCCTGTTATGCACTTGCGTTTAGCAGCTGGTGAATATTAAGCATTGCAGACTCACAGGGAAAGGATTTTTGAAAGTGTTCAGTTGCTGTGGCCCAGGTCAGAGTTTTTGAAAGAGCTCAGTGCTCAGCAAAGCTTCTGCAAAAGGCAAAAGATTTTCAACTCTGTTCTGCAGAGGTTCCAACTGGGCAGACAGTGCTTTTTTAAAACTGTTGGGTGCTTCATCCTTCACCAAAGTCTGATTCCAACCACATGTACATCGCCTGAGGAAGTAGGAAGAGCCTTCAGGTGTTCATGTGTCTTTTTCTTCCCCTTCAACCTTCTCTTATTGCCTGCCTCTTCTTCCCCTGTTACAGCACTTGCACATTCAGCACAGTTCCAACTAGAAAGAAATAAGCTCTGAGATGGGGCTGGAAAATACCATGGATCAAGAGTAGGGGGTAGGGAGGAGTTTTGAGGAATTTTGAAGAGAGTTCGATAAAGACTGCAGCCAGCAATGTTGATTCCCCATGGTGCTAGTCTTGAAGCATTTCCAATCTGTGTGTGCTCATAACAATATTAGTAGAGTTGGCAGCTGGTGAAAATTCAATAGCAATAGAATCCTTTGTGTATTTTAGCATGAGAATATTCCATATGTTTGATGCTATCCCCATAATCATCTTATGGCATGTTTAGGATTTTGCTTTTCTTTGGTCTGTTGAAATACTGTGAATATTTTTTTGTGGCTAGCTGTAAATGCATATACATATGTGTGCAGTTCAATATAATTAATTTATATTATATATGATTAATTTTTCTTTCCATTCCCAGTTTGTGATTTCCATTGTAATAATTCCTTTAATATCTTAATTTCTTAATTTGAAATTTAACTACTGAAATTTAACTACTTCCTTTCTTTTTTAAATTTGCATTTGATTACCACAGGGACACAAATACAAGTCCAGTCATAAGATGATCAAGTCCTAGAGAGAATGATGAGTCCAAGTGGTAGCTGTGAAGTCCTGGGTGTAAAAAAAATGGATAGCTAAGAATTTGCAGGCTATGTGAGCCTCCACTGCAAGCTTTGTATCCTCCATAATATGTGATGCGCGTCATGAGACAAGGTGCAACTTAAACTCCTCATATTTATGTGACTCTTCCCATCTATGCTGTGGCTAAATCCATCTTCCTCCTACAAATAACCCAGATAACTTGCTTCTTAGTCTTTGCAGCTCTAGCAAACCTTTTCTTCTGGCTTAGATTCATCTGTTGTGCTATTTCCTTCTGTTAATAGCTGTATCTGCTGGAGAAGGGAGGAAGAGAAATTATATTAAAATAATATATTTTACTACTTAGGTACTTGTTTACCAGATCTTCCTTAACAACATCAACCAGAAAGACTTTTGTCTGTTTAAAAGACCATTTCTTACAGTCACTATTTTTATTCAACCATTTGGGTTGAGAAAAAAATTAAAAAACATGTGAGATGAATTCTGGGTTATGAAGTAGACTTTTTGAGAGCTCAACAGAGGTAATTTAAGGTAGCACTTCTAGTTCAAAGTATGACGGAAGCTTTGAAACACCTCTACTCTTTCCATCCCTTCATATGTTATAAAGCTTTAGCTCGTATGAAAGCCATTATAAAAACTCTGTTGATGGCTTTGGTAACGCTGGTCACAGCAAGAAGAGCACCACAAAAGTGATCAGGCAAGAGATTGATGATCACTTAAAAGAGCCATAGTGAGAGTGACATTGCTGCTCTTCACAGCTGTAACACTTACTACATCTGTAGTGCTGGGTAATACCAAGTGTTTCAGACTTACGAGGAAGGAACTGTTTTTCTGTCAGGAAAGACAGTTTCTGCTCTTACCATAGTAAGCAGCAAGCAGAACTGAGTAAATAAGTAATTTGCTGAATTTTTTGTTTTTCTGAATAATCTGTGTAGCAGTTTACAATTTTCTTGAAGATATTTGTTATTCTAATTAGTTTAATGCTACCTAGAAATATTTCTGGCCCTACAGATTTCTGTAGAGTATTTGATGCATGAGACTGGAGCTTCCCTGGTTAATTTATCAGCTATACCACACAATAGTGTGTCTGTTTCTGTCTGGAATAAGCATAATTCTTCAAATTGTGTATCTGATGGGAATACAGTGTTTCTGAATTCACAATTTGTATTCTATGGGCATAGAGTAGTACTCACTTAACATTAATTTCCCATGAATGTTTCATGTACCTTGTACTGATTAATAACATGTAGAGATTTATGTTTCCAAAACTCTTCTTGTGGTGTATTGGGGAACATAATAAAGCTGTTTTGACTACAGACCACTAGTAGTTTGCAAACAGAATTTTTCAGGTCTCTTCCAAACTCTTCCCTCTTGAATTCTCTTCTGCATCCTCCACAGGACACCATAGCTCCGCTCTCAAAAGTAATATTTAAACTGGAATATCTTCTGAAAGCTAATAAAAAAGCACAAAGCACCCCAGAGTGTGTTCTGTTTGAGCCCACTCTCTCTTCCATTTTGGGAGACATTGGCCCAACTGGGGTCAGCACTTAGGAGATTAGTTGTGTATTCTAGAAAAAGTTTGTGAGAAAAATAAACCATAATTTTTTACACGAAACCTGCTTCCAAGCCTTTTCCAGGCAGGTGGAGGACTCATGCTCCTTTTCTTCCAGCACATCAGATATGTTCATTTTGCTTCTACTTTCAAATACTGGAAGCTACAAAACAAACAAATTTCTTTGTCTGGCTATGTGTGTGTATTTAATATCCATTCCCACATTTCCGTTTCTCTTCCCCCCCTTATCCCCAGCCTCACCTTCCACTTGGAGGAACTATCCCTTTCTTACGGTATGCCTTGAAGAGGGGACTTTTCCTCTCTGATTAAATTAAACCAGCAACAGCTGCTGGATGCTGGGCTGGCAATGCTGGAAGTGGATGTTCATGTCCCTCTCTCTCCATCAGCCCTTGGTACCAGGACAGTGCCTGGAGATGCTGCATGCCTGTGGGGAAGGGGCAGGTTGAACCACCACCCTATATGTAAACCCCAGGATCCCCAACTGTGGTTTTCAATTATATTCTGGGGGATAGGGACCTTTCAGGACTATGGATTTCCATAAACATGTCTTTGATGGGGCTGTCATCAGCCACCTGAGACAACCCTTCTGGGAATGTCATCAGAGCCTGGTAGTTGGGCAGACGTGCAGAGATGGTGAAGTACCTGTGGAAGCCCAGTACAGGAAGCTATATAATCATAATGCTCACAACACTTGCACATTTTAATCATGATATACTTGCTTGTAAAGAGCATTTTAACAGACCTGCACATTATTCATTTTTAGAGAAGTCTGGCAGCTGCAGAAATCCTAAATCACAGCATTTTCTTCCTACTTGATGCTAATTTGGGCCAGTTCCAGCCAACGGAGTTCCTTTTCCATTGTGTCATTTAATTACACATTTACCCACACTTCTCAGCCTTAATATATGGCCTCTTAATCTAATACTGGTCTATTAAAAACTACACTCAGTATTTTAAAGTGTTAGACAACAGATGGAATTGACAGTTTTAATAGGTAGCAACTAACATCATCTCCCAATCTACACCTCTGTATTGGATTTCAAGCAACTGATATCACTGTGGACATGTGCAGATATGGGGCTTGAATTTAAAGTCAGAAATTCAATCAATAGCCTGTCTCTCAACAGTTTACTAGATTATATCAGTTAGAAGTGACCATCTGGCCTAATCTTGGGAGTTCTGAGATATCATGTAGATCTTTTTCACTAATGTCATTTTTATTTGGTTAACATTAATAAACTGTAGCAAACATTGCAAATCTTGCACTCTGAAGCTGTAACTCAATTTTTGCCTTTTACATGAGACAAGTCAAACATCTGCTTCTCTAGAGGGAACGTGTGCAAGAGCAAGCAAAAGAAAGATGCAATTGCTCTGAAGATTTTACTGTCTTTCAGGGTGGTGTGAAATGATGGTAAGTGGCAGTCTTTTTTATTTACTAAAAGAAAAGTCTGGTTACTAGAATGTATCCAATAACTAATGGGACTATTTCTGTGAATACAAAATATGGAGAGGGAAATGTAGATAGCATTCCAGGGGTTAAAGTTTCAGAGTACTCTATGACCTCGATAAAAGATGAACATACATTACATATTCATCTACCAGATTTATGCCACAAATAAAGTCTAACTTTTAATCTGGTACAGTCAATATATATCACAAATCTGCGATCAGCCTTTTAACACTGTCACAGCCAGAATGTACAAGCTATGAAAAGCTGTTTTTAATACCAGATTCAAGACCATTCTCTTTACTTGTACTTCTTTGCTGTTAAAATTTAATCTAAAATTCTATTTTGTATTTGGCTGAACATCAATGCTGTTAGAAGCTGAGATGTGCTTTGCTCTGAAAAAAAAGAAAATTCAGGTCAGTGTCACAGGACTAATTATAACTTTGTACACATTAGTGGCACAACAGTGATTCAATTATGCAAATAATTTTCACTGGTTTTTGATCCTGCAAAGGAGAAAAAAAAGGAGTGATTTAGAAATGGGTGTAAGGGAACACTAGATATTCTGGAGATTAATTCTTTTGGCTTTCACAAATTTCTGAACAACTGAAATTTTTAAAATTCCAGAAAGAGAAGGAGTGTGTCATGAAAGCCTGTAGGTGTGGAAGAGGAGACGCAAGACAGATGACATTGCTAAAAAATATGGGAGAAGCAACTGCAGAGAAAAGAGAATATTTGAGAACTTCATCAAAATAGTACCTTTCATGGGGTCCCATAAAGGGTGTAGGGGATAGGAATTAGATTAAAAATCAAAGATATATTTCCTTCTCTTGACCTTGGTGCTCAGAAATATAAGAAACTGTCCAAACTATTTCAGCCCAATGTGCCCTCATTTCTTAATCCAAAAAGATGAGAACGATTGCTACCTGGCTTTATTTTAAGGCAGTAAATTTTATCATTATAAAGACACAAGCTGTGTTGTTACTACAATGTGTTTCACTTACAATGTGGAGCTCACTGACTTTGACACAAAAAAACTCCCCCCCCCCTGCATTCCGCAAAACAAAATCTGGAATACAGGCAGGCCCCTTATATTCTCGAGACAATTAGAAACAATAGAATTTCAGTCGTAGTTTTTTAAGAAGAAAATTTCAAACCTGGAAGGAAAATTAAACCTGGAGAAACTGCAAAATCAGGGAATAGCACCCTTGACAAGTTAAATACTTGTTTTTGAAGAACAAAATTTTGGTAAAGACTACCCTTGATATATCTTGGACACAATTTTTAATTTTTAAAAAATTATTTATTTTTGTAGTTTATTTTCATGTATTATGGTGAAAACTGAAAAACTGAACTGGATTTCAGTTCCTGATCCATTTTTAGGTAAATGCTCCTTATCAGATGTCTTATTTGAAGTTTGTAAAAATGTTGTTTCATTCAAAATACGTAACACCTGATGCTACCATTTTTCAGCTAGCAAGGGAATGGAATTCTGCATAGCAAAGAGAGTCTGAAGACATCTGGGCTTTTTACTACCTTTGAATTCATTGTCACTGGCCAGCTCTGTTCTTGAGCAAAGATGAAAATTTTGCAGTATTTGTTTACAAGAGAAAAACCCAAGAAACTAAATACGTTTGCAGGAAGAAAACCCCTGCATGTATCCCTTGCTAAGCAGTTTATTGACTGGTAGCAGAACACAGCTAATGGCTTCTTACACGCTAGCAGGCTATACACATACAGTACATTTTTTACCTTTCTGTTTCTCACTGTAGTTAATAAATCAGGATGCAGATGAGAGAATCATAGTTAATTTTCAGTAGCTAGCACAGCATGTCTCAGCCTATAAAGTCCTGGAAGTCTTGGGCTGTGAATTCCTTGATACTGACAAGCCAAACAGCTTAGAAATTATAATTATAAGTTACAAGTGTCTTAAGGGTTGTTCTTCTGACATAAAACTAATTTCATGTTTTTATTCATAATGTGAAAGAGACGAGAGGATAGGGCCTTATTTAGATTGAGCTCCCAAAGATATCACAGACTCTGTCCTGATAATAATGGGAAGAGATCACTTACTTTGTTCCTTGTAGCTAGTTGGTTCTCTCTGTGTGGTTTTTTTTGTTGTAGTTGTTTTTTTGTTGTTTTTGTTTTTGTTTTTTTCCACAATCAGGCTAACAAAAAGCAGAATTTCTTCCACTTTTCGTGCCAGCTTCATTCATAGGCAGATATCTACTGGTGCTTGTTTTTTCCTTAGTGGTAGTCACATCACAGTATTCCAAGCTCTCTCCTTGAACTGGTTCTAGCTTGACACCACCTTTGCATGACTGATACATGCCACTGAGGGTTCTTAGCTGTAGCATTTTGCTTGGCCGTGCAAATTCTTGAGAAATGAGAAGGTGAGACCTGAGAAAGAGTAGCTTCAGAAGGTGTCATCTCCTGTCAGCTCTCCCTAGAGCGAAACATGACATTCTGGAGATGACAACTCACTACCCAAAACTCCTCTAGGGCTTCAAAGCCTGGGGATGTCTGAGGGGTGTCCTAGAAGTATTCTGTCACCTCTGTCACCAAAGGTGATACCAGTCACATTTTGGCACATGTGCTGGGGTTGGCAGCACTAAGAGACCTGGATTGAACCACAGTGTGAACTGTGCTGGTTCATTCCACAAACCTCTATGTACATGTCAACATGTCAAGGCAGATGGAGGAAGGCAGACCAAGGCTATAAGACACTGCTGAGAGAGACAATGACCAAGGTCTTCCAAAGCCTTCTCTCCTTATTCTAGAAAATGGTTTTGGTTCAATTTGTTGATGGGTACTAGGAGTGACTTTAATGTGAGTGTTGCATTGTGCAGGCCTCCAAACACTTAAATGAGCTGTTATAGTTTCATTGGAGATTTTGCACCTACAACTGAGGATTTTCATTGTTTACATTTCAAATCATTCCCACTTAGAAGTGAAATATCAGCATTGGCAATTCAGAGACTGAGCAGGTAATATATATAATTTTAGCTAGGAAAAGTAGATATCCTTACATCCTGCTCAGAAAATTCCATGCATTCATGTCTGCTGGATTCAGCCAGATCCTTCTGCAGAGGCTTTTGAAGTGTAAGTTACCTCACCTAGTTTTAGCTATTTAAAATTGTGGCGCTGAGTCTAATCAGGTTGCAAGATGGAATAATTTTGTTGTGACTTAGTCTTTCCATAGAGAAAGCATTAAATCTCATATTCTATGCTAAAAGGAAGGTAAATTAAATGAAAGTTACTTGTTTTGACAAATCCTTTGGGATTTCAGAAATTATTTACTACTATATAGCTTAAGCAAAAATTTGCTTTCTGGGTATAGGGAAGGAGACTAACATAATTAGCAAAGTCTTGTGTCAGCAGAGGACTAAGAACTGAAGGATCATAGAGAAAGAATTTTATTTTGCTCCACTTTCCTTCAAATCTAGTTTCACAAGGTCAGTCTTGCAACATTTGAGCAGCAAAGAAGAGACTCAATGTACATGTTGTGTACATTCAGTGAGAGGTTAGTGGGAAATGTGATTTTTTTGTTGTCAGCTTTCACATTTCTACAGCACTTATTTTCTTGAAAAATAGTAACTCTTTCTCTTTTTGTCTTTCAACATGAAATAAGGAGTTAAACAACCTCATCAGAGTTTCTGCATTCATCCAGTAGTAATTTAAAGAGGACCCCTGGACATGGATTTTTCTGACATAAGGTCTACACCACAGAAAAATGTAGAATTGTACTATGCTATTTACAATAATTACTTGCCTGTGGTGCTTAACCAAGGCATGGATGAATAGGATGCTCTTTTCTGTTTCTGTCACTGAACTCTAGTGCAGGCTTTGCTGCAGCTCTTTGATCACAGCTGTGGATCAGACCAGAGGACTCCACCAAAAAATCGCCCTGCACCTTGTGTGTGTGAATGCAGAGCTGTGGAGAGGTCCATGCTAGATCTCAATCCAAATCCATACTACTTGTATAACAGAGAAGATGAAACTTAAGCGTGACTGTTTTGAGGAATTAATGGGACACTGGGTGGCTTGGGCTTTGCCAGTACACTTTTGTGGGTGTCCTGCAGTGAGCAATGGATTCTCACAAAGCTGGATCAGGGTCACAGCCTCTGCTGGGTCAGAGAGGTGTAAATGTGAAATTCCACATCTTAATAGCTTATCTGTGTTCCTCTATTTGGACAAGAAGTCTATTATCGTAATAAATTATTATTATTAACAAATTTGCTTTGTCATACCATTTGAGGTTTTCCATTATATTGGGTTGTCTTCTTCTGTGTTACCTTTCACTTTCTTTTTCATTTTGGCCAGTGGTCTATTATACTTGTGAATCTTGCTTGGATTAGACTGTGATGCATGTCTAGCTGGGCTGAGGAAGATTGTGGATAATAAATATCAAAGAAAAACAACCTGCAGCTGCTGGAAAACACACTACAATCTCTGTGCTTGAAAAGGTAAAGGTCAGCTGATAGAAGGATTTCTGGGAGACAGACATGCAAGGGAAATGCAAATCAAGAGTAGGATAAATTTGAAAGGTGGGATTTGGATAGTCCGTTACATGAAAAGACAAGATGAAGAGTATTCTCCTCAATTTAGATTAGTTTTTGCTCACAGAATCTTACTTTCATACTGTGAACTGTTGGTCGTTTCTGGGCCTATTTTAATTAATACATTTGGAACTTCTTAACAATATCAGGTGAAAAATCTTTGGAAATCTGATACTGATCCCCATCTCCTTGAAGAATATATTTTCTAATTATTAAATAATTATTCTTTTTATTTGCATTCCAAGAGAGAGAAAAATTAAACTGAAAAGAATATACCAAGCTTTTGGGCAATATTAATTCAATTTAGTTGTATTCATAGCTTGTATGATTCTGTAGTAGCAAGGCTTTGAAAATAAACGTGAAGAAAGAAAGGAAAAGAAAAGGGAAAGAAGGGAAAAGGAAAGGGAAAGGGAAAAGGAAAGGGAAAGGGGAAAGAAAAGGGAAAGGGAAAGCAAAAAGAAAAGGAAAAGGAAAAGAGAAAGAGAAAGTGAAAGAGGAAGGGGGAGAGAAAAGGAAAGGAAAGGAAAGGAAAGGGAAAGGAAAGGTGCTTGATGAGAGATTGTGGTACTGAAAACCTTACCATTAAATTTTCCAACTAGTTCAGTCATGATATGAAAGAGTTACCTTCACCTTTGTACAGATCACCCTCCCACATTCCTAGCAGGCAGATGAAGAGGTGTGCTTAGTCCTTAGATTATATCCATCCCAATCTGATCATAACTAAAGTGGAATTAACATTTCCCACAATAATGTGCCTGACAGGCCAACTTGATATATCTGAATGAAACAAGATCACAGTCTCCACTAATCATAAATGTTCAAAGTGTAAGATTTTTGTCAGAGGTTAAGGAGAAATATATACTGTATAGTGTTAATTGCGTATCCCTCAAGCTTGAAATGATGATATATTGTGACTTTTAAAAAATATATGACAATAATATATTGGATACATTGCAGAAAAAATTATGTCTTCACCTTGAAAATCTACTTTCTCTGACAAGCTGATGTAATCATGTTAGTGAAGGAAAAGAGCTACAGAGAGAAAACCTGGAAAGATTCGTAGGTTAGAAATGTTGAACAAAAGGCTGAGGGTTTACTTTGCATGCAAATAAGTAATTCATCACAAATCCATAAACCAATTAGTAATGAACTAATGATATTGCTTAACAACTGTATTTTTGATTAACATATAAATAATTTAGGTGAGTATTTCTTTAGTCACGCCAGCTTCTGCGATTATTTACTAGCCTTGTCATGGCTGCTCTTAGATCACATACCCCTTATAAAACATTTCCCAATCTGTTGCAAGGACCAGTTTGTTTTAATGCACTCAGTTAACATCGCTGGAGCTATTAACAAGCTTATTAGCATAATCCATTGTGATACATCATTGTATAAAAGTTCAGCTCCCCAACTGAATGGGACTGGGAAATGGCTTTGAAGATTTTATGATACAATAACTATCCATTTGATAAGCAATTAAATAGATACTCTGAGACACTAAGAGTGAAGACAATGGCAACACGAGGAACAGAGGAGGAGTCTGAGAGCAGAGGCTGCTGCCTGGTGTGGGAATTGAGTTGTGATGCTCCTGCTCCTCAGTCACAAATTGCATGCTGCTATGGGGCTCAAAAGCTCCGGTAACAAGTTGGGTCTGACTTCATCTTTTTAAGCAAGAAATTTAAAAAAACCCAAACAACCGTTTAAAGCTCAATATTTTCTGCTAGCTCACCCACTATCTATTTCTTGACCTTTCAAAAGAATGTTATAAGAAACAGCTGAACCTCTGATTTTATGCTTCTCTTATATTTAAAATTCCTTTTCTTAAGCTGTATGTATTATCCTTCGTGAAATTCTGCAGAGAGAAAAAGAGTAAAGGTTACTGGACACATTACTGCACATTAATGTTTGAAAGTCGCACTATGTAATATGGCTACATTGTGCTTTTAAAAATGAACATGAAATGAAAAGAGTAGTGTCTTTATTGTGGAAAAAGTAGCTTTTAAGGCAAATGCTGTTTTCTCTGATGTGCAATAGCTCTGATAAACTAATACTTCTGTTCAGCTCAGCCTGATTCTCCAGAGAATATTTGACTAAAATGCCCATTGTCCATATAATAGGAAATATTCATGATACTGTGCATTTACACAGAATTTTTCTATCTGCTTACTTCCATGTCTTACATACCTCAATTAATTCTTTTTCGTGATGAGGGACGGAATGGAAAGATGATTTCTGAAGGCAGCATGATCTAGTGGCTTGCACAGAAAATGGAGATTTGGTTTCCAATCTAACTGTCAGTGCTAGGCTGTGGGAACATATGCAAACCTCTCCACTTTTCTAAGATTCAGTTTCCCTGTTTTAAAAACTGCTATCAGAATATCCAGCTTTTCAGAGTCCGTTGACATTTTTGCATGAAAAGCATTTACATCTTAAATGAATAGTGTTACCTGAAATGTGCTGTCTAAGGCAATAAGGATCAAATACTTTTCTGTAAGTCCCAAACCCTGTTGCACCAAGAAAGGCATATTATATTATATTATATTATATTATATTATATTATATTATATTATATTATATTATATTATATTATATTATATTATATTATATTTTTAACTTCTTCATATTTAATATATTGTTGACCAGTCTTAAGAATTGTGTGCAACTTCAATTATACCCAGACTAACTATTTCCTATATAGAATTCTCCCTATAAACAGATGAATTTTTTTGGAGGTAGAGACATGGAGAAGGAGTTCAGCATCTTCAGGAAAACAGGTCAGAGATGCTCCTGCCCAATGAAAGTCTCATCTGTGTATCACTCATGACTAATCATACAGAAAAGATACCTCAAAATCAGAAGGATTAGAACAATTTTTTCCCCATTTTCTTTGAACTAATTTTGCTGTCACACTCTGTTAGAGCTACTTTTGTCATTGAAAATCTTAATTTTTGTGATCTCACTGTCCAGCTGTGATAATCAGATGTGTATGCTCCTAAAAGCAAAACTAATTCTGGTGAATGGATTAGTGTTTTGCATTTATTGTACACAAGGAAAAAAGTCTAACAGGTAATGTAAGATACTCTCATAATAATGTAACTCATAACCTGAAGAATTAGTCCAGAAAATGCATTGTTTTGGATCACTAAGCTATTTATATTTGGTATCAATGTAGAAATATTGCAGACGAGGTGTGAGCTAGTGCACTTTAAGAAATTATTTATCTAAGCAGGGATACAAGTTCTCCAAGGATCAGGAAAAATTTGGGATAGCTTTGACTGTGCAAGGTCGCTACATGGTTCTTCTCATCCTGACGAGGGTGATCAGAGCTGCTGAAGTAAAGGAGAATTATCTGATTCTTCCGCAGCTGGTCATTGCCAGCTCCTTGGAGAGCTCCTGGGAGCTGCTCAGAGGTTGTTCAGAAAGAGCTGGCTTGAGACTGCCCCTCTGGCATTGTATACTGCACCACTTCTGGCACCATATAAGAATTAAGAAACTGTAATGGCAGAGTAAACTTAACTTTGCCTCCTGGTGCAAAGTCCAGCACCCTCTAAGCCTCCCCTGACCTGAAGACTCAGGCCTAATATATCTATATGTTTGCCAAGAGATTGGGTGATATATAGGGTGTCATCATTTTAAAGCAGGTCAGTCTCAGAGCTGTGAGCTTCATTTGAGTACAGTGTGAAGTATCATTTAGCTCCAGCCAAGGAAGTGCATCTCATTTAACAGATAAATTGAGATGACAAAAATGGCACAATTTAAATATCAGTGATCAACAGGAACAGGGGAGGAGGGGAGAGAGAGAGAGAGAAGGAGCCCGGCTTCTTTTATTACAGCCATCTTAGTGCTTCAACAACAGGTAGCAGTACTACATATTCCCTTTCCACTTTAAAGCTCTTGTAATTTCCTTCCTCGTGTCGGGGCGATTTTATTCATTGTTTCCTTGCAGCAGTGATTGATGTTCTGAGCTGCTAATCTCTCTGAGTGATAACTATTTTCATGTAAGTCCATGAGTCTATGACACAGGCTGCTCGGCCAGGGCTACTGCTGACTACTTATTTTGTGCCTCATTTACATTTCAATCTTGGCCTCATGAATGTAAAACCTAGGCTGCAAATTAATAACAGGAAGAATATTAGACTGCTCCAGAGTGGGGGAACAATGCAAATCCACCAGAGCACAAGGCTTTACCATTGTGTTCCGTGAGGGACTCATTTATTGGCCGGCAGTGAATGACATTACAGAGAATGGCATATCCAGAGTGACACAAATTTATTTCTGTCCCCAGCGCTCCAGTATATTTTCATAGAATCAGGGGGCTATTTGTCTAGGGACAATTTAGTTTCCATGAAAAATTTAAATGGTTTCTGTGGAGATAGTGGAGTGAAATTTAATTTGTTTCTCATTTACTACAGCAGGTATGAAAAGGAGAAAAATTGGATGTCTGATGGGCTGAAATTGGTGCTGTCCCTCCCCACTATCCCCAAAAGGCCTGTGGGCCTATATCATAGAGATTGAGCAAGACTACCTCATCCCTCCCCTTAGAGGATGGTAACCTTAAACCAACTTACAGAAAACCTTTGGGGAGGCTGCCAATCACCCTGAAAACAACATTTCCATCGATCCCCTGTCTGTGTGATTTATGGCTTCATTTTACGGTAATTGAGAATTAGTGAGAAGATTAGCAAGGCTCAACACTTCACCTTGATATGCACACTAAGCACCATAATTTGTCACTACGGGATGTCGGACACTTTTTTAGTTACACGGGGTTCCCATCTAATTGAATTTGGGGATAACATGGAAATTAATTTGACACAGGAAAATTTTGAATACAGCCATTTCCCCAATTGTAATGCACAATACTGGGCTGCATTCAGGGGCAGCTATATTGATCCTGATCACTTTCAATTGTGGCCAGCTGAAGGATGGAATACACTAAATCTTATTTAAGCTCATATGAAAGCAGTTCATCTGCAGCAATCTGTGGCAGATAAAGAATATTACCTTTCATTTTGTCTGACTGCATCAAGATGAAGTTTTGAAAATTTACTTCTTGCAGCAAATATACCAAATGTCTAAAGTCAACAGTTACAATTCAATTACAGACCAGCTCTTGTGGGCTGTTTACAGGGTAATTTGCTACTTAGGCAGCAAATGAAAATACTAACTATACTCTCCATGCATAGAGAAGTTACGGCATGTGGAGAAGCCCCAAGGAAAGAAAAAGAAAAAAGATTCCAAACTTCTCAGCAATTTAAAGCACTGCCCATTGGATTAGTCTCGTTATAACTTGAGTGGTTCCATATACAATCATTTTTTGTTTTGCTACGGAGCCATCTTATAGGAATTTTATTTTATCTTGGTTGCTTAGCATCAGAGTCACAAGGATGGGACATGGTACAGATCTTTTCATATCTGAGAATCACCCTACCACAAGACTAACCTTCATTTATATTTCTATTTAATTCCACCTTTATTTCTTGTAATCTCCCTTTACGCTGAACTTTTCCCTACAAATAAGGACTTTGGTTTCAGCAGCCTGCTTAGAGAGATTATTTCCTGAGAAATTCCTGCTGTGAATAGGGGAAGCAGATCTTGGCACTTTATGCCAGGGGATGCGTGGCTGGGATATTTATGGACATTCTTTACCAGACCATCTGGCTTGCTTTGTTCATATCTGTTTTAGTGATAATTGGCCTGAGATGAGCTGTAATCAAGATATATTATTCATTACCTATTACTATTACATGATGGATTTTAATCCGATCATCATTACGTTCCTCTTTTTAAAGACTTCTGAAAGGTTTAAAAACAAGAGTTTAAAGTTGTTATTTATGCAGCCCTGTTCAGAAGGCATGGGATATGCCAGCTTCTCTGAATAATAAGGACAATCCTTGGTGGAAAGGCTGAAGACATGGTGCTTAGTAGTCAGAGATATTTACATGCAGTAAATAGGTCTAACTTGGAGCTCTCAAGATCTGGTCGTGCACCTTGGAAGAAATGCTCTGCTGAAAGCTGTCCTCATCCAAATGCCGAATTCCCTGGAATTACTGATGGCAAATGACAATTGTCAACACTTTTACATCCCAGAGTACTTCAGTGTTCTGTGGGCATATTATTTGGTCTCAGGAGTTTACCTGCAGGTAAACTACGTCTTCTACAGGAGATGATGAGTGGTAATACTGCAAGAGGTCAAACTGATAGAAATGACATCGTGATTTTTACTCGTGATTTATATTGCTACAAAAGTTGTTCCTCAAACTAGTAATTTGATGAATCTTATTAACAATGTGCATGCTGCATGTGTAATTCTCTTATCACATTTTCATGGATTGTTTTCACTAATGTAATATAAAAGGTTGCTAACATGACAGAAATGTCACTAATACAATAAGCTTAAAGGAATTTGGATCAAGTTAGGCAGGGTTTGCTTTCATATTTGCATACCTTCTGGACCATATTAGACACATAGAGGTCTGTGATACAATGAGAAACATATTAACATAATAAAAAACTTGCTATTAAAATAAAATATGTAAATTTGATTTATAGGCCAAGTTATGGCATCTAGCAAAAAAAGAAAAGCAAACTTTTTTCCCTTTCTGAATGTGAAGCAATGTCATGATGCTATACTTTTCCATACTTTTAAGTATTTATTAAAAAAATATTTTTTTTTTTAACTCCAGAGTTTCTTTCATTGCCTGCAAGTGTACTTACTTAAAGATCTGTCAATTTCAAGGTAAATTAGAGGATTTGTATTATTAAGTTATGGCTGCACAGATATTTGCACCATTGCTATGCTGGGCTGAAAAGATGTGGTAACTATCTTCTCTTCTCTAAAAAAGAAGGGGAGAGGGGAAGAGGAAAGAGAAGGGGAATGGGAAGGGGAAGGGGAAGGAGGAGGGGAAGAGGAAGAGGGAAGGGAAGGGGAAGGAAATTGGAATGATAAAGAGAAGAGAAAGGGGAAGAGGAAAGGAAAATTAAAAGTAAAGGGAGAGGAGAGGAGAGGAGAGGAGAGGAGAGGAGAGGAGAGGAGAGGAGAGGAGAGGAGAGGAGAGGAGAGGAGAGGAGAGGAGAGGAGAGGAGAGGAGAGGAGAGGAGAGGAGAGGAGAGGAGAGGAGAGGAGAGGAGAGGAGAGGAGAGGAGAGGAGAGGAGAGGAGAGGAGAGGAGAGGAGAGGAGAGGAGAGGAGAGGAGAGGAGAGGAGAGGAGAGGAGAGGAGAGGAGAGGAGAGGAGAGGAGAGGAGAGGAGAGGAGAGGAGAGGAGAGGAGAAAGAAAGAACAGGAAAGACCAAGAAAGTAAGAAACGAAGAAAAAGCTAAAGTGTGAAAATGAGGGAAAGAAAATAAGGATGAAAGAAAGGAAAGAAAGATGCAAAACCATGAGGATGACTAATTTTGCCTGAAGTGAAAAAATGTATTCTTTTTCTGAAGTCATATCACCTCAGGCTCTGGTTTTCTTAGTTTTCAGAAACTGATGGTTATATACAAAGTGATTCAGACCGACTGTAGATATTTACTTTCAAAATTACTGTTCTCAACATCTTAACTCTGGTCTTGCTCTAAGATTGCAAGTGCTTCTGCATTAGAGACACCGTGGCCTTTCACAATGAGTTTCTGTGGGTTTTGCAGGTTATAGTTCTCTATCTTGGTCTCAACATCAGTGATCATTTTTGGCCCCGAGCCTACCAAAGCAAATGAAAGGGACACTCCCATTTACTTCCCTTAAGGGATTTGATACAAGACTCAGATCTTAAAATGCAAGTTACACTTCCTTTTGAAATACAGCTTTTCAAAGTGACTGTTTAGTAGGCAGAACCTTCTCAGGAAGTGGGATTTCTGGTCCACTTTGTGCCTTTGTGTACTAAATACCAGATCACTCGCCTTATGGCAAGAATATTGGCTGTTCTGTGCATGGGTACATGGACATATTGGTACATTTTCCAGTTAAGTAAGAGCAAACCTGAGTGTTTCTAGCAGAAAGAATGGAATTGGATCTGTAGGTAAGGAGAAAAGGGTTCATTTCCATGTGAAGCAACTCTTCTTTCTATACTAGATCTATTAGATGGGTGTCTGTTTTTCACATCAATGAAATAATTATTTTTGTGTATTTGTCCATCTCTACTAGAAAGTTTTTTATATTTGTAGTGTAACATTAATCAACATGGCTATCATGTATCTGAGTCTGACAACTTCTTCCCTAAGGAAGACTTATCCTCAGGAGATTTATTCAAAGACTTTAAAATACACACACATGTTTCTGTTCGTGTTAGCAAAGATGATGCCATAAAAACATGCCTTGCCCTTGGAGTGGAAGGTGATGGAGCTTTGCTGTGGTGTTTCATTGCTGTAAGATACCATTCCTCAGAGTTAGGATGGCTGTTGGGAATGTGCCAAGAAGTAGTAGTGAGTGGGGTAGGCAGTTCCCTTATGTGACAACTTAAAGCTATATTTTAAACTTCTTGGACAGTGCCACCAAGACACTCACAAATAAGGAAGAATTCTTTGAAAATGATAATCAAATTAAACCTCTTGTAAGAAGTAAAGCACATGAAAACCAGACATGTCTGCCAGTCTTGCTGCTGAAATGTGGAGTGACTCTGTGTTCACTGTCAACCCATGTGTCCTAACTGCTGCATTCTGAGTTGCAACTTTTTTTCTGTAGTCTTGTTGAGGAGTGTCATGACTCTCATGTTGTCAGTTTCAGAAAAATACATATGAGTGCTCAGATTTTACAGCCTGCTGTAAAGGAGTCTTGAAGTGATCCTGTGCTGGTGGGCTTATGTAGTTGTATTATTTCCACCAGAGGAAATCAAACTATCACTGCAGATTTTTGAAAATTATTTTCTTGTTCCTTCCTTATCTCTTATTTCTCACCATCATCTGCTGGCTCCTACAGTATGAGGTGGGATGAGCTCTCTTGTTCAAGCACTAGAACATCCAGGTGACTGTTGTGTGATTATTTGTGATGAAAGAGAGGGAAATCTAAATACCACATATAATGATTTATAATTCTGTAAGAGGTTTTAAGTATCATCTCGGGCTCTCACTAAAACATTTAAATACAGATTTTGTACCACTTTAGGGGTCAAGTCAGTCCTCATGTAGCTAGGTAAAATTCTTTTTGCTTCTCTTAACGTATTTGAACTGCTGAAGGGCACACTATTTTTTTCAAGGGTCTTTCCTGATTTTCAGCACTCACAGAGGATTAAAATTAACAATGGAACTACAACTTGGCAGACGTTATTCCAGTTCTAGAATAGAGTGGTCTCGATTTCCTCACTGTTTCTCCATTCTTTAGAATTTTGATTACTCAAAATGGAAGAAGTAGTTATGTACCATGATAAAAGATGTTAATGGAACTGGAATTCTAATATCCATATTGGTCTTCCAACAACAAGATCAACTGAAAGTGAAACAACTGTTGTCTCTACTCTCCCTTTTTCCTAACAGTTCTTTGTAAGATGTGTGTTCTTGAGAACATCAGATTTGCAGACGCTGTCTTGCACACTGACTGTCCTGAGTCACTCCACTTAGGATGCTGCTGTGTTGCAGCCTTGAATGTCCCTGTTTTCTGGGTGGCACTCAGTACAATCCAAAATAAAACTAGAGAGCAGAAGCACCTGGACCATCCCTTGCCAATGTACATTGCTGAGTCTATGGACACTGCAATTGAGTCGCACCCTTTCTTTGCTCATGGAGAAATTCCCTGTTATTGAATATAACTCTGCAACCCTCGACCAAAGAAATGACAATCTGTGGGTCACAATGAAATAATAAAATGTGCAGGAGCAGAAAGAAGTCAAGATAATTAGAAACAAGAACAAAACTAACTTAGGATGTCTCAGAACTACAGTGGTGTTAATGTAAGACACCCCAACAAAAAAAAAAAAAAATCAGTGCTTTAAATAGCAGAAATCTGCATAAAATGCATTTGTTTGAAAGTAGAAATGATCTGTGATACCTGAGAAGATTTGATCTCAATCTGTTTCACTCCATTTCATGAGACTGGGCTGCCATGCCTCTCCCAAGCTCCAGCCTTGCAGCATTCCAAAGACACAAGTCAGACCTGGCTTCCCACGTGCTCCTTGCTTCCCATAGGGCATGAAGGGGAGAGTCTTGGCCATGGTGGGCAGCAGCCAAGCTGTGATTCTTTAAGGGACATGCTCTAAAGTGGCTCATGACCTTCCCTCCCATGGTTATAGTGCTGCTTGCCAGAGAAGCTGGATATTGTTCTGAAGGGATCAGAGCAACAGGAAAGGAAAGTCCTGGGTAGTCTCCACCCAACCTTTTTCTCCTTTCCCCATTTCTGCCGTGGAGAATCTGTGTCAGTCGTCTCTGCTCTGTTTGAGAACAACAGCTTGAAAAAAGTCTTGTCTCCTTTCAGAGAATTTCTCAGATAAGTGAGATACTTCAAGAAAAAGCCCAAATAATCATGTTTCAAATACTTTAGGTGCAGACAAGGGTTACCTTGAAAACCTGTTATTAATGATTAATTGTCTATAGGTGTCTGGATTACATGAACTTGAACAGTGACTCAGGTCTATAAAATACCAAACTTTTACACCTCTTGAGATGGCTTCAAGTGCTCTTCAGGTTCACAGCAGTAGCTGATGCTTTGTTTCCCTGTGCTTTGCACTCTGGGTTTCTCAGTGACTATAAGACAACCCTGTGCTTGATGGGAGAAGTCAGAGGGGGATGGGGATGAACAGCAGGATAAAATGTAACTGAGAGACTGATAGAGACATCCTGACAGCTGCAATGGGTCATCAATAGATCCATCATGCCAGTAATTTGCAACAAATTTAACATACATCACTTTAGTCAGGACACGCTGTATCTGTCTTGTCACAGCATCAGAGTGAATAACACTTAAATCGGGTGTCACCGCTGACCTCTCTGACCCTCGAATTGACACTGCTGTTTGAGCTTGGCCTAGCTGGCAGCAGATGTAGGGAAGATTAGTACAAAAGTGGGGGTTGGGGTATGTGTATGTGTGTGCAAAAGGAGGATGGAGCATAACAATGCAGCTTAACCAGGAAAACAAATGGGATCCCTGCATTTTCTCTCAGTCACGCTTTTCTTGATGACATTGGTATGGACCTAGACTTCAGCATTCTTTAGTTGGATTATTATATATATATATATATATATTTCACTCTGATTGATCTTATATGTATGCATGCACATGTATGCAAAAAAATTCATAGACTTTAAGGCCACCACCATGGGGCTTGAAGTCCTACAGAAGATGTAGAACACAAACATCGTAAAACTAAATGAAAGCTAAACTCAACTGACCTCTTTTCTGTTTGAAACATAAGACCCAGGCTGAGATATAAATGGATGCTTTGGCTGCATTGCCACTTTCAGTATGTCAGTGAAGACCTAGCCCAGCAGGAAAAGACCAAGCTTCACAAAAAAATATGTCTCAGAAAAAGACCAGGAGAGATCAAGAGATTCATCAATCCCCCAAATCCTGTAATCACTTGGGACATGTTAAAAATGTTCTTCCTAGAATCCCTGGGTTTCAGGAAGAGCTAAAACCCTCCTGGCCAGCACAGCCAGTCTGGAGCTTAGTTGAAATCTCTTCACCTCAAATCTGAAGACTGATTTAACTTAGAACCTGGAACAAGACTCATCAACCCTCTAGACAGCATTTTTTCATGCAGCCAAGAGACGCTGCTTCCCCCACTCCCAATCGTAATGAATACCTTCCATACACCTCTATAGCTGTTTCCACAGACCAGGATGGAAATGACTACAAACTTGTTAAGTCTCTCTGGCGCTAGAAACAAGACACCCTCCACAGCCAGGCAGAGCCAGCTAAGTCTGGTCAGCATTTATTTTTGAGTCAGCACACGATAGAATTACATGATTTGTTTGCTCACCCAAAAGGTGCTTTAGAGAAATGCATGGTATGTGTGTGACTGGATGCTGGGTGGGCTTTTCCCCTTCGTTCATTTATCCTTCTGAACAAATATGTGGCTGTGGGCTGAATTCGGATTTTTTTTTTTTTCCCCCTCTTGGGTTATTGTACTTAAATGTGTGATTTTTAATTAATGGATTTTGAATGGTAATAAAAGAAGATGCTGCCTTTGAGCAGGTAATTTGAAGTAATTTGACTTGTGTAATAGATTGGCTTTCTTTTTGGACTGTCTACGTGATGTTTGATATTTTGGTTAAACTGATTTATCCCATTACTAAAAAACTCTCAACTGTAAGAATAAGAAGATCTTTGTTTATTCTGGATGTCCTATAATGACTATATTTAATGACTTTGTGAAACTGAAAATGTATCATAAGTATCAAAATTGATAGAAAAATTAAAAAAGTTGAGAGAAACTACCTGGGTTTTTAGTTTGGTTGTATTTTTTTTTTTTTTTTTTTTAATTTTTATTTTCATTATTGCTGCATTTTAGGAAAGTCTAGTAAAAAAGCAGAAGGTATTTTTCAGTTAGCCATTCAGATTCTACCTCTCCTGACCAGACATCCATTGGTTCCATTGTCAGCATTTCCCCTTTCCTTTCCAGAAGCAGAAGAGGATGGGCTCCAGTGGATGGGCTCCAGTGGATTTGGGTCAGGCAGTCTTGTTCACAGCAAGTGCTGCTGAAGGCGGTTTATAACGTCTGTAGAATCTTTAGAGAGAATCATATATTAAAGTTACTCATATTCGTAGTTTTTTTATAATTAATAATTGAATAGGTGTATACTGTATATGAGTGTGTGTTGCCTGGGCAGAAAGAGGCGGGAAACTGGAGACAAATCAGTATTTGGCAAACCATATTTCAGTCAGAATTCCCAGGACCGGAGAGCTGAATGAAAGTGCAACTGCACTGGGAAGGTAAAGACCTCTGCCCCATCACCCAATTGTCCCATGGTACACCGTGGAGATGCGCCTTGGAGGAGCTGGGTATCATACAAAGGTGGGCACGGGGCACAAGTGACATCATCCATAACCATGGATGAACTGGGGGTAGTTTTGACAGGGAGACCTGGTTCTCAGGATAAAGTAGTTCTTTCTGTTTTGCATATATATATTTCCCCCTTCCTCCAACTTACCGTTTTAAAAAAGTTTGTTTTATAGGGGAGTAAAACTTCATAGGATTTGTATTCTGCTTAAAACAGCTTCTTTCCTCATTAATTTTTGGTGTAAAAGGAAAAATAAAAGAATATGTTTGAGAAAGGAACTGTGATGTGCATCTGTCACAGTTTTGGGGGTTGCTGGCGGAGTCAGCAAAGATTCATGCTATGAATCTGAAGGCAAGTTGCAGACTTTCTCTGCAACTCTTGCTATGGGCTTTCCTTGGGAGCTTGTGACAGCTGTTCAGGATAGGAGGTTAGAGACAGATAGAAAGGGTTCTGAGTCTATGGTCCTCTCAGGCTGCTGGAACTGGCTTAACTTAGCTGTGGGAGTCCAGTGGCTCTTTGATGAATACTTTCTGACCGTGGCATGGACATATTTCTAAACTTGAGAGGTAAAGTATTCATATGTTAACTGTGAAGACCCCTAGGTTCAGAATATATGAGCACTTGGATTTTTTTTTTCCAGCAAGGATTACCAGCCTTGGGTCTGAATACTCAAAATTCTTGTATGGGAATTTCAGTCAGGGTGTTTTGTGAAAACTATGATTTGTTTGACTTATGGCCCCATTTTTTCCATTGGTCAGATCTCACTCATTGGATAAAATTTCCTATAACAGACCATGAATTCACCTCAAAAACTATTCTCTTCAGCACCAAGCTTTCTGTCTATTGTGCACAAGGGCACACAATTAGCCACTGAGCCTCCTGCAGATGAAAGTGATGGTCCAAAGCATTTGCGTTCTGGTCTACTTAATGCAATTATATGCACTACCTCAAAGATGCTATTCAGTTTTAGGAGGAGGGTGCTTACAATAATATATATATATATTTTTTTTCCGAATATGTTATTAAATAGAAAGTCATTATATAAATGAGCTAGTTCTTGTGGGAGTTGTTCTCTTTTGGCCTCATGTGGGTAACAGAGAGTGCTAAGGTATTGTCCATCACCTTGTTTCTTCTGCTAGTTGTTAAAACCCTCACTCTTTACTGTTTTCACAGGAAATTAAGCTGAAAAATTGCAAAGGGGAATGATACTGAAACTTTTAATGGAGAATCATCCAACTGTGGCTACACCTCATTCCATTCTCAAAATACTTTACAGATCATTCTTTGGCTCTGAATTTACTCCCACAAAGCCTTTGTGTCCTCTTATTTCACACTTTACAAAGAAAAGAGACTGGAACTCTACCCTAGTCTCTGCCTCTTCCTTCTCCCATACAGAAACAGAGCCTCTGTAGCCACAGCCTCCTTCTGCTTAGAAACCCGAGAAGTTTAGCAGCAGTACTTGACAGGAAAGGAAGCCAGCTTCACTTTCAAGAGTGCAGATTGCGGTAATGGTCTTGGTGAAGTTGTTGCACAGAGTTGTTACTCCTATAAAGGAGACAGCTCCCCTCAGAAACTCTTTCTCTCTGAAGCCTGACATCTCTCATCTCCTACAGACCTTGGTCCTCGTAGTGGCTCCCCTCTTAGTCAGTCCTTCAGCCCCTTCTGCTGTCATCAGGAGACACTCATGACATCCACACATATCCTGATCAGCCCTAGGGGCTGTATGGGATGTCTGGGGGTGGGTAGAGTAGTACAGATCCCTGGTGAGGCTGAGCCCAATCAGAGCCACAGTCACGGGGAAGTGATAATTTTGGAGGTAGAGGGGTAGAGGGTGCACTTGCTCTTCCTCCTGCTGCTGAAGGAGTGAGAATCCTACTGTGGGGGAGAGATGCCAGCAGGCAGGGTGTGAGTGCTGAGGTGCTGGCACTGGTGATAACCCCTCTCCTAGGCACTAAAGGCATCAGCACATCCTACTCAGCCCTTCAAGGATCCCTGTGCAACTTCACACAGTTTTTAAGGCCTCGTGGGTGCTGGGCTGTTTCCACTGGCTTGAGCTTGCATAAACCAATGTGTCCCTTCTCTTTTCTTGTTGGTTGTTTTACCATCCATATGCTGCCTTTCAAATTATTAATTGCAAATTTTTAGCTTTGTGCTGTTTAAAACCAGAGGCATGGGAAAAACTATCAAGTGGAAGTCTCACAGCAGGCTCTTTTCTGCAGCCCCTCTTTGGACTTGGCTGGCATATGGATAAATAACATGATGATAAAATAATAATTTGGTCCAGGTTTATATTCCACTTCAACCCTAAAATTAAAAAATTCATAAATAACTTTCTCATGTCAAAGTCAGAAAGGCTTTATGGTTTAGTTTTCAAGAGTTTTAGATTTGCAGTTGTCAGGTCTGCCTGACTCATACCTAATACATCCATATTAAAAAATAATAAAGGTGTGCTAAGACTCTTTCCCAGTAGCAAGTTTTATTAGGTACATCAGGTGCTACTGTAGCATAGATATACAGTAGTGCAGGTACATTGCAAACAGCATCTTATAGTATCAGACAAAGAGAACCTTTTACAAACCCCATGTCTCTAATTTCATTTTAGAAAATTAGATACTCAGAATTTTGCATAAGATAACTGTATTACTGGGATGCAATTTGGCCCAGGTTTCTAGCTTTAGTGCATGTGGCTCCTTAATAAAAAGTGTCAGTTAAAATGAAAATACAGCTTGGGTAATTAAATTTAATTGGATCTTGTCACTTTAAATCCTCTTCGGTTTTGAGTGTTTCTACAGAATTGCAGCTTCTGGTTTGCTAATTTCTTTATTGCAAGCTGTGCGCTGAACCTGACTGTCCTATAATAAAGTGGGACCCTTGTTTTTGTAGAGGGCTTTGAACCGTGACTGTAACAACAAACAAAAGGAGGATGGAAGCTAATTTATCATCAAAAGAAACCACTCCTTTATTTCCTAGATGTTCGGTTGGTTAAAAATACAGGGTCTGAATTTACTGACTCTAATTTTCTTGACAGTTGAGCACCATTTTGCACAAACTCTGATGAATACCACGGTATGATGCCCTGTCTGTGACAGGTAGCAGCAGCAATTATCATACCTTTTTATTGTTTGGGCAAGCCATAGGGATGAGGTGAATTGCAGTATTTGTATGTGGGTCAAGGAGGATGCGGTCAATGTGTGTGCATTACACACAATGTAAATGATGTGTACTGCCTGCCAATAGCCACTGTGCTGATTCAGAGGGCTCACCTTCTCCAGGGGTGAGAGGTAATTCAGTTTCTTTATTACACATTGCACATACACAGCATCCAAAGGCAAGGAAGGTTTAAGTGTAGGTGATGAAGAGAGAAAATATTGGCCATACCAACAACATATCATAAAAATGATCAGTCTGTCACAAGTTGTACAGACGCTAATGCCCATATTTCAAACTAAAGTCAGTTGAATGAATTTGGGCACTCAGTTTTTATGTGTATAATTCAGTATAATTTCATCCTTGATTAGAAGAGAGGTCACTTAGCACCAACATCATGGGACGATTAAAGATGTAAGAATGTCCTTCGCAGCGCAGTAGTGGTCCCCTGATTCTGTGCTAAAGCAGATGGATATGATGTAATTACATTTTGCAAAGTGCTGGCAATACAAGTATCTCAAACAAGGTGTTATGCCAGTGTAGTCACTGCTATTTATAGCCTCTTCAGTTTCAGAAGTGTTCCTCACATACTACCACTCCAATGGGAGTGGATGTCTGCAGCTGGACAAGGCAGGCTCTGTTCAGTTGTCCACACATGGGTGTTCAGGGCTATTCGAGGTGCCTGAGGTTATATGATATTTCTGCACAAGGCTGGTGAACCCTGAGCCCTTAGGCTGAGATTCAGAGCACATGAAGATGTGTCTATACATTAGTGTCTACATGGGAAATAGGTGTCTAAGTGCCTATTTTAATTAATGAAGCTCTAGTGTTTGGTTCCACAAACAAGCATCCTGTGGTAGCTGGGATGTCCTAGCTTACCCCATCTGACCTCTACTTGCACATCCATAAGGGTATAATTATCACATGTTCCTTCTTATGTCTAGTACATCTGTTTTGATGGTTCAGGAGAGTTCAGGTGGCACTAGCTACCTACCTATGATTAGGCAACTAAATCTAGGCTTAGAGCTCCATTTTTTCTAGAAAAGGAGCTCACATACAGTAAACTTTAGTTGGACAATTAAACTGTAATGTCTGTAGCCTGAAGCTATACTGTCACTATTTTTACAGACCACTCCTCAGTCATGCATCACACTTAACCCCAGGAACAGCCCTGGAAGCACAGGAAACTCATGGCTCATCCCACTCTTGGCCTCCCTCTCTCTGTTGGGTGACCAGCTTGCTCCTGAGCAGCACCTGGTGGGGGCTGGTGCTCCACCATTCCCTTATCTTATCTGTTGCTTGTTAGCAAGATAAGGCATCTGGTACAGCCCATTGTTACTTCCTGAGGAGTTAACACTCTCCTTACCAACAGGCATGCCTGCATTAGGACTTGAGATCTGAAGGAGGTACCTGGAGGCAGGAGCACTTCATCCTTTCTGAAATAGATGGAAAGCACCATCTTTGGAAGATTGCTCTTCCCATTCATTATAACAGGAACCTGGATAACAAGTTTGCAGTATTCATCAAAATTTTGTCTGAACTGGTAGATCTAAGATGAGAAGAATCGTGTACCATCTGTGTTTCTACATTTTATTAATGAAGCCCAAAAATGTCTATCTGCTTGAAATACTGCAGTTAGATCAAGGCAGGAATAGAACACCTGAGTAATTAATTAGAGGGGCCACAGTCCCTGTAAGAAAATACCCTGTTTTTCTCTCACTGAAAATACTGGCCAAGCAACCCGTCATGTTTCAAAGAAGTCCAAATAATTCCTTTCCCCCTGTTCTGATAATTTTTACACTGTTTTATAATTTTATTAGGGGACCACATAAGTAAAGACTGTTGTATTCACACTTACCTCTGGCATCAAATTTTTAAGAGCCTGTGGAAAGTAGTAGTCTAAAGAAAGATCTATTTATTTCTATACAGAGCAGATGAATAAATGGATAAGAGTAAGATATGATTTCTTACAACCATCACTTAGCCAATATGATTCAACAGGTTGTAAGTCTGATAGTAAGACTGGCTGGTTTTCTTTTCCCGTGCATTTGGACCTTGGGATCTGGACTATAACTGCAATTCATTTTGCAGATGAACTATCAATTAATTTATAAGAATGATAGATGGAAACAGTGGTTCTTGTTTTTGGTGTATAATGTGACATTCAGAGGATGGGCTACACAAATACATATGATTGGGTCATTTTGACCTATTTTTTGCAATTTTTTCTGATATTCAAAGTTTTGAATCTCACTAAAAATGGGATGATATTTAAAAAAAAAATAAATTTCTGATTTAAATATTAGTAAGGTATTAATTCCAGCACTTTTTTCCCTTTGCCAAAAAACCTCCAGCAAAACAGACATATGAATTGTTGTTGACTTTCATCAAGTTTTAATATCCAAGGTTATTTGAAATATTTTGGAAAATGCTATCTTGTACTGTTAAGCTTTGGAAGGCTTAACAGTAAGGTAGTTAAGCTAACTCCATGCCCTTTGACAACATAAGAAATTTTATCAGACCTCACTGACCCTCAGTGGGGACCTCATCCACTTTGTTTATGGTTTAATACGTAGCCTTCATTGAAACCAATCCTAGCAACTTGCCCTCTAAAAAGAGGGTAAAATGCTGTGCCCCATAACCAGAAGTATGGGTATACAGATTAAACTGCATTAGCAGCTACAGTATTAGAATTAATGCTGCCTGATTAATTTGCTCATTTTAGTGAGCAATGTCTCATTTTCTGTAGTGATACATGGCTCCTTAAGGATATATGATTACAAATTTACAGATTGTTTTTTGTGGTTTCATCTGTACCTCTTTGATCTTTACAGCACTCTGCTGCTAAATTTTTGTATCATAGTGAGTGTAATTATTTTAAATTTATGGATTATTTCCAATTCAATCACTTCTGTCCTAAATTAGAAACTGCCTGAATGACAGTTTAGAAATCACAATAACAAATCTTACTTGACCTCTTCATCATCATCGTTTAATACAGACTCTTAAATGAACATTTTTAGTATCTGATTGTTCAGCACTTACACACATGATCATGAAACATTCAATTTCAGGAACAGCCTTCTGTTGGGAGCAGGGGGAGCTCAATACATATATGCAAGAGATTATACAATGCCCTGCCTGAGATCTCAGGGGACACTCTTGGTGACCCAGATGTTTCCTTGTGGCCTTATGTTTTCATTCAGGCAAGCATTCTCCTTTGGGCCCAGAACATTACTATTTGTATGGCCCTTGCAACTGCTTTTCTGCAGAACAGCTCTTGACTTCTGCCAAGGAGGAATTCATGTGAACATTTGCATTCTGCTGCAGGTTGGGTTCTCTGAACAGATGGTTGTACCATTTAAGCTAGTCAGTCTGAACTTGCCTACAGTGACTGGAGTGGAGCAGGCAGCTTGCTGGAATTGCTATCCATCATGAGGATGGGCAGAAATGAGTGCCTACCAGCACACCTCAGTCCTGAAGAGTACTCTTGAAAATTTGAAATTAATCAGTGAGCTCTCATTTGTGCCACTAACTTCCATGGAACTATTACCACCTCTGAGAGTACCAGTTATGTGATCTTACAGTGTTCCTTTTGAAACCATCGTATGTTTCAGAGACTCTATATCAGGTATTAGTTACCTCCTAGTGTCCCTACCAGCTCTTAGGAAGAGAAAGAAAGTGTCTCCCTGCAAATCCCCACTGCTCCATTGCTGAACAAGGTAAATTTGCTCCATAGCTCCCACTGGCTCTCCTGTTTTCACAGCTTGACTGTAGGCATCCCTAGCAGCCTCTGTGCCAGCACAACCCTGTTATTTAGTGTGTCATAACTGAGAATTGTACATGACTAGCTCATGAGCTGCATGTTGCTCAAGTGCTACAGGTTGTCTCCCCTTTTTGTGAATCAATAAGAAACTAAATTGTAGATCCGCTTTCCTCAGGTCTTGTAAAGGCAAAAATCATTATGTCCCACCAGCAATTCCCTGAGCCAGGTTGTCTTTATGTAGGTTGAATCCAGTGACAGCTGCCAAATGTAACTGGCAGGACACACTTGCTGCATGCCAAAAGGACTAAGTGCCCTGCTATGTCATATTGGCATCACCAGTGGAGCCATAGAACCCAGCTGGCTCTGCTCTGCATGTGAGTATGTCTGAAAAGGATAATTTTGCATGACAAACATATTCCTTGAATGTTATCCTCTGTCCACCGGGACAGTAAATCATCTGTCCATTCTGGGCCACGATTATGACATTTGGTTTCCTTCATGAGTCTGATTATGCAATTATTGTGCTTGAACTCCTTTCTCTTTCTGTGTGTGTTTCCTTGAGAATTTTGGAAGCCCCAGCCAATTTCAGCCATAGCTGGTGGGAGGGAAAAGATCTCAGAAATGCTGTTTCCTATAAGTTTCCTATAAGACTCCACTGAGGGAAAAGCTCAGTCCTTGCTAGACACCAGGGACTCTGAGCAAGAGAGAAATACACCAAATATCCCAGTTGTAGGAAAAATTTAAGTAAACCTTTGCCCTTTATAGTCAGTAAATTAGTTGGGTTACAAATCTGAAGGAACCCAGACTCCTTTAGCTATGTTTTTCACCATGGTATAGCTTTCTGCATCACCTTTTACCATCCCCCACAAAGCAACTTTTGTGACCATCACAGGTGACGGACATAAATATTTTTGCAACCCATTTTCTTTAAAAAAATCTTACCTTTATTTATTTTATTTTTACACCCTGAATGCTTCTTTTGTAGTTCTTTTCTCCTCCTAAACACCTTGAAGAATTTGGTTAGATTTATCACCTGGTGGCCAGCCATTTGGAGTAATTTCACAGATCTGTGCTGCTTCCTTAGCCCAACAATGTCATGAGAGATAGTATTAAAAATGAAATGCATGAAGAGAGAGAGCTCCAAACAACTTTCAAGTGACCAAGCAAACCCAGAAAGAAAGAGCAGTGTTCATCATTTCACCCCTAAACTCAAAGACTGATATCAAATAAAAGGGAGCAAGGAAGAAATCCTTAAAGAAAAAGAAAACTTAATGCTACCTAGAATTGCCAATATTTTCAAAAGTAAGGTGCAGACAATGGTACACAGCAGGAGTGGCCTTAGGCTGACCTACCTGGGTGGACCTTCACAGGGCAGTATTAACCTGTGCTGACATAGACCCCAGGGCAAACTTGTGCCTCCTTGGCTATGAGGCTGAGAAAAGGGTCATGTAAAGTCCCGGTTCCCCCCAGGTCAGCTCCAGAGAAAGAGACATTTCACTGGACTGCCCACAGGAGCATACACTTCATAGATGTCTCCTGTGCTGACTGAGGCCACCTGCATCTTCTCTGAGCTCCCTGCTGAGGTCTATCAGAGGGCTGCTCTCATGTTCCAAAAAGATGGCTTTTCTCAAGGAGGGATTCATCAGCCCTCTTTAAAATAAGGCCAACACACAGCAGCACTGAAGCTTTTGTCTTCTAAGTGGCTTGCACCCCTTGATAAGATCATGTACTGGCAAAGTATGTCACTGTGATATTTCAGAATGGATAAATAATGCATGACTTAGGCAAACGAAAGTTTTGAACTCAAGAGGAATCGCTGGCATTTTAAAAATAATTTAGGAAGTGTTCATAAAAGAGAAAAATGAGGAAAAAGCCTTTAATAAATGTCACTTATTTGGCATCATAACCTCTTTAGAATGACTGGCATTTTTTATTAACTTCATGTGGATATAAATGTATATAAATGTGGAAGTATCTGCTTTCTTTGCAAAACCTGAACCCATTTCTTTCAAGAGAAGAAGTTCTTACTGAAGTTCAAAGTGCAGATATTTGGTGGCTACTGAGTAATTAATGACCACTACTGACAATTATTATTTACTTATGCAGAAACACAAGTACTTGCTAATTTACTGGAAGCAATTAGTAGAATTCATGACAGGACTAAGTGACTTCTCAGTTTTATTCTTGCTTCTTTGTTCATTCATTCATGACATAGTTGTTCTTTTGCCAAAAAATCGACCATGTTGACTAATGTTTTATAGAACAAATTCAATATAATTGCAAAATCTATCAAAAACTGTTCATACGTGCTAACTCAGATGCTTAAAGAAACTGGAATACTTACATAAAACCCCCAGGGAGTTTTGTGTTCATGAGACAAATGACTTGAATATGGTTTTATAGAAGTTGTGTATTTCTTTGAAAGTGTTTCTCTTGGTTGCCTATGTTTAGAGGCTTCTTCCTCACTCATCACCTTCATTTGAAAATGACCTAGCAACTGAGTGTATAGCAAAAGGGTCTTTAAGATACAAGTCATACAAGAAAATCTACTAGGTCCTCCACAGACATTCTAGTTTCATTATTTCATTTAATTTTGTTTTGTTTCAGGGAGTTTAGTTTATAGTTGCTTTTAGTATTGAACCAGAGCACTATTTTTGGCCTCTACCATATCATCCACAAAATCCAATATTCAGTTCTCCTGACTGTCTGACTTAGATTAGCCTAAAATATTTTCCTCCCCTTTTCCGGGTCTTTCTGTTTGCATTGTAGTTAGAAATCAGTGTGTTTGGTTCATGTGTTTTCTGTCAGTACAGAATGGGGAGAAGAGCACAAATGCACTTTCTTCCCCCAGTAATTTTAGTCCTTCAATGCATGGTGAGTTATTAAAAGTACAGGAACATTTTTTCTAGAATATTTTCTTTGGAGTAATGTCACTGCAACAGATTAAATATGTAGGGAGTCTCATTTTGCTGCTGATGGCAGTAGCTGATGCCTCTCTTTCTTCAAGAAGTCATTTCTTGATACTGTGTAATTGTTCCACAGTCTTCTTTTTGTTAAGATTATTGAAAAGCTGTGACTTGGCCCCTCTCATCTCCTTGACCTTGGTGAAGAAAAGTTAGAAACCTGCCTAAAGGCTGGGAATTAAGGCAGTTGTCTCCAACTGATAGCTGAAGAACTGCTGTGTCTGCCTGGGGTGTCAGTGATCGCGACAGATTAGTGACTTATCCAAGAACTGCTAGGAATGCATTTGTCACCTCACCTAAAGGTACTGAGCAGTATACACCAGAAATACATTTGTAGACTCACGTTCAATTGTGTCTTCCTGTTCAGTGTCATAAAGACACAGGTGGAAGGTAGATGCCTTGATTGTAGGGTATAGAGTATGCTAAAGACATTTCGCTCCTAATCAGGGTTTGAACTGAAGATACCACTTCTGTCAAATGTCTTAAGCAGTGCCTGGATAAAATTGGAGCACGAGACAAGAGTTACGTGGCACAATTTTGTCGTAGTGTATCACTTGTCTCAAGAACCCCCCCAAATATTATGAATCCAATTAATGGCTTGACATTTTTATTGATGCCTTTTATAATGCAAATTTAGATATATCGATTAAAGAATTCAGCTTCGATCCAACACTTTTGAATTCAATGGAAAGATTCCCAATGGTTTAAAAGACTTCCCACTGGTTAAAATAGCTACCAAACCCTGTTTAAAATCCAATCTTATTGACTTCTCTTACTGTTTTATAGTATCTTCTCTATCTTTCAAAACATTATTTGAATGAAGAGATCCTTTATTAGAAGTTTTTCAGAATGGCAATGTAATAATTTTCTGGTTTGTTTAAGAAAGGAGGGCAAGAGTTTTAGAAAATTTTGAAAAAATACTCAGGGAAAGGAAATATTTTAATTTCATACTATATAGAACTAATTTACAGTAGTCAGATCATTACTTTTTCTACAACTGATGTCTGAAAGACATCGCATACATACAGTTTCTATATATATATAAATATTTAGGCACGAACATCCGTATGTATACGTATGTGTGCAAATTAAACTTTTAAAAGTATCAATCATTCAAGTGCATTTACTCATAAAATAAACATACATGTAAGCAATGTTTTGATCCATTACATTTTTATCCTGCTTTCCATTTTATTAAACACTCGTCCCATGTATTGGTACAAACTCTGTTGAATTCAGTGGCATTCTTCCTAATGTATATCAGAGCAGATGGTGTTAGGATGTGGCACACTCATTTGAGTTAAATCTTGTTTCCTTTAGCATAACCCACACAGAACTAAATATTCCCTGTCTTCCACTTTGCTAAACAGAAAAGTTGCTTTCAAAAACAAATAACGAGCAGTATGTGGACACTTTGACTTTAAAATCTCATTAAATATACCATAGCCAAATAATAGAAAAAGTGATATTACTACTCTAATTTAAATGCATAAATCATCTGTATAAAAAATATTTATTTATTTCTTGTGAAACATTTTTTTTCTTTTCTTTTTTTTATTTTTTTGTCTAAACCTACCTACATGTATACACATCTATTACTGATGCAGGTAAGCTACAACTCTTTTTGAATGTGAAATTGAACTAGCAGCCTTTGATCTGAACTACAGGCTGATCTGAATTCAAGAAAAGGCTGCTGCTAAGCCACATTCCCATTCAATCCATTAAACCATTCACTTCCGTGCTCCTCATCACACTGACTCCTAATTTGACAATGACAAAGAGCTCCACGGTGATTTTAAATTTCATAATTTTAATCTGTCAAGTCTGACATTTAATTAGTGCCCTTCTAACCTGTGCCCGCTCACTTGAAGGTTACTGTTGGTTTTCCTTTAGAAATTTTTCCTCTGGAAGAGTGGATTAATAAATATGTACATAACTGGCAGGGATAAAGACAATACACACACAATGGTCTATTAGTTCCAAATCTAGACAGATGAGGTTAATAATATTTTAAAGTGCTGCTTTATTGTATTAAGAGTGATTAAGCCCTTGGCTCAACCCTGTATGAGTTGTTCATTGAAAACATAAAATATAAGGTCTATTAAGCAAAGTCTAGTGAGAATGGTTACTCAAACTACAGTAGTACTGTGTTCATGAGGCATACTACAGGAGTGCATAATTTTTCAGATATAATTTCTTGACTTAGGAAACACAATGGAACATGCTTGACTCACTAAACAGACTAATTAGATTTTGATCACTAGTTGGTCTATGAGAACTTGCTTTACAGTCTAAAATCTAGTGAAATTTATCACTCTGGTATTTCATTTTCTGGAAGACTAAATTCAAATCTAACTTAGGTCACCTGTTAAAAATGAGTTTGCTGTTCTTAGATCAACCCCACCAAGACATAAATCCCAATCACAAAAATATGCCACCATTCTTTATTGGTACGAGACTATTCAGTCAGTCTCCTCAGGGAACAAACCTCAGTTGAGCTTTACAGCACCATACCTGGCTCCAGTCAGTAACGTATGATGTTCATTATACTGTCACTAAATATTGAACATCTAGAAGTGAAGACAGGAATAAAAGAATAAGCTTCCCTAAAGCAGACATTACAGACATTACAGTGAGAATACAAGGATATCATGAGCCTTTAGTCCTTGACTGGTTAGGCAAGCCTCTTTTCGTCACTTTGTGTGTAACACAGTGTGTACTTTTCAGAAAATTAATATGTTATTTTCCTTGCTAAAGAAGACACCACCATGATAAGGTAGCCTATCTAAGCAGCTCAGGCTCCTTCTAGTGAAATTTAACATTATTGAGGCTTCTCCAGGTTTGCTTGTTTGGTTGGTTTTCCAGAAAACCCAGAGGAAGAAAGAAATAATACAAAGGAGTTTGCTTTAAACACCAAAAGTCTCAAAACTAAAGTTTATATCCTAGTGTTGTTATCTAGGCTCCTCTCTCAGAGTAGCCTTTCTATGGTTAACTGTTGCTGAGGTTAAGCAAGAGTTGCTAAATGAAGCTCTGGGCAACATTTAGAAAATCAAAATGTTAAGAAAAGCTATTCACCTTTGGCTTTATTTAATGCATTGGTTTTGGTGTACAGGCTGATAGACACCAGTGTCAGGATTAACCTCTCCTTCTGTTCTTCCATTGTAGCAGTAAGAGGAAACATTTCTGAAAAGTCTCTACATTTCCTGAATTTATCATGTTTTAGTTAAACAAAAACAGAAATGTATAATACAAGCCAGTATATTATGCCTAAAAATTTTCAGAGAAAATCTGAGGGACATCAACTTTGGATTTGAAATAAAAGGATAACAGGAGTGTACTGTGGCAAAAACATACGTTGCACAAATCTGGAATCTTCTGGCATCTCTTTCTCATTTTCTTCATCTTGGGTCACCAGTTCCTTTAACATTCCTGGACTCTTCTAGGTACCAGAATCTATGTTACTGCACTCCAAACCAAATACACAATTTTCTCTGGGTCTATCAATGCTGCTATAGCACTTGGAAGAGGTAATGGGTTTTCACTAATGCCCTGGTGTCCTGCAAGCTAAACACTGAAAGGAGATTAAAAATTATTAGTGAAAACAGATCAAAACCTCCTTACTATTAATTGTAGATCCCCTTTCTCTACTAGTTTTAGCAACATTTTCATGTCTTTCTAAGACTTTCCTGAAGAATAAGATGGCAGAGCTCTGTAACAAAGTATGTTCTTCTCTTAATTCTGTCTTCTGCACGAGAATCTCAACATTAAATGGTACTTTTCTACCATGCTTAGAACAAATGAGCCCATGTTTTGTTTAGGAAGTGTTGCCCCAGGGAGTCAATGTTTTGAAAGGATGTGTAAGTATTTCAGCTGAATTTTGTCAGGAAATGTTTCTCAGCTGCAGAAATTTACATGCTTCCTCACAATAGTTTTTGAGGGACCTTATCTCCCTTGTGCAAGAAGCAAGTTAGAATCTCTGAATTAGTACATTGCAACTTTTACTGAAATTGTCTCTTCAGTTTCTTTATTTGTCTGGATGTATATTTTCAAACACGTCTGTTTTCTGTCATGTTGTAGAAAATGAGCATTTTTGAAATCTTCAAAACTTTAATTGGGTAATTTTTCTACACACAGTTCTCCTAGCACTCCTTTCTAAAAATAAGTTGTTTTCCCAATTTCAATATTTTCTAAATTAAGGCAATATTTTCCCTAATATTTTAGGGAAACATCTTTGCTTACTCTTCCCAGATGTGACAGCTAATAAGAACAAATCTTTGCTTCTGGCATCGAAGTAAGGAATTATCCATTTTGTCTGCAATGAAAATATGACTTTAAGTCAGGTGGGGCTCCTTTCTATCTCCATTTCTGCTGTAACCACTGTAGTAACTTATTATGTGAGCTGGTATGACCAATTATATAACATTATTAATGGAGCACGCTTTAATATAATATGGCATAGGGATGGATTTGTTCCCAAAAATTGTGGCACATAGGCTATTACAAAGATCTTAATGTGTCCTTTACAGTTAGGGCTGAGAGAACACATACACGTCTACTAAATCATTTTTGACAAATGACTGTCATGAAATGATGATAGAAATGACTAAAAATGGAGACCAATGCATTCAAATAAATTCACTTGGTATACATATATTTTTTTGTATATGAGACAGCATGCTGAAGTCTACAGTTATTTTCACACCATTGGCCAGACCCCAGTTTAACTTAATTCTTGTGAATAGAACAGGAGCAGCTATTTGCTTGGATGACTTTCATGTGAACAGAGGTATTCCTGCTCAGCACACAAATCCTGACTACTTCTCACTTCCATGTGGTATTGTATGAAATGCAGGGCAGCCTGTCCCTGAGTCTCACCAGATATTCTGGAAAAGGTACTCCTGGCCAGGCTCCTGTTTTAAAAGGCCAGAGACTTATAGGTGTTAACTCAGTGTGGTTTAGACTCTCAGAGTGGACAAACTTGTCACCTGTCTTTCCAGGTTTTGAGATGGTGGGACTCTTGTGAAACAAATGATTGATTGGCAGGTTAAATGAAATGGAGTAGCAAAACAACAGAGATCACATATGGGAAGAGTGATGTCTTGCTCATGACCTCTCTGTTCTGACATCTGCAAGGCAAGGGGGATTTCTGTGCTTGATCAGAGATTTGTTTCATTTCAGCCTCTAGGTCTCCTTGGTTTTTAATTCCTAATTACAGTAGTAACATTTAGGTGCCTATATTAATGTGTCCTTGTCATGGGAGAAACCAAGAAACATTATATTCAATTTACTTTCTTAGTTTTTTTTTATTTTATTTTCCTGAGTTATGAGTTTTATCTTTGGCTTTGGCTTGTCATTGCATCACCTGGGCCTTTACTTTCTTTTTTTTTTTCACTTCTGTTTGTTTTACAAACAGTCCCATCTGTGATAATTAGGGATCTGACTGAATCCACATACCTTGAGATTGATAATGTACAGGTAAGAAATAAAAAAAAGACATAATATATAACCTACTCACATTAAAAAAATCTACACATACAAAATGATGTTTCTCTGAATGTGGTTATATCTTCTTTGTGGTTATATCTTTGGTGAATGTTTATTCTATCAAAGATAGTTAAAGCAATTATAGCTGGCCAAAATGATTTAACTGTAAACTGAGTACAGTCTGCTAAGTATAGCATGGAGAGTAACTGCTCACTGATACTTGCATAATTTTGGTTTTTTTTTCATATTTTCTCTAAGAACTACACTTTTATGTAATGGTAAACTTTACATAAACTCACTTGGAAACCTGAGCATTGTTTAGTTTTGTTTTCAAACCTGTGGTGCATGGACTACCTCTGTGACATGTCAGCCCGTGGTTCACAAAATACTCCAGAAAACTGATTTTAAAAGCATGGCTTTTGGTCTTGTAAGACTATTTGCATGGAAAGCTTCCTACACCTCTATTGATATAAAACTTCCTGTTCCACTGGAATACAAAGAAAAGAGAACATTTAAATCAGAAACTCAGATTAGGTCAGTTCAGAGTTATTCTGAGGCTGACATTCAGATGACTTTAAGAAGATAAAATCCACATGAAATCGCACCGTGTCCCTGTTACCAACATTTAGTCTATATGGTGTTCTTATAAAGACAGTGTATAAACAGACACTCCTAGAATTTTAAGTCTTAGTATCACCATGACCCATAAAAACTCTCAAAGAAAAATAAACACATTACATTTCCTATCAAAATTCACAACTTTATTTTCTTCACCATGAAAGCATTTCAGTGCCACCATCATGCTGCCGAAGCATTGATAACATGAACACTTAATTTTGCTCCAGTTGGCCTTTTTCCTTCTAAGTTGTGCAGTGGCTGCTTGTCAGAAAAATAAATAGATGAGCACTGCTGAATCCACAAAGTTGAGGAGAGAATTAGAAAGCATAGCTTGTGCAATTAAGAGCATTTCTTACAGTCAGTCTTTATGATTTCATAGAAAGAGTAATGTCTACTTCCCTCAGGCTTGTCTGGATTTGATAGGAGTGCTTTCTCTCATATTTTCTCTGGCTCACTATTTTCCTGCATTTGTCTCAAATATTCTGAGTAGGCAGAATGTCAAATGCATACACAGTGTAGTTCAGTTACCTCTTTCATGTAGATGGAAAACTCAGAAATTATTTTGAAGGTGGTTTAACTCTTTCTTTTAGCTGTTTAAATCACACTCTTTCCCTGTTACATCATTTTAGTTTCCAAGTTTAAAAAGAACTGGAATTCTGGTTTAAATGTCTGAACACGTTTAATCTGCATGAGTCAGCTACATTTTAAAAATTACTATTTTCAGCTTAATTAATCTCAAAGAATTGCTGTAGATACTGAAAAGTCATTGGAAAATTTTATTTAACAATCTTCCTAAAAGTGATTTGATATTTCTGAACTTAATAAGCTTAAAAATGCTGCATAAGTATTTCTACACAATTATGAATATTTCTACAATTATGATTTTTTTTTCCTCAAAAAAATTATTCTTGTGTTAAGAATAAGCTGCAGCATCATACAGGACCTTGCTGTACTGTACCTAAGATGTCATTACTGAAATTATGGAGGTCTTAAGCAAACATGCATATTTGTACAATTAACATATAGGATATTCAACTAGAAGTTTAAAAGAGAAGCTGCTAATTTTTCAATTTTTTAAAATACATCCAGAATTTGCAGTCTTTCATGGAAACATCAGCTAGACTAAGATGACCAATATCTTCTATAGAATATTTCCCACTCTTTGTTATTTTCCTTGAAATTTTTAGTGTACAAGTGTAAAAATTATTTTCAGTAATTATTTTGTAAATGCTGAAACTGGGGGTTTTCTCAGGAATTAAGGAAGAAAGCTGTCTTTTATGAAATGGTTTATGGCTCTGATAATACATCCATGCTTAGTTTTTTACTACTAAACAGAACATCTTTTCATTCTTTCAAAACTGGATCTCAGTAACCCAAAAATATCTTACAAAGTTCCATTCCTGAAATAAATATCATCAGTACACCATACAGGTTTCTTGTACAAGGGTCGTTACTCTTTGAGAATAAAGTCTTGGCTGTATAGATCTCAAGTGTGTGTTTCCCTGCTCTACAATACACTATCTGAAGGATATTTATAACTTACAGCTCCTGTTTAACGCTGCAGAAGAGCAGTATAAATAATAATCAATGACCCATGCATTTTATAATATGAAATAGAAAAGGAAAGTAAAATACAGATATTAAAAGCAGCTTTTTAGGATCTGTAAAAATAGAAGGTGCTGTTTTGGGGCTGAGGGATATGAATGTGGTTTTGGATAACAGAAAGCAGAGACATCTACATTCTCTTTAAATAAATTAAAAAAAAAAACAAAACGCAAACACTTAATTTGTTAAAACAATCCACTCCTTCCCTCTTCAATCAAAAAGTCAAAAGCAGCATAATCACGTTATCACTGTGAATGATTATCTTTGCCATATGTATCATATGCAAAGGAACAATTATTTGCCTTTTTAGGTTTCTGAACGATGTAGCCTAATTCATACAGGTTTCCCAATACAATTTATAACTGTATTACAAATATTTTGATATCAGTAACTAATCTTTCTCTTCACAAAGTTTTTTTACTTTCAATGGTAATAATGTTTTCAAAGAAAAAGAAAGGCTATATCCCTTGTATTTTTGATCAGATTTCATGCAATCAAATCCAATCTGAGAGATGCCTGAGTCCTTTGGAAGTCTGTATTTAATAAAAAAACCCTGTTTGATACTGGCCATTATTAAAATTAAACTGTGAATGGAAAAAACATACTACATATGTAAAAAAATATGTTAAAAATATGACTCTCGGGACTCATTCTTGACATGAAAATATTTTACAACTTCTAAATTTTTTTTCATTTGATAATACAGACAACTATAAAAACTCAGCAAATCTCCAGTTCCACTTGACTTAGGGTTTCTTCATATTTTTCTCTTTCTCCACGTGTTTCCTAGGAGAATGATGAGGCCCAGTAATTTGCTGAGGCACCGCTTCTGACTATTAATGTTAGGTCATCCAGTTGGGGAAAAGAAACAACAATATATTCCTAATTATCATTATGACACCTGAGTGCATAAGTAGGTGAATGATTACAAACATCAAAACATGATTTGAGAATAAGGAATTCCCTAAATGAGCATTTCCAGCAAATCACTTGCAAAAAAAAAATGAGCTGCCGTTTGTTTGCACAAATGTGTCAAACAAGTCTGAAGTGCAACCACATTCATAAGAAACCAACACCATAAGCTACCTACTAAACCAGGTCCTTAAGGACCAGGTCCAAACACCTTTTAAATATCTCCAGGGATGGTGACTCCACAACTGCCCAGTTCAGGACATTCCAATGCCTGACAAACCTCTCAGTGAAAAAATGTTTCCTAACATCCAGCCTAAACCTCCCCTGGTGTAGCTTCCATCCATTTCCTTTGGTCCTGTCACATGTCACCAAGGAGAAGAGGCTGTCTCCCTCCCTCCTCGCTCCAACCTCCCTTGAGGTAGTGAAAAGAGCAAAAATGTCTCCTCTCAGCCTCCTCTTCTCCAGACTGAACAACCCCAGCTCCCTCAGCCGCTCCTCACAGGACTTGTGCTCCAGGCCCTTCATGAGCTTTGTTGCCCTTCTCTGGACACGCTCAAGCACTCCTGTGTCCCTCTTATAAGTGAGGTGCCCAGAACTGAACACAGAGCTCAAGATGTGGCCTCACCAGAGCTGACTACAGGGGGATGATCACCTCCCTGTTCCTGATGGCCACTGTGTTCCTAATACAAGCCACAATGCCATTGGCCCTTTTGGCCACCTGCACACACTGCTGACTCATGTTTAGTCGACTGTCAACCAACACCCCCAGGTCCCTTTCCATCTTATATCTCTCTAACTACACCTGCCCAAGTCTGTAACTTACCAAGGGGTTGTTATGACCCAGGTGCAAGACCTGGCATTTGGCCTTGTTAAACTTCATGCAATTAAACTTGGCCCATTGGTCTAACATGCCCAGGTCCCATTGTAAGGCTTCTCTACCCTCCAGCAGATTGGCACACCCATCGTTTAGTGTCATCTGCAAATTTACTGAGGGTATACTCAATTCCCTCATCCAAATAATTAAAGAAGATGTTAAAGAGAAGAGGCCCCACCACTGAACCTTTGGGGGCACCATTTGTGACCGGTCGCCAGCCAGATTTAGTTCCATTTACTAACACTCTTTCATCCCAACCAGCTAAATTTTTATCCAGTGAAGAGTATATTTATCCAAGCCAAGTGTTGTCAGTTTCTGAAGATGAATGTTGTGAGAGACAGTGTAAAAAGCTTTACTGAAGCCCAGATAGACAATGTCTTCAGCTCTTCCCTAGACTAGGAGAGTCATCTTGTCATAGAAGGAGATCATGTTAGTCAGACAGGAGTTACTTTTCGTAAAGCCATGATGACTGGGCCTGATCACCTGGTTATCTTGTATGTACCATGTGATGGTACTCAAGATGACCTACTCCATAACACCAAGGTCAAGCTGACAGGTCTATAGTTCCCCAGATCTTCCTTTCTGCCATTCTTGTAGATGGGTGTTACATCTGCTAGTTTCCATTCCACTGGGACCTCCCCAGTTTGCCAGGAGTGTTGATAAATAATGGTGGCTTGGTGAGCACTTCTGCCAGCTCCTTTAGTACCCTCAGGTGGATCCTGTCCAGTCCCATAGACTTGTGCACATCCATGTGGCACAACAGGGCACTGATCAATTCCTCCCTGACTATGGGAGCTTCATTCTGCTCCCAATCTTGGCCTTCCAATTCAGGGAGCTGTATCCTCAGGGAGCAATTGGCATTGAGAAAGACTGAGGTGAAATGAGCACTCAGCAGTTCAGCTTTTTCCATGTCATCAGTCACAAGTTTCCCTTCTGGGTAAAGTAGAGAGGGAAGATTCTCCCTGACTCTTCTTTTACTGTTTACACATTTACAGAAAATCTTCCTATTATTTTTAATGACACTAGACAGATTAAATTCAAGCTGAGCTTTGGCCTCTCTGATTTTCTTTCAACATATACTTGCAGCAACTTTGTAAACTTCCTGAGCTGCCTGCCTTTCCTTCCATAGTTGATAGACACTCCATCCTAGGTGCAGAATCTGTCATTTGTACTTGTTAAATTTCATCCCATTAATCATAGCCCAAAGCTCCAATCTATCTAGATCCCTCTGCAAGGCCTATTGTCCCTCAAGACAGTCAATGGCACCTCCCAGTTTGGCATCATCAGCAAACTTGCTAATGGTGTATTCAACCCCTGCATCAAGATCATTGATAAAGATATTGAACAGAACTGGCCCTAAGATTGAACTCTGAAAAACACCACTGGTGATGGGGTGGCCCGCCAGATGTAACCCCATTGAATACAACACTGAGCTCTGCCCTTCAGCCAGTTCTTCACCCAGTGTACTATGAACCCTCTAATCCCACAGTTGTACAACTTGTCCAGGAAGATGCTTTGAGGGACAGTATCAAAAGCCTAACTAAAATCCAGAAAACTACATCCACCACCTTCATAGAAGGATATCAGATTAATGAATCACAGCTTTCTCATATTGACTGTGCCTGGTGATTGCATTATTCTTTAAATACATTTCAGTATAATCGTTGCTGTAATTTCTCCAGGAATCAAGTTTAGACTTAATAGGTCTGTAGTACCCTGGGTTTTTCCTTTTTCCTTTTTTGTGCATTGGAATAATACTATTGAGCTTCTAGACAGCAAGGACCTCTCCAGACTTCCAAGACCTTTGTTAGATGATGAAAAGAGGTCCTGCCATAACATTCACTAGTTTCTTCAGTATTGTGAGATGAATCCCATTAGGCCTCATGGACTTGTGAGCATTCAGCTGGTACAGCTCGTTCCATACAGTTTCAGTGTCCAAAACCAGAACATCACTGTTCCTATACTCATGGTCCTCTGGCTCTGGGGATAAGGCCCAAGATCTGTCATTATTGTTAAAGACTGAGGCAAAAATCACATCAAATGCCTCTGCTTTTTCTTCATGCCTGTTAGCCCGATGACCACCTCCACCATGTATGGATCCAATGTTTTCTTCAGCCCACAGTGCTCCAAGCTCTTGTCTATCACCAGACTGGGGAGAAGCAGTGTAGGAAAAAGAGAAAACTACACTGTAAAAGCACTGCTCCACAAGACTATGTGATCAACACTATTTTAGTCGCAGCTCCCAAATACTGCACCTATGAGCTGCTATGAAGAAAAGTAATTCAATCCCAGTCAGACCCAGTACACCCATTTAGCAGCACCATACTAAGTCTTTTTTTCAGGATTTTTAAATCAGGTGTCTGGTACAACAGGTTCTGTCTCTCCTTTTACAAAAAAAATTACTCATAAATTTTTGGGTTGAAGTTGGTTTTATCTTTAATGGAGGTGCTTGGCCTTCCATTCCCTGCTGAAATAACTTACCTTTGGAATTTAAAGAGGTTCTGGTCTGGCAATTCTTTTATCTGTTGGCAGTGATAACTATAGTACTAGGTTGGCAGCACCTACAAAACATCTGTAAAAGTATTTCATATCTGTGCTATGGGGAGAGTCTTGGTGCTAAGGGATAAAGTACCAGAGGTGTCATGCAGTTGTCCTGAGCCTGCATCTCTACAGCCTTCCTTAAAACTCTAAAGCCTGAAATGGAGGTGTTTGTCTGACAGGATGTCAGCACAGAGGAAACGATAAGCTAAGTGAGGATGTATTGCCCTTCCCTCCTCCTTTTCCTCCTCCCTGCAAAGAGTCTGGCATCTTTACCCTCCCTTAGGGAGGCATTGGCAATCAGCTCCAATAATGAAGGATGCATTGGCAATCAGTTCTAATAATGGCTTCATTATTAATGGGTATGTTTTCTTCCTACAATATGTTTCTTCCTTGATTCTTTCTGTAGGAGTCTTTTTCTCCTTACCCCTTTGGCTAGCATTAATTTGTTCAGCTTTTTTTTGGTTTTTTTTTCTTTTTGATGCCCTTTCTTTTCCCAGTAAACCTTAATTAATTCTGTATATTCTTGTTTAATAATACTTACCTACCTCAGAGGGACATTTTGAAGCTTAATTAATTATTGCACAGGTATTTTTTTCTGTTGCATCTTTGAGCAATCCCTCTTTGCCTCTATACTGGCAACTTCTTGTTTTTTCCATTCTTCTTTTGTAGCCCATGTAAACTCTTGTGCCTCAGTAAAGATAATTTGAATGTCTCTGCTTTTCTTCTACATTGAGGAAGCCTTGCATTAAGGTTCGGTCACTTTGGATTGGGTCTAAAAGAGAGCCAACATTACTCCTGCTTGTTTGCTTGGCCACATACTGAGTTTCAGAGCTGTGATCCATGTCCTAAGCCACTGCTGAAATGTTCATCTGACCTGGCATGAGGCTTCTTCCTTGGGAGATGGTACCTAAGCTTTAAAGAAACACACAAAGCAGAAAGGAATGGAGGCACCATTGTTAACTTCTTCAGCACTTGTTGAATGGCGATTTTAACCAGATAAAACAAGCCTAAGGTGCTGCCTGTCCATCCTCATAGGCAGCTGTGTAGGCAGCACCTTCAGCCCTCCTCTCCACAGCCTTCTCTACCCCTTGGCAGCCACTGACACTGCTTCACTCACCATCCTTTAAGACTTTTTCTGGTGGCTTTTGATGCACGTTTCAGATTCCTCTACATAGTCATGTGTCACTTTGGCTTTCATAGAGATTCATTTGTCACATCTGCATACAACACTGTACCAACACCCACCCTGAAGATGAACATGTAGACAATTTTACATCAGAAAAAGAGTTCTTTTGCCACTGGAAAGAAAGAGGATGGCTGAAGCATTTATAAGTTTTCCCAATGTGTCCCTTCCAATTACCTTAGCAGGACCTGAATGAGAAGGGTATTGGAGCCTTGTGATAATCAAGGATTATCACAAAGGGGGACCTCTGACAGAGAAAGGAAAGGACAACTAATCTAAGACTTTTTATAGAAACAACTTCTTACAGGTATTAAAAAGTTCTACTGACATTTATTTTTAAACCATTAGGTAGTTCTACACCTCCAGTTTTCTTTGATCTAAAAAATCAAACTTCTGTAGAACCACCCCAGTGGGAGGGGATATAACTCTAGCAGATTACGTTCATGGAAAAGGAGAAAGGAGGAAGAAATATCATCTAAAAGCTATAAGTGATTTCATTAAAAGCAGACTGTTTTCTTATAGGCAGCATTGCATTTGCATTTTTTTTCAGATTGAATTGTATTTTGAAAAAACACACACTCCCAGTGTGTTCACCGCTGCAACAGATACACTACCTTGAGTTTCTCTCTTGATACATTGTGATGTCAGGTGGTCTAGGGACAGAGAACCAGACAAGAACTGGAAGCAAACTATATTAATACATAACAAAAATCCTGTTTCTTGCATTAGCCTGATGATTATGACAAATTTGGAAAATGTAGAACAAGCCACATTTCTGAAATCATGACAGATTGTAAAAGTGATAAATACTAATTTATACTTTATGCCAAATACATTTTTTTTGGCCTGCAGTTTATTTTGAATTTCCATAGACCTTATTCCCTTTGAAATCAGCAAGAAAGCTAGAATGTGAATCCAAAGACTGAGTTTTGCTCTGAGTGCTTTTGATGCTAAAATAACTAGTTTTCTCTAAGAAGGTGAGGGATTCAGATTATCAAGAGTCTTTGTAACTTGGAGATCAGACATCTTGAAGACTGCTTTGATTTTCTATAGGTATTCACTCCTTTTCCCCATCCCCAAGGATGAAGGCAGTAGGATAAGGTACAAAAGTACATAAGTGGTGTCATTGAAACTGACGGCCAAACACCCTCTGATCTTAGCTCCCACATCAGTTGATAAGTAAATTCTGTCTGAACCAGATCCCTTGTTACAACAGAGTCAATTCAGTGCGCAACATCTCTTCTGTGAAGCTACTAAATGTACATGGTTACAAACTAAATTGCTGGGAAAGAATGGACAAATTCATTAATGTGTGTTAAAATTATTAATCTCTCCTTTCCTTTCCTCCCAGTATTATGAAAAGCATGTGCTTTGCCAGGTCTACTGATACTTAGAAGACATCTACTAAAACAATAATTAAATAATAAGACTAGCTGACATGTTTAAAATTCTCCAAGAGCTGTTACAGAGTGCTCCCAGTTCTGTAACAACCACCAGGGGAAATTTTTATTGTAGTTGTCATCCATATGACATAAGCTTCACAACTGCCTTTTGTTTCTTCATGCTATCCTGAAATGTTCCAGATATCTCCTTCAAGTCTTACGCAGAGATGGACTAAATCTCTGTCATCAATCCAGCACTCACTACTATGGCTCAATAAATGCGCTACTTTGAAAAACTTGAATTAAAAAAACAAAAAACAACAACAAAAAATAAAAAAAAAGGAACAGACATTGTCAGAAAGTGGTTTATCATCTACAGACAGCATATTTCAGTGGTAGATTTTCTTCTAATCAACCTTCCTTCTTTCTCCTCTGCTGGACATTTGTATAATTTTTCATCACAGTTTTGCTTCAGTTCTCCATGTACCCTGCTTTTATTAAAAAAAGATGATCAATGGTCCTAATGCAATGTTACCTACAATATTTTCTCTGTTAATATTCAGCTTCTTTCAAATGTAAGGTAATTTTTAAAATTGCTAAAAGTAGTGACTTTTCCCTGCTTCATTTAGAATGTAGCAAAATTACATTAAAAAATGAAGCCATGTGGACAACTTATTAAAATCCCCTACATTTGTGTAATTTAGACATTACATAATGTATGAAGGAACACCTCATATATACATATTTCAACAATAAACATTAATAACATGTTAATATCTTTATTTCTATGCTCTTCCTTTAATCTACCAAAGGAAGCTGGAAGCAAAGTTCATATCACAGTTATTTTCATTAAACCTCCCCTATTTTAAGAAAGGCCTGTGCTTTCTTCAGTGGGTTATGAATATTTTACCTTTCAGCATACACATAAATATACAAATATATGTGTTTCATATACCTGCTACTTAAAAAATGTTCTCCATCTGGACAAGAAGATATTTCCAGGACATTTGGACTCATTATGATGAATGGAGCCATTACCAGAAGATCAGGTAAAGGGTCATGGGAGACAATGGACAAAGTTGGTAGGAAACTGATTAGAATTCCTCAGAGATTAATATAATAGCTCCTTTCTCAGTTACAGTTATATTTATTGCTTATACATTCTATGCTTCTACAGTTACTATTGCAGGTAGGGTCTGTTTTTTATAAATGTAAGACCATGCTGTGGCTGCTGATAATTTAATTTGATGTTTATATTACAATGAAGCCTAGACTATTCCACTTTGCCTTTGCAATATGCACCAAGAAAGTTTTTCTGGTTTGAGGGGGCACAAGCTAAATTTATAGTATCAATGTGAGGACCTAGAGAGAGGGTGTTCAGGACGCTGAGGGATCCAGGGGAAGAACAGAGAGGGATCAGTATTGTCTTCAAATTCCTGCCATACCCTATAAAAGCCAGGAGGACCACAAGTCCTCAGTTCCTGCTCCCCTCTTCTCTGCTGCTTCACTGTGCTTGGACTTCTCGGGGAGAGAGGTTCCTGCTCGCTGTCATCAGCTCACCAGGTACTCTGCAGGATCTGAAGCCCTCAGGTGTTAAGATCCTTGTACCATTTTCCCAAGTCATCCCTGCCATGAGGGACTTTCTGACACATCAGTGATCACTGAGACTGGGGTTTGTATATATTTGTATATTTGTTCCTTATCCCACAAGTTACTATGCCTTCCCCGTTCTTTTAAACCCATTCTATTTTTACATCCATCCTTTAAGTCTCTCTTCCATATTTGCCTTTTATCTTCCTCTGGGAGGATGAAGGGGAATAATAGAGAGCTATTCTGTTCCCTGTGTTTTGGTTCTCCCTGAACACTGAACTGAGGCACAAGTGCAAAAATGTCTATGAATTAGAATTTATAGATAAGTGGGATGTATCCAGCTTTGTAATCTGAATCCCTCTGAAATCACATCTTGTTTTCCTAAATGCAAAATGTAATTTAAAAAAAGTCCAAAACCTGTGATCCAGGGATAATGAGAGCAGTATTCCTGGTTCCAGGGAGTGGTCCATTTGTTCACCTGCATAAGATTACCACAGATGCCAACTGAAATAGTTCCACTGGCAAAGTTTTACTCTCAGCTCAGAAAAAAGAACAAGAGAGGGTCAAACCAATGCCTATTCTATTATTCTTAGAACAATCTGCTGACCTTTTATATATGGGTGCAAAGACAGTGTGAAAGCATAACATCTGTCCTAAGACAACCAAAGGCATCAGTGAGGATCTGAGGAAAGAAGCTTGTCAAGGTTACTAGTACACCAGGACATAGGCTAAGGCAACACCTGTCACTGGATTCATTTGAAAACAGGCTACCAAAGTACCTATTAAGTATGTTTTGCATGTTGTTGTCCTATTTTGGAGCTAAGGAATGGACTACATTCTGCTAACACTATTTCTTTGAGTTTCATCTAAAGGCTGACTCATTCCTTGGGCCAGGTCACACAAGCACAACAAGGCCATGATGATCAAGATTTGGTAGTTTAAATATAGAAAGCACACTTCCAGCACCCACAGCATATGATGAATGACACCCAGTGATTATTCTGATACTGATGAACCAGTGGTGAGTGGTTGTTTGGGTTCTTGGCAGGGCAATGCAGCACAAGTTGTTTTAATTAACCACTTGGGTTAATTAACCACTTGGGTTAATTAACCAGCTGTGGTTAATTAACCTTTCTTTGGAGACTGATGTCTCTCCACTAACTTTGGGGAAGGTTCCTTCCATAAAAACCAATTCTGTAAAGCTATGCCTCCTTTACTTTAGGAATGCAGTGACACTGAGGGGCTGTGCTGTGTGGACACAGGCTAAGGTCAGGTACCAACACAGGCCTGAAAGACACCTTGAAAGAGCTCTTTCATTGTCACCATCCTCAGCAGACCAGCTGTCCCTGAGAGTAGGAGCAGTGTCCATGACCTCAGCCAGCTGTTTTGGGCAGATGATGTCCATCTGCTTTTCCATGGGGAGAGACCTCTCAGCTCTGCCAGGAGGAGTATACCTGTCTCCATGGTGTTGTCATCAATCCCAGGCTGGGTGAGCCCTGAACCACATATCTGTGCCTTGACAGGAGCCTGTTTGGTGGGTTCTGTAGGGATGCTCTGTCACTATGTTGACACTGGCATCATATGATTAAGGGCAACAGATTAGAAATTAAAGTAAGAGTTAGTTTTCTAGCTCACACTGTTTATTGTGCATCTGCAGCTGGGAACTGAGAAAAGCCCCAGCTTGGAGTAATTGCAGTATCTGGCTAAGGACGTTGATCTGATCAGTTCCCATACTTTCTTAGGCATATGTCTGGAAAATATCCACCATTAGAAAAAGTAGTCATAAGCAACTAATGACATGACATGGATTTAAAATCAATGTTGAAACTATAAAAAAATCAGCTTGTTTAGGGAACAGATTGAACTGGCTGAAGACAGCAACAGTTGTTCCCCTCATGACAGAGTTAGAAGCAAATGCCATATAAACAGAAAATAAATGTTTGAAAGAAATCATCAAGATTTACTTGCATGACTGAAAGTATCCCAGATCCACAGAGAAAGGAAAGAACATATAAAATTTTATTTATCCTAAGGAATGGATTAGTGAACTTGAGAATCTCTATGAAGACCAATCAAAAGTTCCAGAAATCAACATTTTTCTAATCAGCTAAAGGTAGAATACATAGCAGCATCTGACTCAAACCATATATAAACACTACGGTGTGATGTTCCTTAGCAACTGTACTGTTAAAAAATTGTCAAGCTTAAGTACAACTCTCCAACAATTAGGTGAATTCAACTAGATAAGTATCAGTTGTTCTAGATACTGCTTCAGACTGAGAATAAAAATAATGTTTGGAAATTACAGGTCACATTCAAATTGTCTAAGGAAGTAATTTCTGCCAGACAGACCTGAAATAATATGATGATCAGACCACAGCTGGCTTGATGGAGAAATATGTCTAAACTTACAATGTGGGTAGCTAATGCTAAAAAGGAATTTAATTTACGTTAGCAGAATGAGCCTTCCTGAAATATCTGACTGCAGTTTTTTCATTCAGAATTTAAACTGCTGTAGTTACATTGTCTGACTTATTAACTTTTAAAAATATTTGTATAAAAACTATGTTCATACTAAAATTGTCGATTTAGACAAAACATTTGAAAGTTATTTTAAAAGCCTCAAATATTATGGTAGAGGCTTTGTGGTAAAATAGACCTATCAGCATGAACCATTGCCACTCAAAAAATTAAGGCCTGGGGCCCAGCACTCATCATAAAGCACCCAGAACAGAAATGAACACAAAATCGAGAACTTGGGGTGTAATCATCAGCTGCATGGCTCAGAGGACGCTCACCCCAGCAGTTCTACTACACTAAATTCTTGGCTCCAGGATGATGGGAGCTGGTATTTTAATGTCCCAGTGCAGCCCAGATGCCTGGGTTATGACTCAGGAGGACTGGCTACTGGTGTTACCCCCTTGACCCTCAGATATGTATCTTAGCCAATACAGCAGCCTCACTCTTAGCCAGCCATAACTCCTTTGAGGACAGCACAAGGGGATAAAGAGCAGTTGTCAGTCAGAATATGTCCAGGCTGCACTGGGGAAGCTCCAAAACTGCTTGAGATGCTGTCTCCAGCTCCCATTAATCTATCAGTATCATCTATAATCTCAAAGTCTTGCTAAGTGCTTCGTATGTTTGAACAACCAAGGAGTACCAATTTCCAGGAACACCTCACCCCATCTTTTCACACAGGGCACTTTGACCTTTCCTTCCAGACAGTGACTTGGCTGCAGGGTGTGTGCATTTCTTGTCTTTTGTCTGTGGAACCACAGTTGATTTGAACATAAAAAGAAACAGAAGGCCACAGATGCAACTTGTCTCATGTCTTCATTCCCACTGCTCTGGTGTATCTGTGCTCAAATCTTTACCATCCAATCATCTATCAATGGCAGATTTTCATTCTGATTTCAGTCTTAATTTTTGTGAGAATTTATGAAATGCAATGCAGGCAAGTCTGATTCCCAGGGTAGATCTCAAAACAGGGTGGAGATGAAGAAAAACTGTCATACGAAGGGCAGCTCAGGTGGATCCAGAACCTGTCTGCCTTATGAACTGCTCTGAAACCTATATATTTGAGTCAGGCTTTTCCACAAAGGACACTCAGAGAACTCCAGTATCTCAGTGTTTCCCACTAGCACGGCCTGATCAGACAACAAGCACTCTCCTTTTCAAGCTAAGTTTTGTTTCAAAGACAAAAGTCCATGAGGAAAGAGCCTCAAGGCTACTTTGCTTGATTTGGTGTGAAACACACAGATATTCTAGGCATAAGTGACAAGGTAAATCACAAGATGGCAAAATTAGACAAAAAAAATATCTGCCATTTGAAATAATACTTGACTGTTGTTTGGCAGGTACCACAGAAAGTGAGTCATTGGCCAAAGTAGCTGGAATTTAGGATATTGTTATGAATTCAGGTACTCTTTATATTTTCATGAAGCAATATTGTAGTATTTGGACTTCTGGAGAAAACTAGAAAATTTTCTGCTAGAATGGAAAGCAGTTGAATCTTACACAACCCTCAGGTCTGATGACCCAATGTTATGTAAGCTAGAACTGATAGCATAAACATTACTGAGGCTTTACAATCAAAGCTGCAGGAAATTCAGGCCTGCACAGTTGAAGTTGAAATGCATTATATGGGTTCCATATTTACCCAGTGTCAACAACAGCTACTCACATGTTTTCAATGCTTTCGATCTATGCATGAGGCAAGTTTATAAAAGATAGGAACCATGTGGCAAACCATATACTAGCAATCTATGCTCTATAATGGACAAAAAAAAAAAAAGTAATGACTCCCTGATTATTTGCTACTACACATAAAGATCTTGCATATAAGATGACCTTGAAATCTGCAACAAAATGAAGACATTTACTATGAGTATAGGATTTTTGGGGGTATGTTGCTTTTGGTACAAACAATATTCTCAGTTTTCTTTTGAAGAAAAGTAGTGGAATATTATATTCTTAATCCAAGCAAACCTCTCATTATGGTTAGATAGGCGGACAGATACTTATTAAGATATGTTCATGCTTTATATGGATAAGTGCATTCACACAAATATATCCATACCTCTGTGTTTGCATGTGTAGATATGTGCAATTTAGATCTATGTAGAGAAAGAGAGAAAGTGAGAATGAAGAAGACAAATATAGGAGACATTTAAGTGTGAATGTTTTTCAATACAGTCAGAATATTACCCACCTTTCTGAAATGAGAAGGAAGAGATTTGTTCATGGACACGTTCACAGGGACTGCTCAAGACAGTGCTATTACTGTGTGGAAAAATTGCTAAAATTGCTAGAAATGACCCAGACAGCATCTGTAAGTAAAGGTACAGCATTTGGAGCCAGTGGAATGTGCCCAGAATACCATGGCTACGATAGATGTGGCACTCTCAGGGGTACTCAGTGTGCTAACTTCAAGAGAGATTGCATGGAGATTGGGATGGAGTGGAGGGACCCCATGGCCATGCTCTGTGGCAACAATACCAACTAACTACACTTTTGATACCCTGGGCCAACAATCTGCCACTGAAAAATGCTGTTCCTAGAGTGTAGTTTTGCTCATTATAATCTTATTTTAATATAAAATCTACCCCTTCATCCCTGAAGTTACCCATTCCCAGGTGCGACCCCTCCTCAAGGAGGATGCACACTGATTTTTTTGTACTCTATGCCTTTAAACATGAAGCAAGAGAACTTTGCAGCAATCACAATAAAAATATTCTTGATTAGAGTCACTCAAGATACACCTGTCAGATAAAATAGTATAAAAGTAGTTAGCAGGGGGACAGATGTTAGGGACATCACCATCACAGGGACATGCCTGACCTCTGGAACCAGTCAATGGGTTGAGCCTCTCTTGTGGATACCTCTCTTATGCTCTTATGGGTGAAGTATATTGATTCTTTACCCTGAAACTTCACCTCAGTCTTCTTGCTTGACATTTTACTGGAGCAATGCTCAGATTTTCTGCCTTCTGCTTGCACTTCTGTTTGCCCTGGATATTACATAGCAGATATTTTTCTCCTTTTCATGTAATGATGGATTAATTGTGTAGTGATACCAAAGCTAACTGTCAAAATATTAGACTGTATTGGTTTTGAAGCCTGTAAGAGAAACTGGACCTTTAGAGTTGTCCTGTATGACATCATGTGTCAGACAGTGATAGGACAGAAATTAATGACTAAGTAGTTAAAATCCTGAATGGCAGAGACAGAGCAAGCCTAGAGATAATGCCTTACCAACACACTTCCATTACTACAAAGTGAAGTGTAAGTAAGGCCAAACGTTTTAAAAAATGAAAATTTCGAAGAACCTGGTATCTGTTCAGATACCTAAGGACAGTGAATAATTTTCAAAGTACTCATAAAATGGTGGCTTGATGAAACATGCTGGAAATCTGAAAGCCAAGTAGTTTCTAGCACCATTAGGAAAGGAAGACTTGAGTCTTTATATTTAAACCTTAGATTTAGTGCCCTATCATAATTTACAACATAACAAGACATTATGGTCTGGACAGTGAGTGTAAGAAAATGGTACTTAGCCATGGTACTTTGCCCACTTGGCCACTGGAGATTTTTCTGTATCTAAGAGACACATTGCACAGACAGAAGTACTTGAACTATGGAAATAATGATTCACAGAGGTGTGAGAATTTGCTTCAGACACTGGGGAAGATACATAAAATGTGCAATTTTGAGCTTTCCTATCTTGCTTCCCAATGGCATTAGTTAAACTTGTGAGTAGTTAGCATTTTTCCCTAGCAATTCTCTTAGTCTAGGTTATACAGTACTCTGTTCTACTGTAGTCTACTTTTTTCATCTGTCACATGTGGTAAGAATACAAAGACTCCACTGTTGCTAAGCTTAAATTTCCTCCCTATTGCTACATTACCTATAAACTGGGAGAAACTTCAGATAATCTGCAAGTCATATGTTTACAGGTTGATTTTATGCTGCCTCTGTCTTCTTAAAGTTTCCTCTTTTATGCTTGTAGTGAGCAAGACACTTGTCTATTTCTGTAATAGCTGGTGATGTCAATTAATTTTCAAACCAGAATATGTGAGTGGCAGAGTCACCCCAAAAGCATGGTCTTTGCTTCCGTTCTCCGAGGTCCATTATGCTAGTTGTCAAGCTGGTAACCCATTACTTCTAAGTGCTGAACTAATCAATGGGGCAATTTTTATTTCTCCTATGCTGAATTGTGGTATGGTGGTCCCCAAGGCTCCGTCTGTCAGGCTTCAGAACCTACTTCAGGTTCTTTCCATTGCTCCTGATTTCCACTCTAGTATTGCCACTGTTGGGATCTCACTGCAACAGTCCCAACAGTCCATCTAGAACTGAACAGGTTTTTAATCTAGTAGTGTGAGTGTTGACATAGCCATTGTTTGTGGCATTGTACTGTAAATACATTCCTCTCTTCTTCTTGCTTTCAGGTCAGAAAACAACAGCAGTCTTTTCTTCTGTCCAAGTCCACATATGAGTGTCTTTCCATGACCTCAATTTTTCTGCAGTCATGAAACTCATCAAACACCTTTGTGAGCTGATCCATTGTCTGGACATTCTCCTGGCAGTACTCTCTTCTACCTTTTTGTTCCCATTGAGATGATAAAATCCCTTTAGGTTCCTCAGTTTTAACCTCACCATGGTCAGCTCTTCTTGCATGTCCCATTTGTCCTTCCTCTGCTTCTATACGGCACAACATTTTTTAATTGTTTTTTTTAAACCAGAAAAAAAAAAACTTTCCTTGTAGATAAGAGTCTCTAGGGAGCTTTTTCTTTCTGCTGCTGCCTAGCTGCTGTTTTGTTTTCCTTTTAATCACATTCTTCCCCCAGCTCTGGGTCTCACTGGACTGACCATTTCCACCATGATTTATATATTACCTGCTGGGAAAAAAATAGGTTAACTCTTACTCTGAAACTAAATTGGTACTGTCCTAGAGAGGCACTGTGAATGTAGCCACCATCTCCTCTAAGTGTTTTCTAGTGCCTCTACCAAGCTTCTTCCTGAAAGATGAAGAGTGATGGTAGTTTGTATGTTCAGGTTGTAGTTTAAGAAATCCAAATGCAAGTATAAAAAACAGATCAAGTGACTGGTGACCTATAAGCATCTCTTTCTCTCTGCTGGCTTAAAAGGGGGGATAGGAAGTAATATCAGATGAAGATGTCTTCCTGTCTGGAGTGACATCAGTGTAAAGAGATAAATCCCATCAGTGTTATTCCTGATGTATAGTTTTTAATTCACCGCTGCTACTGAGTAACATTTAAAGATATTTAAAAGAACCTTAATAAAAGGTGTTGTGAAGCAAAACACAACTGCTCTTAACATGTTGTAATTGCACACTTCAGCGTGTCTGGCAGATAAGGCATCTATTGTTCCTTTAATGCGCGTGAGACGAATAGCACATTTAATTACCCTGTATGTCAAAATTAATACAGATCCCAAAGCAGGCAGTGTCAATACATTTAGTTATATAGCAATTATAGTGCAGCCAGAGCCACTTAATGTACAGGACTGAAAACAGAAACTAAACAAACATGAAAAAAAGGGAAAAAAAGCATGGATCAGTGGTTCAAAGAATAACCTTATAACCTTAGGAAAGCAGGAGTTGTTCATTAGTACTAGGCTGCAAGTCCAAATAAATATGTAACCTCTCAAAAGTGTTCAGACCAACCCCAGAGCCTGTTAGGCCTTGTTGTTTTAGAGACCTCAGAAAGGTGAAGGTGAGCTCTTGACACAATAGTTTTCATTTGAATTCACTTCCTGCTCTCTCGTTTACTGGAGGTAACTTCCCTTGGTACCTCAGCTGGCTTTCTTCACACAGAATGATTCACTATTTGCATTTTGGTTCTAATACAGAATTCGCCTAACATGATTCAATCTTATTTTCCCAGTGGTACCATTAATATTTTAATTTAATCAGAATTTCAAGAACTTGTTTGCCATCCAGAGCAACTTGGTTACCTGTCAGCCTCCATCAGCTTGTCATATTAGAGGTGATTGTTCCTTGAATCTAATCTACTTTAAATGATTTCATTGGGTAGAGGTCTATAAATCATTTCAGAATGGGTCTGACAGATGAAGGCTTAGGTAAGTAAACAAATCAGGCTTGCTTTACTTTAGGCAGCAATGAACTTGGCTTTATCAACTTCTCATTGATTTCTGCACTCTGAAAGGTCAAAAAAATCTCTTTAACATAAGAACATTATTAATATAAGTACAGTATTACAACCAACCATAATTAAGATAAGTCCCAACATTCAGTGATGAGGCTGACTTAAGAACACTGCAGACTGCATTTCAATAAAGCCTGTTATATAGTTTGAATTGATGAATTAATTTCCAAAAGATTTACTTTTGTCTTTCCAATCAAAACAGAAATTAACTAATTAAGCAGTCCAGAGTCCCTCTGGATTTTGAGCCAAGTTTATATAGGATAATATGATAAGGCTGCAGCTGGGACTGCAATGTACAGTATGTTATTTGAATCTTACAGTATGTTTGCATTTACTTACCTAAGTTGTAGTTAAAAACAGAAATCTGGTCCCTGTGAAATGTTGCTGAGGAATCAGACATCATATTGTGATTCACTTCAGAAACATGCTGGGTCTGAGTCAATCAGTGATTATCAGCATGAAGGTGCCAGTGACAAGGGGATGCAGAGGACAAGTTGTGCTATGTATGAGCACGTTTTGTTGTAGTCTCTGGATTTCAAACAATACTGTCACGTGTGGCTTGGAAGAACTATGTCTCCTTCAGTGTGAGTGAGGGGGAAAGCTCTGCTTTCCTGTGGCTGATTGCAAACTGTGATAAGAGGGGAAAATTGTAAAAAATAAGGGTAAATAATGAAAAAAAAGTAATTTAATTAATTAATTGTATACACATTTGACAAGAATACAAAGAGGAAATGTGTAAGGATATAGCCTGCATCGATTTTATATTCCCTTAAAACAAAGAGTAAATCAACATCCAGAAACCATAGCCCATAAGACCCCTCCTCCTCCAGATCTGTTCTACAAAAGGCAATGAATGCCTGTTTCTGTTTCAAATTAGTTTACAAAACTTCATTCAGATAATATATATATATAGTAATAAATCTAAGGAATGTTTTCCTTGGGCAATAAGATTTGGTTGCACTGACACATCCTGTCACATCACAGATCGAGGGAAATCAGCCAGTTATGCAAACAAACATGCCTATGGTTGTGTGTATCTGCAAAGCTGTAACTCAGATGAAAGGGACCAACTCTCCTCCAACCTGCATGCCCAAGGAGATGCATGAGAGGTAGAATGTTGAATAATAACTAATAATTAATATAACTCTGGCCCAATACCCTTAAAACCACTTAAAAGTTAGGAAGTGTTTCCTAGGAATGCTTCTTTTTGTCTCGAGTAGCAGTATTGAACTACAGGTTCCTGTTACATCATTGTGCTTTGCTACAGGTCACCTTCCTGCACAGAAACAAACTGATGTCATGTAGATGGTAAAGTGGGTTGCAACCAGTGCTAACACTTCCTCCTGCACTGGAGAATGTTGGTGAGTGAGGCTGACATGCAGAAAGAGAAAGGACATGTCTACACATCTCAGCTACCTAAAATCTGGTGTTTGATGGCAAAAGAACCTGTAGATTGTAATTTATACCACTTCTCATTGATTACTATCTGAATACATCCATTTTAAGATGTATGTGTCCTAGAAATGCCCAGTTCCCCCTGCTAGCTATAGAGATAGTGTGGACCATGTCCAATCACAGAAGACATACCCCTAGCTTGGATGGCTAAAATTGTTGAGAAAAAATCCATCCTGAAATTGTTGACTATCTCAAGGCCATGGATTCTACTGAGGATATGGAAGAATGTCATCTGCTGGTAGATGGTGAAGGTCTGAACACAGTCCACACTCTTCTCTCCACAGCATTTCAAGGGCACATGTGAGGAATCCTTTGGATATATTTTTTTAAATTTTATTTTATTTTTTTTTAATCCTAGTATCACTTAGCACCAAATTATTTCCTCTGCAGATCTGCAAGACAAAAAGATGTTTTTTGAGTTTCTTTGGGAATTAACTCTAACCTTGGGCTGCTTTCCAGCAACACAAGGAAAAAAGAAAAACCTTACATGTGGAAGATACTGCAACATTCTAACTACGCTTAACATACATAAAAATGTGATTTTGCTTTGGAGCAGCTTTTCAGTTGCCTCAAAATTATTTCAGGACTAAAACTGTCTGTTTCTAGTATAGATTTATTTATTTATAGATTTGGTTATACTTCTATTTAGGAAAGTCATCTTTTGGCCACCTAAATGCTTCCACCCTAGTAAGATCTGCTTTAAGTTTTCACTTATAATTTTAAGTGTTTTAATTTGTAAAACACTGTTTAATGGAAGTATGGACCAGGGTGCACTACTTGGAGGAGACTAAGCCCAAGGAGTGCACTCTCAACCACACCAAAAATCCTCACCAGGGGATTAAGAGTAAGAATATTCTGTAAGGTAACTAATCAATAGTACAAAATTACCCATATATTAAGATGTTAAAAAACATTGCAATAATTACCATGACTATTGAGTGAACATAAAAGGAATTTAGTTTGATTATTTTCATTTTGTCTGATGTTAAGACACGCAATTATGCTTTACCTAATTCACAGTATTTAGTTATGAGAGTAAGAGCACACAGACTGTGAAATTCTCAGGATGAGATTCTTCTTCGATGTTTTTTAGAGAGCATTTTATATGTTTTGTTTTCAAGAGAATGGACTGTGTTGCTTGTGAGGGTCCTAATGGGGAAAATTCTTTGCAACACTTTTGATTACCTCACTGAATATATGTATAATTTTTATAGAAAAGTTTCAAAGTTGGAATGGAAAGTATTATTTTTACTGAAATGTTCCCAAAAATTACTCTTCTTAACTTTTAAAACATAAATGTCTATGTCTTGTGTGTTATATGAAATCCTGTTAGCACCAAAACTTCATTGATATGGACAATGTAATTTCACACCCAGACATTAGTATTAAATATACACCAGGAACGACATTTACCAAATTTTGTCACAGATTTTTCCTTTTTATAGAATCAAGATTGCATCCTTTCTGCACGGGCTTTTTTTTGTCTAGTATAAGCAACATTTACGAACATTAGTTCAGGTGTTTACAATAATGCCTTTTGGTAGTATATTCAGCATTTCCTAATCAGATAGACCTTATCTGAAAACAAAATATTCTGACTTGCTGTATATTTGTTAGGAACTACCATTAAGAAACATTTGATGGGAAAGAAAAGTACATGAACTGAGGCTCCAACATCTGGTTGTCTTAAACAAAAGTTAAACTAAAGGTGTAAATTCGTATTTTGGTGGTTTGTAATTTTTTGGTATGACATCTGTGGAGTGTCTAGCAAGTGACATTTATCAGTGTTTTCCATTAAAGCCTGTCTAGAAAACTCAGGAAATTATTATCAGTGAATGCACATGCCTATACTAAAACAAATGTATACGTGCTTTATATTATAACATTATTTTGCTTTCATAAATTTCCAATAGCTTAATCAAAGATATGTCTTGAAATTATATTCAACATACATAATACACATACAATGTAAACTTTACATTCCATCTCTACCAGGCTTAAAATACAGATCAGGAGTTACGTTGTAAATTACTCAGGGATGGATCCTCCTCAGCCTCATCACTCAAGTGGGAATTTTTCTATTAAATTCACAAGGCTTTTGTTCAGATCCTTATTGCCTTTGCAGCCTTCACAGAGTAGGAATGAGCTTCTCCTTCAGTGGTAAGCAAAAATGCTGTGAGCTGAGTGAGGTGTTTTTCAGGTGGGAAACCCACCTCTTGATTGTCCAGAGGCTCCTGAATTCTTTCTATTCATGGTGCAAAAGCTGATCCAAATAATTCAACAGTTTACCAATGGGGAAACTAATAATTGATGTATTCAGTTTTTTCAGCTGAAACGCTGTGCACGTGGGTTGTACAAAATGAGTGCTGTTGATACAATTACTGAAGGATAGAAGTTTTTGTACAATCCAGTCATTTCCTATCTAAGCTACTACTAGAAAATTAAGAAGCTTAGCTACCTAAGGACTTAATTTCAGTTCCATTGGTGAGGAGGAAGGTCTTGCAAGGCCAACCATTTTTTAAGAGGCTGAGCCACAACTATGGTCTTCTGGAGCAACAATGAAATGGGGCTATAATCTCTTAAAAACCTGGTCATTAAAATGTTCATTAAATGGTCAAAAAGTGGTCATTAAAATCAATATTCTATATGGCAAATGAAAATTCTCAAGGTTTCTAAATGCAAGGATGCTGTAGTTTGGCTTTTTTTTCTTCATAAAATTCTATATTGCATGTGGAAATAAATAGTTTTTCAGCAGTCCCAGCTGCTGAAACACATCTGAATAACAAAGAAGAAATACTAGTATGCTTGATTTGAAGCAATTTTCTTTTCTGAATTTGCTAGAGAAGGGGAAGCAGTAGGACAGAAGCAATTCAACTGCTATGTTCTTGCTGCTAGTTTCCTGATGGCACAGATTTGAATTAAACTGAACCTAGGGAAACATTAGAATATTTTGATTCTTATGTTCTCTAAACCTAATGTTGCTGTTTTATTATATGAAAGTTTAATGCTTCTTTTCTCTTGGTGCCAAAATAGGACTGTACTTCTCTGACTGACATCATTGTAAATTCACTAAGATCAGCTTTTGTGTTAGAAATGAATAGTGAAAGGGTGGATAACTCATTTGATACACAGATCCTGCAGATCTTTTTTAGGTCAGCGAGTTGCAGTTTCAGCTCAGAGGGATTTTTTGTTTATTTTGGTGACGTGTAGTGAGAAAACAAAAACTTTGGGCCTTATTCTGCCACTATTATATGCAGAGAACACCCAGAGGCTATCTACAGTACTTTCCCAAGATAAGATGATAGATACAGAGATTGTCAGGATGAAATAGATGATCTAACATGTTTTTCTTTTTTTCTGTCTAACCTCTATTACATAAAATTAAAGAAGAAAGATACTGACACATTTGTCCCTTTGGCCAAAGTTCTGAAAGCGCTGGAGTGATTGCAAATAGTCTCTGTTTAACAGAGATTATTCCAATTCAGATTTCAGCTTGGTTTTTTTCAGCAATTTCACAGCAATGAAAAGGGAAATTGTAGTCACTGAAGAATGTGAATTTCACTGCATGATATAAAATATTTAATTTAAAGCTTCCCCACCCACAAACTGTGGGAAAATGTATATAAGACATCAAAAAATTGTCTGCTGCAATATAGTTGATAAAACCAAGGTGTGTATATAATTCAGTTCTTGTTGACCAGTAACATTCAGATATTTATGATGGAAAAGGCTGTGAAAAGCTAATATCTAAAGCAGTATAAATAGCAACAAGAACAATGAATTTGCTAAAAGGTGTATTCCCATACTTACCTTTAATGGAAAGTACTAGTGTTTGCTAACGTTTTCCTTAAAATATTTTGCATACTCATTTAGCTGCTAAGAGGGATCTAAGTAAGTGTCAATCAGAGAAGGGATTCCTTGCTGGCTTATGCAGCCAGTTGTTACCTTTGATAAAATGACTGGGTAACTCATGATACAAGACTTTGGAAAAAAAATCCCATTTTCAGTGTATGAGCTGGTAGTTTTTGCTTGGTAGATTAGTCCTGGACATTTCAAATACTCTCAAATAACACATTCTTCTCTTCCTCTGACTGTGTCAAGAACATGATTGCTACAACATACATCCATGAGTAGGTGGTCAGCACAGCAGGCAAATGCTAGGACTATAAGACAAATGGTAGGTATAAATTATTTGCAAGCTCAAGTAACAGCAATTTGACTTTTTATGAGCCTGTAACAATGCCCCCAGAGACAAAAGTGTGAATTTCTGTAGATCATTGCATTTTCATGGCCTTAGCATTAAGTAAAGGTTGCAGCTCTAGGTTTTGAATTTCCCTACTCATAAATAAGAGCTATTTTTGTTTTTTATGTCTGATTTTTTGCATGAAATATGTATATTCTAATCCTCACTGAGAAGTCTTCAAGGAATAATAGTGGAGGCTTTTTGGTATAAAATTTCAGCTCACATGCTTGCAGAAACCATACATCTTTGGTGTTGAAGTTGCAGCACCTATATCAAGGGCTTGTGAATCAAAGCCATGCTCTTCTGTATTCTAGTGTTTAACAATTTGCTGATCATGACTGACAGGTTTACAGGGCTAACATGTTCCAGAGTTGTGGGTGATTTATTCCAGAATAACTCAGGTGATTCAGAGAATTTAGCTGCCACAATCTCCCTTCTCATCACAGCAAAGAAATTAATATTTGTATTGATTACGTTTCCTTTAAAACAGCCTCCACCCTTCAGTGCCCTCAAATAACAGTAATGTGAATGTCTAAAATTCTCATTTTAGAAACAGAGAAAGGTTTGTTAGTTAATCTTAATTATCCTTTGCACTTGTACTTACTGTGGTGGTCAAGGTTTTTTTTCTTTTCTTGAAATGAAAGTTCATTGCTAATGCTACCATGCAGAGAACAAAATATGTAGACAGAGCTCAGGAGACAAATAAATGCCTGGTATGATGAAAGTGGAAACAACTATTGCAAGAAGGCAAACTATTTGAATTAGATACCACAAACCCTAGTAAAGATGAGATTACAGGAAGGAGTAAAAGACACACCTGAAGACCTGAAGCAGACATAAATCCTATATGCTTTTATTTTGTTTTTTTTTCACTAGCTCTGGACATGGCCTTCCTTATTTCTAATATAGAATGGACCAATATACTTTTGTAAGTGCAAAAATATCCAAAAAGAACTAACTGCAAAAATACTGTTGAAATCTTCTGATCTGATTACATTTTTGTTTGGATTCCTCAGTGGAAATTAACTTCTTTCCTGTTATTTACATTATCACTTTTCTAGAGGCCCTAGGGAATTTAAAAATCCAGTCTAAGATCCTGTACAAAATGTAATAGCAGGCCAACAGCTGAAGACATGGTAAAACAGGTGGGTAAAAGAATAAGGACCAGATGTGACACAGAAATGGGTTTCAACTCTACAACTAGGAGTTTGCATGCACTGACTATTCGATTTTTAGAAGAAACCAGTCTCACTCAAAATATATCTGTCTATGCATTTGTGTGTGCCTGAGATAATCACACTAGGCTCTTTTTGCAGGAAGAGAGAGCTTTTTTTTTCCCATGGCTTTTTTTTTAGCCATGAATCTCCTTTACTTAAGCAAAAGTCTGGAGAAGTCAGAACCACATCATAAAAGTACACATTAATTTCCATGAAGAATAAAGGAATCCTAGGTAACTAGTTCAGATGAAATCAGTGACACTGAAGACATCTCAGTTTGACTGAGGTGGATCATGGTGAAAAAGACTAAATAAAAATTATTAGGAGTCAGGCATATGTAGAGCTAGAATAGGAAGTGTAAAGAGAAGAGAAAAAGCTATATATAGTGTGTGTAGATACATATTTTTATATATATGTGAATGTATATTAGGGAAGAGGGCAAACATTCAAATGATGTTGGTTAGGCCATTTGAGTATTTGTTTCAGCTGAAGAAGCAGGAACAGACTAAAAAAATCTAGCAAAAGCAAAACTGAGAGGAAATAGGACAGATGTCCTAAAGTACATCCAAATGGTAAAGACCAAAGACTGAAGGACTAAATAGGAAACGGCATATTTGATAGAAACAGTCTAAAGAGAAATTAGAGAAAGGTTTCTATTTGTTACAAGAATAAAACTGTGGAAGACTATTTGGAATGAAAAACCTATCTAGCTTAAAATACCTGACATCTATTAAAAACTTTACATAATGTGGGTTTTTCTATTATGGTAAAGGTTTGAAGCATTCTTTGAAGCAGTCTTAAGCCCTGGGTTTGTTTTTTTTTTTCAGTTTTGTTTTTATTTTAGGAGGTTTCTGGTTAAAGGATGTTGTAAAAAAAATATTGCCACCATCAAATTCTCCACAAACTCTATTATTTTTATAGCACTTCTACTGTTTTGTTTTTGTTTCGTTAAATTTTTGAGAGCAGGCTACCCAAGAGAAGGAAACTGTTTCTCCCTCGACTCTTCCACTTATCCTTGTGTACTAATGGAAAGGCCAACCATAATACAGACCTTAGGTGATTTATAACTGTGTTGACCGTAGTGGTTGAAGAGATTTTTGACAATGCCTGATTTAATCTTTAATTACCTCTTCTGCAACAGACTTTCTTTTGAGGGAAACCTTGCATTTAAAAAAAAAAGGTTTTGGTTAAAACTCTGACTTTTTGGAGGTCATAGAAATGTTGGTGAAGAACTGCCAAAGTAGCTTTGCCCAATGTAGAAAAATAATATGGTCTCAGCCCTCCATTTCAGTTTCCCCTCAGACCTTTCTGACATCCTTGTCTTCTTTACAGGGAAAGGAGCTCAGGTATTCAGTACCATGTTTCTGGAGGTATCAGGAATGGAAAAAACTCCTGTTATAGAATCATAGAATCATACAACAGCTTGGGTTGGAAGAAACCTCTAAAGGTCATCTAGTCCAAGCCACTTGCAGTAAGTAGAGTCATTCTCAATTAGATGAGGTTTCTTGCAGCCTTGTCTAGATATTCCTTGAATTAAGGTGAAATGTTGTCACAGCTCCAGAATTCACCATGAGTTTTGTTGAGGATCGGTGGATCATCCTGGCTTTTCAATAACCACCATGAATTTTTAAAACTGTTAAGAGTGTTAAGACTAACAAATCTGCCAGCTCTTCTTCAGACTCCTCCATCTGAGTCTTCGGTTCCAATCCAGCAAACTGTATAAGCATATGGTTACAAGCAAGCGGAAGGGCAGCAGTGTTGAACTATGTACAGGTCCAGCATTAAGTAGAAATAGAAATTCTTTCTTGAACTGGAAGTTTCTGATGAAGCAACTCCTTAGTTCATTCATATCATCATTACAGACTGATTTGAAGGGATGGAGCAGCTGTACTGTGTATGATCATGGTACACAGACTCGAAACTCAGAACAGAGAGATCAAGCAGCACTGCTGGAGGGAAGCTATGATTCTCCCTCATTTTCGCCCAGATTGTTGGAAAATGAACATGTTAAAAATGGGTGGGGCTTTATGTTCTTTTTGACGCAGTGTATTTAAAATAGCCAGATTTAAGCTATTAGTGAATAATACTGACAAACATATGCAAATTCATGTAGCAAATACACTTGTAGCTTCTTAAATCCATTTTCAAGAAAACCATTGCTTTCCTTTAATTTGCTGTCATAGTGGTAATAGCCTCTGTGAAGACATCATTCCTCTGCTATCTACCTTTAGCAGTCTTTAAAATTCTGCACATATTCCTTCTTGCTGCTATTAGCTGAGGCGCAAAAGGTTAATACCTCTAATTGTACCCCACATGTTTTTATATACATATATTTATATCTATATATGCCATGTCTCAGATTTGCTTCTGGTGCCAAGGAAAATGTTGGATTCTATTCAGTTTTCTTCATATTCATTTTCCTGCCCACTTAACAAAATTACATTCAATGAGCTGTGGGAGAAATTCACATCAACGGGCCATGTAATGCAATTTCTGGTATATATGCAGGAAGAAAAAATCCTACATTTTCTTTCATTTCTGTCAAAATCAATCAAATTGTACTGAACTGAACATAATCTCTTAAAAAAAAAAATCACCCAGGCATTTCTAGTGAAATAAGCCTCTCTTACATGCTAACATGCACATATTTAAGAGGTCTCCGTTTTATTTTTTTTTAATCATGCCTAATTAGTTTTTTTTAATCACCCACACAACTAAGGCTCTTGCCTGCATAATTTATGACATAGAGGGGCCGGTGTCAGAAATCAAATGTTGTAAATTAAAAATAACAAGTTTGAGACTAGTGATTCAATTAAAACCCTAGAAAACATTGGATTATGCATAATTGAGAGCTTGTATGCAGAGATGCATGTCATGCTTGTCAGCTTGGATGGGAGGATTGGATTGGAGCTGTCAAGAGCATTTAAATCAACTCAGTAAAAAAATTAGAAAACAAAGATGATATTTATTATTAACTTCCAGTGTTCAAAAATAAACTGAGAGGTATTTAAATTGAATGCTTAGATGACAAGGCTTTATTTATAGCAGAAGTTATAAAACTCAGTAATAACCCTAGCTGGCACAGATGTAAAGATACTACTGTGCAGCTGAGTTGCAGCCTATGGTGTGAGGATTCTGGGGTTGGCCCTGAATCAGGTTCAGCTAATAGAAAGCTGTGTTGGAAGAGAAGAAATACAGATTTTCTAAGGGACACCTGAATGACCAGATCCCTATTTTTCTTCTCCATTCCTTCTCTTTCTTTTCTTCCTCTCAGAGACAGATGATGCTCCACAAAATACCTCATGACCTCTAAGTATATGTGAAGCCAGGCTGGGGAAAGGCTGACTTGTCCTGGTGAACCAGCTCTGCAGGACAACCACTAACCAGCTGGTAATGCTACTTGATAGGAATAAGTGAGGTCTGAAGACTACCAATGTCTTCCTACTCTAGCTGCACATCCTAGAGTCAGTTCCAAAATTTATTTGAAGATGTTGCATTAACAACAAATAGGGCTGTTGAGAGTGAACATAAAAACTATCCAGGACATGTCCCACATTTGAAACTGAAGAGCATTTTCATTTCTAGCTCGAAAATAAATCTCTAGCTTGAAAACAAAACAAAATTGTGACTCTCAGGACTATATATCTGTTTCTAGAATACCCACGAAACTATCAGGACTCATCCAAACCAGAAATACACTAAGGAACTAAATGCTTAGGAAGATAATTTAATTCCTAGCTGATAGATCAATCACTTAAAATGAACTGTATTTTTAAAAAATAGCCTAGCCCCTAATGATTCTTGAGATTTTATTGCAAAATTCTTAGAAACACTGAATGTTTGTAACCTTTTCCCTTTAAAAGACTGTTTTCCAGGATTTTCTTTTGGTAAGTCCCAAGACATGAGATTCCACCTTTTCTTTCCTCTGAAACTTCTGTAAATCTAAATTTGCTAGTGTACCCTTTTCCCTATCAGGGTACCTCATACCAAGCACAACAGGAATGCAAAGGGATTCTTTTAGAAAGTTTTAAAACACACAGCTCAGTGAGGCGATACCTGAGAGCAGTGATGCCAGAGTTTTTAAGGTTTTATGATGCTTAAACATAAATTTAATGCTAAGGAAAAAAATCTTGCCCCAGAAAAGGCAAAAAAGGGCCTTCAGAGAGCGGTGAAAATTATATGAAGAGTTAAATTCTTCTCTTTTGGTACACCGCTAGCTGCTGACGTCAACGGGATTTGCGAATGCACATCAGAGTGGAATTTGGCCATGAGTGAGGTGGAAAAATGATTGATGACTGCCTAACAGCGGAGGAGTTGGATTAGCACAATCATACAGCAGAACTAGAAGTTGCTCAGTTTGCCCTCATCAGATTTCTATTGATTTCTCCAGTGAGTGCAGGGGCAGGAGGAGAATCTCCAAAAACAGAGGCAGCTCTTGGTACTCCGCTACCTCAGCTGAACAGCAGCCTCACACGGTGCCATGGGTTTTTGGGGACCTAGCAGTGGAAGGGATGCACCACAGAGGGGAGCCTGGGCCACCATTTACATAATGTATGCAGGGGATGCACACCAGCCCTAAATTTAGAAAGCAAGGCAGAGATGTATTTAGGCAACTTCCAAGGATTCTAGAGGGAAATACATAGTTAAAGCCCCTTAGTGAATCCAGAGGTAAGATTTCAGTGGTTCATTTTTTTTTTAAACCTCAACTTGTAATTCCAAATCTTTGCTATACTAAATTCCTCTTATAACCTACAATCACTTGGTAGCATTTACATATACTATCTTTGTATCTCTTTCATCATCTTTCTTTGATGTTTTATTAGTTACAAGGTTTAGCCTAGAAAAGCCTGTGCATTCCTCTATACTTAAAAAATTAAAATGTGAAAGATTTTAATTTAAGCCATTCTGAGAATTCTCCAAATTATAACAAGACTATAAATATGAGTGGAATAGTTATGTAAGCAGAAGAGATGAAGCAGTGATGTATGAGTTGTGCTGTACTGGAAATGAGAGCTTTATTCCTGAAAGCTCAAAATATTCAAATACTTTTCCATTTTTATATGTAAAATCAGCTAAATGAAAAACTTGTGTTAGTAATAGGAGATCTGCAAGTGCCTTCGACACTGGCCTGCCTCTGCTCTTATTAACCTCTACAGTCTTTTTATAAGCTTCAATGGGAATAGAGTTCAGCCAGAGTCTCTCCATTTGTTAATTCTGGTGTCTGGGAAAAGGATCAAACTTTTGCTCTTTTTTGGAGGCACTGCTGGTGTCAGTAAATTAATGTGCATTACTAAAAAAGTTAAATTCCATTTCTGTTAGAACACAACCAGCTATCAAAGTTACAAACTAAAAGATAAGTAAGTCCTTTTCTTCTACACCAAAAAGGAAATGTAAGTATTTCATTTGAGCTGGGTTTCTAGACTTAGAGGAGAGGAAATTAGAAACCATTTTTGAAGGCAAAAACATTAATCATTAATCCTGCTCATTGCCATGGGACTTTTCTCTTTACTGTGTTCTATACTTACTTCCCACAGAAACTAAGAGCTTTCGTGTTTCCCTCATGCACTAAATCAAGTAGAAGGGTACTTCAAAAATTATTATGTCAATTTCTGTCTGAGTAGATGCACCCCCCCCCCAAAAAAATTTAAAAAAACCCCACCAAAACAACCAAAAAACCCACACCCCAAAACCAGTAAAAAAAGTCTGAGCATAGATTTCTAGAATGAGAAGATAGTAAGCAGACTGACATGTTGAAGGCTGCATGTGGAGAAAGGTCTATGAAAATGGGAATCAAATTCTGGGTCTTTGAAGTAAACAGGAGCTTCTATACTTTATTCTCTTAGATTAAGACTTCACCTTTTGCCCTTGATGTCTCTCCTGTACTTTCTACCACTTCTGCTGCTTTCCGGATCATCTGCAGATCAGTCTGAAAGAAGTAAAACACAGAAACACATGACTTCTGCCTGTATTAGAGACCCATTAACTTTTTTCAACTTGCCTCTAACTTTTTTTTTAAACTTTTTGCAGAAGCTGTGCAGGATTCCAAGTAATGAAAAGTGTGAGAGAATACTTGGCTTTCATTTGGTCAAACGGAAAATCAAAGGTATTTAGTGGCATGGACCACCGCCTAGCATTACATGACTCTTCTCTTTAATGGTATCCCCAGGTCTGAATTGGATGACCTAACTCTGTAAGCAGTGTGAAATAAAGTAGGACCCAGAAATCTTTTCCATTAAGCCCAGCATGCTGTATAAGCAGCCCTGTAGGATAACCTCTTAGAGAAACTGTATGTAAGCCCTCGACTCAGCTTCACATTCTCTCCTTGAATTAGAGATCTACCACCAGCTCTTAAACACAAACTCCTGTGGAAGCAGACATGATGAAATCACCGTGACTCACTCAGAGAAAGAAGGGGATAAGAGTGCACTCACTCTTGGGAGAAGTGTGTTTGAATTTTTCTTGGATGCAGAGTCTTTCACACTCTGGCCAAACACTTTTGACTGGTGCCTAAGCTATTAAATAAAGCAGAGAGTGTGGGTGGGCTCTTTCTTCTTGTAGTTGCACTTCTCAATAAAGCTGAAAGTGTACCAAGAACACTGTGTGGAACTGCAACTTTCCATTATATAAGGAGCACATTTGGACTTGACCTCACACGTTACTCTTGTGGATCCCACAGTGGCTTCAAACCAGAAATATTCTTTGGCTTCTGTTTTCCCTCCTACCAGAGCGATGATTTTATGGTATAACTCTGAGGCCATGTTACATGCCTTGGGCTGTGGCATGAAGAGGACATGGGCATCTCTAAGGGTGCAAATCCTGCAGAGACTGTGGTGAAGGAGATCATACTTTGTCTTGTGTGGGATAGAACAAGGTGGACCTGGTGCAGTGCTGCGTGTGCTACTGTTTAAGAACATGCAGGAAGACCCCAGAGATGTGGGCAGAGTTTGACTGGTGGAAAGGCACTAGGAATGATCCAAAGGAGAGCCAGGGAACACAGTAGCAATAAAGCAGTGTGGGCTACTACAAAATCATACCTTTCACTTCTTACTTAACATTGCAGACGTCAGAAAATTTATCTGGTCAGCTGCAAGTTTCTGGATGCTGTTTATGCACAAGCATGAGTCAAGACTAAGATCAAAGCTGAGGTATATATCAGGGCACTTGTAGAGACAGAAGTTGTATGTTACCTGCAGAAACTTTCAAGAAGAGTTCTGCTTGGTTTTGATTGATGCCTGCCAAGTCTGGTGACAGCTTAATGGAGCTTTTCAAAGTTACAGTTTGGAGTACAGACAAATACATTATTTTCCTAATTCTTACTAGAGACACCTACCTGTCATTCTGGATGTGGTCTCACAAATCTAGAGAACATTATTAGCAGAAATTTAGGTGCCATAGGAAAAAACTCTCTTCCCCTGGGGTGAGGCAGCAGCTCAGCTGGGCTTTTGAAGAGCTGCATTTTGCACTTAGATGTTTACAATTGCTGTTAGACTCCTAATTCTTTTTGTGGATCTAGGCCATAATATGTAGGCAAAGCTTGATAGAGTCAGCTGAATTTTTTCTTAGAAGTTTTGGGTTTCTTTGAAGCTGAAACTCACAATGGAACTAATTATAACTTAACTGTAGCTGTCTGCCTAATGCCTTATAATATTCTTGTTTGAAACACTTTACAATTATTTTTATAAATTTAAAAATTTCATATCATTTTCTATATACAAATATATAAATTAAGACTGTTTGTGATGAATAGGAAGTGTAATGTTGAGTTCCATGTGTAGAATTTCATCATAAAACCTGAATTTTTTTCCTGTTGAAAAGGTCTAATTTCTGATGACCACCAAGGTTTAAAAAAAAAATAAAAAACCAAAAAAAGATGAAGAAATAAAACCAACAATAGTGTTTCAATTAATTTCGGTTAGTTGCATTTAATTAGTGAGACACATTACTTAATAAGCTGGAATAGTGGTGCAGAGTTCTGAATTATAACAATATACCTTAATAACTTAAAATCTTAGTAATGTGCTAAACCCAAATATTTGTTGTCAAAGTATTCAAAATCTGTGATTTTTGATTCAACCATTCACAAATTTTAACTTCAATAGGAACTGATACAATCATCCAGCTTGACCTGATGTACTCAAAGGCTCATCTGGCAGACACTGAGAGAGAAATTCCTGTTTTGTGGCTGTACGAGCCATGAAAGTGTGTGTCTGAGAGATTTAGCAGACTCCTAGTTTTCTCCTCATTATTATCTTAAAATACTTGCATCATTTAAACTGGTAGACTTTTCTTCCTCACAAGCTATAATACAGGGATAATGCGATATAGGTGGCAAAGTTTTAGCCTTTATACACATCAATGTTTTCAAAAGACAATGAAAAAATATTCTACTTGTATAATGTTGAGGAATTAATTGAGTTTGCCCCATTTCATAAGACTTGATTAAAAAGAAAAAGGAATGGCATGAGAAGCAAAGAAGTTAGAAAATAGGAGACCTTGGTAATAAGAAAATGAAACAAGGTCTTGAAAATACAGGTTCCAAAATCCCAAATCATCCAAAAAAAGTAGTAAGTGAAATCCCCAAAATGCAGGATCAAAAAAACATCAAAGCAAGCACGTATACACTACCAACAATTAGAACAGTATTAATTAGCAACAATGTTCTTTAATCTATAAATAATAAAGTGATCAAACAGTCCCAGAGAGAGGTGTATAACAATACATAGAATTTTACAGTCATAGGTCAAAAAGTCTATTTGAAATCCCTGTGGCAAATTCATACATTCAGATTTAAAACCCTGTTATTGTTTAGTTGAGAGATCAATCCAAGGTAGACAAGTTGTCAAAATCAGAATTAGAGCCTCAGAAAAACTAAAGTATACAATGAATAAACTGCATTCAATCTCTACTTCTTTGTAATGATGGAAAAAGGTGCAGTAATTAAAAAATTACAGCAAGAAAGAACATCTGTTTTAGAGGAAACAGAACAGGCATTAAGGCAAGGTGAATCCACAGAATGTCACGAGTGAGCCACTCCATCAAACTGCAAACCGAGTGCTGTAAGAGTACAAAACATAGACATATATGAACCTATATATCGCACTATGTAATAGGTTGTAATATTTAGCAATGTTTTTATCAAGTTGTGTTAAAGGATTTACATTATTAAGCTACACAGTGTTCTGATGAGCTAGGCTGATATTATTCTCTCTGTTTTACTATTGAGTCAACTGAGATAGACAGGTTAGACATATAATGAAAGGTTAATTTTTGTCTCATCGTTTCATCTGGGAGGCTGCTTTACAATCTGATTACTCAAGTAATTAGGACCCTTCTTAAACATCACTCAGATTTATTAAGAATTATTTCTAAAATTTGAGGTTTTGCAGTGTTATAGTATGCTAAAATCACAGATCATCCATCATCTACTACTTGATATATTTTCACTCAGGGGAAGAACACTTCAGAAGTCTTTGTTACTGATTTTTTATTTTTTTTTTTTTTTTTTTTTTTTTTTGTCCTGTGCACTTCTTCATTTAATCAGTCTTGTAATTCTAATTCTGACCTCCAACATGTTTTATTCCTATCCAGATGGCCTAATCTGAAGAATCAATGAATACATTCTATTCTTTTATTGAAGTCATAGAAGTATTAGCAGTGCCAGATTCCAGACAGACCCCTTCAGAACCTCCAAATTGACAGTGGCATTTTATAATTATTATTTCTGTAAAGTTTCCCATCTAATAACTGCTTCACCACTGATATTTGCTAGGCTTGTTTGTGAAATCACCTGTGAACAACAGAGTCAAAGTACCACTGAAAGTATATAGATCAGGTCTACTTTTCCCTTAAGGTCAAAACCAGTTGATTTGTTGTGAAAGGCAAAATTTTACATTATTTTTTCTTGACCAAGGTTAGCTATTACACATTGACTCATTATCAGTTTAAAAGCTGCTTGCTCTGATAGATTTTCTGTGCATCTTTGATTCCTAATCTCCTCTTTTTCTCCTTCAAAAAATAATATGTATATTATTATATATATATAGTTGTCATTTTCTCATCGTCAAGAAATTCCTGCAAGTTCTCAAAGAGGTGATTCTGGGCCTTCTCCACACAGTTCTCTGATAATCCTCTGTGGAATCTCACAGGTTCAGACAACTGGACAGCAACTAGCTATCAGTGTATTCTGACTACTCTTTCCAGTACAAATTCTTAAATGTTGCTGATACCAGCTTTATGCTGGCTATTTTAGTTAAGGCAAAAAGCTTTGAATGACAGTTAGTGTAAAAACCTTGAGGTCTTTCTTTTCCTATTGAAAAGTCAACTCTTTCTTTAGCATTCCTCTATCTGCTCTTACAGTAATGATTTTTTAAAAAACTACTGATATTTCATTTATGTCTTAGACTAGATGCTTATCTTCCTATTTTTTGCATTCTTTTGCTCTTTTTCATTGAAAAATTTTCATTGAAATTCCTTCCACATGCTTTCTCCTTGTTTCAGTGGCTCTTAATGGTCTTTTGCTATAGCTTACTAACTTTCCTCACTTTTTTTCATCACAAATGTAGTTCGATCTTATGCTTTTTACATAGTTTTCTTCAGAGATCTACCAACTTTTCTGAACAATTTCTTCTTTTAAATTGATTTCCCAGTCTGCCAATTTTTTTTGAGTTAAAAAATCAAGAAGTTTGCATTCATTTAATTTGAAACATCGTATTATCATTAGTTTCCTTTATCCTTAGATTTTTATCACTTTTTGCTAGTTGGCAAAATATTGTCCATATTGTTAGTGTCCATAGGAATGAGTGGCATGTAGCAATACCAAGAGGGCTATCTGCACTTTGGTGGCTTTCCTTGAGTATCAGACTGGGAGCAATGTAGGATCCCAATGCCTTTCAGCCTCTGCTGGAAAGGGAGACCAGTCCCATGTTTTCTTTCTCAGGGCCTTTACATCTTCAGGTTTCTCCTTTTCCACTCCTGGAGGTTAGGTCTGCACTTTGGTGTGGTTCTGTGAATGTTCACTGAAGCGAATGACAGTGGGTCCTTTACTCACTGCACTGTAGCAAAGCCCAAGATCCTTTAATCTTTCCTCTCTGCCCCTGAAACTTTGAAAAGATGCTACTGAATTACTGTTACACGGGCTCTGCTTCTCAGCACTCACTTCCTGATGAGGTCCTGCTTCTTTACCATGTCTCTTCTGGAGAACAGGATGCTGGAACAAATGGTCCAGAAGGGAATGTTTGGTCTGAGTTTCATGCCATGACCCTTTTTGTTGTGACCGAGGAATTACGCCACAGCACTTCTCTGGTTCTTGGGGTTTTGACAGGAACAACACACCAGAGATGGTGGGAATGAAGTCAAGCTGCAACCATAGCATACACAGGGGCAAAGCATCCAGGAGGTTCTCCTGAGTCCCACAGCATGGAAAAATTAGAATTATATACCTGGTAAGCTATAAACTTAAAAGGGTTTCACTGGGGATCTCGGAAACTACTGAGCATTGAATTTGACTTCCCTTTCCTTTTTTGGTCTGTAATGACCAGGTCTCTGAGTAAATGGATTCGCACAGTGCCCCAGAAAATGTCTGCTGGGTGGGTTCATCATGGTGGGTTCATTCATCAATTCTCCCTGGCCAACCTGAGGCACTACTGTGAAGGACTTGGGGAGCACATGGACTAAAGGAGCCAGGTCAGGAATCAGTGCTAGCACTAGTTTTATTCCATAGAGACCAAGAAAACTTCAGAAAGGTGAAGGAGTGGTTAAGTGGCAGAAAAGCTTCAGTACAAAAGGTATATTTTAGCAGTGAACCTGGGGAACAGTAATTTAATCTGTGACTACACTATGCTGAACTCAGAACCGGCAGTCACAGCTCAAGAAAGAGACTGTGGAGTCATCACCATCTGGTTTCCAAAGTCATCATTTCTATGTGCAGTGGCAGATAAAAAGGAAGCAGCATTGGGCTGCAGAGGAAAAAATCTGGTGAAAAGATTTTGCCACAGTATTACATGAGGCTGTGCCGTGGAGTTGAGGGTGGCAGGGTAGAGAAGCAGTGAAGAGGATCCATGAGATGGAGTTGATGTCTTCCAATGGGAGAAAACAAAGGCTGAGATCCTTTCTTTTTGAAAGGTACACACCAAAGGGGAGAAAGAGTAAGTGTACCAAAATCATGAGGGTGCTGGGTAAGCTGAACACGGAGATGTTTTTGACCACATCCTGCAATGTTGTAACCAGGGAGCACTTGGTGAAGCAAGAAGGAGACATGTTTAAAAGCAAGCAGCCCTTTACTCCTTTACTAGCACATAGTGAACTCCTGTAGCTTTCTCCCAAGGGGGATGTAATGGCAAGAAGTACCAGAAGATTGATAAAGAGGCAAATGTACATTCAGCAGGTCTAAAAACAGGTCCCAAAATGAAGAGGAAGATAACCTAATCCAATGATTGTCAAATCCGAGATAGTTCAAGACAAATGGTCTGACATGAAGGCCTAAACTCACATCTCTGATTGCTGTTTCTGCAGACAGGGACCCAGGCTGGATGGGCCACCACCTCAGGCTTTGGTTCTTGTGTTCATTAAAGGGGAATAGGGTAGATAAAGAAGTGAATATCTTGAAACCTCTGAAACTTCGTTATTTCCAGGTGTCTTTCTGGATGAAATGGCAACATTGCTTTCACTACAGTGCTCCTGAGGTTTTGCATTACAGAATGGTCTGGGGGCAAGGGGGAAACAAAATGATAGCAAAATCACAGAATCACAGAATGCTAGGGGTTGGAAGGGACCTTGGGAGGTCATTGAGTCCAAACCCCCTGCCATATCAGGTGGATCATAATTCAGTACAGCCCTATTAGCACACCTGGCTCTCTCTCCTTCCCTCCTATTTGAAACTGAATAGCCTTAGAAGAAATTCTTGCTCTTAATCCCTGAACACATACCTTAAACCACTGGTTTTATGTACTTCATTACAAATATAAAATATTTTGACAGAAAACATGTATTCTAATACAATGAAAAGTAATTATACACATATATATGTACTTGCTATGTTATATTCATTTGTATAAAAATATCAAATAAAGTTATTGTCAGTTTTGGGTCAGGATGAGCTCTTACAGAGAACTGACCTCTGTAAGTTTCCTAGTAAAGTAATGAACTGTTTTTGAGAAATCTGAAGTTTCATTTATATACCTTGTGTACATTTCTCTTGTAAAATTTTCATAATTTTAAAGATTTTCATAATCTTCATCATGTTTGTCTGATTTAAGAAGCTAAGCTTTCTCAGAGACCTGGGTGACCACCACCACCTTTTAACAATAATGAAGCTTAATATGCAACTCATGCTGGTGCATTTTTTTGTGTCAGATCATTATAATCCTTATATTTTGGAAACTTTAATATTCTTTTACTACTGTCTATAAGTATCCTGAAGCATCTGCATCCAAAATTTAGAAACTTTTTACCAACACTTTTTTTCTTTATGTATATTGCACAGTATTTAAATATGTATTCTCTTTAGACAGATCTTCAAGAGGCCTGGTCTATGATGCCTTCTACTCCTGAATTGTCTTTAGACAGTGGTCCCATATGCATCCAAAACGTTGCACTTCTCTGTTGTGAATAACTCAAAGTGATGGGAAGTTGTTTATACTACAGAGCTTTCCCCTTACACTCTATAAGTTGCAGTGTGTTTCTCCTAAGCAAAGAGAACTTCAGACTCCTCTGGCTTTCTCTCTTGTTTTTTTGTTTTGTTTTAGCTTGGGTTTTTATGTTTGTTTGTTTGTTTGTTTGTTTGATTGGGTTTTTTTAATATAATTTTCTGTGATGTGCAGAGTATGGGACTATATGTACCTTTTGACATCCTAGCTTCTTTCAACTTTTTTTCAGTTGAGCATCATTTTAGCTGATTTGAGACTAGAATCCACTTAGCTGTCTTTAGCAGGAAAAAAACATCTCTCTCCCTTTGTGCTGCATGTGCTGCAGTAGGGGGCAACAAGCGAATCTCCTTGTAGACACAAGTTTAATTCACTGTTTAATTCATCTGTTAGGCAGTTATGAGATTTGTAGTTCCATGTTCTCCACTTTCACCATGGCAAACTCTATGAAGCTCTCAATATTACTGTTTAGCACTGCTCACTCATGTATTCAAAACCACTAACACTTCATGTCAGTAATAATTTCCAGATCAGACAGACATACAAGAAGAAACAAGCTAGCAAAAAATGTTTTAATTTTGCCAATAACATGGACTGATAAGAGTGCTGAGCAACATTTATCTTTGGCCTTTTGTGCTTTTGTTGCCAACAGCTCATAACCAAATTTGAGGATGCATCTCTTCTACTCTGTTCTAGGATCTTCTAGGCCAACAACACTCTGAGGGGGTACCTAGTACTTTCTTCAATAAAAGCATGATTTACAGACAAATACATCTGGGCTATATGAGACGTGCTTGCTCAATATTACAAATTTTCTGTAGAATTGTAGGTGGTTCTCTGTTTGCAAAGAACATAATTATAAGTGCTGATAGTTCTGCCTCCACAGGGTCTGATAGCTTTTAATGAAATAGCAGGAGTTCTCTGTCTCTATTTGGTCTACAGATTTTCACTTATGCAACTGATACTCCTGCATTTCTGATTTTTCCACCTGGGGACGAAGTAATGATTATTTGGATCATTTCCTACTCTTCTTGTCTCACTGTCTGCCCCTTTCATGAACTGTAATAACTCTGGAAATATCAAATATGATATGATTCATGGTACATAAATGAGACAAAAGGAAGAATTGTCTGTTCCCTTTAAATGAACAAAAGTGAACATCAGAAGCTACTCAATGCAAAAGCATCTGTTTATTGAATGGCAGGTAATTTCAGTTAATAAAAGGAGGAAATTTTCATATCACCTTAATTTCAGTAAAATATCCCAGGCATTGTCTTTCTTATGTTGATTGTCTCATATTTAATTCCAATTTCAGAAAAGCTCATTGGTGCATTGCTCAATGTTGATATGTAAGTAATCAAAGATTCTCTAAAAGTTTAAAATTAAGAGCATTTAAGGATCACTATGGAAATCCTGGAGCTATGCTTTCCGACTTCAATTTGGAAATTCAAGTTTTGGACATTTATATGAACATCACAGAATGTCTGCTTTGGAAAATTATCACTTCATAGTTTTGTAAGAATATAGGGTGAATATTTTAAAGCTATATATGAAACTGTACAACAGGAAAGTGAGTTTATAACTTGTTTGCCAGAGCTGGAGGTAAATCTTGACAATAACTCAAAAAATGCAGCTGAAAATTCTGTTTGTTTTTCCTCTCTGTGGTGAAATTCATAATCAGATCAAGACACTACTCACTGTTCATCCTCTGACTTATATTGACTTGGCACTACCCCCTTTCTTTTTAAAGGCTGTATGTTACAAGCCTTAGTTCAGTTCTACAGTAATAAAAAAGTGCAGTCTTCTTGGCTGGAGAAGATTCAGTTATGTTCATACCTTTTTGTAGTTGCTCTTCCTGGATATTTAGCAAATATGTATACAGAGGGACTACAGAATAGTTATAGGAGAAAGAAACTGGTAATTTCAATTATTCACTAAGTAAGCTGATCTAGCCAATCTAGCCAGGACACATGAATGTATATCATATAACCCAAATTTCACACCTCAAATATATTGAGAATTAGTTGTAGATGAACAGGGCATAATCTACATGTTTATCAAGAGCTTGCAGAATAAGGAATGTTTTTTAAAAGGATGAATACATTTGACAAAATCAGTTTGTTCAGAAACAATCTGTCAACAGATAGGTATATTCAGTGAATATGCTTTTGTTATGAATTATTAAGCTATGACTAGTAAATAGCTCCCAAACACTGAATTCTAACATGAACCTTTTGCAAAAAGCCTTTTCCCCCCAAATATTGGAAATGTCTCTTAGCAGAGCAGTCATTGCCTGGTCAGGAATAGATAGCATAGGAAAGTCATCATTTAATTGTACACGGAGCTTTTTGAATTATTTTACACAAAGCACTTTTTACTCAAGCTACTTTCCTTTCACCCACTGTGAAATCAAGAATAACAGAGGAAGTTGGACAAGCAGATGATCAAAGTTTAAATGTCGCTTGCAGCATCCCATAGACCTCAATTTGAATTCTGCCCAGTGCGATCTGTGACACTCCTATTGTCTTAAGGAAGCTTTGAAAGAAAATTGAAACAGAAAGCTCAGTGTCAGGGAAAAAAAAAAAAAAAAAAAGCAAGCCTCAGTTAAAATGTAAATTAAAAAAAAAAAAAAGGAAAAAGAAAGAACTAACTCCCTTTTGCTTGGCTGCTAATGGCAACAGGATTGTGTAACAAAAAGTACTTTCTTAATTGTGCTCCCAAACTTAAGGTGCTCATATAATGTCTGTTACTGTGCTACCTAAGGATGTCACCATTCTTTGAGTAGGTATGCACTTGCAGCTGTTTGAGTTTTGATAATCTGTAATTTTGAGATTTCATGTCTGGGTAATAAAACCCTTCTCTCTGGGCTCAAATTAAGTTTTTCTAACTTCAAGAAGAGTATCAGCTGCTATAAAAAATGCAGTATTTGTCCCTTTCTCCTGCCAGTGATACAATATTATGAAAATTTCATAAATTTGCAGTTTTATTGCTAAAATATAGAGCCAATTAGCCTTGAAATATTTTGATGTTAGCCTTTGGAGCACAATATGTGTTGTTTTTTCCTAAAACAAAACAAAACAAAACAAAAAAAAACAACCAACCAACCAAAATCTTAAGCTCTCATGCTGTAAATATTGAATTATCATTAATATATTAGCACAGAGAACTTAAGCCCTAAGACCTTCAGTGTCTTTGCTGAAGTCAGCAGCTTCAACCAGAGCTTATCATTGGTGTCTCTTGTGTAAATCCTTTGAAGTTATTACTACTCTGAAGTGAGGAGAGAAATGAGGGTTTTAAAGGGGAAAAAAAGTATGTATTCAACTGGCAGGATGAGTTCTTTTCTGGAAGGGAGTGGAAGAAGAGTGAAAGCCTACATGATGGACAGCAAAGGACCACAGAGTGCTGTTGAGGACTGATCACCTTGTATATATGTGTGGAACTATACTGGTGGTGCATCTATTCAGGTTTTCATCACCTGGGAGACTGTTTTCCTCCTGTGGTCTCTCTTGAGCCACTTTCATTTCACCTTTACTACAGGCTTCCCTGCAATGGAGTTGGTGGTAAAGATTTTACTCCTCCCACCATGGAAGAGGTCTAGAGCCTGATGATTGCCCCAGATGGGAAAACCCTGTGACTGAAAGAGAGCTGGGAAAAGGACACATGCAAGGAAAGTATCTATATTGTCAAAGTGCCAAAAACTCTACTTCAGCTCCTGACACCAACCACAAAAACTCCCTTGCACTTGCAAGATGATAGTTTGTGTTGTGAGACTTGCTTACATCATTCATCTTCATGAATTTCCTAAAGTTTCCAAAATAACATTGATTCAGGATGTTTGTAATGAGAAAAAAGAAACCAAGACAACAGAAGTAAACAAGTAAGACTCCATTGAGAAAACTTCTCGTTATGAAAGGAGAAAAAACTTTTCACTTTGGTGGTGGGATGCAAACAGAACACTTCTTGGGTGGTTGAGATATGGTGGTGTTTCTATCACTGAAAGCAAGAGAACTGCACACATAAGCCCAGAACAGAGGTAATCACCTTTTTTTGACAGATTTTGCTTCTTAATCCTTCCTTTCCCCTTGCAGTTACACAGCACCGGAGTAATATGACATTATATAAACCAAAAGGATCCACTAACATGTTAAAGACTCTGTACAAGTTAACAGAAAAATCCCTACTCTCTTTCTTAGTGCTGTAAAAGAAGAAAGTAATTTAAACTTTGGTTTCTTAGAAATTGGATCAAATTTATTAAGTGTTTTATGCACTGTCCATCAAGTTACTAAAATCGTCTAAGGAGCTGAAGAGCATTGTGTAAGTGGAAATTAGGAAAACAGAACTTCAGATTTTCCTTTAAGAAATCTAGGTAGTTGTGCAGTTGGAGAAGGTATTTTATTCCATGATAGCTAACCATCAGACTTCTTAACCTACAGTCACCACAGCTTTCTGTATGTTTAGTTGGCAAGTTCTCCCTAAAGTGGCAGGGCTTGTGGATAAAAACTAAGGTTTCTAGGGGTTTATAATATTTCTAATTTTTAAATGTGATGACAGTAGGAGCTGGCACTCTTGTAATGATAAAGCATGTTCCTGCAGGTTTTACTCAGGTAAAACTCTGAACTGAGTCACAGTAAGCTGGATCACATAAAGAAATAAGGATGAATCTCTTGCAGCCAGTTTCCCCTGAATCAGTTAGAACAAAACGAAAGGAGTAGAGCAGAATAGACAAAACTCTTAAGTACCACTTCAGAAAGTATTATGATTAACTAAGGATTCATTTTCATTAATCATTCAATTCTATAAGTCTTGTCTAAAATATGGAAATGTACCATTCTGAGAGCTGGCTGTTCTTCCTAAGAATGTTGTAAAAGTCCATGTCCATAAGGCTTATTTGATTTGTGGAAGTGTGCAAATAAGAAAAAAAATTCTCACTGGTGGGAGCCACAGAGTAGAAAAGATATCTATGAATATAACTATTTTTACCACCCTTTAGCCTTGCTTTGCTTTTCCAATAGGTTTAATGAAAACTGTGGTTGTGGTTCTCACTAGTCTTAACACATTCAATAACAATGGGGCTGAACCTGTGGAATTTAAACCAGTTGTAAATTTCTGTTTTCCCCTCCCTTCCCTTCCCTTCCCTTCCCTTCCCTTCCCTTCCCTTCCCTTCCCTTCCCTTCCCTTCCCTTCCCTTCCCTTCCCTTCCCTTCCCTTCCCTTCCCTTCCCTTCCCTTCCCTTCCCTTCCCTTCCCTTCCCTTCCCTTCCCTTCTCTTCCCTTCCCTTCCCTTCTCTTCTCTTCTATATTTGACATAAGCTATTTAAACCATTACTGGAGCTTTACACATTAAATTTGCACGGTCTTAGTCAGAAGACTTGGTAAGAAAATTCAAACGAGAAGGATATTTATATTTTTCAACTGCAGTTGTTTAATTTTCACCCCATTCTGATGCTAACTCAAGAAAAGGGATGACAGAAGTCAGTAGACTTCATGCAGTGACTTGCCTGAAGTTCACTTCTGGCCTTTCACAATCTTAAGGTCTCACTGGAATGACGAAGCTGCCAAGACTATCCCAAAGTTACTGCCCCTGCAGTGAGAAATCCATCATCAAGATGGGTGGCAGCTCTACCTTCCCTCCAGGGGATGTACCAAATGCCCATACATCCCAGAGGGTCAGTTAAAGAGCCCTGGGAAGTGCAGGTGGAGGAGCTGAGAGGTACTTGGCAGCTGGTCAGAGAACTTAGTGGAGGGGCAAAACCAGAGGGTAAGGTGGTGCTGAAGTAAGGAATGATCCCAAGATGAGAACAGCCATATGTGTGGCTCTGCTTATGTCACTCAATATGCCTTGTTCAACTACCAATAGCCCAATTTTCTGCTCTTGGCACCTAGCCAGGGTGTTGAAAAGCTTTGTGTGGGTGAGTACCCGAGAATCAGGTTGTGGTCTAGCTCTGCACTTTCCTCACATTACATGAATACTAGACGTGGTACCAAAGGGGATACATTTTAAAACTTAACACTTCAGTGATGGATGGTAGGAGGGATGGCTATGATTTCTTTCTAAGAGCCTTTCATTTACATTTGGGGATCTCAGGTGACAGACTACAATTCCACTCTCCTTCAGCTCTCTTTCATTGAGCACGCACAATTTCAGCTTAGTTCCAAAAACAATTTATAAGTTGAAAATAAATGTTTTCTTTTCTCAAGGAAGGAGAGAAAAATCCATATGTCTAACAACCACAGGCTGGGGCTGTCTCTTTAAGTTTCCAAATCTTTACAACCAATTTACAAATGAGTATATTTCTATAACCCCTGCGAATAAGCCATGTTTTTTTAATGCACAAATCTGTTTTATTTGGACTATCTCCTTTCTTTTTTTCTTTTTTTTTTTTTTTTTTTTTTTTTTTTTTTTTTCCCCAAGAAACTGTACCACACAAAGAAGAATGTGTGGGCGTTGTGAGAAGGAATGATTTTCAAGCTGTGAGGATGTTATGGCCTCATCGACCCCAGGAGAAGTGCTCATTGCTGACGTCCGGTGTCAACAGTGACTGCGGTTGAATAGTGCAGAAAACAATTTCAGTCCTTCTGTCCCCCAGCTCACACAGTGTTCAGCAACATTTCAGGTAGTTTGATTAAAATCTAAAGAGGCACTGATTCTTCTAGCCTGGTATTAACAGGAGAGTGAGCCCTAGTGTAGACAGCTGCCTGGCTCCAGAAGCCACCGGCAGTGCTCAGCGTACTCGACATGTCCTGGAAATGGCTTCTGAGCCAGAAAGCTGTCCACACTAAAGTGTTCACTATTTATGTCATCCCTTTTCTTGTGTTAGCATCAGAATGGGGTGAAAATTAAACAAGTGCAGTTGAAAAATATAAATATCCTTCTCGTTTGAATTTTCTTACCAAATGGTGATATAAGATACTTTGTCGAAATCTGAATTGCATTTTCTTCATATCCTTTTCACAACAGTAAATGAAAGACCATCTGAAAAGGCAACAAAACCACTAATTTTCTGGTTTAAGATTTTCAATTAAAAATATAATCTTGGCGGGAATTTCTTCCCAAAAGAAAAAGACTTTTTCACATTAGCTTGGCGTGCATCTATGAAAGCATAAACTGCAGTGCACTATGATGATGTTTCCATGGGAAACAGCATGAACAGTCCTCTGCTGACCAATATGTACGTCCAAATGAAGTTGAAAGGCAAACTTAGTAGCTTCACCCTCCAATAAAAGTGCAGAAATAAGTATCACCACCTTGTTAGTCAAAGGACTTTTTAATGGCCTCCTGCTCACCTAATGTATTTCAGACAAAAGTCTGAGAAGAACAAAATCCAAACCCATGTAAGAAGACACGAGCGAGCTAGATCTTCTTTTTGAATAAGAGGACTGTGAAATTGTATTGAAAAATTCTTGTGGAAAAAAGAACTTAAACTAGATATTTGGCCTGATGAGTTAGATCAAACTAATTCATAATTACAGATTTAACTTTAGTGACTGCAGAACAAATGCAGAAATGAGGGGCCTGAAACATCTTAACTCATAAAGAAGGATCCTACATCAGGTTATGCCATTTAGCAGAAAGCTTGTAAGGGTGAGAGCACCATATTTTACACATGGAGCAAAGCTTTAATGCTCACTCCTTGAGTTACATAACATCACACGCCTGTTGCACGATCAAATAAATAAATAAAACCATATTTATTCCATTTAAAGAAAATTATGTCTCTGTTAGTTTGTGTGCTTTTGCATTCTGAGTCTGTCAGCAGGAAACACTTGAGCTCTTAGCAGTGCCCCACAGCAGAGGAAAAATTCTATCCCTTTTGGAGCCTCCCATCAGCTATAGAGTATTACACCCGACTGTAGAAAAATTTGTTTGGACCCTATTGGAGGTCTTACTGTACAGAGAAAACTTTCCAAGCAGCAAGCACTACACCCCTCCGTCTCACTGAAATCATGTGCAAACCAGGTGCATTTGAAAAGTGTGCGGGTTGTATTTTCTAAAGTGAAGCTTCCCTCCTCCTGTTGGTTCACTGATCATCCCCCTTCACACACATGAACATACTTGGCACCCTACGCTTCTCCTTTCACCTGCAATAAATGGAGAGGTCATTAGTGCTGTCAGTCATCTGTACATCTTGTTCTCTAGACCTGCAAAGCACATGGGCTCACTGTCTGCTTCCCAGGCTCAGGAAAGGCAGGAAGAGTCGGCTATGGAACACAATGGAAGATTTCCTTGCATTAGCTACCAGAAAAAAGAGACACCCTGAAGGCCTTGTCCTTTTTCATTAAATTCATAAAAAGCTGTATAATTACAAGGCTTGTGCAATGCTAATTTTCTACATAACTTTCACACTTTATCAGCCCTAAAATATATCTGAAGTGGCAGCACTGATACACAGATCAGGTGCCAGCCCACATATCCTGCCATAGATAATGTGACACACAGAAGCACAGTTTAGTCTGTAAAGAATTAAGAAGAAATACCTCTACGAAGGAGCAATGCTCTGGCTGGATTACTCCATGAGTGCTGACAGGAGAGGCATTAAAGCAGGGCATTAACAGACTGCAAGAATTGCAGTTTTGCCCCTGCCAGGCAGAAATGTCTCTTAATCATCAGATTAATGGTAAAACGAACCTCTAAAAATCTCATGCAACTATTAATAAACAATCTCACAAAGTCGCATTTCATTAATAACCATAAACAAATCTATAAATGGTGCCCATTGGAAGGATAATGTTTTTCCCTCTCTCTGAGAACATATGTTTGTAAACCGTGTAACTGGGCCCCGAGTAATTTTGGAGTGAGTAATTTCCGAATGTGCAATTACAAATGGCTAAAGTGAAATAGCTCCCCGAAGCATCATCACAATTTCTGCAGTGAGTGTTTAATTGTAGCCAGACTTTGTAACCTTACCATGGCCTGTGTCCTTGCCATAACCCTAGGCCTAAGCTTCACTCTTCAACATATGGGAAAATTTTTCAAGCTGATTGCTCCAATCTGATTAGGGGAAGTTATGTAGCTGCCATTTATTCAGTCTTGTTACCACACTCTAACAGCTGCTTTGTAAAAGATTCCCATTAAGGCCATTTTCTGCCTACTCCAATTCCAGCATGCCTGTCAAAGTAATTGTGATTGCACTGATTGTTCTGAGGGTGCCAGCAATAAGAAAATTAAAAATCTCTTTGATACCGGCTTGGTAAAAAGCAACTTCAATACAATGGTAAATTGGTTAGGAGAAAGTGCTTCCTGCCCCAGTCAGATTTTGAACCCTGAATCCCTTGATAAATTCCTCAGTGTATGTAGGCACAGGTGTCTCCAGGACAATTTCAGTGGGGTAACTTGCTCTGTAGCAGGTGACTAAAACCTCATCACAATTCCTTTTCATGACAATAATCCTTCACTCCAGTTGATGCTTTGGCAGCCTAAAAAGCTGTGCTGTATTTTTCACTACGGATTGTGGTAATGTTGAGATTGATAAACTGCACGCCGATGAAATATCATGCCAGTACTGCAAAGGAAGTAGAGAATGAATGGTTTTACATCATAGTGATAATTTCCAAATTAAATAAAAGAAAAAAAAAAAAAAGAAAAAAGAAAAAATAAAACAAACAAAAGAGATGTGTCCTGAGGTAAAGGTGACTAAAAGATAAGAAGGCCCCTCAAAATTGCTGCCAGTCATTTCAGCCTATCCAGAAAGCTGATATCCAAAAGGAGAATTTTTTCTTATATTTCCTCCCATATTTTGTGAGGTTCCAAAATTTAAATTAAATACACACTTAGAGAGACAAACTCAGTTAAATTTTTATGACTATGCAAATGATTGCTTGAGTAATGGGTAAAAATGATCCAGGATTTTGGCTTGAATAAACACCCACTTAAGTGTTGGTTTTGTTCCTTGGAGTTGCTTAACATTTATTCAGACAGAGATATCATTGACCATTTAAACTTCAAATGGGTTTTTGCACTTAATCCAGTGAAAATTTTATCATTTCCTGGTAGTCAGAGATACAAGATTACCAATTTTTTTACATTCTTTTTTCTAGCTAAATGTGAATCAACTTTAACATGACTAGTGTCTGTCAGATGTTTCAGTGCTTGCTCCTCCATGCAGCAGCTATAAGGTTCAAAGGCCATGGATATAAAAATATTCATCTACAGAAGCTTTGGACTAATAACTGGGAAGTATTAAAATTACTTTACATTACCTGTAAACTATGGATTATAGATTTAGGAACTGTGGGTTTTATTCCATCTTTGACTGTAGTGGTTTGGCTGAGATGGTTTTAACAGTTTTCTCCTCAAGAGAGAAAGTATTTTGGTCTGTCTTTGTTTTGGGCCAAAAGTGAAATGCATAAGTCTGGTGCAAATTGTCCAACGTGAATTTTACAGTCAGAAGAGTGTGTTTATGGATGACTTAGGCTCAATGAGTACCTCTGCCTGGACTGTGTAGAACATTTAAAATTTACCCCCAAAATCCAGTTACAGCTTAACTACAGTCTAAGCAAATTAACTTTGTCCAAACTACATTTTTTTTTTAACCTCCTCAGATCATATAAGTTAAAATTAAACTCAAGTAACAATATTATCCTTAACTAAGGAAGGAATATTTAACTTCTAGCTATACTGTCCAATGAAAACTTTTGAGAATCTGACAAATGGAGAAGTTCTGCTATAAGACATGAAACCAGTGAAGCTAGGTTATTTTTCTCTCTTTACATGGTAAATTTAAATTCTCAGTATAGAACTGAATGGCTAAGAGACTCTGCATGTGCAGTCCTGTGCTAAACATCAAACCTAAACAAAATACCTAAGGAAGCCTCTAAGCAAGGTTTCTAGATCTTTAAATATGACATAGTCTACAGTAAAGGTATCCTTGAAAAGAGATCCTTGCTTTTCACTTAGTTATGAAAATTGTCTTCAGAATCCATGAGGAAGGATTGCATGTGTTCTCCATTATTCCTGGCTTTCAAGGGGTCAGCAGCACCGAAGTTTATTTGGTGAGCTGTCCATGTTCCATGGTCCATGACAACTTGTCTGAAGGGGTCATGTTCTTGGACAGAGAGTATTACACTTTCAGGCTATTTTTGATTAGTTCCTCATGTGTAATAAGGCTTCTCAGATGTGACTGAGCCTTGCTGTGTAAAATAAAGTGTTTATATATTCCAGCAAAAGATGCTGGCAGGAAGAATGTAGAACCTTCCTGCCATCACTGCAGATATCTCATGCTCTCCAGAATCCCTCGTGTCTCATCAGGTCATCACAGCAGGGTTCTCACAGGTTCATTTCTAGATGATTTTTTGATGATGTGTATATAGGAAAGGACAGTTTGGCATTGCAGAGGAAGGGAAGACAGGCAAAGAATTTAATGTAATTAATTTTACCTCATGATCTCTTGGCAAAAAATACTTTTATGAAGTAATTTTTGGAGTTGAGGCAGGGTCTCAACATTTTTATTTTGAAAATGGTGAATATATTATTATTTCCGTTCAAAGGCAGAACTGGTTTAACCAAGGCAATATGTTCATTGTTTATGCCCACCTATAGCCTGAGGGCCAAGTCCAAATGACAGCTGGCTGTGCACATCCAAACGTTACCTGTGAGGAACTTAAAATACAGAATTCAACAATTAATGTTTAAATCACTATGTTGAAAACTTTCTTTCTAAAGGCATTGATACATCCCATGGTTGTATCAACCGTTTCAAATTTTATAAGAACATTCCTCCTTCAGTTTCCATGAAAATGTCAATTTTATGGTGGCTTCTTGTAGGTTTCTGTTTATTTTGAGTTAACTGTTGGTTAGGTTTCCCTGAGCAACTCTGTTTTTCCTAGAATTCTGTTGATGGGATTTTTTCAAATACTTTATTTTTCTGGGACAAGAGACTGGGTGGTCAGGCTTCTCAATGGTGGTGAAGTGGTGTTGTAACACTGTCCAATAGTGGAAAATTATTCAAATCCCCACTGCTTTATAGGGATTAATTTAATGAGAGCTGTCAGTAAACATCAGAGGTGTCAGAGAAGACCAAGGTATTACAAGTGCTCTTGAAACCATGCTCTGGCTGCATACCTGCCAACATTTCAAATGTTCAAAGTGGTAGACTTGGCAGATAGGCTGAGTCTCATTTCTATGTCTGCCTGCTCCTGCAGAGCCTCTTGCCCCCTCTCTCCACACATCTTGGAGAGGTCAACATCGTCTTGCTCTTGCAGGCTGGCTTTCCCCCTTGTAAAGTCACACACTCCCTGCTTGAAACCTCCTGCCACTGTTGTTTGAAGAGGCAAGACATCATTGATCCTCTGAATAGGGTACCCTGCTTTCATGGCTGCATGTCAGTTGTTTTAGCAGCAGACACTTTGCAAAGTGAGCTTGTTGGACCAGAGGTCTAGTGGTGGCAGGCATAGTTCTAGAGCACCAGGAGGAACACTGGTCAAAGCAGTGGAAAGGTAGATTACAAAGGGAATAACTCAATAGACTCATTACTAAGCTACTTAGTGAAGGGGAGTGGTGAATATACCAGCCATTTCAGGAAAAGTTCTTTTAGGTATGAAGCAAAGTAGAAAGTGGAATTAATTTCAGATCTGAGATTCACAAACAAGATCAAAAAGTCCTACTTTGCTTTAAGCAGGTGGCTTTCTCTCTGGTGGATAGAAGTTTTAATGAATCTATAGGCATTGTATGAAATACAAAACTGGTAGACTTGAGCACTGGATTTTTCTGTATATTTAGAATTTATACACAAAGAATCTAAGTACACCCAGGATGCTACAGACTTCCTGTTTTGTCACAGTGAGATGTATTTCTGCATGATCAGCAGTGAATGTGAGATGTTAAGCAGGTATATACAGGCACATGAGCATTTGTCTAGGATTTGCAAGTGCCCCAAAAATCGGTAGATTCAGAAACTGTGAAGAAAAGGACAAATTCCTTTTGCCTCCACAAGATATCACCACGGGAAAGACTGGGTACATGACTCACAGAACTGAAAATCTATACCCAGGAGTGTCAGAGCAGTCATGGAATGTACTAAAAACAAAAACAAACGAAAAAAACCCCAAAACCCACAAACAAACAAAACAAACAAAAAAACCAAACCAAAAACTCATCAAAAAGAAAACCAACCCAAAAACCCCACAAAACCAAAAACAAGCAACCCCACAACAAAACAATAGAAAAAGAGAACTCATAGAGGCTCACCTGATCTGTGTCTATTGTGGCCATGGCAAAAGGAAAAGAATAAAAAAGCACAGCTCCCAAACTCCTGGCCTCCAAGTATCTGAGCCTTCCTCGTCAATACTCAAAAAAATTTACCTAAAAAAAATTTACCTCAAAAATTGACCTAATGACTAATGACATACAAACAATTGTTGGCTATCCAGTCAGCTGATACTCTCTGCAGGGGCAGTTGCATTAAGGACTGTTTCTCTGGTTACTCAAAGCTGAGCTTATCTTCCTCCTGGCAGGTCATAATTTTTCCTTACTGACCTGGTCAGCCCTTGGTTGCCCTGCCCATACTCACTGCATTAATCTCTAGTAAAGGGAGGGTGTGTGGTGGGGAAGTGGAAGATCCTTCTGAGAACTAAGTATTGGACGAATTATGCAACTTCTTTCTTCTCCTAGACAGTGGAAAGTAAAATGGAGATCTGGTATTGGACTAAGAAAAGAGAATAAAAGCCCAACAACTCAACTTGGTTTTGAAAAATTGTAGTAGTTACCTCCTTACAGGAGACATCCAGAAGGAGAACCCAGAGGAGGCTATATCTGCAAGATCAGGGTAATTGCAGCTGCACAGAAGAGTGACTGGAAAGGGCATCAGAAGAAGGCAGTTACTGAAAATTAGGTGAGGCTTGGAAGGGTGAGAGCAGGAGAAAGGCAAAGTGGAGAGATGGTCTTTGAAACAGTCTTCAACAAAATGTGTAGGGCACATCTTGCTGTTTAGATGAACCCAAATATCTCTGGCTGCGATTTCAGCATGGGGCACTCATTTTCTTCTGAATGGTCTAATCAACAGATTGTAATACAAAAGGAGCCTTAATACTGATGTATTAAAAAGGAGAGATTATTTTGTAAAGAAGCAGCCTAGACAGCTGGCTCACAGAGGAATTTCCAGTCTCCGGGTCTTCAAGTTAGACTTGGGCCTCCAGAACTGAGAAGTTAAAATTGTTCTCCAGACCGTGTTTCTTGCCCTCTGGATAATTTCAAGTTCCAGCTTGATGCATTGAACTGATTTATCATATCTCCATGCCTAAAACAGGGTGCTTTGGGTCTTGTTCTGCACCGAACTCTCTCCCTTTCCATGTAAGAGTGGGGCGTAACCCCAGCAAGGAAAATACTCTCTGCTCTTACAGACACCTGCCTGGGTACACAGTGTTCATGACATGAAATTGTTTTGGTGATATGTCTCATGGTGGTTTTGGCTGATCCAGTATTCATGTTCTAGATGCACCATGCAGGTGGGGTACACACTACCCACCTCCTCCCCAGTCATTCAGAGTATTTGGTTGCAGCATGCCCATCTACTTTATATCCTGAGGTTTTCCTTAACACCAGAGGTAGGAGGGGAGGAAAGGAAGGGGAGGGGAAGCAGCACACCTCACTCCTCTCCCCACCTGGATTTGGGGTCTGGTGGAGGGGAAAACCTGGGCATGGGAGCTGAGCAGCACTGGTGAGCTCTGCAGCACAGGCACAGCCTTTCTGTTAGGAAAGGCTGGGGAGAGCAAGGCAACTCCTGCCATGTGACTGCACTTCTTCCCTTCCTTAATGGTGAGTGTTTGACTTTGAAGCTCTAGTCTCCCCTGATCAGTTTACTCCATAAATTAACGTGTTAATTGTACACACAGTGCTGTCTATTAAGGAGGTGTGTGTTTGACAGCCTCCAGCTGCGTGTTTGGAGAGATCCTGTTGTAGAAATCATTACAATGAGCAGTTTTCACAACCTTTTAAATGCACTCTTAAAAGTAACAATTACAGGGGATTTAACAGTTGCAGCTGAATCATGTTTGCGGAATAGCTCATTCAGCTGCTTTAGTGTTAAGTTGATGTCAGATTGGATTGCATGATGCCAAATGAACCGTACACCACATATCATCCCCCTAACATTGTAAAAGCTGCTTTTTTTTTTTCCTTCTTGAAAAACAAAGCAAAAAACACCACCGTTATTTTTTTAAAGCTCATACTTCAGAAATTCTTTTGTAACAGGTTCCATCTGTTCTTAATTTCTTACCTAAACAGGCAGACTAGAAAGAAAACCCTTTACTCCCATCGACTCCTTGTGTGAGTCGTGGCTCTCAGAAGCATGCAAGCAGTCTGGTCCTGAGAAAGAGGCAAGTACATGTAATATATTTAAAACAAAAGAGTTTGATCTCTTATATGTAGTGGGCACTACTGTCAATGTCTCAAAACTGGTGAATCATGCAAGCAGAGTCAGAACAGATGTGTTAAAAGCCTTTTGTTGCTGGTTCATACACCAGGAAAAAAAAAAAAAAAAGGTTTCTTTTAATGATAGGAACTGAAGTTTAGCCGGTGTTGGCTGTAGAGGTCTACTATCATAACTGACCATTTCACAGTCTGCCAGGTGAATATTAATGGGGTGCTCCACAGGGTCCAGACATCAATGTGTTTGAGAGCACCTACAAGAGCATTCACACCCACCACTCTGGTGTTCAATCCAAACTACAGCTGATAAATTGTACCTCTAGAAGCAAATGTACATGCTCAGGGACAATGAACAGCTCACTACCTTGGTAAAAAAACACCTGCATGCTCAGGTGGACCCCTGTTCCAGTGGCCATGACTGGAAGTTTATCAGAAAAGCAGAAACAATCACTTCTTCTGCTAATTTGCTGTCTCCAGACAGCAACTGGAGACCCTGGAAGGGCTAGGGGAGGCTGGTGTGAGCAGTGAGGAAGCAAGGCATTGAAAGGTGAGAAAAAGGTGCAGTGGAAGTTAAAGCAGCTTGACCCAAGATCACAGATTACACAGATCTTGTGTAATGTAAATGGGGAAACATGAAGAAATAAATGGTTTGCAGACGAATAATTGGAGAAGGTTGACCTTGGTACTGAAAGGGGAGGGAGAGAGGGAGAGAAACAGGAAGAGAGGAATGAAGACCTGTGTAATGTAAACTAAAAAGACTTCAGTATAAGCATTTACAGACTGGTTGGAGCCCAGTGAGCATAGACAGTTCTCTAGTCACAGAATGTTTCAATATGGAATTTTCTAAAGTAATCTAAAGGGCTGTCGTTTAAATAATAAATAAAAAAACCCAAGCCAAACAAAAAAACCAAACCAAACAAAACTAGCAAACAAAATAACAATAACAAAACCCACAAAACCAAAAAACCAAAACCACTACACCTTTAGGAAGCTCTGCAACTAGCAATTTAAATTACACTGAGGAGTTTCATGTAGTAGGTCACAGGTATGCTGCTGTACCTCACCAGTCCTTTCCAACAGGCAGTGTGCTTAATACATGGTGTTACCTATCAGGATTTTCCTGAATTTACTGAAGACCTTCACTGCTGTAATAATACACTAGGTTCTAAAGTGCTTGAAAAAGAAAATGAAGATTAAGATTAAGTAAAACATTTTTCTTGGTGATAAATTTAAGCAAATTGAGTGTAATTGCTCAATTTTATTTCAAGAAAGAGTCTGTGCTGACCTTACCCTCAAATATTCTTCCTGACTTTTCCAAGCCTGGATACATGACATCATTTGGACAATTTGCACATATTTATATAATTTGTCATCATTCTGTCTTTACAGTCTGAAGAGTTACAGGATTTGCCTCTAGGCTTACTTTTCCTCCTGCACAAGATGCTTTATGAGAATCATATGCTTGCAATACTATTTTTAAAAACTGAAAAATTTAAGTAAACATTGGGTAGCTACTTCATATTTAAAGCTTATATGAAGAAAATAAATTGTGAACAGAGAAATGGGGGCTGAAAAATCCTAAACTCAAGCACATACTTGAGGCACAAGTGTTTTTTTTCCTTAGACTACCTTTGACAATGATATGTATGAACACAATGAACTAAGATAGTGTTTCAGAGATGGAGGAGGCATTAAATGAATTTTTCGTGTTTCCATCCAATGTAACTGACTCCTTTACCTCATTACTATATCAGTCAAATGTGTGAATTATCAGAAAGATTAGGAAAGTAGCTATTTGGCAGGTGCTCCACATTTAGATTCTTTTGAGATGAGGGAAGGGGGAAAGATCAGCACAGTGGAGGGGAGAAGCAAGAAATTACAAACAAAATGTGTATAGTTAAGTCCTTACTTGTTGGAGCAGGTGAATAAGTCATCTGATGTTTTCAAGTCGGAAAGTAAACAAATAGATCCTTCAAATGGAAATTGGCATGAATTTTTGAAAATTTAAACCCTTCTATTTTTTTTTTTTTTTTTTTTTTTTAGGAATTCTCTACTTGTCTCCTAGGTTTCAAATTAGAAAGCCTTTTTCTGGTTTGTGATAGTTGCTGTTACTGAAACAGTCTTTAAAAGAGGACAGAAGAGCATATTCCTGAGAGGACTGAACTTCTCTTTTCCAACTCTGTTATTCTATGTTGCACTTAAACCAAAGACATTTGTGAATTTTGGTTTAGCTCTATACTATAACTGTATTTAGCTTCTTATCAGGGCAAGACATTACTAGGTAACAATATAGAATATAATGAAAAGAGGCACAAATTCTAAATAAAGGTTAAATATGATAACTTTTTTTTCTGGGAAATAGGAATGATTTTTTTTTTTTCTGAAGTCTTTTTTTTTTCTGTTCTGAATCAGCTTTTCTCTTTGGATTTCACTTTTTTTTTTTTTTTTTGAGAATTATTTTAGAATAATTATAATTATTCTACAATTTTAAAAAAGAATTTTTACCTCAGTTTAAACTAAATATTTGGTTCAAATAACATTTTTCAGCATTATGGCTTGACCAGTGAATTAAGAAAAACTGCAGTGTGTGCAGCTGGTAAGACCTTTCTCCCCCAGCAAGAAACAAGCTTGGGCATTGATTTCAGCTAGCATAAAATGAAGTCCAAATCGATTCACACCAACAGCTTTTAACTTTCAGAGACGGCTTGCATTTGAACGATAGACTGAAAGTGAGTGATCCATAAACCTGGTAAATAACACTTTATTGCTCTTGTAACTCAGTAGATGTGCATTGAGCTTTATAGACAAAAGCAAATCTTCTCTCTAAGTTATTATGGACAAATAGAGAAGAGACAAACAGCAGACTCGGAAAGGTGAGGATGGATGAAGATGGTAACCATCGATTGAAGTATATTTCCAGTGAGTAATTGGAAGCAGGGGTCAGATATTCTGGCTTCTTGAAACAATCACTTTTTTTAGGAGAGTTAGAGGTAGGAAGATGGAGGGTCTTAGTGAAGGCAGAAAGAGATGAAAACAGAAAGATAAACATAGAACCTTGCTTTAGGGGATATACATTTGGGGCTCAGTGGCAGCTGCAGGGCAAGAGGTATAGTAAGAGTGTAAAGCATCACAGATAAGGCAGAAGAACTTTATTTTGAGCCTGTAAGTGAAAACAACTCGAAGAGAGACTTTAAAAGTTCCTTGTGCCACGATTTTACAGAAAGACTCACTTAATTAAAACCTGCAAAACAAAACACTGCTATTAATTCATTAAATGGCCCTGTGGGCTAACAGGCTGCTAATGTAGCTTATGCAGACACTGTGCCACTCGCCTGCATGACAGCAGATCCTGCAGGCAGCACTGAGGCAAGGCTTTTGCCCAGGCTTACCTTTATGCACCGCCACTAAATCTTTGCACAATCAAGGCCTAAGCATCTGTCAATAAGTCCTGACCACACAGGCACATTGCCCTATAATCTGACTTCTATTCAGTATGCTTACGGGTTATCAATGCAGATAGTTGGTACCCTTCATTAGTTTGGTGTTCTATCTTTAGAGAAAAGTCAATGGCCTGCCCATCTCAATGGATACCCTAGAATAAATTTGTGAACTAACTACAAAAGAGTACATAAAACCAGATGAGGCATGACAGAATTAAAGTCTTTGAGTCAGAGGCTCAGCTGTGGCAAGCAGCCAGCTGTGCCACTGCCAGTTAGGCCATGCGTATTACCATTACAATTATATCGAAGGGAAATGACTTCATGTGCAGGGTATGGCTTGAATATTAAAAATTCCTTGAGCGAAATGAAAGGCGCATTACAGTATGATAGAAAAAGAGTGCAAACATGTTTCATTTTATTTCAACACTACGCTCCAGCAGATGCACTGGTAAGCAAAGGAAATTGCTAGGTCTCAGTTTCATGTTCCAGGGCTTTACTGATTGGAGGACAGATTTACAGCACATGTAAGAAACAATTAGAATAGGGACTCCACCAACAACAAAGCGAGGGAATAAATTCCGATAATGAGACGGGAAAAGTACAAGGTAGAAATGATCTATGTGCTTGCATTTGGGGTATAAAATGTCAAAAAGCCCTGTATCAGCATGAATTGCACTAGGCAACAGATGGTGTACAGATTACGCTCTCTGTCCTTCTCTCTCTCTCCCCATGTCTCTTTCTTTTATAGGTTTCTTTCCAAAAAACCTACAGATTTTCCCCAAACACTTTGCTATTTATTGGCTGTCAGCTGAATAACCATAAATGTTTGGTTGGGACATTGTCAGGGAAAAGAAAGAGGGGAGGGAACTGATGGGAAAAACTTCAAAGTTCTCAGTCTCGTGGCATGGACAGGAGATCTACTCTTCGCATCCTGAATTGTTGCTTTCAGTTAAATTTTCTAGGCTGAAAGTTTTGATTTTTTTCTTCCCCATCTTGGAGACAGTAATTGTCATGTGAAAAAGCAAGTTTCTGCAGAGTAAGGGCTATGCAGTTCTGAAGTCATGTCTGACATCACAGTAATGAAATAGGGCTTAAAGAAACTTGTTGCCTCTTCTTAGCATCTGTTTACATTGCGTAAGTAGAGTGCCTGAATCATTCATTCATCTCATTTTGTGGGAAAATTTCATGAGTCATGGAGGGATCTGAAATTCATGGCATATGTATATGTTAGTAAATTATAAAACACAACACTGTAGAATAACCGACAATGCAGAAGCCATGCTGTTAGGGATTATTTGTTCTATTTGCCCAGTGCAGCCACTTGGTTTGAAACTGTGAGATTATATACAACCAATGAGGACAAAAGGTGAAGAAAACATTAGTTCTAAAACAAAGATATTTGGAACATAAACAAGACAATAATAAAATAAAAACCTGCTTTTAAACCTCCATCCTGATGAAAACAACAATATATATGAATGTAAGTTGCATGAGGCATTTAAAAGTCAAAAGAACTAGAAGCTTGGGATTTTACAGTTGCATTTCTAGAACGGTAGCCACTCTTCTGTTGTTTTAACCATACTGTTTTGTTTTCACATTGGCTAAATGCTCTGGAAAAATAAGATGAAATTTGTCTTTGGATAACATTTTTCCAGTTTTCCATTCTAAATTAAAAAACTCTTAGGTGCCATTTAAATTCTCACAGTGTGTTTTCTGCTAGACCTTGAACATCTACGTGCCCAAAATTTATTGTAAAATTCAAAGACCAACTGTGTTAATGTGATACTATGCCTTTCACTTTACACCCAGATAATGCAATCCATTTAACGTCAGACTAGTTTCTAACTTCCTTGATCAGAAAGATTCACAGAATCATAAAATGCCAGGTTGGAAGGGACCTCAAGGATCACCTGGTCCAGCCCTTGTAGGTAATACTATAATTTATATAAGATGTCTCAGCACCATGACGAGATGAGAATTTAAACTGTCCAAAGCGGGAGAATCCACCGCTTCCCATTGTTTGAATGCCTTCATGGTGAAAAATTTACCTCTTGTGTCCAATCGGAATCTCCACAGGAAAAACTTGTCCCCATTATCCTTTGTCTTCTCCATGTGACTCCTTGTAAACAGGGAGTCTCTGTCTTCTTTGTAGCCATCTCTTAAGTATTGGAACATCATAAATAAGGTCTCCCCTAAGTCTTCTCTTCTCAAGGCTGAACAAACCTAGTTTTCTCAGCCTCTCCTCACAGAGATTCTAGAGATGAAGATTAACTTTCTAGATTAACTAGATAGATTAACTAGATAGATTAACTAGATGATGAAGATTAACTAAAGCAAGAACAGAGTGTTTTAACAAGAAGTTATGACCCCTTCATAGCCTCTTAACACCTGCTGAGGTGACACAGATTCTTTTGTTTCATTGCACAGCTACAGCCTTGCCCATCACCCCTGCATGTGTCCCAGGTGCTGCCCATGCTCCTGCCTTTATGTCCTGCTTGCCTCATCTGGCAGTAACAAGTGAAGCTTAAAAACATTATGTGAAGGGAGAACAAAGTATGCTGTAAAGGGCACTAGTTTCTGAGATACCAGCAGTGTGCCCAGGTGGCCAAGAAGGCCAATGGCATCCTGGCCTGGATCAGGAACAGCGTGGCCAGCAGGTCCAGGGAAGTGATTCTGCCCCTGTACTCAGCCCTGGTGAGGCCACAGCTCGAGTCCTGTGTCCAGTTCTGGGCCCCTCAGTTCAGGAAGGAGATTGAGGTCCTGGAGCAGGTCCAAAGGAGGGCAACCAGGCTGGTGAAGGGACTCCAGCACAAGTCCTGTGAGGAGAGGCTGAGGGAGCTGGGGGTGTTCAGCCTGGAGAAGAGGAGGCTCAGGGGAGACCTCATCGCTCTCTACAACTCCCTGAAAGGAGGCTGGAGCCAGGGGGGGGTTGGGCTCTTCTCCCAGGCAACTATCAGCAAGACAAGAGGGCATGGTCTTAAGTTGTGCCAGGGGAAGTTTAGGTTGGATATTAGAAAGAATTTCTTCACAGAGAGGGTGATCAGGCATTGGAATGGGCTGCCCAGGGAAGTAGTGGATTCTCCGTCCCTGGAGATATTTAAAAAGAGACTGGATGTGGCACTCAGTGCCATGGGCTGGTAACCACAGCGGTAGTGGGTCAAGGGTTGGACTTGATGATCTCTGAGGTCCCTTCCAACCCAGCCAATTCTATGATTTTATTTGTGATAGGTACTTTACCACCACCACAGAAAGGAAATGTGCCCAGAGGCAAAACACCTGTAGCGGAGCTGTGAGGTTAGGGTAGTTACAGAAATACTTTCATTCTCAAACAATAATTTCAATGTCAGGCTCAGGGTGGTAGCCAAGTAAGTGTCAAAATCCGCTGAGAATGAAAGTGTGAGTTATCTAGGTTAGTTTATTAAAAGTGGCATAACAGTCTGTTTAGAAAGCTTTCAAAACCAAATCTGATTGTGGATGGCCACGTCACTCTTTCCCGATGTGTGCATCATATGGGCATGTACTTCAGTTTGGAGTAACAACCCACCTCAGCTACTTTACCTGTTGAGTTGGGTGTCGACTGTCATATGTTGGCTCTGGCTGGAAAACCTCCTGAGTGAGTGCCATGTCTATAGACTTTCATTCACCTTGTCCACCCCTTTTTAGAGAAAGCCTAGTCTCCTTGTAGGGTTTCCTGGATGCCCTACTTCTGGGGAAACCTGACTTCTCAGTCCCAGGGAGGCAGATACAACAGATTTGATCATCCTTTTCCTTGTGGGAATTATACTGAAGTGATGCTTTCACAAAAGTGGGAGGATGTGTGCCATCTCCAGTGTGTCTCAGAGAAGGATCAGGAAGGGAGTAGCAGGAGATATTCTCCTACCCCCTCCAATTACTCGGGGCTTTTATACTTAAGGAATTCTCTGACAGGCTGACTTGCGGGTCTTTTCATTTCTCAGTGGAGGAGAAAAATGTTCAAATCTTCTTGATAAGTGACCCAGGATGCACATCCATCCTCAAATGCATATTAATGCATGTCTTGATCATGCTGTAGAAGAACAGTATTTCCAAAGGCACCAGTGGAGACCATGAAAATAATAGTCATATAAGTCTCCAGGATGTGTTATCATTGAAACAAGGAGGTCACGATGGAAAAGAGAATGAGCAGTTAGAGGAACATGTGCAAGGGGTTGGCAAAAATAGTCCTAGTGAGGAATAACATTTAAGACTGAAAACTGAGACTACTGGACACAATATTATAAAACATAAGAAATGAAAGGTCCAAATACATGAGGATTTTTCCACATTTTACAACTTGGAGAGGGATACAGTCAAATCATATGGCAGGGAGTTAAAAGTTCCATATAGTCAAATGGTAAAAGTGGCTACAGTTTCACGGTCTGCATCCAGAGGCTCCAGTGTATAAAGATGTCATTTCTTTCTATTTCTCCCATGTCAGAATCCTGAATTATTTTCTAGAACTTAATTAAAACTTTGGAATACCTCTATAGTATAGATATTCTAATCACTTTCACCATTATACAGATTGTGAATAGAAAGGGAGATTTTAAAAAATTCTTAGAATTAAGCTAATTGATTCCTTTGAAGTCTGTAGGAATATTGCAAAGAACATGAAAGTGAACAGTTAAGCCAGCTCTGAGTGCCAGATTTTCAGAGATCTTATTAGAATCGATTTGAAAAAAAAAATATTTCGCTTTACTTAGGAAACTCTGAAGTGTATTTTAATACCAAGTAGGAAAATAGATTCAAAATGTCCCCTAGAATTAAAATTTTAGCTTAGAAGCACCAAAATGTTCAACTGATAGATAGTTTGTTAATATTGTAGCATAGTTATATTTATTAGACACCTTTTTATATTCATAGAATATAAAGGGGCCTTCAAAGCTCATTTAGTCCAGCCCCTGCAGTAAGCAGGGACACCCTCAACTAGATTAGATTACTCAGAGCCTCGTCAAGCCTCACCTTGAATATCTCCAGGGATGAAGCCTCAACAGCCTCCCTGGGCAACCTGTTCCATTTTTCACTACCCCCATGGTAAATAACTTTTTCCTAACACCCAGTCTAAATCTACTCTTTTCTCATTTAAAGCCATTGTCCCCCATCCTATCACTCCAGGCCCTTGCAAAGAGTCCATCTCCAGCCTTCCTATCGGCCCCTTCAGGTACCAGAAGGTCACTATTGAGCCTGCCTGGAGCCTCCTCTTCTCCAGGCTGAACAGCCCCAGCTCCCTCAGCCTGTCTTCATAGGAGGGGTGTTCCACCTCCTTGATCATTTTCATAGCACTATATTATTGAGCACTAAATTGTCAAAGTTAAATATAATTAATCAGTAAAATTATACTTTTCACTTTATTTGAATGAAATAGTGGCTATTATAATGAGACAAGATCGAGCCAATTTGATTTGACTTTTAATTGCAGAAATTGTCATAACACATTGACACATTTTTGTTAAATACTTTGAATCTGAAAAAAACAACAAACAAAACCTTTTTCAAATAGAAAACCTTTTCACCTAAAGCACTTAAACATTTCTAGCACTTAGGTCCTGAAAGAAGGAAATCAGTTGCCTTGGAGGATCTTGATAGTACCTGATCTGGAAGAGTATGTGTCTTTACAATTAACATGTACCTCTAGTTACACCCACAGGTTTCTCAATAACTTTATAAAATCTGGCCCTTCTATGCTTGAAATTCCCACCCAGGCCAGATGGCTACATTGCTTCAGGTCACTGAGCAGGGAGGTTTTGGCACCAATGAAACATGTTTCCTTTACATGTTATGGTCTTCACCATAAAACCAAGCATTGCTGTCCTTCCTATTACAAAAGTAAGTGAGTCAGTATGAGATTTGTGTAGGAGAGAAGTACAAACTATACTGAAAAAGAGCCAAATGTTTTACTTCCTTCCTGGTTGCACACCTTTTTCAGTTGGCAGTGGTAAGGATAGTGTATCCTTTCTGTAAGTAGCATTGGGTCTGCTGTTATGATGTTACACCAACACCATTTCATTCCATTTGCACTGATCTAGACACAATGGTTGTCATGCCAGGAGCTCCTGAACCAGAATCTGTGTTTGAGCATTGCTTTCTTCTTTTCTTCTGGGTTAAATCTTGTGAACTTCTCTCCTTTTGCTGCCTAAATTTCTCTAATAATAAGGGATACACCCTGTAGAGAAGTTGTGAATACAAATTAATGAATATCAATTAACATACAGTGCAGATGAAATCCTTATTAGCTAGCAGTGTAGGGATCACTTTTACTCCATGGATCATTCTCCATTTTATATCTCAATTTTTTTACAACCTCTATGAGAATCACTTTGTTTTTCAGTTCCCAATATACATGTTCATTATCATTTATTGTGACATTGTGTATTTGTAAGCTCATGATATGTTCAAAGCTCCTTTAAAGAGAAACAAGTTGTTGTTCCTTTGTCCATTGATACCTGGATCAATGGAAGTGAAGTTCCAAAGGCAGGCCAGCTTTAGACAAAAAAATTTTTTAACACATAGATATAGATATGTATATGCATATTTGTATGCATTTCTTCTGAAAGATTATATTTGAATTTCTGTTTAAATAAGGATAATTATATGTTGGTCAAATGAAAACTTATCACATCTAGGTGAATGTGAATACTCCAGGACAGGGTTAATATTTATCACTAGAGACAGGATGATATCAGTTTCCAGGATTATAACTATTTATCTGAAATGGAACCCAACAGATAAAATTGCTAGTCCAAGATATAGACAAAATTAAAAGCAATTTTTCAGATCAAACAACACAAAACGTTAAAGCTGTCAGTATCAAGATGTGAAGAACTTAATGACAAAACTGTGATTTCTTTGTTTTTGCGAAGAATTTTTTATATATATTTTGTGCACTTAAAACCTGATCAAATTTAGACATATTTCTAGGCTGGTAGCTGCTTTGAGGAAACTGTAAATGTTACTAATAACTTTGATTCTAGCATGTGCTTTCCACGCACTATTATATTTTTGGGTATTTTTTCAGAGACATGGAAAATCAACAAAAAACAAAACAGTCTACAATACAGCATGTATGGAAAGAAGCCAGTAACAGTAGTACAGTCAGGAAAAAAATATGGAAAAAAATGTCAAAACCTCTTTTAGCTTTAGATTGTGTTTGAAAGAAGTTGGCTGTACCATGACTATTGTGCTTTAAAAATAGAACTTAGATTAAGAAGAAAGAATCAGGAATAAGTCTATGAAATACAGCCGTACATAAATGCATGGCATGATTGCATAACCCGTTTCAGTAGACAAAAACCCTAAAATGAGGCCTTCAAAATTTATTTTAGGGAGGTTTGTATAAAAAGACACAGCACTTCGGGAAAGACTGGTTCTAGGGTTTTAGGAATGTGGAGGGCATGGAGTAAATCAATTTACACAGGGGTGGTGGAGGATTATGATTAAATAATAGGACTCCACCACTTGGGATACTAAATTCTGCTGATTTTTCACTGTAAATTCTGTAAAAATTTTCTTGGCTTTTATTTTGATTACCTCCTCTTCTCATCTGCTGGCTCTTACTTCCTTCCCACTTCGCTGCCAAACTCTTCAGCCTCCAACTCAAAGCTCTGCAAAATCTGAGGCTGTGGATGTTGTACATCTCTGTGCTGCTGCTGTCTCCATACAGAGACCAAGAGCAGAGGCAGCATGGGCTGTACCACCACAGTAAGCCATGGCACACCATGGTACACAGGACATGGCTGCACCACAGCACACACAGATGCTTATCTTGCCTCAAAGTTCTAACAAGATTTCATGAAAGGCCCTTGCAGTCCCAGTTTTCCTGCCAGCAAACCTGTGTCTATGAAACTCACATCTTCAGTTGCCAGCTCTCCTGCAAAATGTGTTTTCCCATATGGCCACCAAAAAAAAAAAAAAGAAAAAAAGAAAGGAGGAAAGATTTTTTAAAATATATTTTTCACAAATTCATCTATCTATCTGGGCTGTATGTCTCAGGAAAGGGATTTTTATTCTGTAAATTTCACCCTCTTGTTCACAGCATCAGTGCTTCAACGGGTTAATCACAGTACCAGCAATGCATTCTTAGTTGCAGGATTCAGAAAGAAAATGTTTCAATAGGTGGTTTATTATGTAACTTGACTTCAAAGTTTTTTCTTTCTTCATAAAGGAATTTACTCAACAGTGCCAGTTAAGTCACGTATCAATGCCACTCTTTAATTCTATGTAGTTTGCTTCTTCTCTGACACACCGATCAAACATGAAGTGCTCTTTAATTTTTTTCCTGAAGTAGTAAATACCTCTGTTACAAAGGTATGTGACAGCTGAAGTGTGACCTTCAGGCTGCAGTCCTTCTTGCTGAATCAATGCTAGTGTTGAGAGTGTGGCAGCCCCTCCTTTCACTCTAAAAGCCTGTCTTTTAAACATGTTTTACTGAGGGCACAAAGGGAGAGTCCTAGTTTGCACAATGCATGATGTAAGCCTGAATTTAAACCATTAGCAGCCTACCATTTTTAATAGTAGACTTTAACACTGATGTCAAAAGTACTTCCTTTGAGTTTCTGACATAAAATTCACTCTCAACCTGATTCAGCTAAATATGGGAAACCTGTGTGGTCCCCTGCCAGAACTGTCACTGGCACCTCACTGAGCTCACTCTGCACCAGGTTTGCATAAGCTGAAAGAAGGGTACCTGAGAAGGTGAAATAGGTGAACCCTCCACCATTGATCAGGAGATGAGGATACAGCATGGGATGCTTGATTCTCCCTGCTGCCTCCCCACAACTGTTCCTCTGGGCTGGAAGAGCTGATAAAAATTCTCTGTAATGCTCAATGGAAAGAAGTATAATACATATATAAATATGAATGCCTACATGGTTTTCTCTTTTGGAATCACCTTTCACCTGCTCCTACTAAGACTTGTGTTTCTTGAGGATGTAAAGTCAGCTAGAGACTGCAGCTGATGGCTGTAGTGGCAATGAATATATGGAGCCTTGAACATCCCTTTTTGTTTTTCAGTAATAGAGTCTGCAAAAATGTGGAAGTTTCTTTTAAGGATGTCTTGCTTTTTAAGTGTCTTAATCCTTTAACATAGAATAAAACAGGCATTTCGACGCTGTAAAGAGAAAAATTCTGAAATAATCTAATTCAACTCTACAGACTTTAATGTTATTTGTAGATGCACAGCCTTCTAAGATTTGGTCTGAGTTTGTTTGAAGCAGTAGACAATAAAAGACATTAGAAGGCATGTGAACTTCTACTAAGGGAAGGTTATTTCTGGAAAAAACCCCTACATTTTCTTGCACACTCACACATACAGATGGGGTATAGCATTATGCCATATGGAAGATAACCTAAAATATTAAAATACATTAATTCTCTTGCCCTGAAGGCCTGCTGGCTGATTACAGACAACTCACTAGGGGTTTACACTCCAGTAAATTCACTTAGTTTCATAACATAGGTATTTGCTGGTGCTGCAATACACTGTAGGGCAATGAGCCTATTGATCCGCTGTTATTAGATGTGTTAAGGCTCTGAATCATATTTAAGAAATAAAGTAACTGAATTCTGAAATATTTCAAAAGGTTAAATATTAAAAAGCTGCAACCAAGGAGCAGAAAGTTTGGCATAATATTTTTCTAGCTCTTCTAGATGTCCTTTTTTTTCTTTTTTTCTGAATTTCCTTGCAGACCAGAGTATTTCTTCATATATGCTGTGGTTTTGGTTGCACCCACATGCTTGTGTACAACAGCATTAGAGCATCATGATAGTAAACAGGGATGTAAAACCTTTTCCCACCAGCTTCCAAGCCTTCTGGCTACCTCCTGACTATAACTGTAACTTCAATTTGTTGAACTGGTACTTAAGAGTGGTCAGAAGAGAATGTAAATCCTGTCACAATGATTTTCCTTTACTTGCTGCTGGTCTGATGCAGTTGCATGAATTTTGGTTCCCTTGAGGCATATCAACCTGCAAAGAGGATAAGATAGCTGAATACTTTCCACTGTAGGGAGAGACTACTCACAAGAGACAATAAATTAGAAAAAAATATTTGCATTTTTAGTGAGTAAATAGAAAAAAAAAAGTTAAAATAATGTTAGCAAGAACAGAATCAAGCAGTTGCATGAAGCTATCAATGTTTGACCACCCAGCTATGTTTTTTCTGAATATAAACATGCTGCTGAATGAAATTTCAACTGCTATAATGTCTGTACATGTTGATAAAGTGGGTAGCAGCAGGTTTGTAGTCTCATGAAGCAACTACCCTGTAGATACAGTGAGCCATTTCTTCAACTTCTGTAAATCACTTTAATTTGACTAACTCTCCTGTAGCTATTAAAGTTCAGAACAGAAAAACCTTTGACTGAGCCTTTGATTCTGCCTCACTTCAGGCCTGTGTTTTATATTCCTATAAAACAGGGAGTATTTGTAAACAGTGAGATAACTTCGTGCTCTGTCTTTCAGATGACAGCAAAGAAGAAACCTCTTGTTTTTAAGTCTTTGTTTCTATAGCAGACAGTCATGATGTGTGCTGTTTCAGTAAATAGATTTTTTTCATATACTATTTCATTTCTAGATTGCTTGGGCCCAATCCAGTTTATACTGAAGTAGGTGGAATGGCTGACCTCTCAGTGGGAACTACTTGAGGACATAATAACTAATTTCCCCAAGGTAGGATATATTGCCCAAGTTTAAAGAACTGGGGTTTCTTAAAGAGAGGCTACAGTCACTCCACATGTCAGAAAAGCTATTTTTTCCCCCAATAACAAAGTACACAGTCAGCTGAAGCTTTCAGTTAAAGGAGTATATCAAAAAGATATATGCACATAACATTTTTGATTTTTGGTGGTAAAAAACGTTTTCAGCCTCTCAAGTATGGCATTTCTGGTTTCACCACAAACATTACTGAGCATAGTGTCATTTACACTATTGTTCTAGATCTACAGCAATAAATGTTTAAGTCACACTGGTGAGCTCTTTATTAAAGATGACTTTATACTATGTGATTTTTGTAGGGAGTGAGGAAAAAAATATTTTTTCCATCTTACCCTGAAAACAGTTGATCTTCCCTAGAACTCTCAGATTTCTTCTTGAAATCAAATACATTGATTTATTTTTTGAGGGAAAAAACCTCCCTTGAAGTAAAAGTTTAAAAAAAACCAACCAAACAAAAAAAAACAAACCAAAAAAGAACTGAAAGAACTGCTCACTAAAATGCATGGAAAACTAACAAAAATCTTCTGGTTTTTTTTTTACAATCTTTAACCAAAATATCCCATACAGTTTAACTGTGTCTGAGATAAATTGTATAAAGAACAACATTAAGACTTCCAAACCTTACGGTATGCTAACATTTTAAAGAGATATTTCCATTAGTATCTGAATTCCAGATTAGTTGAGATTTTTTAAATTAAATGTGAGTACTTTGTGAGAGTTGTTCTGTTTGCACCTCTGTGGAGAGAGAGAACTTCAGAGTGATAGAGTAGAATTGTGGCAGACCATCTGACACTTTATAGTGCCTTTTATTGAGTGTTGTCTCACAACCCATTCTAGGTATAAGTTGGACAGCAGCATCATAAATCAGAGAAGTCACAGAATCATCTGGGTTGGAAGGGACCTCAGAGATCATCAAGTCCAACCCTTGATCCACTACCGCTGTGGTTCCCAGCCCATGGCACTGAGTGCCACATCCAGTCTCTTTTTAAATATCTCCAGGGACGGAGAATCCACTACTTCCCTGGGCAGCCCATTCCAATGTCTGATCACCCTCTCCGTAAATAAACTCTAATATCCAACCTAAACCTCCCCTGGCACAACTTAAGTCCATGCCCTCTTGTCTTGTTGAAAGTTGCCTGGGAGAAGAGCCCAACCCCCCCTGGCTCCAGCCTCCTTTCAGGGAGTTGTAGAAAGCGATGAGGTCTCCCCTGAGCCTCCTCTTCTCCAGGCTGAACACCCCCAGCTCCCTCAGCCTCTCCTCACAGGACTTGTGCTGGAGTCCCTTCACCAGCCTGGTTGCCCTCCTTTGGACCTGCTCCAGGACCTCAATCTCCTTCCTGAACTGAGGGGCCCAGAACTGGACACAGGACTCGAGCTGTGGCCTCACCAGGGCTGAGTACAGGGGCAGAATCACTTCCTTGGACCTGCTGGCCATGCTGTTCCATATTAAGCATGAGTTAAAAAAAAAACCAATTAAAGTGGTCTTAAATTTCTTCATTGCATTTTGCCCCTAGGACAGTGGAGGGTTGTGGCATCATTCAGTTCTTTGACACCCTCCTCCTTTTGCATCCCTCCTTTCCAGACATTTTTTAAATCCACAGTTTGAGGATATTATTCAGCATCCTCTTAGTGAGAAGGACTGGATGAAAATCCTTTCTAAGGCTTCTACTTCTTTTCTTAATCACGTGGAGCGTGGTTTGTAAGTGATGTAAGGCATGTCATTCCCCAGAGACCAAGCGCTCAAAGCTCCTGATTGTTTGGGGAACAAGAGAACCAGAGGGGGTCCTAAATCAAACCCTGTCTCTCACTCACCAATGCACTGATTGCTGCAACAGCTCACTTTCATTAGGAGCACTTTCTTCAATTAAGGGAGGCGTTGTCAAGTATTCTACTTTTAGAGCTCTTAATTTTTTATTAATTTTTTTATTTTTCTTTTTAATACTGGCAGAATTTGTAATGCTGTCTCAGAGTCCATGGCATCTCCAAGACAATTCATTGTCTCCTCCAGTGCCATGACGTATCACCATAAAATACAGAATTGTAAGAGCCTATAATAATTTATGAGAGTACATTAGGTATCCATGTATAATTTATCAAATGGGCATTATAGAGGCAGGACTGTGCCTGACTGACAAAGGTTACCTCTGTATGGGTGTCTTGTATAACCACAAAAGGAAGAATCCAATAGGTGATGTTCACTGAATTCCAAAAAAGGTGATTTTGCTCCACAAGCTGGACATTCCAAGAAATGAAGTTGAAGATCTTGAAAACATTTCCTAATTTTTAAACTTCTGACTCCCAACTATTCCTCTCCACAATATTCAGACATAGGGGTTCCATATACATTAAACTGGAGGAAGCTATGTTTTTAAGGGACAAGTGATGTAAAGGCCATTTGATCTTGAGCCAGAATCTTGATTTGATTTAGCAAAAAAACCCCATGTGAGGTATGTTCAAAATTTATTCAAATCTAAAATAAGGAACCCATTGAACCTTTGAGATTCCAATATCCTAGGAACTTCAATGCTTGCAGTAGCAACTTAAACCTGACTTCACATTGCTTTTGAGGCTTAGCACTCTTCATCACTATTTTGTTCCAACAAAACCGAACATGAAGAGTTCACAAAGTGAACATGAAGTCATCTTGGGGGAAACTTCTAATTCCATAAGAGTTAATTCAAATTAAATGTCAGAGTCTTATTCACATCTATTTTTTGTTTCCTAGACTGAGAATTCTGGGGAGAGCCCTGAGCAAAACCTCTGCAGCTGGTGCTCTAGCCATATAGTGGCACTATGTTCTTCAGAACAATTTTTCTAGATTCTGGGTTGAGCCACCAATTTATAGATTGGTCACACTGCCATAGGCTTTTTTCTGGGCCTCCTGATCAGACTGGCAGCTGTGCTGGTGGTATAATCAATTGATCACAGCACTGTATGCTCAACATTTTATCCAGTCCTCAGGGAAAAGAAAATGGCTACAGCCTGGAGCTACCAAGCATGGCTTCTAGCCCAAAGTTCAACGGCTGCTGCTTTCAGGTTTCTTCCCTGAAATCTCTAATTTTAGCACATGTGATATTTGTTATCATTGCTATTAGTCAATAAGCAAATAAATATATTTTGAGTCAGCTATTGAGCAGCCATCACACCATAAAAAAAAAAATAAAAAAAAAAATCTTGCTGCGACTGAACAAATTTGTTCATTAATTCAGGACTGAAAAGACTCTAATGTCCTTAGGAATCTGAATTTCTTGCACTAATATTATTTTCATGACATCAAAATGATCTGTTTCCCCTGGAGAGGCATAAAACTCAGTGGGTGGGCTCTGGTTTGGGAGTTAGGGCATTTGAGTTTTCTGCTTTGTGGAACCAGTTAGGAAATACTTTAATGAGTGACAATTCTCAGAGTACCGCTTCCTTTCCTTTAAAATCTTTCTCTTTTTTTTTTCCCATAAAAAAAAATCTGTTGAAAGCAAAAGGACAAAGAAAAAAATGTTTCTTTTTTAAAGCTCATATTTTACATATCAATTTCATTTTATTAACTGTGAAAGAATCATCTTCCTTTCCTTGCTCTTCTTGACCTCAAATTTTGAATGATGTTACTTAATTACTTCTGAAGAATTTCCTCCAAATATACTTCTATCTACACAGAAGTACACAGCCTTCATCTGAAGCCTTCATGGTAACATCATATCTATGTTCCAAGTGTCCCTCTGAAGCAAGCAAGTTCCCTTATCTTCATTTTCCTGAAGAGATGATGAGGCACAGCATCTCATACTGATACACCTCAGCTCACAGTAAGAATCAGATAAATATTAAAGTCCAGAATTTCAAGTGTGCTAAGGTTCATAGGGGGCAAAACAAAAACCTCAAAACATTTGTATATTTTCCCCTGTTATTGTGGGAAGATTATTTTTTTTCTTGAATGAAAAACAAGATAGTCTAGAAACACAAGTATCTTTCCAGAACTGAAATCCCACTTCTTGAACATTTATACAAATGATATATCTGTTATAATACATACAACAGCGAGCATAGCCTCAGTTGAATACAAATAATTAGTATGAATAATACATGGCATTTTTCCTATTTCTTAAGTGCTAGCTGTGCTGTGTGGTCTACAAATAGAGAAAATGATCCTTACCATGTTCCAGCTGGTTTGGACAGTAAAGCAGGTAGTCATCAGAAATCAAACACATAATGTTGGTTGGCACATTCTCCAGGAATTGAGACATACTCTTGAAAGCAGTTTGTTGGAAAGCTTTAAGGAAGAAGTCAGTTTTTTAAAATGATATATATCAGTAAACAGAGGATGAATTGCCTGGTATGAGAAGACACAGCTTCCCTAGGGTGTATGTGCAAGATGCTTTCATAATGTTTTTGAGATGTACCTAAGAGATTATGAATTACATGCAGAAGTTAACCAGCATTTCTTACTATTTAGGGCTAGGGGTGGGGGGAGAATAAAAAGCAAGGCCTTGATGGTGCTGCCTAGAAGTGTGTACACTTGCTTATTTTCAAAAGTTGGTTGAGGGCTTGCAGGGAACAGCAGGGTAATGGAATATTCATGAAGCAAATGCCCTTCACTTAGCGGAGGGCAAAGGAAAGCAGATTGCTAAAACTCTTCAAACTTGCTGCACAAGAAGCTCTCACTACAGAATAATGAAGCCTGTGTGTACCACTCTGCAGCACAGCCCTAACCTCGTACCTCTTGCCTCTTTCACCTCTCTTCCTTATTGACTCCTCCTCCTATTTTCAGGCACGAATCTCAGCTGCTGCTGCACGCTGCTCCTTTGCCACAGCTGCAGCGGCACAGACCTGCAGAACCCATCACAGCCTTGCAGAAACCCCTCTGTTTTCCTCTGGAGCCAGCCTGTAAGGAAAAAACACCAACACTCCTGCGAGTGAGGTCCTCACCTGTCAAAAGCTGAGCACAGCAGGAATCATCCAGCACCCATCCCCTGCCTAAAGAGGAAAGCTGGTTTTCACTTTATTTTAGGGTTTTACTTTAATGAACATTGGGCAACTGGAAGGGAACTGTCTCCACTATCACAGGACACGGACAGACTTAAGGGCTCAGTCTCCTGCGGTACACAAGGCACCAATCATTTTCAGCCCCACAACCGCATGACAGCTTGAACACCAGAAAAACACCCACCGACTCCTGGACTGCAGAATCTCTGTATGCCAGCACACAAACACCCCAGACTCTCAGTATCTCAGCACCCCATCGTCTCAGCATCCTAGCATCCTCACATCTGCCCCTGTACTCAGCGCTGGTGAGGCCACAGCTCGAGTCCTGTGTCCAGTTCTGGGCCCCTCAGTTCAGGAAGGAGATTGAGGTCCTGGAGCAGGTCCAAAGGAGGGCAACCAGGCTGGTGAAGGGACTCCAGCACAAGTCCTGTGAGGAGAGGCTGAGGGAGCTGGGGGTGTTCAGCCTGGAGAAGAGGAGGCTCAGGGGAGACCTCATCGCTCTCTACAACTCCCTGAAAGGAGGCTGGAGCCAGGGGGGGGTTGGTCTCTTTTCCCAGGCAACTATCAGCAAGACAAGAGGGCATGGACTTAAGTTGTGCCAGGGGAAGTTTAGGTTGGATATTAGAAAGAATTTCTTTACGGAGAGGGTGATCAGGCATTGGAATGGGCTGCCCAGGGAAGTAGTGGATTCTCCGTCCCTGGAGATATTTAAAAAGAGACTGGATGTGGCACTCAGTGTCTAGTAACTGCAGTGGCAGTGGTCAAGGGTTGGACTTGATGATCTCTGAGGTCCCTTCCAACCCATTTGATTCTATGATTCTATGATCCCAGTCTGCGCTGGGACGTCAGGATGCTAGGATGCTGAGATGATGGCACAGGCACCCACCACAGGAGTGATACCTGTGGTGCCCAATAAAAGCAGCAACAGGACTGATGCTCTCACATGTGCTCCTGCTCCCGCAACCACGGCAGGCTCAGCTTGGCCAAGCACGGTGTGCTGCTGCCGCTGCTGCTGGGTGTGCTTGTCCCTCCCCAGCTGGGCAGGTTGATGCCAGCTGCCCGCAGCCCCAGAGCCGCTCCCCTGGGGCTGCACCAGCGGAGGCCGCCAGCGCAGAAACCCAGGAGGTGCGATGCAGCAGGTGGCCCCCGCGGAGGTAATCAGGATTACATTCAATGGAGGAGCCAGCTCAATTTTCAGCCCCGTGTCTGCCGAGGGGCCTGGAGCTGCCTTGTTAATGCTGCAGGGAACACGTGGGACACATTGGCTGCATTAATTGTCCCCACTCATTCAGCGGTGGATGAATTATAATGTTACCACTCCAGGGTAAAGCAAACACCTATCATAACAATCATGTCATTAGTGTGCAGATGCTGCCTGCTCTGCTTAACCTTTTATATCTTTTTTTTTTTTTTTTTTTTTTGATAGCATGCAATAAGAATATTTTTTTATTGTTTTTCATATAATTGATTTTAGCTTGCAAGTGTTGCTAAGCCTTGAAACAAGCACAGCTGCATTACTCAACAGCAAGGGATAGGTGCACAGACTGGCACAGCACAGCCTGGTGAAGAGGAGGCTCAGGGGAGACCTCATCGCTCTCTACAACTCCCTGAAAGGAGGCTGGAGCCAGGGGGGGGTTGGTCTCTTTTCCCAGGAAACTTTCAACAAAACAAGAGGGCATGGACTTAAGTTGTGCCAGGGGAAGTTTAGGTTGGATATTAGAAAGAATTTCTTTACGGAGAGGGTGATCAGACATTGGAATGGGCTGCCCAGGGAAGTAGTGGATTCTCTGTCCCTGGAGATATTTAAAAGAGACTGGATGTGGCACTCAGTGCCATGGTCTGGTAACCACAGCGGTAGTGGATCAAGGGTTGGACTTGATGATCTCTGAGGTCCCTGCCAACCCAGCCAATTCTATGACTCTATGAAACAGCAATGCATTGCAAGTTTATGTTTGTGATTTTGTTTATCCTTAGCAGTGTGATTGACACATTCGCTATTCACATAAAGGGACCTCTGAAAAGACTATGGTCCTTAAAAATATAAAAACATTGGAAATATTTTAATTTAACTACAGCTATATGTACAACTACAGATTATATATGCACACCCAGACAAGTGTCACATTCTAGTCTGAAAATTTAACTATTCACATCTCTGCAGAAGATATTTTTGTTATCTGTTATGTACCTGTACACACCTTTACTGAGAGAGGTACATATGCACATATGTATATGAACATTCATTTTTATCTATGATACTTCATATCAATTTAATATCTGTATGTATATTAATAAAATGCTTTATCTTCAAGTTGTATTTACTCACATGTGCATCATAAAGCCTCTCTGAGTGTTGCAAAATCATTATCGTGTAATTAATGATCCCGACCTGCTGCCATGTTCTCATTTATCTTTAATTGAGTTCTACTTTGTCTAGTGGGTAGTCTTAAACAGCACCACCAAGTGTGCTTAGAACTTTACACTGCACATTCCTAAAGTGCTCAAGTGCTCTTTCAGATGCTACCTGTAAGCCCTTCACACATGTGATTTGCAAGGAGAGAGCCCCCTCCTACCAACCCTTGTGCAGGTCACTAGCAATAATTTATCTAAACAATCACAAAAGCAAAACTTGCAAAACTCCTCATGAAAAGGTTTTGTGTGATTAGGCACCTGGCCCTGACTCTGCACTGGCGTCTGCTAAGACACAGAATCCTTATGCTTGTGTAGAACTCTGCTGCCTCGTGGCACTTTTGTGAAAGCTACTGGTATGTACTGCAACACCACATAGAAGTTAACTGGTCATTTATCTTCCGTATGTGAGCTTCTGCAAGCATTCTTTCGGAAAGTGGGAAGGAGATGTTCCCTCATCTCCCCTCTGACCTCTCCCATCACTTCTTCATGCCTCCTTTGTTAGGAAATGAACTGAGGTCCCAGGCTTGCAGGCATTTGTCAGTTAAGTCTTTGACATTACTCTCTACAAGAGCTCAGAAGGTTCAATGGAAATAGACACATGGTGTAAAGCAAAGATTGTAAACAAAACCGTGAGTAATTTGCACCTCAAAACACAGTGCAAGACATGGGAGATGTGCATGAAGAATGTTGTGCACTGATTGTATCTGTACAAATGTAGAGTTGCATTATTCATTGTTTGACACTATTATTGGTCGGGTTTAGAAGAACAACTAACAGTAGACATAATGTCATAAAGCAAGAACAGGGAACAGGGGAGGAACGACGGTATCAATATCAATAAAATTACTTATACTAAATATATGTAAAGCTATAGCAAAAGCAGGTGCATGGCAGGATGAGGTTAAGGATGAGGTTAAAGTTTTATGGTTACTGTTTAAGGTTTTTTAAAAAATCATCAGATGCTTTAGCTGACTAATTTTCTGTAGGCACTTGCGATTTGTGAAATGGAGAAGCCATTTAAAATGGTTTAGCCACATTTTAGCCTTAAACAAGTATTTAATTTTTACATATGCATGTAAAACCATGTTGTTTATTGGTATTTCCACTGAAAATTACTGTGATTCAGCTCTTTTGGATGCATTTCAAAAGTGTAAAGTGAATTTATGTTCTATAATCAGTAGAAGGTGTATTTTGCTGAAATCAAAGAAGTCGTTTTTTATTATGATGGTGGATTCATCTGAGAATATAGTACCATTTTCTGGTATGCTATAGATCTATAAAACCAGAATACAGACTTACACAGCCCTTATTATGCTATATACAAATACATTAAACGGTATAATCTTTTTTCCATACTTCCCCTTTAGATTGTTTGTGAATGGGAGAATTAATCTTTCAGACTTTCGTTTGCTTTATATGTGCAAATACACAGTCAGACTAAAAACTCTGCAGTTTTTTAGAAGTGTTTTATGAACAAAATAGAAACCTCCAATTGTATCCTGTCTGATAATTTTTTCCCCCTCCATATAATATTTATGGTATGTTTTTTCAAGCATGCATGTTTGGTTGATCAAAACCAAACAATGTTACTCGGTGGCAGTTGAGTATCTATGCATATGTTTTTCCCCACAAGTAACACAGGCTAAAATCAACTTTATCCAGACATTTTTTCCCCTAGTCTCCAAAAAAATTACCGTGAAAACGAACCCATATGAAAATGAACTCTTGTATGTAAAATATTTTCCCACACATTGCTGCTGCTGAAAGTTTTTACTTAGCTTGCTGAAAATGGTATGTCTACACAAATAATGAATGTGTGCTGCCATCACATCCATTCTCACATTTTCCTAATTGAAAAAGATGGGTACAGTATGGACATGGTATAGATTAGGAAATAAATCCTCTCTTTTTGATTACAAAATATTCTACTGTAAATTAATGAAATGTTTGCTGTCAATTTGACCTGCTGTAATATACCGAAGTTCAATTACCATATTTTTAACATAAATATGTGTTATTTCAAGCATATGTTTACGTATTTATAAACATTAAAGCAGCATATTTTAGATTATATAAATGATCATAATAATATTTAATAGATTGTTAGGCATATTTATCAGTTACCACTTAATTTTGCTAATGCCCTCAATAGTAAAGAAAGGTAAAAATCTATCCTAAAGATGACCTGAGCTCCAGTTTAATTTAAAACTTACTCTAAGAATATTATTCAGACATGAAAAGCACTTATGGGGAGAAGTTTGCAAGTAAATAAGCTTATAAACTTAGACATTGATTTATACCAGCTGAAATTCTGTTCTCTAGGCCATTTTTCTTTTCCTTAGTAGTCATGGATTGTTTTATACCAAAATAACTACATAATTGAAATAGCTTATAGTTCCCCATATAATATCCATTATTATATTAACAACACTGAAGCAGTGATTTAAGACACATAAAGTTAAATTCAGGACTGTTTTCTTAAATCCCTCATAAATATTTTAGAAGTTAATTAGGAGACTACAGGTATGAAGAGACCAAGATTTATTCATAATTAAAAATCATATATCACGTGTCACTTCTTCTGATAGTCAAAAACCTATAATTGCCTGTAATTAGGCAGTTGTCCCTATAGTTTGCTAAACTGGGTTGAAATGGAATGAACAATAATAAGCTGAATTTCCTACATTTTCTTTGTTCGATCAGGGTTTTTTTATAAGTTAGTACAGAATTTGGTAGAAATAGCAAAATATGCATATCTTACTTACAGTTGCATTAAATCACAGGAAATACCTTTCTGTATAATTTGATATAATTTGGCATCTGACCTTTATCTAATGCCTCATAACTTTTCATTCCAATTATTTTGCCTTCCTTTACCAAAATGTGAACAAAAAAACCTGAGCTCATGAATGACAATATATTCATTCAGCAGACCTAAGATATATTTTTCCAAAGTTGTAATTAGCATTCTGCTTTTTACAATGTGGAAATGAAGTCCACAGTCCGAATTCCTGGGGGAAGTTACTGATCAAAACAAACACCAGAAATATTGTTGCTCAGGTATCTAACCCTGAAGCATGGTATACTAGATGTGTGCATGATCTAGAGCTGTTCCCAGCAAACATGGTGGTGGCTAAAATGTTAAAATTTGTCTTCTTTAGGGCAGGTAGTTCCATATAAGCAGTGAAATATAAATACCTTAATTTCCTACAGTATGAAAATCTACGTATTTTGCCAAACTCAGTAAGGACTCTATAAGCTGTTTGATAGTTAAGCATGGTTTCTATGTCCTATAAAGACTTGCACACACCCTTTACCTGGCATACTAACAACCTTTGAAGCCACTGGACCTTCTTACAGGGCCGAGAGTGGAGTCAGCAGAAATTATTGCTGTGTTCAAGCCAAGGGTCTGATTCTGGAATATTCTTGCTCTTATGCTTCCTAAGTGCTTTTCCAATCAATGTGATATTAATTTTCTTTTGAAATTCCCATCTACAAACCTAATTGGACTTGACTCACCCTGCACCATCAGGCATGCAGCTCTCAGCTCAGAGTCCTCCTGAGCCATGTCCTTCCCAGACGTTGTTTGCCAATGCTGGCTCTAACCATAGGTCTGTGCTAGGCTTCTGCCAGCTCCCTGAAAACTAAGTAATAATGCAGAGTATTAGTTATTTAGGAGAAAAACATTTCAAGGTATTTCAGATCTTTCAACTAATCATACTTTTCTGTTCAGTTTCAAATACACTTCCTTCTTCTCTCTTACCTACATGCTTACAAATACATACACACACATACGTACACGATTGCCTTAACAGGTTCTGAATAACAACCCTTTCTTCTGTCCTTTCTAATTACTCTTTATCAATTTCATTTGGCCTTCAGGGTTTATCATCTAGGCTGCTGGCATTCTTCTGGAGTTGACTTCTGTACCTTTCTTGTAGTTTCTATTTTGTTGGTTTTGTTGTTTTTTTTTTCCTTTGCCCTTTGTAGTTCTTGTAACTTTGGATCTTTTGTACTACAGATCTTTAACATTTGTTATTTAGCATTAGCAAAGATTCAAAATTAGGCCAGACTGAATGTCTAGTCCACATGGTTGCTAGCAGTGTCAAAGGAACATCCTGAATATCATAGGTCATTTCTAGTCCGGTGTTCTTAAGTCTCTGTTCATTTTTTTAACTTTGGAGACAGACTTCTTGAAGCCTTCACCTCACCTCTCTGTATTAGCAGTGTGTGCTGCAATGTCCTTGCCTTCATTTGTCATGTTGCTTTCCAGCTGGCATTTCTGATCACCCTTTGGCAATACAGGAATACTAAAAATTCTGCTAGGGGACAGTTGCTAAATGGCAAAGCTGCCTCGCAAACATGGCTTTCCTAGGTTATTCAGAAAATTATTACATCTCAGTTATTTAGATTATTTGTTTTTGTTACAGGTATGTCTCAGAAACTGTGAGACACATACTAAGAGATTAATTTTCAAGATGTTTCCTGCCACCTTCTATACTTGCTGCAGCCCAGTCTTGGAGATTCTTAAAACCTGTCTCAGTAGATTAACCAGAGATTTAAGGATAGCGTATGCTCACTTTACGCATACTTGTTGATATCAATGTATTACTTTGCCTTTGCAACAAATTGTCTTTTACAGGAGATTGTCTCACCTTAATTTTAGCCATGTAAGACATGAAAATTTAAGTAGTCATATAAATTCAATTTTTAGTCATTACAGGGAGAGGCTTACATACATTTTGGAGATAATTCATTCCATCTACTTTGGATGTTTTTTTGAGGATCAACTGCCTTCTACAGGCAGTGATATTACATATGAACATTCATTTTTATCTATGATACTTCACATCAATTTAATATCTGTATGTATACTAATAAAATAATGCATTGATATTATGTATAGTCTACATGACCAGCTTAGTCTGGCCGTTCAATTTTCTATGGATAAAAATAAGTGAAATAAATCCTATTTTAGTTTTGTTGCATTTGTAGAATTGAACTAATTTTATTGACAACCTATTAGATAGTGTTCTGAACTAAAGTATAGGGTCATATTCTGTATTTCTCATTACACTTCTTGTAGACAAAATTTGACCTGCATGTATAAAGCTAGAATTTGGAATCTTCATTTCTCCTTTTTGTATTTGAAATCCAGATGTAGCAAGTTACCATCTTCAGATAAAAGAAGACATTGTACTAATTGAGACACATGGTGTGTATATTGTGTATATACTTGTACAAAAACATTTAAGAATACAGGGAGATGCACACTCAGACACACACAGACTCACAGCCTAGTTTTGCAGATAATGTTGTAGGTGTCTACAGCATGAATAAAGGCAAATGTCTGGACAGCTTAGTGAAAATAAATAGAGACCATGAAGCCATTAATCTTTAAAGACTAAATATTAGCTTTCTTTAAATCCAAGAAAACTGTTGATGGTCTGTCACAGTTTGGACAGTGGCTGTGCAGTGACAGATGCTCTCTGTTATTCCCATTTCCCTCCCAGAGGGAATAAGGAACAGAGACTTTAAGGTTGAAAAACCTTGAATAGATAAAAGGTGACCTGTCTTGGTAAATGGCACCTTCTCTGGTAAGGAAACAAAGAGGAAAGGTAGCAGCAGGTACCTGGATGCAACAGGAAGGCCTTAACCCAACTAGCACACCAACCAGAGAAAGACCCAAAGGGCTTTTTTGGGAGCCATTTTATACTGAGCACCATGGGAAGAAATACTGTGATTGGTTCATTTGGGTCACATAAGCCATCCTCACCTCCTATAGGCTCAGCTGCTCTTCCTTATAGCTGCAAATCAACAGGCTGGCAGCTGCCATCTGCCATGGGTGTCCCAGGCAGGGTTTTTCTGTCCTGGTCCTCCCAAACCAGGACACAGTCTTCCCACAGTGTGTAATATTCTGTATTTTGCAACATATTTCAATCAGTCTTAGAACACCTGTAAAGAGTTAGTCTGGTCATGAGTAAGCTGCCAGTGTTTTATGGACATTAAGACTGGGGAATGGTTAGGCATCAAGCCTTTAGAAACATTGTCAGAGTAGATTGACAAGAATCTGTGGACTAATACATGATTTACATGTTATGTATGACATCTTCACTCCATTGTGCCCTAAGCAGTGTGGAGGCAATAATGAAAACTGGGACAGAATTTATTTAAAAGAAAGGATAGGCGACAACCCAGTTTGGAATAGAAAAATCTTCCTTTGAAACCCTGAGCCTGTTGGGTCTGTCTGATGGCAGTCATAAGTGAATGCATTCTGGCTAAGCCTATGTAGCATTTTGAGAGACTTAAAGTGAAGTTAAGATGGCCTTGGCAAACAAGCCCACAAGTATTACCTTCAGAGCAACTATAACCCACCACCAGGAGTGAGCTGGGCTGGTATGCTCAGCCATGACCTAATGATGCATTAAAGTGTGCTTGTCACTTAAACACCCCCCCAGAGATAGTGCTGAGGGGCTGCTCATGGGCTGTTGGCCAGTCACTGTGTTAAGGAGGTGAACAGAGGCAAAACTCTGAGACCAACTGATGTACAGCCTTGGAGTCTGTATCTGTCATAAAGCCAGTCACAGCTGGTGGCAGAGTCTGTATGGAGGCTCCAACAGGAAAACCAGGGGCTCAGATGTGAAACCCAAATCACATCCAGGTGAGGCCCCAAGTGGCTTGCTGGTCACATGAGCTCATCCACCCAGAGCCCAGCCTCAACAGTGTATCTCCTTGAATTGATATCAATCATCCATTGTTTACAGGCATAAAGGAGAAGTTAGTGTACACACAAACCAATCTGTGAGGGAGTTGGGACAGCATCTGCACACACCTTGCTCCCAAACTGTACCTTTGTAGTGGTAAACTGAAATTTAGGGCTGTTGAGGTTAGTGATACTGCTGAGATTCCAGACACAGCAGATATGTTTCCAGCATTCCCTTATTTTTATGAATACTTGATGCACACGCTTTAGATCCTGTTTCTTGAAGTATTTCAATATTTATCTAAATTTGAATAATATACTTTTAGATTTATTTTATTATACATACATGTATTAAAATATGTTTACATATATTTATTGTGTAAGAGCCATGCATATATTGCTTATATGCACATTATTCATACAACTGGAGTAAAAATCCTTGAAGATTCTAGGCTATGAACACACGTCTGTTTCATTAATATGATCTTTATATATCTACATCATATAACACAGGGATACTGATGTAGTATTTGTTTTTCTAATAACTCAACAAAAGCGCACGATTACATTGCACAAGTGGTTTTAAATAAGGACAAAAGCATGGTGTAAATATAAGTTGCAGTTCTGTGTTATACCCAAAGCCAAGGTATGAAAAGCTTTCAAAGAATCTCTGAAATCTATAGGACAGCATAAAAAAAGGCAGTGATGGTAATTAGCCTTTTAAAATCATTCCTCATATCCTTAAGCACATTATGGAAATTTATAGTACACATCAGATGTCTGTCTGTGTGTGGAGGGGGATGTGCATGTACGTACACGTATGGGTATGTGAGAGAGTGAAAGAGGTTTACAGCCATCTTTGCATGGCTGCATTTGTAACTGATGAAACAATTTGTAGTGGTGTCAGTAACTCCTCAGGCAGTGCTCACTGAATGCATGTCATTAGGTGCCACACAGTTTGCTTGGCTTCTTGCTCACTCTGTGACACCAGTTCATTATATGTTCTTAAAGATTATAACGTTCTACTCTTTATTTTTAGAGGTAGTAATATTTAGTTAATCTTAACTAGTCCTAAATATTCCACCACTCCCATCCTACCACTGGATGCTCAGCATTCAAAAATCGGTTTTTGCCCTTTGGCAGACTGTTCTTACTGATCTGTTGCCATTATTATATCAGTAACGTGTACCAGAGGAGACTTAAGGTGGTGGGGCAAGGTGCATTGCCAACTTCAGTACTCCTAACTTTTCACCATAAAAAAGTAAAATAGTATGAGATTATAGGACTGACTTCCAATTTGAACTGCAATATATACACAAACTACTGTGCATATAGTAGCAGTTTATCTAGCACTTTTGGACACCAAGGCATTATTTTTTTTACAAAACAGGAAGTCAGCTTTATGGAAAAGTATCTAGAAGGTCTTGATAGATAAGTCAAATATAAGCAAGTGGTGTGTCCTTGCAGCATTGCAGGGCAAGGGTTTCCTGGCCTCATTCACTATGTTTTTACCTAGATACCAGTGGGAGAAATTATCTTTCCTCTCTATCTGGTACTTGCACAATATGTGTAGGAAGTCTCATGGGTGCATACCAAGCTGGTTGGGTACTGGAGCACGTACCAGTTCGGTGTGCTTGTCCTGGAGAAGTGAAGGTTTAAGGGAGATCTAATTGTTGTATACAACCACCCAACAAGAAATACAGGACAAAAATCCATTTCCCAGGAATAGTCAAGGACAGAAAAAGAGGCAATTTACAGTGCTTGAAACACCCAAGGATCTGAGAAAATCTTGATATAAGAATTTTTTTCTGCTCAACCATTAAGTTAGAGAAACGCTGGAAATTACCCAGAGATGCTGTGAGATAAACATCCTTGGAGGTGTTCAAGGTTAAACTGGACATAGCTCTGTGCAACGTGATCTGAATAGACTTCCTGTGAGTGGAAGATGAGTCCAGAGATCTCTTGAGTTCCCTTCCAATCTACCTGGCTGTGTGGTGGCCTGACTCAATGACTGCATTCCTACTTCTCCATGTCCTCAAAGTACTGTTCCATATCCTTCAGCTGAGAAAAATGAGACTAATAAGGCAGAAGCAGCTATGGACTATAACTATGGGAGATAGGCTAGACATTAAACTTTCACAGCTGGTATGATATGCATATCTTCAGGGTCTTATATAGCACTTTAACTGCTAGGCTTTTGGATAAAAGGATGGAACCATCTCCCTCCTTTCGGAATCTGACTTTGCTTCATTCCCTTTTACATGCAATGCCTCTTAAATGAAGTGTTCTGTTCTCAACTGACACAAACACTTTTTAAAAAAAAAATTTAAAAACTATTTATTTATTTATTTATTTATTTCAGAAGAAGCAAAACTGTTTAATTTAGTTCAGGCTGAGACAGTATTTGTTAAAAAATGCTTTGGTTTGGCAGCTCACAATCATGTGAATGATTCTCACTTCCCTTTAAAATTAATAGGAAGCTCAGTGGCTGCCTTCCCAATCTATGGGCCAAGACAGTGGCCAGGAAGGATAGTTTTACAGCTTTAGATTCCGGCTGAATTTCATTCCAGTTTATTCTCTGCTTCATGCTCACATTGCATCCAATCTTTACAATCTTTTTTTATAGAGACAAAAACATCCAAAGATATTTAAAAAGAAAAAAGTACAAATCACTGTTGGCAGCCTACTTAGCACTTAAATAGCAACCTCCCTCCCCCATTCAATTGTTTTACACAATGAAAAAAAAAAAAGAGAGAGAGTAAATAAGACAATTGTTGTTCATAAGTTTTCCAGGAAAGTCTAGAAAATTCTAACTATGGTTTGTTGGGTTTTTTTTTTTTGTAAGTTATAGGAATGTCAGTCATAATATGGATGTACACCAGTATTTAAAGAGCAACAACCAGAATTTTTCTTGCCTCTAGCTCACTTTTTTTGACAATAAATAGCTTTTTATTATAGGTGAGCCACTAGGCGAAGAATCTATAACATGGCCTATTAGTACTAGTAGTGGTATCATTAAATATATTAATAGTTTTTATGGTAAATGTTATTTAAAAGCAGAATTGGAGGCTGAATTAAAACAGCTTCTTGGTGTGGCCTACACAAAAGTGAATCAGAGAGGCTTTGGACACGCTTCAGTACTGCAAACTGAAGCAAATCTGATGAAGCTGTTTGCAAAAACAATGGAAATGTAATATCCATGTGCTGAAGGAAACACATATTCCTATGGCTGCCAGTATCTCCCTGGACTAGTAAACCAGTTCTCATCAGTTTCTACAACTATAAGAGGAAAATAAGAATACTTATCTTCCTCACAGGAATTTTGGAAGTCTGCATGTGTAAAGAATTTCATAAGTAGGGGTGTTGTAGCTGTTTTTTATTGCCACAGAAGGACATTTGACTACTCTAGTAGATTTTGGTATTATGTTTAAGTGAAATCAATTCTTGATGAACTAAATCTAACTTTAAAACTAAGTAAGTAAAAAAAGAACCCTGATCAAAATAATAGCATAAAAATATTTTCCTTCCATTTGTTCATTTTAAGTTAAGGATTTATGTTATAATAAATTGCCCCCACTTTGTTCCAGGAGAAACCCACCTGAACATGCTGACTTTGTGGATGACAAGAGCCATTTTGACTGAAATTAATTTTATAGAATTTTTTTCCAGTTGCGTCACAGTTTTTCCTCATTCTGTTTTTAAAAAGGATGCTATAATTCTGTGGAAATTCCTTGGGAAACTGCTGAGTGCTTTCCCAATCCTGTCACATATCAGGTTTGGGAATATAACCAATGTGGTGTTGTCTCTTTGCATCAGTTCATGCCACCACAATAAGGCCATCAGTAATGTGAAACTTTAACTAATATGAACTATTTAATTTATAGTGACCAATATTAACCATTTTTGAGTTAAATTTTGTGTTTATGGTTCTTCATTATTTAGTAATTACATGAAGTCTGAGTATTTATAGAAAATGCGTTTAACCTTTAAAAGTACCAAACACTGTGCCAAGATGATAATCAGAGTTTGAGAAATCAGAATGTTCTATCTGAGTAGCAATTTTGTATGCACCTAACATTAAGCACCCAAACCTGTATTTCTGTGCTAGGCCAGTCTGGGATCTAGTTGCCCAGCACCTTGCTACATCAAGGCGTCAAGAAGCATGAATTACCATTAATCCCTTCCTCCTAGGAAGGACACCATGATGCAGCTGCGCTTTGCCCGGCTAAACCTGACCTGCCAAAAGTCTTCAGGATATTTGTCTGGCCAACAGAAAGCTTTCATCTTATTTTCTTCATGGTCACAACACACTTTGGCGTTGCTGCTCTGGTGCCAGGGCCTTCTGCAGCATTCTGTCCCTCTTGGCATTTCCCCAGTGGTAAGAAGGTGTGAAGAAGGCTCAGTGGGAGCTGCCGTGGGATGTGGCCCCAGTGCAGCCCTGGCAGGGCTGGAGAAGACTTGGCTGCCAATCACCTCTGCTTGAAGCTATGCTACCCTTGTTCAATAGAGGTAATGGGTCCAGTGGGCCAATAATAGGTCTGGTGGGTCTGTTACACATTTTTATTGAAAAGCAAAATAAATAGGCCTGTAAAACTCACACACTGCCCCAAGGCTGCAATAATTTATGCACCTTCTTACACCTTCTCTTTCCTTTTTTTCCTCTTTGCCTTTTCAGAGTTGCTCGAGTGAACTTTTCCAGCAAGACAAGGAAGAGGTTTTGTAAATTCATCACCAATCATTTGAGTAAGGCAGTATTCAAAAATACTGCATGTTGTTATATAGGGAGCTGTAGCAGGCCTTTACTACTTGATTATACACATATGTAGTAGCAAAGGAGATCATTTTACTCAGCCAAACTTGTTTAATAGAAAAAGCATAAAAATCAAAGTATGTGTACTACCAGGTTTGCTTTCCAGAGAGAATGTGTTTTTCCACAAAACTAAGGAGAGGGTAATTTACCACTCAAACAAGCTCGTGAAAATAAGAACATTCTTTCCTAAACAGCAACAATTATACACTTGGCAGGCAGCAGTAAAACCAATTCTGCTTCTCTTCTTAGCCCATGGCAAATCTGTACCTGGGACTGATTAGAAAACAATTTGAGAAGTGCTGCTATTCTTTTCAAGGTCTACCAATGAATTTTTTGTATTTTATTTTCTTCCTTTATTTTTTTTTAATTTTTATTTTTATTATTATTTTTAATATTTTGAACAGGTTTTACCAGTAGAGTTAGCACTGTCCCATCTCCTTTGTCACTGGCTCCCCCTTATTTGTCAGTTGTACAAATATAGACTTCTTGTAAGTAAGGGAAAAGAAACCCAAATGTTCTTGCAAAGTCAGCATTATAAACCAAATGACCTGAACAAGTTGCCCAAAGAAGTCGTGGCTGCCCCTTCCCTGGCAGTGTTCAAGGCCAGGTTGGATGGGGTTTGGAGCAACCTGGTCTAATGGGAGATGTCCCTGCCCATGTCAGAGCAGTAGGAATAAGATGATCGTTAAGGTGCCTTCCAACCCAAACCATCCTGTGATTCTATGATTCTGTGACAAAGGAAATTATCCTGATGGGAAACACTTGAGAATTGCATAAATCCCTTTCTTGAGTATTTTAAGAGCAGTAATTCAAACTCTATTTTGTCTTTTCGTAGTCCAATTCAGATGATGGAGCAGGATATGAAAATGTTGCATCTTTTTACTCCAAAACCATTTTGCACAGAATCTTAATAGAGTAAGTGCAGCCTTGCTGTACCAAACTAAATGACTCAGTGACTACAATGCTTTGTTGCTCTATTTCTAGAGCCAGTTTCTTCAAAAGAATATACCTGTATTATGCTCTTTTGGAATAACCGTCCTTTGCATGGAAGGAAAAAAAATCTTAACCTCCTTTAGTTATGGACAAGAACAAGGGAATAGATGTATTTTTTAAACTCTTTGCTGACTTTTCCCCCTATTGTTAATAACTTGGATATTCTCATTACCAGGTGGCTGTTGTGGAGGATATTTTATCTAAAGCAGCTGTTTCCTTTTATATTTTTTTCTTGTTAGACCAAAACAAGAGGTTAAAATATCAATTCAAAAGAAATAAATTCCCCTTCCTAAATTCAATAGAACACTTTAGGCAGAACACTTGAGACAGATGTAAAGAGGAAAACACAATGCCTTCCCCTCCTACAAAATTGTCATTAACACCTAAAAACTGGGAGACAATAATAATTATATCAGCCTGCAAACCAGTGAGTAAAACTTTATAGAAAAGCTCCTGGTAGGATTAGTGCTCAGCTGGAAACTGCCATGTGAGCTATGCTACAGCACAATGTGGATGTGTAAGGCAACAGTGAGGAAACTAAACAGCACGTGGGAAATAAAGGGAGACCTCTGGGACTGTATCAGGTTAAGCTGTACTCTGTGCTGTAGCTGGCCTCTCATTATGCAGAAACAGTTTGGAATAGGCAACTAATGGTAGAGAGGAGACCAGTGAGTTATTAAAACAGACAGCGCTGAAAGCTGATTACTTGAGGTTAAACCAGAAGGCAAAGATTAATAAAGCACAGAGAAAAGGGTTTTTGTGTTATTTTTCTAAGTGTTTCTTCTTCCTATTTAACATTGTGTCTGTGAAAGCTACCAAGCCAAGAGTCCTGGAAGTTGCCATGTTTCTTGTCTGCAAAACAGTGTGAAGGTGACTTGTATTAAGCTGGTTTTCCTACCACACCTAGACTGAAAGAAATGCCTTGAGAGATGGAAAAGGATACAGGGTATCTTCAACAGTCCCAATCCCAATGTTTGTTGGGATCACTTTTCCCAATGTTTGTACTGGGCAACCTCCCTTATTTGGAGCCTTTTTTTCTGGTTGCTTAAGTGGTCAAGAACCTTAGAGGCACTTTGCTTTCTCTGTTGACAGGAAGCACAGCTGATCTTGGTGGAATTCAAGTGAGGTAAAACCATCCCTGTGTCCTTATGCCCAGGGAGCCTTGCTGTAGACAGTAGCTCAGTGTAGGTGTTTGTCTGCTAGGACCTGAACTGGACTCTCAGTGCATGAACGTGTGAGCAGAGAATAAGCAATTTGATTACCTGTTGTGATTCTATACAGGTCAAATTTCCTTCCACATAGAATGTGCAGTTATTTGGGAACAGTAGTGATGGTTAAGAAATAACAGTGCTATAGGCAGGTAGAAGGAAGTCCCCTAAGAGTGGGAGACTAACAGATGGACTGGAAATTTTCAGTTCTAATGTCTGGATTTAATTTAATTTTTATGCTGTTGTTTGAGACAGACTGGAGATTCTCAAAAGAATAAGCAGTACTGTCCTTTTACATGCTCAGGAGCACAATCTTATAAAATGTCTTCACTGTTTTTCCAGTGGCTACAGCCTTCCATCACATTGTGTTACCCTGTATAGCAAGGACATCTGGGGGGAATTCAACCCTCTGGCTCCAAGTAAAATTGGTACCAATTGTCTCTCACCTTCCACTCTTAAAAACACTTGACAATTTGACATTCTCACTGCTAAGTGGAACTGACAGAGGCTCATCAACAATAGGACATTGTTATCAGCCCTGGCAGAAATCATACCAACAGCCTTATGAGAAGTGATGACTTGCATTTACTTCCAGCAGGACAAATGCAATTGGGTGTCAAGTGTTCCCACTGTATGACTAGGGAACAGTGAGGAAGTTACTTAAAGAACTTGTGTTCTTCCTGCTTCCATCTCAGTCATCTTGGAAGTAGACTGCAAATTGTTTAAACCTTAAAATGCTGCAGAATAAGTGTCTCATTATTACACTGCGGTTTGATATGGCTTGGAAAAAACCTAATATGGTCTGATGATTGTTTTCAGATGTTGGGCTTTATCAGGTTCAAGATACTGGGCAAAAGATGAAGGCAAATTGCTAGTACCAGTCAGCTTGCCAATAATCCTGTCTTTCTTCCTTTCTTCCTTTCTTCCTTTTTTATTTTTTTTTTTATTTTTATTTTTAAAATATTTTTTGTTTGAATGTGGTTTGATTAATGAGACTGGTTGCACAACTCACACTGCTATGACCTTTTGCATCTAGGACAGGCATACAAAACCTGCCTTTGCCAGTGATGGAAAGCAATTCAGATCTGAAGGCTATAAAAGGCAAAGTTGAAATGAAATCTGACAAGCTGTAGCTGAATTCTTCTTGCAAAGAAACAGCCATTCCTTTCCTCCTAGTCCTGCTGTCTGTCTCTTTTTAAATGGTCCAGAATTGACTGTTTCATATCTGATAGCTCCAGAGTCTGGGATTGCTGGGAATGGAAGGATTTTATTGATGCCAGCTGAAGGTGCTCTCATCAGGTGAATGGAGCCCTTGACTGTGTGAGTGAGTGACATTCAAGTCCCACAGCCAAGAATGACCTTGGAGAAAAGTTTATGAAAAAATTAACAGAAGAATTTCTAAAGGTTTAGGTTTCCATCCCAGTCATCCTATTTTATGATACCCACTTAATAAGTAGAGATAGATTAAATATTTTCTCTCGCTTCCCCATTGTTGTGCAAACTTGTTGACTAAAATGAGTAATGTAACATTTTATTAGGAAATACTGAATGAAAGTGGAGCACGCTCTATTTATAAAGAATCATTATTGCACTGCATAAAATAAAATGCTGTAAAAATCTTAACTTATCTAGATAAAGATTTACCTCTTCCTCTTTCCTAGCAGGAAGTTTTGTTGTTTCTGCTTTAATTCCTTATTTACAATGCAATTCTCAATTATGAGTAGATGAAAGGAGTTCTCGGTAAAAGGAACACAAGAGCAGAAAAGAGTCTCCTGAGGAAGAAGCCATACACTCACTGTTTTGTTTTGTTTTGTTTTTTTAGGATGGAAACAACAGCAAAGGCTGTGGGTAGGAAGAAGAGCATGAGGTCTCCAGGTTTGTCTTTTGCCATGGCTGTAAGTCCTGTTGAAGACTGTTACGGTTCGAAGAGACCACCAGGTTGGGTCTCTGTGCTGGGAGACACAGAAATGCAGAACTATTAGGTTCTTCATTTCCTTGGCATGTACCAGGAGAATCTTGAACTACCCAAACCCAAATAAACAGCTGAGGGAACACCTAACTGTTACCCACTGTATCCTTTATTTTCCCTTGTTTTTTAGCCTTGTGGTGCTGTAGGAAACACCTGCATAGGGCTCTGGTCTCTTTCTCCTCAGCTGACTTTTTTTCAACTGTGCACTGGCTTAGGGTCAGCCCTCCTGAGCAGGTGTTTTCCCTCAGAATAGCTTTCTTGTCTGAACCCGAGTGGATCACAGGGGCCGAACTTCACTGCCGAAGGTCACGGGTCAAACACGGCAGCACAGAGTCCCCTGGGCACTGTGCTTACCAGGTGTTTAATATTATCAGAGGTTATTTGCTGAAACTGTGACAGAGTGTTCTCAGCGATTCAAAATAAATTTAACGAGAACAGTTTTAAAAGCCCCCACATTAGAGGATGTCTGTTCAATGGACAGAGAGGTTAAAGTTAATTCAATCAGGCATGTGTACTTTCTCCAAAAAGGAACATATGCACTCAGCGGCTTGGCCCCATTTGTTGCAATTTTGGGTCTCATTTCCATTTGCAAGAAAGATAACTACTTGCATATGGAAGCAATAAATAAGAGAAGTCATTAAAATTTCTCTAATTTAGGGGAAAAAAAAAAAATCTTAACGAAGTAATATCTTTGCCAGGGCAGACAGAAATGTAAATTAGGGATTGGAAGGAAACTTATTAAATGAATTGCTATGTTACTAGTCTTTTTAATCTAATGAATTTATGAATTGCCACTTGTTAGGTCCCAGACTTTGTTAATTTCCTATGTGTTTAGTTAAGCAGAGAAAGTATGGGGCAGGAGAAAGGAGGGGTAAAAGGAAAATGCTGGTGAACAATGAACCTGAGAAAATATTTTCATACAATGTGTTAAGGCAATTAAGTTCAAAATTTCTTAATAAAATTAGCTTTATTTAGGAACTCTGAGAAAGAATGATCTACACATCTAATAGGATAATAAGTATTTCTAAAACTTTTCCTGTTGATTTTATTACTTTCACAAACTTATGTGCTTTTTAAGGTGTGGAGTGTGAAGAGGGCATGAAATTTACTCAATAATTTTATTAAAAACAAGAAAAGTTTTCAGAAAACCATGTCAGATTACAATGCCACTGTACTAGGCACAGGTCCATGGGCATCATTTGCAAAAGTTTTCATCAAAATTTTCATCTCCTTTCCTGTTGATCTTAGAAGCAAAAAACCCAATACCACACCTTGGTTCTGCTTTCATACTTTGCTTGGCTCTGGGTTGGTGTGGAAGTACCCCAGCACGTGATCATCTGTGAACCCACTTTGGTGAGTGTTGAAGTTGGATTCCCAAGTGTCTTTGTACCTAAAGGCAGGAATTTTTTCAAACTCTTTTTTGAAAAGCCAGCCTTTATTACTGAGGGTGTGACAGAGGAGGATAAGCACAAAAATAATAGAGCAAACAAACAAACAAACAAAAAAATAAAGCCCTGTTAGCTTTCATACAGGTATTCAACAATGGTAGGCCAATTATGGCAGTGGATGGCATTTTGCAGTCCTATGCTGTCAGAAACATTAGAAAGGTAATGAACTGGTCCTACTTTGTCAGTGATCAGGATGAGGGGATCAAGTGGATCTTCAATAAGTTTGCAGATGACAACAAGCTGAGTGGGTGTCTTGGTCTGCTTGAGTACAGGAAGGTTCTACAGAGAGAACTGGACAGGCTGGATTGACTGGTCAGTTTTATGAGCTTCAACAAGTTCAAGTGTCAAGTCATGCACTTGGGTCACAAAAACCCCATGAAATGCTAGAGTCTTAGGCAAAGGTGGCTGGAAAGCTGTCCAGATAAAGAGGACCTGGGCACTGTTAGTCAACAGCTGACTGAATATGAGCCAGCAGTGTGCCCAGGTGGTCAAGAGGGCCAACAGCATCCTGTGTTGTATCAGAAATAGTGTGACCAGCAGGACTAGGGAAAGGATTGTCCCCTTGTACTCAGCACTGGTGAGGCTGCTCTTTGAAGCCTGTGTTCAGCTTTGGGTCCTTCAGTACAAGAAGGATATGGAGGTGCTGTATCATGTACAGAGAAGAGCAACAAAGCTGGTTAAAGGTCAAGAGAAGGAGTTCTGTGAGGAGAAACTGAGGGAGCTGGGGTTGTTTATTCTGGAGAAAAGGAGGCTGAGACTTTATCACTCTATACAACTACCCGAAAGAAGGTTGTAACAAGGTGTTGATTTGTCTTTTCTCCCAAGTAACAAGTGATAGGATAAGAAGAAATGTGCTCAAGTTGCACCAGGGGAAGTTTAAATTAGATATTAAGAAAAATTTTACCACAGAAAGAATTTTCAGACACTGGAACAGGCTGGCTAATGGTGGAGTCACCTTCCCTAGATGTGGTGCTTGGAGACATGGTTTAGTGGTAGACTTGTCAATTTTAGGTTAATGGTTGGATCTGATGATCTTAAAAGTCTTCAAACCAAAATGATCCTATTATCCTACCACTCCCATCATTCATTGCAGGCCTTTCTATGGTACACTGTCCTGTAATACAAAGACGGAACAAATTATTAATTTCAATAGCTTTTTAAAGAATATGAATTAGAGATAGCAGAGCTAAGAACTAGTTTAGCAGTTCTCGAGGTCTACTTTAGCTCCTTAAATGTTCAGAAACATCCCCTCTTAGCCAGACAGATGGGCGAGCAGCATACTGAACCTGCCTACATTGACTGTGGGTGGCTGCGATTTCCTTCATTTGTGGAGGCAACGAGATATTGAAAGCAATTTCTAAATGGGCTAAATCCATGGTGGTTAATGAAAAATGTTCAAATAGCAACCGGCTGGGATACCAAGTGGCTACTTTCTTGTCTTTAGGGCTGGAGGGAATTAAATGTAACAGTATCCCCTCTGAATGGGCCAGTACATATAGACTGAAAAATAAGTTACACGCATATGTGTGCATACACAAGCATACACACACACTCAGAAATTCAAACCAAACCTTGATGGGTTTTGATAAGTTCCCTGCTACACTTTGCTTCAATGTAAATCTGTGCTCCTGCCTGATGCTTCTGGCTCCACTTAGAGCTCTCAAGAAAAAAAAAAACAACAAACCCAAAACCTAAAATCTCAAACCCAAAACAAAGGCCGTTTTTGTTGCATTTTTGGCATAAAAGGGAACAGAAATGAATGGAAATCTAACTAAAATGTCTGTTCTCAAGAGGCCCATGTCTGCATTCTTGAGGGTTCAGATCGTTTGGATAAACTGTTCGAGTATCTGAACTTTTTGGTAGGTTTCCAGATTGAACCTCTGAACCTTCTGATACTCAGAGGCAGCTAGCCACTTTTGTACGGCTGCAGGCTTGGACTCAGTTCGCTTGATACTGAAAATACTTACCAGGTAGTTATTTGAATCCAGCGAGAGAAATCATGAGCCTGTCTTTTGGGTTTCATTTGCTATCACAAGGGAGAAGTTTCTGCTAATGAATTAGACATCAAGGGATGAAATTGGAATTGTTTTGTGGTTCAGATACAAGTCCAGGGCTAAGAAGATCTAACTTCAGTTTTACGTCCTGGTGCTGACTTCCTATGGGATTTAAACAAACCCCTCTGAGTATCAGTGATATATTTGCTAAAGGGGTTCTCAACATTACAAGAATAAACTTGTTATTTGTCATAAAGTATGGAAATAAGCACATCAGAAAACCTAGAAGTCTACTAAGTAATTCCAGAAGGAAGAGTAGACTACTGTGGTTTTTTTTAGCTGGTCCCAGGTACAATTCAATAAGGAAATTCTTAGGAAGTCTAATGGACTTCAGTTACTAATTTGTTTGGTGATCAGTAATATTTAAAACAGCTTGGATTTTAAACCACATGAAAAATATGCCACCCTGCTGTTCCCACAGGCGTGAGCCAACAACTTGAGAAACTATGTCTAATTCCTGTGCCAGTAACACATTTATTATTTATGTTTTCAATTACATTTCCATACCAACCTCCATGTGTAAAACTGAAAAATTTAAGCTTACACCCCCCAAAGAATTATCCATGTTTTTGTTACAGTAGGCACTGAATCTTTGAGAAGGACAAGGTTCTCCTTGACCTAAGTGGCATAATTACCACTGAATTTGTGGGAGTCCTTATTCCCTCATCCAAATGAGCCTGCTACAAAAAAACCTTATAAATCTGTACGAAGTCAGAGGTGCAGCTGGTGTTGCAGTCATTACTGAGCAGCTTGGGGCAGGTGAGAACAAGAGCATTGGAGCCAGTATGACACCCTGGAAATGAACTAAATGTAACTGTTTAGATGAGAAAGGAAGAGACTCTTAGATTATAGGCATTTGTGAAAATTGTCCTTGGCTTGGTAGCACTGAAGGGTTTCAATGACCAAATACTAGAAATTTGACAACCAGTTTGTTTGTGAATAAGACACCATCAAAACCATTTAAATCTAAAGAATTCAATTCACTGTCCTACTTGATCATGTGTCAGATGATTTCTAAGGAAGCTTGGACAAAGACACAGTGGAAGAACCTGTGTGATTTTTCTATATGAGGCCCTAAAATATTTGTGAAGCATTATGACAGCTATCAGAATATTTCGGGCTTCTCATTTGGACCTCAGGATGAGTGAACCTCCAATATTGTAGTTTTAGAGTTCAGATATACCTATTTTAAATAAGCAGTGTTTTGATGTATTATTTAGATTTCAACCACTGAATGCAGCAAAACCTGTCATTCACCACCCATCCTTTTTCTCTGAAAGTAACATATTCCACATATTAAACTTAAGAATACATCTGTTGCACATATGCTAAGGTACATGTGGCATGATGCAGATGCATTTAAAATAATGTAAAATAATTTTTTCTGTTGTATTTTAAAGTATTCCATGGCACTGTGTAGAATATAAGACATAAAAATCTATCACAGTCCTAGTGTTGTGCTGCGCATAGTAAGCAGCAGGAACAATAACTTTTGTAGTATTTTATGTGGGTACTCCAGCTGATCATAGCTTTTCCATTTGTTGCCTGTCTAGTACCCTACAAAATAGATGAGTCATATATATCTTTCTTTTTATAATACTGACTGATAATCTAATACTATGTTTCTGTGCTATGATACATTAACACTGAAAAATAATTTCAATATAGAAAAAAAATCCTCAACCCCCTGTGAGGCTGATAATGCAAAAAGACAGGAGAAAGGAGAAATTCCTTTTCACACTTATCTGGAACATGAATGCATGAAAATTTCTTTGGAAGATTACTTGAATCTGCTCTCTTCACAGAGCCCTAGGCGTTTGTTGTCTATTTAATTCCTTGCTTAAGCATAGTTCTACAAACAGAGGTGTTGTACAGTCACAGGATTCCAAGCATCAGTTAAATAACTTAAAAATCTGATAAAATAATTCACAAAGTTCTGCGTGATGATATGAATTACAGTGTTTTGGTAATTACATTACTAAAAAGAGGAGTGTGTAGAAATTGAGATATGGAGAGGTCTTATTACAATTTTGAGACACATAATTTCAACAGCATGTAGATACTATGAATGAAACTGTCCCTGTTTTTTTTTAAGTAATCAGCTTGAAATTACTGTCTCTAAAACAAGATCCACACTATATCTACTAATTATTTGAGCTGAACTGGACTACCCAGTTCTGGATTAATGTGAAGCATTTGATCAATGGTCCAAATCCAATGCTCCAAAAAAGAACCTTCATGTTTCCTGCTGCTGATACATCAAACTATTGTATCTTTCACCTCTCAAGAGTGGTCTTCATTGGTTCAGTTGACTAAATATCCTTTCCTGGTGCTATTTAAGATATTCTAGTATATGCAAGAAATTCACAGATGGCAGAAGCATCACAGGAACCTTGGGATATCCATTCCCCCTGGAGCTGCAGATGGAGGTCAGGTGTGGTAAACCAGGCATCTCAAAGGGCAGAAGAAATATATCTGTATTTAGACAACTGAATCAAACATGCTCTGACAGTGTTTAGGTCTCCCAAAGGCCCTATGTTTCATGCTAAAAATAAAATTTGTCCTTCTAGAAGGCAATTTCTTTTGAAACTCCCTCGTGCAATACTAGAACTCACCCTAAAGTAGACTATAATTTTTCATCAGTTGAAAACTCCTCGAGATTTCTTTGCACTTCAACTTGTGTTAAATTTGTCTTGTGCCACCCAAGATGCCTTATAATAACCAAAACACCTGTGTAAGGCTGGCAGAGGTGTCAGAGGACTCCCACCCTAAATGGAGACCTATACACTACTGGAATTGCAACTGGAGTGTAGATAGAAAGGGATACCCTGTACAAGTTCAAAACAACCATAACAAAGGGAATTTGGTGAGCAATGTACTGAGAATCATTGACTGTACAGATAATCTCATTTGACTTCAATGTGAGTGCACATACCAACCTAGGGAAGCCTGGAATTAAATACCTTTTTCAGACAGAATCCTGTGCCAACGTCCCACAGCTCTCATGGGTTTCTTTCCAGGAACAAGAATTTGCTGCTCTTCATGCTGCTACCAAAGGTTTCCCACAAAGTTCTAGCCAGAATATATTGATACCGTGGCCCTCACAAAGATATTTAAGCTATGGAATTACCCTTAAGTGCCCAAAATCTCTAGGACTGCTCAGCACTTTGCAGGAATGAACCCATAAAACTGGTTTTGTCTTCTCTCATTTACAGAGTGTCAGGCCGAGTTCTCATAAACAACATGACAGAACAAAATCAGTCTTCTTGCATCAGCTGAGGTGGTTCAGTCCCTGCAAGGAATCTTGGTTTGGATTGAGAGAGGGAACTACAAGCCATTGTCACCTCTATGCTTGGAAAGATCACGGAGCAGATCCTCCTAAAGGCTTTGTTAAGGCAAGCAGATAACAAAGGGGTGATTGGTGACAGCCAACATGGCTTCACTAAGGGCAAGTCCTGCCTGGCTAATGTGGTGGCCTTCTGCAGTGGGGTCTCAGCTGTGATGGACAAAGGCAGAGCAACAGATGTCATCTACCTGGGCCTGTGCAAAGCATTCAACACTGTGCCACGTGGCATTCTGATCTCTAAAGTGGAATGATATGGATTCAATGGTAAGGACCACTCTTTGGATAAGGAACTGGCTGGATGGTCACACCTCAAGAATTGTTATTAGTGGCTGAGTGTCCAAACGGAGATGTGAGTTGAACAGTGTTCCTCAAGGGTCAGTACTTGGATCAGTGCTGTTTAGCATCTTTGTTGGTGACAGGGACAGTGGCTGCCCCCTCCCTGAAAGTGTTCAGGGCCAGCTTGGATGGGGCCTTGAGCTACCTGTCTAGTGGAAGGTGTCCCTGCCATGCAGGGGATTTGGAACTAGATGATCTTTAAATTCCCTTCCAATCCTAGCCATTCTATGATTCTATGATAAACCTGCTTGTCAAACTTTAGTAACTGAAGGAGTTTTTAATAGTCTGAGGCAAACCATTACTAAATTTTGTAAATATAACTCCATTGTTTATCTCTTTATACATTAAACTTTCAGTACTATTTTATGTTTCAATGGTACAGAACAATACTCTTTTGTGTGATGACTTTTTTCCCCTCCCTGCTCATTCAGTAGCAAATGTCCTTCATACAGATTGTTGTATCATATTTATATATGTTTCCATGGACCCATTTACTGTTGATTTCACATTCAGACCATATGTAATGACTCATTTATTAGCTCCAGAGTCTCCTTATTTTCATGCACTACTTGTATTGATGTTATTAGCCTTCATCAACCCAGTAGTCCTGTTCAGGACCATATGCTTTAAAGTTGTAAGCTCAGTTCTTATCAATGTTCAGCTGTCAAGTTTTCAGTTGGTTCTAATCAGTCTCAGGAAAAAAATGAAAAAGACAACAACAAAGAAAGCCCAACAGTAGAGACACATTCTTATTGGCCGTGTTTTTCAATTTGTCATACACTCAGAAAAACATTTTTTTGTCATCGGTACTTGAGCATTTTGCAGTGTCTGAAATGCTTCTAAGTCTGAATTACATATCTGAAAATTATTAATGACATTCTTGGCATTCCAATAATGTTATTTATTATTTATCGTGTGTGAGACGGAACTGCCTAGAGGCCTTTGCAAAGGATCAGGGACCCATTGAGATAATCTCTTGCAAGGCATATCAGTCCAGATGGATGAGCAAATGCAGGAGCACATGGCAAACAGCAAAGCCTGTTTGTCATTTCAGTTTTCCAACCTGCAAAACGCTGCGGTAGCACAGAAGCAACGGCACGGTTCGAACTAACTGGCACCATCAGCTGTTGCAGCTGAAAGTACACAGACTGAACAAAGTCAAGCTGGTTTTAGACTTACTGACTGTGAATTGCCTCATTTGGTCTTTGTCGTGAATCATCACGTTTTCTAAAGCAGGCTATGAAGGTAGGAGGAAGTATGTGGTTCATTTTTGAACCTGTGGTGTGGGGTCGGATTGTGACTGAGGAGCACAAACATACTGGGAATTGGGAATATAATCCTTTGTACTGTATTCTGAACCATCATCTTGCAGACCTCTTAACTCCGGAGAATAAGCAAGCTAATCCTAGTGCAGTGTTATGCTTATTTTTGAGTATCAAGAGGACTCTTTCTGAAAGAGGTGGCTTTAAGTAAACTCTTGTGGTCTCAACCATCAGAAACTCCTTCCACCTGCCATTAATGATGTGTTCACCAATATTTCTACTTTCTAACCTTCCTCCTCCACTTCCTCCCCTCTTCACTATCAAGAGGAAAAGGACTCAATTTTTTGGGCCTACACTGTGACCCCGAAGAGCCGAGGTAGATGATTTGTTCTGTTACAGGTCTCTGTAATGAGCCTGGATCACCCATATGGCTTTCTCAGCATTTTTTGCTTGTGTATTTTATGAAGGATGATCTTGCCATCCTGTGGGGCTGTGAAGATTCCTGAATTTGTTACTGATAGTTGGTCTCTGCTTTTCACCTACTGGTCATTCTTCCATATTACTTTTTGAGCTACCTTTGCTTCATGATGTCAAGAGAAAGAAGGATTGGGAGGCCAGTGATGAAAGATTCCAGGAGTTCAAGGGTGACAGCAGGGCTGCTGCATGAGGCTCATTCTAACATCTACAGTCCTTTTTTAAGCACCACAGTTTCCTCTTAAAGATTGCTCATGCTCAAAAGCCTCTGAAAGCAGACTAGAAAATACAACTGAAATCAGGAAATTTCCAAACAGCAACAGGGCCCAACAGCCAAATAAAATAAATGAGCTGGCCTAGAAAATCCTTGTAACTTGCCACCCAACGACAATAAACCAGCCCTACAACACACAAACTAGAAAGGAAACAAAGAAGCCTTTTAATTATTTACAGTAGGCTTATTGTGGCTAAATAAACATTGGCCAAGGACTTATAAAGTTAGCCTCTGTAAAGTAGGCTTATGCAGTTGTATATAGTCTGTACATTTCATGCAGCAGCTTTTTTAACCAGTTCCAGCCTAACGTAAATAAAATGTATCTCCCAGCAGAAGGGCTGTTAACCTGTGAGGTGTTTTTCCACTTAGCATTTCATGGACCTCAGCAATTTTATGATTAGGTATATTTGTTATAAATTTTTGTCTTAAAGTAGGTAACCATACAGTTTTTATGGACAGAAAAAAAAAAGAGTGTGCTGGCAAAAGAAAGCCTCCTGGTTTGGGGATGAGGTAGACCCACTGCACCCATGTTTGTCCTGACTTCCTGGCCTATGCTCCAAGGTGTCTGATCATACCTCCTGGGCACACTTTGAGCCTCTGTTCTGGTATAATGTGTGAAGGTGAGAAAAGCAGGGCACTAGAGCCTGGTCGAAATGGACAGGAGGAAGACAACAAGAAAACCAGCAGTTCTGCCAACAATCCAAACAAGCAAGTGAAGAAAATAGGAATTACAAATATAGCTACTCATTTTAATAAAGAAAATCCTTAACCACAGTGAAACGAGCTCTCAGACATGTAGGATTTACGTGTGATGGGATTATTGAAATAAGTATTATTTTTTTTCCCTGTATATTTAATTAGGCAAACCCTTGCAAACCCTCAGTATCATGTATGGCTTCACCTCATTCCTCCTTTCTTTCCTGTTACCTTCTCCTTGGCACCAGCTCCCCCAGTTCCCTCTTGCCTCCCCCATCTCCAATCCAGCACAGAGGTTGCCCCTCGCCACCCACCCACTGTTCTGAGGCAAGAGCATCCCATAACAGATAGTGGCTGAGTTCCCTTTAATGTCTTCCCTTCAACTCTCCTTCCTGTTCACAGTCCCCAGGGCTTTTGCCAGGATTTTGCTACCCCTGAGATCTCCACTGGCTTCTTGAACTTGGTTAAAATTGGCGGCAAGTTACAAAAGGGTGTTAAGAGGAGACCAGCAGAAAGAAAGGCATAAAATTTTAGGAAATCAGGCTGTAACTGGAAGGAAGGTCACAAACAAAATCTGTGCACTGCACTGGTGAATGAGATTACAGCCAGGTAAAGTACTTTAGTCAACTAAGCACTTTTGAAATTACCACATCATCCAACAAAACCATCAGCCAATCTCATCTCACTTTTAGACAAAGTCCTTCCCATCAGTACTAGTAGATGATTTTTATGAGAAAGGCTAAGATTTTTTTAGCTATTTTATTGCCCAAGAAAGGCAAGAAATTTCAGAGCAGATGTCAAATAAGAACCAGAAAATGGCTGGCTAAGGTCTGATCCTCCCAGTCCTTCTTGGGCGAAATGAAGCTGTGATTATAGTTCCAAATATTTGGATTTGGCTTTGGACAGACTTTTAGCAGGGAGTAAAAGTGTTACCACTCAACAAACTCCTTGTTATTTTAATGCACTAGGCAGAGGAGTGCCCCTGATTCTGCCTACAAAAAGATTTATTTTCACTTTACATAAAGGAGTATATTTTGATGTTTTAATTAGAAATAGCATATTGTTCTGACCACACTAACTTTTCCCAAGACCGTTTTAGTAGAATGAGCCTTGTTTTGCATCAAAATCTTCATTCTTGACTTTAAATCTCTTCCTTTTTTTTTTTTTCACTTTCTGTTCTCAGATGCTCATTGCCCTCCCATTTAGCCTGTCACTTGACCAGGTCGCCTTCTGGTTGCATCTTCAGTGCTCCCTAAACAGCTGCAGGCTCCTCCAGTGACTCCGGGTGAGATGGATAAAGAAGTGTTCACCCAAAGTTTGATCCAGCTATCTTTGACTCACAGAACATGACTTTCTGCAGACCTAGTCCTGATTTCCTGCCTCCTAGGTTTAAAGTTATGGTCTGCAGTATAATAGGGTGAAACAGCAGTGCATGTTTCCTTCACTCCCAACTGAACAGTTAAAAAAGGTATGCAAAAAGGGAGGAAAAACTAAGAGGTGCTGCTTTACCTTGCTGCTCATGGCTCTTGTAGGCAGCAACTGGCCTGTTAATCTGACAGAGTTATCACAGGAGACAGGACATCATGCACTGCAAATCAGGAACTGGCTTTTATGTAGCAGCCTAAAAAATATGCAAGTACGGTGTGAAAGAAATACAACTGCTGAGCTACCAAGCAGATAGGCAGCCAGGAAAGTAATTACAAATACAGATAGAAAAAGAAACAAAACAAAACAAAACAAAACGTGCACTAGGGAAATGTCTTACACTATTTTCTGGTAATCAGTCAGTAGTTTACTGTCCCTAACATGGGTTAGGAAAAAGAAATCATAGAGGTTAAATTCTGTTGGGCTTCATAATAAAATAATTTATTCAAAGACCCGCAGGGAAGAAGTCAACAGCATAGTTACCTTTCAAATATTCAAATGATAATTGTTATTTGGAGCATAGGATATGCCAGATTGTATCACTTCAGTAGTTCATCTAGTTTCCAGTAACAGCGTATGTAAGATACTGATCACAGAGAGTTTTTCTAAAACTCAGTTGAGAGTTTATCATAAATACTTCTAGCTCTCTTAATAACCTCTCACTAAACTACAGTGTCATTTTCATTTGGTTTATTAAGGATGATTGTGGTTTTGGCAAGAAGAAGAGTAACTATATTTTTAAAAAAAGAACAAACATTCACACACAGGGAAGAATTTCAAGTAACTCTTTGCAGAAATAATTGACTTTGTTGCTAGGAAATCTAATGTAGAAATACACTTTTGATCAAATAAATCATGTTTTGACAGACTTAATGAAGTCCAAACAAAACCCAAGATTATTTCCAGAAGAAAATGGTCAAAGCAGAATAATCTTGTTGAGATAGCATGTTAATTTCAATGGAATTTATTAATTTTCCTCTGAAAGATTATGTTCCTCAAGCATAATAAAAAAAGAGATTTTTTCCAACCTAATCAAACTACTTTGTTCAGTGATTTCTCAGTATGGTAGCAAAAGTTGATTATATGGAAAGCAACTTTAAACTAATAAAAACAAGCAACTAAACATTGCATTCTCCCATACTCTTATTATTCAGTATGGCATATATTTTGGTTTTGATTAGATCAGTATATGTTTTATGTGATTCAGGACAAAATATACTCTAATAATCTTGAAAAATTTGAATCCGGCAGTCACAACTGAGCATTGGCTGTAAAGATGGATCTCCATCTTTAGTCTGACTCTGCCTGCTGATTTCCTTCCTGTTGCAGACAGGCTGGGAGTTCAGATCCTCAGTTTGCAGAAACAAGAAGTTTGGAGGATAAGGATGAAGTTTTAAATCAAAACTATTCCTTGTTCCTTGGCATTTCTTGCTGACTGGATTAGTAGCTCCATCTCACTCCTGCTGCCTGTGAATCTCACTCACAAGTGCTGAGAGATAGATAGCAAGAGAGTCTGGATGGCAGGAGAACAGTAGGATGTTATGAATTCTGATCTCAGAGAGGGAGCTCAAAAGGGAATGACAGTGGTCAGCACTGTTGGTCTGGCTTGTGTTGTGCATGTGTGTGGCTATGCTACCATCACTGCCCAAACCCCAAGAAACTTGGAAAAACAGATCTTTTTTCTTGAGAGGTAAGACTCTGCTCTCTTTCCCTGTCTTCATCTTGTCTTCTGTATGCCCTACTCAGGAAGTTCTGTAACCAAATAAAAATTAAACACTAGAAATGGTATATAACTTATCCTATGGACAGATTTTCTTTCTGCTACTTACTTTGTTGTAGTGTCTGAGGCATATGATAATAGACTCTCTTCTAGTGATTTAAGGATAGCATTGCATCACTCACATATTTTTATTTCCCTCCTTCACTCTGTGCTGGTGTCAATGTGTAAAGTTTTATTTCTTTTTCATGCTTTTGGCAATGGGAGTTTAAAAACATGGAGATTTACATCTTAGCACCAGAATCACGTGGACAACTGTCTTCTCTGTCTTAACTTCTATTTGTACTACATGAGAAAAAGCAAAAAGCAAAGGGAAGGGGAACATAATTTCAAACTAGCCTGTTATTTTAGGTAAGCTTATGCATTTTAAGTGGCAATTCATCCTAAATGTCCAAACACTAGTTGTTGTACTCATGGTTATTTTCCTTCTTGCATGCCTTTCATTTAATTTCATCATTATAGAAGAACCAACACAGTCTGAAGTATAGCATGAATTTGCAAAGGCTTCCAGTTGGCTCTGCTTGCAGTTCCTTGCTGGTGTTATTTTCTATAGCTTCTGGATCTCAGGCAAACATTTAAGCTTTGCTTTAGGTTTATGCCAGAAAAAGTATTGGCCTAAATATCAAATTTAAAGACACATCACTTTCCTTCTTCCTCTTTTCTCTTCCTAATACCAAAACCAATAAACTCCTGATTAAATGGGGTGTTATATTAGTTCTTAAAAAAAAACCAAAAATTCTAGGAGGAAAAACTGTTTGCAGATGGATATTAAATTTTGCTGTAAAGAAGACCACTCACTCTTAAATCTACTACCAGTATCTATATGAAGAGAGGGCAGATAACACAGGGAAAATGATAGTAATAAAGCCTCATATTCCCATATGATATAAGAGTTATTTGTTCTCTTGGCAGGATCTTTACTGTTTGTTGCGATTTTCTGAGGTCAATATTACCATGAATATTACAGCATATGGAAATCACCAAATATATTTTTCCTGAATACTGACTGCAGTCCGGTCCCACCTTCCATGCTCAAACCAGACTCTTACTGGATTCAGTAGTCAATTGCTGATACTGCATTTTTTTAACAGAAGTTTTCTGCGTTATTTATTACACAAAGTACAGTTTTAAGGCTACGATAAAAAAAATAACTTGACTTAATATAATAAAAATCAGCGCTCTGTACAGTGGTCACTATTAAAAGAGAAATTCAGCCTCTCATATGTCTTCCACTCTGTGGTGTTTGTCTACCATACAATGAAAATTCAACCCAGAAACTGTGTTTGACCAATTTCTAAAAATAAATATTTCTTAGTTTTATTTACACTTTCCCACAGGATCAATTAGATTTTCGGTGGATGACATGGTGAATATCAAAGAGTGCAAAGATATTGTACTTCTATAAAACTCTATGGATATTTGTTTTGCAAAAGGGAATATAAAATTGTGAGATCTGGAATAGTCCTTTTGTTTTCTTTAGTGAAGTTTGCTGAGCAAGTTCCCCCCTTCCTATTCTGTCTTGAAAGGGAAATCTCTTCAGCTGTATAGCCAATAGTGAATATTTAGTATGAGCTGGATTTACCTCTGAATATGTTAGATCAATTTCCTTTCCCAGAGATAATTGTAATATAGTTGTCTTAGTTCAGTTTCTTCATGACTATATTCATGACTGGCAGCAAAACAAGATAGGTGACGTTGAAAGCTCTTCCTAGGAGGTAAACTTACCATTTTTTGTACTTTCTCCTTGATTTCCTGAAAGCTGTGAATATGATATTACTTTGACAATGATGCTGGGTGCTCATGCATTAAGAACTCCAACAACCATTTTGCAGATGTCTGGAAGGTCGTAACACTGTATTTGTTATTGTTATGACAGTTATTTCAAGCTCAGTTCCTTATGTGCTGTGCCTAGCTTTGGGAATTAAACTAAATAATTATTGTTCTGAACTACTATCAGAATTTTTTTTTTCTTTTGTGTGTGTATCTTTGGTAATCTTGAATCCTTCATTCTGAAATTAAAATAGAATTAAAGTCCAATCAAAAAGTCCAACTGATTTCTTACACCATGGGGACATTTGCCCCCATGGATGGGGCAAATGGTTTTATTGATCATGTATAAAATAAAAAATCATGCTATTTAAGTTTTCAGAGTACAAGAAATTTGTGATCTTCTGTTAGAGCTGCCAAAATTTCCAGTACCAGAAAAAGGGCATTTTTGCTATGGTACAAAGCTGTGGAAGATCTCACCTAGAATGTCAGACTACTGCTCATTGTTCAATCAATAAATTCATCTTGAAGAGGGTTAGGTAGTATGATCAGAAAAGGAAGAGCTTAGCAGGAGAGAAACTACAGCTTGCAGAGCTTAGTAGAGAAGAGATATAAAAAGGACATGATTACTCCAAATAATGGAAATGAAAGCGTGTATGTGAAAATACAGCAGAGAGGGAGAAGGACTCATGAATAACACAAAGTAAAAGAAAATCCTGATACCAAAGTATATCTATATAAGGTTTCTAATATACCTTTGAAAGGTTATTCCAGTAGAAAGGACAGAAAATCCTAATTAGACAACTGGGGAGCAGACTTGATGACCCATAAAATCCCCTTTGGAGCTCCATTCTCTTATTTTTTGAAAGCTTTCTGTCTAAAATACATGCATTTTTTTTCCCTGTGTATTCAGCTTTACCTAGTATTGACCTACTATGGCCAACATAAGAAAATTGCTTGACACATGATGTTTGACCTTTGTTTCATCCCCATGTAGTAAAACTATGTTTTATTCCAGATCAATAATATTGTCTTCATCACATCAAAGATGAAATAAATCACAGCAAGGGAAAGCTCTACTTTTTTACATCTTGCTAGAAATGAGTGCCTGTCAATACATATACTGCTTGAGGTTTCACAAAAAGTTTTACATATTACTTCACCCTGAGCACGATGTTTTTTAAAATTACTTGAAATATCCACCCAGTGAATAGGACATAATTTCCAGCAAGGAGTTTAAGTTTCTTTGGTACTGTCCTGCTGTTTTAAAACAGTGAACCAGGAGAGTATTCACCTAAATCTAGGGTGATAATGACAGCTATTCTGACTTTCCTTCTTTTCTTTTAATTAGGCAAACTAACATTGTTTCTTACTGTTTTGAAGACAAAGATTTTCTGTGGTTCTTATCTTGGTGTTTTGTGGGTTTTTTTGTTTTTTTGGTTTTGTTTTGTTGGGTTTTTTTTTTGTTTTTTTGTTTGTTTGTTTTTTTGTTTTTTGTTTTTTTGTTTTGGTTTTTTTTTTCCTTTCTGATCATACCTGGTATTGTGACAGCCTTTACCTGTGTTTGAATGTGGACTAGAATTTACTTTTTATTTTGCCCATTTAGATATCTAGATCTCCTGGGAAGACTAATATGTTTTAGGTACAACACTAATTACAAAAAAGTCCTCATAGTTCAGTTGAGAGCCATAATGTTGTAAATTGTAATACTGCCCGAGATTTATCCCAGAACTTTCACATAATTAAAGTCTTTTCTTTAAATGCACAGAAGACTTCTTAAATTTTCAGTACAAAAGGAAACACTGAGCTCTCAAACTTTCTCTGTGGCTTAATGCTATCAGTACATATAAATTTAAACTAAAACCAAATTTTATCTCAATATTTATTTTATCACTAGTTGATGGGTCCATGGGCTGAAGTGCCATTCACAGCACAGGGGGGCTTCATAATAGACTAATTTGCATAAGTACTAAATAATTTACATATATAAATTATATATCAAAATGTTCTCTAGAATCTATTCAATTCAATGATATTTTTGTTTTGTAGCCTTTAATACTGTTGAGTCTTAAATATTTAAATCCAGCACCTCTTCCAAAGCAAACCCACAGGCTTCTTTTTTTTTTTTTTAACTGTACTGCCTTTATTATTAAGAGAATAACTTGAACTTGATTTGTTGCACTGAGACTGATGCCTCCATCTGAATTTTGGACTCACAAAATAGCTTTACATGAAGGTTATCCAAATATTCCAAAGGAACCAATTTATCTTCTAGAAAATATTAGTTGTTCAGAAAAGGAAGTAGGTGGGAATGAACTGTCTCAGTGATTCCAAGAACCTTCTCTGTTCAACAAACAATGGAAGCTTTACATTCAGAAATGTAAGCAAGGAAAGAAAAGGTAGAGAAAAGATGGCACAGAATATTATCCTATCTAGGTCTGCAAAACTTCTAAGCTACCAGAACAAAATCAAGTACAACTGAATGGATTGGAGATCTCCTAAGGGTTCCCCAGTGGCTTTTGGAGTTAAGCTTGAGTGGGTCCCCACTGCTTGAGTGGGTCCCCACAGTATATGGTATGAAGCTTTCACTTGCTAACATAAACTGCCAAATAAGAAATATTTCTATCAGGTGATTAGGTACATTGCACATTAATGATATTTTCAATTTATAAATCATGGTTTTAAAGCAATCTGTAAAATTTTTCTACAGATACAGACAGAACTATTTTTAGGCTTCACAGTTAATCTGGGGAGACATTTGACTAGAGCTATCACAATGTCATCAGCAAATCCATTTATTAATATGTAAATCAAGACTAGACTAAAAAAGTTGCATTTTTTTAAAATTGTGAAATTATAGGGATTCATGTAACCATATATAGCCTTCATTGTCAATGTCCTTGTATCCATTAGTCACTTTAGACTTATCCTATAGTTAATGATGGAAATATGTGTATGATTTATCTTGATATAATCATAGAGTCATAGAATGGTTTGGGTTGGAAGGGACCTTTAAGATCATCCAGTTCCAACCCCCTGCATGGGCAGGGACACCTCCCACCAGAGCAGGCTGCTCCAGGCCCCATCCAACCTGGCCTCGAACACTTCCAGGGAGGGGGCAGCCACAGCTTCCCTGGGCAACCTGTGCCAGTGTCTCACCACCCTCACAGGAAAATTTTTTTTCCTAAAATCTACCCTAATATCTACTCCTCCCTTCAAGTTTTAAACAATTGTCCCTTGTCCTCTCTCTACAAAATCCATGTCTAATACATCTGATGAACTGAATCCTGAAAGTTCTTGCTTTTTTCCACTGAATTCAAGGGAATACCAGGGTGATCAACAGATATGCAGCGATTTAGTACAGTTGACTAAACATGATGCCTAATGATTTTTAACATGACTAACCTTACCTAAACTGAGTTACAACCATGAACCAATATTAAGTTCGGTGTCGTGCCTTCCAGCCCTTGTGGATGTCTGAGGCACAACAGGACACTGAAAATATTACTGGGTTCCTGTGAGCTATTCCAGCCTTCAGTGCCCTCTTCAGGATCAGCACATTGTTCTCTAGACTCTGTACAATGTTGACTAGACCTGTTATGATTGCCTAAACCAAAATATCTATTCCAATCAGGGACGGCTTAAAATGCATGAGACATTTCCCATCAGATGTAATATGGGTCTAGAGAAGATCTGCACCCTTTAGTAGGAAGTACCTTTAGGTATTTCATGCTATGTGTAAATTGGCCTGTAAGTTCCATTCACTACTCTGAGAGCTTTCCCACCTATCTCAGATGTGGACAACTACTCATATTTTGTTCTTAGATATCTACAGTTTGGTACTGAAGCCTTTTTCTGAAGTTACGGGAAATTAATTCCACTTCGAACAGACTTGTAAATAAAATCCATCATTTTATCAAGCTTATGCATTTACAGATGAGAGTCTGCTCTGGGTTTAGAAAGCTGAGCTACCAGTTTGCTTTATTTTTGACCTACAGAACTGCATAATATTTAATATTTTGCATAAACCAGCACGGGCAAAGCATTACAAAAAACCCCAAACCCTTTGCTTTAGAAATCTGTCTTATTAAGAATGCTACTAAATTCAAGTCTGGTAACAAAGGTTCTTTGAAAAAGTAAAAGAATCAGACAACAAATCAAGTGGAGCTGTTCAATACAAATTATTCTGTATATCCTTGCAGAATTTGAGAGGGATTCAGTAGCTTGAACACAAGTGTCTAGTACCATTTGATATGCCCCAGGATACCCAAGACCATCTGCATGGAGCTGACAGGTACATCGTGGGGCTTACAAGAGGCCTGTGTCCTACTAGACAGGCAGCTTGTGACCAGGTGGGGTCACCTGAGATGTCTCAAGTGGCAACTGATGCTAATGTTTAAGCAATTGAATCCTATTCTTTGTGTACAATACTTGGACCACTGTATGGGTTGCCTTGTCAGACACAATGCAGCTAACATGAAAGCTTTCTCTCTGACAGGAATCACTGTCAATGATTTGTCTTTTAAACCATGCTTAATAAATTATTAAGAAATAAAGCCACATGCATTAAAGAAGCTTAGGATTGGGTTCTGAGCTAATATAAATTATTGCAGCTGCACCGACTTCAGTGAGCTGACTCCTTTCTTCTAATCAGATAAGGATCCAACTCCTAATAGAGCTTATGCATGTCTTTTACATTTCACATGTGATTTCCTGGAGTCAAAAGCATGTGCTACTTGGCCCAGTGTGTGGGGACTGTTGCTGGCTTCAGATAGTGTTTCTTTCCTGGGCAGCATTAGCGTGACTTGCAGGTGTTCTTTGCAGTCACAAAGAACAAAATCAATCAATACAAAATTTGCTTTTTTTCTTTAACTGTGCCTGAGAGCACATGTCCTTCAGCCATTGATCATTTCTTTTGTGGCAGATTTTTCGATCAGATAATTTTTTTTGGTCAGATTCCTGGTCAGATCATTTTTTTCAGTCAGATTCCTGGGCACCTGATCCTTCAGAAGGATGCAGGTGTTGGCTGTAGTCCTTATGGCTATGAATGACTCCTAGAACACCCAGAGGAAAAGGTGGCTGACTTCGATCCAGGGAACATCCCATCATGCAGCCTTCATTGTGGAAATTAATTCCTTCTCTAGGATATGTGGCTTGCATCCATTTTATCCAGTTGAAATTTCATACTGTCAAAATTCTGAGTTAAAAATAAACACCTATTACAAAAATATTAACTCTCTTATTTCTAACAGCAAGTTGAGTAGGATGTTGGAACTGCAGGGATTTTTTCCAGCTGCCGGATTTTAGATTTTTGTTAAAATAATTAAGTATTCTTTGATTTTATTACTACTAAACAATTCCCCAAACAAGGCCTAGATTTCTTGCAAGATCAGAGAAGGCCAGTTCAGAGTTCTCTTTCTGGTGCAGCTCCAGAGAGCTTGGACATCAGAACTGGGAATCAGGAGAAAAACTGTGGGCATATTTTAGGTGCTAACTTTAGTTTCAGTCTATTCCATACTAACTGTCTAAAAACTTTAAGCATCTGCTGTATTTCTTGCTAGGACAAGCCGTCTGTGAGTGACTGGTTTCTTCATTTTTTTCTGTATAAATTGTCAGCAGAGTTTTGTAAAAAACCGACACTTTGTAATAAGAACTCTAAGGAGTATTTTGTTTCTTTTATCTCCTTTGTCAGCAATGTATTAGTATTTTTCCTCCCGCCCTTTTTAAATATAGGGAACATTTATTCAAGGGGTTTATGCTTTTAAATTATGGAAATTAAAAAGGAAATGTATATATTGTAAATTTAAAACATTGTTACTCATAGGAGAAAATAATAACTGTGTTTACTGAAATGACTGTCATGCAATGGCAGCTGTCAGACAAAGCATGACAGTAGAGCAGAGATATCACATGGATTTGCCAAAACACTATTCACATCAGCACTTAGGATCACAATTTTATGCAATATTTAGCTGTTGGTGAATTAATTTAAGCTGAATAGAAATTTCAGGTTTGACCTGTTATAGTTACTTGCTTTTCTGCTCCCTAGGAAGGGACAACTAACTTAGCATAAAATTTAGTTACTTCTGTGCAGGGAGTTTTGTCTGAGTAGCTGCTTCTTGCTAATGGATGAGGCTCAGACATGAGCTCCCTGCAAGTCTTGTGTGAGCTATAACTCAAGATGAGCTCAGTGCCACTTGTCCAGGCATGATGCATAGAAGATTTAGGTCTTCTGCTGTCACCAGGTCTCTAATACAAGCTGCAATGACATTCCATGGTGGCGAAATCCCACTTTGTTTCATGCATGTAGAGGGGTGGATCCTGATACGTGGCTCTGAGGTTCATCAGTGTTTGCTATGCCTCACATGCTGTTATGATTTTCAGGCAGCAAGGGAAAATGGTTGGCTTGTTGGTAAGATAAACTATGGTCTGCTAGCCTGGAGAAGGTACAAATGTGTCTGCATACCCAGTCTAGACTTATGCCAAAATCTCTGGATGCACTGTGTTTCACTCCTTTGGTGTACTACAAAAGACTGGGGCTATCAGATCTCCAAGAGATATGTCACAGGTAGAAGATTCTTTCCTCACTGCACAGTGTACATATACTTCAAGTCACAAAGTGAAAAAGGAAAACAGAATATTTCTATTTCTGTGAAGGTAGGTAAGCCTGAGCTTACTGTCCCCACAGTGGTCAGTAATTCTGAGTGGAGCAGGGAAATTCTGCCAGGAAACTTGATTAACTTTCCTCTGAAGGGAGATGAGGAAGCAGCAACTGAACTGTGACTCTGATGTATTTTCTGGTAGTGAAACAGTGACACAACCACATCTGAAGTACAGCATTCAGAGTCCAGAAATTTAAAAAAAAAAAATTAATACAATTCCTTTGTTCAGTTTAAGAACAGAAAAAAAAAAAAAAAAAAAAGGTGTGGGGGGCAATAATAGCAAATTAGTCTTGTTGATGTATTAAATTAGTCTTGTTGATGTATTAGTAAAATTATATACTTTCAGTCTATTAAAAACAGTGCCTCATCCTAAATATTCTAAGTTTGTCAGTAACTGTTAAGAGAACAAGCCCTATCACTAGTTTTCTTGTCATGCAAAAGGACGTTTGGATTTGATTCACCAAAAACTTCACTCAAAGTTTACAGAGTAAAGTAGTTATTATTTTTGGCATTGTGCTTCTGTGAAAAAATGTGGTCTCGTGAGGGGGAAGCCAGATGGAAATATCCCTGGTTCTAACAACTTATCCTTCCTTGCTTCACTTCCCACATTGAATTATTTATCATCAAAAAAGGAAGTTATACTGTATTTGGATATGATTAGATTATGATTTACTCAGCCATGGCCTGATTCTACTAGGAAGAATTTTCCTGATTACATCATAAGCTATTCAATGTGATGTAAACATTTCTTTGTCCTGTATGTCAGACATTCTTAATTTCATACTAAAGGATATATAAGAAAGGGTAAGTTTACTCAGTGGTAAGTGAAAACTAAAACTTGATGTGAGTTGTTTGTGCATGAATCAGAGCAATAATTTTAACTTTTTTTCCTCTTTTTCTTCAATACATACTCTAGATTTCATTCTTTTTCTGTTTAAGAAGCTCTGTTCCTAGTTTGAAGAACAATGAGTTACATTTACATGAGTTTAGTCTGAGAGAAACAGCTTCTTTAAATTCAAATGCAAACTGTGTTTAAATATCTATCATTCATATCACCTGAAAACTGAGAAAATATGAACTAAAAAGAGATTAATAATACACCAGAGACTTCTTCAAAAGGTGATTAATACATAAGAACAGTAAAGAACATGAACCAAATGTTCAAAGATATGATGCTAATCTGATTTTAAATTTATCTGATGAATTCTGGAAAAATGAGAAGTTCAAACTTAATTCAGTGTTTGCATCCTGAGCTTTATTTTCTAGAGTCTCTGTCATAGGATGACAATAATGAAACCTAGAAATACATCAATTTTTCTCTTAGAATGATTGACTAAAAATGAAAATTATTGTATACAAACCCAATTAAAACAGTATTAAAATGTTTTTGGAGTTGTATATACACAACAATACCGATAAAATATAATTTTAGAAGTTGAATGTATATTTTCCTTTTGCAGGTAAGTGTACTGTCTTCTTGCAAAACTGGGAGTCAATAATCTAAATGAGGTAATTTTTAGAAATATATCTCATTCTGTTGATTTACAGTAGAATTGGAGTCATCATAAGGCTGAACTTGACCTTTTAACATGTTATTGTGGTGACTGATAATTTTGTTCTTCCAGGATACCAATAATTCTTTCAGTATATTAGAAAAATTATCAGGACTGTATTCGTGTTACATTTGGATCTTATTCCCAACTATCAGAAAAAGAAAAGAAATTAAATTCTTTCCTTTATAATAATTTGTATAGATCCTCGAATCCTGCAGACCTGTTTTGTTGTACTTTGCATAATTTAGGTACCTCTTTTTTCCCCATCAAATTATCAACATCTGAATATTCTGTTATATTAGTTTCAGTGCTAAAACATAGAATGACAATGCTTGGAAACCAACATACAGTATGGTTTGAAATCCTTCCCCTCAAATAGAAATTAAATACATAAATTTTATCCTCACTGGTTTCAACAGAGCTACTGAAAGAACTAATTTATCATCAGATACCTAAACCGAGTTATTAGTAGGCACATAAAAATTTGTTTACCCATACCAAAGTAACTAACTCAGTGATCAAAATTTCACACAGAAGTTCATGGGCTAAAAGAAGTGATTAAACAAGGGGTTATTTTAGCAGCTTATTTAACTCACAGAAAACAACATAGCAGTATAAACAGCTTTTATTTGCACAAATTTTTCATGTAATTGAAATGAAAGACTTGAATCTGAAAAAGATGAAGAATGTGTGCAGGAAGAAAAGGCATATATGAAATTAATTAAGTCCTCAGTTTTTCAAACTTGCATCCTCCCCATCTATAAGATTTCCGCTGACCTACTTGGTTCTTCAATGCAAGTTTAAATAAGGATAGCTTTTCTGTACAGGTTTTTCCTACAGCACTTGCTGGGTGGTTATTGAAGAGTTTCAAGCAAACCATATTTATAGTGATCCCTCCCTGATAGAGGTTTTTTTTCTGAAAGTTAGACACTTCTTTTCTGAAATTAGACACGTCTGAAGACAGAGATCACATCATCTCCATGACACTGATAGCCACCAATGAAGATATCTTTCTGATATCCTACAATGTTTGAACATTATCTGTTTGGCCTCACTGGTGTCCTGAGCCAATGCCTTCTCTGTCAGAGTCATGTTGTACATGAAGACAAACTATGAGCTTCACAGCTTTTCAAACCTGCTGCCAGCTCATTGTGTGCCTTCTCAATTGTGCACTGTGGTTAAAATTGAAACATGATGCTGTTTTTAGAGGCAGATCATGGATTCAGTACAATGTTTATAGGTATCTTATGCAAAGCAGGTAATTGTGTTGTATCAGCTTCTTTCTTACTAAAATGGTCGTATTTACTCACCAAAATACTTTAAGATATATTGAGTAGTAAGCAAGGTGGCACATATTTTTATGCTGCACAAGGCATTTTATAGTTAAATGAAGATTGGATGTATTTGTGAAATTCAGTAATGTCTTTGTGGAAGTGGAAAAGGGCTTAGACTGCATAATAAATAGGAGTTTCCAAGATAGCACCGTACAAAACATCAGCAATGAACTTTCACAAGTCTCATCAGGAGAAAATAATCTTTAAAACATCAAAAAATATATGGAATTAGCACAATGCAGAAAAGCTTTTGTTTCTCATAAATTTTTGCAGTGCTTGTAAATAGAATCTGTTGGCTAAGAGAACAGTTATTGAGCTCTGGCTAGGCATGGATTGAATGTGCAAGATGTTGATGTGAGCTCATAAGTGACTTTCATTTACTAAACTGACACATGGTCTTCAGACTTTGGATACTTCTCTGAAATACTGTATAAGATGGATGACTTGCTTTCAGATTCACTTAAGCAAAGATGTTTGGCCACATTTAATTTGCTAAAGTAATTTCCAGATGAGTAGTTTCCTCCAATTGTCCATTAACATTAAGTGAGATTAAGGGAGCTATTAAATACTGATTCTTTTACTCAGGAGATCTCTATGGCTAGGCAGTTTTCCTGCTGACATTTATGAGAACTCTTCTGATATACTTATACCTCATATGCTAAATATTTTAAATTCTTCCAAAGAAACAAAGCAGGTGGCTTTGTACTCATTACAAGGAAATCTCATTTTGCTGTCCAAATTAGCTGTGGAACAAAACCAACATAAAATGTACGCACATCTCCCTGATAAATGTTGACAGAACCCCCTTGCCAAAAATACATCTATTTAAATCCAAAGTATTATAACTAGTTGTGTTCATAGAGCTTTACAGTGGGGAATTCTATGCAATGTTCTCTGACAAGCTATCACATGATGATTACTGATGGATGAACTTCGAAAATATAGTTTAGGAAGGCAACTAAAACACTGCTTGTTTTTTCAATACTTCACTAAACCTTTTTAGTCAGAACATCTGATCAGATCTGGCATTCTCCTGAGATGTTCATTAGTTTCAAATTCTGGCAGAGTATTACATGGAAAATATTAAAGAGGTTTCTCTCATGAAGGCTTGGGTGAAGGAAATTCCAACCGGTGCCCAATATAAGAAACTTGTTCTATATATGATGTGTTTAGATCTTTTTGAAGACCACTGGAAAACAAATAAACAGTGATAATAATTATTTTGAAAACAAAGAGTTAAGAATCTTGAAAAAATTCTCAAAAATATTTTGCAGCTTCTAGGATTTTTTTGAACACCTTTGCAGACTGATTTTAGTTAATTACCTCACAATGTTTATTTCTATCTGTTATTCACTACATTTCTACCACTATGTGAAAAAATATATTTCCCTTAAATATAAATATTCTTTCTCTGTACACAACTTTACAGGGTATGTGCCTGATACGTAAAGTGCTTAATTTTTCAACCCAGTGATTCATAGAATTATGGATTATTTGGATTGGAAGGCACCCTAAGGACCATTTAGTTACAACCCCCCTACACCACATTGCTCAAGACCTCATCCAGCCTGGCCTTGAACACTTCTAAGGAGGGGGCAGCCACAACTTCCCTGGGCAACTTGTTCCAGTGTCTAACCATGCTCACAGAAATAATTTTTTCCTAATATCTAACCTAAATCTTCTCTCTTCCAGTTTAAAGCCATTGGCCCTTGTCTTATCACTATATGCCCCTGTAAAAACTCCCTTCCCAAGTTTCTTGTAGGTCCTCTTTGGCCTTCTTTGGAAGGCTGCTATAAGGTCTTCTCAGAGCCTTCTGTTCTCCAGGCTGAACAACCCCAACTCTCTCATCCTTTCACAGAATCACAGAATCAGACGGGCTGGAAAGTACCTCAGAAATCATCAAGTCCAACCCTTGATTGACTACTGCTGCAGTTACCAGACCATGGCACTGAGTGCCACATCCAGTCTCTTCTTAAAACCTCCAGGGATGGAGAATCCACCACCTCCCTGGGCAGCCCATTCCAATGCCTGATCACCCTCTCCGTAAAGAATTTTTTCCTAATATCTAGCCTAAACCTCCCCTAGCAGAGGTTAAGACCATGCCCTCTTGTCTTGTTGAAAGTTTCCTGGGAGAAGAGCCCGAAGAGCCCAACCCCCCCCTGGCTCCAGCCTCCTTTCAGGGAGTTGTAGAGAGCGATGAGGTCTCCCCTGAGCCTCCTCTTCTCCAGGCTGAACACCCCCAGCTCCCTCAGCCTCTCCTCACAGGACTTGTGCTGGAGTCCCTTCACCAGCCTGGTTGCCCTCCTTTGGACCTGCTCCAGGACCTCAATCTCCTTCCTGAACTGAGGGGCCCAGAACTGGACATAATAGGGGGGAGGTGTTTGAGACCTCTGGTCATATTCATGGTCCAGTCATCTTTTTTTTTGGATCTCAGAACTGGAAGGAAATCTCGTTATTAGACTTTTACTTTAACCTCTAGCCATATTATTTTTTCTTTCACATCTGATTCTGGTAAGTAATCTGAGTAGTTATTTTATCTTAAACATTTGCATCAATTACTAATATGTAACAAAAAACCCCCACAACATTGCTATTCATAAAATCAAAGAGGAAATGCTGTTCTCTTCCCTAAAAATTCTGAAACTTTAAGAAATATACTGTTTCCATTCCAAAACTTGTCAAAATGTTTCTGTGAGAAATGAGAGCAAATCACACCAGAACATCTACACTTCAAATAGTCCATGTGATTCCTAAGGAAGCCTAACAAGACTTAATCTTTGTGTTAGATTTGCTGTGGTTGTTACAAAGCAGAACCTGTAAAACTGTCTTTGAATCCAATTCATCTACATATGTATCCTAGATGAGTGTTTGTTTATTTGGCTTTTGTCTTTATCCATAGTTCTATCATACTCTATTATTTAATGGACTTCTTCAAATCCTAATTGCCTCTAGCTTTTCCTATATTCAGTTTTCAAGACAATGTGAAACCATGACACCATATAGTGAGAAATTTGCTAAACAACACAGATTTAACAGTAGCTGTAATTAGATGTGCAGAAGATATCAGAAAATGTTGGAGACCAGAGCATTGGCATCTGGGGCATAGCTCTGTTCCCTTTTCTGCCATTGCAAATGTATTTGCTTTAGGGAAATATACTTGAATATATTGTATCTATATCAGGGTCTTTGTATTTAATTTGTCTTAAGAGAATTCCCCTAAGACACAGACTATATCAAATAAAGTCAGATTAATTATTAGTAACTATTTAAAAGTTTAGGATCATTAGCTCTTCTGTTCTTCAGACAAAATTTTTAATGTTCCAGAAGACAAGGAGAAACTGAAGGTAAGATAGTCTAGAGGATGGTTAATTTGAAAACAAAAAGAGTATCAAATGCCAAAGAAAAATTAATTTTGTAGTAGTCATTAAAGCTTTTGAAAGAATTACAGTGTCTAAAAGGAAGACCAGCTTAATTTTACAATTTATTCAGATAAGCAAACCAAAATTTGGATGGAAATTCAGCTCTAGGGAATGCGTAAGAACAGTAAAACTTTGAGAGTTATGTTCTCTCATGCTGTGTAGTGAAATGAAGAAGAACAGACAATCTGAAGTCACTGTTTGTCTGATCTTTTTTAGACACCGTTTGGGAAAGGATGAGGTAGCTACTTGCTTCTGTTGATTATAACAGGAGCCTGGGGTTACTAATTGAGATATAGACATTTACATTGTTTTTACTTTCTGAGGTAAACCTTCATTATTAGAAATGCTTTAGCTAAGAATTAGTTAATCATGTTAAAAAGTGCTCTTTCACAGTTCAGTAGTGTTACAAAATATAGCAGGTCCATAATTATTCATCTAAAATGATGCTCTGATTACTGTGGAATTTCAATTATCTTTAAATGTTGTCTTTTCATGTTCAACTTGAACTCATTAAGATTACTTCTGTGAGTTATGTTTGTTACTGGTATGTGACAAGGGAGCTGTGGAAAGACTTGGATTTTAAAAACCAGCTCTTCTTCAGATGTCTATTGACCAGACTTCTACTGACTGATGTAAAGCTACAGGAATCAACATTCCATACTTGTCAGCTCAGCCAACAAACATATCCTGAATCACTATGAAAGTTAACTAAGAAATTTCAGCATGGCTGATATTTATTTATTATTTTTTTCTGGAGAAAATAATGGCTCAAAATTAAATAATTGAACTATTATAGTAATTTATAAAAAAAAGCTTGATATTTTCCATTTTGTGAGATTAACTACTTTCCCATGTAAAATAATGGTACTAATATTAAGGGAATGAGCTTTCAGAGCGTCTTAGCTCAATCCTGTGAACACTTATGCACATAAACTTGATTGTTCTTGCTGACAGAATTATATAATGAGTAGATGAAAGGAATGCAGCAGAGGTCATATGTTTGGAATTCAACACAGCATATGTTCTTGTGCCTCATGACATATTACAATGAAAAGTTATTTACAGTTTAGCTATAAAAGAAATTGTCACATGTATGAATTAGAAACCATTCCTCTAAATAGTCTTTACCCTGCCTCATGAGATTCCCTCTTTTCTGTTGTTTTCATTTGTCTATTTGCAAAAACTACCTAGTGCTGTTTCTAGATTTTAGACATCATACTTTGATATATCCCTAATATTATATTGGGTAGAGAGCAAGGGCACAAAAACTATGTTTTTCTATTGTCTAAGAAGATTTATTAGACTCTCAGGACTCCGAAAACCCAGTCACTTGACAGATTGAAAGTATCAATATTTCCAGATTTTGTGCAAAGGCCAAGATTCCGAGGGAAAAGCAATATTTCTGATTTTGTTTTGATTGATCTGCAAGTGCTTCTTTCAATCTTGGAAATGGTTAGTTTTTTTAAAACATGAAAATTCTTTTTAAAATATTCAGTCTGAAAATTTACTGGTTTTCTATCCAGTTGGATTTTTTCTTAAAAAAAGCTAAAATATTGTTTATATTGCCAAATGTATTGTCTTTTTTTCTTTCTTGTCTTTAATTTCTTAGGATTTTTTTGCAATTTAATTGAGAAATTAGAGATTTCTCTGAAAATACTATTTCATTATTATTTTTGAATTTTGACTTTGCTTACAGCCTATGAAGTCACATGTTTTTCAGTTGTCTGTTGTTGAACACAAGACCACAATTATAAATTCAAACAATTTGATCAAGGTCTGCATAGCTGTCCATCCTTATCACTAAGTAGCCTACAACAAATGCCTAGGGATGCATCCAAGAAAAAAAATTATAAATCATTATAGTTTTTCAAAATATCCTCTCATGAAATATATCCTCTCAAGAGATATCCTTCTTCTTAATCTGGGCAAATATTTCTCTTCCTATGTATGGTTATCTCCATGTAATGAAAAGTCTTTCACTGATATGAGAGTGAATATGTGAGCCCTTTATATAATAAGGTGTCATTGCTTTCAAATTTACGTCAGCTGACCGTTTGATTTGGTTATTGGTCACCACTCCTTTTGTTTTTAATCAACATATAGATATCTTACTTGGGAATTGTAAGTTTTCCACATTTTTTTTTAATCCTGAGGTACAATAAACACAGAAAAAAATTCTCTTACAAAAAAAATCAAACAAGTAAATGTAGAATTTGATTAAAACCTCTGTAAGTGTCAGTTAAAATATAAGGGCCTTTCTGATTTTTGTTAGATACTGGGCTCTTTTGTCAGCTGGTATAAATCAGTCAGCTTCAATTTATGTTAATAAGACTAGTCTGACTTGTACCAGTTGAGGAACTGGCTCTTTCAGCTCCAGCATATGAAAGTATCTATGTTAAGTCAATCAAAAATTTTCTATGACAAATGAGGAAAGTATGATAGGAACTAGATGGCAGGGAGTTGTGCTACATCGTGTATTTTAAAATTCAAGATCAAGGGTGTATATCCTGTTCAAATCACTGTGAGTTCTGAACATCCAGACATTTCCTTTAGAATAGGTAATAAAAAATAGAAAAAAACGGTGATTTTTACCTGTCAAATATTAAAATAGTTTGAAACTGTCTGACCATCTATACACTGTTTGATTGCCTACGTGAGCTGTCACATGAATGTGGTATCTCACTGAATTTAAGTGAAAAATTTTTCACATAAAAATGTCTGTCCAATGCCTAGTCATACCATCACTCCTAATGGAGAGACCAAGGTCTAAATGGTTCACAGAAGCTAAACTGCTTACCTTTGAAACCTGTTCTTCCAAGCCAGAGTTAAAAGACATTGGTTACATGAAAGACAATAGTCTGACAGATGTTTATTTAAAATAGCTGTTCAGCTACTTAGCATGGGATTTACTTGACTATACTCTTCTAACTCTTGGGGTCTTGTCCTGAGCATTCAGTGGCATGAACAGGCAATCCTTTTTACTATCATTTGTCACAGGTGCTTGGGGAGTGATCAGGTATTTATGATGCGTTTAATCTCCCTCTGGTGGATTTTGTGTTTCTTCTTGAGTAGAGGAAGATTCTAGATGAGTGCCCTAGCTTGCCCACCCACTTCCTGTAGAATTGGTAGCTAAAATCTGGACATAGAGTGGAAGATGTAGTTTCTAGGGAGGGCTTATGATGGTGGTGGACAGAAAAGCATCTACGTGCCACGAGGGTGTTGTAAACACACAGCCATCTTGGGTAAGAGTAATCACCTTTGTTTGCCCTTTTGGACATCAGCCACAGCCCACACATAAAAGTCAGTAGGCAAAAGGGCACTTCAGACCTCATGGGTAACTTCATATCCAGCCAGGACAAGGACAGTTTGAGGTTTCAAATTGACCGCCTGGGCTTGAGAGCACATTCTGTATTAGATTGTGAAAAACAAACCCTTGGGGAAAAACGACACAGCCTCAGACTCTGGCACTGACAGTCCCAAGGTTCTACATTTCTGGTAGAGGCTGGAAGAGGATGTGGAACTAGATCCTTTCTGAGCTTTAAGTTGGTTAAGTGCCATTACTTATTGAAGCAAAGGGAACTGGCATATTTCTATTTCACTGTCATAAAAAAAAGGAAAAAAATGGAAAAGGGAAAAATATTTTTGTAAATATTTTAAAACAGCTATCTGTAATTGGAAATAAAAAAGATATAGTGACTGCACTGTGGGAAAAGAGAAGGCAGATCATTAGCAGCAGTTGTCAATAGGAACATGCAAAAATTTTTAAACGGTGTTTTCTTCTCCTGGGCAAAAGGATCTACTAGCACCTCCCACGACCTCCCCCTTCTCCATTAGCAGCATTCCAAATGGATTTAATGTTTGTATGGATGGTAATAGTTTATTGCTAGATTCTAAATATGTTACATAAAACATGTGTTCTTATTTTCAGTTGATCATGCTGTACCAGAGGGGAGGAAATGCAATTAAAATAAAAACGACACACTAACTGGTATTTCTGAAGGCAGTTTTTAGAATTTAAATTGTGACCTCAGTGTAGACCATAAATATAAAATTCATATGTGCTCTGCTTCCTGCATATAATTACCTATCACAAGGTTCATAGTTTAAATGAAATTCTTTATGAAGCAAGAAATAGTATAACAGTGTTTTCTGGCTTAGTGCCCTACAGGATACATCAAGCAAAGATACTTTTTCCAATTTTAAAGAGAAATAAAAACATGTGGAACACATGCACTTTTGATGCTGTAATCCTATCAGAATATGTTTGTTTTTATTAAATTTTCCTCATTGAATGCTTCCTTTTCTCAGTGCATTCAAGGGGTGACACTACATTCCACATGAGTTTAATAGTTATGTGAGCAGCCTGAATGATCTTTCAGATTCTTCTCTTTCTCTGTGTTTATATATTCTTGAAGCCTGAGTGTACCTATTGGTAGAACTTCCTTTAATCTTAACATGAAGCCTGAACAAACAGGATTTGGATAGGTGAATTGTGCAAGGATTGAGGGTAGACAGAGAAAAAGGATTAATCCTGCCAGACTGTAGGCAGACAACATAATTTGACCTAATGCAACATTTGGGCTCTTTTAATTTCCCTGTTGCAACACACAGTAGGTTTAAACTATGCTATGTGTACAGGCATAGATTCATTTCTCCATCCCAAGAGTCATCATCCTTCTGACTGTTCATCTCTGCATTTCTGTGCTTCTGCACCTTTGAAAACCATCCTGGGAACACTTTACTGCTTTACCTCTAGTGCAGAATCTCAAAGATGTCCACATGCCAGCTAATAACACCCTTAAGATTCAAAAGGTGTGTCTAAACTCCAGCTTTATCTTCCTCTGTCTTTAGGCAAATGAGTTAAGCTCATCATTGTAGTTGATTAGCCACAAGACACCAGATCACTAATGGGCAGGTTTCAAAAATATCCTTGTTGATCTTGGTCACTAAGGAAGCTCATTTTTTTGTTATATTACTTGCTCTTTCTAGATTAATCCTTGCTTTCAAACTTCCAAAGCTGCTGTCACTTGAGCACAGAGAAGTACTCTAGTGGCTCCTACAGTCTTCATTCTCAAAGCAGGGGACTTATATTTAAATTATTTACAGATCATCAGGGGGTTTTCTTTCAAATAATTGTTGCATTCTGGCACATCTTGCTGCTTAAATTGTTCTCACTATATGTTGAACATATCAGAAAAAAGATACATATTGAAAAAAAAATTTTCTCTACCTCTTTGTGATGAGAGCTTGTCGTTCAAAATCTTTAAATGTGTGTGAAGAAAACTTCAACTAAATTTTGTAAGAATACTGATTTGAATAGATATGTGCAACTATATGAAAACATTAAAAAATCAGTAAAACACTAGTGTGTTATAAGCAACAAAATCCTAGATATATTAAATGTGATTTGTGCTCTCATAATGATGATGAAGTTTCACAGATATTTTGCTTTAAAATCCCTTCAGTTAATATAGAACCTTGTTCAACATACTCTTATTCATATGTATTCTAAAGCTATTGTGATCTGTTTTGTGGTGCATGCTCAAGGACACCTGTGGTTATTACATGCATGTGATCACACAAGAAAATGTGGCAGCCAAAGAGAAACGTATGAAATGTGTAGAGATGGCAGCCTACAAACATGGCAGTGACAGATGTTTTTGTTGCTGTAATCTGATCATGGCTTCAGTTAAAAAAAAAAAAAAAAAAAAAAAAAAAGAGAAAAAACAAACAAACAAAAAACCAAACCAAAACAAAAAAACAAACAAAAAACCCACCAAAAAACCAAACAAACAAAACCACCATCCCAAAAGTCAGGAAGAAAGATGCTTAGGGAGCACAGAATTGCTAGCAGTTCTACTATCAGTAGAACAAATAAAGTTTAAGATAGATTTTAGGGTTCAGTTCAATTACCTAAATATATATATTTGCCTAATACCAATGAAGACCACTACTATTATAGATCTAGTCAATAGAGCCAATGGGGTGTGTCCAAAGATGCCTTCAGCTGAGTCTAAAGTAGACACCAGAGGAGGTCAGCTACTTAGCTCTGCAGCTTCCCAGTGAATCCCCTCCACTGGGTCTTCATTGACTGTCTTCTTTGATGGGAGCATAGAAATATTCCCTGTATATAGACATCTACATCTGGACACAACCTTCTCAGACTTGTCAGTTTGAGTTTGGAGCAGCTTTTTAATTGTTTTGTTTGTTTGTTTGGTAGGTTGGTTGGTTGGTTTAGAAAAAAATAATTAGTTCCTTATGGGAGTGTTGTCTAATATCTGATAAGGTATAGCCCCTTTATCAAATTAAAAATTTCTTCCAGTTTACCACTAATGTGAACAGCATGTTATCATCATTCAACTAAAATGCAGAGGCATAGGAGTTTTACACTAATGCATGCATGTGTCCATTTGGAAATCTTGTGTGTTTTAGTAACATGTATGATATAATGCTTGATATAATTTAGTAACATGCATGATATAATCCAGAAGCAGATGCAGGCACCATCTTGCTCTTGTATGCTAGCATAATGCTTAACAAAAACTGCCCGTCAAAGTTAGAAACACTGTGAATAGATAACTACCAGAAATCAGAACATATTCTGGCCAGAAGAGCAGCATCAGACCACATACTCCTTACTTTTCATGTTTTTATTGGTAGCCTTTATCATATTTGAACAGAAGAGTTGTGTTTATCTCCTTCAGTGTTGAATGAAATCATGTTGCTTGCTACTTATTGAAGAAGTAAATCTTCCTCTTATGTTTGCTGCTCTGCTTGATGGATTGTTTAAAGAAAAAAGTCTGTTCTCTTCACTAAAATCATCTTGCCTGAGTCTCAGCTTGTGTTTTCATATATTAGATACATGTCTTTTTCCTTTCAAATGAGAGAACTAAAGGAAAGCATTGCTTCTGTTATTCTTCTGCTCTAGGGTCCTGTGTAAGTTTTTATTTGGGTTAAGCACATTTGAGATTAATCAGTCCACAGTACCACGGGTAGGTACCCTGTCATGTCAAACTGTTGCCATTAGTTTTCATTTCAGCCCTTCAGATATCTGTATTAACCACTCTGACAAGAAGCAAGCTGAGCTATATAGTGCTGTATTTTTGCTGTGTGCCTCACATTTTTGTCCTGGATCTTTCCATTATTTCCAAGTGTTTGAGTGATGCAAAGTTGCTTACATTTGGGTAACTTCTGTCTAGAAGGGACATTAATAAAGACAAGCATTCTTCATTCAGCAAATGTAATAATGTCTGGAAGTCTCCACGTGTTGTGGAGTGATCCCAGGCTTTCCAGTCATGGAGGTATCAGTTGAAAAATCCCTTATCTCCCCCAGGGAGGAAACCTGGGATCCATTTATGTGTTCTTTGTAGTTGATAAAAAGATTACAAATAGCCAGCTAATATTTCAAGATTATTCTAAATTACTGATTAGCATGGTAAATTTCAAAACATTAAAACAAATGAGGACATGCTTTTTAAATATATTTCCTTTAATACTCAAAGCTTCTAGGGCAGTTAGTTACAGAAGGCCAAAGGTCAACCGATTGATTCCAGTCTGAAAATTTAGACAAGGGAAGTTCTTTAGGGCTCCTGCTTTGGATCAGGAACAATTTGAAAGACCAACAAGCCTGCACTTTTTTTAATTGTTATTTTTTTTAATCCCCTCCCTGGAAATGGATTAATTTCTTACTTGAAGAAGTGATGGTAATAATACAGGAGTTCCTCACTTTCTACCATATGTTAATTTGCATCCACAATGTTTTGATTTGTCTCTTCTGGTTTCTCAGAAAAAACACAATAGCAGAGTTCCATACTGAGATTTGCAATCACACAGACTCAATTCAAAAAGTACTAAAGCACATTTACAAATGTGTGAGGTAATTTCATCATAAGTAATTAAAAACTAAATGATAGCTGTGAAAAATATTTATGTTAATTTAATTTTTTTTTAATTATGGGTTTAAAACTTCCAATAACTACAGAGGGATTTATGTGTAATCCTATAAAATGAATATGAAATAAATAGTCATTGTTAACCCCAATGGTAATGTGGAGGTTCTTCCATTATTGAGCATTCATATCCCAAGTTCATGTATGAATATCTTTCATTCGCATAAGGAATCAAAATTTGTCATGCAACCTGTTGTGGCTTTTCAATTTTGAGTTATTTGTAATTATGCTAAGCAGTTTAGTGTCTATTTAATTCATCAAAATGAGCACTTTAGATGTGAAATGGGATCAAAAAGGAAGACCTTGATCATCCTCCTTAGATGTTCATTTGATAAAGAATTAGCCTATCCTCTGTGCAGCAATTGCTGACCTTTCACCTCCTTTATTCTGTTGCCTCTCCAGCCTTCCAGGACAATATTCCTGCTGACAGGAAAATAACACATCAAGTTGCTGAAGCTCCTATTTAATCTCTATCTGTTGACCCTGTTGCCAAGTAATACCACCCATCTCCACCCTAAATCTAAATTATTTCTAACTAATTGCTCCCTTTGTATCTTCTCTTCATCTCACCAGCTTGCTGGCAAGAGTCTTTGAATGCATTGATCAGCTTGTCTTAGCTGTCGGGTGGAGGGCATGCCACAGGCACTAACTTATTTAACCCCCAGCAACAAGATCACTTAACACCAGGAGGAGACAGGTTCTTCCTCCCCTCTCCTCTCCCTTTCCAAACTCAAACTGAAGTGCAGCAATAGAGATTCTTTGTCTTGATTCTCTACCAATCTCCTGAGCGGCTTTCAAAGGACTTCATTATTGTTACAGTGCTTGTTGTCAGATCCCCTTCTTCTGCCTCTTGAAGTGCCTCCCACGGTCATTGCTGACTCCAGGGCCTTTTCTTGTCAGTTTTTACATTAATGACATTCCCAGTGTACCTGAAATCTAAAATATTTATGTTTGCAGATGACAGTGTTCCTCTGTTTGCTGCTAATGTCTCCTTCTCTCCTTTGAAAAGACATATGTGATCAAGAAGCTTAATAATATACAGTACCTCTTTCCTTTCTGCCCCTCTCTCTTGACAGAAATGTGGTTATCCTCTTTTCCTGCTCACAAATTAGTTACCCTCTCATGCTGCACAAACTTTACAGTTCTAGAAAAGTAGTTTATCTGCTTCCTTAATAAGATACAAATGTTCTGTGTCTACAGGGGTGATCTCTACAGGTCAGGGCTGAGGGCTATTGGCTCAGCAGTACAGGATAAGATACGTGCTGCTCTGGCTCTTTCGTATGTTTGGCTTTTCAGAATTGGTCTATATATTAGTATGCATGCAAACATATACAAATCTTTAGGTCTACCTATGTATACACACAGATGTCTTTCTCCCATCCCCTAGATATCACTGGAGCAGCCAGCCTCTTCCATGGGTATTGCATTTATTTGGGAAGCTGGGGAGAAATGTTCTTGTCAAATATTATGACTACTTCAAAGGAATGGAGTCCTAATATATTTCAAATATGAAATACATTTGGATAAGCCATGCAAATTAATGTTAGCTTGGGAAATATTATGAGTAGGCAGCTAGAAGGGCTGAAGATTGTTGAGGAAAATAGAGGGCAAAAAAGAAATCGGGAAATTTTTAGGTAGCAAGAAAGAAGGGAACCTTAAGCACTAGAATATTTATTTTTTCCTATAAAAATAAAAAAGATGACCAGCCACACTGGTGGACAAAACTGTATCTGTTAAAAATGAAAGGGAGTGTAGGATAGCTCAGGGCAATGATAACTCACCTCTTAACCAAATGCAACCCAGACAACAAACATGAGGCACCTTCCCAGCAGTCACCAGAGTTTTGATCAGAGACCTGAATAGGAGTGAACAGAGTGCTAGTATTTCCAAAGTTCATCTGGTTGTTGCTTCTGGGTAGCTCCAAGGAGATATACACAATAGCCATAAGGTAAATGGGGTCAAAAGGATAAAACAAATAAATTCATTTGTGATACTGAGACAAGACTCTTCTTGCTGGCATGTAAATGAAACATTCCTGAAGACCAACCATGAAATGGGCAGAAGAGAGAAGTCTCACAACACCTTCTTTTCTGTCATTCTCCAACTTCTGGGCTTTTTAGGGTGGTGAGGAAAAACTCAGTTGTGTTAACCCTATCTGCATGATAGCCTTTTGTTTTCTCTGATGTTTCTGTAAAATGCCTCAAGAGCGTACAGAAAAGCTGTTTGGCAATGTAGAGTGGAAAGAGTTCATAAAGCAACATGGAAGGTCTACCTGGCAGAATTCAATTCTGTGCACAGATACTAAAGATACCTTAAATACCAGCAGCTGTCTCACCACATGAGTGCAGCAGACTCTCAGTGAATACATTCTCCTCCCCTCCTCATCCTGGACAGAGAACTCTGCTGATGTGAAGACTGTTACCACTTCTTTGTAGAGGTGCTTGGAGTCAAAGATGAGGATGCAGCATTAACTCCAGACAAAGAACTACAGTCCCCAAGCTGACAAGAATGTAAACATTCCTGGAGCAATGGAGAGGTGGTGGATGATTCATCCTTAGAAGCAGGTTGAAAAAGAGTTGGTGTGGCCAATCCTTCTGCCTTTAGAGAAGGATTTCACCTATAAAGGCATCTGTCCTCTTCCCAGAGTCTTTTATGGAATTAACTGTCCCCGTGCATCTGAGGTCCTCTTGCTGGCTGCTGTGTACAGGAAATCACTAACCAGGCAGACAGAAAATACAGGCTCAAGTGCCCAGGCTAGGCAAGTAACTTCTTTATTCATTCTTTTTATGGTGACAAGTTGGTGACAAATTGTTTTAGTAAGATAGACCAGATGCAGGAATATATCTACTCTACAATATCCCAGATGACACATATGTCTCAGACTTGCACAGGTCTTTGTTGTTCATGCTATCCCATGCTTTTGGATTCAAATGACTACTAAACAAAAATAAAAAATAAAACATAATAGGATACAGTAAAATACAATAAATAAAATACCACAGAATTCCACCTATAACTCACTAGAAGATTGACCTTCATCCAATTAATCACATAATCATAAAGGACAATGAGAGCATTTGTGCTGTTAAAGAAGGATTGTTGAACTCATCTCATCTTGGATGAGAGAGCCAAACTGCTGCAGTTTAATCCATATTTTTGGGGGGGAGCTGTTGCTCGTGGAAACTAGCTCTTCAACCATGCACAGCTTTTGTCTTGGAGAAGCTGGCACATCCCCAAGCAGTCAGAGCATTACACAAAAAATTAAGTGATTTGAAAGATGAGGATCAGACAACTCTTTCAGAGTAGTTTGATCCTTGGCCCTTTTTTTCTTATTAGGATCAGTGTACCCGAAGTAATTTTAGTGTTTCACCCTCAACTGACTAAATTATAGAAATTCTGCTGCATCTGGAATACTAAAGTCATTAGGTTTCCATCAAGCTGAAATAATTCCCATGTCCATTCATGTCTCAGAGGGATTGTTTATATCTAAATATAGGATGAGTCTAATTCAGCTGTGCTATTTTGATGTTTGCAAAGGCAGATTTCCCAAGAATGATGACATCTTTGCAATGTCATGATTTGGGATAGTGATAATGTATAAAGAGAAGAAAAGAAATGAGGAATAAATAATAGAGAGATATTGAATCATTCACAGATTTTTTAAGTACTTAAATCAAGAACTTCACATTTCAGCAACAAAGATTCCGAACACTGACTAAAACCCAAAACTTACCTAAAAATGGTTCATTATTACATGTAACATGCACTTCAAGCCCCTAACTTTGTATAAAGCCTTTGAAATTATGTCGTCCTGTACTGTGCTCATCAAAAAGGTCAGTCTGTAACCAGTTTGTCATGACCCTGCATTACAAAAGCTGGACTGGGACAGCCTTCTATAAGAACATATCAGCACTTATTATATAGATATCTAGATAGATGTAAGCCTAATGAATGACATCCCAGAAGCTTCTGTTTCCATTGAAACTTATATATAAGTATATACCTGACCATGTTAAGTCAGATGAGATATATTATTTTCTCCATGTATGGATCCATGCTACTAATCCATGTGTGTTTCCACAAAAGAGGCATAGACATTGAAGAGGCAGGCAGAGTTTGGGGGAACATGTAAAACCTATACTCTACCCATTTGTAGATAATTTTAGACACATTGTAGTCTTGAACTTTATTTGGTATTGCTGGCATTTTGGCTAAAAGCCATTGCTATAATTGTTAACAGTCTCTGACACACCAGCTAGAGCTTATATAGTTCATCCTCTTTTTTCTTCCTCTCATTTCCTACCCTGTTGCAAAGCATCCTTTTCAATGGTGAAGCAGTGATTGAATTTGAGAAAATGTTTTAGTGGTGGATGTAGTGTATACAGCTTTTTAATCACTTCAAGACAGGCAATATTGCTGTGCATCCTCTGTGGAAGAAACTACTAAATAATTGCTAGGCTACCTGCTGCACCTTATCATAATTGCAATTCTTTTTTCCTAAATGTTTGTTTTGAACTAGTTTCAGCCTCTGCTACATAGAATATTTTTAATCTTGGTTCTCACCCACACATATTTACCTGAGTCTGTCAAAGAGTAAGCACATTGGTTTATTAGCTGCTCTGCTAACCCAATCAGGCTGATAAATGTAGTCTTCAAACAGTAACAATAAATCAGAAAGCATTTTAGATAAGATATGACTTTGTCTTGTTCAATGAGGTATGCTTGAAATCATTACATTTGAATATATGCACTGTTGCTGATACAAGAAGCAATGTTTAAAATGAAGGTCAGTGAAGCTTTCAGCGATCTGACAGGCAGCAGGAGATGAGAGCAACATATGCTTAGGTCCAGAATTGCTGGAGTTACACTATGGTATAATAAATTAAAAGGTAATTTCCTCAAGGAACAAGGAGAAAGGGAAAGCACGACCACCAAATATTCTATATTGTAAGTCTTGAAAGAAAAGAATGAAAAATCTGGAAAATTCCTTTTTCTGTTAAATCTGAGAGAATTGCCTCAAAACAGAGAGAATGTTCTACTTTGACCACTGCTTAAACTTGTGCTGCAAATCTTAGTGTCAAAGAGGTATGTGTAACATGTACATCTGGATTGGGTGGGTATTTGCTGTATGGGAGAATATGCTGAAGATAGGCTCTAGAAATGGTGCTGAATTGAACATTACATTCTTAGGATTCCCATCTCAGTTCAAGCATTACCTTATTTACTCAATTAAGCAGCTCTAGAATAATGACTATAGGTCTCAATTTCACCTTCCCCCTGTCTAGAATTTGTATATATCCAGATAAAATCTGGACTGATTATCTTTTTTTACATTAGATTCCCAATAAATCTACCTAATCTTTTGCTCACCTTGCTATTTTCTTATGCCCACTGCTATAGAATAACTACCTCTGAACTGGAGATGGTGTGTGGAAGTTCATATAGTTCACTCACTCAGGAACATTATGTTGTACATGAAAAACATTTAGGACTGTTGAATTGTCTCTGGTGAACCTGGAGCATGAGAGCAAACTGAAGTTTATCATGCTGTTGCTCACTTTATAAAATAAATAAACATATCATTTTGGTTCAAATAGACCTTTATGATCACCAAATCCAACCATTAATGTAGCACTTCCAAATCCATCACTAAACTATATTCCTAAGCACCACATCTACAGGACTTTTAAATACCTCCAAGGATGGTGACTACACCACTTCCCTGGACAGCCTGTTCCAGTGCCTGACAGTCCTTTTAGTAAATAGTTTTGGTTTTTTTTTCCTAATAACCAGTCTAATCTTCCCCTTGCACAACTTGAGGCCTTTTTCTCTTGTCCTGCCACTTGTTACTAGGGAGAAGAGACTACCCCCACCTGTCTGCAATCTCAGCTAGTTGTAGAGTGATAAGGTTTCCCCTCAGCCTCCTCTTCTTCAGACTAAACAACCCAAGTTCCCTCAGCCTGTTCTCCAGATCCTTTACCATCTTGGTTGCCCTTCTCTGAACTCACTCCAGCAACTCAATGTCTTTCTTGTAGTGAAGGGCCTAGAACTGAACACAGTACTCAAGGTGTGGCCTCAACAGTACTGAGTACAGGGGCACAATCATTTCCCTTCTGCTAGACACACTTTTCCTAATACAAGCCAGGGTGCTATTGGCCCTCTTGGCCACCTGGGCACACTGCTGGCTCATATTCAGCTGGCTGTTGACTAGCATTCCCTGGTTTCCTCTGGGCAGTTTTCCAGCCACTCTTCCCCAAGAAGGAGAGCCTGTAGTGCTGCATGGGGTTGTTGAGACCCAAGTGAAGGACATGACCCTTGGCCTTCCTTGTTAAACCTCAAACAATTGGCCTCAACCCAGTGATCCAGCTCTCAGGCAAATCAGCACTTCTACTCCACTTGGTGTTATCTGAAGACTTATTGAAGGCACACTTAAGCCTTTTGTCCATATCATTGATAAAGATGTTAAAGAGAACTGGCCCCAGTACTGAGCCCTGGGGACCACCACTTAACAAAAAGGGAACTGAGATAAAGAAATGAGCAATGTGGAAGAAGAATGGAAAAGATACTCAGAGATTGTGTGTGTAGCCAGCATAGATAGCTGGCTTGTGAATTTATTTGGTTCAGCTACTGTTTGAACCGCTGGGCTGGAAAGAAAAAAGCCTCAGGAAAACAGTGGATCCTGTTAAAGTAAATACAACATACAATTTAAATTTTTAGACCTGGAAGCATTTAAGATTGCAGGACGTATGACATAATTCTCATAGGCTGGAACACAGTATGAGTTTGTATTTTCCCAAATAATTTCCCACAGAAGGATTTCATATGCACCTCCAATTGAGAAATACACAGTTAGACTTTTTCTGAAAAATGAGATTTCAGGAAATTTGTATTCATAACTTGAAGTAGTGTTAGTTTAACATAAAACATGTTGTTTCCAAGATAAAAACCTTGAGACTTGGCCACAAGAAGATGAAGACTCTAGTGGCATCTGATTAGCTTAGCTAAAGAGAAAAACACAATCCCAAGGAAAGAGCTAGGCAATAAATATACCAAATATTACAGTCTAATCTAACATGGGTTGATTCTTATAACTTTATAATCTTACAAATACATTTATAGATGTACATTTGTGTTGTTTCAAATTATTTCCTGCTTTTTTCTCTGGGAAATGCACACACACATATTGTTTATGAAAGCTCATCTCCGACACCCTTTATCTGGTTTCCTTGAGACATCAGATTTGCCAAAACTGAAACCTTTCTTTACAGTATATGAGATGTTTCCTGACAAAATCCCCATTTAAGGTCTACAGATGGGGTGTCTCTTGGGCACCAGTAATGAGATACAGATCAGAATTCTGCAAAAGTTCAAAACAAAAGTATCAGCCATGTGAATCATGCCTGGTTTCATGCCTTGCTGGAGAGAAATATTTCATGTTTCTGTGCAGAAATCAGACACATCTTGTCCTGTGGTTTGGCTTGGATATAAAATCAGACAAACCCTTGGGTTTAGCAACATTTCCCTTTCAGAATAGAACTGTCCAAAACTCAGACTGTAACTGAAGAGATACCCCATCAGTGTGTAAGGAGTACACAATGGGTTGCTGCAGAGCAGAGCAATGTATAATAATGTATAAATGGTTCTACCATGACTTGCAGCATCTCTCAGGTGTGAGAACTAACCCAGGGCACTTCTGCATCTGTAGGGGGAGCAGCATCTCAGGGTCTTCTACTAAAGTTTTGCACTATGCAAAGCAAATTTAATCTCTGAGTGATTTGTACAATTTGAATGCACACATGAGATGCTGTGCAAGGCCTGAATGCATCATCTGAGGACCCATTAGTTCTGTACTGGTTCTGACTGCGATAGAGTTCATTTACTTCACAGTGGCTTGTTTGGTGTCGTGTCATATTTGTGTGATTTTGGAAAAAACAATGTTGATAATACAGGTATGTTCTCGGTATCTCTGAGCAGTGCTTGAATGTTATCAAGGCCTTTTCTTCTTCTTGAAGCTGCTTCTTCTCAGCTTCAAGGAGGCTGAGGGTGCACAAGAAACAGGGAGGCGACAAAAAGGGGACAGCTAACCTCAATTGTCCAAAGATACATCCCATACTACATGGTGTTGTACTCAGCAAGAAAAGATGGGGCAAGTAGGAGGAATGGGGCAATGCTATTTGTCTTCCCAATTAGGTGTGATGAAGCCCTGCTTTTGGAAATGGCTAATCATCTACCTGCCAGTGGAAAGTAATGAATGCATTTCTTAATTTGCTTTGCTTGCAGACAGAGATTTTCCTTACCTATTAAAATCGCTTTATCTCATTCCACGAGTTTTTACACTTTTATCCTTCCAATTCTTCCTCCTTTCCAACTCGGGAGGAAGAGTGAGCAAAGGCCTCTATGGTGCTCAGCTGCTTACTGAGGTTAAACCACAGGAAAACCAGGAATATAAGAAATGTACGTTCCAGGATATATAGGCTGGAGAGTTCAGTCCTTCTGTAGTAGGACTTTAAGCATAGTCCAGTCTTCTCCACATTTCCTAGTCTAGTAATCTGGCATTTTCTGTGTTTTGGGCCTCAGACCTTGATTCACATCCAACTCAGGTATACCAGTGTAGAATGCTGAAGGTGTCTGTGGACCCTTCAACTAACATGACTTCACAATCATGTTCAGCATCACTGTATGGGTTGGTTCTGGCAGCTTTGACAGGTGCTTTCACTGGAAGTGACTCAGATGAGAACCTAAACGGCTCTGAGAAACATATATTTCTTAGGAAAGAAATTAATGAGTGTTCCACACGTGTTGGTTGCTTCATAACCACTCCTCTTCAATGTCATATAGGTTACATAACACTTTTTCTTGTGCCTTCCTGCAATAAGATATCACAAATGGAAGTCATATTTGCTTCCTCAATTTTATGTCCTCAGTTTACTAGATCCTTCTTGCACACCAGAAAATCTAGACAACCCGCTTTTCATCAGTCTGTTTACAGATTCAATTCAACTTCAACAGAAAAGAAAAAGAGAAAATTTGGGTCTAGAGAAGAGCAAACATGTTGAGAATACAGATCTTGTAAGGGAACAACAAAGCAGAAAGTAACTTTAAAAAAAAAAAAATCTTCTCTGCTTCGAAGAGTGACCCAGACTATACAACATACATAGACACGACTAGAAAAAAACCCCTCACAGCTGGCTTGCTGTGAGACACCTGCTCTAAAATCCATGCCTCAGGGGATCATAGTTCATTAACCCACTCAAACTATTTTCTAATTATTGTCATATTTTATTACTCAAAAACTTGGCCACTCCCAAGAAAAAAAGATCATCCTCAAAAAATGTCCTTGAATTCTATTGAGAGGAAAAGAAAAGAGGAACTTGGGGCAAAATCAAATTTAGTTATAGTACTGGCAGAAAAATCTTCAAACCTGGACATGTCTATGTTAATTATGAGATTCATCCTGAGTATGTAGTTCAGAGGAGAATGCTATTGTGACCAGAGAAAAGCAGAAGTCTCCTGACAGTTTTTCCTCTCATGTTATTCGTCAAGTATCTTAAAATAACTGAGAAACCTTTTGGTAACCAAAACAAACAGGCCAGACTTGCTTTTTTCTAGGAAATTATGCAGCTCCTGTAGTCATCCCCATCGCCTGTATTTTTGGCATGAAGTGTGATTGATTTGATTGTTAGGATTAGAACACAATTGCTCAAGAATTCCCCCTTCTCTTTCCCTGGTGGAAGAGACCCATTAAATTCCATACAGACTCAATCAGATACAAATGCAATGTCCATGGAGAGAAAAAAAGCCAAAAATTTCAGACCAGCAGAGGCCTATCACTGTCTTTTAGTGTTTAAAATGAAATGTCAGAGAAAGCTAAAGCCTTGCCCTATGGTAGTTCTGCTTAGATTTTTCTCTAGAGATATCAAAATTCAGAATGATCCCCTATTTCTAGGCTTTTAACTTCCATATATTTGGCACATTACTTTACCATCAAATATTTTGACTTGAGGAAGTAAGAATCTCATTGTCTGTAGGGTCTCAGCATCTATCAAAACTCTGTAGAAGTCTGAAATTTTGCCCATCTCTGTATCAGTTTGATACGTTCATTGAAGCCCAAGCATCCTGAAGTATTGCCAACACTGAACCCAGTAAAAAACATAAGAGAAGGGATTATTTTTTTCAAAAACACTGCAAAAAGAAGGGCTGCCTCTCTTTTATTCATTGGTCCATTGTTTTAAACACTCAGCAAGACTTTGGGAGACGTGGGCTCATTTCCTTCTCCTGAGGCATGAAATGGTTTAGAGGAGGGGAGAAATCACGAGATGAGGAAGTTGAAGAAAAGAAAAGCTGACCCTGTAGGTCATGGAAATCAAATGGATAGAACTGGACCCTACTCCATGGGATATCCAGAAATAATTAATCCAGAGTGTAGGGATCAGGTTCGCTCCTGAGCAAGTGTCCCTGGGAGGCAAACCTTTTCTCCTTGGTCTACTCTTGGACACCCAGTTTTCTCTTTGCATGGTATATAGGGGTGTCATTTGAAGTGGAAGGATGGGAGGCAGGCTGGGTGCTCTGTAACTCCATGATAAAGGCTCTATCCAGGGAAGAGAGAAACAGGAGTTTGAAGCTCTGGAGGCCAAGAAAAACGAAATTCACATTTCCTGCTTTCTGCATCATGGCTGTAAATGTCAGGCTATTTTTGAGTGGTGCTCAGTGTTCCCAGACTAGTAAGATGCCTGATCACTGGACACAACCTGTCCTCCCAAGCCCTGAGGCAGCAGGAACATTTTTACTCTGAGATATGGCAGTGGTTGCTGTTGGCTTATTCTAAGTAGCCTTGTGCTCACTGTGTGGAACCAGAGCAGTGACTGTGACACTGCTTGATTTAGATGATACAGGTTCCTTGCTGGCGCTGGGAATTCAGTTCTGAGGCAGTGTGATGTCTATATTTGGTGCTCAAAGTAGGTAACTAGGTTCTGGATCTGGCCATTTTCCCATAGGAAAACAGATTTTCCTCCAAAGCATGTCCAAGTTTACTGCAACCCAGAGTGTGGATTTTACTCTCTTTGATTAAACTAAAGAAATACAAACCCCTTTGAAATTTCACCATCATAAGCTATCTTTCAACACCTTTAAAAATGACCTGATCACACTCATTTTATACTGATGAAGTTAATCTATGCCCAAGTAGCAAAAAATATATTTAACTAGGACTAAGTCCTCTAGAATAACTAGTCTTCAGACACATGAATAATTCTTATGTTAAGAGAAAATATCAGCTTAGTGACAGAAAACTCCTCCCTGCAACTTCTAATTTAAAAAAAACAGAGAGCTATGTAATTTTTTGATTGTCTAGTTGTGTCAGCATACTTCAACAGCTGTTATAATTTCAGACTTTCATGGAGCATAAAGTCTTATTCTCAATAGGTAACTGTTGAGAATTTCTCAGGATGAAGGAGAAAATTAATCAGAAAATTAATACTTTAGTTTTTATGTTTTTTTTAACCTACTAGATGTGTTTATATTCTAGGTTAGAATATAATTAATCATTATTGGTCAGAAATAATCAGTTTGGTAATTTTTCATAGTAGACATATTCTCAAAAACAGTTTTTGCTGCTCAAAAGGGGAGATAGTTTATAGGTGTAGGATTGTCTATAAGAGGAGAAATAAAGTGGGCTGAATCTCAGTGAGACCTGTCTCTGTGAATCCTAGAGGGTAGACAGTGTCTAGCTGTCTAGACACTAGTCTAGTGTCTAGACTTCTAGAAGAAATCCATTTAGGATTTTCTCCCCTTCTATTTCATGGCAGCTTTCAGCATACTGGAAGACTAACTTTCTTTAATTACCTCCCAGAGAAAATAACATATTCTTATACTAGTCACATTAACATCCTTTCTGGATTATCCAGAATCTCCATCTTTGACAAAGGAGGATATTTGCAATTATCTTTGCTAATCCTCAAAAGCTAGGGAAGACAAAAGTATTCGCACACCAAGATAAGCTTTCCCTCATATAATATATATAATTTCTCCCCTCGGATATTTTATTCTGTCTCAGAAAGAAAACCCTGGTTTATCAGATTCTGCACAGAAATTCTAGATTTATCAATAAAGGTTTGTAGTGTTTGGAAGGGAAGAACTTAGCAGCTGACCTAACTTAGTGTGTTGCTGGTTTTGGAGTGTGGTTTACTTTGAGGCAAGACAAATGGAAATGATTAAATTCATATTTTATTGAATTTAGTAGAAGGATGATATGAGGGAAGATAGTATGGAGATGATTAAGTGAAATTCAGTCACGTCATATATCAGAAATGACTGGAATAATAAAAAAATCCACAAAACCTCTCTTACAATATATCTAGAAAGAAAAAAAATCTTACCATCAAAGAGCATTAAGCATTACCTATTAGTAACTTTTACTAGGGCTTTTGGCACAAAAAGGTGGTCTCACTGAAGCTGTAGTTGTTGTAGGCTTTTGAAAAAGGACAAAAGAACTCTCAGCCAAAGTGCTCTGAGCCATCAGGGAGACACAAGTTCTCTGGCAAAGCACCACACACTATCACTCATCTTCTCTGATTGTGGATGCAGTGTACAGTTTTCCACCCCAAGAACATCACAGGACAACTTTTTTATGTCAATTCTTTGTCCATCCCTGGTGTAGCTAGGCAGGATGGTTCATGAGGGAGGAGGAGGAGTTCACAGAGGCTCACAGAAGAACAGAAACAAGCCTTGTGTAGGTTACATAGTGATAATGAAAATAAAACTACAGAGCAATATCTGTTGCCAGCAGTACAGGCCAGTTTTCAAATAAAAACAAAGCTGCATCTTGAGACCTAAAAGAAAGAGAAAAGAGGTTGTTCTCTGGAATGAGCCTTAAGTCCACCAAACTCCATCTGATTTTTTCAAAGCCACTAACTCTTAATTGTGAATAAATCACTGGATAAGTCAGTTCACTGCACCAGCATCCTTGTGTTACTTTGCTACTTGTCAAAATTCTACCTTCTTGGGTAAATATGTATTCAACATGGGTGAGGGTACATAGTCACCTGCAGAATATTTAACTGTAAAGGTAAATGGATGTTGCAAGGAAGTCTTTGCATCTTTAGAGAGGTTTTGCTTTTGAAAGGACTAGTACTGTCCCATACTGGATTTATAGTATTTTGCACAAAACATGCCATTGCACAAAAATATTTTTGACTTTTTAATTTTCAAAGGTTCTGAATTATGATTCTTCCCTTTCAGTGTTTACTTATTTTGTGCAATATGAATTTCTTTGGTTGTTAAAACAAAAAAATAGCTTTAGGGTAAGTCCAGAAAGTGCTGTTTTGGTGTTTTGCTTTTTCTCAGTGATCAAATTCTTTTTATTTTTTGAGAAGGTGGGCAGAAATACAAGTGATTTTTTTCCTCTTTTTTTTCTTTTCTTTTTTTTTTTTTTTGGTTTTGTTTTGGTTTTTGTTTTGTTTTGTTTTGTTTTGTTTTGTTTTGTTTGGGTTTTTAAATTTTTGTTTGTTTTCTGTGGAGGCTGTTTTGTATGGTTTGTTTTTTTTTTATTATGGGTTTGTTGTTCCTTATTTCCTGCTTTGTGGTTGTTTTGTGTGCATGTGTGAACTTTTGTTTCATGTATTTGCTTCTCATACTTTTTACTTGTAAACTCATACCTTGAAATCACAAACAATGAAGAGGCTCATTCATTCAGAGCTCTTACTGGGCACTCATTTTTTTATTAAAACTTGCTCAGCTTTACATCAAAACCTGTAAGCAGGACTTCCTGCTCTGAATACATTTAAAAAAAAATATAGGAAATTACCATTCTATTCCATTTTGAGCAGGTAAGTTGTAGTTTCTACATTGTTTAGAATAGCTTTTGGGAAGAGTTGCAATAACTAGAAACAATGCAACCACTCAAGATGAGCTTCCATGCCACAGGACATAAAAAGCAGCTGATTAATTGTCTCAGCAATTAACTTTCCTTTGTTGGTATACCAGGACACAATTGCTCATGTGAACACTTTGCAAAGTTCCTCTCTAGTTTTGTAGGCAGTTTGGGAAATGGGTGGTGGACGTGTAGAACAGCTTAAGAATGTAAGCTTTATGCTTTTGGATGATTGAAGGATGGTATTGATTCAATTAAATTCTTTTTACATGTGCTGGATGTGAAAATTCTGATTTATTCAACAGATGTGCAGAGCAATTGAGAGATGCTTGCCATCGTTGTAAATCAAAGATATAAAATATATAAATAATTATCCTTATGAGTTCTAAGAGAGGCTACAATAAAAAAGGAATTTGTTCAAATAAATCGGATCCTGAGGACAATGCATGTCATGAGATCAATAAACAGCATTTGTTAAGCAACTCTACTGCCAAAGAGACTGCTATGGAATTGCGGCTTCATCAGGCTCTTAGTGGAAGAGCAGTCAAATGGATGAGGTGAAAGAGAATAATGCTAAACCACTGATGAAGCTAACTGGAAAAAATAATGCTAGTGAAGTGAGTCTGCATGAATTATAATTTAATCAAGATGTCATTTGTCCTCAATGACATAAAGATACCTCTAAAAATACTTATGCTATGTCCAGTGCAAGTTTATTACTTTTTAATATGAACCCAATTGGCAGTCATATCCAGTTAAAGGATAAAAAGATGCAAGATGGAAAGTCTTACTGAGCATATTAAGGTGTGTAGATCTGCACTTTTACATTTTTTTACCATTCAAATCGCAGTGGAATGCAAGTCTTTGATGCCTGCTAGATCCACTTTTTATGAGACAGAATTTTTAATATTAGAAGTTGGCTACAGCAACTACAGCAACTCCCGAAACTAAGTTGGTTAAAAAAAAAAAAAAATAAAAAAAGAAAAATATTTGAAGAATTTAGTAATGAAAATAATTGGAACGTAAATTAAATTCTCATCTCAGCCACAGATGTATAGACCCATTTTGGAATGTATACATGTGAAGGAAAAATGAATTTGTCTTCAAGGAATGCCCACAGTTGAAAAGAGCTGGCAAATGTTTTCTTTATATAAAACTAGTAGCTACAATTGACTGGTGGATATTTCCATGCCATTTTGACATATCTTTAAAATCAAATTATAGGCATTAGACCTTTTTTTGTGTATTGCCTCCAGGTTGTAAGAGATTCTGTACTGGAAGTTTTGCTTTCTTTATTTTGTAATATAGGCAAATTGTGAGGAAACTTGAACTACATGAGTGTCAGAAAAACCTCAAGAAGGGATTCAGTTCTGTTACCTAAAGAGAGACATCCGCACCATTCAAGAGTCCCTGGAATATCAAGGACATTGGTGCCTGGCAAGTACACATATGATATATAGGAGATCCCAAGGACATCTCTGGGCAGCTGGAAGCCATAAGGACACACTCCAGTGTATCCATTTATTATTTTCCAGGCAGTTGATTCTTATACCAAGAACTGAATTCAGATTTTAGATTCAGCAACCTAAATTTAAGCATTGAAGTCAGTGGAGTGTCTATGCTCCCTCTGGTGTCAAGGAAGATTTAATCTCTCTTAAGGGCTATTCAGAGCTGATAGAAATACACAATTAGAATTAAATGTTTTCAATGACACTCAAGTGTCTGTCTGGTGTTTTTGTAATTTCTCATAGCATCTTGACAGTCCTCCAGCTGCCAATTCTGAAAGGCAAGGTGTCTCATAGGTTCTACAATACATGCAAAAACCTTGTTGGATCATCCAGAACACTATGACATCTCAAATTATGTTAGACCACCATGTGTGGACAGTCAAGTCCTCCTATTAAGCCAGTTTAATAGCTCTCTGCACTCATTGCTCTTTTGATCCTCGTTGCCTACTTGTGTTTAGATACTTGGCTCACATGCTGACACCCTCATTTAAATGTTGCATCTGTTATTTGATCCCATTCTAGATTTTTTTTTAAACCATCACAGAACTCTGGTGCTCATGGCAGGCTTAGCAGCTAACCAAATAGGGTCTACTTTGCCCAGTGATATAGTCCAAGTTGTTTACATGGGAGTGAATTCCAAACCAGTCATAAAATAGCAGATTTACCATGACCATTTTCTCTAACATGTCCTGAGAGCTCAGATGGATGGGCTTTTTTTGCCTGGGACACAGAACAGCATTAAGTGCAGCTATATGGTTTTGAGTTGGAATTAATTTGCATCCGCGTAGCCTGAAGTCTATGCAAAGGAAGTTTGTGTTTGCCAGTAAAAAATGTATGCAACCTTGGGAGAGCTATATCTGCAGCTCTTCCCTTTGGGATTTTACCAACAGAGGTGAACAAGCAACCAAAAAACCTTCTTCTGGCAAAATACTGTTTATTCTGCATAATAGCAATGAAGCTTTTCAAAACAGAAAGGACAGGAAAATAGTCTATATTGTATTTCTTTACCTCAAGGTTTTTTACCTCCTCTTGAAAAGCTGAAAAGACCCAGTTTTCTCACTAGTCAGGCATCTGTGCCTTCTTGAAGAGTTCCTGAATAACAATTTTTCAGGTACTTGAAAGAAAGAATTTTTATCCTGCCTGAATTCTTTATTTTCAGCTCCTGAATTTTTGGATGGTTCTGTAGGGTGACCCAATCTCCCCTCAGGGAATGATTCTACCACCTCAGAGAAGGCTTCACCTTGACATCATTGTGCTTTCTACTACTTCTGGTCTCTCTGTTACCCAGTGTGGGTATCTCTCTGTTACCCAGAATTTTGGGCATCTCAAATGAACTCCAGCCAAGCCTACTGCCAACAAAACTACTCACATATGTAGTTTGCTTAAGAGTTCTGTAGAGTAGAAGATATAGACTGTAATTTCCTTCAATGATCACCTTTTTTGTTAGTCCCCACCACAGTGATCCTGACTGAAAATTATGAGCATTGATGCTAATTACTTGTATTAGTACTATTAAAAGTGCTATTCCTGATAACTACAACTTCTGCTAATTGAACTCCATTTTACTGAGCTAAGCTATTTACAACAAATCATCTTTAGATGCCAGGTATATTAGATAAAAGCCTTTTTTTTTTAATAGTTATTTTTTTGAAATATGTTCCCTTATTAAGAAAGTTTTTGTTTTTTTTTTCTCTTTTAGAAACATTTGAACTGAAACTTTTCATTGGGCTTATTGTGTGTTATCAACAAGAAAGGAAGGCATGATGGATGGTCACTGCAGAAAACAGAAGTTACTTTTCTCATTCATAGTTCCCAAATAACCTTCTGCATTATCTTTAAGAACTATGTGCACTTCCATGGGTGATGATGAAAAGTATACCTTAGCACACTGAAGCTCACTGTAGCTGTACTCAGACTTTGCAATTACTGAGGCAAATGCTTAAATATCAAAATAAACTCACACGGACCAAAATTACTACAAAAGGCAGACTTCCATACAAATGTTCATGTTCATTAACACTGAGGTGAAAATAGGCAACATGCCAGCTTAGTACATGGGTATTAAGGTCAGATCATAATCTTTTCCAATAATGGCTACAGTTACCTTAATTAATTGTAAAATTACAGTGGGATTCCTACAAGGGTGCATATCACATTTTGATGAATACCACATTCATTTTTGTTGGTTTATCAAAATAATAGCTGCATTAATAAGGACTGGTCATTTGTTTCAAAGTGATCCTGTCAGCTAACACATGGAAAATCCTCATTCATTCCTTCCCTCTTCATTGTATTAACATTATTCATGCTGAACCCTGCTGGCATGCATGTGACAGAGTATGGAATTTGAGAATACTTTGGCATTGAGCAGCACCCAATTATCAGAAATTATTAACATTAACAGAAAGAGCTCTAATCCTTGCTTTTCCAGCAAATAACACATCACCTCAGTTATAGCCACGCGATCACCCTGTTAGCCTCCCCGTTTGCTTTGTTGATTAAAACCAAAGGACGAGTGGGTGATTTTTTTTATTATTTTTTTTTTCTCTCCAACTCCCCCCCCACCACTGCAGTATCCTGATAGCTGACTAAATTAACACTGCCCTCTCATCACCAGGCGAATGGTCTTTGTGGGACCGAAACATGGGTGATCAAACAGAGCGTCCGCCCGGCTTGACAGGTATGGAGTTGAGTTGCACGTGTGCCTCTCCTGTGTCTGACATCAGCAGCAGGAGGGGTGGAGCAGTCTGGGGAGTTAGTGCATTTACAGTTGTTACCAGGGAAACAAGAAAAATTGCAGACTTTCTGTATTATATATAGTACGATCTGAACCTGGCAGTATCACAGAACCATTTGGCTAATATAGCAATAACAGCAAAAATTTCAATAGTTTTATGGCTGTAGCAGGGACCTCTCGTATAAAACATTAGTCATTAGAATTTAAATTAGACTTAAAAGAGAAGATAAATGGAAATACCATGTTCTGCTATATCTCTGAAAAAAAATGTCCCTACACTGAATTTTCACTTAAACTTCACTCACTTTTCCAGCAATGCAGTTGGTGTTCTGGTCTCCAACAGCTTCTCTTCCACTATAGTTCCACCTTCTTACTCTGAAAAGCCTAAATTTTTAGTTGGTACACAATTTCTTAGCAATTTAGACTCTCCTCTCTCTGACACAGCAAAGAAGAGTAAATAGCTTGCAAAAAGAAATTAAAAATATATTAAAAATAGGTCATAGAAATATCTGAATGTTAGTTTGGAATTTAATTCAAGACATGGTAGAGTAAAAGAAATGAATTCAAGGTCAGTCCTTCCTTGTGGAGTGTTACAGTGATACCTGGGGTCACGCAGGAAGCAGATAGCAAAGAACAGGAGCAGGTCTACAGGGCAAAGAAATTCAGGCTAAAGGGCTTAACTTCATGCTGCTTGAAGTTTGGAAAGCTCTAACTTGGACTAAGTCTGTGAACTGACTCAGTCTGGTGAACTGATGTTAACAGACCACATTAGACATGTTCCTGGGCTGTGTCCCTTTGTTTAGTTTTATCTAATGCTCTTTTATCACTCTGAGGCATTCTATGGTATGAACCAAAGTACAGCAAGTAGACAAACCCTGGAGATTTTTGGTTAAAAGACAAAATCCAGGTCTGATTAAATATGCTAATGAAGATGCACCCAAGACAGTCCCCAACCTGAGTAATCCAGTGAAAAAACACAAAAAGATCTTCTTCCACTTCTCACATTTATCTATCCTTTCTGATGTTCCTTCTCATCAGCAAAAGTGGCATGATGGTATATTTGCATAGTTCATCTGGTGCTCAGGATAACTAAAGCAACATATTTCTTCTCTCTCCTAACTGCAGAATGTCTCTTCATTTTTAAGCTTTGCTTTATCTTGACTATTTCTTTAATGTTTTGGGTTTGTTTTGTTGGTTTTTTCCTCATCAAATTTCCTTTAGGCTGAAGGAGAAAATTGTTTCCCAACTGTCTGAATTAGAGATCTTTTTAGATCCATCACACATATCCCTATAGTTTAAAATAAAGCAGTAACTGGTGACAATAGAAAGCTGTTACTCTTTCTGAGTTATAACTTTCTCGGTGCCTTATGCTGAGACTTTGTTATGTGTCAAAGGAACACAAAACCCCATGAATCTCAGTTTTATTTTTGTAGCCTTTTTCTTGTAGAGGGCAGCCAACCATGTACACTTATTTGATATGTTCATCCTGAGTGGGATACAGACTCCAAAGTAACTACCAGGAAAGAGACTCCTGGCAGCTCCATAGCTGTCCTATTTTGTAGCATGAGTTAGGGATTTTCATGGGCTCTGCACTTCATAGGTGAGAAACAACAAAATGTGTACACTTACCCTTGATCCCTAAGAAAGTAGGGTTGAAGGTAAACCTTAGCTCCTTTCCTATTTCACTGGTTTTGAAGCAATAAAATGACTGCTCCAGCTATGACCTGTAATTTTTTATTTTTTTTTAAAGTTGTTGCTGTGTAGTCAAGTGAAGGCTCAGACACAAGGATTTCAGGCTGGAGCCTGCTCAGTGTGGGTTTAGAGATAAGAAGTCTCTAAAATGCCCAACTGCAGGTATACAGCTGCAGTATATAAACTGATACAGATCAGTTTTAAAAGCCTATAATCTAATCACGTCCATCTGGTTTTCAAGGTGACAACAGAAGAAAACTTTTTCTACAATATTTATGCTTTCATCTTCCAACCTGCACTCTCCAGAAAAAGAAATGGAAAAATATTTTAACATTTACAAAACTATCGGTAATAACTTAGCTTTATTCTTATAAACATTTTTCACTTGTTCCTGATGTTCTCGGGTAACTGAACCTTTATGAGATGAAGCCCTGAAAAACTGTGACCAGCTACATTTGCAGAATTGTTAGCAAGAGGAAGCAGACAAAAGCTAAAAAGGAACAGACCTGCTCTGCACCCAAATACTGACTGGTAGTTTTATTTCTGTCCAGTGAGATGAGGGTGGCTTACAAATGTTAAGGCATGAAACTTTAGCACCATGGCAGCAGTGGCTCTGACAGGGACACTGCAGAGAGAGGTGAGGGCAGGTGGGGATACAGACCTCTGGTGCTGTAATTCACCCGGAGCGCTGGGATGGGAGCTCACCACTCCTGGCTTCTGTCTCCTTCCCACCAGCCTCCGTCTGCCTTGATTGCAGGCTCATCTCCACTCACAAAGTGCATTAAACATAAACACCATCCAAATCATCCCCGTTCCCTGTGTCTGACAGCAGCACTTTGTCAGCCTCAGCCTCTCCCTGCGCTGGCTTCGTGGGGAAGGGAGTGATAAAGGGGAAGTGTGGAAAGGTATTTTAATTACAGGCATTTTAACTTGAGAAGAGTAAACAGATGAAAAATGTAGAAGTGTGGTGTAGTGTAGTGTTCTACATAATTAATTGGGGCTCCGGCGAGGCTGACACTGGGTTGCTGGAAGTCACTGGGCTTGGTAGCAATTTGAGGATGAGGAGAGGGAAAAGGAGAAGGCAACCAGAGCGTGGAATTTTATGTTTTAATTGAGACCATATTAAAAACATCTCCACTGTACTTGGTCATCTCACCAAGATGCGTGATCAATTAAAAATAAAAATAAAAGATTAAGAATATTTATTATTTTCTTTCAGAATGAAAGTCATAAAGAATCCCTCTGAAATATTAAATTTTTAATCAGCTTCCAAAAGAAGATTTAGAATAGCTAACCCCCCCCTACCCCTTTTTAAATGGAATTTGTAATCTAACGAGGAAATTATTTATGAAGTATTTGCTCTGCACCTGAAAATACCTCCACTGAAATTATGTTTGGCAACCTGAAGCACTTTGAAGTCAACAGAGTGGCAATAAAAATTAGGCCTTCATTAAGGAGCAATGACTTTTCTCCTGCAAACTGGCACCGCCTCAAGAGGTCAAACTCTGGGAAGGCCGCAGATCCCTGCCCAAGCTGTGCCTGAGCACCACACATGGAAGCAATTTTGCCCATATTCTCTGCTGCTCTTTATGAATTTCTCCTTCCCCTCCTCCCCACCCTTTTTTCAGGCTTCCTTCTACAGCTTTCATGTTGCATTTAGGAAATTAACAGTAACTGTCAAATTACTCTGCAAATAGGAGAATATAAGTTTGGAAGGAGTAGAACTTGCCTTTTGCCCTAGGGCCAAGTCAGTGAAAAAGCAACAAAGGGATCCTTGAGAAGTGTTTGGATAGACTGTTTTAGTAATCCAGGCTCTTATTTTATCAAGTGCACACAATTTTTCCATTGGCAATTTTTCCCCCCTTCCTGTGAATTATTCTTTCCTCTTGTGCACCCCATTTGCTGCATGGATGGGGAAAGTACTGGGAATGATTACGGCTGCTAAACACTGGCAAGGTGGGGAGAGATGGGGAGAGATGGAAGAGGTTTGGCAGTGGGGGTTCCTTGAGGGATTATGTACAAAAGGTGCAGTTTGGGTTGGAAAAAAACAACCCACTTCTCACATGTGCCTCTACAAAGATGAGGTAAGGGAGAGAGTACTTACTTTAATTAAATACTGAAATCTTTCAGAAAAAAAAGTGAGAGAAGAAAGCTCAGAGGAATTGTAATCTATGGAGATGTAAGCTAATTACTTAATCACTTGCATTTGTAAATCTTATTATTGGAAAAGAAATTACTGTAGTGATTAAATTACAGATATTTATCTGCTAATAGCCCTGATTAACTAGTGATGCTAATCTGTCATTCTGAAAGCCAATATTAACAGCATCAATCTCACAGAACAATAAACAGTTTATATGAAAGAAAACTTTGTCCATGCAGCATCCAGATGTGCAAAGGGAATGTGGACTGTGTGCTGTTCTGGAACCAGTTTGCTGGACTGAAAAAGCCAACACTCAAAATGAGTTGTTTTGGCCCATTAACCCGTTGTCAGGCACAAAGTGCTACTTAGTTATGAACAAGTGCTGTTTTATACTGCAAAGCAATTTAGTTAGCAGAACTTCTAGAGTAAATAAATAAATCCCAGGCTTAATTTATTGCAAGACAGTTATTAAGGCTAGGGCAGGTAGGCCAGAGAGAGTTGTTACTAAGTCTTGCTTGCAGGTCCTGCAAAGAAAAGGTAGCTGATAGAAGCCAAAGAGAGGTATAATTTATTTATTTTTAACAGATACCTGACTGATGCTATTGATTTTCACTTTGGCTAAATAAACTTTTTCTTTTTAATCAGTGTTCCTTACCACAAGGGAAAGTGATGAAGAGGAAAAGTGGAAAGACCAGTACCTTAATTTCCTCTCCATGTTGCAGGGCAGGTTTTACAGGGAAATGAAACTCTAGCAAATAAACCCAAGTTAGAGCTTCAGAGGAAATTTGCTGTGAAGCGGACAATGGCAAAACACCCAGAGAAGATCAAGTTTCCTATTTAAGCTGTTCGAGAAGTACTGCAGGGAAAAAAAAAAAAAAAAAAAAAAAAAAAAAAAAAAAAAAAAGAAAGAAAGAAAGAAAGAAAGAAATGAGTGCTTGCCTTACAGAGCTCCTATCTCAAATATAACTGGAATCTACCAATGTAATCTTTATGATGACCAGATGTTATTATTTCTGGGAATGTCCTGAGTTTTCGAGGGGTGCTCCAGTTTCCTGGCTGATTATACTGAAACCCATGTATGCCTCAGTTACCATAAAATATGCCAGCTGGCTCATCTCATCCTATCAGTGCTTCCCACTGCAACCTCTTTTATCCCAATGATTTGAAGTAACCTTTCTTTGTGCAGGAACCACTATAATAGTCTTTAAAACAAGACTTGAGACTTTTTGATTAAATTGGGTTAGGGATTATTGGTGAAGGAAAAGAGACTATGGAAGGCAAGAGAGGACTACGGTGTCCTATTGATTGTGCTGGATGCTAAGAGAATGATGTACTGGTATCAGTCCAGAAAAGGTAAGAAAATTCATCCGCTTTGGCAAAACAACCCACAGGTGTTTGAGGGTTTTTTTTTGATTTAAAGGATTTTCTTTTTTTCGTTTTCTTTTTCCTTTTATTTTTTCTCCCAAGAATGACTGAGATTTTTCTGGAATTATCAAGTCAGATGCAATTATGCATCTACAAATAGGTCTGAAAGGCTGCCATGTACCCAGAAGTCACAGATGAGTCTAGGCCATTCATGCAACATAGTTCTACTGTATGAGCACAGTGAAACCCTTTAGAAAACACCAGACTCATGGCATGTGTTAGGCCTTGCCTATAAACTTCTGTTCCTACACAAGTTGCCTATACAGCAGTCTCAGATAGCACCCAACATGCTGCCTGCAATGAATCAGTGCCTGTCTCAGATGGTGTTAGCTTTATGGTCGGTGTGTAGGCAACCTGTGGAGTGCATGCTCCAGTATTTCTCTGTGGGAAATATTTAGTGGATGCCCAGGTTTTATAGGTTTTGCTCTCAGTAGAAAAAAAGAAAAGAAAAAGAAAAAAAAGAAGGAAGAACACAAAAAGATTTGAGACATCTTGCATTCAGAGCCAGACTTCTTGAGAAGCAGACCACTGCCAGTTTTCTGATGTTCCCAATAATGGAGAAGGCTTCAGTGGATAAATACAGATTATTGTGCACTTGTTCCTTTTGCACTTTTGAACTAATGTCACATGTGCTAGTGTGTTTGGGAACGTGGGAGAAGAAAACACACAGCTGCCTGCTTTCATCACTCCAGACATATGTGAGGGTGATATAGTCTTGAGAATTGGAAACTCTAGATGTTATGTAAACTTGTTTGGTTGAATAAGGCAGGAATGGGCATTCGGTACCTTTGGGAAGTTCAAAATGTTCTTGATGTCACCAGGAGACTGAGAGAAGTGCAGGGGTCAAATGGTATGGTCCTGCAGTGGTAAGAGAAGATCAGATCTGGGGGACCATCCCATTGTCTGAAATATACTTGTTCGTGGGACATCACATCAGGGAAGAAGAGACCACATTTTCATGCTCTCAATTTCTAAAATGCAGACTGTTAAGTGGAATAGAGGGGGTCCTCAAATTTCCTGTTAGCTTTCTCTTCCAGAAAGGAAGGGTATGCAGAAAACCCTGTGACTAAGGAGTGATACTGAGTGACTATTGAGAAATCTGTGGGAATTTTCTGGGGGCAAATTCTGGGGAGTCACTTCCCTAACACATGAGATGCTTTTTATGTAAAGATTCATACTATGAGGAAAAGGATCCTGAACCCAAGATGAATAGACTGGATTCAACAGAAAATTTTTTATCTTTGGAAGTGGTGTCTTGATTATTTGAAAACATTCATATGAAAGGGACCTTCTATTTTTCCCCTCTAACTGGAAGGAATGACAACAAGCCAGTTCAAAAGTACCATAATGAAAGCTCAGTGAAGCTGAGAAAGAAGTATATGAGCTCAGTACATTTTCTTTTAGTTCGACAAACTATAGGTGAAGCTCAGAAAAAAAGTTTAAATAATATTGGAATATTTGTCCCTTTCTGGGAACCACGCTGGCTTATTTAGTTCCAGCAGATGATAAAGGGATCTAGAAGCTTTCAGTCAGATTCTGGATGCAGTCACATACTTTAAAAATGAAGACATAATTCACATAACCTCTCTGAAATCTGAAGAGCTCTAAAAAAGAAACAAAATATTTTCTCAAAAATAAGTACATATATTAAAAAGTTAGAGTAGAAAGCTTTGGGTTTTTTCAGGCTCTTAGTGTTCAGTATAAGTTATCAGGGAAGAAAATTCAACACTTCGAACCTGAGTTCTGCTAAGAAAGAGCAGGGACCTCCAGTATCTAATTTTCCAGCCACTTAAACAAATAATTTTAGGTATTTTGAACAAATATCTGTTGAAGTTCCCTTAACTGAGTTGTTTTCATTCATGTACGGGAAAAGAAAGGCACATTCTTTATTTTTTCTGAAATATTTTAAACAAGCAGTCTGTTTTTATAAAGCATTAGTGGTAAATGATTAAAATGAAAAAAAAAAATTATAACCTACTTAGGCCCTTCATTTTCCTTTCCAAGTGTTTAGTCTTCATATTTTCTTTTCTGTGGTTATACTAATTATGGTACAGCTATAAGTAGTGTTATCCTTCTGGTAGTAAAATTGGCAATTATGACAAAGCAAAAAAAGCTTTGTCTTGCTTTCAGCTTGTCTTGTCTCTTCTGACTGGAAGCTCTGCAAGGCACTTTCTTTGCCTATGTTTACCGAGTAGGGATACATGATCCTGCTGTCAGTGAGAGCTGCGGGAATTCTGTAATTACCTCTAATGTTCCCATTTTCCTGGTAAGGGAGCAGGAACAATCCGTTAGGGCCAGGCACACATCTTGAGTCTCTTGTGAACACTGGGGAACTGCAAATGCTTCATCCTTCTGCAGCCGTCTTTAAACAAAGTTATACTTTCAAAAAGAGATACAGTCTTCAGTTTTAGGGGTGGTAATGCTGCATCACCAGTAGAGACAACAGACAAGTATTGAGGAAAGGAGGAAAGCCTGGTCTTCTAATTGATATGGTGTGTGCAGCAGGAACTCTTATTATAAGAGTTGAAATATTTGGGCATAAAAGAGGAAGATCAGTTTTTATCTGAGCCTTATGGCAGTTTTCTGGTTTTACTTCCTTTCTGAAAAAAGTATGTCTTTCTACCAACAGGACACAAATTCCAAGGAGTTTTACAAAACATAATCAATATGTATAATGATGCCTAAATGCAAAACTGCAGTCAATCTGTTTGGATGACAGCTCTGATAATATCCATTCTGAATGAGCATGTCTAATCACACCCTGTTAAATAAATTATTTTCCACAGTCTAGAAACTCTAGCTACCTAGAGAGCAGCTTGAGCATCCTTGTACACACAAATAGTATAATATGAATTTAAAAATATTTTGATTCATTTGTGGGAATAAATTCATAAAAGTGCAAAAAAACCCCAACCAAATAAACAAAAAAAACCAATCAGAGGACAAAAATGTATTTCTGTCCATGTAAATCCTGAATCTGTGATTATAAGATGAACTCTCAGAAGTTAGAACTTTGGTTTTGCAAGTAGGCCTGAGATTCCAGGGGGTATACATACAATGTAAAAAATATTCTCAGGATTAGAGCCCAGGCTGGGGAAATACAAATCATAGAATGTAAGGTTGTAACTGACCTCGAGGATGATCTGGTCCAACCCTTCTAATATTATTATTTATATGAAATGCTTCAGCATCCCATCAAGCTGAGATTTAAAACTTTCCAAAGTGTGGGAGTCCATCACTTCCCCTGGGAGACCATTCCAATGTCTGACTGTTCTCATAGTGAAAAATTTTCCTTTATGTTCAGTTAAAATCTTGCCAGAAGCAACTTGTGCCCATTACCCCTTGTCTTGTCCGTGTGACTTCTTGTAAATAGGGAGTCTCCATTTTCTTTGTAGCCCCCTCTTTAAGTACTGGAACATTGTAATAAGGTCTCCCCCAAGCCTTCTCTTCTCAAGACTGAACAAACAAAAGTTGTCTCAGCCTCTCCTTGTATGGCAGGTATTCAAGTCCCCTGATTATCCTCACTGCTCTCCTCTGGACCCTCTCCAGCCTGTCCACATGTATTTTGTACAGTGGGGACCAAAACTGGAAGCAATATTCCAGGAGTGATTTGACCAGCACCGAGTAGAGTGGGATGGTGACTTCTTTGTCTCTGATGGTGATGCCCTTGTTGATGCAACCCAGCATTCTGTTGGCTTTCTTTGCAGCTGCACCACACTGTTTACTCATGTTGAGCCTGTTGTCCAGCAAAACCTCCAGGCTTCTTTCCACAAGGCTGCTTTCTAGCCAAGTGGATCCCAGTCTGAGCTGCAGACCTGGGTTATGTGTTCCCAGGAGCAAGACCTTGTGCTTGTCTACGTTGAACTTCATAAAGATCCTGCCAGTCCACCTCTACAGTCTATTTAAGTCATCATGGAGGATAGCTGTTTCTTCTGGGGTATCAACCTCTCCACTTATCTTGGTGTCACCCATGAACTTCATCAGGGTTCTCTTGAACCCAACATCCAGGTCATTTATGAAGATGCGAAAAAGTATCAGGCCCAGTATCGATCCCTGGGGGACTCCACTTGTGACTCACTGCCTGTTGGAGAGTGAACTATTTAATATTACCCTCTGGGTACAGTCTGTCAGCCAGTTCCCCACCCACTACACAGACCACTTGGTCCAGGACATGAATGAGTCAGTTTCTCCAAGAAAAGTCTGTGGGCTAATGTATCAAAAGCCTTAGAAAAGTCCAGGTAGACAATGTCCACTGCTCATCCTCCATCAAACAAGTGGTTTACTTTTTCATAGAAGGCAATCAATTTTGTTAGGTAAAATTTGCCCCTGATAAATCCACTCTGGCTTTTCCTAGTTGCATGTTTCAATTGACTTGTGGTAGTCCCCAGGAGGATTCACTCCATGACTTTCCCAGGGACTGGAATGAGGCTAAAAGGTCTATAATTTCCTGAATCCTCCTTGGAGCCCTTCTCAAAGATGGGGGTGACATTAGCCATCCTCCAGTCTTCAGAGAAGTCTCCTGCTCTCCATAACTTCTCAAAGATTGCAGAGACCAGCTTTGCAATGACATTGGCCACCTCTCTCAACACTCTAGGGTGGATGGCATCTGGACCCATCCGTTTGTATGGGTCAAACTCCTGTAATACACCAATTCTTCCTTCACTGATGGTGGGTTGGTGTTTTCATGAACTTGAACTTTCGTTACTAAGTTGATGGCCCGGGAACTAACAGCACTGGTAAAGACAGAGGTAAAGAAGGTGTTGAGAACCTCTGCCTTTCAAGCATTGTTGGTGACTAGTTCACCTCTCCTATTTAATAAAATGTTTCTACATCTTCTGTATCTGGATGAAGAACAATAACAGGTATCAAGAGGAAGCATGAGATGAGACTTGAGTCACAACCATCACTGTTGCCTATAATTTTGCTCTCAAGAATTTTCTTACTTATCATTTGCAAGAGTTACAGAACTGGCTCAGAAACAAGACAATCACTATCCCCACATCACCACTCTATCGCACTGTTATACATCTGTCTTTGGTGGTGTCTACTAAATTTGAATACTTTTACTTCTTTGGGTGAGTTGCCCAATTAAAGATACAGCTCTCAACCACTCAGATATGAGTGCAGTTCCCTTCTCCCATCTAGCTGCTCGTTCCCTGCTCCAGAGTTTAATCCATCTCCAGTCACACCGGGCCATTCCTCTCTCATGAGCATGACCGAGCATAGCAGAAGGAGGAAGGCAGAGCTTGCAGAGCAACCTGCTGTCAAAGGGTTTTAAGGAGAAGCTTCTTAAGAAAATGGAGAAGAGTTGGTATTTGGTATAAAGGCAATAAGGAAAACTTATTCTGGGGTTTAAATGAGGGATAGTCTTCTGCCCAGCCAGAGAGAAAAAAAATCTGCACTCAGTAGTGTCATGAAGGGTGTTTTCCCCAGATGTGACTAGAGCCAGAGGCTGTGCAGACAGCCTCTTCTATAAATATTGACAGTCATTCATGTTCCCTGGGAAAGCCTGGACCTTGGTCTGTGCTGGAGAGCAGTCAGGTGATTTGGGGCACACGAATTAACCACGTTTATTCACAGACAGTGACTGTTTATATATCATATCTGATTGTGTTCCATTTCTGTGGGTCAGAACAGATTTCTGCCAGTGATTGATAACATCACCTTTCAGTGTCTCTGGCAGAACACACACATTTTTTTCCTGATCATTAATATCTGACACTAAGGAGAAGAAGCATATACTCATTTTAGCCTCTCATTTAAGAGCTTATCCATTCCCATTTCTAGAGATGACACCACATGATTTGAAGTAACCACTTGACATGTACCAAGCAAGGTCAGTACTTGAACTACAAGGACATAATTAAAGCAATTAAAGCAATGTAAACAGTAGATTTTAGTTGGGAGACTTACAACTAATTTAAAAAGTATCCTGTTTTAATAGAACATTTCATTAGATCTTGTTTATCTCTTAAGGACTAGCAAAATTTCAGAGGCTTATAGGCTAGTGATTTAAGCAGTCACATAGACCCAATTTAGGTCAGAGACTTGAAATTCTTATATTTTGAAAGAATATTGCAATCACTGGGGCAGAGAGAATTCTGGCATGGGGAAGTGACCTTTTTTGTAATAAACAATAACATTTTCATTTGGCTATTAGGGAATGAATAATGTAAGCTGAAAATGTGAATCAAACTTAGTTCTGAAAAGTCACTGCTGAGAAGTATAGAGAAAAAGCACTGAAGTTCAAATACCTTTCATGCCTGATTTGGAGGAGGCTTCAACTTTTTCATATTGCTATCTTACCTGGGCACCTTGGGGCACCCATTCCCTTTATCTTGTGGATAGGTCTGGACATAGGCTATAATGAAATAAGCTTTTCAAATAAAATAAATAAATAAATAAAATAATTAATATACAGCCCATAGCATGGTTGTACTTACAACTATATAAAAATGCCCAAATCAATAATGTATTCCTCTCCTTATCAAGAAATATTTCTATTCACCTGACGTCTCATGTCACCTATAAATAACTGTGTCCCAGCTAGGAAGTGTGAATTACAGTTTTAACTGCAACAGTACATCTTTTTTGAGAAATATACGTAGTTATCAAGAGTTTCTCTTTCCCTCCTGTAGTGGTTCCACCTTCAAAATGGCTGGTCTGAAGTAAAATAAGAGATTAATGAACTACAGAATGACTACTTTTCTCTGTTTTCCAAAATTTCACCAAATTTCTATAAAATTCAAATACTGATGTTAGGTCAAAGTAGATTTTTCTCCCCTTTTTCACATTTTCTAACTGCTTTTAAAATGGAAGAGAGTGTCATTTTTACTACATTGGATTGCTCATAAGTGAAAAGCAAAGCTAACAGAAAGCAATACTGTAAACCAACTTAAATTATAAGGAAAACTGCATTTTCCCATTTTCCCACAACATTAAAAAAAAAAAAATCCTTCTGAAATAATTTCTCAACTTCATGAAAAAGAATATTTAAAAAGACGCAAGCAAAATCTCCTAACAGACTACAGAAATGCTATTGATTTAACATACAAATTAAGCTCTTAAATAAAATAAATGAAAGGAAATTAAAGACTTAGTAAGGAAAATAAGTAGTGTTCATTAAAAAGGCAGAAATACCTACAGTTCTGCTCAGTTTGGCTCATTTTTGTTCTGTTCTTGTAGAAGGGGATAAAAAAACTGCCTATGTATGCTTTCTTAGTATGCTGTCAGATTTTTCTAAGGAAAACCAGCAAAACCAAAAGTAATTTTTCATAAAAGCCACGTGTCAGTTTGTGTAGGTGTGTGTGCTCCAACTGGGTTACATTGCAAGGGATGTGTCTGCTGTCCACAAAAGCACACAAAGTTTTTAAGTAGGCAAATCTATGTATATATATAGTTTACTGGGAAAGCAAAGATGCTGCAGTAGCACAGCTAAAGAAGGCAAAGTTTTCTCATGGCATAATTCATTATTACTGTAAGTTTGGTTAAGTGGGAGGTCTATTTATGCAGTGGTTAAGGTGCCTGTCACTAAGGTGCTTGGCACTGGCTCCTCCTTTGCGCTTTGAAGTTCACTTCCTATAGTAACATTTTCCACTTCTAACACCTCCTTCTTCACAGCTAAAAGTCCAGGCTGCTAGCCATCCCCCTGTGTTTCAAAATATAGAAACCATAATTCAGCCCTAAGGAAATGAACAAATTACAAGGAACTTGGTTTAACTTCCTGCTGTGGTAGACAAATGGAGACCTACTATGAAAGTGAGCTTCTAAGCTTCAGAAATACGTGCAGGTATTGAGCCATTACAGTCTATTGGAACATGCTAAGCAACAAACCCAATCCCTTTCTGTAAGGAGTAGTTGCAGCACATAGCATCTGAAGAGAACGAAACTATTATGGTTGCTGTGCTCTAGACAGAGAGGTGTGTGTGAAATTTCCTGTTCTGGTTGTGGATTTTTGGTATTTTCACGGTAGTGGAATAAAGGGCTAGTCTATTAACTGCAAAGAATGTAGGTGAAAAAAAAAAAAAAAAAGTGTTTTAATTTCTACATATATCCTGCAGAGTTTCATACACCTAAATGGTATGGATATATTCACGATTAAAGGTTTAGTTCAATAAGGAGTAAAGGTCTGCAGCAGAAGTTCAGAACACCTTAAATCACTGCTCATTGATTAATGCCTGAGAAGTTAATATGTGCTCTGAAACCCGGGAAACATAATAAAATCCTAATAACATCAAAAGTTAATTAGCTTCATTATTTCATGTTCTAATAGTGTTGGTTGAGGAATAGCAGTCCAAGAATACAAAGCAGACAGATGCTGGGGATGCAAGAGGAAGGGCTCATGGCCGTGGGCATAGGGGCAGGTTGGACTGTCCCTGGCCTAGGCATGAAGCAGCACCTCATCTGCTTGGACCAGCCTGAAATTAAGCCTTCTATCTCCACTTTGAGGGGAAATCTGTGTCCCAACCCAGTAATGGCTGTATCCCCTTGCATCTTGGCAGGCTTAAAAATATTAGCACTATCATCCTTGCAAAAACCTCATCTGGGACTGTAGCTATGCTGGCCAAATTAATTGTCTGCTTTGAATAATTTAGGAAATTATTTGTCTATATCAGTCTGTTTGTTTGTTCACCATGTTTTCCAGCAAAACTATGAATATCTACTTTTTTATAACAGTTCTGGTGAAAAGCTTTTGCAAACAACCCCTTTTTTGCAATTGCACTATACGTCAGATTACCATGGGCTGTCCAATTTTCAAAAGAGCTCAAGGTTTAATAACCTCCAGTGAGCACATGCAGTGAAGACTTTCAATATCAGGTACTCATGACAGAAAAACTTCAACAGAAATACATTTTTAATGTAAAAAAAAAAATCATACCCAAATTGAATTTTTAGTCTGCTAAGCTGTAAATTTAGGGGACCGTGCTCTTTATCCATTTCATTTGTCCCTAAATAATTTCTCAGTGTATTGGGACATTTTCATTAAATTAAAATAAATCGATATAAATTAAAATAAAATATAATAATAATAATAAAAAAATAATAAGTAGATGTATCAATGCTAATTACTTTCTACAATTCTGGGCATGCAAGTGTCTTGGCAGAAGAAATAGATGCAGAGTAGTACCTCCACTGCCAGGAATGACTTAATAGGCACACGATTCTGCTCAGCTGAATATCACAGGGTTATCTCCACCCTTGCCATCTCAGAGTTGCCTCAACCAGGAAACCCACATAGAAGGTAATGGAGGTTATGGTAATGTGTCTTTGATGACTAAAAGAAAATAAATCTACAGGAAAGGAAGCTGCATTAATTAAGTGGTCACAGAGTAACTTTTATTTGGAGGGAAAATACATCAAAACTTGGCTTTGTTTTACGAAATGTTGATATGCCAGATGAGAAAATCAAAATAAAATTTGTAAATTGATTTTTTTTCAGGTTGGTATTCTCTGCTTTTTGTACATTATTTCATAACTTCCTGTGCCTGTCCAGATCAACATAGGTGTCAAAAGTTAGACATTTTTGCTCAGTGAGAATACTGAGTATCTATTTGTCTTTGCTTCAGTATCTGTTTTGGAGAGAAGAGTGGGATTGGACAGGGAATTGTTGGTTATCATTAAGTTTATATTATGTTATTTCATCTTACTTTTCCATGTGCATATCACAGGAGAAAAAATATCATTTCAAGATATATGTGCTCCTGATTTGTATTCTTCCTGGCAGATCCACAACCTCTGACCTTGCCTCCCACAGTAGACTCCTTACACACCTATTGTGCAAACCTCCAAAGACCTTTACTTCTACATCTCACCAACTTTGTGACCCTGGGAAGCTTCTACCAGCACTGCATCTGGACAAAGTACCAAGCCAGAGCTTGTGATTTACCCAGTCCCTCACCAAATTAAATCCCTCCTTCTAACCATAAGTTTGTCTTGCAATTCCACCCCGCTGAAACCCTCCAGGAGATCAGCTTGAACTGCTCCCCCAGCAGTTCAGAGTTCCAACTCCCTTGGAAGTCCTCATGGCATCTGTATTTTGTGGAGATGAAATGACAATACAAGCAGCAGCTGTGGAAATGTTGGAGTAACAGCTGTAGAGCGTGGTGAGGCAGCACCCCGAATTTAGCCTGGTGTCTAAGGAGCTGTGAGCTCACTATTCTAGGGTGCTGGTCCCTGCACTTACTGCTTTCACTTTGATGTTCTCCTTAAAGGTTTGGTAATGAAGCAGCAAAGTTATCCATCAGTAAAAAGGAGATTATCAACCATCTCTTGGTTTCACATAACATCTTACTGTACTGTGGTCTCTCATCCTGAGAAAGCAATTTTTGTCCCATGAAGGATGAAGGGCCACATGACTAAATTTCTGCGGTGTGACTGGGGAGATTGTGATAATAGAGCAATAACTATTTCTAGGAGTAAACATGAATGCATCTGGCCAATTACTGCAGTCTGTAAAAATTCCATCAGCATAGTTCCTCCCAGACTAAATTATTTTTAAAGTAGATTTTTTTAATTTTCAGATTTCTTCCAACCAAATTTTGCATGTCCCTCATCTCCCTTTTAACACAATCCATCTTAGCAGTAACCCTACACATGTGATGAAAAAAAAGTAGAGGAAAAAAGGGGTCAGAGAAAGGTTGGTTGAATAGGCAATTAGTGGAAAATTTCATAAACAATAAGGGAAATGTGTTAGAGAGCAGTCTATTTTTTCCACACAAACCTCCATTTAATCTCCAGGAATATTTTTTTCATGCATATTTAGTTTAAGAAAAAATCCACCATACATCTTGCAGGTTATTTTTCATTCTTCATTAATGATACTAGAAATGTTTAAATAATAATGCTGGTATTGGAAATAAGTCAAATGAGTGCAATTCAAATTAGTGGGCAAGCCAGAGAAGAGTCTTTCATTTACAGTCTGCTTGATCAGACCACATTAAAATCAGCAAGACTTAAGCCTTCTCTGTTTACAGCCCACAGGTTGTTATCTAGTTTCAAACCTTTCTGTTCAGAATTGTTAAGGCAGCACTGTACTCCATGCAGCTCACCATTAATTGGAAGCTTGGATTCTAATGGCTGTTTTTGGGGCAGGAGCTGGAAATCCTGAAACCCATATTATGTCCTAATATGTATTCATTTAATTTAAAACATTTACATAAAATTACCAGTTATTTGAAAGTTAAACACTTAGCCATAGTCTTCTTTATCAGATGCTATGAATTTATTCACATCCAGATTTTAAATTGCCTCCTTTCTGTTTAAGATGCCAGTTTCACTAGGCTACCTGAAACATCATTTACATAGAGCTATTACATCAGGAAAGAAAAAAATCCACTCTTGTGTTCAGTGGCTTGTTTCTCTAATCCTCACAGACAGTGAAGAAGAAAGGTTGGCTTTATACTGTCAATTTCTTTTACTGCACCCATTGGCACTTGTCAATATTCCTTAACAGACAAAATGCACAAATATTCTAGGACATGTAACAGCTTCAGAAGTTTACTGCCGCTGTGGATGCACTGTAAATGTCTACACATTAATTAAGGTAAAAACAGGAATGTCTTGATGTTGCAAACCCACAAATGGAGCGATACTAGTTGAGAAAATAAATCAGCTCCATGAAATGTTCATACTTCTAAATCACCATGACATTTAATAATATGTGTATATATAGGCAGAAGAAGATCCTCTTGTACTATTTGGTGGCGAAAAGTCCCTGTATAATTAATGGAATTTTGTAAACATACACAGTTCCTTAGGGCTTTTCTCAGAGATGGAATAAGATTTGCTTCCAGTGTTCAGTCTGCTGTTATTTTTAAACATGGGCTCAAACTAAAACACACAGAAGGTTTGTGGCCATTTGACACTGGATTTGTAGCTTTTCTTGTAGGTCTGTGCTCTAATTTATGTGTATTCTGTGGGCTCTTGGCAATAGTATTCATGCTTAAGCAGTTGTGCAAACATATTCCCTTTCAGTCAGACAGGACTTAGTCACACCTACTTGCAGTAATTCTCATGTCACACTGGGTTAGAGTGACCACTAACAAATAAGAAACAATTGAGAAGCATGCCAGTATGTTTTTTTTTTACCTGACAATTTCACCTGAGTAGCCCTAGGAGTTAGACCTGGCTAAATCTAATTTAAGTAACTGAGCTTTGCCTACCCAGCTCTCTCCACAGTGATAAGTTGGTGTTGCAAACTTCTCTACTCCTTGTCCTTGACTTCGAGCTGGACTTGTTTTGTGCATCATTTCTCAAAACAAGCAAAACAATTCGGTTCTATTCTAGGAGGTCACTGAGGTGACTTTTTGCCCCTTCAGTCTACTCAAGCTTTTAATCATGCAACCAAATCTAGAAGATGTATGTTGTGGGGCATCTTAAAAATTTAGTCCATCAGATGTTTCAGCTAGGTCCTAACCAGGACTGTATCAGGGACCCACACATCTTAAGCAGATGATCTTCCACCTTTCCAGAAAATTACAAGGCAATAATAGTTGACATCAGAAATAAAATAATAATTCTCTCTCTATACTCAGGATCCAGTTGAGACATGACAGGTGTGTACAGATAGATACATAGCATCAGAAATGTTTCCATGTCCCACAATTTAAATAAAGACACAGAGATCAAGTACTTCTCCATATGCTGAAACTCTGAATAGGTTGATACATCTTTTGAGGGTATGGTGTACCTGAATTAATCTCAAAACTGAGTTTTTAGTTTACAAGAATGGTGCAATAAAGGAAATAAGAATTTATTTATAAAGATAAACGAAACAAGGACTTCCTGTATTCAATTTGCACACCATTTAGTTTCAAGGCATATCATCCAATTTGGAACAGCAGATACTGAGGTTAAGCCATATGATAACATCTGACATTTAGGTCATTTGTATAGCAGTTGAACAAGGAAATCTCTCCCCTGACTTTAGATGTCTACATCTGACTGTGAGTGTCTGCATATCACCTAATAATCCTGAACTCCCTTTACAGTAGTGAGAGAAATATGCTTTCCAAGGGTGACAGATTTTGCTAAATGGAAAGATCTTCTTTGGGACAAGACAACTCACAATCTAGAAATGTCTGTTTCTTTCTGTTAATTGTTAGCAGACCTACACTGACTAACAGAGATGTAGACATGCTATAGGTTATGACATGCAGGCAGTCAAGTCCCACACAAACACTTAAGAGATGCTTGCAAATTAAAGAAATATGTCACACAACTATTTGAAAATTAATATTGCCACTTATCATCACACAAATACTTAATATTTTCCTGTGAAATAAAAAGGAATTCTATCTTTATGGATTTTTGTATTTTAAGTTCTAGAACTTTATCTTAGACTACTGGATACTACTGGATAAATTGGAGTATGTTTTAAACATGCTCTTCCTCCAATATGTTTTAAACCAAGAGAAGAAAGAATCAAAACTTTGCAAGTTTAAGAAAAAATTAATGATTGGCACATTTTATAATTGCATAATAAGACTATCTAATTGATATTCAATTTTTAATGGTAAATGTATGACTTTAAATAATTTCTTTTCTGCACAGTAGTGATATATCTGCATAATTCTTATACACTGCACACATGACAGGTTTCCCCCTCTACTACGTCTGTTCCTCTCAATCATATCACAGGACATGGAAATGTACCCGGTCACGCAAAATAAAGAAGACATTAAATGTGAGGGAGAAACTTGAGAGAAACTCTGTACGGTATGTTTGCTAGCTTTTTATAATGGTCTTTACCAAAAACTCAGCCAAACTACTGATAGTTCATTTGCTCTTTACAGCATATAAAACTATCACAAAATATATGTATGTTGAATGGGGCTTGACTGCAAATGCTGTGTTGATTGTGAATGGAATTCTTTTTTGTGACTACCCAGAATTTATTCCTGTAAACATTTATGCTCTTTGATGCTCACTATCCTAAATTACTGCAGTTTCTCTGACTGTTTCAGTGCTGATGCTCTGGGAATTTGTCTAGCTGGAATAAAAACTTCCCGTGGAAAACTTCTAGTTCCAGACAGACTCTAAGACAGGTATGTACAAACCAACAGGACAGCATATGAACCCTTAATGTTCCATTTTGATCTCCATAATCCTAATCTTAAACTATTCATAGAATAATCTACCATATAACAAAGAACTGGAACACTTTCTTCTAAGTTTTCATGTCATGAACAAGGGATAATATTTTCCCAGAAAAATTTTATTTAGGTGTTATGTGTCCCACTAGCTCTCTTTTCCACAGATTACTAATAATATATAAATAATACATTCACCCATTCTGTCTCACTTTATGCTGTTCATAATTTAAAATTTTTGATTTTGTCTGTTTTCTTTGGAAGATAGTTTTTATCATTATGCTGCTATCTGATGTTGGTTGGAATTAAGAGTGATATACTATTTTTTTCTGTAGTGAATCTGATATGAATGTGTGCACTTATACATACACAGCATGGGGAATAAACAGAAATCAGAGAATAGTTGCAGGGTTACAGTCCTGTTGGGATCATGGACTATGTGGTGAGATGGTGCTTACTGGAGGATTACAATGGAGGGATACAGGATCCACAAGACAGACCAGGAAGATGATGAAGGGAAGTTGCCCTTCATGTTTGAGAACATACAGGAGTGCATGCAACCCTAGCTGAGGATGGAGGATGAGTGAACGGAGAGGGTAAGGTGTAAAGACAGGTAAAGGTGACATTGTAGTGGGTATCTGCTACAGGTTGCCCAAGCAGGAAGAACAAGTGGATGAGGACCTCACCAGAGAGCCAGAAGTAGCACCTGAGTCCATAGGTTCTGATGAAGCTGTGAGTGCTGAGAGAGTTGGCAGGTATCACTGTGAAAACACTGCTAATAATCTTTGAATTCTCATGGCATTGGGAGAGGTGTCTAGAGAGGAAGGGAGAGGAAGGCTAGAGAAAAGCAAGAAAGAGAACTCACAGAACTGTAGCCTGGTAATCCTTACCTTGATGCCTAGGAAGGTTATAGAACACCTATTCCTGTGAATTATTTCCAGGTATATGGATGACATGAAGGCGATAGGAAATAAGCAGCATAGATTTAGAAAGGGAAAGTCATGCTTGACCAACTTGACAACATTCCACAATGAAATGATGGACTAGTAAATGTGGGGAGAGCAGTGGATACTGTTTATCTCTGTTTCAGTTGTGGTCCTCCCTAAGATCCTCACAGAGATTCTGCTGGTGTATGTGATGGCTGAAGACACAGTGTGGTAGTTCAAAAAATGACCAAATAGCCAAGCTTAGAGGGTGATGATCAATGGCACAAATTATAGTGTGCTACACTTTGCAGATATGCTCATCATTTTTCTCTGAAATTTGAAAAATTTGATTTTCTCTCTATATTGATTCCATTATCTTTTAATAAAAATAAATTACCTATTTGTTTTATAAATACCATAGCAGTCTTGATTGGCATTTTAAGCTTTTATGCAGAAATGATTCTCTTGAATGCATACACCAGAATTTTTAAGTAATTCTTGTATTATTACTGTTGTTATCACCATTACTATAACTGTAAATAGTGTTATTATTATTATTGTCATTCTTATATTGTGTTTTCCTACTATATTTTAGAAGAGTACATCTCACTTTTGTATATTGTGTTTGAAAAATTTTATCAGATGTACATTATGAAAGTCTAGATGTTATAAGTTCCTAATCATCCCTTGCATCCAACATGCTATATTTGAGCTCCCACTGAAAATTCATACCACTTATTTTAGACATTTATTTTAGAATTATAAGAATCATTGCAATTCCCAAGAAGTAAAGAAAGATTAGGGAAAAATAGAAGCTGCTATCCACAAAGCACAGCCAAAATCGACATGGAAATGGTATAGCCAGAGACTTCACCAGAGACAAGCCAAGACAGACTGAACTTGACCAAGTGGAGTACTTAATAAAAATGAAACACTACTACCAGGAGGAAGCAAAAACAGAACAGTGAAGCAGCCTTCTTACACTGAAGCCAAAATGAAGTCACTTCCATTCTTCTAATCCTTTTGTGACTTAGTACTGATTTACAGAGTTCCTTCCTCTATTCTTCCTCCTTTTCTCTCTTTCCAGTCATATACTTAAAATTCATACCACTTTTATAAACTGAACTTTATTCTTAAGTATCAAGCTGTGTTGACCTCCTAGAAATAATAATAATTCCATCATGGGATAATATAATGAATGTTACATTTGTCTTTCCCACCTCCAGTTTCTGTTTTACTTTAAAATATAAGACAGATTTAATCCTATGCCAGTTTTACTGAATGACCATCTGCAGCTTCCCTTGGCCTTGGATCAGGCCTAGTGTTCTTGTCCAGCTTTAGAATATATTAGCAGTTACAGTGAATGCTGTCTCATCAAATCATGAATTGACTCACCAAATGAATGCCAGGGGATTTTTTTATCTTTTGAACTTTTTTTTCCCTCCAAATTGATTTCCATTTGCTAAAAAAAATACTGGCTCTCTATCATAGACAATAAATCAAAGCAAGCCTGTTGTGTTGTATCCAAGTTGCTTATCTGCTGTTCCAACTAACAATAGAAAGTATCACATTAGGGAAATCTATTGCCTCATATGTGGAATCTATCCTAAAATATAAATTGTTCTGTTGCTGAGGAATTAAATAAAAAACCCGTTAACTTGGAAAATTTTGTGGTAGAGGAGAAATGCATTGAAGGAACTAATATTTGAAACTGAGGAAGTAGATTTAAGTCATCTCCTAAGTGGATTTGTTCTTTTTAATTTTGAAGGTAAAAATCTTGTGTCTTCCTAATTCCCATAGATGTACTCCATACAACAGATTATGGGTTTTAATGTGGATATTATTACATTGTTTAGGAACCAGAAAAGAACAAATGGGTATCTGAGATTATTTGAAATGTATTTAGATGGCTAGTTAAGCTTGTGAGTCAATGAATGTCACCTGCATGGACTAAAATAGGATTTTTAGGTTTTTACCCCTATATTGTCTAGTTTTCCCAAGAGCAGATTTGGGAAAAGACAAGAATGGCAACCAGAAGGACAGTTCAATTCAGCTTCAATTGCAAAGAAAATGCAGTGAATATAGAATGCGCTTGAAGAGATATCAACTGGCAAAATTAATCAGCAATAAGATGATGGGGAATTATGGGGGAGAAGCAAGGGACTGTGGTAAAATTTACCTTGTAACAGGTTAACAGTTAGCTTTACATCATAGGGGCACTTGTTATAGGTCAGCTTTCAAAAATGGTGTTGAAAATTTGTGACATGTAAAAGGAAGAACTACAGAGATGTTTGATAACTGAAGAGAAGGACCTTGAAAAAATTAAATAATTTAAATTAAATTATTTATCTTATCACTTAATTAAATAAGTAAGCTAAGGAAGGTCAGGTATAAACCTACAGAAGAGTCATTAACAAATTGTATACTAATTTATCTTTCTGGGAATTACTTCGTTGTCCCCACTAACAAATTATTCTTTTTTGTTTGTTTCTTTATTTTCCATCGAGGAGTACCTTATGGAATTGCCCAGAATATATAAATACTTCTATGGGAAGAAATTTCTTATTGAAATGAGAGACACAAGTTGGGTGTCTGGTACTTTAGTCTCAGTTCCTATCAGGAGAGCTGGCATTTCTGCAGTGAATTGCCCAGTTGTCCTGTCTTACTCTTCTGTAGTGCACATTATGGACAGGCCTTGGAGAGTACAAATGGCTTTTCTTTTTAATGAAATTGAATCAAAGACAGGAGAGCAGACACTGTCTAGTCAACACTTGCTCACTGATAGCTGGTGGGAAGAGCATCCTTTGATCAAGGTTCAGTGAGACACCCAGTTAGACAGTGGATATGTTGTTGCTGCTGTAGGCCAGACAGATAGATTGCAAATGTGACTTTTTGCATACTTCTTATTTGACGATTCTTGATGTCATTATTCTTCCCCTTCCAGTTTCTTTACAATCATAACATTGCAGCCTGGTGTTTCATTTTCTTTGCTGTGGCTTAGGGAAAAATTTTCTGACTGATCCAGAGCTCTTTCATTGCCTCAATGACATCTGTCTTCCTTTCTCTGTAAATCAATGACCACCCAGCTCCACAGTGCACTTGCTCTGCTGCTCATAGCACCAAATGCAGGATGAGTGGCAATTACCTCTCTGGAACATGACTAGAACCCTCAAGGGGAACTGGAGGACAGCAGTTATGACTATTATGATGACCAAGACTGCATGCCTCAATTCTGCCCAGTTGCCTCACTGACCTACTTGAATAGCCTAAGATGTAAACTCATACTGTAAAACACCAACAAGTGAGGCACACAGTTTTTATAGGGTACATGCAGCCTTCTTCCAGAAGGATTACTCATATTTGTTCCTTGCTCGGGTTCCTGATTGTTACTTCATAGCCCTGTAGGCTACTAAGATTTGAAAACTTGTCCAAAGTGTTTACCAGTAACATTTTCTCACATATTTATTTTCTTAAACCAAAGCGTTTTGGCAGACTACTTTGATGACTACCTATTAACCATGAAATTACAAACATCAGGTATTTTGTTTGAAATACCTAATTGTACCAGAAATTGGAATTTCAAAATATGAAATATTTGAGGCTTGTGTCCTACAAAAAATATGTAAGTGCACAGTGTGAGCATTTTGGCATTGGACAAACCTATAGGGCTAAGGAGTATACTGATTTAGCCTGAATACATAGGTGTAGTATTCTCTCTGTAAGTTGATAAGGTAAATACAATCACTCTAATCAGGTGTCTAATACCAATATTTTTAATGTTAAAAATGTGCAGTCTTTATTTCTTTATATGATTTAACACATGGATGCCACAAACGTTTCTCCTGGATAACTGGTGGTGAAATATCTGAGTTACAGCTATTATGGAAAATGTGTCAGTGAATTTTTGAGACTAGAAGCAACCTCCAGATAATACCATGTTCTTTCAAAAACATAAAGCTCCTTATATTTCCCATTGATTTTCTTTAAATAACAGGGACAAGCTTGAAGATATTAAATGTCCTTAAATTTCTGATTGATTTTTTAAAAAATAACAGAAAAAAGCTCCCAGACATATTTCCTCCTGTTACTTTTAGCAATTATTTTCTCTTGTTGTAATACATGCATCATCACTTAAATGTTATTAAGAGGTTTAAAGAATCAGTAAAGCATCTTTTTTTGTTGTGTTTCTGTTCGAAACATGATCACATTAATAACACTTGCACTACATTTACTTTAAGGAAAATATTATCAGACAGTATTATTGATGTGACTTAATAACAGAGAAAAGACACTACAAGAGCTATATCAGATTTCTCATGAGAATAATAATTTCCTTATACCTAAAATTACTCTTTTTCTCCCCTTCCTCTTCAAAGCTTTGTACTTTAAAAAACAGACCTGATAGAGCTCACTGATCCATCCATTCTTCTGTTGCTATCTGTGCATGTCATCTGGCTTCTTAATATTCACATAGCTTGTACACTTGCTTTGGGGTAAAATTCCTGTTTAACTACTCCAGGATGTTTAACTTCATGACTGAATCCTTACAGTAATCTATTACCATATGGGGAAAAAGTAGCATTCTTGTGCACTTACAGATTTAAATTATATGTGTGCTTTTTTCATAAGTGATGCTATTTTACAGTGCTATATGACTTCATGACACACTGTACAGATCAAAGTAGATTTTGCATCAACATATGAGACAAATACAGTAAATAAGATGCACAGGGAATTTTATTTAATTTTAATTTAATAAATACTTCTGCATTGCTTCCTTTCATAAATACTAGATTGGAGCATTTTTCATAAAACTACCATTCTGACATAGTTACATTTCCAGGGGGAGATATCTGAGTCATACTTCTGCAAAATATTTAAGATTTTGTTTAACTGACTGTAAAATGTGAACTGTTCTTGGGCAGTTTCCTGAGTGCCTTAAATGTCATTGTCCCATACATATGAAGAAATCAACAATAAAGCTGGGAAGCCATCCCAGATAAGAGAAGATTTGGAAGCAGAAATTAAGAATGTGAAGTGAATGGTAAAAAATAAGTCAAACATTTTAAATATTCAACAACTTGGCAGATATTTATTCACCTGATAAAAACAGGTAAAAAATTATCTGGTTAGCTGTGTCTTGTTGTGAAGATGAATACATAGATCAGGAATAAATTATTGAGGCACAAAGAGATAAATTTGAACAAGGGAGAGTTACAGGTCTTTACAAGGCACTTTGTTTCTGTGTTTGGAATGAAGTCTGTGTCAGAGCAAGAACTAAGGCACCGCTTGAAATGAAAATGTGACCTTTTCTGTTCAACATATCCAGCAATATATATTCCTTTGAACCTTCAGGAATTAGATAAGGAGCTCTCTAAACCAAAGAAGAGCTCAAAACAGCAATTTGGAGAAGAGCTGAATGGCATCTCTTGATCTCTCACACCCTTTAAAACAAAGAATCTTAGTGACACCACTATAAAACACAGCTCAAGTGAAGCTTGTAAACTCATGCCTAGAACAAGTGCATTACATAGGCAATATGGTTTACAAATGATGAACAAGGCATAGCTTTGTCTGAAAAGCAAAGGCTGAAGTCAGAGGAAAAAGTGGTAGCACTGATGGCTCAAAACTGGAGCCAGAAAAAAAGAAGGAACCAGAGTTTGAATGACTACTGGCTTAATCTTTTCAAACTCACAACATTAGCAAATCTTAAAAAAAATGTATACTTTACCTTTGCTCCTGGTTTATAAATAACAGCATATAAAATAAGTATTTTACTTTTCCACCAGCTTTTCATTGACAGCAGTAGTAAGTTTGGAGCTGTGCCTGTATCCATACACATCCAGTTTTAACAGACATTTGGAAGCCAAAGTCCCACGTTCTCTTGCAGTTGTCTTAAGCAGATCATAATATTTAAAATACTTGACACTTTAATCATTTGTAAAAATAACATACCAGCACTTACTGACCTACTTCATGACATGCTTCTTAACAAACATGGTTTATAAATCCCATGGAAATACAATAATGGTATCTATTTTGGCAGCCTTGTGAGTCTGGAAGCTCAAGACAACTAGAATTTAGTTCCAGACTCAAGTGCTGGCATTAGACTTAGTACAGAATAATAAATCTGGCAAGTTTTTCAGCTGCTTAAAGCTGCATATCTATCTTAGGCAAAGTGAAACATCCCTTCAGGCTCTGTTGGGTAGCTTGATGTTCATTAATGATAATGGGAGACTAGATGCTTAGTTAACAGACATGTGCACTAGTGACTTCAGTGTTCAAGTGTGTGAAACTTGAGCTGCTATGGTCCAGTGAGCATCCTGTTGCAGAAGCAGTATGCATCCCAGGGTGCTTGAGATGTCTTGACTATCAGAGAAATCTAATGGGCAGTTATTGTGCCAATCAGGGAGACCTATACCTTTCTGCAGATATAGATAGTCCATAGCATATGTTTAGTTGACTGAATCCTTAACCTACTCTTTACATTCAATAAATTGGTTTAGCTCACATGCTCATCTCAGTTTTGTTAAAAGAATAAGTTGGATCTTTGTTCTCCATCAGGCTGCCTCTTTCAAAGACTGTTAGAATTCACAATACTAACTTTAGCCATATACCCAAAGACATCCTTGTAGCTCTTCAGAAGTCAACTGGATGAATCTTATGAATCTCTGAGGCACCTTATCTTGAGCTGGTGATGCTCTGAGCAGAAGGTTGGACCACATGCCTCCCAAAGGCCTTTTTCCAACCTGCAGAACTGTGGTTCTTCTTACATCTGAACCAAATACCCTATGCTTCTCCAAGAACAGGGAGGCACCTGACAAATATAAGGGCCAACTCCAGGGTGATGTGAATTGCACCCTACATGTCCCTATTTCTTACTGCTACCCTTAATGAGAATGTATAGTGACAGATACAAATGTAGACATCTCCACTGAAGATGTCTACATCTGGTCAGGTAAAACCCTCTGTCAGTAACTGTGAAATCTTTGTCTTCCCAAATATGTTTGCCCTTGTCAAAAAGAAAAAAAAATCATTCTGTTTTTCAATATAGAAGTATTTAAAATGCATTTTGATTACACCCATGTTAATTTACTTACACAATTAATGGTACCTTTATTATACCTAACACACAGGTATGGTCACAAAACTTGTTTCCTTCAGAAATTATGTTTAATGATGCAGTGGAGTATCAAACCCTAAGAGAAAAGTAACAGGAAGCATAATTAATGGTTAGTGAGAAAGATTTTTTTCCCAACTTTTATACCCACTTGCTCTGTGACCATAGGCAATGCAGTGTGCCTCAGTTTATTCAAATTTAAAATGGTTATAATTAATATTCCGCATAATTAATGATTAAGTGCCTTGAGAACGTGATGAAAAAGCTCTAGAAGAACAGAGTATTTTTGCTTCAGCTTCTTTAAAACTGTATCCCCTTGCCACACATTTTCAAAAAGTCTACAACTCCTTACTAGAGCTAAATGACTAATTCAAATGAATAATTTATCTGAAGAATTTTGCTTTGTTTTCTCTTTGCAAATTGTTCTCAAATAGACTGCAAAATTCTTGGGCTTATTAGTTATTGCCAAATTATGCACAGATCTCTTCAGTGACTAATTCTGTGTCAGAAGATCACCAAATTTTTTTCCTGAAAATGTTAGTAATTTTCTGTTTGCACTTGTGCTGGTAGTCCTTCCCTATTATTGAAAACCATATGTAATTAATCGATGCAGTTGTACCTTTGTGTCATGATATTTTATAAACAAATGCATATATATGAAAAATTCCTGATTCATGGATTTTTAAGGTCAGAGAACACCAGGAGACCACCTACTCAGAACATCTGTAAGGTCAGTTTCCCCTGAGCCGAGTCTAATAATTTGTGCTTGACTCAAAGTGGAAGACTCCTTTTAAGAGGAACTGCAAAAGATTATTGAGAAAAGGAAGCATATTCTATATAGACTTAAATTCACTTAATGGGGATTGATTCTTTCTTCTCCCTTCACTGCATTATTATTATATGTATAGTTAGGATTAAGTTAAGCCTCCATTCATTCTTGATTGGATGATTTCAGGAGGCAGAGACAAAATACTGCTATGGGTAGGTTCTTCCAACACTTAATTACGCTAAGTGTTAGGAATATTTCTTATGCATAATATGAATTTTCAGGTTTTAATTTCCCCTTATCAGTTCTTCTTAACAAAATTTTATGCCAGTATGCCCGGTGAGAGTACTTACATGTCACAACCAAACCACCTCTTGATCTTTTTCATGAGCTAAACAGATCAAGTTTCTTGAGTTGTTTACTATATGTTCCTAAGCCCTCAAATAATAGTTGCTTCTGAACACTGTCTTGAATTTGTTGACATGTTTTAATATTCTACTGCCAGTCTCAGAAGTGCCATTTATACAGCTTAAGTTCATGACATATTGATTAAGAACATCCATCTCCTGGTCAGAGATCAGGAGAAATATAGTTGTGGCTGTTGCCAGATGAGTGATGAATCATAAGTACTTAAAAAAGTTTCAGTTACACGCAAACAAATTATTTTTTTGTCAATATTTGACTGAAAATGACACTTTTTCTTTAGTCTATATTTGTGCCTATTTGATCTATTTAAAAATCTTTGTTTAAATTGGCATACTTTAGAAACAACTACGATAATTTGAAAGACAAATAAAAATATATAATTTGTAAAATAAGTATAATGGTTCATTTTGTGCATCTCTGAATGAAATGCAGAGTCCAAATTTTGATCTGAGCTTCCACTGTTCAGTGATATTGAAAATTATCTTAAAAAGTTTTCTTTGGCTTTCCGTATGACGTATGCAGTTAACCTCATGAATTCTTATTGACAGAATGCAACATACAGTGAGATATTTTCCCTAAGGTTCAGAATTAAAATTAATTTTTCACAAACAATTTATTTTTGCCTACAGGAAAGCAAGCAGGAAATAAGGTGACTCACCTCAAATTAAACCAAATTTGCCCTAAAATCCAAAAAAACAATCCAACCCTAAGAGAAATAGATTCATCATTTACTCCCCAGGAAAACAAGCTTCAGTGAAACCCTACTCTGTGGCCTCCTCCAGACCCCCAGTATTCAACAGAAACAGTCACACTGGACTTAGTAGAGCTTGGGTCAGGATCTAAGCATAAGAGTTTTTTGGCATCACAGGGGAGGTTATATGAATGGACATTTCCCTTTACTTTGTGCCTTCACCATCTGTTCTGCTCTCTAATTAGAAATGCAAAATGAACATAATTAAATATTTGCATCACACACAAAAAAAGCTAGAAGTTATTTCAATGCATATACATGTTCTTTATTAAATGTAACAAGCATCTGTTTTGTTTTCTTATGTCTCGAGACACAGATAGAGGGAAATTACTTTTTCCTGACAGAAAGGATATACTTTATTAGTAAATTGGCATTAAATACAAGAGGTAACACTTTACGTGGCTGGTAAATTGCACACAGAGTTTCAGACCTGGGTTATTTTCTGAGGAAGCACAAGAGGAACAACAAAAACCAGAAAGGAAAGCTACTACTACTAAACATTATTCTTACTGACTACAGAAATGGGGCTCTTGGTCCAGGTGCCACTGGAGCTGTGTGATTCAGGTAGAAGTAACAATTTTTGAGTAGGAACCAAGACTTGTGCTCCTTCCCCCTTGAAACCTAAGTTGGTTGTTGGCCCAAGCTAGTGTCTGCCTTCCATAAGGGTGTAGACCCTGTTAGGATTAATCTTATTAAGATATTACTCATAAATTATCTTGGTACTTTATAGTTTTTGGGGTGTAAAAAAGTACAGACACCCCTTTTTTTTCAGATAAAGAGGGACAGCTCAGGGTCAATATGGCCTGTATGTAACCCACATTGCACACATAACATACAGTCCTACCTATACAAGAAAATAAAAATAAAAAAAAAGTTAGGGAGTCACCTTTGGGCCTGAGGCCATGTGGCATACAGTGGCTTGTGTCTAGGCTGCTCAAGATCAATCTCCTCTAGACCTGTATTGGTATTACATAGAATTTGGTAGTGTATTGCTTCAGGGTTGCTGTGTTCCAGACCATGATTATTTTTTTGTTTTGGTGTGTGTGATTAGTTATTTCAGAGTGCCTGGAAAAATGATGGAGTGTGCTTCAGCCTGCCAGAATGATTTTTTTATAGCTTGTCACTGAGTGCACATGTAGCATGACCCAGGTGTAGACAGAAAGCATGTGGTCCCCCTGGAAAAGTGCTGCAATTTTTTGACTAGGTGAAGGAAAACTGGCTGCCAGCCTGTCCAAATTGCTTTCCAGAGGAGTGAGCTGTCCTCAAAAGCATTCCTGGGTTTTGTATCAGCTGAGAGAGCTGGCCCAAAAAGCCAGGAAGGAGATGGTATGTCCCTGGGACTTGGTGGCATGCACACAGCAGGGTAAGTGAATTCATTAAGACTAGACCCACTGGAGAAATAAGTTGCTATAGCACTTACACTGCAGTAATGGTCAGGTCTTTGGTCACCTGAGTAATTTGGTGTCCTGGGTTAGGCCTATGGAGTCCCCATAGAGGCACCAGGGAGACTGAAGCATCCCTGACTGAGGGATGCAAAATGCAGCCTTGACAAGAGCCAACCTAAGCTAGGGTAGTTATGGAGACAAGTTTGCTATTAAATAAACTACTCTTTCACTGTTGATATCTGAAATCCAGGCTTCACTTTGAATTCACAGATATTAATCCTCTCCAGCAGTACTATGCTGGAAGTGTTCCTTCATCACATACTTCAGAGTAAGCATTTAATGCATCAGAGAAGTGATGCATCCCAGTTCCCAATCTGTGCTTCACCACAAAGATAAAAAAACCCTCTATTCTATTTTCCCCTGTCCCTCCTTCTACAAAACCTGGACAGAAGCTGCTTGATACACAAAAAGACTCCATGAGTGTGAGTTGACCATAGCATCTTTCGTTGAGAGGCAAGGCCTAGAGTCCCCCTCTGGTAGACGTGCATGCTACACTTTGGTTCAGTGCTCCAACAACGAAGCAGTTGAGTAACTTTACTACAATCTGTATTTGATGAAGTGCCCCTGCCAGCACTTCATTTTGGCAATACCTACTCCTCCTGGGCTGGCATGAAAAACACAGGGAAAGACCATGGTGTTTATGTCCCAGTGGGTCTCTAACATGAATTAGAAAAGATTATTAGAATGGAACTTTATCTTCTGAAGGCAGGGGAGTGCACCCTGCTGATATTTTGATTTAGTTTTGTCTTCACATCAATGTCCTTTCACATGCAGCATCAATGTCTTACTGTTGAATGACTTCTCAGAGGGCATGAGGATGGCATATACTGTGTTGCACACCAGATGATATACATTTCAAGAGTGGTGTGTAAACTGCCACCAGCAAATAGGAGCTGACCCCTGTGTTGTCTCTGAACTCCCACAAGCTGTCATCTTCTGAGAATGGTAACAAGAAGCTCAGCATTGTCAAGACCTCATCAGTGCAGAACTTGTCCAAAATCAGGTTATGAGGCACTCTAAGTTGGATTTTCTCTGGCCTATCTTCAACTCCAAAAATTGGGTGTATAGTCCAATTTTGTCATTTGGGCTCCCTCTAGAGCCAACTGAGAAAGACAGATGCTTTGCCATATGATTTCTTCTGTCACAAGATATGTGTCCAAGGCAAACAGGGTGACTCACCCAACAAGCAGAGAGAGAATCCTGGTCATTAGCTTAGTCCAGATACCCAAAATCAGGAGAAAACTGCCCATATGGGTTTTCCTAGTGAAAACTGAAGTGTGTTTAATTTGAGGATTTAAAGTTTCAGCTAGAATACAACCAAGCATCTTCTACTGTTGATGTATTTAATGCTAAAGCAAGCAGTGCGAGATCATTTTGTGAATTCTCTGCTGCTATAATGCCAGTGGTAGATTGGGTGTAGAAACCAGTCTTGACAGGCAATTAATCCTTTCCTTGATCACCTGTTGAAAATCTGTAGTGATTATTATACTACTGCAAGTTTCTTGCAGATTGATAAACTTTGTTAATATAAATGCCTAATTTAAGAATCCCACTAAAGACAAACAAATAAACCCTAGCTCCAGGTTGAATATTTGGCTATAAATGAAAGTTATAGCAGTGGACAGGTATAAATTCCTCATATATCCCTCATTTTTTTTCCTAAGGAAATCTGTGCCCCATCTGCTGACCAGAGCCTATAGAAGCCCCATACAAAGGCTAAGCAATATTTACTTCAGAAGATTCATATGGCTGATGTATATCTGGTAAGGAAAGAGGGAGTGTAATAGAGATATGAAATATGTTTTAGAAGGAGGTGTGAGTTGCAAAATTCATATCCAAGACACTCCACATTGTAATGATGTTCAGAATCATAGTCACCATTTCAGTCATTCCAAAACTTTTTCAGTATATGCCCTTTGGTGTTGCTTTTTAAACCTGAAGGTTGTCTTGGGGAAGATAACATCAGCTTGGTACTGTACCTCACACAGTGTGAGGAGGAAAGAGTTTGTTTTTCCTAGAGTCCTGTTGAAGTGTTAATTTAAAGAAGTAATAATGTAAATCTTATTTCAAACATTCTTTCCCTCCTGGCAGACTTCTTTATTAAGACATTTGTGTAATTGACCAAAGTTACTGTAGCTCAGCAGGCATTATTTTCTTTTGGTAAAAGGATACCCTAGTAAATTTCAATGTGAAGGAGTAAAAAAATAAAATAAATAAATAGTAAAAATGAACAGAACTAAATAAGACTTGAATATGAAAGGAAAATATAAACCAGATGGGAGACACATTTTCATATCTTTCTTTTCTTTTAAGATTGGTTTAAAAGTTCCCCTTCACTGCATTGGCTTTCTGCCGCTGAGTAACATGAGGCCATGAATTTGTTCAGCAGCAGCAGCTGGGAATTATTCATTGGCAGTGTATGGCCAGCCAGCCCCACTGGCCTGGATTCTGTATCCAGCCAAGTACAATGGGAACATTCCTAGTGCCTTCTGAGAGCTTTGGAGCAGGTGCTGGAGGGGAAGGTCTGGTTCTCCTAAAAGCAAGGGCAATATTTTTGGTGAGGCAAATACCTCCTTGGGTTTTCTGAAGAACAAACCTGGCAACTCCACTGCCAGTCTTTTTGGGGAAGGGAAGCCTTTCTGTTGCTTCTGTGCTATCAGACGTGTCTCTGACTGTTAATAAGTTTGGAAGCTGCAAAATAAGCAACCGTGGGGCTGGATGCAACAGCGTTGGGCACTTCATCCCTCTTGCACCCACTAACAACAGAGAGGAATTTTTGCCTCCCTTTCTGCTCCTCCTAATTAAGCCCTGGCGGCCACTGAGGCTGTGGGACTCTTTCTTCAAGTCCTTGTTTCTCAGTATGGTTTTACTGACACATGAAAAAAAGCTCAGGGGCAGGAGTCGCATGGTGTTTTCTACTGAAGCTTCAGCTTTAAAGCCAGGACTCAGACTGCTTCACTCTACTGCTGACAATTTAGCAAATGGTCCATGTTATGCCGCTTTGATCTTGTGAAAGTTTTCAAAAATTTCATCCTTGAAGAAAGCTACAGGCCCAACAGATCCCCCAGTTCATTAGCAATCCTTTAGCAGTTCCCAACAATTAGAGCTGTCAGGCAGCCGAACTGCGTTCGGAGGCCGCGCATTCAAAATCCCTGACTAATGACTTGGTAAAAAGACTTGACAGTGTGTTGCAATTTGTTATAATTGAATCTAAGCTGCATCAGCTGTTTGAGGGGCTGAAATGTTTTCAAACATTACATTGATTTAAATTAATGCCACAAAAATATTCAGAAATCGTGTCTGTCAGTTTCAGTGCTAATAATCATGTTCTCTTCAGATATGAAGAAGACATTTCATCACCATTTGAAAGCATTGTCAAGCAGACAGTTTAAATTCCCCCTCCTCCTCCCTGCTTAAGTGAAAATAAGTTGATAATCATGAGGTTTATGAGAGTAAAGTACTTGGTAACCAGAATGGGATAGGATAGGATAGGATAGGACAGGATAGGACAGAACAGGACAGGACAGGACAGGATAGGATAGGATAGGATAGGATAGGATAGGATAGGATAGGATAAGAGGGAGAGGCCTCCTGAACTATGAAGTTCATAGTAAAATGGGGATGTAAAATTTGATAAGCCTATTTCAATAATAATTTTCACTGACTAGCCTTCAATATAAAGTTCCCCCAAATTAAAACAAATTCTGCACCAGCTGTTGGAGAAAGTTCAAAAAGAAGAATCATCTTTTCTAACATGCTCTCTGCCTTTATTTAAACTATGGCCACATAAACTGAACAGGGGGACATTTGGCAAGCAGACATCTAGAACAAGCTCTCTGGTTAAAACTTGCATCTGCTTTCAGAATACATTTCAATGAAAAGAGGCAGGATGACATGAGATAGCAAGGCAGCTTTACTTTCCAAATAAATCTCTTGCTCTGTTTTTTTAATCCTCTGTTAGTATTGGAAAGTTTTCCATTTAAATTGAGAGGGGCTTGGATTGTAAGCACTGAACTTGGATTTTCCTACTTTGAACACTCTAGAGTCCAATAATGGAATTTAGACTTCTTATTCCATATAGGAGGGCTAGTTTAAAATCCAGCTATAGACAATTATAAACAATTTGGATCGAGTGGTTTTTCTTTCCCTTGAACCACAGAACACTTTGAGGGGACAAAATGATGAGCTAAGATTCAGTCAAGACAGAAAGTTCAGTACTATAATGGTCACTGAAGAAACATATTTCTCTCTAATATCTGTATGCAATTCAGACTGAGATGGAACCATACAGGTTCTGGATGTCATCACATTGCTTTGCTTAATAGACAAGAAAACTTTTGACAAACCCTAGCATAGAAAAAACTGTTGAACTTTTCTGACCTACAGAAACTGATTGCAATCTGCTGTTAACACCTGTTTCACTTCTGTAAGGTTCTGAAAGTCTGACAAAAGTAATTCACTTGACCAAACGGAGATGTCTGCTGTGTTTGTACCAACTCTGAGCTGGTCAATGAATGGAACTGATGGGAGCAGTTCATCTCTTCATGAAGTCAATAAAATCTCAGCATTCACAATACTAGGGCTTGACCTGTAGAAAGCCTAGATAATCTCAGTACCTAATTGGAACAGGAGCTGGGTGTTCTTAGAAAACTGCCTGATTACAAAACCAGGCAAGAACAGTAAATAGACCCCACTCTAAATCTCTTTGCATTGATAAACAATTTTGAATTCTTGCTTATTTTCCAAGCTCACATTTGTTTTCACACCCATTGTATTATGAATAACCCTCAACAATAGTAGCTACCTTTTTCTCTAATTTGCCAATAACATTGTGGACTAGATTTTTAACAGATTGTAAGGAAGATCTCAGAAGAGTAATTACTGCAAATGCAAAGACCCTCTGATACAAGTATATAAACATTACTGTGTTGCTTTAGAGGTAATGTAACATACTTAGTATTTCTTACTAAATTTTACACATATAGACCTCTATATTAGTTAGATGGTATGTGGGGTATGATGGTATGACGATCATATTAGTTATTCTTTGAGTCTTGCTGATTTCATGAACTAACTTGGCTCATAAAACATTCCGCATATAAAAAGGCCTCTTATGCAATGTCTGATTATTAAAAAAAATGTCAACAATCAGCTTTGAGTTCTTCTATTTTAGCATTCCCAGGTTTCAAAAAAATGTGTGTTCCAGGGTTCTCGGTTATCATTAAATAAATCACAGAAAAGTATTCCACTAACCCATCTTATATTTATTTCACATATCCATTTTCTTTAAGTCTAATGGACCTGATTCTATTAGGCAGGTGTAATTTCAGGAATGCTGATGTATGGCCCATATTGAGCACTTAAGGCAGGATTTTTTTCAGTAACCTGATCTTTTGAAGCTTGTCCTGTAGGCTCCCTCCATGGTCACAGGAATGTGAGAAACACCTCCAGATAGTGATTCACAACCTATCTCAGACAAGTGTCTCCAGGTGCTTTTCATGCCAAAGGTATGTTGTTCATTCAGATTCCTTGCAAGATCAGAGAACCCTGAAGCTTTTCAGATATTGGTACAGAAACAATTTCATAGTTAAAATCTGTGTTTATTTTTTTGTTTTGGTTTGGTTTGGTTTTTGTTTTGGTTTTGGTTGATTTGGGGGTTTTTTTGCCTTAAATCAACCTTCTGTATTTTTTCACTTCTAAGCTTGCAAGGAGTTGCCCTCTGATTTCACCAACAGTTCATGACAAAATCTTTATTTTCACAGGACCTTTCAGTTCATATAAGGCTACAATACTAAGACCACCTCCAAAGATAATTCTACAACAAAAAGAAACCAAATTTCTGCAAAGGGAGGACCTACACAAGACTCTTCAACTTACATTTTAGCAATTCAGTTATGATGTTATTCTCCTATACTTTGAGTACCTAACAAAATGTGCTGGAGTCAGAAGGAACATCTTCATACTCATTTTCTTACCAGTAAAAGTTCAAATTTAGGTACAACAATGTGAACATTGTGGCTAGAAGCTGTGTGCTATTTGAGAAATATAGAAAAGGTGAGATTTCTTCTTTCATTCACAGTAAGGTATAATTAAAGATATCTCTTGCTTATTGTGTGTCATACCAGTTTTTTGCTGCAGTCTGCATACCATCCTTGAATCCCTGCTGTGAATTTTTACCTTTTAATTATTTCTAATATACTTTCATGTTTCTTGTTTTTCTGTATTCAGTGAGGAGCTTGTCTGCTCAAAAAGATATAAGAATTTTCCATTGCAAATCAAAACATGTAAACTAAAGTAAAAGCTGATTTAGAAAGCTGGGAGAGAGAGAAAATGTTAATTACCCAAAGGTGTGATATCTACAAAAAGAGCCAAGTCACAAAAGGGTTATCCATTCAAATTAAATAGCCAAGTTAAACAAGACACAATTGGGGTTAATTTAGCTTTCCAGGCTTTCATAAACTCATACTTGGGAGGTCGAAGGAGGGAAGTCAATTAGCCCCAATTGTGTCTTGTTTAACTTGGCTGGGTGAATCACTAACCTTTTTGTAAGCTGGCGCTTTTTTTGTAGCTATCACACCTTTTGTATGACCAAACAGTTTTCTAACATGCTTTTTTTTATTGATGTAAAATATTTTTTATCAGCTATCCCTGTTTCTTGAGAGTGGGTGGTTTGATAGCAGTATAATTAAATAACAAGAATGCTTTCACCCATTTCAGCACTCAGAGTAAACAGTGAGTGGGGATAGAGCTTTGAATGAAATCACACATTCAACAGGCTTTGTACTCATAGATTCCTGAAACAAAGCCAAGTGCATAATCAGCAGGGCTGTGCTGAGCAGTCAGTGAAAACTGGCTGGAATGTCCTAGTGTTAAATTAGACATCAAAAGAAGCATCAGACCTTCCATGAATGTGACAAAACCAACACAGACAAAAACCTACTTAACTTTCTTAAAAAAGCTATTTACTTGGATGAATAATGGAACATATTTATTCCAGAAAGTGCCACAACACTGGCATTCATCCATCATCTACCACACACAGGAAGAATTCCCGTTCCCTACATGTTTCATAACTATGCAAGCTACCGACATCACTTCAACTTAATATTTGTGTCCCAGCAGGGTGCTTCAAACGTTTCAGTCTTAAAACCCATGAATGGACAAACAATTTCTGAAGAATTAACAGGAATGTAAGACCTGGATTGTGAATGAGTATCTAGCAGTTTTGTTAGATAATACGGTAGGTCATATAAGGTGCATTACCATCAGTTTCCTTTCAGGTGTCACCTAGATCTGAAACTAGCAAAGGCTCTTCCTAAATATTTTAGCCCTAGCATTATCAGTCCTCCTTGCAGTGCTACTGAATAGTGCTGCATTTCTTTCTCTGTATATGTGCTATCAGATGTGTTTTGTCTGGTGAGCCTAGAAATTACCAATATGTCAGAATTGTTCACATTCTCCTGCTGTGCAGAAGCATTGCAAATAATTATCTTTAATCAGCAAGCATTTTGGCAATTTGAAGAGATTAGAGATGTAGTGAGCAACTGCCTGATATTTATTATAAGGTGAATACAGCTGTCTTTTGTTTCTGTATAGTAGGGATAATTCAATATCAGCTCTGATTGGTACTTTGGTACAATATGATGGATCCATCCAATGGAAAAATTAATTAACCAATTAGAAGTGTAAAGAAACCAGATAAATTCCATAAGGTTTCCTTCTGATGATGAATGTTTGAAAAGAGTTGCTGCTTGAGACACTTATTAGGTGTATACACCATTACACACGTGCTCATGATCCACGTGAGCTGATAGCTTTGTAACACAAAATGCACTACATAATGATGTGCTTTGCTCATGTTGCATCTACACATAGCTGAAGGGTCTTAATTTCCTCACTTCCAAACTTCCCATGAGTATGTGGTCTCGCCTTTGTAAACCTGAGTTGCACACTGATTCCAGTAATATTGAATATCATTTTGATATATCTTATCAAGCATTTTGCCTTTACATTTTTGTAGTATGAGGCAGAAGGGACTAAAGTGAAGAAAACGTCTCTGCCTGGATACCATAGGACAAAGTAGCCATTCCAGGATACGCTCATTTAAAGTGTTAAGAATTTTTTTTCCTTAAACTTGTCCTGTTTTGATATTTGACTAGTCTCTTTGAGTATTTATTGCCATCCATGCTTATTATTTCAGTAGACTTCGTCACCTCTTTGATCTCGTTCAGTATTTTGTGCTGATCCGGAGGCCACTAGCATAAGACCACTGGTGTATTTGTACAACTTAGGGAGACTCAGCATACTTACATTTAGTGCCAAAATGGCATTTGATCTTGTCTGTAGCCTCAGCAAAGCAGCCACAACAGAGTCAGAGAGGCTTTTTCTCATTATTGCACTCCAGAGGATCTCTGCCTGCCAATTAGAAAAAAGGTGACTGTGAGTTCATGTTGCCTATAATGGCTGTAGTATTGACTATTTAGCAAGCTCCAAAAGTCTGATCTATTTAAAGTCTCTTTCTTTCATTATATTCATGGTCATGTAAGTGCTGAAGAACATAAGTTCTCTGTCCAAGTATGACATAGTTTTCCTCTAGAACAGGGCTTCACATCCTAGCACTAGAACTGAGGTGTGCATGGTGTTGGTCATTACAAGGAAAAGGGAAGGGAAGGCAAGAATCAATAAAAACTTAAGCAATAGTTGAAGCAACCAAAACAAATTTGTTTCCAAATGATCAAAATACAGTGTTGATGCTTGTGTTGAACTAGAATAAGCACATCCATTGTTGTCAGAGAATAATTAAGACAGCAAAAATCACTCTGCAAATGTAATACACTCTCTTACTTTCCTGATTTTATTTCCCAAAATTATGCTGGCTGGCAGAAAATATAAAATGCATGATCGTCTGTTATATCCAGAGGTTCTGTAACTTTTGATGATATCTCCTGACTCCCTGAATACCTCTTCCACTTGCCTGCACTCCTTCTAAGTGTGCTCAGATGACAATTTTTGAAGTCTTAGCACTTTGCAGACATTTATCAGACCACATTATAGAAAAGGCTTTTATAAAATGAACAGCTGATTTTGGAAAGTTGTCCACTATATGGGGAAACTTTGGGAGGTTTTCAAAGGAGTAAAAAACCAACCAGACCAGACCAAAACTGAGGGTATTCAAGCAGTGTGGATTGGGTTGGCAAGTAGTAGATGCAGGCTGATGTGGACAGGGAAGATCTTGTAACAAAAAAAATACAAGGCAGAAAGTTACCCACAAAAAGTGTGTGTGTGCAAATGAAGAATTTCTGAGAGTTAGGCATGATGGGGAAAACTCACACTTTTCCTGAGAAATCAGCACCATCGGGTACCTGTTTGAACTGCTACAAACTCATGTCTGCAGCATGGGCAACAAATAGGAGGAATTAAACATCTATGTGCTGTTACAGCACTATGAACTCGCTAGGATCATGGAGGTGTGATGGGATAGCTCACATAGCTGAATGCTGAATTAGATATAAAAGAAAGAAGTAGACACACTAGAGTGAATCCAATAATAGGACATGAAAAAGATTAAGGGACTGGACCCTCTGTCATACAGGAAGTGTCAAAGATATCTAGGACTGTTCAGTCTGGAAAAGAATAGTCTCAAGGAGGTTTTGTCTATATTTATAAGTACCTGACTGGGGAGGGAGGAGGTGGTGAAGAAGATAGAGCCAGACTCATCTTCATGGTGCTCACTGATGGGACAGAAGGCAATGGGCACAAACTCCATACAGGAAATTCCATTTAAACATGAGGGAAAAAAAATCTACTACTGTCAGGGTGGCCAAACACAGTAATAGGTTTCCCAGAGAGGTTGTGGAGTCTCTGACATTACAACTTCTCAAACCTCGGATGGACTCCATCCTGGGCCTCCTGCTCCAGCTGACTCTTCTCCCAGAGGCTGGCTCAGAACCAGGAGTTCCTTCTTCCCTCAATCATTGAGCAAATATCAAGATAGGTGTGATCAGTGCATATTTTAGGTAAAGCAAGAAGCAGGAGACACATATGATAAAGTAGGGTAAGTTGCTTCTTCAAAAGAGCAACTGATAAAAATATCAGCTTTTGAGTTAGAAAGGAATTGTTCAGGATATGTGTAACAAGGCTCTCTGTGGCAGTAGCCACACTGCCGCCAAGTCATTGAGTCAGCAGAAGGCAATATAGATCATGAATTTAATATAGGAATCCCACAGGAACATACAGAGCATTGACTTCTTCCCAAAATACTGCTATGTAGATAGGACATGATGCAGACAGAAAGTATCAGTCCTGTTCAGTTCTACTGAACTCTTCTACTACTTCCTTTCTACAAAAAACAGCCTCTAAATCCACTAGTTCCTGCTACTACTAAGCCTACTATCTTTAGTCTCTCTATGTGTTCTATCTCATTTAATTTTTTAACCAGCCTTCTTGTTCTTCAAAGCTATCAAAGAGTCAGGGGCTAACTCTACCAGCTACTCAATTGTCCAAGAAAATATCTGTGGTCTTCTGTCAGCACTGCTGCTCCTAGGTTAGAGAAAATGGTTTTGTCTGGTGCGATAGTGTAGTTCCCACTGAAAAGCAGGTTAATTCTGTGTGTGACACCTTTCAAGGAAACGCTTCCCTTTTAATCAATGATTCAATGATTCCTATTAGAGTGGAAGACAATGGATAAGGTTACAGGAATTCCTTGTCTATATGCATCCTACTTCTGGTGAGCATGTGCCAGAGATGTGAATTCCTTAGCCACAGGGGGCTTAATAGGTTTCACCTGTACTCACAAGCCAAATTACAAACATGAAAAAGGGAGCAAAATATACAATCTCTTTTCTGGTTTTGAAAGTTTTGTACCTGGCAAAGCTCCCATTGCCATGTTACTTTGCAGCATCCATCTGCAGCTACTCGCTACTCTAAAAGATATGAAAAGTCTTGATGAGGATGGAAACTTCTTCCGTGTAGCATTGCCTGAATTTTAATTCGGCAATAGGATTTTACTCATAAACTTCACAGAGCCTGTGAACAGACTCAAGTGCTGATGTAAAAATGTCTGTAGGTGTTAAATTCCTAGCACAGTCCCTGACAGGGTTCCCCCCTGTTCCAAATAGCTAATTCCTGAGTTACCCTTAGTGAATACTTAGGGACACAGGGGGGCAATGCAATCGAGAGACTGCTCCCAATAGGCAATATCTCTGAGATCACCCTGTTCTGAAGGAATATAATTTAGTCATATGTATAAGGAAAAACTTACCTTATTATTATGTGGTATATTATATTAGTGAAGCTATAAGATTGAGAGCCCAGACATTTCTTTTCCTCTTCCTAAATTGCTCTTGTGCTTGCCATGGGGTGAATACGTGAACAAGATGTACCTACACACCACTGCTGAGGGAGGTAAAGAGAAGATTACTCCAAATCAGAGAAATAGTGTAACAGGAATTTACCTAGGTAGCTTTCAGATGTTAGACTTCCTTACTTTTTGAGAAGCATCTCCAGACATACAAATCTTTTGTGTTATCTTCATGTCAGGCTATAGAAATGCAAATCATACAAGTAGACAAGCCAGCCTTTCCTCCACTTAGTATTTATGTTTGTGACCATACAGAAAGCAGTTTAGGTTATTTTTATCAAAACCACAGTTAATTCATGGTACATTGTCAAAGGTTTGCTCTAATTGTTCTTGGGCCTACTTCTTCTCATTCTAGTGCAACTGGGATTTGTTGTGGTGGTGATTGCTTCTGCAGTAGACTTAAATATTTCCAGGAATTGTGTCTTTTTCTCCTCAACAACTGCAATCTGTCATGCTGTGCCCTTGCTCTCTCTATCTGTGCTGTGACTACAGATGTCTTTCAAGCCAGACTATCAAGACGATGCATTTGCATTCTAGTGAGCTCAGCCGGTGCTGAATGATGCTTGGCCCATGGAGTGTCACCTCTTCTCAGCCAATCTGTGTGATTCAAAAGGCACAGCTGTTATGTAGGGGGGAAAAAAACCTCTCTGCTGGGTGTTCAGATATTAATCAAAAAATATCAGCTACTGAAATGCAATAATCAGATGTTATAGGTACATCTCAGAATGGGCATTTCCTCTCCCATCAGCTGTGCTATCTCACTGTGGCAGCATGAAGAATGGACAAGCCTTTTTGATATATGAAGTCTTAATCTTTTATTCAGAAAGTATATCCTGATCAGTGTTGAAATGTGATAGGTTACAAAATGAAGAATTTTACTGTTTAAATTGCAGCCTTCAAGGCACAATGAGTCTGTTAATCTCCCTGCATACTCTATGGCAGCTATCATGATGGCATTCCTTATCACAGTAATGTGATCCAAGCAGAAACTGTTAAAAGGTGTTTCCCTCCCTGTCTTTGATTCCCTTTCATACTCCTGGAATATTCTGGAATGAGAGGTGTTCTACTGGCCCTGCTCACCCCACTTTATAGGCAGCCATTTACATCTGCAATACATTAACTTAAAAGACTTTGAAATTTCCATTGAGCTAGAAAAGTTAGAGATTTTCTTCTAAGTAGTCGAGAGAAAAACTAAAAGGAACTCATGGACATGGTTGATTGCACTGGTCCAGAACTGAATATCAAGAATGCAGAGTATTCTGCAACTACTGACCTGCAAACTATATATATTTTACTTACCAAATGTGTCATTATGACAACCCGGCCAACTAACCTTTCTAACAGAACCATTCAAGCATAAGCTTCTCCTCACACTTCAAGATTTCTCAGCCCATAAAGAGCTTAATCTGTGTTTAAATTAGAGTCTGTTGTCATACAGAGACATCCTTGGATGCTTTACTGTGGGACCTAAAGGCCAAGCAATAGTTTTTTTACTAATCACACACAATTTGAACTATTAATTTCACATGTTATAAATTGCTCCAAATTATGATGCTAGAAACCACAAGGCTTTATCAGTTATATTCTCATCAGACAGGCAAGCATCCATCAAATCACAGGAGTCAAGGGCCTCCAATACTGATTTGGAAATCACATGATTTGATGATAGATTGCAATTCATGACTTGTCATGGAAAGATGTTTTTTTGTCTCTGTTGGGCTACTTGTCATGTAGACCTGTAAGTGGGATGGATTTGCAGTAACAAAGTTAAACTATACCAGCAGAGGAAGAGCAAGATGCTCAGAGCAACACTGGCAGCTTGCTGAAGACATAACTGAAATTGTTTGGAAAAGTGATGGGGGTGGTTCAGTCCACGTTCCTTTCCTTACCTGTGGTTACTGAACTTAAATTCAATAGCTCTGGGATAGTGTAGTGAACAAAAGAAAAGTTTTTTTTTTACAGATGGAGACATTTCACTCACTTGATGTTAGCTTAATAGAAATAATGCGATAAATAAAATAGCATCATGTAGTATCTCTCACTGGAAAATGACTGGCATCACCAGAGAGCAAATACTTGTGGTAAATTCCTCAGATAGGTAGAATGAATCACCTACTGGAAATGTTTATCTATTTATACTGTATATAGGGAGGAAACTAACATTACTGGTTTACTCTACATGATTAACTTTCAAATCACAGAAATCAACATTTTTATGAAGTCATTTCCATTTAAGTTGCAACCTTTTCTGTGGATAAGTTTTTCACTACATTTCTCTGGCAATATGTGCATGTACCTCAGGATAAAGTATGCTATACCTGTTGTAGTTTTGTTATGCATTGCCTCATGACACATTTTGTGTATTATAGTTATCTTCTTCCTCATGTAAATCAGGGGAAAGCTAATACAATAGTATAAACATGAGTATGCAGAATTATAAATCTTTTATGACTTCCATGTGAAAGTGATAGCATTTGCAAACACATGAAAAAAGGGATTGCTTCCTTCATGCTCAGTTAGATTTTATCTGCATGAATTAGTGAAAACATTCTGCATGCTTGACAATCATGTTTCATTTTAGAACACAGAACATTTCATGGAATCACAGAAAGTTAGACATTAGAAGGAACCTCGAAGGATCATTGAGTCCAAGCCCTCTGTCAGAGCAGGGTCACCTACAGCAGGTCACACAGGGATGAGTACAGGTGGGTTTTGAATGTCTACAAGGACGAAGACTCCACAACATCCCTGGGCAGCCTGTTCCACTGTTCTGTCACCCTCACAGTTAAAATATTCTTCCTTATATTTATACAGAACAGCCTATGCTCCAGATTATAATCATTGCCCTTGTCCTGTTGTTAGTCACCCCTGAGAAAAGCTTGACCCTATCCTCCTAGCACTTGCCCTTTACATATTTATAAACATTGATGAGGTCACCCCTCATTCTCCTCTTCTCCAAGCTGAACAGACCCAGCTCCCTCAGCCTTTCCTCATAAGGGAAATGTTCCACTACCTTCATCGTCTTGGTCGCTCTGCGCTGGACTCTATCAAGCAGTTCCCAATCCTTCTGGAACTGAGGGCCCAGAACTGGACACAATATTACAGATGTGGCCTCACCAGGGCAGAAAAGAGGGGGAGGAGAACCTCTCTCAACCTACTAACCACCCCCCTTCTAATGAACCTCAGGATGCCATTGGCCTTCTTGGCCACAAGGGCACACTGCTGGCCCATGGTCATCCTTCCATCCACCAGCACCCCCAGGTCCCTTTCCCCTGTGCTGCTCTCCAACACCTCAGTCCCCAACCTATACTGGTACCTGGGGCTGTTCTCAGCTGTCTCAGATGCAAGACATGGCACTTGCCCTTGTTGTAGTTTATTAAATTTCTCCCTGCCACTCTCCAGTTTGTGTAGGTCCCTCTGAATGGCAGCACAGCCTTCTGGGGTGTCAGCCACTCCACCCAGTTTTGTGACATTAGCAAACGTTCTGATAGTACATTTTATTCCCTCATCCAGTTCATCAATTAGTATCTTGAATAGTACTGGTCCCAGTACTGACCCTTAAGGGACTCCACTAGAAACACTTCCAACTCGACTCCATCCCATTGGCTATAGCTCTCTGGCTTCTGTCCTTCAACCATCTCCTGATCCACCTCACTTACTCAATCATCTGTGATGCTGTGGGAGATGGTGTCAAGTGTCTTATTGAAATGAAGATTTGTGGCTGCATGTGAATTATTTAATTTAAATGTCAACGCCTTTTGAAAGAGGATGTTATGCAGTTACAGGGATGCTCCTGGAAAGAACATCGTTCAGTTAGAAAGCCAATGAAATTTTAGTATGTTGATATAATCAAAAAAAGATTCTTCCTAACTTATAATGGATGTATAAACAAATTATAATTAACTACCAAATATGTTTAGTAACAATTGTGTTCCAAACTGAGAAACAGAGAATGTAGAATAAATACACCATTTTCCAGGCTCTACTATCATGGGGTCAATTGTATCACAATGATCATTTGTTCATAAACTTGTAAAATTATGTTGCTGACTCTTTACACATCTTTTGGGTACACTGTTCAGATTGTCATTCCTTGGATGTATATACAACTTCTTTATAATATGAGCCTGATAATTTTATGGACAGTTTATACCTATTTGTTCTTATGCAAACAAAATCTTTCAAGGTGAAAAAGTAATTTTCCCTGTATTTTTAAGCAGTCAGTGAGAGCCAATGGGATTATCTCGGCAAAATAGTCTGAAAGGTAGGTCTTCATTCACCCAAGGCTTCATATGTATAGCTACTGTAGAGAAGCAGTCAACTGAGAGAGGAGACCTCAATCTGAGTCAGATGTATGTTAAGATCCTTCGATAACTCCCATCAGTGCTTTATATGGGTAGTATTGTTCTTTACTGCAAATGACTTGTCAGATACACGCACAGGATGACTTCAGTGTGTTTCTTACAGCAGTATCTCTTTTATTAGGTGAAGTTCATTCTGGGTTTGTCAAATGCACATGATCTGTCTCTTCTGTATTACAACAACAGCCTTTTGCAAAAGATCTTTTTGCTAGCCCTCACTTTCCTTGGCCTCAGTACTAGTCTGTTTCCTCATCTTTCCAGCACCCTTGATCTCCTGGTTGACTTGTTCTTTCTATGCCTTCGTTGAGTTCTCCTCTCTGATAAGAGTAGCAACTACTTCTGTGTTATCAGCTGTTCAGTGAACAACCTCCCAATTTTTGTGCGAAGTTAATAATGAATATGATAAATACTATATACTACACTATATATAAAATCAGTCCCAATATCAGCTCCTCAGGATTCTTAGTAGGAATCATAATTGAAATCAATAGTTTTTTCTTTCAGCTCAACTAATTGTAATCTTTGCTTTCTTCATTTCTTTACTTTTCCTGTATCTATCCCACCTTCCTCTCATAACTAATATCTTCCCATGATACCAGTTGCTTTATTGTAGTCCTAATAAAAAAAAAATAAATTCAGCAATGGTGATGTAAGAACTTAGTCTGGTAGAGACCAGACTGCTTTTTGTTGATCTCACACTGTGCTTTAACTCAAAAAATCACAAAGCAACAGACAAAGACAATTAATGATAATAATAAAAATGTAAAGCTTTATTTAGACTTCAGCCAAAACTTTAAGTCTATCTTTGGGGCATAAATCAAACAGACACTTTATACAGAGCTTCCAGCTTACCCGTGAGCCAAATGAACATACAGAACTGGGAACTAGAACTCTTGTCATTGTCCTCCTTGTCTTCCCTTCATTTTAGAGATACTTAGTTTTCAGACTTTCTGAGAACCATCTTCAAAAAAAAAAAAAAATTCTTTAATTCAAATCTCTGGTATTTTCTCTCTGTAAAGATATTTATAGGAAGTAAACATTCTCCCCACAACCACTGATGCACATAAGCACATTGCATCCAAAGGTGTTTTTTAATTATTTTGCAAAATTTTAGGTGAATAGTCTTATTAGCTAAACATAAAAAATTATGAGGGATTTGTTTTATAGCATTTTCTCCAAGTGTAATTGATAAAATACAAAAATAATTGATATCAATAATATAATTTGATATCAATATCAAAATATCAAAATAAGTGATAAAATCCTACATTTTTAAATAATGACAACTATGGTAGCTTTTTCATTATCTTGCAGGGAGTTATACTGGTCTAATTACCTTTAAATTTACTAGCAACCTCTTAATCTTTGAATACTGACAGAAAATTTACCACTTTCCTGTTTTGCATATCACATATAATCTAACACATTGATACTATGCAAGAAACTTCCTGTAATTCCTGTAGTATTTGCCATATAATCAAATCACAGTAGTAGGAATTAAGACAGTTAAGCTTAGCTAAAACTGAGCCATGGTCCCTTTCTTAGCAAACAGGGAGTCATATAATGCAGATATCTAAATCTGAGTGAGTCACTTTAAGTGTCCCTTCATAGTTGATGGAGGGAAACAGATACTTCTAGAGCATCATTCCTTTCCTTATAAATAAATGTATAAAATAGATTAAATGAGTCACACCTTAAAAATTCTCATTTCCTCCCCTGCATTTGAAGAAGTGCAATAACTCACTCATATACAGAAATGTAAAAGAAGGTGGAATAAATTGTAGGCTTAATATGTTTGCCCCCATCTGTGACATGAGCAACAGCATAGACACAATGACTAAATATTTCTGAGTCTTTATTCATTAATATTTATGAAGCACTTTAAGATCTTGGGATCAAAGCAGTAAAAAAAGGCAATCAGCAATACATGGCCAATCCACTCAAGAGTCAAAGTCCCATTTTTATAGTGCATTGTGTGTATAGGTAGCCCTTCCCTAAAAAGCTTATGAATTAATTGAGAACAGCTGGACCACAGAGGCTTGGTGCTCCTGTTCTAGCATAAGAAAATATTTCAAGGAGCTTGCAGAGTGGCATCTTGCTTCTCTTCGTAGAATCATAGAACAGCTAAAGTTGGAAGGGACCTCAAAGACCATCCAGTTCCAACCCCCATGCATGGGCAGAGACACCTCTCACTAGAACAGGTTTCTCATAGCCCCATCCGAACACTACTAAGGAAGGGGCAGCCACAACCTCGCTGGGCAACCTGTGCCAGTGTCTTACCACCCTCATAATAATTAATTTTTTCCTAAAATCTAACATAAATCTACCCATTTTCAGTATAAAGCAATGGGTCCTTGTCCTGCCACCACACGTCTTTGGAACACGTCCCACCCCAGCTTTCTTGTACCCACTTCAGGTACTGGAAAGCTGCTATGCGGTCACCTTGAATCCTTGTCTTCTCCAGGCTGAATAACCACTCTTTATCTTGTCATAATATCAGAAACTTCATCCTCCACACACCCTATATATGGTGCATGTTTTACGACTTGCCTGAAGGCCTCTTTGCACTGTCCTGCAAAACTGAGCAGCCTAAAAAGGTTGATAGTAGTAGGGTCCCTTCCATCTTCCTGCACACCAATCCCCTGATGTGTACTCCACTTCAGTGTAAGTGTGAATCCTGGGGCAGACAGCTCAGGGGCACAGGCTGGCTTCTTTCAACCAGGTGAAGCTGCCTGGTGATTTACTCAACATAAAAACTCACTCTTTTTTTTTCAAAAAAAACCCCAAAAAAACAGCCAACCCACAACCACCATTCCCACAGACCACCCCAAACAGGTCCATTATCAGTCATAAATTTACTAGCATTATTTCTTTTAAATCACTGAATACACTCAGAGCTCTAAAGAGGTTAATGGTCAAAGATTTCCCCTTTCTGTATTTGGGAACACTCCAGCCACTACATAATGACTATGCAAAATATTGTTTGCTTTTTTTTCTGAAAGAATTGTACATTTGGCAAATGGGTCTTTCTGACCACACTTCTGGAGAGGTAAAAGGGCTCAACAAATCCAGGCATCCAGCCAACATGCACAAGTGGGCTTTTAGCTCTGCGTTTTTTTTTAATCTGAGCTAGTTTTACACACACACACACACACACACACACACATTTCCTAGCACATTTTATATAATTTAAGTTATTTTTGTGTTATATGCTCTTTCTGGTGTTCCCATGGATTCGTTAGGATGAATAATTTCTGTCAATAATGAACACAGGAACCCAGTACATGAATACTTGACGAGATGAATATATGCATAGGTTATACATATCAATTTGTGGTGAATGCATAAAACAAATGCATAAGAAACTGATTTAACTAGCACGAAACACAGATGAAATAGATGGCATATAAATGTAATTATATTACTTTCAGGCAAATAAGATAGCATGGACAGGAGGGTGATGGGTAGGTGGATTCTGTAATGAACATCAGGGCCGTGGAGAAGCCCTTTGCAAAGACAATGCATCATTTTATGTCTTTTAAAAAGCCAGAGCATACAAAAGGACAATAAGCAAGCACTGTTATTAGGTGGAAAAATAAATGTATTCTGTAGGTTAAAAAGGTAGAATGGGTATAAAAATGAATGCTTGAGCCTGGAAAGAAAGGTGATGAGGAGTATATGGAGTTATGAAGGACCCATCACATGAGGTAGATTTTGTATTGTCACCTTCAGTGGATTTTGAATCTGTCCCTAACAGATTAACCAACATACAGCATCAGTATGACAGTGGTATTATTTATTTGCATTTTGGCTCACAGTAAGAATAGCTATTTAAGATCATCATATTTTGAATTTTTCTAAACTTCTGAAAATTCCTTTTTAATGACTTGACCATATTTATTTATTTATTTATTTATAAGAATCTTATAGTGTTTTATGATGCTCAGACCATTTTGATACCTTATGATAAAGCTCACCATGCTGTAATCCCTCCGGGGACTTGGTCTCTAGAGATATATATGTGGAGGACCTAGCCTTCCAGCTGATCAGTTTTATTGCCTCCTCTATTCTAGTGCTATACAGCATCTCAAGTTCACAGTAAAACAATGTATAACTACTTGTCTGCTGCAACAAATATCTTTCACTCACCAACATGTTTAACTCACAGCCCCTGTCAGGCATAACCCTAAGCTTATTTTTCACAAACACCTCTTCCTTGGAGCATAAGGTCTTCTCAAGATGTTCTTTAACAAACTTCTAGTATGCATAAAAGGTAAATAATGTTTACCCATCCTCTGATTTTGCCCCTCATTTTTCTTGTGGTCTCTATTCCCTGCCCTCCTGGATGCCAACACAGAGACCAACAAGCTTTTGTTTGGACTTTGCACCAGGGTTCATCACCAGCAACCCCATTAGTCTCCCAGAGACTCCCCTGGCCCTTTTTCCTCACTTTGTTCTTTGAATCTTCTTATATGGAAAGCTGTTCACTAGTCCCCGGTGAGAGGAAGTTGTGACCCCTATTGAGCATGTGACATCCCACATCTCTGCCTATAATGGGTCTATGTTCTTTTGGGAACCCTTTTGTTGCAAGAAAGGTTAAGCTCCATGCCATATAGCATAGAAGTGAACACTGAGTAGTCAAGAGTTAAAATTCACCTTGGCTGTTTCAATAAAATGCAATTTAATACAGCAAGGAACACATTTCATATCTAATGTTGACATTGAAGGATCTTGTATTGCTTTTTTACCAATAGAAATGACAGTGATTCATCAGCTTTTATTCCATTTTATATTGCTTTGGTGCTCTATCAGCCAGAGAAATGCTCTAATTTTTGGCAAAGTTTGCCCACACTGAGTTCTTTTCCTTGCTGCCTTTCAAATAAAAAAATATTTCTTGTAGAAGGTACTCACATTTTTTCTGTATTCCTGTTCTTCCCACCTTATATCTTTCCTGTCGCCCCCGGAACCCACATCTCAGTATTTTCTATAAATTCTTTTTCAAAGGAACATATATAGACATGTGAGTTCTTCCAGATTTCTTGAAAAATCTTCATGTCTTTGCAATCCTCCATTTTATTTTTAGAGATTCAGCATGCATCCCTAACTTTATGTGCTGTGCACTTTGAATTGCCCTAGACTCGGAGGATTTTCTGAGATCAAACAGCATCAATATTAATTACTAATTGAATTTTCCTTTTAAAATAAACTTGGCTTTAGAACACCGAGACAGAATTTTAGCAATCAATGCCTCAGATTTACTTTTACACATCATTCATATACTTTAAATATGGGGACAAGTAGTGCTCAGATTCATGGTCTGTACTGAAAGAGGTTCAACATCAGCAGCTGAACCAGTTTCTAGATCTGAGTTTTGGGCTGATAATTCATGGAGTATAAATCTTAGAGAGGCTGTTGTCACAAAGCTTTTTACTTTTGTGAGTAAAGGGTAGACTTAGTCATTTCTTTGTGCTGCATTCAGCTAGAATATATAACAAGAATATCCTGAGAGAGGAAAATAAATGAAGAGTTTAATATAATTCAGACCTAAACCAAAACAGGTTTCTTTGTGTTAGTCACGGTGCGTTTCTTTTTCACAATTTTCACTCCCCACAATCTCACATCTGCATTTGGAAGAGTTTGGGATATGCCGGCTTAAATGTGTTCACATTCATTCATGTTCAAGAAGGAAGCAGGCCATAATTATATGAAAAGATATACAGAAATGTTCCTTTTGCAAAAAGGGGGTGGAAATCCACATCTAAATGGAAAAAGATGAAAGTTACAGTCTTCAGAACACCAGGCAATGTGAGAAGGGCATCAATAGTAAAAGGCTCTGTCCTCCTACCTGACATAGTCTGACTGGCAAGCTGTGGCAGTAAGAAAGAATGGCTTCTCAAGCATAGTAGTAAAAATAGCAAAGGCACAACTGTCTATTCAAAATTGCTAAGAAGGTACGTATAAAACAATGAAATGGAACCCTACTTTTCAAAGGAGAGTTCATTTTCTTGGAAGATGCATCAGTATTTCTCTGAGCTGCAAGCCAAGTGGACTAGATAAGCAGCAAGATTTCTGAATCATTTCATAGCACCAAAACCTTTTCTTTTCCTATTTTTGTGTTCATTTCTCCTCCTCACTATCTCCTCCAGCCCCCAACCAGCAGCACCTTAGAGAAAATTTTCAAAATGAAATTCCTCAACTTCGAATTGTTCTAATAGTCAGCATGTAAAGCTATTTTCAAGATGGCGTATAATTTCCTGAATATGCTTTACTCTGGAAAAAAAAACAATGTGGAAATATAGAAATAAAAAGGCCATTGAACCAGAAGAGGTGTTATTAGAAGTGCCAAAACAAGCAGTTTAAAGGCACCGTGGGTGGATTTAGGCTAAGAAATACTTTAGGATTACACAGGAAAACAGCATAGCATGTGTATGAGAATCTCAGAAAGACACTCAATCTGAGACAAAAAAAAAAAAAAAGAAAAAAAGAAAATCTAGCTTCCCTTTTCATGTCTGAGACATCATAGAGTCATAAGCTCAGCGTGGGTTCTTTATGTTTTGCCAAAGGTTTGGCTGGAAATGATTCTGCTGCCATAAAATCTGTTTATAACAGTATTAAAATAAGTATATCACTCTAAAAATGCTGTCTATTCTACCCCAAAGAAAGGCAGCAGGGAGACCAGAAGCTCACCTTAAAATTGGCATGGGGTAGAGACCCTAGCAAAAGCAAGGGGACAATCTCCAGGACAACAGGTTGCTGTTACCAAGAGGGAGTTGATGGTTAACTGTCTTTAGAAAAACAAGCCTCAAGAGCTGCTGGGGAAAATGTAAAGCAAATTTATGGACAATGTCTGATCTGTATGTGTTTTGGAGCAACAGGAGCAGCAATAGTTTTGGGGCAGCGTTTCTGCTGCTGCACTGTAGTGTCTGCAGCTATCGGTGCTGGTAGTAAATGAGAGTTCAGTGGGTTTTGTACAAAACATTTTCCCTTCAGTGCTCATGTGTTTTATGGGTTTGAAAGCTAGGGAGGAAATAGAAATGCTTGTAGGGGAAAGTACTTTTAATACTTCATAGTAATTTTTTGCTTGTGACTTTTGTGTTAATGTAATTTGTAGCTCTTTCAAGCTTTCCTTTCATTCTCTCTCCCCTGATTTTTACTGTGCAAACACTGAGATTTCCTGATAGAAGGAGAATTTAAACAGCCCACAAAGGTCGACTGCTTTCATGCTTCCAAATTTTCTCAGGCAGTTAAGCTCAAGAGACTGGTGCAAGAGCATGGATCAAGTAACTTATTGACACACACGCAGACAGACACTGGGGAAGGCAGGACACAAGCCAGCTGCCCTGACATGAAAGGCCAATATGGCTTTACACTACAGGGCCATCACCCCACTTGAACTATGTGACAGCACTCTCTGAAAACAACCCAGGCAAGCCGGATCCTCCCTGCCAAACAACCATGCTGCCTCACATTCCTAGGCTGCTGCACAACTCTACTTTTGGGAACAGATTGCTGCTTAAGAGCAGCACTCCTAATGGCCAACCCTCTAGTGTCAGTGCTCCTTGATGATACACATTTATATCAGGATATATACTCTACCACAATCCATGGTAAAGCAAATGGTACTGCAGATTGAAAGCCGAGGGATCTGGGGAAGGCTGAGAATAGCAAAGAGGGAAGTCAAGTCTGTGGCTATCTCTTGAAAGGATGGGGGAAGGAAGGAGAAGAAACTGGCAAGCCAGAATGATTCTCACACTTCATCTGAGAAGACATAAAAGTCTGAGCTGCCTCAGTCTGTCAGGTTGCCTCTGAGTGCACAATACAGAAGTAAAGAGCATCACAAAAAGAAAAAAGGCTAGATGTGGTCAAGGAGAAAATGGAAGAAAACTGAGCAAATTATCATAGAACTTAGCAAATGCAAGCAAAAGGATGAGGACTGGAACAGCAGACAACCAGGAACAGTTATAAAAATAGCAGGGAAAAGGTCTGCTTTCTACACAGAGACAGCTCTGAAGCTGCAAAATTCCTTCACAATCTGACCTCAGGTCCAACAGCCTGAGCTCACCCTCCAGGTATTTTTGGCCATTAAGCATATTTCTGCCAGCATAATGTTTTTGCTTGCTTGTTTCCATTCCAATGGTACCACCTTTCTGTCAACTGACAGAAGAAATATAAGCAATTTCCAGCTACAAGATGGATGTATTTATAGTGTAATTTATTATTGGCACGAGTTGGTGCTATAGCAGGGATAGTTACAATCAACGGACATACAGTCATCTTTTTTTTCAGTAATCTCAGCACAAATGGGATTTGAGACAAGGTACAGTGATGAAGACAGACAACAAAATCTTTGGCATGCTCTGGAATTACACATTTTCCTCTCTCCATCCCTGATATTATACAAGAATGCAAGAGAAGAGATGCCCAACAGAATAAAACTGGTGTTCGATCCAATCTGCCTGTCTGTCTGCACAAAGAGACTATTTTCCTCTCATTCTGCCAGTTTCTGCAGTTGCCGGATTAAGGATATTAGAGGGTATTTTCCTGTCTAGTCCTTCTGGTATCTGTTCATAGACCTGTTGACCATGACTTTGACTTCTCCTTTCTCAGCCTGTTGGTACTGCTTGCCTTCATCCCTGACATGGGAACATAGGACAAGAGTCTACTATGTGTTTGGTAAAGGGACTTTTGATTTTAGAACAGCCTGGCTCTTGTTTCATCAAGTTCAAGGACTTGGTCAATCCTAACTCTGCATTCAGCTTACCCAGCACTCTCCTGATTCTGTCACACTTATTCTTCCTGTGCAAACTGAAGGGTCCCAAACTTTCGTAGTCTCCTTTGGGATGGTTATTACTTCGTCCCCTAGATCCTTTTCATCTCTCTCATATCACCTCGAACTTGACTAAGTCCTTCCTGTCAGGACTGCACACACAGCACTTGAGGAATGGTGCATCCCAGCTTAATACAGTGGCAAAAAGTCTGTCTTGCTCTCAGCTTTGTCCTGATGATACCCAAAATTATTTCCTTTTCCACCAGCCACTGCATGTTGAGAGCAATGATGTTGAAAAAAAGCCAGTGATGACTCCAAGGTCCTTTCTGATAGTTGCATCTCAGTTACAGATGGTATTTACAGATCAGGTTTCAGTGTCATACAAATACGTTTAGATTACTGTTCCCTAGATCCATCAGCTTGCATTTATTCATACTGAAGCTCATCTGCTCCGTTTTCCAACTCACTCAGTTTTGTGAGGTGTTTCTGGGGTTTCTTACAATCTGTGAGTCTGTTCTCTACCTTAAATAGACTTACAGATTTTACTGTGCTTTGACTTTCCCAGGTTGCTGCTGAACACAGCATTGGCACAGGTGCTCAGTAGGCAGAACTGCAGGCAGAGTCTGTCACTTCTGGACCACTCCAGAGCCACTTAGTACACAGGAGTTACCCTGGAATGTGTGCCCCCTCTACATTTTGGTTGCCACATGGTCCCACAAATCCTCTTGCCTGCTTCCTTCCATGGGGGCCTTAGGGGAACTCCTTGTCATACTCTTCACATTCCTCTCAGTCTTTCTATTTGCCTTCAACTTGCTGAGTATATGGACTTTCCTATTGTCTGTTTTTGGGGGGCCACACTTGCTTTATTTTTAAAATGTTTGTCCATGTGATAGCCTGAATAACTTCCCACTTAAGGCCTGAAGGAATTGTCAGACTGCTTTGTTTTCTTTCTGAATCATGACACACTTTTTACCTGGCTTCTAGCATTATATTTTTCAAAAGCCTCCAGGCTGTTCCTAGGTTTCTTTCATTTTGGACAGCTGCTTTTATAAGCTTTTTTCTTGTTTATTTGTTCATATTCATAGTTACCTCACTTTTACACATTTCCTTTTCTTGAAATTCAGTACTGTAGTCACTATCAGAGAGGCTTTCACTAAAGAAGGTCTTCTGCATCACTCCAGTTTATATCCAAAATAGCCTCTTTTCTTGTGTTTTCTGAGGCTAATTGTTCAAGAAGGCAGACATCTATTGTCTCCAGAAAATTTATCACCCAGATAATTTTTTAGTACTGAGTTTGAAAGTATGTACTAAAAAATAAAAGGATGAAAAATTTGAGGGTGAAGAGACACTGGCACAGGTTACCCAGGGAGGTCACAGCTGTCCCATCCCTGCAAGTGTTGAAGATCAGGTTGGATGGGGCTTTGAGCAACCTGGTCTGGTGGAAGGTGTCCCTGCCCATGTAGGGGGGTTGCAAATAGGTGATCTTTAAGTTCCCTTCCAAGCCAGACCAGTCTTTGATTCTATGATTCTACGATTCTACGATTTTTATTTTGTTGCTTAATGTTGCTCAGGCAAGAAAAATGGTTGTCTAATTTGCTTTCATTGTTTATTGCAGTTGTGATTTTTATTTTCCTCTTGGTCTTTTCAGAGATGCATTGTATATTATCCCTATCCAGCCTGTATATGGCATTATTCCTAGTGTTCTTCCATACCCTATGAGCTTTCTTCTGTTTCTAGTTTAGGAGAGTTCATAGGTTAATATCAGTTTTGGGTGACATCTTGTGAAGTCTTCTCTGTTTGCACCCAAGAGGCCAGGTATCAAGAGATCACAAGAAGTCTCCTGAGTATCTAATAGCTGAATCTCCAATGTCACCAGATGCTTCTTCCGCAGCCCTCTGCCACAGAGGAAAATGTAAGATGACACTGACATCAGGTGGAGTGAATGTTCTTATCTAGGAATGTAGATTGCTCCAAAGGTATCTAATCCCATGAATCCCAGAAGACTTCCACTTGTCCCCAACATTGTGTCACCATCATACGAATGTAAATGAAACACTTCCTGCACTTTGTGGCCTTTAAGGATCCAAACTGCCTTTCCCTTTTATCTCTTGCTTCCAGTGTTCCTGACCAAAACTGTCCCTGTTGCTGTCTCCTTTCCCACTGGAAGCAACATGACATTAAAGCCACTGGCACTTATAGACTGTATATATTACTCCAACCTGGTGAGTCTGGCTTGGAAAATAATGCTCTTGGTCCATAAATCACTGCATATATGTGAGTTTAAATGAGCCTGAGTGTTCATAACAGTCTCTACTTGCTCTTTCAACTGGCCGGTTTGACCTGTTGCACTTACCATTTCTCATCAGATTCTTGTAGCTGGGAATGGCTCAAGCACATTTTCAGGAGGCCAAGAAAAAGAAGAGAGTGCTCCTTCATTTTCCAAGGGGAGGAGGATGCAAGATTCTGCATCTGTGATCATATCACCTGGCAGGTGCCTACGAGGAATACTTCCTCAGTTTATCCACACTGTTTTCACTAGCTCCAGCTCTGTGCTAAAATGATTTCCTATTTCTATCTGCAGAATTTAGGCAGCTCTGTATTTCCATCCACTCTTTATATAAAGTAAGTAGTTCATTAAAACCAGTTTCATCTGAGTTGCGTGCATTAAACTCCTTATCTCAGCGATGCTTATGTTCTTCTGTACTCTTTTGCTCTACTTTGCACCACCCTGTCTATTCCCAGGATGTTAAACATAAAGGCCTAATTCAGTAACTATTGAAAATTGATAGGAGCATGCCAGAATTTTTTTACCCATCACTTACAAGAATTCTGTAATATTTAATAAAAGGGGTGTCCTTGTGACCAAGGGATGAGCGACAAATTAAAAGATTACATTCTCCAAGCAGCATTAATTGAAATTCCTCTAAATCCATGTCATTGTCAGATGCATGTTCTGCGACTGTTCCTGAAACGTGCATGTAATAGAAAAATTTACTACATGGAAGAAAAATTCTACAGTTTTATATATTAAAAAAAATAATCCCCACTGTAAACACTAGGCAATGACAAATACTCCTAGGACATATTTATGTATCCAAAACAATATTAATTATTAAAGAAAAAGGGGAAAGAAACAAAATTTAACTAAAAATAATGCAGAGTGTTTAATAGATTTGTTTAATAGTCATAAACAAATAACCCATGAATACTTTAAAACAGTTACTGTTTCAGGAAGCAGACACCCAGAAGATTTTATTAAAGATTCAAACATTTATGAAGTATGCTCTAGAGGTTAGAGCAGGGGCCGGGCAGTCAAGAGAGCCGATTCCTCTGCTTTTCCCCGAATCTTTCCTGGAGGCAGTGAACCACCATGCACATGGCTCAACTTGTACCACCATGGGGATGGTTTGGTGCCTGAGCTGTGCTGAGGACCAGGTACCAGTCTCAGGCTGAGGAGAGGTTAACCACCTACATCCCTGTGGCAGCCTGTATGAAGAAAAGAAGTCACATCACAATGCATTTCTGGGACATCCCTGAGTTGTTCCTGACTCCATCTCCATTCTTATCACCTCTCTCAGTTCTTTCACAAGACCCAAGTGTAAATCACATTATGATTCTCTCAGCTGATGAAGACAGAGCATAAACTTTGGCCCCTTTTGTCTCACCAGAGAAACAACCAGGTATTAACCATCCCAAAACACATTCCAGAAACTCTGATGTGAAAGGTCTAGCAAAGCAGAAGCTGAAGGAGTTTACGAGAAGAAGGATCTGAGGTGTTTTTAGGACAAGTAATAAGAAATTGTAGGGGAAAAAAAGCTAAAGTAAACTGATTTTTTTGTTTTGTTGTTTTGTTTTGTTTTTATAGAAGACCTATAGCATAAAGTCTTCATAATGTAATTTTTTAGCCATTTCCATAAACTTTCTCCTCAATTATTTTCCTCCTTGACTCCCTCCAGATGAGCCCACTTTATGTGACAGACCTCACAAAACACCCTATTTTAGGCTCATAAGCTGCAGGTAGTGAATGAATCCCGGCACCAGGAAGACTGAAATAAGTCAGGAAAGGTGAGTGGAGAGCCATTGGCACCAGGGGTTCAGAATAGCCAGCTGATGCCCACAGTAAACAGAAACAGGTCTGAGAAAACTGTATCAGGCAGTTTCAACCTTCTCTCCTGCATGCTGGGGCATCTGAAAAGAACATGAACAAGAAACCCACATTATGCTACTGGCAGTATTAAGAGTGGAGAACAGGAGAGACATCAGGATTCTTTTGTATTATGTGAAAGAAGTACCCACTGCTGATCTTCCTGCAGCTCCCCTTCCAAACTAAGCATGTACTTCATGTAGCCTTAAAAACTAACAAAAGGATTTTTATGCTCCTTTTATAGATGAACTAATGTGTCAAAATAAAAATAAAGACTCCCTGGAAAGAGCAGTGAGTAGAATTCAAATGTTAAGTCTTACTTTTAAGCCCAGGTGGTGTTCAAAACACCCTTAGGCACCTTATTTTCCAAGTTCCTGTCCACAGAATTCCAGAGGAAAAATAATTCCTGAAGTTGCATGAGCCTGAAGAAGCTTGTATCTGCTCCAGCCAACCTCTAATGATAACACAGCTTTGCTTTGGGCCTAGCTGGTGCCTCAGGTTATCAGGAGTCACTCATCCTACCATTGCATGTCTCCATCCCATGGTGTTACAGTAAAGGCTCTCAGATCACATCTAATCAGCCAAAGCAGAAAACCTGAGGCCCAAGTGACGGAGGCAAGGATCCATGACACTACATAAGCAGATCCCCAGTGTCCAGACTTCCCAGGATGCACAGTCACTAAATATTGAGGCAACTACATTTATGAGGTTGTGAATATAGGAGGAAGAGGACAGGTGAGCTATCTCCTCTTGTTTAGTAATTTGGTTTCTCTCAACAATCCTCCCCAGGTGTTACATGGTGGTGCATCAGCACCACCTACGAATGGCACAAATTCCACGGGGTAAAGCATGGCCTTGACAATGCTGGGTGCTGCACCCACCCCTTCCCAGCTGCCTGTGCCCTGTGTGATGTGCTCAGGACCAGAGGACTGCTGACAGGAGTGAAACACTGCCCTTCATTATGGATCCAAGAAAAAAACATTATCCTTCTCCTCACTTAGCTCGTGTGGTCAGTCAGTTGGTCTTCACAAGAAGAAAAAAAGACATATACACTGTGGAAGATGCTCTCAGAACCTGACTTCGTTTTCCTCCTTGCAGGTAAATATGCTTGACACAACTGATCTGGACACATTGAAAATCCAGAGGATAATACCAAGTTTTGACTTGTTAGGAGATGCTGGAGGACCCCCAGCAGGGTGTTGTTTAAGTAGGTGAGTGTTCCCTGAACAAGGGGATAGCTGTAAAACTGGGTCAGATGAAAATTCCAGCTTCAGCTACATTTCCAATGCAACAGACTGATTTCTTTCTTCATGACATCTCTGATCCTTGGCAGCCCAGCAGTATGTGCTCTACAGAAAGATGTGTAATCGTGGCAACGGTAACAGTGGCCTTGAACAGTTTATGGCTCAAATAAGGGACCAGCATCAATGGGTAATTTTCCAAGGTAAGTCATGGGATGGAGGGATGTCCTTGCAGGGTAGCAATGGTGCAACAGCAAAACCCCTGGTCAGCAACAGTCACAGCATGTGTACTGCTTGGCCATTGCTTCCACTGAGTACATGAAAGCATCTGTGAAATGCGATTCCTTTTCCAATTAGACAGGAACTGGTGGGCATAAGATTATGTGGCAGCTTCATAGACAACCACTTGGCTGCATTACGACAGTGCTCACTCATTAGGCCTCTTGTGAGCTGCACATTCATCTGTAATTACTGGTTAAAAAAAAGGCTGCTCCACAGCTCATCCTCTGCCCCTTTGGCCTTGGCTTTTTCTTTCTGACTCTTCCCCCAGAGAGGAGATTTTAGTAAGTTTCTTTTGTTTCTTTAGAAAACATCTTAAGGGAGTACAGGAGGAATGCATTTTTATTTTCAGAAAAAGGTAAGAGAGAATTCAAATATCCTTGTTTTCTTGTAATCCAGATTCTAAGGAGATTTAATGGCCCTGTTAGTGCTGGGCAAAATTAAGTCCTTATGAAACATGCTACAAAGTACCTTTGTAGATCTCATTTTTCAATAAAAAAAGGGTTTAGGTCATGTTCAACAATCTGCTACTTATTAGCACTTTGCTTTCTATAGGTCACCTTTCATGGTATAATACTTTGTTTTCATTAAACACTGAATCAAAAAAGGCTATATTTTTAGAATTCAAACAAAATATATAACTTATATTGTAAGTACAAAGATAAAGAAACACAAAACATTTAACTAAAAAACTCTTATCTTACAAAAATCTGTCAGTTTCAATTCTTTTTGCTAAATCTTGTGACCATTATAGGAACAGCTTGTATTTTTTCAATGTGAAATGTTAGGTGTAACAGTTGTTGTCCAGCCAGGAAAGCAAAAGGAAAAAAGGAAAAAAACAAACAAACATAAATAAGCAAAAATTGAAGATTTTTACATGTTCAGCCTGGTCTACATCTCAGAACTATGCACACCTCAAAAGAAAGAATATAACATAATGTAAAACTTAGTCTACTTCTATTTAACAGATAAAAATATGCTAGATACCAGTTATATCGCGTTTTAATCTCTTTGTTAATCTATTTTGTTTCAGGCTTGCCAGAGGACTATTTTTAAGATTAAAAAATATCCCTTTATCTTTTGTAACAAAATTACTTTGAAACATAAAAACCTGAGACTATGCTCATATTTCTTAAAGGTTATTCCAACAAATGCATATGCTATTTTTTGCTGACCATTTTCTTTTGAGTTTTTATAATGGTTCAGCCTCTTCTTAGAGACACATTATCTGAAAAAGAAGAGCTGTGTAAGTAATCTCCTCCTGCTTCATCTTTCGCAAAAGTGGGATAATACTTCTAACCCTTCTTCCTTAGAAAGTTGTTGACTGTTCCTTTAGGAGCACTACAGTATTTGCTTTGACCAAACAATCCTTCCAGCTGATGAGTCATATGCAGGTGGTTGCATTGCATGTGATCCATCGATATACCCTTGCTCACTGTTGTCTACAAGAAGCAACAGCAGATGTCGAGATCAATAGTATCTGCCAGAAGACAGGAAAGCTGCAATTCTCTACAGTTCTGCTTTATAAATGAAGCCTGGGAGCAGAAATCAGTACTACCTTCAGTCCTCTGCACCATACACAAGAAAGAATTTTCAACTGGCATTTTTTCCTTATTTCAGTGGTGTACAGGAGGTAACTTTTTTCTTTTTTTAATGCTGGAATAAGATTTTTGGAATAGATAATAAATTAACAGAACGGTTTGCATTGAAGGGGATATTAAAGATCATTTAGTCCCAAACTCCCTGCATGGGCTGGGACACCTCCCACTAGACCAGGTTGCTCAAGGCCCCATCCAACCTGGCCTTGAAAATTTCCAGGGATGGAGGTATGAGGCCTTCACTGGTAACTTGTACCAGTGTCTCACCACCCTCACACCAAAGAATTTCCTCCTAAAGTCTAACCTAAGTCTACCCTCCTCTAGTTTTAAGTCATTACCCCTTGCTCTATCACTACATCTCCATACGAGAGGTGCTCCAGCCCTTTGATCATCCTCATGATCTGAAAGCCCTCTTCTGGGCTTTCTCCAACAGCTCGATGTCCTTCTTGTGTTAGGAGTTCCAGAACAGGACACAGTACTCCAGGTGGGATCTCACAAGAGCAGAGTAGAAGGTGAGAATCCCCTCCCTCGAACTGCTGGCCACTCCTCTTTTGATGCAGCCCAGAATACAGCTGGCTTTCTGGGCTGCAAGGGCACATTTCTGGCTCATGTTGAGCTTCTCATCAACCTATGTTCCCAAGTTCTTCTCCTCAGATATATTTTCAATCGAATTTTTACTGAACTTGGATCTGTGTTTGGGACCGCTCTACCCCAGGTGCAGAATCTGTCACTTGCTGTTGTTGTACTTCATTTTGCATAAGCCAGCCTCTCAAGCCTGTCAAGGTCCCTCTGGATGGTATCCCTTCCATCCAGCATGTCAGCCTCACTACAGTTTCCTACAGGTACAGATAAAATGTATGTTCCCAGTCAGTGCACCAAACCTGACACAAAAAACATGCTCCCATGTTCTTTTTTCATGCTATTTCCAACACTTTTCCAAATAGGATTCATGGGAAGTCATCCTAAATATACTATTAGCAGGCTGTAGAACTTTAAGAGGTACCTAAATCTGACCAGAAAACTAGCACTTCCCACTTTCCAAAAGAACAAATACAGGAGACATCCTCAGTTCACCATCACCCAGGAGTGGGCCATAGGCAGTGCAGTCCAAGGGCAATGTTCCTAAACCACAATCAGGGGGAGATTTCAATGACAGCTTTCAATGGTGACTAGTGATCAGTGTAGGCTGAAGACTAGAGACAGGTCCTCCTTTAGACCACTGATGGTGTTGATGTGAGACCTTCTTTATTCATCATCCCCAGAGCTCCTCCTGCACCTGCTCCTGTGTGAGTCTGTGTGTTTGAATGTGGGTGTGAAGTACACATCACCTCAGAATAGGCTATTTCCAAAGTCACATGAAACAGTGTCAGTTCTTCCCTCCCACCACTGGAAACAACTCTTTCCACATCCTGGCAGTATCTTTGTCTCTTTCATGTCTCACATCCTGATTATTCTGTGATTAAACAAAAAATGTACAAGCCACATACAAAATCATTAAATGCCTGGAGTTTGTACTGAGCAGTTTAAGGGTTGGTAGCTCACTTGGAAACTGGTTTTAGTGCTCAGACCAGGGAAAGTCCTGCACTTCACATTGTCCCTTCCTTTTCCTTCTTCATTTTCTGAATGCTAGCTTTCTGTTGCTTGGTTTTGCTAACCATTTACATATGCTTTGTCAAATGAGTTATGAAGGTTCTGATTAAACAGGGCTATCAAATTTCCCTTGCTTGTGAAGCCAGTGCTCTTAGAGGAGGGAGATACCTGGTTGATTTGGAGTGATCATCCATTCTTAATTTTATCTCATTTTTTATTTACCCCCTTGGTTTGAGCCTTTCTGTTCACGACGCATTAACGCAACCATCCATTAAGGGAGAGCAGTTCATTTATTAAAGTTTGATTAATTTTTTAAAAAGCAGGACAGGAACTGAAAGTAATTTTAAATGTTAAATATTCTATTTAGAATAATGTAATTTCCACAGTCAGTATTGATATAGTAAACCAGGTAATGTTTGCATAGAAATAGCATGCAGAATGTAAAGATTTGAATGCTGCATTACTGTCTGAGTGACAAACAGGTAGATGATTTATATGAGAGATTTCTTTGTGGAGAAGCAGAATTTTAATTCCCTGTTTCCATTCTCAGCAGATTGGAAATGATTTCTCATCGTACTGTGGATTTTAACTGGTGTATATATCCTTGCAAGTGATAATCATACACATTTGGGGAATTACTCCTATAAATGTTATTCCATTCGAGAATCCTATGTTTAAATATCATGTTCAGCACATACTGGAAAGAAGCCTGCAGTTAATATATGGAAACATCATTTGTATTTAATCACACAGTTGGGAGTAGTTACAGTAACTAAGTAGATGCAGGCAGTTTAAAATGCACAGATTGTTACTGCAACCTAGCTTGCCACGGGCACTTTTTCCCTTTGATAGCTCAAGTGCCGAATAAATAAAGTACAATCAATGCTTAGAATTGGTGGAAAAAGCTGTGCCATGTAGGTTATGCTGTCAAGCCTATTAAATAAGGCCACACAGCTTAGCTATGACAGTGTGAAAACAAAGGGCACATGGACACCTATCTTACTGTCTTTGGCACATTGTCTCTGGCATCTGGAGGACACGGCAGAAATATCACCAGACTTGACTGAGCTCCCCTTTATTCCTGGGTATTTTTTAGAGCATATGGAAGCTGGGCTTGGACATTGGCTGTGTCTCCAAGCATCTGTGTGATGCCAGCTGCGTGCACAGGGTCAGAGGTGTGAAAGGCTGCCTCCTGTACCAGGGGCTCACCAGGCAACTTCTGTTCAGCATCTTTCTGCTCAGGCAGTGTTTAAGCAGGCATTTGACAAATAATGGAAAACAAATGTGATTTTCCAGTAATCATTCAGGGACCAAGTGTAAAGAACAAATTAAATTAATTTAGGTCCTGGATTGATTGTCCTAAATGTGTCAGTCTACATATTCAGATACATAAATGGTCAAAATACAAACATATAGACTTTTTTGTCTTGCTCAGTTTGCATTAAAATTGCCAGCTTAAGGATGCTGTGGCATAAAATCTTAATAACCTTTTTCATTGAAAATTATAAAAATTATATGCAGTTGTATGCATTATGTGTCTGTTCTGATGCATGTGTACCCACATGCACATTCAAGAAAGCCCTGCTGAGGAGGAAGCAAATGATTCTGTATTTGTCTTAATGCAATCTAATGTGTTGTCAGGCATTTAAATATGAAATGGCCCTGAGAGAAAAGCTGAAGCTAGAAAAGCAGATCTATACCTGTACAATAGCATGTCTAGTTTTTAAAGATTACCTCTGCAAGTTTCCTATACAACATTAAAACACATATGTGCCCATATATCATGTCAGAACTGTTGATAAAAAAATTGCTGCCTCCTACATTAACATTACACACGATATTTGGTTTTCCTTCCCTCCTTTTCCAAGGTATAAATGAACTGCTTATGTGGAGTTGAGTAACATAACCGTACAAAATTAGTTACAAAGAGAAATGTCAGAGATGATATTCCTGACACAGCCTTTTTAACTCTTGTTATGTCTTAGGCTTGCTCAGTGGTGATGGAATAATGCAGCAGTCCAAGATCCCAGGAGGCTCCTGATACTATTGTCTGTTAGGTTTTTAGCCTGTGGCCTTCACTGAAAGGAGAGCTTCTGTTCGAAGTACTCATTCCTTATTACTAAAAAATGGGCATTCTGGCATGCCTTTGTGTGACGAAAAAAAAAAAAAGGAGGAAAAAAAAGGGGGAGTTTAAAATATTTGCTCTCTGTTCCTGTGTAAAAACTTCTTAGATGGAGTTTGGCAATTGATGTTGAAGCAGAGTTAGACAGCCTTTGAAACACTTACCTAGTTCACTAACATTAGGGAGGATCTAGTTCACTGCAGTTTAGATTCATAGACAGCATTTTGCTTTTCTGTGATCAAAATGCCTGTGCAGTTTGAAGGGCTTATCATCAGAGTTGAATCCACACAGAGTCTAACCTGAGAACAGCCAAGAAAAGCATACATTTGAAGGGCTTTGATGCTCCGTCACATAGCCATTCCGTGGCTATAATAGAAGAGGAGTACATGACAGACTTTGGTAGTGCCTGTCATTCATAAATCTCAGTTACATATACCAAGTGTTCCAGATTTCACAGTGAAATTGCATCAGTGCCTCACTCAGCTGCAGAATGAACTCTCACTGCTTTAATCATGTACATTACTTTTCTTTACTTATACTCATATATGATAAAACTAGATTACTCTATTTTCAAGAAGGTCTTTTTAATATATTTACATATTTTAGTAGATGGTGTAATCTACCAGATCACAGGAAGCAATGTTATTGATGTGTTTTGTACCTCTGGAAAAGGAATAAATGTATGCAGGCACTTAAAGACGATAAGTAAGCACAAAAATGACAGATTTCAAATCTTAATATTACATTCAGGATAATTTTTTTCTTACTTGTTCAGTCAGAATGAAGTCCCTTTCAAAGCAGATTGGCAAAGGATTAGGACGTGTTGTATATGTCTGGTTGAGGCATTAAACAGATTAGCCAGAAGCTAGGATATTCTTGTCACTGGCTTCAGCAGAGCCAAGATTTTGTCCTGAGGTCTAATTTCACAATCTTTTATCAAGCAAAATTAGTATCAAATATACAAAAATATTAAATATACACAGAGGTGTTCTCACACAGGCTATCAGCATTACTGTGAAACACAGTAAATAAAACAGAGAAAAGGGAAAAAAATTTTTTTCATCAATATAGTCCTTCAGATGAGTAGCCATTTCCAAATGCTGTATTGTTTCATGACTTTCTCATATCATCTTCAGATGTATTTCTAGTAACAGAGCTCTCTATGTTGCTCTCTCTGTCTTGTCTTTTCTTAATTAAAAAGCACAGATGATTTCTGTATTGTTCTCGCTATTTTTCTAAGATGAACACTACCAACTTCATCACCTCTTCCTTGACTCTTGGTTCTGTGGTGAGTTTTACAAGTTGTTACAAGGCTTCATTCTCATGTACACATGCTCTTATATATTTTTTTTTTATCCTCAATAATAATCTTTTATCTCTAGTAAGAATACATACTTCAACCCTGTATATTTCCCTCCTTGTTTTCTTCCAGTTATTTGGTCTACTATTCTTATCAAAACAATTAGCATGCATGCATGCATTTATTTTTATTGTTTCAGTAAAAAACACATTATTTTAGCAGAAGAAAAATCCTGTTAAGTAATGGCCTATTTGATTGCTTAATGAAATAAAACTCCAGATGCTCAGTAGCTATAATAATTACAAGGGATGTACAAGTTATGTCCGTACAATCCTTTATTTAAAAGTTCCATAGCCTTCTCTTGGTTTCAGAAAAACTTGTGATCCAAATACGTGTACTGCACACCTCTGAAAAGCACCACAGGTGAGAGGACCCTCAGAGTCTTCATAGAGAGGGAGTGGGGATGCAGGAGCATCCTTCCCTCATGCTCCCCCCACTCTCTGTGCCCCATCACTCCCTGGTTGCCAGTCCCTGATCAGAGCCCTCCTCCCCAGCACTCCTCTGCAAGCCCCCTCATGGGCTGCTTGTTTTACCCAGTGGGGTATTTTTAGCAGACCTGCTAGTTTTATCCTTGGAAGATGCCTGCTACCCTGCTACTTGTCCTGCTCTTTGGAAGCAGGACACTTGTAAAAGTCTTGAGGGAAAAAAAAAAAAAAAAAGAAAAAAAAAAGTATATATATTTTCAGGGTAGCAGAAGTGGTCATGGGAGTCAAGATCTCACTGTGCTTTGTTCTTGTGCACCTATGCAAGAGTGCGGGATTCATGCCACTGTGGCCAGGGATGCTAACATGACTAACAGCACTTTAGTAACCTATCATTAGATCCTGAACTTTGACATATTTCCTGGACAATAATTTCCTTTGAAACATTTCCCTTTCTCTCTTGGCCAGACTGACACCCCTCTGCATCCAAGGCTGTGCCCCAGATGTGGAGTTGAGCTGGTTGCAAGTGTTTGTGGGGCACATCAGGGAAAGCACTTGTGGGAAACACCATATCCTGAACAGAGCCCAGTGAACACAGCAGTGGACTGGGCTCCCATAGAAATGTCTGAGGCTCACAGATCATCTGTCTTCATTGACACAGACACTGTAGCCAAATCTTGGTTTTCCATTCATATTGGCTAGCTTTCAGTTTGGTTGATTTATTTGTCTAACCCACATCCATCCATACATCCACCCATTCCATCTACCTATCCATCCATCCAAGTAAACCTTTTGGCTTTTCTAGTGCAGTGGTAAGATTGCTAAGGCCCTATTTTTACTGAGATACAAGCAGTGCTAATTGTCTGCTCTTTGCCAGACCAAGCAATATGTTTTCCAGATTCCCTAAAAGAAAGTGAGTTGTTGGCTCAAAACTTCTTGTCTTCCCTCATCACTACTAGTATTTACTGTCTTCTAATTCTACAGTAATACCTTAAGTCTAAAATAGGTCTGTGACTCAGTAATTGGCAGTTTTCTCTGTAACATTGCCACTGAAATGGTATGGAGCCTTGATTTCCCAGTCACTTTTCTATGTACTCACCTGTAAAGAAGTCAGGTGAGGAATTTTTCCTCTTGCAGACTAACCTGCAAGTTCCAGTCTTTGCTGAATCCAGTAAAAGAGTTTTCCCCTTGACCTCAGTGACTGCTGGCTCTAGATCTAATACAAATCTAAATTATCATATGGTGGGGTTTTGGTTGGTTGTTAATATTATAACATAATAATAATAATCTCAGAAAGTTACAAGATGTGCATCCTTTTAACAAGAATATACAATTATCATCATTACTAACAACAGTTCTGGATGAGGCCCCTGCAGACCCTGGTGCTGGCCTTTGGCAGAGACAGGGAGAACCTCAGGATCAGCCTGTTCATGAGATTTGTAACACACCTAGCCAGTTATTGTTTCAAAGTGCTTCAAAACTCAGGGAATAGTCAAACAAATGCCTCAAGGCTGTCATCAGCAGAAGGACATTAAACAGACAGGAACTGTTTCCCTCAGGATCTATTACCCCTTTCAAAATAAAAATATTAAGGCTTTGGTGAGATTTATTTGCCTTTGAAGTTTTGCCCTGTACTGCGGAAAGTTGGTTAAGAAGATCTGTAAGCAGAGATACAACATGGATTTGTTGAAAGATTTCAATAATGATGTGGCATATATTGAGGATGTTTTCTTTATCAGTGGCAGACAAAGAACAAAAAGGTTTTTTGGGTCTGTTTTGCTGAAAGTTGCATAACTGTAATGTGACATTTCCTATAGACCTGCTTGACTTCTACTGAAAAGATGGAGAAACTCCCATTGCCTCTGGGAAGCTTTCTGGATCATTTTGCCAAAGGAAAGTATTACAGTGGATGGGTGTGTGCAGTAGATGAAATCAGTGACTAGTGCAGCTTTATCATATTTTTTTTAAAATGAGACAGTGCTGATTTCCTTTGGAAATCATAGAGGATTATCTGGATTTTAAATCAATATCAATAAGTCTGGGGCAATTTGCTTGGAACATCTAATTACTTTTCCCCTCCCATTAGATTTTCAGGCCAGCTGGTTACCTCAGGGCTTCAAATACCTTGGGATCCATCTTTCTTTCAGAATTGTTCTCAATTATCTTTGCATGCCTGCTTTGAGATCTTGGAGTTGGCAGTACTAGGTAGCAAAATCCTCTATTAATTTATGGGCAGAGACATTCTAATAATAGAGTATATGCTTTTTCTATGTATTGGATTTGTTCACATCTTGCCAGTATTGCATTTCAGATGTTATGGGAAGGAACTTAGAAAGGTACATCACAAGTTTTTTGGTGGGAAAAAAAGACCAAAAAACAACCAACCAAACAAGAGAAACCCACACCAAAAACCGTGGATCAATTTGTTAAGACTATGATATCCAAAAATAGTGTAAGAATTCATCTAAATAGCTATGAAATGTTCTGCAAATAATGTATATAAAAGACATTGGCTTTGTTGTGATGGAAATTAAACAATTGACAGAGCCTCATTTGATCGTGCAGTCTTGGTTTCTTCTAATGATATTTTCTAGTAATGTGAGGCAACCAATAGTAGGAAGTCATCAGCAGGATTGCAGTAGTGCTTCTACTTTAACTTTTTATTCTGTATAGGAGCTCCATGGGATGAGCTCTGCCAGAACTCACAGTAGTTCCACCTATGATGTGTGGGGAAGCCTCACCTTCATTGAAAGGTCTCCTTGTACCAGAAAAAGCACATGAAACACCACAGGGATATCCTTCGTTGGCAAGGAAAGAGACTAGATATTAGGTATCCAAACAATAGATCTGAAAAAAAGCACAAGTGAAGGGATGATGGAAAAATTCCGAAAGAAAAGTAAATTTGGAGCAATTGTTCAATGTTTCCTCCGGTACATCAATATGCTGCTGAGCAGTTTAAAAGAAACAAATGGGTAGTTTGCTTAATGTGCATTTTGTTGCCACAGGTAATGTGGCAAATACTGTGAAAGCATACATGATTTCCAAGTAGCTGCAGAAAAAAAGATGTTTATGCAAGGCTTTACAGTCCAAAAACACCAGGTTTTCTTTAGGAAGTTCAGTCAGCTGTTTTTTGGAAATCTGTACTGGGGAGGAAACATCATTACATAGACTTTGATTTTCATTATCTTCCCCAGATAGCCAATATTGTTCACTGCCAGAGACAGTAAATATAACTGGATGGTCTGACCTAGTCCAGACATTGTTATACATTTTATGTGAAATATTGTAGCTGACTGTGAACTGAAATACGTTCCCTGAAATATTCCCTTTTGATTTTAAACTCAAGGGTCTGAATGAGTCTCATCACTATAGACAAGGAACTTTTTGTTTGCAGGAGTTACAGGACAGTCAGTTAGGTTTCTGAGAGCCTAAGGGAGAACCTAATACATTATTCCTCCAGGATTTCTTCATATGTTGTGCAGGATGAGGGTTGGGGGTGGGCAGAAGAGAAGGAGAAAGGGAAATTTAGGAAGAAAAAGATGCACTAGTCAGCATTTGTTTGGGTTGTTCCAGTGGTTAATCACATTCTTAAAAAAATTTAAAAATGTGCCATATTTGTTTTAAGACCTGTAAGACTGTTGAGTCTGATAGGAGCTGTTATATTTAGAGATTCTTTTACTTTGTAATCAAACTTATTTTGATTACAAAATTTGATTTGATTGTCACACTTACTTTTTTTTAAATTACTCCTCTTTCTCTTTGCTTCATACAGTGAACTTTTTAGCAAAGTCCTTAAACACTTCTGTGTCTCTTAGGTGAGAATGTTGCAAATTCCTATTATTCTTTCCAAATTGAGGACTGCAGAACTGGGTAGATCATCCCACTAACAGGCTCACCAGAAGTGTCAAGCAGCCTCCCTACCTTTAGAGAGTGGGATGGGAACACCTTTTGTTACTGCAATATCTAAAGGAGAGCATGTCTTTTGTTATTTGCTTACTCTGATCTCTAGGTCCCAAAACTGATCTCAGTTCATTTACAACAATGGATCAAAGATACAATTACAGATATATAATCCAAATAAAATGTTGATTATTTGTGAAATTTAGGTGTTACTTGCCTAATACTTGTAAATTCCTTGTTGCACAGCTGGGTGTGTCCAGTGACATAGCAGTAGTTTATAGATGCCATCTCAAAAACTATCCATAAAGCAAATACCAAAAGCAGAATCCAGCATGGTCTTGATATGCAGAAGAGCTAGCTACAGGAAAGTTTCAGTGCAGACTTAGAGGTCTAAATGATTACTTCTGGTTTGCAGATGCATTTTACCACGTGCTCACCCTAGTGAGTACACCTGAAGGAAGGGCAGCAAGTGCTTCTGCAGGTTTCTAGAGGGTAGCAGTCCTGCTGAAGTATATACATTATGTGAACTCGGATCTCTCATAAGCTTTCCAGGCTCTTATGTTGTGACACCAACATGATGGGAAGCCTTAGGAGGTCTGTTTTTAACAAACACTCAAAATAAATGTACTAGTTATATACCTCATTATACCACTTAGTGTTGCACACAACCCATCTATCAACATGTGCACAACACAATAACTATTTAGTGTCTGCAGGCAGATGTGTTTGCCCCAGCTTAAAAGTATTCTGGAATAGTTTAATTTATCAAGAAGGGGATAATACAGTGGTACTTCTGGGACTTGAAGAGGAACAACCACCCAGGTCTATTGGTATCTGACTGAAAAGACCTTAACAGTAAATATAATTTCCAACCAGGTTCCTTGGAACCTGTGGAGGAATAAGGGGAACATCCCTCTCCGTGGTGTGAAAGTGTGGGTGAAAGTCATGCTTGTCCTTGTGTGTTAGTGGTGGAGCAAAAGCTGTTTCACAATGCATTGTTCAACTCTTATTAAAGCAGTACCAGTGGAGGAGACAAGGGATGAACTCTGTGGCTCTGAGTTAAACTTCCACTTCTCTTGCAGTTATTGGTAGCTACTGGCAGCAAGTCAAGCAGTAAACCCAACACCTTGGTGGTACCTGTAGAGTTTGTGCATTTCTTCAGAAATAAATTTTTGAGTATAGCCTAGTGGGAAATATGGACAATACACACGCACCGTGGTTTATTTTTACTCAACCAAGAATATGTCTTAAAAGCAAAACAAAACAAAAAGTCATTCCACTACAGCAGAATATAAAATTTCTACTATTTTAACTGTCATTTTTGAGTATTACACTGAATGCTACAAGAGAAATAAGCAGTGAAAAAAACTATGTCTCTTCCTACAGTAGGAGGAAAATATGATCCTGGCAAATGGGGCATGCTGGGAATATGGAAGTTGTCAAGAAATTCTTATTCTAAGGTTACCAAGACTTTTACCCATGGCTCCAGTGCTCACCAGCTCTAGCCCTCTTTCAGCATACTGGTCAATTCCTACCTGCACATTGGGATCCAACATGCACTTTTGACTCCAGAGTCTAATTTAATGAAAAGGACTGCCATCTCCATGGCTAGAGAATGTCAGAGGTGCTCTTTGCCCAGACACTGTTTTTTTTGCAACTGGTTTACTAACATCATTTTGCTATTCATACCTAGGGGATTTAGGAAAATAACAGTTCCTGACACAGTTACCGCGAAGGCCTAATGTTCATAAATGCCAGGTTGTCAGTCTCATCAGGTCTAAGCAACTGAAATAGAAGGTGCTTTTTAATGCTACCCCAGAGTCAATTAAAATACAGTAATGCTGACATCTGCAGAATACAGAATGATCAAAGTAAAGAATGCCCATACAGCTTCTGACATAAAAACAGTGTGTTTGGCGGCAGAGTGACACAGTGTAACAGGTCAGGTAATTATGAGAAAATCTATGATGTATCTGTTGCAATTGCTTAGCTTCTTTCCATTATCAGAGCCATCAAACAGAACAGCGCGCTCACTTCTCCTGATGGATCGTAAAGCTAGTGACACCCTTGCTCTCCTGATACAGATGGCATCTCAGGAGCAGCTGAATTAATTTGACAGTAAATAGGTGATAGCAATTGCTGTCTTCTCTCTCTCTCTTTTTTTTTTTTTTTTTTTTTTTTTTTTTTTTTTTTTTTTAATTTAATTTTGTTATTTTTACTCTTTTTTTAATTACACCAGGGCAGATTTTAGCACTTCTGGGAACAGCTCCGAAAGCCTGTGCCATGATTAGCAGTGTACCCTCCTCTCTTTTAAACCCTTTCCGTTGCTTTTGCTGCTGTTTTATTTACATGATAATTGCTCAATGGCAACAAAATTTTATTCTCCCCCATCTCCCCACCCTAACTCTCAGCCAGCACTATGTGCATTAATTATCATGATTAAGGAATTTCTTGCTTTTTTGCCTTGATGTGTTTATTAAATTAATGAAGGAATCTGACACATGGGCTTGTATGCTTAGGGTACAGTTATGCTCAAGTCATGGGTATATTTTAGATGGCTGCATATTTTCTGCCTTAGTAACATTATAATTGGCTTAATGGATTTTCAGTTATGTGCATTGGCTTTCTCCCCTCTCCAAAGCTGACTAATTACAGCTTTTTACGTTAAATACTAATAGATTTCAATTTATCTCCTCCAAATTATCACAATAATTACAGTAACAAATTAGGCATGTAGCTGTCATTAATCTAAACAATTTGAATTGGGTATCATAGCAGCATGACACAGACTATGTTTCCTAAATGTGTATTCAAATATATTCTTAACTGTATAACCATTGTGTGGGAGGGGCTGATTTCCCAACAAGCTGCAAAACCCAGAAAGCAGAATGGAAGGAGAGAGAGGAAGAAAAGGGGGTGGGGGAGCATGGAAAAAGGATGAGAGAATGGAGTAAAAGTCAAAACAGACCAAATTCAAGGGACCACTGCGTACAATTAACAATGTCTGAAGAATTGTCTTGGGCAGAAACATACCTGAAGCATCCTGGCAGACATAAGACTCCATCATTAATCCATGACTGTGTTTTTCCCTCTTACATAAAAATGTTCTGCAAATGTTTCTTTACTCAAAAACACCTACTTGAAACTGCAGCTGTTTGGAATATGAAATTTTACCTTTCACAGGAAATTTTGGCAGGGACAACTTTGGTTTTGTTTCTCATTTAGCACTATTTCCAATTATTCAGAATGCATCACAAAATGGAAATTCTTAAAAAAATAAAGAATGGAAGAAACTCATGTGACTACTGATTTTTAAATTAAGAGCATTCCTTGCTTTTACCCTCCCCTCCACTGAGGGGTACTGAGATAAACACTGGCTTGATTCTGGTCAGCTTCAGAACTGTTCCTCAGCGGAAGACTGTGAGGCACTGACATGCTCATGCCACTTTCCTTGGCAGCTGTCAGGCTTGTAGGATTTAGGCTTGGGACAATTCCCTTCACATCCTTCTTTTTCCTCCCTTCCTCCTTAGGGATCTGGACTTCCAAAACATCTGTCCAAGTGCCTGAAACCCAGAGCAGCTGGATCCTTCACACTGCAGCATAGTCACAACCAAGTCTGCCTCAACAGCAGTTCAGGCAGGAGTGCAGCAAACTAAGACCAAGACAAATCATTCCTTGGTTGTGATGTGCATTGGCTTCTGGGCTCCCACAGGTAATGTTGCTGCTACCCCTACAAGAGTTTAAAAACACTTTGGCTATGCCTACACTAATGCCCAGCACTTCTAATCTGCTACAAAATGGGGCCACTGTGCAGCAGGGTGGGATGCCTAGGGTGCAGAGACTCTTCTGGGGAGAGACAGCCAGTTGGACTTCTTGAAAGTGAAATTCATGTTCAGAGAGCCAGCAGCTCCTTCAGAACCACAGATCTATGAGGATGAGTGGGACCACAGGAGTTCACTGCCCTGACAAACATCTGGACACAAACACGTTCCCACAGGTGGATGTGAACCTTGCACTGTTACCAGCAGAGACCTCCAGGCTCTTCCACAAATGCAAAACATTGATGGTTCAGGGAAGTGCCATTTTCTTACGGCACATGTTCTGCTTGGATAGTTTCCAGCTAGCTCCACTGACAACATATTTTAGTAACAGAACAGTGGGATACTTTTATCCTGAAAAGAGGAGAAAGGTTTAGAGCTGTGCTGTAACCATCAGTGCTTTATCATCCCAAAACGTAAATGCAGGGGCAAAAATTTATGGAACAGCTGGAGCCAAATTTTTCTGAACTCAGTAATTCTCTAATTCTCAAAATATTAATCTATAAAGACCCCTATTTGGCATAAATATGTTAGGTAAGTGCAAAGGAATATATGTAAACAAAAAATAGGGTTACAAAGATGAACTTTGTAAAAAAACCCAAACTTTCAAATTCCTGTACTGCAATTAAATAAAGCGTCCTCAGAACCCTGATACCATATACATATATATACACACACACACACTGTAATGTTTAAAGCTTTCCTGAGCACCAAAAGTGAATACCTAATGTGCAGTTTCAATTGAGATTCCATATATAAAGACACTTACTACATTTCTATTATACACCATCCAGATGAAAAAAAGTCACTAACATTTCTCCGAGTGACTAAGTAATTTTGCAAATTCAGGCTGTCCTGTGAATTTGTAGAGGTTGAAATTGGTAACACTTAAAATAATGGCACGTTGATTTGTGCAGCTCTGGAATGGAATTCCTCTGGAAGGATGTATGACCTCTTCATTAATATGAAATGAGCTCCTTGTGATACCTTAATGAATATGCAGCATCCCCTTAGTGACATGAGTAACACCCGAAACCTTTATGCATTTTCAATGGGCATTCACCTCAGCTAATCCTCAGAGCAGGTTCATTCATAGTCATATTTCCTGTTCTCTGCTTACAAAGTTAAGATGTTCTAACTGTTTGAAATTTGTCATTTATTCCAGAAGAAGAAAAAGAAAAAGAAAGCAATGGCTTTAATGGGAAATGTGCCCAGATAAATGTTCCCTGCTGTGCATGTAAGGTTTGATGCAAGTGTTCTTTGTGTTGATACTACTTCCTGTACAGAATATTGCAGCCTTATGGCAACCTTTGTCCTTTGTCTTGTTGATTGTATGAAATATTAATCTCTGAAACAGTATTGCTAAAAAGAAGCACTCTGCAGTGTATCTGATGGCTACAGGTGTGGACAGGGATTCAGATGTCAGATCCTATTCCTGTCTGCACCATAGTCTCAATGGGTACATTTTTTTCTGTGTCTCAGCTCCCTCACTTGTCAAGGAGGAAACATTATTGTCAACTAAGTCTTAGGGGGCTTTCTGCACCTTACCTAGATAAGCTGGCAAAAAAACACTGATACCCTCATATGGGACTGGATGGTGAAGTCTTCTGATTATAATAACTACAATAGTTATTGTTTTTTAGTTATTATATCTCTATGTATTCTAGTTATTTTATATATATATATATATATAATCTTTATATAACTAGAATTCATAGTGGACACAGAGCATCATTTTGTTGGCTGACCATAACACTTAGCCTTTAAACATCCTGACTTATGAAGTTACTGCAGTTATTGCTCAGGATAATTGATTTGGTTTCCTTTGAAGTCATGTCCTTAAGGATGTATTTGGAAGGCTTTAGAAGGCTGACAGTATCACAATTGATTTTCATATTTTGGCCAGTTAAAATAAACACACCAAAACAGGCATGTTCTGTACCTCCATATCCATTTGCTGCATTTGTATTGTTTTCTTTTCCCACTTGATAGTCTTTGCTTCCACCAAGGTCTACTTACAGTTATCTGTAGTCATCTAGTAATCCACAGTTACTTCTTTCTTTCTTTTCTTTTCTTTTCTTTTTTTTTTTTAAATAATTTATTGCTCAACTGATTGGTGGTATTTATGTGTTACACAAAGCCTAGGAAAATCTTCTATAGAAAGTAGAACAAAAAAAGAAGAAGGGGAAAATAGAGATATGTTTGGTTTTTACTCTTTTCTCAGCAGTTCAAAGCTTACAACATCCATCTCTGCTTACATGGCTGTATTTCCACATTGTTTATAGCCAATGGACACAAGGATGAAAGGCATAAGTAAAGGGAGAGGAAAAAATTGCATAATTAACTTTTTAAATTAATTCATGACCCAGTTAAAAGGACAAGGAGGGGGTTATTAATTAATTAAGGTGGGAAACCCTGTGGGCATGTGAGATTTAGAGAGTTTTAACATACCAGCCAGGTTAAAAGGCTTTCTAAGGGTGTACTCATCACTCAGTGAATATGGAATGCAGTTAATGTAAAAAGAAAAGGTGAAAATATATTGTAAAGGTTTTTTCAAGGGAAGTATAGAGTCTAAAAAGACTGAGAACTAATTAGGAGGAATCCTGACAAATATTTCATCAGAATCTGAGAAAGCCTAGCCTCCTTAGCTCTACTGAGCACAGTGGATGGTTGATGCTATAGAGATTTGGTGATGAAAAGCATTTTAAAAATCTTCTCAGGTCCTAAGAATTTCATCAGAACTGATGGATTAACAGCTATAACAACAGTAGCAACATTAACTGAAATGATTCTGAACTTTTTTGACTCTCTGGAAACATTATAGACTCTCTTTGCAGATCTGGCACTTCTCAGTCACAACATGTTTTGAACTGGTTGTCATGGGTTCCCTCTTCTCTCAGGCATCTGTGACTGCAAATACCCCTTTACAGGATATTTGTCTTTATCTCCTTAAGGGCTCAGATCACCCCTGGAAGCACCAGCATTCATTCAGGTACCTCAGGGTAAAAAAGAATCTAGGGGATGTTAAGAAGTCCTTACATCTTGTTTTTTCTTCCTATTATCTTTCTTTATATATCTTGGTCTCTTCAGGTTTTGCAGTATTTAAGCCAGGGATATGGCTCCCATGAACAACCCGAACAAACAAAAGAAATGCACCAGTCCAAGAGTTATTTTATGAAGTTATGAAAAAAAAGTGTTTTCTCACTGGAAGTATTTGATGCAGATTGTACAGTTTGCTGTTTGTTTATCCAGCCGGTCATACATTTCAAGCATCTAATGATAGATACCAAGACTAATGTCTTTCAGCTGACTTTAAATGCCACCTTTAAATGCCAGCGTTTGTTAGCTGATACTGGCTACATGTCTCTGTCTCATCAGTGTTTGGAAAAATATCAGTCACCATTCAGATGTTGTCACAAAAGCTAATTATGCAGAAAATCTTTACATTTTCCCAGTTGCCACCCAGAATATGAAAAAAATTTGAGAAAATTCCAAAACTAATAAACAAAAGATGTCAGACAAGGTGAGATGAAACTGTTACTACAAACCATTTTAAAATTAGGGGGAAGATAAAATTATGATCTGCTAAGGTGGAATTTGGGTCTTTTTATACACAAAAAATGTCGTAGTATCTGTGCTGTATTACTGTTCCCTAGGCAAGTAGCAATCTTCATTGTTTTATGATTTTTTTTTTTTTTTTTTCATACTGCAGCATTTTGTGTGAGAATTTTAAAATTAAATCTCCTTATTGTGCAGGCAGGATGTCCAGTTTTATTCTATCAAATGCCACAGAAACAAAGGGAACAATCCATTTTTCCTGATAGAAGCCAACAGTTCGTAAGAGGTTTGAGATGAGTGTAAGGATACAATTTGCCTAGAGAGTGCCTGAGGATCAAGACAACCTGACTTTCCACGGAATGAGTCTGTCAGCTGGCATCTTGCAGTAATTGCTTCCCATGGCAGGACCTTACCAGCCGAGGGAGGACTGCTCTCGTCAACCCAAGAATCAATTTCTACAGTAGCTGAATGATAATTGTTTGCTAAGGCTCAGGGAACTTGTTGCCAAGCCTGAAAAAGGGGCTGAAGCTATGATTGGCACTCATTAACCCGGGATTTGGATTTGATCATTTACCTTAGTAGAAGAATGTGTGAGGGTAAAGGAGGGAGAGGACTGCAAAATGTTCTTTTGTTTGGAAGAAACAAATGAGATCGACTGCAGTATAAGCATCTGAATGTCAAGCCTGAAACCATATCTGTCTTCACTCAAAGGGACAAAATAGCATGCACCGTGAGGTGATTGGAATGCTTTGCTTCAAGTAGAAATACCTCTTTGAGGTTTCTGGTTTTAGTTGGTTTTATTTTATTTATTTTTTTATTCTGATAGATACCTCTGTTTGTGTGTTTTGTTCATTATGATAAGTACATCTTGGTGACTGACGTCCTGAAGTTAAGAATGCTGAGTTACAGAGCAGTGGGAGAAGACAGAGGTCCAGAAGACCAACTTCTGACTTCCACAATCAAGTTTTTGCTTTTGAGAGAGGCAATGGCCTACCCTCTGCTGTAGATATTTATACCCAACTGAAGTTGTGTCTAGCAATGCTGGCTGGGCAGCTCTGTGTGTTGTGTTCTGATCCTCACTGAAATATGCCTAATGCCAGGTGTTATGATTGCCAAAATCCCTGTCACGGCATTTTAGGAAGTAGACCAGACACCTGGAGTGTGATTTAGAGTGTCAGCCTCTGATATTGCCTCTACAGTTGTCTTTCCTAGTGCCTGTTGATTATTTATGTGACCTTTCAAAGCCTGTTGACTAACATATAAACATTTTTATTTCTGCACCACAGCCAGTCCATTCATATGTCTGACAGTGCTGGTTCAGGTAGAAAAAGAGGGACGTGACTAAGTGTATAGCATGGTATTTAGAAGAGTGCTTCAGAGCCATGCTCCATCAAGGCAATATTATCTTTAGTACCTCTCTGGTTTTGGAAATTCCAGACCGAGCCCTTTAGCTCAACCCTGAATTTTAGTCTCCGTGTATATATGCATTACCAGAAAAAAACAGTCTCTGTTTTATGAGTGGTCTCATCAAGTCTGTCCCTTTACAATCCTTGTGCCATGGTCTTTGTAATGGCAAAAATATGGCTTTTGCATCCTGAAAGTGGTCCAAGGGGGTACGTGGTGGCTGTAATGACTTTTTGCTCACAGAGATGTCAACACAAAGTCTTGTAGAAGGCATTTCAGCATCTTCATATGCATATAGAGCAACAGATATTGAAAAGAACACTATTCAGCAAAATAAGAACAGTACCTTTTGATCATTACTGAGATAGTACTAACAAGACAAGTGTATTTAGCTGTAAGTGTAAGAAAAAAAACAAACAACTGACAAAAACCAATGAACTACCATTGTAACTTTCTACTATTCAAAATTTTAGTGTATAATAAGTAATAATTAGTGTATATCTCAAGTTGCCTCATGCAGAGTGTCTCCTGTGGCTCAGCAAAAGGAGATGTTGAATGGATCCTCTTAGAGACAGAGGAAGGATGTCCTGTCTGAGCACTGGAAATTCAGCAGATCTGTAACTCTTCTATGCAGGCTTGGTCTGCAGCTCTTCCCATGCCTGGTTTGTGTGCACACTAAAGCTTGCTTGCCCATCCACACCTTAATAGAAAGATCAAAACAATATTCAGATCTGGGGAACTGCTTCCTCATTGACTAAAAAGTATCTGTAATCAGTTGTGGTTTTATTTCCACCTACATCGAGATCTTTTTTTTTTGTCCTGTCCATAGGTAGTTTGGAGTATTTTTTCACAGCTTTCCATTTCCAGGGAATTTCAGTTCTGAACTTTATCAGATTGCTGTTTCCAGTACATTCCGAATGCAAACCTGGTTATTCAGTTTATATTGTACAGTGCAGACAGTGTCACATCACCTGTAGTTCCTTAGCAGATTGGTTGTATCCTCGGTGGCAGCAGTAACGGGATATTTTGGATGTGAATTGGGCAGTTAGAGTCTAACTAATCACTGGACATGCTAGTTTGAAGACAAACATCCTGAAATTAACTGACCTGTGGAAACCTCCATCTTAAAAATAACTCCCCTGTTCTGTGTCTTTCTAATTTAGGCAGGTTCATCTAAAATGACTTGAGAGGAACTGTATAGGTTCAGTGGCTTAGTAGATCAGAATTCCTCAGATACCGCAGACTGATTCTTTAGCTCATGTGACAATTATACCTCAGTTTGATCACAGGGAAATACTTTTCCTCTTTTCTAAGAGTTTGGACATTACACACTATACCTTCAGTGCAGGTCTACCAGCAAATCAATGTGAACAGATGTCAGGTTACAGAATGCCAGCCTGGCGATGAGTTTGCATTCAGATTCAACTGGGGGAAAGCAGCTTTGTAAAAATGCCAACTTTTTCTAAGATTCACAGCCAAGAAAGTTATATTAAATGACTCTTGCACACGCAAAAATCCACAGTCCCTTATGAAAGAAATTCCAAAAGAGACCATGTCCTTTAACTAGAAGAACGTATTAGCTAAGGAATATGATTTTCAATCCAAAGCTAGACACTTATATGTGCAATATGTATGTACAAACAATGGGAACTGTGATTTTATGTCTGGCATATTTCCTTATGTATTTTCCAACTGGTTATAATCTACTTCTTCATAATTACCAGAGACGGTACGTCACAAGGGTTTTGTAATTATGAATGACTGATGTTCTTTAGACTGCAAGAAATACTATACAGCTAAGTTCTTCTGATCATGCACCCAATGTTTTGTATAACACAATTAGGGTTACATGCCTCTGTGATGTGTCAGATAGATGTAGTCTGTAGGCCCAGTATTTTCACTGAATAAGGCCTTTAAATTAATATCTTCAAAGGAACAGGGTGCCACCAGCTTTCTGGAGGGGTGCTGCCTAGCCAGAAATGCAAAAGCCTGTAAGAAGCAACATCAGTTTAAAGTCCAGGTGATTTGTTTTAAACTGTGGACTCAAGGCACATGAAAAGACAGAAGAAACCACAGTCCTTGAAATTATATCAGAGTACTGCCATGGAAGTATTTTGTGCCAGAGCTCCATTTTAATGGCTGGTTTGGAAAAGGCAATGGCCTGTTACTTTCACTCTTAATTTTGTTGGGGCTACCTCTGTACACCCACCAGGTAGGTCTGTCACTGAGGAGAAGCTTTATTTTAAGGACTATATTATGCCAACAAACGTAGAAACCAACGTCTGTGTTTCTTATGTTCCTCCCCTCTAGTCTAGGAAAGCAATGTGGCACCGATTACCTCTGATGTACATTTTACAGTCAATAAACATTTGCATTCCATACCTTTATTTTCCACATTCCTGTAGAATTACAGGAACAGTAAGTATTAGGTTTGTACCTGTGCTTTCATATAACTTACAAAGAGGTTGAGTTACGTAACTTGCTAGGATGAGTATAAATCCCTGCACGCTGCCTTGAAAATACAAGGCTTAAAGTGAACATTACGGTATAGAACTATGGCACAACTAAGAGTCTTTGAAGGTTAAATTGATGAAATATGATGAAATTAACAAAGTGAAATCTTAGATCTAAAGATATTTGCTTTGTTCTTGAATAGAACATCTTATATCAAGGTCTGCATTTGAATACCCTTACAACATATCAAAATAATAATGTTAGGAAACAGCCTCATCAGGTTATATATTTTGTGGTTAATGGGTTCTGCTGTGTTTCATTTCAGAAAAGCAGTTCAAGAAATGCTCCCTAGATTATGATCTCTTTGGGATATATCCTAATCCCAAACTGGTATTAATTTTTTTCCAGTGTCTAAATCACCCTGGGTACAGAGGCCCCCATTTATATAACTGGAAATCATTACAATTACTGTTTATGTCTCAATGCCTCTATTCTTCCTTCTGATGCACCCATAACCCATTGCACCTTATCTGTGCTAGTTTGTCACCACTCTCTCCTGGTATGAGATGTGTTGGAGCATGTATGATACTATTTTACTTGTAAGGGCTAACTAGAAAGAGGATACAAAGTCAGCTGAGACAGTGCTAAAGGGATATTCTCCATCACTTCAATTGTTACAGGTGTCTTCTAGAAGAATCTAATATGGCCATGATGAAGCATGGATGAGATATAATCTGCCAAAAAATAGCACTGTTGCACTGAGAGGTGGTATTGTGGTGCAACCCCAGTAAGCAATTAATGACAGTATCAACTTCTAGGTGTGAACACTGCTGACATTTTGGCCTTTTTCTAGTCACATTTACCTCAGCAATCATAACATTCCTTCAGTAATCCTATTCTCTTTGAGAAAACAACAAGCATTTTGAACAACATTGATTTAGAATATGGACAGATATCCCACGAGGTTTTTTTGTTTTTTTTCTGTGAGAAACTGAAGTTTTCCAAATTTTGTGTGGGCACATCTATTAATCTCCCATCCGTGTGGAAGATTCTGAGTCAGCAGGACTTAAACTGTCCCCTGCCAAAAACCACATATCTGTATGAACGGAGAGCTAAACATGACCTTATAAGCCCAGCTGGCTTGTGGGCTCCTTGGAGGATATTTTTATCCTAACTGTGACATTTGTTTCATTTGTTTTCTTTCAGGGTATTAATCACTCCATGCACAGTCCTCCACTTACACTGGTGGTTGTTACTCCATTATTATGTGTAGTGTTATTAACTTGGCCCCTTCACTCTCCTTACACAGTCTTACAGCTTTTGAGTTGAAGATGGCTCTTCTTTTGGCTTGCCACACAAGGGCATGAATGCATCTTTCTCCATGGACAGCTGTGCAGGCACAGGCCATGCCTAAGGAAAACTAGGCCAGTGGTATTACCAGTTTTAGTCAATTTCTGTTTTGCTCACCCTCTTCTTTGATTTCTGCCCTTATGGCTGTCACCCACCAGGTAGCAATCCAACCCACACCATTTTTTATGACGATGTTGCAAACATGCGGTGCCTGTTTATTCATCACTGGTTAATTGTTGTGTTTAAGAAAGTCCAAATCCACTGTTCCCAAGTCATTTACTACGAGTAAAACTCATTTCTTCTTATTACGTGGTACAGTTTCTTACCTCTTCCATAATTCAACAAGCAAAGCTCTCTGGAACCGGGCCATAGGGGCATTAATGACATCCCTGTTGGAAGAGGTGGTGGTAGTTAAACTGGATCAACACAGGTAGTGAGGGAGTTACCCTGCCTGTGGTACCTGCCCTGTGCCATCAAGGCCACAGCACCAGCAATGCCAAGGCAGCCTGGGGCTCCATTGCATCAGCACTCGGGTAACACGCTGCTCCCAAAGGACCCAAAGCCTGGCATCTGCCTCCTGTGTGCTCCCACAGCCTGTGAAAAGGAAAATAAATGCCTCACTTGTTTTTTTGGTTAGAAACCCCAATGAGCTGAACTCTTTGAATACATACTATGTGAGGAAGATTTCAATGTTTGGGAAAGGTTGTATTCCAGAGTATATCACTGGGAGGCTGCCAGAGGTAGCCTGGAGCTGGTGAGGAGAAAAGTGTTTATTGTGGTCAGCATGGTAATATCAAGGGCAGGCGGGACAGACCAGGATACTGAAACCAGAGCAGCTGAATGTGGGAAGTACACAGAAATTCTAGGGTATTAATGAGTCCCTGAGAAGGCAGGCGTGAGATGGAGATGCCTGATCTGTGGAAAGGCTCAGGTAGTATCAGAAGCCTAGCAGAGGCAAAATGGCTGCTGTGTCAGGGGCAGTGACTTGACCTTCGTACTAGCAACAAAAGTGGAGGCAAAGGCCTCTACCCTTACACCTCAGTCTGATACAGCTTTTGGATGTATCTGTAAAAATTTGTATATATTTAATACTTTTTTTCATCACCGTTGTTTCATTAAAACTGTGTAGTTTAGTTTTCAACTCATAAATCTCTCTCCCTTCTCTCTCCTTTCCCTACAGGGCAAAGGATGGGGGTTAGTAATGAGCATTGTCATTCGTTTAATTGCCAGCCCAGTGTTAAACCGTGACAAATTTATGGAGCCCAACGTGGACTGAGCTCATTAGCTTGCATTCAAGTTCAGTCTAATTGGCTGAATAGCTTGAATTCCAACTCTGGTGGCAGGATACCTGCATAGCACCTTCGAGAGAGTTTTCTTTTGAAAGTCGCAAAGGGTTGGAAATTGAAGAGACTATGTTGTACCTGTGGTATGCAACATTTGCGATATGTTGTTTTGTAGCTGGAATTAGTGTTTCTTTGTAGTTCATCAATGGTAAATGCTACTTAAGAGTTGTAGTTGTGATATGTTTTTTAATATGGATATACAGGGAGGTACTTTGTGCAGTCATGCTTTCTGTAGCTGTAGAAAACTTTGTTGGTGATTGCAGTTTCAATTTTAACTCGGCAAGTTATATCAGTCTGTTTTCTTTTGAGCTGAGCCCACCAGATTTCAATCAAAACAGCATAATGTTATTAGAGTTGTTTCTGAATCTTCTACTGGGTATTATTAATGCTTTTCTTATACTGGGGAGGCATAAGACAATTATCTCAACTTTGATCACATCTGCTTGTAGAGTGAAAGCTACTGCTCAGAGAAAAGGAGCTGCAAGGTGTGCTGTGAGGTGGGCATGTGCCACCGCCATCTGAGAAGTGTCAGTGCTGAGGTGGTTCTGTTGAGACTTTCCCTTTTCCAGTCCCCTGCCCAGGCCAGGTTGGAAGTATAAAAGGTGACTCCCTGAAATCTCAGGTACATGTCAGGCAGGGAAACTATGTGAAAGCAAAGAAGCTTCTGAAAAAAAGGTGGGTTTGTGTATGCTGTAAAATTTCAGGGGCTCTTCACTGCTGCGCTTCTAGGTCTTGGTTGAATAGTGGATATGATGTTGGATCATGGGTCAGATGTTAATTACTGCTGTTACTATGTGTCTTGGGTTAGTGCCCTGGTGTTCTGGAAGCAGGAGGGGTCACAGGGGTGGCTCCTGTGAGAAGCTGCTGGAAGCTCCCATGGCTCCAATTCTGGCCCCACTGCCCCACCCCCCTCAGGCCAAGGCCAAGCAGATAAGGGGATGATGGATGCACCTCTGTGAGTAACATATTCAGAACGTGAATGGGAGAATGAAACCGTGAAAATAGAAAGACCTTCAGAGCAAAGAAGAGAAGGTGAAAGCAATGCCAGAGCAGAGACATCAAGGTTGGTGAGGAAGGAAGGAGAGGAGGTGTCCAAGCAGAGAATTCCCCACAGCCTGTGGTAAGATGGCATCTGTCCACCCCCAACCCATGGACGAGCATGATGGAGAAGTCCCTGAAGTACCATGGTGGGGCAGATATGGATTTGCAGCCTGTGAAGGACCATGGAGGGGCAGATGTGGATCTGCAGCCATGGAGGACCCTATGTCAAGGGAGGTGACTGATCCTGAAGCAGCCGTGACTCTGTGTGCAGCCCAGGCAGGAGCAGTCTGTGCCTGAGGGACTGTACCTGTGGGAAGGACTCATGCTCCAGGGGTTCCTGAAGGACTCTGCCATGAGATGAACCCCTTGTAAAGTAAGGGAAGAGTGTTAAGAATCATCCTCCTGAGGAGGAAGGAGCGGCAGAAACACCATGTGGTGAACTGATCCTAAACCCCTACTCCTCATCCCCCTGTGCCACTGAGGGGGAGGCAGCAGTGAAGCAATTTGGGCCCAGGAAGAAGTGAGAGATGGTGTGAAAGTATTAAGATCTGGTCATGTGTTCTCTTTCTCCTGGTAGATATTTTTTTTTCTTCCCGAGTCTGTCTGGTTTTGCCTGTTACTATAACTGGGGAGTGAAAACCTCCCTATCCATGTCTCAAATAACAAGTGGATTTACTCCTTCTTATCCCATAGTGGGAGGGGCAGGGGGCGAATGAGTGGAGGTTACTGGATGGGCCTCAACTGTAACATGGGCCAAATTCCATGGGCCAGATTTCTTTTTTCACTGCTGTACTGCTAGGTCTTGGTAGAATAACAGATGTGTTGTTGGATTATGGCTCTGACACTAATCATTGCTGTTAGGATGGAAACACCCCAGTGTTTCATGCAGCTGTATTCTCAGAAATTCAGTGGATTTTTAGCAGGTTACTGGATGAAGGATCTGAAAGTACACAATAAAGACGGAAAAAGTCCCAGACTGTGCTCCTGGCATCAGCAGGAGACAGGAGCTGGTTGCAGAAACACACAGATTCAGTGATGCATGGATCAGGATCATACGCAGACCAAATGATGGAATCCTCCCAGGATGCTGGCCATGGACAAAGAGAGCATTGTGATCCTCTGAGATCTGCTGAATACAATGTGTATGGGATGGAATACTTCATTTGCTCAATTTTGGTCACTTGTCTGCTCTACTCCTCCCTAAAGGAGTGTGTTAGGTGTGACCCCTTTACTTCCTTTTTCTTTCTGGAGCATAAGAAGTTTCTCAGAACCAAGCAGCAGCCTTGGTTCTGCATACCGTTCTCTAGCTGTAACTAAAAACATTGAACCTTATCAGTCCTAGAAGCACACACCAGTTGAGAAACATGCCTTTAATTTTAGCAAGTATAGCTACTTAGAAGAGATGTAACTGGAAGTAAAATTACAAGAAGGAAAATTGGTTCTATCCTGGCTCAAACCAGGACACCCGTTCATAATGGAGGGAAAAAAGGTTAGATTAGAAAACTTCAATTAAGCCTTTAAAAAGACCATCTGCTGAATGCTGACTGGGGTTTCATGTAAACAAAATGCCTTTGCTGGTTACAAACAAATGATCTTATCTATTGTATTGTGTTACAAATTAAAATTAGATTAAGCCACCTACATGGTACCGCCGCTGAATCTTAAATTTCTTATGGAAACTGAATGTTTGCTGCAAGTATTCATTCGGCCTGATGAGAGCCTCATTATTTTTGTACCAGCAGTACACACTGGGTATAGCATAATCAAAGCCTGGGGGTACGTATTAATTATCCTTTTGAATAGTGATGAAATTTTAAAAAGATCTCCTTTAGGCTCACATCATCAGCAGATGAAACAAAGCTTTGCACAGCTTGTGAGCAGTGGCTCACATGTGTTTTTACATCTGTTCAGGATATTTCAATTTGAAGCGCAACAAGCCGAGTCTGGGATTAAAGACCTGGAGAAAGAGAGGGGAAAAATCTGCAACAATAACCAGACCCCTCCCCTTCCAGTCTGCAGCAGAGAGAGAGAGAGTGCCTCTCGGTATTGAAACATGGCTCCATTTTGCATTTCCTTTTGGTGGTGGCAGCAATGGTGTTATTTAGAAGAGGGGTGCCATGCTCTGAGCTGATGCACTGCTGGTAGGTGACAGGATTAACTATTTGGTCATCTGTGCTTGCCTGCATCAGGGTTTCAGCATCCACTGAGGTTCTAGTTTAGGCTGTCAGTATTAGGAACTCTTGTGAATTTGATGTTTCCCTCTGTAGTAGGGATTACAGTCAGGTTAAAGAGAATAAATGTTTGTGCCCTCCTGTATTCCTGCAGATCCACGTTGACCAGCTTGTGAAAAAAAAGGGGATGCCCTTTGTCAGGAGGGTTATGTCATCTCTCTTAGAACAGTATCAGGTGCACACTGTAATTGCTTTGCTGGAATGTAGAAGGATCAGTTAGAAATACTTTCTAAGGAAATGTCAAAACTGCAAGCCACAAATTGCACAGGTTAAGTCCTACTGCTGTGATGAGTAGAAGCAAAAATGGTCAGTCAGAATGGAGCCGTATTAGTTTTCAGTGGGAAAGGGTTGCTGTGGTTTGGTGCTCAATCAAAGCACCAGATTCTCAGGCTGGAACCCCTCTGAAGTCTGAGTGAGCTCTGACTTGATAGACGCTCAAAGATGAAGCTGATCGTGTTTACAAGTCCATACACATATTGCTATTTGGTGGGTCTTTGTTTCATTTATTTCTTTTTCACTGTGTCTCTTGAGATGGAGACAATAGGCATTCAGCCAAATTAAAATAAGAACAGCGAGGGCAGGACATGAATAGAATCAGTGCTGCTGACCAGACATGAGCTTAGATAATTTTATTTGCTTTTACTCAGCAGAGCAGGCCAAATTCTGCACTCATATCTGCTGTGTTCTAAAGACATATTATGATTTTAGCCTGGAATGTCATCCAGAGCTTAACTTTATCAATTAATCAATCTGCCAGCAAATAATCTGTGTTTTACAGATTAGAATACATCCTCCAGTTTTTAGGACAGATCAGAAACAATTTCACTAATGGTTTTAAAGAGTACACAAAGATAACACTAAAGGTAAACCATAAAGTTATTTAAAATTCTTACTTCCTTGGTCATGTATGGTGTTGTCAGGTGTTTTGGAAGCAGAATAATCTTGTCAAATGATATGATTTATAATTCACTTAGTGGTTTGATACTGGAAGAGTCATGGAAACATAGAATGACAGAATCTGCCTCTATGGGCCATTCTGAGTTACTGTAAGCATCTCCCTATTGGTGTATGCTGTAAAACAAGCAGGGCACAGGGGGGGATCCCAGACGTGAGAGAACCACTGTTCCCTGTGGGTCAGTTGTACAGGGCACAACTACACCAGTGGGGAGAGAGCGCGGATTTATGCACAATTCATGAGTGAAGGATGTGAGCCCTCTTCCACTGATAGGATAAAACTGACTTAGACAAAGCAAGCTCTGTCTAAATAGGGACTGATGGGACAAGGCCCTACACTCTACTTTTCAGGCAACAAATGTGTGCTGTCATTATTAAAAAATAATTATGCTAATGAGTTGAAGACATCACTCCAAGTTGTGTGGTAGGTGCAAGCTAACAGCTGCTGTGGTTCTTTCTCTGTACTCAGGCCTGCATGGCATGTCATTAACTATTCCTTACAGAGTCCGAAGCATGGATCATAACAATATAAATATGGATATATGCTTAAAAACATGATTAAAAATAGTTACTGCTCATAGACAGTAGCCAATTTTCCAACATGAATAAAAGCAATGCTATTTTTAAAAATGCAGCATGACATATAATGGACAAGCCAGTAAAATTCAAATAATGAAACTTTCAAATGACTGGTAAAATCTGCTTTCCTATTAAAAAAAAAAAAAAAAAAAAAAAAAAAAAAGGTGACCAGAAGTATTTTTTCATATTTATGGAAAATAAAAAATAAAGTGCTTGCAGGCTGAGGCTATGCATACCAAATTTCAGCCTAAAGGGAAATTTAACAGCTAACCTATAAACCCCCAAAATAGGGTTATGTAATGGAAATGCTGACACAACTTTATCTATCACAGTAAGAATGGCACAGACATAATTAAAAGTACATGCTGTACTTTGACTAACATAAATAGCTGTCAGGATGGCCTCCAATATAGTTCTACATGTTATTTTGACTCCAACATAATGGAAGCAATTCCTTATTCCTGTATGTTGACATAAATTATCTCAAATTATAGGGTCAGTGGATTTCTCTACAAATAGCACCCAAACACCCTCACAAGCTGATGATGTCAAGTGGCACTAATAGCTCCATTTATTGTAAGGAACAAGGATCTTATCCTGATGCTGCTTTATGAGACCAAATTACTTGTCTTGCTGCTCCACTTCATTATATGGATGATCAGTGTGCTTTCATTAAATCACCAAGGTAATGTCCATCAGCTAGATCAAGCCTTCAGCTCACGTGCCTTTTAATTGTTAGGTATCACTGTGGCCTCTTGTTTTTAATGATACTTCATTGAAGAGGTGATATGCAAATAAACTTTTCCAACAGGGCTTCTTTTTTTCCTGGCATTTCCCAACCCTTCCCTTGCATTTCTAAGGAAAAAACCCCATTATTTATATAGTTAATGACACTCTTTTGCCCAGAAAATCACCTCATGGGTCCCGCCGCGCTTTTTCTAGTGGAGTGTCATTCTGAGGATTTTTTGCACATCCAGCTCACTGAAAATAGTGGATATTCTGGGTACTAAGTGTCAGACTTGTGATTTTTGTCTCTCCTTTCTGAAAGCACTTGAGTTTAAACCTAACAGTTGAAAAAATGCAAAAGCCAAGCACCTTATTTTGCAAACACTTCTACACATGTGCAACTTTGTGTGAGTTGCGTCTGTTACGGCTTGAGTCTGAGAGACTGGGATGGGAGGCACAGCTTTGCAAAGTACTTGTGATTAGCCCTTTTTAAAATTTTTGCAAAGAGTGTAACAATACGTTGTGTAACTTGTGCAACATGCTGCCATCTTCAAGGGTGGGTATTAAAAGTGAATTACTTCTAAAAAGGTGATTCTCCCCTTGGAATGTGTTTGCAGCACAGGGAAGCTCCTCAAACCTCTGCTGATGCAAACAGTAAAAAAGCCCTTTGTTTTCTCTTCCAGGACATTTAACTGATTTTACTGTTGCTGTACCAATTTAACCAGGAGGAATGTTTCAGACAAATATGGCATACACCAGGTGACAAAAGATAGAAAGCAGACAATAAGAAATATAATAAAATAGCTGATAAAAATACGAAACAACATCATTTCCTAAGTAAAATATTATGTAAAGTCTTTTTAAAACTACATTTTTTTCAGTGAAAAACAAAACAAACAAAAAAAAAACCCAGACTTTTAGTTAGATGAAGTTGAAATCTATGATTTAAACTACTTCCACTCTGGTTTAGATAGGTTTAGTTTAGATATCTGGGGAGGTTTTATGAAATTGTAGGATATTTAAAAAACTGTGAAATTAGGATGTTGGAGAGTTAACTAATTTTTAATTAATTTATAATGCTTATTTTTTCACTTTGAGGCCAGTAGTGGGAAAAATCAAATGAAGATTAAAGAAGATATTTGCTTTTACTGCTTGTGTTTTAATGAAAAGACAGATATTTCTCTTCTTGCATTTCTTCCTTAATTCTACTCAGCCTATTCATACAGGTCCACTCCATGATGCTAAAAAACGCCCCAGGACAGCCCTGGTGGCTTCAGCTCTCGATTTTCGGCCTCTTGCCTAACAAAACTCACCCGAGGCACGGTGATATCCCAGCATAACACAAACCTTGTCATACCTTATTGCTTAAATAACACAATAAGGAAATTAAAAGGCTTGCTAGTTATGATTTTCATTGTTGCGGCTTATGAAATCTCAAAGAATTTCAGGAAATTGATTACCTGGGGGGAGGGGAGAAGTGAGAGGAGGAGGTGGGGCTGGTACCCATGTTTCAAAGAAAACCCAAACAAACCGAAGAACGAGAAAGAAGCTCTAGAAAGACTAAAAAATCTTTTGATGTTAATACAAATACATGCCCTTGTTCACGCTGGCGGATCAGCGATAAAAGCGCTCGGCACTGAGGAGGAGGAGAGCGGCCTGGCCCGGTCCGGGCTGGATCGACGGGGGCTGAATGCCCTCTACCGGGGAGCCTGCGGTTCGTCGCCCTCCCTCCGCTCCTTCCCTGCCCCGGCTAGAAAGCACAAGCCTATCTCACCTTCTTCACCCACACCAAAATGTAATGAGGGAGAAGAAAGGGCGCGGTTAATTAATGCCGAAGAGGTTTCACGGGGCAGCAGCTTGGAAGGGAATCACCTGCGCGGCTCAGCGGCGTCCGTGAGGGAGGCGGGGGAAGCCATGTCAGGCTCCTCTTCCCCCAGCCTCGGCATTACCCTGGTATTGCCCCTGTCAGGCGCCTGCCCAGCTGCTGAGGTGCAGGAGTTTCTCCTCCAGCTTCAGGCAACACAGACCTCTTGGGCGAGTGAGCGCTAAACATCTGCACCCTGTCCGGAGAGGAATAACACCTTTGTGGCTCAACAAAACCCAAAGCAGGGCGGGTGGCTCCGCACAGTCAGAGGGCAGAAAGATGGCGCTGGCAAAGCAGCCCGTGGGGCGCCGCAGCCCGCCCGGCCCAGCCGCTGAGGGCCGGGTCCGTGTCTGCTCAGGGCACTTCTTGTTCCCTTGCTCCTGGCCCGGTGAGGGCGGTTGGGGATGGCGGTTCTGGCCCAAAAATGAACCCAGGGTGGGGGAGACCGGTATTAGGGTGTCTGTGGGGAGCAGGGTGTGTGGTTGTCTCTTTCTCCCACGGTAGTGGGGACCCAAGGGGTGCTGCCTAGCGGGACTGGGAGCTTGCAGCGGTGAAAAAAAAAAAATATATGAAAAATGAGGACAAAGTGTGTGTTTTCAGCGGGGAAGCGCCTGCTCCCCCGAGGGTGCCCACTTGTTTTTTCTCTGGCCCCTAGAGGGACAACCCAGAGCACAGCAGTGCCTGAGAGGTCTCTGTGGCCGTGGCTTGCCTGCCTCCCAACGTGGTGATGGTGGTGGTTGTGCTCCTTCCTTTGCAGGAGACCCAACCACCACTGTCAAGTGTCACCAGCTGGTTGGGAGGTCTGGTTTTAGCCAGGTAGACAAGAAAATTTGGTCTTTGTGGAGAAACTCTGACCCAAAGTGAGCCACTGGTGCAGTGCACGCTACCAGCGCACAACTGGGTGGGATGAGGCTGTTTCAGCCTTATCCCGGGATCTGATCACTGACAAAGGCTTCAAAAAGGCTTCAATTAGATCCATCATGTTATGTGAATGGTTATTTTGTGACTTAATTCCCCCTGCTTTTTCGCAGTGGTAATTAAATAAGCGAGGGGAAAAGAAAAAAAAAAAAAAAAAAGAGAGAGAGAGACAGAGGCAGATTAACTGATTGAACTGATTCCAGGAGAAACCATTCCTACCATTCCTCTTCTGCTCTATATGGTGTTTAAACAGCTCTGAAATAGACCTGGGTGAATCCTGCCAACATATTTCTGTGAGCGTTTCTTTGATTTTCAAATGAATTGTCTTCATCTGCTTTTATCCCCCTATTGCCTTGGCTTTATGTGAACATTTGTAGAGACTAGTTTGCTCATGAAAAGAGAAAAATAAAATTAAAAAAAAACCAAACCAAACCAAGAAACTAGTGTGTTTCAATACAATGGAAAATGCAATTTCCTTTCTGTGAGCTCAAGAGTTATGTAGTGACGGGACAAGAGTAGTGTCATGTAGCAGACCAATAATCACTAACGACATTGTTCAGATATGCCATGGTGCAAATGAATAATACTATGCCATGGATTGAACACAATTTATGAAAATTACATAAAAGAACAGCCAAAATAATAAACTACAGAAAACTTGTATTTAGAAAAAAAGGTGAGATGTACTAAATACTGCAGTTATTGCCAGCTATTCACTTTTTTATTGAAAAGATTAGGAATATTTTTCTTTTAAATTGCATTCATTTATTTTACATTTATAAGTGTGATGGCAGCAAGTACAGTGCATATTATTCAAATCTGTGTTTAGGGAATATGACTAATGTGTATTAATCATAACATTCCCTTGGTAGTAACAAATACACTGACAAATTTTTTTTAAAATATTTTGAAGGAAGGAAGGAAGCAAGAAAAATCACACAGGACTGTTTTTTAAGAGAAATTTACAAAACAGCCATTAACATTAGTGCAATGCAATTTTTCATCTGGATCTAATCTATAGCTCCATAAAATCTCTTTGCTGAACAATTATTCAGAGAGAGACGGAATAAATATAATGCTCAATATTATAATAAAGGTTTCCAGAAAATTTGAAGAGTAGGCAAAAAATCTCCTTCGTTACCTTCTCTTCATCTATAAGAAAGATTACTTCTTTAGTTTGTATTTGTATGCAACTTTTCTTTTTCATAAATTGCTTTATACAGCAATATCAGATTATATAAGGTTATGGAATGGCTGAAATTTTTCAAAATTTTATTTTGCATTTTTTTTTTAACAAGTAGATTTGATGTTTAGGACAATTAATTTTCCTGAATAATGCTTCCCTAGTTTTTCAGTGCTGGGATTCCTGTTTCATCCTGGATGAATGTTCACCTCAGGAATGTGCTATGGATCTTCTTCCCTTTCAGGTTGATCTGTGTTGGAAAAAACATTGTGATTTTAAATCTCTGAGGAAGAACACTAAAGATAAATTAGGGTCATAAAGAATAAAAAAATGAGGGAGCAAGAAGGAAGTTTCTCACTGTGTTCTTTCACTGAGGATGCAGCTAAATGTGTGTAGAATAGGTACAAAAGTCAGAGTTCTAAAAATAACCAGGTTCCTTTAGAAATCATGTAGAAGACAAAATATAAAATTTTATTACAGTATGCAGATTTCATATACAGTTTTCTGTGAAAATATTCAAAAAAATATTGAAAATTGATATGTGCTGGGTATTAAAAACAAAACCAAACAAAAAACCCAAAAGAAACCAAAAGCTTTGAATTCAGTTCTGCCATGAATGGCTTGAATATCAGTTTTTTGCTGCATTATCACTTTGGACACAATTTTTTGAGTAAGATGCAGCCGAACAACAGAAAGCCCGGGAGTCTTAGAAAATCTGTGTAAAGAAAAAGATGAAAATGTAGTAAAAATGTGTGCTCATTACATTTTGTTCACATTTTTCTCCATGAGCACATTGACTGGGAGAGGGGACTTACTGTAAATTAAACCAATCCTGAGAGACAGGGCTTGAATCTGTCTGGCTTTACCCAAATACATAAAACTTCCAAATCTCTCATGGATGTCCAGTTATCCAACTGCCTCGTCCCATTTTTGGACCTCAGGTGGGGAAGGAGCAAGTCAGGAGAAACTGTGTGGGAGGTGAGGTCTTTCCTTTTTTCTGCACCTGCACAGGTGGCCTGAATTCAGGCAGATAAGTGTTACCTGCAAAATCTCTATGCATAATCCATGGAGAAAAAGAGGCCTAAGTCAGTTAGAGAAATATAATGTGTTGCTTGGAAGTGGCTGGTAACTTGTAGCTATCTGTGTGTTTCAGAGCTTATAAAGTCCTTATTACTCAACAGCACCTGATTGCAACCTACTGGCTAGTACAGATTTTCAGCCAAGAAGGGGGGAAGAAATGCCTCCTGGCAGACCACAACTACATACATTGGAGAAAATAGTTGTTATTTCAGGTGCACATGTTCCCAGTAGAAAATAAGTTTAATTAATTAATTTATTTTTCTAATTTGTGAAAATATGCCTAGGGTGACCTCTAGGCACATGTGCAAAAGCCATAAAACCAGATTCATTCATTAACCAGCTGACACAATGTCAACCAACGATAGTCAAATAAACAAATAACATGTGAGGAAAATTCAGACTCCTCCCATCCAGCTCTGTAGGAAGAAGCACTGGAGAATGAACACGCTTCACAGTGTGCCTTGGACTCTTCACTCACTGCCTTTTTCGGGTGACAGAGAGAATGGAGTCTGAATCATGGTAATGAACCCTCTCATTTTTTATTTAATGTTCTCGTCATTCAATTAAATACAATGAATATGCCCGTTTCTTCCTTTGTTTTTCAAACCACTTTAAATGTTAAATAGAAACCAGTTACAAAAAAATAGCGTGGAAAGCATTTAGACCTCTGGGACTGGACACAGAACTGGAAGTCAGGATTTCTGACTGCTCCTCCACTGCCACCACCCATCACTCTCCTGATTCCTGTTAATGGGGAAGTTACTCAACCCAAGTGGTCAGAGCTGTGAACTTCATCACATGGGCTCATCAGTTCCTAGTAATTCAGTGTATTGCTCTTTTGCCAGTGAGTGCTCTTCAAGCATCTCTCATTGCTACAGAATGTTATAAGCAGTGGAATGACCTGAGGAAAAAACAGATGCATCTCAGTAATGGCATTACAGAAATAATGGAAGGAGCCCAGCCTCACTCTGAAGCACTGGGGAGCATCAGACCTCCGTGGATAGGTAACAGCAGTGCCAAGTCATCAGTGTTTTTACACCATTCCCAGCACTTCCTCATGGCTCTAGTGACATTGCTATTGCTAGTGTCTTTGAGATCCTTGAAGAAAGTACCTACTGGGAATTGAAATGCTGTCATCATGCTCATCCACTGTGATGCCACCAACAGCTACAGCTTTTCTCTAACAACACCCTTGTCATGCATTATGAAGTAATGTGTTATGGTTTACCTTAAAAATAACCAGTTTTTGAAAATGTGTATTTCAGCTGTTTGACAAGCAATTTTTTCCACAGTAATAAAACCAGGTTCATACCCATGCATACCTTATAACCCCCTATTTATAATCAAGTGGGGTAAAAAAAAAACTTTCAGGCTAAAACTTCATATTAGAGTTCTAACAGGTGAGGTTCTGTTCAAACCGGAGGGCTGTGGCTGTGATGGACACAGAACAGGGCAAAGTATATCTGGTTTTCAACCTGGAAGGAAATCTTGCCCCTACCCCATCCCCTCAAAAATGTTTTCAAGAAAAAGATCAGACACAGGTTTTTAATGCCTGGGGAAAAACAAAACATGACCCACAATAGATCTGGGCAGCTCCATTTTTGCTTGCTATTTTTAAAAGCATACATGTTATTTAAAAATAATTAGCTTGAGCCAATTTATGTGCAATGTATATATTACACATACGTTTAGAGGAAACCAGAAACAGGGCTGTGTAATCGTAACCTTACTGCACTGAAGGCCTGGCATAATTACCATTGCAAGAGAGAAAGCCAGAGATTTTATCTGTCATATTTATTTCCCCCATGTAAATATATTAAAACAAAGCAAAAATAAACTTCTGATGCACAGAGCTTAACCCAGTTTATATAGTATGCATTTCATTCTTTATTATTGGTAGTAGTAATAATAAATAATTTCCTACATATTCGTGTGCAGTAAAGCACTTGACATGGCAATCTGGAAGCTGTTTTTTCAGCAGCTGCAAATTTCATCTGTTGCTCATGAAAACCAAGAACCTAGGCATCTTCAAATATGCATGTGTATTTTTTTCCATTATTTTTTCTCTGCATGGCAAGTGAGGCTCTGTGGGGCAAAACCAGCTTGTACTAGGAAAATGTGACTATGTGTATCTGCATAGTCTTCAGGCCCTTTAAAAGGTATAATAAGCTGGTATAATAAGGTTGCTGTGTATGTGTAATATTTGATGAATCATAGGACTGAATGTGAGGAAGAAGCTGTTATAGACTTCAGATCTCCCAGAGGAGCTTGGAGTGGGGCATGTCTGATGCTTTTCTGTATCCTCTGATTCCAACACCAATGCCAACTTTACTTGCAAAGGAAAGATTCAGTTACATAAAATCCAAATGAAGCCTACTGAAATAACACAGTTTGACTTTCTCAAAGTATCTTAAGAAACTCACTGAAAGCGGCCAGTGCATTTCTAGTGAGCACCAGTTAGGGGGTTTAACACACTCCTCGGTATCTTGGTGGCTTTGCAGGAGATGGGATAAATTTTCCCCACATAAAGCATACGTCTTCCTTCTGCAGCACATTGTAAACACACTTTTCATGGTAATGTCTTGTTTTGGTTTGAGTTTTTTCATAGATGATGCATTAGTAATTTGTTCATCACATTCTGGCAAGCGGGATCACAGTATTTTGTGCACACTGCTAATGTGAGACAGAAACCTCAGTGTATTCTAGCTCTCTTCTCATATCGTGTTAGCATCTGTTTGTGGTAGGCTAAGATGATGAGGTGCTAATATGATACAGTGAAGGAAGTGTAATCCATGAACATTTTTGTGTCACATTTGTGTAATATATTACACTAATCTGACCAGACTTTCATGTGCTTTTTACCCAAGGAATGCCATTCTAGCCTCCTCCCTTCCCCCATCAATGCCTTTGAAGGTTTCTGAATGATTTCCTGTACACAGGCCGTGTAAGAATGTGCACACATTCTTTCCCTGGTTGAGGAAGGAGTGCTTTTTATTCCTGCTTGCTCTCAGTGCAACAATGTTCATGAACAAATGGCACGAAAGAGGGGAGCATGTTCAATTATGTTCTTCTTTCTTGTCTCAAAGGTAAATGAAGTAGAAAGTGCACTCTCTCCAGTAAGAATCAGATCCATTCAGAGGTCTTTGAGCACTGCCTGGGGACAATTTTCTAGCAGAACTTTTTTTAAGTCAGTGTTGTGCAGGTTGCACAGCAATAACTGGGATGTCTGAATGGGAAGCCATTGTTTCTGGGAGGTACTATCAACCAGTGGCATATTGCATACTGGTTCTGGTTTTGGCCTTGTTACTTGTCCTTAGAGAATTTGCTAGGTCTGTTTTCTACCCATTATCAGTTGTGCCCTAGACTGTTTGTTCTTTATAGTTGTGTCTTCCTGTGTGTCTTCGTAGCTTTAGCACGTTGGGATCCTACTCCTGACTGAAACTTCTTGTCAGTACTCCAGGAGAGAAAAATGTGGTTGTCAACTGAAATAATAATAAAAAAAAGAAACTTTTATAATTATAATATACAATGCTTCATCTTGCTGATAAGACTCAGAAAGGGGAAGACTATTGAAAATCTTGGTGGAAGATATGGAATAAGAAAGTCAAAACAGTTTTGGCAAGTCAGGTTATTGTGTATTCTCTTCATAGATCCTCAACGTAAGATAGAACAAAAAATGTGACATTGACTGGATTGTGGAGCCCATATATATGTATCTCCTTATTTCAGCTATTTATTTCAGACTAGGATACCCTGATACCCATCATCTGGTGTACCTCTTTATGTGAGTGACCCTATAACTTTCCAAGAGGTGCATGTGATGCAAGATCACGGCTTGATGTGGTGGGTTCCTCTCAGCTGGATACCACAGAGTCATAGAACATTAGGGGTTAGAAGGGACCTCTAGAGATCATCTGGTCCAACACCCTCTCTAACAGAGCAGGCTAACCTAGGGGAGGCCACACAGGAAAGCATCCAGGCAGACTTTGAAAGTCTCTAGAGAAGGAGACTCCACAACTTTTCTGGGCAGCCTGTTCCAGTGCTCTTTAAGCCTCACAGTAAAGAAGTTTCTTCTCATGTTGAGGTGTAACATCCTATGTTCTAGTTTAAACCCATTATTTCTTGTTCTGTTATTGGCCATCACTGAAAAGAGATTGGTCCCTTCCACTTGACACACAGATATTTGTAGACATTAAAAAGATTCCTTCTCAGCCTTCTTCTCTCAAGGCTAAACAGCTCCAGTTCTCACAATCTTTCTCCATAGGAGACATGTTCAAGTACCTTAATCATCCTTGTGGCTCTCAGTTGGACTCTCTCCAGTAGATTCCTGTCTCTCTTGAATGGGGAGCCCAAAACTGGATACAGTGTTCCAAGTGTGTTCTCACCATGGGAGAGTAGAGACGGAGGAGAACTTCCCTAGATCTGCTGGACACACTTTTCCCGATGCACCATAGGATACCATTAGTCCTTTTGGACACAAGGGTATGTTGTTGACCCATGGAGAATTAACTGCCTACTAGGAATCCAAGCTCTTTTTCCACAGAGCTGCCTTCCAGCAGGATGTCCCCTAATCTGTACTAGTGGTTGGTGTTATTCCCCTCCAGGTGCCTCTCCAGCTGCTCTGTCACATCGCTCCTCAGCAGAACAAGGTGGGGGATAAAATAAGATGGAAAAAAAGCCATGTGGGTCAAGATAAAGGCAGCTTAATATAGCAAAAGCAAAGGCTGTGTATGGAAGCAAAGGAAAACAAAATATTTCTCTTCTGCTTCCCATCAGCAGACTTATCGTAAGGAATATCCCTTTGTCAGTTTGGGTAAACTATCCTGTCTGTGTCTTCTCTCTTATAATCTTGCCCACCCCTTGCCTACTGGTGAAGGGGGAATGTTGGACTGACAGCCTTGAGAACTGCTCAGCAGTAGCCAAAACTGGTTTGTCATCAACAGCTTTCTAGCTATCAGTACAAAGCATAGCACTGCGAGGGCTGCTATGGGGAAAATTAACTCCATCTCAGTCAGACCCAATACACTTGACTGGCTCTGTGGTAGACAGTGCAACAGATGCCCATTCTACCATACTAAGTTCAGTTTTGGCTGGTATTTTGCATTTTTCCCCATTGGAGAGTCCAGGGCCCCAGGGAACAACAACTCCAACAGTCCTGTCACTAGGGGGAAGACAATTACTCTTCAAAAAGCAAAGTGGAAAGCAGGGTGCACATGTTCTAATAAATTAAATGGTGCCTGCAAAATTTCATAGCACCAAAACACAATCTTGCACACTGTGAAGCTGTTGTCGTGCTTTGCCATGTACTAAGGAACATTTCCTGAGTAACTCCGAAAAAACCAGCCACAAAATGCAATTGGAGACCTACCAAGCCCAAGATGATTATCAGATTTCTGATATGGACTACAAGTAGCTCTCTGAATTCCTTTCCTGTTAGTTCCTACTTGGTTTTGTTTCTAGTGTTTTCATTTTGCCAGCTATGACAGGACCAAGATCGACTCTAGATGACGTTATTCATTGCAAGGTGAAAAGCAGATATATTTTTCTTTTAGTTGTCAGACAAAATGGGATACTATCATACTTGAATATCTGGGTGAATATTTATCTAGAATAGCACAGTCTGGCAGCATGTGGTTACACTATTAGCATGTTACAGTGTCAGCTTTCTTGAGTGTACACTATGGTGTTCAGTACAATAAGAAGTCACAAATCATCTCAGAAGTTATACCTACACTGTGAGCACTTAAGGTAGTGCTTCTCAACTACTGGTCCATGAAACATACTCTGACACACCCACAATTTCAGGTTAGAATGACATCTAGCTGCACATGTTCTTCTCCTTAAATTACTTTGCTTTTTTGTTTTTTTGTTCTGTCTTGCTGGAGAAAAAAAGTCCCACAAGCATGCATGGTGAAAAGGAGGCATGATGTTTTTCCTCTCCTGGACAGTGGCCAGAATGACTGATGATGCCGTGCAGCACTTATGTCTGGTCTTTTGGTGCAGCTTGTGGAAACTGAGGTAGACACGTAGTGCAAAGGCAGGCCATACTCATCTCTTTCCCAGGCGAGCAGGTTATGCACTGTATTATTTTGGTATTGTGAACATATGATTGTTGAATTAATCTCAGCAAAAGAACCAAGACCCCAAGTGAAGTGTTTGTGGATAATATTGATGTAAAAAAGACAAGTCAGCATGTAGTATGGTGCATTAGCTTGTTACTACAGTATGGAAAAATAATGTATTACTACTTCATGTACTGACTTCCTATTAATGTGATGAGGTTTTGAGCGTATCTAGTTTCCTGAATGTCCTGGTAAAGCAAAGATGAATACAATTAAAATAAAGAATGTATGAACTGTAAAACAGAAGGGAAAAATGTGATAGAAGTGATAGAGTCTCATGAGCTGTGTTTTTAAAACACTTTTTTCTCTAAGAGCTGCTCTTTTCCTTCTGTCTTTCCCTGACAACGTATTTCTTTTCATCTCATTTTAATAAAAAGATCGTGTTTGAGGGCATCTCAGAATCCAGCATCTCAGCCTTCATTTTTTAAATTACAAAAAGAAGAAGAAAGAGAAAAAACTAAACTCAAAGCCTTTCAAGAGAATCTCATCAACATGTTTTGGGTCCCCTCTTTAGGATTCAGAGGTTCTGTAACTGCCATTAAAACCAGGAAACTTGCTCATCCCCCCCAACAAAAAGCTATCAAAACAGGACTTCAGTACAATAACAGAAAACAATACTTTATCTGATGCTATCAATTGTGAAATGGAGGCTTAATAATGACAGGAAAAAGTGCTATCTTCAGACTTTTTCTGGACTAGTGTCTATCTTTTTTGTACTCATCTTTCAGATTATTTGAAAGCATGAGTGTTCCTGGGAAGTCAAGTCCTGGGCTACTGAGAATAAGGACTTCATCTTCTCAGAGTCTCCTCTCCAGGCCATGTACAATATGCAAAGAAGATATGAGGACAAGACTCAACAAGGTAGAAATATGCTGCAGGGATCCCAGTGAGTTGGTAGGGAATTGCTTAGGAGGAAGAGGTGCTTATCCTTCAGGTACCAAAAAGGTGTTACTATGGCTGTAAAGATGAGTATTGTCACAGGGCTGAACATCTTAGAAGTTAATTCAAGATTTAAAAGAGCTTTGGAAGAAGCATACTGTTTCTTTTCCAAGTTTTCTACTGAAGACCGTGAAATTTACATAATCTGCAAATTCAGAGAGGATTATGTCAAGACAAACCCTACCTCTGGAAAGTCACTAGCCACTTAATCATTTATAGAGAAAAAAACCCACTTCACTTATAACACAGCATTTTCTGTGTTGTTTTCGGACTAATTTGTTTGCAATCTCATTTTGTTGCTTTGAATCTCATGTCAGTAAATATAACTACAAAAGGAAATGTTTTATACCAATATGTGGTCTTAAAAGCTACACTTGATGTGGCAAGAAGTAGCAAATTCTTTTTCCAGACCCCAGGAGACAATCAGATGCCTTCAGTAATTTAAATATTTGTAAATAATCTGCTTTCACCATGATGAAAAGATACAGGTGCATACAGAACAGGTGATTCCTATAAGAGGGTATTATATTGGTTCATGCAATTATTTTATTCTGATCAGCATACTTATTTGATGTGTCTGAATAACCAGAATTTGGGGTAACTGTTGACCCAAGGTCATGACTTGGGTTTCCTAAGTGTCACTGTTCAGGGGCATATGACAGGGTAGAGGACAGAATTAGTTTATTACATTCACAAGTTCTTCCCTGTTAAGCAAGACCTCTTTTAAAGATTGGGCTTATGTCAATATAGTCACTCGTCAAAGCATAAGGTCAGCACTATCAGCTAGGAGGAGAGAGGATGGATATACTTATGTGCCATCTATGGTGTGTGAATATACTTTAAGAAAGGAAGTTCTGAAAGCTATAAATTTAATGGTTTAATAGCAATACTAACTGTCAACAAAGGATAAGTGATTTGTTTAAACGATCAAACCCTAAGGTAATTAGTATTATAAGATACAGGAAGTTTTCCAGTTGTATAAATATGTTTAGAACATGGCAAATAGGTCTTTTGGGGCTGATTCTATAATGGAGCAGTCCAGATAATTGAGTTTCTGCAGTAAATGAAATACAATATAAAGATATTGGACTGTTAACATATGCAACCTTCAATGGCATAGATTGGTGTCTGCTTGAACGACTATTGATAGCCCAGCATGATGTATGGGAAATCTCATAAGTAAGGTTTAAAGATGAGGAGTACTGACTAGACATCATCACATTTTCCCTTAGAAGATTAAAGGCAGGATGAAACAAAAAGTAGGGTGTGATGATGCACACATTTTTATAGTTACACTGGAAAAGGTCTTACTTAGAACCACTTTCCCACTGGAAAAAAATGGAGATGAAAAATATTTTGAGATAACATTCAAAATCCACAAAAGCTTTTAAAATGCTCACCAAACTAGGAATATTTTAATATAGAATTTCATCAAACTCATACTAACAGTATTAGATTCCCTTTGATTTTGCCAGAAACCAGATCAAAACCCAAATATTTTTTCAGCTATCTTAAAAACAAAAGAAGTGACTAATTCTGCATGCAAACAGTAATAGTAGGAAACATATCCATCTTCAAATAGTGGGGTTTTTTTAAGATTTGAATGTTCAGTTTTATATACACGAAACAGGCATGGAAAAATCTGTGGTAATAGAATACTATTACTTGTCACTTAATATTGCTCATATTTACTTACTTAAAACAACCAGGAGAAAAATGGTACATAAGTAGGGAAAATATATAATATACAGTGCCATCATAGAAGTGAAGCAATTCCTCTTTCACTTGATTTAATTCACTTTCTTTCATGCTAAGAATGTTGGCCATATTATAGTGGGAGGTCAGGCCAGATGAACTTTGTATTTTTGCATTTGGTTCCACTAGTCCATAGACCATTAGGCCCATATTTTATACCCACACAAAATAGAATTCTCAATGGATAAAAGAGAATTTCCAGTTTATAGTGCTGGGGACAGAAATGGAACAGCAAGTTGAAAATAGTAGTTGACTTACCGCAACAAATATGGTTTACATTTATTCCTATGTATATTTTAGGTTGTCCTGTCCCACTGAATTATTTGGCAGGGGCTGCCTGACCTGGGTGGAAACAGAATCCTTGCAGGAGGTAAGTGACTTGGTTGCCATGGGAGAGAACCATAATTTCTTCGTTATGGTTTTGATAAGGATCTTCCTTGTGATTTTTTCCATGCTTCTACTTTACAATCTCAATGGACCCAAGCAGTACAGTTACTCAAGTAAAAGGTACTAGGCTGAAATTAAAGATTCTTGAAGGTGGCTAAGCAGAGCTGACACGGGAGCTACTGGAAATTGGAGCAGGATTATAGGCACACAAGGAAATCTAAGGGAGGAAGTTCTTCCTAGGGGGTTTTCTTCTCTCTGTTTCTGTCCCAAATGTCTTGCTTCTTATTTGATTCTCGGAGGCAATCTAATCACCGTTGGCCTAACTTATCACTTCTGGGTTCAGTTCCCCATTCTGCTAGTTAATTTTCACTGGTCTGAGTGTATCTCAGTTTATTTATCTTGAGGGAAATAAATTGAGTGAGTTTGATTTATTTGAAACATTTATATTTTAATAGAAATATATAATGTTACTGAAATAACATAATGCGTTCTTCTTAATATGGTACATAGACAACTGTGAGCAAAATGAGCATATTTACACAAGAATGATGTATAATACAAAATGAACATATTTATGTAAATATATGTATGTATCTAAATTATTGGAAATTACAGGGCTACTTGTCAATAGATGAAAAGTCACTTCTGATGTCCTAGTTAAATATCATCTTCTTTCCTCTGCATTGATTTTTCTTTTTTAAAGACTTTTTTTTTTCACACAATGGCCTTAAGTGAAGTAATCTCTTTACTGTTCTCCAAAGTAAAAGTAACTTCCTCAACATACTTGGTTAAAGGGACTGTTGACCTTAACTAGACTACTCACCTCCATTAGAGTAAAGCATATTTGTCCCACATAGGTATATAAATATATAATGCATACAATACCTTTACACAAGCAACCTTGAGGGCATTATTTCTAAAGTGTCCCTAACCAAATGCAGTTTGTGCTCATTCTTTCATTTCTCTGATCATCTCTAAGCATTTTATTTTATCCATTTTCGTAATGATTCCATTTACAGGCAACTTCAAAAGCTTTGTACCAGGCTTTCTGTTGTATAGGATGCAAGGGGATCCGTCATCTCACCCAGCATCCCTGCCATGAGCCATTTATTGCAACAAAAGGCACTGTGTTAAGGACATGGCTTGTCATCAGTCAGTCCTGGTGCAGAAGGTGTCAGATCCACTGCTGGAGAACAAGGATAATTTGGACTTTGCTTTTTGAAATGGAAAATTGTCAGGGGCTGTGAACAAAGTCACCTCTAAATTGTTTGTTGATTTTCTACTTTGCACAGTGAGACCCTAGCCTGACTCTGAACCTATTTTTAGTTGTATTTTTTATTTTATTTTTATTTCATCTGTGGATCTAGATATTTTTGTTTACTCTTGCATTTTAAATTTAAAAGAATTTTATAAATTAAAATTCCTGTTACAGTGTGAAACTTTTTTCCCTATGATCTTGTAATTAAAAGGGCTGAGAAATCTAAGGCTGAGAAAAACTATACAAATTTAAAAACTTTATATATAAGTCTGTGCAAAGTTATAAGCCTGCCTGACACTGACATATATCTTTTAACGTTTTGGTCTCATTTTTGACAAGTTTAACACTTAACACTGGAAAGAAAACAGGTAAGTTTTCTGGTAAGGGAGCATTAGTTTTGACCAGTAGCTGGGATGGAAATAATTGCACAGGTCTTTCAATGGCTTTTGCTCCATTTTTTTTTCCTGATTTTTTTCTTTTTTTTTTTTAAAGTTTGATTACTGGTATATGAGTTCATCGTTATATTCTTTATTACTGCAGTTTTTCTGTTTTTTTTTCCTTAACTTTGCTGCTAAGCAAAAGTGAATCTTACCTGTCAGCAAGGATTTCGGCATGATATATAGCACTTTGCATTGAACTTCAGAAGTATAATATTTCTGGAGATAAAGAATCAATGTACAATAGGGCTCCAGATTCACAGTAACCATTTTTGAGCTAAGTAAATAAGCCACCAGCTTGCAAGCACGTGCATGACTCATTTAACTGCAAGCAGTGTTTACTTTAAACACATGCTTAAAATTAAGCATGATAGCAAGTGTTGAAGAATTAGGGCCTCCTCAGATAAAAGGAAAAGGGAGACATGTAAGTTATTTGAATTCAGCTAAGGCCTTCAATATGGAGTCTCATGAAAATTGGACTAAGAAATTCATTCAGTTTGGTTTGAATATACATGCTCTTCTGTGGTTTGAAGAGTGTTCAAAGGAGCTTGGTAAACAGTTAAGTAGCAAGTATTAAACTAGGTTAAGGTGTCTGGTGAAGTACCACAGGGATCTCTATTAGGTTTTATTTATTTAAGTGTCATGAAGAACTAGAAGAGGGATTCTGTTAGTGCTAACTGAATGTTAATGACTACAGTTTAATTAAATTCACAGGTAATGCTAAATTGGAAAGAAGTTGCAAACAATAGAGAAATAATAAAGGAGGAGATAAGCCTCTGGACAGGACAAAGTAAAGTGTGGATCAGTTTGAGACAACTGATACAAGCAGGGAAAAATATTGCCATGCAGAAGGCAGATGTTTCACAGGAGAAACAAATAATGCAGAGAGACTTAAGAATTACAGTGAACAGTAAAAAGCTCCATGCAACATTTTCTTCTTGGTGTTTCTGTGTGCAGAACATTATGTCATGAAGCTGCTTTCTCTACTACTTTTGTACACTGTCCTATGACATTTTATTCCTATATTGAAGTTGCTTTTATTGAAAAGATATTGATAAATTCTTTTAGTGGATTACAAAGTTAAAAACATTGTCTCAGAATGCTGGAAGAAAGAAGAATTAGTACTGCAAAATGTAATGAGTTCAAGCTGGACCATACGAGGTTCCACAAAATATAAGAAAAAGCTTTTTCACTGGGAGGGTGACAGAGCACTGGAACAGTCTGTAGAGTGAGGCTGTGGAGTCTCTTCCTCTGGAGACATTCAAAACTCACCTGGGCATGTTCCTGTGTGACTTTAGGTGATCCTGCCCTGGCCAGGGGATTGGACTCAATGATCTCTCAAGGCCCCTTCCAACCCCTAACATTCTGTGATTCTGTAAAACTAAGCACAAAAATCTGATTCTGGTTCCTTTGTATGGTGAGAAAATGTATGTTGGTTCAGGCTTGGGGACTAGGAGACACTGCTTGGACTTTTTAAAACCATAATCTTAAGAATTTGGAATTATTGTACCTGACTGACAGACATTATCTTGTAAAAAAACCCAAAAATAAATCCCAAAGTTTATTGCTAGCAGCCATTCTCCTGGCAGAGGACAAACCCCATAAGCAGGCCATACCTCTTCTTCTGACACTAACTTTTAAGTTTCTATGACACAAATTGTTCTTGTATGTAACATGCCAGTGAGGAGGTTGTAGTGTCTGATTTACATGTTTCTATACTTTGCTACGAGACAAGATTTTCTACAATTCATTACTTTTTATTTGTTAATGAGTGGTATGATCCAAAGTGCTTGTAGCTGCATCACTGGCCAGGAATAAGCAAAGATGTACCTTGCAAACTTTGAAAGCTCTGGCAGAATTGTGCTTGCTGTCCTTATTCTGTAGTTCTGTGTAAAGGGATAGTGCACATTTCATCATGAAAGTTAAAAGAGCTCATTTGTTATTTTCTGCATCTTTCTGATGTCCATTCTTTCCATAGGCCCCTCTGATTTATCATCCTAAAGTTACAGAATGGCTGTAGTTGATGTTCTGTCAGAGTTTCAAGGGGAATAGCTAACAGCTGTGTATGGATCGTATTGGAAAAAAACACAACATCCTCTGATTTTTACTTTTTCCTTTCTAGTTGCAGTTGCAAATGGTGTTCACAGGCTGTAGGTTAGTAGTCGGTGCAATTTAGAAGTATTTTGCATCAAACATAACGTGTCTAAAGGAGTGTTTAGGCTTGGTGGTTGAGAGTGGTTGATTAATCCACAACTTATGAACTGAACTGCATCTAAGGTTGTCTTATTAGCTACCTCTGTGTTTACTACCTAAAATATTCTTTCATTCTCCAGTTCCTTCTCAAACTCATGATTCTTGCACATGTGGATGTGTCAACATGGCTTCCTTGTCCTTTGTCCAAAAGTAAGGGTACACTTGAGGCCAAGTGAGGCATTAGCCACTAAAAGTGAATACAAAAATGATTGAAAATGTTAATTCAACCACCTTCAGCAATGAAGAGGTCACAGTTTTTTCTAACTGAAGACTCCCAGAAAACCAAAGTGCTCTGCATGCCAAGAAGCACCTTGGTGCCTCACTGCATGTCAGGAAGCACAGCTTAACTGGCTGCCATCTCATGACAAAGTCTGAAGAGGATTCACAGGTCGATCTTCCTGTACTGAAAGTCCCCAAAGCTTTTAGGCAAGCCTCTGCTCAAAGAGCACACCAAAAGCTTTTGGATGAGAGAAAAACTCATAAAAGTTCACAAAATTGCCATTTTACAGCAAGGTGATAGCCAGAGAGCATTTGGCAAGGATGCAGAAGGCCCACATTCAAATTTTTGCTTCTTTAGAGCATTTAAAACTCCACAACTCTTTTTCTCCTAGAGGTGCCCTGTTTATGCATTTTATCCAATGACATTTTTAAGATAAAACACTTGCATAATTCTTTATATCACACAAACATTGAAAAAAAATATAAGTGAACAGGTTTTGGTTTTCAGACTGGAGTCTGAGATTTCCTGTTCCTTCTCTTTCTCTATCTCTCCCATTTTCCTTCATCCAAGTCCGTCCCATCTACCAATTTGCTCTAGTACACTGGGTGTTTAAATTCATGCTGTAAGACACACAATTCTGTGTGCATTGTTTAAGTGTTTTTTTGTCTAATTTGTCTTCAAGATTTAATTCTGGGAGCTTCATAAACTTGCAAAACTTGGTGATTTGGTACCTCAGTTCCTGGCTTGAATGTAAGTACTGGGTAACAAATAGCATCCCTCTGAGAAAAACTGGTAAAGCTATGTTGGGAGCAGGTTGATATGGAATATTAATCTGTAGCTTCACCTAGATAAATCTGTGCGAAACATAGCAAAAAATTTTTTCTAAAAATCCCTTCTGTTTACATTTTGAGAGCACACAATTTTATATTGTCTTGGAAATACTGTTACTAAAAGAATAAGAGCCAGGTCTAGTTGCACACCTTAGTGAGTCATTAAAATTGAAATGAATACCAAATAACCTGAATTAGCAAGATCATGCCTACAGCTACTGCTTTATGTTTCAGGTTTTTTAACTTCTTACTCTTCTGATGTTTATGATAAGTGACAAAAAAATACGTTCCTGTTCTTTTGTCATTATCATTCTTCTTTACTTGCCCTGGCTCAAGGAGCGCACCCAAGGTACAGCCTGTAGCTTACAGGTATTTGTTCTTTCTTTAGCAGGGGAGAGAGATTTTCCTTTGGTAAGGTACAACAAAGTAATCAGAGGCAAGAACATTCTGTGTGGAATAAGTTGATTAAGATCTGTTAAAATCATCATCTCATTTTTACCATACATATTGAGCAGAAGTTTGGACTGCTATAATGAGATCAAGAGAATGTGTCTTCATCCTAGGGTAACAGTCCACTAGGATTTGTACCAGTTTAACTATTTCAGAAGGAAACCACACACCCGCTGCCATGCCTGTACTGTTGTCAATGTGTCCATGCCAGGAAAAATTCAGTGGACTTTGATAAATATGCAAGAAGGATAAATTCAACAAATTTTGAATTTCCAAATAATTAAGCAAAACTGGTTAAAGTCATGTTTTAATTTAGAAGAGTAACATTCAGAACAATTCTTGTTACTCATAGAAAAAGGTTGGTTGGGATTTCCCATAGCTATATATTTCCATTTTAACTTCCTGAAATGCTTCTTATCAAAAGTAAAGCTGAGATGACTGCCATTTTTTGTTTTATGCAACTTTATAAGGAAGGAGCTGTTTATATATTCCCTGACCTTACTGCTGTTCCAATAAAAGTGCTTTAAAACGTTATTATTTCTCCTGAGCTTTCGGTTGCCATGTTTATTCAACCTCCTGCCAGCAACCTATGTCAGGCATGGCAAAGCAAGCAAACAAGTTCTGTCTCACTTAAAAGTAACCCCACTTGCAGTAGCAATGGGGCCAGTTCCAACTGCTCACCTGAGTTAGTGAGATTTTCACTGATACCAGGCCTATCTTCTCTTTCAGCCAAAGGACTGAAGAACTGAAATGTTGCAGGCAGTTTTACATCCAGCTATGAACAGTTTATCCTGTTGATACCTTGTATTTAAAAGAATGCATTGGGACCCTCAGACAAGAGTACACTGCAGGTGAACTGCAAAGAGTTCCAGCACAAGCAGTATGAAAAGTCATTGCCAGGAGGAGCAGAACCCAGAAGGAGCAGGGTATAGTGTTGGATTGTAGGGATACATAGGTACTGCTTCCAAAGACATGGTGTAAATGCACCTGAAATGGCTTTTACTTACTACTGCCCTTACCAGCAATACTATACCTATCTTCATGTGAGTTTCATCATCTGACTTAAAAACACTCTTGCGAGCCTTGTAGCATCAATGTTGAGCTCCTTTACATCACACTTAAACAGCTGCTGATAATGGAATAACCTGTTTAAAGTTAGTTTAGATGTCAAAGTCACTGCTTTGGATCCTGGTATTCTTGGATTTGGATTGCGGATTTAGAGAAGGGACTTTCTGTAAGTCCTTTTTTGGAAAGATGTTGCTGTTTGTGGGGTGGCAGAGTAATTCCTGTGCTGTGTATTTCTTTGACAAGAACATATCATTCTGGGAAAGTGCATGCTATAATGAACTATTTCACCAGGTTTCTCTTGTGGGGTTTTGCATAGATTCTTCTTGCAGTAGCAAAAAATTGTCAAGCTAATGGCATTTAACAGGAGGACCCAAAAAATTCATCACAACTTCCTTATCAGTGAGTTCTTAGGGACTAAAAGGGATGACCCATTTTTTCAACCTTTTCATCCTTCCTCCTACTTACCCAAAGCATGTAGAGTCCTATCTGGAAAGTCCTTAGGGGAATGATAACACACAGGAGTGGTGCATGGCCCTGTCATAGAGTTACTGAACTTCCAATGATATGTATCTCTAAAAATGACCATTTCGTATACATTTCATGATACACAAACAGAAGCAGGTAAAAAACTTGAGTCAGTTGTTTAGATTTTGTTTGAAACTCCATAGTTAAAAAAAAGTTGGAAAAAAAGAAAAGTGCAATGGAGCAGTTCATGCCTTGATTTAAACCATTGTTTTTTAAAGGAAATGTAACTTGAAATAACCATGTATTTCTTACTAAGTGGAAGCAAGTGTTATGCAAACAAAGAGTCATGTATGAAAGTAATTCTTATCTTGCTGCCTGGACTAGTTGGGGGATAAAATAAAATAAATCCAAGTCAGATCCAAATAGCAAACGGGACTTAAACTTCTGGAGCACATGGAGCAGGGAATGAAAATCAGGAGAATTCAATTGACCTCAGTAGCTCTTGTAGTACACACGTGTAGGTCAGACTAGCAAAAGCACTATTAAAAGTAGTATCCCTACTTAATTTTAAAGGGCTGTTTACAGATCAAAGTGCACTCATTATGAATATGGATGTCACGTTTAAATAGTGCTTGCTTTACTGCCATATAAATTACTCTCAAAATATTTCTTTTTTACTGTCAAGTAAAACATTTTGGGCACCACCACTCCTGCCCTGCTTTGAGTATCGCTCCTACCAGCAAACTGTAGATATACAAAAGGAGTATATTTAAAATTTTTTCACTACAGCTCACATAATCTCAAGTGGACACCAGAAAAAGTCCAAGCTACATCATCCATTGGACTCAGGAACAGTTCTGGTTAGGAGACCTTCTGAGCCTACTGTGGTAAGGGTCCTGTACTCTGTAGATGGTCCCATGAAGGAGTTTATATAAGGAGAGTTACTGAACACTATGAGTAAGAAATCAAATAGCAGTTCTCACTGGCTCACACGTACATCTTCTCTGGGTTTGAGGTCAGAGTCCTTATTTTATTGAAGCCAGGATATGTGCCTACTGTCTCCTATTGCTCTCAGCCCTTATACTAAGTCTTAATCCATTTTTTTGCCTAAATGCCCACCCTCTGCCTCCACTGCAGGCTGCATACCTTTCTCTTCATTTAAGTCATGTGCAAAGGAGCTCCTGAGCCGTAAATCAATAAAGAATGTGTTTCACAAAAGCACTCTTATTCATTTTGTCCTTTTTATGCTCTTTTAGAAGATATTAGGCTGAATGGATCTTTGATCTGATATACTATGACATTCTTAGTTTCTTGTGGTTTTCCTCATCTGTCCCAGACTTCATTGCATGGATGTACAGCTTACCTCAGTGAGCACGACTGAGTTTCATCTCTTGCTGTATCACCAGCAGTTCACTTATAAACAATCTAGGTCCTGAGATAAAAACAACAGTAGTTAAAAAAAAAAAAAATAACAAAATTCTTCCTGCCATGTTCTTCCAGATGGCCTGTCTTCTCCAGAAGAGTCAATGTGCTTTGCATTGTGTTTTGAAGGTGGGAGCATTCCGGTCAGGATGAATCAAGGCAGGAAACAGATCCTTCAGTAGGGCCCTTTGGTGAAATCGCTCTGCTTTCTCTCAATTGGAAGTACAGTGTGGGGATGTAGCTTAAGAGTTGTAGTTTGTGACAGGTAATTAGGGTTTCCTAGTGCTTTGCCAATCTCCAGGTAAATAACCTTTGAAATTTTGATGGGCCAACAACACTTCAAAAAATAATTACCTTACCTCATCATGTTTAGAGAGGATATTTGATAGGAATACTTTTCCTGATATTTAAGGGCTCAGAACTTGAATTCTTCAGTGTCTGGATTTAGCAGGCTTATTGGTAGTCTACAATGCTTCAGATGAGTCGTCTAGATGTTATTCCACACATTCTGGAATTTTGTACTATTTCTTACCTTCTAAATACACCAGAGGCAGTGGTCTTCACTGAGATCAGTACCCTAGAGACTTTCATAATATTGACTATGCTTATTCTCTAGCATGATTCTAAATAGGGAAGAATGTCACTGGAGTCAGTTCAGCCATCTATGTGTAAAGGTAGCATGACATGAACAGTCAGAAGACTGACCTACAAGCTGTTTCCACCAGTGTAAAGTATAATACCTTTCTGCATGTCTGATTTCAACTTTGTCTTGTACTTTGTGCTTTTGTTCATATTAGTTACTCTATGGTGCTACGAGTGTAACAAAAATCTCTTGCCACTGTAAAATCACGGGGGAATTTATTTTTTTTTTACCAGCCTAAAATTACAAAAGCAGCCAAGCAGAATTCAGCCAAATATAGAAAGCAAATATTTAAGTATGAGGAGGTCTATAGATAATAGTAGCAATCCAGAAATAAAGATTTTGTAAATGTAGATATTTTCATGTCATAAATATAATGCAAAGGAAATAAAAATCCTTCAGTCTTATAAAATAGCTTGGAAAAAAGACACTAGGAAAGAAGTCGCCCTTATTCTTACCTCAGGCTTAATCCCCAGAGAGGAAAAGTTCATTCAGTTCACATCAGCTTCATTTTGAGTTGATAGAAGTGCTCTCAATGTCCCACAGTGTCTGCTTCTCACACCTGCTTGGGGTTTCTTTCATCCTCTGAAGTATGGATGGCCAACTTCCATATCCTAAAAGCTATTTTTATTCCCAGCCAGGTGCTATGGGGCCAGGCAGATAGACATATTGCTATGGTGCTACTCCATTAGACCAGACCTAACCCAGGTCTGCACCTTCTCCCTCCTACAACATGATTTAGGAACAGGCTAATTGCTGACTGGGCAGTGTTCCCCAAGCCAGAAAACTCTCCTTACGGGCTGAGTCCTGGCCCTGAGCCATCTCTTGACTAGTTTGGCACAAGACTATTCCAAATCTCTTCCCTTTGTTCTTTCTACCTCAAGGATCTGAGTGATTAGATTTCAACATCCACTCCATACGCACCTTTTTTTACAGTACTGGCACTGTTTCTGCTAGTGACAACCCCTTTCTAAAAAATGAACTTCTTCCTGTAAGTTATTCTGGAAGGTTCTGTTTCTAATCTGTCATAGCTCTGCCAAACAGCCCTTTGAAATTTTGCTAAGAATCTCTTGTCTCATTATTTTCCTCTTTTTTCTTGACAATGGTTGGGCCTTCTGTTTGTTTTCCTTTGTTTTAGCTGGTATGATGTTTTGAAGTATCTGCTAGAAAAAGCGTCTCTGAATAAGAAGGGGGTACAACAATGTTTACAGTAATTGCTACCAAGTATTTTTAGCAAAGTATCTTTATAAAATTACAGTCACAGTAAATTAAAGTAACCATCATAGAAATTAAAATTTTAATTAAATGGAATGAAATTACTTTAAAGATAAAGGCTAGTCTGCTTTTACTTATGTGAATGAAGAGTTGTGTGGCATAACTTCAATGACAGCAGCTATGCTGAGCTCGATGGTATCCACTGAGTATCAGAGGAGAGGAGGAGAAGTGAGGGGTCCTTAGCATGAGAAGCTGGTCAAGGAAGAGACAGATATCAACTTACTGATGTGCTTTGCCTTTGTCCATTACGATTTATTTCCTTAATATTGCCCAGTAAAATATATTCAGATCTATGACAAAGTTCTGAATCTTGACAAACTAAAACTCAAGGTTTTCCTGGTGGTGGATGCATTTCTGTAGGAAGCATAACAGGAGACACAGAAGGAAACTTCCAAGTGCATGGTGTCATATAGAGGGCAACATCTTGATGGATTGATAAGATTTTCTGTTTCCTACTCTAAGATATCCCATGCTCTTTTGATCAGGTTTAGTTTATTGCCTGTCCTTGTGACTGTAGATGCTTCCTTTCCTGTATCATTTAGGAACATCCAAGCTGGAAATAAGGTGCAATTTTAAACTGTGCTGGTAGCTAATCATTGGGACTACTTGGCTACCTCACATGGAGTTCTTAAGTTAAACCTGGTTGTTTTCCTGTGAGGTTTATTCCAATTTAGCCACCCACGTCACTGGATTTTCTGCAGTGAAAAAATATGGCTCAGGTCAGAGCAGATGCTCACACCACTCCCCTTTGGATTTAAGGATCCCTGAATGAAACCCAGTGCTTTGGTTTATTTCCAAATAAAGTAAGTAAAACAATCAGAAAAAGTCCCCGAACAAACAAATCTGGCTGCCTTGCACCAGTGGAAGTAAATTTGTTTAAAATGTGTTTTGACACCTAAGCAGAACCTAGAAAAAGAAAGCTTCCCTTTCATTGGTAAGCTCCACCTCACCTGCTTTAAAATATTACCACAGATGAAGTTTCCTTTCTTAACAATAAACTATTTAGTAAATGTTGGGCTTCAGCCTCTCACCTTTACAGCCAAATCATTAATTATGACCTTTTTAGTGCTGTTATTAAGCAGCTCCCCCTTTCCCCTTCAAATTCTTTTCCTTTTCTAACAGTGAACCTTCTGTGTCAGTGGCTTATAGACTGGTGAGGTTGCAATGTGTAAGTAGTATCCACAGATCAAAGAGGAGAAAAGGGTTATTGGAAAGGGAGAAGACAGGAGGAGGCAGTACATGGACAGGTAAAACAATGACCTTTCTTTGTTTCTGTTATGAGCTGGGATTGCTTGGGGGTGGCTCTGCAGGGATAGCCGTAGGGATTCACAGAAATGTGGAAGTTTGTATTTTCTGAGCCCCTGTCTTCTCAGGGAAGATGAGAAGGCTGCAGACATCTTTGCAGCAGGCAGACACCCAAAGCAAGCATGTTGGGTTGCCACGGGCACCTGATTCCAGTAGGTCTGCCTCTGGTAAATGGGTCTTCTGTGACCTTAACACTGTCTGGGGAACACTGTGCAAAGGAAAGGGTCCCTATCTGTCACGAGAGGGCACGGAGAGATTGCCAAACAGGGACCAATATGATCAACAAGCAAAATCTTGTTTATTGAGTTCACTAATGCTGAATATATACTTTTCTCTTATTTGTGTTACATGCATGGCATTAAGTGATTGGCTAACACTCTCCGAACTTGCTCCTAATTTATAAGCTAATTGGTTAAAAGTTACTGTCCATGCCCATACCGAAGGCTGTCCTGGCTTGAAAATGTTTTCTTTTGCCATTACTCTGCTATCTTGTTTTTCTAGAAAGCCAGCTCCGGTGTTATTCTCTACGCCAAGGTTAAGTTTGTTAACACATTCCTGAACATGGCTTGTTCAGTACCTGTCTGCTTCTATGGAAAAACCCCACACCTATCTGAGGATTATCCAATGCGATGGCCCAGGAGACTTCCTCAACACAGTTCGCAGAACTGTGAAAAGAAGGAGCAACTTTTCCCTTAGAATTAAAGAGGTTATTAGAATTCATTCCTTCTGCCCAGGAGTTGCCCCCATAGAGAATGTGAAGGCATGGGGAGATGTGCTCTTGGAAGGGATGAGACCTGCATTAGCAAACACATCAGCTCAGCTACAGATGGATTGTGCATTTGTTCAGTGTGAGTAAAGACCAGAATGCCAGCATGTTCCGTGTGAGAGCTGAGGCCACTTTTGCCCTTGCTCACACCTTCACTGAGGCTAAACATTGACTGCTTCCCAGTGGAAGCTGACACTCACTGCCCTCCATGCCTGGTAAAAATGCTTTTCCTTCTCTGCTGAATGTTCTAGGCATCTGGTGAGGGACCTGCTATTGAATTAGTACAATGTGACCAGGGAGGTGAGAGACAATCCTCTCATAGCTACCTGTGGCATTAAAACTGATGTCTCTTTTTTTGCTCAGTAAGTTAAATTTATACTTTACTCATTCTTTCTTCCTGCTCTTTAAGTTTCTACAGAGACTGAAATCACCTCAGGAGAAATGAAACAGAGGCCTGCTGCCACCTTCTGATCACTTGGAAATCCTTCCATGTCCCCAGCACATTATCAGTGCTGTGTAACAGAAGTGGCTACATTTCACTAAATGGTAAAAATATCCTTCTGTCATCTACAGCTGTACCTTATATAAGTTTTCATCAAAAGTAGACTGAGAGCTTTAGAATGAATACGATATTGACTAAAATATTTTGAGAAAGGCTCCCACTCTTGTGGGTGTAATAGAGAAAATCATTACATGCCCAGCTCCTGCATAAGTATCCAAAGTTTCCAGTGAGCTCAGTCAGTTTTAGAAGTCATCAAATGCTTTTGTCTGTTTCATGTCCAAAACTGGAAACAGCCACAGCATCCAGCTTATTCTGAACAATCACAAGAACTTTAAATCCATCACTGCATTCATTTATTAAGAAATTCATAAGTGTATAGTTGGCAATACTTGGCATGCCAGGGGTGGAAAACGACGAGTGTGAACAGTTTACTCCTGTTGATGGAGTTTTTAAAATACTCATGAGGCTATTCCTTGACTGCTCTCTAATCACTTCTTTCAAACCTTGAATTACTCTGGTATGTAAATACTGATAATAGCTAAACATAACAGAAAGTGACCACATACACATGTGTACACCATATTCATCTGTCAGGATATTTTCTTGGATCTTCAGCACCAAACTCATGGCCTTTACCACTTGAAATAAAGGCTCTTTTGTCTATAAGCAAAGTAGCAGGCTGAACAGTAATTTTTGGCCAGCCACAAGAAAGACAATACTAAGCATTCCCTTCTCAGAGGCATCAATATTGCTAATGATTTCAAACCCCTCACTCAGGCCTCCTGAAACCATTAGACAGGCCTTATGAACATCAGCATTTAAGACAAGAGTAAGGATGTTAGGGATTTTTTAATTTTTCATCTGGGTTTTGAATCTTTATGATTCTGTGTTTCAAACTTTAGTCAATCATCTTGGCAGACAACTTTTAGGGGAAATTCAGCTTCTCCTGTGATTACCTGTCTGTAGGAACTGGGATTGAAAGGGAGGGCGCAGGAAATCCACACAGACATTTGAAAAAAAAAAAAAAAAAGCAAAAAAAAAGCCTACAGTGAAAATGTTATATATTAGGTGGCTATGAAATCAGGAAAGTCAGGATGAGCTTTTCAGCCCACCAAAGCACACAGGATATTTATTGGTGGGTACTGCCCTGTTACAGAGTTAATGACACCCCTGGCTCAGACCAACCACTCAGACTCATGTGAGCTTTGCCATCCTGACCCGGCTAGCAGAGAAGACAATTCATCCCACACAAGGCTCCTACCATGCTCTTGCAGAGCAACAAAACCTGGCACCTGGAAGGAATTTACCTTGTGGCACCCCTGCGTGGGCACTGGAGGTCCTGGCATCCCCTGTCCCCAGCTGCTGCGGTGACTGCAGAGCTCTGCCTTGTGCTGGCTGAGTCGTATGCTCCATGGAAAACCATAGCTAAAGAATCAGGTCCTTCTGCATGAGATCAGCAGCCTGGATCACAGAGATAAGACAGTGTTTATCTTATAGGCAACATCAAAACTAAAAGTTTTCAGTGAGTTAGGGAGGTTTTGTTGCAGAGCTTAATGGAGGCTGGTATTCTGCCTGAGAGCTTCCACTCTCAGAAAGTCAAGAATGGTGATGATCTCTAAAAGTCCAGCTCGGAGAAGGTTAGCCTCTTTTGAAAATCTCAGCAGGAGTTTTTTAATCAGGGTCAGCCTTGTCACAAAGAGACAAGTAATGATTTCCTATAGTCTGTAAAATTCTGATGAGGGTAAAGTAAACATTGTTATTACAGGGTTACAGAGTCAATTTCCTATCACTTTTCACTAGGACTATTGTAGGGAAACATTTGGGTAACCACATGTTGTGCTGAAAAAAACCTAAACACTAGCAATATTTCCTTTTTAGGAAAAGAGACTTGTGAATGATTTAAAGCCTGATTCAATAATTTGGGCCCTCTTTTACTCTGAAAAGGAATGGGGGAAAAGGGGGAGGGTGCCAAAACTATATTGCACATTACCAGATTTCCAGGATTCTGCATTTTCTTACTCATTAAACTTCACAGTGAATATGCATCACTTCTCCACACACAGTTTCAGCCCTAGGGATTGCACAGTCCAAATGTATTTTAATTACATTATTTATTATTTAAATTAATTTAATTACAAAAAATAACAGACTCTGCACATGTTCGAAAATGCCATGCTGTACAACTAAATCTTGAGTAATTGTTAAATTTCTTGCAGGCCTCCTGCTAGGAAGTACTGTTTTTCTTTAAAAGTGAGAACACTATTATATCCGTCAGTGGAAAGTTTACACATTGTATTTCTTCTTTCATATGCCGTTAAACATGAGGCTCTCTCATTTCCCCCTTTCTTCAGAAGGCATGAGACCCATCTGGTAATATTCTGCAGATCAGCATTTCTTAAAGAGAGTTTGATTTAAGTGGTGGTTTTGTTGAAGGCAACGAAAAAGAAACTTATGAACCTGGGTTACAGAACTAGGTCTTGTGTTATTATTAAAGTTACTCCATGCTTGCTCCATGCCAAAGATAGAACTCTATTTAAGCTGCAGAGAATAGGCATTTTCTTAGTTCTCATCCCCTTGTTTTCTAGACTTGCAGCAGAGAAAAAATGCCCAGGGTCTATATAACTCTTGACTTGTCAGATAATTTTGGTTTGAGAGTTGAAAACTGATGTGGGTAAAATCAGAGCTCCTTGATCAGTTTGTGTGTTGTTAAGGTTTTAGGAAAAAAAATTGAAAGAAACACTTTCAAGACTGATAAGTTTCTATGTGCCTTTTTACTTCTGTTTTCTGCCTGGCACTGGGCACACAGGTGTTGAGATACTGTGAGAAGGGTATTGCTGTCTTTCTTCCCTGGACAAAATTCCTTTTCCTTTCTTCCTCTGATCAGGTAATCCAGAGCAAAATGTGTGAAAACTGGGTACAAAGCTTTCTTAGCTGAGAGAAAGCTTTTCTTCCTTTGCAGCTAAGGGATTTTGCTGTAGAACAATGTTCCAACAAAGATCAGGAAACTTTTCCTCTTGAAAAAAAAAAGCAAACCACTTGACCAGAAGTCAGGTTCATAACACAGCTATTTTCTTCCTTTCTCACACCCTATATATCCAAAATTACCCCAGACTTCTGTCTCCTCTTCAACAAGACTTTGATTCTGTATGAGAGATCAATGCATGAAATCCACTGGAGAATTTTCTGCTGCTTTTGGTGGTGTGTTTTAGGGATTTTAGTCAATAATGATAAAAGCTCAATATATGGAACAGACAGGGAGAATGCTGTACAGGAAATGCCAAGTCAGTTCAGCAATCTCCATAGTTCATATTTTGTTTCAAGAAAGCCCAGTGACAGGTAATTCAGTCCTGGTTGTTAAAGTAATTGCATCATCTGCAAATATTACCATCTCTGTACTTAGCATCATACCCAAATGACTAGCAATTATGCTAACCAGTTCTACTCAAACACACTGAGGCAGCAAAAAGTTAAGGTATTCAGTCATGAAAAAGGCTCTTTTAATTTTAGTCTGATTTCAGCCAATCTAGCTTTAGGAAAAGAGCTGGGGTCCAAAATGATAAATGTAGTCTAGGCTGGCTTTGTAGATAGAAGAGCACTTGTAAAAGGTAAGCAGTCCAGTCCTAAGTGTCCCACTTGCAGTCTATAAATAGTCTGCCTTGGAAGAGTTTACCTTTCTCCCCACTGTAAAGAAGGGACAGCAGGAATTTTCTATAAGCACCAATAAGGGACAATTTATGAATGCCTTTTTTTGTTGTTGTTATACACTATAGGACATCTTATTTCATGGATTGGCTTCCATCCGAGACTTAGACAAGGACTTTCTGAAAGCTCTTTCTCTCCCTTTGGTAGAAGGAAAGGTAGATATTGTTTTCCTTGATTTCAATAAGGCTTTCAAGACTACCTTCTATGGCATCCTCATTGAGAAGCTGATGAAGTGTAGGCTAGATGAGCAGTGACATGGATTGAAAACTGGCCAAATGGCCAAGCCCAGAGGGTGGTGATCAATGACATGAAGTCTAGTTGGAGGCCAGGAACTAGTGGTGGATCAGTACAGCACCCAGTCCTGTTTAACATCTTCGTTAATGATCTGGCTAATGGTGCAGAGTGTACACTCAGCAAGTTTACTAATGACATGAAACTGGGAGGAGCAGCTGATATGCCAGAGAGTTGTGTTGTCACCCAGAAGGAACACAACAGGATGGAGAAACTGGCTGAAAGGAACTCCTGGAATTCAACAAGGAGAAGTTTAGAGTCCTGCACCTAGAGAGGAACAACTTCACGCACCAACCTATGCTGAGAGCTGCCCAAATGGAAAGTGGCTTAGCAGAAAACCACCTGGTGTACACCAAGTTGACCACACTACCATTGGTGGAGCCAAGGGGTGGCTTGGCTTTTACCTACATTCAAAAGACATTTTTCACCACTGACTGTTGCTGTCAGATGACCTGGACATTAAGTGTCCCTGATCCTCTGCTGCAGCCATCATGTTGCTTATGCTCCTGTGTTTGCTATTGGTGTTCAGGTGAGTGTGTGTTCATCCATTGCTCACCTTACTGCCTCAATAATGTTTGGGTTACAATGTTGTCAGACACCATTACTGTTCCATCACATGGTGTCCTGGGCTGCATTAGGAGTGCTACTACCCGGCTGAGGGAGATGATCCTTCCTCTCTACTCAGCACTGATGAGGCCACACCTGGAGTGCTGGGTTCAGTTCTGTGCTCCCCAGAACAAGAGAAACATGGACACACTGGAGACTGTCCAGCAAAGGGCCACAAACGTGGTCAAGGAACTGGAGCATCACTCATGTGAAGCCATGTTGGCACAGTTGGAACTGTTCAGACTGGAGAGGAGAAGGCTCCTGAAAAGATCTTATTAATGTATCTGAAAAGCTGAAGGGAAGGTGTAAAGAAGATGGAGCCAGGCTCTTTTCAGTGTTGCCTTGTAACAGGACCAGAGGCAATGGGCATAAACTGAACATGCAGAAACACTTTTTCACTGTGAGAGTGGTCAAACACTGGCACAGGCCCCCCAGACAATTTGTGGAGTATCCGTCCTTGAGAACATTCCAAAGCCACCTGGACACAGCCTTGGACAGCTGCCTCTGGGAGGCTTTGCTTGAACACAGGGTCTGGACCAGGTGACCTCGAGAGGTGCTTTTCAACCTCAACCATCCTGTGACTCTTTCAGTTTAGAAATCATCAATTTGGGGCTCTTTGTTAGATTCTCTCTGGGCACTTAAACTAGCCCAATGTTACTGATGTAGGTTGAAAAGCAATTTAGTATATACACTGAAGATGACAGCAGATGGGCCCAAGCACACTTTTTGGGGTTTTTTACCAGTTGTGTATCAGACTTGAACTTTCTGTTTCCCAGCTTCTGTATCTGTAGTTCCTCTTTTCCATTATCTTTTAAATCTCATATCCTTAATTCAAAGTGTTTCTCACCCTCTGTACCTCTACCTCTGATCTTTGTAATTGTCTCACATTTGCCCTTTGGTGTATATTAAGATAGACTGATAGTATAAGACTGACTTAAGCTTTCATCCAGAATAATACCATGGAGTATCAGATACATGCCCCATGTTATCAAAGTCAAAATGGAGTTCACTCGTTTACAAAGTTTCATCTTTGCTCTAAAAAGCCATGTCCTTAGTGACTACAGCAGAGATCACAATTTATGGGCCCCAATGTGAACTTCAAGTGAACTTAAAAGCTTTAAAGTGAGGATCTGAAAATGTCTCTTCTCCTATGAAAAAACTTGAGAAATGATTCAGTGAGATTTCCCATCTCTTAACACAAATAACATGTAAGAAATTCATCCCTCACTACTAGATTAACCATTCATCCACCTTGCCTGAGTCTAGCTTTCCTAGATGTGAGAATGTTGAAAGCAGAAATTAAATACTTCAAAGTCTGGATATATATTTGGGGTACTATTAAGCTCAATTTAAAATCCCAACTGTGGACATTCAAGTGTCTCGTGTACTGCTGTTTCCTAAATACAAGGATACATGCAGGTGTGGTACCTGATACTTTTGGCTTCTGAGGAGGGTGGCACCAGGCAAGTTACGATGCAGAATAATTATACCAGATGGATCCATGCTTTAGAATGAGCTGCTTATTTCACCCTTCTCAATGAGCAAGAGAAGGATGGGGAAAGGGGAGAGTGAATGAATAGAGGGAAAAAGTGCTGACTCTACAAAAAATGAGTGGGCTTTGCTGAAAATGAGTTGAGCCTGGGGGAAAAGTAATAATAGAAAGTAACTTAAATTGATAAAATACCTTTCAGCATGGTCTCAAAGCACTGCACAGTTAATAAAACCTAATGCCAAATTTAGCACTACAATAAAAAGACAAAACAAAGCAGTTCCACAATATAGCAATATATATATATTACCAAAAATAGAGTAACTCTAAACCTTGAACAACCTTACTTTGCTCCTAAGTTTGGAAATATGAAGTGATTTTCAGGGCCCAGAGTACTGGGTTATGCTGTTTTATAAAGAAGGCCATAAAGTAAGGAAGCAGTATATATTTTTGGGTAGGGGGCACACTACTGGCAGAAAACAGATCTAACAATTTTTTATTGGAAATGGCCTAGATTCTAGGAAGTAGATTTTAAATATTTTTCATAGACTGTAAATTTAAGATACTCAAAGAGTTTGATTTTAGAGGGAAACAAAGTCATGCAAGAAAAAACAATTTTTTTTTCTTTGGGTCACAAGTTATCTGGATCAGTCAAAAGATTATTGTCTAAAGTACCATGTCTGTGTTATGAAGAAAATCAGACTGTGTGAATGTAATGATCCTTTTTCATTTCAAGAACGTACGCATATACAAGTGATAAATGTGTCTTATTTATTGTGAACATAACTATGGCTGAGACATTCTGAAGCTGAGAGAATTTTCTTTCAGCCTACGTCTGGTCTGAACATATTACTTCCTTACAATTAAAGGAGAGAAATGGGCTTCATTCATCATTCACCTGCCTCACTACAGGTATCTCTGTTAGGAGGTGATGAGTTGTGTCCTAGAAATTCCTGTTTCTCTCCATCAGTTTTACAAGGAGATTAGTAGGGCAGGCAAAGATACAGCAGTCTCCAGTCCATCAGAATTCTGCCCGTAGCTGGAGGCTGAAGGAAACAGAAATATTTTCCATTTGTGCAGAAAGAATAGAAGAGGCTGAAAATACTGTATTAGGTGAAATGTTAAATGGAAGAATTTGGATGATACAGCTGTAGGTATTTCTCATATGTCACCAAGCAATTTTAGAGTAGTTAAAAAAATACCTATTTACAGAACATTTGTGTAAAACATTTCTTCTGTTTGACCATACTAAATGCAGTTGGTCAAACTAGAACTGCATTCAATTATCAAAGTATTTATTTGAGTGTTTTGCAATTTATAAAACAACCTGTGGTCTCTCTTTTGTGCTCTCCTCCCATCCCTTCTCTGTTTTGTTGATGAGTTGTAAACAAAACCATGGGAAATGTAATGAATAAGACAGGCTGCTTTTAAAAACTTTACTTGTGGATTTACACAAAATGGAAAACATTGTCAACATTACACAAACATTCACTTCATTGATTTCATACCACTTGAGCAAATGCATTATCACTGAAAGCTGAAAAAAAATGCACAACCTGCATCCTCTTAATGTCCCACAGAGAAAATGTACTATCCCTTAATCTCTGGTTTAACTTCAGTTTTGTGATGCCTAGATTCCCAGAGCAATCAGGATTTGATATGTCTAAAATCAAGTAGAAGGAACTAGAATAGAATTAGTAACCTATAGATACTGATTAGAACCTGCAAAGCTGTGGTTAGGAATGGATCTGGAAAATAAAATCAAGTGCATTTAGAACATAAAAGAAGAACCAATCTAAAAATCAGATGTTTCCTTCAAGGCACAGGGGAGAACTGAAGTTAGTAGCAATGGTCTGGAAAACTGAGCCAAATTTGTCAGAAAGTTAAAAGTTTTAGTATTTTAGAGAAGTGGGATTTTTTAAATCTACAACAAACATCACAAAGCAAGGAAAAGAAAAGTGATGAATAAAAATTAAGTTGTTGTTTGAGGACATTTAGGTATATCTGAACAATAACACCTAAAACAGTAAAAGTGTTACAGTTGGTAAGAGAAGTATGAAGAAAGTGAGTATCCAAAAGCATAATTCTAAACCGAAGAAGAAAGTGAGGAAAAGTGGGTATAGGGTAAAACGAGAAAGGAGGAGAAAGATGACCTGAAACGTGGAGCAATTCCCCTCCCAATTCTATCCAAATATGTGATGAGACATATTTATCTGTTTTGTTAAGAAAGATAATTTTAGAAGTAGGATATATGAAATTATGAAAGATGATTTAAAAAGTAACCTGTATGTATTGGGAGGCTGAGGAAAAAAAACAGGACATTTGTTATCTTTTAATTATAAAAATATGAAAGTCAGTTTTAAACCACACTCAGTATTACAGTTTAATACTGTACAGCCAGGTCTTAGTCTGATAATGTTGGAATTAGGTTGTAGAAACAAAAGAGTTAGAAGAATATGGACTGATAAACTGTGGACTTGTGAGTAAATAAAAAATTTATCTATAAAATGGCCATGTCAAAAAAAAGGAGGTTTTACAAACACTACAGGTAGATATACCAGGTGAAATAAATCCATTTCCAAACTGGGGATAAAAAACTAGGAATTACATACACAGCACACTGTTCCCTGCAAGAGCAAACAGAAAATGAAACACACTTTATTAGCTAAAAGTCACTTTTGTTTTAGGAGATACTCTGAAGAATAAAGAGGCAGATTAAAGGTCATCTAAAAAGGGATGAAAACTAGTAGTTTTCTTGTCTTCTTATTACAGGCAGAATTAATTTCTTCCTTTTTATTGTTTTTAAGGTATCTTAATAAATTCAGGGAGCAAGAAGCAGCTGAAATGCCATAAACTGCCCTTTGTAGGTCAGGGGAGTTTAGAACTGGACAAAGGAAGTAAGGAAGTGGCACACAGAGTTGGTAAAGTGTTAGAAAGATGAGATCTGAACAGTATTTTGAAAATTAGGAACTTTGAAAGTAGAACTTGCACATATTCTTCATTGGCCACAATCCAGACTAAATGGATATCCTCATTCCAAAATTCTCCCCAGTCAGCTTCCATTGTTACTTACACTTGGTGCTAATATGTTGGTAATCAAAATGCAAGCAGTACTGATGGAGACTGAGCAGAATTATACACTGTGACCTCATAAAAGTACAAGAATTATACAGGTGCCTCTCAGAAATTTCTAAGAGAAAATGCTGAAGATTAAAAAATGTTGTAAGCTTCTGGCAAGCATTAATGAGAAAAATCTTTTTCTACTGAAGTTTCCCATCTTTAAAAAAAAGAACAAGAACTAAGAAAACACATCTGTCAAAATCCTGGAATTAGAATAAGAAAGTCAAACAATTGTAAGAAATTGCTGGCAGTGAGATGAAATTGAGCCTCCTGCAAATTAATGAAATGAAACAAACTTTAAGATACAGTTGAAACAAGAATGTGACAAAGGACAGGCAGATTTGTAACAAGAGGACTTCAAGGAAAATGCCTGGTTTGGCAATTATTTTAAATAGAGATCGTAAGACATGAATATATAGTTCAGAAAGGACAGCATACTACTTGAGCAAGTCTGTGGATCTCAAATTTTCAAAGGTGGAGGCTGGAGGAAGAGGCTGTATATGTATTTTATACATGCTTTATATTTTAAAACAGAAAATAGAGACTTTTTGGAGAACTGTATTAAATAAAACATTAAACAAAACCTGAAGAGAACTACAATAGCAACGTTTTACAGACTTCTGAGAATGCTGATGGCTTAAGGAAAAAATTCTCTCCCTTTCAAGCAAGGGTATCTGTCAGAGTCCGAAGCTGGGAAATAAATTAACAAATTTGGGAAAAAAAATGAGAGTGTATCTTTCAGGGGTATTCTGTTTATGAAGAAAATTAATTTGAAGTAAGTAAATTATTTTTTAAGATTTTGGAGATTAAATGAGAAGTTGAGGGTTTTTTTCCTTTTTATAGAAATCTTGGTGTTGTTGTGATAGGGAAAGGAAGTCTTCTGAGATTTAACAAGTATGATGCACGCTTTCATCACTGTTATTTACACTGTCTCTGGAGCCCTCAGCTTTACTAACTTTCATATGGAAGGAATAAAGCACAGATCCAGGAGGGAACTTGATGGTAGTTCAGTTTGCACAGGTCCAATGATTCTCTGTACAAAGTCAAGTTCTTTACAAATAATAGTACTGTAAGCATGGAAATTTTGCTGTGTTTCTCAATATAAAATAAACAATGACAACAGAAAACAATTAGAGTCTGAATTTTAAAGAAAAGTTAACTGGAAATTAAAAAACAAAGTAAGAAAATTATACATTCAGTTGAGTTAAAAATGCAACAAAATGCATAAATACAAACCTTACAGGAAGAGATGGTGGCGTGTACAGTTCCTTATCGATCTCTTCCAGCCTTCTGAGGAGACACTGGTTAATCCTTATTCGTCATATTATTAAAAATAAAATCTGTCACAAGGACCACAACCATTTTGTTCTCAGTGACAAAAAAAGACTATGATGCAATAGTGACATTCGACAATTTTGACAAGGTACTTCTTCCAATACCTGGTGCAAATTTAAAATAAGGATAGGCCTTGAGAAATGATCTCTTCTCAAGGGAAAAGAACAGTTACCTTCACAGGAAATGTTTTTCTTAAATTTCTTTTTTCCATTTCAACATTGACATGTAAGTGTAATAGGCAAGTGGATCTTTAAGGGATGGGTATGTATGTCACCTGGAAGAGTGACCACGTGTGATAAGCATGTGAACATTGCATTATCCTGGTGTTTAAAGAAGATAATTTTCACAGCTTTATCAGCCTAATAAGTAAGTTTTTTCACACAGTTTAGTTGAAGAATGACATAAATACATTTACTGATTGATGGAACTTTATTCAGAAGTGTGGATTGGAGCATAATAATAGGAGGAATTTCATTTATTAGATGTTTTCGGAGCTAAGAATGTAGTCAAGCAAATTTACTTCCTCATGTATACTGACCAGCTTTGTTAAAAATAATTAATACTTAACAAGCTACTTCTGATGACACCCTTGGAGAGAAAAAAAAATCTCCTTTCAAATATGAATTTTAAAAATAAAAATATACATATTGAAATTCTCACTGTAGGACTTCTATCGAACAAAACCAGTAACTCAAGAGGAAAAGTGTTGTTATTTTTTAAAGAAAATAATACAGAAAAGGTAGGAAATTGGGAGACTTAAGCAGAAGAGGCATTTAGAATCGAGATGGAACTGGAATAAGACTATATATTTTCCACTTGGTTTATATAGAGAAAATATGAAATAACATGCCAATGGAAGCTGCCTCCAGTTATGATGGATGCATTTCCTATCAGCAGTGCAATTTTCTGAAATAGCTGTAGTTAAAGAAGTTTCTTTTTCTGTCTCTAGGGGTTATGCTTGGAAGTACGAGCTACCTGCAGAGAAATAACCATTGTCATGGATAACACTGTGTTTGCAGCTCTTCTAAGCTCTCACGTAAGAATGCTCACGCTGTGTAGAATAGAAAAGAAAAAAAAGAAAATCATCTATCATTCCAGTGAATAACTTTTGGTAAAGATGATGCTCAAATAAATGAATGCATTTGCAATCCTTTCTTTCCTGTCAGTCATGAAGATATGATATGGGATATCCTGATATTAAAGAGATGATTCTGTCACGGCAAATTGTAAAGAAGAGGTAAAAGAGGCACAGATATTTAGAAACATGGAATGTTTGTTGTAGGATGAACAAGACATACTATAGATTCAGTGAACCTAAATTCCAAATCAAATACTTTGAATGCTGGTAGCAATATTGGGTGATATAAATTTTCCCTAGGCAGTGAAGGTTATTCAAACTTCAGAAAACTTGTCACTACCAATTTCTTCTGTAAAGTTATAGCAACTTCAGCCTTAGGCAGTTGTCTAGTTACCTGGTGTGTTTTTAGGATTGCTTGCTGGTGTTTCTGGAGTTGCCTTAATAAAATAGGTCATTGAGCCTTTTCCAGGAGACACATGCTCCATTCCTGACTGCCTTACTTACCAAACTTGTGACTGTGCAATAGGGCTGAAATAAGTGTCCTCAATTTCACTGCATAGTTGCTCTCTCACTCTGTTGTAAGGCAGTCCTAAATAGGAATTCTGTTTGCTGATCTGATGGCCATTAAGAGGATATCAGACCCTTTTACTCTTTCTTTGCATTGTAAAAAGAACATGTATTTTTTGTATCCTTGTAGAAGTCATGTATGGTAGTTGAATCATAGAATCTTTCAAGTTGGAAGGGATCTCTAAGGATCATTGAGTCTGACTACCAAAAACCATATGACTAGAAGGTTCACTCAGAAGGTCCTTCAACTCTAACAGGCTTGGTGCCATCACTGCTTCCCTGGGGAAATAGTTTCAGTGTACAACCACCTTCTCAGTAAAGAGCCTTTTCTTAACTACCCATGTTACTAAATGTCTTCAAGCCTGCACAAGAGGCAACTTCCTAAATCTGGATGATAAACCTGAAAAAGCAAATTATACGGAGGAGGAAAAAAAATTATTGGCTTAATATTACTTTTGAGAAAATAGATACTTGCTGAATTTATATATCTTCTATTTCAGTGTAAGATCCAATGACTGTAATACATCCTTCTCTTTTTGTTAATTGCATACTTCTGAGAAAAATAAATTCACAATTAACATTTCAATATTAGAATACAACTACTGAAATTTTAACCTCATTAGTGTTCTATCAAGGAATTATTTACCTCCCTCTTGAGAAATATACAGAAGACATTAAAACCACCTCTGCTGCATTTGTTGAAGCATAAATGCAATGCTTGGTGACTTTTAATTTCCACAGTTGTATCAGAATCATGAGATAGTTCTTGTAGGAAATAAAATTATCACGTTGAGATGTGATAATAATATCCAGAGCACTGAGAAACCCACTCTAGAACAAACAGAGCAAATGACCAAGCTTCAGGTGGCATCAAATTTTATAAAAAATGCTAACACTGAGATTCAGAAGGGGCAGTTTGAACACTTTCAGGGACTGATGTGGAAATGTTAACCTTCCAGTTGACTGCTGGGACTTAAATGCTACATTTAACTTCTGGAGAAAGTACCATTATGTCTGTCCTAGATGGCACACCTGGGCTGCAGTGCTCTAACACACCAAATGTTGTGTGAACAGAGGCAGGGAAGCTACAAAGCTCCATCTGCTTCACAAATGCATTGTGGGTCCCATTTAGTAATTCGTAATTTTCTCATCCCCCTCCATCCCTCTACTGGCACAACGTGAACCAAGGGGGCTTTAAGAGGCATTTTAGAGCATCTCTCAGAGGTTCTTCATAGGCAGCAATGGAAAGCAGCCACACATCAGTCTCAAGTATCCTCTTACTCTCCCCCCTTCAAATTGGGGTTCCCATGCTGACAGCTATATCCATTAGAATTGCTAACTCAATTTCCCTCACCCTTAAGTAATAGAACCCAATTTCATCCTCATTCCCTCCTCCTCAACATTTTTTACTGAGATCTGAGATGCCAAACCAAGCCTAATAAACATTAGTAGCACTGCAGCCCAATTTTTCCTGAACAGACCCCTTATTTAGATTCTTTTGTCACATCATCCATCACAGCCATTGGTTTTAGCCTGTTCCTGTGATTCAGTTACACTTAACACAGCAGTTCAGCTAATTATGTGGCTGTGTACACACAGCAAAAGTTTTTTCTATTTTGCAGCTTTGCTGAATTAGCATTTTATGACTAAGCACCAATGACCATCACTATAGATCCTGCTGACAAAGACGAAAATAATCACTTACACCATGTCACATTAGAAATGGAGATCATTCAAGAGTAATACATGACTCAGCTGAGAACTGTTAAATGGGCTTGTTTATAGGGTGAAACCTCATATAAAGCAGAAGTCCCTATTTTACCAAATATAAAGTAATTGCAAAAATAAATTTGGAACCAAAACAAAGTTGGCAATTTGCTTTGGTGTTAACTTGCTTAACCAGGAAGCTCAATAAAAAAATGTTCATTTTGTGTTGGAAAACCAACGTGTTTGTCATTCCACGTTGCAACCTTTTCACATTTCAGCCAGCACTGGCCTTTGTCAGGCTTACATAGTCTTGCATTTATTTTCACAAAGCCTAATGCCATCCAAACTGCCAGAGGTATTAACTTGGTTACTAATACCCAAAGTAATAAAGGCTTTTGTTGAGTATGAACTACAAGATCTTTATTAAACTTGATGATTGACCAGTAAGTAACTACATGAAATAAAGGGATTTTTATATGTGTACACACACACGCATGCACATTCAAGCTCTCATTAATACACACACTCTTCAGACAAAAGTATATTAACTTCATCCTAAGAAAACACAGACTTCATGACAAATAATTTTTCTAGAAAGGACTGTTTTAAGTTAGCAGAGGAATCAGTTGCATTTTCAGAACCATGGGAAATTCAGTTATAAAAAATTCCAGAAGAGCATACTTACAAGCAACATTTTTACAACTGGATTTCCCGATTTCTTCAGCTAAACTAACTAAAGGTGTGATTTAAGGATGACTTTCAGAAGTGTTCAACTAGCTTCACTCTCTAAAGAACAGCTTTTGTTATACTCAGGAGGTGACTACTTCATGTTTATATATCTACTCTTTTTAATAAATTTGTCCCCACTGCATTTTAAAGAAAGCATTATGTAGTCTGATCTTGGGCAGCACTTCAGAAACAACAAAAAATTAAATAAGAATCAAACTATTTCCCCACAGCAGTTAGGGCTGAAAATGTGCTGTGAACCCACACAGTGACCCTCTTGTACAATTTCTTCTACCTGAAATTTTTACTCAGCTGAGAAATACCGTGATTTGTCTGGCAACTTAAACTAACCCTTATTGAGAAGAAGGTGAGATGACCTTCTAACCTTGGTCTTCTCTCTTCCAGCTACGATGAAAGTAAATAGCCAGATGTCACACAGACATTTCCAGCTTGGTGCAGTAATGTCTGAGGAGCTCCTTCAGCTCCAGTCCCAACTGATTCTATCTGCAGTGAAGCCAGTTCTAACTTTTTATTTTTTTCTTTTTTTCCTGATAATAGTGAGTTTTGGAGCAACTTGTTTGATAGCTGTAAGGGAGATTTTGAAAAATAGTTACCCTAGTTGAGAGATGTAATTGCAAAGTATCTTGGCAAAGCAGTCAACTGTTGAGATGCTGGCAGAGTTGCTGCATTTACTGGGACGACCTCACATGCTCCTGATGTTCATTATGCAATATGTATGAAAGCTTCTGTGGTGTTTCACAACAGTGGTATCACAGTTGGCACTGGCAGTAACACATTTACAGACTTTACTACCTTTCCCTGGAAGCCTGTGCTTTCAGTCACATTGAACTTTCCTAACCTTTTTCTCACTGCCCAGGCTTTCAGACTCCTTCAGTAAGAAACCTGGAGAAGTTGGACAGAGAGAGTGCAGCATGAGAATTGCTTCAAAAAGATGTTTTATTAACATTGAAAAAAAATTAGAACTCTCTCACCGTTCGTCTGTGAAAATGGCTTGAAATTCTAAAAGAAATAGTCTTATACCTAAGAAATTATTATTTCCCTTGGGAGAAGAAGATTAATTCATAAATTCTTGAGCTATAAAACTCTAGAAATCATCTCTTCAGAACTTCATAAGATGCTGGCTCCTTTGAATTCTGAGTAACCACACACAGATGCTTATGAAAATAAGCTTCAAATAACTTTATCTTTGCTTTCTGTAGAGCATGCTCAATGTCTGCTGGGCCACTTCCTACATGCCAGCTCTGCTCACCTTGCTCAGTTTCTGGGGAACATAAAGGTTTCTTGGACTCCACAGTGACATACAGTCTGACCTGTGCTTTATTTCAATCCAAAGAAAATAATACTGACACAAGAAAAAGATTAATGGAGGTGCAAGGTCATAGCACTTTCAGTGGTGGCTGAAGTGGTAATCTTTCTGGTTCTCTCACAGACTTACTGGGTTATACTGGCTAAAAAAATCAGGGAAATCCCAGGATTTCTTAAGCTGGGAGCTAAAAATTTCCCACCTGTAATATTAAGCAATTTATTTCATACCGTAAATATAAATTTGTCAACCCACAATATGCTCAGTTAAAACAAGTTGTAATTATAAAATCACAAAGCAAAGAAAGAAATAAGAGAATTACAGTGGCCCGTGTGCATGCGTTATGATGCAGTCTTTAATTACACAGCCACGTCCACCCTCAGGACCCTCGCCTCATTCACTGCATAAAGCAGACTGTGATAACAAAATGAGCAGACATGCTGTATTTCTTTTTCTTCTCATAATTTAATATATGTCCCCATGCTTAATTTTCTGCACACTATCCAAACCTTGCACAGAATACATAATTATTCATTTCCTAGTGGGCTTTTCCCTGGTGCTTTTTTTTTCATAGTATCCTACTTATTAACAGAAATTAATGAATTTATCTTCATAATGTCCCTGTGGTATCATTCTCCCCATTTTACAGATAGGGAATTGTCAAAAGTGCCAGCTAATTTGGGGTGGTAATTTGAGACGCCTGAGGTCTGATTTCTCAGAGTATATAGCACCATGTATGCTCAGAGTAATGCACCTATTTATCTTAGTGACTGCTGCAAAAGCTTGGAAATTTTAAAAAAACAGGTTGCAGGATCCCAAGTTGTATGTCCAGAATATGAGAATAGAGAACTTAGATGATTTTCATAGAAAATCTCGGACAAATACAGGATGGAATATGGTTTCCCCGGAATATTCATTTACTTTTATCACAATAATTTTTGTTCATCTGCCTCATGCAGTGACCATCTCGAAAGCATCAAGTGATCTCCAGTTATGACACAAAATGGATTCATGTCAAAGTGCTGTTCATCCTACATTTTTAGTGAAGTGGAAGTCTTACGATCTCTAATTTCAATCCTCATGCTTAACACATATTCATATAGTGATGAACGAAACAACTTTATTTTTACATTTTCTATTGTTGAACTACTGGGCAGTTTTTCAGTTTAAAGATTGTTTCACTGTCGTCCTGTGTCTTAGAACCAGTTAAGCTGAACACAACGAATATTGGGAAAAAAAGTTGATCAGTGGACATGAATGAATGTGTCCCCACAAAGGTAAACTCACTGGAGCCAAACCCGGATTGTTGAGTCTGCAGAGCAGCCCTCTGTTCTTCAGAGTCTGGTGGAAACTGGAAAAGGGAGGAAAAACTTGCAGTGTGGACCTCCCATGAGAGGGAGGCGGAGGAACACATTTGACCAGTGACTTTAGAGCTTTGTAAGAAAGAAGAGGTTTTAAGAATCAAAATCTCTTTATTTTACACAGATGGAATTGGTAAGAGGTGTGGATGTGTTGCAAGAGCATTAGGACAGTTGTGGCACTCTTATTTTCCCCTTTTCCTGTACACATGTATTGTATGTTCCTGATCAGAGGACAGATATGTAGTAGCTTCAGAATCCCTTCATTAGATGTAGCTGTACCCATTTCTTGTCTACCCAAGTCCTTAGGAAATATGTCCTAATGGATACAATATATTCTGTACTTCTGTTCTTCTCTAGCTCCCTATCTTTTTTTCTTTTTTTCTTTTTTTTTTTTTTTTTTTCCTCTGATGTCTTCCCTTACCACTTCTTGCTCACTCTCTAAATTATCCATCTCTCAGGGATGGATTTTCCATCTCTCGACTCTCTTCAGCTCCTGAGACTGTTTTTCACTACACCTTTTTCAAACATCCACCCCATTCTCCTCCATCCTACCTTCCCACCCCTGCCCTGGTCTCCTACTCCTCTTCCAAATGCAGCTGCAGGGACAGAGGAATGTGCTGTGGGTTCAGAGTGGCATCAATGACCAACGCTGGCAGAGCATTCTTTGCTGCACCTGGGATGAAGTCACCCAAAGAGTGGCAGCCACAAGGTCAAGAAGTGTGTCATTTAGTTGTGAGACTGGCAACACTTTACAATGAGGTGTAGGAGGTGTCAGAGAAGTAGGTTTATGATTTTTTACAACTTTATAAGTTGGCCAGATTTTGGCAAATTTACACAATAAAAAGCACAGTTCTTATACAAATATGATCTTTATATTCTTTTGGGGGGGAGGCAGAACATTTCCAAGGCCCAATTTTATATTTTCTCCTTTGTTTGCAATGTGATCTAAAGAATTTTTTTTATCATTCTCATAAGTAGCTACACCATTTATTCTGAACAGCAAAGTAACTTCTCTTACTCTAAAACCTTAAAACCAAAAGCACAAGAGAAAGCTGGGCTGAACAAACTTTTCTTTATCTGTCCCATGTTACAGGATTTTTCAGCTATCTAGATGAAATTTGCTAATCTATAAACAGCTAATGAGTTTTAAACTGTGTAGTGATATGATTTTTAGCTAGCAACGTATCTGTTGCATACCTCCTGTACTATTAAACCACTCTAAACAGTACCAGAGCTCTATAGAAACTAAAGAAGAATTTTCAATCATATTTTTGTAGTTATTATAAAACATGTAATAACATCAGTGGCAGAAGTTTGCTGAAATAAGACCTGTCCATTCATGTCTTGTTCTTGATTCCTGAGTTTAAAGCTGGATTTGGCAAAATGCTCCATGCACCATAATGAACTATGTTGCTTACTCTGTCACAGCAACATGATAAACCAAAGTCATATAATCAGTCTATGAATATGTCACTTGTATCCAGGATGTACTTCTGTAAGACTTCCATCCGTCAAACAAGTTACACTGAATGTTTTATAGATATATTTATCTTATTTTTGGCCAGCAACTTTTTTAATAAGCTTGAAAGATATTTCAGCTCCAATGTCATAGACCTGGTTTTAGGTGACCAAATACAAAGACAGACTCATAAAACTGGTTATTCAGCTTTTAAAAATTTCTGAATGGTTACAAAAGCTTTCAAAGAATAAATTATTCAGAATATATTTTTTAATAATCTAGACCAGAAAAGTTCTGCTTCAATGTAATACAAGTAAAAATAATGTGGAATGTCTCTACCCACATTAAAAATTTTCATATTTGGTATGTTTCCATTTACTATTATTTATTTTTATCTTTCAGACAATTGTATTACATTATAATAATATCTTATTTCTTGAGATCAAAAGAATCTGTATTTAATATTTCATATGGGCAATTGTCTGTGTGGATTCGTATTATCTTATTGAAACATCAAAGGTTGTTTTAGATTTCTGCTCGTACCCCCCTGGGCAGATCCCATGTTCACATGGAAGTTATTGGTTGAGATTTAGGACTGACTTTCATGCAAAGGGAGGAGAAAAAAAACTATCTCATATCTATAAATGGACCACCAAGGGATGCTTTGAAGATGGAATGAAGGCAAAACATACACTATGTGTGAATGATTACTTAGGAACTTCTTTCATGTGACTGCTGAGAAATTTTGCTTCTTATGGACAAACCTGATGACAGACCTGGGGAAATTTGGCATTTCCATGTGCTTTCTTTGCTTTTTTGCCTATGAGTGTAGAGATGTTTTGAAAGGATCTCTAATGAATAGCTGTTGCATATGGGAATGTCTTTTTTGGAAGATTTGCACAATGTGTCTTGACATTAATTATCTGTATTTCTCAAGAGCTCCTAATAACCTCCTAGTTTATATGGGACCATTTTCAGTACATATTTGACATAACTGTGTAGGGTTCCAGTCCCTCTTGTATAAAAAGCAAAGCACAATTATTGCAGTGGTAGCGGCACTCTTGGACATTCAGACAAAATTTACCTCTTTGAAACTCACCCATGTAAAAGTTAGTCTACTAGTCTGAGATGGCTGTCTTTGCTGCACTCCAGTCAATGGAGAGATATTGGAATCCCCATAAGTTATCCAGACTGACCTAAGTATTTTGGGCAGGGTGAAGTGATCTCTAGAGATAGCTGTTGCTTTCCAAAGGGAGAAATGAAAAGAATTCTTAAACAAAAGAATTTACCACCTTTGGAAGAAGAGACAGGCATCTCAGGATAAGTACAGAGATCTCATTAGGTCACGCAGAAAAAAAATTAGGAAGGCAAAAGCCCAGCTGGAGTTCAATCTGTCCACTGTCGTAAGGGACAACAAAAAATGTTTTTACAAATGCATTAACAGCACAAAGAGAGACAGGGAGAATCTCTATCCTTTATTGGATGGGAGGCAGGGGGAACATTACCACCAGGATGAGGAAAAAGCTGAAATACTTAGTACCTTCTTTGCCATCATCTTTATTAGTCAGACAAGCTACCCTCAAGGTATTCAGCCCCTTGAGATGAAAAATAAGGACAAAGAGCAGCACAACCTCCCCATAATCCAGGAGGGAGCAGTTAATGACCTCCTGTAGCACCTGGACACTCATAAATCTCTGAGTCCAGATGGCATCCACCCAAGAGTACTAAGAGAGCTGGCAGAGGAGCTCACCAACCTTCTCGCCATTATTTTTCAACAGTCTTGGTTAACAGGGGAGATCCCAGACCACTGGAGGCTTGTGAATGTGCCACACATCTACAAAATGGGCCACAAGGAGGATCCAGGGAACTACGAACTTGTCAGACTGACCTTGGTACCAGAGGAGATTATGGAGTGGTTCATCTGGATTATGTTCACATGGCAAGCACAGGACAGCCAGGTGGTCAGGCCCAGCCAGCATGGGTTCATGAAATGCAAGCCCTGCATGACCACCCTGATCTCCTTTCATGACTATGTGACCCACCTAGTGGATGAGGGAAAGGTTGAAGATGTTGTCTATCTGGACTTTTAGTAAAACCTTGACACTGTTTCCCACAGTATTCTCCTGGAGAAGCTGGAGGCTCACAGCTTAGGTAGATGTACTCTTTGATGCCTAAAAAACAGGCTGGATAGCCAAGGCCAAAGAGTTGTGGTGGATGGAGCTGTATCCAGTTGGCATCTGGTCACCACCAGTGTTCTCCAGGGCTCAGTGTTGAGGCCAATTCTTTCTAATACCTTTATCAATTATCTGTATGAGGGGATTGAGTGCATGATTAATTTGTGGGTGACACTAAGTTGAGTGGGAGCGTTGATCTGCCTGAGGGTAGGAAGGCTCTGCAAAGTTATCTGGACAAGGTGTATCAATTGGCCAAGGAAAATAATATGAGGTTCAACAAGGCTGGATGCATTTTGGTCACAACAACCCCATGAAATGCTTGGGGAAGAGTGGCTAGAAAGCTGCACAGCAGAGAAGGAGCTGAGGGTGCTGGCTGACAGCTGGCCAGCAGTGTGCCACAGTGGCCAAGAAATCCAACAGGATCTTGGCTTACATCTCAAATAGTGTGGCCAGCAGGATGAAGGAGGTGATTGTTCCCCTGTGCTCGGTGCTGGTGAGGTTGTACCTTGAATTCTGTGTTTGGTTTTGGGCTCCTCACTAGAATGACATCGAGTTGATGGAGCATGTCCAGAGAAGAGCAACCAAGCTGGTGAAGGGTTTGGAACACAAGTAGTATTGAGGAGAGGCTGAGGGAACTGGGTTTGTTTAGTCTAGAGAAAAGGAGGCTGAGGGGAGACCTTATTGCTCTCTACAGCTACATGGTAGGAGGCTGTAATGAGATAGGAGTTGGTGTCTCCTCCCAGAGAGAGGAAATGGACTCAAGATGTGTTAGGAGAGCTCCAGATTGCATATTAGGAAACATTTCCTCACTGAAAGAGTGGCCAGACATTGGAACAGGCTGCCCAGTGAAGTGGTGTTCAAAAAACATGTGGACGTAGCACTTGAGGATATGTTTTAGTTTGCATGGTGATGTTAGATTTATGGTTGAACTTGATCTTAGAGATCTTTTCCAACGTTAGTGATTCTATGATTCTATATACTTTGTATATCGTACTAAGCCAGGCAGAAATTAAAGATACTTCTGTGTACATGTCCTACTGGACTACAATCATCATGAAAGACTAAGAATTTCACTGCACTTGATGGGGTTGTTGAGTTAGAGAGAACCACCTATTTGGAGAGGTGTTCTGAGTGATTTTTCAGGTTGGATTTGGTGGAACAAACAGATTGCTTCAGCTATTCTCATCATGTAGCCAGAGAGGAAACAACATTCTATTTTCAGAATATGTGATGTGCATGTAGGTTCCTGATTTGATACTTTATGTAGTTTGTAGTGTTCACTGGAAACCTGAAGAAATCAAACTACCTTTTCATCAAACTTTGTAACTTTCAGTGTCATTTCTGACCAGCAAAGCTATTCTTTGTCTTCAGCTGTCTAGACCTTTCTATAGTCCTCCTTGGTATGATGTGACTCCCATGATATCTAGTCTATAAGACCTCCTAGGGCTTCTTGCACTTAAAAAGTTAATGTACTGAAGGAAAAAAAAAAAAAAATTCTAGGCAAAATAAAGTGGGACACTGTGATAATGATATTTTTCCAAAATACCCCGAGGCATCTGACTGCATTGTTGGAGTAGTACAAGGACATAACCCACATCTAATACTATTAAGATTCTTTCTATGTTGGTGTGTGGTCCAATAGTTTATCGTATCTTAGAGGACACACTTTTATTAGATTTACCAAATTATTTTGCCTTTAGGCTGACTTTGTTTGCAGTTTCCTCCTTGTCTTCAAAGACTGAGCAGCAAAGGCCTATATAAATACTGACAGAACGTGTGAAGAACATCAGAGTTTGCATTCTATCCTCAACTATTGCCTCTTTTAGAGCCCTGAGAGTAAAATCACACCAAGAGATCAAAAGGGTTTGTTTTCTACTGTTTGAGAGCTACATCTACCCCAGCATATGTGCTATCCCTTCCTTACCCACCTATCTCCCTGCTGCTATTGTAGTTCAGCTTTTTCCTCCCTGTATCTTGTCCTTATAGATCTGTTCACTCTGCATGGTTTCTGGTACAATAGTGTCCCACACTCAGTTTTCTCTTAAATACTAACTTACTGAACATGCAATAATTTATTATGCTATTGTTATAGCAACTGATGTTGGGAACTGCCACCCTCCACAACATGATATTTCTTACACTGGTCTAAGTCAAAACAGTGTATGAACCATGCATTTCTCATTTACGCGGAAGTCTCACCAGTGCAAAATAATTCATTTATCTTAAGACTGTGATTTTGAAAGCCTGGAAAAACAGTGTGACAGGAACTTCATGAAGTTCAGCAAAGACATGTGCAGAGCCCTGCACCCGGGGAGGAAAATCCACAGGAATCAGAACAGGCATGGGGCTGACAAGCGGGAAAGCAGCTCTTCAGGGAAGGCAAAGCAAGTAGACAAGCTGACCATAAGCCAGCAATGTATATTTGCAGCAAAGAAGGCCAATGGATCTGGGGCTGCACTAGATAAAGTATTGCCAACAGGCTAATGTAGATGATCCTTTCCCTCTGCTCAGCATGGATGAGGCACATCTGGAGTGCCGGGTTCACTGCTGGGCTCCCCAGTACAAAGAGACACATGGCCATAATGGAGCAAGTCTAGTTCAGGGCCACAAATATGATCAAGGGACTGGAACACCTTTCATGCATGGAAAGGCTGAGAGAGCTGGGACTCTCAAGTGGCACTCAAGAGGAACTCTAATTGGGACTAAGGAATCTAATTTGGACTCTGTCAAATGGGACTCTAAATACTGATTTGGGGTCAGTAAAGAAGGTAGAGTCAGGGTCTGCTTGGTGTTCCTAGTAACACAACAAAAGGCAATGAGCACTAAACCAAAATGACAAAATTCAGTCTGAACAGCACTTTTTATTGGAAGTATGGTCAAACATTAGACCTGGTTGCCCAGAGAGGCTGTGGAGTCTCCATCCTTGGAGATACACAGAATCCCACTGGACATGGTCCTGGGCAATCAGATGTGGCTTGACCTGCTCTGAGGAGATGACTGGACTAAATGACCTCCAGAGATACTTTCTAGCCTCAGCACTTCTGTGGTTCTGTGTGGATCTGTGATTTGTCTTCTAGTGAAGCAAGACCGTAAATTTGAAAACAAAATATTATTTGTATTTCTGGAGAATGGAAAAGAAAGGAAAAGGAACATGCCCTCTGACTTTCCCCTTTTTTCACATTTTATTATTTTCTAGGACTTGCCTAAGTGTCTTTCTTAATAACTGTAAGTATGAAATAAAATTTAAATTTAATAGCTAATGAAGGATGTCCATCTATAGATTTTGTGACTCTGTGGTACAGTTAATATACTTGCAGTACAAAATCACATTGAAGCCTATATAAGCAAGACTTCTAGTCATCACTTTCAAAAGTGTTCTTCTATTAGACTGTACTTCCTTTTATTAAAAGAGTGATTTAATTTTTCTGTGACTTTCCCTGCTTCTGCATAAGCAGCACTGGAACAAAAGGTTGCTTAAATTCGGTCTTTCAACTTCTTTGGTTTCTCAGCATCAAAGAGACACATCAAAATATCTTTCAATAGTATGAACACCAACTGGATTTTCTTCCAGCATTCAACAGGTGCCACATTCTGCCAACTTCCCAGCAGAAGTTGAGGAAATCCTGCCAGATTCCCCCTTGACATACAACAGAGCCTGTTAATACTGAGGTAGCCTTATGGGTACATTGCAAAGCTTTTTTTCTTGGTTTCTTTAAAGACACTTTCACATCAAACCAAATTACATTGTAAAAAAAGGCTGATACATAACTTGTAAGGTAAAATCATCATGTTGAAACACATAATCAGTTGTCAATCAGCTCTCACTTTCTCCACATTCCCTAGAGTTAGCTGCTGAAGACAGTCCTCCCATAGAGTCCCATGGTAGTAGAAGCAGCACCTTAGACAGGGTATAAACTTTGAAAACAATTCTGATTTGACTCAAGATGTGGAATAACTTTGTAGCTGTGGGTTTAATCAAAACTAAGAGGAAGTACAGGCTCTCTCGAGACAGCCTCCTTTACCTCTTGTTTTTAATCTACACCATATTAGCTGTGCTACCTGCTTTAGTCCAAAAGCTACTAACCTGATGAGACTTTTCTGGTATGAAGTTCTTCTCCAGTATCTTCATGCTAAAATCCTTTGTGTTCTTGATTCTTATCTAACACCTTCTGCAAAATAGCATGAGAGACATGAGATATTGCACACATTGAGATACCACTGAGTGATAATTCTGCTCTCAAGCATATGCTAGACCCTTTGTTTACTGCTGCTCTTTGTACTGAAGTTCAAATATTTTGGAAGGAATGGGGGAAAAATTGCACAAGAATACCCTGAACTTTAGGTTTGTTTTTTTTTTTATGAACAACATCTGCAGAATATGATAGGAAACAAAAACCATCTGTTTCCAGGAGCTTTACTGTATTGTGACTCATAAGCAAACCTGAAGCCAGCATGTTTGGGATGTTCTCTCCTTTTTATTATGTCAAAAGCCCTGGACAAACTCAATACACAAAGGTAAGATATTAAGAGGTGGAGCAAGTATTCATAGACCCACAGCAAGCCTGATGCAGTTTCACAACTTCTGGGTGAAGAATCTTTAGATGGAAAGATTTGGACTCTTTTTAGTAGTGCCCACTGAAAAGTGAAAAGTTACAGGACAAAAAGCAAAGGGTACAAGCTGGAATACAGGAGGTTCCATCTAAACATGACAATAAAATTCTTTACTTGGAGGGTATCTCTTCCTTTAAGGTGATTATGCTGAAATATTTCATCTTATTTAGGTAACTATCTGCAAGATACTAGAGCTAATGTTAGGATATATCTCACTCTTTTCTCTCAACCTTATGTGATCTATTGCCTACAGTTTATCAATCCATCTTGTTTTCTTATTAAAAAGCTGAAACTGATTACATCCTTTCCTTTAATAACCTTCCAAGAACACATGGATAGACCCTACTTTTTAATAGAAGACTTTTGCAGAGCAATATAGAGCAGGAAAACATTGATGAAAAAAAAAATGGTGATCCTTGGGCATATTGATATAAAAGAAAAACAGAGGAAGAAAGCAAAACAAAGCTCTGAGAAAATATTTGTCACTTTTCCATTCTGAAGAAATATTGTAATATTTGGAAAAATACAGATATTCCTTAGGTCCCTCTCCTGATCAGATTTTCAGCTTGGCTAGGCGTGAACAGGTATATTTTTCAATATAGTGTATATTGGTTTCTTTCCTAGCACTTATGCTGTAAGAGTGGGAAACAAGAAGCTCCAGCCACAGAGCAGGTAGACATGAATTCTGTCACTAATCCCAGGGATTTTGATTTGAAAAATAATTGGTAATATTTCACTAGGAAACAGTCACAGGCTCCTTTGTCTACAGACTTTAATAGATCATCCTTTGCCAGGCTGTGGGGAAGCCAGGTTCTGCTTCCTCCTCCTCTCCTGACCCTGCTGCATCCAGGTGAGTAGGAGAGAGGAACTCCTAGGAGCTGCAGCTTCTCCTGGTGCAAGTTCAGGGCTTCTCTCCAATTTTCCTGTATATTTGTATATATTTAGTAATTTTTCCTTTTTATCATTACTGCTTCATTAAAGCTGTGTCATTTAGTTTCCAATCCATAAGTCTCTCTCTCCTATTCTCTTTTCTTCCTTTATCAGGGAGGGGGTTTAATAGAGAGCATCTGTTACTCGGCTTAATTGCTGGGCCAGCATTAAACCTTAACAAATTTATTGGCACCCAACGTGGGGCTTAAGCTAATTAGTAGTACTAATTAGTACTAATGAGTACCCTGAGAAAAGACTACAGCCATTTCTCAGGTGAACCACTTCTCACTTGTTTACTCTGATGCTGGAAGGAGGGGGCTGGTACCATAACATTAACTCAGAGAGAAGCCAGGCAGTTGGGATCCCTGGCCAAAGGTGCAGGCATTGATCGGGCATTTGGGGAAAAGGCTAAAACCACCAGCCTATGGAGATGACTTTTGTCAGCTGTAAGGCAGAGATATCCCTATAAAGAGGAAATAGACTGCCCACAGGTCAAAGCAGCCACACTTGAAAAAGCTATCAGGTTTCTGGAAGAATTGGCCGTATGAGATGTGATTTATACTGATGAAAACATTGGAGATCCTTATCACATGCCATGCCCTAAGCCTATGATGCAAAGGTTTGTGCATGCTGGGTATGTGTATGCTTATGTGTGGTTCTAACATGAAGTAACTATGCAGTGCATTCAGAGCTTTACTTCCCACTTTCTTGTTTGAATCATGACTGGAATGGGTTCTTAGCTGCTGTAAATCACTGTCATTTCTTTTGCTTTTCTTGGAATAATGCCAGTTTATATCAGATGAGAATAGTTGAGCTGAACTAGATTCTGCTCATCAAACTATATGCACCTTGCATTAGTTTAAGATCCATTGCATTCTTAAGGTGCCATTGAAACTTTGCATGGTTACCTTTAATGAGATACTCCAAAAGTGTGGGGTGTGCAAAAGGCTCCCCAAAACTTCTATCTGGTTTAGGTAGAAAACTTGTTTCTTCTTAGAATGTTAATCTTGTTAGTGCACAATCAGATCTGAGGTATTGTAAACAAAATCTCTGGGGAATGTGCCTGACCTATTCTTCCAATTAAAGTTCCCAGTTATTGACCATTTTTTTAAAATTTTTCCTTGTACAGCAAACTGGGTCACCTAGAAACGGATTTTGAAACCTAATGATCTATGATCTATCTGTTTACTATTCCCAAGAGATCTGAAGTTTTTTAAGCACTGAAGTAAAAATATTTTACTACTCACTATAACTTTCTGATATATGCAATTTCCAAGGTGCACTATAAATTAGTGAATAAAAGTATGCAATTGAAAAAGCTTAATCAACTGGTAAAGTAAGTTAGAGACTGATATCCTCTTAAATAACTGAAGCTAATTCACCATATAATCACAATCCATCAACAAGACTACTCATATCATAGATGCAAGTTTAGCACTTGAACAAAATTTGCTTTCAAACACCTATAACAGAAGTGATACAGGGAAACTCAGAATAGTCAAGGTATTTAGATATTTTTTTTCCTGAGGTGTAATTGCATGGCATTATGCATTTTAAATTTTAAATTAATCAGATATTAAAAGATGTCATGTTTATAAAACTTTAGAACATAGTTTGAGAACAAGAGGCTGGTACATGCAATATGAATAAACAGTCCTAATTTGGGTATACAGCTGCTGGTTGCATGAAAAAAAGGAAAACAAGTTTGAAACAAATGTGACAGTTAAATACAAATATTGTTCACAATGAACCTCAGCTTTCTAGAAGAAGTTGCTTAGTCCCATAGAGACTAGAAGATACGAAGGACTTGACCTCAGAGCAGGTTCATGAAACCCCATTGCTCTGGAGGAAGCTGCCTACACATCATTACTTGCAAGATCAAATGTAACTCAACACTGTAGATTCTCACTCTTCTGTTTTGACACATGGGCCTTATTTCTCTGTATAAAGCCTTTGATACATGCCATGCAGCACCAAGTTTCATGATCTTTTACAAAAGCCTTTTACAAAACCAAGCATTTCTAGTGTAAGGAGGGCTTGTAAAGCAGTACTACTGCTGTGAAAATGAGCAGTATATGGTTTGGCATATATGCCTTTATGAGGCAAAGAACATCATCAGGAAAATCCCATTATTTTTTCACTTGGTTTGGGAAGAATAACAGTGTATATAGCACTATTTTACCTACTCTATACATGTGAAAAGTATTTCTTGGCTCTGTGAGCACATTATGGAGGAGCTCTTGTTCTCTCCTTTCCATAATGGTGACATGGAACTCAGTTTAGTCTTAGAGATAAACCTCAATCAGAATAACAAATCTTAACTTGATAAATTATCAGGAGTTTACTTCAAACATTGGGTCTGCCCAAGTGCTGGGAAGTGCTGGGAAAGAATGGACCTGAAACCAGGTAACACAACCTAGTGCCTTCCTTGATGTCTACTCATGACAAACTTTTCTGTTCAGCAACTTTCCTAAAGTCATTGGGATCTTTTATGCAATTTCCTAACACCTTCTTCATTATACAGATTTTATAACATCACATATAGGTCATCACTCATCAAAATCTGGAAGCCATCAAAAAAAAGCTATAGTGCTGGATGTTGGCACTATAGCCAACTATAGATGGCAGGCCATCTCAGCTGCTTTGGGGTCTTCATTGTCAGCTGCTCTTGAAAAGCTGGAAATTGTGATTTCTGACTCAGTAATGCACACTGGTTCTTCATGTCCTAGCTTGGTCTGTGGCTCTTCATGATCAGTTTTGTCTATCCATTCCTAGGAAAATGAGAATATCAATGTTGGCAAGGACAGAGATATCAATCTAAAGAAACTTGATGGTACAGAAACTGATTTTCCTTCAGTAACAGCATCTTTCCAGGATAAACCACAATGGAGGAGAAGAAAAGCAAGCCATACAGACAAACAGGATATTAAACAACAGGATGGAAGAAAGGCAGGATGGCAGGAGAGTAGACATGATTCCATAAATGCATACTCCTGCTTAATACTGGTACCACCTTTGTATTTAATCAGGTCTTTTAGAAAACCTTGAATTTGTAAAATACTTGGTTTTCCTTCCATCATAGGCTCATAAATTCTTTGACCCAAACCCTGACTTAACCTAAACTGAGACTAAGTTTACATGGAGATTTACACAACACAGTATTTCTGTATTAAAGCTTCAGTATTAATATGCATTAATATCTTTCTTCTTCAGTTTCAGTTTGAAGCTATTTTATATATAGGAAGCTTACAGTTTGACATTGAAACATTATTAATGTTCTTTGATATTGTCATTGGGTTTGAAAATGTAAATATTTGACCTGTCTCCACTCAGACGAAACTTAGTAGAAATTAGCATAATGACAGCCTAATTAATACAGAAGAATATGTTACATATGTGATGTACTTAAAAAAGTAGTAAGAAAAAAAAAAAGAACTGTGACATTAATTTGAAAGCCTTTTCCTGTCTACAGTTTTAGTGACCACACACCTCTAAGAGAAGGTGGCTAAGAGAAGATGCTTCCTACTGCAACTGATGCCTCAATTTTCTCTTACTGGAAAGTATAAATTACTTTTTCTATAAAAGCAAAACAAAACAAAAACAAAAAATACATAAAACCAACACAAAAGAAAAACAAACAAAAAACCAAAAACACACGCAACAAAGCAAAACCAAACAAAACCCCCGGCATTTTTAATAGGGAAATTGATGGAATTAACACAGATAGAACGGGTTCATTAATTGTGAGAGAAGGCACACAGAATTTGTTCATTGACATTTGTAGTTTTTCTCGGGTGTATTAAAAAAATCCCGATATTTAAGTTGAATAGGTGATGTGTGCTTGGGAATCTCCTTGAGCCTGTGACTATGTATCCCTAAACACTGACACTGCCAGAAGAGAATGGAAGTAAAGATTTTGTTACAGTGGTAACCCACTCACTGCTCCCTACAGGCCAACTCTTGAAATCACATTTTGCCTGAACTGCAACACACAAATAAATGGATTCTGACAGACTATTTTTTGTCTCCAGTTTCTCAAGTAGGGGCAGTGGGAGTTTGTCTGCCACACACAGCCCTAGATACAGAGCTGGATTGTGGCTGGGAACACAGCCAGAAGTGCTGACATGATTTCTGTTTAGGTTTATTTTCAGGCCTCTCAGAGCCTTTTCTAACATGTTCACTGTTGTTTTTAACCCAGCAATACTGTTTGCCAAATGAGATCCTTATCAGCTTTGTCATATCATCAAAGTCTCCATCCAGGTGATGTGATACCAGTTTTGATCTGTCTATTCACTTTTCTTCAGTTGTCCACTTTCACTGACTTATCCAGTGTGCATCCCATGATGACTTATTCAAATCTCAGTGACTCTGAAACCCAAACATGACTGTCTGACACACACACACACAGTACTCTTGTCTGTCTAGTCCCTCCTTTGATTAGGTTCCTTCAGGAAGGCATTAACTCCTGGAACTAAAATAACAAGCATCAGAGAACTGAAATACTAAAATAAGTCACAAGTGAGAGTTAATGGAAAGCTGAAATCACTCACGGTCTCTGCAGACAGTTCATCCTTTGGGGGAAAGGAGGGTGGGGAGACAACAGGCAAAGAAAAGGTACCTGAAATACCTTCTGGCTTCTAATTATCCTGATTTTGAAATGCTACACGTAAACCAAGGTCTAGCTCACATTTTCTCCTACTAGATATTTTGGTACCTCAAATAATTTTCCCTCCTATCAGCGTCTACTTCCTTTTAGGACTCTGACAGCCTCTTGAAGAAAAAAAAAATATATATAATCCTTTTTTAACTGCCTTTAAAACTAAACCTGGGGTTGAGGTGCTGGGGAGTGAAGAACCACAATGGGTGGATCAGACAAACTGCTTGTGTAAAGCTGATGCACTGTCGAGCTGTTTTTGCTTGCTGCTTAGAGAAACATCAGACTTGGCACTTGAGGGATGTTGGGCCTGAGTACCCCCATCTCACCCCAAAAATACAGGCAGAGACTGGCCCAACCACCCATCTCAGGTTCTGCTGTCTAGAAGCCAGCTCTTATTATCTGGTTTGATTTTATGAAATGTGGAAGATCCCAGTCCATGAACCGAAAAGCTACCTGTGAGCCATGGACTATTTTCTCCCCTAGGTCTTTTCCTGTCTGCCTTCAGGACTGTAATTGATTAACTTTCACATATCTTCTAGGTCACTGATCCCACAAAGACAAGGACAGAGCACTGTCACAGTGTGGCCCCTCTTCAGGGCTTGTATACAGTGAAGATTTGGCATGCTTGTACCTGAGAAAAAATGATCCATTCTAATATTTCAACTTTATACAGGAACAGGGAAAACAAAGAGTGAGGCTGAGTTGAAAATTAGCAGCCACGGCTTATGATTTTGACTGCCAGTAGAAAAAACTACTAACAAGATACCCAGAGGACAAGGGCAATGCAAGTTAAACAAGTAAATCAAAAGAAGCCCTTTTGACTTCATTTTGCTCCTTGGATCAAACTGCACAAACATCCCTTGGCCCTCTGCCAAAGTTTCCACCCATGGTAGAAGCTCTCAGATGTGGCTTTACCTGCCAGCTGCAACTTCCAGCACTCCTAATGGCTTTGATCATCTTCCTTCCTTTCTTTTTATTTCCCTTCTGTTATTTCATCAATGGTGTAAAACAGGTCTTTGATCACCACACAGATCAACAAAGCAAATTATCTCAGTTTATTTTACCCGTCAGTTGGAATCTAAGCAATCAGTAGCATGTGAGTAACTTTTATTTAATGTTATTTACTTACTTGTGGCCTTGGTAACAGGATCCACAAAAAACCCAGCAAAATAGCAGACATTACCTCTTTTTTGCCATGATGATCCCTTGTGAGTTTTAGCATTAATAGAAAGTGATTTCAGTGTGCTTCATCTGGGTGAGATAAAAGGAACAACAAACCACTTCTAGAAAAGAGTGAGTCCCATCACTCCACAACAAATTAGTTTGAGTCAGTGCAGCCTGTTCTTCTGGCAGGAAACTTGGCTCCCTATTGTAATATCCCCATGAATGGAATATGAACTCAGGAAGTACAGCAGAAGTGTTTACACATGCACTTTGATAGAATACATTTCCCTGCTTTAGAGGAAGAGTAGGACTAGGTGATCTCTAGATGCCCCTTCCAGCTCTAACGATTCTGTGGGGAAAAAAAAAAAAAAAAAAAAAAAAAAAAAAAAGTGTAGATGGAAGGAGGTCCAAATGGGTGAGCAAAGAGCTCATATTTGAAGGACAACTAGAAAGGATCTAGCAGTACCTAAACAGTAAAAGGATGACTCAAGAAAGCAAGCTCCTGCTGCTGAATGTGGCAGGGGACTTGGTGACAAATGACAGAGAAAATTCTGAGCTACTCAATGCTTCTTGGCTTCATTCTTTACTAGCATTCTATGAAAATACTGAGCAAGGACTTCCAGGATCACAGGACTGAACTTTCAGAAGTAGAACTCATCTCTATTGATAATTGATTTTTGAGAATTTTTATTTGCTTTCTCAAATAACCATGTTCCTTTTCCCACATGGAGTTTAAGAATGAACATTTTTTCACCTCTAGAGTGCCTAAATCTGATCACAGAAAGATCTGCAAAGGTGGTAATTGTAGTTGAGCCCTATGAAGTTGTGATGCACTGAATGGTTCATTCTAATTTTTGTAACAGATTAAATCTCTCCTGAACAAACTAAACTTCCTATTAATGAAAACTCCCACCCTCCACCATTTTTGTTGTGTCCTAAGAATACTCCAGACCACAATCATTGTTTGTATGTATTTAATACTCCCAAGTTTAAATCTTGTTCCCCTGACCTGAAGTTTAGTATTGAACTAATTTAAATTAAGATTAAAATCAACAAAGAATTTAGGTCAGTTAATGTCAGAGCAGAAATCAGAATATCAGAGCAGGGGACTGTGAAGGGGAAATATGCAGGGAACAGAATCTCCTTATGCTGATATGGCTACCAGGATTAAAATACACCTTGGTCACAGTGGTGGGTTTTCACCAACCATTGAATCAAGGAAACACAAACAGATCCTTTTGTACAAATAGCACCTGCACTGCACAAATGGTACTTGCTACTGATAACAAAAATCTGTAATTTTCTACTTCTACTTTGAACACTAGTGGGGTTTGCTAGACTGCAAGCTTTAGGAAAGTGAATCAACTCATACTAAAACTCTGGAGAACCAGAGAGGAGCTACAGATTAGCTGTAAAAGATAATGAGTGTTGTCAGGAAAGGGTTTGGTCCAAAGTTTTTAATCTGCAGTGAGCAGTGACCAGGGAGCAAAGATTCCTGATCTCTCAGGCCAAAAGGGAACCTACACCATTTCACCTGAAAAGAGAGATAATTAAGGCCTTTCAGTCTTGTGCTTCCTCTATGAAGATTCTATTGTTTATTTTCTTCACTTCTTCTTCCAGTTTTTTTTATAATCACGGCTTTAGCATTTGTCAAGCTAAATGGATGCAGGGTTCTTCTCTTACAGATCGCAGAAAGGTTTTAGGAAATAAGAACTGAAAATGTGGTTTGCAAGACAACCAGGTTTGACTAACTAAAACATCAAGAGTAATATTTGCTCATTTTCACAAAAAAAACCAATCAAAAAAACAAAACAAAGCAAACAAAAAATGCAAAACCATTTTTTATAACTTACACCAAGAAATTGTGGCCACCGTATGTTCCAAGTTGGATGTTTTAAGACCTCCCAAACTGTACACACATAATGGGAAGTTGTATCTCTGTTCCTGTTCAGACTGTTTCTTGAGTTTTTAGATGAGCTCATCCACATGTACCTGACTCTTTGCAGTAATAAGCATGAACAAGAATGGATTTCAGGTGACATAGATGTGAAAATAAGGGCAGGGTGCAAGAATTCAACCTTTCTTCTGTTTTTTCTGCCTGATGTTCTTGCCCAGGAGTACAAGAAAAGAAACTTCCAGGGTGTCTGCAGCAGCCAGAGAGCAATACTGGCCTTGTCCTCCTGCACAGTGAAACCACTCCATGTTTCACCATCTTCCCCATTAGCAGCTCCTTCTCCATAATAGCAGCTAGAGCGCCAAGAAGAACATGCCTTTATCTTTGAAGTTTTCTCACTGCTCTTTCTTTTAAATCTTATCTTTTTATGTTACTCACATTTGAAAAGTAATTCTGTAATGCAACTGATGTGTTTCATCTTCTTTATCTGCAAAGTAGATGTATTTTCTTGTTTTCTTCCCATTTCGCTGCAGTCCCAGATGGCAGTGCTTCACTTTGAAACTTAGTCAACACAGAGGAAAATTTAAGTACTAAAAAATATTTAATGGGATGGAATGCAGGTAACTACTGCCCCGAAGGTGTCTCTAGACTACAGCAGCAGCCATTCAGTATGCACGTGCAGTTGTGTCTGACTCCTCCAGCCATGTGTAGCCCTGAAGATTCTACAGTGAAGATGCAACTCACATGTGCAGATCTGGTGGTTTTATGCTCTTGAGCATATGTGTGTGTGTATAATTTCTAAATAAATAGAAAACGCACGCCTTAACAAATTCTTACTGTACACGTGTATGACTTTATATACATTTTATTATTTTACTCTGGGGTGAACTAGACACCATTTGTATTTCTAGATTAAATGAAATCAGTTTGTAAGTTACTTCACCACTCTAAATATTCCATGATCAATACTCTTTACTGCCCTGGAAAACTAACCTAGCATTTTGCTTTTCTTGCTTTGTTTTACTTCATTATTCACACAGAGAAAATGAGAAAATTCTCATGGAAGGCAGGGCTTCTGTCTAGACAGAGGTACCTTTGGATAATTGACTTCACACCTACAGCATCACAGGTGGAGACAAAAACTGACAAAATTTCCTTAAGTTTAACGAAGTGGTTCATGCTAACTAAACAGAGCCCTGACTTACTGACTATGCCAGGCCACTGCCTCTGCCTGGTGCTCCCCAGCACCTCATCCAGTGTGGATCCAGGAGCAGCTCTGGGAGGGTGAGGTCCAGCTCTGTGCTCAGGCTTCAAACAGCTTCTTCTACAGGAGGACACAGGCATCTGAACACACACCTTGGAGTGTGAGAATGGAGATGAACTGCATGGGGATAAAGTCCTGCAAAGGCTTCTTAAGAGAAAGTAGCATCTACTGAAGTTAATGCTTTGCTTTCACTAGATAAGGTAAAATGCTGGACTAATGACGAGCAGCTTCATGGATCTCAAGGAAGGATATTTTGGGGAATGCAGGGAAGTAAAATGGCTTTGAATGTGTGAGTAACTGAAAATTTCAAAACCAGGCAAATTTTAAACCAGAATATTTAAGTTCAGGCAGAGCTGAGCTGAGAAGTGTGGTATGGCCAAGCATAGGCATTGAAAAAAACTGATTCAGCTCCAGCTCCCCCATCCTAGAGATATCAGCAAGGTTACAGTAACATGTATTTCTCCTAGTTAAATTACTCTAATGCTGAACATTCCCCCTGTATAGCATTCTGCAATGAAAAATGGAGCCTCGCATCCTTTAACTTGTTCCATCAATAAGGAATCTGGCCTTTAAAAAGCAGAAAAGTAATATATTTATTTAATTAGCAAACAAAATGTATGTAAAAACATTATTTAAACTTGTACCTGTTAAAATTGTTGAAGTATATAAATCATCAGCTGTAAAGATTTCAGATGTGAAAATAGTAATTTTTTTTCCACAGTTCTAATTTTGTTCAATGAAAAACTAAATAATAATTGTAAAGACATATTTAAATTGTTTTTACTTAAATATCAACAATAAGAATGTTGATAACTGGGAGGGCCAAAATACATAGTCATCAATAATATCAACTATGTTTAGAGAAAAGTTTCCCTCTCAGAAGGTAGCCATGCCTAGGTACACTAGACACAGATGGACACAGGAGCTCTATCTTTCTCATGAGGAGAGTTGTTCACAGTCTTTTATAGACCTGATTAGGCTGTAGATCATCAGGTCAGTGAGATAAGAAAAGCAAAAAGATAAACACAAGTAAATGCACAAAAACGAAGACAATCACGATGAAAGTAATATTTTTTTAAATGGAGAGGCAAAGATTATTGATTTAGAAACTTATGTTCTGTCTGTATTTTGCGTCTGGGTTTCAAATGTCTTCCAAAATTCACTGGTGATTTCATGCACAATCAGTGTGAGATGAAATTACAGTGACTGCATATGCAAATGAGGTAATTGTACATGCCAATTATGTGTTACATGCCTGTTGCATTGTTTGAATAAGCAATTACTGAATTTATAGAGACAAGCATGTTAACTAGGAATGCATATTAGGCACATAATTACTACCACTTAATTCAGAAAATCAGGCAAAGTAGAATTTAGCTGGGGGAATGGTTATGAATCTGGGCATATTTCCTAAGCATAAAATTCTAGTTTTGTTATATGAATTTCTTGCATTTATACCAGCCTATGCCCCAAAGTGGTTCAGAAAATTAAATAAGCTCATTAAAATCAGACATGTGCCAAGCTAAGCATACAAATGGTCATTTTTGTTAATTGAGCACTCCTGAAGTTTTGTGTGCAAATCTTGTGGAAGCAGAGTTACCTGTGGAGAGCTAATAATTTTCTACTGAACTTTGGTTGGTCTGCAAAGTGCTTTCAATTGGAATGCACACTATCCACACAGTGGTGACACTTCCTAGATCATCTGGAGTCTTAAAATGGCATGCACATGGAAAACTTAATTCCTTTATAGCATTTGCTGCAAGTGAAGCCATAATATGCATCTATAAACTTGAAAAACAAAAGCTTGTATTTAATTGTTCCTGATGCTGTTTTAGACTGTAGTCCCCAATCTGATTAGGTATCAATAGTTCTTAAACAGAAATGTCAATATAAAGAGAGAATCCTGATTAAATTGTTTTAAAACTTTATAATTTATTTATATATCAGTTTATAAAGTAGATATTTTATAATAATTTCAAATTCTAAACTAGATATTTTATAAATATTTTTAAGTATCCCAGTTGATAAAATCAATAATTGCCCATGCCTGAAGAACTCTAATGAAGGCAAGATACCCTTCCAGATCCAATCTCACAATTTTCTTTTTTTTTCCGCACTGTGGATATATTGTTCATTTCACAGTAGATCTGCTTACATGTGTGAGACTGTGTGTGCAAGTCCTGAAGTTAAATCCTGTATTTAGAAAATTACCTGAAAGTCACGATTATAGCTGAATTACTTGGGTTGTCAGAAGTTCATATTTTTCAAGTTTGTAAGACCAAGAGAATATTTTGGCATAAATTAACTACCTGGAATATTTAACAAGGTGGAAGAATTTGGGATCAACCCTTTAGCCCCCATGGAAAGCTCAACAGAGGAGGCTGGAAGAATATCACCTAAGCTGTCCTCCTTTCTGCTCCAGGTGCTGACAACATACACGCCAGCATTTCAGAACTTGAGATTCATGTTGCATATTTGTATTTGTAATACTGGTGGGCTTCCAAAGATGTGGAAGCAAACTAGTTCTCTCTTTAAAAACACAACCCCCCCCCACACACACACACAAAACAAAACAAAAAAAAAATAAAAAAGCAGGGGAGAATAAATGAACCCCCCAAACCACTCTGCTTTCCCCCTTTTTTTCCCCTCTTTTTCCCTCCCCTACCCCAAAAGTAAAACACGAGCTCAAATTTGAGCTGATTAGCTCAAATCCTAGCTTCATGTGTATATATAAAGTATATAAAGTAAAAGTATATAAAGTAAAAGAAACACAAATCACCCTAGCTTACCATGCATTCAGAAGAGTAGACATCTACATTGAGTAGCTTCACTAGTCGATCTGTTTTATTAATTCAATTCATATTTGACATGAGCTCCCTCTCTTTATGACAAGGTTTAAGACCTTATCACTTCCTCCTGTGGTACATCTCTTTTCAGTACAACTTTCTGACCCCTGTACTTGCATTAAACCCATAGCAATTGTTTGCAGGCTCTGTGCAGTATTAGGATTGCTGCATGCACCTCAGACTTCTAAAGGGTTTGTGTGTTTAAAAATTTCTTAGTGTTTTTTTTCCAGATCTGTGCATTGGTTTCTAGAAGACAATGTCTTTCCTGAAAAATCTTCTGTCACTACACATTCCTGCATGGACCCAATGAAGCATTTTTGATGTCCCTATTAAAAATGAGAACATGACAGAAATTATTTTTTCATGAGTAATTGCTATTTTTCTTGCTTTTCTTGCACAGAGATGGCACACAAAATTTAAATATTCTTTACTGACATTTTTTATTAGTAATTTAGGTTAGACATTAGGAAAAAATTCCTTCCTGCGAGGGTGATGAGACACAGGAACAGGCTGCCCAGGGAAGTTGCGGATGCTCCCTCCTTGGAAGTGTTCCAGGCCAGGCTGGATGGGGCTGTGGGCAAGGAACTGTAGAGGGGGGTGTCCCTGCTTGTGTGAACACCTGCTAATAAATTGGAAAAAATGTCTATTGAGCCAACAAATAACCACTGCAAACTGGCTATGAAATGGTTGCTAGTCTTTGGCTATTTCTCTACCTCTTTTTACTTCTTCAAAGACTTTTTTCAAATATAAAAAGCCATTCTGAGTAGCAGGCTGAGCAAAGCTATTCCTGGTGGAGGGAGACACAGATCGAAGCTGTGGAATGCCTGAAGCCATAAAACAAGTACCTGCCTGACACTGATAAAAGGCAGAGGAGTTTTGCTATAAGCAAAATATTGCAAAATACAAGCGAGACAGAAAAAAGGTGGAAAACACGTCAGACAAGAACGGACAAAGACAAAAAAAAGAAGAAGCAGAAAGAAGAAAAGCTGCAATTTCCAGGAGCGTTTTGAAGAGTGAAATTGCATAGCCTCTGTTCCCCTTTTCCTAAAATTGCTTTAAAAACCTGTTTCTCTTCCCCTACTCCCTCATCCCTTTATCCTCTTCGGGGCACACTCATGCTAATTATGTTATTAAGGGCATACTTATGCTAATTAAATGATTGAGGACACACTTTATTGATCATTGAGGTGTTTAGCTGTTAAGAGCCATCAATTCTCCATTGCTTTCATTTTTTCCCTCATTTACCTAATTACATACCTCTTCTTAAAAAAATCATTCCCTAACTTGATGCATTTCCCTTAAATAAATCGTGTGATTTGTTTTAACTCTTCAGTGGGTTGCTTTGCAATTTGTGGCATTTAGGCATAGTGGCAAATTTTTCCTCACAAAATATAAAATAATAATAGTTATGGACCATGCCATTTTAAATGAGGAGGAAAATATTGGAACCTGCTCGTAACTGCACAGTCAATTGCAAAATTTAACTCCAAAAAAATCCAAAACAACAACAAAAAAACTCACAACAATGTAATTACTTCTAAAAATTAATTGAAGCCATTTGTTCTAGCACCAATGGTGGTCATGGACAGGTGTTTCCCCTTACACGGCGGAAGAATTTTGCAAGATTCAGTTTGTGCACCCCTTCTGGGAGCATCTCAAAAAAACCCATAGATACATCCTATCTGATAGGATATCAGATCCTGATAGAAGGATGAAAGAAGAAATGCACAATTTGGTTTACAAACAGTATAAGAACGGGGAATTTTAAGCCCTTGTGGGGTGTCTGTAGTTCTCTTCCAATACAGAAGAGAGAGAGGAGGCTCCACCCGAACGACCATCTATGAAAAATGTCCATTTTGTTTCCAAAAAAAGGGGAAAGCCCTCCCTCTATTTTAAAAACTAAAAAGCAGCCACAAGCAGTGAACACGCAGCCACACTCACACCCCCCACATCCCCTTCCCACAGCCCCTAGTGTGGCTGCTAATCGGCCAGAGGCAGATGTAATGAAATTAAACCATTTGCTCAGCACTGCCCTAGAATTTGGTGTCAAGAAATTTAACACAATTGGCAAAAAAGCTCCACCAACTTTCCAGAATTGTGGAAAGTGTTTCCACCCAATTCTCCACCTTCAGTGATACTTCTGATTTTGTCCCTCCACTCTTCAAAAAGTGCAATTTAGCACCAAGCAATATGGATCACTTTTTGATACCACCCCTATAGTTCGCTACTTGACATCACCACCATTTTGGCTCATTATTTAGCACCACCGTTTTGGCTCATTATTTGGCACCACCCACCATGCTTACTATTTGGCAGCAAATCATACAGTTCACTTCTTGTCACTGTGCCCTTTGGCTCACTATTTGGCATTATCAGCCAAGGATCACTGTTTGGCAGCAATAGCCATGGGCCATTATTTGGCACCACCATTATGGCTCTCTAATTTGCACCACCCTCTTGGCTCACTATTTGGCACCAATACATTTGGGGCAGTATTTGGCACAGCCTTCATGGATTGCTATTTGGGAGCAATCGCCCTTGGCTAAGTATTTGGCACCAAACCCCTTTTGGCTCACTATATGTCAATAATATCCACGATTCGCTATTTGGCACCACCACAATGGCTCATTATTTGGTAACAAACCAGATGGATCACTATTTAGAACCACCCAAATGGCGTCCTATTTGGCACCAAACTCCAAATTCACTATTTGGCACCACCTCTCTCAGAGATCACTATCTGGCACCACCTGAATGGCTAACTATTTACCAACACCCCAGTGGCTCACTATTTGGCACCAATAGCCTCGGGTCACTGTTTTGGCTCTGTATTTGGCACCAGCTCATATGGCTCAGTATTTGGCAAATGAGTTGGTGCCAAATAGTGATCCCTGAGCATTTGATTTAATTGATTTGATTGATCCCTGAGCACCAATTGATATGGATCACTATTTGGCACCAAACACAATGGTTTGCAGTTTGGCACCAGTACAGATGGGTCACTATTTGGCAACACTGGCTCAGTATTTGCCACCAACTCCTATAGATCAGTATCTGGGACCTACACCCCAAATAGCACTATTTGGCACCCTCCCCTCTATGGCTCACTATTTTGCACCACCAATCACTTTTGGGCACCAACACTTATGGATCAGTACTTGGCACTACCCCTCTTGGCTCACTATTTGGCACTACCAAATAGCTAACTATTTGCACCTCTCCCTTGGCTAACTGCGTACCAACACACTAATGGCTCACCATTTGGCACCAATACCTAAGGCTTACTATTTGGCAACCCTGTCTTGGCTTACTATTTGGCACACCACCTCGTGCCTCGCTATTTACCACCACCCCACTTGCCTCAGTATTTGGCACTAAACACTTTGGATCACTATTTGGCACTACCCCAGTTAGCTTATAATTTGGCTCCAACCCTGTGGCTCACTATTTGGCACCAATACCTATGGCTCATTATTTGGCACCAACTGAAATCAAGATTTGGCATCGCTCCCTATAGACCACAGTTTGGCAATTCTCTCATGGATCACAATTTGGCAAGATTACTATGGCTCATAATTTGGCACCAACTCATGCAACAGAGTTTTGCACCACCCCTACACCTCACTATTTGGTACCACCCCACTTGGCTCACTATTTGGTAGTAATAAATATGGGTTAGTACTTGACACCCCCCACTATGACTCATTATTTAGCACCAATATTCATGGCTCATTATTTGGCAACAGCCCATTTTATCACTTTTTGCATCATCCCCTATGGCTCATTATTTGTCACCACCCTCCTTGGCTCACCATTTGGCACTACCAAATAGATAACTATTTGCACCTCTCCCGTTGCTAACTATTTAGCAACAGCCCAATGTCTCACTATTTGGCACCAAGACCTTTGGCTCATTATTTGGGACCAATTTAAATGGCTCACTTTTCGGCAGCAATTCATATGGCTCACTATTTGGCACCACCACCCATAGATAATTATTTTACAACCCCCTCTTGGCTCATTATTTGGCACCACTACTATGGCTTACTATTTGGCAACACCCCCTTGGCTCACTATTTGGCACTATCAAACTGTCTCACTATTTGGCACCACACCTTTTGCTCACTATTTGGCATCAATAACTTTGGCTCACTTTTTGGCACCACTCCTACGGCTCACTACATCGCAGCACTATCCATAGCTCACTATTTGACAGCACCGAATGGTTCACTATTTGGCACCACTACCATGGAACACAATTGTAATGTGGATACATTGAAAATAGAAAAATTGCCTCTTGAATTGGCAACAGCCTGGTTCTGTGTTTCCTCTTTACACTGTTTAAAATGTATCAAACTAATTTCCATCAGGAAAATCTCATCAACAGACCCCTCTCCTTTGTCAGGACTGAAAAGATAAAATGCTAATGACTCCTGTTAAGCTGCCAGACAGCTGATGGAAACTGGTATCAAATACAAGAACTCCAGAAACCCTGAATACAAAGGGAAGAGCTGCATTTACCAGGTTGCAACCTCTGGCAATAATTGATGAGCAAAACGAACTTTCTATTATAAAAATTCAGAGGAAAAAGGTGAAAATCAGAAGCAAGCAGAAGTGAACAGAAGGGAAGCAGCAGCAAATCCCGCAGCAAAAGGAGAAAACCGGTGAAAAGGAGCGGCAAGCATCAGGGAGGCTCCTGAGAAGGATCAGTGACACCAGTGGCAAGAGGCTCATTGGAGCAGAGGGTGAAAAGAAAGCTAATTGCTCTCTTTCTTTTCTTAATAGCCCTTCACCTGGGGCAATTAATTTGTTTAAAACACTGTTTTTCCTGTGTTTCTCTCCCACTATTAGCTCCTTCCTAAGACTCCTGTCAAGGTGGTGTCATTTTCCCTGAAATAAACCCTTGTAACTCATTCAAACCATAAAGCTGATTACTTTTGTAACCTGTAGGACTTCCATGCTCAATGGATAATATTTCCTCACAAAATATAAAGTATTAAGTCATGGGCTGTGACAACTATTTATCACAACCCCTACGGATCATTATTCGGCAGCAGTACTATTGGCTCACTATTTGGCAGCAGCACCATTGCTCATTATATGGCACCACCCCACTGACCCACTACTTGGTACCACACATTTGGGGTCACTATTTGGCACCACCCCAATGCCTTCTTATTTGTCACCAACCTCATGGCTCCCTATTTGGCACCACTGACAGGGCTCAGAAATTACCACCACCAACATGGCTGACATTTTGGCACCAACATCCATGGCTCTCTACTTGGCACCACCCCCTTGCTAAATTGTTGGCACTATCAACATGGCACAGTATTTGGCACCACAACCATGGAATCGCTATTTCACACCACACTCTTTGGTTCAGTATTTGGCACCAACCAATACGGACCACTATTTCACACCACATCTCTGTCACACTATTTGGCACAAGCCCAATGGATCATTATTTGGCAATAATATCCATGGCTCACTATTTGGCACCTACCCATATGAATCACTTTTTGGCACCACCACCCATGGCTTACTATCTGGCACCAAACCATAAGGATTACTTTTATGGTCCCCAGCTGTGGCTCACTATTTGGCACCAGCCTATTTTTATCACTTTTTGCATCACCCCCCCTGTGGCTCACTCTTTGGCACCACCACTATGGTCCACCATTTGAAACCAACAAATATGGATCACTATTTGGCACCACCATCATGGTTCATTATTTGGCAGCAATACCCATGTCTCCCTAACTGGCACCACCACTATGGCTCACTATTTGGCAGCACCACCGTGGCTCAATATTGGGTACCGCCCCTTTGGCTCACAATTTGCACAAATACATTAGGTGCACTATTTAGCATCACCCCTTTGGCTCACTATTTGACAGCAATACCCTTTGCTCACTATTTGGCTGTCACAGCTTAGAAATTTGCACAGACTACAAACCCGGGACAGAATTCCTCTCTATTGCCCCCACACACACACAAAGGGGAGATAAAAGTAGAATAAAGACTGGAGACTTTAAGTTGGAAACTGAAAACAGAAAAGTGCAGATTTTAGTAACAGAAGGGAAAGGGTAAAGTAACAAAAATACAAATACATACATACATATATATGTGTATATACACATATACACAACACAATAACACCTGGCAAGCTGGCAGCAACAAACAGCAACACAACTATCAAGAAGCAGGAGGAAAAAGAAAAAAGAGCTGATGGATTTATGATCTTTTACAGAGTATGACAGGAAATGGGAGGGAACAAATCCCTTCCTTTGTGTTCTGCCCCTCTCAGAGTCCCAAAGCCCTTCTTCTTTAGTTCCTCCTGTTCAAATGGTGACATTGGCACAACCCCCATGGTTCACTATTTGGCACCAGCATCTTGGATCACTATTTGGTACCAATAACCTTGGCTCACTGTTTGGTACCAGCACCATGCCTCAGTACTCAGTATTTGGCACCACCCCTTTGGCTTGCTATTAGGAACTACCCCCACTTTTTGGCACCAATCTATTTAGATCACTATTTAGCATAACCAACATGTCTTACTATATGGCACCACCATTTTGGCTCAATTTTTGGCATCAACCTATATGAATCACTGTATGTCACAAGCACCATGGCTCACTATCTGGCAGCAATACCCTTGGCTCGCTGTTTGGCACCACCCCTTGGCTCAGTATTTGGCACCAACTGATGCATCACTATTTGGCACCACGCCCCATAGATCACTACATGGCACTCCCCCTCAGCCTCACTATTTGGCACCAACAACCATAGTTGACTATTTTCCACCAATACTCTTGGCTCACTATTTGACACCACCCCGTGGCTCACTATTTACACCAAACCCCATGGCTCAATATTTGACACCACCCCACTTGGCTCACTCTTTGGCAGCAACCCATTTTTATCACTTTTTTTGCACCACTCCCCATGGAACGTTATTTGGCACACACCTCCCTCCCCCTTGGGGTCACTATTTGGCACCACACTCACGTCTCAGTATTTGGAACCACTACCCAGGGCTCACTATTTGGCACCTCCACCTTGGCTCACTATCTGGCACCAACCCAGATGGCTCAATTTTTGGCATCACCCCCCTGCCTCAGTATTCAGCAGCAATACCTATGGCTCACTATTTGTCAGTACCACCACAGGCTCACTGTATGTCTCTGGAGGTTGTCATGGAACATGTACAAATTTTGTGCATTGACTGAAACTGGAGCCTCTTGTAAGTAACACAATTTTAATATAAAAGAATGTTACTATTTTCAGATAAGAGATTAAAGTTACTTTAATCTATAGGTTTTCTGTCTTATTTTAAATCCTGGAACTGGTTGTGGGCTTTAAGCACTGCAAGCCAAAACTATATTAAATAATATAAAGTACATTTTTAGAAAACATATAATATGCACTGTGGCCTGATTTCACTGCATGAAGTCTGGATTCCAGATGTGTTTGGCCAATGTGTGGTATTTCTCTACCCCACTTAGGTCATATATGTTCTGATTTTTTCATTATATCGGTTCTTTATCCTTACCAAGAAAAGAGGCTGGAAGTTCATGACACTTGTTTTCTAAATGTCCACTGTAATGACTTTTAACTGAAGTAGTAATTATCCCCCATCTTCTTTAGAAAACACATCTGGACCATGGCTGGTAGGATAAACTGCCATGTTTACCCACAGAGATGATGTCTGACCATCCAAAAGAAATATCAGTATGTTGGTCACTGGTTTTCCCATCTGCACTGAGGACACTGAAGGAAGCAGTACAACTTTTGTCATTACTGAAACTTAGATTCAGTAGTGGATTACTGAATGGATTACCATTCCACTTCTCTCTGACAATTTCCATAGGCATCAGGCTGACAGGTACTGGAGGAAGAACACTGATGTTCAAAGGTGAGGCTGCCCTTACCTTCTGTAAAAAACACAATGCAACAGGAAAAGTAACACTGCCTATTCAAATAGGTTATTTTTTCCTGAGGCCACAAACTGTATTTTATGGCAAACAAAGCCAATGACAATCCTCCTGTTCTTCAGGCATTTCCAGCTCAGGCTCTTTAAATGTTACTAGCTATTCCTAGTATCTAAGGAGAAGGGAGTTCAGTCTTCTCCTCTATGGTGAGGGAGACATTTTACCAAAAAAACCCCCAAACCAAACAAAGAGAAAAAAAAAATAAAGCAAACCCAAAAAAGCATATTCAGCTAAATCAAAAGTTTGCACAGAAAAGTATCTTAAAAATGAATTATTAAAAAAAGTACAAATAAAAATTTTATCTTGTCCCTACAAAAATTCAAAATATATTATTTAAAGTGGAATAAAATATTTCCTTCAAAAAATATTCTTTTGGGACACAGGGAAATTTTACCAGAAATTAAAGTAAGAGTTTTTTAGGTAGCTTCCCATCCTTCTGGAAAATTAGGTCCCTCACCTAACTGTATTGCAAAATACAACAAAGGTTTACAGAGATGTCTTCCTTGTAAAATCAAAGCCCTAAATTCCTTGTCTTGTAGTCAAATAAATACTGTCTCAACTTGGACTTAAAATATGGAAGTTATGTACCTGATTATGAACATCAAAAAGATCTGGTGTGGCTCACCACTTCGTGGAAATGGAAATAAAGATTTCTTTAAAAGGACAGGGAAGAATAAATAGCAGTAGTTGGTCAGTTCTGAAATTTAAATTCTACAAGTTGTAGTTATTTTAACAATCACAATACACCCAAAAACTCTGGGGTTTTTTTGTCTTGTCTAAAGTTTTCTTCTTTTGCTAACTGCAAAGGAATAAGTCCATCACATTGAAAGATCTTACATCTTCTCACATGACTCACCTTTCTGGTTGATGTCTGCTTACACAATGCAATGCCTCAGAAAATGATTTTTTATTATTATTTTTTAAGCTTTATACAGATCTTGCCAGCTTCTTCCTCCATTTCTCATAATCACTTCAATCACATATTAAAAAGTCAGTGCAGGATTTGAATGAATCTCCAGTCTTCAAAGACATTGATCTATGACACTGTACTTGGAAGCTATTGCAGCAAAATGAAACACTACCTTTAATTCTATTTTAACCCAAGTGGATCTCAGTTTTAGATCACATTGTCTGAAGAGTTGCACTTTTGTGTCCAGTTCTGGAGTCCCCAACATAAGAAGGATATAGAGCTCCTTGAGCATGTCCAGAAGAGAACCTCCAAAATGATCAGAGGACTCTAGCTCCTCCCCTATGAAGTCAGGCTGTGGAAGTTGGGGTTGTCCAGCCGAGAGAAAAGGAGGCTCTGAAGTGACCTTATAGCAACTTTCCAATACCTGAAGGCAGCCTACAAGTAAGCTCGAGTAGTACTTTTTGCATGTAGCAAGAGGACAAGGAGCAATGGTTTAAAACTTGAAGAGGGAAGTTTTAGGTTTTATATCAGGAGGAAATTCTTTACTATGAGAGTGGCAAGACACTGGTACAGGTTGTCAAGGGAAGTTGTGGCTGCCCCATCCCATGAAGTTTTCAAGGCCAGGCTGGATGGGGCTTTGAGCAACCTGGTCTAGTGGTAGGGAGCCCTTCCCATGGCAGGGGCATTGGATCTAGACAACCTTTAAGGTCCCTTCCAACTCCTGACATTCTATGATTCTATGATTTTTGCTGGGTTGAAGATCAGTAATAGAGACAAACTGTAAGGTACTGCTTTGCCTTTGTGATCCACTGTTCAAGAGATGCACAATGTCAGAGAGCTCAAGATCTTCAAACTATTGGGCTCAGACTAACTCCAAGGTTAGCTGTTCTTAGATCTGTCATAGTATTACTCAGGTCACAGAAATGCAATTCTTGCCTGCAGATAAAAAAAAAAAAATATCATCTCTACAGGTCTTCTAATCCAGTCTCCTTCCGACATCTCTGTTGTTGAAAGTTCTCATCTCCATTCTCTGTTGGTATTCCCAAAGTAATCTCTGAGTCCATCTCCAGTTGCACTGGCATTTGTATCTGTTGAACAAAAATTACATTATGCACAACATCTGCATTCAATGGTATTCAGTGGTATTACAAATTCTGAAGATTGTTGCAAACATGCTGTGTATTTGATATATCTGTGATTAGTATGAATTATTTACTCTGCCACAATAACTGTAACACAGAGATAATATGAGTGACTCTCTCAATTTAAGAATTGCTCACAGGCAAACTTCACTGTTTGTTCTGAATCCTAATTTTGTTGCTTGTGACTCTCCAGACTGATATGACTATACCCAGGGTTTATGTCCAAGTTACAGTCTAGATTTCAGGGTTTATATTTATTTGTTGTATAAAACAGACTATCTCAGCACCATTGTCCCCAGTGTGTCCAAAGCTGATGTCTTTGCAATTACAGATGTCAGCAATATTTGAGATACTGATAAGTTCCATATGTTTTATTCCATTTATCTATCCTAGAAGTCCCATCAGCTGTCATCTCAGCCCCTTGTCGTAAACAGCTAGACAATAATTATACAGCCATGCTGAGGTCTTCTTGTCACAGGTGTATTTAGTGTTTGTAGCAGTTTGGAGACAGAAATGTCTTATTTGCTTGTGATACTAAATATAATTGTTGTGGTGATTATTGATTGCTGTAGGTTTCTCTGTTTATACATTGAATACGACCCTAAACAGCCCTGTATGCAGGCCTAGGATGAAGTGACATACAGAATTTAAGTTTAATGGTGAGGCTTTTGTCTTTACATTATACCAGTCCATATATAATGTCCACAAGGGGAATTATTATTAAATGTTCACACCATTACTGGTGAAAACGGTGTCAAAGGCTTTTTGGAGATAAAAGCTGCTAAACATGACACTTTTGGGGTCAAAGTTGCTCAAATGTTTTTTGGTCAGAAGAAATGTTTTTTGGTCAGTATTGGAAGGCATACATACTGAGATAGAAGATGGCATAACAGCTGACATTGGCATCTGTTTGTTACCTTGATGAATGAAGTACTACAAGAGATTTTGAAATTGTAGTGTAAATACAATAATAAAAGTAGGACAGAAAAAAATTAACAGAACTACTGCAGAGGCTCTGAGCAAATACTTTGAATACACAGGATGGAGAAAATCCTTATTCAAGTTTTCTTGTTTTAGTGATGTTTCCCCAAAAAGAACATAGTTTGGGCACACCTACACTTTCTCAACACGTGTTGCAGAAGAAACAGATAGGAAGCAATCTTACCATGCTTCTTGGAGCACAGGTCACTGTGTAGCTTTGCAGAGTTGTAGGGAGAGCACTGCTTGACTAGTGCATTTTTTCCTCTAATTCAGAGACAGTGATTAGAAGCATTGAACATGACAGCCAAGAGGAGCCTTTAATGATACCCACACTAATATTGCAAATATTGATTTTCTGTTTGCCCCGCTCACTAAAGACTTGTAATTTGCTGTGAACTAAGCTAGCATCTGAATGTACAACACATCACATCTTCCAAAGTAAATGCCTCTGTACAGTTTTATTCTGCATCAGGTGCACCATTGGGGTAGTTATGAGAGTGGATATGCTGAGACCTTTTCTCTTTGAGGTGCACTCAAGACAATCCACTGAGGATTTTCTCCATCCTGTCTACTGAGATCATTGTTGTGTAGCCTCCACAAGCTTTCTTTTCTCTTCTGGCATCACTACAAACATTGCACACACCTTTTTCTTGGTTTTCTTAAAAATGACCTGCTGCTCTAAGTGTGATGTTGTACCATTCCAATCACAAGTAATATCATACATGTCAATACAGTAAGAGAGACACCACGGACACTCTACCTGGTGGTGAATATCATCTGCAGCTAACCAAGTTTTGATATGATCTGAAGGATATGGAACAGGCATGATAATAACTTCCAGGCATTTATACCTACAAGAGAGTGATCCAGACACATGAGTCTTAAATGTCTGCAGGAAGAGTCAATAATGCTTTGTAATAGATAGATGCACCAACTTGACAGGCATCTACTGTTACCAAAGCAAATCTATAAGTTTTTGTTCCACTGCAGGCATTTTTCCCAATATTTTTCACAGCTCTTTCTCATACAAACTGGTTCTTAGCCTGCTAGAGATTTAAGAACCATATAGATATGCACAAGCATATGATTCCCAAGCAAAACATGAGCTAGTGGCATGCTACTGTGTCTATAGCTAAGAAATTATTCTTTTCATAATTACCTATATTACAATATTACCTATCATGTGCAATAATCAAAGAAAGAAAAATCAAATGACAGGTAACACACCATATCATTGAAAAAAGTTTTAAACTAATTTGCAGAGGCGTAGCAAAACTTGAGTTTGAGACTGGGTGGTGTCTGCACAGAACCATGAAAACATTTTTTTTCATCAAAACGGTTTATCAGTTTCTGTGAGTTTCAGTACTGCGTAAACTTTCCATCAGGAGATCTACCAGCTGAATTTCTCTCTTGTGGACAGTTACTCCTCATTATTTGACCAGAATATTGTTTTATGTTTAGATGCAAATTACTTCTAATTATGTGCTTTATAGAATCATAGAGTGTTAGGGGTTTGTAGGGACCTCTGGAGATCAGACTGTTCAACCCTCCTGCCAGAGCAGGTTCACCTAGAATAGACTGGAAAGAATGCAGTCCAGGCAGGTTTTGAATGTCACCAGAGATGGAGACTCCACTACCTCTCTGGGCAGCCTGTTCCAGTGCTTCGTTATCCTTACAGTAAAGAAATTCTTCCTTATGTTTCAGTTGAAACTCCTGTGTTCCAGTCTGTGACCACTGTCTCTTGTTCTGTCACTGGGCACCACTTGAAAAAGCTCTGGTCCCATCCTCCCGACTCCCACCCTTTAGATATTTGTAAGCATTCATGACATTCCCCCTTCAGTTTTCTCCTCTCCAGGATAAACAGACCTAGGTCTCTCAGCCTTTCCTCATGTGGTAGATGCTCAAGTCTCCTAATCTCTTAATTATCTGGTCTGTCTTCAGGTTTTTTTACCCCAGGGGGAACATTTTTTGAATTTATTTTTATATTAGCTGTTTCATATCTATTTTTCCTTCAGTCTTTGTTTTCTGAAATAAATCATATTTCTGAAATCAGATCATATGCTAACTTCTTTTATCATGATCAGAAACAACATTTAGTCATTAATTAAATAATCAATTTTAACAGAGATTCCATTTATGTACTGTGCCTTTCAAATATCAAGGCATCTTGAGTCAACATCCTATCAAGAACAAGTTTACTTTTCAGCTTAAGAAATCCTTCTCTGCCATGTCAATAGGCATGCTATGTAGCTAGGAAGAAAATTAGTAGTATGGAGACAGCTGCCTGCATTAATTCTTCATGGGTATAGGATTACTACTATTAATTTGAGGTACTAATAGTACAGTAAGGCAAATTCCTTCTATCAGTTTGACTTTCCTTTTTTATTTCTTTCTTGTAAACTGCACAGTTTAGAGTAAAAGACTGCTCTTCATAATACCCTTGGATTCTTAAATAAAATTGGGCAATGTGGCAAATTCAGTTCATTTTTGGCATGACTAATGCTGGTGGTCCTGAGTGCAGTTCCTGGGGCATGGAGCAAAGTCACGCTGAAAACAGAGAGAAAGCAGTCAGAGTAAGATGACAGAAAAACACTGTAGAGCGTAAGACTGAAGCCCTGGGGATTGTGATGGGAGATGTGAGATGACAAGGAGAGGGCTCAGTATCTTACACAAAGTCTTAACACTCCTTTTTTAGAATAGTCATCAGAAATGCACAATTAACTGCTTCTTATAAACATAATTTATCTGAGAATATCTGTGTTTGACTTGAATCCATTGTACGGTTTGTTTACTCTTGCCCTGACCTCCCTTCCACCAGAAATGTATAGTACCTTCCAGAAATGTACATTACCTTCTACATGCACATATCAGCAAAACTCCAAGGAAAATCATAGAACAAAACAACGTGAGGTTTAAGGACAGTGTGATGTCCAATGTCTTTTCTTAAAAGAAGAGGAAAAGATAATATTAATAATGTGGAAGAGAGGTAGTTCATATACGGATGAATTATATATTGACTAATAAATATTATGCTTTTCCTGAACTGCCACAGGTTTAAAGAAATATTTTCTGGAACTTTTTTCAGGGAAACAGGGGCTTCTGACTTCAGCACTCTACCATTTCCTTTTCACCCCTTGAAAGCCGTAGCTGGTTTAAGGCACCATGAAAGTATAAGCTTTTTGTCAACCTAAACAAACAAACAAACAAACAAATAAATAGATTCCCTTTGACTCATGAAGTAGCATTTGTTTTTCATTACCCTTACCTTTTTGAAGCCTCCTACAGAAACTCTAACAATACATATTTGTACTGTTCCACAAATAATCTGTGCTGCGCCTTGCATTCTTCCCTCCAAAATACCCCAAATAACAAAAGCAATGTCTTTGGTTGATGCAAAAAATGTGTTTTGAGAAAATTTATTTTTTTTGTTCAATACCTAGGTTTAGAACTACAACTAGTTTAGACTGCTTTGAACTAAGAACTTTGAAGAAAAACAGGCAGGAACAGCTCTTAAAATGTTAATAGTCCAAAGCCAGTTACACAGTGGTTTTAGGATCAATCTAGATAAAAAACAAAGAACAAAAGAATTGTACAAAGTTCCTAGTTTGAACCCATCTGTAGTTTAACCAAGAATGTTACAAATTTTATATGAAACCAAGAAAAAAACTTACAAATTTCTGGGCAGAACTGTATATAAGAGCAATCTTTATATACCACTAAAATACAAAACTACTCCTTATTCACCTTCAGATGAAAAGGTAGGTTTTCCCTTATTGTATTTTGAGATGAGGACTCAGCAAATATATTCTTAACAACCTCTCAACTGTGTAGTAGAAATTATTTTATATGAGGTAATTGTTCTGGATTGTTCTGCTAACCCTCTATCATGTATACACCTGAGAGAAGCAGCACTGGTCTTTACTTCAGCCAGACAACAAAGAAGTTTGGTTCTTGTACTTTCTTATCTTGTGTATTTTGGAAAGCAAGAAGAAAAAGAAGGGCTTCTATTCTTTTTGGTAAATCTATTTATGGTGGTTTTTCTGTGGATTCTTTTTTCCAAATGCAAATGCTTGAACTTAGTCACAAGTAACAGTACTTTGAAACTAAAACAAGTGGCTTGGTTTGCAAAAATGCAGAACACCTCTGAATTGCTATTAACTTCAAAGAGGTCTATGAGTGCTCAGCAGCTCTAAAAATTAGACCAATTATTCCAGGTTTCTATATATGAATAAAGCTGATCAAACATTTCTTCTTTAGCAGAAAGTTTCTGTACTAAATAGCTCAGTTCGTTTTAAATTACTGGGTTTTTTTTTCAAGGGCATATGCTAATTGCAATGGAAGATGAATGTGTTCCCCATGAGAAAATTAAGAAATTCTTTTCATGTCAAAGGATCATTTCAGAACAAATATTTTAGTTATGTTTTGAATTATATTATTTCATTTTGATGTTTCAGCTTTTTTAAATAGAGGCTGAACTGCCTCTTAAGAATGCACCCTTAAAGAAATGTAGCACATTTTTTAGATGAAACATTGGAATGCCATGTAGAAGCAAACAAAAAGAAGGTCATTGCACACTTCATCAAAGCTTTCAGCAGAAAAATTTACACAAACCAAAATAAAAATACTGAACTGATGTTTTTCTTTTCAAGCCACTCTACTGAAACATTCAGTTTTCTCAGTTCACTCTGTGAAATTAGGTACCTGACTTTCATGGCAGTACCATGAGTGATACTACTAATAACAGGGCTCTTTTTAATCTAGGGAATATTAAAATGTGCTTCATAGTCTCTACTCACATGTGTTCCCAGAATAAAACAGGCAGAAAAATTTCTCTAAGCATAAAAGGAGGCATTTAAAGAAGTTTGCCTGATCATGTGATCCATGGATATAATATATTCATAGCTTCATATTAGAAAGGACACTGATCCTCTGCAAATATAGGAAGGAAGAAGGGAAATGTTGACATTAGGTGGACTTGCACGTACGTGCGGCGTGCTTAAGGGGTAAATCCACACACGGCACTAAACACACGGGGATATTACAGCTCATATGCAATGGTGGCCTTGTCTACCATAAGCTTTTCTGAAGCAGAAGAAACATGCTATGATTGCTCAGCCTCAACAGCAGCTGCAGCGGAAGCTGGGAAAGCCACGGTGTTGAAAACAGTTGGAGGAGAGTTGCAGCTGCTGAGAGATTTGGTAGACTAACCAGGATGGGTGACTGTACATTTCCTTCTTCTGGTGAAGGGCTGGCAGGGACTGAGTCAACCTACATTCCCCCTGCCAGGAAAAGCCCTTCTAATTTCCCCTCCCTCTCCTGTTGACACATGAAAAAGTGTCCAGCCTGATACCAGGCAGAACCCTCTGCTGGCAGTGCTAGAGTCCTAGCATTGCTTTGTCTTTAGTGAGAAGAAAGAAGCATCTTCAAAAGGCAATTCAAACATCTGATGGGTTGAAACATGTACTATTCTTTCACCAAAGTTTTTGTGCATAGTAATCAGATTTCTCTATCATTTCACAAGTATTTTTGAAATGAGATTAATGAATCTGGGCCAACAAAGGTGGCAGCTGAGAGGTGCCAGCAGAACAGTGGTATGTGGTGGAGGTATCTAACAGAGTATGCAGGCTATATCCTATAAACTCTGCAACTGAATTTACATTTAACCCATTGCAAAAATAATAGTGTCTGACCTTCTGTTTCCTGTGTCTTCAGATAAATACATACAGGAAGCTCAATAGATGAGAATGACATATTCCAAAATACACAGTCAGTTGCACTGAATAAACATATTTATCTTGTTTTGTTTATTACCAATAGTATTGTAGTTTTGGTTTTTTGCATGTCAAAATCAAGCGACAGGTCTATGAAGTAGTTTCTCTCTGTAAATTTAGAGTGTCACTGCATTATATTATTTACCTTTCCCTAACTGGACATCAAGGAGCTGCTGCATGCATTTGTCTCACCACAGAAAGCAGAAGTTTCCCATGTTAGAATATGAATGTTAAATCTAGTGAAAGAAAATTATTACAAGGTTCTGCTAATTTGCTCTGAAGTGAGCTTTAGCATGCAGAGCACACACATTTAAACCATTTCCTACCTCTGTTGGATAAGAAATTATTCCTTTGATGTAGTAAAAAAAATGTTAGACTTAATCCTTACAGATTAATTTCACTAATATTATGAGTTTTGTGGGTTTCTTGGCTTCCTAACTCCATCTGAAAGCATTTCTAGAGTTGCTGTCCTTAGCAGGGCAGGCAGGAGATTGTTGCAAGCTATTACTGACTATTTTTGTTTTCTAAATGATGTTGGAGTCAGATGTGAGATGCCTCAGGAGAACAGCCCTGTGCTAGACTGCCTTAGGGTCAAGCACCATTAGACCAAGCACTGACATTCCCTACAGCACCTAGAATTGTGTGAGTGTGGTGTGCGCCATGGACCTCTAGATACTGCTATAGTACAATAAAACAGTAAGGAGAACAGACATAGTAATGAAGTAAATATATTGAACACTAATTAACATATCTAGCAATAAGAATTATGAAAGGTAAATCCATGACAGCTTACCATCATAAATAAACACTGGTTCACTCCATTCACTCCAAATCTTGTTCCTTATGCATACCTCTTTCTTTGCTCTCACTTGTGCTGAACATGTTTTTGCTGGCTTATGAAATGGGTACTCGTATGTCTCTGCAGCGACATCTACAACCTATGAAGATAGGTTTAGGGAGGTATTTAGACGATTCACATTGCAGCTCAAACTGATATAAATCTAGGGATATCAAGTGCTATTACTTACATTTCAAACCTAGTAAGAAGAAATTTGAAGAAAAATGTTTATGTCCAGACACAATCGGGTTCTCACCTGGCATGTGTTAAAACTAAGGACTAAAATGAAGGAGAGTCTAGAGCTGGTAAAATGGAATAAAGAATCCACTAGAGCAGGACAGTAAGAATTTTAAAACAAGTGTTCCTCTTTCATTTCTTATTACACCAAACATCGGATGAATAGAGTAACAGTGAAACTGCAGGTTTTGAGGTTTTTTTTGGAAAGTGTGCTAGACTTGGTTGTCTGGTAGAATGAAAGCTTGTATTTTTCAGCTGATTGGTATTAAGGGATGCCCACTATGTTAGGGACTATCTTGGAACTTCTTTAGTTGTAGCTGTATAAGAAAGCATGTCACTTTTTAAAAGTTCAAACCCATATATGGGCTGTCAGAATTTCAAATAGTGATCTCTGAATTGTTCATCGCTTTTGAAGAGTGAAGTCAACTGCTATAAATAAACAATGCTATGAATTTAAGAAGGATTAAAAAAAACAAAGCAGGAGAAGAAAGTCCTGGTTGTAACAATCAAAAATAATGTTAGGAAGTCACAAAGAATTAGAAAGTACTCATCTCAAAGAGGTAGCCAGAGACTTTGTGTCTTTCGTGCTAGGAATGCATGATAAGGCAATACTATAGGGTCAGCTTTAAGAAAAGGTGACCTATTGCTCTCCTTTTACCAACCAGTGTGCAGTGTGGATTTGACCCTGTGTCCCATATAATTTCTTCCTCTTCCTGCCCAGTCTTTAGGACCTTTCCAATTTGAATGACAAAAATAGGTCCAAAAGTGCACATTAAGTTTTTCAAAAGTACGTAAAAATGGGGGAAGGTCCTTGGGATTTCAAAAGTAAACTGCAAGTGATTATAAGGGTTAAGTGCTAACAAAATGTTGTGCCTGAAAAATTCTTTCTAAGGAGCCAATAATAACCTTATGCCACCATACAAAGCTTCTAAAGTGCCTAGATGGAAGACTTCTTATAAAATTGTGTAGCCTACATTTTGGCAGTCATGATGTGCAGCAGCTTTGAGTAACAGCTACCTAGATCATTCCTGGGGGATGTCAGTAACTCTGTACAGAGTCATTCCTAAGCAGCCTCCAAAATTTGTTCCTGTGTTAAACTTCCCTTGGAAGTTAGAAAACTTTCCCTAACTTTTAGCATATGTTTTCCTTTCTTTGAATTTAGCCAGTCACTTTTTATCCAACTCACAAGCTGATGTGTATGATCCCTGTGTTCTTATTTACAACCTTTTACACACCAGAAGATTTTTAACAGAAGTTACACTCTAGACCACGTGCCTCAGTTTTTCACCTCTAGAGCACATTTTCAAACCTTATGCCCATTTTCTTATTCTCACTGATGTTACCTGAACTTTTTTTTTTTTTTTCAAAATATTTATGTTTTGTGGTGGTGCTCAAAGGACACTTTGAAACTTCAAGAGAATCTCAGTAGCTAGAAGGACAAATTAGTCACAACCTACACCTTATATGCAGCATGTCTGTCATAGATACTTGAGTAACATTTGTCCTTTGTGAAATAACATGGAATGATTGACTGAGCTTGTGGTTCAATGTAATCCACAGACTGGTTTTGCTTCTGCATTGTTGTATTTGACCTGTATTTCCTAATCATAGGATTTGCCTTATTACTTAATTTGGGTTTATCAATTTCAGACTTACTCAACATTTCAAATTGTAATCTTGTTTCCCATAGTAGGAATCAACCTAGTCACCTGCAGACTTAAATCCCTATTTGCCTGCTTTATCAATCTGTATCATAGTATTGTTATTCGTATAATAATTATTCAACAGGTCATCTCTTCAAGTATTCAGAATAAATAAATATAAATTTGTATTTTTTAAGCACTATACTCTTACCTGTTCTTCAACAAATATCTACAAGTCTGCTTGTGGATACCCCAGAGCTCATTAAGTCTATGTGATGAAAATTAAGACCTCCCCTTTACTAGGAAGCAGAATCCTGGGCTTTCTTCATTCTTCTCTCTCTTTTGCCTCTTATAATGCTGTCATAGTTCTGTTCCTTAGCATCCCCTTCCCCATCCTTTTAGTAGTCCTTGGCTAAGTAAGTAACATTTTAATACTTAAAATCTTTGATACTGATTCTGATTAAATCTACCTTAAAGACCCACATTTAGCTGTGCCCTCACAAGTCTTATTGCTGCTGTTATTGCAGCTGCCTCTCTCCTGTCTTCCCACAACATCCCACCTGTGGAAAAAAAAAAAAAAATCATCACTTTCCACTGCTGTACACGTTTATTCTCTTCCATACCCATGATTTTTGTTTCCTTTCCTATGTTTATACCCTTTCCTATGTTTATATCTTATCCTTCCCTTCCCTTTCCTATGTTTATATCCTGAAGATGTGTACAAAGCAGAGGAGCAGCTGTGTAAGAGAGGAACAATATGAAAAAAAAGTTTTTTTGAGTTTTAATTCTATAAAATCCAACAGATGACCAGTTTTAACAGAAGCTGTGCCACACAGATTAAGTGCCTATTGAAAATCCTATTACCTTACATCTGATTACCTTATGATCTGTTATTTTCACTTGATAGAAAAAGCACTTGCTGCTTGCAGAGCCAATAGTAGGTGGGGGTTTCCAGTGAATTTTAATACTTCTGTTTTCAAGGGAAACTGAGACATTGATGGGCGGGTTCAGTTTCTCTGGAAAAAAAAGAGCATAGAAAGAGCTTCTGTAACTCATTGTCATATTTATGTTGACGGAAAATAAATGTGGTTAGTCCCAAAAATGTACACCAGACTATTCTGGAGTTTACCATACCCAAAGAAGGCATTCAGCGCGTGACACATTTTCTTTGAAAGTATTGCTTGCTAAGTGAGAACTATTTCTGTCTTGAAATAAAGATAGGGAAGTGGTTTTTTTCTTTAGTTTTGTTTGCTTGTTTGAGGTTTTTGTTTGTGTGTTTTTGTTTTGTTTTTGTTGTTGTTGTTGTCGGTTTTGGTTTTTTGGTTTTGGGGGTCTTTTTCTTGCTGTTCCCCGGATCTTTCCAGGGAAGGCAGTGATTGAGGGCAGGAGGAACAGGCCCTCAGTGCTCAGTGTCACTCTCCAGAGCCTCGGTGGGTGTCAAGGAGACCTCCAGTCTGCCACAGATCAGCTACAGACCCCCTGTCATGTAGTATATATGCATCTGGTGGGATAACCCAAGTCTGTCCAGAAGCCTGGTAGTACAACTTTGAAAAAAAATCAAATTTCATCTATCACCAAGAGTTTACTGAGTGGGTATCAAATCCTGTCTTTTTCAATATAGGAAGTTTGCTGCAGATGCTTAAGAAATATCTCTCCCCCTCCTGTAAATGAGCAGGTGAGCCCTTGCTATGGAGAAAAGTTGTGCTTAGGAGACTTAAAGAAACAAAAATTTTCCTTCCAGTCACTGTGCTTCAGTCAAGTGCAAGGAGAGCAATGGCAGAAAAGTTTTTATTAGAGACAGACAGGGTTCAGAGCTAGAATCAAGGGACATTTGGGTTCCTGGGAGTTTAACCTTTGATTTAGATAAGCAAGTCTGCAGTTGCTTTCTAGCATGGTGAGGCTTAGGATCCAGGTGTGTCCTGGAGTATTTAAACAACCTGAACCCTCTTCAGCTGCTGAAGGGGAGGGTTGTATCAGAGGTAGAAAAGCACAGCAAATCTCTGTGGAGAGGGTCAGTGAGGTCTGGGGCTGGCATGGTTGAAATGTGGTCCTGGAGAGAAAGGAGAGAAGGAGAGAGAGGGAGGGCAAGTGCCAATGTTACTGGTCCTTGAATATGTTGTACTTGGTCTAGCAGCTGTGACCCTGTTTCTCTCTATGGGCATGTTTGTTATGCTCAGGTTTACTTTTTGGCTTTTTTTTTTTTTCCCTACCCTTCCTTGAAAAGTCTCCTTTGTTTGAGTAACAAACTCATCAAGTTAGAAAAAACATTTCTCCCAAGGCTGCCTTAGGCTTGTAAAGCTGTTTTCTTCTGCCTGCCAGCAAAGCTGTTGGCTGTGATCAACACCTGCCTTTGAGGATAGAGGCACACCATGAGCCATGAAAGGTGAGGAGAGTAAGCAACAGCTCTTTTTTTTCATTTGTCAGCATGGTAAGAAAAACATATTTTTCACCTTTACTCTTCCTAGAGCATCTTGCTTTTGTCTGAGTATACTAAGAGTAGAAAGCAATTTTTTTTTTTAACCCGTTTATCATCTGTTTTCTGGAAATTTCCTCACATAGACACTCTCTCAGACAGCCAGAAATTAGTTATTTTGGGGCTTTGTGCAGCACAAAGCATGCCTAAATCGTGTTTTCTTAGCCCACGTGGCACATTACTAGAGAGAAGATTAGATTGGAGGGGCTGGTAACTCCCATGACAGTGAGTTACCTCCAGGACCTTTCAAGGGCTAGGCTAGCTAAAGCCAAGCTGGAGACTTTCCTGTTGAAGAAGGGCAGCCCAGACAGAAACAGCTCCTTTCAATGTGTGCAACTGTGGAAGAGCACAAAAATACGGAGGCCGTGGGCAAAACCCAATATGGTTGAAACACAGCTCTCTCCTTTATTAGAAATCACACAGCGTTATATAGAGCTCAAAAGCTGTGCCTCTTTAGATAACAAATTCTTGTGGTTAGCTACACCTTGACTACATATCCTGCTTTTTGTTAAAGCTGCTCTTGCATCTGCCAAGCTACTTCTGATCGTGCTGTCAGAGGCACTTCAAGGACAGGTTGTTTACTGCTCTCAGAACTAAAGGCTTCAGTCTGCTTCAAAGGAGTCAAAACATGGATTGGCCAGTAACCAGAGTGGTAGTGGATCAAGGGTTGGATTTGATGATCTCAGAGGTCCCTTCCAGCCAACTGATTCTATGATTCTATGATTCTATGATTCTGTAATCGCCAGGTGCCCACATTCCCTCAGAAGTTCCTCCACAGGTGACCACCTTTTCGGAAGGGAGAAAACAACTGACTTGCAATTTTGGAGTCTTGGAAGAGTAATTCCACTACTTACAATGTGAACAGTAACATCCCCTGCAAGCTCACTTAGATTTCGCTGCGCCCTACAGCATGGCAATGGGTTTGAAAGGCAAGATGAACTGATGGGGTTTGTGCCGGGTGCTGACAGGAGGGGAAGCTGCTGGCTGAGCCAGCTGTGACAGGCATGCACCCTGATGATGGGTAAAGATGGCTAGGACAGGAAGGGAAGAAGGGCAGGGCAGAAATGCTGGCCGTCTGGCAGCTGCAAAGAAAAGGAGGTGCTCCCTCTCAACAGGAGGAGGGAGATGGAGTGGATAGACAGAGAAGCAGGGAGGGGACTGCAGGCACCCTCCTACTTATCCAGCTGGCTCCTAACCTCATCCCAGGGCTGGGAAGGCTGCCAGGGGAGTAGCAGAGGGGTGTGAGAAAATGTGAAACTGCCAGGGTGGGTCTGGGAAAGTCCTCAGGACATTGTTAGGTGGACTCGAGTGGTTCAGGCTTTACCTCTGAACACTACTTGGGATCTTTGTGGCTGTATGAAACATTTGATCCGAAAATGGGATGTCATATGGCAGATCTATGCTCTGGAGCCCGCAGGTGGGATCAGATCCTGGCAGCAAGTGTAAAAGTCTGAAAGTGAGCATCTTCCCAGTCAGCTATGAAAACACCTCTTAGAGTCTTCCTATTAGAGTCTTCCTGCAGATTATTTCCACACCCTTCTTATTTTTTCTTTTTTCTTTCTGTGCCCAGGTCTAGAGCCTAACATAAGGTCATAGAGATCTGGGAGCAAGTCCAGAGGAGGGCTACAAAGATGATCAGAGGTCTGGACCACCTCTCCTATGAAGACAGGCTGAGAGCTGGGGTTGTTCAGCCTGGGGAAGAGAAGGCTCTGGGGAGAACTTAGGGCGGTTTTCCACTACTTAAAGGGGCCTACAGGAAAGATGGGGAGGGACTTTTTGACTTTTTACAAGGGCGTGTAGTCACAGGCTTTAAACTGGAAGAGGATAGGTTGATATATAACATCAGGAGGAAATTCTTTACTGTTAGGGTGGGGAGACACTGGCACAGGTTGCCCAGAGAGGCTGTGGAGGTCCCATCACTGGAATTGTTCAAGGGAACATGATCCATGCAGGTGGCTTGGAACTAGGTGATCTTTAAAGTCCTTTCTAAGCCAAAACATTCTGTGATACCCTACTTTTTTTTTTTTTTTTTTTTTTTTTTTTTTTTTTTTTTTGACAATCTTATTTCTTGAAAAGGTTTTATTTTACTAAAACAGAATATCTTGCTTCTGGTTGGATTTGATTTCAGTGTAAATCTTCAGGTAAAGCAAATAATTCTCATGTATTAGAAGAGAATAAATGAGATTGAGTCATTAAAAAAATTGATAGTTTTGAATGTTTGAAATGATAGTTTTGTTTTCTGTCCCTTGAGTTATGGCTGGTTCCCATGTAACAAGTCTGGAATATGATCAACATGTTCATAATTTAAAGTGAATCTACAGTCTGTGATAAAACTCATGTGAGTTTCTTACCTGTGAGATAATTCACATTTTCCAGAGAAATAAGGAAAAATAGTTTATATGACCATTCAAACTGTCAATAAAGTAACTGTCAAAGTTTTTTTAACTAAAAATGGTATCATAAGTAAATAAAAATGCTACAAACATTTGAGAACATTTATATTCTTAAATTCAGTTATGGATGAGATTTTGTGTCTATGCTCCTTTTTATATCATATTTTATTCAACACTAATAAAATAAAAAAGATAGGAAAGAGAAAAACTGGAGGAAATAAGACTATAATTGCATTTTTTTGCATTAGTCGATCAATTTTTAAAAATGCCAATTATAGATAAACAATGTATTATATCAGAGGGGAAAAAAAGAAAAAAACAAAACCAACCAAACAAGAAGAAACCAAAACAAACAAAACCAAAAACCAAACAAAACTTTGATCCAAAATACATTGTATTTTATCTTTGTGTAAAATTCCCAAGCAGATGAATACATAAAAAGTTAGAATTAATATTCTGACACTTTCCTCTCTCCTTTGTTTGCTTTCCAGACCAATAAAATAACCAATAAATTAACATTTCATAATAGATAATAATAGATAATACTTACCTATTGTCTGAGGTATAAAAGATTTGTAATAAGACAGTTCTCTTGAATTATTTCTCATATCTCTTACAGTTATATTCAAACTGATTTTCTTTGAGGGACGTAAATAAATTTCTTTCATATGGCATCCAATATTTTTCTCCCTTGCATTTTTTGTATATTGCTGACATTCAAAATCTTTTCCTACATGTCTGTGAGAAGGAAATATGAGTCTTGAAAGTCAAGTACTTATGTACAAAAACATGTTTTCATACTTATTTTGCACAAGATCCTTACCTGTAAGAAAAAAATACCTGAATATATTCAGGAGCTTCTGCTTTAATATGCCAGGTGCAATTGAAAAAAGAAATATTATATATGATGCATGAAAGATTCTGAATATATACTGCAACAAAGAAAAGGGAAAAAAAGAAAGAATTATGTTTACATTACATGGGTTTTATAATGACAACATGATGATTACCTTTAAAAACTCATTTTGTAACCTAATTTCTTGAAGTGTAACTTCAATAAAAAAAAGTCTGTAGTAGCTAGAATCTGAAAAACTTTGCTCTTTTAAGATTTTTTTGAAACTAGGTGACACAGAAGGCAATCTTCAAGAGACATTTGAGTCGCAAGGGAAAAAGGAAAGAGTGATTGGGTCCTGACATCTTGCTCAACAGAACTCATGTTTCCTGAATCTGAACATGTCTAATAAAGGAAATAATTCTTCAATATTCCAAGGTGCTATCTGTCATCTTCTTAACAAATCCATGCTAAAAATAAGAAGTAGCATAAGATAATAATGAACCGTCTCCAATTAAGACAGGATATTATCACACAAACTTGAGTATCTTTATAGACCACAAGATATAGCTGACCTGGAGGTGCCTTGTAAGTAAATTCTGTCCAGTCACTCTCTTTAATTACCACTTCTGTTTCTTTTGCAAAAAGTTGGGTTTTAACTTTAGCATTAAATCCAGAATGTAACTCAAGATGTATTATCTTTTTCTTTTCCTGCAGTCTTTCCTAAGAAGAAAGAAGAAAATCTATGAAGGTATAAGGTACGAAGTATTGAAAAGAAAATTATGCAAATTCATTTACTGAACGAATTAATACATGATTTCACTTTAAACTACATGTAACCATTGAACCACTTACTTTCTTTTTGTGAGTTGTATTGAAGAATTTATAACTCAAAATATACTTCACAGTGTACATGTCTGTTTCTTCTTTTGTCAGGTTATTGTTCCAGGACAGAATGACTCTGGACTCATGCTTGGTAATCCACAGAACATTATGCAGCCGAAGTGCATCTGCAATTAAAATGATGTTACAAAGAGGAAGGGAGGGCCCACCACTGTGTGCACAGAGGATTTGGCACTCAGCAAGGCTTGCACACCCAGTAGTTCCTCCAAGGAGCTCTGTTCTTACATGGCAGTGGTGGTTTATGAGATCTGTTGTATATGACTGAATTGATCAGTAAGATTCATATTTGCCAACCTCCATTTCTCAAAATGTTAGGTGATTGACTTTTACCTGTCTTGGATACCTGTTCCAACTGTAGGTCTCTGTTTCTCCCTGTGGTCTGTAGACAGTTCCTTGACAACAAGTTCAGACTAGACATCTAGGATGGCAAGCATAGGATGAACTGTTGCTTCATACTTACTTACCCCCAACATCTGGTTGTCCAGTTACCAGGCTAGTGGAAAGCAGTGTCTTATGCTGGAAAAAACTTAGTATCATCAGGACACAAATGACTGTAACACGTGCCATAGCAAAGGCTTTGGGTCACAGGTCCACAGAAACTGAGTCTCTAGTTCCACACTTGTCTGAAAAAGTAGTTAGAACATGATGTTTTCATTTTGCACCTGTGAAATAATATGAAACAGTCACTTAACAACTTAAACAATGTCCAAAGTATAAGAAGCAAATATGAAAGGACTTATGTTTAACAGGTCTTGTTGATCAGTGACTTCTATTCCCAGGATGCTTGTATTTGAGTCTGCTTTTTAACTGGATGCCAGGTCCAAAGAGGGCATGTATCATACTGGGCTGGCTTTGTATGGCAGCATTGCTTAGTTTGCAAGGAAAACTGAAATCAGTGTGGTTATGGGCTTCCTGACATAACCTTGGTTAGATACAAAACCAGCAGTTGTATCTGTAGGAGTTATCTAGCTTCTAGTGGCAGTAAAGGAACTGTCACTTTTAAATCATTATCTGTGTTATGTAGTTTAGGTACCTCCTTTAGGAGGATAAGAACTATAACTATCGGAGGAGAGATGAATCCTACCGTTTGCCAAAGTAGTATCAGCAAGACTGTACTAGGTGTTTCCTAAATTTGGGATTCATTGAAGAAACAGATTCCACACAGATCAAAGCTGATTTTAGAAAGACATAACTGCTGCTTTTCTAATGGCTGAATATTCAGTCAAAGTTAGTTTTTGGGGGGGCTTTTTTGTTTTGTTTGTTTGTTTGTCTTTAATATAAAACAACTTCTGAAACCTTCTGAGTTCACCACAGAATTCGTACACTGCTGTGTTTAAGGGTCTTTCACTAATAAACTACCTGATTTATCTTGGCTCTGACTGTTTTCAGTACTAAATCCTCAATGTATCTTAGGGATTAGCAATAGGACTACTGGACCCATCTCAAAATATTCATAATAATTTGACTAAGACGCAGAACCAGTCATTTAGAAGAATATATGTGAATGTTCAGCACATCCAAAGTATCTGGAGTGAGGTTAACTGGAAAAAAAAAATACACATTCACATACACTTATACAAATATATGTACATATATGTACACATTAATTTATAATGCTATTTTGACATAAGAGAGTGAACAACAGGCCATTTAATGAATTGTTTATGAAGTGTTACAAAAAATCATAACAAAATACTTCCAGGCAGGAGTTTCCGCCACTCAGTTCATTCTGGTATTATCTCAGCTGTAGCAGCAGCATAAGCTGCTGTATATGTGCCCCACCTTGCACACTGACAACAAAAAAATTGAGTAAATTGTCCTGAATGCTGTGCTCTGAAAGCAGCAGATTCTGATTGCCTGGAAAGGGTGAGCTGTGCCATTGATGATGTCCCTGGAATGGCACAGTGTGTGGCAAGAGAAAAAGTCAGGGCAAGTATAAAATGAAAACAAGGACCTGTCAAGGGTTTATGGTTCAATGTGTAATGGCTATAAGGGGTTCATCCATTCCCATGACATGACACAATCCAAAATAGTCCTAAGAACATTTCTGTCCTTTATTTAAATTAGAAGAAAAGGTAAAATGAGGATAGAAAACATTAAGCAACTTAAAATATTTGTGGCTAATATTAACATGGCTTTTGTGGAAAACACAACTCGAAAGAGGGCCTGAAAAAGAAACTAAATAAATCTTTAAGTAGTGACAACAATTAGGGCTAGAAACAAAAATGGCAATTATCTGTAGGTAATATAAATTCATTCAGTTGTAGAGAGGAAGCACAGGGGCAGACAAAGAACATTTTTAACGTAAGCCAGAATAAACTTAGAAAAAGACAACCAGCTTGAGTCAAAGAAAGGTATTTCAGGAGACATCATTGCTGTTTCCCAGAGGTGACTTGCTTCTAAGAGTTTGTAGAGCCTTTTGTACAGCACTGAGGGGCACTGCTCTGTGTGGTGTGCAATCAGCTCCTGCACCCTGCTGCTACAGGAGCTGCCATGGTAGAATATCAGCAGCCTGAGAACAGGGCTAGGAAAATTCATGGAAAGCAGACACAGCAGAGGCTTCTAAAAAGTATCAGTTTATTAACTGGTCCACAAGATTAATTGGTCCACAGAAAACAGCAAAATGAAAGCACTGTGACATAAGAACATCTAAGGTGGCCAGAAGGGAATGAAAAGCCAACTCTGTGTCCAGTTCTGGGCCCCTCAGTTCCAGAAGGTCTGGGAACTGCTTCAAAGAGTCCAGAACAGAGCTGCCAAGATGATGAAAGGAGTGGAACATCTCCCTTATGAGGAAAGGCTGAGGGAGCTGGGTCTGTTCAGCTTGGAGAAGAGGAGGATGAGGGGTGACCTCATCAATGTTTATAAATATGTAAAGGCTGAGTGCCAGGAGGACAGGGCCAGGCTCTTCTCAGCTATGTCCAATGATAGGACAAAGGGCAATGAGTACGATTTGGAACACAGGAGGTTCCACATAAATATAAGGAAAAACTTTTTCACTGTGAGGGTGATACTCCCTGGCACCAGGGAGGTTGTGGAGTCTCCTTCCCTGGAGACATTCAGAGCCCACCTTGATGTGTTCCTCTGTGACCTCCTGGAGGTGACCCTGCTCTGGCAGGGGGGTTGGACTCGATGATCTTTCAAAGTCCCTTCCAACCCCTAACTTTCTGTGATTTCTGTGGTATGTGAAAGGCTTTTTATCCATGATTTATCAAAGAATGCATGTTGCTATTTATTGCAGCACAGGTGAGCAGAAAGAACATTTCTTCTGAAGTGAATGCATTCAGGACTGGGTGTTTCTAATCCTGTGCTACAAAGAGCTTTATGTTAGCATATGGTGCTGAAATTCAGCCTATGAGTCTGAAATTCAGAATGCCTGACAATTTTTTTTACAACAGGCTCTCTTGTCCTAAAAAATGCTTTCCAAAGAGTGCACTGTCAAAATACATATAATTTTTCTTATTATTTATTTTTTTTTAATAAGAAGGTATTCTGAGTATTAAAAACCAGTACTACATTTATATTTTACTGGTTTGCTTTTTGGTTTGGTTTATGGTTTGTTGGTTTATTTTTGGCATTTGATTTATACCCTTGCTTTCACTGCTGATCTTTAGCTACAGGCGATGTCTTTTGCTACCCAGCAATGTCTGGTTTACTGTTTCTGTGTTCTTGGAGTAAGAAAAATGGGAGATAATGAAAAAGGGAACTACCAGCCCATACACCACTGCAGGTGCAGAGATCATAAGGGCTTCTGCAAAACCCACCTGGTGAATCTGGGAAGTAGGCAGTCAAGGCAAGAATATGAAAATAATGGAACCAATCTTCACAAAACTTAGAGCAGTTACTTTGAGTGTGAGGAAAAGGAACTGTTTAATTTTTAAAATTCAGGAGACCTGAGAGTTTCCTGAAATGTAGATCTGTTTACTGTTTGTCTGTCAAAAAAAAAAAAAAAAAAAAAAGACATTTTTGAAAAGTTTGTATCTTCCTAAACACAAAAGTTAATCTTTTAAGAAACAGTATTTTTCAATAATTTCTTTGAAAAAAAACCCACCAAAAATAACCAATAAGATGGTTCAAGTTCTCTTGAAATGTGCCTAGCTTGGAGACTGAATTGACAGCCTCCTAGAATCATAGAATTACTTACATGGGGAAAGACCTCATCATGTCCAGCTATTAACAGCACTGCCAAGTTCATTAAATCATGGCCTAAAGAACCACATTAACACATTAAATGCCCCCAGGGATGGTACTCCACCACTTTCCTGGGCATCCTGCTCCAGGGCCTGACAACCCTTTCACTGAAGAATTTTTTCCTAATATCCAATCTAATCCTTTCCTGGCACAACCTGAGGCTAGTTCTTCTTGTCCTGTCACGTATTACTGGGGAGAAGAGACTGACCCCATCCTTGCTCCTTTCAGGCAGTTTGTAGAGAGCAATATGGTCTCCCCTCAGACTGCTTTTGTCCAGGATAAACCCCAGTTCCCTCAGCCCCTCCCTGTAAGACTTCTTGTGCAGACCCTTCATCACCTTCATGGCCCTTCTTTGGAACCCCTCCAGCACTTCAATGCCTTCACTGTAGACAGATGCCCAAAAATGCACACAGTATTCAACCATTAGTTCAGTCATTAAGCAATGAAATCTTTTACTCCTGTCCTTAACACACAGTGATAGCTATGAACTATTTTTGATTAAAAATACCTAAAACTTATGCTTCATTTAAGACTGCCAATATTTTTCAAAGCCCCCATATTTTATAGTAGATAACACTGAAACTGATAGAAGAATAATTAAATAAACAATATAGGTCAAATAAATTTTAAAGGCCTGGGCAAGCTGAAGAGTCAAAGCATCAGTACTGCTTACATTCTTTTTTCAAAACTTACCTCCTTAATACACATTGAATCCTGTACACTTATGCATCATTTGGGCTGAGAAGCAGAAGAGGTTAGCACTGGAGAATGTCTTCATTTAAGACTATAAGAAGTAATAGAATGAAGAGACTTCCCTTTTCACAAGACACCCCCTCAGTTTCCATGGTCACTTCTGATGCTGGGACCCAAGCACACCTCTGAAAATGTAAATACTAACTCCAGCCTTGGCCAAAATACCTCAAAAGAGATGAAACTCTAAATGACTCAGTGGTCAGAGCATAGAAACTGGCTTGTCTGGTTTGCTCTTCTCCATTTTCATCTACTGGTGACAGAGCAGAGAACTGCTGGCAAAGAATGGATCCCACCTATCCCACTCACCTGGATGGTTTGTTAGGTGAAGTGGTAGAGACCTAAAAATCTTCACCCTCATCCCAAACAGAAGCTTTGTCAGTGAAGTACAGAGACATTTCTTATTCTTTCAGCACACACATTAAAAACACATGCTAGGAAAAACCAAACAACAACAAAACAAAAAAACCCAAAATCAACCAAACAAAAAAACCCAAGAACACCCCCCCAACCAAAGAGATGCCATACAACCCCCAGTGGAATGTTGCAGCTTCTCACTTTTAAAACCTTAAAAATTTCCTGGTTTGCATCTTGGGAACACACCATATACGTCTTTCTTTTGATAGTATATTTTTGCTGTGGTTAGTGTAACTGCTTTATGTCCATATTTGCCATACACATAGATTAAATAAATGAATCTTGGTTTTCGATTAAAAAATATATTTAGGTTATTTTATTGGTAGCACTAGATAATGCAGCTATACAAGGACAAATCAACAAACTTTAGCTCATTTTTACGTTTATCAGACATGAGCTTAATGTAGGTGTTTACAAAAACCCCATACTTTTCTAAAAATGGACTAGATGAGGGGAGGATTCTTGACAACTTCAAGCACATTTAGTAGTATGTTGAATTTAAATATAACTTAGAATCTCAAATCCAGTGTTATTCATAGCAAACCTGACCACAAGCTCAGTATTTAATTTTTAAAAAGTAGAAAACTTATTTTCCCATTATGTTTTATTAGCAAACCATGTAAGTTTTATCTGGTTTAAGTGTGGTTTGTACATTGAACTGATGGTAGCACATTAGTAATTGAAACATGCTTCTAGTGCTCTTACATCTATTAAAATCTACTATTACTGACTTCAGAGAAAAGCTATTCATTACCTGGTGGTATGTTTCCTGGAGTTTTCATATAATTTAAAATAATTAAAATGAAGAGGAAGAAAGCTACACTTCCAGGATTTAATTTTTTTAATTTTCAATTTAATTTTTTTTTTAATTTCCAATTTAATTTTTAAAAATTTTGTTAATTTTTTTTAAAGCAACAATGCTAGGAAGCCAACATTTTTTCCCATCCCTAGTAGATCCTCACATTGAACTGAATAATAGTTCCCATTCATCAGAGTGCTACATTGAAACAAAATATGGATTTAGGCTGATCAAAATGTCATGTCATATAATTAAAAATATCTGTAAGCCCAATGCACTGTACAGTACTTCACCCAGGATTTAGTTGTTTGTAGAAAGCAATGCTTGCTAATAATCCATAAAACCAGAGCTCTAAGAAAAACTCAATACTCACCACTCATTTCTTTCGTATCCATCTGACCCCTGCACGGTGCTGGTTCCAGGAAAGTCCCATCAATGTGAGTAAAGGACAGAGGTTCTCCCTTCCCACACCAAAGTCTCACTTCTTGTGTGTTTGTAATCATGTGCTAGGGGCATTTGGGTGCTCTTTAGCTCTACCTTTGTTTACATTGAGAAAGAGGGGAAAATCTCAACTTTTGCTTTGCACTGGTGAGAAAACAGAAGTTTCAGATTTTTGGCCTGTTGAAAATGACGTTTCTCTGCCAAAGGGTAGTGAGGAAGGCTTGAAGGTAAAGGGACTGTTCTGAAAATAGTATGTGCTTTTTAGCAGAAGGGCAGTTTTGTCATCATTGGTTTCCACTGCAAAGAGTAAATTACCACCATTTGGGTCTTTTAATCCTGTTTTGAAGATGATCTTGTCTTTCTGTTTCACACAACAGGGTAGCAGCTGTTCATGTGGCTTTCTACTCTGCATCTGCAGTCTCAAAATGTAATGTTTATTTTGTTGGGGATTGCTTTTGTAACATTTTTTCAAATAAGTAGATGCATATAATTCTCGCCAGAGAAAGCTTTGGGGGTTTTTTGAGATGATGACTCCTTACTTTCAAAAAATTATCTGCTACAGCAAATAGCCTTCTGTTGATGGCGAATGTAAACCTCAGATACAATGCCTCAGCTCTAATTTCCCTGGGTTTCTATAGCTATAGAGGTATATAGCAATTACAGGGATACCCTACGTGCAGAGATTTATGAGACAGCCATTTGTAGGTTTGGTAGGGTGGGAATGAGCCCTATGAAGGAGTGCCATACTATATAGACATGATTGTTCTCAGCTCATTGGAAGGAATCAGTAAAATGTTTGCATTTAAAAGGTAGTGCTGATGGTATTGTGATTACAAATCCATTAGACTAAGCCAGACCCATCTAGAACCTACCAGAGGATATGCTTCTAAGGAGGCAGAGAAAGGAGAGGAAAAGATGGGAAAAAGCAAACCCCTAATATTTTCTGAGTGAGGATCTGTGGCATGGAGCAATTATGAAAGTTTTCCAAATCACACCAGAAATAGCTGAAAGAGCTAGGAATTGTTACTATTCTGAAATTTCCATTTTAAACTTTGTGAACTATATAAAAAAAAATTAGAACCTGGTCAGGAGCTGATATCTCATTTTGCACATATTCCTCTGGGGTGACGCTACGGTCAATGATGAATCACAGTAATTGTGATGACTAACAGCCCAGCAGAATAAGGCTTGTGATCATGACTTATCTTTTGCCATGAAAACAATATATACAAATCCTGAATATTTCAAGAAAGAGAATCTGCTGTTTTATAAAGGATAAGCTATGTTTCATAACCATTATCCCTATTTCAGGGAACTGGTGAAACATAGAAAGAAAATTCCTAGGCACATAAAAGCATATAAAGTGGCACCTTATTTAATGCTAATTTATGCCAGTATCCCTGATCAGATAATTAAGCACTGATTACAGAATTATTAACATATATACTTTATTAGCTAGAAAAATTCCATTGTAAGTATTAGAACTGCAATATTAATGCATATCATATTTTTCTCTGTCAAAAGTCTGGGTGATGGAATTAATCCTCAATTTGGATTTCTGCAGTTTAGGACTAGGATTCAGACAACTGCAAGATGGCATCTACAAGGATCTAGTTGTCCAGGTTTCCATTGCAGCTAATGGAGATCTAATTAAAGAATTACATAAAGGGAGAAGACTCATTTCACCTTCAGGTTGACCCATACAGTAAATATAGTAAAACTGCATTACTGCATTGATTAGATCACTGCTCATTACAACTGAATTTCAGACCCCTGAAATTGTTATAGATGCAATTCTTACCCCTATTTCTGAATGAAACCTTTAACAATGGACAGATTGGGGGAAAAAAAAAAAAAAAAAAAGGCAATCTCCTGAAAGACAGACCTTTTTTGTCTTTCCATTCCATTCCTTCAACAGAGTACTGTTACTTTCTCTCCATGCTTCTTCTGTACAATTCATTTAAGAATATCCTTTAGAAGAGTTAATTCTATTTTCCTTCCCAGTTGGTATGCAGAAAACATTTCAGGTGCTCAGCAGCAATCCTTGTCATTATAACATCTTTAAACTTAAATTCTTAATTTTCATTCTTCCTACTAGATAGATTCTAGGCTCTCTGTCCAGCACTCAAATATTGGTCAGTGTTGGTAATTGTGCTGTTCAGACTCCTACCCCCTTATTAGTAATCTGCAGCATATGAGCAAAAATTCTTCCATTGCATTCTTGTGGTCTCTTTGTCTCCTATCAGTGAGAATACACTCAGCAAGAAATTACACCGAAACTCAGCAAGCTGTGTATTGCCATAGCTCAGGTGGGAGCAATATTGCAATTGCTCTTTGAACCAAATCTATTCTCCTCCAAAAGAATACTGTATCTACAAGCACTATTACTTGTCATCAGGAAAATAAAAAGAAAAAATATTTTTTACAAAGTATTAAAATATTGGACATTTAAAAATCTGATTAATTCTAATTTTTATAAAGTTTTTTAAATGTTCTGAATTTTACAGCTTTATCTGAAAATAATTTGAAACTTCAGGGCCTTTTTTTACACTTTCCCAGTGGAGAGAACTTGGTTCTAAACAATAAAGTATTTCACTTAAGGACTGCCAGATAGAAAACAAAAAAGGTGGAGAAGCTGAAATAAAATCTGACAGTCAGAGGAGGGATGCTCTAGCACGACCTGACTTCCTCAACAGGGGAAATGAGGGCTCCTGTCTCTGGGAACTATTCAAGAGAAGGGAATGAAACTTGCTTGAATTTTTAAAAAGGAATGATGTTAACTTTATCTTAGCTGTAAGGTAAGGTACAGCTGTTGCAGTCCATCCCTGGTTCACTCCTTCAGTCCCTCAAGAAGGACACACGCTTTTCTGATGGAGAATATGAGAGCCCTCTATGGTACTATTTCCAACTGCAGAGCTTAGATAATTCCCATTTTAGCTTACTGGAGAGTCCCTGTGAGACATTGCTTCTCATTGTAAGGTGATTTCTCAAAGCTGTAGCTTCCACTACGGATCAAGCTTGCCTAACATTTCCAAATCATCTCCTGCCTGCAGGCCAGTGTTTTTTGCCCTTTTCCCACAGATCAACTTACTCATCTCCCTGTGTGCAACCAGATCAGCTAGCCAGCCAGATCCTTGTTCAGTTCCAAGTGCTATTTTCTTTTCCAACCCTTACTAATGCCTTTGGTCATGCAAACATTACCAGCTCTCTTGATGGAAGAGGACTCAAAGTTTGCCCAGCTGAGTCAGGGTTGTCATCACTGTTAAAATGCTCCCTGCACTAACCTGAGTCATGTTAATTTTGCCACTTCCATTTCACTTTATCTGACAAGTGTATGTTGTCAGATGTAAATGTTCTTTCTTTTAGGCAAATTGTGCAGTAGTCTAGCAAAGGTTTGTTTTTGAAGAATCGCTGTAAGTGTTCCAACATCTGGAAAAACCTAAGGAGAAGATAGATATATAGATACATAGATATATAGATAAATACTGTGCAAACATGATAGAGCTAGATAATCTGTAGTAGGCAATCTCACCACTGGAACCACCAGTGCTGTTATGAGCAGAGGACCCATTTATGACTGTGAAAAGATCTATCTCTTAATCAGGAGGGTAAGATTCATCTGCTGTTACTTAGGTATCTATCAAAGATCCTTAGGTTTGGGCTCCTATCCTTGGAGTTCCCCTTGCAGAGAATAAGGATTAATTAATTTGTCATGATTTGGGTGCCTGTTACTGGTTTGATCCCATACCATATGGAAGAGAAGATAAACTATCCCTTGGATAATTCAGAGCTTCACCCTCTTGGGATTGGGAATGTAATATTTAGCTGGTTAGCATTAAAAATTAATCCCAGCCTATGGGTTTGGAATGACTTCTCTAGCAACAACTAACCTGTAGTTATTTATTAAGATTTCAGCTTTGGGAAAATACCCCCTTATTTAAAGGAAAGCATCTTTTGGTTACATTACATGAAGACTATTCAACACTTCATCTTTCCCTGAAATTGCTAGTAACCTCTCATGACTGGGACATTATTTCTAATAAGTGTAGTATTCAAATTAGAAAGCAAGGAATATCACTGCATACTCTGACCTGTAACTACAGGAAGGAAAAAGAGTACACTTGTGTCCTTTGCACTTTATTTGGTAGGAATAGTGCTGTCCATACTGTGGACTTGTGTTTGGCACGGCGATCTCTGTTCCTGACATGGCAGCTACAAATCAATAGCATCAGATGTTTCTTTATTTGTCTACTTTGATTTTTAGTCTGAAATAATAGCTGTAGAGTGTTTACTACAATCATACTTTATAGAATCACATAATGCTTTGGATTAGAAAAGACCTTTAAAGAACATCTAGTACATCACCTCTGCTATGGGCAAGGACATCTTTCACTAGATCAGGTTGCTCAAAGAACCATCCAACCTGACCCTAAACACTTCTAGTGACAGGACATCCACAACTTCTCTAGATAACCTCTTCCAGCTTTCCACCACCCTCACTGTAAAAAATATCTTCCTTATGTCCAATCTAAATCTATGCTATTTCCATTTAAAAACCTTGCCCCTTGCTCTGTCACTACAGGACTTAGAAAAATGTCTCTCTATGTCTTTTGGTAAGCCCCCTTTATATATTGAAAGGCCACAATAAAGTCTCCTCAGACCCTACAATTCCCTACAGGCTGAAGAGCTCCAACTCTCTCAGCCTTTCTTCATAAGAGAAAGGTTCCGGCTCTCTTAGCATTTTTGTGTCCCTTTTCTGGAACCACCCCAACAGAATCATGTGTTTCCTGTGCTTATGCAGTGAATCACATCCCTCAGCTTTCTGGCTACACATTTTTTAATGCAGCCCAGGATGTGACTGGCTTTCTGGGCTGTAAGCATACATTGATGGCTCCTGGCCAATTTTTTTGCCTACCAATATCCTTAAGTCTTTCTCTGCAGTGCTGTCTTCAAATTCATTCATTCCCCAGCCTACACTGATCATGGTGATTGTCCCAACCCATTTGTAGGACTTTGTACCTGGCCTTGTTGTACTTCATGAGGTTCTCATGGGCCCAATCCTCAAACCTCTTAAGGCTCCTTTGGATGTCCTCTCTTCCTTCTAGTGAATCAACTTCACCCCCCAGCTTGGTGTTATCTGAAAACTTTCTGAAGGTGCATGTATCTATGGTGTTGATGAAAATTATAAATAGTACTGGTCCCATCACAGATTGTGGAGGAATGCCACTCATCACTGATTTCCACTTAGACATTTACTGTAAGTCTTTGGATGTGCCCATACAACTTAGAATCATAGAATCATAGAATCGGTTGGGTTGGAAGGGACCTCTGAGATCAAACTTGTTCCATAGCCACCTAATAGTCTGTCTGTCAATTTGATATCTCTCCAATCTAGAGGCAAGAACATCATTGTGGAAAAAAGTCAAAGATCTTACAGGAGCAACTTCCTTAGAGGTGATTTGCAGCTCTGAGTTGGGGATGAGTGGGCACAAATGCCCAACACGGATAAACCTATATTTTAGAGTTTCGTACATGGAGTAGGCCTATGGTGCTACTCACAGAAAACTTTGGATATTTTTCTTCTGTAATTAGGGTGTATTCTGTTGGTATTTGAGTGGGGTGGTGGGGAGAATTAAAGCAGAACAAAACAGACAAAAAACAAAGGGAAAAATGTGTAAGGGATGAATGAGTGCAATCAAGAATAAAAATTAAGCTCTCTGAAAGTTAGATGTGACAGATCTTGTAGACAGGCAGCACCTTGCTGCTTTCCAGGCTGAGTAGTCTTTGTTTCTGTTGCTTGGGAAGATTCTCAAAGTGGCCACATGATGGTAGCCTAAGATCAGAGACAAGAAAGATAAATCATGAAAGTAAAGGAAATGGGGTGAAAAATGACTTGTTGTAGACTGGAATAGATAAATAAATTTAAAAAAATATATATGTTGGGACCTATCACCACTACATATCTAGGAACTGAGCTATATTAAATCTTCCAGGTAGTACAATATCCCTGATAAGGCAATTGAGTGTACCCACTGGATAGCCCTATACTGAGAGATGCTAGGTGTCTGGAGTTCTGCACTCTTATGGACAAACAAGAAGCAAATTTATGCTTACATTTTTCTTACCACATGAGGTCAGCATATCATCAGCTGAAGTTGCATATTATTTCTTCCTTTCTTCTAAAGTGAAAAAAAAGGAGTAAATGGTTTAAACAAATCTTGCTACAGTCTCAGAGAAAAAAAATAAGCAAAAGCAGTTTAAGCCATATCCAAATTATTAATATAAATGGCTTTCTTCTTCTGATACTTCACATAAAACCTTAAAAACTGATAAATTAAAAACAGATTAAGAGAGATTTTAAATATATATCTATCTTTTTATTATCAGTTTCTTGATTGAAACAGCAGTGTTCTTTCTTGACATAAGTTATGAAAAATTCCCACATTTTAAATTAAAGATTACAAAGCTAGTCATGTAAAACTTGTACAATTCATCTGAGTGTAAGAAGAATCCAGACTGAATGAAAAAGTCTGTGGTAAAGAATGCTGATCTAGTAAAGGGTACTTTGAGACTACTCTGGCATGCAACTCCTTTCCCTTTCATCATGCAAAACAAATCATCTTAGAGACTGCACAGTAGGTAAGGGGGACTTACTATTCATGCTGACTGGTTTGGTGAAAATGTCCATGTCTCAGTCAAACCCTGACAATGAAGCTCTGAATGACAAAACTTGTATTCCTATGTTGTACCCCAAATCCTCTGCAGAGGCGATCTTGGGCATTTTTTCAATTTTCAATTTCATGAAGTCATACATTCCATATAGATTGTTTCATAAACTGTACTAAAGCATATAGTTTAATTTGTATAATATTGAAGGTTTTAACTTTTCCAATCTATATGAAAATTTTCATAACTAAGGAAATTCACTTGAAAATAAAGGTTTTCTACCAGCCCAGTTTGCTTTATTCTAATTTACTGTAACAATTAGGGTTACAGTAAAATATGGTCATGATTCAGTTCTCCAGTGTTAGAACTCAGATTTCCAAAAGTAATTCAGTTCTGAGAATCTGCATTGTCCAGTTTCAAGAATTACAGAAGCTAGTAGACCCAAAAACCTCAACATTATCTTTATCCTCTAGCAGGACTCTTTCAATTCCTCTAAAGAGCAGCAATGAGAAGCTTTACTTCTCTCCCACTACCTGTTTTATGAAGACACTGAATAAATGCATTGGCTCATAATTTATAAGGTCTCCCAACCTCCCAGACATTGCCATGATGCAATTTGCCAGAATAAACTTTTGGGATAATTGTGGACTTCTATATACTTGCTATTTATTGGTATGCTTGATGCAAGTATTCTTTTAAGAGCTATGAAGAGCCAGATAATGTAACTTTTCTCAGATCAGTGCTGCTATGGTTCCACATGCTCCGGCATCCTGTGTGCTCCAGCTTCTCACTTGCTTCAACAAGAGCTACCACCAGCTTCAGAAGACTAAGCAAATTCTTTGCCTTCACCCTGACATATTTTGGCTTCCTCAGCAATTCGCTTATCCTACCAAGCTCAAAGGTCTCTTGGTTTCTGTTTGAAGTCACAACATTAAACTTTCCTGGTATGTTTATTCTGTGAAATGTTTTCTTCAGTCACCTTCAGTTCTAACACAAAGCCATCCCTGAAGCAGAAAGGAAACCTGAACCATAAAACTTTCCTGATATCAACCTCACCACTGACAACATAAAATTTATTTTTCAGAGGGAGCCTTTTACCAGGAGACAAGCACAACTTGAAATACCAGTTTTCTTTGAGGGTTTCATATTATGCCTCACAGAAAACAGTTTGCTGAATAATTCTTCACACCTCTGAAAGTGAAGTGGAACATTTGTTTTCTCTTCTTTGGATTTTTTTCCCTTGCTATAATGTCACAGTAATTCTGCATGTCTTTTTGAATCTGTTCCCACAAGCCTTTAATGAAAAGTCTCTTGTAGAGTCTTTGATGCAAACATAGTGTGTTACTTCATCTGCTGTTAACCACAATTTGTGCCTGGAGACCATCCATCTATTTTCATTTTCTGTTTGTTGTACAGAAAGCTAATCAGGAAAAAAAAAAACAAAAAACAACTTAAGTCTCATTCCTTTGTGACTGCATGAGAGTAGCTACTGATCATACAACCGGCTGTTTCCTCTGTTCTAAACTTTTGATCTGTTTTGCCTCCCAAGCTGTCCCTTTAAAGAGCAACTACAGTGAACTTTTGCATTTTTGCTATTCATTATTGCAGGGAAGGTATCCCATCTGGGGCAACTTGTTAGTCAGTGGATGGTGAAAGAGCACCATTTAAAGATTTTTCACGCTTTGAAAGCTTGCTAAGAAAAAGTTTGCTTCTGTTTAAATTGGAAATTAATTGCAAGCCTAAACAGAAATTGAAAGCAAGTTCTTCCCTGAAATAAGCAAGTAGCCCAGCATTCATAGAAGTTCTTTGAAAGACAGACAGGCAAAACCAGTCCTGTGTGCTGGGCTCAAAGTAGATAAAACGGGTGAGTGCATCCTTGGCCTTTCCTCAGCTTGTGGGATAAACACTAATAGTGTAAAACATACCTGCAGCAGCTGCATCCCTTGAGAAGGAATGATATCTTGCAATGACCAGAGAAAATCCAACTCTGCTTCTGTAGCACCTGTGTCAAGACTCCAAGATGGCACCAGGTAAGCTGCAACACTTGGTAGGACAAGCAATTTCATGACAATCCAGCATGAAAGTTCCTCATGCTATGTTTAAAGATGAGATAAAGAAAAAACCCCAAGCCTCAAGTGGTACTTTACTCATGCAAGGCAAAGCACCCATTTGATTACCTTTATGTTTTCTATCAGGATTTTTGCATCATGAGCATGTGTGTGGAGAGGACATGATTTTGCAACTAAGTACCTGGATTGGCTTCCTTCAAAATACCTGCAAGAGTTCACAGAACAACACTTTTGTGTGGAACATTTCTCAGTAAAAGGGAAATAGTGCTGAAACTCTTGTTTTCCATAAGACCTGCGAGTTGGTCTGCAAGTTTTGCCAGTTTGTACCTTACCTAGTACTCCCCTTATGAAAGCTGTTTGGTTCTTATTTTCTCAGTTTCACTTATTTCCTGAGCTTAAATCATGATTTTTGGGTTCTAGTTGCAAATAATTAATTTATTGTCTCAAAACTTAATGAGTGCAACTCATGCAGGTTCACCAGGTACCACATCTTAGAGATAAATTAAATATTGAGGTCTGGACCAAACTCAAGGACAAGGTATTTCTCTGTCACTGACAAAAGCAGCATCCCTTGTTTAATTCTTCATGATTCCACTCTGAGGTTTTAATGAGTGGATTCATCTGAAGGCTCGTGTTCAATAACAGATTACACAGTGGTGCCTGTGGTACTAGATCAGGTCTCATATTTTTTCTCCTAGTTGACATGTAGAGAGTGTGCAGCAAACGTCCAGTGGTTGAGGAGTTTGTATGTACCACTGATGAGATTTGGACTCTTTTCTGCTGTGGACATTTACTTAAATTCCTTTTTCTTTATTTTTTTTTTTTTGTCCTGGGCAATCCACCCTTCACAGCTTCAAGAACATGGTGGCAATGTACTTTGTCAATAGTTCATTAAAAGTAAGTGTAGATTTAGCTGACACTTTGGAAAACAGCAATCCTGCTAATGGACTAATTAATATAACCAAAAAAAAAAAAAAAAAAAAAAAAAAGGTCCAAGAAATTACTAGAGTATTACAGTTGTTTTCCTGTATAATTAATCCCTCTAACAATGTTAAATCTTCAGAGAAATTCTCAGTTATTAAACTAGAAAATAATTGTAACAGAATTTTAGATTGTGTCTCCTCCACAATAGCAAATATTTCTGACCATACCAAAAAAGCTTTGACATCAGAGTGATTACATATTTACACCCCTTACATGGGAGATTTCATTCTGTGCACTTTATGGGTGTATGTGAGACTTACAGAATCTCAGAATTGTCAGAGTTTGACCTCTAGTCCATCTAGATCATCTAGTCCAGCTCTCCCACTAAAGCAGGATCTCCTAGAGCACATTGCACAGGACTGCATCCAGGAAGGTTTTGAATTTCTCCAGAAAGGGGAACCCCAAAGCCTCTCTGGGCAACCTGTTCCAGTCCCTTGTCACCCTCACAATAAAAAATGTATTTCTCTTATGTTTAAATGGAACTTCCTATTTTCCAGCTATGCCCCTTGTCCTGTCACTAGGAACTCAAGTTGTTTAGTCTCAACCTACACAGCATTATTGTCGTTTAACTGGGCAGATTGTACATAAATTACAGAAATTAAGTTTCAGGTTCACTGGTAAAAATCTATCCCAACATCGTAACCCACTCCAATTTTATATAAGTGTCTGCAATAGAAAATGGGAAATAGAACAAAAGGCCTTTCTTTCTGCAGCTCCTGAAGTTTCAGGCAATGTGCTAGTGTTCTGTCATTTACCCTATGAATAAAATTGAGGAATTGAGATCTGAAGAAGAGGAAACATATTCTCAAGAACCCCCCCAATTCCTCCTTTGCCCAGAAGAGCAGCAAAAAGAGAGGCTGCAGGAAATGAAGCTGTACAAGATACAGGCAAACAGAAGCAGGACAGATCTGGTCTAATTTACCACTCAACCAAGTGAGATATAACAGATACATATAGTAAGACTCGTCCTTGGTGAATGTTCTAAAAAACCAGATTTAAATACTATTGTTTACTTTAATGACTCCATTTTCCTGGTAAAATTATTTAAATATGAGAAAGGCTGGAATCAGACTGTACTATAGGTACATGAAAAGACCGGTGCTATACTTCTCAGTTCACAGAAAGTTACTTTGCTGGACAAATATCTTTCAGGACCCAAGCACACTCTTCAGTGTCAAAAGCAGTCAAGATAGCAAAAAAGGCTTGGGCTTACTCATTTCAGAGCCTGCTAACACAGGCAGCTGTGGATATCCACTCCTGGGTAGTGCAGAACTGACTGTGTTGACCTCATACCATGTCTGCTCACATTATTGAATCTTCCTGGGATCAGGACATAAACACAAACAAGTGATGTGTTGATTTAGTACACTCGATTCATTTGAATGAGTGAAGATTTTTTTTCCTGGTCTGCACACAGAATTCACCCAGCCCAGAAAAATGTGCACATAACAAGTGGAAAAGCTGAGGAATCTGGTGACATTGGTTTGCAGCCCTAAGCAATAAGCAGAAAATAGTGGTTTGACTTGAAATTGTGGCACGTGACCCATGCCTGAGCCACAAGATAGACTCATCTACCTTTGAGGCTGTGCCCTGTACAAATGGCATGTGATAAATGTGTGACAGAAATTAGTGGGGAAAAAAAAAGAGTGAATGAGGTGGTGAAGAGGGTGTCCCCCTATTCTGCATCTATTTGTCTCCTCGTAGAAAAACAATGGCTGTAACTATGCTTTTCCCCTTTACATTACAGAAGTAGAGGTTAAGGGAAATGAGTAAGACCTCGGCAGGATTTTTACACCCTGCTACATGAGCTGTTTAGAAGAATGAAATCACATTGTCAAAGCACACCAAAGTAGGCCACCAAGGCACTTCCACAGCTTACGTCCTTTTTGTATCCCAGTTCTGTAAGACAAGTTTTCAAGGAGGAGGTAGGTTTGTCTTTGTCTCTTGTTTACTTTCAGTCCAAAGAAGCTGGGAAAAAAAAATAATGCATTTTCTTTGGACTATTTTTTTGGTTTTTAAAATAACTGTGAGGGGTGGGACACTACATGCAAATGTACTTTGTCTGATGAATATTTTAGTAAAAATTTTGATGGTGTTATGTTTTCTACAGTCTGAAAATAATTGTATAAAAAATATTTACACTGCTTTAGCAGAATTTCCAGTATTACTGGCTTCATTGACATAGCAGTATTTTGTTTGTTAAGTTAAAATGTATTTTTCAGCACTGAGGAGTACTTTCTCTTGAAAACACAGCTGAACTGGAAATGTTCATATGTTAGCTCCTTACATCCATAAAGCAAAATTACTATTAAGACACAATGACTCCCTTTTTAGAGTACTACCTTTAGGCACAAGTAGAATGAAAGTATGTTAGTGTCTTTTCTCTTATTACAATAGTGATTTTTTTAAAGTGTGATGTTTGTTGTTGTTTTTTTGTTTTTTGTTTTATCTATTGCAAACCTTATTTTTCACTGTTTATATCATAGCAGTAGTGAGACATTATAAGCGACACAGTTATATGTTACTTCCAAGACAGAAAGTTTGGACCACCTCTAGTTACTGTTCTTCTACTGCAACAATTTTTCTAAAGAGAGGCAGCACGTGATACTAGCACAGGTATAAGAAAGAGGAGTAAAGGGCATTTTCAAAAATAAAACTGCAGCTTCCAGCAACAAAAGAATAGTGGCATCATTTCTGTTTAGAACTTACATGTGGATTCTAGATGATGCAAGAAGGAAAGAGAATGAATCCTCCTGTATTCAGCTGACCAAGGTGGATAAATTAGTTTTAGAGGGATCCCTCTGGGCTGGTCATCCCAGGGCTATCATTTCAGTGACTGGTAGGAAATAAACATAGTGAAGCCTTCATTCACCTCACATTTATCTTAGACTTGGCTGAATAAACTTGTCAGGAAAGGGAATAGACTGACTCACATGTCTGAGTGATCTTCTCATTATGTACTTGACATTAGTATGAATGTGACTCTGCAGTTAATCATGGCTGTTGTGTAGGCAGTGTAATGTTATGGTTGCAGAACTTAAGCTGATTAGCTTAAGGAACATCAGAATATATCACTATGCATTTCTTTTGAATATTAAAACTTGAGGATCTTGCTAAAGAGGCCAAGGATGGAGTTTCATTTGCATTTTTCTTGACCACAGTGCCATTTTCGGAGTTCCTTTCACCCCATTTCCTGGCTTGACAAGCAATTATTCATCTGCTTGCCTGTCCACACATGGATCAGGTTGTGATCTGAACTGAAATCAAAATGACTTTTTTCTTCTGATTTGCAGCATCACCAAGGACTTCATAAAGCCCATCCCTCTCAGGCCTTTTCACAGCACCCATGATCATACTTCAGACTGCTGCATTTACCTCACAGTTTCTTGAGGAGAAGAAAACTTCTCTATTTCTTTTGTAAATGAGGAAATGAAGTACACAGATTGGATTGACCCTTGGTCATAAAGTGAATCTGTGGCAGACCAAAGAACTGAGCAAAACTCTATCACCCCAGTACAGTGCAGTAATCACTTGACTCTCAGGAGAGGTTTGTGATATATATTTATATATGTAAACTTACACACAAGTTATAGGCTACTCTATACTGAAAGCTTAGAAGCCATGGAGGCTGGGGAAGGACAGGAGATGCTTAGGCCAACACCACTCTCATAAGACGTCACTGAACTGAACTCCTGAAAAAGTTCCAGCCTTCCTCTTGGCAGAGAGGAAGTTTTCCAGAAACTGAGATCTCTGACAACTTTTTTATCTTATAAAAAAATTTCTTTTTATTTCCAAAATTTTAAGAATCAGGTGGGACTCCCTTGCGAAAGTTCTAACAGCATTCCCCCTAGTGCATGCTGACTCCCCATGTGATGAGTGTTGAAGTAAATATTTCCATCAAGGCACTCTTGAGAGATGAGGTTTAGTTTATCCAGCTCTATTTATAGATAAGCTGCACACGCTTTGAATTCTCCTTTTGATCATGCTGTTGGTAAGGGATATTATAGAGCCCCTCCCAAAAAAAAACAAACCAAAAACCCAAAAAAACCCCAAACAAACCAAAACAAACAAAAAAACCACCCCCAAAAGCAAACCGAAACAAAAGAACAAACAAAAAAAACCTAACCCCACAAAAAACAAAAAAGGAAAAAAACCCAAACACAACCTGTATTCAGAAGTGATGAAGGAAATTAATGGGGGTCAGACTTTCTGAGACTGCTAAGCACAGTGATCTGTGAGGTAGACTTTAAATTTGGAAGTCCATAGGGCACTGCTTTCTTGTGGCTGAGAGACCATATAGGTGAAGGCTTAGTAGGTGCTTTCTCTTTTCACATATTTTTTTCAGTAGGTGTCCACTGATGTCAGAGTTTTGATCTGCTCAAAAAATTGTATTGCTTTTTAAATCAGTGCTGCCAGCTATATGATCAGATGCTTGTGGGAAGATGAGGAGGAAGAGGCTTCCTGTTTGGCTACAATGAAGCTTGGACGGGATCCAGTCACTTGTCACTGTGTCATCCAGTCACAGACATAGCTGTGGAGGCTTCTGAGCTGAACCTGTCTTAGACAAGTAGGAAGTTTTAAGACTAACTAGGGAGGTACATGTAAAAGCAAGCAGTTGTGGTGCTTGAGCTCAATGAAACCCTGTCATGGAAATCTGTGGCCCAGTCCTTCAAGTCATTATTTTAATAGTTAAGAAGAGGTATTGCATGGTTATTTTTTTCCTTTGGAGATCAAACATTCTAAGAGGGAAGAATAACACAGGGAATTCATTCCTCGTCCCTGAATCGCCTTCTAACTTAAGAAACCTCTCAACTTCGGCTTCAGCTTTGTCTGAACAAGCTGCAGCCTTATTTCTATAAAGATAAAATACACACCACACTTTCTTCAAAATTGTGACATTTCTGAAGGAGCAGGATTTAGTGAGCAGTCTTAGGGTTAGGTTGTAATGAGATGTTACACAGAACAAAGAGATGTACAGGCTTTTTAAATCCTAAATTCTTTATAGGTCAGCCAAGGATCAGAGTACTTAACATAAGCATAGGAGAGGGAACTTGCTTTGCAACACAAGAAAGATGTGAAACCCCTAGAACAAATCCAGAAGAGGGCAACAAAGATGATCAGAGGTCTGGAGCACTTCCACAAAGACAGGCTAAAAGATTCATTTTTTTTCATCCTGGAGAAGAGAAGGTTCTGTGGAGACCTTGGAGCATCCTTCGAGTACCCGAAGGGGGACTACAGAAAGTTGGGGAGGGACATTTTATAAGGATGTGTAGTAATAGGACCAGGGGTAATGGCTCTAATCTGGAAGAGGAGAGATTTAGTTTAGACATTAGGGAGAAATTCTTTAGTGTGAGTGTGGCAAGACAGTGGCACAGGTTGTCCAGGAAAGCTGTGGCTGCCCCCATCCCTGGAAGTGTTGAAGACCAGACTGGATAGAGCCTTAAGCACCCTGGGCTAGTGGGAGCCCATGGAAGGGGCAGTGGAATTAGATGATCTTTAGGGTCCCTTCCAACCCAAACACTTCTCTGTTTCTATGAGTGTTTTTTCCGCTACAGACTGGACCTTAGATAAACAAGTGAGTTACTAAAGTAATTTCACAGAATCACCAAACCATCAGATCTGGAAGAGACCTCTAGAGATAATCTAGACCATCTCCCCCACTAAAGAAGGATCACCAATTTCTTTGTTATTAGCTTGCAGTACATCACTGTATCTGAGTTGATTAAAGAGATGAGTAAATCCTAGTCACATCTTCAGCATCTGTAACTATGGTAGTTAATCCTCCTGGCTCAGTGCAGATAAAATAATTGCTATCTTAAAGCACGCAATTGCAAGACTCAAACTATGTGCAGTTGGATTTACTAATTTGGTGGCTAAAAATTATTGAATGGTCTTACAGAGATCTTAATGATTTGAGCACTTACACCGTATTTCTGCAAAGTGGAAATGGGATATTATTCCTGTCTTTGCAGGCATGAACGGGACAGCTATTGAAAATTTTGTCTGTGTCATTTTTAATGTTTCATTCATGAACTGCACATGGCATGTGAGCAAGACTGCTTCAGGAGATACACAATATTACCTATACTGGAATACCTCAGAGTAAGTAGGTCTGTTTGAACCTAGGAAATTTCAATTTCTGATCTGACATGTGATATCGTCAATATTTAACTCATTAATATTTAACTCATGCAATATGTCATATAAAGGAAAGAAGATTTCACAGAATGTCAGAATTACATCGAGGATAATTGTGGAAGGCACACAGGATGTAGATTCCAAAATGTGACGATAGAAAAAAATAAAGCTACTTTCCTGATAAATGGGTCTAGAAGTGGACAGAACATTCAGTTGTATAAAAAGAAGATTGTTCTGTATAGAATTGGTAAGGATTTTTTTTTCAATTTTATTTTCAGTTTTATGCTAAGGGAATGAAAAATTTATTCCTTGAAAAAAAATGCATGCATTTTAAAAATAATCCTCCTCAGAACAGATTTTTTTTCCCTTCTCTCCAACCTTGATGGCTAAAAAGTCAAAAGTAGAAGAATGAACTGAATGAATGCAGAGTCAATCTGAAATATTAAGTAGAAGAATTGTGAACATATCAGTCAAATATTTATTCTCTGAAAGAAAGGCGTCATTTTTTAGGGATTAACTAGCTAAGGATGCTTGAGCAGGACTAGCTAGATGTAGGTTTCATAACATAATCTTGTAATTTGGTTTACTCACGTGATACAAAATACAAACAAACAAACAGAAACAAAACCCAACAAAGCAGATTTCCTTAACAGTGTGAAAAAACTTTCTCTTTTTAGTGGAAGAATGTTGCTAAGTTAAACACTTGTTTTCTTTTTTTTAAAAAAAAAAAAAAAAGAAAAGAAAAAAGAAAAAAAAAAAGAAAGAAATAGCACTATTTCACATTGTTTCATATAAAAACAGTATTTTTTAAAAAGAAAAAAACAAACAAACAAACAAACAAACAAAAAAACACCAAAAAAACCCCCACAACCCTGCACATATTTTATGGTGAACTGCTGAACTCAGTAGGATTTAATGGTTTGTGCTTTTTAATTTTACTTGCTGCTGTTGCTGATACTCCAAGCTGCTCAACTGGAGTGCTAAACCATGAAGCCCTGCTTCAGAATATGGAGTGAATATAATAATTCTGGTAAAGCTGAATTACAGTTTTTTAAGCTAATCACTTCAAGATCCACCAAAATTTAAAAAACACAGAGTGAAGAGAACTGTTTTTTTAATCAACTGTACTTCTAACTATACTATTGTAGAAAAGCTCACCTCTCCATTAAATGTCACTGTGAACTGTACAGAAGCTTCCCATCGTTGTGAAATTCGGTGGCAACCACCTCGCACAAGCCACGTGAAAAGACATCATTGCTTCAAATATGAAATTGTCATAGAAAACAAGGTAAGAATAATTATGTCTCATATATATTATAGTAGTATTTTGTATGTATGTATTTCAATACACGCCACCATGCAACCACTACCCTGTTCTCTGTCTCTGCTTAACTAATTTCTCCTTTTTGATACGTACTATCCCTCCTGCACATGATCTGAGGACTGCTGTCACTTGTGAATTAGGGCAGCAAACCCAGGGAATGATTTTCACTCTACAGCTGTTCCTTAAAGACACTGGGCAAGGGTGTCCCCACACTGAGTGTGAAGAGCTATTCTAGCACATATAGGCAAATGGGCCACAGCACCTGAAAACTTTATTATAGACAGTTATAGGATTGCATCAAATGAATTAAAAATACGCTACAAAACCCCAAAGCTACTGCTAAATTGAATAAAACCAATTTTTTTCTGTTCCTGCTGTTTTTTGATGAAGTTAGGTCAGGACATTCCTTCTGTGGTCTACCTCTCTGCAGTTTCCTGTGCCATCTGTCACATCTCTTTCAGAAACTCATACTGAGTTTGTTCTTACTTCTTGTAGTCACTACTAGTGCTCAGTCAGGTTTATGGTATGGTATTACTACACTGGTCTAAAGAAGCAACACATGCTGTAAATTAGGATGTGCTGCAAGAGCTCTTAAGTATCTCCACTTGGGCCACATGTTTTCCACACTGTCCTCTGTCTATCTAATTTTGCCTTCTTCTCCTGTTGCCCCAGTTTACTGACAACAGTGTGATCTTTCTGAAGGATTTTGGGGTCTATATTTAGCTAAAGCATACTCAGTAAAGCATACTCACTCAGAAAAGTTGCACCACAGCTGGAGCAGGCAAATGTAAGGGGCAGTATATACAACATCTGTTCATTGCAGAGTTTTATCAAGTATGATACCCTTTCTTTTTAATTTAAAACTGAATGAGACATGCATGTCTTTGAATAAAAATAAATATTATGTCAAGTTATTGGAGCAGTGTATCCCGGTCCTCCAGCTCCTAACTGTAAACTTGTTATTACACATTTCATCAATTGCAATATTTTGAAGATTTGGATGAAGACAGACAGTAGTTTTGTATCCATCGAAATTAAAATATAAAACATTTGCAGAAACATTTGGGTGTTCATTTTTTGAACAGTAAAAATTAAAAAAGAAAAAAAAAAGGAGACATAACTTAGTTAAATTAAGTCTTTAAGAATGTAAAAGCTACACCAACAGAAGTTTTAATGGAAAAAAAATAATGTCCAAGTTAACTACTAATTTTTCAGATACGTTGTTTTCTGAATGTAAAGCATACAATTTTAATTACAAGGCAACCTGAGCTTTTTTTTTTATTTCTTTATCAGTTCTGCAGTTAAATTTAAAGGGTACGCTATTTCAGATCACCAGTGATGAGGAAAACCTTCCAGTGAAAGAACAGCTTAACTTCACAGTCTTTAAAAGAACCTTTAAATGCCTGTAAAAGACACCTTATCTGCATTTTAAAGAAAGCATTTAAAATAGTACATTCTTTTATGAAAATCAAGCTTTTATAAGGCAGGATTACTTTTTTAATAGTAAAATAAAAACCCCCAAAACAAACAAACAAAAAACCCACAAAAAATCTATAATAATGTTTTTTTCTCTTGTTGCCAGGTTGATCCTGAGAAAAACATCAAAACCACATCTAAAACAGTAAGTGTTATTACAGTATAAATGTAATATTTATGCTGGGTTGAAATTTAGAGCATGAAGAGAAGAAAGCTTAGGTTTTCAAGAAGTCACCATATTCTTCTGCGAAGGGTTTCACTATATCTTGAATTTTTCCCTTCTGTATAATATGGTTGTGAAACTCCAAATCAATTTTGAAAAAATCCACAGTGAGGGAATGCCCAATCTGTAAAGAACTGCCTTCTAGTAGAACAAAACATTGACAGAGTGAAAATAACCTATTCTTGTTTGTTTGTTTGTTTTTTTTTTCCAAGTCTCATCTTTAAGCAGAGGCTGAGGAACCAGGGAAGCATACTGCAAAGGTCATCTTTTTATCACCAAAATGTTCAAACCAAAAGAATTGGGCTGGAACAAACTAACTTATGAAAGGATGATTTTCTATTTGTTACCTGATACCTTCTTAATATCTGTACATCTGGAGAATAAAAAATTCTCAGTCTAGCTGTTTTGTACTTAGGAAAGAAGCATCATAGGAAACTCCTACGTATTTGAGAGCTTCAGTGCAGAGAAAAGGTACAGTGTCAAAATCAGAGCAACTGACAATGGCTGCTTAGTGAGCTCACACTGGGGAGAGTGGAGTACACCCGTAGAGTTTGGTAAGAATGAAAATCACTTCACCTAATTTTCCCTCAATTTTTACTTCTCTGTCTCATTTATTACTTCATATTTGCGATGGAAACACATTGGTATTTGCACAGTAATTTGCCAGGATGAGAAGGAACAAAGATTTGGCATATGTCTTGATACAAGGGAGGTCTCCAAGCACCCTGGTGTCCAAGCACACTTCTTTCCAGGAGAACTGACTAAAGAAGTGCTGTTCTGAATTCTGCTGCTAGCTCTTTTCCTCCCTCCATTTTTACTTCTGGCTTTGCATATTTCTCTCTTCTCCTGTTACTTTCTGTCACCTTGGATTTTGAAGAACTCTGAAGGCCTCAGTTCCTTACAAAATGCTTGGAAAAGTCTCCAGTTACTTTAGACAGTCCACATACTGTCAGACATTCCATTCATTCACACGTTACAGGGAAATTAATTGCTAAGCTAAAGCAGCAGCCCCTCCATACAGCCAGTGCTTGATACTGGGATGCAAAGCAGATTGCTGTGCAGTCATTCCTGTTCTGGGATACTAATCAACACTTTGATGATTGCTTGTCTTACAGGAAAAGAACAACTTGGATCTACTTTGTCATATATGTTATTTCTGTTATCAATGCTGGTAGGAAGCCTGGTCCTTTTTCTCTGCACAGTGTAAGCCTTATTTCTTGTGCAATTTTTTTTTTCCTGTAGTTAAAAAACCACTTCTTTCCCCAACATAAAATTTCTGTCTTTCTTTTAATGGAGAGGATGGAAGGAGAAATTTGACACTGAACTACAGAAGGAATCAGGACCTGCTGGACTTTCCTCAAGTTGGGCCTATATTTCTGATTCCCAGCCTTCTTATCCACTTGTTCAGTATAACACACCACTATCCAGTACTGGGAAAAAGGCCTTATATCAGTGCAGTTTTCAGACCTGGCAATGTAGAAGGGTGGTACATCAAATTTTTTCCTTTTTAGAAGACATTTCCCTTTCAGATATTAAAAAAAGCAACTTCCTATGATTCTTTAATAATTCATAAAATAAATTGTTATAATCTAAATTCTAAAGAGATAATGATATCATTGTATTCACCCTATGTAATTTTTAATTACTCTTCTGGTAATTTTTTCATAAGAGGAATCAAATAATACTTCAGGACCTCTATTATGTGTTCATATTTTTACATAGTGTCTTTTCTTCATCAACACTTTTTGTCACTTTAGAAGCATTTATTTGAAAAAAACATCTGCTACAATACCACAGCCAAGAAACCCATTCCACGAGCTCTCTCCAACAGATTTTCAGGTATGTTTTCTTTACATTTGCCTGAAATATGTTATAAATAATGATACATTGTAGTCTCAAAGGCATGACCTGTGTGTCAGAAAGATACACAGAAGCCAGAATAATTTTTATTTCTTTTTTTTTCTTTTAGTTCTTTTATTTCTTTTTTTTGTTCTTGGGGTACTGAAAAAACAGGTCAATATGCAAATAGTTCTTCTGGTTTTCCTTTTCCCTTCTGAAAAAGAATTGTCATCAGTCTATGTGGAGCAGTGGAGAAAATACAAAATTTCACCTTGCTCTTCCTATAATCCAGATGTTATCCTAGAGTAGTGATGATCTTAAGCTTCTCAGCATAACAATAATGCAGAATACGACTGTTTGTCAGTGATAGTGAGAGAACAAAGAAATCTACTACTGGACAAAAATAGTTGTATCATAGCAGATATTTAGACCTATGTAAGTATCTGTCAGTGATGCTGAGGAGGGAAGATTTTCTAGGGTATGGAAAGGAAAGCATACAGCAACGTGCAGAGAGATTCTAACATGTGGAGAGCTGGAGAGACTCATGAGAAGAATAAGAAACAGACAGACATTGCAAGTAACAGAAGACAACTGCCCATTCAGAGAGCATGTTGCAAAATTTGCTGCAATTTAGAAAATCTTTTAAGTTGGTTCTAGATCTGGAAGCAAGAATGCGTCTGCAAGGCCACACTGGTTCACTGGTGAGCCTTTATAAATACTTTGTCTTTCTGTTTCTTTGTCATGTCAACTTTTTCATGTTTAAAAAATCTGAGTTTTCTGGCTTTTGAGTTGATAAGGGTTTCCTCTTCTGAAAGCTTGTTATGGAGATAAGACCTAGACATACATGCTTCAGTCCTTTCATTGACAGAGTCCTACTATATAACAAATAGCAGTTGTCTGAATAACAGGAGATTCTCAAAAATTGCAAACTTGTGGCTAATCTCACACATGAAATACTAATAAAATATTTTACTCTTCATTTTATAGACAGAATATAGGATTCAATTGACAAATAATGAAACTGAAGAAATATTGGTTATTGAAGAAGTGACATAATGTCATACAAGCAAAATGAGCACCTTGAATTTTTTCAAATATATGCATATTGTTGGCATCAATTTATAGGTTTTTCATGTTGTTTCCCTCCGACGAGTAGAGGTACTAATGTTGCTTGCAGAGATGATTCCCCAAGACCCTGTCTTTAAATGCCTCTTTGTATTTGATTGACTTTTCCATAAATAATTTTAAATGGTTTTACTACTTTTGCTTTTTCTTATGATGAATATTCTTATAATGTTTCAGAAAAAATATTTCAGCAGTGCTTTGGAAGTTTTTATACTGTTTTTCAATACCATGCAAAAGAGTAAAATAAGAACTGTGTTTAAGAGGTGTACTCCTAGTCATGATTTCCAATGATCCAGAGCTTTGGAAAAGGTACATATTGAAACTGTGATCAGGAATAAAATAAAATATTAAAAAAACCCAACCCAAACAACAAAAAAACACTACACGAAAACCCAGTTACGATTAAACCTCTTAAAATTAATGAGTACTGTTAAAAAGCTGAGGAGACACTTTTTTCAGAAGTCTGTTTCCTTCAAACTAGATTGCTATATCCTTCAGCACAACACACCACAGATGTTGCTCACAGCCATTCAAAACCAAAAAATATCCTCCTACTTTTCATCACTTCATAGCTGTGGCATATGAAAAAAAAAATAGCTTCAAATAAGATTGATAACAGATAGCAGATAATTATGGGGGGGGTGGGGTAGGAAATTTTGGAAATTGACCTTTTGAACTCTTTAGAAGGAGCCTGTCACTTGCTAGTTGCCAGTGGTGCAGACTGGTTGTGTGATTTGTGATACGTGGACAAAACAGAAGCTGCATATCTTGAACCATCCAATTGCTAAGAAAAATACATTGATTTGGAGGCATTGTGTTTCTGTGGATTAATTATTTAGATTAGAAAAAACAGGGTTTAGAGGCCATTTATAACCATGAAATCCCATATCTTATCCAGCCCATCCATGCCTCTACATCTTTACTTCCTTTTCTCTGTCTTCTCTTCTAAAAACCTTTGCCAACATTCAGACCACTCCTGCATCAGTGCATTAGAGTTTTAAAACCTTGGTGGTCCCATGCAAAGCCAAAAAGAAAATAAAACAAATTATCTATGAGACACCTGGTTAAACAAAACTGCAAACAGAAGTTTAAGACCAAGCCTGACAAACTTCAGTTCTGAGACCTTGCAAGATCTTTGCAAAGTTTAGGGCCTGTTACTACCAATGGCAATAGCATCTTACAGGGCTGAATGATTACTGTATCTTCTTCACCCTGCTTTACTCACAGCTAATTAAGGTAATTTTTGCATCTCTTATATCCCCACTGCTTTCACTATGAAAGCTGCTGAGACTGCAAAGCCATTCAGAAAACTTGTTTAGTACCAGCATGCTGATGAAAATGCCAGCAATCCTGTCCATGAAACAGTGGAGGTGGGACTAGGAGCAGGATAAAGGTATCCCTTTCCCAAACCTGGGCAAAGAGCCAATATAACACTTACTGGGGAAGGATGTGAGCCACCAAGTGGCTCAGATGCTCACACGAATAGAAATCCCTTATTCTGGTCTCCTATGACAGTTCCTCTGTTCTGTGGAGAAAAACATTTGCTAAAAAACAACCAGATCTTTCAGCACGAACCAAAGAGAGGGTCTTGTGTCCCATTCATATTTTTGTCATGTATGGAAAAGCTGTAACCCACTAAATGTTCTTGTGAGCAGGTCTATTGTTTTTTGAGCAGTAAATAGTTACTGTTTGAGCTTTTGAGACAGTTAAGAAAGGCTGATTTTAATCTTCTTCCTGCAGTGACACCCTGTAGAACCAAAAGTTTCTGAACAGCCATAGTGTTTTGCCTGGCTTTCTCTTCTCTCTCTTCTTCTTTCACTTTCTCTTCTCATTTCTCTTCCAGCTCCTGGGTAATAGCAAGGTTGCTCAGCACACTCTTCAAGCCTCTAAAAGATAAGAGACTTCAGTAGAACCATCAATAGCACCATATGAGATGACAGATTTTTTTTTATTTTTTTTTTTTTTTTTTTTTCATTTTTGAAAGCCTCTGATGAAGACTTGCCCTAAATACAGGGAACAGAGAAATCCCCTGGGTAGGCCAGTTCTTTGTTTGTGGTAACATCACTGTCCTTGTGGGCTCTTTGGATTGTTTTGCTGCAGTATAGTCCAGTTTAAATCAAAAAGTGTCCAAACCCCAAAACCTCAAACCCCAGACTTCTTCATTTTATTATAGAGGTGCAAAATATGAGGCAATACCAGAGAGCACAGTATTCCTCTGCTGCCTGCTATACAAGCTCAGAAAGTCTTCAAAGTGGTGTATAGGGCTTTCCCTGGGTTGCACAAGTTCAACTGGGGAAAGAGAATCCAGTGCTGGAGAGATGTGGAGTCCTAGTCCACCCATTGCAGATACATAATAGGGATGACTCAAAGGCTGCAAGTTGACAGCCCTTCCCAGGATCAGATTTAGGCACAGGAACCTCATCCCGGATCAGGGGGAGGGTGTGAGGAGTCCTCCCCCTAAGGAGGAAGGAGCAGCAGGAACATGTGCTGGTGAACGGAGCACAAACCCCATTCCCTGTGCCCCAGTGCCACTGTCAGGTAGAAAGTAGAGAGCCCAGGAAGAAGGGAGAGGTAAGGGAAGATGTTTCTAAGATTTGATTTTATTTCCCGTTATCCTCCTCTGATTTGATTCGCAGTAAATCAAACTAATTTGCCCAAGTAAAGTCTGTTTTGTCCATGATGGTAACTGCTGAGTGATCTCTTTGTCCTTATCTGGACCCATCAGACTTCCATTGTATTTTTTCTCCCTTCCAGTTGGGGAGAGGGATTGATAGAGAAGCTTTGGTAGGCACCTGGCACCCAGTCAGGCTCAACCCACCACACAGATTTTTTAGTGAGGCTTCAGTTTCAACATACAAAGAAATGGAATTACTTTACATGGATTATAGATGTCCATATTAAGCAAAGACTCATAGGGTACAGTACATAAAGGGAGCTTTTCATGTTTTATACTGTTAATAATAACCCTCTTCTTTAGAAAATGCTGGGACCTGAGAAGTGAACAAATGCTTAGCAACAGGCCCTGGAGTGGCTTTGTAGTTGGATGCTTACTAGCACTTTTTTTTTTTTGGTCTCTTTTTGCAATGGTCTGGGGTCTGGGGCTTTTTTGACACTGGAACAAATGAATTATGAAAAAAACCCAGCTCCCAGTTTTTGATAGTGATGAATCTTATTTGAAGATATTATATCCAAGACTTGAAATCCTCATTTTCCACAGGCCTAATGAACTTTTATGATTTTCATTGTCACCTCCCTGAGGGCTCTCATGACCATCCCTGCCCAGCCAAAGGATCCCAGGTCAGCCCCCCAGGGACCATCACCCTCTGGCCCAGTGACTCCACAGCAGAGCTTGTCTCTGGCCCCCTATGGCTCTTCCCAGCCAGTGGTCCCTCCAAGCTGGATCCCCCTACAGGCCCACATCCTGTCCAGACCTTGGCCCATCCCTGTCCCCAGAGAGGTGCCCTATGCCTGAGGCTGGGGGTGCCCCAGTGACCCCCACTGCCCCTGCATCTGGCTGGGGGATGGACAGGCACTGATTGTGAGGTCCTGACCCACTCTGGGGATCCCCCACTGCTTCCAGCCCCCAGAAAGGATTTATATTGAGAGATGCTTTGTACTACTCAGTATTCTTTAGGGCTAGAGAGAAATACCTGTAATTGAAAAGATTCTTATGCACCTGCTGGATTCCCAAGCACTGGTGGACTCTGTACAAGAGAAAGGATAATTTAACCAGCTAACTGCTTGTTGATGTTGTATGAATTCATTAGTTGTGCAACTATGTGAATTTAGTAAGAATCAGAAGGGAAGTAATGTTATCTTGCAACATTTCCGATGAACAACATTTCCCCAAAACACAACGCAGCAAAGGCAAGGGAGACAGCCTTATTTATAGCCATGCAACCATTTAAACTACATTTCTTTCCATCTTCTCTGAGCTTGAAGACTATGACAGAAAGATAAATGAGATAAAGAGATTTTGAAATAGAAGGTAGGTCCACCTTGGTCTTTCTGACTATTTTGCTTGCTGAGGTCACCAAGACTCCAGGAAGTCGAGGGCTGGAGTGGTAATGTCTCAGACAAAATCCAAAAAGATATCGGAGGAATACATGCAACTGAGATTAATGAAGTTTTTGGAAATGAAGTACTGGCTAAGGAAGTTCCTAGCTACAAGTTTGATTTTCCTAATCTATTTGGTACTGAATTGGTAGAAGCTAGGCACTGCTCTTAGATCCACTTTGAAGCATATACTCAAAAACATCCTTGAAAGTAGATGGTCTAATGCTCTCACCAACTGACCATATTTACTACTGAGTAATTTGAGTTGATTGATATTGTTGGGACCCATTTTGCAGATCTCTACCCACCTGCTTGCCATCTGTCCATCTTAATGTTTGTGTACAGCAGAGAGATAAATAATCTTCAGACCCTAAGATAGCAGTCATCAGCTGTATGCCTATAAAGTTTGTACAGCTCTCCAGAGACCACCAGTTTTACGAATCATCACACAAATTGTTTTTTACAGAATAGGACAAGTTGTTTAAAGTTGCTACTGCTTATTTCAACACTTCTCAGACTTCTTGAGAAGTCTATTTAATCTTTCCTCCCACCAGAACTGAGAGATCATCAGATGATGCAGAAGAAGCCACACGAACAGATCAGACCAGAGACCTTCAGAGCAGAGTGGTTGTTCCTGCCATCTTTCACTTTGAGCAAGTTTCATTGTTCTCTGAAAGAAGGAAAAGATGGTTGCTCCTCTTACACTCATCTTCATGACCCAGTGGATGCTGATGATCACCCAGTTGTGTGTGTTGGCTGGCACTGTTCCAACTGTGAGTACAACACTTCCGTGGGGCAGTCATCTGAGGTTGAGCATAATTTCCTTCTCAGTAGGGGTGGGTGTGCTTAAGTTGCCTCCAGGCTTAGATGTAGAACTAGGTAGTAGCATCTGCACCCAAAACTCTGAGAATCAGTCCTGCATCTTACTGATCCTATGATGTGACATTTGCAGGAGAGATGCCAGATTCACCTATTAGAAATTTAATGCTGAATCAGTGGAATATGAAGCTGAGTTGGATGAGCAGCATAAATTTTCACTGCTATTCAGTGACTGCAGGAGATTTTATTGATACTGTAATGGTAAATCTACTAAGCAAAGTTTTATAAAGATCAGTCTTTACACTTCCTTCTTTTTCTTTCATATCCTTAAGTACGTAACAAAAATATCCCTGAGAGGAAAAAAATTGCCTCTGTTTTAGCAGTTCTTTCTAGATTTTGTTAAGAACTAGCTTGGTATAAAGACATAGCTGTCCTTTATGACAATTCTTGAGAAATTCGTGCCTTCAGAGGGCTCTTGTGGAATCAGGACCTCGTTGGGAGTGATGTGTAAGATTGCCTCTTTCCCTGGGTACACAGGAACTTTGATGAGATGCACTTCATTCTGTGCAGATGAGAATTTTTAATTACAAAGGACAGACTGAATTGGTTAGATACATGAATCCTTACTGATTTACCTAAAAACATGGCATAAGCATTCAGAGACCTTGGAGATGCATTGATGTGCTTGCTCAGGGGGGATTAGTGTGACACAGATGCCTGTGAAGAAACAATGTTTCTGGAGTGCCAGGTACATTCATGCAGTCAAAGAAAGGTTTGGACTTCAAGGAAACTTTTAAACACTGTAGTTCAAGCTCTTTGCCATGAGAAGGGACACCTTACACTAGACCAGGGTGCTCAAAGATCCATGCAACCTTATCCTGAACATTTCCAGTGACAGGGCATCACCAGATTCTCTATATAACCTATTCCAGCTACTCACCTCCTTCATCATAAAATGTATCTTCTTTACCTCCAATCTAAATTTACCCTTCTTCTGTCCTGTTGTAAGGGCAGGTATACTTGCTGTAATCTTTCACAACATAGCTGTGAAAGCCCTTATTAATATTTTTCACATTCCCTGTCAAATTTGTTGCCAGATCAGATTCAAACTTCAGTTCTATTTCAGATCTAAATTTTTCACAGCAAACGGGAGATCTAGAACTCCCATCTTGAGTGAAGTGGTTACTTGAGAAGTGTCATGACTTCACAAAAAAGCAACTTTTGCTTCTGATTTAGTCTGTTTTCACTGCTTATGAAAAGAAGACAGCAAGTTAAGCCTTTCCTACTTCCTTCCTACTGCTATTCCTAACACTGCCATCAGGTTTTTTGGAGGGAAGCACTGAACTCTTCACCTGACAGTGGCAGAGGTTCATTACCCAAAACTTCTGCAAAGAGAGTTCTCAAGCCTGGGAAGACATCAATAGCTACTTCACTATTGTAGATGTCCCACTGCACCCCCAAAAATCAAGGACAAGCTTAAACCCCTTCTAGAGTGAGCTGCACTATTTAAACAAACAAATGAAAAACTAAAATTTAAACCTTCTGCACAACATTTTTCAGGCAGAGAATATGAATTGCACATTTGGAAATATAGCACCTCCTCTGCACAATGGGGCCAGCTTTTCTGTTACAACACTGAATATGAATGGCACATACTCAAGCATCTGCAGATCTATTCCTCAAGGTAATTCAATAGACTTTGGAACAGGATTTGCTTACTTCCATTAGTCTGGGGGTAAAAGAAATATGGAACCCCATCATCCTTTAATTCATCTGCTTCCTTAGGATGATCAGGTGCTAGTTCATAGTTTTATGGCAATGTTTCTGTGAGGAAATAAAAAGAGGCTTCCTAAAGCTAGTCCTTGCCTGGTACAATCTTTAAATAGTGAATTCTCTTTTAATTGTTGGTGCTAATAGTTTATTAACTTATTTGAATGTATCTAAAATGTGATTTAGAATCCAAGTAAAGCAGGTTTCTGGCTATAGTTTGGAAATTCTTCCTTGAGAAATCTCTGATACCTGGAATTTTCTCACGGTGTTATTCATGATACAATGGCCAACACTTTGCAGTGTCCCATCCACAATAATAAAAGGTCTGTCAGCATGTACACCTCTTTGTAGGAGAGGAGTAATATACAAGAGAATGAGATAAACGATCTCTTCATTCAATCCATATGGAACAGACATATACAAAAGATCACTACTTCCTTCTTCACCAAGCTCCAAGCATTTGCTGATGCCTTGTAAAAGGAATATCTTCCATTGTCACTAGCTAAAACTAGGCAGGTCATTCCAAAACCAAGCAACAACCAGCTGGAGTTGTAGGTGCCCAATATACCTAAGCACATGCCAAGATCACACAATCAGAGCAGTCTCATGATTTTTTCCTCATCACAGATATTCCTGTGTTTGCAGGCATGAATGGGTCGGCCATTGAAAATTTCTCCTGTGTGATTTTTAATATTTCCCTCATGAACTGCACTTGGCAGGCAGGCAGGGATGCTCCAGGAGATACCCAATACTTTCTCTACTGGCAGAACTCGAGGTAAGTAGGTCTGCTTGACCTAGGGAAGTCTGAATTCCCATTTGACACATCACACTGTACTTGTTTCACTGAAATACCTTGCTATATACAGATATGACGATGCAACAGAATGTGAATTTTATATTAAAGATGAAAATGGCAGAAACTTGGGATGTAGATTCCAGAATGTGAAAATAGAGATTGAAAAAGCTTACTTCCTGGTGAATGGGTCTAGCAAGGACTCCGTGATCCAATTCTATGATGAGTACATTCAACTGTATAAAATTGGTAAGTAAATAATTAATTTCTGCTTTAGTTTCATTATCGTATGAGGGTAGTAGAGCATTTATACCTTAAAAGCAACCAAGTAATCTGTCTGAGACTTGAAAGTAAGACACTATGGCCTCCTCAAGAAAACATATTCCCCAAGTAAAAGAACAATGAGGGAAAATACGCAAGAAAGCTCCACAGCCTCAGATTCTTTAGAAATGTACTCTTACTCTTCTTAGACTTTTCTCCAACAAGGTCCACCTTGTCCTTCCTCTGATGGACAAAGACTTTTCAAAAGAGGAGACTTTTCAGGACAAGTTTATCTGAGCACTGATTTCTCTTTCTCATTGTCAGCATACATCAACACTATCCCCTTGATTAGAGAAATTAATACATGTACAAAATACCCTAAATTTTCATGCCCTCTTTTGCATATGGTGATCTACTTGGCAGCATTTTATGCATATACTTTCACTGTGGAAAAGCCTTCCTTTCTGTCAAAGTCACACTGTTTTTGGTATTACCCCCCAAAAAATGGACAAAGTTTCATTCCACAAGAAGGAAATGAGATGTGATATCCCTCATGGCAGATGAAACTAGACTGTTCTTGGACCAAGGAGCCCATCACAAATAAACCATTCCTGCCTCTAAATATTGATGTAAAGTAGTAGGCTAGTAAAACTAAGGTTTCCCATATAAGCCTTTTATCAACCTTTCTGTCATGATGGGCTGTATTTTGCTGATACAATAGTCAAGTCCTTGCTAATGATCAAAATATGAAAGTCTTAGTATTTTTGCTCACAGCTGTGAAGTTAGGGGGGGATGCTGGCCATTTCTGAAAACTAAAATTTGTATGGCTAGTTTTTGGTAGGGGGAAATAAACTGCATAGTTCACAACATCAAGCAAGCAACATCTTCATGTTACAGAAGTATAGTGTGAGGAGGCTTGAAGAAAGAAATTAGTTTTGGATTTCTTACATTGGGGTTAGCATCGGCTTCTTTTTTCTGCAGTAAAAAATATTCTTATAGAAAGATCTTATTAATCTAGAGAACTAAATGGAGGCAGTTTGAGACTTTGTATGCTCTTAGGTTGTGTTCCTTGGCTTAATTACTGTTTTTTCTGATCTGAGGGACAGGATTTAAAGAACTTTAGTCTTTCAATCATTTCTAGCAGCATTCCTAAAAAAAAATAGATACAATTTAGTATCTTTCTTCATAGAAACGTTACTTGCATTATAAATTCTTTTATCAAAGCAAGAAGAAATTGATTTCAATTATTTTATTTATTGATTATGTAATTTCAGAGAAGCTCATGCCTCCATCAAATATCACTGTCAGCTGTGATGAAATTAAAACTGATTGCCTAATTCAGTGGCAACAACCCCAAATAAGTCATTCTGACAAAGACAAGTGTTTCAAATATGGAATCAACATAAAGTACAAGGTAAGAAAAAGTCCCTCACCTACATTTAACCAATGGAGATACTGGAGATACTTTGGTTGACTGTGACTGTGTGGGATTAAGAGGAGCAACATGTTTAATCAGGACTTGAACATATCACAGCTGTGGCTGTCACAAAACTCAGAAAAGGCACTTATTTTACTAAAACACATTGGAATAGTCCTGAATTGGATTCCTTCAGTGGTGACTGTATCTTTGTGAAAGAGCAGAGCCCAGCTGTAAATACTAGACAGAGGCCAGGTTGGATGGGGCTTTGAGCAACCTGGTCTAGTGGGAGGTGTCCCTGTCCATGCAGGGAGGTTGGAACTACATCATCTTTAAGGTCCCTTCCAACACAAATCTCTCTGTAATTCTACGAAATATGCATCCAACTAACAACTAGGAGGTGCTAGAATGTAAATAGCTTATCCAGATATCATAATATATATTATATTATATATATATTATATATTATATTATATACAAGCTATCATATATATCCAATACTTAGAATCATGGAATCATAGAATGATAGGGTTTGGAAGGAGCCTCTAGAGCTCATCTAGTCCAAGCCCCCTGCCACAGCAGGATCACCTAGGGTAGGCCACCTGTTGTTCCAAGAGTTGAAGCTGTATAATGTTAAATAAAAAGGAAAATAACAGTGAAATAAAGCAGAAAGTCAGTGTGAATAATCACAAGTTACAAGGGAATCATTTAAGCTACTGAAAATCAGATTCAGGTCTTGGCTTTCAAAGTCTTTTTGCAGCAATAGGGAAGGACCGAGTTTGCTGTGTATCCCTGGGAGAGCAGACTGAAACTCCTGGAACTGTGTCAGAATTGCATCAAATAACCACAGGGTGGCAGAGAACAACTACTAAGAAAAAAACCTGACTGTACTACAACTAGATTTAGCCGCTTAGTGGTTGATTGAGGGCATTTCATAGATTGCTGTTATTTGGAACTGTTAAATTTGGATCGTCCTTGCTATTTCATAGATGAGTTTTCTTGCAAGCCCAGTTAGCTGTGACAAAACTGTATTACTTCTGTGAATCCCTGGTCCACTGAGGCAAAGAAAGCTTGTAGAAAACCCTGTGTGAGATAGGAATAAAAGTGCATTGTAATACCTCAATACATAGTTCTTAAAGTTGCTTTATATGCCTGATATTCTTTTTGTAAAGAGGATTCAATCCACAAGTAGTCTGAATTGCCTAGCATTTTAAAATAATCACTAGCAGTTTTCATCTTACTAATTATGTCAAGATCCAGTAATTACTGTATTGCAAATATTATTGCTTTACCGCTGTCAGGTATGACCTTGCAGTGTTTTACTAATATATGATGACCAAAATACATTGTACTACAGTTAGCCTTTAAAATATAGTTTCACATTGGAAATTACTTGCGTTGGGAGCAAACAAATTGTAGCACCACAAGTAACGTAATGTCTATCCCATTTTTTTATATTTTACACTAATAAACTGAATAATTTTGGATTCTTCTTCACCAATCTTTTATATTAAGGCCTTGTTGCAAATTTGGGAATCCTGAAGGCAAATATTACCTGCAAAAACTGTGCCAAAAACCTACCAAACATGTCATGCTTTCCTATATCCCTTGTCACTAGGTTCACCCAACTCAGCAAACAACAGGCTGATATTTTCCTTAACCTCTCTTGCTTCCAGTGTACTCTTAAAACCTTTGTGTTCACCTCAACTTCATTCTTGCTTGTACAAGTTGTGTCTTTGCATTTCTCCCAAATTCCTTCTTTTATTTTCTGCTTATTTCCGTTTTTTCTCTGAGCTCAGGCTCAAACTACATGTCCTGCCACACTCACATGGAACATTTGCTCGAATTTTCTGCACAACAGAATGAACGATGCTTGTGCTCTGAGGAACCTGTAGATCCAACTAGCAGCTTTGCCCTCAAGGGTAATTTCCCTTGAGTACCAAGGCTTTGAGGCTGTCTCAAGCTGCCTGAAGATGGTCTCATCTGCTTCCTTTTCTTGATCATCTCTGCAACAAACACCTGCTCCATTGTCACCTGTGTTGGTCTGTCCTCTGATGCCTACTCACAAGTTCTCTTAATCGTTCATCATTTGTCCAAGACAGACCTCATCTATTGAAGGCACTCCTTTACACAGAAAACAAGGACTGGGTTAGCAATCCTGTTTGCAAGGACACCATCACCCCATCCCCTTGTCAGAATCATCCCCTGACTGTTCAGTAGCCCCAGTTCCTCAAAAAAGGTTCCAAGGTCAAAGCCCTGCCTGTGACACCAGCCTCTCAGGGGGGGGTTGACCTGGTGGATGAATTCAATTCTGCTCAAGCCTTTCCCTCTCACTGGAAGAACTCACTATCTGGGTTCCCTGACAGTGTTCTGCAATCACTATTGAAACCACCCAGGGTACCTTGGCCCTGCTGTTGGTGTCCTCACAGAAAAGCAGGAAGGGGTAATAACTCAATGACAAGTCCGGCATTCCTTCTGCAGCATCCTGGCAAGCAGCAGACCTTAATCAGGTCAGGTGAGCAGATTGGTGCCACCATCCCCTGCAGGAGGGAATCTCTTTTAACTGCCATACACATGTTCTCCTTATTTTTTTAAAATGTAGTGCCCTTTAATGTATTTCTTCTTCCAAAATTGCAAAAGGCCAGCTGTCCTTCTTGAGTTCCCCTTTCTACAGGCTTCCAGGACCGCACTGATTTTGTTTCTCATACACTATTTTACTATAAACTCAAAAAAGGGAGAATCTATTGATGCACTTTCTCCTAGGATGATCCTTGTGCTTAAGCTATTTTGTTTACAGATCCTAGAAGCCTTCCTGCATAGCAGAAAGATTTATAAACTAATGTTCAGGTGCCACGTGAGAATGTATGCAGTTATTTGATAGAACAAGTTTGGATGAATTTAATCGTGTTTTAAAATGGAGTAATATAGAATTCAAAATAATTACAAATATTCATAACTGGCAGACTAATGGAAATGAGTCTGCAGTCATTTGTTGTATATGGTCATTACATTACATCATAGTCATTATGTCTCTTCAGAAGAGTTAAGTGACTTTTAATCCATCTATGAAAAATGCAGTTTTAGAGAAGCCTAAATTATTTGTTAATCCAAGTCAATCTGGAATATATTCATCTGAGGGAAAAGAAAACTTACATAATATTTTCAACTAAATATAGTGACATTTATTGTAAAATGCAAAGACTAGATAGAAAGTAAAAAGTTTATTTCACAGATTTTTTTTTTTTCCTGCTGTATATAAGAATAAAGTTATAGTTTTCATTCAGGTCTACTTTGCTTTTGTTTTATTTTAATCACCAGTCTGAAATATAATACATTTCTCAACTCTGATGGTGAGGAATACAAACAGTTTTCCACAGAAGAAATACTTACTCTGTAAACATGGCATTGTCAGTGAATTATATATTAGATACTAAATGTCAGATAAATCACTAATTCTTCTGAAAAACTGTCAAGTAGATAAGAAAGAGTAGTGCAGAAAAAGGGGACAGTAGATAAAAATGGCTCATGTCAAAACATAAAGCAAGCAGTCATATAAATAAAGATTTTTTTTCTCAATTTACAGGATAATCCTGAGGGGACAGCCAAATATACTTCCATACAAGTAAGCCTGCATATTCTATCAATCAGCAATGCATGTTAGTTTCATAGTTATTTGTGAAAAGTAGATAGTATGCAAATATCTTTAAATCAGTATCTGTTCAATGTTCTGTGCTTTATGGGATCCTTATTTTAAAATTTCATGGATGTGTCAGACTGCCAAATCATCATGGTGTATGTAATTTATTAAACATTCAGTGTCAGAATTTATTACTCTTCTGTCAGCATTTTGAAAAAACTTCCATTTTACACTATGTTGTCTACTCTCCCCCTCAATATTTGGGTCAGAATTTGAAGTTACACATCAGTGACAGCAGAAATCAGAGATACAGAGAAAACCTCTCCAAGGAATTTAAATTTTTAATGGAAAAAGAGTGAGCATAAAAGCCCTTGGGTATCTGTTGGGATTGAGGAAGTCTTCCAGGTATTCTGCAGCCCCTTCTAATCAGTGCAGCTTGCACATCCCACCTCTATCCTGAAAAAGTATCCAAAAGCAAGCATGTTTCAGTAAGTTTTAAAAACACTAAGTATTGAAGACTTCTACTTGTTTTACAGATTTGTCTGGAAAGTTCTGCTTTCTCTGAAAAGTCATAATGCAAAGCCTGAGTAAGGTTAGGTGTGTGCACACAGTTTATTCCTTAAGTCACTCAGTTCAAGCAGCATTGAAATGAGACAGTTTGAGATATTTTTTCTGCCTCTGTCAGTGTACCAAAGGAAATTATCAATAGATAAGACTATACTGTAAGAAATAACACAATATAGTTTAAAAGATTAAAATATTCTAAGCATAAAAATGTACTTAGTGATGGGTTGTTCTGTGAAGGACTTGTACAGATACTTATATACATAATAAAGATGCATATGTTTATTTCTTGCTTTACTTATATACATAATAAATCTGTATATGTTTATTTTTTGCTTTGTATTAGCAGTCTACTTTAATAAGCTCTCCTAGCCTTGTGAGAGATTCACTTGTAAATGGCCCTAGCATGTTATGAGCACCTAGGCATGCAACAAAGAAAAATAATTTGGTTTTGTTTTGTTTTTAGGATGGGGGAAATAATCACACATTTCAAAGATCCAATACAAGAAAGAAGTACCTCTTGCAAATGAGAACAGGTGGCAGCACCTGCCTCGTGAGCTCAGCCTGGGGGGAGTGGAGTGAACCTCTGGAATTTGGTGAGAGTGAAAATCCATGTCTTGGGCTGTTCTTCCCCCAGTGATGTCCTGACTACCTCACACATTGCTGCCTGCTCACAGACACACAGATACGTGAAGGCTTGACAAACATTCTGTTTCCCTCCACATTCCTGAGAGGAAGAGGAGGAAAATTATATATTTCATAACAATCTGACACTGGAAATTAATAGAAAAAATTACATATTTGCCACTGAAGTGTACACATGCTTACTATGGGGGATGGCCAAACAGGCACAATGTCAATACTTCTCAGAAGACATTAGTGCTAATGTGCCAAATTAAAAAGTTGATTTTTATACCTTTCATATTGGCACTCACCAGTCAGTAAGCTCAGTAGATATTTTACACAGCTCTGCATCTATTCCTCGTTATTAACAATAATACTTTATGACGTTTTTGTCTTTCAGGAAATGAAGAGATTATTTCTTCAGTATGGATTTTACTAGTGGTAGCAGCTGTGACCCTCTTAGTGGTAATCATTGCAATACTGTTCTGTAAAAGGTAAGATTAATTTATGCATTTATTTTATTTTTGTGGGTGTGTGAAACATCTGTAGTTCTTAAAACTATAAAGTAGCAGAGTCACAATAGTATAGATAAAACTTTGTCATTCACACTGTAGTATAAATTAATCATTCTGTGCTGAAATATATTTTTCATTTCTGTTCTCAAAGTGGAAGATAAAAGCTGATTCAAGGCTTCAATGATTCTGACACACGACTGTTCCCTTATTTTTCTTTTCTTTTACATCCCTTTTGATCTCCAGGACTGGCTTTTGGAAAGCAGCATTTCTACAAATCCCAGAGCCAAAAAATGCATTTCATGGACTTCCTGATTCGAATCCAGAGGTATCTTCTCTTTCAACTTTATATTAAATTTTTGAAATACATGCAAGACTCTACTTCAGGTGTTTCTTAAATGATAAGGAACTTAACACAGAAAATAACTCTTCTCTTTACCATACTTTGAGGAATGAAAATCAGCAGGCAAGTTTGTTAAAGGCAGCCAACTGCAGTGCTCTGGCAGACTCAGGGGATTACTCCCATTTGAAAGGTAGAGGCTCTGATGCTCCCATTGGTAGGTTCTGTGTGATTTCCTAACACGAGGCACACGCATGCACAAACACACACACACACAGAGGTCACTCACGCAGCCACCCACAAAGACCAGCAGGGTTGCCTTTGCTGGCACCACCTCAACACCCACAGCAGTCAGGTAAATAGGGTCACAGCCAGTCTGCTGATTCTCTCTGGCTGAGCAGGGCTGAAGTTTGTCATTGCCATTCTCTGCAGTCAAAATAACCATAAATTCACAAGTTCCTCACATTTGAGCCCTGTGTCCGGAGCTGAGGTCCCCCCACCAGGTCATAAGCTCTCATCTTCAGTTTCCCCAGGTGTGGCTTTTCCCCTACTCCCTCATTAGTCCAGTTGTAGTGAAGTTCACTAACAAGTTACACACACAGGATGGGAAGCAAGGTGACACAGAAAACAAAATAGGATTATGTAAATTAACAGGACAGACTGTGGTGGTCAGACGTGTCATTTGACCACATGAGTTGTATCAGCCAGTAGCTCACTTGTCCATTTTTTTGTCCAGCACTTTCTCAAGTTATGTCCAGTAGTTTCTCATGGTCTTTTCAATTAGCCAGGCCAATATCTACTCATCTGCTTTCATACCTTAGTGAAGTTAATCACTTTGTGTTAATTTCTTTGAGATGTTTTACTAGAATCTGTGTGATGCACTGGAGAAAAGCACATGTTCTCCTTGACCACTTCCACATCAGTCAGAAGTCATGTGTCAGCACTACAAAGCTGCTGAAATCTCATCATTATGTCCAGTTAAGGAAAGCTTTTCAGATAAGAAAGAAAGAGATGAAGTATTTCTATATAAATAGACTCAGAATTGTGCATAAGTAAGAAGAGGCTAACCTAACTTTATGTATAGAACTAACTGAAGTTTTTATTTTCCTTTCAGCTGATGGAGAGCAAAATTCAGTCAATAACTTCTGAAAATTATGATATAGTAATAGTTTCTGATGTAGTGAAATAATGAAGAAAAACTGAGAAATTTGGAAGTGCATTTCTTATTTCAGGCAACTGCATATTCCTGTGGAAAGTCTGGAATAATACATGGACTTTCTTCACTCTCCTTCTTTTCTTGACAATAACAGTAGTGCAGATGAGGGAAATATACCTCACATGTACTTTTTCAAAATGCCATTGTATTTGCTTTTAGCTTTGGGTAACCTTAGGTGTTTGGGTAACTTGTCCTTACTGGGTATCTTGCAGTTTGTGAATATTATTGAAATATTTCAGTCAAGAATTTTTGGTTCCATTTTAATTTGTTTAAGGAAAAATAATAAATTTGTCTCATATTAAAAAGAATGCATTTATTGATACTAATAATAATGATAATAATAGTGACAATAATAATAATAATGTCTGGTACCTGAATGCCATTGTTCTACTGTCAAGAATGGGCCTATTTATACTTGATGTTTTTTCAGTTTTCTTAAAGTACACATGAGTAACTAGAAAATTGAGAATGGGATTGGAAAGTGGCTGACACATTGAGCGGGTGTCTGTAGTCAACTAGATTCTCAAAGGATGGGAGTATGTCTAATGAATGGATGGGATGAATGGATGGAATCTTCCCAGGATGCTAAAGCAAACAGAGACAGGTGAAGAAGGGACGAAGGGAGAAGAAAGGGTGAAGGGGACTTGGCCCTTGTGGTCCCTCAAATTAAACTGACTATGATGTGCATGGGATGGAATACTCTGGTCAGTTTTGGTTACCTGTCTTGTCTGCTCGTCCCAAAAGGAGGGTCACAGGTGTAACTTTTTTACTTACTTTCTCTTTCTGGAGTATAATAAGATTTTCTGCAGAACTGAGCAGTGACCTTGGTTCTGCATATGAGCCTCTAGCTGTAACTATAAACATTGAACTTTATCAGTCCTAGAAGCAGACACTGAGAAACTTGCTGTTAATTTCAGTAAGTACAGCTACTTATGAGAGACTTTGTTGAAAGAAAGATTACAAGATAGAAAATTTGCTCTATCCTGGCCCAAACCAGCACAAATACAATAGCCCAAAGGCTAGAACTGGCATGTAAAGATGAGAGTTAAATTTAACCCATTAAAAACAAACTTTCTGTCATGCAAAGTATGCTCAGCACCCAGCTCATTCAGCAGTAGGCCTACATTGCCTCTAGTGTTAGTTTTATCTTCTATGTATTTGATGAAGCCCTTCCCATTGTCCTTAACCTCTCTTGCAAGGTTTAATTCCAAGGAGCCTTTGGGTTTCCTAGTCATCTCTCTGCATTCTCACACAACAGTCTTATATTCCTCCCAAGTGGCCAGCCCTTCGTTCCACAATCTATGGGTTCTCTTCTTCCATTTGTGTTTACCTAGCAGTTCCCTGTTGAACTATACTGGTCTCTTAATGCCCTGTCTTGAGCTCAGAAGAAGTGGTACTTGAATGCCACCCAAGCAGTTTTGGGCCCCTTTACCTTCTAGTACCCTGTCCCATAGGATTTCCCCCAGAAATTGTTTAAAGAGGGCAAAGTTGTCCTTTCTGAAGTTCAGTGTTGTGATTCTACTTGGAATCCTGTTCCTACCACATGAGATCCTGAACTCCACCATCTCATGGTCGCTGCAGCCAACGTTGCCCTCAACCTTCACTGCTCCAGCCAGGCCCTCCTTGTTGGTCAGGACAAGATCCAGCAATGCTCCACTCCTAGTTGGCTCCTCCAACAATTGCATCATGAAGATATCATCAGTGCACTGGAGGAACCTCCTGGACTGTGAATGGCTGCTGAGTAGGCCTTCCAGCAGATATTTGGGTAGTTAAAATCTCCCATGACAACCAGGACTGCCTGTAGAAGGCTTCGTTGACTTCCTCTTCCACTTGCCACTAGCACTTTTTTATTTCAATGACCATGATACTGTCAAATTTGAATTTTATGTCTGATCTGCAGTCATGCATCAAAAAGAGCAGGGATGGAAAGTCTTATAACCTTAACTAGCTTTCCTCTTTGCTTCAGCATAGGATTAGTTATGAGTTTTGATGTTCTGTGTAAATTATGTTGAACTGATTTTCTGTAGCCTCCCTATGCAGGCTATCCTAATGTTTATCTATCCTTACTTTTAGAAAGCTTTTTAAATAGACTTAAAATCCTTTACTTCTTAAGCTTATTCCTTTCCTTTTTACAGTATCTTACAAATGTACACACTGCCAACAGCACCTAAATCCTCCAGCCTTTCTTTACATGTCATGACAATCGGTCTCCAAATCATTCAATGGTTTTAATTTCCTGTTTGAACCATGGTTTGCATAGTGCCTACATAGTGAGGGAGTGCTTTCTATCAGCTCGCTAATATAAAGATGTACTTTAAGTAAATAAATCAGGCTAGGTGTTTATCACCTATGATGTTTTAGTAGGCAAAGCCACCCCTTTCAGAGGCTTTCAAAACTCCTCATGGAATTTTCCCATTCTTTATACAGAATCCTCCAAGCTATTACTACTAAACCTTCCCAGTTTTGGTAACTGTGTACCAGCATATTGTTGTAACTTACTTTTTTCCTCCCATCTTTGGCTTTAATAGAAGGCATGCAGCAATGTCACTTGGATGAGTTTCCTCATATACCTTAAGTCATGAGATATACAACTTGTCAGATACCTGCCATACCTTCCCATCTACAAAAAATTCCAGAAGGATCCAGGGAGCTTCAGACCTATCAGTCTGACCTCAATGATAGAGGTGGTTATGGACAACAAAGCCTCTGTGCAATTAGGTACCACAAGCAGGACAGCCAAGTAATCAGGCCCAGCCAGTCCCCTACCATGACAAGGTGACCCATTTAGTGGATGAGGGAAAGGCTGTGGATGGCCTCAAGTTGTGCCAGGGGAGGCTTAGATTGGATATTGGGAAGAAGTTCTTTACCTAAAGCATTGTCAGGCACTGGAACTGCTGCCCAGGGTGGTGATCAAGGCACAATCCCTGGAGGCATTTAAAACACACATAGATGACATGTTTAAGAGAAATGGTTTAATGGTAGACTTGGCAGGGCCATGTTAACAGTTAGACTTCATGATCTTAAAGGTCTTTTTCAACCAAAACGATTCTGATTCTGTAAAAGCCTACTATCTCACTTCATAACAGGCCGCCAGAGCCAAAGCTACAGAGCAGTACTCTGTAGTCCTTCAAATTATCAAATGGTAATAGCTAGTACAGTGGCAAGCAGTCCTTCAAAAGTTGCAGACCCTTTGGACTGCTTCTTTGCTTTTACTAAACTTAAGTCTTCCAAATTCCTGCTCATACACTACCACAGTTACTCAAATCCCTCCACTACAACCCAGAAGACTTTGTGGATGTGGTGGTGTAAACCATGGAATAGGCACTTCCACACAGGCAGCAACTTAACAGCAGGAACTGTCAGAGTTCAAGCAAAGCCATCAGGTCAGGTTGCCAAACATCTGCCAGCAGGCACCATGAAAGTAATTCATCAGTCCCTGACATGTCAGAACAGTTCCAAGCCTCTTGGATTGGAATTAACACTGCTTGAATGTTACAGTTCTTCAAGATGGACAATAAAACACAAAAAGGTTCTCAGGAAAGTTCTCCTTCTCCACTGAATACCAGAGCTCTCTCTTCCTGGCATTTATTGCTAGTGTTTTAGGAGCCATTCTGAACCCTCTTTTGTCCTCTCCTATCACACCTTTTTAAAGCTTCCATTTCCTCATTTTGTCCCTACTTACTCAATCTTTTGCGATTTCTCATTATTTGTCCTGTTTCACAATACATCTCTTCCTCAGATCACTGAAAAACTGCTAATTTACAACCCTAGACTTTCTGCACTGCTTTTGCACTTGTATTCTGATGATTACAGAACTGCCATTTTCCCTATTTGCTATGGGCAGGATCCTATGAAATAATTCACTCTGCATCAGGCACCTTGTATCCCTGAAGTCTTTACTCATCTTCCTTCTCTTTTATTCCATTCTCACCCCAACCACTTTCCTCCTACTCACTCAGAATCACACTTTTAATGGCTTGTTCTCTTCTTTTCCTGAATAGAATACATTCCTAGAACTTGCAGGACACACTTTGTATGCAGAGCCATTGGTTTCCTCAGTACATGGCCAAATATCATAATATGCCATAACCATGAAGCCCTCACCAGTCCCCCAAGTGTGGAATTTTGTGCAGGAAAGCTAGGACATCCTGTTGTTATGGTCTACAAGCTTCAGCAAAACACCAACACTTTCCTATTTTTAAAATCAATTTAAAAACCAATTAATATTTTAATAGCCAATATTTTAAGCACCAATAACAGCACTATGTTCTTGTACGTTACATGACAGTACATTCTGACAGAACTCCAAGTTAACTAATGTAAAACCATGAGAGCAACAAAAATGTATTAAGTCCAGGTAATGCCTAGAGATTGAACTCTGGCAAAACTCACTGCATATATTATATTGTCTGTGAGGGCTGCCCAGGATTTAAATCAATTATTCCTTTTTCCTTTAGCTGCCAATAGCTAGCACTGACCATACAACTTAGAAGTCAATCTTTAACTGTCCTTAAACCTGTTTGCTCCCATTTTGCATGCTTTTCTTATATATTAAAATAGCAAAAGGACGTGCCCTTGGTAATACATTTAGAAATCTTCTCTCTGATCATCCACTGAGACTGCAGATTGCAGAATTTTCTCTCGTTAGACAGAGTACATTAATACACTTGAAAAACAGTTGTACTGAGGAAATTACTGTGGTTGAAGAGACACCACAATTGGCTTTCCCGACATTAAAACAAAACTTGGATCCTCTAAGGAGTACTCCAAAGCATACACCAAGTAGAGATGAGTATTATCACCTATAGAACTATCTGTTGCATAAAAATCCAACTAAAATGGAGCAAGTAAAAAAAAAAGTGGAGAAAACCAGCAAAGTTTTTCCCTTTTGTTCAGAACCTCAATGCAACACTTAAGCTTTCTTGCAAACACCATGAAGACTTGCTTAAACCTTGCCTAGATTTCCCCCATCCTGTGAGCCAAGGCCTCTCATCCACATCACAGAAGCTTCCCATTGTAGCAGTGATGACAGGAGACAATGTTTATTTCCCCAGTTACAATGATTCCCCATAAGACAACACAACTACTCAAGAATGCCTCAGTATTTCTCTGTTTAGCATTTTTTTCTGTACTCAGAAGTATTTTCTAATGGGGAAAAACAGCTATATACCAACAGGTGTTTAAAACTGTCCTTCAGACTTGCAACCAGCAATACCAAAATGTCTCAGTATATTCAATAAACTTTATGGAAAGCAAAAGATGGGAAATGACACTTGTAAAGAGCTATTAATGCTGGGCTCCCAGCCATTACCTCAGTGCTTCCAAAGCAAATGTAAACCTCTGCAATACTAACATGGATTCGAGTCACATAGAGAGCATCCAAGTCCTCAAAAAAATCCAAAGTAAGAGATGTAAAATGTGGAATAAGATATGTAATCAATTTAATAACTGGATTTTAAACGCACTTCCTCACACCAATGCAATTTATTTGTTCCCTTCAAAGCGTGCAAGCCCTATTTCCAATGCCTTTTAGAATACATGCTTTGAATTAGTATTTTACAAATCTGCAATATTTCCCTGTTAACAGCTTTCAAAATAAACACATTTCACCAAGCTTTTCAAGAAGGCAAAAAACAAATGCTTTTTTTAAAAGTCTCATTTATTGTTTGCCTTTTATGTTCCCACACTGCATAATCACACATTGAAAATTGCTGCTGCACAGCTAGGGGAATGCATATAGTAAAAAAAAAAAACAAAAACCAACCAAACAAAAAAAAATTCTATAAGCAAGTACTACATGCTGAATGCACAGCTTAGGTAAACTGCAGTTTCACTTAGAAGAAAAAAACCACCCACACTTGCATTGATTCATTTTCCTATTTCTTCTGGTTAAAACCTAGCTGTGGAGGGGAGGGGGGAGCCAAAACATCTCCCACTTTCAGGGGCTGCTCAAGTAATTGTCATGTTTGGTTCTTCCTCACAAAGCTTAGGCCACCACACTCACAATGAGGATACAGGATGTATTCTACCATTATCTCGATTTTTCAAGCCACTGATACACAAAAATAAACCCAAGCAATGTATTTATATAGACAGAAACTCTTCCCCTGCCCCTCCCCAGTCCATGTAGTTAAAACTGAAAAAGCAGAGTGACTACTAAGGTCAGCATCAAGTGACCTGGCTGCAGAGCTAGCATTACCAAACAGGATAAAAACACTTGCAGTAGGAGCATAAAGATTGATATTGGTCTGTGTACAAAGCAGCTGTGCAATATACTTACATTCACAAACAGATGTTGCAAGCAGTGCTTCTGCAACAGCGAAAGTAAAATGGTAAATTATGATTTCAGCAGAAGGTAATAATCAGCCAAAGCCATGTAGTTAATTTAAATACTTCATCTTGAATAGCAACCTCAGAAGGCACACAAAAGAACTCAGATGGCTCAGCCAGCCTTCAATGACTCATACAGAGACACACCGTTTCCTTCTCAAGATAGAGGGAGAGTTGGTTGGAAGCTCACTTTGTTTCCCTTTACTGGTCCCCCTACCATGTCTTTACAGATCACAAAACACAGAAGAAAGATTATATACATATGAGGAAGGGCACATAGGTATTACATTATCTCAAATAGCAGTATGAGAAATTAGTCAATGCAATTTTGGTCTTCTGACAATCCTGTTAATATCAAAGGCTGCCCTACCTTGATCTGTATTTTACAGCCACAGAAGAATATGTATTCCCTCTCACACACCCCATCAACTTTACTGCTTAGAGTGAGCCTTATTTCAAAATAAATTCACCTTCCACAGAGATACTGACCACTGCAACAGATCAAGCCAAACAGTATCCTGAACTGGCACAATCAGCATTTCTAAATAGCAGCAATACAATCCACAGGTTACTCAGAAGCTGAAGGCATTTACTAGGTTCTTGGGTTTTTGCATGAATACCATGTTGCTTTCTATATTGATTAAAAAGAAAAAAGGAATTAATTTTAGAAATTTTTACCATGGGCACGTAAGAGTATTACTTTTTGACCATCCTTGAAAATTTGGGTTCTCCTAGCACTGGAAACACCCCATTTTAAATCATATGAAAATTTGCAAATAAACTGCAAGGAATCATGCAAAAAGCCACTTGCAGCAGCCCATCTTACACTATTAGGCACAATGAATGGGAGTGGTTTCTACTAGTATAACCCATGCTTCCCCTCCCCTGAAGTTCTCACATTCATTTTTTTAAAAAATCAAGCTTACACTGTTACAGAGTGCAGTGTTAAGTGTATCAGAGGAACCATTATCTGAAACAAGTTTTCAAACAAAAGAGGTTTTCCCAAAGCTTTTATGTAATGATTTCAACACAGACAGAGTAAGTAAGTTTATTGTTTTACAGCAAAATGCCCCAATTTAAGAACAAAATTGCTAGATGTTCAGCTGTGCAAAATGGTACATAGTGCTTCAGTACAAGTGGAAAAGAACATGATTTGTTAGCAAGTATTTTCAAATACAATTTTATGGTCCCAGAAGATAGGACTTGAAACTGGAGACTGATCCACAGGCAAACAATTTTTTTCTGCCTGAACTGGACCCAGCCACTTTGGACCCAAAGCCAACACCACTGATTTCTCATTGCTGTGAAAAAAAAATTCACCACACTGAACTGCCAGATTCAGTGTCTTCATGCATGTTACTAAGAAACAGATCAGTCCTCTGTGCCAGTTTCTAGCCCCATCTTCAAGTATCATCTGGCTCCGATAAATAAGACTCACAGGAATTTCTTGAAGGTCAATGGTCCATAATGGTAGTTATTCTACATGATCTGTTCAATTTCATTTCCAATTCTAGTTAGGCTGTTTAAATGACTTTCTTGAATTCATCGTACAGCACAAGCACAAAAGCACCCCCCATGCCTCTGAGGACATTAGACCATGCACCCTTGAAGAAGGCCTTTCCTCCCTCATCCTTTGCAATCTTCCTCCAGCAGTCAATTGTTCCAGAGTACATGATATCAGCTGCAGGAAAAGAGCAGAGTAATTTTTAACTCCTATAATTTTAAAGATGTTTTTTTAACAACTACCCTGTTCTGCTTCTCTAGCTACTTTGTGATGTCCCAAACCCCAGAGCACCATTTCAAGACTGTAGCACAATACCTTGTTCAGGTAACAGAAAGTCTCCCTATCTGCTTGCTTAGTGACTAAAGATTATGTCACAAAATAATAACATTAGGGGGTTTTTTGTTTGGTTGTTATGGGTTTGTTTTGGGTTTTTTTGGTTTTTTTTTTTTTTGGCAATTACACTTGTCATTACAAACAGGCAGTCCATCAGTCCATTTGCCCATTTCATAAGGAAAGGTCCTCAGCATAATTCCTGACAAACACCAAACGTTATGAGCCCTACTGGATTTCCCCATATTATTTAAACATAATAGAACTTAAATTATATTTATGGAACAAGCAACTGTAAAAGCTAAGGGATGACTGCTAGGAAAAAAGAACTCATCCTTGTTAATACTGCTTAAAAACCTGCACAAATTAAGAGCCTGCCTACCTCCTTTGCGTCCTGACTGCATCATCATTCTGCGCCGCACTGTATCGAAAGGATAGGAGACCACTCCAGCCACAGCAGTCACCGTCTGGGCAATCATCCAACTGATAACAATGTGAGTGTTCCTAGGATCTGGGAGCATGCCTGTAATTAAAAAAAAAAAAAAAAAGTAATTGTTTTTTTATCTCGTACATTCTGCTACAACTCACTCACTGCGTGACAGCTACTCTACTCTGAGAACTATTATGAAGTCATCTTTGAAGACGCAATGTGACACCTGAAAAAATTCAAACATACCAAAACAAGCTTTTTTTTTTAGGAGAAAATGTCACTATGTCACTGTCCCTGCAAATTATATTAAACTCTAAGCTGTTATCAATGACTGCTATGCACCAATGTCAAGCTTACCAAACAAGTGTTTTGTAATAGCCCGGTTCAATCCCAGTCTGATAAACACACCTGAACTGTTCCTAATGGAATTACAATAATGCACTGAACTACAAGGAAATTGTAATCGTGTATGGTTACCAATATGCTTTGATGGTATTAGGGAGAACTCCCTTAAGGACAAGCACAAAGCTAGGAGTATCTGAAAGCCTGCAGTCATCAGGACAAGCCTGAGTCCTGTTTCCCACACTGCAGTGTCACTGATGTTGGCACAAACACCTTCTTCCACTTCCATAAACTAAAGTTACCACAGACAAAAACATCCAAGAACAAAGATACAATATAATTCCATAAATAGGTTTATCAGATCACATCTGAAATTTTACCTTTTGCTGTATCATAGATCCCAAAGTAGGCAGCTCTATAGATGATGATGCCTTGGACAGAGACATTGAACCCTTGATACAAGCCACGTATACCATCAGACTTGGTGATTTTCACTAGACAGTCCCCTAGACCAGAGAATTCTCTGTCAGCACCAGCTTTCCCGACATCAGCAGCCAAACGGGTTCTTGCAAAATCCAAGGGGTAGACAAAGCAGAGGGAAGTGGCTCCTGCTGCTCCACCAGAAGCCAGGTTACCAGCAAAATACCTCCAGAACTGAGTGTGCTTGTCTACGCCTCCCAAGAACACCTGCTTATACTTATCCTTGAAGGCAAAGTTGAGAGCTTGAGTTGGGAAATATCTGATGACGTTTGCCAAGTTTCCTCGCCAGAAAGACAGCATTCCCTGTTCCTTTGGAATACGCACTACACAATCGATGATACCCTTGTACTGCTTATCAGCAGCAATTTGTTTACTTGCATGTTGTACCTGCAAATAAAAACACATACTTTGATTGTATGCCTTGGCAGACCTGCACTACAGCTGGGCTTAAGTCTGCTTATACTATGAAACAAGGAGCTGTTAAACCTGAATGCTTGGTGGCATTTGTGCAGAGATTAAGCCCCCTGTTAACCAAGATAAACCAGCTGTGATAGCACATTTCCAGACAAAAGCTCACATATCAGTCTGAATCTCAAGCCTAAGAACACCTACCTTACATTTATATTTTGGTGGAGACAGAAAAAGTTCAAGAGTAACTTTCTCAAAAACTGAAAGGCTGGGATTTTATTTTCTTAGGCACTGGAAGAGGCTGCCCAAGGAAATGGTTGAATCACCATCCCTGGGGCTAATTCACAGGAAACTCAGGGACACGGTTTAGTGACAGACTTGCCACTGTGCTAGGTTAACGGTTGGACTTGACGATTTAAAATGTCATTTTCAACCCAAACGATTCCGCGATCCTAATACACAGGCATAAAACCAAAGAATGCACGTGAAGAAAGCACACCGAACACGGGAAATCTTGCACAACCCGAAGAAAAAGCCTTACAATTGCTTCCCAGCTTCTTCAGCGCTGAGGACTTGCCAAAATAGGCAGGCCCAGCCGTGAGGAAGGCAGGCAAAGCACAACACGAGCACTTGAGGCAGTGCTGCCTGGATCCAAAGGCCCAAAAAGAGACTGGGGGCTGCGGGGAGGGGGTGCCGAGAGGGCTGCCGGGGAGCGGGGAGGGAGGAACGGGCAGAGAGAGAAGCCCCTTCCCCCTGCACAGAGCCGGCCGGGGCCTGCAGCCGCAGCCGCCTCGAAGGTCACAAGAGTCACCTTGGAGCTCCGGTCCGCCCCTCCCGCAGGGTGACACCAGGCCCCGCGTACCGGCGCCAGGCCGGGTCCCGCCCCACCAGCGGCCCAATGGGCTGCCCGGCCCCGCCGTCACGTGAAGGTCACCAAGATGGCGGCTCGCTGCCGCCCTTCCTCCCATACCCTCCCCCTCCTCCTCCTCCTCCTCGCCCTCTACGCGCTCGGGACGCCAGCGGCGGGGCGGCAGGAAGTGACACCGGGAGCCGCCCCCTCGCCTGCCCCCTCCCCTCTTCCCCCGCCATAGCGGAACCGGCATCACCGCCAGAGCCCCCCGACCACGTGACCTCCCCCTTCCCCTCCCCCCCCCCCCGCTACCTCGCGCGCGCCCTTTGTTCCGCGGGAGGCGGGGGGGGTCGGCGCCCGCCCAACCCCTTCAGCCCCCCCCCCTTCCTTCCCCGCCGTTTCCCTCCCCTAACCCCCGGTAGGGCCTGGCGGGGAGAGGGTGACGGTTCGCACGGCGAAAGGCTGGGCCGCACGGCTGACCTGCAGCAAGAGCTTGACTCGCTCGATGGGGGCTACCGCCGTCTTGCTGATAGCGGCGGCGACACCGCCCGCCAGAAAGTCCTTGAGGAAGGAGATGGCCTGGTCCGCCATGTTCGCGCCGCGCCGGAGCCGCCGGGAAAGAAACGCCGCTGCCGCTCAGGCCGAAAGGGCGGGACCGGCCCCGCGCATGAGCTAAATGCCCCGAGAGGACGGCCCCGCCCCCCGGGGCAGCGCGGCCAATGGGAAGCCAGGGGGCGGGGCCTCGCAGACACGGGGCGGGGGGGCCGAGGGTCGCTTCAGGGCGGCGGTTACGGCGGGCGGTGCGCATTTCTCTCTTCTCTCCCTCCTCCCCTTCCTACTCCCCCACTTCCCTGCTAATCCTGCGCGCGGAGCGGGACCGGTACCGGTACTGGTACCGGTACCGCCCGCGCACACACCCGAACCGGTGCCGCAGCGAAGCGTCTTCGGGTCGGGCCTCCGCTGCCGGGCTCTTCGGCTGCGGAGAGAGAGACCCGACCCTGCTCGCGGGGGAGAGCAACCAGGCTGGTGAAGGGACTCCAGCACAAGTCCTGTGAGGAGAGGCTGAGGGAGCTGGGGGTGTTCAGCCTGGAGAAGAGGAGGCTCAGGGGAGACCTCATCGCTCTCTACAACTCCCTGAAAGGAGGCTGGAGCCAGGGGGGGTTGGGCTCTTCTCCCAGGAAACTTTCAACAAGACAAGAGGGCATGGACTTAAGTTGTGCCAGGGGAAGTTTAGGTTGGATATTAGAAAGAATTTCTTTACGGAGAGGGTGATCAGGCATTGGAACGGGCTGCCCAGGGAAGTAGTGGATTCTCCGTCCCTGGAGATATTTAAAAAGAGACTGGATGTGGCACTCAGTGCCATGGTCTGGTAACCACAGCGGTAGTGGATCAAGGGTTGGACTTGATGATCTCTGAGGTCCCTTCCAACCCAGCCAATTAATTCTATGATCCTATGATTCTATCTGTCTCTCCAGCCCGGCCTGGTCCGGCTCGGCTCTGCTTCATCCGGGTAGTAGCAGGGTGTGCAGGTCAGCCTTGCACTGTTATTGGGGATTTTTTTTGTTTTTTGTTTTGTTTTTTCCCCGTAGCAGCCGGCTTCTGAAGCGTTGTGAGCGGGCAGTTCGTGCCCGGTGCTGTGGGCAGAGCAGGCAGGAAGCGGCACAGCTGAAGGGCTCAGACCCTGGCGGATCCAGTGCGGTGCTGGAGCAGAACTTTGGGTGTGGGTCTGTGAGCCCGGCCTCTCGATGGTTGGACCTGATGATCCAACCTTCAAGGGTTGGACATGATGATCTCTGAGGTCCCTTCCAACCCAGCCGATTCTATGATTCTATGAACGGGACAAGCAGGCCAACTGGGAGACCCGTCAGGTGGGAACTGGTGGGAGCCGGGGTAGGACGGAGGCACAGGTCCTGCACGGCTGCCCTAGGCCTGGGGTGGAGGGGAAAGGACCTGGGGCCTTGTTTGTTCACTTGCCAGTTTGGGTCCATGCTTGCCACCTTCTGGAAGGCATCATATCGTCACTGAGCTGATCCCAAGACAATGAAAAGCCAAAGACCTTGATCACAGATTCTAGGGGGATTTTGGGAAGTGTGGTCCTGGTGTCTTGGTTGGGCACGCGAAGCTCCATGCTGTGGAAAGCCCAGCTGCAGGTTTCCTGAGGAGGCACTCATGTCCGAGCATCTGCCTCTACTAAAGCCTGCTCTCACTCCTCCAGTAATTTCTGCTTATTTTATTTTCTACTGAAAGTGAAACTTTACTCCTAATGGCCAAATTTCTGTATGAAATTACACCTGTTCTTTCTAAAGGCAAGTCTTTAAATTGTTCTAGCCAGAGGGCAGTACTTCACATGCACCTTTTGTTACTGCTTTCACTTTTAATAGATGTTTTCTACAGAAATAAATAAAGCCAAACATTTTCTTAAACAGATGACTCGTAAACCACAAAATGGCACTAGCTGAGGTGTCATGAAACCACTGCTTATGTGTGTTTGTATGTACTTTGTGGGATTTCAAAATCATAACACCTCTCAGAGGGCATGTTTTAAGAACATTATGTGCCAGGCATGGATCTTTGTCTCTGGTGTCGTGTTACAGACTAGGTTAAACATCACTCTACTTGATTTCTACACATCAAAAGATAAAAAGTAAATTGTGTGCTATTTTGTATTCTAAATCACAATACAGATGGAGTGAGGTGATCCCTGTGCCCACACAGGGTTAGACCTGTAAAGTGTTACAGGACCATATTTTGGATGTAATTCATGAAAGGCTGTGGTGCATATTCCCAGGCGGACACACAACTTTGTGTGGCATTTTTCTTTTTAAAAAAGCTCATAAGTTAATGTTAATATTCTCATAGCACAACACAATGTTTGCAAGGTTGGAATCTTTTTCTCAATAAAATGATCTGTTGAGTAAAAAATGTCATACTATGGGACCCTGAAGTGTGTCGGTTTGAAAAATGAAGGTAAAATGTATGTAACCTTTGTGATACGAAGCTGTTCAATCAATAGTTGTCCTGTCCTGTCCTGTCTACCTTGAGAACTTGGATTCATCTTACTGGGGAAAAAAAAAAATCACTGTAGCACCATGCTTCCCTTCTCTTTCTGTACTTTATTTTTTTTTTAAATTTTCTGCTCTTTACTATCCATTATAAGACTATCCATTATTGTAGGGTTAAAAAGGAGGAGGAGAGTGTTCTTTAACCAAATGTGGTGGTCCTACATTTCACCTTCAATTATAATCACAGATGAAACTTGGGCTTTTATGCAACTGCCTGTTCCCAGGAACCTCACAAAAGGCAGCAGTCTGTATTCACTCTCGAGAAGCAGCTGCTGCAGTTGTCTCCAGCCTTGACTACAGCTTCCAGACTTTACATTAGACAACATCTCTGTATTTCCAGTAGAGAGAGTAACATAAAATAATACTAAATGGATGGTGGTGGAGTACTGAAATGACACCTGCTTTTACATCCTGAAACAGGGGCCAAGCAATGTGTTCTGCTTTAAAAACTGGACTGTTCTAATTGCACAAAGTATGAAGGAACTGTGATTTCCCAGCAACATCCATACACCCACAGGGCTGCTGACACCCCTTGTGCTAGGAGACTTCTTTCCAAGGGTACTACAGGTGTTCCTACAGCCACAATATCACTGCCCACAAATGATGCCAGCATCTTCTGTCATCATTCTACTCTGTTTCCAAATAAATGTAGCCAATCTCTCCAGCTTTTTAAAAGAAACTTCAGAAAGCTGACATACTGTTTCTTGTTTATGACACCAATGGGAAATCAAGAATGTATTTGCATAATTACAAAACATCAAACATAACAACAGACACACAGATTTTCCTACCAAAATGATTTATTTCTAGGTCTTAACACAGAGAATGACATCTACCAGATTTCCTGTCAATCTGATTTTGACATTTGTGAAACCATGTTGTTCCAGTAAAATTCAGTATTTGGAGCCAGTCCTCTCCTTTCTCTGCATGCACAAGCATGTTCAAAAGACTGCAGCAGAGCTGTGCTCCTGTTCTTATCATACAGTATCATTCCTCCCAGCAAAATCCCACAGCCTAATTTTAAAAACAAATGCATGCAACAGTACTAATCTGTGATCAGGGAAGAGAATTTCTGCTACCATATGTAAGGGTGTGAAACTACGACACAGGTGATTTTATTTATTATTTTTTGGATTTGCTCTCTTATTAGATGATTAATCCACTATTAAAGGTATAATCCACTCCTCCCACAGTACCTGGGAAATTCCCTTCCACACTATGGAGGGATGAAACACAAGTCAGGTCATGCCTCTGTTTTCAGAGGAAAGGGGGATGACTTCTTTAGACCTGGCATGTTGGTTGTGGAAAACATTAGGACAGGAATGGTTGTTAGAACTCTGAGATGTACTGCACTTCACGTTCACATTGAAGTAACACCAAGCAGACAAACAGTAGATATAGCGGACAGTACAGAAGCAGAGAAGTCAAATGTCCATTATTTCTGTAGTCTTTGTAGTAGGACTGACCCAAAGGTCACAGCCTCTTCCATCGTCAGACCCGTGAGGGCAAAGGGAAGGCATGAGTGGACTACTGACAAAACAAGCATTGGCTCTTGGCCTTGCATCCTATATGGTGAGTTCTCTTGGCACAGTAGGAGTAGGAAGCCAACTCATTTTACAGTGATTTTAGGATTACTACATGCTGCATAACAATACTCTTTCTGACCCTTAAAACAATCTTACAGTCATTCCTACTCTTACACCTTAGACATGTAACAACTGATAAAAAGTGAATTAAACATAACACTGCAGAGAAGAAACTGAGATGTGAAGATAAAAATGCTGTCTGAGACCTTGGTATTAACTATCAGAAATCGTGAAAGTCCTGACAGGTTGCAAATAAATTCCCCATTTCTTCCCCCTATCAGCTACTTTACTAAATGCAAGTTCAAGCCACCTACCCTGTGATGGATAAATGACACAGGTTTGCTTCAGAAAGAAAAAGGATTAGCCAAGCATGTCTGAGGTGAGCCTGAACCTAAACTATCTCTGGTGGGATTCTTGAACCCAAATTCAATCATCCCTAAAAGAGAGAGCTGTATTTCAGCCAGCTGTCTTAAATATGCTCTATCTACTACTGGATCTATAATGTATAATCCCTGCTATTAGGAAAACCAGGAAATTTTGTCAGACAGGGGAGAAGAATCACCCTCTAAAAATGCCTCTTTTTACTGATTAGGGAGCTCAAGGAGACCTGAATGCCTCATATGTGGGTATCTAAAGTTAGGGTGTTGAAGACCATTTGTAATGATTCAGTGGTTTCAATTCTACCTCCTCCTTCCTGTGTGCTTTTCCTTTGCTTTTAAGAGAGGGACATGGCAATCACTGTTCTTGGCAGAGCAGGTCTACTATTTCTATTGCAGTTTTGGAAGACAGTGTGCAAATTTTGTACACTATGAAAGGATGACACAGATACAACAGTCATTTTAATTTGCCAGAGAAAGTTATTTGAGATACCCAGATAATGTCAGGGTAATCTGGAAAAATATATACAGAAAGCACGACCACTGTGGGAAGAACACCAAAAATTAAGACAGAGTAAATTAAGTTAGTACAGGGAAATGAAGAAGAGTTCGCTACAGTTAATGAAGATTTACTTTTCTAATTGAAATTTTTTCATTTCTTCTTTTCAGGAAGCATTCTTTAATGAAGAAATTTTGACCCTGGTTTTATAGGAGATCAAAACTAATAGTCAGAACAATCTTTTCTAGATTAGAAGAAAAATTAATCCAGATTACAATTGTTTAGAAAGAGCATAATTTCCTGATAAAAGTTGGGAGGAGTAAAATGCCAGCTCTCAAAAACCTTTTTTTTTTTTAGAATAAAAAGGCCCCTAACATTTAATACTTCCACAATCCAGAAGTCAGCTAAAACATGGAAAAATTAACTGAGAGCTCACACAGAAGGGTTTAGACATTAAACAGCATTTCAAAACTTTTGTGCTGGGTGGCTCAGGTGACATACTATGGTTCACTTCTGTCTCTTTACTTTTCCAGGCACAAGTACTGGTTAATAGTTATAACAAGGTCAAACATTTATATAAAAGTGATTGAGCTAGGACAGCCAACCAAGATGGTCCTTTTTTCTTAGAAGGTCTTCTGTCTTCCTTAAGGATTCTTATCTCAGTGCTCCATGAGAAAGTTCTTGTTTCTATTATTCCTCTATCTTTCTGTTAGCCCCCACAATTCTCCACCTCAAAAAAATCTGTTTTCTGTGCACTGTGTTACTCTAAACTGTTCTTAAGGCAGAATGTGGATAACAGACAGCATCCTCAAGATGGCATAGCTGAAGGAGCATCACAAAACCTACAGGCTTTATTGGCAGAAGTTCATGTAGGTTTTAAAACTTAGCCCCCTCAGTCTTCATTTCTTGATCAGTGAACAGGCTCCAATTTTTCTTAGTTATGGCTATTGCTTTGGAAGTCTTTCCAGTGTAACACCATTAAATCCACGCACACCCCTACCAAACAGCAAAAGATGCCAGCTTTCTCCAGAGGAACTGAAAAACTTAATTTGGATATTACTGAGAGAAGATGAGTTAATAATTTTTCAGGTGACTAGAGAAGTCAAGTGATTATAGAACAGCTTAAGATGAAATGGATCTGGTCCAACCTCTTGCCCAAAGGGGGGCAGTGCTACATTCAGCTCAGCTTGTCCAGGGCTTGTTTCTCAGATCTTGAAGCCCCCAAGGACAGAGGTTCAACCACCTCTCTAGACAACCTGCTCCAATCTTTCCTTTACCCAAGAGTGCAAAGCTGCAGTGCATTACCACGGATACCATGCCCAAGGCACTAATGCTTAGGGCCTATAGAGTGTTGTGCTTTAATCACAGAGTACACTGAGGTGCTGTGGTAGCCAAGCACATTCTATTCAAATGTTACAGTCAGATATATAGTACTTACAGGCACAGTTTTAAAGTATGTGACAGTTACAGGTATGCCAACCTTAGGAGGGAATTTTCTGACTCAGACAGCTTGTAGCAGCTTCAAGAACAGGATTACAAACTTTTATGAATTACTATAAGATGAGAAACATCTGATTGCTGATATGTTTCTATGAAAATACAAAACTGTTCAGCATAATGACAAGTTTCACGTCAGTATTGAAAAGAAACTCATTTTACATTTATTCACAGTTGTTTAATATTTTGCCTTAATGTCTGTACACATAAGATTAGTTAAATTTCTGTGTATAAGAATCTTCTGAAAGAATTAAAAAACTCTGATCAGGTAAAAGTTTGTGATTTTATGCAGCTGAAATGCTCTGTAGTAAGCATGTGTCTCATAATTAATTGGACCACAGTGGCACTTTCCCTTTACTCACTGCTCAAGGAGCAAAGTAACTTTTGATGAATTAACATAAGACAGAGACTGCCAGGCAAATGCAACTCTCAACCTTACTCATCAACTCTTTAATTTGCTTAGGTTGGTGATTCAGCACAGGCACAGCCTCTTTCATGCTGGCTTATTGAGACTATTGCTGCAGAAGTGTGACAGGCAAGAAACTTAAAAGGTAGGGAAGAAAGCTAGTTTGGAAGAGCAGCTTTAATCTCCAGAAAGGTTTCCACTACAAAGTACACTTTAAATAGAAGAAATAAGTATCAGTGGAGTATCAAGAAAATATATTAGGAGAGTAACCTTAGTGACAAATTACTTGAAGAGATGGGATGCAGTATGTACTTCTCCAATTAAAGACTGGAACACAAACATGTATTTTAGCATATATGACCATTTAACTATATTCAGAAAAACCTAAGACTGACAGGACCAGTTCTCAACCACGGCCTGTGTAGATATACACTGTGCCTGGAGGTCAGAGGCTGCTGACATTTCTCTGTGATATTAGAGCTGCTGTAGGAACATGTTTGAGCTTTCTCCTATTTTCACTTTCACCTGTGTAAGAAGTGCTTTAAAAGGATATCCTTGAGAGGTTTTTGAGTAAAATCCCACAGAAAAGTGGAAAAGATGACTACCATCCCCAAATTCATACAAATGGTGCAGTATTCATTTTCATTTTTCCAGTTCTGATAGAAATGAACAGTAACCACTAGATACAACGCAGAGGGAGAATTCTCTTTAATTGCAAGGCCCAAGAGAAACAAAGTATTAATGTAGCTTATAAAAGCTTTTAGTTTTAACTTGTCATATGATACAGCTGTGTCCAGTCTAAGCTTAATACAGTCTGAAAACTAGCCAAAAGAACTGGACATGAAGGTATTTAGTACACAGAAGTTTTGGCCTGCCCCAGACACTTTTTAAATGCATAGAACTCACTCCTGCTGAAGAGGTAAATCCAACTGCTATTCAAGGCCTGTAACAGCTATGCTTCAGAAAACAGGTCCTAATGTTCCTAAATGGACAGTATGTGCTTGTTGATGGTGGGTATGTTGCACAAGTCTTGTAAAATCTCAGCATTCCAGTTTGTTCCAGGGCACACTACAGTGACAAATTCTTCTTGAAGCACAAAACAGCATCTAGTAAGTTTCCTGTGATCTTAATTTGTACATTTGTGAATCCATATTTCTCCAGTAGCTCTTTATATTCTGAGCCACTTCTCTGCTTGCCTTCAGTCATACTGAGGGACTGTAGCACAGCTCTGGGAGGGTGTGTCTTCTGTTCATCAAGAACAATTTCTGCCACTAGCAAGGCACTTCCTGTATTTCCAAAACAACCAAAAGTGGTTCAGTAAAGTATTTTTGGCTTCAAGGTTTTAGTGTTTTGTTCAGAGATCATTACAGAGGTCCCCTGGACTAGTGTTTTAAAGGTCTTCAGTGGAAATCAGTGACTGAACTTTACTCTCAAGTAATCTCTTCCTCTCAACCATTATTATTTAAAAGGAAGGGGAAGTTTTCTCTCCTTCAGTGAAATTCAGGTCACTGAATTCATATGATGGTGAGTTTAGACTCAGTCTTATTTCCATTTCCACCGAGCAACTTCTGTAAGCATCTGTCATACCCCAGTCTTCTTTTGTGACTCTTAAGACAGTCACCCACAAATTTCTTTCATAATTTATAAACAGGATTATGCTTTATGGTTTACATCTAATTTTCAATGCTCTCCTATGAAACAAATTTCATAACTACAGTTAATCCTGTTGGATTAAGGAGTTCATTTTAGCAGTCAGGCTTTCTTTTTTTAATTGTCTTCTTTGATCTTTAATACTGTTCAAATATGACTTAACAGCCTAAAGAACCAAGCATGTCCTAGAATGCCTCATGTGCAGCCCAGCTGGCTAGTTGAGGGGAGTGACTGTCCCACTCCACACTGCATTGAGGCTGTCCCACCTCAAATACTGAGTGCAGTTTTGGGCAACTCAAAATAAGGACATCAAACTATCAGTGTCCAGAGGAGTGTGATCAGGATGGTGAAAAGCCCCCAGGATCAGACTTATGAGGAGCAGCTGAGGGGAAACCTCATCACAATCTACAGTTTCCTCAAGGGCAGAAGGGGAGGCATGGAGGAGGAAGTGCTGATCTCTCTCTGGTGACCAGCAGCAATAAGACACAAGCCACATGGACTGAACTACATTGGGGAAAGTTCAGATTGGACACTGGGAGAAGGTTCTTCACTGAGAGGGTGGCCCAGATTCCCCAGGGACGTGATCACAGCACCAAACCTGACAGAGTTCAAGGTGCATCTGGATGACACTCAGCTATATGGTTTAGTTTTAGGTAGCCCTGTGAGGAGAAGGGAGTTGACAGTCCTTATGGGTCCCTTCCAACTTGACATATTCCTGTGAGCCTATGACTCTCATCTAGAAGAAACAAGTGGCTACACATTTCGCATGAGATTTGTACATAAATTTGTGCTGAACTCCAGTTAGCTATATTTTGAGCACTGATGAGACAGAAAACCACACTGCTGCTTCTTGATTGACTGTATGAACTGTAGTTTGACTACTTGTATGTATAGAAATAAGCATATGTTTAGTTATTTGATAATACTGGACTTAGCAAGAAACACTGGGTATGGCAGAGATGGGGATGATAACATAGCTGCATGTGTAGTTTGCTGTTACAGTAAGGGCTTATTTTATATATTTTTATTAGCAGCTTTGTTTCCTTTTTTCTTAGTAGATATCATAATGCCAGAATAGACATTCAAGCAAAAGCTACTATGACTGGACTGAAAAACATGCTTTTGTGATACGAACTTACAATTAACATGCACCTTTAAGACCAAAAGATGAAAAAACATACCTGGTTTGCAAACAGCTGATACCTTGCTTAACAGCACATGTATCTTTTCATCAGGCCAGTCATGAAGAACACGTGAAAGGATGTAAAGATCTGCTTCAGGAAGATTATCCTTGAAGAAGTCACCTGTTTGAAAAAAAGAGTTAGTACCTTCCTACAGAAACCACCTACAAAATGAAAGTATTGCTGAGGAATTAGGACCTTCAGCACAGGTACACAAAGAAACAAAACTAAATGGGTATAGCAATGCACTGATTTGGAGATAAGGGTAAGTGTAGTAAAAGAGAACAGATCCCTAGTAAAAATTCTGAAACATATAAAAATGGAGAGAAAGCCTAAAGCAAGGAAGGAGACAAAGTTCTTTGTAGCCACTATGTTATCTTGCTTACAAAAGGAAAGCCTGAGACAAGGACATGCATCCTCTGTTCCCAATGGAACTCACAAATGACTGATTCATACTTCCTTATCTATCCACATTCTCCAACCACAGCCAGTTTGGTTTTACCCCTGCAGGCTTAAGAAACAGAATGTACCCATTTAGCATGGGTGAGCCTACATTGTCTTGTACTAAGATACACGTTTTGAGGTAGAATTGGGGTAGCACACCAGTTTCAAAAAGCTGCTCTGTTCCCCAGGGTAAAAGTAGTAAGACAAAGATCTTACCTGATACAAATGTCATTGGAGTTGCTTGTTGTCCTGCAGGCTGAAAGTAAGAGGTGTTTGCAATGACTTCTGGAAGGTCAAACACTGTGACCTTGAGATTTGGGTACATTTGTATTAATTCATGAGCAAGAGCTCCAGTACAACCTGTTGAAAGTTTAAAAAACTCGCATCAAGTCTTTTCTCCAAGAATTTGCATACATTTTTAAAGACAAGGCTGCATAGAACATGAAAATGGAAACATCAAATTAGCACTAGAGGTAGTCAGTCAGTTCCACAATTTAGATGGACAATAGCACTTTCTGCTGGATAGAGCAATGCTTTAAAGCTTGGGGAATGCAGGCATCACTCCTTACTGTCACAGAATTGCCAATATGACCTTTCATACCACTAATAACAGTCTCATTATGCAACTCCAAGCACAGGGCAAAAAAAGGACACAGAAATAGTTTCTTCAGGTCATCTTGGTGGTCATCACAGGTAGTAATAATTGACACACCAAGCCAAACCCATTCTAGAAAAGTAAAACCTCTTCATTCTAGTACTTCAGTGTTTTAAGTTTCACACCCCAGTATAGAAGGATGGAGAAATAAATCAGTGATTGCTTTTGAGAATCTTGGACATGCCAAAGGACAGCAACAACACAGCTGAAAAATAGAGCTTTCAGCCCAATATTCTATTAGCTGAGTTACAAACCATCTTGTTTTCTGTGTGGAGCTGTCTCTGTATGTAACTGATAGTGACAAACATTCACATATTTCAAACTCTGCAAATACCATCTAAGTAATCTCTAAATGCCATCTGCTTTCAGTCAGCTGCACTCAGTCCTTTTATTCTGATACTAAAATATCAGAAAAATAACAATAGAAAATCTTACTGCAATTCTAGTAAAAATATGCTTACATTCTAAGTAATAAAATTTGAAACTGAAACCAACTTTCCCCTTTAATTTTTATATACATTCAATTACAGGCAATACCTCCTAAATCACAAGCAGATTTAAACTGTGAAAGATCAAATGCTGTAGCCACATCTCTTGCTGTCAGGCGGGCAATGCTGTGCATGGCAGCCATGAAACGTTGTTTCACATCCTGGCTGTGATAATAATCCTAAAAAGGGAAAAATGCACAGTAATTTAAGTTCACTTTCATTACTTAGCTAAAACTATGTACTACCAGAGCCATATTAACAGAGTACCAAGCACACTATTAACAATGGAATTCTAAAATTGAAAGATCAGGTTAAAGTGCCACTGACAAGCTGCTCATCCAAGTTCTTTGCTGTTTCACTGTAGTGATAAGCAGGTATTTCCATCCTCTCCATAATTATAACACAGACATCTTTGCAGTGCATCTCAGAGGACACACACCTGGTTGGTTTGAACCTTGTCTTGATGTCCCAAGGGCTGTTAAATTCAACACTGCGGCCCACTGAAGCTGGGGCAGCACAGAAGGGAGAAGGGGTAATCTGAAAAGTGCTTTTTAAAGAAATACTGTGCCTTTGATATACATTTACTCCATAGCAAGATGTCTTGACTTCAAACTGTTTGAAAGGACAGAATGAGTTTTCTCTTTCAATCTTTCAAAGTGCTCCTTCTTCCTGATATCCTCAGAAATTTGCTTTCATTTAATTCTGAAATATATTCTCCCATGATGAGAAAATAACTACATGACTGGACCACAACTTAAATCAGAAACATTAAACCTCATCCTGGTTTTTTCAATTAGGTGAGAAGCATCCAGTACCAGAACTTCATTTCTTTACCTGATATACAAGCACAAATCCCTTTATTTCTCACTTTCAGACAGATTTTATCAGTGATGTCTGCCCTTACAGATGCCATGAAGTGGAAGTATCTCCAGGCTGTGGCACGCATAATGCCATAGGCAACCCATAGATAGTGCTTCAATGTACTATACACATACTGTACAAATATGGTGTCCAGGTCTGAACTGACAATGTCTCTTGCCACAAGCATTATCTAAGCAAACTCAAGCTGGTAATTCAGTTGTTTAACAAAGGATGAGATCCAGATCACCTAATCAGAACACTTAATTTGCACTTAAGTGTAAGCATCTACTGCAGCAACTTCCCTAAAGTAATTTATTTCAGCTCTCTTTAAAAAAGTCTATGAAGGATTCCTATAAGAAGTTCTCTCCATCAGTAATCCAGGTACTAACATTAGGCTAACAGGACCTTCTTAAGTCCTCAAAAAACCTTATTTCCTTCCAGCAACTATATACAAGGGATGTAGACATCTCCGTTAGGAGACTGGCTTCATCAGCATTTACAAGTACTAATTAAGAACCTCAGGATGTAGGATGTAGTCTGAAGTACACTTTAAGCCAGCACTGCTGTCAGAAATGAAGTCCTGACATATTCTACTCACTCTACTTAAGCAGGCACAAATATTTATACCTCCCTGACCTGTTTCACAAGGTGGATAATTGACAAGACAGGCTACTTATAAACCTAATGATTCCCCAGTCTGAACACATCCATCTGGGCCAGCACTGAAAAAAGATGGAAACAGATGGAAGAAAGGATTACAGTTCATATTAGGAAATGTACCAGCTCGAAGCATATATGAAACTACAAACATCATAAAAGAAGCAGGACCCCTTCTCCACTGCATCAGGCTACTTTGAAAACAACTTTGATTACACAGCCAGCACAGACTGAATTGGAAGCACATCAAGACCAAGTGACTGGCATCCAATATGGAAGGAGTAATAAGGTACTATCCAATGTTATAAGGACACAGAAAAGAAAATTAAACAGGCCCAGATGTTGTTCTGAGTGTTGTGCTGGATGGACAACACCTTAGCAAGAGAATTTCTATCAGCACTCCAATTTCCTGGTATATTCTGTGATTGTTCCAGCACTTTAGAGGGTAAAGTTGAAGGGAAAAATCTTGAGTTACATTTCTGAGACTGACCACCTTCCTTAGACAGTTCAATCTCCATTTGCCTCTGGATCAGTTCTGTGTTCCTCACCACTAGTTTTGATATATGTAAGAGTTTACACTACCTTAAATAAATCTTCTGCTTTCTTTCCAAAGGCTCGATGGTTCTGCCTGCTGCCTTCCTTGACAGCAGACTCCAAGTTTGTGAAAAGAGGCCAAAGGTGGTCATCAGAGTGAATAATGAAGCTGTGAAGTGAGCATTCACCCTCTGAGGTCAGGTAGGTATTTGCAGAATCTGTGTTACTGTAACCTTACGGGAAGAAAACAATTGTAACCAGCTTTGTTTCAGTACTTAACAACTGCAATTTAAAATCTGAAGGCATGGTTTCCCGTGTAGCTGCTAAAGTGTTACCAAATCCTGATCTTCGGACAGTATTATGTGCAATGATTTCTATGAAATTATTATAAAGGTCTTCTCCTTCTTAAAGGAACAGTTGCTTTGTTTATAAAAAGAATTTAGATGCTGGAGGATACAGCTATCCTGACTGCATTTTTCTTTAGATTATGGCTTCTTCTTCCTTTAAAGTCAAGCTTTTTCCAGCATGTTTTGCCCTTAGGGCTTTATCCTTGTTCTTGTCCTTTAAACAAAGTTGAAAGCCTCCTTTATTTCTTTTTCTTGGCACTTGACCATTTCAAGTTGTAATATGTAAATGATGCACACAGAAACTTGTAACTACAAGTGCAGACCAGAAAGTTAATCCTAATACTGACTCCTTCACCTTCATGCACCTTCAAGCACCATTCTGGTTAGAGGAACTAAAACTAAAGCTGCTGCCCATGAGAAGTGACACATTCCAGAGTTCTTCTTAAACCCTCAGCTCTCTGCCGAAGACCGAGACTCCACATTGCTGCAGCAGGAAATGGAATTTGGTCCCTCTTTTAGACAGAATCATGCAATCATTTAGGTTGGAAAAGATCTTTAAGATCATCAATCCAACCATTAACCCAGCACTGCCGAGCCCATCACTGAACTATGTCCCTACCACATCTACAGGTCTTTTAAATACCTCCTGGGGTGGAGATTTCACCACTTCCTTGGGCAGCCTGCTCTAGTGCCTGACAATCCTTTAGGTAAAAATTTTTTCCTAATATCCAATCTAAGCTTCCCCTGGTACAACTTGAGGCCATTTCCTCTTGTCCTGTCATTTGTTACATGGAAGAAGAGAACAACCCCCACCTCTTTTCAGGTAGTGCAGCAGGACACTCTGCCTCAGTGGGCCTGCCTCAGTTTCCCTTTATAATTCAATTACTCTTTGTCTTTCAATTTCACACACTTTGTCCTGCAGCTTCACTGCCCTTAGCCTGGAGTTGGAGAGTTTCCACAGAAAGGAAAGGGCATAGCACACTCTGAACTGGTAACAATCTTGAAAGTACAGTGGAAGGCCAAGCTGGTAACTATGGCACCAGCTGCTCTCCTGTGTTGAAAAACACAGAGCACAGCTTGGTGCCAGCTAAGCAAAACAAACAAGAATGGACAAATAACTGAAATAGCTTTAGAGTGGGAAAAGGCTTTCTTGGTTTTACTTCTGTTTCGCTTTTGTTCTCCAATAGAGGTTTTTAGAGGTATGACTAATTAGTTAAATGACAGCAGCTGATCACTTTAGTATATAAAAATCTAGTCTCATCTCTTGATCAAGGAGAATCCTGTACACTTTTCCCTGGAAGGTATGCTGGACCTTCTCCCCTCCAGCATTGAGTGGTTACTCTTCAAGAGGTTGAGAGCAAACAGACACCTTGCTGTAGCCATAGAAGGGTAAGAAGTATCAAATCCCTATATATGACTTCTTAAAGTTAAGACTTTAAGGACTATAGTCATTGCACCATCATATTGCCTATAGGTATTATTTTAATAATTGTTCTAGACCTATTATAAGATCCATAAGTTGCTAATACTCAAACAACTGGTCTTTGTGTACCAGTTATCCAGACATTTTTTTTCATATTTTCTTAAGATACCTTCTTTTTTGTTATCCTAACACTCCATTTTGCTACCCTTATATCCTGATACTCATGTAACCCAATTTATACAGTTTTAGTCTAATTTTCAAGATCCTCTGCTATTTAAAATATATCCTGTTTTCTGCTATCTTGCCCAGTATGGGATGGGTAGTTGTAGAGAGCAATAAGGTCTTCTCCCCTCAGACTCCTTTTCTCTAGGCTAAACAACCCCACTTCCCTCAGATGCTTCTCACAGGACTTGTTCTCCATACCCTTCACTTGCTCTGTTGTCCTCCTTTCTACTGTCAACACCAGCACCTCTGCATGTCCCCCTTGTAGTGAGGGGCCCAAAACTGAACCCAGTATTTGAGGTGCAGCTTCACCAGTGCTGAGTACAGGGGAACAACCACTGCCCTAAAATTTCTGATACGAGTCAAAATGCTGTTGGCATTCTTGGCCACCTGGGCACACTGCTGGCTGCCAACCAACACCCCCAGGCCCTTTTCCACTTGAGAGCTTTCCAGCCCCTCTTCCAAGCCTGGAGTGTTGCACAGCTTTGTTGTGACCCAGGTACAGATGATACATCTGAGCTATTGCCCTGCTCTCTGCCACAGTCCACATCACTTTTTCTAAGAAATTTGTACAATGTTCAGAGAGCAAAAGCAGTCCTCAAAGGAGACCTGAGTATTTACATTAGATGAAGCCTGCCTCCAAATAAAACAATTCAAGCTACTAATAATGAAAGAAAAGAAGAACCAATCCATGTCCCTTTCCCCCAAATCCAAATAACCCATGGTAACAAGTCAGAACCTGTGACTTCCCAGTGCTCCATGTCTTTCAGTACCATATGGAGCTGGGGGGAGAGGAGAAGTTAGTCACCTTGTGATGTCTTCTCCAGTAATCCAAGTGCAGCACATGCATCAAGGAGTCTTTCTGTTCCACACACAGAGGTTCCAACCTGATATGCAATATCCACAGCTTTCAGTGGACCTTTATCTTTCAGAAGATCAAACATCTTCAGCTTAGAAGCTACAAACAGAGCCTACATGTAGAAAAAAAAACTTGTTAGCATGCTGTGTTTGAAAGACTGCAAAAAAGAGAACCATCCCCTTTGCCTAGAATTATTCTAAACAACTACTGTTTTTACGAAGTGCATACAGTTTGACAAAACTTCTAAATATTTATATTTCCTTCCCCCTTAAAGGAATTCACCATCGTAGTCAAGTAACTGAATTTTGGACAGAGGTACTTGGGAGAGAAGGGAATGCAACATATTCTGCAACACAGCCTACAGGGTTTTTTTTATGAAGACCACACCTTTATCAGTTATTTAGCATATCCCCATCTGTAAGCTTGTTCCCTAAAGTCAAGTATTCTTGACCATTCATCTGAACCAATGCCACAACAAACAAACAACCCCCCCCAAAAAACAATAAAAAAACAACCAAACAAAAAACCCCATGAAAAACCTCAAAAACAAAACCCAAAAACAAAACCCAAAAACAAAACCCAAAAACAAAACCCAAAAACAAAACCCAAAAACAAAACCCAAAAACAAAACCCAAAAACAAAACCCAAAAACAAAACCCAAAAACAAAACCCAAAAACAAAACCCAAAAACAAAACCCAAAAACAAAACCCAAAAACAAAACCCAAAAACAAAACCCTGAAATTGTTTTACCCAGAACTTAAGGAACTGGAAGGCTCCACTAATGCAGTGGAATACCTTCAGTCTTAGCTTAATAAAAAAGGAGGGGAAAATAGATAATAGAATTTCAGAGCACAGCCATACTACATGCACTCCTTAACAGGACATGCACACGTTGAATGGGGAAGTGAGAACAGCTAGTGAAGAAAAACCCATTGAAAACACATCTGAAAAACTTAAAAAAATCATGAAAACCTTAACTGATCCAAATCACTCTACGCCATTCTGTAATTCTCAGTTCAAGGGAGGAGAGGGGAAGGAGGATAATCAAATAAGACAAAACCCAAAGGACTGTGTACAGATTAGACTATGCAAATTCAAAACATTATGTTTGAGAAAGTATGGTTTAACCCTGATCCTCTTTGTTCTTAGGTAAAGAATCTGTTCAGAGTAAAATAGGCAGCAACATCTTTGCCAGCAGGAGATTTCACTCTGGTTTATGGAAACAATACTTACAGATCAAAATAAAATACATCTTCATACCTTTTGTGAAACTGAATTTTTTTGTGCTCTTATTCCTGTTCTACAAGAGGAGAGATTGTAAGTCCCACCAGATCAAAGGAAGTATGCATTGCAACTGATAATTTTACAAAGAACCAAGTCCTTAGTAAAATAAATTCCCACTAGTTCATTATGTAATGCAGTGCTTCATATTATGACTTTACACTGGATCAGTGGGAAAGGGAAGCTTCTGCTTACAGCCTCCAGTGTTTCACTGCACAAAACTGAATTCAGCATCACATCACTGTAAATAGTGTACATAAAGTGCAACAAAATGTTCACAATTCTCCACAACAAAATGCTGATGATTTGCCCTATTTTTTTAACTTAAACTGAAGAAACACTAAGCATCTTCTCACCCATTCAAATACATTAAGTCTATCCCAGCAGATACACAAGGAAGTTCATGAATGCAGCAGTCTCAAGGCTGCTTTATTTCAAATCTCTCAGGACTGCTTTGCATTCCTGCAAGCAGCCCACCCACAGATCTCCAGTGACCACAGTATGGTTTTCTTTCAGATCCAAGTACAACTTTCTGCTGTTCAGCAAACCCATTGTCCACTGTCTCATGTGCTTCCTTCCATCCCCCTCAAACTTTTTATAACTTTTGTTCCAGATTTGTAATGTCACTGCCATTTTAGCAGTTTTTTCACCTCTTCCAAGAATGTGAGATGACTTGATGGAGATCAGTGGTCTAACATAATGATTGCTGCTCATTTCTTCTTTCCCTTCTTCATTATTGACTTCACTACACTGGAACTGTGAGTAGAAAACTTGGCAGCACTTAACATGTCCAGTGATTTGTTTCTCATCACACTTGGCTGCTACACAGAGCATGTGACTTTCTGATCATAATCTGTTACACAGACGTCTTCATTAATTTGGGCATGGAGATTATCAGATGAACATATTTGGAACATGAAACAGAATTCTAATGCTGAACATTAAAAATTGGAAAGAAAATATAACATATACAACTCTTGTCACAGTTTTAAGTCAGATAAGTTAAATATATGAAATGTTTTCTTTGCAGAGTATCTAAACCTAAAGGTAACTTCCTGCTTGATTGTGTTCTAGACATCATTAAAAAAAAAAACAACTCAGTGATTAGTGCGAAATTTCTTAAACTCATTTTCAAGTTTCCCTACAACATTCCACTTCACTTGTGGAGCAAAATGTCCCCCTTCTGAAATTACTATTATTCTGAAGCCTCCCAATTACACTAGAGCCTGAATCACTGATTTAGATAATGGAAGATAAATCACAGCCTTGCATAAACTGCACTTAATTAGACAAGGTGCCAAAAGGCATGTGGTGGGAGGCAAGAGGGTACTTTTTCCAGACACCCTGGAAGCACAATTGTACCATTCATATCCGAGGTCAATCCTACAAGAACAAAGAAAAAATTGAGGATTTTTTTTCTTCAACATTTTTTTTATCAAATGGGTAAGTGAAATTCATAGAACAGATTAAAGCAAATACAGAAAAAAAACCCACGAGTTCCTGCACTGCATCAGAAGTTTCAGCTCCTAGATTTTCTGGTACTTCAGTGATCTTTTTATAGTAATGAATACATTATTACCACAGATCAAGTATTTACCATTTATATTTAAGTCCAGTGAAAAAACCGTATCAGTCAGCAACAAGATGGCTTTATTTTCTGCCTTACCTTTGAAGCTCTAAACCCGTCCATCAGCTCTAGAATTTTAGATGGAAGTTTTGCACCACTTTCTGACACTCCATTCTGATTTCCCAAAGGTACTGTAAAACCAGTTCTGACACTAGAACTGCTTTTGGAATTGTGAGTAGCTGAGGAACACATCCCACTGCTGTCCGACTTCCGAGCACCTGTACGTTCTGCAAAATTTGAAGATTCAATTTCTCCATCACTTTGGCTCTCAAAAATGTCAACAGAAGGGACAGAGTCATACTTTTTATGCTGTATATGATGTTTAGGGGGTGGATAGTACAATTCTGCTAGCTTTTTGCAGAAGTGATTCAGAGGAAATCCCACCACATTCAAGAAGTCTCCATGGACATACTCCACTAGCATTCCGCCAAGGGCCTGGATTCCATATCCACCAGCTTTGTCCCTGGGGGACAGAAAGCAAAACCAACATACATTTAATGTTAAGAGTAAAGGTAGGACTGAACAAAAATAATCCACCAATACTGCAAAGTCTGGAATGAAAACTAGTGTACTCCAGTTAGAGGTGGATTAAATCTACTAGTTAGGCTCAGCACTTCAATCTATAGGTCACAAGCTGAATATAAGGATCAGTATTTCTCCTAAGGGTGACAAGTCTAAGGTCTTTTTGCTTCAGACAGTCCAAGTGCCAAAGTCACCTAAGCAAAAGGCACACCAGCTGAGAGGAGATTGTGTTGCCATAGGTTACCCAGCACTCTCAAAGTCCTGGCTACCAAAAAGGTGACAGCGAGCATAACTGAGACCAACATTGCCACTGGGTCACCCAGCTGCAGACTAGTTCTATTCCACAAGAGGCTGAAGGACCTTTAGGAATATTTTAGCTCCAAAAGGAGTTCACACTGAGGAAGACATCTGGGAACTCAAACAATAGTAGTATGTATCTTGCAGATTTCAGGCACAGGAATGTCTGGAATAAAGACGAGGCAGATGGAACTTTCTTGGGGAGAAGCAATCTTTCCAAATGCAGGAACTACTGTTACTCCATTCAGCCCTATCCAATTCTTGTGCAACCCTCAGAGATATTGGAGTTGTGGTTCATAACACTGTACTCTTAGATGTCACAATAATGCTAGGAATTTGGCACAGAAACATACTTTCACAGAAAGCAACCTTGGAAATCTAGTTTGTCTTTAGTGAAAATTCCACTATGAGGAATGGAAATGCATACAGGCAGATAAGCTGCAACAGACCCAACAATTTTACAGCTCACATTTAAGGAGCAAGGCAGCTGGAAATATGCTTATAGGATGGTAACACCAGAATCTGAAAGCCTAAGTCAACAAGCTTTGAAACCAAAGGGCAGTCTCAGATGTTTTAACTTCAGAAAGTATGAAATTACACAAACTACTTGTGAAAGAAGGTTACTACACAATGAAGACTGTAGATTATTTTATCTTTCATTTGATCAGAACCAGCTCTTTTCACTTTTTGAACTTATTTCTGGATAGTGTTACTGATAATATCCTAAGAGAAACAGAGGAATCAGTATCCCAGCAAATGGGATATTTGAATTGCTATAAATAAGGAATGTCCTTTAATTTTACATTTTAACCACCACTATATAGCTTCATTATTGTCTAAATTATTCCTTCTTTTAGAGAATACTTAAGACTCACAGCATGTAAACTTGGAAGTTCTGTTGACTAAAAAATAATTTTATTTTTCAATGAAGTAGCAGTTCAGTAGGATGAAGCCATTCTGGTATATGCTGACAGAGGAGGAAAACACATTTGTGATCATCAAAAGAAAAGGTATCATACTGCCAGTGAGGGCATTAACACAATTTGCCACATCTTGTTATTTTTATAAACAACTTTACATTCAGGCATTGGGTCCTGAGTAAGACTCTGCACTACAGCTACAGCTCCTAGCCCACGAGCATGAGGCTATGTAATCAGTAACAGTTACACTGATTTTTCAACAAGTGTCTTTTCTGCTCAAACCCAGAATATATCAGTATTTACACTGCTCTCATAACTAGCTCTGGCTAATCTGATTGGCTTTTGCAACTGGATACTTTTATAAGCAGAGCCCTAACTTTAAGACTTCATTTAGAACATTACAGTCAGCATCAGTTAATTTGCATTCTAATTAAAAAAATAAAATTCACTTGACAAACAACAAGAACACTGCTGCAACCGAAACAGTTTTCAGTAACTGACTGTTGTAGCGAATACGTAATTTCAGCAAGAATCTGTGCAATATCCACTAATTTAAAAAAACCTATCAACACACAAAAAAAACCCCTTTCTCACAACCAACCAGCAAATCTGCACACAATAAAGCAGAAATGTGTGCAACACTGATTTTTTTTAAAAATAACAGACACAGTCAAAGCCACGCACACAATACAATGGGGGAAGAACATTAAGAAATAACTTTAAAGAACATTTCTTTTATTTGCAGCAGAACTTTGCACTTATAAAGTTAAATAAAATAGTCAATCAGCATGTGAGTCATCCAAGACAGAGCCTATGTTCAAAGATGAGCTAATTTGTGCTGTGAGATTAATTATTTGCAAAGTCTAAAAGATACACTTGCTATAGCTTTGAAGAAAATAATTCCCAAGAGAAATCATACAAAGGAGGAAAGTTAGACATTTACATTCTACATGTAATATTGTACATTACTTCATTGTTAACTCTGAAACTGTAGAGCTCCAGCCTCCAAAATCACCTCTTTCCCAGATTGCAGTAGGGTGCTTTGGTTTCATTGCCCCCATGCAGAGCAGAGCTACCAAAACCCATACAGAATCTTCAGACTGGAAACTGCAAGCAGAGACAGGAGAAAATGCTTACAAGGTAAAGATTACAAAATAAAAGCTGGGTCAAAGAGGCTGGCAGAAACTAAGTCTACTCATTACACAAGCTCAAAACAGTTAGGATTACCATGGTCCAGCCTCCTTCTATAGAGAGCTACTAAAGAAGAAAGAGACCCTGCCAGCAGGCAGAAAATCCTTGGTTGAAAAGAGGAACAGGAATGAAAGAGAGAAATGCTACCTTTCTGCAACCAAAATTTTTAAGGGGTTTTATAGCCTCATCACAGTCTACCTTGAGCTAGTGATTTTCCCTCTTTTCTATCCTTACTATAAGTCAGGTATACATACTTCTACAATTAGTCCCTGTATCAGAAGTGACTGACTTTAGAATATTGTATGCCAAATCTGTCCTTGCTATAAACAAAACTCAATCCAATCCTCAGCAGCAGAAGAGTCAAATTTCTTTTAATTTTTCAGGTGATCATTAAGTCTTGTGTGATTTCATAAAATTAAAATAAATAAGCAAATGGTCACTTGAACTACTATTGTTTATAAAAACATGTATGCACATAAATGTGTAACCAGTATGCATATCCATGGAGAAGAGGACCAAAAAAAAAACCAACCAAACAAAAAAACCCCAGAAGAGACTTCTCCTTACTGTTTTGCAGTATTTACAGGACACTTTACTTAGGAGACTCTTCCCAAGTCCAGATCACATGCTTCCTATGGTCTTGATTATATATATAAATATTGTCTTCTGCTTCAGAAAGTAATGAAATACATTCTGTGAACCTTTGGTCCCTGAGAAAACCTTGCTTTCACACATCCTGTTTAGTAGAATAAACACAATGAGCCAGTGCTGCTCATGAGCCATTTTGCTGCAGGACAGCACTGCTGAAGCATATTTTTTTTCCCCAGAAGAAATTGCCCAAATATTTAAAAATATTTTTCAGCTTGACATTATTCCTAGAAATCCACAGTCATTTTTCTTTCAAACTGCAACTTTCTGATTAGCTGACTACTAAAGATCACCTTCCAAAAACATATCTAGGAATTTGTTTCAAAATGTATTATTGTTGAAAGATTATTTTCTGTGACATCCAATTCTGTTTGTCTCTTTAACAAACTAGGAACCTTACGTGTTTAGAAAGTATGCCTCATTTACACATAAAAACTTCAATAAATCCAAAGTCTGCACTGGTTCCTCTTCCTGACTGTACTGCTTTATAGAACAAACAAGTGTAAAAGCCACAACTCATATCCCTACCTAGTCAGAACTGAAGTCACAGAGACAAAAGTTCACTTCAGATTACCTGATATGTAGTCCATAGTGCTAACTGTGGCCTGATTTGCCTTCACTAAGTTTCAGCTATCAGATAGGAAAGGCAATTCCTTTAAAGTCATAAATGTTCCCTTGTTGTCTCCAAATAGGAATTTGTTTCTATTTTTTTTTTTTTTTAAACAATGTATTAAACTTCATATTAGGAGTAGTTAGGCACTCTGTTCTCATCCCATTTTTTTCTGTGCAATCTATGTCAGTTGTAAGTAACTACTGTATTGCAAGGGTAGAGAAAATACATAAACTAGGAGACAATCACGGCATAGGATATATAAGCTGGCCACAAGAATAAGTGAAAATTGAGTTTGCATGTTTCATCAGAGCAGTGCAATTCTGACAAACAGACAAGTTCTAGCTTCTTTTAGTGAAATTCTCCAATGATCCGATTATCCAACACTCACTTGATTCATTTGTGTTATAATGAGAATTATCCACTGTCTTAGGTATCCAAGCTCCTTGAATGTCTGTTATCAGAGAGGTAATTGTATATTGCATGAGTGCTTGCTCTAATTCTGATTATTTCAACACTCCTCATGTTTCAAATTTGTTACGGTACTAAAAAGATAGCTGATTTTCCCTGGAGGAATGAGAGTTTTAGACAAGAATAGAATACCTACCTTCTATCACCCATGCTATCATTTCTCACACAATTTCACAGAACATAGAGTAAAATGTTTTAAGCTAGTGGCTAATAATGTACCCCAAAGCCTATTGTCATGTACTGCAAAACAGCTTCACGGTCTTACTTACATTGGCTCCCCACTGTGAATGTATTCCCATAAGAGCTCTTCAGACAGGTCAGAGAATTTTACTTTAGTTTCTTCATAGAAATCAGTGATTTCTGTCTGTAGCTGATTATCTACAGAAAGGAAGAGTTCTTATTAAAAACAGACATTGTAGTTTAGAGATCATAACTTCAGTTACCTTTCAGTTTGCACTCATTTGACATTTTGCTTGGGAAAAAACAAAGGTACTACACAGATGCCTCATAACTTCCAAAAATGAAGTACGTCTGCATTTTCAACCTCTGCAGTCCTGTTGTAGGGCTAATGAGTTATTCTCCATGTGTGGGAGGCATTCTTAAATTAATGATGCTTATGCAGAGCTATTTATAAATCACTAGCATACATATCTATCATTGAGTACAAAAAAGGCTACAAACACACTTCTAAATTTGACTGTCGCCCAAAAATTCTTAACACTGCCTCAGTTAAAAAACACATATATCTTACAAATGCTTGAATCTGAATGTGCACCTGCATCAGTTCCACCAGTAACCATCAGTGTCATTCTCATATCTCTCAAAGAATAACAAACATTATTTAAGACTTCTGTATCTACAAGTGGTTAGAGAATACCAGAGGTCCAAGAAAGTACTGTACACCTCTGTGTCAACCCTGTTGCATGTGGTATCCTGTGAATCTGGTATCATTGCAGATGGAAGCTTTTCCAAAACATGTTCAAAAGGAAACAGCCTTGCACAAGTGAGTGTGTGCACTACAGATTATTAGTTCCCTCTGCTCTTTCCTATAAAAATCAAGGTCAATCTCCTGTTACTGCTGCTCTGATAACAGTGGAATTCCTAAGGGCAAGTAGAAAAGATTCACAGGACAGATCAAGGGAAGAATACTAACCAACTGCTAATGGCAGTTATTAAAATGTTTATTAAAAACTTTTAACAGCCCAAATAAAAAAGTTGTTGCACATGAAGACAAATTACTATCTTTCAGTACTGATAAAAATTCCTACTGGCTCGAGATGAAAATCTAACGTATATGTGAGACTTGACAACAGCACTATAATTACAAAATAAACATAAAAGCTTATTCTCGTAAACTATTCCACTGATACCATCACTTGGAGAATTTTAGGTGGTTTTATTCATCTGAATATGATGTGGCTTAAATTTGTACACCTCAAAGGAGATGTGCTGTCATAGCACCAGCACCACAGTTGTGTACAATTTTTACTGTCTTAATAGAGCAAACAGTGAAAATAATTATTATTCTTTCCTATACTGCTCACAGGAACCCCTTAATAAGAGGTTTTATTTTTTCTGCAGGGACTCTCTTTCTACTGTATTAGCTTATTAGTAATGGTACTGGATCACTGACTGTATTTTCTAAAACAGTTAAGATCAATCACTCCAGTAAAGATTAAAAGCTGTAAATAATTTGTATACAGAAAGACTACAGCCAAGTGAAATTTCAGAGAAATGATTCTTGCAAAAGTTACACTAAAAGAATATCGGCATAATTATCAGAGGAAGTTCCTAAAATCAAACACTCCTCGAATTATACTAATGGTACAGTTCTCATTAAAAACCACTTCTTTACTCTATAGATTATCTGATAAAGGACATTGATGTGTTGTTCTTTACAGTACATTAACAGCCTGAGGCATTATGCCCTTTCTTTACTCATCCCCTAAACATGGGGTCTAAAGTTTTCCTTAATTACTGAAAAATTAACTAACTACAGCAACAACACCCACTTTTCATTCATTTGATTCATCAGCTAGAGTACACAGAACGAAGGAATGAATTTAATATGGATCAGATTCTGCAAAAGTCCCACAGTTTGTACTGCCTTATTTTAATACCATTTAAAATATTCTCACAATTTATACTAGTCTTTTAATTAGTACCCTAGCTTTCAGAGACAATATTTCTTAAGTCTATTGTATTTTGTCATCCTCCTTCTTGTATGGAGACTGAGTAAGAAGGTTAGCTTTTGTGGAAAGTTTAAAATTTATATATAGATGGAGATAAATTCTTATCTTTAATAGGAAGCCAAATCAGACTGTATATGAAAAATTTCCATTCTTGTTTTTTCACTTGTACAAGTTCATTAAGAATAATGTTTAATGAAAATACTGAGACCTAATAAAACTACACATGTACCTTTACTTCTGCAATGTATGATAGCCACTCCTGTGAACACACTGTGCTCTTTCCCATTCAACCTGTCAGGAAAAAAATGTGCATTAAGCAAAAGTTTTATGATATGTGTCACATGCAAAAATGGTATACATGACTGTGTTAATAAAGCCAGAGAAACAGACCACTATATTAATACATCACTTGATGGCTTTCTACGTAGCTACCAATGGCTACCAATGTATCCTAAATAAATACATTTTTTTATTATTATTTTGCTATAGGTGAAAAGACATCAGTAAATCAAAAAAATACTATCAAGAGATTTGGTAATTTCAAGTCTCCAAAATCTCCCTTGTACAGATGCTCACAATTTGGAAAACATTCCATGGGATTATCTTATAAACACAGGAAAACCCAATCAGCATGAAACACTGAAGGCCATTATAGGCGCCTTCACTGAGACCTGGCAATAAATACCTAGGTGATGCCACTTAGACTTAGCAAGTGACAGGCATCTAGAGCTGATGTACTGATGTCACACAGAGTGGCCTCAAGGGATGCCATGGCAAGACACAGGAATAAATTCAGGAGTATTGAGGAAAAGCATCTACATTCACTGGGAATCCAGGCCCATATATGCTCCCCCTTGTAGTGGCTGCAGTGTGCCACACAGTGGCCGATAATAAACTTAAAGCCCTCAAAAATTAATTTAATGTGTAAGCAAGGAAAGTATAACAAAGAGAATGAGAACTTGAATCTCTGAAGAGACTAATTAAGGAATAATCTCCTGGAACAAATCCAGGAAATATATCACTACCCTCCATCTGATCAGAAGCCATCTCACACTCTTATTATCTGCCACAAGTTTCCAAATAATTAAATGTCAGATGAAACTGAGTGAAAAATTTTAACCTGACTGCTTGGATACATGCAAATATGTATCTTGTCTGTATTTTTTTACTGCTCATATAGAACAAAATTAAGAGGAATTATATAAAAAAAAAGTAAGTTTTAAGTGCATATCATATCTGTTATTAAAAGACTGACCTACTGAAGTTAAAAAAAACAAACAAGACAAACCACACAAAAACAAATGCAAAACATTTACATGTGTTAGAAGAAGACTAAGCTCTGGAAAAATACAAACCAAAAAAAAAAAAAAACCCCAACCCTATTCTTTAACTAACCAAACTGGGCATGATTTAAGATTACTACTTCTTAAGTTATCAACATGCCACAGAGGATCAAAAATTCATCTTAAGTCATCAATGAGAAACAATACTTTTAAATTAGACTTAGGGCGAAACTAAAAAAACCTACCAAGCCATTTGTATTCTCTCTTTAGGAGATGCCCAAGTTTGAATATAAATAGGTACAAAAAGCAGTACACCTTTCCTGTATTCCCCCATAAAACAGAAGGATGACTAGTGGATTCATCACAGCTCATCCTTCAGACAGCAGGTGACTGGGGTTGTGTAGTTGGTGTTTTGTAAACAAGAGAGTAGTACTTGGTAACACTAGGCTTGAAGGGAAAAGTATCCTTTGGAAAAATAGCAGAAGCCTCAAAAAACACCAGCCCACTACCCATGAAGGATTCTGATAGAATTATGTTTTTCTTCCTCAGTTAATTACAGAATTTAAAGCAATTTCCAGTGAACACATACCACCATGTATATTCTTGTATGTGCAGTATTTTTCCACTACATGTCAAAACTCAAACCACTTCTGTGATGGTTCTGTCCTCCCTCCTATCATGATTTCTCTCCACATCTCCCCTTCCTGTACCAGCTGAAGCACACAGTGTTGTGGTAAGTGATTCTGAAAACTAATCCAAGCAAAACCGAAATTGTTTATTATGTTCCTGATCAGCTTCCTAAGGTGAAGGGGCAAGAGAAGACCACTGTGGGTAACATAAAAGCAGGTCAAACTTTTTCAGTGGCAGAACTGGCTTGCACTATGTAAAAAATGACTGAACATTTTTTGTCCATGGAGTTCTTTATCTACATCAAGAAACCTGTACACATCCTTTTAAAACACCCAGTATACGCATTTGGAATCTTATGTAAAACAACAGACCTTGACAGCATCCTATACGCATCTTGCTTATCAACTGGTTTTTCCAGGATCTGCTCATCCACACTCTACAACAGAAAGAGAGAGTGAGTGTGCTGCCACTTCTTACTTTTCAGAAACTGAGGTCATGAATGATGTTTAAACCCTGATGCAATCCAGGGCTTCAAATATGAGTCTACTCAGCAGAGCAAGAACAGATGCTTTGGTAGAACAGGTAATTTAGTGTCAAGCTTATAGCAAGTGCAAGACCCCATCCTCCAGTGGCTGCAGCTTTCAAACAAAAGGGTAATCCAACTTCTTCTGTCTTTAACTGTCCACTTTCTTTGTAAAGATGACAGGAATTAAGTGATGCCTGCTACAAGGTACAAAGTTGTCCATTTTATATGATACGGACTTCTCGACACTCAACAGTTGTCCATGAAAGGAATTTCAATTACATACTAGAAGATACAAGGCAATACTTCAGCAATACAAGTGTCTGCAAAAACAGAAGCATAGCATCTAGCACTAAAGATAACTAGAATTGCCTTGCTGGGGAAAAAATTGTAAATTCCTGAGATATATAATATCGAAGGCATAACATCTCAGTGATGATATTTTTCAAACTTTAACTTTAAACTGAAAATTACAAGTATATTCTACACCTATCATAAATTAAAATAATGCTAAACCATCTAAGAGTTCTTACCACAATGGTGTCTGCTCCTATCACAACATCAGGTGTTCGCAGGTGTTTCTGCAAAGGTATAAAGAAAGAAGGTATTTCTCAAGAGGTATAAACAACAAAGCCTTTTAAAAATTAAGGCAAGAAAACAAAGTTGCTGATTTACAGGTAGGGCTCTGCAATGACCCAAAACCAAGACCTTGTTTATCTTTTTGTACTGTTTAGTAGTCATACAAAATAGTAATGATTCCTATCACCATAACAGTGAGGAAAACATGTTTCAGCAGACCATCCACACATCACAATTTTGCCCACATATGTTAGTGATGAACAAATGCATTCAGTAAAGAACTAGCTGCATTTTCAAAGGTAAACCTGATCTTCAAAGTGCTGTACAGATTTTAATAAAGGAAGTGCCCTGTAGGAAGCCAGGTAGTACACTGAAGTTCTCTAGGTTCATTTTTCCAAGCCAAGTTTTGCTACAAAAAACAAAAAAAACCCACCAGCACAAACCCACACCTTCGGTTAGACATAATTTGCTTCTCTCTCTCGAAAGGGATGTACATTTTGGTCAACTGAGAGGTAGGGGTATATAGAGACCCACTGAAGCCTTTTCCTAGCTTTAAACTGTAATCAGTCCCTACTGCTGAGTTTGAATTTACTTGCATGTTACGAGGTACACAGTTATTTAACCCTTCAAGGTAGGAAATTTGTAACTGTGATAATTATGTAACTGTGTATTAAATAGTTTGTAGGGTGGTGATTCTTCTATAGAAAGGCTGTTGATGTGCTTGCTTTAAATAGTACAGCTAATTCCAGACATAATTTTAAAAAAACTGTATGAAGAAACATTTTGAAAGCCACCGAACTAGCATTACTGCCAGCAGAGTGTTTTGCAATGAAAGCAAAATATAAGCCCAATGCAAATTAGAGGCTAGGTTTAAAATCCACTTTCCTAATGTCATATCACTCTCTGAAAAAGTTGATGAAAACCTAGTCAACGATTTACACTGGAGATCATGAAATATTTGCTTTGGAGAACAGTGACATCTGACAACATTTTTGGTTTAAGGTGTTCAACGTTCCTTTTCTGCCATCAGTACAGGTTAAGCAAACATCTCTCTTTCAAAGCTGTATTATTAAGAAATTATTCTGGTACATCTTGTGGGATTTAATCAGCTAGACTTCAAAATAGGTTCTGGTAGAGAACAGCTTTAGGTGCCCAAACACAGTGATCACAGCCAAAGCCATAAGACAAATATGCCACTGATAGTATAAGTTGGCAGGTCATTTATGTTTGTGGAAACCACAAACTGCACGCACGAGATCTACTTTTGATTAGGTGAGTTATTTCAGGAAGCTATCTTTCACCAGTAACAAAAAAACATCCATTTGCCTTCAGTGAGGGAAATGCACTCATAACTAAATAAGTGGTACATGCAAATTAACTCAGTAATATTATTTCAAGACAAAGATATCCTTGTCAAAATAGCTGGTAACTTACCATATGCATTCTGTTTGCTACTTCAAGAGCTTTCTGCTTTGCTGTTTCCACAGCATACTCATAAGGGGTTGCAAAAGATGATTTTTCAAGTGTTTCCTTGAACCAGGATGGAACCACCTCAAACCTCAGGCCCTGTAACAAAGGAAAGCAATATAGTCAATCTGAGCTTGTCATTAGAGGCTGTTCCCAAGACATATTATAAAAGTGATAAATTTGATTTTTCCTCTCTCCACTTTTAACACCCCTACCCCAAAAAAAAAGCACTTCTATTACAGCATTTTGTGTATACATACAATGTACAAGCAGCCCAAGACAAAATAACCCCAACCAAACAAAACCAAACAAATTAGAAAGAAACTTTAAACTCATGTGGTTTCTTGCTTTTACACTTACTATTTACAAGAACCTAATCACACTAAAATCTAAAAGTGTAAAACTTAGGCCTCCCTGTTTTATTGAAACCATCCATTGCACTTTGCTTGTGCACCAGTAGTACATATATATTTGTACATAGTACAAAAGCTTTAGCACCCATACTAAATATATCATTATACATGTGATGAGCAGAAAAAAGAAGAGCAGTGTCTGTATGGTTTCATCCCTTTACTTTGGAAATAATACACACTTTTCCATTTATGTTCAACTTTTTCCCAGAGGGACAGTAACACTAAGCATCTAAATCAGACACTTTGCAGTACTCAAAAGCCATTCAAAAGCCTCAAGGGAGGTCAACATGTTCCACCCCAGGGGCTGAACGGTGTGAATGATGGCTTCTGGCTTCCTCCTTTTCAAGAAGAAGAGATCGCTACCTTACACGCCCAGAACCCTCCCCACCTTAATTTAATTCCATGAAGTTTTCACACATTTCAGAAGCCTGAGTCAAATTTTTCAGAAGTTCGGATTTTAGGCAGCTAATGCAAAGGCAATTAAGTACATTTACTTAACGGAAGTACATTTTCAATTACTTCGGCCCATTTTAAGACCTTTTAAGGCATTCTTTAGCCTGAGCAAGTCTTTATTTTGTTTGATTACATCCCCTCCATGCCGGCACAATGACTGAAGCGCAATGCTTGACTGAATCCACTCCCGCACCCATCTGACTACACACAAAACGCACACACCTGCGTGCTGAGAGAGCAAGAAACCTGACCAGGAACGGGGATTGAAAAGAAAAGGAAAAAAAAAAAAAGATAAAAACTACAGTAATATTTTTGCAGAAGGTGGCGAGCAGCTCGGGGAACAGACACGAGCGGGCAGCTCCCAAGTCCCCCGGCCTGCGTCCCGCTGCCCGGCCTGACAGGCGGGCCCGGGGGCTGCACCGGCACCGCCCCGAACCTCAGAACCGCCGCTGGGGCAGGCAGCCCCCCCAGGCCTGTGCCCGCCCTGTGCCACCCGTCCCCGGGAGCTGACAAAATGCAGGGTCGAGAACCGGCGTCACCGCCAGGCCCAGCCCGGGCCCGGACGGCCGCTACCCGCCGCACCTCCGTAGCGCCTGGGGCTGGGAGGCCGGAGGGGCAGCCCCGGCAGCCGGCTCCCTGCCTTTACCCTGCCTGGGCGGGCGAGGCGAGCTGCCGGCCCGCACTCACCACGTTGGTGAGGATCTCCCGGCGGCGCGGCGAGGCGCTGGCCAGCACCACTCTCTTGCTGGCCAGCTTCCCCAGCACCGGGCTCAACACCATGGCGGCGGCCGCAGGGAGAGAGAGGCACACCCGCTCCCGGCACACCCGCTCCCGGCACACCCGCTCCCGGCACACCCGCTCCCGGCACACCCGCTCCCGGCACACCACGGAAGGGGCTGGGGGGAAAGTGGGGAAGACGCGATGGCGGACGGGTTATAGGGCGGCGGGGCTACGGGGCGGAGCTGCGGCGGGAGCGTCCCAGCCCGCAGCAAAGGCCCTGCTGGGAGAAGGAAGGGGCGGAGAGCCCCGGGGGCCTGGGGAGGGATGGGGTTCGGATGGCCGGACCGCCCGGGTCCTGGGGTCTGTTGGCCGCCGTCTCACGGAATCACGGCATTATAGAATTGTCATGGTTGGAAAAGATCACCGCGCCCAATTGTGAACACCCTCCCCTCCAAGGTAATTTAAATTAAAAAAAGTAAATATGTATGTATATATATATGCCCACTAGAGGGCAGTGCCTACTTTCTCAGTATATAAATTCATCCTAATACCTCGTCTAAACCTCCCCTGGTGCAGCTTCAGGCCATTTCCTCTAGTCCTATCATTGTTCACTTTAAAGAGGTGGCCAGCACTCCCCTCCATAAAATCTCCTTTCAGGCAGCTGTAGAGAGCAGTAAAATCATAGAATCATAGAATTAGCCGGGTTGGAAGGGACCTCAGAGATCATCAAGTCCAACCCTTGACCCACCGGAGCAGTTGCTAGACCATGGCACTGAGTGCCAGATCCAGTCTTTTTTTAAATGTCTCCAGGGACGGAGAATCTACCACCTCACCGGGCAGCCCATTCCATTGCCTGATCACCCTCTCCATGAAGAAATTCTTCCTAATATCTAACCTAAATCTCCCCTGACACAATTTAAGACTGTGTCCTCTTGTCTTGTTGAAAGTCGTCTGGGAAAAGAGTCCAACTCCCACCTCGCTACAGCCTCCTTTCAGGGAGTTGTAGAGAGCAATCCCCTCTCAGCCTGCTCCAAACTAAACATTTCAGATTCCCTCAGCCTCTCCTCATAGGAGTTGTTCTCCAGACCCTTCACCAGCTTGGTTGCCCTTCTCTGAACTCTCTCCAGCAGCTCAATGTCTCTCTTGTAGTGAGGGCCCCAGAGCTGAGCACATCCCTGTGCTGCTGATGGAGCTGCCTCTGAGCAGGGCATGGGGACAGGGTCACTGCGGGAAGCTGCGGCTTTCACCTCTCTGCCCGGTAAGATCATGAAGCAGATGCCCCTGGAGGCACTGCTGAAGCAGAAGATTAATGAAGAGGTGATTTGGTATAATCAACAGGGCTTCACCAAGGGCAAATTGTGCCTGACAAACCTTGTGGCCTTCTATAAGAAGGTCACAGTAGCAATAGACAAGGAAAGAGCAACCAACATCATTTACCTGGACCTGAGCAAAGCCTTTGACACTATCCCACACAGCAGTGCAGTTTGCATTGAATAATCAGGTCTCTCAATTTCTGTCTCATGGACCATATGCCTCATAGGGTATATCAGGGGTTGCCAAATCCAGTAGCCCAGTGGTCACAGTCCATTCCCCAGGATCTTGCCACCGAGCTATGTTTCCAGCAGGCACACATGCAGATGCCATGTAACACCTACACATGGGTGCACAGCAAGCATACCGCACAGAGCAACAGCACTGACAGGAACATCACCAAAGGTATTCCTGTTCCCTGTGCTGGCTACTCCTGGTAAAAGTCTGTTGGTAGGAAATACCTATTTAACTATCAGTCTATCTATCTACACATACATATACATACATACCTATAGGCAATGTGGGCCCTTGCAGTAGCAGACCCCAGAAAGGGCTCCTGTGGCACCAAGAGGGGATGGGGCAGGGGCCTCTGTTGCCTCTGTGTGGCTCCCCCCACCCGTGGCCTCCTGTTCCTGTCATAGTGTATGGTCTTTTGTCAGCATAACCCAACAGGCTGTACAACATCTTAAGTATCAGAATTAAAATTTTGAAGTCAATTGTTTTTTTTTAATGGGTAGCGGTGACTTGAGAGCACATTTGGAATTGTATCTTTAAAGACATTTTTGCTCAAGTAACTAAAAAGGACTAAGAACCCAGGGAAACTAAACAGAATCAAAGGTGGAAATAAAATGCTTAGATTAAATGCAACTGGGAATGTCCATAGTCATCCTCAGCAAATTCATAATACTGAAGGTAATTTTGGGGTAGCTGGAGAGCTACCTAGAAAGAAAGGGCCTGTGTGAAAGAGAGAAATAGTCTGTGCTTGTCTTAGAGCTTGTGAGGAGAAATTCCTTGACCTTTTTTCAGGGCTGTGAACTGTGACACTGCTCCTTGCAAACAAGGAAACTTGAAAGATACTACAGAAATGGAAACCAAGGTATCTTTTGTATGATTCTGATATAATGTTTGACTCAATAAAAGGACAAGGATCTCATCAGGTAAAAGAAGGGCATTGCCTGGCACATGTCAGACAACAATACAGAGTTACTCTTATTGGAAAAATATTACATCCCCTCCCCTAATACCTGCAAGTTTAACATAGTTGTAAATCTCAGTATGTGTACATCCACGTACATTGAAGTTTAACAGGACCAAGTGAAGGGTCCTACACTTTGGCCCCAATAACCCCATGCAGCACTACAGCCAGCAGGACCAGGGATGTAATTCTCCCCCTGTACTCTGCACTAGTAAGGCTTCACGAGTACTGTGTCTGGTTCTGGGGCCCTGACTTGAAAGGGACATTGAGGTGCTAGAGTGGATCCAGAGGAGAATAAGGCTGGTGAAGGAACTAGGGAGAACGTCTTAGAAGGAGAAGCTGAGGGAGCTGGGGTTGTTTATCCTCAGAAGAGGAGACTCAGGGAGGACCTTATCACTTGCTGCAACTCCCTGAAGGGAGGTTGTAGCCAGCTGGGGGTCGGGCTCCTCTCCCAGCCAGCTAGTGACAGGACGAGGGGGCATGGCCTGAACCTGCACCAAGGGAAGTTTAGGGGAGGTTTAGGTTGTATATCATAGAATCATAGAATCGGCTGGGTTGGAAGGGACCTCAGAGATCATCAAGTCCAACCCTTGATCCACTGCCACTGCAGTTACCAGACCATGGCACTGAGTGCCACATCCAGTCTCTTTTTAAATATCTCCAGGGACAGAGAATCCACTACTTCCCTGGGCAGCCCATTCCAATGTCTGATCACCCTCTCCGTAAAGAAATTCTTTCTAATATCCAACCTAAACTTCCCCTGGCACAACTTGAGACCATGCCCTCTTGTCTTGTTGAAAGTTTCCTGGGAGAAGAGCCCAACCCCCCCCTGGCTCCAGCCTCCTTTCAGGGAGTTGTAGAGAGCGATGAGGTCTCCCCTGAGCCTCCTCTTCTCCAGGCTGAACACCCCCAGCTCCCTCAGCCTCTCCTCACAGGACTTGTGCTGGAGTCCCTTCACCAGCCTGGTTGCCCTCCTTTGGACCTGCTCCAGGACCTCAATCTCCTTCCTGAATTTCTTTTTAGCACATGTTACATGAATTTCTTTTATGGGGAGCACTTCCTCACCGAGAGGTGGATCAGGCATTGTAATGGACTGGCCAGGGCAGTGGTGGAGTCACCGTCCCTGGAGGTGTTTAAGGAAAGACTGGATGTGGCACTTAGTGCCAGTGTGGTGGTGCAAGGTCATAGGCTGGACTTGATAATCGCATAGGTCTTTTCCAGCCTCAATAATTCTGTGATTCTGCAACTCTGTGATCCTTAATGTGACTGTGATACTAACAAAAAAAAAAAAAAAAGGAAACTGCAATGGTATGTATGCTTCTAGAATTTGGGATGTACTACATACTTGTCCAGATTAATCTTTCTGTACTCTGCCTTGCTTATTGTGGGATATAAGCAAGCTTGATAAACTACACTCTGGAGAAGTCAGGCAATAATGCAAATTTTTCCATCTCAACCCAACAGCCATGATTTTCTTCTCTTTCTCATTTTATTCAGTTTCCCAGTGTAGTTTCACTGGCATAGAAACAAAGCAATGAAGTTGTGATTCAAATCCAGTGTGTGTATATATACACACACACATTATACTACATATAATGAAGAGCTTTGATAGAAATGACACCTTCAGTCCCTGCCTGTTTTGATACACAGGAATGGCTCACAGATCTGTCTCTACTCCTGTGTGGAGCCTGTAGATATGCATGCCACACAACCCATCTTTCTTATGTGGGGTGTCCCATTAACTGAAGAGAGATAAGCATGTGTTGCCTCCCTTGGCTGAATTCTGCTTGTATATTGCCCCTCCGATTTTCACAACAGACTTTTTGAAGGTTAAATAAATAAAGTAAACATATTATAGATTTTTTTCTGTGAAAGGTCAGACACTGTCCATAAATGTCACTACAATAATGTTTTATGTGAAAAGAATGAGATGTGTTTTTTTCTTATTAATTTTAAGGAGAGGTGATATATTTGTTTTTCTGATAAAGTTACACTGCAAAGAGAGATTTAGTTCATTTAAAAGGCAGTGACTTGTAGTTATTAAAATACACATTTTCATTTACATTTGTGTTATTTTTTGCTGTTCTAAATCTGTAGTTTCAAAGAATCCTATGTGAGCAAGCTAAAGAAAACCACAGAAGCTGCCACAGTTGGGAGAGATTTACCAGGTAACCATTATTAACTACTCCACAGCAGCCTTGCAAAGTCAGTAAGAACAAGTGGGAGGCTGCAGTGAGCTGCCCACTGAGATGAAGATCAATAACACCAGCAGTTATCAGAAAAGCTTCTGCCTTGGCTGACTATGCTAGTCAAATATTAGCTTGTCCAAGGTTGGTTATGAAACTGTTGACTTTTTCAAATAAGGGAGGTATTTTGAACAAAAGCAAAATAGCAGTTAGAGCTCTGCACTGCAGAGACCTTTCCTCGATATTTTTGATTCTGCCTATGCTATGGACACCCCAGCCATACCTTCCAGCATATAAGGAACCCTGTGATAATCAAAGTCTTGTGTCTACTTATATGTGTATCACTATCATTGTAGGTATTCAACGTGGATTTCTTATTTGTCTTGAGCCATCTCTGCAAACATGAGTTCAGCTTGTTTGGGGACCAGGGCATTTCCATTTGAAGAAGTTAGTGAATCCTGGGGTCAATGCTTTGAGAGGAATAAATATTTCACCTTTCACAAGGCTGCTTGGCTTTTCTAGGAAAACCTCATTAATTCCAAGAGCCAGACACATGCTTTTCAAGAGCCTCTCTCTGCCATTGAAATATTTGCCGAAGCCCAATGTGTATGCACAGTTAATGACGTAATAAATATATCTTCTATTTATATATTTATAAACATATCTTTCTTTACTATAGGGAGAAGAACAATAAAAGTGATTTAAAGATGGGTGTCACAGAATATTCTGTCTCCTTGATCTGTGAAGATTGCTTTACATGTTCACCTAGATTTGTGGGGTATGAAGGGGATATTCTAGATTTTTAAAATAAAATCAGATGCCTGGAAGGTGTATAGACCAGAAGTACATGTTGGCTTTCAAATTATTTTGTCATTGCTTCTTACAGAGTCCTACTGAAATTTTGACTGGAAAATTTTAAGGTTTTCAAGAGCCATTTACCAGACTTAGGCAGTGCTTTAAGAGTGGGTACCCTATGTTTCTTTTACCAGTCTTATTGTTCACGTCTGTGTTCTCATAGTCCATTTTTTAAAAACTCTTAACAATTCAAGTTTTTTTCAAGTCAGGTCTGAACATTCCTTCCTCCTCTTCTATGCAGTTTGGAAGGTCTGCAATAGCTCAATGTGTTTGCATGATCCCTTCCCATAATTTCCTTTCTTTTTGAAAAATAGTGGTGTTATAAGCATATAGAGGTATTTTTTGGAAACCACAGAAAGTCAGATTAAATTAGATTTTAAGTTAAATATGTGGGCTGCATAGTATGCAACGTCCCTGGATGTGTTTTTCCATATACTTAATTTGAATATGTTTATCCCACATAGCTATCAAATGGTGTTACACCTTGCCTGTAAGGAAACTTCACCACTGCTAAGGGAGTGTACTATATCTAGTAACAGTAGAATACAGTCTGTCTCTCAGGAAGCTCTTTGTCCGTCTCATGGGACAAGGAGAAGCAGCTACAACAAATGTGGATATTACAATGTCCAGGGAGAGAACACGACCATTCTCAAAGCATCTTTGAGCAACACAGAAAACATTGTTGAAGCTTCAGTGAAGCATCCATGGCCAGAATATTTAAACAGTGTTAAGAGTTCCCTTCCTAGAATAATTAAAGAAGGGATGTCTGGGATCCAGACTAGCTGCTTTGCTTTTGGCCTCTGCCACAGACAAGTCATTGCAAGTTAGAGAAACCCTATAGCCTTCCAAAAAAATCTCACTGTGGACAAACACAACTAAATCCTAGTGAGAGGAGCATGCAATGACAGGGTTTTATCCCTGTATTATCCAGGTTGCCAGGTCTGCAGCAAGACCATAGGGCAGAAAAAAAGCAAAGAACTCTTCCTTCCTTCAAGTTTGGATTGACAGGAAGCTGAACATGAGCCAGCAGTGTGCCCAGGTGGCCAAGGCGGCCAATGGCATCCTGGCCTGGATCAGGAACAGCGTGGCCAGCAGGTCCAGGGAAGTGATTCTGCCCCTGTACTCAGCCCTGGTGAGGCCACAGCTCGAGTCCTGTGTCCAGTTCTGGGCCCCTCAGTTCAGGAAGGAGATTGAGGTCCTGGAGCAGGTCCAAAGGAGGGCAACCAGGCTGGTGAAGGGACTCCAGCACAAGTCCTGTGAGGAGAGGCTGAGGGAGCTGGGGGTGTTCAGCCTGGAGAAGAGGAGGCTCAGGGGAGACCTCATCGCTCTCTACAACTCCCTGAAAGGAGGCTGGAGCCAGGGGGGGGTTGGGCTCTTCTCCCAGGCAACTTTCAACAAGACAAGAGGGCATGGACTTAAGTTGTGCCAGGGGAAGGTTCGGTTGGATATTAGAAAGAATTTCTTTACGGAGAGGGTGATCAGACATTGGAATGGGCTGCCCAGGGAAGTAGTGGATTCTCCGTCCCTGGAGATATTTAAAAAGAGAATGGACGTGGCACTCAGTGCCATGGGCTGGTAACCGCAGCGGTAGTGGATCAAGGATTGGACCTGATGATCTCTGAGGTCCCTTCCAACCCAGCCGATTCTATGATTCTAAGTTGCCACCTGATAGCAAACGTGTGCAATAGCCCCTTCTGAGATGAAATGGTGTGCTGTAAACACATTCTGATTTCCATGGCACAAAAGCAACATCATGGCCAGATGTGCTTCCAGGGCTGCCTTTCCCAGAATAAATAATGGGTGCCACAGCCCAGTGCCTGCTGCTTGAGGCCAACTTCTGATCTGCAGCTTGCTTTCTCTCTCTTCCCTCAGAGGGGAAGAGGGGCAATGCCTAAATCACTGGGACAGGAGGGTGTTTGCTGGCAGCACACCTACTCATGTGTGACTTTGAGGAGGTAATATTGAATCAGCAACCTTCTCTTAAAGTCTCATGGCTGGCTTGTGCTGCAGGGATAGTTCCACCTCTCACCTCAGCATTTTCCCAGCCTCACTCCTGTTGTTAACGCTTAGGTAATCTCTAGAGAAAAAAATAAATGGTATATGAGACTAGAAAGATCATTGAATTGTTTATATTCTAAAAGTATGTATGTTCATAAAATACTTTCAGAACCCGTGTCTGTGTGTACCTAATGTGTATACTGTATACACAACATACACCTGTGTGTATTTATCTAAACGTATGCACAAGTAAGTAATGTAAGATAAAAACATATGTGCCTAATTATGAAAAACGAGTCTTCCTTCTACTTGTACGGAATAATGATCACTGCAAACACAACAGTGTAAAGTTAGGGAAAATGAAGGTAAGATGCAAAGAAGAGAAGGTAAGGTGTTACAGCTCAGGTGGAATCCCAGATCCTCCAGAAATTACAAGAACGTATGTGGATCTCTTAAGCATTTGCTCGTTATTTAAATTTCCACAAGAGGGCAGTACATCCTTTTTTTTTTTTTTTTTTTTTTTCCGTATTTGCTTGCATACTGTAACTTCCAAGTGTCTGTAGGGAACTGACTTGAAAGGACTAAAGACCCTCACAAACATTCGAAGTCCTTCCTAGTTTTAAGTATAAGGATTACTTGAGCATGTGTGTATATGTGAACTCACAGGGACAGCCAGAGCTAACATTAATGTGAAGAGGTCTAGCAGTATCTTCAGAGAATGGAGTTATAAAGGGACATCAAAAACACATTAATACACGTTAAAATGTGTTTGTGACAGAGCTTAGGGACCCTCCAGCAATTTTGCATGGCTGTAAGAAAAGGAGTTATCCCCACTGTGCAGCCCAAATACCTTTGTTCGGTACAAAAATAAAAACTTAAATACTGTCAAATCAAAGGCTTTATTTTTGCCTTCTGTCTTCTCAATCTGCTCAGATTTATCAATTTAGGAAAATTTATTTTCTATATTTTATCTTATTTTTGTACTCCTTTAAAGTTTAATTTTATCAGCAATATGTGGGAAAACTTGTCTTGTTAAAAAAGCTTAAATATATTGACATTTTTGGTAAAAGTGTGGTTTGCATTATTCATGTGAATGGGATCAGATACCGATGTACTCTGCCTATACAACAGAAAGCAAGGCAAAATATGGAAAGAAAAAAAAATGTCAGCTTGTGGACAATAGTGAATGAGGGAAGCAACATCAGTGAGGCCTCGATGAAGCTTTTTGAAGCAGAAAAAGTCAGTGCATTTTCATAGACAGTTTCTACTTGAGGTGGTGGTTCAGTCTCTTTTTAAAGGTAAAACATGCCTTTATTTTCTGATGCTCTGTGAGCTTTTGTATGTGAGAAAGACCTACAGCTTATTCAAGTGCTTGCTGATGTCCACAGGATTATTATTTACCAGGTCATGAGCCTACATATCTTCCCATCACATGAACAAGTTGCTGTTACAAGAATGAAGATGGCAAAATCCAGAGAAACCTGTCAAGAAGATCATAGAATCATAGAATGTTTCTGTTCAGACACTGGGCAATCTGGATTCAGAAAATAGCCCAAAGCCTGCAGGCAGTAGCTGCATGTCACTTACTGAACCTACACTGAGTATCTTAAGATACTTAAGTCAAAGGGGGTCTAGGATTCTTTCCTGGGCTTTTATTGCAAGAATAAGCCAGGCTTTAAGCAGCCTGGTCTAGTTGAAGGTGTCCTTGCCCATGGCAGTGGAGTTGGAACTAAATGATCCTTAAGGTGCCTCCTAACCCAAACCACTCTGCCTGGTAAAGGCATCACAAATTTCCATGGAGAGACTGGGACATCAATTAACATTTTTAACCCTACTAACTATTGACATATTTGCTCTAATAATGTTTTCAGACAAACCTGGGAAGCTCTGTGACTAATGGTCCCTCTTAATTTCATGAGGATTGCTTGCAGCAGTCCTTGGATATCAACATTGCTTTTGTGTTTTAGGTCCATGCTAACATGGAAGCTGACAGCAACCAGCAGCCAAAGATGCTACCAGGTAGGTTTCAGAAATAAGGAGGCAGTCAACATAGATGCTGCCAGGCATTAAGGTGCTCAGACCAACACTTAGTAACTACTTTTGATCAGGTAAATTGTACCTTTTGTGCCTGGCAAGCCTACATTTCAAGAGATCTAGGTCCCTTGATGAGATGTTTGTTCTGTATCTAGGTAGTGGTTTATATGTCTATTAATCACATTCTTCTCTTACATCAGAGATCTGGAAATTTGCTGCTGCCTCCAGCTTTTATGCTGAAAAGATTACATGTTTCTAAAATGGAACTGAAGAAAACTATTTACAGACATTTTCTAACTGCATTTGGCATCTTGCAGAGACTGACTTTCCAAATCTTTTTCCAAAATCTCACATTTTATTTCTCTCTGTCCCCACACTGCCACAGGGGTTACTTCTTAGCCTCTCTCCCATCTCTAGTTTGAATCTGTTTATACCTCCTTTAACTCTGTTCTCTTTATTAATTTGACAAGGCTACTCAGATATCTAGGGAAAGAGGCAAACCTTTAAGTTTCTTCAGTTTTAAGACACTAAACAAAGCATTGCTGCATTTTTCTGGTATCCAGTCACTGTATCCAACAAGAGTAGTTATTAGCATGAAAGATATTGGGAAACTCTTCAAAGGACAATTAGCCTCAGTAGCTCCCAGCAGAACAATATGAACATTTATTTTCTGCACCTGAGTAACTGGCCCAGGTCATATGGGCAGTGGTGAAGAAACTGGGGAAAGAGAACCATCAGTGCAGGACATTGCCAGAAGCCAAGATATCCAGACAGGGGGCTGAGATATCTTTTTATGCTAAAAGCTGGATGGCAGCTGGAGGCCCGAGAGTCTCCTCATCTGATAATAGATGTCAGACTTTATGGAAAAATACTGGAAGTCATAAGGCTTGTAACCAAGTTCTGGAAGACAAGATGTTTACTAGGAGTCCAGACTTCAGGCAAGCAGAGGGTTTTTTAATAAAAAAACCCAAACCAACAAAACCCAAGCAAACAAAAAAGAAAGCTTAGCAAATAACATTTCAGCTAAATATTATGTTCTATTATGCTCTTCATAATTCTACTTCAAATGTTTGAGAACACTTACTTGCAAAAAATTAAACAAGAATAAATGTAATAAAGATGCATCAAGGTGAATAGTCTAGTCTAAATTTTGCTCTCAGTAACTCATTTTAAGACCATGACCTGCAGCATAAAAGTATAAAGACAATACAAGATTTATTCCAATAAAGAGTTCCTCTTTTTTTTTTTTTTCCTGGAATGAATTATATACTAAATACAATAACCGAGGCTTATATCCCAATCATTCTTGTGAGAGTCACTTTATATTAGCATTTACATTTTGAGCACTTAAAAGAACTACAGCTTTAGCTAAATCTTTAAAAATCCTCAATAAAACAGATTCTCTTAATGGACTTTACAAGAACAAGGTACTGTCAGAATATCTTAGATCAGCTTCTCTGGAGGAACTTGTAAGGTCATTGGAAAAGAGATTAGTGTTGTATGCTCTTTCAGCAAAGGGACACAAATGGTCTTGCCAGTGTATTTGTGAGAATTCAGCACAGAGCATCATTCTCTTGACTAATGGAGCTATGATATGTTTTAAGTGTAGACCAGGCAGCTACCTGAGAAACTGAAAGAGGAACGGGAGCTGCAAATGACTCTGCCTTGAGAGGACAATGAGGTCTGTTTCGGGTCAGCTCCAACAGCAGCAGCCTTCAAGAGTTGGGTGATGGGAAAAAAGGAGAACAGGGGTGAGAAAAGCTGTTTGAAATTGAATGAATAATGATTTGCTTTGAAGCAAGATGAACTTGCATCAGCCAGAGGGGTTTGTAGAAGGGTGATAACAATTTCATCTTTACCTGAACGTGAGTGACTTCTTGAGCAGTAGAGCTGGAGAAGGGGACTTCCAGAGGTGTCTTCCAACTTCAACCATCCTGTCATTCTGTGACAATGTCAGCAAGACTAAGCAGCAGAGGGTCAGTATTGTGCCCTAGGCTGCCCCTGGGGAAGTCTTGGCTCCCTCTGGGATAGGAAGATGGTAACAGGCAGAACCCACTGAATCCCCTCTGGCAGCACCCCAGCTGGCAGGGTGGAAGAGGCCAGGCTCTTAGGCATCTCCAGCAGGCCTAACATGGGAGTGGGGCCAAAAGCTGTACGGATTTCCATGTCCTGCCTTGAGCTCTGGCATTTCAATAAGAGGAAGAACAGGAATATCACAGAATCATAGGATAGCTTAGGTTGGAAGAGACCTTAGAGACCATCTACTCCAACCTCCCTGTGATACCCCTTTCAGCCTCTGACCATTTTTATCTTAGGGGTTTTCCTGAGTCTGTTGTGGTTTGCCTATTTAGTAGCCTACAATGGATTTCTCTTCCAAGCGCTTTCCCAGGTTCTTGGTGGACCCATCCATGTGCTATGTGCATCCACAACATCCTTGGCAAGGTACTCCCCAGTTGCACTATGTTTTATGAAAAGTGATAATAACTTCTGCTGGTTTTGAGCCTAGATCTCACTAGCTTAATATGTTATTCTTTGGTTCATGCTTGGACATATCAGTGAAACACATCCCAGTCACCGTCTGCAATCCGAAATCCATAACTTGGTTTCTCTGCTCTCTTCTGAACTTGGAAGTTATTCACACATGGAAGGGGAAAACAGTGGAAAGAATCTTTAGTCATGAAATTTTTAATGCTCGGGGTTTTTTATTATTATATGTACAAAAAAATTTATAAAGAACACTTACAGATTAAATTGATAAACAATAATGAAAAAACAGAACCCACAAAAATTCAAAACTCACAAAAAATTCAAAATCCAAAACTATACATTCATGTCATCTCAGTAAAATTACATTAACCCCAGAGGCAATCAAGTAAGCACGTCACCCAGGATACATATTCTCCAAGCTGAAGGCAGCAAAGATTTGAACTTCTCAATAACCTCTCAAATGGCAATCTACATTTATGTGCATGTATATTTGTATATATATGTGTATATATATCAATCCACACCCACAGACCAAGAAGGATAGCAATTTTGCTTCCAGAAGAACATGTTTCCAGTGTCAAAGAACACTTTATGTTGAGACATTTTTCAGAATATTTTCTTCTTCTTTCTAGAAATACCCCTCCAAAACTTCACAGTATACATGGTTGTACTCAAATGATTGCAGTCATTTGGTTCATTTATATATTCCTTTTTTGAGGAACAATACCAATGAACAAATAGGAATTTTTGCTTAATCTGAGTAAAACAGAGGCTGGTTAGTAAAACGGCATAAGGTACCTGAATGAGGCATCCTTCATGTTCCTTTTTACTCAGTCAGAAGAGGGATGAAGGACTATGAAGAGCTGTGTGAGGTTGGAGAGAATAACATTTTCAGTCAGTTGTGAGCATCTTTTCTCTCTTACAAAAGGAGCAATATGGAATTTCAAACTATAGCAGTTGATATCCAAACTGTAAAGTTTTTGCCCTTTTGGCTATGTTTCGTGTCAGTTACAGGTACAGGTACATTGTAGCAGTTTAGGAGGGATGAAGAGTTTAAGGATTATGTTCAGGATGAAACAGGGAGATAATCTTCATTAGAACTAGGAGAAGTAATGGTTTTCATAATAAAAATTATTGTAAGTTAAAAAAAGGAAAAAAAATCAGTATAAAATCAAAAATCTTTTTTTGCCACAGCAAAATGCTGAAAACCGTTTTGATAATGAGAAAGCTGGAATTCTGTGAAAGCGGATGGTAAAGGGTCAGCAATGTGAAACCGTGCACTGATGAATTATTAACTTAGGTTTGTAAAATGTAAGTAAAATGAATTTCTGCCTGCTGGATGTGGGACAGCTTGGGAAGAGCCATCTTTCTCTCTTTGGGGGTCCTGGGTCTTGCAGGCATTTTGTAGCATGTGCTAGAGCTGAAGCAGGAGCTCAAGAGCACCAGGCTCCCACAGAAACCTCTTCAGTGGTCTCCTCTATTTCAGCACACACAGGGTGATTAAAGTTACAAACACATCTCCCTGCACATACACCCCCAGCACACAGCCTGGTAGTGCATGATGGCTTCCAGGCAACTTGATGGGAAGGCTTGGACAGGTTTTGTATCACTGAGGTTGGCCTTGTGTTGAAATAACATCATAAAAAAAAAAAAAAAAAAAAAAAAAAAAAAAAAAAAAAAAAGAAAAAGAAAAAAAGAAAGAATGTAAGGGCCCTGGTTGTTGTCTTTTATTTAGGCACAGGAGTTCAGAAATCAGTGAAAGTCTGGAAAGTCTGCTCATGGAAGCCCTAGCATGTGGTGGTGTGTAAACCAACTACCCACAATGTTAAAGACAGCCTCCTATGCAGTGCTGGATGGAGCCACAGCACAGCAAAAGGATACCCTGTGGCTGTCTCTTGCTTGTGAGGGGCAACTTGTCAGGTTCTGCCAGGTGTTTTTTGGCTCTTCGCTGTCAATGAGGTCCAAAGCTAGGTAAAAAGCTGTAAATACCACAGGAAAAACTTCACCTTTGTGCCCAGTGCATATTCTATAGCAGTTGTCTTTCCAATCACACAGGCAGTGGTTGAGATGTGAGAAGAATTTAAACATGACACAGTATATGCAAACAAGCTGGAGAACAATATTTCAGAGGGTACTTCCAAACACAGGACTGCACAATTAACCTCACATAACCTATTTATAGGGTATTTGGTACAACTCCATTTTCAAGACTTGCTTTCATTTTTCATTTCTTCTTGCTGTTAACTGCTTGAAAGAAATAAATTTCTGTCATCTGGCCATAAAGACAGGTTTTCAGCTGATTTCTGCAAGCACAGAATTTTTTCAGTGTGTGGATAACCTCTCATCTATCCAGCTGAAAATCTGGTTAATAATCTACACTGTGGCCATAAGGACGATAAAATCACTCTCTGTGCACTATAAAAAGCTAAATTCTCTGCTGAGGGGACTATATTTCTGTATATAGCCTATAGTAAAATGGTGGAAATGACTCACTGATACCAATCACATACAAGCAGCAGCATTATTACTGTAGTAGGTTAATGTGAGAAAATCTGTTTTCTTAAATCACCTGCTTCCCACTGTCCTGAGAAATTAATAACTTCAAGAAACAAATATGTAATCCACTCAGCAGCTGAAGTAGTCTCAAGAACTGTACGTTTCAGCTTTCTTATCAGTGTATGAAATATTTTACTATGTAAAATTTAAATAAATGAGTCAAACTGACCTTTCAAAAGTTTGTGTGGTTCATTTCTGATAAGCAGTTGCGTGAGTCCTGTGGTGAATTCACAGTGGCTTTATGCATTTCTCTTTATGTATTAATGGCAAAATGATAAACTATTTTTACTTGTTCTTTTACAGAGGTGAGAAAGTGACACATTAAAAAAAAAACAACAACCAAACAAAAAGCCCAGCACATTGCTCAGAAAAATAACTCCCTTACCCCAAATCCAGTTTTAATGTATGCTCTATTTCATATACAATAACATTTCACATTCGCTGAGAATCACAACCCTTTGTTTAAACACTGAGATCATACAACCTGAAATTATATTTTGTTCTAAAGTTATCCCTTGGTTTCATGCAGAAGTACTAGTTCCAGGCCTAGCCCTAATTGTGGATGTTGAAGTTGCTTCAGTGGTTTCTTAAATAAACTCAGTTTCTTTAGCACTTCCATTTCTTACCAGAAAATACCAAAGTGGAGTGCACAATATGAGTATGGCTTGACTTCTTCTTGCTGCAGCAAGGTATTTTGAGACCAGCTATTCAAAAAGAAATGTTTTCTGTGTCTGCTCATGACCCTCATAGATGCCTTTCTTCTGGGAATGTCTAAGGCTAAAAAACACTTTCTTGCCTTTGCAGATACACCTTTACTCCTTCTAACCCATCCATAGGTCCACTTGACATTGATCTGGCTGACATGGTCCTGCCAGAGAATAAACTTTCCCTTCTGTTTTCCAAGCTGTCACTGAGCAGTACCTTAGGGCGAAACACTTGCATGAATTTCTGGTAAAACTCTTTGGATGCAAAATAATAAATGAAGGGATCTATGCAGTTGTTGAGGCAGCTGAGGCACAAGGTGAACTTGTAGGCAGGATACAAACTCCTGTCATAAAACAGGCGGATAACCATATGTGCAAGCAGGATAAAGTTATTGGGAGCGAAACAAGTGATGAATACCAGAAGTACAATCACTGCCAGGTATATGGACCTTGTCTTCTGCTTGTTACCATATCTGCTGGATGTCTGAATAAGCTTCCGAATTATTCCAATGTAGCATCCAACTGTTACAACAAAAGGGATGAGGAAGAGCACGACAAATAACGTGAGGAGAAAGGCTACCCAGGCTGCAAAGTTGGGCAGCATATCCCATTTAAGGACGTCAAAACAGGTTATAATCCCCAGTTCTTTCACTTCGTAGGTTAGATCTGTGCTTTCTAGTGGGTAGAAGGCTAGTAGCAAGAAAATCCACATACCCAGGCAGGCAGCCAGGGCATACCGTTTTCTTCTCCACTTGATCAACTTCAGGGGATACACCACCCCCATGTATCGCTCAATGCTGATACAGGTCATGGTCAGTATGGAAGAATACATGTTTGAGTAGAACATCACGGTCACGAGGCTGCAAAGAGTCTTGCCAAAGCTCCAGTGATTGCTTTGGATGTGATAAGAAATCTGGAAGGGAAAGCAGCTTGCCAGCATAAGATCCGTGATGCTTAGGTTGATCATGAATATAACAGAAGGTGTTTTGGGTTTGATGTGGCAGCAGAGCACCCAGAGGGAGAACAAGTTGCCAGGGATACTGATCAGAGCCACCAGTGTATACACAGCTGGGAGGGTGATGGAGATAGCCTTATTCTGGAGCATTGCCAGCGTTTCAGCATCCAGGTGGGATCCGTTTTTAACCATTTTTCACAAGGGGATTGTTGATCCCTATGAGCCAGCTGGATCATATCATGAACACTTGACTTAACAATCTAGAAAACAAATATCAAGAGAGAAAAGCAATATGTCAAAACAGAAATTTAAAATATGCTTCTTTTGTTAATCAAACTAAGAAAAAGCCTTAGATAATCTGACCAGATTATTTCTGGATGTACCTAGTCCATTAAAATTATCTCCTAAAAATTCTTTCCTCCCTATCATGGTAATGTTTTACCAGTCTCACTTCTTCTGAGCTTTGAACAACTACTTTTTCCCTGCTGAATGGTTTTCTGATATTTTTTGCAGTCTATACCTTATCACACCTCTTATGTTATTGTAAAATATAAAAAATCACACTACAAATGGAAATTTAACTGGTGTCTGCATGAGAATACTATGCCATAGGATGTTCATGACCTCAATCCATCCTCTGTACTCCTCATGATCCTACTTCCTGTAATACACAATATTTTCTGCCTCCCCTTCTCTCAAATAAACAGTGATCCATGCCAAGTAAGTGCTGAAGTTTTTTTTTTTTGTTGTTTGGCTGTTTTTTTTGTTTGTTTGTTTTCTTGGGTGTTTTTAGTTTGCTTTTTTTTTTGTTTGTTTGTTTTGGTTTTTTTTCAGTTAGGGAAAGGAACACATACAACCATTTATTCTTGGTATATGCATGATATAAAAGGAATGCATAACTGGGAAACAGGGACAGATTGAAGTTGCTTGAGCTGGTTTTTAGTCTGAAAGGACCAGGGTAAAGCAGTAATAAGCCTTCTAACAAAAAGAAAGGCTACCGAGTTTCAATTTCTGCAAGATGCAAGTTTGTAAAAAATGTTCTGTATGCAGCCTCTTTATTGGCATCACCTGTAATTCTGCAAAATTCATTTCAGTTTTGCAGACTACAAAGCAAAACCATGCTTTCACCGTCTGGCCTATTTACATCCTTCTTGGCAGACACAAGAGTTTATGGGTTTGCTGATTTGTCTTAGGCAGTGTAGGCCCATTTAGCTGCTAAAAAGAACAACTCATGCCTCGATGTGTGCTGCCTGCATGTGTGCTGACATTCATTAAGCTGCAAGTACAGAAATGCAGGACTCACAGAAGTACAGGGCTGAAAAAGTGAAGAAACAGCAATGAATGATGAGAAGGGCAGAAGACAGAGAAACAGTAACTTCTGTGAAGGGCAATAGCATCCTGAAAAGGCTGCAAGGTCAAACCAGCTGATAACTGTGGGCACGTCTCTGCTGCTTAATAAAAGAGGGGCAGAAAGTGGGTTCAAGCACTCCTACTTCTGGGCACGAATCATTTTTACTGCTTAATCCAATTAATGAAGTAGAGAGATACTCTGCTCTAAAAATAAACTTGAGCACAGCTCTAGAAAAGGCACTGCTACAAGCAGCAAGAAGCTCAGTGGGGGCTTCCTTGTGTTGTTCCTTCATCTGATCAATTTGATGCAGGGCTTGAAATGCACTAAAAATATTCAGAAGTAATAGCCTGTATCAAACAAGTATCAAACAAGTGATCTTAACTCATGTTGCTGGTCTTTCAGGAGCTTTTAGCTGAGCTATTGGAAGCCCAGAAAAAGGCACAAGAAAATAGGAATTGCAAAGAAGTCAGAGATGTATTCCTAATATATCATGCACGTGACAGAGCAAACATGTTCCAATGATCACAACTGCAAAAAATCTCTTTGACGCAAATCCATTGTGGATGAAACTCTGTTCTTTTTAGTGGAGCTGTATAAAAACTGTAAGTAACTCTTCAGTTTTGAGAACATAAAAAACCTCATTGACACAAAGCTCTTTGGAAAAAAAAAACACAACTTAATGCTGTTTCAGCTCTTCTGTCTTTGCCTTACCATAGAAAATACCTATTAATGAACTCTTTATTGACTCAAAAGTTTTTTTCAAGTGTCACTGCTTTGAGACTAATGAACCTAAACTTCCCAAAACCAGACAAGTTTTATCTATACAGGAGTAAATACTGAGCTCTAATAATAAGCCTTTGGAAGTGAAAAATATTTGCTCTCACCTGCTAAGGGATCTCACCCCTCGATACTATTCCTATAAAAATTGTATGTATTTGGAAGGTAAGACTATAGATGAAAATTTGCATTAGATGTGTCATATTGGTCATAAATCTATTGAATATCTCCTACATTCAGTTTTGATTTAGGGCAATCACAAACATATTTCCTTTTAAACTTGTTTATCTGAGAGCATATCTTGATAAAAGGATATAAAAAAATGCATACATAGATGCTGCAGTACTAAAAGAAGTGTCAGGATCTGTTGCTTGGCTAAAGGCAAATTTTATGCACTTGTGGAATACTGCTGTCAGTAAGATAAAAATGCATCCCAGATTTAGGCACCTCTTGAATAGGAGTTGAAAGGCACCAGACTTAGTGGTTAGGTGCCTACAAGAACTCTGCAAAAAGGGTATGTCCCCTTGGCATGGTTTTGGTAAGGAAGGTGTGCACTGTAAAATGCAAAAGAATGATGCAATGGCTCCCTTGTATCTTCTGCAAAGGAAGAGAGGGCTGTTGTTGCAAGTAATTCTCAGGGGCAAATAGCCTCTACATAAAGAAATGTAGAGTACAGAAAATCCCCCTTCCAACTTTGCATTTCCTTTTGCCAAATCCTTCTAGGGCTCTAATCCTGATTTCTTTGTTCAGGAAAGCTTGGGCTAGCAGAAATTCCTTCTTTGTTACCCTTACTTGTGATGTTTTGCTTTTTAAATGCCCAGTTTGAGTTGCTGGAACCATAACATAGCATTTCAACATACTTTATCTCCCCCATTATTGAATCTATTTGGATTTAGTTAATGCTGTATTTATATTTTCATCTTGTTCAGGGTAATTTTATGTCCTTGCCCACTGCATCCACAGACTCTGTCTCTCTTGTGGTTTAACTTGAAAATGTCATGAATAAAACAAGAAAGTAATCATTGTGGGGATAGTATCAGATTCCCCTAACATTTTCTGAATTTTTAACTTTGTTTTTATTTTTATTTTTATTTGCTCAACTTAATGCTATTACACAGCAGTAACAAGAGCTAGAGGGTTAGGATAGATTATGTCTACCTGAATGTAGCTAAAACTGGTGAAAACTTAGGGATAGTCAGTGTGCAGTATTCCTGACGGGGATTCAACCCTTCTGGTCTGTCTGAATTGCCAGTGAGATGACAGAATATGAGACAAGCACAAAAACCAGACATTTAACTTCGAGTATAGGCAGAAGGAGAAAGAAAGGAGCCAGAAAGGCAAGGAGCCAGGAGCCAGTCTTCTGGAGTTGTGGGAAAAGGGTTTGTCACTGATTCTTAAAGTAAGGAGTTCTATTATGAGGAACAAGAAGAAAAAAGTCCCCACATCTCAGTTGTTGTTCTTAAAGCATCACTGATACAATTCAGAGAAACACTTGTGCAAATGTTCAAGTTCATCAAACTGAGGAATGTAAATGATCACTGCATGTTCCTCAAACTGGTCGTGGGCTTTACCAAAAGAGGTTGTAGGTTTTGCCTGGATGTTTTTTCTCACCCTTGCAGTAAACTTTCATGCAAATTTTAGCTTGCAGGGTTACATCTCTACATCTCTAAGAGACAAAGGTTTGGTTCACTTAGCCAGGATATGAACCTAGAGTATTCTAAGAAACTTCTTCCCTGTTCTTTTCCCAGTTTTCTCTTTTTAAAAGAATCTTATTTTAAGAATAAATACATTTGGCAAATGAGACTTTTTCCCTCTGAGCACTTGTGTGTACAAGTGTTTTTGAGCAAGCCAAACAAATCTGGAAACATCTAATTAGCTGCAATATTTCTGACCTGCTATATCTTTTAGCTTTAGAAAAATAAAGCTGCCCTTCATTTCTTATTTTTCACCCAAGATTATTAACATAAAGGTATTAAGAAAACAAGAGGCATACCCTCACTTCAAAAGGTGATATATTTTTTACAATTAAAAAGTGACATTATAATCACTACATTAATCAAAAACTTGTGAAGACAAACTTCAGTCTTTATCTTAGTACAGCTTGTCAAAGTAAACCCTGTGGTGGTTATAATAGCTCTGGTCTCAAAGAGTTGGGGCAGAGTAAAACAAGACAGTCTTCTCTTCACATTGAGAGGTAAAAAATAACCACTGTTTTTTTCAGTAAGAAAAGTAGAAGCATTACTAGCTTTAGTGCAGTGGACAGGTACATATCTGTTGAACTGGTAACCTATATCAAAATAGATGAAAACATCTTTATTCAAAACAGAGGAAGATGATCCTGTCATTTCTTCCTAGCAGAGGGTGCTTCTCTTCTCCAGCCTATGAGATTTCAAGTCTGCAGTTTCCAAGATTCAACCAAAGAGGTCTTACTAAGTATAAATCTGAATATCCAGATGAGGGGCAAAGAAACATCACAAGGAGATACTGTGGTGATTCTTCAGAATTAGCTAAGCAGTGAAATTAACTGTACATAGTTGCCCTTACATTTCCTGTGTCTGTCCTGGACTATGCAATTTTGCTGATCATTAAATTTTAGTTCACTTGAATCTTCACCTTTGCTAAGCATAAATTAGCAAAGTCAGGATCATCTGCTGGTATTAGCAACATTCACCTTATTTTAGATAAGATTTGCATAAACCTTAAGGTTTGCTCAGAGTGAAACTAGTCAATGTGGTCTTTAAAAAAGTTCATCTCTGCAGTAGTTAGGTTTTTGAAATAGTAAGATTGTGCTGATATATTGAGAAAATGCTCTAAGCATCTAATTCTATGCCCTTAAGTGCTAGTTACACCATGAAATGAAGCAGTTTTCAGTTTTCAGTATTGGTGTGGAAGACAGCTGGATTTTAGGCTGGTTTAAATTTCAGCCTGAATAAAATTTAAAAATGGGTTTTAAAATGTCCCATCTTATCAGCCAATAGTTAGAATATTATATATATACTGGTCTTTGCCACATACACAGACTTTGTAAGATTAGTTTTCTTAAGTCTGAGATTTAAAAAAAAACAACTATCAAAACTTTAAGCACATAACAGCACAGGAATTCATTCTACAGGTCTTAGACTCCTCTGAAGTCACTGTCCAGGTACATTCTCTTATTTCCCAACAGCACAAGGTAAGCTGCCTTCTGGTGAAATACTTGTATCTTGCATGTACCATAGAGGAGGAGCATGCATGGAAGCAGTTACTGAAATATTGAGGACTTGTGGTGGGGGACTTTGACTCATTACACCAGGTTTTGTTGGGTGGTTCTTGGCTATGGACAAGCAGCCCACAAATCTTTTAACCACTCTAGCAGACATCCTGGGTTATCTGGAGCTATCCAGTGCCAGAGCTGCCTTCCACAGGTAGTTTGCCTGTGACTTATTGCAAGATAGTGAAGATTTTTAGCCACTAAAATGCTCAGAGAGCTGGAGCACATCCCCTGTGAAGACAGACTAAAGAAGTTGGGGTTGTTCAGGCTGGAGAAAAGGAGGCTCTGAGGTGACCTTATAGCAACCTTCTGATATCTGAAGGAGGCCTACAGGAAAGCTGGGATAGGGCTTTTTACATGGGTCTGTAGTGAGAGGACAAGGGGAAATGGTTTCGAACTTGAAGAGGGGAGATTTAGGCTACACATCAGGAAGGAATTCTTTAATTTGAGGGTGATGAGACACTGTAACAGGTTTCCCAGGGAAGCTATGGCTGCCCCCTCCCTGGAAGTGTTCCAGGCCAGGCTGGATGGGGCTTGGAGCAACCTGGGCTGGTGGGAGGTGTCCCTGCCCATGCAGGGGGTTGGAACTGGATGATCTTAAAGGTTTCTTCCAACTCAAACCATTCTATGACTGGTGTCCCTGCCCATGCAGGGGGGTTGGAACTGGATGATCTTAAAGGTCTTTTCCAACTCAAACCATTCTATGACTCTATGATTTAATGTTTTTATAGAACTTTGGCCACAGAAACTTCCAGATCAAGTTTAAATAACACACTCTTTAAGTAACACACTGATTTCCTTTTTAACTTTAAATATTTCAAACTTTGTGTATGTCCAGGATTGGCAGACAATGACTTCCAGGCTGCAATTACTTCCTCCTAGAAGCAATTGCCTCACATAGCTGTTGTGAAAGTCAGAGGAAAAAACATAGTTAATAGTCTCCCTTCTGACCTCAGATACCAGGAAAAGAAGTAGCAGTTTCTTGGCACAATGTGTTTGTGGTAGACAGCACGGTGGGTTCCCAAGAATCATTCAGTCTTCAGAAAACCTGATGGTCTTATCTTAAATCTGAATAGTCTGATTGATATTTTACTGAAAACTTACTTACATATGCACACACATATAAACATACATGTGTGGGTATATATATATTTATTCTACTTGAAATCTGTATTTTCTATCTTTTAATCTATTTTCTGTGAAACTCTTGAAAGTTTCCTTTTCTGTTAAGTCTACAGAGGAATTGAGGTAGAGCTGTATGTGTGTTTTTGAAGATTATCTTTAGAGATTACAAAAAAAAAAAAAGAAAAAATAAAAGAAAAAAAGCTCACATTGTTTTACTTGCATTGGCACTAAGGATGTGACATTCTGTAGCTCTTGATTGATTTAACACATGATGGAGTCCATAAACAGGACAGTCAATCAAGTTTTACAGGCCCATCTGAAATGTCAAATCTGGCATGGTATTTGGGAAAAGTTTTGAGAAGAGTGTAGGGTAATTCTAACATTCATGTAATGTACTGGAGCCAGAAACTGGAAGCAGAATTGATATGGGTAAAACAAAGAACTTGGCTCAGCACTGAGGCCATCTTCAGGTAGGCCCAATCCCACTAGTTGGTCTCAGTATGTGCAAAACCTCTTACTACCTCCTAGATAGACATGTGCCAAAAAGCCCACACTGGGTCCCTAACAACTGCTAACTTGTAAATACAGGCTGAAATATTTCTCCTTCTGTTAAGTAAAATCTCCATGAATATCCAGATCTTTTTCCAGAGCAGTAGCATTAAGTAGCAGGATTTAGCTGGCCCCTTTCTTTACTGCAGCCTAGAATTAGAAATAGAAATCTAAGTGTCTATTTTAGGGTGAGCTGGAAAGTGTGGATGCCATTGACTGAACTGGGCAGATCTCCAGTGACTGGAACAGGCTCATATGTAGTCACTTCCACTGTAAATGCAGCTGTTTGAAGCTAAATCCAGCCCATTTTAAACATCCTGTTGATTCAGGTCCTGGTTTCCTGGAGGCCAATAGTCATCTGGATTCTGTCAAAACCTGAACAAGTCTACTAAAATATAACTGTGCCCTTTCACACTTGGACCAGTCAGCTGCCACTTTAAAATGAGCAGCCTAACTTCCACGTGAAAATGAATTGGCACAGAATAGGTCTAAATGCATGATTTTACCTGCACCTTCCACCTATACGTCAATGCCTACAGTCAGTTTTAAATGGTCATAAAACTGAATCTCTAGCATAGCTGCCACAGCTGCAATTCAGAATAAAAAATTTTTTGTCTTATGTCGGCCTTGCTGCTGTAGTTGCTCAGCACATCTCATTCAGCCTTTATTGACAGCTCACCTACAGGGCAACTCCTCTGCTCTCTCCTCAGATGCCTTCTGCAATGTTCCAGCAGTGAGCTCCTGGCAGATTGGGTGTTCTGCCTTGTCACAGGTCAGTTAGAAGTGATTTTCACACCAGCACTAGTGAAAACAGTCTTGGCTAAAAAATGCTTGGGACCAGAGGCCCTGCAGGAGCTTCACTGACATGCACTTGGTGGCTTTCTTGAACATGAGATTCTCTGCTCCTGAAAAGGAAAGACGAGCTAGAGGTACAGAAGGAATGAATCTTGCTTACTGTCAGACTGTGTATCTCACTGGAAGGCTATGATATAAAAAAAAAAAAAAAAAAAAGGCAGCTGGAAGACCTTTTGTATGGCCAAAACTGGTGCTGTGTCCACTCATTCCCTTGAGCCCCCTGCCAATACCCGCTGAAAATAGGTGACCACTTGTTTCATCAAGAGAGGTGTTCCTGGGCTGACAAAGGGCCAGTGGGCAGTGGTGCCTACAACCCAAGGCTGTGGGTTCTCTCCTCATTTCCTAGCACTTTGGACAATGCTTCCCAGCCTTGCCTGAAGGGAGCAGTGGTTGGGTCTTGCCTCGGGTGATCTTCATGAGAAATCTTATTCATTCACAACTCTTTTGCAGTTTGTCTTACTGCTTATTGTCACAGCACAGAATGCAAACTCTGAATTTTAATGAGCTATATATCACTTCATTTTTTTCCCGAGTGATGTTCAGTTGATCAGGTATATGGTCTTACAAGTGGTTTGTGATTCTCTGCTTGAGAAACTTTCTTCATTTTTTCAATGGTACCATCAGCAGTCAATAGCATTCAAGCAACAAACATGGGCTAGCCTGGCTGAATCTGCCTTTTAAATATGGTCATACCGTGATCAGGGCATTTGTCTCTAGGACAGAAATGTATTGCCTGCATCTGTCTTGAGAGGACCAGCTTAGGGCACGTGCAGTACTGCTACAGAGTCCAGATGACATGAGCAGGATACATTTATCCTGGGACCAGTCCTGCAGGTCTGGTATTCAAGTGGTCTGAGGCAGCTCAGTGTGTGCACAGCACCTCAGAGTTCTTTGCTGGGTAGGTAAGAGCTACTCACCCTGTCCCAGCTCATGGAAACTCATGTTGTTCACATGCTGAAAGAACTGAAAATTGGTTTCTCTGAAAAAACTCACAGCTTATGTTGTGCATCAGTAACTGCAGTTGTGCTGCTTGCAGCTGGCACAGAGCACAGTATGAACTTGTATGTGCCTGAACAGTGCTGAGAAGATATACCCAAAAGACACAGGGCACAGGTAACAGGATCCTCAGAAAAAGCTAACTACAGAACCAGATGGACTGTAGGATCTAGTTTTAAATGCAGTGTCATATATGCACACAATGGAAAAAAGAAGAACCAACATAGTTATTATTTTTTCTCTGAATTACTACTTAACACTTTTTTCCTGACTTTTCTTCAGTTTGGCAGTTTGATATAACTGCTATAACATACAGGATTTGAAGATCAAAGTGTGAAAAAAAGATGATTTCTAACAAACGTTTCACCCCTCGCTTAGTTTCTTTATGACTACTTGAGCTATCCCACTCATACAAAGAGATACAACAGGAATAGCACCCTGAAACCACATCTGCTGTCATTTCATTCTTCTGAAAGTCCTTGAGTGCAGGTGAGACAGTTGGTCAAAGTTCAGCTCTTCAGCTGCACCAGGCTGCAAGTGCCCTCATTTGTGGGCTTTGGTCTTCTCCTCAAATCCTCACTGCACTTCAGTGATTTTAAGAAAGTAAGTAAGTAAGTACTTATGTGTTGCATAAGTAAACAAAAATTGGATGCTATCCCTGTTTATCATACTTTTCCTACACTGAGAATTATTTAAGTACCCTAATTATAGTCAGGATATATGTTGATATATTACTACGTGAATGGCACCTATGACATAATCATAGGCAGAAGAAAAATGTGTTCTGCAGCTCTTACCAACAGACAATACTTTGCAACAGCTTGTTATTGGCTTTACTTGGGTTCCTTTTTATTAGTATCAAAACAAGAAGTCTGGGTCATCACTGATCCAGAAATCCTTATTGGAGTCTTGCCATCTTGAAAAAAAATTAACAAAAGTGAAGATTCTGTGCTTTGAAAGGTTGTTATTTATTTATCTGTATGCTAAAATTTATTGCCTTATCTATAACTTTGGCATTTAGCTTCGACTCAATAAAGCTAATTCTGGGTATTCCATTTGTAAACTGTTTGTATCTCACAATCTCTTCTACTCTGTGTGCCTGTGTTCTGCTGGGTTTTAGTGTATGGGCAAGAAAACACAGTCTTGCATTGTAAGCAAATGTGTGAATAATCCCTGTCTCATCAGTCACTCTATGCATTTGATCTCCCTCCTATAGAACAAGGAGGTTACTTACCCCTCTGGGGTCAAGTTTTGCAAAAAAGCTCCAGCTTACTATATGAGCAGGTATATTTATTACTATGCTATAGGACATACTGTTCTACCACCTTACACTGTACTTTGTCTCTCCCATGAGCTGTTGCTTGCTCACCATGCTTAAGGCATATAAACACAGCCCAGGTATTTTAACTGGTGATCACATGGAAGCAGCACAGGCTGGCATGAAGTGAGGGCAGGCTTCATGTAATTCTGATGCAGGCAAAGCCTCAGAACAGGGTACACCAGCAAAGAAAAGTTGAGGTGGAAAGCCATCACAATCACAGGAATATTTTCATAATTATCCAGGTTATGAAATCAGTATCATTTATGAGATATTATTATGGCAAAATCACTATACATATAAAGATATATATATCTCACTATAACACTATATATTAAATATGTATTAAACATAATCTATATTATATTTTTAGTGGTGCCCAGCAATAAGACGAGGAATAATGGGTTTGATATAGCACACAGGAAGTTCCACCTTAACATGAGGAACATTTTTACTGTGAGGGTGACAGAGCACTGGATCAGGCTGCCCTGAGATGTTGTCAGTTTGATACCAGAGATGTTGTGGAGTCTTCTCTGGAGACTTTCAAAACCCTCCTGGATGCCTTCCTATGTGGCCTGCCCTAGGTGATCCTGCTTTTGCAGGGGGATTGGACTAGATGATCTCTAGGGGTCCCTTCCAAGCCCTAACATTCTGTGAGTCTATAATTCTATTTGTATGCCATAAATATTTTTTTTACTTGATATCAACTACCTTATATGGTATTATACACCTTGTAGGCTATTATCCTGTATAATCATAGAGAATAATATTTTGAGTGTCACTAGGTCACTGAAGAAACTTGCAGTCAAGGAGCAGTCCCACCATGTTCAATTAATCCCTCCCTTTCAGATATGAATGGCCAGAGGGATGCAGAGGAATGGCAAGCTGAAAAGAAAGCTCCTGCAGATGGGAAGTCCTTGTGTGGCAGAAATGAAAATATCACCTGATAAAAAAGAGAGAAATTCTAGCCCTTGAGGTGCTGATTGTGGACTTTATAGACTTTTCAGTTTGTGTGAAAACTGCCTGTTGGAAATGACAGCTGTGAAACTCATGGGATACGTAAAGACATACTCTAAGATATTTTTGAGTAACAGTACGATAAGATGTAATAACAATAGAGCAGTAGGAAATCTTTGGAGAAAAACTTTATTTGCTAGGACTTCTAGAGATCTTTAAGGGAAGTGCTCAGAAATATTATTGCATTCCTTTATGTAACTGAAAATAGATGCATAGGAAAATTATATAAATGTACTAAATAAAAAAAGGAAATGTTTGATGCAGGTGATGCATATTCAGGAAAATATTGTCCTATCTAAACCAAAGCGGGGCAAAGCTTCTGTTACTAACAGTTAAATCTATGGGTTTTTTTTTAGAAGAAACCACCTGGCACAGAAAATCATATACTTCAGGATGACACATACTTAGGGGTGGGAATGTTATTAAATTCTCTATATTCTTAGAAAAAAGGACAGGAAAAGTTATTAATAAAGTCCAGGAAGGAACTGGAAAACAGTTTCTATGTGTGAAGTATATCAAGCAGGTCACGTAAAGCAGTCAGAAAAAAAAAAACCAAACAAAACCAGATACTTTTATCTCTACAGATATATAAAAAGTGTAAAAATGCTGAGGCTGATTGCCCTGGTTTTCATCTGGGAACCCAATTTAGGCATCTGAAAAGTCTGAAAGCAGATGTAACTGGTGAAAATGGTATCACCAGGGCACAGGCTGATACAGCCTTGCCAAAAGAGGCCACGTCACTGAAGGATCAGCACTGTTGTTTTACAGAATGCTTTGTATCACATCCAGTAAATAATTCAGCTGCATCCACAAAGGAGAAAGAATTTCCATGGGATGAAGGTTGTAGCTGTCTCTAGTGGATAGGCTAAGGAGACAGAAACTTTTTTTTTTTTTCCTTTTTTCCTTTTTTTTTTTTTTTTTTTTTTTTTTTTTTCCTGGATCCTTAAAGTGGCTGGCTGGAGTATATAAATCAGGCTGCCCCATCAGTTGCTTTGAGACATCGACACAAGCAGTGCTTGCTGGCTGCAAAGCCCAGCAGAGAGTGGAACCTACTGCTGTTCCTGTCCCTTTTCTAAATGGGTGCAGAGTTAGGTGTTGCAGAAACACCAAAAAAAGCCTAATATTGAAAAATCCTTTGCCCTCTTAAAAACACCTCCTCCTGTCCCCAGAAGAGATGCTGCTCTGACTGAGGGCCCTGAGTTAGTACTCTGTGTGTTGATTGGTACTACTAACCACATTAACTTAGGGCTTTCCTCTGCCATGGAGGCCAGCTGGCCAAGGACAGCCTCTGCCCAGGTGCTCAGCCTTCCTCAGCAGGATGATGGATAGCAGCCTGCCTATTCCCAATGCACCTGGCCTGAGCCAGGTGCTGAACCACGACAAAGAACTGGTGGGAAGAAGTTAGACAGCACAAACCAAATCTGCACCAGTCAGCCTTGTGAGCTAATGGGGCAGAGAAGCAAAATCTAGTGACTTACATTTTCCCTGGAGCTCATTAATCTATTAGCACTGATATAATGTAAAAACACAATTTGTTGGCTTCCATGTGGCATACCACATGGAAATATCGAGTGAGAAATGAGACTTGGTAGAAAACAGCAAGCTTGAAAACTGCTCTTGTGAGGACTTCCTTATCAAAAGGTTTTGGTTCCCTTTTTCACTCTGTTGTAGTGCCATAGATCTCAAAGAAGAATTGCCACTGGGAGCTCCTTCCCTGGCAGGCATCTGATGCCTTCAGAAGTGGCTGTAATGGGATCACAGCCTTCACAGCAGCCACCATTTTTTTCTGATATCCCGAGGAAGCCTTCAACTTCCTGGGAATAGAGATGGAACAAGCCTTTTGAAAACACAACCCACTCTCCTGTCCTCTGTGAAGAAGGAGGATCAGCAACAAACTGTTTTCTCACTTCTCCTTCTGAGAAAAGCAGAGCTCATTTAATTGTTGCTACTACCTGGTTCCCATCTCTGTTTCGGGACTCATGGCTTTCACTTGCTCATGGGAAGTTCAGGGTCATCTCAGGGATTTCCCACAGACCTGCCAAGCCTATGTCCTCCCCAGGCCCTGCTGAAGTCACCTGGGGCCAGGACATGGTTTCTGCAGGTGCCTGTGGTGGCCGTCCTGCATCTCCATCAGCATTAATGAGAGAGTGGAGAGGCCCAGTGGGGTGTGTGAGGTGGAGTCACTGATGCTTGTGATGGGCAGCAGTGCAGCCCACAGAATGTTTAATGTAGTGTGGCAAGGAAATGCTGGAAAAAGCCAGGGTTTTGAAACTCATTCAGGTTACTGAAGGATATAAGTCCAAGTGCTTTTTACTTTAACATCTCAGCAAGTCTTCTATAAAAACATGAAGGCAATGTAAATTCCAGGAGAGCATCTTTAGTATGGTTCCTTTTCCTGTGTGTTTCCCTGTCTCTTGCTCTGACCCATTGTCATACACATAGGCAGAGAGGAAAGAGGAAGAAAAGCAGAATTTTACGCTTTAGAACAAATCTGTTTTTTCCTGAGGCCTGTGGTTAAGTAAAGGCTGTGCATTACATTTTCATAAAAAATGCCTGGAACAGCAAAATAAATTGTTATGGCCCCTTCCAGCACCAACCATCCAGGTAATTAAAGCCACAGTGCTCTAACTTTTCAGATTTTAAATATAATAATGTGGTGATAAATAACATTTTATCACATGATGTGGGAAAAATTTTGTATAAGTTAGGTCTAGCTGCTTAATTTAGCTTCCTCTTTCAGTTCTCTGACACTCTTAAAAAATTATACAAGCACACAAAAATAATTTCCTCAGTTCAGACCTCTCCTGCCACTCTACAGATGTTACCTCTAATATGTACTATAAATTGCACATAAAAGTTACTTGTATATTTACTGATAGTTTTTAGAGCTTTCTGTTCTAGAATGTTACAAACTACCCTACACAAAAAATTGACGCTTATTATCTAGTCTTACTTACCTGTAATCTACCTTTTTTTTTTCCCAAGGCTAGTAGAATGAGAAGACATCTAGCAACTCACCAGCTAAAACCTATCTTTTCTTTTTAGAGGTTATACAATCACAACAGGAAATATTTTGAAATGGTCACACTAATCACAAGACAGACTACTTTTAAGACTCAACATGTGTTTATATCTCCTATTTTTAGACCACACCACATGCCAACTCCTTGCTATTGCCATTCGTATTTTAATTATAAATGAAATAATAACTTTTGCAGTCTTCAGTAATAGGATCACAGCTCATTCTTGCTTTGTTCTTACTTGCTATACTCAAATTCATAATCTGGCAGAAGCCAAGAGTGAAAACTAGCTAGTTTAAGTTGAATTAAAGGTCAAGCTTTTGCTTGCCTCATAGTTACTGCCCTTTTTTTCTTGTTTCTAAAAGTTCTGGCAAAAAAATACATAGCAAAGATGATACTTTTGGTTGAAGTCCACAAAAGGAATAAGGATTTGAAATATTTTTCTGGACTCAGACCTTAACAGTATCATTCTTGGCTGGCTTACATGCACCTTACTGCAAAAACAAAAGAAGTCTCCTGCTGGCAAAGCTGTCAATGAAAAAGCAGCAATGATGCTTTGACCCGGAGATCAGTTTGTCAGTGACCTTTCTGCAACAGCATGATAACAAAAACACTTTCTAGGTTTGAGTAAGGATCCACCTTATTGAAGATGTCTGTGTAAAAGGAGGGCTCTGTCACTCCCTAAGCACTTCTGAAGTGCTGAGATGTTGGAGGCTGAGGACAACATCCACATAGGCTTCCTCATTATCACTCCAGTAAGGAGCCACACCAGTAAGGAAACAAAATTGTTCATGACTTCTCTATATCTTTTTGTGAAAAAAGCTTCATTACAATAGCAAGATAGATTAATAAGAAGCAGGACTCTTCTCTGAGTTGACAAGACTGTAGGTGTGTCCTTGAGCATGACAGTCATGTTGTTTTTCAGTTCCAGTGCCCTCTCTTTCACTTGCTCAATGTCTTTTAAAGTCACTTTGCTATTCTGAATTAATTTTTTTAACAATACTAATATATTTGCACTGTCCAGTTACTCCACTGATGAGGGTATAAGCAATATTAGTGTCTTGTTTTGTAAATTCTTTAAGTGTTATAGGGAGAACCAGGGGCTTTTGAAATTGTCAACTGCTTTTATTTAACTGAAAAAGCAATCTGTAAAAACCATACTTGCTCCTTACTCTAAGAAGAAAACTGTTGTTGTCATACACTAGCCATTCACTGAGAAGGTTTTCTATTCTTTTCAAGAATACCTTAAGAAATTAACTGTGTTCTGTATCCATTTTTTCCAGAAAGTATTAATATAATTAGTTAACATGAAGTGGTCTTGTTCTCATGGTTCATAACTGCTTTTCCTATCGAGAGCTCTTCTGCTATAATCTCTGTAAAACTTTCAGTGATTTCTTGAAACAACACAGTAAGATAGATAAAACAATTCAAAACTTATGACAGAAAGCTTTTGAATCACAATATTCTCAGAGTTGGAAGGGACCTCTAGAGATCATCTAGACCAGCTCTCAGTGAATGAGGGATTTTTGTGCCATCGTTTTGAATGCCCAGTTCAAGCCATATTCAAGGGACTGCACTTGTCAAAGCTGTGATCATTTTTTTTTCCAAAAATGAGCACTTCGTTTTACCTTATATTTTGATACCTAAATAATGAGACATCCCAAATCAAATATCATTATAGAAAAGTCTTTCTTTACAGGTAGTGTTTTTCTTCAACCCAGATTATAATACAGTAATACTCTAGAGGGAAAATCTCCACAAAGTGTAAGGTACAGTAGGATTTTCTGGTTCTCAAATGACTGAATAACTCATATTACAAAAGTCAGAGTGTGATATGTTACACTGGTTTTCTGATGTTGTGTTCTTGTTACTAGTCAAGATAAAGAAAACCACAGTTCAGCTAAAAAACAGTTAAAAGTGTTTCTTGAGAAACTGGGTGTAAAAACAGATTGTGGTTAGCTTTGCTCAATCAGAAAAAAAAAAAAAAAAAAAAAAAAAGTAAGAAGAAAAAAGGCAGAGACTTAGAAAAGCAACAAAATGCTTAGAGAAGCAAATCCACAGAGAGACCCTAGAACACCCACCATCCATGCCTCCTCCATCCTGGCTTGTAGAAATATAATCAGAGACATCTGCCTCCCCAGAAGTCTCCACAGACCCTGCTGTGATGTCCCATGCCTTGTCAGCTTACATTTAGACATTTTAGAATGAGATCCAGAAAACCTGACACAGAGTGGCAAGCCAGCCAGACAACAGAAAACACCTCAATCCCTAAGAAAGCTGCAGCTTTTGTCAATTGGCTGAGGGTTTCACGACCTCTCGCTACAACTGGGCATAAAGACTGAAATTTCTCCTGGAATAAGATGCTTGCATCAATCTTACCTCACAAAACAAAGAAGGATCCAAACCAGCAACAATGGTACTATTCACATTTCTCAAATATCACTCAGTGGGGATGTGGGAGATATGAATTCCTTCCTCCATTTCTTCAGAGTGGTGAGATTTGAATCTACACCTCCCACCAAGCAATACGATTTCCTATTAGTCACTTCATATAAAACATGTAAATTATATTGAAATAGAAACTGCAGTTTGAAGGTCTTCTCTCAGGTACTAAACAAAACACTACAGGCTTTTTTTTTTCTCACCCATGGATTTTATATCCTAGTTGCACAATGGAAACTGGAACAAATTCAAGTGGAAGAGAAAAGAGAAGTTGTACATAAATAACATAGTGGTTAATTCATTTCTGCAAGAATGGCTGGCTCCAATCAGTGAGATGTTCTAAGTATTCACAGGATTAAAGTGCACATGGCATTGCCCCCTTTCTTCTGATTGCACTCTATGCAGGATCTGTTCCAGTAAGTCTCCAATGAGTGCTGTGAATATGATAGAGTGGGTCTTCAAAATTATACAGCACAAGGAACAGTCTTTCACCAGCCCACAACCCTGGGTCATTTCGGGTATTCGGTCTGATGTGGGTATTAGGAGGTATGTGCTTCTGAGTGCTCAGTGACTGGGCTTTGTAGTTTTGATATTGGGCACCCTTAGCAAAAGCTGAGCAGTTCAAGACCACGGTCACTTAAAGTGACAACCAGAGAGTATTTAGGCTCCAAAACCCTTTTTTTCAGTGCTACCGTTATAGCCAGATATTGGAAATTTGACCTGTGATGAAATCTTTTCTCCTCTAGTGTGAGGTTAGGGTGAATGCCAACAAGGAGATCAAGCATACAACGTTAGATATACCATATGAGACATAAATTGACACTTGCCTTCATCTTTATTCTGGGACTATGCCCCTTTTGAAGAAGAATCTCCTTGGCTTCTGCAACTAAATGGTCCCTCGGTGAGCATAGTTCCACCCTGGATGGATTTCCTGCACTCTCTATTGTAAGACTCAGTGGAAGTCAAATGCCTTTTCTCTGCCTTTTGTGCCTGTCCCAGTGGTAAATCTAGGTCAAAAATCCTGTCAGGTATTTCATCCTGCCACTCAATCAGCTACCCAGTCCTCCAAGATGATGGTATGTCCACAGACAGTTTAATTTTTCCCTTGCCAACCCTCCAGAGAACTAATACCCTGTTGATATATTCTGTCACAACAGACTAGGAGAAGCATTCAGCAGAGAAAAGCTACCTGGCTCAACTCTGCATTTTATATTCTTCTATATTCTGGATATAAGGAACCTATGGAGGTGAAAGAGGGTGAGTTTGGCAGGTGGGTATGGTGTCGTCATTTCAAACCACCAGGTCAAGCACTCCATCCTGACAGCTAAGGAGTGAAGTAGGTCTGATTCTTGTTGTATTAACATCCCTGATTATCTGGGTTGCTTAGAGAAGGAGGACAAGCCTTGGGTCACAGGTTCTTACGTGCACTCTCTCTCTTGCTGAGGTCCTTTGTGTATCCTTCCCAAGCCTGCCTCACCAGGCTGGGATGGTAGAAGGATGGTATAAAGATACTATTCTTAGAGTGACTACACTTATCTGCTACAATTACTACACTTTCTACCACACAGGGAGGTACCTAGGAAACTCTTTCCTCTCCTTTAATACCAAATAAAAGCACTTCAAGAAAAATGAAAGATGGGTTCTTGGATTTACAATGTGTAGCAGGTTGGCCTCAGAGCAGAGACTAAATGTTTTTTAACAGAACTAGGCTCTTGGGACTTATACACACAGAGTGGTTTACACACACCTCCTCACCCCAGCATGAGGCCTCAGCTATCTCTTGCAACATCCTGTCGTTGCTTTTACAATTAATTTGTACCAGTGGGCATGCAGAGAGATCACTGTGAAGGACAGGCTTCAAGGAAAGCAGCAGGTGATCAGGTCATTTTTAGTGTTGTGTGGTGGTTGATGGCAAGCAATCCTGATGATTCCCATGCAATGTGTGGTGTAGACTCATCAAAACAAAACACTATTAGAAGGATGAATGGAAAGACCATAAGATTCTTGATGGTAAAAGCCCAACAGAACCCATTCCTGCTAAACTGTTGTCACCTCTCCAAACCTGTCTTGCTTTTCTGATAAGAAGCTACCTGAAAATTTGCGTGGCTTTCATACTGCCAGTTTGTTGGGAAGATGCATAAATCAACCTACTCATAGACTGCAAACAAAGGAGAAAAGCAAGAGGATCTAAGAGATTGTATACTAATGAGTTAAGAGGAAGGCAGGAGAAATAAGGAAGTAGTGGTTGAAACAATCTGCTTTTAAGCATACAAAAAGTTAAAAAAGATTTGATAACATTTTAAATAGAGTGTATCAACAACACAGAAGAAACCCAAAGTAGGTGTTTGGGGTTTTTTGTTTTTTGTTTGTCTTGTTTTGTTTTGTTTTGTTTTTCCTGGGGCATGGGGACATTCAGAACTAGTGGAAACTATAATGGGAACTGCAGAAATGGAAACTCTCCACTTTTAACTAAAAAAACCTCAACAGGCTTCTCACCCACCCAGACTGGAACATGAAGTGAAGGGACAAATTCTAATGAGAAGATAGGTTGGTTTCCAAACTCGTCCATGTAGGGTAGCATAATTTCTGAGACCCCACATTTTCTCACGAGATCTATTAGATCAAAAGTATATAAAATAGAGCAAATCCAAATTTACCTTGGGGTTAGCCTCTAAGGGCAGCTGACTGCTGGCAGTGTCCAATAGACATACACAAACTGATTTGCAAAGACCATTTACATATTCTATAATTATTTATGCATCATGAGAATGTTATTCTGGTTTTTAAAAAACTGTATTATGTTTGGCTGTCTCTATACTGGTGAAATACTCTTTTTCATCATTGACAGTAGCAATCAGCAACAGTTATAATCTATGTAGGGCTAATAGAAAAAAATAATTTATAATATTACAGTAATTGTGTCTTGCAGATGTATGTTCAAAAAAGTACTTATTTTCAACTGTCTGTGTGTAGGGCATTGATAAAATTTATGTCACCATGTTTTATTTGTGTGAGTGGTCATGGAAAAAGACTTAGTCTAGGGATGATTTAAGATTAATTTATGTCATAAGTGAAATAAATGTGACTAAAAGTAACATAAAATGAAAAAAATAGAAAAAATTAAATATTTCATCTTTATATTCAGAGATATTTAGTAGTTTATTTGCTGCAAGCTTAACTTTCTTCTTCTATATAATCAAATTTAACACTTGTGCATGAAACAGTAAAACAGCATATGTCTGTGACATTTTTATTTACCAGCATCACTGTGAGTTATCTATCTTCAGTGCCTGTGATGGCTACACATCAAGAAAATAAAGCTTCAGATTAGATCTTGAAAAAGGAAAAAACACTCATGAGACAGATAGTCTCTACAGCACATTTCTCCTCCGGAAGAGGAAAGTGTTAGTGTTGACACAGAAAGCATGGACTGTTTCAGGGAAGGCTTTGATGTTTCTTCTTCCCAGAAGAAAGTAAAAGGGCACAACAGCACTGGGCTGCAGAAATGGCAGGAGAAGGCCAGAACTCTGTGGAGCACAGTGGGGATAACTTGCAGCAAGGTGTTGGGCCAATGCTTTCTATGAGGCAGTCAATAAATCCTGTTCACATAAACAGTCTCATGGCCATAGTAACTCAGGAGAAGGTTCTAAACATATACAATGCCAATAATGCCAATCTTCACTGTATAGTAATCCACCATAAGTCAGAGAACTGTAGGCAGGACATAGGTTAGTATTTTCTACTGACCACAGAACCCCTGTAAAGCCTGTTGGTGTTCCCCTCCCTTTTGGCAGTGTCCCCAATGAGCCTCATGATAACTGCTCAAAATGCCTCTCACCCCCCCTTTTTTCAGCCTGGGATCAAAGCAATAAAGATACATCTCAGAATAAACAGCAGAGTATTTCATGTGGTTGCAAAAGGCAGTCTGCAAATCCTACACCAAATCCTGCTTGACTCGATACGACAGACCCAGTTTATGAATGGGCTGAGACCCAGTGAACACATTTATTTTGTGTTGAAGGCAACAGGAAGTGAGAGCATTTTGCGTTCATCTCTCTTGTGTCTACACAAGAGTCCAGCCACAGCTGGACACAAAAAGATCTTTTTATACAGAAGAGTGACTTTGTTTCCAATGCCTGGCACATTCTGAATTTCTGGCCAGTCCTTTGTGAACAACCCCCTACTTATTAATTTTTTTTTTTTCAGATATACTTGAAAAGTTTCCACCGATGATATATGGAAGGTGAGAGTTTTTGCTTTGCTGAGAAAGGTGGGAGAAGAGCAGCAGCTCCTGTAGAAAGTTACTCTGAACCATGACTTTTTTGGCAATGGCAAGTTGCAGCACTACTCTTTTTTTATTTCAAGGATAAGGAAGTCAAATCCTCAGGTGCCCCCACACTCTTTACAAGCAGGCAAAAGTACTTCTGACCACCTATTTTTCCTTTCACTCTTGACTACACTAGTCCCAGTGACAAGTTAGAGCAGTCAGATGAGTAGACACAACAAAAGCAGCCAATATTTCTGCAGTGCAATTTATCTTTCTCTGCTCTCCTACTGTTAACTGGCATAGGAATAACATTTCCACATGCTGGTATTCCCTGTACAACAAAGGGATCCCCAGGAACTCTTCACCTGCTATGTATGTAAGTCATCTGGCAGATACTGTGGATGAGTCTTGGAAACATAAAAACCTGGAAAAAGTGTTAGGGAGTCTCACAGAACATACTCTTTCTCACAGAAAAATTGAGAGACCTGAGCCTTGAACCTCTCTGTGAAGTTTCTTTTTATGAAGAGTCCCTGTTGCCTTTCCTTCCTGGGGACTGAATATATGTTGCTACAATCTCTTAAGATGGCTGATAGAAGAGAAACACTTTCCTTCCCTGCCTGAATGATAAAGGAGTGGTTAGGGTCAGGAAATAGATGCCCCACGCTGCCTCACAAGTCTGGCTATGGGGCTTATTATCTGAGCAGGAGACTGTTTTGACCACAAAGCTGCTGGGTGGAACCTATATTTCATATAAAAATTCGCAATAGAAATTCAGATACAGCTCAGGAAAAGTTGAAAATGCCACACAGGAGGGCAAAGAGATTCTCTAGCCTAATGACAGGAGCAGTCATCTCTAAGAGGGTGGACATGTCCTGGTCTCCCAGTCTTTAGATTGGCCTTGGGAGTTAGCCAGTGACTACATAATATGAAATAGTGTCATTGAAGACTAGAGACCAGGAATTTTGCCTTCTATCTGAATGATTTTTCGGGCACTGCTCCATTTTTGTCCAGTGGCTCATGAGTCCAGGTGCAAAATCAGCCCAGATTGTGGTAACTAGCATATTAGATAGATACCAAGGAAGGAGGTGGATAAAGCTTTAAAAACTTCCCAAAGACAGTGTTGAATATTCATGCTCTTTCTCATAGAAGCATGCTCTAGAGGAGGCATTACATTATTTCCTCTTCATTAACTATGTTTGAAAACAAAGCTCTTGCATTTCTAAAGGAGAAACCCCGTCTCTCCAATGTGCTTTAATCATGCTCCTTAATGGCACTAGGTCAGCTCTCCGAGTCCTGTCAAAATCCAGTTGCTCTATAATTGCAGGTGGATGTCTGTTTTCCCTTGTCCCTAGGTATCTTAAGTAATGCTATTTTAAACAATACAATCTTATGTTATGAGAAGCAGCTACAAGGGTATAATTCTGGAGTAGGCAGAGGCTGTATAAGAATTGTCCCGAGTTCGAGCTGAAGCTTTGAAGTTTTACCCCAGCTCCATTTCAGGCATTTCCCATGTTTTTGTTTCTTATGTAGATGCCTTTTTATCAGACTTTCAGGAAGAATCAGTGGCAGAATGTCCCAGAACATCACTCGGTCACCAAAGTCACAAGGCTACTTTTCTTTTTTCTGCAGTCCTACCTCTCAGTCAGCACGTTTCAGCTAGCAGCAAGCAGATCATGGCTGACCAAGGAGACTGGCAACAGTCTGCCTCTGAATGGGCTGTTGATTGATTTCGTTTCTTCTGAACTTTTCTTCTGTAATGTTTACTCTTAGATGACTGAGGGTTGTATCATAATCTACACGTAAAAGTGATCTGTTACTATGCAGAGGGTGAGCAAGTATATCTAAATTAAATGCTATCAAAACCAAGGCTCAGGCCATGAAATGAACTTTCTTGGGCGGTTGCAGCTCTGATTCAGTTTTGTCTCCCTCCCTCAAGCAACTCTGGGACTCACATAACCATCTTGTTTAGTTCAAGAGTTGTCATAGACCAAAGACCATGCCCCCTGCAGATACGTTTCAGAGGCTGAGAGCAGTTGTTATTACAGATTAAGGTTGGGATCGAAGATCCTTAAGATCTTTTCCCAGTCTAATGATTCTATGTTTCTATGTGCCAGGTAAGCTAAAGACCAGAATATGACAGTTCCTATCAAGTGGATGTAGCACAAAACTAGGCAGGTAAAAACGTATTTTCTGCCTAGACCACTAGAGGGTGCAGACAAACCTGCTCAGATCTGAAGATTATTTTTAGGTTACTGGGACCTGGATATTCCAGTTTTTTCTTCAGCCGTTAAGAAAATGAGGTGAAAGGATCACATGTTTGCTGCCCTCTACAATCCCCTTAGCATGTACCCCAAATCTGTCTTTCTTCCCTTAATCTCTGTCCAAGCATCAACCTCTGTCCTTATCTACCTTGATTTTGTACTACTATCTTTCTGTTTTCTTTTTTTTTTAATTTCCCACCCCCCTTTTTTTCAATATTTCTGTTCCTGCTTATCCCTTTATCTCTGCAATTCCTGACTGTCACAAGATGAAGTAATAAAAATGTGAAAGACTTATTCCCCCAGCCTTCAGCTGCTCAGAGCCATTGCAGCTCAGAAACAGTGCCCAGTCAGTGCACCCAGGATCCTGGGAGAACACGATTTAAATTAGACAGGATTTAGAGAGTCTCAAAGACTGATCATATTTTTGAGGCAGAAAGTAACTAAAAAAAAAAATAAATAGAAAAAGTATTTACAAGATGATTCTTTTCTTAGTGCTTACTCACCTTTTCAAAGCAGAGCCTTGTGTTCCTAAATATTCCCCTACAGGCTCAGCAATTGCCTCATACAGCTGAGCTCTGCGTGTAACATCCTGCCAAAAAAAAAGCAAAACTTTTCATCTTACATGTTGATCAGACTTACAGGCAGCTCCCTAAGGAATATGTCTTGCCATGGTCACTGCTGATGTTTCCGTTCTGTAGCAGATTAGATTTCGTCTATGAGCACAAGCTGCAGAAAAGACCAAAGAAAAGTCTTTCAGAATCATTATAAAATCATTAGATTTAGAATCACTATAAAAAATAAAAGAAGCACATATAAAGATAATGCCTAACAATGTCAAGCACTGATAACGCTGCTTTTCATAGCAGTTTTTTTCACAGTTCACTAGCTGTAAAATGTACCTGTGCAGGATAACTAAAAATGCATAATAACAGCATCTGAAGATGAAGATAAAAGAGGACATACTTTTGGCGACTGAATGTTTTCCCTTTTTATTTTTTAGCAGATCTGAACCATTTGCAGCATTATCTGGTAATAAGTAACCCCACATGCTTCATGCTTACCGTACGGGTGTGTGATTGCTGTTGTTATTTAAAGTCCAAGTCAGCAGCTGGGATAACTGTGAGGATGTCAGGGTAAAATAATTTTCAATTCACCAGCTATGAGTGAATTTCTCATGTAGCAGAGTGAAAATGTGACAAAAATGTTCAGCTCTTGATGAGAAATCTTATAGATGCTTTGCCTCAGCCTAAACAACTCTTGGGCTCTCATCAGTCTGTGCACAAAAAGGCCAAATCTCTGTCATATCAATGAGAGCCAAAATCCAGGATTTAAAAAAACTGAGATGTTGCATGAATCATGTACATATCTCTCTCTTTCTCTGTTCCTCCGAGTATTACTCAACACTACAAATGGAAAATTTTGGTAAGGACAGAAGTCTTCCTATCAAAAGTACATGAAAACTGAACAGATCAAACTGATATTACCAGATTCAAAAGATGTAGAAAGTTAACCATGTGGGATATTTCTCATTGATTAGCACCTAATTTAGACAAAAAATTGGATTATATTACATGTTTAAAACCTATTTTAAAATTATGACCTTTCCTCTCAGTCTAGGATTCCCTCAGATTTCCTGCATCTTAATAGTAAACCCAGGAGGATCACCAGTTTGACCTTTGCATTTGAGAGTGTACATTAAGAGAAAATAAGCACAAACAACCATCCCAAAGACATTTACTTATAAAATGTGCTCATGTCATCCAGGAATTTTCAAGGCAGTAGTCAAGGGCCGAGCACTCCCATTTCCATAAAGTCGTTTTTCAGAGGTGAGCTACATTTTCAAGCTCATTTTGCATGCTGTGAAAAACATGATTGCAGCATTGATAAATATGCCTGATATGAAAAATGACCTTCTGTCCATTTGGAAGCTCTGCAAACATTAGTTGTCTGTGGTGAATCCCCCTGGACTTCTGCTTCAAAACAATTTTTTTATCTGGAAACAATGCAGATATGAAGTAGAGTTGTGAAGTGGCAATACGTGTGCAAAACATCAGCACATCATTTAAAAGTACTGCAAAATAATCTTGGTGTGTCTTCCTTTGTGAGCAGGACTAAGAGAGGCCACCACAGGATAACTTCCTGAGGCTGAGTTGTGGGTTGCTGGTTTTCTCATCTCTTGCCACTTGACCATAACATAGGAGTTACTGGGGGAGACCACACTTACCATACGAGGAATGGCTTTTCTCAAGTTTGTTTCTTTCCCACCCTATTATGCTGGTACATTCAACATACAGAACCACAGAAACCCAGAATAATCATGATTGGAAAGGACCACTGAGATCACCAAGTCCAACCATACACACACAAAAAAACCCACCAAAAAAAAAAAAACCCTGAACAAACACAAACACCACACACATTTCACCAAACAACATCAAAGAAAAAAAAATAAAGAACCATAGAGTACACACTTTTCCCACAAAAAGATACTAGTGCTGAAACAGAGCACCGAGCAAATATTTTGTCACCTAAGCTGACCTTTGCTGCACTTAGAGGAATCACAGGGGGCAAAATTGTCTTCACAGGCAGGTGCATCTGAGTTGAACCCAAATGCACCCTCAAAGACAGAAGATGAATACACTTTCAGTAAATGTACCTGAAGGGATGCTAAAAACTGAAGGCAAAAGCTGTGGGTAAGCTGCTGGCTGGCATCAGGGTTCGGTTTGCTTTTCCCGCACAAAATTGCTGAGTACTTTCCCTTGAGCTGTGCCTACACAGTAACTGAAAAATGTGATGACAGGATGAGTAGGCACACCTCAGACTGCTTTTATCTTCCAAGCTGTAGCATAGGCTGTGGATATTTAGCAGTTGAGGACGTATGAAGCTGTAAGGAATAGCAAATTCCTCAGCATCAGTACTCAAACTGAGAAGACTAAGCTGATGCAAGTGCTTCTACCCGTTTTGTACCCGCTTCTCTAGCAGAATGGTGGCATGCTCTGTGACAATGCCCAAACTGACTTCCAACTCTTTGCAAGGGAAGAAGTTGCATTCTTTATTGGATGACCTGTGCTGGGGAGTGAAAATCGTGTCACAAGTCGGGCTTCAAATGGGATTCATCTGAGTTCTTCATCTATAGATGACAGGGACCAAACTTCTGTGGCTTATAGAGCCTTTCAAGAGTGAAATCCATTGCAGAGATCCAAATGCTACTATAATAGAAATCTCACAAGTGTTGCGGAGGTGATTTAGGAATGAAATCCAAGCCTTAATAGAACTTACATGTCTGGATCAAACAAATGCTTTTGAAAACCCTATCTAGATTTTTCTGACCATTATTTAAAAAATCCAGAAAGTGTTTTTACCAAAAACTGAGCACAATGAAGGAGCCGATGCCGAAACATTAAAACTGGTTATAGTCAAAGAATCAAAAAAATAAAGCAAATGCTAAAAACCTGACTCTCCATTGTATTACTTAAACCAGGGATCCTTGTGGCAGGTACAATTTTGCTTTCTGCAGGGTAACCTGCTGACAGCACATTATTACATTACAAATGGATATTTTATGCTTTTTTCTGAACTACTCGAAAAGCTCTCAACACAAAAATTCTCTATCCCTGTCTATTAAGACACAAGTGCTGTATGCAAGAGTGCACTGTATTACGAGCCTTCCTTCTGGTGCCTGTCTGTCTGAGTTCAGTTTTTATGCATCAAAAGATCCTGATGAAATTATATTGGTTCATGATACGGTTCCACACTCACCTGTGTATGTTTAGTTGATGCAAACCTTAGGAATAGTCTCAGGATGACTGCAATATGTGACACTGCACTTGCTAAAAACAGATATCAGGTCCAGATTTACAAATTAACCAGGTAAAAAATTATCTAGTGGTTTGTTTTTTTTTTTCCTTCTAAAATGCAAAAGCCTCATTCTTCTTCCTTTTAACAATAATGTTGAAAACACGTTATGATTCTTACTACTCTCCTTACTAAAGCAAACTGTACACCTTGAGAACCTGTCATTCTGATAGTGGTTTGTGCAGAATGAACCCCTTAAAACTGTTGGTAAATTTTCTTTCTCCTTTATATGCAATATTTGCTGTAACAATTCTAACTTCCGACTAGGTGTAACATTGTTTTCTTCATTATCATTTCTCCATTATTAGCCCATGGAGTTCTTTCTTTATTTCTATTGCTCACAATCATCTGGCACAAACACACAGATGTACTTCTTGGATTGCAAGGAACTTTGTTCTCCCTTCAGATGTAAATAACAGGAGGGAGAATAAATCAGCCTTGACTGAGTCTGACTCCATTGAAAAAACAGTTTTGAATAAACAATAAAGAACTGAAAAGCTGTACTCCTTACCTGGTCTGGAATGTACAGTGAACCTGAAAGCCTCTTAAGTGGCAGAGAAGAATTAGAAATAGTTGAAAGTTTGTACTATCCAACCAGAGGGCTCAGGAAACAACCGACCGCATATCTTGCAATGATTAACTCCTTCCTCACTTGTAAAATGCCTTCGCTTTTTCAAGTATGGTTAAAAAAAATTCATCAGACCCTTCCACCACACTTTGATGAATAATGCCAAGTTCTACACAGGATTTCTGTTCCACACTGGGAAAAAGCAGGTGGCCAGAGGACTCTGATCACCTCCATGGAAGAGAGAATTTGCAGTGTCTTCTGTGCAACTGTGACCAAGTACATTTTACTGTTGAGTGAAGCTTACGTGATGAAGTGTAGAAATGACTAAGTACTGGCTTCAGCACCTAAAACTCATTCTAGAAGAGGCCTAGGAGCAATATTCTCAACCAGATTTCAGTACTGTGGTGCACAAGAAATAAATAAAAAAATATAAATATATACATATATATATATATAAAGGAGCAGATTCCATTGCAGTTCAAACAGCAATAGGATGCACATACAGTCTATGATATTTTGATGAAGAGCAGGCCCCTAGGTGAAAGCCAGGCATTCTGGAGCATCTGGAGTTAGATCCCCTGTGCATAAAAATCTTTCTTCCTAGTCCCCTTGGCTGAATTTACCCCTTTGACTGGAAGGCATCTCTGAGCCTGAGCACCATATAATATCATTAGCTTGAGAGCTGGTAGAGACTAGTTCCACACAAAAGCATGAGTGGGAGTAGAGGATGTCTTTGAGGAGCAGGCATCTCTGTGCTGAACCTAAGGTGACACCCAAGCTCTCTGTGTGCAGGTACAGAGGGGAACCCCAGAAGTGGATTTGGAAAAGAACAGAACCCCAAAGTAGATTTCCCACATCAAAACTGCTGAATGAGAAAGAAAACACTTCCAGCAATCCAGACTACAACATTGGAGACAGAACTGTATTCTTCTCAGTTTTTTATGGCTTAGAAAACAATCCTAGACATACGTACACACATGTCCTTTCCACAGCCTTGAAGTCTCTTTGCCTAGGCATGTGTGTGGTTTATTTTAAAAAGCTCACTGGGGAGAGAAGTGTCAGTCCCTGCATTTGGAATGCTGGTAGGGGAGGAGAGAATAAAAATATTCCAAACATGCAGTTGTATACAACAGGTTCATAGCTCAAGCACCAGCTAGATGTCTTGGTTTGAGGTTAGTCTTCTCTTTGAGAAGATTTAAATCCATGGTTGGGGCATAAAACCTGTCAGAAGTCCATAGTAGCTAGAATAGGTCAAGACTGAGTCCATTCTTTTCAGCAAAGCCAGGCTGACACCGTGGGATTTGACATGTCAGTGAGCCTGTGCTCCACAAAGTTTTCCACAAGAGAGGCTTTGTATGAATTATATCAACAGCTTTAGTGATAAGGACCAGAGCTCAGTATTGTCCAGTTCTTTTGGATAGTGAATTTCAGAAAGAGACTTCTTTAAAAATTATTACTACTTACAAGACCTGGTCACTCAGGTCTTGGATTCCTCTCAGGAAAGTGGAGTTTCACCAAAAGCATTGGAAAGGGAACATATCCCAGCTCTGTGCTTAGGGAACCATCCCAAGAAGTGGGAATATGGAGCCTAAGCCTGTCCAGACTGACGGTTCTTCCACTGCCTTGGCCAATATTCTGGATTACTTCATGGAAGGTGGCTAGCATGGCCTTTCTGCATGGGATGGAGAGCCAGTCCTTAAAGGCACTCTTGAATATAGGTAGTGCAGGGAAACAGGCCTTTGTAATGTTCTTATTTTGGGAGCTTTAACACCCAAGGATGAGTTCCTTTTCATATATATATACACACATACATATATATATATATATGTATATGTTTGTATCATTTAAATGCAATCAAGATTTTATAAAACAAAAAATAAAAACCTTATTTTCTTATTTTTTTTTAAAGTTAAATTTTTCCATTGACTTCTCAGGGATTATTCCTACTCCTGAGGCATGCTCCTGTGAGGTACAGAGGAGTATGTGATCTACACCTGATGTTCATCCTTGCACAGCCTACTAGGAAATAACAGGGATCCTCAGGATCCTCAATGTACATAGGTGCTTACTTGCTAGTTTTGAATGGAGGCCAAAACATCTGGGTGATTCTTCAAGGCAGGGCTATTCATTATATAGCTTCATTTAGAAAAGTTACATAATGTTTTTGGTTTACATTTGGAAGTTTTACATTAAAAGTGGTTGCATGACAGAGTCTCAAGTTCTTCTTGCCTTGAGTCCTCTCACTTTCACACATAAACTGAATCAACTGTCAATCTTATCAGCTGCCAGACTCGCTTCTCACCATGAGCCCAGAGGTAAACAGGAAGAAGTTTCAGTCTCATAACCTCAAAGCATGCAAAAAATACTAAATCAGACCTCCTAAAAACTAATAAAGTTTGGTTTTCTTCCTACGTTGTTATTTTTTTAACAGCTATCCTTTTTCAGTTCAAAACCAGCAGGTTAGAAATAGAGCTTTTTTCTACTTTTTGATCCTTAAGGCTACAAATAATTAAAATTTTACAAGTTTTATACACCCAAGGATGAGTTCCTTTTCTATACAAGTTTTTATATATAGTATATACAAGTTACTTGTAATCACCCATGTCTCTTGGTTTCTATGTGAAACTGGTGATATTCTCCAAATGAGACACCTAGCATGGATTTTTCTTGCATTCTGAGCAAGGGCTCCTGTGCTGTGTGGAAGATAAGAGGGGCCAAGTAAGTAAGCCCTTATTGAAAGTAAAAATCTATATTGATGTAAAAATCTATACAAGTTTTTAAAGAACCTTTTCCTTCTAAAACTGGGCAAAGGAACTTTCAGAAAAACGAAAGAAAAAAAATAGCACTTACGCTTAGTGAAGAAATAGAAAATTTGACAGTCCTGGATTATTATGTGTTGACTAAAGCAGTAATGCATGTTACTGTGAAATATCCTAACATAACATAATGAAAGTAAAGTTATTTAATAGTTATTATTATTACCAGTAGTAGTAGTAGTAGTATTAGAAGGTAATCAATTTAATGGGACTCATTTGATGAAGTTAAAATTTCCTCAGAAAGGAATTAGGTGCTAAGAAAGCATCACTGAAGACTGGTCATGTCTTTTAGAATGATTATGGGCAATGCTGTGAGGTTTTATAGGTCAGTTGTCTTTGGGTGATGTTCTAGCCCTCTGTAAGACCACAGTCACCTTTTTACTGGTGTCAGTAGTGTCAGGAGTTCATCTCAAGCAGTCAATGAGTATTTTTGGGTCCTGCCTCTGATAAGAATGTGCACTTTGACTGTGTTCTCCTTGGAGACAATGCCATGACTTTTGCATGAGGCATTTTAGACTACTTTAGTAATAACAGGTTTAGGATTCTTCTTGTTGTATTTTTCTGTTAGTTTTGGGCTTATTTTTAAAGTTATGTTGAAAAGTTATTAATTATTTCTCCAGTCATATTCTAAGGTTAATCTGCATCAATATTGGAGGTGACCTGAATGTGCCTCCAGCTCCTGTTGCCTTGAGGAAAGAGATATGGAAGGGGATCTGATTTGCACAAGGCTTTGTGGGCTCCCTAGCCTCAAGACATACCACTCCTTGCACAAATTTGGCCAGTTACTTCTAAAGTCAGATTCAGTATCCTAGGCCCATGAAGGGGAGATAGAGATAGAAGACCTGCCAAACAGTTTTTCCTTTCACAAAAAGGTGTCACCTGCTTCCTTGTGCAATGGCACAGCCTCCATAGAATCAAAACCTTTCAAGTGGCAGTTATTCATCCTCAAAACTGCAGGTTTATGTAATTCTACCCCAAAGAAAAGGAAGAAAAATAATTCAAAGCCAAAAATATTAATTTCAGTGTTTTCAAACTGACACATTTTTATTTTAGCATAGGAAATACCTGTAGTAGGAAATGAGTACTTACTAATTCAGTGGCAATGGTAGCAGTACATGAAAAGGGTCTTTGTTTTAGACAGGTCTTCCTTTTCCTAGAGGAGCATTTCAGCCACTGGACTGCAATATAGTTCTTGGTCAGGATATCTCCATCTAGATCTGTTCTATGACATACAAGGAAACTTCCTACTTTTTACATGGAGGTGAATGTTGGGGCTACATCCCAGAATTGAACTCTCAAGACTTTGAGAGTCCCGATATCTTCTCCCCCTCCAAACAAACTCACCCATGTCTCTTGGTTTCTATGCGAAAGTGGTGATATTCTCAAATGAGACTCCTAGCATGGATTTTTCTTGCATTCTGAGCAAGGGTTCCTGTGCTGTGTGGAGGATAAGAGGGGCCAAGTAAGGGAGCCCTTATTGAAAGCAAGGGCTATAAAAAAGTCTGGGAAAAAAAAGAGGAGGAAAGTGATGATAGATGGCAATCTGCAAGACAGAGAGAGAAGAAGAGTAGGAAGGGAAAAGGGGAAAGAGCTCTTAGGTAGGAGTAGGCAGGGGGTAGAGCCTGCAAATCAGAAATAACCAGGCTCATCAGATGCACAGTGGCACTCATCAAAGTGCAAGTCCAGATGCAGAATTTGTCTTTCCTCTTCTGTGTTGTATAAAATATGAAACCAGGCTATGTTCAGAACACATCTGCAGTCTGGTGACTCTTCCTTGGACTGAAAACTCAGATATGCCTCAGGTTTTTGCTGGGTGAAGCACCAGAGTTCTGCTTCTGTGCCTGTGGCTGCCACCCTGCTGTGAATATATCACTGACTTCAAAAAAACAAAAAAAGAGAAAAAAAAAAAAAGAAAAGATGTATTAAGGCTGAAAATAATTTTTTCACCAGCGAAAACTAAAATGCACTTGATTCACTGAAAAGGCTTAATTTTTTTTATCTCCAATGCTCAGTCTGCCAGAAGTTTTAAGGTTTTGACCACCCCATTTCTTGCAGTTTTGATCACTGTTTCCATTGCAGACTGCAGTGAAGTGCAGCTGTACACAAGCTCACTCTGAATAAAACCACCTGCACAGCAAAAATGTCTAAAACCTCAGCTTGAATTGACTAAGCTTTGAGAAAGCTAACAACTGACTCTGAAATCGTTTAGAAAACTGTGTATCTGCTGGCTGATTGTTGGTCTGATTAGCCCCTCCTAGGCAGATTTCAGATTGATAATCCCAAAACTCAGTTAAACTTTAAAAGTGACTTCTCCTTACTATTATTTCTGTTTCAGGGTATGATTCTCACATCATTGGGTCTCCCTTAATTTTTCCTGGTAATGAAAAGGAGACATTAAAGAAGCAAAAAAACCACAAATAAAGCAGGGATCACAATTTCTTCCTCTGTATTTAATTACTAGAGGTATTTTTCTTCCAGTCATATAAAATTCAATTCTCTTTGTCATTTATTAAAGATATATTTAAATTCCAGACTAAGGACTGGACTTAGAGCCGAACACCTCAAGTGTTATTTTTGTGGGAGAAAGGTTGGGAGAAGGCAGGATCCAGACCTCAGTCCATTGGGTTACTGCATTTTTGCAGAGGGAGCTTTCTCCTCGACAGGGACAAGCAAAGTCATCAGAAGCTCAGGTGACTTAGTTTGGAGGATAATGCATTTTCTTGTGTCCATTTCCATCTACCTGATTCAGCTGGGTCTCCAAGACATGATGTTCTCTGCTGACATGATCACACATCCCTTCCTCTGATTCCTTCCCAAAGAGTGGGTCAGCTCAAGAGATAAATCCCTATGGTTCTGTCATCAAATCTCAGTGGCCCACTGGTCTCTCTACACTGTTATAGTTGAAGCAATTAAGACCTGAACTCTGTCTCAGTCCTCTGCCCCATAGTTGCCAGGAGATGCTAGTTAGACAACTTCAACCAAAGTTTTCCCAAGTGGACACAACCTTGGGTCTCAGTTTCTGGGACTATCCTTGAAACACCTGGGGACTGATAAACTGAATAGGGGCCAAAAGCTGTGTTACCAGGGTCATATAGGTTCAAGCATAGGGGTTGGTCATCAGGGTTGTTTGGTTACATTAGCCACAACCAAGGACTGTTTCCTACCAGACCTCAGCCAACCCAGACATTTGAGTGACTGGTGGGCAGACTGGTAGGAAACCAATTCTTCCTCTCCGCCTGTTCCCTGATTAACCAAGGTCATGGATATATCACAGAATGGTTTGGGTTGGATGGGACCTATAAAGATCATCTAATCCAGCTCCAAATGAGGGATGAGAAAGTGGGAAAGCCTTTTTTTCAGGCTGCCCAGCTTCCTAGCTCCTTGTAACTGTGCTGTCTAAAGCTTGTCCAAAAGAGGCAGAAAAATGCCCAGCTCCTGGAAAAGTCACAATACTCATCTTACAGAAAGAAATTTTCTTTCTTGTTAAAAATAATAGCTTCATATACTTTGGGCTTGGTTTTGCTTTTTGTTTTTAACAGCTACAGCGATTCAGGGTTTTTTTCCACTTATCTGGAAAGAAGATTTTTTTTTTCTGTTTGGGTTTTTGGTTGGTTGGTTGGTTTTTGGTTTTGTTTTTTGTGGGGTTTTTTGTTTTGTTTTTGTTTCCCAAGTGTAAGATGTGATAATTGAAATATGTCAGTAGATGTTTTTGAGCAGCCATCAACTCTAGAACAGTGGGTGTTGAAAAACAAGGCTTTGAACGTCTCACACAGTGGAATCCTGGTATGTTTTTGTTGGGCTTTTTAAGAAAAAAAAACAAAATTAATTTTCCCTTTCTCCTTCTTTCACCACATATCTGCTGGGAAAATGTCTTCACCCAATGGGTAGGCAGATTCTGTCAAATCTTAACTACTATCAAAAATCCCTTGAAAACACATTTACTGTTACCTCTACCATTAGTCATGATTGGTATGTGAGATACAAGCTTTCTTACAGAACATGAAGGGAAGCTAAGAGGTGAAAGAGTTATCAGCTGGCCAGGCAAGGGGATTCCACTTGCCAGGCAAGGGGATTTTCATCCAGGCCTTTAAGATGACTCAGGATGAGGCTCACCTAGGAGATGGGACTCTTTTTTTTTTTTTTTTTTTTAAGTAGAAAGATTGTTTTTCAGATGTTATAAAAGACACCCGATTTGTCTCTAACTTCTCACTGATTACAAACGGATTACAGGAAGGAAGCACTCCACCCAGTTTCTTAATTTATCATGCACCATTGCTTAAAGGTGTCATCTGTGTCTCAACAGAAACTGTTTTTTTCCCCTTTTAACAAAAAAGAAAAAAGGGGGAGGGGGGGCAAAAGCAGATGATCATACTGCTTGCTAATTATCAATTGTATTGCAATTACATTCAGAAAAGTTTTTGATTTTTCCAACTGCACCTTTGTTAAGAAATTCTTTCAGCAAGATACAAAAGCAGTTGGTGTTATTTCTTGCAGTAAGGAAATGGCACACAAGAAAAAGATGTCAGGTGGTGCACCTTTTCAAGGGACTCTACATTGCAGCTCAAATCAGAAATCTGGATTCTACTCCTATGATAGAAGCATCAGCCAGTACTTTCAATTTTGCAATTATTCCTTCAGGCCACCAGCTAAAAAAAAGTGAGGCTCAAATTCTGTTCTCAGCTCCGCTGAGATGGACGTAAAACTATTGCAGCTCCTGGAGCAATTCCACCCTTATTATCATCCTCATGGAGCTACAGCTTTGCTCCTTGCATCCTCGTTGCTTTTGCTTGCAAAGCTGTGAATGCAAAAAGCTCCCACTTAGGACAAGAGGGTAATTTGGGATGACTCGGGGAAGAACCCAGTGCTGTAGGGAGCACAGGGAGTGCAGCATCTCTGGACATGCAGTGATCACCAGAGGCAGCAGGCAGGGGCAAGAAGCAAGGACAGAGGCAGGATGACGTGGGAAGCCTTTATAGGAGTGGCCAAGGAGCTGGGGGAGAGCCATCCCAGGATGACTGCCATGGCAGGTGTCCTGTCAGCTGCAGCTTTCCAGAGGGGCAGAGACCTCACACACAAACCTGCTGCTGTGGCTCCCCATAGCTCTCCAGCTGCAGCGTGGCTCAGGCATCCATGGGCACAGCCAAGGACCACAGAGCTGCTCTTGGGGATGCTGCACACTGGGAATGGACACTGTCCATGGACCAGGCTTTGGGCACTGACTGAGGCCAAAGGGCCCAGAGGGAGGTGAAATGCAAAGCAAGAGGCTGGTCTTCTGCTGTGCTATGTTTTGCTATATACTTCAGATATTAGGACCTCCAGAATACGCTGGGATATGCCCATAAATGGCTGACACCAGTAGAAAATGTGCATAAAATGTATTAGCACCAAATGTATTAACAATGCCAATAGTGACTGCAAAGAGGAAACCAAATTTACGTAGACAGTAAAGCTCATCTGTGGGCTTTCAGTTTTTAACTGCAGGCTCTGTCAACTCGTCTGTACTTACCCTTGACCTAGACAACAATGAATTTTGCTCTCAGTCCAGATATTTCTTTGCTGCATGACTGAATGTTTATTGTATTGTCCTCAGTCATTTCCTTTAACAATGCAAACGGGAAAGAAGCTTTAGAAGTATTCTTTTAAGCCCAAGAAATGTAGCCCAGCAGGGTGCAGGGCCCTGCACCAATGTATACATTGCATTTCCAATTCAGAGGCATTCATACGCCAGAGCATTCTGATGCCAAGGAAGGTCGTTTCTTGCTGTTCCCACTGATCTTTATTTAGTGCTAATAATGTCTTCCAAAGAAGTTGCAATCATATTCTGGCAGAGAGCAGCATATGCTCTTTTGTGGGTTTTGCAATCTGAGCTCTAAAGTAGCAGTCATTTCAGGTCCCAAATAAAACCGTAATGTGTATCTACTCCAGAGTAAATGTATTTTCAGTATTGCAATCATTCCCTCAGGAAGTTCTTGGCATATCTTAATTTCCATTGCATGTTTCAGGAATGCATCTGCAGGTCTTCATTTGTGCCTTTTGTTGAAACTCCTTACACCACAACAATAAACAAGATCAAAGTGAAGACTGCTTAATGCCAGCAAAAGCTTGTATAACCCCCCCAGAACCAGTTCAGTTTGGCAATATAAGATAAGTGGATTACTGTTATCACTGTACCATGCATAGAACACATCATAAAAATCTTGCACAAAGCAAACTGGACAGCACTGGCGTGCTTCTTGGTTTCCCCAAATTGTGTACGAGGGAAAGTAAGAAGTTTTCAGTAAGAAGTTTTGGAATAACTGCAATGCCACTACTAGTGAGGGGGGTGAAAGCACGACAAGCTCTGTGAGCCAAAGCAGTGTGTCTAAGGGAAGCAGTGTTGCTCACCACAACAAACACATCAAAGTGAGCTGCTCCTCTGCTCAGTTCCTGTGCTGAGAAGTGAGGTGCGTGCCTTCCTAAGTGGAAGCTTAGTAACCAGAGTGAAGACTGCTTAATGCCAGCAAAAGCTTATCTAACCCCCCAAAAACCTCCTCAGTTCACTCATCTGTACCACCTCTCTCACTTTCAGCAGGCAGCTCAGCCTCCCCGATTCCTGTCACACCCATGGAGGTGAGGGTGGGCACTGCTTGCTGCTCCCCACCACACAGCAACTCTCTGCCGTGACAGCAGCTGCAGGAGAAAGTGGAGGAATTTGGAGGCTGAAACACACCTACCCCGAGCCAACACAGTGAAGATCCCATTCTCCCCCTCCCTAAGTTTCCTCTCTGTGCATTACGTGGGGTTTCACTTTTTTGTCCCTCCTCCCCATAGGACCCCCTCACCACCTCAGAAAATCTAATTTTGCACCTGCCACTGCTCCTGCAGTTGCAAAGCTGATGAGGTGTGAAGCAAGCCTCTGGCCAGCATGAGAGGAAGCAGGTAACAGTGCCTCCTGGTGACTTTTGCCATCACACCAAGCTCCTGAAGTGATGAATAGAGGTGTTCTCAATTATTTGACAAGCACTGAAGTTCTCCCACAGGCTGCCTGCTGTCACAGGCAAATATTACAGACCTGGCAGCAGCCAAATGCCACCTGGACCCTTGTTCCCTCTCTGCTGAAGGCAAGGGAGCTGAACACTGAGTGGAGCTCAAATGTTCCTTGACCCATGGCAAGCATGGGAGCATTTACTATGTCTGAAGTAAAATATACCCAGGAGTGAGTAAATGAATCTGAAAACTTTGGAGAAAATCCTCAGCATATTTTTGTAGTTTCAATGGGGACACTGAAAGCAGCAGCAACTATCCCAGCTGACATGGCCAGCCTGCTGGACCACTATGAGTCACTTTGCCTCCTACATGACCTGGATTCCTTTGGGAAAGATGGATCCAGTGGCAGAGAGAGAATAAACTGTCTGCAAGTAAAATTTCAGCTAAAAATCGTCTGCAGCAGGATTTCATTTGATCCTTCCTGACCAAGTCAGCAACTTTAAAACCTTCTAAGCAGCAGCTAGGAGCTAAAGGAGAAAAAGGAAAATTAAAAATAAATAAATAAATAAATAAATCCCAGAATTCTTTGTTTCCATGTAGTCTGAAATCATGCCTTTGTGAAAAGGCCCCTGCTAGCACCTGAAGCAAACTTTTATTTGGGTTTGATTTTTTTATTCTATCTAATGCTGAAGTATCTTCAACCTTGACTTTAAGGTTTTAGTGGGAAATTTAGGGATTTTTATTTTGAAATTACAGTAGCAGCTAGGTGGCAGGTAGACTTTCAAGTCTCTGAGCACATATAAGCCTCCAGAAGATAAAAATATTTTGTGTTTCCCTGGTTCCCACAGCATGAGCTGATGTTTACTGATTTCCTATTCTGCAGATTCCTCCTGCTCCACCTCACATACGGGAGATATTATTCAACTTCCTTGTCGACTCCAACACACACAGAGGGCCAACATCATCTTTTGTTAGTATGTAGTGACATGCTTATATTTTCTGATTTTTATAACATAGCAGTAAATGTGAGAGGCTGAGCATTTAACAAGCCTGTGGCTGGGGATGATAAGGGTTACTTCCTGCAGGTTTCAGATCCATCTATTGTTTTCTGTAACAATGGGGAAAAAACAAAATGTGTTTTCTAAATTTGCAATTTTATGACACAGTTAGTTTGCATTCCCTAATGAGGAAGCATTAGGGAATACCAAAACTTATCAAGGAGAAAGAATTTGAGCAAACAGGATAAAAATTAAGGCTAGTACGTCAGTAAAAACAGCTTATTGATCTTCATTGAATGCATTTAAATTTAATTCCTCTCCAGGTTGATTTTCTTCATCACACATGCCTCGACTGACACCACCTTACTTCCCCATAAGAAGGTATGCACCTTCATGAGCAGGAAACTCTTTTTTCCCACATTCTGCAACATCCTTTTTGATTGCAAAAGTCCCCCACTCCCACTTTTTGAGGCAAGCTGTGCTGTCCCTTCCTTACCATCACCAGCTGGCAGCACAAGCTTCCTCCTGCTCCTGCCAGAACAAGGCAGGAGCAAACAATTACTGTCCCAGGGAAGGGAAGAGAAGCAGCAGGAGGGACAGCCCCGACTCACATGCCTGCAACACTCCTCTGCTATTGTAATTTATTCCAGGAGAGCTTCAGGAAAACAAAACTTGCTGATTTCAAAGTCTTTGTTCCTTATCCCTGCTCTCCCCTGCTTTTTCTCTTCAGCAGGCTCTGATGCAATGCAGGGCTCTGTTCTAGGAAATAGGTTTTCAAACTGCTGCAGGGGAAGTACTGCTCCAGTGACCTGGTAAGAATCTGAAATGTGCCATTCCTGGGGCAGCTGAGACTGTGACTGGGGGAGACTCCAGAGGTCTCCAAGGACCTGTCTGGCCTCTGCTTTGACTGTCAGCTGCAACAGAATCTAGGGAGTCTTGACTACCATCAGGCTCTTACTACCTCTTGGTCAGAGCCCAGACATGGGCTAGCACTGAACTGCAGATGTCCAGGAGCAATCATAACCCAAAACCTTCCCCTCACTCACCTCTCCCCTGCCACTGTTACTGCACTTGACTCAGACTGGGACAATTGTACAAAATGGTTGGTCTAGCAATGAGAAATTTTTCTTAGGCTCAGCTACACCTTGTAGCTACCTTCACCCTTGTTAGCAACAACACCATTTCCTTTGCATCTTCCTTTACCCTCTCAGGCCAGCTAAGTCTGAGTTTAAAGCTCAAGAGCTTATCAATTGAAACTGCAACAGTTTTGTAGATAAGAATCACATTAGTTGTGTAAAAGCTGCTGACCCTCAGTTAGATTTCTGTCCTTGAGAGAGAGTCATGGCCTGGAGTGGGGCTTGTCCCATCTCTCCCAAACACATGTCCTGGAATAAAATGAACTCCCTTTCTAGAAATGCTCATATCTCCCCATGTCAAAGATTTATCCAGACACCTTACATTTTATACCATTTAATTTATATGAGCAGAATTCCATCCTTTGTGATTTACTCCCACAAGGCAACTTATTTAATGAGTTAAACTCATTACTGTCATTGCTGAGCATATCCTGAGCATTTAACTTCCCAAAGCTAGATTTGGTATACTGAGTAAATGAAACTAAATTATTTGACAGTGGAGCTTAGGTGTAACTTGATAACAGACAAGTATAAAAGTGATTTTCTTTCCTCCCCCACTTCTCATAAACAGGTATAACATCTCGTTTCTGTGGGTGTACAGGTTAGAAAAATTGAAAACATGAATCAGAGGTAGTATCAGTTCATGCAAGTGATGCTCTAGCAGATTAAATCCAGGGTATTGCTACCTATGCATATAGAACTTTGAAATTAAAAGTGGCAGAATTAGAGCATGGAATCAGAAAGTAACAGTGTGTTTTTATTCCCCCAAAATTCTATGCCTGTGCCTGCCCATGGGCTGGGGTGTGGTGATTCTGAGATTGAGAGCAAGTCCATCCATAGACAAAATAAAAAAACTTGGCCAGCAATAACCACCCTGCATGTAGGATTTGGAAGCTGTAATGACGATCTGCTACCCACCAGGTGGTGCCATGAAAGCCCAAGTGTTTTCATCACCAATTTGGTGTGGTACCTCCAGTAAGGACCTTGAACTCCTCCTTTTTTTGTTTTGTTTTGGTTTGGTTTTTTGGTTGGTTTTTTTTTTTTGTTTTTGTTGTTGTTGTTGTAGTAGGAATCTGGCCTAGGAGATAATTCTTGCAACTGTGCTGCTACTCTGCTATTTGGAGCTGTATTCAGTTTTTCAAGAAACAATGCTAAGTAAACATGAAGAACAAGAAAGAAATTTTTGATAAAATTAATACACCTTGATACTATCTCCATTGAATTTTTTCTTTTCTTTTCCCCAGTGCTGAAAACTGTGTATTCAGTCCAGAGATAAAAGTTGCATTGATGTTTCAGTGTTGAAAACATTGTGCTTATTAGCAATAAGGTAGAAAACTGATGTTATAATAATGAAAAAGTCTTGGCTTTTGGTCAGCAGATATCAAGACTGACAGCACAAAGCCTGGGATGGAAATACAGATATCATCTGCTGTCTTAGAGTGGGAGTTGGGTACTGACATTCATGGATAGATGGTGGCAGACCAAGTGCAAGGTCCTGTACATATGGTGGGGCATGCCCAAGCACTAATGCTGGGCAGAGAATGGGCTGAGAACATCTCTGAGGAGAAGGACCTGGGGGTTTTGGATGATCAGAAGCTCAGCATGAGTTGGAAATGTGCAGCTGCAGATCAGAGGGCTGGGGCAGCTCTCCTGTGAAGAAAGGATGAGAATTGGGGTTGTTCAGCCTGGAAGAGAGAAGGATCCAGGGAGACCTTACAGCAGCCTTTCAGTATCTGAAGGTGCCTGCCAGAAAGCTGGAGAGTGACTTTTAAAAAGGACTTGTAGTGACAGGATCTTAGCATCATAGAATGCCAGGTTAGGAAGGACCTTAGGGATCATCTGGTCCATCATTAAGTTGAGGGGAAATGGTTTTAAGCTGAAAGAAGGAAGATTTAAGTTATACATTAGAAAGAAATTCTGTCCTTTGAGGGCGGTGAGACACTGTCACAGGTTACCCAGGCAAGCTGAGACTGCTCCCTCCCTGGATGTGTTCAAGGCCAGGTTGGAACACCTTGAGTCCTGTGTCCAGTTCTGGGCCCCTCAGTTCAGGAAGGAGATTGAGGTCCTGGAGCAGGTCCAAAGGAGGGCAACCAGGCTGGTGAAGGGACTCCAGCACAAGTCCTGTGAGGAGAGGCTGAGGGAGCTGGGGGTGTTCAGCCTGGAGAAGAGGAGGCTCAGGGGAGACCTCATCGCTCTCTACAACTCCCTGAAAGGAGGCTGGAGCCAGGGGGGGTTGGGCTCTTCTCCCAGGCAACTTTCAACAAGACAAGAGGGCATGGACTTAAGTTGTGCCAGGGGAAGTTTAGGTTGGATATTAGAAAAAATTTCTTTACCAAGAGGGTGATCAGACATTGGAATGGGCTGCCCAAGGAGGTGGTGGATTCTCTGTCCCTGTATGTTTATAAGCAGAGACTGGATGTGGCACTCAGTGCCATGGTCTGGTAACCACAGCTGAAGTGGATCAAGGGTTGGATTTGGTGATCTCAGAGGTACTTTCCAACCTGGCTGACTCTGTGATTCTGTGGTCTAGTGGGAGGTGTCCCTGCCATGCAGGGGGCTTGAAACTAGGTGATCTTTAAGGTACCTTCCAAACCAAACCATACTATGACTATGAATCCAGTAATACTCTTTCTTTCTTCTACTTTTCCTCACAGTTACTTTTGCTAACTTGCCCTTTTCACCACACAGATCTTAACAATCTTTAGACAGTAAGAAACTGAAAAAAAGGTTATCTTCATTCCTTGGCCTTCAATGTCCTGCCTGAACTCGCTCAGATGGACAGTTTACTCATCTATACCAAGCATTTGACTTCCTTTTGTGCCTTTTCCATTTGACTCATTCCTGCCAAGGTGTCTACTGTGTCAGAGACTTTCCTGTCTGGATGGAGGTCATCTGAGACCCCACAAACATCTAGAAAATCTGGCACCTTTGGAGCCATGATACTACAGTAATGAAGTATAGCCCTGAAATATAATTAGAATATTTTTTAAAAAATATATGAAATAACTTAAAACCCAGCAGTCCTCATGCAGAGCATTGGAATAACATGAATAATAGCTATTTCAAAGTAGGATCCTAAAAATCCTAGCTGAGAAGTGACAGAGTTTGAAGTTATTGGAAGCAAAAGACCTGCCTCAGAGCTCCTGAGACAACGTCCCAGGCCTGGGGCTCAGTGCAGTTTGGCTTTGCAGCAGAGGAGATCCTGGGATGAAGCTGCCTCAGACTTGAGGAACAAGTGCCCTTGTCTCAGGTAGATGCAGCACTGCCTCGGGTTCAGCAGGGTCATAGCAAGAGAGTCAGCTTTGGATTGCCAAGGCTGAGGCAGTGGCACCTTCTGAAAATCCCCATTGCTCATTTCCAGGGAACTGCTGCTGAAACGGGTCAGGAAGAACATGTTTAATGATGGTTCTGATGTATGACTGAACTGGCAAGTTTCTGACACCCATACAGAGGGTTGTAACTGAAAGCTCATTCCCATGTTTACTGGTCTTGTGGCAGTAATAATGTAACTGAAACACTCCTGAAGAAAGGGACTTTTTTGCTCTGACTCAGACCAGTTGCCATAAGACTTTTCATCTTAATGCTGTGGCTTCATGCTGGTTTGACGCTCAACTTTAACATCATAAATACAACACAAAGCAAAAATAGTGTTTGCATTTCCTTTTGCTAGGCATTCCTCACTATGAAGGACCATGAGTGTTTTTTCAGCTGCCTGACAAACGAATTTTGAAAAATGGACTTTTCATCACCAGCATGAGAAGACAGGAAAAAGGGAAGCACTGAACTGCAAATTATTCATCGCTTTCCTCTTCCCTTCCCTGTGTTTTAGTAATAGGGACCTTGACCTTTACAGCTAGCTCATGACTTTTGTATAAATTACAGTCTGGACCTTGGTTTACGTGACTTACATCCAACAGTTAAAAAATTCAAGCCATCTTCATCTCTGAGCAACCATCTCTTTCTTCAAGTGATCTTTATCTCTGCCACAGAACAAGTTTCAAGCAAGGACACATGAAAATTTTAAAAACTCAACATTCGGTTTAATTAAGACAGGACTAATTTTGTCCTGTGTACATGAGAAAAGGTAATAGTTTCCACTGAACATATATATGTGAGGAAATAGAAAGTTAAGTTTATTGCCGCACATTTCTCACTAGGAGATGTCCTTTCAGCAGAGAGGTACTGGTACCAGGCAATGATGCTGAATTTCTGGCTATGCCATCATATCAAAAAGAAATTAAGAGGAAAAGCTATAGGACTTCAGGTTCTGCTTTAATCTTTTAATGGGACTTTCCATAGAAAATATCAATTGACTTACAAAGCATGTCATCCTTCTCAAAAAATTCATCTAAAAACTGGTGAAAACCATTGTTCTTTTCCAGTGTCTCACTGGGGCTTATCCTAAGCTGACTTAATTTCTCTGGGAGAAAAGCAGTGGAGGGAAGACAAAAACCAGATTTCTTCACACTAACACTTCCACAGGAAAAAACAAAACAAAACAAAACAAAACAAGTCACTTCTGTAATAGCTCTGTGGAAAGAAGCTTTTGCTTAGTTCTAATTGATTTGCTTTACCTGAAATACTTTAAAAGCTCTGTATATTGCCAACCTGAGTATTCACAAGTTTTGAATGCAGTGAATGCTAATTCAGTAAGATTTTCACCAAATTTGCACAAATGTGCAGATGCTTCTTCATAGTGTCTGAAGACAGAGATGTCTGTCCAGGACAGTGGAAGCTTTCTGCAAAAAAGTCCATTCTCTCCCCACACTTACCAGCTGATCACAGTGCATCAACATCAGTCTAGGTCACCTTCCTCAATTCCACTGTCTTTCCAGCACCCACATTTCATCCACCTTCCCTTACTCTCACCACATCAGTTTCCCTTCCCCTCTCTGCAGCTCACTGAATGCATGTGCATGAAGACAGAGAAGAACAGTCCCTCTCCTTGCAGTAAATCCATGAAGCACAAGTAAAATAAACTGAGCAGCTGACTTTTGTTATCTGTTGTTATGCTGTCCCCATCCTACTCACTTCTGCAGTTGCAGGCACCTCACACATATTTCATGCTAGCAGGCTCTTGGAAAGAGATGCTGACTGCAATGATTCTTTATGATGCCAAAGTGACTTGGGCTTTTAAATTCAAAAAGCATTTCTAAAAACTTCATCCTCTTCCTGAAATGGATAAATGTATGTGATGTATTTGTCATCACAAAAAATGAGAAATATACTAATGAGCAATAGCTAAGTACATAAATAAACACATAGTTAGCTAAATAAATTACCTACATCAGTACTTGTAACACTGAAACACATTTTTCAGAAAAGAGCCGCTGCCTTAAACAGGGAGGTTTTTCACATCCTTATTGGTGTTTATAGTCAGGTATAAACTCCATACAAACATTTTGAATAAAATTTGTCTTGTTAGAGTACTCAGTTGAATTCAGTTTAACATAAATGCAGTTTAACATAATTATACAATTAATATAGAACAGTACAAGCAAATCACCTGTAACCTATGGTACTTTGTGGAATTTACAAATCAAATATTCGGGGAGGCTGGTGTACACTTCTGGAATTTGTCTCACTGGCAAAGTAAAGGTAGACCAAACCCTGGATTTGGCCTTGTATAACTGAAAATGCAATATAAGAAACAGCAATCACATTTTGACAAAACAAATAGAGCTGGATGGGTTTTATTTGTTTATATCATATGACAAAATCCATTCAACATTTGTCAGAAAATGTTAATCTAATGTCTTCCTCAAAAGAATAATGGGGAATATAATTACCTCAGGCAATTTGTTCAAGTGTCACCTTTAAATTAGAAAAAAATTAAAAATCTTCCTGGCATGACTCTTTACTCAATCTGGAGCCTGGGACTCCTGTCTTACCCACCCTAAACACAGAGAATGAGCTTTTTCCTACCTAAGTGCTCCAGGCAGACAAACTCAGTCTCTCAAACTACAAAGACTAAACAAACACTACCACAAATCAAACACTACTGTCAATCAAAAAAGGGGGTGACAAGAGTTACTTCTTCTCTCAGTTACTTTATAAGTTCTCAATAACTAATTTATTTTCTTACCTGTTTCTGTAAAACACATTGAATTTCTTCAGTCTTTTCTCACAGAATGCATTTCTACTGTGGGTTGCCAATAAAAACATGTGTTATATCCTAATACCTACTTCCTCTTCTCATTGCTTTTAATCACTGAAAAAGCTACTTCAGAATATTCGCTAAAAGGGTACATATTTTTTCCCCAGTTCAAAAATCTATTTTTGGAGGATGCAGTCATTACTCATGGAGTGCTGTATGGCTGTTTCACTCACCTTGCATCACAAATGCTGGAGTCATTGACAGAGGTATTTTTCCAGAACAGACATGTGGCTTTGCAATGCTGACATTCCAACATATATCCACCTTCTATTTAAAGCATGGAAAGCTGCAAAGAATTTATTAAAAAGTTTCAGTGAAATCCAAGTAGAAGATAAACACAAGTATGAGGGAAGCAATATATTTGCTTTCATGCTACCAGTCTGATTTGTCTCTGCCATTCACCTATAAGAGTTATTTTCCACAGTAGTAAGAAATAGGTAAACTGTTTTCATTGTGCTACTAATTTGAGATTAGCCACATGGGACTGTCTTAATCTGTACCAAGACTCATGCTCTGCAGTTGGTTGGACAGGCATTCAAGTGAAAGGTGGCTCCAATATGACACAGAGTAGTGGTCTCCAAACTTCTTCGATCATGCATCCCTAACATTAAAAATATATATATATAATATATATTTATTTATAAATAAGCTATATGCATCTACTACTGTTTTAATATATTATGTACATTATACAACCTACAAAAAAAATTAAAATTATAAGATAAGGATGAAAGAAACACTATTTTTAAAAATTATCTCTTTATTTTATTTATTAATGGTGCAAAGTTATTATCTTACTGCACTCCAGCAGATTGTCTTGCACAGTCCTTGAGAGGTATGCACCCTGCTTTGGAGACAACTAACATAGGTATCACATTAGTTGATGCCAGCAGTGACTTAAAGTTCCTTAACCCTTCTAGTTTTCCCTGTACAATCTATTCCTATGCTAAGGCTTCTTCCTAAAGATAGCTTTGCATATACTTTACTCTTTAAAACAGAGGACTTTTCTACCTTAGCAGTAGTGTCCCATGCTAATCACACTGCGTCAGAATCACTCCTGAATGATGCAGACCTCTGAGATAGGGAACAGGATGTCATCTTCAAGGGCTAGCTGGAATGCTGAAAGAAAGTATTACCTTAGTACTCGTTTGCTCCTTAGCAGATCAATCATCTCTCACAAAATCCTCTAAGAGAACTTAATATATTAAGCAGTAGAAGATAGCAGGAAAATAGATAGCAGCTTACAGAACGCTAGCAAAAATGAAAAAAATTACACACATCTAGACTGGCTTTGTTCACATTAGTAGAAAATATACAAACCTGAAAACATCAGAGGTGAGAATATTCAGAAGTGAGAAATAAGCTGGGGCTTTCCAAGAAGAAGTCGAAGTGTGATGGTTAAACCAGTAGATATTCAGACTTCTTTACATAGAACAGAAAACTTGTTAGTTGTAGATGCATTACTCCTGAAAACAATTAGGAATACTTGTTAAAAATAGTGGTTATGATAATACTTCACACAGGAACTACAATTATGATTTACTAAAAGTGGCACTTTGTTTGGAAATATGCCCCTCTCTTGTATTGGGCTGGTGTCTATGCTACAGTGCCTATGCCTAGCACTCCTCCAGACCCTCTGTAAAATTTCATTTCTCAGTTTAGGCTACATTCAGTTTTTTTCTCTATTAATCTGTTTTCCTGTTACTGATCTTCAAAGCGAAACTTCAGTTTTGAATGTGAATATTTGTTTTCTTGCTTGGTCATTATCTGTAGAAACTAAATCATATGCTATTGTTAACTATGAACTATTTGTATGTTTTCTGTATTTCCTTATTCTTCACTTTCTTGTTTTATCCTAAGTCAGGTACTGCTCTTTTTACCTGTTGCTGTGATAACCTAGTTACTCTGGGGCACTCTGCCTGAACTCCTGTGGGTTTTAGATTATAAATGGAGGTCAACAAAGAGAGAAACATACTGTATGTGCAGAAGGTTTCCTAAAAGATACTTCTCTACACAAGTAATTTTCTTTGCTTTGGTGCAACATGAAAATTCACAAGCAGTTTCCTGCACAGGGAAGTGGCAAGAGGGATATGGAATAAGAACCAGGTAAGTTTTGTCATTCTACTGTTTCTCAGATCTATTGTAAACTAGTACACAATATAACCAAAGCCATTCTGAATCTGGCAGCAGTGCAGAACCCAAGGTCATGTACAGAAGCACTGATCTCAACTGCTCTGCCTGTGGATTAGCCCAGATTTTGTGTCAAGCTACACACGAGCTCTTGCAGCACAAGCTGCTGCAGGCTAAAATGTGGCATTTGCCGCCAGGTCCTGCACAGTTAAATAAACTGGGCTGTGCATGAGGGCAGCAGAGGTGTGAACAAACATAATTTTCCCCTGCCTCTGCAATGTAGGTATCATCTCTAGGAGAGAAAACAAACGGATAGGTACAGCTACTAACATCTTAAACTCGTAAAGGTAGTGACTTCTGCCTGGTTTGGGCTGGAGAACTAGTTAGCATCTGCCCACTGCCAGCAAACAGGGTAAGGAGAAGGCATAGGGCAAGAGTCCCCATTGCCACAGATAAAATCAACTGGATCTGCTAAACTGGAGTTGCCTTATTCATGGGAGAGCATCCATAGCAACTGCTTCATTGATAGGTCAGCAGACAGGGTTGTCTTTGACCAGCATCACTCAATTCTGCAGTGGATGCCTGCTGTAAAATGCAATAGAAATTAAGTCAATATGAATAATTGAAAAACACTGTCTATGCAAATGAAAATTTCCCCAAATACTTCTTACAAGCAGCTTCACACAGACCTCAACCTCAGCATCACACAGGCTGTAGAATAACACCCACTGATTCAACCCTGGAAGACAATAGCTGCTGGATGACAAAAGCTGACCTTTGAGAAAGGCATTCACAACAGATTTTCCATACTGTGCAATTTAGGTGCTAAACCCAAATTCTTTTGTCTTTTAAACTCATCAGTTTAAACTATCACATTTCTGGTGCCCAGAGCCTGGACCAAAAGGAAGAGCTTGATAGAAACCCTGCACCTCGGGTTGGTAACCATGAAAAGTTGCTTCTGTGTTAAGAATATTCTGTTTTAACTATTTTGCAAAAATGTGCCCTGACAAATTAGTTTGTGGGCATGATTCTCTTAAGGCTAAAATGAGAAATGAGCTTAGGTTTCCCACCTCACCAAAAGGAGTCCATGTATTGTGAGGTTCTGTGATCATCCTACCAGATGGATCCTGGGGACAAAACCAACTGGTTGGTCCTTGGGAGGGAGAGCATCAGCACTTGTCTCTTGTGAAGACCCCAAATCTATACATGACTTCAGTTTTTACTAGCTTAGGCTCCTTCCAGCTGGCTTTTTAGAACTAAGCCTAAGGTGTTTGATTCTCTCTGTGCACTGCACTGTATGTAGTTGTCCTCATATAGAGCAATGGCTTCACACTTAAAATGTAAGCATCAGCACATTCAGTTAATATAGCCAGACATGCTTTAAACTGAAGTTTTGTCAGGGATGTAAATTCAGCTTCAGTCTCTTGAATAAGCATTTCAGCTACCAAATTGCTTTCTCCTGTGTACTGCAAAGAGGTAATATCAGCTGTCACACACTTGGACTTGGTAGTCTTCAAAAGTTTATTCTTATAGTGATGATGCTTTACTCTCAAACTGATGTGCTATATCTCTAAACATACTGTTTTAGTAAGAACATGCAGGAATGTCAGTGAAAGACAAACAGAGCACAAAAAGAGAGATCTAAGCATAAAAAGGGAGAGCTGAGATGAGAGTCAGGGCATCTGCAAACATTTTCCTACAACTTAATAGGTTTCTGCAAGTTTGTGATCAGCAGAACTTGTTTAAAAAGAGTCATGGTCCCTGATAAAGTGCTTGAGATCACAAGAACAACATCAGTCTTTGTAAAGAACACTGGGGTAGTCCAGCTCGGTAGGGAAGGATGATAAGTTTGTAGATAATCACTGACCTAAAATTTAAATTCTTCAGGTCCTCTTGAAATGTTATAACCCACAATAAACAGTGAGCCATATATATTCAAACATATAATAAGGAGGAAAGAAATATTAAAAACTCCAGCCCCTAGCTGAATAATCAAAGGCTTTATAAAAGAGGTGGCCAGTGCTGTGAAATGCTAGCAAGCTTGTGAAGGCAGGGAAATATCACCAAAATCTAGTGGAGATGCCTATTTATTATAGGCCAGAAAACAAACAAACAAACTTTTTCAGAGGTTTGGGGCAGCTGATGATTATTTCATCTGTCTTAATCTGCAACTTAGTATAAACTCACTGTCTGGTCAAGAGGAATGACGATATGACATCTTTTAAGATGTAAAGCTTAAAATGAATGAGCCCTGGAAGCTCATACTGAGACAGTATATGACAGTATGCAAAGAGCAGTGTTATGTCCACATCAAATGTGATCTAGCTTGGTCATCTTTATAGATTTCACAGCCAGACCATGGAAAATGAGGAAGAAGTTCTGCCAGGAGAAGAAAGCAACAAAACCAAAAACTCAGCATGGTAGTTTGCCACTGATTCATTCCCTTGATCTCCCAAGTGTGTGTGCTGGGAAAAAAGGCTGGGCTATAGGCACTGCTGCTGAAACACAGAAGTGATGCTATAATCAACTCCACTTGTGCCATATCTACCAAAATGTTTCTGGTATTTCTGGATTAAGTTAAAAAAAAAAATATGTGGGGAGGTCAGGAAGATCCCACAGGGAGGATCTTGTCTGCTTAGAAGCTCTTTACAAATACATAGTTATGCAGTTCTGACAATACAGTTTCACCTCTTAAAAAACAAATCTTTGGGTTATCCACAGTTTTTCCTAGTACCGAATCTTGTGGAATTCTTCCTTTTATCAAAAAAAGAAATATACTAGTGAGGAACATTATGAAGAGTAGCTTACTGCTCTTCTCTGCTGCAGAAATAGACTGATAGGCCAACAGTTCTTACACTTCAATTGCTAAGAAAAAATTGTGATTTAAAACGTTTACCTGCAAACACAAGATATTTTATAATTGATACCAATGTGTAACTTGTAATATTGTGGAGGAAATATTTAATCTTCAAGTGTTCATTTGAATCACATTTACGTATTTCCCCCTAAATAGATAATGGAAAAAAAATAGAAAAATCTACTGATCTTTCAGATTTGGGCTTATTTTAAGTGACAGATGATGAAATCTAACAGTACGTGAATGCATCTGTACTGGGTTTGCGTGGCAAGGTTTTGGTAGCAGAGGGCAGCCTGTACAATAACTGAAATAATCAATAAATAATCTGACAGCATAGTACTTTACCTATTTAAAACACAAAACTTGCTAACAAGTGCAGTACAACGTGTCTTTGCAACTTCAATCTAATTCTACTTTTTATAGCCTACAGCATGCTATGGTTCAAGCAGACAGCTCATTAATCAGGACCACTACAGATGCTTGTTCCTCCTCAGAAAAGAGACAAAGCAGAATTTTTGCCATTTGTATTTAGTGTAAGATAGATGGCAGTGGGCACAGTGCACTGAGATAAATTAGTAGAAGGGGCCTGCTCTGCTTTGCATGCTCCTAATTTGTGCTAACAAGACCAATTCCCTGACATAAGGATGAGTGAGGGACAGTGACACTGCTTTAAACAGAAAATAATAATTAGGCCTGTGGCAAACCAGCCACAGGATGTGATCATTAATTCCAGGCAACTGATATTGCCTTGCATCAACATGTCTTACTGCTAATAATATGTGTTCCTTCCAAGGCAGACAGTCCATCACACCCACACACATCAATGACACACAGCATTCAGTCAGATAAAAATAAGAACTGAGTAGAGCTAATGAAAGGAAATTGAACTTTTTGTGGACCTGCTCATCACCATGGGAAATAAAAAGACATATTCCAGGTGCATTCTTCTATTCCTACCCACTTCAGGGATTAATTTTGCTTTGTGGGGAGAGGCTATTTAGAGTCTGAAAACAACATTATAATGCCCCTTGAACAGTTATGCAACCCCTTAATCCAAGAGATTCTTCTGTGATGCTGCCTCCACCTTTAAATACCATTCATAAACTGATTGCAGAGTGAATCATTTTGTTATCCCTACAGAGAGAGAGAACAAAGAAATTTCCTCTGTTCAGTGACAACATAAAAAAGAAATCACACTGAAAGTAACCACAGGGTGCCACATACTCTGTTTTGAAAAAGATACATACTAGAGGTGTTTCTGGATATAATATTGTAGGCAACATTTAGATCAGAATGAGATATAAATCATTCTTCAATATATAGAATTAACTTTTAAACTAAAAAGAGGTTGGCTGTTGGTTGTTTTGGGTTTTTTGTTTGTTTGTTTTGGTGTTGTTTTTTTTTTCCTTCTGTGTGTTTTGGAGAGGAAGAAAGACTCAAGGAAAGAAAATGGAATTATATGGGCTTGTTGTTTTATTTTATGTAAACACCCACGTAACATCTAGCATGCATTATTGCAAGTGACCATTAAGGTCTAGAAAACCGTGCATTTCAGGAAGAGCAGAAGTACACAGATAAGACCATGTGTAGTTAGGAGAATTATATCCTCTTCCAAGACAGGAAGAATAGTTTGTATTACTGCATGAACACAAAGCTTAGTATCTGCTCATTATAGGCTATTTAAACTGTATTTATGAGTAAATAAATAACAAGTAAATAACAAGTGCTCCCTCTAGTGAACTGTGGTGGGATTCAGTGCTATAACTCCTGAGGGTACAAATGAGAAAGTTCAGAAGCAGAAGTGATTATCTTTAATTGGACTATCTGTTGAAGCCAGAAAAAAAGGCACAAGCTTGTAGATGCACTAGATCATTTTTAATGTCGGTAGTGCAATGTATGTGTCAGAGTTGAGGAGAAACGCCTCCTCAACGTCTTACAGTAAAGAACAGATTTACAGACACTGCACACTGTCCCTACTGATGTTTACCTGTTAATCCTTTTGTCTTCCTGCTAGGTGTGATATCCTTGCTTTACTGACCAAACTTCACACTCTGACACCTGAAGGGAAACACCCGAGGGAGACATTTCATTACTTTTAATTTAAAATTACATTTTAGTTTCACTTACTTTTTAAAACCACCACATCTGCCCAGCACAGAGGACTGCATTTGAACAGAGACGTTCTTTACTCTTGCTGAACTGCAGTATTGATGATTGATTATACTTTTGAAGTTATGCACGTGGTCCCTTGTCCAAAGGTTTTACAATGCTATTAAATGTAATGCTCACAACAGTTCTTTCATCTTTGAGTATATCAGAAAAGCAGTCTATGAAAGCTGTCTCTGTTGTGGCTGATGTCACGACAAGGGTAACCTCAAACTGTAGCACTGATTTACTCTTTTAGTTTGAAAATGCAGAATATTTATTTCTGGCACTGCCTCAGGGAGTGGAGCTATTGTCATGCACAGGATTCAAAATCTTTGTCACACAAAGCCTCTCACTGTGCTGCTATCGAAACTCTCTGGAACATTACATCTACTTTGTGTGCTCCCAAGGGCAATTCCATAGGAAATACCATGCAGGGGCTCTCAGATGACAAAGCACGACCTGTTTCAAACTTTTGTACGGTAGCAGTAGTTCCTGATTCTGCCTTTAGTACTTAGATAAACCATAAGAGAACTGGAATAGGACCAGCAGTCACCAGCACAACAGCTGCAGTCTAAGCTGCATCTGCTGGACTGATGGGTGCCAAGTGTTCTCATTGATGCCTCAGTCATTATTTCCACACTCTGGTTACCACCAGCCCACCCCTGAGGATCACTGCAGCCCTGGTTTCTCAAGTGGTGACAGTTTATCCCAGGTGGAACCTGGTGCCTGTTTCAAAATGCTGGAGCAGAGGCAGGAAAGTTCTGTAGTGAGTGAGGAGCTGGATAAGGGCAGGAGATTGGCAAAAACAGCATCAGCAGCTCATGGGCTAGGGATGAGCACCAGGGAATTGTAGGTGGAGGCATGCAGCTGCAGTGTTGGAAGTGGGGTTCCCTGAGAACATGGCAAGACTGCCATGGGTGGTGGCCTTCTCCTCTGCATATGTGGAAACTTCTGTATCCATTGCCGTGTCAAACCCAAGTATGAGGAAGCCACCAAGGATAAAACTAGAGTGAGAAGTGCTGATGTGTTATCTGCAAAATAGTGTAAGACCATTTAAGAACTGTACTTGAAGATCTGCTGGCCTATCAAACCTTGCCTCATTTATAGCGTTGGCAAAGCAAACATGAAAAGCCAAAAAGCATGAAATGAAAACTGACTCCTGTACCCACTACTGTAACTTAACCCCCCTTTTTTTTTTTCCACTTCTACTAACTGCAGATCAGTGCAGGACAAGATCCTGTCTTCACCTCATGCAGATGGGGAGAAGAAAGGGAAATCTTTTGCCTTTCAGAGGCCAGCTTATTAAACAATTTTGGGATGTTGAGGACACCAAGAACACAATCCTGCTAAAGACTCAGATCTCTGAACTCAGGTGGCTGCATGTCACTACTCATAAACTAGAAATAGGGTTCAGCTTCCTAATATAAGGATCCATCGAGATACTCTAGGGTATTGGAGATGTCAGCTCAGGTGAAGAAGGTTCAACCTGCGATTTGAGAAAACTCAGCAGACAAAAGTCAAGCAGAACCTATACCCCATAAGATGACCTATACCCCATTGAGATGACCTTAATTTAGTAACTCACATGCCTACTGCCCTGTGGGATGCTGTGGGGTATCCAACATAACCTCCAGTTGACAGGGTAGCCAAGTTTCCTGTAGGTCATGTGGCATATTTGCCAGACCTGTGTGTGTAGTTTGGATCTCTTACAGCATTCACTGATATTTATATCATACCGTATCAAAATCATATCATAGAATGGTTTGAGTTGGAAGAGACCATAAAAACCATCTTGTTCTGCTCTCCTGCCATGGGCAGGAACACGTCCCCCTAGAGCAGGTTGCCCACAATCCCATTCAAGCTGGCCTTGAAGCAGCCACAGCTTCCCTGGGCAGCCTGTTCCAGGGTCTCACCACCCTGACAGTGAAGAATTTCTTCCAAATGTCTAATCTAAACCTCCTCTCATCCAGTTTGAAACCATTCTCCTTTGACCTATGCCTACCTGCCCTCGCAAAACATCCCTCTCCAGCAGCAAAGTCCAAGTCCCTCCATGCAACTAACTAGGTTTTGTTATTTGTGCCATTCTCCCCTTTCGTTCTGTCTTGTTGATTTGTGCCATTTCCTTGGACTTGTTTTTTTAAAAAAACAACAACAACAAAAAAAATCAAACCAACCAACCAAACAGGAAAGAAAGAAGAAAGAGGAAAGAGGAAAGAGGAAAGAGGAAAGAGGAAAGAGGAAAGAGGAAAGAGGAAAGAGGAAAGAGGAAAGAGGAAAGAGGAAAGAGGAAAGAGGAAAGAGGAAAGAGGAAAGAAGAAAGAAGAAAGAAGAAAGAAGAAAGAAGAAAGAAGAAAGAAGAAAGAGGAAAGAAGAAAAAAGAAAGAAGAAAGAAGAAGAAAGAAGAAAGAAGAAAAAAGGAAGAAGAAAGAAGACAAAAAAAAAAAAAGAAAAATAAAAAATGAAAAAGAAAAAATGAAAAAGAAAAAAGGAAAAAGAAAAAAGGAAAAAGAAAAAAGGAAAAAGAAAAAAGGAAAAAGAAAAAAGGAAAAAGACAAAAGGAAAAAGACAAAAGGAAAAAGACAAAAGAAAGAAGAAGAGAAAAAAAGAAAAATGAAAAAGTAAAGGGGAAAAGGGAAAAAGGAAAAAAGGGAAAAAGGAAAAAAGGAAAAATAAAAAGGAAAAAGGAAAGAAGAAGAAAAGAAGAAAAGAAAAAAGAAAAAAGAAAGAAAAAAGGAAAAAAAAGGAAGAAAAAAGGAAGAAAAAAGGAAGAAAAAAGGAAGAAAAAAGGAAGAAAAAAGGAAGAAAAAAGGAAGAAAAAAGGAAGAAAAAAGGAAGAAAAAAGGAAGAAAAAAGGAAGAAAAAAGGAAGAAAAAAGGAAGAAAAAAGGAAGAAAAAAGGAAGAAAAAAGGAAGAAAAAAGGAAGAAAAAAGAAAAAAGGAAAAAGCCAAAAGGAAAAAAACAAAAGAAAAGGGAAAAGAAAGAAGAAAAGAAAAAAGAAAAATGAAAAAGTAAAAGGGAAGAGGGAAAAAGGAAAAAAGGAAAAAAGAAAAAAGGAAAAAAGGAAGAGGAAAAAGGAAAAAGGAAAGAAGAAGAAAAGAAGAAAGGAAGAAAAGAAGAAAAGAAAGAAGGAGAAGAAAAAAGAAAGAAAAAAGAAAGAAAAAAGAAAGGAAAAGGGGAAAAAAAAGGAAGAAAAAAGGAAAAAAAAAGGAAAAAAGAAAAAAAAAAAAGGAAGAAAAAAGAAAAGGGAAGAAAGAAGAAAAAAAGCAAGCACAAACAACTGGAACTATTGGAAATGTAGAGAGAGCACCAAGCTGAAGGCAATCTCCCTCAGTAGCTGGCAGTGACCCAGCTCTGCTCTCCAAGCAATGGGGCAGTTTTGGGGGAGACCCCTGTCCCCTCGTGTCTGGGGCTGCCCGAAAGAGATGCTGACAACCCTGAATCCCTGCTGTGGAGCCGGGAAGGAGCCGTGTCCATGCACCCAGCACACAGCCCTCTCCCTGCGAGGCACCCAGACCCAACCTCCCCCTTCCCGCCCCCAGGCCGGCAGCCGCCATTGTGCGCTCAGCCTGCCCTCTCCCGCCCGGCCGTCAGGTGCCGCCCTTGGCAGCGCTACCATAGAGAAAGGGGGAGGCCAGAGAGACTCCAGCCGACCGGGGAAGCTTTCCGCCACTCGGAGGCGGAAACGGAAGAGGAAGCGGTACCGGCGGCGCGCGGAGGGCTGAGGCCGGCAGTGTTCGTGGCGACGGCATCGACACCGGCATCGACACCGGCATCGACACCGGCACCGCACTCGCACGCATACACGCGGGTCCGTCGGCCGTTGCCCGTGGGGCCGAGGCGCCCCGGCGGCCGCGGGTGAGGCGGGAGCCGGGGGGGGGGGGGGGGAGAGCCCTTCGGGGCCGGGGGGGGAGGAGGAACCAGCAGAGGGAACCAGAACCAGGAGGGGGATCCAGGCCCAGCGGGGGCTCCGGCGGCCGGGGGAAAGCGTAGAGGGAGAGTGAGTGTAACTCGTCCCATGGAGGTGAGGGCAGGGGCTTTTCCCGGGGTCTCTCCTTCCCCTGGGCCGCTGCCGGCCTGGCTGCTCAGGGCGCTCCCCCGCCTGCTGCTGAGGCTGCTCGGCGGAGTGAGGTGGGGCTGCTGACTCGGCAATAAACCGGGGCGTTTTTCCTCTCGTTCCAGACACCTCGCACGTCTTTTCTGTGGGAGGACGTGGGATCGCCTCGGCGCTGGCCTGCTGGGGCGTACTGGTTGTTAAGCAGCTTTCCAAGGGGTGTGACATCGCTCTGCCAGGCCCTTCCTTCCGCAAAAACAAACAAACAAACAAAAAGGGTAGCTGCTTTCTGAGCCATCACATACCAACTTCATGTATTCCTAAAATTGTCGTCAGCTTCTTTTTTTTTCTTTTCTTTTTTTTCCTGTGGCCTTACTGAGGTTTAATTATTTAAAGGCTCTAGTGGTTTTAAAGTAATTTTAAGATGTTTGTACTACTCGGTTTTAACTCTCTAATTGACTGTTGTATTAAAAGACATTGTTTTAGCTCGGGAATGCTTAAATGGCCAAAGAATTCAATTATTTACGGATAAGGGCTGTTTTATTTGACTACTCTTGGCCAAAAATTTAAACTTGCATCTTTTATTTTTTTTTTATCCTATGCTTTTTCTGTGTTATGGCTGCTGCAACGATAGTTCATGATACATCAGAAGCTGTAGAGCTCTGTGCTCCCTGTGGGTTATACCTTAAACCCATTACAAAAATGACCATCAGTGTGGCACTTCCTCAGCTGAAACAACCGGGAAAATCCATTTCCAACTGGGAGGTGATGGAGAGATTGAAAGGGATGGTGCAAACTCATCAGTTTTCCACTCTGCGGATTTCTAAAAGCACGATGGATTTCATCCGGTTCGAAGGAGAGGTGGAAAACAAAAGTTTGGTTAAATCTTTCCTGGCGTGCCTTGATGGCAAAACAATAAAGCTGAGCGGCTTCTCAGACATTTTGAAAGTCCGTGCTGCAGAATACAAGATTGACTTTCCTACCAGACATGACTGGGACTCGTTTTTCCGTGATGCAAAAGATATGAATGAAACTTTGCCGGGGGAAAGGCCGGACACCATTCACTTGGAGGGCTTGCCCTGTAAATGGTTTGCAGCAAAGGACTCCGGCTCGGAGAAGCCAAGTGAAGAAGTCCTTATAAAAGTTTTCAAGAAGTTTGGAGAAATACGGAATGTGGACATACCCATGCTGGACCCTTACAGAGAAGAAATGACTGGCAGAAATTTCCACACTTTCAGCTTCGGGGGCCATTTAAATTTTGAAGCTTATGTTCAGTATCGGGAGTACGCAGGTTTCATTAAGGCCATGAATGCCCTGCGAGGGATGAAGCTGATGTTTAAAGGTGATGATGGCAAAGCAGTGGCTTGCAATATAAAGGTGAGAAACCAGGGGCTTTTTAAATGGGAACCTTTGTGAAAGACCAAATACAACTAAATGTTATTTCTCTAGTGACTAAAATCTCTGCCTGTATACTGTAGTGATGACAACACGTGATGTTAACTGCACTGATGTAGTTTTGTGGAACAGGTGTAGTAGAATCTTAAAAGGAAAGTGATAAAAATGTGTTGTTAGATTATGTGAAGGGAATTTTGCTTTTCAAGGCATATTGCTTAACAAGGCATGTCAACAAATCATAATTGCTAATGGCATGGCTAAATTTATGAAAATGAGCTGCTAAAAGATTTTTAGAAAGTAATATGTTATCTATAATTCTTGTAATTTCACTTGAACAAATCCTGTTGTCACTTGAATTCTGAACAAGTTCAGCCATATTTCACCTGAAGCCTGTCTTTAAAGTGCATTGGTCTCTCTTGTGTTCACTACAAATAGAAATTTTTGGGGAAAAACTCTCAGCCTTTGCATTTTGTCCCTGCATTGATAAATGAGATTTACCAGACAAGTGTCAGAACTGTCCAGTTCAGTAGCATTTTGCCTGTAAGACCTGTGGAGTACACAGTAGTACACTAACCAGTAGTGTACTTCACATACAGAAAGGGCCCACAAAAACTTAATAATGTTAGTTTGTAGCACAGTTTCCTGTGAATACGGTATGTTTAATTCATAGTATTTGCATTATTATATTGTTTTCCACATCTTTTTTTTCAGTAACCTTGTTGCCATAGAAAATACAACTTTGACTTGAGAGAACAGGGCAGTCTGTTCAGATTTAGTAACTGTGAAAACATGGCCTCAAGAAAACCTACTCTAATTTGTGGTCTATGCATCTACATAACGGTGGAGTGACATATTTGCAGACATATTTCAGTATGCTCAATAGCCATTTACCAAATTAGAAAGTGTATTTTAGGAAAAATCTCAAGTATTCCTTTGTGTAATGTGGGAGCATGCAGAAAATTACAGAAGTTGTAGTTTAGCCAGTGTAAGAAAAATAGTAATCTTTTATCTTGTTATCAAAGTTTGTCAGTTGGAGCACAGTAACTCTTTGTACCTTGTGACCCTCAAGGTTTTCAAGGTGATGTGAAATCCAAACTTACTTAAATGCAGGGGATCAGGTTTCCCAAATTCAGTTTGGCTGTGAAAGAGGAAGCATGCCTTCCTAACAGCTGTCCTGGGGATTGTCAGGGAAGGGAGAGGGCTGTGTTTGTGATAGTGATCTCAGGACAGATCTCTCAGGCAAGGTCACAACACCTTGTTTGTTTCTACCTATCTGTCCTTTCAGCCGGTTATTCATTTTGCTCTATAAAGGCTGGGTGTTCTCTGCTCTGTGGTGCATGGCAGCAGGCATTTTGAAGTGTGTAATGGATCCCTGCCTGCCTGCACAGGCATTGATATGTAGAAAGGGAGATGAGGACACCAGGGATGTGATGTCTGCTCGTGTCCTATCCAGCACACAACTGGAAGTGGCTAAGGGGTGACCTTGGAAGCTGAGCTATTTCCCAGGTCTGCTTGCTCATATGTAACTTTGTTTTCTCTTGTGTTCCCAGACTCAAACTTAGAGCTCCATCCCGGTGTATGTCCATTTGGGAATCTAGGTGTTAGAATTGGTGGGAAGGCACTTGCTTAAACCCAGTGCTAAATGCTGTAGAACTGTTTCTTCTGACGAACTTCAGGATTGCAGTTTTAGATAGAGAGGCCTTTATTAAAGCCCATTTCCACCTAGTGCCATAGAGTCTCTCATAGCAAACATGAGCTGAAAGAGTTCTGTGTGTTTCTGTTCAGCCACCTTGAAAACATTGATGGCCAGGGCCCAAACCACACCAGGGTTTACTTTGGGATGTCAGACACACACCCCAGTGTAAACTGTTACCTGATCCTGCTGGTGTGCAGGCACATAGCTGCCAGTTACCTGGTGCTTGTTCTGGGCACATGGAGAAGTTCCCTTTGTTTTAAAAAAGGTTTTATGTTTCTGGTTTTACTTACACTGTGGTTTGGATACTTTTGCGCTGGGTTAAAATTTCTGGGGATTCTGCGAATTTGCCAGGGATTATCTTCTTTTTTTTTTCTACTTAAAACTGTCCTCCATTGTATCCTGTAAAGGTTTCTTTTGACTCAACAAAACATCTCAGTGATGCATCAATTAAGAAGCGTCAGCTTGAAAGGCTAAAGCTTCAAGAGCTTGAAAAACAAAGAGAAGAACAAAAACGTAGAGAGAAAGAAGCTGAGGAAAAACAGAAAGAAGAAGAGAGGTATTTATTACTTATTACTCAGTTAAGTTAGTAACAATCAGACATAACAAAACTGTACTTGCTCCTTTATATCAGCATCAATAGAAAATAACAAATCACAAGTTTCCTTTCAAAGTTCTACTTCTACTGCTAAAGTGAAGCACTTAAAATCTTGTAATCCTAGTTTCTCAAAAGGACTATATGTTATTTTTTGGGGGGGTCGGGGCAGGGGTTGCACTCTAATTCCAAGAGCTGGGAACTTACATGATGTGTAGTCATTCTGATGGAAAAGTGTGCTTTATAAATGGAGAACAGAAAATCATTCATTAGTTCTACTAAGTCCCTTTGCTCTAATGAAGCTCACTTCCTCTTAATATTAGTATTTTCCCAGGAAAGGGATAGGAATCAAAGATACCTTAACACTGACATTTTAGGAAAATGTGTAGAGGTGCAAATGTCATCAGACAGCTTTTCAGTATAAAAACATGAACGGAGCAAATTGTTTGAGGTTGCATGGTATCATGCTTCCTTGATGTGCATAACTTCTCATTGCTTAATGTTTAGGTATTAGACAGTTTCTGAAACTATAAGGTTTAGAATATTACTAATGCTCATTATATTTAGTTCAAAATTTTAAATCTGTAACACATTGTTTCCTAAAAATGGTGCCATTAGACACCTGATCTTGGAAACCTTTGGCCTTTTCCATAAGCTACCATTTTGTCCTAATGACTGAAATAAAACCCACCAATTTGCGCACATATTAATTGGCTTGGTAGCTGTCTTCTCACTATGATGATTGAATGCCTAGCTGCCTGATGCCTTGTTACTGTCTCTGGTGTAAATTGGTTTTAAACAAATTAAATTTTGTTCTACCCATGTTTTATGTTTGGACCCCAACTTGTTTTTAAATATTGAGAGGCTGATGGTTGCTTGCCATCACAATTAATGGATAAAATGTTCACTGTTTTCTACTTCTGTTTTTCAGTAATCAACAAGACTTACTTAGAAACAAATTTACTCAAAGTACAGAATATATTTTTACATAGAGTAGCAGTCTAAAATTGTACCTGCCCTAGATATAGTAAAAATATTAATCTATTTTTAGGAAGCAGAGAGAACTTGAAGAACATGAGAGGGAGAGAAAAAGAGAAGAAAAATTGCGCAAAAGGGAACAGAAACAAAAAGATCGTGAAGTTCGACGAAATAAAAAGCAACTTGAAAAGCTTCAAGCTGAAGAGCAGAAAAAACTGCAAGAGAAGATAAAGTTAGAAGAAAGGAAGCTCCTGTTAGCTCAGAGAAATCTTCAGTCCATTAGACTAATAGCAGAACTGCTAAGCAGGGCAAAGGTAACTTCAATATTAATTTCAGAAGCTAATGAAGAACCCAGGAGAGCAGAGCCTTTTCCTGACTAGAGAGGGGGTGTGGAGCTTCATTAATCAGTAGATTTAGTACCTCTATGTTCTGTTCCTTAGGCCAAAAATTTTAAGAAGTACAATGAGAGAGTATTTCTCACTTGGTAAAATACACACATATAGGTAAATGGAAGGGTGAACTTGAACCTGTAGTCCTGAATAGCATTTTTTACCTCTGAAGTAATGGGCACGCTTGCTCTGAAGTCCAGTGAAAGAATGTATAAACATGATAAAGTGAACCAAACACAGAGGGTAAGATGCAAGACTTCTTATATCTAGTTCCAGTTTTGATGCTGTTTCTTATCTGTCCTTCAGCAGTTCCATTAACTACTCTTTGCAGTTTCAGAGGAGCTTTCATTATTTGAATGTTTGAAAATGTGCAGAATGATTTTTCTGCAGGTCAGGTACTGTCAGCTAAGATGTCAATTGTTAGATCCTGTCACTAACAGGATTGTTATTTTTCCCTGAAAAGGGATGTCGTTTGCTTAAGAGCTGGACAAAATCATGTTAGAGTATAATGTAATGTATGCTAAATATTTCTGCAGAAATGAAAAACTGTGTGTCAAAGCACAGGGTTTTTTTCTCTTAGTGCCAGTGTACATCAGAAGTACAGTTCTGTGTGGTCAGGTATATGCTAGGAGAAGGGAGAAATAATTCTTTCAAGCTTCGTAACTTCGCAGCTGTGAAATAGAAAGGTTGTCTGATAAAATAGAACAGTCTGGTTACTTCATTTCCAAAATTTTGAGGTATATACTAAACCATTTATCTGGGTCAGAATAAAAAAAAAGTTTGAACCTTTCAGTATCATGAACTTCCGAAGTGATTGATAAAATGAGAATCAGTTTTTACATCATGTGTGTTAAATTATTTACTGTTTTTATGGACTCATTGTAAAGTCATCTATGAACCTCAGATTGCAATAATCCAAGGGAAATTAATGTTTTAAATTTGACTGAAACCTTCAAGTTTTGACCCCGATAAATGTATATTAATACTTCAGATTTCACATATTGTTCTAGCTTCTTCCTCTTCTCAAATAAGGAACTGTAAAGACCAGGCTTTGATGTTGCCTTGTCAAACATCTAGGAGAAATTAACACTCAAAAGAGTTTGTGGACTAACAATAATGTTTCACCTTACAACAGTTGTGTGTTAGTGGGTTTTCTATGTGCCTGGCTGTTTTTTTTTTTTCCCTTTAAAGAGAGAAATAACATTTTTATTTTGGGATGGTTATGTTCGGTTTGGCAGGTTTTGTTTTCTTGTCATCTTACTGCTTTTGTGTTGTGATACTTGAAAAGAGCATGTCTATAAATATTTTCTTGTTTACTTTTGCCTTCCCATTGACTGTCTTTCAGACAGTAAAGCTTTTGGAGCAAGAACATAATGAAGAGAAGATTCGTCTTCAGGAGCAAGAGGAGAGACGAAGGCTTCAAGAGGCTGAGCTCAGACGTGTGGAAGAGGAAAAAGAGAGAGCACTCGGGCTGCAGAGAAAAGAAAAGGAACTGAGGGAGAAACTACTGAACAATCTTCTGAGCAAGAAAATGGATGAAGTCAATCAAAACAAAGAAGAAACTGAAGCACCTCGGTCTGACTTGCCAAAAACCCCCAGCGGTGTTCCACACACAGTGTCATCCAGCTGCATCACCTCTACCTCAGGACAGGCTGTTACAGACAAACTGGCTACTGGCTCTCAGAGAGAAGCTGCATCCCCTGAGAGTGCAAACACTCAGTGCACCTACCTGAATGGCAACATTCATGACAAAGTACATGGCAAAGAAGGTCAGACGCTTCATACCACAAACTCTGAGAGGTGTTCTGAGAAAAGAAGTTCGGGGGTCCATTCATGTGTTCCCACCACTAACCAGCAGCAGAAGAGCCTTTCTAGCTGTGACGAGAGTACCTGCAGGAAGGACTCACACTGTGAGCAGGGCAAACGTAGCACAGAGCCGAGGAGGAGAAAGAGCCGTTCCTGTAGCAGCATCAACACTGATGACAGTAAGGGTAAACGAGAGAGAAGCAGGCACAGAAGAGGTGTAGCTTATCAGGAGGAAAAGAGCAGGAAAGAAAGGAGGTCTTGCAGACACTCCAGCAGAAGCTACAGTCCTCGTCGCAGAAGTGTAAGCCCCAGGCGTTCACGTTACAGAAGATCTCGCAGCAGCGAACGTAAGCGAGACAGAAGAGAGAGAAGTCACAGCCGCAGAAGTGTGAGCAGGAGGAGGAGGCACCGGGGGAGATCACCGAGTAAGCAAAGGAGTACTTGGAGTGGGTAGTGGACTTGCAAAGGCTTTAGTTGGACAAAAGGGCCAGGAAGTTTAAATGAGACCTCACGGGTGTGACTGGTATAGAAAACATGTTTGTTTCAACCAACGCTGAACTTGCACCTAGTCCCTGAAATGAAGAAAATCAATGCCTGAAGATGCTTACGTTTCTTCATGCTTTGTTGTCTCTTTCTAGTTTCTACCACAATGTAGGTATAACCACCTGTGCTTGTGCTCAAGTTCCTACAGTGCTAAACGCCAGCCTTTTTTTCTTGATTTTCAGTTTTCTGAACCTTAATTTTAGTCAATTTAGTTTTTTTCTCTGTATCATCTAATTTGGCCTGAGAGGTACACAGGTGCCAGTTACGGAAACTCCAGATTTGATGAGCTGTTACATACAGATTTGATTTAAAATACATTGTAATGAGTTCAGTGAAATTACATTCAACAAAATAGCATTTTTGCTAATTGAGATGGATAGCAGGATTTTCATGTAGTTCTTTAAACTGACTATAAAGATACACAGGTTATCTTTTAAACTGCTGTGATTCCTTCATGTCTATGGTGCCAAGCTTTATGGCCCAAATTATTCTGACATGTAATACCATTTGCATAATAAAACTTTCCATCTAAGAGGGGCACACTGGTAAAGGAAGTAATAAGCAGTGGTAAAATGGTTAAAAAGGTATTCTGTTATTTTGTTGACGTATTTGGCTTTGTAATTGCTTCAGGTGGTAGAAAGCCAGGAAGCATTTTTTTCAGGTACATACAGAGCTAGCCGTTGTCTTTTGAAAAGGGGGCCTTCTTGCTAAATTATTTTTACTTGTGGTGTTGGAAAGTAAGGCTGCAGTGTCTCTTGTTAAAACCATTTAAAAATATTTCTGCTTCTGAAATGCAGCTCAGGAATATTAAAAGCTATAACATTACAGTGGAAGAGTTTATTTTGTCTTTTTATGGTAAAATTAAAAACAAAACTGTTTCCAGTTAACTGAAGTTGCTGGTTTTGTATGTCATTGTATTAAAATCTGCAGAAGTGTTGTATGAGATCCCATTTGTTGAAAGAAAAAATATTACTCAACACATTTGAGTAATGAAATTCAGCCACTCTCCTTGATGGCTCATCTATGTCAACTGTTAATTAAGCAGAATGTGTGCTCTTTATCTACAGCCTTCAGATGCCATTTTCCCCACTCTGCATCAAATCAAAGCACATCCTGTTCCTGGAGTGCTTGAGGAGCACATTGGTGCTGCAGCTCAGCCTGATCTCTGTCTGGCTGAGTTTGTCTGAGTTGCTTTCAATGGATCTTTGTAGTTAGGAGTTGTGGAAAGAAAAGGTAGACATTCTTCCTCTTCCTTCCAATTAATGTGTTTGAAGATATACAACTAATTATGCTACTTCTCAAGTTTTTGTGATGTCTCTTGTGAGTTTCACCACTATCGTGAGGACTAAGAGAGCAAGACAGATTTATCTATCATCTCAGCACCACCAGTGTCTTCAATTCTGAGCAATTGTTTTCTGTGGAGAATTCATTTTTCTGCTGTCTTTGGTGAAGTGTTCAAAAGCTATCTACCTTGAAGAGAAGTTCATCATTAGTAATAATTTGCATAAGATCCAATCTAATGTTGTTTACAAGTACTTCATAAGGCTGGTGGGTTCCCTGTTAGTAAATGCATGCAGTTTAGCTTAACCTGCTCTTTCACACTGGCACACTGGCCATGGTACAGCACTTATTTAAGAAAGTGTGTTCCAGCTGCAGTTACCTGAGAAGTTCAACTGGTGTCAGTGAGTGCCAATGTCTCTGAGGTCAGGATTAGATTCTTTCTGCCATATATTTCTACTGTAGATTTCCCCTGGGATTGGTATGTTGGGTGGGGTGGTCTTGATATATTATGTAAGTAATTGGAGCAGTGTTAGTTTTTAATGCTACATTCTGGAAGTCATCAAGGTATGATGGATGCAGTGTCACTGCCAAGAGTGGAATCGGTTAAAGTAGTGGCAGTCACCAAAAGGTGTTAAAGTAATGCTAGAAGAATTCAACAGATACTGTTACTTGTTACAAAAAAAGACTGCTAGGTTTTTTTGCTTCATAGAAGGTGCCAAGAGTAGGTTTCATATTCCACCTTGAAACGATCAAATTCCTGAAGCTCCCCTGATGTTTAGGGCTATTTCTGAGGCTGAAGGGGATAATTACAGGAAGATATTCAACTGTCAGTCTTTGATAATCATTCAGCTAACAGAGCACAGGATTCATGCAATGTCCTGAAAGTACAGTAACTTGAGTCAAGTAGCTCAGTTGTTTATTGTGCTTGTATTATTTCTTTTTTCCACAGCAGCTTCAGGAAGAAAAGCCTGGAAGTACTTTGAAGCTACTTGCAAATGCTTACTTTCCAAAATGCAGACAGATTGTGGAAGAAGTCCTCTTTCAGTATGCCAGCTGAACCAAAGCAAAATTTTAACTCCTAGTACCTAAACTTGCCCAGTAAATGCTCGGTGCAGAGTTTTATCTAGTCTAACACAGCAGTATTGTTATTTCAGGTACATGTTTTCCATCAAAGCTCTCCAAAATTGTTTTGGTGCTGAATCCTCTGAAATCAATATTGTGTCATGTGTCCTTGTACTGGTTCTGGCTGATGGAGTTAGCTTTCTACATAGCTTCCAGTATGGTGCTGTGTTTTGGATTTGTGACACAGCGTTGATAATACACCAATGCCTTATCTGTTGCAGAGTAGTTATTGCACAGTGTCAAGGCCTTCTACGTTTCCCACTTGGTACACACCCTCCCCCGTGGGTAGGCTAAAGTTAAGAGGGGACACAGCTGACCCCAGCAGACCAAAAGGGCTGTCCTGTGCCATATTTTATTATGGGTGAGTTTTGTGGGTTTTACTACTACAAAAATGTCACCAATGCAGTAGCATTATATTGAATTTTTTCTAGTAAACCATTTCCTTTTTGCTCTGTGTTGATTTTGTAAGTCAGTACATTTCTACCAAGTCTCTTCTAGTGGTCCTAGTGTTTCAAATAAAAGAATCTAGTGGTTCATAATGGCTTCTAGAAAACAATGTACTGAAGTTATTGATAATTTTCCTGACTCAAAGAATGTTGTGATGCTGATTGCTTAAATCTTACCTGATTGCTTGGATTTGCAAGACTGACTTTCAGGGGCTGTCTAAAAGCAGATGAAATGAGTTGGTCTTTTTCATTCCATTTCAGTGTATGCCTGTTGAGTGACCTTGAGTTCATATGGCAAGATAAGTAATATCTGTCCTTTGGTATTTTAGCTGCTTTAAGGCAATGCCTTTTTGAAGTGAACTTCAAAATTTGATCAACAAACTTTGGTCTAATTAATGAAGGTGTGCAAATAATCTACATGACTGTTCTTGTTTAATTATTAAATTCACAGTGCTTAAACCACACTGCAATTAGAAGCTCTGTTACAAATGTTAAGGAAACTGAAGAGTATGGGATTTTTCAGCTCATACTTCTGAAACGTTGAATTTATGTTGTCAGGGTTGAGTATTGCATAGAGTTTGACTTAGCTACTGTGCTACCTCTACCTTCAGACCCTCAGCTGCTAGTAAGAATGTCTGCCAAGACATCTGCCTATTTAGTTTTGAAACTGGTCAGTGAGGATTGTGTACCAGTAATAACCTGATCCCTTGCCTAGGCCTGTCATGAGTTTTGTGTCACTTACACCCTATTCTCTTGCAGATCTTATTCCCTTTGTCTTTCAAAATTCAGGTTTTGTTTGTGACTTTGTCCCCCGGGTTGTAAGCAGGAATATAGATTTCTTCACTGTTTTTATCAGAAGGCAAGGATCTTGCAGAGCAAGACACTGTTTCTTCTCCATTGCACTAACATAAGAAAAGCTAGAGCCTCAATGTTGGTTTTCATTTGGACTGAATGCACGGCAGCCCCAGGGGCTTAAGTTAGATATGAGGAAAGAAATCTCTGAATGTGATGGAAGACTTCAGAACAAGTCATTCCTCCGGAGGCATTAATCTTTTATCCCATGCAATTGATTTAATTTTTTTGTCCTGCTTTCAGACTCTGGAGCTCTTCCTGTGCCATTGAAAAGCCAAGTACTCAAATAGTTTCCACCTTATTGCTCTGTGCCAGGCAGCTATGCCTGTCAATTTTAAACCTACTTTAAGATCAGTTTTTGTTGCTGGGCAAAGCTCAGGTTCACTTTTTACTGGTTCATTTTTTTCCTTCAGAAGTAGAAAAACTTGCTCAGTGAGCAGGACTGGTGTGGTGTAAACATGGGTGTAAGTCCCATTAAGCCATGAATCAGGCAACTCTACAGTACAGCACTGTGTTCATACCTGCTGGGAAGCCTTGGCAGCAGTGAAAGAACTCAGAGTCCCAAGAAATTCCCAGAGTTTCTTCCAAAGTTCTGCCTCCCTTCTTGGGTCACGTCACATGATGAGACAGTTTTCTCTGTAGAGAGGATGCGCCTCTCCCTGCACTTAGCTCCAGGAGGGATTTCACATCTGTCACCACAAAACCCTGTCTTCCTTTTGTTCTCCTAGAAATTCCAGAATAGGACTGAGCTGCCGAGATAGGAACCTACCTTGTTCTTGAGGATGTGTAGGGTTCAGAATTTTATCATTCATCTAATTATATGAGGCAGCCCATGACCTTTTGTTGCATGAAGATTACAACCCTGCTCATCACAGACCACTTGCAGCAGCATCTCACCTGAAGGGAATGGGAAGGTTGTGGGTCAAAGCTTCTGAGCATCCCTGTTCTGTGCAGGAGCTGGTGCTGTCCCTGTGTGTGCTGGCAGCCAGGAGTGATTTTCCTGCAAGCCTGTTAAGCAAAGAAGAATGTGAGCCTCAAAAGGTTAAGAAACCCAAGTTCCTGATGCTATCAACAATATTACCACGTATTCCTGTTCTGATACTTAAAGAAAAAAGCCTCTCTGTGCTTACCAGCCTTTTGGCCTGCAATTTTCTCTTATCTCCTGGCCTCATCCTGCAGTGTCTGACTCAGGAAGCAGCTTATTCAACAGCAACAACAGCTTCTCAAGGGCAAGGCTAAGCCTTTCAATATGATTGTAGTGGTGCTTACCATCTGCTTACTGCCTGCTAAGGTAAAATAATTTTGATAATGTATCAGTCATATTTCAGAAGTAATTGATATGAGTAAGAAGTGGCTACCAAAGCTATGACCATATCCATGTTTTTCTCTAATTGACTCAACTGTTGTAATCTGTTCAATGACATAGAATAAGGGCATATGTGTGATTAGGTATGTGTGTAAAAAAAAGAAACATTTGATACATTATCTGGAAGCATCATCTTGAAAACTGTTAGAAATACAGGGAATTTTTGCAGCAGCTTCCAAAAATACGACTGCAGGACTGTACCAGTGACTGCAACATTATAAATGCAAACCACCAGGGCTGCTCCAGGATAACAGTCCCAACCTGCTGACCAAGTGTCTGAGTAAGAATGAATCACCTTGAGACTGGGTCTTCTCTGCAGTTCTGCATATGATCCCAGGCATGTATCTGTAAGTTCTCTGAGGAATTGCCTAGTGATATATGTTACTTTCTTCCTTAACTGGAAAAGAGAAGGGCTCGCAAGGGCTTTCTCTTTTGCCCTCTGTACCTGGCTGCTGTTGTGATTTAACCCCAGCCATCAGGTAAGGAACACCCAGCTGCTTGTTCACCCCCTTTTGGTGGCATGGGGGAAAGAATTGGAAAGGTAAAAGTGAAGAAGAAACTCAGGGGTTGAGATAAAGACCACTTAATGGGTAAAACACCAGTTGTGCATGAAAAAAAAAGCAAAACAAGGTATTAATTTACTACTCATAAGCAGGCAGCTGTTCAGCCATCCCCAGGAAAGCTGGGATCCATCACTTGTAGGAAGACAAACACCATCACTCAAAATGCTCCCCCCTTCCCTCTTCTTTCCTCAGTTTTATATGCTCAGCATGATGTTATATGGTGTGGGATATCCCTCTGGTCAGGTGGGGCCAGCTCTCCCAATTATGTCCCCCCCCAACACCTTGTGCACCCCCAGCCTCATTGCTGGTGGGATGGTGTGAGAAGCAGAAAAGGCCTTGGTGCTGGGCAAGCACCTGTGTGTTCTCAGCACTGTTTTGGTCACAACTTTAAAACATAGGTCTATACTAGCTATGATAGAGAAAATGAACTCTATCCCAGCCAAAACCAGCACTCTTGCAAACAGCATGGGGTTGCAAAAAACATTTGAGATGAACTGCCAGGTAAAAGAGCTTCAGGTGTGCTTGCCTTTGCCACGCCATGAGAGCACTTACTTCTGAAGCTCTCTTTCTGAAGAAATGAAGGTGAGGATAACCATGTTAGTAAGTGTAGAATGGCCTTTGCTGGGCAGTTGTGTGAACACTGGTTTCCTTTGTGAAGCTTGACAGAGTAAAAAGAACTTCTGACATAAGAGTATGACTCAGCTGCTGTCAGTCTTGGGGTTGTTTTTTTTTATTTTTGCATCTCTCTCTTTTTGAAGTTTCAGACTACAATTTTTAGCTAGTGAACCTATCTGTCCTCAGGGAGACAACACCTCTTCTCTGCTTGGACCTTCCTCTGACAGAGATCTTAATGACTATTTGATTGAATTATTTGTTGAGATTATTTGCTGGATTGTTTGTGATGGACTTCAAAGACTTTCTTAGTCAAGAGTTTTTACTATAAGTAAACTGAGAAGAGAGGGTTTGCTCAGAGAATGGCACAGATGTACAGGATTTCTGCCCACAGCAAATGTCTGCCAGTAGTATATGTGAGGAAAAAAATAAAATTAGTTGGTGTCAAAAACCGACAGAAGCAATTGTTGTGTTACTAGGGTAATGCATCTTTTGCAAAGCATGAGAAGAATCAGAAGTTATAAAGAAGAAAATTGGCATTGTATTAAAACTGGATTTTCTGTTTCAGCAAAAAAGTATGATACTAATGTAACTATCTTTTTAGGATTCTTAATACAGTTTGTGCCCTTTTTTATTATCTAAATTCACTTCCAGTCCATCTGATATAAGCTGGGGATACTTAGAAGCACAGTTGTTTCCATACTGGCATTATTGAAACTCATTATTATAGTCACATCCCTGAGATTTTTACTTGTTGGTTATAAGGAAAGTTGCATGTGTGAAAATACTGCCATCTGCCATATCTTTCTGGCAGATACATTAATTTTTACTAAATCCTCTTTTTCTTTCTTTTAAATGTTATACTAAAATAACAAATTTTGTGTGTGTGTGTAGCATCTGTCTGTAGTGAATAATTTAGGCAAAGAAAATTCATCACCAAAGTAGAGCCAGCGAGGTAAAGCAAAAGCTTTCCCCTGAAGGTGGTTAAAGCACAATGATAAAAACCTTGATGGGATTTTCAGAGAAAGCAAGCAATTGCAATTTCATCTTGCGAATGTATTTGTAGCTTAGAAGGAGGTTAGACTCTAAATCTCACAACCAATTTTCTTAGAAACAGCCACACACTGTGTGTGGCTTTGCATCAATCTGGTGTGGGTTATCTGCAACCCTTGTCCCCTGTATCTCACTACCAGTAGTAATCCCATTAGATGATTATAGCTGGTGTCCTCAGCAGAGGGATTTAGTCATAATTGAAAAGGTACTTCTAGTGGGTTTAATTAACTGTGTAGTCATTTTATTACCAGGGCCTCTTGTACCCTGCAACTGCCTTATGTGAAGTGAATTTATGGCCCCTTAGGGACATACTAATCTAAAGTTGTGCATATAACTGTTATCTAGTCAAAATGACAAGAATCAAGGGTTGAGAATTTTCCTACTCAAGAATCTTTAATGCAGCTGTACTGAATGTCACCGTAGTATCTGTTTACCAATCTGTGGCTGAGACATTTGAGGAAAGTGGTCTGGAAGCTGGTAAGCAGCAGCTACCTCTTCTTGGGGTTGTTCTGTTTAGCTCAGGGGAAGAAAAATGTATAATCCAGTGTGGAGAGTATTTACTTCCATTGTGGCTGATGGGCTGGATCTGTGTAGCTATTATGATCCCAGCAATTTATTTCTCAGGAGCAGGCAGGCAGAATTGGCCTTGAGCAGAAAAATATTTGTATTTCCCTACTCCTTTCTAATCTTTTGGCTAACAGTATTTATCTTTGGCTAGCGATATTTGTCTATGTGCAATTGATTTCTCAGTTTTAATGGGAGGGAAAGCTACTGAGGGAAAGAAAGTGACCTGGTTATCCATTTATATGGAGACTTAGGAGTCTTAATTTGTCTGGAATGGATCTGAGGAATTGAAAAAGCTGTAGTGTGTTCACTAAGAGTGGGTCTAGATTTGGGCAAGTGAATGAACTCTGTTGACTCTCGCTTAGTACAAATGGAGACCGAAGTACTGGAAAAGAAACACACTGTGCCCTGTTCTTGAGGTGGTCATAGAAGAGAAAGATGTCCACTATCAGTGTGGCTGTGTTCTTGAAGCCTGTTGTCCAGTTGTTTTTCTTTCCATAGGAGAGTCTGTGTCTTGTTACATGCAAGCTGCGCAGACTCAGTTGCTCTGTCAGAGAGGTGTATTGTGATCTCCAGCCTCCACAGTACGAAATAAAGAAGAATATTGGTGTCTAACCAATACTGAACAGTGAAATCTGATGCACTAGCAAGACAGTAGCAGTATATTTACAGGTTCTTGGCCAGGATCAGGAGATGTAAGCATTTCTACATTTTGGTGTTTGCTGTAACTTCCATGTAATTGGACCCAGTGTTCTGGTAACACAGAAGAATTCATGGTGTTAGATCTTGGAGCACTCGTACTGTTTCTGAGTTGTGTACAGAGGGGAAAAAGACGTAACTGTGATATCTGCTTAGCTAACTTTAACAGTTCTTCAAGTAGATTGCTATTTCACCACTGGCTAAAAGAAATACAGCTTTTGGATGAAGTGGGAAGGGTGAGGAGGAAGCGTTGGAAGTGCCAGGCTTGGCTAGGGGTATGCCATGACCACTTTAAGCTGAGCTAATATTCCTTCCCACCTTGACCCCTGGGATTGTCCACGCTTTACTTGAGGAATTACATTGTAAATAGTCATCTTTGCTCTGGAGTCACCGTCATAGGGCTGTCTGATGTATTAAATGATTTCTAACGATGGGAAGTCTATCAGCATCAAAATTCCAGCCTGAAGGATGAAAGCTGCTTTTGAACAACCCACAAAACTCTTCCTTGTTTTATGGACTCCTGGTGTATCACACCAAGTTCATGTTCTTGATGCTGTTCTATACTGATCTCTATTTTGCTTGCTACAAGCTTTCAAGTGCTTCTGAAGTACCAGCATTACTGGTACTTTAACCAAGAACTTTTAACCAGCCACTGAACTGACAGTACACGTTTTAATCCACACTGGTTCTTTAGCCTTGAACTTGATGGAAGATCCAAAGGAACACCTAAACCCAGTAGAAAAACCCACAGAAGCCAAAGAACTTCACTAACACGTCTGTCACCAGTGTGTTTCTCAGAAGCAGTAAGATTAAGTGGATCAGCTGGTGTGCTTTGTGCCTGGAGGAAAGCAGCTTATTTAACTAAAGAGGAGCAGAGAATCCGTGCCTCAATCCAGAAAGAAAATGGGTTCCACAGAAGACCTTGAGTATCCCCAAGTCATCTTGCAATACAGCAGTGGATTTTTAGTCTCAAAGGTAAGAAATAGAACTCGATCTTGGATAGATGTCTAAGATTGTACAGACAGAAATATTCAAAGATCTCACTTTAGATCCTGCATATAAGTCTTTGGAATGAAAAATATCTCATACAGAAGCATTCTGTCTGCTCATCTAGACAGGCAGGAAATTTGGAAAGAAAAAAGATCTGAAAATGACCTGACCCCTCAGGAAAGACTCAACATTTATTGGGAACTCTCTGACTTTTGGGGCTGTGAATATGCAGACCTTGTCTCTGCCTTTATAAAGTATAAACACAAGGGCTTATATCTGAGAGCTTACTGTCTGCCTGCCTCAAACCTGGAAGGTTCCTTTGGTGGTGGGATTTCTTCCCAGTTTTCATTTCTGGAGTTTGAGAAACAGAAATTACTTGAATTGCTTTTTTACCTTCCTGTTAAACCATGCAAATAGAATTTTTCAAATATCTTCTCAAAGAATTTCCTTCCCTGCTCCACGGTTTGTTTGTATAAATTATACAGAAGCCTGAACTTCTATGTTCTACCTCTTTTAAGGTGAAAGAGAGAGCCTGGTATAATTGTTTTTCTAACCAGCATTTGATTCAGGCACAAAGGCAGAGCTAGTAGTTCTACTTTCCTTATTTTTTACTAATATTTTTTGCCTTTCTGTGTGTATAAGCACATGGGCATAAAATTATTATATCCAGTGCAGTGGAGAATTTTTCTTCATTTACTATTTAGTTACCTTTGTTCCTTGCTGTACCTCTGTCTGATGGGGTAATAGAAAGAATGCTCTTTGGGTTGTACCAATACCACTGCATCCTAAGACTCCTGAAAGGCAGAGCTGTCAGTAAAGAGGGGAAAAATTTATAATGCAATACCCTTTTGCTTGTTGATGAAGACAAATGTTCAGTGCTTTCCAATTTAAGACTTGTACTCTGATTTTGAGAAATTATCTGAATGTTTATTATGTTCTTACTGAGGATAAAAGGAGCTTCCAGTGGAAGGAGCTTTCATGAAATCATTGTAGATAGAGGCAGCCAAATGTCTTGATGCCTTTGTTACTGCTTTAGAAGTATTCGTGTGGCCAGAGAAATTGGGAGCTACTTGTGAACTTGACTGTGCATAGCTGATGTGTGGTTACTCTGTCTGAAAGCTGAGGGCTGTTCTTGGAGATATTACACACCTCTATAGGAAGAGTGGGAAATTCTCCTGGCCTTCAGAAAAGGAAAAGAAAAAAAGGTGCACTGCAAGGACTGCATGGTATTATCAGTGTTCAGAGAAGCTTCACTTTAATCATTGGACTTGTTTATATGAAATATGATTTTACAGGGAAAAAATATAATGTATATTTTGTCCAACAAAGCTGTGTTAGAAATGCTGTCTGTGCTTTCACCTGAACCCTAACTCCCACCTTTTCTTACCCCAGGTTATGTTCACTGCCTGTGAATTGGGGGTGTTTGATCTTCTTCTGGAGTCAGGAAAGCCTCTGTCTTCGGATGCCATTGCTGCTCGCTTGGGTACCAGCACCACAGGGATGGAAAGACTGCTGGATGCCTGTGTGGGATTGAAGCTCTTGGAAGTAGAGCTGACTCAAGAAGGAGGTAATAAGGGCAGAAGAAGGGAAAGAATCTAAAAGACAAACCTCTGATGGTTTTGAAAGTGAAGAAAGGTGTGTGGGAAGAGGTGATAACTAGTGTTAGGCCAGTTACCATAGCTGGGAGGAGGAGAGAATCCTTGGGAAAGCCATCCCTTCTACAGCTAAAAGAAAAGCAGCAAATGTCAGCATGGTTAAAGGTGTAAAGTAAAGCCAAGACTGGTATATCATACATATTATTCAATATATTTATTTCACCCTTTAGCTCTCTACAGAAACACAGAAATTTCCAACATCTACCTTACAAAATCAAGTCCCAAGTCTCAGTATCACATTATGATGTATTATTCCAACACAGTCTACTTGTGCTGGCACTACTTGGCTGATGCTGTGAGGTAAGGAGGAGTATTATGGACCATTCTGCAGCATTTGTGTGGCTGCTTTGAGTGTGTTTCTGGGGAAGGGCACAATGAAGATGTTGGTTCTCAAAAAAAGAAAAACTAACAAGTCATTGTAGCTGTTAACATGTCCAGTATGTGTTCTTGTTTTCAATTTGTGTGTGTCCTTGTTTTCCTTTTCCTTCTGTAGTAGAGATAATCTAGGAATCTCATTTCCATGTGTTTGACCTTCAGAAAAACACTTCAACATTATAGTGTCTCCTACTTGAGGAGGCATCAACAAGTGAATTACGAGTAATGATGGCTAAGGATATTCCTGTTGCAAAGGTGTGTAGGAGTAGTTTGGTATGGGGCTGGAATTTCTCTGTTCTACTGATGATCAAATACGGTGTGTGTGGTGGTGGTGTACCTGAGATGTCTTCCCATAAATCATAGAATCACAGAACGGTTTGGCTTGGAAGAGACCTTAAAAGATCATCTCTTTCCATCCCCCCTGCTAAAGGTGGGGACACCTCTCACTAGATCAGATTGCTCAAAGCCCTGTCCAACCTGGCCTTGAAAAGAACCCATCATTCTTATGAAAGGCTGAGTACAAAGTTGGCCACGTTCCTCAGTGGTAAACTAGCTGGAACTATAGCTCTGAACTGCATCTAGGGTAAAAGAGAAATCCACACTCCTATGCATTTTTGGTTGCTGTTTTAGGGAAGGAAGAAACCAATATGATAGAGCTTTTGGCATTTCATCTGCAGACCCTTTTGGAGCAATGTACAGGTAATTATTAGTATATTTCTAGAAATTTTACTTTTTTTTTTTTTTTTGTAAATAAAATTAGTGCTTTCAATTATTACTCAGGATAATTAAACATGAAGATGTGAGAATCTCACTCATCAGAACCATCATGCAATGTTTTCCTTTCTCAGCACTATCCCTTCCTAGGACACTGGCATTTTGAATAGAAATACATAATTTCCTATTCTGAAAAGGACATCACAGGTCTCTGGCACAGAGGCAATTGTAGCTAAAGGAAGAAAAAAACAAAACAAAAACCCAAGAAAAACCAAAAACCAACCAACCAACCAAAAAAACTCCAAACCAAACAAAACCAAAACAACCAAAAAAAAAACCACAAAGCAAAAACAAAACAAAAACCCAAGAAAAACCAAAAACCAACCAAACAACCAAAAAACCTCCAAACCAAACAAAACCAAAACAACCAAAAAAAAACCACAAAGCAAAAACAAAACAAAAACCCAAGAAAAACCAAAAACCAACCAAACAACCAAAAAAACCTCCAAACCAAACAAAACCAAAACAACCAAAAAAACACAAAACAAAAAACCCCAAACCAAACAAAAACCAAAGAACCAAACCAAAAAACAAACCAAAACCAAACAAAAAACCAAACCAAACCCTCAAACCAACCAACCAAACCAAAAAACCCAAACCAACAACAACAAAAAAACATCGAAAGCCTTATAATTATCAGAATAAATACTGTTTGACTTCTTTACTAATCTTAATTTCCCTGTTTAAATGCACGAAGGCATAGCTGTAGCCCTTGAGCTACAGAAAGATTCAAGGTAGATTTATATGCTGAGAATGTATTCTGTGTCAATAGAGATTAGTGTTTAGGCTAAAGTTTATAATAACAGTTATATGATAGGAATCACCAAAGACATTGTAAGTTTTTTCCTTTTCTGTGTGTTGTGTCTGTTTGCACTATTAGATCAGAAGAAGAAATGCTGAAATTCATGGCTGGTCAAAACTCAGTATGGAGTATATGTGGCAGAGATGTTCTTTCTGCATTTGATCTTTCTCCTTTCAAGCAGATCTATGACCTAGGAGGTGAGGGTCTACAGATCTTCTTTAACAAGCCTCTGAACTGTCTTTTACAAACTCTGACAAGAAAATTTACTCTGATGTTATATGATGGGCAAAGCAATGGAAAACAGGACATATCTCAGCAATAAAGGGAGTGTCTTGATTTTGAGGGGCTAGAAAAAGAAATGTGAGAGTTGTAAGAGCATTAGGAAGTTTGTGGCTCTTCTCTTCAGAGTCTCAGATGTTTGAGTAGTGGCCCATCCCCTCGTCTGTGGGCAGCTTTGGCATTTTTTCTTGCTTTCCTTGGTACAGTATTCTGGTGTCAGACTCACTCCTCCCTTCAGCTGGTGTAATTGCCTGCAGCCAGTGTGCCAGCACTGCTGAGTGCTTCCAGGATTTGCGGGATGGTTCAGGCTCTTCACAGACTCCATCACTGCTTCCCCAGCTGCTGGTTTGGTGGCTCTGTCCTCATTTCCCTCCTTCCAGCATCCACAGCTAAGTCTAGCTGAGGGGCTGCAATAAGAGCTCTAAGAGCTGGGGCTCACCCTAAAGGCCTGGGTGCTGAGGGCCCTGGAGCTTCCTGCAGAGCAAACAGAGTCAGTGGCCTCTCCTGTCCCTCCTCTTCCCTTTCAGCAGCACGTGGGAAGCTGTTACGATCCAAGCTATTATTTTATATTTTGGTTGTGAGGAAAAATCAGCCACTACTCATAGACATTGCACGAATTTACAAAAATAACAGGCTTTATGATTTAAGCAAATTACAAAGATTTATTTTAGGGAAAAGAGACAATAACTCCACCTTTAAAAGAAAAAACAAGTTTACAAGAGGACAGAATTTACACAAATGAGTCACTTTAGGGAGAGAGTTGTTAAGAAAAGGACAGAAAAACAAGTGAGCAATTAAGTTTTATCACCATCCACCGGCCCTGGCCTCTGGCTGGAGGGAGGGGATGCGTAGGACCCGCGGTTCCTGCTTGGCTCCTGTTCTGCTGGTGCTGTCCTGGAGCTAAAACCGAAGTGGTGAGAGAGAAGGGGGGGGAGGGAGAGAGAGCTCACACCTTCTGCTTTTCTCTTGGAGTTTTTATACATCAAAAAGGAGTTCTGTCTTTCGTAAATCACTGGCACACAGACTTGCTAAAGATGACACACAGATTTTGCCATCCCAAGAACTTCTCTTTTAATTATTGTGATCTTTCAGTCCTTGTTACCCTGCTAAATTTATTGTCTTTGTCTTGAGCATGTACCAGGAGGTGACCTGATTAGCAATCTTAAATTTAGGTGCCTGTCAGGCATGATACAAAACAGAAGCTAGTTAAGTTTGGGGTAAAAATCTGTTAATTGAGAATATGTTTAGTATATTTTTAAAAGAGCAGAAAAAATACTGATTCGAGAGACATATTTTGTATTTTCAGAGTGTTTACATCAGAAGCAAATATACCTTGTCAGCTTCCATAAAGCTGAATACACCACTGCCTGCATGGCTTCATGGGGATGTTAGAGATCTGGTTGATTTTGTGTCAGCTGACTTTCTTTTTCCATTCCCCAAAGGAGGCGGAGGAGCTTTGGCCCAGGAGTGTGTTTCTTTGTATCCAGATTCCACAGTCACAATTTATGACCTGCCACAAGTCGTGCAAGTGGCCAAGGAGCAATTTGTTCCCCCTGAGGAGTGTCGGATTGCCTTCCATGAAGGTATGTAAAGGCAGAGGTCTTCTGTTGCCCCATCTGTTGCTCCTGAGCCCCATGACTCTCCTCAGAGGTACCATGCTGGAGGCTCGGGTCCTTGGCAACCCAGAAGTTCTTTCCTCCTGAGCACAACTATTTGGTTTCTTTAGAATGAGGATACCAAAAATAAATAAATAAAAAAAAGTCCTGCAGGTTTGATAAACTGCCGTGATGCCGTGTTATAAGTCCTCCTAACAGTTTCTGTTCTCCTATGCAGAACTCCTGGCAAATGTGGGGTTTTCCTTCTGAGCAAGGGGTTTTCCTCCTCTGGTTACAATTGATGGCCTTTCAAGTTCTAGAGATATTTCAGGCTTTGAACATGGGTGAGCTAGCCCATATTCCTCTTGCTCAGTCCATAGATCTTGCATGGTTGTTGTACCATTTATGATGAAAATGAGTGTAGGAAGATCTAATTTCTAAGGTTTACAAATGTCTTGGAATTGACTAGTATTGTTTGAAACTCAGAGAGGAAAGAAACTTTGAGGAAAGGAGTATATAAAAACAAAGATGGAGAAGCACAGGAAATGTGGCAAATGCCAGTAGCACAAAGAAATGGGAAAGGAAATGGCAAAGTAAGGTGCAGAGAGAAAAATCTGAACGCAGTGTACCAGGTGCTGAGCTGGTGAAAGGGCATGATGATGAAGCTAGTGCTAGGAGGTGAGAAATGTCTATTTTTTCCTTATAAATTCATTGTGTAGCTTTGTGGTTACTGAAGGTCTTTTAAAATTGGCTTAGATAAGGGAAAATTCTTTCAATAGAGACTGTCTCTTCTTAATGCTTTATGAAGCTGTATGCCTGTTATTGGAGAAAACTTGGTTCAAATGCTTGCTTTCTGGTGTATCTGGTGTATCAGCTTACCTGTTTCTGATAAGCTTTTACTTTTAAACATTTCAGACCTTTTTGAGACTGAAAAAGAAAAAAAAATACCCTATATAGTACCACAGAGGACTTTTACTTGGTAACTGTGTTGCCAAGTGTTGCTGTATGATGTAGGTTATGGACATGGCAAGCCCAGAGTCTTTAGATCTGGATAAAACTGAAAATACTTGCTTAACTCAGCCTGCTGTGTTTTATAGGCTTTATGTAACACATATAATCTTGCTTTACAGGAGATTTCTTTAATGATTTGATTCCAGAGGCTGAACTGTATATTTTATCCAAGATACTGCATGATTGGGATGATGACAAATGCAGGCAACTGCTGACAAAAGTCTACAAGGCTTGCAAACCTGGTAGGTCTGAGCTCTTGAAAAGCAGAGACATTCTTGTCTTATCAGTAATGTGGAGCACATCAGTCTCAATGCTCAATTTGGGTCACAGTTTCAGGACAGAGGAAGAATTTCTTGCCTCAGTCCCTTGCTTTCCTAAGCCAGCCACGTGCAGCTGAGTCAAATAGGGCTTGTCTATTTGTCTATCAATAAGTCTAGGTTCTTATTTTCCATTTTTCAGTTTTAGTCTCTACAGGGATTCCTCTTTGTATAAGGATTGGGGAACTGGCATATGGTTTAGATAGATGGGTGTATATGTCATATTAAAAACTCCATTAAGCATCACATTGAACCCTTAGAGCTTTGAAAACACTGCCCCCAAATCTGTAAGATTTCAGCTGAGAGAAACTGAAAATTTCCATCCCAGCCATAGGATCCTATCCCTTCAGTCCTGGTATGTCAGTAATTATGTATCCAGGCAGGTGCACACTCCAATGCTTTTCCTCTTCCATTGTCTTCTGTGATGCTGAAATATGACTTAATGTTGAGATTGCTTCTTCCTGAAATTGAAATTTAGGATCTAATAACTCAGCTAAAAAATATTTTGTCTTCTCAGAGCTCAGCAGCATGTGCTTTATTTCTCTTTATTCAACCAGGTGGTGGAGTGCTGCTGGTTGAGTCACTTCTGAATGAAGACAGAAGTGGGCCTTTAGAAACTCAACTGTATTCCATGAATATGTTGGTGCAGACAGAAGGAAAAGAGAGAACAGCAGCAGAGTACAGCAAGCTCCTTGAGGCAGCTGGCTTCAGAGGGGTTCAAGTCAAGAGGACTGGAAAACTATATGATGCTGTTTTAGGAATGAAATAATAGTACTCCTTATGTACTGAACAACACAGAATAAGTGGAGAAATGTGGCATTCTCTTCTTAAAGGAGAATCACCAACTTAGCTTTTAAGGTAATCAAGTTTTTGTAAGCTGATACATTGTCAGGAGAATCACTAATGATAGTTCTTGAGAGTGCAGGAATTGTGAGTCTTGAAGTCTGACTAGAGATTGGCTTCGGAAGGGAGAGAAAGAAATCAACACCTTTTCCACAAGAAATAACCCAGAGTAGAAACATGCAGCATGTCCACTTTGGATTTTTTCATTCTTTCAATTTTAACACTATATCTGGCAAAAGCAAAGCTGAATTTATACTTTAATTCCTGCAAAATAAAAGCTGTCCCTGTACTGAGTTCTGTTACCTGAATTTTTATTCCTAGGGAATTGATGCAGTGTAAACAGAACAAATTATGTCTTCCTGTTGTTAGGCTTTCAAGAGTCCCAGGAGAAATCCTGTCTGAGCCTTGGGGTTTTGGTATGAAAAATTTTGAATTACTTTTTATTTCCTCTAGATTTTTATTTAGGTTAAGAAAAAATATTTTGTAGCTTGATAATTGGCAGAAATCCAGAGATGCTCTTTACAGACCAGACCTGAGATGGCAGCTGAGAAGGAGAATGACACAGCCAAGTAATTTACTTATATACTAGGCAAGTTCTAATTACATGCCTCCTGCTGTTTCTTTAAATCATCTGGTCAGCCTAGTTCTTGGAAGCAGAATTACAGATTACTGGAGTGAGAAGCATCTGGAGAAGGCACCAGAAAGCTGCTCTTTGCAGTTGTGGCTTGAACACTAACTGCATTTGCACATTAAACTGGATACTAGACAAGCCTGAGATACTTTCCTCAGGAGTCATCTACAGGACCCTCTCTCTCCTATGACTGTAAGAGGAGCATAGGGACAAAGTGACCTGAATAGGGAAAAGTCGGCCTTTTGTCATGCTTTTTTGAGTTTTGCCATGAAAATCAAATCACAAGGCTGTAATGGCCTTTCCCATCCTTCAAAGGAACAGGGTACAGTTCCTAAGCCACTGTGCAGGTAGTGGGTTTGTGCTCGAGCAGGATCTCACCCTGTAGACAGTGGCAGGATATTGTAGGACTTGGGGCAAGAGATTTTGTAGAATTCCCTCATCTCCTGCAGTCACTGCGCAGTGTTCCCTACCTGTGAGTTATATGGCATGAAGGCAACAATATTCTTACAAGAGAAAGGATGTTCTCAAGAGAAGTTTTGATGCACTGTTAGATAAAGGCAAGGCCACACAGGTAGTATAATCACTGGCTGTCAGTGGTAGCTGCCTGCAGACTCCTGCAGACTCTGGGCTGCCCAGGGAAGCAGTGGATTCTCCGTCCCTGGAGATATTTAAAAAGAGACTGGATGTGGCACTCAGTGCCATGGTCTGGTAACTGCAGCGGTAGTGGTCAAGGGTTGGACTTGATGATCTCTGAGGTCCCTTCCAACCCAGCCGATTCAATGATTCTATGATTCTCTCAGAGGGAGCCGGCGGCCCTCATCTGGCAGCTGATGGAGATGAGTGGCACTGCGTGGCACTGAAGGACACCCTGGGTCTGCAGTTGGTCAGCAGAGCTTTGATGGGAATCAATACCTCCCAAACCTTTCATGGCCTCCACTTCAGGATCAATGCATTCCACCCCTTGATCCACATACATCTTGCCATTCGCAAAGATGTTAGAGGTTGCATGTTGTATTCACAGCTTCTCAAGCCCCAGGTGCGAGGCTCAGCAGAGCAGATATGGCCTGTCCAAGACCACTGATTCTTTGAGTACAATGTCTTCTGTGAGGCTGGCAGTAGAGTGGTAGAATCATAGAATTGTAGAATGATTGGAAATGATTGGATGCACTGTTAGGTAAAGGCAAGGTCACACAGGTAATATAATCACTGACAGTCAGTGGGAGCTGCCTGCACTCAGTGCCATGGTCAGGTAACCACAGCGGCAGTGGGTCAAAGGTTGGACCTGATCATCTCTGAGGTTCCTTCCAACCCAGCCGATTCTATGATTCTACGATTCTATGAAAGGGCCTTAAAGATCAAGCTCCAACCCTCCTGCATGGGCAGGGACACCTCCCACTAGATCAGGTTGCACAAGGCCTATCAATAAACACTTCCAGGGCTGGGGCATCAACAACCTCCCTAGGCAACCTACAACAGTATCTTACTACCCTCATGGTGAAGAATTTTTTCCTAATATCTAACCGAAATCTGCCCTCTTTCCATTTAAAACTGTTACCCCTCCTCCTGTCACTAACCTCCCTGGTGAAAAGTCCCTCCCCATCTTTCCTGTGGGCCCCTTCAGGCACTGGAAGGCCACAAAAAGGTCTCCCTGGAGTCTTCCCTTCACCTGGCTTGAACAACCCCAACTCTCTCAGTCTGTCTTCACAGCAGAGGTGCCCAAGCCCTTTGATCATCTTTGTGACCCTTCTCTGGACACTCTCCAGCAATTCTATATCTTTCCTGTGCTGGGAGTTCCAAATCTGGACACAGTATTCCAGGTGTAGTCTCACAAGAGCAGAGTAGAGGGGCAGAATCACTCCCCCTCCCTGGTGGCCATACCTCTTTTGCTGCAGCCCAGGATGCTGTTGGCTTTCTGGGATGTGAGTGCACACTGTCAGTTCATGTTTTGCCTCTCATCCACTACCACCCCAGGTCCCTTTCCTCAGGGCTGCTCTCTATCCATTCTCCCCCAGCCTGTATTTGTGCCTGGGCTTGCCCCGACCCAGGTGCAGGAGCTTGCACATGGCCACGACTGCTTCTCAAGAAAGTTAGTGTGTTTCCAAAGAACTGAATGTCCTCACACCTTGCAGCCTCTGAAAGAGTGCAGTATCTGTAGGCTTGCCAAAGCCAATTTGGTCGTAACAGGATGAAACAACTTTCTTAAAATACGAAATATGTCTGTGTGTTACATGTTCGTGGAATCAGACCGTCAAGAACTGAATAAAAGCACATAAAACTCAGTATTTATTTTCAACATCTCAGGGGGAGTTTTGTGTCTGACTTAAAGTTCATGTTGTTAGAAAGGTATATACTTAGTTTTTATCCTCTGCTGTATCTTGTAGCTTTAAAATAGGTAATGCTTTTTGAAATGGACTACAGCCTTCGATCAAGAAACCTTTGGTATGATAAATGAAGCAGAGACAGTAGGAAATGTTGCTGATTTCTCATTTCAGCATTTGTAGTACAAAAGCAAGACTGCAGTTCCAGGCTGTGATAAGAATGCCAACGATGCTACAGATATGAATGCCAATGATGCCAAAGTGCATCAAAACTATTAATCATCTTAATGCTTATAAAAAGCATTTTACAGAAGATCTCATATGGAAACACTAGAATGGTGGTAGGATTTAATTTTTAGTTGGAGGATAGATAATCTAACGCTACTATACAAACATTTATTTCAAGCTTTTCATTGTCAGAAGTGATATTGACCAGGCTTGGAAACCAAAGGAGGTTAAAATGTCAATAAAAGTTTTAATATTTATATGTGTAGGAGTAAATATTAATGCCCCATTGTTAGAAGATACTGAAGGCAGGGTTTGTCTAAGTGGCAAGTGTCTTGTGGGCAAGGAGGGTGCAAAGAAGAGTGAGTCAGACTCTTTCCAGTGATGCCTAGTAGCAAGACCAGAGGCAATGGGGACAATCTGAAACACAGGAGGTTCCCTCTGAAAACTTTTTTATTGTGAGGGTGACAGACACTGGCAGAGGTTGCCCAGGGAGGTGGTAGAGTTTCTCATCTTGTGGATATACAAAGCCTGTCCAGATAAAATACTGGGCAACCAGTTCTAAGTGTCTCTGCTTGGGTAGAGAGACTGGACTAGATGAGCTCCAGAGGACCCTTCCCTCAGGGGAGACCTCATCGCTCTCTACAACTCCCTGAAAGGAGGCTGGAGCCAGGGGGGGGTTGGGCTCTTTTCCCAGGCAACTATCAGCAAGACAAGAGGGCATGGACTTAAGTTGTGCTAGGGGAAGTTTAGGTTGGATATTAGAAAGAATTTCTTTACCGAGAGGGTGATCAGACATTGGAATGGGCTGCCCAGGGAAGTAGTGGATTCTCCGTCCCTGGAGATACTTAAAAAGAGACTGGATGTGGCACTCAGTGCCATGGTCTGGTAACCACATTGGTAGTGGTCAAGGGTTGGACTTGATGATCTCTGAGGTCCCTTCCAACCCAGACAGTTCTATGATTCTATGATTCTATGTCCAAATATGAATGGATTTAAGGCATGTTGTTTCTGGCAGCTAATTTTTAATGAACAATAGCTAGTAGTCACCCTTAGCTAATAATTTTCATACAATGTCTTGAATGGTGGTAGGAAGAATCAATTTGCAACTGTCCATTGCTGTTGGGCAAACCAACCTGGAAGGAGACCAAGATGATTCCTAGAGGAAGATATCTCCAAGTGTGGACTGAGGATATACCAGATGGAAAGAGCGTTCAGGCTGAAGTACTGGTTACTTGTCCTGGCCCAGTCCCATCACACTGGAGCAGATGACTAAAGGAGGCTGTGGAAGGATTTTCTGTCCCCCTTTCCTCCTTGAAAGCTGTGTTCAGCTACAGGTGTGTGAAGCATCCTAGTATATGTGACCATATATGTGACCAGTGTGGCCTGTGCACGAAGGAGGTGGCAAAACACCGTCCACAGGTGGTGGCCAACAGCAGCCCCCACAGATGGTTTCCATAGCAGCCAAGAGGGCTGAAGTGCTGGCTGCAGGTACAGGGTGGGTTATACTCAGATTATGCAAGCTCATGGGCTCATCAAGATCCCAACCGAATGGGAAGGGTACCTGAGGGAAGAGTAGCAATGCATTAAAAAAATTGTTGTACCTACATTGCTTGTAGGGTTCAGCCATTGGCAGAGGACCAGCACGAGTATTGTGAGCTGTCTAAAATATACTGCCACTAACTGATCAAGTGGCCCCACTGGGCACTCTCCTGGGATGACTTCTATAGAGAGTGCCAAACAACTGGAATACAGTCAGGCTTCATAATAATTTTACAGTCCGAGACAGGAAAGCAGGCATGTACAAGCTGGCATGGGGAGCAGGCCAAGTAATCTTGTCCTGGAAAGCTTCCATTTGGGTTACTCATGCATGGAAGAGCATTCTTTAGAAAAGAAATGCAAAAGCTAAATGGCATAATTTTGTTTTAGCACAAATGCCTGGTGATACCCAGCTACCTCCAAAAGCTTTTTAATCTAAGGTGGCCATTTGCAGCTCAAGAGGTTCTATTGAAACACTGACAAGACAGAAGATCAAGTGATTTTGTTACAATGGAATTATAAATACACCAGTTTTGGGGGGTTTTATGTGATTCCCAACCTTTTTATTGGTGAGAATATCCTGAATTGTTTTGCATTAATGATTTGTGTGCTATGTGGTTTGTAAAAATGAGCAAACGTAATAAAAAATGCCACAACTCTACTGGAATGTCAAATGACCAACAGGCTGGTCAATCTTTACTCTAGATGCTGTAAAATAAAAATTTTGGAACTACTTTGATGTTGCCTATCTAAGCTTCCTGAAAATGTCGTCCTTACAGGTAACCATTGCTTGGGTATATTTTCCTTATTTTCTGTATTACAGGGATGAGAGAAATTTTTATGAGAAGCACATGATGTTCACTATCATTTAATAGAATCAGTGAAGTTCAGGGAATAAAATGGTCAATTACAGTTTTAGATAGAAGTCTAATACTGTGGGGAGAAACCCAGATATGCAAAACCACCGTGAAGGGTTGGAAAATCTTTCACTTTTAACAGAAAGAAAGGGAGAGAAAGTGGCATAAGTTCTTCATGGAAATTTAAGGATAGTGAGGAGTATAATGAATACCATAGAACTATATCGTCTGGAGTAAATTCTCACTGATCATCAATGATGTGGTTAAAGCTTGCACACAGAAATATAAAGTGATACAAGTTTTAGTATGGATTGAGGTGAATTATTGCTGCTTGCTAAAGACTGTCTTGAATGTCAAACGTTTGCACAAACAGAGGAAGATACTGTCTGTAATATTACTTCTGTTGCATAGTATGCAAATACACAGGCTTTATTATTTCCAAAGAGAAAATGCAAATTATTTAAGTATAGAAATGTTCTCTATGATAACCTGTACATTGGAAAATTTCATACCAGTAAGTGTAGCTTTAAAATGTGGTGACTGGGTAGGCTACACTATTTGCAGTGTTCTGTAGTGACTCCTTTAAACTAATGGTCCTGAGAAAGGTAGAAAATATGAGCTGGTGGAAACCAGAGATTCCTTGACTGTGGGCACATATTAATAAACAAACACTGTGTGAGTGTCAGATGTAAGCATAAACCAGTTTGACAGAGGGTTTCATTTATTGTTACTGAGCAAAATGTTATTTTCAGAAATGTGTGATCATAGTGTTTTTGTTCTAGAAAAATATCTATAACTATCCATGGCTTAAAACGATTACTCTGATTCAAAAACTATCTTTTAATTGTGGAAAAAAGATATATCTTGCTACCGTATCTTGTGATGTCTTAATGACAAGGCTATGTGAATTTGAAAACCACTCTTCACCAGAAATACCCAGCCTGTACATTTTGTTCCTCTCAAGTAACCCAGCATTTGAAAAACTGGAGTCACAATTGTTCTGACATGCCCTGGCATGGTGGACCCAGGCCTACAGGCCAGAGACAGGGGAATAAATCCTTGAAGGTGCAGGAAATCCTGAAGTGAAAGTAATTCTTCCAGAAGTATTAAGCTTGTCCTGTGAGTCCAAATTCATACCAGGCAACTTAGAAAGCATTTTTTCTCCTGAGATAGCAGTGTCAGCCACTCACATCTGAGGTCTGTGGATGTCTTCTATCTGCTTACCATTGCAGTAAAGCAAATTTGATGATGTGCAAGTCATAATGCTTCAATTAATCAATACTGGTAGAAAGTGATTACCAAAACTTTAACTCTGCATCTGTCCATCCATCTGCTAATGGACCATTTTGTTTGGAATGAAAGCTATTCAACAGCTGTATGACAGAGGTGAAGGCTTGACTAGTGAATGAAACATGCTAATGAAACATTAGTTATTAGGCATCACATCCTGAGTGCTGCTGAATCCTTTCCTCCTCAATTTTCTCAAAGGCCCCTGAAGTACAAACACAGGATAATACCAGGGGGCCCAGAGGTATACACTGAAGTCACAGATGACCAGTTAGAGAGAAGTCTAACTTCAGCAGGTGGGTAGAAATGATTTTACAATAGAATTTGAAAATGTGTAGACTTGTGCATCAGACTAGTGAAGCTGTCCATGGCTGATCACACTGCAGAGATGTCTTTAGGGAGAACATAAAGTAGTAATGAACCCAAACTACTAAGTACTTGCACTTGTTCAGAGCTGAATGTGTAGAATGAATCCCTCTGGTGTCTTATATTCTTAAATGGGTAAGTAATTTTTATTTTTATTAAAAGGAAGTGTGCCTCTATTTTTGGTACTTCATCTGGTCCAGTGCTCTTGAGGCTTTGTTTGAAATTGTATGCACCATTCTGTCTTTAATCACAGAACAGAAAATACATTTGACCTGGTACTTCCTCACATACCTGATCATCTCTATACACCTCCTTCTGCCTCACAATGAATTTGTAGATTAACTCAACAAAATGCTTTGCCATAGATGTAGATTAAAATTTTTGTGGTACTAAGGCTGCCTGGTAGGAATTGTATTTTTATCATTAGGTAAGATAGACACATGCACTGTGTCTGCTGCAAAGTGAGCATTACCTTCTCTGGATGGGATGCTGTTACGATCCGTGCTATTATTTATATTTTGATTGTGAGGAAAAATCAGCCACTACTCATAGACGTTGCATGAATTTACAAAAATAACAGGCTTTATGATTTAAGCAAATTACAAAGATTTATTTTAGGGAAAGGAGACAATAATATACCTTTAAAAGAAAAAATATAAGTTTAAAAGAGGAGAGAATTTACACAAATTAGTCACTTTAGGCACAGAGTTGTTAAGTAATAAAAGGAAAACAAGAGAGCAATTAAGCTTTATCACCGTCCGCCGGCCCTGGTCTCTGGCTGGAGAAAGGATGCGTAGGACCCGCAGTTCCTGCTTGGTGCTGTTCTGCTGAGGCTGTCCCGGAGCTGAAGCCGAAGTGGAGAGCAAGCAGGGGGGGAAGAGAGAGCCCCCACTCTCCTTTTCTCTTGGAGTTTTTATACAGCAAAAGGGGTTTCTGTCTTTTCATAAATTACTGGCACCCAGACTTGCTAAAGATAACACGGATTTTGCCATCCCAGGAACTTCTCTTTTATTTATTATCATCTATCAGTTCTGGTTACCTTGCTAAATTTATTGTCTTTGTCTGGACCATGTACCAGGAGGTGACTTGACTAACAGTCTTATCTTTAGGTCCCTGTCAGGCATGATACAAAACAGAAGCTAGTTAAGTTTTGGGGTAAAAATCTGCTAATTGAGAATATGTTTGGTATATTTTAAAAGAGCAGAAAAAATACTGATTCGAGAGACATATTTCGTATTTTCAGAGCGTTTACATCAGATGCTCAGGAGTGCTGCTCTTGAAAGTAGGACACTTGTAGGACAGCATGAAGGCATAATGGTGTCGTAGCACCACAGTTACCCTTGCCACCAATCTCCACCTGATGGTCAAGTGCCTAAGCCAGGATTTTTCACCCTCAGATCAGATCTTCTCTGCAGCTCTGTGGATGACATGTAAAAGCTAGTGGCCCAAGGAATTGCCTGCTAAAAGAAAGTGATTTGCATTGCTTTCTACCTTAACTGGTAAAAGACAGAGACTTAATAAAAAGTTTTTAAGATTTCTTTTCTCATAGAACTGTCTTTGGAATGTACCTGAGGAACTGAAAAATCTGTACTGTGACCAATGGGCATGTTCTTGAGTTATGCAAATGAACTCTGCAGAATCAGACTCAGTGCCTATGCAGATGGAAGTGTCTAAGTGGCAGCTGTGATTATGCATTTTCCTTGAGGTGGGGATAGCAGAGGAAGATATCCATTACTACTCCTGAAACCTGGTGTCCAAGCTTTTCCTTCAGAAAAAAACCTTAAACAACTGTGTTTTCTTAAATGCAAGCTGCATAGACTCCAGTTTTTGTGGTCCATGATGAGGAGCTCTGTGTATTTCTTCTGTATACACAGGCAAAAGAGGAGATCCTGTGCTGATCAAAAATTCCAGTCTGATGGAATAGAGCTGTTTGTAAACAAGCCACAAGAAAGAATCTGCTTTGTTTTATGGACTCATGTTGTATCACACCAGGTTCATGTTCTTGATGCTGTTCTATGATGATTTCTATTTTGCTTGTTACAAGTTTTCAAGTGCTTCTGAAGTACCAGTGTGTTAACCAGCCACTGAACTGGCAGTACACGCTTTGATCCACACTGGTTCTTTAGCCTTGAACTTGATGGAAGATCCAAAGGAACATCTAAACCCAGTAGAAAAACCCACAGAAGCCAAAGAACTTCACTAACACGTCTGTCACCAGTGTGTTTCTCAGAAGCAGTAAGATTAAGTGGATCAGCTGGTGTGCTTTGTGCCTGGAGGAAAGCAGCTTATTTAACTAAAGAGGAGCAGAGAATTTGTGCCTCAATCCAGAAAGAAAATGGGTTCCACAGAAGACCTTGAGTATCCCCAAGTCATCTTGCAGTACAGCAGTCGAGTTTTAGTCTCAAAAGTATATATAGAACTTGGTCTTGGATAGATGTCTAGGGCTCAAGGGCCCCGCTTAATGACTTAAAGAGGAAAACAGTTCATAGTGAAGCATTCTGTTACTACCCCGACTCTGAACTTGAAATAGGCAGGATAAAACTCTAAAAGGAAAAAAAAGGAAAAAAGCAGACCTAGTCCTCAGGATAGACTCAGCATTTATTGAGGCTTCTCTGAACTTTGGGGCCTTGGAGAGGCAGACCTTGACTCTGTCTGAGATTTTAAAAACCCAGGGGCTTAGAGCTGAGGGTTTGATGTCTGATTGCCTCAAATGTGGGAGGGGTGGGATTTGGTGGTGGGATTTCTTTCCACTTTTCATTTTTGAAGTTTGAGAAGCAGAGAGCTGAGTTCAATTTCCTTTTCTTCCTCTGTCACACCATTCAAATAAGATTTTTCAAATATCTTCTTTCCTCTGCAAACCTTAGATGCAGCAACCCGTTTGATAACATTTGTGTATTATGTCCTTTCAGATAGAGGAGACTGTGAATACAGAGTATGTTATTATGACTCTCTTCCAGACAGCATATCATGAATGCAGACAGACAGTAGTTTCAATTTCCTTAATGTTTGCTGATTTTCCTCTGTGTGCACACATTTGCATAACATTCTCCTATCTAATTTCAGTTTTAATTTTCATCATTTTCAATGTACCGTGATTTGAAAATTCACATTCATGTCACGTTTGTGAGAAATCATCTCAACCATGTTCTTGCTGAAGGTAGAAAGGTCTTCCCTCTTCTAGATATTACCAAATCATTTGCTGATGATACTAAATTAGGAGAAAACATAGATTCCCTTGAGGGTGAAGAGTCCTCATAGACAGATCGTGGTAGATTAGGACACTGAATAGTCACAAGCCATATGACATCTAACAAAGATAAATGCCAGATTCTGCATCTGGAACAGTGTAATCCTGAATGTATTTGTAGACTGGGGTACAAAAGGCTTGAGTGCAGCCCTGCAGAAAGGGATCTGTGGGGTTTGGCTGATGGTAAGCTCAGTTTGAATCAACAATTTGCACTGGTGGCCAAAATTTCCGACTAGATCATGGAGTGTATTAAGCACAGTGTAGCTAACCTGTTGGAAGAAGTGAATGTCTCACTATGCTCAACATTGATGCAGCTTCACCCTAAGAACCATGTGCACTTATGGCCTCCACAATATAAGAAGGAAATAAAAATTAATCTGTCCATATCAAACTAATGCTGAAAAGCTAAAAGGAAATTCTGAAATCCATGTCTGGTCAGAGCTCAGTATGGCGTATAGTGGGGCTGAGCTGTTAATTTTGCATTTGACCTCTCTTTCCACACGGAGCTATGGCCTGGGAGGTGAGTGTCAGTAGATCTTCTCTAAAAAGCCTCTGAACTGTCTTCTTTTACAAACTCTGAAAAGAAAAATAACTTCTATGTTATATGATGGGCAAAGCAATGAAAAGCAAGACATAGCTCAGCAACTTGTCAGCAATAAAGGGAATGTTTTACTGATTTGGTTGAACTAAAAAGAGAAACATGAGAGTGGTGAGAGTATTAGGAAGCTGTATGTTTTTCTCTACATCTGTGTGAATTGTGGCTTATGTATTTGTGTAGGTGGAAGCTTTTTTTCATGCCTTACTTGATACATTATTCTGGTGACAGTCTCTTTACTTCCTCCCCTTCCGTCAGTGCCATTAGGTTGAAAAACTGTCTGCAGTCTCTTAAATTGCTGTCCCAGCACTGATGAGTGCTGCCAGGATTCATGGGAGCCATCAGGCTCCTTCATAGGCTCCATCACTTCTTCCCCAGTGCCTGCTTGTGTGGCTCTGTTTTTTAATTCCCATCTTTCTAGCTGCAGAAAGAGGAAGCCAAGGAAGGTTTGTCTGCAGAGGATCCTTGCATGCTACAATGCCAAAGTCATGATTCCCAGTTCCCAGAGGCCACAAGGGTGAAGCCATTAGGCTGGAGGTGACATAGTTCACCTACCTCTCATTATCCTTTGTTTCTCTTCTGTCCTGGATTGTGTGTCTGCATGTCTGGCTGCCAGGGCTTCCTGCCCACATCTGCTGAGGTTCAGACTTACCCCATGGAAGGGAGCGTGCAGTGGCTTCATGATGCAGGTTCAGCTGCCATCTTCTAGGGCTTATGTTTTTCAAGACAATGAAACCTAAAAAAGTGGTTATCTAATGTCTCTACCAATATATGTACCTCCTGTATGAGACAACTACATGAGCTCTTTAAACAGCATTTTTCTCTGATGGATTAACACTTACATTTTTTGTGGTATTTTGTTTTAATATAACTGCTCTCAGAAGGAAATATCAGATATGTGGCACAACACTATGATCTTAGACAATATTATATGCCATAGTAAAAATCCATTAAGCATCACATTGAACCCCTAGAGCTTTGAAAGCACTTCATGCAGAGCCAGGTTCTGAGCAAAATCAGTAAACTGAGGGAAATTGAAAATTTCCATCCCAACTGTAGCATCCCCTTCAGTCCTGGTATGTCAGTACCTACATACACAAGCAGAGGTGTGTTTTGATGCTTTTGCTCTTTCATTGTCTTCTGCGATGCTGAAATACGATTTAACATAGAGGCTACTTCTTCCTGAAACTGAAAGTCAGGATCTAATAACCCAGCTAAAAAATATTTTGTCTTCTCAGAGCTCAGCATGTGTTTTATTTCTCTTTATTAAACCAGGCAGTGGAGTGCTGCTGGTTGAATCACTTCTGAATGAAGATAGAAGTGGGTCTTTAGAAACTCAAACATATTCCATGAATATGTTGGTGCAGAGGGAAGGAAAACAGCAAACAGCAGCAGAATATAGGAATCTCCTTGAGTCATATGACTTTGGAGGGGTTCAAGTCAAGAGCACTGGAAAAGTCTGCAATGCTGTTTTAGGAAGGAAATAATTCTCTCTTCTTTTTTCTGACGTCTTGCATATGCAAGTCAGGAAATGGAATAATCCATCAATTTAGCTTTTAGTTAAGGCAGTCAGCTCTTTGGTAAGCTGATATATTGCCCGGAGAATCACTGAGTGTCGAGCACATATGGATCATATGTCTGAGTATAGGAAAAATAAACTAACACTTCTTCCACAAGACATGATACCTGACAAAGATAAATTTTTAAATTGTACTCTGTTTGCTTCCTTCTACCTGTTCACTGTATCGAGTTTCATTTTTCTCATGTTCCCTGGGATTGATGTAGCACAGAGTAAATTCTAACTCCTCATGATTGGTCACTTTTGAACCTGCAATTCTGTCCTAAGAAGTAAGAATGAGGGGACAGCCGATGACAGTTGAAGTGAGAAATGAATAAAAAACCAAACAAAACCACCTAGCAAATAAACTATTTTCCCTTCCTTTGCTGCAGCCTGTGGCACACTCTGGTACAGGGTATAGAGCAGTATTCCCAAAAGACCTGGACACTTAAAGGGTCAGCAGTATGATTTGCTATTAAAGGAATAAACACACTCATTCCATATCCTTCTTAAGACTTCAGCACTGAATTTTTGAATGTAAATAGCCTACAAATACTATATCTAAGGGTAAAAGTTGCTCCTGGAGAAAGTTCTTAAACCAGGAGTTGGACAGAGGATCAAAGTGGCCTTCTCTGCAGATCATCTCATCTGTGGAAGATGTGCTTTATGTAAGGAACTGCATGGGTAAGTCCAAATTGGCTTTTGTTGTGATGACTTTAGGAAATGACAGCTTTGGTGATAAGTCATCAATTCAAGGGCAAGGCAGTGTCCAGGGACTGGTCCATGAAGAAGCCAAAACACCAAGAAGGTCAAGAGTGAGCATGCAAGGGAAAGAATGCAATAATTCCTTTAGAATACAGAATAACTTGTGAAAAAGAGAACTTCACAGCCTAGTCTGATGACCATTGGGAGGGAAATGACGCTTCTGCACTAGTAACGCTTTTGAGAGCCCAGGGAATAGCAGCTGTGAGGCAGAGGGAAATAGTGGAGGTTCTAATTATCCATCTGGGATCTCCTTGCCACTTGCCATCTGCTGTTTGTTTATATCAGTTGGTGAAGTACAGCTCACAATAGCCCAGATGCATGGTGCAGGGAGCATTTGGAGGAGGTGGTACTGGGAAGTGACTACCTCCAATGTCTTGAATGTTTGTTGAGGCTGCAGCAAGTAGTGTAGTTTCTTATCAGAGTAAGTATAAAACTAGCATAAGAAGTAGGAATTTTTCCTTGTCAAGGCCTGGTCTTCAAGTCCCAGAAGAAGAAAATATCTCAGTTTTGACATTTCGCACTTCTGAGTGCATGACGCTTCAGCATTAACATTCATCAGGCTTTTCTTTAGCTATAGAGATGGGCATTTTGACATAGTCTCAGTTCAAGCTGGACCTTCATTTGAAGAAATTTATTCTCTGCCAGTGCCAAGTTATGGCCTTTTTGTACAGCTGTGAATTCTTGTGACTGCATGGGGAAAGATGGAAGGTTTAGAGCTGCAGGAGACAAATAGACCCACCTCTACTGAGCTGCTGCAATGTGCAAAGACAGTTGAATGGCACTATCCAGATATAGGCTAGACAGATTATTTCCTGAGCCATCTCAGAAGTCTTGGCCACCTTTCAGGTGAGGGTCTTAGATGGAATAGGACTCAAAGAGCATCATGCATAGGCTTTTATTTCAGCCATCACTGAAGTATCGTTCAATATGATATTGTACTTGGAATTTTATGTCTACATTCAGGTGCAAATAAGGTATAAAGACTAGAAACTGGGTCTTGCAACATATCTACAGTGCACATTTTGGGAGAGTCAAGGAGAGATCTGAGTCTTCCAAAATGCAGCATGATAGCAGCAGCCTGTTCATTTTGTGTCACTATATAGAGACAGGTATTAGGATGGGGGTCTCTGTCTAATTGCATATATTAACTATACCTACCTAAACCAGGTATTGCCTCATGAGTTTAAAACTGATGCATTTTCCTGCTTGTGAAGGAAATTAATTAATTTAATTTTTTTTCCAGGATCTAGATGAGAAATATCACACTTGGTAGTTCTGGACACAATGTAATATGTATATTTAAACAGCGTATGAAGTAATGTATGCTCGACTGTGATTATTTGACCCTGGCCAGCAACTCAGCAGCCATCTGCTGCATGTTCACTTCCTGCCCTCAGCCAGGTGGAAAAGAGAGAATTAACTGAGCAAAGGAAAGAAAGCTGGTGGTGGATCATCATGAAGATAGTTTAACAAGTGAAAGAAAGAAGCAGAAAAAAAAAAAACAACAAAACAAGCCAAACCAAAAAACAACCAACCAAACAACAAACAAAACAAGTGGTGCACTCATCACCTCCCACCAGCAGACTGATGCCCAGCAATTCTCTGAGAACCATCTGCCTTGGAAAGACCACCCTCTGTTTCTACTACTGAGCATGAAGTTTTATGGCATGAGGTGTCCCTCTGGTCAGTCAGGGGCAGCTGTCCCAGCTGTGCCCTCCACAGCCTCTTGTGCATCCCCAGCTTACAAAATGCAGGGGTAGAGTGGGAAACAGAGAAGGGATTGATAGGATGTAAACACAGCTTGGGAATAACTAAAACATCCTGGTGTTATAAGCACTGGTTTTAAAATACAGCACTGTATGGGAGAGAAAGTTAACTCCACCCCAGCTGAACTCAGCATAATAGTAAAGAGGAGGTGTAAGTTAGATGCATGCTTTAAGTACGGAATCATCTACCTTGAATGATGGGTGTATGACATAGAAAGAACATGACTAGTACCAGAAGGAAAAGAGACTGAAAAAAGAATTATTTCTTTTGAACCAATGTACCCCCCTGTCCTTAAAGGAAACCCAAATGTCTTATTTATACATGTAATTTTTTTCTCACGCTTAAAGCATCATGCCTTTCACTGTACTTAGCAAAGCCATAACTTTATATATAATTTCTTTTGAAATTTTGCCGTTATACTTCTGCACTTTTCAAATCTCATTTCTACCAAGGATACAAACATATATCCACCAAATCAATTGGTGTTTGAAGTAAGGACACAGTGTTAGTCACATGAAACAAAGGAAGAGTTGCACGAGTTTATACTTGAGATATATATTACATTTGAAATCTATATATCCTGTATATTATATATTCGTGTAAACATGAAAAAAATGAAATAAAAAAGTTGTCTGTTGTAACTTTTTTTGTTGTTGTTGTTTTTTTTTTTAATAATTTTCTTTCATTTGTATCTGATTTATACCCTATTAATTGGAGTTGGTTTCTACTCTGGGACAGCCACCAAGCCACTACCTGGCTTACCACTAGGTTTACCACTAGGTGTTGCTGTTACTGCGCTCGTCTACTGAGATGGCACCAGCCCTGGTAAAGGAACAAACTGTGGAAAACTCTTGGTAGTCATTTGCAGGCACAGCTGCAGTGCCATGTAAATTACACCGTTTAGATATTACTGGGGGAGATACAAGTGGTTAAAGCTCTCAATAAATGTAAACCTTTATTTCTCACACAGCTCTCTGTCTGGAGCCATGTGTGGAAGAAGGAGTAAACCCTTTACCTTCTTGTGCAGTGAAGGACTCAAGATGAACCCGTCCTTCTTTACCATCTTTGCACAGAGCTTAAATTTCATTTCTTCTTGTTATTCAGAGGATAAAATCACCCTCACAAATGCAGAGCCAGCTTATATCTCGGGGTTGGGGCCCTGGCATCTGTAACCCAGGGTGTTCACCCAGGGTACCCCCCAGTGCTCCACGCTGGCCGTGGAGAGACCCCAGTGACCTCCTGCTCTCCTTGGCCATGGTACCAACCCCGGTGTGGGTCACTGCCTGGCACTGGGGGTGGCAAACCATGGAGTCCTCAATGCCATGGTGCCCTATGGCACCTTCCATGCCCCCTACCTCTGTCTCTCCATGCAGGTCTTGCTTTTTCCTCCTCCCTGCAGAGGCTGGTGTTTTCAATATCATTCCCAAGATTTCCAGGTCTCCAGTGGTCTCCCTGAGAGGCTGCTTCACCAGGCCCTCCTGCCTCAACCCCTCTATGGGTTCTGGCCTCCTTTGTCAGCCTCCCCAATGACTGCAGCCACTCTATTACTCTGGTAGTTTCTCAGGGTTGGTCAGCAACACCTCTGGCCAGGGCCCCATCACCTGCCACAAGCACCCAGCAGTCATTCCTAGCTGGGACAGAGTCATCAAAGCAGTGTGGAACGGAAGCCACAGCCTCTGCCCATGGTTTGTGGATCTAAGCAGCAACAGCAGGTAAAAAACCCCCAAAACCCAAAGCTTGGATTCTCCACAAAGTCCAAGGTGACCCCAAGACCAGAAATGACCTCCACCAGGAACATGCCACTGCACTAATCACTAGAGGAACTCCACTAGTACATGTCATTGTCATGGTCAATCTGAGACACATGGAGTCATGCTAGAGTTCCCCTACTGCACCATCAACAAATTTAGTATAGAGAGTGTCCTGTGTGATACAACTAGAATCTTCTATAAGCATTTCTTCAGCTTTCTGTACCCATATTTACCTGTGATGAACAGATTGTGCACTCCACTTTCTCATATTTTTAGACAAATGTTCTTCAAAAATCCACACTTTATGTGTTAGACTTTGTCTCCCACAATAGATGAGGTCATGTTCCTTCATTCAACACTAGCATGTAAATAGATACAAACATGAACTTTTTGACTTTTGAATGATTTCTGAAGTCTTTTGAAGTCAATAAACATAACAGGAATTGGAGATTGGGAAGGAACTAGGTTTTTCTCTGACTCAAGCTGATCCTGATGGTGGTGGTTTGACCTTGTCCAGCAGCTGTGCACCACCCAGCTGTTTGCTCTCTTGCCCCACAGTGAAACAGTAGAGAGAATATAAAGAGCAAAAGTGAGAAAACTCATGAGCTGAGATGAAGACAAATTAATAAGTCAAAGAAAAAGGAAGAAAAAAACCCAACCAAGTGTTGCAGAGGCAGTCACTCATTTCTTCCCACAAACAGATTGATTCCCAGCCAGTCTCCAAGCAATCACCAGCTTTCCCAAATCACCCACCTTTCAGTTTTTATTGCTGAGCATAACATTATGTGTCATGAAATATCCTGTCGGTCAGTCTGGGTCAGCTGTCCAGACTACACAGTAGAAGAACAAAGTGGAAAAGAGAGGAGGCCTTGAAGTTGTGCAACCACTGCTCAGAAATATCTAAAACACTGGTGTGTTGTCAACTGATTTACTCACAAAACCAGAATACAGCACCATACAGGCTGCTAGGAAGGAAATTAACCCATCTCAGACAGACCCAGTACAATTTAAAAGAATATTCCACTGGAATTTGAGGTAGGTTTGGTATTGCTAGCTAGAGCAAACTGAAAAATGAGTGCTTTGTACCTGAGAAGGAAATGACTTATCTACTTTCTTTCATTTCAGATCAATCATTATGGGGGTTAAATATATGCACTTACTGGAAGTCAGGCTCTTATTCCAAATATATGATGTTGTCCTGGTTTGGGCCAGGATAAAAGTGATTTTCTGGTTTGTACTTTTGCTTTCAGCTAAGTCTCTTGTAAGTAGTTGCACTTGCTGAAATTAACAGCAAGTTTCTCAGATGGTGTCTGCTTCTAGGACTGATAACACTCGATGTTTATAGTTACTGCCAGAGACTGGTGTGCAGAGCCAAGGACACTGCTCAGCTCTGAGGAACATTTTACCTTCCAGAAGGAGCAAGGAGGTCCCACCTGAAACCCTCCTTTGGGGAGCTCCAGACAAGATAGGTGCCAGAATTGACCAAACAGAGTATTCCATCCCATACATGTCATAAATTTGAGGGATCACAAGGGTCAAACTATTCCTCCTGCCCTTCCTGCCCTTCCTGTCATTCCTGCTTCCATTCCTCTGCCTGTGGTCCTGATCCCTGCCAGCCTGAATCTGTGTGTTCCTGCCTCCAGCTCCCGACTGCTGCTGACCCCAGGATTCCAGCCTGGACTTTCCCAGGGCTGCCCTGCAGCCTCGGTGGTGATGTGAGAGTTACTGAGGGAAAAGGAGGGAGGGACGTGGGATCATTTTTCCTGTATATTTGTATATTTGTATATATTTAGTAATTTTCCCCATTTATCATTACTGTTTCATTAAAGTTGTGTAGTTTAGTTTCCAAGCCATAAGTCTCTCTTCCTTATTCTCTCTCTTTTATTTATCAGTGAGGAGAGAGATTAATATATAAATCTGTTACTCAGTTTAATTGCTGGGCCAGTGTTAAACCGTGACAGATGTCCATGTTAAAAGTCCAGGCTCCTAGAGCAATATGTCTAAGATTACCTTTCTTTGTTTCAAAACATCTTTTAATGCCCATGTTCAAGGCAAAATTCATGAAAACACAGTCTAAGTTCATGCTAATGAATAACAAGCCAGTGCTAAATAAAAGAAATAAATTTATTCCTCTAAAGCAAGAACACTGGTGAACCTAATTAATGCTGTTCAAGATGTTGATTTGGAAACATTTTCTCTGTATCTACCTTCTCAGGATGAGATATTTATATTTATGTAAATGCACTTTTAAGGTAGTCCTGTGATCTGAAAGCCTGGACTGCCACTCTAATTTTCTGAGCACAAGTGTGCACAATAGGGACTTGCTAGAATTGGTCTTACACACCTGGAGCTTGAGCCTTGAGGGGTGAGCTCACACAAGAAGGCTACTGAAGGAGACACACTGTCTACTGAATATGGCAAAAGTACCAGGGAGGAGGCAAATGTCAGATACATAATAAGTGACTACCATGGGGCAATTGAAATATAGAGCTGAGCCTGGACATGATGCAGTTTGCTTTCCCAGATTCTTCATGGAAGTAATGCATCCTGTCTGTACAGAGATGTGGCAGAGTGAAAATTAAAAAGAAAGTGTGTGTTTGAAAGAGACCGGTCTCCATGGTGCGAGGTGCTGCTGGAGTCAATCCTTGTTATTAATACAGAGGGCAAACCACATCCTGGGCTGCATCAAAAGAAGAGTGGCCAGCAGATCAAGACAGGTGATTCTGACCCTCTGCTCTGCTGAGACCCCACCAGCAGTATTGTGCTCAGCTTTGGAGTCCTCAACACAAGAAGGACATAGACCTTTTGGAATGGGTTGATAGGAGAGCCAAAAAATTATCAAAGGGGTGGAACACCTCTCCCATGAAGACAGCTGAAAGAGTGCATTAATCTCATCTGAATGTCATTCCTTAGATCCAGGTGCTTCAGGGTACCATTTTTCAAAATATTTTTGCACATCCTATTTTTCTACAGGGACTGGAAAGAAAAATAATGGTGACTGAATGAGACAGAGACAACAGATTATCTTATCTGTGGTGTCTCCAACTCAAAAACAGATGCCTCTCTAAAATGAATGTTCAGCTCAGTGAGTTGTTGAGCTCAGTAATACACATCAAAGGATGCATAAGAAGTCTTTGCAAAAGCTGTTGGCTTTCTGGGGCTAATCTCACTAGGCTCTCATTATAATCAGAGGAGACTGAATGAATCAGGTACAGGAGTCTCCATTTAAAACCACCTGCAGCAGTTTCTCTTTCCCTGGATTGTAGGAGAAATATAGGGAGAAAGTAGCCTGGTTTTTTGTCATGTTTTGTGATACACACATGTCCTGGTTTGGACCAGGATAAAGGTGATTCTCTGGTTTGTACTTTTGCTTTCAGCTAAGTCTCTTGCAAGTAGTTGCACTTGCTGAAATTAACAGCAAGTTTCTCAGACAATGTCTACTTCTAGGACTGATAACACTCGATGTTTATAGTTACTGCCAGAGACTGGTGTGCAGATCCAAGGACAGCTGTGCTCAGCTGTGAGGAGCATTTTGCCTTCCTTTGGGGAGGACCAGACAAGATAGGTGCCAGAATTAACCAAACAGAGTATTCCATCCCCTACACATCATACTCAGTATAAATTTGAGAGATCACAAGGGTCAAACTCTTCTTCCTGCCCTTCCTGCCCCTCCTGCTTCCCTTCCTTGTCTGTTTCATGGTTTTTGCTTCAGCATCCTGAGAGGATTCCATCCGTCCCTCTGCCTGTGGTCCTGATCCCTGCCAGCCTGAATCTGTGTGTTCCTGCCTCCAGCTCCCGACTGCTGCTGACTCCAGGATTCCAGCCTGGACTTTCCCAGGGCTGCCCTGCAGCCTCGGTGGTGACGTGAGAGTTACTGGGGGAAAGGGGGGAGGAACGTGGTATCAATTTTCCTGTGTATTTGTATATATTTAGTAATTTTTCCTATTTATCATTACTGTTTCATTAAAGCTGTGTAGTTTAGTTTCCAACCCATAAGTCTCTCTCCCTTATTCTCTCTCCTTCCTTTATCAGGGAGGAGAGAGGGATTAATAGCGAGCATCTGTCATTCGGTTTAATTGCTGGGCCAGTGTTAAACCGTGACAGCACAAAATCAAATCACAAGAACACAATGGTCCTTCTCATCCATGAAAGCATCAGGGTACAGATCATGACCCACTTATACCTGAGTAGTATCTCTCCCTGTAGATATCAGCATGATATTGCAGGATTTGGGGCAAGAGATTTTGGAGAGTTCCCTTGTGAGCTGCAGTCACTGTGCAGTGTTCCCTACCTGTGAGTTACGTGGCGTGAAGGTGACTTTGCCAGGAGCTGCAGCCTATGAGTAATGTGTTCTGAATGCTTTCTTGCTTTCTAGACAAAATGTGGTGTTACATCCTACAGCAGACAGGTACTAATGCAAATAATGAAGTGAGGTTGACCAAACAACCAGCAGGGGAGTGTGGGGCTGACTCAGGTTTTTGTCAGTTTCCCCACCACTACCTTAAAAATAACAAAAAACAAACCACAGAAAATATTTTGCTTAATTGACTGCACCAGCAATGTTCATTTCACGATAGAAGGTAGCCTAAAGGAAGTGGTGGTATCTATGAAGTAATTACCCTTTTAAGTGAATAACTTAAGTGGCTAAATGTGAACCTACTACAGTTCTTACTAAGGAAATGTTAATATAGCATTGTAGAGCACTGCAAAATTAGCCTATGCTATAGCCTGGAAAAATAAATTTCTCCATGTGTGCCTGCAAGATCTCCCAAACACTTCCTTCCCTCAGAAGGCACACAATGTCAACCCCATTTCAGTGATTTCCATGCTTGTAATTTCTGCCCTCTTACACTCTTTCCAACTCTCTCCCTGTCCGTTGTGATTGCAAAGCTCACTGTAAATTGACATATATTTAGGGTACTGTCACTTCGTGTGCTCATAAAACAACCTCCATGCCCATAGAGCTGTGACTCAAGAGAAAGTGTTTGGTCTCAGGATGTGACTAGCAGGTGTGGGCAGGGCACTCAGGGCATGCCCAAAATCCTGTGATTTTCTTACCAGGCACATCAGCAACAGTAACCCCTCAAATACCTTGGGTAGGTGTCAGTGAAAAGGGCACAGCTTAAGTCCTGAAAACCTTTACAAAGTAGGTAGGAAGGCTGGAAAAAACATGAAGAAAAAAAAAAAAAAAAAAAAAAAAAAAAAAGGAGGTGCCTGTGATTTTTAGGATGAAGCTGGAGGTGGGCAAGGAAATAAAGGCAAGAAAAAAAATAAAATCAGAGCATTCACATGGACTGCCATTTGCTCCCTGAGTAAGCAGACAGATAGTCACAGTCAATATACAAACTGATATACAAACTGATACTTAAACTTGATGAGTCAGAGAGTTCCTGTCTCAGTTTGAGTCAGTGGTAATTCTTCCTTTGTCCTAAGTGCAGGAATGGGATATTTTGGCTTGTCAGGACTAACATCCTAAATGCAGTGCTTCTGTGAGTTAATAGATTATGGTAGCTAAAGACCAATGACATGAACTTGGCATTAATGTGTCTTTGTTGGAAAATCATTATGGGTTGAACTTAGAGTCCTTTTTGTTCTTTTGGATGTTGAAGTCATCTTTCTGTTTAGGCATCAGCATCTTTATTGGGAAGTAACTTATCATCCTGTATGGTTGAGATTAAATAAAAACTGCCACCTGCCCTCGAAAAATGTGCTTTTGATTTTATTTCTTCTCCTTTTTTTTCTCCCATGAGTTCCAGTACTGAGAATTGGAAAGAGTCTGAAGCTAAGTCGTGACTGCAAGGTCAGTGACAAGGTAATCTCTGACTTCTCTGAATTTAAGACAGAGGCATAAAAGCTTTATCAGTCTAACCATAGATCTTCCCATTTTTCTTGATGAAGGAAAAACATGGTGAAGAAGACCTGTTCCTCACATGTGAAACACACACATGCTCAGCAGAACCAGGTTGCTTCTTTTGCTTATGCAGACATTGCTGTGTGAGGAGCAACAACCCATGGTAAGGTTCCTGCTGACCCCAAATATATATATATTGAAAATATATCTATACACTATAAAAATACAAGTTCAGGTACTATAAGGAAAATAAGACCTATTAATTCTGACCTTTAATTTATACATTTTTATAGGAACTTCTCTTAAATTTCCAGTAATTAAACTTCACTCAAAATTAAACTGCTGGCACTGGTTTTTGAGGCAAAAAATATACATCAAACTTAAATGAGACATGGTACAAACACAAAAGAAAAAAAGCCACCACTTTTCACCAGAGGCATTTTGGCAAGTCTGTTGGTTTATTTCTTCCTATTTGTCAGTTCTTGCTGTGATATTCAATTTGTGGTGTCAAAATTAAATTATTTCACACTTACTGTATACTCTATAACTTCAGAATATGATTTTCCTCCATTTTTTTTAGTCTGCTTTAACTAATAGCAAAGCGTCCACATATATTTCTATTCAAGGCATAATAATGGAACGAGTATGAAAGACTTGTTTCATTCCTCTTAAATTAAATGGAAATTTTAAGCTTTCATGAAAATTTTCTAACTTCTCAATGAGAAAAATCACTTTCCACTCACATTCGGAAGCTAAACATTGGCTTCTGAAACACTTCTTTCTTGACATGTATAGGCTCAGAGGCTAGCAGGATATTCTATAGCCTTAGAGTAGGCTTTTGTCCATATTAGAACACCACTTTCAGATTTCTTTGCAAATCTAGAATGTAACAGCTTTTCTTGTTGTTTGTAAATTTTGTTATGATATGAAGTAGAAATATCAAACTTGGGAAGTCAATAAGGAGAAGAATACATGGCGCAATTGTGCACCAAAATCATTATTTGGAGAAGATAATAAACAAGACAAAAGAACAATACTGATGTGTATTAAGAGAGAAACTGCAATGAAAATTTGAATTATGAAAGTTAATTCTCTGTTTAACCACTAAAACCCAAATTTATCTTTATGACAAAGCAGATGTTAAAAGTGACCTAAGTATTTATGTTTGACCTTGATGGTAAGTCCCCGGTAAGAAAAATCCCAGCTGTTTTCTTTAGAAAAATAGCAGTTAATGAAGTTACCATTGGGTGTAGCTATTGTGTTACTCTCTCCTTAGATGATCTCATAACAAACACAGAACTGGTTATTTTTGCAAGACAGCCAGTACAGAAAAATTATTTCTCCCTAACAATTTCAGGTTCGTCAGTCTCTTGGAAGTATGACAGAAATTACAATAATTATTAGCATTCCCTACAGGGTGAAAAGAAAGAGTTTACCATAAACCCATTCTTGCAACTGATGCATATTTTAAGCATTGAACTGTTTTTTAAAAAAATACATACAGTGCATTTTGTGCTTGAGCTTGAAGTTGGCATACTTGAGACGTGTCTTTCCCTAGTTTGAATAAATTTGGTTTTGAAATAACAATGATCTGGAGGAGTGGAAAAAATCCATTTAAAGCTAATGAAACCTCGAGAGTATGCAGAGATGTCTAATAAGCAGATTCTCTGTGCCTAGCAGAACTTGTTGTTCTACTCCCACATGATTAGTTGTTCTCATGGGAATAAAGGCAATGAAGTAAATGGTTCTCCCTTTCCTTCCTTCCCCAGCATATAGGACACTGAGATGTAAGCACTGGGCTGCTTTTTTAAATGTTAGAGGAAAAAGTAAGAGAAGTAGAGGATCACAGGACTAGGCCAAAATAACACAAAGTCCATTGAGCCTTCTCAGATCTATTCAAGAGCTCACCACTTCCAGACTGGGGCCTATGTACCTCTTTGAAAGGATGAATTTATGCCGCTCAGCAAACTTTGACTGTATTAGATATGCAGCATTAGAAACATGACTTTCAAGACAGGGGTAGGATGCAACTATGAAATGATTTAGAGAGTGGTAGAAATAAGGATTCTTCAGATCTTCTGAAATTTAAATGTTCAGATGGCAGGATGAAGGACATCCCTCCTGTACCGAGGGCTCATCTGTCCCCTGCTCTTCCACTGCAGTGCAAAGCCCAAATTACTTCCCAGGGAGACAACAGTCAAATGATTTGCTTTTAGATTATGGAAGCAGACCTTGCAGGATGGAAAATATGGGGGCATAAGCGATGTCTAGGAGAACCTTCGTGACTGTTCACTGTGTTGTGTCTTCACTTGAAGCCATAGGTGCCTCCGGGCTGAGATATCATCTCTGTAGTCATACTGAGCAGCTCCAAACATGCTTCTGGTTTTAGCACTAACAGCTTCATTTTTCAAACAAAATTTTTTAAGTGTTCAAAACATGAATTCTGAGCGTTTTGAAGCTCCAGCTAGCACAGTGCTTTTGTTTCTATAGTACTATAAAATACCTCTAAGAAAAATAATGACTTGTATTGCTCTAATTTGGTGATCATTAAATTATATTAACTCTACCCATGAATTTAATAGGATCCCACATATCATAGTATTTGATATTCCATATCAAAGTATTGATAATCAATACATGGCAAACATCTGGTGCTTACAAAAAACAAAGTGTAAGTAGGAAGTTACTGGTGACTTACGCTTTGGCCAGTTAAGTCACTGGAAGGGCAAAGAACTTGGGTTTTTTTTACCCTAATTTTGGCTTGCACAATGGATCTGCTACCTATTTTAGCCTTTCATCTTTCTACATCCAGGTATTAATAAAGTAAGACCTCAGCATGTTTCCTTGTATGAAGAAGCTGTAGAAGAGACAGGGAGGGTCCTGCAGTTTCTCCTTATTTGACAGCAACGGGTTATCATGGATGAAGGGAGCAAGCCCTATTTATGCTCTTGTGGTATTTCCAGCAGTATAATCTATTTGTGATTTTGCATTGTACCTCCAGACAAAGCCTAATTCTAAGGCTCTGGCTGTGGTGACTTTTTCAGTTGCATTGCATAAGAAAATCATTACAGAATCATGGCACTAGAAGTTACACTGGAGGATAAAGATGAAAGCAAAGGAGAGCAAAAGTAAGTAAGTAAGCATGGTGTTTGTAAGAACAGAGAACTACCTAACAATCATATGAACAATAATAAGAATGAAAGGTAAAAATAATTACTTGTCAGTACTTAAAACAGTACTCCACTATGAGAATGGAGATGAAACAGTTATTGAAGAAAAGTTTTCCTAAATCCTATGTAGCCATTCAAAATTGTTTCTAAGCAACCAGAACATGTAGATAGCCTTAGGAGGAGTGCTTGGAGACACAAAAAGGAAGTCAAAAATGAAACAGAGTTGGAGTCAGGCTGTGAAAATACTGGAATAGAGTGCTCTCTTCACAGAGCACAAGCACAGCACCTAGTGAGGTAGAGAGTGAGCTGCCTTGCACTGAGAAAGTCCATAAAAGGAGGAAAAATGAAGGGAAAAAACCTGACAGGGACTGTAAGAACTCAGATGAAAAGCATATGCTTTGTATCACTCTTTCAGAACTCTTATTAAAACAAATGTGTAAAAGTACATATCTTGCTGGATGTACTTGTCTTCATTTTGCATTAGATTGACATTTACAGGTCTCTTGTACTTTATTCTATCTGGTTAAGGAATGTCTTTGTTTGCTTTTGTTCAGATCAGTAATAGGTCACTTCTTATTCTGGCAAGTGTTTCATTCATATCTGTATTTAATCAAAAAGAAGAAAGATTAGTGTTTAAAAAATTACTAGTTGGCTAGATACATGGCAAAAGGTTTTGAGGGTTTGACAGAAAACACTGTAAAGATGGTCAAAATTGTTGTAATATTGTCAGTAGAGGTAAACTGAGTTTATAGAATATGATTCTAAATACTCTGAATTATTAAGAGAATAGCCACAAACCTCCTTATATCACCCTTATGGAGAAAGCTTGGACGTGTTTTTCAGAACCTATATATAACCTAAGAAGTATCTCCTCTGGTTCACACACTGGAACAGGTTTCCCAGAGAGGTTGTGGAGTGTCCAGATATTCAAAACCTTCCTGGACATGGTCTTGGGCACCTGGTCTAGGTGCCTCTGCTTGAGCAAGGTGGGTTGGATTAGATGATCTCCAGGGGTAGCTTCCTACCCCAACTGCTCTCTGATTCTGTGGACGATCCACAGCAACAAGTTTTGAGGTGAAAACATTTGCTTATTCACGCTTTGGTTTAACTTATTTTTTCCTAAGTATATGGCTCCCTTTGACCTCTCCTAAAACTCAACAAGTACAGCCAAGGAGACCACAGCACTCCAGAAATCATGGGACTGAAGCCTGCTGAAAGCCAGGAATCCAGATCTCTTCTTTGCTGTGTCCTTCAGACTCGCCTGTGTCCTTCAGACTCAGCCTGATATTTGTCACGTATGCATGTATCAAAGTACATTTCAGCTTGTTTTACTCTGGAAGTTTCTCAATGGCAAATTTCTCCAACTCTTTAGATTACATAAATCCTTACATTAAATATATTAACTAATGTGTGCCTCAGTACTGACGCACTGAGAATCACCCACACAAATCTAAAGACTGCTTATTTGCTCACATTTTTGGGAATAAAATTGCTCTCTCGCCTTTTCCCCTACCTTTTTTAACATAGGTAACTGCAGAGTACCTACTCACTGTCTCTGGGTTAGTGAAACTGTCCACACCTGAAAAAGTCTATAGACCCTGACAAATGTGGCTACAGTTAGAAAGGCCTGAACGTTTTCATCCAGGAAGAACATGAACAAAATTCTACATCCTTTGGGTTTCTTTCTGAAAACACGTATTGCTTGCATGTCTCCACTCTGCCACTGTGGAGTCCAGGAGCCACCTTCTACCTGGATTATCATTGTAATCAGCTTTGATGCTTTCTTATGCCTCCTGCAGAGCAAAGGAATTTAACCTAAAGTAAATCACTATAATGGCAAAATACAGTCTGCAGCAATTTGTATTTATTTACTCACTATTTTTCTTGTCACCGCCCAGGAAGCATTTCAAAAGCTAATGGAAAACATAAATCACAACCTCCTTTGATGTATCTATAATATGGATCTGGACAATTATTTTATTAAGAAAAAGCACTCTGAGCCTACGATTCATCTGCAGTTGGTTTGTTTTTGAAAGTCTGAGGATTTTTTAAGAGGTACTCTTGAGTTAATGGGTGACTACCAGCTATGATTTATATAGTCAGTTAATCTATTAGTGTGGTATTTTATTTCCATCTCAATCTCCCACTAGTTCCTTAGCTATGAGTAAAAAAAACTTCATGCAGACAACTTCAACTTACAGAACATTTTTGCCTGTCTAAAGGCTTTTCTCCATTCTGTGACTGTTGTACAATAGGCAACTTTCACTAAAAAAAAAAAGAGCAAGAGCACAGAAGTGGTTGAGCTCTGTACCAGGTATCCTGCTTCTGGTACTTCATCAGCACAGTCTAAACTGAAGAGAACCATTTAGGAGAAGGACTAGAAACAATATTAAATACTTTGAACTGGGTTAGAATAAGATTTGGTTTACCAAAAATAAAACTAGTATAGCCTTCATTTTATACTCTGTCATCCCAAAATTTTTTTGGTGCAACTTCATAGACTTGTGTAGAATTAAACCAGTACACATCTAAAAGAGGGAAATGAGGGCTGGGCTGCAGTGAGTTTTGGGAAGAATGCTGCAGTGCAGTGCCTGATCTGCAGTGTTGAATTCAAAATGCAACAGAGAAAGTATTAATGTTACACTGCCTAATCACACATCCTTGTCTCCTTTTTTAACTAAGAGTAATAGTTTCATCAGATAACTTAGGAAAGGAACATTTCAAGTGTACAAACTGCAGAAGAACTGCTGTTTCTGTTGGAAGAAAATATAGTTAATTCTGAGCTGAAATGGATTAAACAAGATTGAAAAGATGGGGGATTTTTTTTATTATTATGTAAAAAAAATAATTCAGTAAAAGTCATCTAACTGGGAAGAATAACAGTGAAGCTATGCAAAATAATAGACAGTAAAATACACAGGAGGAAAAAGTAATCAGATGGGGAGGTGAAAAAGTAACATTACAAAAAACTAGCATAAAGGTGTTTTTTTTTACTTAAAAACAGAAGTCTTGGATAGGGAAAAACAGAAAAGCAGGAGATGGCCCAGAGGATGTTGAACTTGAGGAAGCCACAGATCACTGCAGTGATGCAGAACATGGATTACAAGGATCTCTGCATAGAATCTAAAGTCTTTGCTGACATATCTGATTACAGGAGAAAGACTGCATATGGATATTCACAGAATATTGAAGCAGCACAATGGCATTACATCTTACAAAGTTATCCCAACAGAACCTGGGAGAACAGTGGGCCTTTTTCTTAATCCAAGGCCATTGTAGGGACACTGGGCAGGGGGAGATTTCTGGCCCTTTTTAATTATATATTTTAAAGAGTGCATTGTTTACTAAGTCATTTGGGGAGAAAGGGTTTGTGGGCAGAAATAACTCAACATTAGAAGGAAGATCCCAGTGACAAACTATTTTTGTATGGGCAGATGGATTTGAAACTGCAGTTGGCTCAGTGCTGTTCTTAATCTATAATAAGAAACTGTTATTCTGCGTGATATCCTGGCCATATGCTAAAGCCAGAGGATAGTCTATTATAAAAGACTACAGAATAGTTTATCTTTCTGAATCTGTTCATACAATCTCTGGCTCATACTTCTTCATCAGACAAGGAAAGCTAAAGGTATGGAAGCAGTTATTCCTCTTAACTCCTGTCTGTGTTATAAGAATGGAACATTCTCCATCTTTCCTGAAAAATATGGTTTTCAAAACAGGCAAGAGTAAGCTAAACTTTAAGGCCCAGAAGTTTTAAATATCTCTTGGACCTGTACTCTATTTTATTCCATGGTAGTGGGACGGGACACAAAGCACTTTAGTTGTATGGCAAATCATAGAATCATAGAATTAGCCGGGTTGGAAGGGACCTCAGAGATCATCAAATCCAACCCTTGACCCACCGGAGCACAGTTGCTAGACCATGGCACTGAGTGCCACATCCAGTCTTTTTTTAAATGTCTCCAGGGACGGAGAATCTACCACCTCACTGGGCAGACCATTCCATTGCCTGATCACCCTCTCCGTGAAGAAATTCTTTCTAATATCCAACCTAAATCTCCCCTGACACAACTTAAGACTGTGTCCTCTTGTTTTGTTGAAAGTCATCTGGGAAAATAGTCCAACTCCCACCTCGCTACAGCCTCCTTTCAGGTAGTTGTAGAGAGCAATGAGGTCTCCCCTGAGCCTCCTCTTCTTCAGGCTGAACAGCCCCAGCTCTCTCAGTCTCTCTTCACAGGGCCTGTGCTCGAGTCCCTTCACCAGTCTGGTTGCCTGTGCAGGCAACTAGGGAGAAAAGAAAGCCACAGGGCATTTTCACACTGTAACACAAGATGCTTCTGTATGCACTGTCCTAGACAGCTGTCTGTCACTCCTGTTGACTCTTCTCAAGAAACACTGCTTTGCTTTACAGATTTATTTTTCCTCTTTAAAAGGTTGAACTAATCCAGACACTTGAATAAGGTCAGTGAATAAGGGTCCCATGCCTTGAGGAAAACCAAAAGGACAAAAATGAAAGATGGATTTATAACTGTCAAGGGACAAGACCAGGATCACGCAGTTATGTCAGCCTGCACAAGAAGAAGCTGCTAAAACTTAGCAAGTAGAAAAAGCAGATGGGTTAACCACCCTAGACTCGTTCCTTCTTTGGAAGAGACTTACAGAGAGCCTGGAAAAAATTGATCGGTAAGAGTGAGTATTCAGATTCAGTCAAAGAAAAAGGATGGTTAACCTCAGGGGCACTCCACATTCATCCCAGAAACTTCTTACAGTTCTTCTGACTCATAAAGGAGATTGGCAGCAGCAAGAAACTGCTTGTGCATCTTCAGTCCTTCACTGTAACAGACCATAAATAAGAAAAAAATCACACCTATTGGCAGCCTAAATGTGACAGCGGACAATGTCCTCCTGGCTAAGGATGCTTGCAAAGTAGCCTGGACAGTGTGAAAATTCTCAAGGAATCTAGCAGAGTACCTGTATTTCCATGTATTTCAACTGCTTTCATATTTTTGTAGTAGCAGAGTTTCACACTATATATTGAGACTGAGTTATTTCTAGAAGCTGCAGATGCAATCGTTGATAGAGAAAACAATATGTCTTCATATAAATGTATTTTTCTTGTTTGGTCCTTTGAGATTGGATCCTTAAGAAGAGTAAGGAGCACTTGTGTGGGCTGAAGCTGCTGCTCCCTTTGTCAAATATATTCTCAGATTTCCAAGGGCAAATACTGTAACATTCTTCTTCTTAGGCAAAATAAAAAATTTAAGAAATTGCCGAGAAGTTTGTATTCATCAGAAGGAACACAGAGTTCATTGAAATGTTTCCATAGAGCTATAAATTCTGTACATTTTATCTTGTGTCTTTCTGGCAAAACATTTATTTTCCACTGATAGAGTTGCTGAAAGGTATGTTAAGAATCAGGAACGTACCTATAAAGGCAAATGAACAGGGACATCCTACATCTGTACATCACATCAAGGGTCTGGGGTTAAAGCGAGATGACTGAATAGTTTTATTGCAAAAGGTGGACAGCTCTAGAGGTAGGCTGAAACCAGCCAGTCCAAAAAAACATTGTGTCAGCATTTCCAAGCCAGCTGCAAGCTAAATAGTCCACCTGCACTTTTCAGGACAGTGCTCTGCAGGTACCAACAGCAGTCCCAAGGACAGAGGAGGTAGCACAGTGCTGACTGTGGGCTAATTCACCCTGCTTCTCAGGACAGAGCATCTCACTGAGAGCATCATCCTCCTTACTCTCCAGGAACTGACTTGGGCAACTCAGAACCTCTCTGCACTTTTCAGGGCACACAAGTGCTCTGTTGAAACCAAAATTGCCCGTTTGGTTTGACTGTTTTTGTTTTTCTTCTAAGTCTCTTACACATGTCACATGAAATTTGGTCCAAAAGTTTTTTAGAAGGGAAATACATATCTTTTCACAGTCTTAGAAATGGGCTGATTTTCTTAGCAATCTTTTTATTATTATTATTATTATTATTATTTTATTTTACTTTCCAGGCATAACCATTTCCAGTAAAAATTAAGTAACTTTGTAGCAATACCTGGCCTGTCTTTCAGGCCAATTTGACTGCAACATGAGTTTCTCTTATACATCAAATATGATTTGCATTTAGAAAGGCTTAGGGGTGCACCTTATTATAAATAAAACTGTTTACACACAATCAAGAATTACCTAATACAAGGGATTACAAAGCATGCCTTTTATTGCCCAAAGTCCAGAGAAAGCTCTTAGATCAATTTAAAAAAAAAAAAAAAAAAAAAAAAAAAAAGGAAAAAGAACAGAGGAAAATGATTGCAAATATTCAGATATTTTATTCCACAGGTCTGGAAAATGGTTTCTTATACAGGCAAAAGTTGCTGTTTTGTTTTCCACACCCCTTTCTGCCCTCCTCTTTGTTTGCCTGTTTCTCTACAGCTTTACTGAAAAAGTACTGTGCAAGAGACTGACATGACAAATTCAATTGACATTTTCTTTTTCTTGGAAAAATGTGATATAGAAACCATATTTTACTTTGATATAGTCCTCTCTTCAATGAATGTTTGTTGGAAGAATTTTAACCACCTTCAGAAACAATAAAGAACTATCTAGTAAATATGGGATGCTGGTCTTTCCTGACATTGCTTTACAATGAGGTTGCATGCCACTGCATGAAATTACTCATTTGGATGGATCATAAGAAACAAAAGCTGAATATCTCAGTTCCTGTTGAACTACTGTGGTAAAGATGGTAAATGCCATTTTGTTTTTCAAATGAGACTCAAAATACTGTAAGATCTGTTGCTGAAACATGAAGGGGGGGACAGATAGAGGTTCTTCATTACTTTTAGCTGACAAAAAGGTAGGTCCAAATTAAAATCAAGTAGGAATAAACAGCATAGATTCTTTGATATGATGGTGTATCTAGTTGGTTTGTTATAATAAATTCAGAGAAGTATAATATAGTCTAAAAGTTATCTTAAATCTAGGAAAGACAGAATCATCTGATGGCCTGTTCATGGTGTAGAGGGGGAAGAATTCATTGTAAGATTGTGCAGAAATGAAAGAAGTACTCAAGAAACAAAAATACTAAAAGGATACATGAGAATAAACTCAATGGATTAAAAACAGGCAACCTGACTTCTGTGTTCCTGTACAGGCTATGAAAACACGATCCCACAGTAGATTCCATAGGAGGAAATGTGGGGATTTTTTTGGTAATACTACTGGAATAGGAATTCAGATATATAAGACCACTCTAATGCCAACATGAAATAAAAAAATATTTCACCTGGGGAGAAAAATTTTCCATACATTGCCCTACTCAGGTCAAACGTGCTTAATTGTTCACTTTACCAGATGAATATCTGCATACCAAAAGAAGACTGAATATTTCTGCCAAAATCTGTCTTTTTTACAGATAATTAAAAAAATCATGTAACCCTTATTATACTGTGATAATAACTTTTAATCCATGGTTACTTTATTCTGAAAAGAGAAATCTATGATGTGATTGCCGAAGAAGCCATACATTTTGTGGCACTAAGTCAAAGAAATTCATGAAACCAGCAGAAACCAAAATGCTTTTAGGAGGTGGCTATAGTGGATCACCATGAAAGCAGTTATGAATTTACAGGTCTATGGGGGTAGAAGAAGTTATAATTTTATTAGTCTGACCCAGAGACAAATGAAATGCTCTAGAAAAAGATGGGATTAGATTTAAAAATCAAAACTATGTTTAAAGAGAACAGTTAAGACAATATAGTGTTCTCTCAACACTTCAAATGACTGTCTTGCACCTGAAATACTGAAGTTTGCTTATTTAAGTAGCTCCAAATACTGGCACTGATGAGACAAAACACCACTTGAAACCCACTCACATTACTATAAATCCTCCTTAGGACCAGATGTGGATGTCTTTAACCATATAGGTAAGATCTCTTTTTCCCATCTACACCTTTTAAAATGTATATCTGTGCTAGGAGCTACTTGCAGAACTGAATGTACTTTGACAGTGTTTGAAAATATTCCTCAGGTGTGGAAGGCAGAGAAGCATGAGACTTGTGGAATTTTAGAAGTTTTTCCACATTTTACTTTTTTACTTTTTTTCCTGAAAACTCATCATCTTTCTCTTTTCTTCATAGCATGATATTCCTATTCCCTACTAAAACATTCTCTTCCCAACTCTCCCTTCTTTATAAACCAAAAAGGTTCCAAAATAATCTTACCCACTGCTTCTGATCTGATATTCTCAAAGATACTTAAGGGGAGATGAACTCATTTCCAAAGGGAAGCTGGTAAAATCTTAAGCATAATCCAAAAGATGATAGTGAATAGGAGATTGGAATAATTCACTAAAAATTAGTCTGGTAATGAATTTTTTGAGAGCTGGAAAAATGTCTCTAATGATGTGAAAGGAAGAGAAAGATCTTTTCAGAAGAAGGGTAGTAAAAAGAACGTAAATTTTCTTATTTTGTTAACTTAAAATAATAGCATTAAGGATGGTGGCATGGGTGGAACTATTTTCATGTTACATACTGCACTAGTGAAAAATAAATGCAAGCAAATATGCCCCTACCCTTACTTGTAAGAAACCTCATTTCATGTCCCTTTTGTTTCTCAGCAAACACCTCTGAAAACCCCCATGCTGTGCTGTTGTTTAGCATGTCCAGGGGTACACAGATCTTGGAATGCTGTGGTTGTACACAGTACATGCACTCCAGGGCACACAAGCACAACCACTCTCCCTCTTCTGCCAACATAGGAGTATTACCAGTGCAGATGAGTCCCTGCAGTTTCAGGATAATATTGTTTCAGCCTCCTGCAGGACCCCATCTACAAACTGATGAGGACAATGATCCAGTAGAAGTTTTTCCTGAGGGTCACCATGCCCCCCACCAAAGAAGGAAAAATAAATGCAGGGGAATCAGGTCTCAGAGCAGATGATGAAAGTGTGGAGAGCAGGTGGAGATTGGTTTGTTGAAGGATGCTGTGACAGCGAATGAAAGGAGATGGGTGTCTCATATGTCCCCTGTCCTTCTCAGATGCTCAGTAATTGGGTTTGAGTCAGGAATATTGGTGCAGACTTTATTTAACGTAACCACTGCCCTTCCCTACTACTAAGCATGCAGTAACACTTAATTTGTCCTGTCTTAACAAGCTGGAATGTTGAAAGCTGTGACACACACTTCTCAAGAACAGTAAAAAAATTATTTAAAAGAGTGTATTTTCAGATTCATCATAACAGTGTTTGTATTGATTAACTTGTATGCTGACTGGTCTCTGTTTTGTAGACTGACACATGTATCACTGTCCTTTCATCTGTCTTCGCAGAACATACCAATAGTTTACAAAATGATCAAATTTTCCCTTAAATAAGAACAAAAGATATGGAAATTATTGCAACAATTGTTTTATTACCTCAGTTGCTATTTATCATCTCTGTCTCATAGTTTTTATGAATGGATTTACCCTATAGACAAGACACCTTCTATGAGATCTGGCAAAAACAACACCTGCGAATACCTCAGTAAAATGAGCCACTTATACTGGTCAAATATTTGATCTTTCTGTATGTAAAATCCATACAGTAATCTCTGGGAAGACAGTGAGAGTGCAAATGTATTAAAATCCTTTTAAAACTTGCTAGTTGTCAGATCCATTACTCAGGCCATATTCTTCTGATAATCCTTTTTTCCACCGGGTTCATCTGAGAAGGAAAAATCTTGAAGGAGTGACTCCCTTACCCATGAGTTCAGCCCAGGCAGAGAGCAGAAGAGCCCAAACCATCAGGGAAATCCAATGTGAAACACTGCTTCTATGGGCTTGAGGAACATATGACAGCCTGCTAGCACACCAGCTCCCTTCCTTTCTTTTCCTCTTTGAAGTAACTGTGATAGCAAAAATCAAGAAATTCTCTGTCTCTCTCTCTCTCCCTGCAGGGACACTTGCTTATTTCAGAGGAACCCTCACCAGAGCACTTCAAATAAATCTTTTCTTTCTTTGCACTCATCTAAAGCAGTTGAAGTCAGCAGTAGATCTGTCTTATAGCATCTAGGAAATTTCTTTTTTTCATTGTTAAATAATGATATATAAACATAATCAAGATGAAAATTCCCTTCTTTTGTTTTGCTTTCTATTTTTCTCAACAGTGGACATGACTGCTTTTTGATGCAGGGCTAACAATTACAATAATATATCCCTGAAGGGCTTTTCAGATCATGTTCTTTAGAGCTTTAAACTGTTCTTTATGGCTTTAAAGATGGGGATTTTTGGTTGTTGATTTTCTTTTTAATTAAAGGTTTCAGCCCTTCAATTTTCATCCTACATTTGAGCCACTGTAGCATGCTTCAGAAGCTTGCAAACTAAACTTCAAACAGAGGGCTTGTTTCTGCTCCTTTTGAAGTCATGACAAACCACCTGTTGATTGCAGAGAGGGAAATAGAATAAAAAGTAAAAAGCATTTTTATTTCTTTCTGATTTCTTTAGTTACCTTGCTATTGTACCATGTTTCAGAGGTGCTGCAGACTTTTGGGGGCAAAACAGATATATCATTAAAGCAACTTTCTTAGGCAAATTTAAGGGTCATTCAGCAACAGCTTTATCTGATCTCTTTTGAACAGTCTAACCAGTTCAACTGTCAGATCTTCCTATGGCTTTTTGGAGAGCAAAAAGAGAGAGCTCAGAGGTGCTGTGACAGCCTCCTGAGATCAGTGTGGTCCAGGAAGAGCTGCCAAGGTGGCTTCAGTGTCAGAAAATGCAAGTGACCAGGGAGCATCTCTATTAGGTGACATTATGGTTTCAGGGATTCTCAAAATACATTTTCTCAGAACTGATGGTTTTGTAAGAAACAGCATGGCAATGTAAGTGCCTTGACTTCACTGAGCAAAAAAGCCCTTATATTCTTTTTTTAAATGGCATTCCCTGCAGATTTACATTACTTTCTTTCCATCTCTAACCAGAAAGACATCTGGAATTGGTCAAGTGGGAAATAATACTTGTCCTAAACTTACAAAACTTAGAAAAATTAGCTATTGTATTCTGACAAGCCATCTTTGATAAGAGTGATCAGAATGAATGAAATGATGCTATCTTGGAAATTAGAGATGTCTCAACATCTTTATCCAGGTCACTAGATGAGGCTCCTTGCAATATGATGAAGGAGGAAGGCACACTGGGGGGCTCTTATTTCCTGGATGTTGTGTGTTACACACTAACATATGACTGCTGGTAAGTTCCTCAAAATGTAGGAACAAGCCTGGTTGAAATTCAGTGTTCCCTTTTTCTTTTTTTTCTATATGGTTCTATCCTCATATTTTTTTTCTTCAGATGAAAGTGCAATGAAATTGTCTTGCAAGGAGAGGATAAAAAGAAAATTCATGCAGGAATGTGTCACTAGGGTAGTGACTGCCATTAGCTGTTGGAAGTAAGAGGGAGATGCAGATTTCCAAGAGCTCGTCTGGCACTGCTGCCCATGGGAGATGGAAAGGAGCAGCTGCTTATCAACATTTTATGATACTTGTCAGGAGTAAAAACACATGTTGGAAACCTAATTCCTGTAAAGAAGGATGGCCATAATTCATCAAATCTACCAGGGTTGTGGTCCCTCTCACCTGAGAAAACTGAGCTGTGCAGTCATTTTCTGGAACAGATTAAACTAGGAACATCCTATTGTGTGATTCATCTGACTTATTTTAATTGACTTTGGATAATTATCTTTAATTGCCTTTAGAAAAAAATTGGCAGCAACCTAGAAGTTCCCACTTTCCTCTGTTGGTTATAAATGTGCAGAAAATATATGCCCGGCACTGAATGCAGTAGGATCAGGCATTAAGAGCTGACAGTAAAGCCAGGCTTATCCCACTCCAATAACCACACTCAGGAAGGGAAAATTACAGGCTGGGAAGTTGCTTAAGAGCTTAGAGTCAGCAAAGGGATTTGCATTCAACAGGCCAGACTGCAGAGTGGCTCAAAGTAAATCTCTAATATTAATATTTTTCTGAAAGACAATTGCATGGGACATTTGAGCTGGTCAGTTCACAGCCCATTTTGTAGAGGCTGAGCTCTAGAGTGGTCACTACTGGCTATGGGCTGTGAGTGGTAAATTTTGGTGTGTAAAGCAAACAGGGAAACAACATCTGACAAGCGGCCAGGTTTTTTGTGGCAATGAGACACAGGGAGCATTTCTTTAAATAATGTGTGTTTATATCTACCTTCTCTGATCTCCCAGTGGCACACTCCTTTCTCCCAGTCACCTTCATTGTTCACATCTGATTCTTATTTATTAATAAGAAAAATCTTTCCTTGAAAATTAAACTGTGTGGATAAAAAAAAAAAAAAAGCCATATTATAAATTCTGACTTCAGAAGCGTTCCAAGGTATGTATGCCACAGATGCCACAACAGAATTTTCACCAGCGTGTGACTTACAGTAAAGAGCCTAGACAGCATTTTTCATTCAACTGTGTTTAGGAAGGATGTATGGTCCAGTCATCAAGGAGAGAGACTACAAGGCAAGTGCTTGGTTTGTACTCAACTTTGCATGCAACAATAAGTATGCAACCAGGACAATCCTACGTTTTCTCTGTGTCTTAGTTTCCTCATCTGTAAGACGAAAGTGATAGCACTAGTGTATTTCACAGGGGTGAGACTTAGTTATTATTTTTATAACACCTGCTGAGCTGGATGGCAATTATTTCTCTATTAAAGCCTGTGTTTTGTTTTGTGTTCATTGTAAAGGACTGAGATTTTGCCCTTGAAGCTTCTGTCCTGTGTCTGGGGATTCCTGTCTCCTCTGTTCAGAGATACCTGAAAGAGTCTGTGATAGTACAAATCACACTGATCTGTTTTATTAATTTATACCACACAAACATATACAATTATGAACAATTTATGATTTTTCTGGTTTCTATTTTCCATTTTTTCTAGCAGGGCTGGCTAAATATGCTTATCCAATCTGAATTTTTTTTTTAAGTCCTCACAAGTCTTACTTTTAGGAAGCATGGGACATCTGTCAACAGTGGGGTATTAAAAATCACTTCCCCACTGCAGCTTTAACACTTCCCCACTTTAACAGCTGCATACTTACAGATTTGCTTGTTATTCACAACATATTATTCCACGAAGACTAACGGGAAACTTGGGAAATGTAATTATCATATCACCTCCTCCTCAAGAAAAATGTAAAGAGTCAAAGCTGTCAGTCACCTCTTATACACCAAAGATGTCTGGGCAGAGAGACTTAGCAGCTGTCATGGAGAGAAAATCTTAATCATATTAAACATCAGGAAAAGGCAAGCTTTAGGACAATATCCAATGACAGAGATTTCAGAAGATTTAAATATATATAGAGAGTATCAACACATAAAAATTGAGAAATATCTGGACTGAAAGATTTGATATCCGAAGAGGAAGGATTTGAACATTAGCATCTTGACAAGACAGGAAGAACCTTCAAACAGTAAAGAAGGACTATTAAAATGATGCATGACTACTTATTTAGATATTGAAGGAAGAGCAAGAAGAAAAAACCTGAAAATTATGGCTTTTTTTTTTCAAGAAAGAGAAGTCCATGGGAGTTTTTAACACTTGAATGTCTCTTCATTAAGGCTTAGATATCAAGAAAGCCCATTGCTTACCAGCAAACTCTGACCTTGCTCCCCTTAGTGAACCCTACACATTGCAGAAGGAAGTCTGCTGCTTCTCAAAGTGGCTTTGCAGAACCTTCCCCATCAGTAAGCAGCATCCTTCAGCATCCAGGGAAACAAATCCCTATGGAGCAGTAAAATACACTTCCTGAATACAGATTAGAAGTGAGAAGAAAAAGGAATTGTCATTTTTTAAATTGTTTTCTTTTTGTTGTTGTTGTTTTGTTTTGTTTTGTTTTCTCAGCAATTTCAGAAATCCTACCACTCTGTGCTATGAAGAATCACCATTGAAAAAATAAAATAAACAAAAAAATAAATCCTTCCAGTAAGCCTAGAAAACAACTTCTCTCTTGTAATTATTATTATGAGGAAATAAGGCAAATACCCCACCATCTTTTCTTGATTACTTATTTATAATTTTTTTTTTAATAGAACTGCTGGTATTTCTATTATAGTGTGAGAATGCAGGTGTCACATAGAAAGCCATTTAATATCTTGTCCTGAAGGAAAATTTAATTTTTCTATTTTAAAGCCTGAAAAAAATGCAGATAAGCAGCACTGGACTTTCAAACACAGTTAACATGAATATATTTTCAAAATCATGGCTATGATTAAGAAAAAAGTACTTTACCTGTTTCAGCCCAATCACATCAGACTTATTCCTCAAAAAGGACCTGGTCCTGACCATACATTGGTGAATGGTACAGAATTTCAACTTTGTTCTGCAAATACAGATGCAGTCAGTTCACTTGAAAGATTATTTTAATGGGAACAGGATTTGTTAGTTCTAGTTTGTGTAAATCTGGGTTCAACATTTTAAAAAAAAATATTTAATGGTTAAAAAAACACTACATTTAAATGACAACTTTTATGTCTTAGCAAATACCAATGATTTCTCTTTTCCATTTGGAAAATTCGACAAGAATGCCCATTATTTTCAGTCACCTTCAAAAAGCTGAAGAGATTCAAAGAGAAATTATGCAATGCAAACAGTCTTCTTTTACATTCAGGTGACATTTTCCCACTTATTTAAAAATCTGGATCAATTATTTCAAATATTCAACAAATAACAATAAACTTCAGCAACTACTCCAACTAAAAGACAAATAAAGATGAAACATAAGCAATGAAGATTTTATTGGATAGAATTAGAACTAGGCACCTTCTGGAAATATTCAGAATGCAGAAGGAGAGACAAACATCAAAGATTTAGACATTCAATTCCCCTTGGAAACAGAAACAGAGCCAAGGTTAACACATCTCCAGTAACTGTATAATTAGTAAGTGACATAAATATATGACAAGCACTGCTATTTTTCTTTTGGGAGAGAATAATCATAGTTTAAATGAATAACATTTCTATCTTGCTGTTTATTCTGAATATTCACCTTATCTTACACTCCTGCCTTTAACATGTATTTTAAAGTACTGTGTATTGAGAGCTTTATTTGTCAGTAGAGTCTAACAAAACCAGAATGTCCTTGCAAGAATGCAAATATCAAAGTCTAGGAATTGTTTTTAGGTTTCAGCAGTACTACATGTTTCTGCCAAACAGTTTTAATTCTGGACAGGCAAAACATTAATTTAATCTCCTGCTTTCTAGAGTGTCAGACCATCTGTAGCAGATCTGGCTTCTTTATTTCTTCCCTGCATGGTACCCTCAGCCTTTAACCAAAACCCTGCAGTGCAAGGACAGCCCCAAGAAGCTATGTGTGGTTTACACAATCTTAGAAGACCTTTTCTTTCTATGTGTTAGAGGGAACTCAGGCCTCTATAGAGGATCTGAAACTCTTCTTTGGCTTAGGAAGACCCTCTGCTAATTAATGGATAGGAAAATATGTCTTTTGCAGCAGTGAAGGCAGGAATGTCCAGAGAACAGCAAGATAGAGCAATATAGGCTATAAAACTAGAATACCATTCTTTCAGTATCCCTGATGCTTGGACTGTCACAGTGCCCTCCAGAACGACCTTTGTCGTCTGAAGAGGTTGCTTGAGTTGCCTCGGTGTAAAATAAATTTATCCATCACTCACCAGAAAATTTGAATTAAACTCATATTTCAGAAGTGAGGACTAGGAGAATGATCTCTACCATCCCCAAAACCAATGGAAACATGTTTTTACATGTGCTCTTACCACTCCTTGTGGCGTTGTTAAAGAGTAATTCAGCCTAAAATTCCTTGCAAAATTGTAGGGGGGCCCATATTGACTATTTAAAAAAAGGTGGTGCTAATCACACTGAGGCTGATACTGCGACTTGGCAGGTGCTAAGTTGCTGCTTATGTTGTGGGATTTCTCTGAGATATCTTTGCTGAAAGTGGAGCTGGATGACAGGTTTGCATTTTCACAGTCACAACAGTGGTATTGCAACATTACTATGCAGTCTGCTAAACAGAAGTTAAATGTGAGAAGGGTTGCAGGTTTGTGGGTTTGTTTTGGTTGTTGTTGTGGTGGGGTTTTTTTTAGCAAAGAAGTGATTTAATACTGTCCCTTTATCAATATTGTGTATTTTCCCTGGAGCATGCAGCTTTTGGTGTTGTTGCTCCAAACTGGTGACAAGGATGGCCACAGATTCTGAATCCATATGTGTGGAAAAAGGTGGGCAAGCACTGGGAGATGGAAGATGCTGTCTCAGGTGGAAGTGAACTGCAGTGTGGCAGCTGAAATATAGCAATTTTGTTTAATGTGGGACTTTGGCCTCAAGGTTAGCTACAAGAACTCATTTGCCAGCAGCATCTGTAAAGGTACAGATGAAAACCTGGAAATGGGAAAAACCTGGATTTTGATGGGGTGGTGAATCATCAAAAGTTGAGAGCTGAAGGATAAGTATCCTTATTTGTGAAGATGTGGGAAATCAGAACAGAAGTTATTTAGTTGTGTTTTAGGTTGGACTTGAGTATATGGCACAGGTTCAAAAGGTCTGGCTGCCCTGTGAGTATGTTGTAAAATCAGGCTGTGTCTTGCCCAGCGAATACTGAATAAGCCTCAGTAAAAAATACTAAGAAAGAACTTTGGCATAACCAGTAAAAGGAAAACTGTTAATGGTATAAGAACATCAATAGGATGGGAGATCAAGGCCCTTTGTCATTTCAGTTTACATCCCCTAATAAAAGTATTTTACTGCTATGAGAAGAAAGGAAATCTGTGTTGTCAGTATCAGGTATGATTTAATACAGTGCCATACTTACAAGAATGCTTTTGTGGAATATGTAAGTAGCACTAGATATTGTGGGAGGATCCAAGGGTATGATGAATAGTTGTGAATAATAATAATAAAAAGACATAGTGACAAGAAGGGTCAGTAAACAGGGAGAGGAGAATAGGAGAGCACTAAACAATTTGTCCTTGACAAGAAGGGGATCAGTCCTTGCTCCTTGTGGGTCAGAGTTGTTTTTCTGAAGTCTCTTCATGTAGTGAGGAGATGGTTTAAGCAGAGTAGGTGGTTGCCATAGAAGCAGATGGCTAAGTGCACCAGACTGACCTTAGGAAGGAAAGCCTGGGCTCTGCTATTTGTCTACCTGATGCACTTGCCACCACCTCCTCAGTCTGTGGTGCTACATTTTGCAAGTTGAGTGACCCTTATTCTCTTGTCTCAGAGCTGGATTCCAGCCTGTCATGCTGCTGCAGTCTGCAGTGGCAGGGAGCCTGCCTTTCCATGGACAATCCCTCCATCATGTCACCCAGGCCCCTGTCCCCAAACTTTCCCTCTCTTTCAAAGCCTCATGGAAGGGAGGGTGGGGTGTGCCCCTCCAAGGGAAAGGTTTCAGGGGAAGAGGATGTCCGATCATAGAATCATAGAAAGTTATATAATGATAAATGACCTCCACTTAAAAATTGTTGCAGAATGAGAGTACAGGAAGAAAAACAACTTGTAGAAAGAGATATAGCAGTGGACAAAGATAGGAGGAGGGACAGCAAAGACAGTTGGTGGGAAGATATATATCTGTGACCAGGGGAGTAAGCAAAGTATACCATAGAGTATGGAGACCTATTTAAGCCAAAAGAAAAAGCTGACATAGGTATAGTGTAGCACATTCAAATCATGGGAAAAAACCCCACCCCAACCTGGTTACAAGAAGAGGGCTTCCATGTTTCAAAGGGTTAGATTCCTGGTGCAGTCTTTGGAAGGTAACTCAGCAGTGTTAGGATGAAGCTGATGTATTTCTGGAAGTGGTTATATTAGCTGGATGTTGGAGCTGGCAGGGCACTGGCTGTACTGGTCACAAGATCCCCTGAAGAATTTATTTGTCAATATTATCTCAAGTACCCATCCCATCCAAATGAAGCACTTGAAAGAAGCTTCAGTCTTGAATCCACAGCGAAGAACAACATGGGAAAAGTGGTTTCCCTTGTTCACCATTAAACGGACAAAAAAATCCCTTGGCCACCACTATGGAGATGGGGGCCATCTGGGGCCTTGCTGTGCTGCATCATGTTTGTCCTCTTCTCCTTGCTGGGCTGAGCCAGCTGGGCCCTTCCTGCTGCAGGCATCATCTGGGCTCCCCGGGCAGGAGGTGGGCTGCAGACTGGTAAGGAACATGCATGGGGCTGACCTGAGGGAGCCTTTGCCCAACCCCCCTGGGAAGAGTGGGAATGACCTCAGATCCCCCTGCTCTTCCAAGGAAGACAGGGAGCATGGGAGCAACATGGGAGACAGCTCCCAGCCACCACAGAAAATCAGCCTGTTCCAGAACAGAAACACTGAGATGAGAAAGAAATTATAAGTAACAAACCGTAGTTAAAATAAGAGGTCTAAACGTCGAAGCGTAGGGTAGAAAGCCAAAACATACAAAACCTGAAGGATCATCCATATGAGATGGATCATCCATTATTCAGATAATATGTTATCTGTGGTTCATAATAATATTGGCTTTAACCAAGAGATTGATAAATGCCAACATGTTTTGATAGCAGGGATGCTTAGGTGATGAAGGGATATAAGTGGTAGTAAGGAAATGTTGTATAACACACCCGGTCTTCAGAAATGAAAGGTAGTTTTGAGCTGAGCTTGCTTCTTACTGCAACTGCCTTGTGCAAGTGTTGAGTTTTAGTTCTGCAGCTGGCTTCTGATGATGAATTAATTTCAACAAATTCGTTTTCCATTTCAAAGGAAAGCCAAGCATCCTTTCTACAGCACACAGCATTTTTCTATGAGCTCCTCCATAATAGTTTATTTTAGTATTATTTAGGCAATATAAATATAAAACAATTTAGGCTTGTAGTTGCATGTTCCACACTATTTTTGGACTTATTTTACATATCTTCATGATTAAAAGATACTGCATATCTTTAAAAAAATGTACCATTTATGCATCATACTATTTGCACTTGTCAAACAAGATCTTTTTACTTTTCTTTCATGGAATTTCCAATGTCCTTTGAATATTCAGTTAAAAGCAACTGTGAAATTATTAAAAGTATATACTTGGCAAGAATAACTTGTGAGCAACGTCTAAACAGTTTTCTCCTTTTTTAGGCTGTTTATGGATTCCATGCTAGAGTCTTTTATACATACATGTATGTGTATGTATTTTATAGACAAGTTTTTTAAATTTTGGCTCCAAGATATTTTCCAGGAATCTGTTATTTGGTGCAATAAAATAGGGAATTTGTTGTGATGCTGTTCAACCTTTTCTAGAAAAATTAAAACAAACAGATACATGAAACTGTCCATAAATATTTATTAAGCTCGCCAGAGAATTTAAAATTATGTACAGCATTATTTCTGTTGGAGACATGAGAACAAAATGAATACTATCTGCATTGCCACAGTATATGTCAGTATTTAGTATCACACCCAGCCCTTTAACTTCATCCAAGATCCTCAGCACCATCCATAGTTTTATGATAGAAGAAATTTATTTCAAAACCCTCAAATCATAAAGATATCATTAATGATATTTTGATGCATTATCTTAAATTCTCTCCACTCCCAGAATGAGGTATATTTTTTCCTGCCTTTGTCAAGTTACAGAGACCTAATACTTTTATGATAATTCAGAGGAACACTATCTCTTCATTAACATGGCCTCTCAAGAGGTACACTGTTACTCAGTAAGGAAGCAGCACCACTAAACAAGTTCCCTGACTATTCTATAATTGTATTAAGCTCATCTATCCCATCGACAGAAAACTCCTCAGACCTCCTCCTACTCTCTTAACTCATTCACAAAACCTTTTTAATACAGAAATGTTCTTCTGAGCTTGTATACAGAACATAGCTACTACCTGGGAGATAAGGAAAGCATCAAGAAAATCAACTGGATGTTTTTTCTGTCCTGCCAGCTGTTGAAAAAAAATGTGGTTTTGATTCTTTGGGAAAACTGGCTGCCTCTGGGTCAGGGCACACCAGTACAGGCAGAGATAGAAATACGCCAGGAGAACCCTGCATTTCCGTGATGATTTCCACATAACCCTGCCATTTTTTTGCTGTCTCCCACCCCAGAAGGCTTGCTGGCTACAGTGGCACTCCTAGTTTCTCTCTTTTCTTTTAAATGCATTTTGACATTGACTCTTCCCGGGTATATATATGGTAGTGTACCCAAATATTCATCCTACTGGGGGAAGCAGGGAAAATGATCATCCTTTCACTTCTGTTTATTGTGACCTAGGGATGTGTCCCTGTAGGTCTAGTGGTGAGCTGCAGCAGGAAGCTGCCTGCTTGTCTGGAGGTCAGATATGGAAGGTATGGCCTGCTGCTCACCACTGCCTCTGATCTTTTTGTCTAACCCATGAGGAAGAAGAGAGCAGAACATCAGAAGAACCTTTTCTGCTGTAAACTACACAAAGGCACAATAACCTGCTGCATAGATAGCTTATTTCTACTTTCTGAATGGGTTTCTTCTGAAATGGTAATTGAATTTCATAAGGTAAAGCACTCTGGAGGGAAGTAAAAGAAATAATATATAGACATTTTAGCACCATATATATTGAGCAAGCACTTTCACTGGGGAATTCTTACCTTTGTAAGTGATGGCCTATTTCTTGGATGGAATACTTATCTTTGTAAGTGATGGCCTATTTCTTGGATATTCCCCTTGATGAATGATACATCTGAAGTAAAACACCAGGCTTGTTTGGCACCTTAACAGTTAAGTTTTCACCTCTTCACTACATACAGTTGTCTTTCATATCATGTAATTGAATCTGGGTAGCTTAAAGGGTTCCCTCTGCATTTTACAGCTGTGCTGCAGTTGTTCTGTGTGCCTCACCTTGGGTCTTGGGGCTTATAAATATGGAGAATTTAGTGTCCAAGCTGTGCTGTTTACTCACAGATCCATAGCTGATATTTGCTGATTTGTTGTTTAGACCCAAAGTGCACATCAAGTGCAAGGAAGCATTATCCTGTCTCTAAGGGAACAGCTTACCTTAAAAAGAATCATTATTAGGATATCTTGCTAAAGGCTATCTTGGAAAGGTCAGCACTCAGAGTGTCCTATTGGCTATTATCCCTGACAGGAGTAGAAGTTTGAAAGACCAGATTTTCCAAGAGTAGTTTGTTTATTTTAGACCAAAATTAAAGACAAAGCCCACTTTGTGATGAGCTGTGGAGGTACAATAGTTTAAGTGAAGATAAGTAGATATACAGAATACTGTATCATTTATACTGGACATACATTTTCTACCATTCTTAATAAATGTTAAATACCCAAAGAATACAATCAATGTCCTTGGCTGTCAAAAGTTACAGATCTTCACAACAAGCATGTCTTATAGAAATATATTAATAAGCCAATTCCTAGGTGTTCTATAATTATTATTCACTGCAGTCTTAGTGTTTCTAAAGTTCAGCAGCAGCTTACAACATCACTGCTTTATCATTAGGGTAATATGGTTCCCACTTGATGATAGAAAAATAGATGTAATTCCTACTGTAGGATAATATATATTACATACATCATTAGGTAACAATCCACGTGGGGACTTAGTGCTGAGTTATTAATATGCTGTGAGCTGCATTCTAATTTAGTCTGCAGTAATAAGAAAAGTGTTATGAAGACAAGCTTCATATAACTTCAGGAACAGAAAGTCCTGGTTATAAGGTTATATGCACCTTGTATGTAGACTTCAAGAGAATTTAGCATAGCTTATAACAGTTGATTTGCAATAAAAATACAGTAAAGCTGATCGTAGAATTATTCACACTTGTTTCCTTTCCAGCAGCACACCTTTCAGAAAAAAAAGAGTACTGGGGTTTAGTTTGTTTGGTTTTTTTGTTTGTTTGCTTGAGTTTTTCTTTTCATTGCTTATGGTTCCATTGAGACAAGTAATGGAGCTTTTGTCTGAAGCATTTATGTTGCCTAAGGAAAAGGAAACTTTTCATAGAAATGCAATCAGCTGGCAGTGGAGCATAGTCAGACCTGGTGCTTTTTGTTATTACTGATCCTTACCAACACCTGAGGCTTCATAACAGAAGCCGCAGTTTAAAATAATCTCTAACTTCTCCAAACCTAAATCATAAGATATTTCCATGCTAGCTTTCTGACCTTAATAATGGTCTTTCAGAATGTGAAAGAAGTTTCAGAGACTGAAGTTTATGATTTATGTACAATTTCCCTGTGTCTCTGCCAAGGACAAGACTTACAAGGCCAGAGACCTATGTGATATATATATTAGCTGAAGAAATGTACTTGCAGGTAGGAATAAATAACATTCTGATAAGCCTTTTTTATTATTATTTGTTCGTACAAGGTGATGCTGGAGAAGAGCTCATAAAATGAAACATGGCTTTACTGAAATGTTTTGTTTGTTTATTTTATTACTTTATGTCAATAACAGTTCTTGGGATTTTTTTGTGACTTGTCTACCTGGCTGAGTGAGCTTCCACAAATCTGCCAGGCAGATGGCTGTGCACAAATATCTCTTGGACTCGAATAGCTGCCCAAGTACAAAACCCCATCATCAGGTGGGGAGATGGGTGAGGAAGGATGAAGTGAGAGCGGGCAGTGAATCTCCGAACTCACGTAGAAGTTTACTCATTCCCTATTGAGCATTAGCAGTGCTTTAACCAAGGTGGTGCACTCCTGACTTGCTATTATTTCCTCCAAACTTTCTATTTGCAGGACATGAGTATGGAACCAGTAGTTCTCAGCTATTCACCCCCTGTGGGCTGGGACAGTTAAGTTCAGGCTCTGTGGGAAAAGTAGATCTAGGTATCAAAGTATTTTCTCCTCACAGGTCCTTTCATTCTTCCTTCTACACTTGAAAACGCCTCTCTGCAGCTCTGTGACAGTGCTTTTTTCCAGTTTTCTTGGACTGCATAACAAGGTTTCCAGTTTTCTTGCACTTCATATCAAGGCTTACCAGTACATCTGCTCCATTCTGCTGTGCCCTAGCAATCTCTGCAACAAGCGGTTATATGACTCAAGATGACACCAGAGGCTGTGGCTTATTCTCCCAAAGTGTTTTTAAATTTTTCATTCCATTTACTAAATTTGATGGGTTTTATCTCACACTGTAATCTTAACCTGCAAGGTATTTTTAAAGTTTATCCACCACTTCGCTGTTCATTTCTGTATTTCTTTTTATTTGATTCTGTAATTCAAGAAGAAAACTCTGCACAAGTAGCTTTGACTTTCTTTGAGGGATTTTAATAAGCACACAAATTTATAATGATTTATTTATGTTATTATAAACCCTAGTCACAACTAATCCTAAATGTAGCTCACTTCTTGATTTTTCTTGTCACCCTCTTCCTGTTCCCATTTTTCTTGCAGTAACATTAATCCTTTGACACGGGCATCATTAGTTTTCAGGACCTGTAAGAACATTTCCTTTACATCTCTGTACTAAACAAGAGTAATTTATCCATTGGTCTGATTGTCAGAGTTAATATATTAACATGAAAAATGCTTGCTGAGAAACATCTGCATTAAAGATTATGAATACATTGAAACGAGGGCAATTTATCTGATGAAGAAGAGCAGCACACTCTGTGAAAGAGTCTTCCTTTCAAATGATGACCTGCAAATGGGACAGTGCTGGTCAACCAGAGTGAAGGATGCCATAGAAACTTGGCCAGAACACTGTTGGTAAACCGAAGCTTTCTGGGTCCCTGCTGCACATCCATACTCTGCAAATTTTCCTCAGGCTGAGTTCTGGACCCCAAAGGCTCAGACCTAGCAGCTTATTCTGCTATATACCTGCCATTTCAAGAACAGGAAGGCAACCTTGGTAACTGTGTTGCTGGAAATCTGGGCTCATGGAACCCTTGGAGACTCCACGAGATTGCACTGGCCCAAGGACAGAGTTCAGGGGGGACCACTTCACCATCACACCTCTTCTTTTTCTAGTGCATGAAAGAAGTCAAATTAATCTACGTTGCCCTGGAAACATACACTGAGAAAAATCTTTTAAATGTGTTGAGGACCAGGGAATTTGAAGATGCTCAGCCCAATGGAGGTGACTTCTCTATGTGTGACTGCTCATTGCAGCAAAGCAGGCTGGATTTTGTGAGATCTGTACCAAATAGATGCACTGTGCATGGTCCTGGCATGACACAACCAAGTACTCAGTTGAATTCTTAGTTTGGACGTTTCTCCATTCTCAAAACAAATCAGACAAATCAGTCTGTCTTACACAGTAAGAGGGGTTAATTTTACTCTTTTGCTGCCAACTGAGTACTTCAAAAAATAACTAGGTAGGCAGACAGGTAAATGGATCTGGGATTTTGCCAAAGCTGGTATACTGGTATACTTTACAAAATATTCTTCATGCTCAGACCAATTACCAAGTAAATGTTTGAGTGAGCATGGCATGATTAAATTTCCCACTTATTTTCCATATCAACTTATATCCTTCCCATGGGAGTCAACGTTACATGACCTACTGATAACACCAGGTAGATGCAAGATAAATAAAACATTAGAGTAATGGATGTTTGCAAGTGTATGCATTGTATTCTGTAAACAGAATACAGCATACATGCCTATGATTTTTATACCCTACTGTGTATTTATTACTTATAAGTGTAGAGTCCAAAGATGTAGCATAGGATTAAAAAATTTAAAGTAACAGCTGGTACTTGCTCTCTCCTAATCCTGATTTATTTATAATGGTCTACTGTGCTACACAATAACCTATTTTGTTCACAATATGTCATTAATTCATTAAATGTAATCTAGATTGGTCTAAAGTTTTATTCCTTTTTTTTTTTTCTTTCATTTTCTTTTCATTTTATTTTTCTGGATTACTATTCTGCATATTTAAAATGGTCTATTGCTTCCTTGGCCAAAATTTAAAATAGTAGAATTTTAGTGACACTGGAATTTCACCAGCATATAACTTTCCCCTAATATCAGGCTAGAATTAAAGATCCTTTAAAAAGTAAAGTTAACACAGAAAAATCTTTGGTTTCAGGTGTCCTGCATCACTATACAAATGGTGTTATTTTGGAATTGTGTTACTGAATATCCATGACAGTCAGAAGAAGTACACAGTTTGCTCGCAACTGGTGTCTAACATGGGAATCACAAAGAAACATAAAAATGTCTTTTGCTAGTTGTCTCAGCTATTGTTGATGATTCCACAGAACATATTGAGCTCATCTGTAACTTTGAATGATTGCAAGAAGGTCACGTCCCATGCTAAGATTTCAAATGTCAAACTCAAAGGTTTTAAAATTGATTGGGTTCTCTACAGAAAACCAGTTTAGGGTGAAGAATTTGGGTGACTTTTTACTATCAAATATATCTAGATTCTGTGTATTCTCCATCTTAGGCAGTGAAGTTTATGCTTCTCTTTTCAACAGTACAACCCAAATATATTAATAACATTAAAAGACAGAATTTTTAACTTATTTTTAAATTTTTTTTCTTAGAAAAAAACCCAACATAATTTAGTGCAAAACTACTCCACTTTTGCATTTAGCAACTATTCACATACAGCCTCGATATCACTTTGCAACACTTCCTTTAATAATTTTTAAGCAGGATTATCTGACTGGACACCACCTTGTCACATGGTGTTTGTACAGGCATGTGGTGGGACCTTTTGAAAAAAAGTAGGCTTGCTAATATTCTCACAAGTAATTTTCTAAGGCCTCAAGAACACCTTACACAATGCTATTGAACTGTTTGCCTCGGACTGATTTCAGCAGGCTGATGAAAGCTGAGATATATTTTCCATGGAAAAGAAACATGAAAAACCAAATAAACATTGTATTTTACAGCAGAAGCCCCCCCATGGTTTCAAACTGCTGTGTTTGCTGGAGTCTCTGAAACTTTCTGTAATGGCACCAGGCCCAGTCCTGAGTCACAAAGATGGAACTGGGTGCATATTTATAACAATTCTTCTGCCATCCCTCTCCTCATCTTGCACCAAACACAGTGGTTTCACCAAACTCCAAAATATTTGTAAAGCAGGTGCTGGTTGAGTCCTTCCACTTTCCTGACTGAGAAAACACTTTATACTGTACAGTAAAACAGATCTCAGTAAACAATTTTTAAAGACACTATCATTACTGTCAGACAACAGTCTGATTTTCTTTAGAGAGCACAATATGTTAAGATGCATTAATATGTAATGCAGTTTATTCAATGCTCTGACTCATGAATATATACATAAATAAATAAATCTTATTTTTCAATTTGATTTCAATAGGGAAGCCTGTTTCTGCTACCAAGCAGCCTGAGGATATACAATCAAGCAACCAAATTCACTCCTGAGACAGCATGCTGTCAAACATGCTACACATCCAAATTTAATGGTGAATATTCGTTAGATTGCTTAACAAAACACCTTGAAATGTGTGAAATTCAAAACTAGCCAGAAAAGGCATGTTTAAACAGTGCAGAAGAAGTAAAGAACTGGTTTCTACTGCAAAAGCACATATCAAAATAGATGATTACTCAGTGGGGCTCCTTTCTAATAAGGAAACAAGTAGAAAACAATCACTGAGATACACCACCTGTCTTCTTGAAGACCCTTGAGTACTGGATTTGCTTAGCAATATTTTGTTTGCTTGATTGTAGGCATATGTTTGGACTAACTTAAGTGCACTGCCTTTTCCCTGAGCTAGATAAAAGACTGGTTTATCCCATGAGCTTACTGGAAGAATTTCTTTTGGGTTCACTGGGATTTCACATGAATGAAGAAAAATGCCTGTATTAACTGATCTTCCCAAGTGACTCTGGGATGGGATATGGTTAGAGATAGACAAGTTTGTTTTGTTCACCAGACTACCTGAAAATGGGATTGTACAGATCCTATTTAACTTCCTGTACAAGAGTTAATCCAAATACTGGATATGCAATGAGGAATATTGTTTTTTCCCATGGCAAAGCAGAAATCCATCCCTTAGGATTGTACCTGCGCCAAGAGGAGCTTTCTCTATGAACCACAGTTTCTCCAGAGGTATTCCTGCTGCAGTGTAGAGTTATCCACAGACTCCGTCACTCTGAAGTGCACCTTCTCCATCAGCTACAATGCCTTCAGAGACATATCTGCTCCAGCATGGCCTTACCCACAGCCACAGTCCCTTCAGAAGTACACCTGTTCCAATATGGCCTTACCCATGGCTGCAGTCCTTCCTCTGTCATAGGCTTATCCATTGCCAAACACTTTTAAGCTGTCTAGAATGACCTCAGGCACTGATGCTTCAAGGTTTACCTTCTCCAACATGGACTTATCCTTTGGCCATGATCCTTTCAGTTACATACTGTGGCAGATATAACTTTCTCTGGCATGGGCTCATCCACGGCCAAAAATGCCTTGGGGTGTCCTTCTCCTGTATGAGCTCCTCCACAGGTCACACTCTCTTCATCTTAAGTTCACATTGGAGTTCCAGCCTGCCCAGTACAGAAGCAGAGAAAAAGCAGCAATGCCCTGGTTTTCTACCAGCTCAGGAGCATCACCACTGCCATTATCAAAATGTTCCCAGGCACAGCAGGATGGGATGATAAGCAGTACAGAAGTACAGCGAACAGCAAAAGCAAAAAGCAGCCACTAGTGAGTAGAAGACTTTAATATACAGTAAAGGCCAACAGGACCACTCCATGAACCAATAAGTAGTTTATAATGAACAAACCTCAGTGTAAAATGTAGGAAGAACATTACAAAAAATATGTCTTATTCTTTTGTTCTAACTCTTTGGAAATGAGTAACTGCTGACTTTGACAAATGCCAAAAATATCCAGCATCTGTTTATACACATTTTTTATACTTCCATAGAGTATGCTGTGGGAAAAAAATTGCTCAAGAAGTTGCTAGGGAACAAATTTAAATAATTTAGGATCCTTTGCAGTATGTATGTTGCTTAACTTTGAACAAACATGAGAATACTTGTACCAGGTAATCTTTCAAGACAGATGGCTAACTGGCTACTCATGGTTCCATCCTGAGAGAATTTTAACATTTGCAGAAAGAGTACTTTCTACATGAAGGCTTAATTTCCTTTTGCCTGACATAGACTAGAGTAATGCCTGAAATAAATTGGGGACACAGCTATTTAAGTGGAAGACTCAAGGACTCAACATGTCTTTTGTAGTCTGTACCAGAAAAATTACCAGCCCTTGTTTAACCCTCTGCTGAGCACACAACATACATTAAAGAAGAGTTTCTAGGAGTTTAGGATGAACTGGGGACTGAGCCATGGGTTACAGGATGTGTAAAATGTAAAATCTTAAAGAACTTTCCATGAAGGAAATTAGCATCATTCCAACCCTTTCTCTTACCCCAAGAAGATAATGTCAGAAAGTTATAAACTTGACACTTTTTGGAAGCATAATGTGTGCACCATTTTTTTTCTCAAGTCATAATAGGGAAAAAAATAAATGTAAAAGACATCATACTTCAAGGGGTGCCAGAATCTGGTTGTGATCTTTCACTTTCGTTTTCTTTTCCTTCCAAAATAAGATTGTATGCTCTCAAGGTGATGCAAATAGGTAAAGAAAGTTGATCAGAGTCAATTTCTTGTAGCAGGACTCATCCATCTAAAACCTTATGTCTACATTTGAGTTACCTAACCTTGGTTTTCTTTATTGTAAGTGTAAAGAGATTTTCAAGTATAATACTCTTATAATAAAATAGATATTTAAGACAGGTTCTCTTAACTGCACACACAAAAAGTGCTACTTTCTTTCTACTGCCTGGAGAGAGACCCTAGCTCTTATGTAGAGGTAGTTAGGTCAGACTGTAGTCCTGAAATCAGGGTCTACCACCCAGTGTACAGTGAGTCAACCCACACACAGGGTTGAGATATTTGATTCAATACCCATTTCTGCACAGAAAGGGGATCAGGGTTGTGATCATTTGTGGCCTTGATTGTTTTACCAATTCCTTTCTTTCTTGCATTTCAAGTGGCGATGCCCCAAAATTTCACTGTGTGTGCTCAAAAAGCAAGGGGCTTTTTGTTAGTAGGGGTCCTTCTAGCCTACGGATATGTATTTTAGTATGCTAATAGATCATTAATATATTAATATCATGTTAATACAGTGATTCCAACAAGGATTGGACTTGATGATCTCGGAGATCCTTTCCAACCTGGCTGATTCTGTGATTACAAATACTCGTTTTTGCAAACCAGTGCTCAAGGCTGTAACCAAGATAAGTTGTGGGGAGTGCTCCTTCCCATCCCTTTCATCTGTCTTGCAGGCCTGTGCCCAAGGCTGGGCTCTTGAATAATTGGGTTGTGTTCCTAATTGGAATCTGGTTTTGTCTAATTTTGACTGTTTCACTGTTATGTGAGGCTTATTTTTATTCAGTGGTCTCTTTTGTTTTCTTTTATATGATTTTTCGCAAAATGTGATGTTTTTCTAAAATGTTACTTATTTCCATTAATAATTGACAACAAGATTAATTCCACTCTAGATGCTTTTTTCCTTGGCATATCCCAGCAGAAAATTACTTTCTTTTCTCACTGCATCACAACAGTAATCACTATGCAAAAGGTCATTCTGAAGGCCTTGATGTGTTTGCCTTCCATTTCCATTTCTTTTAAGAAAAGTTCATACTCTGAAACCAAACTCCAGCTAAAAGGAGGTCATAGTTCAACATAGTCATGGTTCTATGGAATAATATGAACCTGTAGTCTTGGTTCCATGTTATATAAAGTCTTTGTCCCAGGAAATGTGAATTCCCTTATCTCAATTATTAGAAACTCGGGTATCTTTAAATTCCCTGCCTGTTATGATTCCTTTTAGAAGTAACTCAGAAACCCCCAGGGTGAGAACCAGGGCGTGCTTTACAACAATTCTATCTTCTGCGTTATCAGGAAACAAGCTTGCACCATGGAGTTCAGTTTAGGTGCAGCCAGGTGTGTTGATATTTATAAAAAATAGTTTTTTCAGGACTAAAACAAACTTGCAGAACCAGAGGAAGCCAGAATGAAGGTGCCTTACAGAAATAGTTACATATCAAGACTATGAGTTGCATGAGTTCTATGAAATCAGCATTTGGTAAGGAAATAACAATCAACCTTCAGGAAGTAATAACTCTCCACCTAGAAATGAAAGGCATTGAAAGAAATGGTGATCCTTTTGAGAAGCTGCAGAGTCATGTTTAAAAGTGCACTGGCAGGATTAGCTATGGAAACAAAATCTAAGGACAGTGATCAGTCCTTTTCCATGATGTCTTCAAAGTAAGGCTGGACATCTTCCTGGAAGATTTTGTAGACTATCTCTTTATCAAGGGAACCTAGGAGGTCTGAAAGACGTCTCTAGCCTTAGAGCTGATGAACCTGTTTATGATCTGGGCAGTGCTTTAGAATTAGCCTGTTACCTGCTACTAGGCAATATTACCTTCCTGTTTTCCAAGTTCACTGCACTCTTAACTCCCTGCCTCTAATTTCAGTTTATCTTCTTGATGAACCAGGATATATTTCCTGCTACTTTAACTCACAAAACAGCTCAGTACTAGCAGCCAGCAACTGTTTTTCGTGCTAGTATTTACCAAAAAGTAGAGTGTGAGTGTTAGTGAATCTCTAGGGAGATGCAGAACTTAATATTCCCTGCAGCTCCTGTCTCCTTGAATATATTGAGCCTCCACTATCTACTCTTTTTTCTTTTTCTTTTTCTTTTTTTTTTCCCCTCCCTTAAAACTGAAAATGTGTTAGTTTTTTGTTCACTGCAGTGGAAGAAATTCCTTTCTGCTAAGGAAACTGAATCAATTATGCAAAGACAATTCACAACTGTTAATATCACTCTGACCATCCAGTTTTACGCCTGTCATGTCCTTCACCTTTTCTCATACTATTTTTTCATATAAAATTTCCCTTCCTGTTGGCATGAACTCCCTACTTTTGCTTCAGATCCCTGCCGAAGCTCCATTTCTTGGAATTGTGGAGCAGTGACCCAAAGATTGGTTCTCAAAGTTGGTTCAGTGACAAGCAGAGGAAGTGGGAAGGAAAAAACCACAATGTAAGCCCAGGGTCTAACTGAGATCAAGTGGTACAGGGGGGTTCCTGAGATCAGAACACTCTGTACAGCTGCCCAGAACTGCTGGAAGAAACCCGGACACTTGCTGGCTCAGGCAGTCAGGCAGAGCAGGGGCCGAGTCCCGGCAGCTCTGGGGGATTTAAACGCCCTTGGGGAGCACAAGCAAACGGGGGCAGGCAAACAAAGAAGGCTTCAAGGAAGTTTGCATGGGCAGGGAGCTGCAGCTTACTCCTGGATCCATGGTAAGTACTCAGAGAAAGAAGACTTTACTCCTAAGACCCACAAAAATGGATATCGGTATCCATGCCGTAGGCTATGAGGAATGCCACAGCCTTGCGCTGGCAGCAGGAGGTATCTCCAGTTATGGATGTGTGAGGTGGGAACAGGTTGGTGACTTGCTCAGCATGGGGACACAGTTCCAAGATGAGGTGATGGAGCTCAGGGGACAGGTGAGCAGGCTAAGAAACATCAGGGAAATTGAGAAGGAAATCAATTACCTTCAAATGATCTCCCTTAAGTTAGAAAGGAAATAACTCTCAGGGGAACAGAGGATCCCATATCAACAAGCCCCTGATCCCTCTCAGAGTAACCCAGAGGGGGAGAGTCAATGGGAACAAGTCAGTGCTTGACGGAAAAGAAAAGGGAGCAAGCATGTTTCCTAAAAAGTACACCACCTGTATTGCCTTTGCAGAACAGGTATGGGGCTCTGCAAGAGGGTTTGGTTACAAGCAAAGTCAAGGGCTCACAAAGGCCAGAGATACCACAAAGGTTGACTCCCCTCAGGGCAGCCGTCAAAACTGTCCCAGAAATGAAAACTCAAGGAGTCATTGTAGTAGGTGACTCCCTGCTGAGGGGAGCAGAGACCATATGCAGACCAAATGCGCTTCACAGGAAGGTCTGCTGTCTCCCTGGTGCCTGGGTTAAGGATGTTACAAGTAAGCTTTCCAACCTTGTGAGTCCTTCAGATTATTACCCACTTCTGGCCTTTCATGTGAGTACTGATAATGTAATAATAAGAAGCACCCATTCAAAGAAGAGAGAGACTTCCAGGGATTGGGGCAATTGCTGAAAGGATCATCAGCCCAAGTTGTGTTCTCCTCCATCCCTCTGATGACAGCAATGGATGAGGGAACTAGCAGGAAGATCCATCAGGTTAACTCATGGCTTAGGGACTGGTGTCAATGGTAGGGTTTTGTGTTCTTTGACCATGGGGAAAATTCCAAGCTACCTAGTGTCACCATATCAGATGGGCTTCAACTATCTAGCAGGCGCAAAAGGATCATAGCCCGTAAATTGACGGGGCTGATCAGGAGGGTTTTAAATTAGGTTTGAAGGGGGAGGGGATTGAAACCAGGCTTTCCAAAGATGAGCCCGAAGATGGAAGGCCTGAGTTAAAAGTAAAATCAACAGCCCAGCTGAAGTGCATGTACACCAATGCACACAATATGGAAAACAAACGAGAGGAGAGGGAAGCCATTGTGCATCAAGAAAGCTGTGATGCAGTCGCCATCACAGAAATGTGGTGGGATGACTCCCATGACTGGAGTGCTGCCATGGATGGCTACAGGCTCTTCAAAGGGACAGACTAGGTAGGAGAGGTGAAGGGTGGCTCTATATGTTAGAGAGTCTTGGAGGCTGTCTGGGGCACAGTGACCATGAAATAATAGAGTTTTCAATACTCAGGGATGCAAGGAGGGCCAACACTTGGCCCAAGGAAGGCAGATTTTGGCCTTTTCAGAAACTGATTCAGAGTGTACCCTGGGAAACAGCCTTTGAAAACAAAGGGGTTCAGGAGGGATGGGAGTACTTCAAGGAGCGAGTACTGAATTCACGGGAGCAGTGTCCCCGTGTGCTGAAAGGCAAGCTGGAGGGGAAGACGACTGGTGTGGCTGAACAGGGAGATATTGAAGGAAATTTCAGTTAAAAAGAGAGCTGGAAAAAAGGGCTGACTACTCAGAAAGACTCTAAGAATATAGTTAGGTCATGTAGAAAGAAAATTAGAGAGACAAAGTCTCGATTGGAACTCAATCTTGCAACTTTCATCAAGGATAACAAGAAGTCTTGCTACAGATACAAAAGAAGGGGCAAGGAAAACCTCTATTCTTTGTTGGACATAGTGGGAAACATAGTTACCAAAGATGAGGAAAAGGATGAGGTATTTAATACTTTCTTTACCTCAGTTTTCAACAGTAAGCCAGGTTGTCATGAGGACAGCTGGCTTCTAGGGCTTCAGAGAGAAATAGGAAGCTAAGTAGGCCCGCTCTAATTCTGGAGAGAAGCTTGTGAGCTGCTGAGCCACTTGGATCCTCACAAGTCTATGGGAACAATCATAATGTTATGTTTCATGGTTTTAATACGTATTATACCTGTTTTAGGACACCAGTCACAGAACCGCAAAATAGTTGAGGTTGGAAGGTATCTCTGGAGGTCACCGTGTCCAATCCCTTCTCTCAAGCCAGGATAACTAAAGCCAGTTGGTCAGGACCATGTTCAAACAGTTTTAAATATTTCTAATGAAGAAGATTCTGCAACTTCCCTGGGCAAGATGTGTCAGTGCTTGGTCAGCCTCACAGTAAAAAATTGGTTCCAGATGCTCAGCAGGAAGCCTGTGTTTCAGTTTGTGCATTTTACCACTGGTCCTGTCACTGGGCACTACTGAAAAAACAGCCTGTCTCTATCTTCTGTGCACCTCTCCTTCAGGTACTTCTTTCCACTAATAAGGTCCGCCCTGAGTCTTCTCTAAGCAGAACAGTCCCAGCTCTCTCAGCCTTTTCTGATATTTGAGGTGCTCCAGTACCTTAATAATTATGGCCACTTTCCAGTATGTTCAGGTCCCTCTTATACTGAAGAATCAGGAACTGGACACAGCAAATTGTAGGCTCTCAGTCATGGTATACTGACACAACTCTGGAGGAGTCAGCCTTTACCCACTTCTTCAAGTTGTTCTCTGGAAAGTTTCAGTTCTCTATTTCCAGAATTCAGAGGCGTGGCATTTGTCACACATTATTCAACTGTAGTTTAGTTTAGCTCTGTTCAGTCACTGCTTTTCTGAATAGTAAATCAGTGTTGGAAAAGGTTTATGTATATAATGGCAAATTGCACGTCAGTTAATGAAGGGCAAATATATAATCAGGTTATAAATCAAGTCAGAGTTTTAGACAAAATTACAAATTGTGAGTATAAACTCCGCATGGTTAGTCATAGCTTCAAGAACTCATCTGTAGCTATCACTTTTTCAACATTCAGTTATTGTTCTTTGGAGAGAGTGCTGAGTGTGTATGTATGGTTTTAAGTCATCTGGCCAGATTCTAGTCTAAATAATTATATTTGCATATATCAAATTTCCTGTGATGTTTCATGTTGTTCTGAATTTCCCTCTTTAAAGCTTTCATTAGCATGAGAAAACAACAAAATGCTCTTGTGTTGCTAATGCAGTTTAACATCTGTAGTTCAAGGATGAACAAATCTTTTCTGGTAGCTATAGATACAGATATATAGATTTAACAACTCATTTTATATACCTTACTGATGAAAAGCATGAACAGCCTGGCCATTATTGATGCATACTAATCTAATTATTGAGTATAGGATAAGTGATCTTGGTCTTTGATTGTCATCTCCACCTTTTGCACATTGATTTATTTCCCTAAGCCTTATCTTAACAGTTGACTCTAGTCTGGTGAAGAAGATGGAATACCGGTGAAAGGTTAAGGTCTAATATGAACATTTGTATTTTTAAAATATTTAATTTATTCTAACAGTTTAAAGTTAAAATCAACACACAATATCTCCCATCCTTCTCCTAGTGACAGCTCTGTTTCATGTATCTTCTAAGGGTAGTGCATCTTCACTAACTGCTGATATAAATTATACGTAGGACTTCGGAAAATGAGGGAAATCTCTGACCACAGCAAGACTGAAATAATCACAATTTGTAAAAACATTTAGGATTTGATCCTCTTTCCATAGGAGTAAATTGGGTTATAATCTAAGTGATTTCAGAGACATTTATCTAATACTAAGGAAATGAATTTTCTTATTTTCACAGCTCAGGATGAAGCAAACTGTAGTACATTGATTTGTTCACGTGTTAATAAATTAGATTTTACTAAAAAAATAAATTAATAAATTAAATATCCCCACAGAGCACCAGGATTCTCACTTACTCTTTCAAACAGCCATCTGCCACCTTTCACCTGCTTTTGCCTATATCCCCAAAACCTCTTCAGTGTATGTGAACAGATTGCCTGCAGTGTAATTCACTGAGTCATGCCTGCACAGAGAGATGAGAAAAACCCTCCAGAATTCTCATAGAGGACTTTTAGGCTCAAGTTATCTAATTCTGCTGATTCCCTTTTGTACCCTAGAAATGTAATATTTGAAACTTCACTGGGTTTTTTGATGAAGACCTCTATATTTTTGTTAGATTTCGTAGGAGGCTGGAGCTGTGGTACATTTGCTATTGTGCTGCAGCTCAGACAGAACCACATCTCTTGGAAGCAGCATGATTACTGTGTCAGACAGACTTTTAGGACCTTCTCTGTGACAAGGGAGAAAATTAACTGAAAGAAAAGTTAAATAATTTTCTGTGGCCAAAGCAGTATGCCAAAAAAGCTCCTAAGTCGAAAAAAAGTTGTTCTTGATAATATTTTTCCTTCATGATTTAGAGTCAAAGGAAGGGAGCTGGAAATCGATGATCCATGAAAACATGTATTTTTAAAGTGCATCCAGCTAAAGGAAAACAGAATTCTGCTGAGATCTGAAATGCTGGTACAATGGCTTATTTTCAAAAGGATGAAAAACATTACCTCCACCTTTCTATCTTACATCTGAGATGTGTATTTTTCTATACTTAATTTTAAAAGATAATTTGAGTTTATTTTTTACAACGTACAAAAGTTTAAAATTAAATAAATACTGAGGTTATATTAATCTGCCCCTCCATCTTTGTTCTGATTGAATTTTGCACTGAAAGTATTTTTCTTGATGGTATATTTTTTTTAAAGAGATGGAATTCTACTTAGAAAACCCCCCCAACATACAGAACCAATTCCTGACCAGCTCGAGCAAATCTCAGCAAAGATATAATTCCAGCTAGATCAACCATCCAAAAAGTGTAATTTGAATTCTGAAAAGGTACATTGGCATCTGTCCATCTCAACAACTCATCAGGAAAAATGTTGTGCTGACTTTGATTTTTCATCTCATTTTGTGCAGACATTGCTTTCCAAAAGAGGTGACCATGCCAGCACCCTTTGTGGGCCATGGACCTTTCCACTGGAAGGAACTCAGATCTTCATCAAAGACAGTGAGTCTCCCAAAACAGTAGTTTTTTTATTTTATTAAAGAACAGAAAATTGTATTTGTACTATTTATTCCTACTATCACTCACTGAGACTTCTTAGACCTTAGGGTATCTAATTAACCTACTTCTTTTGGTCTATACTCCATCTTTAGCAGCTTTTCTTAACAGAGATTATGTCTTATCCCTCAGGCCATCTATCTCCTCTATTAGAACCACTGATAACCTAAAGGAACCCCAGTTCCTAAAGCAAACTGTTTGGATAATAGTAGATGTACAAACACCTGGAGATAACTCACAGAGGGATTTTATTTGCAAATCCTAATTGGTAAATGCCCTAGCACAGGAGAAGAAATAGCCTGAGTGTCTGCACAAACATCAGATCTCGACGGGCAGGAGGGCTGGTGCAGAGACACTCAAGTTGTTTGCACTGGGATCTGAGCAGTGCTGAGCTGTCTCATGTGGCTTTACCACTTTGATCTCTGAGAGCTCAGATTCTTATACCACATTTTACAACTTATATACATGTCCTTGCAAGCCAGGAAAGTGCCTTAATTACCAGGGAAAAAAAATGTTACCAGAAAAAAAAATTTGCTACATCAAATAGCAAACCAAGATTTAAGAGGAATGTTGTGTCCGCCATATGTATTATTTCATGAAAAAAGTGCAGATATGTCTCTTTTCCATAGTCACCTGCAACAGTCAGATGTTTGAAGCTTTTTATTAGTAGATGGGACAGATGTTTCTTATCAACCAATCTTCAGTACAGCCAATGATAGTATCTTAGAAAGCCATTTCATTTCTTTGTTTCATTGATTATCTTAAATAGAAAATTGTATTGAAAATAGCTAGGGAGTGGATGAATTTTTAATTCTCCATTCTACTTTTCAGGAAAGTAGATAATGCTACACATATTTCCCTAGTAGAGAAAGACTGATGTTTCTTTCTCCCTGACAGGTGAAACTTAACTGATCACATTTTTTATGTTTTAACAGTCAGAGTTCCTTAGTTGTTCACAATCATTTGCATGGCCAACATACCAAATAATTTTTTAAAAAATATATATAAACATATAAAAAAATTGATTTCCTCTGCAGACTCCCATAAGATGAGATTCTGGTTTATAACTAAGCTACTTATTATTTGTTCCTATATGCATGAACTTCAACCCCATCCCTGCAATTCCCAAGGCCATACAAAACTTCTTTACAACTTCCTCATCCTTGCATGCATTAAGGCCTCCAAGCCTTGTGTTAGTAGCTGTTTCTATTAGCATAGTCCAGATCTTTTGTTACATTTCATGAATAATTCTAAATAAGTTCAAGCTCAAAACTGGTATTTGAGCAACTACAATAGTAAGAGTCTTCTGGTTTCATAGCTTCCTCACCAAGATAACCCAGCCTTGGCTCTCAGCATCCCTATTCAGTTTAGATGATGTGTGAACAATTTCTGTCTTATGTGGCTGTGGGTTCTATTGAAGTCCATGTTCAAAATGATCACCATATTAAAACACACTCGTTTGATTCTAATCAGATTAGTCTTGTACAGAACAGGTGGTTCAAGATGAGCAACAGCTATTTTAAAGAAACATTTCAAAGGTTTTAAAAACTTGAGTGGAAACTATTTTTAATTATTTTCTGATCTCTTTGCCTAGGGAAATCGGTATATTAGTTACCAGGAAAGCAAGTACTCAGACTTCTAAGGGAGAAAAAAATTAAAAGGGTAAATATAAAACTCCTCCAAAACAATCCAGACTTTTAATACATGAGATTGTCTCAGCTTAACTCACAGTGTCCTGAAATCTCTGCTGTTCCCACAGAATACTGCTCCTCTCTTAAGAAGCTGGTTTTGCTTAGTCTTACTGACTACATTTATGCACTTGTTATTTGTGTTCTGCTTGTATTGGCTGTGAAAGTAAAAAAACGTAATTAAGTTTTTGAGGCATCTATCTGAAAGTTAGTTCCTACAGCATACACCAGGCTATTTGTGGTAACAAAAAAGAACTGGGGTTAGAACCTCAGTTGTAAAATGTACAGTGGTTTGTTTTCAGTGTAAGAACAGTCTATAATGTCTTATAATGGAGAATTAGAAACCAAACAAATGTACAAACAAACTGAAAAAAAAAAAACCCTGATGATTTGGTAGAACCACAGATAAAGATGACCTCATAAGACATAGCTGAAATCCAGCTCTATTTTGTACCATTTTTAAAAAATAAACATTTCAGAACTTTGTGACTCCAATAATATTGGTGATGGAATGACATGTATGCAACACTAACCAGCAGAATAATACATCACAAGCAGGCTACAAACAATATGAGGATGGGGTGGATTTATAGAGAGTGGTTAGAAAAGAATGCTGACATCTTCATTTACCTAACTTTCACCAAATGAGAGGTGTGGTCTGTATAAAAGTTGCTAGAGTTTCACTTTATTAAAATGCTTATATAATGTTGGTAATAAAGACAGACTGTTAATTACATAGTTTTCTTTACTTACTGTGCACATACTATATTTCCTATAATTTAAAAAGTTTCATTCCACTGTTTTAAAGAGATGAACCTCCTTAAAAAAAAAACAACTATATCTTTCCTGTCTCTTTCTAGCAATCAAGAGCCCTGCAGCCGGGAAGATTTCATATTTAAAGCTGTAATATCTGATACATATAAATTTTGTATTATCAGGGAGGAATGTTTCGCAATAGGTCAGAAATTTCCCATTTGGAGGAGAGAGGAGTAATTTCTCTGAATGGCTGATACATTTAAAAAGTAATAAATTATTTTAATGATCACCTAATGGTAGACATTACACAATGTTCTCTAATTATTAATCCACTGCAGACATGTTCACTGCTCTGAGAAAGAAATTCTGGTGCATGACTTCCTGCAGTTGGATAAGGTGACACTGCATCACAGTTTCCAACTGAGATCTGACATTGAAGTTTCATATTTTATCTGCCTTCTTTGGCTGGCTGGAAAACCAGCAAGATGTATCCATCGCTGTCAGACCTGAGATGAGTCTTATCACACTGCACCTCTCCTCTGGAATTGCTCCTTTGCTTCTCCACCTCCATTCATTCCACGACAAGCTGTCATCTCCAGTCCCCATCCCCTCATACCCATTTCAGGGTTCAGTCATCTCAAGGTTTCCTGACCCCCATCGTTACAGGATGCTATCTTGGTACTTAAACTCTCACTGCACATCAAGCCTCCTGGACTTTTGGGTGGTTTTGGTCTATGAGCCAGGCTGGAGGAGCAGCAGTTTGCTTCAGTCAGTGCACTGGTGTGCACGAGATGTATAATATTCTTATTAATCTATAAGATAAGGTCAAGCATTTCCAGTATGGGACTATGCTGATCTATGTAGTTGTTTCTAATTCCTGTGTTAGCTTGGATATTTTTAGATCCTGTATGTCTTCACCTTGCTTCACTCTGCAGTAAGCCAGATTCTGATATCAGACAGCAATTTTTCAGGTCTGTCACCCCTTAAAACTCTACTACATCAATATTCCCTTTTGATATCTTATCTGCAATTTCCTTTCTTTCTAGGCTGCTTGAGGACTTAGTCTTTTGTCTTTAGCTTGTGCTTTTCTATAGTGTATACTCGAGCTTTTAAAAGATAAAATATTCCTTACAAAAAAAAGCTTTCTATTCAAGATTTTTGCTAATCCATAGAGTTTATCCTAATTCCTGATGTAAAACATTACGAGAATTTATTTTTGGGTTTGACTTGTCAATGAAAACCTTCAGTAAGTTTAAGTGCTGGGCAACGATCAACTGGAGAACTGCATTTTATGCAAATTAAAAACTAAAATTTGTTTTGCTAGTCTCTATGTTTCCCCATCTCCCTTTGTTATGACAACAATTTTTCTCTCTCTCTCCCAGAGAAATCCATGAGATTCACATAAGAAAACACAGAAATAGGATATAGCTAATGTTTTTTCAACCATCGTAAAAGCCTGGATTTGTGTCAGGGTGGAGTGTGTCAAATTATAGTTTGTCATTTTGTTTCATATGCTGTAAAGAGATTTTTATGCTTCTCTCTCAGTTTTCTGTTGGAGTTGTTCAAAACCATATGTTTCCCTGTACCAGCAATTGGAATGGATTTTACTGGTTGTATGTTATTGTGCACATATTCACAATATAATAAAAGATCCTGACTTCAGGTACTGCAGAGAAGAGCTGTGAAGCTTTCCCTTCTGTTTAATAATGCAGAAAATTTTCATCTTTGGACTGAAGAAATTCTCAAGAAGATTGCTGTTTTGCCTTGAAGGGTTCAGCTTTGCTTTCAGCCTGAGTCTTTCAATCTCATCATAATGAAGAAAACTCATGCTGCAAGATCTACCCACTGGTCAGCTGGGAATTCAGCTCTCTTTGTAACGATGAAAAATTCTGACACTATTACAATTCTATCTTCTTTACTTAGGGAAGAATCACACTAAGATTTTATCTGCGGTTATTCTCCATATTTAATATCTGATGATTCTTTCATATATTATGTAGACATAACCACCCTAAAAATCCTAAGAAAATATCTTCTGGTCCCTAGAACTGGAAGATCAACAATAGTTTGAAATTAAAGCACTCAAAGAGAGTGTAAAGATAATAAAAATGACAAGTAGAGCTGGTAAATTTAATTAAAATTAATTTAAATTATTTTTATTAGAACCTTATAAAATTTAGTAATGTGTTCCAAAGAGTATGCTTAATGTTAATTACCAATATATGAAAGTAGAATTCAGGAACAGACTCCCATTTTAAAGAAATGCTTAGTTTGAAATACTTCCCATTGGAGACAGAAAGGCTTGGTAATGCCCTCAGGCCCCTGGCAATGTTTCTCTTGAGGAATGTGCAGTAAGTACAGATTAATGGCAGCTATTTGGGAAATTGTGTGCATCTCTGAAATGTGTTTGCACACTTTCTGTTTCAGTCTTGATGGCTGGGATGCAGTTGAACTCGTGTAGAAATTTTATGATAAAAAAGGCCTTTCAGCAATACACAAAATGAGGCATCTGGGAAAGAAAAAGGAAAAAAAAAAGCATTTCTTGTTATCAAAACAGCACATATCAATGTAATAAATTTGTGAATGCATGCTTTTCTGAACCATGTCCTACAGAACCCAGTTCTGCCCATGGTTAACCATGTTCTTACAATATCTAATGCAGTTTGCCCAGGGTAGCAGATTGGGTTAATAAAAGTGTGAAAAAAAGTCCAGGAGAAGCATTTAACTGTGGCTCTTACATTACACTTTTGAAGCATCCTATTAATGTGCTCAGCTGGGTAGGGTGCACATTTACCACTCTGTTTTGCTGGCTGCAAAGAGAAGCAGTTGTCAGCCCTACCTGTTATTCTTACCCAACAGAGATCCCAGGCTTAAGTTCTCTTCAGTGACATATAATTCAAGTTGTCTGGTTGGACACAACTATATCCTACTTGTTGCAAAATGTGTACATAACTCATGACTAAATCTTGACATGCGAGCAATGATTTTCTGATACCCAGAAGATTTTCTGTACTTTGGTAAAAATGTGATTTTCCCTGCAGGGAAAAATGCCTGCAGGTTATGAGATGCCACCCTATAGTTTTTGCTTGGAAGCTATAAGCTCTCTGAGATATGCTTAATAGAAATAAATAACAAGAAAGAGCAATACAAGATGACAGAGAGATACACAACATTCATACAGAATTCACACAGAACCAGAGTGAAAACGTGACATTTCTTAAGCCAGACTCAAATGCAATATTGTGCATAGTTTTTTAGGGTCCCTGTATAAACACTTAGATTCTTAAACGAGCTGTACCTAAGCTGCTCATGTTTTCTATGAAATTAAACAGCCATGAAAGAAAATGTCCTGCCTGGACATTAATCAGGAAATAAAAATCTACTTTAAAATTAAATGTAGCAAGCATGAATAGGTTAATTCACAAAATGAGAAGTCTCCAAAAGATTTAGTGGTCCAGCTCAGTAGAGTTTTGATGGTGTCTTTTTTTTTTATTATTTGTTTTTATTTGTTTGTTTATTTATTTTACTTACCTTGAAACATCCTGTACAAAGAAAGTAAGAAACTTTTTCTGTGTTCATCTGCAAGATGTGTTCTTTTCCCCATATTATTCTACCCAAAACTTTGTTTCTCCGACACTAAATTTTAGTTCTTCCTCCTTTTAGTGCAATATCATCACAATTTGTTACAAGGTTGCTACTTACACTGGTGTTTTTCCTGAGCTATTATTCTGTAAAGATGGTCATATATGTACTCATCTAGTAAATCTCCAGTAGAATGTACTCTGTTTGCCCTAATTTGCACCTAGTTTTTCTTGCTCACACCATTTGGAATACATCATTTTTTCCCCTTCAATATAAGTAATGCTTCACAAAAATGAGCAGAATTCAAAGATTTTTCAAAAAATATCATAGCAGCAAAATTATGGGGAGTAGGTCCAGAAATTTTACTGTCTGTTCTGCTATATTTCTGGTAAAGCTGTAAAATATTCTCCCTGTAGATTGCATGAAGGTTAGGGAATACATAAGATCTAACAAGGCAAGTTAGGAATTGCAAAACAAACCTGAGGTTTAGAAGCCTTGCTGCTGAGGATTCAGAAAAATTAGAGAGGAAGCAACCTAGTAAAGTTGTTAAAGTCATTTTGATTGTTGTCATAAGTGTATTGGCTGAATCACAGAGGACAAAACAAAGCAGTCATCTTGAAAACTAGTCACCTGTAAACTTTATATGGTTTACTGTACCAAAATTCTGTGTGTAAACATCAGATTTGGGGCTTACCATCATAGATGCCTAACAGGCTTCCTCTTCCTTATCTGCTCAGCATGGGATGCTGAACTCTGTCACTCCAACTTTTTGTCCTTATTGTATTTGATGCATGAGAAATAATTTTGCTTCTAAGAAGGAGGCTTGCCTCACTCTTGTGCCTTCAGTCCTTGAAAAGTTAATGTAGCACTGAAATGTTCAATGCAATGCCTCCCTTCACAGTATTTCTATAAAATGGGCATAAAAAAAGCATGAACAACCAGAGCATACACTAATTTGGTTTACAGAGCCTTTATGGGGGAAGTATTGAGTAAATATTAACATTAGTGGGGCTTTTTTTTTTTCTTGCACTTTAGCCACCAGGAGATCTAAGAGGCTTTTGGCCATCTTTGCAGTGAAAGAATAGATATTAAGAGGAAAGAGGAGAAGAACAAAAAAGAAAATGTCAGGGAAAAGAGGGAAAACACAGGGAGAAATGGGACAAGAATTGTCTTTTTCTCTGTCCCGTCTAATAATTTCAAAATCTAAGTTACAAAAGGGGGATGAACAAAAACATATAAACATCCGTTTTACCTAAATTCATTCACCCATCCTGTTAATGCTGCTATCTGCATTATTGCAGCTATTAATCTATTAATGACTCCGTTCTTTTTGTAAAGTCCCACTTGTTACATAGCCCTCAGGGAAAATGTCAAGTGCTGCTGTTTAAAAGAATAATTAGGGAACTTACTGAATTCAATCAATGTGTATATGTGAGGAAGAAAAAGACTTAACAATGGGCTTTCTGACTTTGAAGACTTTATTGGTATTCCTTCATTCTTCCTAAATACTTAACCCTTTCTATGGCTCCCAAAATAGTGGGAGACAGCCAGCAAATATGCTATATTAAACTTCAGAAGATAGGTATTTGGGAAGAATGTTCCCAGGCAGTACCACAAACTCAGGTTGATGTGACTGCTTGTGTGGTGACAGTACAGTGCCTTACTTCTAGCTAACTGGAATCCTCAACTTATCTGTCCTCTAGCCCTGTAATGTGTGTTTCATGTAGATTTAAATTAGGCATTAGAAATACTTTTGTGTGAGGGTGGTGAGACACTGGAACAGGCTGCCCAGGGAAATTGTGGATGCTTCATATCTGGAAGTATTCAAGGCCAGGGTGGATAGGGATTTGAGAAACCTGGTCTAGTGAGAGGTGCCCCTGCCCATGGCAGGGATATTGGAACTAGCTGGTCATTAAGGTCCCATCCAGCTCAAAATATTATATTCTATGAATCTATGTACGAAATTCTCTGCAGTGGAGGTATGTAGGACTCTCACCTTTGCAGTATCTACTAAAGCACAGAAGAACACCTCTAACCAAAGGAAAGCATCTCGGCACCATCAGTTCACCATCTACATAGCAGGAAAGCAATAGTGCTTCTGTGCAGTTGTCAGCTTGTCAGCAGAAGATTTAGCTTGGAGATGTGGCTTTGAAATAGGAGGCAGCATTTGACAGAGTGCTGTTATCTTGGCAAAAAGCAATAAAACCATAGTGTTGCTGCAGCTTGACAAGAAGGACTCATTCCCTTACATAATGATCTAAAATGTCTTTGTCTCTATGAATTGAATTAAAGAAATTATTCTGAAGTACAGAAAAATCCTGCCTTCCCCCAGACATTTTTCACCCATATCAGTCCTTGGCTTAGGTTCCAAAGAGCCCTGTGGGCAAAATGGAAGACAGTCATCTAGGGGCTGGAGCAGAAGGGAGGGGAACAATACATTCAGCATGATAGGAATGACTGGTGCGAAATAGTGCCCATAAATCTGGGCCCTAACCATATATGTTATACTGTTAAAGGTAATAATTTTGATCTGGTATTTTACCTGTACCTTCAGAAGTTGAAGTTATTGTCCTGTTGAGCTCTGCAAGCTCAGTCCCTGGTCTAACAGAACCTGGCAAGGAGCACACTGAGACTCCAGGCCACGGGTCCAGATCAGCCCTGATCCGCAGCAACATGAACCTTTGCTTTGGACCCTGCTGTGCAGCTGGAGCAGAGCACTGCACTGCATGGCACACCAGATACAGCCCCACGGCTGCAGCTTCAGAGCAAAGGCAAAAGGAACATATGTCAGTCTGCAAAAGGCCATGTAGACAGCCTCAGTGGGATCTGAAACATGAAGTGGGCAGTAGTAACTCCTGCTGCACATCAACAGCTAGCATTTCAGGCTAGATTGTAAAGAACAAACAACAGATTTTATTTCTTTGCCAACATTTCTCTGCATGTTTCTCTAAACATGTATACATCACCCTGACACTATCTATGGAAGGCAAACACTCACTGAAGATGAGCATTTTCCTTATACCGTAAGAATCCTTTAGTTTGCATGAGTACATTTAATGAGTCATCAGAAAATCCCCATTACATCAAGACTGCTTTTTACATAAGCTAAGAGACCACATTATTTTATAGCTAATCCCCACTACATCTGTTGACACACTCAAACTGAGGAACGTATCAGATATGAGGAAACATTCTTCCTCCTTGTTCTTTGTTAAAAAACTGATTGTCTGTGGGGGTTGGTTTACTGGTGGAGCAAAGCATCTGTCAGCATGAGCAAGGGTGGCAGAATTAGGTCATGAACAATTTGTACAAGTTTCCTTTTTGGAGGCATATGGTCATTTAGTAGCATACCCAAAGTGGTGATTTGGATCTGGCAGTAAATTACAAGTTTTCAGGACTGAGTCTAGGAAGAGTAAGAACCCTGTGTGGTTACTTCTACAGTCTTTAATTTCTTGCTAAGAGTTCATCATAATTTTTGCTTTTCAGAAATTAGAAAGGAGGAATTTCTGGGGAACGTAGGCATAAATAACTCCGAAAGGCTGGATCTGCTCCAGGGCTGCCTTACTACTATAGTGTCTCTGTCTGTACATCCATGGTACTGAGAGATCTCCAGCTTTTAGCACAGAGCTCTCCATCTTTGCTGGAATGCAATGGATATCAAAAGAGCACTTTGTGACCATCTTCTGACTGCAGGTCATCCTTCACAGAAGAGCTCTGAACAACACCCTGAAGAACAGACCTTACTAAATAATACTCTGGAAAGAATTCTCTGGCTGCATGGGTCACTGTGTTTACCACTTTTCCTATGAGCTGTACCCACTGAATGCAACACAGGCAGTACTCATACAGTGCCCTATCCACCAGAAACATCCCCAGAGGAGCAGTTTATCCCAAAATGTCAGACTCAGCACAAGGGCATGCCATTGCTTCATTTTATGCTTAGGGCAGTAGTTTTCATGCTGTGGTTAAAAAAATCCCAACAGTCTGGGATCTATGCTGAAGGCTCTGCACAATAGGCAATGAAGACTACAGTTCAGCACATATTTTAGATCACCATAAGCCAGCACTTCTGGCAAAAAAACCAACCCATCCACTCATTTCTGTCCCCAAATTACCTTTTGCAGTGTTCTGGCACAAATGTTTGTGTGGTTACATGGTAAGCCAGAATGAGGAGCTGCTCTGACTTATTTGCTTTAGGCAGGTTGCTTTCCAGACAGATTGGTACTCTGGTCCAGTTCACTAAGCAGTTATAAAAATGGATATGCTGACTTAAATTATTCATCAAACAGCAGAATTTTTTTTAAAACCCATCTTAGTGTCAGTAGGTTTACATTTACCAGGTAGAAATTTAGATACACCAGCTTGCCATATCTAGGGTTTGCAAATGGGAAAGTGTTGAGGACCATGTATATATAAAGCACGATGTGCACTCATATGTATATTCAGTCAGTGTTGTGATCAGGACCTGCTCCCGGCAGAGAACAGGGGAGCCTGTGGCAGTCACAGCTCAGGAGGAGGTTTCCGCCTGACATGCTACTTATCTCCCACAGGCTGTTTGCTAAGAGAAGAAAAATTAGTCACTAACCAGGAGCCAATTCTGTCTGTTGTTAGACAGCCCCATCCACTGCCTCTCTAAGGCTCCCAAACAATTTCTTCGCAGAGGCAGGATGTCCTCTGGTGCCCTGGCTGGGGATTTGTCACATACACTGCACAAGTATGTTGAACAGGCCACAGGGGCATTCAGCAGATTCATCTTAACATGGAGCCTTTCGATGTTCCCATGGGACATTTTTGCCTTACCAGCTGCCAGCACCCTTGTGTTGTAGCCAGAGAGAGATGTGCCCCTCAGGGATGTGTGCAGTGAGAGCTCTGTGAGCACCAGGGCTGTAGGCTGAGCTGTTGTCTCCCTGGTGTGCAGGCATCAAGATTTTGGACCCATCCACCCTGCAGGCAGCTACAGTTTGTGTCCCTCCTCCTAACATCTTTCATAGAAGATTTTTTTCCTTTGCTTTCTTGGAGTAGTCTATTAATGGAGAGAATACAGTTCAGATGAGATTGCCTGCTGCTAGAATTGTTAGTGGAAATATCAACTGTACCCTTCCACGGTTCCTTTTCCAACTCTCTCTTCCCTGTTGATTAAATGTCAACTCCTAACTTTGTCCTCTTAGGAAGCTAATTCTCTCCTCCAGCTGCAGTAGATCCCTTTAGCAGCACAAAGCCATGCTGCTCAGTGGTTTTACAAACCTTTCCAGCACACTGTTCCTTCCCCTGCTGCCTCCACAGCCCTGCATGTGGCAGCCCACAATAAAAAACAGGCACTCCTCTTTGATGATATACCAAGTATATGCCACCACAAGACCCAGATGGCTAAACAGATGAGAAAAGTGCTACAGTGGTTGACCAGATAAATTTAGTATAATACTAGTTGAAAAGCAGGAGCCAAAGTAAGCATTAAACGTGATAGTGCATATAAAATCTTACACTTCTTAAGAGTATTATGAGTATTATGTGTAAAACTTCCATTTTGTTGAAAATCTCTCTTTTTATAGTGCACCTCTCATACTGTGGTTTAAGTTTAGTCACATGTCCAAAAGCTAATGATGGTAAATAATTTACACTGAGCAGTTTCAATTCATTTCACTTCTATGGTGTATGATGTGTCTTGTGCAAGGTTCAAAAAGCACTTAGCAGCTTAAAGAGGCACGGTGGTGAAACTGAGGCACTTATATTCTACTTACTTCACTAAGGTAGTACAGATACTCCATTTGAGATACCAAAACTTTGCTTATATGGTTAAAACATTGCATTTTCACTCTCCCTAGAAGTGTTTCTTGCATGAGCTGTTGAAGTTCCCAGCTGCACTGGGTATCTGCTTCTGAGACTAAATATCCAGGTTTTCTTTAGGCATACTCATCATTCAAAGCACTCTCTTCTGTTTTAAGTCACCACCTGAGAATGGGATGCACACTTCTCGTACCAGTTTCCTGTATATGCTCCAAGTTTGGAGGGGGGGGGGGGGCTTTGCTTTTTAACTATAACCACAGACCCAACAAGAAGGAGAGTTTCTTCCTCCAAAGTTTAGAGCAGAAAAATATCTGTCAGCTTTTCCACTGGAGTCTGCTCATGTCATAAAAAGAGTCCTAAATCTAGAAGGAAAAGAACTGAGGCCTGAGGAAGAACCTAAATAACAGCTCACTGAGGTTTTACTTAAGTTCTCACAAAAAATAACAGTTATCACCACCCCTTTAACAAATCAACTAATTCCCTGTTCTCTCTACAACCTATTCCCTGTCTGGGAAAGAGAAAAAACCCACTTTACTGAAAAGTTGAAACTAGGAGAAGTTACAGTAACTGGAAGTGACACTGTATAATCAGAACACTTTAGAAATACTAATGATAACATTGCACTCACAGAATGATTGCATCTCATGCTGGTAAAATCTCTATGGATTTTCTCAGGAAGCAATGCAGCTGGCATTCTACTCCAGTCGTTTTATGCAAGATGGTTTCAGAAGGGAAATGAAAAATGTCTTCTTTAATTGAAACAATAGGGGTGGCAATGAATTTTTTCCTAATTAGGTAAGTTGTTATTTGGTAAGGGTTTAGTATTTATACACTTCGTGGAAACATGGGTTATGGTCGATGATCTAATCTCCTCACTTGGTCTTCTCTTGGTACATAATTTATAAATTTATATCTTTGAATTTTGTAGAATAATTAGAATAGAAGAATAATTACATGTTTTCATTGAAGTGTTGTAGTGTTTCATATGCAAGGGCTCACAGTGGAATGAGTCAGTGTCATACAACCCAAAACAGTGAAGGCATCTTACAGTGGCATATGGCAAGTGCAGCACTGATACTGAAAAAGATAACAAGGCCCTACTTGAGTCTTCAATTGGAAACTTGACTTGCAAGAATAATCATACAGCTCCTCAGCAAAAGAGCTGTATGTTGTTTTTTCATCCTCCTTTGCTGTGGTCTGATAAAGTCTCTCTTGCGGAAACAGAAAGACAGCCGATTGTTGGATGGACAAGATTGATTTGAGGCAAAACAGGGGGAGACCTCAGAAATAGTGATAGGTCAATTCAATGTACATATTATATAAGGAGAATGTACAGTGTTAAGGATCCACCTAACATAAAAAATGTTCCTCAAGGGCATTATGATGCAGAAATCAAGATAAATAAGTGCTTAGATATTTCTTCTTTGCACCATACTTTCTAAATGTGATTCAGACAATAACCTGTCATTCACTAACTATTGCAACCATTAATCCTCACTGATATTTTGTTTGTTCCATATTTGAAACAGATCTGATATTAGCTCATCAAATTTGTATTTTCCTACTTCTTTGCCTAGAAATTCTGATTTCAACAGCTGTGGATGATGATTTTCCATTGCCTGAAACAGGGCTAAGACCTTACAGCTGTGCCTTTGAATGTCAGAAAGACTCCCATATTTCATATACTCCTTTATATAAACCAAAGGATCACATCCCACAGTCTCAGAAGTGGAATTTTTTGCTTCTTCCAAAGCAATTAATAACATCTGGGTTTAAGAGCTGTACTTCAGCCTAAATATGTTTTCTCTATGGCACAGTGTGCCATTAGAAAGATTCAGAGTAACCTTAAATGTGTTAATCTCATAGTAACACCTTTTGTTTGATCTTTGTTCTGTTACTTTATGTAGTTTATGCCAATTCTCCAGCTAAAAAAAAAAAAAAACAAAAAAAAACCCCAAACACAAAAACTAAAAAACAAACAACAAAGCTACATTAAGTGCATCCACATTTGTACACTTACTCTCCATTTAGCAGAGGAGCTGAAAATATCTCCAGTGATATATTTTGCCTTTCTAGCCAGCTCATAACAAGAGCAGATGTTGCAGTGGGTGTGAATGTAGGCTAGGTAATAACCCTTCCTCACAATAGCACACACATGCATACACTCTCCTGGTCCTTCATGGGATAAATTACAGTTTGAAAGGCACATTGACACAATCCACACACTGGTTAATCTCCCTTCTTTCAAATCCATTCACAATATATTCCTTTTTTGAATCTCTTCAGAAATGCAAATTGTTTGCTACCACTTGCCCACATCTGCATCTAGGAGCGGGACCCATGATTGCAAGTAAATTGTTTTGTAGCATTGTGAAGGGTTAAAATGAAGACCAAAGATACTTGCATGGCACATTCCATTTCCAATGAATTTCACAGAAAAAGACATGCATTAGTGCAGGAAAACAGACTGAAATGAGTAAAATTTCAAGGGAACATGAAGAGTGAACCTCTGAGTGCCCTTAAAGCCATATAAATTGTGCAAAGCCTAAGGACCATGTTTCAGTGAACTGGTAATGATAACTTAGGAGAAAAGCATTGACAATTCTGCTGATGGTAAAGTCTTCCTCAAGAAATCTTTTGGAGTGCTCCCTCAGCTAAACTACAGAAAGTAAGAATTCTGCTCAAGTTAATGAGGTAAGATTCAGTTAATAGTGCTCAATATTGAAGAAGTGATAATGAGACACATTAGGTTAGGGAGTGATTATTTTCCAGTACTAGTAATTAGGAAGTCTTAGTAAATGAATTACATCAAACTTCCTGCTAAAAACATTTCCTTAGAAATTATTTTTAAAATAAGAGAGAAAAGATGAGATTGTGTAGAATCAGTTTTTGTCCAAATATGAAACTTCAAAAGATCAGTCTATGCCAGTTGTTTTTCTATTTATTTATAACTTTTTAATATTGCTTCTTACATATACATTTATGTTATAAAAGGAAAATATCCAAAATAAAGATTCCAGTCAATTGATGTATGTGATTAACCATTCTTGAACATATAAAAAAAGGTAGTTGAAATGGTACCTAGAAACATACAGGTCTGTAAATTATTTTTCACAAATTTCTGAGTAAAATAAATTCCACTGAATTTAACTTTGCACTACTAAAAAAACTCAAAAACTTTGCACATAAATTGCATTTTTTGGATGTGAAATCATCCTGAGCCTGGATGGCCAGGGTCGTGCAGTCATGTTTAAATATTGAGTTACAAAAGAAACAAAGGTGATCAACTACTTTATTAATTTTCCAAGGTAAAGCAATGATGCTAATTTAAAGAGGGTAATCCTGAGGCCAAAATTAGGCCTGCTGCTCAGATTTTATGGAATGGTGGTTTCAGCCATCAAAAGTTAATATGCTTATTTTTTTCCTTTTATGAAAGTCAAGAGTGCTGTAAATTGAACAATCTTAAACCTAGTGGTATTAAAGTCTTGTTTGCATCAAATTTATAGATGTAATTTTATATTTCTGAAAAACAACCATCCCACTCTATTTATCTTTATTAATTTTAAGTCTAAAGCCAGTGCCTTCCTCATATAATAAATAATAAAAGAAATTATTTTGGTTTTATGCATTCTATTTATCTTTATTAATTCTTAAGAAATAATTGAAATTGTTCTTAGAGTATAGTGTTCTCCATATATATATAAAACAATGCATGAAAACAGAGTATTGTTCATATAAAAACAGGCCAAAACTGAAAAGATATATTCACTGCATAGTTGATATTAATCTTGTGATTTCCCATTAGATTTTAGTACCAGTTTGTCTTAGCTCAGTTAATAATTCACATTCCCTTGGGTTTCTAGGATGAGTTATTTCATAATTGAAGAAATGCAGATGAGCTTAACAACAAATAGCAAGGGCAGGTGCTGTAATTTTCATATCTCTTTAGGAAGGAGACTATCACATTAAGCAGAGAACAAGGGCTTCAGTTATATCCAAGTAACGTAACTCCATAACCAATTAATTCAATTTACCTATCTTTCATTTATTAATTGAAGCAGTCAATAATGTGGGACAAGCTTTTGAGCACTACAGGGAAGCATGTAAAACACTTAGAGATGCCAGTCTCAAAACATTTTTCCTAAGTTTGTAATTTAACACCACTAAGACAATGAAAGAAATCACATACATTTGCAAGCATGTAAGGGTTTTGAGATTACAGAATCACTGAATTTCAGGGATTGGAAGGGACCTCTGAAGACCATTAAGTCCAACCCTCCTTCCAGAGAAGGACCAAGAACAGGGCAGGTCACTCAGAAATGCATCCAGATGGGTCTTGAAAGTCTCTAGAGGAGACTCCACAACCTCTCAGGTGAGCCTGTTCCAGGGCTCTGTAACCCTGACAGTGAAGCAATTCTTCCCCATGGTCAGATGGAACTTCCTGTGCTCTATTCTGAATCCCTTGTCCCTCATCCTAACACAGGGCACAAGTGAGAAGAGGTTGTCCCTTCCTTCTTGACACCCAGCCCTCATATGTTTATACCCATTAATTAGATCGCCTCTCAGTCTTCTCCTCTCCAGACTAAGAAACCCCAGGTTTTTCAGCCTTTCTTCAAAAGGAAAGTGTTAAGATGATTTAGTGGCTTGCTCATTAAAAGGGAGGCTCTGGCACTCGTAAAACATGCATGTAAGGACAGGGCTACCCAAGCTTAAATAGCCAGTAATCCTAGTTTAATACAATACTGTTTATTAATGCTGTAGTCAAGAAATGTTGCACAGAACAAACTTAAGAGAAGTCCCTGGATAATTGTACTTACAATTTCATCAGTATTCTACACCGTGTTCATGGTAATAAAATCAATAGTAATAGAGATACTAAATAAAGGGCAGAAACAGAGAAAGAATAACTGTAAGTTACCAGCTGATTGGTTGATTTATGATTGAACCCAGAGATTCCTACTGACACTCCCTACCCTCTTCTCGTGATATTTCTGAGGAGGTGATGAGCTCCAGTGCATCTCAGGCAGAGTATTTCACATCAGGTTTTGGAGCTGCTGTTGTAAGCAGATCTGTAATCACTGGAGTCTCTAATTTTATGGGGAAAGAGTGACAGGTCTCACAAAGTTATAGAGGTCCTAGGGGAGGTCGTATTTTTAGTGCCACATAATTTAAGGAGTTCTGGCTCATTTCCATAGCTGAGTCACTTATCTATTTTACAGTCCTTCTTGGTCTAAATAATAAAAGAGAAATACATCGCTAGAGTGGGTCTGTCAGGAAAAAACAGTGCAGAAAGAGTGAGGGGAAGTTAGTACAAAATTTAAGGCCACATCTACACTAGAAAGTTTTAATAGGAGCATTACTGCTACCATCTATTTTGAGTATATCTATTTAGTATTAATATTGTCTGAAAGCATTTATCTTCAGAGACTTTGCTTCTATCTGTGTAGTGCAGGTCATCTAGACTAGCCAAAGATACTGTTTACTGTGCTGAAGAGGGGCATCCCTCTGATGCTTAATCAACCTGTTTGGCTTAATTTCTTAAAATACTGTGGAATATTAATATTACTGCAGAGAACTCTGAGATTGTGGGGTCCATTTCGTATTGCACTTCTTGTCCCACATCATGATCTCCCACTTTTTTTTTCCTGTATATTTTAAAAAGTCCTGCAGCTTTACACCAAATAATTTTCTTAATGTCAGTCTCTCTGTCCCACTCTTTCTGTGTTCATGGATGAGGCAGTTCTGAGGACACTTGTCTTTTTTAGAGCTACAGCATCTGACACTGCCAAGCTGTGAAACTTCAAACAATACCTTAAAGGTAGTCCATTATGTTACATCCTACCAATCAATCAAGATAAGAAATTTTCAGATGGCTGAATCCCTGTAATTATCTGGCAATCGTGACCCAGACTTTCAGCACCAAGAAAACAAATAAAAAGTTTTGTAAAAGTTACATCCACATTAGAAATAGAAAATAATGTGTTGCTATCAGGTGATCATTTTAAAGTTGGTTAGTCTTTGCAAGCTGCTGAGAAGTTGAAAAGAGAACTGCCAGCACTCCTACAGAAATGCTGTTTCTTGACAGAAGAGAATGCAAAATAAATGGTGTATAAAGAGGGAAAAATATTCCAAAACCTGATACCTAGGGTTTTCAGGTAGAGTAAAAAAGTACAGACTGTCCCTACTTCCTATTGCAAATACAATTTTTTCCTATACTTAAGTTTTTGTTGGCTGGAGACAGACTTGATACCAGAAGTGGAACTTCAGTTTCTCCTTGTGAGGATGATAAGCCCGAAACTTGAGTCACATGTGCTCTTGTACTCTATCTTTCTGATGTTATAGATTTTACACTCCTACCTGTACTGGCTCAAAAAAGTAACACAGAGCTTTCTTTTTTGATACAACAGTGGAACCCTACTTGCCTAGAGAATTCTGAGACATTCAAAACCCACCTGGATGCATTCCTGTGTGACCTACACTAAGTGATCCTGCTTTGGAAGGAAGGGTGGACTCAATGATCTTTTAAGGTCCCTTTCAATTCCTAACATTCTGTGATTCTGTGTGTGATTCTCTGAAATAGATTAATGTGATCCCAGATGTGGATAGTCCAAGAGGACTAGGACAATCTGGACTGTATTGACATTGCTCAGAATTAAGGCACTAAGGTCTCTCTGAATCCTGGATTTGATGCCTATGCCCTTTTTGACTGAACAAATAGCTATAGAAAATGTTGACACAACTCAGGCATATTCTTTTCTCATTAAATTTATTTGATTTCTGCATCCAAGTTCTTGTTTAGGAAGCAAAATCTTCCCAATATATGTAAATCACGTTATGTTGTGCATGTAGTTAAGATTATTCTTTGATATCAATATCGCTATTTGATTTTTCACAGTTCAGCCCCTTGCTAATTTACCTACTACATTCCCTTCTCATACAACAGAGAACTGATGTAAGTGATCCTGTTGTATATCAATTTACAGGTCAAGGTTGCAACCTAGGGTTTTCACTGCCAAGGCCGTGAAGAACCAGGATTGCAGTGAATAAATATAACAAAAACCTTAAGACCATTTTGAGAATTTATAATCTGTCCTAAAGACAGACTACTAGAGTTGGACCAGTGAGTGCAAGCTATTGAAAAAAGAATCTGAGTTGCTACCTTTAATCTCGGTATCTTACAACCAATTTATTTTCTCCTAATGTTGTTTGTTTTTTTTTTTCTCTTATTGCTGTAGCTTTAACATGAAAAAAAAAATGTATTACAGGACCTGTGGAAACATCAGAATGCAGTTTTCACCAAATATAAAAGGGCTTTTGAATCTTGTTCTCAGCTTTATTTTAATAGGGTTTCAGGTGAACTATAAATTGTTAGCTATTATGAACAAGTGGAATCAAACAGGTAAAAAGCAGATGAGCAGCTTCTTTAGGTTTCACACCACACCCTCTCTAAAACATGCTAATAAACATATGCATTTTAAAAGGCAAAATTAATCCAGATTTTTCACTTGCTCACATTTTGGACAGGTGCAAGGAAGAGGTTATTTTTTCAGCCAGCATGAAAAGGTTCCTTTGAAGAAAGATTTGCTTGTGTATACTATATTCCAGTGAAACTTCTACAGAAATGAGTGAGAACCACTATAGACAAGTTACACAATATTCTAGAAGAGTAACTGGAAAATAAAATTAAGATTTAGAGGTATTTCTCCTGTAATTTGGGTAGGGAAATGCATGGAATGGTTTTCCAGGTGGAGGGAGAGTTTCAATGGAAGCTGCTGAGTGCACTCCAACTTGGAGTCAAGCGTAGCAAAACAAACCACTGCAGGAGATAACATGGTGCACTCATTTCACAGAGTAAATGGAACACGGTTAAAGGAAACTGTAGGAAGGAGGGAAATAATAACTTTCTACCAATTTCTGTATCTGATGTGTCACCATGACAGCATGAAGAAAAGGCAGGTGCTCTCAAAGTGACAATTCTTCCTCAGACAGAGGTGAAGCTAAAATATTGAAATTAAATACTTGTAGGTTTTCCTAACCTTGGAACAGCTCAGAATAAACATCCAGAGGAGTTTAAATTATTTTTAGAAATTTATATTTAGAAATTATTTTCTTCACCAGTAGTGCTTTGAACTGGATCCTGAGAATAAGTCTGCATTGACTAAGACTTTTACTAGAATGTTGCAGGGACATATCTCAAATGTCATGGCATGGTGCCAGTTTCTGTCATATACACTCAGTGAATGTTTCTTATACAACTGATAACAAACTGCATTGAGCACAGGAGCTTCTGCTTTCTTCCTCAGTACTAAGGAAAAGCTGATAGACTAGCAGACTTGGGAGGGATATCTCTGTATCTCTAACACTGCAATATTTTGCAGAGAAACCCAAGCTGAACCAGCTGCCTTGTTTACCATTTATTGTATTAACATAGCCTTCCACTTATATTATTTATCCTTTGTGATGAACTACAAAGAACAAGGGAAGCTTTGAAGATTACAGGGCAGAGAAAGGGAAAAGTAAAAAGCTGTAGAAAGACAGAGTAGCAGACTGAGGCAATCTGTACAGCAAGATGGTTTCCATTAAGATCTCCTACAAAGAGATCTTCACCAGTTAAGATAAATATGTAATAACTTTAGAAACAAGTGTGTCAGTTGGAGTGCAGTAGCATGGTATGAATTAAGAAGTTAGGCTGTTCTCTTTTCCTTGAAAGCATGAAGATTGTGTCATGGTCTTGTTTAATACAGTTTATAATTCAATACAGATTTATATGGGCCCATCTTATTTTAAGTATCTGTTAAGTGAAGTTTCGCTTTTGCTGAACAACAGAGTACCTTTGGGAATGGATGTTTATATATGCATTTCAGAAGAGTTTGTTATCACCAGTACTATTACACTTAAACCAAATGAATTCTTAACAGTGGGACTGTTAAGTGTGATTTAACTCTGTGATATCAGAGAAGGATGTTTTTACAAGTGTGTCTCCTGTATGCTGTTAAGTAAAGAGGCAAATTGCCAGACATCACTATGAACAGGGTTTCTATACGTAAATATAGACCATATTAAAGAGTTAAAAGGTAATTTTCTTCTGCAATAGTTCATGGTTTTTATAATTGAGATTACATTCCCATTAAAATCAATGGAGAAATATAAGCTTAGACCAACTTTTGTCTATAGGAGGGGTTGAACTGACTAGGCCAGAAGATAATGTGCTGCAGACATGAATGCAACAAATCTTCAGGGTTGATCAGCTGGATCCTCTCTTATCTGAATATTGTTGCAATACTAATATCTATAGGGTGTTTATTATATTCTTCAATTTAGTCTTCCTCTTTACACTTTCACTACTATAGAAAGGAAGGCAATGGGATGGAAAGAAATAAAGGGATCTTGATTTAAGGGTTAATATAAAATGCCTGCTAGTAATTGTCTAGGGGTTACGTTGACCTATAGAAGCTAACATAGAATGCTTGTTTAAGAGAAGCTAAGAAATTGTTTAGGTAGTCATGACCTTATAAGGGAAATATATGTTCTAAACTGATAACTATAGCAACCTTGAGATAAGAAACAGAACACATTTTGGCTTGTCTGAAGACTGAAGGAATGTGCATGCCCAGAGAAGAAGAGGTGAAAAGCTTACCCAGAGAAAGACATTTGCTTCATTTTTACTTCATCCTCACGACCCACATGACCACCACCAGGAGAGACCACGCAAGAACAGGAGGGAGGAGATTACAAAAATGACCTCTTGGGACTAATTTTAATACGAAGAGGGAGTAGGTGATGCCTATGTATAGGCATATTGTGAAACCTAATGAAGATGTAAAACTTCAGTGCATATAACAAAAGCCTCATTGTGAGATCAGTGCAAACAGATTTTGGAGGAATTATCCCCTCATGTGCCCAGAGCTGAATAAACATACCCCAAGAACTTACCAAGTTGTAGAGTCATTTTCCACAAGTCAATCTTGATTTTACTGAACAGTGCTAACTCTCATCTCTTTAAAGATATCTTTTTCTTTTTTTCTGTGAATATCCACTCATGTGAATCAGTAAAAATCTTATCAACCTAAATTAAATCATCAGGACTTTGTATTCACCTGAGTCATATGAGCAGGTAACTAGCATGAAAAATAGTGAGCTCTTGTTAAAGCTGTCAGTTGCCACTGTGCAGAAGCAAAAATGTTCACATTTGTAGCATTCCTGTCAACCCCTTCTCTCCCTAAAGCAAATAATAAACATACTCACCAACACTCTAGAGGATTTATCAGCTCATGCTGCACATTTTCCCAGAATGCAGAAATGAGCTATAATTTTTTACTTAAGAGAAAGACACCATTTTTTATTGTTTCTGTTCCTCAGTGTGATGCAGTGCATCAGAAATTATGAAGATTTCAGCCATCCGTGTTTAACAATAAAATCATATGATGTGCTGCAAGACTTATTACGAGAATTACTTAACAGAGAAACTTGCAGAGTACTGAGACTGTGTTTGTTATGGCAGAGGTGTGAGATGAAATACCTGAAGTCCTTGCAGGTATTGTTCCTGTACAGGTGCAATGCAGTGATACTAAACCAGGAAACCTCCTCCCTGCAGAGCCTCAAAGGGAGAGATTTCATGTTTCTAGGATGAGTTTGGGGATGGGTTCAACTTACCAAGAAACTAATCTACAAAGACTGTGTATTTTTCTTAAACTACATCTGCTTTCTGGCTTGATCTTTCAAGTACACTGCTAGGGGACTGCTATTACCTCAGTTGTTTCACCGAAATCCTTTCATATATTGAGTGAAGTTACAATTCTCTAAAAGGACAATGAACGAAATTAATTTGATTTTATGTAATCTAAATTCAACCCACATAAGTCTGAACGTTTACAAAAGTTTGAATTAGAGGCACTACAGTTTTAATTCTTTGCTTTCTGTCACAACAAATTAAGTTACAATTGCTTTTTTGAGATTTTTATAGCTTTTTGTGTTCTTGCTAGCTAAATAAAAGACCATTCTAATCCATAGCATGATGTCTAACAGCCTCAGAAATAAGTTATGGCATCAATGAGATTATGAATTTATGAAAATGATGGCAAGTCACAATCGATAAGGCTTTCCATAATGTTATCAGTGAAAAGGAAGAAATATGAACAAGATTTAAGAATTTCAACACAAATGAGAGAAGAGTAATATGTAAATATATGTGGTTTTTCACTTGGTATTTTGGAGGTTGTATTTATAATTAAAACCTAATAAATTTTTACTGGATTGATATATTCAATCTTTTCTGGAATAACCATTAAAAAAACCTAGCTACAGCAACAGGAATTATAATTATCCAATTTATAGAGCTTGTCTCGTTGTGCTGAGCTTGATTTATGTCTTACTTTAAATTTAATGAGTTACAGAAATATATGTTATGATTCCTACTCATTATCTTGTTAAGTATCTCCAAAACGTCTGAAGACCACATTTGAATTTGGTAACAGAAAGTGTGTTTTCTATGATGATTTCCAAAATGTGGGGGAAAAAACACACACAAAAAAATTAATTGAAATACTTTTGTCACAAAAAAAAAAAAAAAAAAAAAAAAAAAAGATTGCTTGAATAATTAATTGTGCCCTTTTAAAATGTGTTTCTTTCTTCTTTTGTTCCCATTTATCGTGCTAACATCCCTGTCACAGAAAAGCTGTCTGGGCTTTATGTGGCATTTTTGTGATGTGGATAACACCTCTACATTTCATTAGCAAGCACAATGACAGATCAGTTGTCTTCTGCTTGCAGTTACATGCCAGTGGTCAAACAATGGATAATTAGAGGTGACAGTCCCAAGACTGGAATGGGAGGAACCCAGGGTCAGGAGAAGAGATGGAAGTGACATTGCAGAGCACTCAAGGCAGGAGGCATAGGAACAGGCAGCAACAACAAAAATCTGTACATAGGCCACATTATTTATTTATTTATTTTCCCAGGAAATGTGATATAAGTTAGAAGCTTCTGATTTCTGCTTATATTTGTGGTTCAGAAATTTTTGACAAGGGGAAATCGGCACTTTCTTGTGGCCTGTGTAACTTGCATCAATTAACTACAGCTGAGTGAGCTGTAACCACAGGCAATGGTAGCTGGAAAACTTCCCAGGGAGTTTTTCCATTGATAGCAAAGGAGACAGTAGCACTTTCCAGTTCTAGGAATATAATAACTTCGAGATTATAATTTATTTATAGGGACAGATGACATTTATGGTATAAATGTTGCCTTTTAAAAAGGGTGTTAGCAAAAAGTAAATGGTATGTTGCTCCCCATGAGCCTGCTGTGAGGTATCTCTGCCCAGACAACAAGTAAGCAGATACAAAGGCACTTGTGGCCATCTATTGTATTGAGAGTGAGAAAAAAAAAACACTGTTCTAGGACTTGCTGGCTTTGAGCTGGAGGAACAAGCTGCAACAGACTGAAAGCATGACACTGATTTTATTGACAGTTCCTAAAAGAATACGAATTTATTCATTATATAATCCTACACATAGTAAGTAAAGATATGGTTTCGAAGAAAAAACATTGACAGAGTTTTTTGTGCCATGGCACATGGTTTGCCACTACTACCAAGCAGAAGGTGATTGGTAGTTAAATCCTAGTGTTATCCTGATTTAGAGATTTAATTAGTCAACTCTGATTAGGCAGATGTGAGTGTGAATTTCAGTCTTGTTTTAAAAAAAAACAAGGGTGTGTCTGAAGTTTGTTTTCTCTGTGGATTATCAAGGGGATCTCCATCTTCCTGGGTCATCTCCATGTACACATGCTATGCCAATAATGGGTTAAAGAGGGCATGAAACCGTGTCTGATGTGACAAGAAGACTTAGCTAGCTGAGCTTCTCAGAAATAGCAAGCAGTTACATCCTAGAATGTGAAGCACAAATGGAGAGAGTGAACACTGTAACCTGTCAAAAATTCATCCTCAACCTTGCTAGTAAGTGTGAAGACCTCTTACTGGAGAGCTCTACAAATGTTAGCATTACCTCAGGAGCTAAGGCATTAAGTTCTCCCTGAAGAGGAATGCCAATTAAACAACACAAGGCAGAACAGATTTGTGAGGATGGTGACTTTTCCCAGTGACTTGTGAATTCCTCTGCTTCCTATATCCTCTCTCTGTCACTGTCACTTCATCATCTGAGAGAAACTCACTGTCCTTAAGCTCTGCTGAGTGATGAATGGAAACCTTGAGGAAAAGACCCTGGCGTACCAAAGCTGTGAAACCCCAGGAGGCTGTTCAATCACCTCAATCCCTTCAAGACTGCCTCCTGAGAAACTGCAGTAGGGCACAACCAGAGAACCCACTTCCTATGGGCTGCCTTGGAGCTGGGGGACCCCCAGGCTGGAGTCACCCAGCACATCTGCTTGGTGCTTGCAGCTGCCTGGCAGCTCTCTGCAGTGCAGCTGCCTGAGCCTCTCTGCTGGGTGCAATTCATAGAATCATAGAGTCATAGAATCGGCTGGGTTGGAAGGGACCTCAGAGATCATCAAGTCCAACCCTTGACCCATTGTTGCGGTGCTAGACCATGGCACTGAGTGCCACATCCAGTCTCTTTTTAAATGTCTCCAGGGATGGAGAATCCACCACCTCACCGGGCAGCCCATTCCAGTGCCTGATCACTCTCTCTGTAAAGAAATTCTTTCTAATATCTAACCTAAACCTCCCCTGGCACAACTTAAGACCGTGTCCTTTTGTCTTGTTGAAAGTCGTCTGGGAGAAGAGACCAACCCCCACCTGGCTACAACCTCCTTTAAGGGAGTTGTAGAGAGTGATGAGGTCTCCCCTGAGCTGCCTCTTCTTCAGGCTGAGCATCCCCAGCTCCCTCAGCCTCTCTTCATAGGGTCTGTACTCGAGTCCCTTCACCAGCCTTGTTGCCCTCTTTTGGACCTGCTCCAGGACCTCGATATCTTTCCTAAACTGAGGGGCCCAGAACTGGACACAGGACTCGAGCTGTGGCCTCACCAGGGCTGAGTACAGGGGCAGAATCACTTCCCTGGACCTGCTGGCCACGCTGTTCCTGATCCAGGCCAGGATGCCATTGGCCTTCTTGGCCACCTGGGCACACTGCTGGCTCCTGTTCAGCTTCCTGTCAATCCAGACTCCCAGGTCCCTCTCTGCCTGGCTGCTCTCAGCCACTCTGTGCCCAGCCTGGAGCTCCCCATGGGGTTGTTGTGGCCAAAGTGCAGGACCCGGCACTTGGCCGTGTTGAACCTCATCCCATTGGAATCAGCCCAACTCTCCAGTCTGTCCAGGTCCCTCTGCAGAGCCCTCCTGCCTTCCAGCTGATCCACACTCCCCCCCAGCTTAGTGTCATCTGCGAATTTGCTGATGATGGACTCAATCCCCACATCTAAATCATCAATAAAGATATTAAACAGAACTGGGCCCAACACCGATCCCTGGGGGACACCACTGGTGACCGGCCGCCAACTGGATCAGCACCGTTCAGCACCACTCTCTGGGGCCCTCCAGCCAGTTCCTAACCCAGCACAGGGTGCTCCTGTCCAAGCTGTGGGCTGACAGCTTTTTCAGGAGAATGCTGTGGGGGACGGTGTCAAAGGCTTTGCTGAAGTCCAGGCAGACCACATCCACAGCCTTCCCCTCATCCACCAGGCGGGTCACCTGAGCATAAAAGGAGATCAGGTTGGTCAGACAGGACCTGCCCTTCCTGAACCCATGCTGGCTGGGTCTGATCCCTTGCCCATCCTGCAGGTGCTGTGTGATTGCACTGAGGATGATCTGCTCCATAACCCTGCCAGGCACTGAGGTCAGGCTGACGGGCCTGTAGTTTCCCAGGTCCTCCTTCCGTCCCTTTTTGTGGATTGGAGTGACATTTGCCAACTTCCAGTCATCTGGGATGTCCCCAGTGAGCCAGGACTGTTGGTAGATGATAGAGAGAGGCTTGGCGAGCTCTTCTGCCAGCTCCCTCATCACCCTTGGGTGGATCCCATCCGGTCCCAAATTCCTGCTATTTAGTACAGGGTACAGGTACTTAGGGTACTTAGTACAGGTTTAGTACATCTTTACAGTTAGTGATGGGAAGGAGAAAAGCAGCTTTTGAAAGCATTGTCCAGCAGCATCGAAAGCAGTATGTAAGTCAAATAACAGTTTTACACATAGAAGTCCTAAAAAGGGATATCCTTTAATTATGTGGTCCAGAATTCAGGAGATAAATAACTCTACCTCCTGCCAAGGGGCAGAGGTCGGTACATTAAAGAGGAAAAGGTAAGCTGATGGAAGGAAATACAAAATTATATTCAAATGAAGAAAATCTAGGTTAGCAGTATTTCAACTGCAATATATTTCAGATGAAAACTCTAAAAAAAAACCCTGGAGAATATTTTGGATCTTTAACTCTTCAGTTAAACACATATTGAAAGAGATACTCTTTACATTATCACACTTATATTTGGTGAGTAGATTTATAACATCAGAATTTGCTGACTCATGGTAGTATCTGCTTGCTTTTTATTGATTTCTTTCTTAGAATTTAATTTGCCTGAGAGGATTTATAGTGTGACCCTCTTACATGCACTGTATCTTATCCATTATGGCTAGTACTGGGTTTAATAGCATGAACTGCAATTGTCACCTGATATATAGAGGTGTAAGGCAGAAACTTATTTACATGTTTTGAGTTACTTTTTAAAATGTCATTTCCTCATTTGCACAATTACATAGCTTGTTAGAGATATGATTCACTTTACATCATTAAATTTCCTTCTCATTGTTCTTCTGTGCTAAAAAGAATCCACTTATTCTGAAACGGCATTTTTTTTGTGATATTTTGCTTTTATTTAGTCGCTCATGACCCCTGGAGATATTTGTTACACTCTCCTCTATACAAAGTAAATTCTAAGTATGCTTTATTTTTATAAAGGCCATAATAATTTAGTTAAAGATTAGAAGAGAAAAAAAAACTTACAAACTTTATGCATAAATCTGTTTGCATTGCTGGAAAAATATAATGTTCAAAGACCTCTTTTCTCAACAAGAAATTGCAAACAGAACAAATGGGATACACCATATTAATTTTATGACATTAGGAAAAACATGTTTGATGCTTACAGTAAAGCTCACACGTGGACATGCATAAAGGGCTGAGAAACTGGGATTTTGGAACAATAGTTCTGAAGCCGAAAGCTCTTTAGATTTTGGACTAAGATTCAGATCCAAAATCTTCTAAAATAGGAGGATTTTCACCCATAGGTGAAGATAAAATTCTTATGACCCAAAAATCTTCCACCCATATTCTTTCAGTATAACATCCAAAAATTATATTCTTTTGTTTGGTATTTTCTATCACCTTACTTTGGTTACTTGTTGCCCCATTTTCCCTTTATTACTGTGTTCTCTCCTCCTCTCTTGTATCTCCTGTAGTTTTCAAAAGGTAAAAAAAATTGGATCGTCTTTCCTGCCTCACTGAAGAATTTTCACTTGAAGTGAGAAAAAATATCTAATCATTCTAATGTGTATATAAATCAGAGACCTAGAAAAGTACTGAGTTACACCAAGCACATAATCTTATAGTACTATTTGACAGAATCCATTTTTAGAGTAGAAACACATCTAATCTTCAAAGATATCCAGACCCATTTATGATTGACTGAAAGATTGGTCCTGATAGTCTTGCTGGTCTTCATGTAAACTCCAAAGTAGGCATTAATTTTCATAAGTACCTGTATGATTTCTTACAGCCTCTTAACTTTTGTGATTGAGAAACAATTTCCTTTGTGGACACCGTTCAAGAAAATGCTTGTTCTGAAGCACTCCACACACAAATTATTTTATTAAAACAAGAAGAAAAAGTGTTCACAGCTGAGTTTGACTTCTAAACATCTCTCTTCCCTGGATATCATTTAGGAGAATATTTCTCTCTCTGCATAACCGTGGCAGGAAACTGGGGAGCCAGACTGGGGAAGGAAGTCTAGTGTGCACTCCAGCATGTTACCTCCCCAGGATATTGAGCAGCAAGGTGTGCAGACACTATGTTGAGCCCACTGCCTTGACCCACCCTGTAAAAATACCCTTGCAGATCACTTAGTGTATTTTTGAGAGCTTTTCAGTTATTTTACTCATAAATTTCTAATGCAGCATGACCATTTATAGAAAATTTAGCAAATCTGGGAGTCTTTATGTTCTTTATTCCATGTTGTTCTTTCAGGTTGATGTTTGCTAAATATAACAGATGACTGGAATATTGGTATTTTATGTTTTTCCCATGCTCAGAATTACAGATTTCATATTTTCTAAGCACAAGGGTTTTGATACACTGTTTCTGATATGCTGGAAAAAAAGAAAAAATATTTTAAGAGTATACTGCTCAATTTCTGGGAAAAAATGGCCTTAGAGACTGTTCATAACTTGGGTAACTTATGTAGTTTCTTTTTTGGTTACTTCATAGTTTTTTTCTTTGTTTATTTTTCTGATGTGTCATCACTGAAAGCATTAGGAGCCCATACAATTCTTTTGCATTTTGAAAACTATGAGATAGAGGAGGGCAGCAGAGGTCACTGTAATCATAGTATGGGACAACATCTAATACATTAGTCATTCTTTGAAACATAATAACTTCCACTTTTCCAATTTTTTTAAAACAAAGGCTTAAGTTAAGAAGTAGATAAAAGGCTAACAGTGTTGCATGCAAGAGAATTGCACTTGTTAAGGATGAATTTAGTCCATTTATGCATACAAAAAAATTTTCCTTTATCCAGACATATCACCTTTTAGACCTTAGAAAAGTTCTTATTTGTAGAATCTCACATATTTCTGGCTATGAATTATCAATGTATGTTGTTTGTAAATTGATTTCTGTAGACAGTAATTTTATACAATTATTGAGGAAAGGCATTTTGGTCTCATTAGGATTTAAATCTTACATTCTCAATACTAGCTCTTTTACAAGTTATTTTCTATACTGTTTTCATTTGTCTCCATAATTCAGACTCTAAATTGCAATTTATTTAGATCAGGGGTTAGAGATTGTCAGTTAGAGATTATGTTTCAGATCGTTAGATATTTTTCTTTCCAATATTCATTTCATCATTCACCAAAATCCCTTTTTCTAAATATGTATTTTAAGCCTGTTCATTTACTGATTTAGTTTTAGCTTCCTGTATGGATTCAAACTGATCTAGATGCCTTAATCAATAATTCATTATTCCCTGCAGTTGAATTATTTCTTTTTGGCTCGAAAATGTTGCGATTGCAAAAATAAAATTAAATAAGGAGAAGGCAGATTTACGGACTAAGATGTGTTAATTGAAATTGGATTGTATTTTATTGAAACAATTCCTGTTCAAAGTTGAATATTCCTATGGCAGTTGAAATGGCCATACATATTAACCCTATATTACTATCATCCCTTTTAAGGTAGACTTGGCACAAGGGTGCAAAGCATAGTTGCAATTTGGCTCAGATAGTTTGAGGAACCCATGCACAGCTTAGGGATTCTGTTTGACATGGGGGACTCTGTGTATTGTTCATGTGAACGAAAAATTCATCTGGAAGAAATTATAGGTCTGTTTGGTTCATCCATTTGGTGATCTTGTTCCAGTAAAAAACTGCAAGCCACAGCTATTTGGAGTAAACAATCAAATTCCAGAAAAGATGTGTGATCGATCCTCTGCCCATATGGCATCATGCTCAGCTAAAGAACTCTTGCATCTGATTTCTAATGGTCATATAGGTACACATTAGATCACTCAATCAGTCCCAGCATGTGCATCATCTGACAACGGATACATATGGCCGGGCATCTGAAAAAAGCACGAGGAAACAGAGCAGAAGGAAACTAGCTGCACAGAAGGCACGATTTGGACCTCAAAATTTGGAGGATAAAAAAGACGAAATCTGAGGATAACATTCTTTGGAATTACAAGGCTCAGAAAGCAAGCAATACTTAGGTGGTGATAATGTTAATTTTCATTTGTATATCCTTTAGCTTAAAAGTTATTATGTTTTGACACCTCTATATACGTCTTTGTTTGCTTCAGTTATGATGTATATAAGACTGGATGTGGCGCTCAGTGCCATGGTCTAGCAACTGTGCTCCGGTGGGTCAAGGGTTGGACTTGATGATCTCTGAGGTCCCTTCCAACCCGGCTAATTCTATGATTCTATGATTCTATGTATGTCCAAAGAGGGGAACTGTGAACCCGTATCTCCCAGGATACCTTCAAGGTCTCAGGAAACACATTCTAAAGCTTCAGGACAGCCCACAGAGCTCCTGAATGCCTTAAGCTGGTAATGTGCAGCTGTCCTTCTTGCTGTCCCTGCCCTGCTGCCCCACGGTGCCTGTCCCATAGCAAGGGAATTGAAAATAAGCCACCTCCACCTGCCTCACACTGCAGCTTGCAGCCTGACTCAGGTATACAAACACAAATTGCCAGAGACCACTGTGCCACCTGTGCCACCTGTGCCACGGAGACCATGTTGAGGAGGGAGGAAGCAGAGATAAAAGGCTGTAAACCTTGATACCTGTATTACGCTTCTTGTTAATGCACTTTCCATTGTACATTAGAGCAGAGATTGCATCTCCTCTCAGCCCATGCTGTTGCTGCTGCAGGATCACACCTAGGCTTTTTTTAATTTTTTTTTTTTTTTTTTTTAGATTTTGTAAGAGAGAATCATGCTTTAAAGTTCCTTCTTGGCAGGCACAGCATCAATCATCCAGTGGGTTGTTTGCCTTCTCCTCTCTGCTGAGATGTTGAAAGGGATTCATCAAGTATTAATAAGTCCTCTAGGCTGCCTGACATGAGCTATAAAACTGCAGCATGGAATTCCATGCTTTGAAAATAATGTTTCATTATATGTTGAAGGTGCTCTTTCAAATAATTAAAGAGCAGAAAGACAGGATAAAGCCAAAATGTTAAAAATAAGAGCCCAGTAGCTACCCATTATATTCTTAAATTACTTTGTGGAAACCTTTTGATATCTACCCAAGATAACACCTCTACACAGATGTGCCAGACAACATAGGCTTGCCAGTGAAATAATATCTAAGAAAACTGTGAAATGAGTTGCTGAGAAGCAGCTCTAGAAATGCACTACCCAGTAGAAGAAAAAAATATGGTGTCACTGCATAACAGATACAAAGGATACTTGGAAAATATAGGCTTATTTGGTGTTTGATAAACCTTCAAAAGGCAATTAAAAATTTTAAGATCCTCTGATAAATAGACTTGCAAAAAACCATTAATTCAAATTCTATGTGTGAGCATAATGTGTGCATGCTCATGTATGTGTTCCTGCATCACAGGAGAGATGAGAAAAGAAGGTCTCAATAAAAAGCACTAGATGCCTTAATATCTCAAAAGCTGTAAGATCAGAGAGGAGGACATTAATGACAGCAGAGGTAGTTTCTTTCTGTATTTGAGTACAATGTGGAGGTTGGAGCTGTGATTCTGGGATCAGAGCCACAGAGCGCTCTGGGGAAAATATATGTACTAGTGTAGCATTATTCAAGATCTTCCTGTCTCATTTAATTTGAAGAAAATATAAATGTAGACATACTAAACAATGTGCTCTTGGGTTTACTGTACTTATTTCCTTCCTCACAGAAAACTTACCTCAGTAAAATTGCTGTTTAGACAAACTGCCCCGAAGGAGCAAGTCAGCCTTCAGAGAGTCTTGTGCACAGAAGGCAAGTGAAGTTTTAGTTTCTGATGGTTAAGTGATGAAAAGCTCCTACTGCAAAATATTTTTTGCATATTGCAAAATAACTGAGGTAGCCAGCTACCAAGATTTTACCCAAAGACCAGAGTGAAGGGTAGAGATGGTAGCAATATTTAGCATGCTTTATATTTCTTAGCAGCAGTTAGATTAATGCTCATATAAGTTATTAATACTCAAATATACATCTCCTTATGTTTTCTTTAACTGCTCTGTTAGCACTCTCATTTAGAAACAGTCATCTGAAGTGGAGCCTTTGTAGAACAGGAGCAAAATATTCCTCACCCTAGGATCCAGTCACTGGTATGAATATCCCATCATTGTAAAAACAGCATGAGATGAGTCTTGATAAAATAAGAACACTTTGAGGAAGTTCAGTAAATGAAAGTATCTGTTAGAAAGTATAATAAAACATAAATATAATAATAAATACAATAATTCAGCCCCAATTACAGCTCTCAAGTCTATTTGCTTTTGCTGACTTAAACTTGGTGACAGAAATTTTGGTGGTTTTTTTTCATGTTTATGTGGTTCACTTATCATTTGAAGTAGTCAAGAAATCACAAAATAGGTAATAAAATTACTAAACCAGCATATTGTTCATTTAATGCAATTTGTAAGTACTTTTGAAATTCTACAACATAAGCATGGCTATGGATTAGATGTTAGTTTTTTATTATATTTATGGTCCTTTATGTGACTACCTGACAACAGTATTCTAAAGATCAGATGTGAAATGTAAAAATGAAAAAGTACCAAACATATTTTCTTGTTGTTGAACATTTCATTTGTGCTGTGCATAAGTTGCCCTAAGGTTTTCTTACTGTCCTCAGAAAGTCAACAAGTAAACAATTTGAAAATTATTAATATTTGTCTTGCAGAATACACTGCAATGCAGATGGAATTCTTCTCTCTGCAGCAGAAAGTTATATTTATTCTTTTGAACAAAGAAAAATTACTACAGTAGTAGTGAACCCAGAAATATTGGTCCAGACTATTTCCCTTTTTAAAGTTTCTCAAGCTACTTCTTTTCATTTGCCTTTATGACTCTAGCTGAGAACACCTACTACACTCAACAGTCTTACTAGGGATTCAATCAAAGTTTAATCAGATGAACACATGAAGGAAAGGTGTGCAGAAAGTACCATGTGTCCTTGAGGCTGATGCTGATACTAAGTCCAGCATCTTTATCACTGCACCTTGCTCAAGGTCCATTCAGCTACAGCACTACAGGTACTGGACTTAGAACTGCACCATACAGATTGCCTCTAAATACAGTGTCAAGGGGTGCCTTTGAGAGGAGAATGGAGTTAAATGAGGGTCAGTAGTTTCATGTTCAGGGCAGGAAGTGCAAAACTCAGTGGATGGACATCCATAACTTCCTATCTGGAAAAGCCCAAGCTCAGCTTCCTACTGACTCAGCTGCCATCCCCAACACTGATGCCCTAAATGCACACCCAGAGCCCACAGGGAGAGCTGGCAAACACTAACGAGAGAATCAGGGCTCCAAATATCTTGCTGCTCTTGAGTTAGCCCAAGGGGTGCCAGCAACAAGGATTCACTGTGTGCAAATAAACACACAGTGTTTGCATGAACATTTCAATGAATGATCATGAAGTCTTTGCATGATCATTGTCCCTGGCATGTTTCAGAACAGACTTCACTTGCCCCAGTCTTGGTAATTGAGAGGTTTTGAAAGATATTGCAAAATCCTGATATAGTTTGCCACAAACTGTTTGTTTTTTCCCTCAGGAATACTGATCACTAGCTAGCAGCCTGAACTTTGGTTTGGCTAATTCATTTTCCCCTGTAAATTCTTTCAGAAGATAACCAGTTCCTTTTAATTTAACTTTAAGAAGGTTTAGTTCAGACTCTTATGTTCCATGGAGTTCATTCGTATCCATTAGGAAAAAGGTTCTTGCTAGCGTTACCAACATCCATCAGTTACTTCTATCCTCAGTCAAAAGAAAAGGTGTAGACACAGTGCAAAGTCAAAGTAAAGAGAATATTCCCCCAGCTCAACTTTCTCTTTGGAAATGGATTTTATCTGTGGGACTTTCCAATGTAATTGTAGATTTACACAACCTTTGGATTGGATCACAGGTCAAGAAGTACTACTTGCAGATAATCTTACAGCAATTTTACAGTAACTATTCAAAAATCATACTGTCTATGAAGGAAGTATCCATTCTCCTTGACTGCTCTCTGACCATTACTCATCTGTTTCCTTCAAAAAAAAAAAAAAAAACAAACCATAAATTACAATAGTAATTCTATAGCATTTTAATTTAATTATTCAAATGGTTTTTTCAAATACAGTTGGTAGGAGACTTCACTGGTCAAAAAAATATCATGTTTGCACAAATAGTGAGAATTTCATGCAGCCATTGCTTTAGTAAAACCAGATCACTCATTTATCCACTCCGTTTTCCCTCCAACTCTGAAAGTAAAACACAGCCAGTGAATTTATAACTAATTTGAAAAGGAATCAGGTTTAATACCATGCCAGCTTTCTCTGGTCTGTCATATACATACAACCCTTTTCTTTTAGGTACTCGTAAGCTTGCTCTTTTATTTTCTACATTTTAAGACACTACTGGTGTTTTAAAATATTTCATATTAGAATATTTAGACTGGTTAACAAAAAAATGTTTCCATTTATTTGTCTACTAATTTAAACGAGAGCAAATAATCTCTTATAAAATGTTAAGTAAAACCATACTAAACTTGAAATTAACAAGAAATTTTATTTCTTCCCAAAGAACTTACTGTTTTGTTATACCAACAGTATTATCAGCCTGAAACTAGTAATATCTAAAATATTAGATCACTTCAGGAATATTTCTGAGGAATAATGTACTTTCTTTTAATTTATGGGAAATAAATAGTTAAACACCCTCAAATAGTTAAACATGCAAACTTTAATATTATTGTCACTGTTGATAACACAAGATGGCACTGTTACATATTGGTGTCCAAGTTCTTTTGAGAACAAATATTGAATCTTGGGAGGACAGGCTGGAAGTTGCTGTGCGTTTTTGTTTTTATGAGTTATGTTATGTTTCCATAACACAGCACAAGACTACAGTTGTTAAAAAGAAGCTCCATAAGCAGCAATTGATTCTTGGATAGCATTTAATTCTTAATCCAGTGACTGAGCATTGAAATAGGACCAGCAGAGATACTGGAAAAGGATTTGTAAGTAGCATTTGTCCATTTGTCTTCCTTCAATGTGTATCTGTAACAGGAAAGTTATAAATAGAATATGTCTGATTCATAATTTCTCCTCCACTACACATTGCTTTTTGCTTGACTAGTTTGACTGTCAGCTTTAGACATTCTCCATGCTGAGCAAACAAGGCAAATGCCATCAGTGTACCTAAGGTCTTTAAGCAGAATTGTGCACAGTGCAACACCAGAAACAGCTGTTTCTCACAATGCATCCATCAGCTGAGCAGTGTTAACAGTGAAGACTCAGGATGGGCAGGGCTCAGCTGTGCCATGCACCCATGGAAACAGAGGAATAGTGCCATTTAGCTGTCATTCATCCAAATGGGAATTTCTATTCCTTTATGGGGGGGTCTTTCATCAGCATTACTTCTTCCTTGGAATTTTGAGTCATTTGCTCAGGCCTTCTAAGCTTGGTTGGTATCCTGAATCAGGTACCTGACAGAGACAGACAAAAAGAACTGAACAAGACACACTAAATTCACTATTTCCTCAGAAAACATCTGTAACATAGGATCCTAGTCAAAGGCAAAACATCTGGTCTAAGTCCACACCAAATGCTCTTACTTTGCCTCAAGGTGTCCTGCTGACTGAGGCATAAGTACAGCTACAGTCACTGTAGCTGAATAAAGAGTTAGACTTCTATGGACGTTGTGAACAGCACCTTTCTCAAATCCTGAGGAAGGCAGAGTACCTACTGAAATTAAAAGCCTGTGTAGACAGCCACAGAACTGACCTGACACAAGCAGAGTGACTCTTACCATCTCTTTATACCTTACCAGATTTCTTGCAGTGACCTGTGATCCCACTTTCTAGCAGAGTGAGGGAAGTTTTCCACTCACAGAGGAGGCATGAATAAACTGATTCAAAGTGATCTTTCCATTGATCCAGTAGGTCATGCACCTTGACTCTCCACCTATCAAAGATGTCATGAAGTTTAATACAAGCTACAGAAATTATATTTGGCTTTTAGAAGGCTTTCCCAGTTGGATGTGATCTTCTGACGTGACAGTATTCTAAACTTAAAGCCAGATGACCTGTCTTTTTATCTTAATGTTTATCCCTGATGACACTTGCTGCATGGCAGATTCTTATTTGGCTTAACTGATGTAGAAACCACCTCATATGTAATGTCTAATAGGCCTACTGGACAGTTGTCAGCACTGGTGGTCCAATATAATATTGTTCAAAAATTAAAAGGAGTTGCAAATTCAGACTTTGGGATGTCAGAAAGCATGTAGATTCCCTACACCTTGGCTCCAATATGATCTTTACATGAGATTCTGTTGACTTATCTGTTAGAATATCAAGGTTGGGCAAATGTTTTTACCAGCAAAGAACTGTTGCCAGTATCCCTTTTTCTCTATAGTCTTAAAAGTCTGTCAAATGCTGGTGACTTCTAATGACCATTAGCAATCCAAATGCAACTGTTCATATTGGTAACAACTCTTTTGACCAAACCTGAGGTGAAGGAAGAGGAAAGTTTTAGCTTCCACCCCCCTGGAGGGGTTCTAGGCCATGTTAGATGGGGCCTTTAACAACCTGGTCTAGTGCAAGGAGTCCTTGACCATGGCAAGGGGATTGGAATGAGATGATCTTTAAAGTCCCTTCCAGCCCAAACCATTTTATGATTCTATGAGTTTATCACTGAAAAATATGAATCCCAAAACCTGCTGTCTATAGCTTCTCTTAGTCATGTCAACTTTCTCCAGTGTAACTGGCTGAATGTCCTAATCACTTTCTACGGCTGTTAGTATAATCCAAAGTAATCATGACTGGTATTTTCAGGTATCATTAGTAATAGCTACCAGTTGTTAGCAATAGAGATTATTGTCTGCAGTGCTAGTCTGAATCTTAATAGAAAGGCATAGCACTAGAAAGCCACTCCACAGTGATCTGAACTGACCCCGGTTGGTCTGAAATCAAATGCTGATGAGTACTCTTAAAATGTAACAAGTCAGAAATAGCATTTTGGCATGGAGAGGAAGTAGAGCAGCCAAACTCTACTTAAGCAGGCTATTGAAAGGACCTGTTAACAGAACTGAGTTATTATTTCCGTGGGTTTCTCTTTTCTCTTTTTCTATTATCAGACAAATTTGTTTTAACAGGTGCTAATAAAATTTGGGATTTTTAAGTTGTCAGTAACAAATATCTCTTGAAAGGTCCTACTTGACAGTCTCACATGACATAGAGGTACCTACAGCATGTTAAAAATAATGTTCAAACACTTGGGAGTGTATAGATTTTCTATATTCACAATTTGTAAAAACATGAACATTTTCTCAACCTGTTCTTCATCATTTCCAGGCCAAGATACTTCAGTAATGAGTTTTTATCTATTAAAGAAGGTGGCAGCAGGTGTTCTGATGGAAGGCAGCCCAGACACCAGCTTTGTATTTTGTGACTGATGCCCTTTTACCAGACTGGGCTCATTGCAAGATCATGAACATTTTTGCCTCAGAAGGAGTTAATATCTCCCATCCAATTGAGCTACAAAACTATCAGTTTGGTGCTAATGGTGCTTGACAGACACATTATGATGACATGACCACACCAGTTATATATCCTACAGATGGAATCAAGGTACAACAGACAGGTTTTTTTTTTTTGTCAGATCAAAAAAGTTACCATTTTCAAAGTGGTTTAATGTAATTAATATTGTAATACTGTTCTTTTGTTCATATATCAACATTTCCAGTCAGAGATGTACAGTATATTAAGTTCTTGCAATTATATTTCCAGTAAAAAACTAGGGATGGTAGAACTGGAGATATTACTCCAGTAGTATGAAATTAATTTTATTTGCAAATAAATACTAGTCATGGTACACAAATTGTTAGCCATGCTGCTTGCAATTCAGAAGTATTAGAACAATATTGCCCAAAGAGTAATGATAACTAGAGGCCAAGGCAAATTAAAAATTCTTCTACTGCTCACTGCAGACTCAACCCTGAGCAAAATCCAGAAATCCTGGAAATTTCCTATTTAGTGCTTGGAGCAGGATTTACTTTTGTGGGAATTTTACATACAACTGATATTTAGTTCATATAATGGGCTTAAAGTAAAATCCATTTTTTACTATCGTTATTCTTGATTCAGCTCAACAAATTAATCCACCTGGGCTGTCTATAAAGATGCTCCATGAAATGCCAGCTACACAGTCCAAAAGTAATGATTATTTAGAACTGAATTGATGGTCACTTTCTAGATTCTCACCTTTCTAGAACCTCAGACGTTCAAACAAGTGAAGTGTTCACCATTGATTTTAATTTCTTTGTCGTGAAATTTCTTTGGGAAAAACTGTGGCGGAACACCATGAAAATTACTTTTCTTGTATTTTGAAAAAAAATCCTACTTGATATTTTAGTATTTAGATAATATCTTTCTTATTTTGTCAATGAAATTCTAGTAGTCCATTAAATACAATACATGGTCAACTGTTTTATTTGGAATCTGAAATCATCCTTATAATAAGATGATAATATGAGTGCTCTGGTATCTCTTTTCACTCTGCTCTGGTGTTTGTTTAATTTTAACACTTTGTAGATACATACAGTAATATGCCCTTTGTTCCAACAATGCAAGAACTTACAATTGTTTTTCTTCTTTTTTTTTTTTGAGAATTTTAGGTCATCTCTTGGCTAAAAGAGTGTGGCTAATAAAATGAACTTTTGGTTTTTCATTTGAGAACATACATGTTTTGCTTCTTTATCATACTTCCTATTTAATGCAAGAAACAGTACAATATCTTGAGATATTCTTGGATTCCAGATTGTATTTTCCTTCCCCAAACTTCTCTATGTTCACATGGGGAGCTACCTAATAAAGTCGTCCAGATGCAATCCTTTGAAGCAAAATAGGTAACTTACTAGCAATGTAGATCTGAATGGAAAATGCCACAAAGACTTCTTTTTTCTCAACCAGATCACTGAAGCCCATCCCTCCACACTCCTTCTCTCCAGAACCTAGAGCTTGTTGCCAGATGATGGCCTCTTTCAGCACACTGAAGTTGAGTATTGCAAATATGGTTTGTGTAGCCACAGCTATCAGTAATCCATAAACCTGATATCACCAGGTAAGCTTTTTGCAGTCACACCCTCCACTTTTGCTCCAGTGGAGCACAATCTGCCTCATGTCTGTGCCTCATGATCCAACTCTTGTCCTCATCATTGGCTTCCTAACTTTATGTCCCTACCTTGCCATGTGTTCCTCGTCTGTGATTTGCCTCTTTTCTGAACTGTGCTTCAAGTCTCTGAACCACTTTTGCCTTGACTTTCTGCTCTAAGCAGGACTGTTTCTTTGCCCAAGTATTAAAAATATAAAAATTTATGTTATTGGTAGAATCATCACATAAATCCACAAGTATGCTTTAGCTGTCCATCACCATTTATTTCTAGAAATAGATTTAAAACACTACTTTGTCTACCTTTGCTACATTTGTAGCTTCAATAAAATAAAAGTATTTAAATTAAATTTGTATATATTCTCATACATATAGTTTATACATACTTAAGCAGGAAGGCTCTACTGAGCCACTACAGCTCTCACTGGCCATCTTATAATAATTCTTTTTAGATATGTATCTGTTATATTTTTACATCACAGCTTTGCCTGGAGAAATTTTTTTCAGGACAATAGTTCCTGCCAAATCTCATATGAATCCAGAAAATAGAAATATTTTATATGGCTGTGAAATCCAATTTGCAGCAATTTTTTTCAGACAGTGAAGCATTCCAATGCAATGGCAATTTGTAAATTTAAACCAGTTTTTGACACCCTGAAAAGTACATTCTGTAATAACATAAAATAATTTTTTCCCAACATTTGCAATTAGAACCTGTGTAGTGCTGAACAAATGCAGGATGTCTGATGAGAATCTAGATGAGTCCACCTGTGGAGGAAGATGGGACTTTTTTCATTGCATTATGAACATACACATTCAGTTTAACAGTTTTGTAATCAAATCTAGTTCTGAGAATAAAATCACTGTATCAGTCCTCACACCTAACATATGACTTGCTTGTGTGCCCCCATCAGAAAACTGAAGTTGGTTTTGTTTCTTTTTAAAGAGAAAGGAATGATGTACAAATGTTATTCGATAACAGCTCCTGAGAGAGCAAATAATTGCCTCAGGCTATTTCATCTTTCCAGAGCAAAGTAAATTAGGATACAACTCAAGTGTACAAGTGGTACTGTGATATTAAGGAAAAATTCACTTTTCACGGCTTTGTAAAAAAGATATATAATAACATTTGGGGGGAAAAGAAGGGTAAGTTTAGTGTTTGGAAAATATTCAGCCATGGAGAATAAAGGCTTCATAATCAGAGATTAGGCAAAGTGCTCCAGTGAGATTATGAAATCTCAATTTCCTCAATATTAGTCAGCTTTCCCTGCAGCTGGGAAATCATACCAAGAGATGAAGGGACCCCCTGACAATTTCTCTGCTGCACCAGCCCTGAAGATGCCTGGTGTTTTAGCATTTCAGTAGTCTGGATACCTTTTGCCCGTACACAGGGGTTTGGACAGAGCCCACCAACCCTTTCTATAAAAGCTACTGAATAGTCAAGAGCAAAACTACTCAGTCCAAACCTGCTGTGTCAAACAGATATTGAATATGTGTGTGTGTGATGAGATAACCAGCACTACAAATCTAGGGAACCATTGCTTAGCTTTACACACTTGGAGTGCTGTCATGCAGAGCTCACTGGAGACTTGCCTCTTTTCCCCACAGTCTGGCAGTTATAAAAATGCAAAGTGATAGTTGAACAAAAATTCACTTTTCTTACCACTTTGCACTAGAAAGCATCCATCCAAGAGACACTCTTTTAATACTGGAAGTATCACTGATGCCTGCACTGGATCCATTTTTTTTTGGGGGGGGAAGGGGGATAAGGGGGAGGTGGTAGTAAAGACTGTTGTGCCAGCCAGAACACAGTTACTTCTAGGCACGTGGTTAATTCTAGTCCTGAGAACTGGCAGAAGTTCCATTAGTTCTGATAATGTACCTCTTTTGATGAAAACTTGTATTGTTTGTCTAACTATTCCCTTCATCTCTCTTGGTTTGCCTCTCCACCCTTCTTGATGCTGCACTATTAGCATCACAGCAATGTCAGCATCAGTCAGTAGCAGCCACTTCTACCTATGGCTCCCTCCCTTTCCCTTCCCAGTAAGTGTTCCTCTAGCATCTGAATTGCCAGACCTCCTGTACCATGTACATAAAAGGCTGCTCTAACATTCAGTACAGCACTACCAGCTGCAATACAGTTCACAGTGTTTTGCAGAGCAGATGATCAGAGTTGGAAAAGGGTTCAATCGTAGACAAAAGCTTTCTGTTTTCAGTCTGCCTTGGAGAAGGCTGAAAGAGGAATGAAGAGTTTTAATTGGGAAACATCTCGACAAGTTGTTTATGTCACATCGCTTTTAAAATATTACATTTCTGCCATGAGACATTTCTGACACATTTTCACTGTTATTTTTTATTTATTTTAAAATTCTTTGAAAACATCCAAAGCTAAATGCCTTCATAAAAACCAAAATTGATAGATTAACACATTTTTTAGATTTTAAATTAAGATAATTACTACTCCTGCCCCTGCTGAACTCCCTAAGGACACTGTGAGGCAGATATTTCACAGCTTTGAAAGGCACAGTGAGACTCAGCAATGATCTTGGGGCAATACAGAACACTAATATGAGACAAAAGAGACTGTGAAGTGTTTCCAAAATAAACAGAAAAGGAAAAGTAAGGTAAGGACAAATATATCCATATAGATTTGACAGAACTGGCATTAGCATTAGGAGCTGTTAGCTTAATGAAATTGCTACTAGTTTTACCAGCCACAGTATCCCTGCAGGAGTTACTGTAAGCATCATCACTATGCAATTGAGCACCAATGGATTAATTACCAAAGCCATCCTTTTTAATTCCCCCACCCCCTCTTATAGCCAGACTTTCTCTTGTCAGTCTCATTAGAGAGGGTATTAGTCTTGCCACTTTCTCATCTCTACTAGACAGAACAGGGCAGACAGAATAAGATAATGCTTTGACATCAGCTGTTCCCTGACAGTCTACAGGAACATGTCGTACACCCTTGTTCATAAATTGAAAGAAGAACAAATTGTTTTAGTGCTTATCCTAGGCACCATTCCCTCTGACTTTATTTGCCAGAGTGTGGAGGGTGCTGGGCTTCCTGCTGCTGGCACAGACACCAACAAGTTTATCAGTCACAGTGAGTTAACACCGTGGTTTGAAAGAAAGACTTTCAACATCACCTTGACTGAGCACCTTTTGTGCCTAAAGAACAGCAAGAGTATTGCTGCCCCTGCCATGTGCTGTTCCGTGTGCTGTTCAGATGAATTTGCTCATGTCCCTGGTTACTGCCCTCACTTCTCAGTCAGCCCCAAGGAAAGCTCCTGGTGGTGAGGTGGCCCTACCTGGGTTTCCAGCCCCTGGACACCTCCTGTCCATCCCCACTGCCAGGAGTCACAGCCCTGGGAGACAGCCTGAGATCTGTTCGAGGTCCTAATCACTCTCTCCCATTTCAGATGTTAGTAAGTACTGCACTTCAGCTGTCCAAGGGCAAGCTTGTCCTCTCCCTGTTTTGCCTTTCTGCCATCTACCAAAAAGCTAAATGGAATATCTTTTCACTTGTTCACTTGGAGATTCAGCTGTCATTCAACACCACAGAGGTCAAAGTACTTTGATCTGTCTAAATTCATTAGTGTCAGTGATGTGGCAAACATGAGTGGCACTCACTGACCATCACTGCTATCTGTTCTGCCCAAAACATGCAGGGAACAATGACCTTAAATGAAACAATATGGAACATTCTTTTCTAAAATGTTGATTACAAAGAAAACTCAGCTACCTAGGTGTCAGATTAAAGGCACTTTGATACAGATTAGGTTTAACTCAATTTTGTAATTTATCCTCAAGGAGATTTCTCTTTTGTATTTAGATCAAGCCTTCACTTCTGAGTAAAAGGAACCTTTTACAACATCTGACAGAAGTCTCATCTCTTTCTGATCAAAGAAAATGCAGCAGAAAAGTTAAACCCTAACTCATGGTGAATAATTTGGCTTTGTTTACTTTTTTATTAATTATGGGGTTTTATCAGTAAAGATCTCTATATATGTTTTAATTATGTGTACCATCCATACCTGTCATACCCACAATGTATTAGTGCATAACCTATCTACTATAAGCGTGCTTGAAGGAACAGTGCATAACCTGTTCTAATTAAATCTCCGTGTTTGTGTTTGGATATCACTATGTTCTGGATCTGTCTGGAAGGGAGTCAACTTTCCTCACAGCAGCCTGTATGGTGTTGTATTTTGGATTTCTGACCAAAATGGTGCTGGTATCATGGGCTTGTTTAGCTGTTGCTGAGCAGTGCTTACACGGAGTCCAGCCCTTCTGTGCTTCTCACCCCAACCTACCAGCAAGGAAGCCAGGCTTGCATGGGGAATTGGAAGAGGATACAGCCAGAACAGCTGATCCTAACTCACCAAATGGATAGTCCATATCATAGGACACTTTGCTCATCAATAAATTTTTGGGAAAGCTGGAGGAAGTGAGAACATGGGCAGTTGTACCCCCAAGCAACCATTCCATGTGAAGGAGCCTGGCTTTCATGGGGATGGCTGAACACCAGCCTGTTGATGGGAAGCACAGGATGAATTCCTTGTTCTGCTTTGCTTGCACACATGGTTCTCCTTTATTTGTTAATCTGTTGACATAAATGTCAACCCATGAGTTTTCTCTCTTTTATCATCCCACTGGGTGGAGTGGCTGCTTGGGGCTGAGCTGCAGATCAGAGTTGAACCATGACATGCTATGGCAAGAGAAACCTTTATTGAAGTGTATTTGATCTTTCTGTTGATTTGGGGTAGGACTAATTTTAAAAATCCTTGTTTCATATATGGGTCTTGCAAGACACAAGGCTCAGGTTTCCTTCTGGTGGGGCAGTCCTGTGGGACTTATAAAAGGGCTTATAAAACAGAGGGATGACATTTGCTTGAGCTTATGACTTCCTTGGAAGCTTATTGCTTTAGATATATATCTGTGTTTAGAAATGAGACAGTAGACTCTCACCCCAGACTCTCAATATTGAGCTTTTCTTAATGACTTCTGGTCAGTGTCTCCCAGCAGCAGCAAATAATGAACAGTCAACAAGTATTAAAACACTTCTTAAGCACAAATATCTGTGTCAGTAAGTAAATCCCTTAAAGAATAGTGACAATGTTCTTCACTAGACAATATTCTTGATTGGTGTCCCAAACTCCTTGTAACACATCTGCATGTAAACTATCTGCAAGGTTAGGTCTGCATTCAGATGAACAGCTGTCAGTGTGTTTACATTCAGTATTTACCTATCACACTACCCTGCTAATTGGACTTTATCTCAAGTGTGCTTATTCCTAACAATTTGATAATACAACCATCAATAAAATCACTTAATTACAATTTATTTTCTTCACGCATAGCTTAGACTCAAGACTGCATTTTATTTTTTTTAATTTTTTTTTTATTTATTTTTTTAGCAGAAGAATTTGAAACCACTTGGCTGTTAAAATTTGATTGCTAAAATCACTCCATTCTGATTTCATTGTGGAGAAGAAAAGGCTGAAACAGGTGGTCATTCCCTTAGAGGATTAATTGTCATTTATAAGAGAATCAGCAGTTCATGTGGCTAGTACAACAATTCTGTACATGTAAAACACTCAGTTTGGGGTAAAGATGGTGTTTAACACTGTGAAAAACAAAGTACAAAAAGATGCTGAATCAGCTCTCTGAGTACAGCAGAGCTGATATGATTATACCACACTGGAAGGTGCTGTTGACTCTCTCAAGTGACCTTGCAGAGAGATCTAGTCAGATGAGGGCATTGGGCTATGAGTAATAGGATGAAATTTAACAAGTCCAGATGCCAGATTCTGCACCTAGAATGGAGGTTTAGCGTGGAGTATAAGAGGCTGAGGGACAACTTTATTGTTCTCTACAGCTTTCTGAGGAGGGGAAATGGACGGAGGAGGTTCTGAGCTCTGCTCCTTGGAATACAGTAATAGGACATGTGGGAATGGCTCAAAGCTGCACCAGGGGAGCTTTAAACTGGACATCAGGAGGCATTTCTTTACCAAGAGGGTGGGCAAAGCCTGGAACAGGCTTCCTGGAGAGGTGGTTGATGCCTCAAGCTTGTCAGTGTTTGAGAGCTGTTTGCATAATGTCCTTAACAGCATTCTTTAATTTTTGGTCAGCCCTGAATTTGTCAGGCAGTTGGACAAGATGATAGCTGTAGGTCCCTTTCAATTGAATTGATACTCTATTCTGTTCTACCACATTGTATGTAAAAAATCAGAAATAGTACTACCTGTATGTGCTTCTAAAATCAACAACCAACAAAACACACACAAACATATTTTGTTCTTTTTCTGCTATTTCAGATCCAGTATTTAATAAATCTCCTTCTGGAGTTAAAATAAATTTTGCATACTTATTATTTGCATTTTTTTTATTATTCCAGTTTATGAGTTCCACTACTTAAAAACTAAGACTAATTTTTATTGAATATTTTCGTGGGTGTTAATTTTTCTGGATATGCAAATAGGCTTTTGCAATTTTTCTATTCAAATGACATGCAACCAGGTCTAGTTTCAGGCAAGTTTTGTATGTTTGGTTTAATTAGCTTTCAGATTTAGGATGGATTATTATGAGTTATAAAAGTTTTTATGAGTTATCATGAGTTATAAAATATTAATTCTTAGGTTCACTACATTGTATTTTGAAATACACTATGGTCCTAGACCTGGAGGCCTAACCAGAGAGACTCAGCTTCATCACTGACTTCCCAGAACCATTATGATTGATGTTTTGGTGTGAAACCAGAGGGACCTTCACATCTAGGTCACTGGAAAGATATAAATGGCCAATGTGCAGAAGAGCTCCTCTCAATGTGTATGATGGGGAAGGGGTGTTCCTTTCTCACTAGCATCAGGCCCAGGCCTACAAGGCATTAAGGAGAAATGAAAAGGTCTGTAGCCCCATCTGACAACCCTCTCCACTGGCAAGTGACTTAGATGACACTGGTTGAAAGAGATCCTGGTCAGCTGTCTCCTCCTCCAGTAGAGTCCTCCCACATCAGGCTCTTTTATGTTCACTGACATGGGGGTGTAGTTCTACAATGTACAAAAAAGTGTTAATACAACTTGCTTGCCTTGCTATGCAGCAGCAAACTATATTTTGGGTTTCTGTGAGGTAAAAGTTGTGTTTTAAAAGCTAGCATAAGTAGAGCAACAGAAATGTTCCAGTAAATCATTAGTTTGCTTGTGAAAAATTTTGTTATTTCTCAACTGATCCTAGGGTATAATGCAATTTAAATATTTCACAAGCCTCCTTAGATCATTTGGAAAATGCATGCAGTTAGTTTTTAAGTATCTGCAAGAACTATGTGATTAATAGTTGGTAATTGTTTTCTTCATCTATAAGATATACTTTCAAGAACCCTTAACCCTAATTAATTGTTGCTTGGAATACAGATGCTTAATAGATGCCAACTGCTGGACCTGTTCCACTTATTTCACAGTGTAGAATGATATGCTGAAAGTGGCAAAGAAAGAAGGTGAACCTGTGTGAAATCAGTTTCTTTAAAACTCTGGGCCAAGAACTTACCAGGAAAATATGAAAAACCAGGATTTTGAAAAACAGCTTCAAACACTCTGGATGTGATGGATAGGAAAGCCCTGTAAAAATGTTGTGGTGTGGTAAAAAAGTGAGTTAAGATATTATGGCTAGTTATTGGTGTGGGAATTTTATGTCACTCATTAATTATCTATAGCTGAATAATGGTTACACTATCTGGCTGAAAGGAGAAATCTGAGTCTCTTAAGAGCCACAGTCCTAAGAGAGGTGAAAGAAAGGATAACTGAAACACTGAGGATAAAGTTATGTGAGATAGGAAGAAGCCATGCTTTTACTCTCTTGACCAGTCAGAAGGGTCATGGGAGCAAAACACTGGGGCGACTCAGGTGTTTAGCATTCATCTGGAGCAGAGATAGTGTTTATATGAATGAAAAAAGCACATACATGCTTTCCCTACTGGAAAGCAAATGGGACTGGATCACAGTGTGACTGTCAGAGGAGAACCGCACAACCTTTGTCCTCTCTACCTCTTTCCTGGCCCCAATATCTCAGTCTTTATCTATCCCAAGGAATAGAAGTTTAGCAGCGAAGGACAGTATTAATTGACATTTAGTTGTTGGGGCACTTAAGACATTTTTCAGAATACATTACAACTGAATGGGAATTTTAGTGGTGTCTGAAGCTGGATGCCCAGAGTGATGCTTACATACCCAGATTTTCCTGTCAACCTAATTAAATGATTAGGTTGACAGGTTTCCAGGTGAACCCAGGTCTTGGTGGTTATGTCTATACTATAATAGCTGAGAGCACTCCCAGACCCTGGGCCCAGGTGCAAGCACTGGCCACAAGCCAAGGCTATGTCAGAACAAGATCAAGCTAGCCCCATCCCTTCTCAGCCCACACCTTGCTTAGCATGAGGAGGAAATCTGGGCCATGAATATCTCCTGTCAGATTCCTGACAGGACAATAAAGACACCAGAACAACAGAGAGATGCAGTTTGGGTTACATTAGCCAAAGAACAAAATTACACAGCCTACTAATGTCTCTTCTAGTTATGAGCTAAAAGCTATGATGGGATCTTCTGATAAGTAGCTATTTAGGTAGAAAGCATGGAGTGACAAGCAAGAGGTCAGAATGTGTCCTTTCTTTTTTTTTTTTTTCAACCAGGCAAGTGAGATTGTGGTACATATGCTTAAAATTAGTGGATTAAATTAGTATTTCACATTTCTGCAGGTTACACAGGACCCTGAATACAGCTGACAAAGTGCAGCAGCTAGTATGAGGAAGGAGATGAAGCTGGTTTTAATTGTTCTCTACCTTCCATTTTTCTTTCTTTTAAGACAAAGAAGTCACCTCTGTCTGTTGTGTGAAACGAATGCAATCCAGACATAATGCTTGAGCTCATGGATGTCTTGAAACAGTCCCTGTGAGCAGGGAATGCCTATTCATGGGCCAGAAGCCAGGGCCATCACTGCTGACAATATTATCTGTATATGTCCCAGAGATGCAAGAGCCAAAGTCCTGGATTCAAGAGAGTACATTTAAAAGAAATATATATATATGTATATCGGTGTTATGGTAGTTGTGAAACAACTGAAGATGAGAAATAAGAGTTTCTTAAGAACTATAAAGTTAGAAAGTGAAGTTAAAGTACTTTGGTTTTTTGGTGAAGGATTAGGAGGGGAGTTGAGAAAACCTGGGATTAGCAACGTGGTCACACTGTGACCTGTTTCACTGTCACTTGCAATTGTTCTGGGAAATGAGAACAACCTTTAAATCCCCATGACAGGACTTTGGTTTGTGGGTAATTTCATTTTCCTATGGGATGATTCAACATTCAAAGTCTGAAATGTAAAGCCTTAATTCTCATCCCAAAAGTAATGAGGCAACGAGAAACAATACTGTTCTAACTCACCCAGATTTTTCTCTTTGTCTGTGTTATAGCCCTCTCTTTATTCTCACTGTTCTTCCACAAACTTCTTTCCTCTGGAAGCCAACCAAGTAACTCCTATATTCTTTGAATGTCATTGTTCAGTGCTCAATGTTGCTGCACTTCAGCATAGGTCAGTACTGAAAGGAGCAGGATTGCTTCAGATGTCTTGTTAGCTACAACATTTTATTAATCATTGTGGGTGATTAATCATATGGGATTTGGCTTTACACAATCTTTTTGATTCTTATTTAAGCTATGATTCATAAAAATTCTAAATATACTCCTGCAGAGCTCTAACTTAGTCCTTTGTTCCCTCTATCTGTGCAGTTAATTGTTCTTAACCCAGTTCACCTTCTGGCATTTGGCCTTAATAAACAGTAATTTTTCTTTTCATAGCATTTTGCTGTTCATCAGGATACCATTGAAATCTAATCCTGTTTCCTAATGTATGCAATCAGCTTATTGGTGATCAGCTTATTGGCAATCAGTACATTTTATGTTCAGCCCTCTAAATCATTACAGGAAATATCTGATAGTACCACTCCTGATCCCTGCAGCAGTACTCAGTCCTTTTCAGTACGTGCCTGAATTACTGTAAATGAATTCCCAAAAAGAGTTTTCCCATGGCTTGCCAACTGCTTCTTTTTTCTTTTTTTTTTTCATTTAAATTTTCCTTAGTTTGGCTACAATAATTTTATGTGAAAAGTCTTATAAAGGCCAGGTTATATGTCATGTATTACTTCTCCACGGTGTCGTACAATGATAGAGCAAAACTGATTTATTTGATATGGTATGTCTTTATGAAATTCACTCTGGCTATAAGTCCTCTCTATGTCTTTTAGTTCCCTAAAAGTAGGCAGAATGCTAATTTGGTGTTTAGTTGCTGGTCCACCAGTGGGAACTCTTAGACACTACAAGTTCCTATATAATTATTTCTGACACCTGGTTCCTGGCAGCAGGCACCCAAGAACCTCTGGAAGCAGTGGCAGTGGAACCCAGGTTTCATCAGCTTAGACTGTGTGCAATTAAAACTTTCTGATTAGCAGCATGGAAATTACCCCCTACCAGACATAAATGCATCAGTAAAGATTTTACCATGTGCAGAACTATAACAAGATTAACAAAAGAACAAGGAACTCACACCTAAAACTTAATTATTTTTTGTTCAAAGAAGAAAAAATCCTTACTTTTTGACAATGAAACTGGCTCACTTCTCCATCCTCATGTATTCTTTTCTTGTGGCCTGTCTTCCTCTTCAGAGATTGATTGTTAATGCTGTTCCATAAGCAAATAGATACTCAAGCTATTAAAAAATATAAAAATAAATTAAAAAACCCCAAATGGCAATGCCTTTGAGGGCTGGTATGTCAACAATTATTGTTTCTACTACTATCGATTTTTTCTACTACTAGCCATTCTCTTAGCCCATATGGTGAACATGAATCATAAAACCTTAGACTGGGCCCTGATGATCATTTTCCTTCTTCATGTAGCAAAGTGGTTTGCAGTATTTTTAAAAATAAATATTAGGTTGCTTATTTATGCACATAAGATTTATAAAATTATGTGTCAAGTAAACACGATTGTTATTTCTTTTTAAATCATGGGTTTTAATAAAATTAGAAGAAACTATTTATCCAGAAATATTTCTCATTCACTGCAAATGACACTGGCAGATATATGTCACAAGAGAGATATATTCTTGCTTCAGGTGTCTGAGCTAGAATGCACAAGGTATTTGAAGCTTTAGTTCTTAACATCATTGATCTTGCATCTGAAGCAAAGCATAGCTATTATGCACAAAGAAAATATAATTCTTAAAGCTGGTATTTCCTGTCTTCTGAATGCCTAATGTCCAGGACTATTGCAAAGGGGTTTTTCTATTAATATTTTATTCTGTAGTTTATTATTTGAAAACAGTAAGATTTTGCAAAGCAGTGATAGATTTCTGCCTGCCTTTGTAGAAACGCAAAGTTTTTAGCTATATTTTCCCCTGTAGGTATAGAAAGTTTTATATATTAAATGTAAATAAGTGTATGCTAGAGAAATATTTTGTAGACTCAAATTAAAAATTATAAGCTTTCATGACTGCCACTCTCTCAACTGTAAGAAAAGAACAAGATCATTTTAAATCTCTAATAATATTTGAAAAGTGCACTCTGTTGTGTGAAAACATGCCATGGGAGCTGGCAGACTACACCCCAACTCAACCTTTATGTCTTATGAGACATATGAGACCCATGAGAAACTGTGTCAAGACTCATTGCATATAGTTATTTATTTATTTTTCAAGTACTTCCAGATGGAGAAAAGAGTATTTCTTTATTTTTGATGTTACTGATTACAGGCTTTATGTCATTCATTTTGAGTATTGCAAAACACAAAGCTAGAATTGGTACTCAGGAATTAAAGTTTTGGGTTCTTTAAATATAAATATGATTTCTAAAACATAAATAACTTTGAGAAAATTAATTCCAATTAGTTTTATATTTCATACAATAGAATGGCATATATGGCTTGTGTAGATGTTCAATGTATAAATTCAACTTAATATTCATACAAAATGTGAGAAAAGTGTTTATTTACATAGTGAGACCGGAATGGATACTTTTAGATATTATTATTTTGTTGTTCAATTTGGTTCATTGTAGGTCAATATGACTCAAAATAGAAAAGGATATTACATTGTACTGACTTGATAAGACTTGTCACAGTACTAGAATACATTAGTTGCTCTTTAGTAATTTCAAAAGGATTTCAGGAAGTTACCTGGGAGACAGGAGATAAGATGTACACATCTCACTAAAACTGCCTTATCAGCTACTCATCATTATGGTTCTGCATTGGCAAGCTAAAACGCTGTTTAGACCTACAGCTTTTGCTGTTCCTGCAGCTTTTCTTTTTATGAGACACCCTGACAAGCTTATACTTCCTGACACCTTCAAGAATAAATTATCTACAGAAGAGTAAATTCCAGTGCAAAAAGGAGAGAAAGCTGTTTCTGCTTGATTTTCTGAGGTTAATTCTACAACATGTAAGGACACACTTGTCATTAAAATAAGGACCTCTTCATGGCAAACTGATTATATTGCACCCATTCCCACTGACTCTTACCAGGTCATGGTGGTTCGAAGGCTGGAAGAATATTTCAAGCCACTTGTGCACCCTCAGGTGTTCAAAGAACCACAGCATGGTTTGGGTTGGAAGGGACCTTAAAGTTCACTGAGTTCCAGCTCCCTGCCATGGGCAAGGACCAAGCCCCATCCAGCCTGGCCTTGAACACTTCCAGGGAGGGGGCAGCCACAGCTCCTCTGGCCAACCTGGTTTGTGTTGTCAAGGACCAGTGCAGAACAACTGCTATCTCATCATCTGCAAGAGTTGATAACAAGGCAAAGTTTGGCTAAAACCTTAGTATGGTACCAAAGCCACTGTGAATAAGGAAAAGGAAGGTAGGGAGCCCCTGCAGACCCCCTCCTGCCATGTGCCAAGGGCACTTGTGGACACGGTTATAACCCTGCTCTCAGCCTAAAAGCCACCACTGACAAAGATTGACCAAAATTAGCTGGAGCTGTTGGTGTATCGACCTGGATGGTGGAAATTGTTTTCCTGATACATCTGGCTGAGCTTATGAAACACAAAGCACTTCCAGTCCAGCCATAGGCCCAGGTGCTGTACTGAGCTCCTCGCTGGTGCTCTGCCAGGAACAGCCATGCCTGATGCTTGCAGCACACTTCTCCCCATTCAAGCAGAGGCTGCCTCCAAATACCCCATAGAAGACTGTACACATCAGCCAGACTCCAAAGGCTCATGGCTCTGGTAAAGCTGCAAAGCATATTCAGTATCAAGCCTGGAAGGTAAATGGCAATTAGAAACGTTGGAGGAAGGTGGGAGTTTTTCCAGCAGGTAATTTACCAAAGTATTTACATATTTACAACTTTGTTTTGGCATTTAGCCTGGATTTTCTACTTTCCTCTCCATTTTCCTTTACCTCAGTCATTTATTCCAGGCACTTCCTACAATTGCAGGCAGATAAACAAGCATAACTCAGTCCACTGTGGTGCAGAAAGAAATAATTTCTCAGGAACAGTTGTACAAAAACAATCCCCTTTTTTAAAAATGAGCTTGGCCTATAGCACAGCCTGTGAACAAATGGAATACCATGCTCCTGCAGTTCAGTGTATCCACATGGGCACAAGACAAAACTTGTTCTTCTGCTGTTTGTCCAGAGCAGGCATGTTCACATCATTTTTTTTTTCAGTGCCTTTCAAAACTGCCACACTGTATTTGACTGAAGGGAGGAGTGTCCAAAGAATAGTAAAACAGGACATGGAAACATGCAATGTGGGAGACATCAAGATTAAGGCTGTCTCTGCAACCTCACTGTAGAGATTCTCAGTGATATCCATTAGAAATGCCACCTTCTTGCCCTCTCTCCAGCTTCTTGCCTCAATCAGTGGAGCCAGGCTGTAGTACAATGCAATTACAGGGACAATAATCTGACATTGAGCTCTGGCATTTCCTTACTTGAAATATTGGCTCTTGATTGCACAAAATATCAGTATTTAAATAACACCATTGTTGCAGTTCCCCAGGTTAAGACAACTGAGGAGAAAAAATAAAGGTTCATCATGTGACAGCACATCGATTCCCAATGGACACTTCCACAAGTTTGAGATGGTTCAGAATCAGACAGATGCAGCTAACAAACTTACTCAAATGTATTCTTACAAACAGAGAGAGCTTTCTGACTGGTAGCTGGTCAGTTTGTCTCAGTTATGCACATTACTCTTATAAGACAGTCCCCAAAAGGAGTAGAGAGCAACCTTAAGATTTCCTCCTGCTCTGATGGATGGCTTCAGTGGGGATTTTGTGGGCATGTAAAAATCTCGAGCTGGATGCAGGAAAAAATAACAGCACACTTGCCCCTGCCTTCTCTCCTTTCTTTTCTTGACAGCAGTGCCAACAGCAATCTTGCTACAAAGCCCAGGCTACATCTGACTCTTTGAATATTTGTCACCCTGCAGACCCTCTTCCAGCACTGCCACCAGGGTCCACTGTGGCTCCTGCAGGGAATTGTTTGCCAGCATGGGGCAGCTGCCAGGATGCTCATGGAGTCCAGACCTCTTCAGCTTAGAGACCAGTTACACCTGGGCTTTAGAGTTCGTGAGAGGTTTCTTCTGTGAGGGGAAAAGATTGCTGTTATCTTCCATGTCCATGCATGGAGGATTTTTTTTTTAAAAAAAAAGCTCACTGCATAAACCTATGTAGTTATTAAATAGAAAATCTTTTAGCTGTACTTGAAGGTTGAATGACATACTCCACACATTCTCTAAGCAGAAACATCCATCTCCTTCTCACTGCATATAAAAGAGTCGGTGGAAAATATTTCTATTTGTTTTTACATTGCTTTACAGGTTCTAACACTAAACGATTTCCAAAATTACTAAAATGTTATATCACCCCTATTTATTGCTAATGGGATATATGCACCATTTCAGTGAGTGCTCTTTTCAATGCTTAGAGCTTGCATTCTTCTCCTAGCTAATACTACTGGATTTTTTTCTTTGTGCAGGAAATTAAATATTCTCTCCTATACTTCATGTTCAGAGGAAAACAGGCACATGTATTCCTGGAAGTAAATGAACATCAAATGGCTAAATAGTCAATTACTGTAAGACATTTCAAGGTCTGAAAGGCCAAATCAGAAGATAATTATGAATTACAAGAACAGAGCAAAAAAATGTGATTCCCTGTTTAATTTGCAGCACATCATTAGGAAGGTTAGTGCCCACTAGGGTTTCTTCTTTGTGACATGTGCTGAACTATCCCATTTAGAACAAGAAAGGTACTGTAAAAGTGAGCACTGCACCTGTCATTCATCAGCAAAAATGGAAGAAATGTGAATTCATTGGATTTTGAGCAAGTGTAAGGGAACAGTGACTACACTACTTACATTAACTGAGGCAGAATTTCAGCTTTGTTTGCTGTCATAATTACAAAGGCTTCAATGAATTTATGATAATTTTGACCTGAAAAGATTCTGCTTCAGTATTCTAACAGCAGAGACTTTGAGTTTTTTCTTAATACCATATATCTTCTATGGTTAAAATCTAAAAGAGCAATTTCATTTGCCTCTTTGACCTACTTCTCACTTTCAGTTTCTATTTTCAGTTTTTTAAGACCCTTTTAAAACAGAAAAAGGAGGGGAAAAGTGTGGGGTTGATGCAGTCAGATAGCCAGAGGTGAGTAAGGTTGCAGAGAATGCTGTGGCCTTCAATGGTATTCTGGGATTTACATAACTCTATAGGTCAAAGAGCATTCTGAGAAAAACAACTGAAATAAAGCATGTATCTACAGGCAATCTAACTTTTTTTTTCGCCTTTCTTGCATGTTTCTGTGGGAAGGAACAATCTGATCTATTGAAAAAAATGTTGTTTTGCTATCAACTACTCAATAAACGTTTAGATAAAATTTCTTCCAGTCCAGTGAGTGCATACATGTAATATGAAGCATAGTTACTCACATAACATGTTGCTGCATGCTACTAATTCCACTCACAGAATAGGGGACAGATAAACAAAGAAAAAACAGCCCGAAAAAAAAAAAAGAGGCAACAGCACCAGAGGATACAATTCTGTTTTAATGTTCTTCCTTCTATCCATATAATTGTGTTTTAACTAATCAGGCCTCAGACTCTGATGCTGTCTTGGGTTGTCCTTTCTGCTTGACCTTCGTGATTTTCATTGGACTTGTCCTTTGGTCGATTCCTTTCTCCCTTCCAGAGAGCCAAGCTAGAGAAGTGCTCCACTGATTCCACTCCTGCATTTCATTCTTAGTTGAGGGTGTTACCTCAAAGGGCTAGGCAATATCAGTGCTGGCACAGCCCCAGATACTCCATGGGCTACTCCCATGGGCTCATCACGGTCGAGGGGCTTGCCCCAGCAATAGCCCCAGGCAGGGGATGGGACATGCACACCTGCAATGCCCACTTAGTGTGTGTACATGGCCTTTACATCTACGTGAGATTCAAAAGTATTGTGAAACATTTAAACTTCTACATTTTTAAGAGTTGTAGTTTCTACTGAAAATGTTTCTTTTACTTCTACATTAAACCATTCTGATAAGTCTGCTTTCTGAGAAATGCTTTGTTACATCACGTTAGTGAAACATCTGTTTTTAAAAAAGGAACAAAAGAGAACTTTCCAGGCATTTGTACTGAAAATGGTGTTTATAAAATGAATAATATTAAATGGGTAAAATTAAAAAATGAAGACAACATAAATATTTCTACAGGGACCCTCATTTAGAGGAGTAATTTGCAAGTCACATGGAAGGGTTTGATCTCTTCATGTGAGGAAGGGTAGGACTCTGTTAATTTCAAGCAGACACAATCACATAATTAATTTAACCAGCAGGAAAACAGAGTTCATTGAGCAAGTGTGCCCAGAGCTGTCAGTGCCAGGGAACAACTCTCACATCTGATTTTACACTGTAATAACTACTGTCTCAGCTCTCGGCAATTACATCTTTGTTCAGCAAACTTAAAGAGAAAGCACTTCCAATACTTGTGAGCATAGCTTCTGTTCTCTTCCTCCAAAAACACCGGCACCTGCCACAGTGTGGGATTGGAAATTCCCGTAGAGGAATGGTTTTGTTCCTGAAAATTTTCTTTTTGGTTTGTTTTTTTGGTAGACACTGCTTCTTCAAGAAATGTACTGAGGAAAGATGGTTACAAGTATTCCTCTTCTTCAGAAATTGTGTCACATTTTTTTCTTGTTATATTCTTCCTTGGAAAGAAAATCCTTGCAAATAATTCTGATCCTATCTTATTCTGTCCCCAAAAGCCCCCATTTTATAGGTGCAGTGATTGTCTTGACAGGAGCACTGGGTAAGAATACAGCTGCTTTCACAAAGCCTGATATAACAGGAGGACACTGCTTCTGATCTTTGTAATCCACTCTTTATTTACAGAAACAGTTACAAAATCAAACTGGGGATTTTCCCAGCCAGACTACAGGTGACAAATGATCACCTCATCTTTTCACCTTGGTTTGTGGTTTTAATTTCTTCTTTAAATCTGTTGGTACATAGTCTGCTGACTGAGCGCTATTACTTTAATCTCATTTGGAGTAGTTTTTAGAAAATAAATTTTCATGTTCAAAGAAGTGACAGTCCTTGCATAGAGGTGGGAAAGTGTTCCTCCTGTGAATTATTATGCAATACAATAATCAGGTATAAAGAAATGTAACAAAGAGATTAAGCAGAGAAACAATGAATTAGTAGATTAAGTAGTGCCAGAGGATATTCCCAAATGACAAAACTTGAAAATAATTCTCTCAGACAACCCCCAGGGGTGTCTGGTGAGTTAGCATAGGCCAGAGAGACATTTCCAGTAGACAACAGGATGTCACCATCTTCTTTTACAGAGTAGGAGTTTTCAATAATATGGACATGAGCCACCCTTTGCTTTCAGTGCCATGTATTTAATCCAGTACTATAGACATAATCTGGGAGTCTGTACACCAGCTTAGACTATGTTTGCCTATTGATTTGCCAGACAGTTATAAGGATTTGGGAAGAATTTCCTTCAGGTCCTCCTCTGACAGGCAGAGACAGAGCCTCTCAGCCCTCTCCCTGTACAAGTCTCTCTCCTCTCTCTCTTGCCACCCAACACCATGGGCCTGACCCACGTATTAGAGACTCTCCGTTTCGATCCTGGTGGGTGGAAAGTAGGTTTGAATCCCAGAGGTCAAAAACATCCATTTTGCTAAGAAAACCTCTCCAAATCCAGGTGAATCTTCAGCTCTCCTTGGGCCTCCAGTTGTTAGAAGACTTGCCTTTCACAAATCCTCATGAGTTTTTAAGCCTATATTTCTAAGCCACAGTAGTAACCCTAGATCTTGGCCGCTAACACATGCATATGTATATTCAGAGACAAGACAGAAGCTGTGAAAGATACAGGAAATTTAATTTGGAAAATACACACCTTTATCCACAGTATGAGAGCTGACCCTTTTTTTCTAACAACTCAAAGTTTAGCAAAAGCTGACAGAAACATAGGGAAGGGCCTATATACCCTTCAGCATGTTATGCCTTTAAGTTTTATTTCTGTTGGAGAGTACCACATAGATGGTGACAGTTGCAGAAATTCATAGAGTAAAAAGATGTCCTTTCAATTTCTCTTTGGTAAAAAAAAACAACAGTACAAGCTCTTTAATAGTCATTAGCCTTTTCCTTGTGATCTCATTTTTGGGATCTCTTGAAGATGCTCCTTCCACAGGTATTACAGACTGTGTGAGAGGGCTGGTAAGATGAGACTACAGTGAGATATAACATCCACTTAGAAATGACAGATTGTAGTGACAAGCTGGTATCTATAGCTTGGGAGACAGAGAAATGAAATCTCTTCAGAAAATGGACTGCACAGAGCAGTTCTACTGAAAACTACTGGTGCCACAGGATGACCTTACACATCTGATTCCCCACCAGTGAAGGCTGGTGGGGTTACATACTGTGCCCTGTGCATTAATGTGCTTCCCTTGAATAATCAAATATATGGGCTGAAGCAAGGACTGAGGCAGAAAACTTTATGGCAGCGCCACTCCTATCTGCAAACCATCTACAGAGGATCTTATAAAAAAAAAAAACAATGATTAAGAAGTAACAGAAATGTAAAAATGAATTAAGATAATGATGCAGACTTCTTTTGCAAAGTGCTTTGAGACCATAAAAGCAGCTCATGAAAGCTAAACAGAGTATTTGGCAAACTAATGGGTTACAACATTTTGAAAAGGGAAATTTTAGAGAGACTGCAACTTTTGTAAGGGAAAAAACCTCCCAAGAGACAGCTACAGAGCTGCCCCTTGCTTGCTGAAGTAGTAACACTAGGAAACACTTCAGAAACTTACTTCAAACATGCTCTTCAACATTGCATTAACTCAATTGCTTTTCACATTTTCTTGTCCCAAGTCATCTTTGAAATTAGGTGACATCACGGCTGTACTAGCTGTAGAATGGCACAAGTAAAGCATTCTGGAACAGGAGAGACAGACCGCAGGGCAGCTTCAATTAATAAATGGCTTGCCTTGCCAGGCATGAAGCAGTTGGTTATTGACCTGCCTGAGAAATGGAGCTTTTCCATGAGTAATAGTCTTTATGCAGTGTGTATGTATTTTGAGAAATTACATAGCAAGAGGCTGTCTGGAAAGAGGTTGTTGGGGTCTTGTTTCTTTGTTTACTGGTTCTTACTTTCTTCCTTTGCTGTGCACTTTTAAGTCTAAAACTGGAAGGATGGTTGGTGGGCAATTATTCTTCTGCAGCAGCGAGGGGCTCTACCACAGCCCTCATTCCTATGATGCCCTCATTCTCCATATGCACTTGCTTATAGAAAACTCCAGCATAGAGCTCTGCTGAAGTAAAAAGCCTTGCATGAGATGACAGGAGCTTCCTGGAGGCATATGTGTGTACTTCACAGCACGATTTGTCATGAGAAAGGTTTATTTATGATGACCACACAACAGTTTCTGTTAAAGTGAACCAACAAATGCCAAGATAGGATTTATTCCATTCTGTGTATGTTCAATTCTTCCTATACTTGGGAAAATCTACAGGTAATCATTAAATAAGGTGTTATTTGTAAAGTTTGTTTTCTCTCTCTTGTGCATCCACACTTTGTTATTAAAATTTTTTGAACATCATCAAGACTTCTCCTTTAAGGAAAATGCACAACTTCTTTATTACATAAGAAGGACTGATTAGAAATTGAGAGTGACTGGCTGAGAGCTGGGTATTCAGATTGATGATGGCTGGGAGGGAGGGATGCTTTAACCAATGCAAAGTGCAAACCAGCAGGTTTGATTTTGAGGCTAGATCACTCTTGAGAATCTTTCAGTTAGGAAAGCCTGAGGTCTATTATGTGTGAGCACTGGTATATAAATTCTCAGGGATCTCTATGATCTGCCTTTTTGATATTCACTATTTGTTCCAGAAAGTTTCATAAAGCTGGCTAAGCTGTCCTGGCATCTCTGTGGGCCTTTTAAGCTCGATATTACCTACAGATCATGCATACACCAGAATGTTTACCTTGGCCTCTGCTCACACAGCCTTCTGGCAAGTTGTATTGATCTTGAGCTTTCTTCAAAGTCCTATTCCCATGTCTCTCAAATATGCTAGTGATTTAGCAATGCTCCTTTCTGCAACTCTGTCCACAGGCTGATCTGATTTAGAGGTTGCTTATTCTGGGAAAAACAACAGTGGAGGCAAATTGGTGTAAGCAATGCAGAGAGATTTTTCAATACAAAATGTGTTAAGGAAATCATATGGTGGCAAAATAGCACAACAGCAACAACAATAATAACATCAATAAAACCAACAACAACTATAATAATGATGACAATACATAATGATAATGAAAATTATGACGATAATGATGATGATAATAACGTTAACAATAATGATAAAGATGATAATAACACTAATGATAATGATGAAAATAACATTAATAATAACAATAACAACAACAGCAGCAACAATAGTTATTATTAATATAATAGTAATGTTAATAATTTATTAAAAAATAAATTGTCCTGGTCTCTTTTTATTCATAACTAAAGTATTCCTTGGAGTTTGATCAGCTATCTTTCATGATTACTGATACTCTTGCTCTGGAGTTTCTCAGATATTTACCTGTAGCTTAAGAACTTCTTGCCCTTTGTCCCACCTATCGCCAGCTTGCTTCATCTGACAAAGCCATTTATTCACCAGCTCCATCACACCCCAGAAAGGGCTACTTTGTTTCAACCCAAATGCATTTTATTTCTTGGGAGGGAGGAGTAGCTAACTCCTTGGTTTCTCATTTCATGCCATGACCTGGAAAAGCAGGATTCTGCCAGTACACACACAGGTCTTAGAATAAGACACAAATTTCACCTGTTCTGGAGATTCTTCCAAACAGAACATGTGATATATGTTTTTCCAAGTCCTAGCAGTGATTTACTTCCAATTGAAGGTTTGAGTTATGTATAAAACTTATAATCACAGATTGATAAAAGGCCTTTTAAAACCAACACAAAACACAACAGCAAAACACCTTCCCTTTCAAACAAAATTAACATAGAAAAAGACCTCCAAATGATACTCCCTAAATGTATATTAAGGTCAAATTTTAAAAAGTCAGTTGTACAGGCTCAACTCTCACAAGTGAGATTGACTGGGCAATGAAACATATGTTAGAATTACAGCTTTAGAGACTGGATTCATCCTGCTAGCTGCAATCATCTGCAGGAGAGAGGTCTACATATAGACTATTTGGTCACCCATAGGTATTTCTAAAGAGCAATCTACTTAATCTGTTGCAGATATCTACTTAAATGACATCTTCTGTAAGTGCCACCATCCCTACCTTGAATATCTTGCCTCTGGGTGAGTGTCTCAGGAACCTCAACACAAATTATTATGACCTTCCCATGTAATTTCAAGGTTACACAGTTAAAATTATCTGGGCTGATATATCCTGGCAATTATACTGGCATTATCAGGGATACATTTACTTCCACAATTGCAGCAATGGAATTACATTGCTGCCATAAAACTGGTCTCTGTTAAATGAGATGGTGGCTTTCCACCTCTAAGGTGCTACCAATTTCCATAGCCTACTTTCTGGGTGAACAAATAAAAAAAAAGTTTTATCATACAGACCATCTCAGTCTCCAACATCTCTGCTGTGTTTTTTCCAGTTCATGCACAAACACCTCTGCAAGTTCTTTTTATTATCTCAAGATGGCAAACGGGGTTACAAAGGGAATGATTACAAACAATGGAAGGATAACTGACACAGATCTACTTTCGTTTACAGAGGATGCATGAAATGACAAGAACATTACTCAGGATAAGGCTTATAAATTACAAGAAGCAAGATAAGGTTAACAGAAAGATTGCATATCATGTGTTCACGGTTTTTCCTAATATTGTATTTTTAAATACAAAGATCTAGAAGCTATTTCCACATATAGTTTAAATTTAAAAGAGGGCTTTTCTATATAAAATATGGAAATTGAACTGTTCTTGTCAATTTTATTATGAAAGAAATACATCCTTGATGTTTCAGAAATACTCACCTATTAGTGGACCTCCCAGGCATGTTTGGGTACCATACTTATACCCGGGGATAGCATAAATCTTGCACTTAGAACACAGAATCAACACTAAAGATGTTAACTTAATATGTAATTTTATAATTTTAAGAAAAAAGATCTTACCATTTGTAAAAGCTTTTATCCACCAGGAAAAAATGGCTGATATTGAGAACAAAGAAACAGTTTAATACCTGTATAAATTGTTCATTATGGTAAATTTGTAATTGCTGTTCCAAAGAGACACTTCGTTGTCATGGAGTCTGCTCTTGTGTCTTGTGCCCCAAGTGTCCTGGTTTTAGAATTAATATGTAGAAAACACTGCTGAGGAGAATCAGTTTCTTAGGAAACTGGCAATTTCTAGTACACAAATTATTTGTTGCATATTTTTATCACAAACCTTGGAACAGATATGTAATAGGAATAGGTCTAATTCTCTAGCAGGATAGATTTGCTAGGAAAGCCTTATATCCAGCAGCAGGTAATGTGGCACAACAGGAACTGATTTCTAGAGCACCAGTTGCCAAATTACATGAAATACAAGATATCCTTTCTTTGGATTAACTCTAGGTCATGGTGTCCAAATAACCACTGAAATGTTCTTTAGGATCCTCTTTTTTTAAAGTTTCACCTAAGAATAAGAGTCTTAGTGCAGTGAACAGTTTCTTGACAAGAATAAAAGTGCAATGGATGGGAAAATTATGACTCACTTCCAAACCTCATTTCCCATTTGAACTGAAGCAGGTACATCTGGGAAGCAATGGCACAAAGGATAATTTAGCTGATCTCCCCAGACTCCTTCTACAATACACTGAAGGGGAAGTACATGATCTCTAAGGTCCCTTCCAACTCAGACCATTCTATGCGTCTATGAATAAATTGAGTAAAAATTAAAATAGAAATTACAGTAGAAATTAAAAGTGTTCTTGAGCTTTATTTCTAGCTGTACGAGTAACAGTGTCCCCTCCACAAGGAGCAGGAGGCACGTACTGCACAGCAAGCACAGAACAGTACTATTAAGACATACAGGAGGACAGGATAGTGTAAAAATAAACCTTCATTCTTACCCATAATACTTTATTATGGCTGGTTTTAGCAAGAGCTTAAAGTGTGCTGAATCCTACCTGTCACCTCTGTTTCTTTATCTGTACCCTGTATGACTTTGAGCTCATCCTGCAGCCCTTGAAGGTAACAGTAAGGGATCAGCAGGAGCAAAGTAAGGTCTGAAGCTCACAGTACATGAATTGACAGCTCATGAACTGATTCACTCATCCTCACACTACCCTTTGGCTGCAAGGACACTCCATTTAGAGACAACATTCCTCCTTCGTGCTATCAGTGGCAGGATCATGGCCAGAGGCTTTCTGTAAGTGCTTTAGGCAAGGAAATGTCTCCCTTCATTTGTCTGAAAAGTCACATTAAAACCCAAGGATGTTGTGGCAATGAAGTAATAATAATGTTGAATTTTAACTAGAGTGCACATTTTGCATCTTTTACCCTCCAAGTTCAGTGCATATTTTCAGATGCATTATGTGCAGACAAGTTTAAGCCCTTAGAACCTGCCCTTGAGAAATGTCTGCTAGTGGTGTACTTTATCTGAGTAAAATTTACTTACAGAAATACACATCATAAAGCTGCTGTATTCCTGCTATGTTTAAATTCCTGCATACGGTGAATTTTAATGCACTGTTCTTATGTAATTCATTTATTTCTATCTAATATGTTGCAATGTTGATCAAATTGATTCAAAAGTACTGAAAGATGCTGCATTATGACGTGGGTGTTTATACTTCCAGTTTACATAAACTTGGGTTGAAATCTTTACCTAACAACCCTGCAGGAAATTAGAAAGCATGGTCTTTAAAGGTGATCATTCCCTTAGTAAAGGAGAGTAAAAAGCATGCCAGAAGGGACCCATAAATTTTGTTGTTGTAATTATCTTATAAAAATTGTTACTGCTGTCAATAAAGGCATCATAATAAAAAACAATTTAAAAGCCTACTAGATTGTAGCATATTTGAATATTAAGATGCAGATGACATTTCTCTCACAACACACAGGTATGAAAAAATAGTATCTGCATCAGCATTCTAATGTTCCAAATCTAAGCCTAAAACAATATTAAAAGTTACATTTAAAAATGTGAGTATCTGCCTCCATTTAGTTTTATGAATACTGGACTTCAGACTATGTTAACTGTTCTGCTGGAGACTGGAAATCTCCAACAGAAGCATGAAGCTGAAAAATTGCACTTTTTACTCAACAGAGTGAAGTTATTAAAACTGATGAGGGACATGAACATTAGTAGTCAACTCTGCAGCTTTTAAACCGCATAACAGTGCACACTCCTGACATCTTACTTTTGAGGAAAAGTCCTACTCAGTTTAGTATTGACTGCAAAAATCTATTGCTGAAATTTTTATTTTTTTTTTCCTCATGAAGGCAGATGTTCCACATGATTTTTTGGTACTAAAATCTACTGGCTGTCTTTTATCCTGAGAAACTTCTGTAGAGTGAGGATATAGTTTCACATTCTCTGAATTGCCCTCTGGAGGAAGCTCTTTTTCTCAATTGGCTTGGCAGGCCAGGGAGATGAGGTTTACAAAATTAAAGTAGTCTTTTAACTGAGCTCATAAGAAGCTTCACTTTCTAATTATCTTTCTCTGTTTTTTGAGGGTTTTTTTGTTTGTTTGTTTGCTTTTTTTTTTTCAGACAATGACTTCTGTGACACATTCTTTCTAATGAAGACCTATGACATAAGTACTTGACTTCCAATACAATCTACACTGTTAGATGTATCTCATGCATCTTGATTTCCTTATAGTATTCATACACTTGACTGTCTTTAGGCAGTTTTAGCTAAGTGAAAGTATGACTAGAAATAAGAGAATAATAATTTAAGAGAGAGTCAGAAATCTCTGCTTTAATTTACAAATTAATTAACTTTGGCAGTCTTGCTCTTTTTTGTGCGGGGTGTGTTTGTTTGTTTCTTTGTGGGGCTTTTGTGGTTTTTTGATTTGGTTTGGTTTGGTTCAGTTTTTGGTGGGGCTTTTTGTTTGTTTTGATGGGGTTTTTTGGTTGGATTTATGTGTGTGTGTGTGTGTGTGTTTTGGGTTATTTTGTATGAATTTGCCCAAACGTAGGATGGTAGAAATGTTGGCCAAAAAAAGCAGGTTGGAAATTAAGACCAAAATAAAGAAGAAAATTATTATCATATTTCAATTAAGGATACTCACATGGGAAATCCAAACCTTATATTTATATAAGGTTTACTTAGGTATACTTAGGTGTGAACATAAATATGCACATTATCAATGGAGCCAAACAGCATAATAGCAAACAGAATAGTCAATACCTCAAGTGATTCTTCAGTTCAGGAATCTCAGAATTGCTGGGGTGAGGTTCTTGGCTACTTAGGGAGAAACTTCTCCTCCCCCTCTGTATGACAACAATGTTCTGAGATTTCTAGACAGAGACTGGAGTCACTGTTCACATTCAAAAGTTTTAGAAACCTAAGCGAAGGTGTCACTAGTAAATGCTTTCCAGTAGTGCACTCATACAAGACTTGAGAACTGTAATTGACTGATGATGAAAACCATCAAGCTACAGTTCAAACAGAAGATCCAATTTCATCCACAGATAATGGCAAGCACAGATCAGAAGGTAGAGAAGATGATGAGGAAATGATAACATAAGATAAGAAAGTCAGATGAATAGTAATAGGACCACAAATTATTTAAGTAAATATAATCCCCTTTGTTCACATGAGCCTGCGTTTCAGGGAGGGAAAAGATACTCTTTCTACAAAGAAGGTGAATTCATATCTTACAGTTCAGAAACTTGGGTAGGGCACAGTTTATGGAGACAAGACTGCAAGACTGATCATTACCATTTAAAATCTCATTTTCATTTCTTATTTCAGATAATATTGTTGGTGGGAACTATGAGCTGGTATTGGATTATAATTAGAACAGACTGGAGCAATGTGAAGGAAAAATACTTTTTATGTTTCTTTAATATTTTACATTTACTGTTTAAACTAGTAGAAACTTACTCCCTCCCTGTATGAATGCAGGATTAGGCCCAAACTCTTTTCCAGAAATGTTCGATCTGTAAATTTTATGGTAACACTACAGCCACTCACATTGATAGCCTTGGCCTCTCCTGCATTGCTTCAGCATGAACCTTCAATGCCATTTCATCTAGTTGATCCACTTAAATATTCATAATTTATGACATAACCCATTATTATATTATTCTCATATGTGGTATTTTCTAACAAATCACTTATTTTGTCAGAAAACAGTAGGCATAAAGCCTACAAGTTTTTGTGAAGAATCTTTCTGATTTAATTTGATTTAATTTAAAAGTCCCATGTCCTTTTCCATACCGCCCCCAAAAAATATTTGGGAAAGATTAAGATTTTTCATACACAGAAATCTTTGCAGAGGTAAAGGAATAATTATAAAATAGCAGACAGTCTTTGAATTATGGCATGCACATGAAACCAGGGAAGAGGGATGAGACAGATGTAAATCTTAGGACACTCAATGTCCTTTTTATATTGAGGTGCCCAAAACTGAACACAGTACTTGAGGTGGGGCCTCACCAGTGCTGAGTACAGGGGCAGAATCACTTCCCTAGTCAGACAATTTCTGATACAGGCCAGGATGCCATTGGCCTTCTTGGCCACCTGGGCACACTGCTGGCTCATATTCAGCCGACTGTCAATCAATACACCAAGGTCCTTTTCTGCCAGGTAGCTGTCCAGTCATTCTTCTCCAAGCCTGTAGTGTTGCCTGGAGTTGTTGTGACCAAAATGCAGGACCCAACACTAAGCCTTATTGAATTTCATGAATTTCATATGGTTTGTCTCAGCCCAACAGTCCAGTCTGTCCACGTCCCTTGTAAAACCTTTCTACCATCCAGCAGATCGACATTGCCTCCCAACTTGGTGTCATCTATGAATTTACTGAGAGTGCATTTGATCCCCTCATCAAGATCATTAATAAAGATGTTAAATAGGAGTGGCCCAAGCACTGGGCCCTGGGGGACACCACTCATGACTGGCTGCCAACTGGATTTAACAATGACCACAACTCTTTGGGCCCGACCATCCAGCCGTTGTTTAACCCAACAGAATATATGCCCATCCAAGCCATGGACAGCCAGCTTGTCCATTAGGGTGTTATGGGGGACAGTATCAAAGGCTTTACTGAAGTCCAGGTAGACTACAGCAACATCTTTTCCCTCATCCACTAAGCAGGTCACCTCGTCGTAGAAGGAGATCAGGTTTGTCAAGTAGGATCTGCCTTCCTTGAACCCATGTTGAATGGGCCTGGTTGTCTGGTTGACCTTTGAACGATCTATAATGTCTCTTGAGATTATCCATTCCATGACCTTCTCTGGCACTGAGGTGAGACCGTCAGGTCTGTAGTTACTGGGAGCCTCTTTCCAGCCTTTCTTGAAGATGGGTGTCACTTTTGCCAGTCTCCAGTCCAATGGGACATCCCCGGTTAGCCAGGACTTCTGAAAGATGTTGGAGAGAGGCTTGGCAACGACATCTGCCAACTCTCTTAGAGCTCTAGGGTAAACCATCTGTCTCCATTAACTTGTGAGTGTCTAGTTTATGAAGCGGGTCCATAATAATTTCCTCATGGATTATATAGGGCCTAATGTGTTCCCCATCTCTGTCTCCTATCTGAAGGAACTGTGTGCCCAGGGAACATCTAGTCCTGCTGTTAAAGACTGATGCAAAAAAAGTATTAAGTACCTCACAGCCACATGCAGAAAATAAAAAAGACATATTTGTTTTTCTTTTTTTTAGAAAAATGTGCAAACTATAAAAGCTGAAGCAAATGAAAGCAAATATAAAAGCTGAAGTTGTACAATCATGAGGGGTTGCAGTGTTTACTGTTGTACTGTGAAATTATCAAACAATGTTTTTCTATTAAAAACTTGATAGCTCCATTGGAAGCAATATGAATTACATGCTAATTTTACAAATATTTTTTGTGATCAGTGCAAAACAGTTTTTGCATAGTTTTCATAGAAGCAACATAGCAGAAATGTAATTTCAAACTTCATAGTCATTTATCTCCATTACTTTGTTACTATTCTGTGCCATTGCCATGTCTCCAATCAACTGAAAAATATTCTGCATAGTAATAAGAGGATCAGCACCTTTCAAAATAATTGTCTGATCAGGTATGAAGAGTCTCTTTTATACAGAATCTATGTATTAATGACCGTGTTTAATTATACTGGTTAGAAGTCAGAAAGAAGCAATTCATTCTCAATGTAATAAACTGCTAATTGCTAAATGCATGAAAAAGGTGTTGGAGATAAAGAGGACTTTTGCTATAAAGGCACATAGCAGAACAACTTCCATTCCCCTCACGTTTCCTGCATTTATTACAAAAAATTGCAAGACTTTTTCCAAGGCTTACTAGTATCCCTTTCATGACACTACTCTGAGATAAAGAAGCAGTTTCAATGCAAACAGTGTCATTTCCATTTACATAGAAGGAATAGAGGTATTTCAAGCAAAATTCTTAAGACCGGTGATGTTAGATCTTCAGAACTGCTATTTTGCTGCAATTTTTGTTTTCCTTCAGAAACTAAAAACCAGGCGCTTTAAAATCTCCATTAAGAATGCTATTTTCAGGCATTGTTTGGGAAATTCTCTTGATTTCAAAACACTGAGATTTGTGGGAAGAGTATGTCAGTAGTCAGTGGTACTTCCTAGTACTTTCATGTCCCAGGTCACAAGAGCCTAAAGGCACTACAATGACTGCTGAAGTCAGGAAAAATTCAGTGGATACAAGATTTCATCTGATATAGACCAAAGCACATTTCCAGAAGTAGAGAGAAAATGAACATTGGAGGTGGGTATTTTAGATTTTCATGTGCTGAAACCCAAGAAAGAAACAATCCATGTATAAAAGGTGAATTTTTCTTTGAAAAAATGGAGCAATGGAGACAAGACATTAGGAAAACACTTTTTCAGTATAGGATTTTTTCCTATTTCTTCTTTTTTTTTTTACCTTTGTGTGTGTGTGTGTGTTTTCTTATTTCTTCCAGTGTGTTCTGACAGAGACTGCCAGCTAGCATTATCTCCCAATGGTACTCAGGGGAAATAGTATTCAAACACTACAGCTCAACACAGTGAACTCCAGCCCAGCTCAGACCCTGAAGTTCTCAAGTAGTACAGAGATCTGCAGAAGGAATCTCACCCTAACACAGGGATGCAGCCACCCCCAGGATGGTCATCTCTATCCTTCCTGCATGGGGGTATCCCCTCTGTTTGCATCTCAGCAAAGTATGTGACATGGCCTTTTCTCCTGTAGGATAATTCATATTACAAGGGACCTTAAGAGGTCTCTAGCCCAATATCCTGCCCAAACCTGGTCGAGCTCTGGAGTCAGACCAGGATGCTGAGGGCTTAGTTCAGTCATGACTTAAATCTCTCCAAGGGTAGGGATGGCACAGCTTCTCTGGACAACCTGCTTCACTGCTCATGGGGGAAAGTCTGAACCAGTATGAACCTCTCTGCTTTCAATCTCTGTCAGTTGTCTCTTACCTTTTTGACATGCAGCACCTTGAGAAAGCAAGTTTTGTCATAGCAAAAAACTCCTCTCAAGTATCAGAAAGCTGTCATTAGAGCCCACCTCATACCCAAGTAGTAAGATAAAGGAGGGCATGCAAGCTCCAGTGTTACAAATCTCTTTTTTTGGGGTGGGGGAGAGGCAAAGGGGAAAAGTTCCACAGTAAATTACGGAAGAGCAAACCAGTCAAACAGGAGGTGGGAAAGAGGAATATATCTGGAGCTCTCTCTCAAAACACTAATTAGAATTATGGTTCTAAAATTAAATAATCACACACATTGTAAATTTTAGTACAGAAATTAATTATTAACATTAGGAAGAGTATTTTGTGGATGTAGAAAAACATTAATACATTTCCCTTGTCTCATTCTTTCATGCTAAAATAACAGATTTCTTATGAATCTGTTTTTTTCCCAAGTGTCCATTAGTTTGACCCTAGCAATAAATTCAGATTAGTATGATGAATGCAGAAGCATTACTGATTTTTCATGAGTGTACATCAATTATTTTGTGGAGCTTACTGTGCACCTATGAGTTTAGGAAAAAGGCACAAATTAGTTGTACATTACCTTTGTAAAACAATTTTAATACTGACACATTTGAAGTTGTTACTATCTACCCAAAGCCTGGCTTCATCTGGCCTTCATCAGGTCACATCCAGACCAGAAAATATTTTTTTTATTTATTTTTTTTTGTCTTCACTTGTTGACATCAGATACTAGAACATCCTCCAGCATAAATTAAAGCACCCTATCTGATTTGTAAAAGCTCACTGAAGCGCCTATGCCACCTGAATGCAGCAAGCTTCAATCATACACTCTCTGCCTTCATGATCTTTCAGCCAAGTAGGCTGTCATACGAGATGAAAGTTTTCCTAGAGAAAAGAATTTCTGGTATTGCCCTTTGACAAGAAAACTGATTTCATTGTGCTCCTGCATCAGCTGCAATGGGCTACAGCTTCTGACTGGATCAAATCATATTTCCTTTAGGAAGCCTGCATCCCCCAGATTTATTATGTCTTGTTGCTAAGGTTTCCTTTGGACAAAGGATTCCCCAAGCCCTGTTAAAAGCAGTCCAGTTGGATTCTAAGCATTATCCTTTACTAAGTTTAACTAGAACAATGGTTTACAGCTCACTGTCTTAATTTCCTGTCTGATTCATGTCTGAAATTGTTGGAGGGACCAAATGGAAAATCCTTCACTTCCTACTATTACCATGATTTAAATATGTCTGCTCTAGAAACTACTTTCATCTCTTTGTCTTTATTAAATACAGTATTTTTATTTAAAATATATTCACTCCTCCAACTGTTGCAGATGTTTTGCTACTATAGTAACAAAAGCTGTTGGGGATGGGAAAGCTGGAGGGGAGGAAGGTTGGGAAGTGAAAGAACAGCAACTAGTTCTTTGTGTTCCCACTGAGACATAGTATAAAGTCATAAAGGAAATCCAGGATATAAACTCCATTAGCAGATTGCAGGATTTATAGGTCTATCTCCCACATGCAGTGTTAAAAATATATCCTATTACAAAATGTCTGTGACTTTGCTGCTGAAAGCAGTAATTACTAAGGCCCATGATGAAACATAATAAGTGTCTAAAATGAATGGGCATTGATTATATTCTTGTTGTCCAGGTACTTTCATTGGCTACAACATCCTAATTGTACTTCCTATAAGACACCGCATTCTTGCCTCAGTGGAGCATAACAGGAAGACAGACTTTGCTACCCATTTGTTTTCATTTTCTTTTGTTCTTCAGTCCTGATGTTGAAAACCATTCTTCATGGGAATGACACAGGTTTTAAAAATATGATAAGCAGGTAGACAAGTGGATAGGAAGCATTTAGGGTTATGTGCAGAAAGCTCTGGGCAAATAGGTAAATGTCTGATAGCTAGTTAGAGGGCCATACTGCCTATCCTGATAAAAGAGGTTAGAAAACATTCTAATACATCAAAATTCAGACAGCTCTCTACTAACTTTACATACTTCAAACCAAAACAAATAGCATTCTTGAAAAGTCTGACTGCAGTGGGTTTTAAATCAAATCCACCAACAAAGCTCCATGTAATTGGAAAAACAAAACAAAACAAAAACAACCATCCAAAGAAAAAAAAACAACCAACAAAAAAACGGATAAAAAACCCTTTAAATATTGTATACTTGCTGTATTTTTCAGTAATTCGAGTGTCTATCTGTCTTTACCACTGAGCTGGCCAGATGATGAGGATGAGCTCCAGTATGACAGAGGAGGAATTCAGCCCTCTGCCTTCAGAGGGCTGTGAAGCGATAAATAAAATCCCCTTCTTATGTCCCTGTTAAAACTGTTGCATAGAACTTTCTTAATAAGAACCTGAAGAGCTTTTAGCCATGGGACAAAAACTGGTAACACAAAGAGCTGTGAATGCCTCGGCTCACCACAGGCCATAAAGGTTCATCAGGCACCTCTCAGCATCCAGGCAAAGAGAAGTCTGTTGACAACTTCCTTTACATATACTATGACAATGCACTTAAGTTTGGCTGGCCATTTTAAAAAACATTTAAAAGAATTGCAGATAGATTGTTTCATATATATATAGATATATATATGCATATGTATGTATATATGTATAAACACACATCTGTATAAACATATGCATATAGAGATTGTACACATTTTTAATGCAGGTACGTGAAAGCCACCTTCATCTCCCTACGTAAATATACATTTACATGAGAACTTATTTTAATCTTTATTTACTCATACCTTTTGTTTAATTCAGTGTAATTTTCTTCAGATAATCATATCTGTGAAGAGTTGTATTTTCCAAAATGTTTAATACAAACTTTTCAGAGTAGAATTTTTCTCAGCATAATCCATCATTAAGGCTAATATTCAGGTCACACTTTCCTCACAGGATCATTGAGTTCTGGGGATCTGTTACAGGATTGCTCATGTCCCATGTGTTCTCCCTTGGGAGAGCTGTTCCTGCCCTTTTGCAACCCACCATGGTGACTCACATTTGAGGCAGCACGTCCTGAGAGGAACACCTCCTGTTAAAAGGACAATTTCTTCCAGCCAAACTTCAAGTGGGCAGCATTGATCTTTTTCAAAAAAAAAAAGTGACTATTTTGTGATTTGTTAATGAGCTTCAGAATATGTATGGTGTGTGTGCAGCCCTAACTGGGGCTTTCCTGGTTCTGGGGCTCTCACCTGCGGGCCACGAATTTTAAGACTTTTGCACCCAGAGCACAAACAGTGCTTCTGGCTTGGGGTTTTAAAGGAACAGCTCTGGTGTGTAATTCTTCTGCAGACAGCTATCAAAGTCCTACTGATTCAGAAGCAAGACTCTTCCAAGGATCCTATGTGAAGAAGTACAGCTGCAGGGTTTGAGGCAGACACTTCAGCCTCTCGGAAGGGCTCCATGGGGAAATACTCATGTTCTGGTGAAAGGTGTGGAACAAGAGCCTAAAACACCCTCATTCCTTTTTTAGCAGTGATAAATGGTAGGAAGTACAGACTTCCGATGCTTCCCTCCTGCTTTCTGGTGGCCTTACTGAGTACCATTTATTGTCCCCTCAGTGCCCATCCAGCAGAGCACCACTTGTGTTCTGAGCTCCAAAGAATCCTTTGTTGCCTGAAATGGCCTGAAGTTGCACCAGGGGAGGTTTAGATTAGATACTAGGAAGAAATTCCTTACTGAAAGAGTAGTCAGGCACTGGAACCATCCCTGGAGGTTTTAAGAACCGTGTAGATGAGGCACTTCGGGACATGGTCTAGGGGGATGGTGATTTTTTGTGGAGGGGAGGGGTTTGGGGTTGATCATTGACACAGTGATCTTAGAGGTCTTTTCCAGCCTTGACAATATGGGGATTTGATCCAGTTGATTTATCTGTGACAGCTGTCCAGTCATACCAGCCAGTCTGTTCTTCACACACTCGTCTTCCTTGTGATTTTTCCATCACTTTCGATAAATGCTGTACTTCATTAAAACAGGCATTACAATTTGCAAGTACTTTGTCAAGCACAGACCACACCATGTGTTGAATAACCACAAGCAAAAAGAATACAAAGAGACATCAAGAGCTAAACAAACAAAAGCAGACAAATAGATGCATATCAGAAAAATTATTGAGTGTGCTAAACTTCCATGTCTTTGAGAAGTCTGGTATTAGATTTTTTGAGGTTGGGCTTGCAGTTCAGATCCCACTGAGATGAACAATGAATTCCAATTCACCAAAGCAAAAGTTGATTTAATTCATGAAGAAGGCTATGATGTCTGTGCTTCATCTGAAATTCAGGAAATTTTTTTCTAAGTAGTTGTTCTCAATGGTATTCTCACAGAATGAAAATTATTCTCTTAAACTACTTACACTGATGCAGAAGTCAGCACCTTTCTGGAACTTCTCAAATACCTCTAATCTGGAAAACTGATGTAATATCCCTTCCTCACCTTCTCAATTTGATTTCTGATATTGACATAATTTATATCTCACATCTTCAGAAACAAGAGAGCTTCCTACAGATGGTGAAAATGTGTCATTTTGAAGTATGTCTAATAGAAGTATAGTGCACTTTGTTACTCAACAAGAAACTGTAAGCTTTATTTATTTTTTTTCACATTATTTTTCTTTTAAGCTAGGCACAAATGAGTTAGATATTTCTTGGTTCAAGAATTTTAGTCACGCAGTAGTAAAAAAAAGAAATCACAAAGGAAAACACAAAACTAGTGACTGGAAAAGAAAGCAATATTTTTTTTTTCTGAGTGTTATTTTCTTCCTGCATAACTTTTGCTTTCTGCATAAACAGGCATAATTTTTCCAAGGAAAAAGGATCTAAGAAGTTCACCAGTGAATGAAATCTTTTTGTTCTCTTTTTTATAGAAGACTTTAAGAGGAGGGAAAACACAAAGTTCACCTTGTATAAAGGGCATAGAGCAGTGTTTGGTGCATATCATTCCTCAGTGACACAAAGTAAAGATAAACAAATGTTTGGATTTGCTGGATCTTTTTCCAGCATCTTTTTCACAACAAACTGGACACTCAGATGTTCCTGAATGACAGTGCAACAACAGGGCTTAGAAAATTTATCCCAGTCTATTTAAGGTACTGCTCAATGTTAATAACAGTTAGCTACATTTTCCTTTTTTTTTTTTTTTCAGACTCAATAGACAGATGCTGTCACAAATATTACTGACTGTATAAAATTTTGCTGTGGTAGGGTATAGATTATTTCAATTCAGAAATGCAGTAACTTGAACTGTTGCAGATGCTGTCAACCTGCCTGTTCCTATTACGGAAAGAAAGAAAATCTATAACAACCAACTTAAAGCTTATGTAGCCACAGGCAATGTAGTTACATAGTTTGAAGTGCAATGTAAAGAAGTGTGTTCAGGTATTTGGAAAGGCCCAGAGGCCTGAATCTGTGCCATAAATCAGAAGAAGAAATTCTGCTACATAAAATATTATTCTACTTCAGTTCAGGTAACTCTGAGGCCTTTATAAGTTTTATCTCCATTCTTAAAAGAGCAACAGAAGATAGTTGGAGTTTTTTTAAAGTTTTTAATTCAACATCAAATCATAAGAGTTAGGACAAGAAAAGTATAGCAAGCCCTGTGTCCTCAAGCAGTGCCCAGGAGGACTGGTGACATAAAAACGCTATATAATTTTAACAATAACAAATATTTAGCAGTATTAACATACTCAGTTATACTTCCCAAAAATATTCCTCCAGTCTTCTTCAACTTGTGGCTCTGAGACTTCCTGAGCAGGGACACAGATTTTGCCTTTGGTAGTTGGTCATCATTACTGCATTTTTTGTCCCCTTGATCTGTCCATCTGCTTCTTGACTTCATGCAAACTTCTAGCTACACCACATCCAGTTGTAAGATTCATGTTTTATATACATAATGTGTGAAAAGTCTCATTTTTCTTGTCTTAAATCTGCCACTTGCTAGTTTCATTATATCCCCCTGTTTTCTTTCTCTAATAAAAACAGGGAAAATCCTTCCCTCATTAATGTTCTGATCAGTCAGAATATTACCTGTGCCGTGTCTCCCTTAATTATTTTTTTTCCCATCTGGTAAGCCCTTAGTCTATTTATTCATTCCTCATGTAAAACCAGTCCCCTTCTTTGGCCATTCTCATTGCTTTCACTGGACCTTTCCTACTTCTACTCAACATCCTCTGAGATGGAGACCTAAGATCTCTATTAAGTGTTCAAGATGCAAACAACCTGTTGATTTATTCTGTGTCATGATGGTGATGCTGTTTTGCCTCTTCTCTTTTCCTAATACTTCCCAACCTGATGTATTTTCTGGCAACTGCTGCTGATCTGGTGGTGTGAGATGACTGTCTTGGCAGCCCCATCCCACTGGTCTGGGGATGGCAGCTGCTTTAGTGGAGCCAGAGGTCATATCCCTCTCTGTATTTAGGCAAAGATCTGCTGAAGGGCATCATTAATAACTCAGGACATAGAAACTGATCAAAGATTCATGGAAATTGCTGACATCTTTTCAGAAGCAGGATCCCTTCTGTACGTGAAAGGATCCTACAGGAAAGCTGTGGAGGGACATTTCACATGGGTGTAGAGTGATGAGAGCTAATGGCCCTAAGCTGGGAGACAGTAGATTTAGGTTAGACATAAGGAAGACATTATTCTATGTGAGGATGGTGAGACACTGGAGCACATTGCTCAGGGAGGCTATGGATGCCTCCTCCCTGGAAATGTTCAAAGACAGCTGGGATGAGGCTTTGAGGAACCTGGTGTAGTGGAAAGCAGATGGAACTAGATAGTCTTTAAGGTTCCTTCCAACCCAAACTATTCCACTGTTCTACTATTCTATGAGCCTTTCCATCATATATATAGTTTTCTCTGGGGGAAGACATGGACTGAATTTTTGTCCAGTCCTTGGCTATATTAGTATAATTTTCCCGTCTTTGCCAGAGCACTTAAATGGACTGCAGACTTTTCCACATCATCGTGCTCTCCCAGACTTACTGTTACAGCTTTAATTTAAAATGTTTTGTATTGGAGACATGTTTAATGTTTTATACCCTAGTTACTCTCGTTAAAGTGCTGTTGAGCATAGTGTGATGATTATTATTTTAATCATACTAGGCCCCATTTGGGAACTAAATTGTGTGCAGTTATTGTGGGATTTTTATTTTTTTATCTTTAGGTTAGTTTTTTCTACCTCCTTTATGAGAATGAAAGGTTTTAACAAAGCAACCTTTGCAGAGAGGGCTTTAATGGGTACTAGCTCTCTCTTTCAGGACAACAGACATCTGGGACAACTGGAACAATCTGGGTTTTGCTTTTTTATCTTAAGCAATAAAGTTATAGAGCTTACAATCTGCTTTCAGGACTCCTGGACATTCACAAGTACTTATTTTGAAATGTGAGGATCTAATCAAATTCCCTTCAGAAAGTATTCAGAAGGCTTGGTCTGAAGAATAGATATGCAGATCCAGTTGAGAGCTGGAGTTAGGAAATAAACTGCACAATTGATACATACTAGAGTCATGTAGCTTTATTTAAGCACATAATTATAACATATTATGCATTTTAAGAGATAACATCACCATCAATATGGTCTTTATAAAATAATAAAATAAAAATACAGATATTCATCCATTTGGTTTTCTCTGTTGGGCTTTGACTTGATCAAGAGTGATTTAAAAGCATAGCTTTGTCAGAAAGGGATTGAATTTTGTTTTATTACCCAATATAGGTAGAGAAAGAAATTTGAAAGAACTGACTTAAGGAACTCAGTATTCCACAAAACTAATCATTATTGTCTTTGAATGGCAGGAGAAGTGTTAAACAAACACAAAGGAAAGGGCAAAGAAAGAAGTGAGATTTGCTGCTGCATTTAATTTCAAGAATACTTGAAATTTTGAATGTCAGATATTACCTCCCATGTTTGGCTCAGCTGCTTTGCTTCATAGCTCTGATGAAGACATTTGAGAAGAAACATGGTAGTCAGCTGAAAAGGTTTTGAAATCCAACCACGACTAAGTAAAAATTGTTTATGTTTCCAAAACAAACAGCATTTTTTCAGCCTTTTATATTAACTCTTATTTTCTTCTTTTCATCCCACTGGTTTTAATTTTATGACTTTGATAGCAGGCAGGAACATACTGAGAAACCACAGCTGGAGATGGGACTTTCAGCAGTCAGACCTGAATCTAACTGTGGTAAATGAGGGCTGACACCATCAATCACTTGCCTTGGCACAGTTCACTGTGCCAGATTGACCCATCTTTTTGGCAAAAATCAGGGAAGACCAAATAATACTTTGGGTTAGGATGTAAACATAATATAAATTAACTACTAATTTAAAAAAATATTGGCAATGCATTTAATTACAAAACAAAACATGCATTGGATCAGTGAGCTGGTTTCAGTATTTTTCAGTAACATTAGGAAAAGAGATATTCAAGTGGAACAAAATCTGATAACTTTCTTGACATCTATTACACATCTTAATAGTGAATAAAATTGCATTTCATTTAAATCTGAATTTACTTGAAATATTTATGAATATGAGCAACCTGGAATGGCAAAAACCAATAGTAAATTATCAGGGAGAACTTCATGCACTTTCATCAGGAAACTAAAATTAGTATTTTACTTTGCTGTCACTTTAAAATGCCTCCCCTTCCTTTGACAATCTTCTTTTTGTCTTTCACAAAGGCTTTGTAATTATGTACCCAAGGCAGCAGAAGGCTCTCCATCAGTTTCAAAAACTAGGGCACCTTACTCTCTCTGTGACTTTCATGAAAAGGGGACATTCATGAAACTAGGACACCTGCTGACCTTACCAAAGACTTAAATGGAAATAGTAATGTTAAAAACAGATGGAAAAATCTAAAATTATCACATTTTTAGAAAGATAAAATTATTCCCATGTAAGTGTTGGTAGGAATGAAATTTGGGAAGTTAATGCAGACATAGTTGCATTCAACAAATGTGAGCTTGTGCACAAATTAGATTTTTCCAAAAATTCACAGGCAGAAAGGCAACAGGAGTTTTCAAATGGCAAAGTAGCCACTTCTGCATTAAAAGAGCTGAAGTTGTGATACGCATGACAGCTGAGAGCAAGGTATCCTTTTCCACGGGGACAAAAGTTTCCTGGCATTCCTCAGCAGTATGGATGGTTCAAACAACTCTTCCCCCAGTCCTTCTCACCTCTCACCAGTCTTTGCCCAAGTTTTGGCTAGGATAGAGCTAATTTCCTTCTTAGTAGCTAGATTAGCACTATGTTTTGTATTTCATATGGGATTTGGTTTGAAAAGAATATTGATAATATATGGATGGTTTTAGTTGTTGCTAAGAAGTCAAGAACTTTTCAGCTTCCCATACTTTCCCAGTGTTCATGTTCACAAGAAGATAGGAGTGAGCATAGCCAGAGTAACAGATCCAAATTTGCCAGAGATGTTCTGTATCATGCAATATCATGGTCAGTATATAGATGAGTTCTGGCCTTGAAGCTCTCATTCTTCCTGGACTGCAGTTCTGGGATTTTCTCTCCTCCAAGACCACAAGCTGGGAATGGGCTGGGTGTTGTTCAGTGGATGAGTGGTAAGCACTTGCACTGTGCATCACTTATTGGTGTACTGTTGTTGTTGACCCTGATGGTCCTTCTCTGGGCAGCCCCCTGAGCTGTAGTCACATCCTTGTTGTGGGAACATTCTGAGGACCAGCTGAGTGATATCTGAGTTGACTAGAAACATGAACAAGGAAACTGGTTCATGGTAGTGATATTGGTGCAGCCAGAGGAGCAGCCAGAGGCAGCCCCATTATCTGGGGTCCCTTCTTCAGTCACTGTTCTTGAGAGAACACATTGACTCTGTGTGAGACCTGGTCCTAAGTGTTCTGCCCAACCCGGGGCATGGGCCAGGCAGTGGGGTCATAATCCTTCTGACCTATGCTAGGGGAATTGTGGAAAAGAGGAGGCTGGGGATTCAAGGGAGAATCAAGTATAGCTCCTTCAGAGGAGGTGTTTCATGGTAGTTTTTAAACAGAATTTTCTCCAGATGGTCATGACAGAGAGGAGGAGAAGGGGCCTGGGTGAATCTGCGTAAGTAAAGCTTATGCTTACCTAATTTATTAGGAAGCTACACCTAATGTGAGACCTCAATAAATATGCAATTTTGACTCTGCCTGCAGTGCTCTGTTTTTCATCAGCCAGGCAGGGAATAGTGTGATTAGTTAACTGCCTGAGTAGATACATCTTGTTGGCATGGAGAGGGCCACTATGGGGACAAAATTTTTTCACCTTAGAGGTTTAAGGAGACGAGAAAAGAGCATGAAAAAATATTCAGCAGCAGAACAAGGCCTCCAAAGCACTCCTATTAGCTTTAGGGAAGTGGAGAGTTACATATTATCTGTTTATCTGTTGGTGCCACAGTAGCATTTAGGCATAAAGAGCTTGCTGATTTCATAATCTAATACACAGATCTCTTGTTTTGTATTACAGCTTCATATGCCTCTGAAAAAGGTAGCTGTAAAACACACTGACACCAGTAATTTTCCCAGAAAATGATGTGCTTGATTATTGAAACCTCTCGAGATTCCCAGCTCATGCCAGAGGTGGATGCCAGAGAATGGATAGTTTTGATTTGAGGACTGTGGTGGTCTCACTTCAGGTTTCCCCCAGCATGTTTTTGCCCTGACTCCAGGGCAGGACAGCCCTGTGAGGATGTGTGTGGAAGAAAAGGAGAAGAGCAAGCCTGCTTCTCTGGATGTGTAGGGCAACAAAGGAGATCACCACCCCTTTCATTGAACTTTTAGAATATGTGTGCATAGTAATGTAAAAGCTGAGCATGGATGCTGGTGGTATTAAGTAAAATTCAAGCTTCTTCCTACTAATAATAGAGTTTTCACACAGGTACTTGAAATTTCAGTATGATTTCCATATTCTCAAATGCACCTCTGAATCTTTTTATGGTACTGGATCACTCCACAGATTATTCCTGAGACAGTTACTCCTAACTTTTGTGGCATTTCAAACAAAATCCTCTCTTTGATTTTTATGTTTGAAGAACGTAGTCTCTTGGCACTTATATCTCCTCTGAGGTACAAAAAAAAAAACCAAAAAACATATAGCCCAAACAAACAAACAAACACCCACCAAAAAACAAACAAAAAGAACGACCCACATATCTTAAACAGGAGAACAAATGGATCTGCTGCTTTCTTGAGTATTTTATGTTTTGGAGATCCTACCAAGAAACTGTAGTGTTCTTGATGTATGTGTTCTTTGCTCTGTCAGCAGATTTGGCACCAACCATGAAGCTGGGATCTAGTGTTCACAGCGTCCAGAAAAACTACCTTTTCAAAGCTGAGTACAGAAATATGTCAGTCATTCCAGCATGATAATAGAGGTATTTATTGTTCATTTAATTTAAGGCCAAGAGTATGGAACAGAGCAGAGTGGCTTAAAACTGCATGTTTTCAAATGCCACTGTAGCATGACACCTTTGATTAAAACACAGCATTTGTGGTGGGACAATTCAATGGAGCATTAATCCCTGCACCCTGAGGAAGCAAAGCTCTGGTTCACAATTACATATTAAGTTTTGATCAAGATGCAGTGCTAAAAAAAGTATGCTGCAAGAGCACTAGTTCCCTTCTAGTTACCAGAGAGAAAACCTGGGGTGCTGTAACTATTACTAACTTGGATTTTGAGGTTGTCAGTGACTGTCAATAGCATCCATTTTTTGCAGCTCTTCACCAATGTCTTCTGGCAGAGCCTGGCACCTGGAGCAGTGAATACTAACTCAGGAGCCCTACTTACAGCTTGTTCATACCTTGCTCTGAGAGTACCCATTTTAGAGGGCAGAAATAGCCTCATTCTTCCTCTCTCTTTTTGAAGCTGGACACTGCATTTGCTATATCCATATTAATTTAGATCTCCAAAGGAAAATCAATTTTGTATATTTTGCCATGAGAAAATTTATCTCACTGCCTTCTGTCTGAGCCCTCTCTTTTTTTAGTTCTCATTTAAATTCACAGAGAATAGTTATCACAAAGGTTATCCTAACATTTATCTTTTGTATTTGTCACTGGAACAACTTGTTCTTGTCTATTGTATGAATATAGCACTTAGACCTCCTTGAAGATCTCCTTCTAAAGCATACTCCTTAACAAGAGGAAAGAATTATTTCAATTTCAGCAGTGTTCATTTAGAAAAATAATTAAACAAACAAACAAAAAAAAAAAACACAAAAAGCTAAAAAAACCCAAGCAAACAAAAACCAAACAAATAAAAAAAATACACCAAAAAAAAAAATCCGGAACAAAACTTCATTATTCAACAGACATGAGGTCACAGCCAGGAATAGCTTAAGAAAGTGACTGAACCAGACTTTCTCAATCTGCAGAGGGTGATGATGAACAAAACTTATGGAAGTCTGATATATTCTCCACATATGGTGGTTAATGCAGTGAAGATAGGTACCATGAAAGACAGAAGCTGCCCCATTCTAGTGACAGTTGATGATAACAAAGTCTCAAATAACAGATCTCCTGCTGATGCTGTGGAAGAAATGGAACTTAGCCTCACTTAATGGCTTTAAAGGAAATAATTCAAAATCTGTATGTGAAACTTTATTAAACCTTAGAATTAATGTATAAGAACAAATATTACCTACATAAAAATCATACATTGGTTAAACTGACCGAAGGTCTCCTTTTGTCATAGAGGACAGAAATCATCTTCACAGATACCTAAAAATACTTAGATTTTTTTCTGTTGGATTTTTAAGTGATGGAAAACTATAAGCAGAGATGGCCATTTCCATGCCTCCTACCTTTACCATTGAGGTGCTCAAATACACAGACAATTCACTTTGTTGTTCATAAAGTCCTAGCAAGTCACCTTGAAGTCTGTAAAATACATGTCCAAGAAAGGCAGGGCAACCTGTCTTCTGGAGGTATTTTTCTCCATTGACTGTAGAGGGAGCCTAGAAACTAGCTTTGACTTGATGCCTAAATTATGGTTAGTTAAAGTGAAGGTACAATCCATCTTGCTTGTGTGCACAGCCATGCACACTGCAGCTGGAGATGGATTCAGTCTCTAATGGAAGAGAACACCTATGACTGTTGTGTTTCTTTTCTTCTTTCCTGTGTCTTGTGTAGATTTAGCTGGCAAACATCCATCCTCAAATTTCTTTTCACTGCTATTGCATGACCATTTTGTCCCAGGCAGCTCCTATATGACCCTGCTTAATAAGGATCATCCTAACAAGAAAATAACAAAAAGCTGAATGAAACTTGTGGAATGGTGCATGCATGCTCTTAGAAGTAGGTAAAGAAGTCTGTAATACAAACACTAGATTTCTTCTCCCCTTTCACTCTTCAAAACGTAAACAAAATAAGCAAAAAAGAGTCATTTTTATTTTTAAGGTGTACTAAATTTTCCTTTATTATCATGTCTTTTGCATTATCATTTCCTATTTAAACATATTCTTGTGTCTGGGCTGCAAAATATCATTCATGTATAAAAATAAAATAGCAGATGTTAGTCTTGCAGAAGTTCTCACCAAAAGCCACAGAAAATGGGAACATTGATCTTGCTTGCTGTGCTCTTGATAACAGATAAAAAAAAAAATAGGCATTAATCTGTTATGGAACAATTTAGTGAACTACGCAGTTTGATGTATGTTATTGCTTAAAACTGATTCTCACCCTTCTGACAACTCACAGTTTGGATTGCACATGGCACAAGTATGGAACTAGGCAACAGTGATTAACAGATCATATCTTTTCTAGTCTGCAAACCTCCTCAAGACCATTATTATGAGCCACCCTTTAAGAAAGTGAAAGATGGTCACCCAAGGTGCCCACGTAGAATGATGTTCTTCAGTGACTAAGGATGAGGTAGAATTGATTCATTCCCTTTATTTTCAAGTTTCTTCCACTCCAGAATTGAAATAAGGCTTTTAGAAACTCTCTGTAGCTTTTAAAATTATTTTGGGGGCTGTTTAGGGACATTTCATTTTGAGATGTGAAAGCAATAAGTTTTGGTTTGTCACCAGATCCAAGGAGCAAAATCACCTCTGGCTTTTACCCAGGATGTGGCTGTTTGTTGAGTAACTCTGACTGCCCTCTTAAACAAGGCTCCTATTGTAGGCTCTTTTTGGCCTGAAAGCCACTCTTTCAGCAGCTACAGTGCAGTCTGACAGCTTGTACAGCCAGGACACAAGTCAGGTCTGCAATAACCTTTAAAAACAAGGTATCAGTTATTAAGAGTCCTGCCAGTTTTCAGGCAGAGAAGAAAATATGCACACGCATCCATGCAGGTAATTTTACTCACTTCTCTGGCTGATCAGCTCCAGGCTTAATCAGCTCCCTGCACCAGGCAATCCCCTTCCTCGTAAAGCTTTGGGAAACCTCTGTCCTTGGTTTAAAACCCTAGTCACAGGGTTTGTACATGGTCTCTCCACGTTGGCTGTCAGTTGTTAAGAAGTTAATGTGCAGTTGTTGAGTGTCATTGTTATCTCCAAGAGAATACCTTATCTTGACAGGCTCCAGGTAGGCATGTCTAGACAGGTATGAACTCAGCGAGATCAGCACACCAGCTTTCACTCTCCTGGTCCAGAGAGGACATGAATCACATCTGATGCCCAGCAGATACTAACACAAGGCAAACACACTCCCCCCACACACCTCCATTCTTTACAATGGGCATACATTTACCAATACTGTGATTCTAATCCAAACAAAAAAGAAAAATATCTTCAAAAGGTGTTTCTTTAAGCTTTTATCAGAGGTGACTTTTCAGCAAAGCACATCAGATTTTTATCATTTAGGCTCTTAAACAAACAAACAAGCAAACAAAACCAAAAATCTCTATCCAACCACCAAATTAATCAAGTCTCTGAAAATTTCAGACTAAATCCTTTGTTTGCAGGCAGAAGGGAAGGGCCACATTCTGCTCCTGACATCTTTGTAAGGACAGCTGTGTGTATTACCATGGCACATCTGGGTGGGCAGGGAGTGAGGGGTGGGACAGGGAAGAGCCATGTGTTCAAAGAGTGTTGGGAAGGGATCTTTGGGTCACAGCTCCCCTAAAAGCTCCTAGACTCTTGCCCATTCCAAAAAATGGAGGAGTGCAAAATGAGAAACCTAACTGTATAACTGATACCATAATGGAAGGGAAACAGTGGTATTTCTGACAGTAACCATCTAGGCTTGGCCTTTTCCATAATATTACCCACAAAACATTCAATTAGAGAAACTTTACTATGGGCAGGTATCCAGGTGTTTGCATTGGCTATCCACAGTGAAATTGTCAGGCTGTTCATAGGTTCATGCCTGTAGGATCACATCCAGAACCTGCCTCTGTCTTTTCCTTCTCAATCCCAATCTTAACCCTAGAAACAGTTCTCTATCCTAACCTTCAAAATTATAGGTAAGAGGAATCCACTTGGTTTCAGCCATAGTGACAGCAATTTTTTTCAAGATGTTTACCCTGGGATCTCGTTGCTGATGTTATCTTATACCCTGCAAGTTTGAGAGTGTGGTTCTCAGTGCATTCAGGCAGGATAATAAAGTAAAAACTGAGGTAAGGAAGTCAGACAGCACTCTCATTTTACAGAGGTACATCCTGGAAAGCGGTAAACAGAAGTTCAGAGGTAAGCAAATATGTGCAGTACCCAGAAAGCCGTCACACTATGATTAACTCATAGCTTTAATATTATGTACACTTAGTTTCAAAGTGATTCAAATGTGTACCTCTGTCTTTTTGCATGCACAGTTAGAGACCTTGAAAGAATTTTCTTTTCTCAGACCTCATCGCTTTAAATTGCTGCCTTTCCAGGGCAGTACACAAAGTCACCAGTCACCTTTCAAATGTTTGACAGGTGTGTCTTATCACATCACTTAAATCCATGCAAAAGAAAAACAATTGGCTAGGAAACCTGCATCTAAGCAGTAGCATCACAGAAATTAACTGCTTCCCTGCCTCTCTGGCCTCATCTTCACCTCTAACAGTAAGATCAGTCATCCATCAACTAAGCACAGAATATTTATAAAGGCAGAAATACAAGCAGAGAGAGTGCAGAAAAACAACCACCAGAAGATCATGCTGGCATTTTATTCTTCACAGCTGATTTTCATCTAGGAGATTGCTCAGTCACCCTTACAGCACAAGCACTGCAGCATTGCATAATGAAAAGCTGGCTGTAGGGTGACTTTCAGCGTTCCCTGCCTCTGCTCTGCTCTGGCTGTGCATCACAGAAAACAAGGCTGTATATGCTTTATAAGGAATAATTGTCACAGCACTAATTGTCTCCCCTTTGTAAGTAAGGAACATCCTTGACTCTCAGCCATAGTTTGTGGTGTGGCTCATTTCAGGGCAGCCTTTCTAGAGTCAAGGGTGAGCATGTATCATGGTGTTTTGCAGACAGACCTGAGCATCTTCTGCCCAAGCTGATGCAAGATCAGGAAGCCCTGCAGTTGTGCCTGGGTAACCAGGGCAGTGTGGGCCTGGCAGCACAGCACAGGGGACAAGAACAAAGAGAGGAACATCAGCTTGTGCCCATGGTAGCAATTTTTGTGGTAGACATGTCTGAAGTCTACGACTACAACCACCAAATGTAAGTTTTCATGAAAAACACAGGTATATACAACATAGAAACTAGTGTGGGATGCATAAGCCATTTGGGTCTCAGGGTGTATAGATCTTAGCTAACCTACAAGAATGTTATCTGCAGTGTAGATGTAAAGTCCCAGCTAACAGTTCTGCCCTCTGCACTGGCATGATTCAAACCAGCATTAAGACGCTTTGAATTTCATCCAGAACTTGGTTAGAAGCCAGCCTCAGGGCCAAGACATATGAAAGTAAGCTTAGATCCAGAAGCCAGGAGCTTGCAAGAAGAAATAATTATTTTTAAGCATCATGATCATTATAGCTGTTCCCTTTGAGACAACTGTGAGGGAGTTAATTTATAATGGATAACTTTCTGGTCCTTTTTGGAGAGACCATATGTCAGAGCTGGTTTTCTGACAAGTTGCTTCTTTGGCTGACTTTTTCAAAGTTTCTTCTTGGGTTTTTGTGTGATGAACTGAAACTTAGTTAAGCTACATTCAGGAACTGAGTCATATTCCTCTCTAATGAGGATCAACTTTTCCTTTTCATGGTCTGCCATTTTATGATTCTTAGTACTAAATATTTATTTTCTCAGATATAACATCAAGGCAAGGGAAGTGCACAGATAAATCTCCTTTTAGTGATACAATCTGTCTGTAGATATGGAAAATATTACATGGCTTCCCTTCTTCCTCCTTTCCCCTTTCCCTCCACTCAGATGGTCCTGCAACTTTTTGCTTTATGTTGTAAACAACTTCACAGTGTTTTTTCTTTACCTGCTCTCTTTTTCCCATATTGCCACTATTGATAAAGAGATTTTCTTAGCAGATGTAAGCACCTATTAACCATGAAGCTTCTCTGAAGCACCAATGACAACAGCAGACCTTGAGCATGTGCTTACTTGGCTGATTTATTGAAAGTTGATAAAATAGCTACTACAAACCAATTTTTTTTCCCATTTCTTAGTTTTACCCAGCAATCTGGTCTGTTCTTCATTCTGTCAAACAAAATGTGGTGCATCACTAGAAGTGGAGTCTGCCTACAAGAAAAATAGCAAGGAAAGCTACTGTGCTGCCCCAGAGCATCAAGAGAAATGTTCTGTCCAAAGCATCTGGGCTTTAGTGGCAGAAAAATTAAAAGAATAATAAAACAAAATCTGCTTAAATGTCAGGAATTATATGGTTCAGAATGTACTTTGTCTCACTGCATCAGTTCCTGTAGAATTACCTAATGCTGTGTCACCTTTCTTAATTTAATTACAGAAAAATCCTTATATAATATCTAACAATTTAAGTTAAAAACTGAGAACAACATTTTAGCTCCCCTTTGCTCCTAAAAAGAATTAATTGCAACATGAAATGGAAGAAAATGAGTAGGAAAAATATTCTGGCTAATCCAAAATAATATATTTTTTTTCAATTTTATTAATGGTTGCAAGTATATATTTATGATCTCTACCAGACTGGAACAAGCGGAAACTCAGAATATGAGACAGAAAGGCCAGACTGAACATGGTATGTGGTACTGATAGGTGGCAGCTGGCCATGACATCTCTGATCAGGTATGATTTGAAGGATACAGAAAGGTGGTCTTTCCCATTTTTTTTTATTTTTTATTTTTTAGTGTTGATATCTGTTTCTTAATTTTGGGGGAATCTTTTTCTCTATGTGTTGAGTATGTAGGTTCCATTTTTAATATTGGAATATTGGACCACCCTTTTCATTACTCTCCATCCATAAAGAAAAATCTTCAAGCTTTCAAGGGTCTTTTATATATATATATATATATATATATATATATATATATATATTCAAGTTTCTACTTAAGATTTTCAGGGTGCAAGGACCATATTTTCCTGATTTGTCAGGACACTTAGACTATTTTGAAGCCTGAGGACTTTCACTTTAGGCAGATATGGGGCTGAATTTTCTTCCTAAGAATCTTTTGAAACTACCAGTCCCCAGCTCACCAATAAACATACTAAGTTTTAAAAATGACTAAACTAGGAACAAAGCCACAGGTGATTTCCTAAAACCTCCATAAATGTTTCGTATCTCCTGCTGATTAAATGTCCTGCAAACATTCTTAGGAAGTTACTCGTGCAGGTTGATTGTACACTAGGACTAAGCCAAAACCTACGTTGCTGAATAAGATATTCTGGAAACATACTTTAAAGTAATAAACTGTCTATAAGAACTACCAAAATTTTAACACTGGGAGTTAAAAAACAGCTGCATTCTTTTAGAGGGGTTGTGCATCTGGCCTCATCCCTCATCCAACAGTACCATGTTTTACATTACCCAGGTCTTATCCCCTCTCTCACTGGATATTTGTATCCAGATAATAAAGTAAATTAGCATTATTGGTTCATTATTACATATCTGAAATGAATGTGAGAAATACAGTAAAACTTTCCACCTTAAGAATATAAAAACATACACATTTGAATTGGTAAGTGTAAAAAAACAGGCATATATTTGTGTGTGAAATTATTTTTATATTTTATTTTACCATCAAGCTTCCATCATAAAATTTAGGATAGAATTCATTATCACATAAACATGTTTATGCTTCTAATGGAAATATTTTTGTTTTGGAAAATCTAGATGGTTTCTTTTTAGTTATGCAAAGATAACCAAACATTGCAACACTTTTGAAAATGAGGCCTCTGGTGAATATTGTCTGTAAAGCACATATTGTTTCTGCTTCTAATGGTTTTAATGTTTGGGGGAGTTTTGTTTGTTTTGGTTTTGGGTTTAAAGCTCAAGAATTTTGTGCACAAGGAAATTACACATTTGAAGATTATTGATGATGACGTAACAATATTAAGAAGAATTTAAAAGCTTAATGTTAAATGTTTGGTAGAAAATAAATACTGGGGAAAGGGTTGAATTGAGCAGTGATGAGCCAGCTCCCACATGAGTGGCACAAAGTCCCACTTGACAATGTTCCTTCATTCTCTTCCACGGATGTGTCCCCACCATCCTGCAGAGATCACATCAGGATCAGATGACAAATATTCCCTCAGCTCTTAAGTGCTCTGCACCTTCAGCTGAGCCCACAGGAACCAGAAATTAGCCCCACTAAGCAGAAGACATAGTCCTTCCCTGTGTCCTCCTGACAGGAATCATGAGATTAACCACAAATACAGATATCTTTTCTAGGGATTTATATGGTTTCTGAATTATCTTTACGTTCTCATCCTTGGATAGTAAATGGTGGGATAGTGCAGGCTGAACTACTTTTAACTTCTTCTCCTTCAGCCACCAGTTTCTCCTTGTCCTCAAGCTACCCTCAGGGTGCCATCATGCCAGACTTTAGCTAAATGTTTGTATAGATGAGGGCACTTTGTTCTTTTATGATTCATGAAGATGTACTGGCCCATTAGCATCAGCAAGGATAAAATCCATTTTTCCTTTCATTTAAATAAATCTCTTGCATCTGTATGACTTCATCAGTCTGACAGTCATAATACTGATGTACCTATCTCCAAGTACATACAAAATCAAAGCCAAAAGACAAAACATACAGTAAACAGGGAACTCTATAACTCTTCTAACTCCTGAACAGAAAATGAAACAGACTGAGATTACACAAGGTGTTGACATGCTTAGATTTCTGTAAGGTATCTGAAATGTTATACTGCACTGAAACATTTAGAAGACTGGATGTTATGATGGAAACATGCCTTTCATTGAAAGGTTGATTGGTATGTCTCTGCTTATAATCATAAAAAGGACATTTTTTAAAATTAGACCCTTCTAGCCTTTGGAAGGCAATATAAACCCCGCTTTATTATATTATTTTACAGCTTTCTGATATTCAAAGGCTGAGACAATTGGAACCATAATGAGAACATGGTTTGGGGGTATTCTGATTTGCTCAGTAAAGTGGAAATTTCAGCACCAACTGAAGTGTACTACCAAAGCCAAGAAAAATAAAAAGATTTTAGGACAAGCAGTAAAACAGTTGCTAGCCTATGAAAAAATGACTGGGATTAAACAAAAAACAAAAAAATAACCAAGCAAACCCCCCCCCCCAGAGATAAATATTGAGATGGATATCATTTCTATGCAATCTTATGATCAAAAGATTAACATGATAGAGTGCATGTATCCATAAATTGATGAACTCTGTGTAGGGACACTGTGGGTAATACTCAGCTGCCTGAACAGATGTCTGGTGCCTTATAAAGTACATTTCAGTACCCAAAACACTTAAACACATACCACAGATATACCAAAGAACCTACTGGAGATGAAGACCCATCTGGGATGACAGGTGGAAGCCAGGCAAGATACACCTTTGCACTTGTATTCCTCAGTAGACACCTACTTTTAGGCAAACCCTACCCTAGTGTATTTTAGTTCCAATAAAACCACTACCAGGACACAGGAATGTGCTCTCTTTTTTGAACAGCTCACAAGAGAATGCAAAGACAACTAAGAGACCCTGAGAATGATGCAGTGAGGGAAGAGACACATCATGATAGCTACAGGGAACAAACCAAATTTTTATGAGACTTAAAAAGAAATACAGTTGACCATATATACTTTAGTTTACATATGGGAAACTAAGCCTGTCAGACTCAGGTATCTAACTTGATCCATTTTGAAGTCTAGTGAAACACTCTTTTCCAGTTCATTCTTAACCTTCATGAGAAGAAGTGGCAAAACTCCTGAAGGGGACTGGAGCACTTCAGGAGGCTACTTCCCTCTGAGCTCAAGATTTTTGCCCCTGTTACTTACCTGAGCAATGTATCATGGATCTCACAGTTTTAGTGTATTTTATCACCATGGAGTGCCTCCCATATGCAACGTTTTGTCCAACCTGATTTACTACATAGCCTTTTAATTCGTTTTTGAAAGATAGTCTGCAATTACCGATCCAGTAAAGCAATTATTCTTGCATCCCAAACGGTTTTTTATCCAACACGAAAGTAAAGCACACACTCAGCTTCTCCACACTTCCCAAGATCTCCTCTCTTCTGTAAATTCCAACCAAGTTCCCAGCTTCTTTACACAGTGGTCAATATTGCCAAAACTGCCAAATATTTTTTGCAATTTCACCAGCAGTGTCACTCTTCCACTGCTCACTCAGGACAAATTTTAATTAACCTTTTTGAGGACAAAACCCCAAGAATTACTAAATATTGTTACAAGTGATTTTGCTATGGAACAGAGAAACATGTGTCTTGTGCCTGGACACAGATGTTTTATTTAAAGTTAGCTATCTGCTCAGTCAGGGGGAAGATATTTTCATTGGTTTCTTACCTCTGGACCCAGTCCAACACCTCAATATCCCACTTGAAGTCAGGGGCCCAGAACTCTACACAGTACTTGAGGTGAGGCCTGACCAGCACTGAGTACAGGAGGAGAATTCCATCACTGGTCCTGCTGGCCACACCATCCCTGATACAAGCTAGGATGTCATTAACTCTCTGGGCCACCTGGACAGACTCCTGGCTCATGTTCAACCAGTTGTCAACCAGTACTCCAAGGTCCCTCTCTAACAGGCCACTCTCCAGCCACTCTTTCCCCAGTCTGTAATGCTGCATGGCATTATTGCCCAAAATATAGGACCCTGCTCTTGGTCCTACTGAACTTCATAACATTGGCTTCAGCCCACTTTGGTGTCACCCACAAACTTACCAAAGGCAGACTCAATCCCCTCATCCAGGTCATCAATAAAGATGTTGAAAAGGACTGGAGCCAGTACTGATCCTTGGGGGACCCCACTAATAACTGGATGCAGCACCATTCACAACCACTCTCTGGGCCCAGTCATCAAGCCAGTTTTTAACCCAGTGAAGGATGCACCTGTCCAAGCCATGGGCTGCCAGCTTCTCTAAGAAGATGCTGTGGGAGACTGTGTTGAAGGCTTTGCTGAAGTCCAGGTAGCTCACATCTTCAACCTTCTCGTCATTCACTAGGCAGGTCACCCAGTCATAGAAGGGGATCAGACTGGTCAGGCAGGACTTTCCTTTCAGATTATTCTGCAGTTTGCCTTTTTTGCTGTGAAAGCTGTGGGAGGAAGACAATTTGAAGTTAAGAGGCGGAAATCTGAAGAAAAACACAGATTTTTGAGATAATTTAATGCATTTGGTGGCTGTTATTCACTCATATCACATATGATAATTTTGCCATCCCCTGGAATAATGGGAAGATGTACTCTGAAATAGGTTGTCTTGCTGACCTTGCTCTATGCGTCTGGAAGAAACACTTGGGTTCATTGACTTATGATTACCAACTTGGTGCAACTTCAGGGAAGGGATGTCTATGAAAAGATTTCCTACTTGAAAAATGTCAAGGCAGTAAAAGCTGCTGTTGTTGTTACACTGAGCACATGGGCTTCATAATTTTGGTAAAACACTATATGGAATATAAACTGAAGCTATGGGTGAAGTTGATGAAAACACAATATCTTCACATATGCATAAAATACTCTTTTTAATATAAGGTAATACTGCTTGCAGTGCAGGTATAGAGTTACATCATTTTTGTTTAGGAGAAGACTGAAACCCTCTTATTTTTAAATGGATTTGACATTTACACTTAGCAATTCAGGTGAAAAAGGACTCTACAACTAGCATGATGCATCTAAAATTTAAAAATGTTTGATTTATAATTGCCATGTTGTTTCCTTTTTTGTGCTTCCAACCAAGGAATTGACATGCTGAAGACAATCAATGTTAACCCTGGACAGCAACTAAGCACCAACCAGCCACATGACCACTCTTCCAAAGAGCAATCAAGGAGAGAGGATCAGAAGACCAAAAGCAAAAAACTCTCAAGTTTCAAGATAAAGGCAATTTAATAAGTGAAGCAAAGAGGAAAAAATACCCAATAGTGATGCAAAGTGATGCAAAGACCAGTGGCTAGCAGACTGATGCCTGAGCAGCAGCCACCTTGGAAAAACTATCATCCTCCTTTCCCAGCTTCTACTTCCAAGCACAGTGCCATATGGTATGGGATACCCCTTTGGGCATTTGATCAGAGTCCTGTCAGTGTCTGTCTCAGCCCATTGCCCAGCACCAGCCTACTGACTGCTGAGGCAGAGTGAGAAACAGAGAAGCCTTGAACCTGTGCAAGCACTGCTCAGTACAGCTAAAGCATCCCTGTGTTATCAGCTCTGTTTTGGTCACAAATCCAAAACATGACAACATGATCTGCCAAGAAGGCAGAGAACTCCATCCCAGCCAGACCCAGTAGACTTGTATAAATTAATACCTGAGTCACATCCTACTTTCTTTAAGTTTTCAGCCACTGCTGCCCTTTCACATATTAGCACATGCAAACAAAGTATGAAGTCAGAGTGCAGTGTAGAATAAAAATTATTTTGGAGTATTTGATCACCTCCTTTTGTATTGATTAATTAAGCTCTTGTGCTACCTGCTATTTACCAAGATGACTTTCTTGTCTATTGTATGGTGTAGTTGTGTTGTACTTATTTGCCTTATAATGGAAAACTACATTTCATGTTCTCTCTTCTGTTCCAGTTTTGAGGCACATCACATAACTCACACCAGCAGCAGCTAGACACTAAACCTTTTCCCTAAAGAAGCTAAGGATTGATCAGGCACAGATAGCCCTCTTATTTTTAAGGTTATGTCTATGGCAGAACTTAAAAGACAAAATGTAACTCATGCAGACTTTTAAACTTGCCACCCTGGGTCCTGACAACAGTGAAAAGAAGATAACAAGAGGATAAGGAGAGATTATGGGACCCATCAATGTCTTGAAGTAGATATTTATGCAGATTGTATCAGCCTAGCTCAGGTACCTCTACAACTCAGAAAGTTTCAGTGCAGTAATTTCTTTGTACAGTACAGAAGAAAAATCTGGCATACTTGATGCCCTGTGATAACTGGTCTGCCTGGAAGGCTATACTGGATTTCATCTGTAACAAAGAAATAAATTCTATGCAGCTGGAAGAATACTGGAACTGGAAAAATTCCTATCTGAGGTATACAGAAAATCAAGGGTTTGGAGTTGTATCTAGGAAAAATTCTGGAAAAACCCATGAGCATGGAGGATCTAAGAAGACAGCTTCAAGATGTACTCAATGGATGCCTCCAAAGCCTTGAAATCAGGAAGAACAGGAATGGTAGGATATGTAAAGGTGTGGTCTAACAGATAAAAGAGCATGCTTACAATAGAGCTTGCTGTGAAATTCAATATCAAAGGTCCAGAGAACCCAAATAACTTTCTGGTCTATTAATTAATTATTTCTGAGAATTCCCACAAACAGAAAGGGCACTGTGTTATCTTCTGCATTGACAATCACTGCATTTTATTGGGTACATTAATGGCTGCTGCTTGATCTGGCAACATTTAACCTAGGAGCACATGTTCTAGAAAAGCCATCAGTGGCATGGGAAACCCATATGCTCTTTGCACATTGTGTTCTGAGGGTACATGTCTGGCACCCATTGCATTCCCCTGCTAATACACATTTATCTAGTAAGGACAGCTTTTCTGCTAAAGACATATTCTGGGGCAAAGGGCTGCTACTATTGTAAAATATGCTACATTTTACTTCATCATACTTCTCACAGAAAACAGAGTAGCTGAGCTTTTGAAAAGGGATACCTCAGCATTTGCTGTCACCAAAATGTCAAACTGGACTGTTAGGACTTCAGTAACTGCTGAAACATGTTGTACCTCATGAAGAAATACAGCTGATAGGCACAAGGCAGACGTTGGGAGAGGAGAACAGAATGTTCCTGCTTTTAAAGATGTTCTAACACCAAAGATAAATTAATCTCATTGGTCCTTCATCTTATAATTTTGAAGTTTCTTTCCCAAGAAATTGAAATATAGCTGTCCTTCTTTTCAAGGGTAGAAACAGATTCCTAAAATGTCTGGTATCATAAAGGTACCATGTCTGGAGGTGCTTACTGCAAACTGATATTTGGATTTGTCTTATCCTCAAAACCACAAGGGAATGATTGCCATAACACCTTTAAAGATCCAGATCTAGATGATTTCTGTGTATCATTCTGCATGCTGCAGCTGAAGTTATTAATGAAAATAAGTGCACATTTCTTTCTGCTAGGCTCTAAGAGCCATGTCTTCTAAAAACAAACTGAGTAGTAGTTTATTGGTTGGCAACACACCAAAACTTATGGGCTTCTCTCTTGCTATTCAGATCTCAGTTCACTGACAGGACCTTCATACTTCCAGGCCAATTGTTTCAGGACCATTTTTTTTTTTCATCAGCTTATGTTCTTACATTTCTTTGAGATCAAGAGCACCCTGATGAAGTTTGTTGATGATACCCATGTGAGTGGAGAGATTGAGACCCTAGAAGCCATCCTCCAGGATGACTTAGACAGACTGAGGAGCTGGGCTGACAGGAACTTCATGAAGTTCAATATAGAGAAGTGCAAGGTCTTGCACTGAGAATACAGAACCCAGGAGCACAGTTCAGACTGGGATCCACTTGGCTAGAGAGCAGCCTTCTGGAATGGGACCTGAGGGTCTTGGTGGACAACAGGCTCAACAGAGTGAACAGTGTGCTGCAGCTGCAAAGAAAGCCAACAGGATGCTGGGCTGAATCAACAAGGGCATCACCAGCAGAGACAAGGACATCACCATCCTTTTCTACTCAGTGCTTGTCAGACCACACCTGGAGTATTGCTTCCAGTTTTGGTCACTGCTGTACAAAAAGGATGCAGATGGGATGGAGAAGGTCTGGAGAAGAACAATGAGGATGATCAGAGGACTAGAATATCTGCCATACAAGGAGAGACTGAGAAAATTAGGTATGTTCAGCTTTGAGAAGAGAAGACTTAGGGAAGACCTTATTATGATGTTTCAGTACTTAAAGGGGGGCTAAAAAGTAGATTGAGACTCCCTATTTACAAGGAGTCACATGGACAAGACAAGGGTAATAGGCAGAAGTTGGTCCTTGTGAGATTCTGTTAGACTAAAAGAGGATGATTTTTCACTATGAGGACAGTCAGACATTGGAGTGATCTCCCAGGGGAAGTGGTGGATTCCTCTGCTTCGGAAAGGTTTAACCCTCAGCTAAACAGCATGCTGAGACATCATATAAACAATATTATTAGAAGGATTGGACCAGATGAATCTTGAGGTCCCTTCCAAACTGATATTCTATGATTCTATGATACATTGCTGAAAAAGTTCGACATCTCCTCCAGAAAAGTCAGCCAGGACCTTCTATTATCTGTTGACATGGTAGGCTTCCTCAGAGCTAGTACACACATCTAGATACACCCAACAGACTTAACGAGTAGTCTAGGTGTTAATTTAGACTTCCTCCAACAGGCTAGATGTCTTCAGTGTGTGTCACACTCACATCAACATTAATCTACAACATAACAAAGTATGTCAGACATTGTTCTTCCCAGAACACTACATCAGTGACACAAAAAAAAAAAAGTTTCACTGACCTAACTTCTGGATAGCAGGGGTCTAGGGACAGACAGTATATAACATCCCTTAGATGTTTCTGAGGGAGCAGTAGGCTTTGGATACCTGAAACAAAACACTGAGTCTTCAATGTTAAGTCAACCTTGGAAGGGACTTTGAAAAATCATTGAGTCCAACCCCCCTTCCAGAGCAGGTCATACAGGAATGCATCCATGAGGTTTTTGAATGTCTTCAGGGAAGGAGACTCCACAACCTCCCTGTGCATCCAGTTCCAGTGCCCTGTCACTCTCACCGTGAAAAAAATTCTTCTTTATACTTATATAAAACCGTCTATGATCCGGTTTATAACCGTTGCCCCTTGTCCTATTGTTGGTCACCCATGAGAAAACCTTGAGTCCATCCTCCTGGCACTCGCCCCTTACATTGATGAGGTCACCCCTCACTCTCCTCTTCTCCAAGCTGAAGAGACCCAGCTCCCTCAGTCTTTCCTCAAAAGGGAGATGTTCCACTCGCTTCATCATCTTGGACTCTGTCAAGCAGTTCCCAGTCCTTCTGGAACTGAGAGGCCCAAAACTGGACACAATATTCCAGATGTGGCCTCACCAGGGCAGAGTAGAGGGGGAGGAGAACCTCTCTTAACCTACTAACCACCTCCCTTCTAATGCACCCCAGGATGCCATTGGCCTTCTTGGCCACAAGGGCACATTGCTGGCCCATGGTCATCCTTCCATCCACCAGCACCCCCAAATCCCTTTTCCCTGTGCTGCTCTCCAACACCTCAGTCCCCAGGTTTGTTCTTTCCCAGATATAAGACTTTACACTTTCCCTTATTGTAATACATTAAATTTTTCCCTGCCTAACTCTCCAGTCTGTCCAGGTCCCTCTGAATGGCAGCACAGCCTTCTGGGGTGTCAGCCACTCCAATCAGATTTGTGACATCAGCAAACTTGCTGATAGTGCACAGGATGATTGCCTCATCCAGGTGATCAATTAATATCTTGAATATACTGGTCCCAGTACTGACCCTTAAGGGACTCCACTAGAAACACTTCCAACTCGACTCCATCCCATTAACTATAGCTCTCTGGCTTCTATCCTTCAAGCAGCTCCTGATCCACCTTACTACCCAATGATCCAGATAGGGAGCCAAAGTTGGGGTGGTGCCAGATAGTGAGCCATGGTGGGGGGAGTATCCAAATAGTTAGACATAAGGGGGGGTGACAAATAGTGAGCCATGGTGGGCTCCAGATAGTAAGTCATGGGATGGTGCTGCCAGATAGTGATCAATGGGGGTGATGACATGTAGTGAGAATTAGGAGGGTGCTGGAGAACATACTATGATTTATAGAGAATGATTAAAATAGTTGTATCTACTGCAAGATCCACAGTACTTCATTTTTCTTCTTAAGACAGATTTGCTTGAGCGAAAGATCAGCTTCAATTCACTGTCTTCAACAATAGTCTTTGTACAAATAGTGGGAAAAAAAACAACCCTCCATTATGATTGGTCTGTACTTTTGCTTCATGCTGTACAGAAAATAATCCGAACATTCATCTAATTGTTGACACACAGATTCTTTGCAGACACAAGAAGCAATCTGAATATACACAATGTTAAATGTTTGCTGTATATGGATCATTTATTACAAACCTGTTTAAGGTTTGTAAAGCTTATAGGCCAATCAAAACATACCTTAGTAAGATGTTTGTGCAGCTTGCCTAATCACCATTGCTAAAATTGTTGTGAAACTCAGGGGAGTAAATTAGAGCAGGTATGAACTTGCAGTCTACCCTGGCACTCTTTGCCTTTCCTCTGCACCTCTCCAGGGCCATCCAAGCCAACAAAGGGAAATCAGGTAAATCACCAGGCCAGATCCTGGTGTTGACTGCTTGTGCAGACACAGCCGGTGGAAAAAATCCTCTCCCTTCCACCACAGTAAGGAAACGTGTGTGTGTGTGTGTGTGTGTGTGAACCTTTGTTTGGCAGGGTGAGTTCTTTGAGCTGCTTGTTTTGCCATTCAGCAGTGAGCCAACTAAGGACACAAAAAGCTTAGGTTGCCAGGCTTCCATGGCAAAACTCCTGTTTGGAGCCACAGATGGAGGAGGTTTCCAAGGACAAGGTTTTGCAGCTCATGTGCCAGAGAAATGGATGTAGACCACTGACTCATCTCATGAATTTATTTGTAGGTTTGGTAGGATGCAATGTCAACAACATGAAAGTGTACCACTTACATACTACTTGTGGACTTTGTATGTACAATCACTAAACATATGGACTGATTTAATGAAGTATTATGTATGCCAACAAGTCACATATCACACTGCAAATATCCAGTGCTAGGGTAGATTTTCTTCTCTAGACAGTGAGAAAAAGAGGCGTCTTCAAAACCTTTGTTTGAAGAAACTGCTGTGGTTTAGTGGCCTCAATTTCCACACAGCTGGAAAGTGTGTACCTAAGAAGGGAGGGAACACTGTATGACAAAAATAGGGACCTAAGTACCCCCTCTAGCTACAAAAAATCAAGGGGAAAGATCTATGTGGCTTCCATAGCTATTCAGTGAAGAGCCATTTAGGTTTTTTGCAGCCATTTCCCAACTGTGACCCTGTATCTCAATAGTCAAGAAATGTTCTGTAAGTGCTTATCGCTAGAGAAAAACTGCAAAGAAAATCCATACTTTACGTTTGAGTAACTTGCAGCACAAGACATTCTTTTTTGATACTCATACATTTAATATGCAATAAAAAAACATGGTCTTTTGTCTTGGTAATGTAAAATAAAGCATGGGAAACGGAGGCATTTTATAACAGTTCTGACATAAAGCTTCTGAGTCAGAGCTCATCTGCTTTAATATATTGTTAAAATCCACTATTGACTAGTCTTTGCTTAGATAATTTCATGTGAACATCTTCAAACTTTTCCTTAATACCAGCTGGTTTTAGAAGCTTGATGTATTGCTCTTTGTGTTGTTCTAGTGAATTCCAGTTCACACACACAAAAAAGAAGGCTTTAGCCTGTAGAATTCTTTTGATTTTTAGTGAGCCAATTTAAATTTAAGTTTTTGTCATTTTAATTACAGAAACATTTTCTGACCCCAAACCAGACACATTCTGTATTTTGCAAATTGCAGAATACTATACATGAACATTTACAGTGGGAACTCTCAGTAAAGCATCAGGGTGTGATAAAAGGTGGAATTAAGCTTTTTGAGGTAGGGATGTTGTTGCTAAATTGTGCTCACAGCACAATTTCTTATTGTTGTGCTCCCTTGATGTTTTCAGAGTATAAATACCAAAGAAATACTTTTAATTATGCAGCGTTTTGTCATGGGATTGAAAATATTCCAGAAGGATTTTAAACTAACATGAACAAGGCTACTCCAGCAGTAAAAGGGACTTCGTACTGAAGGATGTTAATCTTTCCAGCATGATGGAAGTTTCTGTATATAATTACCTTATGTTATTAAAGAATAATAATAATTAAAAAAAGATAAAAGCATGTGTGATTCTAAGTTGAAGTATGATAAAATGGCAGTGTCCTTGTTTTTTATATTTATATTTTACTATCAGTTCCTCTTCTTTACATTCATAACACTCATTACATTTTTTTATGTGAGTACATGAGCCCAGTTATGTATATCTGTGTTTAAGCATAAATTTACCTTTCTGCACTCTTAGATCATTCTCTTTACCAGAATAAAATGCGGTCTGTGCAGAATATTAGACAACTGTGTAAATGGCTGATGGCTGTCAGACTGGGTGTGAGGTCCTCCTCTGTGGATCATGGGCTTCTCTGCATGAAGGTGCAGCCTCTAAGTGCCAAGATGAAAGGATGGCCAAATGACCTACAAAATGTTTCCAGTAATATCATTAAGGGGCGAGCAGCTGAACGATTCCACATGATTATCATAAAATGTTTCAGCAATCAATATTAGCAAGTGTAAGTGCCAAGCTGTAATAGAGGCTAAAGGCCAGGAGCCAGGAGCCATGAGGTGGTTGCAATTAGTTCCGTGCCCAGCTGTAGCCACCAGCTTTATGCCTGAGACAACCCTGGCTCTGATGGTCCATGCCTGTTCAAATGGCTGGGGGAGTTCAGGGCAGGAAAAAAAAAATGGTTGCTGAGTGCTTAAAATCTTACAAAATATTTGATTGGTATAATGTAGGTGATAATAATACCTGGCAACTTTATATTCACTCTCAGGAGAAATGATATACACATTAAAAGGAAAACAAAAGTCATTGACATTCTGTTTAATAATAGTGGAAATAACAGTGGAAATTTGAGCAAATATTGTAAAATGAACATCCCAGAGCTCTGTGGTGGGCAGGTATTGAAATATCCAATTATTGCTGCTGGACATCCAGCTCGGGATTCTAGAAACAAGGAAAAACCTCATACTACGGAAGTATTTTTTTCTGGAAGGAGCCTTAGATGATTCTCATAGTAAAGGATCTATGGGCAACTGTGAAGCAATTAGTAAGATGAAAGGAGCAATTTTATTTGAGTGGTAAAAGAGCTGCTTCCCCTTTTTTTGTGTTTCTGCCACTTAACCCATCTTCCTTGGTACACTGCACATGATACTTGCCATGCTTGGTGGGGTAATAGTCAATAAGCACTCATGAGTTTCTGCAGGGAATGCTATGACTTGGCTGACCCATTTCATTATGACAAGCAGATATTTGAACAATAAGTGATAAAGAAAATGAAGGTAACCGCCTCTCAGCAGTCTGGCCTTGGAATGTCTTAAGTTGTCTGCCATTTCATCATTTAGCATAGGCAAAGGGTAGCCAGCAAAAGTCAGTCGACAGTAAAAATGGTGCACAACTTTCTCTTTCAGTGCACAACTTCACTTCTGTTCTCCAAAACCTTCTGTTCTCCACTAGTTGCAGTAATTTTTTCCCTGACACTGTCACATAGCTAAATAGTCTGTTTTGAGTACTTCAGTATGTAGACTTGTGGGAGTAGCACTCCACAATGAACCTGTCAGGGTTATTTTTTTTCTGTTCCCCTTAAGGAACAGCTGTGAAATTTTTTTGATATAGTATTGAAAATAACATAAGTAACAAAAGTGAGTTGTCATGAGTGGAACTGTGTGCTTTTCAAATTTGCCAGAGAAGTACTGTTTAGGTTGATTCAAAGCTATTTCAAAACTCTAATCAGATTTTCCAAATAGTTTTAAATAACTAAAATAGTTAATCAGAAGTTTAGAAAGAAATCATCCTGATTTTTTGTCAGAACATATCTCCCTAAAAATTACAATGCTAGTTGGGTAATCTTAGAGGAGAAATGAAGGAAGAAATGATAAATATTTATTGGCCAAAGAAAGAACCAAAAAGTCTTCTAGAATGTTAGAATGCTTGCCTGGTAAGTGAAAGGTTTGTGTTTCAGTTCATACTCCCCGTGCTACTAAATTTTTAATGAAAAATTAAAAAGCTCCAGCAGAGTAGAATGATGCATAGTCTCATAGAATCCAACAGTGAGTGTGTCCAATGATGTACCTAGTAGAAAACCAGTTCTTTATTTTTATAAAAAGGTTGGTAGATTGTTCAGTAAACAAATCTTTTGTTTATCCACATTGTTTTAAGTTGATAACTACATAGACAAAATTGTTTGAAGTCAACTTGGGGAAAAAAATAAAATTTTTTTGTAGTACCAACCACAAGCCAACCACGGTCATACCCATAGCTCCAAGTATAAATACTCTTGACAAGAAAAAAATCTTCATAGTCTCACAAAGGAAGAAGCAAAACCAACCGTTAGATCAAACAGACTTCTTACATCAAAATGTCTGCCATCTAAACATCTTACTGCTTATAAAAAGTCAGGAAAAAGTTGATTTGTTTGGTTTGCTACAAGTTAACAAGCATAGAAATTATAGCCAAGGGACAATTGTTTTCATGGGTGACATTAGAACGACCTCACCCTTTATTACACCACTTTTTAGCTCAAGGTTAGCAGGCGGTGGTGGTTTGGTTTTAATATTGGGCTCTGACATACCATTTTGGGTTTTGTATCATAACATTTCAAACTGATTAAACAATTTTTATCCATCAGAATCATATTAATTTGAAGTAATTTTATTTAGACGATTTTCGACAAAAATACTTCCAATGAACTTTGCTTTATTGAGTGATATACAACATAAGAAGGACATGGAGCTTTTGGAAGGAGTCTATAGGAGGACCAAGAAGATGATCAGAGGGTTAGAGCACCTCTCCTAAAAAGACAAGATGAGAGAGTTAGAGCTGTCAAGCTTGGAGATGGTTTCAGGGAGGCCCTATAGCAGCCTTCCAGTACCTGAGGGAGCCTAGAGAAAAGCTGAAGAGGGCATGCAGTGACAGGACAAGGGCTAAGGAATTTAAACTGGAAGAGGACAGATTTACTTTAGACATTAGGAAAAATTCTTTTCTGTGAGGGCTATGAGACACTGGCACAGGTTTCCCAGAGTAGCTGTGGCTGCCCCTCCCTGGAAGTGTTCAAGGCCAGGTTGGATGGGGTTTTGAACAACCTGGTCTAGTGAAAGGTGTCCCTGCCTATGGTGGGGTGGAGGGTTGGAACTAGATGATTGTTTAGTTCCCTTTCAACACAAACCATTCTATGCTTTTATAATTTCTGGGAAAAAAGGAGTTCTTTGGTTGTCATATTTTCAGGCTGAGGAAATCTTTGTTCTATTAGCTTGGGGGGGTGGTAGAAGGAATTACATTTACGCCTGTATCTACTCATGTTTCTCACCCAGGCTTGTATTCCATTCCTGCTGTGTTTTCTGTCTAACATTATAGTGTTTGTGTGTGGCAGCATGGACCATTTTTGTTCTCTGCATCTCACTCTCATGCAAACATTGGAACAAGCATTTCTGTATAGCTTTGTCTGTCATCTATTTCGATACAAAGCTCCTAGGGTTTGCTATTACCCCAAAATTAAATGTCTCTTACTCCTTATATCCTGAATTTAGAGTGGTATTTGTAGTACTTCCATTTCTGACTTATCAATATATTAATTAACTCCACATATTACTTTCATTACCTCTTTGTTTGGCACAGTAGTGTTAAAGAGTTAGCTTGATGTATTTCTATAATACAGCTATTTAAATTGCCTTGATTATTACCTAATACATGTACTACCTTCATAATGTAAAATTAATAATTATAATATTTCTTTATGAGCAGGGAAATATTTTTTTTGCTGCAACACCTCCTAGTATGATCTTTATACTGTGGCTTTTAACGGAAAGAAGGAACAATAGTGATGGAAAGGGCCAAAATGCTTGGTTCTTGTAGGTATGCCAAGGAAACTAAATGTTTGTTTATATTTCTCTGCCAGATAATCTTGCTGGTGCTGACTGGGACATAAAATAAATTATTCCAATCAAGTTCCTTTCAGTTGAGATGTTTGTGCTATAAGAGAAAGACACCAAGCTGCATATTTATCCCAACAATTAGTATTCTCAGGTTTTGCGCTTCTGCCTCTTTTTAGTGTGCTTTACATGCAAGAGACACAGAGGTGAATGTGCCTTACATAGCCTCTGCCAAGCATATACAGACTTAGACACTTGTTTGCAAACTTGGCTTCCTGCACGGCTGCCCAAGCTGCTTCTGATGGGGAGATAGCACCACGCTTGGAAGTGGTTTAGCTTAATGCTGAAGTTGTATTGCTAAGTGACTTTGTCATCAATTTATTCTTTTTCCAGCTAACAAAATCTTCTGAGAGAAACTTGAAAGAAATCAGGTATCAGGCATGTTCCCTGGACAAAACAAGGAAATGCACTTAGCAGTTTACTTGCTTTCTATAAAATATTCCTATCCTCTCTTGTAGGTTTAAGCAAATGACACTAATTTCATTCATCTTCCTTGCTTCTTATGTATGAAGAACTTCCCCTACTTCTGATAATATTTTTTGTGACATGTGATGCAGCTTGTCTGTTCGCTGTTCTCACATTTTTCAGGATAAGGTGATAAACGCCTAGAAATTAAAATGTCTCATTAAGGGCACAACTATCAGTATTTATTCATCTTCTCCACCACACTACAGTGATCCTTGATCCATATATACATCTAACCCTCCGCATTTATCACTGATTTATCATACTATCTCATGAGAATATTTTTAAAATCCATTCCTAAAGACCACCCAGCATCTAATATTCTATTGAATCCTCAATCACCTGAACCCTCTTCAGCTAGGTTTTAACTACATTGTGATTCAGAAGTGTCTACAGGTCACTTCACTTCTCCACTCTTCCATTTCTCACTTTTAAGTCATCTACATCGTACTTCAGTATCTCAGACTTCTGCCTGGTGTCAATCCTTCAAGAAAAACCTTTCAGCTGATTGCAGCTCTGTGACATGAAGTCAAATCTTTCTTATTGTAACCAATCCCCGTTGTTTTGTTTCATTTTTTAATTTTCCTTGTCATGTATTTACTTCCTATTGTGAATGGGATGAATTCCAGAGAGACAACTCAAGCTTATCTTCTTTGAACATTATAGTCTATTGTAGACATCCTTGACTCTCTCCAGTGTTAGTTCTTGTCCTGAAGCCAAGAACACTCAGTAGAGTCCTCTTTGATATTTTCAAGATCCTCTTAGTTCCAATCCTGTTTCTCAGCTCTTTAATGTCTCTACACCAGCTCCCTTGGTAGGATTTTTTTTTTTCTGATAAGGGCCTCTTACTGATACCAGTTCTAGTTTTCTCCATGACAGCTACCAAGAGCTACTTGGTTTCCCATTCCTCTCCTTGTTGGACTAAATTTACTGTCTTTTCAACTGTCTTTTCACTTGTCAGCTTATCTTATGCTCCCTTTCTTCTTCTCTGAAGCAAACCTGTTCTCCAGCTCTGAGTTCTTTTTTTCCCACGGAGGCTGCCCAGGCACGGACTTCCAGGTTCACTTTCTTGGACTGGTGTTTTCTCTGTAGTTCTGTTATGCAGTACATTTGTTTTATGTCTGAATGCCAAGATATCTGTAACTCAAGCGTATTGTCAAGTGTTAACATCTTCCCTCTCTTACACATTCTCAGATCCAGAAGTAAAACCTACATTTTTTTGATTTTGCTGCATTTTTATTTGCCTCCTTTTTCATGAGTTCCAGCTCATGACCCTTGATCCAAGATCATCTTACAGCCTGCATACTGCTGGCAGCAGAAGGGGAGGAAATTATATCAATGGAGGTTTTAATAAAGCAGGAGTAATTCAGCAAGCTCAGGCTTTTCTGACAGGCTTTTCTTGTATTATTTTTTTTTTCTTGATGAAAGCTCTGTCAAGATGATGAATTTATAATATATTCTCTATTCCCAAAGCAATTTGAATTATTACAGGACAAATGCACAAAGTTTTATCTATAGCTTTAATTTTCATCACACATACTCTAATATTTCTTTGTGGGGGGAAGGCTTAAAAATAACCCTGGAATTTTTTCTTTGTTCCCACTTAATTTTCTTCCTTTTTTCCTTCTGCAGAAAAAGTACTATCAGGTTAAGATCTGTGCAGCAATAAACCTTTGCCACTGGCAGGAATCTAGCAGTCACAAACAATTAGTTCTTTCTGTGAATGGTCCAAGGTTAATTTTAGCCTCCTAAACTGTCTCCTGCCAGATCTGATAAGTTTTATCCTTCAGCTTCAGCTGTCTGGTCCCTGACAGGATTTGGCTACAAGGAGGATGGCATTATCAGCCCATTAACCATCACTAGCAGGAGAACTGTGATGCTGATGAATATTGATCACCTGTTCCACGGGGTTATCGGATGATGCTGAGTGAACCTGACACTTGGTTGTTTCTGTGGGCAGCTTTACTCTTTTACTGGCTGATGGCATTTCTCTCCCTGGCTCTGTCCATGGAGGAGAGAGAGGGCACTACATCTGGGCAGCTCTGCTTTCACCATCAACAGGTCATGTTTGACTGCAGGAAAGGATTGGTGTAAAAGTTGTCCCCTGTCTGGGTCAAAGTCCAGGTAAGACCAATGCAACCATCTGCATGCATTACTGCACAGCTTTGCAAAATGGTTTTGATGCAGGGAGAGCCCCAGCAGGCTAGAAAGAATTTGGATTAAAATTTCAGGCATTGGAGGGATCTAAGTGGTACTCACTAAACTGTGAGTGGCTTGCACCAGAGTGGTGACTTTGATGTGTCTGGAGGGGGTAAGTGTTGAAGATGAGGAAGGTCTACCAGTGGGACTCAGCCTGATGGGACAGCAATGTGCCACCCAACTTCCTGCAAACCCTTCAAAACAGAAGGTGCACTTGGTTGCTTTGGTTTTGAGAGAAGAGAGTTATGAAAAAAATAATCTATATAATACCAGCATTTTCTTTTTAGTCCAAAAAAAGTTACTGAGGGGTCTGAAGGTTAAACAGTAATTGTTTCTGTTTTTTCCTGAAAAAAACCGAAAAACAACAGTCTGGAAAAAATAAGTATTCTGTTTGTTATCAACAAAGACAGAAATTAACAACACAAATCATTGGATTAAAACCAGGACAAATATATTATTTATTAATATATGAACTATCGAATTAAGTGTGTTAACATTTGATAAAACCTTTACTTTGGATATTTTTTAACCATTTATTTCATTACTTTGGCAATCAAAATTAATTCTAGTGGCATTTGAAGGAGAAAAGAAAAGAAACCATAACAACAGCGTCATAGTAAGACAAATAGATACTGAATAAATTTTTCCTAGGAGTATGTGCTACCTTGGAATAATGAGAAAATAAAAAAAGTGTGATGCAGTGTTACCTTTTGGAAAAGATTAAAGGAAAACCAAAGATGGTTTGAAATACTCCCACTGTTTGGGTTATTTCTGTCTTTATTTATTTTATCGTGCTCCAGTGTATGATAGAACAAGAGTAGATTAGCTGTTTAATTCTAAAGTTCCCGATGGATTTTTAAACTGTATTTTTCATTGTCATTTAATTTCACAGTTTTATGCAGCATTAGAATAAAGTTCTATTTCTAATTTTTTAACTTACGCTTCTTCAAACAATCATTTAAAATCTATCATCTTAGTGTATAATTTCCAGTCACAGACAAAACAGAACATCAGTCAAAATTTCCTCAACTCTTATTTTTCCATCTTGAATAGTGAAATATATATCAGCTCTACCACAGGAACACACAGACAAGAATCGTGGAGGAAAAGGACATTGCAGTGTCCAAAACAGAAGTGATTTAGGTACTGAATTCTTATTTAAAAAAAATAATAATTCTAATTTAGAAAGAAAGGTCAAAGTTCTAGGCCTTTCAGCAGAAGGAAGATTTGGAAAGCATATGAGCCCTAGCTTCAGCAGCTGTCTGGTAGGCAAAGTTTCCCCACTATCACTGAGAAAGCCTGTCTGGCCTCCCAGGAATGAAGAGCACTGAGAAACAGAGCCTGCCCATCAAACTTATTCTTTTGCTCCACTCAAAGCTCATCACAACCAACATACTCCTACAAGAACATTTATTTTGACACATAAGCTCCTTTCTTAAACAGTTGGTTTTCTTTGAGAAAACATCTTGTCAAGAGGCTCAGGTGCTTCAGTGTTTAACCTCAGTAGCATTAGAAGAATAAAGAATGGCAGATAAGTAGGACAGGAAGAGAAACAAACAAAAGGAAAGAAAATAGAAGCAAGAAATAAGGGTTGTTTTGTTGTTATTGTTGGTTTTTAAAGCTAGAGATCAATACCACTGTGATGGTCTTGGTTACTCAGTGAAAACAGTTTGAGGAAAGAAAAGAAGTATAAATTGAAATGCTCAGCCAGCAGTTACCAATGTGTTCATCTTGACTGCAGATTATCTTCATACCTATAAATTTGAAAACACTGGTTAGCTGGACTTTGCACCTCCCTGATAAAGAATAAACTAGCACAAAAATACCAAAAGGATTAAACCATTCAAACCCAACCTTTATGTCTCCAACCTTTATGTTTCCCCTGTTCTCTTCTATCTACAGAGGGTTTTTTCCTGGGTTGTATATCCTTCAATTTATTGAAAGATACAACTATGAAGCCTAAAAATGGATAATCACAAAGCGAATATATTTTGATCAAGTATCACCTGCCCTAACAGAAGGAATTAGGAATAAATAAAGAAATTATATTTTTTACAGAAAAGTAATGTGTTAAAGATACTTTTACTTGCACTTCTTGTTCTTGGCAGCTGATTTCTGAAGGTGTGCTTCAGTAGCTCCATTAGGATCCACTCAGGCTTAATACCATCTTTGTAAGCTTACATCCCTGTGTGCCTGTGTGAATTTAAAAAACAAAAATAAAAACAAAATAACAAAAAAAATCAAACATGCAATCTTTTCAGGATTACCTAATGCTAGAAAAGGTTAATTCAAGCACTGCTTCTCTTATGCTAGAAGTTTCTTGGATGTTGATTTACATAATCAAACTTTGATGTGTACTCTGGTAGTGTGTGAATAAGTTTCCTGTTAAAAGCTCTTTTGTAATTTATATTTAGGTCAACAAATACCTGGACTATCTCATAGCAATGATGAGAAAAGGCCAAAATGCTAAATGGTATCAGTAGTGTAAATAATTTTGGTAGCCAGCACCAGCACAGCCCACCTTGACTATTAGAAGAGCAGTAATGAGTACATGCTCTTTCTTGTGGGTTAAGTAAAGGTGGCCCATCCATCTTTGATGTATATCGGCTCATGATGTGCCATGATTATAATAATAATTACAAAATTCTAGGTTTAACACACCTCAAAGAGTACTGAGGTCACTTCTGCAACACACTCAGTGGAACACACTGTTCAGACCTTCAGCAAAAGCCAGTCCAACATGCAGACAGGGATTCCAGAGTCCCAGAGGAAAAAAAGAAATAATTAAATTGGAGATCCTGACTGAGTGTGTAAGGCTGGACACAAGCTGTGCTTCCAGACCTAACACTTCTGAGGGTGCATATATTTCACTTTCAGGGACTGACAACTAGTAGTTCTTGGGAGAAGGACCAGGGCACCAGATATGTTTATGTCCTAGCAGTACAGTTCAAGATCATCTTAGGGGACATGGCATAAAATCCTATGAGCCATTCAGAAAATAAAAAAAAAAAAACCCAAAAAAAACCCAAAGAAGCAAACAAACAAAACAAAACAAAAAAAACCACTACTCTCATTCTTGTTTTGCCTTCCTCTTTTGCCTCCATCTCAGAGCAGGGCTGGGCAGAACAAATGCTGGGTATACAGACACAGTCAGGATTGCCTATTGGTTCTTATAAACTCCCTGTCGGTGTCACTGGAGTGCAGGAGGCTGGATCCCCCTCTGAGGGTGATGGAGTTCTCTAGGCAATAAAGGAACATTAAGTGGCACAGACTGGAGATGTCTCTTGAGAACACAGAGGTGTCTTTCTCACCTTGCTAATTGTGTGACTGTGGCTCATAAGGGACCTTAGTCAGAGACATAAACTATGGGGGCATGATTTCCTCCCCTCCACTGGTTTTCCATAGCTTGGCTAAAAGAGGAAGAAAAGACTGTCACTATTTTGTTGCTTTCCAAGACAAAAAGAATGCAGGTTTCCTTTGCCTCACAGTACAAATTTGAGCCTATTCCTATACAAAAAACGAGACCTGTGGCTCCCATAAAAACATTCATCTCTTCTGGAGTGCTTTACTCTGTCTGAACTTGGCCCACCTTCCAACTGAGCAGAGGCAATTCCGTCGCACCAGAACAGCAGCACCCACCTGTGCCATGATTCAGAAGAAATCACTGTGCTTTGATTTCATAATTTGTTTAAATTTGATTTAGCTTTCAAGTGCAAAGAAGCCATAATGTACATGAAGTCAGAGGAAAACAAACGAATTCTAGAGAAATGTGACCAAGGGTTATTGGGCTGATTTTGTTCTCTTGTGGATAGCACCCTTTTTCAGAAGATTCAGGGGAAGTGCTTGATCAGAAGTTTGTTTTCAGGCAAAAGGTTTCTTGAGCCTTTTGAATTTTGTGTTTGAAGTTATCTCATGCTCTCATGCTGAGCCTAGTAAGGGATGGATGTGCATACTGGCTTTCTTGCCTGTGAATCTTCTTAAACCTTATGTGTGTTTAATGTGTTTGAAAAGCCACCAGAAAGCCTATTAGACACAATAGCTCAAGGCATAGCTATAGAATATATACTTCAATGTGGCATAACACATCAAAGGGCTGTGACAGAGTAGGACTTTGAAAACACTGATGCTGGGCCAAGGAAAATATGGCTCTAAAGTAGGCCTGTGTTCCTCTGTGACCTCAGAAGTTCTTGTTCAACAGGCAAAAGGAGTGTGCAGTGAAGTGTTGTTTGTAAATGAAAGGCTAGGACATTCATCACCATCAAAGTATTTTGTAACCTCTTGAACTCTTTTCTAGAATTTGCAGAATTAGCTCCCATTTTTGTTTTTCAGAAAATCATGTTATTACAGTGCAGAAAAAGTGTAAAGGCAGCTACTCACAATGTCTTGAGGCTGTCATTCTTCTACCTGATGTGCTCTATCTCAGCACAATCAATTTTGCAAGTAAGTCAGGGATCAAGTCAGAAGTGAGGATGGGCCATGGGCCACAGACATGTCACTTCTTAATTTCTAGTCCTTGATGCTGGCATAGTAAAGTGATGCTGATACTGGAGTTTGATATTTTGCCTGTTTAATGACAGCCACCACTCCCTAGCCCTCTCTGCCCACTGTCTTATTGTTTCCTTTCCCTTTGTTGTGAATGTCTGCAGCACAACGTTTGAATTTGGACAGAGTGGCTGGCTCTTCAGTGGGGAAAAATCTGCTTAGGAGACACCTGTTCTGCCTAATTCTATGACTTTTGGTTTGATGTGAATTCTTGGGCAAAAGTAATGCAGAAGGTATTGAGAACCATAGGACAGATCATGCACTGACCACTCATGGAAGAACATTTCTGAGCTGCTGAAATAAAATCTACTCTGCACAGTGTGCTGTGTGGAACTGTAGAAACTGTGATGAAAATAGACTCTTCTAAGAAACCAGCATAGAGAGGAATAATTCCTAATAGTATCAAAACCACTGACAGACAGGTGCAGAAAGATATTGCTCTAAAGAACAGTTCATGTCTTAGGAAGACAACAAGAGACTTCACTGACAGATTATAGGGCCCTTTGAAGTGCTGGTAGAATTGGGCAGTGTGATCTTGCTGTCCCACATACAATGCCATCAGCTCACACAGATTTTCTTTGACACAATTTCAAATTTTGAAGTTGAAGGGAGCCTCCCTTTCCTCCACCTTAGACAACAGCAAACTGCTTTAGGGAGTATGTAGCCATCAGATCAGACCAGACCCTTGCCTGATAGGCAGAAATCTCAGTTTCTGCCCAATACATTGAACAGTGTGGGGCCTTGGACTCCTAGTTTCCTTACCTCAAGTAAGTACCTTAATTACTTGTCGCAGTCCATCCTGCCCTAAGGAATCTTTATGAAAACACTTCATTGAAACCGTATGTTCCCATTAGAAGCTTGAACAAATCAGCAGTTCCTTTGCTTGTCATCAGAACTATATCACCCAGCTTGAGTTGCCAAATCTATCCCAAGTGTTTGTAGAGACAACTGAAGGAGTGCATTGCTCATCCCCAATCAAACCTTTGCCTCAATACCTCTTACAGGCACTGATAATGTGCCCAAGGTAGCTGCCAGTCCTTCCTACTCAGAAGAACCTTGAGAGCAGGATGTGCTGGGGTCAGGGATTGGGAGAAGGCAAAGGAGGGCACGTGTAAAGGCATTGAGTACAGGGCATATGACAAGGGGCTGACAAGCCTCATTCACTCAGTGCTCTCTCACCCACGTTTGTTGCTTCATTCAAAAAGTTTAACTAAAGCAAAAAGGTAAAGTTTTAGGTGGCTGCAGGAGCAGAGCTCCCTAATTAGAGCTGTTTTGAGGACAGAAATGGAAGACCTCTCGGAGGGGTGCCAGACTTAGAGAAGGCTGAGGAGAATGGCAGATGAAGTTAAGGGAACTTGGGATACTCGGGAATTTTTATTTGCTATGAAGAGATTTTTGCTGTGCTCAGAATGATGATTCCAAATAGTGAGTTTCTTCTGCTTATCATCTCCTACTACCATTATTTTTTTACCCAAATTTTGTTAATTTCTACAGAAAACAGGTGAATGTGTTTCCTCTTGTTCATTAGATTTGTCCTGTATGATCTAACATTAAAGTAACTGTAGCTGAAATAATAAATACATATTGGGTTTTTGGCCTCATTCCTGACCATTAATGGTAGCTGCTTTTCATGTATATTTCTAATAGCCAGCCTTACAAAGGCCCCTGGCTATAGCAGTGCTTTCAGGGTGTAGTTCCATCAGTTTCATTTGTCTCTCAGATTTTAAAACTGTCACATCTTAATAATCTATTAAACTCCAGAAAACCTGTCCATTGCCTATGTTTGCAGCCACTGAATTTCAGCTTTTCCTTCAGCATCAATCATGCTTCTTGCTTTAGCTGAAGTTCCAACAGGGGACAACTTTTTCCAATGGTACTTTGCCAATTAAACTGTGATGCTTAGGTATGGAGCAGAAGAAAGAAGGACAAAAAGAAACCACGGCATATGAAATAATGTACATATTGGAATATGTAGGATTTAGTAATTACAACATGTTTTTTATTTCAGAAGTTGTTTGATTACTAATAAAAGTACTTTAGAGAAAGAACAATGCCTTTGTAGAGAACTGAATGTCATCTACTTAGATACAGGGCTTCTAGGAACTGTGGCAATCAACCTACTAGATATTCATGAAAGGGAATCATGAGTACACCACTTCACACACACTTTTATAAGAAGCAATGTACCTATTTTAAGGGCTGCATGCATTTCCATTATCTTGTTGCATATTTCTTTGAAGTCAGTTCAGATATTTCTACAAAAACAAGACACTGCTAGGCACTGAGGTAGGAACCAGAGCTCTACTGTGAATTTTAGGTGTAAATAGACAGTATCTGTCCCTTGATCAATAACAAGAGGACCAAAAGTAGTTACAAGCAACAGATGGAGAAGACACATAAGAGGCAGTCTGGTAGGTAATGAAAGGCAGCAGTTACAAGACACCAGCTGTCTGACTGCCAGACTTTTGGCATTGCAATTGAGACAAGCTTGGACAGGAAATTTGCATTTGGACAATGAAGTCACTTTCTGACACACATAGGGAAGACCATGGAAGAAAAAGCATGTGACACATATGCCAACACATACCGTGTGACGTCAGTTTCAGAAAAATGTTCAGTATGACAGATAACAAAGGTTTTAAAGTGCACAGGGTTTGAACTCCTAAATCTAATTATAGTGTGACAAATGGGACAAGGGAATGATGAGATTTTTCAGGAGGTTTAACAAAGAAGTGATGGCATGAAATTAAGATAATGAATGTGGGAAAGTAAACCCTGGCCATGGAAAGGATTTTTGGCAAAGCCGTGAAGATTCAGACAGATGACCACAGGGGAAATACGAACTGATAAATCACAAGTATCATGGAAGACCTCCACTTGCTCCTTTTTAATCTTGAACTTTTACACTGAGAAAATGAAAGAGCAATCCTCAGAATTTCTGCTGACTTCATATAAGTTGATGTTATAGACTCAAAAAATTAAACAAGTGTTTTACATATCTTTACATCTTTTCTCACCTGAATTACAAAATGGTTGAAATTTAGATTTGGTTAAATAGAAATGGACAAGATGTTTAATTAATTTTGCCTCCTTATAGTGAAACAAAGTATAGATAGAATTGTCTGTCATTCAATTTCCAATTCTGGAAAAGTACATAAGTTTCATTTATATCTTATTGTACCATGGGCAGTAACCTATTACAGAAGAAAGTCCCTGGGGCACTCAAAAGAAGAGGGAAAAATCTTAAAGTGTGTCTACTTTACAACAGGGACTCCGAAAAAAAAATGTCGCTCTGTAAACACAGGGTTTTAAAAGCTACGTAGAGGAGAGCATAGGCACCAAACTACCCAGCTATAAACTCTCCAAAGCTTTCTCAGATACTGCCTATCTGTAGGTTTTTCATTCTCCAGGTACACAGGGCATGTCTACACTTAGATACAAGCATCTTGGCTGGCTCCATCACACTCCCCTAAACACAGGAATGTGGAGATGCACAGTACTATCCAAACCTGTGGTGTTGAAAAATATCAGGTAACCCTGGAGGCACCTTTTTTGTGATGCCTTGTTACACGTCCAGAAATGCCCTGGTTTTGATGGGACTGTGCATTTCAGCCACATATTCATGTCTAAACTTAACTGTAATACGGGAACAGACATCCCTCCATCTTGTAACCCTGGAAGTATAGTTCCCATAACTTGTCCCAGACAGTGGGTCTGCATCCAGTGCAGCTACAATACTCCTTTTGATGAAACGGGTAAGAGGATGACTCATGACCCACCTGTTCTATGCTGTAATACAGAGGTCTTACAAAATGTCTTGGAGTAGTTCCCACCCCATCCTGAGCAGTTTCCATCCCATACTGACCTCTTCACAAGAAAGAACCCACAGAGGGCTGTATACTCTTCTGGGATGCTTCATGATTCAGAGGAAGGCTTCAAGTCCCCTCCAGCCACAAAAGGAAGTGATGGCTCCCAGTGCCCTGGTTTGGGCACTCTACTCCAGACTTTCCAACAGAAGGGTTTTTTTGACAATTGTTTATTGTGAAACAGAGAAGCAATGATGGAAGTTGCTGGTAGGATATCCATGTTTCCTTGTTCTACCACTATATGGATGAACTGTGTAAAACATTTCCAAGTTCTGCATCCTTGTCCCATGAGCTGATCAATACCTGACTCCTTCATCTTTCTTTTTGCTTAGGTAGAATAAATATCTCTGAACATTTAAAAAAGACTGTGTCTTGATGGATAAACATTGCAAAGGCAGTTCTGGGTCAGCATGACTTTGCTCCAAACTGATCCTGTTGCTGTCAAGTGCGTAATCAAATACTTGAATGATGATGTTTCCAATGAATTGGTGATGACTTGATACCAATCAAGATTATGGGCTGTGTGTGCTATTTGATTGCAAAATAAGAAAATGAAATCTTGAAGACATATTAAAATGGCTTCCAATTATTTTTTATTTTTGTTTAACGCTAGTGCAGCAGCTCAGTTAAAACTAAAGCAGAAGAATCACACATCAGATATTATTTCTCAGAAGTATTTTTTGCAAGCTCTCCCATTATGCCCTCTAGGATTCTTGCTTTGCAGATCAACAGCACTGAAAATACAGGATACAACTTGTTAGCTGGATAATTTCCATTTAAAATTAAAACACTGTCAGTACTGACTAAACTGTTCCAGGAATTTATATACATTTCCCAACCCAACTGACAACAAACTTCGGCTCTGTTACGCTTCTATGATCTTTCCTTCATTAAAATGTGTAAATAAATGTGGTAAATGATGTGGTAAATTATCTCATGTCTAACTCTTGTCTTGTTATTAATCTAGAGGGAGATGAAGTTCTTCAAACAAGGCAGGAAAGACAGAGAATACAAGATGATTAACTTATCTTCAGTTCCACTCACAACAGGATTTTTAAAAATATGTTTACTATTTAAAATATGTTTTTCTAATTGCAGAGGAGAGATCCCTTTATAACAATAATCTTTTTTTTTTTCTTGAAGTGGTAAAGAAAAACACACTCTATTAGAGGTTCCCACAAATTGAAATTAATCCTGAAGGAGCTCTCCAGAGGCATTACATGAAGCAAAAGTGGTGGGTTTCTTTTTTACCTAATTGTATTCTGAAAAAAAAAAAACCAAAAAAACCCAAACTCCACTGCTCACTCTTACATAAAAAAATAAAGTAATTATTATTTATTTATTCCTATGCAGAAGATTGCTGTTGCCAACAGGCAAATAAAATTAAGCACTCTTTGTCCCAAAGAGTTTATAATTCATGTTTGCATATGATGAATTGGAGAGGGATAAAGAAAATGGAAGAATAATGGCTACAGAAAAAGGTTCCTTCAGGCCCTTCACACTATTTTGCATACACCAAGGGAATATGTCAAGCACACATCTATGTGTATGTTACATTAAATATATGTAGTATGAAATCTTAATTATGGTCTTACTAAAGCTGTGTGTAAGTACTACCTCTGTCAGCTTTTTTGTGGACAGTGGCCTCAGTAACAGGGGAGAAGCTTTGAAACTGGGGCAATGAAAAGCCAATGGAAAAGAAGGAAAGGGTGAAGGGGAGGAGGGGGAGGCAAAGGTGGGAACAGGACCACATTCCAGGAGTTACTCTCACAGGGCAGAAAAACCCCAAACGTGCCATATTGTGTGGCTGGAGGAAGACCTACAGGCTGTGCTGGTAGACATCTGGCTTTCCAGAAGATGATTCTCCCTTCCCACTGTTGTGGGGAAAGGGCTTGTATTCCTCACACTCCCCAAGAGCCCAGATCTACTTAATGCTGACAGCATGATGGAGAAACCAACTTGGGATGCTGAGCTCAGGTGTACTGAGGTGCATTCCAGGAGAGGATCTCTTTGTAATTGCTAAAAGTTCTTTGAGACAGAATGAATAAATATGTCCTATGACCATCAATCAGACACCAATTAGATAATATAATAATATTCAAGTCATATACAGAGCACTCTGTACAAGCTTCTTTGGTTATAGGAGAATGGACAGATGACTCTTCCTGGTCATGTTGCCTTCAACAGCAGACTTCTGCCTTTGCATTTGAAAATGACCAAATAGTTCCAGTTGGCATTGTAGTTGGAAAAACATGCACGAGTAGGGCACAGACTCAGAATGGTTATTAGCTCATTGAAAAGATAATGAAAAATCTGTGTGCATCAGTGGCTTGAAGATATTTAAACATGACTAAACATAAAATGCCTGTAGTTTAAGAGACTGTTTCAGTGGATATATTTAACCTTGTAAAAATTCCAGAGCTACCAGCGTGCTTTGTAGCTGTACAGGAGAGAGCAGGTGACTGGTTGTACAGGCAACTGAGTATCAGTCTGATGTGACCAGAGTATTGCTGCAGATAGAGTAAGTGCTTTAGCTTTTTGGTGCTCTGCATGGAAATAAGCTACAAATCGTGCTTGTGCTGGTCCAAAAGGAGGCCTTTAAGCCCCTGCCTTCCTACAATAAAGTCAAAGCCTCCAACAGGGTCCTCAGAACAGGATTTGTAACTTAGGTCACCCGGGGCTGGGGGGGAGGGAAAGGATGGGACTCCCTTCTGGATGTCATTGTTTCCCTGACAACCTGAGGAGAGCATCAGAGAACCAGCAAATTTGTCACCTCTCCCAGCAAGCAGTCTCTCTGAATACTGGGGCTTTCAGAGACCGTTCTGGAGACTGGAAGGGGCAATGGGTGACACTTAGATGACACTATGGAAGGCTGGATCAGAACAGTAACAGAAGTTGCACTTCATGCAGTAGTGTGGAGATAATAGGATTTGACCTGGACACACTGTTCCCTGGGGTTCCCACGTGCTGAGAGACAGGTCACTGGAGTCCCCGGGCAGCTCCTTTCACATACTTTTGGATGGCTTTGTCTTTGTACAGACCCAAGGAGATGGGAAAAATGTACAGCAGGAAAGCACCCCCTTGTCTTGAGTTTTCATTATCCCCCTTAGCTGCCCACCTCAGCCCCGACATTCCTGTCTGAAACTTCAGTTTGCTTTTGTGGTCCAGCAAAACCACAAAAGCTCCTCTTCCTTGCACACCTGGGTGGGGGGCACATTACCCTCATGGCTGCATGGTACAATTGTCGATCGCTTTGTAGAGCACAGACACGTCTGTATCCCACAGACTAAATCCCAGAAGTTAATGGGATCCTTTAGCCAGTGCTGCTGCATTTTGCAGCCACCCAGAACACTGCAGTCTCTCTCCGGTAAGCCAGAGATTTCTGCATCACATGAAATACAGTAGCAACATCTCTATAAGGTATGGGAGCAAATAATTTCTTTCTCTTGATTATTCTCTTGACATAGATTTTAACAAGATGAAATGGCACAACGCTAAATTAACTTAGTTTTGTGATTTTGATGGTAACAAATGAAGAAAATAGTACAAGCACAGTCCTTTATAACTAGACTGCAATCTTGTGCTTTTCTCCAAATGCTGCAGCCTGTTTCTGAGATGCAGAATAATTTCTGTTTCCAGAGGTCTGAAATTATTTTTCAAGCTATAAAAAAAAAAAAAAAATCAGTCTTTCTTGTGCCTAATGTCTTCAATTCTACACAACATTATTATAAAGTTATTGTGAAAGTTTCTTAGCTTCACTCAGGCCTGCAAAAGCTGTTAGAATATTTCTTAAAACACGTTAAGACATAAAACACTAATAAAAGTGCTTATTAAAGAACTGCAGTAGATGCGTAGCTGTTGTGGGCAGTGTTGATTTCACTGAAAACTGTGAATCTGATGACTTATATAAAATAAGTAAGAGCAAATAAAATGGAAAGCTGAAATGACAAAGTCACAGTCATGGAATTAAGACAAGTGACTTCTGTAAGCACCTGAAAAAGGGCAAAAATCATTCCCAGGTGGTTACTGTAGCAAATGTAACTGTAGATGTCTCACTCCTGTCACTGCACTTTCAAACATGGGGTGATTTTAAATATTGCTGCACTTTTTTTAAAAAAAATGCCATTTCTTTCTGTTTCTGTTTTTAAGACATTATATTTTAAAACTTTTTTCTTGGTTTTTTTCTTTCTTTCTGCATTCACTATTTACTTCCTTGAAGAAAGCAAGACAGAGACATTTAAAGACAGAGACATGAAAAAGCATGAAAAAAAACATGAGAAGAGTAATGAAAAATCCCTATTAAAAAAGTCTCTCCTACATCACATCCCTGCCTTCTTTCTTTGACTAAAGGCAAGCAGACCAAACAAAAAAGAAGTCAATTCATAGATGAAAAAAATGAAATGGTTTAAAACCAAATTAAGGATGTGAAAATGTTCACTTTGGGGAATTTTTTTACAGTTTTTTGGGGAAATTATTTTTCTTTGCAAATGGGTAAAAATCAGATTTTTTAAAAATTATCTTCTTTTCTTTGTGCAGTAAGCCCAGACACAGCCAGCTAATCAGAGCCTTATTCAGCCAACCTCTACATGCATTGTAGCAAAGTTGTTTAATTTGTAAATTTGACAGTAAAATAAGGTGTTTTTTTTCCTGTTTGGACAGAAAAGACATGAAAAGGCCAAAATACAAGTCTTTAGAGATACTTCTAGCAGGCAATTCAAGGACAACCCTTTCACTGGCAAATTTAATCATTTAACATCAATCCAATTTAGGATTGACTGTTGACTGTTAAGAAGGATCAGTCATTTATATTGCATGTAAACAAAGAACTTCCTTCAAATTAAGCACCCTTACAAACAAGATGTAAATTATTGCATCCACCCTCTCTGTTTCTAAAAATTCTTTCACATGTTGTAGCACCAGTTTACTTGAAAAGAGAGGTTCTGGTTTTCAATGATACTTTGAATCTTGCAAACAGGGGATGTTTCTGCCACTATCATTAAACTTCTCAAGGAAAAAGAAATTTTTAAAATGAATTTGCAGCTTATTTTTCAAAGACTTTAAGATGTCTAATGGCCATCAGGGATCCACGAGTCTTAGCCAGATCTGCCTGTCTGAAGAGACCATTGGCACTGGCATTTTCTGGCAATATCTCTATCGGCTTGAATTGAATTTAGTTCTAATCATCATGCAGTAAATTAGAGAGGAAAGGGGTCATTTGGGTCTTTTTCTCTTTCTAAGGCTTCTGCAGTAGTGATATTTGCTGCTGTACAGAGACCCAGCCTAAGGTAAATTTCTTACTTTTTGTTCTTGACTTCCATCCTACTCCTGCCCCAAGGATTAGCATGTGATTCTGTTGATGTACTGGCTTTCGGCTGATCTTTTCCTTAGGGACAACCTTCTTCAATAAAACTTTTGAAAATACAAGCAGGAATGGTCTCATTTCAAGGATCAGTGGCAATTCTGAAAGGACCCATAACACATTTTTCTAGGTTGCTTAGCTGCAGTAGAGTATCTGAAATACTGACTCACTTCAGGCTACCACTTTTTGCTGACTAATTTTACATGCGAGGTGTCTTAAACGTGACCTACAGTCTCCCAAAGGACCCCAGGCTCATCCGCTTTTATATTATAAGGATCTTGTTTCTTGAAGACAACATGGTTACACAATTTTTGAACCATGATTAGGGAAAAGTATATTCACTGCAAATTATTTTCTGAAACAGCAAAGGTCTGGGATTATTTTGGCACCAAAGCACTGCTCTGCTACCCTGTGATTTGCCTTTTCCTCTCAGTAATTCACAGTGACAGACTTTTAAACAGAATTACATCCCCCTAAGCAGTTTCCTGTGCTCTGGAGATGGGCAGGACAACACAGACAATAAGGAAACATGACTGGAATACAGACATGGCTGCCCCTGTTGTTCGGCATCAACACAAAGATAGGTGCTCAGCCTTTACTCCAACAGTGAAAGAACACCCTGTGCTCTCCCTGTATTTTATTTCTAAGGCAAAGCCATCATGATTGTAAAAACACAATGGGGGGGGGGGGGGGGGGGGGGGGGAACAGAAAAGAAACCCGGAGTATTTCCCTTTTTCTCAAAGGCTGAAGGTTGAAATTCTCATGAGATTGGAACTTCAAGGCAGCTCAGCTCTTTCACAAGCCTCTTGTTGCTATGCAAGAACGATCCTTTTGTGGGCACGTATTTTATCCAGTCTCATCCCTTCTGTCTGTGCTATGAATTTATAAATGAGAAGCAATATAGCGATACACCTTTTTAAAGAACTTCGTAATAAAAAGTCCTACTGTCACACATGGCTGTAGTAGAACAATATACTGTTTTAAAGCATCAAACCTGATGGAGAGTATGATGGATCTGTAGTCTTCTAGGCATGGAATGGTTAACATATAGCCTGAAAAATCGTATGTCTAGAGGGAATATAACCTTGTATTTTTATGACATTTATTTATATACTTTCCATGGCTGTGAGAAGGAAGAAAATTATAAGCTTGCAAATATCCAGAACCCTATATAGAGTACTCATAGGCATTCATTATAAAAGAACTATTAAATGTTTTATGTCATTTGAGATGTATGTTCTGTGATTTGTATATACTATATAAACAGAAAATAATATCACAGTAAAAGGTTATGCACTGGCATAGCTGCATCCACTTCCATGGCAGGATTTATCATTTACAAATTGATAAGACATGTCAAGCTCTAGCTTTAAATCTTTTCCTTCCTTGCTTCCTGATCTAGGATGATACAATTTTTCCATGATACTGGCCAACTAACTGAGAGAGCATCAAGAAGTACAACAGAAAATTCATCATTAGCCTCTGTGGTTCTATTGCCAACAACCCTTTAATTATCAAAGATTCTTTCTAAAGAATTTTGGATTTTGCCCTTCTTACAGAAGAGGAAGGATCTGATTCAGCTGATAAAATTTATAAGACTGTTTTTAACTTCTTTTCTTTTTTTTTTTTTACAGTTTTTCCATGCTGCAGCATAAGATTCAAATGTGAACTTGTGGTCAGACACACTGTGGATTACATTGCAGTAGCATGAAGAGATCACATATGGAAAAAAGGAACAGGACAGGCTCAACTGGTTCTGAAGCACCTTCATGAGGAGAGGAATACCAGAAACCTCTGAGGTAGACCACTGTTTTGGGATGTAAAACATGAAGTCAGGCTACCAGGCCCAGGTCTGATCAAGGACCCCAGTGCTTGCCTTATGGTCAGTTGTGAGGCCTTTGGTCCTCCAGAGTTGAATTCAGTACTCCAACAAAGCCTCTGTCATGGGGAAAATCTCATACTTTACAAAGTAAACAAAAATGGCCAGTTGGCTAAAAGTTTGCATGGATGAAATGTTGAGTCTTATCTCCCAGGTACCTTATTCAGCTATGCATTGAGATATTTGTATTCCAGATATGCAGCTTAGAAAATGTCCCGAGGGTTAAATGTTATTACCCTTTACTTCAAAAGGTTGAGAAAGGCATACTGCTAGATTGCTTTTGTCTGGTCAATGTAGTGTAAAGCTAAATTTTTTACTTTAATTGTTTTTATAATGCTGGAGTTCTTTGAGCCTTGATGTTACAGTGTCTCAGAATAAAGGTTAGGGAGGACAGATCTCCTTTTGTATTATTAACACACATTTCACAAACCACGGGTTAGGTTTTGACTGGTTTTATACCAGTTTTCCACTCCTCGCTCCAGACTTAATGACCAATTGAACATAAGGCACAAAAAGGGTTGTTGCAAGCTACAATCTTGGATTTCTCTTTTTCAATGAATGGACCCCAAGCCACACTCTTCCTGACCCATAGAAGTTTGATTTCAGTTCTGTGACTTCAGCTGCAAGCTGCCCACCTCTCTCCTCTCCTCTCCTCTCCTCTCCTCTCCTCTCCTCTCCTCTCCTCTCCTCTCCTCTCCTCTCCTCTCCTCTCCTCTCCTCTCCTCTCCTCTCCTCTCCTCTCCTCTCCTCTCCTCTCCTCTCCTCTCCTCTCCTCTCCTCTCCTCTCCTCTCCTCTCCTCTCCTCTCCTCTCCTCTCCTCTCCTCTCCTCTCCTCTCCTCTCCTCTCCTCTCCTCTCCTCTCCTCTCCTCTCCTCTCCTCTCCTCTCCTCTCCTCTCCTCTCCTCTCCTCTCCTCTCCTCTCCTCTCCTCTCCTCTCCTCTCCTCTCCTCTCCTCTCCTCTCCTCTCTTCCAAAAGGACAGATTCCCATCAGGGACATGTGGCTTTCATAGTTTCAGTGGGCATTTCATATTGGAAGGGACCTCTCTAGGTTATATGGTCCAACCCTCTGCTCAAAGCAGAGAGAATTTCTGATCAAGATAAGGTTGCTTAGGCTTTTTCCAGCCCAGGTTAAAGTAGCTCCAAGCCTCTCTGTCAGCCTGGTTCCTCTCTGAAAGACACATACTTCTTGGTCCTGTCAAGGTCTGCTCTGAGACTGCTTGCCTACATCCTTTCCAGGAACACCGAGAGTGAGATTCACCCTAGCTAAAAGCTGGATATCTGATCTTGACCTCAGAGCCTTCAATCTGTGCCAAAGAAATAGGTGCTCTTAAAAGTGAATTGTATGTCACTTCTCTGCCCTGATTATAGAGGTAGCAGCCAGAGGAGTTGCTATTTAACCCCAAGAGGAAAGTTCCTTTCCCAAGTTCTGGGGTTTCGACCTAGGCTAAATGGGAAGAAGACACAAAGCACTTTGGCTTGCTTGAGAACAGAATGTGAGAAGAGACATAAAAGAGGAAATTCTGAGCTATTGCAGTGGAGTAATGGCATCAAATTGAAGGAGAGGGTCTCAGGATCACGGTTCTGAAATAAAACTGAAATTGGAAAAAAGATCCACCTGACCCAGCACTGAGCTGTAGTTTGCTTCACCATCTTTAATTAAAGGACTCTTAGTCACTGAAGTTTCTTTTTTTCTCTCAGCCTTGAAGGCACAAATCCAGAGAGAATATATTTGCTTCAGTTCTCCCTTTCAAAGATTATGCTAAGAAGATCAGGAGGGGCATTTACAAATGCATCAAGCAAACAGAACATACGAGAAATTTACTTTCAAGACAAACAGGAGGTCAGGAATAATCGAAACATCTCACACTTTTACATTAAAATACTGATAATCAAAAGTGTTGCTCTCCAGGCAGCAATATCTAAAGTAGCTTTCTAAAACAAACAGAAGTTTTCCATTTGTTTACTCCATTTTCTTCAAGCTGCTTAGCTTGGATTATGTTGTGTTTTCTTCTGCAGCTGCCTTTTCCACAGACAGTCTTCTCACTGAAGATTTCCTTTCTCCTTCATATCTTGCATCATTCATATTTCATTATCCCACTCTGTTAGAAATTACTCTTGTTATGTTCCCTAGACGACTTATTTCTTTACTGCCTTTGTTTTCTGCTCTGTCTTTTCCCACTTTCCGACTGCAGTCTTGCTCTTGGTGAGCTCCTGTCTACCTAACTACTGTACCTAGACATGTCCAGCCAAGATGTCTCCCTGGGAAACTGCAAAGACTCTTCCCACACTCCACTGATTTTATGGTGAGCAGTGAAGTTAGTGAAGTTTAGAAGATGGTTCCACTAGGAGTCCAAGCTTTAGAGACAAGCTGAGTGAGTAGGACTAATATTTCTTCTATTACATATTTTTTTAAAAGTTTATTCCCTTCATTCTACTCTTTTTCAGTTTTATCAGCTGGCTTTCTACATATCTTTAACAGTTCCTCCATCCTTTTCAAGGCTGAGACAGAGACAACAAATACCCTCTCAAACTGAGATTGAACACCTTACATACAAACTTAATATCTTCTTTCTTTGAAGAATTCCTGTTTCAGAACTTCATCTGGCCTTGAAGCAATACTGGGACACTGTAGAAAAGCAGCCTTTTTGTATTCTGTGTACTGAAAAAGTAACCTGGATGCAGTAAGAGCTTGTCCGAATCTTCCTGAGTTAGTGTGAGAGCCAGGTACAGGAGTAAAACCTTTATATAAAAAGCTACCCCCTCATTTTTTTCCCACCAACCGTTTTACATAGTATTAGGAATGACCCAAACTCCTATGACCACTCCCAAGGATATTTTTTAGCTGCTCATCTCTACCTGTATGCCAAAAGACATATTTTTTTGTCTTGGATTCACTTACAGCAAAATTTAAAAACTCAAAGGCTGTCTCAAAAATATCTTCTCATCTGAACTTATACAGCCCTGGCTCACAAACAGCAGCTCATCACTCGCTGCCCTCATCCTTGCACAAAAATCTGCTGAAGGGACCCCAGAAGCTCCCTGCCAGCCCAAATTTCCCAGAGTCCCTGCTGGCAACTCAGCATGCTCACTGCTATCTGCACCTCATCAGTAATTTATGAGAACACAGTACCAAGAAAATAATCTACCACATATCAGGAAGTGTGGGAAGGAAAGGAGTATTTTTATACAGAATTATCCAAAAATATCCTTAGAACTGCTTGGCTGAAGTGTGTAGGGAATCTGAGGGAGTTTAACAGCAGATTTCCCCAATTCTTGCAAGAGAGAGCATCAGGCTTGCACAGCATCATTTATGGCTTCTGGGGAGCTCTTAGCCTGAAAGTATCACCTGCAACATGACTGTGACAAGTGGATCAAAACCCATATTTTGTGGATATATATTTAAAGCACTGAACACCAATATGTGAACTCAAAAGCTGCTAAACTCAATTCATTTTAATAGACTAATAAACTCTATTCCTCCCTTCCCCACCTCCATTTTTTAAAATTTTTTTTTCCATGAAGAATTGCTGCCAGTGCTCCTGGGAACACTGCAAGGAAGGTTAATCCAGACACCACTTAGTTGTTTATGGGTTTCTTACAAGTATGAGGAATGAGGGATCACTACAGACGGAGATGTGTTTGAGAGCAGCCTTTTAGCATGCCAAAGATCAAGTTCCCTTGAAAGAGAGGGATCCCCAAAGCAGCAGTGGGGGATTCTCCTCCTCCTCATTATACTTGGGCGCTGAGCTACAGCACAAGCCTCTACTAAGGTTTAAAGTTAGTCTGTCTTAACTGCTTCTTAAATTACACTTATTATAGGAGCCTTGATTAATTTCTCCTTTCTGTTGCAATGCTAGTCAGTGAAAGAAGTTTTTGCTAGTGGCAGGCTTGCCCATGGTTATGATTCCTGAAAACCCTTCCAGGGTCTTCATTCACCAGAAAGCAAACTGCACTCTCTAGAAATGCATGATGTTTAATGTGACAGGGAATCTAGGTTTGCAAAAAGCAACTCTGGTCATCAGGCTCAGGTCTGCTGCTCTCTATGTACCTGTTCACACTTTAATGGGACTCCAGCTTTAAAAATACTTCAGTTTCTCTAATCCCTCTTAATCCTGTTAAAGTTATTGCTGAGCTGCAACCCCAGATGGTAAGAAAACTTCTATTGCCGCTCAGGCTAATTCATTCATCACTGAATTATTCTTTTTTGTGCTTCTACAACTGTCTTTCAGCTTAAACAATCCCTTTTCCCATGGTATTTCTGGATGAGAGCTGGAACCTCTTTAGAGAGAAACAGACACTGGGCTGTTTTAAGGGGAGACTCCTGTATGCACTGCACCTGGGATATTGACACAACTTACACCTGGACCTCACCTTACACAGGTGCTGTTTGTAAGGACAAATGTAGGAGCAAAGAAGGGAGGAGAACATGCACACAAAAGAGCGCATTGACCTTCCCCTGTAACAATCTGGATTTCTCAGTAGTTTCATCTTTCTGCCAGGGATGTTTCTGTCACTTTTTGAGGAGTTCTGTTTGCTCCTAATGGTCCTTTCCATGTTCTGGGAAAGGAGGATTGCTGATGTTCAGGTTAGGCAGGCACCCTTTGGCCCTCTGACAGTCACTGCCCTGTGCTGCTGTCCCAGTGGATGAGAAAAGTGTCTCAGACCTTGCAACCCTTACACTGTGCTCCAGTGGGGCATTCCCCAGGTTTCTCCCTATTTAATATGAATTAGCAAGGTTCAGATTTTAAATAGTCTAAAATAGGACAGGGATGAAAACTCTAATAGCCAAATAACCCACAAAAAACCCTCTTGCTCAGCACTTGCCTAACCTCGAAGCACTGGAAGCCTCCCTGTCTCATCTGTGGTACCCCCAGGTACACAGAAACCTTCATGCCTGGGACCTTCTACATCTTGATGATGAGGCATTTGTCACCTCTCTTACCCAGGAAATAGGCAAAGCCATTCTTAAACCTTCTCTTGAAGGTCCATAATCTGGACTCTCAGTTCTTGTAAGACCCACTTGTAGGGGTAGGGCCCCCAAAGCAGGAGCTGGGACTGTTTTGTTTGTAAAATACCAAGCTTCTTCTGGGAAGTGAGTCAGGATCCCACCCTGCAATTAATCTTCTTTTTTTCCAGAACACACAGCAGGGGATTAGCTGCTCGAGGTGGGAGAGGGTGGAGGGGGGATGGAAGGGAGGGCAGTCTCATCTTTTGCAGCCAGTGCTGAAGCTCTGCCAGGCTGCAGAGAGACATGGATCCAGGGGAAAAGAAAAGCACTAAGTCTGAGCCTCTGCAGCCTCCTGAACACACACATCTCCCTACAGCAGTGAGGTGCCAGCCTTGCTGTTCTGCCCCATTCAGGGTCCATCTTCTACCCCAGGCTATGTTTAATTTAAACATGAGCTTATTTTGGTCATTACTAAGAACACTTACGTACCACATTACCCACATTTTGCCCCATCAGCCTCACCATGTTTTTAGAACATCTACAAACCAGCTTTTATAATTTTTTTTCATCTTGAGCAACATCCAGGCCACCTAAATCCCATAAGAACATCCCACCCCTCATTTTCCTTTGCACAACCACCTCCATGCCCCTGGGACGGAAAGTTCTCACCTTCTTCAGCCAAGAAGACTCCTTCATGCCCAGAACTGTCAGTCAACATTTCTCTTGAGCTTCTAAATTGATTAGCATAATGAAGTTAAACTGAAAGCAATTACTCTCAAGATCAGTACTGGTAATTTTTTAGACCCATGGCAAGGCTGATGGGAGGCAAGCCTGAAATGTTTCTTCCCACAGCCACACCAGCTGGACCTCATATCACTCCTGAGCCCCTGACAGCAACACTACAGGCTCAGCTCTAATACACAAACAATTTTCAACTGTGTTTCATAACTTGGGGTGCCTTTTGGAGAAGAGATTGTGAGAGGAAGCTATTGTTTTGCCTAGCAGAGGGGAGGTGAAAGGCGGGCCAGCTGTAGGCAGGGGCTGTGGAAAGCTGCTGCTGTGCCATTTTAGAACTGGCATTTTGCAGAAGGGAGAGATATTTTTACTCTCCTGCCAGCTGGCGGCTCTTGGCAAAGTGGTTATGTTTTTAGAAGCTAAACAAATTCATCCTTCTTATTTTTCCCCAGAGTTTTGGATTCTACTTCAAGTGATTTGATCGAAAGGTTTTTAACACATCTAACTAACAAAAGGCTTATTAAAAATGAAAGAGGACACCAGAAAAATAGGAAGAAGTACAAGTGTTAATTTGTGTTCAGCAAATGGACTGCTTTTTGAACGTAAGAAATCTAAGTGGTTCTGAATATATTTATTTTCCATTCATGAAAATAAACAATTTAGACTGATATACAGTTACCACTGGAGTGTATGTTTCTTCAAAGATGTGCAGAGCTTTGAGTTTTCTTGTAGCACTGCACATAATCAAGTACTTGCAAATAATAGTTATCATATTTAAAATACTCTTGACACAGGGATCACTCTCCCATGTTTTTTTCCAAAATTCTTCACTTCACATCCTTAATGAGCTTTGACATACAGTTTGAACTTGTGGTATACAACTAGTTTTTCAGCAACATAGGACGAGTTGGTTTTTTTTCTATTTTGAAAATGTTTTTAAATTGTTTTTAAATTATTTTAAAATTATTTACTGTCTCTATTATTTTCCTCTTGAGATTATGCAGACACAGTGATTTTGTGACTAAAATATGTTGAACTAAAAGGCTTAAAGTTTAAACATATCTTTGTCTAAATGTTGGTATTTATGAAAAACTTTCAAACATGGAGACCATTTTGCTTGATCTTCATTACAGGTGAAAATTAGCTCTTCAGCTTGTGCTGTTTGTTATACCTACCTGGGTGTGATTTCAATACATTTTTGTCACCTACCCCACATCTGAAGTACAACACACTTAGCCCCAAGTCAGTCAAGCACATGCTGAAATCTGAGCACATGCTTAAAATCAATTCACTTATTAAAATAAGATGAAGCACACTCTTTTACACTAATATGTTTTGCTGAACTGCTGTGATGAATAATCTAAATGCAATGTCCCAAAACATCTGCTCTCAGGAGAATTAGGTCATGTAGATTTACAGAATTTCAGGGAAAGGAAAAAACTACAGATTCAGCCTAACCTATTGCCCAGACTTTTTGGTTTTTTTCCTTAGAAGAATGAAAGATAGAGAGCTATTTGCTGAATCAAAACATTGATAAAACTAATTTGCAGATATTAGAGTTCAAAGGTTGTTGTTCAGGTGACCATGGTGCTTTGTCCTAACCTCAGAGCCTTTAAAATAAAATTAAAATAATTTTGCATTAATTTGTCAATGAATTCAGAGGATGATATTTCAAGAACAGCAACACCCAGAATTTGACCTTTTCAGATCTACAGAAAACAGCAGCCAGTGTGTTTTACCAGCTATCGGGAAATTAAGGTTGAACAAGCATGGAAATGTCTTTCATTTTAAGAAGAGGTAAGTCACATACCCTAGGAGGTAGGACCAAATTTCCTAAGTCCTGTGACACTGAGAGGTACTTTTCAAGGTTCTATTCAAAATCAAGACATAAACACATAAAGGCATGAAGTGCTTGGTCTGACTGATATTCGGATAGCTGATTTTTCATTCATGCATTTCTCAGATCATATCTCTATCATATCATAGAATGGTTTGGGTTGGAAGGTACAAAAAAGATCATCTAGTTCCAAACTCCCTGCATGGGCAGGGACACCTTCCACAAGATCATTTTGCTTAGGGTTCCATCCAACCTGGCCTTGAACACTTCCAGGGAGGGGGCAGCCACAACTTCCCTGGGCCACCTATTCCAGTGTCTCACCACCCTCACAGGAAATAATTTTTTCCCAATGTCTATCCTAAATCTCCCCTCTTCAAGTTTTAAACCATTGGCCCTCATCCTCTCCTTGACAGCTTAAAAACGTGAAAGAGAAGCAGATAAAAATTCAAGTATTTATGTTGTATCTTCCTTTCTGGGTCTTCATGGGCCCCAGCAGTGTGATGCATAAGGAAGACTTCTGTGAAATGAATCCTCTCCAGTTGTCAAGTCATCTTTGTTAAAGAAACAATGTTCAAAGCAAAATTGCTAAAGATGTAGAAATTTATTTTCAGAATAGAAAGACACATCTTTCATTAAAGGCCTCTTCCCTGAGTTTGTTTCAATAAACTACTTCACTGAAAAATGCTGCAACTTCTGAAGTGAAGCAGTGTGAGGAACACAGTCATATTGATCCAGATGACTTCAAACTTGAATTTAATTTTTATTTTTGCAAGATATTTTTTTAAAAATAGTCTGCTGTTAGTTTTCATGTTCTGGAAAACTGAACATTTAAAATTTTTTAGTATCTATATGTCCATTGCATTTTAATATTATCTAAACTAAACATTTTGATTAAAATGTTATGATTTTCCAAGAGAAATACTTCAGACCCTGTGTTCTGCAGGAAATAACTTGCATCTTGGGCTTTGGTTCAGATGCAGGATGACAGCTGCTCCTTTCAGTATTTTCTGGAGAATGAGCTGGTGATAAAATGCTTTCTGCTCTACAGGAAGATTGGTGTTAAATGCAGTAGCAGCTATTGAGTATTAAGCAAATGCTATATGAAATATGGTTGAGAGACCCATAAAATGGATGGTAATAACTCTTCATAACAAGCAGAGAAGCCATGAATTTGCAGTTTGAATACAGTGCCCAGGAATAAGACCCAGCAGGGCAAGAGGGAGTTACAATATTGTGATCACAACTGTCTCCAGATCACAACAGAAGTCTCCAGATTGCAGAGAGGGTTGCGTTGCGAAGCTGCACAGGAGAGGTTAAAAAAGAAGAATTGGTGTTAAACTAAAAAAAAAAATAAATCTTTGAGAGCCTAATCTGCTTTTTGAAATCACTCATAGAGCCATGGTTTGGAGCCAAGCTGCTGAAGCTTCAGCACTGTGCTGAAATACTGTGTAATTGCTCTCACAGGTGCAGAAAAATATCCATTTATACAGCTAATCCTGGCTGTGAAGAAACATCTTCTGAGAGTTTCTTCCAGAGTGATAAATAACAGAAATAATCTATTTAATGAATGAAATGACAGATTGGGTGTAATTAGTTATGTTCCAGATAAGTCAGGTCACTGCTTAGTATTTTATCTATGGCTTTAATTGCTCAACTATGGAACTTTTTCATGATGTCAGTGCTTCAGCTTTCTGTTCCTCTTGTGCCTTCTGACTCAAATGCTCCAGACACCTCTCAAGCACTCCTTAGTGCAGATTTAGGGCTTTAAACGTGGAAATAAATCACAATAAAAGAAATGTTCAGTGTTCTATTAGATCATGCATCTTCAAAAAACTAAAGTGGGCTGTATTTATGGGCTAATAATTTTGGGGTCTGAAAAAAGCTTATAGAAGCTCTCAATCTGAGCTCCTCTAGGATGCCCCAGGGAATAAGGTCCCAAAGGTCTTGGGGTGTAGGAAGAGGGAAAAATAAACTGAGTAGTGCAACTATATTACCTGAGTATATCAAAATCAACTGTTGAGATCCCAAAAGTAGGAAGGAAGCTGAAAAACTGGATGAGATTCATGAACAGACGAGAAAATTATTACAAGATGTAAAACACAACTTCTAATTAAACATTCAAAGAGCTTAATCAAGCTATCTTATAAAAAATATGCCAAGAGATGATTTCTACCCTTCCTGGCCACCTCCACTGGGATCAGAACACAGGTTCTTCAGCCCAGCAGATGAAAGCGTAACTACATCAAAGAGCTGGTAGCTGAAATAAAGCTCAGTTTTTAAAACTGAAGATAGTTTATGGTTGGAAAAACATATCCAAGTTGTTCTATATTTCACTGGAAAATTTTAAACAAGGTCTGATAACTATCTGGAAGAGGTGATCCAGTTAAAATTAGAATTTGCTGGTCTTTATTGTCAGAAGATAGAACTGTAAGATTGCTATGGTGCCTTTTGAGCTAAGAAACTATGAAAAAACAAGCCCCAGAAAAGAAAAGCTTTATTCTTGGGCAGCTTAATTGTTTGTAGAGCTTGCTGAGCAAACCAGAGCTTGATAGTGTTCAGGCACTGGACATTAACCTTGGACTATTTTCTATAGTCAATTTTCCCTCACTAATTAGTCTGAGATGGCATTATGATTCATTTCACACTCAAAATAGGTCAGAGGAATTGTCCCATAGAACTATTATGCTCACTGACTGCAGGCAAAGCCTAATGGACTGGTTTAAGCTACCTAACTTGCTTTTAGTTGATTTACTTTAAGTGAGATGAATGTTTCTTTTCTCAATAAATCTTATCAGTGGAATTTTAGATTGCATATTTTTTAAGACTAATCTCTTTGAGACAGAGAGTGCTTTAGCATATCAATAAAGCACAAAGGTGCTTTCACTCCAGATACAACATTCTGAAGCATTTTCAAATTTAAATCATAGGGATTTTTATAGCTTCTTCTGTTACTAAGTTATGTGACTTTCTACAGTGATTCTGGAATGTCTCATTAACTTCAACAGAGTTGTACAATACAGTTAAGGGGAAAGTTCTGTGCAAGTATTTTACATTAACTTTCTTAAGCACAGTCTTACTATTCTTGTAAAGAGCCAAGATTGTCTTCGATGGAAGTTTTCCTTGAGAAAAGTGCATATTTTGGCCCTTAGGTATGCTGTAATTCTCAAGAGGAATTTGGATTTTTTTCATTCATTTCATTAAAAAATATTTAGATATCTCATAGATCTTGAATATATGCAGATCATTATGGACTAAATAATGAATTCCATAAACATAGGCAACGTGGAACAAATGTAGTTACTAGTTTCAGAAAAGGGAAAGGGAAGAGAAATTAATGAGGAAATATCAGTCTGCTTGGTTGCAAAGTTTAACAGAAGTGTCACTTGAGCTCTATTTGAGAGCTCAAGCAATGCAAAGATAGAGAGGAAAGCTATGTGTTTGTTGGTCTGTGTTCTCTGGAAAAGACATAAGCCTGCTTTCCATCTTAATGTGTCTTGATTTCAGTCTGTGAAGAGGTGGCTAGGTTTAGTATTACACAAAAACTCTTACATCCTCTTTTTCCTCTTTTTCCTCTTTTTTTTTTTTTTTTTTTTTAATTATATATTATTTTTTTATATAGCTTTTTGGCATTAGGAAGATTTTCACTTTAAGGCCATTATGGTCACTCCTTATACCCTCATCTGTTTATGTGAAAGAATTCCTGGATTGGGTCCATTTCCAAAGGGACTCATGCTAACAAGGGTAGGGTTGATGGGTACAGCATGGAAACCAATAACTACATGCATCTGGAAACAGCACTCTTGATCACAGGTCTGTTTTCTTCCTGACAATGCTTATAGCTTCATCAAAGTTACCACAGTGGATTGCTGAAAGGGGGTTTGTTTTTAAAAGCAATAAATTTACCTTCAAAAAATTGTTCATAATAAATGCTAATCTGTCTTGCCTGGGTTGATGGTGTACAATACAGTTCACATTTCATAGAATCATAGAATTAGCCGGGTTGGAAGGGACCTCAGAGATCATCAAGTCCAACCCATGACCCACCGGAGCAGTTGCTAGACCATGGCACTGAGTGCCACATCCAGTCTTTTTTTAAATATCTCCAGGGACGGAGAATCCACCACCTCACCGGGCAGACCATTCCATTGCCTGATCACCCTCTCCGTGAAGAAATTCTTGTCTTCACCAATTGCAGGCTGGTCCATGCCTTTTGCCTTCATTCACTTAAAGTCATGTGGTTTTATTTTATCTGTGACAGATTTCATGTGAACTTCACTGGAATGTGATTTGTTTATGCTGGAGCATAAACCATGTCATATAGTGAGCAAGGACAGTCTAAAGCCGGAACTGTACAAGAGCCAAAGCTTGCATAGCTTATTTATGATCAGAATTTAAGTATCTGGCATGTATTCTTTTATTTAGGGATAACACTACAATGCATTTGGAATAGGCAGTATCAAGTTTGATGTCAAGTAATGAAGTCCTTGTTTCTTTTTACAGCTTACTGAAGGAGCTGATAGTTGTGCAAAAATGAAACTTTGAAGTTTAAATATGTATACACTGTCATTGTAGAAGTGTGGTTAGAAGTTCCACACTTAGGGCTTAAAATCAATTTTGAACCTCAAGTAAGAATGCATACAAGTCACACCACTTATTATTTCAGTACACAATAAATTGCCCCAAAATTTACAAATAAACTAGTTAATTAATTAAAAAGTTCATATTGTTCCTAAGAAACTTAGAGCTCTGCCACACATTGTTTATTTCCTAGGCAAGTACGTAGTCTCATCCTAGGTCATTCCTAGATAACTACATTTATTGCAGCAAGATCTAAAATATATATTTGAAATCTGTTCCATCTTTTATGTCCTTTTTTAACATTTTTTTTCATGGGAGATGAAAATAAAAAGTTGTGTTTTTTTTTTTAAACAAAGTATTATTTTTACATTTTTGTGGGGTTTACTCCCTCATTAAGGGCAATGGGATCACAGCATGGTGGCCCTTACATCATGGTGGCTTTTAGCAGATGCTTCTGTTGATCAGACATGAACTGGACTGTAGATTTTGTGTGTCTTTTTAAGACCAGTTAAAGGCATTTAGATTTTTAAATTAAATATTAGCCTGAGCAGAGCACTGGCATGGAAATATCCATTTGAGAAGTTGCGAGCAATGGGTCAATCTCACACTAATCAAAATAAGTGCTATCATACTATCACTTTGGACGTGAGAGTGAAGCTAAGTATGACTTTACTGTGGTTGACCTGCTCTGCTTAGGAGCCTACCTGGCCTCCTTGCCAGGTATCTCGTCAAAGGCATCTTTTCATTAACTTTAGTATCAGATCTACGTGTTCCAATATGTAATTACTCTTCCAGAGAGTGGATCCCACTTAATGTTGGAAACTTAATTTGTCTACCTTCAATTTCAGCCTGCTTTGCTTTGCCTTTCTTTCCAAGGTTAAAAAGTTCTCAGTATTTTTTCTAAACATACGTATCTACCACAGACTCAAGCCATCCCCCAGACTTGTCTTCAGTGGAGTGAAAGAAGAGGCTGAAAGAACTTCTCAGATCTCCAGAAATTCCATGTCCTTGAAATGTTAAAATAAACTAGCTCTTACCATTTCTGTGTGCAAAATTATTATTTTTTCTTAATAGATATGCTGAGGATTATTTTGAAATTTCACATCAGTTTCACAAATGAATGCTCCCAGTAACACTTAGAACTTTATAATGACACCAGATTTTGCTCAAGACAAGCTCATGTGCATATGTGACATTGCAGAGCTGACAGGTTTCTGCTTTAAGCTCCTGAGATAACATTTTTGCAGCTATGTCAAACTATACCTTTATGGCATTGCACTGTTGTAGAAAACCCTGGCTTTTAGGACACGTTTTTTTCCCCCATGCAGGGACAGTCTGTGTTCTTGGTTCTCACAAACCAGGTTGTCAGAGTTGTTATAGCAGATTTCACTGGACTGAGACCACTAATGAAGTGGTTCGGATTACACTGAAGAGAGGAGCTGACTCTCTTTACCAATTACTTTTTTTACCAAAGCCTATGATACTTGAAACTGGTTGTGCAAATGTTGTGGAGCTTTGAGAGAGTGAAACTTGGAGGTAATTTTGTCCCATCTTGTTTGACAAATCCTGGACATTCTTCTAGCAGCAATGATGTTCCATGGGAATGCTATGGCAACATCAAAATGTTGGCTGTCTAGCAGGCTTACTGCATCCTGTGCATGATCCATGAATAAACAGAGGAATTTAGTTCCCAGAGTGTCAGTCTGGCACATTTCACAAGCACTATATTCACTTCCATAAAAAAAAAAAAAAACAAAAAAAACCCCAAAGAGTCAGCCAGTCACACATAGAGTGTGAGTGACTGAGTGACAAATTTCCTGCTGCTAACCCTTGTATATACTAACTCTAAGAATCTGGAAATAAACCATGCATAGTTTAATTCAGAGGGGAAATATGCTCTCCTTCAGTTTTGTTATTACTTTTTAACTCATCTGCTTTTCTTTGTTCATCCTAGTTTATTTTTTGTCACTGTTTTTGCATCTTCTTGATGGTCTCTCTCATACATATTAATATGCATTCTTTCAGTTAGATGTGATCTTTCTCTGAACCAGAGGCTGGAGATATGGTCAGTGATGTACCAGGTTTGAGCTAAAAATCCCAAATTGGATATTAGTCCAGGGTTCAGTGCATAGGAACATGTTCATATTGTTTCTAGTCTGCTGCAAATGAGATCACAATGCTGTGTTTGCACTTAGTTCTGTCATGCAGTGATTTTCAGTGGTCCAAACGAATGTAAGATTTACATTTGCCTAGTGGTGTCTTCTGTTGTGTATATCTTAAAAAAAAACAAAAAAAAGGACAAACAAGGACATTTATATGACTGTGCTGCTTTTTTCAGACACCTAAAATTAATGAGATGGGAATAAGGTAGAGCTTACTCCTTTAAGAGCCAGAGTTCAAGCTCCCCACAACAGAGACCATTATTGGAAAGTTTCTCTCACTAAGGAGAGCATCAGAGAAAGGCTTGTGGTGGAAGAGACCTTAAAGATCACTTAATTACACCCCCCCTGCCACGGGCAGGGACACCTCCCCCTAGACCTGGTTGCTCAAAGACCCATCCAACCTGGTCTTGAACACTTGGCAGAGGCAACATTCCAAAACTTCCCTGGGCAACCTGTTCTAGTGTCTCAGCACCCTCACAATAACAAATTTCTTCTTAATATAATCTAAATCTCTTTCATCTAAAAAATATTAACCTTCATCCTACTGCTTAACTACCTGACAAAGTATAGAATCATAGAATGATTTAGGTTGGAAAAGACCTTTAAGATCATCAAGTCCAATCAAAAATCTGGATGGCGATTATATCAGCCTTTGCTGGACAGGCCATTTGGAGCCTGGAATCTTGAATAAATCTATCATTCTGCCTTTTTAAACTTATTCTATCTGCAAGATCAGAATGGACACAGTCTATTGCTGCAACAGGAGACAAGGACACATCACACCTCATCTTTCCTGTAGGCCCCATGTAAGTACTGGAAGGTAGTTATAAGGTCTCTCCAGAACCTTCTAGATAGTTTGGGGAGACTTCTCATCTTTATTGAGACTTCCAGAGTAAATTTATCTGTAAATTATTCTCATGGTTTATCACCTTCCCTTTTAAAATGCAGTGTCTATCTCCAGTCCATTGCTTTCTTGTAGTTACTTGAAGCTTGAAGAAACTCAGGCTTATCTTCATATCACCACGTCTCTTTTGTTATTCACTCCATGGATGTGAGCATCGTTCTTGAATCTTTCCTTTGGCAGACATAAGTAAAGATCCCTAAAATATAGACACTGCAGTGCATTCAAACTGAAGGCATCTGAACTGACTGACTACTGTCTGGCTCAGAAGAGAAATCCCAGGGTTTACCAAAAACAATTTCATAAAAAGATATTAGGCCCACACTCAAAGACAGTCAAATAAAAATAAAACTGCAGATAAGAATTTTTAGGAAAGAAATGCATAAGAAAAGGAAAACTATCCTGTTGCTGCTCTGTAAGTTGGATGAGTAGGAAAGGACTGGTCTTTAGAATGCAAAAGAGACTATTTAAGGAGGACATGTTGGAAGTCTCCAAAACCCTTAGCAGTGTGGAAAAAAGTGAACTGGCATTACCTGATTTCTGTCTCTTCCAAACCATGAACTCTAGTTTTGAAACTCACAGGGACTAGGTGTGAAAACAGACAAATAAGGTGATTCTTCTCACAGTGAGTAGTAAGGTAAGTGCATCTCCTTGACAAAGAAAATGCAAGAAGTTGCAGACGGAAGGTTACATGGTTTCAGGAGAAAAGGAGACAAGTAATCTTAGCCTGCTGCTGAGACAACAGGTTGACGGCACCTGTGTCAGACCCAGTGTCTCTTTTATTTTGCTTGAGCAATTCCTCATTCTTATGGCTTGTCTTTAAAGGAGAGATGAACTCAAATGGAAAAACACCTGAATTCAATATCCTGTCTGAAGACCTTCTTTATTTACTGTTTTTTGGCTCTGACTTTCCTTAAAACTTCTGGATAAACACTGACATATAACACTAACACTACAATAGAAACAACATAGTGAGCATGAATGTCAAATGTCTGCATTAGAACAAGCTGACTGTCATTATAACATGCCTTAAAGATCAATGTATCTTATGAAAAAAAAAAAGATGCAACTTTAAAAAAATATTTTAAAAGAGTAAGTTGCATGTAAAAAGATGCCTTAACTGCAACATGTCATAGACAACATTCTCACCAGGGAAAGGATTTTTTGTTTGTTTAAAAATGAAAACTCAACTCTGCACAAGGTTAAAGATTGTATTTTAATCACAGACTGAAACATCATGAGTTACAAAACTGATGGTTAGATTTAAAACCAACCACTACATCTTTCTGTGGGAATACTTCCCACACACCCTAGCAGACTAGGGATTCAAGCGAAGAACAGAGCTCTTCATGTTTGCCTTTGAGACTGAACAGTGATTTCCAAGATGATGACTGATGCTGCAAGAATTCACCTAAGATGCTTGTCAATACATTTCGTTCACCCAACTGGAAATGGCTTCTTCTAGGGAACTCTGCTGGATTCATCAGAAATCCCAACCATCTTGCAGCTTTCTGTCCAGAGCCTTCTCTGCAGCTCCTCATCATATGCTATGTCAGCTGATTTTGTCCTTTCCTCATTGTAAAGGTAGCAGCCACCAGCTCCTTCCATCTCAGGTGATACTGCTGCATAGATGCTTGTGGAGGCTCCTTCCTCTGGAGTCTATAGAAACAAAATAAACCAAAACAAACCAAAGTAAAACAAAAAACAAATGCAGGCAAGACAGGTACAATAGAAAAATTACATTATGTCATAGAATCTTACCAGTGACAATCAGCTTCTCTAGTTTTGCATCGTATTTGTGGGCGGTAGGCAAACCTCAAGCTGATAGTGATAAAAATGACACCTACCCAACTGCCAGAGTACAGTTCATTTCTACAACAGTGCTATTTTGAGATAACTTAAAGCCACAGAACAGATGTATGGAAAACTCTAGTCAGATAGTGTTCAAAATAATTGATTTAGTTTTCACAGTTAGAGGTAATAAACCACAAAGCAAATACAAGTATAAAAATTCTAATTTAATTATTAATTTTGCAAGGATGAAAGGGTCTGTACTCTGCCCTTAGAAGAAGAAGGCTATGCTCTATATGTGCTCATATGAGCAATGTGCTCATTGTAACAAAAATATGACACAAGCAAGGGATCATGGAAACCATGACAGAAAATTAAGATTCTGCACTATAACTCAAGCAAACAGGTAAAGCAGGAAATTACCTTTTACTGAGCACAGCCATCAGAGCTCTGCAAAGTTTGTGAGGCAAAATGGTAAAAGAATTGTAGTGTCTGATATACCATGAGTATTGAATGAAAATTAATAAAAAAATAGCTAAAAACGATAAATCCTTTCACTCCAAGGATATGCAAAGCATTTCCATTTGCATACGGCAGGATTAAACATCTATCACTGCAATAATTTCAGTGGATTTTTTTTTTTTATTTAAAACACAACATTTTATCTCTTTTGTCTTTATCAGTGATGTGATTATGATCAATGCCTTCTGGATCATAATGTGTCATCTTACAATACTTGCAGTAGTTCTGAGTCACTAACAGTACTGCTGCTGCTCATAGCTGTGTCTGCTGCACCTGACAGGGTGTCTTTTCCTGAAGAACTCACTTTATGAATGAGACAGTACTGAATAGCTTACTCAATGCCCAATTAAAAAAGAGAGATAAATCTAAGCAATTTCAAAGCTTTCTCTGACAAGACTCAGATATTTTAAAAAGAAACAAATTCTCTGCTTTCTCACTATTCAAAACACAGAACAGAATTTATTAGAAATAATCAATTTCTCTGATGAATCTGGCATTTGGTCTCATTTAAGTTAGAGCCATGCCACACGATCACACAATAAGACAGAGCTACCCAAACCACAACCTCTCTGGCTGCTGCCAGGGCAGAGAGCCCTCAGTTTCTGCAAGGGAAACATGTTCCCTGCATGACAAGAGGCTCGGTCCCCCAAAAGTGAACTGCTGAAGAAACATGCCCCGTTGAGGTATTTCAATGCATAGAGCTCTACTGGTTCCCTACCAAGACCCTGTCTAAATGTGTTTAACCTGACAGAAAACTATTTATTCCAACAGGCTGCAAAGAGTGGTATTACCACCACCCATTCCTTGATTGGTCACAAAAGAGGCAGCTTTTTCTCTCAGTCACCACACAATGACACCCCTTCCAAATTCCACTGAATAACAGATGACAGGTCAGCTATCCAACTGGCTTTTCTCTCAGCAAAATATCAGTCAGAACACTAAAAAACAGTCAGGTCCAGATAACCGATGGAATATTTACATAGTTTTTAATGAGTCTACTGTGAGCTACTAGCTAGTGCTTATTACAAAGCACTTAAGACAATGTATTTATTTATGTTAATTTAGTACTCTAATACTTGCTCTTCCCTCCTCATCATTTTATGGAAAATAGTGCAGTCCACTGAACCATTCTAAAGCCATGTGCATGCAAAATTCTTTGTAGGACCATGAGGACTCCAAAAAAAGCTGGGATCCACATGCTCGCGTAGAAGCTACTACCCATGATCAGCTATGACACTATAGAAAATATCTTAATTCTGTAAAGCAGAAGAATAATGATGAAAACAAGCATTCATATTTTATGCAATTTATTCTGAATGGCAGAAGGAAACATAGTTTTTAAGGTAGTGCTGTGCTTTACTTAAAAAAATCTACTAACACAGATAAAGCATTACTTCATGCAGTGGTTCACTGGACATTATGGTCTGGTGTTCAACAGCACTGCAGCACAAACAAGTATAAATGTCAGTGTCAATGACTCACAAATCTTATCGACAACAGCTCAGAACTAAAATACTTTAAAAAAACTGTGCAGGCAGAATTTGTGTGATTACGTTCTTTCAAGCAGTGCTCTCTATAGCCTCAGAGATTGGTCTGTATGGATCTTCCTACAGTATCAGAACAACCACATGCCTTTTTTGATTTGATAGGAAGGTTCTCTCATTATATTATTTATGGATTATTTCATGCATTTATCAAGATTTTTATTTTTTCATCATATGTTAATTAAGTTCCTCACCAGAGGGGATCTATTAAAAATAATATGAAATACATTACATTGAGAAATAGTTGTTGGTTTTATTCCAGATTTATTTATTTATTTATTTATTTATTATTCCAACATTATTCATTTATTATTTGTGTGGCTTTTTGCCAAAGAGGTTAGTGACAGGACAAGGGGCAGTGGTTTTAAACTGAAAGAGGGTAGATTTAGGTTAGATAGCAGGAAAAAATTTTCACCATGAGGATAGTAAGACTCTGTAATAGGTTGACTAGGGAGGTTGTTGATGTCCCCTCCCTGGAAGTGTTTAAGGCAAGAGATTGGATGAAACCTTGTGCAACCTCCTCCAGTGGAGGTGTCCTTGCCCATGCAGGGGGGTTGGATCTTGATGCTCTTTAAGGTCCCGTCCAACCCTAACAATTCTATGATTCATGCAGCCTTTACCAAAGCATTTTATATGGCAAAGTGTTTCCTACTCTTCAATACAATGAGAATATGGAGCAGGCTCAAACATTAACAGATGTGCTATCATGGAGACATTGGGACCAGTCTATAAAGACAAGGACATCATCAGCTTGTGTTACTTTTCACAAATTTAGTTTCTTCTTCCTCATGACCAACATATCTATTATGCTGAGTAAAAGGTTCTAGGCAAAAATGCTTGTTTTTATCATCTGCTTTTTATCACCTATTGCTAAAAGCAATTATCTCAACACATAAGAGAAAAAATACTATACTACATTAAGCAATTAGTAAATAATAATTTAAGTTAAAGGAAAACAATTTTTCCTGTACAATGGGGAGTAGAGTTGCATATGTATGATTAATTAATTGTCTTACCCCATTGTCTGAGTACTTAATTAATGTTGAAAGCTTTAATGTTTCCTTACTTGAGGATCTCTTATTTGGTTTGGCGTGTTTTCTATTTTAATAACAATAAAAAGAAACCCTACATCAACAGACCTCCGGTCTTCTGGCTGGGTGAATGACCTACCTGTTTTGACAGGTGGAAGAAAAACACATGCTGTGATTCCACCTCTGGATCATAGAATCATAAAAGAGTTTGGATTGGAAGGGACCCTAAAGATCATCTAATTCCAATCCCCCTGCCGTAGGCAGGGACATCTCCAACTAGACCAGGTTGCTCAAAGTCCCATCCAACCTGGCCTTGGACACTTCCAGGGAGGGTACAGCCACAATTCCTCTGGGCAACCTGTTCCAGTGTTCTCACCACCCCCACAGGGAAGAATTTCTTCCTAATGTCTAACCTAAATCTACCCTCTTCCACTTTAAAGCCATTAACCCCTGTCCTTTTACTATATACCCTTATAAAAAGTCCCTCCCTAGCTTTTCTCTAGGCCTTTTCAGGTACTGGCAGGCTCTTATATGGTCTTCCCAGAGCCTTCTCTTCTCCAGGCTGAACAATCCCACCTGGTTTCATAGGAGAGATGATACCTACCTTGAAAGCACTGTACACCCATACCTACCTTGAAAGCACTGTACACCCACCTACTCACACACAGTCAAGACTCTTTACCAAACCACTGGATCTTCCACACACCCACAGATCAACAGCAACACACACACATCCTGCTTGTTTAACATCACCCAAGGAGCTGTTGAAGAGGCTGGCAGCAGGTTGTTGCCACTGGAGCAATTCATGAGTACCAGGAGAGAGAGTGAGATGAATTGTTCCAGCAATGGCAGCCCCACTCCTGGTTGCAAGCTTTCCTGGGAGACCCATAGGTCTTATTTTACGACGTGAGAGCCCATTAAAAGATGAGGAGAAACCATAAAGCCCTTGGGAAAGAAAAGAACCATAAGCAGGAGGCTACTCTCAAACACATCTGATCTGTCCTTTGATGCCAACAACACCTGATTGGAGGCCAGAGAAATCATCAGCCAGTGGCAAATACCTTGATCAATAAAACCCAGGATGTTTGTCATGATGCTCTACACAAACAGGAACAAGTTTCTTCCCTTCTTTGGGACTCTGAAGTGTTATACCAAAAAGCTGCAGGCAGACAAGCAGTAATCACAAACCTCATTCAAATCACAGGGAAGGAAACTCTACACTTTGCCATAATTTTTTATAAAATTAAACCAAACAGTTAGAGAATAAAATACATGCATATAGGATCAGTATCTTGTTGATGAATTAGCAGAATTTGTCCAAAGACAAGAGGGATTCTTATAAATTGTGTGATGCGTCTTCCCTTTTCAATTACAATCTTACTTGTACTGAATTTTTTTAAATTGGATTTTCATTTACAAATTTTTATACTATCAATAACCAAGCAGTTGCAATTAATACTCTTGTCATAGCCATGTAAAACTAATTTATGCTTAACTTTTTACTAATGAAATTCTGTATCTGCAGTGTTACAGATTTGATCTTTCCTTTTACATTCTTTTGCAATTAACTATTTGACTGCAGTACCCCTTCAACAGTAAATCAAGTTCTGATTAAAATTGCTTATCTTTGCATTGCTCATTACATGGGTAGGCTGTGGGAGCAGAAGAGAAAAGGTTGTATTTGACCATATTTTTTAAACAAAATGCAGTCTGCATCCACAAAATAACATTATTTTGGTACTATCTGTTCCAAAAGAAAAAAGTTAGGTTTCTACAGAAGCTTGAATATTTCTTTTTTTTATATATTCACTAATAGTAAATTACCACCATGGAATAATTTCCCTCAAAATCAAATGGAAAATTCTATTCTATGAAAACTGGGATATATACAAAGTATATTTGTGGTTTAGTTTTGTTTTTTTTTTTAAGATTTGCCAGTTAATACATTTTGATGAATGCATTTTTAAGCGCAACATAACTTTGCCAATATTAGGTGCTATTGCTCTCAAAACGTGCTAGCTGACAGCAGTCAGTCCCTACAGCCATATCAACATGAAATATTACATCTTGTTCATTTGTCTACAGTAGGCACAACAGCTTAACTCTTTAAATATCATGTGTCTGCTTCAGTAATTTGTAATGGTTTGGTGGTGCTTTCCTTGTTAATCCACGTACTCATGCAGATCCACTTTCACCTGAATTCATACCAGAGCCCTGGGTAGACAGTATGGTATGTCCATGAGAAAACACAGAAAACTTGTCAGGAAACAAAATTAATGAGCTCCTATCATTCTTCATCTGCAATACATTCATTTTGCCAGTACCATTTTCAGTACTAGCAAACACTGAAAACGTTGCTATGTGTCTTAAACACTGTGACAAACAGTTTGGATGGATGCCATGCATGACCTTCACATTGTAATGGTTGTCAGAGCTGGCCATATGATTGAAAAAGCAGTACTGATACCATCTATGGTATCAGAGGGCTACTTACTGTGGAAAAGCTTCCCCTTGCACCAGTCACTCAGTATATTGTACTGGGTTTATATTTTATTACTTCAGGATCCTGCCTACTTGAGAGATGTTAGGAGAAAGGGCTGGGCAAACAAGACAGAGAGAGGGAAGCAGCTGGAAAATTCAATGACCTTTGCAGCAATGACCCCACACTTCGAGGGACACAAATGAGGGGCCAAACAGGGAAATGTGTGCCCAGGACTGTCTGGTATACTTGCAAATGACTTAATTATGAGGAAGAACATATTCAAACACTAAAATGCCTTTAACTGTGCAATTTGGGATGCAGAAAAGATTAAGTATTGGTGGAATGCCCCTCATCATCAATATTGGGTAGATTGCTGTAGGAACACTCACTGACACTGATTTTTGTGACGTTGGTCCTACTTCATGTATTCACATCCATTATGCATTTTTCAGTTCATACGGGAAATCTGCTCATGGGATGAGTTAAAGGAGCTTTCTGGGATGTTTTTGGCGTGAGACTTCAGGGTGTTTGGTTTGTGGCCCTGCTTTTTTAACTGGATAAGTTTCCATCTGTCCATTTCTGGCTCAGCTATGAAGACAACATGTCTTGGCTAGTGACACAGTTCCTAGGTTCTAGCCAGGAAGACACAGCAGCCACTAAATGTGCCATCTTCTGGACCTGGGTACTCAGACACTTGTGCCAGCATTCCTTTACTTTTTTTAAATTAATATGGTAATGTTCTGCAAATGTTAGTATTTTACTGTTTTGTTTCTGGGATGAAAAACTCCACATATACAGAGTTTTCTGTGTTTTTTGTCTCCAGGAAAGACAACAATCATCTGGAATCCCTGATCAGTATTACACATATGCACAGTGGGGGGCTTACCAACAGGAATGAGAACATGAAATTACTGTTATTTGGTACAGCAAAGTCTTTCATCTACTTGCTGGCAGCTAACAGAGGGGTGACACCCAGTCACCTTCAATGCACTGCCTGAGTCTCAAGAACAGAGGCAAACATGAAGCCACTGCAACACAGAACAGGTTGAAAACTGTCAGAAATAGCATAGCTGAGATTGTGTTCCCATGAATATTAAAGCAAACAAACCTGTGAGAAATAAATCACCCGTGTCCCAGGGAGCAGTGATTACTATGATCCACAAACTACAGAACCATTTCAAAACCAGGTTACTTACAGCTGCAAGACTCTAGGTGAAATAATAACAGCTGCACTAGTGTCACAGCCTCCTGGTAAAGACATGGGCTATATGTGCTCAGTCCTTGTTGTGTAATTTCTGCAGTGCCTAAGCCTCCTAATGTGGTCACTGCCTTGAAAATTTAATCCAAAAAAAGGAATCAGTTGAAACACCAGGTACAAAAACAAAGGCTAGAAAAGGAAACCATGATGCAGGTGTAAGGATGTGTTCAGAAACCTTTGATCAATAAGGCTGGAACAGCTGACTCTAAGTCCTGGTGAGACCAGTGGCCAGGACCATGTGTCAGGTCCCTAGGAAATCAAAGCTGCCAAAGAGCTCTGGCAGCACAGCTTTTTAGACATCACCCCATTCAGTCAGAAAGCCTGCTTTCCATCTGCATCCTCTCTCTCCTCCTGTTCTTTCCCATGTAGCTCACTATTATTCTCTTTCTATCCAATTTCTGCCTTGATCATAAACCAGAAAGAGATAGAGATGTTTTATTGAATATACAGTTTTCCCTTGAGACCCAGTCAGCACCATCAAATTAATTTATCTTCAATCTCCAACTCATGGCAAAAGGAATTCTTTATTTAATTCACTCCATAATAAAATTCTTTAGATTTCATCTTTAAATAAGACAGCAGCTAGAAGCAGAAATGGCTGAATTAAAATGTGAAGCCTTTTTCCCGACAATGTTGTAGCTATAGAGAAATAATTTCTGAATCAAAGATATAAATATATAATAAAAGATGAAACAGATGAATTAAGAGCACAAGGCAATTTTCAAACTAAAAAAAAAAATGAAGCAGAGGATTTTTTATAAAATGAATAAGTCATGCCTATTCTGGGAAAAAAAGAAGCTTTTCCCTGAACATCCTTGCACAAGACACTGTAAAGAGCAAAAGCAGAGAGAGCTGGCAGACAGACACAGGGAATATCAAATCCTGAATCTCTCCTTTACTTCCTATTGAAACCAGTTTTTCTGGAAAGAAAAAAATCCAAGTTTACAGACAGTCTGGGAAGCCCAGCACCATCTTCATTCCTGGTGGCTGGGATGACTGTAGACAAGGAAGACCACAAAAGAAAGGAATTGCCCCCAAAGACAGCCAGAGTCAGCCTGTTGCTCAAGGAGCCCAAGGAGCAGACAGGGCTCCAGCCTTGATTACCTGATTTCCCATACAGTTTTTTGATAGAGTCAACAGTAGAAGGTTTCACTTTGTTTTCTGACAGAGCAATGCCTTCTGAGAAGTCTGTTTTGCTGGAATATTACCAGGCAGCTCTTCTCTGAAGGTCTGGAATGGCTCTTCTGTCAGACTCCAAACATAAGCAAAGGTTTTGAAGAAGAGGAAGATAGTGGCAGTGGCTCTGAACACCTCTTCCAAAGCAGATGCTTCAGACCAAGTAGGACATCATGGGTCATCTCAAGTAGCATCAAATGCCTACGTTATCAGACTGCTAAATTAAGCCCCTGTTAGCTGGCCAGCTTTCTGGGCCACACTGAAGAGATCTCCATTGACTTCAAATAGCAGTTTCAACAGTGAACCCACTCGTGGAGTGCAATGTATCCCCACCAATTTGAGTGGGGTATTTGTGGGTCCTTAGTTGAAATTTTCTGAGCTACTGAAATTAGGGACTAGAAGAACAATCTTTAGTTTTAAGCAGTTTAAAACACAGAAAAATGAACCCAACTTTACATGACTGAATTTGAGAAGGGACTTGAAACTTCGGTCAAAGTCATTAATCATAACTGACTCCTTTGTTCATTTTGGCAAGTGCACTGAGGAAGATTACTTTGCTAAAGGTTGATCCCTAAGCTCACTTTGCGGCAGACAGCGGTGTCTTCAAAGCCAGAACTGAGATATCACTGCAGCCTCTCAGATTTCATTAGAAATGTTACCTCGCTCAGTTCAGTAACAATATGCAAAATTTGACAGCTAGGAGCCTGCTGCCCCAGACACTGCATAAACATTCAGCAAGGGGCAGTCACTTGCTGGAAGAACATCCAGTCTCTTGGAAATAAGGCGGGCAGTAACAGGAGGTGAGAGACAAGACACTACAAGCAAAATGCTGGAACCTCTTCTGCAGGCAGGGCACTCTGTCTGGTTAATCACCCTATAAACCAGGTGATGTCCTGCAGCCACCTATGGATGAGGATGCCTGACTTAAATCACTCAGAATTGTTGTGGGTATCTTCACATAATCTGGGATTTTCTGCAACACCTCCTGTCACAGAGAGACAAAGTGATTTACTGAAAGAAATGCGCAAGCCAGGGAGATGAGGAAAGAATGAGACTCTTAAATCCTAATCCTGATCCTTTCAGGATAGGCTGTTAGTCCTTGTCTGTGTTTGTAAAGGAAAATACACAATTTATTTGTTTACTGCCAGCTCTATGACCATAATTACAGTATCATGCAAGCAATTCAACATAATCTTCTTCATTCCAAGATGCAGACTGATCCATCATTAAGTAAGAATATTTAATTACAGCTTAGTGTTCATGCTAAATATATGCTAAGGAACCATCCTGCTATCTTTATTAACTATACAAGGCTTCAATTCCACTGAGTTTTGAACTATTACCACCTGAGAAATATGAATAAGAGAGTAAGACTGCTCATCCCTCCAACAAAGCTTTTGGAGAGGTGACTGTTTTGATAAGTAGTGGCTGGATCATCTGCACCATTTAATAATACATGCCTGTTTTTTGAGTTGAAAACAAAATTTAGATATGAATCAAAATGCAAATGGATCAAAAGTAAAGAAGACTTAAAAACAACAACCATGAAAGCTCTAGATTTTTCATTCTCTGTGCTTTATCCCATACATGGGTCTTCTTCAGTTGCCGAGTTCTTTCAAATTATGCCAGATTTTGGCAATAAAAATGAAATAACAGAAAAGCACACAGAAACATTAACATTTGAAATGGTAGCTTAATTTTCATCTGTCTCAGAGAGCAGGAGACAAAGCAAGGGTCTAGGTGATGAAGAGGATGCTCCTGAGTGAATAAGCCTCTGAACAATTTATTTTATTACCTCCCTGCTCACACAAACTAAAACATCTTTGCCAGCTTTTGCTGAAAACACAAGACTTCAGGCATGAGATTCATGGAAGCTTCTGACTTGTAGGCCCCTGCCATCATCTTTGCTCTTTCACTGGCTGTTAAACATTTAAGAAGTTAAAGATCTTGTTCTCCAGTCTTAGAAAATTGGTTATTTTTTTTTAACGCTTATAAGCACTCAGGATAGGCATGGAACTTCTAAATATTTAAAAGGCAACCACAATACAGCAAAGCTTTATGAACAATAAAGAGATCAAAAAGCATAAGAACTGTACAGAACAGAGACCAAATGAAATAACCCAAAATTACAGAGACCAGCTGCTATTTCACAGCCTCTTCTGTTTAAAACTGCTACAACACCCCTCTTGTACCCCAAAAAGCATCAAGCTCTTTCCCAGCTGTGGGCTCAGCCTGGTGGTGGGGCTTGGAGAAACTGGCTGCTAGCCCAGGCTTTTCACCTACCTGCTGGAGGCACTTACTGAAAGGAGATGGCTCACATCAGAAAGTGCAAATCTCTTCCCAGACCACCAGGTAAGGGCAGCAGAGGACACTTCTCCTCCAGGGCTCCAGCAGGCCATGTGCTCATGCTAGCAAAGATGGGGACCAGAAATAATAAAGCACACAAAGTAACCCAAAATGAGTACCGAGTGCTACATCTCTGCATTTGTAGCATGCAAGCTGAAAATACACCTAGGAAGATGGTAGATGAAAGCAAAAATTCACTTTCCCCCAGATTTGTCTCATCTACATTGCAGCTGCATGCTAACAGCTGCAACATGTCCTGCTGATGGGTGGAGGGGGTCCACATACAGCCCTGCATGGAGATGCTTGGCCACAGAGGGGCCAGCAGCAGAGTTGTTTGCTTGACAGAAAGCTCTTGTGTGGAAAAAGAGACATCATCTCACAGTCCTTAGCCTTGCTCTGGGCCTCAGCCTTCGTCTCCTTTTCCCTTTCACTGACTGAGGTTTCCTGCAGGACTGAAACATGATAGTCCTTCAGAGGCTGCACTGGCTGAAGAAAGAAGTCTCAAGTAGACCACCAAATAAAAATGGGGTATTTGTCTGTGTCCCAAGTGGTCTGGGTTTAATTTTTAATATATAGTTGTTGTGTATAAATTAATAATTTTGCAATACTCCCCAAGCTGACAGGAGGAAGCTCAAACTGGAAGAGATAAACGTGGTGAGGAGGGAAAGAATCTTCTGCAAATTTATGTTTTATATAATTCCAATTGATGGTAATTTCAGTATTTAATCTCAAGCAATAAACCCAAAAGATATAAACAAAGGGGTTAATTTAGGTCTGTCCCTAATGACATACTCTGAAGATGGAAAACAAGAAGAGTAGACTGTATTTCTACTGAGAGAGGCTCAGATTTGAAATAGGTGAGAGAGGCTCAGCTTTTCTAGTCTTTCTGACAGAAAAAGTAAACAGAATTAGTCTTTTCTAGTCAGTAATTACAGATTATATATCCTTGGTTTTATGAGAAAAATGTGTCCAGTAAGTTCCAGGTATTTCTGTTTAAGTAAGAAAAGCCTTTAAAAATGTCAGTTTTCTCCATTTTAATTAAACTCATATTTCATCTGGAAGAAGCTTGTAAAAAAAAAACAAACAAAAACCTACTGTTTCCCATTTTCTACCACAAGAGTGCTAAAATCATGAAATCTTAGATAAATTCTGAAACCATACAACGACTGAGCTGCCTCCATAACTTATTGTCTCAATTACCCGAGAAAAATACTAAATGTAAAGGCAAAGACTATACTCAGTTGCAAATCAACAAAACTGAATGCCTACTGGCAAATCAGAATCAACCTGGTTTTAACAAAATAACTAAAAATACAAATGCAAAGGAGGGCTGAATCTTGTGATTCATATTAGTCTTCTTATTGTTTAGAATGAAAGTGAGAATAAGCTCTGTAGCCTAAATCCCTTTGTTTAAAACGATCAACCCAGAGGATCTTTACTGTCCATCAAGGAACCTACCCATGGCTTCAATTCAGTAGAGCCCCAAAGAACATTTATAACTTTAGACAATCAAATAATGCCATTGATTTCCACAAGATTCATCACAAGATTAGAAATCATGTTTCTAAAAGTATGTCAGGCAAGATATGAAGCACCAGATCTTTTACAGCAGAGCTCATTCTAGGGAGTGCAAACACACAAACATTCAGTCACCCAAATGTTTTGAAGATCTTAGATGGAACCAAAAACCTTCCATTGAAAATAATTACTCATGAATTTTAACTCATCATTTAATCAATTAAATGGTCTCAAAGTAGGGCAGATTGGTACCCAGATTTCAGAGGGGGATGTTAGCCTGGGGAGTGGTGACTATGTTATTCATTTGCAAAGGGACAGAGAGGGAAAAAGGTGGCAGCTCTTGACAGATAAAGGAAAGCAGGGCAGTGAAATGCACTGAAAATTGTTGAGTAATAGTAAGTAGCAATACTCAGGTTTACTGCCCACTGAAGCTGTTAATTTTAGTATTGAGGCTCATTTCTAAGGTGCCTTGTAAACCTTCATTAAAGTAAGCAGATGGAGCCATTAATTTATGAAAAATTCTTCCCCCGAAAAAGCCAGGACTGGATTTGGTGACAGACATGGTCCTTTTCACATTCCTGTTTCCTTTGCTTGATGACAGAAGTCACAGCAGAAGTGTCATGTTGCTGTAGAGGTGAGACGGTATCCCCCAGCACTGTGTGAATAACTAAACCTGGCTTGTGTCACAGGAAGTCTTGCTTAGGGTTAAAAATTAGATTCACAGTGGCAAATCTTATTACCTGAAGGAAGACAAGAAAAATCTGTAAAGAAGAAAAATGTTTAATCCCCTCCACAGCTACTCTTTTCCCAGTCTGCGAGTGGAAAAAAAAGAGGTCATCTGCAGAGACTTTTTAACACAGGGCTGATTAAGGGCACAGGTGCTCACACTTGCAGAATTATCAATAGCCAAAACAACACAGTGAGAATTAACCTTTTCTTTTTATTATGCGCCCCGGGAGAGTTTCTTTTGCGCTTGTATTCACAGGGCTTTTTGACTAAAAGGTTAGAGCAATAGTTTAGAATGGGAAACAAATACTGTCAGGCTTTGTGGTTCGATAAGTGTACGTTGCAGCCTCATCTGATGCTGAAATAATTCCCTTTGTTTAGGGAATTGAATGCCACTCTCTGGTAATGCCATTGTGCTACACACATCCCTTTGCCCTGAGAGTCCAACCAATGAGCCCTCCCTGTTCGCTCGCTCTCTCGCCGTGATGCACTGCAAGCAGCGATGCTCCAGATGATTAAACTCCTGCTTCCCAGGCAAAATTTCTGTTGAATTAATGCAGAACTGTGCTGCGGTTTAGTAACTGCTTTTAATTCCCCAAAATACAGGCTGAGGTCTGAGGGGAGGCTTCGATGCCAGCTCGCACTGCCTGTCCCAGCCTGGCAGCTTGCTTAAAATTCTGCTCTTCACCTGCAAGTCTGCACAGCTCTGCAGCTGCCTATTGTTATTTAATATGTACTTCACAGCAGAATTGAATTGTTCCAATCAAGATTAGGACTCCTCTTCTCTAGGTGGTATGCAAAGCACATCTGCAGTCTAAACTTTCACCTATTTCTCTGCCTGCCCTTTCATCATGCCCCCTCACAATCTCACACAGTCCCAGCTCTTCTTCATTACCTTTTCCCCTTAAATCCCTCCCTGGCCTCTTGCCAGACCCTCACTACAGCCTTATTGAGTGTGGCTCCTATATCACATGATAGGCACTTGTCCCCCCTCAGCTCAGATCTCTTTTTGCATCCCATAAGCCATTTGGAAGAGGGTCTTCTCAGGGGCTCCCAGTGAAGCCCTCACACTCACCCTCCTGGGATCACCCATCCATGATAATGAGCCCCCTTAGAAACAAAAGACAGCATCCTTCAGAGAATGGGATCTCAGGGCAGATGGCTCTTACCACCTCTGCAGTAAACAAAGGAGACAGCCCAAGTAGAGAAAGAAGAGAGAAGAGGGAAATTAACTAGATGAACCTAGTCGATATATTGACTAAGCCAGATCTGAGAAGACAGGAGATATAGTGGGTCCACAAGCAGTGCAAAGCCCTTAGAAAGGAGAAGAACAAAAAGTTTGTCTCACAGCAGAATTGCAGGGGCCTGAGAAACAGTGGTGTGCTGGATACGTGGGGCTACAGGGAAGGAGAGCAAGAGGGGGTGGGCTTCGGCCACCAGCATCAGCCATGATCCCTGCCACTGCTTGGCCCTTCCAGGGGCATGAGCCACTGCCACGGCTGGAGGGATGAGCTGCAAAGCCCCCTCTGTTTGCCAAGCCATCTGCTGAGCTGATGTGGCTAGGTTTTGATCCCTGGCCTCTGCTAAGAGTTTCCCAAGCATCATGCTTTTAATAGAAAAATAATCTAAATGTTTGGCTCTTACCAAATATACGAACTCCTCAATGACCAAAACACAACTGACCCTTACTTTTAAATCTGTACTCAATAAAAGAGGATAACAATTGTTTGTGAAGTTTGTAAAGCCTGTAACATGGCTTAGGAAAAAACAAAACAAAACAAAACAAAAAAAACCAAAAAACACCTTAATTCATATTTTTCTAGTCCCTAATAGCTGCTGACAGTCTGTGAAACAAATAGTTTTAATTATTTTCTCCTTGCTAAATCTCAAGTCTCATCATCTAATCAAAAAGTAGCACATCACTGACAATTGGGATTTAAAGGAGAGTCATACAGTAGGAAAAAGAGGAAATTACATTAGTACCCAACAGTGAAAAATATATCCTACTTATTGCAGCCCTGCCCCAAGACAGGAGAACATTTACAACTCCCCCATCAAAAAATCAAACAGCTAAAAAATAACAAAAAAAGCCCTTAAGTCTTTTTCAATTTATCCTGAAATTTACGGCTATTGAAAATGTAAATTTGGGCTCTGCAATAAAATAAATATTCTAAAGATTTTTTTCCCAGTTATTAGTGAACAATGTATGGATCTTAAACATCGGTGTAAAATAAATGCTACTTATTTTTTTTTATCTGAACTACTGATGCATGAAAATTACTGCAGTGCTAATCAATAGGTAATGACTATATTTCAGAAGTAATGGTCTGTTCAGAGGGAAAAAAATGGCTGCAATTCACAAACAATCGTTGACACCACGAAGCACATGGATCAATGCCCACAAGAGACCTGCACATTATTTAACATTTCTTCAGAAATATTCGCCTTTGTTCCTTTGTCCCAGTGTAATTTTTCTTGCCAGTAAAGCAGTGAATATGTTAAAGGTAAGTGTGAATCTAGAGTAAAATGCAAAATGCAGATGGATAAATCTAACAGCCAGCAGCGGTGCACCTATTACCAGAGCACATGGGACTCTTTCTTGCCTAAGACATTGTCAGTCACAGAACAATGAAGACTTCACCTCTCACAGGCTCAATATAACCCCGCAGGACTTTATATATTTAAATTCTTCCCAGTTTTTTTTTCAGTGTGCAACCATTTACTGCTCGAAGTAATCAGAAGTGTCCAGAGCTCAAGGTGATGTGCCTTAGCACTTGCTGAGAGCTGCCAGGGAAACACATCTATCACTGGTTCCTAAAGTGAACTCATGAGTCCTCATTAGCTTAAATTTTTAAATCACTAAAAAGTTTTTATCACTATCTCGGGAAAAGAATAAACTAATCCGAGGTACAAATCTGAATTCTCCTCTATTAACACAAGGGAGAGAATAACCCATCAGTTCTTCACATACATAAAACACCCCAGGTGTACATGGCAGTGAAGAAGCTGATTACCTCTGGCTCTCACATTTTTCTTTTTGACTCACACATAGCTTGAGACATGGCTGGGTTATAGCCCGAAATGATGTACCTTTACTTTAGGTTTAAACTGAAAATCAGTCTGCTGATTTGGCCAGAAAAAATGTCTGGTCTTTGCTTAGAAAAAAAATAGACGACTTCATGCCTGCCATCAGACCATCGCTTCTTGAACATCTGACAGCATTTACCAGCAGAATCTGATAGGAAGGAGAGATTTTCAGAAGAATAAATACCCAGCTGTGACTATAAATCACCAGAATTAGGTGTCTTACTGCAGGTCTGCAGAATAAAACATCAGTAAATTTTAATCAGTAAAATAATGAAAGGGAGAAGAGTGGTTTGATTCTTGAAAAATGAGGCAGATTCCTATTCTAGTCCAAATTAGTAGTATGAAGATTTAAAAAATACCTGTACATGACCACAGCAGAAAAACCCCCAGACATAACCACAAAGAGAAATTTGAACAGAAAATATTATTGAGGAACACATACTTGCAGAACAGGCTTCCCTAAGTAAAAATAGATGCCCATGCCACGTATGCTCTTACGCTCCTTCACTGAAAAAGTAAACTCATTTCAAAAGAGCTCATTCAGGTGTTTTGGTTTTTTTTTTCCTTGTATGAGAAACTGCCAAACAATATTGAAGATTTTCTCAGTGTGCACCTCCTTTACAAGTAGCAGACAGTTGCTCCCACTCCTAGAGTTTGAGTAGAAAAGGAAACAAAATCTAATAAATCCTCTAACCCGTGTTAACTGCTGCTACATTAAATAAGCACAAACATAACTATTTTGAATCTATAAACTGGGAAGGAGGGTCAACAAATTGGACATGAGAACAAAGCTCAGAATGTATCTATGTAATTTAAAAAATCAACATAAAAATGTGTTCTTAGAGGATGAGGAGCAGGAAAGGAAGCTGCTATCCCAAAGCTTAGGTGCATGAGCACAGTGCACTGCCAGCTCCCAGTTTTTCGATTTAATTTAGAGAAAAGGTTACTATCATCAATCATGTTCCACACGTTGTCAGAAAAGCCAGCCTTCTGTATTTTATCATTAAGAAACGTGACTGAAGAGGTGTTTTAAATGCTTGCAATGGAGGTTAGTTAGCTATTTGCCAGATGCAATGTAGTTCTGCCCTTCTTTTCAATTCAAAATTATATAAACTGGAGGAAAATTGCAGATGTTCTCATCCGTAATCTACAGTGACAATAACAAACAGCAGATCAAATGAAAAGGACCTTTCAGTCTTCCAAAATACACAGCACTTCATGTTTTAAAGTTATTTATCTATCTTTTCTAAAAATTCTTACGTATTGTGGGTGACTGAACTAAGTGGGAAATAAAAATATTGAGCAGTACTTCATAATATATGTTTAACTTGAAAAACTACAGTAGGCTACGTTTTTCTTTAGTGTATGATTAAAAAGGAAATCTATACCTGAAGGTAAGTGATATATAGCATGAAAATTATCTAGTCTCCACAGATTTTAGCAAAGACATTCCAAAACATGAAAGGGATGCCAGGCTCCTGCATTTTAGATAAATCTGTTTTTCTGTGATAAAGGCGCTAAAAAACTGTAATAAGAAAATACTTGCAGCACTCTGTTAAAAATTACCTATTGTCAGAAAAAGTTTTACAGAAATACCTGTTTACAGTGAAAATATGGAAAAACAAGAAAAGAAGTTACATGTACCTACTCAACAAAAATATCTTCCACCTGCTAGACATGAAAATAAGGGATTTTTTTATGCAAGAAAGCTGTTTACATTAAGAAATACCTATTGGTACAAATGACCCAGCAATGCAATATTCTTAACAGAAAAACTGTGCACTTTTTACTAATTCCTTGAAGTGGCAGAGGCACGTGCATCTCAGTGACATGATTCATATACAGATATTTCCATCATAAATATAAAAGAAACCCTATAGGATGCTGGCAGCAGTACATGGTGAATGAGAGATTACTGAAATACAGCTGGATTGAGGTCAGATTAAGAGACCTATGTGTCAGTTCACCACACCATTCCTTTCTTGACAGTTCAAATTTTGTGTATAATCACAAAATTACACAGAATCCCAGAATGTCGGGGGCTAGGATTTATTTTGAAATCTAGATACCTACTCATATCAGAGGGCAAAGCTTTAACTCAGTAATTTGAGGCATGGCCACATCTCAGCTATAATTGTGGATTCATGATCAATAATTCTGACAAGGTTCCTTGTTTTGCTATGGAAGACCCATCCATGAAATATCAAGAACCTGGTTTTGTCCCCTTTAACATATCTCATCATACCACTTTAAATAAAAAGTCTACAGAAACTATACTAAAAAAAAGGAAAATACTTTTTTCAAATTGTAAAATGTGTGGTATCACTTCTCCATAAGAAAAATACAGCAAGTAGTGGTGGTGAGAAAAATCAATTCAGGCAAGAAGGACCTGCCATCACAGAACATAAGAATACTTTTCTATCCCTCAGGCAAAATCCTGACCCAAACTCTCTCTTCTGGACATTTTAGGAATAGAAATCCTCCCCTGCTAGTTTCCTTTTGACCCTGACAGTTGCAGCTCTTCAGCAGGGATACAAACCTCCCTAAAGGTAGCCACCTCAAAGGTACTTTATGCAAACCACCTTCAGGAACAGACTTCAGTAACCCTGACTCTGATTAGAGATTAGCCACATAGCTATGACACCTATCTCTACAGCTCCATTTTCAATTTACCTTGGCAAATTTATTTTTTAATAGCATGAACAGATTTTTTGACCAGGACAGTAAAAGATCTAATTTTCACTGAAGGCTCTTCTGTCTGACCCTTAACCCCACCTTCACTCTTCTACTGTAAAAAAGAGCCAGCAGTGTTGGAAAAACACTTCAATAAATCTCAGCAAACAACTGGAAGAACAGTTGGATGGAGGGGAGTTCAAGAAGTGACACATCTTGACCAAACATTTTTTTTAAAGAAGGATTTCCAGGGTACTCAATACATTCAAAATCAAAATGAATGTTTGTTGGCAAATCTTAGCTTTTGGACCCTTATTCTGGATTCCTTTTTTTTCTTTCTTTTAATCATAAGGGCAAAACAGATAAATCTGAGGGAAAAAAAAAAAAAAAAGAAAAAAAAAAAGAAAAAAAAGGATTCTAAATACAAAAGGAATTCAGAATGAGTGGGGGACTGCAGGGACCTCTTGGGAGATCTCTCATCTCTTCATTTTACTGTGTGAAAGCCTTTTCCAGAGTCTGATTCCAATGATTACAAACAAGTTTTTCATTTTTTCTTCTTATTTCTATGTCACTTTCTCAAAGTAAATACATTTCCAGCTTGCTTGCTTCAATTCATTCTTGTCTTGACAAAATTGTTTTCTCACTCCTGTTCATTTTAAAGGCTATTCCTCGATATCATCATATAACTTGACAATAAAAAGAAAACAAAATTTGTTGCCTAGAGCTTCTACAGAGTAAGACTGAAATCAACAGACAAAGGATGCATTGTTTTTATGGTAACAGTGACAGCACTGCTACCCTCCTTGTGTGGAGTGGTACCTCCCCACATCTATAAAGCCTAGTGACACTAATACTGAAACAAACAAACAAACAAACAAAAGCAATTCTTTCCAAATAGGAGAGCACAGAACATATTGTACATCACATGTAGGAGTGATGCTTCTGAGCACTGGAGGTCCTTTATAATCCCCTTGGCTTCTCTGAGTAAACCACTGTGTAGTGTCCTACCACTGTGTAGTGTCCTACAGATGACAAACCCAGCTACCTTAACACAGAGACATTTTGTATTTTATAATTTTTTTCAAAAAGATGGAAATAGATGACTCATCAGCAATCTACCTTTAATCCAGTGTTCTGGCGAATGGATTGAAAATTCTCATAGAAGTTATACAACCAAGGTATTGGGTGATGGGTATATTTTGCAGTGAAAACAGTGGTTCATATGAAACAGGCTTTGCCCCATACAAGGGTGAAAAAACCCCACCACACCACCAAAACCAAAACTGAGCACTGAGTGTATATAAACATAACATTAACAGAACAATTTTATTTAATTAAAAAATGCTATGTAAAGCTCCCTGCTTCCTGCCTTCCAGATCTTCCTCCTGAGTGGATTTCAAGCAACATCAGCTGAATCTAGTATTATAAACATTTGAAGTACTTACTACCTCTAGAGACCTGCAGGCCCTCTAAAGCGATTATGGTTCAGTGTATCTGTGCCAGCCTTAATCCACTTCCTCTGATAATAGGCATATAAAATAGGACACATGTGCTACAAACCTAAAGTAGGTGAGAAAAAGAAAAGGCCAGACCCAGATCAAGGAGGACTTCTAAGAAGCAGGATGAGATGTGTAAAATACTTTACATAAGGAGAGGATGCAAAGTCAGGCCAGATAATCCTTCGTACAAGAATAAACAGTAAGACTGAGCCTGGGTTCTTTCAGGTTTGGGTCTTTTTTACTTGTTTAGCAGGTTCTAATCAGCTTCACTTGCACTGAAGCCACTGAAGAAGTACCAAAAACTTCATGATGATGGAAATCATAATTTGATATGCAAAGGAAAATACGAACCTACCTTGTCATTGCTGGTTGTGATGTATGAGAGTGGTGGTAACTGCGGTCCCCTCTGAGAAATGACAAAGCTATATTCACAGCTTGGGCAGTCACGAAAATAACCTTTGTACTTGGACAATGTACAATCCTGACAAAACAAATCAGCATTTTGCCCCATACTGCCTCTTCTACATTCTTTTCAGAACGGAGCCACTTGTCACAATACGCTTAGAGCATGTAATTTTATTTCAACACCCTGAGCTCCAAAACCAACAGGACAGCTTTTCTCTCTCCGCATTTTTCATCATCTTTGGACAGTATGCGACAAGTGGCAGATGCTGCGGAAGACTACATTTTGCATCTGAAGAGCTTGGCAGGGGAAAAAAAAAAAAAAATGAATGAGACAGTCAACACCACTCTTCCTGAGACAGGCTGAGTCTCAGCCCACGGCTGCCAGCTGCAGGGATGCCAGGCAGCTGGGGACCCATTGCACGAGGCTGCTGGCAGCACAGCCGGGGGAATACCGGGATGCCAGGCACAGGGCAACAACTCCGGCCCCTGCCATCCATTCAAAAACTAACACATATAATAAATTAGGAGGACTATTAATAAAATTAGTAAGTTAAACTTGTGAGATGGTGATGGCTCACCCCAAGACTTTGATGACAAATTAAGAGATATTGGGAGCAACTCATTTTTTTCAGATGCTGCCTGGGCCTAGAACCAGCAGCAGCACTTCCCTCCTGTTCCAGTGACAGAAAGTAGGTCAGTGTGATGGGGCCAAATAAATACCTCTGTAAATCCCTGATAAGTGGTCCAAGTTCATTCATGTTTTATTGCACATTGCTCAGGTTTCATCCAAATCCTCTTCTGCATGTGTTCTGTATTCCCTGCAGAGCACCTGCTCTGTGGTAATGTAAATCCTGTGGACACTTCCCCTTTCCACCACTGTGATGGCAACAGCCAGATATAGTCATTTGCTCTGAAGAGATTCACATCTAATTTAAAGAAAATATTTAAATATATAATATAAATAACATATAGAAACCGCAAACTCTGGACAGATTGTAACGATTTATGTTTGTGCCACATCTCGGATCAAGTTCCTTGCAGAAAAATGGGGTCTAGAGCCATTGCACCAAATTCCCTTCTTGTGTTTACCTATTAAAAACACCAAATCCCATGTATTAGCTAAGAACATAATGAGAACACAAAAAACCCATGTGAACTACGTCTTGAAGTACCTCAGTACTCTCTCTAAAATACACACATGAATGTTTTGGCCTAGCAATCGTAATTATTATAACTGAAGCCAGAGATATTCAAGTGATTTTTGAATTGAAACTTTTCAAAATTCATAATTTGGGTGCTGGATGATCCTGTTATTTAAAAAAAAAAACATATTAGCTGTTCTTCCTCAAATAGTGGTTGGTGCTTGCTCTCTCTGGTTCTCTCTAGTTATGCACATGACGCAATTACAAATACGTACAGGGAGTACACATAACTACCCATGTAAATACATGGCTATATCTACGTGACATATAGTGGATTGTAAACATACTAGAGAAATAAAACTCATAAGTAATTGCGATTTCCTCACCTGTAGCTGCCCATAAATACATTTCCTATTTATATGGGAATGGTCTGACACTTGAAACACTTAAGAGTTGTCATATGTAAAAACAGCTTGATTGCATATTACTTGTGGTCTCGATATGTGAACACAGTTTTACAGTTCCTACTCCTGTGCACATCCAAAATTAAGCTATCTTCATTTACTTACTAATACCTCCAGTGCTATAAAAATAAAACAGATTTAATATCCTCTACCTTAGGAAGGGATTCATCTAAACTAATTTTATACTTTTAGAGAGCACAGTTATCTACAGCTGAGCTAGTCAGCATTTACAGGGTTAAACTGGCACTTGGAGGACTTGATACATCTGTAAAACTGTATAAATTTATCTTGAGATAAGACAGATCCAGAAATAGAAGCAGCTCTCTACCAGCTGTAAGAAGATCACTGGATGGACAGCTCTGATGCAGGCATTCACATGGCAGACATTTGTGAACAAGAAGACCTGTCAGAGAGGGCTTCCAGCCACAGATGTCTTAGACCACTGCAAAAGGGTATGTTTTCAGCTTCTTGGCAGAACCTGGCATTTTCTGTCAACCTTTAAAAGCTCAGGGTAGCCATTAAAAATGCTGCTGATGGAAGAATTTCCTTACTTCACATTGAAGGGTTTTACAGTCTCCTTGGATTACTGGTAAATTAAGGAGTTTCACATTCAGAGAGGGGGAAAGGACTGCAAATCTCCAAACACTCCAAAAATTATTTTTCTTGTGGTAAGTAGGGGCTTGAGGTCATGAGGCTTTGCAATACACATTTTATCAGCACTATTTGTTACATTGCAATGTAACACAGGACAAGTATTAAAACAATAATGGTCATCCCCAGAGAAATATTAATTGATCTATAATGCACAACATCCCTGGTGTCAAACTGTTCAAGTATATATATATCAGCAGTTCCAAATAAGAGTTTTAAACAAGAATTTCAAAAGTTTTGACTCCACCTGATGCATTCCAACACAATCCCACCCATTTTATGCTGTCCTATACAGCATCCTTACCCTTTGGTGTGCCATTCACCAAGACATGTAACACAAATCTTTCACTTTCTTGTCATCAAAACACTCTCCAGCAACCCTTGAGCTGTCTCTTATAATAAACATTTCAGCTACTTAGCCCTGAGAAAACACACATAAAGCAATGGTAACTTGGGACCTCAGGGGAACAACATGTTAAGTGGGGACAGAGGTCCACTTAGCATCAGATTCCTTTAGAGAGGTCTAAACCTCATTAGGACAGACACAAAACACTCCATGCTCCAAAGTCTTCTAAATTAGCAGTTAGAATAAATAAAGCAGCCAAGCTGCATCCACCTGCCCCATAACAAGCAGGACCTAAATGCCTGCCCAAATCCAAGGAGTAACATACAAGAAATATACCCAGATCACCAGGCTATGGTAGCTTAAAGATAGATTGCTCATAATCCTGCTCAAGTGGTTCCCTTCATCTTTCTCCCTAGAACTGTTCTATGGCTGTATGAATAAGCAAATATTTATTAGATGGGGAAAAAAAAAGAAGGCCCATGGCTCTGAAGCTTAAATCCCTGTGCCATTGTGTAAAAAAATGGGACCTGTTAAAAGATCAGAGTTACTGGGATAAAGTAGACTTTGCTCTGATTTTGACCAGAATCTCACTTTTGATCTGAACAGGCTTCTGTAAAAACCACCTGCAAATTACATGTTTCTGCAAGAAGCTTTCATTTTGTGAGAAAGTTCTAGACTAGCTTTACATGAGGACCACACACACACATGGATGGAAGATTCTGATGAATTGCTGTTTTCAGCTGTAGAATTTAATTATTCTCATTTTCTACAGCTGGTGTTATTGTGTGGTGATGTGTTTGTCTTCTCACACCTCAGGGAGGGAGGATGAAATGAATTTTCTACATTCCCAGAGCCAAAGGGACAGTTTGAATAAGAAATGCTGCAATAAGACCTGCATGACTATGCCCTCTGGCATGAATGATGAATCCAGGCTCTTTGGATCTCGTTTGCTAGCAGCACACACAAAGTGGAAGCATTTCTTTAAAAGTGTTATAAGAAGATTACACTAAAGTAAAGGTTATTTAGATAGACAAAAGAAATCAACTAGTTTACATTGGGTGATTTCTAGCTTGTATTCTTGAAGCCTTCCCCATCACTTTTGCAGGCCAGCAGGGTCACTAATCCCACTCATTTTCAAGTTTGTCAGTCAGTAATCACTTACATGGCACTATGTCTTTGGAGCTGACAGCTGAGACAAGATCTGATGTGCAGTCTTGCTTCTAAAATGCCTTCCTAAGTACCAATCTCAGGCAGCTGAAAGCACCAAATATTCTATGTCTGATACTGACACATTCATCCAGCTTGTCATAAAGGTTTGGGGGAAGTTTACAGAGCTGTTAAGCAGGAAATGTCTCTACATCAACAACATTATGAAGTCATATAAAGCAGAACAGTCCCTGCCATTGGACATTAATGAGAGTCAACTCTTTCTTGGCTCTAAGGCATTTTAAAGATATCACAAGCAGAGGCCATCTGGTTTAAGAATGGATATTCAGTATGGGTAGCAAAAGCAGAAATACTTGAGAGGGAAATGGTACCTTTTCAGCTTCCAGCTTGGACAGTAGCCTTTACTATAACTTGTGTAGGGTACAGATGGCTAAACTACAATTTGATGCCTGACCAATGCCTTTTTATGCTATAATTGTCTTACTAATTAGCTCTTGTTTACCAGGTTGGACTTTATGTCTTCAAAAAGAAGATCACTTTATATTAAAACCTCCCAAGGGATAACATATTTCAACACACTCTGCAGAGAACTATGACAGCTCGTCAGCTTTTATTTACTGAGAAGTCATGGGGGTAGAAATCAATTTATTTGTTTGAGGAATAGACATAACTTCTTTCTCGGGTGTGACAGGTGCAAACCCCGTTTATTAAAAAGTGCAAAGAAAACACTTGTGAAAAGGAAATTTAAAGAACAATCACAGCAGACAGTAACTTTCCTACAAGAGAACCAAGCTGAGAAAGAATGAAACTATCATCTCTGAAGGGCAGGCATTAATTTCATTTTCACCAGATACTTTAGCCTGGCCTATCTTATTCCTACAGAGGTGCCTCTCACTGCAGCTTGTTGGGGAAAAAAAAAATACCAAACCAAAACAAAAAACCAAAATACCCAAAAAACAAAACAAAAGAACCGCTGATGTAGCAGAGATTTTTACTGACCTATGTATGAAGCCCAGAACACAATGTTGTGCAGTTCTGAGAAGCTCAGGCTGTTCATACTTGAGTAAATTATATTTACGTACCATGACCTATTTAGGAGACTGCAGGTTTATTTGTTTAAGCACCTAAATATCTTGAGGCGACTCTGAGGCGGATGTTGAGCCGACAGCTTTGTCTGCCACGCTGAGCTACCTCACATACGAGCAGCCCAGCAAGAGTCAGGGCCAGGCTGTAACCCCCAGGAGGTATTTGACTTGAATGCAACTGGGACCAGTACCGGAGGAAATGCATTTAAAGGTAGAGAGGCTCTGCCACAATATTTTGGAATTAAATCAAACAACATGTTGACTCTCTCCTGAGGGAATGTGATGTGATAAATCCGTGATGCATTTCCACACCGGAGCTATCTGGGCCGCGTTGGCTCTCACGAGTGCCAGATTGCAGTGGGTGAAGCAATTTCCTGCACGCATTTAGAAACCCCTTCGGAATACTTCAGGGTGATAAAAGTTAGTTGAGCCAATATGATTAGAGAGCTATCACCTCATTTTCACTATATTACTGTCAGAATTCTAGAAGGAAGATTCATATGTGTGTACCTTGGAACAAATTCCAAGGAAGAAGAAATCCATAATATCACCAGTCAGATGGTATTATCAGACAGATGAATTTTCTTGTACTTGCTTTTTCACTTTTCTAAGGGTAAATCTACCCTAGTGCATGAGAACAACACAAGACCCACCCAGGCCCAAATGCTAGATACTATGGCACTCGGTACAGTGCTAATGAATCATCTTTCAGTGCTCCTGAAATGGCTTTCAACATGAACCTGACATGGAGCTAAATGTTGTGTTGTGATGCAGTTCTGCTGGAGCTGAGCAGGGCATCACCTATGTGATGAAGTGCTCCAGAGTGTGAGAAATGAAGGTAAAGTCAATCCTGAATACATAAACATATCTTAAGCACTAAGCAAGAAGCAAGGAGTAGAAGTCAGAGATGTAACTCAGAAGCCTAAGGGAGGATGGGAAGAGTGGTGGAAAGATTTCTTCTCTCCTTTGACCAATAAGGAAAACGCATTGACTGTTACATAAAAATGTGAAATTTCAACCTCAGTAACTGAAACAGTTACACAAACCTGAAGTTACACGGACCAAAAAGCATTTGCTGGTCAGGAAGCACACACACTGCATTTCCATGCAAGTTAGGATGTCAGTCTGTCACCTGTGGCAAGGCAGTATTCCTTTAGAGTGGCATCTCATTCAGAGAATGGGAAGTGATCAGGAACTATCTGTGACATTACTATTAGAGCTCAAGTATGAGACTCCCTCTTGTGATAAATCCAAATTAATTTCACGTGTGTTCAGCAACAACCCATTCAGCATCTAAACATGGCCAGTCTCATATAAAAATGTCTCCCCAAGGAGACAGAAAAACTGAATGGTGTTTAGTGCTGTGAACAAGAGACTCAGTACCCACTCAGACAAGAAAATTTTGTAAGAATTTTGTGGGTCTAGAGGAAATGCTGAGCATAACCTAAACATCTACATGAAACTGTTACGTTAGCAAGGTGAAATAAGTCCAACGAAAAAAACACTACCACTCAAGACATATTTAAAAAGGCAATCACAAGAGGCAAAACAAGTTTAATATATACTGGTCTGGCAAAGCTGCATTCTGCTTCTTTAGGAATGCATTGCATATTATGAGCATTCCTATTACAATTTTATTGCAATATTCAAGGTGTACTCAGAAGATACTATTAATTTTTTTAAATACAGGTTTATTTGCTTGCATCTTATTTTACAGCCACTCTTCCAGCCTCCAGTTTCACTTTTAAAATTAAAGCTAGTGATATTTCCATATCAAAGTTTAAAATTAATTTGCTTTGTGGGACATGCGCCTTGATCTAAAATACTTCATTTTAATTAGGACATTTAATTTTCCCTAATGGAATCAATCAAGTTCCATTCGCTTAATCCAAAACTACTTTCTGGAAGAGTTTCAAGCAGTATATTTCCTTAGCACAAGTCCTCCTTAGGCTTGTCTGCATGTGAAGATTGCACCTATGCAGCTAAATTGATTTCAGATTGCTCTACTTACACCATTACAAAGTGTTACTGAAATTAACTGTTACTGGATCTGCCCCACTTCTGGACTGGTTTATCAAACAGCTTTAAATTTCCTAAATGCAGGCCAGGAGAAGATAATAGAAAACCAGGTACTGTTACAAGTATGTTTTAAGGTGAAAATGCCTAATGAAAATGGTTCCCTTTCCCAGAGCATGAGTGTCTGGACTTTCACAGCCCGGAGTATGGCCACTTCCCACCACCATTTGTGTACAGCTTCCTTCTTCCCTTTGCAATTTTCTCTATAACCTGTTGCATGCACATAAACAGTGCCAGATCATATCTCATTAAGAGGATTTACAAGACCAGTGCATATTCTGGCTCCATGTTCAGATGATGCTCTGTTCCCATGCACTCAAAAAATGTACACACAGATAGGTGGGGGCAGAGAGGATCGTGGGCACAGCCAGTGAAAGGCACTGCCTTCCCTTATGTGAAAGGTTGCTCACTCCATTTTAAATCAGTGTTTGTTCTGGGGAATGTCTGCCTATCAATTTTGTACATCTCACCAGAACAGAGAAATGAAACAAATAGCATACATTATGATAAACTCTGAAACACCTTCAGCTTCATGGTGACTACAGCTCTCACAATGTAGGGGCAGGGTAACAAAAGGATCCAAAAAACCTCCAAAACTTCATACCTTGAAAACTAGCCAGGCTGTCATCCGTTTCACCACTTTCACAACCCAAAACACATGCTTGTAGAGGTCAGTATTCACTACACCAGGGTCTACTACATTAGCAGTCACATGGCTTCCATTTGCAGTCAGAAGGTGCTGAAGTCGATAGGTAAATAACACAAGGGCAAGTTTGCTTTGGGCATAGGCTCCATGGGGCGAATACGAACATCTGTACACAAGAGAGAAAAGAGACACACATAAAAATAATCAGAAGGAAAACAGAACTGCACAAATTTTAAATGTAATGCATTTTGCAATATCCACCAAACAAATGGCTATACAATGAGGCGTCAGAAGAAACGACTTATCACTGGCAGGCATGTTGTTTGCTGGGGTGCTGGTGATTATTTCATCAGACACCAAGTCTGATTTATGTCAGGGAAAAAAAATAAAATTACACAGTACCTGGCAGAACCTCTGTGTCAAACTATCTAAAGGAGGAATGTTGAAGCACCATTCTCCAGGATAACATCATATAGAGGCCTTCAGACTACTCTCCCCTTCCTCACTGTCCTCTGCCCACACACACATGCCCTGTTCCCACTCGATAAATCTATGCCTGATAATACTACTCTTGGTTATTACTATTTGTTTTGCAGCAGGACCTACTAGTTTCTGATGAAGGCTCCTGTGTTGAGCACAGTACAGATGAGTAAGGCAATCATTGTACCTGTGACATACCAGATTACACCCAGCTAAAGAGATGGATAAAAATATGGGGCAAGGAGAGTGGCTGCAAGTGTAACAACCACACTTATGCCATATACAGTCTTTAGAGTGAAGACAGATGGCTGGGTCTGTGCCAAACAGGAGGTGCAATGAAGGAACACTAATAATGGGGGTAAAGGCAAAACATTACGTACTGAGATTTCTGTGCACCTCTCTCATCTGTATGCTGAATCTGCCTTTCTTTCAAGTCAAACTGTCTAGGAACTGCTGATTACTTGGGTTTGAGTTTGTGTAGGCAGCAGTATTTTCTATTTATTTATTTTTTTAAATAAGCAGGTTACTTCCAGGTAAATTAGCAGGTATGGCACTTAAAATGCTCCTCCTGAGTGGGTCCTCAGTATCACTTCAACAAATTCCTTTGCCATGACAATTCACTCTTGTAATTACTACAGCCTCCCATCTAATCTTTTGTGTGTGTGTGTGTGTGTGTGTGCTTGGCAGAACCAAAGGTAATTCCTGGCATTACAGACAACTCATAGGAAAACCAGGTGGGAGCCTAAAGCAACGGGCTGCTGGGGGGAGCAGAACAGAACAGTTTTGGTCTCGATGCCCTTTGCCTCTACCAGTGCAGCAGGCTGCACTGCTTGCTGCTGCTGCTGAGCCAGGGAAACAGATGATACTGTGGGGTGGGAGATAGAGGGGCATCTAGGAGCAGATCAGTCTTAGCCAGCTCTCTCCTTCCCCCTGGTTGCTGTCCTGCTTCTCTGACAGCCACAGCTACAGATCCATCCTCTACACCTTCACCCTCAGTATAGCAAACACCCAGGCTGGGGATGTTCCTGCTCTGATGAGAAGCCTGCCTTCAGTTTGCTGTGGTTGCTACTATGTGCAAGGTTTTTATTTGGAATCAATAGCAAATATGTCTCAAGGTTCTTTTTGTTATCCCACTCTGGTTGAATACCTCTACTTATAAAAACCTGTTAACTTCACCACAGAAAGCCCTGGATGCTAGCAAACAGGCTGACTCTCTGCAGAGGTGTAAGGCTACTGAAGAAATTTAACTGTTGGTGTTATCTGAATGTACTCAGACACTTGGAGACACAATGGTAAATGGTACAGTTCAGCTAAAGCAAGTAAAAGACAAGAACTCTGAATATCCAGTGTACCTCTGGTATTTTTCCCTTCTCTTTTTCCAGGCTATATTCTTGTTCAAGCAAATCATAAACAAACAGGCCACAAAAGCATTCTATAAATCGTGAGAGGATAAAAAAGGGCAGCTGATTATAAGCAGCACTCATACCAGCCAATGGCCTGAGCTGTACGGTGCTGGGTAACATAGCTCCATCATCATAAAGGTATCACCTGTGCCTCAGGGTTAAATGGGCTATTTTAAGAGTAAAGAACAACCACTGCATGAATATAAAAGCAACTGGGCATTAGTCAGGAAATTGCAGTTACATTTTAAATTTAGTAACGTTCGTGCTCTGATCTGAGACACTCAAAATGTCACCTTATGCTTCATGCATATTTCAGCCCTTTTAAGTTGAAGGACTAGATCCTCAGCCACTACAAGCTTCCCTTGCACAGCTGTGAGGGACAGAGCTCATGCCACCCATGGGAAGAAACACTTCATCCGAATCTGCCTCTGGCAGCCACCCCTGGCACTCCTCCATCGGTGCCACCATTCCTTCACTGCTGGAGAACACAAGCTGAGGCACGGGACAAGCTTTCCAAGTTAACTTAGAGTGATCTCGTCTGGCAAGTGGTTTGCAGGGTAGCAGGGCTGAGGACTACTCTGACTTGTTCTGCCTGGGTCTAGTCTGGCCTTCTGTAACCTTGAGATGCCAGGCAGGAGGACGGTGAACACTTCCCATTCCCACATTGTGTGCGAGTGATGTTTTGACTTACCTTGTGGCAATGAAGCATGAACTACAAGGGCCAGATCCTCAAAAGCCTTTTACTTTGCATAGATATCTATGTCAGAAAAACATGAGTGCTGAGAAGTTATAAAAAGCTGTCCAATCAGCAAGGAAGCCTTTTATATCACAGTACAGAGATGCAAATGATTTGTGAGGCAGCAGGGAATCAGGCTTCAGTAACATACTATAGATATGAAGGAAATAAAATTGGATACAAGCAGCAGACACTTTTGGCAGAATGCCTGCAATGATTACCTGCTATTTTCCCATTTTCTCTGTGCATGCTTTTTGCTTTCCAGGAATCTGACATCAATGAAGTGCACAAGATAGAGGAATAACCTGTGACACAGAACTGACAAGCATTTCAGATGAACAACTATTTTGTCATGTTGTTTAAATGCCACATTGGAAAAAAAATCAGTACTGGTGTCCTGGTTTAGGCCAGGATAAAGGTGATTTTCTGGTTTGTACTTTTGCTTTTAGCTAAGTCTCTTGTAAGTAGTTGCACTTGCTGGGGTTAACAGCAAGTTTCTCAGACAGTGTCTGCTTCTAAGACTGATAACACTCCATGTTTATAGTTACAGCTACAGACTGGTATGCAAGCCAAGGACACTGCTCAGCTCTCAGGAACATTTTGCTTTCCAGAAGGAGCAACGAGGTCCCACCTGAAACCCTCCTCTGGGGAGGACCAGACAAGATAGATGTCAGAACTGACCAAACAGAGTATTCCATCCCATACACGTCATACCCGGTATAAATTTGAGGGATCACAAGGGTCAAAGTTCTCCCTCTACTCCTTCCTGCCCTCCCTGCTTCCTTCGGCATCCTGAGAGGATTCCATCCGTCCCGGTGCCTGTGGTCCTGATCCGTGCCAGCCTGAATCTGTGTGTTCCTGCCTCCAGCTCCCGACTGCTGCTGACTCCAGGATTCCAGCCTGGACTTTCCCAGGGCTGCCCTGCAGCCTCGGTGGTGACGTGAGAGTATTGGGGAAAGGGGGGAGGAACGTGGGATCAATCTTTCCTGTATATTTGTATATTTGTATATATTTAGTAATTTGTTCCTATTTATCATTATTGTTTCATTAAAGTTCTGTAGTTTAGTTTCCAACCCATAAGTCTCTCTTCCTTATTCTCTCTCTCTTTCCTTTATCAGAGGAGAGAGAGATTAATATATAAATCTGTTGCTCGGTTTAAATCTGTTGTTTTGCCGGGCCAGGGTTAAACCGTGACAACTGGTTACCTGATTTCATTACATCAGTCTTGACTATATGTATCAGAAAAAGAGGAGCACTTAAGCTCCTCTTTTTGTATTATGCATATATACATAGAATGACAGATTGATTTGGGTTGGAAGGGACCTTAAAGATTATCTGGGTCCAACCACCCTGCCACATGCAGGGACACCTCCCAATACACCAGGTTGCTCACGGCCCCATCCAACCTGGCCTTGAACACTTCCAGGGAGGGGGCAGCCACAGCTTCCCTGGGTAACCTGTGACAGTGTCTCACCACTGTCATCACAAAAAATTTCTTCCTTATGCCTAATCTGCATCTACCCTCTTTCAGTTTAAAGCAAACAAAAAGAAATATTACTCTTACACATGGAATTATCTGGCTTTAAAGTTTATGCACTTAGATCTAGTCTCTCTTCGTGCTCTATGCTGTCTCTGTATGTACATTTTCTACACTGAATGAATCTGTAATTGTATACTAAATAAAATAGTAATTTTGCCATCATACCTTTCCACATTACTTTCAATTCTTGAAGACTCTAAAAGCTTTCTGAAATGAAAGTGCACTCAAGATGCCAAGCAGCTCAAAGCAGAATACAGTTTATCAACAAACTGTGTTGGCATACCAGCGCACAGGAGGTGCCTGTGATGTCTGGACCCCTGAGGACACAGTATTGATGATGTACAGCAAGGCAGGAAGATTCCCCAGCAGAGAAACTCTGCCTAGGTGGCCAGCTAGGCAAAAGACTGGTAGCTCCCAAAGGTAAATATGCATTCTGGTAGAGAGGTAGGGGGTACGGCTGTTTGACTTCCCATGGTGATGTCCTAATAAATACTGCCCACTAAGCTGAAACTATGTCAGAAAGTACTTAAAGTGGTATGGCAGGCCTGTAAATGGGTCATAAGCTAAGCAAAATAGAGCAAAATCTTAGTGGGAAGAAGTCCAGTGAGAAGTATTGCTGTGCCTGGCACCAGCAGCTTAGAGAAGACCATGCTTGCCTACCCACTCATTTAAGTGGGGGTCTCCGTGGACCACCCCTTCCTGCCACAGAAAACAGGATGCCCTGGGAGATGCCCTGTAGACCATTTTACCAAGTAGTTGTTGATAAAATAGGGCAGTACTCAACTCACTAAATGGGAACTACAGGAGAAGTTAAGGCAGACAGGATTTAATTAGCTGCTTTGAAATCTGGCCAAAAGAGCAGCAATATACAAGAATGTCTTCCTTTTGAAACAATGTTTTATTGATTCCGTACTGAAACATAAAGGATAAGGAAAAGGCAGGCTATGCACTTTGTGTTCAATTAATTTAGCAGAGATTCTTATTTTTGGCTTATGATTTTTTGCAAGATAGACTTAACAAGCTTAAATTGCCATTACAAAAGTCAGGGAGGAGAAAGCTCATTTTACTACTCATATCCATGGTGATGTCCCCAGCAGCAGTTGCCCTAGTATGGTGGGGCAATGTATTTCTAAAAAGTAATGAGAAGCCAAATTTCAAACCAGAGCCTGCAGTGGCTAATTAGTTGTTTAAATACGGACTCAGCTGCTATCCAAGTTTGAAAACAGGATCCATGTTGAAACAGCAGCTCCCTTGGCAGCCAGTCTTACTCTGTTTTCTTTTTTTTCCCACCTGGCTTTTTTCTTTTTTTTTTTTTCTTTTTTTTTTTTTTATTTTCTTGGTTTTTTGTTGTTTTTGTTTTTGTTTTGTTTTGTTTTGTTTTGTTTTGTTTTTTTCTACCCTTTCCCTCTACTTCTTGCTTGAAGACTTACAAGACTGTGACCACACCTGTGATACACACAGGTACATTTAATCCAGTCAGTGCCTGGAAGTATTGTTTTCCTGATGAGGACCTCTTCACACCACAATTGTCTTGTGCATGTCAGCACATGTCAGCACTCCCCTCACCCATCACCACGCTCCTCAGTTTCCAGTGTGTTAATTTGCCTGGAGGGCAGAATGCACCAAAATCCAAAGGCAGAACAACCCCATTGCTGTGTGCTCCATTAAAAGACAAGTGATGCAAAACGTGGGTGACATGCTGGGATTTTTAATGAAAGGACACAGAGAATTGTAATATCTGCCTTAGGATGATTCAGTGATTTAAGCAAAACACAGACTTGCTGTATTAAAATGACTAGAGTTTCCTAATGATTTATGAATTAATCTTGTAATACATCATCACCACTGCTTAGTCAAGAATATAAAAGACTGTTATTAAACACTCATGAAGTTTTCACAGTCTTAAATTTTCTTTCCCCAGGGGATGCAGTCTGGATTTTTTAGGATTTTTGACAGATCTTGTAGTTTATTTTGAACCAGCTACAGAAATATATTGCAGGACATAGGTATATTCTTTCTGCTTATCATAAACAGTTTCTTTCTCTCCTTCTATGATAAATTAGAGCCTGAGTCTTAAATATTGCTTGTTAGATTTAAGTAGACTTCCTGTCAGTATATTTATCCCTTTAACACATTTGCTGAGTCTCACCAATTGTGATTTTTCTCCAACAACAGAAAAAAAAAGGGGGGGGGGGGAAGGGAGAACAGAGATGGAGAAAAGAAAGAGATGGAGAAATTGGAATACAGGTTTGCTAATACTGAAGATTGCTAGTTGAGAGGAACAAGCACATGCCTTAGTAATCAGTAAAACAAAGCTAAAATCTAAAGTGTTATTGTATCTTCTCCAGATTTTGTTACAGTTTTGTACAGTAGCTTCCTTTTTAGCAGCTACTACTGTAGGCTACTGTAGAGTCACGCAGTCCATTCAAAAGCCTGGAAATTTTGGTTGTTCACTGAATAGCTACACTTCCTCACATACACTTCCTTCATGTACTTGATACTTAGCCTTAAAAAATATAAATATATTCATATAACAGTCGAGGTGGCCTTAGAATGCCTTCATGTTTTAACATCAATATGCTGGTAGCTGTAATTTCAGTGAACAAAGACTCAAGCATTAGGAGCATCTCAAGGGGCCTCATGACCCTGTGATGATCATGTCAGAAAGGAAAGCTGATATATAAATTAGTGGTTCTATAGAGGCTGAAAAGCAAACCCTTCAAACCCCAGTTGGTTTCATGGGGGTTATTTAAGCAGACAGAGACAGGAGGCACTTTCAGAGCAGCCCACCTCATCCTTTGGTTCCAAGCCACTCAGAAAGATCAACCACACCTAGAGCTTTGTCCTCTCCCTTCAGTGAGCTCTCAGTGCCACATGCTGCTCACACACAGCTCTGGCCAAAACAGGGCTTCTTCTGAAACCTTTCAACAGTGATAAAATAGCGTTTTTCTTCTTACAGTTATAGGATGAGCAGAAGGATACACGTTCAGAGCTGGGAGATTCTCTCTAAAATATTGGTGTTATTCTCACTAGGAAGCAGCTTACTTCTCTGCAAGTCAGTGGTTCCCTCCTTGTGCTTAAACCACAGTAGCAACCACTAGTTGGAAGCTAGGTTGTGGAGTTTTTCAAAGCCATGCTTCCCAACTTTCAGCACATCACTGTATAAATACATAGCATTCAGTGACTTGCACTTTGTATTGCTTGTAGAAAATGCAGAGGGAACAAAATTAAGTTATCGTCTTTGGAGGACTACATTTAGTGAAGGAACCTGGAATGTCTTTATTGCAAAAATATTTATGAAAGGCAAAACAAGCAGGGTCTTGCCATCCTGGAATTACTGTCATCCAGATGGAATCAATGCATCATTGTTCATTTGGCTGATCCCCCCTCCTCCTGGCATGAGTCAGGATGTCAAGAGCCCTCCTGCTCCACTGATTTCCTTGCTCTGCACACCTCCATCACTTGGTGGCTCAGCACAGCTCTCAAATGTATGAAACACAGACTCAAAGGCTGGTCTTCTCAAAGTCTCACCAGAATTAGTTTCTTAAAAAAAAAAAACATACTAACGTCAAGTTCAAGTTGTAATTACAGCAATACCATTCCCTCCAGAACATATCTCTCTTTATAAAGAATGATATAAATTGCCTCTTCTGAAGTATAATTTTTCTACAGTTGTTTCATATGGTGCAGTGTTACATAATTGCTAAAATTTGAAGTGGTATTTAAGCATAACAGGATCCCTTCATTAAATTAAAAATCTCCATCAAATGAAAGAATGAGTAAATAAATAGAAGCAAGTAAAGTTTTGCTCAAACACCTACATTCTGTGTCCTTATGACCCTTTTGACTGATGGGGAAACATCATGGCCACATATCTTTTTGTACTATCTCTTGGATAATATGGATTTTAGTTTATTGAAGACTGTCACACATATTTTAAGATTATCTCTTGGATTATAACAAGAAGAGCTCTGACACAACCTGCACCCACTTGTGGAAAGCTTCCTAACTTTCCTGCAATAAAGCTTTTGAGTTGAAGGAAGAAATAGGTCTCCTTATAGTTTCTTCCCTCTCACCAGAATGCACATATAGCCATAATATGGTTCAGTAATAACCTGAACAATTCCAAATCTTCTTCTTTACAGCAGACTATATGCAATTTGATGGTCCACATGTGAAAGCAATGTACATTTTCATTTTGTGGTGGGCTGAACACACTGCATTGCTTTGAAGCTGAGGAGGTGCTGAATGTGTTCTGCATATGTAAATGCTCAACATCCTGAAGGACTGTCTTGTCTTACAAGGGGAAAATGGCTTGAATGTGCACACAGGCTGCAAAACCCTTTTTCCTCCAAGATGTCTATAAATACTGTGCAAAAACTCCTGTGCCATCCCTCTCTGTCCACAGAAGCTGCGCAAAGTTATCAAGTCTGGCACTATAAAAAAATTTGAAAAATGGGTATTCTTTGTTTAAAAAAATCTCACAACTTCTGCTTTTTCAAAGTTTTCTGATGTATTGACAGTATGAGCATCACAACTTCAAACTGAGAGATAAACTGGCTAACTCCCAGCTCATGAATATAGGACAAGGAACAAGCTTGCAAACAGAGCTATTTGTAAAAAACAGCCATGAGAAGTCTTGTAATCTGTTGGAAGACTTTTCTAGGCTGGAGAAGAAATACAGCTGATGTGCCAAAAGGTGTAGGGGAAATTAAGATGTGGAAGTTTTCTGCACCCATGAAATGACTGATAGCTCAGACACAGCAGAACAGACTTTTGTTCTTCTGAGACTGTATCGCCAGTGCTACTTGGCCACCATCAGAAAAGGTGCAGGATTTAAAAGAGTGCATGAAAGGGGTCTGTGAAGTGAGGGTATGTCTTACTTATGAACATAAACAAGCTTACTTGAAAAAAAAAAAAAAAAAAAAAGCAAGAAGCAAGTAGCATACAATGGCCCAAAGTGGCTGATAACCAAGATTACAAAGGAGTTGTTTCAAAGTCCCATAAGGGACAGTGAGAGTGACTTCCTCTACCATTTATCCTTAGAGCTGCTTTTTAGTTTTGTTTTATAAATTTCAATACTCTGTCACCCCCTTGGAGCACTATAAGCATAGATCTGTAATGGAAAAACTTCCTAAGATTTTCCTAAGAAGAAGCATGGCCTGTCGAGGGGCCAGAGTGCCAGTCATCTCTTCCACTCACAAACACAAGGGGCAAGTAAGGTCAGGCAGGTTTGGCTTTCCAGAAAACAATTAAAAGTTTCATGTCCAAACCCTGAAAAAACAACACACAGTCAAATAGCTGCTCATCAAAAAAAGAATTAAAAGATACTGCTGCTTTGGCAAAAATCTGATTTTTGGCAGCAACTCAGATACTGAATGCACCATGGACCTCCCCCTTTGAACTGAAAACCAAAAGATTTTATGCAAAACTCATACTATTTTAATTTGGACAATTTTTTCAGTGCTGTATTATAGCTAGAAACACTGTTAAAGCTCTTGAGCTTCTCAGAAAGCTACTGTGAGACACAGTGCACTTTGGTCTCTGTCCTTCTTGGGAGGCTGAGATGGTGCTGTGTAGAGTCACCTCCTGTGATAAGAAACTTAAGGCAAGCAAAGCACCTGACACATAATGAGATCCAAAGAAATGGAGCAATGAAGCTACAAGTATGTAAGGCACTCTGGCAGTATTAAAACTTCTGGGGGGGGATAAAATATTTTATCTATACAGACTTATTTAGGAAGTGTATTTTTCATAAACCCCACTTTTTTTGTAGGATATTTGACTTGATTAAAAGACTAATTTTTCTTCACAGGCTTCAAACACCTGGTCTTCTTTTGAACAGATATTTTCCTTCACTGAAAGAAGAGGTTTAGGACAGGGAGCAGAGAAAGGTTAAGAGTTATCATTGCTGAGGCAGAACTCTGTCTTTGCCTCCCCCCACTACAGCTTGTAATCCTTAATGCAGGTGGCAAGATCAGGGATGTACAATTGTGAAGAACCAGGGGCAACAGCAGGGCTGAACCCAGAGGGGATTTTTGGAAGGCAAGCTGATGGTTTTGAACGTTTCCCTTAACACATTATCCTAGGGATTTACAAGTATTTGTGCCAGCTTTCGACAGCTAAGCTAGGCAGCTCAGAGGAAAACTGCTGGAAAGGTGCTTGGAGGATGCTGGTAGTTAAAGTGACTGAAGGGAGCATTGAAATAATTTGAATCATCACCCAGGACCTGAACTCTATGCTTCTAAGGTCCCCTCAGCCCTAACAACTCTTTTTGTTCACAGGGAGATGTTAAACTAACTTTTCTCTCTCAAGGGTGACAAGATATCTCCACTCCCTCTTCTCTACAAGTCCCTTTTGCTTCTCAGTCACACAAGCACAGCACATTAATTTTCAAATCACCATTGAACCATTTTGTCTTTTTGGAAAAGGGCACATCAAGGACATGAGACCCACTGTCCTGTGTGCCACAGAGAGCTGGCTTCACCCACCCAACTCACTGTGAAAGGAGAGGCTGATCAGCAGCAGCACCCATACATCAGATAACCTCCCAACGTGTTGCAATTTTGAACTTGGGAAGAAACACTCTGTTCTATGAAATCATTAACCATTATTAATAATCTTTTGTTAAGACCATTAATCCCTGTTAGGCAAGGAGGAATTTAACACTGTGACACAAAAAGTAGCTACATTTAATTTCCCTGAATATATTAAAGGCTGGTGTTACCTTTGTGATAGTAGTGTTACACCGTGTTATTGTTTTTTCCGAAACCAATGAAGCCTAAAAGTATTTTAATTAGACAGAACAAAAATGCACTGATAAATCTAAAATAAAAACTTTCCAAGTTGGCATCCTGACTTAAACATTGTTGGTTTCAGGAATGGCTGGGGATCACCTGTGGTCAACAACAGGGATAAAACACACACTGAGAATGAAGTAAAAGTCTGTCTTTTGTACTGATGAGTTACTCTGCTCATACAGTAGTTCATTTATTAAAAAAAAAAATAAAAAAATTACAGAATCTGAGGTCTACACCTTCACTAGCGCACTTATTTTCCTGGCCAGCAAGTTGATTTTTGCAGTTAATGCTAACTGCTGCAAAAGCGAGGGATCATTTGGCAAAATAGCAAATCCTTTTTTATTTATACAGAAGTGATTTCACAAAGAAGGACTGAAGGACTTCTGTAGATGCATTAAGCTTTCAAATACTTATTATCTAACTGTAGAAAGGAAAACTTGGTAACCTGTTTCAGGAAGATGTTTAACTGAAGCCAGCAGTGTGCTGCAGTTGGTGTTTGGTCTTACCAAGGGAACATGATTTATCTCACAAACAGAAGCAGATTATGGAATAGAAGACACTGTGAGGAAGCTGTTCAAATAAAAATACATTTCTGGAGCAAAAGAAAATCTACAATAAGATGTATCTAATTGTCTAAAACACTCTGTTATGATTACAGTTTCTGTAGTTTTCACAGCATTTTACTAAGCAGCAGTCCAGTGACACAGCTCTTTACATATAAATGTGAAAGACTTCTGTACTGACTTAGTAGATTAATAAATAGAAGGGTAATATTTAAAACATCTCTTACTTCTTGTTACAAATTTTCTTCCATTATTTAAAAATTTGGAAATAAAGCAATTCTACTACACTACATCAGCCTAATGTTTACTTTTTTAAAATTGAAAATATTGTATTCCCCATATGTTCTTCCAGTCAGAGATAATTAAGACATTACAAATGATAGATCAGTGCCTTGTGAAAAGGCACTGAAGGAGCCAACTGAGAGCTTGGGGAAATAATATTAATAATAATAATTAAAAAAAAAAAAAAAATCTTTGGAAAAAATGTTGACTTATCAAGCCATTCCTAGGGAAAAAAAGACATTTTAAACAAAAGTCCAGCTTGAAAAATAAGGAAAATTTAAACTGATGGAGATACCTAACTTAAACAGAATGAATTGAGAAACAAAATTTTTGTGGTGTCAGTTTGATCAACATTATACTCCAATTTACAAATAAGAAAGAAAATATTCTGAAATCACTGAAATAAATGATTTTGTTCTGAAAAACGGATTCATAATTTCCAAATGTAGCTTGGCATTTTAACTTTTCCTTGATATTCATAGACAATATTTTTAATATGTCAGCAATGCTGGTGGGGCAAAACCCTCAGCCTTCAGCCCAAACTTAATACAACTTCATTTACCAAAAACCATTATACACATTCAAGAAGTGAAGATGAAGGACATCACAACTGAAGGGCAGGAGGTCTCCAGGGACTGTGCTAGACAGATTTTTGAAGGAGTATGAGACACCTCTGATTACAGCCCTTAGGAACTTCCTATTGAAGAGATGAACTGGAGCTGCCTTCTCTCCTCAGCACCCTTCCAGGTCCTGGGCAAAGATTTTTGCCCTATTTTACACCAGCTAGGAAGCTTATACAGCAGCCAGGATTTTTTTGCAATTCCTCTCTTTCAATCTCTGTTGTCTCTGACACAATTCATGCACTAGGGCTACTAGGAAAAAATACAGAAATTATCTGGGGACAGTATCAACTTGGAGAGTTACAAAAATAATCTGCAATGAGAGAACAGAGGAAAGAGAACAGAAAAAGTTCTCTCCTGAATATGCAGGAGACATGAACCAGAAAAGAAGCTGTGTACTGTGGCCGGGGAGTTCAGAGATCTGTGATTCACAACATTATTGGGCCAGTTTGACATGCAAAAAGAGAGGATGTTGAAAGGAATAGTTAGTCATGGAGGCAAACCTAGACAGAACACACAAAGATGCTACCCCTGGGAACGGGAACATATTCAGGTGTGACCCACAACCTGGGAAAAGCAGCAATGTCATCTATATTTTTAGCAATTCCTTCTTAGTTTGGTAGGTAGAGTACTTGAAGGAGTTGCCTCCATGTTAGCCTTGTCAGAGCACCAGGAACTCCAGTGCACTGTTCAAGCCTATCTCAAACCAAGAGGGATGGCATAATGTTCTTCAAGCTCTTGCTAAAACCAGTCAGATGTATTCTCTCATTACCATATATTTTTTAGCTATTCTCTCACTTAAGGAAGTATTGTTTAAGGCAGTCAAAGAGGAAAAAATGATAGCCCAGCTATGCTGTTGGAGTGCATAGTCTACTATCCTCAGCATGTAATTGCTGCAACCAATATAGTTGAAACACTTGCAGATAGCATTTGTGCTAAACTTTCACCTCCTTGAAAAGAGTTGTACTCAAAGTAGGGATGAAGGAGAATGATTTGCCTTAGGGATCCCCTTGTCGACTCATGTGATTGCTGTTGAAAGTGGTCCGGATCTAAAAGACCACAAAGGTGTTTGATGTTCTTCATATATCCTTCAGCAAAAGAACTAGGAGAGCAGTCATTGCCCATGTGCATTTGCATTTTCAATAACACACATGAAACAAGCTATGCCCTGCCAGTTTGAAACAAGCTCTGTCCTGCCCTGATGTACCCATGTTGTGCCTCTCATACTGCTGTGTGTGAAGAAGATGAGCAGGAAGGGAGAGAAAATTTGAAGGGGAGAAATAGGACCTGGACTAGGGGGAAAAAAGAAGAATTAGAAAATTAGCTGGTAGGTGGAAATCAGACACACATGCACACCAAAAACAAACAAACAAACCAATTATGAGATAGGGTGGAAAAAGGCGATGGAGACAAAAAAGCTCCAAAGACACAGGTGAAGATGAAACTATGAATGTAGAAATCAAGTAGGCAGGCATGAAGAGAGAGATAACAAAGGAAGAAAAATAATGTGAAGTGCAAGGAAAATCAAAAAGAAAAAAAATAACACTCTTGCCGAGAAGAAGTTGAAATGAGAAACATGGGATAAGTTAGGTTGTTAAGATGGCAGAAAGCAAACAAAATGTGCAAGACAGTAGAACAAGCTGCACTTAATATAATTCATGGGATAGACCTCTCAACAATTATTTGTTATCCTGTTACCCCATGGTCATTTGCTATGGTTGACATCTGGCTTCAGAGTCAAACTGTGGGTGGCAAGTACAAGTAATAGGGACTGGTGGCTGCAACTGTGTCTGCCAGCCCAGAGGCACCTCAATGGAAGAACAATCCCATACAAAAATCTGTGGCAAAGCAGAGAAATAAACCTTGGTTTACTGTCTCCTTTATGTTAAGATAGACTTCTGCCTTTCCTTCTCTGTCATGTTTAATGCACGGACCCCTCCTTGGCCACCATCACTCACCTCCAGCCAAAATCTAGGAATAATGGGACAAGAACATGGTAAATAGTTCCATCTGCTACCACCAGTAATTTTTCCATCACAGAGAATGTTCCCCTTTCTCCACTGTGAAGATGACTCCAAATCGTTTTGCTCCCTCCCTGCAAGGTTAGGACTACCAGACAATCTGGGAACATACACCCAAGAAATGAGAAGAATTACTGCCAACTGGCACAACTAAAAATAAGGAAAAACCCAACATAAAATTTTCTGAAAGATTTCCTGTTCACACAATGAGGGATGGCATCACTGGGAAACTGTGGCAATTTATGGAACGTTGTCATATTGCAGTGTTCACCACGGGTGTCTTTACTGCATCCATTAATGCTCTTAAATGCTGCTCTGAGTCACAGACATTCCCAAGGCCCCACGGTGTGGGCACTGCCTGTGTATTGTACTCTACAACAGCCCCTCCAGGGCTGCTAAACCACCAGCTCATGCTGTAGGCACACACTTGAACATAGAAGTGTTCTCATTGTTTTTACCAGCATCATTCATGAGATAACTAACTATTCACCTGCACGGGGGCTTATCTGCAGTTAAGCTAAAAAACAAAAAAACAACAAAAAACCAAACCTACAGCCCAGGAATGTCTTCTTCTGTCTGAACCAAAGGCATGTGTGGAGTTGAATCAACAGCTCCCAATGGCTCTCGCTGTGTGCCTGTCTGCTTGGAAAATGGGCACCACTGCTGTGCCCAAGCAATTCAAAGAACAGGCAAGATCAGCCAGAATCTTTTGTCCTTTACAGGTCTTCTTATGCCAATAAAATTGAATTGTGAGGGGCAGGGTTTGGAGTAAAAGCTGCCAGTAAATCTTACTCGTATATTATTATTTTTTACAACAGATTGGTCATATTCATGCTCAACCATATCTTTCTTAACTTACACAATTCCATCTCTTTAAAATATGAGTTAATAATGATGAATCACAGAAAAGGAAGATCATGAATTAAAGAGGCATGGTACAAGGCTTTGCCATAATCAATGAAACTATTGTTATCCAGAGAAACAGAACAGACACATTTAATTTTGCATTCTGCACTTTAGCCCAAAGAAACACTAATTACCCTCCTCAGTCTCCGTGCATAGTGCCATCCAGAACATGCCCATCAGAAACAATAAGTACCTACATCAAGTGAAGAGTAAGGGTAATTTCCTGTGGTTGGTTTACAAGCAAGAGATTAAACTGTGACTACCCTGAAGAGTTTAAACAATGTGGCTGTAATAAAACTGATGCTGTAGTATGTAATCATGAGTCAAACAGAAAGTCTGATGTGCTTAATGCAGCATTCATATGTAAAATGTCTGAAGTGGAAGCAGCCCAAGCTCCGTAATTTCAGGTTTTGTTCTATAATGAAACCTGTGGTCAGGTGCCTCTGAACACATAGTGGAGTCCCTGTCAAAGGACAGAGACAGAATTTCTCCACAGAAATAATGCAAAACTCAGAGTGTGTCTGTGCAGGCAGAAATACTCCAGAGCCCATCAGAAGATGTTCCAGCCTGTTAGTGAGCACGTGATTCCCACACATAGACACATGGGGATATTATCAAATGCATCTCAGTTATCATGCCCGTTCCTAAATCAATTAAACAACTTTACATGGCTCCTATATGATGCCAGACACATTAACTACATCATTTGGTGCCTTCTTAATATTAGAAACATCCGGTAGACATTCACCCAGTTTTCCCAAATTAGAACAGTTGGACAGAATATAGCCATGCATTTTAACCCATCTTTACAGGATGGCTGTGCACTTGGAGATAGATAAGGTCTCAGAATCACCAGCCTCACGTGTGAGAGGGCCAGCACCATGGAGGCAGGAGGTATAGCAGAGCCTGTAGGCAAGTGGGGAAACTGAAGAAAGGCTGTGAAGGAGGCAGAGGTGGGGAACTGGGACATCAGGAGTGGTGCAGGACAAGGCAGAAGCCATAAGTGGAGGGAAAGGAGGATGGTGTGCCAGAAGCTGGAGGCCAGCAGTCAGAGTTGCCAGAGAGGAAGAAGCAGCAGGCAGCACATGGGCTTTGCAATGCCCCAGCCAAATCAGCATCCTCATGCTCAGCAGGCAAAGAGCTGGCAGACAAAGGCATCTGTTGTGCTCATCTGAGGGCAGGATCAAGGTGTCTCAGCATGCATCCACTTGAGGATGAAGTGCCTTAGCATTTGCACAAACCAGTTTCACAGAATCACAGAATCATCATGGTGGGAAAATGCCTCTAAGATCACCAAGCCCAACTGTCAACCCAGACAAAACCCACCATGCTCACTGAAGCATGTCCTAAAGTGCCACACTAATACTTTTTTTTTTTTTTTTTTTTTTTTTTAATACCTCTAGTGACAGTGACTCCACCACCTCCTTGGGCATCTCATTCCAGACTACTCTCTCAGTAAAGAAATTCTTCCTAATATCCAATCTAAAGGCACAACTGCAGGCCATTTTCTCTAGTCTTATAATTATTTACTTAGGGGAAGAGGCCAACACCCCCCTCACTACAACCTCCTTCAGGTAGTTATGGGGTGATAAGGTCTCCCCTTAGCCTCCCCTTACACAAAATAAACAATCCCAATTCCCCCAGCTGCTTTAACAATTCAGTTATTGAAAGCTTCCCTGCAAGGCAGTGAGGATTCCAGGCTCTGCACCACAACTGCCACCACAGTGTAAGCATCAGAAAGGTTGCAAAGGCTTTCAAGGCTCAGAATAAAACACTCAGTTTACAAGCTTATAAATTATCCGTGTCTTTGACTGAAGCCTAAAAGCTTTGTTCAGGCCTGAAAGACACTAAGCAACAGCTTGAGAATCATCATCAAAACAAAACAAAAGAAAACAACAAAGAAACCCAGATGCAGCATTCAGTAAAAATTCTCTTAGAGTTTAATCTGCACGCCTTTACTGCAGAGCAGTGAATGCCAAAAATGGATCAGTACCTGCTTTGTAAGTCATTCAGGTGCAATTTGCCTACATAATGGGTGGCTGATGAGACAGTGATGATCCTAGCATTGTGACTGTGCGTTCCTGATTGCTTCAGCTTATCCAAGAGGAGGTTAGTCAGCAGGAAGTGTCCCAAGTAGTTCAATCCGAAGTGCTCCTCAAACCCATCCTCTGTCTTCCTTTCAGGTACCAGCATCACCCCGGCTGGAGGAAAAAGTAGAGGTAAAACTTGTTGATTTATTTCAGAGAAGGAGCAAGCTAGGAGCATGGGTTCCTAATGCAGAGTGTAAACACTGAGCAACGAGTGACTGGTGATGGCATGTGAAGTGTAAAGCCATGATTGATTCCTGTTGAGAAAAATGGCAAATCCCCCACTTCAGTTCCTCTATTCAGCAAACAGGTAGATGGACTCCCTCCCTCCCTCCCTCCCTCCCTCCCTCCCTGCAGAATTGCAAGGAAAAATGAGTTGATTTGTGAAAAGTATTTTGAAGACATTAAAAGTTGAGTTAACCCATTGTTGTCGTGCCAGAACGAAATGCCACAGATCCACAACAATAATTAATCCATCTACAATAGCTGGGAGATGGTGATCACCACAACATTGCCTCCATCAAAGAGCTCAAAGCAGTGGAGACAAGACCAGGCTAAGCAGCTGACTTGCTCTCCCAGACAGCTTTCTGCTGAGTCCTGGCTGGAGTTTAAAGACCTGTTGAGTCTTTGTCTGAAATATGCAACTTCTATCTCACTGGTTTGTGTGAGAAAAGATGTAGTAAATTTACCCAATATATCTTAATTACTGTGCTTACAAGCAGATGCATATTGAAATTAGTTTTTAAATGCTTATTTTGGCAATATTTTTGCATATATTTCTCCAAACCACAGTTTTCAAACTCAGTACCTAAAGTAAGTATCCGCATCCCTAGTACACAATGTTGATTTCAGCATCTTGCAGAGAATCCTGAGCTCATGCATAAACTATATCATGTACTGAGGCTGTACGGGGGATAGCTGTCCTGCTTAATTATAATGTGGACTTGAATGTTATAAATTATTCTTGTTTTATTAAAATTTAATTATTGTATAAATGGACCTGACCTTTGTAATTTAAATGTAGATGGACAGGGCTGATAAAGAATAATGTTGCAGGACATTTGTCTTCTCTCTGAAACACATGGTTATGATAGAGCAGAAAGGCTACCTCTGTTCACAGATATGAGAGATTATCATGATACTTCACATGCCCATAAAAAACCTTTAACATCCCATTTCTAGACATCAGCCCAATTATGGCATATTAAATTGCCATTTTAAATTGTACATGCTGTTCATCTGCACCATTCCTTCTTGGGTCTCAGCACCCAACAGTTCTGCTTCGTTACTGCAGCTCAGACTGAGGAGGTGATATTTTCAGGACATTTTTAGCATGGACAACACCCATAGCAATTCACCTATGGCTGCCTATTGGCAACTGGAGACACAGAGTGAAGGGAAGAAATGGGAGAAGAAGACAGGGAAAGCAAAAGGCTTAGGTGTAACACAGCTCCCTGCAAATGGAGACATTAAGACTGAACATGTTGGCTGATGGTACGATGAAAGAAACACAACACAAATTACATGACCTGGCTCTACAAAAGCTCTGATTGGTATCTCTCTCTGTCATTACAGCCACTCTCCCAGATGCCTCAGAATGACAGGAGAATCCAGCTGCCTGATGTGGTTTCTCTCAATGCCAAGCCTCAATTTTAACAATGGGAAGACACAAATTAGAGGGTGCCTGGTTGGATGTCCTGTTGCATTCTCCTTTCCTAGCAGCACTTGCTTCGATGTACAGTGCAATTGCTCATGGAGATGAAAACAGATTTCCAGCTCCTCCATAATCTGCATATGTGGCATAACCGTGGTTGATACTGAACACTGGCATGAAGGTTATGGACAGAAAGAAAGGTGAAAGAAGCTCCACTGTGGCTTTTTCTTGTTTTCTGGGAAAAAGGAAAGGCAACGAACCCCAGATTCCCAGACCAAGTCTCAACCTGCTGCAGTGCAAAGACAGGATTTAGCACGAGCTGTTGTAGGGCAGATGGGAACAGCACCATATCTCTTGAGCACTCAGGATGGTACAAAGAAGTGATTTGCATCTCTCTAAGGCTCATTCTGCCCTCCAAAGCTCTGCAACTTGGAAAAGGCGGGAGGAAGAAGTTTGCCAGAAGTCTGTTTCAAGCATCACTGGTAAAATGAAAATCTATGAAAAAGATGCCAACATAAAGCAACCCTGGCACAGAAAAGCTGATATGAACCCCAAATGCTGCTTCTGCATCTGCTGGGGCTGCTGCAAGGCTCACCACAAGCACCTCCATGTACACCCACACTTCTGCCAGACAAGGAAGATGAGGGGATGGAGGATTTTGTTTGGAGAGAAGTTCAGCTTTGCATTGCAACCAGCAGGCAAACCCGAGGAGGTGGTCACCACTCATACCAGCCCCATGGATGTTTCTGCTACAGCAGCTGCCCCCTCAACGTCTGGAAATATGCAGGACTTCAAGAGCACATAGAGGTTTTGCCCTCCACCCCAATTAGTCTCCACCATCTGTGCTGCCCATTGTGTAAGCAGAGAACAGACCTAAGCTCATGTCAGGAGACAGAAAAAAATAGTACTTGTGCAACACAAAACTGTTAAGATAAACATTCCTGAAAATTATTTAGCTCATTCTTGAGGACCTGCCTCTGAGCAGAAATCGTGGTCAAGTAGTTGAGCAGGCACAATCACTTCTGCCTACATTTGTTGTTGCTACAAATCCTTTTTTTGTTTTCAAGAGATGGTCGAAAAATATTAATCCAAAATACCTTTGAAAATTTTTATTTTTTTTAAGGCTTTCATCTTTGTGGTGGTTCATATTAAGGCTATCAAAAAATCTTGCTCTGCAATTTGGGGGCAGATTATTGTTTTGAGGAGAAGCCATTTAATTCACTGAGAACAAGCATACAAAGGAATACCAACAGCTGAACCCAGCTGCTTCCCTGACAAAAGGGAAAACCTTGTAAGTCTAGCAGCAATCTCTCTCTCTCTTTTTTTTTTTTTTAAAATTATTAACTACCTAACATTCAGCAGATACTAAAAGGGTCATTCTATTGATTTTCTTTTGTCCAGAAGTGTCATCGGCTTTACTAAAGGGCCCCAAATGGTAACTCAAAGAATGAAAGATGCTCCTATTTTTAATTCTTTTTTAATCCAATACTATCTGAAACATTTAAAAATGCCTTTTTTTTTTTTTTTTTTTTTTTCTTACCTCTTTATTACTAGCTAAGAATGATTTTGCTTATTTTTCTGGTATGGATGCATTCAGTATCTTTCTGATTTTAATTATCCACAGTCAGTGTCCTCTGCTCTTCGGAGTGCATGTGAAATTTGAAGTGGCAGCACACAAACCATTAATGTCAGGCACCCCAGTTCTGATACAGTTTTCTTGTGTGTTTTCCTCTCTGATTTAGCTGGATTGCTTCCAGATTTTTTATTTTTTAAAATGTCACTGATATTAGCATGGCATTAGAAAATTAATTATAAGTAAGCTTTTACTTTCCAATTGCTTAGCTGTGACCAAAATATTCAGGCAAAGGACTGACTGTGCATACAGAAAACTGTCTGTGAAAACACACCAATGTGTGGTTTTGCAAGAGCAGAAATACGTTAGAATAAGGAAAATATTTTGCTGCATAACTCTGTAGAATTACTCTTCTTGTCAATACAGTAATGCATTACAGTGTGCTATGACTAGTTAAAAATTTTTAAAATCTGTATATTTTTTAAATTTTATGACTAGGCAATAATATTTTTCTCTGAAAGAATGAACACACATCAAGACAACTGTCTTTGTAAACTGCAATTCATCATGATTTTCAATGAAAATTTCTAATGAAACTCTTGGTTTGGGATCCACTAATGAACTAATCTTATGTGATTTAAGGAGCATAATGGATCTGATAGTGAACACACCATAACCAGAAAGTTTATGACAACTGTAAGTACTACAGGACAAGCATAATGTATTTTCATTGGATTATACCGAAGAACTTGTACCATGCCTGCCTGTACGATAGATGATTGTAAACATTGATGTAATCCCTGTACCTCCCACTGCAAAGTCATCCTTCAGCTCCATTATAAATTATATTTTTAAAATTTAAAAAATACAAGTATTTCACTTGTCTACACTTACTTACACTGAGCTGCTAGGAGGTTTTTAAATATAATTGTCTCAAACTCATTATAAAAGAAAGATTTAGAATGTCTTTTTTACATACAGAACAAATGCCTTTCTTCCCAGCCAGGCTTACTCACAGAAGAGAGGTTGAAGACAGTGCCCCTACATAGAAGCCAGTTTATCCCCAGCAACCCAAAGGCAGAGCAGAAAACTCAAGAGAGCAGCCACATACACTTAACACCTTCACACCAGGAGGTGAACCCGTGGAATCACATGCAACCACTTCTTGCTATTTGCAAGGAAAAGATACCAAAAAGATAGTTTTTTGTACCAAAAAAGTTCCCACGAGGAATCATAGAATCGAATCATAGGAAAACATCATAGAGACAGTAACACTAGGTAGAAGTACAACATCTTTTTTTTCATACAGGCTTTGTATTGGTGTAGTTGGTTGTTAGCAGCACTCTCCATCCCCATGAGCAGTCACATGAGGTGACCCACCTCACTTAACAGAGTGTCAAAACTGCTCTGCTTTGTACAGCCATACACCAAAAGACCTATGGGTGGATCTATCTAACTACAGAATAGTACAGCTCTTTCCTCTGGAATAGGGAAAGCTGTAGTGGAGTGAACATCTCAATAACCAAATATCAGCAGCCACTGGCCAGGCTGCCTATACCAGAGTGCTGGTTCCACTTTGTTCAGCTGGGCTGCACTATCCAAGAACACACCTATCCTGTGGGATCTCTCCTGGCTAGTGAGCAGTGAGAAAGTGCAATGCCTTTGCTTTACTTTAAAAAAACCCAAACCACATTTTTTATTTTAAAAACCCAAACCACCCCAAGATGTTTTTCTTACCATTCTTGGAAATAGATTAATTCCATGGCTCTGAGATTAATTCCTTTATCTGGCATTACAAGAAAAAATTAAATAATAATAAATTAGCCTTAGGCAAATGCTTGGCAGGGAAAGTTTTAGCCCAGACATTAAAAGTTGGCTAGTGAGTAAAAAACTGTAAATTGATTAATGTCTACTACTAGTGCTCCCAGACCCACTTATAATGATCCCAAGGGAGAAGGGCACTGTAATAGCTGTAGCAAAGAACATAAAGCAATGCATCTCTTTCCACTGAAGACAAGCTCTTAGATTATCAGTAGGTTAAAGAAAGACAAAAAAATGCAGACAATCTACATTCAAGGAGTATTAGAAGAGCAACCCTAAGAGGTTCAGCACAAATCTGAACAGGTTGCAATACCTCCTTAAGAACAGATTCACTTTCTGATTCAATGTCAGTCTGCTACATGGGGAACACACAAAGCATAGGCTAGTTCTCTGGAAAATGCATTTACTGAAAAAAGAAAATATGATCCACAACTGAGGTTTTGTTTTCACACTAAAATAAATCAGTGCGTTCATAATTGGGTTACACACACACAAAAAAAAGAAATAATTAAAAAAAAAAAAGCACAACCCAAACATTCTTTCCTAAAACTATTTCTATTCTTTCTTAAAGCCCATTTTTACCTAAAAGCTATGAAAGGATTAGGTAAGAATAAAACATGGCTCACTCCTGCCTCTCAGAAAAGCCAGTGGCAAATGTTCCACACACTTAAGTAGAATCAGTTGGGTTTCATAATCCAATAGCTGAATTTTGTATCTGACTTCCACTGATAAAGCATTCACATTCAGGAGATAAAAGCAAATGGGTCAATAACCTGTAGCATGTGGAGCCTCAGATATTTCCTTTTTGTGCAAAGTGTTTGATATCAGAGACACAGAGAAAGCTTTGGAAATAATTAAAAAGGCAAAGATAATATCAAAAAAAGGTTAGGATCTTTATGAATGAAACACAGTTTAAAAGCCAGAAGTAAGCTAAAGTTCCTCTTTTACTGTATTAGTTCTTCTAATAAAAATAAACCCTTTATAAGAAATCTGCTATCTTGATATGGAATACATATCATTCTGGCAGACAACAATGCTATTCAAGTACAGCAAAATCTCTAGCTGATGACTGCTGCTAAAAATCTGGGTACTAGGTAAACGTTGCCATGGGACAATCCTTGGTTGCTCTGAAGAAGCTGGGTTGTATGCCATCAGCAGTATCCTGGTGCTCTGACACATGCCCAGGCAAGTTTCTTCCAGTAGCCAAGGCACGTAGGACCTGTAAAGAGCAGTGTGTGATCAGTCAGCCTCTCTTATAGAGGTGAACTCTTCTGAAAAAGCTGAGTAAGTGGCATGTCGTGCACTGAGATTCTTCAAAAAAATGGCTCTGGGAATTTTTTCTCATTTTACAACACATTAACACTGTATGTTAGTGCCCTTATGAATCTTCTAGGTTTGCCCATCATCCATGGAATACCCATTTTAGGCAAATACCACCACCTCAAATTGCCTTTTCAGGCTCTTAACATGTACCAAAGGCCCAGCTCTCCAATGATGTCTAGTATCTATCCTCCATTACATACAAGTAAAGGGCCGCTTGCCCTTCTACTTGTCCTCCTCTCTCTGTGTCCTTGTCCCTCTACAACTCTTCCATCTCAGCTTTGCTTATGTATTGCTCTAATTTATCCTTGAGGATGTACAAAGATGAAACATGACGCTGTAATCAAGGCACATGAGGGGGGAAATAGCTCTTACCTAGTCCAGTGGGACAGGATCTTTTCATAGATCCCACTGTGTTAATGTAAGTAACTATTACACCTAACTAGTCAACAATACTTGTGAACGAGTAGGTACCTATAAAATTGTTTGTGTTTAATATATCCACTTGTTCTCACCCCTCAAATCTCACACTTTTACTATCCTGCAAATAACCAAAACCAAGAATAATTTAATACGTGATCAACCATGAAAGCATCTGTGGGACTACTCAAATGGCTCCCTGCAAAGGATTGTGACTGGGATGATTGAACTGTGTGTAGGTAACACAAATATATATATATATATATATATATATATATATATATTTCACATATTTACTTACTGATACAATTTTTTATTGTGCCCCAAAGAAGGGACTAAAGAAGGTAGCTTATAAATACTTATTCTTTTAATCAAGGGACTGGTATTACTCAGATACTTCTTTATGAAGTATGAAATATGAACTTTGGAATTAGCCAGCAGGTCAGAGGCACTGATTTTAAATTGGCTTAGGCAGCTTTCAACCTGAAACACATTAAGTGCAACCTGCGTATGATAGGCTAATAATATGCTGAAAACTCCGAGATCTTTTTTTGCATTTGTGTGCATGCCAAGGAATATATTAAATGTCCTTGTCGTTGGTTTTCGTCCTCTCCTTTCCTAACCTGTTGCCAAAATCACAAACCATTCAATGACACACAGTAGAGAAGGCAGCTGGTATTTCATGGCTGATGAATTAGACTGTGCATGTTCAGTATGCGTAGGTATTCTGTTAACACTAAAGACTTTGTGTCTGCAGTGTTATCTCTCTTCTGTTGAAGATCATTAAGTACTGTAAACAATATATAAGTAAAATTATTAACTACAACGTTCTGAGAAAACTGAAATAGCAACTACTTCTTATGGAATTTTATGAAGTGTTTCACTATCTGTCTATTTTGCAACCACAGGAAGGTAGTAGAGGTTTTAATATGTCTTAACGTCGATACCGTTTTAATAAAAATATTAAATAATTACACTAGTGCACATACTGTAATTTGCTAAATGATTTTCAACTGTACATTGAAACAGCTCATTTCAAAAACAACACCAAAAAATTGGCACTCCGTTGCTAATTAGCAGACTAGAAGACATACTCTTCTGACCTTCTCTCAGGTAAGTTTTCCTAGATGCTTTTACTGCATCCATTATTCTGTGGATCATAGTTCAGCTATTTAGCTTACCTTTTTTTTTAATAGAAAATTAATTTGCTCTCTGTGTCATAGCATTTTTCTCTTTTTAGCATTAGCGCATTACAGAAAAAAAAAAAAAAAAAAAGATTATGTAATACTCTATTTGCATCTTTAATATGTTTTGTTTATTTTAAAAACCAAGAGCTGAGCATGCACATTACTGATGCAGAAAGCATAGTAATGGAACAACAGGCCTTTATTTGTCAGCTGAAATAATGAGTGCATTCAACCAAATTTTTCCTTTTAAATTGGAAATTATAAAGGTAAATGTGTACGCTAAAATCAGCTACAACAAAAGGAGAGGAGGTGACTCTAGTGCATTGATGTCTATTTTGAATGTTCTAAATGTTCATGTAAGACTTCTTAAAGTATCTGAATTAGTTCAATACCTAAACTTTACTGAGATTTTTGTGGGGCCTGGGCACCTAGGTCTAGGAGAATACTTTGAAACTCAGGATTTTAGCAGTAATTTAATTTCCAGATCCTTGAGTTAGGCAAATGATGGAGTGCAAATGATAGAGGGTTTTTTTGTTTTCTTTTGTTTTTTTAATCACCAGTGACCTGGAAAACTGCTGAATTTCATAATGATCTTAGGACAGACATGTAGTATTGATTATTTACCTAGCATAGCATACATGTCAAATCGCTTGCCTTTAATAATATTTCAAGGTTAATTTGTTTTCATTCAATGTTAATAGTTTTCATTATTGATAATGTTAAAACTTTCCTCAATCCATCTTGAAATGTTTGGCTTTTTTGATAGGTTCATATAAGCCTACCACAAATATATATCTACACATATGTACAAAATACCTGTTCATGGAGATAAAGTGAAAAGCTTACTACCGTATAGATATGTTTATATCAATAAATTTATAAGATTCTGATTTAAAGTGATTAAATAATACTAATACAGTGTGCATAAAAAATGCAATGTAACAGTTCTTGGCATTTTTATATTAAATGTAATAAAAGGGTACTACTGTTCTTGATGCATACACTGAGGAGACATGACAAAATCAACCATGTCATTATGAGATGTCATTGTGACATTTAATGGCCATATAAAGTGCTTTTGTATTGACAACAGAGTTTTCTGATGGGAAGGGTACACAAGGTGACAGCATGGCCAACAACTTATTCCCATTAGACTTAAATATTGCAAACATTGTTGTCCTCCACACACCTAAGTTTTGTCCAAGGAATCAAGCAGTGAAGACACTGGAGATGGCAACTGTGATGAGGCTTTTGAGTGAGTGGTGCCTCCAGCCCTGCAGTTCACAATGGACTGAATCTTTCTCCTTAGCAAATTACAGTATGAAAAAATATCAAAAAATTAATGAGGAAGAGAAAGGGAAGAGGAAAACCCAACCAGTTAGCTCAAACATTAACATTTGTCTTGGATTTCCACAACAGTGATGGATGTTCAAAGGTTCTTGCATCAGGCCATTAGGTATGTTCATTTTCCTCTGTGTACCAAGAAATCACTTGGGTTTTCACTACAAACCTAGCAACAAAACTAAATGGCACAGATTATTTACATGAGCAAACAAAAAGGACAAAATAAGCCCAAACAAAACGTGGGAAAGAGCTTTCAGAAGTGGAAGCCAATGACTTGACAGGTAGTGGTTGGAGACTAACCTAATTATATGTGAGTATTTACAGCAGCTTTCGACATGATCCCTCCTCTGATCCTGTTAAAGATTCAGCAAAAAGCAGAGTTGGACCATTCATTTCATTGTGGGTTTTAGGAGGATTTCTCATACAAAAGATTTCTCTTGTCAACTGTATTTGCTAACTAAGAATAAATGAAATTAAATGCCTTTGTTGCAGGTCACAAAACCAGACTGATTTAGGCAAACGTTAATCTTAAACTTCTTTTGTAATAGAAGCTTTGGGTCTCCACTCTTTGGTCTCCTATTGTGAGGTTGGTGAGACACTGGAATAGGTTGCTCAGGGAAGTTATGGCTGCCCCCTTCCCTGGAAGTGTTCAAGGCCAGGTTGGATGGGGCTTTGAGCAACCTGGTTTAGTGGGAGGTGGTGTTGGAAGTAACTGATCTTTAAAGTCCCTTCCAACACAGATTTTGCTGGTTTTCCAGATAGCTTTCTACCCATCTGTGTAGCACTTTGTACTCTGCATCTTTAAAAGTACACCTGTAAAAATGAAAAGATTGTGCAACCAGGATTAAATATCCATTACTTTTAATTGCTGCACAATTAAAGTAATAAAGGTAGATTTTTTTGACTAATCAAATAAAAATAAACATTTAATTGAACATTTAATGAATGTTCCATATCAGTCAAGAAAGAAAAAACTCTTAAATTTTTATTGCAATATTTGCTTGTGTTACTGAGAGATCTTTAAAGGAACAAAAAATATAACAAACTCATTTATTCACAGCCCTCACTAGGACTGAAAGGAGCACAGGAAAAAAGAAAATCCTCTTCGGGATGTCTCAATGAAAATACATAGAAATAATTGTAAAAACAAGAATACCAGCATGTAACAGCAGAAAACTTCTAAAAAGAAGCCTAGACTGTTGCTGGCAGGGTTTTCCCCACGTTTAATACAGATGAAAATTCCCCTTTAGAAAAGTGCATGAAAAGCATGAAGGGTTTTCAGAGGAAAATTATTCTACAGGCTGGCTTCCAAAAATATTGCAGCTATAAAACATAATTAGATTGCAAGTAGGTGAATAACAAAAGTTAAAATCCCTAACAGTAATTACATTCATTTG